>JAWNLS010001251.1:7662500-13385000 GCA_035042185.1 Drosophila kambysellisi
GTACTACACACACAGCCTACACACGCACGCACACACACACACACACACACACACATACACATACAATGAGCACCCCAGTGACATTGGCAGCAAGTCTCCGAGCAGTAAAAAAAAAGTATAAAATGAAAAGAGTCGGACATTTTGACTGGAAGATACTCTGTAACTTGCTCAAAAAAATATTTGTTTAATCAATATTTTATAATCTTTGAAAAGCTGGATCAATGTTTCAATTTAAATGTATATATTATATATATATATTATTTATTTCTTTCAGTGCTCTTAAATAGCTTATAGCAAATGTGCTCATTTGCTTTAATCAAGAACATCTAATAATGTTTTTTTTTTTTCTCAAATGTTGAGGATTTGTATCGGTTTGAGATATATCGAAATATCATTCAAATTTATGTGAATTACGAAAATATATATTCTTATATATTTATGGGAGATTTGGGCTTTGGTGGCATCCCAAAACATTGTTGCTCTCTGCTTATGGGCTTTAATTTTAAAATTTATGAGAATTACGAATATATATATATATTTTTTATGGGGATTTTATAGATGTCTCTATATAGCTGTTAGCCATAGCTGCAGGGTATGCAAAAAAAAAAAAAAAAAAAAAACAACAAAAAATCGCGAGCTGAACAAGTTTGCCTTTTGTTTAGAGGCTATAAACAGCAGCAGGAGAAGAAGCCGGCAACTGCAGATGGGGACGAACAGACACATCTATGGAGTGCCACTGTTTATGTGTGTGTGTGTGTTGGTGTGTGTGTTTGTGTGTTGTGCGTGTGTTAGTCCTCGCCTGTGTTGACCTGACGACGAGCTAATGTCACATTGTGTATACTTTTCAGTTATGTTGTTTTTTCGATGTTGTGTTGTCGCTGTGACAGGTTGTCGCTGTCTCTGTCTTTGTCTGTGTCTTTGGCTGCTGCAGCGGCCTCGAGGGGCCGCAGTAATATAGAAGCAGCAGGAGCAGCAGCTGCCACTCAACTTGACTTTGCTTTAAACGTGTGCGCACAAAAGTCGGCAATGATTTGATGCAACAAACTTGGCAGCAGCAGCAGGCGCAAGCAGCCACTTGCATTTGAGTTTTATGGCAACAACAACACTGACTAACACACACACACACACACACACAAACAGCGAGGCACGCACACACAGCAAAGAGTGAGTTATGCTGCAAAAATGACAAACGACCAAACAGCCAACTAATTTGAGCTACTGAAATTAAAGACAGCCCGGCACAGTGGCAAAAAAATTAAAAAAAAACGAAGGAAGTTTCCAATTTTCATGCTTGAGCTAGCGAATTTCCAAAGTAAACTTGATTAGTTGCGCCTTCTGCTGCAAATAGATGCTACAGTAGTCTATGTGCAGCAATGGACTGCAACTTGTGCACCTTTAAACTGTCTCTTATCGTCCTTTTTTAAACACTAGTTTTTAAAGATATCGCCAAAACTTTTGTAGATATAAAACTTACTATAAAACCCTTAGTTGGCGAGTTTCGCTTTTTTACCCTTTGTTGGCAACTCGAACTGGATTATCTACATAATTGAAGTCTGTTAGTTGGTAATTACATTATAGAATGCTTTAAATAATTCCAACGAAAAAAAGTGGAGCCCTAAAGCAGTCCCCCCCGCCACTTCCAAAAGTAGCAACTTCAACTTAAACTTCTTAATTGAGAAGATTGCTAAAGTTTTGGAAACAATCTTAAAATTTTTAAATTTTTAAAATATTTACAAGTCCAAGTTCAATTGGCTGGCACCTTTGGAAATATATTTATCTATGATTGTAGATATAATAAAATAAAATAAAAAAGCAAAAATTCGGTTTTTCATTTGAAACTTTAAATCAGAAATATTCCAAACTTCGCTTATTCGCTTATTACTAAATAACTAACTTTGTTTGGTAAGCTTTTTCTTAATAAAAATGTATATTTAAAGTGAAACTTTATTAAATAAATAACAAATTATAATATTTTATTTTTAATTTCTATCATTTTCCATCAGCAAATGGGAATATGTTATGTAAAAAACGTTACAAGGTTATGCAATCTGCTATTTTGCACCACTGTGCAATGTAGGCGGAAGTGCGTTCCGTGCGTTCCGTGCCTTTTCTCGCTTTCTTGGCATTTGCCAATGCAAGTGAGCAAAAGGCAGTCAGAGCCCCCACCCCCACCCTTACCCCCACCACCATCCCAAACTCCAACTCGTCGTCATTCTATGCGTATGCTGCTAAACAGCTGCAGTCTTTCGGGCGCTGCGCTTCGGCTGTCGGCTGTCGGCGCACGAATCGTCGTGTTATCGTTCGGCTCCAGTTCGGCTGGCAGCCATGGGGCCAAAGCGAAAGCGCTTAAAGCAGCAGCAGTCGCCGACGCGTTCAGTTCTGTTTTACTGCTATTCCGCTTTCAGTTTCAGTTTCAGTTTCAGTTGTGCATTGCTTGCCGTTGACGACACTACACGCAACGCGGTACGCAGCGCAATACGCAAAATAGCGACGTAACGGCGAAACGTAACGTAACGCAACGCTACGCGAAACGTAACGGAAACGCAGCGTGTCGTGAAATTCGTGGCCGCATTTTGTGAGTTATTAAAATGCGATAAAAGCCAGTGAATCGGTAATAAAGCGCTTATCTTTGCTCGCAATTACGGCGAGGAATGCGAAAAGCCGGCGGTTGAAGGGAGCTGGCCTGTTTTTTTTGTTGTTGTTGTTATTTTCATTTTGGGGGCGCGAGCGAGTGACAAAGCGACTTCCAGCAGGCCTTCTACACAGAGTATATATATATATATATACTATATACTAAATATATTTGTATATAGATGTGCACATATCTGAGTAATATCACAGCATTTTGCTGTGCGTGGCGCCCAATTACCACAGGCACTGAACACACCCCCTCTTTGCCCGCAAGCCAATGCTGTTCCCCTTGCCACAAGGCCCGCTGATGGCGGAGTGTGGAGTCAATTGTGTGGCCGGGCACCCGCATCTGTTACAAATGACAAGGAAGCTCAGTTGTTGCCTGCTGTTATTTCCTCTTTTTTTTTTGGTTTTTTTTCCGACTGTTGCTCTTCTTCTGCTTTTTGCTGATATTTACGATCCCGTCTGGACTCAGTCAGCGTCTCCGTCTCAGACTCCGGCTCAGTTTCAGTTTCATTTACGGTTTTTTGGTCAGCCCACAAAATGTTTGCTGTCATTTGTGTGTCGCTCCATTTTAGTTAATAGTTGGCTACGTGTGTGGCATATTACACACATTAGTGTGACACACACATCCACACACACACACGCACACACACAGAGACGGGTGCACACCTTGCTGACAACGTGCCGGCCTGTTTGTTTTTCTTCGCCTTCTTGACTTGGCTTCCGCTTCATGTATCTCTGAAAACATTCAAAGTATCTTACGGATGTTCCACTTGCCGTGTGTGCCTCTGTGCCTCTGGGTATGTGTGTGTGTGCGCTACTTTTGGCTGTTTATGGCATTTAAATCAATATTGTAACACGTCGCCAGCCATCCATCCATCCCACTCACCCCCAAAAATCAACTGCCTATGAGTCGGCTGCAATTTGCGCAGATTTCTTGGTTGCTTGCTTTTCAAGTGTCGCCAGCTCTCTCTCGCAATGCAATCATAGGCAAGCAAAATCGTGCAACACCCCCACAATCCCCGATCCCCAAAACCCGACCACACCACAACCCGCCCACTCCCCCTGCGTTTGGCCTGAATTACGGCTTAATGAGCAAAATTTTCAGTTGCAGCTTCACTCGCCACAGACATTCAAACCGCCCGACGCACTTATTTAGTGCTCCTAGGTCCCCGAGCCCACTCCAACCCGGCCAGCAGCTTACTGCCTTGCATCGCATAGACAAACAAATCAAATGGGGGTTAGCAAGGCTGAGTTTAGACGTTGAGCTGCTTGCTCGCCTTTGTTTATGTTGCTTTTGTGCGGGAAGCTGCGATAAGGTCATGCGCTGACCTAATCCTTTCTTGCTCCTTTCTCACTCAATGCAACCCCACCCCCACCCGCACCCCTGTTAGCTGGAACTGCATAAATTATGTTTTTTGTTGTAGACTCTTTGCTTGAAAGCCACATAAGTTGCACGACGCAGGCTGCGGCAACTACGCACTTCACCTGATCGCCACAACCTTGGCCATTTGCAGCGTCTGCTTTTTTACGCTCACTTGACTGCCTCAGTGTGCGAGTGCACCATGCGGAAAACAGACACACACACACACACACACAAACACACACAAACTATTCTTGGCAGTAAAGTCATTTATGAAAAGTGCTCGGGATAAACTGATTAAAAATTGAACAAACTGCAATGTTGCCTAGCAGATTCCAGCTGAAAATAGGAAAAGCTGAAAATCTCCTACAGCAAACAGTTGATGGTTAAATTGTGTGTTTATTATCGGAAATCATATCTTTTAAGCTTTTGTTGTCATATGTCAATATGTCTGAGATATTTTTGGCATATGAGTTGTAATTTTATGTCTTAGAAATGATGCATTTTTGCTGTGGTGCCGTGTGGCGCCACATTGCAAAAGTTGCGACATTTTAATTTGTTAAGTGTGCCACGTTCGTGTCCAATTGGGCCACTGGGCAAGTCCAGCAGGTAGCTTCAAGTTAAGCCCCAAAGCTGCCGCAATTCTATTTACATTTGTGCATGTTGTTGATGTTGCTGCTGTTGCAGTGGCAGGCGGCAATGTGGCACCGCAAGCAATCAAAAGTAGGCAAACCATTTCAAAAATTGTTGCCCTGTCCTTACTCTCTCTCTCTCTCTCTCACAGACTCTCTCTCTCCCTTTCTAGTTCCATTTCATTCCATTCACTTTTTAGCATTTTATGTACTTTGTCGAATTACAGCTTACAGCTTACAGTTTACAGTTTGCAGTTAACAACATACAGCTTTTTATTTTAGCCAACTTTAAGTGCTTGCCATTAGCAGCAGTTCATCACATCCACATTCTGGACACGCCAATGAATTTCTTAATTAAGCCTAATGTGCAATTTTCGGACTGAAAACTGAAGGAATGCCGCCTCTCAACTTTCAGCATCCGCCCGGAAAAGTGTCCAAGTGGACACGTTGTTCATTTCATTTGAATTTTCTCGGTTAAGCCAAGTTAGCTTAAATTAAAAAAACACAAACAGCTGTCTGAAATTACGTTAAATGACACTCCGCAACATTCACATGCGCTCTCTTTCTCCCTTTCTCTTTCTCTCTCTCTTTTTTCCTCGCTCTCTCTCTCTCTTTCTCTCTCTGTGTTGATTTTGTACTTTTGAATACGGCCCAAGTAGCTGGCAAAAAGGAAAACCTATCTACGCATATATATGTGCACAACATTCTCGTATCTTTGGCTCATAAATTTTAACCGTTTTCCATTTTCCAGTTTGCTTGGGCCGCCCGTCCCAAAATCCGTCGTAATGAAAAAAGTTTCAAGGTAGCTAGTTAATTAGACATTTAGTAGGCCTTTGGACCTAAAAGGCAGCAGTAAATTAGTCCTACAGCTTATTGTTATCGAAACGGATTTGTCACATTTTAAATAACTATCTTAATATTAGTTTGTCCATTTTCTTTTTCAATTATCGTTAGGTGTAATCGAAATTGTGATTTTGATTTGATTTAGTCTTCTATCTAAATAATAATCTAAAATGGATTATTTACATTTCAAGGAGCCGATAAAGAAATCTCCTTCATAGCCATTTTAAAATGTGAACTTTTTAATTTTATCGATACCTTACTTGGATTTGATTTAATCTTTCAGCAATTGGTTTTCAAAATGGAATGTTTATTTTTTAGGGAAATAGCTTACTTAGCTTGTATTCAAATAATAACAATTAGGAAATATCTATAAACGTAATTGAATTTCTGATTTGATGCCTTAATCGAGTATGTTCTCATGTCTATCGATTTATTTCAAAATCACATCAGTTGGGAGTGACTTTATTTTATTATTAAGATCACAATTCTATCTTAAGCTGACTGATTTTAATAGTTTTTATATTGAAATAAAAACAAATCATGTCTTTTACTGAAATACTTAACGCTGACATTAAGAAACGTTACCGATTACCAATTCCGATCAGGGTTGCCATTGATTACATAATAATCGGCTGTTGTTGTTGACACTCAACACACACACTCACACACACAGACTTCTGTATCTCCTGGAGAATCTCACCTCCAGGCCTGACCAAAAATGAAACACACACACACACACACTTACAGACACACACACACACGCATAATCACCTCTTACGCACTTAAGAAGTCCCAATTACAATACGCTCAGCGCATGGCATTAGCAGTCTGATCTGCTCTTTGGAGCTCCTACCGTTAGTTTTGGGTCTGTATATATGTATATGTATATGTATATATATTGGGGTCCCAAACACATTTGAACTCTTAGCACTTCACTAATCTGTCCATTGTGAGGCATTCCGTTCCGAGTGGGGTCGAAATGCTCACTTTTCAACAGTATTTCTTATGTGATTGTGTTAGTGCTGTATCTGTGTGTGTGTTGAGTGTGTGTGTGTGTGTTGAGTGTGTGTGAGTGTGCGCTGAATGTGTGCGTTGAGTGTGCCAAGTGAATTTACGACCAGTGGACAGACAATTTTTGGTCACTCATGGTCACTTGGCAATGTTCATGGTCACTTGGCACTGGGCAAGCATTGGTAGCTTGGCAACTTGGCTGACCGACTGCGGACGGGTTCATGAACTTCAGTGCACAGGTTACCGCCAGTTAGCCCGAAAACGAACACACACCCAACGTATTACACACCAGAGAGCATCCTTCACGATTACTTAATATTAATGACTCCTGGCTTGAACTACAAGCTACCAACTGGCCACTGTCCAGCGACCAGCTTCATCTACAGCTCCATCTAGGGCTTCGGCATCGGATTGAGCTGCTGCTGCTGCTGCTGTTGCTACTGCTGTTGCTGCTGTTGTTACTGCTGCTCTTGCTGTTGCTGCTGCTGTTGCTTCTTCTGCTGCCTCAGTTTTATGTCGCAAATCTGTCGTCGTCGATGGAAAAAAGTTTTTGCGCTTGCCTCATTGTTGTTGTCTATGTAATGAATGCCTTTTGTGTGAGCCTTTTGACTTGCCTTACTTCTGGGAGCAGCCAGCAGCAGAGCAGGGTGACAGCGAAAGCAGAGAGAGTGAGACGGAGAGAGAGAGGGAGGGGGCTTGAAGGCCAGCATTTTATCTCTTTGCATTCATTGTGTGTTGAATGGCCTCAACAGGGCAGCTGGAAATATTTGCTTAAGCAGATTTAACAACATTAACTTAATTAAATAGGCACTAAGCACAAGAAAGACAGAGACAAACGCTAAGGCAGAGAGTGGCTGAGGGGAAGGGGGAGTGTGTTTGGGCGTAAGTGTTGTGTCTGTGTGTGTGTGTGCGTATGATTTTGTAAGCAGACTTGGCGTATGCGTGATATTGATTGATTTCAAATTACATAGAATAAATGCCGTTGCCAGTCGCAACTGTAATCGTTTGTCCTCTTCTTCTTGTTGTTCTTGTAGCTGTCGTTGTTGTCGTTGTTGTTGTTGCTATATTTTGCTGTTATTCTTGTTGTTATTGTTATTGTAATTGCCTGAAGCTGCACAAAAGAGTTCAATTGATGTTTGGAAGTGGGTGGTCGATTGCCATAAGACCCCTCCCCCCCATCAGCGAACTCTTTCTCAATCTCTGTCTCTATCTGTCTCTCTCTCTCTCTCTCTCTCTCTCTGTTTGCCCTGCAGCTGTTTGCCTGGCTTTGGTTTTGTTCTCTTCATTGTTCTTTGGATTGCTGCTTAAATGTTGTTTTAATCAAGCGGCAGGCTAAACATTTTAGCTCTTATTGCTGTTGTTCACTTGCTCTAAATGTATCCTGCACAACCACACACACACACACACACACACACACACAAACACACTCAGCCCCAAGCATTGAATTGGGTGTATTAAGTCGACGTGTTTGTGCTGCAAAGCGTTTTACAAACCAAAACTTTTGAATGGGTTACGACGCATCCAGTTGTATTCGCAGGCAATCGAAAGCCATTTAAGTTCTTAACATATTTAATCGGGATTCGCATAATTCAAAGGTTGCGACATAATGAATCGGCACTTAAGCTTTGACACTTAACACTGATTGTAGCTTAAGATAATCAAAAGTTTAACAATTGCTTGTTGAGTGCCATTAATAAACATTTATAGCCAGACTTTGAAATCGAATAAGCTCTGTGTGAAGCTCTGAAACAAACTGAAGATCTTTAGTTTTCTCCCAGTTCCATTTCAAGTAAGAAAATGTAAACTTTATAAGATGTCTGCTAACTTTGCCATCGAACTTAACATTTCAGTGAAAAGAGAAATAAATTAAATTGATTGAAAATGCTACGCTCCCTCGTAGCTTTTTGTTTGCATTTTGCTACTCCTACATACAAATAACAGAGCAATAGCAGAGCCAGGATTTATTATTATTATTATTATTGTGCTTCTGAATTATAGTAATTGATCAAGCCCAATCAGAAATACAACCATTGTACTTGACTTAAGCCTCAGTTTGCTTATTCCAGAATGGGTTCTGGAGTCTCGTTAACTTCGAAGCATAATCTGCAGGCAACATCCTGCAAAGAGCCAAGAGTAGAAATTAAATTAATGCTCTTTTCTGAAATTTGCAAAAGCAAAACCAATTTTCATTGTGTTATGTGGATTTGTAGGAATAGTAGAAATATCGAGAACGGAGCAGATACCACAAAAGCCAACCCCATTTGCTATAATTATTTTGATGGATTTTATGTATGCTTTTGAAGAGCATTCATTTTAGTTTTGTACTAATAGCTCTATGAGATCGTAGAAGTAGCAAAATCTGAGTAATAAGCTTAAACACCGACTTTGACCTGAATATCAGCAGAATATTCTATTGAATTCTCTTTTCTAGTTCCACAAGCAAGGAAACTTTATGCTCCTTTATTTACCTGCTATTTTTGAAAATAAATATCCTTCAATTGCACCCTTACGGTTTCAAGTTGTAGTTCTCGTAGTTGAAATATGATTTGATTGTGCATTTGATGGCTGAAGCATTACACAAGGATTGACTGGCTGCGGATAGATTGTGGCCAAGTGCATAATTAGCATTTGACTTGGTCGTAAATGCAGCTATGAATTTGAATGCACTTAACATGAATAATACCATAAATTGATAGTTGTTGGCTGAACTGAAGTGTCAATCAGTCAAGGTTAACTTAATGGCTGGTGCAGACAGCACTTAAGGAGCATACTCGAATGGCTCTTGTGTCCATTATGGTGCCAGACATTTGTGTTTTGTGTTTTATTATTACCACTGTTTTGCATAAGTCCTCGAATGTGCACTGTCCGGCACAAACTGGCCAAAACAATGACAACCGACAATGGTCATGGTAATACAAAACGGAACACACAAATAGAAGTACAACTACAAATCCGAATAGAAATACAAATTGAAATTGAAGATTGCATTCAAAATACCAAAAATTGCGGTTTTTTTTTGTCAACTTTTATTATCTCTTTTCGAATGCGACAATGCGGAAATATTTGCCAGTAGTTGTTGGCCAAAACGAATTGCGGAACTGGCTAATTCAATGCAAACTCATCAGAGTGCAATTCAAACTTGAGTTGCGATAAGAATTTTTTCGTTGTGGCAGTTGTGAAATGCCCCAAAGCTGTGATTTTATATTAGCATATCTTTATTGTCTTGCTCAGACAGACATAATAGCCACAAATATGCATTACGCATTTATGTACATACATATATATCTTTATATACACATTGTATTTTAAAGCCGTACATTTAAAAGCTTTTCGTATAAATTATGTGGCCTTAAATTACCCTAAAGGCCTTCATTATACACTATAGTCTATGGACAAAATTACCATTTGCTATCGACCCAGGCAATGGGACACGTACAAAGATATCACAACGAGGACTGGACATTTAAATAATTGTCATATGGAGACAGAGACAACAAGAGAGAGAGAGAGAGAGTGGGAGTGGGAGAGTGATAGAAAGAGATAGAGAGAGAAAGAGCTGTCACATTTCTTGGCCATGTGGTCTGAGGCACTGTTCTAATTTTAATTCATTTCATGCTGATTCGGGGCGGGTTTAGTTCTTCTGGCACAAATGAACAACTGCTTAAATGTGGGCGTTTGCCAAGTTAATAATAAACGGGAAATGCTCGAGTTGATAATGCTTGACTTGAATATGCTCTGTACTTGGCAATTAGAAACAAGTTAACAAAATATTATTCTATAAAAAAAAAATAAAAATAAAATAGAAAACCCCTATGGATATTTTGTAAAAATAGGAAGTTTGGTATTTTGGATACATGTAGTAAGCTAAATATATTTAAAATATATGGTTATCTGTTAGTTATCTTTGCTAAGTGCTTTTCTCCAGCAAAAAATAATAAATAAAAATGCTTTAGTTTGTATTGTTTGACTTGGAGATGCTTTTTGCATAGCAACTGGTTTATGGTAAAATATGGCTTATGGTAAAATATCTTAATTGGATTACTTCTCATTGTTGGCTGTAAACTTTTATTTCATACAAAAAAATTTTTAATTATTTTTGTCTGTGAAATGTGTTGCTTGTGGAATGTGATGTAAAATGTATTAATTTAAGAAGCATTATGTAATATATTTTTTTATTTTAAATTGTTTGCTTGTAGTTAGGTTAAACATTTAATTCGGTCATATATATTGTATATATACTTATTTTATTTATGTGTGAACTTAGCTCTGATGTATTTTATAAATAATTTTATAAATGCTTATTGAATATGATTTCAAATACGTGATTCCTAGATTTGCTAGAGTAACCAACAACTGTAGTCAATCAATATGCAAACAAAGGGTATTCATTTAATAATGTAATAGTCATTTTTTACACAACATGTTTAAACAACAAATGGCCAGAGGGTGCTTAAAAAAAAAACAGTCAGTCAGAAGGACGGATTTACACAAGGCAGCCAGCGCTGAAGGACTTGCCAAGGCAATAACCTGTAGGCCACGGCCCTCCCAGGCAACAACAACAATAACAACAGAAACAGAAACGCCAACAACACTCCCAAATGGTCGTGTCTGTTTACCAAATTGCTCTTCATTTATTTATAATAATTACAACTGCAAAAAGTTTGAACAGTCATTTGGCTGAAACCCGCACAGCTGACGACGAGATTAGGATAGGAAAGGGGAGGGGCCGCGGAGCAAACGCAATCAGTAAAGTTAGCAACTCAAATATGCAGGCTAATATTGAGCAGTTTTCCCTGAAATTGGAACTATTATTTGTCAGCAATCAGTGCTAAAAGAAAGAATGAAGCCACCAACTTGTTTTCAACTTTTCAAGTTTGAATAATTGTCAGCCATTTCCGAGAGCCCAGTTTCGGCCTTGTTTCCAACTTGGGTTTTTTTTTTATTTTTTTTTTTGATTTGCTGACGCAAATAAAAATGAGGCACATTCATTTTTAATGCGCCACATGCAACAGCAACAATAAAAGAATGCTACCAGTTGCAGGCATTTTAATATTGTTTGTTGACGTAGTTTCGTGTTCACATTCAATCAAACTGCACATTTTATTTTGATTATTATTTTGAAAATAAATTATTAAGCATCCAAATAATTAATAATTAAAAATTGCTGTCCGATTTAATTGAAAAACACACTCTCCAAATAATAGGCCGACTCACTTAATTAAATCCAATCGTTCGCAAACATAAAATTCATTGAAAAATTCATTTTTTTTTTAAATTTGTTATTCATTTGTTATTTGTTATTAAAAATTGATTTGTTGCTGAAAATCTATATGAATGTTTCAGAGTACCATATGCCAGATTACTTAAACAAATATATAATACAAAAAATGATTTATTAAATATGTTTTTGGTTTAGGTTTCATTCCTTCCTTTCGATACACTAATTTATGTTTATAAGTTTACTTTAATTAATTTTCGTAATTATTATTTATATTTGCTTACTTTACTAATCACAAAAAATGTATATCAATTCCGATAAATGTAGAAAATATTAATTGCAAATATTTTTCATGTTGTTCTCTAGTCAATAAGTTTCTAGCCTTCTGCTGCAGCTTATTTGAAGTGTTATAATTGAAAAACCAGAAGTTTTCAATCGAGTCGTGTTGATTTTCCTTTTACTGTTCGAATGACTTGCACTTTTTACAGAGCCATCAATAAGTCGAAGTGAAAAGCGTATCATCATCATTTATATTGAGCTGTAGCTCATCTGAAGTGTAATTAATTCACAATGCGAGCGAGAGACAGAGAGAGAGATAGAAAGAAATAAATAGAGCGAGAGGGAGAATTTCTTTTGGTGTTTTAATTGCCGTTTCAAATTCAATTGTACGACCTTGAGGTTGGGGCATTTTAATTCGCTTATAAACAAGCGCTGACCTGGCACCGTTCACGTGTTAACAAACAGCAGCCTACCGCCTACCGCCGCCGCCTGCCGCCTCCCAACCATGCCCCCTGCCTGGCCTCTTTGAACCATTCCAGAGTCGCTGCGTTTTAATTACTCTTGCGTAAAATTGCTTCAGCTCGCAACTTTGTGGAGTGTTAAGCGTTTGCCACGAAATCGGCTGACCCAAAAGAAACGAAAATACCACCAGAAAAAAAAGAAGAAAATTACAAAAAAAAAGAAAGGAAGCTAAGTAAAGGCAAAAGGAAAAAAAAGGAAAACGTCAATGAAAATCGCCAAGAGAAGCTTCGGTGAAATTGCTACACGTCCTGTTCCTAAATATAACCCCAAAAAAACGGCAACCTCAAGCAGAAACCGAAACCTGAACCGTAGAGCAAACCGCAACAGCAGTTTGTGCCCCGATCCCTCTTATGTCCCAAAACCTGCTGCGGACATCAACAAAACATCGAGCATTTGAGACTGGCTCCTAAATGCGAGAAAACATCGTGAGCGCCGACTTAAGCCCCACCGAGTTGGCGCACCACCCGAGCAAAACTTTTGCACAGCGAAAGCCACTCACAGCTGAAACCACTTGGAACAGGATAAGAAGCAACCCAGGGGAGGGGGGCACGCATTGAAAGTTTGACTGACGTCTGAATGTGTGTGAGGGTGTGTGTGTGTGTGTATGACCCACAAACCAAGTGAACTGTGTATCCGTGTGTCGCAATGTTGCTGCTGCACCACCACCACCACCACTAGAAGCAACAGCAGCAGCAGTTGACATTCGCTCAGCATTCGACTCGCATTGTTGCACACAAATTGACCAAGTTGCGGCTGCTTTCCATGTTGGATCTTCGATGACAGGCAAAACTATAATGCAACGCCAGGGGAAAAATAATTCTAACCCCATCGCAATGTTGTCCCTGCCACACCTGCAACACTGGCGCTGCTCAGTTCGTGGCCAGCTGCAACTTGCTAATCGCCTCAGCCAATGTCTGCTGACTGTCGACTGCTGTCTGACATCTTCCCTGCTGTTTGCTCCTTGCTGCTGTCCGGCTGTCCGGCTGTCCTGCTGTCCCGCTGTTTGCCACCTCTTCGCTCGCTGATGAAAGCACACTTCCGCACTGCATATCCGGTTTGTAATCGATTTCAAAGTGTGCAGCAGAAAAGTGACAGCAACAGCAACAGCATCAGCAACTTTGAAAACTTAACAGCGCCACATTTCAAGTGGAATGAACAGAACTCCACCACTACGACATGGGAATGCTCTTTCCAAGAACTAAATAATGGTTCTAGATTTGATTTATTTATATTAGCTTTTCGAATGTGTTCTGTAAACGTATTTTTATTTCATAATTAATTAAGGTTGTGAATAAAACCAGGTTGGAAAAGTAATTCACAGTTCTTCATCCAAAACATAGATAAACATTAAATGGCAACAAATTGAATTATCTATTTGAAAATATGTTATTTTTATCTACTCGGTACCTAATCAAAATATTTGATCCTATGAGATATCCTGTCTAATACCATATAAATATAGTTGCTTCATTTTAGTTTTTAAAATATACTTTAAAGTATAACTGTTCCAAATTTAATTGTAATCATTCCAGGAAAATAATAATATTTCCTAGCATTTAATAAGAGTAAAATAGTCTATTTTCAAGTTAGTTTTATCTTTTCGATAGTAATCAGTTCTCAAACAAAAACCATCAACATCACATTCAATTTCATAGGATTATAAAAACTCGAATCCTTGATTTTAGTTTTATCAACACGGTAGTAAACAGTTCTCAATCAAAAACTTTTAAAATCACATTTGGTTTCATGGGATTGTAAAAAATGCAAATCCTTGATTCAACTTTTAGCACTAAAACGATTAGCTTCAGAAGTAGTCAAATTGCGACTGTCACAGAAACAGACACACAACATGTAAAACAGAAATAAAATCAACTTATTTAATTACATGGCAAATATTTAAATATGACCAAATATAGTTCAGACCTGCAGTCAGCGTGTGCCAAAAGGAAAAGCAAAAGCCGGGAAACGATGGAAACGACAAAAAATGCGCTGGGAAAAGTACAACAAAAAAATTAGCAATAAACGTAAGCGCACGCGATGCCTGCCCCGGGGTCTGGAAGAGTAAACCCCACTGACTCCCATTTTGATCCTGCCCACTCTTTCTCCCTCCCTCTCACACTCCCTCCCTTTCACACACACACACTACATAGTCGTGGCCTGCGGGTGTTGCTAAAAGGGCTAAAATCAATAAAATGCTTGTTGCTCAAGCAGCAGCAGCAGCAGGAAAAACTACAACTACTACAACAACAACAACACAATGCCAATGACGACAGCAGAAACAACGGCACATTGTACAATTATATTGGCTGTGCCACTCCCCCTAGCCACTGCGCCCCTTACCCGTCTAGGGGCCTCTCTCATCTTTATTATTCGAATGGCACTTACCACACTGTGCAACATAAATAGTTGCGTTTTTTTAATACCCTGTACCTATTAAAAATGTTTAGAAAAGGGTATACTGATAGTTGGCTAATAAACTATTGGTAAACTCCCTATTGCAATCAACCGAGGCCATCTAGTCCTAGAGAATTCACTACAAAATCCCAGTTAAAACTAAAAGAGTTTTCTAGTTTTTTTTGGATTCTGAATATACAAAAAAAAATTTTAAAATTTTAAAATAAAAAATAATTTTTTTTTTTTATCATAAAAGTATTTCTAAATAGAAAAATGCTTACATAAAATCCTTACTTATAAACTGTATATTTTGTGAATTCTTAAAAATCTTATGTTTAATAATGATAAAATGATAAAACTAAAAAAAAACCCTGGAAATTGGATTTTATTATTTAAACTTTTCAAATGTGCCTTGGTTTTTAGAATAACACAACCTTTAATTTTTAAAATATATATTCTAATTTGTGTAGTGATTTTCGGGAATTCAAGGCGATTCCTACCGGATTAGAGTATACCTATTAGAGGAGTATCTTATTGTTGGACATAGGAACACTTTCGCTTATATTTTTTGTTTTTTTTTTTGTTTCATTTTTTTTTTTTTTTGTGGCGCTCCGCCAACGAAATGTTTGAAATTCCTTGGCCAAAGTTTTTCTTAACTTACCCCAAGCCTCGCTCTTGCCGCTTTTGCCAGACATAAATGGCTGCAGGAATGTTTGGGGCACATGCCATGCTGCATGATCGAAATTCCAGCGAGTTATTATGACAAACTTTGCTAATTGGAAAATATGCGCAGCGAAATATTTTCTTTCTCTGCAACCGACTACTAAAAAAAAACTGTCATCAAAGTTTACTTTTCCTCGTCGATTGGATTATGTTAGTTGACAGTCGAAATTCGGATACATGATTCCAATCACATGGGACTGCAGTGCTGTGGCCATGAATCAATCACTCACATTGGCACAAAATCAAAATCCAAGGACTCCTTTCCCGTTCCCTGCGCTTTTTGAGTTGATTTGTTGCTGCACTCTAAACATTGATGTATTCCACTTTTTATTAGACATAAAAGCGCCATAAATTGAGGCGCCTCTTTTGGGTTGGTTGGTTACCTACGAGATGCCTTGTAAAATGCAATTTCGTTTGCTGCCATTGATCAGACTGCCTCCTGCCTCCCGTCCTTTCTCCTATTGCATAGTTGTCCTGGTTGTCTTCCTTTTCGTTGACATTGAGTGCCACCCATCAATATGTGGCTGGTGTGCTGGTGTGACCAAACCCAATTGTGCAGCCCCGACATGTCAACAGCAACAGCAGACAACCATAACTGGCCCAAACCCCACATCCTAATCCTAACCGTAACCCGCTCCTCTCGTTAGTCGCAGTCGCATTTGGTTTCCATTTGTCGACAACACATGACGACATTTAGTTGTTTGCTCAGTGTTTGGTTGCCCCCGTGTGTGTGTGTGTGTGTGTGAGTGACACTGTCTGTTTGTGTGTGTGGGTGTGGGAGTGTGTGTGGGTCGCATCCAGTCCATTTCCATTCTTTTTCATTTTTTTTTTTTATTTTAAGCCACGTTTTTAGTGTACCGTCGCTTGACTATTTGACTTGCATTAACCAGTATTTGGCCCACTCTTGTGCGAGTGCGAGTGCGAGTGATTATGTACACGCAACTGTGCCGTTAGCTTAACTGTCTGTGTTATAGATATGCCCTATATACATATATATATATATATAGAAGTCGGAGCTAAAACTTAGCATAGCAGCCAACAAAAGGGCAGTTAGAAACAAAATACAGCGACAAAAAGAGACAATGCGAGAGCGGAAGTGGCAAGTGGCAAGTAGTGTTTGGGGTGTTGTTAAATTTATGCAGACTGCCTTATGAGTCCTTTAGTTGCTGCAGCAACTAACGACCAGCAGAGTGAGAGAGAGAAAGAGAGTGAGAGACAGAGAGAGGCAGAGTGAGAGGGAGAATGAAAGGAGTGCATGCAATGTTGTAATTTATGCTGCATACTTTTAGGTTAATTAATATTTTAATAGTTTTACAAACTTGTGTTTTGTATGAAACCTTTTCAAAGCTTTACAAATTTGGCCACAAATTAAATATAGATGTTTGCTAACCATATATTATTAAATTAGTTTAATAATAATTACAAAACTTTGAGTTTTGCTTGAATTGTTCAGCAGCAGTCTCTAAATTCAAAAGCTTGAACTGAAAGCACTCAAAATGAAATAAAACGATGTTTTTTTTTTGGTGATTAGATTGATTTTACCAGCAATACTTGCAACATATATATATATATATATATATATATTGCTGCAACATGTTTGCTGATAAATTGGTTAATTCTTGATTGGGATTGCAACAAAATTAAAGCTACAATTTTTATTCTTTTGAATATTCACAAAATGTGGCACAGCTTACTTTTGGGCTGGTTTAATTGACCGCTACTGTAACCAAATTTTTACTAGGTATACAAATATATATATATAAATATATATATTTTTCTTTTGTTCAAGCCTACAAATTCCGGAGCAGTCTTAATTGTTATGGTTGTGTAGGGCTGTCGTGCTGTGAGGCAATGATTGCTGCCCCGTTGAGCAGCTGTTGTTGTCACGTCTGTTGACGCTGCCCGTTGCCAATGACAACCAATACTCGCATGACAAACACTACTACTACTACACACACACTCACACACCACACACACACTCACAACCCCCAGCTACTGTGTGCACAAAGTATGCTTTCAATCAGGAACTGAATTGAAAATCCATTAACGAGTACACAGCGAAGGCAGCTGGTCGCATCCTGCGGGCGTTTCGCTGCAGGCTTGTGCAACAGTGTTGATGGGGCAAAGGGGACGGGACTGCTTCTGCGACTGCTTTCAAGTCACGGCTACGTTCGTTATATTTTCTGCAAAAATAAAAACAAATTTACTGCTACAGCAGCAGCAGCTGCTTGTTCTACCGACGGCAGCTCATGTAAAATAAAATAAATAAATATATAGTTGCAATAACGTAAAGTCGTAGGTGGTACGACGAGTGCCGCATGCCACACACGTAAATATTGCAGTTGCGAGTGCATTTTAAAGTAAATCAATGCAAACATAACAAAAAAAGAAAAAGAAAAACCACAAAAGTGAATAACGAAAATAAGCTGACAAAAATAAAAAGAAAATCGCTGAAAATCGAAATCGCCGCTAACGAAATCAAAGTCAATAACTGAAAAGATAAATCGAAAGAGTTAAGCCTTATTGACGATGCTAACCTGCGTGTGTCGGCCCGTGTCGGGCAATCTGCCCAAAATGCCGCCCGCCTCACTGATGCCCGCCTCCAGAACGTCACTCAACCGTAGCAGCGGGGCAAGCGGCAGCGGCAGCGGCATCGGCAGCGCCACCGGTTCCCATAGTCCCACACGAGTGGTGACATCCGAACCCAAGCTGAACGTAAGTTAAACGGCAGACCATCAATTACACTGCGACATTTAATTGCGACACAAGTCATCGATTATGTGTTCCATTTACAAATTTATCGATAATTTCGAAGTTTTCTGTTCTTATGTTTTATTTTAACTAGCCTAACATAAATAACATAATCAAATAAGCTGAGTCATCATATATAATAGGAATATCAGAAATATAAATTATAAAACATAATTCAACTATTCGTTTTTTAGTTGTAATCGATTAATATCGATTCTTAGCTAAGCCATCTTAGAAAATTAAATTCCATTGGTTAATTTCATACCTGTGCCGGTTACGCTTTTCTTTCCATATTTACATCAAATCAGCTATCTCGATTTTCAATAACTTTAAATCAACTATTTGTTTTTTTTTTGTTGTAATCGATTAATTTCGATACTTAGCTAAGCCATTTTTGAAAATTAAATTCTATTGGTTAATTTCATAAATGTGCCGATGACGCTTTTCTTTCCATATTTACATCATATCAGTTATCTCGATTTCCAAGAACTTTTTCCTTAGCATTCAATAATTGAAATGACACCCAATACTTTGCTCAGTGTACGATTAAGTAGCGTCAAATCAGCACACAGACACCAGGTCGCTGTGGGAAGAACTTTAATCTATTTATGCGAACGTTTCTTTTTGTCATTCTGAGCTGTAAATTTTGTTGTTGTTGTTGCTTACGGCTTTTCCGCTAGGCCTCAAATAAAAAGGTAGCAAATTAGCTTTCATTTTTCACACACATAAACATAACTTGATTTATGGCAACAAACGGGAGGGGTGGCGGCCAACGGGCCGTGACCGTGACCACCACCACGACCAGGAAACAGTAGAAGATGTTGACAACTTGACTCCACTCGAGACGCCTCGGCCTGCCCAGCCTTGGCTTGGCGTGAGTTGAGTTGAAAGTAACGATTGCAGATAACGTTTATAAATTGTGGAAATTTCATTTTCACTTTGACGCCATTGACGCCACTGAGTGGGAGGCTTGGGGGGCATGTGGGGTTGTTTGGGTTTAGGACGAACACCAAATGACACCTTAGAGCAGCTTATCCCTCAGCTGAATCTCTAACGATCTGTACACACACAAATTCACACTTACCCACTATTCTAGTCTATGCCCATATATTTATATATACACATATATATAATCCAGTAATCCCACCCACTTACACACATCGCTCCTTTTTCGTTTTTCCTATATGCAGGTGCCCAGCAGGCTGACGTCAGCCGAACTGAGGGCGATGGCACTGCGACAGCAGCAGCAAATCGACAGCCAGCACCAGCTGCTGGCCACAAAGGAGCAACGGCTGCGCTTCCTCAAATCGCAGGAGGTGCGCAGTGCGGTGGCCAGCGCCGAGGGTGAACGCTTGCGTCGACTGAGGGAGCGGGTCGAGGCGCAGGAGTCGAAACTGCGACGCTTACGCGCGCTGCGGGGTCAAGTGGATCTGCAGAAGACCTACAATGTAACGCTGAGTGAGTATGGGATGAGTGTGGGTTTTAGCCAGCTAGATGCACGTTTGGAGGGTCTAACAAGTGCAGGGCAACTACAAAGTGAAGATGAGTCCAATTGAGTTGAGCACCGCATGCAGCAAGGCGAGCGCATTTGGTGTGTGTTTGTGATGTATGTGTGTATGTTTTTGGGTGCCCAGAAGAGCAGCAGAGCGGTCCCTCTGCTGTCCGGGATTAACATGTGTTAAAATCGTGTTGAGTGGCGCTACCTCGGTGTGTGTCTGTGTGTGTGTGTGACTTTAATTTATGTATGTGTGACACTTTGTTGTCCTTTATGATTGCCTGTGGGTGGCTCTTGAGTTCGCCTGCCAAAGATGTTATCCATGTTGATGTCCTTGTCCGCGTCCGCATTGGCGATTTATGCCAACGCACACACACCAACACACACACAAACCAACACACACCAACACACACACACACACGTTTACATACCTCAAACTGCTGGCTAGGATGTTATGTTAATGAGGTTTCAGTTGCGCCTTGTTGAATGATAATTAGTTCGGGCAGCAGGCCGCCATTTAGTTGGTCCTTCGGCATGTGTGGCCAGTCGCCGGAAATGCCAACTGGTGTTGATGAGCAAATTTACAGAAATATGAGAGCGATTAAGACAGATGTACAAATATGTAAAAGGGTTAAACATGAAGAAAATCATTTGAGCAGCTGCAAAGCTGAAATACATTAGAATAGTAAAGGGTTTCATCATCCTTCTGATATCCTTGTCGTGCGAATTAAAGGTGAATATTTTCACATTCACAGACCGTAAAAAGAAATTGATGTTCTTTACAGGAACTGTTGTTCCATGAGTCCAAGTTTTTTACAACCACAAGACTATTTAAAAAAAATATGTCCTTTCCTCTTACGGGTTTCTCCTGCTTTAAAGTGTATTTGAGCAGCGACTCTTGAAGGAAAAAAACCTGTGTCCAACTGCCTTCAATTAGCTGGCAAGTGCGCTAACTTCATTAGGGGATCATTGGGGGCGTTTTTGCGTATCCTTGAGTTATGGCAGCTAATCCGTTTAACTTTTGTGCCTAGGCAATGACTTGGACTCGATTCGTGCTCTGTTCAGCGAAAAGGAGAAGGAGCTTAGCCTGGCGGTGGCCAAGGTTGAGGCGCTCACCCGCCAACTGGAGGAGCTCCGACGTGACAGACGATGTCCGGTCAATTTGTTGGCCGCAACGGGACAAGCGGGACCGGCACAAGCGTTGCCGCCGCAGGCATCACGGGAACTGGAGAAGCTGAGGCGTGAATTAATGGTAAGCCAAAGGTCTACTACTATACACTGAAAATAAATAGAATGAATGAATGTAGGAAACTAATTGCAGTCATTTTCAGTGTACACATAAATCGCTTGTGTGGCATGTTCTTTAATGTTGGTGTTGCTAAGTGAAATACTTGAATTTTGTGGGATTGAAATGAATGTCATTTAAGAGAAGGTGATTGGATAGTGTTAAATCTGTGTAAGTTAAGCAACTCGAGTTTAACTTTAGAAAGGTTACAAAGAATTTCTGAAGTGCTTAAGGTAGCTTGAATACTTTCATTGTCTGGAATAAGCTGAAAACGTTTAAGCCATATTCAAGCAAGTGTCTGCCAAGTTAAACACGGTATTTTGCTTGAAATTTAGTTAGCTATTTTCTTGCGTGAATTTATGCAAATATCTTACTATAAAAGCTAGAGACTTCCAATTTGGAATATAGGTTCTCGTATACCCGGCGCAGATCAGGTTTGCTTTATTTTTACAAATTTTAAAGGCCGAAGATTTTTATACACAACTTTTGAGAGGGAAATTTGCGAATAAAACTAGAATACACTTAAAAGCAAGATACAGGGTAAATCGTGGTTGAGCTCACTCGACAACAGTGTTCTTACTGGCTTATTGTGTAATTGTTATTCGTTTAGCTCGTTTGTGGGAGTTTTGAAAGCAACTTGCCAAGAATAATTCAGAATAATTCTGGGCGTGATTAAACATTACCGACATTTCTATTTACTCTTTCCATCTGTTTAAATTTCTTTTCTAGTATCGCAATCAGTTATCCTTGCAACAAGATGCACGTTTACACATGCAACGCGAGGCACTGCAGCAACGGCAGGCGGAGCTGCGTTCGGTCGATCAGCGCATTTATGAATTGCAGACACGTCTGCAGCGCAAGAAGCAGGCAAACACACACCACCAACAGCAGCAACAGCAGCAGCAACAACAGCAGCAGCAACAACAACAGCAGCAACAACAACAGCAGCAGCAGCAGCACCAGCAAAAACAGCAGCTGCAACAAAAACAACTACAACAACAGCAACTGCAGCAGCAACAGCAACAGCAACAACAACATCAACAGCAGCAATCAGCTGCACAGCAGCAACAGTTGCACGTGCAATCCGCTCAGCTGCTAGCAGCAACAGCTGCTGCCGCCCAACAGCAGCAACAACAGCAGCAGCAGCAACGCAAATCTGCGCCGCCCGCCTCCAATCTGTCGAAACATGGCGGCGTGGCTGCCTTGAAGCAGCAACTGTTGCAGAAGCAGGTCAATCAGCTGGCAGCGGCTGCTGCTGCTGCTGCCGCTGGTCGGGCGGCCGAACGTTCAATTGTGCGCGGCAGCAGCGGCGTCAACGTTGCCGCCGTTGAGCCATTCATACACACGCCACAGAAGTCAACGATAACGTCGACGGCCAGCTATCTGAGTGCGGGCAACATGCTGAAGCATGCAGCAGCAACGGCCAACACCAATCAGCAGAATCAGCTCATCCAGGACCTGAGCCACAGCAGTCATGTGAAACTGGCCCCAGGGCAGAGTTACTATCCCAGTGGCAGCAATGCAACGACAGGAAGTAACAGCGAGAGCGACGAGTCCAAGTTGGCCAAGAAGCTGCTCACGGCAGCAGCTGCTGCTGCTGCTGCTGCGGCGGCGACGGCAACAACAACAACAACACCTGTCTCCAAAACCAAATCGGATGCGGAGCAACTGCGCAAACAGGCGCAAACAGAGGCCATGGATAGCACCACGCACATTTATGCCGAGGTGGGACCCAAAAAGCGGGACAGAGAAGCAGCGGCAGCTGCAGCTGCTGCAGCGGCGGCAGCAGCAGCAGCGGCATCGGCAACTGTTGCTGAGGCCACAACAACAACCACAGCAACAGCATCGATAGCAACCACCTCGCCCGCAACAGCTGCCAGCAAAATACCCAAATGCATCTCAATCAGCAGCAGCAGCAGCTCCGCCACAGCGCTCATCAACAAGCTCAATCAGCAGGTTGTCAAGGACACACAGGAGTCCGCGAAGAAGAACGAGATTGCGGTGACCAGCGAGACGCTATCGGAGCGCAACACACAACAGCAGCTAACTGTGCACAGCATGCCACTCGGAGCAGTTAGCAAATCTGTGGCGATTGCCGTATCCAATTTGGCAGCCAGCAA
Source organism: Drosophila kambysellisi (assembly GCA_035042185.1). NCBI lineage: Eukaryota > Metazoa > Arthropoda > Insecta > Diptera > Drosophilidae > Drosophila > Drosophila kambysellisi. Next base: position 7,685,771 of record JAWNLS010001251.1, read on the forward strand.
GCAGCAGGTGGCAGTGCCTCCACGAAAGCCAATTAGCAGCGTGGCGCCCACTTCCATGAGCAACAGCAGCAGCAGCAACAACAGCAGCAGCAGCGGCAGCGCCATACCCAAAATGATAACATACAGCCCGAAAGTAAATCGTGTGGCGCCCAACGTGATCAACGCAGCTGATCCGCGACCCGCACTGCCGCCCAAGCCGAGCAAAATGTCTCCAACGGAGAGTGAAAACAGCAGCAGCAGCAGCAGCTGTGCAACAGCAACAGCAACCGTTGCAACTTCAGCGACGGCCACTTTTGGCCTGCAATCGTTAAACATTAACGATAACTTGCCCATCAAGGCCAAACCGCTGACAATACGCAAACAGCCCATCTTTGAGCAGCCGCCGCGCTTGAAAGCAACGCCAAGTGTCTCCCTCTCCAAGCCTGGCCCACAGCAGCAGCAACAACAGCAACAACAGCAGCAACAGTTGCCACGCAAGCCGGAGGCATCGAAACAATCGGAGCCAAGAAACGATTCACCACAGCATTCGCCCAACACCAATTCACAGAGCGGCTCCAGTGTGGATGAACCAGATCGCATGAGCAATCAACCAGACAACAACAACATCAGCAACAGCAACACCAACAGCAAAAGCAACAGTGGCAGCAATCTCAAGGAACGCACCGCCAGCAAACCGAAGCTGGCGCGCCGAGTGAGCTTTGATCCGTTGGCATTGCTTCTAGATGCCAGCCTCGAAGGTGAACTGGAGCTGGTGAAGAAGACGGCCATGCAGGTGGCCAATCCCAGTGCTGCCAACGATGAAGGCATCACAGCGCTGCACAACGCCATCTGCGCCGGGCACTTTGACATAGTCAAGTGAGTTGCTCAGCTGAGCATATGGAAATAGTTCTCATCATTACCTGCTCTAATCCCTTGCAGATTCCTTGTACAGTTTGGCTGCGATGTGAATGCCCAGGATTCGGATGGCTGGACGCCGCTGCATTGTGCCGCCAGCTGCAATAATCTCAATATGGTCAAGTTTCTTGTGGAGAGCGGTGCCTGTTTATTTGCCTCAACGCTGTCCGATCATGAGACGCCTGCGGAGAAGTGCGAGGAGGATGAGGAGGGCTTTGATGGCTGCTCCGAGTACCTGTACAGTAAGTACACAAATTACAATAAAAGATTACAGCTGAGGTATTTTTAAGATATCGAGTTGAATTTAAGATCTGCAACTGTTTCAAAATGGAATGGAGGAGCTCTTCTAATTTGTAATCCCTTATTTGCAGGCATACAAGAGAAGCTGGGCATTCTGCACAATGGCGACGTTTATGCCGTGTTCTCCTACGAGGCGCAGAACAGCGACGAGCTGAGCTTCCATGTGAACGAGCCGCTGATCGTATTGCGCAAGGGAGATGACTCCGAGAACGAATGGTGGTGGGCACGCAACGCCACCGGCGACGAGGGCTACGTGCCACGCAATCTGCTCGGGGTACGTTTGCCACATGCCAGACTCCAAGTAATCAGCTAATCATTTTCTATCTTCGACTTCAGCTCTATCCCCGCGTGCCGCCGCAGTCACCGCATTTCGGCGATTAGCAGTTAATACGCTTTACTATACTGAAGCGCAAGGCTGGGCGACTTGTGCAGAAGCGCTATATATCCAAGTATATCTGAAGAGTGGATTCCAAGCACGTGCACGGAAAGCAGCGACACTGCATCGACCAAATGGGCCTTTTAGCTATGAGCTGGCATCACTTATGACAACAGCCTCAAGTTTTTCTTTTCTGTTCACTTTTTGTTTTGTCCGACAAAAGCCACATGAAGGAAACCAGACGCACTCAATAAAAATATATGTATATTATTATATATATACAAACACTCACACACACACATATATATATATACACACTTGCTATATGGCGCAACATACGGCAAGTTGTGTGTGTTTGTGTGTGTCTGTTAGTTGCACGAGAGGCAAGCCATGTTGAAATGTGCAACATTTGCCAACTTTAGCTAAAGCGCCAGCGGCAGCAGCAATTTATCACGCAGGAACATTAGCCAGCACTAGCCATAATTAGCTAGTGTCCTGGCATCCTGGCATCCTGGCATCCCGGCAGCCTGCAACAATAAATTGGATTTCACTTAAGCCCCGAGACCAACCCCTAGATTAAGGCATAGACTAATAACTTAAGCAATACACATCCCACATCACCCAAAATGGAACCCACATCCCACATCCCACATCCCTGCCCCCCAACAGCGCACCACAAATTGCTTCAACTTTGTGCATAACTAAAAAGTGTTGCAAATTGAAAATGAAATTTTTGATTAAAATTCAATGCAATGTGCCGCTGCATACTTTGTGGTTGGAAAACGAGCTGTTATTTGCCAGCAAAAATTTAACTTTGCTACAAATTATATATTTAATTCGAAAATTGCATTAATTTACACACATTTTACACACACAAAAACAAATCGAATGTGATTTTTGTATTGTATAAAGCGAAAAAACGTAAAACAACAACTTAATATTAAATAATCGTTAATATTGCATAATGTACAGTACTTACTACCTATGTATGACTAAAAATCTGCTTCGTTATCAATTTACAATTCTTAATACAATAAAATTTAGTTTAGAAATAAATAATTCTTAAAAATATATAAATGCCTAATGCCTACCACCTACCACCTATTTTAGCATTAACAAAAAAAAAGAAAGAAAAATACAAATCAAACCACAATAAATTACATTGGAAATGCAAAAATTTACTTCAAATTGGATCTTTACTGTAGCGTTAATATATGCACTTCCATATCATTAAGGATCTCAGAAGGTCACACATTTTTTGAGCTCACTCGAAAAGGAATAAAAGGTTTCCCCAAAAAAAAATGTATCCAAGCATTAAACAATAGTTCTGAAAAACGCAGAAAATTTTAAAAATCCAACTTACCTAAAAGCTGTTAATTGCTGATAACTTGGCTATATCCGTGCGGATCCTAAATTAATTTGGTTTAGATCAGGGCTACCAACCCTCTTATGGACATTCAAATCGTCCTTGCTATTTCCGAGGAAACATATATTTTATGATTTGGACTCATTTTACAAGTGTTTGGACGTTGCTAAAAATAAGGTTGATCCTTGCGATTCTTACGTACCATATCCTTTGACAATCTCTAATCATTTCGGTGAAGCTATTTTATTAAACTGAAATTACACTCACATTCTGCCAGCCCTAAAAGTTTGCTTTTAAAATTTACATATTCTTAGGCTAATTTGGCATATTCATTTTACTGTTCATCCTAAAAGTATGCAGCGTAATTTAATTGACCTTGACTTTGGAGAACAATTATAATTGCCGAAAATAGTCGCATGTTTAAATCAACAAAGAACAATTTTCATCCCAATTTTTTTTGTTTAATTTTAATTTGTACTTCTACTTAGCTGCCCCCTGCCTCCCGCCCTTGTTCACAGCTATTACAATATTTTTTCTAACTGTGGTGTAGAATCTTTAATAAGTCCGAGTCAACAACAATTTGCGTGTTTGCAAACGAGTTGAGGTTTTATCGAGTCACTGTGTAAGTAGCGAAAGTAGCTTTCTTAATCGTCTCACTCATCTGTGAACTTTTGATCTTATCAGTCTCTTTAAATTAAATTATTGCAATGAAGCTGCAAGCGTTGAGACTTGTTTTGTTTTGCTCTCTACTAGAAGCACTGCAGCAGGTGCAACCAGTGGAAGGTGCTAAGATATTAGCCGTTTATGCGTTTCCAGGTAAGCAGGATGCAGTTTAAGAAAAAACAAATCGTGTAAAGAGTATGCTCAATGCAGGCAAGAGTCATTACATGATGCACTCGGCGCTGATAAGGGAGGTTATCGAGAGCGGACATCAAGTTACGATGATTGTGGCCCTTTCGCTCGAATCTCAGCAGTTGAGCAGCAACTACACAGATCTATTGATAGAACCCGTCTATGATTTCTGGCATGATGGTGAGCTATATTGTTTCAGGCCAATCAGACAACCGATAAATTTACGCTTACCACAGTGAAGCTGGACTATGGCTTACATCATCTGTTTGATTTTACGCGCATGACGAATTATGATTTTCTCAAAATGCTCAAAATAAGTGGATTAAAGACAACGGAACATGCGCTGCTCCAACCCAAAGTACCGTCATTGATCCATGCTACTGAGACGGAGGGTGTTTTTGATCTGCTGCTCGCAGAGCAATTCAACCAGGAGGATTTTCTTACAAGTACAATATACCGATTGTTACCACCAGCACCATGGGCTATCAGAATCACATGAGCCATGATGGGCCTGATAACACCTTGGTCTTTTGTGCCGTATGGCTTTATGCATTTCACCGATTGCATGTCCTCCTTTGAGCGCTGGCAAAACTCGTACGTTTCACTGTACGAGGACTTGGATCGTTTGTACAATTACTTTCCCAAAATGGATAACCTTACTAAGCAGCATTTTGGAAATGTTTTGGGTGAGTCCGATTACTTTCCCATGTGCCCAAGGTCAGGCAGATGGAGAAACAAATCTCGGTAATGCTGCTAAATAGCCACGCACCGCTGACAACGGCACGTCCCACTGTGGATGCGATGGTCCCAGTGCAAAGTATGCAAAGTTTTCTCGATGCGGCAACAGATGGTGCCATCTTTTTCAGTCTGGGTAAGGAGGGTGCTGCTACAGATTGAGGTTATCTTAACTCTTTCTCTCTCTCACTGCAGGCAGTAATATACAGAGCAAGGAGTTGCCGGCGGATATGTTGCGTCTATTCTTGCGAGTCTTTGGGTCGCTCAAGCAGCGCGTGCTTTGGAAATTCGAGGATGATTCGATTGGTCAGCTGCCGGAGAATGTGATGATACGTAAGTGGTTGCCGCAGGCGGATATTTTGGCCCATCCGAATGTCAAAGTGTTTATCACTCATGGCGATATATTTGGGAGGGTGTCCATTATGCTGTGCCCATGCTGGGCATACCCTTCTACTGTGATCAGGTACGGGAATTAACTTTGCATAATGAATAATATTATTGTAGGAATGATCTCTGCCTCGCAGCATCTGAACATGAACAAAGCAGTGCTGGGTGGCTATGCGATCAGTTTGCACTTTCAGACGATTACAGATGATATTCTGCGGAATTCGCTGCTGCAGATCATCCATCGGCGAGGTTCTTGAAAGATCGGCATTTGCCACGCCCACCTCCCACGCCCCCATCACCCCTGCCCCAAAAATTTTCAAATGGCTATATCTTCCGCAGATTTGGTAGGTATATTACTGGTAGTCGCCTTTAAGAACCGATAACAAATGTGGTGCCACGCCCACACCTGCGCCTATAATCGACAATTCCGATTGTAAATCGATAACTCCGTATATCTCCGAACATTTTAAATATAGAGTAACCAAACTTGGAAGGTAATTTGCTAGTAACACCCTTCATAAATGTGGAAAACAAATTTTGGACCACGCCCACTCCCGCCCACAGAAAACGATAAATGCCTGTATCTCCCGCAATTTAAGAGATATATATCTAAGATCGAACACCAAAATGTTTTGGGCCACGCCCACTTCCGCCCCCAAAACGGATAAACTCCCATATCCCCCGCAATTCAAGTTAGGGTAGGAAGATTATTCGGAAACTTCTCTATAAATTTAGGGGCAACGCCTACTCCCGCCACTAAAATCTCGAAATGCCCGTATCTCCGGAATTTAATTCCCGTGTAATTCTGCTCACCGTCTTTAAAAGCTACGCTCACATGTATGCAAATCATATACATATTTATTAGTAGAGAATTAACAGAATGTGTTCCCATTCAAAAAGGCAAACTTGGACAGTATTTCTTAACTGTACACAAATTAAGGTATAATAGTATTTCGCTGTCGGTTACGTCCGACTGCAACGTTCTATCTTGTTAATATTATATCTGAATACGTATTGAATATGTATCATATCTGCTTAATATCTTTATACCCTTAACCCATTAAAAATGGGTGAAAAGGGTATAATGGTTTTGTGCAAATGTATGTAACAAGCAGAAGGAAGCATCTCCGACCCCATAAAGTATATATATCCTTGTCAGGATCAACAGCCGAGTCGATATAGCCCTGTCCGTCTGTCTGTCTGTCCGTCTGTCCGTCCGTCTGTATGAACACGCGGATCTCAGAGACTATAAGAGCTAGCGACTTCAAATTTGGAATATAAGGTCTCGTGTACCAGGCGCAGATCAAGTTTACTTTTTTTTATCGCTAACTTCCTCAGTTTTTTAATTATCGATACATTTCGATTTCCGATAGCAATAAATTCCACAATTTAAGAGGCAGAGGCTTCTAATTTGTACATAATATACATATACATATTTATGATCAATTGCCTAAATTTCATTAACATCGGACAAGAAACACCAAAGTTATAATCGAAAATATATTCTCATATTGATCTTATTCTGTATACATATAAATAGGCGAGCGCATGTGTGAGAGAGAGATGACATGATAATCGATGCTAGCGTCAATATATTTGTGTGTAATCTGCATAGCCCCGATAACTACTGTTTCGTGTACGTATGTGTGTATGTGTGTATGTATGTATGTATGTATATGCACGTGTTTGTAGCCATTCAGTTAGGGCATTTGAACGCAAATCATCTTAATGGGAAATTTGCCAAGAAAACTAGAATATATTTAACAACTGGGTTAAGGGTATATTGTAGTCGAGTTAGCTCGACTACAGCATTTTACTTGTTATCATTTAATCTAAGTAAAACTAAATTAATTTCAAGTCAACCCTTCCAATCAACGTTTTCAATGTCGGAAGGGTATAGTTGCATAAAGAAAACACGCTTGTGAATTTCATAACGGATGCTTTGCTAATAAGCTGCCTCACTATACTTATTAAGTATATATAAGGTAATACCGATTCCGGTAGTTCGTCAGTCGTTTATAAATCGCTAATCGAGTCGGTCGGTCGAGAACCGAAACAGTGTGACCTCAACATGGTGTGTACATCAATATTAATCAAATCAAATAAATGTGTAAAACAAGTTTGAGTAAGCTAATTTACTAGCAATTTGGAACCCTGTACCCATTCGAAATGGGTAAGAAAGGGATAATGGTTTTGTGCAAATTTATAAGCTGAAGGAAGCATCCATGAAGTGTACAGTTGAGTTGATATAGGCACATACGTCTGCCCTTCCGTCTATCTGTCTCTATGAACACCTGGATCCAAAGGACTGTAAGATCTAGAGACTTCAAATATGGAATATAGGTTCTCGTATACCCGACGCAGATCAAGTTTGATTTATTTTATTAATAACTGCCTCCGTTTCTCCGTTTCAACACATTTCGACATCAAATAGCAATAAATGCTAAAATAAATGCAGAATCTTCTAAATAATTCAAAATATTATGCATATGCATATTATTGATCAACTGCCTAAATTTCATCAAGATCGGATAAAAAACTTAATGCCAATAAAACCAGAATATTTTTATATTTATATATTTAGGGTATATCGTAGTCGAACTCACTCAATCACTCCATTCAAACGAGATTATTTTTAAACGTTTGCAAATGTTTTAGGCAGAAATTAATTATATGAGTTGAGTAACATGTATGGTTACGTTTCTATATCTATATACTTGCTAGACCGCATGTCTTGATCAAACGATTCAGTTTATAGATAATGCTCGTAATCAGGCGATATATCGAACTTTTCGCGCAAGCAATCTAACTGGCAGATCAAACAGCTTAATGGAATGATTAGAGTATTTAGACTGTTAACAAGTGGGCAACTATTTAAGTACACATAGATTTCTAGTGGCACAGATCAATTATCTCACAATATTAATATTCCAATTCTCTTATCAACTTGACCTACAGCAACCGAAGAATGTTTTAAAATTCCTGCTGATGGGCCTTGTGGCACTGCAGCATTTGGAGATTGGAGCTGGATCCAGAATACTGGCTGCATTTTTTATACCCGGAAAAAGTCATTTCATGATGTCAAATGCCATTATAAGGGAACTAGTGAAACGTGGACACGAGGTGACCTACATCACACCATTCACATTGGCCAATGAGAATCTGGGTTCAAACTATACCGAGGTGTTGTTGCCCCAATACAATTTATGGCAAACAGGTAAGTAACAGATTATCCAGAGCCTTAATCAACATATTAATGATTATCTTTAATACACAGTTCTTGAAATTACCGATGCGAAGTCAGCGCTGGACATGACGGGTCAATACACGGCCACCTTCATTAGGATGATCATGGTCATGGGCTTCGAAAGCACGAACTTTGCATTCGAACAGAAGGAAGTGCTGGACTTAATTAATGCCAAAGACAAGGTTGGCAAATATGATTTACTCCTGGCTGAGCAATTCTTCAATGAGGGCGCCCTCATCTTGGGGCATCTCTACCAAATACCAATCATTACCTTGAGTACCTTTGGCTTCGCCAATTACCTAAGTCCCTTGGTGGGCATTGTCACGCCCTGGTCTTATGTGGCTCACGGATGGAAGCCCTATTCAGATCGTATGTCCCTCTGGGAACGCATTGACAACGCTTTCATTTCATTGGTGGAAGATATAATGCGCCAGTTCTGGTATTATCCAGCTCAAAATGAGATTCTGCAGAGACACTTCTCCAAATACATCGATAAGTTGCCAACTATCAAGCAACTAGAGAGCAACATTTCCGCCATTCTGCTAAATGCATATATGCCACTGGAGCCACCTAGGCCTCTTTCATTCAATATGATTCCCGTGGGTGGAGTTCATATGGAGCCAGTACAGCCATTGCCAGCCAAGTTGCAAAAGTTCTTGGATGAAGCTGAGCATGGAGCCATCTACTTTAGTCTTGGTAAGTTTCAACTATAAACGTATAATCTTGGCCTTGTTTAACAAGTTTCTCCATAGGAACACAAGTGAAAAGTGCTGATTTACCTCCTGAGAAGCTGAAGATATTCCTCGATGTTTTCAGAAATTTGAAACAGCGCATCCTGTGGAAATTTGAAGATGACAAATTGCCGAACTTACCAGCTAATGTGATGGTACAGAAGTGGATGCCACAGAATGATATTCTGGCCCATCCCAATGTCAAGGTTTTCATCTCCCATGGAGGTCTTTTCGGTACTCAGGAAGCAGTATATCATGGCATCCCAGTTCTTGGAATGCCTGTCTATGCCGATCAGTATCTCAATATTAATAAGGGCAAACATTATGGATATGCTCTTGGTGTGGATTACCGCACAGTTACTGAGGAGGAGCTACGATATTCTCTCATTGAACTGTTGGAGAATCCCAAGTACAGAGATTCAGTGAGGCATGCCTCTCGCATCTTCCGGGATCGACCACTGAGTGCGATGGACACGGCCATGTTCTGGATCGATTATGTTATTGAGCATCGTGGAGCACCACATATGGTATCGGAGGGTATTAAAATGCCCTGGTATAAATTCTATCTGCTGGATATCATTGGAATTGCCTTGGCTATTATTCTTATACCCATTTTGGGACTTTTGTTCATTTATCGCAAACTTACCACTGTCAAGAAGCCAAAAACAAAGTCAAAACGTAATTAAATAGAAATTTATTTAAAATTTGATCAAATCCAAATATTTTATTGATAAACAAAAGTATGCTCTTAATAAAGAATTAATTAATTTTAATACAATTACAATTTTTTAAGTCATTAATCACATAATCGCTACAATGTGATTAGCTTTGTGACCGTGATTGCTGGTCTCTTTAGAAAACTCGACAAGTAATATATGTAAATCAAAGAACAATATGTCATTTGATCATTAATTGTTTTCGCACTATTGTCAGATCAAATATATTACATAAATCTGTACAAGTATTTACTCCATTTGTGTACTTAGTGTACTTTGTATAGTCGATAACATTTGATTGTTTATATTAGCATGACGAGGCGTTTTTCAAGTATAACAATACAAAACAAATGTTAGTTAGTTATTTTACTCAACCAATACATACCCTATACAAATTGCAGTTTTTACAAATATCAATCAAAAATCTATTAAATCATTTTGAAAACAGACTGCTCTAATTGGAAAATTTCAGTACATTTTTATTCGTGTTTATTTTTAATATTATATCTAAATATGTATTGAATATGTATCACATCTGCTTGATATCTTTTTATCATTTAATCTAAGTAAAACTAAATTAATTTCAAGTCAACTCATCCACTCAACGCTTTTAATGTCGGAAGGGTATACTTAATAAAGAAAACACGTTTGTGAATTTCACAACGGGTGCTTTGCTGATAAGCTGCCTCAACATACATATAAAGTATATATAACATAATGCCGATTCCGGTAGTTCTTCAGTCATTTGTAAATCGCGAAGCGAGTCGGTCGGTCGAGAACCGAAATAGTGTGACCTCAACATGGTGTGTACATCAATATTAATCAAATCAAATAAATGTGTAAAACAGGTTTGAGTAAGCTAATTTACTATCAAATTTATACCCTACACCCATTCGAAATGGGTAAAAAGGGTATAATGGTTTTGTGCAAATATATAAGCTGAAGGAAGCATCCATGAAGTGTATAGCTGAGTTGATATAGGCACATCCGTCTGCCCTTCCGTCTATCTGTCTCTATGAACACCTGGATCCAAAGGACTGTAAGATCTAGAGACTTCAAATATGGAATATAGGTTCTCGTATACCCGACGCAGATCAAGTTTGCTTTATTTTATCAATAACTGCCTCCGTTTCTCCGTTTCAACACATTTCGAATCTTCTAAATAATACAAAATATTATGCATATGCATATTATTGATCAACTGCCTAAATTTCATCAATATCGGATACAAAACATAATGCCAATAAAACCAGAATATTTTTATATTTATATATTTAGGGTATATCGTAGTCGAACTCACTCAACTACACCATTCAAACGAGATTATTTTTAAACGTTTGCAAATGTTTTAGGCGGAAATTAATTATATGAGTTGAGTAACATGTATGTTTACGTTTCTATATCTATATACTCGCTAGACCGCATGTCTTGATCAAACGATTCATATATAGATAATGCTCGTAATCAGGCGATATATCGAACTTTTCGCGCAAGCAATCTCACTGGCAGATCAAACAGCTTAATGGAATGATTAGAGTATTTAGACTGTTAACAAGTGGGCAACTATTTAAGTACACATAGATTTCTAGTGGCACAGATCAATTATCTCACAATATTAATATTCCAATTCTCTTATCAACTTGACCTACAGCAACCGAAGAATGTTTTGAAATTCCTGCTGATGGGCCTTGTGACACTGCAGCATTTGGAGATTGGAGCTGGATCCAGAATACTGGCTGCATTTTTTTTCCCCGGAAAAAGTCATTTCATGATGACAAATGCCATTATAAGGGAACTAGTGAAGCGCGGACACGAGGTGACCTACATCACACCATTCACATTGGCCAATGAGAATCTGGGTTCAAACTATACCGAGGTGTTGTTGCCCCAATACAATATATGGCAAACAGGTAAGTAACAGATTATCCAGAGCCTTAATCAACATATTAATGGTTATATTTAATACACAGTTTTTGAAATTACCGATGCGAAGTCAGCGCTGGACATGACGAATATAGACACGGCGACCTTCATTAAGATGGCCATGGTCATGGGCTTGGAGAGCACGAACTTTGCATTCGAACAGAAGGAATTGCTGGACTTAATTAATGTCAAAGACAAGGTTGGCAAATATGATTTACTCCTGGCTGAGCAATTCTTCAATGAGGGCGCCCTCATCTTGGGACATCTCTATCAAATACCAATCATTACCTGGAGTACCTTTGGCTTCGCCAATTATCTAAGTCCCCTGGTGGGCATTGTCACGCCCTGGTCTTATGTGGCTCACGGATGGAAGCCCTATTCAGATCGTATGTCCCTCTGGGAACGCATTGACAACGCTTACATTTCATTGGTGGAAGATATAATGCGCCAGTTCTGGTATTATCCAGCTCAAAATGAGATTCTGCAGAGACACTTCTCCAAGCACTTCGATAAGTTGCCAACTATCAAGCAACTAGAGAGCAACATTTCCGCCATTCTGCTAAATGCATATATGCCACTGGAGCCACCTAGGCCTCTTTCATTCAATATGATTCCCGTGGGTGGAGTTCATATGCAGCCAGTACAGCCATTGCCAGCCAAGTTGCAAAAGTTCTTGGATGAAGCTGAGCATGGAGCCATCTACTTTAGTCTTGGTAAGTTTCAACTATAAACGTATAATCTTGGCCTTGTTTAACAAGTTTCTCCACAGGATCACAAGTGAGAAGTGCTGATTTACCCCCTGAGAAGCTGAAGATATTCCTCGATGTTTTCAGAAATTTGAAACAGCGCATCCTGTGGAAATTTGAAGATGCCAAATTGCCGAACTTACCAGCTAATGTGATGGTGCAGAAGTGGATGCCACAGAATGATATTCTGGCCCATCCCAATGTCAAGGTTTTCATCTCCCATGGAGGTCTTTTCGGTACTCAGGAAGCAGTATATCATGGCATCCCAGTTCTTGGAATGCCTGTCTATGCCGATCAGTATCTCAATATTAATAAGGGCAAAAATTATGGATATGCTCTTGGTGTGGATTACCGCACAGTTACTGAGGAGGAGCTACGATATTCTCTCACTGAATTGTTAGAGAATCCCAAGTACAGGGATTCAATGAGGCGTGCCTCTCGCATCTTCCGGGATCGACCATTGAATGCGATGGATACGACCATGTTCTGGATCAATTATGTTATTGAGCATCGTGGAGCACCACATATGGTATCGGAGGGTATTAATATGCCCTGGTATAAATTCTATCTGCTGGATATCATTGGAATTGCCTTGGCTATTATTCTTATCCCCATTTTGGGACTTTTCGTCATATGTCGCAGATTTAAAATTGTCAATAAGCCAAAAACAAAGTCCAAACGTAATTAGATAGAAATGTAATTTAATTTTAATTAAGTCAAAACATTTTATCGATAAACAAAAGTATGCTCTTAATAAAAAATTAATTCATTTTAATACAAATAAACTTGTTCCTTAATAACATTTTCAGAGCTGTATAAAAATTGTGCAAACGACATTTTTTTAAATCGCTACAATCTATATTAAGGTTAGAAGCCTACGCCTAGACTTTTGTTCAAAACAAGTGAACAAATGAAGATTTTAATTCAATTACTAAATCTTCTCAACAACGAGAATAACTAATTAAACCGATCGATAGGTTAGAGCTATGTGAACCAACTTCAACTATCAACTATCAATTATCAACTGATTAGAGTCATGTGTAAACTCATCTGCGAGCTCCCTTTGTCGAGAAAGTGATAGAGAGAGAGAGAGCGCTGCACCAAGAGAGCACTGTAAAAGAGCGCTGTTAACGCTGGCTGCTGCAGATCAAACTGCACTTAACATAATGTTAGTGTAGATACTATTAATAATTACGTTATAATGTTTATTCAATTGTATATTAAGGCTAGAAGCCAAGGCTTAGCCTTTTGTTCACAACAAGAGTAACTAACGATCGATGCGCGAAATGAAGATTTAAATCCAATTGTTAAATCTTCTCAACAACGAGAATAACTAATTAAACCGGTCGATCTGTTAGAGCTATGCGAACCAACTTTAACTATCAACAGATTAGAGTCATGTGTAAACTCATCCGAGAGAGAGAGCGCTGCACAAAGAGAGCGCTGTAGAAGAGCGCTGTTAACGCAGGCTGCTGCAGATCAAACTGCAATTAACATAATGTTAGTGTAGATACTACTTATAATAGACTATTTGCATTAAGCCACGCAGGCTTTAACTTCAAGTATAATATTAATTAAAACTACTTTGCTGCTGCTGGCAACAATGATTGATTTATTGAATTATTTTGTATCACTTAATCTAAGTAAACCTAGATTAATTTCAAGCCAACCCATCCACTTAATGTTTTTAATGTCGCTTTTGACCATGGGTGCTTTGCTGATAAGCTACCTCAACATACATATTAAGTGTATATTAGGTAATGCCGATGCCGGAAGCTCCTCAGTCGTTTGCAAATCCCGAAGCGAGTATTTGGTCGGTCGAGAACCAAAATAGTGCGAGCTGAACATGGTGTGTCCATCAATTAATCAAATCAAATAAATGTGTAACGTAAATTGAGTAAAAATGCAAAAGTTTAGACAAGAAAATGTGATAGTCAAAATATCAAACCAGTTTTCATGATCAGGATACACGGCCGAGACAATATAGCCCCGTCCCAATGGAAATAAGTAGCACCTATTGCCATCATAATTTTTTCACAACATCATCTTTTATAAACTTGACCAGCTGCATCCGAAATGCTTGCTCGATTCTCAGTCGCCTGTGAATCGCTGATTGGTTCCATTGCTTGATTTATTCGGCAGAGTGCGTGAAGAGAATCGAAATGGTGTGTTTCAAATTGAATCTATGAAACTATTAAAACTAATCGTCTTAATTAAACTAGTCAAACAATCAAACGTACCAGTGTACCAAATAAAAATTTTCGAATCATGTTGACATTTCGATTGGCTATAGCAAGAGCAAATTTAATTAAAGTGTTTTTTTTTTAACAAATCTCTTTGAAAGATCTTTGAGTAATTCTCTTTGGATTGAAAACAATATCCTTTTCCAGATACAACATTTTAAATGACAAAAATCTAATGTGTTGTTAAATTATATCTGACATATCAGTAAATATATATAAAATAAAAGATGAGTCTTTGCATTGTGTGTGCTCACGCTCATTACATCAATCAGTCGCGGGTTCGAATCCCGCTGGAGGCATGGTTGTTTTTATAGTCCAGTAATATTCTCTTCTGCCTCATTTTCTTTCTTTTATTAACCTTTCTGTTCCAATCTCTATCCACATGGCAACTACGGGCCAAATATGGCCTAGTGTGTCGTCTTTCGGTTGACAACCGGTTTAACCCATCTAACCTTCATATCAGTAAAAATATCAGCAACAACCCGAATCTAATTAAAACAATAGCTATCTAAAGTATCACTGAAAACCCAACGAATAAAACACGTCACTAGGAAATTAATTATAGTAATTAAAAACTCAAGAAGCTGAAAAGAAAAATAAAATTATACACAAAAATAAGATGTTAAATGCACAGCGGACTTTCAGTTTTAGTTGCATAAATTAAGTGAGCTGTTTTTTTGATAATATTAACCTTACCCACAGCAACCAAAGAATGCTTTAAAATTCCTGCTGATGGGCCTTGTGGCACTGCAGCATTTGGAGATTGGAGCTGGATCCAGAATACTGGCTGCATTTTTTTTCCCCGGAAAAAGTCATTTCATGATGACAAATGCCATTATAAGGGAACTAGTGAAGCGAGGACACGAGGTGACCTACATCACACCATTCACATTGGCCAATGAGAATCTGGGTTCAAACTATACCGAGGTGTTGTTGCCCCAATACAATATATGGCAAACAGGTAAGTAACAGATTATCCAGAGCCTTAATCAACATATTAATGGTTATATTTAATACACAGTTTTTGAAATTACCGATGCGAAGTCAGCGCTGGACATGACGGATATAGACACGGCGACCTTCATTAAGATGGCCATGGTCATGGGCTTGGAGAGCACGAACTTTGCATTCGAACAGAAGGAATTGCTGGACTTAATTAATGTCAAAGACAAGGTTGGCAAATATGATTTACTCCTGGCTGAGCAATTCTTCAATGAGGGCGCCCTTATCTTGGGACATCTCTATCAAATACCAATCATTACCTTGAGTACCTTAAGCTTCTCTAATTACCTAAGTCCCCTGGTGGGCATTGTCACGCCCTGGTCTTATGTGGCTCACGGATGGAAGCCCTATTCAGATCGTATGTCCCTCTGGGAACGCATTGACAACGCTTATATTTCATTGATGGAAGATATAATGCGCCAGTTCTGGTATTATCCAGCTCAAAATGAGATTCTGCAGAGACACTTCTCCAAGCACTTCGATAAGTTGCCAACTATCAAGCAACTAGAGAGCAACATTTCCGCCATTCTGCTAAATGCATATATGCCACTGGAGCCACCTAGGCCTCTTTCATTCAATATGATTCCCGTGGGTGGAGTTCATATGCAGCCAGTACAGCCATTGCCAGCCAAGTTGCAAAAGTTCTTGGATGAAGCTGAGCATGGAGCCATCTACTTTAGTCTTGGTAAGTTTCAACTATAAACGTATAATCTTGGCCTTGTTTAACAAGTTTCTCCACAGGATCACAAGTGAGAAGTGCTGATTTACCCCCTGAGAAGCTGAAGATATTCCTCGATGTTTTCAGAAATTTGAAACAGCGCATCCTGTGGAAATTTGAAGATGACAAATTGCCGAACTTACCAGATAATATGATGGTGCAGAAGTGGATGCCACAGAATGATATTCTGGCTCATCGCAATGTCAAGGTTTTCATCTCACATGGAGGTCTTTTCGGTACTCAGGAAGCAGTATATCATGGCATCCCAGTTCTTGGAATGCCTGTCTATGCCGATCAGTATCTCAATATTAATAAGGGCAAAAATTATGGATATGCTCTTGGTGTGGATTACCGCACAGTTACTGAGGAGGAGCTACGATATTCTCTCATTGAACTGTTGGAGAATCCCAAGTACAGGGATTCAGTGAGGCATGCCTCTCGCATCTTCCGGGATCGACCATTGAATGCGATGGATACGACCATGTTCTGGATCAATTATGTTATTGAGCATCGTGGAGCACCACATATGGTATCGGAGGGTATTAATATGCCCTGGTATAAATTCTATCTGCTGGATATCATTGGAATTGCCTTGGCTATTATTCTTATCCCCATTTTGGGACTTTTCGTCATATGTCGCAGATTTAAAATTGTCAATAAGCCAAAAACAAAGTCCAAACGTAATTAGATAGAAATGTAATTTAATTTTAATTAAGTCAAAACATTTTATCGATAAACAAAAGTATGCTCTTAATAAAAAATTAATTCATTTTAATACAATTAAACTTGTTCCTTAATAACATTTTCAGAGCTGTATAAAAATTGTACAAACGACATTTTTTTAAATCGCTACAATCTATAATAAGGTTAGAAGCCTACGCCTAGCCTTTTGTTCAAAACAAGTGAACAAATGAAGATTTGAATCCAATTACTAAATCTTCTCAACAACGAGAATAACTAATTAAACCGATCGATAGGTTAGAGCTATGTGAACCAACTTCAACTATCAACTATCAATTATCAACTGATTAGAGTCATGTGTAAACTCATCTGCGAGCTCCCTTTGTCGAGAAAGTGATAGAGAGAGAGAGAGCGCTGCACCAAGAGAGCACTGTAAAAGAGCGCTGTTAACGCTGGCTGCTGCAGATCAAACTGCACTTAACATAATGTTAGTGTAGATACTATTAATAATTACGTTATAATGTTTATTCAATTGTATATTAAGGCTAGAAGCCAAGGCTTAGCCTTTTGTTCACAACAAGAGTAACTAACGATCGATGCGCGAAATGAAGATTTAAATCCAATTGTTAAATCTTCTCAACAACGAGAATAACTAATTAAACCGGTCGATCTGTTAGAGCTATGCGAACCAACTTCAACTATCAACTATCAATTATCAACTGATTAGAGTCATGTGTAAACTCATCTGCGAGCTCCCTTTGTCGAGAAAGTGATAGAGAGAGAGAGAGCGCTGCACCAAGAGAGCACTGTAAAAGAGCGCTGTTAACGCTGGCTGCTGCAGATCAAACTGCACTTAACATAATGTTAGTGTAGATACTATTAATAATTACGTTATAATGTTTATTCAATTGTATATTAAGGCTAGAAGCCAAGGCTTAGCCTTTTGTTCACAACAAGAGTAACTAACGATCGATGCGCGAAATGAAGATTTAAATCCAATTGTTAAATCTTCTCAACAACGAGAATAACTAATTAAACCGGTCGATCTGTTAGAGCTATGCGAACCAACTTTAACTATCAACAGATTAGAGTCATGTGTAAACTCATCCGAGAGAGAGAGCGCTGCACAAAGAGAGCGCTGTAGAAGAGCGCTGTTAACGCAGGCTGCTGCAGATCAAACTGCAATTAACATAATGTTAGTGTAGATACTACTTATAATAGACTATTTGCATTAAGCCACGCAGGCTTTAACTTCAAGTATAATATTAATTAAAACTACTTTGCTGCTGCTGGCAACAATGATTGATTTATTGAATTATTTTGTATCACTTAATCTAAGTAAACCTAGATTAATTTCAAGCCAACCCATCCACTTAATGTTTTTAATGTCGCTTTTGACCATGGGTGCTTTGCTGATAAGCTACCTCAACATACATATTAAGTGTATATTAGGTAATGCCGATGCCGGAAGCTCCTCAGTCGCTTACAAATCCCGAAGCGAGTATTTGGTCGGTCGAGAACCAAAATAGTGCGAGCTGAACATGGTGTGTACATCAATATTAATCAAATCAAATAAATGTGTAACGTAAATTGAGTAAAAATTCAAAGTTTAGACAAGAAAATGTGATAGTCAAAATATCAAACCAGTTTTCATGATCAGGATACACGGCCGAGACAATATAGCCCCGTCCCAATGGAAATAAGTAGCACCTATTGCCATCATAATTTTTTCACAACATCATCTTTTATAAACTTGACCAGCTGCATCCGAAATGCTTGCTCGATTCTCAGTCGCCTGTGAATCGCTGATTGGTTCCATTGCTTGATTTATTCGGCAGAGTGCGTGAAGAGAATCGAAATGGTCTGTTTCAAATTGAATCTATGAAACTATTAAAACTAATCGTCTTAATTAAACTAGTCAAACAATCAAAAGTATCAGTGTACCAAATAAAAATGTTCGAATCATGTTGACATTTCGATTGGCTATAGCAAGAGCAAATTTAATTAAAGTTTTTTTTTTAAACAAATCTCTTTGAAAGATCTTTGAGTAATTCTCTTTGGATTGAAAACAATATCCTTTTCCAGATACAACATTTTAAATGACAAAAATCTAATGTGTTGTTAAATTATATCTGACATATCAGTAAATATACATATATAAAATAATAGATGAGTCTTTACATTGTGTGTGCTCAAGCTCATTACATCAATCAGTCGCGGGTTCGAATCCCGCTGGAGGCATGGTTGTTTGTTGTTTGCATAGTCCAGTAATATTCTCATCTGCCTCATTCTCTATCTCTATCTCTATCCACATGGCAACTACGGGCCAAATATGGCCTAGTGTGTCGTCTTTCGCTTGACAAACGGCTTAACCCATCTAACCTTCATATCAGTAAAAATATCAGCAACATCACTGAAAACCCAACGAATAAAACACGTCACTAAGAAATTAATTATAGTAATTAAAAACTCAAAAAGCTGAAATGAAAAATAAAATTATACACAAAAATAAGATGTTAACTGCACAGCGGACTTTCAGTTTTAGTTGCATAAATTAAGTGAGCTGTTTTTTTGATAATATTAACCTTACCCACAGCAACCAAAGAATGCTTTAAAATTCCTGCTTATGGGCCTTATGGCACTGCAGCATTTGGAGATTGGAGCTGGATCCAGAATACTGGCTGCATTTTTTTTCCCCGGAAAAAGTCATTTTATGATGTCAAATGCCATTATAAGGGAACTAGTGAAGCGAGGACACGAGGTGACCTACATCACACCATTCACATTGGCCAATGAGAATCTGGGTTCAAACTATACCGAGGTGTTGTTGCCCCTATATAATATGTGGCCAACAGGTAAGTAACAGATTAGCCCGAGTCTTAATTAACCAATTAGTGGTTATCTTTAATACACAGTCCTTAAAATGATCGATGCTAAGTCAATTCTGGACATGACGGATATAGACACGGTGACTTCAATGAAAATGGGCATGATCACGGGCTTCGAAAGCACGAACTTTGCATTCGAACAGAAGGAAGTGCTGGACTTAATTAATGCCAAGGACAAGGTTGGCAAATATGATTTACTCCTCGCTGGGCAGTTCTTCAATGAAGGCGCCCTCATCTTGGGACGTCTTTATCAAATACCAATCATTACCTTGGCTACCTTTGGCTCCGCCAATTACCTAAGTCCCCTGTTGGGCATTGTCACGCCCTGGTCTTATGTGGCTCACGGATGGAAGCCCTATTCAGATCGTATGTCCCTCTGGGAACGCATTGACAACGTTTATACTTCATTGATGGACGATATAATGCGCCAGTTCTGGTATTATCCAGCACATAATGAAATTCTGCAGAGACACTTCTCCAAGCACTTCGATAAGTTGCCAACTATCAAGCAACTAGAGAGCAACATTTCCGCTATTCTCATAAATGCATATATGCCACTGGAGCCACCTAGGCCTCTTTCATTCAATATGATTCCCGTGGGTGGAGTTCATATGCAGCCAGTACAGCCATTGCCAGCCAAGTTGCAAAAGTTCTTGGATGAAGCTGATCATGGAGCCATCTACTTTAGTCTTGGTAAGTTTCAACTATAATCGTATAATCCTGGCCTTGTTTAACAAGTTTCTCCATAGGAACACAAGTGAAAAGTGCTGAGATTTCCCCTGAGAAGCTGAAGATATTCCTCGATGTTTTCAGAAATTTGAAACAGCGCATCCTGTGGAAATTTGAAGATGACAAATTGCCGAACTTACCAGCTAATGTGATGGTGCAGAAGTGGATGCCACAGAATGATATTCTGGCCCATCCCAATGTCAAGGTTTTCATCTCCCATGGAGGTCTTTTCGGTACTCAGGAAGCAGTATATCATGGCATCCCAGTTCTTGGAATGCCTGTCTTTGCCGATCAGTATCTCAATATTAATAAGGGCAAAAATTATGGATATGCTATTGGTGTGGATTACCGCACAGTTACTGAGGAGGAACTACGATATTCTCTCACTGAACTGTTGGAGAATCCCAAGTACAGGGATTCAATGAGGCGTGTCTCTCGCATCTTCCGGGATCGACCACTGAGTGCGATGGACACGGCCATGTTCTGGATCGATTATGTTATTGAGCATCGTGGAGCACCACATATGGTATCGGAGGGTATTAATATGCCCTGGTATAAATTCTATCTGCTGGATATCATTGGAATTGCCTTTGCTATTATCCTTATCCCCATTTTAGGACTTTTGTTCATTTATCGCAAACTTACCACTGTCAAGAAGCCAAAAACAAAGTCTAAATATAATTAGACATTAATTAACTTAAAATTTCGTTAACTCAAAACATTTTATTGATAAACAAAAGTGTGCTATTAATATGGTGTTAATTAATTTGAATACAATTATAGTTTTTTTTTTTTAATATTTAATACAATTTTCAGTGTTGTGTAAACATTTTACAAATGATATTTTCTCAATTCGCTTCATGGCAACAAATAGCTGCCAAAATAATTTAGAACAAAGCTTACAAGAAGCATACAAACACCAGCGGCAGCTATTTGAACTGGGCGCTGAAATACATAGTATTAGGGGTACTCAAGATATCCAATCTTCTAGGCCAAATACAAAAGCTAGCGTGTGTCTGACTGTGTGTGGGAGTGAGTGTGTGTGTGTGTGTGTTGGTTGTGTTGGTTGTGCCGAGCGCTCTTTACTGGCTTATGACCATGGTCTTCTTTACCTTCTTCTCCTTCTTCTCGTGGGTGATGGTCACTTCCTCTGTGCAAAGGAAATGATAATTGTGTTTAGTGTCAGTTAAAGAATCGGAGATCGGTGATTATTGATTACCTTCGAACTTGTGGGGCAACTGCTTGACAGTCTCAATGGTCTTGACGGTCTTCTCCCCGGGCTCGATAATCTCCTCCTCGTATTCCTCGATAATCTCCTCCTCGTCGGTATCATCGGGATTCGAGCTGGGCACCGGGTCAAAGACAGTCTTCACTGCCTTCTTCACAATACCCTCGGAGGTCACGGTGGTGTAGTGATATTCGGTGCCACCCTCGATCTTGATGGTCTCAACGGTGGTGACGTCACCGGGATTCTCCGATGGGACGATCTTCTTGGTGCCAGACTCGGACTTGAGCTTCTTGGTGCTGGTCACGTTCTTGTGCTTCTCCGCGTCCTTCAGTGTCTTCTTATACTGCCTGATCTCCTCCTCGGTGAGCTCCACTTCCTCCTCCTCGTAGACGGTCTTCGAGGTGGTAATTGTCTTGCCCGACTCCAATTGCGTCGAGTAGGTGTACTCATTGCCACCGGGCACACGCTTCGCTGCCACGGTGGTGGTTTCATTTTGGACAAAGTCCGCCGGTGGTGGTGGTGCCGATGACTTTGTCTTCTTCTTCTTCTTGCCGCCATCAGTGATGCTCTGAATCTTCGAGCTCTGCTCCTGGAGTGAATTCTTGCGCACAGTACGATTATTCTCGGTGATCTCAATGTTCTGGCTAACACTACGGGTCTCCTCGACGGTGGTGTCCTCGCGATAGTTGGACTGCCTATCGTTGACATTCTGGACAACGTTCTTCTGAACCTTCTGGACGATGCGACGCGAGGTTGACTCCGTGGAGTCGGTGGAGTCCACCGATGACTTGCGCGTCACATTCTTCTTGATCTTGTTAACAGCGGTGTTGGTGTTCTCATTGATTTCCGTTGGCACCGAATCAAAGAAGGTCTTGGTGCGCATGCTGCGCGTACCATCGTCATTGATGGTGGTGTAGACCTCCTCGTAGCCACCCTCGATGGCGCGGGTCAGCATGGTGGTCTTCGAATCGATGCGTATCTCCTTGCCCAGACGCTGCTTGATGATCTTCTTGTTCGCCTGCTCCTTAGCCATATCAGCCTCGCTAACGGGCTTGGGATCCCAGAAAGTTTTCACCTGCGTCTTGACCGTACCATTCGGTTGTGGCGACGTAATGATCATCTCGTACCCACCCTCGATCAGCTTGTACTTGGTGCTCGCACCGGTCGCCTTGTCGAACTCAACTTTGCCATCCTCAATGTCAGCGGAAGTCAGCAGCTCTTCAGGGAAGAAGTGGCACATGGAGTTTTGGATTGGTGTAATTGTGTTTTGGTTAAATTGTGTATAAGTAAATTCGTTGTCGAGACCAGATCTCTCTTTCTGCGTGTGTGAGTGTGTGTTTTTTTTTCAGCAAGCACTTCAAATTATATATATATATATATGTATACTTAAAAAATCCTATGCTAAGATATTGCAAATTAGTTTCATCTAAGGCGCATTTTGGTAAATAGTTTACATAAACCCTTTGAAGCAATTTTTACAGCATTTTGTACTTTTTTCTTAGTATTTAAGTATTGTTTGTATTGTTGTTGTTGTAGTTGGATTTGTACTTAGGCTTAGACATGCACGGGTTCCGGCTCGGATTCATTGTCCAGTTGCAGGGTCAGTCGGAGCAGGGTTGGCCTCATCTTTGCTGACCTGGTCGCCAGTTGCGGCAGGCAGCTGTAGTGCAACAGCAGCTGCAGTAATTGTTATTTAAACTTACGCGACGCCTTCTGGCGGCTCGGCTTTGTGGGCGTGGCATTCGGTTGCAGGATATGTTGCGGTTGCGTCGATTGTGTCGTCTGCGTTGACATTGGTGGCTCCCGTTGTGATTTCGTTGTGGCTGCTACTGCTGCGGTTGTTGTCGGCTGCTGCTCGGTAGCATTGCCTTCAACGGTTTTCTGTGCATTAGTTGGAAGTTTGTTAGTTGCAACAACTGTAGCGGGACTGGCCTTGACCGCCGCCACGCCAGAGGCCTGGTTAGTGGCAAGGCTTGAGCTGGAGCTTGTGCTTGTGGCTGTGGCCCGAGTGGACGCTGCGGCTGTTAGTTGCGGTTCTGCTTCATGGAGCAGCTTGATAGCGGTTTTAGTTAGCAATTGGTTATAGCCTATCGTATTACCGTTATCTGCAAAATGCGGTTAGGGTAGTTGGATTTTAGCTGGCATGTCAATTGCTTAGCATCAAATGGGTGCTGATTGATGCCACAAGTCGCTGATTGATGGTGGGTGATTGACGATGATTCAAACTTTACATTGTGCACAATAATCCATAAAATTGATATTTAATGCAAGTTGAAATTGAAGCCAGGCGATAAAGTTGTGATTTAAATTAATGATTGAGATGAAAAAACCCCCCATTGATGAAACTTATCCGATAATTGAGATGACTTGGGTTTTATGTGACGTTTTTAAGAACTTAAAAATAAACAACTGAAAACAATAGAAAATAAATATTGTTCAAGCTCACAATAAAAAATAAAAAATTTAAGTACGACATACGGACATCTTACACTAGAATAAAAATGCACATTTTAAACAATTTGTGGATAAACGAAGAGTTTTTGTTTTGTGTTGTGTTCTTGAATAAATATTTTATAGACAATATTTCAATGTAAATTACAACATAAAGGTATAAGAAAGAAGCTTGCTGTGAAAAATGTCGACGTTCAACTCGTTTTGTTGGGAAATTTACACACACATAACACAAACACACGCACGCAACATTTTCAATTTATATTTTTAAATATATTTATGTATTTCTTTTTTTTTTTATTATTATTATTATCATAATTTTAATATTCTTTATACACACATTTTTCATTAGGAGAAGAAATAAAAAACAGAAAATAATGATACTGATGAGGGATGCTAAGGAGTTGGGCTTGGGATTATATGCAGATGGGCTGAAGAGTGAATGCCACAAATCGGTTAAGACTCAAGTGGGCTAAAAGTACAACAATTTTCAATTAAAATACAATGAAGTTTAAAAGTTTTGTGGTTGTGTCAAGTGTGTGTATGAGTGTGAGTGTATAAATTTGAAAGCAAAATGCCAAGTGTGTGTCGTATACACACACACACAAATACACCCACTTAGTGAAAACCACACACATGTGTGTGTAGCAGAGCAGCGAGGTTGGAGAGTGTAAAAGTTTAATTTGAAAACTTAATTAAAATTTCTGCGCGTTCATATATACTTAAATATATATGTATGTCTAATTTTTTTCCATTTCATGATATGAGCCACTGCTGCTAACAAGGCCACTGCATGTGTGTGTGTGTGTGTGTGTGTGTGTGTGTGTGTGTGTGGCAGTGGGTGTGCCTGTGTACAAGTGTGTTGCAATTAAATATGACACTTGACAACACTTGGCTGTAATTTTGTATTTCAACCGGCTAAAGTGTCAAAGGCTGTGCACAGGTGTGTGCCTGAGTGTGTGTGTGTGTTGTGCTAGTGTGTGTAGGGGATTTAAGGGATTGGTCAATGGGCACAGCAAAACGATGAACGATTTGTTCTTCTGTTCACTACATATAGTATTTTGTATCTAAGAACTACCAGTTTGGTCAGCCTCCGCCGGCTTCTCAGGCTTCGCTTCCAGCGTCTTCGTGATCTTCTTCCAGATGTTGTCAAACGCATCGGCGCCCGAATAGTCAACCTGTCCCGATTCCCAACACTGGCGACGCATCAGATTCTCGTACTGCTCCTGTTCGGGTGTGCGCTGAACGCCAATGCGCAGCTGCGACAAAGCGCCAGCGAGACCAGCCTGAAAGTATGCAACACAAGTGTGAGAAAGTGCCACAAACCACAGTTAGCCAGTTATAAAAAAAAAAAACATTTAAACAGTGCTACCAATATTTACAGTCAACATATTGATTAGAGGCTTATTTGCTCCATTTACAGATAAGTCGAATTTTATTTGTAAATAACTCAACTGGAGCAAACAACAGTTAAATATAGATGTGCATGCTAATTACAATAATTACATTAATTAGTATTTATATATTTCATACATTTTAGCGACATTCAATTGTTAGTTGAGTTTTATGGTTAAAGTGACACAATAGAAAATTGCTGCAAGCTGCTGGCTGGCAACAGACAGACAAAAATTACCGCATGTCCGCTTAGAAAATCCCTCTGGCAATTTACCATAAATATGAAGTGTGCTCTATGTGTGTGTGTGAGTGTGTGTGTGTGTGTGTGTGTGAAAAGATGTGTGTTTGAGAGTAATGAATGATTATTGAATGCAAATGCAATTGCAACTGCAACACACACAAGCTGAAGTAAGTGAAATGCTTAATGCCTGCAACACTATCAATAAATCATTAAATGCACTTAATGTAGGCAGCAGCAGCAGCAGCTGCAACAACAACAACAGCAGCAGTGGCAGCAACAACAGCAGCAGCAGTGGCAGCAGCAGCAGCCGCAGCAATGACAACTCACAAAGCAGGAGGTGCAAACATAATGTTGATGATAACAATGAGCTCGAAAGTGGACAATGATGATACCGTGTGATAATTGACATGCAAATGGACGAAGAGTGTGCCAACTAAACTAGACACCAGGTGGACAGACGCAGGACAAAACAAACGAGCTACGAAGGACAACACACTAGAGACGCAGGACGAGAAAAGCGACGCGACATTGTACAGGAGTTGCGTATGAAAGACAAGAGTGGAAGAGAGAGAGACAGACATGACACAGTGTGACCAAACCAATGAGCGTGACATTAAACCAGATTATCAGTTGGGAGGGAGTTGGAGGTGGTTGGAATGTGGTGTGGTTGTGGATTTTGAATTGTGGTGCATATTGAGATTCGCCCGCACATCGTTCGTATTTGGTTTTTACCTCAGCAACAACGGCAACGTCTTCAATTTGAGGTTGATGATTTAAAGTGGTTTGTGTCGCATTCTGTTCGATTGGGCTATGCACTGGGTGGTGCTCGTGGTGTTGGTGATGGTGGTGCTTGTTTTCTTGGTGGTGGTTTTGTAGTTCTGGTTGGTGTTCTAGGTGGGTGGGTGGTGATTGCTCAGTTTCGCTTGTACTGCTATTTACATCTATTGCTTTTGAGTCTTCACTGGCAGTGGTTGGTTTATGTGCTGTTGGTTGTTGTTGTTGTTCTTGTTGTTGTGATGGTGAAGTGGGTCTACATGCATCACTGTGGCTCCATCTTCTCCTCTGAGCGTCATGCACTTGCGATTCACATGGATTCTCAATCGCATTTTCATTGTGGGACTCGTAGACGGATTCGGAAACGGGTTCTGGTTGAGGTTCAGGTTCAGGCTGATTTTGATGTCGCTCCGCTTGCTCATAGTAATCTGCCCAAGGATCTCGGTATTCACGAACATGCGGCACATATGGCTGTCTTTGTTGCTCTTGTTGCCGTTTGTAATAGCTGTCCGCATCGTAATCATTATCAGTGTTTCTCCGCGAATGCGTTATGTTTAAGCAAATATACTGATTCGTGATTTTTGTGATAGTTTTTTTGATTTTTGTGAACAGAAAGCGCAAAGCAAGAATTGAAAATCAAACAATAAATTTAAAAACAAAAAAAAACAACTTAAAAGCATAAAATAAAATCATAAAACTAAAAGATCCAAACTAAAATGGTACAACGAACACACAAGGGGAGGGGAACAAGACCACTACCACTAACAAGTTTGAATGACCAAAGTTTTTGCTAAACTATTCGCTCAGTGTAGTAAGATTTAAAATCAATTTTGATGTTAGACATCGTTTACTTTGTTGCTTTGCCTAATTATTTTGAAGAAAAGAACGCCTCAGTAAATTGGCAAACTCAATTTGGATGCCATTTGGATCATTTCAATTTATTGACGTCGCCAAATAAACATTCCGTTGGCACCTGGCCAAATGGATGCCAATTCGAGAAACACAAAAAAATCAGACACACACAACACAACAACAACAAAATCACACACACACACACAGGCACACCATTGATAGAAGGAATACAAATATATAAATATATATATATATATAGACTCCACTTTGTGAAATGTCTGACTGCAAAAGCGAAAGCGAGAAATGGAGGCCAATTGGGGTTTGAGTAGAACTAAAGTAAACTTTAAAATAAAACTAAAGTGTGAAAATGCTGCTAAAAAGAAAACTAAAGAGTGAAAATGCTGCTAAAAAGAAAAGTGCAACAGAAAACGAGGTCGACAAAGCGCTAAATAAATCGATGCAACAATTGCTCTTGTTATTTACATTTGGTGTTTCGAGATGAATAATAATAAATATCGCATTAATATCGTACAGATCGAATGTGTTTTTACAAATTGCGTAAGTATCAATAATTGGATAAATATATATATAGACAATATTTGGAGTGACCCTCGCCGTAACTACAGTGGTGCGTTCTAATTGTGTGCTGGTTCTGGATCAGCTTACCTCTTGTTGAACGCTAGCGATATCGGTATTATCCGGCGTTTTATGCTTTGTTACCAATTAGCAATAGCACAGCAGCAAAATCGGGGTTAAAATTCAGACAGATTTTGGTTAGGTTTTTTTAGTTGTTGATTTGTTTTGGTTTTTTGGTTTTTTTTTTTGTATTTTGTTGGACGTGTCAGAAACGAAACGAAACTCTCAAGAATATACAACTTGAAAACTGAAAATTGGGTGTGAGTTAAAAAGCGATATTATAAAGATCACTTACCATATTGTCGCTGAGAGACTCATGCACATTATCACAGAAGATGGTCCACCAGTGCTGGATGAGGTCCTGTGCATGGGCGTAGTCGTTGGGCGTGGATGCGGTTTTTGTTTCCGAATTGAAGTGAATCAACCAGGGCTTCAGTTTGCCAGCAAAATGCAAAATCTTTATTTTATCTCTGAACCTAATGACACAGAAATAAGCATAAATATGAATATAAGTATTTAAAATGTAAAAAGACATGTTTACACACGCTGGCAGTGCTGCCATATTTTTTTCTTTTTTTTCTACATATTATAAATATATTAACAAGTATAATTAAATAAATACATACATGAATATACATATTATTGAATAATATGACATGGTTTACATATGTCTACATATGCGTACATTTAATACGAGAACATATTTATTTATTTATCTGGCATCTGGCATCTGGCAACGAATGTTCGCCAATGTTGCCAGCGTGTGGAAACCCATTGGAAGTCATAGTTGATACTCACTGTTTGAATGCGGGCAAGTAACAGTAGGAAGCATAGGCAGTCACGTTGTAGATGAAGGGCAAATGCTTCGTGATGTCTGCGGTCGCCCAATCGGCAAAGTACTGATTCAGCAGACCCTGATCACCGCCATCGAAGCTGCCATGCTGCACGGCATACTCTGTGATCTTGTTGAAGGTGTCCACGTTGGGTCTGTAGACAAAGACGCCCGAGTTGAAGCAATCCGGCCAGCTGACATCTGGAGCGGCAGACAGTTCCTCACGCTCGAACAGCTCATCGCAATTTTTCAGCACCTGTTAAAAAAGAATCAGAAATGGATTAATTCCATATTGTTGGATAAACTGTATTTTTATGTACTTACCAGTGTGTCCGCATCGAGGAAGACGCACTTCTCGAACTGAACGAGACGCCAGCAGTGGAGCTTTGTGAAGGTGACACCCAGTTCGGGGCGGGAGAGCAGCGCCAAATTGGCGGCATCCTGTGAGTCCATCACATTCACCTCCTGCACAACATTGAACACCTCCTTCAGTCTGTCACGCATCGCCTCCGATACGGTGGGCGTCACCATCACCGCCAGCTGATGGGCGGTGCCGGCTCGCTTCAGCGAATTTGCCAGCACCAGGGCGCCCAGCGAGTACGTATCATTTGTGGTCAAAGTAACCCACGCAAACTCTGCAGAAGACATGCGAGAAACATCCAAAATGCATTAGTCAAACAATATCTATATATGTATATATCTATATATCTATAGATATACATTTAAATTTTCAGTTAAGTGCTAGAAACATTCAAGTGAGCTACACAGACACATAGAAATACACAAATACAAGTACAGTTACAACAATGGAGCTTTGAGCTTGGCCATAGCGACAAGTTTTTCATAATTTTCCATGTTCATTTTCAATTTTATTAAATTTTAATTTTGTTTTTGCTTTTTTTTTTGTTTTTAGTTTGGCATTCAGAAAATTCGCAGCGTGGCAGCGGGCAATTTATGAATTATAAATAAGCGAGCAGCAGGATTATATATATAGCTTATACTTGATATATATAGATACACGATCTACCAGCTGTATGTATGCGTGTGTGTGTGTGTATTTATATATATATATATGCGTTCTCGTTGAGCATCTGCGTCAACATCTTTAGTGGGTGGGGCATGTGGCAATCGCATGCACCGTTTTTGGCAATGTGTCGGTTATTTGGGTTATATGCGCCCCATTTAGGCTATTTTGTTTGGTTTGCAAAATAAAAAAAAACAAAACTAAAAACGAAAGAAAATTTGCAAAAAAAAAATAATTGCAAAACATTTATCAGGCGTATCTGCTTGGATAGCAAATATAATTCTGCGATGTTGGCATTCAGTTGCCTATATACACACTACATATTTATACGATATAAAGCATCCATTAAGTTGGATATATACACAGTACATATATTTATATATGTATATCAAACATCCAATATCAAAAAAAAAGTTTCAAATTTTCGCACTATAAGATTTAGTGCCCACCTTGACTAATTATGAGCTATGACAAATAATATGGATTAGATATTTTAAGATCCTCTTCAAAGAATCAGAAATAGTTTTCATTTTAATCTTTTAGCTCTTAAGTTTTTTTAACAAATGTTTTCTCAAAAATAAAAAAATTAAATTAAACACAATATTTTATATATTTTTGGGTAAAAAGTTATTTTAAAAGTTTGCCAAAATGTATGTTACAATTTAAAAAATTTAATCAGTCTGGAATCTATCTATTTTACAAATATTTTGGTATCTTTAAAAATAATAATATAAATTTAAACTTAAATAAAATATATTATACATTATTTAATTATTGTATATACAAATAATCATGCATTTATTTTTGTAAAATAGAAAAGTAGAACAGAAAATAATTATAATAAAATTCATCATTAGAGTTACAATGGAAAATTAGAAATTTATTTTCAATTTGATTATAAACAAAAATGTGTTGGATAAAAAGTGCTACGATCAAAGATTTTTTGTACATGTTGCTGCAACTGAATTTAGTTGTGTTAAATTCATGATTAGTTCGTTTTGTTGGGTTTGTTCTTGGTTGTTTTTTTTTCGGTTTAGCTAAATAATCTGTTTGGTTTATTTAGCATTAGAAAGCGCACCAGGATTGGTATTTGAGAAGCGTTTAGATGTAGAATACAACAAAAACAGAAGATGAATTTCAACAACAACAACTACCTTCTGTACTACGCATTCGTATACGGATGGAAACGGAGGCACTGCGAGCTAACCAGCAGCTGAATGCATTGGTGACAGCCAATGCCACCGTCCGGCAGGTGGCGCTCTCATATACAAAATGTATCTGACGGATTTAATGAGTTTGTGTGGGTGCAAAATAATGCGACTTCAGGGTGTTGTTTTTCATTTTTCTTTGTCATTTTTTTATTTTTTTTAAATCTTTTCTTTAGATGTTATTTTTTTTGTTATATGTGCAATGAGCTGTTGTGCCTAAAATAAAAATGAAATCATTTACTTGGCGAAACTAGAATGGTTTTTAAAAACTTTATGACTTACCGGATACGAAACAAAAAATCATGTGTCACAACAATATATAAAAAATCAAAAAGAATTTGAATAAAAAACAAAGAAACGGCGTCATAAATTTCGATTTAAATTAAATAAACAACACTTGTGCGTCTATATTTAAAATACAACTGTCAAAATTGTACAAATGTCAAGACGGCATCAACGGAATACATTCATATATATGAATTAACGAACCGACATTATTCTTAAATAAACTTATATCTACTTAACTAAAAAACAAAAACTAATTTACTCACTAGACTGACAAGTGTTTGGCAGTTCAGGCAAATTAGCATGGAAAAACCCATTCGAAATTGTGCGCAGTGTAACAAAAGCTCGCTCTGCCACAATTGAATCACAGCTCAAGCAAAGCTCTCTTTGCAGCTGCATGCAGACTGAAGCCGAAAGCTCAATGCTCTTGCAGCTCTCCCCCCACACTCATCCACAATTTCTCTTTATCAGCTGTTGAGGGCGAAAGAAAGCTGATGATAAACTTGTGGAACATAAAAAGGTCAGATGCCCGGAAAGCTGACAACAAAAACGGAAATTGCTCAATGAAGCGTAGGATTTTTGATTTGACCTGTGGGTGCGTTGAGAGAAGCTTATGAATGGAATGTTGTAGATAATTGCAATGGGAGGGCAATGAAATGGCGAGAGTTGTGCCACAAACGGAAACCAGTTTCTGCATCGCTGCCAATGGCAAACAGTGAATGCCACATTTGTTGCAGCCGGCGTAAGGCGAAGATGGCACTAAAAAGCAATGGACGACTGGCAACCGGCAGCCGGCAAAAATGCGCGAATGCAATGCCAACACCCAAAACGAGTTATGCGGCAATCTGAGAAAGCGCGTATGTATCTGGCAGATCCACAGATATCCACAGATATATATGTATATATACAGTTGCGAAAAAATTAATAGCACCACTCTCAAAAGAAATATTTTCAACGATATCTTATTTAGATTTCTTAGCTTATGAGACTTAAGAATACGTTTTTATTAAGAATAATATATATATTGAAAACAATTTCAGGAGCAGTACTAACTCTCATTTAAATATATAAATACATAATAAATCAACATTTGAATAAATTGCAAAATTAATGGTTTGTGTCGAAGTGGTGCTATTAATCTTTTCGCAACTGTATGTATTTGTGTCTGATGTTTGTATATATGCGTAGTGTGTATCGCACTAAGGAACAGGCCACTAAAAATAGCCACAAAATGTGAAAATGTGAAATAAAATTGTAGCGAGACAAGAAAACGCTGCTGTTCTGGCTGCTTCGGCTGCTGTTGCATGCAGCTCACAGATACATTTTACGAAATTCAATCACAGAGCGCAGCAAGGGAGCTGTTCAACTGGAGAAGCATCAGGCAACTTATGATTTATGCGGGCATAAGGTACAGAAACACACACATGGAATCAATATATATATATATATAAATATATATTAGTATATATTATATATATTTGTCATTTCCTTAGATTACTGCCAAATATTGTGGGCGCCTGTGGGCAGCAAGCAGCTGCGGAAAAGTTCTTTCTCGAAATTTGTGAAATTTCCACTGAGTATTGTTAGCGCCTGTCGCCGGTCATATTTTCTGTCTGCTTTATATGTATGTGCACGCGTTTAAATTATGTCTAAAAATAGCAGATCATCTACAGATATATACATGTATATATATTTTTTAAATGGTGTATAGAATATGAAAATATATATACATTTTCAGCCAATTCAAAGATGATGACGCGCATGTGAAAATGCCAAAGCAAATACAGATTTAATGGGCTATGATGAATGATGATCGCCCCTATGATCTTGATTCGAATGCGGAAATTGTAATCGGGATGAAGATAAGCGCTTGACTGCCTGGCGCTAACTAAGCGGGAGATATGCTAGTTTCTCTGTGGGTCTATTAATAGGTCACAGCCTGCACTAATCAATGGCAAGTGTGACAACACTGTCAATAATACTGGCACTGACCTTCACCACGCGCTCTCTCGCTATATGCCGTTAACTTTGCAAATACAAACTTGAGCACATAGAGAGAGAGAGAATCAAAACCTTACGCTCTTAAGCTCTGTGAGCCTTTGAGCCTCGCTCTCTCGCTAAAGCGCTAAGACGCACACGTAACCAGTGTGAACGTTATCAGTGTGTGTCCAAAGCAAATTCGCGCATAATTTGTATAAACAAACAACTGACGTTGTTCAAAATGTGTTTTTTGTATTGCCTTTTCTTATTCTTGTTCTTATTCTTTTACTAGTTATGTGCGCGAAATGCTCTGCATGCCCACACACAGACGCACTCGTACACACACACACATGCACACAGCGACGCACAGGCAGGCAGCGGCTAGGCAAATGCTATTGAAGGTCAGTAAAGGTCGTCGCCGCAATTTGCAAGACTCCCGCTTAAAAACAAGGAAAACAACAAAAAAAAAGTCAACAACAAAACAGGTACACATGAAACATTATCTACATGTTTGGAATGTATGCGGCCCCCGTGCGTTATGAAATATGAGAATGCAATTTATTTGCGGCTTTTATTGTTTTTTTTTTAATATTAATTGCGATTAAAGAAATAAATAAAGAGAAGAGAAGAGCTGCAGTCGCCTCAACTCAACAACTTGGACCAGCAGCCATGCATAAGACGCACACACACACACACACACGCACACAGATTCTCATTGATTTTGTATTTTATTTCTTTTTTATCTGTGATAACTTCTATTTTTTTTTTGGCGTCTGTTGTTGTTGTTGGATAAACTTACTGCTCATTTTGATTTTGTAATTTTTTTGTTTTGTATGTTAGTTAAAATAGTTGAATATACACTGCGAAAAACACGCGGAGTGAGTCCTTCGCGGGGGATGATGTTCGCGGTGGGTGGGGCGGGCCCGTTGAGCTTTCACACACACTGTAAAGTGACGAGAACGAGTCGGATGTCTGAATTGCTTTGCGGAGGGTTCTGCGCTTGGCTGTTCTGCCTACCACGAGCGACGACGAGAAACTGAACTGAACTAAGCGCTTTCGACGTGCCGAGTAAATGAAAAGTGCGCACGACGACGACGCTGGCGACGTCGATGCCGTGGGCAATATACGTAAGTATTTTCGTACGTGGGGGGCTGCTTTTGGCGTCGAAGTCAACGTTGTCGCCGGCTGTCAGGCAGCAACCACAAAATGGTTACGGTAGACTAGGGCATCGGCAAGTCGACGAGGAAGGCGCCAGAAGTGAATTTTGCATATTATGCTCGCCTTCATTTCTGTTGCTCGCGTTTGATTCTGTTTCGACTACGTTTGCCGGCAATCACTTTGCACCGGTGAGCGAGAGAGAGAGAGAGAGATTGAGAGCATGATAAAGGTGCGAATATATGAATTGGCAAACTATACAATTTGATTAAAACCGCTCTCTCTTTGCCTATGAAGAGCGACAGCTTTTTAAGAGAGTGCTTCTCACGGCCAAAGACAAACATCACTTAAGAATTTACAATTTGACTTGTTGCATTTGTAAAGGTATTCAAAATAACGAATAAATAAGAATAATGAATTAATAATTATAGTTACTTAATAGAACAATGCCTCTTTGGATTAGTTTCAACTGTTATCAATGCAACTGCAACTAATAATAAACGATTTTTCCACTGTAATTCTAACCTGCTTTATGTCAAACAGGATTATTCATGTTCACACCAAATCTCAGTTCGCTAAGCACCACAATATATTGGGCAGCAGAAAAAAGTACAACTTAGGTAAACATGAATTGAAGATGATCCGCATAAGGCCACCATGTGTCGGAAATTTGGCACAAAGAGGCAGAAATTCTTTCTACTTATGAATTTTATTTTCATACTCTGAGTCAAATTTACTGCATAATTTTAGGCGGCACTGTGAGGAAAATAGCGGGCTGCCTAAAAGTATGCCACGAAATTGCAACAAAATTTGTCTTTTCACCAAAACTTAAGATCGAAAGTAGTAAAAAAAACATAACCAAACAAATCTATATTTTATACCAAATAAAGCGATATTGACTTTGGTAATAATATTACCCAAAAAAAGGGTACTATTTAGAAATACAAGCTAAGGCATTCGTAATACCATAACCTTATTTTTCCAGCTTTAAATCCCACCTAATGAGTGCTTATCTTTTTAAATATCAATAGAAATTTCATCAAAATTGTTGGCAGTTGTTTATTTAAAACGTTTTTCATCTTTGTAAATATTTTTTTTGGAGGGCTTACTCGCTTATGGCTAGGCACCTTTTCGATTTGCTCCAGTCGAAAGCAATATGTACAAACTATAACTATATAGCGACTATATTAGCAGAATGATTCTTTGCTGCCAGGATGATTAATGCGCTTGAGCAAGTCACTTTTTTTGGTACTTGTATATGGCAATTCGATAGGTAGTTCTTTGCTAAATATATAAGATAAGTAAAGCTACACATTAAGTAGAGGAACTAGAACTAAGCTAATAAATTACAGGCAACTAGATAATACTTAGTAATGTAATGCTAGTCTAATTATACGTTATGATTACTACTATTGTCATGCTGAGGCAGTATCACAGTGCA
The DNA here is from genome assembly GCA_035042185.1 of Drosophila kambysellisi. NCBI lineage: Eukaryota > Metazoa > Arthropoda > Insecta > Diptera > Drosophilidae > Drosophila > Drosophila kambysellisi. The sequence continues at coordinate 7,721,807 of JAWNLS010001251.1, forward strand.
GGGGCTGATCCTCCAATCGATTATTGATCGCATTTCGCGGCGATATCACAAATCGTTTGCGATTCTCAATCGATTGGCTGAGTCGACGATTGGCACGCTTCTTGCGCCACCTGTGCACGCAGTAGCAGAACACTGTCAAGGATTAAATAGATTAATAAATAATTTATAATAATTAATAATTTATCATTTACCCAGTAAAACAAGAGTGATGCCGCCGCCGCAACCAGCGGCAAATAGCCAAAGGCTCCGCGTCTCGGCCAACTCGGCGCTGGCCAAACAACTGCGGAATGTTGCCGAGTCCACAGTGCGATTGTAGGGCAGTGGACACACATCGCTGTCTAGTGACTCTGCCAGATGGAATTAGAAACTTGGTCAAATGCCAAAAACAAAATAAATAAAAAGAGCAAACAGATGCATCTGTCTGCAGCTGCTAACTTCGTTGACTTTACTCACCCATGCAAACGGGCACATATTTGGGATTGGCTCCCATTGTCATTAGATGATTCGTCACTTGGTGGCAGTCGCAGGTGCTAATCTGTGTCCTCGTCAGATCGATGACACTTAAATGGCACAGATTTGCCAGTTTGCTAACGTTTAACTCTTTCAGTGGATTACTCGAGGCATTCAGTTGCCACAGATCTGCAACGTTAAATTATTACAATTATTACTTGATTATCAAATAAGCAACTGGGTCTTCGTTCACTTACTTGGGAGTATGCCCAGATCGGGTATGTCATTCAGCTCACAGTTGGCCACATTCAGATATTCGAGCGGCGCTTGAATGGGCTTCTCCAGCGTCTGGAGCTCTTGATGCAGCCCCTTCAGCTCGTTGCTGTCCACGTAAAGATTCCGCAGTCTGGGCAGCGAAAACAGCTCCATGGGAATCGTGGTGAGTCCATTACTCGACAGATCAATTTCCTGTGAATCGATCAATGCAATGTTAGTTAGTTAGTTACCAGTACTAAACTGATTTGTTCTTAATTGCTGACACTAATTGGATTTTGGTTGACTGCTCACCTGTAGGGAGGTGAGGGGTGCAAATGTGCCCGGCTCCACCGATAAGATCATGTTCTCATACAGCATTAAAAACTTAATATCCGTATACCTCTGGAACGAGCCACTTCTGAGCTTCTTAATGCGATTGAACGATAAGTCCAGTACCTGAAAAAAATGATGACTTTAATTCTCGATTTATATTTGTACAAAATAGTCGAGTCATGCACTGCAACGCTTCCTATAGCATTTTCTTAGCTGCATATCATTTAATTGGAGAATTTATGAATGCACAGTGGAACCATTTGACAGATAAAAGCATTATCTTCCTTAAAAACTTACCCTTAAAAATAATAACATTTTCTGGTTTTATAAATTATTTCTAAATAACAAAAAAAAAAAACAGGAGAGAACGTTGTAGTCGAAAGTAACCAACAGCGAAATACTATAATTTAGGTGCAGTCAAGAAAATCGGCATATCGGCATATGGGCATAGGTCGAAACTTCAAAATTACATAACTTCGTCAAAACTCAACGCATTTTCAAAAGGAAGGGAGTTTTAATTATGGTTTGGCCTCTAGATCAACCCTACATTTAAAGTTGAAATCGTTATTTTGGGTCGGAACATAAGTCAAAAATATTGTCCGAAAATCGGCATATCGGCAAATCTGCATAGGTCGAACCTTCAAAATGACATAACTTCTTCAAAACTCAACGCATTTTCAAAAGAAAGGTCGTTTTATTCATAGTTTGACCTCTAGATCAATCCTACATTTAAAGTTGAAATCGTTATTTTGGGTCGGAACATAAGTCAAAATTATAGTCCGAAAATCGGCATATGGGCAAATCTGCATAGGTCGAACCTTCAAAATGTCATAACTTCGTTAAAACTCAACGCATTTTCAAAAGGAAGGGAGTTTTAATCATGGTTTGGCCTCTATATCAATCCTACATTTAAAGTTGAAAACGTTATTTTGGGTCGGAACATAAGTCAAAATTATAGTCCGAAAATCGGCATATCGGCAAATCTGCATAGGTCGAACCTTCAAAATGCCATAACTTCGTCAAAACTCAACGCATTTTCAAAAGGAAGGGAGTTGTAATCATGGTTTGGCCTCTAGATCAACCCTACATTTAAAGTTGAAAACGTTATTTTGGGTCGGAACATAAGTCAAAAATATTGTCCGAAAATCGGCATATCGGCAAATCTGCATAGGTCGAACCTTCAAAATGACATAACTTCTTCAAAACTCAACGCATTTTCAAAAGAAAGGTCGTTTTATTCATAGTTTGACCTCTAGATCAATCCTACATTTAAAGTTGAAATCGTTATTTTGGGTCGGAACATAAGTCAAAATTATAGTCCGAAAATCGGCATATGGGCAAATCTGCATAGGTCGAACCTTCAAAATGTCATAACTTCGTTAAAACTCAACGCATTTTCAAAAGGAAGGGAGTTTTAATCATGGTTTGGCCTCTATATCAATCCTACATTTAAAGTTGAAAACGTTATTTTGGGTCGGAACATAAGTCAAAATTATAGTCCGAAAATCGGCATATCGGCAAATCTGCATAGGTCGAACCTTCAAAATGCCATAACTTCGTCAAAACTCAACGCATTTTTAAAAGGAAGGGAGTTTTAATCATGGTTTGGCCTCTAGATCAATCCTACATTTAAAGTTGAAAACGTTATTTTGGGTCTGAACATAAGTCAAAATTATAGTCCGAAAATCGGCACATGGGCAAATTCCAGAGGAAAAATTATAAAAATCTTTCAAGAAATTTAGAAAATAGTAATGGAATTGCCTGCTTCGACTGATTTTATTTATAAACTATCTTAATTGTTTTCATATGTGAAATAGCAAATTACTAATTATATAAGCAACAAGTTCTGTGTACACAAATGAAAAAACAAACCTGCGAATTCGACATATTTTTCTAAATGTATGAACTAAATGTATCTTGGAATTAAGAAAGGAAAAATCCTGTATTTTTAAAAAACCACTCAGTTTTTTCTGAACGATAGGGAGAGTTACGCTTGACTTAAAAAATATGTTGATTTTCTAAAATTCAGTGTGACTGTTTTTTCTGATTATTATATTCGAATCTTTAAAAATTGATTCAGCTTTACCGAAGTTATGTCATTTTTTGTTTTGTTTTTTTTTTTTACTTTAATAATTTTGAAAATTTACTTACAACTCGCGTAACTTAATTCAAGAATTTTGTTAAATTGAGCATAATTGTGTTCTAGATAGTGTGTATCTTAACTGGCGGGGATCTCACGCAAATACATATGCATATTCAAATACGTATTCACATTCATATTCACATATTCATATTCATGTCGCTTTTGTAGTCGTTTATTCATGCCATGCAACAAGTGAACTTCTTTATGCTTCAATTAAGTTCAATTGAGTGTTTCGGGGTGTGTGTGTGTGCATGTGTGTGTGTGTGTTTGTTTTGGGGTTGTTGTGTGTAACTGTGGCATGGGTACTGTCCACTGATGAGACGTGAATTAAGTTTGGGTCATGAGATTTTTATTGGCACAAATTGACCTCTTGTGCCAGGTCGGAATCTGTCACTAATCTGATAATTGATGAGTCAAGTTACGCACCTCGACGGATGTTTTCAGGTTCTGCGGCACCTCCTTGAGGTCCATGCTGTGGCAGCGTATACGCATCAGTTTCTCAATGCGTCCATACGAGCAGCGGCGCTCATCCTGGCTGGTGGTGCCAAAGGCCAGCATAGCATTCACAACGGATATGAAGACGATATTTAGTAGCAGGCAACGCAGCTCCATGCTGTGAACAGACAGACAGATAAATAAATATAAATTCGTTTAAATATGTATAAAAAAAAAAGAAGCATCATCAGTTCTTTTCTTCTAATTTGGGGTGTTTATTTACCTGACGAACTATCAAAATAATAAATAAAACTAAATGTACACACTGCCGCACCTGCCCCAAAAAACAATTATTTTCGAATTAACAAATTACAAGATCAATGCCGCGCCATTGAGGATCAGCCCCCAAGTTGGGTCAGTGTTGGATGTTGTATGTTTTCTGTTGACTGTTGTTGTTGTTGTTTTTATTGTTGTTTTTCATTGTGCCCACTCTCAAAGCATTCAATCAAGCGCAACTGTGATGCGCAGGGGCGAGTGCTGAGTGGGCGTGGCAACAAATAGAATTAGTTGTGAACTATCCACAATAATACATGCCACACAAAATTCACAAAATGCACCCAACGTAGGTCAATGCGGCGTATGAGTGATGTTTGTTTTGTGTGTTTCTGCCTCGCATATTACGTATACGCCATGTTATTGCTGCTATTATTTAATGAAATCAACAAATAAAGCACACACACACATACCCTGTAATACTCTAAATACCTGATACACCCTGCTTTTTGTGTGTGCTTTCACTCAACTGAGGAATTGTAAGAATTGGAAGATAAGCCCAACCATATCTAAAATGGATTTGGGCTGATTAACAGCTGTGGGATGAGTCTGTCAAAGTTTTTTTTTGCCGGAACTTGCAATTCTCTTGAAGTGTTGTTCGTCAATTAAGATTAAAAGGGGGAAGAAAACACCTGCTAATTATTTGAGGCAAGACTGAGTCATTCGACTTAAACTAGTCTTAGTTATTTGCTATATTTCCATTGCCAGTTATCTTATCGTTTCGGTTGAAAATTTATTATATATCTCTTGATACAACATCAAACAGACTGTGAGCTGCGCATTTGGCGCGATAAATCATATTCTTTATATAGACAGATACGGGAAGGCATTCCTCTTTTATGGATCGTGTCAAAACACGAAAAGCACTTTGCCAAAAACACCAAAAAAAATTGAATGATTGAAGATCAAACTGTAAATTGATTTATTGCCAATCCGAATTCTGTTAATCTGTGTTGCCATATTTATGTACGTATGTATGGGCAAATGTATTGATGTATGGATATCAAAATGAAAGATCAAGAAATGGTATAGTTTGCACTTTTCAGAATTGTTTGCATTACTATCACGCCCCGTTGCAATGCAATTGGTAAAGTCATGCGATCTGAAAAATGCTTTACTCGGTTCGGTTTCGGTTTCGGTTTCCGTTTCTGTTTCGGTTACGTTTTTCATTTGGAAAATGCACGTGCCAATTTGGAGTTTTGTTACAAAGCAGTTGCGTGATTGCAAATGCTTTGTTCATGACTAATTTGCTATCTTTACATAGGTACTGCTTTTTTCCTATTTAGCAAAAAAAAATATTAAAAAAAATTATATATCAGATATACAATGATTTGGGGTAGTCATACATTTTTTGTGACATTCATTATAATTACAGTGTATTTGTTTAACATTTTGTTTAATCTCAAGTTTAGTTTATATAATAAAACAACGCTTAATAAGAAAAAATTGCTTACACTCTAAAAAAAGGGTATATTAGGTTACAGAGAAAATAATGCAACTGTTGAATATTTATAGAATATCTAGAAGTCGGCCGGTTTTGATAAATGTCATTAAGAAATGTTGACTTATGGCCACAAGACGCAACCCGCTCACAAAATGGCGTACGTTGGCCTATTTGCCCAGAACTTAACGGGGCTAAATGATGGATGTAGTGTCTGAGTGTGTCGGTCTTCTATATATCTATACTTCTATATCCGATTTGAGCACAATAAGACATATTGCGAGCCATTTCGAGTCGCAAACAATAATGCATGGCTTTATTGTCGCCCTATAAACGATAAGAGACAAGGCAACAAAAGCGCTTTTAGCCAATCAATAATAAAATGTTGAAATTTATTTATATCAGATATTTCCGAGTATTGGCCAAGTTATATATAAAATGACGCATTGTGGCCAATAATATCTGAGACAGCAAAACACCGAGTAATTTGATTTCCTTGTAAATATTGCGTAGGTTGGGTGGGGTGGGATGGGGTGGGATGGGGTTGGGGTAGAGGCAAAACAGATGAAGTAGCAGTTATACATTTTTGGAATATGTCCAGAAATTCATTTGCTCCAATTGACAAAGAGTTGAGGAATGTGTGTGCCCAAAGTGCTAGCCAAAAGTATGCCGATCTTGAACGAGGAAAGTTTATGACAAATCTCTTAAATAAATAAGGGTTCTATTAGAAAATAAGTCTTTCAAAAACTATCTGCAGCTAATATATATTTGTTATTGAAAAAATCATCTTTATAACTTTTGTGTAAAGGGATTAGAAATTCACGGATAAATTCTGTTTCAAGTATTTGACTTATAAATAATAAAATATTGGAAGGTAACCCTCTTCAGTGGATTACACTGTTTTACCCCAATTTTTTTATTTCAACTAAATCTTAATGACTCTCGAGAACATTAATAGCTAATATCACTAACATATTGGAAATTATACAGATTAATAATAATTAATTGATTAAAAAATTATTAATTAGTGACATTTAAAATCTGAATAATATACAAAAAACTACTTTTAGTATATAAATAACAATAATTATAAACAAATCATTTAACAGTACACTATCTTCTGTCACACACTGTTTGTGTGCACCTCTGTCATTAGAGAAGCCTGCAGAATCGGCGAAAAAAGAAGAAGCAGCAGCAAAAAAAATAAAATTAAAGTGATTTCCACACTTTTCGACACAGAGAGCAACCGCAACAATGAGCTCTGGCTATAAATACTAACTTATATATGCCATATACATGTTTTTTGTTCGAAAAATTTAAATTAAATTTGAAAATTTCTATGGCAGGAGAAACAGAAGACAAGAGTCGACTGCAAAACTTATGGCACATAAAAGAAAGAAAAAAAACAATTTTCATTCATATCGGCTTAAAATACCAATTTAAATTTTCTTTTTTTTTGTGTTTAATATCTTTGGGGTATGGCGGACATTTGTTGGACTTAAATTCAATAGAATTGGCAATAAAAAGGGCTAATGCTCGACAGGCGATGCGCCGGAAAATGGAAAATTCTATAGCCATTAAATCAGATCAGACACAGCCGCTCCAGCCGCCCTCCAAATGGGCCAAATTCGTTCGCGCCTTTTACAGCAGTTTGGTGGGGGGTGGAAATTCATTTATTGAAATCAGAACTCGAATTTATGCCCACTTCCACTTTGGCCGCATTTGTATAATATTTATTTATGTGTATATATGAGCCTCAATCATGAGGCCAAAACCAAAAAAAAATAAAAATAAAAAAAAAAGCTGAACAAACAATACTCGACAATCCCCAAACAATAATAGCACGAGAAATTCATATTGGGCCCGGAGTAGATGTGTCAGCAAACGGATTACGGTCTGGCCAATGATAAATACGTATGGAATATTATTTATCTATACAGATCGGAGGCATATGTTAAGCAAGCGATTATGGGATCAGTGAAAAGAAAACTATAAAAAAATTTAAAAAAAAAAACAAGAAACTTTAAATTAGTTTCAAATATTTTAATAACATTCTAAACATTTGTGAATGGATTTATGTGCTCTGATGATTCCCCGTGTCACACTTTGTGGGCGTTACGAGATGTCATATATACATATATATGCGTGCCTATGCATACCTCTCCCCCCCACCCACCAACCGCCTCAACAGGTGGGGGCCGCTCCCTCCTTTAGAAGATTTATTTTCATTTTTCCACAGCTGTGTGCGTTTGATAAAGATTTATTTGTTTAGACTTTATGTGTTGAAACAATACAAAAGCACACTTGAGGGGAGGATGCACAAATGCCTCCACAAATGGCAACCCACATATTATATGTTTTTTAACCACTTCAGAGTAACTGAATCTTATCGGAGTACGTCAAGTACACCAGATGTGTGTACAAAATGAGAAGTACTCTGAAAGTTGCTCTTTATCAGAGTAATTAAATATTTCTGTTTCGTTGGAAAGTGTTTTTTAGGCTGTTATTCTTCGATGACGAAAATATCGTCAAAGTCGAAGTGTAGGCAACATGAAATTAATTGATTGCAACAAACAACAACAACAACAACGGTAATAAAAACGTTGCCCATTTATTTCAATTAAACACAATCAAGAATACATTCCCCCAGAGACGCTAAAAAGACGATGAATTTTCTGCTTCAGCAGAAAAACTGACCATTGGCGGGAATGCCAATTGCCAATTGGGCTAATTAAAGAACTAACTAACGGAAGAAAATATACATATATAAATATATATATTTTACAGATATAGTTTACAAAAGTTTCGCATAGAACAACAGCTAGACAAGACTGAAAAGACTGATTACTTCCGATTAACGTTTATTAAATATTATAAAAACACCTTAAGAACTCTTCCAATAAATTCAACTAAATATTAGAAAATAAACCATTCAGAAACTTTAAGATAATTTTCTATAATATGAAAACTTTAACTTCTGCGACACAGAAATTTCAAGATATATAACTCGCGTATCTTAGTACTTGACGCATAGATAATAAATTGGTAAAAGGTAAAAAGAAATGAATGAAAAAATACTTTGGACTCTACATTTCCATCTTAACTCACGTTCACCAACGTTCCAGAACATATATGGCTGACTTATGGGTAATTATAAAGTCGAGGCGCCAATGAACGATAAGGCATGTGTCAGGTCTTATAAGAGGTAATTGCACTATGAATTTCTAACAATCCATGTCTTTTAACAGTCACTGGGTAAAAGTGAAACTTGTAAACAGAACAGTGAAAATGAACCTTTAGATAACGATACATATCTTAACCCAAACCTTATTAAGACTTACCAAATAAAACGACTTATCTAGTTTTGCTTATCCTACAACAGCTGAATGTTTTTTTTTCAACTAGAATTTCTTATCAACTTGTAAATAAAATGTTTTATAGTATTTTTTGTTTTTTGTTTAATATTTTCGATTTGACATAAAACGCATTGTTGTATTTCAGGAACCACCCGGGCAGTTGTGCACTTCAACTTTCAATTTCCAGCATTTCTCGCAGTGTTCTCCGTCTCCACTTTCAATTGAATTCAATTTAACTGTTTTTTTCCCATTATGCTGCTGTGCAGAGAACTGCACTTTGTGTCAAACTAAAAACCTAGAAATATGACAGCTCAATGTTAAGTTTTCTGATTAGAGTAAGGAGAGAACTACATTATCTAGGCAATATTTAGTTAATCTACAGCATTTTAATAATGATAACCCTCAACAACCCAACGATAAGGATTTGAGTCAGTAAATTCGTTCGCTTTAAAACTTACCTCTTAGGTAATCCTATAAATGTGATATATTCCCATTTAACATGCGTTATCCTTTAGAATTTTAATTGTCCGGAAACACATTTTAAGCATTTGCATTTCCTTTCACTATGCTTTATTATTTCTAGTAAATTGCACCCTGAATGATCGAGTCGACACCACACCAAAAAATACGTATTTTTCTTCTCCGTTTCACAGAAATTTCAGTCGTATTTCAATTAACACGAATTTGTTGTGTTCGTTGTGTGTTTTTGTTGTCCAAAGACGGAACCGATCGCGAACACCGGAACCGACCGACCCGTTCAATCCGACCGCAAACTTGGTATTGAAGCAAGCGCAGCGACGAACTGCGATCGCTCGGCGATCGGCTCCCTTTCGGGCTGTAAGAGCCGAAAACGTTGATAAAGCACCGAGGCGACGATAATGCAGTTAGTTTTTGGGCTGCGACGTCGACTGCGACGGCGACGGCGATGAGGAGGGGGTTGTTCGTTGTAATTTTTCGTTGATGAAAATGAAATTTTCACGAGAGATTTACTCTCAACTCTGCAGTTCGCTCTCGCTCCCGCTCTCTCTCTCTCTCTCTCGCTGTGCCTCTCTCAGGCACAGTGATAACAATGAATACTGATATACAATTGTGCAAATGTGCTTGCAGCCCACTGTGCTTAGAATTGAATTAAATCGCTCGGTTTTTGCCTCCGATTTCGACAGCTTTATTACTTAGCTTTTGTTGTCTGCAGCATTTTGAGATTCAATTAGCCATCAAGTGCTAATAACTCGATACAATATTGATGACGATGTCAACCAGCAGCATTTTCAATATAACGAATCGATCACGACTAAAAGTGCCTCATTCCTGTTACAGCTGAAAAGAAGGCACATATTACGTTATTGTGATAAGGCCGGAACGTCAGCTTATGCAATCAGAACTCTTATCAACAATGTTCCAATTAATGAAGACCTTAGAAACTCTTCTCAACTGTTCTCAGACAGTTGCCAAACAAACTTAACTATTCAGTTTGAGTGACTGGTCTGCTTTGGGTATTTATCGGCAGACGTTTGATAATAAATACCCTTCCAAGACAGCAATGTGCCGTTATTTTACCGGGAAAAATCTTGAGCAAATACCTACCTGTGCTCAGGTAGAACTATCCTCAGGTAAATTAAAGACATGTAATTTGCTCTCTTTCGTGGTTTTCTTTTATTTGCATTTATTTTGTTTACAACATGAAAAAGAAATGGTAGAAAAATATGACATTTTGTGTTTTTTTTTTGTTTTTTTTTGCATGGTTTTTAATATAACAAACCCCATATTCCATTAATTTTTAGTCTTTGCTTCGTATTTGTTTTGATTTTTTTGGTGTTTTTCTTCTTCTTTTTTTAAATGTTTTTTTTTTGTTTTAATATTAGTAATTTGAATGTAAAGTATGTAATATAAATGATAGAAAAGGTGTTTCTCACTTCTTCAGTTGATTTGATTGAGGAGCAAACAAAAGACACAAACATTGAAAATTATGAAATAAGTAAAAAAAAGAAGTGAGTAATTGTAAAACAAAAGAATCATAATAAATTAACACACCCAAAATGTTTCAGCACACAACCCCCTCCAGTGGTAGTTTTGATTATATAAAATTGCTTTAAAAGTGTGTGTAGTGTGTGTGAGTGTTGTGTGTGTGTTATAATTGAGCAATTACGCGTTTCTTTCCATTTTCTTTCAACAACTTTTCGTTAGATTTGCATCTAAATATTTTTCACAAATTTTTTTTTTTCAGTTGCACTTTTTCGATTTATTTTATGCAACGTGTGTTTTTCTTTTTTTAAATGTTTTTCGTTTTTTTTGTTCGATTTTTTCTTATACAATTGTATTCGTTTTTTTTTTTGTATTTTGTTGATTATGTTTTTTTGTTTTTGTTTTTCATTAATTAATAAGAAATTAGAAATGAGCTTTCATTTTGGTTTTCCATGAAAAATCAATGAAGCTGCTGGCTATATACATATAGCAAAAATCATGAGCTTTTACAATCCTCTGTTTATCGCAGAATAAGTTTAACTTGTTCCAACTAAATTAGGTAATACAACAGATATACTTTAGCCAAAAATTAATCACAATCTTTTGCATTCATATTGCAAATATGCTTGAGTGTGTGTGTGTGTGTGTGGGTGTGTAAAAGGTGTGTCTGTGTGTGTGTGTGTGAGAATGCCTGTAGCATCAGAGCTCAGCATTCCCGCATGCCTCTCAACGCCTTTGCTGCGGCGGATGGATTAATGTTCAGGCGATGGATGCCTCGTGAGGATCCTCCCCTCTAAGATTATTTCTGGAGACGCAGCTGCTCGGCAATGCTGGTGTTCTGATAGAATAGACGCACCACATGCGTGTCGCTCTCATCCATTTTGGTGAGTATCTCCAGCTGGAACGTCTCCGAGAAGCGTGTGTTGATGAACACGCCCAAGGCGGCCACATCGCACTTGGTGATCAGGGCGCTCTCCAATTCGCAGTGCTTGCTGTAGCGCGGCGCCTTAGCCAGTTCCTCGGGCAGCTGGCGGAACTGATCGGTGACGGCATTATTGCCAAAATCTATAAAGTGCACTTCACATTTGCCCTCATCGAGCAGTTTGACTATCTCGGCACGATAGAAGACCTCGTCTTCGAGGAATTTGGCCACACAGATTGCACCCACGGCCAGCTGGGTGAAGGGTTCAAAGTTTTGATCGGCATCGAGAATTTTATCGGTCATCTGTTCGATCTCCGGCACATCCTGTTCCATTTGCACATAGAATGACTTGGGATTGGCGTACTGCACCACAAAGCAATTGTGCAGCACCACCTCGAGCGGTCGCTGCACACCAGCCACAATGCTGGCCAATTCCTCGGCGAAATTCTTGTAGTTAATGCGCAATTCCACTGCCTCCTGTGTGTCCTTTGTCTCCTCCTCCTGCTCTGGCTTGAGCTCACTGACCAGCTCGAAAACCTCACCGAAATGCTGCTCCAACAGTGCAGCAAATGCCGTCTCCAGCTGCTCATCCGACACATCCTGGGGTATTTCACTCAGCTTGCAGTGCAGCGCCAGTGGCGGTATTTGGCAAAGCTGCTCCGGCAGCGTGTACACCTGCTGGGTGACCTCAGTGCCGCCGTAATCCATGAGGAACACCTCAAAGCCCTTCTCATCAGGCAACACTTGCCGGATGCAGCAGCGATAGTAACAATCATCCTCATAGCATATGCCGTTCAACTTCGGAGCGGGACTCGACAACTTCTGCAGGTGTTCGGCTTTGAGGGATTGCAGTGTTTTCACAATCAGATCCAGTTCGGCCGAGTTCTTCTTGAGCTGCACATAGAAACCCTTAGGTGAGTTGCCATTTGAAATGATGCACCCCTTGTTGTTGTTGTCCTGCTTCAGCAGCGCTGCAGCATCGAGCAGTTTCTGCAGCTGCTCGTGTATGTTGAGCGCATTTTTGTCCATCGTCTTTAGACGGACCAAAGGCGGCTGCGTCGACTTATTGACAAACTCAACGGCCACCTCCCCATTGCAACTCTCGATGAGGGCGTCGAGCGCTTCCCGGGATTCCTTGGGGTATTTCAGAAAGTTCACACACGATTCGAGAGCATGCAGCTCTGCCAGTGGCTTCAATTGGGCCAGCTCCGCCGGCAGCTCAAATAGTTTATCCACCAGCGCCTGGTTGCCGTAGTCAACAAACAAGACTCGATATTGCAGCGACTGCTTGGCGGGCAACTGCTCCAAGATGCGTACCCGATAGAACTCATTGTCATCGGCAAATTGGGCGACGCACAGCTCAGCCAGCTGGGCAACGCCCTTCTTGGGCTGCAGACTGGCGTTCTCCGAGTTCAGTTGCTCGCTGATGTTGTCCACGAGTTGATTGTCCGACTCGAACTGCAAATAGAAGCTGGTGGGACTATTCACGTGGGTCACAATGGCCAAACGGCTGGCGGAGGGGTCAGATTGTTGCACCACCTCCGGCTTGGGTTGCTTACGCGTGCAAAGCGGCAACAATTGATCCAACACATTCTCCTCATCCAACAGCAGATGGATGAGGACATGCTTCAGTCCCGGCTGCAGCAGTTGTGTGGTAAAAACCAATTCACCCTCGCCGGTAAGCTCGGCAAACTTGAGCTCTGCCTCCTTAGACCAATCAACATAATCCTCGGGCAGCTGCAGCGAGCAACGCTTGGACAAACTGGGCACCGTTGCTATCTGCTCCGAGAGCAGCAAACACTTGGCCGTCGTCGATGTGTTGCCGTAGTCTATAAAACGCACCTCGTAACGGGAATCGGGCATTTGACGCAGCAGCTCGGCCCGATAGAAGAGTCCATCGTCATCGAAGAGGGCGGCCACAATGCTGCCCTTCTCAAAGCGGTGCAGCGGCTGCAACTGCTGCTCCGCATCACCCAGATACATTTCGATCAATTCCAGCGCCTTCGAGTCGCTCTCCAGCTGCAGATAGAAGTCACCGATGCTGTTCACATGCGATATGTAACAGCTGCTGCCACTGTTCACGTAATCCAGTGGTTTGGCATAGCCATCGGCGATCAGTTTCTTGGCCACATCGACTCCCTCAATGTAGAGATTGACGTAGCTGCGCGTTTGGCAATCACCGCGCACCAAATACTCATAGTGGAGCAGTTTCTCGTGCGAATCATTGAAGATGCCATTGGCGGCGTCTGCCCACTCCAAGGTGCCATTGGGCGCAATGGGCAGGGCGAAGGGCAGACACAGTGGCTCCGTTTGGCTGCCCAGGCTCTGCTTGATCTCCTTTGCGTCCGAGACGCAATCGGTGTTGCCATAATCGATGAACCGCAGCACCATCAGCTCCGCATCGAGTATTTTGGCACGATACCAACACTTGTCCATCGAATACATCGAGATGCATTCGGCGCCATTCACAACATCCATCAGCTGTGGCAGCGATGGCGACACAATCATTAAATTCTCGGTTAGACGCTCGAGCTTGGGCAGCGCATCCATGGTGTGCACATAGAAGTGTGCGGGATTATCGCAGTGGCTCAGCATAGCGGTCTCCATGTCCTTGTACGGATCGGGCGGTGGTGTCACAGCGACAGCTGTCTGGCTGGGAATGGGCGAGACTACAGGAGTAGCGATTGCCTCGATCTCGGGAACGGGTAGCGGCTCAGTCACAATCTCAACAGGTGCCGGCTCCACCGGCTTCGTTTCAGCCTTGGTTGCAACAGGTACTGGCTCTATTGGCGCCTTCGTTGTTGGGCCCACCTGTTCCGGCTGTTTGTTGTTGTTGCGCTGTTGTTTCGGCTCCTTCGGTTCCTTTGGTTCCTTTGCCTCCTGCTGTGACTTCTTGGACTTGGGAGAGCTGTTTGCCGAGTTGGATTTGCCGCCCTTGCGCTGCTGCTGGTGCTCCTCATCATCATCGATGGTCAGGTCGACGCATTCAATATACTCGTATATGTGGGGCTTCTCCTTGTCCAGCTGCTTGCGCATATAATCAATATCCCTGCCTGCAATGAGTTTCTCTGCCTTCAGCTTGTCCAGCAGATTATCTTTGCCATTGGACACGAGCACGTCCGCTATGAGATGATTGCGTCGTGTCTCAATGGGCTTCACTGTGACCACTGCACCCAAGAGGCTGGCGAGACGTGCCTTCAGTTTCTCATCGTTGTGGATGCGACCAATTGGTAAATTGATTTCAACCGCATAGCAGCTTCGATTCACATAGAACTTCTCCTCCAGCTGCTTGAGATGTTCGCGCGACAACTGCTCCGTGTTGCCATAGTCAATGTACACGACATCCAGACGTGCGCCCTTGCCATCCTTGGCCAGGATGCGTGCCCGATACCAATTGCCATCGCTGCTCAATGCCGCACAAATCTGATCCTTCTCAATTTTACGCAGCTGTTTGCCTGGGGAATGAAGGAACAGCTTAATAAAAGTGGCTTAAAGTAGACCAACGTTTAGAATTGGCCAATTTGTATACCAACAAACCACATTCGAGCAAATCCAACAGTTTTGTCTTTGTCTCACCTTTTTTGGAGTAGTATTCAAACATATCGTTCAGCAGCTGCTTCATGGATTCCTGCACATCACTGGGATGCACCATAATTCGATAAGACTTGACCGTATGGACGACGAGTCCCTTAAAACTATTAACCAATACGGGATAACCGCAAATAAAGGCACTCCGCTCCTCCTTAAGCAGCGGCATAACAGGACGCAAGTGAATGCTGTCAAATGAAAAGAATACATTAGTTGAACTGATTGGTTAACGAGATCTGCTCTCTCACTCACATATTGTTCTCGCACACATGCTTTATATTCAGGGCATACGATTTGCCCTCGTAGTGCTGCTTGAAGGGCTTGGCCATCTCCTGGTTGGACTTGACAAACTTGACATCATCGTAGCTGCACAGGAAGTTCACATCGCTGCAGTTCTCCAGTTGTATCTTAAAGTTGGTCATATCTCGAATTGAGGTGAATTTGCCACGCACCTGCTGACCAGCCAACAGATTGACACGCACCTCTGAAAAAGTATGAAATCAGGATTAGAATTGTGAATATGCCTTAAAATAAATCTCGTTGTTGGACTCACGCTCTGAGACCTCGGTAAGAAACTGTGCATTGATTAGAGTATCCCGAAGAGAGGAGCCATTCACCAGCATCTTAACAATATACGTCGTGGGGCAGATGTTATTATTATTGTTGTTGTTGTTGTTCTGGTTGTTTTGGTTGTTTTGCAGTTGCTGCTGTTTCGATTTGAACTCGCATTCAACTTTTGCATTTGCTGGCACAAATTTCTCCATGCGATCAACAATATACAAATGATCATAATTGGTCACCACCTGGTCGAAGCTGCATCGTTGCGCCAGACAAGGTGGCTCCGCAAATCGCTGCTCCAGCTGCCAGACATCCTCCGAGGAGACGGTCAACATACTGCCCGCGTCGACGCAGAAGACGCGATATTTGCGCACCATCTGATTGCAGGCAACAACTGTGCCCCGCATTATGGCATTATCCTTGCGCTGACGCACCACCACACTGGAGCCGACCTTCAGCTGGAGCTGCTGATGTGGCTTCTGGCGATAGAACTGACGCATCTCGCGCAACAAACTCTCGTATTTGGAGGCAAGGGATTTTGGCACTACGTAGAATTGGAATGGCGATACCCACCACGAGATGCTGGCCGCCTCCTTGGTGGGCGTTTTTATATCCTGCACCGCAAACGCCCTGTCCAGTGGCACATATTTCTCCGGCTGGGGCGTGGGCACCGCCTTAGCTGTTGTTGTCTCCGCATTAGATGTGGCATCACTTTCCACACCACTCGAGCGCTTCGAACTGCCTCCATCCAGCGTGGACTTTTGACGTTGCGGCTTCTGTGCGAAGCCCTGCGGCGCATTCTGTGACCGCTGGTTGGGCGAATTGCGCTGCGACTGCCACTGCTGCTCCTGCGCTTGATCTTTGCGAGGCGACTGATTATTGGCAAAGCGACTGCAAACAGAAAGTCGAAAAATAAATTAATATATAATGTGAATAAAAAGGGCCCAAGATGACTTCTCCTTGTGGTACTCCGGAAGTAACTTGACAGACTTGGAGAAAAATTAACTTTCTATGTTCTAAAAGTTATTTGAAAATTCAAGAGGATGAAGATTAATTCTGAACTATCAAGGATTGATCTTCGATAAGGCCACTTCCAATCCCAATTTCCCAATACTCACGTATTTTTGTTGGCTTCCGGTTTGACACCGTTTTGCAGACGCGGCGAATCCGTGCGATTGCGTCCATTTTGGCGGTTGCCTTTGCGCGGAGAGCTCATGCCGCTGGTGTAGCTACTGGTGCTGTGGCTCTCGAAGCTGGTATCGATGCGCTTATCTCGACTGCGTCGCACCAAATTTCCATCGAAGCCACCATTGCGTTCGGGACGTGCCGTGGGATGCTGTTGCACCGGACGCTTGGCACCGCTCTGCTGCGAGTGGGTATCCTTGGAGCTGGCGGAGGCCGAGCTGTGCTTGTCCCACTCGTTGTTGGCATTAGCAATCTTTTTCTGCATCTGCTGCAGCTGCATGCGATCCTCACTCTCGACGGTCGTCGAGTTGAGCACCTGACCCCTCTCCAGCTGCAGAGGAGCTACCTCGGAAGTTATGGACTCGGCACGCGTCACACTCGAATTGAATTGACCCTTCTCCAGGGTGAGATACTGCTCGAATGGCATGGACAGCTTGTAGAGCTTCTTCATCACGTTTAGATTCTTGGCCAGCAGATTGACGACATTGAGGCCATCGGGTTCAATGCGAAAGACACGAACGCTGAACGCGCGACGACTGACGTTCGAGTCCTCGGCGAGCATCTCGAACTGATCGGTGATTTTATCCTCTTTCAGCTCACTGTTCTCGAAACCCTTCAGGCAGCACTTGATCGCCTGACGCGGCATCTTCAGATGCTTCTCGGCAATGTTGCCGATCAAATGCTTTTGCACAGCCTCTTCATAGCCAAAGTCCACGTGACGCACAATGGTGGTGTAGGAGTCATCCACACGCAACAGCTCGGCACGATACCATTCACCCTCGCACTTGACGACGCAGGGTGCGCCCAGGACGAGATTATCGGGCACCTTCTGATTGATGTTGTAGTAGGCAAACATCTCATCCATCAGCTGCTCGAATTGCTTCACGTTGTTCACCTTCTGCACGTAAAAGTTGTTGGGAGAATCGATATAACGTATCTCGACTATATCATCATTTTGCAGTGGCTCCGCTTTGGCGTACGCCTGACGCGAATTCTTCTGCAACTTTAGCTCCTCCAGCTTGTTGTTGCCCTGTGAAAGATGAGTTGGTTTTTTAAATATATTGCAAATCTTTGAATAAATGAATTACTTACATTGCACATCAGCTGGCAGGTTTGCATGGAGCCAACGCTCTCAGCCGCCTGGACTGTCAATTGGAAATTTTGATATATCACTGAACTTTGAAAGATGCGTTTCATGCTTTCATCGAGGGCGCCCAACTCCTTAGCGCCCGCGAGTGCGAAGCGAAAGGCAAATGGTTTGATCTGCAACAGTTCCTGAGGTATCTGATAGATATCTGTCAGCGTGACCATCCCGGCGTTGCCGTAATCCACATAGACAACACGGATTCGCTTGCCGTAGACGCCGCTAACTAAGGCACGATAGCAATTGCCATCCTCGGAGAAGCGTGCCACACAAGCAGTGCCCACGCCCGGATATTGGATGAGTGTCTGCAGACGCATATGCTCGATATTGCGCATCATGTCCTTCAGATCGTTTTCCGCGCTTTTCAACTGCACCCAAAACAGATGTGGTCCGTTCTCCACGAAGCTTACGTAGACATCGTAGGTCAGACCCACTGTCAGGCTGGTGGAGCGAAATGCCGGAATGATGGACTGCAGCATTTGTTGCTTCTTCTGCGCAGCTGCCGCAGCCGCAGGCGGCGGTTGCGATAGTGTATATCGTGGAGTGGACGCATAGCTCAGCGCTGGCTGCTTGGGCAACTGCATCAGTGGCAGCGGTGGCGGCTGCACCTGTTGCTGCTGCATGGGATTATTGAGGCGCACATTGTAATACATATTCAGTGGCCTGGGACTAGTTTTGGGCGTGTAAACATTGTGCGTGGGCAACAGCCCCGACGATGGCTCGGAAGTTGAAGAATAATTGGCACGTTGTGTATTGTATGCTAGATGATTGGCCGTGGCAAATGGCGCCGCCTTCTGTGCATTGGCCAGATGTACGCCTGGTGCCGCCTGAATGCTGCTTGGCAAAACATTTGTCTGCAAATTCAATTGAAATTATCATTACAGATATTTCTTATTTCACAATAAGTTTACTCATATGTGAAGTTGACACCGTTGACATTTGGTAAGCATAATTTGGAGGAGCATAATACCAATTGAGTAAATAATAAGTTATTCATAAAATAACTCATATTCAAGCAGATATTCCTCTGCCAGCTATATGATATAGGCACCCAATCCGTTCGACTTCAAAATAAGTACTGCCTGCAGCTTAAAGACTGGACTGAGGTACTTGTTGATATAGAGACAGACGGACAAGGCAAGTGATGCTAATCTAGAATACGTATATACACTGTATGTTATCGGAGACGTCTTCATTTATGCGTTACAAGTTGCATAGCAAAATCATAATAGCCTCTACAAAGTTATAAAATGTCTCAGCTGTGTCAACACAAAACGAGGCTAACGTATATATAAATATAAATATGCACAAGATGTCTATTTGATTATCAAAAGCATACCAAATTGGCCAAGGGCGTAGGTATCACCATTTGAGGAGGCGGCTGCACCACCTGCTGCTGCTGCTGCTTGGCTGGTGGTATATACTCGTTTGCCGCTGCGGTTTTCAGCGGTCTGGTTGGCGTTGCGGCTAGCGATCGATGAACGTCGAGGCGAGCGGCGAGCGAATAGCGTGCCGCGATTTGTTCGCGCGCCAAGTCAGTGGGCGTCTTGGAGGAGTTGCCCGTGTGCTGGATGCTGTTGGTGTTGTTGTTGTTGTACTCAATGAGGTTGGTCTGTGGTGAGGCCGCCTTCCACAGTTTCTTGCAGTGGTCCATGATCAGCTCTTTGGCTATGGGTGCACCGATTTGCTTCTGCTGCACAAGGAACTCATTAAGCTCGAAATCTTTCCAGCGTACGCTGGCAAATTTCTGGCCACATATCTGGACGGGATCAACCTCGATGCTGACGACATGGTTCACCATCAACTGATTCACAGCATCCAGTTCGCTTTGATTCCACTCTGAGCAGATGCCCAGCACTATGTATTGCGAGCAGAGAACTGGAATATTCTGCAGCAGTTGCGGCTGTTTTGAGAAGAGCAGCTGTATGCATAAAATAACAAAACGATATCAGTTTACATGTGATAGGTGCGGAATTTAAAAATTTAACGACTCACATCATGACTGCTCACGTTACGTTTGTAGCCGTAATCAAGAAACTCAATCTCGACGCGCATCTGGCTGCGAATGTTGCCCGTGTGGTGTTTGCTGTCATCGATGCCAGCGCTGAGTACACGGGTTCGCATATATTCCACGTCGCCGGGAGCGGCGCCAATTGTTCGCTTGAGCACACAGCATGTGCCGGGAGTGAGAAGCGCCTGTTGGCGCTCATTTGACCAACTCGGGTCTATGGCAAAGCATGTCGGCAGCAACTTCTCGATGCGCTGACTAACCAGTCGGGCGGCATCCCGATTGGCCTGGCCGAATACCTTCAGATAGGGGCCAACATGATCCAGATGCGTGATGTACAAATCAACGCTGGTTGCTCCGCCACCATTCAATGGCGCTTTGCCGTTCATATTACTATTCTTTTATCGCTGCAACAAGAACGAAAATGTGCAAATCAATAAGAGCAGAATGGAATAACTATAAAATGCAATGTCATTTGACATTGAAGTTTTCAATCAATATACGCAAATGCTCAATTGTACTAGACACAAAATAATTAATAATATATAAATCAAGAGGCACTGCATTGTTATAAGATGACGTTTACTGCCTGTTGCACACACACTTATACAAATTAATCGATACGGTGTAAATTAATCAATTTATATGCAGCGCACAATTCTTTTCTTTTTCCAATTGTCACCAAATATGTTTAGCAAAGCTTCAGTTTCGATTTCACCCACACAGACACACGCACACACACATGCTACTTATGCACATATGCAAAGGAACAGATAACCGTTAATGCAAGACCTATGCGTTGTCAATTTTTATTTGATTTGTTCTTTGACAACCCTACGTCGAAACGCATGAGAAATAGCTGTAAACATGGCATGCCTACTGCCAAAATCCTATTTCTTAGAAGGAATGTGCGTGTGTGTGTGTGTTATCGTTCGTGCCACACACACATAATTCTCGTTCTAGTTTTGTCTACTTTATAAAGAGACAGAAAGAGAGAAAAAAGACAGTAATTAACAAATACCAAGCAACTTACGTTGTCGTCGTCGTTGTCCACAGCGAAACTCGGAAAAAACGCCCCTGCCTCTGCACGTCCCCTGTGTTCATCAATATTCCTCAACAGTCACTCACAAGCGCCCAGCGGATTGAATTCTTTTTGCGCTGATCCGCTTTGCTGTTCTGTATTATTGCGAATTCTTATTTGTTTGTTTTTATGCTGATTTCTGATTCTGCCGTGTGGCTTACGAAGTGGGCGACAGACAGATGGGCGGGCGGGTGGCTGGCTTTGGCACACTTTTTATGTGTGATGTGCTGTGAGCTGTTGAGCGTTTTTCCTCTCTCGGGCTGGCTGGCTGTCCGTCAGTCAGTCAGCAGTGTGATGTTATTTCGTAGATGTAGTTGTAGTTGTAATTGTGTAGTAGAAAGAAAGTCCTTTAGTGTGATTAGAAATCGTTTGCGTTTGCGTTTCAGTCTTTTCAGTTTTCTTTATATCGTCCTTCAAAAGTGCTTGCGTCGCAAGCGCAACCCAATTTGAACGTGTTGCAGTAGTTTGTAGTTATATCATAAAGCAATTAATCAATGCGAAATAAGTTTTAATTCGAAATTTGTTGTTTCACTTGCCCACCCAAGTAACTCAGCCCGAGACAACGACGACACGACTGTCGATATCTTGATCGATAACCAACGAAACAGAGTGACCGTGCTCTATGTTAGTAAAAATGCAGTGCGAGAGGAGCAGCTATGTTAGTTTAACGGAGTCTAACAGTGCGTTAGCAGCGCATAACAGCTATATAGTCTGCTTGCCTCTCAATTTATTGCCAATTTTAAAAATGCATTACAACCCAATAATAAACTCAATTTTGTGGTATGTATTTACGAATAGCCAAGCCATTTTTAATTTCTTTAAGTTTTGATTACAGTTTACAGTTTACAAACTAAAATGATTGCATTTAAATGTTCGTTTACATGTGTATAATAATATATATATATATTTATATATAGATAGATATATTTTGCTAAGAATCTCTTTCTTTTTTCTTCATTTTTCGCTTCAATTGTTTTAATTAGAATTGCATATAAGTATAAATACATATATGCATACATCGTAATAGTAAATTGTTTTACTTTCAGATCCATTAATAAGGCGCATTCCAAAGTTGTTCTCTATATAATATATCCGAACTCAATCTAGAATCTAGGCAATTAAAGAGAATATTTATATTTGATATTTGAGATATGCAATACAAGACTCGATACGCAGCAGGCTGAATACAAATACAAAAGCAAATTGAATTATTGCTAATCGAGTTTATCAATTACAGCCAAAAACAATTAAACTCAACAATTAAATTGCAAAAAAAAAAATATTCAAAGCAGAAGCAACGATTATATAGTAGTAGAAACGACAGATTATAAAATAATTGGGCAAACGTAGGAGGAGGAGAGGAACAATAATTAAAACATGCACCAATTTACAGCTGTTTTGTTTTTTTTAACAGCAGTACTTATGTGATGATGTACGGCTGATGTACGGTACAGATTGATAGATGTATGGAAAGAATGGTGTTATTGAAAAGAATGTTTTCACTACTACTCCTTTTGCGTAACAACTAAACAAACTAATTTAAGCTTTAATATCTAACCGAAACCCAGCAGCCCGTGGCATCGTCGCGTCGATAATAACGGGGCCGATTATCCCTGAAGACGGTGACAGCGGGAAACTGGTTCTCCTGTATGAATCTAATTGTGGCACGCATCTAATCAAAAATAGAAGCTCAATTAGCTACAGCACTCAGGAGAATTAGTTTTTAGTTTATACGAACCTGGGGCGCAAAATGCGGCGGCTCCACATCGGGACTGGAGGACAAATGTTGCAGCAGAAACTCATCTGTCTGTGACAGCCACAAGTCCGCACCGCGCAAGGGGTCATAGTTGAAGGGACCAATGCGCAGCATGCCCAGCGTCGAATCATAAACGTCCAACACCTGTTTTTCAAACCGAATACAAAATAGTCAATGACACCAATTGCAACCAACTTGAACCAACACTAACCGATTGGGCGCCCATAAAGATGCGCGCATCGCGCAACTGTCGATCGGGTCCCCTGTCCGGAAACGATGCTGGAAAGATCTCGCCAGTTTTGATATTGACACCGACACCATAAATGATGGGGCAATTGATTTCGCCGCGCAGCATTGTGTTCAGCTCTCCGACGCAGGCCTGCGTCAAATCAAACTCGAGATGATGCTTGTGGAATGATTCTGCAAACGAGTGGAGTTTAGTCAATATTTGCTTCAATTTTATTTTATTTGTTTTCTTATTGTGAGACTCACGCATAATGCTGTAGAAGACATCCTCACCATAGCCCTGCGGGTCCCGATAGCCACCAATGAGCTGCAATTCAATGCGTCCTTCGGGATAGCCGAGCGCTAATTCCTGGACACGCGACACCATAGTGCAGACGGCCTCATCGACGCCGCTGCCATCGAAATGCGCCAGAGCCACAGCACCCGAGCCTGAATGTAGAAGTGAACAGAAACAACAGAAACATGAGGTTAGCCTTTTAACGAGGCAAACGAAGCCAATTTACGAGACAACAACAACAACAACCAGAGCAACTACAACTCACCCGAGTGGCGGACAACAATTATAATACAGGTGGTGGCATCGTCTGCACCAATAATGTTGATGTTCTTGTCATGCGGCGCTGCAGCGGCCAACTCCCGCTGGCCCACGTACAGCAGTCCAACGGGTCCAACACTTTTCGCCTGGATGGAGTGCAGCTGCTGTGCGTAATCTCTGTAGACGGGATGCTGCAGGAACAGGCTGTTTGTGTCCATCGGACAATCGTCCTGCTGCACACCATTCAGCACGAGAACCATCCTGTGGTCGAGTCGGGTCGGGTCGGATCTGGGCTCTGGGTCTGGTCTAGTTACGCAAACGCTTGCCTCCTCCTTCAATTTCAATTACGTCCAGTTGTTTTTGTTGTTGCCCCTTAAGACGAGTAGCAGCAGCACCCAGCTGAAAAAGAGTTGCAAGTTGCGAGAGGTTCCCATTATTTGACTTGGCCACAATATTTTTTCCTGTTTTTTTTTTCGTTCTTTTTTTTTTTTTTTTTTTTTGTTTGCCAGACAACAGAAGCATAAAAATCAATTTACGATGCAAGTCCGCCACGAAGATGGCAGCCACAGATTTGCATGCTTGATAATCATTTTTAAAGGCGGGTGTACAATAAAAATATAAAAAAAACGTATGAAGAAGGTTTCTTGCTGATATCGCATACAAGATACCCTAGAATGATGATATATGAGATATAGGTTTATTTAAGCGATCTTTGCCGAGAAGGAACTTGGATTTCAATAAATAAATTTTATTTTACAAACTCCACAAATGTCTGAGAAAACGAAGCGAGATTTAAAATACTTTTTAGTACATCATAATAAAAAATTGTTGATCGGGTTCCAATGAAATTATATTCAAATAATATTTTGTATCTATTTATTTATGATAAGAAGATTGGTAAGTTTGAAAGACTTTAATAAGCCAACAAACTTATTAAATGAATTTAATTTTAATAAATAACAGATCAATTTAAAAAATATTGCTGCCGAAAGAGGATAAGATGCTAATCTAATGAATCTTTCTCTCTTTTATTTTCCCTCTCTTTCTCCTTTTATATCTATCTCTCTCTATCTCTCTCTCTCTCTCTCTCTCACTCTCTCTATCTCTCTCTACCTTCCTAAAGTTCTGCTTTTCCTATTACTGAGTTACTAGCGTTTAAATAGTTTTGCTCTGTTTGGTTTTTGTTATGGGTTTCCGTTAATTGCAGCAAACAATAGATTTATTATCTCAATTATTTATGTTAATTTAGTTATTTAATTTAATTGTGCACTTTTAATTGTACATCATTCAATTTGTGACATTTGCACATTAAATAAATAATAATAATCACGGCAATAACCCCTACAGATCTGCAACAAATAGGTTTATCAATCGAATGACTAATTAAAATATAGAGAATATATATAAAATAATTTCTAAATAATCATTTGCATCTTTAATTAACTTAAAATAATCTTTTGTAAGGGCATACGATATTCGGTATTAGCCACTGTAAGAAAGGAAGAGAGCGGGTTGGGGGCGTGTCGATTCGATTCCAATTCGCTTAGAATTGCCAACTCGTTCTTGTCTCAGTAGTTGGCTTACATTGGCTGCCTCTTGACCAGGCTCGTAAATTTTGGAGGCCCTTTCGCGAAATGCGAAATAAAAATGTCAAAGCCGTAGCTGCAGGCGAAATTATATTGTACTCGTATATTATTCAGAAATAAATACTTTATGATCGAAATTGGGTTCCCAGCAGGGGGCAGGCAGAGGGGGGGTTGGCTGGTGTTTGTGGCACGCCCACAATTGAC
Organism: Drosophila kambysellisi; assembly: GCA_035042185.1. NCBI lineage: Eukaryota > Metazoa > Arthropoda > Insecta > Diptera > Drosophilidae > Drosophila > Drosophila kambysellisi. The sequence continues at coordinate 7,747,328 of JAWNLS010001251.1, forward strand.
AGCTGTGGCGCATTTGGCGCTGGCCACCGAGTTGCCCGCTTTTGCAATAAATCTAATAAATACAATTTCCGAGGCCGCCTTTGGGTCAACAATTAGCTGAGACGCCTGTGTTGGTGTGCGTGTGAGTGTGTGTGTGCTTGTGCGTCAATTGATGCCACACCAAAAGTCACAAATGTCACACGAAAGTTAATAACAATTAAGTGGCAAACAGCCGCCAATAGGCGACACCACAAGCCGCAAGCCTACAAATATCAAATTAACCAGGCAGCGAACGCGACTCTTGCGATAATTAAATAAAAATGTCATTAACAACCACTTTACAACTTGCCGCATTGCAACAGCATCTGGGAAAAGATCTTAGAAGAGCAGTAGAGCAAATGTATGAAGCTACCCCAAGGCATCTTTAGATGTTTCACCAGAAAAGATTCACCTTAACTCACAGAAATCAAATGAATTTTACAAGCTGATCTTGCTAAGGTTAATATCTAAGTAGTATCTAAGCCAGGTTATCAAGCCTAAATGAATTTATCTCCCGACTCTGGTAGGTAGAGCATTAAAATTCCTATCAAGATTCAGAATATCAATCGGTGCTTCAGTTTCAACTATATAGCTGATAAATATTTGTAAAATAAATAACATAATTCAAAGCCAAGACTATGCAACCTGTTGAGCAATAAGGTAGCAGAGATCAAACATTAGTGGCCGCTTGCAGCATGAACTTGGAGCACCCTGTGCGCAACAATTGGCAGCAATGCATTTGCGAGTCAAGTCAAGTAGCAGTGGCAATTGACTCTTGTCATCAACATTGTGGCAAGCATTGTGTGTAATTGAGTTACACATTTACCTACAATGTCTAGTTTCAATTAAGCTAAATAAAACTGAGTTAAAGTTCAAGTACACACACACACACACATGAGTGTGCAATAAAAAACAGCATCAAGTCATATTCGTTACAAAAAACTAAATGTAAACAGATTTATTTTATTCATTTAATTTGCAACAATTGACGTAGCTAATTCCTGTTTAAGCAAAAAGTTGCATGCAGCGTAAGCAAAAGCAAACTGGTCCAAGAACAAAAGGAGAAAAACAAAATTAATATAAATAAAGGAAAATAGCTAGAAATTGGCCAACAATAACAACACTATTAACTGCATCAAGAAAACAAAAAAAAAAAACAATGCAATAAGAAAATAGTTAAAAAAAAAAAATAAATAAAAAAAAAACAAAGACAGGCAAACCGAAAGGCAGCGTCTGACTTTTTGGGGGCATGTTGCCGGTGCGCTGTTGCACGTTCCTGAGCTCAGCTCAGCCAGTTGCATTAAACATTGTTGCTGGTGGCTGTTGCTGTTGTTGCTGTTGCAGTTGCTGTTGTTGTTGCTGTTGTTGCTGGGTTATGTGTCTTGCCTGGAAGCAATTTAGCCGCGATCATGCATGAATCTTGATTAGATATTCAACGAGAAATAATTTGAAAATGATGACAGTTCGAGATAGGCGCGTGTAGACAACTAAAAAACAAAATAAAAAATAAAAAAAAAATAAACAAAAAAAACACAAAACAGGAACGGAACGGAAGGGATTTGGACTGGAGCCGACAAGGAGAACTGCAGTTATGTATTCTGCATATTTAGGATTGTATAATATCCCTGATCCTGTAAATCCAATCTGCACTATGACAATTCCCCAGAGGAAACTATTTCAGCTAACAGTTAGACTCAAAAGCCAAAAACCAAAAATCGAAGAGCTATTGGCTGAAAACAGTCAACAGTCAGCAGTCAACAGTCAACAGTTAACCGTCAATAGTCAGTTGGAGCTGGGCGGGCGGTCTCCTGGTCTGGTCTGGTCTGGTCTGGTCTGTTGTGGACTGGTGTGGCAGTCAATTCGTGCCACAGCTTTCAACTCTTGCGAGATTCATTTCGTTTGATATGGCAACGTATCCAAAACGTCGCCCAAATAAGAGATGAGCCAAATGGTGACTTGTTGTCATCGCTGTTAGCCAACTAAGTTAGCCAACTAAGCACCAAAAAAGCTAGTCACGGGAATTTTTTGAATGAAATCATAGTTTTTACTTTAACTTGAAAGCTTGAAAGCTTTTATTTATTATTTTTATTGTTATTATGGATTTTTAATTATAAGCTGTACAAATTTAAATATACAAAATTTATATTTATATATATATTATAGTGGATAGAAAATAATTAAAGATTGTTCAAATTATGAGTCAGAATAATTAACAAACAAAAGTTCAGCATCTCCAGAAGCCGACGGTCATTTTATTAAGCTACATTTTAATATTGGTTAAAAAACTAAGCCCGATTTTGATATAGTCGCATTATAACACAAACAAAAGATATTCCGGATTTCCTTTCTTCTTTATTTTCAGCAATTACGAAGAACAGATTTAATTGCTGTTTCTGGTTTCTGGTTTTCTACTATACAGTGAAAACTATGATTTATAAGTTAAAAAGCAGATTTAAATCTAAGCAATTTTAAGGATGCTAACATCCATTTCCTTTGCCGTTAAATAATTGCAAGGCTAATGCATTTCCTCTAGCAATTAAAATATTTAGTTTTCAATTAAGTTGGACTCCTCAACACAAGATTGATATTCAAGCTGAGTGGCAAAGAAGTCGCTACCGCTTCCTGTTTAATTAAGCCAAATAGCTAAACATCAGTTAGACGATGGCCAACAAATCATATAGACGTAGTATTCTGCTCCTCAGCTCGGAGCAATCACAGTTTGTGAATTGAAAGCGTGGCCTGTCAACGCTTTTCGCTCTGGGCACAAACAATTGAAAATCAACCAAGGAGCAGGAAGAATCACACAGACACCAACACAACAGACACAACGGACACAACGGACACATAGACAATGGCCCACTTGAAGTTCTGAGAAGCCAACAGAGATATAGATACTATATAGCAAGGCAAAAGTATCAAACCCGAAATTCAACTGAAATGATCGATGACAGACAGCGTTCAACTAGCTGCCCCTGCTGCCGCTGCTTTAACTGCACAACAACAACAGCAACAACAACAACAGCAACAACAACAATAGCAACAGCAACAACAACAACAACAACAACAATCATAACGATCAGAAACGTTTCAATTCATTACGCGTGCGACGAGTCTATTACCAAGTCGGAGTCGGACACGGAGACAGAGACTGGGAAGCTCTCTGATTGACTGGTTGCTTGGATAGCAGCAGCAGCAGCAGCTTGGCTGGAGTCAGTTTGGTTCGGCTCGAGTCAAGATTGGCCTGTTCGACTTTATAACAATCACAAATTATGGGTTATGTAGCGCTGAGAAAATGATCTTGTAGATTTAACACGGATAGCAAAAGTATTGTACAACAGCAACAACAACAACAGCAGCAACAACAACAACAACAATCAACTATGGAACTGCAACGGGGACCAATCCGAACAGGTTCCATTTTAGTTGGCGGCGCGGCATTTTTGGCCGCCACTTGGCCACATGATTGATTGCCGCCTTGACGACTCCACGACTGGCAAGTTGCCAACCTGCCAACCTGCCACTCTGCCCAACAGCCGACCTGGCCAATCTGGCCAACTTGGCCAACTGGCTGAATGGATCGTCTTTGTTGTTGTTGTTATGCTCGTTGTTTGTGCTAAAGTAATTTACACCAGAGTTGGACATACAATGCGGCTGCCGTTGGGCAAACGTCATGTTGTGCAGCAGCTCTCTGCCCCCCCCCCCTCCCCCCTCTCTCTCTCTCTCTCTGTGTGTGTGTTGCACGCCCCTAGCTATTGGAGTGGTTGTCCATTGTCCAGCTAACATGATCACTGCACATTTCAAATTCTTTATGGGCCCTTACACGACAATTGTCAACAAGCGCGAACAAATTTTTGCGGCGACCGGTTCTCTGGTTTTGGGAGTACCTTCTAACTCCTACCTCCCATCTCCAACCACCTACCTCCTGCACTGCCTCAAACTACTCCGGTTTCTTCGTCTTCGTTGATCTTCAGCGGAAATTTCGCCATGCGGTGTCGGTGGGCGGTTGTTTGAGTCGAAAATGAAGAAATTGAGCACGAGAACAGCAACAACAAACACGTAATATCCCAAGCAGAGATGTAACCACATGGAAAGAACGAGGGTTGATATATAGGAAGATTTGATTGTAATACGCCTCTTTCAATTCTTAACTGGTTATACCAGAAGATAGATGTTACATCTGGCAAGTTTCTTGTGAATGATATGGATGGATTACAATAGGAATATGAATGGTTAAGAATAAGAATACATTAAATTAGGAAAACTAAGAAAACTAAGAGAACTGACAAAATCTGAGAGAGTAGAAGATTCATAGATACCTATATAGGTAGGCAACTAAAGGAGTTCCATAAGTGTGATTAGGAAAACATTCAGAGAATCAACAGCTGTTTAGTATAGCCGCCATTAAAGGATACTATATGAACGGCTCCCTATATAAGAGGAGGAGAAGAGCTAAGAGATGCAAAGAGCGAGAGAGAAAGACAGAAAGAGATGGAGCGATGTGAAACAGAGTAAGGTAAAGGCTGCTTCCGGGTTCGTGATTTTGCTTTTGTCCTCCGTCGTTTGCAGTTGTCAGTTGGTGCTGTTGTTGCAGTTGCTGCTGCTGCTGTTGTCAGTTGCAGTTGTTGTTGCGGCAGTTGTCGTTGTCATTGTTTTGTACACATTTCATGGCCATAAAATTGTGCTGTTTTTGTTTTTTTTTTGACAATTTTGGCAAATGCAGAGGTAAGCAAAACCGTAAGCGTTTCCAAAAGCATTTCATTGCTTGTTCATCTCAAAGGAAAAATGCTCCTTAAACCATTTTGGTTTTTAGTTTTTTTTTTTGTGCCCCCCGACGACGACTAACAATTTAATTTGACCAGAGTGCCAGAGTTGCCCGCCTATGGAACCGAATGCTGCCGAGGCTGCCTTTTGGGCACTGGCGAAGGAGTCAAACGTGACTACCAATTGACTTCCATTCAATTTCGCTATGGCACGCAAATATCGTGAGTCTTTGGCTGGATTTCTTCTTCTGCCTGGCTACCTTTCTGCCATCTTATTTCTTATTTGAACAAGACTTCAAAATAACAACAACAACAACAGCAGATGAAAAACGAAAGTTGAGGATTCGTGTTCGACTTTATAAAAATTTGTTTTATTATAAGTACAAAAAAAAAAAACGAAGGTTAGTTGACATTTCTGGGCATGTTATTTTTAGTTGTTATTGTCATCTTTTGGCCATTTTATGCAGAAGTTGCCACAATCCAAGCAGACAATTAAAACTGGTTTAAAAGTCTGGTTTATTGAATAGCTCTAATTAGAATTGGCGTGATCTTCAGGGGGGAACTGAGCGGGACGGGCCAACTAATGCTCACCCGCAGCTCGATGAGTCCAATTCAACAATCTTCCAACCATCGGACAACGCCCGATGATTAATGATGTGCGATGCGGAACGTGAAGTATTCATCATCCCTGTCATCGCCCCGAAACAATTGTGCGAAACGATCGTTGAGTTGAGTTGAGTTAAGTGTGAAGTCGAAGCGAAGAACAGATCTATTCGAAATATCTATTATCTGTGCAATTAGGAGCATATTCCAGGCAATAGCTATTGCATAGTAAAACATTAACATTAATCCAGCGTCTAGTTGAGTTACAAAATAATAATATCTTCTAGTGTATATGGATATTGTTTCATTACATTTATCATATTTGCGCTGCTTTCAGCATAAGCTAGTTAAATTTTAAATTTTTCTTCTGGAAACTTGGATTATATTCGTATTTTTACAGAAGACACTACTTAGATCGGTATGATACCATAGGGGTCCATATATGTTTTATATTAAAAATCGTTCGAAAGATAAGTTATAAGTTGTTCGATCGAGATAGGAGCAGATATACCGATCACCCTTTCTGATACAATATAACTATTCATATAATATTCAGCAATTCACAGCCAGTTGTAAGGCTTAAAATATATAAATAAATTTGCTTTTAAGGTACAAAAACTGAATAATATTCCGAACTCCAGGCAGTTTTCAAGGGTTGTTTTTTGTTCTTAAATTAGAAGTGAAAATAGGAAGACTCCAACTAATTTACATTAGATTAGCACGCGTTAACCGGGAATTTAAACAAAAAACCAACACTCCTTCACTTAAGTTCTTTAATGAGTTCAACAAACAAATCTCGATTGTTTGCTTAAACAAAGTACTTAATTAGTTCTAGTAAAATGTAAATAGAGAAGACAATATACAATTTATTTACATGAACTTATGACTTTAGGCTGTCTACAGAAAGAAAGTTGTGATTTCCGATATAAAAGAGTAAAAAAAACAACCCTTTGCACCTTTTCAATTTGGGTTAGATGCCACAAATTTATTAGAGACGACACTATTACAAGCACTTAAATGTGTAAGTGCCATTTAAAGCGAGCTTCGCAAGCTTCCTGCTAAATAAGGAAATGTGCTTTTACAGTGTGAATTTAGCAGACACACACACACACACACACAGTCATACATGCATACATACATATTTACACACGCGCAGTCAAACATAAATAAACATATGCACAAATACGCAGAAAAGCAACAGAAAGAAGAGCGCCAAGTACACAGAGTACACATATACACACACACACACACACATACATATCTTTTCATAACACTGCGATCGCTAGCTTATTGTTGTTGTTGTTGTTGTTGCTGCTGCTGTTAAGTTTATGGCTGCTTATGCAAATGTAAATGCGACTCTTGTGTGGAGTGTGCGTAAAAACGTTTTGCGCCTTTTGTTCACATGGTCTGTCGTCCGTCGCATGTTTGTTGTTTTTACTGCTGTTGTTGTCGTTGTCATTGTTGTTGTTGTTGTTGTTGTTGCTATTGCCTTTGGATGTAGCTGCTGCTGCTGCTGCTGTTGATTCCAAAAGGCGTTCGCGCTGCCGTCATGTCCAGTAATTAGCATAGCACAGAGTCGCATTTGTAGTCGCTGCTGCTGTTGTTGCTGCTGTTGTTGCCGCTGTTGTTGCTGCTGTTGTTGCTTTTGCCTGCCTGCCTGATGGTTGACAACTGCGGCGCTTTGTTTGACTGCCCTGCCTTCTCCCCGCTTCTTCGCCGCCACCATCGACATCGCGTGGGTTGCTGCTGCAGTTGCTGGCTGCACTCATCAAATAATGTCGCGAGCTGCCTGCCATTAATATGACAAAGTCCACAAAGTCGAGTTCGCTTTTAAGCGAAAATAACATGCGATTTATACGAAATTTTTTTTAAGTAGCTACAAAATCTCATTTTATAGAAAAACTTGTAAAAAAAAACTTTAACAATTGTACGCCTAATTTAAGAATAATTATAATTATATTATTATAATTAATTAATTAACACTTAGTCATGCGACACAATAAAATAAAAACAATCTCTAGTAATTATTATATTAGAGAAACCCAAAATAATCATGGTATATCACTTTAGTAACCCCAACAGACTATTATTTATAACCAAATTATTTCAAATACAATCTCCTAAAAATGTACCGATTAATGACAACTAGAAGTATTTCTCAAGTATAACAGTATTTAAAATCTATCAATCTATGTTACTCTAAAAATAAAAATAAATAACACTCAAAACACATTCAAAAGAACTGAAATTTGAAATTTCTACATTTATAACTGACAAATTTGTTACGATTTTGTATATTTAACAAAAAAAATGGTAATAATCATGAAAAGCAAACACATTTCTCTGAGAGATTTCGCCATGCGATTTGTTGTTGGTTTTGGCAGAGTTTTGGTTGTCTGATGCGCCGCCAGCCAGCAAATGAAAATGCGCCATGTTAAACGTGGGCTCATTTCTGTTTTTATGGCCAAGACAGCACACACACACACACACACACACACACACAAACACACACACACACATACACACACAGACACATACACATACACACACACACACAGACACACTCACACACAACCACAACGACAACATGCACATCCACCGAGATCGGCTGGCATTTACAACATGCCTACAACGTGGTAATGGCAGCCCCACAGCAGCCTCAGCCTCAGCATCAGCCTCAGTTTCAGTCTTAGTCTTAGTCTCCATCTCAGTTGGCAGTGTGTGGCGTCTTGGAATACCAAATTTTATAGCGGTACACTGTAAAATATTTACCAGGCCAAGGCAAAGGCAACCAGAGAGAGATAGAGAGACATTGAGAGATATTGAGAGAGAGAGAGAGAGACATTGAGAGGGAGGAAGAGGAGGGAGAGTTTGTATTACGTGCGGGGGCGGCAGGTTTGTTTTTATAGCCGCCCAAGTTTCACTCTATAGTGTCCGCCTCACAACCATAACCATGCCGCATGCGGCACTATAATTTATAACAACTGAACAACAGCTAAAGGCGCTCCACGAAACTCCGAAGTTGAAGTTGCACAAACAGCAACAAAAAACTTGAAAACGGAAAAACTGCGAATTGCTAACTGCGAGCTGAGAGCCGCAAACTGCGATCTGTTCCTCTGGGCCCAATACGCGCTGCTGCTGCTGATGTTGCTGCTGCTGCTGTGGCTGCGGCTGCTGCTGCTGCTGCTGCGGCTGCTGCTGCGTTCATCCTTTGTGGCTGAAATTGCAGCGCATTGTTTGATTTTGTGCTTTTGTATACTCTAATCAAAGGAATGCCATCACTTCTGCCACACGATTGAGAACAGCGCTTAGATCTAGAGTTGCAGCAGTTGGAGAACGAGATGCTGAAGAATGTTGCAAGATATTTCATACAAATAATAATGAATGGTTGCTGCTACCAATCTGTACCTGTGCAAGGAGCACAAACTATCTTTACGCTTAAAGGGGACACACATTTTAAGAATGAAATTTACTACACATCAAATCTATGCTGGATTACATCTAAATGTGTTAAATTTAGAAAATTCACTCAATTAAAATGTAGCCCTGGTATTTAGAAAGTTTCCCGATAATAAAAACCGCTCGGAAAAGTCGAAAATCTTTCTTGTTTTTAGCAATAATTTGCAAAAATATTTTCTCTCAATTTTTTTAAAAATTAATTTCTTAATATTAGAAAATATTTTATTTTTTTTTAGAAAAAATCTTATATTTAAAAAGTATTGAGATCTTTAAATACTAATGTTTTTATAATATTATAAGTAACAAAAAAGCCAATTTTAGAGTTATTTGTGCACATATGAAAAACATCCGGTATATAAATATATAAATCCTCGATTTTGACAAAGATACAACTATCCGTTTTACAAATATACATTATAAATTTTAAGATGAGTTTTTAACGCAAATTCAGTCTGTTTTTCTAAGTTTATATAAACGTTTTCTATATAAGATATCTTTTTAACGTAGTTGATTATTAAAGTACTAAGCCAAACTAGTGTTGAAAACGCCTGTCAAAAATCTCTTCGAAAACCTAAGAAAATGTAGAAAAAACCTAGAGTATATTTAAATATGGACTTTTATTGATTTTCATTCATCCTAATTATTCCTATCATAAGCTCTACAAAGAGTATTCGCGATTCCGTTATGTGCCACAGATAATGGTAGTCTTTGTGGTTGCCCTTCCCCACTGGTGCACAGAGAGCGCTGTGGTGGGGGGGCGGGAGTGGAGTGGCAGGCACGCCTCTATCTGCAATGTGCGATCTATTGCGACGGGCGCTTTCCTTTGAGCGGTACGTAGCTATCTAATGTAGAGGGCGAAGGGGGGGGAGGAGAGGGTTATATCGTTGGATAGAAGGCAAAGCTAAAAACGCTGGCTTCGTTTCACCTGAGATTGATAGCAGTTGACGTCTGTGGCTTTGGATTTGGATTTGGGGTGCACTGACAAAGAGACTGAATACTGAATACCGAATACTGAATACGGAAAACTGTATACTGAATACTTTTATGATTCGCCAGGTGAAATATGGCAAAAGGGAACGCTGCTCCATTTGATCTGAATAGGGTCCCAGACAACAGGTTTAACCAGAGACGTGGCTCTTGATTTATAGGAAGCGATTGTGCGTTTTGCAAATTACGACAACGATGTCGGCAAAAGTCGACTGTGTGTGTGTGTGTGTGTGTGTGTGTGTATACGTGTGTGTGTGAGTGAGTTTGAGTACTCGTTATTATTATTAATAATAGCTGAATGCAACGTCATCATCATCGTCATGATGAAGATGCAGGCATGGCTCACCTGGTCATCTTCGCTTGATTGAATCTTTTCTGTGTGCGGATTTAGAAGCAGAGCGTTGAAATTAAATATTTATTAAATTGTCGACAGCACACAATGGCAAATAAATCAGCTTAAAAACTATTCAATGAATATTCCAATCAATGACCAAACAGTTTGTCTGCAACTCCTCCTACACACATTATAGGTTGCCACATGGGGCGCTACGGGGGTGGCAGGGTGCTCGTTTGGAAGCTGAGCTGAACTGATGAGCTTTTATACAACATCTGACCTCTTATATACATGTGCAGGAAATTAAATTTCATTTGAGCTTGTTGCGAATAAAAGTAATCAGAATCAGCTCCACTCGAAACTGCTTGTCTGAGAGATGCCCTGTAAATGTACTTACAAGTGAGATACCCTGCACTTATACATTTATCAATCGGTTGCAATATTCGGCATTTAAATCATATCTCAACACGAAAAAGAAATAACGGATATCGGGAAAAATTTAAATACCCATTTAAGATGGTAACATTTATTAAACAACTAATATAATCTATATGATATAGTAGTGTGATCTTCAAATTTATTGGCAACATGTTTGTAGCATAATGATACGCATAAGTAATGAGTTTGGTTAAAAATAACTTTGATAACAAGGGAGTTATATAATATAGTAACCCATTCTCAAGGATTTTAAGTCAAGGCTTAAATAGTTTGGCCAGATATTTTGTTAAGTGATTATAGTTACATGATATAGTTATATGATATTGATTTAGCCTGCTCCGATATATGTACTGGATGAGGCAAAAAAAAAAGATATATGACAAGTTTTATAAAGATAGCTAAACTGAGCAACTGGTCTGCATATAAACTACCGGATGTGGCTATACTACATCTGTCAGTTGTGCTGATCAAGAATGTATATACTTTACAAGTTTTGAAACGTATACTTCTGTTTAAAAACTTGTAAGCTAATCGGAAAATTTGAATTTAAACTTATTTGTATTTATTATATGGATAACAACAAATGTTGGACGCTCTTAAATGGGCTATTACACAAGAGTAGTCTTACCAATTAGATAAGCCAAAGAATTTATTAAAATCGTTTCAACTATTTAAATTTACTGAATTTATCAAAAAACCTTTCTATAGTTTCATTGGAGCGAGCAAAATAATATTTTACAATCAAAATTTATCTGAAAGTTAACAAGAAAAGTGTTTAGAAGAGAATGTCTCAGCTTTTGTGAGATATGTGATGGGTGATTCTGTCCTTTTTGGTTTAAATGTGGCCTAAGGACAACTGACGAGTGACCGCTTGTCGAGGAGAGCCAGGAGGGCAGTCAAGGGCCTCAGGTTACATTTGACCAAAATTCAAGCTGCAAAGTCAGATTTTGCTTTTGAAAAGTACAAATTGAGGTGCAGGCTACACACAAGTGTGCATGTGTGTGTGTGTGTGGGAGTGTGGGAGTGTGTGTACATTGGTTGCTAACTTGAATGGGGTTGCAAGTTAGTTTAATTAATTCGACATCGAAGCCTGTAAACACGGCCCGACAACAATCTCCAGTTTGACAGTTTACCTGAAAGAGGTGTAGGCACTTGTCGTCAGTCAGTCGGACAGTTGGACAGGACAGTTAGATAGACCCCTAACTCTGTACCCCTACCTCCCCTCCTTCCCCTCTCCAACTCGAAAAAGACAAGACTATAAACAAAGCACACAAAAGCAAAGAACTTTGACTGCTTTGACCCGCGCTTCAAGCCAGAGACTAGGAGACAAGATGCTTCAATTAGCACTTTGGACACAGATATTAGTTGGAAATATATAAAACACAGTTACTTGTTGCCTTTATAGCATCTCTCTGAGTGTGTGTGTGTGTATGTGTGTGTGAGGCGGCACATAAAACGCGAGAAAACCCACGAAGATTAGGAGTCTCTACTGAGGTCATAAAACATCTCTGAAATATGTAGACTAAAATACAAAACTAATTACGCGAGTCATAAAAATTCTTGGCTAACAAAGTGCGAGCCAAATGAGTTTTTTGTTTTTTTTCAAGCAAGCTTTTATTACAAATATATACATATATATTTAATATACAAACTGACTCATCAATAGAAGATTTCAATTGCACTTGTACATAGGATTACAAGGCGTGCTCATTGTCAATCATATATAGAAAAAAATATTCCATATGTATTTATTATATGCCAATGAAATCCCCACTTTCTCGACTGATAAGCCTTAAAGATGCTGTATTATAAACAATTGTATTGAATAACACATGTCCAATAAATAACAACACTGATTATAATTTTTTGTATTTCTTAATAGATCAATTTTTGAAATTCCACTAAATTTTTTTTTTAAAGAGATAACAGTTTCCGGGAAAACTTGACATTTTTCTGTATAAAATATTTAGCACATTGCTGAATCACTATTTAAATAAAAATAATGTTTAATAAGATTGTATTTTCATGTCCTAAAAATATTTAAAGCGATATTAAAATTCAAATACTTTTTTGTTTCTTTTTCGATATTTAAGGAACTTGCAATTGATTAATAATATTTCAAATTAGGATAACTTGAATAAATATATAAAAATTATGAATAAGAAAATTAACAAATTCCACAAAGTATGAATAATAAAATTATGCATTTTTTTTTGGAATATGTATGTTTCCAAGTCCCAACTGCAATCTGAGGTTTATACTTATCATGATTGCACAATCTACTGAATCCACAAGTTCTACACCGATCAATTGCTATTTCAGTTATATATATATATATATATAACGCTCTACTACTGATCAACTCAATTCAAATTTTATAAGCAATATTATACGTATATAGATGATAGCTCACTTTAAATCTTTCCCATAAATTATATATGTATATATAGGAGAGAGCATCTCAAGATGCTGCCTGCCTTGGCTTTATATACAAAGTGCAGGCTGTAGATTGTCCAGTGGTAAGTAGATAAAGATAAGGCATCTTGTATTATTTTTAGCTGGCTAATATTGATTATGGTCAGAGCAGCATTTGGTTGGTTGCAAGTGAAGCTTAGTGCGCTTGATTGATCGCCGCGGATGTTCATCGATTTGGATGGGGATCGGGCCATTTGGGCATGCGAAATAAATTGTTGCTACACGTATAAGACATCGTGTACGACAAGTTAAGACAACGATCTGTGCGCCTCTGCGCGCCCAGTTAGTGTGGCAGATCGCCTCTCCAGCATCATGCGGCGCAGAACAGGAACACCACCACACAGCCCGTGGATGAGGAACAGCCTGGCGAGCAAGATGAGGGCAGGGATGAACAGATGGATAGATACGAGGAGACTCGACGACTCGGCGACTCGACGACTCATCGACTCTGGGGTCTTGTGTGCTGTGCGTGGACATTATTGCGCAGTGTCTATATCATTAATTAATTTAATCACTTGTACATGATTTCGTTGTACGCTGCCAGGCCTTGTGGCAAGCATTATTAATTTTACGAGACTAACGCACACAGGCAACTAAAGCATCGGGATTGCCCCAAAACTAAACAAATTCAATACTCCGCGCCAGCTCGTCCAGCTCTCAGAAAGACACCAAAAATATCTTTTAAAGCTGGGCGCAGCTAATCAGCGCAGCGTCGAACATTAAATTTTATTATCAGTGCCGACGCCAGATTCTAAAGAAATATATACCAATTGTGATCTATGCATGTGAGTGTGTGTGTGTGTGTATGTGTGTATGTTTGCGATAAGAAGTATTTTGAGCCTGGAAATCAGATCGGAATATGCGTCTCGAGCTCACTTTCATTTTATTTTATTATTTTTTTTTTATTTAGAGGGAGTGGGGGAGCTGTCTTATCTGCTCACCATTAAAAAATAAACAAAATATGTAGATCATATTTTTCTGTTCTTAACTTACGTTCAATTCTCGTTCAGCTTTTTGGGCACTTTAAATCATATATATTTTGTATTATTTAACGTCATCTGTTTTTAGTTTCTTTTCGTATTTTTTTGTTTTTCTGAATCGCACACAAATTTCACTTGAGAGCCGTCGGCTATTTAACTTTTTCGCATGCACAGTGACGCACTCTGATATTTATGGGAAATGGGATTTGTGAGGCAGCAGCAAGCAGAAGCAAGACATTAACAAATCAACAACAACAACAACAATTAATGCAAGCAAAGCAAATGCAATCCGCGATTCGCGCTCAACGTTCGGCTCCAAAACCGGACTGAGCTCTGTAGACGACTGCGACTGTGACTGAGGTGGCGACTGAGCATCGAGCACTGAGCAGCGAGCACAACTGTTAAACTGTTCAACTGAAGCTCAAGTCCAAGTCGAGTCGGCGTCGGCGTCGTCAGCGCCAACGCCGCCTGCGCCCCAGCCAACACTGGTCAGACAGAGAGCGCATGCTTGCTGCTGCCGGCAAATATAATGAGTAGACAACTCCGCAAGGCGCTCTCCCACTTATTAACTCTCTCACTAATGCCCACTCGCTTTGACCAGTTAGAATGCGTATGTCTGTCGCGCACACACACACACACAGACAGGTCAGGCTGACAGTGTTGGCTAAGTTGATGCTCAGCTTACAATTATAAATAAGATCAAAAATTAATAAGAGGCAAATAAAATAAATTCAAATAATAAATTAAAAAATAAAATTCAATTTTCATTTGTTTGGAATTATTTTTTAGACTTTAATTTTCATTTAAAAATAAGTTTCTCACGAAAAATAAACCACAAAAATTCTGTTGCAATTGATTAATATTTTTGAGGAGAACAAGTCTCGAGTCATCTGGTTGCTGAACGGAATCTTGATGCACTGCACTCTGCATGCACGTGCGAAAGAGATGGCAGCATGCAGCAACACGTGCTATTATCAGTTGAGTGAGATTAACTGAGTGGAAGTCAGGAAATCAGGCAACTGATAGCACACAAGTTTAGCTCATTGAGTTCTTTGAGTGGCGCTGCTGCAATTGAGTTGAGTTGCTTTGCCTTCGCTGCTGCGGTGGCTTATTATTATTTTATTTTCTATATTTTACTAAATTTTATTAGATGCTGGTGCAGTGCTACTTTTATTGTTGTTATTGTTGTTGCTGTTGTTTTGCGGTATATTTCAGTGTTCTTTGGTCGCCCTGCGTCCAGCTTTGGGGTTGCATTTGGCCAGCAGCTTCGTTGGCCAGTCAGGCGATGAGCTCTAATTGGTCAACAGCAAACAGCGAAGCGCACAACTAAATGCCAGCGAGAGCCACTTAAAACTCTCGAGCCCCTATTTCGGGTATTATGAGACAGGCCACGACGAGAGGGGCAAATAAAATATATATTCAATCGATATTAGATGACCATCGAGTGGGTTGAAGATGAACACAAAAGTTGCCCAGCACTGTGGAGGAATAATGCATTAATAATTCGATCTGTTATCTAATCACAGATAAGCATAAGTTTGCTTAGAACTTTTGATTTAGGTTTGCAATTTATTTAAATTGGTATTTTCTATGGAATAAATTTAGAACAAAAATCCCAAAGTCAGCGTAAAATTTAATTACGCTTGGAAACTAGAAAAATTGTCTGTATTTTAGAACTAATTCCTAAATATACAAAAAAAAAGTGAAAATATTAGAAAGAAAGCCTTTTCTATTTTGCTTTAGACTTTTCAAACAACATAAAGCGATAGTTTTCAGAATGAAGAATTAATTAACATTTTCTAAGAATTGAGTGATTCAACATCTCAATAAATAAAATCGAACAAACGATACCCAATTGAAATTTGATCTGCTTGAGAATTGCTGTGAAAGCTCCTGTTTTGTTTAGAAATATAATATGATTTTTGTAGTACCAACGTATCTCAATATCTTTCAATAATACTGGACTTTTTTGATTACTAATCTTTAATCAAAGAGATAAGAACATGTTTTGATAGCATACAGGAAGTGGGAGATAAAAACACTTCTCTTTGGGGCACATATGCAAATATTTATATATAATTTATGATTATGATTATGAATATGATTTACGACTTTTTCGATCAACACCAGAAGCCAGAAGTGAAACTATTTAAATATTTCGTGATGTGGGTGTGTTTAATTAGTTAATGTTTATCTGAAACTTGTAAATATATGCATATAAC
Source organism: Drosophila kambysellisi (assembly GCA_035042185.1). NCBI lineage: Eukaryota > Metazoa > Arthropoda > Insecta > Diptera > Drosophilidae > Drosophila > Drosophila kambysellisi. The sequence continues at coordinate 7,763,604 of JAWNLS010001251.1, forward strand.
TGGTAATTTTAATGAGACTCACAGCTCGTAAAATTCTCTTAAATATTCTCTATTAAAAGAAAAATCGCAAATAATAATATTTACAATTAGTACTTCTAAAAAATTGCCAACTAATTAATATAATGAAATGCACATCTAATTAACAACAGCAACAATGTAAAGTTACGACTTTAGTTTATTTTGTATGTATGTAATAGTAAATACTGATAATATAAAAAGCAACAAGAAAAGCTAATGTAAGAGTTTTGCGAATACATATGAAAAACACCCCGGAAATTAGACATATTTTACTAAATTTAAGACAAATGTAACCAGAATTAAGATATGAAAAATGCCGATTAGAAAGACACAACCTTCCGTTTAAGAAATATGCCTAATAATAAGGTGAGTCCCTCCGTGTTGTCAAAAGTATTTTCTAAAATTCAGGGTGACATATTTTCTATATTCTATATCTTCTATATTAATATTATCTGTAATCAGCAATATAATTTTCCCAAAAGCTACTACAGTTTTTATTGCAGCAAACTAATCAAAATTTAAGCACATTTTCAGCAAGCTGCCACCTGAACAATTGCCAACTTTATTGGCCAAAAACTAGCCAGATGAGTGAGACAGCATAAAGAGACATAGAGAGAGAGAGAGAGAGAACCACAAATTGTGGACCCCAACTGACCAAAGCCATTACGCACCGCTGTGAGATTGTAATCTAAGATCTCTCGTTATTGGAGCAGGGATTTAATTAGACAAATGTGCGCAATTTGTAATGTCATTTTTCAACTGACGACCAACTTGGAGAAAAGCCAAGTGTAAACTTTTTCTTCTTATTTTTCACTTTTTTTTTTTTTTTGGGTGTTGAAAATGCAAATAGTTTGAGGAAAGAGAGGGTGTGAGCTGGAGATGGAGATAAAGATAAAATAGGTAAGGAAAATCAGGAAAATGGGCAAAATATGTGCAAATGTGCACCATGTGGACACTGGTCATTATTTTCGTTTGGGGCAGGTACCAGTTACGACTATTTGGTAACCAGCATTGGGTGTGTGTGTGAGTGTTCGGTGTGTGTGTATGTGTGTGTGTGTGTGTGTGTGTATCAGCAGGCGGTCCATGTCGTGTCCATGTCGGCAGCGACAAAAAATGAGATTTGCTGACCAATGGTCATTAAAGCACATTTACAATGGCCAAAAGCCAGCTACAGCAGTTTCTTCTTGGCCAACAACCAAATGAGACACCACTCTCTGCCTGTGTGTGTTCGAGTGTGTGTGTTTGTGTGTGCAAAATGGCCAGGAGACAAGCGATCAAATCGATGCCAAAATTAATTTATCTGCTTGCTACCAAATTTGACAAATTACAAATGTATTTGAAATTGACTGCTGCAACTTAAAGAGGCACGCAGGGAGCGGAGTTGCAAGAAATGAAGGCGCAACTATTGATGCCATCAATTAATCTTATCAAGCTCTGAACTTTTGCGTAGATTTTTTATTTTTATTTTTTATTCCACAACGCTGAGCAATTGTCTAGGCGGGATCGGAAGCAGGGGCGGGAAATGCATTGGCGATTTACAGCACTTGGTGGCATCCACTTGATTGCGCTAATTGGGCGCGAATGATGTGGCACAGCGCGTGATACGACAAGCGAAAAGAAACGGGTCGAGGAGGGGATGCCATGGGTGCGGGGGCAAAGATGCCATGCGATGACAAGATTTTCATTCATTCATAAAATGAAAACAGCTTTTAATTCGTTCAATGAGGCAAAACCAAAAAAAAAAAAAAAACAACCACATCAACAATAATTGTTGACCGGAAGTGGTTCTTCTTGATTACAAATTGCTCATCTTTTGCCATTTCTTCAAGAGATGGATGCCAATTCTTATAAGACAACCAGAAGAAGCAGAAAGTTTGCTTAGAAAATCCGACTTACTTCAATTCCTCGAAATTGCATGGAATATAATTAATCGGGAGAGGGAGTAAGTTGTGGATTGGGAAAGAGCTACTTGTAAGAAATTAAGTAGAAATACAAGTGGAATTATTTTTGTGTTTAGTCAATGTTTTTGAAAAGAGCTGGGAAAATATTCGTAAAATTAAAGAGTGTTTCCATTTTGCATACTCCCTAATTTCCCTTTACGAAAAGCAGGGTAACCCCTTGACTCCAGCAAGTGTTATAGGCTTATACACTGCTTATGGCACTGCTTACAAAGCAGGATATCAAAAAGAAACTAAAATAGGTTTCGGTTTCGGTTCTGGTAAGTAAAGTGGAAAGATTATTATTTCTTGTAGAGGATATATGCATTTTGATTTCAAATATCGAAGGAAAAGTCTCCGACTCCATAAACTATAAGTATTCTTGATCAGCATTACTCTGAAATGCAAAACATATCACCAGATTGACTCCGGTTATTTTTCTTATTTTTACTGTTTTAAGGCCGGTTCAAGACAAAACTTTGAAAACACTCTGAACAAGTAAGAATTACAAAATAATAATTTGAATTATGTCAGTTCCGGTTTTGAATCGATTTACTTTGTTTAACAATGTTCTTTCAGTAATTAAAATTAAAAGAACAATAGACTACTAAATTATACTATTCGTTAACAATTTTATATAAATATTTGAATATTTGTGATCATTATTAATTCAATTTTATATTTGTAAATTAGATATGTTAAAAAGTACTATTTTGAAGCACTTTTTAGGGAAGTGGTGTCAATATAGTCAACGTTATTGTGTTTGCGGGTGTGTGTTTAAATGTGTGTGTGTTTAAATGAGTGTGTGTTTGCATGTGTGTGTGTATTTTGTGTGTGTGTATTTTGTGTGTGTGTGTATTTTGTGTGTGTGTATTTTGTGTGTGTGTGTATTTTGTGTGTGTGTATTTTGTGTGTGTGTGTGTGTGTGCGTTGTGACTCTTGTCAAGTTCAAAAGTGCTAATTGAAGCAAAGGGTTCCTCAGTGACAGACCGCCGAGTATTTCCGTTTTTTTCTGTGGCTGACGCAGCTGCTGCTGCTGCTGTTTGAAATGTTGCAAGTTACGGAACTCGTAGCTGTTGTTGTTGCATTCACTCAGCTCGGGTGGGGGGGGGTTAAGAGTTCAAATGCAGGCAAAAATATGTAAATGCAGGGCGCTTGCGTGTCGGGTCTGTGGGGTTTGGGTTTTGGCTTTGGTTTTGGTTCTAACCGATTTAACCATTACACAGTAACAACAACATCAATTTCGGGGCACTGGGAACGGGTCACGAGGTGGCTGCCAAGAGAAACAGTGGTCTTGGGGAAGGGGTGAAGCGGATGGGGGAAGGCGCAGGCGCAGGCGCGCAGACTAAACGATTGTAAAGGGCGCGCTCGAAATTGAGGCTCTTATTTGCCACCACTCTTTTTGTTGTTGTGTGTTCAGTGTGTGTGTGTTTTTTTTTTACTTCTTCTGTTTGTGGCAAACAACCGCAAAAACAAATCAAGGCGTCAGGCGTCAGAGCTGAGAGAGTGGCTGTCTGTCGGCTGTCGGTTGTCGGTGAATTCGATTTGCAATTTGGCAAGGCGTTTTTTGTAGTTGTGTAAACAATTTTCAATGAATTGGGGGCAGGGGTAGTTGGTGGTGGTGGTTGGCAGCAGCGAGAGGCAGCTTGCCTCGTGTATGTTGATTTGCAATTTCATGGCAGCAACAATTTGCACCTCATCATCGTCGGCATGGGCAGCGGCTCAGCGCACAGGTGATGATCTTTTTTGGCCGAATCGTTCAATCAGCGCTTCAGCGATGCGCCACTGGGCCAAAAGGTTGCCATCTGCATTGCTGTGGCACGTGCAACAGCAACAACAACAGCAGCAGCAGCAGCTGCCTGAGAATGGTCTAAATAGTTAAGGCTCAATTTCTCTATCTGGTCAAGAAGATGCTTAACAAGCACGACTCTTGCAGTGGCATGTTAAAGACTTTCCCATACGCTGTTTGCCAGTTTTAAAGAACAGGTGGAAAGGCGCCTTATCGAATATGTGTCCAGTGACTGTTAAACTGCAAGCAGAATAACAGTCTAATAGTCGGCTGAGGAAGGAGACATTTTCTCTAGGAAAAGGACATTTACAAAATAGATAAAATGTAATATTTATGCGTTAATTTAAAGAAAAAATAATAATTGAGTACAACAATTGATGCATAGACTGGGGAAACCCTGAAAAGAAACCCTTAGAAATAGATGATTCTGTAAAGACTAACTTTAAAATTGTTAGAATTATAAAGTTTGTATCGATGTAAGCGACTTGAACTCCGAGATATATTAAGATTCTTTCAGGATAAAGTATTTCAAATACGAAGTTTCTTACATGCCACTTTAACTTCGTGAGCAGAGCATTAAGAATGCCACAGCTGACCAGGAAGTGGAGAGTAGAAGCTGCTGTTGCTGCTGCTGCTGCAGCAAAAATGAGTAACATTTTTTTCGTTAGATAAATAATGCATATCTCACGCACTCGAACCCCGAACTGAACCTACTATCTGCCCATTCCCATCCCCAACCCCACCCCCCTTCTCTTTATCTATCTATGCACCTCTGGTCAAGGCCCAGATCCCATGGCCATAATAAGTAGCGGCAACAATGGGTTTTGCAGGCAGGCAACCAACCAAGCCAGGTAAGCACAAACAAAAAACATTGGTTCAGGCCAATTTATGCGATGGCTAAGAAGCCTGGCTGCGTGTCTAAACTTTTTTCTTACCAACTTTTCGATTTGGCCGTCGATTGCGGGTCGCCGTTCGATTTAATTTAGCTGGCAATGCAGCCGCAAACACAAAAGATTCATTAAGTTTAAGTTGGATTTTCGCTATTTACTTTTCCCAAGATCAACTTGCCTTCGGCCTGAAAGATTTGCGCCAAATTGCCGAACTGCCTGCTTGGAATGGGCTGCAATTGAAGGCTTATTTTACCGTTGCTTTCATGCAAGCCAGTGCCGCGAAATGGATTCATTAAATTACAAATGCAACGAACTCTATGCATGTGTGTGTGCTTGAGTGTGTGTGTGTGTGTGTGTGTGTGTGTGTGTGTGTGTGTGTTAGTGTCATTTGATGACCCACATTTAGAGAGGGAAATTGCTGCCTAGTTAACGGTAATAAAGGGCGCCCTTTTGCCTTAATTAACAACGCATTACAAATTACAGCACTTTTGTTTACCCCAATAAATTTGTTAATGAGCGATCGCTGATGCTGCTTCGGCTGCACGCAATAAACTCGGAAGCAGCCATTAATTAAGCACACCCACGCACTTCCCATTCCTGCATTATTTATTGGAAAATTATCAATTTTAAGAGACTTTTTCTTGCCCCCACACATGGATCATAAAATTGCATTAAAAACAAAGCATCGCTGCTTTGTTATTGTTTGGTTTATTGAGCGGTGGGACTTACCTGCGTTTTTGCATATCACTAATAAATTCGTATTTATTCACGTACACCTTTTTTGTAGCACCTAGTATACTTTAGAAGCTCATAGCCACTCTTAATTTATCTAATTTTTATTTGTTAGTTGCAATATCACGTTAAACAGTTCAGTGCGGCGTTGTGTGACCACATTACTAAACAGCTGTTGCTGTCAACAAACTGTGGCGGTCAGCCGATAACGATACGACTGTTAGGCAAATGTGCTGCAGCCAACTTCATGCGACTCAAAATGCGTTAACAGCTGGAGCAGATAGCTAACAGCGCTTCAAAATATTTCACAATACTAGTTAATTTATACCCTTTCAAATAGTATTGATATTTTTTAACAGAAAGTGTAACATTTGGTGTAGCTTCGAAACAGGTGCATTTATTTCATTTGAATAGGTAGCAATAAATAATAACAACATGCATTTAACTTAAATCTGGTGAATATAGTGCGTTATGCTTTATCGACTGTTGAATAGAAAAATATTTATATATGGGATCTCTACATGGACTGCACCAGCATCAGCAAATCCTCCTTCAAGAAATTTATATCAGTTGCGACCTGAGATGTAACCGACGGCACAGCAAAAAGTAGTAGAACATTTGGAATGAGTCTGCAAAAGATTAAAGATATTAAATAAATATATATGAATCTAAATGAATAAATTTTCAACACCGACTTGCAGTCGAATAAGGTCTTTTCCATGTCATCTTCGTTGAACTTGCCGTCGCTGCTAGCGACCAGATTAAATTCAAACGTTTCATCCGCCAGACAAGATTGTACAAATTCAAATATATCGGCGATTTTCTCGTAAACGTTGAAGGTGCCCTGGATAAGCAAAAGATTTTATTATTAAGAAGTAAATAGTATATATATTTTTAGCCATTTTAAAATAGATCTGTCGACTCACCTGTATAAAGAGACCATTGGGGAACTTGACCCGGACCAGGGAGTAGCGATACATGCGTAAATTGCGCTGCTCCTCGCGCTCTCGCATCGCCTTGGTCTTCAGCATTTGGGAGCTCTCGATGGCCTCGGCGCGCAGCTGTTGCTCACGTTTGATCTCCTCCGGAGAGATACGATAGAAATCATCGGGCAGGGTGGCACGCCGCGCTTGCGACGGCAACAACACTTTAATATTGCGATCCAGCTCCAGATGTATTGGCTCCGAGTTCTTAAGTGCATCCACCAATGTGGCCAAATCGAGACCCTCTTCCATTTGCTCACTGCTCCACAAGAGGAAGGGCTCATCATCGATTTGCACTTCACTGAAGCCAGCGGCATGGAGCACATCCAATGCACCATCAACGTAGCGCACCTTATCGCTAAAGATCTTATTGGTCATGCGTATCTTACAGAACTTCTCCTCCTCAGGATTCTTGATGATGTTCTCCAAATATTTGATCAGTGTGGCAATGCAGTCATCTGCCCGCTCCTTAACATTACAATTCTGGATGATCAGACAGGCGCTCAGGCCACGTTCGTTCTCCAGCTGCTGGTAGAGAAACTCCTTGATCTTAATCTTCCACTCCTTCTTGGGCAGCACCTCTTCGCCGATCAGCGGACACCGAAAGAAGACGCCCGAGCAGGCGAGATTCTTGTTCTCAACACTGCTGCCACCTGTGGAAGAGCCGGCAGACGTCGAACCACTTGCACTGGAGAGAAGTTCCTCCTTCTGGCGGCGTTCCGCTTCCAGTTCGCGTTTTGCCTGCGCCTTGATCGCTGCCAGCGACGTGTTGAACTCTCTCGAGTTCTTGCGATCGATGCGGGACAAGGCAGCAGCTGCAGCGGCACGTGCCTCGTTGCTCAACTCGTTCCGCTTGGGCGGCACATAGGCGTCCACTTTACGCTGCCTCGAGCCGCTTGTCGATGCCTCCGACTTGGGTGCATTCAGCTTATGTCCCTCGCCCATGCCACCCTTAACTCTTAACTGCAAAAAAAACAATAGGTTGTATATCGGTAGGTTAACTATTATTTGGGAGAACACTCACCTTAAAGGCGGCTTCCTCCTTCTTTTTGGAGAAGTAACGCATGATTTTGGACATGCTTAGATACGGGGTGAATGCTCTTTGGGCAGCTTTAATTTGGCCACAGATAATTTAAGCTCCTCAATTTCCTTCAAAGTGCCTAAAAAAACCGACGCAATAGTTATCATATCTATACCATATAATATTTATCAATTTCAATTTACTTGGTCTGACAAACTTCTCTGTGATCACTTGACCGTAGACGCACCACGACCAGGCAATCAGCACACCCGTGCACAGCAGCAGCACCAGCAACACCTTCAGCAGCGTTGCCTGCAATGCGGTAAATTCGACGGGGCTCTGCCACTGCCAGTCACCAGTTAGGGTATCGAATTCGGTGCGAAAATGAACGACGGCTTGCAGAGCGATGCCTGAGAAATATTCGACTTGTTCGGCGCAGGCCTGTAGGGTCGTATTAAGGGATTGAAGATATGACTCGATACTCATTGGCTCGAAATTGTGTTGACGTGTTTTTGTTCTTTTGCGTGCTTTGCTTTGTTTTAATTGCGTTTTGTTTACGTTGTACTCATTTTTTCTGAGAAAAATTGTCTCGCAGCTGTCTCAGTTCGGTTCAATAACTAGTCGATACACTCGATAACACGATAAACACTTTTAAATGTTAATTTAACAGCGTGCTGTTAAAATGAAAAACAGAGCTGTTACAGCTGCCACTAAAATTAGTCGATAAATGGGCGCAATTCGTGCTCCGCCATTTAAATTAGCATATGCAACTTATATTTTTGGTTAAACGGCCTGGAGGCGTGACCCCATTTACTTACGCAGATTTTTAGGGCACTGGCAATTGAACGACTGCTCTGCATCCCCTCATAAATAAGCAACTGGCTGACCTTAAGTAACAACAAGTGTTCAGCGTTTTAATCCCAAACTGCTTGCGTAATTGTTGCCAATGTACACGCCCCTTATTGATGCAGCTGTGGATTCTGACAGCAAATCCTTGTTGTTGTTGGTGCTGTTGCTGCTGTTGCTGTGGTTGCCTGTGGCATGTACAAAACATAATTGAATGATTTTCGGCAAGTGCTCTCATTCTCTGTGTGCTCCTTTTGCTTCCTGTAATTTTGGGTGATTTGCACGCATGAAGATTTTGTAATTTTTGCAGCTGGATGATTGATTTGGCGACTTTTCGCATCCTTGAGCATGTTGGCGATCAATCCATTTTCAATGCGCATTCCAGATGCGCCCCATAACAGGGCCGACCACCTTTTGCGCACGCTCGAGCGCCTCTCCGCCATGGGTTCAACAGCCCGGCGCACAAAATGCCGAAACATGAGCAGAGAAATCTTCCAGACGATGATCGTCCAGAGCAGCAACATCAGCAGCAGCAAACGGTGTGCAGCTTATGGCTTCCGTATGGCTTGCTCGCTCCACTGACTGCGACCAAACACCCAAGACCCCAAGTCTGTGTTGTTCTTTCTACACCCATTTACCCATTAAAAATGTATAAAACTGGGTATCATGACATATTCCATAAATATATTAAAACAAAATATAAAAGCGGCGATCTCAAAGACAAATCAATGGATTGTTAAATTGCACAAGACCAAGGAAAATTGATCAATTTCGATTTACGACTACCGTTTTATGAACATATTCCGAAAGTTGGAAGAAAGTAAATTTGAAAGTCAGAAGAACTTTCATCTACATTTAAAAAAAAGTTAATACAGCTAACTTTACACCAATGTTTTTCTTCACTTTTCATGCAACATTTAACTGCTTTCTTAAACTTTATTTTCCGTCATTATGCATTCCGATATCTTTTCTACTTTTGCTATAATCCTGAGTTTTATGCGATAACCTCTAATTATAAGGAGCTACATAAATAGATAAATATTAAAATCTAATCTTTATTGATCCAAGTTTAACCACATTTGTAATAGAAAACATATCATTGCACACACACATAGATCACAAAAGAATTTCACTTTTCTAATTCAATTTCCAGCACTAAATTTATATCTTTTTGCCTTGAAATAAACTCCAAAATTGTTATATATTTTATTGTGTGTTAAATGAGATAAAGCACTTCAATCTCAAGCCGTATTTATGCAGGGTAACTGCCCGTCGAGTCATTCCTAAATAGAGCACTTTTGTTATTTTTCGCAATGAAGAACAACAAACAACAAGCACGCAACAACATACACAACAGATACGGCAACAGCTACAGCAACAACTAAAGATACAGATACAGATACAGATACAGATACAAACTCTAATTCTTTTCTGCTGGCAGCTTCTAGCATTTGTGCTGGCTCATTTTACCCACAGTAAGTGCAAGAATGTCGACGACTTATGTGCTCTGCTGATGGCTTTGTTTATTTAAAAACCCTCCCCCTGCCCCCACTCCCAAACACCGTCTACGTTTGCGGGCCGAGCAGGCAGCGAGCCGCGGCGAAACGCAGCTCATAATTATGGTATCATATATAGTGAGACACCCATCTTTGTTGCCATTATATTCATCACAATCACGCGATATGTTCTCACTGTGTGCTGTGGCACTTCTTCTTCTACCATTTTCTGCTCTCCCCTAGTTCATTGCGCAATTAACATTCCTGAAATGTCTCGCAAGTCTCGCGAGTCTCGCGAGTCTCCAGTCGCCAAGTTGCGCATGCGCCGCCAGCAATTGCAATTGTTGTTATCACAGAGAATCCGTCTCTGTCTCCGTCTCCGTCTCCTCCGTCGTCGTCGTCGTCGTCGTTTTGGTTGTTGCAGGCCATGCGCCGAACCAGAAAAACTAGTTTTGATTGCAATTTTTTTGTATACCCTGGCTGGGGGTATTACAGTTTGTTGTGGCAAGTTGACATCTTCGATCTCATAAAGCTCAAAGCTCTCAAATCCTAACAAAGAAAATTTAATCTCAATCATCAACTTTGAAAAGAAACTAATATTTATCCATCTATTGCTTAAAATTAAATTTGTATTTAATTTTGAATTTTATTTTATATTTAATTTCATTCAATTTTGTACTTTCTTTATTTTTTGATGTCAACTGACTTTAGTTGTCATTAAATAAATGTTTAGAACTTAATTTAGAATAATGTTATAAGTACAGTTGTAGTATAATAATTTAATTCATAGCACATTGAATAAAATAAATAAAAAAATATATACATATATGCATATTCATTTAGACTTTTTTTTATGCGAAGATGGAATTATAATTTCTTAATACAACAAAACATTTTTAGAAATGATGAATGAAAACCCTAACTAAATCTAAGGTTTTTTTAAATTAAAAAATAATAAAAAAGTTAACGTGTACATTCAAAAAACAATTCTTTTAAGTCAGACATAATTGTTCTAAATTTAATAGAAAATTGATTCTTGCTCTTAGAAAGAGAAACTACCGTTTCAGAAACACACTTACTTAATTACTAAGTATGACAATTTTCAATAACTAACTATGAGCTTTGTTGCAAGTGTAGGGTATGTAAATTTCGACGTGCCCAAGTTAGTTGGAAAATTTCTTGTTTTTCTATTGTCCGTTTTAAGTTTTTCGCATATCTGTGAATTTAACGCTCGGGAAAGCAAGTAAAAATGCCGCATCCAAAAAATGCATTTTGTGTGTGAGTTGTTATTTTGTTGTGCCTTTCGCCGTTGCCTTTTTCCTTTGCTTTTCCTCGTTCAGTTTTCACCTGAGTTGGCGAAAACTGGTTGTTTGGTTGGTTAGTTGGCTGCTGCCTGTTTGTTGGCCAACATTTGCCGTGACTTTGTTGCCCAAAGTCAAGGCTGGCCAGCCGCCTGCTTTATTGTATTTATTTTGCATTTATTCCTTCCTTTTTTTTTGTTTGTTTTTTTTTTGCTCACTCACTTCAATTGATATTTTCTGTCCCTCGTTCCTGGCTCATTAAAATTTATGCGCAGGAAACGGAAGCCCCGCAGACGTCGACGTTTGGCAGACAAGTCGCAGACAAAAGTCACAAAAGCAGGCTCCCCGCACTCCCTTCAAGCCAACTCCTATTCCTAGCCGCAATTCGATTTGGCTATGCTGGCGGCACACAGCACACAGCAAACAGCAGGCAACGTGCAACGCGTCGAGTGTCAGTCAAATTGAATGCCACAACACGATTTGAGTCGACCACAAAAAATTGAAAGTGACGATGCGCCCACACAGCCAACGTTGTTAACATTTGTGGTATCTTCATTCCTTATAAGATTATACGATTATTTATTTATATATTTATAAATGCATGCCTGTCCATCAGCATAAAGGCTTATTTATGCCCCAAGACTCGACATGTATCCGCAATCCAAGCATAATGTGTAAAGAAAAACTTCATGCAGCAAAAGATACTCGCTAGTGAAGGACAGTAATCTTCAAGCTGCTAATCCGTACAGATACACAAAATTGCTTTTTTGAAAATCCATGTAAACAATTTAGGTTTTTTTCAGATAGAATTTCAACCGGTTTTTCTCTATTGAAAAGCGATAAAGCCTGGATTTGTTTTTTAAAAATCGAAGCTGTTTTTATGAAGTTATGGTAATTTCAAATTGTCCAAAGAACTTTCTTTAAAAATACTTGAAATAGAATATCATCTGACAAGTATAAGATATATGATAACATAATACTCCAATCCTTGCAACTCACACTCCTCGTCACTTATCTTAGCTGAAGCGGGTCTTTAAAAAAGGCAGATCTGACTTCTGGACCCAACTAAAGCTGCTCTGCACAAAATCCTATGTCACTCCAACCACAAATCTGTAGTGTCGAAAAAAAGAAGAAGAAGAAACGCACTCATTTCACACACATGTTATATTTTATTACAGGCATTATTTATTATATGCTTAGCGATGTGCTCTGCACTTGTGCCCACGACAAGGAAAAAAAAACCCAAGAAAAAAACGAAACAATGAAGCTGAAGATGGATGAGGATGAAGCTGATGTGGCAGGGCAGCGAGGGATACAGAGAGAGAGAGAGGGAGATAGGGAAAGGGAGAAGGCGTTGGGTTCTTTACACTTGACTACATTAAAATGCCGAGTTTTTGTTCCCATGAACTTGTCGTGTTGTGTGTCGCAATCAGTTCATTCTACTATATGCATAATGCTCTCTGCTCTCCCACTTGTTTTCTCTGAGTGACAGTTTCAGTTGTTGTCCCAGTGTTTCCCTCTCTCTCTCTCTTTATCTCTGTCTCTTTTGCCTCACATTTTCTTGAACACACATTTCACACACAGCTTTTGACTTTTCCCTTCTCATGGCAATCTGGCCAGCGCGCAGCGTGGGCGTGAGAAACCCACTGAACTTCAAGTGCTCATTGGAATCCATTACTTTTTGGGGCCAAGTGTGAGCTGCACTCTAAACATTTTTTATTGCCTTCATCTAATGCGGGCCGGAAGTTGGCAATGTCTATTTGCCGTCTATTGGCTATTGCCTCATCCACTGAACGGGTGGTCCACAGAATCGAAATGAAATAATCAATTCTTTAGTATGTTTGTGTGGAACGCCCGCAGAGCAGCCCCCTGAAGTTATCCAGCATTTGAAATGGAAATTGTGTATCGTTAATCGTTAATCGCTAATCGACGGTGCGACGAACTTGAATTGAAGCTTGAGCCGTGCTAATGATATGCCTTACAAATCGTGTCTCGGCCAGAGTTGTCATTATTTATGGCATCCGCTGCACCACTGACTGCACCAAATGGAAGTGTCGTGCCGTCTAAAAGATGTACCCACTGATTGGTTTTATCGTGGCGTGGGCTGGTCGAATCTGTTGTTCTCTGTTGGCCATGGCTAACTGCAGGCGACATTCTCCAATGACCAATCTATATGTTAATACCTCGGCAGATGCCTCAGCAATTTCCCTAAACTCCACATAAACAAATACAACAAATACAAGAATCAACAACGCGGCCCGTTAAACAAGTGGCTCATCTTTGGGACAGCTTCCAAGCGGGCGTTCGCTCTTTGTGTGTGGCTCCACAGCGGGACAGAGTTGAGTTTTTCTGTTTACAATTGCTTTTTCTTTTTCATGTAAATACCCTGTGGGCATTGGCTTATGTGTAGTATATATAAATAAACTAAATAATATATACATACTTATATTTAAGACATAGGACCGATGAAGGATCACTCTCTCTCTTTCTCTCTCTCTTACTATTCTTATACTCTTTCAGTACTTTTCTTTTTGTCGCTCTGCAATTATTTTTACAATAACCTTTGTTGGAGGTGGCATTCAGTTATTCTGAACTGAACGAGGCATGCTTATCGAGAGGCGCAAAATTTTGACCAGAGGCGTTAATTAGCCCTCATTGGTTTGGATCATTTAGCTTGGGCAACACTTGTTGAAACTCGACATGTAGAAATGTCATTTACGTTCCTAGTCATCAGATAAATTAAGTGATTTTGTTTTTTTTATATTATTATACCAAAATGGTATAATAGTATATTGGTTTTGTGCAATGTCCGTCATGCTGTCTGTCTGTCGTCCGTCTGTATGAACGCGCGTTCCTCCGACACCCTTAGAAATAGAGACTTGAAACTTGGAACGTATACTGGAAAGTACCCTCAAAAGTTAAAGTGTCTTGGGTTTGGACCTACGTCCACTAGGGAGCTAGAAAATCGATAAATTCGATTTTAGCAAATCGATAAATACCCATATCTCTTATAATTTAATGGATACAGTCACCAATTTTGGTTGGTAGGTTGTTGGAAAGATCGGCATGTGCCACGCCCACCTCTGATGCCCCCATCACCCCCGCCCCTAAAATTTTCAAATGGCTATATCTTCCGCAGTTTTTGAGAAGGTAACGTTAAATTTTGTAGGTATATTACTGGTAGTCGCCTTTAAGAACCGATAACAAATTTGTGGTGCCACACCTGCGCCTATAATCGACAATTCCGATTGTAAATCGATAACTTCGTATATCTCCGAACATTTTAAAGATAGAGTAACCAAACTTGGAAGGTAATTTGCTGGTAACCTCCTCCAAAGATTGGCATACCAATTTTTAGACCACGCTTACATCCGCCGCCCCCAGGAACTTCGTCTCTAGAAATTTAAAATGCGCATATCTGCCGTAATTTGCAAGCTAGAGTCGCAAAATGTTGCAGGTATGTTACTGGTAACTCCCCCAAAGATCGATAAAAAAAAATTGGATGGCCACGCCCACTCCACCTACCTAAACCGATACACCTGTTGGTGTAAATCGATATGCCCATATATCTCACGCAATTTTAAAACTTAAGTCACAAAATTTTAAAGGTATATTGCTAGTAACAACCTTCATAAATGTAGAAAAAAATTTTGAACCACGCCTTCTCCCGCCCACAAAAATTTAAGAGCTACAGTTACCAAAATTAGAAGCAATATTCTTAATATCTTAATATCCCGCCTCCAAAACCGATAAACGCCCGCAATTCAAGTATTTCTTAACTGTACATAAATTAAGGTATAATAGTATTTCGCTGTGGGTTACGTCCGACTGCAACGTTATATCTTGTTTTTTTTTTATAAATTAAGTTTTATTTTGCAGAATTAATTATAATTTCACATTTTAACGAAATATATTGCGGAATGTGGCGGTGTTGTTTGGCATCTACATCTTATCGCTTATTGAAGAGCATCGCCAGGAGTTGCTGCTTGAAAGGTTTTACAGTTGTCGACCCGTTGGTGTAGGTAGGTGGAAGTGAGGAAGGCGGCGAATCGTGAAAGGCAGTAGGTGTTGTGGGTGTTGTGGGTGTTGTGGGTGGTGTGAAGCCTCCAGCTTGCGCCCTCACAGACACAGACATCGCGGCGATTACGAGTAGAACTAGGAATTTCATTTTTGGTTTGCCTTTCTAGCTACTAGTTTTTGTTGACTGCTTATCACAATGTTGTCCAAAACGAAGTGTGTCTTCCAATGCCCTAATGCACCACTTTTTATACGCCGCAGAGAGAAAAGACTAGAAAATATATAATGACATGTAAAATATACAATGAACATCAGCTAAGACAACAGTCTCTGGGTTATTATTTACGCAAGTGATGGAGAGGCTAGAACCACACAAAAATATGTTTGATCTTTATTTGGAGTACATTGTGAAATGCACTTTGAGTACAGTTTTGATATTTAGCCCAATTTCCACCCCTGTTTGTCTCTTAAAAATTACTTGGCCTGCTACCACAAAAGCAAATACAATTGAATTGTTAAGTGTGTGTCATTTTGGATGGGCTTAATGACATAGATATGCTTGGTATTTTGTTTTTATTTTTTTTTTGTTTCTATAAATTTATTATATTATTAAACTATTACTCTTACCCAAAATCTTTAATATATATAGCGATCGTAGGAGGCTGTCCATTCCATGGCATGCACAAAATCTGGAAGATCTGTTATGAACTGTGAGACGTATCTCGTCTATGCACATGGCTAATATAATGACCAGATATGCCAATTTCGAAACGGAAGAATTCAAGAGAAAAAAGTGTTATATGTAACTAACATTCTTGAGTACGAAATTAAAATTACGTACCGCCAACTCCAAATAGAATTCAATGGGTGAGCTATCCGCCGCCCAGGCAAAGAATATGTGATATGGTGGCTTAAAGGTGCCAGGATTATCCAGCATGCCTCGTAAAAACGACCAGTCCAACATTTTCACACCATCCAACGGTTTCAGGAATATACACATGCGTGCGGGTCCCGTTAGGTTAAACAGATACCGTATCGAATATCCGCCGGCTAATATTGTCCTACTGACTAACTCGAGGGTAGTCGTACCAGGCACCTCGAAAGACTGCTTTCGTGGCAGCCAGCGAGCTGCATTTTGTGCCTCGCACCACCGATGATTGAAACAGGGCACGCCGCACATCATTTGACTTTCGCATTCATGCTCCAGGTGAACTAAACCGGTCAAATCCATTGTGTCGGCCAGTGGCTGTTCCAGACGGCGATCCTGCAAATCAAAGTAGTAGCCGGAATCCTCCTGGCTAATGGCACCATCGTATTCGTAGAACCTACGATGTACTTGCTGCAATGCCAAAGGTCTTTAAATACAGAGATCTTAAATGTTTAGCAGGTAAGTGGCTTACCAAAAAGTTAACCCGCATCATATTTGTTTTACGGCAATAAGGGAAGCCCACATCCGATACAGATATCATGCAGAATATAAACATTATAAGGGCCAGGCTGCCAATTATCAAATTTGGTCGCCGGAAGATGTTAATTAGTGGTGCCTGAGGGGTTGAGCCGGTGAGTTTAATATACATACATTATTAAATGTTATCTGTCTTTAACTAATAAGGAACTTATATTAGTTGTTTAAATTACCAAAAAACCCAGAGCAAGTATTGTGCCCAAGGAACACAGAAGTGCAATTAGCAAATCGGAATTTACCTCGGTGCACTTATGAAAAGCGTGGAACAAGTAGCTGAAGTAAAGGAAGGGTATTGCCTGGCACACACATAGCACCAGCGACCAATAGTAACCTATACAATATAATCCAAAGAATTATGTAATTATGTATAAGCGACATTGAGATTAGAACCCTACCGCGATCATGCAGCCTGCTAAGCAAATTGATGGCCAGTGCACCCCCAAAGAAGAGCAGAGTTATCATCAGCAGATAGGCACTACGCAGACCAGCGATAGTTGCAATGATGCATAGCAAGGCCAAGAGCACATAGTGGGCATGGCCAGCCATTTGCAGATGATAAAAGTGCGGTATTTTCTTCTGCAAGTAAATGAAAAAATACACTTTGAATTACCTACGTTGTTCATTTGAGTTGAGAGTTAAATTGCACTTACACTGGGCCGAAAAGTGTAGTAGAAAGTGAAAGGAAGTAGCAGACCAATAATCGAAGGACAAATGAAGAGTCCAATTACGAGCCAGCTGTTGGTGAAGTACGTCAAGGTGCGATTTTCGGCATTCATAAAATACAGCCATGAGCAGTGGCACCCCCAGAGCCAGTAGAAATGCCACCAGCTCTAAGGCAACCATAATACCAAAGGCGCCAGCAATTGAACCCATCTTCACATCTGTTTTCCTTGTCATCCACCATAGGGATACGCACACCAGGATGATGCCGACAAGAGCAATACAGATATTAACAGCGATACCCGTGGACTCCAAGTAGTAGACAAATAATAGACCTATGAAATCAAAGAATACGGAGTGACCCTCAGAGTGTGCCTAAGCATGATAAAGATAAGCCTTATAAAGACGTTTACTCCAACTAAATAAGCGAAACCTACTTCAGTATCGCGCATTTTGTATTGACCAGCAATATCCAGACCTGCGAGATGAAACATATATACATATACATATATATATATATATCGATTGTGTGTGCAGTCAAGTTGAGAACACGTACCTGGCACCGAACCAAAGTCGCGAAAGATCCTAAAGTCCGTGTCGGATGATGCCAGCCTGAAATACCTCCTCGGCCATTGTTGTTGCAAACGGATGTTTGGCGGCGTCTCTGTAGTGCTGCAAATTATTTTTGTTTAGCTTACTTTGAATTGTTAACTTGTTCTATATATCTCTGACTCACTAGGTTCCTTTCTCCAAAATATCCCAGTCGCTCTCCCCAAATCTATCCTTTTATCTTCCCGTAGCTCCCTTTATAGACATTTCTAGCCCTTTTATATAGGGTATCTGTTAGTCGTATTCCCTAAATTGAAGCACCCCTTACATGTTTTCATATTTGTTGATTCATTTCATTTGTTTACCCCGTCGATTTCAGAGTTCGTGGGAAATATCGCACCCATTCCGCTGCTGCTGCTGCTGCCAATGAACTAATTAAAAAGCCGGCTGCCCCAAGACTCTCAATTCCACAATACCAGCTTCCCCGCTGCTCCTCCCCCCGCCCCATACACAATGTTTGTGTTTCGTTTAGCGTCTGTTTTTCTACATTTTCTATGTGGATAGTTGTGGCAGACTCAACCACTTGAGCCACCGAATTGATGTGGCTCACATTTTAGTTAAGTCATTTCCTATACGAATTTTGGGGCACACAAATGGTTAAAAGATTCTAGACGGGAAAAACGGGAGAAAAACCATTTCAAACGAATTGGCAAAAATCTGTTGCACCGCTCAAGTCCAGTGGCACCAAGTGATGGACATGATGATGACGATGATGATGATGATGATGATGATGATGTTGATGATGATGATGATGATGACGATGATGATGATGACAATTGTACGGAACCGTCACTCGCTTCCACTTCCGTTCGGCTTTTATTGTTTTCGCACCTCGCCTTCCGTTCGTTTGGCGCTCGGGTCGCGATCGGTCGACGCCATCGATGCCGTCGATCCGCCGGCGGATATTCTACTTTACATAAGCGGCATTTCCTACAGTACATTTTCCGGCCATCCGACGATTTATTCACGTTAGCCGCTTTTGTTTTGCTAAGCGCATTCGCAGCGTCCAACTTTAGATTACAAAATTGATTGATTGATTGATGGAAAATCTACATTTCTAAATTTGAAAGCCGAATGATTGTTGGTCAGTGAGTTAAGAGTCCATTTCCGATCACCCGGAAATATTGTCGATCTATCTGCTTGGCCAACACGCGGTCGATGTTAACCTATTGATGTGGATGCAACTAGCAGTTTGTGTTCTTAAGTCATTATAAAAATAATCAAATTTAATATTTACTTATGGGAAAAACATTAAATGTGTAAATACAATTTCAACTTGTAATTTGTTAACTTGTCTTAAACATATTTCCATGACTATTTAGAGATAAGTGTTGGGCTCTAATTTAATTTTGTTCGATTATTTTTATTATATCGCTGGCCGAATTAAAGTTACTAATTTTTCATCCAAATAATATAAGACTCCTTAGGACTTCCACTGCCCCACATTTGAGCTGCTACTTTAGCAATTTTAAATTCAAGCAGCTAATTTTCTTTTAGCTATTGCAACACAAAGAATTTTCCGAAATTTTCATAGATCTGTGTGCCATGTCTGTTTGATAGCTTACACTTGTGTCAATATGTTTCTTTATTTTTCTTGAGCACATTTAATGCGGCAAACGGTGTCAGCTGTTGCTGCCCGCTTGGCACATGCGGCATGTGGCATGTGGCAGGTCGACTAAATGGCTGGCTGGCTGGCTGGTCTTTTGAATTGAGTTCTGTGGCCACGACATCTGTTTCATATTACAAGGTAGCTGTGAAAGGTACAAACAAAGTACTTGCCATGTTGTTGTTGCTGGTTGTTGTTGTTGTTGCTGGTTGTTGTTGTTGTTGTTGCTGCCACTGCTGGCCCATTTGTCTCACTTCCTTTACCTTTTGGGCCGGCGCCGTTTGTGTGTGCACAAACAACATCCCGGATGCTCAACTAAAGAGAGAATTAAAAACAGAAAACAGACAAATTTATAAAACTGCACTAAATGCAAAGTTCCAAAGTTACAACAGCAACAGCAGCAACAGCAACAGCAACAGCAACAGCAGCAGCAGCAGCAGCAACAGCCGCAGCAGCGACAATGAGCTAAAGGGAGTGTGGGGGCGGGGAGTGAGGGGCAGGCATACAGGAAGAGACTGCGCACAGTGTTTTGTATCTGTATCTGTATCTGTATCTGTAGCAGTAGCAGTAGCTGTTCATTCATAGAAAAAACTAAAAAAAAACCGAAACGAGCGGATGCACGGGCGGATGAAGCGCTTGAATCAGCATCTATCTCGCTACCTTTCTCTCTCTTTCTCTATCTCCCTCTCTCTCCTCTCTCTCCCGCTGCCCTATCTCTGTGCAAGTGTGGGTTCTATTTGGCTACCGCTACTGATTATCATTAACTCGTCATTGTTGTCATAATTGTTCAACAGTTATTTGCAAAAAAAAATATATATAAAAAACGAAGAGCTAAAAAAAAGGAAGATCCAAAAATAGCAACCCTTTTTTTTAGTGTTCATTTTGGGTTAACTAACATTTGCAAATTGCTAAATATTATTTATAACACAATCAACAAACTGCTATGAACTGTATACACCCCCACCCCCCACAACCCTTCCCCTTCCCTTTTAACTGGTAGACATAAATCACGCCTCGCTCTAAAAATAAATATCTTCGTTGATCTATCGTCGAACTTAAACAAATGTTAACATTAACTTCTCCTTGGCCAACAATAACAAAGAGTTTATTGCACTTCCATTGCGTTTGTTGTTGTTGTTGTTTTTTTTAGTGTATGGGGAAGGGGCAAGGCGGGTGAGGGGGGGTCGACAGCGCCAGAGTCTGAGAGCATTTCTCGTTTAACCTTAATGATGTGCTAATTGGGCTAACGTATTCAACATGTCAATGAGTCGCTTTGTGGTATGTATATATGTATGTGTGTCTGTGTGTGTGTGTGAGTATGTGTGTGTGACTCACACATAAATAGCACATAAAACATAGACTAAAGACCACTCAACTTGTGCCCATTCATTTTGAAATTGTTTAGAAAGTGGCCCAAGAATATGCACTCAAAAAAAGAAAAACAAAGATTTAATTTAATCATAGAAGAAATATGAATTGTTATCCATAATTTCAGAAGATAGCGTATTTTACTCTATATAATTAAATGCAT
The DNA here is from genome assembly GCA_035042185.1 of Drosophila kambysellisi. Taxonomy (NCBI): domain Eukaryota; kingdom Metazoa; phylum Arthropoda; class Insecta; order Diptera; family Drosophilidae; genus Drosophila; species Drosophila kambysellisi. Next base: position 7,784,505 of record JAWNLS010001251.1, read on the forward strand.
CCGTTCAATATTTATACTCTAATTTAATCGGTTCTAAATAGTTGCATGCACCAACTCTTAATCTTTATACTTGTTGTACTCTAATCAATAATTTTCAACCGGAACTGAAGAATTTTATTTTTGCAGACTTTACTTTATCAACAAACTGCGAATTCCTGTTGGATTTGATAAGACATATCTTAGCTATTCGTCTACAGTCAGTAGATACATAATATCTACAAATGAGTGTACAAAACTGATTCAGTCTGGAGATGTTTAGACTGATGTTTGCCAATTGTTTATTTACCAAGTTTTTATCTGTCTCACAGCTCATTATTTAATCTATAAAAAGATTCATTCATTAAATTCTTTTAAGATTAGCTCAGAATTTTCAGAGTTCTTCAGATGTAATCGAATATTATTCTTTTAAATCATGAGTAAAACTTTACACAAAAATATCTTTTGTAGACGACTAAAAAACACAAATATCTCTTATCCATAATGAATATCCAGTCAAAATGTTATCTTGCAATAGTTCTTCCTCAAACTCATTAGCTTATAGATCATTCCAATCCCAAGCATTATTTTCGAAAATCTTTATTAGCCACTTGGATTTTTGCAGATCTCCCACTTCATTTCATTTAATAAAAAACAACACATTTTGAGTTCATTTGATAAAATTTCATTTTATATTTTCATTAGATGCAACTTAAACGACTAATAGGACAGTATTTGAAGTGTGCCACGCCCCCTTCACATTCACTTTGGATGGGGGGCGGGGCAATCTTCGATTACTTAAGCGATTAAACAAATGCATTACAACTACGCCTTACGACTGAGACTTAGCGCTAAGTTAGCTATAGGTGCTATATATATATATATATATATGTATTTATATGTATGTATATACTATGTATATGTACAACCTGATTAGGTAATTCACTCAGAGAGAGAGGAGTTGAGAGCTCTCCCACCCTATGGCCCTCAACTAGGAGAGCAGCGCCATGGCGCGAGCGAGTCGCACACGAAAATCACGATAGAGCATCTTGCCACCGACGGGCACCCGGCACAGATACATGTCCAGGCTCATGAGGCACAACGCCTTGCCGTTCATGGGGAACTTCTGTGGCAGTTCTGGCGTCACTTCCAGTCCCTCCGACACAGCCATATTGATTAACCATTTCCAGACATCGGCTCGGGTCCAGTCGCGCGGATCGAGTGGCAGTCCATCGGAGCCCATCGGATGTAGCAGGTTGGTGTGACTATTTGGGCCGGTGGCAAGGCCAGTGTTATTGTTGTTATCATCGCTGAGCAGGGCAACGGCGCCGCCACGACATTTGTCCAGCATCTGGTAGGGATGATGGCGTTTCATCGCAACGGCCGCGTTGCTGGCCCACAGCTGTTGCAGCTGCAGTTGATCCTGGCCGGCATTGACCTGCGACAGATCGAGCGGTGGCACGCGTCCGGCGTATTTCGGGTAACTGGCCTCCACTTGCATCGCTGCGGCGCTCAACAAACAATCAACTGCAAAATGGAAGATAGTAAATGGCGCTGATTAATGGAAGTGACTCATTAGCTGATGAGGGAGGGAAGTGGAAGTGGCTATATATATATATATATGTGTGTGTGTGTGGAGCAGAAGTCAAGTGGCGGAAATGCTTTCACAAGCAGACAATTGTTTAATCGCGTCAACGGCAACAATAATACGCATTCAACGTGCAACTTGATTTGTGTGTGTGTGTGTTTTTTTTTAATCAGACAATGAGTATTTTTAGTTAGTCATGGCATTAAATATGCCGTTAAATAACTATAATCAACTACAACTAATTAAGGCTAAACTTTACAGTGAGGGTATTCACAATTCGCTGTGCTGAAAATTTTAATTTTTTTTTTTTTTTTTTTTTTTTTAATCAGACAATGAGTATTTTTAGTTAGTCATGGCATTAAATATGCCATTAAATAACTATAATAACCTACAACTAATTAAGGCTAAACTTTGCAGTGAGGGTATTCACAATTCGCTGTGCTGCATTTTAATTTTTTTTTTTTTTTTTTTTTTTTTAGCGCAAAATTAAATCTGACCTTGTTGCCAACGAAAAATGGGACGTTCGCATGTGCGGAAAGCGTAGCGGGGATGGGCGGATCGCACACGAAAGGAAGCGCTGAATAATCACTGAGTTGCTGTCATATCGATAACAACAACAACAACAGCAGTAAACGAGTGTAAGCCATGGCTACATTTAAATAAATGGCCCACATTTGTATTGCTGACTGTGTGGCGCGGCGACTTGGCCAATGGCTAATGGCTGATGACTGTTGACGGCTGTTGTTGGCTGTTTGTTGGCTGCTGAGGGCTGACATAGAAACGCCAAGTGGCAAACCGGAATATGGCATCGATTACGATAACAATCAAGAAGCAACGCGGCGAGCGGAAACAATTAGCACAAACGGGTGGCGAATGTGACGAGCACAACAAAAGACGAATAAGCGAATAAGCGAATGTGAATGTGAGTGTGAATGTGAATGTGAGTGCGAATGTGAGTGCGAATGTGAATGGGCATCGAAATGAAAATGGCAATGACAAGCAAAACATCCGCCGGCACAAAACCCAAAGCTAAAACTTTAAAGTTTTGCGGCACAGCAACGGAAACCGTCGCTGCGGGGGGGTGTCTGTGTGTGTGTATGTGTGTGTACAACAACCACCAGCTGAGATTTTATTTCACACACACACACACACACACGCATAGCAGCGAGTAAGTAGCCAAAAAGGGGAAGCCACAGTTACGAGAACCCTCGAGTTTTTAGCCCATTTGTCATTTGGCGGCGTTAATAGTTTTCCGGAACTCGTTCCAAGTGCTTCCGTCAAAGGAAGTGCGTAGAAGAAGCCCAGCCAAGGAATCGCAGTTGGCAGCATTTTTTTTTTTTGTTTTTTTTTGTTTTTTTAATTATGTAGACGGGATTTTTAGTGGAACGTTGAACGCAATAATTCCCACGAACTCTGTATATCGACAAGCGTAAACAAATGCGATGAATCAACAAATATGAAAAGCTGAAAACCCCTTCACCGGCCCCCTTCTCGGCTCTTGTTTGCTTTGCCCTGCCTGCTTGGCCCGTCCAGGAAGCCAGCCGCACACAATGCACAACATTCGGTTGCGCTGCCCCAAAGTGCCACTTGTTGAACAATGCGTGCCTGTTTATTTATTTGTGTGTCTGTGAATTGATGCTGGAACACGGATCGAGTAACTGAGCTATTAACATATCAATTGGTCATCGAGCCATGGCCAGAACAGGTTATACAAAATTCGAACTTGCGCCACAATAAAACCTATCAATCTGCCCAAATCTGCCGGATGCCATAAACATTTCTAAGGCGATTAGTGCCATGATTGGGAGGAGGCATGTCATTAACACAAAGGTTCGATTAGATCGTAGATAACGATTAATATTTCGATAGGCGATAAACATTTGCATTTCAACGATCAACGATATCAATTATTTGAGACCACCCAAGGGGGCAAATTTATTGGAAAATTTAACACAAATTGAAAGCTGTCAGCGAGTTTAACCTGGGAGCACCCAAAACATGGCATCAGCATCAAGTCCAGACATCAATTATCCAAAAAAAAAAAACAGCCTAAATTTATGTAATTTTGTCTGCTGCGCTTCCGTTCCGAGCATTTTTGAAACAGCTGCAATCTTTGTTCAAAATTTCAGGTTCTGTCCGTCAGTTTCGACTAAATGTCTGATTGATTTTGGTATTTTGTCAACATTGGGATTCGGTTTACAACAACAACAACAACAACATAAACCGCGTGCTCAGCACGCGCCCTTAACTCCAGGTCTGGTCTGGGTCTGGGTCTTGGTCTCGGTCTGGGTCTTGGTCTGGGTCTGGTTCTTTGTGTGACTTCTCTTGGAAATGGTTTTCTGTTACTAGTCAGAGTCAATGACAGGAAGTCTGTGCAATGTGCGCATATCCGCCTACGCTCGCGCACAGGATGCACATAAGGAAACTCTGACACACACACACACACACACACACAACTGCACACACACACACACAAATGACGACAACTTGCTGAGCAGATACAGCTACAAAAACAAATGCAATTGCGCCAGTTTTAATTACGTTGACGTCTGCACTTTGCACTGTCGCTTGTTGTTGTTGTTGTTGTTGCTGCTGTTGCTACTTAGTGGCAGCTACTATATAAACACTGACACACTCACACACACACACACACACACACACACACACACACACACACACACACAGCAACAGCAACGAAAACGACGAAACGTAAAATCGTAATTTGAAGTTCGAAAAAATGACGCGTTTCCTGTCATTTGGCGAGCACTTTAAGTGCGTAATTTGCTCCCCACACACACACACACACACATATATATCTACATACATACATCCACACACACACATACTTAAGACCTGTGTCTGTGTCTGTTGACGCCTCCCATCTTTATCTGCAGGTCGCTTCCGTTTTTGAAGAACTCGTCTACCGCCAACTTTGCCAAGCATCTCAAATTTTGCTCAATTTCGCATTCAGATTTTCAATACACTGTAAGCAAATTTTGTGGCAGATGTGCATGTGGCAACAACAAGTCAAGTGGTTTGCTTAATCTCTACTGATTTGTCTTTTTTTAAAGCAACTAAACTTAAGCATAGATTAATTATAACAGTATTTCATTTAATCTATCAAATTCCAAGAATGTCTGGCAGTGAGTTCTTTACACTCAGAAAAAATTGCGCTGTTATTTTTCAGAAATAATTTCTAAATACACAAGAAAAAGGATTTTTCCTGGAAATCGATTTTCAAATTAAAAATATATATTCATATTTCCAAAAAGTAAAAACCATTAATTTGATTTAGATAGTAATGAAACTTGCTCTTGTGGCATCTGCAATTCGAAAGTAGCGTGTGGCAAGTTCGTGACGAGCAGATTTTGTTGGTGGCTTACATATCAAATGACTGACAAATGGAAAACAGAGAAAACACACAGTGACTATGTAAATTTGCGAGTTGCCATTAATTTGATTATAGTTTGAAACAGTTCGGATCTGTTCTTGCACACGCGCATATATAGTATCTGAGAGCGAATGTATCTCGTAGATACACTTGTGCACGGCAGTCTAAATTATGCGCTTCCTCCTAAATCAATTTGCTTGTCTCTGCTGAGAATTTAGTTATAATTTTTGAGCACAAAAGTGCTTTTGCTTTGTGGAAAAGTGACTAGGAAAAGGTTGCCGCTTAATTAAGTTAAAAAGTTCAGCAAAAGAGTTTCATCAGAGAAATGGGAAAAGTGGAAAAGTGACTAAAAAAAACAAGCTGCTTGACTATTAAACTATACAATAAAATTGTTTAAAAAAAATGCATTAAAAGTTAATGTTAAAGTTTGTTCAATTTCATATGTTTTTTATTTTGTTAAATACAACAAGGTTTTTTTGGGTTTCGTCTTCATTTTTTTGTTTTTTGGCTACAATTCAAGGCAAATAAACGTGTTCATTCAATAACAAATATTTAACAGATTGCATGCTACAACAACAACAACAACGACAACAACAACAAGTGCAACAACAGACGACGTCAGACGACAGATTATAATCTGCTGAATATTGTTTAAAAATAAACATTTTTGCCAGCCAAGCAACAACAAACCGGATTCCCACATGCCTCGTTGCTCTCTGGTATTTGTACACATATGTCTACATATATATATATATATATATATGTATATATGTACATATATGTTTGCTGATATTACAAATCATGTAACGCTGTCGCGACGTCTGCCTGACGTCTGCAAAAGCGCAAACAGGCAAGGGTGGCTGAGGGGAGGTCGCTGCGGGTAGCGGGATGAACGAGAGAAGGAGGAGGAGGAGGAGGAGGAGGTGGTGGAGGTGGAGGAAGAGGCATTGAATGTTGGAGCTGCCGCTGAGAGCACAGCCATTCATCATTTTCATGGAGGGGCACAGTTGATGGACGGATGTGTGACGACTTTTCCTCGTTATAAAAATAAAGCAAATGGCGCCAAATGCATTTCAGAGGCTGCTGAAAATATTTAGTTGGAAATTAAATAAAAACCGCTGCAAATGCTTTGATGGTGTCGCCGTCTGCTGTCATTTCACGCCCCACACGTGTCGCGGTCAATGAAGCATATTGCAGATGCTGCTCCTACTGCTGCTGCTGCTATTTGCTGCCCCAAAAGACGCGCCACGCGTCATGCAACAGACATGCGCCCAACTTGACAAGCAGCAGGAAAAGAACTTCACTCAAGATTCTCAGGTGTGTTCCCCTCTCGCGCAGCAGGAAACGGACGTGCAACGTGCCCAACTCTTCAAATGCTTATCAAAACTCACGACATTTGATAGCGAACCCCTCCCCTCCCCTCCCCCAAAAAAAACTGGCCACTTTTATCTATAAAATGCATTTGAAGACGGCTGCGTCATGAGTTTGTTATTTCCTTTAGTGGGTCAACATCATGCTGAATCAGCACAGCAAGAAACCAACTCAGCAATCAAGTTGCAATTTGTGGCAACCGACTGCGTCATACTCTGTACGCAAAACAAACTGAAAGCAGGGAATGACTTTGAAGCATTAAAGCTGGCTAATCGCTTATTAACCTACTCAATTCTATTTTTTGCCATAGTTCATTTAATAATTAATTTTCTATTTTTTAATTTGCAATTTAAATTTGTTATTATTATATTTTAAAACATTTTTTAAATTGTCTACCTATTTTAGGCACATTAAATAAATGAATATAATTTGATGATTCACTTTTAAATTATGTGACAAACATTGAATACTAAGTTTTATCAGCTGTACATTTATATGCATAACAGTACTTATTTAATGATTTTAAATAGCTATAATCAAAAAAGTATTTAATTTACTTAATTCTCGAAATTAATAAAAAATTTGATTGAATTTTTGTTTTAGAAAATAAAAATACTCAAAATAAGATATTCTTGGCACATACGTCTTAACAAAAATGTCGTATGAAACTAAATTGAATTTGGAAAAATATATATTTAATTCTAAAGATATTCCAAATATACTGTTTTTCCCCTCAAGAACAGTGTATGCGTACAAGAAGCAGAGCGAGTGTTAGAGACTACAACAGAATTTAATTAAGAACTGTTTTTATTGTTGTGCTGTGTGTGTGTGTGTGTTGTGTGTGGCCAGGTGCGTTTTCATGCATATGTGGCAGCAGCAGCAGCTGCAAAGAGATTACAAAGACCCGCTGCTGTTGCTGCAACACAACAGTTCCAGAGCCAAGCCGACTTGGCCACATCCTTTGCGCCTGCGCGCGCATTTACAATATGCGGGCCAAAAAAAACAAATAATAAAATGGGAAACAAAGCGCCCAAAATGCATTTCTCTCTCTCTCTCCCTTCTCCCTCTCTCTCTCTCTGTCTTTCTCTCTCTCTGTTCAGCACCGTCTTTATATTCGCTTGACTGATTCAATTGCTTCTGCTTCTGTTGCTGTTTGGGTTTTTTGCAGCTGCCGTCTTTGGAATTTGGAGTGTCGCTTTGTTTTGTGGTTTTCGGTTTGTTCTCTCAGCCTCAACTGTTGCCAGCTTCTACAATATTCTACATATATATTTATATATATATATATATATATACTCTTGACAATTCTGTTGTCAGACATTTCATAACTCTTGCCACAAAGATGAATTTGGTCACGGCAAACTGCACATTGAGTCTAAGCCGAGCCGTGAACCGGTGAATGTCCCTTGAGGGGCTGGCCAAAAACTGTATAAAGCGATTGTAGATCTTGAGCGGATTGTATCTAAATGTTTGACTTTCAGTTACCCGCTCCTTTTGAGCCAGTTCAAATTTAAGTGCTACTTGTCTACAGTTAAAACAATTACCAAAACACTTATCGGATCATAACAAAGGAACCCTTGAAATGCTAACGGGCAACTGAAACGTGACCTTACATCATAATAGTACTTCAATAATATAGTATATTGAGTATATATAGCATATGATTACTACCTAAAATTCAAGTTAGCTACTATCCAAAAGTATTTCATTCAAACCGTTTTAATCAATATTTTTCCACTGAATGAACTCATTTAGTAACTGATTATTTTTAACGACTTTAAAAACGGAATTTTCTTTTATTTATAATCGGAAGTGAGTTGATTTCGATGAAAGGTTGTCAGTTGAAGCTGATAAAAAAAAATGATTACAAAATGCGGTGCCGAGTTTCCATTAATGAACAGGTGATATGAACAATAATAATCTAGTGGATTGCCGTAATTCCCCAAGTCGCATTCGTCATTTAGTGATAGTTATATGTACATATAACCATCTAATCTTATATACCCGCTCAGTGTTAGCCAGTACAGAGCATAAGTGACACAAACTTTGTGCAACAAAATGAGATTGCTCTTGAAAGCTCACGATCCTAACTCAAGGCAATGCTAATTGTAATTTTGTTAGCTGACCTCTTAGCCAAGTCAGTGGTATATGGTAGTATATATGTATATATATGTATATATATTGGTTGTACATAAATATCGCAGTCACTTTCAGTTTTTGAAAGTGTGTCTGTTTTGAGTTAAAGGTTTCGTTTATGTTAATTTAAATGATCTTTCAGCTTTATAAATGTATACACAAACACACACACACACACACATGTGTAGAAAATTACGAAGCACCTTTTAGAGGTCAATTAGCAGGTCTCAATACAAAAACCAAAAAACGAAACCGAGTACAAGGCAAACCAAAAATTAAAAAAAAAAACTCAAAATAAAAAAAAAAATCCAAAACAAAATTGTGAGATTGACAGCACATTCTTCGACATGGCAAACAAGCCGCTTTAACTTTAAACAACAACAACGATGGCCATAATACTTAACTTGGCCGAAATGGTTGTCGCTGTTGTAAATGAAACCTACATTTGGGGCTCTTAATGAGCGCCATAGTTGTTAATCGATCGAACTGCCCTTTGGTATTATTTTTTTGGTAATATCATCTACTTACCTAGTTAATGAAAGTTAATCCAAAAACAAATCCAAAATTGTTGTTGCTGTTGTTGTTGTTGTTGTTATTGCTGCTGTTGCTGTTGTTGAAATTGTATTTATTTTAAAACGACGACATCCGCTTTTCGGAATATATATTTATTTCAATTATATATGTATGTATTATTTATATGTACGTGATCGCTTATTTGTAATTTGTTTATGAATTTCTTTTGTTTATGGAACTTCCTGCACGGAATTGCCAATGCAATTTGAATTGTTGTCGTTGAATTTTTAATATATGTGCATACATATAAATTGTTGTTCTCTTTTCTTTTCAGTTTGCTTTTTTCTTGTTGTTTTTCGCGAAAATAGAAATTGCACTCGCTTTCGCTTGGCTTTTATCTGTTTTCTCCAGCTTTGACTCTGACTCTGTCTCTTTCAATCTTCTCTCTCTCTCTGTCACTGTTTTCACTAGTGCACAACAGGGTAAGGGGAGTCGATCACACTTTTCAGATATTTTCGCAGATTTCACAATTTGCAAAAAAAATGTATCTCGAAGTTGCAAACAGCTGGCGCTTAAGTATTTCGCGCTCTGAACTACTTTTCTATGTGTGCTTGGCTTGGGTTTCGAAAGTTTTGTTGTTGTTGTTGTTTCAAATTGTTGCAGCGTTTTCAGCTTCAAGTTTCTTTAGTTTTTGTTTGTTCACTTAACACAAAATTCCAGTTTGCAGCTGCATTGGCTTTTCTTGCTGTTGTTGTTGTCGTTATTGCGTACGAGCGTATCTGCGTAATTCAGCACTACGTTTGTATTTTGTATCTTAGTTTACTTTTGCCAGTGTTACTGCGTTCTGAGCACGCGCACTTCACGTTCTCAACTGATTGCGATCGTCGCCGTGCAGCGGGTTTTGTTGCCTCAGCCAGTCACGCTCTCTCGCACGCTCTCCACAACAATAAGCGCGCTCTCTCTCTCTCTGGCTCTCTCGCTCTCTTCGTCTCATTCACAATCAGCTAGGCGCTCTTTAACGCTCTCGCTTTGATAGTCACTATCGCTCTCAGTTACACTCGCCCAAATTGGGGTGGCCTTTGTATTATTTTTATTTATATGTTATTTTTTAGAAGCGTTTAATTCATTTACTTATTTTTAAAACAAATTCAAAGCTAAATGCGTCATTAAATTGGTGTTTGCAATTTTTTTTTATATTTATAACTAATCATATATATCTATTTATTTATGTATAATTTTTTTATTAAATCTTATTTTTACTTTTAAAGTTCTTATTTAAACTAATTTTATAGACATTTTTAAATATATTGTAAATATACATTTGTTTATTAGTTTGTTTTGCACTCTATTAAATAAATTCTAATTATTAATTGCCATATAATTGCGCACAGTGCATAGCAGTGAATACGCTGAGCTGACAGCAGTGGACAAATTTTTAGATCTTATTGTTAGGCAAGGGCACAAAAACTAATCGCTGGTTTTTCATTCATTGAATGCAGAGCCCGCATTGTTGGGTCTTAAATCGCTTAGTTGATGTAAAAAAAGGTAAAATGATTTTTGTTTTGTTGTTGCAATCTCAAAACTCAAAAACTCTCGATTGAGATACAAATCGAACTAATGGACAGCTGGTTTTCAGCAGTAATTATGACTTAGATGTGAAATGCCTAACTCGATGTCTTTTCCGGCTTTACATTGTAGCTTCCAAAAGTCCATATGGATCGTTTCAACTTACATCTTTCCTTTCAATTTGTCATTTGCTTGGAATATAATTAGTATAAATTACTTATATTTCATTTTTTAAGACCCACTTCTGATGCCCAGCACACATAGCTTAAAAATGAATTTGTATATTCGAACTCTGAACCTTTCTCAATTCTGAAATTTAGCTCACACCTAAAATGACATTATTCGAATTTCATATTAATCTTTGCTAGCCTTTTTCCCTTTCCATTTTCCATTTCCTCAGACGTTGACAGTCGACAATTTATCAACTCGCACTTAACTTTCATTGAAATATCTTTTGTACATATTAATAAGCGATTCAAGAAGCAATGCCAACAATTTCAGTAGCCATCACGTGCCGATGTGGGGGCAATTGCTCGTATGTGTGTGTGTATAGATGTGTGTGTGTGTTTGTGTGTTGACTAATTATGCCGCCTAGACGACGAGTGTAATTACAGGAAATCCCTTTTCCTTTGGCTGCTCGCATATTCGAATGCGCGACTTCCTTTTCAAATTGACAGGCAAAGGATCATTTATTTGACTAGCTGGGCTTTGTCTGCTTGAGGTTTTCTGATCCTGCAGCATATGTTAGGGCATACACACATATGTGTGTGTATCAGCTAGCTAGCTAAGTGCCAGAATCCTTTCATCAAACATTGATAGACAAGCGTGAAGTGCAATACTCGAATTACGCAGCCTTTTGGCTTGTTGTAGTTTCAGTGGAATACACAAAATAGAAATGAAATAAAATGTAAAAGAAACCGAGACGCGCCCTCCGAAGCTGCCACTTGCCGGTGGTTGCACAAGGCACGAGGCAGCCACAGGACGCGCGTCCTGTTCATGCGGTTCAAATTGCAGCAGCTGCTGCAGCATTTCCAATGAAATGTTCTAAGCAGGCAGCAGCTACGCAATTATTGCTATTGGTTTTTTCACTTAAGATTGCACCTTTGTCTTTCGCTCTCTGTATCTGTAGATGTATCTGTATCTGTAACTCCATCTGTAGCTGTATCTAATGTCTGGTTCTTGGCTCGTCCTGTCGCCGCTCGTCCTGCTTTGAAGTCTGCTCGCCTTTCGAGCGAAAGAGCACTAGAATTTATTTATTTTTTTTTGCTGTTGTGTGGGCCTGAATCTAATGGCTTGTTTATCGGTCCCATCGATCGCCGACCAAATAAATTAAGTGCTTTAATTGGCTGCCTAATTGATGCACGGCGTCTCTCAGCCTAATGCTTATAGACGATGCGTGACCAGATCCTTGCGAGCTGATTTCCTACTATTCTAGATCTATGGGCCAATTGTTTTGTGAGCCGATTTGGTTTGATCCTCATCACACACACACACACATCCTGCCGCTTAACTAGTTACAGTTAATCCTGCTCGCCTGTCATCCTGTCCACACACGCACACACACATTCCAGCTGCCATGCCTCAAATTGCATTTTTGCTATTGTTTCGCATACAACACAATAAAATACATGTAAAAATGCCAGCGTTCTCCAGGCTCACATATGATAAGCATCGACAGGAAGCCGGTCCAGCGGCATTGGCCAAAAAGGATGTTTGCTTAGGCGGAGCAAATAATTTTCTATTACTTTTTTCACTGTCCTCGGGTACGTGACTTTGTGTAGCTTGTGCGTTAATATTCAGAATTTCAATTTACTATTTGCTTAACGTGTTTATTTTCAATTACGGCCAACTGTGCCGACGCATAATTTGATAACTACGTTCAAGCAAAGGAAGTGAACGCTTGACACGATCCCGATATTAAAAATTATATAAAAAAAACCTGGCAGTTCAGAGAAGAGAGGAGAAGAGAACCTTCGTAGACATGAGCATAGTTACTCTATAAGTAAGTCTATTTATTAGCACAAAAATTGTAAAAAATCTTAATTTAATCATTTTTTATAACTCAATGGATTACCTATAATTAATAATTAAATCAATCTCAGTATGAAATCATAAGAGTACAATTCCAGGCTTAAAGTATCGAGCTTAATTAATTAAAATTAATAAATAAAATTAAAATTAAAACCGAATAAAATTGCTTTTAACTCACACAAACAGAAAATCTATTTTTATTTTGGGAACAGATATTCTATTACACTCAGGAAAAAAATGCAACAGAAATTTAGCAAATCGCTCAAAAACTAGAATAAATTATCTTAAATTTATATACATGTGAAATCTTGGAGACTAGATAAGAAAAAAATTAATATAAAAGATTTGGAAACACACTGGAAATTCGACATACATTTTTCTAACATTTTAGAAAATTATATCCTGGAGTTAGGAACATAACCGTTGTTTCCCGAAAAACAAAAGAGATCGACAGAGATATCTTTTGAACAATAAGGAACTATTTTTTTCTGAGTGTGGTCGCTTGTGTGGCATCGATATATTGCAGCTGGCAACAGAAATAGGGGCGTGTGCCGCCCATTTATCAAATTCCAAATATAGTTCGAGCAGCAGTCAAACATTTTAGGGATGCCCAATCAAATGTTATCATAAGTACCAAAAATGTTTTTGTATGTGCGGGTGTTTGTGTGTGTGTGTGTGTTAGTGTATGAGTTTTCCTATATATAGTTACAGATCTATAGACTGTAGCCACCCTCGCCTAAACGATTTATGGCTTAAAGTAAATTTCATTTACTACTGTGTCTTCTCGAGTCATTAAAAGTGCACCAAAAATATACAGTAAAATGAATTTTATGTTCTTTTCTTGCTCTGCTCAGGGGGGGAGCAGGAAGATTCGTAGCTAGTCCAACGTATAGCTAATCCTAGGCAGGGCTGTGGACTCCGTTTTATTGGCACTTTCCTGGACTATAAATCAATAAACAGATGTGTCATAAAGTTTTCAGCGTTTTTCCAGGCAAACGTGTTGCAATCGTGGTGGGAGGGAGGGTGTGGATTGGTTTCGTTCCTACTTTTGAAAAACTTGCGGTAATTTGTTGGCTCATCATAAATACATACGAACAGAATCGTCTGTCATTTAATGTTGGCAGCTGGGCTCATAAAAGCAAAATATATAAATATGTAAAAACAAAAAAAAAATAAATAAAAAACAGTCATTAACACCAATTCTTGTGGACCTGCCCCAGCTCTATAGAGATCTCTCTCCCTCTCTCTCTCCCCCCACTGAAGCCGGAGACAGTAGGAGCAAAAAACGTAAAATCAATCGCTCCAGAAGCGAAACGAACTAACCGTAAAAAAGCTGAGAAAAAACATGAGCTCGTAAAAAGAAACCAAAACAACAACAACAATTTCACAAGACATTCAAATGCCACACACAAAAGTAAACGGAGAAACCCCTGCCAGAGATCTGATAAAGAAAGAACACTGAGAGACAGAGAGCGAGAGAGAGATAGAGAGAGAGATAGATAGAGATAGTAGTAAGTAGTGGGCACAATGGGAAACAAGCCGCACAGACTTCCGCTTTTATTTCATAAATTCGGATTAAGGCATTTTCAAATGATAACAATGAAAATAAATAAAAAAAAACAGAGCCCAATGTGGAAATGCGCCGTGAATCTGATTAACGGCAACTACAAAAACAACAACAACAACAACAACAATGAGAAGAGCACTAAAGCTGGCCACGACTCGGAAATGTGTCACGTAAATGGTTTGTTTCCAAAGTAAACCCACAACATGCCCAAATGCCCAAGAACAATAACAACAATCACAAGCAACAACAACAACAAGAGCAAGAGCAAAGCTCACAAATTACTGTAAAGAAGTGGCATTTAGGAACTGAAGATTCATTGTTTGGCAATTGTGGTGCCACACGGTAGCCCATGTAAAGATAAATACCTATGTTCAAATGGAACATTGCTTATAAAACTGATGTTGCCAAAGTTTATCGCCTCTCGGAGTTGTGCGATCTTTTCTAGTATCTGTCATCAGATAACTAATCTGATATTTGATGAGGTTGTGTAAATAATCATGATCACTTAGATATTATATTATTGTCGTTCAGTTTCTAGTGCATTAAAGTAGAAGACGCCATATTGTATATACATATATGTTCCTGATCAGCTTCACAAGCCGATGTAGTCATGTCCGTCTGTCTGTTCCTATGCAAACTAATCCCCCACTACAACACTATATTATATAGCTGGCATAGAAACGATCGGTCAAAATATGAGTTAGAGCACACAAAACTAAGTTATTTACTAAGATATCTGAACTAAACTTAATTCAGTTATTTTAATGCACCTCACAGTTAGACAAAAAAAAATATGGTGATCTTACTAATATATCCTATAGCTCCCGGAGCAAAAGTAGTCAAAAGATGGGGTTATAATTAATCGCGTTTATCTGAAGATAAAAGCATGATGAAATAGCCTTGGAATTTGAGATATAATTTAAAATGCCAATCGATCCAGAATTACGATTTTAACTTTAATTCTGCTTATCTGGGGGTCGAACTACTGTAAGACTAAGAAGATCCATCGAATCAATTTTAAGATAGTCATTGTTGTAGAAAGTTTTGATAGCTACCAAGAAGCACTCTTGAAGATGTAATTTTACCATGAAAATTGAGTCAGAATCGAGTGTTAAGCTTTAATTGGTTTGTTTATCTAGAGGTAAAAAATCCCACAATCACTTAATTCATATTCAGCTTTAGCAACGTTGAATATAGTTTAATTAGGATGCAGTTTTTTACCCCTAAATTCCAACTACTCAAGAAGCATGCTGAGCAAATGGATTTACATTAATTTTTTAGGCTCACGAACACGTTTCGCAAACATTTGCTCACAATCGAGGTAAACACGAACAATTGCACTTCCTGCACAAACGCATCCTGTATTATTTACAGCACATGGGCTTAAGCCAGGAGAGGACAGGACAGGACAGGACAGGACGGGACAGGACGGGGTCGGGGGGCACATCATCTGTTGCTGCATGGCCCAAAAATACCGAGACCGTAAAATTTACGAATGATGAGCGGAAACGCTGGAAAGGCGCGTTCTCTGTACACAAACAGAGAATCGAATAACCAAAAGAGGGAGAAAGAGAGGGATAATAGAGAGCGAGAGAGAGATAGAGAGCGAGGGCTGATTGTAAAAACAAATGTTGATAAACAACAAAAACAAGGAAAAAGGATGTCCTGCTGCAGTTAAGCGGCATCAGCGAGTGTGTGGAAAAGTGCGTGTTGTGCCGCTTGCAACATTAACATTTTCCATGCGCAGCAGGACATGTGGCCAGTGGGCAATTAGATGCTCGTCCACAGTGTGAAAATGCACAAGCAGCAGCCACAGCAGCAACTGCAGCAGCAGCGCAGGAAGCAGCTCGACGCGCCCATTGTGCGATCACGTCGTGCCACAGGTATATATGTATGTATATGCCTCACAGTTCCTGTCTGCTTGCAACGGGCATTGTGTGCAACGCGCTTCCCAAAAATATTGCTGGTGATTAGTGACTTTGCGCCTGGGCGAATTTCCCAACTGCCCGAAATGGTGATGAGGAAACGCCTGTGGCGTTAATTGTTGAAGGTCGTTTGATTTGCGCCGCTAAGAAGTTAATCTGGGCCAACGGAAGCGGAAGTACCAAATGCAAAATCCTTTAGCTGTGCATAGTTGGAATATCCTTAACTAGAGAAAACCAGCAGATACCCTGAAGGCAGTTATTAAAAAGTGGACACAATTAAATTATCACATTTCTTATTAAATAGAGATTAAATAGAGATACTATATAATATTATATATATAATATGTATATAAATATAGTAATGAGATCAATACGAAAACAGATTTTTGGTCTAAGCTTGGGTGTTTTTTATTCCAACTTGTTAAACATTATACAGTTAATAATATGTCATAGTTATGTTTCAAATTCGATTACTTTCAATATTATAGAAACGAAAACAGTTATTGAGCAATTTAAATAACCTGATCTGTGCGTGGTAAACAAGAATGGCTAATATAGTCGGAAGAACAAGGCCAAAAGCAATATTTATACCTTTTGAGGTTAGAGATGATTTGTTCCGTTGTATCTTTTTACAGAACAAGTATAAATTTCAGATAGATTTTTTATCTAAATATATATACAAATCTAAATTATTATTATTAACATTATTATTATTTTATATTAACATTAATATTATTATTAGTAGTAATATTATTATAAATATATATAATTTATCATTGTTTGATGTTAAATTGTTATTCAAGCTACTCTATAATAATAATTATTTTTTAAGGCAAACAACTTGAATCAAGATTGTATTTAACCAGAATTGAAAGAATAGAAATTGTGCTTTACCGGTTTTTTTATTTATACTCGAAATTTGGATTATATTAATTAAATGTTTTTTTTGCGGAAAATTTGTTTAAAATATATGTGAACCACTTCGCGATTGAACAAAATTATGCACTATATGTTCGCACACGATAACTGTAGTCAGATACTATACACGATCTATATATTGCGTAATCTTGTGCAGTCACTGCCCAAACTGGAAACTGGAAATATGTGGATTATGCTACGCATCCTTGCTGTGCGTATTCTCATGGAGTGTTGCGCCCGCTGCTGTCCGAACGATGCTGCGACGCACGAGTTCCCCATTGGAGCAGAGCCTATACTTGAACGGAAGATGCTGCATGCCGGGTCTGAAGTGCAACACAGTGTTGCATCCCTTGTTGCAGCTGCGGTTTGCCTGGCAACCAGAAGGCGAACGAGGTGTGGAATCGCCGCCTCCCATGCGACCCATCTGCCTACCGCAGGGGCAAC
Source organism: Drosophila kambysellisi (assembly GCA_035042185.1). NCBI lineage: Eukaryota > Metazoa > Arthropoda > Insecta > Diptera > Drosophilidae > Drosophila > Drosophila kambysellisi. The sequence goes on from JAWNLS010001251.1 coordinate 7,801,928, forward strand.
CACAGCCAGGTGACTTGGAGCTGGCAGCAGCTCTATTATTATTATTATTGCTATTGTTATTATTATTATTATTAGCAGCAGTCAGCCTGGATTGAGTGGACTTGTTGCGAGCTCCATTGTTGGCTGGCTGCCTGCAGCGATTGGCTGGGTTTCTATTGAAGCAATCATTTGAATTACACTTGACGCAGTCACGCGGACACTTCTTCTCCTTGGGTTCCGTCGAGTGGTTAAATCCTGTGAATCCGTCGGCAACTTGCGTCTGCTCCGATCCGGGCAGAAAGAATTTCTGTTTATTTGCCTGGTGTGTTTCGGAGCTGGGTTTTTCTTTGGGCCATTCCGTTGCCTGAGCCATGGATTTTCCCTTGGACCTTTCCTTGTGCGGAGCTGGAACTTGTATGGACGAGGCATGTGTATCTGAGGCATTTTTCCAGGCAGCTGTGGAATTTTTCGGCTTGCAATTCTTCCTCCACTTCTTGGGCTTTTCAGCGACTGAATCCATTTGTCTATTGTTTAGAAACATCTCCAAAGCCTGAGTGATGAGCAGCAAAAGCTTTTCATTGGATTCCTGACACTTGCAGCAGCGCTCACAATTACTGCTCCTGCTGACAGTCGGTTCACACTTGAGTTCAGTTTGTCGCTCCGGATAACCTAGAAGAGCAATTAATATATATTTTATTTGCTTTCAATTTTACTCACTAATAGTATTGATTTCCATTTAATACATTTGGATTAGTTGTAAAATTTACCGTTTATCCGATGCATTGGGTTATGATCACCATCAAAGGGAGTCCGTCCTTGTCCCGCACGAATAGGATAATAATTGTTTTCGTAGCCTTCCCAAGCATTACTTCCTCGTCCTAATATATCCTTAAAGAAATTAATGTCTATTTGATTACAATTTATACTTACGTTTATTCTGTTGGAAAAAATCATCATTAAATGCAGGACCTGTCTGACCATTCTGTCCTGGATCTAGATACATAATTATATGAATAACAAATAGTAAATAATAAATAATAAATATTTATAGAAATTAATGTCACAATTGTGTCAATTTATTCTTACGTTTATTCTGTTGACTTGGATCATCATTACATGATTTCCGTTCAGGACCTAGGGGCATATATAAAGGGATACTTTTTGTTATCTAAATATGTTTTCGGAAACATTCAGTTTTAAAAAACATAAAGACTCACGATTATATTGTTGCTCTCCACAGTTGTAGAAGCGGTTTTGAGTATAGTCATATTGCACTTGTCCCAAATTCGTTGAAGAATTTGGATTATTGGGCTTTTGCTTGAACGTGATTGATGCGCCACTATTTATGCTATTCCGTGGAGTTCTTGTGGAGAAGGCACTTGGATCTAATTAAAAATTAATTTATTTTAGAATTAAGCCTACCTATAGCCTTGTAAATGTGAAGAATCATCATTAATGCTATTGCTTTGGTTAGTAGGTTGCCCAGTGCTAATGGTTGGAGAAGAATCTGGCATCTTATTAAAAATTAATTGATTATAGGATTATGCTTACATCACGTCATTTATATAATTATTGTGATTGCTGTCAAAGGTGTTGTTGGTTTGGTTAGTGGGTTGCTCATTGCGCTGGTGGCAGGTTAGCTCCAAGGCTGAAGTTAGCTGATCTATTAGGGCTCTACTCTCAGAGTCCTGCAGCACAAGAATGCTAAACGGTGTCGGTTCAGAAGAGTTGTCAATTTGCATTTGCTGTTCCGATGTGCGCCGCTGACTCTTGCAGTTGCCGAGAGCAATTAGGATCTTGTCATTGCACCTGCCACAAATCCACTTTTGCCCCTCGGGTGGCAGGTCAGTCGGTACATCAAATTGACCGCAAAGCGGGCACAACTCACGTGCGTTGCCACCCAAGTGGCACAACGGAGTTGTGGGTGAATTCCTGTTTATCCTTGAAAAAGCGCTGCCACCGTTCATCTTGCCCAGCACAAACTGAGTCTTGACAATGGGATTCATGGGTTCTCGGCTGAGGGTAGGTAGTTCTTCGCTGACTCTTGGTCGCATTTCCCGATTATCGCTTGGGAAGTCCGCGTTGCAATCTGCAGCGGGGAAAAGTTTGGGCTTCCTGCATTTGGATTTGTTGTGGCTCATTCCAGACTCCATCGAGCTTGTGCAGTGGTTTACAATTTTTTTGATTCCAAAACGTGTCATATTTGTACAAATTTTGATTAGGTTTTTGACAGCGTTAGCTATGCACCCATTGTCTACATCTTGGCATTGACCTAGTAATGGGATCACATTCTCAATCCCTATTTGTTGACCTGTCCGAAACTCACAGTGCGTCCATCGGGCGTGGGACCCTTCAATTTTCGAATACCCTGCCATTTGTTGGGCACTACAAAAGCGGAATCCTTTGGTATCGAACTCTTTTGCACAATAGGTGTCAGCATATTTTTGGCCATTGTGATCAGTGCACCGCTATGTGGATCTTCAACCTGGCTTTGTCCTCTATGGAGCGTGGTGCGCACTGTCAGAAAGCCCCGGTGGGGTTGGTTTTTAGTCCTGCTCGGACCAACATCGGATTGAAACGTCGTTTGTGGATTTCGCTTTGTTGTTAACATTTTATGGGGCGACCTGTGGCAAGTGCTACAAGCTGCACTTGTTAGCCGTGTGGTTTTATCCCGTCTCTCTGCCGGTACTTCCCTGACAACGAGTGTTCCTTGCTCTTTATACTCATATCCTTCTGTATTTGTTTTGATAGCTTCAGTTGCTCCTGATTTAGAAGTGTTTTCGCGTAGATTTCGATGCATTTCTGATGGTGGTCTCCTGTCTTCGGCTAATTTTTGCTCATTTGCGCTTACCCGAGGATTTGCAACTGGCATCTTGGTAGATCTGATCGATTGCAGTCTAGTCTCTGCAGGACTTTCCTTGTGATTCGAGGCTTGTTTTCCAGTTTGTGGAACTGCATCGCGTCGCACCGCTGATGCCGCAGTTTTCCTCACTGCTGGCTGTGCGAGTTGCTCTGGAGCGTTTTGTGCTTCCTGCCTGGAGCGAGCCAAACTCCGCGCTTGTGTTTCATTACTCGTCCTTTCACGTTCAACTGGTGTCTGTGGACCAACCCTACCCATTCTAACTTTACCGTTTCTGGTTACTTGAGAGCCTTTGGCCAATGTGGTTAATTTGCCGCCAAGACAGCGATATTCTTTATCGAGGTTAGTCCTTAGTCCACAAGGATTCGCTTTGGGAATGCGACGTAGCCTCAACTAAGGGAAATTCAATTATCTATTTATCCCCATGAGTTTATAAATCGGTTAGTTGCTTACACTACTGACCGAAACCGAGTTAAGCGTCAACGATCCTATTCCATTCTCCTGTGAAAGCTATTGCAAAATTAAAGAAAAATAATATTTTTTGTTAAGCAAGTGAGATTGTTGCGGTCAACCCTAACCGACTGCGAAATACTCTGTTTTCATCTGATAATAACATTTAAACAGGGTGGGTAAACCAAGGAAATACTGATACTTAAAGAGGATCCTACTAATCTACCCTCCAAGTTAAAGTTTTGATGGCTCTAGCTTAAAAACTGCAGAAGACATAACAATTTTCGATTATTAGTGGTGGGGCTTAGCACATGCCGATTTTTAAAGAATATCACCAACAACCTCCCAATCAAATTAAATTATGTGAAATAAGTAGATTTATCGATTTTCGATTATCGATTTAATGGTTCATGTAGCTCAGATAGACAGATGGACAGACAGCATGACTGACATTCCATAAACCCAATATACCTTGAATCACTTCGAGAACAGAGTATAAAATGGAATTTTCCTTGACTACTCACATAAGTGCTGGGATAGGCTCGCAAATTACTTTGATTGGGACTCATCCGCTCCTGTGGGACAAAATTCAATGAAACGTGAACAGAAACTTAGCAAATTGTTAAACTTACGACTGTGCCTGAGCCGGAGCCAGCGCCGAATCTGCCATGTCTTTTGGGACTTGATATGGTCCTCACAGCTGGCCGAATTGCATTTAAGTACAAGTGTGGCACAAAACTCGAGCGCCGATTATTATTGGTGAACCGTGGCAAGCCGTAGGCTGGACACAATCTTGTTTGTTCCTGTTGTTGATCGCTGCGACGGTTCTGCGTGGCCACAATTCCGCCGGAGCTTGTTGGCTGCTGGTATTTGGACGGTGGTTGTAGCTTACTACAGTTGGGGCACTTACAAGGCTCCTTCTGCGCGTAGTCCGATTTCCGAGTGATCCTTTGGCGAACGGGCTTACTTGATTCGGGTGTTAAGCACTCACAGTCAGGAATAGGGCTCTTTATGCGCCTTTTGCGTCCACCTGGGCAGTGCGACTGTCTAAGGCCAGCACGGGACTTGACCACCAACGGATTGCAATGCGACATGACCTTAAAATCCTTGTACTTCACATAGTGTGATGCCTCCGTTGTTGCCACAGGCGGCCAATTGGAGCGAGACTCGGGAGAACCGTAGCAGACGGGGCAGCGAGAAGGTGGCACATTACGTTTCCTCGGTGGCGGCTCATAGTATGATTCTTCTTGTGGTTCGTTATGTGGTGCACTGCGTGCTTCGTTGCATGATGCTTGGCATGGTTCCCAGCGTGGTTCGCTGCTTGGTTCGTTACTTGAATTCCTATCTGGTTCGTTGCGTGGTTCGCTGCGAGAATTCCTTTCTGATTCGTTACGTGATTCCCTTCGTGAATTCCTGTCTGGTTCGCTGCAAGAATTTCTATCTGGTTTGTTACGTGATTCGCTTCGTGAACTCCTGTCTGGTTCGCTGCGAGAATTCCTGTCTGGTTCGATACGTGATTCGCTGCGTGAATTCCGGTCTGGTTCGTTGCGTGATTCTCTGCGTGAATTCCGGTGTGGTTCGTTACGTGCATCGCTTCGTGAATTCCTGTCTGGTTCGCTGCGAGAATTCCTGCCTTGTTCGTTACGTGAAACGCTTCGCGAATTCCTGTCAGGTTCGTTAAGTGATTCGCTGCGTGAATTCCGGTCTGGTTCGTTACGTGATTCGCTGCGTGAATTCCGGTATGGTTCGTTACTTAACTCGTTACGTGATTCATTGGTTGATTCTGTCTCGTAAGGTTCATAGCGCTGTTGGCACTGCTGTTCCGGCGCCAGCTGATAGCAGTGCTCGCACATAAATTGGAGTTGCCTTGGACGTGGTTTTCCCGGTGCCTCAAAACAGGATTCGCAGCAAAATTCAGGCTGTCCTGTGGACTGGCGCTTTGGCGGTGGTGGTTTTGTGGCGAAACAAAGGTCACAACAAGATTGGGAAGCTGAAGAATATGTGCCAGCTGTCTGCTCATAGCGAGCATCACGAGAAACCGATTGTGGTGCCTCAGCGCTCCCGGAGCGCTGTTCGGCGTGCGGCTTGGAGTGTGTTCTGGAGCGAGTTTCGACTTGCTCCTGGCAGCGACAATCGTGGTGCGGTTCACTATTCAACTTGCGACGTGGTTGACGACTCTCGTCTGACTTCGCACGAAATTTGGGCGCAGCTTTGGGGCGAGTGGGACTGGCAAAATTTCTCCGGTTGGCTGCACCACCACCCATTTCGCGACACAACTCCAATAATCTAGACTGGCCAGTAAGCGACTCACCCAAGTCCGGCTCCAGGTGCGGTTGCTGGTCTTGCTCCAGTTGCATTTGCTTCTGCTTTTGAGTTGTGTCTTCGACCGGAGAGATTCCGTCGGTGCCAAGTTGGTGGGGCATCTCTCTTATATCAGCCATTTAGCAACTAGGAGTGCTATATTATTCCTGATAGAGCTGGTGGCTCACATTATCTGCTGAATCCTAATTGTTAACCAGGTAAAACTTTCAATTTAACTAACACTTTGAATTAAACAAAGCAGAGGCGATCTGGAAAAGATTTGACTTGGATTGGGGTAAGTTCATTTTGGACTCAACTGATAGGAGAAAGCTATCTAGATATATTAATAAATATCAACAGAAAATAATCCTTGAAAGCCTCAATCCACTGAATCTTTATTTCTACACAAGTAATTTTTAACAATTCGAAATATGTAAATGGATTATTATAAAGCATGGATCGCAAATAAGTACAAGTCATAGTTAAAGATCAAGAATCTATATAATCTCTCAATGTCTTAACTATGCAGTGCCCTTATCAACGATCCATGCTATAAGGATTTGTGACAATTGCATTTAGCTGAACCACAACTTGGCATATTTGTTTGGCAGAGACTGCTGTATGGGATTAAAATGGTTTTGATGGTGTCTAGTTTTGGGATTATTTTGAATCAATGGTTGTTGGGTCAACCAGTAGTTGCCTCCCAGGGAACGTCGGGAACGCGTTCGACTTGAGTTGCGGCTGGGCATCCTGTTCCTTCTCTGACCTTGTTCCGGGATAGGCTGTTGCTTGGGCCAATGGAGAGGTCGTCGTTCTGCAGCTGCCAGGCATTGGCAGATGGGCAGCTCAGTGTGCTGATGCCAACCGGAGGAAGTGCGTCTTCTGCGGCGGGCCTTTCGCACTTGTTGCAACTGCGGCATAGGATTGCTCTTCATTTCATCCTCCTCGTCGGAGGTGACCATCAGATAGACCGAGTATTGCTTTTGGGAACCGGCTTTAAGGCGTGCATCGTCGCTAAGTTTCTTGCTTTCGCACATGTGTGCCACAAGTTTCATTAGGGAGTGCAACAGCGGATTCGAGTCGGCGCCCTGCAACTTGTTCTCCTCGATCAGTTTATTCAGATTCAATTGTCGCTTGTGGCTGCTCGACTTCCTGCGACTTGTGTTGCTTGCGGCAGTTGTGGTTGCTGCACGCTGTGGCAACTCTAAGCTAACTGCGCTTTCGGACTCTTGCAGTGCTGCCAAGCTGGTCGACTGTTGCAGTGCTGCCAGACTGCTTAACTGTGTAGAGTTATACGGCGCTGTTAACGTGTTATGCTTACTCTGCTGCTGCCTGTTTAAATTCGGCGTTGCCAGCTGCGTTAACTTTCCCATTGCTGCACAGTGTGGCAACTCTGTGGCAAGGATTTTATGTAAATTTTGCAAATTGCTATCGATATCGGCAGCAAGGCAATTCAACTCCTGCTCCGTTGAGCTCAACGCGAGCTGAGCCTCAACTTGTGATTGGCTGCTGCTGTTGCTGCCACAATCGGCGAGTTGCTTGGCCAGCTGCACATAGTTGAAATCAGCGGTTGGAATTGGCTGTTGCTGCTGCTGTTGATTGGCTGGCATATTTCCCGGCTGAGCAGCGGATTCTGTTGTCGCCTTAACCTCAAAATTGATGAAACGGCTGGCACATTTGCCAAAATTAAAGGGTATAAAAGGAATTTTTGGTTTTTCTTGTTGTTGACGACGTTGTCTTTGTTGCATGCGTTGCTGTTGCTGTTGTTGTTGCTGTTGTTGTCGCCTGATTTGCTGCAGCTGCTTCAACTGTATGGCAATATCGCTTGTTGCTTTCCTCTGGCGATTCTCAAAAGCTCGAATTGCCGATCGCTGCTGCTGGTGCAGCTGATGCTGCTCACTGGAACGACACCACATGGGTAGCATAACGGCATTTGGCTCTGTTGGGAATTTCATTAAATTGCGCTGCAGTCGCTGCAATCGGGCGCTGTTCAGGTCCACGGGCGTGCTGAAAGCGGCGCCGCCCGCCATTTTTTTGTACATGTGGAGCAACGGCAACTGGGGACGGGAAGGCGGCATCAGCTGCTGGCAGGCGGTCATCGATTGCTGATTGGTCAAACCACCCAAAACAGCAGCTCGGCGTCGCATCATTTTCAACTAATTTGATTTGGTTTCTATTCTCGTTGCAGTCTTCAGTTGAAATTTATACGCTTCGGGAGACATTTAAAATTTGAAATACACAAGCTGTGGAGACATTTTTTTGCTCTTATTTTTTCTTGCTTTTGTTTTTGTTTTGATTTTGCGTTGACGCGCTAAGCAAAGGTCGCCGCACAACCAGCATCCAGTTTATAGCTTTAAGCATCCATTCAACGCGACGCAGAGCTTTCATAGCTGACGTCACGCATGCTTTTTTTTCTGTGTTTTTGTTTTTGTTAGTTTTTGCGTCATTTGCCGGTTCTGTGGAAGGAAATTCATTCATTGCTGTATCACTTCCAGCGCAACTTCCAACTTCGAATGGAAGTGCGTTCGGCACTCGCTCTCACTCTCTTTTTCTCGCTCTCTCACTCTCACAAAGTTGAGAGTTGCAGTGGAAGCAAATGTTATTTGCAGTTTTCAAGTTGATATTTTTTTCTCATTTGTTTTAGCATAAAGTAGGCGCGCAATTCAAACTGTTTTATTCGAGAAGCAACTATGAATTTTCAGCTCATGTGACTTTTTTTCTCTGAGAGCAAAGAGCAAATTTCCATATAAGTTTGTACACTTTATTTGTTCCACTTGTTTGGTTAGCATAAACATAAAATCGACACAAAAACGAAATTCAGTACAAGATTTTTTACAGGCAGACAAAATTTAATTAGCAATAAAAAAAAAAAATGGCGAGTGTTGGATGTGTTGCAAGACTGTTGGGCCACCTGCAGCTGGGCAACGCTTACTGGGTAAAGCGAGTGAATCCCTATTGGTACGAGGCGCGAGAAGTGCCCAAAACGCTGCTCAGCGAAAAGCAGACGCAAGAAACTCTAAAGAAAATGGGTGGAAAATGGCGCAAAGCGTATTCGTCGCCGCTATCAAGACAAGTGGACCGCATGTTGTAACATCAGAAATTAAGTACTACTTATGGGCAAGTATTTCGTATTCAAATTTCTCTTGGCTTTAGTTAATTCAACTACATTTTTTTTAGGTGTTTTGTTGCGTGTGTGTCTGGTAAATTTATATTCAAATTACACACCATGGCGCAAGTTGGGCTGCCAACTTGATGTATGAAAACGTAACAGATGGCTCCACCAATTAACAGAAAAACTCCTCCCGTTAACATTTAAGCTTCATCGATCAAAATGTAAACTCAACACTGCTATGCCGATGCTTGTTCTCTCTCTTTGACCAGTGTGCGAAAACAAGAGAGAAGCAGAAAGAGCGCAATGACAAAATCAGTTGGTGCCGAGTTTTTGCTTCGTGAGCAGGTGGGCCGCGCAACGCGATATTGTCGTCGTATAAGAATCGCCACTTAAACATGAAAAAAATTCCAATAGCAGCAAGCAAAAGGCACTCTTGATAATATAAATCGCCCACGCGTTCAACTTCACTGCATGCGACGGGGCAGCAAACAAAACAACCAACAAAAGCAACGCGCACCAAGTGATAAGAGCAAAAATTAATACATATAAAAAAAATATATATATATACATAAATTCATATATATAACAAAAATTCAACGTGAAAAGAAATAATATATAAAATAATATATATATATGTATATATAAAAGAAAGCCAACGTAATTTGTAAGCATATCGCAAAAAACACCAAATGAAATCAGACAAAGATTAAACAAATTGTTTTCTTATTTGAATAGCATTTGTTATTGTTGCTGCGGCTGCTTTTGCTTTTGATTTTGCTGTGAGCTAGAGGAGGAGAGCTGCACTTACAGCGGCAACGAATTTTAATTACATACCCATGCACATGTACATATGTATTGTATTTATGTACGTCTGTAGTTGTATGTAATTGCTCACATGATTTCTGTAACTGCGTGTGTGTCTCTGTGTGTGAGTGAGTGGCGACATGCGGAAGCAAAAACATTCATGAATGGCAATTATGCTGCTGTTGCGGACAACGTATTTTTTCCTTTTTTTGCAGCCAAAATGACGGCAAAAACACAACGTACGCTTTTCCACTTGGAAGTCGTGACGTTTTTCTGATTGCATAGCTATATGTATACATGTGTGTTTGGGTTGGTACGCGTGAGCGTGGCTGTGAGCGTATGTGTGTGTGTATAAGTGCGAACGTCATAGCAACTCCAGTAATACGCAAATAAGAAAAAGCTAATTGCTGTTGAGTGGTCTAATTGGACACCTTGCGCTTGACTTTTTTTCTGCTTCTTATGCCACTACTTTGCACCGTTATCAATTGAGTGTGCTTGCTCGCTCTCTCTCTTCAAGTGCATGTGCATGTGTGTGTATATGTATATATTCGACCTCGACAAGTTTCGTTTTTGCTTTGTTTCGCATGTGTGTGTTTGTAACTGTCATCAGGCTGCTTGAAATTGTAATTTCTGCTGTTGTTTTGCAAATTTCCTTGACTCCTTCAACCTACACAAACACAAATATTCATATACTGTATATATTTATATTACGTACAAGCTCTCACTCAAACACACGCACACAGCAACCTGTCTGCCCCTTAACTGTTGCTGCGCCCCCGCCGACTATACACGCATACCAACACACACGCATACACAAATACATATGCACTGCTGTTGCTTTTGCTCTTTCATTTTTGTATTTGCCTTCTGCTTGGCGCTTCTGGGCTGTTATTACTGCTGTTGTTGTTGTTGTTTGTCTGGCTTGGCTGCTGTGTAAGTCGACGTCGCAGTCGAAGTTGCGTTCGTTCTCCTAGCTTTTGTTTTTTCCGCTCATTTACTTTACTTGTATGTATGCTGTTTTATTTCTCTGTTTTTTCTGTGCGCGCGCGACTTTTATTGTTGTTGCTGGCTTTTTTGTTTTTCTTTTGTTATGCTGTTGGATTTTTAATCATTTCGCTTTTTGCCTTTTCTGATTTTGCTGTCGTTTTTGTTGGTTCAAGAAGCAGACATCAGCAACAACAACGACAATGGGACAACTATTGCTCGCCTTAGTTATCAGCAGAAGCCAACAGATATGACACACATACATACATATATGTATACGTATGTGTATTTACATGTATGTATGTGTGTGTGTACTTACAGTGCTTGACATCAGTTTAACATCGGGCAGTCTTTAAGTGGCTGCTACATTAACTGATCTATGCCAATATAACTGATATATTTGATTTATATAATGTGTATATGTATGTATTTAACATGAATAATTTAATATGTGCAGTGTATAAGAGTCCCGCTGGTGCCGTCCAGCCACCCACTGCCTTATTCACAACGCTCGTATTAGTTTTGCTGTTGCCTGCCCTGTGACGTCTTTTACAACTGGCTTCGCTTTCGTATCATTCGCCTCTCTCTTCGTCTCTCTATCTCTCGCTCAGCTTGCGTGCGTGCGTGCGTGCGTGCGTTGGAATATGTCAAGCATTTGCGCCCAGCTTCAAAAATCGCTTCCAATTTGGGAAGTTCATTCAGCTTTGATTCGATGATGCTTCCTTCCAGGCACAGGCACAGGTCGTCGCCGTCGCCGCAGCCGCATCCATTAGCTGCTGGGCAGTCGTAGTCTGTTGATTTTTGCACATTGACTTTGAATTGAGTGAGCGCTTCGCCTTCGCCTTCACATTAAATTCCTCCTTCTCTTGCGCTTTCTGCAACTGCTTTGTGTCTTTTGTTTGCTAAATAAATAAACAAAAGAAAAAATATATTCAAATGGTATTTAATAATTTCGTTCGTTTTTCAGAAAAAGTGAAAATGTGCAAATTAAATTGCTAAGGAGAAGCACTTAAAAATCGCTTCAGCACGGTTTGTTGTTGTCCGCAACAACCACAGCTGCCGTTGCTCTTTCGCACCCACAAATTGTTTACAATTTATACGTAATTTTCAAGTGAGTGTGTGTGTGTGTGTGTGTGTATGTATGTATGTATGTTTGTACATGTTCGTTATGCTGTTATACTCTGTAACGTAAGCACACAAAAGAGCATTTACTGTTCATGGAAATGTGAGTAATAACCGAAGGCTCTTTTGCTGCTGTATGAATAACGTGAAGAATGAAGAAAACAGAATGTGCAGAGCAATGAGCTTTTTTCTATGATGCGCCCTTGAGACTTTTCTGTTATTTGAGAAGGCTTTTTTAAAAGTACGTTTTTAGTTTAGGTTTGGTTGTTTTTATTTATGATGTAAATTAATAATTATATAGATGTACATACTATAAACACTTTCAAAAATTCTAAGCTTTGTTTATTGGAATCTTCACTTTGAAGCTTTGCATTTGCTTTTTTCTCCAACTGCCTGCTTCAATTGAGATTAGAATTCCGTGTGTGTGTGTATGTGTGTGTGTGCGTGTGTGTATTTATTCAAGCACTTGTTATGTTTGCTGCTTCCTCTTTGTACTAGCATTTGGCGCTGTTCGCTGCTTTAAATTGATTTCAATAAGAGTTTGTTGAATTGAACGGTGCTCCAACAAACATCACCACTTGACTAGGCCCTCGCTCCATCTCTCACACACACACACACACACACACACTCACTCGCTGAGCGTCTGGATACGTGTGTATGCTTGTGTGTGTGTATGTATGCCTGTGTGTGTGTATGTTTGCCTGTATATGTCTGGCCACGCGACCTTGATGCTGTACATTAACCCATTAAGTTTTGTTGTGGTCGCATTGCACGTAGCTTATATCGCTTATGTGGCTGATGGCAACACCAGCCAGGAGGCAGCAGCTTGCTCAGGCGATCATCTTACAAGAGCGCTCGAGAGAAAGAGAGAAAGAGAGAGGGAGAGTTAGCTCTGAGAGTGAATTTAACACAGGTTCTGTTTTCACACACACAGTGCCAGCCACAAAGTTGTCTCCGCAACAGATTGTCATGTAGGTTTTTCTGATCGGGTTTGTTGTGGGAAAAGCAGAGAAATAATAATTTCGAAAATTATATGCTAAATACAATAAAGAAATGTTGATTCTTTCTGCATTTAAATTATTATTATTATTTATTTAATGTCAAACAAAGTCAGTCGAAAAAACAAATACAAAAAGTTAAAAATGTACTAAATAGAATAAAATATGCAACTTAATTTAAAAAATAAGAAATATTTATAAGATATATCTTATAAAAAAAGCAATATACCAGAAATCTTGAAGTATTGCTTTTTTTATTATTTAAATTTAAATATTACATTTTATTTTTAGCACTATACTGAAATTTAATATTTAAATTTAAAAAAAAAAGAAATGTTAAAGAGCTTTAAATCAAATGTAATGTTTAAATTTATTTTTGGTGGTATTTAAATGCAACATTTATAAAATATATTATACTTTCTGTATTTTTCGATTTTGTCAACATTAAATAAAAATAAATAAACTTTGAGCTCCTTTTGTCTTAAGCTGTCAGCCGCAACAGTTATAACAAATAAAACAAAAAAACAGAAAAACGAAGGTCAATTTTCAAATGTGGATTACTTTTAATTGATTTTTTTCGATTGCAATCACAGCACACGTTTAAAATGTGAAAAGAGAAACCCGCGAACAACAACAGCAATAAGAACAACAAAAGAAAGCAGAACACAAAGTGTCAAGTGGGGCAAGTGTGGCAGCAAAAGGCGTGACTCAATCCACAAAAAGGAGTCCGTTCACGTCACGTGTTCGCAAATGGCCCAGTTGCCAACGCGAGCAGCAGGAGCAGGAGCAGCCATAGCGACGACGAAGACGAGGGGGCAGCTGTTGTTGAACTCAACACGTGCCACATGCTCAGCCTCAGCCGCAGGCTCTGCCTCAGTCTCAGCCTCTGTCACAACGCGCATATAATTGCAACAATTCAATTAAAGCTGGAATCAAACTAAATATTTGCTGGCGGCGCTGCTGTTGTCTGTTGTCAACCGCCTCGTCTCGTCTCTCTACGTGTCTATCTGTGTTTTTGTGTGTATATGTGTATGTGTGCGTGCGCCGCCAGCAACAGCAGCAGCGGGCATGAATAGCAAATGAACCCAAGCGCTCCGCAAACAAAAGAAAATGCATCTTAAGTGAACTTCCTGCGTTGACAACAACAAAAACGAGAACAACGAATCGGAGGCGGCACCAATTATTGCAGCCGACAGCAACAACAACAACAACTACAGCCCAAAAAAGATAGCCAGTGAATCCTGTGCAATGGCCACCTCCACATCAACATCAACGCCACAAAACTACAAAGTGCCATCGACGAGCAAAATATCCGTGGACAAACTGCTCCGCGTCGGCTACTACGAGCTGGAGAAGACAATTGGCAAGGGCAACTTTGCCGTCGTCAAGCTGGCCACGAACGTTGTGACCAGAACAAAGGTGAGTTGCGCAACATGTTGCATGGGCGTGAAACGGATGGGGTTTTTTTTTTTTTGTATTAGCTAATCACAAGCAGCAAAAAGATTAGCAAGTCGAAGCAATTGAAATTATTCATTGGCAACAAAAATTATAGAGTATTATTATAAAAGTAGGGTATCTCTTAGCAGAGCAATCCCTTTATATGTGTGTATTCTACACGCAAACAATTAACAATTGAGCACAGTTTATTTGTTTTCATCTTGCTAACGCATCAAATTGCCCATCGAAATTTATATTCCTTTATTTTTTTCAATTTATATACCCTGAAATCATTGCAAAGTGATAAAAAGGTTATGATGTTCACTCATAAAAAAAGTTTCTCACAATTTTAGTAAATTACCATATCCTTGGGGCCAATGGTTAATGATTATATTTATGGATTTGGCTTTGTAAGTTTCGGGGTGTCTTTTTCTACAAAATTTTACAAATTCTGGATTTTTGGAAAGTATTAATATACTGTACGCAAATCACGTTTCCCGAATACAGATAGAAGTCGATTTTTGGTAGCACTAAAGAAATATCTAATTTATCGATAAGAATATTGTTAATCTGCAATACTCAATATCAATTTAGAAAGGCCAAAGACCTTAGGGTATTTGCTAGTCGAGCACTCTCGACTTGAGCATTCTTGCTCGTTTTCTGTCTTTCTTTATTTCTTTTTTTTTGCCGTTAGGCTGCGCATTTGGTTTAATCAAATTGATTTTAGTGATTATGATTCTTTTGTTGTTTTGTTTATTGCCGCGTAAATATGCGCGTAGTATACTTTAATGTTTACACAACTTATTGACAACACATATTTGCCAGGCATACACACACATATATATATATATATATATCAGGAGAATCGGTGGAATGGCAAATGTTGGCATTAGCGTTCGAAGTGTTGTTTGCCTTCAATTTTGCCGCTCGGAGTTCGACTCACGGATCAGATCAGATGATGCTAATTGAAACACACCTCTCTGTCTATCTCTACATCTATGTCTGTCTCTTTCGCCGTCACCTTACCGCTTGCTAACACAACTGCTCATACATCCCTCTCTCTTTCTCGCTTTCTCGCTCTCTCTCTCTCTCTCTCTGTCTTTCTTTCTTACTTTGTATGAGGAAATAATTAAGTTTTGTTTCATTCTGTTTAAGATCATCGCAATCGCAATCTCAGTTATTGTTGTTAAATGTAATTTGCATTTTCGCAAATAATTTCGACAATTTCCGCACAACTTATCAGCACCGGTCATCTTAATTTAAGTGTCTGGGACGCCACATGTAATTAGTGTATTGCGTAATCACTTCGAGTAATATATATTTCCTTTTTTTATACTGTTTGCGGTTGGCGGCTAAGCGATTAGTATTACTTAATATGACTTTAGGCGATTACATATTTAAAAGTCCATCATTTGAACAAAAGCAATTGTAAAAGCAGAACAAAATTAAATTTTCTTTTTAAGATGAACGCAAAAAAAAGAAAATAAATAACTTAAAAAAATAATTAAGCATAATCTTATAATTTACAGGGTACCGCTAGGTCGAGTGCATTAGTCAAAATGTGCTCTATCAGCTGAGTGACAGTTTCCTTCGCGACATTGTCAGTGGTATAAATTCCATATGCATTTCATAGCTGCTGCTGCTGCTGCTGAAGTGATAATGATTCACCTACAGCTGGTGGGTGAGGGCGAATTTGCACATATTCATTATATAAACATATATAACATTACAGTTGTCACACAGTTCAAGTTGTAGTTGATAATTGTGGACTGTCAGTGACATAAAACACAAGCGTGCAGATGAACAAAAAAAAAACATAAACTGGAACAACAACAATGCGTTTTAAATAGTTTATCACAACAACAATCGGACCTACTACAATAGTTAAGTGCAAATTTGTAGGCCAAACAGAGACCTGCTCGTTATATGCATAATTGACAACGACTGTGCAAACAGCAACTACAAAGAACCAGCCAACTGTCAACAATGTGGAAAACAGAGTATCCACACGTACACACACACACACAGACACACACACACGCTTACACAACTGTGGTGAGATTCATCTTGAACTAGTGTTGAGTACGTGAGGCACGTGCCTTCAATTCAAAATGGCGGAGAGATCTATGAAAAAAAAAAATAATAATAATAATTTACATACATATGACGCGCGCATATTTGATTAATTTGTACTGTATTTTATTTGATGTTGATTGTTGGTTCATTTGTTTTCGTTGACTATTCTTTGCTTTGTTTGCTGTTTACAGTTGGTTCTTTCTTTTTGTTATTTTTTTTTTGTTGATAAGAGACCGACAGAGCTACACAGCTGTTGCCAATTTCAAGGTCCACTCACTTATCTTACTTAACACTCCGAGTACAAGTGTGTGTTTGGTGTGTAAGTGTGTGTTGTGTTGTGTGTGTGTGTCTGTGAAATGCAATGTACAAATACAACATGATGTGTGTTGACTGGATTATTGTTATTATAATTATAAATATTGCCCATACATAGCCTTAGCTTATCTGCTAAGCGCATTTCGACAATAATTATTACTATTATCAATAGTCACGTACAATGTGCATATGTACATTAAACAACATCGTGTCCAAACAATGTCGATAAGGATATGTGAGAATGTAGACCTAAGCACTATACAAAAACAAACGCACAACAAACAATATGAAACGTGAACAGTTTATTGATGTCTTAAACTTAAACTTTACCCTAGTCGAGTTTACTTTGATTACAATCGGTCAATGAATTCAAGCTGCAAATCGTATAATCATTAAAAAAGGAATTGCGTTTTTTTTTGGATTTGTATCTGTACGGTATCTGAAACAGAACTAAAAATATTGTAACTATATTTTTCCATTACTAAGTTAAAACTTAATTGAACTTTATTTGTCATATCATTTTAATAATAGATTGTTCCATGGACTGATTAATTTCATAGTGTGTTATATTATTAATCCTTCTTTGTCTGCAACAATATGCTTTACTCTAAATACCCCATTGAATCACTTTTTTACTTTGGATTCAATCTTTAATTGTGACAAATGTTTATTGGCTTAATAATTGCGCTCGTGAGATAACAATATATAATAATAACGGCTTTTTAGTGCGAACCATAAGCTTATTCTTATCAAGTCTTTTGCTGCAGCTACTCTTTTGTTTTATTTAATTAGACAGTTGGAATTTGTTGGTATCTAAATTGGATCATCTGTCAATTGGCCATCGAAGACTTAATTGGGTTTATGACGCGTGGCTGAATCTGCTTCTTGTGGCAACTGTTTTGTTAACTGCCATTAAGCATTAACGCTCCAATTGATGCAATTAAGCATTCTAAAATACCAACTCAAACCATGAATTAGCAGCGGGATTTTTGGACTAAAATTTTCAAGAGTTTTTTTTTTCATTTTTTATTATTTTTTTTTTTTTGGGTATTCACCAATAATCAACGCGCTCCCGTTGCGCACTGAGGCAACTTTGATTGATCATTTGCTGCGGCCAAATATTTAACTTGAGCTCACGCTGTCTGAGCACGATGCGATCTCAGTCTTACAGATAGAGACAGCAAAACGCCAAAAAAAAAAAAAAAACTTGTTGCCGACCACTCTCAGATCAGAGCACCAATATACATGTACATATAAAGAAATATATGTATACATGTATAAGCTATATCTTCTACGTTGCTTTACGACTCAGTCGCATGGTTGACCAAATCGTTTAAAATTGGTATTTACTTTTTCATTAACTATTTCGCAGCTTTTTTTTTTGTCTTCCATTTCTTTTTTTTGCGTCTTTTAGCTGTCTGGCGATTTTTAACATTTTTTTTTGTTGGTCTCACTTTGCTCTTGTTGTCTCTGTCGCACGGGATTATTGTCCGCGTGGTTGCGATAGTAAAATAGTGAGTTGTTTATTTTTCTTAATTTTTATTATTACTATTCATATTATATTCATATTTCCACAGACTTCTTTGATATCTTTTAATTTTTAAGCATTTTTCCTTATTTTTGTTTGGTAGAACTGCTTAGAAATGCAATTCTATTGATATTTCGGCAAACTCCTTTGATCTCATTTAATTAGCAAGCAGATAATTTTTTTTGTATATATTTTTTTTAGCACTGCTTAGAAATGTAATCCCTTTCCTCGTTGATCTTTGTTTTAATTTCAAGAAGTTTTTTGCTGCAAGCAGTGCACTGCTTAGTGTTTTACAGCTGTTCAAAATGTCGCCAATAGCTAGCTGTACAGGGTACATGCGTGGTTCAGTGTATGTCTGTTTATCTTTGTAATGTATTGTTTATTCGCGCTTGAGTTTGTCTTTCGTCTGCGACTTGTTGTCGTTGCTGCACACACGCACAATTGTACACACACACACACACACACTCGATAAACATTCGCGCTCATACGATAACAAGCTCGGCGCTTTATCGTAAATTAAGAACGAGAACAAGAACAACCCCAACAACAACAACAACAAACAACAACGTAAACAACGCAACAATTTGCGAATCAATCACGTGCACTGATACCGCTCTCTTTCTTGCTCTCTCTCTCCCTCTCTCTCTCTTACGCATTTATTATTTGGAATTAAGTGAAATATTCACATTTGTGAGTTTATCTTTTCTGTTCTTTTAACACTTTTGCGTCATCGTCAAAGCAAAAACAGCACTTTCTATAAATTATTTATCAGCACGCGGACAGTTGATTAAAGTCAAAGGCCTACCAAGCCACCCTATCAATATGTACCGAAACGTGCTCATAAGTAGGCCATTAATGTAAATTCTTGTAATCGATTTTCCGTTGCTGCTAAAAAATAAAAGGAAAACAATTGGAAAATTTAAAATGCCACCACCATTTGAACCCAAATAAAGTTTACCGACCCTTGGCATAATTAAAAGGGTGTGAATGAGAGTGAGAGAAAGAGCGGGAAAGGTAGAGTGAAAAAGGGAGGCAGAGAGAGAGAGAGAGAGATCATCAATTGCAGCAGCCCCAAAACAGTTAGCAGGTGGCGACTATTGATTAAACAGGGTGTGTTGCAGGGGGCGGAGGTTGGGCTGGCAACACACGTTTTGATTACCGCGTGTAAACAGCAACAAGAAATCAACTAACAACAAGGGGCAAGTTATTGCAAGGACTCGTTGCAACGTTTAGTGCCTCGAACCAAGTCACATGTCTGAGAAGCCAGCCAAGGAACCGAAAGCCATCGAATCGTGCGGCATTGAGACGTGCCCCCGTTCCAGATGCATGCCCCTCCACAAGAAAAAACCCTCGGCCACGCCCACTAGCATTCTGTGCGAACTGATGAGACTGAAGGCGCAACAAAAGTATCTCGAATGCAATCAAGTCAAGCTGAATGCCAGCAATTTTCTCGACGACAACGAGAACGACAACGACCTTGATGGTGTGGGTGGTGAGGATATGGCGAGCCCGGCTGGTCGACGGCCTTCCAGCGGCAGCAAAGTCGCCGTTCGTCTCATCAATGACATTGATCGCCTCAAGCTGGAATTGGACGAGAAATTGAGCAAGCATCACGTGGAGAAACGTGGCCAATTGCAGGACATGTGGCACTACATGAACACCCTCAAACAGGATGTCTTTCGGCCGGAACGCCTCAGTCAGTACACGGTGAATGCGGTGCGGGAACGCATCATCGCACTGAACGCTCAGCTGGAGCGGCTGAGTGTCCAAAATGCCAAGGAGCTGGACACGTTGCGGCAAGAGTTCGAGAAATTGGAGCAGGACAATGGATTCGTATGGAAGGGCAGCATTTGAGCAGAGGTTGCTTCATAAAATATATCCCAATCTCTCCCGCTGTCTGCACAAATGAAATTAAGTGTGTCTCTATCAATTTTTATTTTGATTAATTATTTTACTTATTTTGATGGATTTTAATTGATGCAACAGAGTCGATTTGAATTTAATCAAATCATAAACACTGAAGCGTGAGTCAGCTTTGCAGGTATCAAAGGAACAGTAAAATTTACATACATACAGCTGAGGTCAAAATAATGTGTTAAGAAACATTTAAAAGGAAAATATAAATATTTAAAATGAAATGAAAATGTTATTTAAACATAAACAATAAAATATATGAAAACATTAAAATGTGTTATCGATAAATACAACACTTCCATTTTTAAATGAGCTGGTAAAAATAATAGTAATAGGCAACAGATAAAATAAAAAAAGAAGGAATTTGAGGCTATTAAATAATAAAATTATACATAGAAAGGAGACTAGGCAAATATAAGGAATTTTAATTTTTTGATAAAGTACTTCTATTGTTTTGACCGCAACTGTATATTCTCAAATTGTAGCATTTAGCATGCCCGGGGCAATCGGGCCTTGTAGTCAGTCAGTCAGTCCTTGCCTTTAAATCAATAAGAGCCTTTCTGCCGTTTGCCTTGGCTTTTTCTGAGCTATGCCAAGCGAAGGATTTCGAAATGTGACATTCCTGCTGATGTTGTTGTTGCTGTTTTTGTTGCTGTTTTTGTTGTTGTTGTTGTTGTTGTGGTTGTTGTGGTTGCTTTGTTGCTTACTTTGAATGTCTCATTTACGAGCGTTTGTTCTTAAGGTTCATCGCATTCGCGGGGCAAAAGGTCAAAATGCCACGTGGCAATGGCATTTTCCGCCACAAAACCCTTTGTATTTTGTTCTTATACTCTAAAGCCCATTGAAAACTGGTTAAAGGGGTATGACAAAGTTGTGCACAACTATGTAACCAGGCAGAGACACACATCTACGAGCCACACAAATTACATAACTATTCATTAATAGGATTAGCAGTCCAGCCAATTAAACCATGCCCGTCTCTGGTTCTCTATTTATCTATCAATGCTTATGTTTAGTTAAAAACTCGGTTTTAGAGTATTTCCTAGTCGATTTTACATTAGTTATATATGTTTCTTTTTTGTTGTTGGTTTTTTTTTGTTTTGTCCAATTGCCGTAAATCATTTGTTTTGATACCTTGTTAACCCAGTTTTAAAGTTGGACATAATAACTTATTTTATTAACCTATATACCTTTAACCTTCTCGACATATTTAATTGTTCTACGTATTTAACACAAAAGAGCGACAAATTCTTGTGTATTACAAAATATGGTAATTTCTTAAATTTAACAATTTAAATATATAAATTTAATTGTTGTGTAACATTTGCACAGAACTGAAAACAAAGTGTATTTAATATTTATCAAGAAAACCTTGACCTGTAGCCAGTGATGAAATTAATATTTAAATTATTAAAATAGGTCAACAAACAATAAACTATTACTATAATATGTTTTATTTTGGGTAATGCACTTTTGCGTCATTTGTGTAATATTATTTGATTTATTAAATAAAATATTCATGCATATTATTTATTATTTATTATTATCACGTGGCAAAATTTTTGAGACAATTGTTAAATCAAATGCAATTTACTGATGAAAATGCTTACACTATATTAAGTATACGTTCCATACGATAAATTAATTCTGATTTTCGTCCTGTTTATTTATGATATATATTATTTCAATTATTTGTTGTATTCGATGCGATTAAAGCAAAATTGCTGGTTCACTGTTTAAGGCAATAACAGTCAGAAGAGCGACAAAACAAATTTTATTTAAATGTTGAGGGGCAGCAGAAACAAATCAGAAACCGGTGTTGGGATCATCATGATGAAGCTCTGTTGATGATTATAATGATTATTATTATTATTGCTTTTGTTGTTGCTTTTGCTGTTGATATTGTTGTTGCTGTCGTCATTGTGTGTTAGCAAGAGCAAGTGATCTATCTCTCATTTTGTATTTGCTGCTCGCTCGCACTCATGCCGCTAACGCTTGATTGTTAATTATTTGAGTTTTTGTTAAATTATTATTGAAATGCTTGGCAAAAACACAAAAGCAAATAAACAGTCGACAAACGACGAAAATCGTGTGTAAAGAATGTTTTTTCTTGTCTCTTTTTTTCTTCTTGTTCTTTTTTTTTTTTTTTGCGTCTGGTCTACCCTCACACCGTCCTACATTGCCCTTCCGCTGCTCCACTCTGCCCCGCTCAAAGTCGTCGTCATCATCATCATCATCATCATCATTATTATTTCACATACTACAACCACACAGAATTTAACACTCGCGCCATCTTTGGCGTTTGTTGTCGTCGTCGTCGTGTTTTTGTTACGATTGTAGTTGTTGTTGTTGTTGTTCTTGGTCTTATTGCTGTTGTTGTTGCTATTGTTGTTGTTACTGCTGCTGTTGTTGTTGTTGTTACTGCTGCTGTGACTGCAGACAGTGCGCCACCTACCACCTGACCCCCAGCAATAGCAAAACAGAAAAAACGCGTCGTGCTTTCCCAGCGATACGCGTTCATCTTTTCTTTCTTTTTTTTTTCCTTGTTATTTTTTGAGTACATACCCTAACATCTAGAGCATTCTGGCTATGAAGCTAAAGTATGAGGAGATTTCTTACACTGCAAAATCGTCCGTTGAAAAAAGTTAAATACACATATTTTATATTAGTTTATATGCGCACATATAGTTATTTAACGTTATATTTATATAAATAAATAAACATAGTAATCATTATAATAATTATACATAGTTATCTACTTATACAGCTTTTAATGAACTATCTACACATAATTTTTTTTAGTGTGACCAATCTCATAGTATAATTGGTCACACTTAAAAACATTATGTGTAGATAGTTCATTAAAAGCTGTATAAGTAGATTTGAATTTATTTTTCAAAACAATATTATTTTTTTGCCAAGGATTTGAATTTTAATCGTTTATGATTTCTGTTCCATCATTATTAATTTGACATTTTACCCGTTTACTAAAGCCGAGAGTTAAGTTTTTATTATCGTAGTGTATTTAAATGTTCGGTTTTCAGTGCATAAATATGCTTATTGTTACTTGCTCTTATTACTGAGGGAGTGACAAAGATGGAGAGAGAGAGAGAAATGTGACAGAGACACAGCTGTCAGCCCACACAGGTTTAATTTTTTGGATCTCGTTGTTTGTCAACGTCGCACTCTCCTCGCCTCTGTTGGTTCGTTCACCTTCAAGACCGAACCCACAAAACAAAAAAATGCGCATCCGAAACTGTATCTCTCTTTTTTTTTTTTGTTTTTTTGCGTATCGTTGACTAATGCAACCTTTTGCTTCCTGTATTGCGATTTTTAATTGCAGGTGGCCATTAAGATCATTGATAAAACATGCCTCAACGAGGAATACCTGAGCAAGACGTTCCGCGAGATATCCATACTCAAATCGTTGCGACATCCGCACATAACACGCCTCTACGAGGTGATGGAGTCGCAGTCGATGATCTACCTGGTCACAGAGTATGCGCCAAATGGCGAGATCTTCGATCATCTGGTGGCCAATGGACGCATGAAGGAGCCGGAAGCGGCGCGTGTCTTTACGCAGCTCATCTCGGCGGTGCACTATTGCCATCAGCGCGGTGTGGTGCATCGTGATCTCAAGGCGGAGAATGTCCTCCTCGACAAGGACATGAACATTAAAGTGAGTTGCAAAGAAAGCTAACGAAAATCCTTTATTAATATTCATCTTTTGCAGCTGGCGGATTTTGGTTTTAGCAATCACTACGAGGAGGGCAGCTTATTGCGCACGTGGTGCGGTTCACCGCCATATGCGGCGCCGGAGGTTTTTCAGGGTCTCGAATACGATGGCCCCAAATCGGATATCTGGAGTTTGGGTGTTGTGCTCTATGCGCTCGTCTGCGGCGCATTACCCTTCGATGGCAAGACCATCCTGGAGCTCAAGAGTCGCGTGGTCCTCGGCAAATTTCGCATACCCTTCTTCATGTCGCAGGGTGAGTGTCATTTAAGTTTCTCTTCTTACTTAACCCAGCTAATGTATTTGAATCACGATTTGTAGAGTGTGAGCATCTCATTAGGAATATGCTTGTCGTAGAGCCGGATCGTCGTTATACCATCAAACAGATCATCAAGCATCGCTGGCTAAGCGACTGGCAGTCGGAGTTGGAGCAGGAGGAGTTGCGTCTGGACGGCACACCGTCGTTGCCGTTTGGTGTATCTGGCCTGCAGTCAAGCTCTTCCCTGGCCAGCTCCACAACATCGCTGTCCGGTGCGGATAGTGCGGATGTCACTGCTCCCCAGCTGGACGCTGTGGTCATGACCCATATGCTACAGTTGCCCGGACTGACGGCGGACATGATTGCGCAGTCGGTGCATGAGCAGCGATTCGATAATATCTATGCCATATACAATCTGCTGCAGGACAAGCTGCTGCAGAAGCGACGTGAAAACCAAAGACTGCAACACCATGCGAATCTCGCGTACTCGAGATCACGCAAGACAAGCATCACCACCGGCATCGTGGATCGCTCCGAGCCCGTCAAGCAGGAATCTCTCGATCGTCTCAGTCCGCTCAGCAATGCGAATGCCTCCAGTTCGGCGCTCGGCTTTGGCTGGTGTGCCGATGTCGGTGTCGATCTGGAGAAGTTCGGCGACATTGAGCTCGAGTGCCTGGCGCGACCCAATGAAGTGAGTGAAGTAATCTATGTATACATCATTTGTGGATTTTTTGTTCTCTGAATTTTACTCATACCATCTCTCTTCATCACTTCCCCCCGGCAGCACTCTGTCAATGCGCAGCATTTGAGCGCCACAGCTGGCGGAGTCTCTGGGGCGAACACGCGTCGCCACACAGTCGGACCGGGCGATGTGGCGCATGAACAGGCGCTGGCCAATCCCAATGTGCCGCCCATTGATTTCAAGTGTGCGCCGCAGTGCAGCGATACGGCTCAGGCGTATCCCATGAATCTTCCCATGCTGCAGAATCAGCCACTGCACAATTTAACCATCAAGGATCAGCATTTGCTGAAGCCTCCCGTTGTGATGGGTGCCAGTAAGTAGTTCATCCTGTGTGCTCCTTGGAATTGTATTAAGTTTCGCCCTTTGCGTCTGGCCAGGTTCGTTTGGACGTCGCGCCTCGGATGGTGGCGCCAATCTGCACATCTATTATCCCGCCAGCGTATCGGCTGGCAGTAGCGGCGTTGCACCTGCGGCACAACAAATGGACACCACTGGCTACTACATCAATCAGGGCCTGGCAGCTGCGCCACTTCCATCGGAACTGTCGCCGCTCAGCGAACAGTCGCCGAAACAACTCAACTGCTGTCCCGAAAACAGCGGCGAGGAGTGCAGCGAGGAGATTGAGAGGCAAGCTCACCTCTAATACATTCACATCTATTTCTAACTTATGAACCCTTACAGGTACATGCAGAAGCGCGGCTGTGTGAAGCGACATACGGTCGGCTGCACCGAGGATCTATCCGTCAGCCACAATCCCGGCGAGCTGGGCCAGATGCAGGTGCCACCAGGTGCCCAAGCACAAACGCCAAGCGGCAACGGTGCATCTGCTGGTGGCAATATGCGCACCCGTCGCAGCGGTCTGCTAACCGTTACAGATCGGCCGCCAGGTACGTTTCCCCTGGCTATTTGTTATTTGTATTATTTGTAAATCCTTTTGAAACCTTAAAACATCTTGGAATGAAACAGCATTATGTGGTTTTGTAAAGAGATTAACAAAGATTCCGGAACCAGAACATAAAAAACATAGAACACATAGAATCTTAGTATATAAGGATGTCAAGCTTTATGACGATTTTAAAACTAAGCTAAGGTTTTTGTAGTAGTATCTCACCACTTAGTAAACGACATAAATTGTTTCAACAAAACTGGTTCCTTAGGAGATTTGCGTCACGACCAGATTCCTTTCTATCTAGGTGTCAAATCGAATCGAATTTATGTTCCCGTTGTAGCACATAAAGTGCAAAAGTTCCGATAAAGATTAGCAATTTTTTTTCTTTCAAATTCTTCTCGGTACTCGTTTCTGTATCTGTTTAAAAAAAAAAATTTTGTAACCGGTTTATTGCCGAAAAATTTCGAATTTCGGTTTCGATACCGATTCCGGTTCGAAACCGATTGTAATCGGTTAATTTCGTTTCCTGCTTGCCATAATCAGAATTTATTTTAACTAAACTAAATACTTGGGAAATAATATTTAATGAAATTTTGCTTGATTAACCATGCTTAAAAAACTATATTTTTGTTTTTAATTTTATAAATAATTTTATTTGAAGAAAATTTGTTTATATTTTTAATTTTATTTAATTGATTTTTGTTTTTTTTTTGTTTGTATTTCGTTTTATGATTTTTCGGATTATTTTGGTTAATTGCACTGCGTTAAACGCTAAATCGTCGCCTGCTCAACAACCACAACCACAACCACAACAACAACAACCAACAACAACAATAATCATAACAACCTACTACTGCTGCTGCTGCTGCTGCTGATGCTGCTATTCGCTTGACGCTCAACCCCCCACCCACCCACAACCCCCTCGCCACATCCCCCCCTTTGTCTTGTTGTCCGCGTAGTGATTTGCCCCAAGCTAATACGCGAAGTTGAATCTCGCATGAATCGCGACTATTTGCCGCCCACACTCAAATCGCTGAGCCAATCGCCGCCAAATGCGCCCATTTTTGGTCTGGCAATGGGTGTGGCAACGTCGCCGTTGAGTGCCGCCAGCGCCGGCAGCAGCAACTCTGTGCCGCTGGTGGCGGCGCCCACAATGGCGGCCAACAATCGTCGCACCATCCGCGCCACCCACTGTAAGCTGCCCACTGTGCAGGAGGGTGGTAAGTTTAATTTTTTCTTTATTTCTTTACATCTTTAATTCATTAATTCTTTCTTGATTTCCCAATGCCGAATTTTATGTCTGCTCCTTGCTGGAAAACACAGCTCTGCAATTTTGTTACTCCCTTGAGAATTCCACTAATTTTGTATTCGGTTTTGTTTATTTTTTGTGCCCATCTCTTTGGCTGATTGCGCGGATGGGATGGATTACCGCTTAGCGACCATAGGACGCTACAGTCCCGTGCGTCGCGCCTCGGAGGGATCACGTTCGCAGTTCCAGGGGCCGCTGCAGGAATGCCAGTCGCTGCAAAAAGGTATCGCACAGAGAAATTTTTTGGTTGCACCCAGTCCGCCGCTTTTAGAAAATTCGATCAGTCTGCCCGGTAAGCGAAATCAATATGCTCCACTCAAAATTCAATTGGAACACCTTTCAGCGCACTTGCTGCACACATCTGCACACGAACTAATCCGAATCATTGCTTGCCTCCACACAGCCTCACCCATCCATGGCAAACCGACGAATCTGCAGCTGGCGCTGCGACGCGGTCACGACATTGAGGTGCCGCCGGAGGCCATACAGAGTCTGATGCCCGCCTTGGATCGTTTGGTGAAGGAGCAGCGGGTCAGCTTTGAAATTGCCAAAAAGATAATCTCATCGAAAGTGGTGCCCATCGATCTGGCCACCCAGCTAGGACTTGCCGCCCATGCGGCGAGCGGCGCAGCGGTCAGTGGCGGTCACTTGGATCAGTCGCATCTGCTGCAGCAGCAGCAGCTGCATCAGCAGCCCATGTACAGCTACAGTGTGTCGCCGCTGTCGACGTTGCCTCATGGTCCCAATGCCTCGTTGACCAGCGCCAAGCAGATGTTTGGTCAGCCCATCTGTGGCTATCAGTATCAGCCGGCAGCAGCGGCAGTGGCGGCTGTGGCACTAACACTCCCCTTGCAGCCACAGCATTTGGTGGATACGTTCAGCACCATCAATTTGGGCGCCTGCAACTCGAACAGTAGCAGCGGCTGCCAGTCGCCCGTCTACAGCAGCAACTGCAACAGCAGTAACAGCCACAGTGGGAGCGGTTTCAGCGGCAGTAGCTCACCAAATCCAAATCCGTATCTGCCGGGCACCGGTCCCTTCAATCCCTGTGTGAGTGTAAATGCGTGCGCCACATCCCCATTGCATCAGATCACCAAGGGCATCTCAGTGTTGAGCACTGGCGGTGGTGGTGGTTCCATTACGCGTGGCACCTCTGCCGCCAGCGAGGGTGCTGCTCAGCAGCCACTCGATCTGTCCATGGATGTGTGCATTCCGTGCGATCAGCCGTCGGCTGACTATGCGACTACCAATTGGTTTATGCCCACGGCGGCGTACTATGATCTGAAGCCATTGAATCTGTCGCCGGCGCAGCCAGTGCGCGTTGTACCCACGCCACCAGCATCGCCCAATCTGTGCATCATCCAGGAGGAGAATGGCAACGGTCAAATGTGTCACACGATTAGCACGGGCACCCCATATGCCGGCTGCACGGGCGGCATTACGCCACAGATCTGCCTCACCGATGTCCAGGGCAGCGAGATTACGCTGGTGGCCCTCTCCTCGGACAACAGTCGCGACAGCGAGGACTCTCTGGAGCCACATACGCCCATCATGTCAATGCAGGTGGGTTCGATTTGCAATTCTCTCTGCCACAACTCATTCCAACAAAAAATGATAATCTTTGAATGTTCTAATTGACTCGCAACTCTAATCCCAGTATGCTTTAACTCACAGGGCCTGATCATCACGGAGCCCAGCAGCGATATGCCATCGATAACGCGTGGGATCGGACGCAAGGCGAGTCTCGATTGCGAGAATAGCACCGCCAGCACCACACATGCTGTGCCAAGTTGCCACGCCCATGGGTCGGGGAATACGGAGCCGCATAGGCGTGGCAGTGATAAATCGCTGGGCTTCTCGGACGATTCGCTGAGCAACGACTCGAATAATCTGTCACCATCATGTCAGGAGCCATCGGCCAGCTCCGGTTTCAAATCCGACTCACATTCCGAAATGGGGGATCACACCGAATGCGGGCATCTAACGCCGGACTCCATGTGCGATTCCCGTCGCATGTCCGACGAGATGTGCTATGAGGTCCCACTGCCGCACGAGTGCTCCAATCTGGACTCGACACGCATCCTGGAGATGGTCAAGCAAACGATTGACTCGACAATGCCTCCCAAGGGCTTCGTGCTGCACAAGGGCAGCATTAGCTCCGAGGATAGCGGCGCCGAGTCCCGCTACAGCAGCGCCTCCAATGCGTCCAGCGAGGCGACAACCAATGCCAACGCCCTCGCCAGCATGGCGGCCAGTGCTGCTTGCACTGCGTCCAACTATGGCGAACCGACTACCAATTTAAGTCTGGAGTACTCGGGTGGACTGCAGATCGAACTGCAGGTGTGCGAGGGACGCAGCCGGGATCATCATGGAGCTGGCAAAGGTATCAAATTGAGACGCATTTCGGGGGATCAGTTTGAGTACGGAAAGATTTGTCAGCAGCTCATTAGTACCATAACCATGCAACAGGTGGCGGGTTAAGGCGGCAGCAGGACTGTCCCCAAAAGTTTCACTTTAAATATGTATGTGTGTTGCGAGTGCATGAGTGTGTGTGTGCGTGTGCGTGTGCGTGTGCATGTGTGTGTGTGTGTTAGTGTATCTGTATGTCCTGTATTTTGAATGTAAACAACAAACAGAAATGACTCGCCTTGCCTATAAACTCTGCGTAGCTGTGATTTAAGCCGATATGTTCGATATATGTGCATATATCATATATATGTGAATGTATCAATATGTGTGTGTAACTGTTACTGTGTATCTGTATCCTTTCGTGTGTGTGTGTGCGTGTTGATTTTTGTATCCTAACAAATCAAACAATCGGACGAATAACATAAGCAATTGAAAACCAACGTCCGATGTATATATTATGATTATATATATAAAATGTAATTTGATTGTTATTTGACATACTTTTTAGGCTTCGTTTCAATTCGTTAAACTAGTAAATTTAATCAAAATTTTTTTAGCTAACTTGTACAATAGATATATATTTATATATATATATAAATATATATATATATATGTATTTAACTGGCGAGCATTTGAAAAATTTGTAGCTACGGTTTTAACTGTACATACTTTATATATATGAATCGATATACAAATATATATATATATATATATACACACAGACAGCTAAAGGCATTGCGTATAGTGTAGACCTGCAGATTTTTATTCTAATATTGATTCAAAATTCAACTTCTATTATTTTTTTGTGTAAAGAAAAAAGTGAAATGCATTCCAGTAGCAAATTTTTTAAAACAATTTCAGACGTTCTAGCTATATCATAGACATATGGATATGTATATGTAATTAGTAGTTATAGTTAAGATCCTATTCTAATTTTGAACTCTGTGCAATCCTATACGACAAATTGCGTATAGCGCTCACCGTGAACACGATTTCGATTTGGAACACTTTGTTCAATATACATACATATATAAATATTAAATACTATAATACAATGACACAATTAATGTCTGTAGTTAGTATGCATTTTTTGCTCCGATATTCGTAAGCACTATATAGTAAGCTCTTTGATTCCGTTAAATTTAAAATGAAAACAACAACAACATTTATGTATGTAGTAAAACTTTGTTAATGGTTAGGAGTGGCGCCTTCGATATGCGTTCAAATTGATTAAACACAAATTGAGAAATATATTATTAAAAGACTGCTGTGATTTTAAACATAATTACTTTTACCTTTTATTTAGTTCCGAAAAGATAAACAAAATCAAATGATAAACAACAGAACAACAAATAAACAACATGAACTTAGTTATACATATGATATCTAATAATTAATTCAACTTTATCTTAAATAAATTACCAATTCTCCAAACATATAAATACTGAACAATCTTCAATGCACTAAGTATTTACGACCAATATTTTGAATTCATATAGTACTTTTCGAATTCGATTTTAACGCCAGAATTATGTGCAAAGCGCCACCTATTGGGATTGTGGCAAACTTAGCCAACTTGGCAGAGTTGAGCTTAACAGCAATCACCGATAACAACGCACAAATGAGTATATTGCCTATCGATAGAATATTTCAATAAAAAGAAGAAGCAGCAGATTGTTTTGATGCAGCTAGTTTTTAGTTGAACGAATTTTGTGATTATTGCTAAAGCATTTATAATGGAAATTTGAGCGTAAAAATGATTTGCCGTCTGTGCCTGAACAGCGTCAGCGACACCATTCAAATATTTGAGGGCGTCGGCCTATCGCTGAACATAGCCACAGTGCTGGCCAAATATTTTTGGTTTCAGGTAACATTCTTATCTGTATATTTATTTCTTTTGCATTTGCAAATGTAAACAATGAGCTTATTTTAGCCGAAAAGCGATGATCCCATATCGACGGCCGTCTGCGGCGGCTGCTGGACGCGGGTCAGTGACTTTAACGAGTTCTATGCGAGCGTGGAAAAGGCGCATCGCCTCCTCACTGAACGTTTCTCCCTCAAGAGCGGCGAACAGCAGCAGGAGAAGCCCCATGCAAGTAGCCAAAGTCTGCAGTTCGGTGAGAGCAAGAAGGAGGCGATAGAAATGGAGGAGGACTCTAAAGATTTTCTTTATCATGATGAGGATGGTGAAATGGATCAGGATCAAGATACGGCCGCCGACGATTTATATGTCAGCGGCAATGAGAGCGATGCAGCTGCATCGTTCAGCAACGAACAGTTCCTCAACGATATGCTTGCCCAGCAGGCACAAGCAAATAGTGATCCTGCTGCAGAAGAAGTGCGCACTGAACAGAAACCAGAGCAAACATCTGCTGAATTGCAGCCAACTGAAGCTGTTCAGGAGCGTCGTGAAACGCGCTCCACACGTGCTAAGAGCAAAGCGCACCAGGTAAATGAAACGCCTCCAGCTGAACAGAAAACAGCAGCCAAGCCACGAGGCAGATCAAAAATGGAGAAAGTCGTTGTCAGCGATGCGGAGGAGTTGCCCAAGCACAAACGCTATGTAGACTACAAGAAATCCATGCTGGAGATTGATGAGAAGATTGCCCAACATATGCGCCTCACCTGCAGCGTTTGTCATGTGGGACAGGAGACGTTCCGGAAGCTGTGCGAGCACATGAAACAGATGCATCATCGCAAGGGGTATGCGGTTTGCTGCAACAGGAAGTTCTACAAGCGTTCCTTTCTCACCGATCACATCGATCGCCACTCAAATCCCGAGAAATTTAAGTGAGTGTAATGGTAAAGTGCGGACAACGAATTACAAATCAAAGCCTTAAATTTATCCAGTTGAAACTAATGTGATTTTTGTTTTGTGTCCAGATGCGATCTGTGCAATCGAACCTTTGCGGACAAGCAGTGCCTGCGTAATCACGAGCTTCTGAAGCACCAGCCGGACGAGCAGAAGAAGTTCATGTGCGAGCACTGTCCCAAGCGATATACCAAGCAGTATCTATTGGATCAGCATCGCACCATACACAAGGAGCGCAACGTGCCCTGCAACATCTGCGACAGACGGTGAGCGAATGTGATGCAACTGTTTATATTTGGATAGATCTATATCTAGACCACACTTATATCTGTAGATATTCCTTATGCAAACTCTTCCCGCATTTTAAGTGACTTTCTATCTTGTTGCTCCACAGATTTGTCAATGTTTCGAGACTGTGCACGCATGTGAAAATGGTGCATGGCAATTATGGCACCATGTGCGATATTTGCGCGCAGGTTATTCGAGGACCGGCTGCGTTTGAGCGCCATCAGCTGACGCACGCTGGGATTACGGAGCCAAAGGTGCAGTGCGAGATTTGCGGTTCGTGGCACAAGAACAAGACCAGTTTGAAGAAGCATGTGCGTCGCCACAACGCCTCCTCGGAGGAGTGCAAGTGCAACATCTGCGGCAAGGTGTCGCCGAATCGGAGCGCCATGCTCAGCCATCAGAGCTATGTGCACTTTACGGACCGGGCGCATTGCTGCAGTGTTTGCAGCAAGAAATTTAAGAAAGCCATCAATCTGAAGGAGCACATGGCCACGCATACGGGCGAGGTGCTCTACAAGTGCCCGCACTGCCCGAAGACCTTCAATTCGAATGCCAACAAGCATTCGCATCGCAAAAAGTGCCATCCCAAGGAGTTCGAGGAGGCGCGCAAGGCACGCATCCAGAAACGCATGGGGGCCGATGCGATCGAGCAATCGTGCAAGTCCCAAACTAGTCTAATCACAATCACGACGGGCGAAACGGATAGCGAGCTAGAGACGCACGATATACTGGTGACGACGACGACGACGACGGCGACGCCGGCGGCAGCGGCGGCGGAGGAAGAGGATCATAGCGATGATGATTTCAAGGGCGAGGACATTGAGTTTATGCTCGAACTCAGTCCACAGCCGGTCGAATAGACAATCTGTTTAATATTTATGTGTTTGATTAGTGTATTTTTATGTATTAAGTGAAATCCTTAGGCTAGCATCAAGTAACAAAATTAAATAGACACAGATCAGATAAAAGTCAGGAATGTTGCACACACATTTTGTCGAGAATTTCAAGTACTAACCCCGCTCACAGATGATCTCGACGGCGTTCGGTTCCATCAGCACTGACTCCAGGCAGCGATGCACCGCTGACCCGAGTATCTCATCCAGCAGAAAGTTAACCAGGCTGCAATTTCAATTGTTAAAAGTGAGTGTTAGCGTTTAAAGGTCTGGATAGGAACTCACTTCTCATCGCTAACAAAGCGCCAGAGATTCATTTGCAGATAGTGCGCATCCACCTGGATCTGTTGCAGTCCAAACTTGCTAAAGGTGCGCAGACGGACGCATTCCAGCAGCGTCTGTCCAAGGATTAATGGAGATTATTAGCAATAAACTAAAACTTTTATCTTCTCCTTACCTTAAGTCCAATCTTAATGATGCCCATCACGATGGACGCCTTGCTGAACTCTACGGATGTGAAGATGTCGACACGCTCTGAGAACAGCCGATGAATGTTGGACACATAGCTGGACTCCAGCTGCGAGGGCGTGTAGTTTGACCAGTTGGATCGGTACTGCGGCTTCGACGCATTAAAATTGCTAAAGTACGTTTTGCGGCTGGAATCGCTGCTGGCCGTGGTGCGAAAACCTGCATTGCCTGTGCTCTCATAGAGGCTAGCGACAACCGTCTCAATGCTGCCCAGTTCCTCGACGACACGCTTCATCACGGCACGCACCGAACGCGGCTCCAGGCAGTTGAGCCAGTCGCGCGTTTCGACGCTCTTGCGGAGCATCTGCGAGATGTTTGTGCCCTGCAACCGCACATAGGCGTCGAGCAGGGACTGTGCCGTCTCCCGCATCTCCGCACAGATCTCCGTTTCGTGGGTGAGCGTTGCACTGTTCTCCGAGTCAATCTCGTAGAGATCATCGACGAGCGCTATCTGCAGAGCAATCGAAAATAAGTAGAATATTAATTATATCAGAAAAAGCATGACTGATCATTCACCAGTATATGGACGCCCTGCTGTTCAAGTTCGAGGCACGTTTTGGAAAGCACTAGAAGCAGGTTGGGCGGGCTGGAGCTCGAGGCATCCGCAAAGCCACACATAACCTTGGAAATGTGACGCAAGAAGCCAATTAGGAGGTTCTCCCGTATGCCCTCCACGCAGAGAGCGCCCTTGTGCTCGGCCTTGATGTTGAAGGACCAATCGGTGCGCAGAAAGATCATTAAGTCCTGCAGCACACCCTTGATCTTCTCCACCATGGCCACATAGAGATTGCTAATGAGATCGCTGAGATTCACGCCGGCAGCCACATCGCTCTTGGCGGACACCAGCGACAAGCGCACCGCACTAAGGCTATCTGCGAAATGATCCCGGAGACTCTTGCCATGTGCATCGCAAAGCTGATGGGCAGCGGCAATGATGATTTCCAGCGTGTTGCGCTGCACCTGAAGACCGCGACAGATGTTGCGCATCGCCTGCAGCCGGCGATGCAAGCGGTCCAAGGCGCGCAGCATCACCTGCGTATCCCCGTAGCCAATGTCCGATTCGACGCGATCCTGCACCAGCGTCAGATACTTATCAATGTTTTCATTGAGAAAGATATTCAGTTCGTTCAGAGCATTCTCCTGGAAGTCATCGCTGGAATCAAGTCTATATTATGCTTTAAAATCCAAGCCAAGATTTAAAAACGCTCACCGTTCGTGCTCATAGTGCTTGGCGACAAACATGTCGAAATAGGAGGTGACCACCAAGGCCAAATCGTTGAGGAAGCCATCGATGCCCATGTCGACAAACTCGAGCATATCGCGCTCCGTTTGATCCTGCAGCATGACAATCTGTTCGTGCAGCCGCTTGCCAGCACATCTCAGCATCTCGCTGGCCAAATCCGAGGTCTTCTCATCCAGTTGCAGGAGCAGTTCACCAATTTCTGTAAGAGATTGCGCTGTGTTGCCGGCTCTCTGGAAGTCCTGACGCAGGCGCTCCTTTAGATCGGCCATAATTGCATCACAATCGCGCTGAATGCCGTCGAACGAGGGCTGTCTGCCGTACTGAGCGAACACCTTCTGGGCATGAAGATAATCCTGCACGGCTTGCGCATAGTTCTGCTCCTCAATCAGTGACTTGAGCTTCGCTGGCAGTGTGGACAGGAACTGCAAACGCTTCAGCAGTGAGTGCTTCTCGGAGAGGCGACACAGCTGGGAGCGTGTGCCTTGAAGGGTGCCCGTGATCTGCTCGCTAAATGTTGTGATCGACTGCATCTTGGTCATGAGCAGATTCACATCTGTTTCCATCTGCTTGAAGTCGTCCTTCATCTTGCGAATGGTGTCCGTCGCCGAAATGAATTTGTTGTAGTTCTCGTACACCAAGGTTTGCATATCCGAGTGCAACGTTTGTGTGTCCTTCACAACGGCCGCCTCGGTGTCCATAATCTGCTTGAGCGAGCAGTCCTTCAGCAGCCTCTCCAGATACCTATCGGAATCAAAGCTGGAGCTATCCATATCGAACGGATTCTCTTTTTCCTCCATTTTACAAAAACTTTGTAGTAATACCTTTTAAGAATATATTATTAAATGCTAATTTACAAACTTTTATATAGTTTGTGTCTCAATAAGAACACAAAAACATATGTTTCTGTTATTCGAAAACTTAACATTTTAATAGAATGTTGGCAACAGCTGCTAAATGCCGCCAAATCACATACTGATAAATGAAAATACAGCCTTTGCTAACAATATTTGTCATTTATTACTATCGTTTATTTAATGTCAATAATTAATTGGTGATATTTTATAAAATTAAATACGAGTAACGTCGGTAGAAAACAGTTTACAGTTTAGCTAAAGTTATGTTTGTGCTTGCTGAGGGCTGCAGAAAAGTATATACGAGCTAAGAGTAAATGAACGAACACCGGAGAATGAGCTGGTTCGTTCAGTTAAGTGAGTCGTTCGATCGAACTTATTCCGAACGATTCGATACAACTCTAGTATACACAAAAGGTTTAAAATAAGTACTTTTCTTGTGTGATAAACAGCAAAGTGTGTTAAAGGACACACTGGAACGGCAACTTCAACGCAAAGTGCACAATTATAAACTGTGAAATGAAGCCCATATTATAGTTTTTGCATGCGTTGGCTGCTGAAAAACGGTAACAACAGCCCTGCCCCATTGCGTCCCCTTGTGTAACAGCCCTGTTCCTTAAGTGTTTTTTGGTGCTCCTGCTTCGACACAGGACCTAATTGTGAAAAGTCCTAATTAATTGGAAACCAAAATAATAAAAAAAAGAATACATAGAAAATGAAGAATGAAATGAATATTATGAAAAAATCTATTCAATTATTCACATTGAATGGGAACTACATGTGTGTAATAATCAGATTTCAAGATGTGTGCACCCTGCGGTTTTGAAGTACAGTACTAAATTAAACCACTTACACACTATATGTTTATATATGTATGTACAAAATGCATTTCTAGTGGTTTCAGTTCAACACGGAGAATTGCACACACTAAACGAGAGCGTCGGAACAATCAAGTGACAGCGATAAGGGCAGGATCATGACCTTGGAAACGCAACCAGTTGGCGGGGGACTGTGTGATGGCAAAATTGCCGGGCTCTACGATCTGGAGGAGACTCTCGGTTCGGGTCACTTCGCTGTGGTGAAGCTGGCGCGACATGTGTTCACGGGTGCCAAAGTGGCAGTGAAAGTCGTCGATAAGTTGAAGCTAGACGAAGTCTCCAAAGCGCATTTATTTCAGGAAGTTCGGTAAGCTTGAAAATTTTACCTAATATCGAGTATGTATATAATATATATGTGTATACGTTTTTGTCCTATCCCTATAGCTGCATGAAACTGGTGCAGCATCCGAACGTGGTGCGGCTTTATGAAGTGATTGACACACAGACCAAGTTGTATCTGGTGCTGGAGCTGGGCGATGGCGGCGATCTCTATGATTATATAATGAAGCACGAGACCGGGCTGAGCGAGGAATTGGCCCGCAAGTATTTCCGGCAAATACTCCGCGCAATCACGTACTGTCATCAGCTGCACGTAGTGCACAGGTACGAACACTCATATTGCTACTGAAATGCCATAATGTCAACTAATTTTTTACGTAACACATTTTTCGTGACTCGCTCATCGGACAGGGACTTAAAGCCAGAGAATGTTGTATTTTTCGAAAAGCTGGGTCTCGTCAAGCTAACGGACTTTGGTTTTAGCAACAAGTTCTTGCCCGGCCAAAAGCTGGAGACATTTTGTGGCAGTCTCGCATATTCAGCACCCGAAATATTGCTTGGCGACTCATACGATGCGCCCGCAGTGGGTAAGTCTATCTGTGTGTGTGTGTTTTTGTGTGCTTGTATCGCATGATAAGCTTTATTTAATTATTGACATTATCTATTAGATATTTGGTCTCTGGGCGTTATACTGTATATGCTGGTGTGTGGCCAGGCGCCTTTTGAGAAGGCCAACGATTCGGAGACGCTCACCATGATTATGGATTGCAAGTATACTGTGCCGTCGCACGTGACCCATGAATGTCGCAATTTAATTGCTACAATGCTGGTGCGTGATCCAAAAAAGCGGGCAACCGTTGAGGAAATTGCATCATCCGCTTGGCTTAAGCAAATCAATGAGCCCGAATCCGTTGAGCACTCGCTGCCGCTGGTCAGCCGTGAGCAGCTAAGTGAAGAGGATCACGCTTTTATTATACAGAAGATGATAAACGGAAACATTGCGTCCAAGGAAGAGATACTGCAGTATGTAACAAACCAAATCTATATATATATATAATAGTCGCCCGCGAATTCGAACATTTATAAATAAGCATCGTCATTAAGAGGTCATAATAATAACACAATAACTCACTTAAAAAGCGTTTGCTAATAGTCTATTATAGTTTGCATTTGCATATTGATTGTATAGCAAGCATATGACTTGCACTTTTTATTGGAATCGCTTGAAAAAACGTTTTAATTTGCGAGCGTCAATTGTAATTACAAATTTTTTTTTTTTTTGTTTTAACAAAAATCAAATTTCGTACAGGGCTCTAGATAAAAATAAGTACAATCATATAACGGCCACATACTTTCTGCTGGCCGAATTACGTTTGCGCCGACGACGAGAGGAGGCACACAAACAAAAGCTGCAAGAGGCGGGTCTAAAGTGAGTAAAAAAACATGTAATTCATTTATACGTATTTATATATATATACATACACCTATATTGCTATACAAATATTGTTATCTTTTAGACTGGGTGATGTTGATCGCAGGCCCACAGCAGATAAGCCGAGTCCAACGGAAAATCCGAAAGTAGTTGTGCCTGTTAGCATAAATGTCACCCCGGCAGCACAGTTTGGCAATGATAATGCAAAGCCGGTAAGTTGACAGCTTTTGGGTACATATTTGACATTCTAATGACGCATTATTAAACAATTTTAGGATAAGCGTACCCGCAAGTGTAGCATAGTGCGAGAGGAGGACGAGGAGGAGTCGGCAAACGAGGGTGGCGGCATTGGAAATGAGCTACAAGTGGGTTCAATGCGACGCGAGTCTATTTCCGATGGACGACTCAACCGCTCATTGCAGGAGCGCCACTGTCCGTCAGCGCCAGCAGCCGATGTGCCAACAAATACACGCACAAAGATAGTCGTGTCCGTCGATACGCTCGCCCAGAAGCTAAAACAAATGGAAAAATGTGTCAAGGTGGATGAGGATACAATAAGCGGTCTAAAGGAGCTCGAAATTGGGAAGCTGAAGCCGTTGCCCAGCAGCAGCAAGAATCCGGTGCTGACGCATCGACGTACAAAGCTTAACAAGATACGTACGCCATCGTGCAGCAGTTCAGAGGCATCTGACGATGACACAAAGACCCGTAACAAGAAGAAGATTAATAAGTTCACTGGCGATACACCCATAAGATTTCGCACGCATCGGAGAGATTCGCATGATGATTCCAGTGACTCACAGGATCAACTGTATCCACCGCCTGGCTCCAATAGCAGCGCTGCCAATTTCATCTCGAATAGCAATTCTGGTGTAAGTGGCAAAAAAGAGGAGCAGGGACAATATAAAGAGGTAAAGCGTTAAATAACAATTATTTTAAAAGCTCTAATTACGATCTAAATCTATAGCCAAATAAATCGGAGGAAACACGCAAATCTCACACTCAAAAAAATAGGAAGCATCATAGTAAGGATCACGTTGATAAACATTCCCAAGCGGAAAAACAGCAAACAGTAGTATTTGAAAGTACAACAGCACGTCGAAGGCGCATGCGCGAAAGCCAGTCCTTGGATCGCATCACAGAGGCTCAGGAATACGAGCTGCGTCATCGTCATATAAATGAGGCAGCCGGTGGTGATGCTGCAACAGCGGAATCAAGTCATCAACAACAACAGCAACAACATATCCAGCAAAGAAATTCATTATTCAATTTAAACACATTCTCCGTTGCCGAAACTAAAGAAGAATATGACGAAGAGTCCGATTTTATACCGGACATCGATAATACGGACCAAATCATGAACACATTGAATGCAGCCAAAGCAACGCTTAAGCAAAAGCAATATTTTAATGACACCAATTATAGTAGGAACTATAACAAAAACAGCATTAGTATCAACAACAACAAAAAGAAATCCAACGAAACACCAAAAGATATTTATAATCTGAATTCAATCGAGAAAATCGATTTGATTTTGGAAGATAAAAGCCTTACCAAAGCAATACATGTTACCGGCTCTAAATGCTTTGTCACTATGAAGAAAATTCGAAGGCTCGGAAAATATTTTCCGGTAGTAAACTTTTCTTAAGACATAGTTACCGTTATATTAATAGCTGCAAAGTGCATTCTAAATCTTAAAAAACGTAGTAAATATGTAGAAAATATGCGTGTACGTGTATGTATTACAAAAAATTAAGAGAAAAAGTTATAACAAAAAAAAAATACATATGCGACAATTTAATATTAGTTGTAGCGTAATTTAATTTATTATGCAATCTTTAACTAGCAATAAAAAAAGGCACATATTTTGACATTATGCTAACCTCATTTACTGATGAGAAACCATTGCCTAATCTAGAAACACCACACGCACAAATAGATTTCGTGCATTCCCGAAATAAATGTATGTTATGGCGATAAGTGTGTGAGTACAATGTACAAACCAACTCAAATAAAGTCAATAAAATATAAACCCCAAAAAAAATTGAAGGATTGAGCAGACAATTTTTGGATTTGAAGTTGGCGCCTGCCTATCTGCTCTTATCGTTAAATTTTGCAATCGATTGTGCACCAAATCGATATCGGCGACACAAACTAGAGATGTGCAACCGCTGTGACTTGTTACTCTTCGATACTTGAGTTAAGTAACAAGTACGTGAATAGCGCTCATCTCTATTATGAAATTTTTGTTGAGAAAAAATTGAAAATAATATTAAGAAATAAAACAGGCATTGTAATCTGTGTGAAAACTATAGCCTCAATTAGCAATAATGTTGCGGATCTATCAGAATACATACCGGTAAGAACAGAAAGTGGCTAATGCGAACCGGTTGCAAATTTTTCATACATCGATTTCGTCATCATCGCCCCATCGCAATTTTGGCGAATTTGCACTTTCAGGCGAACCGCTAGAAAAGCCGTTGTGTACTCAACAAAGGTTGTCTGCTGTAACCACTCCACGCTATGCAGCATCACCAGCCAACCGCGTCGCACCGGATCTGCCGGTGGTGCACGATGGGAGCGGCACAGCAATCGCAGCCACGAGGAGTTTTTGCTGGGTGGCAACCAGGCGAGGGGCTGGACAATACCGCCCCACTCTCGTGGATATGGAATGTTTGTCGTGCGAATTCTAAGGGGCGCCCTCAAGCTGCGTTACATTGTGTTGGGCGGCGCTGTTGGCGGTGGCGTCTCCCTGAGCAAAGTGAGTAAAAATAACTTATATTTGTAATTGTTATATAATTTGCCAAATGCATTTATGCACGTGCAGAAATATGAGGATTGGAAGGATGGGTTGCCCGATATGAAATGGCTCGAGGATGTACTGCCTCAGGGTGAGAGATGGAGTCAGTTCTCAAGGAATCTCATTGAAGTCGGCAGCGCTGTGAAGGATGCCATTGAAATCGGTGAGTTTTTAATTTATATATATTTTTTTCTTTTCCTTCTCTCTCTCACTTTAAATTGCCATAACGGTTAGTTTTTATTTTACTGAATGCGGGTTAAAGGAGTTTTCAATTTATTATTTGCATACATTGTTTATTTCTCACGAGTCGTTTGATTTTCACATTCAGTATACTTAACATATGGGCATTTCCACAAAAGGCTTTACTCTAACATCAACGCGTTGTCAGTTCTTCTTTGTTAATTTGCACAAAATTACTAAATAATTGAATTATCTAATTTATTGAATCGCATTTTGTAATTGCATTTTTATGCCTAACGAAAGCAAATGTACTTTAATCATTCACATATTCTGTTATTTCTTTTAACAACCATAATCAAAAAAACCACAATGGTTAAATCTCAAGTAAATAAATGTCACGTTCCATATTATAGTTGACTTATTTATCTTATTTCAATACTCTCGACAGTGCTCAGTGTTTAACGCTGTATTAAATTAGAAATAAGTAAAAAGAAATTGAAGAAAAATGGAAATGCCCATATTTCACTTGGCTGCGTTGTTATACATAGTTTTGGCCTGAGAATGAATATTGATGATATTGGGCTTTGCTTGTAGATCCGAGGCTTAAGCAGCTGAGCGAAGATAAGTTGTCGGAATGGCGCTCGTGGTTCGATAATCGTCTGGACGATGCAATTGAGGCGGCCGATTATCAAGGAACTCAAATTGTCGAAAGTAGGTTACACACAATTCAAATATTCAAATTGCTGAACATAATGCATTTAAAGTGAGAGAATTTATGTTCGCCTATTACCATTTCGTTTTATGTACTTATTAACTAAAACTCAAATTAATTTTCCATTGCAGCCAAGGAGGATATCAAGTCGAAGACAACTGTTGCCGCGCTGGGAATACCAGCGGACGAAAGTCGTAAAAAATATGGTGAGTCAATAAAGTAATTGTGAAATTATAATGTTTATTTACTTGGGATTTGTTTATTTATTGCAGACAAACTGCAGAGCCAAGTGGAAACACTGCAGACTGAAATTATGAACGTTCAGATCAAATACCAAAAGGAGCTCGAGAAAATGGAGAAGGAGAATCGTGAGCTGCGTCAGCAATATCTCATACTTAAAACAAACAAGAAGACGACGGCAAAGAGAATTAAGAAATCGCTAATTGACATGTACTCCGAAGTGCTGGACGAATTATCCGGTTATGATACGGGCTACACCATGGCCGATCATTTGCCGCGTGTTGTTGTTGTCGGCGATCAAAGCAGCGGCAAAACTTCTGTGCTCGAGTCTATTGCCAAGGCGCGTATCTTTCCTCGCGGCAGCGGTGAAATGATGACACGGGCCCCAGTCAAAGTAACCCTGGCCGAGGGACCATATCATGTGGCACAATTCCGTGACAATGATCGTGAATACGATCTTACCAAAGAATCAGATCTGGCTGATCTGCGGCGCGAGGTGGAGTTCCGCATGCGCTCTTCCGTCCGTGGCGGCAAGACGGTGAGCAATGAAGTGATTGCCATGACGGTCAAGGGTCCTGGACTGCAGCGCATGGTCCTGGTGGATTTGCCAGGCATTATTTCGGTAATCAGATTATTACAATTTTGTAGTCCTTGAAGTTTCTATAATGTATTCAATATTTGCAGACCATGACAGTTGATATGGCATCAGACACAAAGGACTCTATTCACCAGATGACCAAGCATTATATGAGCAATCCGAATGCGATTATTCTATGCATTCAGGACGGCTCTGTTGATGCGGAGCGAAGTAATGTCACCGATCTGGTCATGCAATGTGATCCCTTGGGTC
The DNA here is from genome assembly GCA_035042185.1 of Drosophila kambysellisi. Classification (NCBI taxonomy): domain Eukaryota; kingdom Metazoa; phylum Arthropoda; class Insecta; order Diptera; family Drosophilidae; genus Drosophila; species Drosophila kambysellisi. The sequence continues at coordinate 7,845,135 of JAWNLS010001251.1, forward strand.
GCCGCACAATATTTGTACTTACCAAGGTTGATTTGGCCGAGGAACTGGCAGATCCTGAACGTATACGGAAAATATTGTCGGGCAAACTGTTTCCAATGAAGGCCCTGGGCTACTATGCCGTTGTCACCGGTCGCGGTAGGAAAGATGACAGCATCGATGCCATCAGGCAATACGAGGAGGATTTCTTTAAGAATTCCAAACTGTTTCAGTGAGTAGTACTACTATAACTAAGTTTGTGCAATATATAATGGACATTATCCTTGCAGTCGACGCGGGGTTATTATGCCACATCAAGTGACGAGTCGAAACTTGAGTCTAGCTGTTTCGGATCGTTTTTGGAAGATGGTGCGTGAAACTATAGAACAACAGGCTGATGCATTTAAGGCAACCCGATTTAATTTGGAAACCGAATGGAAAAACAACTTTCCCAGGTGAGTCGGCGATGCTGTTAGCATATTCTTCAATTAAACACTTATAGCATATAATTATTGTAGACTACGAGAATCTGGCCGCGACGAGCTGTTTGACAAGGCGAAAGGCGAAATACTGGACGAAGTGGTGACTCTGTCACAGATCTCAGCCAAGAAATGGGATGATGCACTCACACTTAAGCTATGGGAGAAACTGTCGAATTATGTATTCGAAAATGTTTACCTACCCGCTGCACAGTCAGGTTCTCAAAGTAATATTCTGTAGTAATAAGTATTAAGTTGTAAGCCAAGCCCAGGATCACATCCAGTACATCACCATAATTGTGTCGTGTTTGTGTATTGAGAAGCCAGTATATAAAACTTTACCGGGGAATTATATTGCCTCGGTCAGCCTTTAACGCATCGTCACATATTAATAACCAAATCAATGGGAATCACAGGCCAATTTTAGGTTCCAAAAACCGGATTTATCTCGTGCTGAATTAAACCCAGCCTGAATTGAATCATGAGTTACAATTTGATATTTTTATAATTATACACACCAGTTCCAGTTTAATTAGCATCGTCAAGTTCCCAAAACAAAAATGCGAATCATGTTATTTGTTTATTGTTTGTCAAAGTCATGTGCAAATGAGGCGCGCACTTTTCGGAAAGCGTGACTTGAAGATGTGAAAAATATATATATACGTAAATTTAATAATTATCGCGTCAAAGAACACGTTTAACCGGAAATCTTAATTTTAACTGCGTTAATTTGATCAATGAGCACGAAAATAGCAATTCCTAATTAGCATAACTTCCAAATACAACTCCAAATGCGCTGGCCGACTTTTTACTTTATGTCAATTGCCGTTTTGTTAATCACTTCTGCATCCATCCTGTTGTTCTATTGAGCCGGCGACTGAAAGATAGACTAACTTTTAATTTTCTTTTAGATTCCTTCAATACCATGGTGGATATAAAGCTGAGACAATGGGCAGAGCAGGCATTGCCCGCCAAGTCGGTTGAGGCTGGCTGGGAGGCACTGCAGCAAGAGTTCATATCATTGATGGAACGGGCGAAGAAAGCACACGATCATGACGGTGTCTTTGATCAGCTGAAGAGCGCTGTTGTCGATGAGGCTATTCGGCGGCATAGCTGGGAGGACAAAGCCATTGATATGCTGCGAGTAATACAGCTAAACACATTGGAAGATCGCTTCGTGCATGACAAAACGGAGTGGGATCAGGCGGTTAAATTCCTGGAGAACTCTGTCAGTACCAAACTCGAGCAAACCGATGAGACGTTGTCCCAAATGTTTGGACCCGGACCGTGGACGCGATTCGCATATTGGAAGTCAATAACCCAGGATCAGCAAAAGCGACGCAGTGTCAAGGGAGAACTGGACAAAATACTTAAAAATGATGCGGTGCGTAAGCTAATAACACCTAATCTAAAATACAATTTTATGTAAACCAACATTAAATTGCAGAAACATCTGCCCACCCTTAGCTACGATGAGCTGACGACTGTGCGCAAGAATCTGCAGCGTGATAATGTGGACGTGGACACCGATTATATACGTCAAACGTGGTTCCCCGTCTACAGAAAGTGTGTAGTTTACAATTAATATATGTGCACTAAACTAATGTCAAACTTTATATCTTTAGACACTTCCTGCAGCAGGCGCTGCAGCGTGCGAAAGACTGTCGCAAGGCGTATTATCTCTACACGCAACAGGGTGCAGAGTGTGAGGTGTGTGTGCAAAGAACAACCTATCCTTTTCATGACTAACAGTCTGTGCTTTTGCTCTGTGTTAGGTATCCTGCAGCGATGTGGTCCTTTTCTGGCGCATACAGCAGGTGATCAAGGTGACGGGAAATGCGCTGCGGCAGCAGGTCATAAATCGAGAGGCGCGACGCCTGGATAAGGAGATCAAGGCCGTGCTGGATGAGTTTAGTGATGATGAGGAACGGAAAGGTTATCTGCTCACAGGCAAACGTGTTCTGCTTGCCGAGGAGCTAAGTAAGTTGACCAGCAAGACTCTTTCGAACTACAAAACTAATCATATAATTCTTTCAGTTAAAGTACGGCAGATTCAGGAGAAACTAGAGGAGTTCATTAATTCATTGAATCAGGAAAAATAGGTTATAGATGGTGTGCCATGACCAAAGACACAACTGCGTTATCTATTTAATTTTGTAATTTAAGATGAAAAACAAAAAGATACGTTTATAATCACAATTTTCCTTACGGCTTAGTTATTACGCTTACCTTGTGCAACTAAGAGTAATAATAAAACGATTGTTAGTTTGTATGTTATTTAGCGTTCCAATTTATTGATTGGTAATTGGGTTCCTAAATCACCTCCTTGATTACAGTTCTAACTAACTAACTAAATAATTGAAAAATCGAAAAATAGGGTGATAATTTTTCGTTTCAAGGACTATCTATGACAAAAGTTCTTTCCTTAAATCAGAATACCGCTCATAGCTCTTCCATATTCATAAAGATTCCGACGAATCCTGTAGCAAACATTGTGTTTTCAACAGGGTTACCAACTGGTCGTAGGGCATCCAAAACGAGCGTAGTTTCCAAAAAGAAAAGTGGTTTAAACTGATTTCCGATCATTATGCGAAAAGTTTTATTAATTGTTTGTACTCTGAGGTGAACCATATTTTTTGATAGTACAGTAAGAAAGAGTAGATCCTTGGGATTACAATGCACCATGTCCTTCGAAAAACTGCAAGAATATGATCGACTGGGGGTATTTTACACCTCGCCCACATTTTACATTGGGTAATTTATCTAATACTTGAACCTAATTGGTGTCAATGGTGGGTGAACGTGCTATGCTGAATAGCAGCTTGCAAAGAAAACGAAAAATATTTAAAAATGATTTTCCCCCAACGACAGAAGAGAGGAAAAACTCATAAATTTGTAGTTTTTGTAAATTACTCAAATGTTTATATAGTGAAATGTGTAACTTTTAAATAAACTAGATAGATACATATATTTAGAGATATCTCGTATAGTCTGTTGTATTGTTTCGGTTTTCTCTCATTATTATCATTTTTAAAATAATTAATAAACGTATTGTAGTTGTTGATAAACATAAGCACAAAGCGCGCTTTACTTTGCTTGAGTATGTATGCATCAATATATATATATATATATGGTGTGTGTTTGTGGGAGTGTGTGTGTGTATAAACGGGTCACAACACATTTTTCAGATAGCCCAACGTTTTGTTTGTTCTCCATAATCAACTGTTAACGAGTCGATGACAACGGATTGGAGTTGGGTTCGGATTCTACGGTGCAATAACCTTTTGGTTCGCTGCAACAACAACATCAACAACAGTGTGACAGTGTGTGTGTTTGGTTTGTGTATTTACTTAAAGGTAGAACTTACATATGTACAAACTATGCAACAAGTCTGGAGCAGAAGCTATCAGTTTAGTTAGTCAAACTTATCAATTAAACAAATGCAACTTCCTCATCTTTTAAATTGGCAGTCGAATTGTGGCCCAGCCATGCGCTCAGCTGCTATAATTATGATTATAATTTTTATAATCATCATAAAATTCCTTTTTTTTTTGTTTTACACACCCACTTAAGCACTTAAGATTGACCATGTTATATGTTAAATATATATGTATGAATATGCATGTATATTTAGTATATATACAAATGTAGTTACAATTTGTGGGTGGGTGTGAGTTTTGGGTTGAGGCGAGGCACTCGATAAAGATAAAGGCACAAACATTACACTTAGGCTAAGGCCTAATCTAGGCATTAATCTAGGCTACTTAATCTGGTTCAAGACAAGGAGACATCTCAAGTACTACATGCTTCAACGCTGCTCCGCAGCAAGCACTGACAGCAGTTTGGCTTAATCTACAACTGTTCCTTGTTCTTCTTCTCCACTCCATCTTCTTCTTCATCATCATCTTCCTTATCTGCTTGCTGTTCAGTTGTCAGTTTCTGGTTACAGTTCTTCCATCATCATCGAGTGATTAGCAATTAGTGTTGTATTAACCACTTAATGGGAACACACTGTGTGTCGTTATCAGAAGACATTTTTTGCGACACTTTGTCGAAATTTCCAGTTTATCGAATTGGTTAATTCTGCTTTTTCACTCACTCCATCTATCTATCTATTAATCGTTTCGCTTGCTCCTCGTTTAGGCCGTTGACTGCTCCTCGTTCTTTGCGTTGCGTCGGTTCTCCCAGTTTGATACGCAACTGAGTGGATAGCACAGGAAGGCCGACAGCAGAATAAGTCCGCCAGCAAAGTAGAAGGCCACGTTATAACTTTCGGTCATTGAGTACAGAGCGCCTAAAAATTAAACAAAGAAAATACAATTTTAATAGGCATTGAAAAATAAACATAAAGCGTTTTTAAAAAGAATATATTATATTGTTTAAATCAGATTGCGAATTTGAAATATCAGCTCAATAGATAACATAGTGTTTTTTAAATAGTGATAAGGTTACCAAGTTATTAAAATATTTCCCATTGATGATATGGGCGTCAATAAATGTGTTATATTATTTTAATTATTAATATTTAGTATATTTTATTAATAAAGCAACAAGTACTCACCAGCTATGGGACTGCCAATGGTAGCGGCCAGACCTTGGAAGAGCATCAGGAAGCCGAATGCATTCGTCAGCTTCTCCAATCCGATCAGCTCGACGGCAATCAGCGAACGCAGCGCCGAGAAGCAGGCAATGCAAATGCCAAAGAGAACGACGAATGTCCACTGGGTGGTTGAATTGATGACGACACCACTGAATATGGTGGCCAAGCCGCCGGCGGTGAGGGCGACATTGTTGAGCCACAGTGGCTTGACGCTGGGGAAGGAGCTTAGCGAGCCGCAAACGATCCTAGCAAATGTGTTGACCATGCCAATGCCGGAGAGGAGGGACAGAGCCGATGCCTTGGACATGCCAGCTTCCATTACGCGAGCCTCCAGGAAAGAGAAGGGCACAAAGAAGCCCATCATGGTAAGGAAACCGCTGAAGGCCAAGAACATAAAAGCCGGTGACTTGAGCAGACTGGTGTCCAACATGGTCGAGAGTGTGCGACGCACTGCTTCGGGACAAATGCGGCAACCCTTCTGCCTATCCTCCAGCATGTCCTGCTTTGTGGGTAGCCGCGTGACGGACATGTGATAAGCCAGCGAAGTCTGTGACTGATATTGCGGTATGCGTGTCAGGGAGCCCGTAAAGAATGCATCATCTCTGTACATGGGACGGGTCGAGGAATGCGACGGATGATGACTGCCATCTTGGGCGGCGGCAGCTGCCCGCTTGGCCAGATCCTGTGGGCGACGTCCCGAGACTGTGTGACGACGTGCCTGAATGCTAATTATCTTCACCTCCGTCTCCAACAGGTTATCGTTCTCGGCCTCCTCCTCATTCTCGCCGACGGTGGTCAGCTCCTTGTGCAGATTGAATGTCAGCTGCTGTGGATCGCCATTTGGTGTCGTTGGCTGCGATTTGCGCAGCTGCTTCAACTCGGTACCCTTGCTGGCCTGACCCGATGGCCGGCGCTCCAGATTCATGCCCTTGAAGATTTCCGCTGCCGTGGGATAATGATGACGCTGCGAGGCGCCCATGTAGGTATTGTGTGCCGAGTTGGGCATGGAGTAGGCAAAGCGTCCCTCGGGCAGCGGCTTCGTGAATGCAGCCTGATGCAGTTGGGGCTTTGGCGCCACCGTATTACCGTGTCCATTGAGCTTGGCCTTCTCATCGCTGCCGTCATCGGTGACGCCTAGCGTGATCGGTTGAATGGGACGGAAGGCGAGTCCAAAGAATGCGCACGATAGAATCATGACTCCCTGGATCGCTAGTGTCATTCGCCAGCCGGTATTCTTCAGCAGCATATTGGTAAGCGGGGCAAAGACAAAGGTACCCACACCGGAGCCACAGAGTGCGACTCCCGTTGCCAGGGCGCGCCACTTTTCAAAGTAAAAGCCAATGATGACCACAGCGGGTATATAGACCATGCAGAAGCCAATGCCACCCAGAATGCCGTAGACCACAAACAGGAACTCCACACTGGTCGCAAAATAGGAGAGGCCAAAGCAGCCTGCCGCAAAGATGGCGCCCGCAATGGTAACCGCACGGAATCCAAAACGATTGGCCAACGCACTCACAAATGGTCCGGCCATCAAATAGAAACCGCTGAGCAGCGACGAGACGAATGTCACATAAAACTTGGACACATTAAACTCTTGCATCAGATCCTTCTGTATCATGCCCGAGCAGAAGACGATGCCATCAATGACGGTGCAGCAGAGGAATGAGGCGACCATTACCACCCAGGCCCAGCCACTGTCCGGTGGCACCACCACCGCTGCCGTTTCAATATCCTCCTCCCCATCATTGTCCTTGTCGGTTTCCGGTCCGCTATCCGGATGCTTGGAGACGAGCGTATTAGCTACCGCCAGCTCATCCTGTGATCTCGTATGCTGCGTGGGCATTTTGCTGCTGCAAATCAAAAAGAATCGATTATTAATTATATTTCGCATTTCGTTATTTCGATTATGCAATGTTTATCAGCGCTTCAGTGTTTGTTTTTGAATCAACACATACAAATATACTTTTGCGCTTAGCCTTCACACAGATTGCGTATACGCCCCCAACCCCCCCCCCCCCCTCGACCGAAAATAAAAACACTTTCCATTTTCAATACTCTGATTACATTTGTATATATATATGTCACGTGTTTGTTTCTCCTACGCATTTGCACATTTTATCTGTTATGTATCTGTATCTGTATCTGAACTTTTGCTTATCGAGACGACGTCAATTGGTGGGTGGTTGTTGGCAAGGTGGGGCAGGGGGAAGGGGTGTGTGGTGTGGTGTGGGTGGGTGGGTGTCAAACGTCAACGCACTCCCCCATGCTCAATGACAGCAGCAGTGCCAATGTCAAGCATAGAACAAAAACAACAACTACGTCACAAGCTGCTTAAAAAACACTCGCCAAAGAATCGGAAAAATATATAATTATATTTTTTAACAATATATTAGAAAATAAACAAAAATAAATAATTATAATAACTAGAATTTGAAGCAATTATGCTGCTTAAGTTGTCCGTCAATTTTCCTGCCACACAACACTTTATGTTGTTTGCACCAACGTTTTTTTGTTGGCTAACAAACGCATGGCCTTGATTCTTTATTTTTGGCTAATCTAATCTGATCTGGACCTGACTGCGAACAGAATGCAAAAGGTAGTTAGATAGTTCTAATGGCTGTCATAAACTGAAAGATACTGCATCATTTTGGTGCGAAACAATTATTTGTTTTCCTTTATTTATCTTACAAATACTTAAGATATTATATATAATTAAGATATTAATTGTTAGACTTCAAGTGAGATATGATGTGGCATATATAAAAGAGACAAAGCTATGTTACAAGTAGTGGTTTTTGTAAGCGCTAACTTGTAAGAGAGTACTCGACTTCCTACATACCGTATAATTCCTCTAAAGTCTGCTATATGATCATTATAAAACATTGGGGAATTGCACATAATAATTTATTTGGCTTTTTTAAGATTTGCCAATTTTTTCCGAGAAACTTTGACTAATAAATTTTAGTGAATGTCTGTCGCAATTACGTGTAATCATGGCACAAACTAATCCCAAAAATCCATCAATATAAACGTTTCTGTTCGTATCTCTGTCAATATTTATATTGATAATGAAAAAAATCCAGATACAATTAAAAGGCGATAGGAAAGATTTACGATATCGGAGATTTATTATAATTAACAAGTACTTGATAAAAGCTGATTATTTTGAGCACTTGACAACCCTGTTGCATGTGTTTAACAAGCACAATTTTCCTTTTTTTGCGGTTTTATTATTTGTTTTTATTGCCTGGCAACTCCGGTCATAAAATGTTAAAACGCCGACGATTAGCTGCTGATTAGAGGATTGTAAATAGTTTATTGTCTGCCGGGAGAGCAGCAAATATTAAAACAAATACACCGAGAGGACAGCGGCATTAGTTAAATGCTTTTCGCAGATTTATTTTAGCCGGGCAGATAAGATGGCCTTAACGGATTTGCCGCTCTATCAGGGCCCATAGTACCAGATAATATATACATATATATATATTTAACCTTCTTAGCAACCCACTAACTAACTAGCTACCCATTGGACGGCATGTGACTTTCGATTGTGTGATTTCCTTGATTAATTGAATTTTGGTCGACGGTTTATGGTCCGCCATAAATAAGTATTCCATATTTATATTAGTTGCAGATTAGACACCGTCATTGCTGAAACCCTTTACACACTGTTGTTTATTATGCAATATTATTATTATTATTATTATTGTTGTTATTATTATTGGCGGGTATCGTATCGTATTTCATGATTGCTTTTTATGTACACAACACACACACGTATGTGCCAAATGGCTGGCCGAATAGGAAATGGCTCTGAGAAGAAGCCGTTTAAGTGTTTCTGTTGCTGCTTCTGCTGCTTCTGCTTCTGCTTCGGTTTCGGCTTGGGCTTGGGCTTCTGGGATCGCACTCTTAACTGGCTTGCCATGCTATCCTATCCTATCCTATCCTATCCCATGCATACTATAAATAGACCGTTGTCAACTTGTTGAACGAAATCGAACCATTTTGTTTCGCACAAAGTGCAAACCACTTGTGAACCGGAGGACGCGCCCAGTTTCACGTGTTTTTCTTTTCCAGCTAATTCCAGACTTATTATCTACCCTGTTACCAGACAAAGTGTAACTCAGCGACATTTAATGTTCATATTATTAATTGACTACTGCAAATGTAAAGCATTGTTTAGAGGTGAATCTAATTAGTGACTAATTCAAATAGCTGCCACTCAGTTTTCTATAAAGTTATTGTTTTTTAATGTTATTTGCAATCTTAATTAAACAATTTTCACTCCTTTCACTTTACAGAGCATCTGCTAGTCGTTCAATTTTCAACTGAAGCGTGCTCGATTTTGTATTTTTGTTTACTTTGCTTTGGGTTAGGCGACAGCACGTTTATGTCATTTAGCAAGTAGAGTTATCCTTAGCCTGGTTGTAAGCTAATCCCGCTGTGCGCAAGTGGTAGCGCCTATCCATCAACTGACGCCTCTTACGCCCCCTTGCCCTTCACCCACCCATACTCACACACACTCACACACACACACACACCTTTACTGGCGTCAGTCGAACAGTTGACAGCGACAATTGCGCCTGTTGACGGCTCTTAAATTGATGCCCGTCGATTGAATTAACAAATATAATACGTAAACACACATATGGCCATGGACTGAAAGAGAGGGAGACAGACAGATAGAGAGAGAGAGAGAGAGAGAAAGCCAAATATGCAGGCAGACAAACAGAAATACGTGTAGCGTTCTCAAGTTGCTGGTTGCTTTTCCTGTTGCTAGTTTTTCCTTTTAGCATAACTATGCGTACACAAGTATCTATAGCCATATCTGTATCTGTATCTGTATCTGTATCTGTAGCTGTATCTGTATCTGTAGCTATAGCTGTTTGCTTGAGTATCTCATTTATAAAACATATGTATACTTCTGTGTCTCATCTGTCCATCTGTCCATCTGCCTTCTGCTTTTGTTTCTTTAGAGCTACACACACACACATACACACACACTCACACACACATTGCTGCAGAGCAATTTGTAGCTGTACATGTACAGCACTCATTAAATGATTTTATGCTGAAAATATTAATTAGCTAACGCCTTTGTTGGTAATACCAACAGCAACAACAACCTGTTGGCTGCCCCCAAACATGGCAAGTACACTCCAAACTACTAGCCCCAAATTGCTGTTGGCCCCCACACGAATCGGCGCCACTCGCCTCAACTACAGTTGGCCCAAATTTTGTGAAACACTTTAAACAACTGTCTTCTGTGTTGTGTTTTTTGGTTGTTTGTGGTCTCGTTTTGCAATCCAAGTTCATTGAACGGCCTTTCACCCAGTGTGATTCAGTTACTCAGTCTGAATCACAGCCAAAGCTCGTGGCTCATGCGCCACAGAAGTTGGAGAGGAGGAGAAGGAGGAGGCTGTGGCGGGTAAAGGGGGAGCAGGAAGTACGGCATAATTTGAGGATAATTTCAAATGCCATGTGGCATTTGGCTTGAATAATAAAAAGAGAACTGCATTTTGATCAGTATTCGAAGCATGTGGGTTTTTTGTTTTTTTGTTTTTTTAACATACCACCAGTATTTTTAATTCAGTGGAAAATTACATTTTATTTTTTGCAAACGAATAAAAAAGCAACAACAATTTTGATAAGCAGTCATGTTTCCAGTGAAATTCGGAGCTTGTAAATTTAAAACAGTTAAACCAAAGTAACGACCAAATTTTGGTTGACAATAAACTATCTTAAGACTAAAGTCCAATTGTCAAACAAGAGTAATGAAACTTTGCAGTTCATAAGAAAGATCTTTCTGGCTACACACACATATACATATATAATATGTACATATGTATATAATATGTACATATACAGAGGAACTTTATCAGTTTTGTTTTTTTGTTGTTGTCGCTATTTTTGTTGTTGTTGTTGTTGTTGTGGCAGATGCTGTCGGCGCTATCGGCACGAACAAAGGCCTGTCAACTTGGTGGCACTGCCAGTGTCAATGAACAATTAGTGGAGCGATCAATGGTCGCCTGGTCGGCTCTCCACTCTCTATCACTGTAGAGAGCAGAACTAAGAGGCCGAAACCGAGAACTCGAGTACCCGAACCCGAACCCGAACCCGAACCCGATCCCAAAAATAACCCAAACGCTCTTTGGTCGGAAGTGAAGCATGCGATTCTAAATCAATTAACATGTTTAAATTATGGAAAACACAACTAAGTCTCGCAATTATTGAAAGTGATGCAATTAAATCGCTCACAATTGGTGAGGCGAGTGGCATTCATCTGATTTTTCCAACAAGTGAGGCTAAATTGAATATTAATTAGGCGCTAGTTCGAGGTACAAATGTGGCAACAGCTACAGATACATTCACTTGAGCTACAGATGCAAATACAGATCGTGATTGGATTCGTGACCCCGTCGCTAGAGCACTTTCGAACTTAAAAACAATCTGATAAGAAAAGCGCACACAAAACAACAAAAAAAAAAAAAATATTGCTGCAATCATATTCTAAAATTGTCCTACACGGCTTATCAACGTTATCAAGTGGATGCTGAGCAGAAGTTCTAAAATAGCAAGTGGCATGTAAATATTTACTAAGTGATTAAATGTGTCTCTGTTCTGATTTTATTTAATTTTATTTGTTTTCTTACAAGCGCTGTGGAAAGATTTATTGTGCTCAATTATAAAACAAAAAAAAAGGTTAAACACGCAAGCGCACTGAGGCTTATCCAATAAAAAACAAGGCGGCAAAAAAAAAACCTCAAAAAATAACCGCAAGAATTTGGAAAAGCTCAGCTGAAAACCTCACTTATTTGGCAATGACTGACTGACTGACGGACTGACGGACTGACTGTTGAATTGTAAATGCACAAAACATGTTTACTGCATAATCAGACACAAACACAAACATAAGTATATATACTTATATATATATATGTAAACAATCTATACTTATTACCGATTGCAGCTTAGCCTAGTTCTGCTTTTGCTGTTAATTAATAAAAATATTTGCCCACATGCCACAGTCTACTTAAAATGTAATTAGACGATAACCAATTTGGGTCATTAGCATCTGAATCTGAATCTGAATCCGAATCAGTTTCAGTTTGCAGTTCTAATGCTTCACGTACGTCATATCCTTCGTGGCCTAAGCTAGTGTAGATAGATACTTTTGGCTTCAATGTTCCATATAAAAGTTATTTGAAATATTTATATTTATTTGATCATTAAATGATTTAAAGCCTTTTTCTTAGTTTCCTGTTTCCTGTTTTATAACGACCTATTCTAAAGTGTATCGTCAAGTCGATAATATTTCTTACACGAGTTGGTCAAGCGACATAACCAAGATATCCATAACGGTTCAACATTAAGTTCACTTTTAGGCGCCAACCGGTTAATGAAAGGCGTGTCACTTATGCATACAAATAAAATATCAAATATATCAAAAAGTTTCCCAAAACTGCCGGCCAGAGATCAAAGACACGCTGAAAAAGCCTTGACCAAATGACAACATTTTTGTCACCCTGATAGGTTTTGAATAGATAACTCAGTGCACAGTCATTTATAGATAGGAAATATAGAATTGGGTGTGTTCTATTTTTTCATCGGTTTTCTTAAAAAAAAAAAAAAACCCAAAAAGTTTGACAAGAATTTTTATAGTTACCTTTTTAGGCCAAATTGTGCATGCCAATTGTGGGTGCAATTAAGATAAAAGTGAATTTGCTGGAATAACCAAGTTCGAAATTTGCATAACTAGTGGCTAAATGTATTTGTTTATGTATATGCATCGGTTCTTGTTATATATGTATGTGTATATACGTAAATAAGTTCAGGCTTATTATCGATCTATTTTTAATCTGATTTTCTTCCGCTGTTGCTCAAGTTCAGGGGAGAAAAACGAAAAACAAAAAACGGAAAACAGGAAAGAAAAAAAATAGCATCGACGCAAAGTCAGCGAAATGGGCCCATAAAAGGCACTCGAAAGCCGTTTATGTGTGAAGCGTTAACGTGTTTCTGGTCCCTGATTCCTGGAATTAACCTGATGATGAGTCTTCTGCGCCTCATGCAGCACTGCAACAACAACAACAACAACAAAAACGAGTTGTCGGCCACATGAAAAAATATTAAGACCGCCGCGCTAAAGTTAGAACATTAAAAATATTATGACTAAGTTCTCTGGAGTGGTCTCAATTGGAGTTAGTGGCAGACGTCGCGACGTGTGTTTTTTTTATTTGTATTTTTTTTTTTATTAAATTCTGTTAGCCAAAAAACTCGTTTTTCGGCCGGGTCAAGACAAGGAGAGAGACGGGCAGGGGCGCGGTCATGTGACACAGACATAAGGCCCAGTCTTTTTAGACATTCATCTGTATGTGTATGCGCCTGTGTGTGTGTGTCTGGCACTAAGTGTTTGTGTGTGTGTGTGCGTGTGTGTTGGCCCTCTTGTGCTTGCTTACCTTTTGATGTTGATGTGTTTGGCGTCTGTTGCAGCTTTCAATTTGTTTGCTTCGTTCAATTCCGTTGACTATTTGAATGTGGAAAATTTTAGTTCTCTAAATTGAAAAACGGGACACGCTGTCTTCTTGGACGGTGTTTTTTTGTTTTATTTTCAATTGTTGTTTTTTGGGCTATTTCTGGCGCCCAGTCGTGGGCAGTGCTAAGAATTTCTGAAGCGAGAAAGCGAAAGCAAACATGAAACGCACAGAAAGACACAGAAAAAAGCGAAAGTTAACTGTAAAAAAGCGCCTCAATTTAGAAACTGAACCGAACGCAGAGACGAAGAGCGAACGCGCTTTATAAATACTTCTAGTTTATGTATCTGTATCTGTATCTGATTATCTGTAGCGGTTTAGCAGCTGTTGTCTATATATATATACACATATATGTGGTATTAAAAAAGTGCACGCATACATACAAATGTGTAGCATATAAAATGTGCGACCTGCCTCTGCACGCGAAAGGCGCGCGTTTCAATAAAGTCGTTGGGTTACTTAATATATGTGTAAATTATTCTATAATTTTGTTATTCTGTTTCAATCCGATGTTTTGTTCTGCTTTGTTCTAAGCGGTGGTTCGCTATTTTCCTTTTTTTTAATTTTGTATTTCTTATGTTTTTTTTTTGAACGTATTGATCGCGCGCTTACCGAACCGATCCGAGCGACTGACTGAAGATTACTAAAGTGAAATGGAAATGTGTTGGCAGTATAAACCTCAAAGCAGAAAGCAGCAACAGCAACAGCAGCAAGAGCAGCAACAGCAAGCCAGAGCACCAACAGCAAGCAAGCAAGCAGCACCAACGACAACGCAAGCAGCACAAAAACAGTACGCAGCAGGCTGCCGCGCTATACGAAGTCACTTCCACGCGAGAACTCAGAAAAGACAACAACAAAAAAAACGCACACACACAGACACTCTACACATAATATGTTTGCATTTGTTGTTGGCATCTGTGTGAGTTTGTGTTTGCTTTCGTTGTTGTTCGTTCTTGTTCTCGCATTCTTGTAAACGCACATTATCAGGCGGCTAAACACAACCTCCTCCCGCGCCGCTCTGCCTTCTGTCGTTATCGCTCAAGCGGCGTCGTGAATGAAAATGACCCAACACCAGCAACAACAACAGTGCTATCGTCAAACAGCATAAAAAAAAAAACGTTACAACAACTACCGGCAAAACTACGGAAACATGGCGCGCTGCCCATGTTTAAAAGCATTGCGCATGTGTGAGTGTGACTGCAGCAGTGTGCATGTGCGTAGCATAAGAAGAGAGCGCGCTCGCTCTCTCTGTCTCTCGGGCTAGCGCTCTAATTTGCCATGTGTCCGCTCCTTAGTCTTCGCCTGCGCCTTCTCCTTGCATCCGCTCTGCTCGCATGACAAAATGGCCTGCCAAAAACAAACAAATACAAAGAAATAAACTCAGAAGAAGAACAAACGTATACGCAATACGTTGATTTCGATTCCGATACCGATGGCCATATCAACCCAACTACGTTCTTGTTGTTCGTGTTTCTTAGCCGAAATCTTTAAATTTCGTTGCTCCACTCTGAAACTTTGGCGACTGCTCATTTCGTTTTTTATTTTTGTTGAGTCTTGTCTTACTCTAAAAAATAAGTCTTTTTTTGGTACCTTTTTTTTTTGGACATGAGTCGTGTTTGCCTGTTTGTGTTCATATTTGTATTGGTCATTTTGGTATATTCAGCGTGTGTGCTGTGCTGTGCTGTGGCTTTTTCCACTAACAATAGATAAACGAACATTGAATGAGATTCATTCACATTTTTTGGGGAATATTTTATCGTTTTTCACACTTTTTTTTAAAAAGGTTACCGACTCTAAACACAGCAACCATTACAATATAAGTTTGAAATAATTGAAAGAAATTATAAAATAGATCAATGATCATATTATTCTCAAGATAACTGAACATGACTGGACAGAAAAGCTAACCAAATAAAATAGCAAAATCATGAAAATTGGACTTCATTAAGAGTGCTATGAACTTGCAAATAATTTAGTGAGCATTTGCGAACGATTTACGTATGAATCACAAAACTCTAAAGAATTCTCGAGAATTCTTTGCTAAAATTATATTTAGGGCTTCAGCCCTTATCACATACATATATACATATATATATATATATATATGTATATATTTATATAATTTATAATATGTTGAATACTATTCGGCTACTTTTGATTGATAATAAACCAGCATTGCCTAATGTTTAAAGTGGAGAGCAATTTTCTGTCCAATTTTAAGATAAGAATATTAATTTATTTTCAGCGTTTTTTTTATTATTAGAAAAGAATAGATAAAATAAAATTCAAATTGCGAAAATTAAATTTATATCTTATATATACAATATTGAGTACTGAGGGCCCTTTTCCATCGAAGGGAAGTTGAATATCAATTTCATAATATCAAATATTTGAATTAGGAAGTGAACATGGTTTTTCTGGAATAATACCAACATTGAAAGCAATTAGAATCAAAACAAATTCTTAAGCTTTCCGTATTATAAATATCGTGTTAAGGCAATTGACATCGATTCATTGGCTTCCTTTAATTTGGAGGAGCATTTAAAATGTGCAAAATCATTGCCAACTTCGGCCATGTTCGAATCCTTCTCTGTTTTGACGGGTTGCAGCCTTGCAACATTTGTAGCTCATACAGCGTACACAAAAATAAAATGATGTAGTTTAACACAAAACTCTGATGCTTTAACTTGTACATCCACAATATATAATTTCCAAATATTGTTGTCACATGAAGCACTGGAAAATTGTCTTTAAACAAAACAGTTAACAGACACGACTTTTCACATGCCCCATCGCCTACAATAATAATTTTTTTTTGCGTATAGCAGATATTATAGAATTCCACAAAAATATATTAAAAGTTCTCCGCAAGTCACGTGGTGTTTCAGAAGCACTTAAATAAAGAAATTGTGTAATTAAATTTCTTATTTCCTTTGCTGTGCGATTATTTAATGAATGCGGGTTTGCGAAATATGTTGAATTATTATTAATTTTAGACTGCGCTACAGGGTAAAAATATGGCGAATGTCTTATCGAATAAATTGAAATACATTTGACATCACAAAAAAACTCCAAAATATTTGTAGCCAATAAACTATTATATATTTTTTCTCAATTCACATTTGATTTAAATCTGCTTATAATGTATTAAATGAATGGTAGGTATTTAGTTGATATTTAAGATTGGAAACCAATTGAATTTTAAGGTGTTTGAATCAAAAGTAAACATTGATCTTTTCATAAAATAAATATTTTATTATAGAAATTTGCATCGGTTCATTCGCTTCCCATGAAATGTCTGCAAGGATGCTCTGGTGGCTGCTTCGAAAATTTCGCGAACTCCTTGCTTCAATTTGGCGGAGCATTCAAAGTATGCAAAAGCTTTGGCAACCGCTGCCATTTTCACACCCTCTTCTCTTGTGACGGGATGCTGCCCTAGCAGAGACAGGTTCTGCAAATGACAAAACAGCATTTTAATGAACTTTATACCGATCAAAGTTGTAATAAGCCTGCCTCGATAATTCTCCGATCGTTGCGCAAGTCGCGTTTATTGCCAACCAAAATAATGGGGATCCTGTGACAGAAATGTTTTATCTCTGGTAACCACTTAACTTTAACATTCTCCAAGGAATCTGGCCAATCGATTGAGAAACATATAACTATAACATTAGTGTGCGGGTAGCTTAGTGCTCTCAATCGATCATAATCCTCTTGCCCGGCTGTATCCCACAGCGTTAATTCCACCTGGAATAGAGGGAGTACACGAAAATTTAAATACAAAGTGGTATAGTTTTACTCAAACCTTTGATTGTTCTACTTCCATTTCACAAACATATGTTTCAACTACTGTCGGCACATGACTGAGTGGGAAATCATCATTACTGAAAACTGATAACAGACAGGTCTTGCCACATGCCCCATCGCCCACTACAACCAGTTTCTTGCGTATATAAGTCATGATAAAATTCTACAAAAAATTATATTGAAAGCACTCCGTAGCACCACGTACTATATCTGAAGCACTTGAAAATTGAAATGCTTTATTTTAATTTCATATATTATTAAGTAGTCGATTGTGAAAAAAAGTGCGGGTATATTTCTCAATAATTGACTGCGCTTTAGAGAAATTGCAACGGCATATGCGAATAATCGAACACATTACAACACCTACAAAATATATCCAAAAGTATTTGTAATCAATTAAGTAAAATATAATTCTCATAATTCACAATCTTTTTCAGTCTGTTTATAGTTAATTGAACGAAGTTTTTACAGGAAATTGAAATGAATGTAGATAATATTAAATAATAAGACGCGGAAGTGAACGTACATATTTCTTAAAATTAACAAAATCGAAAGGTTGGCTTTAATCAAAAAGCAAGCGTTACACTGTTGGTATAATAAATATTGTGTTACAGCAATTTACATGGGAAATCAAAACATCTCGTTCTCTTCGTCCTGTTGTTGACCTGCAAGGAAACTCGAGTGGCTGTCTCAAAAACTTCGCGAACTCCCTCCTGCATTTTGGCAGAGCATTCGAGATATGCATAAGCATTGATCATCTCGGCCATAGTCATACCATCCTCTGTTTTGATCGGCTGCAGCTGCAGCAGAGACAGTTCCTGTGAGTTAAATGCAGCATATTAGTTAAATTGATAAAGTTCGGAGTTTGTAATAAGCTTGCCTCGATAGTTTTCGGATCGTTGCGCAGATCGCATTTGTTGCCAACCAAAATAATGGGAACATTGGGGCAGAAATGTTTCACCTCTGGTATCCATTTATCTTGAATATTGTCCAAAGAGTAGGGCTGATCGATCGAGAAACACATGACTATAACATCAGTATCCGGATAGCTCAGCAATCGCAATCTATCATAATCTTCCTGGCCAGCTGTATCCCACAGCGCCAATTCCACCTGGAAGAGAGTAAGTAATCCATCTTGCTATATATTATGAATCAAACATGAGCAATTTTCTTGAGAGAAAAATTGGGACAACAGTGGGGCAGGCACGTGCTAAAATAAGATGAGTACTAAATAAAATACACCGTATACACATTCAACATATACATACATATATAAATAAGTGCGCGCAATTGTTGTTGCACACTTGCAACATTGCTCATACAACATGCACAAAAATAAAGTGGTGCACCTAAATACGAACCTTTGATCCTTCTACTTCTACATCCGCAACATATGTTTCAAATACTGTTGCAACATAATCCAATGGGAAATTGTCTTGACAATAAACGGTTAATAGACAGGTCTTGCCACATGCCCCATCGCCCACTACAACCAGTTTTTTCCGTATAGAAGTCATGACGGAGTTGCACAAAAATATATTAAAAGCACTCCAAGGTAGTATATCAGAAGCACTTGAATATTAAAATGATGTGTTAAAATTTCTTCGAATATTTGCTGCGCCGTTGTTTAATGATGATACCTGAAGTATTTTGTTTATTTATGAATTCTTGGTTGCCCTACAGAGAGAATGATACTGCTTATGCCTAAACGAATATGCTGCAAGCCATCAGAAAAAAAAGTGTTGTATGCTTTAATACATAGTTATTGTATGCCTTCTACAGTTAATGGTTACCATAATTAATATTTGAAATAATTGTAGGGTAGTTACTATTCGAAAGACAGTTAAATTAATCATTTACTTGATGGGCAACACCTTAGACCAGAGTTGCTCTGGTGATCTGGCAGTTCCACAAATTACCGTACAAGCCTTGGCATATCGATATATATCGATGCCACAAGCAGCCCTGCAAGCACTGCGAAGAACAAGAAATCGGCTCTTCCTCTTTCTTTTATTTCCGCCATTGCCTGAGATAGTTGGAAAATCATGGGTGAGTTGTTAAAAAGAGTGTTTTTGTGTGAAATACGCATGTTGCGTCGTTCAAAACGAGTGCAAAATGAATTACAGCAGTTATGTTGCAGTTGATGTAAGTGAATTTAAACTGGCCGGCATTAAAAGTGTTCAAAACGATTATCACCAAATCTTGCAAATTAAGTCTGAAATTTTTTGACTGCTAAAAATCGAATGATATCAAAAGAATCTTACTATATATAAAGTTAATGACTTGTTTTACATTAAAGTTACTATATAGCTCAATAAATGCAAGTGTTATTTGTGCAAATTTTCGAGTGCATCCAAATTCATTGTATCTGCTTCAAACTAACCTAAAAATGACGCCGCTGAATTCGCCATTTGTTTACAATTGTGTTGATTGTTTTCTATGGGGTTGCAACAAAATGTTAACCAAATCCAAATGTTTATTTTAATTTACAGGCAAGCCTAGAGGTCTGCGCACTGCCAGAAAGCATGTGAATCATCGTCGCGACCAGCGTTGGGCCGACAAGGACTACAAGAAGGCCCATTTGGGCACCAGATGGAAGGCCAATCCCTTCGGCGGTGCATCTCACGCCAAGGGCATTGTCCTTGAGAAGGTGTAAGTGGACATTTATCCGCTGTACATTAGTATAGTATATAGGAGTGTTTTCAATTTAATATATTTACATATATAGAGATAAATCTGTTAAGCCAAGCCCACCACTCTCGATGTCTCGCAGTATATTTTTGTGTTTTGTTTGTTTATTAAAATCAAATCACAGGATTATACTGTGAGTTATCGCCAGCAGCAAGGGCAATCGAATTCAACTTAACCCAAACAGAAATACATCTAGCTTGACGCATAATAATTTAAATTTTTGCATTTTTCTCCGCAGTGGTGTTGAAGCCAAACAGCCTAACTCTGCTATCCGCAAGTGCGTGAGGGTGCAACTGATCAAGAACGGCAAGAAGATCACAGCTTTTGTGCCCCGTGACGGTAGCTTGAACTACATTGAGGAGAACGACGAGGTGTTGGTTGCCGGTTTCGGTCGTAAAGGTCACGCCGTCGGTGATATTCCCGGTGTCCGTTTCAAGGTCGTCAAAGTTGCAAACGTCTCCCTGTTGGCGCTGTACAAGGAAAAGAAGGAGCGCCCAAGATCTTAGATGACGACACATCTATAATTTTCCAGAATTAGGGTTTTACAAAACCAAATAAAAAAAACAAAACTAACTTGAAAGATTTTGTTGTAATATTGGGCATTTAATGTTTATCTTATTATCAGTTTTATATTATAATATATAATATTATGTTTAAATGCCTAGGGGCCTTATGAAATAACAGTATATGGATTCTAAGATTCTTCAACACCCCTTCACTGATAGCCGCCACCGCCGGGATTGAAGTTATTTGGTCCTGGACGTCGCATAGGGCGACGGCCGCGCGACCTATTGGCGAATATGCGATTGCTATTGGGTGAGCCGCTGGGCATGTTATTGTGATCCTGCATGCCGGGATGACCACGCATATTGCCTGGACCGGAATCGCGCTGCCAGACAATTCGTGCCGGCCTGTTAGTGTTGTTGGTGTTGCTATTGTTGCCGCGCATTATGGAACGACCGCCGCGGCGAGCGGGCACCGCACTCCGCAAGGTGCGGAACCGTGTATTCTCCGACGGCGATGTTGCTTCCGCTTCGCGACCCTCCTCCTGTGACCACATTTAGAGGAAAAAGCATTTATTAAATATCGTGAAAAATATAACTATAGTCGTTGGGTTACCTCCACTTCAACGGCCTGTTTTTCTCCCTCTGAAGAGACTCCATCGGCACCTTCGTTATCCTCCGAGGGTCCTTCTGCCGGAGTATCCTGATTATCTGTCTCCACAGATTGACTGGTGCCCACGTTGGGATCTAATTGAAAATAGGCAGATTTTATTTAATAGATTTCCCTCATTCTCCTTCACGTCGTCATTTTTTTACACACTTACTTTCATTGTTAAGCTGCTGGGAGGATTCCTCGGCCAGTCCAACTGTTGTCTCTTCGGCAAATGCTTCATCTGCCTCGCTTACATTCTCTGCACCTGTCGGCTCCCCTTCGTCCGGTTTGTCTTTGGCCTCGGCAGCGTTGTGGCTGATGCTGATGCTGGTGCTACTGCTCTGCTCAGCTGCCTCATTTGGTTTTTGGGGAGAGCTGCCCGCGGCAGCTGTGGTGCAATCAACGCTGGTGCTGGCGCCGCTTGTGCCAGCTACATCATCTGATGCCGCAGCAGCCTCCGCTACAGCTGTGCCATCGACCTCAGCCTCGACGCAAGTAGGTTGTTGTTGCTCGCTAAAGTTGGATACTTGGGGAGAGCTCACAATTTCAACAGAGCTGCGTGGGGAATTTGGTGAATAAATATAATCTTGTCAAAAATCAGTTCTCGTCCACTTTGCCACTCACCTCTCAGTGCGACCTCGTTGGGCTGCAGCTGTTGATGTTGAGGGCGCCTGCTGCTTCCAGTTGGCCTCGGCCTGTGGCATTTGGAGTGTATTCGATTCGCCGCTGCCGCTGGTAATGGCCTGGCTCTGATTATTCTCCTGCTGTGTGGACACGGTGGTGGCGGGTGAATTCGCAAGCAACTGGCTCTCGGCCTGAGCAGGCACCGGCGCCTGCTCTACGTCCACTTCGTTGTGCTCATCAGGTGCATCGTCGGCACCATCGTTATCCTCCATTTCGTTATCCTGTTCGTAGGAGTCTTCGTAGCCCTCCTCCTGCTCGGCATCGCCACCATCGATTGGACCCAACACATCTTCCTCCTCCTCATCATCATCAGAGTCAACGACCTGAATCTCATCTTCCTGATCACGCTGCGACGACGTGGGCATCTGATCTACATCCATGCCGGAGTCACCAATGTGCCCGGCAGACAATTCCCCACCATGCATTGGTGCACGCATCCGCTTCGCCAGCTTGATTATTTTTTCGGGTACACCTTCCTCGGCATTGGTGGAAGAGTCTCCTTCAACATCACGCGGACGTTTGGAGCAGCCCGCTTGGGTGGTGGTCACATTGCTACTGGACGGCGTGTGGCGACTGTGACTGCTGACCACCGTCGAGGAGCTGCTACTGCTGCCCGATGTGCTCGGCTGCTGTTGATTGCTGGCATCCTGTACGCTGGGCACCGTCGGTGTGGTTGTGGTTGTTGTGCTGCTCGACGATGACGACGATGAGCCTTCGACACGTGGTGAAACGAGAGCCACTACTTGCTGCTGTGCACCGCCCACAAAGAGCTGTGCATCATTCTGCTGCGGATGCTGGACACTTTCCGCTTCCTGAGAGCTCTCCGCCGCCGCCGTTGCACTGGCACCCATCGGCGGTATGGCAGCAACGGCGACCGCAGCGGAGCTAGTCGACGGCATGTAATCGGTATGCGACGATGTCGGCGATGAGGAGGCCATCGACTCCAAGGTGGCACTGCCAGTGGTATGCACCTGCTGCTGTGGCGGCACAAGCGCCGTATTGCCCACAGCTGAGGAGCTGGTGGTGCTGCTGCTACTGCTGCTGCTGGTGCTGCTGCTGCCGGCAACTGAGGCGGCGGCTGCCGATGAAGTGGATGTCGATGTTGAAGTTGACGAGGTGGTCGCACCAGGCTGCTGACTTGTGGGCAGTATGGCCGCCGTGCGACTATTCTGCACAGATATGGGTCGTATGCTGGCCAGAGGTGTCTCGCCGCCGCGCCATGGCGTCACCGTTGCCGACTGTTGCACGGTGGCCGAACCGGACATGGGCTTAACGTTCGCTGTGCGTGGCGACGATTCCGAGATGTTGCCCTTCTCGGCCATGCCCACGGAGCTGGTGGATGGCTTAGTCGACTGTTGGTTGCCCAATTGACGCTGAAGTTGATTGATGCGCATGTGCAGGGATTCGTTTTCGCGCTGGAGCCGAGCATTGATGTCCTTGTTACTGGCAATGTGCTCCTGCAGTTCCTTCTCCAGACGCTGCACGGTCTCGTCGTAGCTGGTCTTTGTGCCGGCGAGCGCCGACTCTTGGTTGGTCAGCTCCGTTTTGGTAACGGTTAGCTCCTTGAGCAGCTGCTCGATCTTTTGCTTGGCCTCGCCGCTCGCCTGCTCTACGTTGGAGCGTGCCTTGAGCTCGTCATGCTCCTTTTGCAGCTTCTCGTGTTGCTCCTTGGTGCTGCGCATAGTGTTGTTCAGCTCATCCAGTTCTGAGCGTACCTTCTCCAGTTCGGCGACGGTGTCTGTGCCGCCGGATTGGGCCTGGAGTCCGGTGTAGTAGTCCTTGTAGCGCTTGGCTAGTTTGCGGAGCATTATCTCCTTGCTGTCCTTGTCCTGTATGACCTTATCCTTAGTCTCAAGCTCATCCTGCGCCTTCAGTAGTTCCTCCTCCTTTTGCAGCAGACGATTCTTTAGCTCCATGATGTCTTGGCTCTGGCGTGTGCTTGTTTGCTTCAGCGTCATGGATTCGTCCATTTGCTTCTTGCGCGCCTCATCCACCATCTGGAGATTCCTATTCAACGCTGGAATCTCGTTTTCGAGGCGCGACTTTAGAGCCATTAGCTCGTCCAACTGCTTCTTGTTCACCTCCTTCTCGGTTGTTAGCAGCTTGGCGAGACTTTCGCGTTCCGCTTGCAGGCGCTTAAATTCCTCGGGATTCCTGTTGCTCTTCTCGACGAGAGCATTGGCACGCTGACGCCACTTGATTGCCTCGGTACGCAGCGAGGTGTTCTCCACATTCAGCTCCTCGATCTTTGAGGTCAACTCCTTGTTGCTGCACTGCAGCGGGAACAGCTCCTTCTCTACACTGCTGATGCGCTCCGTCAACTCTGCAACGCGTTTTGTCAGCGCATTGCGCTCCTCGCGTAAAATGCGATTGCTATCAGTGATGGCATTGAGGGTCTCGATCTTGCGAAGCACTGCCTCGTGCTTGGACGCCGAAACGACATCGGTTTCGCTCTTGGAGCGCTCCTGCTTCAGATAACCGTTCAGCTCGTCCAACTTCTTCTGCAGCAACGTGTGCTCCGACACGAGACGGGCATTCTCCGCCTTAAGTATGTCCAGCTTGGCCGCATACAGATCCTTCTCCTTGCGCAGGAATTTGATAATCTTCAGCAGCTGATCACTGCTCTTGATCTCATCAATGGCCGTTAATGAGCTGCTCAGCTCCATTGTGGATGTGGCCGCCTCCATCAGCGATTCGTTAAGCGACATGTTGGTCGATGATGACGCAGTCTGTGCAAGCGCAGCCAATTTGGTTGTCAACGCCTCAATCTGATCGTGCAGGCTTGCATTGAGCGCATTCAGATCAGCGACACGCTTCTCCGACTCCTCCATCTCCTTTTGCAGTGTGATCTGCATCTCGTTGTTCGCCTTCAGCAGCTCATCGTGGGCGGTTTGCAGCGATTCACGACCATTCTTCAGTTGATTCAGTTCGTCTTTCACCTGACAGAAAACATTCAATTTAAATACTTTATTAGTTTAATTAAGACTATCTCAAAGCGATATTGAGAGCAAGAGAAAGAAGCTAAAAGGAGTCTATAATTCAAACCCTTAAACTGACCAACAGGGAGAGAAAGAAATTTGATGATGCTTAAACTATGAAAATACTTTGGACGCCTCTGTACGTCCAATTCTGGAATAAGGCTCTTGTGTGTGGTCTGTTCAGTATCCGATTCACCGAAAACTGATTGGAAAATAAGTTATTACCTTTTGCTCTTCGTCGCTATGACTCCATACGCCGATAGACTTCTCCTTATTAACCTTACCCCCCTAACTTATCGTCGTCTTATGCTAGGCGTTATATTACATTAAATAAATAGATAACACTGTCACTTCGGGAACTATATACATATATCTGATATATGAATGTGGATGACTTACCTTCAAGAAGTCTGCCTTGAATTTGGACAATTCCTGGATGTCGGAGGAGTGCAATACCATTTCATTGGCATACTTGACTTCGACGGCATTGACGGATTCGGCCAGTGTGGAGTTCTCGGCGCGCAGCGTGCGAATGACACGACCCGATTCGGTCAGTTTTTCCAACACGTTCTTGAGCTCTTCCTGGGCTATCTTCAGCTGATCCGATTGATTGGTGGACTTACTCTGTTCGGTCACATTGCTGAGCATCAGCTCAGCTTCAAGATCGGTGACGCGCGTCTGCAGCTCGCTCTCGGAGCTTTTGAGTTTCTTGATCTCCGCCTCGGCCTTTGCCACGATATCGGCGTGCATATCGTGCAATCGTTTGATTTCCATCTCTGCAGATTGGGACATCTTATAAAACTGATCACCGTGCTCACGCGTCTTGGCCAGTTCCTTCGTGAGGGACTCGATTTCGATTCTAGCCTGCCCGTAGCGCAACTCGAATTCGCGTGCCTTTTTGTTGGCCGCTGTTATTGGATTCTCGTCCTTGGATGGGGTGAGGCTCTCCTGCAGTTTCTTGCTAAGATCATTCACCTGACTGACCTTGGCGGCGAGCTCCTCGCGCACTCCAATCAATTCCTTGTGCCACTTTTCGGCATGCTGACGCTCCTCCTCTTTCAGCTTGTTGGCCGTTTCCGTTTGACGCTTGAATTCGTTCAGTGTTTCGCGGAATTTCTCCTCCTCCTCCCTGAAATGGCGACGCTGGGCGGACAACTCGCGCACAGTGTTATCGAGTCGCTGCTCGAGACGCAGACGTCCCTCTGTCTCTGAACGCTCCAAATTGGCCTTGATGAACTCCAGATTGTTGAGCAACAGTGCCTGATTCTGATGTTCGCGATTGTAGCCATCCTTTTCGGCTTGCAGGCGTGCCGTGGTCTCCTTCAGCACACGATTCTCGTGGCGCAGATTATGCGTCTCAGTTTCGGATGTCACCTGTTTGTTTTGGGCCGTCATTACCTCATCCTTGAGCATGTGAATGGTCTGCTCGTGCTTAACGATCGTTTTCTCATAGTTTTTGGTGCGATCTTCGAGTGCGGCAATCTGTTGCTTGTACGTCGCAATCCCCTTTTGCAGCAGCTCAATTTGCTCCTTCTGGAACTCGTTGGCATTCATCAGTTTACAATTGCCGGAGGTAAGTTCACGAACCTCCGTGCGCATCGAATCGAACTGCTCAGTGACGAGTGCATCATTCCTGCGCTTCTCGCTGGTGTAGTGATCATAGTTCTCTTTGAGCGTTGCATATTTCTTCGACTCAATCTCCACTTGCTGCTCCAAACTGCATATGCGTCGCTCCAGCTTTGCTTCCGCTTCCAGTTTTTGGGCATTGTTAGTAGCCTTCGATTGCTCCGATTTGGATTCGTCAATGAGTATGGTTGAATCATCTATATCTATGATCTGGCTACCCAGTTTCTTTTGGGCATCAAAGTAGAGCTTCTTGTAGTGTTCACACTTGGCCATCAGTGTGGCAATTGTGTTGTTCTTTTGTTTGAGTTCCTCGTCAATTTCAGCAAAACGTTTAGTGGCCTTCTCCAATTTCGCCTCGTAGTTTTTCAGCAGCAGTTGATCGTTTCGCAGCTCATGTGCTTCCAGTTCGGTAGTCAATTCCCGTATCATGGATAGCAATTTCACATTCTGCGATTGCAATTCGGCAATCGAATCGAATGTAACAAGATCCCGACTGATGGCATCACTTGAATTGTGTATGATGCCGGAATGGGACTGATTGCGAGGACGAGTGACGCCAGCACGCAGACAATTGAGCTCGTCGAGCAGCATGCAAACCTGACGGCTCAAATCTACTTGGGACTGCTTCAGTTTCTTGTTCTCCTTGACGTGGCGCGTCATATCGAATTGTGTCTGCTCCAATTCATGTTCGATGCTCTGCTTCTGCTCGACAATCTCATCGCGCTGGCGCAGCAGCTGTGTGTGGGCCTCGTTTAGTTTGATGTAGTCTTCGTCCTTCTTCTTGAAGATAGGCGCACCCTCTTTGATCTCCTCGAGAATGGCCTTTATCTGCAGTTTGAGCTGGGCATTTTCACGATTCTTTCCCTCGAGCTCTTCGGAATTCTTCGCATACAGCGAATACAGCTCGGTCAGCGACATATCCGAGCGCATCAGACGATTAGCCACAGCGGCAGTTGGTGCCATTTTGCATATGGCGCTCTCAAGGCTCTGCTCCCGGGCCTCCTTTAGCAAATCGCCGGCGTGCACAATTTCTTGCTTGAGTGAGTCAATTGTTTTATTGAACGCCGTCAATTCATCGGCATGTGCTTCCTTGCACTGCTGGAATTCGGCCTCCAGTTCACCATATTGATCGGTGGTCTCAGTCAGCATACGCTTCAGATCCGAGATGCCCTTGAGCAGCTCGTTGCGCTCGGTAATTTTCTGGTTATCGGCATTCGTATAGATGTCAACAAGTTTTTGCTTGGTGTCCAGTTCTTTTTTGAGGGTGTCCACGAACTTTTCGGTTTCCGTATTGTGCTGGAACAGTGATTTATTCAGGTCCTCAATCTTCTTGTTCAGATCCTCAATGCATTTCAAATATTGGGCGTTCTGGCCTTGGATTATCTGCAGCTCGTCGCTTTTCTCCTTTAGACGCACCTCCAGATGCATGTTGCTCATGTTGTGATCGCGACGCAGATTCTGCAGTTCGGCATTGTTGCGATTCAGATCGCTGCTCAACAATTGTATCTCATTTTGGAGCATGGCATGCTCGCTCTCCAGTCGCCGCTCCTTCATGTCCAGGGACAGCTCTTTGCTTTGCACCTCATCCAGACGAGCTATCGCCTCACACTTGGCTGTGATGGCGGCTCTCAGCTGCTGTTGATACGTTTTCAGATCCTGCTTGAGCCTTTCCAGCTCACAATTCTGACGTTCGACCACCTTGATCAGCGAGTCACGCTCATCCACAATGGATACCTTCTCTTTGCGCAGCGTAGCCGCATTCTGATCATAACTCTTGACAGACTCCAGCAGTTGGTCACGTTCAGCGGACACTTGATCCAACTGGGTGCGCAGCTCTGTCACATTTTGCTCAAAGTTGGTGAATTTTACCTGATTATCGAGAATTTGGTTTTGCAACTCTTCATTCTTTTGTTCCGTTTCACCTTAGAAGAGTGCAAATTGAAAAAGAGGAAGATAATAAAAATAATTAACAAAGAGAACTGCATAAAAAGATATTCGATCAAATAAATATATATATGTGTGTGTGGAGTTGAAGTTGCCTCACTGCTGCCTGCAACTTTACTCACTGAGACGATGAGCAGCCGCTCGCTCTTTGCAATATTCGTCGAAGAAGCCGTCAATGTAAGATTTCAATTTGTGCTGCAAGCCGGTTGGCAGCTGCTGCAGCTCATCCGGCGTAAATATATGTGCCAGAGATTGTGGACCACTGAGATCCATGCTTGGAATGCTTTTATTTTCTTAATACTACTGTTTATTTCACGTTATTTTTAATTCTTAATGGTGAAACAATTTTTGCAAACGAAAAATTGCAGTATTTGTGTGCAAGTGTGTACACATCACCAGTGTGTACACATCAAGTGTAGGCCATTTTGACATTTGGCTTTGTAATGTTTTTTTTTTTGCGTGTGCCGGCTTTTTTTCGTATAAATTTTGTGTTTAGGAATGAAATTACATATTTTGCACTTACTTAGGCGATTTGCTGCTGCTCGTTCCTTGCAGTATTCGTCGGAAAATTTCTCAATGTATGAAGAAAGTTTTTCCTGTATATTGTCGGGCACTAGCTGTAGCTCCTCCGGCTGTAAAATGCTGCTCAACGACTTAGTGCCGCCGAAATCCATGTTATAGTCTGTGATTTGCAGCAGATGGAAAATATATTTTTTTTTATAGTCTGATATGTAGCAGATGGAAAATAATTTTTTTTTTTTAATTTTTATTTATTTTACACCACACAAAAATTATTTTAGTTTATTTTCGGAAAAATCAGCGCGCGACTGAATGTTCTTCACCCTACCGACGTAGCGATGGAATGAAAAAATATATATTCATCCATGACTATATTTCGTTGTTGTAACTATCGGGAAATCGATAAGTATATTTCAGTGCTGTAAAACGATAGGAAATAACAAAAGCACACATTTTGCAGCACTATTTTGGCGCGAAATATGCATACAATTCAAAGAGTCAGGACACATTTATAATTATTGCTACATAGTTTAAATATGTAACATTTAATTATGATTGCATTTGTGGGCATGTATTGTGGGTATGAATATTATGTTGCCTGTGGTTAAATACACTCCTTTGTTTTATATCGACATATTTCAAGTTATTCAAGTGTCTGCCAATCAAACCTACCGCAGCGGTTGTTTTTACAGGCGGGTATTGCACACACAACACACAACGACCTCATCACACCGGCTTCGGCTTACATAACCCAAAACGTTCAGGCAAAACCAACAGCAGACAGCAATCAACATCAATGTGTGTGCTGTAGCAGCTTCATTCAACGACTACATCAGAGACAGAAAGGCTGAGTCTGGACCAACGTGTGCCGAGCTTCATCTCTGATAAGAGCAAACTGCACCTACAGCGATACTTTTGGGATCATTGAAGCTTGTACACTGAGCAAAATCATATGGCCAGCAATCAACCGTCTGGCTGTGTGGCCATCACAGTTTCTTGCAGTGCAACGGCCGGCCGATCTGCTTATCAATAATTTGTATTTTGTTTCCCTCTTGCGTTGCATTTAAGCAGAGATTCGCAGGCGATAGCAACCTCAAGTGTCACACGCCCACATTTTTGGAGCAGCAGCAGCAGCAGATGAGTCGCAGCGGGCCATAGGTTGCCGTTGCCCGGACCATTAAGCTAAAACTTGTAACCCACCATCACTGAGGCACGCTTTGATCCTCATCCTCAGTCCCCGACGACTTTGACTGCAACTTCAACTCCAGCTCCAGCTCCAGCTCAAAGGCGGTCGGCACACGCTTGTGTGGCTGTGTTTTTTGTTTCTTTCTTTCTTTGTTTTTTTTTGTCTTCTTTGACTTTTTGTTTTAGCCGAGCTGTTGCCCAGTCTGTTCAGTCCTGGCCTGGCCTGGGCTGGCCAGAGCCCTGGCATAAATCGACGGACCCAGCGAGCGCCGGCGGCAATTATCGCGATATGATAAACAAATATTTTTGCATCTAACCCACGTCGCCGACTGAGAAGCAATGTTTCTGGCATTCTGGCGCTTAATTATGAACTCTGTGCTTCGATGTTTTGTGTGAGTGTGCGTGTGTGTGAGTGTGCGTGTGTGTCTATAAATATGTATTTATAAATGCCTTACGCGTGGCCGAATGCACTTTTACCTGGTTTTGGGTTGGTTTTTGGTAAGTACCTGTGCATTGCCAGTTGATCCGTTGCTGGGCTTGGCTCTTGCTCTTGGTTGCTGCAATATGCAATTTAGAAGCTTATCGCACTGCGGATACCAATCAGTCGGCGTTTTGGGCTGCTTGCAAAAGTGGGTGGATAAATGAAATAAACATTAAATATGGCTCTATTTGAATATTAATATTTTTGTTTTTTTTCAGAGGTTGGTTTGATTTTTGACAGCGAATCAGTGATAAGATGATAAGAATTAATTACTACTGACATAATATTGGTAAGGCAAGATCGGGTGAGTTTACTTAATGTCATTTATGTCACTTGCATGTTATTAGTTCTTTCTAAGGGACAATTGCTCATGTATCACATGTGTAGATATAAAATGCCTAAATTCCTATAGCCATATTCAATGAATGACTTTCAATAGGTTCTGTGTATTTGATTATCTTGCCGAGCTTTTAAGTAGCTCATTATTCAATTACTAACACATCCGTTGCCAAAGTTCTCACCTTATTGTTATTAATTTGTATGTTATTAACATTTTTAGAGATTCTTTTATGTAACAAGTTTTTTTAGTTATATTTATATTACAGCTTGTTCTTCTGTACATCTGATTTACTATATTTAAATATTACATTTATTATTAACATTATTAGGAACTTACCGGTTTTTAATAATTTATATTAAAATGTCACTTATTTTTTCACAGAGGATTTTATTAGAAACAGTTTATTATTATCATATTTGATAATGTGATACAGTTAAATTTTGCATTTATATAAAATTGTTTTTGTTTTCGTGATAATAATATATATTGATTTTATTCAATATTTATTTATTTTAATTTTTACTTAACTAAATTATAGCGCAAAACCTTATTATTTAATTCTTTAATTTTATAATAATATATTCAATGAATTCCCAAAAAAAAAAATATATATTTGCAAAAAATAAAGAAAAGATAGATCATCTGATATGTTCATATACTTATTGAGCGTAGTCAGCTACAAAGGTTCCGCATTTTACAATATTTGCATATGCTGCGCTGTGTGCTTACTCATATACATATCTATGTGTGTGTGTGTGTGTGTGTGTGCATGTGCGCTTGTGTGTGTGTGTGTATGCAAGCCATGTATTTGGGGCTGGCACTAACACCAATACACAGCCGTTTGGGGGCCTCCACCAATTGAAACAAACCAAATGCAAAGTCGTCTCTCCCACAACACATTAAAGACCGAGAACAGGTTTTAGTTATATTGTGAGTGTATGCGACAGCTGCCGGAGACAAGGTGGAAGAGGAAAACGGAGCGGCAGAGGGAGAGGGAGCGGGAGCTAGCTTTGCTCTCAGCTCGAGACTTTTTTATTGTAAAATACTCGGCGAGAAAGAATATTAAATAAGTCTGTTTCATTTGGATTTGAAAGAACTTGCCGCACGTTGCCTGTTGCCTGTTGCTCTGTTGCTCTGTTGCTCTGTTGCTCTGTGGCTGAGATCGGGGCTTGGAGTTGAGCACACTTGCCCCAGAATGAGACCTGCGTTCGTTCCGCTTTGCTGGGCAGCTGACAGTGCGCTCTCTGTCTCTGTCTCTCGCTCTCTCTGTATCTCTGTATCTCTCTCTCTCTCTGGGGTCGGAGCTGGTGCTCAGCTTCAAGTTGGGCTAAGACTGCGCAAAAGGTTTTGCTCGTGCGCTTTTTGGCCTTATGCATTCGACTGCGACTCGAGATACTCGACAAACTGTGTGAGTCGCTGTCCGGAGATCTCAGTTCAGTTCACAGAGCACCACTGGCTGGGAGAGAGTGAGAACAGCAACAGCAGCAGCAGCAGCACACTAAACACTGAACAGTGAAGTTTAAGCCAAGTTCGCCAGTTGTTCGCCAGTTGTTAGTTGCCAGTTTGGCAGTTGTCAGTTAGTTAGCTTGCGGTTTGTCATCGGCGTGGTTCATGTGTCTCTCCTGACCGCTTTTTTTTTGGCCTAGCCAAATCTCTCATCTCCGACAGCAGCAGCTGCGGCTGTTGCGCGTTGCGCTTATAATCATAAATATCTACATACTAGTGCAGCGTGTAGTGTATCTGTGTGCGTGTGTGTATCTGTATCTATAGCTGTTTGCTATAATAGTAGTATATAGTAGGTCCGTTTTATATGCCAATGCGTTGTGTTGTACATTTTCCCAAGTGTATTGTAAACTTGTGAGCCAAAGGCAGCAGCGGCAGCAACAACAACAACAGCAACAACAACAGCAACAACAACAGCAACAACAACAACAACATCGGCGACGGCAAGCCGCTCTCGGTTTTGTTTTTGTGAAATGTTGAAGCCCTTGATTTTAAGCACCAGATACGTTCATTAGTCGTCGCAAGACTTTTCGTGATCGTAAACGCGTTTCGCCAACCTCTGATATTGGCTAACGTGGGATCGTAGAACCAACTGCCAACGGTAAAAAAAAACCCCAACAATAACTATAAATAAAATTATACAATAAAAGGAAATATCCTCAAGCTAAATAAATAAATAATAATAATAATAATGAGGATGTGTATGTGAAAAAGAGCAAGAGCCTGCTTCCAATTAAAAAAAAAAAAGTGCCTAATTGTGTTAAATTGATATGTGAAAAGTGATAATTTAAGCAAAAAGTAAAATCATTGCAAAATCCAAGTGCTTAATGTGGGTTAGGGCCTAAACTAGCACAAATTAAAATACAACACACACCCGCACAACAAATAGACACAAATTCACACATGCCAGTTTTAAAGACAACAGTAGCAACAACGACAACAACAACAACGAATGAGCAAATTTATTGTTGGTAGTTGGTACTCTGGGCCAAATGGTACCACGGCCAGCAGTCGCTTAGGGAAAAAAGCTAACGGAATAATGCAACATTAAGCAAAATGCTGCTGGCCCTGCTAAAGCTAAAGCAAAGCACAAACCACCACCACCACCACCTCCACCACCAACAACAACAACAACAGCGAGAACCACAACAACAACAACAACAACAGCCACAACCTGCAACCATCGCCGTCGTCGTCGTCGTCGTCATCGTCATCGCAGTCACCGTTACCACGAAACGTAGCCGTTGCTGTGTAGCTGGTGTATAGCCGTATAAAATGGAACCCTCATATGATCACGAACATCCACATCATCTGCTAACAAATTACAAGTAATATTTACATTTTTCCCATGCAAAAAAAAAAAAAACACACACACAACAACAACAACAACAAAAACAACACACATTTTTTTTTCGCTGTTTAATTATATCCAACCGTAGCGAAGATACATATCTTCCAAGATAATAACCATAATGAAAAATGGAAAAATGCACTGGTAGTGGTGAAGAAATTCTCTAGATGTCTCGTATATGTCGCTGGCTCTCCCATATATACTATTTATATATATATATATATGTATGTGTGTGTATATATAAAAGTTAAAGCACAGACTATGTCTATGACGGGGGGCATTTCAAGACTTAGTCACACAAACAGAGCTACAGATGGAGATACAAAAAAAAATCACAACACGACAGCTCCAACAACGGAAAGGGGATGTTTAAGTATATACAAATATTTATTTTACATATAAGTATACATATATATATATATATATATATATATGTATACATATGCTTACGAAAGTTAGCTTAGATTTTATTTATGCTTAAAGACATCCATCCCATCGCTTCCAGCTCCCCAAATTGCTGGAGATACATATGTATCTACTCGAAGCACTTGCACTTGTGTGCGTGTGTCCGCTTTTCCGTTTCACTGTGTGCGTTCTGTGTGAACATGAAAATAGATAGTTAGAATAGAACAAGCGTCTTGGTTGGCTCTCCAAAAAAAAGCCAAGCTTCAGACTCGGACTCGGAATTGGTCAAGTGGAAAGTAAACCAAGAGCACAACGCTTCTGAGCCGCGTGGTCAGCAAGAAAGTCGGAAAGTCTGAGAAAAAAGAAAAAATAACCCCACAAATATATAAAAAAAACATGGTATATAAGATGTGGAGAGGTCACCATGCGGTTTCGCTCATTAAAATGATTTAGTTTTGATTCAAGCTCCCTGATAGCTCAGCTAGATACATTTACATAGACAAACATTTAACCAACTAACCTTATGTTGCATCCGGTTACGATTTGAATTCATATTTCTTGTATAAATTTGTGGAATATATTAAAAAAAACCCTTTATGACTTTTTCGTTTTTGTTTTTTTTTTTTGTAGCATACAAAAAAAGATCGAAATATTTTTGCGCAAGTCTGTCACACATTTTGTCACAAATTTGGGAATTTGATGATCTCTTTTGTATGCTCAGATAGTGGTCATCCTCTGGGAGATGGCAAATGCGATGGCGACACGGTTTCGGCTTCGGTTTCTGTTTTGATGTTGCTCTATAAATCAATCTACCAAATACGTAGACACATCAATTTAACCAGGCTTTAAACTGGCCTACTGGAGTATCCATCTCAATTGATTTGCATTTTACGAGCTTTCCGTATTGTATATATCGGGCTTAGTTCCATTTTGTTAATGGCTATACAAGTTGAGAGCTTTAGATACATTTTTCCTATTCAAATAAATACCTAGAATCGTATAATAAATATTATTTTTTATTAAGTTGTCATGTTTCCTGCTAACAGGAATATTAATCACGCGTTGACAAGTTAATTAGTTTCTTAATCAATAAACTTAAAAAAACCCCTTTATTATCATTATTAAATCGCCAATTAACTTGAAATAATATTTTACTCCGTGTTAACAAAGTTTAAAGCGATTAAATTAAAAAAAAATAATACTTGCTATGGATTTGTCGTAGTGTAAAAACTCTTTTTTATAAAGATATATTGAAAGTTTTTATCAAAGTTTTTGTATTCTAAATTAAGTACCAACATGGAAATGAGGGGATTTCATTATGTGCAGAAACCAATATCTATAGTTTAAGTATATTTAAGAATATATATATATTATACAAACATTTCGATATTAGGATTGTGAACTCATGTTAAAGATTTCAGCAGAAGATGCTTTCAAGCGCTTTAAGCAATTAAATATAATTGATTAGAATTGTTAACAACTAATTGGAAGGGGAAAGCTGAGAACGTTTTGTTAAATAAAACTTCTTAAATTTTCCAAA
Source organism: Drosophila kambysellisi (assembly GCA_035042185.1). Taxonomy (NCBI): domain Eukaryota; kingdom Metazoa; phylum Arthropoda; class Insecta; order Diptera; family Drosophilidae; genus Drosophila; species Drosophila kambysellisi. Next base: position 7,880,930 of record JAWNLS010001251.1, read on the forward strand.
CTAGTTGAATAAATAATTTGAAACCAAAGTGTTGAATAATAATTAATTCCACTTTATATCTTAATACATAGTGTAGATTGTATTGTATATTTAGTTCTGCACTAACACAAACTAAGCGAGGGAGTTTTTCTTTTTCTTTTTTTTTTTTTTTTTTTTTTTGTTATGTGTGCGTGATAAAATCCATTACATTTCAGTACATTTTCTTAGGTATGTCTTGTTTCTTGCTCTTAAAATGGCTTTGGTGTGTGAGAACTGGGTCTTGCGTTGTTTCTTTGAGGACGGTTGTAAGCCTCATTAGCCGAACTCATTCGCAGCAGCGTTTCGGCCTCGGTTTTTTGTATTTTTTTTTTTCTAGTTATTTTATTTTTTTTTTTTCTGATTTGCTGTGCGCTCTCGTGCATTGGAATATGATCGGCTGGGCCCTAAAGAGGCCCACCGGAGATAACTGCAGCTCCAAATGCTTGGCTTCATTAGTTTAATTATGTACGGAGGAATCTTTATGTGCTTATCCATGTATGTAAATAATGCCAGAGTAAATATAGACAGAACAGAGCTAAGGGCACTTATCTCGGTCGCCTCTCGCTCTCTCTCTCTCTCTCTCTCTCTCTATATATATCTTTCTCCCCCTATTGCTCTCATTTTCTCTCTGGTGGCCTCTCATTCGACAGTCAAGAAATTGCCACAGGTAGCTGCGTTTACCTTTTCTTGTTTTTGCTGTTGTTGTTGTTGGTTCATTAAAGCGAACGCGCTAAGATGGCGGTTACCCGGCCGGATGCTGAAGCTGTTTATGCTTATTGGTCAACAACAACCAGCATCTACATACAAATACAAAAACACATAGATACAGATACAGATACAGATACAGTAACAGATACTGAGACTGAGACACGCACATGCTTATGCATATGTATGCGTAGCGACTGCGTCGTTAAGTTATTCCAGTACATCACACCTGGGCCGCAGTCGCCTTGGCACCACACCAACAACAACAACAACAACAACAACAACAACAAATGCTGCACACAGCCAACAGCCAACAGCAGAGCCAACAACACACAGCAGCCAACACTGAGGTCTTGGCCTGGCCCGTTCCGTCCCTGGGGCCAGACTGGTTTTTATGTTGTTGTTGTTGTTGTTGTAGTGGCAACGTGAAATGAGTTGGAAACAAATGTATTCGGGTTTTGGGGCGCCTGGCACCATCAGCCATCAGCCAATAGACTGCAAATGGAGCAAAGCAGATGCTGCATCTTATGCAGGCCACACCCACTCTGCGGGCATCGAAGAAAAACCAAAATGGCTTTTATTACCACAAGTTTACAACAACCATATTCAGCTCAATATGGCCGGCAAATAATGCGAAGCGTTTTAATTAACCAAACAAATAAGTGAATAAAGTTAGTGGAAAGGAGAGAATATAATTTCTATTAGTAGAAAAATACTCAATAATAAATTTTCTATTATTAGTAGAATAATGCAAAATAATAAATTTTCTATTAGTAGAAAATGCTAAAATCCATATCAAGCCTAATCATATATACTTAAAAAATGCAAAAACTATAATCACCCCCAGCCGTGAGAATTTAAACTAAGTATGATATGGAGTTAAGAAAATGTCATAAAATCTGAAACTATTTTGCTATCGCTGTTCAGTTCTGTCGCAAATCACTCAAAAATAATCTATAATAATATTAGAATTGGTTTCCAAAAATTTGGAAGATACTTTAGAGATTTGAGAGAAGCCGCAGAAGAGCGCTTCTGATTCCAGAATTCCAGGCTAAAAATTATTAATCTTGTTAAAAAGAATAAAGCTGCATAGATTTGTTACAGTTTGTAAATTTGAAAGGGAAAAATTATGCCTTAGTTGATAATAATATAGAAGTTTAAGTAAAAAATAATATAATCGAAAATATATAAATAAATAAATCCATACAAAACGATTAGGTTAATTTAAACCATATAAATATATTATTTTAAAATATTTACGTAAAATTTGTAATCTCATTGCAAAGATAAAAGATTTCAAACAATACCTAGGTTTAGATATAAGATATTGGATAGGTTTCCTAGGCAAGTTCTTAAGGATTTTAACATAATATTTTGATTATATAAAACCTTGAGAAAGATGTTATTTTAAAATATTCACATAATATTTGTAATCTCATTGCAAAGATAAGAGATTTCAAACAATACTTAGGTCTAGATAATAGATACTTGGATAGGTTTCCTAGGCGACTTGTTAAGGGTTCTACGTTTATAACGTGATATTTTAATTATATAAAAGCCTGGGAAAACCTACAGTAATAATAACTTTTAAATTAGATTTATGCGTATAACAAAATGTATATACAAAATATATAGATGGAATAAAGTGATACAAAATCGCTGCAAAGAGGTTAAATGCAATAATGGATGTTATATGGCAGTTCACTCTTTTGGTTTCGTATAACAAAGTCAAAGTAGAGTTCACACGTGCCAGATATCGGGCAAAATTAATGTATGTTTGATTCCGTAGTCTAAGAATTTTCCCCAGACTTGAAAGCAAATGCTTTGTGGATATTTGGAACGTGTGAATTAAGTGCTACAAGTTCACATATATAGGAATGAACTTTACTTACTTTCGCTGGATGCGCTTGTTGGACAAGTTAACATAATAACTATGCTGATTTTAAACATTGTATTATCTGATCATAATTAACACCGAATATTTAAAATACAGTAGAAAGAAGCGGCAACAAAACGACGCGGCCTTTTTTTCCCCTTTTGTTGCAAGCAAATCCGATTCGGTTGAGGATGCGGATGGGGATGGGTGTGGGGGAATGAGTTGTGGCGGGGAGGAATAAGACTTAAAAGGCTGTCTTCGGGCAGCGACACATGAATCACAATATGCTAAAGGGCTGACACTCTCTCCCCCAGATCAATGCGGCTTCTGAATGAAGTTTTTCGGGCTTGTTAAGGCCCAGAGCCAAAGTTGCCTACTTTGCGGCAGCCGCAAGTTGCCAAGCTGTGAGTTAGCCAAGTTAGCAGAAGCAGCAGCAGCAGCATGTTGCCGGCGCAGTTGAAGCCACCAGCAGAGTCGCCCCGTTGCGGTTGTCGTAAACAAAACGTTGCCACAGTCCACAGTCCGCAAAGTCAGCGCGGACGTTCAGTACTTGGACGGCAGACAGCAGACAGTGGACGGTGGACGGTGGACGGCAGACAGTGGACAGGGAGACAGAGAGACAGGGCATATAAAGGAGGCACAACGACAAACAGACTGTGGTGGACAGAGGACCGCAATGTGGAATATGTGGCATTTTGCAAAGATGTTGACATTTTGCGCGCATAAAAATGCCAACTTACCGGCCACTGTATGTGTCCTATTTTAAAATCAGGGCCATGGCTAAGAGACGCTCCTCGGACCGGTGGCTAAGCCCAAAGCCACAGCCACATACAAAGCCAAAGCAAAAGCTAAAGCCGCATCGTCGTGGATCGTGAGCGCGCGCTTAGGATAAAAAGCAAAGCGAACCAAAGCAAGACCCAAGTCAGAGCCCAGAGACCAGTTGGACAGGCGTACAAATCCGGACGGCATAATTTTGTGTGCCTCGGTAAAGTATTTAGCAGCAGCGGCAGCAGCAGCAGCAGCAGCCGCAACCGCAACCGAATATCAAAAACGTAACGATGTCACCAGGAACCCTCAATAAATTATCCAGTTGATGCTGTGTAGCTATAGCTGTAGCTTGGGGGCTAGGTCTCTGTTTGGGATTTTGGGCCTTAACTTTGCGCGAGTTGTGTTGGCTCGAATGCTCTTTTTGGCCAAAGAAAGCATGAAACTAGAGCGCCTAGTTGCGCCAAGGTAGCCCCTGCTGGCATGGCCTATGGCTGCAGCTAACAATTAGGCCGAGCTCATGTTTGCTCAGTCTCCACAAAGTTGGTAGGCAAAAGAGCCAGACAGTCAGCCAGAAAAGACAATAGACCAAAAGTGTAGTGGGCAGCAATAAATTCAAACGGTAACAAATCGAGCCAGGGGCCAAAAGACACGCACACAGATACACACACACACACACACACACACACACACTGAGACTCAAGCGAACCGAGACAGGAGTCGGATGTTGAATGTCGGGCGTTCGGGCGTCGGGGGTTCTCCCTTAGGGAGCGAGTCTCAGGGCTGAAGCATTGGTAATATTTAAACTTGTCTCGTTTGGCTGCTGCTGCTGCTTGAATTCCTGGAAGCCGAATTACTTTGAAATGTGTCGATATGTCGCAACTTTTAAAAGTTATGCATAAAGGTCTGGAGGCCCAGCTCCTGCTCCAGCTCCAGCTTCAGCTTCAACTACAGCTTCTTTGCTTACCCTGCAACCTGGCGGCCTCCTTTGATAATACAATAGCTGCACGCGCCCAATTTACATTTATGTCCACTGACATTAAGGAGCGCAAACGTTGCCGGGCAGCCTTCGGAGCTTGTGGACCTGGTCCAGTTTAAAGCCCTTCGTTTCCCCCTTCCCACCACGTTGCCGCCATTCTCTCTCGGTGCCCGTTGGTGTCTGATATGAACGCAAAGTTTTTTTTACCTTTGTTTTCGTTTTCGCTTTTTTCTTTTTTCCTCTTTTTTTTTTTTGTTTTTTATTTTGCGTGGCAGCAAACGTGAAAATTGTCAACGTATTTAGCGGCGATTTTAAATATCATTATAAGGCCAGCATTGCCGACATTTCTTGTACGTAATTTTTAACAGTAGCTCATAAAAACAATGAGAAACATGCCTCAGCGATTTTATCTCTAATTAGGATTTGCACAGCTCCAACATGGCAACACCTTCACATCCAATCGAAGAATTCAATTCTCAAACTGCCAACTTGTTCTGAATTATGTAGATTTTTTTATTCTACGAAATAACTTAAAACAAAAAGCAAATGTTATTATTTAATGTATGCATGCGGTTATTTAAAATTTTATAATTTAAGTTTGTTGTATTTATATTAGATTAATAAAAATATACATCGACCCCAAGGAGATTTTGTTTGACAAAATGAGTATCATAAAGATCATTCATGATTGCCACAAAAATATGCCTAATCCGTTGGTTTTAAATTCATCAAATAGTTATGACTTATGAAAATAATAATTTTAATTAATATATTCTTTGATATAGATTGCACTTATGGAATTAGAGATAAATATAATAAAAAAATATGGAGTTCATATATATATCCTTTTATCCTTTGATGGACACAATAATCCAGTTGAGATTTGACCCATTCATGCATTAGTTTTTCATTAAAATTTCAAGTTTATAAGTTACATTAAAAGAAATACATGAAAAACTCAATAAAAATCGTAAACCGATTTTCTATCTTAAATCTCAAATTATCCTATATGTTAATATTTTCTCCGATATAAATTCTACAACTTCATAATTAACATTTTATTTAACTCTCCCTTTTAGTGCTAAGAAGTATCCACTTGTCTCCCGAACACCGGAATACAGCCACTCGACCGTGGGTAGCGATTATCCGGAGCATGTCGGCTACCTGGCATCGGATGGACGACTGCTGCATGAGAGTCCCAGCGATAGCATCTACCATGTGAGGCAGGGCAGCGAGCACTCCTCGCCCAGTCTACACTCACCAGCCATACAGAGCGCCGGCTACGAGAATGAGCACTCCATGAACGAAGCGGCGCTCTCTGTGCACAGTCACAGCCACTCACCGATGGTGTCCAGTGCGTATAGTGTGGGCGGTGGCGGAGGCGGTGCCTCATTGATCAGCAGCAATATACCACTCCTGGGTGGAGGAGGAGGGGGCACATCAATGCTGAATAAGTTCTTATCACATCCGCATGCAAGTATGATTGTTGGTGGCCAGGATGAGTGTGGAGTGGGCGTTGGAGTGGGAGTGGGCGGCGCATCACATTCACCCATTGAGCCGGCGTCGATGTGGAGCTATGACTACAAGGGTGACATATGTGCACCGAATTGTGGCTATCTGGACCGGCACAAGGCCATGCCCAGCGATTTGAAGTACAGACCGGGACCAGGTAATCAGTCAGTAAAAAGTGCCAAAGAGTCGCGCATTCGCCGGCCAATGAATGCGTTCATGGTGTGGGCCAAAATCGAGCGCAAGAAGCTGGCCGACGAGAATCCTGACCTGCATAATGCCGATCTCAGCAAAATGTTGGGTAAGCTAACCAGATAATTACCACTTATTTTCGATAGCTCAAGCTAATGCTCCTCTTAACAGGCAAGAAGTGGCGCTCCTTGACGCCGCAGGATCGGCGTCCGTATGTGGAGGAGGCAGAACGTTTGCGTGTCATACACATGACTGAGCATCCGAACTACAAATACAGACCCCGTCGGCGAAAGCAATCCAAGCTGCGCACCATTTCATCGCAGCCGGGCAAGGAGCCGTCGGGTGAGACGACAACGTCCCAAACCGTTGCAGCGATGGCAGCTTCCAAGACAACGCCCAAGTTGTCAACGCCGCCACTGTCTGCAACTGCCACCAGCGGCAGCTACAACACGCCCACCGACGACAGCCGCAACTCGACTCCCCAAAATGTGGGCGGATTGTACGAGCAGCCGTTGAAGCCGAGCTTCTCGCCCAGCTCCGTGGACTGTTACAGTAATGCGGATAGCACGGATCAGATTGAGAGTTTGGCTGCCAATTGCAGTGAATCGTCCCCGGTCACAACAAATCCCAGCTTCGACAGCTCCCTGCTGCTCAAGAAGCTAACGAAGCCAACGACGGCGACACAAAGCCGTGCCAGCAAGCAGCGCAGCGAGAAACTGGCCAAGTCGGACGAGAAGTCAAAATCACAGCAACAACAGCAGCAGCAACAGCAATCAAGTCTATATGCAACATATCCGCTGGCCAGCTCTGTGGCAGTTGTTGCCGCACGTGGCATGTATGTGACGTGCAACAATCGTGGTCTCCTCGATCATGGACACTCCGTCAAGGGCACGTTCTATCCGCCCGTGTCCAGTGCCAACGATGATGATGCCACCATCTCAATGCGTAGCAGCAGCTCACTCCAGCATCAACAGCAGCAACAACAACAGCAACAACAACAGCAGCAACAACAGCAGCAGCAGCAACAGCAGCAACAACAACAGCAACATTGCAACAGCAGCTCCAGTATGTCCAGCATGTCCACTGCGACAGTCACGTCGAGTGCAGCCGGCTCCAGCTATACGGTGGCCATGGCTGAGAGCAACTGCAGCAACGATTATCTGTCCAATGCGTATGGCATGCAATATGAGGATTTTCTGCGCTATCAGAGCAACGAGCAGTTGGACTACGATCACCTGAAGGAGACATCGGATAATCATGGGACACAGAAGTGTACCAAATATCCGGACACCAATCAGAATTACGATGATTACGAGGCGGAGGCCTATAATAATGCCATGTTGATAACGGCGGCACCGCCACCAACAGCACCACCCACTGGCACCACCAGTTACTACACCCAGTTGCCCTACTCTACCGGATTGGCTGCTGCCTTTCCCCTCCAGCTAGCCGTACCGTTTCAGCAGACATCAGCGCCAGGTGGTGCCTATGCACAGCCCATGCAGAGCAGCTACCTCCACTATGGCAACTACTATGAGGCCAACGGAGCGAGTGCCCAGCTGCTGCCACATCAGACAACAGCAGCAGCAGCACCACCACCACTACCACCACCACCAGCACCAACTGCAGAGACAGCCATGCAGCAACATCATCATGCCCACGCCCATGCCCATTCGCATCCACATCATCATCATCATCATCATCATTTTGCAGCAGCGGGCAATTCCGGACCGGGCATGGTGGGCGTAGGCGTAGGCGTTGGCGTTGGCGAAATGCTGTTCGAGCAGCAGCATCAGCAGCAGCAGCAGCGCAAGGATGATGAGATTAGCAATATTTTGGCGGGAGTACGCAAAACCTGTTACAGCAACTGACAGCAATGGCATCGATGAGGAGATCCTTGCTGGGATTGTCTCGCATATGGCGCATTCTCATAAAATTTGTTATATTTGAAAATGTAGACATTAGTAGCGCTTGGTTTAGGTACGCATAAGTATTGACCCTACCCTAATCTCCTCCTCCGTCTCCGTCTCCTTCTCCGCCTGCTCCTCCTCCTCCACGTCCATCTCTTTACAAATTGTACTATATTTAGAGTTTTTTATTATTATGTGTATCAAATATGAAATATGTTCAACTTAAGCTAGCTTGCATTGAAATAAAATGAAATTTGCGATGATATTTTATTGTATTATTTAAACCTAAAAAAAAGATATTGATTTGGAAAATCGGTTCAGTTTTGACAAAGTTATGAAAGTGCAACATTTGAAATCGCTTCCGGACTTATAGGAATACAATTTTAAGTTGAAAATTTGAAAACAAAACGTGTTTCCCAACTTAAACGTAGTATTACCACAAATGAAATACTTTAAAAAATCGGATCAGTTCTTTTGGAAATATGGAAATGTGGAACATTTGCAAAGATTCCAACTTGATTAAAAAACAATCGAAAAAGATTCGTATTTAATTTTGGAGCATAATGAATACCAATGTTTTTTGCCTGGTGTGTGGATGATAAGTTTGACAGTTGCAACCATATGACAACTGACACCTGACACCAGTGTCCAACCAATACACAAATCCACAGCATCTGCCAGCCTCGCGACTGCGCACTGTTCCACAGGATGAGAGATTGAAAGTGAAAAAAGAAGAAGAAAATAATTTTCTTTTCTGGCTGCTGTGCTGACGGTCTGAAGGATTTTCCTTAAACGTTACATAAAATTTTCAATTATTCAATATAATTTTCTAAATAATTCCACGCTTCGTCAAAGAGATGTTCCAGTTCCAGTTCCAGTTAAGCTAAGTGAGCAGAAATGTGTAAAGTTCTGATAGAAGCATTCGCTTAGAGCGCCATTTGTGCGCTGCATACAAAAATTTTGTAAAACGAAAATTCACACACACACACATACAAATATCACACGAAAATTAAGTTTTTTTTGGTTAAATAGTTAGTAATGTTGCTTAATCTAAGTTTGTAAATGTGAACAATTGGAAATCAAGTGCCGTAATTCGACAACATTTCAACATTCAGCAAAATCGATAAGCTTCAGCATCCGTACAAATTCGCACTACAACTTGATAGACAAAAAGGGCCGCCGTCATCCACCCAACACGAACACCACCACCACCACCACCACCACCACAGCCATTCGCATTTGCCAACCACCCACCCACCTAACAGATATCGCTCTCTCCTTCACTCGCTCTGTGTGTAATCGCCAACAACAACAACAACAACATGTCATTCATAACGAAATTGAAAGCAACGCCAATGCCTCCAATCAGGAACATACTCAATGTGGCCATGCAAACGGCCAGACAACAAATTCCAGAGCGCAAGGATTATCAACAACCACCGGGCACAAGTGGCAATCCTCAGCAGAACTTTGCTCACGGTCAAGGTCACGGCATGTTTCCACCAGGAGGCGATGCTGGCGCTGGCGCTGGCACTGGCGATGGCACCGAACCGCCCACAGAGATGAACTCGAATCCCTTTCGAAATGCGAGCAGTTGGTCCAATGAGGATGCTGCTGAGGGTGACTACAAAAACGAATACCAAAGCACATCATTTGTGGGCAATGAATACGATGGCAGATATCAGCAAACCGATGGATTCAGGTGCGTAGCACAAATTTCAACCAACGATGCAGTTGCTCATTTGTTGTATATTCTCTCATTTTTGTAGGCAAAGCAGCATTGCCTCGGATGGCAGCTCGTTTGTGTGCGAGGGTGAGGGTGGCGGCGGCTCCAAGATCGATGAGTTCCAGGCGGGATGGAATGTGACAAACGCGATCCAAGGCATGTTCATCGTATCGCTGCCATTTGCCGTTCTGCACGGCGGATACTGGGCCATCATTGCCATGGTGGGCATTGCCCATATTTGCTGCTATACGGGCAAAGTGCTGGTGCAGTGCCTCTACGAACCGGACCCGGCCACTGGTCAGATGGTGCGTGTACGCGACAGTTATGTGGCCATTGCCAAAGTGTGTTTCGGTCCCAAGCTGGGTGCCCGGGCCGTCAGCATTGCCCAGCTGATTGAGCTGCTGATGACGTGCATCCTGTATGTGGTCGTCTGCGGTGATCTGTTGGCTGGCACATATCCGCAGGGATCGTTTGATTCACGCTCCTGGATGCTGTTCATTGGCATCTTTTTGCTGCCCATGGGTTTCCTCAAGTCACTGAAAATGGTATCGACGCTATCCTTCTGGTGCACCATGTCACATATTGTGATAAATGCGGTGATCTTGGGCTATTGTCTGCTACAAATTGGGGATTGGGGCTGGTCGAAGGTGCGCTGGAGCATTGACATGGAGAACTTTCCCATTTCTCTGGGCGTCATTGTGTTCTCGTACACATCGCAGATATTTCTGCCCACCCTCGAGGGCAACATGATTGATCGCTCCAAGTTTAACTGGATGTTGGACTGGTCCCATATAGCCGCTGCTGCATTCAAGGCCGGCTTCGGTTACATCTGTTTTCTAACCTTCCAGAACGATACACAGCAGGTGATAACCAACAATTTGCATTCGCAGGGCTTTAAGGGCATGGTCAACTTCTTCCTGGTCATCAAGGCCATTCTCAGCTATCCATTGCCATACTATGCTGCCTGCGAGCTGCTGGAACGTAATTTCTTTCGTGGCCCGCCAAAGACCAAATTTCCGACCATCTGGAATCTGGATGGTGAGCTAAAAGTCTGGGGATTAGGCTTCCGAGTGGGCGTTATACTGTCTACAGTACTTATGGCCATATTCATACCACACTTCTCGATACTGATGGGCTTTATTGGCAGCTTCACGGGAACTATGTTGAGTTTTATTTGGCCATGTTATTTTCACATAAAAATCAAGGGTCATCTGCTCGATCAGAAGGAAATAGCTAAGGACTACCTCATTATAGCGCTAGGTGTGCTCTTCGGCGTTATTGGCATCTATGATTCTGGCAACGCCTTAATCAATGCATTCGAGATCGGTCTTCCATTTTAAACCGTATTATTACGATTGTTACAAAACTATTTATTTATAGATTTGTTTACGCAAGCACTAATCAAACTGGGTAACAAGCATCTGTACCTAGGTATATATTTGTTGGGTTTTATGGTCTGCATCTTTGGCAATACATCCACAAGTCTTCCAAACTATATAGTTAATGTATTGTATTTAATGCCAAAGATGCAGTCTATGATGATATATATACGGATGAAAACGAAACAATAAACTTAGTCTATAAGAAATGAAACGCAAGTCTTCCAAAACAAGCGAACAAATGTCTTCCAAACATGAAATATGAAACTCCTAAGCTAATTTAAGTAACGAGTAATTAAAGAGATTATTGATATTTATATATATATATATATAAATAAATATATATAGAGGGAAAAACTTCTAAAATGAAAACAATAAACCATTATACAAATTGAAATGTATGTAAATCTATTAACGTATAGATAGAACTCATTGATTATTTATATACCAGCATATAGTATATATATACATATAGTTGAATGCGTTTTTTTAAACGATATTAATTATACAGTTGCTGTACTTATACATACGATAATAGCCTTTAAAAACGACACTAGCATCTTTTAAAAATTCTTAATAAAAACCATCATCTCACGTTGAACAAGCACTCGTATTGAAAATCTATTTTCCAAGAAAAAATCAGTTGGGGTTTTTTTTTATTTTTTGAAAATGATATGCATTTATTGGTTAAACTTATTATTATTGTTGTTTTTTCGTTTGGGGTCAGTAGATATTGTATAAAAAATATTGTCATGGAATTCTAGGCACTATATGTGATATGGATATGAAGACAAGACACGACAAAAATAAGAAAACGTACAAAAATACGAATTTCTTATGTTAGTTGGAAGATTTATAAAATTTATGATCGTGTGTACTTCTGGTATGTTGGAATGCACCTTGTTTAATCTTATGCACAGCACACGTTGTTGTTGGGGCAGTTATATATTCGCTTTTATAGAGACTGGAACCGGTGAACTTATCGTTGCCCAGACTGATCGACGATTGATTGCCGCGACGAGCGGTCACAACACGTTCGTTCTGGCCATGGACATTGCGGGAAGAGGAGGAGAAATCGATGCCACTCGACAAATGTTGGCTGCCGCTGCCACCACGATGGCGTGTCATGTGGCGCTCGCTCTGAGATTGGGACTGTGAATGGGATGGGAAATCGATACCGCCGCCGGACACATAGGTGCGTGTAACCGTTGACCTATCTAGATTCGATCTATTGGCATTATTGGCGGTGTCAGTGCCACCCGAAATAATGCGCGACATGGATGAAGTAGATGAAGAGGTTTTCACTTGATGTTCCTTATTTTCCTTGTGGATGCTGCAACTGCGACGCTCTGTGGAATAACCTGCGCTCAAATCGGATTCCCGATTCTGGCGATGAATACTACTGTAGCTCTGGCGATCATTCGAATGAGCACTGGTGCTCGATGGTTGCTCGTGTAGATTGAGGATACTCTTGCGTTGCATCTTGCCAGTTGAAGTCATGCTACTGTTCAAGGCATTCGAGTCACTGGAAACATTCTTGCGATGGAATATGGTGTTGGACACATCCGCTTCCGATGAAAACTCGCTTTTCCTGTGATGGAAATGCTTGGATGAGCTCATTTGGGAGGTGGAGCTGGCTGTCACATTGCTTGAATTGGTCTGCATTGAACTACCACCGACCACATGAGATGTTGTGGTGCCGCCAGACACATTGTCGGTCACTGTACGTCCACCGACCACACGAGATGTTGTAGTGCCGCCAGACATATTGTCGGTCACTGTACGTCCACCGACAACACGAGATGTTGTGGTGCCGCCAGACACATTGTCGGTCACTGTACGTCCACCGACAACACGAGATGTTGAACTGCCGTTAGTCACATGGTCGGTCGTTAAACGACCATGAGATGTTGAATCACCATTGACCTTGCTGGTAACTGTACTGCTTGAAACAATGTGGGATGTTGACCCACCCGATCCTGTCACATTATCAGTAACGGTGCCATTTTGATTTCGTCTGGTTGTGGTGGAGGTCTGCAGAGCGCTGCTGTCATCTGTTGAACCTCGTATCCGTTCCGTATTTACAGCAGTCCTTTCCACTACATTGAGATTTCTTTGCAGAGATGTTGATTCCTTGTGTATGTTTTTAGTGTTTTCGATGTTTGTCGTTGTCGTATTTCTGGATACATTCTCAATAACATTTATCTTAGCTGGTCGCTTCACGTACTCCGTTTCCGGCTCCTTTTTAGTCCGACCACCGACAACAGTCGTCACCTTTTTCGTTGAGACAATTATTAAGCCATCGACTGGATTTTGGCTATTAGAATCCACTTGCTTAATTGCGTCCTTGCCCGATACAAAGTTCATCTGGTTCGTTGTTTTCAGAATTGAAGTATCAGTTCCCAAATTGATGGTCGAGCTATTATGCTTGTACTTTTGTGTACGCTGAACTCTGTCGACTGCTGTTTTATTGGTTGTTGTCTTATAATCATCCTTTCTTGTTACCGTCATGGAACCTTCGAGTTTTAAATTATCCACCGGTCGCTTCGCTGGTTCTCTTCTAGCGCTCTCAATTACGGTAGTGCTGTCTGTTTCGGTTCTATCAGTTCTCTTATAAAATTCACCTTCTGGCTTTAAGTTATCCTTGGGTATCTTTTGGGTCGGACGTTCCGCTGGTGTGAATTTAGGCTTTTCGGGTGCATAGAATGGTCCTTCGGTCTTCAAGTTATCGCTTGGCTTCACCTGTTCGGGTCGTTTGACATGATGATATTCTTCTTTTGTAGTAAATGTCATTGTACCCTCAGTCTTAAGGTTGTCTTTTCTTATAACAGTTTTAACCTTTTCCGCTGGCTTAAATGTTTTCTTTTCCGGAATATACATCTGACCTTCAGGCTTTAAATTGTCAACATGTCTCTTTTGTTCGGGACGATCAGCTGGCTGGTATTTGGGCTTTTCTGGAGTATACATAATACCTTCCAGAGGCTTCAGATTATCCTGAGGTCTCTTCTGCTTGGGTCTTTCAACAGGCTTAAAGCCAGGTTTCTCCGGAGCATAAAACTCACCCTCAGGTTTCAAGTTATCCTCTGGCCTGACTTGAGATGGCCGCTCACCAGGGCGGAACTTCGGTTTCTCTGGGCTATAAAATTCGCCTTCAGGTTTGAGATTATCCGTTGGCTTAACCTGTTCAGGCCGAACGACGTATTGATACTCTTTCTTCTCCACAAATGTCATTTCACCTTCGGTACGCAAGTTATCCTTTCTGATGATCCTTTCATTTTTCTCTGCTGGCCGGAAAGCTTGCTTTTCGGGTGCAACAAACTCCCCTTCAGGCTTCAAGTTGTCTACTGGCTTCTTTTGAACTGGACGCTCTGCTGGCCTAAAGCCTGGTTTATCTGGAGTGTAGAATTCACCCTCGGGTCTCAGGTTATCTTCCGGTTTAACTTGAGATGGACGTTCACCTGGCCTATACTTTTGTTTTTCGGGGCTATAGAATTCACCTTCGGGTTTGAGATTATCCGTTGGCTTAACCTGTTCAGGGCGCACGACGTATTGATACTCTTTCTTCTCCACAAATGTCATTTCACCTTCGGTACGCAAGTTATCTTTTCTGATGATCCTTTCATTTTTCTCTGCTGGCCGGAAAACTTGCTTTTCAGGTGCAACAAACTCCCCTTCAGGCTTCAAGTTGTCTACTGGCTTCTTTTGAACTGGACGCTCTGCTGGCCTAAAGCCTGGTTTATCTGGAGTGTAGAATTCACCCTCGGGTCTCAGGTTATCTTCCGGTCTAACTTGAGATGGACGTTCACCTGGCCTATACTTTTGTTTTTCGGGGCTATAGAATTCACCTTCGGGTTTGAGATTATCCGTTGGCTTAACCTGTTCAGGGCGAACGACATATTGATACTCTTTCTTCTCCACAAATGTCATTTCACCTTCGGTACGCAAGTTATCCTTTCTAATGATCCTTTCATTTTTCTCCGCTGGCCGGAAAACTTGTTTTTCGGGTGCAACAAACTCCCCTTCAGGCTTCAAGTTGTCAACTGGCTTCTTTTGAACTGGACGCTCGGCTGGACGATATCCAGGCTTATCTGGAGTGTAGAATTCACCCTCGGGTCTCAGGTTATCTTCGGGTCTGACTTGAGATGGACGTTCACCAGGTTGATACTTCGGTTTTTCGGGACTATAGAAGTCTCCTTCTGGACGCAAATTATCTTCTGGTTTCTTCTGAACTGGACGCTCTGCTGGCCTAAAGCCTGGTTTATCTGGAGTGTAGAATTCACCCTCGGGTCTCAAGTTGTCTTCGGGTCTGACTTGAGATGGACGTTCACCAGGTTGATATTTCGGCTTTTCGGGACTATAGAAGTCTCCTTCTGGACGCAAATTATCTTCTGGTTTCTTCTGAACTGGACGCTCTGCTGGCCTAAAGCCTGGTTTATCTGGAGTGTAGAATTCACCCTCAGGTCTCAAGTTGTCCTCTCGTCTGACTTGTGATGGACGTTCACCAGGTTGATACTTCGGCTTTTCGGGACTATAGAAGTCTCCTTCTGGACGCAAATTATCTTCTGGTTTCTTCTGAACTGGACGCTCTGCTGGCCTAAAGCCTGGTTTATCTGGTGTGTAGAACTCACCCTCGGGTCTCAGGTTATCTTCGGGTCTGACTTGAGACGGACGTTCGCCGGGTTGATACTTCGGCTTCTTGGGACTATAGAATTCACCTTCAGGTTTGAGATTATCCGTTGGCTTAACCTGCTCTGGACGAACCACATATTGATACTCTTCCTTCTCCACAAATGTCATTTCACCTTCGGTTCTCAAGTTATCCTTTCTGATGATCCTTTCATTTTTCTCTGCTGGCCGGAAAACTTGCTTTTCGGGTGCAACAAACTCCCCTTCAGGCTTCAAGTTGTCTACTGGCTTCTTTTGAACTGGACGCTCTGCGGGACGATATCCCGGCTTATCAGGGGTGTAGAATTCACCCTCGGGTCTCAAGTTGTCTTCTGGTCTGACTTGTGATGGACGTTCCCCAGGTTGATACTTCGGCTTTTCGGGACTATAGAAGTCTCCTTCTGGACGCAAATTGTCTTCTGGTTTCTTCTGAACTGGACGCTCTGCTGGCCTAAAGCCTGGTTTATCTGGAGTGTAGAATTCACCCTCGGGTCTCAAGTTGTCTTCGGGTCTGACTTGAGATGGACGTTCACCAGGTTGATATTTCGGCTTTTCGGGACTATAAAAGTCTCCTTCTGGACGCAAATTGTCTTCTGGTTTCTTTTGAACTGGACGCTCTGCTGGCCTAAAGCCTGGTTTATCTGGAGTGTAGAATTCACCCTCGGGTCTCAGGTTATCTTCGGGTCTGACTTGTGATGGACGTTCACCAGGTTGATATTTCGGCTTCTCGGGACTATAGAATTCACCTTCAGGTTTGAGATTATCAGTTGGCTTAACCTGTTCAGGGCGAACGACGTATTGATACTCTTTCTTCTCCACAAATGTCATTTCACCTTCGGTACGCAAGTTATCCTTTCTAATGATCCTTTCATTTTTCTCCGCTGGCCGGAAAACTTGCTTTTCGGGTGCAACAAACTCCCCTTCAGGCTTCAAGTTGTCTACTGGCTTCTTTTGAACTGGACGCTCAGCGGGACGATATCCCGGCTTATCAGGGGTGTAGAATTCACCCTCGGGTCTCAAGTTGTCTTCAGGTCTGACTTGTGATGGACGTTCACCAGGTTGATATTTCGGCTTTTCGGGACTATAGAAGTCTCCTTCTGGACGCAAATTATCCTCTGGCTTCTTCTGAACTGGACGCTCTGCTGGCCTAAAGCCTGGTTTATCTGGAGTGTAGAATTCACCCTCGGGCCTAAGGTTATCTTCGGGTCTGACTTGAGATGGACGTTCACCAGGTTGATATTTCGGCTTTTCGGGACTATAGAATTCTCCTTCTGGACGCAAATTGTCTTCTGGTTTCTTTTGAACTGGACGCTCTGCTGGCCTAAAGCCTGGTTTATCTGGAGTGTAGAATTCACCCTCGGGTCTCAGGTTATCTTCGGGTCTGACTTGTGATGGACGTTCACCAGGTTGATATTTCGGCTTCTCGGGACTATAGAATTCACCTTCAGGTTTGAGATTATCAGTTGGCTTTACCTGCTCAGGGCGAACCACATATTGATACTCTTCCTTCTCCACAAATGTCATTTCACCTTCGGTTCTCAAGTTATCCTTTCTGATGATCCTTTCATTTTTCTCTGCTGGCCGGAAAACTTGCTTTTCGGGTGCAACAAACTCCCCTTCAGGCTTTAAGTTATCCACTGGTTTCTTTTGAACTGGACGCTCTGCTGGACGATATCCCGGTTTATCGGGGGTGTAGAATTCACCCTCAGGTCTCAAGTTGTCTTCTGGTCTGACTTGTGATGGACGTTCACCAGGTTGATACTTCGGCTTTTCGGGACTATAGAATTCTCCTTCTGGACGCAAATTGTCTTCTGGTTTCTTTTGAACTGGACGCTCTGCTGGCCTAAAGCCTGGTTTATCTGGAGTGTAGAATTCACCCTCGGGTCTCAGGTTATCTTCGGGTCTGACTTGTGATGGACGTTCACCAGGTTGATACTTCGGCTTTTCGGGACTATAGAATTCTCCTTCTGGACGCAAATTATCTTCTGGCTTCTTCTGAACTGGACGCTCTGCTGGCCTAAAGCCTGGCTTATCTGGAGTATAGAATTCACCCTCGGGTCTCAGATTGTCTTCTGGTCTGACTTGTGATGGACGTTCACCAGGTTGATATTTCGGCTTTTCGGGACTATAGAAGTCTCCTTCTGGACGCAAATTATCTTCTGGTTTCTTCTGAACTGGACGCTCTGCTGGCCTAAAGCCTGGTTTATCTGGAGTGTAGAATTCACCCTCAGGTCTCAGGTTATCTTCGGGTCTGACTTGAGATGGACGTTCACCAGGTTGATACTTCGGCTTCTCGGGACTATAGAATTCACCTTCAGGTTTGAGATTATCAGTTGGCTTTACCTGCTCAGGGCGAACCACATATTGATACTCTTCCTTCTCCACAAATGTCATTTCACCTTCGGTTCTCAAGTTATCCTTTCTGATGATCCTTTCATTTTTCTCTGCTGGCCGGAAAACTTGCTTTTCGGGTGCAACAAACTCCCCTTCAGGCTTCAAGTTATCCACTGGTTTCTTTTGAACTGGACGCTCTGCTGGACGATATCCCGGTTTATCGGGGGTGTAGAATTCACCCTCAGGTCTCAAGTTGTCTTCTGGTCTGACTTGTGATGGACGTTCACCAGGTTGATACTTCGGCTTTTCGGGACTATAGAAGTCTCCTTCTGGACGCAAATTATCTTCTGGTTTCTTCTGAACTGGACGCTCTGCTGGCCTAAAGCCTGGTTTATCTGGAGTGTAGAATTCACCCTCAGGTCTCAGGTTATCTTCGGGTCTGACTTGAGATGGACGTTCACCAGGTTGATACTTCGGCTTCTCGGGACTATAGAATTCACCTTCAGGTTTGAGATTATCCGTTGGCCTAACCTGCTCTGGGCGAACCACATATTGATACTCTTCCTTCTCCACAAATGTCATTTCACCTTCGGTTCTCAAGTTATCCTTTCTGATGATCCTCTCATTTTTCTCTGCTGGCCGGAAAACTTGCTTTTCTGGTGCAACAAACTCCCCTTCAGGCTTCAAGTTATCCACTGGTTTCTTTTGAACTGGACGCTCTGCGGGACGATATCCCGGTTTATCGGGGGTGTAGAATTCACCCTCAGGTCTCAAGTTGTCTTCTGGTCTGACTTGTGATGGACGTTCACCAGGTTGGTACTTCGGCTTTTCGGGACTATAGAAATCTCCCTCTGGACGCAAATTATCTTCTGGCTTCTTCTGAACTGGACGTTCTGCTGGTCTAAAGCCTGGCTTATCTGGAGTGTAGAATTCACCCTCGGGTCTTAGATTGTCTTCTGGTCTGACTTGTGATGGACGTTCACCAGGTTGATATTTCGGCTTTTCGGGACTATAGAAGTCTCCTTCTGGACGCAAATTATCTTCTGGTTTCTTCTGAACAGGACGCTCTGCTGGCCTAAAGCCTGGTTTATCTGGAGTGTAGAATTCACCCTCGGGTCTCAGGTTATCTTCGGGTCTGACTTGAGATGGACGTTCACCAGGTTGATACTTTGGCTTCTTGGGACTATAGAATTCTCCTTCAGGTTTGAGGTTATCAGTTGGCTTAACCTGCTCTGGGCGAACAACATATTGATACTCTTCCTTCTCCACAAATGTCATTTCGCCTTCGGTTCTCAAGTTATCCTTTCTGATGATCCTCTCATTTTTCTCTGCTGGCCGGAAAACTTGCTTTTCCGGTGCAACAAACTCCCCTTCAGGCTTCAAGTTATCCACTGGTTTCTTTTGAACTGGGCGCTCTGCGGGACGATATCCCGGTTTATCAGGGGTGTAGAATTCACCCTCAGGTCTCAAGTTGTCCTCTGGTCTGACTTGTGATGGACGTTCACCAGGTTGATACTTCGGCTTTTCGGGACTATAGAAGTCTCCTTCTGGACGCAAATTATCTTCTGGTTTCTTCTGAACTGGACGCTCTGCTGGCCTAAAGCCTGGTTTATCTGGTGTGTAGAACTCACCCTCAGGTCTCAGGTTATCTTCGGGTCTGACTTGAGACGGACGTTCACCAGGTTGATACTTCGGCTTCTTGGGACTATAGAATTCTCCTTCAGGTTTGAGATTATCAGTTGGCTTTACCTGCTCAGGGCGAACCACATATTGATACTCTTCCTTCTCCACAAATGTCATTTCACCTTCGGTTCTCAAGTTATCCTTTCTGATGATCCTTTCATTTTTTTCTGCTGGCCGGAAAACTTGCTTTTCGGGTGCAACAAACTCCCCTTCAGGCTTCAAGTTATCCACTGGTTTCTTTTGAACTGGACGCTCTGCGGGACGATATCCCGGCTTATCGGGGGTGTAGAATTCACCCTCAGGTCTCAAGTTGTCTTCTGGTCTGACTTGTGATGGACGTTCACCAGGTTGGTACTTCGGCTTTTCGGGACTATAGAAATCTCCCTCTGGACGCAAATTATCTTCTGGCTTCTTCTGAACTGGACGTTCTGCTGGTCTAAAGCCTGGCTTATCTGGAGTGTAGAATTCACCCTCGGGTCTTAGATTGTCTTCTGGTCTGACTTGTGATGGACGTTCACCAGGTTGATATTTCGGCTTTTCGGGACTATAGAAGTCTCCTTCTGGACGCAAATTATCTTCTGGTTTCTTCTGAACTGGACGCTCTGCTGGCCTAAAGCCTGGTTTATCTGGAGTGTAGAATTCACCCTCGGGTCTCAGGTTATCTTCGGGTCTGACTTGAGATGGACGTTCACCTGGTTGATATTTCGGCTTTTCGGGACTATAAAAGTCTCCTTCTGGACGCAAATTATCTTCTGGCTTCTTCTGAACTGGACGCTCTGCTGGCCTAAAGCCTGGTTTATCTGGAGTGTAGAATTCACCCTCGGGTCTCAGGTTATCTTCCGGTCTGACTTGAGATGGACGTTCACCTGGTCTATACTTTTGTTTTTCGGGGCTATAGAATTCACCTTCAGGCTTGAGATTATCCGTTGGCTTAACCTGTTCAGGGCGAACGACGTATTGATACTCTTCCTTCTCCACAAATGTCATTTCACCTTCGGTTCTCAAGTTATCCTTTCTAATTATCCTTTCATTTTTTTCTGCTGGCCGGAAAACTTGCTTTTCGGGTGCAACAAACTCCCCTTCAGGCTTCAAGTTATCCACTGGTTTCTTTTGAACTGGACGCTCTGCGGGACGATATCCTGGTTTATCAGGGGTGTAGAATTCACCCTCGGGTCTCAAGTTGTCTTCAGGTCTGACTTGTGATGGACGTTCACCAGGTTGATATTTCGGCTTTTCGGGACTATAGAAGTCTCCTTCTGGACGCAAATTATCCTCTGGCTTCTTCTGAACTGGACGCTCTGCTGGCCTAAAGCCTGGTTTATCTGGAGTGTAGAATTCACCCTCGGGTCTCAGGTTATCTTCGGGTCTGACTTGAGATGGACGTTCACCAGGTTGATACTTCGGCTTTTCGGGACTATAGAAGTCTCCTTCTGGACGCAAATTATCTTCTGGCTTCTTCTGAACTGGACGCTCTGCTGGCCTAAAGCCTGGTTTATCTGGAGTGTAGAATTCACCCTCGGGTCTTAGGTTATCTTCGGGTCTGACTTGAGATGGGCGTTCACCAGGTTGATATTTTGGCTTTTCAGGACTATAGAAGTCTCCTTCTGGACGCAAATTATCTTCTGGTTTCTTTTGAACTGGACGCTCTGCTGGCCTAAAGCCTGGTTTGTCTGGAGTGTAGAATTCACCTTCGGGTCTCAAGTTGTCTTCTGGTCTGACTTGTGATGGACGTTCGCCGGGTTGATACTTCTGCTTTTCGGGACTATAGAAGTCTCCTTCTGGACGCAAATTATCTTCTGGTACCTTTTGAACCGGGCGGTCTGCGGGGCGATATCCTGGTTTATCTGGTGTGTAGAATTCGCCTTCGGGTCTCAGGTTGTCTTCTGGTCTGACTTGAGATGGACGTTCACCTGGTCTGTATTTCTGTTTTTCGGGGCTATAGAATTCACCTTCAGGTTTGAGATTATCCGTTGGCTTAACCTGTTCAGGCCGAACGACGTATTGATACTCTTTCTTTTCCACAAATGTCATTTCACCTTCGGTTCTCAAGTTATCCTCTCTAATGATCCTTTCATTTTTCTCCGCTGGCCGGAAAACTTGTTTATCAGGTGCAACAAACTCCCCTTCAGGCTTCAAGTTATCCACTGGTTTCTTTTGAACTGGACGCTCTGCCGGCCTAAATCCTGGTTTATCTGGAGTATAGAATTCACCTTCGGGTCTTAAGTTATCTTCAGGCCGCACTTGCGAAGGACGTTCTGCAGGGCGGAATTCAGTTTTTTCGGGTCCGTAAAACTCTCCTTCTGGTTTTAAATTGTCTGGATGTCGCACTTGACTTGGGCGGTCTCCAGGCAAGTATTTGGGTTTTTGGGGGCTATAGAATTCACCCTCTGGCTTCAGGTTGTCCGTGGGCTTTACATATCCAGGACGGACAACGTATTGATATTCTTCTTTTTCCACAAACGTCATTTCACCGTCCATACGTAAATTGTCTGTGTGTATTATTTTTTCACGTTTTTCGCCTGGTTTGTATGGCTCTTTCTGTGGAACTGTAAAGTCCCCTCCGACTGTAAGATTGTCTTCGGGTTTTTTTATGACTATGTAATCTACGAAAATGTCTTCATTTTTCTTAGGAATGTTATCATCGTTCTTGGACCAAGTGTTAGTTCGTATCCTTGTGTAAGTTTCGTCGACGTTATCTGTAAAAACAAAAGAATATATAAGAGATTTGTCTATAACATTAATTCAGTAGTACTTGCCATCTATTTCAACAACTGTACTTTCTGTGGTTTTCGTTGCGCTAGTGGAGCAATGATGACGCCTAAGAATTAAAGAATCTTTAGATAAATTCATCGAGAGACAATGCAAATTGGCATACCCGCAAGTGCATATTTCACAAATACATTTCTCGCTGTGTTGTGTGGTCCTCTTGTTTTTGGTATCGACTCCGCGCTGGAAAACATATTGAGTTAAGAATCTCCACCGATTACATTAGTATTTTATAATAATCACTTACGGTTCTTGAATCGACTAAGCGTTTCTTATCAGTGCGCACATTATCGATTTCATCATAAATATTCTCAGTGATATTTTTGTGTTTCGATGTTTCATTCAGATTCAATGTGATATTTTCATTGTTCTCCGAAATGGATGTATTCCTTTCAATTTCCACAAACTCATCCACATATATTGTCTTCTTGGGTGCCTCCACAATTTTCTCAATAACATCCGTATGGACCTTCTCATCGAGAACTCGCCAGTCGTTAATGCTTGCATCGAATATCTGACAGGGACATAAAAATAGTATACTTAATTAGTTCCACACACACCCCCTAACAAAAAAGTAGTGTGTAACACACCCCATATGAGCAGCGGCACACACGCACCT
Source organism: Drosophila kambysellisi (assembly GCA_035042185.1). Lineage (NCBI taxonomy): Eukaryota > Metazoa > Arthropoda > Insecta > Diptera > Drosophilidae > Drosophila > Drosophila kambysellisi. The sequence continues at coordinate 7,904,056 of JAWNLS010001251.1, forward strand.
TCGAAAAGGCTCGGTGGCCGAACATACCTTTGTCACTTCTGTGGTGGTCGTTATATTTGCCACATCGGTATTATCTTTTTCGATTTCACGAGCAATGTCATTCGGCACAAAAGCTTTCGTATCTGTGTACGATTTCTCGTCGACGACCGTCCACTTGCCGAGCTTCGTGTCGTACACCTTTGTCGTATAGGTTGTGGTTGTTGTGTTAATGACATCATCGACTATTTCAGGATAGCCAACATCGGAATTGCTATCCACAATACGCTCATCCACCACACGCCACCGATTGTTGCGTCTATCGTATATCTTCTTTTTGTATGTTATTTTCGTGGTGCCATCCGAATCTCTGCTAACATATCGCTCAATGGTCGGTGTCTTTTTGTTTATGGCATGTGTGGAGCCATCGCTTAATTCGCTCCAAGTCTTCGTCTTCACATCGTAGACCTCCTTCTTCGATGTGGACGATGTCGACTGTTGTGTGCTGCTGCTGCTGCTGCGACTCTCGTTCACTTGCTGCTTGCTGCTGGTTGTTTTCGCTGTTGCTGTTTTTGTTGTTGTTGCTGATGACGTTGCGACATCGTCCACGTCAAAGCTAACAGCTGTTCTGTCTCGCAACGTTGATGACGTCGCAGTTGGCTTTGTTATGGTTGCGACCGGTTCGCGCGGCGACGTCATCGTTGTTGTCATCGTTTTAGTTGATGACGAATCAGCGGCAACAACAAACTTTGGCACGCTCTGAGATTCGCTGCTGCTGCTGATGATGTTGGTGTTGGTGTTGGTGTTTGTGTTTGTGCTGTGTTTGTTAATGTTGGTGTTAATGGTGCTGGTGTTGAGGCTGCTGCTATCGCTGACAACCTGTTCGGCAACATCAAGCATATATTTGCTGCTCGACAGCGACGAAGATGATGTCATACCGTCTGCTCTCTCGCTTGCAATGAGCGTTTCGTTAGCGTTGCGTTGCTGCTGCTGCTGTTGCTGCTGCTGCTGTTGACTGGAACTGGTTGTTGTCGACTCAAAGTAACTGGAGTTGCTCGCCTCCTGGCGGCTGCTGCTGCTCGACATCTTAGATGTCGATGCATACATTTTGGATATGCTGCCACCGCTGGCGGACATTAAAAGGCCGCCGCTGCTGCTGCCGCCAGGAGCTACAATCTCAACCACCTCGATGGGCACGGAGAAGACCGGTTCCTTTTTCTCACTTTCGAGCAGATCGATCGATGATATGATCTTCTCATTTGAGTAGTCTTTGGAGAATTTGCTGCTGCTGCTGCTGCTGCTAAAGACTGCTTCCGACTGCTCGGACTTTGACTGAGATTTAGCTGTGTATGAGCTGGAACTGTAGCTCTTTCCACCGGCTGCTGTCACCAGACTTTCCCCCTGCATCAACTGTCCACCAACTGAGGTGCTGGGCGCAGTCGCAGTCACAGTTGGCGCACCAAAAGAGACAGATTCATGCTCCATTGATGTTGAACTGGTGTTTGTCGTTAACGTTGCCAACGCATTCGGGCCAAGTTTTTTGGTTAATTTGGTCGCCGAGGCCGATGTTGATGTTGTTGTGCTTGATCTGTCTGCTGGCGGCTGCGTTGACTGCGACGGTGACTGCGACTGCGGCTGCGACGAGTGCGACACTTGTTTCTTTTTATTGCTTTTTGATACCATTTTGTTGTTGGCTCGATTTTCACACAGATGAGGTAATCACTGACTATGTGCGTTGAATTGAATAATATTGTTATGCTATTCTATTTTTTATTTGATTTTTTATTTTCGTATGTGTTTCGTTTGTAATTAATCACAATTATCGGTTGGTTTTTTGCACTATATTTAAAAACTATATTAGAATTATTATTTCTCTCTCTCTATCTCTCTCTTTTCTCTCTTTTGCTCTCTTGGTGTCTCCTGAATGTCGAAATACTTATTTTTAATTTATGTATGTATGTATGTATATTTATTATACGCGAGCCACAGTTCAAGTTGAAAATGACAAAAGGTGGCGCTCACACAAACACACTTACACAAAAACCACACAGAGTGCGACACTTGAATATGTGAGCTGGGAGCGTGAGCATAAAAAGCTTAACAAACACACACAGAGACACAGACAGCAAAAAAAAAAAACACTTAGATAGATAGAGAGAAGAGACTTTGTTCGCTTAGATGCTCAATTGGGCAAAGTCGTTTTTATATGTACATTTATATATACATATTATTCGTATTCGTAGAGCGGTATTCAAAGATCCACAACCGTCGCGAAGCACAACTCAAAACGTACTGATCAACGTTGGCGCTGTCTGGAATCGCTTTCGACCGTATCTGTTGCCGCTCTGCCAACAGCCAAAAACCAAAAGCAGCGCAGCAGCAGCAGCAGTAACGCTCGTGGGCTTTGCTCCAAAGCGTTGGAAGCATTGCACGCCTGCGTGCGTGCGTGCGAGCGAGATGGTACAATGGGGAGCTTCGACTTCGCCTTCGCAAAAGGCAAAAAGCCAGGCCAGATCGGAACCGAAGCAGCGACGCCGTCTCGCGTAGGTTGCCATTTGAGTTATGTGTGCTGCGCGTGTGTGTGTCTGCTTTGAGAGTAATAAAAAGTTACAGAAAAAGTATTTGCGTAGGTTACTTTAGTTGCGGCTGAGACACGCTGAGGAAACACGCTTGTTTCTGCCCGTTTTTGCCACGCAGCGAGTTCAATATGCCAATAAAAACAATACTACAACAACAATTTGTTCATTTCGAAAGTAACCGCAAAATGAGACAAACAAACAGCTGCTTGATGAACACCAGCGGCGTTATTTATTATTTTTTTTTTTTTTTGTAACTGCTCCCGCTCCCAATTGCTCTCCCTCTCGCTCTCACTCACTCACACGCCGCCGGCATACGAGGGTTTGATTCAATCTTTAGAACGGGCCAAAATGAGCGCACTGACCAAAATTGGCCAGTTCGAACAGACGTCGCCGTCGTCAGTCTGCCGGATGGATGCACAATTAAAATATTAATACATGTAAACATATACATATGTATGTATCTATGTATCTCAGATATGACACTGGGAATTAGTCAGCCAACAGTCAGTTTTTGCATATTCTTTCCGAATGTCTAGCTTGGCGTTACGTGGGCGCATCCGTCCGTGCTTATAACTCGGCTCAATAACAGCAGCAACAGCAGCCACAGCCTGGCCAAGATTTATTTAATATGCATCGAAAATAAAAAGAGAGAATTGATGCTGAATTTTATTACTAAATTGATTTATAACGGCCTTAGGTGGGTGTTTGCTCAGAAATTATGCTGCAACTTGTTGTGCCCATAAAAAGAGCTCTCAGTTTATTATAGACTATATATATGTATATGTGTGTACTATATAGCAGACAGAGCCCAGGGTTTAAGCAATTCGACCTCTAAAAATCTAGACAAGAAAACTAAATTCAATTGTTGCTTAATTCACGAAACGACTCTCCTCGACTTATGACGTCACCCGACCAAGACTCATTTTCATGCGAAACTTGCGCTCACAATCAAAACTTGTTTGCTCTGTCGAGACAACAAAAAAATAAAAGCAAAACACAAAAGTTATTAGCAAAATAAGCCAAAGTGAAAAAGAAGCAAACACACAAATTTAAGTGAAAAATAAAAAAATAAATAAAAAATCGCACTATGGGCACACAAAAAAAGAAAAATTACAAATTCAAAGCACAGCTGAAGTGACCCGAATTCACCAAACAGTGGATTAAATACTATGTGGCATATACACAAATGGCAACCAGTTGGAATCTGGTGCATTCGCCAATTTAGAATATTCAGAATATGTGTGCAATTAATGATCATCAACAACAACAACAACAACAATAGCTACAAAAAAAGCACACTCAGTTAGATGTGAGAGATGATGACATCTTTTGCCATGTCACGGATTTTCCATGGAATTGAAATTGAAATTCAGCACTGAAGGCAAACAAGAAAATTGTTTATGCCACTTGCTCAAGCGCAAGCTCAATTAATTTTAATTTAATGCCAGAGGAATAAAAAAAATAACAAGATCAAAAAATAAATTTGACATCAAGGCAAAGGAGTCCATGTCAGACCCTTATATGGAACAGGCAGAGCAGCCCAAAAATTGTTGGCCTTACACTTGTCAGGCAAATGCACTTTTAGGGCACAATTCCATGCATAATTTAAGAGTACTACTGAATATGACCAGATTTTCTCTCCCTCGATGATGTCATCGGTGGTGCAGCAGTGTCTCACGTACCTGTACAATAATGTTCAGAAAGTTAAAATACTTTGTAATTTACTAGGCAATTATAGCCGATACCAATTATGAATGAGATGTAACAACTCTTTTGGCGGATATGAAGCGTTTTGAATGCTAAACATTTGCTACGTGATCGTTTCAACTGTTCATATCGGCCATATGGCCAGGCCAGGCCAGGTTGAAATATTTTTGGTTAGTAACTTCGTGACTTCATGTAAAAACCATGCTAATTATTTTTTTTTATCATATATGTACTCAAAACTAAAGCTTATAGATACAAGTGGAGAGGGGTTCACTGAAAAATACCCTTTGTTTAATTATTTTATTTAATATAATAAAAAACTGGTAATTGTGTATTTATGCCCGTACTAAACGCCTAATCTTCAGCACTTATTTGCTGAAATCAAATTCTAAACATTTTAGTTTTATCGCAAACTTCCACATACATAGCAAACATACATACATACGTGTATCTTATCTACGAGGAATTCTACGCTCATAAGCTATGTATAATTCTTGAGAACATTATTTTTATTTATTTACTTTGAGAGAACTTGCTTTGGCAAACTAGTTTGCTTTTACTACCTGGCTACCCAATAAAAAATAAAAAATAAAAAAAAAAAACAAAAACAAACCACACTCTTATTAATAATAATACTACTTGATTATGGAATGTTAATTGTGGCCAGCAGCTACCCTGTATGGGTTCAAAGAGATCTCAACTGACTGATTCACCATTCAATACAATTGACTCAGAATATAATACGGCTTTTCTGTTTGCTTAATCAGCAATTCTATTAATAAATTATTAATACATTCGCCAACAGCTCGAAGCTGTGCAAAAATACATCATTTTAGGCAACAACTGTTGCCTTTAATAAATTTCCCTAAACGTTTTTACCCTTTGTTGATTTTGGTGGCCATTTTTGCAATTATGTGTGATAAAAGCAAACAAACTGATAACAAACACTGAAATATTTACCAAATCTAAGATATGAGTAATCTGAGGAAGAGAAAAGTAACCGAATTATTATAGAATAAAAATACACAGTTACAGTTACACATTCTTTTTTATTATTCATAGTCGTATTTTCTTTAAGGCTTACATATTAAAATATATGCTTAATATTAGGTTCATCTATTTATCGGATTATGTTATCGATTTACTTTTTGCATTCAATTAACGCATTCCTAAGTTTAAGGTATAAGGTTTTTGTTTATATTATATTTTTACACTTTTGATAATAAATGTTGTTTTGTTGGTTTCTTTTTCCTCTTTTTTTTTGTTTCATGTTTTTGCCACAAAAAGCGTGCAATGATTGATGGAACTGCAACTGCGAACGTGTGGGTTTATTTGCGTGTGTGTGTGTGTGTGTGTGTGAGGGTTTGTGGGCGTGCGTGTGTGTGTTTGTATCTATAAACTAATTGCTCTTTATTTTTTTGCAGTGTTTGTGGATGTGTTTTCTGTCATACATCATTTTGTTATACAACTAACGTTACTTACTTACAGCTATTCATGTTTTAATATATATTTTTCCTTTGCTTTTAACTTTCTTTATTTATCTCTGCCCTCTTTGCTGTCGTCTTCCATGTTTAGATATAGTATTCTTTAGTTATTGTGCCAGGCACCTACTCAAAGTCTCGCTGCTGACGGCGTGGGCGCCTAATCGAACCGGCTACGAATTAAATATCTCTATATATATATTTTTTTTTTTCTTCTTATTTAGACCTGTTTTTTGTATATTATTGACTTAAGTTCTAATTGTAGAGTTGCATGTTGCATGTTGTTTAACTGATTTTTGTTTTATATACAAGCTTGAAATGTTCGTCAGCGTGTGTGTCTCCTTGTGTCTGTGTGTGTGAGTGTTGGACAAACGCCCACGATCACGCCCACAACTCCATGATCGAGACGCCGAGTGCTGTTTCTTGTTTTTTCCTTCGTTTTGATGTCTATTTTACGTATTTATTATTTTATTTATTTAGCGTGCCTAGAACTAAACGTAGTTGTTGTTATGCATAATAATTAGTTGTAATATATATATATTTGTTTCCTTTTCTTTTCTTCTTTTTTTTTTTTTTTGTTAAAATGTATACACAGTTTACAGTTAGGCAATATCTAAATGTGTGTATACATACTTATGTGTGTGTGTGTGTATATTTGTTTAAAAAGTTTCAATTAAAAACTAATTAGGTAAAAACTCTTGCAAATTAAGACGAGGTTCTTATTTTAAATGCGACCGACGCATTACGAAAATTTTAACAGGAGAGAGTTAGTTACAGTTACAACTTTAATTTTTGTATATTGTTGATGTACATATGTATGTGTGTGTGTGTGTGTGTGTGTGTGTGTGTAACGCTAGTTAACTATTTAGGTGTACGTTTAATTAATAGCTAAACGGTAACTAAATTAATACAAACTAAGGGAATCGCTTATTTCATATTATTTGCCCAAGGATATCTTCTTTCACTTTTAGCTGTTGTGTGTGTGTGTGTGTTTGTGTGTGTGTGGGAGGGGTGTGCGTGTGTGTGGCCTGGAAAGCTGCCCTGCTACTTGTTATGCATTTGTGTGCTTCTGTGTGGGTGGGGTGGGGTACATATGTATATGTGTGTGTGTGTGTGCGGGGAGCAACAATCGTCCGCCTTCCGCAATTGCAATTGCACATTGGCTCTGTATATTTACAAGAAGGTACAACAAAAATGCTCAAAATTTACTGCGCTTAAAAAATATAAATAATAATCATCCATCCATCATCCTTGCCTGGCTTCCACTCCTTACTATTCCGCATGCATTGATGCCTGCTGCTGCTGCTGTTGTTGTTGTTGCTGTTGTTGTTGGGCGGATTGCTCCTCCTGCAGGACATTTCGACAGATCTCATACTTGATGACCTTGGCATGACCACCGGGCAATATTTGCACCTCCACCTGTGTGGATTGTTGTCCAGCGGCTGCTGCTGCCGCCGCAGCTGCGGCTTGTTGTTGCTGCTGCTGCTGCTGTTGCACGTCGGCCTCCTGTAAAAATGTGCAATTCAAAACTTTAGCATATTCTATCAAGAAATCTCGAATTTGACTTCTCTCTATATTTCTGTCTGTCTCCGCCGTTTGTATGCAATTAATCAAAATAAATCAATAAAAACTAAACTAATTTATTACGCTCAAGCAAAAATTTAAGAGGATCTAACAGAATTGTAACTTGTTGTTGTTGGTTTTGTTTTAGATTGGAAATGGGAGTACGAAGATTATAACAGAAAACTGGAGAATTTTGGCAAAGAAAGAATGCACAGAAGTTACATAGGTGAAGAGGACAATTAAAATGGGAAGAGAAGACACAGGCACAGGATACACGCAATACACAAGAATACAATATACAAAAATAATAATAATAATAAAACATAAATAATTATTGTATAAAACATATTTATATATAACTAAATACACATGACAATGAGACGTAAGTTAAATAATAGGCATTTGATATTAATGACAATTAGCCATAAAATTTGGAATATTTTTTTAATTGTATACACACCTAAAACGCGCACAGTGAAGCCTTTTTTGCGTACACGCGTCTTACAACAAATTTTGTAATGTAGTATTTGATCTATTTGTTATTATTTGCTTTATATGGATTTTATTGGTTTATCAATTGGATTTTCTTTTTTCCTTTTTTGGGAGTCTGCTACTCACACACAAACGCACAGTCACACACACACACACACGCACACAGGTAAAAAACTATACAAAACATTTGTTGCAGCTTTGTGTTTTTATTTAAATGGCAATCCAAGTGTGTGTGAGTGTGTGTGTGTGTCATGTGTGTATGTGTGGTGTGGGTAGCTTTCTCTAGCATTTATTTATTGTTCAGTTGATCTGGTCGATCTATTTGTTTATTGTTTTATTTTAGTAAGAAGTAGTTGGTACAACAAGCTGCAAGTATTCGAAGTTAAAAAAAGGTAATGCAATTATCATTTCGTGATTGTTTTTCTTTCTTTTCTTTTTTTTTTTTTGTTTTGTGATTTGTATTGGTTTACAGAGGGAGGATAATAATAAAATAAAAACATTAAATAACGCAATACAAGATGTTGAAAACATATATATATATAGATACATATATATATATAAGTAATATATGTAGTTGCAGTTGCTTTAATTAATGTTAACTTGTGTTTAGACTAAGTTATTGTTGGACAGAGTTTAGATTTCCATAGAGAGAGAAGAGATTAACCCCGACAAAAATAGGCAAAGTTCTCCTCAACAGACCGATTTTCCGACTTTATGAAGCATTAGGTTTTTATTGTTGATACTCGTTCAATTAACAATTGCTTGGTTCGTTAATAGCTAAATTAAATTGCATAGCTTAGGGACTAAACTAACTGCACTCCCGCATATTAAGTAAAACTAAGCCTAATCCAATTACAAACTAAGCCAGATTTCTTCTTTTTTTTCTTTGTATCTTTTACGTTAACACGAATAAATGAAAGCAAATGGAAAAACAATCGAAATATCTAAATATATATATGTATATATATATATATATAAATATGTATATAAATATATATATTTGTATTACTATCGGGTTTGGGGTGGGGGTGTGTGGAAATTGGAGCTTAGGCTTAGGCTGGGCACACTTAGCATACCTGTTGCTGCGATATGGCTGGCTTCGTTTCCAAATGCTGGCGCTGATGCAGCATCAGATGATTCTTTTGGAAGAACGCCTTTCCACACTCGCAGACATGGGTGCGCACCGTGCAGCCGCCATTCGGATGCCTGCGATTATGCTGCATGAGGCCGTGCTTCGCGGCGAATCCCTTGCCGCAGCTGGCGCAGAAATGCGATTTGGGTTTGTTGGCCGGTGAGACGGTGACGACATGTTGTTGCTGCTGTTGCTGCTGCTGGATGTGCTGCAGATGATGTTGCCCGTGGAGAGGCATTGTGGGCACGGCGGTGACCACCGCTTGCGGATGCGTCGAATTGGCGGCCTGCACCAGTGTGGTCTGCGACATCACCTGACCGGTCGATGATATGATTTGCACAGGCACCGGACTCTGCCCAACCATATTCGGATTGGCAGTAACAACAGTGCCCGGATTTAAGCTGGCCGTACTCAAAAAGTGTCCCGGCAGCGCCGCTGTCAGCGCACACAAATCGGTCATCAGACTCTTGTCGCCGGTGTGCAGTCGCAAGTGCAAGGCGAGCGCCTCGCGACTATTAAACGCGCTGCCGCATTCACTGTAATCCAAAAATAATATATATTATAATTGGTATTCAAATCGAGTATTCTAGAGGAACACTCACCGGCAAACGAATTGTGGACGCGCCACGCCATTCGCATCGGTTGTGGAGACGGTGAGCAGCGTTGAATTAGCCGGATTGCTGACAACGGTGATCGTCTGCGGATGTCCCGGATGATGATGCGGCTGTTGTATCTGCTTAAATATCAATTTAATTATCGACTTGCTGCTTTGACATTTGTCTATCTGCTTATACCTGTTGATTGGCTATTATGGTGGCGCTGCTCGTATTGGGATTGACGCCATTGTGCGCCGCACGCACATGCTGATGCAGTTCCGCCTTGGTGAGGAAACCTTCGCCGCAGCTGACGCAGGGATGCGCCTGCTCGCCGGTATGTACGCGCCTGGTAAAGTAATGGTAAATGGTAAATGGTTTAAATTCTCTCCCAAATCCCAGAGATCTATCTGTGTGCAAGTCGTCATTTACCTCATGTGGGAAACTAGTGTGCGCTTCTGTAGAAATTCTTTGCCGCAAACGGTGCAGGAGTGTGGTATCTTGCCGTGTATGCGTCCGTGATTAACCAATTGAAACTTGCGTGGAAACGAGGCACCGCAATCAGGACAAACAAATGGATTCAATGAACCATGAAAGCTGCAAATTAAATTGGGGAATAAGTAATCAGTGTTTCCAAGAGATTGGTAGTTGGACTTACCGCGAGTGCATAATAAGATGATTCTCCTGTGCGAAACTCTCACCGCATTCCTCGCAGACGTAGGGACGTTCGCCGGCGTGAAATTTACTGTGCGTGACCAGATGCCGTTTGAGGGGAAAGGATCGTCCGCACTCCTGGCAAACGAACGGTCGCTCCCGGCTATGGACCCGGGAGTGCGTCAACAGATGATGCTTGAGCGTGAAACTCTTCTTGCACTCCTGACACTGATATGGCCGATCGGTTGAATGCAACAGCAGATGCGTATTCAGACAGTGTTTGTGCGCAAAACTCTTGCCGCAATGTGTGCAAATATGGGGTCGTTCACCTAAACAAAGAGATGGCGGAGAGAAGGAGTACGGGGGGAGGAGGAGATTCGATTAGACCTGCTCGTTGCATGAATGGGTATGTGCTAGGAACAAGAACAACCACCTGTGTGCACGCGTGCGTGTGTTGTCAAATGATGTTTGAGCAGAAAGGATTTGCCGCACTCGTCACAACTGTACGGGCGCTCCTTTTTGATGGTGGCGTCGGTCTAAAAAAGAATATAATCCGCAAAGTGAAGAGAAGATAGATAAATAGAGAGAGAGAGAAAGAGAGAGAAACAGAAACAAGTTGATTACTAATCGATTTCGGGGGAGGGGCAGCATATCATTGTGTATATATAAGATATATATTTTGTGTATTTGTGTTTATGTGTGTAAGGTAAATGTTGGGCTTACTTCGCTGAAATGCATTGATTCCTGTAGTTCGGTCTTTGGGGACAATTCTAATGTGCCTGGCTCCAACTTTAAGTTGGGTGCGTCGCCCTGCGAGTCCTCGTTCTCTTCGAGTCCTTGTATTACTTTCTGTACTTGAACTGAAATACCAGGAAGTATGTCACCTAAGAGTGTTGTTGCACCGCCAACGGAACAATAACCAAATGGAATTCCAATACGATTGTTATCATCCAAAATAAAAAGAGAAGAAAAACACACAAGAAACAAAATCAAAATTACGAACTTAACGAAACACAAAAACTCTAATCAAATCAAAAGGGGAAATTAAAATACATGAAAAACCAAAAATAAATGGAATTAACGAAAAACAAAAGGCTATAAAAATTGATACCAAAATGTATGCAAATTAAAAACGAGAAGCAAACGCAACGTAACGTAACGCAACGTAAAGGGAAAGCAACGAGAACCGAATACCAGAAGAGAGAGAGAATACCAGTGCCAAGAGCAGTGTTGAGCAATTGAGGAGGATGAGGAGCAGGAGAAGTAGGAGTAGGATAGAGGAAGAGCAGGAGAAGGGAGCAGGAGGATCAGGAGCAGGATCAGGATCAGGATGAGGATAATCGAACACAACACAGATTTGAGATGCTTACTTGGTGTCGCGCCTGGCGCCGAATGATGATGGTGCGCTCCGTCGCCAGCGTTGGTGATTGCTGTTGTGTGCGTCTGATGATGATGGCCGTGGCCGGCTGCAATGGCGCGCTTAATTAGTATCTCATTGCACTCCTCTTGGGTGAGATGCAGTGCACCGATTGAGCTAAAATGCGATTTGGCTGCCGCAGCGCTCGCCGCTGCCGCCGCCGCCGCCGATGTCAATACGGTTTGTCCAGTTTTGGCATCAACAATGCTGCCACCATTTGTCAATGTATGATGGTGATGATGATGATGGGCCGCCGCCGCTGCCGGATCACCTCCTCCGCCCGCTGCTGCTGCAGCTGCAGCTGCTGCCGCTGTTGCCTGATCGACCAAAAGATCTAATTTGCGCCACAGCCGCCCGCCGCCGCCGCCATTTATTTAAGATGTGATGGGTGATGGGATGGTGGTGAGTTGAAGTGAGGTGAGTTAAAGAGTGGGGAGTAAGATATAGTGGGTGGTGGGTGGAGTGTGGAGATAGGTGAAGAGTTGTGGTTGATGCATGACAGCAACACAAATCGAGCGACAAACAGCGACAACAGACAACACAGAGAGACAGACAGAAAGAGAGAGAGAGAGATAGACAGAAAGAGAGCGAGTGGAATTTAACATTTTAGTGGATCATTTACAGCGAGCGAGCGAGCGAGCAGACAGTAGCGAGTGGAGCGAAAGAGAGGGAGAGTGATAGAGAAAGGAAGAGAGAACAAACGATTAGCGAAAGAACAAAAAAACCCCTGCATGATAATCGATAACACATAAGCGATAATCGATTACACACAACACATCAACAACGCGTGCAACACTAATTATTTGATGATTTCTCAAAAACAGACAAATCCACTTACAATTCTTATCGAGCGAATTTATGCTCAACACCTGCTGACCAGAGTCCTGTTTTTTGACCACCGTCGATGCGGAGCCTGCGGTAATTACTCTGTGAATGGATAGATATAGAGATAGAGATAGAAGAGTGTGAGAGAGAGTGAGAGAGAGATCATCGAAGCAGACGAGAAAAAAAACGTGGGCTTAATAAAGCTTTTACTTCTTTTTATAATTTTTTTCTTTTTTTTTAGCTTCAGTTTATTTTTTTATTTTTTTTTCAAGTTTTTTTTGTTGTGTTTTGAAAACGCACCTTTGTGTTCCGGGCGCAAATGAGGAATCGTTCACGACGAACATGCGACGAACGACATTGCCCTTATTGCTGGAGAGTGCGCCCTTAACATCCTTTTGTACGGCCAATGATCCATCCGTGGATAACAGATAGGGCATCTAAAATGGGTTTGTACACATTGTTTTTTGTTTTTTTTTTTTTGTTTCTTTCAGTATTTAACTCAGGCTGGACTCGGGCACAAATACTCGGCACAAACAAACGATTGAGATGATGATGGTTTTTTTTTTTTTTTGTTTAATGGAGATGTTAATTCGATTTTGATTTCGATATCGATTTTTACTTGATTTTCTAGTTTGTTTTGGTTTGCTTTGCTTGATTGATTGATTGATTGTTCAATGTCTTTTGTTAGTTTTATTTGATTCATTGATTGATTTGTCCCCAAAAACCGAACAGATTACAGGAAATGCAAGTGCAATGTTTTAATCAGCGTGTATTGTTCAACACTGGTCGCCGCTGCATAACACATTTTTTTGTTGTAAATTTTAATTAATCCAATATACAAAAAGTTGTTGTAGGGAGAGAGGGGGTGGTGGGGTTGGTTGGTTAATTATTAAACTAGTTCTATGCTAAATGATTAGTACAAAAAAGTACAGTTGCCACTGCAATTATTGGTTGATAGTCTTTATGTATTTTAAATGTTGCGCTTTGTTGTTCTTGTTTTTTGGCTGTTTTGTTTTGTTTTGTCTTGTTCACATTTTGTCTTATTAACACGCTACACCTGCGCAGCAGCAGCGGCAGTGGCACCAGCAGCGGTGGGGCAACGGCAACAGTTGATAAAGAATACAGATACACAGATGCCAAATGAAAGGGAAGCAGCAAGCAGCGGTGGCAGCGGCAGAGGTGACGACAGCGACAGCGGCAGCAGCAGCGGCAGAAGAGTAAGAAGAAGACGAGCACACAAACATGGAGGAGGCAACAGAGCAAAGCGCGCGCTTTTTTTTCTGAGTGTGTGTGCGTGCGTGTGTGCAATTGGACTTTTGACAGTTTGAGTTGAGCGCCAAAACGTAAGCAAAGTGTAATCAAAACACACGCACGCATCGCACGCACACCAATATATGGAAAACTGGGTGTGTATGCGTTTATCAGAGCGAGAGGCAGAGAGAGCGAGCAAGAGCGTCGTTTTCTTTTTTTAGGTGTGCGTGCATTGGGCGTGTGTTAGTATTGAATATTTAACGAACGGCGAATTGACGACTGTCGCACACATTCACACACAAAATGGTCGCAAGCAGAGCGGCGCGGCGAATTCAAACACAACGAAACTTCGTCGACGTGTGTATGTGTGTCTCTCTACATGTGTGTGTATGTGTATTCACAATCGTGAGCAAAGAGGCAGAGAGACAGGCAGGCAGGCAGAAACACAGCGAAATAGGGTTGCACTCTGTGCGATGCCAAAGCAAAAAAAAGGGACTGCCAATTGTATAACAAACTAGTCAAACTCAAAAACAAACAAAATTAACCAAAAAAAAAGAAAAGGCAACACAAAATATAAAAGTATATTCATTATTAAAAACCAATATGCAATAGATATATTTTAGAATTAAATTAAATTAATATATATATATGTATGTATGTGTAGATAATTATGGTTATTTATCGATTACCATTCGATGATTGCTGTTGGCAACAACGCCAGACTGTAACTTTCGCCTCCTCTCGCCACACACACACTTAATAATTGCGACAAGTAATTAAATTGTCATTACTAGGGAGTAGAAGTTGCAACAATCAGCTGCCACCGCAGAGCAGCAAAAGCAACGTGCGTATTTTTGTTTGTTTGCATACAACAGCAAAACAAGATACATACATGCATACGTAGATATACACGTACATACATAGCATACGTCGTACGCATACTTTTTACAAATACCAAATTATGAATGTTTACGAATGAAATGGAAACGAAAAATTTTTGTATAGATGTATGGTAAAAGAATTCTAACACACTCGTCGCTCGCATTCGCATTCGCATGACCAACGCAGTTACATAAAAGTATATGTAGCTGCCTGTTTTTTTTCTCATGTATTTGGGCCTTCACGTACGTACGTACGTAAGTATGTATGTATGTGTATATCGTGCGACGTGTATACATACGTGTATACATACACGCGCACAACCCTGCATACGTATACGTATACATATATATGGCCGATGCACTTATACACACAGCGTGGCAAACCAACGAGTGAGCGAGCTAGCGAACGACGTAGCTGTATCTGTACTAGAGATGGCAACGTGACACATTGCAAAGGCTTGTCGCTCGTTAACCGATTATTATACCTATAGCATAATCTATTATATATTGCAAGGGAAAGCAAAATTAAAGTATACTTAAAAGTGTATGGAGTATGTATGTAAATTGAATAATTTAAATGCTACAAGTTTTCGTTTCTGATCATAAATCGTGTACAGCTTAAACATGACATATATATTTCTCTCGTGATATTTGCTTACACGACTACGTCATGTGACCATCTCTAAGCAGTATGCTTGTGTGTATGTGGCGCTGTTGTTAAGGAAACAACAGCGTACACGGGGATAGCGGTAAGAAGAGGACACAACACGATTCGCTGTGGGAAAGCAACAGCAATATTATTACGTGGGTGGCGGGGGAAGAGAGGGGTTTGGCGCTAGCTAGCTCGTTGGGTCGATTGGTTATTTAGTAAAGCAGCTTGCACTTGCAAAAAGCACTCGCATTCGATATGTACGAAAATACAAATGAAAAAGGAATAAGAAAAAAAAAAAATAGATGCAACCAAGGAAATTATTCTATGTATACATACAAATTGAAGATATAAAATGTTGGCTCGACTTACCGATTCCCCACTGACAGTGTAGTTAATATTTGGCGATATCTCCAAAACTGATTCTGCGGCACGGTTGCCGTTGTCTGCAAAGCCCCAAGTGTAGCCGAAGGGCGGCGGATTGCTCTGTGCAGCGCACATTATAAATGAAGCAAAAAGCAGAAACAGAAAATGTGGGGTGGGGAGTTGGGGGGTAGGCGAAAGAGAAAAAAAGCGCAAAATTTCCAAACGCAAATTGTAATTGCACTTTTCTGTTGCTTCTATTTGTATTATATGTGTATATGTATTTATACAAAATCACGTACTAAATACTAGCCTCCTGCTGTACGTCAAACGTCGCGTTTGGATGCAATTTGCAATATTTTTTTTTTCACTTTTCTTTTTTTTTTTATATTTAATCGCGACAAATATGCGACGAAAACGAGCGACGAGTGCGGCGACGAACTACACACACCGAAAAGAAAGTCAACTTGCTTCTGTGGCTGAGGCGGGCGCCATTTTTTTCCGTTCCCTCGAAAAATTCACTTCGTTGGCGTTGGCGTGCTTCTTGCTGCTGCTTTTTGCCTCAAATTCGATTCATTGATAACGCACTTTAGCATTTGACTGTCTGCTTGTGTGTGTGGGTGGGTGGGTGTGTGTACGCGCTATGTATTTATGTGCCGTACTTGCAATTAAATTTATAAACAAAATAATGCACAGTTTTTTTTTACCCCCAATATATAAATTCACAGACACAGACACCACTGAAAAATTCCTTAGTGTTCGTGTTCGACTGCTTACGCCATTTTGTGTGATCAAACAGTGTGTACACACTCATTACCCATAAGACCCAGAGTTGCATTACCACAATAATTTCAAAAATCGAAAAAACTGCGTTTTTCAACACGAATTATAGGTCCTTGCGTTGCTGTCCTGCTAGCGGGCAGTATTATTATTTATCAAAGAATTTTGCGATTTCGCTATTACTATTGTTAATTAATCGATAGTCCGTTTGTTGATAGCTTATCGATAAATATTGTAATGCGGTGTGTTTTCATAACACTTTTTGCTTTTTGGTAAAGTTTTGAATAGATTTAAATATGTCCTTGTCACCAGCCAGTGGCATTGGTCGCTTCTACAAGCACTCGGCCAAAATAATACGCTTTGTGCGTCTCGGCTGCGCCAATCGGCCATTCTATCACATTGTCGTTATGGAGGTGAGTTTTTAATTGGACTTTCCTTTGAAAAGTGTGTAATAAATTAAATCATAATTTACAGCGTCGCAAGAACCAACATCAGCCTGTCATCGAGCAAGTTGGCTCCTACGATCCCATGCCAAACGAATCCAACGAACGCCTTGTGGCTCTCAACACGGAACGCATTCGCTTCTGGCTGGGCAAAGGCGCCCACATGTCGGAGCCGGCTGCAGAGCTGTTGGGCATCTCCGGTCTACTCCCGGTGCATCCCCGCACCTATATGACTGCCTGGCGAAATCGGAGAGCATCTGCAGAGGCAGCGGCAGCAGAGACTGAAACCTCCAAGGCCGACATGGCGTAGTTTTGCATTAATTATAATTAAAGTACTCAATAAATATTTGTTGATTTTTACAAAAATTTATGTGTAACAAGCCGAGAATTCCACAAAAAACACACTTAGTGCATGTATCATAATAATCATTATTAAATGAGGCGGGGAGGTTGCGAGAACCATGTGGCATGAGCCCTATAACAACAATAATTTAAAATAAAAAGACAATCCGTGATACAAGCGAGTTGAATTTGGAGTGACATCCTGTCCCCCTTTGCCAGCGGAAGCTACAAAATGCTCAAGGAAGTGAGTGAGAATTGTGTGATAGCATCTTCATTTTAATCGTTCTTCAGCACGCTACCAGCCTTCCTCATGCCATCATCGATAATCTTATCAACAGCTGCAATGGGAAAAATAGATTTTCAGCATTTGATTGACATCTATAAATTAAATATAAATCACTTACAAGCATGATGCTTAAGGAAATAAGGTCGCAGCAGCTTCTGGTAGATGATCACCGAGCCATTGTTCTCTATTGGAAGCATGCACCAAATAAGGAAGCCGCACTGAGGAATAGCAAAATAATAGCATATTAAAATAATGTTTAATTTAAAAATTTCTACTCACCTTTAAGAGCCAGTAGAAAGGTATTACGTGGGTTAGCAAATGCGAGAAGAACTCGATAACCGTGAATATGCCGAAGGTGACCCAGTAGGTCAGCCATTTGGTGTCATCCACCTTGGTGCTGGTCTCAATGGCATGAATCGAGACATACGCCGGATAGAGCACGCCAATAATGTTGCACAATAATTGAGCGCAACAACCAAATATCAGATAAAGTCCACAAAGTACCACAGCAACTATAAAAATTCCAACAAAAAAAATCATTAAAAATTAATTATTTGTAATTACTAGTTAGTGCCTATTTTATTTTTAATCTGACCATATCGCACAATGGGATTCTCTTGAAAAATCTGTATTAGTTTTTCTTCCAATGCCTCGAATGCCATGATCTCAATCTCTGATAACTGAATGCAGATGTTGCACTTAGTTTAATTCAAAGACAATTGCCCTTTTCGCAGCCCGTGTGGCTATTATTAACCATTTAGCTCTTGTCATAAGTTGATTTTTGGCCACGCGCATTTTCCCCATAAATTTGGTATTCTATTCTACGTCTGCGATTTCTACGATCACAAATTGCACAGCTGACCAGTGTTGCTTTGGTCGGCGATGCATAATTAATGCTCTCCTTTGCATATTATATCGGCTCTGAATTATCGTTAGTGACGTCACAGACCCAACTAATTAAATTCGCGCTATCCAATACATCTTATCCATGGGCGTATAAATGTGAAGGTGCCGACAGATAAGAAACAAGCGCTGCTGATTCTCACACATGTACAACACACACAGAAACACATACATATATTGAGGCTCACCTGAACCAATGTAGACAAGGGGAACTCGAACATTTCGGCGCGCCGCCTGCCTCTGTCTAATTACCATCATGTAATCCCAGAGCCACATTAATATTGCGCTTTACAGCACACACACATGCTTAAACACACACACACACACACTTATATGTATTTATATACATATGTATATGCATGTGAGTGTGAGCACACCTGACCCGACCTTTTATTACACGTGTGCTAAAATAAAAAATCGCCACGAAAGCACAAAGTCGCAGTTGAGCTTAGCTTTTGGATTAATTAATTAATTAATTAAATGTGTTTTTTAATAATATAATTTTGCAGCTACTGCTGCTACAACAGAAATTACGCTACCACACGCAGCGAGAAATGCGTTGTGTGTGAAGTAAACAAAGGAAAGAAAAACACAGCAAAAATTTATGGAAAAATATGTGGTGAAAATACATAGACTTTGTGCTTGTGTGTGTGAATCTGTGTGCTGCAAAAAGTATGCAATTGCTGTAGTAATAAAAGTTGTCAATCTGCTACTCTCGCATTTTGATTACTTTTCTTCGCCCGCATAAAATGTTTGTGTATGTTTGCCTTGCTATAATATTATAACAGGTTGCGGTTCCTATTTATAAGTGTCACGCAGTTAAAAAAATACCCCGATTACTCACGCCGCCTAGCCACGTATTATGCATGAAAGTATTCTAATTGTTTATTGCGAAATGTTTTGTTAAGTTTTCAACTGGAGAACGAGTCTCATTAGGAGCAGGACTTACCGCAAAATATTTTATACCTGTCGATGCCCGTGCGTTGCTCGATCATATCGAGGGGTTTTGTCCATGGCTTGCTTGCGTCGTGCAGCGGTTTGTCCACAGTTTCCTTGTACTTTTCAAACCATTGCGTCACAATTGAGAATTGGGCGGCCATTGTTAACTTTAAATTTCTGAAAGTAATTGATTTAATGTGCTTCGCCGACTAGTTTCACCAGCGTTCTTTCAATATTTCGATGCCAGTGTTTACTCTCGATAGTATGCGCAATCGACCGACCGCCACAGCGACTCAATTTTGCGTTCACAGCTGCTGCCAACTTCAACTGACGCATGCTTAAGCTTGCGGCGCAGCACAAAACTTTCCAATTGGAAAGCTTAACAGCTTCGTAATCTTGATTGATAGCTTATATACCCTATGCTAATAATATATAAAATCAAATAAAAATAAGAAATCTAAAATACAAACAAAATAACGCATTTTATTAAATAAAAGTATTGCACAGTTATATTTACTTATTAAAGGTATACTTTCCTAGCTTTGCAGTATGAGGATCTTTAATTTGGATTTGAGCAAAATAAACGATATTAGTTTCTATATTTTTTTTTTGTGGATATTCCAGCTCTCAAATCTTAACCAAAGATTATAAAGTTACACGTTAAGGCACATTTATAGGAAGCATTTAAGGAATTGGGGAATGGAAAACTCTTTGGGAAGGTTTTTATTTGTTAACAAATCTAGCAACAACTATTTAAAAAAATTTGTACTTAAATTAAGACAAAGAAGACTAGCATACAGCACTTAGACTGAAGTACACTGCAATCAGAAACGAAGATTATATTTTTCCCGCACTGCGATCAGTTCGTCAAAGAACAGCAGGACCAGAGTCGAGTGCGGAGCGATGCGCAAATAGTTGGCCCAGAAACCCTTGTACATACCATAGATGCCCTCGGTGCGCAAGATCTTGACGCAACAATCGAGATATCCACTGTAGTAGAGACCACGACCCTGCGCATCCACGCCCTGATTGTACAGACGCGTACTTATCACATCCGGGGGCGTGATGGCCACCGACATCAGCGAGCCAGCAATCAAACCCGAGCAGAACGAGTTGAGGGTCGGCTGCGTCACCAGATCGTATTCCACAAGCATGGCCTTTGTCTTGCCAAAGGTGGCTATCTGGGCACCGGACCCAATAGCAGCACGTGGCAACGCCGACAGTGATCCTCGCCAGAGGCCAACGATTCCACTTTTGCCATAGATCTCTCGCAGCGCACTGCTCATCGATTTGTGGGCATGCTGATGGCCAACAGCAATCTCCTTGGCCGCCTGCGACTGCAGCTGTGTCTTGATCTGAATTGCGAAGAATGAGTGAAATGGATTATTAGTTGTCGTCTTAGTAGGATTAATCCACGTGGCATGAATTGCAACTGATCTGCCAGATTTAATTATGTACATAAAAGATTAAGATTCTTATGGAAAAAAATTGTTAAAAAACATTAGAAAATTTAAATAAATTACAAGTCGTCAAGGTTCTTGAGATTTTGTATTCAAATTAATATTAATATAAATTAAGTAATAATTAATATAAAATGTTTAATAAATCTCTTGCTGTGGACATGAAAATTTGAAATACCAAAAACACTTTTAAAGCAGCTGTGGTTGAAAAATCATTCAGAAATAATAATAAAAATAATAAATTTGCTGTATATTTAAATGAATCTATTAAATAATAAAATAAAAAATGTATGACAATTCTGTAATTTTCAAAATAAATAATTCGAATACAGTTATCATTCAAAAAGCATTCAGAAATAACAATTGCGCATCAATTCGAATGAGTAATTTGAAGTAAAATGGGATCATCGATATAATTAAATATATATACTACATTATACAGATTAACGTGTCGTATTAAAAAACACGCTCCCATCGCTAGTTGAGGAGAGCAAATGCTATTTGTGATCTTATCTAAGCCGGAATGGATTCAGATCACATTTAATGGCAAGACACACAAATTTCGCTTACCCTCAAATGATACTTTGCAAAACAGGAATATAATCATAAAGAGAGATAAGTTGACGTCTGCTTTTATATGGCACGATTTATGTAACCGTCTCTGTACTCACCATAAAAAACGGACTAGAGCAATAGCAGCCAACAATGCCGCCAAGGGCGCCCCAAAACAGCCCCAATCCAAAGGAGACCTCGCCATGACTGTTGTGCATCCAATGCTTCTCCATGGCATTTGTGTAAATGCTCAGTCTGATGATGAAATGAGCGACATTTACATAAATTATATTTACTAATTGATTCACTCACCTGAAGGAGTTGATTATGAACTGAAAATAGAGCGCGGGAGCCAGGCCTTTTTGGAGACCCTTGATGCCATCATTTTTAGCCACTGTGATGAAGGCCTGCAGGACTCCCTTATAGGGCTCCACATAGGAGCCCCTGGCGGCCAGTTCGCCTTGCAGCTGGATGCGCGTCTTAATCACCTCGATGGGATTCGTGAAGAATGTGGCGCCCACTGAGGCCAGGCCGCCCAGTACAAAGTCCGAGGTGGCCATTAATTTTTGGTTACGCTCGACTAGAAATAGCTCAGCTGGATTCTTAATAAATCGTTGGCAAGCGTCAATCTGTCATATTAGGATCTACTTAGCGTAGATGGATGAGATTCGGCGCGGCTGATGTCGGTGTTGACGCCTCAAAGATCTACCGGCGTTTAATCGAAGAAAAAAAAATGCTATATTATATTTGTCTCCATGTGGGAGTAACTGTTGCAACAACTTTGCGGCTAGTAATAAATAATGTAATGCGGTATCGATACCCAGCTGTTGGCGCTCAACAGCTTTAACATTATGCTACAATGTTATTAACAGTGCGAAGTCGTTACGATTGCTGTTGTAAAATTGCAGCGAACTGCAAAATAAGCAGTTACGAGTGCTGTAAAATTGCAACAAATTACAAAATGACACTGACAATGAGTAGCAATGCAAGAGTATCGGGTATAACGATAGAGCCATTCGATATATCGATAAGCATTTAGAAGTGCAACAGCCCTGGGTAGCCTTGGTAGTTGTCAGCCCTGGCCCAGATGCAAAACAACAAAAAGTTCGTCGAATGTATTCTTAAGAATTTATTGCAATAAAAATTAACGAACAAAGGAACGTGCATGTCTGCATTTAAAATCGTGTACACATAACACGCACGCAGGACGTGCCGAATACGCGTAAACAAACACAATGAGCAAATACACGCTTTACTCACTGCTCAAATTGACGCTTGCAATTGCGTTTTATGCGCCAACTGCAACTGTTTGCTACAAAACGGTGCGATTGCAGGACAATCTCTGCTCGGACAAGCTCTTCTATACGCTGGCCAAGCCGTTCCGTGGCGATCCAACTCTCCGGCTAACCGAAGATCACGACTCGGGGGCGATTATCACCCAATCGTGGAATGTGACGCTGCCCAGCGGAGGCGGTGGTGGTGGTGGCGGTCACTCGTCGAATAAAATCAAATACGACTGCCAATTCCGGGTGCAGACCAATGATCGTCCTCCCCGTGGCATTTATACGATCATCACACGGCTGAAGTTTCGTAGGGATCCGGTGACGAATAAATGCATCGATTACATTCAATTTACCAATGGCAATCGTTCGCCCAGCGAACGCATCTGCAACGAAATCTCCATCGATGGTCCGGCGGGTCGCCTGATCTTCGATCAGCGGGATCGAGATGTCCATGTGCATATATTTATCGATAGGGATCGTCATATATTCGAGCATCCACTGGAGCTGCGCATGGTACTAACTGCCCATTCGGAGTGTCAATTTGCTGGCGACTTCCTGTGCGATCCCAAGGATCACTACTCTTGCATATCGCGTCATTTTGTGCGTGACAATATCACCAATTGTTTATATCCATGCCGGGATGAGGGCACCTGTTTCCACGATGCCATCGCGCACGAGGAGATGGACACCACCAATGTGGCGTTATCGGCAATCACATCCCTCATATTCACCATGGTCGGTGTGGGCTTCTGTGTTTGGATCTGCTGGAAATATTGGAACTGCATCACTGTGCAGCAGCACGCCCACGAAGCATCCGCGGCTCGTTTTAATCAGCGACATGTTCGGGTAATTATAAAACATACCAATTACTGCATGTATTCTTATATTATTTATTTTCGTGCTTGCCTTTGTTAGTCGGACGTGCCCACCATTGAATTGCCGTCAGCGCCGTCATATGAAGATGGGCTGGCGCATGATCTGTCGCCAGTTTCGCCGGATCGTCATCGACATCATCAACTGCAGCAGCAGCACCAGCCGGGAACCCCAAAAGATTTACCGCCCAGCTATGACTCACTTTTTCCGGAGAGATAAGGGCTGCATAATGTGCTCTATTCATAATACATTCCGCTTTGTGCCAGAACCGTTGAACCAAAAAGATGTTGGCGCCAAAACAAACACAGACACAAACACGAAAATCCAAACTCCAAACACTTGAAAAAACTCGAATTCACGTTTAATGCAACAGTTCCAATAATAATTGTTAGATGATTGCATTTGTTGCTAACGAATTATGCAAATACTATTACAATATTGATATTGATAGCAGGCGAGTTGAATGATATGAATGCAATGTAAATATGCACATTCGTTGTAGTGTTAGGGCTGATTTTTATTATGTTTTTGATATTCGATTAGCTTTAGGCCAAATCTAAGAATATTATTATTTTATATCTCTTATAAGACTTTGGGTAAATGTGTTCAAACGCTAACAAATCAAGTACAACCACTATTGCTAAAGCAGCTAACTTTGATTTCCTCCCTTTTGTTTTTTAACTAACAGTTTTGTAAATACACACACACCCTTTATTTATATATATATATATTATTATTATTTTGTTTGTTGATATTATAGTCGCGAATTATGTTTGTTTTTAAATGTACAAGCTGCCGTTCAAGAATTTGTAGTAGAAATATATATAAAAAACACAATCCAATCAATCTCAATTACACACTAATGAAATCTCACGCAATTAGAAATGCAAAATGTATCAATTATAAGATAAACTACAAATAATGCTAGTTAGTGCAAATTTGTAGATTCCAATTAAATAATTGTAATATAAGTCCACAAAAAATTTAGCGGCATTCCATCTAGTTGTACCTGTAACATATTTATCTATATCTACATATATATATATATATACAACACGCTTTTGTGAAAAAAAAAAAACAAAAACAAAAGACAAATTACTAAGTATTTGTGAAAAGACAACAATTATGTTATTGCGAGCCTTGTCGTCAATTGTTTAATGCCAATTCATAAGCGAAAATGTTTTGTGTAAGCTACAGTATGTACTCGAAATATGTAACAGCAATAGTCGAGCAGTATGTAGAAAACTACCGTTCAATTTGTCTCCAAACACACAGAGAAATACACAAATACACATACCCATGTACGTATATTAACTATAAATAAAACAACTAAATGATAAAACTAAACAAACTAAATAATATGATTGTTGAGTGGGTTGAGTGGGAAAACACCCATTTGTAGTTCTCTTTGATTCACAACAACAAGTGGTGACACAGAGCTCAAAACCAAATGATTCATCTCCGAGCGATCCGCAACGGAAAAGAGCCCAAAAACCAGTTGCAGCCACAAAAACTACATATTTCATTATTTGTATTATTTTTCGGATATAGCGAAAGTATATTTGGATATTCACCTCGAATCTGTCACGCGCTTTTAAAATATGGCAAACATTTGCAAACAACTCAACTGAACTCTTTAACTGAGGTCAACAAACCATTAAAATCCAGATACAAAAGTATTCAATGCCAATGCGAAACAAAGCTTAAATCAATCAAAAATTTATTAATTGCCTTGGTAAAGTTCAACTAAACTAAAACTAAATCCAAACAATGGTTATTAATAGAAACATTTAATTTTAATTTTCTGATTCATCGAACCCAACTTAAGTCAATGACCGATATTTCACAATTTCCCATTTGTAATGATCAAGTTCAGGGACTAACTCAATTTGAAGCACATGGCCATAATTACCACTTGTAATAATTGGTAATCGGGTCATTAATTTGATTTGAGCACTCGTTTTTGCTTTATTTATTTTCTTTATCTAGCATAATCCAGTCCCCAGATAAGAACTCATCGTATAAAGCACAATTGTCGTGGCTGGAGCGCAATTGACTGTTGTCGCTAATTGGGCTGTGTCCACCACATTCAGGTTAAGATCATATGCCATATATGAAAAACAGGCTTAAACCAGTATCCAAATGCTATTAGTATCAGATAATAGCAAAGTGCAAAATCTCGATTATTTCAAAGTGACGTCAAAAGCGTTAAAATTGATGAAATTCACGTTTTACTCGTATTAATTTTCTGCGATTCGACACACTTCCAATGGGTATTTTAAAAATTACATTTAAAATGTGTAACGAGTGAAGAGTTTGTATATTTTGAGCAAACTTTATAAAGATAACAAGTCAGTAATATTTTTATATTTATTTTAATTTATAACCAGGCAGTAATATAACACCATAGCTGAGTATTTATTCAATTTTCTTGAGAAACTCGTTTAAGAATTTTATTTTTTGTGAATTTAATTATTTAATTGCAATTAATAATTTAATTTTGGAATGCTTTAACAAATTAAAAATTATTTAAATTTGAGTTAAGGGTATTTAAAAGCCGGAAAATATGTATACTTTTATTAATAAACTTTTGTCTTAAAGTTATCAAAGCTAAATAAATTCTTTTTAAAAATTTGTATTATTCGTATGTGAAGAAATTTATTGTTTTAAAAATTATTCTAATTAAATTTGATCAAAAAATTATAATTTGTTAAATTAATCATTTGATTGCGGTTTAAAGCACTGTTCATAAATTCATTTGAAGCTTTTATTTGTATAATTTGTACCAACCAAAAATAAATTATTATTAAATTAAATTTGTGTTGCTTAAGAAGGTTGTCTGACTGTAAACTATTTGTTTATGTTTCTTAATTTTATACTTAGTGTGCTAGTGGGCGTGTAGGCATTATAATAAAAAGCTAAGGGCCACGCCCTGAAACGCTGAAATGTCGTGAGATACTTTTTGCTGAATTTTATTTTTAAACTGAATTAATGAAATGTGCGAATTACAAAGAGCGACGATAAAAGCGTAAATATTGGCATATTCTTTGGTACCAACAATACCCACACACACACACGCACACACATACGCAGGTATATAATTATAAATTGCATGGGTGTGTGTTCGTGTGCGTGTGAGTGTGCAAGTCTGTGCATGTTTACGAATGCAATTCGCTGGGATTTCGTTATTTAGTTGTAACCTTTTTGCGTTGCCGGCTGCGACAATTGCTGCACTTTAATATTGTTGATGCTGTGTTGTGACTGTTTGGCTATTTGTCTGATTCTTGGTCAGTGGTGAAATTAGCCACGTTACGCTAACTAGCACAAGCAACAACAAAACACAATTTGTTGAAATTACTTTTAGCATACACCCCAAAAAAAAAAAAAAAAAAGTAGAAACAAGTTAAAACTCTGCGATCGCAACTCAAACGGTTGTTGTCGCTGCATGCGTTTGTATGAGTGTATGTGTGTGTATATGTGTGTGTATATGTGTGTGTATATGTGTGTGTATATGTGTGTGTGTGTGATTAACGCGACGAACAACGAAACGAAGCAAAAGTAAGAGGGGAGAGAGTGGTGAGGTTCGTGGAAACTACCCATACCCATAACAATACCAGCTCGAGGCAGTTGTCTGCCCAACTTGCTGGAGAGCTGCGCTCAGTCGACAACGCAGACCTCAACCAGAAAGATCAATTTTAGCGGGCTTCGCAGCGCTGCGTGTCGGAGAGTGCCAGTGAACTTGGAGCTACTTGTTGTACTACGTCGAATCGAAACCGGGGTGGCAAACTTTACCGTCGTCGTCATCGTCGTCTCTCGTACATAATTCCCATGCAAATTGTGCGCGCGTGTCGCTGAAAATTCAATTGAAACTCAACGATTTACATTTCATAAATTCTTCTTACACATTTATTGCATCACATTGATTATTCTGCAGTCAATTGTGCTATCAACTTTTTGTTTAGAGGGAAAAATCAGATCGCGGAAACGTTAGTTTATTTTATACAACAACACATAACGCAAAAGTCAAATATTTGTTTGCGCATTGCGCCTGTTTTTCAAATATTGTTTAAATATATGAAAAAGCTTTATTTGAAAATGACGACGGCGCCGAAAACAATTCAGACAATGCTGTTAATTATTACAAGTGAGTATAAAAAAAATATATTTATTCAATAATGTGCATGTTAATGCGGAGGTGTGTATGAAATTTTTGTTGTATTAAATATAAAAATGGGATTCGAAAATTACCAATCTGCTCTGTTTCAAATTTAAGACTTTAATAAATGCATTTTTTTGTGTTAAGATATAAATTAAAGATGAATGCATGATGCATGGCAATGTTTCTTATTAAAATATGCCTAAAGATTAAAGATACATATTTTATTTAAAAGCAATTAACTACACTTAGTGAAAAATCGACTGGAACTTAGGAAAATTGGCTTACTTTTGACACCTAGGGTATTATTCAATAAGTATTTTCTGAATTTCCGAAAGGATTTATTATTTTTAATGTGTAGTTTTCATTTGTTATTTGTATTTGAATTATGATTGTTTTTTTGTTGTTATTGTTGTAATTGAGAATAATTTGAATTTAATGCGAATTATAATGTTATTGTCAATGAGCAATAGTTTGAACTTGACTTAAATTATTCATATTGCATGCATGTTGCATGGGAAATTTCCGTGGCAGTTCTCATTACTCAATAGCTGAAAGTGCTATTTGATAAATCGCAATTAATAATTGCTCATATCTAATCACAGTTTATTAGCTAAGTTAACTGAATGGAGTGTTTGTCAGCCTGTCAAAATATCAGAGGTAACAGAGGTAATACATTAAGAGCAGGTATAATTAATTTGCTAAACATGTGTTGTCACTGAATTGATAAGGAAATTGGGCTTATATTGCAAAAAATCTAGTTAAGCACTTTTATGGTTGACCGAAATTTGATTGTTGTCAATGTATTGATAAGGAAATTGGGCTTTTATGACAAAACACCTGTCAAACAATTTTATGGCTTGTAAAATTGAAGTGTTGTCAATAAATTGATAAGCAAATTGTGATTATATGCTTAGCAACTGAGCGGACAGCAACTATATCAAATCCCATATTATCAGTGCTTATCCGGTGCTCATAAGCAATCTAATGACGTATATTAAAAGATAGTCGATATAAAGATAAAGATCTGAAATGAAATAAATAAATAAAATGTATCTGTAAATAAAAAATGACAAAAGATAATTGAATCAGAACCGTTTGCTAAGTCAGCAAGTTCAATTTAATTATATATAGTTTGGATCGGCATTGAAATACATATGTTTTACTGAAATCGCACGCCAAACGGTTAACCGTTTCGCTTTGCGTAACGGCTCCCCATCTGTTTATGCTAATTTCAGCACACACACACAATTCTGGCGGAATTCTCCAAAAGGCATTGGACTCCTCGACTTGAAAATTGACTATGAAAATTACGGACTCAACCGACGGCACGTGACCGACTGCTATTGAAAGAATCGGTTACGTTCACCGACCCACAAGCAGAGATAGAGAAATAGAGAGAAAAATGAGAGAAAGTTTAGATATTAATAGAGAGACGATTGACACGTATAACTATTTACTATCTCTTGACAGATAAAGCAACTAAATAGATTTGCAAAAAGTCGCCACAATTTGAACAGATGCAACAGCGTAAAATATGTGTAAATACTGTTTTTATAGTGGCAACGTTGGCATTCATCATTAGCCGCCTTTAACAGTTTGTTCAGCTTCGTGAATTTTCTTTATATACTCTCAACCCATTCGATATGGCTAAAATGGGTATAATGAAATACTGTAAAAGCAATAGGCAGAAGGAAATTTCTCTGACTCCATAAGGGGTATATATTTTTGATCAGTATCAAAACCAGAGTCGATATTTCCTTGCCGTCTGCCTGTGGAGAAGAGAATATCAATTCTTGTATCTTGCACTTTTCAGGATCCTTCGTAGTGGAGCTCAGTCGACAATCGCACTCTTAATTGATGTATTTCTTTTTTTATGTCGCAAAGTCACGGGGCTCGGTTTTTTTTTATCAGCTCGCATTTTGCACTTTTGATATGTGCAAATCACACATATCAAATTAGAAGAATAATTGACACAGCAGGTTAAATGATATCTCAGTCGACTACAGCATTCTTACTTGTTAACCCTTCAATACCTGAAGGGAAATTTCGTAATTAAACAAGAATCACACATTTAAGGGTTAAGGGTATCTCGCAGTCGAGCTCTGTCGACTATAGCATTCTTATTTTTTTATTTCTTATTTTGATTTATTTTTAGTGCGGTTGTTTTATGATTCTCGACAATAGGGTTCGGCTTTTGCCTTATCAGCTCGCATTCTATAATTGGCCATGGGCCCTGCTTAATGAGCTTATGATATGGTTAACGTTCATCGATCTTTAGATCGAAATACATATATTGATTGTGGGGTGTATTTGAACTTCTAATCGTTTGCGCACATTAACTGATGAGTCAAGTGTTTTGGCAATTAATTTTATGGAAAAAAAATCAACCTTCATTCACAACTTCATTATACCCTATCCCCCATTTGCAATGGGTATATAAGCTAGCAACAATAAAAGACTAAATTCTTTGTACACTACTAAAAACGCATAATTCAAGTTAATCTTATGTTTTTAATGCAGATATCTAGATTGATTTAATAACTTGAGCACTTAAAATAAGAACTATTCCATCTAATCAAGTTGTGCCCCTTCAAGGTTGGTCTATGATTAGCCAAAGATAAAGCCGGGTGTTATTCCCACTGTCATTCTAAGCAAATTGTATTTGTCATAATAAATTACATTTAATGTGGCTGTCAGATGCAGATTGTGACTTAAGAGTTGCCAGTTTTACATGACATAATTCCCGGCCCAAGATTCGGTTGAATAATAGCTGAGTAGCCCGATAAAATTCACAATTTAGTATGGTGTGCAAATAATAAGGAAAATGGACAACTCTTGCCAGTTGAGCCTAGGTCAAGAAAACCTTTGCAAACCGTTCGCTTGCGTTGTGAAATTGATAAAGTCCAGAAAAAAACAAACAAAATTAGTGAGAAGAGAACCTACGGGAACATATCAGACGTCAAAATTATTGAATTTCGAACAGAGTCGTGTGCGATTTCATAAAGATAATTATTTTTACTATTTTTGTCGCTGACACACGCGCTTTTGATTTGCCGATTGATAAATGGTGAAAACGCAAAATCATCGAATGTTCCGGCAGCGTAAGATAGATTAAAAAATAAAAAAAACAAAAATACTATAAAAATAACAAATCGATAAACCTGCTCAACTAATAATAGCAAAGTGTTTTTGTTATTAACTACAAGTTTATGATGGAACTTGAATATACCTATAAGCCGGTCCACTTATACGATTGTAAACTGTTCCATTAACTAGCTTTGGGGGCAGGTGTTAAAATTAGACATAGACCAGTCGACGGCAGTTGTTATCAAGAATCTATTTTAGAAATTGCGACTTTGCGCATTATTATCGGCTTATTATCGTATCCATAACAAATTGGTTAATTATTCATATTATCGCCTCATTGCCATAAATGTACAACTGTTTGCTATCACAGAGGTCCCGCCCCAATTCACCTTCCCATAAGTATATAGAAGTCTAGGCATTTTGTCTCTCTTTGTATACCTTTGTAATTTGCACACGCCCAAAAACAGGGATTGATCGGCTGAAAATATACAATTTATTTAAGTATTTCAGGGTATTTTCAGACGGGGAAACAATGTTCAATGGGTAAAATACCTGATAGCTTATCTGTGTGATCATCATTTCGTTGTGATTTTATTGCTATTGGTTGTGTGTTGGTTGTGTTGGTTGCCTTCTTGTGTTATCAGCAATGCAGGTTCTATAGTCTCTGTTTTTATTTTTACCATTTCAGTATTCAGTGTCTGCGCACCCGCTGCACATGGCCAGTCCTATGTGCTAACCTTGGAGAACGTTATTACACGACAACTGCCCTACAATCGATCAGCTTTTAACGGTACAACCGAGACGGATCTTTTTGCCGAGCAAGAGAATAATAAGACCAGGATATTTGTATATAAAAATCGTAAGTATTGTGCCTAGATGGACTTAAGTTTAAAGTACAAAAGTTTTAAAAGCTTTATAAATGAAAACAGACTGATTTTCCTTTATTGCACTTTGGAATTGGATAAATCTCAATTTATACATTTTTGACTCTAGAGTCAATAAAATTAAAAAAATAGCTATTTGAGTATTTACTGT
Organism: Drosophila kambysellisi; assembly: GCA_035042185.1. Lineage (NCBI taxonomy): Eukaryota > Metazoa > Arthropoda > Insecta > Diptera > Drosophilidae > Drosophila > Drosophila kambysellisi. Next base: position 7,935,761 of record JAWNLS010001251.1, read on the forward strand.
ACTGTGCAATTTCGCATCTAAACTCAGAAAATGTAAAAGGAATAGGAAAATATAATGATAATTTATTGGTGCCGTTAAAATTAATTTGCAGTCACAGGTTACAGCTTAATAACTAGTTGACAAACAGGTTCTAAGCAAACCCATTTAATGTCCAGCGCAAATGGGATCACTTAAACACTTCGGGTGTTCGCTGGAATATGACGTGTTTGGGCAAACCGAATATTTTGCGTCATCAAATGACGAACAGTTCAACAGTTTTTCATGTTTTCCACGTTCTTCGGCCTCCACCGACGTCACGTTGATAAGACCCATTTGGGGAATTGATATGAACTGTGTTACGTAGTAGCAAAAAGATCCGGGTACTTTGATATTTAATTTTTAGTTGATTAAAATGCATTACAAATATAAATATTTGTCACATTTATTTATATATTATTATTTGTATACTTTAATACCGGAGATATCTTGGTATATATCCGTCTGAATGAACGCAGCTTACTTTCGACACCCTTAGAGATATAGACTTGAAATTTGTAATAAATACTGTTCCTTAAGATACAAAGTTCACAAACACGACGGTACATTTCTAAGAGTCTCCTTCAAAGATCGATATGTGCTGATTATATTCAGTACCAGTACCAGTTCCGTTTATATTAGACAAAATGATTCTTGGTGACTTTTTAAACATAAATGATACTTAGAATACACATCTTTTTCATCATATTGTTAACTAATGATCTCATATCTTTATCTACTTGCAGCAGCTGATTCCGGCAACGAGTTGTCACAGACGGCAATGGATGTAATCACAATTGTGTGGTATGTGGCAACATTTCTGGCGCTGGCCGCTTTCTTTATGCTGATGGCGTGCTCGGATCGACGGTGCCGGGGCATGCGTGTGCGACGGGCGAATAACGTGCAAAATGAGGCACAACGGGCCCCGCCCACGCCCTCACCATCGTACAGTGAATTTGCTCCGCCCAGCTATGATACCGTTATTAAAATGCAGCATGACGCCAAGACGAGCGTCTTTGTTATACCGTTCAACAGTGAGGATAAGGCCAATGATGCGGCAAATGGCCCCGCCCACTCCCCCACCAGCGTCTACACATTTGATGAGCGATCAAAGACACAGGTGTAATTGGATCAAAGTTGGCCCCCATCGGCCCGAATATAACTGTATAACCTCTCTGTGATATTTGCTGTGCGTGCACCTGGTGCCAAATTCAAAATGTCGTCGAAAACGTCGATATTTTGTAGTGCAGTGTGAAATGTATTATATTATATATTATAATGTAGCAATTGTCATCCGTATATTTAACGAATAGGTTATTAGAATTGCTTAAAAAGACTGAATGACAAAATATGTTAACATATTTTCCGCTGGTCCATTTATTTTCTGTTCGCAATTAATTTAGCATTTTGTTAGCTAATAAAATGTATCAAATTTTGCCTCTTTTAAAAAACTGATTATTAATCTTTTTTGATTGTTGTTGATTTGGATGAGTATGCAAATCTATTAAAGATTACTCACAGATTTCTGGGGAAAATGATTCACGTTTTGGTTTAAAAAAATTACCGATTTTTGAGCAATTTATCAAGCAGTGTGTCTCAAGCAGTGCTTTCAAGCAGTTCAATTACTAGTGTTGCAAGAAGTGCAATCAAGCAGTGTTAAAGTGTGCAACAAGCAGTTAAGAAAACGAATAAGAAAAACGAATATTTAACAAAAAGCTTTTTAACTTGAAGATTAATACAAAAATAACGCCGCAGATTAAATACACTAATTGAAGAGCAGTTTAAATATCTGAGCCATTAACCAGTTAAGTACAATTCATGCTTAGCCTAATCTCAATAATATTAATTAACTCAAAAAACTTTATATTGACAACCTTGTCCTAAAAAATAATACCAGAATGCTTTAAGTAGATCAACTTAAGCTGTTAATAAAATATTGACGACAGGTGTTCGAGTTGAATGTGGCAATTGTATTTCGGTTTGTTAACAATTTTCAGGATGACATAAGTATAAGTCAATATAATGTGAATAATTTGCTGATCTCCAGCATAAAAAGCACTCATGTCTGTTTGTTATCAGAGCCGATGACTAAAGTCGGGGATTTTCAATGAACGTTCTTTAAGTTCTACTCAGATTATGAGATTTCATGGTCAAAATCGCTTTTGATAATGTTTAGATTTGTGCAGTAGAACAATCTGTTTTTTATTTTCGTTTTCTATGTGTCAAGTACATATATAGTTTTGATTTTTTACAAACTAAAGGCGTATATAAATGCACCTGTTAGCGATTTAGAATGCATTAGGCTATGGAGTATTCTCATAATCCAATTACCTTTGCATTACTCTTATTATTAGCTGGAAATGTAATATATTTAATAAAGTACGTTCTAGAACCAATTTAGTTCTTTATTTAGCATCGAGCTTTAATTAAGTTATTATTTTTGTACATTGCTAAAATTTCCAAAAACAAAAATTCACTCATCTGACACAATCATTCACACGAAGTCCATTGCAGCTGATAACAACCACAGATTGTTTCCACAACACAACACACACACACACACACACACACACACACACACACACACACACACACACACACACACACACACACACACACACACACACACACACACACACACACACACACACACACACACACACACACACACACACACACACACACACACACACACACACACATGAACACATTATCTTAGCCGAAGCAAAACCAGATCATTTGAATTATATGCATTTAAATCGCGTTCCGCCTCGATAAATGCGGTTAATCATGAAGAAGTCTTACCTCTGGATTTGTTTCTAAACGAGCACCTTTTCCTGGCTTCTTAAATACCCTGTAAGAGAAACTACCAAATAGGCAATCATAAAGTTGTGCAATATTATGTAATGGTGAATCTGACATTTCTAACGATCAAATTTAAAATGGAACCACAATTTTTGTGGCACACTTCTGATAGCCGGTCTAACTGCTGACAGGGTCAGTTGTAGTCGATCAGTCCCATCGTTGTTCCTATTAAGTAAGCCAAGAGGCGCATAAATACTACTTGAGTCTAAATGAATGTTTGATTCGCCATTCATTAAGTTATTGGCGTGCTTTTCAGAGCGCGTGAATACATCAAATGAATTATGTTTTATTTTGGTTCGTGTTTGGATTTGGCTTCCGGGGGGCAGGGTTTGCCACCGCCTCTACCTGCTGGCCGATTTCATATGCGCCACTCGTCATCATGTTGGGGTTTCCATGATCCATCGCGCCAATTTTTTGTTATTAATGACACTCACGCTCCTCAATTGAACCGAGCGCCCGTATTCAACACAACTATTTGCTATCTGCTGCTGCTGCCCATTTAAACCATTCTCTCCGACCCTATCCTCTGCTCATCTGTGCTGCTCCTCTCTTTTCTCCGACTCTCTCTGGTTGCTGCTGTGGTTGCCTCTTGTCTCTTGTTTACCGATCGCTCGTCGAGTTTTGCACAACAACGTTGCGGACCGATGACGTTGTTTGATGGTTTCTGTTCGACAATAATTTTTCGTTGAAAAGCATCTGGAGCGAATTTAGTTTTGCTCAGTGCTGAACAAACCGTGCGATTGTGTGGATTACTTTCCAAAAACACGCAGTGACAATAAACATATTTCAATATTAATATTCAATATATACTAATTTTTACTAATCGTAAAAGAAAAACAATGTCAAATCCAAGCAAATTTATTGGCCTGTGCCTAGTGTCAGCTATAATGCTGCAATTTGTCTGTGCGGATATTGAGACAAATGAAGTGAACGATAATGAGCCCGAATTCCATAGTAAGTCTGATAATGATACTAAATATATATATATACATATATATATATATATAAACCCCAATTTATAGTGCATGATGGCGTGCGTGTATATGGGGCTGATGCAGCATGTGTTAAGATCGGAGGCTTTTGTATCCACACTGAGGATTGTGATAAGCCCTCATCCTACAAGGGTCTCTGTCCCACTAACCAAAAGTTCGGTGTGGAGTGTTGCTTTGAGTGTGAGTAGACAAATTTTAAATACCGAAAGCTAATCAAGATTCATTTGGTATTACTTGAAGAACTCATCTATTGTTCTTATTTTTGTTTATGTCCTTTTCATCAATTGTTGGACTGTTAATCCTCTGTGCTTGTTGTTGTGTGTGTGTGTGTGTGTGTGTGCCTCCTCCGATGCCACTCCAGATTTCGTTAAACCAGCGCCGTGTTCGCATTTCTCGGGAGAATGCATGGAGAGGTGCAACAAAGATCTGCAAAGACCGGGAAATGACTGCAACAATGGAGAAGTTTGCTGTGTTTTGGTTTAGCCTGTTTGTGTAGTAATATATAATCTATATAAATCAGTGAGAACACACACAAATGTCAACTGTAGACTATATTTATCTATATATTTTTATTTATATGTTGTACCAATATTTTGTATATAAAAATATTTCGATTGTTGTAATAAAATGCACTGTAAATATTTTTAACAATCTATATCTGATAGCTTATTTTATTGTTATAAAAGATTTGATAAATGTATTATTCATTGTTACAGGATGACTCCATGTCGAGCATAATTCTTTGAGTTATTTTCTTGCTCTTTTATAAACGATTGGGAAACCAATTTTAATTGAATGGCATTCATTCATTTATTAATTGGTGTTCATTTCAAGGCACTCGAGTCTGTCACATGATTCACAATATTGGGATGGACTGCCTCAATTGAATGGGTTCTGTCTCCTAATATTATTAATGGTTTTCCTATGATGCAATTTAATTGACCGCAACTTAACGCTATTGAAGTGAGTATTAAATAAGCCATGGCGAAATTCAATTTTTGACGATAAGGAAATTGCCTAATTGAGTATTCCATGTTTCGGTCTTCTTATATATGCATTATATTAATTAATAATTTATTAATTGTGTCAATTGTAGACTATGTTTATCTATCTATGTTTATGTAAAATCTTTTTTTTTATCACAACTGAGTGTCCGCCTTTAACGCTGTCCATGGATTGAACTCCTATATTTATTTTTACTTAAGGTAATGTATGTAAATTAAAGTATACATAACAATTTAAATGGATACAAACAAAAAAAGATCGAAACGGAATGATAAAATAAATGGTGAGTAAATTCAAATACTCAATAATATTTCGATTCTCAGTAATTGCTTTGATCAACATGTGTAAACTAATTTACACTTAAATTGTGTCTCTCTCACAAGAACAATACACTAAGAAAAAATTTAAATTAAAATGCTTCTGCTATAAATTTCATAAATATACTATTTTAACAATAGAAAATATATCGAAAAAAAAGAAATACAAACACTTATTTGTGGAGAAAAGTAGTAAAATGCAAAATACACATGTAAAAATCACCCTCGAATTTAGACAATTTTTTTTTATTTATTTTAATAGTGTTCCGTGGAATTGAGATAAAATCGGAGGATCGTAGGAAAACACAACCTTTCTTTTTAGAAACTTAGTTTTTGACTATTTTCTAAAAGTGATTGAGGGGGATTCTTTTCTCAGTAAATGAGAACATTCCACGTGTTATGTAAGTACGGATATTTGTGTTCAAGTGCTGAATCATTGGCAAAATCATAGCAAAAGAGACACAAAGGTTGCCAACTAGGTCAACTGAGGCGACTCTTATCAGCGATCCACTCTCTGGGATGATATATGGCCAGAATGCTCTCCAAAATGGGTGATCATGATGTCATCTTCATCATCATCAGTATGTTTATATTTTTGTGTTTGCAGTTCTCACGTGTCAATGGATCAGTGGCGTTCCCGGACAGTGCTTCGGATCAGATCAATCTTGAGCGCAATCTCTAAATATACTTTAGTATATAAGGAACCTTATTATATATATTTATATATATATACACGTCAGCTCGTATCTCTTCGTTTTGGGTTTCAGTGTCAAGTTCAGCGCTGGTCTGACAACAATTTGACTCTCGTATATTTCAAGAATTCAATCGTATTTCCAAGTGTTTCTTGGAATTTCTACAATTTCTACAAATATTGCTTGTGTTATTTGTGTTGAAATAAACGTCCTTGCAACAGAGGCACGTACTCGTGTCTGGCTCTCAGATGTATAAGTTTTTTCTATCCCATAAATAATATTTTAGTTTGCGCTAATATTTCAATGTTTATTTCATGTCGTTATATTTATTTGAGTAAAAGTTGAAACGTGTGGGCGAAAAATATGAAATCTTTCTAGGCGTGTGAGTTGAATGAATTAAGCCAAGGCAACTCGTTGAGTGAGTGGATGTCATTTTAAGAGCTAAAAATATTAGAATTTTCTTTTTAGAGAAAAAACTAAAGTTTACACTGTAAGTTCTTCGTTCTCTGCAGCTGGGCTATAGAAACTATAATAGTGCTTTGAGAGATCTGAAGAGAGGTGCATGTCAACCGAATAACAATAAAAACAAGTGAGAATGCTGTAGTCGAGTGAGATCGGCTGCCAGATACTCTGAACCCAGTTCGACTCGACTGCTGATAAATAATTTATAGGCTACATAAAGTCGGCTATTCATGCTGATCAAGAAAAAGTATAATTTGTGGGATGACAGACATATTCTTCACTGTGTTGCAATCCTGAAAAAAATGTATAATACCCTCTACGGGGTTATAGTTTTCGCTATTTACTCGTATCCATTACTGTCGCTATCTATGACCCCCAGATACACCCACACTCACAAAGAATATGTGTATGTTGCAGCCACATTGCAATTCCCTAATTCAGTGAAAACGAAAATTGACTTTGAACATGAAACGACGGCCTTGAAATAAAATATATTTCTGTATATTATGTATATAGTATACACTATATACATGGATTCTAATTAAATATACTATACAGACTTCAATTGAATCAACTACGTCTTAGATTACACAAGATTTGTTGTCGCTGCAACTGGGAACTTCCGATTACGGTTTGAACTATTCGAAATTGTTTATATTCGCAGAAATTCGCATTTAATAGTCGATTTAATAAATAATGCTATTATATATACACTCACACACATTAATCTAGGTATATTGTATTTCCCATTTTTTTTTTAAATATACAGTTGCTTATCAGAAACATTTTCACATTTTTTCATATTTATGTTTTTTTTTTTTATTACTTTTTTGTTTTCGATTAAATTTTGCTGTTTATTTTCGCTTGACATATGAGCCAATAGTGCCCAATAATAAGCCGCGTTTCAATTTTTGCACGCTCTGTAAATACCCTGGAATTTAGAAATATTCTTTTTAAAATTGTAGAAAAACTGAACTTTTTATTAAGATTCGAAAATTCCTATACAACCTTCCCTTTTAGAAATATACTTTTTGAATAATAAGCTGAGTTACTCTTGAAGCCAAAATATTGTAGATTTTCTAAAATTTAGTTAGATTAGGTTTCGATAAAAAAATATTAAAAAAAACAGTTATTCCAGAAAAATATGGTTAATCTAGATTTACAAACTTGCTAAAAATGCTTTGCTTATGTGAATCGATTAGGTTTAGCAGATCCGAGTTGGGCGCAGGATATTTGCTGGTCGGGCAGATTTCTTAAGTGCATTCTGGACTTGTTTATGTCTTATTTCATTTTCATATTTTCAAAGCGCACTAATAAATGCTGGGTTTGTTTGTTGGGTGAGGGGATTTGAGGGGGGTTGGGGATGCATTTTGGGATGCGCTCATATTTCATGTCATAGTTCGCACTCATTTTTCACTTGACATAAACTGCGACTCATAGCCGAAGGCGCTGCAACGCAATTTGCATGTTTCTTGTCTCGTTTTTTTTTCGCCTTTTTCATATTTTTCATATTTCAGTTTTAATTTTTATTTTGCATGTGGCTGCGTGTATAAAAGAAAATGATTTTGTGGCATAAATTAACGCCATGAGGCACACGAAACACTATTAAAAAATACTCCACACATGCCCGAGCTGCACATCCTTCAGCCGCTGTCTGCCTGCATATTTGTGTGTGTGTGTGTGTGTGTGTGTGTTGTCCTGGCAAAGGATGCGGATGTGGATGTGGATGCAGATGTGCAAGTCAATGGCTTATAGAAAAGCCAGGATATTCAGTGCCGTGTTGCCATCGCCGTTGCCACATATCCTGATGATGTCATGCCCTCAGCTTCGTGCACCACTCTTCATGCAATTAATCCTTTTTTCTCATTCTCATTCTCATTCTCGCTGTTGCTCCATTTCGCTGCCTCCTTCGCTGACTCGCTGCCTGCCTGCAAAATGACTTTTTAAGTTAATTTCTTATAGCATGTATGCGACGGGAATGTTTTCCCCCAGCAACTACATGGCCAACACAACCTCCAACCACCCAACACCCAACCACCCATGACCCTCGACGTTACCTTGCATGGCTGATTGGCTGCACGGGAATCACAATCCAGTTGGGCTTTAAGTTTTCTTTTAATGTGATTAACATTATAAGAAAGTAAGTTTGTTCCAGAGTCAAGAGTGATCGGACCTCAAATATACAGTGTCTCACACCATATTTGGAACAGTGACTAGCAAAAATTTTAAAGTGCTATAAAGTTTAAGCAAGGAAAAAAATGCAAAATGTTTAAATGCCAATTAGTTTAATGTTATATCACATTTTAAAGGAAACTTTAGTTTTTATGCAAATATTAATTAATTAATTAAAATTAGTCAAAAACTGAAAACATATCCAAAAAACGTTTCACAGCTTATTTGAAACAGTCTTAAGAAAAGTGAAATATTTGGCGTATGAAAGCTTAAATAAGGATTTTAATACTTAGTATGATATCCTTTAGCCTTAACAACTTCGCTTAACCTATTATTCATGGACGATACCAGCTTCCAACTAGTTTCTGGACTGATCCTGCTCCACTCCTCCAGCAGAGCATTTTGAGATCCTGTTTGCAGGATATGTTGTGGTTCCGGATATTATTTTCCAGCAGAGCCCACATATTTTCAATAACATTTAAGTCTGGAGACTGGGCCGGTGGAATTATCATGTGGGGGCAGTTCGATCTAAGCCAGGACTGTACTATTCCGGCCTTATGCCTGGGGTCGTTGTCCTGGTAGATCCGGAAAGTACGTCGGATTCCTATTTTTTCGGCACTTTGGAGTACATTTTCCTTTAGTATATCGAAGTACACATTTCTGTCCATTGTTGTTTCAATGAACACAAAATTTCCGCCGCGGGCTGTCGAGATAGATGCCCATACCAGGACACTTCCTCCGCAGTGCTTGACTGTTGCCTTTCAGTTTTTGGGACTCAGATCGGTATTGGAGTGTCGCCACACATAATTCCGTCCGTCCGAACCAAAAATGTTTAATTTGTACTCAAATTCAAATATGATTGTGTTCCAGAACTCCAAATCGTTGTCCAAGTGAATTTTGACGAACGTCATCCTAGACCCTATGTTTTTGCTTTTACAAATTTCATTTTCCATTGTTCTCGGGCATTTAAGTCATGGTGGCGCAGAACTTGGAGCACAGTTCCCATACTGGTCTTTTTCCTTATTTCATCCCGCACCTATTGAGTCAGTTTTTGAGCCGATAGCTTAAAATTTCCCCTTGAAATCTTGATGATCCTCGGCTCGTCCTGCTCGGTGAAAATCGGGTTTGGTGCCATTCCGCCTCTGTCCTCTGTCCGATTTTCGTCGACGAAACTCCGAATGATGTAGAATACAGTTGAGGTGTTTAGATTGACCATTTTAGCTATTTTTCGAAATGAATATCCAAATTTGAAGTGTTCCAGGATGAGTTTCTGTTGATCAATGGTAGTCCGTTTGGCCATTGTCCTTGTTGGCAGGTTGCAGCCCAAATGCGGGAAAAAACTAAACTGACTTAAAAGGTTGGTCTATTTCTACCGTAAATATCCAACTTTAGGTAAAAAAATCCGGGTTTTATGGCACCCAGGTGTCCAGAATGTAACTGTTCCAAATAAGCTGCGATCATAAAATTAGGTACTTTTTTACATAACCCGACCTAGCGGGTGGGGAAATCCCAGTTTATTAGGGTCATATATTAATTTTGGTGGTTAATATATGTACCTGCCATGGGTCTTTGGAATTTTTGAAAAATAATGCATAATGAGTTTATGGCAGGTAATTGAAATTTTTGCTAGACGCTGTTCCAAATGAGGTGTGAGACACTGTATTTGTATTTACGTATGCATTTATATCATCTTGCATAAATATTGTATTAATCTAAAATAAGATTGAGATCTTAAACCAATTTTTCCTTTTCCTTTCGGGTCATTTATAATTCCTACAATGCCTGCTCTCAAGTTAATTAATTTTCAATATAAATACATTTCATTGTCCTCTGAGCGTGCTTAGCTGTCGTAAACTTATCCTACACCACAAAATTATAATCCGAAAATCGGCATATCAGCATCTGAGCATAGGTCGAACCTTCAAAATGCCATAACTTCGTCAAAACTCAACGGATTTTCAAAAGAAAGGGCGTTTTAATCATAGTTTGACTTCTATATCAATCGTACATTTAAAGTTGAAAACGTGATTTTGGGTCGGAACATAAGTCAAAATTATAGTCCGAAAATCGGCATATGGGCATAGGTCGGCATATTGGCATAGGTCGAACCTTCAAAATGCCATAACATCGTCAAAACTCAACGGATTTTCAAAAGCAAGGGCGTTTTAATCATAGTTTGGCCTCTAGATCAATTGTACATTTAAAGTTGAAAACGTGATTTTGGGTCGGAAATTAAGTCAAAATTATAATCCGAAAATCGGCATATCGGCATCTGGGCATAGGTCGAACCTTCAAAATGCCACAACTTCGTCAAAACTCAACGGATTTTCAAAAACAAGGGCGTTTTAATCATAGTTTGACTTCTATATCAATCCTACATTTAAAGTTGAAAACGTGATTTTGGGTCGGAACATAAGTCAAAATTAAAATCCGAAAATCGGCATATCGGCATCTGGGCATAGGTCGAACCTTCAAAATGCCATAACTTCGTCAAAACTCAACGGATTTTCAAAAGCAAGGGCGTTTTAATCATAGTTTGACTTCTATATCAATCCTACATTTAAAGTTGAAAACGTGATTTTGGGTCGGAACATAAGTCAAAATTATAAACCGAAAATCGGCATATCGACATATGTGCAGAGGTCGAACCTTCAAAATGCCACAACTTCGTCAAAACTCAACGAATTTTCAAAAGCAAGGGCGTTTTAATCATAAACGTGATTTTGGGTCGGAAATTAAGTCAATATTATAGTCCGAAAGTTGGCATATGGAATTCGATTTGTTATCGATAATATAAAATAAACTTGATAAGCGCGTCATATGCGAGAACTTGTATCCAATTTTAAAGTTCCTAGTTCTTAGAGTATCTATTCAAAACTATATAAATATTTTAAGATGTCGGAGATACCCAATTGAACTATTTTAAAGTTATAAAAAACTTTGTTTTTTAAATATTGCTTAGGGTGAAAGCCGTAACTCATCAAGATTTGACTTCAGGCTCTGCTAATTTTCTAAATCACATTGATTTCGTAATTTTTTCGCATTGTTTTCAAAACACTTTTCAAGTTTTTCTTTTATTAATTCACCGTTGTGTTCACAATTACAATGTGCGTACGAGTTGAAAATGAATTTCCTTTTATAATTTGTATGTAAATTGATGTTCAAATGGCATAAAATGCAATTACTTAAATTTCTTTGACAAATATGCACGAGAATAGACTTGGCACACTTGGTACCCCCATCTTCCTTCATCTTAACTGATTCTAGCCATGGCAATAAATCCCATTAATAGCATGCAAATGAACGCAAATTTTGTTGTTGTCCTCCTGCGAAGGTGTTAAAATATTGCTGCTTTGAAGTGGCATGCAACAATTCCTGTCAAGCACCGAAAATGACATAATAATTGTACAGGTTAAAGATGGAAGAGAGAGACAGAGAGAGAGAGAGAGAGAGAGAGAAAGGGGAAGTTTGTAGAGTTGAAATTTAACAATTAGCCAAAAAATGTTGTGTTGCCAACATGCTACACAATTTGAGCGGGAAAATACAAAAATTACAGTTGCCCCCAGGCAGACCGCCTCCACCATCTCTAAGATATAAGATATATATATATATATTTTTTTGTAGCGCTGCTAACGGGATTAACCGCAATTTCTTTAATTAAAATTTCACCCCCAATCCGACCACATCTGAAGGCACGAAAAACAGTTAACAGGGACGAGAAGGGATTGAAGCACAGGGATTGAAGGCGAAAGGATTGTAAATTACGCTGTCACTCAGTCGTCTGTCAACAACAATTAAAACGGGAAGCAGCATCACAAATTAAAAAAAAAATAAAAAATTCATCTTCCGCTCGAAAAACCTACACACAGATGATAACTCATGTTTTAACAGAACAGATACAATTTTTGCTTGCTTTCCTTTTATATATCTTTTTTATTAGGTATACTTTTTTATGCTTTTTTGTTGTTGTTGTGTTGTTGTTGTATCTATGCTAAGCATGTCTACTTGATGTGCTACCGGTCCCTTTTTTAATTTGATTGGTGTGGCTCATCTTCGTGACGGCATTTCCGGTTTTCATTTTTTACTGCCTCGACTCTTCGCTTACCTTTCCAGCTTGATTGGCTCGAAGTTGAGCTCTAAAAAATGGGGTTAATTAATTTGTGTACTGGCATATTTGATAAAGTCTTGAGCCTGCATAAGGAGGCGAAACAAGGGCTGCGGCTTAGGGGGTATTTTAGTAAATATAAAATTAAAATAAGATATGAGATGTGATGTGATTTAAACAAAAAACAGCTGGAAATTCAAAGATCGGTTAGTAATTTCTTTTCAAAATTAAATGGCTTAGGTTTAGTTAATCCCTTCAAAATAAATGTGGCAGCCAGTGTTATTTTTTAAGTTGCAAATGTAGCAATTTGAAGTTAGATTTCAATTATAGCCTCACGTCTTCTCTTCAGTTTGATGAGTGCAGCTAACCTTTTTCTTTTGGGTCGGAAAATGCCTGGGGAAACTTGTATTTGTTGTAACCGACTTGTATACCTAATTAACTAAAGGGTTGCCTTTCGTTGCAAGTAGCTACTTGTGGCGTAATTGCGACTTCACGTACTTCACAACAATTGCTGTCAAATATAGATTATAGTCCAGCCAGTTATATTTGTGCATATATATATATATATATATATATATATACAGATATTGTAAAGGCATGTCAAACTTTGTGCAACTTTTTGTGACTTTTGTTGTGTGCAAATAATTTGCAGCTCGTTTCTTGGCTCATTAACAATTTAGGGGAAGCAGAACTTTTATCTAATTAATGGAAACTTCAGCACAATGACGTGGCGTGTGGCATGGGGATATCTTCTGCTTTTTCTTTTTGCCATATTGTTGACAGTGAAGCGACGAACTCAGCGCACAACATGGCGTATGATTGCTTCTGTGTAAACAGACGGATATATGGCCAAAAAGGGGTCAGGGGGCAAGGGGAGGGGAGCAGGGAGCAGGGAGCGGAAAGCGAGTGCTTCCATGTCTTTGGCAGTTTTTCTGCCACTTTTCTTTTTGGCGCTGCGTAAAAGTTTTTTAATTAGCAACAAAAGTAAAGGGGTTAATAATGCGAGTCGACTCGAGTTGAGGCGACTCGAGTTGAGCTGAGCTGAGCTGAGCTGAGCTGAGTTGCGCTGACTCGTTGAATTTTTGTTGGCTGTTGCAAAAAGTTTGGCAAGCTAACAATTAAGTTTCGGCTATGCGGCTGACATGCGGAGAGGCGTATGTGGGCGTGGCCACAGATAATGGGTATTAAGCAACACTTACTGACAATTAAGTTGGGCTTCTGCCACTGCCACAGCCGCTGCCGTTATCCTTTTGCCTCATTGTTGACTTTTTTCGGGGTGTAATTACGCTTAATCGTGAATTTACAACGCTCTGCACGTGGCAGGCAGACAGACAGGCGAGGCAAGGACCTGAGTGCTGAATGTTGAATGTTGTGATGTTGCCGTTGCTTCTGCTGCTTCTACTGCTTCTGCTGAAGCAGAAGCTGCTTAAGTTGCGACAATAACCCGCAGCATGCCGCAGCATCAACTACCGCGAATCGTGGCTTGACCAAATGGCAACAAATGCATTTTCATTTGCATTTGCACAATCTGCACAATTCAAACAATTGAAAGATAAGCTCATAATATTCATGAGCTTTGTTTTATGAAGTGCTAACAATGCGTAAAGCTACAACAACACTTACAGGTGCAAAGGGATGGGGCATGCCACTTGGCTGAACACCTTTTCTATAGCAGCAGCACCAGCAGCAGCAATCTGACTCAGATACTTCCACATTCAGCTGGCGTCTCTGTTTGCCTTTGCCCCGCAGTACAATTTTTTCTTCTTCCATTTTCCTTTTGACCAAACTCATAGCTATTCAGCAGTTTTCTTTTTTTTTTTCTTTTTTTTTTTTTTTACTCCCTGGGCTGGGTAATTTTTCACTTTCGCAAGATGGCAGCGCATTTTAATGAGCCACCAACAACAACATGCGATCAACCAAGGAACAGTAGCCACAACATCAGGACACTCCATGTCCAGGACACTCGCTAGATAATTTGTGTTGCATTTGCATTTTCATTGGTGCGATATGTTAATGACTTTGCTTACTATGCCCCAACCAACTGACGCACATCTTGATAATGTTGTTGTTGTTGTTGTTGTTGTTGCTCCTTGCTACTATCTGGTCTCGTCTGTCTCGCCTTAAAGTTATCTGGTATCAAATTTTTATACTATTATACCAAAAAGATATAATAGTATATTGGTTTTGTGCAATGTCCGTCATGCTGTCTGTCCGTTTGTCCGTCCGTCTGTCCGTCCGTATGAACGCGCGTTCCTCCGACACCCTTAGAGATAGAGACTTGAAACTTGGAACGTATACTTGAAAGTACCCTCAAAAGTTAAAGTGTCTTGGGTTTGGACCTACGTCCACTAGGGAGCTAGAAAATCGATAAATTCGATTTTAGCAAATCGATAAATCCCCATATCTCCTACAATTTAATGAATACAGTCACCAATTTTGGTTGGTAGGTTGTTGGCAAGGTCCTTGAAAGATCGGCATGTGCCACGCCCACCTCCGACGCCCCCATCACCCACGCCCCTAAAATTTTCAAATGGCTATATCTTCCGCAGTTTTTGAGTAGGGTAGGTATATTACTGGTAGTCGCCTTTAAGAACCAATAATAAATTTGAGGTGCCACGCCCACACCTGCGCCTATAATCGACAATTCCGATTTTAAATCGATAACTCCGTATATCTCCGAACTTTTTAAAGATAGAGTAACCAAACTTGGAAGGTAATTTGCTAGTAACCTCCTCCAAAGATTGGCATACCCACATCCGCCCCCAAAACTGATAAACGCCCATATCCCCCGCAATTCAAGTATTTCTTAACTGTACACAAATTAAGGTATAATAGTATTTCGCTGTCGGTTACATCCGACTGCAACGTTCTATCTTATTTTATTTTGCCTTTTGTCTGATTAGCATAGGAAAACGACTAGACAAAATGGCAAAGTTTTTTGCCATAATTAGAAGCGTCATTTATCATTCAATTGCTGCAGTTGCAATGCCAGCTTCATTTGTTGCATATATTTAAGATATAAACATTAATCAAATCAAAAGGAAGAGAGTTCGAAAAATATCAGTAATTAATAATTTGCTAATAAAACCAAAATGTAAAACGATTCAAAAGGATGATAAAATTACAAAAAGCGTTTTCAATTTACGTGACAGATAACTCAAATAAATGTCGAAAATAGCAATGATTTATTGTCATTTGAATTGGCTACACATATGTAAATATATACATTAAATCCAATTTGAAAATGGTCTATGATAATATTGTGTAAACGAATTTTATTGAACGCTTCGAATGGCACAAAAATGAAATTTGTGCTGTCAATTATTGTACAAATTGCAGTGAAATTGTTTTGTAAACATCATTCAGCTTGCTAATTTTAAATAACAAAAATATTCCAATAAATTGTATTCAAATGTATATTTATTTTTGTCGTTTATTAAATACAAATTGTTGTGTACGTTTTGTGCAAATGTGAAATGAAGAGAAAAATTGCATTTAAAAGTCAAAAGTGCAAAAGTCGTTTAAAATATATGTATATAAAACTCAATTTTACACACATGTGTGTGTTTTTGTGTGCGCAAAACATTAAAATAATTGTTTTAAAATCCTTTTGTCAGAAAGCAAAGTAAATTATAAACACAGAGACGGACAGACGGACGGACAGATGGACAGATGGATTGCAGAGCGAGTGAGTGAAGCCTGACAGGATAACGATAACACGTCACAAGTCACAGGATTTCACTGAGCCATTAAAAACGATGGCACACACACACACACACACACACACACACACACACACACACACATGAGCACACACAAGCTGTCTGCAAAAACATAGCAAAAAATTAATTTTATACAAAACGTTATGCAAATTTTTGTACATCAACATATACTATAAGAAAATGTATTATTGCACACAAAAATTGATGGGAATTAAAAATAACAGAATGCTCGACTTCACTATACTTTCTTTATACAAAGAAATAAATATCCAACATGGATATATCTATTGTGGTTATAATTTCCAGCAAAAGCTGGAGTTTCTCATTTCTGTCGTCTTCCAATCTTTAATCGAATTTTGAAAGAAGCAGCCCAATTTTTGGGAAAGTCCGAAATGATCAAGAAATCTAATGATACGTAAATTAGCTAAGTTTTTTGTTATATAGCTAATCGATCTGCCGACTTCAGGAAGTTGAACTCTATCACAAATGAGACACCCCCACTTTGACCGATATTTGTTTACAGGGTGTTGCAAAGGAGAGAGGCAATTGCTGGAAATATTTTGATAGTTGCAAAATTGCAATATAAGAACGATACGAATATTGTTTGTACATTTGCATACAACATGCAACATACATTTTCCATAAGGCCTTGCCTCCTCATCATCATCAGGATGCTACAAATGTTTCAATTTTATTCATTGTACAGCAATTTTTCGAGCAATTTCGTTTTTGGTATTTTTTCTTTTCTTTCTGTTTTTTGGATATTTACCCTGAGTGGGTGGGTTGACATTGGATTGGGATTGGATGTGTGGGTGGGTGTCAGGTAAACTGGATTCCATTTATAAGATGATGTTGGCCGTGCCGCAGAATGCAAAGGGGGTTTTCCCTGTTTGGGAAGGTGGAGCTCATTTGGATGGCTTTACCTTTGGCCCTGGCACTCAATACAATTGTACAATATTTATTTAATGTAAATGAGAAACGAGAAATGAGAAACGAGCCACGAGCCACTCACACATAGTACGGGCCAGTTCGGGCCATGGCCCGGCTCATGTGGCAGCCCCCCACATCCCATCACCATCATTTACGATATGCGATATGATATTGAACATTGTGGCGATGTCGAATTGCATCCCTCCCCCCCCTCGCTCCCTTTGAATGTGCCGATGCATTCAAGCAAATTAAAATTGGAAATTAAATGTTTACGAAGTAAGAAAATGTTAAACGAAAAAGTAATTGCTTTTCATGCAGCTGCCTTGAGAGGTTGCCACGCGAGGTGGCACATACACATACAGAGTGAGAGAAGGCACCTATTGTGCCACATACATACATACATATGTATGTGTGAGTTGAGTTGAGTGAAGAAGGCAACTCGAGGTTAGTTTGCCGAGATTTTGTCTTTAGCTTTGATAAAGTATTCCTTGCATCTGGAGCTAAATGGCCCCAAGTCGGATTAGAGAAGTCATTTCAAACAAGTACACTGTGACAAAAATGGGATACTAGTTAAAAGAAAACTTTATTCATTGGTCTAATATTCGAGAGTTAGAGAGAGAGAGAGAATAAGAATAAGAAAGAGAGCGAGAGTAAGGAAGAAAGTGAGAGAGTGAGGAAAATTATGAGAAAGAGACAGTATGAAAGATACGTCTCAGAAAAAGGGAGAATAAGAAATAGAGCGAGAGAGAGAGAGAGAGAAAGACAATAGAGAGAAATAATAAGCAGTATAAGTGAAAGAGAGAGATAGAGAAACAGAATGAAAGAAAGCGAAACAAAATCCTTTGAATTATCACATTATTAAAAAATAATAAAAACAGATCAGCCTTTGAATTCATGAGAGTCTATTAAAAAAAAAAATAAAATAAGAATAATAAATAATAATATTGGATTGAATTATAAATCTTATAAATATCTTATTATTTTTTACTTTATATATAATTTTAATTTTATTTTTAATTTTAATTTACTTTAAATGTTTTATTTTTGCATTTTTTGTGTTGACTGATTTTAGTTGACAATAAATAAATAAATAAAATAAATAAATAAATAAAATTAGTTCATATTTTGTACGAGAAAAGCTTATAATTCAAAGCTGCTTAAAATTTCACCTGAGAATGGTAAATAAACAATTATTTTTCTTTTAGCTGTAAATTAAATATTGACTGCAACAAGTGATTTAAATATGCCTTTTAAAGCATGCAGAAGTGAAAGATTGAAGATAAGCTGCAAGAGGAGAATGGATTTCCAGGTGTGTGTTGTTGAATGAGCATCCGTGAGAAACATACGGTATTTTTGCGATTGGACCTTGCTGTGTGGGTAAAAAAAAGGGGAAGTTGCGTTGTCATCTAACGTCGTTGGCAGCGACTTTTGCGATTTGCAGAGGGCATCATTATCCTGACATTCAAGTCCTTGGCTTCAGCAGTGGCAACGGCTCAACAGCCAACAAGGACACCCCCCCCCCCCCACCTCAAGAAAAAACCCCCATCGGATTCTGGGAACGTGGAGTAGTGCAGAAATGATATCCTGTTTTCATAAGCTTCAGCATGTGTGTGAGTGGTGTGTGTGTGGTGTGTGAGTGTGTGTGTGTGTGCAACAACTGCAAGTTTTGTTTGAGTTGTAGCCGCGGGATTCATTGTAATGTGCTGGTATCTTGTTGCCAGTCAGTCAGCCAGGTGGGTCGCTCACTCATCCAACCAACCAACCAACCAGCCAGCCATCCAGCCAACCAACCAGCCAGCCAGCCAGTCAGTCAGTCAGTCAGTCAAGCAGAGCTGGCTACGGTTGCAGCTACGGTTATGGTTACGGCGGAAATGGCTATGGTTTAGAGGTTCCTTTGCTGTTTTCTTTTTGCACTTTTTAATTTCCGTTTTCGTTGTCCTCGGGCGTTGGCTAGTGCGCCAGTGCGTCCATGTCTCCGTGTGGCGGCTCTTTGCTGATGTTGTTCTTATTGCTACTGCACGACTGGCTCAAAAGTTGGCATCAGCAGCAGCAGTCACAGGTAAGCAGAGACCGAAGCTTGCACTTGGAGTTGCCATATTCTCATTCACATTCCTAGCTCCTAGCAACGTCCATCGTCAACGTCAACGGCCATGTCCATGTCCAGGTTCACGTTCACGTTCACGCTCAGATCGTTGCCAAGAACAACATAAGCTAACGAATTTTCGTAGGAAACGCCAATGGCCAATTTGTCGATGCTGTTGCCACTTGTGGGCCGTGCAAGAATGCTGGAACCTGCTCAGCAGTTTACCGTACAAGAAAACCTCGAGTTGAGCCCGAGACCCTAAAAATTGAAAGGAGAGCGTTAAATTCCCCATTGGTTATACACGGCACAGCCACTTGCTATGTGTTACAGCCACTTCCGGCGGCGGCGGCATGACACAATTCTTGTCCCACGCCTCCCCCCCTTCCATCATCCCTCATCCCCCCATAAAGAAGGATGACCCCTGCGGCTATTCGGTGTTCGATTATTCACTCCTGTGCGATTCACAAAACATTTGAATACATTCTGTAAAATTGATTAATATGCAATGTTTCCTTCGTTGCAGTGGCAGCAAACAACTAATTAATATTAAAATATCACAAAAATTACAAAAATATGTATACAAATTAATGCAGCCTAAAATTATGCAACATTTTTATTTTATGTTTAGCCCGCAGCCAACTATTAATTAACATGTTAATTACAGCTTTGCAATCCATTTTTTTTTATTTTTTATTTGTTTTTTTTTTTTTGTTGCATGCTCTCTGCTGACATAAATGAAATGCAATTTTGTAAAATGTCGCCATTTTAATTTTATGCATGATACACACACCACACACAGCACACTCACACACACACACACCCCTAAAGGTGGGTGGAAATACTTTCTTATCGGGAAAACTCGCTCAGGTGTATTGTGGAGCTTTGGTAGCATGGGAAAATATTGTGTAATGGCTGGAAAAACCATTAATATTCTTATTTGCTTAGCCGCTGATGGCAAATTGGTAGGTGCTGCGAGTACCCGCTAAAACCTATCTATCGCTCTTCGATATTTGTATACCCTACCCAACTATCAGAATGTGGCAACAGGAATATCGGGGCAGAAGTCAATTTTCGATCTGAACTAAAAACCAAATTATTATCGGATTGTTTGTCTTTATTTAATGTGCTTGAACTGTTTTATTTTTATTTTTTTTTTTAATAAAGGTTATATTAGAGTAAGTCTATGTTGACCAGTCTCGCTTCGATTAATTTCAGTTGTTGTGCACCACTTTTTGATTGGCAATTTAAAGTGCGCTTTTGCTTAGTATCTGGAGCTGCAGCATCATCTGCAACAGCAGCAGCAGCAGAATTTTGAAGCTTTATATAAATAATCGAACTGCATTTTATTGGACATTGGATCACAGCATTTGAAGGTCTGGTCTGGAGCACTGCTAACGCTTTGGTTGTCGCCGCCAGCCAGAGCCAGATGCCCCGACCCCCGACACCCGACACCCGACTCCGACCAGGAGTGATTGTCAAAGGATAGCGGCGAATTGTCTGCTACGAAAATAATTAAAAATTCCATTTAAATGCAGATTAGCTGTGTGTGCGACTATAAAATTATATGGCCATGTAGCACAGTGCTATAACATACTATAACGTCCACTTTAATAGAATCAAAATCATCAAACGAAGCTGTGCAGCAGCGACGTGCCTCTGCCTAAAAATATGCAAATCGCTTCAACTGGTGCAGCGGCAGCGGCAGCGCATTAAAGATGCATGCCACGAGCTGTGAAGCGCGTTGCCACCCCCCTCCCCCCCTCCCTTCCACTCTGTCTCTTCTTTTCTGATTTCTTGTGACCATGTGTGTGTGGCGCGTTACATATTATTTATTTATAAATATTGTTTGTAATAAAATCAAAAATAATATTTGTATAAAACTAATCAAAAATTTATGAACATTTGTGCCATGTGTAAAAACCTACAGCGGAAATAGTTGGAAATTCTAACCTTTGTTTGAATTTACTCCATGTGTGTGTTTACATATATATATATATATATATATATACATATGTGTCGTGTTGAATGCCAACTTGCGAAAAGTTTTTGCCTCTGTGCGAATCCCTTTCCACAGCTAATCGAGTTTAATTTATATACATTGAGTCAGTAGAGTTTTTAGCTTAAAGTTCGCTTAAATGCAATTTACATGGCTTAAAGCATTAACTAAATAATAATTTATATTGCCAGATTGTAAGATTTGAAATGATTAATCTGCTAAAGTTGAATTTTATGCAGATTAATTTTCAATTTTAAATCTAAGCTTATTTTTTCTTACAATAAAAACTATTTTCGCAAATTGGATTGAATATATTTGGACTGCTTCCACAAGATATACACTTATATTTAGGGAAATTTAAAGGGTATCTTTGTGTGCTGCTTTTAAATTTCTGATTGCCTTATGAATGTTATTCATAATGCCTAATTATTCATTAAATTAATGTAAATAATGCACAGGTCTGTTAATGCTCTATTGAATTGAACAAGTTATTTGTACTCTCTCCAAATAAATGCAATAATATGAATATATTTTATTGTTTTTTTATTTTTTTTAATATGCTTTTAAATTTGTCATATTTTTTTATAAACGAATATATTGTAAATCTGTATTGAGTGTTTGATATATGTATGTATGTAGCTGTAACATTACTCATACGACATGTCGGCCTGTTTACATTTCCCATATTTCACCCAACCAGATACGGTTCGCCGTCAATCAGTGTAACAGCATTTAAATATATATATATATAAATCTATGTATATATGTATATATATGTGCTGCCCACAATTTGTCGCAATTCGATGCATTTTTATAAATATTGTGATGTCCAACAATATAGCTGGAAAAAAATGGTACCATTGGGACACGGTTGGGGCCAACGGATCAGACTTTGTGGCAAGTCATTATTTTTTATGCTGTTGCAGTGACATTTCGCAGTTGCAGCATCAACACTGAAGCCTCCATTTGGAATCTGCATGTATATTGCAAATTGTAAATACTCATATGCAATTGCAGTTAATAATAATTCAGCTGCATTCGGCTTTTTTTGGATTGAAGTATTTTTTCATGGAGGGGGGGGGGGGGCGACTGTAAAAATTGCAATAAAATTGACAAGCTTTCAATCACCCAAAAAGAATTTCGGTGCTTGAGCCCAGTTGTGGTTTTGTTTTGATTTTAATTAAAAATATCGAATTTAAGTTTAATGTTCAAATATTTTAAAAAGCGCAGAGAATTTATTAAAATCATTTGGAATTATTATTAATATTATTGGGGAATTTGATGCACTGCAAACAATTTATATTTAATGTGTCTCCTTTTGATTGTTACATCAATTCAAGAAATTAATTTAATTTTAATTTTTCTTATCGAATGTTTTTATTGCAAAAAAACTGGCGAGCATTTTAAATATGTTCATTTTGAAAACAATAATAAAAAATACTATTTAAATGGTCACCATTTATTAATATTCATAACTTGCTTGGAAGTTAGCTTTAATATTTGGTAACTCCAGCCTTCCATTGGCTACCGTTTCGGCTTGATTGAATTGTTAAGAAACGTATCCGCAACAAATTTGCCTACATCACATCTACATAAATGCTTGTCTTGGCCATAAAATCAACATTTATGATGTTTACATTTAATGGCAATTTACAGTTTATGGGCTTAGCGTAGATGAATGCCTCCTATTTGGGGTGGCAGATAGCAACTCTGTCTCCGTTTTCGTGGCACAATTTTTAATGTCATCCGTTTTCAGGAAATATATATTTTACAGTCGCAAAATGTGTCCTGTCCAGTAATGTGCACAAAAGCTTTGATGAAATCAAAATACGGCCGAAGTATTTTCACAACCAGACACAGACATGCCACACAAACACACACACACAGAACACACACACACAGCACACACAGCACACACACAGCACACACACACAGCGCGCACACACACACATCGCTCACTTGGAATACCCTAAAAACTTTACAGCTCGTTTGTGAGGTACGCAGCGTGTATCCTGCGGCGTCCTTTGGTTCCACCATTGAAATACAATTTTTTTTTTTTTTTTTGTATTTTTTGTTGTATAAATTTCATTTTTGGTATGTTTAGAGGTTTTCCCGAATGGCCAGCGGCATATTTTATGTACAACTTCAACACTGTAAGTATTCATGTGTAGGTGGGTGTGTGTGCGAGTGTGTGTGTGTGTGTGTGTGTGTGTGCCAGCATGTGTGTTGTTATCGCACTGCATTTATGTATGTGTGTGTGTGAGTGTGTGTGTGTTGTGTTTGTGTGCCGCGTGGTTACTTAATATACAAAGGCCTTTAATTTTGACTAAAGCTAAATAAACTTTGTACCCTTTGGTATCTTTCTGGCCCCACCCTTCCCCTCCCGCTCACACACACACACACCTGCGGTCATGCCGCCACCAGGGGACAACGTATGTGGTTGTGTGTGTGTGTGTGTGTGGGTGTGTGTGTATGTTTGATGTTTGGCCTGTGTTGTGTTTCACAGTGTGTCTGTTGCTACTTTCTCTGCTGCTGCTGCTGCTGTTGTTGTTGTTGTTGTTTTTGCTATTGCAATGTCCTTGGGCGCATATTTGCATGTTTTATTGTATCTGCTCTCAGTTTAGGAGTAGACCCCCTCCCCCCCCTCCCCCTCACCCTGCCAGATACTATGCGTGTACCTATGTTTTTAATTCTTTACATCGATATTTGGCCGTTGGCATGCGAAAAACGCGAGCCGCTGCCAAAGGTTGATTGCGGTGCGGTGGGTGGGTGGTGGTGGGGTTGGGGGTTATATTCAGTTATTTCATTCCCATTTGTCTGAGTTAAAGGTTTGGGGCGTGGCAGGTCTGGGCACAGTTAGCGGCAATTTTACTCTCCAAAATATGCATGATATGTGCTACACCTTTTGTTATGCAGTTGTTTTGATGTTGAATTGTTGCCCGCTGGCGGCCATTTTGTTGCCTCAACGGGAATGAGTTGCTTAAAAATATATCCTGTAAATGAGTACAAATAAAGTATATGCCACTTGTGTATCAGCTAAAATGAGCTATAAATAATGCGACAACTAATTCACAGTCTGCTCAAGACATTTTTCTCTTGTGCTCCCGGGGTATCGTCTCAAGCCTAAAACAGGGTATCTACAAGTCGAGTCTTGTTGTCTTTGCAAGCGTCTTGTGAATATTTGTAATAACCTGCAGAGTCCGGGCTGAGAATTAAAGCTGAAATATGTGTTGTTGCCCAAGCTAATTAAAATTGACTGCTGCCTGCGCAAAAAAGTGTTGCATACTTTTAGCTGCACTCACACACTCGCAGAAACACACCCACACACACACACACACACAGGCATACGAATTGCTGGTATTTATACACTCACATATGTATTTACCCGTTAGTTTCCCATTACTTGACATTTTCTTTGCCTCGCACTCGGCGCTGGCAGTTGGATTTTTAATTTGCGTTATACGAGGAGTTTCCTTTTGAGTAGCTCGCGGCACCGTCACACACAAGTATATGTCTGTGTGTGTGTGTGTGTCAGTGTGTGTGTGTGGGATGTAGACGAAAGGATGTGCATATAAAGGGCAAGGAGCGGAGCAGCGTAGCGTGACAACCGCCAGCTCGTCGAGCAAATGTCACGCTTGACTCATTTCCGTCCCATGACGTTGCCGGTGCCTCCTGGTGGTGATGGTTAGTGGCAGCAACGTCAGCGGCAGCGGCAACGGCAGCAGCAAGAGTCGCATTGCCACAGTGCAAAGAAAACCACACAACAATATTGGTTGCTTGGCGGCCAAAGCTAGCTGGCAGCAGAATGTTGCAAGTGGGTTGTGTCGGTTTCTATCGCCTCTCTCTCTCCCTCTCTATCGGTCTCTCTCGCTTCCTCTCTCTCTCTCTCTCTCTCTCTCTCTCTGTCTGTCTCTGTCTCTGTCTCTCTCCTACCGCTGGGAAGGCAACCTATGAGCCGGAAGCACTTGAGAACTTGCAATGGCCGTCGGGCATTTTGCGGTCTCGTGCGTCACATCAGCAGCAGCAGCAGCAGTTGAAAATTCCCTTCGTTTTCATTATGTTGCGGCTGATGTCCTTGCCACATGCTCGTCCTCAGCCACAGCCTCAGCCTGAGCGGCAGCCACAGCCTCATCGTTATGTTGCTTTTCAGTGAGAAGCCACGTCATCATTATTATGAACACCGTTATGGCCAGCAGCTATATATTCCAATTTGTTGTTGTTGCTGCTGCTGTCGGTCTCCTCTGCTTCATCTCCATCTTCTTTCTTCATCTTCTCCATCTTCTTCTCCTTTATTCCCCTTTTTTGCCAGCGGTTGTTGCTTTGTCTGTTCCTTTGGATGCGGGGGGAGGGGGTCAGCTCTTGGGTGTTCTTATATGACCGCCGCCAAGTAATTCTAGCCAGCTCTTGTTATAGACTATATATACCCTATACCTACTTAATAGCAACAGTATTGGAAATCTCCATCCTTTCATGTGGAGGGATCTCTGGGAAAATACTTACTTTAGAAAGCATAAGATTCCTGCAAGAATTGCGTATTCTTTGATTTCAGGAAAATCATGAAAAGCATTTATCAATCGCATATTTTTAAGTGTTTTAATTTGTTTTTGAAAGTGTTATTAAAAAAAATAATAAATAATTTAAATAATACTTATTAATTATAATATAAATTTCACTATATGTATGAAAACTGTGTTATTTTTATAAGGTATTAATGTTTATAAAATTATCTTACAACAAAATATAAATAATAATAAATAGTGATAGTTCTTATTTTGGGATTTGTGTCAAATCTTTAAAAAAAGAAGAAGAAGAGCAATATGTAAATAGGATTAGGTGAGTTAGGGATATCTCCTAGTCTCGCACACACACACACACACACAGTTGATAACCGAATTCTTATTTGCAATTGTTGTTGTTTATTTTCAGCGCATTTCTGTGAGGCGTTGACAAAAAGTCTTGGCTGCTATTTATAAGCCCAACAATTGGTGGTAAGCTATGTGAGTTTCTAACGTTGCACAGCACAGTTACCTGAGGCTGTTGCTGTTGCTGCAGCTGCTGCAGCTTCTGCTGCAGCTTTGCTAATACTCGTACATTCTACTTAGGTTCGCGTCCGCTTTTCATATGGTTGGCAGCTGGCAGCAGCAGCGGCAGCAACAATAATAACAATAATCGTGCCACATTTAGATAGCGCACACAGCACAAAATAATAATAAAAAATAAAAAAAAAAAACCTTTAAAACGCTTTTAGCCAATTGAAGAGTTTAAACATTGGCCAAGTATAAAATTTGTTTGCATACCAAAAATGTTAAGTTGCCGCTGCCAGCGTCGATGCCACCAGACGCAGTCGCAGCCGCAGTCGCAGCCTCAGCAGCAGCCGCAGCCGCAGTCTCAGTTTCAACCTCAGTCGTTGGCTCGCCCGCTTATCTGGCGCTGCTTGCAACATTTGCTGGGGGCCTTTTTACTTTTCGTTTTTCGATACGAGAGCCGCCTGAATAAGGTGCGGTGGGGGTGGGGGTGTGGCAGAGGGGCGAAGCAGGAGCAGCATAAGCGGGTGTGCTGCATTCAGTTTATGTGTGTGCCTGTTATTGTATGAGAGAGTGTGTGTGTGTGTGTGTGTGTGTTAAGTTGGTCGCAAATACTTTTGGCCTCGCTTGGTGTCGGTGCCTTACCGTTGCTTCCAGCCTTATAGTTGTTGTTGTTGTTATTGTTGTTGTTGCTGCTGCTGCTGCTGCTGCTTTTTGGCATCTGCTCCTTGGCCCTAAGCTGATTGTTACTTTATGAAATATTTGCAAGCAACTTTATTTACAATTTTTCGGTTATTTATTGTTTGCAATTTATGCTTGAATATTCGCATTCGTATACAATGTGTATTTGTTGTTGTTGTTTGTTGTTGTTGTTGTTGTTTGTATTGTTATTGTGATTGTTGTGTTTTTGGTCAAGTTTGAGTAACTGATTTATCGCATCCCACTTACGTATGTATGTGGGTGTTGCCTTATTGAAGAGAGAGCAAAATAACATATCCACCCACAAAAATACAACAAACTATTTTCCAAATAAATATTTAAGAGAATTTATCAATTTTATTTAAGAACTAAAACTGAGTAGCACTTTTAATTAAAACAAAAAAAAAAAACAAGAAGCAGTTTTTTTATTTAATTCTACAATGCGATTCTTATTTGAGATGGTCTTAGCCAAAAGTGTTAGTAACAAAATAAAAGAATTTCTAAAGATTGTTCCTTAAGCTGTATAATTTATTAGCATTCAAATGAATTTCCAAAAATATATTTTGCATGAGCAGTTTCCTATTTCAATTTGTAACATTTTGCAATTGCAACTAACAGGAAAATTGTTGAGGCACAGACAGTTTTTGTTATTGTTGATGGACAAGCCGCAATTAAAATGAATATGAAATCTTTTTTGGCCAAAATTGAACATGACATTTGCTTGGCTTGGACTGGTTGAGTTCTACTAATGATGACCAGATGCATATTGTATTCCTATTGTCTCTTGTTGGGTTTGTTTTGTTTCGTTTGTCTTTTCCCCATCAAAATTGAGCATTTTGTAATGAAGTAGTTGCCTGTCATTGCCAAAATGGCTTTAAACTCAAAATATGCCAAGTTTGTGTAGATATCAAAGATGGGAAAATGTATGTAATTAAGCTGGAAATATGTAGATAACTGAATGTTCAAGTTGCCTAAAGTCCTCCAGCTGGGGAGGACTCACCTCTGCAGGCATTCATCACTTGTGTTGATGCGTTGCTATTTTGACTGTCACTTTCTGTGATATATTATATATATAGAAATGATTTTCTGATTTTATACTAATTTATCACTTGATATGCGAGCCCAGCTGAAAAATGAGAATAAAAATCAAATTTCGCCTCGGGCCAACATTTGAGCCGACATTGGTTTTGCCTGTTGTTTACTTTCAGATTATAGAAATATATGTTTTGTGTTTATTTACTCAATGGCAACGTTGTGCTCTTTAATAAACTCTTTGCAAAATATTGTTTTAATTGAACTTTGTTTTAGTTTGTTCTCAACCACAACCACAACCCCCCCACCAGGAACAATCTGTCCACAACTTTAAACTACAATTAAAATGCAGTAATCCAACCCAGCCCTGATTGCATTTCCTCAGCGCATTCAGTCAAATGCAAAGGGAAGCGGGGGAAGGGAGGAAGGAGAGGGTCATGGGGGAGATAGTAGGGGGGATAGTGTGGATGCTTTCGATATTTTTGCATATGGATCGGGATTCATGTCTATGCTGCCAGTGGTCAAAAGGCAACTGCAATCAAAATTGCAAATACAATAATATGAAAAGCACAATGAAATAAATTGAAATACCTCAAGCTATGTAAATGGCCAACCAGCCACAAGGACACGCAAAGGCCGTCCCCACACACACACACACACACACACACACACACACACATCCACACACACGTCCACACACACTATCGCACACCTATGGACGAGACAACATCAACTTTAACATCAACAACAAAAACAGCTAAAGCTGGCGGGTGGCACAATAAAAAAAAAACTTTGCTCCCCCTTCCTTATATACATACATACATACATATATAGATACACCTACAGACTGCAACCCATATGTACCCATAGGGCACCATATCAGACAGCTCTTGTTTGTAATAAGGGCAGCTGGCGATATCATTGAGCATGTTACCTATGTCATAATCCATAACTATCCAGCTCTAATCAAAAGTATAGCAGTAATTAACAAAGACAAAAAGAGATAGAGAGAGAGAAAAAGAGAGAGAGATATAGAAAGTTGCAAATAAATATATACATATATAAATTTATGTATATACAGTTTGTCCAGAATTATATTTTACATGGGAAAAAAAAAATGTTTTCCAACTTATTTTGCAAAAAAATTTATTTTATTATTGATTTTTGATTATTTTCTTATTTTTCTACCATTAAATAGATATTTCTAAATTACTTAACATCAAAATGAACAATATTGATTAATTTAAATAATTGTGAAATTTTAAAAATAAAAATTATTCACTTTTGTGGAATGTCCAGAAATTGTTTTTACTATGCAGATTTCTTATGGGATATTGTACATTTTGGCCTCCAGAAAGTGGGGAAAATTGTATATTATTAAGCATAGTGAAAGGAAATCTAAAAAATCTGGATCAGATCCATTAAGGAACATAACAGTGTCAATGAATCACATCTTATGAGCCACCTGCTCAATTGACATGTGGGGTGAATAAGATATTTTTTTTCCCCCATGTCAAATATAATTCTTGACAAACTGTATAGAGAGAGAGAGAGAGAGACTGTCAGAATGTTCCTTTATATATATTATTATTTTCTTTCGGCATTGTATCTTGCTTACTAATGACTTGTCATTTATCACATTTACTCGGACAGATTCCACAGTTATTATTCGCTGTCTTATCACCTTCAATATTTCACTTGATATGAGAATGCAGTTAAGAAAGGGTACACAAGTTTCGTGTGTGTTTCGCTTGTTTTTTTTTGTTTTGTTGCTGTTGTTGTTGTTGTTTCGTGGAGGAAATGGAGATGGGAGCGTCTACGTAATCAGCATTTGTGGCGCTCGAGGTCATCCGCAAAGTCTTCAGGCGACATCGTGTTGCATGCGGCACAGCTACGTTCTACAGCAACAATAACAACAACAACAACAACAAAAGTTCCGTGTCGCTGCGGACCCGAATGACGACGACGACGACGCCGCTTCATCTTCCTGCCTTGGCCGTTGTGGCTGCTGCTGCCGCTGCCGCTGCTGCTGCTTGGCCTGGGGCAACATTTTGGGTTGGCTGGAATATTATAATTACAAGCGAAACAGGCCCCAGAGGTGCCCGAGCAGCGCCTCAACAACGTCGCTCGTTGCCCATGACAACGATGATACCCAAATGAAGCTGAAACAGAAACCGAAACAGAAACAGAAACTGAATCTGAAGCTGGAAACCAAAACGAGGCAAAGGTGGCAGCGCCACACAACTCTCTGATGGTTCTGTGACAGTTCCGCTTTTTCCCTTGTCTGTCAACTAGCAAGCTGAGTGTGCGTGTGTGTGTGTGTGTGTGTGTGTGTGTGTATGTGTGTGTGGTGCGTGTGTAAGCCAGTTGCATGTGCCTCCTGCCTGTTTGACTTGACTTTCAGTAGCTACTGCGCTGAATCTAGTTGAGCTCTGACTGATGGCCCAGCAAATATGGTCAGTTGCGCCGGGTTGCTTGCAACTGGCAACTGGCAAGTGGCAACCAATATTTATTGTGTGTTGCCACTAGACAAATTAAGACTTAAAAGACATACAAATGAGTTAACGCTAGAGCCAAAAGAAAAAAAAGAAAACCAGCAACGACTTCATTCAAATGATTTTCGTGTGAAAATTATTGAAATACATTTCCTAAAGCCACAACGACTCTGGCTGCAGTCCATATATACATACATACATATATATAATCGTAACTATACTTGTATATAGCATTCGGTATTGGGCCTAAACATTTTCGTCGTCGACATCGTCGTCGTCGTCGTCGTCGTCGACATCGTCTTCGTCTACCTCTAAGCGGACATTGGCGATTATCTTGTCCACGACTGTGAAATAAATGAGCGTCGTAGTCCGTACTAAGGATAGCCCCCGGCTCATTGTTGGCGCATTGTTGCTTCAAAGAAAACCAAAATACCAAAGATAGGTTTCAATTTATCAGTGTGTGTGTATAACTCTGTGTGTGTGCTTGTGTGTGTGTTTGTTGTGTGCGATGTGGTTTTGTCTTCGAGGCAAACTGATTAAGAGCCAAAAAGTTCCCACATTTCATATGTGTGTGTATTTAGCCGCATGTGGGTGTATTGGTGTCTGCTGTATTTGAGTGCATGGGAATGCCCTTAAGTTCAATTGAGCCCTTCGAGCACATCAAACTCTCGTCTGCGTCTGCGTCTGCGACTGCGTCTGCGACTGCGTCTGCATCTGCGTTGCCACATTTGACCTCGGCTTGCAACCATTACTTGAGCCTGCGTTGATCTCACGATGTGTATCCTCGAAAGAATGAATTTAAAGAATTTATATTCAAGCTTGAATCCTTTGACAATTTTTTAAAGATATCTAATATAAATCTCGATTTTGGATATTTTACTAAATAATAATTTAACTATTTATTTATATATATTTTTATATATTTACTAGAATTATGTGATTGTTTTATTTTATTTTATTTTATTGTATAAGGTTATTGATCTACTCATGCAAAACAATAATATTTGTACTGATAAGATATAAAAACACTGATGTACAATTCGCAATGATACCTATGAACGTTGTACTTGCAACGGTATTATTATCATCATATACGAAAGTGTTATCACCGATCAGTTTCTAATCTATATGATTAAAGCAAACTAAAAAAAACCTGCTTGATTTGTTAAGCGAATTTAGTTGCTTTTCAAATGTTGATGAATTAAGTTCAGTAAAATGCCATTAATCGAGACTTACTACAATGAGCAGCAGAAAGTGTGGCAAGGTCCACAAAATGTGGCATTAACCGATGGCACAACATCCATAGGCGAAGTTGTATATCAAGCGCTTAAGGCACATCCCACACGTATGTGTCAGGTAAGGAATACTATAACTAATTCATTCAGTGTATTTATTATATATATCTATATATATATACATATACCTATGTGCCACAGATATCACATGATTCTGGTAAAGTTGTTAGCAATGCGGCAACTTTGGATGCAGCCATACGCATTGCACAATTCCTAAGGGTCGAAGGACTGAGCCACGAGGACATTGTGGGGATCGTAGCCAAGAATGACATACATGTGACTGATGTGCTCCTTGGATGTTTCTTCAATACGTCACCCATTCATGCCGTCAATCCGTTGCTGGAGACGACAACTATTGCTGCTGTTTATGCGATAACAAGGCCAAAGCTAATATTTTGCGATGCTTGCAATTACGAGCTAATGAAGACATTAACTAAAGACTGGATGCCAAGGATTATAATCCTCAACGATCATGTTGCGAATGTGCTCGGAATTGAGGATCTTTTGGCAGCAACAAGCACGGAAAATAACTATGTGTAAGTCGAATGAGTTGTCTCAAATTTTAGATATAGTTTCAGGCTTTCACTTTACAGTCCTTGTAAATTGGTGCACGGTGACGATCAAACAATGGCCATTGTCTGCTCCTCGGGCACAACAGGGCTACCCAAAGCTGTCACCATAACCAATGCCCAATTGTTGTTGATATCACCGTGAGTAGATTGGCATTTGATAAACGATTTGATTAAACAATGAATGGGGTATCTTATTTCCAAGTACAGCACCAGCGGCATTAACGATATTGTCTACACCACAGCCAGCCTGGATTGGTTGACAGCCATCAAGTGTCTGCTGAGCAGCATTGTGAATGGAGCAGGACGCATTGTCAGCAACCAGCCAATCAGTACGCAGCTAATTGTGGAGATTATATGGAAATGGAAGGTAACCTATTGTTATCTATCGCACTGGCAACTGAATGAGCTCTTCTCAAGTCCACTGGCCACCGCTGAGAATCTGTACAGCTTACAGTTCGTACAGTATTCCGGTGGTTGGGTCTCTCCAGGCGTCATCCGCTCAGCTCTACGAGTACTCGAATCTACCATCTTTGTGTGTGTTTACGGCACAACTGAAACCGACGGCATCGCGATATCCTTTAATGGTGAAATGGAGAATTTGGTTGGTGCTCTGCTGCCGGGCATCAGTGGACGGATTGTGAATGAACAGGGCGCTTCTCTTGGCCACAATGAGATTGGCGAAATACTCATCAAGACGGACCAAAACTGGAACGGTTACTATGGCAATCCGGTGCAAACAGCGCAAACACTCGATTCTGAGGGCTGGTTCCACATGGGGGATTTGGGCTATTTTGATGACGACAATCAGCTGTATTTAATTGACCGCAAGAAGGATCTGTTAAAGTACAAGTCCATGCATTATACACCCAACGAAATCGAGAAGATCATCATGGAGTTGCCGGCGGTGCAGCAAGTCTGTGTTGTTGGCATTAAGGATAAGCTGTATGGCGATGCCGCTGGTGCTTTGATCATCCGGAAAGCGGGTTCTGAACTAAGCGAACAGCTGGTCATCAATCATGTGGCAAAGCGCATTTCTGTCCACTACAAACAGCTGCATGCAGGTGTTCGATTTGTGGACACAATTCCTGTCAATATCAATGGAAAACTGCTCAGAAATGTGGCCAGAGAAATGTTTGAGGCCAAAGCAAAGCTTTAAATGTGAAAATCATACTCCTTTGATGAAAGTCTAGGGGAAAAATATAAATCTTACAATATTAACATAATGGAGATGATTATTAGGTTAGGTCTATTGTGCCCCTTCTGGGCTTAAAGCTCCTCCATCAACCCAAGCTCTTGCACGAATGCTAGCATTTTTATTGGGTTGAGGGCTACTATGTCATTGCTCATCATGACATGCATCCCTAGGATGTTGCTTCTCTTGCTTGCTAAGGCGACAGACTCTGCTAGGATGTGCATTGAGGATTCCTCCTCGCCTTCACAGAACCTGCAGAGTCCGCTACTAATTATACCCAGCTTGGCTAGGTGACTTCTTAGTCTACAGTGTCCCGACGGGTGAGTATTCTAAGATTGTTTTTGCTCATGGCTATAATCTGCTTAAATCGCTTCTGATTATAGCCACCTAGATGACATTTGGCTTGTCGGAGTCCTGGTGCCTCTGCCCAGCTCCGTTGCCTCCTCTGTCTTTCTTCGTTTCTAAGCTCCTGCCGTATCGTGTGCCTTCCGATGCCACAATACGGTTCAGGTCCTACTAGGGGTCTCTCCGCCCCCAATCTTGCTTGCCTGTCGGCCCATGGAGAAGATAAATGTAAAGCTTTCTTTACGAAACTTTTGTGAAGATTTTGGATTTTCGGAATTTCAGATGAAATAAGAAATCAGAATCTTGGAAAGAGTTTGCATTTTGTTCAGCTTTCGATGCGTTTCCTTTTGCGTTGCTTATGATTTTTCTATTCTTTTTTTTATTCATTTTTATTTAGCCCTCGTGTTGCCATCGGCTGCATTTCATGTGAAATATGTATTAGGATGAGGAGCAGAGCAATGGGAAATTCCCTGGCGGCGATTTATTAGTAAAAAAAAAAAAATGTTTCGTGTTTCGGCGTCTGCGAGTCGCATTGTTCGTCGTGTTCTGTTTATGTTGTAAGCTGTTGCTGTTGCTGTAGCTGCGTTTGCCTCTTGGCCATGATAATTTAGATGCTGTTGTTGTGATAACAATACACACACACACAGACAGACACACACGTAGTCACGCACGCCCTAGCCTGAGTCAAAGCCAAGAAGTGCACGAACAAGTTCGATGTTGGCCAACAGTTGTGGGAGTCGTTCCTGACTTCTTGTTGCCTATCGTTAGCGTTACGTGTATTTATGGCCAATGTGAAAGTAACCTTGATTTATGGCCACCACAGACCCATCACCTTAAATAGGCTCAAATTATATAAATTGTGCCATACACACACACACGAATAAAATGCTGCGAGCCTCAGGCAAAAGGATTAAATCCCTGTGGGCCATGACACATCTATAAGTCGTTATGACCATGTCTCTAAGAGTTAACATAATATTGTATTTATAGCCAGTTGTTTATGGCTCAGCAGAATAAATACAAAAAATAAATTCCAATTCTAAATGTGAACATCACCAAAATTAGTTATTCTATTTATTTAAAATAAGCATCAAATTGAAAGGAATCCATTAGAGCATTGCCAAAATACTGTTTTTGGTAACCTATTCAAATCGAATTTCAGCAAACGCTTTGATGTTTGCATTAGGATTCGAATTTTTCGATTGTGTGGCCAAAATTGGCCAAAATTGCGATGGCGCTAATATTTTTCTAACACTCGCGCAGTTTTAATTTATGCATCGTCGCTCTCTAATACCATTTAGAATAACACAAATAATTTATTATTTTTAACACTTTACAATTTCGGTTTATTTTCGGTTGTTGTTGTTGTTGTTTTTGTTATTCTCGCTGTAGTTTTTAGTGTTATTTGGGATAACAACAAAACGCAAACTGTTTGTTTTTCATTTGGTCAAGTGGGAGTTGGTCGCTAAAGAGGTGTGTGTTTTGTGGCACAAATGGAGGCGTTTGAGTGCAACTAGATTTTAACACTTATGACTAAAATATACATATATCAATTTATACATATTTTACAATAAATAAATTGAATTGAATTGCGATTTAAAATATTGGCACCTTTAACAGACGCATAGTGTAGTAGAAACCTTTGGCTAGAAAACTAACCGATTTCATTTTGGCCAAATAGCGTCGCTCCTCATTAACATATTCGATAACATCGTAGCACAGCAAATAGCTGACAAATGCAAATGTGCACAGGCAAAACACGAAATAATAAGCCATTAATAAAGCCAGGCTTAGATACGACACATGAGATCTACCAAAATGCATTACACTTTGAGCCAACCCGTTGACCTTAATGTGCTTGTGGCAGCAATTGTGGCACAACATTGCTGGCCGCACGTTGTCAACCTGCGGTTGCTCCACAACTGCCAGCTCCAATGATGGTCTCTAAATGAAAAGAATAAATTTATTTATTTAAATTATTATTATTAAATTTATTTAAGTATTTTAGTGCAACTTGCCACATCTGATTGTTGGTCTGATTCCGCTGTTGTATAGCAATCTTCCTCCGATGCATCCAAGTATTTATTGATGTAACATTTTCTTGGCTTGATTTTTTTTGGCTTTCTTTTCTGTAGCTTATTTGTTGGCTGCTCGGGACTGGTTTTGTCCTTTTTGGCCAGCTTGCAGTCCTTGTTAGGAGCGTGTGTAAATCTGGTCGAAATTTGCTTTTTCAGATTTTCAATTTGTTCTGCAATTTGATAATCAATTTCACTTTCGTCCAATAGTTGTGACAACCTAAATAGATCATTGTTGGCCGAGACGGCGCAACGCTCCTGCAATCCTGGTAACTTCAGATCAGCCCTTAAATGACGCTCGCCGATTTGGCCAACAGTTTTGGTCTTTATCTGTCCATCCGCTGTGATTTTAACGGAATTGACAGGAACCGAGCTCAGTCTGCTGTGCAACTGGACATTAGCTGAGATATTCAGTATTTTCACAACGATTGACTTACGAATCGGCCACAAATTGATCATTTCTATATAGCTCGGTTAGATCAGGCAACGCACCCGATCGATTTTTGTGCATACTGACAAATATATGTGGTATTATTTTTCCTTGAAGTCCACATAAATTGTTCTCACTGTGCTCCCTTCAACATTCTAATTAGACGAGGTTTTTCTTTTCTTTGAAATATTTAAAAATATATAATTATAAATTGGAATAATGACTATATTTGAATCATTAAAAAGATCAGCCTGCCTAGAATGAATTTGTGTTATTTTAGAATATATTAATTCATAAACTCTTGAAATTTAAGAAATTGAGTTCTGTTACGATTATTTCTCAGAGTGTAAGATATGCTAATATTTTGTTATTTTGATTTTGAGTTGTTATTAAATTTTGTCATATTTTATTAAATTCAAGAAATTTAGAATTGATAAAATATCTTTGTTGTTAACAGAAAATTGAATCCACTATATATTATTTGTATGTATGTATTTATGTCGTCGTTTATTAGGTATATAATTATATTTATTAAGTTCGCCAAACCCAGAAATAATATAATTTAGCCCTTTGGGGATTTAGTTGGCAAATAACAGAGCGGAGATTGAAATGTTGCCACATGGCCAGTGGCCTTTAATGTTGTTGTTGTTGCTGTCTTTCTTGCCTACCTTTGAGCTGCGCAAGCGCAAAACCCCAGGCAATTTGCCTTGCCCACTAACAGGTCGCACACACACACACACACACACACACACACACACACACAGACACACACAAATTGCTAGTAGCAAAACCCTCCCGAGAGTGTCCCTTGCTGGTGCGATCTCGCATTGTCCTTGCCTCGTCCTTCGGCTGTCCGCTGCGCACTGCTCGCTCATCAAAGCGGTAAGGTCCTGGGGCAACATTAGCAAACCGAAGCGCACGGCGTCGCTGCGACGTTTCCACCGCCGGCTGTCGAGTTTTTCACGCAGCGACGCTTTTTCGCCCGTACAACAGTCAGTCAACGCCCGACTGATGCCAGCATCCGCAACTCCTTCAAGCCCCCCAGCGCTAACACGGACAGTGGGTGGGAGGGGGAGGTGGGGAGGTCTATACGTACATAAGACTTTGTATATAGAAACTGTCTCTATATCTGTGTGTATATGTATAAGTATGTGTGTGTGTGTGTGTGCGACTATTCTGTGTGTTGCTGGCGGCTATTTCGTGCGGCGCAACTAAATGCACTTGTTGTTGTTGCTGCCACTGCTGCTGCTGCTGCTTCCTTTTTTTATATTTTTGGTTTTGGTAGCTGCTTAGCCGTTGCCGTTGTCATTGCCCCCAGCTATTTCAGGCTGAAATGTGCGTGCCACTGGCAACAGCAACAGCAGCTGCAGCTGCAGCTGACTGACTTCTACTTTGACTTTGAGTCGCTTGCTTTCTTTAATTGTATTTAAAGTTGCCACAAAAAATATACATATATTTGGTATATTTGGTATTTATATCAGGGTGCGGCAATTATTTAGCGCGCACACACACACACACACACGCACAGAAGCACAACAGGCAATTTGATTTTGTTGTGCAACTGACAGTTGCATAATTTCTGCATGAATGCCACTTTCAAATTCAATGCACACACAGTGAATTCGTTTGTTGTGGATTTAACTCCACTTTTGTGGTGTGTGTGTGTGTGTGTGTGTGTTAATTAAATTGTGTCTAAACGTTAGCCTCGTCTGTGATTGCTCAATGGTGCACATAATTGCATAGAAAATAGAAAATTACTAATGCTTTCGTATCCATAAAGTATGCCCCACAATACAGAATATGAAATTTGTTGCTGGCTGAAAAGATTTAGTTTAAGTTGTACTCTATTCTAGTATTCCAGATAATAACTTGCAGTTTTTCTTTTTTTAATACACATCAAAGGGTATTTGAAGTGCAAAAAGTAATTCTTCAACTTTAGCTTTAAGTTGTATTATTCATTTAATATATTTAAAACTTTAATTAAACTACTATTTATTGCCTTGGAAATAATCTTGTATTTATTTTTTAATTGGATAATTTAAGAAATTTAATTTAAAGCTGTTTCTTTTTATTTACTTCATATTTTTCATCTTTCCAACACAAAAATATAGATTTTTTTAAGTAAAAGTAACGAGTTTTAATGAATTATTTTATTTTTATAGTATTTTTATAGTTTTTCTAGGGTAGTGCACCGTCTATCTGTCCCTGTGGCGCCTCAAATATTATGGCGCAGCATCTTGGCAAATAATGGTGCACGGAAACGCCGGCTTGGCTTCCGTTATTCCGTTTGCTTTAGATTTGTGGGTGCAGTGGGTGGGTCTGGGGCGGGTGTGGCTGGAAAAACACTTGAATGCGACGTTCGGCATTAAACAAAAGCAGCAAACGGGAAATTAAACGTTGCGGTTGTTGCTGGAGTCTGCTGTTGCTGCTGCTTCTGCTGCGGCTGTTGCTGCTGGTGTTACTGCTGCTGTTGTTGTTACCAATGCGGCGTATGTGTTATAATATTGGCACAGAGCGCACAATGCGACATGGCATGCCGCATGTTATTATTATTGTTCTTATTGTTGCTGCTGCTGCCACTGCTGTTGTCAGCTTTTCATTCAGAAAATGCAGCAATTATGAGCAGCCAGCACTGATAAGAGCAGCAGCAGCAGCAGCAGCAGCAACTGTGGCAGCAACAAATAACAACGAATAACAATTGCCATTTTGGTCATTAAGCGTCGTTTTAATGGCCATTTCCCTGAGTTGGTATTAAGTGCACTGCGACTTATCTTCAAGCCACTAAATTGCCAAACTGATAACTGCGTCCCGAGCATCCCTTTCAACAAAAAATAACAAAAAGTTTTGGCCAAAACCAAAACTAGATATGCACGACAGTTGCCTAAGAGAAAATTTTAATTAAATGTCGCCGCAAACGATGCGGTAATTCGAGTTGCATCTACAAAACTACGAAATCTACAGACACATTCATTCAAGCAGCAGCAGCAGCAGCAGCAGAGGCTGCAGCAGCAGCAACACAAAGAGGTAAGCATTATTTTAGCAATATGAATATGATTTTGGCTGCCGGCTAGCGGCTCAATTTATCACAAAATGAACCACACCTCAGCCTAACCACTTGGCTCCCCCCTCCGCCGCATTGGCTCATAGTTGGCCCCGCTGTGGCAGGTTGCACATGTCAAAGATTTGCAATGCACTTAAATAGCATTTTGTGTGTGTTTGCCATTTGGAATTGCATTTTCATGTGTCAGCCACATTTTTAGGCGCCTTCGAGCGGTTTGCTTCGCTGCTTTGCGCCGTTTTTGATGGCTAATTTATTGTCCATAAATAACGAGGCCGGTTCACTGTTCGGCACTATTTAATTTGAGCCACATTTCTATGTAAACAGCATAAGAATGAAATCCTTTTTTCTATAAGTTTATATATACATATATATATATATATATATATATTTTTATATAGCCATATAACAGGTATAGCAGGCAATGCATACAATCAAGCAGTACGCAGCGCTTGAGGACATGCGGCGAAGGCCACAACAAAAAGCAGAACAGACCACAGTCTGTGGCAGCGAGGTGGATTTTTTGTTGTTGTTGTTGTTGTTGCTTGTTGCTCGTTGGGTTGTGGCGTTTATGTGGCAGACATTACTGTACGAGTAACCCACACGCCAAGTTCAAAAATTCATCATTGTTGGCGTTGTGGCTGCATTGTTGCTCTGCTCGGCACTACTTGGCTCTACACTGCTCTGGTGTCCTCCTGTCTCACCCTGCGCTGTGCTTCAGTCTGCAACAAGCCGCAAACGAAACTGACGCTGATGCCCGCCAGCTACTTTTGGGATGAAATATTATAATTACAAGCGAATAGCCCTAGGCCAAGGAGCAGCAGGAGAGACACGGGGCAGTGGCAAGGGTAGAGGCAGGAACAACAGCAGCAGCAGCAGCGAGCACCGAACAGCAGACAGAGCCCCAAATCAGACCAAACCGAACCGAACTGAGCGCGGTCGAGCTACAGCTAGTTCGAGTATGGCCCGAGGCTGGCTCGCAACATGTTTGTGCGGACAACATTGAAAAGGAGGTGGATGAATCGCAAGCAGAGTAAGAGGAAGAGAGGCAACTTCGTTGTGTTTACATATGTATGTATGTGCGCTCTTGTGCTCTGTCTCTGCTTCAGCTCAGCTGCTGCTGCTGCCGGCAATCGTGATAATTTAGATGCGTTTGCAGTGATAAGACTTGAAACTGGTTTGATGTATGGAGCAGCATGTTTGATGGCAACTGACAGACTTAGACTGCACTTTGAATGGTTGAGTGAGCGACAGAGAGAGAAACAGAGACAGTTGCTCTCTTGCAACTGTTTTTGCGTGGGTTTACTGTTTGAAACAAAAGACAATCAAATGAAAGGAATAGAGGGAGGGCAAGGAAGAGCACCGTTATTAATTGCAACTTTATTGCTTCCAGCTGTTTATTAACTTTTTGTTCAATTTATAAAGCGGACATCGACATACATAAACATGCATAAGCACATAATATTATTTGTGTGTGCGTGTTTGTTTTTGTATTTCGCTCATTTCCATTTCAATTTGCTGCACGTCAGGCACAAAAGAACACACACACTTACACCTTTGGTGTGTGTGTGTGTGTGCGTTTTTCCTCGTATTACATAGCTGTCAGTTTTATTGAAAATTAGCCTCAAGTTAATTTTGTATACCATTAAATTTATACATGATTGCGTCTCCACATCTCTCTTTACTTTCCCCCTCCGCACCCTGTTCCTTTGTGTGTATGTGATCCCAAAAGTAATACATGCAGATTATAACTTAAATATGAAATGTCACACATTGACAGGCAGTTTTGAAAAGTGTGCAACAGCAACAGCAACAACAACAACATAATAGTAATACACCAACAAGTTTTACACCTGCGGGGCAGTTGCGCCGCTGCCACTCCGTTTATGAGGCAGTGCCAGAGCCAAAGCCAATGCTGTAGCCACAGCCCGAGTCCGAATGGAAGTCGGAGATGGAGACGGAGACGGAACAACCACAGCACCACCAGCATCATCAGAGCAGCCAACCACAAAAGCAAGCCACAAGCCAAAAACCAGAAAAAAGGAATTTATGCGGCTTTTGCATACCCAGCACAGAGCAGCACCCAACGAGGTCTGCAACATTGAATTGAAAACATTACATTTGATATCGAAAGTCGATTATTCAGATCGGCAAGGCCCAGGATATCTGTCAGATTATGGAACATTAATTATGATTCAGCAATTAAAAAATGTTAAAAAATTTTCAATTACAAAATAATAACTGTAGTTCAAGTACATTTTTTAAGACAAATTAAAATATGGCAAGTTCCATTAAAAAGGAGTTTAAAGGATCATTCTTAATTAATTTTTAGAATTTTTCATTAAAGTAATATATGTATATTTCCACTCTGTAAATTATCAGAAAATTGTCAATTGCTTTCTAAAGGGTGTCTTTTAGTCGAGTATATATGTTATTGTTTTCTTACCCGCTTGTAGTATTTGCTTTGAGGCGAAAGTGTGCGCTCTGGGATGTGGTTATTCGGGCCAGATATGATAAGGGTCATGTGGCTCTGACCAGCCTGCTGAGGTGGAAAAGAGGTGCAGGAGATGGGCCCATTACCCATGTTTTATATACAGGTATATAATCACCACATGAATTGTCTTCTCTTAACTGATACAAATGTGGC
This sequence comes from Drosophila kambysellisi, assembly GCA_035042185.1. NCBI lineage: Eukaryota > Metazoa > Arthropoda > Insecta > Diptera > Drosophilidae > Drosophila > Drosophila kambysellisi. The sequence continues at coordinate 7,977,981 of JAWNLS010001251.1, forward strand.
CAACATAGATTTGTCAAACTGTTTAAGGACAATTTCCTTGAACGTATTTAATTGGATAAGTGGGGTCTCTTTAAAGATTGGTTAGTTATTTAGTTTAAATACTCGGTATACTTGCAGAGCCCTTTGAAAACCGAATCTAAAAGCGGAAAATTATACGGACATTGATATTCCTTGGGTTTCAGTCGCAGCCAGACTGTGTTGTTCTTATACGCGAGGGGGAAGTAATAGCAAATCAAGCTAAGACCATTATCAAACCTGTTGGGCATAAAGGGAACATTTAAAGAAATCTTGAAGACGCAGAAGCTCTCACTCACCGGGCATAGGAGCAGCCCAATCGATGCATCTGCGACTTGATGATATGTGTAAAGGGATTGACGCCCATCAGCTTGTAATAAATATTCTTTCCGTGTGTTGTCGTCCTGGGGTAGTCCAGGTGAATGTGCGTCTCGTACCAGCTGCCCACTGCATACTCTATGAAATTGGTGGCATAGATGTTCTTCAGAAAGTAACTGTTTTGTGCCAGGTGGCTGTTGTTGACCTTGCCAAAGTCCCCAAATTCAATTTCATTCTGATCTTTTGTTTTATTCGACACATTTTGGCAAATCACTCGACGCATACAGTGTCTGTGATGACGATTGGCGAGCTCGGCCAGATTAGCATCCCAGGTCACGTGCAGCATGTCACAGATATTCAGTTTGAGGGCCAAACGATTCCGTAATCCATTATGGCCATAGATTAAGAGTTCCCTTATATCTATGTTGTCATCATCGCGCAGATCATAGTGTTTTTGCAAAGAGGGACAGTATTTATAACCATCGCAATTGTTGATGCCTTCGCAATTTATTATACAATTATGGCTTGATATCGGTCCAAACTCTCGATTCTCTTGCAATAATGGCTCTGTATAAAATATCAGTTGGATAAATATCAGAAACCACATTATTTCAATAAAACGACGAATTGTTTCATTAAATTTGACTTGTTATGACATTTGTAAGACATTAGAGTAGATGCCAACTTTTAACAATTCCAAGCGATTGTCTTCAATTTGGGTCACTTCTCAGCACACTTAACGCTTTAGTTAGATTAGCTACTGTTTAATTGTAAAACATGCAACTTTTTTCACACGTTTTTGTCATCGTGCGGAGGGTATATTAGTTTTTCTCACAACATTTGTAACACATTAGGAAAGACAATCGAAACTAATGCTAATGTAGCATTTTTGAATATACCTCCTTCACATTCATAAATGCTAGACTACCATAAATAGATAAGTCATGTCTGTCTATTTGTTTCTATGTAATCTTGTCTCTCGGATGTAAAGAAGCTAAAGAGAAATCGACTTGAATTTTTAAAAATGTATTTAAAATAAAAATCGGGTTTGGTTTTCAACTTTAAATGTACGATTGATCTAGAGGCCAAACTATGATTAAAACGCCATTTCGAAGGTTCGACCTATGTCCATATGCCCATATGACGATTTTCGGACTATAATTTCGACTTATGTTCCGACCTAAAATCACGTTTTCAACTTTAAATGTACGATTGATCTAGAGGCCAAACTATGGTTAAAACGCCCTTGCTTTTGAAAATCCGTTGAGTTTTGACGAAGTTATGGCATTTTGAAGGTCCGACCTATGCTCAGATGCCGATATGCCGATTTTCGGACTATTATTTTGACTTATGTTCCGACCCAAATTCACGTTTTGAACTTTAAATGTACGATTGATCTAGAGGCCAAACTATGATTAAAACGCCCTTGCTTTTGAAAATCCGTTGAGTTTTGACGAAGTTATGGCATTTTGAAGGTCCGACCTATGCTCAGATGCCGATATGCCCATTTTCGGACTATTAATTTGACTTATGTTCCGACCCAAAATCACGTTTTAAACTTTAAATGTACGATTGATCTAGAGTCCAAACTATGATTAAAATGCCATTGCTTTTGAAAATCCGTTGAGTTTTGACGAAGTTATGGCATTTTGAAGGTCCGACCTATGCTCAGATGCCGATATGTCGATTTTCGGACTATAATTTTGACTTATGTTCCGACCCAAAATCACATTTTCAACTTTAAATGTACGATTGATCTAGAGGCCAAACTATGATTAAAACGCCCTTGCTTTTGAAAATCCGTTGAGTTTTGACGAAGTTATGGAATTTTGAAGGTCCGACCTATACCCATATGCCGATCTATGCCCAATGCCGATTTTCGGATTATAATTATGACTTATGTTCCGACCCAAAATCACGTTTTGAACTTTATATGTACGATTGATCTAGAGGCCAAACTATGATTAAAACGCCCTTGCTTTTGAAAATTCGTTGAGTTTTGACGAAGTTATGGCATTTTGAAGGTCCGACCTATGCTCAGATGCCGATATGTCGATTTTCGGACTATAATTTTGACTTATGTTCCGACCCAAATTCACATTTTCAACTTTAAATGTACGATTCATCTAGAGGCCAAACTATGATTAAAACGCCCTTGCTTTTGAAAATCCGTTGAGTTTTGACGAAGTTATGGCATTTTGAAGGTCCGACCTATACCCATATGCCGATCTATGCCCAATGCCGATTTTCGGATTATAATTATGACTTATGTTCCGACCCAAAATCACGTTTTGAACTTTATATGTACGATTGATCTAGAGGCCAAACTATGATTAAAACGCCCTTGCTTTTGAAAATTCGTTGAGTTTTGACGAAGTTATGGCATTTTGAAGGTCCGACCTATGCTCAGATGCCGATATGTCGATTTTCGGACTATAATTTTGACTTATGTTCCGACCCAAAATCACATTTTCAACTTTAAATGTACGATTCATCTAGAGGCCAAACTATGATTAAAACGCCCTTGCTTTTGAAAATCCGTTGAGTTTTGACGAAGTTATGGCTTTTCGAAGGTTCGACCTATGCTCAGATGCCGATCTATGCCCAATGCCGATTTTCGGATTATAATTATGACTTATGTTCCGACCCAAAATCACGTTTTGAACTTTATATGTACGATTGATCTAGAGGCTAAACTATGATTAAAACGCCCTTGCTTTTGAAAATTCGTTGAGTTTTGACGAAGTTATGGCATTTTGAAGGTCCGACCTATGCTCAGATGCCGATATGTCGATTTTCGGACTATAATTTTGACTTATGTTCCGACCCAAAATCACATTTTCAACTTTAAATGTACGATTCATCTAGAGGCCAAACTATGATTAAAACGCCCTTGCTTTTGAAAATCCGTTGAGTTTTGACGAAGTTATGGCTTTTCGAAGGTTCGACCTATGCTCAGATGCCGATATGCCGATTTTCGGACTATAATTTTGACTTATGTTCCGACCCAAAATCACATTTTCAACTTTAAATGTACGATTCATCTAGAGGCCAAACTATGATTAAAACGCCCTTGCTTTTGAAAATCCGTTGAGTTTTGACGAAGTTATGGCATTTTGAAGGTTCGACCTATGCCCATATGCCGACCTATGCCCAATGCCGATTTTCGGACTATATTTTTGACTTATGTTCCGACCTAAAATCACGTTTTCAACTTTAAATGTACGATTGATCTAGAGGCCAAACTATGATTAAAACGCATTTGTTTTTGAAAATCCGTTGAGTTTTGACGAAGTTATGGCATTTTGAAGGTCCGACCTATACCCATACCCAAAAATATCCTTACTAAATAATAAATTGAGTAAACTTATTTTCTGAGTGTACAAGTATGTAACAATGGGTTCCATTATGTCAAAATATATATAAATCACAAACTGGAAAGCTTAACCAATCTGCCAGGGAATGTAATCTGCGTCATGCCAAAGACAGTCGTTATTTTATTTTTCTCTGCTTTTGATCGTTGACAGGTGCCTAAAACGCACTTGCACCTTTTTGCGGCGTGCGAATTTTCACTCCATATGTGCAACGGCGTGTGTAAAAACTTGCCTGGATGCGAGTGCAAGGTGTGGGTGAGTGTGTTAGGTGGTGTGTGTAAAACACATGTCTGCAAATTGCTTTAACAACTGACTGACTGACTGACTGAGTGACTGACTGATTGACTGACTGGCTCTGACTGACTGACTCTGACTGTGTCAGCTGACTGAATCGACAGTTTTGGCTGTTGGCAGCAGCTCTTTGGCTGCTGTTTGGTTTGTGTCTGCCACAGTGTTGGTGTGTGTAAAGCATAACTGCATTAGTGTGAGTTATGTTACGCAGAGTCGACAATAGTGTTTGCCGTTGTTCGTGTTGGTGTTGGTGTTGGTGTTGGCATAACATTACAGACAATTCTCCATGGTGTTATCATATATATTCATGTATATATGCGTGTCTATAGCTGCCGCTGTTCAGCAGTTTGCCGTTAAACGCGACAATAAAACAAACAGCCTTGTGCAACACACACACACAGACACACACACACACACACGGTGAAGCGTTCACACAGGTGAAAATAATGAGAGAGCAACTTTGTTGCCATATGGCCACAAATGGGCGGCAATGATGAATGGGGCGTCTGCCTGGACATTGTGGACACTGTGGACACTGTGGACATCCTGTTCGTCCTTGGTTGCCTATTAAGTGATTTTAACACTTTGCGCATGAAAATTGCAAAAAGGCAACGCCGTCGATAATTATCCCTTAATTGTTTAATGAGCAGCACTTGAGCACAGCGAGCGCAGAACACACACAACAACCTGCTGAGGCTGCAGGATGTGTCAGCTTAATTAATGTCAATTTAATTACAGCATTTACACATATGTCTATATATGTATGTATATGTATAAGCCCTGCTCGTAATAAGCAGGCTTTAAATACGCTTGCATTCACTCATATATACATATATATGGATTATAAAGGATTACTTGTCGCACTCCTCGAGCTGTGTGCTCCCTGCTTCAGGGATACTTTTCAAGAAAGGAAAAACTTTCCCTGACTAAAGTTTAAAGTTTAAAGGAACAATAAACAAATTCAAGAATTTTTTAAAATATGAATTACTTTACAATCCATATCATAATCCTTGCTACTTTTGAAACATTTTTAGATTTATTTCGTATTTATTTAGAATGAATTGATTTTAAATATTCAACGCTCTTTTATTAAACGTATTTGGCGTTGATGAGTTTTCAACCCGTCAGCGATTGTCGTTCAAGTGAAGTAACATATTTATTTAATACAGCTGTCTAGACACAACTATCAGTCAGCTTCTTTAAATTGACTTCAACTCATTTACACGCATTCCCAGCTGGCCATGTCTATGTCTCTATTAGCCGGGTCCGCAAGTTATTTGGTTGTTTGACTGATTAATGTTCAGCTGCAAACGAGATGAGTTGAGAGCTGAGAGCAAAGAACTGGCAAATGGAAACTGAATGGTACTGACTATGTCGGAGGGGTCTTTAGCAGCTTTGATGGTATGGGTGCTGAGGCACCCCCCCCCCCCCCCCCCTCCACCTCATCTCATTTTGCGGAACATAACTTGGACGCTTGCGAGTGGCAGCATCTTTTACCCTTTACTCTCAGTTATGGCCAGCGGTCATAGATTGTTTTTGTTGTTGTTGTTCCTGTTGTTGCTGTGTGAGTCCAACTATGATCTAATGTGGTTATTGCCGTTGCCAGTGATGGGAAGCAGCAGCAGCAGCAATTCAATTATATTGTCTATAACAACGCGATATATTTTTATATAAATGTCTAGTTACGTTTTTTTTTTTTCGCAATTATATTGAGACTGATACGAGGCACAACTTGTGGGGCAAGTGGAGGAAAGACAAATGCCCCGCATACATAAATTTATATATGTATATGTATGTATATAGAGAGAGATATATATTAATATACAATTATAAATATGTATATGTTTGTATGTATGTGTCTATGCATGTGCCACATAAAATAGTGAATGTAATTTTATTCACATGTATGGCCGGGGGCCAATCCGTTTTGCCCCTTGGCCACAAATTGCACAGCGGCGGCGGCAGCAAGCAACCCCGGAACCCCAGAGAAGGCGCACCTCGATGCCACAACCAAGACCAACAAAAACCAGCTGGGAATGTCTATACAAATGTGTGTGTGTGTGTTTGTGTGTGTGTGTGTGTGTGTGTAGTATGGTATATTATATGGCATGGTGGCAGAGTGCGGGGCAGAGAGTTGAAATCCATCATTGGCGCATGGCCAGCGGCAACATTTGGGTTGAAATATTATAATTACAAGCGAACGCCCCAGGGGCAAGGAGAGGTGAGGCAGCAACAGCAACAGCAACGTTTGCGAGCGTTGCCATCGCGTGTCTGTCCGCCTGTCCGTCCGTCCGTCCGTCAGTTCGTCTCTCTGTCTATCTGTATCTCTATCTAACTGAGCTGAAACTCAACAAAGCTGCGGATATGGATACTTAGTTTCTGCTGTTGCTGCTGCCACTGCTGCTGCTGCCACTGCCACTGCTGCTGATGCTGCTTGGTTGCTTGGCTGGTTGTTCGTTTGTTGTGTTTACGTTTTGGCTGATAATGTGGCGCGTAGTCGCAGCAGTTTGTTGCTTCGGGGCAACTGGCATGTTGCAGCAAGTTCGCTCTGCAACATGTTGCGTGCAACCGAAATAACCGAAAACAATTCAATACTAGCCACGTCCTTTAGACTCCCATTATCCTTGCGCGAGTGTGACTGCGTGTGCCTGCGTGTGTGTGCGTGTGTGCGAGTGTGTGTGTGCGAGTGTGTGTGTGCGAGTGTGTTTAGTCGTTGTCGGTTGTGTTTTGTTTGCTTAGGTGAACGAATAACGGAAAGCAGGTGAATAGTTTGCCACACGTTCTTTTTTTTGCTCTTGTTTTTCTCCGTATCCTGTATGTGAAGTGGAGTTACTATCTGACATACCCTGTATGTAACGAGTAGAGTGGATTAGACTTTAACCTATTTAAAAATGTTGCATGCCCTTGTGGACCGTATTCAATCTGCTGGCACATCAATTTTGGTTCGGGGCTTGTGCTTTAAATCAAAATAAAAATCAATCTAAAAGGATATTAAAAACAAATTAACTAAAATTCTATATTCTATATTTAGTCTTAGTCTTAAGTCTCTAATAGGAAATTTTCACAAATGTTGTATGTGGGCTCTTCTTAAGTTTATAAATTTATTTAAAATATCTTATCCGCTTTTATTCCTTAATAACCCAACCCAACCCAACCCAAGCTAAAGTTACTAACTCATCTAAACAAGTTACCAACTTATATTATGTGAATGGCTAAATAAATTATGAGTATATATTAAGAATATAAAACTGATTAAAGTATAGTTTTAGACTTATAAAAGCTGCTTTATATTAAATCTGCTTTCTAGATACATTTGACTAAGCTTTCCAGATCACATGCAACAAGTCTTAAATAGCAATTTTTTTTAAGGATATTCTAGTCAGGATGTCGCTCAAGTGGTATCTGGTCGCTTACTCTATATTTTGGAGCATTGTCACTTGTTTGTTTGGTTAGTAACTTGTTGCACTTGTGTGCGTATGGTGGGCGTGGCAATAAAAACAAGCGGCGTCCACTTTGTTATTTGGACAAGTGTGCGAGTTTGTGAGGCGGGTAAAAAAAAAAATTGAGCTACCTGTGCAAAATTAGACGACAACAAAAACAATGCTGACGTTAACAAAAACTTGCAGCACACATGTTGCAACAGCAGCTATCTCCAAAATTATAGTGCCTATATGTATGGATGTATGTATGTGCGTAAAGTATAATTTAAAAATAACAAAAAACTGGACATCCTTCAGCATTGGGGAGGGTGTCTCTCGGCCTATAATTATGTTTTGGCAGTGCCACAATCACAGCTCATAATTGTCCCCGAAATGTTGTCCAATGGCAGCAGCAGCAGCAGCAACAACAGCAGCTGCCAGGTGACAAGTCCACAGCGGACTTGAAGCTGACTGTGGAGTACCCTCATTATATGCAAAATGCCAAAATGTTGCCTGCAGCTACTTAAGTTTAACTTATTTTTAACTTATACATACATATACATATATATATATATGTACGTATACATAATGTTTGATGTTGCTCTGGCTGTTGTTACTTTTGTTGTTGCTGCTGCTGCTGCTGCTGCTGCTGGTCCCTTGGGGCATTCTTAGTTGCATGTTCGACGCAATCCTTTTCCGTTCAGCATTCAGAGTTCTGCAGCAAATAAAGAAACTGGTCCCATTCATAACTGGCGGCAATTTTTGCATTTTGCATTATATTTTCCTCAGATCTTATTCCCATTCCCGTCTCAGTTTCTCTCTCTCTCTCTCTTTCTTCTCTCTCTCTCTCTCTTTCTTTCGCTCTCAAATATCAACTGTCAGTTTTCGAGCTCAAAGTGCCAGCGGGCTAGTTTGTAAATCAGTAAAAATTATGCACACACACCATGTGTATGAATTTATGTATGTGCACACACTCTCTCATACATACACACGCACACACACACACACACACACACACACACGCACACACACAATTGAACAGTTTTGCAAGAAGCTTAAGTCACCAATGACAATGAAAACTGGTTAGGAATAATGCAGCTTAATGGCAAATGTCACGCACGACTCAAATAATATATATATATATGTATATATATGTACATATATATATATTATGAGACGACTCCATGCGTTTTTACTAAGACTCTTTCCTACAATTCCATGTCGTGTGTAATTGTTATTAGATCTGTTCCAATTTTCATTTGCCACATTTTGAGGCACTTTTGAAGTTCAGTAATGAAAATTTAATCTTTGGAAAAGCCAGTTCTTTAGATAGATAAAAAAAAGTTTTTATTATGAATGCCACAATTAAAATGACGGCTGAGGTAATTATTTTGTAACATTTTATTGATTCTATAAAGCATCTTTGGAAAAACCAGTTCTCTCTGCAGTTCTATCCAGAACAGGTGTTATTTTTAATGCCACAATTGAGATTGACTAAAACTTGAATTGAGATCTAGTTTGCAATTTATTCTTTATATATCTGTTTACTGAGTGTTGCAAGTTGACTTTAGGGCTAAGAGGAGTGCAGCTCAGTTTATAGTTAGCGTGTTCATATATTACACACAGTTAATAAGCGAAATGATACAGCATTAAAACAAAATTATATATATATTTTTCTGCAGAAATGTTGAAATATAATGTGAAATATGAGTATTGCTTTTTGCTGTTTTTATTTTTATATATATTTTTTATTTTTATATTTGTTGTTGCAAGTCAGTCGTGTGTTAAAAATTAAACGCGAATTTTTCAGGCAGCGTTTTCAACGCAAAAATGGCATCATTAAGTAAAAGGCCTAGGGGCAGGCATTGTAAATTTTATGAGCCTTTTTTTTTTTTTTGTTGTGTCGTTAATAATACAAAAAATATATATACACATATACAAATGTATACAAACACACCGACATACACACACACACACGCACACGCACGCATATAAGTGATGTATTGTATGTGTTATATATAAATAATAATAATAATAATGATGAGTAAAAAAGTGCGGAAATTCTCAGTAGCATATGTTGCTGTTGTTATTGTTGTTGTTTTTTTTATTGTTGTTTTTATTGTTGTTGTTGTTGTAGTGTATGGGGGGTGCTTTCAGTCGATAACCATTTCAGTCAGGCAGCCACTTGCTGTTTGTTATTATATATTGATTAACACGCAAAATGCACAAGCAAAAGTGGAAAAAACTACATACTTAAATAAATATGCATTTTGCGGGCCCACATATGGATGTGGGGAAGTGTGGGGCTGCGGGGCAGGCGGCAACTGAACGCAGTCCGTGGATTGGTGGCTTCTTTTAAAATCCATCAACAATTATTACCATGAGAGAAATACATCTGGCTGTCGACGCTGATTTTGTAGACTCGCCACACACACACACATATGCACATTCGCATGTGTGACCACGCCCACAATTGCTCACCTCCCCCCCCCCCCCCCCCACTGCCCCGCCTGCAGCGTTCCAAACAATAAAGCATAAAGCGCGCCGCGCACATTTTGCCGAATTATTTTGTTGCCAGTTGCTGGCGGCTAACTGCAGCAAATTGGCTTGAAATATTGGTATTGCCATATGTATGAGTACTCTCTCTCACTCTCTCCCTCTCGCTCTCTCTCTCTCTCTCTCTCTTTTTCTGTGGCTGTCTCTCTGTGCGAAAGTGTGCGTGAGTTTGTGATTAAAAAAATATTTAAAATGGCAAAATCATCGCGGCACAAAAATATATAAAAAACTGAAAGCCCGCTTCGCTGTGCTGCTCTGTGTGTGTAAAGCTCTGCCCCAAAACTGAAAGAAGTAATAAATGCCACGACAAGTGGCAAGTGCGGCTCGACCATCAGATACCCTGTCATGCGTATGTGTACTAAAACTTACTTAAAAATTAAAAGAAAAATACAACGCTTATTATTAAATATATATATTGGAATTAAAAATTGCAAATAAATGATTTAAGTTTAAAATGATATTAATTCGAATTAAGCAACATTATTAGCTATTTTAAATAATTTTTTTTTATTAATGCCACTTTGCAGCCGTGCAACAATAAAGGGACTGCTCTGTTGCACAGTTTCCGCCTACTTCGCCTACGCTTTGACTCACAAACTTGTTCCGGGGCACAATAAGTGAAATGAGCGATAAAATTGCAACAATTTCCACTGGCAACATCCTCGTCCACGTCCTCGTCGTCGTCGTCGTCATCATTGTTGGCGTTAGTCGCTTTCGTAACCCCCCCCCCCCCCCCCCTTTGCTCCGATAAAATATGAAAAATTGAAATGTCACTGGGCAGTGAACAATCATTGGTATTGTTCATATGCATGTGCACCCACACACATGCACACACACACACACATGCATCGTCCACATATGCAGCTATTAGTTGTAGTTGTGGCAAGTTGCAACTTACAACAATGGCCACTTGCATGCAAATATCGCAAAAATATGAAGTATGTACAGAATTAAATTTGCCTGCGGCTCAATTGTAGCTCGGCTAACAATTGCCAATGAAAAATGATGTGACATAAATGCGTGTCTGTGTGGCAAGGGCGGGGGGTTGGGGTGGCAACGGATGGCTTATGTTTGAGGGTTGGGTGTACAAAGGGGGTGGGGCGGGTTGTAACTGTGTGATTGCGTTTTGGAGCATAAAGTTGGCACTCGTTTTAATTACAGCTGCCTGAAGACTGAAGCCCTACTGTACTCTACTCTCGCTCTCTCTCTCACATACACATTCGCTCTTTCTCTCTCTCTCTCTCTCTCATTCGTGCTTTGGCTGCTTTGAAATATGGCCTGGGGCATATTTATCACAAGTTTTTCTTTGCATAGCCTGGGGCCAACTACAAAATATTTCAGCTGCCCGACGTCGTCGCCGGCTTCGTCATTCTGTTCGTCATCGTCTGGAACTGGAACTGGTTCGCCTGGGGCATTGTTGCCAGCTACGTTTCTGCTGCTGCCGATGCCGATGCTGTTGCTGCTTCTGCTTCTGCTGCTGCTGCTGCTGCTGCTGCTGCTGCTGCTGCTGCTGCTTATTTTGCCAACGCGTCAAAGTCTCTGCGACGCTGGCGCTGCCGGTTGCCGGTTGCCTATGCGCACAAAGTTTCATTTCGTTCTGAGCCTTCCGGCGGCTACAGCAGCGTTCTATGCTTTGTCATTAACACAAACACAAAGAGAGAGACAGAGAGAGAGAGAGAGAAAAGATGGAGAGAGAGTGAGAGAGAAGGAGCTAAAGAATCGCACATGCATAGCGCAAAAACGGAAGCTGCAACTGAAGTCTAAAGCTAACTTTGGCACTTATAACTTATGTGTACATACATACATACATACATATATAACTATGTATTTGTGTATTTGCCATAAATGCGTCCGTTATGAGCATAGTTGAGAAAGCTTAATCTTGCGAACTGACCAGCTCAAGCTGCCTGCTCCTCAAAAGGAATAATTTTGATACAACTTTAACTAAGTATTTCAAAGATACGCAGCTGCTTTGGATAAAGCACAATATTCTATATTTGGAATTTTGGATTATGTCAAGTCAATATATTTGCAACATTATTAAAGCCGATCCAAAATTTGGTTTAGCTGCATTTTAAAAATATTATTTTTCCATTAACTATTCTATTAATCAAAAAAAATTATTTAAAATGTAACATTTTTTTCATTTTTGCACTCTCAAAGCTGTACCAGGATAATTAACTTAATCATTATGTTAACTATGTTAACAATTATATTTAAATATAAATTATTATGTTATTTGCCACAAAGCAATTACGAACTGGTTAATGTATGTTTGTCTTTGCATTGATTAACCATCAGAACGATCAGAGCAGTCAGCATTTCACACGCCACACGCAAGTCCAGTTACAAAGTTAATTGCGGCAGCTTAGTTGCAAACAACAATTGCCACAGCCGCAGTAACAGCATTCGCAATAGCAACACCAACAACAACAGCACTTAAACCGGAAATAGACTATTAAACGTTCACACGCAAACACACTCATACACACGCACACACACACACACACACACACTCCACAAACACACAGGCACTTGCAACTGGCAGTCATATGGTGGGAAAAGTCAGCAGCAACAACTAAACAATCGTTTGTTGTTGTAGTCACTTGTGCTCTCTCTCTCTCTCGCTCTCTCATTCCCTCACTCTCGCTCTCTCTCCCTCTCTCTCTCTGTTTCTCTGTCTCTTGCTGTTGTTGCTGCTGCTGCTGCTCTCTCCAAGGTCGCCATTCGCTGAAGATGTCAAGCGTCAAACATCAAACGAGACTTGCAACTCGAACCGCGCTCGAACACAACAACTGCTGACAACGTGTACTGCAAGCCATGCTAAATTCTAATAAGCTTATTGTTTACATTTTAAAATTAGTTGACTTGAGTGTTAATAATTACATTTAAATTGCGTGAAAGAATTCCTTCAGTTTTAATTATTTTGACTTGGTTATGTAAATAAATAGGTTGTCATATTTAATTTTAGTTGCGTGTAAGTCTAGTTTGATTCATTGATCAAATTTATTCTAGTTAGACATGGGATTCTCAATAGACGAATGTAGTACTTATAACATATCAAATATATCACAAATTATTAAATATTGAAATACTCCATAAGGCATTAAATGGGATTAATGTGTTACATTTTAATGATTTCACATTTCATCACAATTTCCTAAACACTTCGCAAACACTCCAATCCAAATCATTCCTTTTGCAGCTTGCATAGCCCAAAGGCGAAAGTTTTGGTTCGATGCCAACAAGTTTGAGGTTGGGTAAAAACCAGTTGGATGTCGAACAACATTTCAGTTCACAGCGAACACTCGACGCGAATGCAAGTCAGGTAAAAAGCAATTGAGAGGCGCCACAGAGATTAGTAGGCAGCAAACAGCGGGCGCGTCAACAACCGGAAACCGGAAATAACCATTCTAAGTGATTTTGTAGTGTGTGTGTGCGACGCCATTTTGCAATTAACAATGCGCTTAAGCTACAAATTTTGAAACTTTAGAAACGAGAATTCAGTGCTAGCATAAATTAAATGAATGATAAATAACAATCAATTTGAATACTATATTTTATAAACAAAACAAAAAAAACAGTTCCAAATTAGTTGTTCACACGCGCTGGTTAATATAAAATAGTTAAAGTGCATTTCCTAAATATACCGACTTTTTTGTGAGTTCCATTTGCATTGTATGTGTGTCTGTAACAGTTACAGTTGTACTGTGTCTCTCTCTCTCTCTCTCTCTCTGTCGTTCTCTGCATCTCTCTCTTTTACTCTCTCTGTTTTGCTCTATGTTTATCTAAGTGTGTCTGCATTGTGCAACAGTTTATTTTGATTTGGCTTATGTTTGGACTGTTTATAAATCAAATTACGTCTATAGAAATTGGAAATTTGTTTAAAATATTAAAAAGTTTTTCAGTTGGGTTACTTAAGAAATATTCATCTTTTGTGTATTGTATGTCAGTTAAGTATTTAAAAATTGTTATGCGGGCGCCTTTGGGTTTGCCTTTGTTTGGTGCTATTTTGGTAATGATCTTGGCAACAAACTCAAGCAGATTAAGCTAAGGCACACATAAATCCATTAAATATCTTTATTTCTTTAAATATCTGGAATTCAAAAATCACTTTCGAGGAGATTTTAGTTAGCAAATGATTTAAGCAATATCTCATAATATGTATTTTGTGTTATCATTCTAGAACTCCATTTGTTGCATTGGATCAACGATCACCATTGACGGTGGAGTCCTCCTGCCCCAAACGGTGAGTAAATCAAATGACGCGACCAAAACAGATACCAAAACAAAACAAACCTCCCATTTGCTCTCCAACTCCCCCTCTCTCTTACTCTCTCTCTGTTTAAGCCAATAAATTAGTTCAAAAAAAGATTTTGTAATAAACGAATTTGAAGCACATAACCGAAACCGAACACAGGACAAGGTCCCAGTTGCATGCTGTGGAGAAACCTCTTTCAGATTTTGATTTCCCCCCTTTCGGTTGAAGAATTTTGCTGTTGTTGTTGTTGTTTTTTTTTTTTTGTGGTATTCGCTTGAGCCAAATGCGCCTGGGGGTCAACTGATTTTCGTCTCTCCCACATCGGCCGCACATGCACATGCCACGTCCATGTCCAAGTCCAAGTCGCTGTCCGTGTCCGTGTCCATGTCTGTGTATGAGTTGGAGTCCGAGTCCGAAAACTGTGTGCCATAAACGCAGACGTTTTAAAAATTTGATGCGCCTCAAGTGTTGCTCGGCCCGCACCAAAGGAGGAATAAACAAAAGTACCAAGAAAACAAAAAAAATCTGAAAAAATATTACAAACAAAAAAATTGTACCACGCCGCAAGCATTTTTCGACAAACTTGCCCCGCAGCTGAGTTATGTGTGTTGTATGTCTGTGTGCCTGTTTGTGTTTGTGTGTGTGTCTGTGTGTGTGTGTCCGGAATGGAGGCAGCAAATGACGATGATGACAAAACGAGAACGGTGGAAAGGGTTGGTTTGCAGTGGGAGGTCGCATTATTTTTTGTACCTTAAAAGGCCACAAAGCAGGCGATTTACCGGTTGTTGTGATTGTGATTGTGTTTGTGGCTCGCTGGCCGGCCAAAACTAAGCGGCGGGCATGGCCAAAATGCCCGCCAGGCCAAGAGCTCCCACATGCAGCAACACCAAGAGAATTACAACAACAGCAACATTTTTTGTTGCTTTTGTTTTTTATTTCGACGAATCGACAAAGTTTCAAAAGTGTTCGAGGCAAAGTTCAAAGCATGGCTGCAACGTTGGCCAAAACAAAAATCGCATTCAAGTGAGGCCAAAAACAATGGCAACAACAGCACCAAAGTGGCGGGAAGAGTTTCGGGAGTTGTGCGGCGACCTTCACCAGTTGCGACACTACGACAACCGCTCTGCCCATCTCTCATCTCTCTCTCTCTATCTCTCTCTCTCGCTCAGACTCTCTCAGTCTCTATCTCCTTCACAATATCTGTGGCAAGCAACTGGTTTTAAGTTGAGCGAAGGCGGAGTCGAAGCCAAAGTCAAAGTCGTTTATTTTTGTTTTGGTTGCCGTTTAATGTTGTGTGCCACAAACGTAACGTAAAACAACTTAATTGTTACGTAACGCGAAATTCTAAAACTTGAAATTATTCTAAAATCAAATCTGAAAGTTGTTTTCTTTGTTGCGAATTTACGCAAGTTGCACTATTTTAGAATACATTTTCATTGCGCCCCACTTTCCATTACAGTTGAATAGTCAAAGGAGCAGGGGAAAGTGGGAAAGTGTAATGGAAATGGTTTGGCATTCGAGTGGCTCATTTAAAGCTCTGTTGTTGTTGTTACTGTTACTTTTGCTGTTGCTGTTGCTGTTGCAGCTGCCACCGCACACAAAGCGCTTAACGCGCTGTGTGTTAATTAAGCTGCAATTGGGCATCATTACCAGCAACAACATTTGCCAACATTGGCAACATCGCAATTGCCAGTCGGTAGACGAACAGGCCAAAAGGCAAAAAATTTACAACTATGCACCGTGTTCGACTGCGAAATGCTCTTTCTTTTTGTAAAAACAGATTCAGCTTTTAACTAATCGGATGCGGCTTGAAACTAGCTAAATCAGTGGCAGAAATAAGAATTGTGAAAATTTCGCTGCTCATTTTCTCGTTTTTTAATAATTGGTCGCTTTTTAATGAAAAATGTGTATAAAGTTAAAATATTTTAAAAATATCTGTGCCTAACGCAACTAATTTCTCATTTGTAAAAAAACTAATAATATTAATAATAATAATTAAGGTAAAAACAAAAATCACATTCAATAAATTTAGCCAGTGGCTCCTCTCTCATTTCTAAGCGTTAAATTAACTTTAAAAGTGCTTTTCTTTTTACTGTTAATTGTCTTTTGTAGTTGAGATATTAAATAAAAAAAAAATTATACATAAGAAATTTTAAATTAAAATATAGACAGACATTAATTTTAACTAAACTTTTAATTGTTAAGTTGAACAAACTCTTAGCATAACTAAGCATAATTTCGATATACCCTTTCTCAGAGCTTTGCCCCAAAGGGTGTAAGTGAAAAGGCAATTGTTGCTGGTTCTGATGGCTCTGGTTCTGATGCGGGTTGCTGCACCTGGGCCTGCATTTGTTTCACTTGCTGCCAATTTTGCTTTGTGTTGCATCTGCGGCATGTTGCTGTTATTGTTGTTGTTGTTGTAGCGGTTGTTGTTGCTGCTGTTGTAAATACTGTTATTGCAATATGCACACTCAAATTGCGCCAATTAGGAAATGCGCATTGGATGCTGCCAGTTGCCGGCTGCCATTTACCAGTTACAGGGAGTTTGCAACGCATTCCAAGTAGAATTTGCCACTTGAATGGGGATGCACATGCAACTGAAAATGTAACTGAAACTGCAACTGCCACAGCAACTGCAACTGCATCTGCATCTGAGTGTAATGCTGGCAACTGTTTGATATGCATTCAACTGGAAGCATTGTTGTTGTTGTTTATTTTTATGTGCACTTGATTAGGCCGCAATCCATAAATGATGGCCAGAATGATGCCCGAGCGAAGAAATGAACGAATGCAATTTTTATTTGGCTGATTTCACAAAAGAATTCAATTGGGGCCTATGTATATTTATTTCTATTTTATTGCCATATATATAATTCTTTTAATTCAAATTAAATTATATAAATTTAAAAATGAATATGTAGATTAAGATTAATAATTAGTCCTAAAACGTAAGATGGTCCAACATTTTTTGTAAGGATTGGGGAAACCCAGTTTTAGTGGCTTAGTATTAAATAAAATAAAGCTAAACTATGTAACATAACATTATAAAATTATTAAAATATTAATCCTTGACTTCTACATTAATTAATTAATTTTCTAAAACAAATCTTAATATTTTAACATATTCAGCCAAGCAATTTTTCTTATTTTTTTAAGAACTTATTTAATATCTTTAATATGCCTTAATAAGTTTCTAGGCAAAGTAATTCGAAGATTTATTTAAGTATTTAAACACAATAAAATAAAGCTAAATATATCTGTAATTATGAATTCTATATCCTCAAAGATCGAGTTCTTCTTGCTTATTTAGTTGTGATTTTAAAAGTTACAGGGTATTAAATCTGCGGCTTCTTAAAGATGGGTGTTCAATTTGTTGTTTATCTTTGTTATCCATCAATCAGTTTTTACATTTTTACTGCACATAATTGGCTCACCTGTGCAACATGCGGCGTATGCGCAATTTATTGTTGTCTTCATCTTGTGGCATGTTTGTTGCTCCTCAGCTTTGGTTCTTTTGTTTTTTTTTCCTGCTTTGCTTGCAATTCAATTTTTTGAACATTTAGCTATAAAAACAGTTGTTTGCCTTTGTTACTCACTGTGTGTGTGTGTGTGTGTGCGGGTGTGTGAGTGTGTGTGTGTGTGTTTTGTATGTTTGCTGAAGTTGTCTGTGAGTTTTTGCTATGGAACGCAGCAAGTCAGCCCAAGCAATCGCATGTTGCCAGCTGTGGCACGCACACACATATGGCCACATACAGCCAGCCAGCCAGCCAGTCAGAGAGAGTGTATATAGCCATGTGGCATGTTTCTTATACGGGGCAACATCCACACAATCATTCTGTGCAGCTTTTGGCATATGCAGCGCAATCGTCGTTTTTATTTAATATTTTCTAATAAATTTTTCAAAGTTTATTTTTGAAAGCCTTGCAGCGTTTTAATATCTGCTACACTCGACTCGACTCGACTCGACTCCAACTCAACTTTTGCCACACACACACACATACAGAGCGCATATATTTGTACAATTTGGCACACACACCCACACACACACACACCCAAATATTCTGCAACTTTTGCTGGCAAATTTTCATAGGACTTGCGTCTGATTTCCCATATGCGCCGGCGACTCCCTGCAACAACTGCCTCGGCGACGGCGACGGCGACGGCGACGGCGACGGCGACGGCGACGGCGACGGCGACGGCTTCAGTTTCGTGGCCTTTTTTGTAACTTGCTGCTGGCTAAGTAGAAGAAGAAGCAGCAGCAGCAGCGGCAGCAGAAGTTTTGGCTATGTGTGTGTGTGTGTTGCACAAAACTGTTTCCTGCTCCCGCTCCCCGTTCCCTGCTCCCTTTTTGTTTCTAGCTTTTGCTTTTGGCTTTTTGTGCCCCTCCTGCGTCCAACAAACCCCAAGCAACCACCGAAAAAGCAAAAAAAAAAATAAAAAAAACTTTTTCATTTGCCTGCTCATCAGCGTTTTGATTTTGTCGGCCAACTCCAGTTTTGCCTGAGTTCCCCAGTTGCCTGCTCCCCAGTTGCCAGTTTGCAGCTTCCACTCGACACTTGAGGCATTGGATTCTTCTTTAAGTGCCTTGCGGCCATTTGTGTGATTTGTGTGGGTGTATGTGTGTGTGTGGGTGTGTGTGTGTGTGTGTGTGTGTGTTTGCAGTGAAGCATATATATGCGAGCACTTTGTGTTTGTCTTTGCCAACATACACAAACCTGGCAGCCCTGTTCCAGCCCTGCCCCAGCACTGGGCCTCGTCAGCCAGCCCTTAACTACCTTTCACTCCACCCCACTCATAAGCACAAGTTCCCCATCGCCACAGTCTCAGAACATGACACTAGAACTAATTGAACCATTGCATTGGCGGTAAACTGTTGCCAAAAACAGTTGTTGCAACAAGCGCGCCAATAAATCCGCCTTAAATTAATTCGCCATAAGTTGCATGCAAAAACTTAGTGGCATCTGATATGCCCCAGCTCCACCTCCTTCAACTGTCCCCTCCAGCCCCTAACCCATATGAGCTATTCGCGAGCGTGCACCGGTTGGAATGGGTGGGGGGGGGGGGGGGGAAGGGGCGACGGAGGAGTTGAGGGTGGGGAGTAGCGTTGCTTGAGCCGGCGGCATTTTAAAATTGAGATAAGGTTTTTGCCTCGACAAACTTTCGTTTCTGGGGCTGAAGCTGAGGCAGAGGCAAATGCAGAGGAAGGGCAGGGGCAGATGCAGAGGCAGAGGCAGAGGATTTGGATTTGGGTTTTTTGGTTTGGTTTGGTTTGGTTTGTCGAGCTTTGGGGCTTTTGATTTCTTCTTCTTATTATTCGCTTGTTGTTGCGTTCAGAGCAATGTTTTGTGCCGCCGCAAGGGATCAGCAACTAAGGTATGATATCTTAAAATGCAGACACACACACACACTCACACACACACACACACACACACACACATGTGCAACTCATATGTGTGTAAGGCAGAACGGACACCCAACTTACCTCGAACCAAAATTCAAAGTTTTCGCCTCTATATATGTGTGTGTCTGTGTGTGTGTTACTGTGTGTGTGTGTGTGTGTGTGTGTATTGTTTTGGGACAAAACATAGAAAGCAGAGAGCAGAGCTAGCTAGAGAACTAGAATCCGAGTGGAGCTGTGGAGTCAGTCGCCTTGCTGTGGTTAGAGCCAATGCTTCGTGCTCTTTTGTTGTTGCTGTTGTTGCTGCAGTTGCCTTTAGCGTTGCAAGGATAAATGAATGAGGAGGCACACACACAGATACAGCACACAACACACATACATACATACATATAAATGCAGCAGGCAGCCGTAGAAGCCGTAGGAGCAGAGCAATCCACACCCCTCCGCCCGGACCCCTCCTCCACAAAAACCAAATCTCCGAGCACCTTTGCCATATATGAGCTGCTCCTTGGCTTGGCTTGGTTTGGCTTGGCTTGGCTTGGCTTGGGTGTTTGGTTGGTGTTTTGCTGTTGGTTTTGGTTTCGTTTCGTATCCATCCATGATTTCCGCACTAATTCCAAACGATCGCCGCTGGCGAAGACGAGCGTTTTGCCCTTTTTTGCCAGTGCACAGTTGGGATGTGGGGAGGGGGGTTGTGGCTGCGGCGGGGAGGGAATGGGTGCGGGTGCGGGTGGTGTGCTGCAGCACAGGACACACTGTCTGGCTGGCTGCCTGGCCTTTGTGTGCGGAAGGTTGCCTGGCCGCAGGACATTTTGTAGGGGTTACGTAGTCAGCGTCAACGTCAACGTCAACGTTAACGTCAACGTCGTCGTCAAGCTCTGCTCGCCTCTGCTGAGGTGTGTATCACTGTGCCTGTGTGTGTGTGTGTGTGTGTGTGTGTGTTGATCTAGTGTGTGTGTGTGCACTTTAGCTCATTTCTTGGCTTTTGTTATCGCTTTTGTGTGGGTTTTTGAGATGGGATGGCTGAGGTGAGTGGCAGGAAAGGACTACAACCAATTGCTGGGGCGGCCATGTCGCATTTTGAGATTGAGCTGTGTGGTTGCCTGTGGCTGAGGAGCAGCTAAATGGAAGGGCAACCAGGCAGACCAGGCAGACCAGGCGGACGGTCGGTGCAGAGGGCTAGCTAGTCCAACTCTTAGCCAGCGGCTAGTTTTGTCTATGCTACGAACTCTGCAAAATTATTTGTACCCGAGGCACTGCAGCAGCAGCAGAGCAGCAGCAGCAGCAGCAACAGCAAAACAACAATAAGAGGAGCAGCAGCAGCTGCCACTCGATAGTTTTGTCCAAAATTTGAACAATGCCAATTAATAAGCTGTATTTTGGCCAACACACACATATATTGTCTCTCGCCCTCGCCCTCGCCCTCTCTCTCTCTCTCTCTCTCTGTCTAGCATGAATATTGGTCAAAACTGGCTAAGCAAGTGGAGCAGAGCTGAGTTAATGGCATTGCCATTAAAAGGCAAACCAAAGATGTCAGATACTAGTTCCGGCCAAGGGGCGTGTGGGAGGGGGGCGTATTATGGTAGCCACAGCCAGAGACGCCCACTTGAAATGCAAATGCAGCAGCAGCAGCAGCTTGACAGGCACAGGCACAGGCAGAGGAACAGGCACAGGCCTAGGCCTGGACTTGGGCTCGTTTTACGGCTCTTTTCAACAGACAAGAAGAGCAACAACAACAACAACCACATTTGGCAACAGCAACTCTTCAAAATTTGATGCTAAACTGAAGTGTAACCAAAGGCGCTGCGAATGGCGCCCCTCTCTCCATCTCCCTCTCTCTCTCTCTCTATCTCTGTCTCTCTTTCTGTGTGTGTTGGCTGTTGTGGTCTGTGTTGGGGCGCATAGAAAAGATAATGCCTGCGGCACTATTGGACTAGAATAGCTGGCAAAACTGCAAAGCAGCTGTGTGTGTGTGTGTGTGCTCTTGTGCTCTCATATACAATACCGTTAACAGTGGGTGTATGTGTGTGCCTGCTGCACCTGTGCCAAGAAAACTGCAACCCGGCTGCATGCAACCTGCATGCTGCCTCAAGTGAACCGCAAAGCAATTGAAATTGAATTGTTTTGTGGCAAACAGAACCCAAATGCTGTTCTGCATATGTTGTTCTTGTTCTTGTTCTTATTCGAGTTATTGTTGTTGTTGTTGTTGCTGCTGCTGTTGTGGCATTTAAGCCATATTCATTGGCCGTATGTTTTATAATTGTTGTAAATTAATAAAAATGCGAATACCACCAACGCGAGGCAGCTGCACACACACACACACACACATAAACACACACACACTTGGCATGAAAATTGTCCCGCGGGCATTTTTGTTAACATTACTTTTTTTATACACTTGCTACGAGTTATTTAGTTATTTTGTACAGTTTGTAACTCATTGAAGGAGACGTCTTTGAACCGTTAGATTATATATATAATACTGATCAGCTTTACTAGACAACTCAATATAGCAATAACTGTCTTGAACTGGCCATCTCTATATCTTTTAGCTGCCATGGTAGCGATCAGTCGAAAGATGAGTTATATTTTATAGCCAAGCTCACTAGATCTGACTTCTATATAGCTTTCATTAAGTTTATAATACATATACTGAAATTGGGCTGTCAGCAGTTGGACCCTGGTCAGAAAGGGTATGCAATAAGCGTTGTGCTTTCTGGCTTAATCATATTTCCAGTGTCGCTTTGGCATTTTTTTTCTCGAATGCGAATAGGAATGTGAGTACGAATACTAATACGAATACTAACACGAATCTGAATGTGAATACGAATACGAATACGAATGCGAATGCGAATGCTCATGTAGTTAAAGTTAATCAAATCGTAATTACCAGAGCCATATGACCCAAGGGCTTAAAACATTTTAAAAAGCAAACTTGTTTAGCAAATACGCTGAGCCAAAGGACGTGGAGCGTATCGAAGGGTGGGGAGGGGGGTGGAGTATTTGAGGGGATTTGAGTAAACTGCATGCATCAGCGGTCAACTGACAACTGGCAATTGCTATGTGGCCTAATGCGCATAACAGATTAAACAAGAGAAAAACATATTAGCCAGTTAAGAATAAACGATACGAACATATACCCTGTAAATGGATCAAGCAGTTTGCTAGAGGTGTAATTAAAGTAACACAAAATTAACGGATTTTGTTATGAACAATTCAACACAAAAATATAATTATTTTTAGCCAGAAGAATTTTTTTTAATATTCCAATTGGTTTTTATTTAATAAGTAAAACTCCTCCAATTTTATACCCTTAACACATTAAAAATGGGTAAAAGGGGTATAATGGTTTTGTGCAAATGTATGTAACAGGCAGAAGGAAGCATCTCCGACCCCACAAAGTATATATATTCTTGATCAGGATCAACAGCCGAGTCGATATAGCCCTGTCCGACTAGCGACTTCAAATTTGGAATATAAGTTCTAGTGCACCAGGCGCAGATCAAGTTTGCTTTATTTTATCGATAGCTGCCTCAGTTTCTGAATTATCGATACATTTCGATTTCCGATAGCAATAAATTCCACAATTTTAGAGGTAGAGGCTTCAAGTTTATACATAATATGCTTATAAATATTATTATCAATTGCCAAAATTTCATTAAGATCGGATAAGAAACACCAGAGCCCCGATAACTACTGTTTCGTGTACGTATGTATGTCTGTATGTATGTATGTACAGTTCGGGTTTGTGAGTAAAATTACTCTGTAAGAAATGCACTTGCAGAACTAGAATACATTTAACAACTTGGTTAAGGGTATATCGTAGTCGAGCCAACTCGACTACAGCATTTTACTTGTTTTTTCTTTTTAACTGGGTATTAAAATAATTGAAAATGGCATATTTGCCGATGACTAAGCGAATCTCATAAAAATGCCACAATGCATGGTAGAAGTGGTAAATCTGAGCGAATCCCGTCACTCTTGCAACCCGCGGCACAGGTTTTGATTGAGTTTTATTAATTTGTTATCCATGACGACTGCTAATGATGCGACAGCTAAAAGAGCTGCTGCTGCTGCTGCTGCTGCCGCTGCTGCTGCTGCTGCTGATGATGATGATGATGATGTAAGAGACAAAGACAGCAAATGAATTAGAGGGAGAGAAAGCGATAGTTGGGGAAAATGCGTTGGCCGCTTAGCGTTGATTGTGGCTCAGATTACATTGCGTATACGTCATGCTGGACAGGGCCTGACATGTCATAATTAGCGTGCGTGATGCTGATGCCACAGCCACAGCCACATCCAATGCCACAGCCGATGCCAAAGCCGATGGCGTCGCTTGTCGGATGTTCTTTGTTGCCTGCTGCCCGCTGCCCGTTGTTGGATGCTGCACGCAGTTGTCTGAGGGCGAAGTCAGCGCGCTCAGTTTGTTGCCATAACGATGCTCAAATCAACGTGATTTTCGTGTGAAAATCGAGGCGCATGCCCTGTGGTCAATTTGAGTGTATCCTCAGTCAACTGTACCTCCACCCCACCTAATATATATTTTTTTTTTCTCAGTGTCTTGTCGTGGCTGCAACTGCAGCTGCAGGCCATGTTTCTGTGAGTGTGTGTGTGTGTGTGTCGCTCAGCATAAGTGAGTTGAACGCAGCGAAAAGCCAAATATTCCCACACAATCATATGAAATACTTTGCATTAATATATATATATAATATATAATATATATACATATATATATATGCGAAAAGCTCTTAACTTCAGTCGTAGATCCCTCGAAGCATTTGCGTTGGGCATTTGCTTTGTCACGTTTGCTGGCCAAGCTGTGCTGGCCAAGTCGGGCTGTCTCTTTTTAGCCATGTAATCAACAACAAGCTGCAGTCAATTTTGATTCACAGGGCCAACATTAACTCGTCCAGCTTCGCTATGTGTGTGTGTGTGTGTGTGTGTATGTCTCACTAATCTGTCTTATTTATTACTTCTTTCGTTCTGAAATTGTAGCAAAAAATGCGATATGGATCGAGAGCGCGAAAGAGATGCAAAGGGCCTCGAGCCGCGCGATTTATCCTCCACGGGCCGCATCTATACCCGCAGCGATATTAAAATCAGGTAAGAACTTCAACTTCAACTCCAAATCCAAATCCAAACACACATTTGCCATTTGCATGAGCAGCATGTAAGAGGCCGATGGAAGCATCTGCAACGTCAGAAAGTATATATGCATTCTTGACTCTTGATTGGAAATGAAGTTAGTCGAGCTTTCTCGACTTTAACGTACTTACATAATGTTAACATTGTTGTAATTTTATTTTTTATTTGCTCGTCGCAGCGCTTCGCCCACCGTTTCGCCAACGATCTCAAATTCCTCATCGCCCACACCGACGCCGCCCGCCAGCTCCTCAGTGACGCCGCTGGGTCTGCCTGGTGCGGCGGCTGCGGCCGCTGTGGCCGCTGCCGCTGCGGCTGCTGCGGGCGCCGGACCTGGTGGCGCCTCGGCCGGAGCCAGTTCCTATTTGCACAACCACAAGCCCATCTCTGGCATACCGTGTGTGGCAGCCGCCTCGCGTTATACGGCGCCGGTGCACATCGATGTGGGCGGCACGATTTACACTAGCTCCCTGGAGACGCTTACCAAATATCCCGAGTCGAAGCTGGCCAAGCTATTCAATGGACAGATACCCATTGTGCTCGACTCGCTGAAGCAGCACTATTTCATCGATCGGGACGGGGGCATGTTTCGCCATATACTAAACTTTATGAGAAACTCAAGACTATTGATTGCCGATGATTTTCCCGATCTCGAGCTGCTGCTCGAGGAGGCGCGCTACTACGAAGTGGAGCGTAAGTACTTTCAACACAGTTCGTCCTTTCCTCCTACACTGCACAAAATTTCTGTTTGAATTCGAAATGTTTCTCATTTAATTTTAAAGAAATTAACAACAAATTATAGAGTTAGTTTTTGTTATTATTTCGCTGTATTGATTTTAAATAAATGGAATTTAAATTTTAGTGTTATTTTTAAAGTCCAAAAAGAAAGTAAACGATTATAAATGAATTCAAAATTGTTTATTATTATGAATTCTGTGAGGCATTTAATTAATATTTGATTATTAATGAATTTAAACTGGAAATTTTGTTAAAGTGTAAACACAACTAACCTGTGGCTAATTCGTGCATCTGTTCTCTATTCTTTGTGCCCGATGGCAGCGATGATTAAGCAGCTGGAGAGTATGCGAAAGGAGCGTGTTCGCAATGGCAACTATTTGGTGGCGCCACCCACACCGCCAGCACGTCACATTAAGACCAGCCCAAGGACAAGCGGTGCGCCCGAGTGCAATTATGAGGTTGTGGCGCTCCACATCTCACCGGATCTGGGCGAACGCATTATGCTATCGGCGGAACGGGCACTGCTCGACGAGCTCTTCCCGGAGGCCAACCAGGCAACGCAGTCCAGTCGAAGCGGCGTCTCTTGGAACCAGGGCGACTGGCGCCAAATCATACGCTTCCCCCTCAATGGCTATTGTAAGCTGAACTCTGTTCAGGTGCTCACACGGCTGCTAAACGCCGGCTTCACCATCGAGGCGAGCACTGGGGGCGGAGTCGAGGGTCAGCAGTTCTCCGAGTATTTGCTCGTCCGTCGCGTTCCAATGTGATAGACTCCATGTCCAGGTCAACGTCTGCGTCAACGTTCTGGGCACTGTGTAATCGTAATCTATGTGCGAGTTGCGCACTAATTGCTGCCCCTTCGGCTAATTTTTATGGGAACGGGGGCATCTCTACCAGGTGGGGAAATGGGCGTCTTTTGAAGGCAAGGGTGGGTAAGGGGACGGGGTGCGGAGTGCGGCGGGCGGTTTTCTTTGCAAATTTCTGAATCCAAATGTTATTTAATGTTTATATCAATTAGGTTTTTGCTGGCAATCAAACCAAGCCTGCTCACACGCACACATACACACACACACACACACACACACACATCTACACACACCAACACACAGACACACATGCACATCATAAATAAGATATGCTAGTATTTCTTTTAGTATTTATAGGTAGAGCCCAGAGCGCCCAGCACTGATTTGTTTATGGCCTAAGTTGAGTAGTTTGGCGTAGTCTTTCGGCATAGTTTGATTAGGTATTCTGTTTTGTTTTAAGTGCTCCCAAGTGGTTATAATTATATATACTTTCGGTTATTTAATTGCCTAAAACTAGCCGGGCAGACAGTTTTCGAGAATTGTCTCAAAGCATAACTTATTATACGTACATATGTGTAGCTATCGCAACAAACTAAGCAACTATAATAAATTAACTCACAGCAATAGTTTTGTAGTACATAATTGATGTAATTGAACTTTTAATGAATGTAAACTATCGATTAACTTTTCAATATACATATAATACATATACATACATAAACATACATACCGACAAGCTCTACATTATGTGCAAAAAATATATATATACTCAATCAAAAAACGAAATAAAATGAAACAAAAAAAAAAAACACAGTTTGCGCCCACTTTTAGCAAAATCCATTAAATTGTCTAATTGCATATTTCAAAATATAAACAATAAAAACAAATACAAAGTGAATTTATGCGTTTTTCTTGCAAACGGCTCAATTTGAACAAAGCGCCACCTTTCGGTCAGTGGCAACGAGCGCAAGAGTGCCAAGGTGAGTTCTTACAATACGCGCCATACAATTTCAGCGACTATTTTATGAAACTCAATAATGGTTTTAGTCTTTGCTAAAAATAAATTATCCAAGATTATCTTCCGAGACCCTTAAGAAAAGGTTTGGGATACGATATAAAAACAAAAACATATGTCCTATTCACAAAAACAGATCAAACTCAGCCATATCTTAACAGAAGCACAACAGATCTTAAGAACATAAGAACACATATATATATATATATATATATCAAAATGCAAAATCACTGAAAGCTCGAAACGAGTACGTTTTGGATTTCCTTTATCCCAATTGTCCCAATTGGCATAGTCATAATGAAAGTTGTTTCATTTATTTTAAAATCGTTTTATTTACTTGTTTATGCATATCTTTGCGTAGGTACTCGTAAATTAATTTCAATTAAATTAAATTAAAATATATATGTATTATTGTATATATGCAAAGTACAAATCTACATGTGTATAAGAAGAAGTCGTTAAGATTAGATATTAGCTGAATACGTTTAAGTGTTATAATCGTATATATTGTATATATATATATATTTTACATAAGTATATCTTTGATCAATATATATTAGACTAAAGCTTAAACTTATATTTCAGTTTCAACCTTAATGTGCCAACAAATGTTCGAAATCTTTAGGAGAATTGCATAATCGATGCATGGCACGCTCGGGATTTATTGTTTCTCAAGTTAATTCGGTTCTATTATTATTAGTATTATTATTATTATTATTGTATTTTCGAATGGTTTTCAACAAGAAGGTCCATGAACTGCTTTAGATCTGAATGGCTATTAACAATTTATACAGTGGGTTGCATATCGTTTGAGTTAATTCAGAAATAAGTAAATATCCTAATTATTCAGATTATTCAGAATTCCCTACGAACTATATCACAGTTGAAAACTATTTACTAAAAGCCTATAACTCGTATATATATATTATTTAATATGTTTTTTTAAATATAAGAAGATTATATGTTGGGTACAACTGCGACAGTCCACTACATGAACTAGAAATAATTTTAGCTTAGTGATGCCAGATCCATTGAACCGATCCCGAATGGGGCAGATTGTACAAAGTTCACTTCGCTGGCGTCTAAGAAATGCACTATCGGTGATTTGTTCTCGTAATTACATAAAAATCTACAATCTGATCGCTATAAACATTATGTGTAGATATTGATAATGGAGAAAAGTTAGAAAAGGTGTCCAGGGAAAAAGCTTAACTAAGTACGCTAGGGATAGACAATTATAGATAGATAGTAATGTACAGGACTATATATATGTATATATATATATATATATATAGTATAGCTACATGGGTTTTATACAACTACACGCGAATGGGTTTTATCTATGATAACAGCATTCAGAAGGCACACCTCAGCAGCCGTTCCGCAACTGGCAACAGGCAACTGGCAACTGACATCTGGCGATGGGTTCAAAGGCACTTGGGTACTACGTGGCAAGATTGATATCCAATGTTTCATTGTTTTTTTTGTTTCATTTGTTACATTCTGGCAGTAAGTGTGCAACTGCAACCAGCAACTGTGTGTGCTACACACGCGTCTCCGTGTTGCGGCTGCGCAGTAATTGCAGCGGTTGCAGCTCCCGCTGCGTATCATTGTAGTACTCATGATCGGAGCTGGTCGATTCGCTGCCCGGCATTTTCGCCTCCATGGTGCTGGGCACACCAGCCACCGGAATGCCAATCGTTTGTGTTGGGATCGGCGCCTCGCCAGCGCTCAGTGCGTTCAGCAGATACTCGGGATTATCCACGCTCGCAGGCACCTGTAAAAGATCAAGAAATCGATTAGAATTTGGTAACAGGAATCTTTAAAGATGTTTTTCACTTGTTGCTCATCTTGGCTGATCTGAGTAAATAAGTTGATTTTAGGAATACTTACGCCAATGACATCAATGTAGCCCGTGGCTGCTGTTGCCATGTTGTTGTTGGGATTGTTACTGTTGTTGTTGTTGTTGCTGTTGCTGCCATTTGGATTGCTCGGGCACGTGGGCATCAGATAGTCATCCTCGTCCACTGGCAGATCGAGTCGCAGATTGCCAACGCCCACTTCACGAGCATTGGAGTCGGTCTCATCGTCGCCGTTGATGCCGCCGCCGCCGCTACCGTTGGAGTTCTTGTTGCTGGGATCCTTGCAGTAGCGATTGAGTTTGGGTATCTCATCGGTGCCATCTGTGCGATGGCTGGGACCGGCTGCTGCCTTTGGCTGCAGATAGTCATCCGCTTCGACAATGGCCTCGGAGCCGTCCGTTGTGGGCGCCAGCTTGCGTATGAGATCCTTCTCGTCCTGGCTCGTGTAGGCGGGCAGGCGTGTAAACTTATCGCCGGGTATGGCCAGATATCGGCCCGGATCGCGGGCAAATTCCGCAAACACATTCGTCAGCTGCTTGAACGGCGGACGCAGATCAGCATCCAGCTGCCAGCAGGAGAGCAGCGTGCAGTAAATGTCCAGCGAGCAGATCTCCGGCTGTTCCAGCTTGAGGCCCATCTCGATGAGATCCGGTATATCCTTGGCCAGTATATTCTCATGCGGTCGCTGGCCAAAGGTCAGCAGTTCCCAAATGGTCACACCAAAGGCCCAAACATCCGATTTGCTGGAGAAGACCCGATGCCTGATGCATTCCAGTGCCAGCCATTTGATGGGCATCTTGCCGCCAGCCGCCTTATATTCATTGGAGTCCAGGCTGAGCAGCTTGGCCAGCCCAAAGTCGGTGATCTTGACCAGCGATGGCGTCTGCACCAGCACATTACGTGCAGCCAGATCACGATGGACGAGACGCCGTTCCTCCAGATAAGACATACCCTTGGCGATTTGGGTAGACCAGTTGAGCAACGCCTTGGAGCCAATCTTGTCCCGATTGTTGCGCACATAGTCAAGCAGGCAACCCAGCGGCATCAGCTGGGTGATCAGCATCATCTGCGAGGACATGCAAACGGCCAGCAGCTTGAGAAGATTGCCATGCTCCACAGTGGCCATGGCGTACGCCTCACTGAGGAATTCCTGACTCGACTCGGCGCCGGATGTTTTGAGCAGCTCCTTGATGGCAACGGGTATCTTGACATTCTCACCCTCCGGCACCCAGACGCCCTTGTAGACACGCCCAAAGGCGCCCATGCCGAGAACACCACCTTTGCGCAACTCGGCATCCTTGACAATGCGCAGCTTGCTGAGATTGGCGCCAATATTGGAGGGACGCAGCGGCTCTGAATCCTCACAGCCGAAGAACACCTTGGCCAAGTCATCCGTCTCCTTCTTCTCCTGCTGCTTCTGTCTGCAGATGTAGATGATGACAGAGAGCACACAGATCACCGGTATACATACGGCCACAAAGATAATGACAATCGTGTTCACATTGACGCTGGCGACTGTCTTTGATCGTGGCGGACTGGAAACACAATGCGGCCCAATGATGTGCGACTGGTAGTTGACATGTGGCAGCTCCGCCGGACACTTGGTGGTGCAGTTGAACTGTGTGGAATTATCATAGCTTTCGCTCTCGGCAAACAGCTTGAAGTTGCGACAGGCGAGGCAATCCTCGGAGCCGGGTCCGGTGCATCCCTTGCACTCCGGATGGCACTCGAAGCACTCGCGTTTCTCCTCATCGGCATAGTGATCCGCTGGGCATTCGTCTTCGCACTGCTCGCGTCGCTTGTAGCCGGCACACTTGGAGCAGACCAGTTCGTGGATGCCATAGTTGGTGCAGAGCTCGCAGCGCGGATGGCATTTGCGGCAGATCGCCTTGCCGGCCAGTGGCTTGAGGGAGCCCTGCTCCTGCGGATGCACATACTCCCAATAGTAGCCGTCGGGACACTTGTCACTATGGAGCAGACAACGCTTCACAGTCGCATCCGCATTGATGATCGCCAGACTGCACGTATTGCAGGCGCCATGTCCAATCGTGTCATTTGGTCCCGTGCAGCCGGCGCATGTCTCGTGACATTTGCGACAGGTGCCAAAGTCCGAGTACTTGTCATCCGGACAGACTGTCACACAATGCTGTTCATCCCGGACGTGAACGCACTCATCGCAGTGCTCGGCACCGGGTCCGGAACAGGTGCGGCACTCCGGATGGCATTTCTTGCACGTCTTCGAATCGAACTGGTAGGTGCTGTAAAGTGGATCAGGAACATGGAGTTAGTCACAGAAGCAAAACAATTTAAAATACTCCACTGGATAAGGCTCCACTGGAATATAGAGTGCACCCAAAATTCCTTAAAGTGCTTGAGATTATTTGGCGACCCCATTTCTTAAATGATCTTGATGGAACAAACGACCACCGATTAACCTAACTAACAAAAAGAAATCGATTAAGTGGAATATAGTTATTTATATTTTACTTTATCGATAACTTTTACTTTTTTATTATTAGTTTATTTTAGTTTATCGATAACATGCGCTGTTTATTACTTATATTGTAATCTTTGAGATAGGAGATGAACAGCCAGATAGTTAGACTTGGCGACTCGCCTATTGATCCTGATCCTGAATATATATATATATTTTTGTTTTTTGTTTTCTTTTTACTTACTTGGAGACATTACGACAGTCGGCGATGCAGGTGCCGTTGTAGTTGAAACTTTTGCAGTTGAGGCACTCATCCGGTCCAGCGCCCCAGCAGCCATCGCTATTGCATTGATCCGAACAGACCTGACCGGCTTTGACTAGCAAAGATTTGGATGTTAGGAATGGTATCGTCAAGAGAATAATAGACGAGAGGAGTACTTACCACATGCGGTTGTATTGCGATTCTTATTGATGAACTGCTTCTGGTCGTCGAGCTTCTGGAGCGTGGGCCAACGAATGTTGCCCACATAGCAGAGGTTGCTGTTGTCCTGGATGACGATGCTGCCCGAATTGATGTTCTTCAGATTGCGCAGCTCCAGGCTGGACAGCGACGACTTGACAATTGACAGGGCGGCAAAATAACTCTCCATCAGCTGTCTGCCGTGGATGACCTCCAGATTGCGAAAGTAGGACAGATTCTTGAAGTTGTCGTGGACACCCTCAATGTTGAGGTAGCCGGTGATTTCCTTGACCGTCGAGAAGACCTCAAGGCGATCGGGATGCATGGGTATATAGCGTGGGCCCATTGTGTAATTGGAAAAAATGTCCTGATAGCCGGAGAAGGTCTGATCCAGCACCCTGATGTTGCCCTCGATAACGGTGCAGTTCTTAAAGGAATCAATGTTGCCCGAGTGTAAAACGGTGACGCCCGGGCAAGTCTTGGGGCATGGTCCATTGCAGGCGACACACTTGCCATCCTTGGCCATCTTGTCGGAGGGACAGCTGCGCACACAGGCGCCATTGTCCTTCAGCAAGTGGCCGGGACATTCGCGGACACAGGTCGCTCCATAGGCGTACTTGCCCTCGGGATTCACCTCCAGCTCATAGTTGGTGGGATTGTATTTGCGCATGGGCGGGCATTCCTCCTTGCAGACGCCATCATCGAAGAAATTCTTGCACGCAATGCAATCCTTCTGCGTGGGTCCCGTACAACCGCCGGCGCAGAACAGATGACAGCAGTCTCGCGGTCCAGGACCGAAACAGCGACCCTGGGCGCACTGTGGGGCACAGGTGATCTTGCTGAACTTCTGACAGTTTTCCGGTCCCTCGGCCCAGCAGGCGCCACGCTCACAGGAACTGTCGCACACGGGACAGATGCGCTCCTTCGCCGTAAAATTGTACGTGTAATTGAAGTCATCGGAAACGCCCGACAGAATCTCGCGCCAGACAATCGAGCGTGTGTGGCACAGATTGTAATTGTTGAAGAAACCCACCCAGCCCTGGAGTATGTCCCGCAGCTCGGGCATCGCCAGCGTGTTCATCTTCGAGTAGGTGGCAAACAAGGCGTACTTCTCCTTCTCGCCATTCACGCTGAACAGCGTTCGTCCACGTATTATTTGCAATCTGCACCAAAACGAAAAACAAATGTACCCAGTTTAGTTTTTTGTAAGAAAATAGAATTTTGAATCGTTTTTATTTTTGGTTTACTTACTTTGGGAATATCACATTGGTCACATCCACATGACTGATTAGTATGTAGCCTGTCACCTCACGTATGTTGGCCAGAAAGCTGAGATCCAAATTGGCATCCTGCAGCCAAGTTAACTCCAAATTGCCATCGACATAGGTGCAATTTGTGTAACGATCGCGCAGATTGCGATAATGATGATCCCGATTCGAGGGCACCGACAGACGACTCTTTGTGCCGATGCAAACTGTAAAAGCGGAAAAACAAAAGTTGGGTTTTAGTTGAAGGCACATTACTGGGTATGGAATCTTATCAAATCAAGTCAAGATTAGGCTAGAAAAGTAATCATTTGAAGAGCAGTAAGTGAGAGAAACAATAAATAATAAAATAATAATAATAAATATAAATAAAAATAAAAGTCCTTTTACTTTACTTAACAATTCAATTATAGTTCTCAACTTATTAAATATTTATAATAATTTAAAAAAAAAGTTTTTAATGTTTAAGAATATATTTAGAACTTCACTTGGCAAAGGAAAAATAAAGTCATTTATAACATTTATTTGAACAATTTCACAACACTTCTTCAAGATAATGTTTAACATTGGGATTTAATTATTTGGTGCAGTGAAAGCAACCAAATTTCACGCTTGATTTCAGCGGAACAAAAATAAAAAAAAAAAAAAACAACAACAAAAAAATAAGACACAATGTGTGGGCTAAATTTTAATTTCGAGCCGTTGTCTAATTAGAGGCAGGTAGGTGTTGAATTATGTGCCACAGGTGAATGCAAATGCTAAGAAATTAAAATCAAACGAAATTCATTCGAATTATAAACGGAAATAGCAAAGGCTGGCAGCGGAGAGCGCAAGTTTGTTGCCTAAGTCTTTTGTATTTAACGCTCGGAAGCAATGAAAACCAGCAAACTTAAATAAACAAACTTAAATAACGACAGTGAAAACAACAACAATAACAACAGCAACAACAACAATAACAATAACAAGTGGGCGCTGCCAAGTCACAAGTTCAGTTGGCGTTTTCAATAATTAGCAACCCACGCAGATTCAGATTTTCGATTCAGAGACCGAGACGGTGACGGAGCTGGAGACATGCCCGGAGTGCTGAGCCCGACTGTGACTCCGTCTGTTATCATTAGTCAGCGACCTGTTTTAGCTTAGCCAACCTAAGCATCTGCCTGCCATTGATTTGCATGGCCTACTACTACTACCACTACTGCTGCTGCCAGATGATGATTATAATAGAGATGTGAGCGAGTAGAATCTATTAGGAAAGGGTTACGTGGGTCGCCGGTCTTGGGTCTACGTTGCAACCATACATATGTGTGGGCAGCAAAAGTGTGCCATGTGTCAGTTGTGTGTCGAAGTTGGCGAAGATACAGCTACACCCACTTGCTGCACCACGGCCTACGTGGTGGGTTCCACACCCACCCGTCACTCGGCTAATTATCAGCAAGAAAAAAGCACAAAGAAACCGAGAGAGAACAAAAAATAACGATAGCCATAAATATGGCGCATTTGGTTGATTTCATTTCGCGGAAAAAAGAAAGAACGAAAAAAAATAACAATAATTATGAGCAAAGATTGGAACGAAATATTGGCAGAAATATTTTGTTTGTCGCCAGAAATGCGAAATTCTTGACTGGAGCTGGAGCTGGAGCTTGGGAAACGAGAAAGAAATAAAAAAAAAAAACGCAAAACGCTGGAGAATGCCTGCAGTTATGCAGCGCCCAAAGTCAGCGGACCAGGGCTAAAACAAAACACACAAAATACAAAATACAAAGGTGAGGCTGCAGTTGACATTGGGACTTGGACCGAGTCCGAGTCCGAGTCGGAGTCCAAGACTCGGCTCCCAACACAAGGCGGACATTGATCAAAAGCGGCTGCTTGGCTGTTTGCCTGCTGGCGAATCGAAGCGCAACAATTTTCGTACAAATTCTTTGGCTTTGTTGTTTTTTTTTTGTTGTTGTTGTTGTTGGCCAGTTGAAAGCAGCGAGCAGCAGAGTTGCAGCATCAGCAAGCCGCTCTTTTGCGTTGGCATTTCTCATACCGCGCCGCATGAAACCCTTTTCAAGCCGCGGCTGTTTTATCGCGCACAATTTATCAGCAGCGTTTTTCATGTTGCTCCTTTCGACTGAAACTTGAGACACGAACAGGCCGCAAGCAGCAAGCAGCCAGCAGCAGCAGCAGCAGCAGCAGTGGCAGTGACAGTGGCAAGGGGGGGGCCTGTGTTGTGTTTCTTGTGAAATGCCTCAGATGTTGCATATGCGATTTTTCTGCTGGGCTGTGGACACGCCCGCATTGCCAGTGATGCTGCCAGTGTATGTTGTGTATGTGTGTGTGTGTGTGTGTTGTGTGTGGCAAAAAGGCTAATTTGTAATCCTTAGGCTAAGTGTCTCGACGCTAATGAGCAAGAGACTCGCTCTATCTCTGCTTGGCAACAAATCAAAGTCATAATAATTCAAGTGTTGTGAATCATTAAAACAAAAGACTTAGGCAACGAACTTGCAACGAACAACGAACGACAAAAGGGGGCGTTGGGGGAGGCAGAGTTGAGAGTTGCTTGAGGTTAGCAACACTCGCATATGGCGACATTGTATTTTGTGCAGAGCCATCCAGAAGATAGCAACTCAACTTTGCCCTCTGGCCAGAGCTCTAGCAGCCCCCTACTACTTTCCACCTCCCGCTCTCTCTTTCCCTCTCCCTCTCTCCATCTCCATCTCTCTCTCTCTGTGTCTGTGTCTGTGTCTGTGCTGTGCTGCTGACGCGCTGATTAATAGACCCAACCGCATTCCAAGCTTCGCTGTGCGGTGCTGACTTTCTAAATATTGTGTTTTTTCTTCGATCTACGGTTAAAGTTTGCTTCAGGCCGTGGGGGGAGGGGTTTGAGGGAATGTGAGGATGGGGTTAGCCGCTGCAAGCACGACGCATTTTCGTGTGGCAAGTCAAACGGCTGCATAATCGATTTGAATGCTAGAGACTCGAGTCTATGCGCAGACTCCAGCAGCAAACAGACTTCGACTCAGACTCTCAGCTCGATTCTCAGTTCTCAGTTTCGGTTTTGAGACTCGCTTAGCCGGTTCTGGCTGTGCATGTTGCTGTTGTTGTTGTTGTTGTTGTTGTTGCTCACGTTTATGTGCGCTCCCCGCCTCTAGACCTCTTCATCATCATCATCATCATCGTCTTCTTCTTCTTGCGCTTGTTCTTTTTCCCTCTAGCTGTGTCTGTCTGTCTGTCTGTCCGGTTGTCCATTTTGTGTGTATTTTCATTTCGTGGAAAAGATTTTTAACTCTGTGGCCAAACCATCTGGATTTGCTGAGTTCTGCTGCCCATCGCTCTTCGCTTGTACCTTTGCCTGAGGCCACAACAACAACAACAAAAACAACAGCAACAACAACAACAGCAAGAGCAACATTAAAAGCCATAGATTTTTGTTGTAAAATAACAAAAGATTTAAAAGGGCATTAAGCATGCTTTGTTTTTTACCTACATAGAATCAATGTTTGTTCAGCATGCTCCCCATCCCCCCATCCTACAACACTCGTATGGAAGTGGGCAGATTCTGATCAACAAAAATTATAAGGCGTCGGCCGTTATTGCCGCCAGCTAGTTGCTGCCACAATTTGAACCGAGACAAGTACATTGATCTCTAAACAACAACAAAAACAAAACAAAACAAAAACAACTGCGGTGAAAGTTCGTCAAATACATATTGACACATACGCATATATTTATACTATATATATATATATATATATATATATATGTTTATATGTTTGTATGCAGATGCATCAGCAGCTGCCCGCCGTCGATGATTAGGTGTCACAGATTAGCCATGTGTGTGTGTGCTTGTGTTGCTGTTGTGGCAAGCGCTATTGCCTTGCTACAGTTAGAGTTGGCAATTGGCGGTTGCCAGTTGTTAGCTGCAACATTGCCACATAAATAATTCATAACTGTTTTGCGACAATTCAGTCGCGGCACGCGTTCAACTTACAATGAAATTGTGTAAAAGCGCTTAATAAATTCATTTACGACTGGCCATTAAAATCACGCAGCTCATTATAGATACTCCACACTCCACACTCCATACTCCATACTCCATACTCTACACTCAATCGCAATCCGCTACCCCCACCCCTTCCCTCACCTTGCACCTCGTGTTGGCCCGTAAGCCGAGCGATCGCTTGGTTACGTGCGCGGATTTTGCAAAACAATTCTGCAACTTGCGGCAACTTTCTTTCATAAGTTGTTGTTGTAGCTATTGTTGTTGTAGCTATTGTTGTTGTTACTTTTGTTGCAGTTGCTGCTGCTGTTGTATGTATATTCTATGTCGTGGCGTCACGAAGACAAAGGCAAATAAGCGCAACGAGCTTTCGCAGAAAACGCTGCAAGCGCGCATCTTCAACAAATGTTTTTAGCTTTTTATTTTTTCTTTTCTTTTCAGTTGAGGCAGCGCTGATCATGCAACAACAAAGCACCGACATGGCATGCCTCCTGTTGTTGTTGGCCTGCAACAAAAAACATAAGACAAAAAAGAACAGCTTTCTTGGCCAAGTCGAAAATTGCATACGCTTGCAGATCAAAGCTCAATTCAAATGAATTAAATATAGTAATATAGTACGAATAATATGAATAATAATAATAAGAATAACAATAATTGATTTGCACACAAAATAATGGGAGTATAATAACAATCTTAACTGGAGAGTTTGTTTTTTGTAAGAATACCTTAACCAAAAAGCTTTCAAAATTTTCGAAAACCCAATCAATTTTTACTATTAAATCTAAAAATCTAATGGATCTAAAAGTTCCATATTTTTATTTTGGCTTGGATAACTTGGCTAAATGGTTTTTCAAACAGAAACTCATATTTTGACTGATCGTTCTTATGAATATCTATGATGATAGTGAACCAATCCTAATGGCTCCTACTTATGTACTGCCCATACTCAAAATTACAGTTAAAGATGAGGCAGGCGGATATGTCTAAATCAGTAATA
This sequence comes from Drosophila kambysellisi, assembly GCA_035042185.1. Classification (NCBI taxonomy): domain Eukaryota; kingdom Metazoa; phylum Arthropoda; class Insecta; order Diptera; family Drosophilidae; genus Drosophila; species Drosophila kambysellisi. The sequence continues at coordinate 8,016,314 of JAWNLS010001251.1, forward strand.
TAAATAATATAACTACTCTCTGCTGTTAGGGTATACAAAATCAAAAGATCTCAAGCCACAAAAAACTGGCCCTGGTTTGAAGTTGCTGCGCGCTGTTTTGTTGCCCATTTCGTGTTCGATGCGCGTTCATTTAAGTTTTTCAACTCAAAAAACAATTGGGCGCAGGTCGTGCTGCATGATAAAAGCAACAACAACAACAATAGCAACAGCAACAACAGCAACAGCAACAACAACAACAGCAACTAGAATGAGTAGTAGAAGCAACAAACAATGTTGCCATTAGATAAGCTCGACGCGATTGCGCTTTGTGCAAAGTCCGAAGCAACAATGAGCGAGAGGAGAGTGAAGAGTGTAGGGAGGAGACAGATGAGAGAGAGGAAAGGAGAGTGGAGTGGAGAAAATGACGATATAGCTGCTTGGTTTAATGAGCACGCCCTGGCGCCATTTTTGGGCTGTTCAATGCCCATGGCTATAAGCATTTTCAGTAACTCAGCATTTTAGCTATTTTTAGGCATAGAACTAAAAGCGAAGAAACCAACAGCAACAACAGCAACAACAGCAACAACAACAACAAACAAGCAACAATAACAAACAGCAACAATAACAAATACGTGGGCCGCAACAACGAAGCTGCGGAAGCTGCTGTGGCTGCTGCCGCTGCCGCTGCTGCTGCTGCAAGTTTCGAAATCGAAACGCCCACACGAGAAGACAAGCAAAGCACAGCAAAACTTACAAAAAGTCGCTAAAGCTGACGAAGAAGAAGAAGAAGAAGAAGAAGAAGAAGAAGATGATGACAATAAAGAAGAAGAAGAAGAAGCAGACTGCAGACTTTAAGACCACACCGTGGAAAAAAAATCATTTGTTTGTCGGTCACACTGTGAATTCCGAAATTTAAAATACAAAGTGCAGGCTTCAAAAAGGCTGATTAAGAAAAAGTGTCGTAAAATGTGTAAATACAACTCTGTGTGTGTGTGTGTGTGTGTGTGTGTGAGAGAGAGAGAGCGCAAATAAAAGAGAGGCAGCGAAGGCAGGAGAGCTGCGCAGTCGCAGCAGCTCAACTGCAACTGCTGTCTGTGTGTATGTGTGTGTGTGGGTTTAGAAAACCAGTATTTTGTACTGCGCACTCTACACTATAGTTGGCTTGCTAAGAAACTAACAGCAACAACAACAACTGCAAAACTGGCATTAAAGTTCAACAGCTTAAACAAAAAATAGAATACAAAAAAAAATAACTCGCAATTGGCGATTTGCTGTTGAGTGTTTTTTATTTCTGCTGCATTTATGATGTCTTAATCAGGAATTATAGAAATGCCATGCAAACTAAGCAGCACACAGCTGCAGTTGCACACAAGCACACATACACACACACACACACAGAGGCAGAGTGAGCGCGTGCCTGACGCCGTAATTAGCCAGAGCTTACACCATTTTATGAGGCTGGCTCTCAGTGGATGCTGTTGTTGTTGTGGTTGTTGTTGTTGTTGTTGTTGTTGCTATTGTGAGTCTTTGTGGATGCACAGTGTGGCCAGGCACACTATGGAATGTGGTTTTTCAAGCACCAACTCACACACACACACACACAACACACACACACAACACACTCACACACAACACACACATACAGCTATAGTTGGAGCCAAAGCTAGCGCTGAGGAAACCTTTCAGTTCTCAACTAGAATAAGGCGCTTGGGCTCTCAAATCGTGGTCGATGCTTTATGTTTTGTTGGCCTGGCCAAAAAGCGTTAAAGTGCAGCCCAAAACGCACGCAAGCAAATAAACCAACAAAGAACACAATAGAAAAGTAAAGCTAGAATAATTGTGTATATAGCAAAGAAAAGACATAAACTTTATTTTAAGTGTAAAACCTGGCAGAATGTTAAAAAAAATGTATAGAAAAGTAAAATTAGTTTTTGTGTGGATTTTAAATGGTTTTTTGATAACTACAAATAGCTAACTTAATAAGGTTAGATAACTTGGCTAAGCAATTAAAAGCGCTGAGAAAAACAGAAATTACAATTGTAATTTCATGCTAATATAAATATATATTCTACGTTGAGCAAGCAGTTTAATTAACATCAGTTAAACTATATCTATACTATTTGCTAACCCTTTTTTAAACTTGCCTCACTTTAGAGTTGCTTGTGTATACGGTAAATGTTTAAGCCCTCTTTTGTTATGACAGCTGTCAACAATTGCGCAACATCGATAATCAAAGCATTGTGAATAGTCCACAATTGCCACAACAATAAGTCCAATTGTCCTCGATATCCAGGTTTTCCCCTTTCCGCCCACTGATAGATTCACAGTTAGTATCCGTGTCGACTCGGTTTGTTTAGCCAATCGACTTATTTGCATATTTGTTGCAGCTGTGCTTGTTTACAACAACGACAACGACAAAGTGCCATAAAATTGCAAAACTACTTTGGAGTGATGCAAAACACATATATATATATATATATATATATATATGTATGTATGTCTATATATGCATATAAATATAATTATTGATAGTCACACACTCGAGCTACAGTTTCGATTCAGAAGAAACGACCCTTGGGTACTTTTAACAATTGACAATTGCTTTGGCAAATCGCTTATCAGTATAATAATAATAATTATTATTTTTATTTTCTTATCCATATCCGGAAAACTTAAATATGTATATAGTGTGTATAGTGTGTACAAACATTAAAAAGCTGGATCCATTAGCATACGGCAACGCAACTGGCGATAGCCGTGGCTCTTATCTCAATATTTGTACAAGTGCGGACCGGGGGCCGAGACGTTTATTAATTTGCAGCTACAAGATCACTGAATATCGACAAAAGTATGGACTGGTGGCTGGGAGGGGAAATGGGGAGGGGAGGGGGAGCGGGAGTCGTTGCGGGGAGCAGCAGAAAATTGTTAACTTATTTGCCAGCCAAATGCTAATATTTGCGCCAAAGTATTGGGCAAACAAATGTTTTGCTTAAAGATACAAACAAAAAATAAATGAGATGCCATATGATGTTTAAAGTGACCTGACTAGCAGATACCCTGTTCCCTGTTGTCCCAGCTGCAACCTTCATGAAGATGTGTAAATTGAACAAATTGCAAGGTCATAACTATAAAAAAACACGCTAATGGAAATTTTTCAAAACGAAGTCGACATTTATCAATATTGACTGATTAAGCATATACATATACATATATATATATATATTTAAATATATAGATTTATCACAACCAGTTGACACTTTTTTAATGTGTGCAGGGTATAAAAACGTGCAACATTTTGTTGTTATTAATTTTCGAGCAACAGCAACAAAAAGGGGCAGTTTATAAAAGTCTACGAAACGATAATTTGGTAAAATAAGCATACAAAAATTATATGATAATATGTGAAATGATATTGCACATTTTTAATTTTATTTTAGAACATATTGAACTGCCCTCGAGTGTTGACTGTTGTGGGTTCTCATTAATTTTCGAAGTGGGTAAAATGAGCAAATGCGATACTCGTGATACTTGCGATGTCAACAAATTAAGTCGCCATTTTAGCTGGAAATTGTGTCGACTGTTTGCGGCAGTTGCTGCTGTTGCTGCTGCTGTTGCTGACAAAGAGAAATGGAAAATTTGCTTGAAAGTGCAACAGCCACAGCCAACCAGTCGTATGAGCAACAACAAAAATAAAACAAAAAAATATTTCAAGTTGGTTACGAAATGCGCACAAACAGTAGAGAGATTCTTACAGGGTTTCGTGTTTGTGGAACGGATTGATAATAAAAACAATAATAAGCTAAAAAGTAAACTACATACACTGCTTACCCCACGAGAGGGGAGGGGGGAGGGGTGGAGGCTTAGGGGGCGGGGTCGTGCGCCCAAGTCAAGAGGTTGAGGCCCGAACACCGGCCAACCAACTGGGCAGGTAAAAAAAGGTATGAAATGCCAACAAGCAGCCCAAAAAGAAACCCCAAACTGAGCCCAAAACTAAACATTGGTGCACTTCAGCACTTCAGTGCGATAAGATAAGCGGAGCTGCATATCAACACACAGATACACAGATACAGATACGAAGCGAAGTTAACTGCCGAGTAAATACGAGTACCTTTTGGACATACATACATACATACATACATCATACATAAATATATATGTATGTATATATATGTGTGTTTATATATTTTGATTTTTGTGCTTATTCGGGGCAAATGTCTTGATATGATTATGATATATGGGCAGGCAAATCTACATAAACATCATGATGGATGCACACGCATGATGGATGCACATGATGTGATGTGTGGCTAAGGCTAAGTGTGGCTAAGTTGAATGAGTCAACCCCCCACAACACAGCAACTTAGACAGGTTCAATTCAGTACCTATTTGTATAGGTAGTGTAGTGTAGTGTAGTAGTGTAAGTCTATAAGTTATATTATATAAATATAATGATTAAATTCAAAAGAATATTCAGATTTGCATATGACTTTCAACAGTGGCTTAAATATTTTCAACAAAAAAAAAATGGATAAATTGAGATACTTATCGGATATATAATAATATAATAAATATTTCTCTCTTATGCAATTTTCTTTTTTGCAAATGCCATTTTCTATTAAATCCAATTACTCATTCAGTTTATGACTTAAGAGAGTAGCTTAAACGATTAATCAGTCATTTTATATATATATAATATATATATATAATGATAAGTCTCTCTCTCTGATTATCTTTTTTGTCAAATCCAAAAGCTTTTTCTGTTTTGCAAATGACTTAAGAAAATTACTAAAATACTTTCAGACATTAAGCTGCCATTTTCTTTATTCAAATCGGTAATAAAATTTTCGTGTATTTAATATATAATAATAATAATGTATCTCTCTGTTTCTTTCTCTCTCTCTCTCTGTCTCACTCTTCCATCAAATCCACATGCTTTTTCAGTTTTGCAAATGCCCCAAGATAAGTAAATTAAGCGTTTTCAACCATTAAGCTGCCATTTTCTTGATGGCCATCGTCAATAAACCATTTGCATTCCGTTAAAGCCATCACATCAATGTACCACATTTATAATTTAATAATTTTGGCTTTTGCTTTGACAGTCTTTCTTTTCTCCATATCCATTAGGATATGGCCACTTACTTTTGCCTTTGGGGAACGTCTCCTTGTTGTTATCGCCGACGACGCTGACACCGTTGCCGATGATGGCGGCGCTTACCGCTGCTGCTGCGGCTGTTGCACGATCATGGGCAACGTTGGTGGCACGATTGCGTGCACGGTTCGCGTTACTATTGCGATAGGCGTCCTGGTGTCGCTGCTTCGAATTCTGGCGGGCGAACCGATCCCGGGCCGCCGAGACGGGCCACACGCAAATGCAGTTCACCACGAGCAGGAGCAGCAGGACGAAGAGCCACAATTTTAATGTGCCCATCGTTTTTGGGTTGCACTCAAACTGTTGCAGCTGAGCCAAAATGCGAATCAAGTGCGAATCGAAACTGAGGCCAGTGACGTCATTAGTGTCTTTGTGGTCTCTTTTTGTTAATTTCAAAAAACTGGTAACGCTTTCAGCCTATGTTGCTGCTTTTATTTGCTGCTTTTTGTTTGTTTAAACAATTTTTATTGGGTTTTTGCTGATTTGCGCGTGTTATTTTTCGCTTTGTCAGCGCGAAAAGACCAAAAAAAATTGGCTACGTTTTGCGTGCCAAAAATGTAACAAAAAAAACTTCCGAACTCTTTCACTGCGTTTTATTATTGCTGTTGTTGTTGTCGCTGCAATTGCCGTATCTGTGTGTGTGTGTGCGTGTGTGTAAATATATTTGTGTTTGTATTTGTAACTGCTGCTGCTGCTGCTGCTGCTGTTTTTTTTGTTTTTGTATAGGAACCAGTTTCACATTACGAAGACTTTTCTTGTTGTTGTTTTTGCTTTTTGCTTTTTTTTGTTTGCTGGCAGCTTTTCAATTCTCTTTTTCGAGTTCGACTCGCGCGTAGCTTTTTTCGAGGTTAGGGTGAGCGCGCGCAGGCGCAGGCGCAGCTTTTAAAAAGCTGAGCTGCAAGCTGCCTGTCGCTTATGTTGCTGTTGTTGTTGTTGTTTTTGTTATAACTGCTATTGTTGTTGTTGTTGTCTTTTGCACAAACACTTGGCCATCTTGTGGCAAACAACACTAAACAACTACAGCTGCACTTTGATCCGCTTTTTCGTCCCTGTCTCGCCAATTAGCAATGAAATCACAAAAATTATTATATGTATATTTTTGTGGCTCTTCTCTTTGCACTTCTTCTTCGCTTGCCACAAAACACACTCGTTTCTATCAGCAGCCAGTCGCTAAACAAACTGGACTTTTTAAAATTTGTTTTTTTTTTTCTATTTATTTTTGTTTTTGGTATTACATTCGATTAGCAGTGAATTAGCGGCAAGTCGAACGGTTCACGGTGCAACGAAAAGGGGGCGGCAAGGCGTGGCACAGCTTTATCGAGTGCCTGGACTCACTCACGTCACGACTCGTGTAGCAATTCGCGTCTGCGCAGCGTCACGTTAACTTCGAAACTGATGCCGAAACGAACGTCGCTCAATGCACAGCGCACTCTGCTCACCAATACAAACACATACACAAACAAACACACACACACGCACACAAACACATACATAACTCACGGCGAGTTAGGTAAAGAGCGAGCATAGCCAGTATAGAATACAGGTAAACCTCACAATGCTGGTAAAAGGTGAGCGGCGAAGATCCCGAAGCGAAGATCAGGCCAACAACAACAACAACAACACACAAAACTAAAGCAAGGCAAAGCAAAGCAAAGCAAAGCAAAACGAAGCAATGCAAAGCGTAGCGAGGCGAGCCAAAGAAAATGCTACCTGTTGCTGGTGCAGCTGCACAATAGATTCAAAGACAGCAACAGGCAGCTAGAGAAACACACACATGCACACCTACAGTTGCAGTCAGTTAGACCGATAGAGTTAGTGATCCTAACTAAAGATAACTGATGATTGCAATGTGATCGTTCTAAACTATAAAAAATATGTTATATTGTGGAACCGTTTTATAATATTAAATATATCATATTGTGGAACGGCCATGTTGCAATCCACAAGTGAGCTACATACAACTAAAGATAACTCATCCAGGTCTTTTTAGAATATTCAATATGTGATATAGTATTTATTAGATATTATTTAAATATTTAACGATGTAAATGAGCAGGCAACTTATTAATTATTATTCTGTAATGTATGTATATACAAATTTAAAAATAAATTTAAATTTAAATTAAAATATAGCTGCATTTTTATTAAATTTTCAAATGCAGGTTGCTCTCTTTTAGCGCAACACAATTTGAATTTAAATAGCCTTATCCGACTCTTAAATCCTTTTTCGACATATCGCTGATAACTGTTTAATCCTAATCCGCGCTTGACTTCTTCTTCTGTCTGTCGTCTGCTGACAGCTGTCGTCTGTTTGTCGAGCAAAACACACACACACACACACAAAGCTACACAAGCACACAGGTAAGTTCACAAATTGTATATGTACCGAAATTCGTAGCTGTTGTTGTTGTTGTTGTGCTTCTTCTTCTTTTTCATGTTCATCGCTTGTGTGCGGCGAATTCGCGGCGAAGCATTTAAACAGTTGTTATAGTGGCAGCCATGCGCTTGACGCTCAGGTAAGCGAACACATTCGCTCTCACTCTCCCTCTCTCTCGATCGCTCTCTCTCACCTGTGGCTCTCTACGTCTGTGTGTGTTGAGTCTGAGAGAGTTGTTGGCCTGTGCAAATGCTGCCTTATAAGCACTCAAGTTCGCCGATTGGCTTGTCTGGGTGTGTGTATGAGTGCGTGTGTGTGTGTGTGTGTACGAGACTGATCTCTGCGTGGGCATTAAAATCTACGGCGCTTTGGCTTTTGTCTTTGTTGGCCAAAAAAATAAAACAAAAAAATTAATACACACAGATTTGTAGAAGCGCTGTTAACATTGTATTTTGGCAGTTTTCTGCGTTGCTGTTGTTGCGTCGAGAAAAACAATTCTCACCTGTTGCAAGCCGCAGGGGTTTTTACGTCAGACAGCAGGCAGCAAGGACTCTCACAGGTAAAATGAGGCGCATACTTCAGACGCACAATGCCGAACGGGGCAATAAACAATAAATATTGTGCAGCAGGATGGCAGCACAGACAATAGATGTGTGGCACGTAGAAGAAAAGTGCAACAGGCAGCTAGAACCGCAGCTGCAGCATCTAACCAAATACCAATCGAATCCCACGCGGCGATCGACGACTCTCCAAAACTCTGCCTCATTGTTTTACTTCGGGGTTTTTTGTTTTTGGTTTAAGCATGAAAATACGTTTTAAATTTGAAGATCGTTGTTAAAAGTTTGGCTGAAGCGCCTCTTCAGTTTACAGGCTGATTTCAGCTGCTTGAAATCAAAGTCTATAATCAAACATATTAATAGCTGTCTATGCAGCAACATCAGACCTCAATCACAACCCGTACCAATGAGAAAAATCCAAGAAAAACAGAATCATCTGTCAAAAATCGAAGAACATGCAACCGACAACTGAGCTCCAGTGAAAACCACTCCAAGTCAACATCAGCATCAGCAACAGCAACAGTAACAGCATCAAAATCAGCCCCACACTCCAAACCTCAAACAGGTAAACGAAGGTGTAAGAAATTGGTTACAAAACATTTTCCATGAAGCGTACAAAATGCATATGAAAATCGTTCCGCACCCTCTTCTCAAACACTCACAAAAAAAAGAGAGAAACAAAAAGATACTAAAAGAAAAGAAAGCCTCTGACGACGACCCTTGAGACGAAGATGAAGACTCCTGCTGCTGCTGCTGCTGCGACTGCTCCTTCTCATAATCATCGTCATCGTCGTTGTCGTTGAAGTAGATGACTTTGCGCCTGACTGCGGCTAAAACGCTGTCGGGATTAATGGTAACAAAAGATGCCAGCATCAGTTCAGTTCAGCTCAGTTGCGCTCAAGTGTAGAGCTGATCCTAAGTCTGTAGTTATTGTTGTTGTTGTTGTTGTTGCAGTTGTAAGCGCCGTTACTCAAGTGTCCGTAACGAAATGTAAAGTGTGAGGCGTTTTGCACATTTGACAGCTGAATAGGGCCAAAACACACACACACACACACAAACGGAGTACAGTCAGTTGTTAGTCGTCGTCTGGCGCCGCTGCTTACTAACACTCAGTTCCAGTACCAGTTTCAGTTTACAAAATACTTTTGGCCACAAGTACACATTTAATTTAAGCACGTGCTGCACACATCAGCCCAAAAGGTGCTTAGTACTAAGCTCCCGCCACAGACTGATTGGATTGTCAGACCCTTTGTTGCCCTCGCAGCATATGATGACCAGCAGCAAGAAGTACAAGCAGTCAACGATAAATCGATCAAACACACAATTTTGCTACATCAGCATCAACATCAGCTTCAACATCAACATCAACATCAACATCACCATCAGCATCAGCATCAGCATCAGCATCAGCTGTCACAAATGTTTTGCAGCAGTGGAATCCGCTTAGAATTAAAGCTAATTGCCATAGCTTTCAATCATGATGCGGCACATTTTACTTGCCTCTCTCTCTATCTTTTTTGCCTTTTTTTACAGCTTCTACTTCTGCTTCTTCTTTCGCAGTAATATTTGGCCATATTTTACAATGACGTCGTCGCTGCGCTGTTGCCTTTAACCCCACAAAATAAGCATGCAAATATCACGCTTCATTTGTAGATGCTGATGAGTCGCCGATTTTTGACTGCGACTTTAAATTCACATTTAACTGCCAGTTTCCATAAGTATTTTTCTTTTATATTTCTTGTTTTTTTTTTCATTTTGAATTTTAGTGGTTGTTGCAAGCAGCGAGTGCTGTGTTGCTACCCCGCTACCCTGTACAGCAAGGGGGTCAAAGTTAGCTGAGCAGACTGTGTCTTTAACTTAAATCAAAATCTTAAACATTTCTTGAATCAATCAAACAAATAATAATAATACTAGCAGATGTAATTAGCTAATGGTATATTCAGAATACTAAGAATTCTCAAAGACAAAGCATATCTAAAAAAAACAGGTTCCTCAAAAACACAGAATTGTCATTATGTAAAAGACAATTTTGCTTAAGATTTAAGCTTTTAAATATATTACAAAGATTAACTCGTTGATTATCAAAACAGGCAGAGGGCTACAGGGCATTCCCGCAGTCGTATCCCTAATGAGTGTAATTTTAGCATTCCTGATTTTGTTGCTTATATTTATTTCGTCGCACGACTCACGTTTCAGTTCAAGACTCAAAAACGTCTGCGTCTCTTTTGTTGTTGTCATTGTCGTATTCGATTCGAGTTGAAGCTTTGAGTGTGTGTGTGTGTGTGCTTTTTTAGGCATTGCTGCTGCTGTTGTTGTTGTTGCTTGGGCTTTTTCTTTAATGTCTTTGTAAACATAATTGCAACAACTCCAATAACAGATTGTTTGCGCGACTTTAATCGCTTTGTCGTGAAGTGTGAAATATGAGCGGCCGCTGCGAGCCGACCCAAGCAGACCCGAGTCGAGTCGAGCCGAGCCAAGCCGAGCCGAGGCGAGCCGAGCCGAGTCCGCGAATTCGACTTGAGCCGAAGCAAGCACTAGCGCAGGCGAGTCGAGGCGAAGGCGAAGGCGAAGGCGAGTCGAGGCGACGGCAAGGCAGGGCGAGGGCGAGTCGAGGCGACGGCGAGTCGAGGCGAGGGCGAGGCGGGGCGAACTCTCTGTGGAGCTTTTTACATTTTGCCGCAAAGGCGATTGCTATGCTTTTTATTGTTGTGCGCACTGGTATGCTGCTGGAGGGGGTGGGGCAGGGTCGCTCGTCAGTTGTAGCGCATACAACAATATACACAGATATTATATACATATTCATATACATATCCACATATCTGTCGGACATTTATTTTCGGTTTAAAAATACACACAAGCATCGTTGTGTTTTTTATTTTTGTTTTTTTTTGGCACATTTTGTTGTGCATAAATATTTGCAAGGCGACTTAATATAAAATATGGAAAAGCAACAAACTTGCTGCTTCTTCATCTTCTGTTGTTGTTGTTGTTGTCGTCGTCCATTTTGTCAACAGCTAAGTGGACAAGAAGAAGAAGCAGCAGCAGCAGCACCAAGTTCAATTAGCGCATTCGTTGTTTGCCCGCTTCGATTTGCTAAATTTAATCCAAGCATAAAGCACGAGAATAAAAAAGCGCGGATTGAAAATGGCTAAGAAAAGTATAGTCAAGAGAATAATCGACGTGCAGATACCCTGTACAGTTAACACTCTTGTGTTTATTATTTACTACACTTCCAGGGCATTCGCCTGCCATGCAAATCTGTATAGCTATCCAAATATTAAGATGATACCTTGCAAAATTGTTATTGCTAAAAGATGTGCTGTGCAATAATACGAATACTTTATGGAATTATATATTTTACTTTATTATACCCCTTTGCAAATCATTTCTGCTGGCTACCAAGTAGAACAAAAGCCACAAGATAAAAAATTAAAGCCAAGGCAAGGCTGAAAACGGACGTTTTAGCAACGCACACGTGTCCAAGCGATGCATGGGGCGGGTCGAGGTTGGGGGGGGATGCATAGGGTCGAATTGGGTAGAGTGGCATGTCCAGAGCGACCAGCGACAAGATGTTGCAACAACACTCGACAGCAACCTGTGGAGCCACCGCCCATTAGGCCATGGAGCATGAAACAAAAGACGAAGCAAAGAACTGCTTGCCACAAAAGAAAAGAGGCTGCAACTTCGACTCCAACTTCAACTCCAACGGCGACAGCGACGGCGACTGGGACTGGGACTAAAGGCCCTTAAAAGCCAACTCAGCGGACCAAGTGAAGTGAAAGATTTGCACAGTGAGATAGCTTATTTTGGATTTAAGCCTGTTCTGAGCAAGAAGGTCTTCGAGTCGCCAAGTCGCCGAGTCGCGTCGAGTCTTTGAGTCTCGAGGCTGAGTCGCCACAGCGTTGAGCGTCTGCCTTGGCTAATCGGCGACTATGTAAGTTGGTTGTTAAAGCCGCGTACGTGCGGCGACAGACACCAAGATTGAAGCAAACGTGAGATGTTGTTGTTGCTGTTGTTGTTGCTGTTGACACAACTGGCAGCAGCAGCAACAACAACAACAACAACATTAGTCGAACCGCAGCCGCATTCCAATATGTAAGGATTCTGCTGCATGCAGCCACCCAATTGAGAACAGCAGCAGCAGCAGCAGCAGCATCTCTTGCCGTATTGCAGTTGTGGCAAGGTCAATACATTGCCAGCAAAGGTCACAGATGCCAGCTTCGATAAGCTGACTGCTAGTTCAGCTAATCGAATATAGCCAGATACTTATGTATATATATATATATATATTTAAGTACTTCAAATGATGGCATTGCAAATGATGATTCAAATTTCGCAGCAATTATAATCAATTTGTTGTTTATGATTAATAAACAGTCTATTTGCATAAGTAAAAAAAAAATAGAAATACATATGTATATACATATATATATTTACATCGATAGCTGGCTTGGAAAGTGTACATACTTATTAAGTTGACAATAAAAACAAAAGAGCCATAATTAATTTTAAGCATTCCTCCAATGCTATTCACATTTTTTTGATTTGTTTTTAAATGAAAATTATAAAAATGCCAATGTATTAATTTGGGGTCTCTGCTGTTGTTGGTGTTGTTGTTATTGTTGTTGCTTTACGGATTTCATTTGTTTTTTGCTTTGGTGTTTTATTTTTCTTGTTGTTTTTGTTGTTTCTTTAGAGTCAAGATTCGAACTGAAACCGGTTCGGCGCTCAAAATAGCAACAACAACAACAATGGCCGTTACCAAAGCTCCAAGCTAAATAGAGAGTGAGAGCGAGAGAGCGCAACAGACACACACTATCACAGACTTATCTCATGTGTGTGTGTGTGTGTGTGAATTTCCTATGAAAACGGATCGCTCAGCATCCACAGTGGCGCAAAAGGGGCACCAAATGGCGGGGCAGAGATAAATTAATCCTGATTATTTTGTTTTTGCCAACTTGTTGCCAATTAATTATAAGATCCTGCACAGAAATAGAAGAAACTTTTATGACTTGCAGACATTTCCCATAAAAAATAATTGCCTTAAGAGAAACTTCCAAAAGATTTCGATAAAGAGCAACCAACGCAGACACACACACAACGAAGGCATTGAGAGATGCTGGAAATGACAAGCTGAACTTATGGAATGCATGTGTGTATGCGTGTGTGTTTGCGTGTGTGAAGATTGTACGCTCAGCATCCACACAAAAGTCTCTCAACTCAAGCCTGACTACGCCACTTGGGTGTATGTCTTAGCTTAGTGCGATACGTTCAGTTTGACTTTCGTTAAGTACGATCAGGTTTGTGGCTTTACTGATATTAGTAAAGTTTCACTTTTTAATGCGAAAACAGGGAAATAGCAAAGAAAGGTATATAACAGTAATGCAGAAAATAGCAAAGACATGAACTAGTGGACATATAACAAAGACCAACACCTTAATGGAGAAAAAGAAGCAAAGGGGGAAATTAGCAAAGAAGTGATGATTATTATAGGGAATTAACTTGAAATTAATAATAGAGTAATGTAGCAAAGTTTCAAAAGCAGCAAATGCAGACATGCATCAGTAGAACAGAAATATGTAAATTAGTAAAGACTTGCACCACAGAAAATATTATAGTTTAGTCTCACCCCTTACTGGGAAATAAACAGAAAAATAAGGCAAGATGAAATGAATTAAGTAACGATCACACCAAAACCAAAGACAGTAGATTTGGGAATTAGCATAGATTTCAAATACAGAAAATATTATAGTAAAGTCGCACACCTTAGTGGAGTATCAACAAAGAAACATAGCAAAAAGGCGACTGGGAAGAGAAATTTTTCCCACAAGCTGAAATTAAGTAACGGTCACAGCAAAGTTCCACTATTTCCTGAGCAAAACAGGGAAATAGCACGGAAATGCTATAGTAGCAAAAATACTAGCAAGGACAAGCACCTGGAATGCTTAACGAACTGCTATTAAAATTGCCAAAATATATACAAAAAATGCAAATTCTAAAGCCGTATTTCTGGGGTCAACACGAAATGATAAATAGTTTTGGCTCAAATTAAGTTGTAGTCGTAATAACGGTCACCGCACAGAGCATGTCTATTGTTTTGGCAATGTGGAATTTCTATTGTCCAAAAAGATGATAATATAACCTAAGCGAGCGCAGTTAAAACAAGTTCAAAGCATTGTGCTGGATGTCTGTGTGTGTGTGTGTGTGAGAAATAATGGCAAATGTTTTACCATTAGCATTAACCCTTAGTGCGCTTAGAGTACTGCTGTTGCACAGGTCATATGGCAAACTATTAATGTGTCTGTGTGTGAGTGTGCGTCGGTGTGTATGTGTGTGTTGGCGCATGCGCAGTCGATTGTATCCGCTGGAAAAGAACACCCGATGCGAGATCAGACAGCGTGAAGTTTCCAACTTCATTTTGGGCTGTGCTTTGTATTATTTTGTTTTTTTTTTCTATTCGTATAGAGCAGAGGGAGGTGCGTGGAGTGGCTAAAGTTTTGTCAGAGACAAACAAACACACTCACACTCACACTCACACACACACACAGAGAGACAAAGCGGACGGGCAGAAATTAAAACGCATGCGTGTCGGTGTCGCCACCAAACGGCAACAATGATAAATGCAACAAGAGCAGTTACACTTGAAGAAAAAACATAGTGCCAACTGATTTTTTGAGTTATATTTATATATTAATTTTATTTTTACTAATGAGATAAAAAGCTCAAAAGCAAAAAAAAATATATTTACCGAAAAATGTTACAGATCATTTAAATTTTTCTTAGTGTGTCAGTCGGGGTGGTTTCAGACAGCGGGTGTGTGTGTGCAACAATTGGCTGCAAGCACAGCGCTGAGCTGAGTGCCAGCGCGTATCTGTTGCATAGAAGTTCTTGCTTCAGGCACTGTTTTTTTTTGCCATAAAACACTTGAAGCATAACTTCAACTACAACAACAACAACTGCAACAACAATTGGCGTTACGCTTTGCAGCGGCAGCAGCTCAGCTGCAGTTGAAAGTTGAATGCAACTTTGTGTTTTATTGGGCTTTTAATAAATTTTCCCATTGTTTGAGATACCCAGTTTTTTTTTTTTCGGTTTCGTTTTGTATGTTTTTGGTACTTTAATTAATTTGGCGCGTGTTGAGTTTTATTTTCAATTACATTTTATTTTAAAGTCAAGTGGAAACGCTAAAAATGATGCCACGAAGTGGGGCACAGCTGGCTAATTGCGGCACACGGTACGCTCTTGCTTACCTATAATTATCGAACTTAGAATTACACGACAGCTGAACTGCAGCGCAGAAGGCAGACTCACCTGCAAGGCACAGAAAGAGAGAGAGAATAAAATGTTAATTGTGATTGGTTAAATCAGTTTTGAGTTGGACTTACGATAAGTGGGCATGTGTATGTGTGTGTGTGTGTGTACAATTTTGCCTTGAAACTATCATTGTAACTTTTGCGGTACTCTTCTTCTTTTTCGGTAAGGTATTTTCTCTCTTAAAATCCCTTTTGCAAATGAGCTTTGAATCAGACTTACGCTCAGTTTGTATGTATGTGTATATGTATGCGTGTTATTCTAACATTTTCACTACTCTTCCTCTTTCTTTGGTAAGGTATTTTCCCTCTTAAAATCCCTTTTGCATATCGAAGTAAATATATTATGTAAATGAGTATGTGTGTTTGTGTGTGTGTGTGTGTGCATGGGCATGCAACAGCATTGCAACAGTTTACAGTTGATGATTGCCGTTATCGGCGAGCTTAGGTTGCAACACTTTCGCTACATTTAATGCACGGGGCAGAGCCCAGCGAAAGAGAGAGGCGTGAGTGGCGCTCATTTTGGGTGTGGCAGGCACTCGAGCAAACGGGCGCTGCCACTTTTCAATTCACACGCTGTGCGACCAAACGCGAAAAATTCTCACGACACTGAAGCAACAGCAACAACTAAAAAAACAACAACAACAACAACAGAAACAGCAACATCAACGCTAAGACAGCCGCTTGAAAATGATGCCACATGCAGCAAGCGGACGCTTTTTTTTGCCATCGCTCTTTCTCTCATTCACTCACTTTTTTGTTTTTGTTTTTTTTTTTGTTTTTGACTGACAAGAGCCGCGTTGCAAACTGCAATTGTGACACATGTAGCAGCCACATGTGTCGGCCTTTGCCTAATTGTGGGTTAGCATTTCCATGACGCTGCAGCTGCTGCACTTGAGACAGGGCTTTTAATGTGCCACATTTATATGTTGCCTGCTCGCTTTCCGTGCCACTTAGCACACGACTCATACTTACGAATCCAAATTATTGGAATATGACTCAGATGCTGTTAACATAGGCAATCTATATAGTAATGGGATATGAGGCATGACATACATTCTATGAAATTTGTTGAAAATTCTAAGAAGTTTGTATTACTTTTCATAGTTGTAATCTCTTCCTCTTCTTCCTCTTCTTCCTCTTCTTAAGATTCTTTAACATGAACGTCATGCAACAATTGAGTGTGTCAACAATTTAAAATAATTACAAAAAGATCTCTAACTAAATAATAAACTGTAACAACTATTACTTTTATATTATATTACATATATTTTTAGTATATTATATATAGCATATAGCAAACTCTTACTGAATGCAACTTAATCTCAGTATAAATTTTAAAAATCTAATCAATTTCCTTGTAAGCTATATGATATAGTTAACCGATAAGTAAGATTTATAATACCAAAACACATATCTGCTGAGATTGGTTGGCTAACTTCGCAAAGAAATATGTTTTTCGTGCAAGAATTCGACTGATTGTTCCTATGGAAATTATATATAGTGTTTTCAACTCAATGAATCTATTCCAAAATGTACAAAGCATATTTATTTGTCGTATCATTGGATATCTGCAACATGGATATATGTCAAGTTTCATCAGTATATAGACTCAACTAATGATGCTGATCAAGAATATATATTATTTATGCACGACAAAATATAATATTCACTGCAGGGACATTAACAAGAACCCCACAAATTTATAGCTAAAAATGTTAATTTGATAATATTTGAGATCGTTTTTAATGAGACATTTTAGTTTTATTGTTGACGATTTTCCACAGGAACACAAATTGAAGGTCCACTAGTCAATTTTTGAATTAATTCTAATTTAATTTTGACTACGAATTGTGTTTAAAAATGTATTTTTAATCCAACCTCCATCAGTTTTGAGAAAGTTTATTACCTTATTTAGATTACCTTTGAATCCCTTTAAGATACTTGGCATCTAAATTTTCTACTTTCAAAACTTGCTCAAAACTGATTCGATACATTACAAACTCACAAGAAATCTAAAGCTTTAAAGAAGATTTTAAAAACTAAAACCTTAATTCAAAATGTGCAACCTGCGAAATCAAAGAGATTTGGATCATTAAACAAACATCAAGTTTTAACTGAAGAATCACCCAAAAATCGCAGCATCAGCATTTTAATGGGCTATAAATAATTGTCTGCGTATCTAATTTGTGTTGAAATACATATAATATAATAATAAATTTGTATCTATGAGTTATAGGCGGATGTGTCGGATGAAATTTGATTTGATGTTGCCATTAAATATATTTCAACGCTTTGTGCTTGATTATTATTGTTGTTGCGTCTGTTGCAGCAATGGCATATTGTTTCCATCAATGTGGCATATACGGGATGTACGTACATGTGTGTGTGTGTGTGTGTGTGTTCTACTCTGTATACAAAGCTTCATATATCCATACCAAATTCCGCGACTATGCAGAAATTTTGTTGTAATCGTATTTGCATTCAATGATGCCATTTTTCAACAATAACTGATGCGAGGGTGGTTTGAATAGTTGTGCGAAAATATTAAATTTCTATAGCAACGAAATAAATCAATCGAATACGATTGATAATCAAAATGTTGTTTACTTGAATTTCCAAGAAAAAATATGTTTTCGAAAATCTGAATAAACACAGTCTGATAATGTTGTTTTTCAGAATTTCCAGGAATATACAAATGAATATAATAAATTAAAATTATACAGATTAGTTATACAAATTGGATTTATAATTTAATTAGTTTTTGGTTTTTTTTTTCAATTTCTAGTTAATCGAACAGACAATTTGACGCCATTAGCAAAGAATCGAAAGAATCGAATAAAAATTGTAATTGGAACACATTTGGTTTAGAATCGAACGTAATCAAAAATTGATAGCACCCCTTATGAGCTGACAAGTGTGGCACAGACAAAGTCCGTGTTGCATCGGGCGATAAGCACGCATCGTGCGGCTGCTGTTATCAAAGCCAACAGATTTGTGTTGACGCTTTGGCAGCACTCGGTGTCAAAAGTTATCACGCTCAAAAGCAAAACAACATTCAATAATACAAAAAAAATATAACAAAAATATGCTGAAGAAGCAGTAGCGACTTGGCTGCAGCCCAAAAGCTCGTGTTCATACCAGGGAGAGGGGCAGAGGGGAGCGGGGAGACGTAGCTGGCGACAGCGTACTCGTAATTCAGCTAAAAAACATGGCGACAACAAGCGTGCCCGATTCCAATGAGAAACCCAGCCACAAAAATAATTGAAAAACAAATTAAACACAAAACACAAAAAAAAAATAAAAAAAAGAGCAGCAAAAAATAATGCTCAAATAAAATATATGTATATGAAACGTTGGCAATTAAATGAGAATGAAAAAAAATAATAATAATAATTATTATTACTACTATCTGTATATATGTATGTATAAATGAAAAGCAGACAGTGCGCCCCAATATGACATCCACAGTTGGGATTCGGATTGGGATTGGGATTGGGATTGGGGTTGGGGCTGACTCGTTCCAATGACCGCTGGACAGGGCGGGCATGGCTCACTGAGCTAGCTAACTAAACTGACAAACTGACAAACTGACAAACCGACTAACTGACTGTGGCAGTCGCACATTGACCCAGCCAACAGGCAGCCAGAGAAATTAATCAAAACTTACAGGGCGTATCGTTGACTTGGGAGCGAGGCGCGAATGCAGCTCGTGGCACAGTTTGTGAGCTGTGTGGCTAAATGAGACTATAGTGGAGTCTATTGTCGTGCTGCAACTGCAGCTGTGCAAGTGCCACTTGAGCAATCTGTCAAACTGCATATTCAGTTAAATCGTTACTCATTACTCATGACCAGCTACACTTTAGTAACGCTTTTAATTTTTTTTCTCGTTACTCATTAGTCGCGATTCCACACAGATAACTTGGCTAATAACCACTTCGTTGTTGGCACTCATCGCTTGCTCTGGCGCTACTCGTTTCTTCTCAACACATCACTCGCTTTGTAGCATTTCAAAGTCTTCCTTTTACTTTAATCTTTATGCTTGACATATTCCTAATTGAGCGTTTCTCTCTACTCCTCGCGTTACGTTACTCGCTACTTGTAACTCGCTACTTGTTACTCGCTACTCGTTACTCGCTACTCGTTACTCGCTACTCGCTATTCGTAACTGGCTACTCGTAACTCGTTATTCTACTTTAACTAGTCATTTATATATTGCCTACTTTTCTTTACTCGCCACTTTTATCTTACTCGTCACTTGATGGTTTGAGCTCTGTTACTGTCTACTATTTTGTTGCTACTTTATATTCGATGCTGTATATTTTCTACTTTTTACTCGCCACCTTATTCTTATTGTTCTCCACTCGTTACTCTGCTCGTTTATACAGTGTGTACTCGTTAGTTAGTGTGCTTTAAGTTTGTTGTTTACTCCAAAACCCACTAAATAAGTCTCGTATGGCCATTGGCTGTAAATTGCACACAGCTGCCTGTGCAACTCTCAGATAACAGGACTGACTGACATGCAGCTGATGGCACACATCAGAGTTCGATATATGGTTATGGCTACAGGCTCCACTTATGGGCAATTGCCAGCTACCAGCTTGGCTTAATTAAAAAGCAGACACACTCGAAGGGTAACAAACGCACAATGCACAATGCACCATGCACCATACACCATGCACCAGCATGCAGCATGCAACATGGACAGCATCTTACAAACTCGCTGCTCGTCACTACTCGTCACTCGTTAGTTGTCTTGCCCATTAAGGCGCATGACCAACTATGGCCTCCAAACTGGCTTGGATAGGATGCGCTGAGCTGCTGCCAATTGATCAATTATGTCGCATTGACCATTTCGGGATGCTGATGTTGCTTTTTGTTGCAGTCAATGTGGCTGCTGCTGCTGCTGCTGTTGCTGCAGTTGCAATTGCCATATTTGTGGCATGCCCGCCCGCATTGGCCACCAATGCACATTGCCACATTCATCACATCACATTCTGCTGCTTGGCGTTGACAAACGTTTTGCGGTCAATCGAATGGCCAAGCTGGGAAATGATGTTTGCCACCGCAAAGTTGGTGAAAGTTGAGCACCCCGACAAACAGCTAAGAAAAAACTTCAACTTTAACTTGGCCAAAGCACTCGACTCTAATGCATAGATTCTGTTTTATGTTTTAGCGGACAACAAAAGATACAAAAAAAAAAGAAAAAGAAAAAAGAAAAAAGAGCCAGGCATTAATTACTTCCGGAGCAAACAAAAAAGCGCCAAAGTTGGGGCTGAGGCTGTGGATGTGGACG
Organism: Drosophila kambysellisi; assembly: GCA_035042185.1. Classification (NCBI taxonomy): domain Eukaryota; kingdom Metazoa; phylum Arthropoda; class Insecta; order Diptera; family Drosophilidae; genus Drosophila; species Drosophila kambysellisi. The sequence continues at coordinate 8,036,982 of JAWNLS010001251.1, forward strand.
TGGCTGAGAGTCTGTGGCTCCAGATACCGGTTCTTCTCGAAAACCGCCAGCGAGATCTCCATAATAGCAATGGGTTTTCTTAACCTTATTTTATTATTATTTTTTTTTCTTTTTATTATTATTATTTTTGTATTTTTTTTTGTGTGCCGCACGGCGGGTGTTCATCAAAATTCAATGAGCCGCAGAGCGGCAACGAGGTTTGCCAATCGGTTTCATTTATTTGATTGAAACCTTCGTTATTGTTAAACTTTTTCGATTTTTTTTCGATTTTTTCGATTTTTTTTCTTTTTAGCATATAATGTGAAAATGAATGCCTTTTTGGGCATTAAGTTCAGAGACTTTTGTTGAGTCCAGCATAAAATTCAACTTTTCGTTATTATTTCGTCAAGTTCTTCAACAACAACAACAAAAACAACAACAACAAAAAACAGCAACAACAACAACAACAACAAAAAACGTGCTGAGCCTAACAATATTATTTATGGTTTTGTAAAGCTGCCATTGATTTCATTTTTTTTTTTATTTTTTTTTTATTTTTGGTATTTTCTACGTAATTATTATTTTTTTTTTTTTTTGGGTTATGATGATATGTGGCTACATGTGTACACGTTGTACATATGTTTTTGCCTTTGTCATCTAGTTTTTGAGGTGATTCTTAACGCTGCAATCAGCAATCAGCACAAGTCAACACAAAGGTCGCCCTAAGCTGCCTGCATGGATGTGTTTTTTGGGGTGGGGCGGGGGGGAGAAGGAGGAGGAGCTATAAGTTATATTCGTTGTGCGAGTTTAGCTTGTCGCTTGTAGCTTGTAGCTGCAGCTTGTAGCTTGTAGCTGCAGCTTGTAGCTTGTAGCTGTACTTGTTCAGCTTGTAAGCAGAGATTTTAACAAGCTCGCTGACGAGGTGCGAGCAGCGAATGCAACTGCAACTGCAACTAGCGACCCCATTCAAAAAATATGTTCTGCTTGCAGCAGCGACTTCCAAGAAACGTTGGGCGCCCAGTTGTTGTTGTAGTTGTTGTTGTTGTTTTGTATTGCTACGTGATCGCCATGGCAATTTCTCAATTGTATTTTTATTGAGTAAAATATTGGTTGGCATTCAAGCGTCTGATCGTGTGTGTGTGCGTGTGTGTATGTGTATGTGCGTGTGTGTATGTGTGTGTGTGTGTGTGTAGAATTTTCATTGAAAGAGCGCGTCGCCGCGTCGGACACTCCCAGAAATTTTGGTTTTGCTTGTTGTTATTTGTCTCATGTCGCATGTAAAATAATTGTCACATTACGACAAGACAATTGTTTGCTATTCCAAACTGATTTCTGATCATTTTCAGCAACAATTTAAAATCGAATTAAAATCAAAATAGGCAAACAGCAACATTTGCTACATACTTTAATTATAATAATGAGCTCGTGTTTATTTTTTTTATTTGAATCATGGAGCAAAGCTTTATTTTAATTATTCATTTTTGGCCCTATATTGATTTCCTTTCCGAGTGTGGGAAAGTTCAATCTGATGTATCTCGTTCGTTAGTCTTGAAATGTCAACCGACTTGTTAAAAGTCTGTCTACTAATTTGCTGTTTTTTTTTGTAGAGTTGTCAAGCTGTGGGAAAATCAAAAGCGAAAACTACTAAGTGACATAAATTATAGAAATAAATTAGTCATTGCCAACTTTTTTAAGTCTTTCGAGCTATCATAAAAATATTAAAAATATGTTTAATAATTTTTAACATCATTAAATATTTTTAAATTTGTTATTTTTTAATAACAGAAGTAATTTAAATTTTTCCAACTTTGCTAACTTTCCTTATAGAAATAAAAGCAAATTTATTTTACAACTTAAATCTTATATTTTCCAACTCTCTCAACTCTTTCTAACAGTGTATATCTATCCTATGAAATTTTAATAAAAAAAAGTTTTAATCATATTTAGCACGCAATTAAAATATATTAGATATTAAAAAGTGCAACTCCAAATGAATTTATTTAGATAAAGTGCTTATGCCACAAAAATCCTCCTCCAACACCAAAACTAAACGCAAAAACCGCAAAAGCGCCATAAAAATATAAATTTTTGTGGTTTTGTGTGAATAAACACGACTATTTATCGCAGTGTGGCGATCTAAGCAGCGGCATTTTGAAATTGAAAACACATTTGTATACAATTTGAATTGTGGCTGTCAACCTTTTGTTGCTCTTGTTGTTGTTGTTGTTGCTGTTACCATGGAGCTAATGCGCGTTGCTTGTTTGTAGTTGCCTGTTTGCTGTTGTTGTTGTTGTTGTTATTGTTTCATGATGTGGCTTACGTATGCGCAAGTCGTACGCTTTGACGTTGTTTCAACATTGTCTTTATGGGTGCAGCAGAGCCCAAAAGTCCGACTTGGACGCCAAAGTAAAAACTGCATTTGGAAAAAGTCATCCAATTGAGTGTGTTTGTTAGTTAACTAATGACTTCTAAGAAAGGCCGAATCGGTCGACTTTTAACACTTGCCTGGCTGACCCAAGAATGCATTAGCTATTAGCTATTAACCCATGCGAGCTGCCTATTAACTACTCAGTCTCTCTCTCTCTCTCTCTCTATCTGTGTGTGCAACGGCAGCATCACGCAGATCACAGATCACAGATCTAACCTCAAATTACTTCCGCTGCATGATTCCGATTCTGTTGCAAGGCACGCAGCTCACACAGCTAAAACAATTACTCAGCAAACACATGTGTGTGTGTGTAATCTATGTAACCAATCTGTAATGCATGTATGTATGTATGTATTTTCCACCATCAGTCGGACTATTCCTCTATTCCGTCAACAGGTGTAATTAAGGCGCGCGAGCTTACAGCGGAAATTCCAGACAGGAAAATATAATGTCAGCCCCTCGGCCTCAGGTTCCAGTTGCAGTCCCCAGTCCCCAGACCATAACAATTTGATTTTTCAGCTTAATTACCGCTTCGCTGGCAATCCTGCAATAGTTGCAGCAATACTACCAGCAGCAGCAGCAGCAGCAATAGCAGAAGAACCAGTTACCAAACACCGGATGATGCACACCGGATGGAGATCGAACGGCCTCTGGTGGGCTGGCCAATTTGCCCACTAAGAGCGCTTTGGCTACTTTGTCGCCAGTTCACAACATAAATTAAGATATACAAAAAAAAAAAAAACGAAACAGTTTTGTTATCACTTTGGGAGCAAGCCGGCACTCAAAGAATATAACAGGAAATCGAACCGGCTGCACAAGTGCTAAAGGAAGAAAGCGTAGGGTGCATAACAAGAGCAGAGGTTATGAAAAACTCGCCATAACAGCAACAACAACATTGTCAGTGTTAACTATACAAGCCTCATCTCTGTTGTCCAGGCCTTTTAACGAGCTCTGTTAATTGAAGCACCTGCTTAGCACATGTGCTTTTGCTGTTATCATTTAAAGCTGTTATGTTAAGCGCCTGCTCTGCTACTGTTGTTGCTGCTGCTGCTGTTGCTGTTGCTGCTACTGTTACTTGAAGCTCCAGCTATGCAGCTCCTTGCATTTTGATTATTTTTTCGCTCTGCCTGCCCGTAAGTGCAAGTGCAGTGAAAAAAAGCTCTCCCATACCATACAGTTTGCCATTGAGCGCGTCGTCGGCATTTTGGCGCAGCTGTTAATCCCAATTAACCGCAATTAATATTATACAATTTTAATGTAAGCCCTACAATCCGCTCCCTCTTCACGCTGTCTCTCTCTCTCTCTCTCTGTCTTGCTCTGGCTTCACACGACCCACATTCGAAGTCGAAACCTTTTGCTGGCTGTGCGTGAGAGGCTTTCGAGCACTGTTTGGTGCTGCTGAATGCCGCCACCCTGACTCCCCCCCCCCCCCCGTGACATTTCCCTTTGCCACTCTCCTTATGCCTTAATTGTTTTTAATTAACGCAAACGCTTTGCCTTTGCCTTTGCCTTTGACTCGTCGCCACATTCCAATTTTTCAATATGTGCGCTTGCGCCCTGCCCAACTCCTCGCCCGCTTTGCGTTCGCTGTCAGAGATATTCTTTCGTCATCGTTTGACTTTTTGTATTGAATTTGAAATGATTTTGAAAGCTACAGGCACAAAGTGGGGTGCGGTCTGATCATAAATACACACACACACACACACATACGTATAAATATGTATGTAAGTACTTATTTCTTGAGCGCTGAGTGATGGTTCGCGGCGCTTTATAAAAACTGTCAATGATTCACATTGTTCTCGTTGCTGCCGTTATTGGTCCGATCTGACCCGCAGTCAACATAGGGTTAAACAAGCAAACACACACACACACACGCACATCTACACAGTTGAACAGTTTGAAAGGCAGAGCTTTTGTTCAACGCAAGCAAACCTATGCTTTGCCTTGCTTTTCTTTGCTGTTTCGGTTTTATTTCATGTTATTTTATTTTCTTTGCCAGTGTCAAAGAGCTGCTGCCGCTCGGACGCGTCTCTTTGTAATTATGCAAGATCATTGCCAGACGACGTTGACCTTTAGCAACAACAACAACAGCAACAGTTACCGCCTCCTCCTCCTCCTCACCTTCTTCTTTTTCTTTCTTAGTCTGCCTTATTATGTGCCTAAACGTTTTCCGGCCAAAAAGCCAGCAAATAACAAAAACCAAAAACCTTTCTTCTCAGCTCGTTCGTCCGGCTTGGCAGAAACAACAACAATCGAGAGCAGCAACAACAACAACAACAACAACAATCACAACAAGAGGCGCATTTATTTTATTGCTAATTGTGATGAGATGTGAGAGCAGTAAAAGCATAAATATGCAAAAGATTTAATGTTCACAACTTAACTGTGTTTCTTAATTAATTTCAACAACAAAAAAAAACTCAAGTTCATAAATCATTTTATTTTGTTAATTTTGTGTAGCATTCAAGCGAAATCAATTAAAATAATCTAAGAAGAAAACAAATTTGATGAAAGGGTTTTTTTGTAAATTTATATATAGCTGATGTAAATCAGGGAGCCATATGTGCACAGTTTACCATAAATTGTAGCTGCATGGTCGATTTGTAATATGGCCATTAATTAATGGGCATCAGTAGTTGGCTTAATGGTAATCCGATGCGTTTTGCAGTCTCAGCTTACAGCAACAGCAACCAAGTGACATATGGCCAGAGGCTAAAACACCCACGCTGCAAGATGAGGATCACGATCACGATCACAATGATGATCACAATGATGATCACCATGATGATGATAATGATGCTGGGGGATGATATGATGACAAATGGTTGCAGCAGTCGCAGCCCTTCACTAATTACAATGTGTTTATCTGCGCATGATCGTCAGCCCGCAATGTGGCGACAGACGTTTTAATGTTTAACAAAAACACACACACACACACACACACAACCAAAAAAGAAAACAAAAATTAAAGTGAGAGAGAGAGGCATGAGGCAAGGAGAAATGAGAAGCAAGGCAAGGAGGGGGCACAACTCGTTGAGATTGCGAGGCGACAGCTGCACGCTGCTGGCGCTTTATTATTATTATTATTATTTGGCCAACTCATAAACCAAACAAAACTGCAGAAGAGCAGCAGAGCAGCGGAGCAGCAGAGCAGCAGAGCAGCGGAGCAGCAAACAACGAGCGAGAACGAAACCAAAAAACGAATAAAAAACGAACAACGGAGCCGACAAACTGAAAGGCGCGAAGAACGCATGCGTCATGGGGGCCAGCAGCAGTAGCAACAAATGGGGGCACGTTGATTGGGCCAACGTTTAACCTCGCTCATTTACAGCTACAGCTACAGCTGCAGAGCAATCAAATGAGCACGAGAGGCGCTTCTGATTGGTGCATCATGGCTGGCCAGCTAGCCGGCAATGTCTGTCAAACTGTAAACAATAAATGCTCAGGAGACGGCCAAATGTGCACAAATGTTACAAGCCGAAAAAAATAACAAATACCCATATACAAAAAAAAAAAAAAACAAACAATAAATTTTACACAGTTTAAACAAAATACAGTAGACACCCGCTAATGGAGAACTCAAGCAGAAATCTAAAATATAATAAAATTCAGAGAGTGCAATTTAGTGAATTTAAAACATGTTTTAAAACGAATTACGACATAAAGACAAAGTCTGCTTATTGAGCTGTGTATTCACTGTACTTCCACCCCAGCACTTCCTCTCAGCTGCTATGCTCACATTTCATTTTCCTATCTACATATCGCTAAATGTTGTTATTGTGTTGCCTGTCAATTTTCATATCGCATTTTCTCACCGAAAAAATCTGAAGAAAAGAAAAACTTGCACTCGCATATGGCAACAAATAAGTGCGATGCGATGGGAAACGAATTTTCGTTGCAGCATCTTCTTCTTCTTCATCATCATCTGCTACTGGCTGCTGTCCGTGCAACACAGGAAATTGATTATTATTTATGATTACAAAAGCGAGAGAGCCCTCGCTTTGCATACTACATTTGTACATACAATATATGAATACATATAATACCTAAAAACAAACGTGAGAAAACAGAATCGGCGAGCTGAAAACAATAGTCGTAGTCGGAGTCTGAACAATCTGTTCTCTGACCCTGGTCCTAAAGATAATGTAACATATGACATGAACTGGAAACCCTCAAGTGCATACAGATACAGAGATACCAGACCCGAAGTGGAGATAGGAGAGTGGTGTGTGGAGTGTGGAGTGGAGGAGGAGGAGGAGGGTATACAAAAGAACCGTACAGTGTCTTAAGTGGGCGCGCGCCCTCTTCAATAATTAGATACACGCCTCAAGTGCTTTTCCCATCTCTTTGTTTCTTACGCTCTTGGCTCAATCATAATTCTTTTTTTGGTTTTTCCAGCTAAATGTGTTTGAGGACTTGCATATGGGAACTTTTTTTGAGTGTGTGTGTTTTTTTTTTTGTTGTGTTTTTTGTGTGCATCCGCCAGTGAATATCCTTATGAAATTTGATACTTTTGTATTGTTTTAGGCAACGGGAAAAAGAAAGCGGACCTGAAAAACGTGGGCGTCCATCTTCCATATTCCTACCTGCCACTCAAAAGTCAGCAAATGTCTGCTCCCTTGAGCTAGTATGTCGCGTGATTTGATCCTGTCCACTGTGGCCACTTAGTCCTCTCCTGTCTGTCTGTCTGTCTTTTCGCTTGAGTACCTCTTCGCTGGAAGTGCCCGGTCAGCACTTAACTTTATACTTTATACTTTGTCTTTGCTGTGGCTATTCTCTTTGTTCTGTTTGGGTCTTAAGTTGGAAATATGCGTCAGCTGAGTGCACCTGAGTCGACAATTTCAATTTCAATTTTCAGCGATTTCTCACTAATCGCCATATCAAATTTGTACTTTTCGCTGTTCTGCATTGGCAATTATCTTAGGAATAGTTTCGTCGTTGTTTCTGCCCCCTTATCAATGCGACTGATAAGCGACATACGCTTCAGTTTCACTTGTTTATTATGGATATTTTGTATATATACTTTTGTCACAGATTGATTCATGACTGATGTCATACTCAATTTCTATTTCGCTACACTTCGCAGGTTAGAGACTTTGAGATCAGGGTTCTAAAATCCATTTCATAAGCCAAAGCACGTCCAAAAAAGGGTTACTGATAAAAGCTCTTATCAGTTTAAAGTACAAGTTCGTTCAACCTTTGATTAACTTAGATGTGTGTAAAAAGCATGAACTAATTATAGACAATTATTACTTATTTGTTTAAGTGAGATATAAAACAAGTGCTAGCTTGGCAGTGCTTAAATTTTTAATTTTAAATAAATGGATTGATTTTTACTCAACCACTTATAGGGAATACCCTCTTATAGGGAATACCCTCTATAATGCACTTAAGCGAATCAATGAGCTCACAAATATTATAAATAAACGAACTACATTAAAAACAAGCAACAATATTGAATATTTATTATAGCAACCGCTGAGTTACTTTAAGCGCTCATTTTTAACAAGTTCACATTAATTACGTAAAGCATTTGCTTCGCCACATGAATCAAAAATAAGGATCGCAAAAAAAAACATTCCCTCAGCTTGTTTTGGTCAAAAGTACTCGAAATAAATGCAAAAAAACGAGTACCGAAAAACCTGAGCGTACCTTATAATTTATAAGCTGGTTTCCTTGTTGCTGCTGCTGCTGCTATTGTTGTTGTTGTTGTTGTTTCTTATGGGTCTGCAAAGCATGTGCAATGTGTGTGCAAAACACCTGCAACTTGCTGCCAGCAACAACAACAATAACAACAACAACAACAAGAGGCCAAGTACTTCTACTTTTTTGCATGAAATAAAATCTCACGGTTCAGATGCGTACAAAAGTTGGCAAAGACAAAGAGCAGGGGACGAAACGAGACGGAACGAAACGAAACGAGACGAAGCAAAGCGAGCGAACGAGCGTTGGAGCGAGGGAGCGAGCGGGGAGGCAGCTGGTAGGAAGTCTGAACAAACAACAACAACAACAGCAGCAACAGCAGCAGCAGCAGCAGTAGTTGTAAAGAGATACGAAATACGTTGCGCAGGCGCAACTGCAGTGCGAGCGAGACGGGTAGCGACAAGTGACGATGCATGTGGGTTTTGTATGTGCAAGAAAAGACATTCAGCAAAAAGGTAAAGAGCCCGAGTCAGAGACACACACGCAAAAACAGGTTATTCTTTTTTTTTTCTTTTCTTCTTTTTTTTGCACAATAGCGGGTGGTTGAAGGGGGGGGTTGCGAGGCTAGCGTTGCCCTTTGCGTAGCCAAAAACTGACATGCAAATGGCATAGAAAATGTTAAACGTTTGCCAAAAAAAAAAAAACAAAAAGAGAAATAAAATGAAAAAAAGCTGCAAAAATAAACAAAAAATCCTGCAGAGAGTTGCGAATGAAGGCAGAGCAGAGCGGAAGAGGAGAGGAGAGCAACGTAAAGAGCAGAGTCGAGCAATATCTGAGTAGTCGTATCTGTACTTCATTCATACATTTCATACAACAACGAGACGAGACAGAGACAGAGATAGAGAGGGCCAGCAAGAGATGCTTTATGGGCCAGCAGCTACCTGGGCGAGAGACAGGTAAATGCATAGGCAAAGGTAAAAGTAAAGACAAACACACAACACACACAAACAGAGACACAGACAACAGGTAGAAACAGTTCTGCTCCTTGTTAGCCATGGGAAATCTGTAGCGGCTGGAAACCTGTTGTTCACAAAGGGCAAACCGAACTGAACCAAAACTGAAAGAACTGAAAGAGCAGCAGCAGCAGCAGAAGTAAGAATGAACAGATGTACGATGATTCTTATGGAGATACACTTCCTACTCCTCCTCCTCCTCCTCCTCTTTCTTCTTGTAGCTTTGAATGAATTGAATCTCTTTTATCAGAAGTTCTTGATGGATATGCGACGATTGTCTTTTGGGTGCTCTCTCTCTCTTTCTCTCTCTGTATTCGTATCTCTGTATCTCAGTAATCTCTGCTCTAGCATTATTATCTCTGTTGCTCTGACGTTCTGTGATATTATACCCTGTGGAAACCTCAACGAACTGGGCCACTATTGAGGCTACAGCTAGCAAATTTGATCAATTTGATATATCCGTTCCTAAAACGTCGTCGTTTTTTGTTACATAAGTGATACCAATACAAATCAGAGATTATAATTGCTTAAGCTATGAAATTGATGATTGATGATCTATACCAATTTATATATATATTTATCTATCAGTACCATTAGAGATAATAATAACTCAAGCTATGAAATTTAATATGTGCTGATACCATTAGAAATCAGCGATTGTAATTACTTAAGCAATGAAATTCGATATAAGGGGTAATCTTTCAAGTTAAGTTATCTTTAACTCAAAATCCATTATGCTCCGTTACTACAAATCACGTTTATCTATACTCTAAAGATAATTTGGCAATTACAGGGTATTTAGCAAGACGTAAACATTAACATTATTTTTGATATCTGCTACGCGCTGGAAGTTATTTTATTATATCGTGACAATGAGTATTACGTAGAATTGGCACAGTTATATACACATACATACATACATTATATACTTATTTTTAAATGTGTATTTGTATGATTTTTTTGTTGATATTGTGAAATTGCTTACCTTTCGTATCGCCATGATCAACATAGCCGGCATTGGCCGTTGCCGAGGCGTCGACCAAGTTAATGCCACAGATCAGCAATATGCCAGCTCCAACATATAACATTCGTAGCAAAGACATTTTGCTCCTCTCTCTCTCTCTCTCACACACACTCTCGGGATCGGGGACGTATCCAACACGCGATTTGATTATTTGTGTTTAATTCATAGACCGCATAAGGATGAGAACGCGATGAATGTGCAACATTTAATTATTTGTACAAAAATCCGCGAACATGCAACAACCGAGATTTGTTGTTGCTGTTGATTATTAGATTTTTCTTTCCGAGTTTTCAAAACTCCACACAACAAAATGTGTAATGGGAGTGTATCGAGAGATTTGCGGGTCTATTCAAGCGTATCCAAGCTCCATCTTGAAAGCGGAGCTTCTACGAGCCAAATCCGAGAAATCTGAGATTGATTTGACTTTCGCAAAATTTGCGCTTTTTTTTGTTTACTTTTTTCCAGCAGAATAATAACGAGAAATAAATAAACGTTGCGACCAATTCACGGGAATAATATCATACAAATAAGTAATACAATATAGGAGAAACAGGCGGCGATCGCGTTAACAGGGCCGAAACCGAACCGAACGGTCAACGATCACCCTTGCGCCGATGGGTGAGGTGAGGTTGGGGGGTCGTTGGAGTAAATATTGTGTTATGGGTTAAAAACAAAAACAGCAACAACATGCAACAACAAACAACAAAAAACACTTTAATCGCACTGGCCGTGTTCGTTGTAATGACAGTTAACTACACACGCGAACAACTGCCACAGTAATCGAGTATTCGCGTATTCGTATTTATATTCTTTATTTCTTTTATTTTCTTTTCTTCTCGTTAAACACAAAAAACTTTTAACTTTGCTTGATTTTCGTATGGCTTTCAACTTGTTGACCAAAAACACCGAACTCCGACTCCGACGTACCGTCAGCGCCAAACGACCGTCAATAATAAAATTCAGTTGAGTGCGGTGTGACCGTTTGCGAGCAACCCCAAAAATCCACCTCTCGATTTGATCGATAACAGCGACATATCGATTGATCATGGCGCATTTTATTTGTGTATTTAAATATGAACAGGTTTAATGTTAATGTAAAAAGAATTTAAAAAAGCTGTTATTTCTTATTTTGGGCGTATAAGTGCTGATCGCTCCTGACATAGTTTGTTCATTACAACAATTACTAATAATAATACTAAAATAGCAGTTCCTCTAGCTAAATAAATTTGTTGCAAAACTAAGCCATATAAGATATGACTTCAAATTACATTAAAAGCGCAATGTTAACTTTTCGTCAACTGTTAAGTGCTGACCACTGCCATGTACGCTGTTAACAGCGTGAACTTTACTCAAGTTCCAAATTCACAACAGCTGAGCGAGCGTGAACGGCACAATTTTTGCTATTGGTAAGAAATTGATAGCGATAATAATAATATAAACAAATAGTTTGTTGCAATAATGAGCACGCTTGAGAGCGACGGCTGGCAAGTGGACGAAACCATAACGCTAATCGGCATATTGAAGTCACTGAAAGAGTCGAATGGAGCCGGCAGCATGTGCAAATTGGACTGGACGCAGGTGGCCAATCAAATGGCCCAAAACGGCGGCAATCGCAGCATTTTCGAGCTGCGCGAAAGATACAAAAGGCTGCGAATGGATTACTTGGCGGCAAATGCTCGCAATCGCAGTTGTCAGTACTTTAACTACCTGAACGATCTGCTGGCGGATGAATTGTTGCCGCAGGAACCGGATGAGGAAGGGGACTTTGAGTCGGAGGAGCAGGAGCAGAAATATGCACATACGCTGGAATGTAAGCCAGGACAGAGAGAGAGAGACTGTGTCACGCACTACTTGCTAATGTATATATACCACATATAGATAACAGGGAACCCACAAATCGCTGCTTGGATTCAGCTGGCAAGGCACCATTGCGCTGCAAGTGGGCCGAGGGCGAGGTGGAGGCATTTCTCAGCATGATTACGACGTTGAAGCTGCAGACGCCGCTGCTGCGCAAGCGGAATGCGAAGGTGTTCAAGCTACTCTCCAGGGAGATGGCCAAACGCAACTTTGTCAAGCGACCCGATCAGCTGCGTGTGAAATATCACCAGCTGCGCCGCCAATATGCCAAGGCACGCAATGGCGGCGAGAGTTTCGAGCACTTTGAGGAGATGCACGCCCTGCTCAATGGAACGCTGCAGCAGGCGGAGAGCAGCGGTGCCGAGCTGGAGAGCGATTCAAATGAGAGCGGCGAGGAGGAGTGCGATGCCGCTGTTACTGGTTTGGACAGCGAATCTGAAAGTATATTATCTTATTCCCAATGTCACACATCCCATTCCAAAACAAATCCCTTTGCAGGTGCCATGGTCAGTGCAGCAATTCCCTCGAATGTGCGGGTGAAGTGGGCGGAGGGCGAGGTGGATGTCTTCCTGGACATCATAAGGAGCATGGGACTGCAATCGGCGCTGTTGCGCAAGCGCAATGCCAAAATTTTCAAGCTACTCTCAAAGGAAATGTCGAAGAGATCCTTTGACAAGGCGCCCGAAAAGTTGCGCATCAAATTCCAGCATCTGAGACGGCAATACAACAAGGCCAAGGCTGGCGGCGAAACCTTTGAACACTTTGAGGCCATGCACCAGCTGCTGAATCCCGCCAAGAAATCGAACGCTGAAGCCGAGCTAAACTTTAGCACTGGCTCCGAGAGCGACTGCATCTACAGCGATGAGGATGAGGCGGAGGCAGCTCAACGCAATCGTGGGTTTAAAATGCAGGAAACTAATTCATCTTTTACTCACCTCAGAAAACACATTCCTTTTGTTTTAGGCCACCCAGACACGTATTACTGGACAGATGACGAAGTGGACGCATTCCTCGCGATCATCAAGCAGCAGAATCTGTTTCGTGCCCTCGATGGCTCCAAGAAGCGCAACTTCAAGACGCTCGCCTACATCTCCAGCCTGCTGGCCAAGCAATCGTATCAGCGAACGCCGCATCAGTTGCGCAACAAGTTGCGCCTGTTGCTCCGTCGCTATAGGGAGGTCAAAAAGGATGGGCTGAAGAATGTGCGAATGCTGCCGCGTCACTTTGACATGGTCGACGATCTGATGCAGAAAAAGCGCACAAAACCAGATGGCCACAAATCCCTGCTCAAAGTAACACCCACTAAATCTGAACAAGCAGAACTCGAAACTGAGAGCGATGCGAGCAGCTCCGGTTTCAGTTGCGATCTGCTACGTGCGGCTGGAGAGAGTGAGGACTTTGAGGACACGTTGGAGTTGGCAGCGGAACCAACGCCACTCGAGGTCCTCACCAGCATCAGTGAGGGACAGAAGCAGCTGCTGTCCACGCTTACCGATTCCCATGAGAGATTCCTGCGGCAACAGCGCGACATGCAAAAACAGTTCCTGCAGGAAATGTCGGATATAATGCGGCAGGAACGTGAGGCAACATTCCGTATGCTGAGGGAACTGATACAGCCCAAGTGACTGAACTGAATTAAATTAAGTTCGTTATTAATGTCTAATATTAAGCACTGAACACATTCGAAAACTCGTTTCAAGCTTCTAAAACTTTTATTAAATTGAATTTGAAGTTATTTGCAAAAGTTTAGTCATTATTTATCTGTGTGAATGTTTGTTGTGTTCTAGTTTTTTTTTGTTTTTGTTTTTTTGTTACCTTAGTTGCCTTTATGCGTTTCTTGTTTTCATGCAATTCATTATGAATTTCATTTGAATTTTTTAATTTTCTTTATTTAATAACTATTCAAATATTTATAATGTATATGTAATTTTGAGAGCTTTCGTTTTGATATGCTACATGGTGTGTGGTTTTTTTTTTTTTTTTTTGTATATTTTTATTATCCTTTTTTTGTTTTGCTTTGCTCTTGGGATTAAGTTAATTTATTAATTTTTGGTTTTTCTTTTAACATTAAGCTTGTAATTTGTTTGTTTGTGTTCTTCTTTTTTGTTTCTCATTTATTTATGTATACATGTGTATTTTGTCACAATAACTAAGCAAGCTCATCATAAAATATGTAGCATACAAAAAATACAATTATTTTTATTGCATAATTGTCTAATAAAAATTAACATTCGTATTTTCGGTCTATTTAGCATATATATAAATATATATATATTGTTTGTTAATTAAATGGTTTAACTAAAAAACCGACAACTAATATGCTGCTGATATACATACATATGTACATACATATGTAATATGTAAGTATCTATGTGTATTTGCATATGTTACGCTCAGGCACAAAGTGTAAATTACAAATATTTCAATATTACTCTGCAATATTTTTTTGGTTTTGTTTTTATTTACTTTTAACTATCATATGATTAAACAGAAACTAGGCAAAATCGAACGGCATTTTCGAGTACTAATTAGTATTTAATTCATTTGTATATTGTTTAAGAAACATAAATACATATCTCGTTTTTAGGTAGCGGTGTTTTCGTTTAATCTCAATTGGTGTTTTATTCTGGTTTATCTATGTAAGTTTTTTGTTTTGTTTTTTTTTTCGTTTATCAATTCGCCTCTTAGAGCACGGCTCAGGCTAAAGTCTACTTTCAGGCGGCGCTTGGCTGCTCTGGTCACACTGTCGCTGTCGCTGTTGCTGTTGCTCTGTTGCTGGCGGGCGGGCGGGCGGCTAAAGCTTTGCTTGAGTTGGCGTCTGTGGCTGCTGCTGCTGCGCATTTGCTGCTGCTGCTGCGCATTTGCTGCTGCTGCTGCTGCTTGCTGTTTTTTTGTTTTGTTTGTTTTGGTATTTTTATACGTAGTTTATAACAACAATAACAGTGTGTGTTTGTTATGTGTGTGTGTTTGTAGCTGTATGTGTATGTGTGTAGCTGTATGTGTGTGTTGTTTGTTTAAGAGTATCTTTTTTTTAATGTATTTAACAATCTAAGAGCTTATTGGCTCGGGCAGTGGATTCTCAGTGATGCGTATCTTGTTGCTGTGTGTGCCAAAGTAGAGAGTGCCGGATGTGTCAGTGGTGGTGACATATGCGCGATTGCCATTCCCATTGGCATTCTCCGCATCCGTATCCGTTTCGCTTGTCAATTCGCTTGCATTGTTGTTCTCGCCGCTGCCGCTGCAATTGATGGCCGTCTCTCGCAGTCGATTGCCGACGCGCAGGCTCAACTGACGCTGCCGCTCACGCTCTCGCTCCTGGGCGGCCAGCAATTGTTCCTCGCGGAAGTTGGCAAAGAATATCGATGAGTACGTGTGATATTTGGTGCCGCACGGTGAGCTGGCTGGCGTTGACAGCGGCGTTGCTGTTGTTGTTGTGTTGTTGTTGTCATTGTTGTTGTTGGAGTTGTAGTTGTAGTTGTAGTTGTAGTTGTATATATACATATATATTGTGGAGGGGGGAAGGTAGTAGTAGTTTGGCTTTTGTTATTTACTTTACGTTACTTTTGAGCATGTTAGTTTGTAGAGTATTAAAAGTTCTTTTTGTTATTGTTGTTCATATTTTTTATTTTTGATGGGTGTTCTTTATACACTTTCTATAAGGATTTGCTGCTGTTTTTGGTTTGTTTTTAATGTGTATTCGTATTGAGTATGAATGTGTGTGTTTGTTTGTTGCTGTGTGTGTGGGTGTGTGTTTTGTTGCTGTGTGTGTGTGTTTGTTGCTGTGTGCGTGCATTGATGATGTTGCTTTGGCCATTGTTTTTTCACTGGATGTTGCTGCGATTTGTTGCTGTTGTTGTAGTAGTTGTTGTTGTAGTTGGTTTTTACTGTTCTTGTTGTTCTAGCGCTGCTGATGCTGATGAGCTTTTGATTGATGATGTCGAGGCGTTTATGAATAATGTTCTTGATGATGAGATTGAGACAGACAGATGAAGAGAGAGAGAGAGAGACAGAGCGCGCTGCATGCACTTAATTGATTGGTGAGAGGAGGGCGCCACCTTCTTTTGGCTGCTGTGAAGAGACAGAGACTCGGAAACCACAAAAAAAACATATTTAACAGTGGGGGAGAGAGAGAGAAAGAGAGAGTAAGCGAAAATTGTGCTTTTTGTTCAGCTCAAATGATTTGGAATTTTTTGAATCGTTGACTTTGTTCATTTATTTAGAATTCAAATATACAACAAAAGCTTACAATTTGTGACATTTTTTTTGCATAGCTTCATATAAGATAATATATATATATATATAGTATATATATCTTTTTATATTGTTATTTTTTTTATCGTGTTTTTATTTTTTTCTTTTCGTTTTTTTTGTGTATAGCACTGTCCTGTATGTATGTATATTTGTAGGTTTATGTATATATTTATAAACTTATTGCTTTAATACATTTACGCATTGTCTGTGTGTTGCCTTGTATATAAATGTGGGTGTACGTGGGTGTGTGTGTGTGGATCTAAGCAACGAGCGCCCAAGTGCAGCACAATAAACAGAAATAAAGGAGACAAATACAAAATAATATGTGTAAATAATGTTTTTTTTTTATTTGTTTTAACAACTGCATTTGCTGTCGATTTAATATAACAACTTTCAACTTACATTTAAATGTCTCAAACTAATACACATACGTAATACGTAAGAACTAATCATAATAGAAAAGTGTATAACATAATACACAATAAACGAAAGATAACAGAAAATCACAGAAAACGAAAAACAAAAGAAAAATGCATACCAACAAGCGACAACTTGTTGCTGTCCGCTATATGCGTGTGTTGAGTGTTTGTAGATGTATCTGCATGTGTGTGTGTGTGTCTGTTGTGTGTTGTTCTCAGCGTGCTGTGCTTTCATCTCTGTTACTGTGTCTCTTCCAATTTCAATCTTTCACTCGTTTGTCTGCGCTCTCGCTCACGCTCACGCCCACGCCCATTGCAACTCCAATTTTGAGCGGCGCTCATTGAGCTCATTGCACGCAAAGCTCAATTTGCGTGGAACTGCTCCGACTGGCCATTGAGATTTTGCGTGCCAGCTTTTGCAGGTTGCCAACAGCTACGCGCAATTGCAAATTAACGGTTTAATTCATTTCAATTATTTGGCGTGTAAATAAACAAAACAAATAAAACATCAAATAAATTATATATGTATATCTTTATATATTAATATATAGTTTTAAATAAGTGCAGGAAACAAACGAAACACTACAAAGCAAAATAAAGAGTGCTTCTAGCCGATATTTATAGATAAAGAGAGAGAGAGAGACTAGCGAGTAGCTGCATTTGCTTGGAAAGGGTATTTCAAATTATTAACCTATAAGCAAACTACATTCGTGTGTCATTGTTTGTCACCTGCAGCCGAAAGCTCTCACACACAAACACATGTGCATCGCATACGCACACGCATTGTACTCAAAACTTCTTGCAAAAGCTCTGCAATACTTCTGCTAGCAAATGACAAACAACTTTTGAGTTTATGTGTGTGTGTGTGTGTGTTTTCTTTTTTATAGCATTTACTACTTGTTATATTTTTGTTTTATTTGCATTGTTATTGTATTCATTTAATTAGCTAAATGCATTTCAACTATGTTTTGCTTTTCTTGCTGCCATAAATCTACTGAGGTTTTTCGGAGACTATTTTTTTTGTTTTGTGTTTTTGTTGTTGTTTTTTTTTTATTCGGCATAAGTGTTAATTGTATGTGTTTGTGTGTGTATGTATGTGTGTACAAATATACATACCATATATTAATATAGTTTATAATTGTTGCGCATAGATTGCGTTAATTGTCGCATTACATTATTGATAAGAGAGAATTGATAATTTGAGAAAACAAAAAGAATAATTCAGAAATCGAATTTAATTGATGCAGCAAATTCGACAACGTTGTTGGGTCATGAAATTAAATGAATTTCAATTTGATATACAGGTTTGTATTTTTTTTTTTTTTAAGGTTAGTTTCGGCGCCCAAGGTCGTGTGCATATATGGTTCATTTTTGATTTTTTTTTTTGGATGGATGCATGACGAGAGAGGCAGGCGAGGATGGTCGGCCAGGCGTTACAAGATATTTTGTATGTGTATTTTTATTTTTGTTGTGTGAGTGTTGTTGCATGTCGTGTTTTTAAGAGAGATGGGGGGAGGTAGTAGTAGGAGGGTGGATTTTTATTTTGTTGTTTTTGTTTTTGTTGTTGTATGTTGTTTAGCAAAAAACAAGCAGTTTGGAGAAAGAAAAAAGAAATGAAAAACAAAGTAATGAACATATTGAAATATTTTTTTTCCATGTTTTTCGATACGAAAATGCGTTTGGTACGGTTTTTTTTTTTTTGGGGGGTGGGTGGAGGGATTTGAATTTTGTTTTAGAATTTTGCTGTATTCGTGTGTACTTTTTGGGGACCTATACGACCTGGCTAACACTCTAACTAAAAATTGTTGGGATTGGGGTGTATAGAAAAAAGTAAACGCTTGATTTTCAACAACTTTTTGTTTTGAAGATTTCAATTTTTATTTATTTTAATCATATTTTTGGTTTTTCCATTTTTCGTTTTTGTTTTTTTAATGCGTACAAATATTTTGGCTAACAACATAAATAGAATTTTTCTTTGGTTTTTATTTTTTTCAGTTTTTTTTTTTTACTTTTTTGGTTTTTTGCCAATTTATAATACTTATATCAAATTTTGAACAATATTTATGTTTTTTTTTTGGTTAGTTTTAGAAATTTCGATTGCTTGTTGAAAGCGCTTGAAAAGCTTTTTTCGTAACTAATTTGATTTTCAATTTGCAAACATGAGGCGGCTTTAGGCTAAGTTTAGTTAAAGTAGTGGGAAGAAAGGCGACTTGAATGTAACTCTATATAAGATCTATGCTATAAGATCTATGTAGATAAAACACGTGCAGACTGCAGCGGCATTTTTTGATTGCAATGAATCGAGTCCATTTCTTGAAGGGGGGCGCTTGGGACTACAACAATCTGTTGAGATTGTTTGTCTCGAGACACAGTCTTGATTAATCGGAAATACTGCATTGATTTGAACTGAACTGAATAGTAGTTGTAATAGTTGTAGTAGTAGTAGTAGTGGTTATAGTAGTAGTTATGGGTACTATCTATCTTATAGTTAACTCTGTTTTGCTCATTCGAATTCACTCCAATTGAGGGGTGGTATCTGAAGTCGGACTATAGTAGTAAGTAGTATTAGTTGCAGGTAGGTTGTAATAGGTGGTAAGTAGATTGTTTTTAGTATTAGATATTTTGTAGATTTTTGTTGTAGCAGATATATTTATAGGTTGGTTGAGGTTCAGTTGTTCAGTGTGTGCGGTGTTTTCTAACACTTACCATAGCCCTCGCCCTGCAAGAACAGCCGAAAGGCTTCGGCCAACTTGGCCGGTTGCTCCTCCAGCACCATGGCGCAATCAGAGATCTGCAACAAATAAGAAAAACAACCAAAAAAAAAAAAAATGATTTCAGTATTTTCTATTGCACAAAAGTTAAAAGTATTCGAATGAACCTTCATCCAGGATGAGTTTGTTGGATCCAAGCGACCATTGAATGTCACCGTATCGTCCACATGCGGCGACAGCGAACCCGTTATATTGATAACGGGCATCTTAAGCGTAGTGGCTGACGTCTCAGCACCGGGTGTTCCTGGCGGTGTGCGCGCCAAATGCAAATCATTGCGATGAATATATGCATTGATGAGCATGGCCAGATTAGTGGGATTGACGGCGCGCTCAAAGTGCTGCTTGTACATCTGCACCAGATCATGATTGCGCTCCTCCGGATTGCGTCCGAAATGATGCCACATCAGATAATCGATGACGCCCTGTGTCATGCCCTTGGTGCGCAAGAATCGCGCATTGAAACTCTGATAGCCCCACTCGATCCAGCCAGATTGTGTCGACACACAGTTGATCAGGCACAAGGCGCCCACCTTATCCGGATGCCCGTGGGCGAAACGTGCCAGAATATTCGCACCAGCACCAACCCCAAAGCCAATCACCGACTTCAAGCCAAAATGCGACAACACAAACAGCAGCTGTGCTGCCAGATCATCCATCGTTGGATACACATAGCTAAAGAGGTACACAAAGAACGAACAATGTATAAAAATAAACTTAAAAAATATTACAAAAAAAAAATTGTAAATTGTAAACGTTGGTCAACTTACTCCTCTGGCAATGTAGGCGCGCCCTCCTCCTGACCGGGTGCAGTTACATGATACACACAGAAGTTCTCCAACAGGCCGCGCATAACCGGAAAGTTGAAGAACCCAGCAAAACTGGTGGCATCTGTACAGAGTCAAGAGTGCATTCGTTGCGTTGATGATTGCAAGCAAAGTTGTATAGAAATTGGTTGCACTTACAGTTGAGTCCCAGATCGTGGTAGGTCACTATGGCCGGCTTTGAGGTGTCGCCCTGTATGGCGACATGTATGTCACCCTTGTCTGTGGGCACACGTCGCTGTTCGCATGCCTCCAGTATGGAGCCGCGTGCATTGGGGAATTGCAGCTGCACCGAGCGCAGTTCGATGTCATCCATGGGATCAACGGGCATAGTGCTATATATATACATATATATATATATATGTATGGAATGATAAGCAGTTTAATTAATAGCTCAAGGGGTTGTCCAAATTTAAACTATGATTTATAATTTTTGTGTGTGTGATTTTTTTTTAGTTTTGTTCTCTTTTTTTTTTTTAGTGGGTCACTCTCATAAATTTTGCATCCGGCGGGCTGCTGATTCAGTGTGCTGGTTGATCATCATCATAGATGCTGGTCTATTTCTTATTGAGTTGTAGTCGATTCGGGCTCTAAGGCTACAGAAATGTGTGTGATTTTTTTTTTTTTTTTTTTTATACTTGTTACGCGTCTAAAGGCGGCTAAGTAACTAAATTACAAGTTGCATTAAAAATTAAACTCAAGATTTGTAAATGAATATATATATATTATAGTATTGTATATAAATATTTTGCTTAACATTCATTGTATGTACGAGATGCGATTTGAGAGACAGACGGGCAGATGCGTTTTTTTGGTTTCGTAATACTATTATTAATATTATTATTATTATTAATATTATTGTATAAATTGTATTGTTTTTGTTAGGGTTGTCAAACTCAAAAAATATTCTCGCTATGCAAAAATACGTACAAACAAAAATATGGCAAACAATCTATAGTGAGTACAGACTATATATGTATAAATTAGAAATTATAGTATAAAATCAACTAAAGAACAACAAAAAAAAAACAATTTGTGTAACTTGATTTTTGTGTGTTGAGTGGGTGTTTTTTTTGTGGGCGGGTTCAGTAGTACGCGACTTATAATACATATCTTACACATGAGGGGGGAGGGAGGAGGAGAGCTTTTTGGTATTCATTTTTCAGAACAGTTTTGGATCGTTAACGGGTAGATCTGTTTGTGGTTGGCTTACCCCAGCAGATGTGCCTCCTCGGCAGTGTGTGTTGGTGCTGATGGCATCTTGGTGTTCAGTGTCTTACCAGTTTTGTCGCGGTCTCTGAAATAAATACTATGAGCATGCAAGCAAAAAACCGAAAACACAAAAATCGAGAGAGGCAATTTGCTTATTTTACTTTAAATACAAATCAACAACTCAAAACTCTTTCCATTTTCTCCGATTTTCTTTCGTTATTCAAAATTACAAAAAAAAAATCGAAGAATCTTTTAAATTTCATAATTACTTTATTTTGTTTTTTGTTTTTATTAACTAAATACACACTAAGTATGTATGTTTAAAATATGTGTATGTACGATTGAGATTTCTTTCTTTTAATGTGTATTGAGAATTGAGTAATAGATTTTCACGAGAGAGAGAGACAGAAAGAAAGAGAGAGAGAGAGAGGGAGAGAAAGAGTCAAGTTTAGGAAATATTGGCCCCATAATGAATAAAATGCCAATGATGATTGGGAATTGGAAGTAGATGATTTCGATGTCGATGTATAGATGAGGATGAGAATGAGAATTGCTCTACACGAGTGCTCCTCGCTACGTACAACGACAATACGTTACATAAACCTAAATAAATGAGTCACGCAATGTCATTCGGGGTAAATGTCGACAATAACAAAAAAAAAAAAAAAATAAAAAACAACTGGCGCCAGAAATATGAGTTTCCACCCATGCCGACTTTTCCCTCTCTTGTGCCCAAACTTATTTTTCTCCGTTAATGCTGAAGCGGACAGAGCGTCTAGGTACCAAACTACTAATTCGGCTCACAGCATTTTGCCATGTTTAATTATTATGCGGCACATAGACATAAACATATATACATAATTTTTGGTAGCTGTCTATGCTCCAAAACTCAATTAGATGTTGCCCTTAAGGAAAAGACTGTAATTCAGTTGGGCCTCATCAGAGCTGCCATGCTTTCCATCCATTTGCGAAATTGAAGTCTTGCAAGGGAATTTGTACCAGACATGGGAATAATACACACAAAATACGGAGAAGGTATTTTAATTGGAAGGCCAGATACGCCATAGTTTAAAGCACTTAAAATTCCCTTCACTTTCCTAGCTCCTCCCACAGCAGCAGGCAAAGTGAGTGGGTGGGTGGGCAGGCATCCAGCCAAAAAATAAACACACACATACCGTTAATCAGCAGTTTTACTTGCTACAGCTGTTTCTGTTTGTGCGCACTCGAGTATTATTTGCACGACGCCAGTCGCGGAGCGAACGGTCTGAAACGGTCAGCAACTAACCGGTTAGGACCGGTGAAACCCAAACAGAACTTGAGCACAGCGAAAAGTGCAATGACTGAAGTAAAGTGTAAACAGAGCTTTAACTTGTGATGAGATTCATTCGCACACACATGCACACACACACACACACACACACAAACATATCTACGCACATACATATGCATTAATTGTGTCAAACAAATAAATCAGTGTATCCATGTATGTATGTGTGTGTGTGTGTTCTAACGGAAATGTTAATTAAAGCACTTGCTGATGAGCGACTAATCAACATAAATAATAATAATTGTAAAGAACGAGTACTTAAGTCGAACTCTCGCCGACACAAATAGAACAAAAATGGAACACAGTTAATGGCTGACTAAATTGCGTTGTCGTTCGTCGTCAGATTGTCTAGCCAGGTCCCCGAGTGGTTTGGATATACATTGCACTTTATATTGACAAAACTGCAGGCGGGCTGCTGACCTTGAGCCGGGTCTAACTCAGCAATAAATATGTGCAAATTTATATATACATACATATATATATATGTATATATGTACATATATGAAGAAAGAAAGTTTACCCCGTATTTATGTCGATTTGGTGATGTAACTGAGAGAGCGAAAAGTGAGCAAATGTGAAAGAAATATACAGATATTCAAAATATAACAATTTATATATAAAATACTGTTTACTTTTGGGCAACAATTATAGACGAATGCAAATGCTCCAACAGAAACACAAAAAGCTCTCACGAACACATGCAAAACGTAAACGTTAAGGTTGCTGTAGAGTAAGTGGGACAAAATCAAAACTTATGCATTGCGGCGGTGTATGAAAAACAAGGACAACAGCAATCAACAACAGCAATTAAATATATATAAGATGGAGTATAAGAAAGTTTATTGTGCTTCGTCTTCCTTTTATTCTTCTGGTTCTGTTTCTTTCACTTACCTGGCACCACCACCAATAATGACAATCGGTCGCTCCGTGCGCACGAGCTCATCGCTATCGCCTGGCGAGGATTTGATCGCCTGACCAATGGCACGCTTCACGCTCTCAAAAACGGAGGTGGGCGATGCTGCCTGTGGTTCTGTGGTGGACTGATAGATGGCGCTGCCATTTCCATTTGTCGCTGGCAGCGACACATAGCCGCCCTCTGACTGTGGCATTTTGTTTTTTGTAATTGTATTTCTTTTTTGCTTACTTTCTTTCAGTTGCGTTTTTGGGTGCTTTCTCTTTATATATTTGCGGATATATATATATTTATATAAATATATACATATATATTTATGTATTTACATGTGTGTATGGAGAACTGTCACACTCTCTGACTCCCAGAATACTTGGCCTGCTCAGCAGTTAAAACTCTCAGTGCGTTGCCTGTGTGCGAGTGTGCGTAGGTGTGTGTGTGTGTGTGTGTGTGTGTTCGTGTGAGTGAGTAAGTGCATGCGATTTGTGCATGTGTGAGTGCGTATGTTTTTTGATTCGCGTGTTGTGTTTTTTATTCGGTGTCAAATTAAAATAACAATGCGTTTGTTTTTGATTTTTTGTTTTTTTTTTGTGGTTTAATATATTGTGTGATTCATCAGCAGCAATTATATATATGTATATATAAAATACATATATATATGTATAGTGTGTGATATGCGCATATCAAAATGTATTCCATTCGTCAGTAGCAGCAGCAGGCACAATAAACATAAATTGAATAAACGAAGAAAAAAAAGAGTAATAAATTATAATCAAAAATGACAATCAGCTTAATCACATGTAAAATATTAAGCCCAAATCATGTTAATGCTGTTAATGCTACAACGGTTCCGTTTTATGTCCTTCACACAAACAATTTTTTGTTCAATTGAGTCAAAGGACTAGGTTAGTACTAGTTAATACGATATGTTTAGTACTCATTGTTAAATCATAAATTTTTAATAAATGTTAATTAAGTTAAGTTAAGTTTTTCTGTTATTTAAAAGTACAAATGTTATTTTCGCTGCTCGGATTTAGTCTAAATGATGATATCAAGTGACAAATTATATAATACTCGACGCCAAGTGTGAAGGACATAATGAGTACATTATGAATAACCGCAAGCATCCACCTCATTATTTTTGGTTAGTAAGTGCAGCAGCAGCAGCAGCGGCAGCAGCAGCAACAACAACAACTACAACGAGAATAACAGGGGTTTTGCAAATTGTTGTGTGGCGTCAAAGTTCGTACTTGAAACAAGATATGCAGGCCAAACCAAGCCGCACACACACTTAAACACACACACACATACATATGCATGTATGTTGCAGGCGAGCAGCTCTCGACCCTACCCTCTCTCTCTTTCACTCTCTGTCTCTCATACACAATGTGCATTACATTAACCCAGTTCCACTTCCAGTAAAAGTACCAGTTTCAGTTCTGTAAGTGTGCAAAAGTGTGTGTGCGTGTGTGTATGTATGTGTGTGCGTGTGTGTGTGTGTGTGTGCGGCTTATCCAAGGGTTTCTCGTTTGAAAAAGCTCTCTGGGCAACCGCATGGAATCTCACACACAGCAGTTAGCACTTCAGCGGGAAGCTGATTAAGTGCGTCACCAAATAAATTTAACACATTTATAAAAAAAAAAAGGTAAATAAAGAAAAACCTCCACGGTGACGTAAGCTCATAAGATAAGGGTATACAAAGAACAAAAAGAAAAACAAAAAAAAACTAACTCGCAACGATTCTTTTGCGTCTTAGCCATTAAAAAGCAATAGGAAATGGCAGAAAGACAAATTCGGTAGCTTTTGGCCAACATAGAAAACCATAAAAGCCAAGAACAGCTGAATGTGTGAAAACTTTGAACTTGCAATTCATACAAATCTATTTATTATGCAAAAATAAATGATACTTTTTTCCCTTTTTTTTTTCATTTTGTTGCTTACTGCATAAATTTGTAATAATAGCAATAAAGAAAAAATAATGTAAACTTTTTCCATAAAAGTCGAAAATGAAACGCAGATTAAAGCAAAGCAAATAAAATGCGCACAAAACGTTGATTGGATCTGTGGCACTCGAGTCATGCTACCTTCTGCCTGATAAATGTCCGACGACGTATCAAATAGAATAATATTTGTATAGCTCAACCCGAATATACCCTATACCATAGATAGATATTTTTTATATATAACACTTGCTTTCAAATATTAATTGGAGATACCTACGTTCTTGTTATCTCTCTGATCGTACAGTTGATATTGTGATTTTTGTGATATTGATTTCGTGCTAATTAACTGTGAATACAGCTATGGGCATAAAAATAGAACAAGTCAAAAAATAAATTTGTTTTATATATTGCTCTAATGGTTTTCACAAGATTTTTTTTTACTGCTTTTCTAAACTTTATTTATGCGTTGCAATTTATTTGCTACTTTTGCTGTATAATTATAGTCCACATTATTAAGTATGCCAAGTTTTTATACGGTATTTTAGCTTATCAACTGTGATTTGGGTCAGTAAAAAACAAAAAAAATGTAATTGCCCCACAGGTAATTAAAGCTTTGATTTAAGTTATCAGTCGTTGTTAACAGCGTTTCTTTTTTTTGTGTTTTATAAATCAACATTGTACATTTGCCAGTCCTTATCTACATTTAGCCACTTACTTTTGACCTTTTAGCCTGGCCTAAATTACAGGCGCAAGTTGACTTTGAGTGATTTTATGGCACTCTCAAGTCAAAAGTCATAACGAATGACTTGCAGCAACCATTGGCATATAATTGTAGATTGCATATGTGTACACATATATATATATATAAATATACATACATATATATATACAGTGACTGCAAATAAAATAGCACTGCTATCAATTCAGTGCTGAAAAGATGATGTCTGTTGACGGAGACTCTATAAGTTGGAGAAGTGTTTCCGGCTTACATAAGGCGAATCGCCTCAAAACACTTGAATTACGATTAAAGAAATTTGTTATTATGTAGTGGGTCCGATACATTGGATATATATATATTTCTATTTATATTGTATGATACATGATATTGCCTTACTCAGATAATGAAATGCTTTTATTGTTGGTCCACAAACAGTAAAATGACACCATGTTTATCAACAAGAAAGAAGGCAACTGTTTAAAGAAAGCATTCGCTTATCGTCATGGAATTCCATAAATATCCGTCAGACTTAGCCGCAACAAGAACATATGGACTGACTTAAAATAAGAAGGGACTCTGATACGCAGAACGGCGGAGTTAAATTTAAAAAAAATTAAAATTAAATATATGTATAATCAAACAAATAAAAATATTGCCATTGCTCTTCTGCATTTGGACGCCAATGTTGCCAAAAAGAATGGCCAGAAAAGGTTTAATGAACTATTGCTCCTATTTCCAGCAAAAGTCAATAACTGAATATTTGGCTTAGGACAGTGCTTCTTCATTAAAAAACACTTTTCAATATGAATTTAAGAAAGAAACCAATTGTTTAAATAGGATTGCGAACTTAGTTTTTTATTTTCATGCTCAGGAATGGAAACAAAAAGAAAATTGAAAATGCTTAAATAAAGACATAATTCTATTTTGGTGCTCAATTTTCTGTCGCAGCTTTATATGATGCCTTGTTTAGCTGGGCAACCAGGCCAAGCCTGTGAGTTACCTACAATGCCAATTCCAATAATTGCCCGAGCAGCATGGGGTAGAAATTATTCATAATTACAATGGAATGTGAAATACGACAATTTGCTAAGATTGCAGTAGAAGGAGTCGTTAGAAGAATGCCAGCGAAGACAAGAAAGTGTGAGGCGTCTACACTGGAAAATGGAAAATATTTATCTACTTTTGTACTATGTCAATATTTGTACATTTTAATATAAATAGAAATAAATATGGCAATTGTATTTAAGATGCTTGTGCCACATTCTTTGTATTGAAAACATCTGTCGACTGTTGCCTTGAGTTCAATTTTGGTTGACTACACTTAATTGATGTCAATTTGTGCTCGACATTTTCTCGCCGTGTATTTGGCGCAAATATCGATAATTTGGCAGGTCGCCCATAGCAACCGTTGGCAGGTCAACCAAAAATGGCAACAACAAACCCAGCAAATTGTAATAAGTGGAGATTCCGGCCTGACCTAAACGAGAAACGAGATTGTTGGCAATTTTTGCAATTGCAATCGCAATCGCAGTTTGGCCAAAAAAAGGGCCAAGTGAAGAGTACTCATTTTTGGCATAATTTATCAATAAATTCAAGGATCTATCTATCAAAAGCGACACACATGTGAAATTATTCAAATAGGGTTCGGGGAGGGGGATGCGGGGGTAAAACAGGTTTAGGGCGACACAATCAAATAACGGAAATGTCACGCTATATGCCTAGAAGCCACTGCGGGGAACCGGCGTGGTAGGAGCGGATACACGCTCAAATCGAGCAAACGTCACAAGCAGGAAAGAGAAAGAGAGAGTGACAGAGAGAGAGAGAGAGAGAGACGAGAGACGAGAACATCAACAATGTAGTAGTTTCCTGGCCATATTTGTAGTTTGGCAGGATTTTACTGTTACGTGTTTGCAATCGATTTGAGAGTTACATAAAAACAAAGCAGCAAAGCAGCAGCAAAGGAGCTCAAAGCAGAAAGAGCAAAAGGGAGACAGAAAGACAGAGCGAGAACGAGACAGAGAGGGAGAGAATAGGAGGCGAAGAGCACCTGGGCAAAAAGTAATTTAGCAATTTGTAATAAACTCGAAAAAGTTAGGTTAACTGACCTACGCGCCAAATATACACACATACTTAAACATCAAATATGCAGACAAGTTAAACAACAATGTCAAACAAAGAAGGCAGCTAAAAAAAAGTAAGCGATTGTTTGCCAAGCTGGCGCCGCAATGTTAACAGAGCAAACGCCTTCCCAATGGAGCCGCAGGAGCAATAAAATTTAAGCAAACAACGGAGGTCGTTAGTAGAGAAGTATGTTAGTGTGTGTGGGTGTCTGTGTGTGTGTGTGTGTGTGTGTTGGTGTGGAGCTTTTTGTTGGTCTGTCTGCGTTACGTCAGAGTCAATCGGGGCTAGTCAAAATTAACAGCGTAAAGCAAATTAAAAGAATATAATAAATATAATATGTATATGAGATGTATTAGCAGATAAATATGGCAAGCAAGCAAGCAAGAAGACGAGCAACAACAACAACAACAACATTTAACATGCAATGCAATCGTCTAACAGACAACTGTTAACTACTGCTAAAAGCTCAAAGTTCAGCTGTGAGAGAGCTGAGTGTGCTAATTAAAAAAAAACAAGAAGGAAAATTTAAAACAAATGTATGCAAATGATAAAATGATGCAGGGCGCGTGTGTTTTTTTTTTATTCTTTTTTTAGTTTGGATGAGCTTAGATAGAGAAACGTAGTTTGGGAGAGGGGGCATAGTAATAGAAGTAATTGGAGTGAATGCAACAACAACAACAATAACAACATCAGCAAGGCAAAACTGACAGTGGCAGTGGCAGAGGTGGTTTGAAGTTGGGGAAGATTACATGTGTGAGATAACATGTGTGTGTGTGTGTGTGTGTTAGTGTTTGTACATGTAATTTTGCCTCTGCTTGCCGCAGTTTTGCGTAGTGTTATTGTTGTTTTTGCTCTTATTTTTTAAATTATCACATTGTCTCTTATTTGCAAGTTCGGTGTGTATGTGTGTGTGTGTGTGAGTGTGCTGGACACCAAAACTCACCTGACGCTCGTTGTGCTCGTGCTTTCTTCTTTGACGCACTTTCCGCCAACAACAACAACAACAATAAGAACAAGAACAGCAACAGTAACACAAATCAAGTGCCTCGGCGGGGTAAACGGGCGGGGGGGAGGAGTACGCTGTGTATGTGAGTAGTGGGCAGTCGTTTAGTTGTAAATTGGTGAAAATTTACTGAATATTGCGCGATTGTTATCGGTTGCTGTTTAGATTTCTTTTTTTTTTTTTGGTCCTGGCAGTTTTCCTTCGTCGTTGACTTTTTACTAAGTTTACTACGCACAAAACAACAACAACAATAAGAAGAAGAGTTCTCTCGCGGTGCTCTTTTCTATGAAAAAATCAATATTTGTTTGGGTCTTCGAAAATTTTTCACGTTTTACACTTGTGTAATTTGATTCGGTTTCACGCACGCCCTGCCACAGACACACTCACTATGCTGCATTGGGTTCACTTACAACTGTTCGTTGAACACTAATTCGTTGTTGTTTGTCACAAAAAGAATTAACTTCAATTTCTTAGGACTAAACTCGGTGCAACTCGACTCGATTATGGTGAACGCGACAGTGTGACCACAATCAGTAAGCGGAGAAATGTTCCATTATTTTCCTGCAAAATCGATAAGCTGTGGTGGTTGGTCGACTGCGGCCCGATGACGCTAGTTGCTCTATTGTAATACTTATCAAATGGATAATCAGTATTTTAAGGAGAAAATCAGAGGTAGATGTAAGTTTTAGGAATCTTGTTTGACTTACAATTGAGTTATTTTTTTTCGTATTCTACTACTCAACTCTGACTGTCATTCATCGCGCCGTTTCTACAGTCGCTGGCATATTGCTCATCTCTAATTTGTCGACATACTTTTAGCTGTTGCTAATGGTAACAAATAGACGTTTGATTAGTTTCTAAATGAAAGCCAAACAGAAAAAAATATAAGATTAAAAAAAAGCTACTATATAAAACGAAAAGACAGAAATTTGCTGAAGAAATTCAATGTCATTTGACTGTCATTCTCGTATCGTTTTTGCAGTCACAAATAAATTGCTCATCTCTAACTCGACAGCATGCTTTCAGCTGTTGCTTATTTAGCAAATATCAATTTGTTTAGTTTCTAAATGAAAGCCGTGCAACAACAAGCCGGATACCTGAAATTTGATAAAAGACTAGCAACTGAACGTTGGAAAAGCCTGGAACCGAGTGAAAAAGGTTTGCCTCAACAACACAAAACAACAACAAGAACCAAATACTAAACTCAAACACGCTTTTAGATAAGCGACGCTAGAAACAGCATGGTGCGAAGATATACAAGACGCTTGTGGCTGGCAAAGCTAAATCAAACGGTCGAGTCAAATAAATCCAAACGGTTGTCGAATTCAGGGTCCGATTCAGAACCAGAGGAGGAGGACGATGCGGATGTGGATGAATCACTGGACGACGCTGGGAAGCAGGAGGCTGTGCCGCCGCGCCATGTGCTTGAGGCAACGCCACATTTCACGCATCCGGCCCTAAATGAGGGGCTGTGTCAGCGCTACGATCCGGAACGACCGTTGAGTGTTTTCCCCAGCTGCTCCTTGACAGTGCCACTACCGCTTTACGTCTCCAGCCAGACGACAAGCTTTGTGGATCCCTGCTATCAGCGTCCAAATGCACATGACGACTGGATGAAGCAACTGCTTTGCCACAAGAGCAGATACCTGAAGGCGACGGGCAAACAGAAGCAGCGCGAAATTAAGCATAAGCATCAAGTTTACAATTCGCATCTGTTCGACGCGGCCGAGCAGATAGCGGCTCAGGACAATGCCTATTTCCGGGATAGCTATGACTACTACTACACCGGCGGCAATCTCAGTCTTCTACAGTATTCGACTGGTGGCGATGCAGCCAAAACGCTGGCCATGCATGTGGCAGGTGAACGATTGCAGCAACTGCATTTATCGGAGGTGGGCGTCGAGGCGGAACTGTGGAGTCCGCTGCACACTGAATCCCTGGCGGACATGTCCAGTGAAATCTTTGAGCTGATGCCCGTCAACAGTTTTCGTGTGAATCATGGCAATATGCTGCTCGCCCGCCTGCTCAACGACATTGCCATCTATGAGCTGAAGCCAAAGGATGGAGACGACGAGGAATATGAGCTGAACTGCCAGGTCAAATATAACAGCCAGGACGAACCATTCATAAGTGTCGCACAAGCTTTTAACCGGCCCCAAGTCTTGGCGATAGCCTGTCAGGATCGCAGTGTGCGCTTCAAGGATATTGTGACGCAAGCGGATATTTCCAAGCATGAAGTGAGCATTTTGAAGGGCATTCACAGGTCGAGCACCTGGGCACAGTTGCGCGCCAGCCAGGAGCACTGTTTCCACTATGTCTGCCAATCCGCACTGCTCACCATCGATATGCGTTGCACGAATGAGGCACTGAATCCGTGCTTTGCCAGCAGCGCTTATTCGCAGCAATGTGAGAGTTTCTCGTGCTTGGCTCGTAGCCAGAATCCGAATCATTTGTATTTGGCCAGCAATCACAAGTTGCACTGCCTGGACATGAGGTGTCTGGGCAAGAAGATAGCGGATCGTTCCGTCGTCACGTGGACGCATCAGATGACTTATCCGCCCACATTTATGGATGCCATTGCGCACGACGGCAGCGAATATGTGGCACTGGGCTGTGCCTATCCCAGCGAGCAGCGGATATGTGAGCTGAAGGGTGCTCTGGCGCAGAGCTGGACCGAGATGAGTTCACCGTCGCTGCCTTATGCGCCGCCCCAGCTGATGGAGGCCCTCGTCGAGGCGCGGCTGCAGGGCAACGACGTCGATGTCTATGCGGATCTGAACGAGCGTGTCAAATGCTGCATCACTGGTCTCAAATTCGATCGTCTGGAGCAGCCCAGCGATGGCGCCTTTGCTCAGCTCCTCACGGCGACCAGCATCGGGGACATTATGTGCCAGCGGGTGACGCAGCGCGCTGATGCGGAAAAGCAGGAGGAACTGCGCACCGGCTTGCACACCAGCGATGCTATCACCTACTATACGAGTCTGGTGCGAGTCCATGCGAAGAGGCAACTGAAGTGCACTCAGGTCGAGAGTATGGCTGTGCTGCGCCAGTTTATGAAATCGGAGGAGGAACGCAATGTGGAGCAGGAGAAACCTTTGGTTGTCGAGGATATTACCATCGATTATGGTTTCGATGATTCCGATTCGTCAAATAGTGACAGCGACAGAGAAGAGGAGGTGGAGGAGGCGGAGCAGGAGCCAACAACTAGTCAAAATGCTGTACAATTACCAACTCCTCCTCCGCCAGCCGAGGAGGCGTCGCCCGCACCCAACACAAAAATTGTGAAGCAGAAAGGTGTAAATCGTGGTCCATGGCAAAAGTCCGCCCATCAACTGAGTCACTACAAGGACATGCTGAGCACCTGCCTGCTCAGCATTTGGGATATTGATGAGTACGACATGACGCGCGACGTCAACATCGATATGATCGATGAGAAGCTGAAGACCGAGAAGCCAGAAAAAGCCAAAGAAGAGCGAACAGCTGCCTGGTTGCAGCAAATGCCGGAGCCGGAGGAGCAGAAAGCTGCCAATCTGCAGGAGGATGAACTCAAGCATTTAGTGCCCGGCACCAATCTGCCGACACTATTTGGGGCACAATCTGCCGACTATAGAGAAATGCTGGATGACTCTGTCGATGCCACGACAGTCATCAAAACGGACGATGCCTCTTTCAACGACAGCCTCAACTTCACCAGGCAGCCGCATTCCACGCTGCGTACGGGTGAATTTACGATCCTTGAAACGGATCGTGAGCTGAATCCGACGCCCGCCAAACGACGCAAGACCAGATTTACAATGGGATTCTAATTTTAAGCATCTAATCACTTTACAGATTCGTGGGAGTCGTGAACTTCTACAATTAAAAAAAAAAAAAAATCATCTTTTTAAAAGTGTTTTCCGATTTAGCGGGTTTTCTTATATTTCATTAACATTTCCAATCAAAAAGAATCGGTTGACAATTTAAATTAGAAAATGGACAATTTGCGTAAGCAAAGCCAGATCTGAATGATGACAATAAAAAATAGAGAAATATCTGAAAATTACTCTAAATTCATTCAAAAAGCTAAATATATCGAAGATCCTATAGAGGAAATCGAAGAAAATCAAGATTTGAATAAATCAGAGCCCACAATTCCATTGGCCAAGGCCTTCCAGCTATTATATTATAATTATTTATAGTCAAGTCTTGAATATTACAGCTAAGCTAGTCTATATATTATAATCAATCTAAACCTCATGAGGTTTAGCATGAGCATGATGTGTCACAGGGTATTGCTAGTCAGGTTGATCTTAATAAGGAATCTAATCGAAATGAAAATATCCCAGTCTCTGAAATCGATGAATCCGATTACTTTAATATGGTAAGGTTAAAAATAAATAATTAAATGC
Organism: Drosophila kambysellisi; assembly: GCA_035042185.1. Lineage (NCBI taxonomy): Eukaryota > Metazoa > Arthropoda > Insecta > Diptera > Drosophilidae > Drosophila > Drosophila kambysellisi. The sequence continues at coordinate 8,070,810 of JAWNLS010001251.1, forward strand.
AAAATAAAATTGAGAGTTCTCGTTTTAAGGTATGAAGTTAAAACTTAAACGCTAAAAATTAAATTAGAGTCGGATCAGTTCGACTGATATAAAATATATGTTGTACATAAATAAATCTTAGATTACGAGAATTTAATTTTTTTTAAATTAAATCAGCGCCGCCGTTGCTTCAAATATTATTTTAATTTTATAAGTGACTTGTTTAATAAAATATGGATGATTATGTCAAAATTTCTGACTTTATTTCTACCTATTTAAGATACTATGTGTTTGTGTGTGTGTGTGTGTGTTTCAAGTTTTATACTCGCCATTCTGATTGGCCATTGCGTTGATTGGCTGCTGCTGCTGCTGCGGTTGCTGCCTCCGATTTGGCATCCCCATCCAAATCTGGCTCATAGGCAGGATTCGCAATTCCATCGATGCACTCGACCACAAATTTGTGATCTCGTCTCTTGAGGACATAAGCCTGAGGTCGATTCTGTAGCTGTTGCAACATGATTCTAGATTTTCCAAATTCCAAAATTTGTTAAGCTGAATAAAACGAACGCGTCGCGATTTAGTTAACAACTGAACAACTAATTAAATTGAGCTCGCTGAATCTAATTGATTTGCATTCAGTGGGGCGTAAAATGGCCCCAGGGGTAACCGCTTTTATTTTGTTTTTATTCCAAATTTGTGGGTGCGTCGTTTGATTTTATTTATTTATTTATTTATTCTAGAAACATTTAGGCAATTGCATTAGTTTGAGCAATAACAAAATTAGTTAAAATACTTATTATCTCATTTGCATTTATGTACATATATCTTATAAATAAAATAAACAATGATTTTTTAAGCTCCACCCAACTGACTCCAGCGCATGCGTTTTGGGGCGTGGCTGCTGCGAAAGTTTAGCAACATGAACTTATGTTGCCAGCCACTTGCAACATGCAGCATCCTTGCTGCGAATTTGCTTCAGTTAACATTGTATCAAAGTGCGAGCAGGCTGTGTGTGGCTCAGCTCTATCCTCATTTCAAAAATTATACTTTTTGTTTTCTAAATCACATATTTTATTTTAATAATTCTTACTCGGTTGTGAAAAATAATAATAAATGTAAGTTTAAATTATTTGTAGTAAATAACATATTTTCAATTAGATAGAAGAATTTTCAGTGTATTATAAAATTGATCAATTAACGAATTAAACTTAATACATTTAATAAAAAAACAAAAATAAATCCACTTATATTGACGCCCCACAATAAACAGCGCCCAACTTAACCGTTTGGCTTAATCCGCTCGTTTTGATTACGTGGACAAGTGTTTGCATTGGCACTCTCTCGCGGTCCAGCCCTCTATCGCCTCTCTCTCTCTCTTTCTTTCTACGTCGATCGTTGAGTGCTTGTGCAGATGTATTGGTGTTGATGCTCAACGGTCCAAAGCTCCAAGCAGCAGCATAGTAAACGCCGACGTGACGAACGAAATTCCATCAGTTGCCTTGCGCACGTCGATCGTAGCAGTTGTTGTTTCGTTGTGTTTGCGTTGCTTTGCTGTGTTTGGTCGCCGCGTTTATATCCGTGTTTTCAGTGGAATATCAAACATAAATAAGACAAAACAACAAAAGGTATTTGTACATTGTAAGCAAAGTGCGCATACAAAGCTGCTGTTAATTGGTATAGACAAAAAAGATATTACTGAAAATTATACAAAATGAAAGCGTGTACTTTGATTAGCTGGCGTGTCTTTTTCATTCATATTCACATCGTGTTTTACACATCAGCGAATGTCGCACACAGCAGAAAAGAAAGAGAGCGCATTAAATAAGGGGACGTTCCAGCCGAAGAAAACTTAACGAAACTCACAATAACGAAAACGATTCCAGACCTTGCTTATCTGCCCGGCCGGCCTACAATAGTGTTGTCGTGTTCCCGTTAATCGCTGTTTGTTTGTCGTTTTAGTTAGTTGTTGTTGTTGTTTCTTTATTGTTTTTTAGTGTTTAGCTTTTGTCCATGGAAAAACTCATGACGTGTGCCCCTTTGTAGAAGATGAAAAATATTTATGCTATTAGCGTTCACCTGCAAATTATGCAGTCAAGTCATTGCATTGGGCCAGTTGGTGGAACTTAACGGTTTGGGTGATAGTTCAATGAACCAGGCCTTAAAATCAAGCAAACCAACAACAAAAATTAAATAAAAGATACAAAAGCAGAGCACCACAACACAACTGGTTTTGACGCAGACGCCCCAAAATAAAATAAAAAAAAGAAGCAACCGCACGTAGCAAGAAAGTAAAGCAAATATCCACTAGCCGAAGATTTAATTCTCTGCAAAAGACTTGGCATCCAAAACTGTAGCGTAATTTTACAATAACAATTTTATCATATATTTTTCGACTAGTACTTTCAGCTATTAGAAGAGATTCCATTTCTGGTTTTGGCAGCTGTCATAAAAATTGAGATGCTGTTTTAGAAAAACTTTCCTAGTTTCTGACAGTTTATAAAGTAAAGAAGAGTTTTCCTCGCTATAAGATCAGCATGAAGCAGACTATTTTTCAATTTCGAAATAGCTGCATTAATAAGAAATTCAAATACCAAAAACAAAAAAACTAGCAACAAAGAGCAAGCTGAAATAATTTAAAATCGAATTAATTAGCCATGTCATTCACATCATAACTCATTTATGTAACTTAATTGCTTACTCTATGGGTAAAGATCGGATGAGACGATAACAAAAGTTTAACGAAGAAGCTGCTGCCACAAGAGAGCCAAGATGTTAACGCTTTTTTCTTGAACGCAATTGTGCCGTTACAAATTGTAAGGTGCCAGGTCTTCGCTCATGTGGCTGTCTTTCATACATTAGTGAAAGTTATGTGATTATGTGTTTTTTTACTTCTTATTGTCATTTATAATAGACGAGTTTAAATATTGCAAATCATTTTCTTGAAACGCTTTCTTCCACACGCATTAATCTTAAAAAAAAAAATGGGCCATTGAAAATGCCCAAGATGTCCAAAATGACAACTTTCATTTGCAATTTAAAAACCACCTACATCGAAAAAGATAAATTCCAAAAAAAAAGATCGAAATAAATTAAAAATTAAACCCATTTTACATGAAGAGTTTTTGAAATCCAAATTGAGTTTGGCTAACCCAAAATGGACATCGTCACCTTTTGCGATGTGCGGACATTACGCATACGTACCGTTAACACACACACGCACACACACAAACACGTACACACCTGCAATAATTTGTAATTTTTGGCATTGCATAATCCTATGCAGTTGGATAAAAACCTGAATTGTAGATTTGCATAATGACTAATTTTTCACTCTTTACGCGTTTTGTTTTTTTTTTATTTTTTTTTTATTTTGCACTTTGCTGCTCTTCTTAAATTTTAGCTTCATTTTCATTGGGTAATTTTGAGCATTATTTGCTTATAACGAGATCAAAATATTTGTGTTAAATGTAGAGAAAGATAAATTATTTTTTTTGTTTATTTTTCTAATAAATTTTAAAATGTTTTCACGCTTAATCTTGCTATTAAAAGAAGCTTAAGCGAGCTTTAATTTAAGTCTTAAATGTGCCAAATGAGAGCGGTTTTAAATCGTAAACTTTAATTAGTTTTAATAGCTATTAAATAATTATATACGTCAAGCATTTTTACAACCCGGTAAAAGCGCTTAGCTTACTGGCCACGTTTAATGAGTTTTCTTACGGCTGCTGTCTAATGAAAAACAATTTATAAATTTCCACTTGCAGCCATGTTGAAATCAATCGTTTTCTCCTGCCTTCTGGTGGCCTTCAGCGGTGTTCACTGCAGCGATCTCAAAGTGGATGTGATCAGCACTCCCGAGATTTGTGACCAGAAAACAAAGAGCGGAGATTCGCTGACCATGCATTATACGGGCACACTGCAAGCCGATGGCAAGAAATTCGATTCGAGGTAAGTTGCAACACACACACACATTTTTATAATGCCACGGGTTCAAACATTAAAGCTGAACTGCGTACTTATTCTGCATAGAGTCATACACACACACACTCGCACACACACACGCACATTGGGGATTAAGCATGTGTCGCATAGGCTTCGATGGCGGCTCATTGCCGTAAATTAGACGCCAACTGATAAGCGATCTCAATTGTTGGCCAGCATTTTCCATACGCTTTTTGTTTGCTGCTGTTGTTGTTGTTTATTGTTGTTGTTGTTGATGTTGCTGCTGTTGTTGGCAATGCATTTTGGCGGCCATGTCAATCGTTGCCATGCAACATTTGTTGCAGCTGCTTCACTTTTGCGCGAATTTATATTAAGTACACAATATAATTTTGATAGACACATGGAGCGACAACTCTAATGAAAAGCTATTGTTTTTCCTCTCAGAATAGAGAGAGAGAGAAAGAACTTAAAAGATTTTCCTCAATTTATATGTATATTTTATATATGTTTTCTTATAGTTTATTATCAGTCGCTTAAAAAAAGTATTTTCAATTTCTTTATTTGTTTTACACACGTGTTCCTCTCTATGACAAGTAGACCTCTTCTCTCTCTCTCTCTCTCTCTCTCTCTCTCTATCTCTCTCTACATTTCCCCCATTTTACCCAAACTCCTCTGACATTCTATATTAAGAATGTAATCAATTTGACTAGCGCTGCATTCACATCATTATCAATTTTGTCCTTATCTTCATATAAATAAACTGGCGAAACAAACGAGAATTAAATCTGGTAAAAGTACAATATGTGCTACATGTCAATACATATATACATATATATGTAGCCAAAGATAAACTTAAATAGTGTAGAGAACCTAATATACCAGATTGCTGCTGAATAGGGGAAAAAAATTGATTTGGGCATTGGGTGGTCCCAAATATGATTTACAACAGACCGGGAATGGGTGACGTCATTTCTGAAACTGTATTCATCTAGCCTCATCGGTAACTTATAATGTAGTTCGCTATAATTAAAAAATTTGTTAATTTATTTTTTTAGTCAACCTTAGGCAACATTTATTAAGAAAAAATAAAGTTTAATCAAACATAATTTATCTAAGATTTCTGTCTGAACTGCTCCATTAATTTATAATTTTGCCGTGAAGTTTGTAACGTCTCCGAACACATAAGTTATATATATAATATATAATAATATAATATATAATTAATCAGATTGTATATATTTTCTCAGTTTTGAAGTTTTCTTAAGGAAACTTGGCATATTCCCGATTTTGTTTACATTTACGGAGCATTAAATCAATATAAATAGTTATCAAGGGAAGAATCGATCTTAAAATAAATTGCTAAATAAAAAACATTTTTGTTTAACAAGATTATCAAATAAAAATTTAAAATGCGCATATTTTAATATAATATTTTAGTATTTTATTTTGGACTAACAATTATTATAGCTCCCATAGGAACAATCAGCTGAAAAATGATTTTTTGTAAATCAAACTTTTTGATATCAAATTTACTATATATAATATAGTTATCATAGGAACAAACAGTGGGGTTTTTCAATTTGCACTGAAGTTTAGTTGTCGATAATTTGAGTCATAAAATTAGCAAGTCGGTCTTTCAGTTTTTTCCATATAAAATATTTTGTAGTTTTTCCATTAAATATATTTGATTTGATTTATGTGACAATATTTTTTTTATATTTTGATTGCATAACAGGCACTGAATCTTTTCCAAAATTGAGTCTTTTGTGGAGGAAATCGTTTTTCTAATACGATTTGGCACATATGCTAAACAAAACCCAAGACTCACACACAATGCTCAAATATGTTTAGGTCTGTCTATACCTGTCAACACACACACACACACACACACTCGCACACACACACCTGAGAAGATAGAGAGAGAGCGAGAGAGAGTGATTCACAAATTATCTGAAAGTTTGTGTTGAAAGTTTGCAATTGCTGTTTAATTTAGCGTGCTGCCAACTCAGGTCTCGACCCGAACTCTAACTCAATCAGTGCGTCCCAAAAAGATGTCCTTCGTTGCCAACATTGCCACATGCCCCCCACTTGTCCGCCCCGCCCGCCCGCTGACTGCCAGCCACTTGTTGCCGAAGTCAACATTTGCTAAACGCACCCATTCTCCGAGCAGCATTTGGCTTAAATGCCTCGCCGCACTTAACCAAAGCGACAGGCACTTTGCCAGGCTTCCCAGGCTGCAGCGAAGGATGCTGTGCTATGGTACGCAAAGAGGACAGCTTCCAGCTACAGTTCGGTGTATGCAACATTCTTTGGAAGCACACTCAGCCTGAAGCGTTGAATACGCTGCTTAACTTTAAAGTGTTTCTTTCTTTTATTTTGTGCGAATTTTTTTTAAGCCAAAAAACACCGGAAATTAGCTACCTTGCTACATATTTTTTTCACTCCCTGCCTTTGGCTAATTAAAAAGCTGCAGATACTAAAGATACCAAAGATACAAAGATACTGAAAGGCTTAAGTGCAGAAGAGGGCGCAACAGAGAAAAACTGGCTCTTTGTGCATTTGACAAGCCTCCAAATGGCAGCTCGATTGCCTATTGAATATGCCATTTGCAGGCAGCTTCCTGAATGCTTCTTTATAGTCTTATTTGTAAGGATAACCAGGAGAAAGTAGCTCGACTGAGAGTTACTCGTTGAGGCAAAAAAGCTGAAAGACTTGACTGAAATTTACTCCTTTAAATATATCAACTCAACTCCTCATTGATTTGGCTGTCAACTTCAATTAAGAAAAAGAAAACATTGTTAAACACACACTGAGTTGGAAATGATTGAAAATATATTCAATTAGAATAGGTTTCGGTATGGAAAAATAATTGTAGCTTGCAGTTTGTTGCCTTATTGCATACGTGCCACACTGGACATAAAAAGGATTACAAGACTTGCTTCTGGCCAACTAATTTCATTTCGCGAGCTTCCACAATTAAATTGACATTGAAGGGGGGCGCCTCTGCTAGTCGATAACTTATGCAATAATGAGCGTGGAGCGAGTCCTGTCACGTGCCTGGTGCTCCTTTTATTTTCATTGTTGTGGCCTGACATTCAGAAAGGAGCAACTACAGCAACAACAACTATACTCATCCACCTGTCATTGCCACTGCCACTGCCTCGTCACGTGCGCCCACACTTTGTCAATGGAGTTGCTCTGGTTGCTCCTCTGCAAGAAGCAGGAGCAGCAGCAGCAGAACCGGAGTAGACAGGTAGATGCCGTGACCAGCCTTTGACCCGCAGACCTTAATTTGACTGGCATAAATAATGCAGTCGTTCCGCTATATTCTAATCAGCCTGACGCGTAACATGAGCAACTTTGTCCTGTATCCCGTCACACCTAGTATGATATATGTCTGCTTATGTCTGAGGCGGGTAACTCTTGCTACGCCCACACCCCCCTCTGTCGCACACTCGAGAGACTCTTGTCATTGTTCACGAAAAATTAATTTGTTATCTGGTTGCATGCTGAATTTGATACTTTCTTTAAGAATATGTGTGTGTGGCTAAGATACCCGCTTGAAAATGGAGCTACGTCTTCAAAAGTGGAACCGCAAAAAATGTATTTTAACAATTAGCTGTTTAAAAAAGCCTTTAAATTTGCATATTCGTATTAAATTAATAATTATTAACTGTAAACGCTGAAAAACTATTAGAAATTGAGGGTTAGGAAAAATACTAAGTCATAAAATTATTCTTTTAAGAAGAATAAAGATGTTAAAAATGTTGGAATAATAAATAAGAAATAATTAAAAAAAAAAAATAAATATCAAACTAATTCCCCAATTATTTATTGATGAAATAACTAACAAATATAATTTATTTATTGTCAACTAAAGTCAGTCGACACCAAAAATACAAAAATTAAAAATTTGAATTAAATTAAATTTAAAATAAAATTAAAATTATAAATAAATTAAAAAATAATAAAATATTTATAAGATTTCTAAGATTCTAAGATTCATTCTAATTTCATGTTTTGTAGTTGTGTGAAAATCTTAAAATAATAGGAATTTAGGAGAAGACGAAGAAGGAATTCAGAGAAGATAATTTGAATATCTCAAATTGGTTTAAAAAAATATGATTTTTTTTTGTATATATGAAATGAATATTAAAAAAGTCAAATAATTCAAAAGCCAGTCTGCGAAAGCCAGAAACGAATGAACTGCAGCAAAGTATTTCAAGGTTTTTTTTATATAAATTTATTACGCATACGCCACGTGGAAACTCAGTAAAGAGAGAGAGACAGAGAGGGGGAGAGAAAAAGGGAGAGAGAGAGATATATTTAAAAAGAAGCGAAAGGCAACTTCAACTTTGGATAGCGCATTGCATCTTGTAGACCATTAAAATGGCAATTTGCAACTGGCAAGTGGCAAGTGGCAGAAGGGTATACGCCACTGCACAAGTGCAACGTGCAGCATGCTGCACGAACACAATTTTTGACAACAGGCAGACAGTCCAGCCTGGCAACACTTTACTTTACTTTACCCACACCCAATCTCACGTAGTCATATCTTACGGGCTGTCGTCTGTCTGTCTGTCTGTCGGTGTGTTTCCATGATTTGTATGTGGCACCAACGCTGACGCTGACTGCGTCAAGTGCAATTTAATGCCCAAAAGCGGCCGAGTGCGTTAAAAATAAGGCAAGAAAACACATAAAAAAAAAAACAACGGCTGCAAAGTGAAAGTTTTTCTTAGCCACATAACCATTAGCCAAGGCAGACAACCTTGACTGTCACCAGTTTCAGTTCAACTTCAGTTTTAGTTTTTGCACTCCACACACACACACACACACAATTAGTGCAGCAGGCGGTGGCAACAAGATGCGTTGGCCATGACAGGTTTTGTTTTTGCAATAAGTGTTAAGCTTGAGTGGATCTCTGATCTCTGATGATATCGGCGCCTTGGCACAATTTCGCTCTTGTTCGCAGAGGAAACTCTTATGAGTGCTTAATGATCAGTTCGCTTCAGTTTGCAGGAAAAGGTTGAACTACGATGCAGCATGCCACTAACTCTAAAGCTCATTACCATATGAGGTAATCAGTTAAAGTTGCTGCCACTCTCGCAATACAGTTGCACAAGATTTGTTTTCTCTGCAAGATGAAGAATTGCAAGTTGAATAATAAATTCAATTTAAACAAGAGAGAACCTTGCAGTCGAATGTAACCGACAGCGAAATACTATGATACTATAATTTGTGTGCAGTCAAGAAATATTTTTGGGAAAATCGGAATTTTGGCATAGGTCGAACCTTTAAAATACGATAACTTCGTCAAAACTCAACGGATTTTCAAAAGCGTGGGCTCTTTGATCATAGTTTGGCCTCTAGATCAATCGTACATTTATAGTTGAAAACGTGATTTTGGGTCGAAACATAAGTCAAAATTATAGTCCGAAAATCGGCATAGGTCGGTATATGGGCATATGTCGAACTTTCAAAATGCCATAACTTCGTCAAAACTCAACGGATTTTCAAAAGCGAGGGCTCTTTGATCATAGTTTGGCCTCTAGATCAATCGTACATTTATAGTTGAAAACGTGATTTTGGGTCGAAACATAAGTCAAAATTATAGTCCGAAAATCGGCATAGGTCGGTATATGGGCATATGTCGAACCTTCAAAATGCCATAACTTCGTCAAAACTTAACGGATTTTCAAAAAAAAGGGCTCTTTAATCATAGTTTGGCCTCTAGATCAATCTTACATTTAAAGTTGGAAACGTGATTTTGGGTCGAAACATAAGTCAAAATTATAGTCCGAAAATCGGCATAGGTCGGTATATGGGCATATGTCGAACCTTCAAAATGCCATAACTTCGTCAAAACTTAACGGATTTTCAAAAAAAAGGGCTCTTTAATCATAGTTTGGCCTCTAGATCAATCTTACATTTAAAGTTGGAAACGTGATTTTGGGTCGAAACATAAGTCAAAATTATAGTCCGAAAATCGGCATAGGTCGGTATATGGGCATATGTCGAACTTTCAAAATGCCATAACTTCGTCAAAACTCAACGGATTTTCAAAAGCGAGGGCTCTTTGATCATAGTTTGGCCTCTAGATCAATCGTACATTTATAGTTGAAAACGTGATTTTGGGTCGAAACATAAGTCAAAATTATAGTCCGAAAATCGGCATAGGTCGGTATATGGGCATATGTCGAACCTTCAAAATGCCATAACTTCGTCAAAACTTAACGGATTTTCAAAAAAAAGGGCTCTTTAATCATAGTTTGGCCTCTAGATCAATCTTACATTTAAAGTTGGAAACGTGATTTTGGGTCGGAACATAAGTCAAAATTATAGTCCGAAAATCGGCATATCGACATATGGGCATAGGTCGACCCTTCAAAATGCCATAACTTCGTCAAAACTTAACGGATTTTCAAAAGAAAGGGCTCTTTAATCATAGTTTGGCCTCTAGATCAATCTTACATTTAAAGTTGAAAACGTGATTTTGGGTCGAAACATAAGTCAAAATTATAGTCCGAAAATCGGCATAGGTCGGTATATGGGCATATGTCGAACCTTCAAAATGCCATAACTTCGTCAAAACTCAACGGATTTTCAAAAGCGAGGGCTCTTTGATCATAGTTTGGCCTCTAGATCAATCGTACATTTATAGTTGAAAACGTGATTTTGGGTCGGAACATAAGTCAAAATTATAGTCCGAAAATCGGCATATCGGCATATGGGCATAGGTCGAACCTTCAAAATGCCATAACTTCGTCAAAACTTAACAGATTTTCAAAAGAAAGGGCTCTTTAATCATAGTCAGCCCCCTAGATCAATCGTACATTTATAGTTGAAAACGTGATTTTGGGTCGGAACATAAGTCAAAATTATAGTCCGAAAATCGGCATATCGACATATGGGCATAGGTCGACCCTTCAAAATGCCATAACAGCCCCAATTTGGGGGCTGGGTCGCTGAAGGTGGGGGTTGCATATGCAGATTTTTGAAGGACATCGCCAACAACCTACCAACCAAAAATGCTGACTGAATCCATAAAATTGTGGGAGATATGTGGCTTTATCGATTTGCGAATATCGATTCTTATCGATTTTCTAATGGACGTAGGACTCCAATCTTGACACTTTATCTATTCGGAATACTTTCAAGTATATGTTCCAAGTTTCAAGTCCCTATCTCCTATGACTGACATTGCACAAACCCAATATACTATTTTACCTTCGGAATCATAGTATAAAAATAAGAAATATTTATGCACATTAAATTAAAAATAAAATGTATTTCAAATTAAAATTTAATACGTTTTAAAGTCAGCTAAATAATGATAATAAAGGTAACATATTTTACTAATATAAACCACAATGCCACACCGACAAGGCTGCCCCTGCCCCAACAAGCAGCGTCTGGCTTTGCGTTTTATTTTTTTTTTATTTTTTTATTTTTTTTTTTTATAAAAAATTGCCAAAAACTGGAAAACATCTTCAGTTGCTGCGCACAATTCGTAGATAGCTTAAATAATTAATGTGTTTGCTGCAAAATATGCTCTTTTCCGCACATTTCTTGACTGCTTATAAAAAAAAGAAGAGGTCTGCAACAATTCGGTATAGGTGGCACGTGATGCTGCTGCCGCACAGCGGGTGCATAAATTGCGGCCCCAAAAACTTGAGACTCGGCTGCGAATTGTTCGCACATTGAGCAAAAGTTTAGAGTCCGAAACTGCGACTTGTGTTGCAAGACTTAATCGCTGGGGTTTTTTCGTGTGTTTTTTTTTGTTTTTTTTTTTATGCCTCTTTATTTTGGTGGCAACTCGTCGCTTCGAGGTCCCGTTGAGGTTTTGTGGACGCATATTTGATTTTATAACTTCGGACAACGACGCACATAAAACGAGGTCATCAATGGGCGCCCAGCCAAAAGGATTCAATTTGATTGGATTGAAAGTCGAGTGTGTGCTTGTGTGTGTGTGAGTGTGTGCAGCTAGTGGCTTGGTATGATTTAGCAGCCTAACTTACGCTCGCATCACTTCCTCTGCCCTTTCTCTCGGATTGCGAATCACGTAATGGCTTAAACGGATGTTGCCAACCCTCTCTCCCTCTCCCTCTCACTCTCTCTCTCTCCCTCTTTTTGGCCATTGAGCTGCATTTTAAATGCGTTCGAATGCATAAAAATTCCAATGGCATTTGCCGGAGGGGCTGGGCATGGAATGAAATCGAAACTTATTAAATATTTAGTGATGCCTCCAGCAACAACAAAAATCAACAAAAAATGAGTTTACATTTGCTGTTTGACTTGATGATAATGCGTTGTGCCTCATGAAAAACAAACCTTTCCTCCAAAAATCGACGGAAAAAAAAGCACTGAAAACGCGCCAAAAACACACGCAATTCGCCAACATTTGTTGCTCAAGCAGCTTCAGCTGCTTCGGCTGCTTCAGCCGCTGGTGTGTCCAGTTTTCATAACAAAACCAACACCTGTGCAATTGACTGACCCACCTCAGCTCCGAGCGGCAACCCCCAGACCCCCCCTCCCAAAACTGGCAGCAGTTTATTTGCGCTGTTGCGTCAGCCGAGCAGCTTCATCAATTTTGCATGCCTGGTGACCGGCCAGCGTTGGCGACGGATGGATACGTTTACGGATATGGCCATACGGATCTGGGCATGTAGTTGGTTGGACTGAAACAATCAACACATTTTTAAACGATTTTTATTCATTTATTCAGCGCATTGTGCCTGCCCTTAAACGCTTTAATTGTGGCTTAATCATCCGTACAAATTGGCATTTAAAGGGTTTTTCAATTTGCATTTTCATTTATGTTTTTGTGTGTTAAACATTTTTAGATATTTTAACTGTAAAGTGCTTTAAAATAAAGTTAATTTGTTGTAAATTACTTTATTTATTAGTAATTAAACAAGTTGAGGTTAAAAGATTCTTGCACGAGTTCAACATTTTTGTAATATTCTGTTGTTTTGAGGGGTTTTTATGGCTGCCAAACTTAAGACATGTTTTCTTATCTGCTTCTGGCTATTATTGGCCTAAATCGTTTCTAAATTTACTAACTGATTTAGGCCATAGAGCGGCTTCCCAGCCAAGTTTCGAGCAGAACTGCTCTGAAGATTCTTCTGTTTCCTACTCTTTGCAGCTTCTGCAGAAGGACTCACTTTATATGGAGTCTATTCTATTATCCTGAAGCTTCACCCTTTCCCTCTCTTTCTATTTCCTATTTCCTTCTCTTTCGCTCACACGTAACAATTAACATTGATCAGCAATCTAAGCCAAGGCTTTCCTTTGCTCACATTTATTGCTGTGAATCGAATAAATTAGCAGGATTCGTATAAGCCCACTCCCCGCTCCCCCTCCCCTTGAAATGCCACAATCCTCCAATCACCTGTGCGTGCTGAGTCAGAGCAACCAGGAGACAAACGGACGGACAGACGGACAGACAGATATAAAGACAGACACATATGCGAGGCGCTATAAAATTTTCACATATTACTAGAAATTCATGGAAAATAATGCAATAAAAATTCACAGCCAAGCGTCGAGTAACGTCTGCTGGGTTGCAGGGGGTGTGGATGGGGTTGTTGTGGCTGTGTGTGTGTGTGTGTCTTAAAGGCCGTAATCCCCGACAAACATGCACAACTGAAGAGCGACTCGCTGCCGCTTGACATTTGTTAGCCTTTTTGGGATACACTTGCCGAGAGTGGGTTATAACAATTTTTGCATAGGTTACTTTGTTTCCTATTTTACCTATTATATATCTCATATATAATAATGCATTAATCAAAGCAGATATATAACTGATCAATTGAACATTTTCTTAGGTTTCTACGTGCTTTGATAGAGCATCAAATATAAACAAGTTCTGCTAGTCATTTTATTACTATATCTTTTTGTATATAGTCAAGCTTTGCTCAGTTAGATATCGAAGCTAAAGCACATCAGTTAAAAGTCTTATATTATAATATATATAATATTATATATAGCTACAGTTTATTGTTTGTTGGCATCTTTTTTGATAATTCAAATATTTGCTTCACTGGATTCTGGTTTTTTATTTATTCAACTTTGACTTTTCAACAAAGTTTCACAGCAAGTAAAAAAAGTAGTACATGAACTGTAAAATATATATATAGCGACTATAGCGACCGATTTCCATTAATATATACCCCAGTTACTTGCAAGAGTATTCAAAATACACAAGCACCTTTTCCGGTTTGTTGTGTGTATTTTTTTTATTTTACCAGACAAATGTTGTAGGATTTTTTATTTCATCAAGAGATTTGCAGCACTTGAGCCACGAAAGCCACAAGGACGACGAGGAGGAGGCGGACGACACTTTGGGTTACGCTCCAACTCCTTGGCACCACTTGAGGTAGCACTTTTTCGGTTGGTTGGATTATTCCACGGGCCAATGCCAATCCGCATGCCATCATCATGAGCTGGCACAACTTGTGATTCCAAAACAGGTCTGCAGCATGTAAAAATGTTTTGCAAAATGCCCAAGAGATGTACATAAAATATTTAACAGACGCCGCGGAAAAAAACGCTGAGGGGACGGAGCGGGGAGGGGTTGCTCGGCAAATGTGGAGTGAGGCAATAGAATTTGTGTGTCGAGAACTTTTGCCAGCCCCAAAGTGTCGTCAGCAACGCTTCATGTGGGTGTCCTGCGTCCTGCGTCCTGTTGTTGTTAATCATTTGTTGGGCTTGTTGCAATAATCTGTAAGGCGCTTGCAGCTCTTTGGCTCATTAAAAAATGATCGTCAACTGGGGATATGTCTTAAAGTAAGGGGTATGGGGGGGGTGGACATACAAGTTTTACACAACAGCCAAAGTCGCAAAGTTTTCCAAATACAAACAACAACAATAGACTCGAAAGTTTTCTTAGACATGCCCAAGTGACACATTTCCAATTGCTGCAAGTTCATATCATCAGGGGAATCCCCTGAAAAACATGTTTTATTCAAGTTCATGCTGAAAAATCCAAGTTGTAGTTGGAATATGCTAAAATACAATTGACAGATTTTTCCTATCGAAAAATTGTTATCCAAAATTTAAGAGTATTTTTTTAGCTGCAAGGCAAAATTTAATCAAAATGCAATTTTTACTAAAAAAAATTGGCCAGATTTTATTTTCTGATTCGCTTTTTACTCGCATTTTTTAGAGATCTCCGATCTTGTATATTACATTATCATTACAGACATTATCTTCTCCATAAGTGGCCTATTTTATAGATATTTTTAAAGTCCATTCATATTTGGAATGTGTGCGCTCGTAAACAGCACATAATAATCATCAAATTATAATGATTGTATTTCATTGCAACTGTGCCACACACATCATACATCATACATCATACTCAAGTCCCCCCCCCCCCCCACACGTTATCAGGAGGGGTGTGTTTTCATGCATAACTGAACAGCTGATTATGATAAGGTGTGGTTGGTACAAGTTATGCCTGAGGAGGGATGTCGTCTTTTATTTGTGCGTTACAAATTAAAGTAATTCGCTCAACTTAAGCAGCGTCGGAAGCAGGGCCATCAAACAAATAATTTCGCGCATTTTACAATCAAAAACAACAATAACAAAAACAGCAACAACAACAACCACAGCAACAACAAACTCAACCCCAACCCCAAACAGACATAAAAAATGATGTATTGTTTTAAAATGTGTTTTTCTTTTTTGTGGCTTGACTCTTGATTATGTGCGAACTGCAGCCCGTTGACAATGTGTATGTGTGTGTGATAAATGTGTAGTGTGTTTGTGTGTGTTGTGTGTGTGAACAACACTTCAGCTGCCCTTCCACGCCGCACCTCTTCAAAAAACAAGCTGCACTTCAAACTTGGCGACTAACAAGCGTCTAAAAATTTGTCTGCAACCTTTTTTTTTTACTCATCTCACGCTTCTCTTTCTTCTCTCTCCAACTTTTTACAGCTTCGACCGCGACCAACCCTTCACATTCACATTGGGCGCCGGCCAGGTGAGTTAAGCTTGAGGAAAAAAGTTCAAATTTAGAGGAAACTGTTTTTGATAGCAGATTAAAGACCAAAAGACCAAATACAAAAAAATAGTTATCAATTATGGATATCTTTCTTAACAATTTAAAGTTTATAAATCTAATTTTCCGCACTTAAAATTCGATTCAAATCTTTGCAGGTCATTAAAGGCTGGGACCAGGGTCTGCTCGACATGTGCGTGGGTAAGTTTAGAAAAGTTCAACCTCCATAAAATCAACTTTTAAATGTAATCATTCTGTTTTTTAGGGGAGAAACGTAAGCTGACAATTCCGCCCCATTTGGGTTATGGTGACCAGGGTGCTGGCAACGTGATTCCGGCGAAGGCAACGCTGCTCTTCGACGTGGAGCTGATCAACATTGGCAATGCGCCACCCACCACAAATGTGTTCAAGGAGATCGATGAGAATGCCGACAAGCAGCTGAGCCGCGAAGAGGTAATCGTCTATGTATGGATCGCATTTTTATCAGTTTATTGTTTTTTACTCTATATATATATGTGATATATCCGTGGGTCTCGGTTTGCTACTAACCTCAAATTCTTCATAATTACCAGTTGATTTCTTGAATTCCTAATCGATTTAACTCTGACTTATTAACTGTTCAGGTCAGCGAATATCTGAAGAAGCAAATGACGGCTGTGGAGGGTCAGGACTCTGATGAGCTGAAGAATATGCTGCAGGAGAACGATAAGCTGGTCGAGGAGATTTTCCAGCATGAGGATAAGGACAAGAACGGTTTCATTTCGCACGCCGAATTCTCCGGTCCCAAGCATGACGAGCTGTAGAGATCCGACTAGGACAAGTGCTTAAGTTATAACTATCTATAACTATAATCTATGTATAAATACAAGAAAAAAACAAAACAACAAATCTAAAAACAACAAACAATGCGACACATTAACAGACAACATCGGCAACAACAGACATATACATATATATATATATATTCCGAAATTAGATAGAACGAGTGGACTGACGAATCCTTTACCCATTTAGGGAATATAATTTTTGGCAATATCATTCATATCTGTATATACATATTAACCATACACACATATATGTATTTATAAATAGGATGTTAAGCAATTTTTATAACAACTCTCTTCCACTTCGATTCAATTGTCCCGGTTTTGAGTTCTGGGAATGCTCAATGGATGCGTTATATCTTTTTTATATACATTTATAGGTTGTTATATTAAAGTTTGTAACTTAATTTGTGTTGTGTTGTGTCGTCTGCCAACTGAAACATTTTCTTTAAGTTGTTGTGTACAAGTGGAAAAGTAAAATTAATAAATCATTTTCACAATAATTTAACAATGTGTGTTTTGATCGGAATAATTGGGTAGCTATCCAAAATAGGAATAATAAAAGAAACAGTTGCTATCCAAAATTGTTTATCGAATTTAAACAATTTACAGAAAAGTTAAAATGTTTCTAAAAATATATTTCCTTAACCCAAAATCAAAAACTAATTTTTGAAATTTCGTTTCCCAATTGAATACGTATAGATTTTAACAGTTATATAGTCGTTATTTATATTCAAATCGAAAATATACAGGGATATAATAAAGAACATCATTTTAGTTATTTGCGCTAAATTTAAACAAAATGCTAAACATTTTAAAATTGCAGAGCTGCCAAACGCCGTCAGAGATTATTATATAAAAAAAAACATTGAAAATTACAAAATGTTTACGACGACGGGGGCTGGTGAAGGGGAGCGGAATGAGGCGTCCAAATGAAATGAGATAAAGAAAAATAGAAACAATAGAAAAAAACACCGATAAAATGTATTTATCAAGTACTAATTAATTATATATATATACAGTAACTGCACAATCTTCCGCTCCCATTGCAACGCAGCCAGCGGAGAATACGTATAACGATTAATTGAGGAGGGTTCTGGGGAGGGGAGGGGAGGGGATGGGGCGTGCCACTTTATGGCAGAGAGGCTCCACAAAAAGAGCGAGCAGCAGCAGCAGCAGCAATTGCACAAAGACTTAGGCGTTTAGTATGTAGAAAACCAGTTCCAATATAATAGGATCCTGAATGCCAGACGATTCGCCGTGCAACGTGGCAATCAGATGATTATCGAGTGCATTCATATAAAGCGGCGGCAGTTTGCTGCCCCTTGCCCCGGCCTCGTAGCACACCTGAAATTGTGTGGAAATTTGTTGTTGTAAGTTTGGCAGTTTGTCAGTCAGCTTGTTGCACTCACGTTCTCCTGGTCGAGTGTCGCACGCAACGCCAGCTTGTTGGTGCCCGCCGCGGCGAGTAGATCGAGAAATGGTAGCAGCGCCATCGAAGCACTTCTCGCCAGCTGCTCAGCGATGCGTGTGATATCCGCATAGTTGTTGCCATTTGTGGCATACCAATCCTCGCACTAAAGCAACATTTAACGAGAAAAATACCAACGATTAGAAACAAGTTTAAATTATGGTTAAATCTTTAGCAGATCTCAACTGTGCTTTTGGTTTTATCAGCATTTGACACAAGTGAATTGGATTTTTTTTTTTAATTAATTTAAGTTAATCTGCCTAGAAATATGTTTAAAACTATTTTGAAGTTTAACAGAGAAGAAGTCTAACTTTCGTTGCATAAAATTAAGTTATCTTAAACAAACTAACAAAATAAGCTTAAAACTCAGATAACTAATATTTAATTTTTTTTAATAATTAATTTTAATTTACTAAGTAATATAAGTAATGGAAAACACTTGAGATTTAAAAAAAGTGCGAAAAATACATATTAAAAATAAGTTAAAAATTAACACAAGTGAATTAATTCTTTTTTTTTAATTTGTTGAAGTTAAATTGCCTAGAAATAAGATCAAAACTATTTTGAAACTAAACAAAAGTTTTCGCTGCATAAAATTAAGTTCTCAAAAACAAATTCAAGTCTCTCTTTCTTAAACTTAGCTTAAAGCTCAAATAAAGCAACTTGATTATTTAGTTAAGCTACTAATTAATATAAGAATTAAGTTAACAAAACTATCTTTAGGCTCAACAGAATCTTTCTTTAAGTTCAGTTAAGTTATTTAAAATAATCTTAAGCCTTTTTAGCACCCTCTTTCATTTGATTAACTTGTCTATCAGCTCATGTAACTTAATTGTTTAGTTGGTATTAATTTAAATATATATATTAACATAACAATTAGTAGCTTTTGGCTTTTTAAATGAGCTCACAAACTATCTTTAAGTTTAACAGAAACATAATCTAAAACTGCTTCAAGCCTTGTCTTAAAACAATCGCCACACAATTTAAGCTTTAAGCCAACTCTCGTTTAGTTCACGTTAACAACTTGAATGTATTCACAAATGCTACTCACTTTGAGAATGAATATATCGCTGAGGCGTATTGCATAATTGGTATTGGAATAGTTGAAGCTGGCATGGACTCGCATGTTGGCAATACCATCCATGGGCTTGTCATCAATGGGCGACTTGACGCTGTTTCATGGAAGAGCTGTGTTAGCCAAGTTAAGAATATTGTGGAAAGTATGGCACAGCTTACCCCACATTGATTTCGCGATCGGTATCCACCCATTTGATGCTGACAATTTCGCTCTGTTCGTCGCTGGCCGCAATGGGACCGCAGACAATTTCAATGTCCGTTTGATTGCGCAACGCTTGACGCACTTCCTCCATTTTGGCGGGCATGATTTGGACCATGAGGCCGTCCTCGACAATGCTGCATTTGCCCGATAGGCCGCTGCTGCTCTTCAATGCCTCGTTGAGCACAAAGAAACTGGCGCCGGTTATCTTGCGGGGCTGTCCTTGTATATTGATTGCCTGCGTGGAATATGCATACATCTCGGAGCGATCATCGTTGATGTTCTGCATGCAGACCAAATGGCCATCGGCCACTTTGGAGAAGTTGCCGGCAAAGGCCAGGATGTGATCGGTGGCATTGTTGATCGCCTTGATGACATCGTTCTGGCGATATCGCGGTATTACCACCGTCGTCTGTCGCTCCTCCATGTGGATGTAGAGGCCCCGTATCGCGGGCAGTGAATACGAATAGTTGCGAAAATCGACCAGGAAATTGATAATCGTTTGGGCAATCTCACCATAGACGGACTCACGGTTGCGCACCGAGATCAGCGGACATGGATAGTAGCGATATTGGGCGCCCAGGCGCAGGATTAGGCGCAACGGCAACACCTTGGCCCAGGGCACCTCGTGCCGATGGATGAGCACCCCAACCAGATACGGATTCTCGGGCACAATCACACCCTGCAGACACTGATATGTCGGCCGGATGTAAATGAAACCGCCATGCTCCCGGGAGCCCAAAAAGTTGGCATTCCGCGGACTGGTGAACGCCAGCTCCTGTGTGCTGCTGCGTGCACACTCCGCCTCCACATAGATCTCATACAGATGCTGGAATATGTCACGCGGCACCGATGCACCGCCCGCTGCCGGTGGTGGCTTAATTTCCAGCAGAATGATCAACTCATCGTTGCCCACATGATGCAGCCCCGACGTTGTGAAGTTCAACACCCAGCGATTCATGCAGCAACTCACTGAAATTTGGATTTCAAGACAGAGGATTAACAAAGGTGACTTGGGTAACTTGGTGGCTGCTACTCACTGTTGACCACCTTGACCAGCACATAGAAATTGTTCTTCACAACAAACTTGAGCGTTTCGCGTTGCAGGCGCTCGATGAGATCCGCATCGTTGCGCACCTCCTTGTATTCCACATCACAGTTAAGATTACTGCCCTCGCGACTGCCAACACAGATCGGTGGCAGCGAGTTCTCCTCGCTGGGTATGCAACAGCCCTGGGCATCGCACGGTGGCAACTTCCGCGACCGTTGCACCTCCACTTTGTGGCGCGGCGAACTTTGCGCTGTGTTGCGACCAGCTATAAAAAAAAAACAAAATAATTGAGTTTTTAAATGAGTCAATGTACAATCAATAAAATATATAATTAAATCAATTTTAACTCATCATAAAATACATAAATTTAACTTAAAATTTTTCGAGTTAATCATTTAAATCATGTTTTAAATTATGCAAACCAATTAGCTAATTTATGTTTGATGAAATTTTAAATACATAAATCGAATTAAATGAATATCTAATTTAGCATAGTTATAGTTATAATTTAAATTATAGCGTAGAAAAAAACTATGGAAACTAATCTTGAAATTCGAATCAACATTTAATTTCGATATTTTGGACTAACGAGCAGTAAAACATTTTTAATTACTTTAATATGTGAATTATAATTAATTAAAGGGAAAAACATATTATAATTAGTACATAAAATTCTAAAAGGATTATGTATAGCATAATTCGAACTACAAGTTTGAAGAAAGATAGGTGGAAAGTTCCTTGTATTTTTGATCGGAACTGTAAAATATATTTGGCTAATTAACTCCGAAGAATCAATCTCATCATTTATAAGCTTGTGTAAAAAGATTACGGGAAGCATTGTTCTACGATCAGAAAGTGAAGGAAGATTTATTAATAGAAATCTACTACGGTAGGAAGAGACATGTAAAGAGTTTTAGTAATACAGGGATCGTCAAATTGTTTTGACCAGCGCTTAATGAAACCTAGGACACCAAGGGCCCGATTAGCAGTCGCAGAAATATGCTTGTCAAACTTAAGCTTGGGATCTAAAAGGATACCCAAATCATCAACACATTCTATGCGTTCCAGTGGTGCCATTAAGGAAATAATTGGTTAAAAAAGGCATTCGCCATATTAAATGGATTAATTAATTAATGACTAGTGCAATAAATATAAAGCTTAACAGATATCTAAAATGTCTCTGTGCAAAAAAATAAAAAAAATTAAAATTAAAAATAAAAAAAAAAACCAAATTTAAATTTTCAATCTCTGCCTCAACTTGACGCAAGTTTCAATTTAGCCAAAAAGATAGAAAACGGTAAATTGCTTTGCTTACCGCTTGACTCTTGGCTGCCCGCTGTTGCTGCCTGGAGCGTTGCTGCCGCTGCCGTGGGCGGTATGGAGCCACGGAAGAGCTGGGCGACCAGGCCCAAGGTGGTATTGGTATCAATACTGCTGCCACTGCTGCTGGCACCTCCATTGCCAGCGGTACTCGAGGAGGCGCCGGGAGTGGGCGGCTTCTGGGAGGAGCCGCCGCTGCTGTTGCTGCGCTGGACACCGCGACGCGGCTGCTTGGCCTCGCCCCACTGCTGCTCCATGGTGCTGGCCAGTTCGCTGCCGGGCGCGATGCCATCGCTGAACATGACACTCTTGCGCTTGCGACCCTTCTTGCCATCGGAGCTGGATGAGTTGGAGGAGCTGCCATCGGTCTTCTTCAGCACACCAACGGGCACAATGACGCTCGGAGTGGGAGCAGCTGCGGCATCCGCCACCTGACGATGTGGCGGTATCGTTGAGCAATACTCCATCGGATTGTTCGGATTCGGCGTGCGCATTGGCGTCGGCGGCAACACAGCTGGCTGGGCACCAGCATAGATGTCCGAGATGCAAGCATCGCCAGAGCCATTGCCGGCGCCACCGCCAGCGCCACTGCTGATGCCATTCGAGGCCGCCTGGCGTTCGGTGAGTATCATGAAGCATTGGACACAGACGCGCGACTCGGGCTCATTGGCGAACTGAAGATGGAAACGCTGCGAGCAGCAGACGGAGCAGAGCACCTTGCCACAGGCGCGACAATGATGGCGTCGCTTGATCATAGTGAACTTCTGCTGGCACTGCATGCACTGGGTGGCCATGTTGTCGGGCACCCAAATCGGTGGCACCTTGCCCAGATTGGCATGCGGATCGCTGTAGCCGACCGCCTCATAGATGGGACTCTCATCGTCCCCATTCTCCTCCTCTGCAGCATCTCCCCCTGCCGCCTGCTGCTGCAGCTGCTCTGCTTGATTCTGATCCGCTGTTGGAGGCGGAGGTGTTTGTCCCGCATTCGTTTGATAGCCGCCATTTAGATCTAAGGTCTGTGGACGCTGCGGTCGCTGCTCCGCATCGGGACCGTTGCTCTCCTCCAGCTGCACCACTCCCTCCTCCACCTCCACCACCTCCTCCTCCTCCAGTTTGCGCCCAGATAGCGAATCTGTATCGCTGGCACTGCTACTAAAGGGTGAGGCCAAACCTTCCTCCCCTGGCGCCGCCGTTTCGTGTGCTCGCAGCTCGGCAAACTCCACTGTGGACGCCTGCGAGAAGTTGTCCACATTCATTTGATCCGCCGATGTGGTCTCCTGCTCGGACAGTATGCGCACCGATTCCTCCTCCGTTTCAGGCGATGCCGTGGCACCAGTCTCCGCATCCTCATCCTCGTCCACAGCATCCGCATCATCATCGTCCTCCTCAACATTCTCAATTTTAATCATGTCCTGATGGATGTAGTTGGAGTTCAAACTGGTTGCAGCAGCAGCTGTAGTTGCTGCCATGGCTGACTGCTCCATGTGCTGCTCCTCTTCAATGTCCGCCTCCACTTCCTGCAGCATGCTGTCCAGTTCCGTATCCGAGATTTCGTCCATTGTCGAGCAAAAGGTTATTGGTTGACTGCGCTTTCGCGCCATCTCCTGTGATTCCTCCTCCTCCGCCCGCTGCTGCTGCTGCGGCTGCAACTGCTGCTGCTTCTGTTGTTGGCCCAAAGCTGCGTCCAACGTTGGCGCCGGCTCCTGAAATGAGGAGAAAGATTAAGATTAAGAAAACGTATCCCGATTGATATATTGATATATATATATAAATATGAAATCCATGCAGATACAAGGCTCGAATTCTAATCATAAAAATCTTATAAAAATCTCTTCTTAATTTGTAATTATAAAAAATATTAATTTATTAAAATCAATAAATAATAGCTTAGCTCACCATTGGTGAATTATTCGTATCCACATCATCATCATCATTATCTGCAACATGGAGATGATTCTTTTTGGCTGCCTGTTGACTTTGCATGTCCAGTTCCGTGCTGGTCTCCGCCGAGAGTTCGTTGAGTACCTTACCCAGAGCTGAGCTGGCTGTGACTTCGCCTGGCAAAATGGATGGTGAGGCTGATGTTGTTGTTGTCGTTGTGGTTATCGATATGGAGGATAGACCCATTGCCAAATCCTCCACAGCAATCGATTCCACTAGCTGCTCCTGCGCCTGCTCCACCTCATCATTGTTTACTGTGGACAGCTGCTGCTGCTGCTGCTGCTGCTCCTCCTCCTCCTCCTCGGAGTTGCTTACGTTTCCTGGTGACGGACCCGAGGAGAAGGTGGAGCAGGAGGAGGTGGTTAATGACTCCGAGGAGGATACGGTTAACTCGTCGCCCGATTTGTTGTTGTTGCTCTTTTGCTTTGCCTGCGCTTCGCTGTACTTTTTAATGTCCTCGTGTGCATCATCATCATCATCATCATCGACTACGTCCTCATCATCATCATCATTATCGACAATTTTCTGTTGTCTGGAATGCTGCTGCTGCTCCTGTTGCTCATCAGCAGTCTGCTTCCAGTTGTAGCTTTCCCTTGTTTCCAGCTCCGTTTCCAGTGATTTCACATTGTTGCGGTAATCGTTTAGGCTGTTGAACACCTGAGAGACGGCAACAAAATTTTTGGCTGCGCCAGCGCTGCCATCGCCCAATGGACGTGTCTCCCCACCGCCCACATTTACAGTTGCAACACTAGCTGCTGCTGCTGCTGCGACTGCAACTGCAACTGCTGCCGCTGCATTGCGACTCTGTTGCTCATCCGCTAAAAAAAAATAAATATAATAAAATAAAATAAAAAATCAAGTGTTAAATATACCGTTAGTTGTATGCTTTTGCACGCACCTTTTAGCTCTGCTTCCAGATTGTCCAGGACCTGATCGATGTCCACCAGATCCATTTTGACTAAGCGGCTTGCATTTAAGCCTGCAACGAAACACGTAACAAGCAAATTGAGAAGAGCAGCTTGCTTTCTTTACCCGAAAAAATATATTTTTCACTGTGTGTGTCTTGTGTGTGCGTGTGTGTGTGTGTGTGTGCAGAGGCTGTCATGGGTTGTGAGTGCCGTAGAGGGGGAGTGGGGTGGCGAAGAGGGAACGTTTCAAAAGCGACGCAAAAAACAAGACAACAAAGCAAATAATGATTCATTGGCTTATTGAACGGCGTTGGGCAGCTAAATTGTCAGTCAATTGCGTTATCAGCGTTTACACTGCACAACCGTTTTCGGTCGTAAATTAACCGAATTACCTTATTTATCCAATTATTTTTGTCGAAATCCTCCTTTTGCAAAATATGTTCGAAATGAGTGGAGCTCAGTGTGACTGTATTGCTCATGGTGCATAAATACCAAATTTGTGAATAGCCTGAGCTCTCATCTCAAATTTTGGTATTTTTTGGTGTCACTTTGTGAGAGTCAAGAGTGCAGCGTATGGTCAGCCTGGCAGCTACAGTCGCTGTTAGTTAACATAGCTGCTTAACATTAGTCGAAATTAAACCGTCGAAGCTATCGGACGCGGGAGTAGCGCGCGTTGCCAGTTCAAGTGTAAAGAAATTTAACAATTTATTACAACGAATTTGTTGTAATTGCAATAAATAATGCGCCAATCGACGTGCAATTAAATAAATAAGGTGCCCTCAAGCGCAGCGTGTACAAATAGCGGCAAAAATACAACAAAATTCGTGTGCTGAAGCAAAACGCAAACGTAAAAAAAAAATAGAAAAACATAAAGAAGCCGCCACCGTTTTGTGTGTGCGTGTGATGAGAGTAGATGTGCTTGAGTGTGTGTGTGTGCGCTAGTGTGTAGTTGTGGGCGGAAAATCGAGTTGAGGAAAATCGCATTTACGAGTGTAAAAATCATTTTAATTTTTCACATTTTTCCAATGCAAAAATAATAAATAATAATATATTTTTTTTAAATTATGTTTGTTGATGCTGCTTGTAAATGTAATTTTGTGCTACGCTCACCAACACTGTCAGCCCACACACACACAAACACATATGCAGGCAGCGTGTTACACCAACACAAATTCATTTGCACACACACAAAGAGACATTTACAATGGCACCTTTTTGTTGCTCTCTTCTCTTGTCGCTCCGCTATCTCATTTTATCATTTTTGTTTTGCTGCTTGTCTCTCAGCTGCTCTGCTCTGTAATCTTGTTGTTTATTCTCTTTTGCGCTCTGCTTTGCTCACGACTCACCTCACTCCTCTCTCTCTCCACCTCCCTCCCTCACACCTCTATCATCGATATTTGCTTTGATTTTAGCCGCGCGCGCAACTAAAAATTGCTGTTCATTATCAAAAATTAAATGTATAAATGTAAAATGTCTGTTTTATATCTATCTCGCTCTCGCACACATGCACACAAGCGGCTCGCAATTGATTTGTTTTTGTACGCGTCTTGTTTAAATTGATAAATCGTGATTGCGAAATGAAGAAAAAAAAGGTTTATCTTCATAAAGTGTTTCAGTGTCTGTTGAAGCAGTTTAATAACGTGTTTAAATTTAATCGTATTTATTTATTTCCGCAGCGCATTTTTAGTGTAACCCAATTTTGTATTGTATTTACAAAATAAAAATAAAAATTTACAAGAAAACAAAATATTAAGAAGCTGAGCTCTTTATGCTGCCACCATTCGTCGATCAATAAACAACAACAAATCTGGATTCAATTTTTCAGCCAAAAAAAAACATCAATAACAACTGCTTCTTCTTCGCAACGCCCACGCAACGAAAATGAAATCAAAGCTGAAAACTGCGCTGCTGACGTCGACGTCGTCGTCTAGCAACGGTAAATGGATGTTGGTGTCAGCAATGATGTTAGTTCTGCTGGTGGCCGCCACCCAAGCAGCTGATGAGGTAAGTGACAAATGAAATGGGAATTAAGTGGAAATGGAACAGATCATCTGTAAGCAATTAATGGGAATAAAGTGGGTGTGGAATGCAATTGCTCAAATTCCTAATCTTGTTCAACACTCGGAAAAAAAAACAATTACCGTTAAGTAATTTCCTCTTACTTTGTGTTTTTGTTTTAATTTTTGCATTTATCACCATCTGTTTCTTTTTTGCGAAAAAATAAAATAATATATTTAAAAATACTTGATGTATATTAAAAAAGATATTATAACTTTAAATGTTCAATTGTATTGTTGGCTTAAAAGTTTATTCTCATTTTGTGAATAGATGCCATTTGAAGAGATTATGAACTGCTCTAACCTCAAAAGTTGTCCATCTATTTCGCACCTGGCAATTACAGTCGATTCATTTCACTTGCAATTTGCTGTTGTTATTTGCGGCTTGAGGTTTTTCTACATTGCTTTTCTGTTTGCTTTTCTCTCACTCGCACTTACTGTTAGAGTTGGCAGCTTAAAATGCAAAATAAGACGAGAAGTATCTGTTCAACTTAAATGCAAACTAATCAATTCATACATACACACAAACATACGCATACATTGTGTGTGTGAATGAAATGAAAACATTTTTGCTTGGCAACGCTTGCAATTTATATATTTCGTATTTGCTGTTGTTGTTGTTGTTGATGAAACGATGATAATGAAGAGCGAAACAAGCTGCTGCTGCTGCTGTAAAAAGACATTAAAAAGTCTATCTCTGCAAGAGTGTGAGTGTGTGTGTGTGTGATGAATGCATTGCCCATAAGCAACTAATCTTCTTCTGCTGCTGTTTTTGCTGCTCGTTCTTCTTCTCCATCTGCTTCTGTTGATCGTTTGCCAAAGTGTGATGGAAAATGCTGTTGTTGCCAATTGCAGTGGCTGTTTGCTGCACACACTTTATGTGACTTATTGGCCCAAAATGTGTGGAAACACACATAGACACACACACGCATACGCATAAATAATGCATTGGCCTCTTTCGTTGGGCATTTACCACTAGTTGTTGTCTGCTGTCTTGTTTATCTCGTTCCGGTCCAGTCTCACCCCATTCCGTTTCTTTCCCCTCCTCCTGCGTGTCTGTCTGTTTGTCACTTGTTTTTGCCAAAATTGGCTTAGTTGTGGTTATGGCTCTGCTCCATCTTCTTCTTCTTGTTGCTGTTGTTGTTGTCCTTACCAAATAAAAAAAAGCACATTTTAAGAACGTGCTCAGTAAACTGATGAAGAGCTTGACTGAGTTTACAAAGGAGTGAGCGAGAGAGTGAGACGTTCTTTGGAGTGTGCAGGATAATGTAATGATTTCAGTGTGTGTGTGAGTGAGTGGACAGACGGAGCAAACAAACAAACAAATAAACAAACACACACACACTTGGGGGTAGGGAGATGCTGTGGCTGAGCTATTGCCGCTTACTGCTTTCCACACACACAAACGCACTTGGCTCAAGTTTTGTTTTTGGCTTGTTTACGCATTTTGCTCTCATTAGCATTATTGGCATGTGTGCATGACATTAATAGAGAAAGAGAGCGATAGAGAGCGGGAAAGAGAGAGCGGAAGATGAGAGTGTGTTTATTAGTTAAAGGTGACCAGCCGAATTAAATGCGTTCTCAGCTCATCTTTAGCTCATCTTCACGTGCTGCGTTAAATGGGCTGTTAACACACACACACACATACATACATACATGAATATATAACTCTGTGTTTACAGATTTCCTGGAAGTCATTTCTGTTTTGACCAATCGCGAAAGGCATATCAATAAAGTCGACAAGATATTGTCAATATTGTGGGTTTTATTTTATTTTGTGAGTATCTCCGTTGGTCAGCTGTTAAACATGTCATGACGTCACTCATTCATTTTAGTCTTTGTGGTTCTGTTGGCTGAAATTTAAAATCGTCAATTGTATCAATGCCACAACCTTGAAAATCAAATATTCTTAATACACAGCAATCAGAAAGATGAGCGTAATAGAAAAATACGTCTAGAATTTAGAGAAAAAAAGAACACTTAACAGCTCGACACCAATTCATTCTCATTCAACAGTCACCTTTTCCAGCTAGTACATGCAGCAATCTCTGTCGCACGCTCGCATGCAAACGTATCGATATGCGTGCATGCGTGTGTTCGAATGCTCATTTGTCTGTTCACATTCGCCTTGCATTTACTACTTAATAAGCAGTTGTTGCTGCTTGCACTTTGCTACTTGCTCTTGCTCTTCTCTCTCTTCTCACCTTCGCTAGCGGCGTCGCGCTCATTGGCGCCGAAATCGTAAACGACGCAACAGAAGACGTCGCTGTCGACATGGTCGTCGGTGTTAATGTCAAAATGTTATCAGCAGCGCTTGTTTTTCTTAATGGCTTACAAATGTCAACGCTTTTACTTAATGTATGCTTATATACAATATATATATTTACGTATATATATATACATTTTTACACGTACTGTTTTTTACAGCTTGAATCGCGCTCTAATCTAAGTTCAATTGAAAATGCAATAATGCAATCGTTTTATAAACACACATGAGCTAATTACTAAAAGCTTAATTACACACACACATAAGCATGTGTATGTATGTATACAAACAAGATCACGCTCCAACTGTCAGTCGAAGAGACCGAGCTTACGCGAGCTTAAAAGAGAGAGAGAGTAAGTAAATAAAAGAGTAAGTGAGCGAGAGCGATAGAATGAAAGAGAGTAAGTAAGTGGATCTATTATACAAGTAGCATATAAAAAGAATATCCAATTAGTAAATTTTTACATGCCAAGACAACATAATGCAAAGGCAATTGTAACAAAACCCAAAGGGTTGACCCCAAATACACCAAAAGCAAAAACATTTGCGGCAGCCACAGAGTAAAAAAGAGCGTTGGAAGAGAGCTGGAGAGCGAGCATAATAATTTGTCTGTGTGTTTGTTGTGTGCAGGCGGTGAAATAAGAATAACAACAACAGCAGCATAAACGAGCATACAATATATGTTTGTTGTGTGTGTGTCAGTGTTGGGTAGGCAGCAGACAAAATTGAAGAAAAGAAGACAACGATAAGCGACGCGACATGAAGTTGAGTACGCAGCAGAGGCAGAGACAGCGCTGCTAGCAGCAAAGTTGAGGGCTGCTGGTATTGTTGTGGTTGTTGTTGTTGTTATTTGTTGCTGCTGCCGTTTGCTTTGCTTCAATTTGAGTTTCTGCTGAGGTAAACAACATGCAGAGACCAGACCCAGGCCGGCAGTTTCAAGACGAGAGCCAAACAAGCAGATTGAACTGAACTGCCGACGTCGCTGCGTGCCGCCTGCCTGCAAGAAGGGTAACGCAATGTCAATAATCATGCGTTGTTGCCGCTCTTCATTGTCGTTGTCGTTGTCGTTGTTGCTTTGGCTGTGTTTCATATGTTCGACTTGAGCTTGTTTCATTTTGCGGTTTGTTTACGACAAGTTGTATCTCTCCTCCTCTCTCTCGATATTCCTCTCTCTCTGTTTCTTGTGTGCGTGGTGTGCTTGCTTTTTACTGCTGCCTTATTGGTTTTCACAATTTTTGTTTTCGTTGTCCCACTGCGGATTTTATTCGCACTCTCTCCCTCTCTCTCTATCTTTGAGTATATATGGCATGCGTATTTTTAGTTTTAATATTAACTGCAATTTTCTTTGTTCACAGGATGGGGCATATGGCATAAGTATATGTGTGTGCATGCGTGTGTGCGAATGTTTATTCTTACTTTTTTCCACTTCTTTATAATATACACTTGAATTGTTTACTTCCCATACAAGTTTATTTTTGTGTTTTAATTGCAAAAAATGGCAGCACACACACATGCATACCCATTTACTCATCACTCGCCCCTCATCCCCCCTTTGTCGCTATGTGGCCTTTTTA
Organism: Drosophila kambysellisi; assembly: GCA_035042185.1. Lineage (NCBI taxonomy): Eukaryota > Metazoa > Arthropoda > Insecta > Diptera > Drosophilidae > Drosophila > Drosophila kambysellisi. The sequence goes on from JAWNLS010001251.1 coordinate 8,101,420, forward strand.
TTCATTGACGCAAATTGCGCGCAAATTTTTGTACTATTTGATTTCAGTTACTTCCTCTCTCGTTCGCTCTCTCTCTCTCTGCTAGTTCACCTTTTTTTTTTTAGATTTTTGTATATGACGCGTATTTCCTGTGCAATGTTCTGTCGACTATGCCTTGTTGTTGTTGTTTTCTCGCTCTCTTTTGACTTTTCGGCGTCTGAGTTTGTGTGTGTGTGTGTGTGTGCCTGTGTTTGCATATCATTAACATGGAAAATGTAAGCCGTAAGCACAACAACAACAAAAACAGCATCGCGCACAAAAAAAGGAGTTAGCAGCCCACGCAGCAGCTGAGACAGCTGCATTTTTTACTCACTCACACAAGCGCATACACACGCACACACACATACCCACGCACTTGCATACTTTCATAATTATGTATGCAGCATTTTATTTTTGTGGTATTTTTGTTTTCACTATTCTTGTTTGATGTTTTCGATGCTTTTTCAATCAACTTTTCACACATTTTCAGCTGCTGCTCATTTTGTGTGTGGTTTTGTCTGTTTTTCGTTGTTTTTTTTTTTCTGTCCAATTCAGTTTGTTGTTTGCTGCACATTTTATGGCATTTATTTTCACACTCAGTCTTCATGTGTGTGCTTTTTTTTACCCACGCAAACGCCCACGCAAATTTTTCGACTCTCATATAAACATGTTTCGCCCTCCACTCCTCTCCACACCCATTGCAATTTGTTTACACATTCAAAATTTATAGATTATATTGTTAAAAATGAAAAATGGAAAGAATATAAGCATTCCAATATTAAGATTTTTCTTACGAGGAGAGATTCCAGCGGTGCATAACTTACAAATTTTAAACAATAGCTTTTATTGGGAGATTTTTAATTTACGGCACCAATGTTTGTACAACATAATAATAATAAATATTAAGTTATGTCTGAGGAATTTGCTGTTGGATAAATTTGATTTGATCTATAAGTACATATTTTATTTTAATTACTTCTTAGTAAGTATAAAATACCAGGTTTCCAAGATTATGGTTGTTTTTTGTGTATTTCAAAGAAATGACAACGAATATAAAGACGCAATTGATATATATTTTAAGGTCACATCTTAATCAGAAAGTGATTTATTTATTTGCAAACACAATTAAAAAAAAATACAAATCTACAAATACGTATTATATGATTAATTAGCTATTTTTCAAATTAAATGAGATCATTTCTTTTTCAAGAAATCTGTTTTCTGTTGTCGCTTGTTGATATATGAGAGAATGACTATAATATATGAATTATTAGCTTACTTTGTGCTTATAAAATATACAATTTAATTATTACGTTCAAAATGAATGCAAAAATAATAGCACAAAATAAACGATTTCGCTACATTTTGGCACTTTTCTGTTAAAATGTAGAAAAAAAGAAAATAAACAAGAAAATTTGATGGGGAGAATATTAAACAAAATATATTCAAAATCCACATTTACAAAAATTGCAAACCTAACTGTTTTTTCATTAACTCGAATGGAAATTGAAATAAAGTTTAGTGTTCTATGTTCAAAATTGATTTTTAGCACCCGTTAACTGATTGCAACCGAAGCGCTTCAGAGCTGTTGCAATTGCTTGTTTGCCATTTCCGATTCACTTGCAACTTCCGATTACTCACTCATTCACACACACACATACACACACACACATGTACACACTCCAATTGAAATTGCAGTTTTCGCTGTTTCAATATCTCGCGCGAATGAAAACGCCCACAAAACGCGTTAAGGTCGCTTCGCATGTGGATCCCATGTGGCTGCTGCTGCTGCTGCTGCTGTTACTGCTGCAGCGGCTGCTGCTGGGCAATAGCAAAAAGGCCAGCAATGTTAGACGAGGGAGAGGCGGGCAGCTGTAGCTAGCCAAGCAAATGCCTTCGCATGTTTGCATATGGAGTAGAATGTTCTTGTCATTCCTCTACTTTGACAATGATGATGATGACGATGACGATGACGATGACGATGATGTCGATAATGGTGATGTCGTCGTGTATGACGTTGAACCACGCCCATTGAGCAATGTTGTCCTCATCATCATGACCGTCATCTTGGTTCCTGCTTGCTGCTCTTCTGGCAGCAGCAAACACATCCAGAGAAACCGAATACTCATTACGCTCAAACAAAAACCAAAAACAAACATGAGAGAAGGGCTTTATTGGGCATGTCGAATATCACATACCCTTGACGTACGTCGTCAAAATTGCCAACATTTGCATTTTACTAGAAATTTAAAAAATCTCTGGGATTGAGGATTTAGAAATTGATACTGGGTATGTTCTCATCTTTTGATCGAATGTTCCCATGGTAGCTATATTATATATGAGTCCGATATCGATGGTTTGCTATTTAAGTAGTAAGTAAAAATAAAGTCTTGTATGAAGGAAACATTTCCTGTTTAACAAGTTATCCAATTCACAAGTACATATTTATATATATCCATTTAATCAGTTGCCATTAACACAATTCCATTCAATGATCTGACCGCAAATTGCGATAATAAAGAAACTGGAAATTTTTGCCTTGCACAATTAAAAGCAGAAAACAAATATTATATTTTTCATTCTAGAAATTTTCATAAGCAAATATTAAAAAAAATTCTGCATATATTTTGAGATTAAATCACTCGTTTAATCAGTTTTGCCAATTTGTTATACCCACATCACTTTTGCCAGCTTATGGGGTATGGACAAAGACGCAAAAAACAATTACCACGCCATGTGTCAGCGGGCGGGTAAGGGGGCGGGGGTGGGGCAGCGTTGTGAGTCCAAACAAACAAAGTCTGCAACAGATTGCAGCAGCCCCAAAAAGTTTGGTTTTTGTTGTGTTGTTGGCAGTGTTGCAGTCTGCTTGCTCTTCGGTGGCCTTCGTTGCATGCGTGACAGCTGCTGTGTTGATGCCACATTGCTTCTTCTTGCTCTTATTCTGCTTCATCACTTGATGGTGTTGCTCATTTTCGTTGGACGACGGGTTATTGACATGCAGCATTTGGCTTGAAACTTAAAACTTGACTCCAGTTACATGTTTGATTAGCTTACTTTTTTGACTATTGAATTAATACAAAAAGTTCTTGTGTTTATGTAAATAAGAAATTCAATTTTGGCAAGGGTTGCTAAAACTAGGTAAAGTGTATCTCATAGTCCTTATATGATTTCTAATAATTAAATATTTACTTAAACACGTGCATGAACAAAATGTCTATATTTATTTTTAGTTCATTTTTTTAAATAGAATTAATTCTCAGAAAAAAACATTTGTTAATCTGCTCGAAATTCGCAGAATTTGTTTTTCAAGACTTTAACAAATTGACAGGCAAATGTCAAAAAAGATATTAAAATATAAATACATAAAAATAAGTGCAAACAAAGATGAGCATAAATAACCAAATAAAATATATCAAATAAAAAAATATATATTATAGTATTAACATATATAACTTAATCTTTCTGAATTTATTTATGTTTTATCTTTGATCTCTTCGGTGCTGGACGCGCGTATTAAATATTTCAAATGTCCCATATTTCAACATTATCTGCTCTTCTGTGTGTATGTGTCATCATTCTAATACACTGCTAGCGAAGATAGAAGAGCATATTGGTTTTGTGCATTTGTGCCTGCCTTCTCCCTTGTCTGTGACTAGAGATTATTTATTTTCTGGCTGCTAATCTTACTAAAACATAATTAAATTAATACCAAAATTTAAATTTAAAATTAAGAATTTTTAAGATTTGTGGTTGCAATCTTGAAACTTGAAAGTTATATATAGATAGGGTTGCAATGAGATCTATAAGATCTATAAATGAATACGCTTTGAATTCCCACAATTTTCATTTTCTTAGTCACAAAAAAATCGAACTAAATCTAAATCTAATGATAGTCTCAAGAAGTATCAGAGTATTCCGCAGTCGGTGACGCCCGACTACAACGTTCTTGCTTGGATTTTGTTTGATGCGTTGTTGTTGCTTTTGTTTGAATGGTTGTTATTGTTGTTGTTTTTGGCCACGCCCCTGAGTGGGCCAGCGTCATAAAATGTTGTTTCTGCAAATCCGCTAAAATTTATGCATAATTCGTCTTTTTCCACTTTGTGACTGGGCTGTCAATGTTGTTGCTGCCTCTGCATTTCTGGCTGTTGCCTTAGCTTTTGTTGTTGTTGTTGCTTATTGCCCTCGACATTGAGGCTTTAATTGTTAGCAACAAAAGCAAAAATACGAAAAAAATAAATAAAACGCAACATTTCTGCGTTTTATGTAAACATTTGCATAAAATAATGCTTATATCCAAATCACATTAAATAACTTTTTGATATCGCTCTCTTTTTCGCACTTCGCACTTTCTGCCTCTGTTCGATTGGCTTTCTCTGTCTGGGCCGAGCTTTGAATATGTCACGTAGTCAGCTTTCAACGGTTTCTTGTTTCCGTCTGCTGACTCAAACAAGTGATACAGAGCCGGAGACCGAGACGGAGACCGAGACGGAGACGGAGAGCGAGAAGAGTTAATATTGATATTAAAGCTTGTTATATGCTATCGACTCTTTTTATTAGTCACTGCAGATATTCGAATCTCTATCAATATATATGTCAGCGGAAATATGACTCAAACACAACAATCTGCAAACATTCTCTATTTATAAATGCAACAGAGAACTGCGAATTCGGATCGACTTAAAAATGTCATTTCGTATTGCGTATAAAATTTTGAGCTCGTAAATTTGTATTTGGGCCATGAGCCAAGCACGGAATGGCGTTGTTTGTGTAATCTGAAAATGTCATTAAATTATATTGATTCTTGTTTTGAAAATAACCATATTTTAATCAGGGAGTCCCTGGGGTCTGCGACCCGTATTTTTCCAAACTATTAAGATTGTTAAAAGAGCAATTAATGAAACGCTAAATTTATTGATAACGTTTGAAACAAAACTGTGCATTTCTTATTTCACTTCTTTAAAGCCAAAGAAGAGGAATCAACTGAAGTTCTTGAATTCATCGAAACCACATCAGACAAATACAACTATCTTAAGATTCTCAATAAACACTTTACTCCAAACAGGAGCAGTGCTGATCTCAGCCGAAGGAAAGGTTTTCGAATTTAAAATTTAAAAAATCGAAACTTGACCCAATTGGAGTTGTTCTCACAATAAAATAAAAGCGTGGTATTTTTAATGAAGATTAACTTGGCCCAGTCTTTGGATAGGAATAGGCATAAATCGCTCGAGAAATTGTATAAAAAAATACCTAATTGGTAATATCGATAACAGATTAGAAGCGGAGCCATATGAAATTCTTAAAATATTCTCAAAGTATTTTAATTTTGTGGAAATTATTTGACTGCAAACTACAATTTGTTATTTGTTTTAATATGACATCATTTACTGTTGACATACTTTTTTAAATACTTTTTAATTTAATTTGTTTGTCAACTAATCTACCAAGTATTAATAAACATGTCTATTTTAATATTAAGTAACCATTTTTGGTTAACGTCGTTGGGTCATGCGAGCTGTGAGCCACTGTATTGAAAGCAACTATTTATACAACAACAACAATATCAACTATTGGAAAATGTACATAGTTTTGCTTAACAAACTAGTTTTATAAATAACAAACTGTTCTATTAAAATCTCTATTCGTTTTGGAGTTATTTTCATGTTTTGATTTTGATTTTTGATCTGATTTTTGATTTCAAAAAATTTTAAAATTTTCGATTTTCAAGTTGCATATATTTCAATCTATATTTTTACGCTTTGTTCTTAAAACAATTTCAAATGATCTTGCCACACTGTGCAATTGGAATGTTTTTTGCGCATTTTGTTGTGCATTCAACAATTGACTTCTGTTTAAAAAATTTGCGCGTTTAAAAAATTTGGAAATTTACTTCCAATGCTTCTATTATTTTCTATTTTTCTATTTCTTATCTTTTTTTTTGCATCAAATTTGTACATATATATATATATATATATTTATATATAACAGTGTGTACAGACATAACAAATATTAAAAAAAGGCTGGTTTTCGTGGCTGTCTTTAGCATATTTGCATTCACTGCCTCCCTCCCTGCCTCCCTTTGCTTAGCTGGACTATGCAGCGTCTGCCACACGCCTTTAAGCGAATTTACATTTTCATTTGCGCCTGAAATGAGCGCGAGATTTGCCCACAATAGTGTGTAGTTGTGTGTGTGTGTGAGTGTGTGTGTGTATATACATCTCCAGTGGTTTGGTATTTGCTCTGTTGTATTATTTACACACACACACACACACACCAACTACATGACACCACCCAAGCCACCCACCGATGGCAAATGCCTTTAGTGCCACTGGCTGCTTCATGGGGTCGCTACCCCTTCCGTCTTCAGCCAGCACCATCCCTTCCTCCTCTGCGCGCATCATATGCAAATACTCGTAATATTTTTCAAATGTTGTTTGCTTTTGCGTTGCACACAATTTTTTTTTTTCACTTGGTGTATGTTTGCCAGCGTGCCTGCCTGCCTTTTCACATTTTTCAATTTTCCACGTTTTCTTTGTTGTCGTCGCTGATGATACTCTACACACACTAACACACATGCACACACACACAGGCACACACACGCCCACTCGCACAAACACTCCCTCATGCAAACCTACATGTTGTGGGACTTTATGTTGCTTACATTTTCATTACACATGTGTATTTTTTTTTTTATTTTATTTTGTATATATAAAAAATATATATATTTTTTTATATATATGTTTTTTTTACTCTTAACAATTCTCACTTTGCTGTTTAGGTTGAGGTTCAGGCACTGTGCTTGCCAAAAGGAAGTCTCCTCCTTGGGCCGCCGCTCCCTATCCGCAGAAGCCGCCACTTCCTACCCCCCTTTTCACTTCCAACTGTTTGCATTCTAAATTACCCATGGGCCAATGGACTCGTGTTTGCCCCTCGCTGTTTCTGTAGCTGTTTCTTAGTACTTGGCTTCTTGGTTTCTTCCGTTGTTTGGTTGTTTCTTTGTTGTCGTTGTTGTTGCCTCATGTTTTCTCATATATTTTTTTGTTTTTTATTTTTGCATATGGTTAATGTAAAATTGCCAATTGGCAACGATGGCAGTTGACAGTTTATTGCCACAATTAATTAGATTTGATAAAGTTTGAAGTCCAGCATGCCACCACAATCCAACACTCTTGCAACAACACATGCTGATACGCAACGCTCCAATAAACAAATATAGAGAATAATAAAAACAAAAAAACAATCAATTCTCAACGCTTTTCAATTTCATTTGAATCCATTTGAATGTTATTTAATTAAGGGCATATTGTTTTCATGCTCAGACTTTAGCAATCTGTGTTTGAGAGAAGTTCTTATCATAATCTTGCTAAATATGCTGAGGGATATTTTCCATTTATTTTTTAAGGCTTAGCAAGAATTTTGATTAAATTTCTGAAGGAAAAGGAATTGTGGGATTAGCTGAATTATGTTATATTCTTCCCGGTGAATTGGTTGTAAATGTTCTGCAAATGTATCTAAAGGGCGAAAGTATTATTATACATGTATTATATATATATCAATTTAGGGTCTATTAGAAATTTAAAGTTGGATTTAAGTTCATGTATATCAGACGTAGCTCGTTGATGTGATAAAGATGAGCATCGATTACCGAAAACAATGAAATTTTAAAGATAAAGCTTTTTTAATGGGTATTTATATAGTTTATCATCATTTCAAAAAATTGCTATTGCTATTGCAAATGCTATGTTAAAGATTATAGTAGTAAAAAATAGCAAAACCGAAAAAATTCTTTGTAACGTAGCATTTTCAATCACAGACTTTTAACTATCTTACATGCAATTTGACATCTCTCTTTTTGGCTCTTAACAGAATGAAATGTTTGATATTTCAAAGGAATTTGCAAACTGAAATCAACATTGCAACATTGTGTATTTTGTCTGTTTGATGAAGCTAGAATAGTTTGCTATTTCAAATTGCCATACTTTCTTTGAAATTTAGGCCAAGTTGCCATTTTGCCATATTGTCTTTTCTGTTGGCTGCTCTCAAATGAAACGAGAAGTTGAAATTATATTGAAAAATTAATATTGTCGTTTAGTCTTTGTTTTAACAGCTGTGAAATTAAATTGCACTGTTTTTCAATTTCTCATTCTTGTCACTGACAGGAACGCATATTAAAGTATCATTTGAAGTACTTTTTTTGTTGACTCAATTGCAATGATTTTGTATAAACGTATTCCATACATAAACGTAAAAAACAGGTAATAGAACCCCAGAATCCACATTTGAGCCTCCTTTCAAACTAATTACATATTTAAAAACATGCAAGCGCAGATAACTAATGGGTGGGGAGGGGGTCTGTGGGGTAAATGTATGGGAAGTCGTCCGGGTTGGTTTATTCAAAGTGCATAACAAATGTGGAGTCTGATTCTTTTCATCTCGCTCTCACTCTCACTTTCGCTCTCGCTCTCGTTCGCACTCCCTCTATTACACTTTACCTTTCGCTCATATGTTTGCAAACTTTGTGGACTGTTCCGAGAGGTAGCAAGCAAAACTACCCGACTCCCACCAACCAACCATCCAACCACCCGCCGCACCGCTGGGCAACCCACAGAGGCTGATGAAAAATTTACATAAATTACTGCAGACTGGACGACGAGAACACAGAAACAGGGCCCAAACAACATGCGAGACCCACAAGTTGGGGCAGGAAAAAAAAAAGAAGGGAAGAGAAGGGAAGAGAGAAGTAAGCAGCGAAAAGAGGCACCATTGACGATGACGACAACGACAACAAAATTAGCATAAATGTGTTGGAGTTTTTCATTTTGGCACAGTATATATAATAAGCATTATGCATTTGCGTGTTTGTTGCTGTTCTTGTTGTTGTTGTTGTTGTTTGTGGGGCATAGTTTGAGCCTTGTTACCCAAGCGTGCGACATGAAATGTTTGGAAAACATCGCTGAAGGCCAAGTTATAATTTACAAAAAAGAAAAGAAAAAAAAACGGACTAAAAAATAATAAAAAGTAATACAGAAAGCAAATGTTTTTGCGTAGAGCTTGTCGATCCTTAGAGGATATAAAAGAAAAACAAAAACCGCAAGCCTTTGTAAATGATGTATTTTATTTATTATTTATCATAATGAATTTACTACTTAAGGTTTACTGCAGATCATAACTTAATATTTAATATTTTCAAAACTTTGTACAGCAACACTTGAAAGTTGCTAAGCCCTTAAAATTTATGTATTATTATTTATTATTAATTATTATTAGTTTGGGGGTGATTGCACTGCGACCTGATAGATCTATTGTGCCCCCTTCTGGGCTTAAAGCTCCTCCATCATCCCAAGCTCCTGCACAAATGCTGGAATCTTTATTGGGTTGAGAGCTACATGCATCCCTAGATGTTACATCTTTTCCTCGCTAAGGCGACACACTCTGCTAGGATGTGCATTGAGGATTCCTCCTCACATTCACAGAACCTGCAGAGTCCGCTACTTATTATACCTAGGTTGACTAGGTGACTTCTTAGTCTACAGTGTCCCGTCAGTATTCTAAGATTATTTTTACTCATGGTTATTATCTGCTTAATAACCACTCAAAAGACATTTGGCTTGTAGGAGTCCTGGTGCCTCTGCACAGCTCCGCTGCATCCTCTGTCTTTCTTCGTTTCTAAGCTCCTACCGTATTGTGTGCCTTCCAATGCCACAATATGGTTCAGGTCCTATAAGGGGTCTCTCTGCCCCAATCTTGCTTGCCTATTGGCCTACAATTCATATGCACAAATAATTATTTTCAATTAGCTATAAATACCCGAATAATCGGTACAATTTACAATTCATGTGGAAATAACCATATCAGCCCCTATTTCAAATTGTTGTCAAAAGAACCCAACCCTCCTGAGAATACTGCATCGAATTGAATTTGACACTTCAGATTAATGGCATATTTTTGATGACGATTATTAAATTCTCAACGGGCTCAGCTCTAATGTGTGGCTTTAGATTACGTTTAATGCGACTGAGAGGTATGTGTGTGTGTGGTGTGTGTGTGTGTTCTACTCAAAATCAATTGGGGAATTTCTCTAAGTCACTGCCTTATTTGCCAGCTTTGCATTCCGATGGCTTCCCCCCGGCTTCCCCTTTTCATTTAGCTCAATTCGAGTTTAATGACCAGGTCCAACTTTTCGTATTCGTGTTGTTCGACATGGCAAACTCGCCAATTACAGAGAGAGAAAGAGAGAGTTCATTGCAACTATGTGGCTCAGTCTGCGTTTGTACAACTGTCTCTTTCTCTCTCTCTCTCACTTGTTCTCTCTCTCTCTCTTTCTCTCTCTCGGTGTGTATGTGTGCATTTTTAATCATGTGCTTGCCTACTTACTGACTACGTAAAGCCCAACGCTGCTATAGGCCAGGCCCATTTGGGAATAGCGCTATGTGCCACGTACTTAGTTGCTAATTCTTAATGTGCACACGAGCATTTTTATATTCCGCTGTTGCCCTCAACCAATGCGGGCATAACAACTATGCCATTCATTAGGCAACATTGAAAACACAAATTGTGGCAAGCAAACATATCACTTTGTATAGCATTGTTAGCCAAGTGTGTTTGCTTCAATTTTCATTATAACAAAAATCAAAAATTGTAAATTTAGCACCAGGAAGAAGTACATTTGATGGACTTATTACGACAGGCAAAATAAGAGCTGGAAACAAACAGATCTTTTGTGATTGTTGTAATTATCTTTATGTCCATATATAAATAAAATAGTATTGATTATTTGTAAAAACTCAAGCACAAGGAATGACTTAGCAATATTATATTTTAGTATTTTAAACCACTCTTGTAGGGTATTCGTTGCTGGGTTAATTGGCGTTTCGATGCCGGGGCTTACGGTGCAGAGTGCGCCCCCAAAGGGAACCTTTGAAAGTCCATTGCCATGCAAGGCACACAACCCATGCCCATAAAAGAGTGGATTGCTGTGTGTGTGTGTGAGTGTGTGTGGTTGTTTGATTGAGTGTGTGCTTGTATTGTTGGAACGGAAGTGCACAGGTACACGGTACAGGTACAGGTATAGGTATAGGACCAGGTACAGGTATAAGTACAGGTACAGTAAAGAGTCGTAAAAATGTGCAAATTTGACACTTGATATTCAATGTCAACGACGATAACAACAACAACAACAACGACGACGATGACTCGACTGTTTGTGTTGCATTGTAGGCAAATCGATGTTGTGTAAATGTTCAATGAAAAACACTTGGGCCAGTGTTGCCACAGTGCATGCCAAATAGATGTGCAACGGATTGGAGGGGGTTGTGGTTGGGATTGCTCACCATTGCATAGTTTTCCATATTGGCATGCCATGTGTCTATCTGTCTCTCTCTCTTTGTGTGTCTCTCTCTCTCTCTCTGTCTCTCTGTCTCTCTCTTAGTTGGATGTTCTTTTGCAATATGTCTACATTGCATTTGGAGGATATTTCTGTTATTTTAGCACGTTCTGTGCTACTTTTGCCGCCTGGTCGAGTTATTTACTTGTATCATTGTTGTTCCAGTTGTTGTTGTTGTTGTTGGTGTCGTCTATTCAAAAATACCAATTCCACAAATGTCACTGTGGTAGTGGCATTTATTGTATCATGTCACGCCCACTTCTCCAAAGTTAATGCAGCATGCATCATATTACTTCATGTGTTTTGGACTATCTATTGTATATATTACTAAATATCGTTATTCCCATATTTGATTGTATTGTTTCGTAGTACCATTCTGATAAATCAGAGTATTAAAGTCATCCAACAGTTCAACTTTCAAATAACTCAGCTGAACGACTAACGATATTGAACTCCAAATTTATTTGTATATATCAAATATAAAATTGTTTCATTTCATAAATAGCTTTGTGTATTCTTTATTTACCCTTTGGGTGAAATTTAATATTTCATCTGGACTAGCATTAAATAAATTGGGCTGATGTCATTTTATGTACATATCGAATGTTTTTATGTGTTTATCAAAAAGTAATTTTGAAAATTGAATTTTTTATTAGCATTGCTGGATTTTGTATTCAATCTCCTTCTGTGTAAATGAAATATATTTTAATATGAAATATTTGCAAAGTGTTCCAAAATGTGACTTTATAAAACTTGTTAACTGATGCAAAATCGAGTTTTTGGTTTTTATTTGTTGAGTTGATAAATATCCAGGACAAAAACAGAACAGTTTCCTATTATTTAAAATTAATAACGAAACCTAAGTTTTACTTATTTTTTCCAATTTAGAATTGGTTGTATTTGAGTGAAAAGATCGAAGCAATAAATTCAACATTTAAAGTATCTGGCTATAAGCAGTTGGTATCAGAGTATTCCCAAGTAAATAATGCCCATCTGGAATGTCTGACTTTTTTCATACTCCTGTATTGTGGCATTACGTAACTTTGGCATGCCGTAAAAATTGGTATTGTTGCCTTTTGTAATCGCAACCGAATACCCTAAAAAAAACGTTTGGAAATAACGTAATCATTACCGGGGTTTTTACGACTTACATACCAGAATTGAGGCATTAATATGTAACCAAATACCGTGAAACAAATTTGAAAAATTCCGCAATCCTAACAGGAATTTTTATTTTTATTACACTTGTTGAACTTGAATTCGACTGGTAATATTATGTTATATTCCTCTGACACTTTGTTCAGTTTTAATATCAAATCCTTTCCAAATCCCTTTTCCTCAGCGACTCACATATTTGAACTCTTTTGTTTTTTTCTTTAATTTTTTTTTTGAATTTTTCTTTTTTTTATTTATTTGGCAAACGATACGTGTGCTTTTTTGTTTCATGACTTAGCAAGTGTGCGAATGGCTTCAGCAGCTCACGTCATGTCAAAGAGGCGCGACATAAATTCTTTGACTTTTAGCACATTGTGCTTTCGAGCAGAACTTCAAAGTTGCGCTAAAAGTCAGCGGTTCGCTTTGAGAGATGCACGGGAAAATGGGAAATGTGCAAAAAAAAAAGAGGAAGAAGAAAAAATGAAAATACGCAGGAACTTTGACGGCTCATAAAGGAAGAGCTCAAAAAATTGTACGGTGAAAATGAAGCAGTTGCAAACGCGCGTGCTTGTGTGTGTTGGTGTGTGTGTGTGTGTTTGTGTGTGTGTGTACAGCTGCCCACATCCTGGTTAAGGAAGCAAAAAGACACCGGGAGACAGAGAGAAAGAGTGAGAGAGAGAGAGGAAAGCTCGTTCAGCAGTTAATTCCCGTTGCTTATCAGCAGTTGGCAAACTTTGCATGCATTGACTGACACACACACACAGACACACACTCACACACACACTCGCACACACACACACGCAATGGCAATCACAAAATGTGAGTACAATGAATATCCATCCACAACTTTGCAATGACTGTGAATATATATGCATACATACATATATCCATCTGGCGGATGCGAATCCGAATGCGAATGTAAATGCCTTGGCTGGCTGGCTGCTGCTGCATTCCTGCTTCCGCCCTGTTGCCGCCTTGTTGCCCTTGTTGCCCTGCCGCTGTTCCGTTATTCGCCGTGTTGCCTCCTTCTATATATGGTCTGTTTAAGTCCGGTCTGCATCTGACATCATTGTCTTGCAATGCGCTCATTTGAGAGGCTACAACTGCATAACTACACACGCCCACTTCTCTTTGACGCCCGTCCGCCCATATTGCCACATTGCCACACATACAAATGTACGCGAGTGTGCCTCTGTGTGTGTGTGTGTGTGTAAGCTCCATCTTTTTTCTGCCTGCCTGCCTCAATGTTCCCATTTTCTTCATTTTATACATTTTTTCCACAGCTTTTGCCCTTTTTACGGGTTTTTTTTTTTTTTTTGTTGTTGCGACAGCTTTTGTGCTTGCGCCTTTAATTGAAGATTTTTTGACAGCAAACGTCGCCGTCGTCGTCGCCGTCGTCGGACCCTTTGTTGTTGTTGGCACAGTGGCCATAGAAAGTCAAGATAGATGTAGAACAGTCATCGAGTTCGTAGAACTTTTCTGCGGCAGTTGCCACAGCAGCGATAGCATGCTGTCAGCATGCAACACTGTCTCTTGGCAACAGTTACAACTGCAACTTTAGGTATGGCGACAACAACAACAGCAGCAGCATCATCATCATCATCACCAGCAGCAGCAACTCTGGCCACTTTGTGCCGGTTACCTTTCACTATCGACATTAGACTTTGTTTTCCCTATTTTTTTTTGTGGCCTGCTTTACCTGCAAAATGAACATATTTTCCGTTTAAAAATTTATTTTGCTGTGGATATTAAAGCATAACTTTTTATGGTACCAAGTTTTTAGAGCAGTGTACAGCAAGTGAGGCTGCTGCCAATGCAACATGCACCTTAGCTTATTATTGGCTCAAACGGATGGGTTTTTGTTCAAAAAGAATGCATTTAATTTTAGTTCTTTATCTAAGCTTAATGTTAAATATAAAAACTCTAAAAATTGTATTATAAATATATCACAAACTCAGAATTCTATAGTCGAGACAGCTGGACTTGGATATTTATATCCATATAAAAAAAATTTGTATATATCTTATAAATATTTCAGTATTTTTAAATTTATTTATAATTTTAATTTTATTTTAAAATTAATTTAATTCCAATTTAAAATTTTTGTATTTTTGGTGTCGACTGACTTTAGTTGACAATAAATAAATAAATAAACATTCGCAAAATGATGGCATGAAATAAGCTTTGTATGATATAATAGAACTAATAATAACTAGATTAGAGATTACTCGGCTGCTGATGCTGATCAAGAATATATAAACTGTATAGTTTATGAGGCCGGAAATGCTTCTGTAGTCAATCAGGAATGTAAGAAATATTGATGATAAAATCAGGCAATAAAGCTAATTTTATTTTAAGTCCGCTCTCAACTGACTTCCTTGTTGCAGCCACCACATATTTCATCGGCTTTGATTAATCATGAAACCCCTGCTGATCTCATTGTTTGCACATTTGTATGCGGTCAGAGTGCAAGCAGAAGTTTTTCATTTGGCTCGTGCTCGTGCCACAAATCCATTTGCAGCTTGGCACGTGCAACTCGAGCAGCGGCACAACAAGGAGTTGAAGTCAAAGTCAGCGCCCCAGTCGCGTGTGAATAAATTGTTGTTGTTGTTGCTGTTGATTTTGTTGTTGTTGTTGTTGCAACGCCAGTTTTGCCACATCAGCTGCAGTGGCGCCAGCGCCAGCGTCCGTCTGTTTATTTCATATTTCTTCTGCTTCTACTATTTTATTTTGTTTATTTTTATTTTTACGAAAAAATGTGGAAAAAAGAGGTGTAAAAATGTGAAAACTCGAATTTCAGCAGCGTTGTGTATTTAGGTGTTCCTTGTTGTTGTTGTTGTTGTTGTTGTTATTGGCACTTATTTTATTACAAATTCGTGTTGGCGAAAAGCATACGAAATTAGCTGCATGTTGACTTGGTCAAATGCATTTGTGCCCGCTTGTAAATCACATTCGGCTCACATTTATTGCATATTCATGGACAGTGGAATGTAGCAGGGACAGGGAAATAGCCGTGGCAATCATGAATATTGATAAAGCAAATTGTTTGTTTGTTTGTTTGTTTGCTTTTCGAGGGATTTGGGTTTATTATTTCGTTGGCGCTGCATTTGCCAAAAATTGAGCGAGTAAAATGTTAAATAAAAGTGACATCAAAACAATCGATATGTTGACATACTCTATAATAATGATTCTTACATACTCTATAATAATGATTCTTACTTGACAGCTTGTTAAAACATATGTTACTTTTGATTATACTCATTTTTTTTATTAGAAAAAATAGATGTTTATTTTTTGTAATTTTTATAAATAGTCAAAAGTTGTTTATTTAAATCAATTTTGCTTTAAGGAAGGGTGTAGAATGTACAGTGCTTAAATATTCGGTATACGAGGTCAGAACAGAATGATTAAAAACAAAAACCTTAACTTGGCTGCTTTAAATTACTGCTGAATACGTAAAAACCCATGAAAGTTCTTCACTCCAAATTATTCATTTGGGGCTTTGCGAACAATGGCTTAAAACGCAACTTGCCCAACTCTGATATATATATCTATATATATATATAAATGCCATGTAAATTTCCCAATGATTCGAATTGACTTACATGCCAACGGAAAATCCAGTGTAAGGTAAATGGAAAATCCGCTCGAAAGGTGCAGAAAATCGATGTTGTTGGCTTTTCCCAGGACATATCGTGAGTGGCGCCCATTTAGTAGCACTCAAGGGGAAAATCTAGGGGAAACGAACACTGAGAGAGGTTTGGTTTGGTGTGTAAATTGGAATTGGGGTAGTATCGTAACGCTGTGGTGTTTTTATATATCAGGCAATTATACATTGCGCAATATAATAAAAATTAACGATTGTGGTCCGCTGGGGGTCGGGGCGGACGTCATCAATAGCTGACCCAATTTTTGGCAATAGTTTGGTTTTTCTTCTCTTTTGTTTCCTCTCCAATTTGAATGACGCAATTTGATTTGGGAAATTCGTTTGTAAACCAAAAGAGAGGAAAATAAAATGCAAACACTTCGATATGGCATATTCTTTGATATATCGAATTTTGAAATTTGTATTTGATGTTGAACGTGTTCAGGATTGATGTAAATGTTCTGTAGAAAATTGAACATTTTCCATCCGACCTTGCATGTCTATAAACTCTTTTGAAAGTTTTGCGCTAAAAGTTTGGCATAATTGTCGAACTTGGCCTAAAATATATTTATTTTTTGTTTATAATTTTTTTTTTTTTAGTTTAATACCGACAATGTTTGCATTGGAAATCAGTGTAAATCCTCTTTTTTTTTCTTGTTCATTTTGTTGCCAGTAATTGGAAATTATTGCAGCTGTTGTTTCGAAAAGTTGCATACTTTTTAGCGTTAACAATTGGGCTTAAATCAACATTTGGCGAACATGGCGTGTTTTATTTGATTTACAAATTTATGTTTGCTTTACGTATTTGATTTAACACACTTTTGTTTTATTTATGTGTTTACACGTTAGTTCAATTAATGGTCGATAATTTAAGGCAGCTGCGCAATTTTGAAAACTTCAATTTCACAGGTAAACGAATTAAACACGTCGCATAATGAGTAAAACATTTTAATTGCGCGTGGCTCGGACTAAATTAAACATGAAAACGAAAGAATTGCACAGAGGGAAATTTAAAAAAAAAAAAAAAGAGAGCGCAATAAAAAAGTGTAAAGAAATGTACAAAATGTTGCCGTGGCAGCAAACAGTAAAAACGCCACCCAAAACACCCCCCCACCTGCGCTCGGCAGTTAGTCACTCAGTTGGCGTCCCTGAGCGTCAGTTAGAGACGCCAGACTTACTTGTGGCATATGCTAATGAGTCCTGTGCGTCGCGCCGCCTCCCCCCTCTCTCTATCTCTGTACCTGCATCTGTGTCTGTCTCACAGAGACAGAGAGAGAGACTCTTTGACTGACTTGACTGACTGACTGACTGACTGACTGACTGACTGACTGACTGTCTGTCTGTCTGTCTGTGTGGGTGTCTTTTTACTTTGTTTTTTTTTGCATTGCCCCCATCTCGGAGGACCCTTGCCACTGATGTGGCGGAATTTGAGTTGTCTGGAAGATAATTCCCAACTGCTGCTGTTGCTGCTGCTGTTGCACGGTAAAAAAGCAAAACGCAAACTCTGCTCATGCATTTTAAGCTGCTTGTTAGCGGAGATTTGCTTTAACTATGTTGCACGACTATCGCGTGTTTCATAATGTTTTCATTACATACCCTGTAATACCCTGTAAAGGGGTATATTTAAGATATTTGTTGTTTGTATGCAATACATAAATACTCAACACTCATTTGTAGGCCACTCTTGGATATTATTTTTATATATGTCACCAAAAGAGAACAAATGTTTTCTTATCTAAAATAAATTGTTATTTCTTCAAATCGATTTAAGATATAAAAAAAAAATCTCAAGTGTATCTCAAAAGTGTTTCCACTGCTCGAAATGTATGTTTTTTTTATGCTTTGCTGCAAACGCGCTGACCATGAAAAATGCATTTAAGTGAGAAGAAAAGCGACAACAGAAGGGGAACACTGTGAATAAGATTACAAAAACCCGAAAGACATTTGCGGAATGACTCTTGAGTTTTGAATGCTCGACGCGGTTGCATTCATTCGTTCTGCCCCCCACCCAGCAAGTTAATGAGGAAATAAGCTTAGATAATACGAGCAGACACCAATGTTGGCCACAGCCTCGTCTCGTACGGGACACACACACACAAGATTCGGACTGCTGGTGGGGAACCGGCTGTGGGGTGCCGGAGGAGATGGAGGAAGGGAGGGAGGGAGAAACTCACTCGTCTCATATTCTCGTGTTTGCGGTTGTGTCACTTAAGCGTTTTGTAAATGGTTTGTTTTGTCTTGCAATTAGTTTGAAAGGGTTGCCCAGTTGCCAAGACCCTGGTCACCACCAACATATACACACTTATGGGAGGAAGAGCGAGAACGATAACTTTTAGACAATCAGAAGCTTTGTCTTGCTTGCGGTTAACCAAGGGAGGGAGACAATCATAGGCCAAGGGAGGAAGACAGAAGAGGGGGTGCCGATAGCATATCGAACAATCGCATATCGTTTGCATAACAGAGTTGTGATTTTTTTATTGAAGCATTTCAATTAATTGATGAGTGACTGACGACTGTTTGCTGTACATATAATAGTTTTAATATGAATAATTCTAGCAAAAAATCACTTTTAAAAATGCAACTACACAAATGTGAAATATTTAAATAATAGTTAGATCTGAAAAAGGGATTTAAACAATTTATGTTCCTTATTTAATTAAAATGGATTTTCATTTTTTTTTTTTGTGATAATCGATTTAACTTTGACAATTTTATGATTGTCATAAACTACTTATTTTAAAAAGTAAAAAATTGTATCAAGAATCATTATTCAGGGAATATAGTTTCAACTTAAATTTCGAGCCAGAATCGTGTTTATAACTTGTAATTCAGTTTTAATGTAGAGCTCAAATCATGATTAATTCAAAGTTTGAAATGCCAATAAATGAAAATGCAACTTTGGCCGATTAGTTTCAGTTTTATCTATTTAGACAAATTAAAACTCATGTCGCAAAATCAGAAGTGCTGTTGAATTTTTAAAGGGTTTTGTTCCGGTTGCACCACATGTCAATTGCAAATCCAAACAAATTAACTTTAAATGCATTTTATGCCTGTTGGGCATATTTTGCAACAATAACAAGATGCGAATGGTGGCATTATCAAATATTATGGCATATATTATGCAACAAATTACACAAAGTGATAATAAAAAGTGTTTGCAATGCACAACAAACATTATTGAATTTAATTAAAACGCCAAACGCATCAAAAATATGTTAAAAATTGGGTTTGTCGATGCATAAAATGAAATAAAGTCAAATCGAATCCACATTTAAAGTGTTGTTCATTTGCCTTAAGCATATTTGCCTTTTTTTCTTGTTTTGTTTTTTGTTGGATGAAAACAATTTGACAATTGCTTATAATCAAGTTTGAAGCACTGCTGAATGGGGCTAAGTTCATAGGCATTATTTAAATAATACCCAAGGACAATGACAAATGAGCTGCCCTTTGTTCTAGGGTTCAAAAAGGATCAACTTTGGTAAATGTGTTAACAATGGACACAATGAAAAAAAAAAACACAAAACAAAAACAGTTTGTGTGTTTGTGTTTTGAGTGTGTGTGTGTGTGTGTGTCTGTGTGTGTGGGTTCTTTTGTTTTGATGCCCTTTTACCACATCAATTTGTCTAAAACAATGTCTGTCTGCCTTTCAGCCCGGTTGTGCCTCACCTTTATTTGCATAAAAGAACTGCGCCCACAACATTAGGTTAACATATTGACGCAATTTCTGAGTGGGGTAAATCGGGGTTAAAATCGAGCGTTATTTGATTAGCTATCGAATATTGGATACTGAGCCTTCACTTGGTATCGGACACTTTGATTAATTTAGTTATTAAATTTATATTTATTCACACTCACATCCTCAAACGTTGCTCTGGCTGTTGCTATATAGATATATATTTTTATATTCGAAATTAAATATCTAATTTCCTTTTGTTTATTTTCAGGTACGTAATTTTATGCCATCATCTGCGCAAAAAATAATATTTTATTTAAGTAACGAGTAAGTCATGGACAAATATTCCATTTTAATTGTTGGCAAACATATTTGAGGAATTTGTGGAATGCGAAAAGCTCCAATGTCAATTTATATATACCAAGGCCAATAAATTTGATTTTGGCTGGTGGGTGGTGGGTGGTGGGTGGTGTGTGGGGGGCTATGGATTGTTGCACCAAAAAATACAAAAACAGAAATAATTACAAAAATTGCCAGATGAAAATTGTGTACGCTTTTCATGGAGCGTCGTCTCGTCAAAAGTTCTCAACAGGCCATAATTTTATGGCAACCATATGAATGCAAAATACCAGCATGGAAAATACGTAAAATACGGTCAACTTTTATTGCGGTTGCCTAGATAAATCTTTGCAGGCTTATTTGGAGGGCGGCACTGTGGTCAAAAGCGATATGGTAATCTTTTTTGTATATATTTTAACGATATACAGTGGCTTGCAGCCCCAATCGCCCAGTGTCTAGCAACAAATTTAAAGTGCTATAAAGTTTAAACAAGGAAACAAATTCAAAATGTTTAAATGCCAATTTGTTTAATGTTATATCACATTTGAAAAACAAACTTTAGTTTTTATTTAAATATTAATTAATTAATTAAAATTAGTCAAAAACTGAAAACATAAGCCAAACTATATATGCAGCTCATTTCGCCCAGTCTTAAAAAAAGTTACATATTTGGCGTATAAAAGCTTAAATAAGGATGTTAATACTAAGTATGATATCCTTTAGCCTTAACAACTTCCCTTAATCTATTATTCATGGAAGATACCAGCTTCCGGGTAGTTTCTGGACTGATCCTGCTCCACTCCTCCAGCAAGGCATTTTTGAGATCCTGTTTGCAGAATATGTTGTGTTTCCGGATGTTATTTTCCAGCAGAGCTCACAAATTTTCAATAACATTTAAGTCTGGAGACTAGGCCGGTAGAATCATCACATGGGGGCAGTTCAATCTAAGCCAGGACTGTACTATTCCGGCCTTATGCTTGGGGTCGTTGTCCTGGTAGATCCGGAAAGTACGTCGGTTTCCAGCTTCTCGGCACTTTGGAGTAAATTTTCCTTTAGTATATCAAAGTACACATTCTTGTCCATTGTTGTTTCCAAAATCACAAAATTTCCGACACCGGCTGCCGAGATAGATGCCCATACCAAGATACTTCCTCCGCAGTGCTTGACTGTTGCCTTCAATTGTTTGGGATTTAGCTCAGTATTGGAGTGTCGCCACACTTAATTCCATTCGTCCGGGTAAAAATGTTTGAATTTGTACTCATATTCACATATGACTGTGTTCCAGAACTCCAAATCCTTGTCCAAGTGGATTTTGACGAACGTCATCCTATACCCTCTATTTTTTGCGCTTATAAATTTCTTTTTTCGTGGTTCTCGGGCATCAAAGTCATAATTGCGCAGAACTTGGAGCACAGTTCCCATACTCAACTTTTTCCTTATTTCATCCTGCACCTATTGAGTCAGTTTTTGAGCCGATAGCTTAAGATTTCCCCTTGTTTTCCTGATGATCCTTGGCTCGTCCTGCTCGGTGAAAATCGGATTTGGTGCCGTTCCGCCCTTGTCCTCTGTTCGATTTTCGTCGACGAAACTCCAAATGATGTAGAATACAGTTGAGTTGTTTAGATTGACCATTCTAGCTATTTGGCGATATGAATATCCGATTTTTAAGTGTTCCAGGATGAGTTTCCTTTGCCCAATGGTAGTCAGTTTGCCCATGGTCCTTGTTGGCTTGTTGCATCCGAATTGCAGGAAAAAACTAAACTGACTATGGAGGATTGGTCTATTAAAACTGAAAATATTCAATCTGTCGAAAAAATCCGGGTTTTATGGCACCCAGGTGTCCATAAAGTAACTGGGCGAAATGACGTGCATACCTAAAAAGAGGTACTTTCTTACATAACCCTACCTAGCAGGTGGAAAAACCACAGTTTAATAGGGTCATATATTAATTTTGGTGGTCAATAAATGTACCTGCCATGGGTCTTTGGAATTTTTGAAAAATATTGAATAATGAGTTTATGGCAGGCAATTGAAATTGTTGCTAGACACTGGGCGATTGGGGCTGCAAGCCACTGTATATATATTTTTTATTCTTATATGTGCAGAACTGACTCAGTTTAAAATCTATCTTGGCCAATAATTAAGTATATCGTTTGCTAGATTAGATTTGTGAGCTGTCAAGAACCACTGTGCACTGTGTGGCAACAATGTAAATGCAACGATTTGATGAATGTGAGCCGGATACACGTATGTGCATCTGGGATACATATGAATGGATGTTTTTATGACCGCAAAAATAATTTCGTTTTTACTGTGCAATCATTAGATAATCATTTTGTGGCTACAACTCTGCCCCGCACACACACACTCTCACACTCATACACTCTCTCTCTTTCTCTCTCTTTCTCTTTCTTATATGTATTTGGTATATATATATATATATATATCTAATGTCAAATGCAAAACGAGTATTTAAGCACTTTTCGCTCGTTTTGTGTTGCATAGCTTGTGGCGCAATAAGGTACTGAATGCGTGCCTAGTTTGCTAAGTGTGTAATGACAAAGTGTATATGTTTTAGTCATTTATTATGCAAAATTAAATTTCATTTCACTTTGCAAACTAACTCGTCCTCTCTCTCTCATAAGCCAGAGGCTGCTTTGTTAACCGGTTTGCCATAGGAACACCTGACGCCCAGCTCCCATCTCTCAGCTCCCAGCTCCCATCTCTCAGCTCCCATCTCTCAGCTACCAGCTCCCATCTCTCAGCTTGATTTGCCAACGACATTGGCAGCACTTGGAGCTCTTTTTATTATTTCCTCACCGGATATGTGAGAGTCAGGGAGCCGTGTTGCACTTGTCGTATCTTCTTCATGCGTTCTTCTTTTACAGTCATAAACTTCCGGTTGGTTGGCTGTGCCTCACCTTACCTTACCTTAACATCTCAGGAATTTCTTTTAACTCTTTTTGTTGAGCTGCTGCTGCTGCTGCTCCTGGTTGGTTGCTGTCATTTTATTTCAATGCTCTTTGCGCAAATTTTCCATTTTTTACTTTGTTAATGAACCCTTTTGTTTGCAATTCCTTTTGCAAGCTCGCCCTACGGCTCCCTTTTTCTCCCTCTCTCTCTCTCTTTTTTTATATTTCTCAATTTCTCCGATTCTATCGTACTATATTGGTTTAAGTTTTTTTTTTTTTTCTCTTGCTGCCCTTTTAAGCTCTGTACCAGTTTATGTGTAGGGTATACAACGTTTATTACAAAAACTGAACCAACTCCTAAATATGAATCTACTTGAGTAAAATTGAATGGAACAGCCTTTGGAATAAATACTAAAAATTTAACCAAGGACCTCCTTTAGCAATATTTAAGCCAGACACCTTTAAAAATCAACCCCTTTGTTTTCCGGTTGAGTACATATTAAGATAGGAAAATTGTTTAGGATCTGCATGAATAAATATTATGACAAGTTCAAGGTTTGTTAAAAATATTATGCTTACTAAGCCCAAATAGACCTAAGTAAATAGACTGAGAATTATTTGGCTTATTTTAAATAGTCTGCTCAATCAATATTATTTGATTTATAGAGAAAGCATCAACAGCAGTTTGTAAGCCATTTAATTCTGGCTAAAACTATCAACAGCGTATCTGCCGTTTTGTAGAGTCGCCTTCTTCAACGGTTTTGCATTTTCCATTGCCATTTCCCTGCGGCTGTTGCGTTTTCCAAGTGGCAAACCGCTCATCAAGCACACTTTGCACTTTTCAAATTTTCTCTTTTTTTTTCCTCTACATTTTCTTTATTTTTGTATTTTTTTTTGTGAAGCGTTTTCACATCGCTCGTTTTGGTATTGTGTCACGGTATTTGCTTTGGAGAATTGTAAAATTTGTTACTGATTTCGTTGGCCAAAATGCATTGCGCATACGCACTGTGGACTCGCGGCAGAACTTCAAGTTGAAAAGTCAACACTTTGCCGCTATGTTGTCAAAAAGCGTATTTTCTTGGCAAATATACAGACAGAGCTGGCAGCGACTTATGCCACAAAATGAGACCACATTGCAAATCTAATCCTTTTAGTTGGCGTTTGCTTAACTACTCTTTGCTGCTGCAGCTGCTCCTGCTGCTGAAGGCAACTTTAGCTCTTGGCCAAATGTAAATTTTGGCTCGAGTTGATGAATGTACAAACGGCAAGTGACTTAAGTGATATGAGATTGTAATCAGAGTCGGAATCAAATACGGCATTAAACCATGAGCCAGACGAAGATACTATAAATCCGTTAGATGGCAACACCCAATTATTTGCAGAGCTTGCCCACATAAATCTCAAACACTCTTGACATTTATCGCAAATGTCTGCGGCGTCCACTCGACTAAACGTCACCGTGTGAGTGTGTGTGGGTGTGTGTGTGTGTGTGGGTGTGTGTGGATGTGTGTGGATGTGTGTGTGTGTGTGTGTGACTTTGTGGGGGGGATAATATTGCTATTTATATCTGTTTTATGTAGCAACAAAACAGCGAGCGAGGACATGCGATGCTACCAACCAAGTTTAGCTTGCTACAAATTGTTGTTGCTTCTGTTGCCCTTCTTATATGTTGTAGCTGTTGTAGCTGTTGCTGTTGCTGCAGGGACAACACATGTTGCTAATGTGCCCGTTGAGACTTGTCGTGAAATTACAGAGGTCGCAACTGTCGCTGGCACTCGGTCAGTTTGTGCAACCAATGTCTTCGTTGTTGCTGCCTCAGTTCGTTTTCCTTATCAACTAGATGTAGGTCGCTTGGCTTTTACTATTGCTGTAGCCCAAAAGTTATTTTTTTTTCCGCCATGTCATTTTATTGATTTTGTGGCAGTTGTGCCCTGCTATATTGTTGTTGTTGTTATCGTTTAGTTTAGGCCTTGTATAATTCAATTCAATCAAGCAAAACAGTTTGCCAAGTGTCTCCAGTGGCGTGTACTTGATTGTTGGCGTTGTCTTTGCGCTTGTTTGCCAACTGTCTTAACTGATACAGCTACAGCTGTTGTCCAATTTCACAACTATTCCTTTTTGGCTCACATACACATACAGATACACAATGTTCTCTCTATGTTCGTAGCATGTGGCATATTTGCATTTAATATTTGTATTATGAGTCCAATTCTTGACTTTTGCCACATATTAAAATGGCAACAGCTGCTGACGTTCACTTGTTGACAACTAATGGGAAACTGCACTGAACTGGAAAAAGCTGAGCTTCTGAAATGTTATTAGACAAAGGAAAATATTGTTGCCAGTAACTTTTAAAGCTTTCTATGAATTGTAGTTTTCTATTTGAAAATGTTCCATGTAGAAAGAAAATTATAACAATTCTCTGGCACAATTTCATCTATGCAGAACATGCTCAATAGACAAAGTATTCTCTACTCTCTACTTTGGACAACGTAGATATCAAGAATAAATTAAATATGTTTTTGGATAGTTTTTCTTTTATTTTGTTTATAATTTTGGGACCTCTGTGACCTCTCACCTTTTCTTCGAATTTGATTGTATTATAAAAGACTCGTTTTTCAAAGTTCGAGAGAATTTTATAAAAATTAAAATAATGGGAGTAAATTTTAACCAGAGTTTAAAGAGTTTAATAATTAATTTTATTATTATTTTTCTTATTATTAATTTTTTTATTTATTACTATTTTCAGTTATATTATATATTCAGTTATAAACGTAAAATCACCATTGTTTTTTGTGCTAAATGATCTTTTTCTATAAATGATTTATTGTCTAGCCATGTCGCAATGCTTATGTTAATATTAAGATAAATATAAAATTAATTATTTAGATTAATATTTTTGCTTGGGACTCAAACCAATTGCAATTCAATTGACTTAATGACTTGAGCACTTTAAAAAAGAAACTAACGAAAATCATCAGATTAGACAGAGCTTATAAAATGTCTATGATTATTTGATTCGAGAGCAGCTTTCAAAGCGATTGCAAATACTCCTGCCTCATCCACTTCCACATCCACTTCCACTTATCCCATTTGATATAGATGTCATCAACTAGCTGTAAGCAATCCACACACACAAACACACACACACACACACACATACACACATACACACATATGAGTTATTATCGTACTGAATGGCTGAAAAGCACGAGTAATATCATTTGACTTTAGCAATCATCCTTCTAAAAGGCAGTTCTGCCTACACTTCTAGTGTTTCTCCCACACACACCCACACACACACGCACACACACACTCACACACACAAACACACACACACTCACACACACAAACACACACACAAACACACACACAAACAATAAGCAGTGCGTTCACTCGACATTCGTGCCAGCCTGTCATAAATTGCCTAAGCTGGTTCCTCAGCTGCTGTCGCTGTCGCTGCCGCTGCCGCTGTCGCTGCATCCCTACTCATTCACTCAGTCTTTCGTTCATTCATTCATTCAGTCAGTTACCGGCTGTCTTCTTCTGTTTCCCCTTCTTTCGTTATATGCTTTCTTCCTCGTTCCGTCTCTCTCTCGCTCTCTCTGTTTGTCTGTCTTCTGCTGCTGCTTGCCCTCGTTTTCGACGTGGGCAAAACGTGCGCCTGTCAAGTCGCCATTTTTTATTTTGGGGTTCTGATGATTTCCGTGGCACACACACACACACACACACACACATTGAGTGTGCCGCACGTGCAGCTGACATCAAAATAAATAAAAGCGACTCTAAATGACAGTTTTGCATTAGATTTTCTTTTCTTTTTTTTCCCGTTGCAAAACTTGGCGAGTGACTGCCAAAAGTTTTAGTTTTTACTTTTTTTTTGGTTTGCCTTTTTGCATTTCTCTTTCAATTCACTTTCGTGCAAGTGTTGTTGTTCTTGTTGTTGTAGTTGTAGTTGTTGTTGTATTTCATTGTTGCTGTTACTCAGTGCCGGATTGCATTCGAGCTTACACTTTTGCCTGGCGTCCTTTTCTTTATTGATATCAAAAGTTTAAGTGCAGCTTTGGCAGCGCTTACATTTGGCTTTAGCTCAGTGCGCTTATCCCCTGCTTACAAAACTTGGAGACTCACTCACATACGCAACAGAGCGGAACCTGACACAGAGAGAGCGAGTGATAAAGAGAGAGGGAGAGAGTGAGAGACACAGGAACACAGCTGGGTGGTAAAACTTAAAGGGCTTGAGCCAAATGTGGTTTGAGTGAATTGTGCGTTGAAAGTTTCTGAGCCGCTCGCTGCAAACAGATTTATAAATAGCCTGCTAAACAATAACAGGCAACAGATGTGGAAAAGTGGGAGGGGGAGGTGGAGAGCGTTAAATAAAATGTCTGACGCCCCCCCCCAAAAACATTTTTAACTTGGGCAGGAAACAAATAAATTTCATTTGAGTCGAGTGTTTTTGCATCCGACATATCGGCAGGTTGTCTCTGATTGTATTGAGGAGCAAGTTTTCCGCTTTGCCGCGTTGTTTATATTCTCAGCCTACATTTGCATACATCCATGCCAAACATGCCAAGCACGTTCATCTATGTGTGTGACTTGGTGTGTGTGTGACTGTGTGTGTGTTTGTGTGTGTGCGTCGTCTGGCAAGCAGCATCTACCAGCAGCACTTATGCTATTTCAAGTTTGTGCCTAAATTGATTTTCTGTTACAAGTTCAATACGTGTTTGTCTGTGTGTGTTTTTGTGTGTGTGTGTGATTGTAAAGGAATAGCAACGATTCGGCATTTGATTGTTTTACTTGGCCCCCTGTTTTATGTTTGCCTAAACTCAATCGCACACTCGTACACTCATATATGCCTTGTATTTGCCCGCAACGCGTCTGGCATAAAATCATTTTTAATTTGCCAAATGTTCCCAAAAATGTTCCCAATTCGATATCAGCATTAGTCATTTTACGAGGGTCGTTCACAAAGTAATCAGCTCATTTGTGCTCTACAACTCGTACTACTTGAATAAATTAGGCTGAATTAATGTTCTTGTTTTGTTTGGCGTTTAGTTCTGAAATAAACAAAAACATACCAACTTATTTGCATCTGTGATGTGATCTGCTTTTCCAACAATTTTCATAGAACAGTAAACAGATGTAAAAATAGCGCAAACAAAAAAAGCCCAAATAAAACGGATACTCTCAAAATAAATATTACAAACATCGATTCGATGCCCCTAAAAGTATGCGACATTAAGTTGCCATAAATCAAATCTTTCATTAATGCTTTTCTAGCATATCCAAATTGGACCCTCGCCAGTTCATGCGCTCGTCAGCTTTTTTTTTTTTTTTGTTGGAGGATGCGGACTTTACAGGATTTCCCTTTTTCTCGACTGATATTTACCTAAAAAAAAAGTTTTTCAAGTTGCAACTAGCCGGCCAAAAGGCAAAAATCTACAACTTGACAGCGGCAGTGGAAGAAGAAGAAGATGGCTAAATATATAGAGCAGGACTTGCAAACGAAAATCGGTTTTAGTTTGCTTTTCCTGTGTGTTTGCGCCACATTTATTTACTCTAACCCCCTTTCACTTTATCTATATCCATTGTGTTAGTTTTTGTAGTTCTTGGCTGCTGGTTCGGTTCTTTGCCCGCATATAAATATTTAATTTAATTGTTTCTTGGTTCGACGACGTGTCTGTGTGTTCTGCAGTTGTTGTTGCTCCTTGTTGCAAGGTGTAGTTGCTTGGTTGCTTTTCGTATTTTAAACAGTCTAAGTTGTTATTGACAGCATTTTCATGCTGTGATTCAAACTCAAATTGCTACAATTTTATAGGGATTTAAGGATGAACAAACAAAACAATGTTTGTTTATGAGCATAAGAAGGATTGGAAAAAAGCCTCAAACTAAAAATTGAATGAGTTTTGATAGAGTGTTTGGAAACAATGGATTAAATTTTAATTTCGTACTTGCAACCACAATTACTTCACTTGAGGATAGGAATAAATAAATATATATATATATATTATTTTTGTTTCGGTTGTGCTCCAAAAAGTATGCTATAGAGGAATAAATGAAGACTGAGCTTAAAAGCGAATTTCGCCTCAAGGCGAAATTAACGTCATTAAAATAAATTGCTTTTCGCACATTTAATTGGATTTATATCAGCTTTTACCATAGAAAAGACTAACTTACTATTGGAAATGGATGTTGTTGTTGTTATTACTTTTGTTATCGTTGTTGTGCACTAGAAAATCGTTAAGCGTTAACGTGGCCATTGTTATTGTAGTAGTTGTTTAGCCGCATTGTTGATGTTGTTGCCATTTTCATTGTGTGCTCAAATGTCAGTGGGTCAGACTAACCTGAACTCTCTCGCTGCGACTGGACAACCAGGGGGTTCCGGGGTTGGGGGTTGGGTGTTGGGCCTTGACTGGCCCAAAACATGCAACCAGTGCAAGAGTGGCACATGGTTCAAGTATTTTGTATTGTCCATTGTCAACTATAACAACGAACAGTGCCACGGCAATTGTGTTGCAAGGCATATCAGTGATCACAATAGCTAAACCACACAATAGAAGTCGCTTGTGTCCCAATCAATTTGTATACCACATTGCGTATACGCATTTATAATTTATATATTATTATAATGTCAGCTAATCTGTCTAATTTGTCGCAGTGACACAACAACACAACAAGAACGCCCAGTCAGGGCATATTCAGGACAGCTGCTAATGAAATTTATGGACAGAGTTCATGAACCCCCTGACTACAACAACAATTTTGCAACAGCATTCTTCGCTCTAGAGGCCGAATTGTGGCAAAATTGCCAACTTGCCAACCTGGCAGCCATGTTGCCTGACAGCCTGGAAAATTTTTTGCCACCTGAGCGGCGCGAGAGCGGAGTCAACGACTACGACAGCGACAGCGACAGCAGTTGCAACGGCAACGGCAACGGCAACAACAGTGTCTGCTACACAATGACAATGCCTGGCCGAATAAATTCTCATTTATGACACTTAAAAGCCGACACCAGACAGCAGCAGCAACAGCAGAGGCAGCAGCAGCAGCAGCAGCAGAGGCAGCAGAGGCAGGATTCAGAGCCACTCATCCTCATATAGCCTTGTGGGCTTGCTGCTGTTGCTGTTGTTGCTGCTGCTCGTTAGCTGCTGCTGCTGTCTGTGTGCAACAACAACAACAACAACTTGTGGTTGTAAGCCAAGTCTGTAGCTGAGTATCAAGCTGTGCATTGGCACTTGCAAATATTCATGCAATGGGTGCCAGTCAGCAATCTGAATCCGTATGCATTGCGACAATTGATAAGAAAATGCGTTACAAATTAGCAACAAGAAGAGCAACCAGCAACCAGCAACCAACAACACCCAGCATTATGGGATATCAACATCGACAGCAGCAAACATTTTGCATACACAATTGCCACAATGATAGACGGCATTTTATAGTAGTTGCCACACAAGCCGCCCTACAGCTAAAGGGAATTGTGCTTCTGTTCAGTTAGTAAAATCGGCTAGTTTCGGTAACTGAAAATCCTTTCAATAAAATCAATTTCTTGGGGTTTTACATTTCTGATTTATTATTATTATTATTAGATCCCAAGAATCCATAATGAAAGCAGGTTACAAAATACAGGGTATCTGCAAACGTTGTTCGATCAACTATCGTTTTTTATTGGCAGTCATTAATAATGACATCATGCGTGTCCCTGATTGTCCGTGTATAAATATATATCTATATATATATATTTGTTATATATATTTCGCACACGCTGTCGACCTGTTTTTTATAACGTTTTGGATTACAGGTTATTAAATGTACGCGATGGCAGCTATTTAATTGACTTTTTGCCAATTTAAGTGCAATAACATTGTGCAATGGAAGCGCAGCTCTTTTTTTTATCCTGATCCAATTAAAAGTAATTAAAAAGTTTGTCGGGTTTTATGGAATGGAAATATTAAAAAAAAAAAAATAAATAAAAAACAAGATAGAACGTTGCAGTCGGACGCAACCGACAGCGAAATACTATTATACCATTACATAAATTAATGTAATTCTTATAAATATAATATATTTCTTAATTTTGTATAAAATATTAAATCTAGTAGTTCGATTCAATTTAATTGTTGTTATGTTTCATTCAATTAAATTGAATCGAACTACTAGATTTAATATTTTATACAAAATTGAGAAATTTTATAAAAAAAGAGGTGGCACAATTTGACGCGCTCGATTAAGAGTGACCAAATTGCAAGATAAGCAGCATTGCGCCAAAATTAACAGCATATGTTAAGTATTCTGTTAAGTAAATTGCGGGAGATACAGGCATTTATCGTTTTTTGTGGGCGGGAGTGGGCGTGGTCCAAAATTTTTATTCTACATTTATGAAGGGTGTTACTAGCAATATACCTTTAAAATTTGGTGACTTAAGTTTTCAAATTGCGCGAGATATATGGGATTTTCGATTTACACCAACAGGTGTATCGTTTCAGGTAGGTGGAGTGGGCGTGGCCATCCAATTTTTTTTATCGATCTTTGGGGGAGTTACCAGTAACA
The DNA here is from genome assembly GCA_035042185.1 of Drosophila kambysellisi. Lineage (NCBI taxonomy): Eukaryota > Metazoa > Arthropoda > Insecta > Diptera > Drosophilidae > Drosophila > Drosophila kambysellisi. Next base: position 8,133,093 of record JAWNLS010001251.1, read on the forward strand.
TACCTGCAAAATTTTGCGACTCTAGCTTGCAAATTACGGCAGATATGCGCATTTTAAATTTCTAGGAACGAAGTTCCTGGGGGCGGCGGATGTGGGCGTGGTCCAAAAATTGGTATGCCAATCTTTGGAGGAGGTTACCAGCAAATTACCTTCCAAGTTTGGTTACTCTATTTTTAAAAAGTTCGGAGATATACATAATTATAGATTAATAATCGGAATTGTCGATTATAGGCGCAGGTGTGGGCGTGGCACCACAAATTTGTTATCGGTTCTTAAAGGCGACTACCAGTAATGTACCTACCAAATTTGACGTTCCCTACTCAAAAACTGCGGAAGATATAGCCATTTGAAAATTTTAGGGGCGGGGGTGATGGGGGCGTCGGAGGTGGGCGTGGCACATGCCAATCTTTCAAGGACCTCGCCAACAACCTACCAACCAAAATTGGTGACTGTAGCCATTAAATTGTAAGAGATATGTGGATTTATCGATTTGATAAAATCGATTATCGCGGTTTTCTAGCTCCCTGGTGGACGTAGGTCCAAACCCAAGACACTTTAACTTTTGAGGGTACTTTCCAATATACGTTCCAAGTTTCAAGTCTCTATCTCTAAGGGTGTCGGAGGAACGCGCGTTCATACAGACGGACAGACGGACAGACGGACAGACGGACAGACAGCATGACGGACATTGCACAAAACCAATATACTATTATTACCATTCTGGTATAATAGTATAATAAATCACTTTTCTAATCTAAAACATCGTTGCTAAATTTAAATGCAATATTAATCGAAATCAGTTCAAATTGGTTCAAGTTATGATTGTTGATCCAAATTGGTTTTCAAATTTGGTAGTCCAGGGTATCTCTTAGTTGGGTCTAGACCAATTTTGTGTTATTTGGTTGATTTTTAAGTGCGCTGACTTTTTTACGAGTGCTTATTTTTCATATTTGTTCGCATTTGTTGTCATTTCGTTCCATTTGGCGAGAAGTCTGTCCTTTGTATGTGACATATGATAAATTTAATTGGTTTTTCAATGCAGCTTCTGTCGTTGTTGCAAGTATCACGCAGCGAATCAATTAAGCAATGGTTGAATGAACGCGTCTTTTGTTGACCCACTTATTATATTCTTTTTTTTTGGTTGCAGATTGAGATTGATGAACATTTCAATAAGACCAAATTTAGATTGTATGCGACCGCAGCTTAAATAAATGACGAGTGTGGTTGGTGGCATCTCTTATGCAAATGTATTCAGTGCATGGACCAATTTTACTTGTCGGAGTTGAGTACAAAAAGCCGACTAATCAATAAACCAACGAACCGGTCCTAAAACCCCAAAAGCCAGCATGGTTCTTGTCGGGTCTTAAGTAATTGTAAAATGCTAAAGCGATTTGTTTATGTTTTAGTTGCCAAAATCCGCAATTGGCTCAAAGTAAATGGGGAAGCATGTGTTTTGGTGGATTTTGCAATCTAACTATTCATTTTAGTTTTTTGAATACCCTTACAGAAGGCCTTTAAAGTTATTTATGATCCCATTGCGATGCTGTGTATTTTTGATTGGAAGATACCTGGAAGAAAGTGTTGTCTTGTTTTTTTCCTTCAAAATTTTACTAGTACATATTATCTTAAATACATAAATAATAATAACAATAAAATAAATAATAATAAAATAAATAATAGCTGCGTTCAGGGAAACTCCAAGTCGAGCTCTCTCGACTACAGTATTCTCACATGTTTTTTTTTTTTGGTATCCTACCAAATCCTAACTAAGCAGAATCCATTTGCATGTGCTACATGTGGCTTTTCTTTTTGGGTTTGATTTTTCATCTAATCCATGCGTTTACATGCAAAAAAATACCCAACCCAACACAACCCAACCGAATCCTCTCATCTGCTCGGCATTGACTGCCTGACTGAGTGAGTGAGTGAGTGAATGAATGAGTGAGTGAGTGTATAAGTTGCGAGTGAGTGAGTATGTAACGATTAGGTTTTTCCCTTCTTTATTTTCTTCTTTCGTTAAAGGCTCTCTTTTACATCAAAAATGGTAGCACACAGTTCCCTTCTGTGTGTGTGAGTCTGTGAACAGCTCAGAATTTTAAAACCGGTGGAAGCCAATTTTCACACTCAACTAAATTGGGTTAGTTGGTTTGTGTGTATGTATAAATGCATGTGTGTGTGTGTGTGTGTTGGTCGGATGCTGCAGGTGCACTTTGCACGTTGCGAAAATGCTAAAAAATAGTTTATCCTTTACATTTTCTTTTGCTGATTCCATGCGCATTTCAATATGATATACGATGTGCAAATTGTATGCTGCAATGTTTTGGATTTTTTTTCCTTCTATATTTGGGGAATTTTTTTTTAGTTCTGTTTTGTGTTATTGACACGTATGCAGATAGATTTGAGTTATGAGAACTTTGTAATGTGCCAATCTGAGAAATCAATAATGGTTTATGGCCAGCACCAAATGTCTTTGACTTGAACTTGTCAGCAATATTAATTTACGATTATGATATCGTTTATTCTTCTGATATTAGTACAGTTAAAAAAGAAAACGATCCTAACTCCGACTTTGTAGACGCTTTTAGAAAGGTTGATAAAATGTTGATTTTAAGTTTTGTAACGCACAGAAGGATATGTCTTTAATCCCTTAAAATATGTCTGTTTGTCGGTTTGGTTATCTTTGTTTGGATGCTGTCTTCATGAAAACAAGCAAAACCATTTTGTTGCTGTTGGAGTAATCCGGATCGGATTAGAATGTCATAGGAACGCTCGGTAGAAGGATAAGTTCTTGAATGAAATCTTTGTGGCTTGTCCAAGTTCAAGATTTTTCATAGGAAAAATCGTTCAGTTTCGTTTTTAAATTTTTATTAAAATTAAGAAATCATTAATAATAAATATGCCACAATCTTTTGAGTTGTCATTTAATACTCTTATTTACTTGGACTCCCACTTAAAAATAAATCTCTTTTTTATTGTAAATTGGTCAAACACTAATAAATATATTTATGCTTTTTTCCTTTTACTTGCAGGTAAATACATAAAATTATGAAAATACTCGCATTCTGTTCAAGCTCGTAAGTGGAAGCAAGCAATTTGCCCAAATAGAACATACATAAATAAGTATATGGATTTGGGAGCTTTGAAGAAATATTTTAATGATATGGGAGTGGTTTTAAGCGTTGACTGCCACACCCTGAATGGTAATTTTATATTTGAAGAAGCGGCGGTGGCGTCGCCCACTGAGCTGTGGTTCAATTAACTCTTCAAAGTCGAAACCCGTTTTTATGACAGAAAGAGGGCGAGAGACAGCGGAACCTTTTTGTGGGTTAGATTTACTTAAAGAGAATGGTCCATTACGACAACACTTTTGAAAATGGCCAATGCCACGGAGTAAATGAAAGCTAGGCAAAAGCAATGCCAAACTGAGACTGAGACTGAGAATGAGAATGAGACCAAAGCTGCTGAAGCTGCTGCTGAAGCCATAAAGGCAAAAAAGGGTCCTATGTAGCAATTTGCTTGGCACATCCTCTGGCCATGGTCAACAAACCGAATCGTTACGGCGACGCGTAATGAAAATTAATGCTGACGATCCGTAAACGGAAGGTGGGAGAAAAACAAAAGTGAAAGTCGGCAACGAGTCGTCTCTGGGTTTATTGTTATTGCTGTTGTTTGTGGATGTTGCTGCTGTTGCTGTTGTTGCTGTTGCTGCTGCTGCTGTTGCTGTTGCTGTTGGCGGTTGTGTTTAGTTCACGATATGGCGAAAATTTAACGAACCGTAAAGTGATTTAACCTTGACGCTTGTCGCACACACTCCGCCGACCCATTAATACACACCAGGAACACACTGGGTGTGCGAGGAGGTAGCAATGTAGAGACTCTCGTGTGTGTTAGTGTGTGTGTGTGCTATTGGTGAATAAATTATGTAAATGGCAATGAATTAAAATTTAATAAAGTTTAACAAACGCTGCTACTGCATGCATTTGTCTTCAAGCTCTCATGGTCACGGCCAAAAACCAACCCCCCCCCACAATGGCTCTGGCTGGGGCTGCTGCATTTTTAATGCCCCAGAAAGTATGCTATGGCATAATCAAATTTCAAGCGTCTGCTCACATCAGCAAACCACATGGCTGCCCCCCTGCAGCTATGCCACACTGGGTTATTTTTGCCACAAATAATACATGAGTTGATGCGCTAGCTAAATATGTATATAAAGGAGCCAACTTTGCTCGGTAACGAGCCAGTTGCTGGTCAGGTAAAAGTCAAGCATTTCATTAAAATGTTTGGCATAGTTTTAGTAAACTTCAAACAAAACAATTATTTTATGGCTAGTTACACTTAAAAGAAAAATATAAATAAAAGCAAATGTGTGCATTTGTGTGAATTAATTTCAATTTGCATTTATTTATTTGTATTTATTTATTTATTTTTATTTATTTATTTTTATTTATTTATTTTTATTTATTAATTTTTATTTATTTATTTTTTATTTTTATTTATTTGTTTTTATTTATTTATTTATTTTTATTTATTTATTTTTATTTATTTATTTTTATTTATTTATTGTCAACTAAAGTCAGTCGACACCAAAAATACAAAAATTAAAAATTGGAATTAAATTCAATTTAAAGTAAAATTAAAATTATAAATAAATTTAAAAGATTTTTTTTTTATATATATCTAAGATTTCTTATTAACTAATATTATAAATATTTTTTATCCTATTGAGCTCAGTTGGCTTAAGCCAAGACCGCTTACAAATGGGCATTTCGATCGAATTTTGTTTTTCGTCTAACCAACTTTAGAAACGCACCTCGCATATAAATATATAAGTGTAACTTTTGTGCGCTACCGTCATAAAATAAAAATCAAGTCAAATTCCTATCTCCAAATTGCCAGGCAGTGTTTTTTTGGTAAAATTCTTTTTTTTTTTATATTTCTTTCTTTCGGTACTTGCTCATTTCGGGCATTGCCGCTTGATTTAACTTGAAACTTGGCTCATTTGTATTAAGTTCACCACTCGGTGCGGTTTAGGCCGCTAAAAGCAAATGAGTGTGTTGGCCAAAAACTTTGCGCTCCATTGTTGTTGTTGTTGCGTCGAAGGTTCCCCCTGGAAGGGAAGGGAAGGGGGGACGGACGATGGGTCGCTGTCTTAGCTGCAGGCAGCTCTGATCAAATAATCTTGTTTGATGATGAGTTTGCCCACATACAAATACAAAAAAGACACACACACACACACACACACACACACACATACACACACACCCAGCTGGCGTTGCAGATAAAACGCAAAAGTTTTCATTCTATTTTCTACTTTGCAGGATTTGTGTTACATTTTGTTTGAAAAAAAAAAAAAAAATACAAAAAAAATATATATATATAAAAGTTGAAACTTCTGTTTGAAGTTTTGCTGTGTGTATGTGTGGGTGTGTGGGTATGGGTGTGTGTGTGGCATTTTGATTTTCGTACTTGAAATTGGTTTGGCATAAACCATTTTAGGTGGATATTATCAGTGCCGCTTGAAACTTTATGCAACTGAACTTTGTTGTCTCAAGTTGTAAACAAATTAAAAACAACTAAAACAACAACAACAATAACAACAAATAATAAATTAAAATTGTATTAAAATGACAGTACATGTGCAAATGCGATGATTGAACTGACAAAGCTGTACGTTGAACTGAAATTGTGCTGCCACATGCTACATGCCACATGCCAGATGCCACACGCCACATGCTAGACTAAAATAACAAACAATTCAAAAATGTGCTCAAGTGACTGCAAAGCAAATAATGTGATATACAGAGAAAAAAAATATATACTTATTTATATAAATAAAAAATTTTGTATTCAGTGTGGCAAGCTGGAATTGGAATCGAAAACGCATTTTTACCGTTGGAAATTCTGAAACGAAATCAGAATTAATTTCGATTTTGATTTCCTTTTTTTTTTTTTTAATATGCACAAGAGTTGTAGCAATTTGCGCCTGCCACAAACGCTGACTGCAATTTAACAAGTCATATTTGCATCTGGTTGGAAGTATTTTAAAAATGAGTTGCTGCAACTGCTGTGTGTGTCTGTGGCATAAAGGAAGCTCTCAGGTTTAGCGGTTGAGCATTCAGCTTTCAGGTGTATGCCTTGTCCAAACTTTATTATGAAAATTTCATTTTAATTGAGCGAGTTTTGGTGTCCTTTTTGGTGGTAGTTGTTATTGTTGTTGTTGTTGTCGTTGTCGACATGCTACATTTATATTCATTGCATCATTTTGGCTGCAATCTATTCTAGTCGAGTTTTTTTGGCTGTATTTTTTTTTTTAAATTTATTTATTTGTTTTTATTAAGTTAATTGACAGCTCTGTGTTTTAGATAAATGCAGTTTGCTTTTGCAAATTCTGATTGTAATTATGGTATTTATTTAAACTAAGTATGGTTTGTTTGCACAATTTATCTCTTATACAGAATCTTCATAAAGTTGCCACATTGTTTGGAAAATGCAATTGAAAATTTGCAATGTGTCTTAACGAGTTCAGCTAGCTACTTTTGCCTTGAATAAATGTATTTTGCATATGGAAATGAAAAGAGGGGATCGGGTGCAAGACCGGGGAAGGAGTGGTTGTTTCTTTCGCATATCATAAATAAACAAAATGGAAATAAAAGCATTTTCAAATGCCACTTGACACCATATGGCGGCTCTGCTGGCTGTCAGACACTTTGCAGCTAACCTAGCCTCCACAATTTTGTCTTGCTTCCCTTGTCCCCCGCCCGCTCTCTGCTCCGAGTTCAACTCTTTCTCACTTGTCATTGTTGCAGTTGCATGCATTAAAATGCAATGATAACAAGTAGAAGAAGCAGCAGCAACAACCACTTCTGCTCAATAGTTTTGCCAGTAAAAGCGCTTTGTTGTTTTGAATTAACCAAAGATGAAGCTGACGCTGAAGCAAAATCAGAATATTAGTCGAAAGTGGCTTGGAAAATCTAAAAGCCGCAACGACAATGACAAGTGCTGCTGCCGCTGCTGCTGCTGCTGCTGCTGCAGCGTCAACTTCAGCTGGGTAGCTGGCTGAATTGCAGCTGCGGGGCAACAACGACAATAGCCACTTGTGATGTCAACGCCATCCACAGCTGTGGCTGTGTCGAAGTTCGCTCGACGTCAACAACCACCAACAAGCTGCACCAACCACCACCACCACCAACCACCAACCACATCCACAGCAGAAATACTTGCGTATTTCATTAATTTTGCATAAAATCTGCAACATAATTTTTTTCTTTTTTCTAAATTTGCAATTTTCGTTTACTGCGTGCTCAAGTGGCAGATTGTCCAATTGGATGAGCTACAGTTGGTTGAGGGATGGAGGGAGGGAGGGAGGGAGGTAAAAATGCCCAAAACAGAATTATATAGAGATGTGTACATAAAATGAAATGAGATGCGAAATACAAAAAATACGCAGAGCAAATAAATTGAATTGAAACTAGAAAATTGCTAAAGTGCCGCGAAACAAGCTTTTCAGCAACAGCAGCAACAACAACAACAGCAGCAGCAGCATCATCAACAGCAGCAACAGCAGCAGCAGCAGCAACAACAGCAGCAGCAGCAACAACAGCAACAACAGCAGCAGCAGCAGCAACAACAGCAGCAACAACAGCAGCAACAACAGCAGCAGCAACAACAGCAGCAGAAGCATCAGCAGCAACAACAGCAGCAGCAACAGCAACAACAGCAGCAGCAGCAACAACAGCAGCAGCAACAACAGCAGCAGCAACAACAGCAGCAGCAGCAACAACAATACCACCACCACCAACAACAACAACCGCAACAAACAAAGCACTAGTCGACTAATCAATTGAATTAGCGACGTGGCATGCCTCTGTTAGCCACTTCACCCCTTTTCTAGTAATTTCTCTTTATCTAATCAACGCAGACCAAATGATGCTCAATGTGGCAACGCTGATGCGTGCTTCGATTTGATGAACCGAACAAGTTCAACAAGTAAATGAAATTCCAGTAATTGTGCAACTTGCAATAAGTGCTACAACTCATAAAAATGTTGCACATGCTGCAAACATCTAAATCATAATAAACAAAAGCAAATGGTATCTATTTTAGTACTTAATTAGCCTCAAATTGAATTTAAACATTTCATAAATTTACAAACCAAATCAATTATTGCCGGTGGGTCTCTGTTTTTTTTTTATTTTTATTTTTTATATAAATTTCTTTTTATTCAAAATTGGGGAATTGTACGTGTGTAAGTAGGCGCTTAGCCGTTGGCTTTGTGTTTCTTTTCCCGGTAATTTTTTTTTTTTTTTTTGTGTTGTAGGGGATTTTTTGAACAAATGAAATGCTGTAAACTTTATGTTGTGGCCCCAAACAAAGCGGAAAGAAAAGAAATTTGGGCTGGCTGTCAAGTGCCAGGCAGGCGGCGGCAACAGCTCAGGCATATAAAAAAGGCGACACGGCAATTGCCTGGCAGTCAGGCAGGCAGGCAGGCAGGCAAGTTGGCAGTTAGGCAGTCGTCAGGCAGTGAGGCAGTCAGGCAGGAAGCCAGTTAGCCGTACTCGGCTGCTACTCGCTACTCGTGATTGTAAGAGGTCCAGAGAGTAGCGTCAAATCGATAACAAGCGGAAATGGGGTCAGTGCACCCAAATGCCCAGGCAAAAGCAATCAAAACTCATTGCCAAAACGAGTAAAAAATATGTACAAAAAAAAACAGAAGAATAACTTTTCAAGAATGCTATAGTCGAGAGAGCTCGACTGTGAGTTATCCCCAAACCCCAGGCGTACAGACCACAGATTATACATTTTCAAATCAACATAAACAATAATATACGATTTCTGTTGGTGTTTCTTAGTTGATTTAAATAATATCTTGCAGTTGATCACAGTTATTTTTATCGAATAAATATTCAAAGTTGTGAATTTCATTTCAATTGAGAGTCAATTTTTTGTTAACATTTAAATAAAGTAAACTTGGTCTTGGCATACAAACATATATATTAACAAGAGAGAACTTTGCAGTCGGACGTAACCGACAGCGAAATACTATGATACTATAATTTGTGTGCAGCCAAGAAAATTTTTTGCGAAAATCGGAATTTCGGCATAGGTCTAACCTTAAAAATGCCATAACTTCGTCAAAAATCAACGGATTTTCAAAAGCAAGGCCGTTTTAATCATAGTTTGGCCTCTAGATCAATCGTACATTTAAAGTTGAAAACGTGATTTGGGGTCGGAACATAAGTCAAAATTATAGTCCGAAAATCGGATACCTTTGGTATCATAGTGTACAAATTTTTAATTTTGTACAGACTGAGAAGTGCTTTTGATTCTAATTAAGAATGCAACTATCCTTATGGAATTGCAGATACTTCCATCTGCCTGTTACATCATTTTCCACAATTGTATAATTTCCCTTTTTGACCATTTTCAAAGGGTTCAGGGTATAATAAAATTGAAAAACATACTGACCAGTTGTATGGACTTTGATTGGCCAGGGGTCTTGGGAGAGGGTTAACAATTTGCAATGCATCAACAAAAACGATTCAAGGGACAAGCCAAGCAAGTGCTTCAATTTTCCGCCCGGTCAAGCTGCTGGTCCGTGGCAAGTGGCAAGTGGCAAGAGGCAAGAGGCAACAAAAATCTTGTGCATTATCAACGTTTAACTGCAATATCAGTGGCAACTGACTGCTGCTTCTGTTGATGCTGCTGTTGCTGCTGCTGCTGCTGTTGCTGCTGCTGTTGCTGTTGCTGCTGTTGCTGCTGCTGTTGCTGCTTCTGCTGCTGCTTCTGATGCCGTGTGCACTTAATCAATATTCGATTACCAACCACTGGACCACTCACCATTCACAGCAGTATCCCGGACCCACTTGCAAACACTCGTGCACACAACACACAGTTGGCAAGGCCAGAAACATTCAAACACACCACACACACACACACAAACACACACAAACACAAACACACACAGACACACACACATTTTATAGTAACAAACATACATATTGGCAATTGAATCATGTTTGATTGCACTTTGCCCCGCCTCCCCTCTCCCGATTTTTGCTCAGTCACCTTTTGTGCCGCTTACGAATGGACTTTTTGAACAGCAGTTAGTGAAACCATCTCAACGCGGCCCCCTTTCAACTCTTTGGGGTATGCTTCTGGTATTGCGGTTGGCTTGATCTGCACAGCTGCCAATTACAGTTTCTGGACTTTGGCCGAAAGTCAAATGCCGAGCATGCCATGTTACAAACTAGCAGCAGTGTTCAGCTGCAAAGCTGCAGCACCAGAAAGCTATTGGCCACACTGGCCCCTAGTGTGCACCACCACCACCAGCACCACCACCACCGTGCACCACTCGGCGTATGAGTGTTGTGCAATTTATTTATCGATTCTGATTGTAGACGTTATTTCATGCGAATGCTTGAACATATGAGACACATTTATACAACACTGCAGCTAACTAGAAGCACAACTTATGCAACAAACAGTTGATTGTATTTCATTGATGCAACTTTGTAAATTGCTTAAAAAATTCAGAAAATAAATGAAAAAAAAAACACTCTCTTAAGATTGATGGAGTAATCTTTAGTTTGAGTTATTAAATTTTTATAAAATTATTGCAATGTATATAGTAATAAAATTAATTAACATAATTATATAAATAATATATTTTATTAAATGCTTGAGGTATTTATTTAATTCACTTATTAGTTATATCAATTGATAATTATCGTTGTGGATACTTCGTTTCTGCATTCCTAGTTAACTTGTTTTTTTACAGTCTGACATTTGACAAATTTTGTGGCTTACATCGAATGTTTTCCAGTTGACCTCAGGCTTGTTAATGCCGATTGTGTTTTTGTTGTTGTTGTTGCTGTTTATTTGCAACAACATTTTCCACTGTCAATCTAGAATTAATTTGTACTAAATTATCAACTATATTTGTTGTTTATTAAATTGCATTTCAATTATATAACTCAAATGTGTTGCAAGTGGCTCTAATCAGTGGGCAATGTTCTATGTGGTCTCACAACTATTTGTCATTGTTTCTGTATTTGTGTGTGTGTGTGTGTGTGAGTGTGTGTGTGCTGGGTGTGTGCTCTGTGTGTACTTGTTTATTTATATATGTGTGTGTGTGTGTGTGTGTGCTTTGTGTACATTTTACATAATAAATCACGTAATGTTTCAAAATGCTGTCATGTTTAGTTGGTTAACCACGGAAATGCCTGGTCAGGCAGGCATTAAGGACAAGACCATGGCAATTTGGCCATAAGCAGTTGTTGGCCTAGCAGCAGCTGCTGTAATTAGTAAGAGGATAGCTAGTTAGTATATAGGACTGATGGCATCATAATTATAAAGTATACTAATTTTCGATCTAACATAGATTAAGTTAAGATGTAAGACTGATTAAAAATTGTATAATTTCACTTACTAAATGCAATTTATCTGATATTTATTTATTTATTATTCATAATTGTGCTTTTTGAGTTTGCTACGTAATGGCTTGCCAATTTACAGGGTATATGGAAGTGTAGCAACGACAGTTGGGCATTTAATGTCTGCATTAAAACCATTTTTCGTGTGGATTGCTTTTTTTTTATTTGATTACAAGTTTTTTATTATTTTATTGTACTGTCAATAATTACAGGGTATACCCGTCTCCTAACTGTATGTTAAGTGAATTCTTCTGTCGTGTATGTCTTGTGTGCAATTTAAATGAAATTGTCAGCTTGCAATGTGCAACATGCGTCCAGGCCACATATTGCGTTCCGCACAATGGCTGACATACACGAAATACAAACACCAGACTATACACACACACACACACACACACATTCAGGCTCACACACATTGCATATGTGCACAACACGTTTGTTGGGAGTTTTGCTTCTTTGTTCTGCACGAATTGCTTTGCAATTTAATTTTATGACTTGTTTATTTCGGATACGTGAATAAGGTACAATTTGAATCAACGAATTATTCACAAAATGTACAATTAATATGCCATCAAAAATAACTGTTTATTCAAGTTGTGATCTTTGTAATGTGTTATTAACCTACTTGTATGAATAATAATAAATAAAATTGTCTATATATATTTGAACTATGTATAAATACATATATCACACAATTTGGGGCTTAATGAAGCCGTCGAACACATTGGCCAAGCTTTAAACCGCCATAATTAGTCAAAAGCGCGCAGAGATAAAGCACGAAGGCAGCTGCTCTTGGAGTGAGAGAGAGAAAGAGACACAGAGTGAGAGATAGAGAGAGATGGCAGAGGGATAAAGGACAGGCGCCCCTAATGCCACATCGCCTCAATGGCCATGTAATTAAACTTTGATTACGGTACTTAGCCATCGCACTAAGCTATTTTTTGTATATATATATATTTTTTTTATTGCAACTTCTGCACCTCCGATTTTTTTTTTTATAGCAACGGGATACGGTGTCCCTGTGCTCAGAGCGCTTCGTCTTCTTCTCAAGTGTTTCAACTTGGCGGTTTGCTGTGCGGCCAAAGCTCGAATTCCTCACGTGCAGATACCCTGTAGCTACTTGAGTAAAAGCTTGAAGGGTATCATTTGTGGACGGGCCAATTAGCTGTAGTTGAGCTGTTTACATAGAGAACAGCTTTAAGGCAGTTGTATTTACATTAAGCTTTAGCCTGGCAACTGATAAGCTCTTCTTAAAAAAAGATAGGGTATCCAAATTGACAGCTTCCTCACTTCTTCCACACTACGCAAGTCCTTCTTAGCGAGTTCAGCTAATGACACTTCACAGAAGATGTAAAAACGCAGGCAGCAACAATATACATATATATATATACGTATACATATGTATATGCTACATTTTGCCAATTCGGCATATATATATATTATATATATATATATATATGTTACACATACTTGTGCAGAGAGCAAATTTCACAACTCTTTTGACGGGCAACACTTTGAGAACGGAAGCTTTAACACTCAGTATTGCTGCTGCCACTTCCTTATTTTTATCTTTATTTTTTATTTTTATTTGATTTTTACTTTTTTTTATTGTCTGCAATATGCAATTATATTTATGACACTTTTATTTGATTTCCTAAAGATTTCTTGCGTTTAGCATAACATAAAAAAAGAAAAAAAATGAAAAGAAAAAATGTACATATTTGTCTAAGATACATTTATCAAATGCAGAACCGAATTGCCCAGACACCACACATACATCAATATATATATATATATGCAAAATATACAAACATACTATGCTGAATATCATCATTTGTTGCTTTCGATGGCTGAGGGGGGGCAGTCGGGCGGGGCGAGGGTATTTGAAGTAAGCCCCACAAGCCATATAATGTGCCATAAATATTAAAACGTTTTGACTTTAGCAGCGCCCGGAGGTTAGCCACGCAGCTGGAACAGGAACAGGAACAACAAGAGCAGTAACCAGTCGAGAGACGGACCTGGTTGTGGCACGAGCTCGGTATCAGGCTTTGGGCCTGGCCGTAAAGCGCTCGCAAAATTATTTGCATTTTTATATGGCTGAGACGTCAACAAAAAAACAAAAAAAAAAATAAAATAAAGGAGACTAGCTGCAGAGGCAAAAGAAAAGTCGCTTTGAGCAGAAAATGTGAAAAGTGCAAAGGAAATTTAGACGCAACCACACACAAACACACACACACACGCACACACACACACGCACACACACACACGCACACACACTGCTTTACAGCATCTGCGGAGGCAGATGTGAATTTTTTTTTTCATTTTTATTTTTTATAAAAATATATATTTTAAGTGCGCTGCTGCTTGATTGGAGGCAGCAAACCGGCAGCAGGGGTGAGGGCTGAGGCAAGGCAAGGCTAACACGGCTGAGGCGAGGCAAGGCTAACACGGCTGAGGCGAGGCAAGGCTAACACGGCTGAGGCAAGGCAAGGCTAACGCTATCAACGACGGCTCTTTGCGGCTGCTTAACGTTGTCACACCGCCAGGCAAATTGTGGCGATGGTGGCGCCACTCGAGCTTAGTCCGGATGAGAGGCAGGCGGAAGAGGCAGGCAAAATGAGCATGTTGCAAATGAACAAGCGCAATTGAATCAAACACAATAATAAATTGCATTTATTTTGCAATAATTTGCATTTGCATGATTCAAGAGCCAGCAAAAGCACTCCAAGCATATCCTGTGATTAGCAGGATGTATCTAAAAATCATAGAATTGCTCTCGGCCAGCTTAAAATACAAACGTGGTCAAGCGATTTTCCATTTATGACTTGAACGTATGAAAGCAATACTTGAATTAAAAACAATTGATAAGCTATTCTTAATTCTGTATTTATTGTGTTAATGGAAAGTTTGTGTTTTTCACTCGTCTTTTATTTCTTTGGCTTCCAGCAATTGAATTTTCCTTTGTTTTCTTATAATACAGATTGTTATTCGAATTAAAATGTTTTTGTGAGATTTAAGCGTCATAAGTTGTGTTTATATAAGCATTACTAAAGTCTTCTTTAATTGCTGCTTATCACTATATACACAAGATACAAGCTTATTGTCAGTATTTTCAATTTTTTCCTTTTTTTTTGTTGTGTACAAAATAGTCTACCTGCTCCTCGTTGAGCGCAAATTGTTGGCTTAAATCTAACTTTTAATGAACACACTGAAACAAAATTTACGAAATTTGTTTGTTTATCCTTGTTTGTGCAGTGTGTGTGTGTGGGTTGTGTGGGGGTGTGTGTGTTGACTGCATTTATTTCGGCTTTTGCGTGCCATATCTATGCATTAAACTTTTTAATTAAATTTTAAGTTTCCCTGAAACGCCCATTGCCGCCTAGTTAAAAGTTGTGCTGTTTAAAAATAATGAAATATGATATTTTGAAATTTGTTTTGCATTGCGTTTAAGTTGCAAAGTGCATCGTTTTTTGTTGCAATTAGTAGGCTTTTTTCATAATTCTACAGTAATTCTACATAATTCTGTTGAAATATTATAGAAAATACCTGCCTAATGGTAATTACAAGATTTTAGAGCTGCCCAAATGGAATTTTAATTATAAATTTACGCTTTGCAGAATTCTGTTTGAATTATCTGTACATTTTTAGGAATGCCTGAAATTCCTCTAAACAAATCTTTAGTACTAAAAAATATCCAGAAAATCTCTGTGAATGCTTAACTGTAATCAACTTATCTTAATCCACTGATTTAAACATTTGGCTATCCTTTTGTTTTTTTTTCTCTTACTTATTTTATTTTTCCTCTTACTTAATTTTTTTTCCCTCTTGCTTATTTTTTTCCTCTTACTTATTTTATTTTTCCTCTCACTTAGTTTTTTTCCCCTCTTTCTTATTTATTTTCCTCTTACTTAATTTTTTTCCTCTTATTTATTTTTTTTCTCTTATATTTTTTTCGTCTTACTTATTTTTTTTTCGTCTTACTTAATTTTTTTTCCTCTTACTTATTTTATTTTTTCTCTTACTTAATTTTTTTCCCTCTTTCTTATTTTTTTCCTCTTACTTATTTCTTTCCTCTTATTTTTTTTCGTCTTACTTATTTTTTCCTCCTACTTATTTTTTTCCTCTTAATTATTTTTTTTTTCCTTATTAGGTTTTTTGTTCGATGTGGGACTATTTTACATTTTGTTATCCCAAGATTTATTTGTATCTTTTTCTTACATTTAATTTATTATCTTATCTCTTCTTTTTATCGTATTCTATTTGTTTTATTTAACATTTTACACATTTAATTTGGGCTTGGCTCCAGAGGGGGCATGCATTACATATATAACAATATAACCCACATTTAAGGGGCACATGTTAAACTTAATACAACTGACAACATATGCAAGTTGCGGTTGCAATCGTTGCACATCATTCGCGTTGGACGTGGTCCCTTCTGGATAAATGGATAACTGTTGGTCAATTTGCTTTTGACTTGAGTTGAACTGTGGTGTGGAGCAGTGCAGCAACAGCATAATTGAGAATCAATAGTTGATCAACCGGAAGCGGATGTGCGTAATGCGAATTTCAGATGCAACTGCGGAAAGTGTTAAATGCCTTGCAGCTGTCTCAATCTCTACTCTGGACCATATGTCAAAAATGCAAATCCAACTCGGCCTAATACCTTAAGCGTTGTCATGTTGTCACTACCCCAATTGGCAAGTCTGCTGATGCTGCAGTTGCTGCTGCTGCTGCTGTGGCTGCTGCTGCTGTTGCTATTGCTGCTGTTGCTATTGCTACTTATGGTTAACACGCCCACAATTGGGCAACTGTGCAACTGGCTGGCTGGCTGCCTGTTGGTCATATAATGAATGTTTAAATGCTTTGGCGCGTGAATTATTATGGATTTAATTGTGCGCTATTAATGACCCTCTGCCTGCTGCTGGACTGGATGCTGTTGTTGCTATTATTTGTGGTTGGTTGTTGTTGTTGTTGGATGTTGGCTGTTGCCTGTGGCGCTCATTAAAATTAAATTTGTTTTGCGTGTGTAAATGCGCTCTGCTTTTGTTGGTGTTGTGTTGTGTAAAAGACGAGTGGGCCCTTGACTTAAATGGCAATGCACAACACTTGAAAATTTTGCAGCAGCAGCTGCTGTTGTTGTTGTTGTTGTTGTTGTTGTTGTTATTGCGGCTGTCAGTGTCACATAATTTTGCACTTTGGACTGGCCACAAGTACTCGAGGCTTTTGGTTTGCATGTCAAACACACACACACCCCTCTCACACCTCCCACCCACTCCCACTCACACACACACCCACTCAAACACACCCGCACACACATTCCAGTCAACATCCTGCAATGGCCGCAATATTTACACAGCATCGAAACTTTTTATATTGCATATTTTTATGCGTTGGCTAACAAAAAAAAAAAAAAAAAAAAAAATACAAAAAAACAATAAAAAAAAAAATAAAAAAAAAACAATAAAAAAAAAACATTAAAAATTGGTAAGAAAATTAATATTGTAATACAACTAAAAGTTGCCGCCCGCATCGCTGTGATTTAAAACAATATTATTCCACACATATTTAAACTGCTGCATTTTATTACACTTGCCTGATTTTCCTTTTTTGGCTTAAATACATATAAAAATATGCGTTTTCTCTGCAGCAGCTGAACCAAAAAAAAAAACAACTGCAATCAAAATAAATAAAAAGATTTTGTAATTGAATTGATATTTTACACGCTGAACGGACTGAGCAATATATATATATATTTTTGTAAAGTGAATGCGGTTTTTTATTTTATTTTTATTTTTAATGTAAATTAAACTGTGTTAAATTTTATTGAAGGCATTGCTATTTATCTATATAGCTAATGTATATATTGAAACATTTATATATCTATATCAATTTTATTTTATTGCCCTAACTGTGTTTGTTCTGCTCAGCTTTTGGCCAAAATCTTCTATTAAACTTTTCAAGAATCTCTCAAGTTGAGTGTAATGCAATTGGTAAAAAGTGAACAGCGATTGTTGAAAACTTTTAGCTGCTGTATTTTGGAGCTTAACTTTGTACATTGATAAATGTGCCTTGTAACACCACACTCAAACACACACGCACACACACACGCACATACACACGCACACAGTGAAACACCCACATTTGCCACAAAATCACGCAACGGGTAACGAAGAAGAACAACAAAATATTTGACATAAAACCATAGCACGTAAGTTTCAATATTGGCACTTATGTGTGAGCGTGAGTGTGTGTAAATGTGTGTGTGTGTGTGTGTGTGTGTGTGTTGTGTGTGTCTTGTCTTGTCTTGGGTTGTGTTGTTGCAAACTGTAACTTGAAGGCAACAAGGGCACGCTCAACGGCCGCGTACGTGTCATCTGCCTCAAATGTGTTGCAAAATGGCGGCCATTTTATATGTGAACCATGTGTGTGTGTGTGTGTTCATGAGTGTGTGGGTGTGAGAGTGAATGACTGTTTAGCAGCTGCGTTTCGTCAAAAGTCAAAACCGAAATCCAAAAATGCGGCTGTCACTTGGGAACGAACTGAGGGGTTTTAGGGAATTGTGTGGCAAGCGGATGAAACATGCAACAGACGTCATTTTTAATTTGCTTGTCGAAACTGATGCATTCGTGTGCGTGCTGTTGTTGTTGTTTTTGTGTGTGCAGCGCGATGTCGGTTTCCGTTTCCGCTTTTTGGGTTATTCAGCAGGCGGTGCTGAAATCATTATTGTTGTTCTTGTTGTTGTTGTTGATTTTTGTGCACATTCCTTTTTTTGTTTTTGTTTTGAAATGTATCACTTCCGCTGGTTGCACAAATACACAGACACACATCCACACACAAATATACAGACATCAAATTGCATTTGCAACGCATTTTTAGCTGCATTTACCCACTTGCAACTTGCCACTTGCTAGCGCTTTTTGCAGCCATTGCAAATGGCGTGCGATAACAAAAATGGCCGCTCGCTCGGTTTCCGCTTTGTTTGGCTAGTTGCAGTTAGTTGCAACCATTTCCACACGGTTTCCACATTTCACGATACTGTACTGCAATTGTTAGCTTTGTTAACATGTGTCTCCGCTTATCGGCCTGCATTGTTGTTGCATGTGCAGATGTATCCGCTATTCCGCCATTTTACAGCCTTCCCCTGCTTGGGCTTGCCACCTCCATCTGCATATGCAACATTCCATCAGTTGCCCGCCCGCACAAATGTTTTTGATGTGCGCATTCAAATATGCAAATATTTGTGAATATCCCTTTGGTTTTCTATTTGAGCTTCTAATTAAAAGCGGACTGCTAAATATGCAACACACACACACACACATACACACAACAAACACAATCTGCCACACATATTCCTGCAATGCTTGATTTACTTAGCTGTTTCCAGTGCCAGTTGCCTTTGTGCATAGTTCAATGGGCAGTAATAACAAAAATAAGCATAAATGTCTCAGTAAAATAAATGTACAGGAAAAAGTTAGTTATTTTTTCATAGAAATGTAAATTCCTGGTAACAGATTGTGATTGTATTTGTTGCAAGAAATCAGCAAAATCACCAGAAAAATCAGCATTCATTTTTACAACTTGAACAAGTTATTGTCAACTTCAGTTTTGTTATAGCCATATTTTAGTGACATAAGCAACTCAACGTGTTTATTTAAAAGTATATTTCTAAAACGAAAGGTTGTATCTTCCCAGAAAGCAGTTTTACCTTTACCCAGTTTGCTTTATTTTATCGATAACTGCCTCAGTTTCTAAATTATCGATACATTTCGATTTCCGATAGCAATAAATTCTACAATTTAAGAGGCAGAGGCTTCTAATTTATACATAACATACATATACATATTTTTGATCAACTGCCGAAATTTCAGCATCTCTTACTTGTTTGTTACTTGTATTAGTAATTAAAATTAGTATTGTAAGATTCTAACAAACAATTTAGAACATTTTTGATTTTCCCTTTTTTTTCTCAAAGCATATTTCATTATTATTTTTTGAAAGTATTTTATTCGTATTAAAATATATTTTTTTAAAATATAAAAAATCCGTTCAGTTATTCAGTTAAATTTTTCGCGCATATTTAGAAACATTTTCGAGGTTTTAGTGCGATTTATTTTTGAGTGTATTTGTGAGTGTATTTGCCCTTGGCAAACAGATAATTTTGAATTTAGCCAATGCCTGTTGTTGTTGACCAACTTTCTCTACTAATTGCACTGCTGACAATTATAAATTGCTTTCGGTTCATTTCAAGAGTCTCTCAATATTGACAAAGTTCAAAAGTAGCTTTTTTTTTTTGGCTATCTCTGCTTGAAATTTGACATTTAAAATGTGCACAAATTGAAAATCGAATGCGTATGCAAAAAGTGTAACAATTAAATACGTTAACAACCAAACGAGTTTACTCACAATTATTTTGACTGATTGCGATCCGGGCCAAATTATTATGTGCGGTGACAGACACAAATTGACAGTCATTTAAAATCGATTTGTTGTTAATTGCAACCGGTGCTTAATGTGTTGATTCGATTAGTTAAACAGGACAACACACACAACACACACACAGCACACACCTGAGATTTGTTGTTATTGTCTGTGATTTCAAACCAACTGCACAAATGTTGTGCCAAAACTGATTATGTAAATTGCATATGCACCGTTACCTTTTAATGGATAAAGAGCTTCTAAACTGTAAATAGATTTTATGCCTTTGTTTTTATAATATCAATCTATAATTACTATAATTAAAGTTTGTTGTATGAGTTGATAAAAGAACTTTTACATGTTTATTAAACAAAGTTTTCTAACTTTTGGTTAGTTAAGTTAGACTTTTGAGTTAGTTAATAATTTTTTCATTCAAGCAATCATTTCAGTCTCGATTTTAGGGTATTTGCCAATCGACTAGAGTCTTAGGATTATTTCGAGTGTTTTCTATAATACATTTGAGGTTAGTTTTTATTGCATGAAAAGCACATTTGATGCATGTTTTTAATAAAAAAAAAAAATACAAAAATAAAAGAAAAATAAATAAATTTTTCATGTTTGTGGCTTGTTTATTAGGTGTGTGTGTGTGTGTGGGTGTGCGTGTGCGTGTGCGTGTGTGTGTGTGTGTGTGCTTTGTTGCTTTTGTGCATATCATATAGCAATGTTAATTGCATAATTTATATACAAAACGATATTCGAGGATTAGTTGGTGTTTTTGAATCATGTAATCATGTAAATTAGCAGCACCAGCGGCGTTTGAAGGCGCTGCTGCTTTCTAATTGCCAACTGACCCAATGCACCACCACCATCTGCACCATTGAGGTGGCAGGCTTACTGCAACCGCTGGCACCACGCAATTTTCGCGCACGCAATTAAAAACTTTAACTTTATGATTTGAGTTTTTCAACACTGGCAAAAACTTTGCAGCTATGCATCATTATGGGCGGACCTGTGTGTCTATCTGTGTGTGTGTCTATCTGTGTGTGTGTGCGAGAGAGTGTAGAGTAGTTTGTGTATTACATAATTCCAACTAGAGTCCTATCCAGTAAATGAGATTTACGTTTGTGTTTGGCTGAAACTAATTTGCAGCAAGCTGCGCTTTATGACCCAAAACTCATAATAACATGGCCCAACAATTAGAGTCCATAATTATGGCATATAATACCAGCTCATTATTCTGCTGGGCCCCCTTTTGATTAATTTGACTGTTAATGAGAACAACTCGCAAACATTACATATTCAAAGTTTTCACATCATCCTAACTTGAAACCAGCAGGCGCTCCTTTTGTATATATTACAGCAATTGTGGGTTTAACAAGAGCTTACTCTAATGTGCGATGAGAAAACAAATGAATCCTGGTAAATTTTAGATTCAGCTGCATATGTATAAATATCTTACAGCTGAAATTAATACAAAATCTTTAAACCGCTTACAGTTAAGAAAAAAACATAAGTGCTTAAACTGAGTAAGTAGCTGCCTTAAAAACGTCAAAGAAAAACTATTTCTAATGGAATCATTTCAACTGGAAAATTCACATGCCCTTTCAATTAATGCCAACAAAAAAAGAAAAGTAAAGTAAACAAAAAGAATAAGTGCAGATTACGTAACATCCACAAAAAAATGCATCAGTTTGTCACGGACAAAAGATAATGGGTTGCCAGAGACACTCTCCAGTCCAGTCCCAGTCCCAGTCCATTGCAAAGTTGCTTTTAATACTTACTCTATACCTGTATGGATATATATCTTTCTGTCATTTAAGTTGCGTTGCAACCAAAAACAAAGTCGAACAGCAGCAGATCTTTTACATTTTCCATTTCCCATTTCCGCTTTAAACTGCAGTTGTAGCTTCTTTTCCACCTTGCCGCACTTCAGCAGACACAAAAACAAAGTGTAGCAAATAGAATTGCTCAATTTTTTTCTTTTCTTGTTACAATACATTTGACTTTATTTTTTTTTTGTTGTACACATACATGTTTTTATAATACATATATCCTTTTGCCGGTGCGTTTTCCCATTGTTTTTCACAAATTGAATTGTTTTTGCAAAGAACTTTCTGATTTCCTTGAAAGCACAGTTCGCAGCGAGGGTTCGGTCAAGTGGGTCGTCGTTGCATGTAAATCAGCCTAAAAGCTTTTTATGTAATTGAAACACTTTTGAGTAAACGTAACAATTCAGACAGACAGCCAGACAGCCGGACAGACAAGCCATCTGCGTTATAATAAACTTACTGCATAACATCAAACATACAGTTTGCTGCACACACTGGCTGTAAATAGGGAAACTTTTCAAGTTAATCGCATTTCACTCTTTTGTATTTGCTTGCAGTAGATACCTGAAAGAAAAAGTTTTGTTAATGCGATTAACACAAACAGAAAACAAGTTAGAATCGTTGCGAAAATGAACTCAATCAACTTCTAGGAGAATTGCAATTTGTTCTAGTCTTTATTGTTTTTTACGGAGCACAACAAAAGACTGCAAAATATCTTTTATGAGTTTGTTGAAAACTTAAGCTGTTTATATTGCTTATAATTTCACATTTCTTTTGCATCTTTTTATTGTGTGCTTTCCTCTTGATGGTTTTCCAAACAAGCAACGTGATGCAATATTACGCATACGCCATGTTGTCAGCTGTCACTTGGCATATTCGTCTAGTCAGGAGGCAGTCAGGAGACAGCTCGTCAGTGGCTCAGTTGCTCAGTCGCTGCTGGCGGTAACAATAAGCAGCTAATAAAAGATACTGATCGAGTAGACGCTACCCTGTAGACAGAATTGAGGCTGGCACACACCAGCTGTTAAATTATATATTTATTATTATTTATTTTAACCCCTAGAAATCTTACAAATCTTATAAATATTTTAGTATTTTTTAATTTATTTATATCATAGTAAAAATAATCTTAGACTACTCAGAGGTCTACTGTCGGGGCACTGTAGACTAAGAAGTCAGCTAGTCAAGCTAGGTATAATTAGTAGCGGACTCTGCAGGTTCTGTGAATGTGAGGAGGAATCCTCAATGCACATCCTAGCCTTATCGAGGAAAAGATGACGCATGTCATGAAAGCCAATTACAAAGTAGCCCTCAACCCAATAAAGATTCTAGCATTTGTGCAGAAGCTTGGGTTGATGGAGGACCTTCAAGCCCTGAAGGGGGCACACACCCATAATAATAATAATTTATTTATAATTTTAATTTTATTTTAAATTTAATTTAATTCAAATTCTTCGATAAATAAATAAATAATGCGACACATACGACATCAAATATAGATGTAGTAAATATTTTGGGTATTGTTAGTTTATATACCCTACTTTAGTATTCGTAGAGGGTCGTCAAGTTACGAATGTCAGGTATTAACTCTGTGGTATACTCCAGAGTTTGCGCAGTTGAGCTGTCGAATGGTGAAATGAATGAATGTTGAAATGGAAAGACAATGAAACCATTCGATAATATCGAATACCGTTACCTGACCCCATAATGGAGCACGTGCATTGAACTGGCCAGTAAAATTCACGTAAAATCTCATTCTGGTCAAAAGGCAAACATATTGGTAGAAATTTAAATTATAAAACAATTGCCAGACCATTGCCAAATATAGAAAAGGGTCACTCACTTGTCGGGCTGTACGCTTAGCAATTGTCAATTATCCCAACCTTTTATTTAGCCTTTTTTTTTGGAAAACTAAAGTTTGGGGGGGGGGGGAAGGACGAGAATACTTTGCAGTGCAAAGCAAAGTTTGAACAAAATGCGACATAAAAGAAAGAAGCAGAAATGGGGGAAAAGGAAAATATTCCAAATGCTTGGGTTTTACGTAAAGCGGCTTAAAAGGGCTTTTCAGTTCACCTGAGGATACTCCAGTTGGAAGGAGTCATTGGCTAAGGGTTTATAAAATTGTGCGCACGACGTGGCTAATAAACTGACTGGTATTCTCAGAAAAAAAAACCTAAATAAAAGCAAATCTTGAAAACACTGGCATTTAAATACTCTAGAAGAGACTGAGTATTTGAACAAAAAGAAATGAATAAAGGACAGTTTCATTAACAAAAAAGAGATGGCTAAGACCTGTATAAGGATAGGGCCTCTTTCGTCAAATATAATAATGTATATAGTATTTATATAAATACTGTACTTTATATAAACTCTTTCGTCATGGAAATAAAGTGACAAAGTGGCAATTTACCTTTAAGAAAATGTTTATGCAACAAAACTTACAAAATGACTAACTGAGGCACCCAGCGACAAACAGCCAAGCGGACAGACAAAAGGCAGTAGGCAAAAACACTGCGAGGTATTTATAATTAAAAACGCAAACCCTTAAACAACATTTTACTTGGGGGCAACAACTTGCGACTGTCTCTCTGGCAACAACAACAACAACAAAAACAAGGGCTGTGGCGACGTCAACAGCTGCAGCAGGGGCAGACAGAAGTCAAACAATAAAGCAGACAACAATAATTTCAACAATAACATGACAAATTGTTTCAGGGCACACAAGCAGCCAGCTGCCTCCACTGCCTGGCTTGGCTTTCCTTTTGTTTTGCTGCTGTCTCTCTGCCTGAGGAAAACTGAGGAAAACTGAGGGAAAACTACTCAAAAGCAACCAAACAAAAATCTTTTACTTATTTATGTAGGTGTTGCAAAGTCCTTACTGCTTGCCACTAACCAAGTGCACCAAGTTGGAATACTTCAAGCAGTCAAAGCGTTTATTAATGATAAACTTGACAGTTTTTTTTGCGATTACTTTTATCAGATATTTTATACCAGATATAGTTGAGTTTTTCCTCTTTTCGATCTTAATTATAGTATTTAGCACTAAATGTGGGTGAAAAGCATAAAAATAAGCAAGTTTTGTTTTGGTTACCTTAGAAAATAAAAAGGATTTCTTTCAATATGTTACAAAGTTCACGACAAAATTAAAATACCCTATCGACAAATATAAAAACACAACTAGGTTGAACTTGGGGCATTTAAAATATGGTCAGGATTCGACTTCAGTTGCAAAAATTCTGCACACGAATGAGAAGATTGCGTGCAATTTTATTTTGACTTTCTGGCCAATTTCGTAACTGTACATCTTGAACGGGCCAACCAACCAACCAACCAACCTTGAGTCAACTTTTTCAAGTTATGATGATAAATTTTGATTGCAACATGCGCATGTTGCAGTAGCATGTACAACATTAGAAAAAGAATGAAAAGGAGGGCTTTCAGAAATGCTTTGTAATTTTAGTTGTTTTATTTTATTTTTTGGGTCGAGGGCATAAATCAATTTGACTGCTCGCAAAAGAAATGCACGTAAAATTCAAAAAACAAAACATGAACATTTTGAAATCAAGCAGAGAAAAGCCATGTATAAATATGAATTTCAATGATTTATGTACAAAATTCAATGCAAAAATGCATGTTGCAACTTTGAAGTTGGTGCATATTTTAGATAAAACAGAGGACTTAATTAAAAAATGTACAAAAGAAAATATATAAATGTTGCAAAGCTAACAAAATTGAACTGGCTAAAATCTTAAAGCCAAGTTTGCTGCTTCTGTACATTTCTAGCCATGTTAAATGTCACTTTCATTCATTTGAAATGCTTTTAGGGCTTTGATTTTTGTACCACTTGGCTAAAAAACAAAGCGAAAGTGCGAAAGGGAAAGAACAATAAAAACAGCTGGCAAAAATTAAGTGAAGTGAGACTGGGCCACTGGTATTGAAGTGTTTGTATTTGTGTTTGTGTTAGTGTGGTGTGTTATTTGTGTGTGTGTGTGTGTCTGTGTGTGTGTCACTCGTTTTGGCCGCATGTGGCACATGTTTGAGCTTGAAGGACATTCAATGGCTGTGCGTATTATGCTAAGCCCTTTCAAATGGCCAGTCAGCTCCAGCAGCGAGTGACAGTTCCAGCTGTAGAAGGAGCAGCGAAATCAGCACTTCTATGGTTGCCCCAGCTACAGCTACAATGCAGCTTAGCTTTCACAACACACCCACACACACACCCACACACACACTAGAACACTTGTGCTGTGCGTTTTTTGTTGTCATATCCTGTAACTGCAATATTATAAGCTGTACTTCCAAAGAACGAACTAACCAAGAAAAATGCTTTTGGCTAAGCTACATTTAAACGCCTACCATTCTACATATAAAATTACAGTTTCATGGGACACATGTTGTGGAGCATATTACCTTTTAAAGATGTAAGCCGATGGATGTTTGGAAATCATCGTAAATTTTAAATTCCAATAAATGTACTTATTTTGTATTGAGCTACAATCTTTTCTGTTTTAGCGAAGCTTCAAAAAAAAAAAAAACCATAACATACTTTTAAGTTGTTCACAAACAGTAAAACAGGGTATTTCAGTGATGGGAAATGTTTAAGTTTAGTTGTGCTACGTGTTCCTATTTGATCTGGCGTGTTTTTTAGCAAATGCTGTAAGTGTGTAAGTGGGGGCTTTCATGCAGCCATTTTGTGCAACGCTTAAGCAAACAATAAAGCATAATGAAAGTGTAAAGCTATTTGAGCCAGAAGCAAACCGAAACCAAAGTAAAGTAAAATAAAGTCTGGCTAAATCAAAAGGAGAAAAAATAGGAAAAACGGGAAAAATGGCAAAAATGGGGTCAAATAGCTGGCTTCGAGTGCCACAAAAATGCACATAAATGTGATAGATGTGATGTGTGCGGCTGTGGCTGTGGCAAGAGTTCTTATTCCATTTGGCTGCTGATATATGCGCTAACTGCTGTTGCACGAAATCATTTTTGTGCAATCACGACTTGCAACAAAATAAAATGTAATGCCAGCTTTTGTCCAGCACCAGTCGTAGCTTTTACTACGATTTACTTGTGTCAGTTGCATGTTGCGCTCGTCGGTAGTTTGCCACAAAAGCATGAGAAATAGCTGCGTTTTGTGGCAAACTTTATTATTTGTTGCATGGCTGCACTTGACGCTTCCATCTTGCTGCATGTCAAGTGAATTTTTAACATTTAATTATGAACATGTCATTGCGGTAAGAGGTTTATTAAATGAGCTACAATAAAAACGCAAACAGAATAACAAAAAAAAGGACTAAAAACTAGTACCCTTTTTTCCTCTGATATTCATACACACAGAATTGTTTGAAATCTCTGTTAAATGTGAAAATGTATGAAATGCCAAACTATGATTGCTTTTGAAAATGCGTTGAGTTTTGACGAAGTTATGGCATTTTGAAGGACCTATGCCGAGATGCCCAGATGCCGATTTTCGGACTATAATTTTGACTTATGTTCCGACCCAAAATCACGATTTCAACTTTAAATGTACGATTGATCTAGAGGTCAAACTATGATTAAAACGACCTCACTTTTGAAAATGCGTTGAGTTTTAAGGAAGTTATGGCATTTTGAAGGTTCGACCTATGCCCATATGCCGATATGCCGATTTTCGGACTATAATTTTGACTTATGTTCCGACCCAAAATCACGCTTCCAACTTTAAATGTACGATTGATCTAGAGGCCAAAATATGATTAAAGAGCCCTTTCTTTTCAAAATCCGTTAAGTTTTGACGAAGTTATGGCATTTTGAAGGTTCGACCTATGCCCATATGCCGATATGCCGATTTTCGGGACTATAATTTTGACTTATGTTTCGACCCAAAATCACGTTTCCAACTTTAAATGTACGATTGATCTAGAGGCCAAACTATGATTAAAACGACCTCACTTTTGGAAATGCGTTGAGTTTTGGCAAAGTTATGGCATTTTGAAGGTTAGACCTATACCGAGATGCCATAGTGTTCATCTGTCGGTTACTTCCGACTGCAACGTTCTCTCTTGTTTCTTTTTTTTTTGTGCTGAATTCAATGCTATTTGAAAAGTTCAAATTGTATAAAAGTAATGTCAAACTTTATGCCATATGTATAAAGAGTAAAAGAGAAAGATACAGAGAGAGAGAGAGCGATAGACAGAGAGGGATAGAGTTCTGGGCAATGTTAATGTATCTGCATGGTCGTAAATCACAATAAGTGCGCGCCGCAGAGGCAATAAGCAGACATTCCTCATACGCCGCATTGTTCGCAAGGTAAACTTGCATGCAACCCCAAAGTGGACGAGGCACAGCAGCAGCAGCGGTTCTGCCTGCCCCACGCCACCAAACCGATGCCATTTTTCATGGCATGCCAATCGATAATTCTTTTGTTCATTAAGAAGTTGATAAATCACAGCAACGCTACGTGGGTTCAAGAGTAGCTAACGACTGAAAATGAAATGAATTTCATAGTTTAACTTGGGCCAAATTGCAAACTCAATAAGCTGGTCAGCATAGTTGTTGCTATATCTATATATATGTGTGTGTTTGTGTGTGTGTGTGTAGGTGTGTGTGCTTGAGTTAGTACAAGCGTTACTAATGTACTTCAAATAGTCTTTGACACTCAAAAGGAAAAGAGAGAGAGAAGGAGACTCGCCAGGTACTTCATGCCTCACCTGTTGTTACTTTGTCCAATTGAGGTGGAAATTAACGCATCGTTAAAGCTGAAACAGTTAAGCTGACTAACTGTTTACTTAACACTCACACCAGAAAGTTGCATTAAAGCAATGCAAAATTTATTGGATTGCAACAAAAGTGCAATTCAATGAAATAATATAATTATCTTATTAAGCTTTTGTGTGAGGTATCCTTATACAATTATAATGCAGTCAGATAAATATATATATATATATATATATCTTTTATGTTAATTGAATGTTGAATTAAACTCTTATTTATGGTACATTCTTAAGCGTTACACTGTGTAAATAGAAGCTTTTACACATCATTAAAGTACAACTTTCGACTGCCAGCCAGTTACAGTGGCTACCAAAAAAGTTCGGCTCTTATTTCAGATTATGTGCTTTAAGCCTTTTGTAACTGATTAGATTTCGCGTAGCTACTCGAAGTTGCTTTCAAAACTTTGTCCATAAATTATCGCTGGATTGTGGGCTCTCCGTTTGTTGTTGTTATTGTTGTTGCTGTTGTTGTTGTACACCTGCTGTTTTGACTATTTAAACATTTTAATTGTATTTTAATGAAATGGCCGCCATTTTGTGTGTGCTCTGTGCCTGTGCCCTGTAGTGTAATAAAATTATGTTTAGCATATATTAAGCGAACATTTTGCAACACTTACAGCTGGACGCAGACGTTGCACAAATTAATGAGAAATTATATACGCCCCACGTACTCCCACTCAGACAGAGGGTGGAAAATGTGGAAATGGGGAGTTGCAAAAAAAAATAAAGAAAACTTGAGTTGAATGTGCGAAATCGACGCACAAATTGTGATTGCAGTTGGAAAAGTGTGCGTCGTCGTCGTGTTGCATACTTTGAAGATATTGCCATTGTTGGCATTCTTCTTCTATCTTTCTATAATATACTTTTTGATAGCTTTTCTTGTGGCTTTTTCTTTGTTGGCCTGAGTTAGTTACAAACAGTTTTATTTTTATTTACGTTTTTTTTTTTTGCGAATTTTTTTTGGTGTAAGCAAGTTTTGTATTAAAAAAGTTTCTTATCTTCTCTTCTACTTTCAGGTAAATGACATAAATTTTTAATTACTAACTGGAGAAAACTTGGTACTCCAGAATGGGTGATGGTCGTCGTCGTCGTCGTCGTCGTCAACATCGTTGAAAACTTTTCATCATTCAGTTGCCGTCAAGTGTCAAGTGTCTGTCGACCAGAGGCAAGAACAAGACCAAAACCGAGACCAATGTCTTGCCAAAAGTTGGCCGTGCAGCTGCAATTTACAGAAAACAGCTGGATTACTCCCAATTGCAACACAAATTGTAGTTGCCTCGCCACCCAGCTCTTCTTACATTGAGGTTAACATGTCGGATAGACAGTTGAACCAGATGCCGCCTACTCTTGGCAGCTGATAATCAAAACTTGGCTGCTGCCCCTATATCATTATGGTTGGATTGAAAACTGTATTTGTGTATGTATGTGTGTGTGTGTGTGTGTGTGTGTGTGTGTGTGCGGGTGAATAGAATTTGAGTTCAGTTTGGATTATGGTGGACCACAAAAAGTTGCACACACACACAATCGGGCAGAAAGGGAGCAGTTTCTAGGCACAATCGGGCAGAAAGGGAGCATCTTCTAGGCTGCAAATTAGCATTCAACACATTTATTCAACTGATTCAGGCTTTGCTTTGCTTTGCGCTTTTCGCTTTTCGCTGTGCATTCTAAAATCCGTAAAGATGAAGAAGAAAAAGCATCTGCCCCCGGATACGGAAATGTGCTTGGCAGACGCAATTATCTGGGGGGGGAACCCAGCGCAACGAAGGAGGAAGGGAGAGAGCGGAATTGTTGCTGTTCCGACCATGCAATGGCGAAAAGCGGAAGATGTAATTAGGGTAAAAGCAAAATGGGAAAATAATTAACACTTGAGCATAATTAATTGCAAGACAAATGGCAAGAGCCACGGAAGGCGCTGATCTAAGCCAAGTGGAAGTTCCCACCACTCCAAACCAAGTCAAGATTTCTTATCAACTCTTTCTTATCACAAACAGTCAAGTAATTCTCTGTTTGATGTAAAAGAAAATATTGTTTGTCTCTGCTAAACGCATTACGCACACTCCATTTGCCTATTTGGTAAATGCATTTTCCATTGCCAATTTGCCATGCAGCATGCAACATACCACAAGAAAGCCACATGCCACACATGTGGTGTGATGGACAACACTTAAAAGCATCTCAAATTAGGTTTTACACAAAATGTATTTCAAATCAAATTCCAATCCAACATTTTAATAAATTTAAATAATGCTACGATGCTGTCAATAAGAATTTAAATTTTAAATGTATTCAGTTAAATAACAAAGGTTGCCATATAAACAAGAATTACAGCATTCTTAGCCAGCAATTGAACATTGGTAAATAAACCAGTTTTATACAATTTATTTCTGTTTATCTATGTATCATAGGGTATTTTCTTAGTCTACTAACTAACATTTAAATTTTTGTGCACTTTTGTAGTTACACATTGATAGTGACATTGATTGTGCTAATTAAATTAAAATTGATTTACTGTTAAATTGAATTGTTGGCCAGCATTCGGAAAATATAAAAGATTCCATTGTGGTGCACACAATTTCCATACATGTATTTCGAACATTTACCAACACTTCAGTTCATTTCACATTTCTGGTAGCAAAATTACAATAAACTTTTGCAATTGATTTTCAGCACTTCAGCAACTCAAAATGGCCAAAAGTCGAACCAATTTCATTTGCCAAGGTTCCATTGTGATTGATTTTGTCAATAACTGATAGCCTTGGCAACAGCTTAGTTTAATTCATTCTTAACTGGTCGATCTGGTGCCAAATTTTTCAACTTTTTGCTCAACTCTGATGTGTTTGATGAACTAGAAAATGATGGGAACATTTTCAATGATGCGCTGCCAATTTAGGAGATTATCGCAGAAATCCAAAGAAGTGGACATGAATTGTAATTAAATGCATTCCATATTTCATAAAACCCATAAACCCTTTGACCTTCAGGGTTTTTAGGGCCATCACTCGCTTTTGTATAATTTTTGTTTTGTTTCGTTTTTTTTTTACTCGTATTGCTTTTGCCTATTAAGTTGGATAAATGAAACAAATATTTATGTTGGCGCCTGTCGGGTTTTCCTTCTTCATTTTTAATTAAAAACATACACACAACATTTTTGATGATTTTTGCGCATTGTCATCAAAACTCGAGGGCTCCTAACGTAGGGCTCTCTGTGTGTGTGTGTGTGTGTGTCTGTGGCGCCACACAACGTGGCTCGTTTGTGTTTGCTTATGGGGATTTCAATCAGTGCCAAGGCAGCAACAACAACAGCAACAACAACAATAACTAAAGCGCTTCTCATTTAATTTAACTGGTACTTCTTTTCCAGTCGCTTGCCGGACAAAAGGCACACAACAATAACAGAGCAACATTTCAGAACTTAAGTGATTTTCATTTAGTATTGCGCCCATCACATTCAGCATTCACCATTCAGTATTCACCATTCAGTATTCAGTATTCATACAACACTCGGTTGGTGGTTAACTCATTGCTATCGATTGGGAAGCCTGAGCTCCCAATCGTTGTCGTTGTCGTTGTCATCATTCTCAATCCCAATCAACTGCATCCATGCCGGGGATGATGTTGATGATGATGACTGCCATCCGGGTTCAGTACTCTTCTCGTTCGTTTTATTGTGACCAACGTTTCGGATGACCAATGAATGCAATTCTTATGGCACGGACATGTTGCACTCTGTGAGTTGCACAAGGAAATGGACTCGGACTCTCGGTGCGTATCCTTTTGACTCGATGCCGGATTATGGAATACGTATGTATACGTCAGTATAATGTCTGAATATTTGGCCTTAAATTGCATGTGAAATTGAGTTTGATGAGTTGAGCCTTAAATTACAATCGAGCTACGGAGCAACAAAATATCTGAATTTAATTTAACATGTGAGAGAATTCATTAAGTAATTCAAATTAAGGTCAGAATTTGCACGTGGATTATTGTAATGGAAATTAATTGCTTTTGATAAATATCGAGTGATCTTAAGGGGTATCATTACAGGGCATTATAATTAATATAATTGCATTTATAAATAAATGCAGATGCAGCTTTTGTGCCTGCAACTAAATTGTTAAAAGCCAATATTATTAGAGAGAGAATTTTTGTGTATTAACTGCTTAAACAAGTTGTTATTGCATTTAAATTTGGAGCTTGTTTGCTTTTTGTTGCATGTTTTCTGTCTAATTTGCATCTGAAACCTTTGAGCCATGTTCACTTTTTGGCCAGAACAGACACACAAAGCATAAGCCAGAGCAATTATTTTTGTAAATGACACCGTCGAAGCCTTCCAAATTGTTGACCTACTCACAAAATAGGTGTCGGGTTTTATTCTGCACAAGTTGTCAAACTGTTTGCACAAAAAACCAAAGTGAAAAAAACTAAAATAACAATTTCACAAACAACAACAAAGAATATAGCAAAAAAAAAAACAAGCAACTTGCATAATTTTGCTGTTTTTTTTTTTTTATCCTGCCACAAAAAGGCAGACCAACTAGTTAGACACTGTGTGTGTGTGTTGTGTGTGTGTGTTGTGTGTGTGTGTTGTGTGTGTGTGTTGTGTGTGTGTGTTGTGTGTGTGTGTGTTTTCGCATTTTATTAGAAAAGTTTACATGACTATGCAGCTCTTTCGGCCATTGTTGTCATGACAGTGAATTTGTGTGCGTGTGTGTGTGTGTGTGTGTGTGTGTGCGTCTCTTTCACTGTTTTTGTCATTTTTATAAGCTTTAAAATTGGTCTTAACTATTTTGCATAAAATGCCCCAGGAACCGAGTCATGGCATTTGAAATTTATAAGGTGCAGCGACAGCAACAAAATGGCATACTAAACTTTTTTGCACCCCCCCATTCCCCTCCTCACCCAGAATTATGTGTATATAGCTGAGCTTTTAATAACATTTGTGTTGCCATTAATTTTCTAAAAGCAAATAACCAACGAATATTTTGTGACACAAATGCAATGTGGTTGCCAATTGTCAGCAAACAGTTTGGCTAACAAGCAGATACGCATGTGACAAACTTGGCCAAATTGGAAATTGGATGGGGAGATGTAGCCCAAGAAGGAAATAAATACATGAAAATACACCCAAACCCACGATGAAAGAGTATTCACGGAGAAAGCCACATTCGCTGGACAAGCAAAATGCATTAGAGGGATGTGAATTGTGGCAAAACCAAAACTAATGCAACTAAAATTGAATTAAAGCTCAAAGTTGCCGCAGTTGCCATACGCTGCAGCACTTGCTACCCTGTACTCATAAAAATTGTGGGTATCATGAAGTTGTGCGTGCAACAGGCAGAATAAGATGTCTAAGGTTTCATAACTTAATATTAACTTTTGTTTTAAGATGATGAGATTTGAATGAATGAATATAGATCTGAATAAATGTACGGGGTATCTTCTAGTTGGGCACTATTTCGAGTGCAGCATGCTTATTTGAAATTCTTGGGGTTCCTTTTTCTCTTTTTTGTTGTTGTGGCTTCAGCTTGACCACGAGTAATGCATTACAACAGCGTTCAACAAGCTCCGGAACATGAACAATGACCAATGTAATTAAGCAACTTACAAGCAACACACACATACATATATATATATATATATATATAGATATATAGTATATCATGCTGATATATACGCATTTATTATTTGTCATGCATGGTAGCAAACATACATACATGTACATGTAGCATCATATTTAATATGCGATTTCTGACACCACTTTTTTGGGGCATGGCACACCCTTCACCCCCCCCCCCGCGCTACAACTTTGTCTTCCTTCGGCTTTCACAAAAATGTGGCGTTGTCCATTCGATGGTCCAAAAAAAGATAAAGGACGATGCTCATTTATTTGACTTACGCAAATGGATGAGCGTGTGTGTGTGAGTGTGCCTGTGTGTGTGTTTGCGCGGTTGTGCGTGAGTTGCCAAAATAAATGGCAGCTCATAAGGCCTTCCACACACACACATACACATGCACATATGGCATAATTTTAATGAAAGACCGTGTGGACTTTTGGCCCAAAATTAAGAACCAAAATTGAACTTTTGGTGAAACTCTATCCCATGTAGCAGGCTGCTTGCTGCATGATTTTAATATGTCACGAGTTCAGAAAGAAACCGTTAACTTCGGGCCAAGAAAATACGATATATGAATTACTTGCGAAGGCTACGCATTCTAAGGATGGCTAAAAGCTGTTTAACCAACTAGTCCCTGGCTAAAGTGATATGACTTTGAATATAACTATGCCTTATGTAATGTGTGTGTGTGTGTGTGTGTGTTTGGGTGTTTGTGTGTGTGGCTCATGCTGATTATGATTAACAAGGCCTAAAAGAATTTATGTGAACATGATTAAAGTGGATGTGAGAGATACACACATGTGTGTGTGTGGCTGTTAATAAAAGCAGCAAACAGAAAGCAACAACTCTGATGTAGACAAGAGTTATTTTAACAGTTATTTGATATTAATTAATAGACGGTTCCCATCTGATGACATGTTTAGCAGTTATGTTTTGGAATATTGCAAAACTGAGTTGTAATTTGTGGATTTTGCAGCCACTTTGAGCGCTTAAAAGTAGGCAATATAAAAGGAAACATAATTATAAAACCACTATCGTTTGGGACGCAGCAAACCACAAAATGCCGCTGGACATCAATTGCTGTGTCGTTGGATCTTTGCTCGCCATTTTGGCCATTAAACAAGAATCGACAAAATCTGTATTTTTTTTTTTGTTTTTTGTTTTTTGTGTGTTTGCGGTTGGCTGGTAGAACATTAATGAGACCTTTTGCCGTGTTAATTTGCTGTGTTTTTGCTGTGTGCGGCACGCGACCGCGGATAACTTTTGACGCGGCCAATCAATGATTACACACACACAGATACACACTTATGCACACACACACATACACACACACACACACACATACACACACACACACACATACACACAGCAGCTTTTGTGCGATGCGTGCGGCTGACCAAACTGAAGCTTCCGAAATTGCCAATAATCAGGCGGCAGTTGCGGTTCCAGTGTCGCATACTGCATGCAATTTTGCTGACCGAAAAACATAAGTACACAAAACAACACAAGTGAAACACATAAATACAAATTCCAAAATTTCGTTTTTGTGGTTGTGGAAATATTACGAAATTTCGGAATGATGACCCCAATAGCTGGGGGTTCACCGTTCTATGATTGACGATGTCAGTTGGGAGCCAAAAGTCGCAACTAAATCTACACATGGTTACGGCAGCTTCCCAGGCCGCAAATCAGCAGCCAACAAACAAACAACACGCGAAGGACTTCGCTGACAGGAAATGCGCAGCAAGCAAGGAGGCGACGCAACATTTTGTGCAACATTTTGTGTCGCTCACGTGCGAGAAGCGTTGGCGTTCGCAACTATTTCGCGCTGATTTTTAGCTCGTTTATCGAAATGGCAACGATGACAACTCTGAACCCTGCCTGCAGACGG
Source organism: Drosophila kambysellisi (assembly GCA_035042185.1). Lineage (NCBI taxonomy): Eukaryota > Metazoa > Arthropoda > Insecta > Diptera > Drosophilidae > Drosophila > Drosophila kambysellisi. The sequence goes on from JAWNLS010001251.1 coordinate 8,169,024, forward strand.
CGAAAAAGCAGTTATGGGGTGGCAACTCTTACAATAGTGCCATCGATATGAAGAAGTTGTGTGCTGTGGGGTCGCGTTCCGGGTCCCGTTCCCGGTCCGTATCCGTTTCTCGTCTGCATGTGATATTTACGTGATGCTGCTAAATGTCACATATTTTGTCATTCACGGAAACAACAGCCAGCAACAACTTGAGGCAACAGCCAGCAACAACTTGAGGCATCATCAGCAATGGTGGAAAGCCTCTTCTGTTTGCAGGCAGCAGCGATGGCAATCGAATTTCTCTGACAGTTTGACGAATGATTTTCAGACGTTCGCAGACAAATGCGACGAGTACTAAACTGACGGATATTGTAGCTATGTACATATCTACATCTACATATATATATATATATATATAGACTGCAAAGCGACGATACAAATGTGCTTTGATTTGGAATATGCAACACACATTTTCACAAAATAAAACCAAACAGCTCAGTTTTCAGCTTAGGTTATCCGGAGGGGGGGACCGACTTCAGTTTTCCTATTTTAGCTTTTGGTTAGTTCCGATATATCAACAAGGATAACTGAACCAAGGAATTGTAGTCCAAAGGCTCTTCTTAGTCGCTTCGATAGTTTTTAAAGGATGCACAGTGCAATTAAAATTAATTAATTATTTTATTATTATTTATTATTTATTGATTATTTTATTAATTTTCTTTTAAAAATATGTGTACACCATATTCAGTAACTGGTGATTTAAGTGATTTAAGATTAAACCAATTAAGTAGCGATAAATTCGAACACAACTTCACACATTCATTGACTGATGTCCAGCGGCATCAGGTAATATGCCCATGTCCCTTTGGGGTAAGCTAAAACAAATTGTTGGCTGTAAATTTTAGTACGGGTGTGCGTATGTATGTGTGTGTGTGAATGGGTGTGTGATGTGGGGGGGGAACGCAATGAATTCAATGGAAGCCATTTGTTTGGCAGCTGGTTTCTGGCCGTTGTCAGCCAAGTTGAGATAAGAGCGTCAGCGTCAACAACAACTGGCGACAGCAGCGCACGTGAAGTCAATTTCAGGTGTTGTTGGGCAGACATAAATTACAATTTGAGTGGGCTCTCGAGACAGGCCGGCGGTCGGGGAAGGGGAAAGGGAAAGGGGGAGTGGCAGAGGGAGAGATACAGAGTATGGGGGCTGGCTCTCGACTGGGTCATAAACGGCAGCTGGTGCGTTATAAACTGCACTTGGCTCACATTTTGATGAGTGCGAAACTATTTAAAATACCGAGCCGCTTCTTAATACGGCTCTGCGATGTTTGCTCATTTGCATAAAAAGTGCCGCACACACACAAACAGCAACACACACACACAGCAACACACACACATACAAACAGCTACGCACATTAAGATTTAACGGCAGTGTGCAGGTGCTGAAGTGCATCTAGTTTAACTCGACTCCTCGTTTAGTTTGCTCTGCCTGGTTTGGGCCTGGTTATTGCCGCTGGCAGCAGCATGCAATTAACAACTTTTTGATTAGTTGGTCAGCCGCGCGGATAACTTTTGACATCGTTTTGCAGTCATGTTGCAAAAGTTGTTTTTCAACACTAAAAGTCCAAAATTTACTCAGCAACACTCGCACTAACTCGCTGTCTCGCTCTCTCTCACTCTCTCTCACTCTCTCTCTCTCTCGTTCTGTCCCTCTGGCTATTGGTTCACTTTCGTTAGAATTTACAGTTGCATTTGTACACAGGTATTTTGCACAGGTCTGCGAATTGCACAGTTATTTGTGCAGCTTAAAACTTTGTTATTTTGTTATCAACAAATGCGTAAATCCACCCAACCGAAAAAAGCACAAACTTTACAATTTAACGAACACCCAAAACACGTGTATATGTGTGTGTGTGTGTGTGTGTGTGTGTGTGTGTGTGTGTGTGTGTGTGTGAGTGTTTGTGTGTGTGTTTGTGTGTGTGTGTGTACCTTTATAGAGCTGTCTAACTTTTAGACAAAATATTTATGATGGCAAAGAAATCGTTTAACAATGTGTAAAGTTCAAAATTGTAGTTTTGTACAGACGCCACAAAAGGTGGCTATAACTAATGTAACTCGACTTAACGGATATCAATTATGTGAAACTTTAAATCTACCATCAAATGTAATCAGTTATTTCCGGCAAATGGCAAATTAGTAATTTAGAAATGAGTTAATGCAAAAGATTTGATTATCCTTTGTTTGATTTTATTTGTCAGATATTTTTGAATTTTTATTTGAAAAGATGTCTGCCCCTTTTGCTATGCATTATAAAAAGAAGAAGAAGAATTTCTTGAAATTGAAATTGGTGTGTTTTTTTTTTTGTAAAAGCCGAAACAAGGTTCAAGTTGAAAAACTTTGTCGTCGTCCATTCGGGCCCGTCTAAGTGGCTAAGCATTCAGTAAGGGAATAGGTAGGTGTACAAAGTGAGCTGCCATTTAACAGTTAAGTTGTCGTCTTTAGTCTAAAGTTACGCCCACTTAAGAGCCGCTTCAGCTGACACAAATTGCAGGGCAAGACGTGCGGGGGGGGGGGACCTCTTTGACAATGTTATCAAAAAAAATGTTCATTCATTATTTTCAGTGCCCAAAAACTTTTCAGCCACGACGAGCGCCTGGGGTATAAGTTCAGGTTTTGGCTTTCTTGGTTGGGTTTTTTATATATTTTTTTTTTGGTTAGCCTTGTTATAATGTGTGGGCTATGTAAGTGCTTGGTAGTCGGTACTTATTATCGATTAGCCATCAGGTGAAAATGCGACGATTTTCAACGCTCGCTTTTTCAATATGCTGCGCACACGCTAAGCTTTTCTTTTTTGTTGTGAAACTTTGTCAAACGAAGGCGGCAAAGGATAACAATGTTGATGTGACAGTTAAAAAGCACACACACACACACCCAGACACACCTAAACACACACATCCACGGATATGTATCCTTGGAACTGTTGCCATTGGCGTGCCATAAAACTTTATCTAAATGGTTAAACCAAGCGCACGTTCATTCATTGTGAATGGGGGTAGATTGCGTAGGGGAAGGTATTTTCTAAGGGGGTGGAGGGGGTGGGTGGTTAGCTGGATTGAAGGAGTCTGATACAGTCTTTCATTATTTTCATTATTTAGCTCTGCACACGCAACACGGCGCAAACTGAGCGATTTAGTTTAATTGAAAGGCATTTGATGAGATTTTAGTTGGACTCATTTAAGAAGCTTATCTCTCTTTCTCTTCACTGCCTCTTTTGTCAGACGAAACTTAACTTAAGATGATTTATCACAATAATGTTATAGATTTTTTTTTAAAATTGCACTTAAAGTGCTAATGAAACGTTTGAAACTCATTTGCCCTGGCTATTTTCTAAGAAAACTATAAAAAACGGTGTCTAAATACAATGTTGACTATATTTAAACTGAAAATGCTTTCTCGTATCTTACATAAATTTTTTCTTTCTGTAATTAGGGTTTCTCTACAAATTACACTTTAGTCTTAAAGCAGCATTAAACCACTTTGTGTTGCCCTTTTTGCCATGCAGCGAGTGTTAAAAAACACTTTCAATTTGCATGACTAGAGCCCCGAAAAATTATGCAACACTTTTGCGCTTAATTAGACAGGCAGCAAAAACAAAATGAAACTCAAGAATTCATCAGCATCAATTTGTCAAGCAACAAAAGTTGGTTTTTCTTTTTTTTTTTTTGGGGGTTGACTTGAAGGGTGGAGCTTACCAGCATTTTTGTGAAAGTTTCTTTAGAGGGAGGGAGGGAGACAGCATTCTTGGCTGCTGTCTATTTTGACACGTTTTGTTAGTCGTATGCCACGCCCCATGGGGGGCGCATCGCACGAGCTGTGTTTGTCTTGTTAAGACGTCGACGGCATTTTGTGCGATTTAATTATCAACTCAGAACAAGACAAAAAATTAAAGAAAAGAAGCCCTAATTTTTTCTTCCCAAAAAAAAGGTCCTTAAATAAATTGTAGTCAAGGGCAGTCTTCCTTCCGAGGGTGTTGTTTCAAACGCAAATCTCCCGGGCTAGGACGAGAATAAAAATGGCATTCAACTCAAACTCTTCTTAAATTTTGTATTTTGATAACAATTTTATTTGTGTACCCTTGAAAAGGGGATTTATATAGAGAATGTATATTCCCGATCAGTGTGTCTATCCGAGTCGATATAGCCATGTTTCGCTATCTTTCTATTGCATTATGCAAATATGTCGGAGCCGAGTGTATCGAATCACTATATGCTATATAGCAGAGGCGTGGAAGGAAGGTTGAGTTTATGTAGCTTTACTAAGATGTACTAACTAAGATTTTCGCTCTGATCTGCTCTGCTCCTAACACTTGGACTAAAAATGATTAAGGATTACTTATTAAGGACTACTCGGTCGAAAGATTAATTTTTTTTATGAATAACCTTTTTTTCTTTCCAAAAAAAAACTCAGCATTTTATATACAATTTAGATATTGTTTTTATTTACTGTATCTAGACGGGTTTCTGAGATGTGCTGTAAGTATTGGCTAAAAGATAAATGCATTTCTGAATTTTGCGAGGTATCTTCAAAGTCATCAAACTCATTGGTTTACAAATTTCGTGTGTTTTTTATTGACAAGTATCTTGCTTTGGCGTCTGCTTTTAATGAGTTCCGCTTTGTGCGCTTCTTAGAAGCCGCTTACTGTCTGTCAGCTGGTTGACAGACCAGACGCAGAACGCTACAACAAGTTGGTGGAAGGAAGGGTTTGAGCCCGAAACTTACCATTAGCATTTTGCCTTGACCAAGTTAGCAACTTGTAAAATAAATACAACGAGTGAAAAACGTAAACAGGATGCCGGCAAAATTGTGCAAGTTTTTGCCAAGAAATTCCACGAAATTTGGCAAGTTGTGCACATTAGTTTATGAGACCCAAAAGTTTTGACTTGACTTTGCTACAGGCTTTAATTAAGAATATGTTGCATAATTTATGTCTGCCTGCTGCCTGCCGCTTGTGCCACTTCTCAGTTTGTAATTATATTGAAACATTCAATTGGAACACGCTGCTTGCCTTGCCACGCCACGCAATCAGTCAAGAGGAATTCGTTGCGAAATAAGTTGGTAAAAATAATCGAAGCAGGCAATGAGCAGACATTGAGAGAGGCAGAGAAAGACAGAGAGAGAGAGAGAGGGAGAGGGGATAGAGAGAGTGAGTTGCAGGAGCAAATGAAATTGTTAAGCAAAATGACAACGCCAAATGGAATTTTAATTCAATTTGAATGTGTCGTGGCGCCTACACTCCCTGTCTCTCTCTCTCTCCTACTAGGTATGCCCCTCTCTCTTTCTCTTACTCAACTTTTCCTCTCTCTCTCTGTCTTTTGGAATTAACTGTGGCATTCGACGGACCGACGGTCCGTTCACAGCTGAGGCCAAAGTCCTGTGCTGTGTATTTTTTATGTCATTTCGCAGATTTCTTTGTTTCCTTTTCGCTTTGCTCATTGAATGGCGCCGTCGCCATTTTGCGTAATGTAATTTCATTAAGTCAGGCAACGAAACAGGACGACAACAGGACATGCCTCGAATATATGTTTAATTAAGGCAATTTGCTGCCTGTCAACATTGCAGATAGCAAGAAGCGTCATGCTGCATGAACCTGCTACCTGCTACCAGCGTTCAATGGGGCACTGGCGTCTCTGGGACATTCACTATTGAAATTCAGTTGTTGCAACAACAAGAAAACCACCTGCTGCTGCTGCTGCTGCTGCCGCTGCAACTGCAGCCTGACACTCAACTACAGCTTCTGCTGCAGCTATCTCCCCTGGGCGCATTTGTGACGCGCCCCGCTGGCAGCTTTTGAAGGTGTAAATGCATGTGCTGTGGCACTTGTCTTTAGTTGTTTTCACCATGCCACAAGCCCATGCAGCCCTACCTACCACGCCCGCAATCTGCACCGCTGAGGCAAGTCAGTGGCTGTCAATTGTGTGTGGCAGCCGAGAGTCGAGAACTTAAACTCATTAGCCATCGCCATGGGACTTAGTTATGCAGCAAGCTGCTGCATGCTTGGATTGCCTTATGCATGTTTAAGACGACAAGTAGCTTGCCACAAAATTTAGGTCAACTGGAGCGCTTGAGTTGACTGTTTTGCCTGCCGAAAGAAGAATTTAATCCTGCCACACAAATGGGGAAGGGGAAGTGGGCAAGCCAAGTGGCAGCACCAAATTGCCTTGTTTCCCATGTGTGCTTAGTCAAAAAAAAAAAAAATAAATATTAAAAGAAAAAAAAAATTATAATAATAATAATTATAAACACACAAAATCGCTTTCGCTCACAAGTGGATGAGCACAAAATTGCACATATGCCATGCGTGTGCTTGCCCCTGCCCCAAGTGCTTGTGCATTGCAAAGTATGCTGTGCTGCATGCCTCACGAGCAACATAAACGAGAAACATTCATTTCGCTTTAAGCTTAAAGCAATGGCTTACAATTGGTCTCCAGTCTTGCACAATGTGGCAACAACAAATAACATCGTGTTTCTCATTTTTACTAGTTGCACATGCCTCAACTGCCTCGGAGGCAAATATTTTGTAGTTAAATCTAACTTGTTTCAAGGAACATGCAACAAAATGGGTCAACCATGAATTAAGGCATTTAAACAGCAACTTGAATGCAAGAGTTAATTTGCAAATCAGCAACTAAAATCAGGCGAAACTGCAAAATAAATTATATAAGAAATCGAATTTTAATATTTAACATTAAATTAAAAAATTATATTTTAGATTTTTTTGGGGGTTTGTAAGAGTAAAATCAGTCTATACAAATGAGAATTGAAATAGAAGACTCTGAATTGATTACATAATAAAACAAGATAGAACGTTGCAGTCGGACGCAACCGACAGCGAAATACTATTATACCATTACATAAATTAATGTAATTCTTATAAATATAATATATTTCTTAATTTTGTATAAAATATTAAATCTAGTAGTTCGATTCAATTTAATTGTTGTTATGTTTCATTCAATTAAATTGAATCGAACTACTAGATTTAATATTTTATACAAAATTGAGAAATTTTATAAAAAAAGAGGTGGCACAATTTGACGCGCTCGATTAAGAGTGACCAAATTGCAAGATAAGCAGCATTGCGCCAAAATTAACAGCATATGTTAAGTATTCTGTTAAGTAAATTGCGGGAGATACAGGCATTTATCGTTTTTTGTGGGCGGGAGTGGGCGTGGTCCAAAATTTTTATTCTACATTTATGAAGGGTGTTACTAGCAATATACCTTTAAAATTTGGTGACTTAAGTTTTCAAATTGCGCGAGATATATGGGATTTTCGATTTACACCAACAGGTGTATCGTTTCAGGTAGGTGGAGTGGGCGTGGCCATCCAATTTTTTTTATCGATCTTTGGGGGAGTTACCAGTAACATACCTGCAAAATTTTGCGACTCTAGCTTGCAAATTACGGCAGATATGCGCATTTTAAATTTCTAGGAACGAAGTTCCTGGGGGCGGCGGATGTGGGCGTGGTCCAAAAATTGGTATGCCAATCTTTGGAGGAGGTTACCAGCAAATTACCTTCCAAGTTTGGTTACTCTATTTTTAAAAAGTTCGGAGATATACATAATTATAGATTAATAATCGGAATTGTCGATTATAGGCGCAGGTGTGGGCGTGGCACCACAAATTTGTTATCGGTTCTTAAAGGCGACTACCAGTAATGTACCTACCAAATTTGACGTTCCCTACTCAAAAACTGCGGAAGATATAGCCATTTGAAAATTTTTGGGTCGGGGGTGATGGGGGCGTCGGAGGTGGGCGTGGCACATGCCAATCTTTCAAGGACCTCGCCAACAACCTACCAACCAAAATTGGTGACTGTAGCCATTAAATTGTAAGAGATATGTGGATTTATCGATTTGATAAAATCGATTATCGCGGTTTTCTAGCTCCCTGGTGGACGTAGGTCCAAACCCAAGACACTTTAACTTTTGAGGGTACTTTCCAATATACGTTCCAAGTTTCAAGTCTCTATCTCTAAGGGTGTCGGAGGAACGCGCGTTCATACAGACGGACAGACGGACAGACGGACAGACGGACAGACAGCATGACGGACATTGCACAAAACCAATATACTATTATTACCATTCTGGTATAATAGTATAATTAATTAAATGATTGTAAATTAAGTTTAAGTTGTATACTTAAATTACTATCTTTTAAATTAAGTTTAAGTTGTATACTTCAATTACTATCATTTAATTAATTTTTGTAAACTTAAATTACTATCATTTAATTAATTTTTTACCACAATTATGCCTCTACCACAATCTGTTGCATGATTTAAGCAGTTGAAAATGTAGTTTTTCTAATTATGATAAGCTAACAATTCATTATAATTCGTGTGCACTGTAGTTGCTGTGTTGCACATAAAGTCCGTTCGTGCTTGGTTACGGCTCGAATTGCCTTTTGGGCAGTGCCACATGCAACGCTGCAACGTTTATTTGATGTTTTTCTTCTTTTTTTTTATGGCTTGCAGCAAAAAGTAAATACAAGTTAAATATATGTGTGTGTGCGTGTGTGTGTGTGTGTGTGTGTGCAATAAACTGCTAAGTCAGCGCAAACTAATCAGAAATTTTAACAATACTTCGTTCCTGCCCCATCCTGTCGTATTTAAATACACTCGAGTTGCTGCAACATGCGAAATTCTAAAGACCAAACAATGACCATTTTGGCTGAGATATTTGTTTTTACTTTGGCATTTAATTGGCTATGAACTGTGGATGTGGCAACTAATTTGAGCCTTGTGGACTGTTGAATCCTGAAGAGGGTTATTGACATTTGTTGCAGCAAGCAGCTAAACAGGATGAAAACAATAAAATAGTCAGCTTTTGCTGTTTTTTCAATAAACAAACATGGCCCGAATCGCTGGCAAATAAGCAGCAACAGCTTCAGAAAGATAGATAGAGATGCAGACAGAAGACAGAAGACGGAGTCTACAGTCAACACAGGGGGATTCAAACAAATCAAATGCAAACAACGTCACAAAGCACACAAACACAAATACAAATACATATATATATATACCTGTGTGTGTGTGTGTGTGTTAACAGCAAAAGCAATAAAATAGACAAACTTTGTAAGAGTGAATCTGACAGCAACATATCCTGTAAAAGGATATGAGACAATATTATATTTGAATTAAATTTAAATTGAATATAAGCGAATAAACGTCAAATAAAAGATGACAAGTTTTATGGATAAAAGGATTCTGTTTAAGCTTTAAAATACATTTTCCCCGGAAAAGCACTGGAAATTGCTTGCAAAATTGATTCACAATTTATGATTTTATACTTGTGTATATATTTAATCTGCAGATTTATAAAGAATTTGTCGAAGAGTAGAGGTTTATTATGCAGCTGCTTAGGTAATATCTATTATTGAGATTTGAGTTTATATAAATTACCGTTTTATCTATGCCAAGTTACCCCAGTTGCAAGTTGATTGGGTATGAAATTAACAAAGGCTGCAACTTGTCTGTCTAATGGCCCAAGCAATTCATGTTTTACAAAGTCCTGGAGTGTGAAGTCCTGGAGTGTGTAGTCCTGGTGCAGTTGCTTTTGCTGTTGCTGTTTTTTGCTATTGCTGCCTGTGCGTGGCAGACAGCAGCATTGTGAAGCATGCAACATGCGCAGCACTTACATTGCTCCCGTTAAGGATCTGACAAACAGCAAAAAGAAATTCTTATTTTATTTGCACATATTTTAGCATCTTGCCAAAGCAGATACAAAATACAAATATATGTGAAAGTGTGTGTGTGTGTGTGTGTGTGTGTGTGTGTGTGTAGCAGGAAATGTGCAAAATACACACACACACACATGCACTTGAACAGTTTGTTTGTGTGTGAGAGCGGACATTTCCATGTCAATTAGTTTTAAATTTTCCAAATGCTGCTTGACATAAAATGATAAGAAACATTCAGAACATTTTATTGACAACAGCGCTCAGCTGAAGCTTAAGAGTGTGCAGCAATCGTGTGTGTGTGTGTGTGTGTGTATGTGGCAGATATTAAATTGAGAACAACTGGTATTATATTTTTACAGTTTGATATTGTTCTTATTGCAGTCTCCACCACTTTTGCTCATTGTCTTTTGTTGGCAAATATTATTCACCAGGTGTGGACACATTGTTCAACATTGTTGTCACGTTGGCTTTCGTTGTCAGAGCTAGTTGCGCTTGTCAGCATTTTTGTAGCATACTTTTGTGAGCAGACTTTCAACCAGCGAAGAGCGTGTTCGATTCAGGCTCATATCACAAGTTGCAAAATGGTGGTGTTATATATCGGATATGCATTCCACACCACATTTATTTAAAAATCCGAATTGCATTCAGAACTAATAAAGTGCCAAAAAAAAATTATAATTTAATAATGTTGCAGTCGAGAGAGCTCGACTTGGAGACCCCAATCAACCTGCTTTAGAGGCGCTGCAAAAAATATAAAAAGTTTCAATATCGAAATAAGTTTTATAATTATTATTATTATTATTATATATTATATTATTATATATATATTTTATGATAGATAAAGTAGATACTTTCTTTGTTGTAAATATAATCAGAAAGTTATTGGAGCTTCTTCCAAGGATGCATTCGAATATCACTTTTCAGTGATTACAACCTGGCACACACACACTCACAGCAAATGCAATTAGGGCTGTATGTGTGTGGGTGTGTGTGTGTGTGTGTGTGTTTATTGTTGTTTGATAGAAGCAGCCTGGCTCCCTCCACGCGGCTTTTCATACTGTGCTGACGCTTTTTGTTTGGCAGCATCAAAATATTTGCGAGCTCTTGCAGAAAATTGCTGAAGGAAAAGGCAAAGAAGAAAAATACATTCTCATATGTAAATTTCACAGGAAAGTGACGTGTGTGCTTTGAGTGCTTGCTGCATGGCAGATAACAGAGTGTCGGCGTGTAATGAAAATTGCAACCGGCTGCACAAATTGCACTCGAGCTTGCTGCTGATCATCAGTCATGGCTCAGTGTCAGTATCTTCATCTTCATCGTCATCGTCATCGTCATCGTAATCGATCAATATTCAATTACAATTACCATTAATCGAGCAGTGAACGCATCGGAAAGTGAGTGGACAAATTGACAAACTGTTTTCGACCTGCCTCCAGACTCCTGTTATCCTGTTCCTCCCCCTGCTTCCCCTGTCAGCTGCAGTAGCACATTTCAATTGCAATTTACCACCAAAGAGCCGAGGTGTGATGGTGGTGGTAGTGGTAGAGGAGGCGATGGCAGTGAGAGAGAGAGAGGAGAGAGAGAGAGAGCAGTGACCTGACTGTCTGAAACAGTTTTTAATTATGTAGCTGACCCCATTTTCAATTGGCTAAAAGCACATGTAGCACATTCAATGCACTGACAACGTTTTTCACAAAACATAAAAGAAATAATACAAAATCAAGAAAATTAATTGGATTTACACTTTCAACTGACTTGTGTCACAAAGTGTCAAGATTGTGTTCTGGTAACTTTTCTAGTGTTGAACAGTCAGTTTTGACCTTCACTTACCCTTTGATCGACCTATTTTAGACAGGCGAGACAGAATCATGCTAATCAGAGCGACGGGGCAAACTTTATCATAATTACAAGAGTGTCTGGAAAACTCTTCAAACAGGAACTTTATTAATTAAGTTATCGAGTTGAAATTGAATGAGATTATAAAACAAAATTATCACAACATGTTGACATTCAATTTGGCTTCATTTCATGATGAACAAAAATAAAAATACTAACCAAACTTGGTGGGTTGTTCCTTTTAAGGACGCATCCGTCCAATCTTCTCATCTTCATGAGCTTAAAGAATTTAATTGCATTTCCTGGCAAGTTGAACGTAACTTGACTGCACGGGCGGCTCACAGGATATTGGATGGCGAACAAAGCCATTCAGTGGCCATTTTCATAACATCGCTCGTTGTGGCAATAACAATTTTTCTAAGCTCCTCTTGCAATACACGCATAACTTCATTATGCTTCAGTTGCCACATGCAACAGCAGCTGCTGCAGCCGCAGCAGCACCAGCATCAGCAACGAGTGGGGAGTGAGGAGTGGGGTTTGAAAGTTATGTGAAGTGCACATCTTTCGCGTTTTCCGCATCCGCGTTGTTCAATGATCCGTGTAAGCACTGAAAACTGCACGGGAAACCAGAGATAAACAGATATAGAAATGTGATGCTCTTGTTCCCTCCCTTCCCTCGCTGCTGTCCAGCCTGGCAGCGAGTGGTTCCTTGCCAATGACTATGGCTCTATGGCAGTGGCAGTGTCTGTTGCAGTGGCAAGAGCAAAGCTGAGCTCTGAGCTCTCTGCACAGACTGAAGGCGGCGGGGCAGGATAACTCTGATGCAGTCGTGTATTGATTGTGATAAATGTCCTTCAACACGCTTTGGTGGTTCCATCAGCAACCGCAAACCGAAAGAGAAAACACTGATAAGGAGACAAGGAGAGAAAGAGAGAGGGAGTGCGTGACAGAGCGAGCAAGCAATAGTGTGGTTGCGCTGGTCATGAAAACTAGTTGGCTTTTTCTTCAAGAATAACTAAATTCCGTACATTTTTGGCCAACGAAACTATTTGTGAACACAGCTCATTAAATTTGAAGAAGTTGCTAAGCAGTCAGTTGGAAATTTACACTGCTATTTAATTACGTGTGCAATTTATGGGTAGAAACACCTTTCCACACACACACTCCACACACTCATTACAATTCACACACGCCTTGACGCGTTGGCAAAGCAAACGAATTTAATTAATAAAATCCAATAAACCCCCAAAATACACACAAAAGCACACACTTGGCTGGACTTGGCTGGTTGTGTGTGAAGCATAAGCGCTAACTGCACATTACATCCAGTAAATCTAAAATTCAGAATATATAAAATCATATTAGTTAGGGTATAACAACCACCTCTTTAAAATAGAGTAACATTCTGTTACTCTATAAATTTAATATTTATGTGAATAGCTTTATAAGTTTGATATTTTTTAAGAAAAAGTAATCAATTTCTCAATTACAGGGTATACAAAATTTCATACACATGTGAAAGCTAAAGTGTGACCTGGAAAATTTTCGCATAACTAATGTATGCGCCATGTTCATTTCCCAGTACATTTCTCATTCTTGGCCCAAACAGTTCTCGACTCAATTTACCTGCTCAACATATTAATTAGTTTTTCTTCCATTTTTTTTTGTGAATGATGATGATTTTTGTATTTCCATTTTGCTTAATGAGGAAAAGCCGGCAGCGAAACTTTTCAGCTCGCATTTCGTAGTTGAATTTGGACGTGGCCAATTCTGAATCCATATCGATGCCAAATCCGAATCCCATTTGGAATACGAATTCCCTTAGCCTGTCAACATGTCAAATAAAAATCAAATTTCAAATGAATAAATACTTAAAAGAGAGAATGCGAAACGCAATGAAAATAAATTATAGAAAACTTTTGTAATATAAACTACGATTGGAACTCTGAGTCGTGCCAAAGATGATGATGATGATAAAGATGAAGAATGATGATGATGTGGATGTGGATGTGGATGTGGATGCGGCGATGATGAAGGCCACTCGAGCATTTCGTTTTGCAAGCAAATCGCTTGCACAATTCCCAAAATGAATGACACAAAAAAGCGAAAAAAGAAAAAATGATTTAAAAAAAATAAAAAATAATAAAAAAAAAGCAAAAAAAACAATCTCACACTCTACCATTTGATCCAATTCTTTGAATTTCTTTTATTGTGGTTGTTTTTGCTATTGGATGCTCGCTCGGATCTGAACAATTCACTTGTGTTTATTTGGGGTTTCTGTTTGCCATCGGTGTTAGCTCATTTCACGGCTAAACCCCAGACACTTTTCGTAGTTTTTTGTTGCTGTAGCTACCGATGGTGCTGCCAAGAAATATATTTACCATAAATCAACATCAAAATGTTTGATGATGCGATAAATAGCAAAAGAAAGCAAAAAGGCGCCAGAAAGCAAAGAGAACGCAATACGAATCCATCAAACAATACTTCAAGATACATTTTAAATATATATATATACATATAAATATATATATATACATATAAATATATATAAGTGTGTGTTTGTATCTATATAAATCCCGTTGATTTGAACGCCTTAGGGCTGACTTTAATCCAGAATATATAGTCCCTTAACTTTTAATTACTCAGCGTCATAATTTGCATACATTTATTACCTTTGACACCACCCCTAAACAGCAACAACAACAATCCGCCAGCCTTAAGCAAAAACCTATGCTTTAAACTTTTAATTAAATACCAAGTTGAGTTTTATTCAGTTGTTATAAGCCTCGAGCTGAAACTGTCGACAAACACTCTTCCAAATGCCAAGTTTACACGACAACTGTTAACATAATTAGTGCACCAAGTTGACAGTTTTGTTGGCCAATCTATTTATTTGACAGCTACAATTTATGTAGAATTCATTAATGGCAGACAAAACTTTGTATTTGTGTATTAATAAATAAGTTGTCAAGCTGAAAGTTTTCTCTTGCAACATTTACATGCAACGTACAGCGTGTAAACGTCGTCAAACATCAATTTTGAGTGTCGACTTTAAGCGCGTGCCGCTCTTCGGTCTTTAATTAAAATGTTAACCCAACCCCAACTCAACCTCAGAGCAGACAAATGTGTGGCAAGACGTGTAAGCATGTGCTATTCGATGTCTTGCCACGCCCCCCCCACACACACACACACACACACACACATCCAGAGACACTCGGAAACACACTCACCTGGGTGTAATTGAACCACACACACACTAACTTTGACATTGTTGGACTATTAATTAGCTAAACGGCAAATTCATGACCTTTAGACAAATTGACACTCGCGATAATCAAAGGTAAACTACACTTGGTTACACCAAGGATTGCCTAAATTACGATGTCGAATTGTAAATGTATGTGGTTTGCGTGTGTATATATATGTGTGTAATAGCTACCTGAGCTCTTAAAGAAATTTATGACACTCGCAATTTATATGAAATTCCTATTGTTATTGCACACACAAAGTATCAATCAGCTGATCTAAATAATTCAACAATTTTGACTCGCTTTTTATTTAAACAAGAAATAGCAAATTTGAGCTCGATAAAAACGTTGGATATAAACTTTAATGCCAGCCCGTTAAAATGTGTTTTTATCAAACACAACACAATGCGCAAAAAAGGTGTAAACTTTTCTAATAAAATGCTAAAAACATCCGGACGACAACAACAAAATTCCCGGGGCAAAAAAATACTCCTCACCAGGTGAAATGGGTATGGAATACTTTAAAGCGAATCAAAATCAATAGAAATTTTCTTAAATAAATAAATTAGCTTAAGCTCAATAAATAAATAAAAAATTTAAGTTTAAAACATTTGTGGCATTTTTGCTTACTTCATATTCATTTTACAGGGTATCTACTAAGCGTACGAGCCTCTTCCTTGCAGAACCTGGTTTGGGTTTGGCCACTGGGCAAATGTGGACTACTTGTAATTCTCATGCTGTTAAAATGCACCGTTTTTTAATCATGTCGAGCGTGGAGTGTGCGTGTTTTGTGTGTGTGTGTGTGTGTGTGTGTGTGTGTTTGTGGGTGTGTGTTTTGGTTGCGTGTGTGTAAACAATAACAAATCTCGCATAAAACGGTTATGTTGACGGCCGTTGAAAACTTGGGCCAAACATGCATAAGTGCACAACTTTTGAGGTTAAGACGCTTCAAAAATAAAACTGTAAATATACTCATACATACGCATTAAACAGAACACAGTGTGCACACACAGAGAAACAGAGAGAGAGAGAAAGAGAGGGAAAGAGAGGGAACTTTGCTGCTGCCGACTTGTCTAGTTAAATTTTTCGTAGCATACATTTCTGCGCTAGCAAAATTAAAGTTTTGCCAGAGCTGCTTTGTTGTTGTTGTTGTTGTTGTTGCTGCTGCTGCTGCTGTCAAAGAACTGTTAAATATGCAACTTTAAACGTATGCGGCAAATAGACATAAGTAAACAAACAACGGCAAAATAATATAAAGCAAAAACCTGTTAGCGATTGCGAAATTGCAAATAAGCAAAGCAAAATTCAAACACACGTGTGTGTGTGCGTCGAGTGTGTGTGTGCGTAGAGTGTTTGTGTGCGTGTGTGTCACTATATGTGTATATGTGTGTGTATGTGCTGTGATATGCTAATTGCAAACTCATTAAAACGGCTTCGTCTTCATGGACTGTGTGTCAGCAAACGTTGCCATAGTTCGTTTTCCCACTCGCTCTACAATTGCCTGTCGCTGTCTCAGTCGCTCACTCTTATGCTGGGGTGTGTGTGTGTGTGTGCATTGCATTTATATGCAAATAATGCTAGTGTGTGTGTGTGTGCGCATTCTAATTTAATCAGACTGCTAAATAATGAGCCAACACAACAGCAGCAGCGGCAGCGGCAGCCCTTCAAGTGGAAGAGGAAGTCTGAAATCTTCCTTTTCTCTAAGCCTGCCACTTGATTGTCTTATTTACCACAGTTATACCCTGTGTGGCGAGAGTGTGCTGAAGAGGATTGCTTGCGCTAGTTGAAAAATGTGTACTGGAATCAAGAAAGTTGATCAAAACAAAGTTTATTTAAGCTCTCAGCAACTTTAAGCACTTACTTGTTGAAGATATTCATGCAGTTGAAAATCGCTTCTGTTTTTCTTGAACTCGTTGTCTTTTTGTATTCTTGTGTAACTTAAATTGTTCAACTATTGGTTACAAATGTTCGATTTACTTTTGATTCTGTGTCAGGAAACTTGAGAAGACTTTCAACACTTTTCTTGGAAAAATGTTTTTTTTTTGCAGGGCATTCTTGAAATCGTATACTCGCAAATAGTTTGTAAGTTGTTTTTTTCTGTTTTTTTTTTTTTGCTGACTGCTTTTCATTCTTTGCTTAATTAAATGTACTTTGTTGTGGCCAAATATTATTCTACGAGTGCACAATTGGAACGAGTGCCGGAGAGAACTGCCATGACAGCAAATCCCTAAAAACTTGTTGCCAAATAAGCAGCGCTAACTAATTTGTACTCTCAAACAGTCATTCTCATTTTCTCACTCTCTCTCTCTCTGTTTCTCTCATTGCAGGTAAGCGAATGTTGACTGTTGGATTTTGGACGTTGCCGTTTCTGTTGGCATAAAACTTTGTTAACAACACAAGCGTAAATACCCAAAAGGCTTAGCAGCTACATTATTTATGCCTAAGCCTTATCAAAACCCGTACCTCTGTTCGTAATATATACCTTTAAATACGCACACACACGCACACCCACACGCACACACACACGCACACATTCTCTGGTTGCCAAATCTTCCATAATCGTTTTATAAATTTATGCGAACGCTGCCACAACAAAAAGTGCTTGCCACATGTTTTGCGGCTTCTGAACTTGGCCAAACCGTATGGTCCTCAAAGTTGCCTTAGAGTCTGTGTGTGTTTGTGTGTGTGTGTATCTGTGTGTGCGTGTATGCCACTTTGCAGCATTTCATTATCACAAAAATATGTAAAAGGACAACGAAACTCACACAGTGGACACTTATTCACGATTAAAAAAGTGAAAGCTCTTAACCTTAACAAATGGCCATAGACATATTTTTCTTGGCTATTTTGCGCCCAAGTTGAATGTTGAAAGAACACAAACACAGCACTCTATAAAAAATCTATCAAGTGGCATACAAATCCTTGTAGTACTTCTCAAGTTGCGACTGTCGTAAATCTAAAAGTATTTATTTATTCATTTCCACAGACTAGTTTAAAGTTGAAAACTTATATTTTTGTTGGGAGTAGGCTTAAATATTGAAAATTCAAATAGCTTAAGCAAACACTTTAAAGCAAAAACACTTTTTTGTACTATGATACAGAAGGTATATTGGGTTTGTGCAATGTCAGTACCGATTTTCGGACTATAATTTTGACTTATGTTCCGACCCAGAATCACGTTTTCAACTTTAAATGTACGATTGATCTAGAGGCCAAACTATGATTAAAACGCTCTTGCTTTTGAAAATCCGTTGAGTTTTGACGAAGTTATGGCATTTTGAAGGTTCGACCTATGCCCATATGCCGACCTATGCCGATTTTCGGACTATAATTTTGACTTATGTTTCGACCCAAAATCACGTTTTCAACTTTAAATGTAGGATTGATCTAGAGGCCAAACTATGATTAAAGCGCCTTCGCTTTTGAAAATCCGTTGAGTTTTGAGGAAGTTATAGCATTTTGAAGGTTCGACCTATGCCCATATGCCGACCTATGCCGATTTTCGGACTATAATTTTGACTTATGTTTCGACCCAAAATCACGTTTTCAACTTTAAATGTAAGATTGATGTAGAGGCCAAAATATGATTAAAACGGCCTCACTTTTGAAAATCCGTTGAGTTTTGACGAAGTTATGGCATTTTGAAGGTTCGACCTATGCCCATAAACCGATTTTCGCCAGTATTTCTTGGCTGCACACAAATTATATATCATGTCGGTTACGTTCGTCTGCAACGTTCTCTCTTGTTTAATCCTTTTATAGTTCACTATATTTTAAACATGCTATCGCTTTAATAATTTTTGTAATGTTCGCAATAGAGCTGTTTGTTTGTGTCCACATTTGGCCAACGGCATAAGCTGCATCCAGTATTCCTGTATCCCAGTATCCAGGCTGCATTAAAATGCTGTCTAGCCAAATTTGTTTTGGGCCAGCTCAGTTTAGCGGCACACGTGCATTAATTGCTGATCTGTCTACGTGTCGGGAGTTTTTGGTCGCTATAAATACACATTACGCGTCACAGGCGTTGCACACACACGGATAGTTGCAGAGGGAGGGGGAGCGAGAGGGGCAGGTGCAGGTGGTACAGGATTTGTGAATGGGCAGGAGAGAGAGAGCACATAATGAACTCAAACCAGGAAACTAATACAGGCGCTTAACTTAATTAAAAACGACATTCTAAGCGCGTGGCAGCCAACAAAAAAGGCGTGGCAAAGCCCACACATGTCTGTCTGCCGGCCTGCCTGTGTGTGGGTGTGTGTGCGTGTGTGTGGTTCAATGGTTCACATATTTTAGCGTGAAAATATTTGCAATGCGTTGCAAATTGTAAAATTGTTCAATTTACTTAATGTTTATGCGGCGCCACTTGGCTCGAATGCTTGGCCAAAAAACTTTGGACTATGGCTCGTATTTTGGGCGAGTTCATTGCGTGCTTTTGTTGCTAAAATGTGCGCATTGCGCAAATAGCGAATGGAGTGGTTGAGGAGGGGGGCAGGTGGTCCAGATTAGGGTGTGTAGTTAGTAAACGCATCCAATATTCAGTTTATATATAATATCAATTAAAAAGGCGTATAAATTGCAGCGACAAAAACACAAATTAATTACGGGTTTAATTACACTGCATTGGCCAAAGAGTAAAGAGCACAATTTATGCCTATCAATTTAATTAAATAACACTAATTTTTGTTTTCATAACACTTAATTGGTTTTTTTTTTTTGTTGTTGCTGCAAAACATTTTCAAATTTAATCAATTCGTATACCCTGTAAAATGGCGGTTGCAGTAATAATTAATACTATGCATTAATTTGATTATTGCTTATAATATATATATTATATTCCTGATATTATTTCTTAATTATTGTTATTGTTTTGTATATTTGTGGTCATTAAAATAATTTGCAAAATATATACGAGGCAAATGTGTTGGCGACTAATTATTTATATTTTTTATTTAATTATATTCAATTGTTGTTTGTGACACTTGGCAGCCAACTTGTTTTGTCGAATTATTATTTCAATTTACATAAACCCGATTCTGATTAATAATATATGACGCTCGCAACTGGGCAGTAAATTTGATATAACAAAAAAAAAATACTTTTAATTATTTTAAACCAAGATAATTCAGATAATTAATTATTGGTAGATGCCGCAGTTGTGAAGCCAATTCACAGGTTAACCCTGAATAGGAAATGCAATTTGCAGCTGAAATGAAGCTACAGAACAAGTCCAAACAATTAAATTTTCACACGTTTTTAAGCAATACTTAATTGTTTGCAACAATTAAATTTTAAGAGACTATTATCAAAATATAATCAGACACATAAATGTAATGCTCATCATTCAAATGAATCAAGTTCTACGGAGTTGCTCTTCCCGTACCGGTTAAGAGGGCACCTGAGACACAACTCAAGCAGTTTGCTGTTTGCAGAACTCATCCGAGGCCGGATATGAGAAAATACATACGTGTATATATTTGTTTACGACTAGCAGTTTGCAATAACCATTTTAATCTTGGCTCTCGAAGCAGCAGACATAAGTCTAAGCCAAATCTGCTTCCATTTGATACCCTGCAAAAGCTATGCAATTTTTTATTACAACAAGAAATAGTTAAGAGAGAGATGTTTGTTTGTCTGCCTTAAAACTAAAAGCTATTTATTTAAGTTTACAAATTGGAATAAAAAACTTCTCGAATTGTAAAGCAATTAATAAGAGGTATTTGATAGTTGAACTCTCCATTTACCTCTCTATATTGAAAAAAATAAATTACATGTCTTATTAACAAAAAACAAACAGCATTCCATTTAGAAATAAAATAATAACAATTATTTATTTCATAGAATTTCGACAAGTCCATATTTAAAGGTGAAAATTAGTTACAGGGTATTTATTAGCGCACACTCAATTTGTTGGGTGTACTAACGTTAAATGATTACCCAAGCGAAACATTTATCATGCACCATGCTTTATGTAGTAACACTCGCACACACATCGACCAACACACACATCCACACACACACACACACACACATCCACACACCCACACAGCCAGTTGCAACCAGATGCTTGGTAGTCGGGTGTAAAGTGTTAGTTAACTATTTATGCGGCTTCGTCTGTGTTTTGACCAATTTGAAATTAGTTTTCAGCCAATTTTCGTATGCAATTATTATGGGGGAACGTCCTTTGATTCGAATAATGCAACATTTATGAAAATTCCCGTTGATTGAATTTGGTGCACAAAACATCAATTCAATTTCGGCCAATTAATTTTGGTTTTGTTCGTTAACTGCAAAATCAGACAAAAAGAGATAGAGAGAGAGTGACAGACAGAGAAAAGGAGAGAGAGAGAGAAAGGAGTGAGATAGATGCGAATTTTATGGAGTGTAATTTTATATCTCTCTTTTATCGTCCTTAACATTTGCTGCTTTCCCGCCTGCTGCCTGCTGCCTCTTGCCAATAGCCCTTTTGCCGACTTCCTCCCTTTTTGGCTGCTTTATTTTACCCACTTTGCACATTGCACAAGCAATTAAAATTGATTTATGCCGTCGAGACAGAACCAGAACAGTTAAATGCACTCAGCCAGCGAATGGTCATATATCTCAGTAAGAATATCACCATATATACACTTACATATGTATAAATATATATATATATATAAAGATATCTGCTTTCAACTTTCCTTTTCTAGATTTCGCAATCTTGCGGCGGATATTATGCATTTTTCACTATATGCGTAACGCTTGAAGAAAAATTAATTTTTCCTTCTTAAAAATATGTTGACTGAATTTCTTTGTTGGTTTTTTATAATTTCTTGTTATTTTCAAATACCTTGATAAAAACTCAATTCTATTTAGAAACGCATTTGAATCGAATGACGGTCAAAATTAGCCCGATTCCACTGACCACATTTCTCCCATTCTTAAATGTTTACAATGTGAACATGTTGCATGTTGCGTGTATATTTTTCCATAAGAGACAACATATTTTAAATACAACATTCACAAAAATGCAAATTTCAAAAATTCATCACAATTTTTTTGTTTTTTTTTTTTTGTACCGAATTCTTAACGAATTTAAAACAGCAGATATTTAAAGAAAGATATGCGATTATTTTAAAATACAATTATAATTAATTAATAATTAATTGCATTTTTTGGTTATAATTTATTAAAATTGAATTTTAAAACAAGTTTCCTCATTTTTCTTGATGCTAAAAAGATGGTTTTCGCTTTTTATATATTATAATTAATGGTTTTATTATTCACTTTGATATGACAAATTAAATTAAGCCGATCAAGTGATTAATTAATCAACAGTGGAACAATGGAATTAATTAAACTTAATGGAATCGCAAAATGTAGGAAGATGTGAGTGTGGCAAATGTTGGCCAAAGTGGAATCCGGCTATTCGGCAACTTCTAGTTAGGGTATTTAATATTTTACTAGGATTACTGTTACTTCCTATTATTGTTGATTTTTTTTGCTAGTCTGGTCTGGTCGTGAGAGTTGTGCATTTATCAAAGAGCTCGGCTCCGTCTGTCTTTTGTTTGTCAGCGCTCCTCTCCTGCTGCTAATTAGATAGAAATAATTTACTTTTATTGCCTGGCCATAATGCAAATGTTTTAGCCACCACAAAAATAAGGTGCGTGTGTGTTTTGCTTTTTTGTTTGTTGTTTTTTTAATTACAATTAACTAAATTTAAAGCTTGGGAATGCAGTGTTTTTACTTGAGCTATTTCTTGTGTCACCTGTCCGTTCTCCGCAACCCCTGACCACGCCTTCTGATCTCCCTAATAAATGGGCAGTGACAAAGTTTAAAAATGATAAAAAGGGGCAAGGAAAATATAAAGACAGTAGGAATAGCAGCAGCTGGCGGAAAATCATTAAAAAGTATTAAGTAGATGAAAAATGTAATTTATGGCCCAAATTAAATGAAACTAATAGGAAAAGCCAAGCACCAAGTCAAGACAAAGTCACAGGAGCAGCAGCAACAGCAGCAGTAGTAGTCCAAAGTCCTGCGACTCGTGTCCTTTTGACAGGCACCTTCCGCCGCCTTGTTTTATGAAGATGGACACTTGTAATTCATTCTGCGTCTGCGACAGGCGCTGAATCAACGGAAATGAGATAGCAACGAGGCAACTTTTTCTCTTCAGTCACAATTGTTGCCGTTGCCGTTGCTGTTGCTGTTGTTATTGCCAATGCTGCCAATGATAATTTTTCTTCATTCTCAAATTCTCGTTGCTTTCATCTAAAGTTTACGGGACGTGTGTTAATTTTCTACATAAATTGCTTTTATTGGCGATTTTGGTGCACAATAAAAAATTGTATATAAACCCATAGGAATGAGGAAGCGCAGTCGCTGCCCAACTCGTGTTCTTTGTATACATAAAGTTAAGGAGTTCAGCTGGATGCAGGATATCTCCAAGTCGGACACTTTTCACTCGAGCATTCTTTTTTTCCTCTTTGATTTTCCAGACGGTCAAGGCAATGTTAGTTAACAGCATCATTTCCAAGGCTGACAAAGCGACATCTGTCGTTATGCACTGGCAACTAATAGCGTCTTAGCTTTTGCTGGTTTTATAAAATCCAAAAATTAGTTAACAGTTAGTTGAACTGGCACTTATCCTTTATGCTTGCTTAAAATACGGCTCATTAACAGTATTAGTTATTATTTCAATAGTTTAGAATTTTCAAATTGCAACTCGTATAAAAATTAACAGTAATTTGTGAATAAACATTCTAATAAATAAGAGATGCAACAATTTAAAGTTCTGCCAATAACCAAGCGCCATCTCTTGCACTGTGCCGAAAACTCAATAATGGTCCTGCATAAAATTCTGTAAATTAACAGTAGGATTACAGAAGTTATGCTTCGTACGTTGTCTGAGCTAGTCACCAAACGTAGCTTTTGGAATAAAAGTTGTATTGCAAAGGCAACAGCTCGGTTGCTGTCTTCGCTTGAGCTGTTAACAGAGCACTTATTGTGGTCTGTACAAAGTGACGGTTCCTAATGTTGAACACAATTAGTCTGTTATTTCAGGTAAATTAAATAACATTATTTTATTAGCAGTTACAGAGTTAACAAGTGTTAATTTGTAATTGGTTGTTGTCTTCGCTGCGCAACTTGCTACAAATTTCTGCTGTTTTTCAATACTAGGCAACAGCTGGGTTTGTGTCATCGCTTGCACTGTTCTCGTTCTTAGCCATAACTTGTTTTTAAGGCTCGATTATTATAGCATTAATCTGCTTGGTTTTTGCGCTGACTGCATTTGCTTTTGGCCAAGTTTTGCACTGTTGCGCAGCCTGCGCAGTGAGCGCACACGTATTTTTGCAGCCTCCCAGAGCAGCAGAAAACAACAACAACAATAGAAGCAGCAGCGACAGAACCGACCCAGTTTCACACGCCCGCTCAACCTTCACTGGACCATAAACATTTTTTGGCACCCCACCTCCTGTCTCCTGTCTGGCTATGTGCATCTCATTGTGTGTGTGTGAATGCTGCTTTTTTATCAAAACATTTTGGCGCTCTCTTTTCTCAATTTTCTCCCTCTCCCTCTCTCTCTCTCTCTCTCGCTCGCTCGCTCGCTGTGTGTAGCTCGTGACTCGTGGCTCCAGCAGGCGGCTAAAAGATAGCAAATGCCGTCAGTTTGAAACATTCGGCTGAAGTGTGCGGTTCTCCAGCTCAAGCGCCAGCAGCGCGTCTCTCGCTCTCCCTCTCTCTCTCTGCGTCTCTTTAAGAGTGTGTGCGCCAGTGTATGCCAGTGTGTGTGTGTTGTGTGTGTGTGTACGTGTTGTGTGTCGTTTATTGTTGTGATAAAAGTGCCGCAGACTCTGTCGAAACATTAAATTCACGTAAAGGCGCTAAAAAGCAATCGTAAAGCGTTGCCATCTCGTCGTAGGCTCCTTCAGGGCGCTTTTTTGTGTTCATTTCATTTTCTGGGCCGCCCGCATCACACATGTAAGTTGTATTTTTTCCCGTTTTTATTTTTGAATTTGGTATTCTGTGACAAATTGTGCACCTGACAAACGCTGTGTAGGTCAGTGTTACACTCTGCAGCTACACTTGCTATCTCTGCGTATCAATGTGTGTGTGTCTCTGTGTGTGTGTGTGTGTGTGTGTGGCATACTTTTTTAGCGTTGTCATATTTGGCCTTTTGCATTGTTGTTTAACTGCTGCTGCTGCTGCTGCTGTCGTTCCTTCAGGGCCAGTCTCTTCTTCAGTCGTTTAACCTGTCAACTGTCAATTCAGCTTTTATTGTGGCTGTCGCTTTCCCCCCTGTCCTTTGTGTGTGTGAGCCATTTCCGCCTTTGGCTTTGTGTCAAGTCTTGGCTCCCCACACGCATTAGCCATATTTGCATATTTGCTCGTTTATCTTAACAATTGTGGCCCACAATTTCCTTATCAAAAGTGTTGCGTGCTAATTGCAACTGTTTGTCTTTTCAATATTCAATATTTGCCGCTCATTAGGCAGGCAATGCATAATTTCAATTTGCTGTTAACATAACAAAGTGTTACCTGTTTCTGTTTCTGTTGTTGGCTGTTTATGTGCCCCTTGAGCTATGCAATAATTTTGGTGTTCAATTAGTTTTATGTTTGGAATTCGAGCGGAAAATGGCAATTCGGTTATTTTATTTATTTTTTGTTATTCATTCCTTTTCTCTTTTCGGTTTTTATAGCTACTATAAACATAAAAGTTCACCCCAGCTGCACACTCGCAAGCACACACACACACATACACACAGCAGATTTTGGTACACACATGTGGCATGGCATAATAAGTTTTGATTTGGTTTTATTGGTTAAGTCCCAGAGGCCAATGGCAGTTGCCCCCAAAAACAAGAACACACACATACACTACGCACAACTTTGACACCTTAATGGCCAAGACGCACGCATGGCTAAACAGTCAAGCTGAAAGTCTGACAGAGGGGGGGTAGGGGTAGGTAGGTTGAGGGAAAGGCAATCAGCCGCCACACGCCTAATGAAAATGTATAACGATTTTCTCGTTTCTCGTTTCTTGCAATAGCAAAAATCTTAACGTATTTATATGTATATTAGTTTCGTATATTTGTTGCTGGCATATGCCAACTGTTTGACTGGCTGTCTTTATCTAGGCCCTAACGAGACAGCCAACAGATAGGTAGGGGGGCAATGTCAAGGAAACATGAGGCAGCAACACACTTCTTATTGAGTTTATCTCGCTCAGAATTGAAGTGAAAAGTTGAGCTCAACTTACTTTCTCTCAGTAATTGACGTGAGATATTCAATTTGTAAGCATTAAAAATACTTCTGAGATGTAAAATATCTATTTTTATTTGTTATATTAAATCAGGCTAATATATAGGCTTAAAGCAGACTTTAAGGAACAACTCTCGGTCTGAGATTGTTGAATGCGGCGTTGTAAATTCAATTTGCAACCAACTCAATTCCAATGCCTACTTTGTGGCGTATCTCACTTACGACCTGTCTGTCTGTCTCTCTGAATGACTGACTGAGCTATCTTGGATTTAGCTTTCAATTCAATTGCACAACTGACAGCTGATAGCCCCCCACCCCCCTCTCTCTCTCTCTCTACCCATCTCTATTGATTCACTAGCTCGCATTGTTGCTCATTTTGAGTAGGGAATGTGCAACAGAAACTTCCAAATAAACAACAAAATATCTATTTACATTTATTCTGTTGATATTTCTGTGGTTAGATTATTTATTATATTTAGTTTTATTATTATGCAAAACCATTTTAATGACATTTGTTTTTCTAATCTGAGGTTGTTAATACAAATGCATCTATTAGCAAAAAAATCCTATTTGCGTAAATGGAAAATAGTTCACAATAAACAAAACAAATTAAATAAAATGCTAAATACTTAATTAGATGCAAATAAAAATACATTAAATGATACCAAAATATATATATATATATATATATATCAAAACTTGCCACATTTTCAGTTATTTGATGACAAATACAAATTCCAATTAATAATTTATAGCTCGGAGGCAAGCAAATGAATTTTATTATTTGGATTGTTCAGCCCCTTTTATAAAGCATATATATTTTATTTACAATTCAATTCATTCAGCCACGCCCCTGTGCGAATCTAGTAGCTATAAAGCTGTCAACCTGCTGCCTGACATGGCTTTTTAGTTTTATCATCGGTACAAAACAACAACAAGAAAATGGTTGCAAACTGTTTTTCTTTGTTGCCTTCATATCTGCCGAAAAGTGGCAAATAAAATTGCATCGCTTTATTTTGCCGTGTGTTGCTGTTGCTGCTGTTGCTGCCACACAATTGCATTTCAATTTCTGCCGCTTCGCTACCACTCCCTTTCCAGCCCCTACTATCTACTAGCTGACAAATTGCCACCAGTTAAAATTCATATAGAAAATATGCGAAAATCGAAACACATTCAACGAAATCTGCTCTGACACAAAATTTCTCATAAGCGTTTCAAATTGTTGAAAAATTGCAATAGAACAGTTTACATTTTTTTATTTATTTTGACATATTTTATTTTTTTACTAAACTCTTTTTTGTACTAAAATATTCTAGCTGTAAGCTTAAATAATTGAGTAAATGCAAAATGAAGTTCGTTATGGGGCCAAAGACACGGTAAATGCATTTTACAAGGCATTCAACTTTTGCCTTTGCTCATAAAAGCCGCCAAGTTGCAAGGCACAAAATGTCTGTCCCGGCTGTCTGTCTGTCTTTCGGTTCTTGCCTGTCTGGCATCTGTCCCTGGCCAAATGGGAAACTTGGCTGGCAAAACCCAACTCGAGTCAAGCCAGCCACAAAGCGACAGCTGAAGATGAAGTGTTTATCTGAGGTCTTTATTATATAATTCTACGTTTTCTTGTTGCAACGAGTGTGCGGTTATTCACACCTATGAATGTGCAACAAAAAAACAACCTGACTGAATTTACAATGTCGTCAGAAGCACTGGGCCAAGAGCTCCTTCCACAGTTTATCCGCAGTGGTTTTAGCTGAAACTTTGCTGAAAGTTTACCGTTTGATAATCTGAAATGCAGCGCGTTTTGTGTTTAAACCAGTCCCAAAGGGGATTATAAAAATTGGTTTTATGGTGGATAAATGCATAATTTTTATTTTTTTATTTTTATGTATTTTTTTTATTTTTTGGCTCGTTAAGTCGTAAAATTCACTCCAGTCCTGACCCTAATGAGAGAGTTGCACAGGTGCCGTTTGGAACAGCTATCGGTTTTTTGGGGGGGAATTAATTATGCAAGCAGCAGTTGTTAATGGGTTTTTTAATGGCACGTAACTATAAAGTAGAATCTGGGGTATTTACTACCAAAAATAAGGTTTTTACCCCTTAGCTATACCTGATGGGATGAAGCTAAAAATATAGAGAATATAAACATATTTATAGATACTTTATAGATTAAGGTTAGTTATTTATTTATTGTCAACTAAAAATAGGCGACAACAAAAATACAAAAATAAAAATTAAATTGAATTAAATTTACAATAAAATTTCCAATAATTTTACAAAAAAATTTAAATTATAAATAAGTGTAAAAATAAGAAATATTTATAAGATTTCTTTCATTATTTAAATAGTAAAATTAAATTTCCCTTAGGGTATAAATTAAGGACTATTCTATGTTAATTTTTTACGTATCGTGCAATTTAAAATATTCATTGATTTTTACAGTTACATCATTAAAAATTCATTTGTTTTACAATTGCATTTAATGATGTTGCTTTTATTGTTAATGCGGCATGCAAATTGCTTGCGGTCAAAAAAATTATATATATATATATGTGGTAAGCTGAAAATCTGAAGAAAAAAATGAATACAAGATATATATTTAAAATGCCCCTTCGAGAGTAGTAATCATATAAATTAAACGAAATAAATTCCAATATTTATTTCCATTTTGCTTGCTCTAATTGCTGAAATGTAAATATTTGCATATTATATATATATATATATATATATATATAGAGAAGGAAAAACTTTTCATTTGGTGCAAATTAAAAAGTTTTCGTCATGTTTGATGGGAATTTTCTTATCAACTTTTGTGTGTATTTTTTTTCATCTTACTTGCAGAAACCGTCAGCAGCAGCGCTCTCATCCGGATCCCTGACATCAGCGGACAGTGGGGAAATTGATATCGATGGCGATAGCGGTTCCGGACATGGCGGGGTAAGTTCCTCCATCAACGCATTCCAATCACGAATGCCGAATTTCAATTAATTTCATCGTGTGCCTCGTAAGGAGGCGTTGGACAGATCGAGTCAAAGACCTGGGTCAACAAATTGGTTAAAGTGCTGACTCAGCATGTTGTGCATCTTAATCAGCAGATTTGTGCATGATAGTCGTCTAATCAAAGTTGGCAGAAGTGTCTGCTTTTCATTTAACTTATTTTCCTTTTGTTTTCCACATTTTATTGCATTTGCATATTTCACGGAGTTGAATGCATATTAAATTCGCATTTGTGGACAGTCTATGAAAAACTTATTGTTATGCAAGTGCTTTTTATATATGGTCTATTTATACACTCAGACAAAAAAATCGAACTGAATTGTCGAAAATTACCATAGCATATATTTCTAAAACTAAAGGTTGTGTTATTCTAAAATCCTGTGTTTTTCTTAAATTAGGAAAAGTGTACCTAATTTCGAATGTGTTTATTTTTATATGTGTACACAGCACTCTAAAATCAGTCTTATTGTTGCTTGTATTATTATTAAATATTAGTACTTAAAGATTACGAACATTTAAACAGGTTACACAAATTACATTTTTATTTAAAGAATTTCAGAAAATGTTTTTTTTTTTAATTTATGGATTGCGTTTCAACTTTTTAGAAATATATTTTCTGTTAAATATATTTGACAAAAATAGGAAGTAGGTCGCTTAAATTTTAAAATGTTGTTAAGAAAATTAGTTTTTCAAATCATGTTTTTCTCTGAGTGTAAATGTTGTTAGGTTATTTATTTTTTTATTACATATTATTCTCCGCTTTTTAGTGGCATGTGTAAAACAAAGCGAAATAAAAAGCCACATTTTATGCGAAAAATTTAAATATGCATTCAAAAACTCCTAAAAATTAGCATAGCAACAAATAGAACATAATTTTAAACAAACTGAAACAAATTTAAAATCACTACAGTTTTTAAGCCATTTAGCAAATTAGGCGACTACTGATTTCACTGGAGAAAATCTGGGAAATTCTGGGAATAATTTATTAAAAAGCTTGACAAGAAAATTTCATTTATTTGCAAAAATGTGTGTAGTTTCATTTGTGTCAACAGATTGAAAGTGGAAACACGGAACAGAGAGAAAAGTGGGTAGAGGGGAAAATAAATAAATAAATAACCAAGTTCCTTTTGCCAAAATCACAATGATCCGACTTGTTATCTCTCTTCGTATACGTCATAAACTTTTCCAAAATGCCGACAAAAGGACCTTTTGTGTGCCAAGTTGCCAAGTTGCACGTGAAGCAAACAAAAAAGGTGAAAAATTTACACGTTTTCAACGGAAACGGCAGCTTACATAATCAAAACTTGGCGTTGAAAATTGTTTATGCGCATGAAATGTTAATGCAACACACACACATAACCTGCCACTTGTGTTGTGCGTGTGTGTGTGTGTTTGACATGTGAGCGACATTTTGTTTGAAAGTTTTTTGACAGCCGCTGCTCGACATACATTGAAAACACACCAACAAAACACACACATACACACACACGCACACACACACACACATCGCCAATTGTTGGCACCGACTTTTTGATTTGTTTTTTAGCGCGCGCAGACTTCAAACAAAACAGTTACACAAAAAAAAAATTAAAGCAGAATTAAAAAAAGGCAAAACTAATTAAAATGCGTATCGCTGTCATTCGCATGCCTCCAACCCCCAACCCCCAATCCCCCCTCCCCCACTCGCTTCATCCGCATGTGCAAAAAAATAAAACCAAAAAAAAAGGAAATCGTTTAATTAAATTCTTTTTCGGTTGCCGATTTTCTTTCTATTGCTGCTCGTTGCCGAATTTAATGAAATATGTGGCAACTTCCCCTGCTGCTGCCGCTGCTGCTGCTGCTGCTGCTGCTGCTGTTGCTGCTAGTGTCCTTTGCTGTTTGCAAAACTCGACAAAAAAGTTGCTACAAATAAGGAATAATAAACAGGAAGCATCAAAATTAAAGCCAGTCGCGTAATTCAATCTTTCAACGATGCGGGGCACGTTGCACGTTGTGCCGTTGTGCCACGCCGCGCTCCTGTTACTAAATCAACACGAACAATTTCCGAAATGGCTGCTTCACATGAATTTGCATAAGCAAAAAAAATAAACAAGGAGTTGAATGTTTGTGATGATGGCATATTTGGCTATTTGTTTCATCACTGCTGAGATTCTGCCAACATATGAAAAAGCAACAAAAAACGGTCAAAAAACTTTTTGCCAAAAAATATATATATGTAAAAAAAGGAGGACCTTTGCTGCTGTTGATGAGCTGACCAAGTTTAAAGCCAAATCCGCATTCAAAGCGTTTGCCCGACCAGCTGATGCCTGTCACATTCAAGCTGTCTCTCTCTATCTCGCTCTCTCTCTGTTTCGCTGTCTCTTTCTCATTTTCCGTGCACATTTTCGCACTGTGGCATTTTTCTAATTTCCCCTTTTTGGCCTGTGCTCGGGACGCTTTCCTTTCTGCGCCATTTCCGTTGCGGCATTGCTGCATGTCCTTCTGCTGCTGCTGTTGCTGGTGTTGCCTGAATGTCTGAATTGGTATGTCCTGCTCCGTATGAGTTGGCATTTTTATGCAACTGACAAACGCCAACGTAGCTACTCATGTGTGTATGAGTTGAACACCATCTCATATCTCACATCTCACATCCTCTCACATCTCATCACCCATCATCCCGTCACCCGTCGTCCTGGCTTGGAGTCAGGCAAATGTAATTTATTTTGCGCTCCGTTGGGCCCCTTGAGGTTAGCGCAACACAGTCGTCAACTAGTTGGTTCTATTTTAAAGTAAAGTGAACCTCTATTTTTAAACTTGCCACTCAAATGTTGCAGCAACAAATATTGAAATACTTGAGTGTCAAGCAACAAATTCTCTGCTGACTCTTTGCTCCTGTTCCGCTGGGATTCCTTTTTTGTTTCGTTACGCAAATGAGACTAGCTGAAAATTGTTGACTAGGAGCCATGTGATTAATGTCCTGTGCCTCACCAGAGAGCAGAAGTTTTGACAGCAGTGTTGAACAGCGCCAAAAACTGTAGCTAGCAAAGTCAAGTTGCTGCAGCATTCAAAACTTTACAGATACTTTTGAGAGGAGCCACAGATAGTTCATTGGATTTCAGCTGGTGTCATCTGAGTTTTAAGTGTGGATTATTAATGATTTACAATGAAATGCTGCTCCTCCTGTCGCCGTCGCTGCTGTCCTTTGTCCTTTGTCCTTTGTCCTTTGTCCTTTGGCTTTTGCTGTCTGGTGCCGCTGCGTCCGTTTATAAATTATGATGAATTTTTAGGGCATGTGCCTAATGTGTCATTTCGCATAAGTTGCAATTGTTTTAGATTAATCAGTGGATGCCAAGTTAATCAACGCATATGCCACATGATTTATGACTTTGTTGTGTGCCGCCATTTAACACATGTTCCACAAACCTAAGTGTGTTTGCGACAATCTGAGGTAGGGAGAGAGAGAAAACCCATCCCCCCATTTTTGAGGTTTGTCAACAACATAATGAGATTTTGTTAAAGCTCGGCAAATGTGCAACGATCAGCATATTTGGCCTTAAGCCAACATGCCGCACATTGAGGCAGGTCAGCATGGTCCAGCTGCAAGCAGCAATGTGCCAGCTGCCTTTCCAGGCTGGTTTCTGCCTATTGCCGAGTCTGTCGACGCAATAAGCCGCATTGCATTGGATTTAGTAGAAGGCTGCTGTGACACGTGGCATGTGGCATGTGCATCTCCCTGTTGATTAATAACGTGCACATGCCTGCACGTGTTCCATCCACAGGCAGCAACTGTTTGCATAACACACTATAATACTCAAATACACACACACACACACACACACACACACACACACACACAACACGCATACTCATATGCAGTGTGTACGTGCCGCATAGTGGATGCTGTATGTGTTATACATGCCACACACACACACACACACACATTCACACATTTGGTAAATGCGCATTGGACAATAAATTAACATCGATTGACATGGTTGCCACACGGGAAACGCATTAGCTGCAAATACACACAGAACCGAGCTGAGCACATTCACTAAAAGAAATCGTAAAATTTAAGAAAGAAATGAATGAAAATAAAAAATAATTTATAATACTAATATAATATAAAATTCTTTTACAATATAACAATAAATCGCTCGAGTCGCGTGTGCACGATTTTAATTTTTTGGAAAGCCTTTAAATTTGAGAGTGTAAAATCGCTTTAGTTTTCTTATAAAAAGTCAATTAAATTAAAAATTAAAAAAAAAATTGAATTAAATATCTCCCTGAGGGGTTTATTGTTACGGTTCCTGTTTAGAACACTAAATTAAAAAAACAAGCAAGTACCAAACTAATTTTATTTATTTTATGGCTAAAAGAGTTAACTTATTTATTATCAAAGATATGCTTAAAATGTTAGTGTATTTTTAATTTGTTAAAAATGTAACTCAAGTGATTTATTTATACTTTTTAAAATACCCACCAGTGATTTTTTACTTTCTTAAAATAAGTTTATTGACTTTTGTTGAACTTTGTTAATGTGGAATTTGGGAAAGTGGATAAATCAAAAGAGCAGCAAGAGAAACTATGCTTCGACATGAAATGAAGCTAAAATACAAAGATATAAAAAATGATTAATAGTTTCAGCCTTACTTTTGGGTTGTTAAAGCCAAACGATAAATTTGTCACTTAAATATTGGTAACATTTGTAAACAATTTATTAACTTTCTTCAGGCTGGCAATTTTCAATAGCTGACATTAAAAATAAAATATATGTGGAAACGTTGCTTAATTTATTAACTTAGCTTTGGTTAGCAATTTTCGCTCAGTGTGCCCAAAAATGTATGCAGCACATTCTTTCAATCACACACGCACACACACACACACACACACACTGGCGTTGTGTGTTTGAGCCATGTGTTTATGCAGACAGCGGCCATCTGTTTTATATGGATGGAGGGTTGCACGAATGGGGCTGCTTGCCACTGCCGTGTTGTACTCTACTAAAAGCTGTGAATCTTGTGAGTCATGTTTTATTGTTGTTGTTGTTATTGTTGTTGTTGTTATTGTTGTTGTTGTAGGTGGTGCTGCTCCAGCAGAGGCTGCTTTTAAGTACGTGCATATAATTTGCAGAGTTGTCGCTGGCACTTCTACTACTCTCGACTGTGGTGCTGTCAATATCACTTGCTTACATGGGAATTTATTGTTGACAGCGCACATAATACATAATGCATGTGGCACACACACATATACACACACACACACACGCCTACGCAATGTATGCTATGTAGGGATTTGCGTGTGCAGCAGGGTTGGGCTTTTAGAAGCTCTACATTCGATAGACATTGAAATTTATTGTGATTGTAATGTCAACCCACACAGCTGAATGGAAATGTGCCACTCCCCCGTCCGCCCCTCATCCAAAAACATATGTTAGCCCTCTGCAAGTGTGTAGGGGGTGTGAATGTGTGTGTGTGTTTGTTAATGTTGTCTCTTTTATACCCTGTGTCATTCTATAGACAAAGTATTTAATCAAACTTATCTCAATCATTGATTTATTGAAAATTTATCTCATTTCTGGCGGAAAAATATAACCATCCTTGAGTGTGAAATATGAGAAAACACTTTGAATAGACGCAAGATTTATTTATTGTCAACTAAACTAAGTCAACACCAAAAATACAAAAATTAAATTAAAAATAAAATTAAAATTATAAATATATTTGAAAATCCTAAAATATTTATAAGATTTCTAAGCTATCTGGGGGTAGAAAGCAAAATGGTCCAACATTTGTTGCATTAATTGGCGAAAACACAGAAAAACCCATTCAAATAAAAAATAATTTTTAATTTAATTTATTTAAAAATTAGTTAAGATCCACCACATTTACATGCTAATAAGTTAATCACTAGATAAGATATTTAGAATTGAGTTTTTAATTATTGAAATGGAGGACTCTGCATTGATTACATGATATAGTTATAAATGTTCATTCAGTTTAATTTTAATTTAACCGAAATGGGCTAATAACTTTTTAATTTGATTCCCTTTTCACAAGATCCTCTAGATGCACCTAGTTACAGGGTATCTGCAAGTCAGCCGACTGCTATTTGCTTTGTATGCTGATCTAGGCTAGGCACAAAGCTGTTTGCCTGTTTGGCTTCCTGCATTCATTACTCAATGTCTGTTTGTCTCCCTCTCTCTTTCTCATACACTATCTCTTTCTATTTTTTGTCTCCTTTTTTTTGTGTCATTATATCACAAGCTTAATTCCTATAGATATAGATACAGATGCTAAGCCAAATTAGGCTTCATACAGAGGGACACAGATAACATTAACAAACAGGATTTTTGTTTTGGGACTGTGTGGTATTCTGTGTGGCAGGCAGGCAGGCAGGCTGCATGTTGTTGCTGTGTTGTCTTGCCTGTCCTGTGGCACTTGGCTTACTTGTGCGACATTGCGCATACGCCCCGTTGAGGCACACAGCCACAGCCACAACAACGACAGACTGAGAATGAGATGTTTGCGACAAGCATGTAGATTGAATTAACGATACAACAACAACAGTGGCAACAACGACAACAATTGCCACAACAACAACAACAACGCATATCATTTTGGAAGTCAAGCGAAAAGTCATTGTCAGAATTGTTGTTGTTTTTTTTTTTCGTTTTTTTGTGTGTGTTTTTTATGCGCATTGTTTTGTCGCGTCCCCTTTTCTTGGGGTTGGTTGGATTCCTTTAGGGGCTTTTTCTGCTGCATAATTTATGGCAATAAATTCGCTTAACTTTACGACAATTTGTCGCTGCAAAGTGTGCCATAAAATTTCAAAAACACAACACGCGAAACCCGAGGCACAGATCCTCTAGACCCCAGACCCAGACCCCAGACCCAGATCCACTCGTAGTTAGACAGCTATAATTTGATTTTGGTTGAATCCCGATCCAAGCTTCCCATATATAATTGATTTCCCGTCACTTTGATCTGTGGCAGCGATTGATTTTGGCTTTCGTTATAATTAAAATCAAACGTGGCGCTCTTTTAATGCCCCCCCCCCCCCCCCCACTTGCTGCAATTGCTGCCACAGCCACTTCAATTAGTGCAACGCTTGATGCCCAAAAACTTCAATTTGGACCGCACTCGAAAAACCGGCAACGTTCTAAATTGCAAATGCCCGAATGACAGACAGACAGACAGACAGTTAGCCATCGGTCAGTCAGCCAAACAAGTAACTCCAAAGGGGGGGGCAGATACTTGACTCAACTGGACTTGACTTAAGTTGAGTGAAGTCCAGGTACTGCCCCATAGTTGCATAGTTGCATTCCACATCGCTGCATAAACTCAAGCTTTCTGCTGCAAGTGCTGCAACTACAATTTGATAGTTGATATCTTAGCCATAATAATAGTGGCAATAATAGTGTACAGATATCTCATTTAGCTATTTTTTGTATATAGTTTTTTAACAGTTTTTTGCGCAATTTGTTGCAGCATGTTTCAGTACAGATTTTCTTTGTGAAAACTAATTGTTATGAACTAAACATTAAATTTTATTTTAGTATTGTTTATTTTTTGTATTTTGTTAAATTCATTTTTAGGTGTTTTTTTTTATTACAATATTTTTGTACACTCGGATATATTTCGAATCCCGAATCTGTTGCTCTGGGAAAAAAGAAATTTGAAACTATAGAATTTAATGGAATAATTGTGAAATAAACACCACTTTTCCAAAGAAAATTTAATGTATTTGTTTTGATTTGATTACAAGCGAACTAAAAGCTTAACAAATTTTCACATAGGGTATCAGTTAGTCGTTGATGAATTGCAAGTTTGGTAGCATTCTGAGATATTTCTGCTGCATACACTTTGGGCAAAGATTCTCTCGTCTCTCGTCTCTCGCTCTGCTCCTTCTTTCGTTGTGCTGCTTTCCACTTTCCACTTTCCACTTACCACTTGAGCTGCCTTTGGGATACAATTTTCTTCTCCCTGGGCGATGAGTGTTTCTCTCTGACTGCTGGAAAATTCTTCTTATTTCTTTCCACTTTTTCAAAAGGCCATTTGTCGTTCAGTCGACATAGCAATTTGACAGGTAACCGCACACTTGAGTATATTCGTTTGTGTGTGTGTGTGGCATGCTTTTAGGCTGTTCAACGTGGGGCAGTTTGTTGAACTTGCTGCTGCTGCTGGCATTTACTAAGAGCTATGAGGTCCTATGAGGTGCAATCTCCTTGAAGGCTCTGTTTGCTGCTGCTGCTAGGTCAAGCAACCCGTCTTAATGCCATGAATAATTCAGAGCTGCTGCTGCTGCTGCTGCCTGCCTGCCTGCAACATGCCACAAAATGTTGCTGTGGCTTTGCAAGTTAATTACATTTGTTGCATACGTGCAGTGAGAGCGTTGATTGCATTGGGCATGCAACCTGAGGCTGCAACCAAAGCAACCAAAGCAGCCTCTGGCAGTGCACCCCATCTGAGCTGTGTTGCCATCTATTTGAATGTAACCGCAGAGCGGAGCATAGCAACCAACACAGATGAGCACGGATCCATTTATTTTGATTTGCATTGCACATCACACACGCACACACACATACTCACACTCACACACGCACACACACGCACAACAGCCACAACAATGCGGTTCACATTCATTAGTCAAACAATGCGCTGTCAAAATATTTGCATCAATAAATGATGAAAGCTAAATGAATGAATGACTGTGTGTGTATCTATGTGTTGCTGTGTGTGTGTGTGCGTGTGTATTCTATGCCACAAATGCTAAGTGCATCAATAGCAATTTATATTTTAATTATGTTGAATTTAACGAGCGTCCTTGTTACCTGCTTTCAATGTTGTCCAACTCTCCACATTCAGCATTTCAATTCAAAACTTGCTCCAAGAGGATTGCCACATTTGTGGCAAGGTCACGTTTTGTGGAGCTAAAACTAAATAATTGAGTGTTAGCAAATGCAAAACATGTCTTCTTCGTCAGGCAAAGTTTCCCCACGATTAACCATATAATAAAATATACTGTGCATATGTTTATTTTATGAATTGTCGGATATGTATTTTAATCTTGCTGCACATTTGTCACATTTTAAACCCACTTCCAAAAGCAATATTCCTTTTCTGGATCTGGTGTTATCTGGCCAAAAGCTTTACAGCTCATTTCACCTGTGAGTCATGGACATAAATAATTTATTGGCAACTCTTTGCTGAGCGAGCAGCATTTAAATGCAATTATTTACAGCTCATCTCACAGTCGATCAGCCGCGAGAGGGAAAAAGCTTCTTGCTACTTGCTATTTGCTACTTGCTACTTGCTACTTGCAACTTACTTCTGCTTCGTCATGTCCTTTGCTCAGCGAAACATTTCTAAGCGCTCGCAATTGACTGAGCAGCTTGCAAAAGCCACGCCCCGTTGCATTGTTGGATGTGGGCGAAGAAGGGGACAGGAGCAGAAGGTGGCAACTTGTGTGCATTGGGGAAGTGGGTGGGGGTGGGGAAGTGCATTACAATTTTAATGATGTGCTATGGCAGTC
The DNA here is from genome assembly GCA_035042185.1 of Drosophila kambysellisi. Taxonomy (NCBI): domain Eukaryota; kingdom Metazoa; phylum Arthropoda; class Insecta; order Diptera; family Drosophilidae; genus Drosophila; species Drosophila kambysellisi. The sequence continues at coordinate 8,207,562 of JAWNLS010001251.1, forward strand.
AAGTCAAGTCTTCTTCTTCTACTACTTCTGCTCCTTATACGTGTGTTTTCTCTTTCCCTCGGTTGCTGCTTTTACATTACTTACTTTTGCAGCAGCAGCAGCGGTGGCAGCTGTGGCAGCAGCAGCAGGACACATTTAGACGCGTCTCTGGTGACGCAATTAAAATGCAGCAGCAACTTTAACATCTTGCTGGGACCACGCCCATATGCTGTCAGGTTTATTGCTTGGCTAAGCTCATCATCAGTAGGAGGAGGAGGAGGAGGAGGTGCAGGAGCAGGAGGAGCTGAAACGAAGAGATGTGTATTAAAAATGTTGCCTTATTAGCTGCAAAGTGTCTCAACCACTCCTGGCTCTCTTGGATGGTGCATGTAAATTAATGTGGATGTGGCAGGGGCAGTCGAGTATAATTTAAGCTAATGTAGCATTTATCGATTCGCAAACATTAGCGCCGTTGGTCTTTGATGTGTTTTGATCAGCCAACAGCAGCAAAAGGGCAAAACAGAAGGCGCCCCCAACTCCAACTCCCACTCCAAGTCTGAGTCTGTATTTAATGTTTTTGTGGTTAAGGGTTGGGCTCCGTTAACCCATAAAAAGGATTAATTATGCCCTAAGTTGCAAGCACAGCAGCAACAGCAGCAGCATCATCATCTGCTGCCTCAATTAGCGCTGAGCTAACAAGTTGAAAGCTTTCAAAATATGCGCCACATAAATTGCATTTACTGCTGCGCTGCTTGCAATTAAATGTGTGGCACACTTTGAGGCGTCGCAGCTGTGGCTGGTTGCAAGAATTTTGCAAAGTTGGTCAAATTGGGAAATTTGTTTGCTATTTGTGCTCATGATTCATGCTGGCCTAATCCAATGTGATGCGCATAAAAAGCACGAATATAAAAAATAACTGACGGTCTTTTTATTTGCTAAGCAAAAAAAAAACAAGAAACAAAAAAAAAAAAAAAAAAAAAGAAAATGAAAATGGAAAAAAAAAAATGAAACAAAACGTCGACGCGTTTCTTGGGTGCGGTTATTGATTTTCTGTTCGCTGCTGATGAGCAACAACCCGCCCAACCCCACCAAATCCCAAGCAAAGCAACTGATGATGATGATGATGATGATGATGATGATGATGATGATGATGATGCTCCTGGCGTAATGATGTAGATGCTGCGTTGGCAAAAAAAGAAAAACATTTTTTGGACTCAAGGAGGCAGCAACAAATCTGTGCCTAGACACAACGAAAATTGCGTGGCACAACACGAAAAGCGCATTAAAAGCTCAAAACGAGCGATTAAAGCCGCAAATTTCAAGACGGGCCAATAAGCTTGAGAACAGACAGAGCAAAGATAAATCAACTGCGCAGCGCTCAGCTCATCAGCAATAAGCCAAAAAACATGGCCAAAAAGCAGCACGTGATAAAATTAAAGTACAACAAACACACAAAAGTCTCGCGTTGAATGCGCAAATTTGTGTATTTCCGCTTTTCCGGTCGACGTGCATGCCATAAAAAAAATAATACATATATATATATATATATATAAAACAAATATACACACATATATACACATATATATATTTATATTGAATGCAATTGTGTGTGTTAAATTTATCAAGAGGAACACACAGCGACAGCAACAAACTTAACAGTGAATTATACAATAAACGGAAACGAGAAGAGACCCAGCCACTCCCCCCAGTTCCCTTCAGCCGGGTGCACAGAAGCCCCCACTCTGGCCGCGAGTCGCTGACAGCTCTGGCCTGAGCCTGATAAATGTGCAGCGATGCTGACATTGCCTGGGAGGAGCAGCCAATGGAAAGGCAAAGGCAAAGGCAACAAACTGCCAATTAAGTGCCAAATTATGCCAACGCACAGCAGCGGCCTCAATAGCATTAACAACAACAGCTGCAACAACAACAACAGTTACAACAACAACAACAACTGCAACAATTGCACCACCCACTCAAACAATAGATCTTAGATGGCCATGGCTTGCCTAAAAGGCCAGAAACTGCAGGGAATGCAACTCGACTACAACATTCCCAGCAGCATTCAAGCCTTTATACCTCTCTGGAGGTAAGAGGATCTCATTAAACATGACTAGTTAGATTCGATATAGATATAGACTACATTATCGGCTTTGAAGAATCTTTGTATATATCCATCTTCATGCTAAAGCCGTGCTGATCGGATCACTATATCGTGGAGCTACCTTTGAAATGGTAACTCCCTTGTACCAAATACATTTTTGCCTAACGTGTTTTCCTTGGCAAAGTAATTTGTTAAAACTATGAGCAACTGAGCACTATAACCACTATCTTTCATAGGAACGATCGGTCGGTTTTTAAATTTACATCTGCAAGTCTTGCCTGAGAAAACCATTCTTTCTTCTAATTAAACCACTCTTAAATTTCTCAGTAGTCAGAACCAATTTTAAATAGTAATTCATAAACTGCACATTCACTAGTTAAACAACCCCTTTTCAAATGAAGTACAGGGTATATAACGGAACAAAGAGTGCGCTTGGAACTATGTCAGTAACTTTTGTAGTTGCAAGGCCGCGACAGCACTTGTTGCAACAACAACAACAGCAACAAAACACGTATTGTTATCGCGAGTGGAGCAGGAATAGTAAAAGTTTTCCATGGCGAAGGAAAATAAATGAAAACAACAACAACAACAATTTGGGTGAACTTTTAACATGCAACTGATATTCGGGAAAATCTGTTGGTCTCAAAGTTTTTCAATTTACTGGGCACATTTGAAAACACAATCATTTGCATAGCCAGGGAGAGGTGTGGTGCGGGGGAAATGGGGGCAAATGAGGCAATCTAAATGGGTTACAAAGGAATACTTGTAAAATATACAAATATACATATTTATGCATATGTGATGGTCACTTTGATTACATTAGGCCTTAATCTAAATGTAAATTGCCAATTGGCAAATAGAAAAGGAGAATCAAAACAAAAAATAAGTGGTCAAAAGGGAAACAAGCTCAAATCGCAATCAAAAGCAAGTTGGCCAACTGCGTAATGCTCTGTTGGCCAAGAAATGATAAATATTAAATTGATAGTCAGACAAATATTCTCGGTTCCCTGTTTGGGAGCAGAGTAGACTAAATGCTAACTGGGCCAACAACTGCACTGAACTGAACTGAACAGTGAAATCGAACGAGAGAGATGGCAAATAAGCCTTCAGATAGCCTTGCCACAAAATGCGTTGCAGCTGCAGCAGCAGCAGCCGTAGCAACCGAGCTCTGGGAAAATGCATGTAAATAAATTAGAATTTGATAGCCAACTGGCAGCTGGCCACTGGCTCAGAACTTTGGCTATAATTGAACCGGCCACATGCAGCAAATGCCGAATTTAAAAGGCCCAAACGCATAGCTCACTTGTGGTTTGCTGCATGCTGCATGCTGCCTGCTGCCTGATGCAAAGGGCCACATTTGCAAAACTGCACAAAACTTTTGCAAAAAGCATTTCCTGCACACAACAACAAAAAAAAAGAAAAATAAATAAAAATTTCCCATGTGTAGCAGTGAAAAAAATGTGAAAATTCTGTATGTTGTTTTAGCTGTGTCCATTGTGCAAGTTGTTATTGCTGTTGCATGTGTGTTGCACAAACTAACCTAACTGAGGCGACTGTTGCAACAAGAGCAGGCACAACAACAGCGAACAACAAACTGGTCAAAGCGACAAATTATTGTTAACTCGGCCAACTCGGGCCACTTGCCTCTGTCAACTGACAACCGAAACTTTTCGCCAAAAACTTGTGCACAGCATTTTCCTGCGTTTTCACAAGAGACACAAAACGAAAACCAAAACCAGAAAATTGAAGCAGAAACAGAAACAAACCCATCGCAATTGAAATCGTCTTTTGCTTAGCCTCAATTTATTTTGTAAATCTTTCCGTGAGCCTTTGGGCCAGAATTTGGCAACTAAAATGTGGTAAGAGCGGATAGCAAATGCTGTGTCGAGAAATAAAACAGAGAAAAAGAAAAATTGATCCCTTTGGGGGGTTCTGGGTACAAAAATAGCACACATTCAAAATTGAATTTCTCACGCATTAATTATGCACCACAAGAACTTGCCCCTTACTAGGAGATGATGATGGGGGTGGTGGATACTAGGAGGGTTGAGGGGTTTCCTGCGAATTACAAGTGACAAGTGACTAGCTAAAGAAAAATTACGATTCTTAAGGGAATTGCAGGAGCGAAGTGAACTTGGTAAATTCCCTTTAAATTGGCTTTAAGTCTCCCCCATACTTAATTGAAGGTGCGCCAAATTTCTGGAGATTATCATATAAATTATGATTGTATTTTGTATTTGGTATTTCCCTAGATAGAATGAACATGGGCTTTACTTACAAATGTAAATGGGCAACCTGTAGTGCTGGAGTTAAATATAAATATTATTATAATTTTAATTATTTTTATACCCATTGAAAATGGGTAAAAAGGGTATAATGGTTTTGTGCAAATGTATGTAACAGGCAGAAGGAAGCATCTCCGACCCCATAAAGTATATATATTCTTGATCAGGATCAACAGCCAAGTCGATATAGCCATGTCCGTCCGTCCGTCCGTCCGTCTGTATTAACGCGCGGATCTCAGAGACAATAAGAGCTAGCGACTTCAAATTTGGAATATAAGTTCTCGTGTACCAGGCGCAGATCAAGTTTCCTTTATTTTATCGATAACTGTCTAAGTTTTTGAATTATCGTTACATTTCGATTTTCGATAACAATAAATTCGACAATTTAAAAGGCAGAATAGAATATACTTAACAACTGGGTTAAGGGTATATCGTAGTCGAGCCAACTCGACTACAGCATCTTGTTTATTTTCTTGCTTATGCCAATTTCTTTTTATATTAACCTTAATCAAAATATTTATATTTACGTACCTTACTAGTCCCAAAAGAACTTTCTAGTATTTAATTCATCTTATTTGTGAGTGGTGCCTTCTCCGATATTTTGAAATTTTAAATAATATTTAAAGGAAAATTTAATTTAATTTAATTTTTTTTAAGATAAAAGTGCAGCTAGTTGAGAATGGAAAAATATAGGCTTGCTTAAAAATGTAAATAATTTTAAAGAGTTAAAAATGAATTTTCAGCTCTTGCCTTGTTTGATTTCTGTAGAAGAAAACTAGTGGTTCATTCCATTTACAGTTTCGGGTTTCGGCCTAGAAAATATATATAATTTTTTATAGGGTCGTCAATTTATTTTTCTGCAAACCTTGGTACAACTTTATGATACCTCATTTTTTATTCGTTTTTCTCTCTCTGTTGGCTGCACAGCGACTTGTTGTTTATGCATAAGGCTTGCAGCTCATCCCACTATCGCATCATTGCACCACCCAGCACCACCTAGCACCACCCCCATTCGCAGTGCACCAAAGTTGAACCTCATCTGAGCTGACACCATTTTTTCAGCGCTCATTATGCTTGAAGGTTGTTTCTGCCTGTTTCTTTGCCCACTTTTTTGTTTTTCTTTGTTTTTTATTTTTCGTTGTTTTCATTCGAGCAAAGAATTTTCATTACATTGTATTTTTTCATTAAAATACATTTTTTTTTTGTTTGCAAAGTTTTGCACTTGTCTCAAAAAACTTTAAGTTGAAATGAAACTTTTTGACTTGGCCAAAAAAAACCCTTCAACACTCGATGTGAACTTTTTATATAAAAATACTTGGCAATGAGCATTTACATATTTCATAAGTGCCGCATGTGGAGTGTGGTTAGCATATTCCATATTTCATATATAAGTATGAGAATGCAGTCAAGCGTATGCCACATGGTGCGCCTCACCCCACCCCACCCAGCAGCTGCGACAGTTTCAGTTGCCGTTGCACTCGCTGCTGCAACAAATGCAAATTTAATGCGACAAATATTAAAGTGAGGCGCGATTAAGCGGACTAAGAGTAGCAGCAGTTGCTGGCTCTTGCCTCTTGCCTCCTGCATTCCTCTGTTGCAGGTGGCAACAGCGGCAGCTGGCAACATGAAACGTTTCAATGACATCATTTAAATTCATGCATGACCCACATTGCAGCATCAGCTGCCTGCCCCATGCCACACACACAGCTCATGTTTTATTAACAAAGCAATTTATTGCATAAAATTCAGAGTTGCAGCCGCACTGGCAAAAATTGATCGATTTTATGAAACTTTCAATTAGGCCAGGAGCCAGGTGCCAGCAACCAGCCCAGAACCAAGACCAAAGAGCCGTGACCTCAAGCAGTCCGTTAAGTAAGCTTAAACTCGCATGCTGCAAAGTAGGCTACAAATGTGGCTAGCTGGCAACAAGGTAATTATAGTTGCAACAGCCACGGAAAGCTAAACTAAGGTCGTGACACATCCACAAGCAACGCCTCCCCTGCTAATTGCTGCATAAATCAAGTGGCAACAGCGACAACGAGTTGTGCTAGGCAGGGGCAGGGGCAGGGGCAGGGAAGCTAAAAAGGGTCTTTGAAAAACGTTTTATATTAACTGTGCCACCAGCAAGCAGCATGCGCCAAGTATATGGGGCAGACAGTTGGCGAAATAAAAAAAAACAAAGCAAAGCAAAACAAGTAAGATGAGCGACTAGGAGGTACTCCTTAATTGATAACAAAACGGTTTATTGAAATCCAATAAATGGGAAAAAAGTTTGAAAATTAAAAATTATTTCATTTGAAATTTGCTGTCAGTATAAAATTATATTAAATTATAAAGAAATTAATTAAATTATTATTGCATTTTATTTAGATATTCGCATCAACATGCAAAAAATCTTGTGCAATTTTACTGTTATCGATAATCGATTTGTATATCGATACAAGTGAATAAAATACATTAGATACGAATATTATATAAACATTATGTATATATATTATATCTCTGCCCTACTTACTTTTGCAACATTTTCTTATACCCTTTTTAAACCTTTTACTTGAATTCAGGGTATAATAAAAACAAGTGAAACGTTTGAGGCAAAACAAATGTGGCTAACATTTTGATATATTTTACAAGCCACTTCTGACCAAATAATGTTTATACGCAAATGCAGCAAAACTGTGGTGTGTATCTGTGTGTGTGTGTGTGTGTTGTAGATGTGTATAAATTTATGAGCGTCATAAAAATGCGGCCCGCACTGCGTATACAGAATGCTACAAATTTTCCAAAACGGCGAATATATTTTAATTAAATTGCGGAAAACGAAATGAAAACAGAGAAAAATAAAAAACAAAAAAATAAAACCCGATAAACAAATTTTCACCATCATTTTGTATTTTGCATTGTGTTTTGTTTATTTATTTTTTTTTTCCGCTTAGCCGCCGGTTTGTGTATTTTCAATTTGGCTTAAGTTCGTGTGTGTGTGTGTGTGTGTGTGTGTGTGAGAGTCTTTCGAGTGTGTGCCCAACACATTCATATGCTTAGCTTCAAAGACTCGACTGCTGCCTAAAAATAAAAGTAAATTTAATTAAATACTGCTCTTCCTTCGCTGTGAGTCGAGCTTTGTGCGGATGTTTTATTAATGAGATGCGGATGCGGATGCGGATGCGCAGTGCCAATTTAGCTTCACAAAACACACACTTTTTTCTTAGTGACTTATTAAGTTATAGGATATAATTAAGGATATAATAATACATAATAATATATAAGGATATAATGGTCTTGCGCTCTTGATCAGGATCAGAAACCATTAGGTTAGAGACTTTAAATTAGGAATATGAGTATACCACGGCCAAGGCAAGTACACTTCAGTTTATCGATTTATCGATAACTGTCATTGTCTTCCATTTCCATCAATTTTCGATAGCAATAAAAGCCAACGTTTTACAGTATTTCATTTGATGTACAATATAAATTTACATATCATTGATCAACCGATAAAATTTCATTAAGTTCGAATAAGAAACATAAAAGTTATAGTCGAAAATTATTTTCAAATTTATCTGTGAAAATCCCAAGAAATGAGAACACTTTTACGCATGCTTGCATTTGAATGTGCAAAATATAAAAAATTAAAAAGTAGTAAGTAAAAAAGTAAATTTGATACACTCCATTTTGTTGAAAATAAAATTAATTTACATCACTTAAAATTAAAATATTCCACTTAGCATCAACGCCAAAGAGTAGGCCACTTAAGTGATTAATGTTTACGCTGTAAATGACCGTTATTAATTATAATGTCATCATAAAAACAAATAATGCTTTTGGAAAGCATTTTTTATTAAATTTATTTAGCAATTGAGGCAAACATAAGCGTAGTTTTATTTTTATTTCTCTCAAAATTAAAAAGAGACACGTGGAGAATTTTTTTTATATATAAAAAAAAAATTATAAAAAAATTTTCAATTAAACTAAAGGAATAAAAAGATCTTGAAAAATGGTACTTTCCGGATTCCAAATGTAGAGACAGATATTTGAGTTATCCCAGCGGTGCAGAGTGGTGCACAATTAAGAAAATAAATGAGGTTTGTGCTGAAGGTCGTCTCCTAGACTTTTTCCTATTGGAGAACTGCTAAATGTTTGGGCGGAGACAGAGCTCTCTCTCTCTCTCTCTCTCTGTAGAGTATATCTCTTGGTTAAGCAGCTGCGACTAACGTCCTGGTATAATGGCTTCCTTAATGGTCAAAATAAGTAGGCTGCTTCTAATTCTGGGGTTTGTTTAGGCCAACAAGTGTCGGTCGAACAAGGCGAACATTGTACATTGTACTTATAAAAATAAAGATAAACATAAACATTTTGGCATCTCATAACGCGTGAACAAATTCAATTAAGCTGCCTTTGGCATTGTCGGGCTGACTTCTCGCTGCCTGTTCGTCCTTTGTGTCCTTTGTCTTGTGCTGTTTTTATGTGGCCAAAAGCAAACGGCGACAAAATTAAAGTAAATAAACAAGCGTTGAGGGCAGCAGCCAAGCCACCGTCACAGATGTGCCCATGACAATTGGCATTGGTCACAGTTTTGCTGTTGTGCCTTGTGTGTGTGTTGTGTGTATCTCTATTTGTGTTTTTGGTTTTTGTTGTTTTTGGTTTTGTTGCGTTACCCAAATAAACCGCACAAGCGACGCTCTGAAGGCATGAAAACCACACTCGCAACAGTCAAAACAACCACTAAGGCACGCCTGTCCGACAATAGCCATATAAATGTGTCCCCCGAGTCACACTGTTTGGCCATTGTGCCACGCCCCCAAATGCCGCAGCTCTTCCATTACCCATTCTCCCTCTAGTCGGACCATTGTGTTTGCTGCTTGTCACGGGCATAATTTTCAATGCAAATCGTTGCCATTTGTTGCGCACAAAAGCAGGCAACTTTTATTGTTGCACCTGGAAAACAGGTATTTGTTTTGTTCAAGTTTCAATAAACTTTTTCTGGGAGATACAAAAATTTATATTGATTTTACAATTGCAATTGCATTTTTAATATAAAAAAATATAATATATATTTCTATTATCTAGTACAGATTATTATGAATAAGAAGAGTCTTTTATTTGGAAGAGTTTTAAATTTAACATCTCCCTTTGTCTCTCTTCGTAGATACACGATGATCTAGAAAAGGAACCGGACTATTCTGGCTCTGGTTTTGGACCCGATGACGAGGACGCCATAATCGATCATCATTCGAGCTCGCACAATACACGCGTTCAAACCATTGGCAACACAAATAGTAAGCATAACTCGAACGACAACAACAACAACAAGAACAACAACAAGAACGACCTCATCTCGAGTAGAGTCAACCATCATAATCAAATCGATATCAACAACAGCAACAATAATAATAACAATCTCCTCAACATCAATAATAATAATAATAATAATCATCAAGCGAATAGTGGCACAATCATTGGTAGTAGCACCAACGCCAACAACAATCCAAACAACCAGAACAACAACCACAACAACAACAACGGCATCATCAGCAGTGGTAGTGACATCAGCACAATCGGTAAAGATCAAGCTAGATTAACTACAACTACTATAGCCAATGCCAACGTTTCTTCTACCACTTCCAATTACAACAAATCCACAAACACTACAGAAACAACAGCCACAACAACAACAACAACAACCAAAATCCCAACAACAACCACTACCAATACCAATACCAATACCAATACCATTACATCCAATTCAAGCACATTAACCATATCACCCATTTTAGACCCAATCAATCCAACAATAATAATTAGCAATTACAACAGCAACAACAACAATAGCAATAGCAACAGCTACAGCAACAACAGCAACGAGAACAACAACAGCAACAACAACAGCAACCATCTTCATCTAAATAGCATTAATAATAACTTACACACAACAACAACAACATCTTTATATCCAGCAGCTCACACACCAACAACAACAACAACAACAACAACTACAACAACAACAACCACAACACAAACAGCCACCAGTAGCACCACCCCAGCCACACCCCCCATCAACTCCAGCACTACAGGCGAATCATCAAGCCCATCAAGCACACCCGTTGCCTCCAATCCGAGCTCCAATGCCACCATCACCACCAGCACAAAGTCTCCAACACCACAATCCTCCACTGAAACCACAACGTTGAAACTGGACAATGACCCCACCGACGAAGGCAGCGGCGATGGCGATTATGATGATAGCGAAGACGGTGAAGATGAAGATGATAATGATGGTGATGGTGATTATGAAATCAATATATTCGATAAGACCGTTGGTCCGCATCCCGATAGCGAAATCAAATCGACACGTCGCACAAATCTGGACAACGGCATTGAACCATCATTAGACGAAGATGAAGACGATGAAGACGATAAGGACGATAAAGTCGATAAAGACGAAGATATATATACGGATATCAGTGACGCGAACGAAGGCGACATTCAGCATGGCGGCATCATACGTCAGTTTTTTGTTCCTTTTTATTCATTTCTATTCTATTCTTTTTGTAATCCGTTTTACGTTTATTGTGCTTTCTGCATTTGCTTTGTTATCGTGACGTTTCCTTTCCTTTCCATTCGTTTGGGATTCCTTAACATGCTTTTCATTTTATTGTATTATTTATGTGGCGTTTATTTATTATTATTATTTCAATATCTATATATATATATATATTTGTATCTGTATGTAAAACTCTCAGTTTATAAGTCATGGCTTCATTTGATTGTTTCAGTTATTCTTCGAAAAGTTAAGTTAAGTTTAGTTTTAGGCATCTTCACGGCTGCTGCTGCAATATTTCTCTCTCTCTCTGTCCCCCCTCTCTCTCTCTCTCTCTCTCTCTCTGTCGATCCACGCGTTGTCCTTGTCTCGGGTTTACTCCATCTCAAAAACATAGCTACAACTTTTCCCCAAAATATCCATGTGTCATTTACATAAAACATAAAACATACATTTCATCATTTCATCAATTCATCATTTCTAACTTCATTCAACTAAAACACTACTTTTGCTAACGGGCAAAAAACTTTTTCATTGTGTTCCACACGGGTTAACTTTTCAAATCGTATTGCAATCATTTTTTAGGGTTAGCTTTCGGTTTGGGTATGGCTTTTAAATTGAAAGTTGGGTTTTAATTAATGACTACAGCTATGTCATTTGAGCTGATAAGTCCATGGTACAAGCAAAAACAAAAACAAACCAACAAACAAACAATCGATTTGGCTAAAGGGCTGACTGCCAGCGAGCAGTCAGAAAAGCCACTCAATCAACGACTGGCATTTGGCTGGCTTTTTAAGCCGCACAACTTTGCTGTTCACAATTGTAGGTGGTAAAGTTCCATTAACACACACACACACACACACACACACACACACACACGCACACACACCCACACACGCACACCATTCGCACACACAATGAAAACCATGAGATTTACAGTCTACAGCTTTGAGCTGCTGGAAGAACTCACAAAGCTGCGCTGGCTTCAAGTGGAAAACACTTCACAGCGCCACTTCACATGAAAAAATCACAAACTGCGTCTGGAACTGAAACTTGGGAGTGTTTTTGGTGCCGCTGCCAACCCAGCGATCTGCCAAATCACCACCAAACCCCCAACAAAAATGTGCCACGCCCTTGGCTGGCACCTTGACTGTGTGTGACCCGCTTAGTTGTTTGTTGCTCAAAAGACACATTGACGTTTCGTCCTTGTGTGTATGTGTGTGTGTGTCTTTATATAACTTGCCTTTGACAATCAGCGCTTTATAGTGCACACACTAACACACAGCACAACTGTGATGGCAGCACATTAAAATCAAATATCGAGAAAGAAATGATGTCTAAGGAATCGTGCACTGTGTGCAAAGTGCATTTTTCAATCAGGAAACAGTAAAATAGTCCTGCAAGCTCCTTTGACTTGCAATAGACACTGTTGACAGCAAATAGCAAACAGCAAACAGCAGGCAGCAGGCAGCAGCTGCTTGCAGTTCGCATTCTAAATCAAATATTTAATGCCTCAATTCTCAATGCTTTAGTTTTACTTGAAGCCATTTCAATTTTCAGTTTAGAGAAGCTGAGACTCAATTTTTTCACGGAACTTGCTAAGATGCCACTGGCATTATGTGTTCTCCATAATATGACGAATTGTGATTAAATTAGCGGTGGTTTTTGCCAGCTACAAACACATAAACGAGGGCAGTTTCATTAACTTGTTTTTCATATAAAAAACTTTAAGCTTAACGGCTGAGAGACTCTATTCAAATGCACAATTGATGCAAAAATTTTAAAATAAAAAATATATTTCAAGTAATGCCACAACTTGATGAACAACCCTCGCATATTTACACACACACATATATATCCACACATTTTGTTCGCATTTGTGTTAGACGTCGAATACAATACAAGGATGTACAATAAATGGGATAAACGAGCAATAAACACATACAGTGTCTCACAGCTTATACTTAACTATTTGTACTTTGTACTTTTATATAACCTCACCCAGCAGGTGGGGAAACCCCAGCTTATTAGGATCATATATTCATTTTGGTGGTTATTACATGTACCTGCCATCGGTCTTTGGAATTTTTTAAACAATAATGTATAATTAGTTTATGGCAGGCAATTAAATTTGTTGCTTGCCACTGCTCCAAATAAACTGTGAGACACTGTATTTTTTTGCGTTGTGTCTGTGTATTTTTGTGTGTGTGTTCGTCTTAAGCTCAGCTCCACTCAAACTTTGACCAGCTGCCAAAAACACACACACACACACACACACACACACATACACACAATTAGTGTCTGTTTCGCCCATTATGCAAATGTCAATTAAATTAATTAAAAATCATTTGTTTTCATTGCTAAGTGGCATTAAATTTCTTTTGTGAGGTGTTTACGAGCGTGCAAATGTTGAAAAGTTGCCCGAAATATGCAAATTCAAGTTAAAGCGCTGCCAACTGGGTCAACAAGAGCCACAAATTGGGGGCAAAAGAGCAGAAGTTTGGGTAAAAAACCAGGTTTAGTTTTTAGGGGCAAACTAAATTTGTCTATTTGACAAATCAAATTCAAATAAATTTTAAAACTTTGTTGTTAGCCAAGGAAATTATTATCGATTCGAATCCATTAGATATTATTCGTAGCTAGACGCAGTTGAACTAATTAACTAACTAATGTAGCACTGAGAAGCCTTGTACATATTGCATTTATATAATTAATACACATCTAGACACATAACTCACACACACATACTCAAATCACCAAACACTCTAAACACGCACACACACACACACACGTTCACTTGACTGAAGTCTCTGGATACTGGTTATATGTATTGCGTAACTCTTTGTGTTTTTGCACGTCATCGCATAACCTTAACCAATAACATCGATATGTACTAAATCATATATAAATAATTATATAAGTATATTAAGTCTAGACTATTACATTCTTGCAGCGGGTAGCAGCGGCACGAGCAGTAACGTCCACGAACTGGACCCGAACACCAATATCAACAGTCAGCCGACAGACACGAAGATAGTCGAACACAGGCCCGCCAACAGCGGCGAGGTGGTCATCATGAGCGAGGAGGATCGCACGACAAGTTTCTTTGCGCAGCCTGGCATCCTGGCTGGTAAGTTATTAATCACAAAAAAAAAAGAAAACAAAGCACTGATTTTAGAAAGTCGCCAAAAAATGAAAATCGCCCTAAAAACTAGAGTGTTTCTCTGGTTTTTAGATGTATTTTACAGACACACGATCGAGATAAAAAGTGGTTTATGTCTATATAGAAATTTATTTTCTGAATAATAAATAAGTTTTCTAAATATTAGTGCGTTTTTTGTACAGTCAGTTCTTTAGCATTTCATTTTAAGTGACTCTAAAATTATGTACTGCGCTGTATTTATTATATATGTGCAGCTATGGTCAAATTAATTTATTAAATTAATTTAATAGTAGGGCAAATGAAAAATGTTAAATATAATATTTTATTTTATTTTATTTTTTGTATGTATTGATTTTATTTGGAGCGCAACTAATTGATTTGTTTTACTCCAAATTTATAGCTGTTATCGGTGGCGCCGTTGTTGGCCTGCTGTGTGCCATACTCGTCGTCATGTTCATCGTGTATCGCATGCGGAAAAAGGACGAAGGATCCTATGCGCTCGACGAGCCGAAGCGTTCGCCTGCCAACAACTCGTATGCGAAAAATGCGAATAACCGTGAATTCTACGCCTGAGATAATGGCCAAGCGCGCAGGTATTAAGCTGATCCGGAGCAGGGGGAGTGGCAGGCAGAATGTGGGCGTGGCAGTCAATAACAATTGGCACTGGTTTGATATCGGTTGAAGGAAAAAGAGGGGAAACTCAGCTAAATACACTGCGCGAAATTGCTCAGTTGTGGTAGGAGACAGCGAAAAAAACAATAACATCAACAACAACAACAACAACATCTGCAAAACAACTAACAACACACAACAGCTACAGCAACAAACAACTCTTGACAACACACAATTTATTCGTGAGGGGTAACAAACATAAATAAAAACAAACAAAAAAAAAACAAAACAAAAAATTGGAAAAAATTTTCAAAACTTACCTGTAAGTTAAATGTGTCCACACACTTACACCCACACACACACAGATTGTGTGTGTGTGTTTGTGTGTGCAAACTTTTCTAATTAAGTACATTTTAAGCGAATTGTGTAATACAACTTCAAAAAAAAAAAAACAAAAAAACCGAGAAAATATCAAATACTAAATCATGCGAAATTTAAAATAAAAAAAAAAAAACAAATTAATAGTATATATAAATATATATAAATAGTAAAACAAAAACCAATATAAGGGCGGGCAAAATTAAGCAAATTAATTATGAATATAATGAGTAGAGCGAAAAACATAATAACAATAAAATACATATACACACACATACACACACACACACATCTAAATATATGTGAACGCGTCATTTAAATGAATGAAACGAGATAAAAAACAAAACACGAAAATTAACACTTTTCGTGCATATTTCGTGCATATTATTATAACATATGTTAGCTGAATAAAGAACACAATTATGTAATTGGATGTCACTCTTTGAATACAACATAAAAATAAACCGGTGACAATTTGTAAACCACATTAAATTATGCTCATTTTAAATTCGATCCAATTACCACAAAGCCCAATAAAAACTAAAACTTTAATAAAAAATAAAAGCAAAATCCGAATAAAATGTGTGGCACATCTAAACAATTTGAATTGATGCATAAATGTTTTTAAGTTTATATACATATTATACATAAGCATAACTATGTAATTATTAGTGTAATTCAAAAAACAAAAAAAAAACAAAAAAAAATATATAAAATTAAATAAAAACAACTACAAACCTAAAACGAAGCGTAAAAACACTTTCCTGGCAAAACGAAAATATAAACTGAAAACAACTAGAAAAAAACCACGAGAAATTTCTACTATTTTCTACAAAAAAAATAAAGAAAACAAAATAAAAACCACAACAGTAACGAACAATATTTATTAATATTAAAACTGCAAAGAAATACAAAGAAAATCAATTTGTATAATTTAATTTAGTTTTCGTTACGCCAGCTGATATATTAATTTATTGTTTAATTGCGCTTCTCTTAAACTGTAACTTTAACTGCTTCCTCTTCCATGGCTAAGAATCAAAATCAAATTAACGCATGCAACAATTATGCATTTATTTAGCTTTACGTTCAAATTGCGCTCTGTGTCTCTCTTTGACAAACTCGTTTATAACTTATACAAGTAACACAAAACCAACAAAACAAACACCGCAACAAATATTTAAAAATCAACACGCAATAGTAAAAGTTTATTATTGTTAAGTTTACAATCCCTCAAAAATAAATCACACACACACACACAATGCTGTTAAAAAAAAACATACACCCAATACTCCCCAAACATACACACACACACACACACACACACATACACATTCGCCAACAATTAACTTGCAATATTTGTTTAACTGTTAATCAAAAACCGAAAACTTTCATTTTAAAGTTCATATGCCATATTTTCATTATGAACAGAAAGTTATAATAATAATTATAATAATAATAGCATAAAATTAAGCCAACTAAATCAATTGTGTGTGTAATTATAAAGTATAATGCAAATATAATTAATTAATATGTAACTAAAATATATAAAAACATGCATAATACAAGCAGACAGCATAGAAATGTTTAAACAAAAACAAAAAAAAAAAACTCGAACTCTTGTCATAAGCAATATCAATGTACACACACACACACCCTCACACATACACCCACACACACACACACACACGCAGACATGCACTTACTCACACACTTAACAAATTACAAAGGAAATCAAAAACAAACAACTGAATGCATTCTGAATACGAATACCAACTTTTTCTACACTGTAAAAATCGCAACTGCATCTTTTTGATATATATGTATGTACTCGTAGATGTACTAAATTTGTTTATCTCCTTATCTCAATCGAGTACATTTAGTTTTCAAAAAGTTTACACGATGTGTTTTTTTTTTTATTGCTATTATGTAAGCGTTTAGTTTGTTAGTTTTTTAAATGCGCTGAATGTACTGAGAAATTGGTTTTGATTTGCTAAATAAAAACGGTATAAAACTAATTTAAACAAATCGATTAAAGTGCTTATTTCTGTGGAATCAGATCAAAGTGATAACAGAACTCACTTTAAAGTGAAACTGGGACTGGGAGTCTGATAAGTTTCGCAATATCAAATCGAATAAACAGAAAAAAAATGTTCTTTATTTTATTTTTTACATTTTTAATAATTGCAAAATAGACTTTAAAGTTTCGTTTATAGCATCCTCAATATTGCACACCTTATAAACTAGCCTTCATCAGCGGCTTCAGATAGGTTTCAAATGACTTCTGCACTGGTCGCTGGTTCATCGGGCTCCGCTTGGCCGCATCGAAGATTCGTGGATAGACATTGCCATCGTAGCTGCCCAGGACCGAGTTGAGAACGCGATCATGGAAATCGAAGCCATCACAGATGACGACAGCATTTGGGCGGAATTTCTCCAGGGACTGCTCCAAGCGTTGCTGCAGTGATCTGAGATCAGCATCGGTCAGATTGATAAACTAAAAACGCAAAAATCCATGAAATTTCAAATGCAATTTTGATGAGGATGTTTTGTAAATCTTACTCTCAAGATGTCACTCAAATTATTGAGCACCGTCTGCACCAAGAACAAATCCACCACATTTTCCAAGGCGCTGTTCAAAGCCGCGGAACGCTTTTGTGCCTTGGGTCCAGTGATTTGCTCAACAAATGTTTGACACACAAATTGGCGACCATGCAACTAAAAAATGTGTTCGATTTGAATTAGACTTATTTAATGTAGTTATTTGCCTGTCGTTCACTAATTCTTAATTCTGGTAAACATAAATGAATGTCTTTATAGGCGAATGCCCTTGTATATTATTTATTAAATTATTTTTCTTCCTTTAGATCCCAAGTTTGACAAGCAATATTTTGGTGTCCTTGATTTCATGCAGCGGCTTTGTTCTTAAATATGAATCTTCTGAATGGTATCCCGATCACAATTAATAATAAAATATAATCTGTACAAAGACAATTTATGCTGGAAGTTTTTCCGTTTAGGAAAACTTTAAATTTTCTACCCCTTTCTCTAATAATTTGAGCTGCTCGAATCTCGATCTCCAGTTATGATCTGTATCCCATAACAAGTAGTATTTCTGTTCTATTTAAACTTTAGTCTTGGTATCAATGAACTACTCGTTAGGATATCAACATCTAAATAAGTGCATCTGGTACTTACCTCGGCGGCACGCGTTAGTTCAATGCCCGTGTTGTTGGCTGCCACAGCTTGGGACTGGCCAGCAGCAATGCGCTGCGTCAGGTTCTCATAGGCAATACGGGTCTTACTACGTACAAAAGTCAAAAGTAATGAAATGTTAATCAGTCTCTCTCCAGATAATGTAGGCAATCCACTTACTGGGCAGCCGTATACTGCAGCGCCCTGACAATGCACTGAAAGGAGTTGTCCCACTTGGGGAACTCCTTGAGGCTCATCGAGGTCTCAAAATAGGCGTACGAAGAGGAGAATGTCTCAGCCTGCTCGTAACTGGCCCAGGCCTTGACCAGGGCGCGTCCAATCTGCAGCAGGAGAACGGTATTCTCACCCTCGTAGGTGTAGGCAGCGACTGCATTGCCGTAGATGTTGCTCAAATTGGCGGCAATGTGATAGCCGTGTCCACCAGTGGACAGGCGTAGTCGTTCAATGCCCGCACAGCCATCGGTTGTGCAGAGGACCTTCAGGGCACAGGACAGGATGTGCATATCGGGCAACCGATCAAATTTGCCATTACTGGCATCCAGAACAGTCTGATGGTACAGCTCCCACATATGCTCGGAGGTCAGATGATAGGCCATCCCAGTGGCGATCTCCGGGAACAGCTTTAAGCGCTGTGTCACATGATCAATGATTTGCGGCTCCGGCTCACTAGCAGGGAGAGAGAGAGAGAGAGAGAGCGGATTAGAGATGTTAAGCCTAATGTGTGAGTGTGTGTGTAGAATTCTCACTTGGGTTCAATGGGACTCTGGCGACGCACGGCCGAGTAGCGTGTGGCAATTGTGGCTGCCTGTAGCAGCAGCGACGAAGTCATATCAACAATCAAGCAACGTGTGTAGACCATGGTCAGATAGTTGACCCTCGAGGCTGGGCTGGCGGTGAAAGTCCCATCGCGATCCACTTTGGCATACTTCATCAGCATGTTGGTGCGCGGAATGCGAACGTTCTTCAGGCCGAGAAAGCCCTGATTGACAGCGGCCATGCCCAGTTTCTTGCCAACCTCACCAATATCTACGCCAGGCAGCGGCATATGCGTGTCCGCATCACGCAGCGGCACAATAAACATTTGGATGCCCTTGTGCTTGCCGGCGACGTAGAGCTGGGCGACGACCATTGCATGGTTGGCCGTGTGGCCCACTGCAAAGTGGAAAGTGGTGTGACATTAATAAGGATTGCATAGATATATATGTATATATTGTTGAGCCACTTACTGCCGCCGGGCCACCACTTGTAGGCTTCCAGGTTGGGCGTGTTGAGGACAAATTCACCAGCTCTGATATCGTAGTCGGCGCGTGTTTCGATGCCTCGCACATTGGTGCCATGGGCCAGTTCGGTTTGTGCGTAGGTGCCAATTATATTGCAGTTCTCGGCCAGCGTGCCCCACTTCTCGACCTGCTCAGGAGTGCCTTGACCCTTGATCACATCCACAAACATGGAGATATGCGTGGCAAGCGGATGATTGGCGGGAAACAGGCCATGATCTTGCACTTCTAGCAGGACGCCACTGTAGATGAGAGTAGAAAACACCTATAACTCTAACAGCAATAGAGTATTCAAAAGTCAGAAGCAACTTACGGCCAAATTTCCTTGCCACCAGGGTTCATTTTCTGTTGCAGCGCCTTCAGCTTGAGTGCCGCTTCGGCAACCTTTTTCACTGTGGAATTGTATAGTTCCTCGTGGGACATGTACTCATGGTCAATTCCATAGCCATCCTCCAGATCGCTGAACAGAGCGCGCTCTAATAAAAAATTAAAATTAATTCAAATGTTGAATTACTGTCGGATTCAAAGTTTAAAATATTTCAATAATATTCAATATTATAGCTATCCCTTGGTCAGAAAATAGCTTGCGCAAAAATTATAATGGAAAATTCGACCTTTCACACTTTGGATTGCATTTGGGTGACAATGATAAGGAAAAACACCCCGCAATGGATTCTAATTAATTTATAAACCAATAAAGTACTTTAAGCGTTATCGTACTTAATATAACCAAGCAATCACCAGACAGATTATTTGATATCTAATGGACTTTGCCGGCATTTCGGCAATGATAATCGAAACTGTTAACAAGCAAACCAAGCAAAGAGAGCCGCTCAACAAATGAGAGAAAACGAGAAGAGAGAGCAGTTTATTTACCAATTTCGCGTTTGGTTTTCAATTTTTGCTCGCCGCCCTGCCACCAAGCAGCAAACTCCTCAACATCGAAAGTTGATGCTGAGCGCTCTTTCTGCAGATCATGATTTACAGTTTTAGGTATAAAACTCTTAGTCTGCGACATTTTAATTATTTTAAATATGAAAACACAATAGCACGGCAAAAGGAGAGACCCGATCGATGTTGTCACTCAGAGTCACACAAACCAACTGAGCCAATTTCCAACAGAGCGTCTACCAAGTAAAAAGCTTTCGGTGCAAAGTTCAAAAGACAAGACACATACAAATAAACACAATCTGGACTGCTCTCTTGCCTCACTGCAATAAAGTTGATAAGGCTGCAAGAGAACGAACTCGAAGAGCATAAAACAAAGAGCATAAATAGTACAACTAAAGAGCATAAATATTAAGAGCTGATTTGCTTAACTTTCGTTTTCCATTGCTCGCTCGTTTAAGGAGATTAATTAATACAACAATTGAAACAACACTAAAGTTTTTTTGCTGTCGACACAAGTCATTAAGCCAATATCACTTGAGTCAATATCACTTTTAAGATTTACAATTTACAATAAACAGGGATTAATTATTAAACTTCCATATACAAAAATTTATTAAATCAGTAGTAAAGTATAAAAAGAACAGATCATCAAAGATATTTACATATTTACATATTTACGATTAGATGTTGGACTTCATAAATGGCCCCAGGTGCTCGTGGAAACTCTTTGGAACCGATTTCTGGTTCATGGGCGCCTTTAGTGCAGCATCGAAAATGCGCTCGTAGGCATTGCCATCAAAGGAGCCCAAAGTGGAGTTCAATTGATGGTCGTTGAAGTCAAAGCCATCACCGCCGCATTTGGTCGGAGTTTGGTCAGCGCCGTCTCCAAACGTGTCTGCAGTTTGCTCAGATCAGCATCCGTCAAATTAACAACCTGAAGAATAACAAAACAAAAAACCAATATAAGGGCGGGCAAAATTATGAATATAATGAGTAGAGCGAAAAACATAATAACAATAAAATACATAAATAAAATATATGTGAACGCGTCATTTAAATGAATGAAACGAGATAAAAAACAAAAAACGAAAATGAAAACTTTTCGTGCATATTTCGTGCATATTATTATAACATATGTTAGCTGAATAAAGAACACAATTATGTAATTGGATGTCACTCTTTGAATACAAAATAAAAATAAACCGGTGACAATTTGTAAACCACATTAAATTATGCTCATTTTAAATTCGATCCAATTACCACAAAGCCCAATAAAAACTAAAACTTAAATAAAAAATAAAAGCAAAATCCGAATAAAATGTGTGGCACATCTAAACAATTTGAATTGATGCATAAATGTTTTTAAGTTTATATACATATTATACATAAGCAAAACTATGTAATTATTAGTGTAATTAAAAAAAAACAAAAAAAATAAAAACAAAAAAAATATAAAATTAAATAAAAACAACTACAAACCTAAAACGAAGAGTAAAAACATTACACACATACTCACACACACACATACACCCACACACACGCAGACATGCACTTACTCACACACTTAACAAATTACAAAGGAAATCAAAAACAAACAACTGAATGCATTCTGAATACGAATACCAACTTTTTCTACACTGTAAAAATCGCAACTGCATCTTTTTGATATATATGTATGTACTCGTAGATGTACTAAATTTGTTTATCTCCTTATCTCAATCGAGTACATTTAGTTTTCAAAAAGTTTACACGATGTGTTTTTTTTTTATTGCTATTATGTAAGCGTTTAGTTTGTTAGTTTTTTAAATGCGCTGAATGTACTGAGAAATTGGTTTTGATTTGCTAAATAAAAACGGTATAAAACTAATTTAAACAAATCGATTAAAGTGCTTATTTCTGGGGAATCAGATCAAAGTGATAACAGAACTCACTTTAAAGTTAAACTGGAACTGGGAGTCTGATAAATTTCGCAATATCAAATCGAACATACTGAAAAAAAATGTTCTTTATTTTATTTTTTACATTTTTAATAATTGCAAACTAGACTTTAAAGTTTCGTCTATAGCATCCTCAATATTGCACACCTTATAAACTAGCCTTCATCAGCGGCTTCAGATAGGTTTCAAATGACTTCTGCACTGGTCGCTGGTTCATCGGGCTCCGCTTGGCCGCATCGAAGATTCGTGGATAGACATTGCCATCGTAGCTGCCCAGGACCGAGTTGAGAACGCGATCATGGAAATCGAAGCCATCACAGATGACGACAGCATTTGGGCGGAATTTCTCCAGGGACTGCTCCAAGCGTTGCTGCAGTGATCTGAGATCAGCATCGGTCAGATTGATAAACTAAAAACGCAAAAATCCATGAAATTTCAAATGCAATTTTGATGAGGATGTTTTGTAAATCTTACTCTCAAGATGTCACTCAAATTATTGAGCACCGTCTGCACCAAGAACAGTTCCACCACATTTTCCAAGGCGCTGTTCAAAGCCGCGGAACGCTTTTGTGCCTTGGGTCCAGTGATTTGCTCAACGAATGTTTGACACACAAATTGGCGACCATGCAACTAAAAAAATCATTTGAATTAGACTTATTTACTGTAGTTATTTGCCTGTCGTTCACTAATTATTAATTCTGGTAAACATAAATGAATGTCTTTATAGGCGAATGCCCTTGTATATTATTTATTAAATTATTTTTCTTCCTTTAGATCCCAAGTTTGACAAGCAATATTTTGGTGTCCTTGATTTGATCTTCTGAATGGTATCCCGATCACAATTAATAATGAAATATAATCTGTACAAAGACAATTTATGCTGGAAGTTTTTCCGTTTAGGAAAACTTTAAATTTTCTACCCCTTTCTCTAATAATTTGAGCTGCTCGAATCTCGATCTCCAGTTATGATCTGTATCCCATAACAAGTAGTATTTCTGTTCTATTTAAACTTTAGTCTTGGTATCAATGAACTACTCGTTAGGATATCAACATCTAAATAAGTGCATCTGGTACTTACCTCGGCGGCACGCGTTAGTTCAATGCCCGTGTTGTTGGCTGCCACAGCTTGGGACTGGCCAGCAGCAATGCGCTGCGTCAGGTTCTCATAGGCAATACGGGTCTTACTACGTACAAAAGTCAAAAGTAATGAAATGTTAATCAGTCTCTCTCCAGATAATGTAGGCAATCCACTTACTGGGCAGCCGTATACTGCAGCGCCCTGACAATGCACTGAAAGGAGTTGTCCCACTTGGGGAACTCCTTGAGGCTCATCGAGGTCTCAAAATAGGCGTACGAAGAGGAGAATGTCTCAGCCTGCTCGTAACTGGCCCAGGCCTTGACCAGGGCGCGTCCAATCTGCAGCAGGAGAACGGTATTCTCACCCTCGTAGGTGTAGGCAGCGACTGCATTGCCGTAGATGTTGCTCAAATTGGCGGCAATGTGATAGCCGTGTCCGCCAGTGGACAGGCGTAGTCGTTCAATGCCCGCACAGCCATCGGTTGTGCAAAGGACCTTCAGGGCACAGGACAGGATGTGCATATCGGGCAACCGATCAAATTTGCCATTACTGGCATCCAGAACAGTCTGATGGTACAGCTCCCACATGTGCTCGGAGGTCAGATGATAGGCCATCCCAGTGGCGATCTCCGGGAACAGCTTTAAGCGCTGTGTCACATGATCAATGATCTGCGGCTCCGGCTCACTAGCAGAGAGAGAGAGAGCGGATTAGAGATGTTAAGCCTAATGTGTGTGTGTGTGTGTAGAATTCTCACTTGGGTTCAATGGGACTCTGGCGACGCACGGCCGAGTAGCGTGTGGCAATTGTGGCTGCCTGTAGCAGCAGCGACGAAGTCATATCAACAATCAAGCAACGTGTGTAGACCATGGTCAGATAGTTGACCCTCGAGGCTGGGCTGGCGGTGAAAGTCCCATCGCGATCCACTTTGGCATACTTCATCAGCATGTTGGTGCGCGGAATGCGAACGTTCTTCAGGCCGAGAAAGCCCTGATTGACAGCGGCCATGCCCAGTTTCTTGCCAACCTCACCAATATCTACGCCAGGCAGCGGCATATGCGTGTCCGCATCACGCAGCGGCACAATAAACATTTGGATGCCCTTGTGCTTGCCGGCGACGTAGAGCTGGGCGACGACCATTGCATGGTTGGCCGTGTGGCCCACTGCAAAGTGGAAAGTTGTGTGACATTAATAAGGAGTGCATACATATATATGTATATATTGTTGAGCCACTTACTGCCGCCGGGCCACCACTTGTAGGCTTCCAGGTTGGGCGTGTTGAGGACAAATTCACCAGCTCTGATATCGTAGTCGGCGCGTGTTTCGATGCCTCGCACATTGGTGCCATGGGCCAGTTCGGTTTGTGCGTAGGTGCCAATTATATTGCAGTTCTCGGCCAGCGTGCCCCACTTCTCGATCTGCTCCGGAGTGCCCTGACCTTTGATCACATCCACAAACATTGTTATATGCGTGGCAAGCGGATGATTGGCGGGAAACAAGCCATGACCTTGCACTGATAGCAGGACGCCACTGTAGATGAGAGTAGAAAACAACTATAACTCTAACAGCAATAGAGTATTCAAAAGTCAGAAGCAGCTTACGGCCAAATTTCCTTCCCACCAGGGTTCATTTTCTGTTGCAGCGCCTTCAGCTTGGGTGCCGCTTCGGCAACCTTTTTCACTGTGGAATTGTATAGTTCCTCGTGGGACATGTACTCATGGTCAATTCCATAGCCATCCTCCAGATCGCTGAACAGAGCGCGCTCTAATAAAAAATTAAAATTAATTCAAATGTTGAATTACTGTCGGATTCAAAGTTTAAAATATTTCAATAATATTCAATATTATAGCTATAAGCGAATATACCTGACTATCTTTGGACACAAAATAGCTTGCGCAAAAATTATAATGCAAATTGAGACAATGATAAGGAAAATCACCCCGCAATGGATTCTAATTAATTTATAAACCAAGGAAAGTGTTATCATAGTTAATATAACCAAGCAATCACCAGACAGATTATTTGATATCTAAGGAACTTTGCCGGCATTTCAGCATTGATAATCGAAACTGTTAACAAGCAAACCAAGCAAAGAGAGCCGCTCAGCAAATGAGAGAAAACGAGAAGAGAGAGCAGTTTACTTACCAATTTCGCGTTTGGTTTTCAATTTTTGCTCGCCGCCCTGCCACCAAGCAGCAAACTCCTCAACATCGAAAGTTGATGCTGAGCGCTCTTTCTGCAGATCATGATTTACAGTTTTAGGTATAAAACTCTTAGTCTGCGACATTTTAATTATTTTAAATATGAGAGTAGCAAAAGGAGAGACCCGATCGATGTTGTCACTCAGAGTCACACAAACAAACTGAGCCAATTTCGAACAGAGCGTCTACCAAGTAAAAAGCTTTCGGTGCAAAGTTCAAAAGACAAGACACAAACAAATAAACACAATCTGGACTGCTCTCTTGCCTCACTCCAATAAAGTTGATAAGGCTGCACTCTCATCGCCCATGCTGAGCGAGCGGCAAAGAGAATGAACTCGAAGAGCATAAAACAAAGAGCATAAATAAATAGTATAACTCAAGAGCATTAATATTAAGAGCTGATTTGCTTAACTTTCGTTTTCCATTGCTCGCTCGTTTAAGGAGATTAATTAATACAACAATTGAAACAACACTTAAGTTTTTTTGCTGTCGACACAAGTTATTAAGCCAATATCACTTGAGTCAATATCACTTTTAAGATTTACAATTTACAATAAACAGGGATTAATTATTAAATTTCCATATACAAAAATTTATTAAATCAGTAGTAAAGTATAAAAAGAACAGATCATCAAAGATATTTACATATTTACATATTTACGATTAGATGTTGGACTTCATAAATGGCCCCAGGTGCTCGTGGAAACTCTTTGGAACCGATTTCTGGTTCATGGGCGCCTTTAGTGCAGCATCAAAAATGCGCTCGTAGGCATTGCCATCAAAGGAGCCCAAAGTGGAGTTCAATTGATGGTCGTTGAAGTCAAAGCCATCAACGATGGCCACCGCATCTGGTCGGAGTTTGGTCAGCGCCGTCTCCAAACGTGTCTGCAGTTTGCTGAGATCAGCATCCGTCAAGTTAACAACCTGAAGAATGATTTAAAATGTAATAATTATTATATATTCTGAAATTTAGAAATTCGCCATTCATTGTTCTTAGAAATAATTTCTAAAAATATAAAGATATTAATGTAACAAATATGCATATTTAAGAAAATCACAAACACCATATATTTTGAGGAATTTCTAAAATGATGGTCGAACTTTCTTCACATGCACGTGTAGCATTGAACTCCATTGCAGACTCACCCGGAGAATATCGCTCATGTTGTTCAATGTCATATTGACCAGATACAGTTCCAGCAGTTGTTCCAAGACTCGATTCAGCGACGGCGAACGTGTCTTGGACTTCGGTCCGGTTATCTCAATGAGGAAGGAGTGGAAGATAAAGGCACGTCCATAAAGCTATTAGAGCAACAAATAGTTAACACAATTGTGCACGACAGGAATTGGTTAATTTGTACCTCAGCTGCCTGGGTAAGTTCGATTCCAGTGTGGCTTGCGGCAACCCCCTCGGATTCTCCCTTTTCCAGACGGTTGGAGAGGCTCTTGAACGCTAAGCGCGTCTTGCTGTTAAATAGAATTAATATCCATTACATGCTATCCTTTATTGTAGGTGCAAACTCTTCAGCAACTCACTTGGCAGCGGCAAACTGCATGCCTTTCACCATATTCTCCCAGCTGCCTGTCCATGCTCCAAATTCCGGATTTCGATGCACATCAGCCATATATCTGACGGTGGGCGCTAGAGGAGCACCACTTTGAGCAGCGCGCCAGGATTTCATCAAGAAACGACCAATCTGCAGCAAGAGTACTGTATTCTCACCCTCATAGGTGCAACTAGCTGAGCAATCGGCATAAATATTGCCCAGATTGGATGAAGTGAGGTAGCCATGACCACCACATGCCAGGCGAAGTCGCTCTGTTCCCCTGGTGGCATCACTCGAACAAAGGACCTTCAAAGCACATGAAAGCGCGTGCAGCTCGGGCAGACGCTCATAAACCCCTTGGTCGATGTCCTTGGAGGTCACATTGAACAGATTCCAGAGGTGGTCGTAGGACAGGCGATGAGCCACACTGGAGGCTATCTCGGGAAACACTTTCAGTTGCTGAGTCACATGATCTATGATCTGTGGCTCCGGTAATCTGCGCAAAAGACACAAATCCCATATATGCTATAAAATGAACGATATTTGAAGTATGGAATGTATTACTTGGGATCGATGGGACTCTGGCGACGCACTGCGGAATAACGTGTGGCAATGGTGGCTGTTTCGGCGAGACTCAGAGCCAAATTCCGGGCAATGATGCAGCGCGTCGAGACCATAGCAAAGTAGGTTAGCGCATCCACGGGACTCTTCACGTATGTGCCGTCACGATGCACCTGGGCGTGGCGCATCAGCATGCGGCTGCGTGGCGTGCGGACATCCTTCATGCCCAGGAAGCCATTGTTGACGCCAAGGAAGCCCATCTTCTTGCCAATCTCGCCAATGTGCACCCCCGGCCTCGGTTCGTGTGTTCCCTCCTCGCGCACCTGCACGTAGAACAAGTGCGGTCCCTTCAACTGGTTATCGATGTACAGCTGCGCCATGATCAGGCAGTAGTTGACGCTGTGACCCACTGCAATAATCGAGCAACCGAGAAAAAAAATTAAGCAATTATTTTCTATTCTTTGGAATTATTTTCTAAAAAGTTGAAATGGAAACACTAATTTCTAGAAAAAAGGCTTTCAAAAATGCAGGAAAATTTTGGAAAAATACAACCTGAAAGTTAGTAAGGTAGTCCCTAGGTTCTAGAATGTCACAACAATATTTAACGGCTACTTACAGCCACCGGGCCACCATTTGTAGGCTGAAATGGTTGGTGTATTCAGCACAAACTCATCTGTGTCACGATCGAAATCGGCTCGGGTCTCCAGGCCACGCAGATAGGTGCCATGTCCCAGTTCGGTTTGAGCATAGGTGGCGCTATTTTCGAATCGCTCCAATCGATCTCCAAACTCCTTGTATTGCTCGGGTGTGCACTGATCCTTGAGCGCTTTCACCAACATGATGTACATCACCCCAAAGGGATTGCCAGCCAAAGACAGGCCCCACAATTCCGGCTCTTCGTATTGAGTGCTGTCATCAACAAATGGTACTATGTAAGAGAGAATTACTCTTCACTTCCATTTATACTGTTACTCACGGCCAGTATTCATTGCCACCAGGATTACGTTCAGCTTGCAACTGGCGCAGCTTTTTCGCCACGTTTATGCTACTCTTCACGGCGAATTCGCACATATCCTCATGCGATAAATAATGGAATTTAGCGTACTCGTCCACATTGATGTCCTTGTACATATACTCTTCTATAAAACAAACAGAGAAAGAAAAGGGAAAAGTGCCGAGTCAGCATTAGTCGCAATTTCTCATACGAAATCTATGAATACAGTAATAAAATGCGATTATAACTGTATAATTAATCTGAACAATAACAAATAAAATATTGAAAAATATTTGTGTGCACCTTTCCAAAAATATCTGAGATAATGCTTGTGATTATTTTTCAATTTTTTGATTGTTAACTGTTTTTATCAGCTGCATGCTATCAAATAATAATAGAAACAAGCACTCAGATTACACTTTTTACCATGACATTTTTACCTGCATAGTCTAAAACAAGTTCAATGTATGATGACCACAAGTGGATATTTCTCTTATTTGAATTAACTTACTGAAGCTTCTCTTAAACTTCAGCTGATCAGCGCCACCCGCCCACCAGGCAGCAAACTCTTCGCTATTAAAACTGGCAGCATCGCGTTCCTTTTGCAGATCGGCATTTACAGTGCTGGGAATTATGCTCTTCGACGACATGTTAGAAATATATTTTTTTAACCACTCAGCGCTAGCTACGGCTCACGACTGAGGCCTCATTCCAAATCTCTGAAATAAATACCAAGAAATCATATAGCAACTTTGGACTCACTCTCCCTTTCGTTATATTTCGCATTTTGCCAGAAAAGAGAATTTGTGCACAAACAGATAAGAGCTTGCATACTTGTTGAGTGGAATGGGAATCAGCAAATGCTCAATTGACGTAGGTCGTGGGCAAAAGCTTATAAAGCTTTTAATACTATTGAAGAGTAATTATAATTTTGTGTAGAAATGTGTATTGATTAAGCATTTAAATATTGAAATAACCTTTTTGATGCATTGGTGCTATGGGCCAGTTCGGTTTGTGCGTAGGTGCCAATTATGTTTCAGGTCTCGGTCAGCGTGCCCCACTTCTCGACCTGCTCCGGAGTGCCCTGCCCCTTGATCACGTCCATAAACATGGTGATATGCGTGGCAAGCGGATGATTGGCAGGAAACAGGCCATTAACTTTTCACTGATAGCAGGACGCCACTGTAGATGAGAGTAGAATACAACTATAACTCTAACAGCATTAGAGTATTCAAAAGTCAGAAGCAGCTTACGGCCAAATTTCCTTACCACCAGGGTTCATTTTCTGTTGCAGCGCCTTCAGCTTGGGTGCCGCTTCGGCAACCTTTTTCACTGTGGAATTGTAGAGTTCCTCGTGGGACATGTACTCATGGTCAATTCCATAGCCATCCTCCAGACCGCTGAACAGAGCGCGCTCTGATAAAAAATTAAAATTAATTCAAATGTTGAATTACTGTCGGATTCAAAGTTTAAAATTTTTCAATAATATTCAATATTATAGCTATAAGCGAATATACCTGACTATCTTTGGACACAAAATAGCTTGCGCAAAAATTATAATGCAAATTGAGACAATGATAAGGAAAATCACCCCGCAATGGATTCTAATCAATTTATAAACCAAGGAAAGTGTTATCATAGTTAATATAACCAAGCAATCAGCAGACAGATTATGTGATATCTAATGGACTTTGCCGGCATTTCGGCAATGATAATCGAAACTGTTAACAAGCATAACAAGCAAAGAGAGCCGCTCAGCAAATGAGAGAAAACGAGAAGAGAGAGCAGTTTACTTACCAATTTCGCGTTTGGTTTTCAATTTTTGCTCGCCGCCCTGCCACCAAACAGCAAACTCCTCAACATCGAAAGTTGATGCTGAGCGCTCTTTCTGCAGATCATGATTTACAGTTTTATGTATAAAACTCTTAGTCTGCGACATTTTAATTATTTTAAATATGAAAACACAATAGCACGGCAAAAGGAGAGACCCGATCGATGTTGTCACTCAGAGTCACACAAACAAACTGAGCCAATTTCGAACAGAGCGTCTACCAAGTAAAAAGCTTTCGGTGCAAAGTTCAAAAGACAAGACACAAACAAATAAACACAATCTGGACTGCTCTCTTGCCTCACTCCAATAAAGTTGATAAGGCTGCACTCTCATCGCCCATGCTGAGCGAGCGGCAAAGAGAATGAACTCGAAGAACATAAAACAAAGAGCATAAATAAATAGTATAACTCAAGAGCATTAATATTAAGAGCTGATTTGCTTAACTTTCGTTTTCCATTGCTCGCTCGTTTAAGGAGATTAATTAATACAACAATTGAAACAACACTAAAGTTTTTTTGCTGTCGACACAAGTCATAAAGCCAATATCACTTGAGTCAATATCACTTTTAAGATTTACAATTTACAATAAACAGGGATTAATTATTAAATTTCCATATACAAAAATTTATTAAATCAGTAGTAAAGTATAAAAAGAACAGATCATCAAAGATATTTACATATTTACATATTTACGATTAGATGTTGGACTTCATAAATGGCCCCAGGTGCTCGTGGAAACTCTTTGGAACCGATTTCTGGTTCATGGGCGCCTTTAGTGCAGCATCAAAAATGCGCTCGTAGGCATTGCCATCAAAGGAGCCCAAAGTGGAGTTCAATTGAAGGTCGTTGAAGTCAAAGCCATCAACGATTGCCACCGCATTTGGTCGGAGTTTGGTCAGCGCCGTCTCCAAACGTGTCTGCAGTTTGCTGAGATCAGCATCCGTCAAGTTAACAACCTGAAGAATGATTTAAAATGTAATAATTATTATATATTCTGAAATTCTTAGAAATAATTTTAAAAAAAATCTTAAAATATGAATGTAACAAATATGCATATTTAAGAAAATCACAAACACCATGGAAACTAGACATATTCATTATATATTATATATTTTGGGGAATTTCTAAAATGATGGTCGAACTTTCTTCACAGTGTAGCATTGAACTCCATTGCAGACTCACCCGGAGAATATCGCTCATGTTGTTCAATGTCATATTGACCAGATACAGTTCCAGCAGTTGTTCCAAGACTCGATTCAGCGACGGCGAACGTGTCTTGGACTTCGGTCCGGTTATATCAGTGAGGAAGCAGTGGAAGATAAAGGCACGTCCATGAAGCTATTAGAGCAACAAATAGTTAACACAATTGTGCACGACAGGAATTGGTTAATTTGTACCTCAGCTGCCTGGGTAAGTTCGATTCCAGTGTGGCTTGCGGCAACCCCCTCGGATTCCCCCTTTTCCAGACGGTTGGAGAGGCTCTTGAACGCTAGGCGCGTCTTGCTGTTAAATAGAATTAATATCCATTACATGCTATCCTTTATTGTAGGTGCAAACTCTTCAGCAACTCACTTGGCAGCGGCAAACTGCATGCCTTTCACCATATTCTCCCAGCTGCCTGTCCATGCTCCAAATTCCGGATTTCGATGCACATTAGCCAAATATCTGACGGTGGGCGCTAGAGGAGCACCACTTTGAGCAGCGCGCCAGGATTTCATTAAGAAACGACCAATCTGCAGCAAGAGCAC
The DNA here is from genome assembly GCA_035042185.1 of Drosophila kambysellisi. Classification (NCBI taxonomy): domain Eukaryota; kingdom Metazoa; phylum Arthropoda; class Insecta; order Diptera; family Drosophilidae; genus Drosophila; species Drosophila kambysellisi. Next base: position 8,239,893 of record JAWNLS010001251.1, read on the forward strand.
TGTATTCTCACCCTCATAGGTGCAACCAGCTGAGATATTGGAATAAATATTGCCCAGATTGGATGAGGTGAGGTAGCCATGACCACCACATGCCAGGCGAAGTCGCTCTGTTCCCCTGGTGGCATCACTCGAACAAAGGACCTTCAAGGCACACGAAAGCGCGTGCAGCTCGGGCAGACGCTCATAAACCCCTTGGTCGATGTCCTTGGAGGTCACATTGAACAGATCCCAGAGGTAGTCGTAGGACAGGCGATGGGCCACGCTGGAGGCTATCTCGGGAAACACTTTCAGCTGCTGAGTCACATGATCAATGATCTGTGGTTCCGGTAATCTGCGCAAAAGACACAAATCCCATATATGCTATAAAATGAACGATATTTGAAGTATGGAATGTATTACTTGGGATCGATAGGACTCTGGCGACGCACTGCGGAATAACGTGTGGCAATGGTGGCTGTTGCAGCGAGACTCAGAGCCAAATTCCGGGCAATGATGCAGCGCGTCGAGACCATAGCAAAGTAGGTTAGCACATCCACGGGACTCTTCACGTATGTGCCGTCACGATGCACCTGGGCGTGGCGCATCAGCATGCGGCTGCGTGGCGTGCGGACATCCTTCATGCCCAGGAAGCCATTGTTGATGCCAAGGAAGCCCATCTTCTTGCCAATCTCGCCAATGTGCACCCCCGGCCTAGGTTCGTGTGTTCCCTCCTCGCGCACCTGCACGTAGAACAAGTGCGGTCCCTTCAATTGGTTATCGATGTACAGCTGAGCCATGATCAGGCAGTAGTTGGCGCTGTGACCCACTGCAATAATCGAGCAGTCGAGAAAAAATTAAGCGATTATTTTCTATTCTTTGGAATTATTTTCTGTTATTAAGAGAAACATTTCTAAAAAGTTGAAATGGAAACACTAATTTCTAGAACAAAGGCTTTCAAATATGCAGGAAAATTTTGGAAAAATACAACCTGAAAGTTAGTAAGGTAGTCCCTAGGTTCTAGAATGTCACAACAATATTTAACTGCTACTTACAGCCACCGGGCCACCATTTGTAGGCTGAAATGGTTGGTGTATTCAGCACAAACTCATCTGTATCACGATCGAAATCGGCCCGGGTCTCCAGGCCACGCAGATAGGTGCCATGTCCCAGTTCGGTTTGGGCATAGGCGGCGCTCGTTTCGAATCGTTCCAATCGATCTCCAAACTCCTTGTATTGCTCGGGTGTGCATTGAGCCTTGAGAGCTTTCACCACCATGAGGTACATCACCCCAAAGGGATTGCCAGCCAAAGACAGGCCCCACAATTCCGGCTCTTCGTATTGAGTGCTGTCATCAACAAAGAGTACTATTTAAGAGAGAATTACTCTTCACTTCCATTTTTACTGTTACTCACGGCCAGTATTCATTGCCACCAGGATTACGTTCAGCTTGCAACTGGCGCAGCTTTTTCGCCACGTTTATGCTACTCTTCACGGCGAAGTCGCACATATCCTCATGCGATAAATAATGGAATTTAGCGTACTCGTCCACATTGATGTCCTTGTACATATACTCTTCTATAAAACAAACAGAGAAAGAATGGGAAAAGTGCCGAGTCAGCATTAGTCGCAATTTCTCATACGAAATCTATGAATACAGTAATAAAATGCGATTATAACTGTATAATTAATCTGAACAATAGCAAATAAAATATTGCAAAATATTTGTGTGCACCTTTGCAAAAACATCTGAGATAATGCTTGTGATTATTTTTAAACTCTTTTATTGTTAACTGTTTTTATCAGCTTTAAGCTATCAAATAATAATAGAAACAAGCACTCAGATTGCACTTTTTACCATGACATTTTTACCTGCATAGTCCAAAACAAGTTCAATGTACGAAGACCACAAGTGGATATTTCTCTTATTTGAATTAACTTACTGAGGCTTCTCTTAAACTTCAGTTGATCTGCGCCACCCGCCCACCAGGCAGCAAACTCTTCGCTATTAAAACTGGCAGCATTGCGTTCCTTTTGCAGATCGGCATTTACAGTGCTGGGAATTATGCTCTTCGACGACATGTTAAACAGATACTTTATTAACCATTCAGCGCTAGCTACGGCTCACGACTGAGGCCTTGTTCCAAATCGCTGAAATAAATACCAAGAAATCATATAGCAACTTTGGACTCACTCTCTCTTTCGTTATATTTCGCATTTTGCCAGAAAAGAGAATTAGTGCACAAACAGATAAGAGCTTGCATACTTGTTGAGTGGAATGGGAATCAGCAAATGCTCAATTGACGTAGGTCGTGGGCAAAAGCTTATAAAGCTTTTAATACTATTGAAGAGTAATTATAATTTTATGTAGAAATATGTATTGAATAAGCATTTAAATATTGAAATAACCTTTTTGATGCATTTTGAACAATTTTTTATACATTAATATTTAGTATGTATATCAAAATATAAGATATTTTATAATTATTGTTAAGTGTGTGTTTTATGTGTAGTTGTAGAAAACATTAAAAGCTGCATTAACATTTCTTAGAAAAAAATATATTTTTTGTGACGTTCAATTCGAAGAAATCAGTTGTATCCCTAAAAGTATGCTATAACATTTTAAATAGTCTTGACCGCACATTGACAAATCAAGTCAGTTAATAGTAATAGGAAAATATCCCATCACACCGTTATTTCAAAAATAAAAATGCTTATTACCTATTATAAATGTCGATATAAAAATAAATGATAAAGATAGTTTATAAAAAATATACACACTTTGACTTTTCCTAACTTAACATTGTGAATTATTAAAACCAATTATCTTTAAACAAATCATTAACGAATAGTACCAAATAATTAGCTTATCAGTGCGCCGCTTGTAGCCATAGATAGATAGGGTGGTAGTCGTCGAATGATCTCTTCTCCGACGTAAGTTGTGTGTTTATTTAGAATTTGTAGTTATCAGCTGCTGCTCCAGACGGTTATCAGTGAGTCTGTTAATGAACATATATATACTTAATCCTATATGAATTTAGATTCAGTTTAGAGAGTGCAGCAGTTAGCATACAACGAAAACGACTTTCAATTTAAATTTTGGTTGTATAAGTTTGTTATTAGTAAAGATGGCTCTGGTTTGTGTCGAAGACTTTGAGGAGAAGGCGTCCAGTCAGCTGGAGAAGAGTGCATTGGACTATTACAAGAGCGGGGCAGGAGAACAATTTACGCTGAAACTAAATCGTGAGGCCTTCAAAAGGTGAGAAACTGGTTGCTGCCTATTCCATTTAATCGCATTCATAAATTGCTACCACTTGTGTATGGTTTGGGAAGATTGCGACTGCGTCCACGTTGTCTCCGCGATGTCTCCCAGACAGATATCAGCTGCCAGATTCTGGGACAGGAACAAAAATGGCCGGTGGGCATTGCACCCACAGCAATGCAGAAGATGGCGCATCCGGATGGTGAAATTGGCAACGCACGCGCCGCTGGCAAAGCGGGCTCCATCTTCATTTTGAGCACGCTATCGACCACATCGCTGGAAGATTTGGCTGTTGGCGCACCGGACACCCACAAGTGGTTTCAGCTTTATATATACAAAGATCGGTAAATTGAAATAACCATTTTACTTAACTTAAAACATTAATTTTTTCATTTTGTAGCTCACTTACCAAGAACTTAGTTCGTCGCGCTGAAAAGGCCAATTTCAAAGCTTTGGTGCTAACTATTGATGCCCCCATCTTTGGACATCGACGTTCGGATGTGCGCAACAAATTCAGTTTGCCATCCCATTTGAGTTTGGCCAACTTTCAAGGGGAGCAGGCGAATGGAGTGGTTACCATGGGTGGCTCTGGCATTAATGAGTATGTTGCCAGCCAATTCGATCCCAGCATCACCTGGAAGGACATCAATTGGCTAAAGCAACTAACCAGCTTACCGATCGTCGTCAAGGGTGTGCTGACTGCCGAGGACGCTGTCCTGGCCCGCGAATTTGGCTGCTCTGGCATTATTGTCTCCAATCATGGTGCGCGACAAATTGACACAGTGCCCGCCTCCATCGAGGCACTCCCAGAGGTGGTCAAAGCAGTGGGCAATGAGCTTCTGGTCATGTTAGATGGCGGCATCATGCAGGGCAACGATATATTCAAAGCCTTGGCATTGGGCGCCAAAACTGTTTTCATTGGCCGACCGGCTGTTTATGGCCTGGCCTACAATGGAGAGCGAGGCGTCGAGGAAATGTTGGGTGTGTTGCGAAAAGATTTTGAAATAACTATGTCACTGATCGGCTGTCAAAAATTGACGGATATTCAATCGAATATGGTCGTACACGAATCGTTCTATTCTAAACTATAATCTAATTCTACAGTCAACAATTTTAAAGCACTACACTTTTTGAAATAAATATTCATAACAAAATAAATTGTGTTCGATAAAATATATAAATCACTGACAATAAAATTTCATTATTCTATTCCAAATTATAATCTAGCCAGTCGACGGAAAAACTTTTTTAAACAAGCAAAACCAAATAAAATGTCTTCGATAAAAAATCACTTCATGCATTGCATTGTTCTATTCAAAATATAATATAATTCACCATTTGCGTTTTTAAATAATGAAAACAAAACAAATAATGAAAAATATAGATTATAAATCAGTTCGCCAATACACCAATCGAAACTTTTAAAAAAATACATTTTTAAAAATAAATAATCAAAACAAAATTCGATAAATCTCACAAATAAATTGCACTAAACTATCGATGTGCTAAAGAGCAAAACTATCGCGTATTTAGTATTTAAATATCGATAGACTTATTCAGAGGCAGCTGTGGCTGCAGTCAGCATTTGTTAAAACTAATTTGAACAAAATAAAGTTGCCAGAAAAATGCAGCGCGAGGAGAAACACTTTGAAATGACGCTGGATGCGGTTGTGCAGCGTCTAAATGATTTAAAATTGGCTGTGCTTTCGATGATACAGAAACTGGAAATGGAATACATGGACATCAATTGGCCAACGTTCCTCGATAACTTTGCCATCATTTCCAGTCATTTAACCGGTCTAACCAAAATCCTGGCCAAGGAGCAATGTCCGCCGCTACGTAATCGCACCGTTCTGCCCCTGCTCGTGGCCATGGATCGTGACGAGACGTTGGTCAACATCACTGAGGGACGTGTGCCTGTCTTCTCGCATGACATTGTGCCCGACTATCTGCGCACTCGACCCGATCCCATAACGGAAACGAAGATGCAACAGAACGAACAGAAGGCTGCGAATCTCACCAACGATGCGGCAATGAAGCAGGTGACACAGTACAACAAGGTCGTCTCCCATGTGCTCGAGATGGTGAGCAAGGCGCGCGAAGAGTGGGAAATTGAGTCCAGCTCTCGCACGGGCATTCAGCAGACGAGCAGCATGACGGACACACAGATGCTGGTGGCTGCCGTTGGCATGGGCAAGGGACTGCAATTCAAGACATATGGTCCCGGCCCTGGTGGACCGGGCATGATGGTGCCGCCATCAATACGAGGACAAACACCACCGATGGGCGGTCCGTCCATGAGTCCCGGCAACGTGCAACAGCAGCTAGGCAAAGCGCCGACGGCGGTGAAGACCAACATCAAATCAGCGAATCAGGTGCATCCTTTCTCTCGGTAGAAAAAAAATCATAATTTATTGTTGCGCTTGCCGCTTGCTCGTGCAACATCGTATCGTAACATTGAGTAGTATATATAACATATAATATATATGTATGTGGTAATATCAATATCTTAGGTACTAGTCGCGGAATGTGGGGGCTCATAAATATGTGTGTGTATGCGTGCATAAATGTATATGTTTGTGTAGGCCACATAAGTTAAAAAACAAATAATAAACGTTAAGCCGAATAAAAATGAGTTGTTTCTAGTTTAGTAATCCTTCTTTCGCTCGAGGCTCAAGCAGGCAGCGCATGCTTCTCCTCAATGAGAGTCTCGTGCAATTTAATATCTTTCGGCGTTGAGGTATCGATTAGCTCCAAGCTGAGCGCACGTCGCTCATCCTCCAGCTTGTCGACGCGTCGCACTATTCCAATGAATTTCTGACCCAGCGTCAGCTTGCGAAAGCGCACACAATTCTCCTGCGTCCAAACGATGTCTTCCAGCTGGATACCTATAGAAAAGAGGTAACATGTTGAGTGATGGCCTTTTAAGTTGCTTTTGGTTTGTGGCTGGATTACCATGTAGCTGGGCTGGCAACGCCATCATGGGCAACTCGCGAAATTCTGGCGTAAGTTGCAACAGTTGGTTGCAGCGCACAACGCCCTCGTCTCCAGCATCCACAAAGCGCACCTGAATCATTTCATCGTAAATCTTGCGAATATTTACGCTTTGATTTTTGAGAAAAAATTAGGTCAATTGTATGTATTTAGGATGGGAGTGGTAAGACTACTCACCGATGATAGACGCCATCGTTGTCTGCGGCAACGTAGGCCTGACCAATAGCCAGTTGATCGGACTCCACACGCTGAGCCCTTGGACTTTTACAATGCGCCTGCAAGTCCTTCATCAGACGCTGCAGCTGATTGTAGTACTTGTAGGGTTGCACCTAGAAGATGAAGGCGGATCAGTTAAGATATGGCCACAACTACATGGGAATCACGCTTACCGCAAAGCGACCGGGATTGATGGAGAGCGCGACACGCACCTCAAAATAGGCACCCACCGCCGGAATGGCCTCGTACTCCTTGAGCATGGCCAGCAGCGAGTGAGTGGCGAGTTTGGGTTTGCTTGGTGTGCTTGGAGGAGAGGCGACGACGCCAACGCTTGCTGCTGCAACTGTTGTTATCGTCATCGACGTGGGCTGATCGCTGCTGCTGCTCTGGCTCTGACTGGATATGGTGGAACTGAAGCTGCTGCGTCGTATCAACTGACCGCTGGCACTGAAATGCAGGCCGCCGTCGTCAAACGGTTCCAGCCGCGTCGTACTAGAGACACACATGCGGGTGCAGGAAAAGGTACGTGAGGGTGTGTGGGCAAATTAAAAGGAGGACGGCAGTGAACGATGGATGGCAGGAGTGAAGGTTACATGGGGTACGGGTTACACATTGGATAGAACAACAAAAAAAAAAAAAGACTGTTTTTTTCCTTGGCTTTTGGCAGTAGAATAATTATGTATGTTTTTCTGACTCCCATTATTATTATTATTATTTCTTTGCCGTATTATTTACAATGATGATAAAATGAATCCTTAGAGCTAAGCACTTATTACGAACGAAGGTTAGCTTACAGAATGTTGTGAGTTGAAGGAGTCGTGAATGTTGAGATAATTTTGTAGCGATAATTTCATGTCAGTTCCAGTTTATTGAAAGCACTAATTAGAAACTATCATTAAACCACAAGTAGAGCAAAAGATGTTTTTTTTTACACTTCATGTGCGTGTGTGTGTGTGCATATGAGTGTGTGTGTGTATGTGTTTTTGTGTATGAGTGAGTGACAGAAGACAAGTCGTCAACTTACCTTTGCACTTCATACTCCATGCGAATGGCACTGTTCAAGCACAGATACAAGCTATCCTGGCCGCGTGCATGAATCGTCACCATTGGCAGCTTATCATTGGCGCCCTCCATTACCTTGAGCTGCAACAGAAATGGAGCAGATGTTAGACAGATGGGAGCAGTTGAGAGAATTGCACATCATTTGTATTGACAAGAAAGATAATTTACGATAATATTGATATTAATTAAAAAATCAGCTTTCATTAATAGGGAAGGATAGAGGAAGACATAGATACAAAAAGAGAGAGAGAGTGTGATCCAGAGTAAATATATCGAAATGTTAGAATCTTTGGACAGTATTCTTTTCCTTCTTCACTCTTGGCTATATAGACACGGCTGATATCTCCGTCTACACACTTTCCTATACAATTCTAAGCATGACTTTGAAAATTCAAATTAACTGCTCTCATTCGTGAGACTTGACTATATCGATTCGACTGATCAAGGATATATATAGAAATGATTTGTTCTAATGGCAGAAGACCTTTTCACAATTTTCGACAAAATTTTAAACTAGATTCCACAAATTCAACGCAAAATTGAAGATAGAATTATAAAGGACTAAAAATGACTTGGAGAGAGAAAAAGAAACGGACTTGTCTATATAGATTTGACTGATCAAGATTACATATATATAAATATTTGTTCTATGGGAAGCAGACGTCTTCTTTTTCACTAAATTGCTTCGCACTTTCTGCAGTCTCTACAAATTCAAGACTGGATTGCATTGTTTACCAGCACTGGCGTCTGTGGGGAGAGCAATCCACGGAGTCGTCCCACCATCTGGTTATCGATTGGGGGCACATCGTGCAGACGGACGCGCAACGCTTGAGCTGGAAACGAGGCGAGTGCCAGATTGTTGGCCTCCAGGCGATAGATGTTGGAGATGTGCGTCTTGCGCAAACGGCCATCATCCACATAGTAGACCTCGAAGACCTCCTCCTCGGGTGACTTGGGCTTCGAAGTGAGCATGCCACGATACCATTTCTTGACGCCATCGCCAGCCTCATCGCAGACGCAGGTCAGCTGATCGTGCAACAGATCCGAGTAGGTGACACGATGCTGTTCGCTGGCATCGCTCATTATTTTGGTTATGCTCCGCTGCACAAAGCTTAGATCATCGTTGGGTATCAGCACCATCAGATCGCCCACATCGTTCACGTGCGACACGAGCACATGATTGGATTTCTGTTCCAGTTTGAGCATCGGCGAAGGAGTATTGCGTATTATCTGATTGGCAACCAGATCATTGAGATGTATATCCTCCGCCGTCGAGGTGTCATAGAAGGTGCCCACGATGCAGGCACATCGCTTGCCGCGCTCCTCGCACGGCTCCTCGGTCTGTAGAAGTACACCCTGCGCCAGGCCACCAGCTGCATGGAACTGCGTTTCGCTGGTTATGATGCGGGTGACAACGCTATGACCGGCCAGCTCTTTGGCCAGCACAGGCAACGCATACGGATGCTCCTCGAATTTGTCCAAGGCATACATGCTGAGGCACACAGCCTGAGCGGGCAGCGCCAGAAATTGTGGCGGGCACAAATACATAATGTCAAAGTTGATGATCACCTCATCGCCAAAGTCCACAAAATGACAGCTGCACTGACGCTGCTGAGCATCCACGGACATGACACGCACCCGATTCCAATTCTCACTGACCTCCACCAGATAAATTTCCAGCACGACAGGATGCTGCTGCTGCTGGAGCGGTTGTCGATTCTGCGGTCGCGACATGTACGAATTCAGCTGAGCGGTCAGCTTCTCGAACTGAGCACTCTGCTCGATGAGGCGTGCCCAGACATGCGTTGTGTTATCGCAGTGCGTGATGTACATGCTCCAATCCTGCTGCCCATCCACCCAGGGCAACTGCAGCTCCGGCATCGCAGTGGGTGCCACAATCAATGTCGGACTCGCCGAGGGGCTGTTGGCGAACACAATATGCGTATTTACACTGCTCTCGATGCGCATTTGGGGCGAGAGATCGATGAGGCTCCACCAGTTGGTGGGCACCTGACGCTTCACCGTCGCCTCATACCACTCGGGTAGCTTGTGACTGAGTATTCCATTCGGATGTTTCACCAACTCGCGATAGAGTCCATCGAGAAATTCGTTGTCGCTGAGCAGCGTGAGATGCTTGCGCGATTCGAGCAGCTGGAGCCGATCCACGGCCAGCTCGGAGGTGCGCTGCTTGGCCGTCGCCTCGTCCGCATGCTCCTCGGGATAGCTGGTGTATACGCTTTTCCCGATGCGCACCTTGCAGTGCAGCCGCGTGCTCTTGTTCGCATGATAAAACTCATACTCTGGCGGCGCATAGCCAAAGGCGACGCAATATTGCTTCAGCGAGGAGATCGCATCGTAGCCTGGATCAAATTTAAACTTGGCACTCGGAGGCACGGGCTGCTTCATGGCCTGAAATTAGAAACATGAGTTTAGGATTTACATTGGATATGCATCATTGCATTACAAATGTAATAGGGACATTTCTTTTGAAGGAGGTGCTATTTTTTTCGCAACTAAATTTTTTTATTTTGCACAGATTTGTCCTGATCTGGCACAGAAGTTACTCACCGGCATGGGAGGTGATGTGGGCTGCCGGACATTAAAATCCTGTTGTTGTTTTCGTGCCTTAGAGGCCGCATGGTTGCTGACCGCATCCTCTGGTGAATCGGGTGGTGTTATTAAATTGGAAGATACTTCTGCTATTGCTCCCGCTCCTATTGCTCCTGCTGCTGTTGCTCCTGCTGCTGCTGCTGCTCCTGCTGCTGCCACCGGCGTCTGCTGTTGCTGTTTCAGTCTATAATTAACGGAGACGCCTCCGTTTCCGCCACCTCGTGCTCCTGGATATTGAATTCGTGCATGCGGCTGGCGTTTGTTTGCAGTCGTTGCATCTGTCGTCGGATGCGGTTTCATCATCATCATCGCTGCCGGTCGCTGCTGTGCTGCACTGTTGCCCAATATTGGACGCAGCTGAGGCTTGTGGCGTGTGGCAGCTGCAGCGGAAGCAGTAGCAGCTCCAGCAGCAGCAGCTGAGTTGCCATTCATCTCAGTTGCCAGCTGATTAAAAGGAGGTAAGCTTGTAGGCGTTGGAGTCAAAAATTGGTGGACAACTTTGACTGCTTTATCTTCTTTGATCGTTAGCTTGCTTAGATCGTTGGTGAGTAGCTCCGCTTTGGCCTGGCAACGCTGTAGCTGCTCCTGCTGCCTGGTCTGGCTCAGTTGTTTCTGCAGCTGTGCCCGCGCCTGGAGGCGACGTTTGTGCGGTTCCTGCAGCTGCCTAATCTGCAACTTCTGCAATCGTTGCTGCTTACGGAACAAGTTTTCGAGTCGCTGTTGTTGCCCCTGTTGTTGACGCAGCTGCTCGAATTTTTTGCGTAAGCCTTCCAACTCCTTTTGTTGGTAATTACAGTTGTGGCAGTTGTGCCTATTGTTGTTGTTATTATGGATGTTGGTATATTCGTTTTTGTTGTTGTATCTGGCAACTGGACGCACGTCGTAACGCACTGGTGCCGCTTGTGGCCGCACTAATTTCGACTTGGAATTTTTGCTGCTCTTCTGACCGTGTACCATAGATACAATGTGCGCCGATTTGGAGTTGGGCTTGGCGCTAACAAAGATCTGCAAGAGTAGACAATAAAACTAAATACGTGAGTTAAGTTCAACTTTGGTCTATTTAATGAGTTGAAAAGAAAGCCAAGCATACGTTTTGTGTTTAGCCATCAATGCAAAGAGTCTATGTTGAATTGATGGGGAACACAAGCGAGTTTTTGAGAGTTTTTACATTAAATGTTGACCTTATTTCTAATTTTAAGGTTGACCAAATATATACTAAATATACATTATCTTTAATAGACTTTATTTTTAATTTTCTTTAACGGAATGTTGAGCTAAAGTTTACCCTATTTATGATGTTCGTTAACATTGAGGTAAAGCTTACCATATTTATAATTATATTTAATTTTTACCTACAGTTTTTTGTTTACCTTTTTAAAATATTCTACAATTTTGAGCTAAAGTTTAAAATATCTATAAATTTATTTAATAATTTTCTTAAATGTTTACCTAAATTTTACTTTATTTATAATTATATTTGATTGTAAGCTATGGCCAAACATTATATGAAAATAGCTCAGTCATTATCTTAAATTTCTTAAATGGAATTTTGAGCTAAAATTTAACTTATTTATGATTTTTATTTAATTTTGATCTAAAGCTGACATTATTTCTAGACTCTTTATCTGCATAACTCGTATATCGTTTTTATTTTACCTATTAAGTAGGTTAACTTAATTAATTAAAAACTTCTATTGATGAGCTTCATTATAAATTGGTGAGTTTATTTAAGACATTTTGCAGAGAAAAAAAGTTGCTGACATCATCATCCAATTGACAAATTTCGTTTAAACTTTATTGGCTGCTTTTTTTCAGTTTCACAATATCGATCAATTGTCGCAATAAATATAATTTCTCATGTGCTTCCAGAGTGATTCACATTATGTGGGTCGTGAAGTTATAAGACATTTCTTATGAGGTGTGGAACTATTAAATATATGTGTACATTTATATATACATATGTATATGACGTTAATCACTTATGGGCAAGCTCACAAAGACAAGCTGTGAACGTGATAAGGGGAACGCACAAATGAAATTGCAAAGTTATTAAGTAATTAGCTTTTTTTGCAGAGAAAGCTGTGAAAACTGTTGATGTTGTTGTTGTTATAAACAACTAGCTGATTAGTCACTCGATTTGCAATATTTGTATTTCAGTTGTGCTGCACAGCATAAATGGAAGCGGAAACAGTTGCAATTATGAGAGCAATAAAATAAAATTGTCAGCTTACTTTATAAAGTTAAGCAACTCTTTACAAATTCAAAATGAAATTTATTGATTTAGCAATGCATTCTCAGCATTTTTTCCAGCATCCCACAGACAGACTGGCAGATAGACTAAACATAAAAACACACCACCCGCTACTGAGACAAAACATTTAAAGGCCAAATGAGGCCAATTGGAGCGTAGGAGTTGAGAGAACGAGAATCGAACTGGAAGCCGAGAATGAATGCAGCAATGCAAAGCGTCATGCTGATAAGAACAACAAAAGGGAATGGGAATGTGAAGAGTGACGATTGACGCTTGACTTTTAAACAATGAGAACGCACAAAATATCGCATAAGTGCCTGCCATTTAAAAATAAATTAAAACAAGAGTGAACGCGAACGAGCATCAACAAGCATTAAAATGCAATATGACGCTGCCTCCGTCTCTCTCTAACAGACAACAAAAACATTCGTTCACTTTCACCAAGCATGCAAAAGCGATATGCACAAAATACACACTCAAACACACATACAGACACAAGGCGAGAAAGAGCGTAGAAAGAGAGCAGCAAAGACGGACAGCCAAAAAAAAAGATTAAATTGGCGCTGTCATTTTTCGCTGTGTAGTTTTTCTTTAATATTTTTTTTGTGTGTGCTATTGCATTTATTAAAATGGCTAATCAGCACATATATCTGTCATATGAGATGGCATATGGTCGTTAAATAAGCAAATAACAAACATTGTTTACACTTTTGATGAGGACGCGAAAACGCGCGGCGTTAGTTGACACGTTGCCTCTTTGATGGCAGGCAAGCCCGGCACACACACACACGCAACACCGACACAGAGCGAGCAAAAGAGAGAGAGACAGCACCGCACGCGTTGACGTACCGAAACTTACTGAGTACAATAGCGGACAAGCGCTTCTAAAAGCTCAAAATGAAGACACCCAAAAGCTGTGTATATCAGAGACAGAGAGGAGAGAGCGTAAAAAGAAAAAGAGATTGCGGGTGAGAATTTATGGGAGAATGGCGTCACCTCTCTTACTTGCACTCATTTACTTACTTCGTTGTCGACTTGCTGGAAATTGAATGCATTTGTATGCTCCAGCAAATCCAGTGAATTCCTATAACCCAGAAGACCAAATGGGATTGGCTTTTGCTCCTCAGCCAAATAATCACGCTCTATCACTTGCAAGCTGACCGGCGGCTTTAGTGAATTTATTAGCGAGCGCACAACAATTGTGACATCCTTTAGATAATCTTCTTTTGCTTTCAACGCCATGGCAAACAAAATTATGAAGCTGTAAACTGTAAAATAATACTAATAATGCATTAACGTATATAATATATAATGAATACACACCAATCAGTCGATCAACTGCGATAAGGAATTAATTATCACCCACAACTACAAATATGCGTGCAAAAATACGAAATACGCGGAAAGATCGCCACACAGGTAATAGCAATAACAGTTAAAAGCGAGTGTGAAAGAGAGACAGCAAAGAGTTGCGACGCCAGCAATTTCGATTTTATGAAAAAATTGAGACACCTTCCAAAATAAAGAAAAAAATCTTCTTATTGTGACAGCTATCAATTTAGCATGAAATTTTCAAGCAATCTACTTCCCCAGCCTTGTCCACAATTTATCGATTTAAATTAGAGCTGGCAAAGTAACTTTAATACAATTTTATATTATAAACGCCGCAAAGAGAAAATTAATGTATTACATTTTTGACTGTCAGCAGACCTTTATTTATTTAGGTTCCACAAAATATTTTGCAATTTCGCTCGCGAACGTTTTTGTTGGTCTGTAAGCTGGGCTTTAGTGGGAGATTGCATCAACATTTTGTCAGCCTTATGAAAATTATTAAGAACATCGATGATTTCAAAAGTCCATGAGATGACCGCCACAAGTTTGTCGATATTTTTGTGAGTAAGACATCGTATTACCATTCGATGATTTAGGGTTACCCCGTGCAAGTGCTTCAAAATAATCGATTAGTGTTAACGGCTCACAAATTTAAATGAAAACTTAATTAATATTTAAATAGATACATTTTTATTATAAAAATATAATTATTATAGAAATAACATAAGCTTGATGCATGAATGGGATTATTTAAACGAAATTTATGTCTGACCCTTATCTCTTGTTTGTTTGATTCGCTTTCGCTTATATCTACTCAAATTTGTCGAAATGTTGGCTAAGTTATTGTGCTTGAGACAAGTTGCTTTCCGCTTTTCTTGGTTAAACGTATCGTTGTCCTGCCTGTTTATGTAACCCCCTCGAATCGACGATTTTCGTTCGTAGCGGTCACGTGTTCTTTTGTGTTGCAACCAGTTGCGGCGTCGTTTTGCCTGCCCTTGTTGGCGTTCGTTTCGTGTCGCCTCACGTTGCATTTGCTGCTCTTCGCGCACCTTCTGCTCCAGCCGCTGCTCCTCCTTCAGCGCTGCTGCCACATCCGACTCGGTGTTTATCTCATCTGGCGCTCCATAGCCAAAATAATAGCCACGATTGTGATTCGACGGTGGCCGATTTGTTGGCGTCATCGATGTGGTCGATTTGGGTTTGTCCAATCTTTCACGCGTCTTGCTCTTGGAACGATCCAATGGAGTTGGCTCTGTGGGCATCGCTGTCGCTTGTTCCGCCATCGTTGTCAATGATTCCGTGACTGTACAAGTTGGCTTGGGATTAGCTGATGTTGTTGTAGTTTTTCCACAGTTCCCTGGCAATTTTTTGACGATCTCCGATTCGAGTTGATTGAGATTATTGATGATGACAAGAGCCCGCTTCTTCATGCGCCTCGAGATTTCGATTAGACGCTTAACGTCATTTGGCTTCAATTGCAGTTTCTTGGTCTTCTTGGCACGTGGCGCAGAATTAGTTGTTGTTTTTGTTGCTGTTGGTGTGTAATCGGGAGCACATGTAGTTTTTTTGGAGTCGGGTCTCTTGCAGAGCGTCAGAATCTTGGCTAAGGGGTTCTTCTTCTCATTAGCTATCCTTCGTTCCAGTGGAGGTTTTGACTTAACTGTTTTCTGTTGCGCGTTTATCTTCATCATGCGCTGAAATTCGCGATCGGCGGCCTCATTCTGAATGTGCTCCATGCGGCGCTGTTGTTGTTCCCGATCCTCAAGCGGATACTCTTTCTGCAGTTCGTACTTACTGTGGACCCAGTTGAGGAGCTTCTCCTTTGGCTTCCTGGTATCCTTATCCAGTTTGTAATTGTTCTGGGCATCACTCCGCATATTTTTGTCCAGCTGCTTAAACAGCTCGCTGGGATCATTGTCCACGTTGTAGGGTGTTGCATTGAATGATCTATTCGGCTGCATTTGCAGACCCAACCGATACTTGTTGGTGTAACCGCTGCGACGATCAGATATCTGATATTTTCCATAATAGGGATTATAATTGTATTCTCTGCCGGACACTGGATGAGCCACGATTACCATTGCCACGATTGCCAATAGAGTCTCAATTCCGACTTTGTTGTGCCTCCGACTTGACATTGTTTCCAATCTCACAACACTTTGATCTCAAAACTCGCTCAACATATCCTGTTAAATATGCTGAAACTGAAAAGCTTCGAAAAAACAAAAATTATCTCAATTTTCAAGAATTCATTTCACTAAAAATATTCTTACAATACTTTAAACTGTCATAACTTTGTACTCTATTTAGAATTTTAGATTTTAGAACACCTCCAAGGGTAATTCGACTAATTATTTATAAAGTACATTTCTAAGAG
The DNA here is from genome assembly GCA_035042185.1 of Drosophila kambysellisi. Lineage (NCBI taxonomy): Eukaryota > Metazoa > Arthropoda > Insecta > Diptera > Drosophilidae > Drosophila > Drosophila kambysellisi. The sequence continues at coordinate 8,255,973 of JAWNLS010001251.1, forward strand.
GAAAGGTTGTGTGTTACTCAAAAACTAGGGTTTTTCTTTTCCTATTTCCATTGTTAATTTCTCTAAAATGTAGAATAAAGGAACGCATAACTTTTACTTTAGCTTTTATGTTAATTATACTAAGATTACTACTTATAAATTATAAATATTCAACAACTTTAAATAATAAATTTAAAGCAGCTAAAATCTATTATAGAAGTCGAAAGAGCCAATATCAAGACTATTTTTTTCAAAAACAAAGATTTGCATTTATACTTTTTGGATATATTTTCCAATATTGTGAAATACATTTCTGAAAAATAGAAGAAGCCTTCATAATTTAAAACATTTCTTTTCTAAAAATGAAATATTTCTGTATGTAATATCTAAAAATCGAGCAATTATAAACAAATTATTTCATTTCCGATTTTCCTATCAAAATAGTTACATAGATTGTTTCTTACTCTATAATAAATTTAAGTATATTAAAAGAAAAGTACTCAAACAACAGCAATTATTTTTGATTGCCTAGCTGCAGAATAATATTAAATGTTTTACTTTCATTTTAAAATGTGATGTGTAATTTGTGAAACTGGCAACAACTATTAAATGCAATTACTAACTGACCATCATGTGTCACGGATATTGCCAAGGGGCCTTGTTATGATGACGCAAATATTGGCCAACTGCACGCGCTAAGCCAACTAACGTACGGTTACATTGGAAGTGCATTGGAATTGGCCTGGAAGGGGCACAAGGAGGGGGGTGCTACTGAGATGACTCAGTGAGTGTCGCAGACTGTTTCGCATTCAGTCGCAGTTTCAAACTCAAGCAGAGCGGACAAAGGACACAAAAGTGACAGAATCGATGCACAAGACTTTTATATAGACATCAAAATATTTATATTGTGCCTCGTTTAGACTTAGTGTCCGCATAAGAAACCAATCAATAACTTGGCCTTGAGTTAAATCGACGTATTCGCGTGTCGTAGTTTTTTAAATGCCACACAAACGCAAAAGGCATAAAACTGAATTAAAGCTTTAAACTAATTAATCGTTATTAATCATTATAATAAGCAATAGCGATAGTTTAGTGCCTTAGATATATCTGGAAAGAAAGAGAGTGCGATGACTGTTCCCAATATGCACACGAAAATAATTATATTGATTTTATTTTTCTATAACGGTTCCTACAATTGGAGTAAAAAGTTCTAATTCCCAGTTGTCCAATTGACTTATCCCCCACCCAACCAACCACCCACCACAGGCGGCATTTGTCTGTGTGCGTGTGTGTGTGAGTGTGTGCGTGCGTGCGCGTGTGTGTGTTGTTGTGTGACGTCTCCGTGCCTCCGCTGTGCCGTTTGCTTTGTGACAGTGTGCGTGTGAATAACGGATTCAGGTGAGTTTCGCATTTAACATGATCCCATTATGCCACCTTTATTTCTCACTGCTATTCGCCTATCGATTTTATACTTTTGCCATGAAAATAGCATTGGCAACAATACCCATGCCACCCCCAACAAGACGGACAATAACAAGTAGACAACAAAGAGAGAGGCCTCAAGAAAACGCATCTGTGAGGGCTTGGCTACACTGATGGCACACAATATTGTGCGCTCTTAGATAAAATACATTGCAATAAATTGTAAATCAGTTTCTTTATTTTAATGGTCTATATGCTATAGAATATGATCTGAAGTCCAGACCCAAAGAATGATATTTATTTGGTAATATTGCTTAGATATACATTTATTGCAATAAGCAGACCATGTTTCTTGAATGCAACTGTAAATGGAATCTCATTGCCCTCTCAGTCAATGTTCCATTTTCTTTGGCTTTCTGCTCTAATGTTTCCAGCCTGGAAATTCTCGAGTTCACGCGCCTGCGCTTTGATAATGGAAACACGCAATGTTTTGATAGTAAAATGGAACAGGATACAGATACAAATACAAACAGCATTTCTATGGCAACAACACGCGGCTGCAATTGTTTACAAATACGCTCGCATAAATTGCCACGTAGCACGTGGCACGCATCGAGACGAACATTGGAAGCATGTGCGAAATTGTGGCAATAGGTCTGCTCTCCTTTAACGCAAGGAGTGCTGCCGGCCGGCTTCAATCTTCAATTTCAATTGATGACGTCAGAGTGGTGGTTATTTGCTGTTTTGGCGACATTGAACTAGTTACATTATTGCCTATGTACGTAAATATGTTAGTTACGTAAATACGTAAAACCATGTACGTATGTACGAATGTACGATAAAGCTCATATTTCGTCGTGACGCAAGCAGGTTTTTTTATTTGGTATTCAATTTCGACACCTACGCAACAAAAAAAGGAAGAATAAAAAAACCTCTAGCCACAACCTTAAACCGAAGCGTTCTTCAATTTCCACTTGGCTTCCGTCTGTTTTAAGTTTTTCGATTTGAATCAAACAAAAGCAAAAACAAATTATTGACAGATAAATCGCGGCTAAAAACTTCAGATTTCAACGTCGCATTAATTAGTTAATTAATTGGACGAATTTATTAGTTTATGCATTATTTGCCTAGCCTATGCAAAATATGCCCTCAAATGTTGATTTTGATTTCATTCGCGTTATAAATAAATAACAAATATAAACAGTATAAAGATACTAAATACCTGACCTTGAAAATGCATACGTGATTTATGTACAAATGTATTTTTATATACTATATTACAGCAATTGTTGCTGCCACAATTGTTGTTTTGTGTTGTGGACATTCATTTATGTTTATGCCGTTTGTTTCATTTTTAATTGCACACAAAATGTTTGGCTACGTTTTCACAACAGAAAATGCAATTTTCTACGACGCAAAAAGTCACCCATATAATAAAAACACATATTGTAGAGATGAATTCAACAAAGAGAGCGAAGAGCAAAGAGGAAATGAAAACGAGGCGAGACGAGGGGTTTTGGGAATTATATAAACAAGATTATAAGGCATTGTTTTTCAGCCTTTGATTAGATAATCGCCAAAATCAACAAATCTAACTAACTTTCCACTTACTCAGCGCAAAAGTAAACTAATTTATCATAAGCCATATGCCACAAAGTACTTTATATGAAAGTATAAGTATAATAAACGGACGCATCTAAAAACGCTTCAGCGTCAGGCAAATATTTGAATAAGAGATACAAAAAATTTACAAAATGTATACCATTTTATATTTATATGACAGTTTTCGTCATAAAATTCCTTAATTCCTTAGTTTTTTTCCCCCGTATTCCATAAATTATTAATTTACTTTAATCATTTGATGAAATTCCTTTTCATTCCCTTCTTTACAGTATAACGGCTCAAATCCTATTTGCAGTTATCAACAAAAATAAAAACAGCGAAAGGAACTGGCAAAAATAATATCGAAACGATTAAGCGTAGCACAACAAACGTCGCGTTAAAAGCAATCGTAACGTTCGCTTACCCCTCGTTCCGTAAGTGAAGCCCTTCGTGGAATATTTTTCAAGTTTTTTTTGCGTCATAATAATATAATAATATTTGTTCGCATAGCTTATGCGACACAAATAAGCAAAGCAAAAACAACACAAAAGCAAGAGCAAAAGCAACAAAAACTGTGCCGATATCAAAGACAATACAATTGCGATCGCGTTGCTCTCCCTCGGCTATTAGAGTATATAAGCGTGCTCGTATCAACGAGCTGTGTGCATTCAGCATTCGACATCGAAACAATCGTCGCTAGAGCAGAGCTCAATTTTCAGTCGTATTTCGCCTCTTGTTGGAAACGGATCAGGGTTGCGGAACAGTTTGAAAGGAAGAGGAAGCGTATCAAAGTGCAAGTGTAATCTTTTTTACAGTTATTTACATATGTACTACCATATGTAGTAATTGAAATCATCATCAAGCTGACAAAGTGTTAAACAAAATCCACTTCGATGTCGATAAATTCGCCAATATTGTTAAAAAACTCTGACCTGCATTGAACAGGAAAAGAGTCTACAAACAAAAAAACGAAACAAAGAAAATCTTGTTAATTGCTAGCGTAAATAGCAAAAAAAAAAAAAACATTTAAATACAACTATAAAAAAAAACATTTAAGAGCGGCAAGCAAGCAATCAAGTTGGCTGCTTTTTAGTTCACGTTACGTTATTTTTTAATTTCTTTGGGTTTTGATATAAAATAAAAACACAAAGTGCAAAACAGTTTGAGAGCAATTGTTGGCCCCAAACTGTAAATCAAAGAAATTCAATTTTTGTTATTCGAGAATCGCAACGAAACGTAAAGCAACAAATCGCGTGTTTGGAATATTCACAAGAAAAACAAACAAAGCGAACAAAACCCACACCACAACAAGCAACATTATTAATTGGGCTTAGGCCATTGTATGGGTAAGTTTATTACAATACGTTAATATTTATATTAGAGTTTAGAAAAACCTTGAAGTGTAGTACATACAGTGGGGCTGAGAGTGTTCTTACAGTGTACAAATGCATTAGTAAACCCCTATTAGGTGTTATTTGGATAGGATAAGAATACAAAATTAAGTGATACAAAACAAGCGATAACAAAAAATATTATTTAAATATTGAACTATAATTTTTACAAATAATTTTATTAAATAAATTATTGTGTATTCATTTTTCTGATATATACATTTTTGAAACAAATGATTGTCAAATCTTTTTACTGATATATACGCTTGAAAAAAGTTATTTTTTGTGAATCACTGATTAGCACTTAAAAATAATGGCCTAGCAACAGGTTGAGCTGAATAATTTTAATTTTAGCTGCACACAGCTGAACCCAATATTTGCACTTATTTTTAGACAATTATTTTAGAGGCGCAGAAACCTTAGCACAGTTCTTAAAATCACACATAAACGCATGTATAAATATATATGTATATCTGCATACGCATATGCGTATGTAAACAATTAATTAGTCGGAAAACAATGATTCACTTCTGTAATCAAATGTGTAACTGCCAATTCAGAAAAAACAGCGAACAAGGCTGACGCAAATTGTTTCTAATAAAAAGCCCAACAAACAATCAACCCCAATCGCTGAGAAGCTTTCGAATGATTAATATAACGTTGAATTCGCTTCAAAAACATCGCAGACAGAAAAATGGGCGGAGCGAGTTTGTACGGGGCATGAGCTAAACACGTGACTTCTAATCCCCTTTCTGCCCGCCCGCCCCCCATTTTGGTTTATGTGTATTTTATTATTATTGCCCCATCTTACATAAATTCAAATGGAGCTTCTACGCAACAGTCTCCAAGTGGCGTATTTTATGAACGAGACTCCTAATCAGCTTGTGCCTTAAATTCATATATATATATATATATATATATATATATATGTATATATACATATATTTATATTTACATATTTAGCAGACTGTACTTAACTGTCGTATTTTCCTGTCACGCTTGATAAGCGTTTTTTTCTTGCATATTTTGATTGAAGGGCACAAATAATATACAAACAATCTGTTGCCAAAGATAATTATGTAGATTAAGGGCAAAGGGCACTTACATCAAATAGTAGCCGGAAATTACAGCTAATGACCTTTAAGTATACCTTATGTACCTATAATTTCAGCTGACCGTCTGGCAAAGATCGTTACGAATTGATTAGAAAAATAGAAAAATAATCAATACTAAGGAAAATGTAAGCCAGAAATTCGAACTAACTGCAATTCCTTTTCTAATCTATTTAAGAACAAGAAAAAAGAGAATCGCAATTAAACAACATTTCTTTAAAAAAAAACGTCGCAGCGCAGGTACCCCAGTTTTAATAATCTATAAAAAAGTGCGATTAGCACTTTCCTGTCATCAATTCAATAAATAAACAACAACTTTCAAAATTTGAAAGCATTTTATTTCTAATTTTCTATCACCACTCAATTTTATTAAAATATAAAAATCAATTATAATAATTAAAATACGTTTGTATTTGAAAATAATCGCTTACCTTACTTGAAATATCATCTGTTTTTGATAATGATATTGCCTTACTTTTAATAATCCTCTAGGAAAACATCTAACATTCGCAACACACTCTCCGAATGTTGGTGATTGTTGAGAATGTGACTTTGTACATACTGTAAATGTTGATATTGGCTGGCTATAAGATTAAAATTAGCAACTAAAGCACAAAAAAAATATTATATAGGCAATAATGTAACATTCGTAAACTCAGAGCAAAAGTCAAGAATTCTATACTAAATAGAATGAAAAAACATTGTCAATGTCAAGAATGTTTTTGTCTTGAAATTGAAATTTGTATTTAAATTAATGTTGATTTTAATACAGACGTGATGAACATGTTTTTGAGCTAACACAAATTAACATTAATGCGGAGAACAAGCTCTCGCTTGGAGTTAGTTATTACGTTCTTATTTAGAGTATCAAAAATGATTAATCAACCTTGAATCTTAAGTAAAGTCTTAATTGTATTACCAAAAATGCTTAATATCGATATTAACCTAAATCAATCTAAAATTTTAAGTAATTAAAGTAAAAACCAATTAGTGAAAAAATATATGGTTTTGAATCTTATCAAGTCTATGAAATTATCGAGCAGAGTTGTGAATTAGAATTAGTATGTATATATATAATAGGCTTAATTCTTATTTTGTTTACGATTTAAAATCCAGAAAAATTCCTTGTGCAGCTGATCAACTTCGAACTAATTAAATTCCATTCCGATTAGACTTGAATTCAGAAGGGGAATTTTCTATGTATTTGAAAAATTATTAATTTTTATTTACTTATTAACAGATCAGTCTAAACTAACGGCGAAATTTGGAGACGAGCCGGATCTCGTGTTCAACGGAGCGCAGAACCGGAATAGTCTGCAGAATCTTGGTGCCTGTTCAGCGTTAGCCGCAATTGAGGCCGCAGCCACCACACAGGAAGCAACATTGAGAAGCAACAAGTCCAACATTCAACTAGAAGCCACCGCCACAATCAATGACTGTGAAAGTGGCTATGTGCCCACCGTGGGCCGATGGGGTGCCGAATGGCCAAGCTGACTCGCCGCTGGCAACGGTGCCGGTGCCGGTCACGGCCACGATGTGGCAGCAATTCCAGCCGACGACGTCAACGATGATGATGTCGTCGGCATTGCTGCTGTGGGAGAAGCCGCCGGCCAGCAGCAGCAGCTGTTGCAGCTGGCGGATGCGATGCGTGGATTGGGATTGACTACTACGACGACAACGACGACCAGCAAGTCGAAGAACACAACTCATGAGCATGCTGAGAAGCCAGTCAACAGTTGCACTCATCGGGCCCCCTCAACGCCCAGGCGCACGCCCTCAACATCCAGTGAGGATGACGACTACGAAGAAGACGAAGAAGAGGAGCAGCAGCAGCTGCAGGGCGAGGAGGAGCAACAAAACTCGTGGTTGCCAAGCGCCGATCTGACATCGGTGGCTAACGCATCGGATCGTTACTCCGACATCATCCAGCTGCTCAACAGCCAGAAGACCAGCCGCACATCCCTCGATCTGCGCAGCAGCAATTGGGCCATGGCCGATGGCTACGATCTGAACGCCTACAATCAGATTAATGGCGTCTGGCCGTTGGGTCATCCGCTGCCGTTGCCCGACTGGGACAGCGCCGTGGAGCCGGCCAAGGATGTGCTCATCTTTGAGAATGTGTGGCAATATGAGGAGCTAAATGGCATTGTGGAGACAGCACTGCAGCGGATGCTCGAGGAGACGCACTATAATACAGTGAATCTGTTTGTGGATTTCTATCGCAGCTTCAAGCGCACCCGTCGCTCCGATCTGCGGAGCTTCTTCCAGTTCTATGATGTGCCCATCAATCGGCGCCATCACATGTGCGTCTCTCTCGCCTTTGAAATCATAGCGCGCTTGGTGCAAATGTTTCCACAGCTGGGCAACTATTTGTATGTGGTGTCCTGCGAAGAGCAGGTTGGCGATTGCAATGACTATGTGCTTATGGATGAGGAGTATGGCATGAAGACCGCCGATGCGGGCGTTGAAAAGGAGCACGTGATGGTCGCCATGCGTTTCGCCATCGGTGAACGGCGCGGTGTCATGATCCTTGATCCCGGCTATCATGTCGGACGCGCCGTCACGGTCATGCACGATCAGAGCTATCCACACACAGGTAAATGTCATATATATATACATATATCTATATGCATATAGAAGCTAATCTTTCGCTCTCTCTCTCTCCAGGCTGGTTCAATCAATCGAAGGAGCCCCATTTACAGCGTGATTACTGCTACAGTTTTAGCCAGCAGAGCGACAAGTTCGTCGAGTGGAAGGAGCGTGAAATACGTGGTGATGAGGCCAGCTTCAAGACATCTCTAATTTATATTGTGCAGGAGTATATGACGGCAGTCGATGTGACTGTACGCCGTAATCTGGTGTACAATTTCCGTTCGCTGCTGTCGCGCGATGCCAAGGGACGCGTCTATGCCGGCCTCTATTTCCCGCTGGTATCCAATGTGCAGGAGGCGCATCTGACGCTCTTCTACGACGGGCCCAACGAGCAGCGTGTAAAGGCCAAGCTAATGTTTAGCGCCTTCAAGGTGGCCAAGGGCAAGGTAAGCCATCAAATCGTACTCAAATTGAGCAGACATAAGTACTAATTCAATTGTTCTTTGCTTTACAGCAATTGCCGGATTACGTGTTGCAGCATCTGGTGAAGTTGGCCCCACAGATGCACATGTCGCAGCAGGAGCTGACGGAGCTGTGCAAGTCGCTGTCCGAAGTTGTTTCCGATCAGAATTTCATCGGTCAGGTGTTGGCCATCAATGATGACATCAATGTCATGTCCATGGAGAATTGACAGTTAAAGCAGCCTAAGAATGCCGCTGCAGCAACGACGCCAACCAACAACAAGGACACCAGCAAGGAGCAAACTAACAAAGCAGCTGCACCTTAGATATTTGAAGTTTAAAATGAAAAACCAAATAACTAAACAATATTACAACAAATACTTTTCCCTTTCCAAAACAAAAATGAATTATTAATTTGTATAGCAACTAGAAACGTGCACTTATAACCAATATATTTCAATTTAGTAATATAACCTACTCATATAAAACAACAAATTCTATATACAAACATATAAACACTACAAAACAATACACTTATACACAAAATACACTTATAAATCCCTCGTATCATTTTTTAACTTTATTCAAAAAGTTAGTACGAGCAATATATATTTAGATTTTCATTTGTGCTTGGCTCTCATTTCGATTTCTTCAACTTATAATAATCAATTTAAGCTATGCAAAAACAACATTAGTTGATATAATTATTTTATTATATGCACCGTAAAATTCATTTTGTTTACTTAATAAATGCAACATCAGCTAGCTCAAATAATGGGAGTTTTATTTTTAAAAAAAGCGGAAACAGGCCAAGATTTTGTAATTTCCAATCTGGTTAGTATATAATTTAAAATGTGCTTTCACTAGTTTAACTTTTTCCAATTTGAGTAACTGGCATTTTACGGATTGCGTCGCACGGTCACACTTAAAGCCGGCTGCCCAACAGCTGTTTGCCGACGTTCCTAATTGCAAATTAGATATTTAGTCAAATTAACAACTCGGTCGACTGTTTATTTATGTATTTTGCTATGTCACAACATTGTTAACTTGCAAATACACAGACATTGACAATACAACACAATTGTGATCTTTTGTAAGAAGGTGAGTTGTTTATATAGCCGTAAATCATTTGCCGGCGTTCCGACACCTGTTGAACAAAAAGACAAATTAATTGTATATTGAAATCAGGTTCTAAATAGCAAAAAACGAGCGCGCGAAACTTAAACGATTCAGTTGTCTTTTGAATTTGTTGCCGTGCGGTTGTGTTTTCAGAGTGTGTGTGCGGAACCGGTTTACCAAAGTGTAAACGTGACGAGCTGCCGTCTTTAAAAGTCGAGTCAGCCACAGAATTTGAAAACTATTTACCTTTATTTTAACTGACAAAAGGTTGTCAAATATTAGCATAGGCACAGAAAACGCTTTGCCACGCCAAAGTGCACATCGAAAACGCATCAGCCTTGATTGAAGTGTTTTTCGTGCAGTAAGTAAATACATGAAAATGATGGTATATATTCACACGTATGTGCAACAACAATAGAAATAGAAAGTTTATAAAATGCAAGACAGTTTTTAAGAGTTTTTTTTTCTTTTTGTTGACGGAAGTGGAAGACGCCGCAAACGTTGACAACGGCAAAAAAATATATATTTTACGAGAGTCAGAAATATCACTTACACACACACACACACAGACACTCATATGTGACTTTATTTAGTGGGTTATTTTGGTAGCCCTCTTCGCACCTGACTGCTGGCTACCATTAGTTACTTTTTCTACACACATGTTTGCCTACTGTCTATGTGTGAGTGTTAGTTTATATATATATATATATATATGTATGTGGTTTTGGCCCATTCTTTGACTTCTCTTCGAACTTTCATTCCCAATGCTTGGCTCTTTTTTCTGTTTCGGTTAATTTGCATTTTATGCGTCGACAGCGTCGTTGTTGTTTTTTAGAAAACCACTCATTGTGTTTGTTAACTGGGGCACGGTTCTCATTGTTGTCACCTTGATTATGTTATTTAAAACTGCAGCTGTGCCAAAAAGGCAGTTCTCAAAGTGCATCGAATTAACAGTTGATTTGTGGGAGCTGCTTACTCAGGTCATGTCATAAGAAAGTGCACATAGTGACCAGCTGAGTATCTGAATCCCATCAGACAATAGCAAGTAAATACAGTAGAACCTCAGTGAGTGGAACTCTTTTTTAGACGAATACTTTTTACAAAAATTGACTGGAAACATTAGGTTCTTTGCTCAAATTATTTGTAAAGCTTAATCAAAATTTGTAAAAGTAATTTAAATAGAATTTAAAATGACTTTGAATAAATTAGAATTCTGCTAAAAAATTGATATACTTAAAATATAAAATTACTTTGAATATTTTCCAATTTAGTGAGTTTCTTTAAATACAAAATGTAATCGATGTTATTATCTATTTTTAATTCTCAATAATTTTTGTCTAGCCAAGTGGATTTAGATAGTGGAATGTTAACTAATCAAAATTCGCTTTGGTGATCTTTGTACCCAACGCGTTGAATGACTGTTTCCTAATCTCTCCACAGTATCAACACAGACACAACATACACCCACACCCACACCCACACACACCAACACCAACACACACATACACAACCACTCACAATGTTGCTGATTTTGGGGATACTTCTCTTTGGGCTTATGCTATGCGCCTTCATATTCAGCAAGACGACCAAAGAAATGCCCAAATCCTGGTTCGAATGGAAGACGGAGTTCAGATATCAGTACTTGGGCATCATCGGACTTGTGCACGATGCGAGATATGCGGCAAGGGATCGCGTCGGTAAGTCTAAATATATTATATAATTATAAGTATGTAATTATAAATGCCATTGTAAACTGTCCATCAATAACTCGTTTTATCATTTCCATTATCTTAATTTTTTTTATTGCTGTTTTTATTTTTTTGTTGTACTTTGTATTTTTTAAGCACTCTACAAGCAGCCGGATCGCATTGCTGTAATTACGGGCGGTAATCGTGGAATAGGGCTGCGAATTGTGGAGAAATTGTTGGCCTGCGACATGACCGTAATTATGGGTGAGTATTCGGTGTAGAGTGTAAAGTATCGAGTGTCGAGTGTAATTAACAATTAGTGTTTGTTGTCAATACAATGCATAAATAAGTGATTTCCATTTGTTATTCGACCATCAACACTTCTCTGCAATAGCAACACAAACAAAACTTGAGCAAGCAAAGGCGTGCATTGCTTGAGCAATTAGTGTAAAGCAAACAAATATAAAATCAACTGAACTCAACTGATCTGAGTCCAAAAGCCCAACAGTCCTACTCCCCTGCACCTATAAATACTGAATCGATCAAACACACAGATTCTACTTCTGCCCCTTCAAATGTAAACTGATAGTTGGTTAAACAATGCTCACATCTATCTAATCACCAGACTTCATTTACTTTTCATGACAACAATGTGTTTGGGCACAGGAAAAAATTCATATTTTTGAATTTGTTTAACATAAATAAGAATTTTTATATTGACTTTATTTTTTGTTAACTTTTTAAAACTATTGTGTTTTGTACATATTTGTCATCATTAAGTAATTTGGGTATCATTAAGTATAGTGATAAACGAGGCACCTGATGAATCGCATCTCGAGTTACATGCATTTTATTTATTATTATTACCTTACAAAATATGAATTTTATTGCAATTAAAAAATTAATAAAAGATAGACTTCATATGCCAGAACTTATATTTCTGTTACATATTTGATTTGACAATTGCATTATCCCAATTTTAAACATTTTAAATATGTTCAATTTACAAATAGATTTAAAAACTGCGCTCATACGCAACATGCTGCCAGCATGTTGCGCGTCAACAATGTTGCTAGAAACAGAACTGTGAAAAATTCATTGCATACCTTTAGGCTTTGGTTAAAATTAGAGCCAAAAATAGAGTCATTTAGGATTAATAAAAATTGACTGTTAACTAAATTAGCAGCACAGTTCTTGGAAATAACATTAGATATGTAAATATCCTGTGCCAATAAGATATTGATAAAATTCCATTATTATTTTCTACCCCGGTAAAAATGTATATTTTCTATACTTTAAGAATGTAGCTAAAACAAATGTTGTTTATGTTCAATTTCTCGAAAAGTTGTAATATAATTCTTGTATATAATTTATATAACGAAATTTAACAACAAATTAATGTGTTCATTTCAATTTTCGAAGGCGTTCGAGATCCGCGCACTGCCGAATCCGCGGTTGGCAAAATTGTGGATCTGAGCCAGACGAAGGGCAAACTGATATGCAAGCAGCTCGATGTGGGGGATATGAAGTCGGTGCGCGCCTTCGCGCAAAGCATAACTGAGAAATACTCAAAGATCGATTTGCTGCTGAACAATGCAGGCATTATGTTTGCTCCATTCAAGCAGACAGCGGATGGATTCGAATCGCATTTTGCCATCAACTATTTGGGCCACTTTTTGCTCACCCATCTGCTGCTGCCCCAGCTGCGGGCGGCTGGAAAGCAGGGCAAAAATGCTCGTATCGTGAATGTGAGCTCCTGTGTGAATCTCATTGGCCGCATCAATTACAAGGACATCAATGGACTGTGAGTGCTGAATATTCAAAATCTAAGTATGTTGCTGATACTGTTTGTTTTGTTTTTGTTTTTTAGTAAGAACTATTATCCGGGCACAGCATACAGTCAATCGAAACTAGCACAGATCCTTGGCACTCGTCATTTACAAACACTCCTGGATGCGGAGAAGGCCCATGTGCAGGTTAATGTGGTGCATCCCGGCATTGTGGATACGGATCTGTTCGAGCACTCGGCTACCACATCGATTCCAATATTCAAGAAGTTCTTCTTTAAGACGCCCGAACGTGGCTCTCGCACAGTGGTCTTTGCAGCCATCGATCCATCGATCGAAGGACAGGGCGGCACATATCTGAGCAATTGTGGCAGAGGTCCTTTCCACCCAGATGCCAAGAAGCCGGCCAAGTGCGAGCAGCTATTCCAGCTCTCCTGCGATCTACTGAAAATCAAACAATATGGCAATGGCGAATACGTTCTCTAAAACTGTCAAATTATTAAATGGGATTTTTTCTAACATTCGCTCAAAACACTGGTGCAACGTATTTTTCTAATAAGCTGTTATGGTCTTCTTATACATCTATTACAAATAACACACACACACACCCAAACACACACACACTTGATTGATTCCCTTGTATAAAGTTGTACAAATATTTGCATTTTGTATAAGTTGTACAAAAAAGAAAACTTGAATAAATCGGTATAATGCCGGATAAGATAACATATTATTGTACGTCAAGCAGACTTTAAATCAATTACATTTTCAAATATTTGCATAAATATGTGGATTTATGATATGAGTTAAGCAATATTCTGGCAACAAAGCCAGCTAATGCCGGCTAAGAGCGGATAACATCTTAATGCATCAAATGTGTACTTTTGAAATCAATCTCGAATTCCTGTCGCCTAAGCCCCAAAATAACTGTGTCATGCTACTCAGAATTTCCGCATAATCCACACACACATATATATATAAATATGAATATGTCTTTATCTTTGGTTAAAAGCTTGTGCGATATTTTAATTAACTTGTCAGCGTTGATTGCCATCAGCAGCAGGCCCAAACCAAAAATAATGCAATTAAAAGTGCAGCAAAAAACAAAAAAAAAAAAAATGCAGCAAACACGCAAAATGCACTACGATATTTATGGCGGCAGCTTGAAAGCAAATGCAACAAAAACAACAAAAACAACAACAACAACAATGTTGACAAACAAGCACTGTTATATGTCAAATTTGCGAAAAGCAAACAATTTAATTTTGTGCTTCTCCTCAAACAACAATGAGCGATTAACATTCAACTTTTATGGCGGAATTTTAATCGACTCTCGGGAGAGAGGCAAGCAGACAGGCAGGCAGGCAGGCAGAACTAAGCAGGTAACCAACCAGCTAGGTGGGTAGATGATGGGTGGATGCCAATTCCAAATGCAACAACAACTCTACATTTTTTCTGTCACTTGAAGCAGCTGAACTTCAAAGCGAATCCATATCGAAGCGTCTTCTAGATCCCAGATCAATGTCGAATGTGTGAAGCTGCCGTTAAATATTTTCATTGTTTTTGTTGTTTTTGTTTTTCATAATTTTTGTTTTTGGTGGGCGCAGTCATCAATCAAAGCAAACACACACACACACACACACACCCAAACATATTCGTACACATCATGAAGCGACGATTCTCCGACTCCGACTCCGACTCTGTCTTTGACTCCCAGGCTGTCTATCAGCTGGTTCCCAAATGAAGTCATCTGCACAACGAAGGCAGCCAGCTTTAGAAATGTTTTGCGTGTTTGGCGGACATTAAGAGTGTTGATTGGATTTGGGTCTCTGGGCCCTAGGCAGCTGATGGATGTCAGTAATGTGCCTATTATAGAAATGGGGCAACAAGATATGCACTTAATTATAATTAACAAGACACGTCGCTATATGCAACAGCTTGTTTGGGGGCATGAAATTTTCATACAATCCAAAATGTCAAAATCTCAGTAAGTGTGAAAACTGCTGCAATATTTAAAAGCAATCGCGTTTTGATCATTTTTTGTGATAAGAATTTAGAAGCGATCAACTTGGAAAAAATTAATTAAAGGAATGCAGAGGAATATCTGAAAGAAACAGGGGAGTTATTAAGAAAAAAAATTCAAGGGAACTAAGTGATAACTTTTAATGTCTCAAAATTATAATAGTTAAAACAATTTTCGAAAACAAGGGCTTTTTCGATTTTTTTTTTAATGGTGTCACCTTTCGATGGTTTTCAATTGCGTTTCCAACACTCGACTCAGAATTCATTCGAAAACTTGGTAGGTTTTAAGCCAATAAAATCTAAATAGATTTTCATTTTTTTTTTTTAAATGTTTCCTACATTTACAATTTAAACCATTATTTTTTTAGTATTTAATTTGGTTTTCAGATTTGCAACACATTAAAGCGGGTCAACAGAGAGTAATTGATGATTATTTATTCAACATAAAACTCTAAACAAAAATGTGGATGTCAGCAGATTAACTAGCACATAACAGTTCTTTCTTGCCCTTGGCCTACTTTAAATAAAAAATTCAGTTAACAGTAACAGCATTAAATGTGAAATATTTCAGGTATTTAAATGATTTTTGATGCCCTTTCTTTCATTTGAGTTGAACTGGTGAAAATTCTTTGATGCATACATCCGCTGGTGCGGCAATTGTTAATTCATGTGGCAATCCAGCAATCCATCAGTTGAACATATCTACATGTTGCTATCCCTGGTGAGCACAGCGTACCATTAATTCTCCAGAGTTTCTACATATGTAGCTTTCCGAGCTGACCATCTGCTTGACCATCTAGCATTCGGTTAACAGTTAACAGTTAATGTGCTTTTTATTTAAATTTGGTGTGCAAAACAATTTTGGTTGCATTTAACTGGCGGCAAATTCTTTGCAACAATTTGCTGCTCCAATTAAAGCCTTGCCACCACAACAACATCTTCTTTGTCTTCTTCTACCGCCTCTTCAGCATTTTTTCTAGCCAAGCGCGACCACATTAATCATGTGGTGAAGATTTATGGCGACGCAGCGCCCACGCCACAAACTGTTGATGCTTCTACTACTTGCTACCACTGCTGCTTCTACTACTTGCTACCACTGCTGCTGCAGCTACCACTGCTGCTGCTGCTACCACTGCTGCTGCTGCTGCTGCTCTCGACGCACGTGTTTGCAACGTGGAGGCATGTAGTCAAATCCGCCTCCCCTTATTGGCTTGCAAGATGCACTCCTACTCCCACTCCCCAACCCACGATCAATCCCTCCACTCCATTGTTGGCCGGCTTGTTAACAGCCAGCTCCGGCGATTAGAAGCGTGTAGAAATTAAATTTATTGGGCAACCAATTTGGCTGAGTGCTTTTTGCACACAATCCTAATTGAAAACTCATTTCAGCTGGTGGGTGTATTTTAGACAGGTCTTTTTATTCACTCTTTATTCACTCTGTAAGCAATGAGCAGCAGCGATTGTTGTTTTTATATTTTTTTATTGAGGAGTCTTTTATGTTTTTATACCCTTAACCCATTAAAAATGGGTAAAAAAGGGTATAATGGTTTTGTGCAAATGTATGTAACAGGCAGAAGGAAGCATCTCCGACCCCATAAAGTATATATATTCTTGATCAGGATCAACAGCCGAGTCGACATAGCCCTGTCGGTCTGTATGAACATGCGGGTCTCAGAGACTCTAAGAGCTAGCGACTTCAAATTTGGAATATAAGTTCTCGTGTACCAGGCGCAGTTTGCTTTATTTTATCGATAACTGCCTCAGTTTCTGAATTATCGATACATTTCGATTTCCGATTGCTATAAATTCCACAATTTAATTTATAAATACTATGCATATGCATATTATTGATCAATTGCCGAAATTTCATTAAGATCGGACAAGAAACACCAAAGTTATAGTCGAAAATATATTATCATATTGATCTAATTTCTATCAGCAGCCGCAAGCATTTTCTGTATGCATATAAATAGGTGAGCGCATGTGTGAGAAAGAGATGGCATGATAATCGACGCTAGCGTCAATATATTTGTGTGTATTCTGCAGAGCCCCGATAAGTACTGTTTCGTGTGCATGTATGTATGTCCTTATGTATGTATGTATAAGCTTGTGAGCAAAAATACTCTGTAAGAAATGCTCTTGCAGAACTTAACATTTGAGTGCAAATCATTTTAAAGGGAAATTTGCCAATAAAACTAAAATATATTTAACAACTGGGTTAAGGGTATATCGTAGTCGAGCCAACTCGACTACAGCATCTTACTTGTTTATCTATGGGTTTTTAAAACACTTTATGAGTTAATTTCACACAATTTTCAATAGACTTCCAATTTTTGTTTACCCTTTCAGACGACCTTAAAATATTGATATTTATATTTTCCATTTTCTAAGTTCTACTTAACTAAATTAAATATAAGTTGAATGAAAATAGAATTAAAGTTTTAACATAAGCATAAAAATGTGAGTTTAAGTTGCGAATTTCAATTAAAGGCTTGAAAATTCTATATAATAGTTTTTGTTTAGCCATCCAGGTTTGTTATTGTAAATTTGAATATTATCATATATTATATTCTTTTTATGCCAAACATTTCTTATTGCTGCACAACCAATTTTTATACCATCTGTCGGAATTAATTTTTTCCCCCAAAAGAATTTGAAAATGTTTTTTCAATCAATTTTGATTTCTGTGTTGAGACTTAAGATAAATTTATGTTGTGAATATTTTATAGCTTTCTTGGATCAGTTCCGTTTTGCAAGCCAGACAGGCAGGTGTCAAATGCACATGGTCAGCAAGATGTAAGCAAGAAATCTGGTAAGTGAACATTCGGTGTTAACAAGCCAGACACATGTTGCACATTTGGCCTGCAGTAGCAGTGGCAGTTGCAGTTGCAGTTGCCGTCATTATTTTTTGTTCGTTTTTTTTTTTGTTTTCTTTGATGAGTTTATTAAACTTCGCTTCTGGCGCCCAAAAAAAAAAAGGCAAACTTAGCAAGATGCGACCAGTTGTTGATATTGTTGAAGTCGAGTTGAGTTAAGTTGTGTGTCGAGTGTTTTAATTACAGCCGCATCCGCATATGAGAGAGACACATCCGCAACGAGAAACAACAAATAGCAAGTGTGCATTACAAGCTCACTAGTTGTGTATCTTACAGATATTTTTATGACTGTATCTGTATCTGTGTGTGTATGATTTACGCGCAGTCATTAGCCAAAAGTGGCCATTGCAAATGTCTAAAGGTTAATTGGATTGTGGCAGCAGCAACTGCCACGCTTTGAGCCGATAAGCCTGGCAGCCGTTAAGAATTTCTGCAGTCATCAAAATTAAACACTTACGGAATGTGAATGTTTTGTTTTTTAGCTGAGGTTAACTAATTTAATTAATTCGATATCGGGAGCTACCTAGCTACCTTTTTTATACCTACTACAAAGAATACGTCACACAAGTGATTTATATTTATTTTGTAAATGACCGCTATTATTTAAGAATGCCATTAAAAATATGTTGGTGTTTTAATTTTACCTAGAAATATATGAATTCTTGATCAGCATCAATACACTCGAAAAAATCTCACTGAATATTAGAAAACAGCAATGCTTTTGCCACCAAGGGTAACTCAACTTATTATTCAAAAATTAATATTTTTAATGGAGGGTTATCTTTCTGAAAACCATCGATTTCCTTAGCTTAATATCAGAGTTCCTATTTTTTTTAAATGTGGAAAAAATATATAAAATTTGTAGTTTTATTTTTTAAAATATTTATATATGTATATAACTCTAGCATTAGACTTATTGCCATTTGTATTATTATTAAACATTAGCATTTTTAGATATCACAGTTTTAGCTAGTTTATAAATTCATATAACTTAATTTGAGAAAACTTTTATTTTTATTTTATTTTTTATAAATTTTAGGAATTAGCCATTCTTATTTGAATTTTGTTGCGAATATTTCAAAATTGTTTTATGGAACTTCTACTCCCTAATTTTTAAAGATATACAGATATTTATATATATTTCAGTTGTAGTACACAATTTTCGACAAGTGTAGACAATTAAAATGTATTCCTCGTTATCCCATTAGTGAATTTTAAACGAGAGGCGCACATTAAATTTGCATTAATTATAATACTTAATTATTTTTAGAGGCAATTAATCAACAAGTAACACTTGGTCATCTCTACTGACCAAGTTTTTTTCACTTCGGTTTTTGGCTTATTGTTTTTGGCTTTACATATTTTTAGCCAACATTTGCATATTGACGCCTCAGCGCCAGGGAACCCTTGAAGTGATCTTCGGTTTTATTTATGTTTGGTGGGGCAAGCGGCGACTTGTTAAAAGAAATCCAAACACGGCCAACAAATTCGCATCATTTTGTTGCCTTTGGGCCATTGTACTTCAATTGTTGCTGATGTTGTTGTTGTTGTTGTTGTTGTTTTTGTTGTTGGTGTGTTTGCTTTGATGTGGTATCTGGTCCATTTTACGCTCGATTATCACGCACAAAGGCCGCACAGGTAAAAATATAAATATATATATATATATATTTATATATATATATATACATATAATGACCATAGAAATTTCTCATCGAAGCATTGAGCTTGTCAAAAATGTGCTCCAATGTAATTAATCGTAAGTATTTACACACTGTGTGTGGAGTTCCACACACACAAACACACACACACACACAACTTGAGGCGTTGTGGCTACATTTCAAGTGCTTATCTGGAACGGTACCATTGCGTGTCATATTTCTTGGCCAAAACAATAAAAGTAAAAGTGTTGACGCGAAGGTGAGACATATTGATAACTTGGCCAGGCTTCAGTTTGACAGCCCCCTCACCCCAAAAGAGACACTGCATTGATCCACAAAGCAATCATCATCATCTGGTTGCCAACAGCAGCTGAGTTGCAGTGGCAATTGATTCGGCATCTGGGAGCAGATGTCGATGATGACGAGGGAACAACTTCAATCGTTGTTGTGCCCATTTTCATGTTACTTATTTGTTTATTGCATAAATCAGCAAACAAACAAGCAAAACAAATATGTACACTCAGAAAACAATATAATACAAATACGGAAGTCAGCGACTCTTATTTATAACCAATATTTATTAATTATATTTAACAAAATATAATTCTGATAAGCAACGATTATAATTTCTAAGATTCTGGGATTGTCCAGAAAGTCGACTTGATTCATTTTAATACATTTGAGAACTTTTATTAGCAAGAGTCAAAAAGTAATTCTGATTTTAAGAGCGATTTTATTTTGGAATAGACTTTATTTTAGGGTTAAATATTTTAGTTAGATTTTGCAATTTAGAGGCAAGATTAAATATTTAAGAGCGTTTATATATTGGGATGATTTATTTAAAGGCTCATTAATTTAAGTGCAATTTTTCAATTTGAAAGTCATATAAATTTTCTCTGAGTGTAGATAGGCACATAAGCTACAAGACAAGACCAGCTCAGAAAGCAGCTATCCGACGACCTTGCGGTACTGACACAAAAACTGTATCAAGTAGCAGGAAATTGGTTGACGACTGCATTGGTAGATAGTCACACACTTACACACACACACACACACTTACACACACACACACAGATAAACTGATATACACACATAAAAGTGAATGTTTATGATACTTCAGTTGCGAGTCATTGTGGCAAGCCAAATTCCCAAAAAAAACATCATTGCTCTTCGGTCTGGCAGATGGCCCCGATTACGCAGCGCTAGTACTCGAAACAAACTGGGAGAGCTTCCAAAATAAATCCAAATCGAAAATGAAAATTAAAACGAAAAAAAAAACAAAAGATCGAAAAACCTAAAATCGAATACAGTACACTGAAACTATGTTAGAAAGTCAGCGGTTGACGGATGTCATAAATAAAGACTACTGGATGAGACTGGGAGATCCGAAGGTGGCACAAGACGAAGACCCTTTTGGACACCCACTAGCACAAAAGCAACAGCAACAACTGCAACAACAGCAACAACAACAACAACAACAACAACAACAGCAACAACTGCAACAACAGCAACAACAACAGCAACAACAGCAAGTCTCAAGTGACTTAGATACTTTAATTATGTGTGTTTGTTATGCAACACAACTATTTCTGTACACCCAATTGTTGTTTGTTGTTTGTTGTGTGTTGTGTTTTTATTGGAGTGCTGTAATTGTTTGTCTTCGATGGGACTTAACTGATTGAACTGTCAACAGTAAAATTAACTGGTTTACCCATGTTGTAAGCAGTTTAATTAGACGTTAGCATTAATTAAAAAAAAACAAGTTACAAAAGAAAATTATGCAAATTAAATAAATTTCAATAACTTTTGATTTTTTACTCTTCTCTTCTATCTTTGTCTTGCTGTTTCCCTCTCCCTTCTTTACTTTCCTGAAGCTAACGTTTATTAATTTTTAACTTAATTTAACTTAATCTAATTATTCAACTTACAATTTTCGTAAACTTTAATAAACATTTTTGAACTATTTTTATTGAATTTTCAATTTATTATTTTTCACTTCATGTCGAATAATCTGTAAACTTAATTTTAATTTTAAATATACTTTTATTAATACCTTTTTTCATTTTGTGCACATTAAATTGATATATAAATAAAATTTATACGCTGCGGAAAAATATAAATACATAATTAAATTATCTAAAAAACAAAAAACAAAAATCAAAATCGAAGCATGATAAGCAATATTATTGAATATAGACGTAGTTATTCGTATTATGTGTGAATTAAATTAATGGGGCGACAAGTGAGACTTAGTTGGACAGCAATCAGACAAACCCAGCACTTAGTTGGATGCAGTTGCTCAATTTTGCTGCATCACCTTCACAATTATGCGATGTGGCAATTTCAGAGAATTGTCTTTTTCCATTGTTGCAAACGTTGGCTTGGTTTGACGGGTGGTGAAGGGGTGCCAATTAAACCGCTATTTAGTGTCGAATATTAACCGAGATCCCACTAGAAGATCGGTACTAATCTTATTTATGCTCATTGAGCTTTGTGGCTTTTATTGTCAGTTCGCGTTGACGGCAGCAAACATGTGGAAGAAACTTCAAAGCTGCCACTTGCCACTTGCCAGTTGCCACAGTTGTGAAAGAATTCGCAAATAACTAAGTCGCAAAAAGATTTTTCGCAATCACAACTCTAGTCGAGAAAAACAAAAATCATATAAATTTAATGCGCTCATCATTACGAAAATTCTGCACAACTCAAACTGGTAACGCGAAAACTGTTTTAAGCCGTAAAATCATATGTCAAACACTTGAGGAAAACAAGAGACAACGTTGCAGTCGGACATAACCGACAGATGAACACTATGATTCCATTATTTGTGTGCAGCCAAGAAATACTGTCAAAGTTTGCCTTTAAGATTGAGGTAGATATACGATAGTAGCCCTACTTCGAAGTTAGGCAAGTGTAGCCCTTATATTACGGAAAATATGAGCGGGAGTGGGCGTGGTTGAACAAAATTAAAGAGAAGGTTCCTAATAAACTTCCTTCCAAGTTTGATAACTGTAGCTCATAAATTGCGGGAGATTGGAGATTGCGGATAATTGGGCATTCAAAATTATAGTCCGAAAATCGGAATATGGGCACAGATCTAACCTTCAAAATGCCATAATTTCGTCAAAACTCAACGGAATTTCAAAAGCGAGGGCGTTTTAATCATAGTTTGGCCTCTAGATCAATCGTACATTTAAAGTTGAAAACGTGATTTTGGGTCGGAACATAAGTCAAAATTATAGTCCGAAAATCGGGATATCGGCTTTTGGGCATAGGTCGAACCTTCAAAATGCCATAACTTCATCAAAACTCAACGGATTTTCAAAAGCGAGGGCGTTTTAATCATAGTTTGGTCTCCAGATCAATCGTACATTTAAAGTTGAAAACGTGATTTTGGGTCGGAACATAAGTCAAAATTATAGTCCGAAAATCGGAATATGGACATATGGGCATAGGTAGAACCTTCAAAATGCCATAACTTCGTCAAAACTCAACGGATTTTCAAAAGCGAGGGCGTTTTAATCATAGTTTGGCCTCTAGATCAATCGTACATTTAAAGTTGAAAACGTGATTTTGGGTCGGAACATAAGTCAAAATTATAGTCCGAAAATCGGGATATCGGCTTTTGGGCATAGGTCGAACCTTCAAAATGCCATAACTTCGTCAAAACTCAACGGATTTTCAAAAGCGAGGGCGTTTTAATCATAGTTTGGTCTCCAGATCAATCGTACATTTAAAGTTGAAAACGTGATTTTGGGTCGGAACATAAGTCAAAATTATAGTCCGAAAATCGGAATATGGACATATGGGCATAGGTCGAACCTTCAAAATGCCATAACTTCGTCAAAACTCAACGGATTTTCAAAAGCGAGGGCGTTTTAATCATAGTTTGGCCTCTAGATCAATCGTACATTTAAAGTTGAAAACGTGATTTTGGGTCGGAACATAAGTCAAAATTATAGTCCGAAAATCGGCATATCGGCTTTTCGGCATAGGTCGAACCTTCAAAATGCCATAACTTCGTCAAAACTCAACGGATTTTCAAAAGCGAGGGCGTTTTAATCATAGTTTGGTCTCTAGATCAATCGTACATTTAAAGTTGAAAACGTGATTTTGGGTCGGAACATAAGTCAAAATTATAGTCCGAAAATCGGAATATGGACATATGGGCATAGGTAGAACCTTCAAAATGCCATAACTTCGTCAAAACTCAACGGATTTTCAAAAGCGAGGGCGTTTTAATCATAGTTTGGCCTCTAGATCAACCGTACATTTAAAGTTGAAAACGTGATTTTGGGTCGGAACATAAGTCAAAATTATAGTCCGAAAATCGGCATATCGGCTTTTGGGCATAGGTCGAACCTTCAAAATGCCATAACTTCGTCAAAACTCAACGGATTTTCAAAAGCGAGGGCGTTTTAATCATAGTTTGGCCTCCAGATCAATCGTACATTTAAAGTTGAAAACGTGATTTTGGGTCGGAACATAAGTCAAAATTATAGTCCGAAAATCGGCATATCGGCTTTTGGGCATAGGTCGAACCTTCAAAATGCCATAACTTCGTCAAAACTCAACGGATTTTCAAAAGCGAGGGCGTTTTAATCATAGTTTGGCCTCTAGATCAATCGTACATTTAAAGTTGAAAACGTGATTTTGGGTCGGAACATAAGTCAAAATTATAGTCAGAAAATCGGCATAACGGCATTATGGGCATAGGTCGAACCTTCAAAATGCCATAACTTCGTCAAAACTCAACGGATTTTCAAAAGCGAGGGCGTTTTAATCATAGCTTGGCCTCTAGATCAATCGTACATTTAAAGTTGAAAACGTGATTTTGGGTCGGAACATAAGTCAAAATTATAGTCCGAAAATCGGCATATCGGCTTTGGGCATAGGTCGAACCTTCAAAATGCCATAACTTCGTCAAAACTCAACGGATTTTCAAAAGCGAGGGCGTTTTAATCATAGTTTGGCCTCCAGATCAATCGTACATTTAAAGTTGAAAACGTGATTTTGGGTCGGAACATAAGTCAAAATTATAGTCCGAAAATCGGCATATCGGCTTTTGGGCATAGGTCGAACCTTCAAAATGCCATAACTTCGTCAAAACTCAACGGATTTTCAAAAGCGAGGGCGTTTTAATCATAGTTTGGCCTCTAGATCAATCGTACATTTAAAGTTGAAAACGTGATTTTGGGTCGGAACATAAGTCAAAATTATAGTCCGAAAATCGGCATAACGGATTATGGGCATAGGTTGAACCTTCAAAATGCCATAACTTCGTCAAAACTTAACGGATTTTCAAAAGCGAGGGCGTTTTAATCATAGCTTGGCCTCTATATCAACCGTACATTTAAAGTTGAAAACGTGATTTTGGGTCGGAACATAAGTCAAAATTTTAGTCCGAAAATCAGAATATGGGCATAGGTCGCATGACGGACATTGCACAAACCCAATATACTATTATACCTTCGGTATTATAGTATAAAAAAATGTATATATAAATAAATGACGCCGCAATCCGCCCCTCCAATAAAACAAAAACTTAAACTCAGTCCAAAAGCCATCAACACGTTCACATTCAGATGCTTGGCTTCCAAAGCTTCCTCCTCCTCAAACTCAGACTCCTAGTCATAATTAATCTGCTTCGGCGTTTTATTTATATATGTTTTTTGTTGTTGTTGTTGTTGTTGTATTTTGCGTGTTGCAGCAATTTAAAGTGTAGTCTCCCCCTCCACACCCCTCACTGCTTTTGATTACTAGTCGAACTGCAAGACAAAGCCCAAAGTCGATGATGTTGCAGTCAATTTTGCTAGATACTTTCAAATGGCTGAGTCGCAAGTTTTTTGAGACAACAACAAAATAGATGCAACAAATTTGGGTTAGATTTGGCATCTTATGGCTACACACACTTGGACATGATTTTTGGCACAACTGCAGCTCTGAGCGTTTTGCATAGAAGGGAAGTGCTCTGGCCAGATCTGTCCAAGAATGAGATACAGTTCAATCGCTCACAATGTTAATTATTGTTAAACAGTCGCACACAGTAGCTAACAAGTTTAGGGTCTCAAGTTAAGGCTATTGTGAGGGTCGTCACAGTTGCTGACGTGTATCTTTTTTTTTGCCATTTGCATTTGCCATGTATGCAAAATATGGTATTTAAATGTCCCGCTTTAATGGAGTTTTTCACACCAGACACGCGAAACCTTCAGAACCACTAATCGAACCTGAACCTCGGCTCTAGAATTTGCGTTAGTAGCAGCCTTTGAGTTGAGTCGTGTTGAGATGTGAGCGAAATAATAAACAGTCAGATAGCAGTCAGATATTTGCATATATATAATCTCATTCGACACAGAAAAGTACAAAATAAATTAAATTAAAGTTAAACTATTTAAATTTAAATATAATAAATAAGATACATATTTAGAATTTCTGGAGGTAAGTATCGAGGAAATACTCCCCAATTATAGAAATGAACAGCAACGATTATAAATTTATTATTCCAATTTGCTTTAGTTAATCTTATGAATTGGACACATAAGAGAAGTAAAGAGCATCTTGGTCATAATGTGAATTGAATTTGACCATCAAATTGTAATTTATGGCCAAGAAATAAACCTAAATCATTTACTTTATTCAATCTATCTAAGCTACGATAAAATGACATGATCTTGCTCTTAGAACAGTTCAAATGGAGCAAATTCTTTTCACACCAGGAAGCTTAATTTTAGAAATACATATTTATATTTAAATAAAAATTCTAGTTAAAGATAACTACACGAGGCTCACGAATAACTCATGGAAATTAACATAAAATGAAAAGCAACAAAGCAGAAAGAAAACCATAATTATAATAAATTCGATTACAATGTAGTGTTTTTGGCCATTCTCATCTTGAAGGAAAAAAAATGGTATTGCGCTGAAAAACACTTTAAACTCATCCAAACTCCGACTAACCTAATTGAAATCCTTGAACTAGATTTACAGCTATGTAATCTAATAATGCCCGGAGCAACAACAACAACAACACGATTGTAAATCATGCTTCATTCAGCTAATACGAACATACTCTATAATTATTTGGAAGAAACACATTCTAAAAAAGAGCAAAGTCGAACAATAATAAAACACAGTTTAGTGTCACATAAAAATAACTCGTAAGACAGCCCACAGAGTCAAGCAACCCACCTTGCAACTGCTGCTGCAACCATCACGTTGCATGCCACTGCAGCACTAAAAACGTTGCCATCAAATTGTAACAATTTTTCACCTGTCACCTCTCGCAGCTCGCAGCTCTAAGCCCAAAACCTGAGCACATGATTATTATTACATCAGAAGAAACAACATAAATTTTGCGAATCGTGATGCGACCAAATAATACAACAGCAACAAACAACAAAGGCAACAACAACAACAAAAAAAAAACAGTTACAACAAACAGTGCGTTACAACATATTTAATCCCAAACTCCCACTTTCCAAGACATCTTCAAGGAAGCATGTGTTTGATTTATGGCACAAAAATCTATCTCATTTTCTGTAAGAAATATTAAAAATATTATAAAAAATACCTGCAACAAATTGCGCATTTCATATACAGATACAGTAGAACTTCTCTACATTGAACCTGCTTAGGCAACCTCAAGAAGGAAGTTTTCAGGCAGGATTGTTTAATATTTGGTTGCCATGTGGCAAATAGCAACCACAAAAAATCCTTTCAATTTAATTCAACTCAACAAAAGAATAAATAAATAAATAAAAAGAAAATAAAATAAATAAAAATAAAATATAGGGAAATAGTAGTTAATTGCCAGGATTCTGTACAGTTTTATTTGGAATGAGTCTAATGAAATTCCGTTAAAGGAAAGTGAGTGTTTTTGGTTCAAGTTAAAGAAGTTGGCCTGTAACAATAAATTGATGTGCTCATTATGTTGCCACTCTCTTCGTGCCTCATAAGCTGCCTGCAAGGTATCGTCATTTTGTGATGACATATCGAATTGGGCCTTCATTTATTGGCAAAGCCAAGGAATGCACATTAAAATATATTACAAGCAAATACCACAATTTTATTAACATTATTGGGTAATTTCAAATGTAAATCTGTTTTCAGGGTTAACATTAACTGTAAACAACGTTATCGCGAATTGCTGGCGAGAAAATGAAATGGAATGAAATGAAATTAGAGCCAAAACTAAGCGGTTTAAAGTATCTGACAGATACATTTGGCTTGACCGTACCTCTGCCAATAAGTTGCCGCTTGACTCTTAAGGTCAAACAATTAATTTGACGTTCGACAACAATTGCCATCCATGTGCCGATTTGTTATGAGGGCGAACGATCTCCGACGGTGCAAACAATTCGTTTTAAATTGACTTCATCTCATTTATTGTTCCACTAAACATTTATAAAAAAACAAAAAACACAAAAAATAAACAAAAGAAAAGCAAGTGCCAAACAATCTACAAAGAGTTTATGCGCAGAAACAATCTGTTAAATTGGTATAGGTTGAAACTAGGATATAAAGAAAGAAGTAGCGTTAATCCAGCAACCAAATAAAGAAAATCTATTATTATCATTATTATTATTATTATTATTATTATTATATACAGAAAATTTAAGCTTACATGACTTCTGCTTACTTCATCTACATTATTATTAATCTAATACATTGAGATTATTTTTTATATTATTTTATAGAAATAAATATTCACTTTATTAAGTATGTTATGTTTTAGATTGAACTAAATTGAAGTGATATATTAAATGCTTAAATCAAAATTTAGATATGCAAATTAATTAGAATACTTTTAGATTAAGTTTGCACAACGTTTATTACAGAGAATATCTGTAACTTGAGAAATATTTCATTTCTTTTCTGTGTCATCTGAGATATACTAAGATATACAGGAAAAATGTATTCCTTAATCTAAATTAGATTCATTAACAATATATAAACAACTTTAAGATTAACTAAAGATTAAATTAGTCAGAAAGATACGATGGGTTAGTGAACCAAAAGGATAATGCGGCAAATACCGTGGCAAGAATTGAGGAGGAGAGACCCTAATAGGAATAGAACCGTGTTGTGCCACAGGAAAATACACAATGCGGCAACAACTGACGAAAAAAGCTGGCATCAGATACGGTTTAAACAAGTAATATCCATGGCGAAAAACATACTTAAAATACTCACCGGTCACTTGACTTTGGACTAAGCATCATCTGGCTGATTGGGGCATAATCTGTAACGGCTTCGGTCGAGTTTATGGCACTGAGGAAGAAACCTCAAAGAAAATAGGATGGGAAACATGGTCTTAAGGTCAAAAGACAATAAAAAATCGATAAAAATTCTTGAATTTATGCAAGAATAGGTGTAACTAGATCTCACTGCAATAATAAATTAACTTGTAGAAAATATAGTTTAATTATTTTATGACATAGATAATATTAATGTTAACTTTCCTTACTATTTTTTTGTGCAAGATTTGCTTTCCATTTTCAAATTTTTTTTACTGCAATACATCCTACATTTGAAAGAAATTAACTTATACAATCGGGTCTAAGAAAATGCACCTCAAGTGTTATCATTAAAATAGATGAAGACATATCTCGAATTCAAAAACATAATTTGCATCATAATGATCGTATAAACACACATTTTTAACTCAAAACATTGCCCAGCAGCGTCTTTTTTTTGTTGGTTGAGTGTGTTTTAATTTTGACTTGAGTCAAACGACAACAATTTGGACTTTCAATGTTTGCCAGATCATTAAGTGGTGTACGATGTTGTATGAGATTGTAGCATTCTGTGGAGTAAAAGGTAACTAACTGCATGGGATTAATGAATGAATGAATGGAAAAGGAGGTGCCTTGACATTTGCTACCGCCAGCTGATAATGATTGATCGTAACTTGTCGGCAAAGAATCGAAACTGCAAATTGCTTTCGTGATAATGGCAACCTCGCCAAAAAGATCCCAGACCCGCAGCCAAGTGTGTGTGTGTGTGAGTGTGTGAGTGTGTGTGTTAGTGTGTGTTGTACTCCAGTCATCAAAAAGCAAATGAAACGAATTTTGAATTGTTTGCGATGATATCACAAAGAGTTTTTTGTTTCTTAATATGCATGGCGAGACGTGTTCTATTAGGTAAAAGTTGGACGCAAGTTGAACCCAACTCTAGACTAGAGTCGGATCGACGACTCACTGACTCACTGACTCAGTGGCTGACACAATCTTGTCTACAAATGTTGCGCCATCATCGTGGTATTCATTCGGAGGAAAAATCGAAAGTATTTTCCTTCGCCAACAACAATGTAAATGAAAAACAACAACAACAACAACTGCGCATCTTGGCTCTTTCAACTTTAGCACATTTCAAGTTGCATTACACAAAAAACTATAAAAAAAACTTTACTTATGTGAATACGTTCTTTGTTTCGTTTAATTATTGCTTTTAATTACAAATTTGTAATTGTTTTTTTTTTTTTGTTAACAATTGCAGACGAAATCGACCAGCAACTTAGCTGGCACAGTGGGACAAAACACTAAAACTAATCTTTTCAAGATTTCCCAATAAATACAGAATTTTAATGTTGAAACGGGATTCTAAATTATGGGATCGGAGATGCTTCCTCCAGAGTGTCTCTGTGTCTTTTTAGTGGGTCTAGAAGATAAGAAAAGCTGCTCATGCTAAAATTCTAACCAAAAAAAAATTCTTAACTTTATTAAAAATAGATAGAAAACAAAGGGTTTTTTAGTCATGACTTAAAACTCTATCTTAATACTGTATTTAATGTATCTAACGCGATTCAGACTTGAATTATACATTCTCAAAAAGTGGTTTCACCTGTAGATGAATATGGAAAGCGATTCTGGATCGAAATTCATGTTAAAATTATGCATTAATTATAAGTTTTGGACATTAAAGTTTGTCCAAGTAATGTTTGGTAAAATCTCATGTTGAATTTAAAGCGACTTGAACCCAATTATAGACTATGCCACCCCACTGTGCATGTATGGCTTGAAGTTCAATTCAATTCAATTCAATTTAATTGAAAAAGAAGAAGAAGAAGTAGATAACGTAACTTTGGCTTGGCCCAAGCCGTGTCGATGTTTTCGTCTGTCGTTTTCAATGTCAATGTGCTAAGGATGAGGAGGTCGTCGTTGTGATTTATACATTTATGTGTATATAGTAGCATTATAACCTTTTTGAGAGTGAGTAAACTCCAACAGTTTCATTGTGAGTTTGAGATTGAGTTCGAGTTGGAGCTGGAAATGATGCGAGTGCTCGTATTTCGAATTGGCTGATCTTTTGTCTGGGCAGCAACGAGATCATGGCGGAAGTTGTTTGGTTGCGCCAAGCAAAGTGTTTATCAATATATATGTGTATATGTATATGTATGTATTAATGACACAATGACGCAAGTATCGTAATAATTATTTATACATAAGCATGTGCTGATTTATTTTGGATGTGGTTGGCCTGTGAATGTGGGTAGGCCGTAAAATGCCAATCAAAAACTCGACTATTTTATGATGACCCCCACGCATGGAGGCAAGTAGGATGTGCTATGTACACACACATATTTATACGTATATAGATACATATTTATACGTATAGATAACTTAGCTCCGGCTTGGAAGTTCAAGTTATTCTTACAAGTGGCGTCAAGCTGCCAGAGCAAACACACATGAGTTTCAATCTAAGTACGTGAGTGCTCTTTTTAGTGTCTTCTTGTTTTTGTTTTGGCCAAGCGGATTAGCTGCGAATCCGAGTCCGAGTTGAGTTTTGCATCTGTGTGTGGCAACTGTAAAGAACGTTGCCAACATCATGGCCAATACAATGGACCATTCATTGAACTGCAGCTGAAACAAATTGCTGGCCACGAGGCGAAATTCAATTAGGCTTCCTGAGGCCGAAACACGCACAACAGCAGCAGCAGCAGCAGCACCAGTAGCAACAACAACAAATAGCAGCACCTTCTAATGTTGCATAAAATGTTGCGGCTTCCTCAGTCAGTCTGACACAGCCTCATGTTGCGCAACATGTGGCAGCCAAAACTGCAACAAAAGGCAACCCAAGGCATTATCATTTCAATTTAGCTGCAACTTGACTGCCTAACATTGCCTTGCTTGCCAAATGAGTTGCCAACTAGTTGGTTTCTGTTTAGTGGGAACTATTTTTATGAGTAGCTGTGCCACAAATATCTGTCTATGTATATCTAACATGCTTCTAGTGGCCGCAAGACCCAGCTTTTGCCAATTGAGTTGCCCATTGTCACACCAATGGCTTTAAACTGTTTTTTTTTTCTTCTTCCATTTTTTTTTTCGGTGGCACATCAATCATTGCCGATCAACTGTCAGTGCGACACTCAAAAAAAAATGTGTTTTCCAAAAAAAAGGTTACCATAAACAGTTTTTTTTAATTACTAAACATAATTATTTAAAACTCATATATTTTGTTTAAATGTAGCAAAAAAATTTTCCAGAGCTAAAAGTGTAACAGAGTGTTTAAGAGAAGGCACTGATATTATTAAAAAGAAAAAATAGGAATTTTTGGAAATTGTCAATTTTTTTATATGCTTCATTTTATTTATTAAATTTTACCTTATTTAAAAATTATTATTTTTAAAAATAATATTCAATACTAAATTAATAATGTTTAAATATAATTGCCACATAAAAAAAAAAATAAAATAAAAATAAAAGAATTGCTTAAGAGAAATTGCAGGAGTTCTCTTTGAAAATGGAAAAGAACACATTTTCCGGTTTCGCAAACTGGAACACACCTCTTATATGCATATGTGTGTGTATATATATGTGTATATGTATATGTATTTGTATATGTATGTGTATATGTATGTGTATTCTATTGAGTCAGATATTTTATGAGTGTGGTAGATGCGCACCCCACAAAGTGATAAATTCAAATTGTCTTTGGTTTGTTTAAAGTTAAATTGATGCACATATTTTTTTTTGTTGTTTCTTAATATTAATGCCGAAACACTTTAGCAACTAATTTTCGCAATTGCGCACTTGCCACTCCAAGACGAGAACATGTAATTACTTATGCGTTTTACGAGCTGGCTGCCACCAAGCAGAGCGTTGCACATGTTGCAGCCGCCGGTAGTCGGCAATCATCAAATGCCAGAGGTCCAGGTACTCAAGTCGAGCAGCTTTTACTCTGATTCTGCCAAAGACATCAGCGACCTTCAAACAACAAACAGCTAAAAACAGCTAAAAAACAGCTACTGGCACTAAATTTGAAGAATGCCGTCAGTTTGCTCATGTTGATGCCATCATTTTAGTGTGCCAAGTTTGGGCCGATGTTTACGTTAAGTGCCATCTCAATGTGGAAATATTAATCAGTACTATATAGTCTATAGTTAGATAGAGATATTAAGCCATGCTGAAATATACCTGAGTTATAACTGATTAAAAGGGATTGTAATATGATTGAGCGGAAAATATAGTAATTGTAATTTGGTAACGCCCTAAAACCACTTGTAAATGAAGTGTTATTAAATAATAAATTGTTTTGTTTGTTTACATGTACAAAAAAAAAAAAATAGTTGAACGTGTTTCTTGACCAATAACAATGTTGCTTTGTCATTCTGGCAGTGAACACGTGTCTCCAAATATGGTATGCAAGTTTCTTATGCCATAAGAAGATCAAATAAAATTCAAATTCCAATGAGAATTAAACAATGAGTGAAAAGATAACACTATAATTATTTTTTACACTGAATTCTAAAGGTAACTGAAATCGAAAATTGTAGGGTATCTTTGAGTCGTGCAATTTACACCAGAACGTTCTCATTTATAATGAAGCTGTTGCCTTCTATCTGTTTTGTGACTTGCACAATGCCCTTGACTAATATGCTACAGGTCTATAAAATATGCCGTATAAACTGCGCCTCCCTCCCTCCCTCCTACCATGGCACCCCCTCTGCCCAGCTGCTTTGGAAATCATCATAATCAAAATCTAAATTTGAAGTGCGGCGCAATTTACATGGAAATGCCTTCTTAATTGATTTACAGCTTCGTCTCCGAGCCGAGCTCTGAATGTGTGCGGGCCCATCCATGTTGCAGCCAACAAAATTATTGTAGTTTAATTTAAATTATACGTTCCACTCATCGTCATCGTTCTAGGTTACAAAATAAACACACACACACACACACATATATACAGAGATTTCAAGGTAGCCTCTCTACACTGCAACAAAGATTACAATGTTGGACTTGGCAAATCTTCTTCTTCACCATCAGTATTATATTTTTTCTATCTTACGCGTCAATGTAAATTAGCCGATAAATTTGCTATTAAACAAACAAAACTATGCAGGAAATTAAATGAATTTTTAATAGCAAAAACTTGATGTGAAGATGATTATTTTATTTGTAGCTTAATTGTTGAGTTTTTAATACGTTTAAATATGATTTTTATTATTGGCGAGTTCATTTTTGGTAATTATATAACATTTGTTTATAGCTTTTTAGGCACATGTTGAGGCCATGATATTACTTGCAATTTCTTTAGGTCAGCTCACATTTTAATGAGCTTCTTAGCATTTTAATGGTCCGGCCTTGAGCTGAACTCAACTGATATTGTTTTCCTTCAAATGGATTCGATATGTTCAGGTTCTGCTAAAATGAATAATTTGATTCACCTGCCCGAATTCTCCTCATTTCAATCAAACTTCCAATTTGTATTGAGGTGCGCTACCTTTCGCCTTATAATTATTAACTGGTTACCATTAAAATGGACCTTAACATTAAAATGTGAAAGTCGGTTTGACTCGTGCCGCAAAAACAAAAAAAAATACAACAATGAAAAAATCATTTTTCACATAATGTCAATAATGAGTTTTACGCATTCACACAATTTTTTTGCATGAAATAATGCCTAAAAACCCAACAAAAAATAAAAAAAACCAGAAAAGAAAAACGAAAACAATTTGCAATTTTAACGGCATTTAAAGTATTTGTAGATCGTGATAAATGTTACGCCCACAACATTGAATAAATAAAACAATAAAATGATAAATATACAATGGTCTCTCTTTGTTTGAATTTGTTACAATTTTTGAAGTGCTCGTTAAGTTTTCAATGTTTTATGCAATTTAAAATTTTAAATTGCTTGAAATTGGCTAAAATAATGACCTTCAAAATAGATTTCCACACCTCCTAAAATGTATTGAGACCTTATAAATAAATCTTTTACTTTACATATTAATTTTTATCAGTTAGTTAAAAAAAAAACAAGTTAAAGTTGAATAATTAAACAAATATTGATAGGAGCTGTTAAAATTACTTATGCATATTTAGCGATTTTTAAATTTTAAACACATTTTATTTTGGTAGACTTATTTATCATAAATGAAAACAATATCTCTTCAACCATATTTCAACATACTTCAGTCATAGACATACATATTATTATATGTATGTATGTATTTGCTTTGCTAGTTTGCCCGGTTACCTAGACAACATTCTTTCTTGCATTCCCAACACATTGCAATCTGTTCACATAATGAACCTCAACATCTGATCAGTTTTAGCACAGCTCTCAGACTCATTAAATCTTCCAAGTAGATTAGGGCCTAAACAAAAGATTCCCACGCCCACAGCGCACAAAGACTAAACATAAAAATAGTTAATTTCTTGTCAAATTTCAACAAATTATAATATTTTTTTTAATAACTTGTGCATTATTTTTTTTTTGCTCTTTTTTTTGTTTTTTGTTGTGTGATGCGATTTGTAAATCGCATGCGCAAGTTCGCGTCTTAAGTCTTTCGTTTCAACTGCTGCTGCTGCTGCGGCGGCGACTGCCACACGACTGACTCGTAGCAATGAAGATGCGTGGTGGCGCTGGCAACCAAGTGGCAGGCAGGCAGTCAGCCAGGCAGTGAGGCACTCGCTCCACCAGCTGCATGACTAATCCCATTACGAATAAGTGTTTATTTTGTCTTTTTTTTTTTGGTTTTTTTTTGCGCTATTACATGACAACAACAGCATTGGGGTTTGGGTAAATGCATCCCAGGAGCGTATTACTCCCGCGCTGCTGCTGCTGCTTCTACTGCTTCTGCTGCTCATTTAGTTGAATGTGCTCGACGCTCATCTTCGCAACGTTCACGTCGTCAAAAATGTTTGGCGCTTCAATTTAAAAGTAACTAGTTTACTATAACACTAAAGTCGTCTCTCCTCTCTGCTCTGCTCACGAGCTCGGAGCGGCGGAGAGCAGGCGATGCTCTAGCTTGTTGTTGTTGTTGTTGCTGTTGCTGTTGCTGTTACTGTTGCTTTGCATTATTTTGTAATGTTTTTTTGTGTGTTGCTTTGCATTGCTACTTTACTTTGAAGCTAAGCGCGCTCTTCGAAACTTCCCAAAAAAAAAAAAAAGATTGAAAAAAAACACAAAAATACTGCTACGAAAATTTGGCGCGCTATTTTTTTCTGCTGCTGCTGCTCGCAACGTCGACGTTAGCTGCGACTGCGACAGCGAATGCAGTGCTCATTTCAAATATAAATACTGGCCTACGAAATTGTTTCAGTATCACAATCAAGTCAACCATCTTCGCAAGAAGAACACCAATCTTAAATATACATTTAACAAAAAAAACCTCAGCTACTCCTTAGTGCCGAGTCTGCAGTAAAAGTTTCGTGTGTGTTTTTGTACTAAACCCAAGCAAGTGACTACTCAAAATGAAGGTATACACTAAATATTCATAATCTAATCTCCGATATGCAAAGTTGCATAAGTTGGACTGTCAAAAGTGCAAAGTGGTGTGTTCGGTGTCCTGTTAAGAAATGATCTTAAACCAGCAGCAAATAAGTGTGCAAATCTGAATTATTGTTGAGCACAATCATCAAAAAGGATGTGCTTAGATATAGAATCTATATATTTTCTATAAATTTCGTCTTTTTTTCATATATTTTAAAACTTGCAGACAGTTTTTTTTTCATACATTTAAGTTCATATACAACTCTTCCTATATCAACAATTTTTCTTCAACTTCGATTTCGTTTTCAATATCAATTAATCAATTCAAAAACTTATCAATTGTTTGGTGAACAACATAAAAAAAAAATACGCCACAAAACAAAAGTCAAGTTCGAAAATGCAATTAATCAAAGAAATTCACAGCTAATACGCATAAAATTTGCACATTTGAATAAAGCATTATTAATAAATACATAATAAATTTATTTAATCATCTTTTTGCCATCAATTTCGTGGCAGCTTCTGTTTTCGAAACTAATTTCAAGATTTGCCATCTTTACCAAAACATGCCCAAAAAAAATAAATTAAAAACACAACTAGTAGTAGCAGCTAAAGGAATTTGTTGGCCATCTAAAGATACAAGACCAACAACAAAAACAAAAACAGCATTAAATTTCAATGTTGCAATGCAGACTTGTACTTTCAAACCATGCCCAAATATGGAGAAGAGATTAGCAAGGGTCGATAAAAAATAAAACAGAAACACACACAAAAAACAGCACAAAGCACAAATGCTGCTGCTTCTTCTTAATAGTATTTTAAAGGCACTGAAGCATGAAAGTCACTGAAGGTCTGCACTCGCAACAAAATCAGCAATCAAATTGCACAATTAATGCAAAGAAGTCTTGTAAAGTAACAAATTTAAAATCTATATATACAGTGTATATATGTATACATATATGTATGTAAACACTTGCAAGTCTGTTGGCCAAATCATTTAATCTGGCTGTCAAAATGCTGTTAACTAGGCGTATACTTAACAATCAGATTTCCTATGACTTGTGCAAGTCACCTTTGAGAAGAGCCCCTTCACTTTGCAGCCGAAAACGGGCGACCCAATTTCCGTCAGATTTGCATATTACGAGCACAACTACTATTATTATTATTATTATTATAAACAATGAGCATAAGCAATTTGTGTAAAAACATAAATAATTATGAATTCTTTTAGTCACACAAAAGACAATACATTCAATTTGGGTCGCAAAGGATCAAAACTAGGCAGACTTAGTTAGATTCGGCATCTGCTGGCTGCTGATCCTTATATAAGGCGGAACTGAGTTCAAGGGACAGCTTATAGGCGAACGGATGTATCTTGAAGCCATATAGCCTGGGTAAAGGTTGGCGTTAGAGTCTAGAGTTAAGCATTTCGATCTTATAGCACCCACCGTGGCACAAACTTTAGCTTGGACCGTTTCGGCCTCACTTCCGGCCTAACCATCAAGAGCATGTGTGGAAAACCGGTGCCAAAAAAGGCGCCATCGATGCTCGAATGTCGTGTCGACTTCGGCACATAGACATCATTGCATTTGGGACAAAAAACGCGCACCTTCTCCTCGCCAGGACTATCACTCAGACCAACGGGCAGCACTGGCTGTCGTTGGCAATAGACACGTGGACAGGAGCCAAAGACGCTCTTTTGATACTTATCCAGCATCTTGTCAATGCCACGATTGGTCAATATATACCGTGCGTGTATCAAGCCGAACAGCATCTCTGCAGACTGCTCCAGCTCTGCCTCGGGCGGCGCATCAGAGCCCGAGCCAGTGTCCAAATCCAGAATCACTTCCAAAGCACGCCGATAGTTGGTAACATTCGAGTCGAGAAAGCTCAAGTTGAACTTATCCTGTATGTAATCCTCGTCAACCTCGCAGAAAAACTCGTGTCCACGCTGCTTGCAGTACCAGTTGATCCAGGCAGTCTCCTCCGAGTCCGTCATGGCTAATACAAAAATTTAACTGTAACAACTGTAATTTGATAGCTATGATTTAGCCTGCTCTGTGCTGGGAGAAAAGAGAAAAACTCATAGACTAAATTTAATTATTTATTGCCTTGTATTTTTACAGTGCTTTACAACGATTGCGCTGCTCGTCTGCCTGGCCGCATGGACGCAAGCGGAGCCACCAGTGCCCCAGAATCAATATCTGCCGCCCAATCAATCCCCGCAGTCGCCCACCAACAGCTATCTGCCACCCACCCAAAGCTACCAATCGCCGTCCAGCAACTATTTGCCTCCTCAGCGTGGCGGTAGCTCTGCGCCCAGCAACAGCTATGGTGCTCCACTGCCCCAGAGCCAGTATGGCGCCCCTGCCTTGACCGGTGCGATCTTCAAGGGACAGAATGGCGGAGGCGGCGGCGGCGGCGGCGGCTATGGAGGCAACGGCAACAACGGTTACGGTCAGCGGAATGAGGAGCAATACGGCCCGGCGAAATACGAATTCAAATACGATGTGCAGGATTACGAGTCGGGCAATGATTTCGGCCACATGGAGTCCCGCGATGGTGATTTGGCTGTTGGTCGCTACTACGTTCTGCTGCCCGATGGCCGCAAACAGATCGTGGAATACGAGGCCGATCAGAATGGCTATCGTCCAACGATTCGTTATGAGCAGGTTGGCAATGGCAATGGCAACGGTAACGGACGCAATGGCGGCAATGGTGGCTACGATAGCAATGCGCAGCAAGGCAAATTCAATGGCTATCAGTAAGGGGGGTTCGTTGTAGTTATGCTGAAGGCGTTGCTACCTTCTAGTGTTTTCCAATTTAAGTCGACCCTGTAACTATATTCTTGTCTACCAACACATATACATTCATACATACACATATCGTTGTTTATGCATTCGCTGAGCGGGCTGAGTATTAAAATGCATCAGCTGCTGCAACAGTTTGACATGCACTGGCTCCTCACATGCGAATTACATCTCCTCCTCTCTTCTCTCTACACTGTTTCATTGTCACTTAGTGAAACGCTGCCATTTTGCCATAGCCAGGCACGTTTCAAAAGTCCTTTTACCGTTATTATTCTTTGCCTTTGCCTTTGCCTCATCTTCCTCATCTAAGTATTTTTGCCGTTCGTTTTGTTAAGCGCCTTCATTTTGTGTCGGTCTACACACACAGTTACAGACACACACACACCCACACACGCCAATAAATACATACATACATACATTTTGAGACCATCACACGCATTCATACATAAACATACATATACATAAGCATTGTATTTAATTTTAATATGAATTCTAAATGAAAAATGCATTGAAGCACACTCTTTGAATGGAAAATAATGTGTACGAAAAGAAACAAATGAGATTTTTTTGTGTATAAAATAATGATAATGAATAAAGAAGCATTTTTGTATAAAACAAAGTAAAAAAAAAACAAGCTGTTTATTTTGTCAGTGGTATTGCATATAATTTGTATATCTTTAAATTATTTTCAGAGAGAATTTAAAAAATTGCCATCACAGGACTTTGCATTAAAAAGAGCTCAGTTTTAGTTTTCATTTTATTTGCATTAAAATAAGCGACTATTTAGCGATTAGCCTATGGGATGACCATGTCTGGAACCAATGATCTCTTTTACTTTAGGTGCTCTCAGCAGTTGTCGTGTTTTTTCATTATGTATATTCATTTTTATATACATATTATATATTATATATTTATACACAGCTCAAGCAAAAACTAAATAGGCAAACATATTTATGTAAGTAATAATTATATTAAATTTTTTTTTTGCTTTTGCTTTACACTTTTTGAGCTCACTTGATGTCAGTTTTCAGCAGTTTAGTTCAATAAAAAGAAATAATTACAGAATTTGAAAGACATTTTAATTACAGACCTGACGTGCTTTACCGATCGGAAATCAATCAATCAATCAAATAAATAATTTTAAAATAAAAAACCTGGTTCAGACAGTTAATGTTTTATAGTAATGAATAAAAAAAGGTTTTGCTGGTAGAAAAATCTAGAAGTTTTTAATTTATTTTGATGGTACAGCTGATATTTATAAATTTACAAAACACAAGTATCAAACAATTATTAAGGGATTAGAATTTCCAGATTTAATTATTCATTTACTTCAGCACCCGTTCCAATTGTCCCAGACTATTATACTTGTAGACTGGATCGC
This sequence comes from Drosophila kambysellisi, assembly GCA_035042185.1. Lineage (NCBI taxonomy): Eukaryota > Metazoa > Arthropoda > Insecta > Diptera > Drosophilidae > Drosophila > Drosophila kambysellisi. Next base: position 8,296,586 of record JAWNLS010001251.1, read on the forward strand.
GCAGCTCACCCACAGGCGAGTATCTCAGCTGTGCCGTAAAACCATCGCCAGTCTGATCCTCCATAGTTCGAAAGATAACTCGCTGCAGTTTATTATTGCTGGAGACTATGTAGTAACGTCCCTCCTTCACTTGTTGCTGTAAATTTAATGATGCTGCAGATTCATCCTCTTCGGGATAGTTGATTCTAAAGTCAGGAGCACCATATTGTGCCGCCGGCGTCGTCTGTTGCTCGCCATTTAGGACTTCTCCTTGGTTGACTGTGGACATAGGCTGAAACACTGGCTTTTGATTGGAATTATCGAATTTGGGTGGCAAATAATTGGAGTTGACTTGTGGCTCATTAAAGGTGCCAGCATGCTCGACCTGTGCTCTAGTAATCTCCAGAGTGGACCCAACTGGAACTGCAAGCTCGCCGGGCAGATTAAACGCAACCTGTGGACGCCAGCCAGCGGGAGCATATCCAGATCTCACTGGAGTCTCAGCCTGGATGGCAACAGCGCAAGTGATCACAAATATGAGCTAATAAAAAAATCAAAATGTCAAACAATTTTAGACTCTTTTCTATCAAAAGCGCACCTTTAGTTGCATTTTGTTCAAAGTTGCACTTGCAACTGCAGTGTAAAATGTTTTAAGTCACGCACTTTTATATCAAATGATTAAACAAACTTCGGCAAATATTCGGTATGACAGGCACGTCTGACACACATCGGGCGCACATCTGTGTTGCATCTGGGATCCAATAGTCACGTAATCCGACAAAAAAAATAAAGCATAACAAATTTTGAATACCTGCTAATATTTTGACCTTGATAAATAGATGAGCAAATAATTGGCAAGGGTTCAAACATATTTTGCTACCACAAACACCATATAGTTGGTGACAGCAGTTGTCTAACTGTAAGTGTTCGATAGTTGACATGAACTTTAAGACACAATGACCAAAATCAAGTAATCAAGTTCAAGAATAGGGGTAATTAATTAATAAGTGTTTCCCACATGTTTAAAAAACTGTGAATTTAATGAATTAATTCAATTCACATTTGAGCTAAGCAATCCATCAAATCGAATTAAATTTATTACGGAAGAACATTCTTTGAAATTAAAGTACTTGAAATCTTTCACGTGTGTCTGATCAGGGTCTTATAAAATCTAAAATTCTCACCGCAGGTGGTAGCGACATGAGAACTGTTATCGCTTCGTTAAATTAAACTTTTCGACTTTAATTAATTATTGTCAAACTTTTGAGTAATATTTGATAGACTTTGATTAATGTTGATTGGGCAACGAAGCGAAATTAGCACACATTAAGTCTTTCAAGTGGGCAGACACATTTAAACGCGCGCCAATATGCGCACTGTGCCAGGGTGACCAGCTCACAACGTTTTATGCAGCCCTGCGTGATAACATAAGTATTTTTAGGTGCATACATTGCGCGGGCATTTTAAAGTATCGAATTGGTTGAGGTACATTAAAATGCATGCGCACAAGTTAAATTATATAAAATTTATAAAAAAAAGTGTGTAAATTTAACTTTAGCAAATTGACAACTTTTTTACTTAATGGATTGTTTTTTTTTAATGTTCCACAATTTCGGCAGTTCAATTCAACCTAATTTTAGCAGAATGAACTGAAAGATAACTTCTTGAATTAATTTTTAAGTTATTTGTATATTTTTATTTATCTTGTTTTAATCGTTCAATATTCTGATTGCACTTTCAATATATGTATATATAAATATGTATATATTTAAGCCGGTTAACATCCTACATCATGTGTGTGTGTGCTCCTTTTTATTGCGCTCCAGTCAAGCCCAGCTTCTTCTTCAGAGATTCGGGCATATCTGGTGGTGGTGGGCGTGGCATGTGCAGGAAGACCTTGACAGCATCATAGATGAACCATTGAGCGGCGGTGAGTGTGCCAATCATGACAATCCTAGGAACCAGACCGCCCCACAGACCTATAAGAAGTACGATTAGTTTTGCATACAAATATCGCACCGAGGATTCCTTTTTTACTCACCAGCCCAGCCCAACTGCTTGGCCACATCCAGAGCACTGGCGCCCTTGGCCTGGTTCAGCTTGGATACAACGGTATCAGCGGGATGCGAGACAATGGCACAGAAGACACCAGCAATGTAACCGGCGGCAAAGGTGACAATAAGCTGCTCACCCTTGGTGCAATCAGCACGTGGCTTCGGCACCACATACTTATACAGCAGCTCCAGAGTACGCTCAAAGCAGGCGAACTTCATCATGGTGTATGGGATCTGTCGCATCCACAGTGGCACCAGACCCTTGTAGAAGGCAGTGATGCCCTCCTGTGCGGTCATCTTGGGCAGCGCCTCACGCAGCGTCTTTGCGAATCCAGGCGTCGTCTGTATTTTAACCTTGGCTGCCTCCATGGGCGACAGCGCAATATCCGCAAAGAACTCGGCCGATGCAGAAGCGGCCAAATAGAGACCAGTTCTATAGAGGAACGCATTCTCCTCACCGATGGCATTGCCGTACATGACTTTGAAGACCTCATAGAGACCAAACTTGCACAGACCCTGCATCGAGTAACCGATGAAGGTGGGCGCCCAGCCCTTGGCCAGACCACGGACACCCTCCTCTGCCAAGCTGACACGGAAGCCATTGAACACACTCTTATACTTGGCCGGATCGACCTGCAGACGGCATTTGACCAAATCCAGGGGCACCACCATGGTATGCGTGGTGCCGCACGAGATAATGCCACCCAAGCCGCACAGCAAGAAATAATGATTTGAGCCAAACTCACACGAGTCTAAAAAATCAAAAAAATAAGGATTATAAATTTTTAAATATAGCAATTACAATCCCAAAACTTACCACCCTGAGCAGTGGCAGCAGCGGCAAAATTGTGATTGGGGCTCAGCTGGGTGCGGGTGGAGACGGCTTCATCGCTTCTGGGCAGGGGCAGAGTGGGCGGGGCAGCTGCCTGACAGTCGACACTGTTGAATGGCGACTTGAACGTTGAGTTCTGCGTGGCCTCAATCAAAGATTTGAACATGTTGACTTAGTGAAGGATGCTGTCAATAGAATCGAATCCGAGGACAAGGTTGAGGTTAATGAGTCATGATGTAACCAAATTTAATAATTATATACACACATAACTCATTATAAACGACATAAATGTACACACAGGCAATTACTTTAAATTTAATCACTTTAAAAAATACATCAAAATTCTTTCAACTCTTAAATATTTTGAAAATTAATTTCAAATTTCTATTTGGCATTGATCTTGCACATAACACACTTTTTTACATAACTTTCGTATGTATTTATTTTCAAATTGTCCTCTTTTTTAATGCATTGCGTAATAGCTTTGTGTGTGAGCACTTTTCAAAAATATTTCGAAAACAATATTCACAGATTTATATCTTTGTTAAGCGTTAAAGACACTCACTTCAAAATGCGAGGAGAAATGAAGAAAAGAAGCTAAAGAAGCTATAGATGAAGTAGCAAGTTTTCGTTGTTGGGTTTTAGAAAAATAGAACCCAAAAAACAACGTTCGTCGTGCGCCAAACCAGAAAACCAAGTGCAACAGTCCAAATTACAATACGAATGATGGGGTAGCAATGTCGGCGTAGGGTTGTCATACGTACTGAAAATTATGCGGTTCTAAGCGGTTATCAATTGTTGTGGTAACGGTTATGAATCGAACATTATGAAACTAAATTCAATATGGAAATGGATTTTATTTTTTGGACTTCATATTTAAATATTTTTAACATAAAATTCCATTCCAGTCTTCACAAACCCTTTCTTATTCTATATTATTTAATACCTCCGCAATCAAAATAATAATTAAATATATTCATAAGCAAGACAGTATCTTCAAAATGTATTTGGGAAAATGCTTTTCCCATTTTCAGATGACAACCCCACAGAAAGCTCTCTTTATTTATAAATACGCAACTGCTCAAAATTTCTCTCTAGAGCGAAATCTATTTTTTAAGTCTTTTAGTTTATATAAAAATAAAATCATTAACGCGTCCCACAGCTGATCGAGCAGACATTTGACAAAACTAGTCGAAATCAAGGCTAGACAAGTTTTTTTTTTTTTTTTTGTAAAATTTAAACATTTTATTGGAAACATACAAGTTATGGTGTTTATTTACTAAAATCGTTAGTTTAGTAACTTTATGCGACTTAGAAAGCTATTACAAAATTGTAAAGTCGCCTGTTTCGGGGCGTATTTTGTATATTCTGTCACATTTTGATAATAAGTACAGTTTAGTTGATTTAGTGTCTTAAAATATACATGTATATATTTATATATATATATATTTATATATATAAATGGTAAAAATATTGGAAGTAGTAGCTGCATAATAATACTTTTCTTTTGCAATAAATTACAGTTACACAAAAATGGCAGAGTTAAATAACGATAATACTTATAAACGATTTACAAATACATATTTTTAAATTGGCTGGCATTTTGTAGTGTGTGTGTGTCTGTGTGTGTGTAGGTTTTTGGCACTGCCTAAACTGTAGCAGTGCTGCTCAAACCATACGGGGACAGTTTAACTGAACCCCCATCTACAAAACAACCCAAAAATTGGCAAACAAGCGGACGTCTTAATCGTTAATTGGGGAAACTTAACAAACTAACTGGGACTACGATTCGGCTGTCTCCATATGCCGATGCACCGTGACCGGCGCAAGGATATAATGGGAACGCTGCTCCTCGGCCGCATCCAGCGGCAGCGTTGTCTGTCCATAAACAACAGCAGACGCAGCTGATCCACGACATGGCGATGGCGTCGCTTGTGACAACTGCTGCTGCTGCTGTTGCTTGTATCGCTCCGTTTTGGACAAGGGCTGATTGCTTAAATATGGATGCGTCGCATTAGTGGACGATTGCTGGCGGTTTGTGGGACTCGATATGGATGTAGATATGGACATGGTATCCGATTTACTGTGACGCTTATCGTGCAGCAGCAGCGGCTCGGCCAGCGTAAAGCACTGCTGATCGGAGCTATCCTCGTGCGGCGTCATCGTGCTGTAGCCATGATCCGATTCACCGTTTGGCGGGCGTCGATAGTAGCTACTGCCGCTGGACATGTGATATGGTGAGATGTCAGCGGCATGCATCAGTTGACGCTGTGCCGCCGAATGGTCATAGCCACCCATGGGCGGCTCATCATGCGTCTGGCAATCATCGAAATTGAAACGGGATAATGGCAAACCATAATTCTCCTCCTGCACCGAATCCACATAGAACTGTTCCTGGGCCTGTGTGTCCAGATTATGCCGATAGCAATAGATGGCAAAGCCAATCACCATGGCGAGCACAACAATCGCCCCACCAAGTGGCCCAAATGCGGAATACGCATGCTGCTCCCGCTGGGGATTATGCGCCGCCAGCATTTCCAGTTCATCGAGTTCACCATACGGCGTCAGCGAAGCAAGCACTCCATTAAAGCAGCCCGCCTGATTTGAACAGAATGCGGCACCAAAGCTATTGTCCTCCACATCCTGCTGACACCACTCGCAACCCATGATGCCCAGACACTCCCGCTGCGTGGCAAACACCTCACAGTTGCCAGCCACTGTTGCCGCTGCGCAGCTTGGCAGGGCACTCAACAATTGGCTGGTCGGCGGCAATGCGAGGAAATGTTCGCTGGGCGGTGCACAATATGGAAATTGATGTGTATAATTTGCATATCCATCGGGATCCGCGTCACCGGAACTAGTCAGCATTGGACACTCGCAGGGGCACTCGCAATCCGTTTGATCCATGCGCTTGCAATTGAGGCAGACGCGATTGATGGTGTTGCACGGACAGAAAAAAGCACCGCCATCACAGCTTGAGTTAAGCACCGCTGCAAATAGATTGCTACCACGGATCAGGGCAATGGCGTACTTGGTTCGCTCCCCCCCGTTCACCACATTGCCCAGAATGCTCGAGAGCGACGTGTTGAAGGCATAGTAGCGTTGCAGCGTGCGATTCTGATAGCTGGCACAACCCAGTTTGCGCACCAGCTGACCATGATTCAACATATCATTGGCCATATATGATTCCTTGTGCGTCAGATGCTCGTGCGGACGATGCGGATTGCGTGTGGAACTCGACACCTGCAGCATGCTGGGATGTGCAAGCAAATAGCCCTCATGGTCGAACAGCAGACACTTCATATGCGGTAGTTGACATTGTTGGGTGCTGTCCAGGATCAGGCGATAGTAGAAGGCATAGGGCACATCCAGGGCAACAACAGCCACCGGACGATCCTGTTGTGCGGAGTGCAACGCATCCGCCTTGCCCTCGAATATTGTGTGCGCTATGGTCACAATGTAGCCGGCTCCACCGGCGTCCAGATACGGTGCCGTGCTCACAATGCGTCCGGGCTGTGCCATCGCCTGCCGGAACCATGTACGTCGAGTGGCATCGTAGCTACTGCTCAACAGACAGCCCGGATACATTTGCAGGACACCACTCACACTCGCTATGTAGCGTCTAATAATATATCCACGCAGCGCTCCCCCAGTGTCCTGATGGCGACGTCGCAGCTGTTGCATGGCCTGATTTAATACGCCAACATCATGGCGTATCCGCGGACCAAGACCGGGATTAGCGAGCAGGCGGCTCGAATCGCGCAGATAAGCCATAATGGACTCCACATGACGCAGCTGCGTGCGCGGTCGATTATTGTGCAGAAATGCAAATGGTGAATTAAAAGCGGCAGCACTGAGAAACAAAGTGGGAGCATCTGCAGACAAAGATCAAAGAAATTAAGAAAATCTTCAGAGTTGTCTTCTTCAGCGCACAACTCACCCATTGTGGCCAGCTGTCTAAAGTAGCGGCATTTTGTCGGCGTTCCACTCGCGCCATTCTGCTTCAGATCCAAACGATGGTATAACAAATCCATGGTGTCGCCATAGAAGCCCGTGTCGAAGTTCACAGCGGCATCCTTGCGATTGTAGCCACGCTGCAGCGGAGTTGTTACATTGTGAGCAGCATTGTTGCTAATGCTGGCCGTGCTCACCAAACAGAGCACATAGATGCCCAGCACGGATTGCCAGTAATAGGTGCGCAGCAGTTGCTGTTTGCGTCCCAGATAGATGGTGGTGCTTGCATTTCCACGCTCCTCGTGCAGCAGACGCTTCCGAATGCTAACGAAATCCGTTGCATTCTCGAGGTATGCAATATTAACGGGATATGCCGTCTCACGCTGGATGAGCGGTCGTGGGAATGCCGGATGTGCCAAAGTGTTGCCAGTGCTGCGATCCAATAAAAAAGCATAGCTAAAACCCTGTTTTGCCGCCGGTGAAGCATTCGGATAGTTGAGCAGATCCTCCAGCAGATCAGCTAAATACAAATTGACGCCAACGATTCCGTAGGGAGGCACAGCATGCGTTATGGCCACAAGGACATCTACAAAATAAAAACAAGAATTTTTTCAAGTTAATATGCATTAATGTTAATCTTAAGCCGTTGACTTGCCGCCACTTTCCGCATCCACAACGGGCTGATGCACCTCCAGGGTGTCGGTGAGGAAGCGCCCTGCGAAGAGCTGACCAAAGACACGACTGCTCGCCCGTGGTATCGTCTCTGCATGCATCTTGTTCAGCACAAAGAAGCGACCGGCCAATTGGGTCTCCTCCCCAGGTGGCAGCCAGGTGCGCACATCAATATCGAACTTGGTATAGTTTTGGGTGGCCACATCGCTGAGGAACTGTTTCTCATACATGATGCGCTTCTCGTCGAGCACCACGGCGCAGGTATTAATGATAACGGGCGAGAGCAGACGACTCTGTCCCTTGGCCAGGGCACGCAGCACATGCATTGCATCCGAGAGATTTGTGAGCAGACCTCGAGTCACATAGACAAACTCAATGGGTTGCTCGGAGCTGTTTATTAGTCGCGACTGCTGCAGTCGATGCAGCATCTGAAAGGCATACTCAAATCCCAACGTATGATTGGTCATGCCACGCCCCAAACTGAAATTATTCACATAGCTAAGTATCTCATCCTTGTGTGCACGCGTTGCACTATAGATGCCATGTGCTGCGTCTGCGGGAAACGCTTCCGCCTCGCTAGATATGGTCACCAATGATATATAATCGGTGTCGTCCAGCAAGAGCAGCACCTCTTGAACTGAGTGCGTGGAAAAGAAAATTAAATTAGATTAATCAAATACTAAATAACTCATTAGAACTTATAAAACGCAATAAGCCTGATGAAAGTGAATTATTGAATTCCCTTTTTCATTTAGGATCTAAACACTTACCAAAGTTCTTGGTGATCTCAAAGAGTTCCGCATTCAGCGCTGATCCAACGTCGATAAGCAGCAACACAAACTTGTGTTTAATGGCCGACACGTAGAGCCGTCGAAAGTAAGCACTGCCTGGAGCAGCATCGCTGCTGGAGAGGAAAAAGATGTGCTTAAAATGGCTAACATTGCTGCTGGCTTTGTTGCTGTTGTTGGGATTGGGATTGCTATTGCTTGGCTCATCGCTGGGAGTAGTGCTAAGGCGCTGCCTTAGCAGCGTCAATTGATCGTCTATATAGCTATTTGCGGCCAGCGAAAGTGCATTGTTCTCATTGAGGAATGTGGCACGTGAAGCCTCATCTGACTTGAGATAGTTTAGGATCTGTATCTGCTGCTTATTATAGTGGGCAGAGGCCACGGCTACTGCTTCAACATTGCTCTCATAGTCCGGCTGGCAGTTCTCGATTTGTGTGTTCAAATAGAGATGCATGTGCTCGCTGTTTTTGGCGGGATTGCCGCCCTCCGCATCATCCATTTCAAAGTCAAATTCACTCTCCAGCTCTTCGTCAGTATCTTCGTCGTAGCTAGGCTGCTGCAGGAGCACCTTGCTCAAATTAAATCGCAACAGATCGCGCAATTCGAAAACAACATGCGTGGCTCTTTGCAGTTTACGTCCCAGACGCTGGCTAAACGCTTGCAGATCCTGCTGCACGCTCTCGTTTCCATTGCCCCCCGATGACGACAGTCTCGTGGTCACCGAGCTTGCAAAATGTATCGAGTCGAAGATTTCCTGCAAGCAAGCGATTAAGAATTAACACGAGTAGAGTCTTTTTTTGGATGTAATTTAGCTCACCTGGATTTTTGTGACCAGCATTTCTACATTGCGTATGCTGTGCAATTTATTCTCCACATTGTGCCTCAGCTGGACAACATTTTGCTGATTGTAGTTGATGAAGAAAACACTCGCTGGCGTCTGCTGCAGCGTCAAATAGCCGGCAGATGTAGGCACTTTGTTAATGTTGCTAGTTTGGGTTTCATTTGTTGTGTTTGTGTTTTTGCTTATGATTTGAGGTAGTGGAGGAACATGTTCACTATTTGGCGATGTGTGCACAGCTGCTGCCAGGAGGAGCAGGAGCAACGTGATGCCGTCATGCCACATGTTGTTGCTTTCCTGGTAGCCTGAATTGTTAACTATTACAGCGTCATTTAGTTATAAATTTTATTGCTTTAGTTTTTTATGCTGCTGCTGCTGCTTGTGTTGCCCGATAAATTGTCGAAGTCGCTCGATAGATCGCATAGAAACGCTAAAACATTTGTTATCGGAAGGCATTTGCTGAATATTCAATCGATTACACACTGTATTTATTATTGTTATCATATGCTTTCAGTGCAACTTACTATTTGCAGCCAATTAACAATTTTAATTAGATTGATAAATTGTAAAAATAACTCATCCCTAAAAAACTATAAGAATAAAGTTAATACTGTTTTGCAAAGCATTTAAAAGCAAATCTCAAAATTAATCTAAAAATTCTTCTCGAGTTGGTATTTTATTTGTTTGGTATTTATAATTACAATTGATGGAATACCCATATGAAACTTGATGGAAAAACATCGATATTCTTGTGGTCTGATTCATAATAAAAGAAAAAGGTGCATATAAAAAACATTGAAAACACACACAGAATATTAAGACTTGTAATCAAACGATGGCCGCCACCTTAAAACCGTATTTGACTGCCGTGCGGCATTCGTTGACAGCAGCAATGTGTCTGCAGGATTTTCCATCGCAAGTTGTCGAACGCCACAACAAGCCGGAGGTAGAAATTTGCTCCAGCAAAGAACTGGTGCTCACGCCCATTGTCGTCTCCCGCAACGAAAGGGAGAAGGTGCTGATTGAGCCGTCCATTAATTCGGTGCGAGTTAGCATCGCTGTAAAGCAGGCGGATGAAATTGAGCGCATCCTGTGTCACAAGTTCACACGTTTCATGATGCGTCGCGCCGAATCCTTCATCATATTGCGACGCAAGCCAATCGACGGATACGACATTAGCTTCCTAATCACAAACTTTCACACGGAGCAGATGTACAAGCATAAACTGGTCGACTTTGTCATCAGTTTCATGGAGGAGATCGACAAGGAAATCAGCGAAATGAAACTTGCGGTCAATGCGCGAGCTCGCACCTGTGCCGAAGAATTCCTGAAGCGCTTTTAGTTGCTACTACACTGTTAAGAAATTGCTTCAATCCATAAATAAATGTGTGTTTTCTATAACAATCAGTTTTTTGTATGCTTACTGCCCGCAGTTTTGAAGATTTGTGATAAGAGTTATTAATTTAATATGTTAAATAATTTGTTTATAATAGCTGTTTGGTAATATGATAAATAATAGTTGCAAGATACGTATGTGTAATCGACCTTTGGAGCCGTAGACAATCTTTAATTTTGATTGTGTGCTATTTATCATACATACACTTGAATTATTAGCCATATAGGAAATTAATAAATAAATTAATTAATTGAACATACAAATATAAATTTATCGTTGGCTGAACATACATATATATATCAGCAATAACATTCCCGTATGTAGAATCATAAACGAAATTCTTACAAATATAATTGTACAAAATATTAAAAATTATAATATTTATATAGTATTAAGAAAAAAGCACTAATAACCTAGAATCGTTAGCAAATTTAACTAGTTGAAACCATTATAAATAAGTGATTTAATATCTTTACTGCCCATTAATAATAATAACAATTACGGGCAACTAATACTGCATAGACCTCCACATGTGCTCAAGTTTAAACTTTCGCGCTTGATCACATCAGCCGAAATCTGCGTTTCGAGTTGTGCAACACTGATGCATAACAGCCCTGTCAAGTCGAACGACAACAAACGCAACACGCGGATCAAACAGCGGCAAATCCGAAATAAATTAATTTTGTATGAAAATGGCAAATGCAAAAGTGAAGAATACAACAAATGGCAAGCAAAAGAATCCAAGCAACGTGACGGACAAAAAGGCGCTAAAGGCAAAAGCATGGCAGAAAGTAAAATTGAAGGGCCACGTGATATCTGATGATTTTAGCAGTTACGAGGGCCTTATTGGATTGGAAGTGCTGAAGGATTACGATTCGGCACTGGTGAAGTCCACACAAAGACAGATTGCTCCGGCTAGCTACGAACGCAGCAAAAGGCGTAAGCCAGGAAAAGCAGGAAAGGATTCAGAGGCATCGTCTAGCGATGAGGAGGAGAGCGATGACGAATCAGAGGATGGAGATGCATCAGCAAAGTCTTCGAAAAAAGCTCGCCTCGCAGAGCGTCGCACTCAGCGGATACTAAAACAGCAGGAAAAACGCGAGAAGCGTAAGCTGCAACGCAAGGAAAAGAAGGTGGAATCTAAAACAGAGACGAAATCCATGAGTCAGTACAAATACACACCCAACTTAGACTATGCTCCGGATAGATTTGCCCTGCTGCGACCACCGCCTCTAGAAGATGATGTTGCTGAGCCAGAGAACAGTGCTAGCTCTGGAGATGACGACGAGGATGAGGAGGTGCCAGAACTGGTGCCAAGCAGCGCACAGGAAGATATGAGCAAATGGCAAGGCATGGGTGTTCCAGCATCGATAATGCGGGCACTGGCGGAGCAGGGCTACGAGGCGCCTACGCAGATTCAGGCAATGACTCTGCCAGCGGCCATACATGGCAAAAAGGATATTTTGGGTGCTGCAGAAACTGGTAGCGGTAAAACTCTCGCCTTTGGCATACCCATCCTCTCCGGCATCATGGAGCTGAAGCAGCGCAATGACGGATCGGGTATACGTACACGAGCACCAAAGCACAAAGTTGATGAGGCGGTGGAGGAGGAGGCGCCTGCAACCAAAGAAAATCACGAGTTAACGCCACCTCCAGAGGAACTGGATTATGTGTCGGGCGCCAGTGAGGAGGAGAGCGATGCCGAGGAGCACAGCAATTCGCGACGTCGTCCTCTATACGCTCTGGTGCTTACACCCACCCGCGAATTGGCTGTCCAGGTGAAGAATCATCTTGTTGCCGCCGCCAAATATACGGGAATTCGTGTTGCAGCAATTTTTGGTGGTCTCTCCGTTGCCAAGCAGGAGCGCGTACTGCGCCAGTGTCCCGAAATTGTTGTGGCGACACCAGGTCGCCTCTGGGAACTGTATGCGCAGGGCAATCAGCACCTAAACAAGATCGAACATGTCAATTTCCTCTGCATTGACGAAACGGATCGCATGGTGGAGAAGGGACACTTCGAGGAGCTGCGCATGCTGCTCAAGGTTCTTAATGCGGATGAGGAGCGGAAACAGCTGCGCCAGAATTTTGTCTTCTCAGCCACTCTGACGCTGATCCATGATCTACCAGAGCATATGCAAAGTAGGAACATACCTTAATGTGTGGAATTGGGATAAGATTTTAATCTTGATCCTTAGTTTGGATTGGGATGAAATATCTTACATCCCAATACAAATAATTTGCAACCATTCCATTTCATTACTTTCATTATTGTAGAACGCAATCTGGCCAAGCGTCCCAAGTTTACGAAGCAGACTGTGGATCAAAAGATTGAGAGTCTTATTGAGGAGTTGGGAATATCGCAGCCAAAGATTGTGGACATAACCAGCAGCCAACGTAAGCAACCACTACATCAAAGGATCTCCTACACATTGCTTATGCTCCAATCTTTTAGAGACTGCCCAAACTCTGACCGAGAGTCGTCTGCTGTGTGCGATTGATGAGAAGGATTACTATTTGTACTATTTTGTACAGCGTCATCCTGGACGCAGCATTGTCTTCTGTAATTCGATTGACTGCGTCAAGCGGCTGGCCACGCTCTTTGGCCTGCTGGAGTGCAATCCGTTGCCGCTGCACGCCAACATGGTACAGAAGCAGCGACTGAAGAATCTGGAACGTTTTCGCGACAGTCCGATGGGCTTGCTAATTGCCACCGATGTGGCTGCCCGTGGCCTGGATATACCCAATGTGGAGCATGTCATTCATTACCAGGTGCCACGCACCAGTGAGAATTATGTGCATCGCTCCGGACGCACTGCGCGTGCCAATAAACATGGCATAACGGTCATGTTCATGGAACCAGGCGAGGTCAAAAGTTATGTGCGTCTGCACAAAACGCTGGAGAGAAGTGGGTGACTTCAAATAGAACCATAAAATTCAATTGTTTCTATTTAATTCGCTTGCTTGCAGCTGAGGATCTGCCGCTCTTTCCCATCTCGGAGCGTTTTCTGGGCGCTGTACGAGAGCGCGTCAATCTCGCCCGTGAACTAGACAAGGAGGAATTGAAGCTGCGACGCACACAAAGCGAAGAGGGCTGGATGAAGAAGCATGCCGAGGAAATGGACATGATTATCGATGGCTACAACGATGAGTCGTGAGTAATGATGTTCTCTTAGTGACTCACACTGTAATCTCCCTTTACCTTGCAGCGGCAGCGATCAGGATGAGGATCCGTTTATCATTGAGCGCCGACGGAATCGTCTGCATGTAGATCAGGTGCGTGGACAACTGGCGGCACTGCTCGCCCAGCCCATATTCCCCAAAGGTTTCAGCTTTAAATATCCAACGAGCACGGGTCAGCTACTCTCCGGCTCCGATATGGGCGCCAGTAATCCGCAGAGTGCTGTAGAAACCATGAAAGCCGCCATCGAGGACATGAAGCTAGCCAAGAAGCAGCGCAACAAACGCAAACGCAATGCCTAAATAAATATATTGATATATTTACCTAAACTACACTATTTTATATTGTTATAATTATTATTATTACTATTATTATTTTTTAACTCTCAGTGCTTGGAGACAAAATAACGTGTTCCACTTTCTGTAAGAGATCGTGCGTGCTTGGCCAGCAATTGGGATACAGAGAGTGTGGGAGTGGTAAAGCATCTGCAGCAAGGAATGAACAATTATTAGCACAGATCATTGACAATCTTGAAAGCACTCCACTTACTCAATATACGGTTCCATTTCATCTAGTGTCCATTTTCTCTTTGTTTTGAACAAGGCACGCATGCGATCGTTGATGTTCGAAGGCAGTTGCTCCTCCGCCAGGGAACGGATGCAAGGCTGTGCGCCTTCCTTATCTAAGATTCCCAAGCCACGCAGATATTCCAGCTTACAGCTCATGCCATCGGGCAGCGCCTCCTGCCAGGTGCTCATGAATTCTTCGTTGCGAAAACGCAAGCCAGGTTGCAAAATATTCTGAGCCACAATGCGTGCCACCAGCGACTCTTGATAACGGAATTTGCTGGGGCAGCGATCACTTAGCTTCGCATAGATATCAAAAAGTCCCGTGACAATGGGTTCGGGCGCTATGCCTTGCAGGGCATAGATTGTCTCGTCGCGATCCACCTCATCCACGGCCCAGGAGTTTTCCGCAATCAGCCCGAGCATCAGGTTAATAATGCGATATTCATACTCATAGTCCAGTATACGGATATGTCCATCAAGTTCCAAGGCGCGATATTGATGAAGTCCCTCGATAAACTGCGCGCGGCTGCACTGAATCGTATCCAGAAGTTGTTGGAAGCTAAACAACAACTTGCGCTCAATGCAATACTCGTTCTCTGGCCCCGAATATCGGGTGAGTTGTAGCAGTTCGCCTAGCTTGCGATAACGTGGTCGGATCTCGCGGCATTCATAGTAATCGTGGAATATAGTCAACACCTGCTTCTGCTCCAGCGTGCGCAGCACCACCAAATCATCATCGGCACTATCGTTCAGACTGCGCTCAAGCGATGTATTCGCATTCCCTGTACGTGGACTCTTCAAAGGTGAAGTACTCGTTGCTGCACCAAACTTCAATTCGGGCACCAACAATAAACTGTTGGAGATCTCGGCACCCTTCACATCGTATGTTCGCTCATCCGTGCAGAGCACAACCTTCTCGTGCAAGCCACCCTTGAAATGTAGCGTCTGTCCGGTGCGTATCTGCTGCAGCATATGCTCGTCCAGTTCCAACAGGCGCAAATTATCGCTGACCACATCGGTGCTCGGATAATACAGAGCCTGCGTGAGTTGTGTCAACTGGCGTTCATCCATTTTGGCATGCCTAACTATGGCCTTAACATCTTCTGCTGTTCGCACATAACTGTAAAATAAGATTGTCACTCAGTTCAAATCATAGTTATTTAAAATAAAACTTACTGTTGCGTCTCATTATTTTCATCCACTTCCATGTTTTCCAAGCTCATCCCATGTGTTGCGCGCCAAAAATTAACCGAATTTATTGTGACTTTGGCGTTGCCAGACTGTTGTACACATTTATTATTTGGTTATTATTATTTTTGCTATTTATATATTAATAGTTTGCTATTATGTCTTAATACAAATTAGTTTTTGGAAAATGTTACTACTTTAAATAGTTTATTTAATTTTTTAGATTGCAATAGGCAATAGCGGTGGAATATTTACTTCAGCGCTGCCACCTAACTGAATTCCTGAATTTCACACTTACTTTTGGCATGTCTCACGATACCTGGCCTTAAGTAACAGGTATCTTTCATAGCATGTGCAATTCCCCACCCAAATGGAGAACCTAGCGACAAAGAAAAACTGGACAGAAGAGGAACGTTTAGAGCTGGCAGCACAACTGGATGCACAGCTGGATGACTTCATTGATGGCCTGGAGAAGAAACGCTATGAGGAGGGATGGCCAGAGGATCGTTGGCAGGAGGAAATGGACAAGCATCCGTTCTTCATGAAGCGAGCACCTCAGCCAGGTGACGAAGTGCATCCCATGTTTGAGGGCTTGCAAAAGCTCAAATACGATCCGGAGGAGAATACACTGGAAGAGCTGGCGCTCAACTACAAGGAGGATGGCAACTTTTACATGAAACACAAGAAATTCCGCATGGCCGTCTATTCATTTACGGAGGGCATCAAAACCAAGTGCGACAATCCCGATGTGCTTGCCGTGCTCTACAACAATCGCTCAGCTGCCCATTTCTTCATTAAAAATCATCGTTCGGCGTTGAGTGATGCACAGCGCGCCTTGTTCCACAAGCCGGATTATAACAAGGCACGCTGGCGAGCTGCTCAATGTGCCTACGAGCTGGACAAGTTTGATGTGTGCAGCCAGATGTGCGAGGAGCTGCTCGAAGTGGACATCGATCACAAGGAGGCCAAGGAGCTGCTGCACAAGAACAAAATGAAAAAGGTAAGTTTCTCAAAATATCACTTTTCACACATTCATGATGATAAATTTACAGCTGGACACGGAACGCAATCAGCGGAAGGAGGCTGCCGAATCCAAGCGTCGCCTTACGCGCTTCCACAAGCTGCGCGATGCTCTGGAGCAGCGTGCCATTAAGTTCGACGACCAACCCATCAATAAACGGACAAATATAAGTGATGAACTGTTGCGCCCCAAGTTTTTGCCCCTGGAAGATTATCCCGTGCATTTGGATGAAGATGACAGCACTTTAATTTGGCCCGCTGCCTTTTCCTATCCCGAATTTCTGCTCAGCGATTTTCAGCAGCAATTGCCGGAGACGGCAACGATGATGGATTGCCTGATTACGCTCTTTGCAGAGCCGCTGCCCGTTGATAAGACGTCAAGCTATCGTCCGGATAAGGTTCATGTCTACTATGAGAATCGCAAGGCGGGCTGTGTTCACAAGGTGAACACCAAAAGTACGCTACGGGAGATTATCGACGAGAAGGGCTTCTTTGTGTCCGGCGGCGCTTTGCTCTTCTATGTGGTGCCAAAGGGCACGCGGGTGGAACAAGAGTTTATCCATCAACAGAGGCGTCCTCAAGTCTACAGTTGAGTTTGAGTGTAGTTTTAAGAAATTACAATAGATTTTTTTTTTTTTGTACATAAACAAAGCATTGGTTAATTTTATTGTTATTATTGACTTTCAGATGCGTAGTATATGTATATATATATATATAATTATAAAGTTTATATCTATAGTCACGGTACAATTGAGCTTTGGTTGCGCTAAAATAGAAGCTGTTTTTCAAATATCCATAGTTTTACATAAATATATATATATATATATCCTTGCAGCAGAAGCTAAACATTTGGAAAATGCTCTAATAAACGCTTATTTATATATATATATAAATATGTAATTTGGACGTTTGTTGTGTTTTATAGCTTATTTTTGTATAATACTGCAAGAATATACAATATTCATTTCCATTTTCTAACTAATTTAGTTTTACAATTTGTTGTTGATATGTTTTTATGCGTTGGCAGAGTTTTGTTTTTGCAAAAGCCAAAAAAGCGATTCACAGATTTGTAAGCATTTTTGCCAACAGAGTTTAAAACATTAATTTAACTTAATTACTTTGCATACAATTAAAAAATACATTTAAGTCGATTAAAGCATTGCCGTCCAAGCTGCATACAACATTTTGTTGCAAAACTTGTTTCAAATTTCGATTTCTAAATGAGCCAAAAGCGTGCGCAAAATTTGCTCCTAATTTAAATTTTAGTGAAACGCTGAAGCTCAAAGATTCATAAAAAGCTGCCTTAAAAACTAAAATAAGCTAATATTAGTTTGGTTTCGTGTAAAATTCGTTCAACAATTGTTTTGTCTTTTGTATAATTTGTTAATAAAAGCGTTTCTTGATATTTCACGATAATTGAGCATACTTTGAATGGGAATATGTAATTTATATATATCTATATGGTTAAAATGCATGTTGCATGTTGCATAGACACACAAGGAAAAAACATCAACAACCAACAGACACAACATCGGTTATCAGATATGGAATACACTTTCAATATGATATGGTTGCTATATGTACTATATACTTAGATAAATGTGGCAAAACAAGTTGAACATAAATTGCTGCATTTGCAAACAGCTTGTAAGGAAACGGAAACGGAAACGGAAATGGGATCACATGCAAATCATAAAACTATAGCATTAAACGATTAACTTATTATTATAATTATTATTTTTTAACTTACTAACAACAAACAACAATGCACATTTAATTTAATTGCTACTGAGGCGATTGTGGAGCTGCTGTCGCATTCCTTTGGAGCACATTATTCAGACGCATCTTCAGCGGCGAAAAGTCAATTTTTTTGAATCGCGGCAACGAGGCAAACTTCTTTAGGCTGTTGCTGGCAGGAGGCGGCACCTGCTGCTGCTGCAGCAACAGACCGTTGGGCGTTTGTGATTGAGTCATTGCCGGTTTGAGTGGCTCCTGGCGCTGCTGCTGCTGTTTGCGCGGCGAGACTTGGCCAAACTTGGCCAATGTGGCATATTTCTGCAGCATGCGTGTGGCACGCTCGGCGGCCTGGAAACAATGCTCGTACTCCTCCTCCAGCTGGCTGGTCTTGCATTTGCTGCCCGAAGATTCAGCCTCAGCGATTTGGCCATCGTCGAATTTGAAATCAATATTTTGGAGCATGGCCAGCTGAAGCAGCTCCTCCTTGTCACCAGCATTTGACGGCTTTAAATCGATATTATTATTGTTGTTGGTATTGTTGTTGTTGTTGTGCTTGTTGCCGGTGGAGTTGGTGGCATGGGTGACGGCATAGACACCCTCGGCGATCTTGTGCGCTGCAGTCTTCTTGGTTAACGTTTTAGTCTTGGCTAACGATGATGAGGATGATGCATTGTTTGCGCTTGACGATGATGACTTTTGACGATGCTCGATTATCTGTTGGGGCGATGATATATACAGATTTTCCTTGCGCTCGCGACGTAGTCGAGCGCTGACCAGTTGACGCATGCCGTGCGATGTTTCGGCGCTGCTGGGACTGCGTCGCTTGGATTTCAGGGTATCGCAGCTATTTGGATAATACGAGGGTACTTTATCATCCACACTGATGATGGACTTCCGTGGCGTCTGATAGTAATCCTCTTCGTCTGGCTGCTGCTGCTGTTCCGCGTGCGCCGTTTGCTGTTTGGGCGGCAGCGACGGCATCAGCGGAGATTCGGTGGGTGTGCTGGTGCATAGACCAAGCGGTTGCTGCTCCAGCTCCTGGGATGCCTTCACAGCCAGTAGATTCTCATATAAATGCTCCGCAAGGGCAATGTTGCTATTCAGTGAGCTCACATCGACACGCATCGATTCATAAATATCGCTATCGTTTTGGGATGGAGCTGAAGCTGGAGCTTGAGCTGGAGCTGTAGCAGCAGTAGTTGCAGTTGCTGCTTTATTGGTGGGATCTTCGGTGTTGCAGCTGCTCGTGGAGGAGCTGTAGGAACCGGTGGAGTAACCAGACGAAGTGGATGCGGTGCTGGCGGTGGGTTTCTTCTGCTCCAGTGGAGCATTGTTGCATCCACTTACTTTTTGTAGTATGGGTGCCATGACACAATAACCATTGAGATCATCGACCATCATCTTGCGCTGCAGCTGCTGCAACTGGAAATTATTTCCTTGGCTGACGGCACCGTTGGCTCCAATCAGATTTATGGTGGATGTGTTGCAGGCGGAAAAGTTAAAATTAAGCGGCAACTGATGCGACACATTCAGGCTCTCCAGCGAATCGGCTCGGCTCAGATGCCGTGTAAGCTCGGCGAGCAGAATATGCCGTGGATTATTGTGCTCAATGGCCGAGTCCTCGAGACTAATGTTTAGCTCATCGCTGGAGAGTGCATCGCCAAAAGTGTCCAGAAAATTGAGCTGGGACAGATCGGGACTAGAGAAACTATTGCGATGCGCATTGCTCATGTTCGATGTGCGCTCGAGCGGTGCAATTGGCTCCGGAGTGGGTGCATTTTCATAGAGCACCAATTCCTGCGCCTGTTCCTCCTGATCCTGCCCCACAGTTGCGCTCGCCGAGCGACGCTTCTGTCCGAAAAAGTTGTCCAACATATTCTTGTACTTCTTCTTCTTGGCCAACTCCGATTCGGGATTGGTGCTGGAGCGTGGAATCTCACCCGGCTGGCACTCGAACGTGTTGATTCGCTTGCGATGCGCCGGCAATGGTGGCACAGCCGGCGGCATCTCCAAAATCGCACGCGTTGCACCAACCGAATCAGCCAGGTTCATTTCCTCATAGATGCCAGACGCAACCGAGGCTCGTGAGATGCGACTGCCATCGAAGATTTCCTCATAGATCTGTGAGACACGCGCCGAGAGGGAAAAACTGCTCGTGTCCAGATCAAAGCAAAAGGAGTCGGGCAAATTGGGCAAGGGACCGAGTGCCTTTTGAGAGCTGCAAGTGATAGTTAAATTTAAATTAATTCATTTAAATTTTATTCTAATCGAGAGCTGCAAAAGATTGATTTTTAAATTTAAATTACAAACAGTTTAACAGCCCTGTTCTCACTTATGAAGATTAACCAACACTGTTCTATACTCTGATTTGATGTTGTCTTGCCAAAAGTTTCGCAGATTAATTCAATTTTTAATTACAACTAAAGCTGTTGTATTTTTAATTACAACTAAAGCTGTTGTATTCTCCGATCTGAGCTCGCTTCACAAGATTCGCAGTTGAATTTAAATTTTAATTTTAAAAAAGTTTTCGCTTTGGTAGCCTGTCCAAAGCTATTCTATACAGATCAGATCTGATTTCGTCTCCAGGCAAATATATCACAAATTTAACAGTTTTGCTCACCTTGTGTCACGACTGAGTCGACGCTGCTCAAGAAACACCTGCCTGTACAGCTCCAGATTCTTGATGGATTTCTTGATCCACTTCATGTGCCGGCGACACGCCGTCTCCGTTTCCAATGCAAAGTAAATGAAGCAATCGCGTCGATTCTGCGTCCAAAATAAACCATACGAATGCTGTTTGGTGCGCGAAGTGGCCAAACTGATGTTCAATCCGGGCACATTAACTGAAACGCTAAGCAGCTTCTGTTGCTGCTGTTGTTGTGATGAGGACGAGTCCTTGTCGTCGACGATGCTCTGGAAACTGAGGCGCAGGAAGCAGGGCACACATTTAATCGCTTCGATTTTCACCAAGCATCTTGTCCATGTTTTGTAGCGCAGCGCAATTGCGCGCTTGTCATGTGTATCCAATTTGACGTCCATGCACATTGAGATTTCGTTGTGTTCCATGTTTGTTGTTGTTGTGGCGGGTTTGAATGGGTGTGATAAAAATAAAACTAAATTTTAGCCGTCTTTTCTGCTAAATTACATGTTTTCTTTCGTTTTTTCGTTCGTTCGTTCGTATTTGCTAATAACGGCGAGGGTGGAGCTCAGTGTTGCCAAGAATCTGCGAAATAAAGTTGTGCGATGTGCACACACTGTTCATGTAACTAGAGGTGGGTCGATATTTGTAGAAATACAGAACAAATTGCTGGTATTTTTTAGGCACACATTGTCTGGTCACACTATCAGCAGTTTTGTGATTTTTCTGTGGAACGTTGACGTTTCTGTCGTTTTATCCGCATCAATCTTAACGCTCGTGCGAAAATACGAGTTCGCAAAAGAGTTTTATAAATATAAATTATAAACGTGTGTGTGTACGTTCGAGTGTGTTTTGTTTATCGCCAAGGTCAAAGGGCAGTGCACAAGAGTATCGAAAGCAATTGCAATTGCAATTTTATCCCCGATTTACGCAACGAAAGCAGCTGCGCCGTCGACAACAGAAGGCAAAGCGGCTGACAGGCAGCGGTTCAGTTGCCAGAAGAAGGTGCACGAACCAAGACGACGACGGGGTGGCGGATAGTCCAAGAAGCAGCAGCGCAAAGCGAAATCAAAGTCTGCGCATAGTAACAAAAACATATATAAATTAGACAAAAAAAAAATTCGACCGAGTGTTATAATTGCTTGCAGTTGATAAAAAGAAAAAAAAATAGTGTCGAAATCGTTAAGCTAAAAATAGTTCAAAATGGCGCGCTTGAAACATTTCTAATTATATTTAAAAATAAACATAAATCAGCTAAAAACTTTTGCATTTTGTGGGTAAGTTAAAATTGACGTCTCTTCCGTTAAATCATTTCATTTTCGTTTCTCTTCTTTTTTTTTGTTGTTGTCATTTGTCTTGCGTGGGTGTGAATCATGCATAAATACTATGATACATGAATCTATATATACATACATATATATATATATGTAATGGTGTGTGTGTGTAAATTTTGCCTTATCCTCGCACACTTGTTACCATTGCTCATTGATTTTCCACTAAGAAGCACACGTGCGGCTTTCCGACTGCTCTCAGTTAAGATATCCAATTAGACCAACTAACTACATGACAGGTAGCCTTTTTGTTATTGTTGTTGTTGTGTTTCGGTGTCAGCTGCTTGACCACATTAATTTTCCATTTGTTTTGGCTGGTAGCAAAGTGTTGGGCTCACGTAAATGAAAAACAATTTTCGTGCTAACCGGCCGTTTATTGTCCCAGCCATGAAACGCATTAAGAAAACCCAACAACAACAACAACAACTAGGAAAAGTGCAATTGCAGCTTTTGGTGAGGGCAGCTTTTGCAGGCCGCATTAAAACTTGCAGTGAAAAGCTTTTCGCAGAAAGTTTATTGACTTTTTAATGCAATTAGCCTGGGGAGAGGACCAAGAGGATATTTGTACACATTTATTTATGCTTTACAAGAAAAAATGATGACAGTTTTTACATAAGTTAAATGAAGAGTCATTTAAAATCTCACGCGAGGAATGACATCATTTCCATTTTGCAAGCTAAAGATTAAATATATTTACATATGTCTGAATAATAATTATTCACAATTTAACGACATTCTTTAACCATTTTTTTTTTTTGTTAATATATATTTAATGATTTAACGTTTTTGGTTTTCTTTTTTATTTGCAGTCAATCCGGATGGACACAGTATTTTTTAACCAACAACCAATTGCAGATATTGCAATTAATTTTTTATAATCAATTTATTTCAAAGAAGAAAAAAGTGCCAAAATGATGCGTTCAAGTAGTTTGTTTTTCAATTCGGCCTCGAATTTAGAGACTAAACAGTTGTAACTGTTAACAAAAAAAAAAACGTTGATGAAAATAAATAAAAAAAAATAAATAAAATCATTTAAAATATATTAAAGAACTTTCGCGTGTGTTTTTCGTGTTTTGTGGGCAGTGCAATATAAACCAATTGAAGGTATTATTATAGATAGAAAAGAGCTGGAAACTTTTTTTTGGGTACATTCCATAGACAGTAAAGATATATATATATATATTGTATATATATATCCGGCGCTCTCTCTCTCTCTCACACACATTCAGTCTCGATTTAGTCGATTTGTTATTGTTGATAAGGGACTTAAGCGCCTAATGGCAAGTACGCTTAATAAGACGAGACACAGGCGCAGATTGGCTGCGATCTCGTTCCTATCGAATATCTCATTAGATGGCACACACAGGGACACCAAATTTGGGGCAACATTTGGCAGCAGCATCTGTACGCAGCAGCATTACAATAACAACAACAACAATAACAAAGGCAACGCAACGGCAGCGTTGGGACTCGGCGCCGGCGGCTATCATCAGCATTATCAACGCAATCATCAGCAGCGCAGCAACCAAACACAACAACAACAACAACACCAACAATACCAACAACAACAACATCAGCAGCAGCAGAATGGTAAATGTGGCGTTGGCAGCGCAGCAGCAGCGCTGCTCTTGTGCAGCGCTGATGTTCACATGGACAGCGGCGCCGGCAACGGGATGTGTGGCGGTGGCGGTGGCGGCATGGATGAGTGCGGCAGCGCTGCAACAGTTGGCGGTGGCAGCGATGGTGATGGTTTTAGTGAAACTGAAAATATGGGTCAATACCTGATGAATGTGAGCGGTTTGCCCAGCCAGGCTGATAGACGCAACATAAAGCGGCCCAACTCCTCTGGCCGCCACCAGCAGCAGCTGCAACAGCAGCATCCTGGCAAGCAACAGCAGCAGCAGCAACGTGGCGGCAGCGGCGGTTCTGGTGCCGAAAGTGGCAGCGATTCCGACAGCATGAAAATACCGTTGAAGGTGTCCAATTTTGGTAGCGGCAGCTGCGTCGGAGCCGGCATCAAGCTATTGCCACTAAGAGAACGGTAAGTTAAATGTTTTGCATTTGTCCCTTTAAGTAACCCACACCATCTCATCTTAGGATTAAGACTTATTATGATTTTTACCAATTTCTTTCTATGACAATCCAAAATGTCTAATTTAATTGGAGACTATTTTAATTTTGTTGAAACGACTCGAAGGACACTTTTCTGATCCCATAAAGTATAAATGTACTTATTCCTGATCAGCAACTATTTACCCAAATCACATTTATTATAGGATCGAAAATGAGTTATGCTCTGAAACACTTTTGATCAACGATGTTCCAAAGAAATACTAATTTTTTCTAGATTTTTCCTGTTGCCACAATAGAATGCCTTTGAGACCCTCAACTGTTCTGGTACTTTCCATTAATTATACAATAATATTGTTATTATTATGCTACTCACAAAAGTTTGCGACATTGGATACAACAATTGATCGAAAGATGAGTTTTTGTTTACCAAGTTATCCCAAATAAACTCACCAGTTAGCAGTTATAAAATAGTTTTCCTATCAACAATCAGTCGGTTCTTTAAATATACAATTTATATAACGGAAATTTGACTCTCCACGGAGGTAAGAAATCTTTAAAGTACCTCAGATTTGTTTAGATATTTCTGCCTCTTTCCTGTTGCCGCAGGTAACCAAAAGCCTACACGACCTTTTTCCTCAGGCGCTGGTACTTTCTAGAAACTCGCTTA
This sequence comes from Drosophila kambysellisi, assembly GCA_035042185.1. Taxonomy (NCBI): domain Eukaryota; kingdom Metazoa; phylum Arthropoda; class Insecta; order Diptera; family Drosophilidae; genus Drosophila; species Drosophila kambysellisi. The sequence goes on from JAWNLS010001251.1 coordinate 8,321,500, forward strand.
AGATTGCTGTTGACATTTTTAGTTGACTTAGGACATTGGATTAGGACAAATAGTCGACATTTTAAGTATCGGGCAACTAATTATTTGCATCTAGTTTATTTATTTATTTCTAAAGATAATTTATAAATTATGGGATCGCGCAATTCTATGATAAATTTCTTGCAATTATGTACAATATGTACAGTTGTTTTTGCCATTCCTCAATGCCAATTTCAGTTTAAGTTCAGCCCAATTGACACCTGGTGCCACAATTTGTTTACAAGTTGTGCCAAACAAGCCAAGAATTTTAGGTAGAATCGCAATCATATTTGTTAATATTGTTGTCGCTATGCGCTTCCCAACAGCTGTGCAGCTAATTTAATTAATGTCAGTTTCCCCATCTCAAAATATACCCTGTAGTCATTCCTAATGGGAAAGGGTATATATTATTGCTTAACGGGCAGATGAGGTTAATTTTAACATAAAGCTGTACAAAATCGATTAATATCGATTATAGACAAAGCTTACAGTTATCAATTATGAAATGTCTGCTAGCGCACAGAAGGTAGCAACATTTGTCTTTTTAAATACAACCCCGGATGAATATCAATTTTTTAATATTATTCGTAATTAATTCATTAATCCTAATGTGAATAAATATTTTATGCATATAATTTTAATATTCATTCAAATGAATATTTAAGAAATCGAAACTATTCTTCTAAACATGTGCTTTCTTGACAATAAGCATGTTTACAGGGTATCAGTTAGTCGGTCACTACTATTTTTGTTTTTAATGGGGAGGGAGCCACTTGAACTTATTCGTCTGTGTGGCATGGCGCTCATTGCCCAATTGTGCAACAATCATCACCGATCAATTTTCACAGCTCGCTAAATATATTGTGGTAGTCGCAGTCCGATTCAGAGTCGGATTCGGATTCACGCTGACTGTGAATGTGGCGCCGCACAACCCGGCAACGGGCGACGCGTCGTGTGTCAGTTCAATTACGGCAACTGAATAAATGCCTCATTGAAAAGCAGTCCGCAAATTATTCAACGAGTGACAAATGACAATTGCATGTGTCCACTTCAATTTAAGGCTTTTGTTGGCTTGCTTTTGTTGGCAGATGCCCCATCTTCAACTGGGCTGTCATTACTTTAAATAGTTTGTTCAATACGCTTTGTTTGCCCCCATCGACACGAATTGGTGCTTCCCCATTAATAACAAGCTTGCCACTTGATGACAGGTGGCATGACTAAAGTGCACGCTAGCACTATTTTACAGTCAAGGGCCACGAAAAAATTGAGCAATTTAAAACGGTGAAAATTCTAAATTGGCAATCGTTATTAGGAATGCGATTTGAAGTGCATTTTATTGAAGAACAACAGTTATTTTAAAATACAGTAGAACGACTTTCAATATAACGTAATAAGTAATTAAGCTGTGATATTTAACTTTTATATTATATAATTATCGATATTTAAAAGTGTTCGTTTTTATTTTAAGCTTTTAAATTACAAATTACACCCGTCAAAATTCAACAATTTTTGTAATTGCATTATATTTGTTAAATTATTCTTTGTGATTTTTCCACACGCAACCCAATAAATAAAATTATATGCATGAAAGTGAGGAAAACACAAAGAAATTGCCTTGCAAAACAGCGCAATGATGATAAACAAACTGCCTTGAACCTAGAGTCCCCGCTAGTTAAAGCGAGCAGTTGCATTTAATGTTGCGCCCTCTCTCTCACTCCCATTCGCGAAGTATTAAAGCTTTCGCTACAATGTTAGCACATTGGCTCAGTGTCCGTTTAACGTGTCTAGACGCACTTAAGTATGCACACACATTCATACCAAATTATCGTTGGCGATTGTTGCACACTGTGCAATCCGCTGTTGCGCTTTGACAAAGTTTGACCTTGTTTCTCGTTCGCGCCTCACCTGTCATCGTTGGTTTGATATTGTTGTAGTGTTACTCTTGTTGTTGTCTCCTTTTCTGCTGCAGCTCTGGTGTCGTTTACCTTTCTATTTTGTTATTATGTTTTTTGCTTCTAAGTTTCTCGCGACGTTCACAAATGTTATTTAACATTTTATTTAACAGAACATTTCTATCGGTGCCTGTTTACTGAATATTCATTTCAATTTTGAGCAATTGGGACTTTTCAACGTTTTTATCAGTCATTAATTTACGTCTATATGGCACTTATCTATCTGGCTTATGCGCAAGCAAATATATTTGCTAATACGCTATGGCACGTATTATATGTGTATCTTATCAGGCAGTTGGTCTTCATATAAACACTAAATTAGTGACAACTGATTAGATTATAGACAAAAGATGGTTTATACTGTTAATACACGCAGAACCGTGACTTGCGTGTTGCAATGTTTATAGACTTTTCTAATAGCATAAATAAAACAAGCTGTCCTGACTGACTGAGTGATTGAGTGACTGACTGACTGACTGACTAAGTGGTTGACTGACTGACATTCACATTTAGGAATGATTGAAAGCTTTCCCCTTTTTTTACTTTGTCATACCACTTAATAAATAATTCGGCAACTTCTGGCAAATTAAGTAAACTCCAAAGCATAACACAATTTAACATGCCATGTTTCCACTTTCTGTCTTTCCATTCTCGCTCGCATCATAATAAACGGAACAACAATAACAATAAACAATAAACAGATCTCAGCATGCCGCATTATGTTAAACGATTTTACCCACAAGGCTTCAATTACTTCTTATTTCCGTTTGACACTGTCAGCAACATTCCCCAAAGAATATTATGAAAATATGATTCGATAATGCAAATCCCGTTCTCTGCAGGGCAACTGTATTTCCTGTGAGAAATAAATAACGAAAACAAAATAGAAAAAACAACAACAACAAATGCTGGACATGCGCAAAAGATAAATTCATTTACACGATTGCTTGCATACTTATGTGTGTGTGTGTGTGTGTGTGAAAAATTGCAGCAAAAATCTACGACGCAAAAAGCATAAGCAAAACAAAATCCAAACTACTTTGAGCAAGTTCTTGTCTTGTTCTTGTGCCTTTTTTTTGTGTCTTTCGCTTTTTCGTTTTGAAAGTTGTTTTGAAATTGGATATGATGTCAATTTGAGGAATATGAGCCAGCGTTAAGAAAAATATAAAAACCTTGCCGAAAAATGTAAACAAATTAATTATGGGTCGGCAATCAGTCTAACAAGCCTCTCTCCCACCCTGCGCCCCTCTCTCGCTCTCCTAAAGCTCAGCATAAATTGCGTCATGCCTCTTAAGCGGTTTTTGGCAGCTTTTATGAATCTAATGGCAAATTTTACGCTTCTTGCTCCGTTTCAAGGACAACTGCCGGCAAAGCTTGCACAACAGTCTGGCAACGCTTGGCGCTCTCTGCTGCTGCTGCTCAATGTCAATGTCAGGGTTGCCCTCAAGCAAAAACCTGTACACGCACAGCTCTTATATCCCTGAGTGTCATACCACCTCCCGTCCCCAATGGCCCTGGGTCCTTGCTGGCATCTTTTTTCTGCAAACTGGGTAACCTTGAGCAAAGGCTGTTTCTTTTCTTCCTTGTTTTTTGTGTTCTTTTGTCACGGACGTAATATGAACCGGTTAGATTGGTATTTGTTTGGTTTGTTGTTGCGTTCGCTTGTTGTGGTGTTTACTCCTCAACTTGTGCCCCTTTTTATCGTTATTCCTAACCCGTTAGCTATTTTGTTTTTCTCGTTTCCTGTTGCATAATTTCAAGGTCATCTTGAAAAGTTTTGCACTCAAGGGGTTTCAAATCTTTTTTGTGTTTTGCGGGGTTGCAAAATGAAATGTGTGTCAGTAGTGTTGAAGTGCACAGAATGCAAACAATCTACCCTTGTTGACTGATAAAGGGGTATATTGGTTTAAAGAGAGTGCAATTCATTTTATGTCAAATTTTTAAATAATAATTCATGATATTTTTTGCAAAATGTACAGAAATAGCAACCGCTTCATAAGTATTTGCCTTCAAACTCTTATACAACCAGTGGAAGGGGGAGGTCTGTGGTCATTAAACAGTTGCTTTTGCGTTATTGATTCATTGTCGTCGATTCGCATTTAGCTCTTAGCTTCAGCGAAACGAAGCAAACGAATCGAATACAAAACAACGCACATCAGCAACGGGGCAAACTCGATCGAACCGCTTTAAACCCCTTTGAACTCGATTGCGGCACAAACTTCGCATATTGTCCGGAATAACTGACTGAAAGGCGGTTCTATTTTTGATAAGCGACAATATGAATGGATGTGTCACAGTATTATTTGTAGTCAGGGCCCCACTGGGTCTCAAAACTTTGTCGCTACTGTTACAGTCAAACTTCGATTTATCGATTTACCATTAACATAACCCGTATTTCGATTTACAAATCAAACAAAAGTAGAATTTTGAACATATTTGGATGCGTGTGGTTAGGAAAAAAAAAACATTCGACTTTTGTTTAACGTTATGAAATTTAATTTCTATTAATTTGTTGATTTTGTTTAAGAATTTTGCAAAACACAAAAAAGGTTGTTTACACAATAACTCAATTTCCGAATGGATTCTTTGGTAACCCAATTGTGGTTCAAGTTAGAGCATTTTGACTGTAATTTTGTTTATCTAGCGGTTATTGTTTAATAATAGCTCTCTGCTGATGACTGTTTACGCAAAACGCAACAACGCCTTAAATATTTGTAGGAATTGTACAAAAACTCACTAAGCGTCGACAATGTTGGATTTACATATCTCATTTGTTGAAGCTTATCATTCATTGCAGTTTAATTACGCCTTGTACACATACATACATATTTTTCCTTTTATGGCCTTATCTTGGCTACGTTTACAACACTTGTAAAAGTTTGTTGTTCTACTCTTCTTCACTGATTGCGTTAACAACCTTCAATTGGGCTTGATTGTTAGTGTGCGTGTTTGTTTGTGTTTGTTGTGCCATCAAAATAAAGTAAACAACTTAAGGGGCATCTGTCGGAAATCGCGTGTGATTTACTAATCAATTTATGTGCACCTTTCATGCTGCGTTAAAAAGATTTTTATTATACTTCAAATGTATTGGGAAGAGAATAGATGTTAATTAAAAACTTTCCGCTTAACATTTTCATAGATTTTTGGCGCAGAAATAATTTATTTAAAGATATTTGCATCTTAAGTGTCTCGTTTATTTGTTTTTATTGCAAATATGGCACGAAAATCTATTTTTTGCTCAACTGAATTTTAAGGCACGTGACACAAGAGCCACAAGCTGATCAAAGACTCGTTGTTTATATATGTATATGTGTATGTATATATACACACACACCAATGCAAACATACAAGTGTTTGTCAAGAGCTCACATCTGCTGATAAAAGGCAAGTAAACATCGATGATAAGACAGAAATAAATTGTTTTCAGTTGATTTGCTTTCTGCTCACAATGAAATTGAAAGATTGACAATCATATAAACATTTAATTTAGCTGTACATAATTGCTACGTAAAATGCAATTCTTCAAAGAATATATAAAAATATAATTTGTAAGGGTTATTTTTTAAAACATTTTTCAAAAAATATCGACTGTTTTTTGTCCAAATTAAATAAGTAAATAAATTTCTAAACGTGTTTGGGTAGTGACAAAAAAATTAAATATACAATTTATTTACTTTTTAGTGTTATCTTCTCTTTCTCTCTCTCTCTCTGTCTGTGTATGTTTAATTTATTTATTTATTTATTTTGTTTACATTTTGCATAGATGTGAAAAGTTTTTAGTAGCACTTTTGCCACTATTTGCAGAAACTCAAAGCCAAATACTTTATTTGCTCTAAACAGGTATGATCGATCTATAAGAGATCTAAATTGAAACGATAAATAAATGATCTGTTGCCAAAATAAAAAAATTATTATGTAAATGTATATAAGCAACATATTAAAAGTATTTGATAATCAGTATTTAATATATTAATTAGAGATTGATTAGTGTTGTAATTCCAATTAGCATGGTCATCAAGATTTTGAGTTTTTTTTTCTGTCTTCTTTTCTAATTGAGTGTTTAAAATTTAAATATTGTTTGCTCATTGCACAGGCGCACAGATGATGTCAGCCAGACGAACAAACCGTTGCCCAAATCACTCAAAGTGGAAACTATCAAAAAATGCTCACACAAACCACCTGCACATGTGTGAATGCAAGTGTGTGTCTGTGTGTGTGTTTGTATAGACGCTGCAGTCGCCTCTCTGCTTAGATTCCAACACACGCACTGTCCCTCTCTCTCTCTCTCTCTGCTCGCTCTCTCTGTTTTCCTTGCGCTTCTAATCTGCTGCTCTTTCTAATCATCACACAAAAACCGTTTTGTTATACACTTCATACGCACTAACACGCACACACACACATACACTCACACATAATTTTTAGTGGAGAGCCAATGAGTTACATAAGCAACGCATATTTTCTAGTGCGTGGCCCTTTTAGGGGTCTTCTTCTTTAGCTTGTTGCTCTGCGTTTACAGTTATTGTAAACATGTAAATATGTATGTATGAGTGTATGTGTGTATGTCTAATGGAATTTTTGGTTTTGGGCCTTTTCCCTTTGGTTGTCTTCTTCTGCTCCGTTCAGTTTTGCTTGCTGCCAAACGCTGCTCGCCTATTAGAATACTCCAACTAATTAACGGGTTATGACAAGCTTGGCGCCACTTCATCGCGCGCATTATGGAATGCGGGCTCCACACTGCCAGAAAGTTGACTAATTAAACGGTATTTTCATGGAAATTCATTTGCCCCTGATTTGAGGACAAGTTTCTTTCACTTAGATGGAGCTCGCTTGTAACCTCGATCCTATACCAATTATCTCAAGGTAATTTGCCAGGCGCACAGCAAGCAGCACTCATGGCTAAATGCCCTTCTCAATGGCTGCATTTGATTTTTGTGAGTGCCTCTTTTTCTAGAAAAATACATAAATACCCTGAGCTGAACTCAAAGTACGACTTTTGATCGTGGCCGTCTTTGAACTGCACTTTGCTGCATGCCTGTGAAAATATCGATCGCCTCGTCAGGGGTGTGTGTGCGTGTGTGCCTATTTACAGCAAGAGAAAGACAGCGAGAGAGAGAGAGAGGGAGAGTAATGCAGTGGAATTTACCCCTGAACTCGATGACATTGAGTTTTATAAATAACACAGTCTACATTTAAGTTGAAACTATTTTGGTGATTCAGAGCGTATTTTCAAAAAGTGTAGAAATAAATAAAATATAAGGCACTGAAATAGAAGAAAATACTAAAGGGTGTTAAATAGAAACGAATTTGGGTTCCGAATCCGATTCTGGTACGTAAAGTATACAAATTCGCGTAAGGGTTCTGGTAGTTTTCCGAACTTATTTAGAGTACTTGGTTACGTATCGCAACCTTGTTTTTTACGGTACACTGCCAGGTACGATACCGGTACGAAATGGTCGCATACAAAACTTGCTGTCGGGCGTAACCGAATGCGGAATATTTCGATACCAGCTGCTTGCAAAGAACCTTCCAGCAATTGAGCAAAAATTTAAAAACATCGGGAATATATATTCGGTCGAATTAGTGATGTCAGCAGGTATTGACTCAGCTAATGATGCTGATTAAGAATATATATAAGTTATGGGCTTCAATGCAATGCATATTTAAAAATAAAATCAAGGTTATAGAAAATACCCGATGCTAATCTTTATGCCTTCTTCCCTTCTGTTTTGCAGCACCTTTAGCAATGGCGCCAGCGAGCAGAGTTTGCAGCCGGAGAGACGAGCGCGTTTGAATACGGCGCCGGGTCTGCGAGGAGCAGTGCCAACGGCCATTGGAACTGGTGGCCTCAAGCGCAACTACAACATTCGCAGCGGTTCGAGTGCCAGTCATATTACGGATGACAGCAGCACGGAGAGTTTAGCACCTGCCAGCAACTATGGCGGCAGTTTTCGCAAATCCGTGCAGATCAGCGATGGTCGTCGTGGTCCGGGTCCAGGATTGGGACAGCGGGATGAGCGCATGGTGTTGGTATCACGTAAGGTGCCATTTTTGATATTCTCAGCGTTGCCCTACTACAAGGGCAAGAACGGACGGTAAATGGATATTGATATATGTTTGAATATATTCATCTAACAAACGTATCCCTTTGTTATAGCGCTGAGTTCCGCAAGGAAGATCGTCGTCGTCGGAATCCATCCACCTCACGTCCCTTGAGCTCCATTAACGATGCCCCCTTCGACCCATTCGATTTGATGGGCATACAGAAGGCCGAAAGTGGTCAGGTTAGTTGACATCGATTTATGTCTTGTATATCCACAACTAATGCAATATTTTAATCAACCCATCCAGGATATATCCTATGGTCATTTGTTGATACCATCGCGTCAGTATGAGAAGGAGCGCAAGAAACATGGCAATACATCCACAAATCCTTCAATTTTTGAGAATCAAATGGAAATAACGAGCACAGCAGCTCTGAGGAATCATGGCATTGCGAGGTTGGTGCCTCTTTCATGATTTGCCTTACTTTATTTTGGAACATACCACATGAATAATATCCCATACCACATACATACATACATATACCCACATATATACCATATATATATATATACCAAAGACCTCATGCCTCATACATAAACCTCAGATGACATGCATTAAACACCCGTTTAAATAACTCTAGTCCAATTTTCCCAGAATCAAGCTATGGGTTATTTCAAATATAAAAATGTTGAACACAGTTAAATATGAACAATCGTGTCTAAGCAAGTATTTAAATTAAACTCTGTAAGAATTAAGTAGTGTAGCTTAGAGTGATCTATAAATTTAGTCTGTTTATCCTATAATATATCATTCTCGTAGACATCATTTAACAACAATTAGAAGTAAAAACAAAACAAATATTTATAGGCAGTCTAAATTATTGTGTTGCAATAATTTTGAATCAACATTTGCTTTTCAAATTCCATTTAAATATATTAACTAAACCCAAAATGCTCAAAGTGTTAAATTTTAGCGATTGCCAATCAAAATTGTTTGCATAATAATTAAACAGGCAACAAAATAATCAGCATATCAGGGATTTTATGTCGATAGTGTTTTTTTTTTTTTTTTTTGTAAATATCAGGAATAAATATATTAAATGCTTACGTGTTAAATAACAATATTCGATATTCAAGAATAACAACAATTCGCTGACTGCACAAATTGCGATAATTATTTTTGCCGAGGTATTTTGAGTCATCGGGAAATTATTTTTGTTGGACTTTATTTTTATCGCAATAGGGTTTTTTAACTAATTTCCAAAGAGCTGCTGACACAGCGCCGACAAATTTATCTATAATAATATATGTGCGTAAACTTTGGCCCCAAGTCCCCATCCTACAAACAATATTATTAAATGAAAAACAACAACAAAAAAAATACACAACGTTTCGATGCATTTTGACCATTAAATTTTTGCTAATCATTTAACGCTTTGCACTACTTCGTTTCAGCACAAAAACCATAACCAAACATCAAGGCAAATGGTAAATTTTTGAAGCAGCTAATAAGTAACCGTTACCTGCGACGATCTCAGCTATGGATTTAACCCAATTATATAACTATATATATAAATATATATATATATATATGACTAACATCGCCCATAGCTGAGATATGTTGCAGCGCTTATATGTACATATATATCCTACTTGAACATATTTATAACTAACCAAAATTCACACTTCACATTTGCACACATTCGAAAACTGGCAAACGCTTCAACTAACTTGGCCTTCACTCACGTTCTGCTCTCTCTCGTTTGGGGGGTAATCTGTATGGATATTAGTATTAACTATATTTAATGTTTTTACAGGTGCTTCACATACGAAAATACGAATCGCAACAATGCAGCCAGTCCAACGCCCGATCTGAAGCTAGATATGGAAATTGAGAGCATTATTCTAAGTGGCGATGTGGCACGTGGTCTGCCAGTAAGTAAATCTCTTCAAATATATATATACACTATAACTATAGCTCAGTCTTCAATCTCTGATTCGCAGTATCCGCAGTATTCGGCTAGCATCTTGGATGACCCCGAACTGATTGCTGGCAAGCATCGCACTCTGTTGACGTTCACCTCGTACATGACCTCGGTCATTGACTATGTGCGTCCATCGGATCTGAAGAAGGAGCTCAACGACAAGTTTCGCGAGAAGTTCCCAAGCATACAGCTCACATTGAGCAAGCTTAGAAGGTAGCATATCTCAAATGTTGCGATTGTGATTGTTTAAATCATTTTGGTTTGAGAAAATTAGATAATTAGCTTGAGTAGCATTAACTTATTTTATATTTAACAAAACCTAAACATTTTTATACAATATTTTGTAGTTACAGAAACTACATTAATATTTCTAAATTTAATATCGTTTCTAAATTTAATATCGTTTCTAAATTTAATATCGGTCTTCTGTTTTATATAGTTATTTTCTACTTCAAGTCTTATCGAGGCATAAATTATACACATTATATTTTCAATATGTTTTTTATAAATTTTATATAGGATTTCTATTTTTAAATCAGCGATGATCGACAAACCGCAAATATAATTAATATATTGTAAACTTATTAGTTGTTAATCACTTCAATCATGACTATATACGTATATAGCAATTACATTCCAATGAACACAATTTCATTATAATTTCCAAAACTTCTCTGAAATTACCAAAATCAATTTGAATAATCTTTTAGGATTAGCTACTGTAAACTGTAAGTTTAATAATTTATTTCTTTATGCCATCCACAGCATCAAGAGAGAAATGCGACGCATTAACAAGCTGGATACACGGATTGATCTGGTGACCATCTCGCAGGCCTATGTCTACTTTGAGAAACTAATTTTGGCCAATTTGATTAATAAGAGCAATCGGAAACTTTGCGCCGGCGCCTGCCTACTGCTCAGTGCCAAGATGAACGACGTCAAGGGAGATTCGCTGAAGAGCCTCATCGAGAAGACGGAGAGTGTGTTTCGCTTGAATCGCAAGGAGCTCATCTCCTCGGAGTTTGCAGTGCTCGTTGCACTCGAGTTCAGTTTGCATGTACCGATGCATGAGGTGTTGCCGCATTATCAACGATTGCTCTACGAATCCTAGAAGTGGCCCACGCGCTGCGCCGAAGGACGTTTAACGGCGGCAGCGCAGGCGGCGGTTGCCTTGGCAGCGGCAACAACACGACACCATTTGCGCCGCAAGGGCAGTCGGAAGTGAGATCGTTGCATACTTTTCGGGTGTTGGATTTTTATATACCGAGTACAATAATTATTTAAGTAGCTGATAGGTTTTTTGCTAACGCGTAAGTTTCACACCAATCAAATTGACAAAAAAATTATATAAACAAAAAACATAAAACAAAAAAAGGCATAGTTATAATCACAACAAAAAAAAAAGATACAAAAAACACTTAAAAACCTTTCCGGTAGTTGGCACTTCCACAAAACACTTACTAGCTCTTAAGTGTTTATCTTTTAGCAAGTTATATAATTTTTTTTCTGGTTTTCTGTTATAGATCAAGTATAAATAAATAAACTGACAAAAAAAGAAATGCATCATTGTGTAAAATACTTTATAATATTTATGTGTGTATTGCTCGAAAACCGCTGACGCTTATCAAAATCAGTTGGACGTGTGTTGTTGTTGTTGTCACAGTTGGTTACGGCCCCCATGCAACCTGATAATAATATTCAAATTTCAACCTAAGCAACACTCTTGCGAGCACGATCTCTGCCTCTTCACATTGCTGCTAGCCGCATGGTCAAAGCTAACTAATCCGCCCCAACAAACCCGCTTCGTGGGGAGCTTTGTTTGTTTGTGAAGAAAATCCAACCGAGCAACCCCACCACACACGAACTGAAATAAATCGCTCGATTTATTTGCTCGCTCATCAATCAAAAATCAATAAATACTTTGCGATCGATTATTTGTCAGCGCAACAGGCGCCCAGCAGCAAACAGCAACACAACGGTAAAGAGTAGAGTTCTGCGGTTGACGGTCGGAGTCTCTAAATAAATATGCCGGCCACGATAACCCAAAAATATAATACGCACACGTGCACAGTTGTGCTGTTGTTGTTGTCCCCCGCACCGATGCCACTACACATGCATCACTTTTTTTTTCTTTGTTACCGTTGTTAACTCTTTAATACCCTGTAAGCTGTTAAGTGTATGTGCTATTGATCAGCATTTACAGAACTGACCTGGCTTAAATACTACGTCATATTTTAGATAGAAGAACTTGGGTTTTAAAATTTCATTATCACATAATTCATTGTATAAAAACTTCTTAACCTCAACTACTCGACTTTAAATAAATCTTTATATATTTTTTATATATAGTTTAATATCAGAGCACAGGGTATTTGCTAGTCGGGTGCGCTTCAGCAAGTTCCTATTTGTTTTGATAAGGCCTGTTGGCGCTATTGTTATTGTTGTTGTTATTGTAACTGATTTGGGCAGCCAGCAAAAGGGCAGAGGTGGCTACTGCAGCACATTGGTACTCAAGCCGGCAGTGCTGATTGTAAATGCTGTGTGTGAGTGTGTGTGCTTGCATTTGTATGCATGTTCTATGCATTTGTGTGTGGTGCAATTTAATCAGTTCTTGCCTTATCAAAACACACATTGCTGACTGCAGTTGTCGATTGTGGAGTGCGAAGGAACGCAGTGCAATTGTAACCATCAAGAAGCAACAGGTTCCGCATTTATTTTTACTTTTCATTAATCTTTTCGTTTTTTTCTGCTTTTCTTCTGCCATGCAATCGCAGTTGCAATGTCATAAGCAAGATTAGTGTTGTAAAACATGCATAAGCATGTATGCTGGTGTTTATCAACATGCAATTAAAATAATTACTGCAGAAGCATTTAAATTTTTTGCTCTTCAAGAGCACTCATCAAAACATTTCCATTAGCGCATTTCAATGCACAGATGCAAATCTCATTAGTGTGACCATTGAGCACACATACACACACACACTCGCACAAACAGATGCTCGCAGGTACCCTGAATAGCACTATATGTACATACACACATACATACATACATACATATATGTGTAGTACATAGCCCACGTGTTCTTTGTCCGAAATGTGTGCAGCTGATGGCTGCCACATGCCACATGCCGCATGCCACATGCTGTTGCATAATGAAAATGCTTAAAACTAATTAACGCAAAAGCAAAGTCGGAACCCAATCTTTATACTCCCTCCTACACCCCTCTCAATTATTCTCTGTCTCTCACTCTGTGTTTCTCTCTTGCCGTCGCCCTCCTCCCGCACTTTCTGTTTCTCTCTCTCCGTTCGCTTGCGGTCTGTCGTCGTCGACGTTCTGCTTCTGCTGCTCTGTTCGCCTGCTATTCGCGTCTGCTGCTTGTCTAGGCCTTGTCAGAACAGCAGCAGCAGCAGCAGCAGCGGCAGCAGCAAAACTTTTATTTATTACTCATTAGCACGCAAGACGACAGCGCAGCAACGACGACGACGACGACGATTTTTTTTTCTTGCCATCTTTAGCTCATTTATTAAGAATCAGCCCTGGCAAAACACACAAACACACGCACGCACGCACACAAAACTTTTTCATTAAAATTTCGTTTTCATTTCGTTCATTAAGTTGGGAACCGTTGCGCACTTTTCGTGCCAACCCCCCAATTTTTGCTCACCACCCCCAACACACCAGCACACACAACAGTTGGGCCTTATCTTTTGCGGCTTTTGTTGTTGGCAGGCTTCGTTCACATTCGTTAACAGTTTTAGTCACTCTGGCTCACTAGATAACTTTTCTGGCCGCTTGCCTGTCTGTCTGTCTGTCTGTATGTGTGTGTGGTGTGCCTTGGCCAAACGCTCAACGCTGATTGGAAAGTTCTGTCTGCATTTTCAGTAGCGACGTTCCCGTCGCCGCTGACGCGTTTCTTTTGCTTTCGCAGCAGCAGCAGCAGCAGCAGTAGCAGCGGCGGCTGCTGCTGCCTTTGCTGCTGCTGCTGTTGCCTGTCTGCTGGCTGTGGTTTTCTGTGCGCCTGATACTGTGCGCCGAGTTAATTGGTTTGCAAACAAATTAACCAACGTGGGTGTGTACGTTTCCTAATTAGCAGCTTTTGTAATTAAATATGCCCGCAGCCATTCACACACACACACAAGCGTACATACATGTGTGTATGTAGAATGGTATAACGGTTCATGTGACTGTGTTAAAGGCGCAGTGGCAGCGACTGCGGGGGTCGCATGTCTAGCTAATGAACACAACCAATTCGCCCCCTTTTAAGCGAGACTGTGTGGGGGAGGGGAGGAGAAGTGGCGCTGCGGTAACCAACTCTGGCGTCCCGAATGAAAATGCATTTTAATTAGGGGTTTTTGTTGGGCTTTTGTTTTAGTTCTTTTTTTGTTGGGCTGCGCTGCTTTGGCTGTGTTCATTAGTTGAATGCCGGCAGACGGCGTAGGGTTGGCAAGTTGCGAAATTTACGCAATAAAAGTGGCCAGTTACAAATAAAGTCTGAAAATTTTATAATATAATTAAATACATATGTTAAATAAAATTAAAATAATAAAAGACTTAAATATTTTAAAATAAAAATTAAAATTATATATTTGACATCACAAAGCTAATCATAACATTAAATTAATTGAATTAAAAATATTGAGACTAAAATATGACTACTAAACAATGATAAAAGTACCTTTTATACTTTACCAACAACATTTTAGTAGATTGGCAACCCTGCAGATAAGCGCTCCTAATGGGACATTGCAATAGAGGGAAAAGAGAGAGAAGGAAAGCGATAGAAAGAGGTTGTCTTCAATAGCATTGCATCATGGTTGAAGCCGGTGCCTAGCGTGGTGCTAGTGGTGCTCATTGTTCGTTCGTTGCTTGGGCTTCAGTGAATTGAGGAGAGACAGAGGTAGGGGTATCTGGTTTGCACTCCGTGCCTGAGTTTTTTTGTTTTGTGTTTTGCCATTCATGCGATTGTTCTTTTTGTTGTCCAATTCCATTCAATTCAATTTTCGAGTAGCAGCAGCACAACCACCACCACCAGCACCGAAAAGGGTCCAATTAAAAAACCACAACAATTAACGAGCCAAGTGAGTTAACTTGGCATAAATGGAATTTTAATTGGCAACATGAGAGCGACAGGGCAACAACAACAACAACTGCTAACAAGAGCAGAAGCCAGAGTGACTCGATAAGTGAGTGCGGGCCAGCAATGGGAGAGGGGTTGGGGAGGTGAGTGCGGCACAGTGCTGGAAAGTGCTGCTCGTTTCATGGAGAAAGAGCGAGAGAGAGGTGGGCCTCGTTACGAGCACCGGGAGTAGTTAAGTAAATGAGCATTTTGTTTCACTAATGAACACTAATGAATGCCGGAGACAACACTTGCTTGAAGCAGTATGGGTGCGTGCGCCTGTGTATATGTGTATACGTATAGGTATATATATAAATGTGTGTGTGTATGTATGTGTGATGCCTTTGTTGGTTTGGGGTTTTGTGTTGTTAATTAATAAACACGAAAGCCGGAGCCCGGCCCGGGCACAATGTATACATATATATATATTTGTGTGTGTGTGTGTGCCCAGTTTTGAAGGGGTTAAAATAAGCAATTAGTTGGATTTTCAACTAGGCGCACAGCAAATGTAAAGCCGTCGAAACGTTGCCAGCCAGCCAGGCAGCAGGCAACTTTGGGAGGCAAGCCGACAACAACGACGACGACGACGACGACGACTACGATGAAAAACTTTCAAACTGTTGCCGACCATCGCTTCTTCTAACGAGCAGCGGCGGATAGCGGATAGGGACCGCTGCTGTTGCCTCCCGGTTGCTGCTGCTGCTGCTTCTTGTGGTCGAGTTCCCACAGCGCCAGCGCCGAGCGAGGGACGAACCTTTGTGCATAAGCCTGTCACGCATTCGAGAAACTCCTCGCGTGTGCTGCTCCCTCTCTTTCTCTCTCTCTCTGTTTCTCTCTATGTATGTGTGTCAAACAGAAAAAGCCCTTGCGGTGTCGACTTTTTTCCATTTACAGTTCGTTCGGTTCGTGATGCGTGGTTCATAAATCCACAGGTGGCCTTTGTGTTTCCTTATGACTTTTGACCCACATCAACTAATGGGTTTTGATTGGGGTCACATTAATATTTAATTATCTATAAATTCATATTTTTCTAATACGAACTCAGAGAAAAATACGTTTCTAAATTAAAGAATTAAATTATTAGCCATGTGAGTTTCAATTGGAAAGGGAAAGCTTTTCCGTTTTGGCAAATTGGAGCGTTCAGACCAAGGCCTTCAATATGAAAAGTGAAATTTCCCCGTTTCCGTAAATTGGAGCATGCTGGATTGTTCCTAAATTTGAAGTAAAGTAAATTTGTATAAGTTAAGTTATTGTTAAGATTTTAAGCTGCCTCTACATTAATACTGCATTAAATATTCCAAACAGGAAATTATGTTTTCAACTATAAGATTTACGACAACTATGTGAACATTTTTACCCACTGTGCTGTTCAGCTAAAGTAGCTGTTGTTTCTGATTTTCAATTGCATCCGAAACGTATTTATGAATAATGTTTATGTAAATCTTACCAACACGCTTTAAAAAGGCAAAACAAATTAACGACATAGGAATACTGTTCGTGTTGAGCCATAAATTATTAGAAGTGTGCACATCGCCCAGCTGAGAAGAATGAATCACAGAAATAAATGCTGGCAAACAAGATCGAACCGTCGATAATGGGCATACTTAAATGACTGCTCAGCTCCAAGACAGCTTTTGCGGAGCCGCTTCACCTGGTGGCAGTTAGACTTGGTGTTTAATTTGTCGTCTTTTATGGTAAAGAGTCAGAGACGCAAAAATCGCATTACACTCAGAGAGAAAATAACTATGAAATCAAATTTGGAATGTGTAAAACCTGCTCTGTTGGAGTACTGGAGCAAGATCAGCCCAGAAACTACCCGGATGATGGTATCTTCCATGAATAATAGGGTTAGGGAAGTTGTTAAGGTTAAAGGATATAAGTATTAACATCCTTATTTAATTTTACTTTTCTACGCCAAATATGTAACTTTTTTTTAAGACTGATCGAACTAAGTTTTCAAATGTATTTGTGATATGTTTTCAGTTTTTGACATATTTTAATTCATTAATTAATATTTTAATATAAACTAAAGTTTCCTTTTCAACAGTAAACAAATTGGCATTTAAGCATTTTGCGTTTTTTTTTTGTTTTATAGTACTTAAAAATTTTTGCTAGACAATAATATTAGAATACAGCTGGATTTAGGGTATATCGTAGTCGTGCTTACTCGACAACATCGTTCTTAGTTGTTGTTTAATTAGTTCCACAAGTAAATACCGATGGTTAGGTTGCTGTTATCGCAGCTAAATATTATCGATAGGTGGTGCAACACTGATGAGAGAAAGAGCACAAAATTTGTTCTCTCTTGATGACGTACGGTTGTTTACATTTCTTCGCTGTATTGGATTTCTGTGCATTCAGTCGGCTTTGTTCTGAATGGAAGTGAAGAACGCAGTGCTTGGCAGAAGTGCATAAGGATGTTGAACACTTTGGAACGGATTTTACACGAGACAAATGCAGCATTTATAAATATAAATGGCGATCGAGAATTTTACGCTAATTATTACAATACATTGCGCGATACACTCTACAAC
The DNA here is from genome assembly GCA_035042185.1 of Drosophila kambysellisi. NCBI lineage: Eukaryota > Metazoa > Arthropoda > Insecta > Diptera > Drosophilidae > Drosophila > Drosophila kambysellisi. Next base: position 8,339,147 of record JAWNLS010001251.1, read on the forward strand.
GAATTAAGGAAAGAGCCGCCACTCTCCAAGTGGTTATATGGACACAAATTGGGCGGTAAGCGAAATATTCGCAGAGAAAAAAGTACGAGTGCGTTGAGTGCAGATCGGATCGAAAATTTTATTTTTGCCTACGTGGCATTCTAGAATGTTCAGGCAAAAGTAGGAGTTCAATTCAGCAATCCGGATTTTAGTTAAAGATTTTTTGCTGACAAAGACGCAGATAATTTATTACTTGCAATATGTATGTATGTATATAAGCGATCACTAAATACATATACACTATGTACGTATACATACATACATATGCGTGTATGTGAGTATCTCAATCGAACATAGCGATTACATGTTATTTTTATTGTTATTATAAAATATAATTCTTATTATATTATTATTGTATTTATTATACATTCCACATACACGTTACTCATATTTTCCCCCTCTTGGCTACACAGGAAGTTATGTCGACAAATTGAAGATAACAAAGCCGGATGAGTACGATTTGCTGATTCTTTTGAAATTTCCGGAGAATGATAAGATTATTGTGAAGAAGGATCCACAAAAGCCGGGCAATGTTACGTTGGACATGACGAGGGTGTTAAATTTGCTGCAAAATCAGCCCCAACACGAAGTCACGTATACCCAATTGAAGAGATTGGTTACGTACGCGAATTTGCTGCTCGAGGATAAATTGCAGACCATTATACAAGGTGCTATGGCACGGGCACTAAACCGAATGAACTACCAAATTAGGGTAAATAACCAAGTCGCGAAAATCGTGTACAAGAGATGTGGTCCAGCCCACACAATGTATATCGATGAGCCGGATATCAAATTCTCTGTGGATTTTGTGCCTGCCATTAGGTTAGATGCAAAACAGAATATTCTCGGCATGGAACAACTCCAATATTTCGACGGCACTCTCTCTTGGGATGCAATACCCAAACCATTGAAACCCTTTGAAAAGGATAATGCGTCTTTCCGAGCGTCCTACTATGACGCCGAGATTCCAATGCTCAAGAACAAAAACAAGGTGAAGGACGCTATACGATTCATGAAGAAATTCCGTGATAGCCATCAGAATATGAGCAATCTGAAGAGTTACTACATCAAGACCCTAATACTGTGGCAAGTGGAACAGAAGTCTTCTGCCTATTGGAATAGGTTGCAGCTAAAGGACATAGTGATCGATGTGAGTCTTCTTAATATTTATTCTTAAAATTTTGTATAACACAAGCGATTAGGTTTATTTCATTTTATTGATAACAATCGGCGGTTGACGAAGTAACGATAGAAATCGATTTCCGATAGCAATAAAAGACGCATTCTTGAGTATATAGACTTCCAATTTATGTATTATGTAGCATATTATTCGGAAACTGCAAAAATTCCATTAAATTTATATAAGAAACGCAGTATTTTTTTAAAATTAATTTCACTTATCCAATTTTAGTTTCCATCGATATCATTAATCGAAGGATCAGAGAGGGTTTTGAATGTTTGGCATACCCAATTATAATTGGCTCAATTGTTAATCGTTTTATAATTTTGGATAGATGTTTCGAGAGCTGAAGAAATCGCTGGCAACATCCAATAGGAATGGTAAGCTGCCTTTCTTCTGGGACCCCCAACTGGATTTGTTTAGCCACTTCACTCAAAACCAACGCGATAACATGTTCAATTGCATTGCGAAGATGCTGTATAAGCTGGAGAGAGCCGATGGCAACCTGACGGATGATATCTTTCGGAATGTGACAGACATGTTCAGTACATATGAGGAGCGTTCAGTGCCGGAGGAGATGGTGGAACCAAGACCTGTCGAGCCCTGGCAATGTATCATTGCCTAATGGAAATGTCCGAGTGAGTTTCAAGACTTTATTTAACAGCAAAATGTAAAGAAGAATTTGTTTATATAGCTTCATATAATTCGTTGGGGGCTTATTTCTAGAAAATGTGCTTTAGATGTAGACGCGTGATGTTCCCTTCCGTTTGGTTAAGTCACTTACAGGCCGCCACCGGAGCGATCGACGCTGATCTTCTGCTTGAGATTGGCCGCCTCATGCTTCTGCTCTTCCAGCTCGGCCATGCGAGCAAAACGGGAATAGGCCACATCGCCCGTCTTTATCGCTGACATCATCTGTTCAATTCCAAATAAATTCAATTAAGTTTTATGTCAAAATGTCAAGGATATATAAATATATATATATATATATATACGTGTGAACATCACTTACCTGTAGATATTCATCGAGCTCCACCTGGCCGTTCATGTTGGTGTCGATCTCCTTGAGGATGTCGTGCAGCTGTTCGCCGGAGACATCGCCATCGCCAAAGTTCTTCAGCGCACGACGGATATCATTGATGGAGACGTATCCCTTTTTGTCCTTGTCGATGAGCTCGAAACGTTTCACATAGGTCTGAATCTCCTCCTTGGACAGTTTGATCGGTATTCTCTCCTTGGATGTGCGATTGATGGCATGACCCATTTCGTTGGCCAAGAATTCAGTGGCAAGCTTGATCTGGCGCTGTTTCTCGTCCTTGGACCACTGCAGCTCCTCGCCCATAATGTCGACGACGGCGGGCAGCGCCTCCGATGCGGCCTGCACATTGAGGAAGGACAAACGCATCCGGCGTGCAATCATATCGACAGCGGTACAGGCGTACTCACGCACACCGTAACGAATCTCTGCATCAATGTAGGGAAACTCCGGATGGATGCGATTACCGATGATGGGCCAACGTTTGCCTGTCAGCGATGCCATCTTGGCAACGGCAAACGCACGATCACCATATGATTTGGCCAGATGCTGGGCAACCTCGCATTCCAGCCCGAAATCCTGCACCAGTCGTATATACATCGTTGGTGTCCAGCCCTGACCGCCCTCAATTTTCAAGAACGCCGTAACAGCCTCGGGACGCTCCGGTTTCAGATTGCAGGCTGGAAAAGATAGGGGATTTTTTATATTTAAATTAGTTATCCAGGCAGCTAATTATTTTATCTTTTTGGAAAAGGAGAGAGAGCCTTAGAGATTTGGGATTAAGGAGGATTTGTAGTTACCCTTGATGGCCGCATCGACAGTGTGCTCAGCCATGGCTCTGTAAGTGGTCCACTTGCCGCCGGCAATTGTGATCATATTAGAGGCGCTGACATGGACGATGTGATTGCGCGCCAGAGACTGTGTATCGTCTTTGTTGGGATCGGAGACGAGGGGGCGAATGCCGCTCCAGGCGGATAGGACGTCGCCACGACGTACCTCAACATCGGCATTGAGATAGTTCTTGATTTCGCTGAGAATGAACTGAATCTCGTCCTCGGTGGGTGTGGGACTGTGCGTAATTTCGCAGGGTAGATCTGTGGTGCCGGCAATCGTTTGCCGTTGCCAGGGCAGGAAAAAGATGACGCGTCCGTCGGATGTCGAGGGATCGAGCAGACCCATCTGATCGGGACTGTAGTAGCCGGGCAGCACAATGTGCACACCGGAGCTGGGACAGCAGATGCTCTTCACCGTCGGATCGTCCATTTTGCGTATGGAGTCGGTGAAGGGTCCGGTGGCATTGATTATGCACTTCGCCTTCACCGTAAACTCCTTGCCCGAGATAGCATCCTTGACCTTGGCGCCGCACAACACCTTCTTGCCGGTGCCATCGTCTTTCTTGAGCAGCTCCTTGACCTCCACATGGTTGCACACAGTGGCTCCATGTCGCGCAGCCGTCAATGCGACGGCGAGGCACATGCGTGCATCATCCTGCTGGCCATCATAGTAGACAATGGCGCCGCACAGCTTGTCCTTCTTCAGCATGGGGAACAGCTCCAGTGCATCCTGCTTCGACAACAGATACGAGCTCTTCACATTACGATCGCCGGCCACAAAATCGTATGCCTTAATGCCCACCCAGAAATACGGCACCTGCCACCACCTGAAAAACATATATTTATATATATATTTAATAAAAAGATATATGTATGTCGCCAATTGTTGCTATTTACGTGTAGACGGGCAGCATGATTGGTAGCGGATGCGTCAAATGTGGCGCCGATTCAAGCATTGTGGCACGTTCCGCCAGCGCCTCCTTAACCATTCTATATTGCTCAAGGTCTAGCTGTAGCGATAATCAGAAAAATACAAGCATTACTTCTAGCCTAGTAAATAAAATTAAAAAAAAAATCTTAAAATACATATTAAAATAGGTGAAAATGCTCTGGGCGTTAAAAGAGATTACTTTATTTAGAAGAGAGAAGTTATCGATAAAAGGACAAAATTTCATTAAGCCCTTTTAGTAATTTTGAATGGGTTGAGAATATAGCAAACGAGCAGATTGAAGTTGTCCCTAACAGATTGCATAATACTCTGATACCAGCTAAATTGAAACTGAAGGGGGTTACCCTCTTCCTGACTAAACCTTTGAGGAAGGCTTTCAGTAATCCAACCTATTTATTTGGATTTTTATCTAACTTTGGTGAATTACAAAATGAACAAATTATAAATTATAATTATACGTAAGATGAATAGGAAAGTAAATATATTTGTCTATTGGCAACTATTTCTACAAGCACTTGGAAAATTTCCTGTGGCTTATCCGTAGTTCTGTTCGTACTTACGCCTAGAATCGCCTTCTGCAGATAACGGACACCGCCGTGAATTAGTTTCGTGGAGCGGGATGAGGTGCCGCTGGCAAAGTCATCCATTTCAACGAGCGCCGTCTTGAGACCTGAGTCAAATTTAAAATATAATAAAACAGTACTTATTTAAGTAATGATGATCAATTCCAACCTCTCGTTACGGAGTCAAAGGCACAGCCAACGCCTGTGGCGCCACCGCCAATGATGAGCACATCGAATTCCTCGCCGCTCATCAGGGAATTGATTTGTTCGCTGCGCATGGGCAAAGTGCGCTTCCGTTTTGGTGGACGTTGAACGGCATTGTTAACCTATATATATACGATATTAACGCTTTTAGTCTGAGTTAAAGCCTGGCCATTAGTTAATGCTTACCACATGTGGCGAGTTCCAGCGATCGATGCTCCATGAGGCAATCACAGAGCCCACACAAGCGCTGGCAGCGGTGACGCCGAATTTAAACATACGCGACGACATCTTCTCTCAAGGGCAACAAATTCCCCAAATCACGTTTGTTTTTTGCTAATTAAATATAATGATTTAAACAAATTAAATAGCATATTAATTAACTGTTTGCTTTGCTCCCATCCAAAGCACCCTCTCTTTAGTACAGAGACACAGAGAGAGAGAGAGTGAGAGAGCAACAAGTGAGAGTGTTTAATGACAAACGAAAAAGCTCATTTTGTTACGAACTTTTTAGCGCTGCCGGCGCGCGCAGCATTGGAAGCATTGAGTGTGTTCCATTCCAACATTCCACAATGCCCGCAGTATTAGTGGCAAAAAAAAAAAAAAAACAAAAAAACGCAAAGTATGTTAAATCGATATGGGTGCGTTGTGTTCCATGACGTGCCCGCCGGAAGAATGCGTTAGGAATGACTCAAGCAAAGCTTTAAACGCCACCGCGAAAATGATCAGTTGAGTTGCCTTTAAGCTTTTCCAGAAAAGGGGGTTTCCAGCGCAAGTTGTGCGCAACACGCAATAAAATCAGAATATAATCCAATAATGCACACAGCGTCAACGACGGCGGCATTTATTTAAAAAAAAAAATCTCTCGATTCGATTAAACTTTTTTTTCATAATAGCGAATGATTACATCAGAGTTTTATACGGTTGAATTTTACACAATTGACTCACGGCGTGCGCTGTTCTAGCTGCGTGTACCGCTGCTGCTGCTGCTGCTGCTGCTTTGAGCTAGGTCAAATTGTGTATTAAGCTTACCGTTGTTTATATTCTTCTGTTTGCTGGAATTTCTGTCGCAGCTGGAAATCGTATGAACTGCTCTGTTGCTGCTGTTGGTGCTGCTGCTGCTGCTAGCTGCCCCGTCTGTTCGCTCTGCCTTTGACTTTGCCACTGCTACCGCCGCTTCGTTTGATAGTCGCCGTCGCTCTGTACTCTGGCCGTTTTACAGCTGACGACGACTGGGGAATGGGATGCAACTATTACAATTGCAGCTTTTTTGGCTCAGAGAACATGCAACTTACCTTGCGTTCTACACCCCCTTTTCGCACCAATAAGAAACAGCTGATGTGCGATGTGATTCGCACTCTCTTCTAAATTGCTAAAAACACTCTAATTGGCTGCCGCCAAAGCATTCGACGACGACGACGACGACGACGACAAAAGCGGACAACTCACGAGCTCTATTCGGGGAATCGTGTTTTTGTTTGTTTGTTTGTATTCGTGAATGATGCGATGCGTTCACCTTGTGGATAAACTGAACTGAACTGAACGGATCGGGCGTCATTTATATTATTTTTACCTTAGTTTTCTGTAACTAGCCGAGCGCTATTCTATATTCATATCACACATATTTTATCAAAGCTGTGCATACCCTCTAACCAGGCGCACAGAGTATATTAGGTATGTTATATCATTTAGCGAAATATATACATATGTGTAGATGAAATTGAATTTGAATATATTGTGGATGGGATTTACTTCTGAGTGTAAATTACAAAAGTAAATAAAAAACCATAACAAATTATCAGCATAAGATAAACAAGCAAACATAAACAGTATGTTTCGGCATATTCACTATCTTTTGTTACAAATGTACCCCATGACATGATAATTCAATTTGTTTGCACATTAGTCGGTCCGTAACTACATTACGGTCGTAATTCTTTCCTATCTAAAGTGATAAATGGTGTATCAACTCTACAAATAAAGCAAATGTTATACTGCCTAACAGGGTATTTTTTTGGTTTGTTAATTATATGTTATTATATGTTTTGATTTGATATCACCGACTCTCTTCTACAACAAAATGCTATTTTATATATACCCACATATTTGATAAAAAAAACATTTAAAATATATATATTTAATTTATACATTTTTTATATATTTTTTTATTTATATCTACTTCTATTCGAAGTTTCTATTTTTATGCTGCTCAGTGTATTTATTCATCAAACAAGTGTCGGGTAATAAGCAAGTGATAAGCGAAATTTCATGAAGTCTTTTCCGCATTTCACAGACTACCCCATGCCTTATCAATGAATCATTAGCAACACTATATAAATTAAATTACCAAACCAATATAAGCGGACAAAAAATGAAATAAAATAAAATAAATATTGTTAGTACCGCAAATCCAGTGGATCATTGTTGCGAGACGTCAACCGGGGGAAATTAGTGATTTCTAGACAGTCACTAGACATGAATTAGACGTCATCGGCTTGGGCTAGGTCAGTGAGAGTAGTGTATGTTTAGTAGCCAAGAGACAGGCCGAGTATTCTATTGCTATTTTTAATACCTATAGGACCCAGAGCCACAGAGTGCAGACCTACAAATAACCTTCCCAAAATTCGCGCTTCTAATTGTTTGTTTTTAATTTTGTTTTTGGCCGTTGTATTCTTTGTACATACACTCATACACATACGTATACAATAAAATCCATATATACGAAGCATTGTTCAAGCAGGTCTGCTGTTCTTGGCCATTTTGATCGGACGGACATGGGAGACACGTATCTATTGCGTGCTGCCCACCGGCCCACACACCAAAAGTAGACGCCGCGCCATAAAAGCTTAAAGCTTTCAACGGCGTCAGACAGAGAATATCGGCAGACGGCAGACATCAACAGATAAAGCTAGCCAAAGCGCTCGATCCACACGTGAACATTATCAACGGAATTCTACGGAAAATACCTACATACATGTGTATCTCTATAATTATATATATAAATGCGTATTTAATTATAGGCATTTAAATAATCGGTTCTTATCACGGAACTACAAAGCTGTTTAGCGGAACACTTTTCGTGTAGTAAAAAAGCTTAAACATGTGCAAATTTAATGGGTCAATTTAAATTAAGGTGATTTCTTGGCATGCGTTTTAATTATGTCATTTAACTTGCCGCATTGTTCAATTATTTTTTATTCATTCTATACTAAAATCTCAACTGTTTTGTTGAGTAGTGCCATTTGCAATTTGCACTGCTTGCTTTCAGCTCTATTTGGCGCAGATGTGTTAATGAGTAAGCAGTGTAATCATTTAGCAAACAATACTTAGAAGTGCCAAATCTATATACACACTTAGTTAAAGTCTACACATTAAACCAACAATGACACGTTTAAATTATTTAAATTTAAAAGTTTTATTGGATTTGTTGAGAAACATATTATTGAGCACTACAAATTAATTGTACTTTTAATACTTATACAAACATACATATTCGTATATTGAATTTCACTACAAAAGTCAATTAATTGGTAAACAAAACTGGCATTTGTTAAATATACAACACATACTAGGGCAGTTTGATAAGTCAGCTGTTTTCTTGCTATACAAGATATTAAATGCGTCAATAAAGCGTATGTGCTCAACGCTGTACTTTTAGCTCAATACATTTACTTATGTTTATGATGTTGTATACATACATATTGGGCTTTCTCAAGATCAAGAAAATATAATGTTTTTCTTTAACTTACTAGATTCTTCAATATCATCGATGTCAAGGACATCACAAAATGACGTCACGCTCTTCTTGTCAGCCTAAGAACTGCTCTGCACTGCTTTAACCTAGTCTCCTTTACCAACACTCATTTAAAGTATGCGCAATTCTTGCACATATTGCGCGGTTCACTTTTTCATTTGAAAATACTTATTTCAGATGTGTTGCTGATATTCTAAATTCAGATTTCCAGCGCCAAGTTTTAAAGATACTCGCGACGTACATTATTATTGAACTTAACAAGAAAATATAATTTGGATAAAAATAATCGATTGTATTCATTACATGTAGTTAGTTATAATCAAGGTAAACCATAAAAGCATTATAATAATAAAAAATTTTGCTTAAACTCGGATGCATAAATGAGGTCGTCTATCAACAAACAGTTGATAATGGCCGCACACTAAATGTGTAGTACATATGTATGTATGTGAAAAAATACTTTGATGCAAGTAGTAACTCACAAATTGGAGGAGGAGTCGGCAGCCGTTTCGGCCACATTGTCATCATTAACGTTGCCAGCAGCAGCTGTTGCGCAATTATTGCGCTCTGCGCTGGGATTATTGTCGCGCATACGTATCAGCTGGCCAATGAGATCGAGGAGCTGGTCATCGGCGAGGCTGCACTGCTGCAACAGAGTCTGGAGCAGAGCGAAACGTTCTGCCTCGAGGCGTATCATTGCCGGCACCTGGGCCAACAGATTGCTGCGACAGGTGCTGTTAATCTGCGACTTGGCGCAAATGTACTCCAGCACCGAGTTGGGATTGAGGCGATCGCACACCACCGACGACAGATTCTCGCGCACCGCATGATCCAGAAAGTCCTTGGAGTGATTCTCTGAGAGTGTTTCCAGCACATTTGTTTTGAGCTTCTCGTTGCCATTCATTTGATTCGATAGAAATTTGGCCAAATGGAGTGCGTTCTTTGTGGGCTTACTATTCGGCTTGGCAAAGTAACGCTCCAGCACAGATTCCAGTGAGCATTGTTCCACGACCAGATCCAACGCAGAATCGCCATCCAATATGGCTAAATCCTGACTGCCTGTCGCTGCTGGCGGTGCCTCCGCCTCCATCTCCGTCTCCATTTCAACCGTCAGTTGCTTCTCCGTGTTGCGACTGTTTCTATTGTTGTTGTGGGTAATTGTTGTCTCATTCCACTTGAGCGAAACGAATGCTTCATCCTCGACGGCCTCATGTGACTTGTCCATGGATTTATCGGCACCGGCACTTCTGGCCGTCTGTTCGTGTGCAAACTTTTCAATCTCAATTATGCTGTCCAAACGACCACGTCGCTTCAATGCTGGCCGCAGCTCCTGGCCTCCACCGGCAGTTGGTGCGACTTTGTCAAGCACCAGGCAACGCTTTGGTTTGCTGCTGCGCGTCTCATCCACATCGCGCAAGTACTCCTTGGTCAAGGACACGGGCGGATCATGGAAACTGACCCGTTTGCGCTTCTGTGCCGGCGATTCAAAGTCATCCATGCTCTCGCTGCGCAATTTGCGTTTCAATATTGAGGCCGATGGACTGGCCGATGGCGATGGCAATCGCTTCGAGAATATTAAGAGATCCTTGGCCTGAATGGGCGTCGATGTGTGCTCCATTGCGGTGGTCAGCTCGTTAAGCTCATTGGTGGGCGTTGCTATCAACTCTGAGCGATCGATTAAAAGAGCGCTCTTCACTTGACTCCGAGTTGTTGCAGCAGTTGCAGATGTCGAGGCAGAGGAAGAGGAGGAGAGCGTATACGTTGTAGGTGCACCAGAAGCATCGAGTTTCTTGTTGCGTATCATATTTATCAACTGCGCTCCACGTCCCGTCAAATGGGCTGATGGCTTGGGCCGCAGCGTTGGACTTGTCGAGTTGTTTGTCTGCTTGCGATCCGGAGGCGAGTTCTGCAATGGACATAATAAGTTGTTAACATTTATCATAATTAAGATTGCTGAGTTTCATCACTAACCAAGTTGCAGAGGCGCGCATTTGCCTTTCTGGGTGATGACTCCGCCATTAGCTCTGATGGCATCTGTGTGCTGGCTGGCAACGACTCCACAGCTGGATCGGGGGAAGCACTCAGCTGTGTTTCCGGCACACTTGCCACCGATGTCTTGGCCAGCTCAGACAGCTGAGATGTTGCAGTTGCAGGTGCAGCTGCAGGTACAGTTATTGGTGTAGGGGTGGCAAATTCGGCAAACAGATCCTCGCTTCGCATAGGGGTGAGTTTGGCAGTTTCCTTGACCTTTTGTGCGCTCACTTTGCCGACAACAGCTGTAAATAATTAAAATGAGTCAAGGAATTCGCTGAGCCGGTTTTCGGTTAGTAGTTCTTACCTGGCGCTGGAGTGCTGGCTGTCTGCTTCCGGGGTGAACGTAATTTTTCAGTAGCAGTTGCTGGCAGCTCAAAGCTGTTATCCTTTTGAGCGGCACGATGTCGCGTCTGACGCATTGTTGTAGACGCACTGTTGTCCTCAGCAGAGGTTGATGATTTGCATGATTCTTCTTCCGGTTGAGTGCGCGGCTTGCGGAAATTGTACTTCTCCGTGCTGCTGGGCGTACTCAGCAGGTCAGGTGGTGATTCCTCAATGACAACAACATCATCTTTGTTGTGGTCATTCCCATCAGAGTCATTGTCCTGCTCACGTGCGCCGCCAATTGACAATTCGGATTGTTTGCTCTTGGCAATGACGACCTTTTTGGGTGTCCAGGGTTTGATGGACGAGTCCTGCGATTGACTCATGTCATTGTACAACGCTGGTATGTCCGATTTCTCCGCAAAGCGCTCTTTCTGGCGATCGGTGAGCTTATCCGGATTAAGGCTCCAAACAGAGGGTATAATGACAAACAGATCATCGCCGGTGAAGAGCTCCTTTAGCTGATTGGCCATGCTTTTCATCGACAGTTTACGGAATTTGTCCAGAATCGAGCGTTTCCATTCGTTGAGAAAGCTGCCCTCGCATTTACCCTTAGTCCAGCACTTGAGCGCAGCCACCAGTGTGGGTTTCAGTGCATCAAAGACGACCATCAGCTCGTTCTGGCGCATCTCCAAAATGACATTGCGCAGGGTGTTCAGGCAGCCTTCGAGCAGCGATTGCGACAATGCTGGTCGCTCCAGGACAGCCTGCAGCACCTCAAACACATCCTTATAGAGTGGCGCATCCTTGCAGATGCCCAGTTTGAGCACTGCACCCACATAGATGTCAAATAGCTCGGAAAAATGCGACTCCTCCTTGCTGCGCGACTTGAGAAGATCGAGCAGCGTCTTCTGCAGCTCAACAGTGAATCGCTTGCGCTCATTGGCATTGTGGCCGGCGTTGATGAGTTGACGCCACAACTCACAGAAGGCGCTATCAAAGAAGATGTTCTGCGTGCGTCGTCCTGCAAAGCTGGCGCATGTCTGCAACGGCCACAGTATCCAGTTGTCGATCAGAGTCGCATTGTGCGCCACACGATATTCGAGGGGATTTTCGCGCAAATAGTTGAGCACCGCCACGCTAATCTGTCGCCAAATTTGCAGCTTAACGCCAAACGTTTCATAATTCTCCTCATCGTTGCTCTGCATCAGCAACTCAGCAAACCGGCCGAGTTGATGAAATTCGGTTGTGTTGCGTGCTTCCAACTGCTCCGGGGCATAGATGAGCGATATGCAGCGCTGAATGATTGCCGGCGGCACTTCTGTGCGTGCTTTGAGGCAGAGCTTCATGTATGCCTCGAGGACCTCCAGAGAGTCAAGACGTTGCTGGGGCATGGCCAGAGCGGCGCATGTATTGAAGACGGAACGCACAATGCTGCCGTCGCTGCCGGGCAGCATCTTTTCCAGCTCGCCGCAGCAGGCAATTGTGAAGGGGGCGACGCGTAGCTGGCACATTGCCATCGTTAAATTGCGCAGCAGCAAATGTAATAGTTCCTGCTCCGTCGCAGAGTTGTTCTCCTGCTCGCTGAGCAGCTGCATGGCGACAACCGCGGCGGCCAGCATAGGACGCCAATGTTGCTGCAACAGCTCAGCGCTCATCAGTGGCGACGGCTGGGTGAGCACCTCCAGTCGCATATCGCGCAGCATGCGTTCCAGCGATTTTGATCTCGGCTCCACATTCCACAGGGACACCAGGCAGGGCAGCGCCAGCTCTCGCGCTGTTTGATAGTTATGCGCCAGCCCCGTTGCATTTCCACGTGCGCCGCCTCCGAAGAGAAAGCTCAAAAAGTACTCAACAGCATTGTCAAACGCTGTGGGCAGCTGAGCGTCCAGACAGGTGATCAAATACCACCAGACGCGCACCTTAATGCTGCTCACATGCGACGAACGCGACTGCGATGTGCGCAATGGTATGAGTAGCAAGCGGAGACGTTTGCTCGCCGCCAGCTCATTGTAGGCGGCAAAGATTTTGATGAGAACGCGCCAGCAGAGGAACGCCTCGGAGCGGACGCCGTTGTCGGGATTCCGAAAGCCCTGCTCGACAATGCCGAGAAATTTGTTGATGTAGGTGCATCCACGGAGCAGTTCGCTGTCCATGATCTGCACCAGAAGTGTCCAGATCTTGTGCCAATTGTTGTTCTTCGCATCGCGCATCTCGCCGACGAGCGTCGTATAATTGTTCACAAATTCGCTGCGCACCTGCGGCCAGCACTTGGCAGCATGTATGACGGCCACGTCGAGCGCAACCAGAGCCTCAGACATTGCGGCTATAGTGCAATTCTGTATGTTACGATCTGTATCAAACATCAGCGGCAAAATGTCGCCAAGCCAAAACTGGACAAGTTCCTCATCGGTAAATGAGGTTGCTAACAGACCGGATGCTTTGCAGCTGCTGGCCAGCAAATCTATCATCTGCATTCAAATTAAATAAGACATTGACATGATTGTTGTAGTAATTGCGTAAAATGCAAAGCGCAGAAGCAGTGAGAAGAAAAAAAATATGTATTACAATTTACTTACGTTGCAATAATGTTGACGTCGGTTGTTTTTCAGCATTTCCTTTGTCGACAATTGCACCGTGTGGTATGCCTCACCCACTTCTGCATCGATGTCCATTGCGTTCGATTTTCTGCTTGACCCAATACACAAATAATTTCAGTTGATTTTGCTGCCACCACTCACTCAAAATGATTCAATTAGGCGATTAATGTGTGTTTGGAGCAATCATTTTCACCTAAAAGCGCGGGAAACGCTCGTCTTAGATATGAGCAAGTGCGATACAACCACTGCTATCGATAGTTGTGAGAAGGATTATATCGATATAGATGCAATCGTGTTTACCAATACTGGCAGCTGCCAATACAACACACTTACTTCTGATTTTCAATTTTAAACTAAAATTCAAATTAATTGCTTAATGGTTAAACATAAAAATTCAGCACTCATCTTAACAAGAGTATAGTTAATTAATTTTCCGACAACACTGTTGCTGTTTGTCTTACCTGAAAAAAAGATATCCAAATGCTTAAAATTTGTTTACACTCGGAGCACAGAATTGTAAGCCGAGGAAACTGCTTAAGCCGTAAAAACTGAAAATGTTGACTTGATTTGTTTTAAGAAAAATCTATTTCTATATATAGATTGCATGAAAATGAATAGAATATCTAAACTATTTATTTCAAAAAAGTTGCCTACTACTATGTGTGAACCAAAAATAAATAAGACAAAGTGTTTAATGTAAATTAAGTGCCTAACTTTATTAATATGTACTTAATTAATGTAAGCTAAAATTAAACATTTTGTACGAGTATTATATCGTATAATGCGCTCAACATTTGTTTCTTTTTTGTTTTAACTATTAACATACATATACATATTTAATTTGATTAAATACAGTGACTATATTTCTTTGCACATAAAAGAGAAAAAAGTCCTGAATCAATGCTTGTTCAGAAAACACATTGTATTATCTGCAAAATATTTACAATTTACTAAATTGTGAATTTTAAAACATTTCCTGAACTGAACATCATATTAACTCTGGGTCTGTGCGTTTTGTGCATTGTTATAAAGCTTACGCACCCAAAACAAAATGTGGAAATGGGGGGGAAAACCCGACGTTAAAAAAAAACGCATGCAGTGAAACTGCTGTATGGCAATCGAAACGAGAAGCAGCAGAAGCCTGAACAGAAAGGACGGAATAAGGACGGAGAAAAGTAAAAGATTTGATTGGTTTTTAGTTTTTTAACTTTAAAATGTAACGTTTTGTGTATGCACTGTGCAACGGGTTTTTGTGTTGTGCATTTTCTAGTGCTTTGGATCCTTGTTGTAGTCCACATAGACGCGCACCACTTCACCGGAATATTTGCGTTGAGACGGCATAAAATAAAAGTCCGGCGTATCGGCGCCGCCATTCAAGCGTGGATCATCACGCGACCGATCATAGCTGGCGTCTCTTTCATTTCGATGACGTCGCTCCTCACCACCCGTACGCTCCCGTTCGCGCTCGCGCTCCTGTCGTGCAGCACGACGATCGTGCGTATAATAGCCGGATGGCTGCATATTGGCCGAACTCTGCTGGTACTGATGGTTCTGGCGGGGCAGAGAATAGGCACGCTCCGCATAGCTACCACGTGTATAGGGTCCCGGAGCAGTGGCAACAACGCCACCCACACTGCTCTCCTGCGTCATTTGACGACCATTGCTGGAGCGACTTTTGGCATTGCTGCTCTTGCCCTGTCCATGGCTCTG
The DNA here is from genome assembly GCA_035042185.1 of Drosophila kambysellisi. NCBI lineage: Eukaryota > Metazoa > Arthropoda > Insecta > Diptera > Drosophilidae > Drosophila > Drosophila kambysellisi. The sequence continues at coordinate 8,354,370 of JAWNLS010001251.1, forward strand.
GCCATTGGCTACGTTGCTGTTCTCATAGTACATCTGCGATTTGCTGGTGGGTGAGTGCGACATGGGTAAGGTGGTCTGTTGGCTGCTGGTCGAGGAACGATTGCGTGCCTTCTCCTTGGCCGTGGTGCTGCTGGTCATGTGCTTCTCCTCGGTCTCGCCATACGGATCGAATGCGTAGTTGGTGTTCGAGGCAAACTCTTTCCAGGGTGAGTTCTGTATGAGTTTCTCCTGTAAGCAAGCAGAGCATTATTTTTAATTTTGCTTATGGATGTGTGTAAATTATTCAGTTTTTAGCGCTTAACCAGCCAGCATTTGGTACGAGCTCCAATCATATTACGATCTACTAGTGTAGATAGATATGGATTTTATACTAATCGGATTCGGAAATTTCAAGATTACAGTGCGCGCTCTGTCTAAGGACATCGTTTAAGGACTATGTACTATAATTTGCATTTGCAATGTGCCTTGTGCTTTCGCTTATCCCAAAAGATTTTCTTTATTTTTTAACTAATATCCCAAATACGAGTTGAAAGCAAAGATAGTCTGCTGAAGATATGCCACCCATGGGTAAAATTATTGTTAGATGAAAATATAAATGAACTATTAAAAAAATTGCTCAAAAAAAAGAAGAAAAAGAAAATAATAATAGGTTTATAGCGGGAAAATAGGAAAAATAGGAGCAAATTTCAATTTGGTTTTTAGTAAGAAATACATAGCATAAAACAAATGCTAACTGGTCTGGCTACAAACACATTAAGATATAGTAAACGGAAACGGAATAGTTATTATAGTTAAGATGTTTTTTTAGTTACAGGAATGATAGTGTGAGATAAAAAGGTATATAGAGCTCCGTAACAAGTGTGAGAAGATATGTGAGAGAAAACTAGAACCAGTATTATTGGTTTTTGTGGTTGCATGGTTATGGTTAGCAGTTTATTGGTAGTAGTCACAAACTTGGTTAATAAATACAACAACAAAACAAAAAAGGAATTTCAATTACCAATGAATTCTTTATGTTCTAGAATTTTGATAAGCGCGACTCAACACATTGCCGTATATATAGTACATGTATAAAGATATCCGCGCTGCTGTTAGGATTTTCTGATTTTGGACTAACTATTTTATTTTTTTTTTTTTTTTTTTTTTTTTTGTAGCTCTTATTGCAGTTGTCAGGCAGTGAGACATACATATACGATATATGTATGTATGTATAAGTTTCTTTATAGAATATATGGTGGGTAATTTGTGTTGATAGATTTTTTTTTGTTTTTTCTTTTATATTATATTATGCATTGGTTTTATAGATCGCTAGAGGGCTGATAGTAGCGTTGGTGCTGTCTCTGTTGATATATGCGCCATTCATCGGGTATTACGTAAACCAGCTTTAAATAACATTATACAATTGAACAAAGATTATTATTAATCGTGTATGAATTGAACTCATTAAAGATTCAAAATTATGTGCGCCACGTTTAAAAGAAACTCAACAAATAATTTAATGTTAATGCTAAAAAGTCAAACTAAATTAACTGCTAAAAACGAAATAAAATTATTTTACCTTTGTATTTTTGCTTTTGCGCGATGTCTTCAAAATGGTGCAGCACGCTTGGATCAGGGCGATAAGCACCAGGGCTGCAATGAGACCTAGGACAATATACAAACGTGTCTCGGACAGATCGAAGAAGGAGAGCAACGTATCCTTAGCACTCATTTCCTCCGTACTCTTATCTGTGAATATTCAGAATTATGATTTAAATTTTAGACTGATCTTCGAGCAACTTACATTCGAGAGCCTCAAAGTCCAAATATTGTGGATCCACTGTAAGGGAGCCCACCCTGCCGGTGGCTATTTGATCCTGCAGAGCTGCTTTGATTGCTTCCGCATTCTTTTGCACGGCTGCTGCGCTGGTCTTCTCAATGTTATTGGTGTCCAGGGTGTGCAGCTTCTCCACATCGGACTTATCGAACATGGCCTGCACCTTGGCCACCATTGAGTTGCCCTTCCTTTTTTTTTAAATAAAGAAATTATTTCAATTAGATAAATATAAAATTCTATTTAAGAAGTTTTACGCACTTTTCAAAGCCCAAAATTTCGGTTTTATAGTAGCCAGCGATGGGTGAGAGTATGCCATTGAAGGAGTCCGAAATGGTTGACGCTAGATTATTAAACTCCACCGTGCCGGGCTTGGGCTCCTCAAAGGATTCGGCCAAGTTCATCAGCTTGACGCCGACGGCATAGACCAGGCGACTGGGCGCTGGTGTGCTGGTGCCAATGAAAACCGACTCGAGTTCTGCGACAAATAAATAATATAATAATAAAATCAAAACCAATCATTAATAATCAGAGATTTGGTCCCACCTTTGCCGCAGGACTTGATGCAGACGCGACGCGCTGAAATTGGTGGCACCTGTTCGTGTTTACGTATCTTCTTGTTGACCACGTTGAAGGCACCGCCCAGCACGGGGAAGAACAGATAGAGACAGTGGTCGTCCGTGAAGGACAAGTCCTGCTCATCGTTGCTGACACGCTTGCGATTGAATTCGAGGATCGTGACACCCTTCTCGATGCGACCCGATGCATTGTAGATGTCCTGGCGTTCGTCTAGCTTGGGCGGCGCATAGCCCAGCACCCAAGTGTCCATGAGGAAGGGACGACCGCTGCGTCCATCCACCCAGCCAATGATGGCATCGGTCTGCGACATGCGATGATCATTGCTGAAGCCAATTCCCGTCCAGGTCTGCGTATTCGATGTCTCGATGTGCCAGCGCATCTCGTCCCCACGTCCGGCAGTCTCCCAGCTTGCGTAGTACTCGCAGCTGTGCTCCTGCGGCGAACAGTCCGAGGGGTACTTCCAATGACCATAGCAATCGTTGTCCAGCACATTGGAGCTCAGATCATTCCGATCAGTGGCAGTGGCGGGTTTATCTTTTTCTGTGTGGTATTTATGAGTAATCAATCAAAGATTGAAATTAAAGGGACTTACCAAAGAAGTTGATTTGGGTGACGCCGCGTTGCATCTTGTGTCCATGATATTTGAGCTCATCCGGCTGGTAGTAGTCCTTGACGGTTGAGGGTTCTGTCTCCAAGCCAGAGGCTGGCACATGCACATAGCCGTTCGGCTCCTGACCCTTGGCCCAGATCACGTGCGTCAACGCATCGTCCAGAGTGTGATCGGTGGGATCGCTGGCCACCAGTTTCTTGCGGAATATAATTGTGGTCACACCATTCTCTTCGTAGCCAGTGCCCAACGACAAATCCGATTTGCCCCCGTAGAACTCATCGTTACGCGGCGTGGACCGATCACGAGTATAGTAATCTCCCACCCGACTGGCCATGCCACGTGCCGAACCAATGACAATATCTGTGCAGTCCATCGGATTGAAGTCGTGGCGCGGAGTGTACGGGTTAAGCTTGTACTTCGGCTCTGTGGAAGTAGAAAACGGGGTTCAGTGCAATCCTTGATGGGGATGAGGACAAATGCGTTTCGTGTGATTTTTTTTAACTTTGGTTAGTAGATAATGAAGATTGGGATTTGAAAATGCTAAGCCGTTACCAAGTCACATGCGTTTACCTGCTGACTCAAGATTAGCCGACTTTTTGGGCTCTGGTTCGCTTTTCGGTTCCGGTTCGCTTTTGGGTTCTGGCTCACTCTTAGGTTCCGGTTCACTCTTAGGTTCTGGCTCACTCTTGGGTTCCGGTTCGCTCTTGGGTTCGGGTTCACTCTTGGGTTCCGGTTCGCTCTTAGGCTCTGGTTCGCTCCTGGGTTCCGGTTCGCTCTTGGGTTCGGGTTCACTCTTGGGTTCAGGCTCGCTCTTGGGTTCCGGTTCGCTCTTGGGTTCTGGTTCGCTCTTGGGCTCTGGTTCACTCTTAGGCTCAGGTTCACTCTTAGGCCCAGGTTCACTCTTGGGCTCTGGCTCACTCTTCGGCTCCGGTTCACTCTTAGGCTCGGGTTCACTTTTTGGTTCAGGTTCGCTCCTTGGCACCGGTTCGCTCGTTGGTTCCGGTTCGCTCTTCGGCTCAGGTTCGCTCTTCGGCTCAGGTTCGCTCTTCGGTTCCGGTGCACCTGTCGTCGGCTCCGGTTCGCTGCTCGGCTCCGCTGTGCTGTTCGGCTCTGTGGGTTTAGCATTTTGTTTTTTTTTGCCGGCGAAGAGAATAGATTTGTGTGCTTAGTGTTAGGTGCGGGATTGAAGGTGTTTGTGGTAAGCAGAAGCACAACAAGGATTGCAATAACAACAGTCAGTTTCTAGTATGTTTCTCTAGAGGATTTGCTGGGTTGTGTCTTTGCCACTACATATTTTTAGCTCTAAATATACTTGTTATGTAAAATAAAATAAGAACTGCAGTCAGAATGCATTTCTTTGGATGCTTACCTGTCACTTGACGGCGACTGCGACCAGGTTTGCTGCTGACACGATAGGATACACTGGTGGACACTGAGGTCACACCGTCAATGTGGGCAAATTCATCCTCATGTTTGGCGACACGTTTAGTTTTGGAGCTCGGTTCGGGTTCGCTCTTTGGTTCAGGTTCGCTCTTGGGTTCCGGTTCACTTTTGGGTTCGGGCTCACTTCTGGGCTCTGGTTCGCTCTTGGGCTCTGGCTCGCTCTTGGGCTCTGGTTCGCTCTTGGGCTCTGGTTCGCTCTTAGGCTCTGGCTCACTCCTCGGTTCCGGCTCGCTCTTGGGCTCAGGCTCACTCTTGGGCTCCGGCTCACTCTTCGGCTCCGGTTCGCTCTTGGGCTCTGGTTCCGAACCCAGTCCTTCGAGCGTTGTCGTCAAGTCTCCAATATCTTTGATAAGTGGGAAGTTCTTGCATTCCGGTGTCAGACCACGTGGACGCCAACCCAAGCCCACCCAGGAGGTACCGTTGACCTTGAGCACCATCTCGATTTCCTTCTCCTCCTCCAATAGACGCCAGTACATGTGATAGTCCGGGGATAGCTCCTTCTTCGCATAGGAAGACAGATCCAGGCTGGTCGACTTATAGGGCGAACGCTTGTTGCAGCCGATGCCGTGCCAGCCAAAGTTGCAGTAGCACTGGCGACGGGGCAGCGAGGTGCCACCCAGATCGATGCACTTGCCCTGACTGGCGCCGCAGTCGGCATTGCTGGTGCACTCATCCCGGTACTGGCAATGGTCGCCGTAGTAGTTCTTCTCGCACTTGCAGCGCGATGGGAAATATTTGCCCTTGCCTGAGCAGGTCTCCTTGAAGTCCTTGCGCAACTTGATGTCCACATCGGCGCAGGACCAGAAGCGATAGTTGCTCGACCACTCATCAGCCTGGCGCAGCAGACGCAGCGTGCAATTGAAGCACTCAAAATCCTTGGGTATGTTCACCTGATACGATTGGGCGCTGTGCGAGGAGCGGATTAGCTGAATGCTGGAGAAGATCAGGGCGCATATAACTTACGTGGCATCGGTGCGAACGAATTCCGAGTTGTTGACGTGCGGTGTCAGATCCAGCACGGGTCTGTCAAGTGCATCCAATAACTGCAAACGGAAGCCGCCCTAGAAATGTAAACAACGATAACAATATTAATAAACATGCCTTTAGGTAAATGGTTACGGGTTGCCGAGGTTGCCTCCCACTTGGGAACGAGGCAGGTAGGGAGGAGTTCTGTTTACATCTCGAAAACAATGACGGAGCAGTCTTTTCCCATTCGGCTTTTGTTTTTGTTCTCTTCAACTATGGGAACTTCTAACGCAATGCTTGACTTTGAGGCAGCGGAACCGTTGCGCGTATTATGTTGTGGAATCTAGATGCTTGTAATCTGAGGTGCATGTGTGGCAATGATTACAAAATTTGAAATGCTGCCCATGTCTGGCTAATTATGCTCGACATCGAGATAAGAACATGGTCTTCATTATTGTGCTGGTAGGAGCAATCTACGAGCATACTGATTATCATGCTAATTGCCCAAAAGATCTTGTCAGATGAGGCAAGCGTTCCACTTACCCTGTGCGGATAGGCCAAGTGCCAGGTGACATTAAACATGGTGCCCGACAGCAGGGAGGTGCGTATAGATCCTGAAAAATATATCAATAAATCATATTAAATAACAGTTAAGGATTTGTATTTGAAAGTATTCACATTAACTCAAATTTACCGCTATAAATGTTGCTTGAAGTTAACAAGAAGGAGCAGATTATTTGGGCACCTTGAGGATTATATACCCTTACAGAGTGAAGTCCATTGGCTCACATGAAATCCCGTTATTCAATTTAAAATCTACCAATTGCTCCTGTGTCAATTTCAGTAGTCCCCAATTTGTACATAGGTTCTATCTATCTTATATGGACTTGGGTATTGATTCTAATCATGAATAGAATCTACACATTTGCGACTTAGCTTTATTTTACTCGGCAGGAAAAACCGCAAAAAGTGCCCATAAATTTCTCTTTTTCACAGATACTTATTTTAAATAACTGAGTCCAAGCAAAACTCTCCAAAATATTGAAGAAAACATTCTGAAGCAACGCAATCAAATTTTTCACTTAGAAACTTCCTGCACTTTTGGCTCCCAACTAAAGCCATGTATTTCCTAGGTAATACTTTTGAAAACAAGTTCGAAATTAAATTGAAAAAGAATATGACAGGACTGAGAATATTTAAATATATAATTACGAATTCTATGGAATCAATAGACGCAAGAAATTTATTGAAATGACTTTGTTAACCAGTGAGTGAGTGCAAGAAATGGAGCAACGCAATTTCGATAATGATCATTAGCGACAACGTAATGGGTAATGCTTATCAGGCCATGCAGTTGGAGAGCCGATCGGACCTTACAGTTGCCGGGAACTGAACTAGCCATGGCAATTGGCTTAACTGAAATATGTAACGCATAATTAAATGTTTTGCCAGCACTCAAGCTGAACTTGTTTTGTGAGTTCTGCATTGCGTAGCGAATCGAAGTCGAGTGGAGTGCAGTGCAGTGCAGTGGAGTGGAGTCGAAACCAAGTGGCTACCATGAAGTGATCTCCATGGCGCTGAACACCTGAACACTTGAACACTTGAGCAGTTGAGCACCTGCGTACTAAATTCCAACAATTGCATTGGCCAGGCCCAGACATTGCGAATTGCGCATGACGATCGATGGCAGGCCGTGGAGACAGGGCAGGACGGACAGGAGGTGACAGGACAGGACAGGAAGCCAGCCAGTGAGCGAATCGAGCCCAGCGAGTCGCCACCACACCACACACATGCTGCTGCCCCACACACATCTTTGCGCATTACAAGTTTTTCTTGCTACAGACAAATTTTTATATGCTGCTGCTGTTGCATAATTCCAATGAGGTAACCTCGGCCAGCTGTGAAAAATTGCTATCGAGCATTGAGCATCAAGTTGGTGGATTTGCGGAGGAGGAGGAGGAGGTGGAGGAGGCTGTGGCTATTGAAAGGCTGTTGCAAGTGCTATAAGTGAACAATCAATGCCCAGGCGCAGATCGCACATCGTTGTCAGCCGGTACATGCGAAGCGAGTCGCTAATTGAAGCCATTAAATGGCCATAACGATACCCAGTCAACAAGCGACAACCAACAACAACCAACAACAACCAACAACAACCAACAAGCACGGAAAGCGAAAGCAGACAACATTACGACAAAGACAAATAAGGAAGCTATAAAATTATGATTACTCTGTTGGTGGTGCCACCAAATTGTTGGCCATCCTCAATAGTTGTTGCATTTGCCATCGATACCAGCCAAATACTTTAAGTACTCAGTGTTGACCACGTGAATGCATCGCATCCATTTGACGCTGCCTTTGCACAATCTGCCCAATATGGACAGACAACAACAACAACAACAACACCACACATAAAAGACGTGCCACAGAAATGGAGTCAGCTGTGTTTGTTGTCCGTCACTTTGTTGTCAATGATTACAACAAAAAAAATACAAGTCTAAAGATTATTACTCAACTTATAAATACTGTGTAATAAATTGTGTCTTGAATGAAATTCAAACTTAAAAATAACTTAATAATTTTTACTGAATACACATGATAAATTTACTATTTATCTATTTACTATTTAAGCTTTTATTCATAAACCAAAATTTGTTATGGAAATTAATTGAATCTGCTTGAAGAAAATACGAACATCCCAATAGTTGTCATTGAATACTACAGAATACTTGCATAGTGCATTTATATATCTTATTATATTTTTAATTATTTATTTACTGTTTTTTATAATGCTGCATACGCACCTTTGCGTAGCCAATTTACAGGGTATTTACTGCAAAGTGTCTGACGGCTTTTGTAGGTCAGCAAATGATTGCGACTTTTGATTTCAATAGCGCAATCAAAGTGTGTTTTATTTTTTTTCTCTGTCATGATTCTAAAATAAATTCCGCACTTTTTATACCCTTAACCCATTAAAAATGGGTAAAAAAGGGTATAATGGTTTTGTGCAAATGTATGTAACAGGCAGAAGGAAGCATCTCCGACCCCATAAAGTATATATATATTTGATCAGAATCAACAGCCGAGTCGATATAGCCATGTCCGTTTGTCCGTCCGTCTGTATGAACACGCGGATCTCAGAGACTATAAGAGCTAGAGACTTCAAATTTAAAATATACGTTCTCGTATACCAGGCGCAGATCAAGTTTGCTTTATTTTATCGATAGCTGCCTCAGTTTCTGAATTATCGATACATTTCGATTTCCGATAGCAATAAATTCCACAATTTAAGAGGCAGAGGCTTCTAATTTATACATAACATACATATACATATATTATTAATTTCATTAAGATCGGTCACCAAAGTTATAGTCATATATTGATCTCTATCTATGTATATAGATTTCTATCAGCAGCCGCAAGCATTTTCTGTATGCATATAAATAGGCGAGCGCATGCGTGAGAAAGAGATGGCATGATAATCGACGCTAGCGTCAATGTATTTGTGTGTATTCTGCAGAGCCCCGATAAGTACAGTTTCGTGTGCGTGTGTATTTCCTTATGTATGTATGTATGTATATGCTTGTGTGCAAAAATACTCTGCAAGAAATGCTCTTGCAGAACTTAACATTTGAATGCAAATCACTTTAAAGGGAAATTTCCAAAAAAAATATATTTAACAACTGGGTTAAGGGTATATCGTAGTCGAGCCAACTCGACTACAGCATCTTACTTGTTATCATTTAACATGTTGCAGAAAAGTGAATAAGTGAAATACAAAAAAGATAAACGAATTCAAAGACGCTGAAGCAGCTCTTGAAAATGGGTTAAGTTAAGGCAGAAAAATATGAAAAGGCTGCTAGTTCGGACGATAAATCAATTGTGCCCATTAATAAATCGAAACAACAACAACAACAAGAGCAACAAATTATATTTATGTACATTTATTTTTTTTTTTTTTGTTTTTGGGTGGAACCAGTTGCTTAAAAGCAGCCCGGTCTGGTAGCTGGGAGCTGGGAACTGGGCAGCGAGGCATGCATCCAAAAATTGGCAGGTGTTTGGGATTGTTTTCTTATGTAGCCGCCAAAGAAATCGCTCTCTCTCTGTCTTTCTCTCTCTCCCTCTGTCTTTCTCTCTGTCTCTCCCTCTGTATGTGTCTCGTTGTTGGTCATTTTCATATTTTGTTTCAGCTTTGGTCCGTCATATTTCTCACGAGCGCGAAAGTTGTTCACCTTTGATTTTGGAGGCTGCCGTTGCATGAATATCGAATGAATATCGCCGTCTTGAACTCCGTCCGTCGTCTTGCGACTGCCTCATTTCGAAAGTCGGACCGAGAAACTGATAATGATAATGATAATGATTCTCGACATTTCAAAAGCAAGTGTATTTCTTTTACTCATGGTAGATCTTGAAGTTTTCGCATGATTTTTTTTTTTTTTTTTTTATAATGTATGTTGAGAAAAAAAAACAGCCTCTAATTTGTCAAATTATTTAAAATGTCATTAATTATTTGTGGAAAAGTTGTTTTTTTATAATGAACTTTTGATTGATTTCGCCTCAAGTTCCTCTATGACGATGATGAGCTACTGAAAAGGTAGCGAAATTCCGAGTAATCGAAAGTTGTAATGAAACCCGTTGAGAAGCAGATGAAAAACATCAACACAATTAAAACATACATCAATTTGTTGTCATTTATATGCCGCAGTCTACTGCCTGCATTAATATAATATAAATTAAATATTAAATATAAATATTAATTATTTTTGTCTAAGTTGGAAAGCGCAATTATTTTTTTATAATTTTTGTAGATCAGTTAACTTTATGCAAATAACTTTTTAATTGTTTTGATGTAGTTTTATTTAATTTTAAAATCATAATTCTATTTTTGCCAAAGTTGTTCAACATAAAATGTCGCCAAATGAAACCAATCAGTTAAGACAATATAATTTGTATACTAACAAATTCTTACTTAGGCCAATGACTTATTTGTGATTGCAAATTGCAAATTTCCGGCTTGCAAATCAAGTTTTCCAGAATCCCAGAATCAGTTGCAATTTTCTACTTTCCAGCCCAGGCACCAATTACTAGCCAGGTTTTTAGTCCACAATTCACCAGTCTTTCATAATGAAATTAATTTATCCAAATCGTTGTTGTTGTTGATTTTTTTTTGGCATGAATTAACAGAAAGCTCGCTTAAATTTAATATATGTACGTAGAAATTATGTAATTGTAATTATGGCTATTAAGATAATTTGCAGTTCTTTCCGACGTTCTTTCACTTAGTCAGAATTGAAACCTGAAAGATAATTTTGAAAAGTGGTCGAAGCCAACTTTCGCAATTGACTAGCATCGAGTCTCGAGAGAATACTTTCCGATGAGTCTATGCCATAATGACCAGTCACTTATATAAGAGATGCCGTCTTGGCAACTTGGCATCTTTGCATCATTCTTTAATGGTATGCTTAAGCCAAGCGAACGAACCTTGAGGCCGATTCCCTGCCTGAGAATGTAAGTGGAAAAGAATGTGTGCTCGCATGCATTCTAATTGCAGTGCCGGTTGCATGAACATGCGGCAGCTGGGCGTATCGGGAGTAGGAGGTGGTGGGCGGTGGGTGAATGTATTTGCAGCATGGCTGCCAAATATGGCGTGTCGCTACAAAGGCAAAGACTTCCGCAAACATACACACACACACACACACACATCAGCCGTGCAACGTGAAAAGGTTGACAAATAAACTTGACTACTAACGATGCTTTGCGCAGTGCCATAAATTTTAGGAGCGACTGTTAAGTGAGTGGACGGCGGCGAGTGTAACATGCCATAAAATTAATTTTGTTTTGGCAACCCTAAGACAACATAGTGTTACCACCGTTTCAATGGACGACGCAAATTACGTAGCAATCTGCCTAGGTGGCAAGCAACATTTTCATTTTTTTTTGGGGCTGCAACAGCAACTGCAACTGGTTGCTGCTTGTCTTTTTGGCCGGCTTGTGGTCAAGGAGTTTTCGCTTTAGTTAATTGCTCGTGACGGCATCTTGACCAGATCCACAGTTGGCCAGATCCGCAGTCAGCGCCTCTGCGGTTGGTATTTATGGCATGCCAGTCAATATATGTATCTTATGTGGCAAATGCACTGAGGAAAAAGTTGTTGAAGTTTGACGCTTGTCGTAGGAAATTGAAAGCACCCAAATATTAATGCTAAGCTCATATTCTATTAGTTTTTAAATCTTTGGTAAACAATTTTAAGTTAATTGCATTACAATTTTTATTTTTTTTTTTACAAATTAGGTATGCTGTAATCTCAGCTGTAATATTAACAAGGTAAATAATATTTGTTTGCTAAGTGGCATGACTGTGACTAATCTTTATATATATATATTAATGCGTTACAAAGTTAAATAATAATAATAATATATTGTTAGACCCTCGAAAAATGTCTCAGATTTTTCTTTTGCTTTATAGCAACTTAAAGTTCAGCCACATTTTCTTTCAGTGTAGCCTGCTTGTTGTTGTCCACATGATCGTTGCACATTTGCCATTTGATATTTTGTAGAGCGCGATCTCATTGATATTCTGTGTCTGTCCATGTCCATGTTTATATATGGGGTCTAGTGCAAGTGAATGTCGTTGAGATTTGTATGATAATTTCAATGCGACATTTCAGTCAACAAATGAATGGACATTTGAAATTGAAATATGAACGTTGCACAAACAGAAAACAACAAAAAAAAAAATAAAAATAAAAGCCAAAAACAAAAGCAATTCAAGTCACTGGAGATGCTGATAAATGGCTCTTGGGAAATGTTAAACATAAATTGAGATGATAAATTTTTAATTGTACGCAAACAACTTGTGTTTATTTTACTTTTTTATGTATTTTTTATAATCTAAAGTCGAACTCTAGTTTCGCTAATTAGAGTCTAGAGTCTGGTTTCTGTGGCAGATCTTCGAGCAGAGGCAAAGGTAGGTCGCATTGAAAAGTGTGACACAAGCGTCGGACCACAATTTGACCCCATTTAAGTGGCAAATAGAAAAAAAATAAAAACAAAGACAATTACAAACAAGTTGAAGTTGACAGAGCAGAAGAAAATAAAAACAGAAAAAAAACCATGGCAAAGACAAAGCCCAATCAAAACAAACCGTTTGTGGCCCTTAGACAGCGGAACGAGTGTTAACAAATTGAGTTACAAATGCAAACAGGCGGCAAGAGGTCAACAAGTCGTCAGTTCAATGAGGCTGCCACGGACGGATAAGGTGCATGCAGCGGCGGCACTTGCCAGAAAAGGGGCAGCAGCCGTATCAGAAATGCGGTCACTGGCAGAAAGAAGCGAGCGGTTTTGATACAGTTGTTAACTTGCATCATTGCAGCAGCTCTTCAACAAGCGTCTGTCTCTCTGTCTGACTGTCTGTCTGTCTGTGTGTGGCGCAATGGCCATATATGTCTGTACTTATACAAAGTATAAGTGAAAGTTTTTCACTTGCAGCGCGCGTTGCATTCAGCCTGTTTGTTTTTGTATTTGTATTTTTTTTATTGGCAGAATACATATATCATCATCATCTTTATTAGCAACAGCAACGGCAACAGCAACAGCAGCAACATCAAGGCAGGCAGTCAGTCAGCCGCGGTTGCAACTATCTGGCCAATAAGCCAATTCGCATTGGCCAGCCGAGCGGCGCCTTGCGCAAAAAGAAAAAGAAAAATAAGAAAAAAAAAAAACCACCGTTAAAAGCAAAGTGAAAAAGCCGCAAACGAAGGCAAAAGTTGTCATGGCCCGAAATGGGTTAAACGTGCAACCGGTAAACAGTCAGCCAAACACACAGCTTGCCACAGGCGGTGCACGTTGCGTATACGCAATGTGCGTACGCTTATAATTAAAAACGAACAAAAAAAATAAAAAAGGAAAACTATATGTACAAAAATGTGGTTAAACAAGTGTGCAATGCAAAATCGTTTAATATGCCATACTATCCACATTATAGCCACATTCATTGAGTATAAGTTTTTTGAGCCAACAATAAAAAATTGATTTCGCATTTTGATGCGACACACGTGCTTCAGTCTGCCCAAGGCAATCGGAAATTCAGCTTAATTATAATATTCATATACATATATATATGTGTATACTTGATGGTAATCGTATTCATTGGACTCGGATGCAGCCACATCAAATGTCAAAAATCTTCAAAACAAGTGGGCATCATTTTTTGAAAGTATTTGAGGTTAAAAGTAAAAAAAAACTCAAAAACCGTAAAAGAAGGAGTGCACACTGCCAGATGCCCTGTAAAAAGATAACAAATCTATATATATTATATTTTGATATGCATTTTAAATATCCTATAATTATATCACTTTAATTTGATCAGTCTGCCATCTATAAATATATATATCTCTTTTTGTGAATACCCTCTTCAAATTATGTATATTGAAAGAGGGAATGCACACATAAATTATAATAATTTAATATTCATATGCAGGGTATTATGAATATATAGTTTTCAAATAAAACGAATGATGACCCAATTTTGAGTATTCGCCGCAAGTGAATGGCGGCATGGGTAACTCTCCAACATATGCAAATTAATTGGTAACACTTTGCAGCCACCGCCACAGCAACCGCAACAACTTCAACATCGGGCAACAACAACAACAACAACAACAACTTACAACAATAATAACAGTTAACTAAGACGCAACCATTGAAAACTTCAAAACTTAAAATAGTTATGCAAGCGAATGCACATGTGTGTGAATCATAAAATGCATGAATACCACTCATGAATGCGCGCTGCACTCACATGTGTGCATTTCACACAAATCTGAGTCTGTGTGAATTGAACGTGAATAGCCAATTTAAATGCGACTAAAATACGTGGCTAAACAAACTAAGCGCCTCGTTCAACTATCAATGGATTATGTATTATTTTTTATTTTTATTTTTTTATTTAAAATTAAAAAAAAAACAGAAAAGCGAAGCGAAGCGTGTCTGAAAACGTAAACAACTCTTAGTTAATATTTGATGACTTACTAAGTGAGCAAAACAAAATGTGATTATCAAAAGCAACTGTAAATGTACGTGCCCCAGAAGCTATTTTTGGTTTTTGGGTAAGCTCGGCTAGAATTCTACAGGTATATATAAATATATATATATATATATATAAAATAACATTTGAAAGCGCAAAATAACGAATAATAAAAGTAATGAGGGAATGGAGTTATTTTTATACATATCGTATATAGAGAATTTTTCTGAAGATTATATTTATACCTCTTGGTAAGGTTATTAAATTACCTTTAATAACACACACACACACACACACACACACACAAACACATAAGTGAAAATGCTCTTTGTTGAAAAGTTTGCAACAAATCGTTAACATGACTACTCTTAACGATCTAGAAATCATCATCATCATCATCATCATCATCATCATCATCATCATTATTAAAAAATTAAGTGCTAATGCCTTTTGCCAGATCGGTAGCAAGTGCATTTATGAAGGATACAATTAACTTGTCTAAGCATTAAGTAATCAGCTAGAGAATGAGACTGCTGCTCAAGTCATCTTTATACCTCTCCAACATGCTTAAGAAGATTCTCTAGATAATGTTTTAGATTAAGGCCAAGACGAAATGCTCAAACTTCTATGAGATGTCAGATACCTAAAACGTTGTGGCCACATTTGGTTAGCCAAGACAAGGCAAAGTGGCACACAAGGCGCCAGAGCCAGAGCCAGAGCCAGCTGCAAGTGTTGGCCATACAACAAAAACCGGCCATTATTCCCACGAACAGCAAACCAAATATTTCGCCAGCAAAAAATCGAAATACACAAATAAAAAAGGTAGTCAAATAATATTATTTATATATGTGGTAGAAGAAACCCAAAAACAAGCAACAGCAAATTGTAGGCAAATGCAAAAGCTGAAGGCAAGGCTTATACAAATAAAACATGGCCAACAAAAACTGGACCCACTTTTACCAATGGCAGCTGCCTTATCAAGCGTTCAACTTACCTTTGGGCATGCCGCATGGGGCCTTTGTGCGGCCGTTGTCCAAGAAATCCAGGTCCAAGCCGCGGGCAGGTGGATACGTGAGGGCCACGTGTGCCTCGGCGCCAAAATCCAGCTGCAACACCAGAGCCACCAGCAGCGTCGCAACAATGAGACGGGCGTTGGCCACGCCCTCAACGCTTTTATTGATAGACATTTTTATGCGCCTTTTTTTGTTTTTTTGTTTTTTGTTATTTTTTTTTTATTTTTGGTGTGTAATTTATTTCTTGCAAATGTTGCGTATTTTTTTGCTTCGAGTCTTTTTTGCATTAGCTTTTCGAAATTGTTTGTTGTAAAACTTTGTGTTGTAAAAAAAATTTAATTGATTTATTAGACAACAGCCACAAAGAGCTCACACCTTGATGAACAGCTGGCCAGCAAAAAATTCAAATTATTTTCAACACGTTTCCAAATAAATATTTAACATCTATTTTAGATGCATGCTTTACAAATTCCGACACTGCAAAGAGAAGATAAAATAGAAATGTTTATTATTTATTTATGTTATTTTTAATGCTATGCAAATAGAGCCATTACATAACCCTCGGGGATCAGTCAAATTTATCAGGCGCTTAGTGCACAAAGTACTTTTTATTTTTTAAGCCTCAACTGCTCGAAATAATTTTATTTAAAAAGGGGGGGGGGGGGGCACTTCAATCCAAAAAACAATGCCACAACATTTTCTCATCCCACCAAAATGCATTAAAAAATATATTTTCATAACAGAGACCTGGTTACAAAAAAAAAAAAAAAAAATGGGCTACAAAATGTGTTGAAAGATACTTTTTGGCCCCTGGTGACAGTCTTTTACATGGCGTGTAATGAAGCCATAAACTCAACTCCAACTCCAGCTCCAACTCCAGCTCCAACTGCAACTCCAACTCCAGCATCAGCTGCAACCTGAACAACCGTCAACAGATTTGGCCATTGGACACAGCGCTCGGCTAGCTTTAAAAGCTGCGTGTGAAACGCCGGTTCAATGTACAGTGAACACTGTTCGAGTGACGCCTTCAATCTGGTGCTTGGTTGGTAAGTGAAATCGAAGGTCTCTTTTTTTTCCTCTTGCTGCGTTCGTTCAACAAACTAATCAAAGCCATTGACAGCTGCCAAAGCAAATGACGTGCTTAACACGGGTCAGAAATCAGTAAAGTTACCGTAGTCAAAAATAATGCAGTGCTCGGCTGCTGCACACTTAAGATACCCTGTAAAAAGTTTTAAAATATGAAAAATACCAGTCAACTTTGGCATTTTTTCTGTTTTTTTTGTTTTTAGTTATGACTAGCGGAAGACCACGGAGTGCCTATAATAAATCCTTCTCTCTTTAAACTAGATGATTCAGTTAATAACTGCAATTTTTCTGTATTTAATGATACAAATAATAATTGATATATGGATGTGTAAGCGGTATAATTAATCTCCCTTTTTTTAACTTTTTTTTTTCTTAACATGAAAGCTAGCGAAAAACTTTATACTTCCTCTGAACTTGAAATATTATTGTTATTTGTTTAATAGCTTCAGTCCTTAAGCAATGTGAATTTAACAAATGTTTTTTTATAATGAGCAAAATTTATAATATTTTTTACTTTGAATGTGTTTATTGCTCTAATAAGTGCAGGGTATACGCAATTGTGCTTTTAGTTGATTATAAAAAGCCATAAATAAGCTGAATCTAAACTGTGGCAGCTACCTGCTAAAAAAAAAAAAAAAAAATCATAGCGGAAAGCTGTCTGGTGGGCGTGGAAAATCTCAACAAATTTGGCCAACAACTGTTGGCTTAAATGGGCGTCTTAAGTCCGTGGCAAAAGCGTTTGTCTTTCTATACCCTGCACATAAAATGGCTAAAAGTCATGATGTAGTCAAGTCCGTCTAAATATATTTGCAAAATAAGCCATTGAATACCAAACGCTAATCAAGTTAATTTCATTTCATTTTATTGACATTTCTTATCGTTTTGATATAATTGAATTAAGCAGATTTATTCTTCTATATATATATATATATTTAGCTATAGGGCATCTTTAAGTCGGGTACTTTGTAATTTGCTGTGTGTTTTTTGTCGTGTCTTGAATTGTTTTGATATGGAAAATTGTGGCTCAGTTTTTGACGGCAAATTGCATGTGGCAAGATAAATGAACGCCAATTGGTGTTAGTTGGTCGTGGCAACAATCCAAACAAATGATTGGCAAAAATGTCTGCAATTTGAAAATAGAATTAGAACACCGAATAGAAGAAGAAGCAGCAGCAGCACCAGCAGTACCAGATGGAGTTGCTGATAAAGATGTGAATGTGGACAGAGACTTGACTTGGGGCTTGACCATTTGCACGTTCCACTTTTGCCTTGTTTTTAGCTGACTGCTATTTTTTTTAAGCTAGTTTGTAATTAAAGCTGATGCTTGGACGACACCCAATGCAATAATCTAACTAGTCATCGTCTAATGCCATCTGCAAAAATATGTGTGTAACGTGTGTGTGTGTGTTTATAGGCGACTATATTTTATAAGCCGTAACGGTAGCACAACTTCCGAACAGCTGTTGTTGCTTTTCCGAGTCGGCTCGTTTTGACTGTTTTTTTTTTATTTTTTTGGTTATATTTATATTTTTTGTTGTTGAGACTTGCCTCGTTTGGCTACTCTAGAAATTGTCTGGCATTGAAAAGCGGCAGCCGCGACAACGACAACTGTGACTGACGACTGACCACAAATTACTTGACATTGAACTACATACATATAAAGCTTGCTCAAATAGCAAAAAAAAATAAATAAAAAATACAAAAATAAAAATAATAACAAAAAGTTAGAAAGAACGTCGTGCCGAAGAAGACATACCCTTTCAGAATGGAGTTGAGCTCGACAATTCAACCAAGTATTAAGATAGGAGCATGGGAGCAGGTTTAGCTAGTAATGTATCCAATTGGTATTAATTAAATAAATTACTGTACTTTCATTATTCTCAGACATATCAGAGCTCTCTGGTATTCAATCTTGGCAACAGGCTTTGCTCATCCAAGCATGGAATACAGTGTCTGTCAATTAGATATGCTCACCAACAAATGGAGACAGAACAGAAGGTGATATAGTCCATGGGCATGGTGGTTCCAATGCGTCGGTGGGTGAGTTTCTACCCCCCTCCCTCCCTAACCTAGCCCAACCTAAAAGAAACTGAAGCAGCTTCTTAGAACAAAATCGAATGTTTCAACCGATAGAACTATAGGATATTAAAGTCGAATTGTGTTCTTCAATTTAAATACCCATTGATAGTGTATCAAAACATGCTAAGTTTATATGTAAATAAGCAAGCGTCAGCTAATCGAGTGCACACAACTAGAAGATACCCTGTCAACAGATTTGATGCATTTTTTAGTGAAATTCAGGTTAAAATAAATCTGTTTTCTTTATCTATAACAATGTTTGTAAATAATTAGCAAATGTATATAAATAAATACCCTTAAATTTGCTTAATATTGCAAGTCTATAGAGTACACTTCTTAGCACTTTTGACTGCTTACAGGGTATTAGAAGCTAACAAAAATAAGCTAATTAAGATAAGGTAAACACAAAATAAGAAACTGCTGTCAAAGCATTGAAATTGAATTGAAAAATTATGTAGAGCATAGCAAGTGGGTTAGAACAAATTGCCAATATCCCAGGGCTTCAGGGAGAGGGCGAATTGTCAGGGGGGGGGGGGGGGGGAGTCCTATGAAATTGTAGCTGACCCGCATCAATTTGTGAGCGCTGTTTGAACAGCGGTTTTTCGCTTTTAAGCTATTTTCATGCTGTTTCTGTTGTTTTGTTTTCTTTTTTTATTATTATTGGTAATGCAATATGCCCACATTTATACTATTTCATAAATTCACGTGTCTTTTTTTAAGCCCAGACATTGGGTAATTTGAGGCACAGCTGGATCCCGCTAAAGATATAAACGCACAGAAACAGATACTAGTAGCTGGTTCACAAATGAATAGATTTCCTTTGTGAGTTGAGAAAATTTCTTTCATTACACGACATTAGCTTGGGCTGCATGCTGTCATTATTTAACGATTTAATCAATTAGAATCTTGGCTTAATTAACATAATTGTTTGTAATCGCCAGGCACATGCAATTAAGCCAACAATTCAGCTTGGTTCAGATAAAAAAGCGCGTTCAAATTGTGTGTGTGGATGTTCTTTGAAGTAAAACACACACTTGACTTTATTGTGTGTTGCTCTTGTGTGTTGTTGTTGTTGTTGCTGTGTATCGATTATAGCCAAGACGTAAACATTTTGGCCACGCTACTCGCTCACGGCTCCAACGAGCGCTAGCCAGAAAAAAATGCAGTCCAACTGGTTACGAAATATTCGAAAAGCTCATTCATGTTCAGCTTGAGATACAATTTTCAAAATACAACAACAGCTATATAAAACGTATACAAATTTGTACCGCCAGCGTTGTTTGCATCTGTCTGTGTGTGTGTGTATGTGTGTGTGTGTGTGCCCAGTAACCGGTTGCTGGCCCATAACAAAATAGTCAACTATTAATGGTTTTACGATACTCACACTCACACAATGCGCTCCCAGACGGCAACAAGTGCGGCCAAGTGTGTTAGTATCTGTATCTGTATCTGTATCTTTAACTTTAGCTGTAGCTATAGCTATAGCTGTAGCTGTAGCTGTTACTGTATTAAATGTGGCAGCTTCCAAAGGAAACATCGAACAGTTACAATTTGTGAGCGCGCTCCAATTTTTAACTAGGAATTACCAAAATTAGAAAATAGTTTGCCAAAACGAACAACAACAAAAAATTACCAAATTTAAGTAAAAGACTTGAAATTGATTTTAAATTGAGCTTTACAGATTGTGTAATAGTGGCTGGCAGTTAAGAGACAGTTAACTGAGCTTACCAATTGAGCAGGCAATTGATGATTTGAAGTAATCGAAAAAATATTCGCTTTAATACCTTAAAATCACTATTTGCAATGACTTGAGATCAGTTTCGTGCTTCCAAATTTGAAAATTTCATATTGTAACTTATCATGGCCAAAAGGGAAAATTTAGTTATTGTAATGAATATTTCGAAAAATAACACATTATTCTACAACTAAGAACAACAAAGAAACGCAACTATTATGTTTATTTATTTGTATTGATTTTGTTGTCACTTTCGTTTTTATTGTATTAAAATAAACAAATTAATAAATTAATAAAATTAATAACTTAATAGCAGTTAACATTTTTTATTTATTTATTTGTCAACTAAAGTCAGTCGACATCAAAAATACAAAAATTAAAAATTGGAATTAAATTAAATTTAAAATAAAATTTAAATTTTAAATAAATTAAAATATAATAAAATATTTATAAGATATATAAGAATGTATATTTATTATTATTATTTTTATTTTTTGTATTTTAGATTTCTAAGATTTCTGGGGTAGAAAACAAAATAGTCCAACATTTGTTGCAAGAATTGGGGAAAACCCAGAAAAACCCAATCAGCTATTATTAATAAGAAACCACAATTTTGATATGTTTCAAAGTTATAATTTTTTTTTTATTTTTATACATTTCATGTCGTATTTATTATTAAATATTTTTATGACAGTATTGATTTCGTAAGCATCTGATTTCAATGGCACTTTTTTTTAATGGTTGTGGGACGTGCTCCTTGGGCGTTTCAAAAGCCTTCTCATGTGTCTGTCTGTCAAACTTATTGTTATTATTATTATTAGCTAATAAAAATTTACAAAAATGCTATTCGATGCGCACACAGAAAAAAAAACTTTCTAATCACAATTTATTGATGGGCTGCACGTTGAATGTGAGTTTTGATAAGTCTGTTTGTCGCAAGTATGAAAGGGGTATCTCACACACACACACACACAACCACACATATACACACACAAATACATACACACAACCACACATTAAAGAAAACATGTGTGTGTTTTTTGGCCAGAGGCTATTAGCGGTTTGCTACTACTTGAGATTTGTATCCAAGTTGCTGACAAGCTGCGAAAGTCGTCATCATCATCATCATCATGAACATTATGAACATCATTACGAAGTGAACGATTATCATTAGAGGAGAGTGTGATTTTGATTTCTATTTGCCACGAATTGTTGGCCGAAATTGAATTATTGCCGAAGAAATGTGATTGACAAACATTTGCTGCCAATTTGGCCCACTATAATTGCTATCAGGCTATTTGCCATAGCCAACTTTGTCTGTTTGTCTTTCGGCTTAGTTTTTTTTTTTTTCGTGACATAAATAGCTGCCACTTGACCAACAACTCGTGTCGTGGCTGCGGCTCTGTCGGTATTTGCCTCGTTGATTAACAACTAAGCCAAGTTGCGTCCTCGAGTGAGTTTGATTTGAGCGCATGTGCAACATTTGGCATTTGGGCACCACGTTTGCCGAAGTGTTGCGACTTGTTAATCAATTCAATTAATAACATAAACACATCGCACAAAACAACAACAACAACAACAACTGAAATCAAACTAACGCAGTGAAAGTTGCGATTGCTTCGGGCCCCCCATTCGATCGATTTCCATTAATCAGTTTTCTATTTCACTTTGAGATTTTTGGTGATTTGGAATGCAGCACAAAAAAACAAAAACAAATAATAATAATAATAAAATAAAAATTAATTATAGAAAACGACAACAACAAACTGTCAACCGATTAGCCTTAAATAATTGAAATTAGCATAAATCTGCCTCTGGTCGAACTGGTGCAGCCAGTTAGTGCCTTTTAACGTTTAGCATATTTCTGGGCAGGTTTCGGTACACTTTGCAAACACACACACACACACACACATACATACACACATACATACATGTGCAACATAATGTGTTCCAAAGTCACTTAGTTTAACATTTTGCACAGCTGCTCTTAGAAACTCGCCAGATCAGGCTACCATAAGATTTGCACTCCAAACGAATGAATGTTCTTTTGAAGGTGGATATTTGAATATTTGTCTTTCATAAATATATATTTTTCTATGCATTATTTATGTACAAACAATCGACTGTTTTTTTTCTGTTTATTTTATAAATATTTCCGCTGGAGCATTTTAAATTCGGCACGCCAAAAGTAAACAATTTATTCTCGTTTTCAAAATTAAATTTGAATAAATTGAATTTGAATTCGGTGGTTTCTTAAATGCATATATGGAAAGTCACAGCTAACAATATACATACATACATGTATATACAAATATAAGTCGCTGGAATAGATTAGCAATCAACTTTCACAAGAATCAAGCCTAACAAGCTACACAAGTTTTGTTTTGGCTTTTTATTAGCTTAAAAAAATATAAATTACAGTCAAAGTCGAGGTCAGGGTTCAGATACAGCGCTAAGCGCTTATTTGTCAGAAGCTTGTCGTGTTTATTGTCTATTAAACTTGATACCTAAAACAAACACACACACACACACGCACACACGCACACACGCACATGCCCAGCAATTGTGTTTATGGGCAGTACAAACATTGCCTATAAGATCATATTTCTTCAAGATGGCTAACAATTGTAAACTGATGGCCGTTTTGCCTGAGCGGTTTGTTGGCATTAGAAGGCGATTGGGTCTTGACTTGTCTCATCAACATCTTATGTTATGCTGTTGTTGTTGTTGTTTGTGTTACTTGTTGTTCATCTTGCTTAAAGCTTCATTTGAACTCAGGTTCAGTTTGTTTTGTTTTTGTTTTGTGGACCGAGTACAAATTGCAAATTGATTTGTGGAACGTAAGTTTGCCAAGCTTGCAATTGATTTCTGAAAGCTGCCTACGCATCTAACCAGTTGCCAAGAAGCACCTGTACAACAAAACAAAACATTTGCTTATTAATCATCATCATTCTTATGTATGTATGTATATGTTTCGCCATTATTAGTTTCACATATTGTGTTACCTAAATAAACAAATATTTAACGGCAAATGGTTACGCCTTTTGTTGGGGCGCTTCCGAATGATTTGCATTTGCAGCTTTCGCAGCAGTCCAACCACAGATTTCGCTGCATAAATTCAATCTGTCATTGCTAGCGAAATTTTGCGTGACTTTTGTCTATTTTTTATCTTTTTTTTGTTAGGTTTTGTAAACCCCATTAGTGCAGCGTGATTTGCTTGGACAAATGTGCGCTTAAGGCCGCTTAGCACAGCTGCTGCTTAACATGCGCCCAACTGATTGATTGTTGGCCAATTGCGTCATTTTTGATGAGCGATTACGCTTATGGCAATTTACACGAGTCGCTTACAAATTATGTGCAGCTGCTGCTGCTGCTACTTCTGCTGCTGCTGCTGCGATGGCATTGAAAACAATTCGTTAATTCGAGCCAAATGATCAAATGCCAAAAACCAATAAGAGCGATACAATCAAGCAGTTTCCGATATTAAATACACTGCAATAAGTTTAATTGCAAGCAAGTCACAATTAACCTAACACATATTATGTAATTTGAAGGTTATTATTTAGAGAGAGACTGACAGACAGAGAGAGATAGAGAGAGACAGAATTTAAGAGCTTACATAGAAGGTGTGAAGAAGGTTATTGCAAGATTTGTCACCAACTTGATAAATGAATAAGTAAATCGAAGTCTTGGAGATAGACAGATATATGTACATACATTTATTTGAAGGGGGAGGGGGGGTGGAATATATTGCCAATTATCAAAGTTTGATGGTAGTTATTATTTAATAGATCAAAAAAGCCAAATTTGCGAAATGAAATTCAAATACTCATTATGTTGTTAAAACATGAAAACAAAAGACTTAGGCAACGAACTTGAGACGTAAAAGTATCGATTACAAACTGAGTACAGTTTGCGAAGCAGTGGAAAACTATTTGGAATGCAATATGTTAATCAGAGTATTGTTTAAACTCAAGTCTTAAATGCTATTTTTAATTTGCTGCGCACTTCACTTGATTCAAGATTCCATTTGTAATAGACCAAAATAACTGCATAAATATACGAGTCGATTGCAAAGCGCTTTTAAATCGTACAAAAGCTAAGTTGTGACTAGTTGTTGTTTTAGTATTTTTTTTTTAGTTGTTGTATTTCTATACAACAAGCTTACAGAGTGAAGATGCGCCCCAAGGTTTAATTCACTGAACGAATGCTTAGGCAAATCTCTGATTGAGCATCGCTCGTTCTCGTTCTCTCCTTCTCTCTCTCTATATATATATATATATATTTAGATATCTGTGTGTGTGTGTGTGTATTTCTAACCAGTTTTCCTAACCGAAACGTATTCGGCTCCCGCATATTAGACAAACCTGACGACTGGTTTCGCTCTCCGCATTTACACTTTTGGTTGTTTGGATACACTTGCCAAAAGAACAACAAATTTGTCATGAAGTATACATTCTTGATCAGGTTTACCATGTTTTATATAATTTTAATAATCATAATAAAACACCATTATAATATCAATCTACAAAAATTTCATTTAGCTCCCATTCGGTTTCGACTTTGGTCTTAAGGGTATACAATCTTCGGTGTTCCTAAGGTAGCTGTTTTGTTCTTGGGTTGGGATTAAAATAGTTTAATGGTATTTGGTTTATTGAAATTCTTTGTGTCATATCGTCTAAGTATGCTAATAATATTTAATTGTATGCATAAAGAAAAGCTTCTTTTCATATTGCGTGGTGTGGCTTTGATCAAATACTTCTAGCGCTCACTGTGTGTGGGTTTTGGCTTAGTTGTTGGCTCGTTGTTGTTAGATGCATGCAGATGCCATCCGGTTTTGTTTGTTAGCTGTTATTTTGCAGCTGGCAGAGAATTGCCAATGTGGTTCGGCTGCATTCCAGGCATGACTAACTCCAAAGAGTTATTACCCTCAAGGTCATTTGTTTGTTTGTGTGTGTGTGTGTGTGTGTGTTGTTTTTGAGTTGATTTTGGCATTGCAAGTGTTTAAATGACTTGCGATTTATTTGATATCGGCGAATCGAAATTCGTTAGCTCATTTGCTTGGGGTTGTAACTTAAAGTTGAATTTCCAGAAATTGCTCAAACAGCTACTCGATTCAATTCTAAGAGGCTGTCAAAGTTTATATACAATCAGACCATAAAAGCGCCGACCTGCTTAAAAGTGTTGTGAACAAAACCCGCAATTAATTACCTGCAGATTCTTTGGTCAAGACAAGACAAGCGAAGCAACAACAAAGAGACCAGCAAACAATACCAAAAAAAAAAACAATCTTCATTTGTTTAATGAAAGTATTTAAATATCTCCGTTCCTGACTCAGTGTACAAAACTTTGCCGCTGCGAAGTCAACATTTCTATTGTGATTAATGATTTACAAGCAGGCACCAGAATTTTTGTCTTTATTTTGGCCAATCTTTTGTGTTGGTTGTTTTTATCTTTGCGGTTTTTGAAAAGAATTGCTCTTCGATTTAAGAAATGATCTCATCTCATCGCATTCCAGCTCAGCTCAGCTCTAATGGGATGAGCATTCGTTGCTGCAATTGTGAATCACCGAGGAATAAGTGTCAATTGTAAATTTATAAAAATCTCAATTTCATAACATGAAAGGGCTGGTCTTAAAACAAATGTCGTTTGGACCTGTTTAGCAAATATGAAATTATTAAATAAATTCAAACATGTTTTTGTTTTGACCATCAAATTTAAATAAATACAATACAAATTTGATGATAATTAATTTTATTATATTTAGAATCATCAGAATCATCTCTAAGTTAGCGCTGACCAAGCATCTTTTTTTTTTTGCTTATGGCTCACTATGTTATTCCTCGAATCCAAAATCCGTTTAAAAGAGAATATTTCGTATAGGAGGTGGATACATGTGCAGCGGAGAGGTGCAATAACGGGTAAACGTGAATTCCTTTGAAGCTCACCTTCGAAACGGCAAACGGCTGTAAAAATTATGCGATGTAGGCGGCGATAAGTTACGAAATAAAAACGCCAAGCGCAATGTTCCAAAGGGTGAGCTGCAACTCCTGATGGTGATGGTGATGGTGATGGTGATGGTGACTGTGACGGGGCGCTTGAAGACGAGTCTTGGAACACAGCACAGAAAACCAAGCTAATCAAAAGTTACGACACGCACGCGCTTACCGGTGGCAACGAGAGAGTGAGAGAGAGATAGAGAGAGGTGGGTCCGGGGTGGCGAGGGCGGATTCGAGCGTAGCACACGATCAAAGTCAACAAAAAAAAATAGAAAACAATGCAGTTGCCGTGGCAGAATTACGGTCTAAGCTACTACTAAGGCAACGGTATGTTTGTTGCACTCCGCACTCTGCAACTGTGGCAGATTGCACCCACCCACACAATCACAAACACACACGCACACACAATCACTGAGGCACACTGCTTGCGATGTGTTAATCAATTAAAATCGTATGCGCATCGAATGTACATTTCGCATTGCTGCATTTTATTTATTATTTTTTTTTTTTGCTAATTAAATACTTTTCGCTTGATTTGTTGCAATGGCGTGTTCTATTCGAGAGGCGGTTGCAGTACGTGCCTTACTTAGTTCGGCAGCAGAATTGCACATGGGCACACACAGCAGCACACGTCTGTTGCGTAGCACGTCGAAATTCAAACTGTCAGCTTCGCAGCTCAATCTGGACTTGAAAGCACCTGAAGAGTTAACGAACACCGGAGATAAAGAGGAGAGAGAGAGAGAGAAAGAGAGAGCTTTAGAGCGTTGCCATACTCGCAGTTGTTTGTCTTCAGCTAGCGATCTGTTTTTAACCATATGGCAACATTACGAATAACTGACAAATTCTTTTATTTCTTCGCGAATTATGGAAGAAAACGTCGAAATAACTTTTCTGATCTGGCTGATCGCCAAGTAAACATTTTTGCTTTAACTTTAAGAATTGAAAGTTATATTCTATAACAAATTTATATATAATTTTAAAGTAATTAAATCGATAATTTCAAGCACACAATTCTTAGCTCACTGACCCCACACAATGCTTTCAATCCAATCCGTGTAGAGATGCACCTTTGTATAGACGCTGGGCAGTCCCTTGCGACCACAAATCAGGCCATACGACGTGATGCCAATTACAACCTTGAGGCAAGTGTAACGCGGATTCTGCACAAAAATGGGTCCGCCCGAGTCGCCGTTGCAGGTGTCACCATCACCGTTGCTGGAGCCAGCGCAGAACTGGGTACGTATATCAATTTCAAGTCCTAAACGCTCCTGGCACAGATCGTCGTCGAAACGCTCGAGGGTTACTTTAAGGAGATGCGATGATTTCTGGCCTGCGTCACTGGTGAATCCCCATCCGGCAGCAGTAAGCTGCATATTCTCATTACCGCTGCTGGGTGGCAGACAGGCTGGCGCCACATACTCATTCAGTGTCGCATTCTTGTCCAGCTCTATGATGGCAATGTCATTCTCAAAGGAGCTTTGCTCATCGTCATAGAATGGATGGATTACATAGTTGACAACCTGAAAATCCTGCGGCTTTGCATCATCCGTGCCGCTACTGTAATCAAGTTCGCCCAGACGCACAACAAATTTGGGCGATTTGAAATTGGGATCCAAGCGCTGCGACTTTGTCTCTTCGGTCTCCAGGCAATGGGCAGCTGTTAAAACGTATTTGGGATGTATCAAGGTGCCGCCACAGTCCCAGTTGATGTCACTTCCGCCCGGCTCCTTAATCCCAATCAGTGCCATGAACGGAAATTCACGACCCTTGGCCTTGCTACCGCCCACAATGAAGGGCGTGGATTGGCAAGTAGGTCGTAAGTCATTAAAGTGCTTGCATTCTGATAAGGGTTGAAGTAAAATACATAAAAATATATTGCTTACAAATGGCAAATGTTTAATCAATTGTTGTTGAATAATTGATTAGTAATTAACTGCTGACTCATTTACCCTTCTCAAAAGCACGGGTTTCATCAACTGGCGCCTGGTCTTGCAAATTTAAAGGCAGGGGACAGCAGACGATGTCCTCGAACTCATTGCAGTACTTAATGTCATTGCCAATTAGGTGCTGAGTGTAGAATAGTACCGGGCAATCCGTGGGAGTTAACTCCTTGCACTCACCCGTGCCCCTGTCACAAAGCTCACACCAAACACAACTCGAGAATATGCAAAAGAGGCAAATGAGCAATCCACAAAGCGCGTGCATTGTGAGCAGCATTGCGAGCACAACTGAAGTGAAGATCAGCTTGGAACTGAAACAAGTTCTAAGCAGTCAAAGCTAATCGTGTTTGAATCGTGTTCATAGAGCGAACAATGAGAAAGAGACATTTTCGATTTCATTACAAACTATAATTATTAATACAAATGCATAGAACTAAACTAATGCTAAATAGTTGTTGTGTGTTGTTGTGATTGCCTCACTCTCACTCGCTGTCTAGTTATGACGCATGCCCATGTTTTGCATTTGTTGTTGTTGTTGCTGCTGCTGTTGCTGTTGTTGCATGTGTTGTAAGTACATTTGCTGATTACCACCGCCACTTCCTAGTGGCACGCTGGTGGTTGCTGCAGCCACAGGTGCTGTTTGAGCTTGTTGTTGCTGCTGCTGCTGCTGCTGTTGTTGCTGTTGTTGTTGTTGCTGTGGTTGCATTGGAGACTGATTTGCATTTGCGTTTGAATTTGTAGTGCTGGTTGCACTGCTATCAGCGCTGTGAAATAATGGGAAATATTTTATAAATTTAATTATTGTGCAACTGATGATGATGATGATTAAGCCTCACCCCTTTTCATTGTGTATATCCTCCAGATTCAGGTGGGTTATGAATCGCAAGCGCATTTGCAGCAGTGGTCGCAGCCTCTTAATAATTGCCTCCGATTCGTTTTTGATAATATTGCCAACGTGTATGTACTTAATGTGATAGCTAAAAGAGCGGAAATAAATTGTGGTTTACTCTGTTCACACAATCGAACAACAACAATTGGCTTACAGAAAATCACAAATCTGATCCATATACTGCAGGGGCTTGGGTCCATGCTGCTTGTCAACAGTTTCCAGCATCTCGTATAGAAATATAGCAATGCCTGCGACGGCATTCGGTTTCTCCTGCTCGATGCGCTGCAGGAACGGTCCGAAGACATGGCACACGTACAACAACTGATGCTCGGTGCGCACACAGGGTTTCAGTTTCTCCTTGATGTACCTTGTCATCGCCGCGAGCTTAAAAGCGCCCATGTGATGGAAGACGGCATGTGCCACGGCGAGCACCACGGCATAGCTCTTCTCCAGCATTGCCTCTTTCACAGTCTTGAAGTTAAACAACTCAAAGGCATTAAAACGATACGTCCAGTTAAGCATGTTCGGTGTGTTTAGCATATCCTGCAGGCGATCGTAGATGGCACTCCAGTAGGGCTCGGGAAGAGCGGCCAGCACAATGCCCACCGCATTGATGTAGCTGTGTATTTCCTTTTGCGGTATCACCGCATACCCATCGACAATCACATCGATGATGCTGCCAGCGACCACAGAAGGTGCCAGCGGCAACCCAAGCAGCTCCACGCAGGTAACATACAGTGCATGGGTTGGCGCATTGGGGAACTCATTGTAACGCCAGTCGGTGGTGTAAAATACGTTCTTGCCACTGATAGCTAAACGATGAACAATTTTAAATAAATGATTTTGGTAGAATAAATGGTTTACTCACTGTCCGCCAGTCGTCGGATGAGATTCATGTAATAGCTCAGCTCGGGGGCCCATAACGTGCCCTCACCTTGCAGGTAGACTTTGTAGGGCTCACTCACACTCCAATTGGCCGGACGTATCTCACTAAACGCGCTTGTTATAGCACTAACCTGTAAGCAATTGTAATTTAGCCAGCTGCTTGTCACTCATTTTGGACAACAGCTTACCAGCTTCTTCTTCAGTGGCAGGCGATCGCGCAGTATCCGTTCATAATAATGCAACGTGTTATACAAATATGTAATGGGACGATCTGAAAACAGATAAATCAAATAAGAGTTCAATTTCATTTTCAATTAGGGCAGGAACTCATCTTGGTTGGGTATAACTGCTCACCATGAAATTTATAGAGGATGCTCAAGTGATCCAATATGATGCCTAAGATTTGATGAACATTGGGAATGGTCAGCTCAATGAAGCGATGCACAACCACATCGAGAACGGGCAAAAAACGTAGACACACATTGCTAAAATAAACGGGCAGTGGGACATGTGATGCAGACTCGTCCGGTGCAAACTTTTCGGGATAGATTTGCTGGAACGAAAGATGTTTCTCATGCCTACGAGGAAAAGTTTAAGTCAGCGCTGAGAATAGGCTTCAAATATGTTGTGCTCACCAATTGCTTTGCTTCCAGTGATCGGGATTGTTGTCCTTGCAAAATTCCTGGACGCGATTGCGTAACTCGGAGGCCTTCAGCAGCAGCAGCTGTATAATTATCAAGCAAACCTGAGCATCGTTGCCCTCATGGGTGCGTAGAGCCAAACAGAGCACCAGCCGATCTATGGTGACCACATTGAATTTCCAAATCATATTATTAATGGTGTCCACGCATTTGTGTATAAAGTCTCGGCCATCCGAAGAACTGGCCACTTCAGCGACCAAATAATCGCAGAACTTGCGCAAGTGCGTTGATAAAGCGCGTGCGCTGATCCCCTCCAGGATTCTAAGATGAAAAGCAAGAATTGCCAATTACAAAATGTTTCCAGGGCAAGTCTTAGTGAAGTCTCACTTGTAAGCCACTGGACTAATGCTCTCTGTTTCCCAAATGATTTTGAAAAGCAGGCAGAGGAAGAGCGGATTTGTGTTGGGCCTCAAAAAGTGGGCAATGATGTCGTTCTCATTGGACATGGATGTCCAATTGCGATACTCTTCTTCCACAGACTTTTTCAGTTGCTGCTTGTTCTCAGCAGGATGATTGTTCTGTGTAAAGTATTCGTTTAAAGCAGGCGGAAAGCAGCCCAACGACTGCAATGGCCACGAGTGCGGCGTGTGCTGCATAATGTTGGACAGAAAATCCTTGCACCAGCCGGCCAACTCATCGCCGCCGCCATGCACATGCATGGAACGGGCCAGCGTCAAGATGAGCACACGATTCAGCTCCTCGCTCTCATTGGATGCCACGCCGCCGGGTGATTTATCATTCAAATGACGCGAGAACTGCGACTGAAACTCGGCGGAGCCGATGCTGGTAATCAGACGTAAAGCGGTCGACTCAAAGCTGCAGAAATAAAAGATTTAATTATTGACTCGATTTTGGGAAGCCATAATTACAAAGTTACCATAGATTCAATTGCATTTTGTTTGTCTGCGGCACGGACGAGAGCGAGTAGAGCAGCGACAGCAACTGGACGCGATAGTGGGTGGGTACATGGTGCAAGCGATACGAGAACATTTCCATCAGCGTGTGCAGCATGGACCAGGCGTGATTCTTGAAGACCGTTGGCAGCAGTTGAGCTGTAAAGTATGTATTTAATATAATATATAATTGTGTAAGTATATCTTGGCATATCGGACGGTTTGTTTCCACGATTTCCTAACACTTAGTTGCCATTGCATTGATCCGATAAAATTGACTTTGATTTTCAAGATTCTGCTGTCTCAAATAGAGGATTCTTTCCCAACATACTTAAACATAAAGATGGTAATCTAATATAATCGACTGTGCCGAGTATTCTGTTAATATCAATAGAACATTGATAAAGTTATATACATTTCTATATGCATATTTTAAGTATTTTAATGTAATTGTGTCTGCAAAACCTCTTCAAATATTGGCCACTTCCACCTCCGCAATGAACTCACTCAGAAAACCCTTGATGCCAAGCGACTCGATCTCAGTGTAGACCAACAGTCTGGCGTACGTTTCAACGAGAGCCGGTGTCGGCACCAACGTCTTGCTCTGCGCCTGCTTCAGCATCTGGGTGACAAAGCTGTGAATTAGCGACATTTTGCTGTGCAACGTAAGGCTATCGAGCACTGAAACGGAAAAGGTCACTGCTGGGATTGGTGTGCCATTCGCTGACTTGGCATTGCCGTTTATCGCATCCACCAAGACGTTCATGTGTCGCGCGAAATACTCCTGATTCGTGGAGTACGCATTGCAGATGAGTATAATGCGAAAATCGTTGCCCAATGTGACGTTCATCATGCTATTCGGCGAGACCAGATGCTGTAGAAAGCTGTAATGATTTGGATTATTACTGTCTATAATCTTTTTGAGCTAATTGAAATACAAACTCTTGATGATTCTTGAGTGCGATGGGCAATGGTCGTGTTATGTTTATATTCTCCACACGCGCTTTTTTCATTAAATGAATCCAAATGCAAATGGGTGCCATTTGGCGGACTAGCGATGACTTGTTGTAGTCGGGCAGCTTTAGTGGCTCTTGCTCCGGATAGAGAAGATCAAACAGTCGAAACACAGGAAAAAAGTTGGTGATCTGTGCGAAATGTTGATTAAATGTAGATAAAACTGTAATTCGAGGGCAATTTGGTTGACTTACTGGATTCTTTTGTATGCTGCCCGAGATGAACTGCAACAGGATCCACATTAACTGATCGCGTCCCTTGCGCAGCTCCAGCTTCGATAGCTGCAAATGTAATAGAAAGATTTTACAAAGTTACGCCGAGAATTCGACGAGTTCTTTTACCTTATCATGCAGCGCCATCACAATGTGCATAAAGCTGACAAGTTGAAAGAGCACAAAGTAGATCAGTTGTGAGGAGAGATGCAGCCAAACCCATTCGTTGGGCGAGATTTGTTCGTCGTATGCATTAAAGCCAATGCCAGCAGTGGCATCATTCGCTTCTGTCATTTCCATCGCATGTATTATCAGATTGACCAGCTGCTCCTCGAGCGAATTGTAGCGTTGCTTCTGATGCTTCTGCAGATTGAGCATGACCGTAACCATTTCCCGTGAATATGGCTGCTCAAGCACATAGCGCAGCAGCGGTGTCTGATCCTCCAGTAATTCCGGTTCATATGGCAGACTGCCCTTGAAGTTAAACTTCAAAGTGTTGTTATCCAGTCGCCAGGAGTTCATCAAGTGATCCGCATACCCGAAATGCTCAACAATTGGCAGCATATTGGCATGACCAATAATGGACACCATTTGCGCTGTGGTGCGAAACTCCTCGACAAAGTCCGTCATCAGCTGGTTGAGTTTCCAGTGATAGGGAAACGGACGCATTATTTCATTTGCTATGAAATAGGCGGGCAGCAAACAATTATTACGATCGAATATGAAGCGTATTATTTCCTCAACGGCCAACAATTGTGGCAGATATGTAACATTGACATTGAGTGGAAACCATTGAGCCTTGTCACGGCACGCCTTCATGATCTCCCGCACACCCTTGTAGTCCACCTGAGCGATGACCTTCTTAATGAGCCGAAAACTTTCGATCCAAAATGTTTTGCGGTCGAAGTCGAGCTTCTCGCAGGACAAAACCTTGTCGCACAGCATTCTATGTATTAACAAATAAACATTAATATAAATATTAGAGTTTTGTGACGACTTATCTGTTACCTAGCTGTTATTAGGTGGGCATCCACCAATTTGGGCAGCGCGCCCATCAGCACCTGCATGTGATAACTGGGCGCCTCGGCAGTCCGCAGCAGATATGAGCGCAGCACCTGCTCCCGATTCTCCACATTGCCAAAGGCGGTTACTTTAACAGAAAAATATCAATATATATTCGCCGACAATATTTAATGGCAAACTTACTCAGACTATTTGTAAAACTGCTCGCTTTATCATCGTCGGACTTGAAAACAATAACGCTGACAAACGCTTCGTCTATGGAGTCAACTTTCTGTATAAAATATGGCGCTGATTAGCTACTTTTCAATGTGTTCTTTATCAATGCTTACCAGAAAGTCGTTTACGGCGTCTAAAATTTGCGTATCCATGTTTATTTATTTATTGTGCATTTTTTACACACAGGCAAATTTTTAATGCAAGCCGGCTCGCAAACAATTTATTAAGTATTGAGAACACTAACTCGATTAGTATCGATACTATCCGTTTGGTATTTTATTATATCGGTTCTTTGAATATCGATTCTTGGCTTTTATGCTGTTGACCATCACTATTAGGATTATCAGCTGTTTGCTTTTGTTGATAAAAAAACACTGAAGTAAATTTATTAAAAATAATGAAAAAGGTGCTAGTTACAGGCGGAACTGGTCTTGTTGGCAAAGCTTTGCAAGCTGTTATCAAAGCTGAGCAGCCAAGCGATGAGGAATGGTTCTTTGCCGGTTCGAAAGATGCAGATTTAACGTGAGTGTAATTATTGTGTGAACAACATTTGGTTTCATATAACTAATCAAATAACAATAGGAATTTGGCTGCCACGCAGGCATTGTTTGAGAGAGTGAAGCCAACGCATGTGATACACTTGGCTGCAATGGTCGGTGGCCTGTTTCACAATATGAACAACAATCTAGATTTCTTGGTAAGCTGCTGACGCTGGGACTCGGACTGAAGATGTTTACCTACTGAAAATGTTTTCCCCTCAATTCCAGCGCAACAATTGTTTGATTAACGATCATGTGCTGCAAACGGCACATGAGCTGGGCTGCACAAACGTTGTCTCCTGCCTGTCCACATGCATATTTCCTGACAAGACCAGTTACCCCATCGATGAGACAATGGTGCACAACGGACCGCCACATGTTTCGAACTATGGCTATTCGTATGCGAAGCGCTTAATAGACATACAGAATCATGCCTATCACGACAAGTATGGACACATGTACACATCTGTGATACCATGCAATATATTTGGTCCGCACGATAACTACAAGCCCGATGTAAGTCACGTGATTCCAGGCATGATCAATCGCATGCACAAGCTGCGCACCGAGCAGCCCGAGTTGGATGAAAGCGAAAAGATTTTTACAGTCTACGGCAGTGGCAAACCATTGCGTCAGTTCATCTACTCCCTGGACTTGGCCAAGCTGATGATTTGGGTGCTGAGGCACTACAACAGTGTTGAGCCAATTGTTTTGAGTGTAGACGAGGCGTCTGAGGTGACGATCTATGAGGTAGCTCAGGCCATAGCCAAGGCATTTAACTTTAAAGTGAGTCGTGAGCACGTAGTATTTGCGCAAATCAAACTTTATTATTAATATTAATTTATGTTGCAGGGCAAACTGGTCTGTGATACGAGCAAGGCAGATGGACAATTCAAGAAAACGGCATCGAATGCAAAGCTGCGCAAGCTTTTGCCCGATTTTAAGTTTACAGAATTTGTGGAGGCCATCGAAGCGTCTGTGCTTTGGTATACGACTAATTATGATCAGGCTAGGAACTGATTATTGTATTTAAATAAAAAAAATGTGATGTTTGTTTCCAAAATAAAACATCAATAAAATCACGCATTTACAACAGATACATATCTAAATAATTTCTTTTTATTTAATAATTAAATAAGAAGCTAAATTTAGATTCATAGACACTTTATACAACATGTTTAACATATTACATATACATATATTCGATTTACGATATAGGAAAAGCTTTAAATAACGGTAAATCTCGGGATCTTGTGCTCTTATGTGTGTGAAAAGGTGCACGTCCATTAAGGGGGGGAAATGATCGCTTAACCTAGGTAGATAAACAATCAAAAATAACTATATTTGTATAATCTCAATTTCTCTGAATGGGGGATCGTCATTGTTCTTGTTTTGTGGAATTATTGTGCATGGATATTATTGTAGCGTTGTTCGTTCGCAATTCATTGAGCTTGTCCGTAGAACCTAAACTTACAATTAAATATATATATTTTACAACTTGTTGGTATGGAGAAGTACCATTAAGATAGAACAGTGGAAAAATGTTCCCTTCACTTATTTGAACTAAAATTTAAATAGTTTCGAAAAAAAGAATTTTCTGGCATTTCAAATAAAATAGTCAGGTCGAAAAAATGGCTCTTGTCGTGAATAAATTAGAAAGTTCTTCGGGCATGCATGAATGAGAGTGGGGTGGTGGTGGTGGTGGTGTTGCTCTGCTGCTAGTGGTGCTTTAGGAGAGAAGTGGTTGAAAGAGTTTTAACAGCAGAGCATAGTTGGCTACATTACAAATAGTTCAACTAAACAAAAAAAAATGTGCTTGCAACAGTTGAGCTGTTGCCTGAATGGATTCCTCATTATGATCATCTTAATCATCTGATTCGAGTTCGTCGTCAGCTTCTGCTTCTTTTTCTTCTTCTTCTTCGAGTGGTTGGCGAAATCAGAACGCTCTAGAAGCGCTTGAGAAGCAGTGGCTTGCTGCGGTCAGCAAATGCCTGATTAATCCATTTGACGTCGGGCTTGGAGAAGCGCACAGATTGATTCTCGCCGCAATTGGTCTCGCCGCTGTAGACACCCTTGAGCCGGACATTGGAGCCGCTGCCGCAGGCTAGCGCGCTGCCAACATCGAATTCACACGAATCGAATTTGGTGGCACTGCACACGCTCGTTCCATCCGCACCACAATCGCTGCGCGCATTTGCGGAGGCATCGGTCACATGCATAATGGCGCCTTCCTCGTGAACTGTGTTATGTAAATTGAAATGGGGATTAGTTGGAGCGTAAATGTTGTCAGAGAATGGCAGCTTAATGCTTACTTGAGAGGGCCTGCTTGCCCCAGCCGGTGGTCACACAGTGCTCCGATGCGCCGGGATCCTCGTCGCTGATGCAGATGGGCTGAATGTGGGTGGCGAACTCGAAACGTTTGTCCAAACGTATGATGGCCAAATCATTGGCATGGGTCGACGGATTGTACGAGGGATGGACATCAATGGTCTTGGCACCCACCAGCTGGAACGGCAGTGGCTCATTTGTGCTGCCCAGCTCCCATTCGCCGGCCTTGATGCGCACATCGTTAATTGGCACACTAACGGAATAATTCATTAATTGTAATCTTCTTGACTTTGAAATAGGGATTCGAGCCACAACTTACCCATCCACACAGCTAGCCGTGGTGATCACGAATTCGTCGCCAATGATGGCGCCACCGCAAAGCAGAGTCTTGCTCGACTCGCGCAGAATCATTGCTTGCCATGGGATCTCAGCAAAGTTGGCATCAATATCCTTAACGCCGGTGGGCTTGGTGCTGTCACAAATTAAACGAGACGATTTTTATTAGATTATATTATATTTAGATTATATATATTTCATATAATGTATAAATATAGACTTCATTACTTACCGCTTGTTGCGTGTGGCGCAGACGCCAGCGAGATTGACGGGCCAGGGATCGACGTAGTTGGGATCGCGGCAGCACTTGCCGGGAACGCCGCTCTCGGCGACCAGGCAATCGGTGAGTGGCACACGGAAGGCAGCCTCCATGGGGCTCAACTGAATGGGCGTGTCGCTTAGCACACCGATGGCATTGCAATAGTTCTCCGTGGTGCAGACGAGCGCTGAGGCGCACTTGGCGAAATGCTTGGGCAGCTCGGCGATTTGCGGTGTGGGGAAGATTTGCGGCGAAAGCTGATCCTCTCCGCGGTACACAGGCTTCTCATTCGATGGCTGTGGCACACGGTCCGGCTCGTAGCGTGATGCCTGTGTGGGACGTGGTTCGCGGTGCGGAATCTCGTTGGATGAGACGGGCGGCAGGTATTCGTTGGTGGGGCGACGAGTCGGCGCTACCGTGGGCACTGGGCGGTACGCGGGCTTCGTGGGTGCGGGCTGAGTGGGCTGTGGACGGTAGGCTGGCTGTGTGGGCTGTGGGCGTGGCGGTTGGGTGGCACGCGACTGCGTTGGCTGCGGCTGATAGGTGGGACGACGAGTGGTCTGTGGTGGCAAATATTCGGCAACGGGACGACGAGTGGTCGCCGGGGGCAGATACTCGGTGGGCTGTGGACGATAGGCGGGCTGGGTGGTGCGCACAGCGGGCACTGTGGGATTCGTGGGCAGCGGGAAGGTCTTCTCGGGCAGATTGAAGATGTAGCCATCCTCAGTCAGTGTTGTCGATGGCATGCGGCAACAAACCTCTGGTGCATAGCAGCGATTTGCCTAAAATAGAGAGAGATGTTGATATAGAAAAGAGTCGGGTTAATTTTGAAATGTTGCAGCGAGTCAATTAAAGCGGGCAGCTGCCACATAAATTAACACCAGGCGTTGCCGCAAACAGCTGAGCAAATGTAGCCAAAGTCGTGTCTGGGTCGTGCTTCAAAGTCCATGCAGCGATGCAGCGCATTAAATTACAAACAAGAAGCCACAAGCGGCAAGCAATAAGCAACAAGCGGCTTGCAACTCGTCTGCTAACTCTTTGCTACCTGATCATTAAAGTGGCCAATGTTGCCTGCCTGTCAATTGTATTTTTGTTTTTTTCTTCTTCTTTTCTTATTTTTTAGCTTGCCTCTTCTTTGGTATTCTATGTGGTGTTAATGGTAACCCAGAAATTTGCAGTTTCATGCTGCAATCTTTTGCAGCATCATTTTGAAATGCAGCCCCACAAACGTTGTTGCTGTGTCAAGTTTGTCGCCCAAGTCATTTGCTCACTGACAACACCTACACACACTAGCCCACACACACACACACACACACAACAACAACAACCAAAATTTGCTTATTTATATGCTAAATTCGCGAATAATTATGGCAAACGGAAATATTTTTAAACATCTGTAGGCGCGTGACAAAGCAAACAAAAAATAAAAACTAATTTTATAAAATAAAAAAAAATAAATATATAAATGAAAATATATATCTATAAATCTTTATTAAACCAAATGCATATTAATGTAAATGTTCAAATTAGCGGCATTTTGTCAGTTTCTAAATTGGCATCAATTAAATGCAAAGAAAAGAAAAAAAGGGGAAAAACCCTTTTGGCGAAACTTAAATACGCTTTAAATGGATTTGGGTCCACTTAAATGACAATAAGTTGATTTTTTTTTTGTATTTACAAAAGTCAAAAGATGAAAAGTGATAAATATGATTAAAAATAATTAGTGTGTCTGTAAAAGTGATTTCATTAACTGTATAAATAGTAATTTAGGAAAACAGCTGCTAAAGAGTTACAATTATGCATTTCTTAGATAAAATAATAAATTCAACTCTATTAAGCATTAATAGTACTACAATTACAAAAGAGATTTAGAGGCGAAACAGCAGCAATGGATGATATTTTATATTATTTTTTTTTTTGTTAACAAATTGTTATTGTTTTTTTATTCAACACTTTGAATTTGCATACAAGCAATAAAAATAATGCCTGATTCTTGTCGCATTGCTTACGCAATCGCAAGTGTTTTCAATGGTCGCCCACGAAAGAATAGTGAATTGAGAATTCTGCAAACAGATTCGAAACATTGAACACATCCCAAGCCGGCAGCTCAGCTCGGATCGGCTCTTGGCTCTTCACACGGCCGCGTTGTCAACGGGGGCGACCTTCTGTTTTCTTGTCTCGCGCAATTTGTTACTCATAATTCAAGTGGCAGACGGACGACAGACGACAGACGGCAGCGGCTACTGGGGGGCGTGCGAATGCGAGTTGTGAATAAAA
Source organism: Drosophila kambysellisi (assembly GCA_035042185.1). NCBI lineage: Eukaryota > Metazoa > Arthropoda > Insecta > Diptera > Drosophilidae > Drosophila > Drosophila kambysellisi. Next base: position 8,394,224 of record JAWNLS010001251.1, read on the forward strand.
AAAACAACGTCAACAAAAATAATGTGCACATTTGTTAAAAATTAAGCGAAAAGTGAACAGCGACAGCAGTCGAGATTCGCTGCCTGACAAATTAATAATTATAATTGAATGCGAATCGGGAATAAATTTGCCATTGCAATTGTGGTTGTGGTTGTGGTTGTGGTTGTCCTTCTTGGCTGCCTTAATTTGTTATCATTATCGTTAGTTGGCCTGGCTCTGGCATCATTTTCATCAATTAAGCGTTAATCAAATGTTATCTTAATGTAGACATCACTCATTGGGCATTAAGTCAAGCGAGGCACGCATTAAGTTTTATGTAATACATGTTATCATTAAGACTGCTGCTCCAAAACAAGTAAGTGCTCTAGTCGAGACTAGCCGACTGCGAGATGCCCTGTAAACAGATTGAATATATATTCATTTCTGTTTACCTTTATTTTTTATTAACTTCACATGGATTTTTTTTTGGTGTTTTGCATTTAAACTGACCACTTTAAATTGGTGCAGGGTATTAAAATCAACAGCAAAAATATATATTTTTTGAAAATCCAACAATGCGAAACTGACATAATTTGTTGTTGTGGTTGATCAATGACAAGCAGCGGGCAGCGGGCAGCGGGGAGCGGGGAGCGGGGAGCAGCCCTCAGCGTCCACCTGATCACCGATTAAGTCGCGTCTGCTGCTCTCTTGCTTATGATCAATCATTTTGCAGCTTCGAGATAACAACAGTGACAACAACAACAACAACAACAACAAAAAGCGATGCTACTTGTACAGCCGACAGCTAAAATATGTAATCGCCAGCAGCAACAGCAACAGCAACAACAACAACAACAATGACGTCAAAATGCTTTTAATAAATTTTGTTGGCCATACAACATGTTGTTTGTTGTTTCTCTGTTGTTTTTGTCCCTGTCTCTGCTGCTGCGCGCTGCAATTTGTTAATAATGTTGCAATTACAATAAGTATATGAAATTTTATGAAATTTATTTTAATGCCATTGGTAAGCGAGGCTGGCAAACGCAGGCTCGCCAGCTGCTTCAAGCCAAAAAAAAAACAAATGACTTAGGCAACGAACTGACCAAAGGCCGTATTGTTAACAAAATGTATGCAAAATCCAAAATTCAAAATATGAATAACCGTATCTTAAGATGTTGTCTAAAATGTTAGTTTAATCTATTAGCATAACATAAGGTGGTGGAAACTTCTACATCCCATATACCATAATGTGTTTATGCCTTGTCCTAGTTTAAGCTTTGATTTAGCTACCAGAGAAAAAAAAATTATCATTAGTGCTCTTGGACAACCTATTGGTAATTGAAGCCTTCGTGTGTACGTCCATTCGAAATGTCAAGAGTGTATCTGGCACCTTATGTAAAATTGAAATTTATGACACAAATGTTTCGCGAATTTGTTTTTATGGCAGCTTTAATGTGGCAAATACCCCTGTATTAAATTCCTACTTCTTGTATGTGATTTTTCTTCTTCTTCTTTTTTTTTTTTTTTGCTTTTGACTATTTATGGGCCTATAAAAATACAATTTTTTTGATTTTGTGTTTATGCTTTTGGCATCTTACATTTGGCCCGGCCCTCATATGCATGTAGCAAGCAAGCAAGCAACATTTTGTTGCTCAATTTTGTCGCTTAAGTCTTTTGTTTATGCATCGTCTTCTTGGCCATAAATAATACATGTCTAAAATACTGCTAATTTATGACGCAGGTCAACTAGATGGCGAATAAATGAATCCAAATTGTTACACGCCTTTCGGATCTATTAATTATGTGCCCAGTGGATCGAAAATTGTTATTACAGCCTCATATAAATTAAATGTGTATATGCGTGCATATCTATAACAGATATCATACGTATATATAACGATATGCATGCATTAGCCGCTACAGAATTACCAATTCAAAATACTAATAAATTATAAGAAAAAATAAACAAAATAAATACACAAAAACAAATTGTTAAACTCTGTCAACGACTGCCTGACAACGTCTTGCTGTCGACCTAGACCTTGAAGTTGTAGTTGTCATCTTTAACATCACCATCACCATCACCATCATCATCATCATCATCAACGGCGTCATCATTATTATTGTTATTGCTGGCGTTTGCCGCTGATGTGTGCCTCGACATGCTCTGTTTGTTGTGTTAGCCTTTTGTGGTTTTTTTTTTGTCTTACGGCTTTGCCCCCTCAGCAACACAGTTAGCTAGCCATATAACTGTCCACCTTAAAAGCTTAAATAACGCAACATTTGAGACAGAAAATCTAGGCAAAAAGCCCCCAAAGCCTACCAAGCGGAATGCTAGGTCAGTGTTGAGCTGAGATTTCAATGCGAACTTCAGAGACTTTAAAGATACTATTTAGCAAAAATTAATGCAACAAATGTATATATAATCAGTTAAAATCACTTTTCTACATATCTTTTTATATTCAATTTTCACGCTTTGCATTTTATTGAAAATTCATAAAAAAAAATGCTGATTATTTATAAAATTGAAAATTTATTTATTACTCTGTGTAAAATGTCAATAATCAAGAAGCTTAAAATTTGACAAAGTTGCAAGTGTGAAACCGGCTCGAGAAGAAGCAGAAAATTTTGATTTACATAAATTAAATGGAAGTGGAACAAAAAGTGACCAAAAATTGAGTTCACGCAATGCGGCATGTTATAAAATGTAAAACATTCAAGTTGCACAGCATCTTAAATGATAAATGACCATAATGAAAATACGCGCCATAATCACCTATATAATTATATGTTATATACATTATTAAGTTTGCTGTCTTGAAGACATTCTTTCAGTTCAGTTGGTCGAAGAATGATCAATTAAATACAAAATCACAAAAAAAAAGGGAGCGTTCTGAAGCAGCGTGGCAAATGCTGAAAAGCTTAAAGGTCGGTCAATAGCCGATATGGGCACAGTGGGGCATGCGTCGTCGCATGTGGCATGTAAACATTAATTGATCAGATATCCGCATTGCAAAAACTGCAGCCCGTACCAAAATCAGAACGAGAGTTACGGGTTGGGCTAGGCCGCAATATGGCCTCTCCCAAGGCGTCACTTGCAAGGCGAAATTGCAACTCTGGACAGGCTGAGAGGGTTGCCAAACAGCCAGCCAGCCAACCAGCCAGCTAGCCAGCCAGTCGAACGACCTTGCAATGTTGCATTCCGCGCATTTTTCACTGTTAAACTACTTAAGTTATTTTTGCCTCTTCGCACTCTTGTAAATTAGGGATACATTGCGGCAACTGGTTCGTCTATACACACAGTTGAACCGAATGTTATTGTTGTTGTTGTTGTTGTTGCATTGCTGCTTGTTGTCCCCAGCGTGCATTTTGTAGCATGCCACGCAATTGGCGTCAATGCCTGCATAACTTAACGAGTTCGAGGCACCTTTGTGGTGCGTAATCATCGCTGGACCTGCTCGTCGCCAGCTGCTGAGGCTGAGGCTGAGGCTGCCACTGCCGCTGCTGCTGCTGCTGTTGAGTCGAGGCAAATTATGAGACTGTGGCCCACCGAAATGAGCAGTCACAAAAAACAAAAAATCAAAAAAAAAAACAACGAAATAAGAAACATCAACTGACTGCAACGATTTCAGTTTTAAGTGCGTGGTTGCAACTGCTGCAGCGTCTGCAACATAATTCACTTGCTGTGATGATTTTTTGTATTTTTACATATATATATTTTTTTTTTTTGATTTTTCGTTCAACATGCGGCAACAGGCAACCAGAGCGTTGAGTACGCAACTGACCCGTTTTGTTGGCCATTGCATGTAAACAAATTATGCAATTGCAATGCCAGCATCAGCTCTGTATAAATCGTAAAGAAAAGTAGTGCCATCTCGTTCGCACTGTCTCGCTCTCTCTCTCTCTCTCTCTTTCTCTCTCTCTCGCTCTCTCTGTGTTAACTGGCTAGTATTCTGGTAGGCCGTAATTTAACACATTTTCAGCTTGAATGCATTTCATGCACATTACTTGTAAGTTCAACTGCATTCCATTGCTTGATTGCCACTTGACGGCATCAAGTTCGTTGCCTGAGTCTTTCGTTTTGACATTGCCACTGACTATGGCAACCGGCAGCGTCAACGGTCTCGGACTTGGGACAATGTTATTGTAATACGATATAAGTCAGTTTCATTTTCCCCTTCATGCATGTTAATCAAAGCAACAACAACATTTTCTGTTATTTACTTTGGGCTAAGAGCTAAAACTTTGTTGCCATAAAGCAACTCAATTTAAATCGAAACAGACTTAATCAAAGCAACAAATCTAGCCGGATTCAAACATGCAATGAGTCAATATTTCAAAGTAGTCTTGATGGTAATTTAATTTAAGCGTTTCCCAACCCACAACTTGTTGACTCATCTTGGCCAAATTCTACTTTTCAAGACATGTCAAATCAAATTTAAATCTCAGATTGTAAAGGCGGACAATTCGTCATCTCGTTGAATTGGCAAAAACAAAAACCAAATAGATCAAAAGCTGAGCGCAATTTGCATCTAGTTACAGAAACCAGCAACAACAACAACAACAATAACAACAACAACAATCAGCAATAACAAAAGAATATTTTGTCTGAAAATGTTAACTAATTGTGTGCTAATAAGCTGCATCTGTGGCTGTTGTGGGTTTTTTGTTTTCAAGCTGGTTGCACTTGTTGTTGTTGCTGTTGCAGTTGCACTTGCTGTTGTTGCTGTTGCTGTTGCAGTTGTAGTTTACATTGCTTGTGAAATGTGCTACGATTGCTGCAGTTATCTATGGAGCGCTGCTTTGTTTTCGGTGCATCTCATCATTGGCACATCCAAATGCGGTTTTTTGTTGTTTTTCTAATGCTTTTCGGATGCCCGCCAACAAAACTTATAACTTTTGATACGCCCCAGACAAGTTGCTAATGATTACTTTTTTTGTGTGTCCCTCTTTTTTTTGTTTGTGTTGCACAAGTTGAGCCAATTAAGCGGTCTTTGGCCGCGACAAATTGTCGCATTGAAACTTACCCCCTGCTTTTTGACATAGTTGACGGCGCTGATTTCACCATTGCGGCAATCTTGGGGCGACACACAATCCGAATCGCGTGGACAGGTGGCAAACGGCACAGGTGTGGTTGTGGTCGGTCTCCGGGTTGTTGTGGTTGTTGGCACTGGACGATAGGTGCAGCAAATGTTCGATTCAGGATTACAGTTCTGCAAGAAAAAAGGATACAAATCGGAAATTAAACACAAGCTCTTTAAAATCTATTATTCAACATTTTATATTTTGTATGATAAGGTTTTATGTACTCTCAGAATTGTATATTTTTATGGCCGTGTCTGAGTTTTCAGTGCACTTGAGCTTACTTTAATATTGCAGTTCAGTTCAGTTCAAATTTAATATAGATATGTTAACATCTGCGCATAGGCCATAAACAGACAACTGACGGCTGTAACTAACTGGCCAAAAGATACGCAAACACTACTGTCCAGTTGACTGGTCGCGTAATCAATCAATGTGTTTAGCAACGGCGTACTTGACCAACCAAGTGTTAGCCATAAAGTTGCAACTTGTTGGCATCGGCATTAATTAGGCGGCCTAAACGATCGTTGCTTCTGCCACAGCGAATTGTTGTTGTCAACTCTGTCGCCTTTGGCAAAAGGTCAGCAAAGCGGCCATTGAAGTTGCATAAATGATGTGTTAAACTAATGCCCAAGCTTTTTCTTACTCAGTCTTGAGGATTTTTTTTTTTATTATCTTTTGGCACCTTGGTGGCATTGCTGCCAATTTGCATTGAACTTTGCCGCCTTCATTCAACGCTCTTTTGGTATTCTATCGGAACCTTCGCAAAGCACCGTCGTCCAGCTGGCATTTGGACAATTGCAAATTAATAATTATAATCATGTTGTCTGGCCTCAGGCCAAAAGTTCAAGAATGGCCAAGGTGTTTTGGTGTGATTCTGTTTCGATTCTAAATATTTTTTACCACCTCTTTTCACGGTAGTAGTAGTCGGAGGTGTGCTTTTGACGTATGTCTGTATTTATGTATGTGTGTATATGCAAATCAATTAGCTTGGCCATGCCACATCTTAAATGCAGCACATAACAATGCCTAAGAACGGGTTAAAGATGGTGCCATTAATCTTAATTATGCAATTCATTCATTTTTAAACTCATTTCCTAGGCAAAGAAAACCAGTTCACTGCTCACCTATAGAATGATATATAATTATAATTCTTATGCTCAATATCAATCAATCTATCTCTCTTTTTGTCTATCTGTCTGTCTGTCTGTCTGTCTCGCTGCCTCACTCATTTTTGGTTTATAGTGATGTTCAGATTTTACAGTCCCGCACAAAACGAAAAACGCGCTTAAATTATTTAAATCGATCTGAATCAACCTTGGATAATAACACACTCAAATCTATATTCGAAAACAAGAAATTCTTGTCAAATCACATCTAGAACATGATTTTTTTCTCGCTTAAATCAAGCAAAGCAAAATTTATGAAACAGTTTTATGGGAAGATTAAAAAATATGCTGGTACTTAAAGCAAACCAAAGAACTTGCATATTTAATAGACGTCAATACATCTGGCTAATCATAGGCATGACTGATGAAGAGAGAATACAATCAGTATTCAAATCGCATTATGAATTTATGATGTTAAGTACAACACGTGTTGGCCCAAAACACTTAAATCTAAAATAAGCTATGAACTATTCTCGTCAAACCGGATGAGAAACTAAGTTCAGTTTACATTTTTTACGCATGGGCTGTTAAACCTATAAGCAAACGGAACGTTCGGCGTTTTTTTTTTTAAGTAAAAAATTAAAAATAATCATAATCAAATAATCAGACAGCAGCACTTGACATCATCGAGCTGAGAATTTTTCAAATGTGCTTTGTTTTTATTGTTTCATACATCATTTTAATTGCTTGTGTGCGCAATCATTTTTCAAATTCTTGAGAAATACACAAAAATATTTGGCTTGATTATTGATTTAAGATCCCTGACAGGCAATGTGCTAATAATAACAATATGTGGTTATGAAAGAAAGAAAGAAAAAAAGCTCAACAATTTAAATGTTTATAAATTCCAGCGGATTCCCTTAAGCGTTAAACTGCAAATTGTTTCAGGAAATCCAAACAGATCGAGAAAAATAACGAAAAGTAAAAAAAAAAAAACACAGTTGGCATAACTCGATCTGTTGACTATGTCAGTGTCAAGTTTACACACACACACACACATGTTAGCTGGCTGCCTAATTTGGCCAACCAACAACTCGCTGACTCAAAGCCGGGTCGAGACGCCCCCGTCAATTTGCCAGGCGCAAATTTGTCAGCATTTGTGTAGTTTGTAAATATTTGTTGGCCATTGTTACAGTTTCTTGTGAGAGCTACATATCTGTCTATATACATATATATAGAGCTATCATTGATTGATGATCACTTAAATTAATTTAATTACTGATTGAAGCTTTGCCCAATAAACCGAAACTAGTCAATTAATCTTAGGAGGCGACAGCTCTTAGCTCTTAAATACTGCTATTAATAGTCGCACATACATATATATGTATTATAGACATTCTCTCGATTTCCAGGTTCATTGCTCTAAGCCACCTTTTAACTGCTGAGCAGCAGTTCAGCTGCCCATTTTGGCACACATTAAACTTAGCCTTATTAGCCACAGTTAATCAGCATCTTTCAAATTTGAAGCATGAACAACACACAAATTTGGCTTTAAGACGCTATAAATTGTCACTTATTTTATTTAAAACCAGAAACGTTTTTGTTAATTGATTTATTAAAATGCTTAAACTGCATTCCAATGACGTTAAAACAAAATACGTTAGACAAATAGTTTAAATATACAAATATATGTAAATGGATGCTAAAAGTCTACGAGTGGACAACAAGTCGAAAAAAATTGTTGTGTGACTTCGAAAGAAGAATTTGCAAATAAATTTAATTTAATTCAAAAAAGATTCATTCTACCAAAAGTTATGATTATTATTCATTCGTTTAGAAATACACATTTGTAAGCAATTTTCTCTTTTTATATTTATCTCCTTATTTCTATTTGAATATTCGGTACTCAATTTATTCAAAAAATGGCTAAAGCTGAAGCTAACAGAATCTTATTTGTGTACGTAATTAAATTTGTCATCAATAAAATTGTATTTGCTGTTGTTATTTGAGTAACCAAACTTGTCGTCGCTGGTCAGCGGGTCAAATTTGCAGTTGAGGCAACAGCAAACAGCAACAGCAAACAGCAACAGCAGGCATAGATCGGCTTTAATAATATTTAATTAAAAAACTTAATTCCGTTACTTGGTGTTGCAATGTAAGCGCAATATAAAATACATTATAACACACGCAGATGCGTGTAGAAGCGGCAAGTTTGTTGCCTAAGTCTTTTGTTAGCAGCGGAATTGGTAATTAAAATTGGTTGTCAATGGAACACGGACACGAATTTAAACCGATAAAAGTGAAATTCCAATTGAGGAATGTTTTATTTTGGTCAATATGCAAAATAAAACATTTCGATAAAAAGTGAAGAGACTTTTTTGGATTTACATAAATTTCTTTGTGGCAAGCGGCGAACTTGGCAGAGCAGCAATTAAACATGAACTTCACTTTTTATTTCACTTTTGCCAGCTATTACGAAATGCGGTTGAATGTGTTTTTTTTCGTTATTGTTCGAAGACGGACAAACCGGAAAATAACGGCAACTGTGCCAACAATAAAAACAATAAAAACAAGAAATGCAGATCAGATCTGGCTAATCAAGCGTATTGCTATATTTTCAACATTATCGACCGCAGACAGGCTTTTAATTTAGACTTGGCTTTTGTGCGGTCGGTTGCCGATCGCTTGTCAAGCGCCTGCCACATTTTGTTGAATGTTGGGTTTAACCGAACCACAATCGATACGGATTATGCAATTGTTAGCCGGAGTTAGCTGGAGAAGAGAGCAAAAATGTGTCTTACCTGAATCTTGGGCAGCTGCTGGCTGAAGTAGCCATTCTGGCACTGATCCAGACGCACACACTGCTGTCCATTGGTACACCTGAGCTGCTGCAGCGGCGGCAGATATGTGGGTGCCTGGAACGGTGCCGCTTGCCGGCTAATCACCGCATGGTGGAGGAACACATTCGTTGACGGATTCACCGAGAAGTGCGATTCGGGCTGCACTTTGATATCGTTTTGGTATTGACCATTGAGGAACATGTTGCCTTGATAGCTGGCATTGGCAGTGCCGTGCATGGCCAGCAGAAGTGGCAGCACCAAAGTGAGTGAGCTTCGAAACCGTGACATGGCTTTTGATTCTCTATTCCAAATATGTGTCTGGTCTGTAAAAATAATAATTGATTGAACATTATTAATTGTACAATATAAATAAAATTAATACAAGTAATAAAAAAATTAAACAAATTCTAAATGTTTTATATTTATAATTTTTCATTTATAATAAGCACATCTTATATTATTATTAAGATTACATTAGAATTGTAATCCAAATTGGTTTAGTTAAATCGAGTAAATTAATCTATTTAGGTAACTAACTGTAATAAATAAATATATAACAATTATTAACCAGATTTTCCGGTTTGTAAATTATTGAAACCAGTCAGTATTATATAGATCCAGAACTATCGTTTTAAATTGAAGCTTTTAGCAATTAGCACTTGCTGACTAAGTGTTAGCCGGCCGGCTATAACACCAGCTGGCTATCTGTCAGTGTGTTGTTGTTGTTTTTGTTGTTGTCGTCATCAACAATGAAATGCAAAATATCGTGATGACATATTTTCGCAAGAGGAACGCACAGAATGCCATAAAAGTGCACTAGCCGGATACCCTGAAGCCGTTGAGAGGAGGCCTCAAGCAGCCTACACGCTGTGCGGATTGCCAGCTTTGGATATTGCAATGAGCCGGCTCCATGACAACAGCAACAACAAACGCAACAGCAACAACAACAACAACAACCACAACCAGAACAAGTAACAAGCAGCAAGCAACAACAACAAGTACTACTACAATATGGTTAACACGGCAAATGGCACTTGCTGCTGACAGGCAGACAGCTTGCCTCTTGGTCGGAGTCTCCACTTTGGAGTCCAGTGCGTGACGTTAGCCTTTTGGGCAAGTTGGGTCTACAAGTTGTTTGCGCAAAGGAATTTCAGTGTCTAGCACACAACTGGTTTTGGCTAAAAAAGACTTCCGAAAAACTTGCAAAAGATATGCCTACATTTTCTTATACACATTTAATAGATACAAATATACAAGTTTATTTATTATCGCCCCCCTGCAGGCGGCTGCTGTGCAATTTGTCAAAGATTCTAAGTCAGATAAATTATGAAGCTGCGACTGCTGCGCCTGCTCAAACTTGATGTATCTGTTGGATGTGTCTAATTGTGCGTCTGTGCGTCTGTCTCTCTGTCTCTGTTTCTCTGTCTGTCTCTATGTCCATCTCTATCTGTCCGTCGATCTATTCATTAAAGCATTGCTAAGCTGTTTGGCCGCTCGATTACGCAAAGAGGCGTTGTCGACGTTTGGTTAGTTAGTTCTGTGGCTTCTAACCCGCCCCTGGTGGCTTTTAATGCGGCAACTTCATAATTGATGGCACCTGCCAAGTTAGTGTCTAAATTGACAAACTTATAGTTAATTCATTTGCATTAGCTCGTTAGCTCAGGCAGGATGTCAGCATTTGCTGGCAAGACCAGTTCATCCGAGTTGTGCAAAAAACAACAAAATTTAAATTTAACTCGTAAATTGTCATAGAAATTGAAAAGCAAATGCCGCCGAGAAATTTGCATTTCAAGCTAAACACAATCAATAATTCTAAAGATGTTCGAACTAAGCCAAATATGGATAGATGCGTGCCACATGACTCAATCCTATAAATAGATCTATTGAGAGACGACCAACAAAATTCCCCAAAATTAAGCAAAAAATAAATATGCAAAATTATTGGTTTTACCACAACGAATTTTGTTGTCCAGCAGCTGATGTTGGTGTTCTCATTGTTGTATTTTAATTTGCATAAAATATGTTTTGCGAATCTGTTTTGTTACCTGCGCTCATTAAGAACCTGTGAGTTTCTAATACTTTCTCTATAATTCGCTTAGAAGTCAGCTGTCAAAATTTGAAATATTTACGATTTTTTTTGTTTTTTTTTTTTTGCTCATTGCTATTTTAGATTGATGCGCAGATTCATAAATTCTGGGGAATTACACAGCCTCGGGCAGAGGTCTGAAATTGTTAGTGACACACTTTTCAAAGGGGAAACGATGAACCTGGCGAACTGAGCGGTGTCCAAAACAAAAGACTTAGACAACGAACCTTATTCGGGAATGTGACTCGGTGAGTTTTTTTTTTGGTTTAGAGTTGGCAAAACAAAATAACTGCTAATGCTGATAATGCTGATTAATTTAAATTTAAATAGAATGCAGCAAATTAATTCAAACACACACACACACGCACACTCGATGGGGGCTATAATGCTTTCAGCTGCTCATATGTAAATCTTTTGTTTTTTTTTTGTTGTCGGAGCTGCTGTGGAAAGTGAGGCTTCCGTCTGAACTTGTGTTTGGTTAGCTCTTAAGTCGTTTGGGGTTCTGTGACTGATTTTCACATAAATTAAAACCGCAAATGTTGCTTGCGTTGTCTGGGGCTCATCTGGCCAAGTTGCTGCCGTATGCAATTTTGCAATAGCGGCGCAAAGTTCAGATCGCATCTCTAGCAAATAAATTTCAAGTGAGTTAAACACAATGCACGGCCAAGACAAGGCGGGCAGCCAGACAAACAGACAGACTGCACTGAACTGAGGGACTGTGTGGCACAGGCAGCAGCAGTAGCAGCAGCACCAGCAGCAGCAGCAACTGAATCAATCAAACCATCCATCAATCAATCAACCGCAAATGAATTTAATTTTCAACCACAAACAAAACGTCACGGCACAATTTACAGTTAATTTTGGTGGATTGTACAATTGTATAGCACAAGTAAATCACTCTTTAGTTAAACTCTAGCAGATATCCTTAAAAATGAATACATATCAAAACATATCCTTGGCGCCTGGCCCATGTCACTTGGTCACAAAATGTTGCACAATATCTTTGACTTAAAGTTCACTTCTTATCACTACTCGCACACTGTCTCTTTATTTATTATTAATATAAGTTATTTGTATGTACATATATAAATTTTTATAATATCGGCTTACACAAAGTTTTTTTTTCTGGATATGATCTAAACTCGCACAATTAAACGCACGAAACGAACAACTTCAATACTTCAATATGATTGTAAACATTTTTACCAAGTTCCTCGTTTTTATATGCGGCCCAGCAAACGTTTGGCAGCGTCGGCGTCTACGCCACCGTCGCAGCTTCACAAACAAGCAGCACCCAAGCAGCGCTGAGCGGTGTACAACAAACACAATAGCTGGCGTCGACGACGCCGTCGCGAAGATGCGAACAAGTGGAATTAAGCAGAAGACAAGAGCAGCGCTAGCGACAGCAGCAGCGGCAGCAGCAGAAGCAGCGGCAGCAGAAGCAGCAGCAGCAGCCACAATAACAAAAGCGCTGATGGCAACAACGAATGCGACGCTGCGCAGTCGCTGTCGCTGTCGCTGCTCTTGCTCACTTTCGTTGGCAGCAGTTCTCTCACAGAGAGTGGCCAAAAAAGAAGAGAGAGAGCGAGGAAGAGATATACTGAGAGAGCGCCTGGGCCTTAGTTTTATGGCCGTGCTGACTTTCAGTGCAGGCCTGCATGCTCAGCTGAGCAGATCAGGTCAGATCGGATCAGATCAGAGCAGCTTCTTTAGTTAATTTGAGCATTGGACACAACTATTCCGAAAGCCCTTCAGCTACATTCGTGTGTTGACTTGTGTAGTTTTACTAGTTTGGTTCTAGTTTTTTGTTTATGTCTGTGGGTAGCGCTGTTTTAGGCTTGATTTTAAGACCGGCAGCTAATTGATTTTTTCTGCTTAGTGAGTTTTAGGAGCATTAGGCAAATTTTTTTGTAGAGCTGAAAACATTTTATGACACTCAACACATTTGCATTTTATGCGGTAATTCTATTTAATGAAACAGGCAATTTGTCAATTTTGTTTGTGTCACTTGCCCCCACAGTTTCCTTTTCTTTTTTGTGTGTGTGTGTGTTCTTTTTTTTGCCACAACACGCAAGAATTTATAGCTGGGAAATAATTAAATCTCAACGTCTGTATTAAAGCCAGGCAATTAAAGCCCCAAACAAATCCGGGTTGATGTTCTAAGCGTAAATCGTCATCGTCATTCGGCATTGTCATAGCGAAAGCCAAGTTGCTGATTCACAAGACAAACACAAGCGAGCACAATGAAAAGATAGTTTTAAGCGCGAATACTGTACACAAGATAGACAAAACAATTAATTAACAAAATTAAATATTGATCAAGCATAAAGCAGAAGACCGCCAAAAACAAATAAGTCGAAAGAGTAGACCAAAAAAAAAAAAAAAAAACAGCCATCGATTTTAAACAAACCTACATCTTCAGACGTGTTAAAAATCACGTGGCATGGGGAAATTGAAATACTCGTAATCTCATACATCGAAACCATAACAAAATTGTGTGTGTTGCAAACTGAAATTTGCTGCAACAACTTAAGGCCATGTTAATTTTGCTTGCGCCAAAAACATAACGATCCTAAACCATCACTTGGGATGATGCTGCAAGTGGGTACACACAAATTAGTTACGCTTATCAGTGGCTAACAATTAGGGGTTAATTAATGAGGCCAATTGGGACTTATAGAGCGTTCTGCATAATTTAAAAGTGGGTCAAGGCAGCTGCCAAAAAAATTTGCCAGACTGATTTTGTTTTCATTTTCTGTTCCTTTAAATCTGCAAATCACTTTGTTGACACAATTGTTTTGGTGACTTTGATAGTGTCAACTCCCAGAGTCTCAACAACAACCAGTGAAATGCAAGTCACACTTGAAGCTTATCATATATGCAATTTTTCAAAGACTCTGTGATTGTAATTGAAGAGTTTTGTGGTGTTGTGTAAGGTTGCCGTTGGTTTTTTTTGTTGGCCCAGTCCAAAGACGGAGCCGCATTAATGCACACTTTTGGCCTCGTGATGAAAGCTATTAAGCATTGTTGTGTAATTACTGGTGGTTCAATAGCAGACTGATTCGCGAATCAAATGCACATTATAATAAAAAGCATTTCAGTTCAAATCAGTTCAATTGGTTTTTTCACATCTTCGTTATCTTTTCCTTTGCGCTTTATTGCGATTCGATTTGGGCTATTATTAATTGATGAATTGAACAAAGCAAGTTCAATTAATGGGTGCACTGAATGAAATTTCAAATGACCATATTTATGGTGTGAATAGCAAAACAAAAATGTTAAGTTCAACCAGTCAACAAGTCATTAAGCCCGACCGACTGTCGGGAAATCCCTTTCGGCTTGTTTTAACTAGTGTTTAATTCAACACTTAAAATTATTTGTGGTACATTATTATTTTGTAATTATTTAGATCTTCTTACCCGTTTTGTCAAATTAAGTCAAAAAAGCTAGAAATTCCAGATATAAAATTGATATTTTATTCAAAGAATAAACCGGGAAAGTGATTAAAACCAGTTTGCTTAAAATATCCATTGAATTTTGAATTAAGCAAATCATATTCTTAAATGGCACGCGAATTCTAATAGACCAATTCGTATAATTTTTAGGTTGGACTCGAAGCCCAGCTATATTTGGACCCTAGAATTAGAACTAGTTATTACCAGTTTTAGGCATTAACTTAACTTAATGAATGCTACAAATTTGATAAATTTAAATTGATAACGCATTAAAAGCAATAATAAAAATAAAATACTTTATCTTATGTTATTAAACAAGTTTGCCTAAATTATGTAAATACTAATAGATTTTTTTGGATTAAATAAATATAACAATTAATTGTTTAAAATATTAATATCTAAAAAAAAATATCTCCACACCTGTTTAAATAAAAAAAAAAAAAAATCAAAAGTTGTATTCAGTATTTCGTAGTCTTGAGTGACCTTTATTATTTCAAAGCATTCATTAGTTGTTATCAAAAATCAATCAATGATGTTAGAATAAAATATTCACATTTCAAACTGATGGATATTGGGTTACAAGACAGATCTTTACAGTCAGTTTTGTATATACTGTACACATTTAATAAAAATGGTGAAACAGGAAATTTTATATTTTTGCAAAATAGAATTAATGAAGGATTTACTACCTAATAAAGAATATGTATATATATATACTCTTTTCTTATTTTATTATTAAAAATATATCATTCCACTTTTGTGGATATTTAGATATTAATTATGAGAATTAATTTCGCAATGAATTTGAAGATTACTTATTAACAGATTTTAAAAACGGATCTAATGCAGACATTTCACAACCATCTATGAATCAGAGTTAATAATTAGCTGGTCATAAACTAGATTAGCCAGAAATTGACCAATGTTAGCGGGTTATTGAACTATTCAACAAAGACATTGAGACATTCAGTTTTTTCCTACGCATTTTCTGTGACAAGAATGCATGACTCAAACGGGGTAACTTTGAGGCCATAGTTTACTCATGTATCTTTCCGATGCGGGTTAGCCGCATGCAACAATTATGCCACAAATGTTCAAGTGAATAATCAACGATTGACGTCACACTCCAGTCTCCTTTCACTTGATGAAGGCATCAAGAAATGAAGATTGATGGTTACTTCTGTTGGTTCCTATTCCTATTCCTGTACAGATTCCATTCCCCAGCAACAACCGGTTCAATAATAATTAATAAAGCTTAGCCAAAATCATAGAAAATAATACGAAATATGAAATATGGACAGCTAAGCAATTTGTTGCTACAAAAAGTTAATAGAAATATTAAATAAAAACAATGTGGGTGAAGAAAACGACGAGACAACAGAATTAGAAAACTAAATAGTCAAAAATTTCAGCTTCTCCGGCATTTTTATGACAAACGGAATTTAAGTCTGTGACATTGTCTGATTTTGGATTTTTCTGGTGGAATTTGTTTTGTTTTTATTCTTTATTTTATTATCTAGAATGTGAGATAATTAAACCACTTTTTAAAATGTTTTGAAATTAATTAAAATATTATAATCAATTATGTTGTTTCAAAATTTGAGCTTTACCGGCATTTTTATGACAAACTGAATTCAAGTCTTTGTTCAGATTTTTCTAGTCAAATTTTGTTGTTGTATTCTTTGTTTTATTTTTTATGAGACAATAAAATTACATTTTAAGGTTAAAATTAATTGGAATACTCAGCGATTTTCCGTGAAATCGAACGAATGCCAAAAATCAAGATGCGGAAAAATTCTAGATACGCGTAGCTGGTGCCAAAATGCTCATTAATTCTATAAAACTTGTAAATGTGTTTTTAAATCATGTTCAAATCAAGTTCCAATATGGCTTTATTTGTCAGCCATTCTGACAAATGTCTTCCAGCTACCGTATGCCAAAGAGACATAGATCTCAGCTGAAAACGAAATTTGGTATATTTATAGAGAATGCCATCGGGTTGCATCGACTTAAATATAATGTCTACTAGATTTTGACTGTTGAATTTGGATATATTTATATAGACTAGGGAATGTGAGTTGCTTCGGAATTTAAATGGAGATTTCCCAACAATAGGTACCATAATATAAACATGGTACACACTATTAAATCTTACGTATTTGAATCTTGTGTTTGTTTCCAAAGAGCTGAGAACAATCTCCAGCAAATCTACTCTTTGCCATTTGAGTTCTAGGGTATTACCCGAACCCAATGAACCAAATCCAGCCCTTTGTTTTGACTGCAGCCGCCAGGCACCCAGCCGTGTTGGGAGACCTAATAAAAAGGCGGATATGCATATGATTAGTAGGCTTAAACGGATCTTCAGACTGGGTCATAGATTGTGCAGTTTATGTATCTCGTGCTGCTAAGCTGACGTAATTGGTTGCCAACGTCGCTCCGTCAAAGAGGCGGGATTAGCATAACTTGAGCACAATCAAATCAAGTCATTTGATTCTGGATTTTTTGAGATCTAGAACTATAATTAAGAAGCTATCGAGAGAGCAATAATATTGAAACTAGTTTTGTCGGCTTCTTGATATAATTTTAACGCATTAAATCAAGGCGTAACAAATTGTTGAGTTTTTAATGTGCCATAGCTAAAATGATTTGGCCATGCACAGAGCATTGGTTAATCATAGTCGTAGAGCTGGTAATAATTATGTGGCTAATACACACACTAACACAAACACACACACACATATTTATAATGTAATTTCTTCTAGTTTATTGTCGGTCAGCCGGTGCCCTTGAGGTGTTGAAGCCTTACATGAGATCTCTTTGTCTTCTTCTATATCTGCCACACTCGGTGCCTCTGTTGCTTTGAGTTGGTTACTGGTGCCCAACTTGATCTTAGTCAAGGTCAGCGTTTCCTTAAGAATATCAGCGTAAATTCCCAGGAGTGCAACTTCAACAACTTCAATTTAACCAGTTGGCCACTTCTATTTGTGGAATGCCACCTGACCAGTCTTTTTATAGAATCCACATAAAAAACATTTCCAGAATTGGCAATTTTCTGTCTGTGTTCGCTGTGAAAGTCCAATAAATGTTCTATTTACTACCTTAATGAGTGCGATTAAGTTTATTTGGCTTTTGTCTTTTGACTTAATACAACAGCGAAAAGTATTTTTTAAACGAGTTTCAATTTGTTGGGAATTTCATTATTGAATTCAACTCACAAATGCTGCCTTTATAAAATTCAAATAAAAAATCGCTTAGCTTTGATATTTATGACAAATGATACCTTTGATATTATGTTTGATAATTGATATTTTGGTTGGTGGTATTCCCATTTCCGATATGCCCAAATATCATTTAATATACACCATTAATTCTACATACAATAGCAGCTTTATATGCAAATTAATTTCGATTTCAAGATTCGTTTGATTGATGTCCTGTATCAGAAATGACTCAAACTTGGCTTGTGAGCAAAACACGTGTCCGAATATCGTCTCAAGATTAAACAAATACACAAATAAATACGACAAATTATTTAAAATACAATCTTATATTCTGATCATAATAATTTGTCTAAAGCTATGCAGCAATCATAAAGACTGCAAATCAATCAATCGCTCCAAAGAACAATAGGCAATTTTGTACAGTAGCTCTTGAATTTTAATCCCATCTGGCATGCTCATAAAATGACCATTTGCTCACTGATTTCAACGAGATTATTGTCATTATAAAACATGATAAAAGTGCAATAATAACAACAATAGAAGGCACAGTCCCAATCAGAATAACAACAACACAAGCGAATCATATGACTGAAGTCTTCCGTTGGTGGGATACCATTTAGTGTTAAAAAAAAGTAAGACAATAAATAACAATGGATTATATTAAACAATCAATTCATTATTCAAATTTTGATGAGGGTTTATATAAGTTGCCTTAAGTTAATTAATAAAATTAAAAGATTTACTATTCAACATCAAAAACATAATCCCAGAACAAAATGCTTAATATTTAAAATATGTATGTTGACGAATTGTATATTTTGAAAGTATATTGCAGTAAAAATTAGAATAATTATTTAAGGATGTCCAATTAAAAAATGACAAGCAAATTATATTTTTGTTCATCGTTACAAACACGTAATAGGAATCAATAGACCCCATTGACTTCTCCGAGTGCTGAGCAGCTATCGAAACGAGGGCCAACAGAGAAAACTCGAATATGAATTATTGAAGCATCGCAGCCAAAGAACAATGTTAACAGCATTTAGATACAAGGCTGCAACATCGCTGGGTGTTGTTTAAATGCTCATGAATCCACAAAAAAAAAAAACAAAAAGAAGCATTTTAAAACAAATTTGCAAAAATATTATTTGATAAACACAAGAAATAATGTTAACTTCTGCAAAATTGACAGGCAACAAAGCGGGCAAAGTCAAGCTGCAAATTCTGCTGTCACTTGTTGCATTTTTATGATTACTCTGACAAATAACAAATAACAGTTAATACGCGCATTAACATAGGTCAGTCATGTCCAGTCGGTGTGAATGGCAATCATTATTCAATCTGCCAAGACAAAAGCCTTGGTTGCCAAATGCCATTCGAATGGGCGGTTCTCACTTGGCGCGGACCCGGGCCCTCACACAAAACACATCTGATTGTGCAAACAGAATAAATAACGATATTTTGTGCAATCTCTTTGCTACTGGTGTATACCATTTCAATTCTCATAAAGATAAGATTGTGCAAGTTCCTATAATTAAAAGAGATCACAGCGCTGTGTGAACAAACAATTATAATATTGTTTCCAAATTTCGTAGAACTCGGCCCGAATTAAGTACTTACTTTAAATAACACTCATTTTAAAAAGGTCAAAAGCTGTGCAAATATATATAGAGATATTAAGAGAATATATCAAAGTTAATATATACATATAAAATGAATATAAAAGTAATAAGGGAACCTGTTTAAAATGAAGGAGACAAATGCATCTTTTTCTCAAAGTCTAACTTGAAAAATTTGTGCTCAGCTTCAATAGATTTTAGAGCTAATCTATGATGAGTGCATATAGCAAATTATATACACTATGATCTAGAATTCGGTTGTTTTATTCGAGAAAATTTTACTTTAATTTACTTTAACTATATTGAATATACTTATCCTAAGTCAAATTAACAATTCCTGTGAGCTGTTTTTCCATTTGTTTGTGAATTTGCCAAATTCCGAGTGTAGGGTGTCCCCTATTCGGAGACTCTCGTCTAGACCACCCTTGCTGTAATTTATTAGCATTTTTTTTGTATAATTTATAATTAAAATGCTGGGCACACTACACGATGATTGTGCAATGCTGAGTGGGCGCAGCGAGTGCAGAGTGCAATTTATTCCATTTTAATTGAGTTGAGCTGCATTTCGAAGCCTGTTTGCACCTTTAAAATTGTCGGTCTTTTGGGAGCCGGAGATGGTCGAGTTTTGAAGGCGACTCCCATGACTCCCATTGCTGCATTGCATAAATTGTGGAAAATTCAAAGAGATTTAAATGAGAAGTGATTAATTATGGCTTCAAGAAGGAATCTTTAGTCAAAACATGGCATTGTCGCTTAATGTGTGCCCATCAATAAACGTTTCGCCAAATGTAGAAAAGACCCACTCACACACCAGCAAATACCAGCAAAAAATAAAAAACATTTAACACTCTGTTCAATATGCCATGTTCAATGTGGCCAACAACTACAACAGCAAACAAAACCCGCTGCACAATAGCCAAAATAGATAAAGAGACAGCTGAATTAATGAGTATGTCTAGTAGTATAAAAAAATATATTGCCTGTTCTAGCCAGAATACAAAACAAAAAAAAACACAACCAACAAAAGTAAAAGTTAAGACTGCAACTTGTTTTCAAACAATAGCACGACAGACTCAGCTGACTGACTAGCTGCTACCCTCTAAATAAAGTTAGGTTTTTCTAAGATGCCAACATTTTCAAAACTAGCTTTTATCTTTTATAGAAATTACAGAATAATTCTTATATAATATAATATACATAAGCTAGCACCAATGTATGCAACTCCTTTATGGTGCCTATCATTTGCAAAGGGTATACAAAAAAAAACGATGTAATTAAATTGATTTTGATAATAAAATTTATGGTTTAATTTTGAAATGGATTTTGGCAAAAGTGTGCCATCAATAAAACAAAATTAATGGTTGCAAAACTAAACTTGATGGCTGAGAATAAAACAATACAATTTTCTGATGTTTTCTGAATATCTGAATAATGTTATAATACATAATATAATGTTTATAACTTGATCATTTGACGTTTTATACGTTTTTTTATGGAAGCAATGAGTTGAGAATTGATATCGCTTCATTTCATATTAATTAAACAATTCAATTTTGCTAATTTCTGAGAGAGCATAGAATTGTTTTGCATAAATTAATCGATTTACATTTGTTATGCACAATTTAGCGGCCTTTGTTTGGCTTTTATGTCTTTTTTTTTTGCATATAAAGCGTCAATATCTCAAAAATACTATTTAAGAACGCCAAGCGAAAAGCTCAACTAGAAATTAACAATATTAGCATATTGACTAAATTTACATTTAAATAGCTCGCAAATGAGATCAGACTTGGGTCAGGCTTAAGGATTGCCTAAACCACGAGGCGGCATCACAAAAGAATTGCTTTACGCATGCTTCACACATTCCCATTGTCGTTAGAAAATGCCACATGGTGCACAGAAGGTGCGAAATATAACTTAACCTGTTTTTCGCTAATATATATGTATATATATATATATATTCTCAATGTCGTGGCTGCTGTTTATACCCTGAACCCATTAAAAATGGGTATAATGGTTTTGTGCAAATGTATGGAACAGGCAGAAGGAACCATCTCCGACCCCATAAAGTATATATATTCTGGATCAGGATCAACAGCCGAGTCGATATAGCACTGTCCGTCTGTCCGTCCGTCCGTCCGTCTGTATGAACACGTGGATCCCAGAGACTATAAGAGCTAGAGACTTTTTTATATAAGATGGCGTGTACCAGGCGCAGATCAAGTTTACTTTATTTTATCGATAACTGCCTCAGTTTCTGAATTATCGATACATTTCGATTCCCGATAGAAAAAAATTCCACAATTTAAGAGGCAGAGGCTTCTTATTTATACATAATATGCATATACATATTATTGATCAATTGCCGAAATTTCATTAAGATCGGATAAGAAACACTAAAGTTATAGTCGAAAATATATTCTCATATTGATAGAATATATTTAACAACTGAGTTAAGGGTATATCGTAGTCGAGTTAACTCGACTACAGCATGTTACTTGTGTTTGTTTATACATTTGTAGACTTTTCTTGGACACGCTTCGACAAATTGCTCATAACTCCACACCTCGGCTACTTTAAGTGCGTTCGTGTCCTCAGTTTTTCACACGCCATCATTAATTAATTCCGGCTCAAAATAAGATATAATCGTCAACTCTTCGCAATGCGGAACTGTCCACGCAAAGGAACACTTTCGTCACCATCAAAATGGCTTGACTAATTTCATGGAAATACCATAATTTCCATGACTTTTCACACACTATTTAATTGTTTTAAGCGCCAATTGTTTGCATTACCACATTAAAGTAAATCACTTAAAACTCAAGGTTTTTAAAATAAGATTTAAAGTGTCTTGAAAGTTTTTCGTAAAATTTATTCACCTTTATTTATATACTTTTTGTTTAAGAACTAAATAATTCTACTTAAATTCACTAACTGATTACAAATTGGATGTTAATTTATTTATTTAATATAGCAAATAAATACCAGGGTACATCGAGATCAATTTTAAGCTGAGAGCAGTCTAATAATGCAAACTCAGCTGATCAGGTTTATATATATAGATATCCGTTCGTTGCAAATCTGAAAACAAAATTAAAACACCCTCTATAAGGGTATACAAATTACATTAAATCCCCCCCTCCTTCCGATTTTCAATTCGTATTCGAATTAAAATTTGTTACACTTGCGATCGCAAGGACATTAAAACTCTGCCAAGAAACATAACGAATCGAACTGTATCAAAAAGCCTCCAAGCCAAGTGGCAGTGGCAGTGGCAGTGACTTTGATTGATGAAATGAGTAAACAATAACAAGACGCGAGGAAAATAAAGTTAAATATACAAATAATAAAGCTGAAACCGAAAGTGAATTAAAGCGCATGAACAAAGCAAATAATAAATAGCTTATGACATCAACCAAAACCCGTGGAGCTCATCAAATGTACAAGGGGGATTTGGGGGTGGATGTACTGGTGGCTAGGCGCTGTTGTTGTTGTTGTTGTTGTCATTTGTGTGGGCGTGTATCAGTCATTGGGTTTTGGCTGATTTGGCTTAGAGTCAAGCACGTAAACGAGGCAAACAGTGCCTGAAACTCAAGTAGTGACAATTCAAGCCATTAAAAGTTCAAATGCCTGACAGAATGTGACCAGAGTTGTCACATGCACAGAGTTGTCACACTCACAGTTCGAGGTGATTTTTGATCGACCCCGGGGCCAAATAGGAAACACATTTGTTAATCATTTCAGAAACGCTCAAAAAACTGATCACCTTTTAATCGGCTCCCAAAAAAACCATTCACGCTTCAAGCAATGAAGGTCTTCTGCGTTAAATGTAATTTCTATAAACTTGGCCATCAGCTGATCGCTGAGTTTGCTGAGATTGCCCCCTAGCTGCCCCCAAAAGCTATCGCATAACTAATTTATGCACTTTATAGATCAAAAGTGACGAGTATTATAGCCATGGCCATAAGGGGCTGTTTTTTGAGACAACATCAAAACAATCTCATTCGCACAAGCACAAACAGCTTAGCAATATGGCTAATAATGGGTTTATTTGAAAGCAACAAAAGTGACAAACAGGAAAAGTGAAATTTAAATAAATAAAATTATCATTTCTATAAAAATAAAAATATTTATTTGTTGTTGCATATGGCATGTGGGCGGTATTTTATAAAGGAACTGTTCAGTCAACTGTGCTGAATTAGTTATCGAATACTAATTTTAAATTATGAATTCATAATATTTAAGCCCAACCATTAAAATGTATAAATAATTATTACTATAGCTCATCATTCTTAGAAGACTTCTTAACAAGTGTTTTTGAATTAATAAACGAATACTAATTTAAAAATGAATACGAAATAGTTATATAAGTAACTAAATAATCTTAAAAACATTCGGCAGAAGCCCAATCATCAATAATTATGAATAATTATTGCTATAGCTTATCCTCAAAAATATTTGCGGAATGCAAGAATTTTAAAAAAAAATTACTCGAGTAACGCAAATAAATTGGTTTTTGTTTTTTTAAAACCACACACAAAATTGTTAACTCATAAAATGATGAAGATGAAGCCATAAATGATTACCACTATGCAATTTGAAAATTTTAAAAAATCCAGCTAACTAAATTCAATGCAATCAATTTGATAATCATGTTTAGAATTAAACCATATTCTATGGATATGGCCAGAAAGGTGATGCGGGTGTAGGCAGCAGTGGCAATTAGCCAAAAAGCCAATAAACTTTGACATGTGGGAAACGCTTCACGCTGAGCGCCAAAATGTATATGGCTTTTGGGCCAAGATGCTGGCCCGCCTGTTGACCATATCTGTGTGTGAGTCTGTCTGTTGTCTGTTGTTTATTATGCGTGAAAAATAGGCGATATTAAAACCATAAGCGTATTGGTTTTTGAGTATCGCCCATTGCTCGCTGGCGGTCATCAACATAAAGTTGATCACTTTACACGTCTGTAAAACGCAGTGAGAAACGCGGCAAATTGGCATCTGCATAGAACGGTTACGCATCATCTCAGGTATTAATTAATAAAGCCCCAAGTCGAGTCAAGGAGAGGGAGACACACACAAGTCACACAAATATTTGTCGCGACACATCGTCAAAATTGTTAGCTTCTTTTTGAGAATTCTTGAGATTTTATTTATGTTGTTGTGACTTATTTGCATTGATGTGACTTGAAAACTAATAGATCAGTTTCATATCAATCAAGCATTGAAGTAGCTTCAAGACTCGCACACATCGTCGAAAAAACTTGTTTATTATCGCGTAAAATAAAAACTAAAAGTTATAAAAAAAAAAATGGAAAAAAAATACAAATTTAAAGTGTCAAATAAACATTTTGAGAAAATTCATTTGGCGCCAGTTTTGGCGCCAGCTGCGCCCCAAGATTTTCAACTACTTTGCGTGTTGTTTGGAGTTCATAAATTACTTAAATTTGTCGAATTTCAAATTATCATATTCGAAAACTTCAACAGTTTGGCAACAGGTATTGGCCAAGATACGATTTAGTGCTGGCCTCTATCAACTGGCTACTGTGCTGAACTCTGCACTTTGCGTAATTCAATTGAGTTGAAAATGCGATATTGGCTACAGCCACAGACTAAATAACGAAAAATGTAGTTTCCCGAAAAACCAATGAATATTTGATTAAACAAATTAAATAAAATGTAATATTAAATTAAATAATAAAAAAGCCGAGAAAACAAGCTTTATATTTTAGTTTAAGAATTTTTAGCTTCATAAAGAGAGCTTGATTTACGCGGATATTTAAATTTAAATCGATTACTGATTTTGCAATAATTGCAAATCTGAAAATCATCGATTCATATTTAAATTGCAATTCTGACTAAATAAAAAAAAAAGAGAAAAAAAGGCAGACAAGACTAAAGATAATCCTAAAGAAAACACCTACTGCAGACTGCAAAGTTGAAGTTGTAAATCGTAGTTAAGCTACGATTCTGAAATGAACATAAATAAAAGCATTATTTACTATTTTGCTTGGTGCTTGGGTTAAGTGCTTTCAGAGATGTGTTCAGCAGCCGTGATTGGAATGCAATAAAATATCGAAATGAATTGCTCCGAATAACTGTGAGTCGCATGAGGGTCAATTTGTTGATAGCCATCGCTCGGTTCTGTTTGTTGTGTGGCTGCAACATGCACATTGGCGTGACAAAATAATTCACTTGCAACGCACAGCGCGACTTGAGACAAAAGCGTGCGTTGCACTGCATCTCATTGCCTCTCAGCACTCTTTCGACCTCAACAGCAACAGCAGCAGCAGCAACAGCAGCAGTAACAGCAGCAGAAGCAGCAGCAGCAGCAGCTCCGCTTTGCAAAACGACCCGGTCAAGTGGTGGTCAAGAAACGTGTGGCGACTGTTGTTGTTGAAGTTGGTGTATTGTGGCACAGATGATGTGATGGGTCTGCTGGTGCTGACTGTGCTGGGGACTCATCTTGATGCGCAGCCTTAGCCGCTGGCTGAGTGGCGCTCAAGTTGCTGTGCATGTCACGTCCGACCTTGACGCCTCCTGCTCACAGCAAGAGCAACAGCAACAACAAACAACAACAGCAACAACAAACAACAAAAACAGCAAATAAACAAACAAACAAAAGTGAAATGAAACACAAAATGTAGCGCCCGAAAGATTATCGGCAAGCAAACATAAAGTGGACAACGTCGTGTTGCAAACAAAATGAAGCCATTGATCCGATCGCTGTGCCTCTGACGTCAACGTCAACGTCGAAGTACCAGCATCTTTACACCTGAACATAATATATGAGCCAATCTTGAGTTCAGCTTTGCTTCATGCAATCTTCTTGAACTTGCTCAAATTCTGACACAATATCCGGCAGCTATACTCATCCACTTATAAATTACCGCCAGTCGTAAATGGCCAAAATGAATAATACACTTCAATAAATTTATTATTGACCAATCCAAAAAACACCCATAAGAATTCTCCATATATATACAAAACAATTCCAAACTTTATGACCTAATTAAGGCTCACGAAAATCTTAATTACCTGCTGTGGATGGGTAAAATAATAAAAATACAAATTCAACGCCAAAATTTAAAAAACCAAGTTTATAATAAAAAAAACTCTCAATTGCCCTTCGACCGTCGGAGCAGCAGCAGCAGCAGCCAATTAGAAAGGCATGGCATCTTTATGGGCATTAATATCGCAGCACGGAGAGAGAGACAACGGTTCTATCATAAATCCATATGATTCCTCCAGTCACTTGGTAACAGTTGCTCAACCAAACGACAACGACGACGACCGCTTCCGATAAACAAAACGGCAAAAGCCAAATGTGAACCGAGACCCAGAGACCTCAGAGATCTGCTGCCACAGTGGGGCAAAAACACAAATTGTGGGAGGTGCTTTGAAAGATATTATTAAAAATCTCAGAGATTATGGTGATATTACATATATAATAATAGATGGCTTGATAATTTTCTTACAGCAAATTGTTTCTGTTTATTCTGTTATTGTTTAATAAATCATTTATTTAATAATTGATAATAGTTCAAAATCTTATCTATATAGATTTAAATTTAATTTTATATTATTTAAATTTTTAAAAATAAATATCATGCATATGCTTTCGGCTTAAAAAAAAAAAGAATATAAATACAATTTTTATGTTTTTGAAGTCTCACAAATTATGAATTGTGGCCCACTGTGCGTATAGCAAGCCGAAAACTGCGCGAAAAAAATTGCAATGTCTGAGGCGCGTTAAACAAAGCGCTTCCGTTCAGAATGGCTTAAACCGCTTTCAGCTGAGGCGCATCGCCAGAAACTGGGCCAACATATAAACCATGGACCAAAGCAAACCAACCAAACAGCCAAATAAACAGCTAGCCAACAACAACAACAACTGATGTGTCTTGGGCCTGGGCTCAAGTTCATTTGAACGGCTGGTTGGGCAGCGATCGCAGACCTTCCAACAACAAAAGAAATACTGCACAAACTGTAAAACAGCAACATCAACAACAACAACAACAGCAACAACAACCACTCGTCACATGGTCTCAAATTTATTTGTTCATCTTGATCTATGAAAGCATTAAATTTAATGGAGCATTATGAAAGAGTTTTAGGTAGAACAAAAGACGCGCCACAAGCTATTGCAAGCTAGGAGGAGCCATTTAACTAAAGACAATCACGAATAGAGCTACATGCAACGACACACATATACATATGTAGTATATATGTACATATGACAGACAGACAGACACTGGACAAAGGCCGGACAGCTGCATGTCAATGCGTCAACTCGGCTTAAGCATCATCAGCAGCGTTTGGGCCTGGTCTGAAGGCTGGACAGGTCTTGCACATTGAACGCATTGTACGACGGTGTTAATTGCAGATGCCAAATGGCAAATGGTCAGGAGACCCCACCCCTTCTCTCCGCCCAAGTTGCTCGGCCAGACCGTAGACAGCAGACAATTAAAATGATATTCGGCTGCTTGATAATTACAGGCAGCCGGCCAGTTGTTGCAGCTGTGTGCAACTGCATATTATTAATGCCCCCCAGCTCCACCCTCTAACCAATTTAAATGGCGCCTGCGCAACAATTTTGACTTGCCACATCATAAGCAACGTTGCGGCCAATGGGTCGCAACCTGTGTGCACAATCGCAAATGAAGATTGCCCAGAAGCAACCAAAACCAAATAAAATGGATCTGAAGAGATCGCTCTTAAAATAGTGAATAATGAACTCAAAATTATGTGTAAAGTTTTGATTTACTTTTTAATAAGTTAGGTTAGGTTAGGTTAGGTTGAACGGTTCTGGCCTGAGTGGTCAGCACACATAGACCAATTTTTGGCCCATGGCCCATCCTACTCCGAGAAACTCCTGTTAAATTGATCTAATAAGTTAATTAGAGATAACCTTTAAGCTATTCTGATCATAATCAGCAGTTTAGGAAATCTGGGAGTACAATTTGAATAGGAAAATTGACAAAGGAAACCCTGAAATTAAAATTGAAGTAATTTTGTTGAATCCTTAAAATATAATTGATATATTTAACCATTTGTAATTAACTCAAAATTAAATACCAAGAATGGTTTTACTTTTTGGAAAGTGTTCATGAGAAAAAACATTTTATTATTCTATGTGTAATAAATAAATAATTTAATAAATCTAAACAAACCTGATTTTTTGATGACGAACAAACCCCTGAAATGGATATTAAAGTAATTGGCTTTAATCTTTAATCTTATGTATATAGATATGTATATATATACATATATGTTCATCTATCTATTTGCCTCGATTAAGTAAGTCACTGAAAAATAATCATAATTTAAGTGTTTAAGCTATTTTGGGGTTTTTTGCATATTGAATAAAATAGCACTATATTTTCGCACAGAAGTTAAAAGAATAAATAAAATAAACGTGTTGTTCTTATTTCAATAAACTTTCACAATTTATTTATATGAGAATAATCTATATTGAATGCGCCAACGCAAATCGTTGCCTGGGGGATTTTTGGTTTATCGATTTTGAATTAAGCAACTCAAAAGCTTGAAATATAGAAAATAGAAAATATAAATGCCACCCATTGATTCGATAATTATTAATACATAAATGGGTGACATTTTTTTGTAGCTGTTGAATTGGTTAATTCTAAATCGATAATCAAAAAATCCCCTGGCAACACTCCGTAGGCGGATGTGAGATTTGGGGTTTTGCCAACGACAAGAACAACAATAAAAACAGCAATATAGCAACAACAACATCAGATAAAATAAAATTAATAATAGTAGAAGAACAAAAAACAAAGCAATAAATGTGGCTAGAAACTTGTTGCTGAGATTGGAAGTTAAAACTAGAATTTATGAGCGATTATCGCGGCTTTCATTGGTCGATGTAAAGTGTCTGTGACTAAGACTGACATGAGCAGAGCAACTAAAATGATTTTTAACTAATTTTGTGCTAATTCGAGTGACTTTGGCCAAACACCAATTCATTACGAACAATACGTATTTGATTTGAGCCAAGACAGAGACAGAGTCGGAGACAGAAGTACAGATCCAATAGTCCAAAGAAGGTCAGCATGAATCACAAAAGATACTCACAACCTACACACTATTCACCAAAACAGACAGTTTTGTCGGTTGATTGAAGTCATCAGTTCTTGATGTTTATTGTAAGCAACTTGGCAGATGCATAAATTAACCAAAGACAGCGGTTCGATGACTCGCCAAAGACTCCAAAAAAAAAACACACACACAATGCCCCAACAGTAATAAATACATAAACATCCAAAAATATATACAATATGTAAAAAATAAATGTTGAGATTGCTAATCACTAAACAACAAAAGCCTCAATTTCCACTGTCAGCAAATTAGTTTTATGTTCGCTAATCAAAACATATATCAAATATTTTAGTAGATAATGTTATGCTCTTCTCAGATTGTTTTTTTTTATTTTTTTTTTTATCGCTGCACTTTTTGGGGCGTGCAACAGAAGATCTAACCCTGGTAAGCTCTCCATGTAATTGATGTTGCCAACTGAAGGTCACTTCTTAAATTGTGCAGGTATCTTAACACTTTTTCATATGCTGGTAACAATTTATGAAGCAAATAAAAAAACCACACTTACAAATTAACATTCCTGCTGTCAGCAGCTATCGTATTTGGATTAATTGATTTACACCAGAGGGGAATCTCATTAGATACTTTAACAACTATTTGTTTTTGTGTTCTTCTGTGATGCACATTTGAGGGCGTCCACCAAAAAAAGAGCCAACCTTGTTAAGAGCCAATGTGTAATATTAATTTAATAAATAGTTTTACTGAAGGTCGTCTTCAAAGTTTATTTAGTTTCTAATGATAGTTTTTACACGACTTTTATAGGTTGTTAGCTGGTTACCGAACACCAAAGTTGAACAAAAAGTGAAAGCAGTTTATGATGAAAGTAGTAATATTTTATAGATAAAGTTATTATTATTATTATTATTAAGTTGGGGTGTGTGCACTGCGAACTGATAGATCTATTGTGCCCCCTTCTGGGCTTAAAGCTCCTCCATCAACCCAGATCCTGCACAAATGCTAGAATCTTTATTGGGTTGAGGGCTACCATGTCATTGGTTTTTATGACGTGCGTCCCTGGGATGCTACATCTTTTCCTCGATAAGGCGACACACTCTGCTAGGATGTGCATTGAGGATTCTTCCTCACATTCACAAAACCAACAGAGTCCTCTACTAATTATACCTAGCTTGGCTAGTTGACTTCTTAGCCTACAGTTTCCCGTCAGTAGACCGGTGAGTATTCTAAGATTATTTTTACTCATAGTTATTAGCTGCTTAAATCGCTTCTGATCATAGCCACCCAAAAGACATCTGTCTTGTCGGTGTCCTGGACAGCTCCGCTGTCTCCTCTGTCTTTCTTCGCTTCTAAGTTCCTGCCGCATTGTGTGTCTTGAAGTTCAGGTCCAATTAGGGGTCTCTCTGCCCCCAATAAAGATAAAGTTAGTACAATTAAATTAAATATTCTGTTTTGTTTGTTTTATGTGTTCTTAAATTGTGGACTAACTAATTTATTCAGACTCAAGTATTCAGATTGTACAAATAAATGAATTCTTGCTTAACATACGAGGGTGGTTTGATGAGTACCTGACCTTGACGCCAGATGGCGCCACTATTGCAATATGACGTGACTATCGTATAGTACATAAACCTAAACAGCCACAGTGAAAATTTCAGTCAAATCGGACTTTTAGTTTTGTTTTCACCACGTGTCAAAGCAGTCGTGTCCACGCATTTTAGAAAAATTGAAAAAGAGCAATATCGGTCGGTGATTCGATTCTTCTTTTTGGAGGGGAAATCACGCAGTGAAATCAAAGAACGCTTGGATACTGTGTACGGTGACTCTGCTCCTTCGATGACCACCGTCAAAAATTGGTTTAGTGAGTTTCAACGTGGTCGCACGTCCGTTTTTGATGAGCCACGACCAGGTGGCCCGAAAACAGCAACCACGGAGGATAAAGTGAAGAAAATACATGATCTGGTATTGTCAGACCGCCGGTTGAAGGTGCGCGAGTTAGCTGAGACAGTAGGCATCTCAACAGAACGAGTGTTTCATGTCCTACATGAAATATTGGGTATGAGAAAGCTATCGGCGCGATGGGTGCCGCGTTTGCTCACACCAGACAATAAGCGCAACCGCGTGACCACTTCGGAGCATGGTTTGGCGCTGTTAAAGCGTAATCCGAAGGAATTTTTGCGTCGATTCGTGACTGTTGACGAAACATGGATTCACTGGTACACACCAGAGACCAAAGAACAGTCGAAACAGTGGACTTCACCTGGCGAATCTGCCCCGAAGAAGGCGAAAACTGTTCCATCGGCCGGAAAGGTGATGGCCACGGTTTTCTGGGATTCGAAAAGTATTATCCTCATAGATTACCTAGAGAAGGGAAGAACGATTACAGGGCTCTACTATGCCGAACTATTGGGAAGATTTGACGCCGAGTTGAAGAAGAAACGGCCCCATTTGGTGAAGAAGAAAGTGCTCTTCCACCATGATAACGCTCCCGCTCACACCTCCGGCGTCGCCCAGGCCAAATTGGTCGAATTACGCTACGAACTGCTGCCCCATCCACCTTATTCTCCGGATTTGGCCCCTTGCGACTTTTTCTTGTTCCCAAATTTGAAAAAGTCAATCACTGGGCAGAAATTTCGGTCGAACGAGGAGGTTATTGCCACTACGGAGACGTATTTTGCGGATCTACAGAAATCATATTTTTTAGAGGGGATAAAAAAGTTGGAGCATCGCTGGAATAAATGTGTAGAGCTGAAAGGCGATTATATTGAAAAATAAAAAATTATTTTTCCAAAAATTTTCGTTTTTCTTATGTAGGTCAGGTACTCATCAAACCACCCTCGTATTCTGTAAATGTCACAAATATTACATAAATTTACAACATTTCTCTGTAAACTATATTGAATCAAATTTTATATGCAATAAACAATGTTGCAAACTATAAATAAAAAATAACTTGCACTTGGATTTTCCCACAGCATAACTGTAAACAATATGGTTAATTTACATAGCATATAGTTAAGGTTTTTGGTTAAACTCCTGCATATGGATGAGAGGTAGTCTGAAATATGCCAAATGTACGAATAAAAAATACGTCAACAGCGTTTTTTTAACGATCATTTTATTTACAACCAATCGACACTTTTACCGCATTGCTCGCTTTATTACAATATTTTCTCCTCGTGTTTTTTTTTTTTAAAAGGTATTTTAATTTTTATTTTTATTGGTGCATAAATTTTAATGCCATTTTAATTTGGTCGGCACCTTACGCCCCATTTGCATAACTTTTTGCAACAATGAGTTAATTTGCTCCATTTTTGTCGGTGTGGCCACCTCCGCCGCCGCCTCCTCCGCCGCCTCTGCCTCTGCCTCGTGCTACGTTTTAAATTTAACGTTCAATTAAATTTTATTGTTTCGAACATAATGAAGAAATAAAATGTGCCGCCGGGCAACAGCAGCAGCAACAGAAACATCAACAGCAGCAGCTGCTGCAGCTGCTGCAGCATGTCCAATCGAGCGACGCCACCAAATTGTGGCATGCCGCGATGATGACCTTCGAAATTGGCTTTTGGTTTTGAATGCTGCACTTGATTTTTCAATTTAGGTTTCAAGTAATACCCGAACCTAGTATCTTAAACGGGCATATTATTTATACTACAGATATATATATTTATAAATTGTTCATATTCATCAATTCAAATTTAAATTAAATCTAGTTTGCGTTATTAAGATCTAAATTATGTCCGAGTGAGTAATGATAAAAGATAGATTTAAGCAAGTATCGATTATATTTGGTTCATTAATAATCGCATTAATTGCACCGATTTGAGACGTGTGCCAAACATATGTATTATCTTTTTAAGAAATCAACAATGTTTATGTTCAAGGCTTTGCTAGTTAAAGTTCAGATCGTTTTCGGGTTTTTGACTTTTCACTCTAAGGCCGTGTTTTATATAGATGAACGCATTAAGTTAATTTCCAGCTTCTAATTACAGACTTCAATTTAAATGGTCGTTTATCCACACGCAATGATAAATATTGTATTCAACTTGTCCAATGATAAATTAACCACAGTCAAGCCAAACAATGCCTACGAAGTGGTCTTTAGGAAAACTATAGTAAACTTAACTTAAACATTGCATTCTTCTCATATAATTTTTAATTATAAACACGCTTATGTGATTGGAACAAAACTGCTGTTTAACTCTTGAACTAGCGAAATTCGATATCATTTTCACCTTGAAACTCTGGTATTTCTGCACACATATATACCATCTTCCAATTTTGGGGGTACTGGTATTTTATTGCCATTCATTTGGCAACACTTTGGTATGCATTCAACTGTTTTTTTTTTTGTCGGGGTTTTCAATTTTTCTGACAGGCTGGCAGGTAACGCCCCTTTTATTTGGATGCCACAATGCAGACAATCATTGGTTAATTATGCGTATTATTTGCAACATATTTTGTGGCCAGAGATTGAGCAAGTAATTTAAAATTCGAAACGTAATTTTTTCCTTTTTCTTATTGTATATTGTAAGTTAACTTTTGGATTGGCCTTTCAAGCAAATGGATGAATGACCAAAATACAAATCGCTAGCGGCGACTTAAATATATTTGTACAAGATTAAGTATACGCCGTGTGTGCACTCAGCAAAAGTTAACTACACTACTTAAAAGTATTTCAAAATAGTTGATGGCGAATTTAGTCTTTATTAAAGATGCGTTATTTTTTTTATTACACATGTGTATTTTTATATATTTTTCTTATTTCCGGCTGCCTACTCGA
Source organism: Drosophila kambysellisi (assembly GCA_035042185.1). Taxonomy (NCBI): domain Eukaryota; kingdom Metazoa; phylum Arthropoda; class Insecta; order Diptera; family Drosophilidae; genus Drosophila; species Drosophila kambysellisi. The sequence goes on from JAWNLS010001251.1 coordinate 8,428,474, forward strand.
CTCCCCACGTAGCAAACGCATTTTAATGATAACATTTTTTATTAAGCTTTGATTTGATACGATTTGGTTAATGGCTTAATTGGGTTTCAATTGCGGTCGAATAAGATTGGCCAAAATGGCAAGGACAAGCCAAGCACGTCTGTGGTTCAGTGGCGCCAAATTATCGATTAATATGCAGCGTTTCGCTTGTCAGCAATCAATTAAAACTGGGAGACAGATCGACAGACAGACAGACAGACAGGCAGACAGACAGACAGCAGCAGCCGCCGTTGTTAATGCCACCTTAAGCGAAGTTGCTAAATTAATGATCGATTTGCTGGCCAGCATCTGCACAAATCGCATATATCAAATATCATTTGAACTGTTAAAAAAAAATGAAGATAAAAAAAATCAATCTTCGATTCCGGCTAAAAGACAATAAGTAATAAGTATTTTTACGTATTACGCATTGCTTTTTAATTACTGGTCTTGAACTTAGCGTTAATCAGGCGTTTATTTCAATATTTATATATAATTGGAATTGTATTATACCCATCTATTTATAAAGCTGACCTTTTCCATTCTTAAGCCTCACAGCCAGCAGCGAATGCCTCAAAGGCCGAGCAATTATCAAGTTGCCAATGTTAAGTGCAAGTCTTTTACGATTCGCTTCGTTTCTTTGTCTTATTTATTTTTGAGATAAGTACTTTTAGTTTTGGCCATCTAATGATACAATGTCATACAAATCATCTCAATGATAATGATCTTGCTAACGCTTTGCTCATTTGTTATACCCTGTGGTTAACTAAGCTTACAATAATTTTGTACACAAAAAAGGTCGAAACGATTCTGACTAATTCTGAGAATTCTTTTTAATGTAGTTTTTTTTTACTTAAAAAAAAAAAAATTAAGCGAAATTCTAATATTTTTTTTAAAGGGTATGTTATGTTCTTGTGAGAATATTAACAAGCTAATTCTAATTAATTTTTTATTTTGGTTGCTTTGAATGGAATTTATTTCTGGACAGACAAACAATTAAAAGCGATTACATATTTATAAAAATAGCTGTTTGATCAGTGAGTATAATGGATAAGTATAGCTATGACGATTTCGATATGTTTTTGTTGTAGTTGTTGGCCAAAGGAAACCCCCCCCCTTAATTTGGTAGTTTACTTAGCTAATTATTGCGTTTGGCGCGCATAAAATTTAATATGCAAATTTAAAATCTGAGGAATGCCAACAATGTCAACATCTTCTACCCCTGGGGTTAAGATGCAAATAGTAAGTTGCTCATTTTGAACTTTTCAGACTTTGTTAATACTTGAGTATTTTTTTTTTTGTATTGCATTTCCAATGAACAAAATCCATCAATCCACAAATATCATCTCAACTATGAATATTTATTAAATCAAGACACAAAATGTGCCGACCGCCTAATTTTAAGGTGAAAGTCTCATCTCAATCGTATTTATATAATAAGAGGTACATAAGTATATATTTTTTGAATTAATTTAAATGAGTTTGGGATTAGCTTAAATTGTGACCTGTCTTCAAATTAATTTAGATAAACAGCCGACTATTAGCGCATACCCAAGAAAGCTAAACAAATTAGTCAAAGCCCTACCAATATGTTAGCGGAATGACACTTGCTAAAAATTCAGCTGAAATTCATATTAAAAACGAAGAGTCTGCGCTATATTTACCAACACTGTATTTTCCAACACTGTAGCTAATATAGGTCAGGTACAAAAGCTGCGAGAACTTGGTCCATAAAAATAGCTTTGAGGGCACATGAAAGCTTCCAGCTTGTAAATTATTAAATATTAATTAATTTTAATAGTGCTAATAAAAACCATCATTATTATTATACTCGAATGAATCAGCATTGTTTTTTTTTACTTTTACTTTTATCATTTTCAGCTGGTGTCATTGCGACTTAACAAAATTTATGAGCAAACCAAATAACTCACATGGTAAAATAATAAATTGTCAAGAGTGCCCGACTACAAGATACTCTGTACCCAGCCGTGATATATATTTGTAGTTAATTAGCCATATCGTAGAGCAATTCCTTGTACATTTTAAGGTTTGGCATAAGTCAAAATTATAGTCCGAAAATCGGGATATCGGCTTTTGGGCATAGGTCGAACCTTCAAAATGCCATAACTTCGTCAAAACTCAACGGATTTTCAAAAGCAAGGGCGTTTTAATCATGGTTTGGCCTCTAGATCAATCCTACATTTAAAGTTGAAATCGTGATTTTGGGTCGAAACATAAGTCAAAATTATATTCCGAAAATCGGCATATCGGCTTAAGGTCCTAGGTCGAACCTTCAAAATGACATAACTTCGTCAAAACTCAACGGATTTTCAAAAGCAAGGGCGTTTTAATCATGGTTTGGCCTCTAGATCAATCCTACATTTAAAGTTGAAATCGTGATTTTGGGTCGGAACATAAGTCAAAATTATAGTCCGAAAATCGGCATATCGGCTTAAGGTCCTAGGTCGAACCTTCAAAATGCCATAACTTCGTCAAAACTCAACGTATTTTCAAAAGCAAGGGCGTTTTAATCATAGTTTGGCCTCTAGATCAATCCTACATTTAAAGTTGAAACCGTGATTTTGGGTCGGAACATAAGTCGAAATTATAGTATATCGGCATAGAGGCATAGGTCGAACTTTCAAAATGCCATAACTTCGTCAAAACTCAACGTATTTTCAAAAGCAAGGGCGTTTTAATCATAGTTTGGCCTCTAGATCAATCCTACATTTAAAGTTGAAATCGTGATTTTGGGTCGGAACATAAGTCAAAATTATATTCCGAAAATCGGCATATCGGCTTAAGGTCCTAGGTCGAACCTTCAAAATGCCATAACTTCGTCAAAACTCAACGTATTTTCAAAAGCAAGGGCGTTTTAATCATAGTTTGGCCTCTAGATCAATCCTACATTTAAAGTTGAAACCGTGATTTTGGGTCGGAACATAAGTCGAAATTATAGTCCCAGAATCGGGATATCGGCATAGAGGCATAGGTCGAACTTTCAAAATGCCATAACTTCGTCAAAACTCAACGTATTTTCAAAAGCAAGGGCGTTTTAATCATAGTTTGGCCTCTAGATCAATCCTACATTTAAAGTTGAAATCGTGATTTTGGGTCGGAACATAAGTCAAAATTATATTCCGAAAATCGGCATATCGGCTTAAGGTCCTAGGTCGAACCTTCAAAATACCATAACTTCGTCAAAACTCAACGGATTTTCAAAAGCAAGGGCGTTTTAATCATAGTTTGACCTCTAGATCAATCCTACATTTAAAGATGAAATCGTGATTTTGGGTCGGAACATAAGTCAAAATTATATTCCGAAAATCGGCATATCGGCTTAAGGTCCTAGGTCGAACCTTCAAAATACCATAACTTCGTCAAAACTCAACGTATTTTCAAAAGCAAGGGCGTTTTAATCATAGTTTGGCCTCTAGATCAATCCTACATTTAAAATTGAAATCGTGATTTTGGGTCGGAACATAAGTCAAAATTATATTCCGAAAATCAGCATATCGGCTTAAGGTCCTAAGTCGAACCTTTAAAATGCCATAACTTCGTCAAAACTCAACGGATTTTCAAAAGCAAGGGCGTTTTAATCATAGTTTGACCTCTAAATCAATCCTACATTTAAAGTTGAAATCGTGATTTTGGGTCGGAACATAAGTCGAAATTATAGTCCCAGAATCGGGATATCGGCATAGAGGCATAGGTCGAACTTTCAAAATGCCATAACTTCGTCAAAACTCAACGGATTTTCAAAAGCAAGGGCGTTTTAATCATAGTTTGACCTCTAGATCAATCCTACATTTAAAGTTGAAATCGTGATTTTGGGTCGGAACATAAGTCAAAATTATATTCCGAAAATCAGCATATCGGCTTAAGGTCCTAGGTCGAACCTTCAAAATGCCATAACTTCGTCAAAACTCAACGGATTTTCAAAAGCAAGGGCGTTTTAATCATAGTTTGACCTCTAGATCAATCCTACATTTAAAGTTGAAATCGTGATTTTGGGTCGGAACATAAGTCAAAATTATATTCCGAAAATCGGCATATCGGCTTAAGGTCCTAGGTCGAACCTTCAAAATGCCATAACTTCGTCAAAACTCAACGTATTTTCAAAAGCAAGGGCGTTTTAATCATAGTTTGGCCTCTAGATCAATCCTACATTTAAAGTTGAAATCGTGATTTTGGGTCGGAACATAAGTCAAAATTATATTCCGAAAATCGGCATATCGGCTTAAGGTCCTAGGTCGAACCTTCAAAATGCCATAACTTCGTCAAAACTCAACGGATTTTCAAAAGCAAGGGCGTTTTAATCATAGTTTGACCTCTAGATCAATCCTACATTTAAAGTTGAAATCGTGATTTTGGGTCGGAACATAAGTCAAAATAATATTCCGAAAATCGGCATATCGGCTTAAGGTCCTAAGTCGAACCTTTAAAATGCCATAACTTCGTCAAAACTCAACGTATTTTCAAAAGCAAGGGCGTTTTAATCATAGTTTGGCCTCTAGATCAATCCTACATTTAAAGTTGAAATCGTGATTTTGGGTCGGAACATAAGTCAAAATTATATTCCGAAAATCGGCATATCGGCTTAAGGTCCTTGGTCGAACCTTCAAAATGCCATAACTTCGTCAAAACTCAACGTATTTTCAAAAGCAAGGGCGTTTTAATCATAGTTTGGCCTCTAGATCAATCCTACATTTAAAGTTGAAATCGTGATTTTGGGTCGGAACATAAGTCGAAATTATAGTCCCAGAATCGGGATATCGGCATAGAGGCATAGGTCGAACTTTCAAAATGCAATAACTTCGTCAAAACTCAACGTATTTTCAAAAGCAAGGGCGTTTTAATCATAGTTTGGCCTCTAGATCAATCCTACATTTAAAGTTGAAATCGTGATTGTGGGTCGGAACATAAGTCAAAATTATATTCCGAAAATCGGCATATCGGCTTAAGGTCCTAGGTCGAACCTTCAAAATGCCATAACTTCGTCAAAACTCAACGTATTTTCAAAAGCAAGGGCGTTTTAATCATAGTTTGGCCTCTAGATCAATCCTACATTTAAAGTTGAAATCGTGATTTTGGGTCGGAACATAGGTCAAAATTATAGTCCGAAAATTGGCATATGGGCATAGGTCGAACGTTCAAAATGAGTTTCAAGTCTCTATCTCAAGTCTCCATGCCGAAGAATCTTGCTTTCATACAGACAGATAGACGTACGGACAGACAGCATGACGGACATTGCACAAACCCAATATACTATTATAGCTTCGGTATCATAGTATAAAAATAAGCAAAGTTAAGTTGACTTCTAGAGCACTTGTGAATGCCAAAAATAGATAGTTCCCTTCCAGCGTAAGTACGTAGTTCTTGGTGGGCAACCACTTCATCAACATTCTTGTGGCTGCGTACTTCCGATTGCCCATTTGGAACGAACACAGAACAAAAGATCTGAACTGGCCGGGGTTGGGCTTGAAACACACATCTCAGTGTCAGACGACGAGTTGAACAAGTGCGCAGCTCAAAAGAAGATGAAACACATGCGAACCAGGAACATGACACGAGAATAAATATGATAATATTTCGACTCTTGTGGCGCGATGAGCAATGGAACACTTGCTACTTTGTAATGGTAATGGTAGTGGTAGTGGTGTTGGCCCCGTTGGCGGGCATGACTTGACCTCAGCGTGTTAATTGCTCTTTTTCGTCCGGGGTCTACCAACTGTTAATCTCTGCCCAAATGCGTGTACAGCTTGAGGCTGTCTCTGTGTCTCGCTGCTAAAGTTAATGTTAATGTTAATGTACTATTTTGACCCTTTTCTTGTCTACGCGGAGACGATGCTACCAAATGTGTGTGTGTGTGTGTGTGTAATTGACCTCGCATTTATCTGCGTCCACTTGACCAATTTTCTTTAACGCTTTGTCCCAGTCGTGAGTTTTTCTCTTTATATGTTGAATTTTATTTTTTTTTTTTTTTTTGCGGAAATTGGATTTCAACTGCTTTTGTGTTTAGTTATTGCGGTTGTTACAATGTTTGAGAGAACAATTAGACTGCGCAATGTTATTATTATTACCTATTTATTTTTTAACTGCTCAACAACTAGCGCCACCAATTATTAATATTAATAGTTGCTTCACAAATTGGTGAAGCCATTTAACCTCACATGTTAAATCTAAGTGTTCTCAAATTATTTGTTTACTCTAATTTTGCTGATAATTCACACTTGCTTGTTGCATTACAAATTTTCATGTTTAATTATTAATTAATTAACCTTTTTTTGCTGATTTATTTTAATTTATTTCGAAATGGTTCAAACTTACTTCCGCCCAAAAATAATGTTTATTTTAATGCGACAAAAATTGAGCGCATATTTTTTAATTTATTTTAAACGTTGCATACTTTTAGGCTGCTGCCTAAATAAAGAATTTATTTATATCAAACAGCCTAAGATGCTGCTACACCTTATGCACTTGTCAGCCTTATATGAATTTCGAATCAGTTTTTTTTTATGTTTACATATAATTAATAATAATAAAATATAAACATTTTTTTTTAATGTGCATGATGCAAGTGAGAGTGTTGATCGCGTCAAAAATTCTAAATTTCTTGATATGCCTAAAAGTATACTTCTTAAAAATGCAAAAACAAATGTGTTAAACATGTTTATATTTATTTTCATTACATTAAAATATGACATAAATATTTTTAATTGTTCATCTAAAGACAGATAACATATAATAAATCAAAAGTTATACGTAAATAATAAATATATGCACGGCAAGTTTGTAAGAAAGTTCCTCTTACCATTTTTATTACCCTTAAATATCAATTTGTGTCTCTGATCACAATTAACAACAATTTGTTGAATATGTTTTTAAAGATAATATAAAGTTGAAACATGGCATACAAGACGAGTCACGATATGTTAATCGCCAGAACTAATAGGCACAACAATAGCATGACAGCTGTCGATGGCAGCTTCAAAATGCGAAAAGACCACTCATAACTGAGTTGCAGCCCAGGGAGCAGGAACATGTTAACATGTCAGCTGGAATACACAATGTAAATTATTCTCGTTAAACTCCTTTTTGTTATTGTTGTTGTTGTTGTTGTTTGTACACGAAGTCTTAAAGTGAGTCTGTACCGCTTGGCGTACAACTTCAGTAGGGGTTGCCGGTCTGCAGCAGGAGTGCCTTGAAAATAAATAAACAAAGGTAGCTGCGAACACAAGTCTCATATCGATACATTTGGCACACTTTCCAAAGGTCTGTCCATATGTTGCATAAATATGTGTCTGGGGCAAGGGGAGCAGAGTAGAACAAAGCGCTCCACATGGCTGCCAAAGATGTCGATAAGGAGTGCGAATAAGGGCACATGTGCACACAAATAAAAGTATGAGGGCATTGTCCAATAAGACGAGCCAAGGGCACTGAGTGAGGGGCTACTCGGAGTACTCGTTAATAGGCTTACACATTCATAAACATGAGAATTGAAGCAATCTAAACGCCAGCGCCACATGTGCCTGCGACTATTGACAAATCATTAAGAAAACGGGGAAAGTCCGCCCCCATCTATTGAAAATATTTGCACAAATATTTGTGTTACTTTTCCAGAGCAACAGTTCAAGTACAATTTTGAGTGGACGAGCAAACAGGGAGTGAACATAAAAAACGTGGCTATTGTTTGCATGAATTTCGTTTTTTTTTTGTCATTCTCTTTTTTATATACACTTTTTACGGGTAGATAGCATTTTTGCTTAGTCAAAAAATGTTCATTGGAGAGATGAGAGATGAAAATAGAGAATTGAAACCTACACAATTGGGTGGAAACATGGTATTTCTATAGCTATTTTCGATTCATTAATTTATAGAAGATATTAAATTTATCTAGACTTATTTATCTAGACTTATGTCTAGAGAGTAGATACTGTCAGAACAGGAAAAAAGAAATACAAATTCCAAGAAAAAATGGCAAAAAAAAAAGCGTTGAAAAAGTGTAGATTCTTTTACAGTGCCATCAGTAGTTTACTGATTATATAATACATACATAAAATTAAATAATATATTTACATAAGTGTTACATATTCGATTATTCTTTTAGTATTTAAATTGTATGCACTCTTTTTTGGCACTGCATAAAAGTGAATTTAATTGTTCGCTGGGCAAAACCTGTTCCCTTTATGAAGAGAAACCTTAAATGATTAACTGAACTTCAACCAACTGAAGCCCTGACTTTTACTTAATTTGAAAATTCATTGTTCATTGTTTGAACTTGTCACATTGGCTGTTAATTAAGAGCGCAACAAAAATCAACCCCCAATAAATAAAATAATGGGACTGAGGGGTGCTGCAAAGCCGAAGACTGATTTAAGTACTTTCATTATAAAAGTTGCCAACGAATTCAACAATTTTCTCAGGCATTTCACAGAACTGTCAGAAAATGTCATAAATTAGTTTGAAAATTGCCCAGCTGAAATTGAACATGTCCAAGACACTGAGAGATGCACTTCATTTTAGCCAACAAACTATTGGGATAAAAAGCATGCTTTGGTTTTGGCAACAACAAACATGTTGGTCTCTGACTCTTAACAAAGTTTTACAATTTCCGGCAAAAATAGTGTGTCGGGCGACCGCAGAAAACGGCCCTTGAAGCCAAATACCGCACAATTGTTCGACCCCGACATAAATCTTGTCTAGCTGCTGCTCTCGACATCTAATTATGCCGAAAAACTGAAATTTCCGGCACCAGTTTGCTACCTGCCTTAAATTTTTGATGATTATAGTTTATGGCTGAGCAGAGAGAGAGAGAAAGAGATAGACCTGCCTCTTCAAACGGGGCCGGGAAGTAAATGACTCTTTTATGATCTAGTTGCTGCCACACAGCAAGTTTCCAGGGAAGTGCCCGACTTGGCTATTTGCATGACTCCTGACCCCCCGACCCGAAAGCCCAACAAATGCTCATTAGTGGGACACGTGCCGGCGCCACCTTATCAGCTGCATTGGTTTTGTTAGTGTTAACAGCGAACGCCTTGAACAAACACAAATTGTGCTCAAGGGGAATAAAATGTATGAGGAATACCAACCAACCTACCAACCAAGCAACCAACCCACCAGGCTCAGCTAACCCAACGACCCTCGAGTCCCAATCAACCCAAAAAATTTGCAACATAATCAAATGGAAATTGTTGGATTATAAAGGAAATCGTCTCTCTTTCACTCTATATATCGCCTTCTCTCTCTCTTTCTCTCTCTATCACACATATACAATTAATATATCAAACGCAAATGCCATCTTTGAGTTTGAGTTTCAATTTACAGCTGCCAGTTGGCAAATGCACTGGTTAACGACTGCATGCCACATATCAGTGCACAGCATGGGGCACAGATACACACCCACAGCATATCTGTTCCACCTGCCACCCGTCCATTTATCATTGTGTTAGACCCGACGCACAATAGAGTTAAGAATCAATTTTAGCTGCATTTTCGCCTAGGTAACAAACCCAACTCAATTGTTACAATTTTGCATTGTGTTTGCAGTCGAGTCATGTGTTAAAAAAAAAGGACGACAGAAAATGAATTGTTTGCCTTGAAAGCGATTTAACTTGTTTTCATTTTTTATGTGTCCCCTAAAAAGAAATTCAAATTCTTTTTGTAAATCGTAATGTAATTGAAATTTAGATGCCAACTAATTCCCATTTGGCTGGCCACTTGCCTGCTCGGAGCAAAGCAATTAATATTCGTTTATCGCTTATCGTCTTTTTGTCGGAGCTATTTTTGTGGGACAAGCGAACCCCAAGGAACGACTCCGCTAGAAAAGATAACACAATAAATTAGCCGAAATGTCTGGCAAGGTAGCACTTGGGGAATACCCCAAACCAAAGACAAACAACCAGACACTGGAGTATCGTTAAAGTTAAAACCACACCCAGCTATTGATTTTAAATTTATCAGCTTTCCCGTTTACAATTCAAGAGCCGCGACATGCTTAAGACTTGGAACTGGGAACGGGGAACTGGGAGCAACTGAGGTGTGGATGGGCGCACTGATAAAGGAAACCAAAGCGGCCGCATCCTGTCTGCCATTTGCCAGACATCCTCTCAGACATTGGAGCTTCAAGTTAAGCGAAACTCAATTCAATTTGCCAAGGCTCAGACGGCAGCCTGTGGAAAATTAATAGCCAAATCACATTAGCGCGCGACGAGATCATGTTATACGGGCTACCCCCAGTAAAAAGGGGGTAGCAAAAAAAAAAGAAAATATATATACATACATATATAAACACAATAAAGAAAATCACAAATGCGAAATTTCCTATGGCTTTTATCGGCACTGTGGCAAATTGTTAAGTGCATGGCATAAAAAATGCAAAAACAAAATGTTGATTTGCAGAACATCAAATGTTAGATACTCTATAAATGGAAAAATCTTAAGATATTTATTTGGCGATTAAAAGAAATATTCGTATATCAATTTATTTTATATTTAAAAAATGTAATTTAACTTAAGATCAGTCTACAATATTTTAAAGATTCACATTAAAAATGTTTATATGTAATTAAAAATAATTGATTTAAAACTAAATGGAATAATTAAGTTAAGTATTTTTACACTAAAAGAAAATGTAAAATATGAAATAAGTAAAATGAGATTGTACTTTTGAGTTATCACTATAATTAACTGAGCAATTCGAATAAAATCGTAATATAATCAAAAACAAATCTTGAAAAGATATTATATTAATTAATTTATTTAAGCAATGCATTTCTGTAAAATAACTGAGATAGTTAAAATATTATTCTCAAAAATGTTGTTTCTAGTCAATTTCACAACTTCACCAATATGCCTCAACTGGTGGATAGGGTATTTAAAGAGTCAAGCACACGTGACAATGGCAACCCTCTGTTTTCTACTCGGACAACTGTTGAAAATTGATGCTGAAATTGCATTGAACCGACTTTGATTTAAGCTATTCAGACTGTTTGCATCAGCAATTTTTAAGAAAGCGCATTTCATCGAATTTTACATAACTTAAGTTTAATTGCAGCTTATTCAAAAAAACACCATTTCAAATAGAGTATCTTTTTTCTACCCCCAACTAGAAACTGATGGTTTTCGATGATGATTCGCGCATCGCTGGTTTTAATTCTGATTTTTAATGCAGGGTGCAGGACAGAAGGGGAGTCTGTGGATAGACAAGAGCACATCATAATAATAATAATGCAATAAAGGACACATACACACATGTGTGGATATTGTGTGTGTGTGTGTTTGGTGTTTTTGCCTTTATCAATAAACATGAAAAAGAATGGCAAAAACTATCCAGGGACTGTCAGCCCAGCAGCCCGCATCAGCTGCCTGTTCGTTTACACATAGATAGATAGCAATATATGTATATATATATGTACTCTGGTATATGGTCAATAGAATAACTCCGTTGGGTCTGCTGAAGCCAATAAAAATCGAGAGATGCCCCACAGGACGCCGCAATATGAGCTGCAAATTCATTTGCCACCATGGAACAATGCACATATTATGATTGGACTCGGACTTGGAGTTGTGTTTGTGTGTTGGGTTCGAGTTCTGATTGTGGCAACATGAGACCTCATCCAGACACTTTTGCAGCTGGCCATTTTGCGGTTATTTCGGCTGATGGCTTCACCAAACTAACACACACAAAATGTGTCAAGAATTTTCAGTTCGAGCTCTGCTCGTGCGGTTCCCTGTGGCTATCTTCGAGTGCAACAAGTTAGAAAAGCTGTCATCTTCATTTGTGGTTGGAATATTAATTGCACTCGACAGAAGCATATCTAACGAGTTGCCCTTTAAAGTTTAGTCTTTAATTATTTAATATTTGTACACAGACTTTAAAGTGAAAGCAAATGTCATGAAAATGTTTGGTGAACATTTTAATTATAATTATCAATGACTCTTATGCATTTAACCTAAACCCGTTGGGAATTCGAATTGCTTTCATTTATAAATATAAATAACATTAAAAGTAAAAAAGTTATTTATAAATTGATTATTTAACTGAGAAATAAATATGGAGCAAACTGAGGTTTATGGATTTGGGATAATTTTACTAAATAGTCAAGATTGGTTTTAATTTTTCATCGCAAAACCAAAATTAAATTAATGTATTTTGACTTGATGAGATCGTAGATGCTTCATATTTAAATACGTTTTCTTACCCATATTTCCATATAACCTTTTTTCTGAGTTGAATTTCCGATAGTCTCATAAGCTTACAGTCCGAAGAACAAATCAGCTCTCAAAAACTCTGATAAAACCTTAAAACTCTTTTCACACGCACAATTTTATTGACACAATTGAGCAGCCTCTTCGAGGGCTTCACTAGCTCCATTACATGGAAAACAACGCACCGAAGATTTGCATGCAAGGGGGATGTTATGGGCATAATAACATTTCTCACACACTCCCCCCTTTCCAACGGCATAGTTCGAGCCAGGTCTAAGGCAATATCTTAAATAAAAGTCATTGAAGTAAAAGGCAGTGGGGGGGGGGGGGGAGGCTGCGAACAACCCTCCCCTGCACCGATATGATAAAACGTGACAAATGCGAAGCTGTGCGGATTAGTTGAGAGAGATGGAAAAATTGAAGGAGTGCCGAGGAAAAAGTGGAAAAGCAGACTTGGAACCCAGCTGCGTTGACTCTGCGGCGCTTTAAATTCATTTAAAAATGCATTTCTATTAAGGAGAATTTGTTAAGCGATTTGAACTCTCCAACCGCGACACAATCAGACCCAGAATGCACTTGAACTTGTGCCTTATCAGACCCCAACACACACAAACACAGGCACACACGCACAACAACTGTTCAGATTCGTGTGCAATTGTTTGTGGCAGAGTTGAATTTCCCAAGTTGGGCATCCATTTTCCTTCGTCTAACGAGTCGCTCAATTAATTATGCGCCTTCTCAAACGCTTCGCTGGACAAATGATAACATAACTGGCATTAGTTGAAAGTGGTGTGCCGAATATTAAATACCCTTTAAAAACTTACATTGAAGTACTAATCAAATTTATTGTGATATATGTATTTTATTTATTTATTTATTTGTCAACTAAAGTCAGTCGACACGAAAAATACAAAAATTAAAAATTGGAATTAAATTAAATTTAAAATAAAATTAAAATTTTAAATAAATTTAAAAATAATAAAATATTTATAAGATATATAAGAATGTATATTTATTATTATTATTATTTTTTTTTTATTTTAGATTTCTAAGATTTCTGGGGTAGAAAACAAAATGGTCCAACATTTGTTGCAAGAATTGGGGAAAACCCAGAAAAACTCAATTTTGCCGCAGAAAATTAATTTTAAATACGTAAAAAATACTTTAATTTTTATGGACAGATACGAATAAAAATAAATAATGTGTGAGTTCCGTATGCTACAAAAATTATAGTTTATATATATAAATATATATATATTTTTTTTAGTGTATACCAAGGAAAATCCCAAGCGCAAAAGACACACAAGTGTTTTATGGACGTTTCATGTTCGAACTAAACGCTGTACGAGAGGCACCTCCCGAGTGCCTACCACATTTATGGTTGCCGCTTGGCTGCTGATAACTTAACGGCATCAAGTGGCTGAAATATAAATGTGTGTATATATATATATATATGTGTGTGTGTGTGTGTGTGTGCGTGTATGTCTATGTCATTTCCTGTTTTTTTCATGAGCGTCGCTGGAAAATTGATTTCGTTTTAATTGTTTCTCGTTTTACTCGAATGCATTTTGCAGTTGGTGCATGAAGTGCCCAGAAATGTGAGTATTCCCAAAATGCACTCAACTGTGTGGCAGACAGACAGGATTCAACAATTGCTGCAATTGTGTGCGGGAGGTGCCCAAAATGTCAGGCAAATAAATTCATTAAGCATTTTTGTCTTTCATTAGGTTATTTCAGGAATTTCTCTTTGATAGCTAATATATATGTTTATTGATTTTTACAGTTCGCTTTTATGTAACTTAGTTTCTTTTTGTGTGGCACAAACACTCACACACTCACACACACACACACACACACGTATATAGGAAAACACCCCCGATGAATTTGTTTGACATGAAATACCGCCCTCGTCCGACTCTCCACTCTCAACTCAGGGCTGCGTCAATTTATTTGCCCCGGGTTCTTGGGATGCTCAATAATAAAGTCTTTTTGGTCAAATTGCATTTGGGTTTCGTTGAGCAAGGAATTAAAAGGATATGCGTTGCTCCCCGCATCTGCTTGGGGGTTGGTATTCGGCATCTGATTTGCCCAGACAATGTCAACAAGCGCAACAAACGGGCCCATCAATCCACATAAGTCCTCCCCTCTTTCTATCGATTCAAAATTCTGCAAAATTTATTTCCTAAGCTATGAGCAAACAAAAGCCGCATTTCAATTGCGGCCATAATATCAAACATAATCTTGTAAGGAGATGATTCAGCCAAAGAGCCTAGGCCCATTTAATTGCAGGCCTGGTTGCCAGCTGTAGTCTTGAGCCAAACGAGTATTGTTAGCTTGTATCTAACAATAATCGTACAATGAGTAAACCCTTTAATGCTGTTTCCATTAGTTAGAGATGAGAAAAACAACAGTTGGTTGATAATGTGAATAGGTCTTGAGAGATTCGAAAATTTCACTGACGCATTTACAGAATTGTGTGCTTTCTTGTTAAGTAAACAACATAACTTGAAAATGTTTAATTAATAAATTTACAGATACAGATAAATTTAAATATACAAAGGAAAACAATTTATAAATGCAGAAACGGACACATTTATAAATGTATAGATATGGCTACAGTTACAAAAAACAGAAGAGTCAAATTATACCTAAAAGATACAGATAGATTACACACTCAGTCGTGCTAATAATATATATATATATATATCTCACGACAGATCAGCACGAACTCTGCCCATCTCTAATCCAAGTCAGGCACACAAAAAACCGCACAAAAGACTCTAAAAAAAGAAAAGCAAAAAAACACAGATAAATCTGCAATTCTGTACAAAATCAAATGTTTTCAGTTCAACGAATTTCAAATGAGCCAAATAAACAAGCGAACTCGTCGACGTCGTCGTCGTCGTCGTCGTCATTGTTGCCTGCCCCGGGGCAGGACAAGGCAGGGCGGGGCAGGGCAGGGCAGCGGCAACACAAATATATCTTAAAGATACAGCAAGCTGAAAATAACTCATTGTTTTGTTAGATTTGCATCTACTTATTTAGGCTAAGGCTGTGTGTGCGTGTGTGTGTGTGTGTGTGTACTCGAGCAACATGTTTTGCTTGCGGATTACTTTTGCCATAGATTATGCGCGTGTGATAAGAAAACTATACAAATATACATATATATATATATATAAGTATATTTAAATGCGAAGTATTGTTCTTAGATATTGTATTTCAAAACTGAGCTGCTCTGTTGTCGGAACGAATGTGTGTGTGTGTGTTGTGTGTGTGTTGTGTGTGTGTCGAAACGCCCTTAACGTTCTCATTTTACTTTCATGTTTTCATAGTTCATTATGCGAGTTTAACACATTGCTGACACACGTGTTCCACACGTTTGAGGGATTAAACATAGCCGGGATTTGGGCCCGTTCAAGCTGCCACATAGGATTTGCAAGTAACCGATTTATAAGCTACGTTCAACCAAGAAATGGTGGGGAGGGGGAGGGGGGATGTGCAGACACCGATGTAGAGTTAGTGCGTCATTTCAAATTAATTAGTGGCCGCATTGTTCCAAGCACTTCTCAGCTGTCTCCTCTGTCCAATATCGAACTATCCCTAACTAAGTGAGGCTGCAACTCTCACACATACACACACACACACACACACACTTCTCACAGCTGTTTGTAGCGGCACAGGACTGCAGCAGGCACACATCCTGTCGCATCCTTTTTAGACCCGCTCCGACATGCCATGACTTGCGGTTTCGTATTTCATTTTAAAAGGCAATCAATGAACCCCCTCTACCCCCTCCCATTTTGCTTATATCTTTTAGTTCTTCTTCTTTTTTTACCCTTGACTACTTCAACAATGAACGGAAAAAACTACGGAGAGCTGTAATTTTATACTTTGATTTTGGTAGTGTGAGTCTATTTTTTTATGAATGTAAACAGTTTGGCTTGGAAAAGAAGTTGGTTTGGTAAAAACGTAAACACATCAATATTTAATGGCCTCAACAGTTGCTGGCTAATGAGGCGTATGCGCAATGGCTAAAAACATTTGTTTGATCTTGCAACTTAGTGTTGTAAACATGTTTACTAATAATGCATATTAATAATTGTGATGGGTGTGGGACTTTAAGGGAGGGAGGTTTATGTTATTAATTATATTTGTTTGTAAGAATAAGCCAATAATCAAGTTGATTTTAAATACATATCTATTTAGATCTCTTATTATTAATTTTCGTTACTAGAAGTAGATCTAAAAGATGGTTAATTTTATAGCACTTTGAAAATCATAACTTCTCTTATATAATTTCAATAACTATAATAAATTTATAAAACTCAATTGTTTAACTTTGTTCATCTGTTTTATTCTCCTAGCTATTTTCTTTAAGAATATATTTTGAAATAACATTACTTGTAACAAATTTGAAAAACAATTGTTCTATAAACATTTATTCCTAACTTCAGTAATCTAATCTACAGTCCAGCATTTAAGGGTTACAAAATTCCAACCCCTTTCCGAGCAATTCAATTAATACTCCTACTATTTAAATATAATCATGAAACATGACCATAAAACCATAAAAAAAACAACAACACAAATTATTTGAATGCTACTCAAACTATTCATTTAGTTGGTGCGGAAAAGGGAAGTGAATGGGGGGAGTCCCCAGTTCAGTCACAAATTATGACTAATCGGCGTTGCAGGGTGACCATATGGGACATTCCTGGCCGACACACGTTCCCTAGGTATGTAAGTCAATTAAATCCAACTAATTGTTATGCACCCCCCAAAAATAGAAATGTTTTTAGGGTAGCAAACGCGGAAAATATTTATATTTATAATGGAAGTAGCAAATAGCAGCGCTTAATTAAAGTAAATGACTAATGCAAATTGTGTTTAACTGAAATTCATTTAACTGCGTCATGATAATTTTTGAAAATTTCATTATTAGCCCGGTCCTTCCCCGGCCCGTCCCCGCCCCTTCCATCTGCTTAGCCAGGTAGACATTTCATTTTGCCGGCCACACAGCAAATTATTTACACTCCATCCGTCAAAAATTGAACAACACGTCGGAACAAAGGCGCCGAAATGGCAAAATAAGGCAACATATGGCCAGTTTTTGGACAATGACAGCCAAATGAGGGTTACCAAATGCATATCCTGAATGATGTTGCCAAAAACACAAAACTCAAAATCAGCTATCAGCAACTGAGCGATTGAAATGCGAAAATATATTAGAGTGCACCTAAATACTTGGACAATAATGGAGTAATACATCTGTGTATATAAAAATATGGATAAGTAATCAAGTTGCTAAAATAAATATATACCTAATTTTTAGTAGGTAACTAATCAGTTCAAATCTAGTCTCTGAAATGGAAGAATTAAATTTAAATTTCCTACAGACAACATTTTATTTTATTGCCCACTTCTGCGCATTTTCACAATTATGTACAGGGTATTTAGTATTTATAAACTGCAATTAATCAATATATAAAATAAATATATATATATTAAAATAATACATACCCCTCAGTTCAAATCTAGTCTCTGAAATGGAAGAATTGAATTTAAATTTCCTACAGACAACATGTTATTTTATTACCCATTTCTGCGCACTTGCACAATTTTGTACAGGGTATTTAGTATTTATAAATTGCAATTAATCAATATATATAATAAATATATATATATATAAATAATACATACCCATCACTTCAAATCTAGTCTTTGAAATGGAAGAATTTAACTTAAACTTCTCACAGACAACATGTTATTTTTATTGTGCACTTTTGCGCACTTGCTAAATTTTTTACAGGGTATTCAGTATATATAAACTGCAATTAATCAATATATTTGGACGTCTTTTACCATTTGATATTTATCTGAACTGCTGTTGCAATTTATGGCGGTTGTCAGTTTTTGGCAAATGTTGTCGTCTTTTAGCATAGAAATCGAGCCGAGTTGAGGCATTCAACTGTGAAACAATAAAAATTTGCGCTTATTGTCTGTAGAGTTGACAAATTTCACACGCACTCGCCAGATCCATGAAAATTGTATGAAATTGGGCTGGGCAATCTCAGATTGAGGGAAGGTTACACAAAAAAATGAAAGAGAAAGAGAGAAACAAAAGCAGTAATAAACAATGGGCTACAGCATTTGTCATAGATACGTATGTGCTCTAGTGTGAGAAGGGGTGTCAACTCTGGCAGCATCTTTGACATGGCTGGCTGGCAAAAGAAATGTTATGTAATTAATACAAACGTATTGAGAATGAAGAAATTGTCTCGCATTACGTTTATTTACACGGAAATGTGTCGCATGTTTGTCAACTGGCTGACAGGATGTCCTAGCGAGTCCTAGCTGCTGCTGCTCCACGATGATGAGATTCAATTAAAAACACAAGCTTTGTGCCCCAACTCACTGATAGATAGAAAATATTTGTTTTAACCGACTGCGTTTTATGTAAATAAATGCTTAACGGGCTGCATGCCACCAGCTACTTTAGAGTGTTTAATGAGGCAAACTGAGGGAAACGAAGCCGAAACGAAGAAGATCCACAAGGAAAACAATTAGAAGCAGACTGACAGCCAGACAAGGATCTCAAAAAGGACTCGCAACTTGGCATACGCTGCAACTCAAATAAAGTGGCAGACTTGCAGACCGAAGGACAGCAAAATCAAATTGCCTCAACGTCGCCAGACGCCGAATAACAAATTTGAGAGCTAGACGCGTTTTTTATACCCTGTAGGAAACAGTGCAACTAAATGCAACACATGAATAATCATGAAAATGCGAAATAATAAAAGAAAACACTTAGATTAATTGCTATATTATTTTATATATAAATCTATTATAGTTAGCTTAATTTAGCTTAATTTATTTATTTATTTAATGTGAACTACAAGCCGTTACACCATATTTCAAATATTTAAATAATAAATAAATTAAAAAAAAAAATAGAATAATTATTAACAGCAATTAAAACTTACAATTTATTTAATTTATTTCCACAAAGAAAACAGCGACTTATCAAATCTGACCGCTGAGCAAACTAAAAATTCTCTCAGCAATTTGTACACCTTTTGGCTGTGATTATTTCATGCACACAATTTTCAACTGGGTCTGTTACGAATCGGGTCCAGTTTTTGGTGCCTCATCTTGTTGCCTGTGTAAACAACAGTTGCCATGCCGCTAAATCAGGCGTGTACAATTTCAGTATGCTGCATTTTATGCCACACATTTTGTTAATGTTTGCCCCTCGCCACTCGCCATTCGCCTCTTCCACAACCTTAATTTCATCTGTCGCCTTCTCTCTCTCTCTCTCTCTCTTTCTCTCTCTCTGTCTCTCTCTCTCTCTCTATCTGTGTGTGTCTTTCTTTCTGAGTATTTTCGGGGCTGTCGCCCTCATCGTCGCATCGCCGCTGGAGTTTTTGGGTAAGAAATTTCAGATGTTTGCAGCAGATGTTTTTTCCATTTTCATTTATACAAAAATCGGCTTTTATCTTTAACCATTCCTCGATGCACTCGATGGCTGGCGCTGATGCGATCTCTTCCGATCCCTTCCAAATACACATATATGAGCATCTACTCCACCAGCGAGTTTGCCTCGTTCACCAAATTATGATAATGATAATACGCATTGTGTACCTCCTACCAAATAGCGAAGTTGTCCCGCATCCCTTTGTCCGCCAGATCCTTTTGTGCTGCAGTCCTTTTCACACCAAGGCCCAAACCCAAAACCCAAACCCGAACTTGTCTAATGAGCCTGGCCTGGCGTTGCTGATGCCAAGTCTTTGATAACAAAACTCAGCTAAAGAAATGTTGGGCGCGTCTGATTTGTCATACAAATTATAGACCAGCTCTTGGGAATAGAACTTTAAATAGGGGAGCGGTGCAGGTTCCACTTGCAAATGTGGTACGCGGTGGGGGGAGGGCTGCAACGAATCAACTTGCCACCGAGCGTAGCTGACAGAGAGAGAGTGCCCAAAAGCAAATTACCAATTAGGAATGACATTTGCCAGGCGGTTGTTCTAAGCACAACATTTAAGCATTTACACGCCACAACGAAGCTAAACAAATGCCAATTGAGTGAATGCAGCTGAAAATGGAAGGGAAAATGTAATGCATTTTGCAGTTCCGGTTGAGAGCGGAAGGAAACGCGTGCCGTACGCGTGTGAGACGAACCGAATCAATTGGGATTGGGATCGGGTGGAGGATGTGTGTGATATGAGAATGCAGAGCAGCTGATATATGTATACGTTGCATGTGGCACATAAGACCCAGCTGCAATGAAATTTGAGCAGAGTGCAAACATCTGTGTCCTGGCCAGGTATTCATGCAACATTTTGCATGCAAAACTGCAGCTGAGCTAATTAAATTTCTTTTTCTTTGCATTTTTTTTTTATCGATTTTTTTTTCTATTTTGTCAGCTGCAAATTTGTGACTTTTTGTTGTCATTTCCGCTTGTTGATGCAATTTAGCTGTAACCCAATGCTGTCAAATGTCCTTACAAACTTCCGTTCTAGCCATGGGTGTTCCTTGCTCTCTCTGCAAATTATTGGTTATGGTCATGTTGCTTCCGCCCACCCGCCTGTACCGCATCCTTTGCAGCTTCCTGCAGTTTGTTCAAGGTAAATTCAATTTGAACGCTAAAGACTGAAGACAGCGGCGTCTGTTTACACAATTGAGCAAGTACTGTACAGTAAAGTAGCATGACAAATTCCGCCTCCAAAAACAAAGTAAAATGTATAGAAATCGCATAGTCGACTTTAGCCCGGTTCACAATGCATTATCTTCACTCGAAAAGCAGAAGCCAGAACTCAATTCTCGATTAGCGCATGGAATTTCAGTGTACGTGCTTGGGATACAGTGAGCCCCAAAAGAATTCCGCTAACAATAAACAGACATAGCAATGCATATGTGCATGGACATGATTAGCTCATATAAGTTGCTCCAAGATTTGATTGAGTTTGAAACTTAAATTAATAAAATAGCTCACATAATTATTCAAAGCGCAAAGCAAAACTGATCGTCACCTAATTTATGTATATCGAAATCGGCGATCTTTATTCAAGTTTGACCTTTCCATGTTCCTTGAACTGTGCTTGATTATAAACAAGAATTAACAATAAATTAAATAAATGTTTAGTGTTTATGCAAAGCTTTTAAGAGCAACAAAACATTTTCCAGCCAAATGTAAATTTTTCGCTCAAATTCTTTTTTTTTTGTTTGTTCATCAATGTTTCGCAGATATTTGGAAATTACCAAATTCTAACAGTTAATTAATCAATCAACCCCATGTGCAAAGTATCTCAAAATTATTTACCGTTCCCCAATCGAACTTTCAACCGCACACATTAATTACATTGACCTTGCTTCACACACTCGCACACACACACACGTGCAGCTAATCAACCAACAACAACAATAAAAAACAAGTTCATTATGTTTGCCCTTAACAATCAATAAGGCCTAATCTAATGTGTAGTAAGGTAACCCACACAAATAAACCCAAACGAAACGAGAAATTCAAAATCTTAAAATGGAATTTTGAGCGCATGCTGAGCATAGTTTGCAGCAAGCTCGACTTCAAATGAGAAAACCTAAAGCTTGGCTTTTTAACAGCTACACAGATACAGCTACAGATACAGCTACAGATACAGCCATAGATACAGCTACAGATACAGATACATATACACCTATAGCTACACTCTAGCGATGATGTTCGGTACAAGCCGCTTGCCCGGCACAAGCTAATGAAAAATCAATTTAATGCTAATGCAGCACTGTCGGGGGAGGGGGTGGGGGCGGAGTCGATCGCTAGAACAGGGTTGGGGGCGTTAGCGTTGTCTGAGTAGTTTTTTTTCTCCATCTGTTATTTTTATACCCTGAACCCATTGAAAATGGGTAAAAAGGGTATAATGGTTTTGTGCAAATGTATGTAACAGGCAGAAGGAAGCATCTCCGACCCCATAAAGTATATATATTCTTGATAAGGATCAACAGCCGAGTCGATATAGCCCTGTCCGTTCGTCTGTCCATCCGTCCGTCTGTCTGTCCGTCTGTCCGTCTGTCTGTCCGTCTGTATGAACACATGGATCTCAGAGACTATAAGAGCTAGAGACTTCAAATTTGGAATATAAGATGACGTGTACCAGGCGCAGATCAAGTTTGCTTTATTTTATCGATAACTGCCTCAGTTTTTTAATTATCGATATATTTCGATTTCCGATAGAAATAAATTCCACAATTTAAGAGGCAGAGGCTTCTAATTTATACATAATATGCATATATGTACATGTTATTGATCAATTGCCGAAATTTCATTTAAGGGTATATCGTAGGCGAGTCAACTCGACTACAGCATCTTACTTGTTTCTCCTGAGACTATTCAACAGAGACGACAACTGTGAATGATCAAAAGGTATGAGGAAAAAACATTTCAAACATTTTTTAGCAGCATCATAAAAATGTACATAGATTTTTTTGGGTTGTTGTTGCTATTATTGTTATTCTACGTTTGCCCAAATAGCTCGAGTGGCCCTTTTTATTACACACACACACACACACATACATACACTCGCACTCACACTCACACACACACACCCCATAAACAATAAACAAACAAATGGCAACAAAATAAACAAATTGAAGCAGTCACAATTGCTCGGGCCAACTCTTTGACGTGTTGGCCAAGTTCGAAAAACAAACAGTTTGCTAGATATGTATGTAGACGGATATAGAAATATTCTAGCGTTAAGTTTTTAACAAATGTTGACCAATGCAAGGGCAAACATTCAAAATCGAGTTAAAATGCAGCAGTCGAAAGACTGCAAGACTTCGATATACCCTGTCAACAGGTTGAGCATTATAATAATGCAAAATTTTTGGTATTGTTTATTGTTTATACTTGAGTCTTCGATTAAAAAACAACAATATTAACATAAAAAAATTTTTAAAAAATACATTATTAATTTTTGCTTTTATACTTATGAAATATAATTTTAAACACGTTCCTATCTGCAGCATTAGCTAGATAATTGAATATATTTAGAGACTTAGAATTAACAAGTTCAAATAACAAATATTGACAATTAATTAATGTTATTTTATGCTATTGTTATTGACATAAAACTATTCCTTACCATGATAAATACAGTCAATAAAACAATGGAAATGCGATAATAAATTTTAGCATATACAGCAGATTTGTGGCAATTGCTACTGGATGAGAGCTTATCAGACATTTTGTAATCACTTACAGGGTATACAAATGAACGCCGACTGACAATGTGGCAGCTGCACTTAAGTATGAGAAGTATCTGCGTGTCTGTGAATGCGATCGAGTATCTTTTGTTTGCTTTGTTTAAATGCTATGCTAATTAATGACTACTGCTGTTGCCGTTGCCGTTGCTACTCGTCTTTGATTTCCAACTGGCTAATCAAGCAGTTAATAATGCGATTTGCGCCAATTACAAAACAAGTCAGCGCATTGATATTATTATTATTATTAATTTTTTTGTTTTATTTATCAGCAATTTACATATTTGTCGCGTCTTTTTATTTATGTTCGAAATAACTTTGGGGTGCCAAAACACAACACGGAAATGCAAATTCTTAAAAATGGCTTGCGATACAGCGATTTCCGAGGAGCGTTGTTAACCGGAAATTGTGGCACATTTGATAACATGTTTGAGCACAGAAGATGGAAAGAAGAAGAAAAAATAATGTCAAAACAAAAACAATGAAGAAAAAAACACCACTTCGATAAAGTTGCTTAAGTTTCCGCTATCAAACAAAATGTTTGTGGTTTGGCTTGGCTCATAATATGATAAGTAACAAAATGCCAACTCACGTGGCAGCCGTATCATGCGATATAGACAGGTACAAGCTATCCAAACTCTAAATGTTGCATGCAACGTGACCACTACAAAGTATAAAATGGCATGAGACAGCAACTTAAGTACATACCACATGGACATGCAACAGTCGATCAGGGCTTACTGCCGTGGAGTCTAACCAACGAATCAACCAACCAACCAACCATCCATCCATCAAGTTGGCCATGGCCCAAACGTGTTGAGCGTTCCGCAGCGAAAAATTGAAAAGCATCTAATTGGTAATTATGAGATGAGCGCGTGCTTGTCCAAAAAGAAAGAAAATAAAAAAAAAAAAGGAAAACACGAAAACATAACAAAAAAATAACATAAAACAGAACACAACATGCCAAAACAATTAAATTAAAAACATGAATTCAAATCAATAAATCGACTGGAAGATACCTCAAACTAATGCTCGCCTATAAAGAATTTATTTCATTATTATTACCATTTTTAAGTTATAGTTAGTTTAAGCAATCAGATCTTAAAAACTAAATTAGTCTTATAAATAATGTTCAACACCAGCTCAAAGATAGCCCTTTTAAGTTTTCAGGCTAACAGGGTATAGAAAAGGGGTCAGTCTTCGTCAATGCAGCCGAGCTGGTAACTTGGCTTCAAGTCGCGGCTAATTTGGGCAAAAGCGTTGTATCTTATGATTAAGCCCAAATTTTGTCTGCAGGGCGACTGCCAAAAAATGCTGGTTACAAACAACTGAAATTATATGGCAGACATATGCGTGTCTCGCACAGATTGGTAATTGTATAAAACTTAAATAAACTTAAAAATTGACTGAAAGTAGATTTTACTTTTAAGTTGAAGTGGCGCTAATTTAAACGAGTGCTTCGATACAAGAGTTATTAGCCTAATAGCCATTAAGCTAATAAGGCCAAAACTTAGCAGAAGTGCGTCTTAAATCAACATTTCAAAGCTATAGCAATGTTTGTGAACCCTGAAACACTGCCCACTTTTGGCCAAAGATACTAAAATAATGGCAAATATTTGCGTTTCTCGAGTGCCGCTTGAACTGCAGCAGAAAGTACTGAGAATTCACAACAAGTTTTTTTGGCCAAAACTGAAGGGCCATTATGACAACCAATTCAAATATTTTGTTATTTTTCGTTGCATTTTAATTAAATGCCTCAACTTCGAAGACCCAAAAAAAAGAAGAGATACAATTGTAAATAAAAGGAGGGAGTAGCAAAAATAATAGAAATTGTTTCATATTGTAAAAAGCGGATTTCATTCAAAGTGTCCCGTACAAAAATAAAATATTTCACCCTCGCCAAAAAGAATAAAGGAAAAAAGAAGAAGATGAAAAATTTGATGCGGCATTCAACACACAAATGTTTAGAGTGCGTGTGTGTGTGTGTGTATCTGTATCTTGCAGATAGAATTTTGTTGCACACTGGGATTTCGTGGTGTTTGTTTGGGGAGAGCGGTTCTGTCCCCTTCCTGGTCACAACTCTTGTTTGGTTTCAGTTTTATATTTTCTTCTTTTCGTTTAGAATGACTGCACGTACTGAAAGCAACGGGAGAGAGAAAGAGAGATAGAGCGAAATAGAGAATAGGCAGCGACGGAGAAGTGGAAGCCCACATTACAAATGCGCTCTTCATGTTATTTAAGTAAAAGTGTGAAAAGATGAGCGGGCATGGAAAAAAACTTTGAGATATTTACTACCACAGTTGCGCCCACAGCCTCGATCCGCTCCTGGATAAGCGTCACGACGTAAACAACAGAGAGAGAGAAAGAGCAAAAGAAACGCCAAAAACTCGTCAAACATCTTAGAGCGAGGGTGAAGGCGAGGGTGTTACTTGGGAGAGAGAGTGCACAAGCGAGATGCAGCGCACGAAGTTCAACTTACTGGTGGTTGTTTTTGGCAGCGAGAAAGAGAGAGAGAAAAAGAGAGCGAACCATTAACGACGTCAGCGTCGTCACGAAGCACAAAACATGCTGAGAACGAGAGCGAGCAAACGTGAACGAATGTGAGAGAGGCCAATTGACTAGCCAGAAGCCGTAAACACAACAAACGCATGAAAAATACAAATCAGTTTTTGGCGGTACGCGCACCAAGACGGTTCATCTAAAACGGCGACGGCAGATTGAAAGCTGATTATAAGAAATCTGCGAACGTTGCAATATTCGTGTGCGTAAAAATTTTTGGCGCGTACAGGCGAAAGTCAAGCGAGTAATTA
Source organism: Drosophila kambysellisi (assembly GCA_035042185.1). Lineage (NCBI taxonomy): Eukaryota > Metazoa > Arthropoda > Insecta > Diptera > Drosophilidae > Drosophila > Drosophila kambysellisi. Next base: position 8,454,768 of record JAWNLS010001251.1, read on the forward strand.
AAATAAATATATAAAGAAAATTTATAAAACAAGTTTCTCGCGCTACGTTAAAGTAAGAAAATGTATTAAACCCATTGCGGAGACGGTTAAAAAACAAAAAAAGAAACAGTGTTTGTTGTGTCAGTGTTATTGCGATGCCTGCCACGCCCACAATTGTGTTTGAAAACGGCACCGTGCTGGGCGCCATGAGCAGCGAGCCAAGGAAGTTGCCAGCGGCAACAGCAGCGTTTGTCATACCGGAAATTGTGATTAGCGCCAGCAGCAGCAACAGCCTCCAGCGAAGTCGCAATGACATTGGAAACGAAGATAACGCTGCCGAATCCACAGCATTGCTGCAATATCAACAACAGCAGCAGCAACAACTTCAGCAACAGCAGCAACTACTGCAGCAACAGCAGCAACAACACCAACAGCAACAACACCAACAGCAGCAGCAACAACAGCAGCAGCAGAGCTGCGAAGAGGATAACGAATTTGAGCAGTTTATATTGAATCGCACCACATCGGAGAGTAACATGCTCGAATCGAGTGTTTACAGTGAGTTGCAATTTGGTGCGAATGCAACACCCACCAGCAACACCCTCAATACGAGCGCCTGTTCGCGCAGCGATTCGCGGCAGAGCAAGCGAACGCGCCGCAAGTTGCACACCAGAGCGAAGAGTAAATGCGGCGATGGGGCAAGTGGTGTGGTGGGTGTTGCAGCTGCAGCTGCTGGCGCTGGCGTCACAGTTGCAGGTAGCGGCGTTGCGCCACCTGTTGTTGGCAGCTATCCGCCACAATATACGGCCATCTTTCTGGATCCCCACAATCATCATCATCATCATCATGCGGCAGCGGCTGCGAATGCGATGGCAAACGCTGCTGCCGCATCTCCATTCCTCAATACAAATCCTGAGAATGCGGCGGCGGCTGCCAACTATTTGCAATATCATCCGTACTATCAGCAACGGGCAATGGGCATAAGTCATTCGCATCCTGGACATCATCATCTGCATCATGCGCGCAGGTAACTTAAAAGCGATATTAAAAATTGAGGGGCGAGCAGAGCGGGGGGGCGAGGCAGACACTAAATTGACAGTAGCCAAAGGCTAGCCACACAAATCGTTGGGGAAGTGGCCATTAAAAATGGCTACTGTCTGCTCTGCTCTGGCTCTGGTCAATAGCAGAAGCAGAAGCAGTAGCAGGCAGCAGTAGCAGGCAGCAGTAGCAGGCAGCAGTAGCAGGCAGCAGTGGCAGGCATCATTGTGGCAAGCGCATCGAAACCGAAAGTTTGACAGACGCATTTAAAATTATAATTGGTATGCTGCCGCGTGGAGCAGCAGCAGCATCTTCTGCCCCGCTGCTCCAATGCCAGAAATAAAACTTTATCATTCAACAAAAATCATGTCACGCACAACAACAACAACAACAACGACGGGAAGAAGAAGCAGCAGCAATACAAATTCTACTTCATGCCCCTCAATACAAAACTGGAGCAGAGATTTTCTGCCTGCCTGCGAGTCGAGGGCAGAGTCTAGAGACTCAAGTCTAGACCCTCCACTTTATGCCTTATTGGGCAGATTAACTGACATTGATATGCACGCCAAAAGAATTCCATAAAGCTAAAGATACGACCAGACTCTCTTGTAGTACTTGCCTCTCCAGGGAGGGAGGGACCGCTGCTGTTTAACATGTCACATGTAAGGCCTCTGTGATTATCACAAAAGCTGTGTGTGTACATACATACCCTGTAACCACAAGCAGCTATGTGGCATATCATTTGTGTGCATAGTGTGCCTTAAGGTTTACCAATGTGTTTAGTAAAACAAAAAAGAAGTTTTACTATTGAATATTATCTAAGTAACAATCGAATTACGAAATGTCAATCGATAATCGATAGACCATCATGCTTAGCAGCGATATTTAACAGTTAATAATCGACTATTCATAGAATAACAATTGATATTCTATTAATGGTTAAAGTTAGTTAGAATTACAATATATAATTTAGAATAGCTCTGCTCATCAAGTGGTCTATTCGATATTTCTAAGATTTTTTTGGGTTTATATAACAGGAAACAGGTTCTGAAATGATATTAAGATATACACAAGAATTCATATTGGAATTATCGATAATGTAAAGCGGAAATCCAATTTTTAAATAAAGTTCAATAGCTTTACTAATTTTGAACAATTATCGATTCTATAAGTAGGAGATGTGTATTATCAAGAACAGATGTCAATTGCTATTATAAGCTACAGGGTATCTTATAGCCACTATCATCCCAAAATATATCTCGTAAAATTCGTGGAATTCCGTGCGAGAAGCATAAAAATTAATAGTTGCTCATAAATTTGTTCAGCCCAACAGAACATGGAACATGTCCAAAAAGTGCCTTTGATTAATTGTCATAGTGTATCTATCCACTGTATCCAAATGTATTTGTAGTTTCAGCAAGTTTCAGCTTAAAAATACTACCGGAAAAAAATTACGAAATATTAATTAAAATAAGCGACATGATTAATTAAGCCATGTTACAAAAGAAACAGAAGCAGTTTGGGCACATTTTTAAAGTGTCTCGATTACACAATTTATTAAGCCCGAATCAGCAACAATACATTTTGATGGACACCTGCATTAGGCGTTAGACCCCATTGATGGGTCAAGGAAATCGAATCGAATCGAATCCAATTAAAACACTTTTGAGAACACGTTCAATAAAAAAAAACAACAAAAATTGACACGAGACCCTACAAAATTGATAGACGGCAAATTAGACGCACTAACGAGATCCGAAGGCGTCTGATAACGCTATGGAAATACTACTCCCCGGAGACCCACGAGACCATAAATACATAAAACTTATGACGTGTACGCAGCACTCAATTCAAATATTTACTATCAGACATGCACTTGTGGGAATGCACGACTACAAGATATCCTATAGTCAGAGAATGGGCTTTAAATTGAGAAATTTGAAAGTAAAGTAAATAGTTGTATTAATTTCTTTTTAATTTATTATTATAGAAAATTAACTTTAATAGCTGTTAGTTATTTTATTATTATTTAAATTTTATTATTTTATTTTATCCAGAATGTCAAACTTTACAGACAACAATATAAATTATTGAAGTTTTTCCATTTTCTATTTATTGAGTTTGTTTTTACAGAATACCCCGTTTACACACATTACGATGGGTACAGGGTATAGAAATAATAAAGAGTGTACACTGAATGCCACTCGACAGTTAATTGAAACTATTATTTGCTGTCATATCAGAAAATATAAATTTCAAAAATGAAACAAATATTGAAACAAGTTCAAACCAAACACGATTCAAAGGAAAAATGGGCACAAAAAAAAGGCCTAAACAAATCAAATGAGAGGAGTTCAATTTGAGAATCTATTTGACAATGTAATAGGTATGTCTGCAGTGTATGTGTGTGTGTGTGTGTGAGTATTGGTGTGTGTGTTGTGCACATAAAAATCGATACTTTGTAACGCTCGAGTGCACAGCGCATTAGTTTATAGGCTGAGGGAATTTGGGCCTAGAGTTCGATACGAATTTTAGAGCCGTGGCACAAATTTCATTCAGTCAGTTGGTTCCTTGAACTCACCTTTCTTAACGCTGTCATTTGACACCACACACAAGAGAGATAGAGATAGAGAGAGAGAGGAGAGAGACAGAAGAGTCAGTTTGGGTTTCAGTTTTGTGGTTGCTTTGCTGTCACCGTTGGCACTTAACTAGCTGGCTCAGCCGCAGGTCTTCTCGTCCTCGCATGTCCTCGCACATCCGGAACGAGCAGAACTTGCCTCACTGCTCAAGTATCAGATAACTGCGTCTTCTCTAATCTGTGCCACGCACTCTACAAAACTCATCAGGCCATAAAATGCTCATTACTTCTACTCGTAATTTTTTCATTTTTTTTTTGGGTACCTCAAAGATGATGTTTGGTGCTCGCCCCTTTTTCAAATAGCCTTTGGGCTTTATTGATAATGAATGTTGTGCTACCTTCGGGGGATTTTTTTTTGTCAGCAACCCCAAATTCGATTCTGACCGCCCCCTCACTGATTTTTGAGCATAATTCAATTTTATCAGCTGCTAACAGCAGCTAACGTGAAATGAGAAATTTGTAAATTTGAAAATATAAAAATATTTTAGGGCAGTCACCTTTGCTGCCAATCATATTTCTCAAGTGTGTTTTACGGCTTAAGGGTTGCTAAACAAATTTTGTTGTTTAGCCTATTTACGAGACTTTTAAACGCCCTTACGCCACACACACACACACACACACACACACACTAAAAAGCAGATTTACGGTATAATAGCTTTTAAGGTTATTCCAAAAATTATCAAATGATAATGATATGTCTGAAAATCCATTAGTTGCAGTACAGTTACGTCTCAAACTCAGCTTAAGTGCAGCTTAATGTGCGCATTCATTAACACACAAAAAAAAAAGAAATAAAGAAAAAACCTGAAGAAAAAAAAACCAAAAAAAAAGAAACGCTGCCTCTTAAAAAACGAAAGAGCCGTGAGTTTGCTCCGCTTAATGATGGGCTGGCCAGCTTAGGCGGCATCAGGCTCATCATCATACTTCTTCTTCTTGTACTGCTACTACTACTACTACTTGGACACGTGAGCAACATTGTGTGCTTGGAGGGGGAGGCGTGGAGAGGGTTGGGCAGTTAAACAGTAGCCTCCACCAGCAGTTGTTTGGGTCCGTGCCGTAGGCGCAGTTAAGCTGTAAACAATGGCACCGTCAGAATTCTAGTGCAGGCCTACTTATGGCCTAAGCCGCTTAAGTTTACTCAGTGTATGCGAGCCCAGTTCTAAGCTCCAAATTTATGGCTAATAAGTCTAATTGACTTTTGATCATAATTTACAGGGAATGTGATATTTAGTTTAGCCGCTTTTCTCACATGTCGGCTAATTTCAAACAGCTAATTTTGGGTCTTTTTAATTTGAAGAGTGCATTTCAGGTACATTTACATATGGCGAGTACGATGACTTCTTAGATGTATTATTTTAACCGTTTCCTATCACACGCATTTTTTGTTTTCTTATTTCCTTGACACCCAATTACGTTTTCGTTGGTTTTTCCTATGCGGCTTCCTACTCTAATGGCATTCTTAATTATGCCACTTCCCCCCGTTTGCCGGGCTTTGATCAAGTCTCGGGTTACGCATGCGCAATGTTGATGTTTTAACTGTACACACACACATATGCACAGAAAAGTGGCCAAAATAGAAAATGCTATTAGGGAAGCAATTATACCTAATGACGACCAACTGTGGCCCACTCCCATCGACGCTAACAAAACTGGGTCAGCAAGTGTGGCTTAATGCGTTAGGGCTAATGACGCGGCAAAGAAAGTCTAAAGTCGAATCGAGTCGAGTCAAGTCGAAAGACAAACAATAGGGCTACTAAATTGCAACGGAAGTCGCTGCCGATATTGTAATACGCAATATCATCGGATCACAATTATACCCTATAATATTACACAATGAAGGGTGTTGCGACTTGCTCTCATTTTGAATTATCTGCTTTGCATCGTAAATACTTAATTTTTTAAGTGCTGACTGAAGATTTATCTTAAGTTTAAATTTATGACTAACGCCTTCAACTTTTTATAATCATACAGCAGAAAAGCAATTGGAAAACTGCGTCATTCGGAATTTTTTGATGATTTCATCAGTAGAATCTATTGACTGCCAGTTGAGCTTATTACAGCTATCTTTTAATCATCCTAAAAAATATTAAAACACTTCTCTTTAAATTATTATAGAATCATTAAAGTTGTTAAATAAATGCATTGTGCTATTTTTAAATAATAACTCAACTAATTGCAAATCAATCAATATCACAATTTAATCTGATATAATTATTATAGGGGTATTTTTTAATTCTATTCACTATTAGGGATTTCTCAAGAATTGCAACAATCAATTATTATATAATTATCAATTAAATATCATTTAATATACGTTTAAGCATTAAACCTTCCCCTATAATTACTACAAAATTCCGCTATAAATTCTTACGACAGCTAAAGTCACGACTTATATTGATTTTAAATATTGGCTTAGCTTTAATTATCAATTAAATAATTATATAATTATATATTCTTTTGTTTAACTATCAAATTGATCGTTAGCTTTTTGTAAGTAGTTTTCCAAGATCTGTATTTTTTCTTAGGATTACTACCGATAGTGTCTGCGAATATAACTCAATCAATAAATATCCACAGCATTTCAGAGTGTAACCCAGCGCATTAATAGCTATTTTATGTATACGACTGAAGCCTCATGTTGCACGTTGAGGTATCTGTAGAAGTGGCTGCCCCATTTCAATTTCAATGCCCGCTGATTGAGCTTAAGAACCGCAGCCGAATCTGAAACTGAAACTGAAACCGAGGCGAGAAATGTTTACGAGCCGTCGAGAGTGCGGCAAACATTTTCGAATAACAATAAATGCTGCACTCACACAAGCTCATAAATTAGCTGAGTGTGTGCGAGTGTGTGTGTGTGTGTGTGTGTCTGAGGGGTGTCATCTCTAAAATGGTGGCATTGTCAAAGGGACTGACAAAATTCAAGCACATAATTCACAAGTGCCACAAACAGCAGCGTGTGCCGAGAACAAATACTGCATCTGAGTAGCTTTTGTATCTTTTGTATATTTTGTATCTTTTGCCGATGAGCATTGAGCAAATGATCTAGCTGACAAATGATGCAGCTTCTATTCGGTCTATACAGTTAGTTTGGGTCATTAAAAATGCATCAGGCCTTTAGGCCAACTATCTGATTTGGGCAAAAACAGTTAACAAACTGTTTGCAACAAGCTTTTGAAATGCAAGATACAAGAACTGTTTTGAGTACGTGTTGCCAATTGTCAATGAATTTTGCTGGCTGATTTATGCGTCTTACAGTTTAACCAAATTTATGACTTGGTCAACTCGTTGCACTGCCATCATTTTGATGTATGACATGCAGCGTGTATCAGTTTTTTGACAACTGCAAAATGTCATTAAAAAAAAGAAAATAATGTGTGGCAATGCCTAAAAATACAATCAATAACAGAAATACATAAATATTTCGTTTTATTAATAAACAACGTTAATAACTCAACATTTTCAGTCACATGAAAAAAGGCTGTGCCGCTTGGATATCAAATCAAATTGATGAGTCTCTTCACGCCCCAATTACAACCACAACTGTGTTGCCAGTTTATTATTGTTTTTTTTTTTTTTTATTAGATCTATTATATTTTTTTTTTGTTTTATTTTTCTGTATGCAACAGCAGAGGGTGCTTTAACTTTGTTGCAAGATGTGTAACGCAAGTGTGAAGATATATTCCAAGAGACTTGGATCTAACCTAGTTATTATTTTGAAACATATCTTTAGGAAAATTGTCTACTATTTTTTATTTAAACATTAAATTTTACTTTGAATTTAATTTAATTTAATTCTTACGTCGACTTATATTAGTTTACTATATTCACATATAGCAAAGGGCATTCCAACTTTGCCACGCTATAATTAATTTTCCGGTCGTTTTTTGTTTTTTTTTTTTTGGTTTTCGTGCATTTTCCGAGGGTTCCATATCAACTTTTTTAAGATGACAAATTGCAGACAATTGAGTGTGACGCTGTCGCCTCGAAATTAGTTTAGGGAGTTGATCGTTGCACTCAATCCTCGCCGCCCGCAGCTGTTTGGCTATTGTAAAGTAAATTAAATCTCAAGCCCGACACCCCCCCCCCCCCCCCCCAATCACCGCACTCCACCCCCTCCCTTGTGCATTATTTGTGTTTGTTTTTTAGGGCTTTTCAAACGTTTTTCTTTCAGTTTTCTTTTATTGCTTAATGCTTCCTTTTCTGGGCATTCACATTTATGATTTTATTTAGTTTTACGGCACAACCAACATTTTATTTTCGCACCTTAAAGCTGCAGGTTGCCTAGTTTTATTGAGCATTAATATTACGATAGACCCCACGCTAAAAAAAAAGAAAAAACAATAAACATTTTGGTTCAAGTTTATGGCTGTCCAGATGGAGTGGGGGTATATTTAATACCTGTTGCAAGTCGCCTTTGTCTTCCACAACAAGTAACAATCGAGATACAAAAAATGTGATTTATAAAAAATATCACGAAGAAGTAGACGAGAGCAAGCAGCAAATCAAATGGGAAACAGCTGCCAAGTAGTTGCAAGACACACATGGGCTACGCACAGCGAGGGGCAGCAAAGGATCGGCAAAGGACACGCAGGTGCAACCATTCTCAACAATTTATGCAGGCACAAACTGGACAGCAGCAAACAACGAATGATTCCCAAATGTGTGTTTGTGTGTGTGTGTGTGTGTGTTCTAAATCATAGATTTGAAGGCAGGAGAACAAAGGGAGGCAGCGTTAGAAATGAGGGAGGGGCAGTGCGCAGCGAAGAGGACGATGCGTAACATGTGGTAGACAAAAGGATCCTGCCACTATGATATAATGTGTGCCTCAGGAGCCAGCTAGGCCTCAGCTACCTGAACGCCTAAACTCAGGTAGCAGCAGTCAAAGATGCCACATTATCTTTGCAATCCAAACAAAAAGATACACACTGAGAGAAAATTGTTGCACATTCATAAAAGTGAATGAAAGTAAAATGAGTGATTTTATAAAATGGGGAAATGACTTAATTATGTAGCAACTTTATTCTACTCTAGGACTTCTACTACTAATAATAATAATTATTAATGTGGATTAATTAATATATTAATAAATTAATTAATTAATATATATTAAGAAAGATGTGCAATAAACAAAATAAATTATTACAAAATATATAAAATTCACCGAGACTTGGTCGGAATTTTTTGTATACATCAATTATTTATTTCATTTGCATCCTACACTACAGGAAAAATTACGTTAAATAAATAATTTAAAAATATAATTAAAATAAAAATCTCAAACAAATCTCACAAATTTGTTAGCCACAAAATATTTTCACTTTAATGTCATGACAATATCTGTTTAGAATTTGTAGCCATTCAATTTACTTCCACATTCCCGCAGTGTAAACTCATAAATTTGATTTTCTTATCCACTTTCAGAACGCTCCTGGACGTGGCTGTACCGCTGGCCGGTGGCAGTGGCGACATTGCCACCAATTTGACGAGTGGCAATCTGAACATCTCAGCCGCTGGCGCTGCCAGTGGGGCATTGAGCAGCGCTGAGCTGGGCGTGGCGCCGCTTGGCTACAGTTTTCGCAAATGGTTCGCGCGACCGTCGCTGCCCTTTGTCATTGGGATCTTTGCGCTGGGCGGTGTTGCCTGCACGCTCGGTGGCATTGTGCTGGGCTCCACGGGTCTGATTGAGCACTCCACACAGTATCTGAGTGCGGCGCTGCTCATGATTGGCATTGGTGTCTCACTGCTGGTCATCTCTGGCGCCATTTGGCGCCTCAGTATGCCGGATGATGTCGATGATTGTCCGTGCTTTAGGCGCATGGAGACCTGTCGCAATTGCAACAGTCCGCATTGCACCAATCGCCTGCTGCCCGGCAGCTATCTCTATCCGGAGTTCCAGCATCGACCGCCGCCGCCATCGTATCTCACCTCGCTAAATGAATACGCCTTTGTCTATCATCCCAGTACGGCGCATCCACAGGCGGCATATGCTGCAGTCCGCATGAATACTCCGCCGCCGCTCTACCGCTCCACATACTCCTTGAAGTAAGTGCCGTGAAAACAGTTTTATTTGATTTCAGTTTTGTTGCACAATTCATAAAACTATATTTTTGCCGGAGAGATAAAATTCTTGCATTAATTAGGGATGTTCCCACTGAGAGTTTTCACTGTACTTAAAATATATTTAAGATGTATTAGAGAAAAGAAACTAATCGATTGTCTGCCTTCCTCACTCCTTGCAGCACTTCGGTCACGCACATGCTGCCCGGAGGCGTGGCACTGCCGCCCACCAGCGAACAGCCGACAGATGATCAGATTGCCGTGGTCTGCACGCGTGAGGCCATCAGCCAGACATCGTTCAAGGAGCTGGAGATCGATGAGATACACGAGGATCCAGCCTCAATTCCACTCACCCGCGAGGCAGAAAGCCAAACACTTTTCAAGGAGGTGGAACTCGACTAGGGAATGAAGGAAGCGAGCAGAACGAATCTCTAGAGAAACAGCAAATCAGCTAAATACTTAGTTAGTGTTTGTGCTTTTTCCAGCCCCAAACTCTTGACTGATTTTTTCATATACAAAATACTATATATTTTATTCAGGCGTATCTGCAACATATTGAGAATTGTACAAATTTATTTTAGATTTTATAGATTTAAAAGCTGCCCTTTTTCAAACAGAAGGCTTAGTTCATTTTAAGTGTATATAATTTATATATATATATTTATTATTAATTACAAACGTCCTAACTATCTATATATATATATATAAAGAAAATAATATTTACATAAGTAAGCGATGTTTTTAGTTTTAGCCAAAAGCTCAATGCTGAGGCTCTTATGTTATGTTGATCATATTCGAAATGCCAAATTTAATAATAAATGTCTTCAAATGGCCTAAATGTGAAAACGGAGTGTATTTTATTTGTTTACATTGTTTGCTTTCAGCATATTTTAATTTATTACATAAGAATTAAATGTCTTACAAATGTTTTTACACAAGGATTTTAACGGGTAAGGAAATTATTTATTGAATTAAAAGTTAATTTAATCGTAAGATAAGCATAAATAATTCACAAAAACATGGCCTTAATACCTATTTTGACCATTTGCATGTAGCTTATACACTTTTGCTCAATTGAAATCATAACTAAAGTTAAATTCTTAGAAAAGTTTAGCTTTCAAGGAAAATTACTCATGGTGTACCTTTACTTTGGCCACTACTGTAAATCAGTTAAGCCACTCCGTTGGTTGTTGTCTTGGCTGCCAAGCACGGACTTCAACCACACACACCATGCATGGTCGACAATTAAAATAGGCTAAAAATATTCCTCCTGCATCGATGAACAAATAACTTAATTAGGGTTAAATTAAAAAGCAAAACAAAAAAACACTATTTAAACCGGGTCAACTGGTACTTAAATGAAAATTGTAAGTGTTTATTTTTGAGGAATTCGGCGCCAATTACACCCCACATAACAAATATACATTGTCACCACCAATTTTCAGGTGCTTATTAAATTTTTATAAGATACTCATTAACAATTCTCCAAATTATGCCACACGAAAGGATTCAAATGAGGCCAGTTTTGAAATAAGTAGCTCAATTGTCGACGAACCGTTGAAGTGAAAATGTATCTAAAGTTTATAATAGTGTCCTTTCTGGTGCTGGTTTTTGGTGCACTCGTTGGCTTCCTTGCCTTTCCCATGTTATTCCAAGAGCTGGTTATGCGGGTAAGTAAACAAAATGTGGAGCACATGGAGAAATTAACCCACAAATGGACCATGCAGAGTGTCAATTTGAAGCCAGGCAGTGAGACGCGCCAGTTGTGGGAAAAGTTGCCATTTCCCATGACCTTTAAGATCTACATATTCAATGTGACCAATGCGCGGGAAATTGAAATGGGCGGCAAGCCGAAGCTGCAGGAAGTGGGTCCATTTGTATACGAGTAAGGACTTAAATAAAGATTGAGGCTGACAATAAGAAAATGCATAATTATTTTTAGAGAATGGAAGGACAAGTATGATCTGTTGGACATAGAAGAAGAGGATGCCATCAGTTTTAATATGCGCAACACATTTAAAACACGCAGCGATTTGGGACTCAGTGGCGAGGAGCTAATAACACTGCCACATCCTCTGCTGCAGGTGAACACTAAAGCTTAAACTTTAGACTATAGTATATACAATCAAGATTTACAGTTCATGACCATAGCGAACCTGGGTCAGCCAGCAGAAACACAGGCAGCTGTTGCCTTAGGATTGGATTTGATTTTGAAGCCGGAGAGCGCTTTTATTACAGCAAAATTCTCGGATCTCTTCTACAATGGCATTGAAGTCAATTGTGCCCAGGAGCATGCTGCGGCACAGGCCATCTGTCAGCAGTTCCAAATGGGTGCAGTGCCCGGTGCAGTGCCACTAAATGCCACCCACTACAGTTTCTCGCTAATGGGAGCGGTGAGTCAAGAGTACACCAAGCCCAGGTCACAAAACTTATGAATTATGCAATTTAGGGAAATCACACGAATGCTGGACGCTTTAAGGTGTCGCGCAGCAGAGAAAATAAGTCCTCGGTGGGACGTGTACTGTCGTTCAACGGTGCGGAGCAGCTGCAAGTGTGGCAGGAGACGAACAATGGCAGCTGCAATCGTTTCCGTGGCACAGATGGCACCATCTTTGCGCCCTACATGCGACCACAGCACGGCCTGTGGAGCTACTCGGCCCAACTGTGCCGCTCCCTAGCGCTCAAGTTGGTGGGCAGCACCAAATACAATCAGCTGCCCGCACGGCATTATGAGCTCAGCTTTGGCTCGGCAAGCGTAAGTGAAAAAAATTTGAATCTTAAAAAGAATAAATAAATTAAAGAAAATCTATCAATAAATAAATATAAGAAAATATTAATTTCAGACGGAGGCGGATTTAAACTGCTACTGCACGGACTATCCCACAGATTGTCCGGCTGATGGCACAATGGATCTGGTGCGTTGCAGTAGCACGCCCTTAATCGCCTCCTTGCCACACTTTTATGGCGCTGATGAACATTTATTGGAGCAAGTTGAGGGATTGGCGCCCACCGCTCCCAAACATGCCAGCATTTTGATTTTTGAGCAGGTTGTTTGATAGTTTCGAAATTTTGACTGAAATTTCAATATACTTCTTCTTCTTCTTTAGTTATCCGGCAGTGTGCTCTCCGTGCATAATCGGCTGCAGTTCAGCTTGAAAGTGGCGCCTGTTAAGGATGTGCCGCTGATGTCCCAGTTGCGTGACGTGGCAATGCCACTCTTTTGGATTGAGGAATCGCTGCAGCTCGATGAGAAAATTACACAGCTGCTGCACAAAAAGATATTTGCGTAGGTTTGCATAAGGTATGGCAGCTATATATTCCAGATGTCATCATTTGTTTCCGTCCACAGTGTGCTCAATGCGAACAATTTGTTTAGATGGTTGGCGATTGGCCTGGGCAGCTTGGGCTGTGCACTTGGAGCACTTTTCATGCATCTAACGCGCAGCGATGTGAAGCGAGTGGGTGTCAGTTTACCCGAGTAGCTAATAGAACGGATTTTATATATAAATATATAATATATATATATCGTATATGATATATATCAGTGGAAATGCTCACAAGTTTAGTTTAAGTCATTATTTAAATTGAGAGAAATTGAAATCAACATAATGTTTAATATGAATGTATTTGATTGATTCGCTGGTGCTTGGAAGAGCATTATGCAATATATAAAATTATATAACTTAAGATTTATGCACTAACTTAAATAAACCATGTTGACGAATGTGTGAATGTGATTGGAAAGTTGAAGAATGAGCTGTGGACGAGAATGTATTTTTTTTTTTTTTTTTTCGGTTTTAGTTGCATTTCAGTTTTGACGCCGCGCTTGACGCATATTTTTCTCGATCTCAAATTGCCGCAAATCGGTGCGTTGCAAGAAATCCTGTCGCTCCAAAAAGCTAAAAGAAAACAGGCATTAATTTATTTAATAAAATATTTATATTAAGTGCTGTATTTAATTTACCCATCTTTGCCCATGTTGTGGGTGCGCAGATCCTCGTCGATTCCTTCATCACTTTTGAATGATTTCCAATCCATTTGCGATTTTTCCAGCACTGACATTTTCTTCTTCTTGCCAATCTGATTGAGCAACGAACCCAAACCGCCGCCGCCATTGGCTGATCTCTTGGCCGCCCCCAAGGGACGTGGCACCTCTGCTGACTTTCGCTGCTTGTTCTCCTTGGCACTGGAACTGGATGTGGCACTGGAACCGGTAACGGTTTTTGTTATTGTCACCGATTCGCCGGCAAAATCCAAAATCTCAGTAACTTTGCCGCTCTCCACTTGCTTGGCCGGCTCCTTTGGCTTTGGGTCGGATTTGGTGCCGGCTCCCACATCGCCGAGGAAGTCTGCCCAGAGCGCATCCGAACGTGATTTGTCTACTTCTTCGTCCGATTCCAATTCGTCCTTGCTGACCGCAGTTGGGCGTCCATTTTGTTTTTGTTCCGTTTGACGTGTGCTGCGCTTTAAGCTTTCGCTTTCGGCTTCTTCCGCCTCTTTCCGCTTCTCCTTTACTTTGTCTTTTCGTTTGCTTTTAGCAGTTTTGCCTTGCTTCTTTTTCACAGCGTCTTCGTCTTCGTCGGGTTCGCTTTCGCTGTAGGCTTCTTCCTCTTCCTCCTCATCGTCTTCGCCGGAGTCGGCTTCATTTCCGTTTGGTGGGCAAAAATCTTCGTCGCTTTCATCGCTGTCCGAGGCATAGTCTTCCTCCTTGTTCATGTTTAAATCGAGCTACTTTTTAACAATATGCGCACTTTAACATTAACTTTAGTTAAAACAAGTTTCCAAGATTTTTCCGGCCGCAACAAACTTGTATGAGATACACACACACACACACACACACACACACAACTCATACAAATGCACAACGAGGAAATCAGCTGCCGATATATCGATATATATATATTAGCAACAGCTGTGGCTAATGATTAATGCAAATCGATATATATTAGCAACAGCTGAGCTGTATTGCACGATAAATGCATATCGATTTAAGAAGACATCAGCTGTGGCTCGTTGCTTATCAAGCCTTATTCATTTCCCAAAGCGTTCCAGCTCCCGTTGCCATGTAAAACAGAACGCAATTGAAAAAACAACAATATTTATAATAGCTAAGTAGTTGTTTAACGAGCGAATATCGATATCGGCAGCTAAAAAACGCGCGGTGCATTTAATAATTAAACACAATGCTTAGCTAAGAGTCGGTGAATCACTGCCGCTGCAACTGCGATTTTGGTGTGGCTTTTTTAATCGATTCCAGTTTACCCCCACCCGGAAAATAAAAGGAAAAGGAAAACAAAGCAAAATATACAACAGGCCGAGATTTACATGGGAACGTTTGATGTGGCTGCTGCAGTGTGTGTGTGTGTATACGTGTGTGTTTGTGTGTGAGTAGGTGAAAGGGCCAAAAGGTCAATAAAATTATCTCTCTCCCTCTTTCCATTGCAGGTTCAACAATATTGCTAAATACAAATGAGCAGAATGTCATGTCTAATTTACAGCTGCACATTAACATTGACGGCTGAACAACAGCAACAACAACAACTGTTTTAAGCGAGCAAAACACAAATGACCAAAAAAAGAAACGAGGCGAAGCAACTGAAAAGCAATAATTAGCAACTTAAACAACAACTCAGCTTCCAAGACTTGTAGCCAAACATAAAAATTCAGCATTATAGATATATATATAGAGCAGCATTCTCCCCAAATCCTAGTTTGTCATGTTCTCCGAGCCATACGACACCGATGAGCTGGATGCCATCGTTGATGTGGTGGGATTACGCTCCCAGGCGCGTCTCAACACGTTCAGGGAGATGTGGTATCATGTGTTCCTCTGGGCACTCTTCTCATCCATCTTCATACACACCTGCGCCGCTCTCGTTGCCTTTGTCACACTGCGTCGGCATAAATTTGGCCGATTCTTTTCGATACTGATATTGGTGATGGGATTTCTGTCGCCGGCTACTAGTGGGATCATTAGCAGCGCCGTTATCGCCTTTGTGCATCGCGCTTCCATTTTCCCAATGTCGCCAATTATTGCACTCTTTTGGGGCGTCGGGCAAACGATTATCTCGGCCTGCCTTGGCTTCTTTCGCATTCTGGCCACGCTGTAGAACATGCTACGAACTGACTTTCTTTCCCAACAGCAACAACATCCTGTCAAGAAACACTTTCTTAATTTATGTGTATTGTGTACAAATCAATTTTCATATTCTTAGCGCGTAAGCAATAATCATCTAAAATATGTTAAGCATAGAATAACTCTTTGGCGCTCTCCAATTGGGATCGAATTCAAAATAAAGTAAGGTAGCTGCAAATTAATGCAGTGGTCGCTCAAGAAATACTAATTTCTAATTTATTATACAAATTCTAATATACTACATTATAAGTTCATTGATTTTATTATCTTTATCAAGTTAAAAATTAAATTCAATACAATATTTATTTTAAAATAGTATATTTTGAGTATAATCTATTTTCATTTCTTGAACGCTTCACGTACATATTTCATTGTTGTTAAAAAATTATATAGAAATGTTTTCAAAATTAATGTTAACTAATTTCATAGTGACCACTGTATTCGTTCCCAATTTTGTTACTAGTATTAAATTGGTTTTTATTTGGCAAGAACAAATTTCTTAAAAAGTATTTTCTATGCGCCAAAACTAAAAATTAATAAATCGATCAACAAATTGTTCAGGTGTAAAGTCATTTCATAGTATGTATATGCAAAATACTACAATTTAAGCGAATTAAACAATTATGAAAATTTATAGAGAAGAATCGTATAAAAAATATTGTGATTTTTTAAATATAGTCTATAAAAAAACTGAAGAAATGGATAACAACTCTGTACATACATTATTTTAGCACTTAGCTCTAACCAACGATTGTAAATTATGAGCAGCTGAATAAACGGCCTAAAACTATATAGATTAAATCAACTGATTTGGATCCCGGGAATTATATAGTGTATATAGTTTGTTGCTTAGCACATTGCCAATGCGTCGTTCCGTCTGCAGCGGCTGGGCTCCATTGCTACGCTTTATCCTGAGATCTGCCAGGGTTTGCACTGCCTGCGGATCTGTGGCAAAGTGTTCCAGCAAACGCTTGGGACACGGATATTGGGCAATGATTGATTCAGCCACCTCGAGCGTTACGAGGGGCAATCGATTGAGATGCTGTTGCCAGAGGCGTCCATAGCCATTGCCCTGTTCGACGCGTACACATTGCTTGTTGTCATTGGCCAGATACTTCTTGAAGCTGCCGAGAATCGCGAGACGTTGCTGCTTGTAGGGCGACTCAGCAATGGCTTTTGTGTAGCGCTGCAGCAGCGCCAACAGCTGTGCGACCAGCGGTTGACCGAGTTGCTCGACGTGCAACTGCTGCAGCAGCTGTAGCTCAATCAGTGCGGCACTCGCTGCCTCGTGACGCAGGCGAGGCACAACCACTGTAAATTGATAATTGGCCAGGGGAAATGCATCGTGCAACTTGGCACCGATGCGAGCTAGCGTTTTTTCCTTGAGCGTGCGTTGGAATTCCTTTTCGGTGTAGAGCAGCAAAACTTGTTGCTCCATGCTCCAAGCATCGTCCAGTGCGGCATCCGCAAGCAGCTTATGCTGGCCCACATTGCGCTCCCAAAGAATGCAATTTCTGGCGGGCAAACTGCGTAATTCGTATTTTAAATCTGTTGTATTTAATTGGGATATCAGCTCCTGGCCCCATGCAGCTCGCATAAGGCCGGTGTCTAATACCAGTCGAACATATTTCTGGCATTCGCCCGGTCTAATGCGTTTCTGCTGCTCTTTAAGAGCCTGTTGTAGCAACTTTTCCGCTTTGTTTGACATGTTGACTATTTAGAACAAAACTTGCGCCGATTGATTTTAAGATAGAGTGTTGCAAAGCGTTATAGTTAGAGCTGGAGACACATCGATAACAGTGATATTTTTTCTGAATTATCGATGCTTTTGCTGTAGTAGTTAGCGATCAAAGTGGGATGATTTATTTATATCAATATTAACAGAATCTTCGATAACGCGATGTTTTCAAGCAATGTTAGCACGGCTCTAGCACTTATCGATTAACAGCGCTGCACGCCACACGTGTTTGGAAATTTACTACAAGAAAAAGACGCAAGTTTATTAATTGCTATTCAAAATGTATTTGATGTACACAATTAACGAAAACGGCGAACGCGTTTATACGCTGAAGGTAAGTGATTGCTTACAATCCAGTTATTATTATTGTGTGCATTTCTCATTTGTTGTTTCTCATTGCTGTTTGTAGAAGCGCACCGAGGACGGTCACCCGACTTTGTCGGCGCATCCTGCGCGTTTCTCGCCCGAAGACAAATATTCCCGTCAGCGGATTACAATCAAGAAGCGCTTTGGCCTGCTAATTACCCAGAAGCCTGAACCCATTTACTAAGCGCCGTCTTCGCTTTAAGTTTAAATTAGCTTAGATTTATTATTTCTAAATATTTACAACTGATTAAAGTAAACAAATGAAAACATATCAAATGCGACGCTTCAAACCAGCCGTATAATCAAATAATTGCGTATTCCGGAACTCGCCACGCATGTCGAGTATGTAGTAAAGTGTCTTATTCCTCACTTTAATGGGCAGCTGTACACGTGCCATTTCTCGGGATTCCTGCGCCGATATGCATTTAAGGGGCACGGTCATTATGCGATTGTTGTTGAAAGGACCATAAGTGACAAAGGACACGTCCTGTCCGCCCTTGCGCAGTATGAGAAATCGCACGGAACGCAGAGTAAACATCCACACGGCAAACAAAATGCCATATCCTAAGGAATTACATTAAATTTAAATTTAAATAATAGTGTCTTTCGCACTTACCTATCGTAAAACAGCAAATTGTGATGCCATTTTTGTACTTATTCTCGCCTAGATTAATCCGCTGAAACCATTTCAGTTCCTCGCCCGGTTTCTCTACAACTGGCGCATCTTTCAGCGTTGTGAAGGCAAAGTGTGACAGATATGTCCAGAACACAAATTGACAGATGCCAAAGAAGTTGAGCATTTTGTAAAATTTGGGATTCTCATATTTAAACAACACAATGTCCTTTGGAACATTTGTGCTCACATCGAAAGCAGCTCGAGTTGAATTTTGTCTTATTGGATTCGTTGGCACTTTAATTGCTTGAGTTGGCAACGTGCAGCGAAGGCTTTGTAAAGTGTGTCGTTTGAGAAAATTAGCACCATGTCTAAACGCAAAATTCACTAAATTGCTCATTTTTAGTTATCAATTGTTTTTTATAGCATTTATTATAAAACAAAACTAACCTAGAAGAAGCCGAACAGATGTTTTTGTTTTGTTTCCCTTTCGTCGTTCGTTCGAGAGCGATCTGGTTTCACTTGCACTTTCCAGGGCTGGTATATGAGATGAACTGGGGTCTTAGCACTTAAAAATATAGTGCACAATATATTTTGTTGTTTTGTATATAATTAATAACATTAAATTGTATAAAAAAATAACTTACTATTTAGTAATTGGTTTTGATAACTTGCTGCTTTCTAATCTCTTGCCTGTCTTATGCGATTACTATATTTTTACCTATTTAAGGGTAAATTAAACTTTTATTCTCCATACCTATACTGCCAGGTGTTTTTGTTTACTGATGCTTTGAGTTCATTTGGCTGCCTGCTCATGATCTAGTTTTTGATTCTTTGGAACTGGTGGCAATACAATTGGCCTGTGGTACGTCACAATTGTTGTTGTCTGCTCAGATTTTAGTCTGAGTTTGGTATCCAGTTGTTCAGGGCGGTTTTTCTCAGTGCGGTGTAAACAAATCGACTTAAGACTGTTTACAAAATTGTATTGCATCAAAATTGTATTTTTATATAAGCATATTATGTTTTAAATCTCAAATATTATGCTACAGCTATAAATAATTATAGGATTTAAGAATAAGTGAGGTAAGTCTACATTAATCATTGAAGATAAGAGTTAAGTTTTCAACGGCAAAATTGTTACTATTGTTGTTTATATTATCTCAACATAATTATAACAGATATCTACAAACGTTTCAAATGTTTTCCTTCCGCTTAATATTAGTTTTCGATTTGGGATATATAACAAGGTTTTTTAGCATTTATTAGCGCCTTCAGGGTTGTCAGGTGCTCATACAGCAGCCGGTAAAACAAACGGTGGACGAATCAATCTTATTCGAGCAATTAAATTACCCACATTAAATGTCATTTGTTGCATGCAATGATTATTTATTTATCCTTGGCGCTAAAGTTGCGATTTGCTTTGCATGATGATAAGCATAAATGAGAATTTGAAGTGATGGCAACCCTACCTATATATATACCATATATGTCTGATTAATCAACATATCCGCTACGAATATTAATTATAACTTTAATCCAATAAAGTGCTGTGCAAGCACCTGGCAGCCCTAAAAACAATAAAAATCTACAATTGAAAAATTAAATTGTGGCCCCATTGGTTTTTATGTTTTGTGCGCTTGCAGCTGGTAGTGCATAACTTCGCAGACGATTGTCCACGGATCGGTAGATAAATATTTATATTATTACTGTCTAGTGTATACGATGGAGACCAAATAGATCCGTAATATTAATCCAATTTTCAAACTAACCTCACTTCATATCAAAATCGATACGTAACCTAAAAAGAATGTGAATGCGCTGCAAAAGTCAATACATACAAACCTTGTTATACATACACGAGACACACACGCAGACACAGCAACCGCAGCATGTGTTTGTGTGTGTGTGAGAGAGAGAAGGAGAGAGTGAAACAGCTATAATAGACATAACTCCCAAAACAGGTCCAAACATAAATATTTATTTATATATATATAACAAAATAAATATATTCCTTACACATTTATCAGGTATTTTATTTAATTTATGTTTGCCATACATATCTGTATGTAAAGCGTATACAAAACAAGATGATAACATAAAACTAAAGTTTGTTGGTTTTGGTATGGTCGTCTAAGGGATTGAGGGGGTAGCGGGAGCCAGGGTTACCATAGACAAAAAATTAATAATATCGAATTATATTTAGTATATCTACATTAGTTAAATTTCGAAAGAAGACCAGTTTTTTACCAGCGATACATATTACAAATATGTCTGCCGACGCCTCAATTTTTTATTTTACTTTTTGTATTTTTCTGCTTTGCGTCTGTGTTTTAGTTGTTGCTTTTCACTGTGCTGCTGTATCTTTCGGTACGCCTCGTTGTTGTACGACGACGACACGACAAAGTCATTTTGGTTCGGTTTATTCGTTGCTTAACGCTATGGCAAACTTTTTTCTTTTCTGTCTACAAATGTATCTTTAGATACTTATAGGTATTTATGTTATACTAATTACATCCATATCAATTTATCTATATATCCCGGCTTTGACCGATAGTTGCAGATATAATAATTATATTTATATATATATATATATATATATATAAATGTGTGTGTGTGTGTGTGTATACATATTTTTACCACTTATAAAAGTCACATTGCTCTCTCTCGCTCACACACTCTCTGTCTGTCTCTCTTGGCATTGCCAAGCTCTTACGCTCTTGCGTTTCCTCTCTCTCTCTCTCTCTTTTCCTCTCTTGCGCTCTGCAGGCCTAGGAATCTGGTATTAAACCGGTATCCTGCCAAATGTCCTAGGCACAAATATCAACAAAAAAAACTGCACTTTCCAAGTTCGAAAACTGCGGATCTTGAATTAGCACACAAATATTGCCATTAATACTTAACTCCCCCAATTCCCTCATCCCCCCTTAACATCCGTTGCCTCTTTTTATATGGCATGCATTTTATTTGGTTTAATGTGCTTTTTGTTTGCCGTTTTACATTTTCCACATTTTGTTGTTGTAATATCTTATAGAAAATCATAGTCCAATTTATCTCCCCCCTGGCGTTCGTCCCCCAAAACACCTTACCTCACCTCACCTTGCCCTGCCCTGCCTTGCCCTGCTCTGCCCTACTCTAATAGATACCATGCAACATAGAGTTGTCTCGCTTATGCAAGCAGCCCACTTGGCATACGCCATGCCATCTCGCTTGCTCTCGCTAGACGCGTTGCCGCGTTTCGTAAAATGCCAATTTATGGCAACTTTACTTTTACTTTGCGTTTTGTTTGGTTTTTCACTGTGCGCTTTTTGTTATCGAAAGAACCAAGACACTATTGGAAACCAACCGCAACCAACCCAATATTGTTCAAGATCCCCCGTTGCAGCAGCAATAATACGTATTTATTGCATTGTAACCAACACCCCTCACTTCTCTCCCTACCCCACAAGCAAACTTGTTTCGAAATTGTGCAAAAGTCAATATTACAAATATAGCTAAAAGAATTGAACCCATTGAAAAACTACCCAATATCAGTTTCATTGTTGTTAAATCGCGTACATTTATATGCCACAAATGATGACGTCACAGCTCTCACACATTTAGTTTCGGTTTATTTACGGGTCGCCTGTGCGTCCGGTCCGGTCCGTCCAAATTTTGAAGATGTGAAATCACAAGAATTTCGGAAAAACTTTATCACAGTCAACTTGACACGCCCAATAAGGCGTAGGCTCGCAGGCCCCCCTTCTTTCTCTCTCTCTCTCTTACTCTCTGACTATCTCTATTTGTATCTGGAACTCTGAGCGCTCTCTCTTTTTAGTGTTGTCGTCGGTCGTCATCAGCTGGTTTTTGCGTTCGCGTTCGCGTTCACTTCGGCCACTGTGTTCAGTGTTGCCTTGAACTCGCAATGAAATCTAGTTAGTTACAAATAATTTGATTTCTTTTGCCTCAAACGTAAATCTCTTTCGTTGCAATTAGCTTGCACTCAATTCGAGCACACGCAAAGTGTTTAAACTCGCGCAAGATTTTTCGTAAGTTCTGTCGACAAATATTTCCAATTATATAAATGTAATATTTGGCTTCAATTTAACCTCAAATTTGTTAATATTGAAGTATCGTTGCAGCCCCATACAAAGTTGTTTCCCTGCTTCCCACATTGTTTCCAAATGTTTTCCTACCTTTGGCATGCATCTTACATACATCTTTCTTTTGCCATGTTGCTTTGCATTTGTGTTTTTTCGTTTTTGGATTGCACTCATCTCTGACGTTTCTCTTCATTGCTTTTGTTGTTGCGTTCGTCGGCAATCGACGAACTCAACGAACGATTGTTCGGCCATCGGTTGGGTAAAAACACTAATCGAAACCCAAATCGAACCCAAGCAGACCAAAATCAGTTTTCGTTGGTTGTAATTTTCATTGTTTTAGAAAATCTCGTTTCGAAAATGAATTACAAACCGATTAGTATCAGTATCAATGAGGTTTTTATCCCCAAAATAAGACCGCCGAAGATTAAATACCCTTTTAGACATCAAATTTATAGTCGGTAGTTGCAAATATTATTATGCTTAGAATTTATGTATAGCAGGGTGGTCTCGTTTACGCCCACCCCAAACCTCCAAGCTTTTCCGACATATATGGTATATGGCTATAGAGACTCGGCTAGTGCTGCTGATCAAGAATATATATACACTTTATTGGCTTATCGGTTTTAGTCACGTGTTCATATTAACACTTAATTATAAGCTTATTTTAAATTCCAGATTTGTACAAATGCTCATCACAGCAAAAAGCTTTCGAAAAGTTTTTTCTGCAAGCTTTTGTTTTGTTGCCCTGCCTCAATTCTTAAAGAAAGAGGAAGTCATTAAATGAATTTTAAACGTTAATTTTATTTAAATTCTGTGATTGAGGTTAAGTTAAGTCAGTTAGGCCAGGGTTGCTTTGTTGTCGCTTTGAGTGTTGTCAAACCATATTAAATATAAAGACGCATATTTCGTTTTACTTTCATTTCTTAGTTCGATGTGTTGCCATTAAAATAATAGTTTGCAAATATGATGGAAGTTACACAGAACGTGGAGATAAAGGAGCTGCCAATTGATGGGGAATTATTGCGGAGCATCGCCGCGGAACTTGACAATGAAGCTGATGAGCATGACACCCCTGGTAAATACAAAAAAAAAAAAAAAAAAAAATAAATAAATAAATGATTATCTGAGATAATTTGCAGACATTGAAACAACGATTTTAATGCACAAATCAACCGTTGATGAGCAAACTCATAATGGCCTAGACGCGGATGACTTGGAGACGAATATTGAGTCGATTCCCCCTATTGATATTATCAGCAAGGAAAAAGAAGAAGAAGAAGCACCCGCTAAGGAGAGAGATGCTGGCAGCGACTTGGATGCATTGGATGCGTTGCTGGTTAAGATAAGTTCGAACGAGGATTGTGATCCTGGGGAGTCTATCGATGACGAGACTGAAGTCGAGTCCAGTTCAGCGATAAAAGATGCCGTTGAAGATATCGATAACAAGAGCGAAGGCAACTCTGCTATCGATGATTCTGGGGCGGAAATGATGGCCTACGAAGACGAGCAAAAGGAAGAAAAACACGACAACAGCGTGGAGGAGATTCCGAGTGCTGAGGAAAAACAATCTGAGAAAAGACAAAATAAAGAAACTGTTAATGAATGTGAGGCAGATGCGAAAGTCGTGGAAAATGATATAAAGGACGACGAAGTCTCGATTGGAGAAATGCTAGAAGCAGCAACTGCAGACACAACCGATTTGAATATCTCAAATGATGATGAGTTCATGGATGCTTTGGAGACCATTTCGAGCTCTGATGAGTTCGATGCAATTGCCGATGAAAAACTCAAAGAACCAGTCCTCGAAAAAGAGAGCAGTAATCTAGAGGAGATATCCTCCGAAGAAGAGTGCAACGATAAAGACGAACATGCATCACCCAATGAAGAAATCAGGGCAGAGCAATCAATCATTAATCTAGACACATCCGAAGAGTGTTTGGAAGCTGATGAAGATGCTGGAACAATTCCTGGAGAGCAGGATGCGAAGGAAGTCAATGCAAAGGTAACAGATGGAGGAGAAAAGGAGATGGACGAGAAACGCATCGATGACATCTTAATAGAAGTTGCCGAAAAGTATGAAACCAACTCAAAGGACACAAAACAATCGAAGGAAGAAAGTGAAAAAGAATGTGAGGTGCCCGCGGAAGCTGCCAACAAAATTGTGGCGACAGATTTAAATGGAAGTTTAGATGAAAAATTTAAGCAGGCAGCGGAGCTCTCAAAGCAAGCGGATCAGTCGGCGCTTGAAGCCTTGGAGAAGGGCAGCAAAACAGACGGAAAGGATGCGGCCGACTCTGATGATGAAGTGATCTTTTTAGAGCCGAATGAAAAGTCGGCGAACGCTGAAACAGATGAGAGCAACAAGGACAAAGCGACCAATCCAGAGTCGGCCAAAAAGGAAGACGAGATGGCCAAAGACGCAGACGAAGTAGCCCAAAAGCCGGACGAAGTGGCCCAAAAGGAAGACGAAGTGGTCTTGGTGTCCGAGGATGACGATGAATCGCTGCCGCCCGCTAAGACAGCTGAAGTGACACCCGTTAAAAACGTGGAGAGTGCTGCTGCAAGCGATGCAACAAATATTGCCGGCGATTTGTCAGCGGATAATTCCGATAATGCCTGCGATCAGTTTGAGAAGCCTAAAGTGGAGGAGAAGTCAAAAGGAGGCAGCGCTGCCGTCGACGATGTGGACACCAATTCGAGCAACTTGTTGCAGCCCTCGCAGAAGAGCAGAGATGCGACAGCAGGAGCGGCAACTGAACCTGAAACGGAACCAGAACCCGAAGCCGAGTCCACTGCTACTGAGGTTGCCGAAGGCGATGGGCAAATGGATGCGACAACAGAGCCTGAGCATGAGGATGACTCCTCAGCCTCGCCAGCGATTAAGCGCATGCGTCTAAGCACCGACGACAAAGCGGACGCGACAACTACGACGACGACGACGGGCAACAAGGATGAAGCAACTTCGCCGGTAGTTGGCAAACGCAGCCACAGTCTGCTGTTGAATCTAAGCGCCTCGGAGAAAGAGGAGACGCCCACCAAGAAGCTCAAGACAGATGACTCTGACTCGAATAGCTCCAGCGATGGCACACTTCAAATCGATCTGGATGCACATGATAATACGCAATCGGAATCGGAGACGGGAGCAGCTGCAGCAACAGCAACAACAGCAGCGACTGCTGAGAAGCCAATTGTGGAACAAGAGGAGTCCTTGTCAACCTTCGAATTGCAGCCAAAACCGGAGCTAAAAAGTGAAGTGAAACCGTTGCGACTCGAGTTTGTGAAATGTTTTCGCAAGAGTTTCGATAAGATGACGCGTCATGATCTCGAGGAGCTGGTGCTTCAGAAGGTCGTCGAGAGCATGCTGGTGAAGAGTGAATTTGCGGAAATTCGTCGGCAGGTTGACAGTCACGAGGCAACGCTGGCCAACTATCGACGCAAGATAGCTGAGGTCTCCAAACAATATCTTGATCTGGAGACGGTGCACAAACGTGTCCTCAAGGATCTGGAGACGAAGAATGCACATTTTACGGCGCCGGTGCGCATTACGCGCGCCGTTGGCCTCCAGGTGGGCATGGCTCTGAAGAAGCCCAGCGAAGAGGTTCGCAATCATACTGCAGGCAGTATGCAGGCGCCGGTAGCCACAGTCTCGACTTCAACCTCAACAATGTCGATGTCGGCCAAGGTGGCGCCACATCCAAGCACATCGCCACTGCGCTCAGCTATGCGCCCGGGACGCCCGCCAGCCAGCAGGTCGCAGCAAAAAATCACCGAGCAGCAGCAGCATTTGCAACACCAGCAACAACAGCCACACCAACAACAGCAACCGGCGCAACTAACACGCTCCTCGCTGCCCTTTGTGCAGTCGGGTGGCAGTGGCAGCAACTCGTTGCCGGTGCGACGTGGCTGCGTGCAGAAGGTGACGCCACAACGGCCCGTTAACAACAACAACAGTGCGGCGAGCCAACAGCAGACGCCAACCAATCAATCCATGCATCGCATCCAACAAGCTCCCAGCTCCTCCGCCCAACGCACACCCTTGTTTGCCAGCAAGCACACAAGCATCGCCACAACGCCCCCAGCAGCTGCGGCAGTGACGATACGGGCACGCGGACCCACAGCCAAGCCAGGCGCCTATGGCTCCGCCATGGCACACAAGCAACAACTCCAGCAGCAGCAACAGCAGCAGCAACAGCAACAGCAGCAGCAGCCACTGCCGTAAGTAATCCTTATCCTGGCAGAGGGAATTTTGTAATAGGACCCTATTAATTAATCAAACCTCTGCTGCCAGGACAATAAATCTTTGACCCAGCGATGATTATTTTTCTTGGAGCTATTTGCTAATCCTTATCGTACATTTGCAGGGTGCGCATTGGACGCAGTCCCGGCAAGCAGCAGTCGAACAGTGTCGGTAGCAAGTCACGCTCCATGCCCATTGGCGGCGGCACCGTTTCGTTGCCCATGCTAAATGCCAAGGAGAGCACCGGCTATGGTCAGCCCAGTTTGTCACCCGCCCGGCCCAAAGAAAAGGCTGTCATCGATCTGACCGACGAGGACGATGCGGCGGCGGCCGCCGCCGCTGCTGCGGCTGCTGCGACTGCTGCTGCAGCTGAAGTAACTGCACGTCTGCGGCCAGGTACAAATGTGTCCGTGAAGCGCAACGTGCAATCGATGACGCCCGCGGGCGGAGCTCGGCCAGTCGCTGGCAGTGTGGTCCGGGTATCGCCCATGAACACGCCACGAGCCAATGCCGTTGCCCGACAGATTGTCAGCAACAATGGTCCTGGTAAATGAACTTATTTAAAATTAAATAAACTATTAAATATGAACACAAAACATGCTCATTTTGTTGACAGGGCAACGCGGTTCGATCGGTTCCAATGTGACGATGCAGATACGTTCGGAGAATACGCCGCCGAGTGGAGCACGTGGTCGTTCCACACATCCCGCACCATTGCCATTGGCGCCGGCGCAAACGTTTCATCCGGATTGGAAGCTGCCCCCATCGCGACCCGTTATACGGATCAGTTTGCATGACACAGGCATTGTCATCTCGTGGACACTGGAAGATACGGGCAGTCGCTTTGCCGATTGCGTCACCTATCAAATCTATGCGTACCAGGTGACAATCAATGAGCCCAGCACCGACTCATGGCGTCATGTGGGCGATGTGAAAGCCATGCTGCTGCCCATGGCCGTCACCCTGAATCAGTTCCAGGAGAATCAGCGCTATTACTTTGCCGTGCGCGGCGTTGATGCCCATGATCGTTACGGCGTATTCAGTTTGTCAGAAACGTGGTAAACAATCGAATTTGTCCCTGCGTGTTGTGTGCGTGCGTTTTGTTATCGAGTCCTATTTAAAAAATGTATTTTTAACTAATTTATGTACGCATTTCTATTGACTACACGCCCCTGCCTTCATTTAAAGTATTTGGTTTGTGGCATTAATTCATCGCCAACAATAAGTGTATAAATATACATCTACTCGTTCCTTAAGACATCTATTTCCACAACCACAAAAACCGGCAGCTGTTAAATTTTATATATCCGACTCCTTGTGAAATTGTATTTGATGAATTAATTAGGGTTTACTCATTCAGTTGCTACGTATTAATAAAAAAAACGCAACAACACACTTATGCTATTAATTTATAGTTTTTAAAGAAATAGATCACAATGAATAAATATAAAACTGAAAAATCTACAAAAACTGTGTATAGTATCAAGTTATATATATCAAAATATATAAATTGTTTTTAAAGGTATATTTATGAAGCTTGGTTTATTTGTGGATTCGAAATGCAATTTATGAAGCAGGCAGAGACCTCACAAGCTCAGTTTTTTGCACAATCTCGTCCCATTAAAAATACATACATATATATCGATAAATATCGATATAACTCTTTATTTGTAAAGAGAGCGGGTGACGTTTTCTCCTTAGACAGTTGCTTGTATTCACATATTATATTTATACAGCTAATTTTGAAAATACCTTGCTACGCTTTACTTAAATTTTTCATTAAATCAATTTTTTTATTATCGATTACAATAAATGGAAAGTGGTCTGATTACGATAGACCTTTAACGCATAACCTGAAATAGTTATGAATCCGAGTGCACAGGTGCTGAACCAGCGTTTATAAATAATGGAACGATATTTGCGGAAATTAATGTCTTTATTGCATGCTATGATAAAACTCATTTTCGAGCTCCTACGAAATAAGAAACAATACAACAACTTAAGATGAACAAAATAAGAGTTGCCAGATTGTTGGATTGTATTACATAAATGGATGACACCTCAACTTAGATAATAGGATCGCACTTGCAACAGATTAGTTATTTCCTGGACTATTAAATTTGAATATCCTCAGATTTGTTAAATCGTTTATTTTTCATTTTAAATTATTTATTCACTTTGAAGTTTATAATAAATAAAAAATGTCTAAAAATGCTAATTTTTCATATTGGAACCTTGCTCGCATTTTTGTTAGTAAGACTGAGATGTATTCTCAAATAGTAGTATTTCCTTTAGTTATTTTCTAATTTTTGTTACGTTAGTTACAATAAAATAAAATTGTTACTGAGGCAAATTCTGGCAATCAAAGCAATTAAGGTATAAAATGTAGTCAAATTGCATTTTTAAACAAAAATGAAATGTGCATAGTCATTTGGCCAATTGCTTTCGATAATTGGAGGCGAAAGGCTCAATTAACACTTAATAAACATATGCATGCTGAAATTGAGCACTTGAGGCCGTCTGAAGGACGAACTCAACAAATGAGCACTAATTGATTTTCTGGCTGGCAGGCAAAATGAACTAAGCGCACCGAGGAGGTAATTGGGCAGCCGTCGACAGAGGGAGGGAAGGGAGGGGTTGGTTATATAAGCGAAATGCAATCGACGACACATAAAATATAGATACGCCCATTTCCTGGTAGTTCACTTTTTAGTCAGGACAGCAATGGCATCAATTGCATATTAAGTGCAGTCCCCCCTTTTGCAGTCCTTTCCTGGTCCCATCCATCGACTTTAGAGAACCCCATTTTTTTTTTATTTTCCTTATTTTTTTTATTCTTGTGTCGTGGCAGCCATGCCTATTGCCCCCGTGCACTTGACACTGGATAAGCTCTTTCAGCGATGTTGCCATTTTTATACTCTGATAAAGCAGATTTGGAAGTCGTCTACGACGAATTTGAACAAATCGAGATCAATAAAAAAACATTATTTAACTATGAGTGGTATTTTTTCTACCTTCCGCCAATCCGTGTAAAAATTGCTAGACCATTTTTACATTTTATGATACTCCGATTTATTATATCTTTTATTTTATTATATTATTTGTTCATTTTAATTTTTAGTTTATTCATATACTTTTCATTTTAGATCATTGAATTAGGAACTTTAAATTTAAATGTATATCTAAAGTTTTTTTTAAACATTTTCTGCAAATTGCAAATTTTGCAAAGAAAACATTAAAGAAATTTATGAAAAGAAAAAATACAAAAGCTACTCTTTTCCTCAGGGATAAATGTTCAATGGTTGAGGCATTATTGACCACGTATAATTATCAAGATGGATTCTTCATAACAAATATGTTCTTAATTATTGGGACTGCAAAATAAATATAAATAAATATAATTCAAGTAAGCTTTTAAATAAACTTTACATTAATAGTAATAAGGAATATAAGACTTCTAGAAAATATAATTATTTGCACTGGAAGAAGGGTATTACGCAGTCGAATAATTCCGATTGCAACGTTTTTTTTTTGTTTTTTCTTTTTTTTATACTCATTTTTTTTATATATTTTCTTTTTAGTTTTCACTCGAGCGCTGCATGTGGCAGAGGAACGTCGTGATTGGTGACTGCTGCCTGCTGCCTGCTGCTTTTGGCTGGGTTGGTTGCCAAGGCGCGCCACCGAAAGTTGCTGGCTAAGTGGCTGGCTGCCTTGCCCCACGTGGCCACGTGCCAGCGCATTTGAAGCATCGACGAGTAAACCTTGACATTAGCCTCCAATGTTAAGTCACGGAATTTGCCACAGTGCCTGCCACACTGCCACACACACACAACACAGCAAATGTGACTTTTTTCCTTCGTTTCTTCATTTTCATTAATTTGCAGACTTTTTTGCTTTTTCAGTGTTTTGTCGATCGTCCCAGAAAAATTGAGAGTATTGTGGCCATTTAATTGACATAACTGTTACACGCAATTCAATTGTTGTTGCCGCATCGTTTCCGGGAAATGTCTTAGCAGTTGCAACACATAAGGCGACCCCTTCCGCCGCCAAACCTCCCCCCCCCCCCACCAATCAAAGCATGTTAAGCATAACAAAAACACAGATGTTTCGTTGGGAGGCGCAAAAACTGTTGGCTCTCAGTGTGCGTGAGGCGCATGCGTCACTTGCCGCACGGCAACACTGTTTCGCAAATTTTGGTAGCAGTTTCATTTTTGGTGGTATTGTTTGTTATTCGCTCGCGGTACGCGCCACATAACGGTTGTCTGTCGCCTACGTTCGCACTCGTGCTACGTGCAACGTGCAACTTGCGGCATGCGGCGTGTGTTTTAAAATAAGTTAATTATAAATAAATATGGCATCATTTTGTGCGTGTGTTCAGTGCTAAAATCTTAAAAAAAATATATACATATACATAAAATAAATTATGTACTTATAGAAATATAATAAATAAAAATACGAAAACCCCCCATTAATATTCACTAAATAACAGTAACTTAAATAAAATAAAAATATATAATAAATAAATAACAGAATAAATAAAAAATATATATATGATATGTTAGAAAATATGTATTAAAAATTAAGAATAAATATTACAGTGCGGCAAAATTATTAAAAATTAACTTGAATCAAACTAAATGCTGTACAAAAATATGAAAAAATATGCATGAATAAATAAATAACATGCTAAAATAAATAAATATGAAAATGCAATTTATTAAAGATACATAAGCAAAATAATGCCTCAAAATATCGAAATATGAACGGATGTATATATATATAGAATTGAAGCTTTAATTATTTATATTTACGCCGAATCAAAAAAGGAAGATAAAACATTAAGTCAAATATCGATTAAAGGGCAACCCGTCAATCGCTTTGTAAGTGTAACATTGCCCCAAAGCGTGCCACACGCTGAATATCTGTGTATGTGTGTGTGTGTTTATGTATGTTAATTAAATTACCGTTTTAGCAACAATGAGCAAAATACACAACGGCACACAAACACATGCGGCGTAACCTCCATTTGCAAAGTAATTATAAAAAAAATAGCAGTAACATGCTAGCAACAACAATAAATAACAACACACGCACACAAACACAAACATACACACACACACACTTGGGGTATAAACAATAACAAGCATACGTCAACTCAAAACCCATTTTTAGTCGCAACTCCAAGCCGTACTCAGGTTTCATGTCTTGGCCCTGGCCACTTGGGGCTATATTTGATACTTGTAGTGTGCGAGTGTGTGTGCGAGTGTGTGTGCGAGTGTGTGTGTGTGTGCCTGTGTGTATGTTAAATGGGCTGTGCCTATGTTTATTTCATTCTGTGGCCATTTGCACGTAGCTCTATACTATTAACAAGCGTCTTATTGTACAATGAGAGCGCCCATAAGTATGCTACATTTTCTGTTTCTCAGACTCAAGCACCCATATACATAGTGTGTGTGTGTGTGTGTGTCTCGTGTGCGTGAGTTAGTGCCCAAGGTGCAATAATCTTATATTAGCTGTATATACATATGTATATATATATATGTATATATATTATACATATTGTGTGTATTGCATGCTGTTTCAGCTGGAAAGGCTTACCCAACTCAAATCGATAAAAATGCTGATCCGTTTGTGTTATGTGGTCTATCAGTCATCTGGCAAATCTTTGAGGCTTAAACGCTCACAATTTATTTTCATTTCTTGGTGCGCCTTAATGCCTTTTATGGCTAACAATTTATTATATATTCTTAGCGTATTTTATTTCGCGTACGTTTAAAACTATGCTGAACAAAAGTACAATTTTTTTGGTTTGTCGAAACTATATAGTAATAATACCTAGCAGTTATGGTAAACGAGAATTTCGAATAATATTCAAATAAATAAGTAAGCATTGTAACTAAAGGAATCTTAGTCTGTGAGAAATAATTAATAATAATAAAATAATTAAGTCTCGATCAGGTATAATTTTCAATAATTTGTATTTCTTTAACCAAGATCAGTTTCAATAACTTGAATGACACCGCGGTTTTTTAAAGTTATGTTATAGTATATATATATAGTATATATGTATATTATATATTTTATCAATATCTTTTTAGAAACACACCAGCTGTTAACGTCATCAGATACAAAGTTTGCTTGAAATGTGCTTTTTTGAACATCTAAGATGCGTAATACTTTTAAAAACAATATCAAAAAGTGCACATCACAATGACGATGCAAAAAGTTTTATTAAAAATTATTTTTTATATATATATATAAGCAAAGTATATTACAGTTTTTGTCCACATTATAAATATTGTGTGTCAGCAGCAGCTTAAAATTTGCGGGTGTAATATCTTTGGGTTGACAGGATGTTTAAAGCGCTGTCATGTTGGGCCACACGATATGTTTGCCCTCGACATGTTGTTAGAGGTGTTGTTTGAATATAAACAAAAAAAACAACAACAACAAACATTCATATTTCTTCATAAATTCACAAACAAATGTGAAAAGGACGAGACACTCTGCACACACAAGCTGCTTATGTGGGGTCAGAGAAATAAGAATTAGGGTTGGGGCGTGTTGGGGATGTAGGCGATATATGGGAATGAACTGTCCCGGTGCACATATGCAAATGTAGTATTAATGTGCCATAAAGCAGCGCTTTCCAACTGAGCATTGAGTATCGAGTACTCAGTATTGATTATCAGTTTTGCATACTAATAAGCGGGTGCATTGTTCCGACAATTCCACTGATGGACGTCACGATTCGCGAGCCAAAGCTAACAAAGCGACTGCCGAACACCCAAATGTGTGTGTTTGTACTTGCGTGTGTGTTAGTGTGTGTGTGTGTGTGTGTGTGTGTGTGTGTGTGTATGTCTGATAGAGTCGTTGTTTCGTTGTTTGCCATGGCAGCTGTTCTGGGCGGCAAGAAGGGCACTCCCTCGTTGTCACATAGACTTTTTTGCCCTTAAACGTAATCGTGTACTTGTTAGGGGTATTCCTAATTATAATTCTTTATTTTTTTGCTCAATGTTAAATTAATTAAATAATAAATTAAATTCAATAATTCACAAACGTTTGTCAATTTGTATTAATCGACCTTTTATTCGTAACTGTTATTTTTTGTAACATGTAAAAATATGATCAAAAAGTGACATTCAGCAAATAATTTTCAGGTTAACTGAAAAAAAATAATATTATTGAGGGAATACCCGTTTTATTTATACTTGTGTGTAAAAGCGGTTTACACTTTGTTGTTTTATGTTTTTACAGCTTGTGACCAGTAATAAGTGGTAGGGAAAAGGTATTATGATGTTGTGCAAATTTATTGCACATGCAGAAGAATCCATTCCTGAATACATAGACTTTATATATATATATTCCTGATCAACAGCTGAGTCGATATACGCACGTTCATCTGACTCTCTGTAGATTTCCACTGAGTAACGAATAATTTAAATTAATATAATTCTAGCAATTCAAGTTAATTTAATCTGACACCTGCCTCGTTTCTGTAATATCGATAAAAATCGATTAACGATTGATTACATAAATATATACCATTTGTAGTAGTATTCTATATAATCATTCATCTCGTAAAGAATATCAACGCATAGGATGTCTTCAAGCCGATCACTCTCAACTATAGCACTCTTACTGGTTTTTCTTCTTCTTTTTTTTCGATAAGTCTAGCGGCGGACCAAAGCCCTTTTTGGCCTTTTGTTAGTCGAGGGGCGGCGGCCGTTCCCCTTTTTATTTCTTTTTTGCTTTTTTGGGCTATCGGAGCCGCCATTGTTTTCTGTTGCCGCCGTTTTACTATGTATGTATGTATATGTCTGTATATTTGTAGTAGTTTTGTTTCACTTTTCGGTTGCTATTTTGTAGCATACTTTTTTTTTATTGTATGAATGTATATATTTATTTTTATCGGCTAGTGTGTTAGTGTTGCTTGGCGGCGCTTCCGTTCGCTGCCTTTTTCCTGTGTTTTTTTGTTGTTGCATGAACGTTTCCGCTATAGTCATAACAAGAGCAGCAAACAGCTGATAACACACGCCACTCCCAACAACACTGGGTGGGTAGCACAGAAGCTATAAAAAAGTGTTGCCACACATTTCAGACGGGGTTGTTTTTCCGGCAAAGGGGCTGTTTTCATTTTTTTTTTTTTTGCGGGAATTTAGCCTTGGAACATGCATTGTTTTGACGCCCTTTTACATTTCATTGCGCCGCCAGACGGCTGTTCTTGAGTTGCAGGCAAAGCTCGATTGGTTGGGTAACGGCATGAAATAGTCCACAGATGGTGGAAGGGAGGTAGTGGGTGCGGGTTGTGCGGGTAAGGAGTGTCGCCTTGCCTCAGAACTAAAGGGAAATAAATAACCATATTATAATCAATCATGAACCTGAGCATGATAAACGTTTCGAAAATGCAAACAAACACAAAAACAATAAACAAATCAAATCGATAAACATGACGTATGCACATCCCTTGCTAAACCCCAATCACTCCCCGACCCCAGCCCTTATTGAGCTGTCGGAACCTGCCAGTTTGCCTCAAAGTTGTTTGAGCTGCGAATTATTATTGCATTTGCCATTTGAATGCCAATTGTCAGATGAGAGATTTATGTCTGCCAATGTGTGTGCGTGTGTTGCGTGTGTGGCGTGTGTGTGTGTGTTGAGTGTGTGCGTGGGTATAAAGTGACAGAATACGCGGCGTATGATAAATGTAAGCAGCATCAAATTCGTTTCGGAAATGAAATAACGGAAACGCTTCAAGCGATAATTCGAATCAAATTCCAACCCAGTAAAAAGGTGTTGCTTGAAAAGGTGCATGAAATGTACATTATTTTGTCACATATTTTTTGAAAGGAGAACCAATACTGTTGGTTGGCTTTCCATATAAAATACAATTATATTTTATAATTTCTTTATTCATTTATATTTTATTTTACTGTGATAATATGAGTATATTTAGTATTAGGTTTTCTTCAATAAAATATAATTGATTTTTTTCCATTCTAGATGAGTATTTATATCTATTTGATATCTATTTGCTTGTAGCTTTAAGGGTTTTGGGCCGTCAGTCAATCAATCAGCCAGTTCTAACTGTTTTATTGATGTACCTATATAAATATTAAACATTGCGGCTTCTGAAAAATGTAAGCAATTTTATCTAGCAATTTTCCTAGTGGCTGCAAGCCCCACAAAACCCATGAAAAATGGGCAACTTAAGCGCTACAGAGAAATATTTATATGTGTGCGTATGTGTATATGTGTGTGTATATGTATATGTGTGTATATGTATATGTGTGTGTGCACAGAATGTGATGAATTTCCTTCGAGGATCCAGACACACATAAGCAAAGTGCTTACACATTGATATGCCCTTGCAATATTAATGATGTTGATGCTTATGTAAATGTAAATGCAAACGAAAACAGCAAATCAAATAAAACGCAAAAATACACACTGACACACACACTCACACACACACACACAGAGAGAGTCGAGTTCCTTTGGGATTGGCTTCAACTATTATAAAAGCTTGTCTTCTTCTTTTTTATAGAGCATCTACTTTGTCTAAAGTCTCTAATCTGAAATCAAAACGCTCTGCAAAAAGGAGGAAAGAATAAACAAATAAGGATTTGGAAACAAATACCGATACACATAAGTGTAAATGTATGTGTGTGTGTGTGAATTTGGATGGGGATGTGGATGTAGAGCATTCGCCGCATAGGCCGTGTTAAGAACGAAGTGGAACAAATCCCAAAGCTACACTTAAGGCATAAATCCAAACTCAATCACGCAGCAGCAAAGGTAGAGGCACATCCAGATACATATGTACACAGAGTACAGGATTCACATTCATTCAATCCAAATACTGAGACTGAGATAGTGAGCGGCAGAGAGACAAAGAGAGAGAGGGAGACAGGGACGGAGACGGAGACAGAGATAAACGATGTTGTAGCTGCCCCAAGTGTCTGCCCCTGATAGCACTGCGGTAATCATCATCAGAGCATCATCAGCATCATCGGCATTAAGTCGCCTCTCCACCTCAGTGCTGCCGGAAAAATGTTGATTTAGTTTGCGGCCAGGACCTGAGCGTTGTAAAAATGCCAACACATCCCCACTCCGCCGGATACTCAATGACATTTCAAGCCTGATTCAAGGACGTGCGAACGCAAACCAAAGCAAAGGCCAAAAATTAAGCTACCAATAACAGCAAAAACAACAACAACAACAACAACAATAACAACAACAACAACTACAAACACACATTCTACGTAGGCACAAGCCATCTGCAGGACATCAACATGGCAAGGTGAGTCAGCTACTAAGCCTTAAACCTTAAACCAATCTGCTCCATAAGCATTTTTGTTGGCCAACATCAAAATAAATAAGCCAACAAAAATATATATTTAATATAAATTCAAAAGGAACAATTATATTTTGCTCTGATGATTATTAAATACTCTGCAATAAATTAATTTTAATATTTAACACGAAAAATAATTGTCAATTTTAATATTTGCCTAAAGCAAAACAAATTAATTAACCTAAATAACTGTATAAATTTACTATAAATAATTAGTTAATTGCAATTAGAAAATTAGATGCTCATTTTATAGCTATATAGAAAAGCTGCTGGCACAAAGAACTGCTCATCAATTTTCCATTTTCATTACATTTTCCATCATAACATTACATAATTTCGTGTTTAGAATATGTTCTTGAATGAGTTACACATTTTGTGACAAATTTAAAATACCCTCTAAAAAAGAAAACATGACTGGCAAAAGTTTTCAGTTCAGTTAGCAAAAAGCAGCCAAAAACATTTGAGCCAAACAAAGCTGAGGCAACTCGCATTTATCATGCTGACTGTGTACGTGTCGTGTTGCAAGGAGTTTTCCACAGATGTATTTCGTTGAATACAGCAAGTTCAAGAGCAAACAACATTTTTCTGCACAACAGATTTATTCCATTCAAATTAAACA
Source organism: Drosophila kambysellisi (assembly GCA_035042185.1). Lineage (NCBI taxonomy): Eukaryota > Metazoa > Arthropoda > Insecta > Diptera > Drosophilidae > Drosophila > Drosophila kambysellisi. Next base: position 8,492,622 of record JAWNLS010001251.1, read on the forward strand.
ACAACTTGATTAGATAAAAATTGTAGACAGAATAATAAATCAAGAATTTTTGGCCTATTCAAGATTTATGTGAATAACGTATGAATAGCTTCAATCAGAATCGCAAGTAACATAAAGCTTTAAGTGTATTTGTAAATAAAGCAAAACCTTTAATAAATAAATTTATTAATAATCAAAACAAGGATAGGCAAAAACTGAATTATAGCAAAAAGAAATATTTCTAGAAACATTTCTTGAATGATTTTTCAGAAGTTCCCAATGATGCTTAAATTCCAAAACATAATTGTTGCGATTCCAAAAATCGCTCTTATTTAGAATTAGTTCTGAAAACTAGAAATCTTTTCTTATTTTCGGAAATATATTCTGAATATACGGAATCAAATTTGTTAATGTTACAAAGGCTATTTTTCTATTTTTCAACAATATATTTCTTAATAAAAGAAAATACCTATTGAAAATAAATATCGTCCAGAAAACCAGAAAGTTTTATAGATTCTTACAAATTATTTCTAAGAATACGGAAAAAAGATATATTTATATTTTTCAGATATATATATTTGCTATGTTCTTCATATATTTTTGTTCAGATTTAATTTTCTTTACTATTAAACTGATTCAAGTCATTCTCTTTATTTCCTTTTAAACGTTTGCTGCCATTAAATTCAATTATTCCGCTCAGCAGCAAATTATTATTATTATTATTATTACTGTAAACTATCGACTTACCACAAATATCTTTGCTGGGCAAAATATTGAAGACATGTTTGTTATTTATTAATTAAATGCCAGCAGGCTTCTGGGCCGGGCCAGATTTGTGTTCTGCACAGAATTGTTGTTGCAGCACACAAGCTGCTACCTGCAACGTTGCAACGTGCTACGTACGGCCGCAACAACGACTTTAGCTATGTTCTAATTAATTTTGCAGCCCGTAGATAAATGAAACTGGTCCGAAGCAGTGTAAAATATCTATTTAGCCGTGTCTGCAGTTTTGTCTCTTGTGGCCAAGAATTCAGCAGGCGATATTTTGGCATCGTTTGTGAACGTGTTTGATTTGCGGCCTATTGTGAATAATCGAGTGCAGCTGGCTCTAACCCAATAATGGCCCTTTTCAATAGCGATGTTGAAATGGAAAATTTATGACAAAACAAAACTTTTGTTTAGAGTCTCATTTAAGCCCTTTTGCCAGCTCTCTGGGCCATGACGTTGCTTAATCTTATTCTCTTAAAAAAACAGATCGTATATTTTAGAATTTTTTACTCTGCATATTTAAATTTTCATACATTTTTAATTAAGAGTTTTTTTAAAGGCATTTTTTTTTATGTTATAATTTCCGTTTCAATTATTGTGTTTTTTCTATATCGACTTTTCAAATTGAACATTAAATAAATTAAAAAAAGTTTACCACGACTGAGGATATTTTATGGCTAACAGAGGAAACTATAAATAAATAAAAATAATAGCGCAAACTTCAAAGCGGACGAGGGGCAACTTCAATCATGGCCAAGTCGCCAGTTGCTAACAATTTCACGGCCAAACAGTGCAAATGTGTGTGTGTGTGTATGTTTGTGTGTTTGTGTTTGACAGCAAGAGTTGTCTGCAACTGCAACTGCAACTAAATGCTTTATATGCAAACGAATGGACAAAAATAACACGAACTGGTGGAGCAGCAGCAGCAGCAATTGGATGGGTGGTTGGGTGGGTGGTGTAGTGGTGCCAGCGAGGTCAATTGAAGTGTTGGCCCAGCTGTCAATTATGGTGGCCCGTTGGGGCTAATGTTGACCATGTCTGGCCATAAGTTTTACGATTCCTAATAGCTGCAGACCCTTTTGCCGGGGGGCCCGTTAACAGCTGACGACCTACGGATTCAATTGTATTGAGTACAATTTCTTGTTGGCTTTAGGCCTGTAGCCCTTTATAGAGCTGCCTAGGCCTTTAATATGGCTTCAAGGCGCCCCTTATATATGCCCGTAATTATTCCCCATTCTCCACGTCCCATTTGCAACAATGGAAAAATTGCAAACGGATGTGGATAGATTTCCGGCGCGTGGCAAAAAGAGAAAGCAACAAAAAAAACACACAATGAAAAGTTGTTTATCATTAATTTAATTTCGCTAAGGCAACAAAAAGCTCAAATACCAAAACAAAAAAAAAAGGCGTTCAGTCTTAAATTTCACTTAATGCCACACATATCCCATCCACACACACATGTATTATCCACATTTTTATACCCATCTGTTTATCTTCTTGTTGCAAGCACAACAAATAAGCAAAGTGGGTGTTGTTTGGCTTGGACAGGTGAGACTTTGTCACATTACAAATTGTTGAGATAATCGTAGGACCAAAAAATGTAAGAGTGAGAAAAAAAAGACACACACAGAATACACTCGAAGAATATCGGCATACTTTTTGTGTCAAAGGCAGCTTTTCTTGATTTTTAGAAAGTTATTTTCTAAAACGAAAGTTGGTTTCGTTTCAAAAAACTAGATTATTTGGTGAATTTTTCTTAAATTCAGAATACAGTTTAATAATTCCAGAGTATTCCTAAGTTAGCCTGTTTTTTTCCAACTTTGAACATTTTAATTTTTCTGTCACCAGTTACTGGATATAGTTTATTAATTTACATATATTAGTTTGAAAAAACTTTTCAATGGACAAAATTTGTTTTTGAGCTAATAAGCTTAATGAGTTTTAAATAAGTCGTCATTTGATTATAGTAAGCTGACTAAAGTAAGCCAACATAAAAATTCCCAAATCCTGCATTAACCTGGGATTGTTGGGTCCAAGAGCGAAGTACCGCAAATAGTAGATATAGCTTACTATATCGATTTCAGAATTAATTAAAATCACTTAATCAGGTAATAACCAACCAGCTGTAATAAGCGGTTTAAGCCATGTTTTTTCTTCATTGAATTTCAAGACCAACTCAACAAACATAAGAAAAACCTGCTCAAATGAAAATTTATTAAGATAGTCAGATGAGGTAAGAACCTTAACAAGAAGTAGCAACTAAAATAAGAATAGACAAAAAACGTATGGCTTATGGTCAGTTAAACCGAATGAATGATTGGGGATTCTCATTTGTGTGCCACAAAATAGATAGATCGTAATTGCAACGCATCCATCGCAACAGTCACAATCACATTACACAGCTGAGTAGTTTTGGACGGATGTGGGGGGCATAAAAGGATTATGATTGGCATTGGCAATCGCATCAGTTGTGTGTGTGTGTGTGTGTGTGTGTGTGTGTGTGTGTGTGTGTGTGTGTGTGTGTGTTGGAATTAAGCATATGTTCTTGTTGCACCTCGTCTCCAATTCCCTATTGTCCGTGGTCTATCGATTATTGTTCACCTGTGAGTGCCGCCTCAAAGCAAAGATTAATTGGCTTTGCCAGGGGCTTCCGAATGGGATCTGTTTGTTCTGTTGCCATCGACTCGCTTCCATTTGGTTTTTCAGTTCGTCATTTGGATTATTAGGGAACTTTTGCTTTTGCAAAAACACACCTCAGGATTACGAATGTGGCAATCAGGATAATAGAAAATGTGCCCTCTGATTGGTGCTTGTTTCTTTAATTTTAATTTCTGAAATCTCAACTTGATTTGATATGATGAGATTGTCTCTATATAACCTATATAAACATTAAATTTCTGATCTTATCTTTATCTTTGTATGCTAAACAAATCGTAATAAAAAAAGAAAAAACAGCACAAATTTGTTGGGCAAATTTGTCATATCCCAAGTTGAGAATCAGAAAATGTGAGCAACGAGAATTCAATTTTCCGGTTCAGTTAAATTTAAATTACTTTCATTTGATTGAATTTGAATTGATGCGTTTTCAACAGACCCCAATTAATTCCATTCATTCAACCAGAGGCATTTGGAAAATCCCTCCTCCGTCCGCAATGTGAAGTTGCATTTTGACCTTCTTTTTAGATTTCACATCATCATCATGTGTGCGTGTGTGTAAATGAGTGTGTGTGTGAGTTGTGTGTATGGTCACAGATTCAGCAATATGTGCTTGTATTTTGAAATTGTCCCAGATACGTCGCAATTGTCGCTTTCATTAGGCCCAAACACAAATCCGCTGCGCTTCGCTTGATCCTCCACTAAATTCCAGCCAGGCTGTAAGTAAAGCAAGTCCAAACTATGTTTATATTGCGAGGGCTGTTCAAAATGTTTATGTTATGGACCAGAAATAAAACCTATATTAAATATAGCTTTCAGAGTAGAAGGCTGTCTCAGATATTTTTAAGATTTTCATTTAAATTTATTTATGTTATCAGTTATTAGTTGTGTTATCAGAATATTAAACACACTCCCAAACTACCCACTTTATTTATTCCAATTGAATTTACTATTTATGTGTATAATTGAAGATAATAATTTTCGATAGATTTAGACAAATTTTCTATAATATTTGTAATAGGTTCAATTGCTTTTAGGTAAGCTTGTGCTAATGATATATAATCTACAATGAGGATGACAAATAATTATATAGTTATTATTTTTAACTTTTTAAATATACTGAAAAAATATATATAAACCTAATTTATTAATTTTTACTTGGGTATACCATTTTAATAAACCTAATTTTATATGTAGATATGTATACAAGTAAATAAATAATAATATAAAAGTAAAAACTAGACATCTACTCGTATCTGGGTTTTATTTGCTCATTATAAATATATATTCTCATTCAGCAAACTGTGTAAATGAAGGACAACCCGTGCATTTCACCATTTGCACATCTGTGGTTGAGTGTATTTGTGACTCTGGGTGTATATTTGAGTGATGTGTGTGTGTGTGTGCGTGTGTGTGCTTTTGTGTACATCCTTGTAGGTTCATTAAGAGCTCCCATTTGCTGCTCGCAAAGCACTACAAAAATTGTATGCAAAAATCGTTTTTGTTTAGCATTTTGCTAAAATTTCAATTTCAGCCACATTTGGCCATTTCATGGATGTTCTGACTGTTCTGGTTCCTTGTTGTTGTAGATATTGTCATAACTGTCATGACCAACAACAATTAACGCAACGAGTCCTGTGAACTTGTCCCATTGCTGCAAGGTATGCAATGAATAATTAAAGGGTTGCTTTCTCAAGAGTGAAAACAAAAAAAACGAAGAGAAATATAGAAATAATACTGGGTAAAAAAAAGGCAGACGAAAGATCAAGTTTTAAAGAAAATTTGGGGCATGCGGCTCTTGTGTTTTTCCAGCAAAGTAATGAAATGAAGCGGAAAGCGCATTAGTGAAAAGCATAAAAAAAACAAGCAGCAAAAAGAAATTAACAAGCACATAATAATCTAAACTTTTTCCTCCTTTTTTTTGCGGAGGAAAAAAGTAGTAGTAGTAGGCCTAAGGCGCGGCTGCTTTGGGAGCGAAGTGGCAGTCTCTTGGAATTCCATTTAATTGACCTGCATCAAATGAGCTCTTAAGCCCGATGGACCCAACCGAGTGTGTTTCGTCCTGCCACCTTTTGTGTTGTCCTTTTCGTGTCAAGCAGCGAAAGGTCAACAGGGTTGAGCTGCTGAAGCGATTTAGTTTGGGACAACAGCTTTAAAATAACTTAATACAGAATTTGAATGAGGTTGAAGTTAAAATTGCCAAGAAGGGTGCTTAATTATTTTGCCTGATGTGTATGGAGATAAAACCAATACTCAGTTGAAAATATCTCTCATTTCGGAACCTGCTATTTAACCTGGCACACCCTTTAAATATATGTAAATTTTAATACTTAAATTATAATTAGCATACATGCTACAGATAGTTGCATTAAAAGCTTCTATCTACTTAACTTTTCACGAATACAGTTTATTCTATTTTGATAGCCTACTTTGGGTCGCAATTCGAATGCAGAGAATTTCACAGTTTTGCCCGCAATTGGTTCTTTCAGCTGTTGCAAATGAAAACTTTAAATGGAAATGGAAATGACAGCCACAAAGAGGCACAGCACCAGACACAGCTCCGCCTCCCCGTCAACGCCCCCCCACCTCCCTTTTGGAGTCCAGTTCACCGATTGCTATTGAAACGCAATGAGGCGTTTGCTTTCCTTTGCTGCGGTCTGCAAAATGAACTCGTTCAACCCCAGAACTCGGAACTCGGAACCCAGAACCCAAAAAGCAAACCCCAACAACAAATCCTCCATTTCCATCCATCGTTTTACTTCTCCGCGCCAGCGTCACTTATTTTCCCTTTCGCCCATTTTGCCATTGGTATGTTTGGTCCAAATGGTGTCCTTACGCTTAATGAAGATATTTTACTTATATATATATACATATATATATACATGTTCCTTAGTGTTCCGACGTGAAATAAATGAGCATTTTGTTAACTGCAAAATGGTTGTAATTAATAATGGACTAAATTAAATACAGCACAATAGAAATTAGTAAGATTTATGATAATGCTCAAGTTGGAAAACATGGTAATTTATTAAATATTTATATTTATTATTTATTTATATTTATTTAAATATTTTGAAAAGTTCAAAATGATTAGCAATACTTTTTCTACACAAGTGGTTTCTAAAAGTATTATAGTAAATGTTAATAAATAAATTAATAGTTGTATAATTTAGACATGGTTATTTTATTGTTAAATTCAGCTTACAGATGACCAATTAAAATGATTACTTTAATTTATAGCTGTTTTTATAAACTAAAAAACCATTGAAAAACTTCTGCTGGAGCGAATTCTATGTTTCAAAACTTTAGTAAATTGTTTCATTGAATTAGCCTTAAGTGCAAACTACCAAAATACCATTTACAAGTTGGCCAACAGAGCGGACAAGCTGCAGTCCGAGTAGATCTTAAACCACCGATTAACAGAGTGTGTAAACAAATATATTAAATTCATAAATATACCACATATTATTAATTTAATAAATATACTACATATTATATATGTATATAAACCTACACAAGACCGAATTGTGTTTACTGAGCACTTCAATTATATAGCTTAAAAATATTGCTCTAATTTGTTTAATTTTAGCAGCTGAAATCTCTGCCAGCTACTCATAAAAACACATTTCAAATAAAAGCGAATTTGTTTAAAAAAAATAATTAACTAGCTTATCTGTAATTACAGATTGGCATTTATAAATGTTTGCTGCATCAGCACATCATTAAAATATAGCAATTCTATTAAATTCTATTATCAAATCAAATATTTTGTATTTAATACAATTTTCAACTTAATTGGTTTATTTTGTGTCTGTGCTAAGTTGAGTCATTAAATGGAATTTAGTGCGCAGATAGAATTGGATTTCGAATTAAAATTGTTCGCAATGTGAAAATGAAGCAATTAAGAGCAATTATTGCCACAGTGGCTACAAATTAATTATAAACAATTAACACGGCCAGCCAACACTTGTCCGCATTATTGAACCGTGCAAAAAAAAAAAAAAAAAAAAAAAACAGAAAACCAGAAAAAATGCTGGCAAGAATTTTAAATGGTTGCAGTCAGCCACTTGGATGCTTGGCTATGTTGGCCACGTTAACATTTCCATTTCACGGCATTAAATGCCCTACAAATCCCAGCGAGACGACCATATTTCAAGCTCGGGTCTCCTGCCCCTGCCACTGCCACTGCCACTGCCACTGCTACTGCCACTGTTTCTGCTCCTGCTCCTGGCTCTGCTCCTGCTTCTGCTTCTGCTCCTAGGACTGTCTGCACTGCTATCTGCTGTCTGTGCATACAAAATAACTCATTATAAAGCAAAACAAATTGTGGCAAACATTTCAGAGCGTAATTCCAGATTCAGATACAGTCACCCCTCGGAAACCACAGCAAGTGACAATAGCAATGTGAAATTAACGCTCTGTTGTTTATCTTAAAGTTACTTCGATATTTTGTCAGGCTTAGCTACCAATGACACTAGCTGAAAAGGCAAATTTAATTTATTCAATTTATCTCAAGTTACAAAAGCGGAAACGGTACTTTTGAATTATTTAACTTTATTTATTATTCAAGACTTGCTCGAAACAGCTTTCAAGTTTGCAGCTACTTGAGTTTATTTAATGAATAATATTATAACTATTAATGCTGAATAGATGTATATAATTATTATTAATTTATTATTTAAGGGAATTAATTTATTAATTTATTATTATTATTGTCAATCTTAGCTGACACACAATTTATCTCAAGTTACAAAAGTGGAAACGCTGCTTTTGAATTATTTAATTTTATTTAATATTTATTACTTGCTCGAAACAGCTTTCAAGTTTGCAGCTACTTGAGTTTATTTAATGAATAACATTATAACTATTGTTGCTGAAAAGATATATATATAATTGTTATAATAATTATTAATTTATTACTTAAAGGAATTATTTTATTATTATTATTGTCAAGCTTAGCTGGAAAAGTGGAAACGCTGCTTTTGAAAAATTTTATTTTATTTATTATTTAAGACTTGCTCGAAACAGCTTTACAGTCTGCAGCTATTTTTATAAATAATATTATAACTATTGTTGCTGAAAATATATATATAAAATTATAGTAATTATTATTAATAATTAATTATATTAAACAGGAACGTACCCATTTTTTGCATAATTTTGAGCACGCCCGATTATTCAACTTTTGTCTGACGTTTCTTACTTTTCTATGACTTTAATCCCAATCCCAATCTTGACTAAACTTTCAACCTGTATCATCGGAATGGTCTCGTAGCGAAAAATCCTAGGGATATTCAGCTGTCACGTCATTTGAGTTATTTAAACTGCGCTTGCGGTTAAATTAACGCGACTTATATGAATTTATCGCACTGCACCCTCGACTACCCCTGGCTGGCTTTTGTTTTCTTATTTTTAGGGGACAGTTAACATTGTTGGCTAAAAGCTGGCTTTTGTTGTGCTTTTGAAATTACATTTTTCCAGTGATTTTCGCTCATTTTTTTTGCTTTATGTTTTGTCATTTTTCGCTGAAATTTCTGTTTAATTTCTGTTTAAATTGCATAAAAATTCTTAGAGTTTAAATGCTTTCAGCGTGATTTCTGGCATTATTGGCTAGTTATAAGAACGTGAGTTGCCACATCGATTTATTGTATTTATTATTTATTTACTGTATTTTTTATATTATTTTTTCTTTCACCTTTTCCTTATTTATTTGTTGGCCACAAAGCGCGTGCTCCGTTGCACAGTTGCTATCGCGATATTTATTATAAAATTGATTGCGGGCATCGTTTCCAATTTCAGACTGCTCGGAAAGATAACATGTTGTAACAATAAGTTGCAATAACGGAAGTGAAATTAATTTGAATTACACAACTTGACTTGCTGACATCTTCCAGCGCGTGTTGCATAATTCGAATGCCTCCCGGAGGCATGACAGAAGTTTCAATTAGTATTGTAAGCGTAATGCTGCAAATAATTAAATGCTTCAATGATTGCTATCGCATTATATAACCAATTACCAATTATACTTGTCATATAAATGGCACAGTCAAGGTCGGGTCACAACAAAAGGATGTGACCTTTGCAAGGCACGGAAAATGCTTTGAAAGTGAGCAGTCGCCGGGAAAAATTTAAACTCTTTTAGGAAAACAGTTGGATAAAAAACTGATGTTTCAGAGAGCTCATTAGTGGGTGGGACGTGACTCAACTTTTCAAAAAACCTATTGATCGCATATAAAAATTGATTGAGTCAGAGTCAAGATAGGACTCTGAGGAAGCTCATGACTTTTCATTCCACCTTTCAGTTTTGTAATGATAGAAATTTAAAGCTTTTATCGCAAAATATATCGATATGTTATCGATTTGTTAGTACCCCTTAAATTAACAATTTCTTCTTCCTAAAGAAATTTAATTTTTAACAATATTTTGAGCACATCCAAGATCTTTGAGGTAGGTTAGTAGCAATCTTCATTGCAGCTTTGGAACTGTTTACACTTCTAAGGCTTATCGATTTACATCGCTGAAAATAGTTTTGTGAAAATGGTTTGCCTGCAAAAAGTAATCTATAATCTATAATGCCATAATAAAAAAGTATTAGTTACATTTCCCATGTGGCTGAATGCAGGGCAACCACATGGCGAATGCGTCATATTTGAAATAACTTCCTGCTCGCTTAAATCCCACAGATCGATGAATGGGTTTTATGAGCTCAAATTACGGGGCACAGATAGATTATTTGAAAGCGATATAGCTATAATTTACGCTCCACTAATAAACGGAGGGGTTAATGTTGATTCCATTTTCCCACTTAAAAGGGGTGGGGCTTGAAATAAACTGTTGCAATTTGTCCGATTGAAACATGAGCAACACATGTTTACAAATTAGTAACGTTTATTTGCACGGCAGTTTTGAAACGCAAGCATATTATTATTCACATTAAATCGAATGAGATTCGATTAAATGATAACCAGATTCTCGCTGCATTCCATTTTGACGTTAGTAAATATTTTTTATACTATGATACCGAAGGTGTAATATAGAGATAGAAGGGTATATTGCTAGTAAAACCCTTCATAAATCTGGAATCTGCCCATATACCGATTTTCGGACTGTAATTTTGGCTTATGTTCCGACCCAAAATCGCGATTTCAACTTTAAATGTGGGATTGATCTAGAGGCAAAACTATGATTAAAACGCCTTTGCTTTTGAAAATCCGTTGAGTTTTGACGAAGTTATGGCATTTTGAAGGTTCGACCTATGCCTCAATGCCGATATCCCGATTTTGGGACTATAATTTTGACTTATGTTCCGACCCAAAATTACGTTTTCAACTTTAAATGTAGGATTGATCTAGAGGCCAAACTATGATTAAAACGCCTTTGCTTTTGAAAATCCGTTGAGTTTTGACGAAGTTATGGCATTTTGAAGGTTCGACCTATGCCTCAATGCCGATATCCCGATTTTGGGACTATAATTTTGACTTATGTTCCGACCCAAAATTACGTTTTCAACTTTAAATGTAGGATTGATCTAGAGGCCAAACTATGATTAAAACGCCTTTGCTTTTGAAAATCCGTTGAGTTTTGACGAAGTTATGGCATTTTGAAGGTTCGACCTATGCCTCAATGCCGATATCCCGATTTTGGGACTATAATTTTGACTTATGTTCCGACCCAAAATTACGTTTTCAACTTTAAATGTAGGATTGATCTAGAGGCCAAACTATGATTAAAACGCCTTTGCTTTTGAAAATCCGTTGAGTTTTGACGAAGTTATGGCATTTTGAAGGTTCGACCTATGCCTATAATCCGAAATCCCGATTTTGTGACTATAATTTTGACTTATGTTCCGACCCAAAATTACGTTTTCAACTTTAAATGTAGGATTGATCTAGAGGCCAAACTATGATTAAAACGCCTTTGCTTTTGAAAATCCGTTGAGTTTTGACGAAGTTATGGCATTTTGAAGGTTAGACCTATGCCTCAACGCCGATATCCCGATTTTGCGACTATAATTTTGACTTATGTTCCGACCCAAAATTACGTTTTCAACTTTAAATGTAGGATTGATCTAGAGGCCAAACTATGATTAAAACGCCTTTGCTTTTGAAAATCCGTTGAGTTTTGACGAAGTTATGGCATTTTGAAGGTTCGACCTATGCCTCAATGCCGATATCCCGATTTTGGGACTATAATTTTGACTTATGTTCCGACCCAAAATTACGTTTTCAACTTTAAATGTAGGATTGATCTAGAGGCCAAACTATGATTAAAACGCCTTTGCTTTTGAAAATCCGTTGAGTTTTGACGAAGTTATGGCATTTTGAAGGTTCGACCTATGCCTCAATGCCGATATCTCGATTTTGGGACTATAATTTTGACTTATGTTCCGACCCAAAATTACGTTTTCAACTTTAAATGTAGGATTGATCTAGAGGCCAAACTATGATTAAAACGCCTTTGCTTTTGAAAATCCGTTGAGTTTTGACGAAGTTATGGCATTTTGAAGGTTCGACCTATGCCTCAATGCCGATATCCCGATTTTGGGACTATAATTTTGACTTATGTTCCGACCCAAAATTACGTTTTCAACTATGCTCATAATCCGAAATCCCGATTTTGGGACTATAATTTTGACTTATGTTCCAACCCAAAATTACGTTTTCAACTTTAAATGTAGGACTGATCTAGAGGCCAAACTATGATTAAAACGCCTTTGCTTTTGAAAATCCGTTGAGTTTTGACGAAGTTATGGCATTTTGAAGGTTAGACCTATGCCTCAACGCCGATATCCCGATTTTGCGACTATAATTTTGACTTATGTTCCGACCCAAAATTACGTTTTCAACTTTAAATGTAGGATTGATCTAGAGGCCAAACTATGATTAAAACGCCTTTGCTTTTGAAAATCCGTTGAGTTTTGACGAAGTTATGGCATTTTGAAGGTTCGACCTATGCCTCAATGCCGATATCCCGATTTTGGGACTATAATTTTGACTTATGTTCCGACCCAAAATTACGTTTTCAACTTTAAATGTAGGATTGATCTAGAGGCCAAACTATGATTAAAACGCCTTTGCTTTTGAAAATCCGTTGAGTTTTGACGAAGTTATGGCATTTTGAAGGTTCGACCTATGCCTCAATGCCGATATCCCGATTTTGGGACTATAATTTTGACTTATGTTCCGACCCAAAATTACGTTTTCAACTATGCTCATAATCCGAAATCCCGATTTTGGGACTATAATTTTGACTTATGTTCCAACCCAAAATTACGTTTTCAACTTTAAATGTAGGACTGATCTAGAGGCCAAACTATGATTAAAACGCCTTTGCTTTTGAAAATCCGTTGAGTTTTGACGAAGTTATGGCATTTTGAAGGGTAGACCTATGCCTCAACGCCGATATCCCGATTTTGCGACTATAATTTTGACTTATGTTCCGACCCAAAATTACGTTTTCAACTTTAAATGTAGGATTGATCTAGAGGCCAAACTATGATTAAAACGCCTTTGCTTTTGAAAATCCGTTGAGTTTTGACGAAGTTATGGCATTTTGAAGGTTCGACCTATGCCTCAATGCCGATATCCCGATTTTGGGACTATAATTTTGACTTATGTTCCGACCCAAAATTACGTTTTCAACTTTAAATGTAGGACTGATCTAGAGGCCAAACTATGATTAAAACGCCTTTGCTTTTGAAAATCCGTTGAGTTTTGACGAAGTTATGGCATTTTGAAGGTTAGACCTATGCCTCAACGCCGATATCCCGATTTTGCGACTATAATTTTGACTTATGTTCCGACCCAAAATTACGTTTTCAACTATGCCCATAATCCGAAATCCCGATTTTGGGACTATAATTTTGACTTATGTTCCGACCCAAAATTACGTTTTCAACTTTAAATGTAGGACTGATCTAGAGGCCAAACTATGATTAAAACGCCTTTGCTTTTGAAAATCCGTTGAGTTTTGACGAAGTTATGGCATTTTGAAGGTTAGACCTATGCCTCAACGCCGATATCCCGATTTTGCGACGATAATTTTGACTTATGTTCCGACCCAAAATTACGTTTTCAACTTTAAATGTAGGATTGATCTAGAGGCCAAACTATGATTAAAACGCCTTTGCTTTTGAAAATCCGTTGAGTTTTGACGAAGTTATGGCATTTTGAAGGTTCGACCTATTCCTCAATGCCGATATCCCGATTTTGGGACTATAATTTTGACTTATGTTCCGACCCAAAATTACGTTTTCAACTTTAAATGTAGGATTGATCTAGAGGCCAAACTATGATTAAAACGCCTTTGCTTTTGAAAATCCGTTGAGTTTTGACGAAGTTATGGCATTTTGAAGGTTCGACCTATGCCTCAATGCCGATATCCCGATTTTGGGACTATAATTTTGACTTATGTTCCGACCCAAAATTACGTTTTCAACTTTAAATGTAGGATTGATCTAGAGGCCAAACTATGATTAAAACGCCTTTGCTTTTGAAAATCCGTTGAGTTTTGACGAAGTTATGGCATTTTGAAGGTTCGACCTATGCCTCAATGCCGATATCCCGATTTTGGGACTATAATTTTGACTTATGTTCCGACCCAAAATTACGTTTTCAACTTTAAATGTAGGATTGATCTAGAGGCCAAACTATGATTAAAACGCCTTTGCTTTTGAAAATCCGTTGAGTTTTGACGAAGTTATTGCATTTTGAAGGTTCGACCTATGCCTCAATGCCGATATCCCGATTTTGGGACTATAATTTTGACTTATGTTCCGACCCAAAATTACGTTTTCAACTTTAAATGTAGGATTGATCTAGAGGCCAAACTATGATTAAAACGCCTTTGCTTTTGAAAATCCGTTGAGTTTTGACGAAGTTATGGCATTTTGAAGGTTCGATCTATGCCGAATTGCCGACATCGGCCTTAGAAAACTTATATGCGCATATATTCCATAATTTGTAAGCTAGAGGCACCAAATTTTTAAGGTATATTACTGGTAACTCCCCTAAGAGATAGATTAAAATTTGGATGGCCACGCCCACTCCGCCTAAATAAAATGATGCACCACTTGGTGTAAATCGATAAGACCGTATATCTCACGCAATTTGAAAGTTTAAGTCACCAATTTTTATAGTTATATTGCCAGTAACCCCCTTCGAAAATCTGGAAAAAACTCACGCCCACTCCCGCCACCAAAAACCGATAAGTGCCCATATCTCCCCCAATTTAAGAGCTACAGTTAACAATCATAGAAGATATATTACTAAGATCGAACTCTAACATTTTTGTATCATAGTATTTTGCTGTCGGTTACGTGGGACTGCAACGTTTCGAAAGCGTTTCTAGTTAAGGAAATTGATTTTCAGTAATTCCTTGTTAAAGTCGTTTGCAGACCCTCGCATAAGTCAGAGTCACGCAAAACAAATAAAAGGGAAACTCCCCTTTTGTATTTGTATATGTTGCGAGCAGAAGTCGCTGCAATCAGTAGCCAGGAATTCATTAAACGCCGGACAGACGGAGGGAAAGGAGTAAACATAACTGGGCTGGTCAAGGATTCTGTGCTCTTCTGATGTGTCCATCGTTTAGTAAATGCCTGGGATTAGTTGTGTTGATGCGATGTCAATGCTTTCAAGGCGCCGGGAGCAGTTGGTGGAGAGCAGGCTGCAATCTGGTTTTCTTTTATCTATGGACGCTGGACGGCTTTGTCATCTATCAGTTGGCAGTTACTCAGGTTGCCTCCAGGTGCGGCCCGTTTACCGTTCACCGTGCCCCGTGCCCCGTTTTATTTAATTTTTTTTCCTTGTCCTACGGGCTGCATTCAGCCTGGGCTGCCTTTTGTCAGCTTCGCATTGTTGCCCGCCCTCAAATTTGCTTTTCTTTGCGGAGGCAATTAAAGTCCGGACCGCACTTTGAAGCAAGATTTAAGAGCCTCGTTTCTTTAGCTGCAAATTAAAATGTGCATATTTTATGAGCTGCGCCAGTTGAAAATTCGATTCAGCGAACTTTGCTGTTTGTCATTGAGCTTAAATAGGAAAAGTTTCTCGCTCTCTCTCTCTATCTCTTTCTCTCTCTCTCTATCTCTATCTCTAGAATGCGACACGTCCATTTCCCTGTAATTACACCCCGCACCCTGGATGCTCCACCCTTCCTCCTTGCACCTCTTCGGCAGCCCCTTTTGCTGTCTCCGGCTGTCACTTAACGCGATGCTTGCCGTAAATTTCTGTTCAAGCTTTGCTCTCATTATAAGTCGGCAACACTTTTTCTATCTATAATGAACAGCATGACAAACGATTTACAGTGGTGTAAAATTAAAAATATATATATATATATATTCAGTTTTTTTGTGATAATTTATACATATTTATAATTTCTATGTTATTGTTACCGATCAGATTTTCTGTGCCCGATAGAATCGATACCAACTAGAGAAAGTCTCCAGCTAAGAAAGAATAGGGACTCTATGTATGTTGAACCACTGTGCGTTGTGCACGAAGCTGCTAAGTCAAGGGAGCTATGGGAAGGCATCATTATTGCAGCAAGTTGCTGCTGTCATCATCATCAAAATAACAGGAGCAGCTTTTGCTGCTGTGGCAAGTGTGTTTTTGAGTTGACTTTAGCGTTGCGTCCTTGCCGGGTGGCATGATGGGTTGGGAGGTTGAGTTATATGGGGGGAGGGGGGGCTGGTAATCAGCATAGCGCAACAAATAAACTTGACAGCAACAAAACATTCCATTCCGAGTTTTATTGCATCAATTGCAGCCACACTCGCCAGGATATATTCTACAATTATATCTAACAATTATTTAAATAAATAAATTCAGCTCACTTTTGCCCGCCTCTTTCTTGTTTTGGTATTTGAATTATATATATATATATATATATATATTATTCAATTATTTAATTAAAAAAGGGCCGCCTCTTTCTTGTTTTTCTATTTAATTTGTGCGCTCGTTAATAATTATTAAAATGAGTTCCCAAAAGCCAAGCGAAGAGTGAAATTCAGTTTGCTTCGAGAGCAGATAAAAATCTGCTTTTGGGATTAGATTTTCTGACCATATCTGAAATTTACAGTTGAACGCATTTGATGAGCTTTAATGGATTTTATTGCAAAACTCATAAAGCCGTAATGAAGCCAATTAAAGGAGCGATAGGGCTTGAACAGCATCAAAAGCAGTTGTTTAAGTATTTAACTACTTTTCTAATTTAATTGTTATTAAACGTAAACAAAATGTTATATATGTATATATAAAGCTTGAGGACATCGCTTACACTGAAGATCTAAAGGTCCCTGGGTTTCGGCAAGAAATTTTTACCAAAATGCAGTATACTTTTAGGCATATCAAGAAATTTAGAATTTTTGGCGAGCTCATCATGCAATATTTCACTTGCGTCAAATTTGTTTACTTTTTTTAACATAGCAATTATATTTAAACATAATTAATTAATTTATATATTTAAGATCGCAAAATTCTTCAAAAATGCCGAAAACCTTATAAAGGCAAGGTCAAGCCAACAGTTGCACAACTGTTGTTCGTTTTGAACGGCAGTGTTTAGCATTAATCGATAGCTGCAAATGTAATTTGTTTTATTTATTTTAGTCAAATAATATTAATTAATATTGAATTTAATTAAATTGAATTCATTTAGTATATGATTAATTTAGTAAAAGTGCTCTCTCATATATGTCTGCCTCTCTCAGTTTTGCGCTCTATAATCAAGCCAAATAATAATCGGTAATAACAAATAAACTTATTATTGAGACTGTTTAAATTGCATAGAATTAATTTTTACATTTATAATAAGTTTCGTTACTTTAATTGAAACTGCCAACAATTTATTGGTTTTCATGTGTTTTATGGCCAGTCGAATGCAAATAATAGAAATATTTAGCTTGAAAACGGCTGAGCTGACAACACAGTTGGCTGGTCGGGGCCAATTTAACAGTGCGCCGTCGCCGTCGCTCACTCCAAGCCAACTGGCACTGTGCTCAGTTCCAATTGGAAGAACGGGCGAGCAAGACGCGGTGCTGACGACGACCAAAATCGTTCAAAATAAAACACATATTATCTTTCGCATTGTTTTTTGCGTACAGCCAATGCAACAGCGCATTCGCATACGCATTAAAAGAAAGCAAAGCTTCAAAATAACGGCAACGGTTGTGTGTATGGTGCGTGTTTAGTCTAATTGGATGAATGAGCAAGTGCCAAAACAAAGAAGGAAAACAAAAGCAAAACCAGCAGGCAGCAGCAACAAATCCACGTACTTGAGTGCTGCATGTTTGTGTGTGTGTGTGTGTATGCGTGGTCTGTTTATATTGGTACGTGTGTGCGTGCTAAAAAATATTGCTTAACCCTAGCAAAATAAAATCTTGTAAAATAATTTGCTGCAAAAAAATTAAAAATTTCATGCAAATCTCTGAATAGAGAAAACACGTGAATATTGTGAAAAACGGTGTGAGGCGCGGTGAAAGTGCAGCCCGCAGCAGTAACAAACACTGAGCGAGAAAAGAGCTCGAAAAAAAGAGTGAAAAGCAAATTTTTGCCAGCGTCAACTTCTCTTTCTCTTCGTGTTTGCGCTGTGTGTTTGTGTTTTGTGTTTTTATTTTTGTTTTTCATTTTGACGTGAAGTGGAAGTGGAGCAGCAGCAACCAACTTCGACAAGAAGAATTGTAAGTTAATTAATTTTTTGTGTTTTAAATGTAAGCCTGCTAACAAAAAAAAAAAATAGGTAAATGTCGTCATCACCGTCGAATCAGTTGCCAGTTTTTTTTTTTTTAATTTTTTTATACTCGTTGCGCTTGCAAAACTTGTGTTGTTTGATTTTGAATTTTTTATTTGTGTTGTTTCATTTTGTCTCAATGGCCGACGAAGACAAACGCAAATACTCACTTAGCTCTCTCTCTCTCTCTCAGCTTGTTCCACTTGCTTAGCGAGAGAATCAGCTAGAGATGAGAGGCGATATTGTTACTCAATCTTAGTCACAGTTAACATACACCGAGTGTGAGCTAATAAAATAATAAATATATTTAAATTCGCTTAATTAGATGCGACTAAAAAGTAATAAAATTAAAATTTACAAATTAAATCGAAAATTATATGCTTGCGAAATAATAGTCACAGCTATTGTTGGCTGATGTTAATCAGAGTCATTGTGCCAGCTTTGTCATCTCTATTGAGCGAGCCTGGGAGAGCCGCTCTCATAAAAACAGGCGTCAGCTGTGCGCCTTCAATCGCGTTGTTGTTGCTTTTGCGCGTTCATTTAACACGTTTTTTTCTCTGTTTTTTTTTTTTTTGTCAAAATACAAATAAATAATATGCAAAGTGCGAATGTGAGTGTAACTGTAGCCATAGTATTTAAATAAAGTCTGCTAATTGACTTTGCGCCAACAAAACAGTTCGACAAAAAAAAAATAAAAAGAAATAAATACAATTTCGGCTTGAGAATGTGCGCAAACAAAAGCAGCTCAAGTGTAAAATGAAGTGCAAAAAAGAGCCAGCACAACCAAAAGTGTACGTTTTAAGCAACAATAAATTTTCATTATGGTTTAAGTAGCTAAAATAACAACAACAATAGTAACAACAAAAACAACTCACCTTGCCGCAGTTTAAATCTTTTGCGCTCAGCGCAGCGTTGCCAGATTAGTAAAAATAACGCGCTTCTCTGTTTTTTTTTTGTTGGTAATGCGAATTTCGCTTCAAAAACAATCATAATAATTTTACACAGCCGTGAATACATTCAACATCATTTGCCCTCTTGTTTATATATATATAAATATATACATTTATGTATTTTTGTTGGTTTGTAAATGAATAGCTTCAAATTTGGTGCAATGCTTGGAGTCCAGCGTTCAGTTGTTGACATTGAATTTGAATGTTGAGCGTTTGTTTGAGTGTGTGAGTGTGTGTGCTTGTGAGTACATTTGTATAGAGTATACACTGTACACTTGTACACTAGTACACTATATTTATATATGGCTGCCTTTTAAATTACATATTTAATGCTCGTGATACAATTTTGAAAAGCCACTCAAAGTGCAATAATTGCACATGAACCCGCGACCAGTTTACGCCGGCAGAACAACACCCTCCACTTTCACCCCCTCAACTGTAGCCAGCTGTTGCTGCACTCTGCAATTGTTAATTGTTATAATGTTTATCAGTTAATGCTATTTTAGATTATGATTACAATTGCGTTGAAAATTGTGTGTTTACCTTTTGATGTCGAATGATTCCGTTTTGTTGTTTGTTCAAATCTATTTATACAAAATACATTATTATGTATGTATTTCCGTATTTCGTATTTTGTTTTCGCCGAATTTTGTGCACCTCATTTATAAAATTTCTATGAATTTTTCGTAATTACATTATATTATTTTATCAATTAAAAATACAAACGCCATAACTGTGAGAATATTTCTCATCATTTTCTTGGTGGCATTGACTGAAAATTCCCATAGCTGAATGTGGTCGCGATGTTTCCACTGGATGATTCACGCAAAGCAAACTCATTATAAAATTCGAATGTATTCACAATATTTGTGATTATAATGCGATTGTTGTTTGGAAACACTCAGCCTGAACCATTTGATCGTTTTTTGATAAACAAATGCTTGTGTACATTATTTTATTTTTATCAACAACATTCATTTAATTGATAATACTAATTTATTGATTTATAAGTGTTAATATTTTCATAATCTTCCAGAAACTTCTATAATATCATCAAATTGTGTGATTTAATTGATTACTTGGCGTTGATTGATAATTACGGTCACATTGTCAATTAGAAAACTAAAAGAAAGGCAAATTCAATTTGACTTATGCCCCACAAATCAAAGCGGTGCCGAGCCGCGAAAGCCGAACACAAGGTGAATGAGTTGTTGTCGTCTGATATGGACATTGATCAGAAAAGCCCTTCAATTATATTTACAAATAGCTAGACAATAAAATAACAGCCAATTTACCTCGACTCGCTTTTAATGTAAAAATAAACAAAAGCTAAACAAATCGTCACGACCTGCAGTAACAGGTGCCGCCAACTACAACAACAACAGCAACAACAATAACTAAAACAATAACTAAATCATTAACTGCAACAATCGCAACATTATCGCTGGCTTTGAAGTCAGCGCAGAAAATGAGAAAAACATCAGCTGATTTTCATTTGAAACGGAAATTATTCAGGCGACTACTGAATTTTCTAGAAGACCACATAGCCATGACTAACATTTTGTTTGTTCATTTTTAAGATATGCAAATGTGAATATGTATTGTATATACTCGTATATGTACAGTGTCTCACACCTCATTTGGAACAGCGTCTAGCAAAAATTTCAATTACCTGCCATAAACTCATTATGCATTATTTTTCAAAAATTCCAAAGACCCATGGCAGGTACATATATTAACCACAAAAATTAATATATGACCCTAATAAACTGGGATTTCCCCACCCGCTAGGTCGGGTTATGTAAAAAAGTACCTAATTTTATGATCGCAGCTTATTTGGAACAGTTACATTCTGGACACCTGGGTGCCATAAAACCCGGATTTTTTACCTAAAGTTGGAAATTTACGGTAGAAATAGACCAACCTTTTAAGTTAGTTTAGTTTTTTCCCGCATTTGGGCTGCAACCTGCCAACAAGGACAATGGCCAAACGGACTACCATTGATCAACAGAAACTCATCCTGGAACACTTCAAAATTGGATATTCATTTCGAAAAATAGCTAAAATGGTCAATCTAAACACCTCAACTGTATTCTACATCATTCGGAGTTTCGTCGACGAAAATCGGACAGAGGACAGAGGCGGAATGGCACCAAACCCGATTTTCCCCGAGCAGGACGAGCCGAGGATCATCAAGATTTCAAGGGGAAATTTTAAGCTATCGGCTCAAAAACTGACTCAATAGGTGCAGGATGAAATAAGGAAAAAGACCAGTATGGGAACTGTGCTCCAAGTTCTGCGCAGCGTTGACTTAAATGCCCAAGAACCACGGAAAATGAAATTTATAAGAGCAAAAAATATAGGGTCTAGGATGAGGTTCGTCAAAATCCACTTGGACAAGGATTTGGAGTTCTGGAACATAATCATATTTGAATTTGAGTACAAATTAAACATTTTTGGTTCGGACGGACGGAATTATGTGTGGCGACACTCCAATACTGATCTGAGTCCCAAAAACTGAAAGGCAACAGTCAAGCACTGCGGAGGAAGTGTCCTGGTATGGGCATCTATCTCGACAGCCCGCGGCGGAAATTTTGTGTTCATTGAAACAACAATGGACAGCAATGTGTACTTCGATATACTAAAGGAAAATTTACTTCAAAGTGACGAAAAAATAGGAATCCGACGTACTTTCCGGTTCTACCAGGACAACGACCCCAAGCATAAGGCCGGAATAGTACAGTCCTGGCTTAGATCGAACTGCCCCACATGATAATTCCACCGGCCCAGTCTCCAGACTTAAATGTTATTGAAAATTTGTGGGCTCTGCTGGAAAATAATATCCGGAACCACAACATATCCTACAAACAGGATCTCAAAATGCTCTGCTGGAGGAGTGGAGCAGGATCAGTCCAGAAACTAGTTGGAAGCTGGTATCGTCCATTAATAATAGGTTAAGCGAAGTTGTTAAGGCTAAAGGATATCATACTAAGTATTAACATCCTTATTTAAACTTTTATACGCCAAATATTTA
Organism: Drosophila kambysellisi; assembly: GCA_035042185.1. NCBI lineage: Eukaryota > Metazoa > Arthropoda > Insecta > Diptera > Drosophilidae > Drosophila > Drosophila kambysellisi. The sequence continues at coordinate 8,514,729 of JAWNLS010001251.1, forward strand.
ACTTTTCTTAAGACTGTTTCAAATAAGCTGTGAAACGTTTTTTGGATATGTTTTCAGTTTTTGACTAATTTTAATTAATTAATTAATATTTGCATAAAAACTAAAGTTTCCATTTAAAATGTGATATAACATTAAACTAATTGGCATTTAAACATTTTGCATTTTTTTCCTTGTTTAAACTTTATAGCACTTTAAAATTTTTGCTAGTCACTGTTCCAAATAAGGTGTGAGACACTGTATATGTATTATATTTATTGATCATTATAAAAATTCGATTTGCTGTAGCCATGTTTACCTGTCTTTCTGTCTCTGTGCGAACTAGAGACAGTTAATAAGCACATTGTTGTGATAAAAAAAAATTCAAATTTTCATTATTTTTATAGCTTGCATCATTTTACTTCCGAGATATTTTTCGATACAATTTGTTTATCTTTTGTTTGTTTATCTTCTGTTTTAGCTAGTAAAAATGCTTGAAATATTCCCGAACTGAACGTGTTAATTAAGAGCTGATTGTATAAATTAATACAACTGTAACTTATTGGCTTATCTAAATGCATTCCATAAGAATGTGGCTCATTTTATGATGACAAACAATGTACTGCTGATAATCGAAACAACTGGAAAACATTTTTAATATTTAATTCTGCAAAACAAATCGTGAATAATTTCAATTGTAATTATAATCGATACCTTGAACTATATTTGAAACATTTTTGTTGTTTTCTCATTTTGCAATTATTATGACTAGCTATATATTCAATATACGCATTTACATAAATCGGTTAGATTTTTAAGTTATTAATTGAATTTATGTAGATGTAAACTGGACGTCAGGTCGTTTCTATCATGTAATGATTACGGTTTTTCCTTGTAAATATATATATGCAGGCATATATCTTATAAATTAATGATATTCCACAACAATATGCAAATTATAAGTAGCTGATCAGCAGATCAGCTGATTTGAAATTAATGCGTTCGATGTACTTATTTATACCTTGCTAAGTGAACCGCAGTTAGCAGTTCATAAAGCGTGTGTGTGTTTTGGTATCCATCTTATTAACGCTCATTAGCATTGCACAAAGTATCTCTCAGATATTATGTTTTTTTTTTGCATCTTAATCACCAGATTGCTAAGGTCAATTTTGTCATTAAGCTGCTGCTGCCGGAGCCGGCAAAGATGTTGACGGAGTGTGTGTGTTTTTTGTATAAATCCATTTAATATCTCTAATTTATGGATACACATACATATATGTGTAGTGCTAGTGTGTGTGTGTGTGCGTGTGTGGGTGTGTGTACAAATGGAAATGGCGTAAAATAAATATGTAATCACGGTGTGCACACACTGGTCCGATCTCATACATATATGTATATACAATCCAAAATGGCGTCCGCATTTGTTTACATTCGAGTGCTAAAAATAAGGTTAGAAGAGCGAGTAGCAAACAAACAAAAACAAAACAAAACAAACCGAACATCAGTCGAAGAAGACGAAGAAGCAATAAACTAAACACTGCAAAAAAATTAAGGCTTAAAAAATATGACCAAGTCAACAGATAGGCCAAAATGCGACCAGACAATTCAAACAGAGTTAGTCGGTTGGTCAAAACACCATATCTAACTGCTAATGGGTGCGGGAGAGAGGGCGATAGAGAGCACAGATAACACGATAAAAATTAAATAAAAAACGAAGACAAAAAATTATAAACACTTAACCTCAAAGTTGTTTTTTGGGATGTTGTTGCTGTTGTTAGTATTGTTGCTTATTTTTCGGTTTAATGGTCATGCTTGTTGCTATTGTTGCTGCCAGTACTTGTTGTTGTTGTTGTTATCAATTTTGCTGCTGTTGCTTCTGCTGCTGCTGCTGTTGTCGCTGCTGTTGTCGCTGCTGCTGTTGTTGTTGTCGCTGCTGCTGCTGTTGTTGTAGCCGTCTGTGAAGTGCGTCAACTTTGAAAACGGGTTTTTGCGCGTTGGCCAAGCAAAGAGCGAATAAAAAAAATAAAATAACAAAAAGCCGCACAGCGTTGCCAATTGGTTTGTTTTTTTTCCACACACACACACACACCCCACCCCACCCCACCCCACCACAACGGCAGCTGCGCCCATTGTCAAAGATGTTGGTAACACTAACTATTTACAGCTGTTTTAGTTTGTTTGTTTTGTCGATGTTGCTTTATGTGGATTTTTTTTTATCAACTGTTGCCTATTCGCTATTTGCTTTTAACACATTACCATTTCTAGAGTCGGTTTATACTTCTATATACCTTATATACCAAATGCAAACACGCACACACACATCTGTACAATCTGAATATGTTGATATGTTTGCATTATTATTATTATTTTTTTTTCGGCATTTTTAATGAGCTTAATTTTTTTTGTTGCTATTTTTATTATTGCTGCTTGCTGTTATTTATTATTCTGGCTTGGGCGCTTATTGAATTCAAATTCACAATTATTACTTTTAGCACAATTTACAATCACTCTACGCTTTCTATTTATTTCTGGATTTATGATGTGTGGGTGTGGTTAGTGTTGAGAAACGATCGTTGGAAACGTTGTTACGAAAGATTATATATATGTATATATATAATGTGCACGACTTATTGCATAAATGAATATTAATAAAGAAAATAATGCTGTGCTGTTAAGTATAGAATTTATTAGATAAGCATTTATTTATTATTAGCAGCAGTTTTAATGAGCATATTTTTTAGCTTTGAATTATACAAAGTTCAGCTTATTAAATGATATAAAAGCGGCACAAGGAAACTCGTAATTCAAAGCTGAGAAAATATAAATTATATTTAATACATAAAATTCTTAACAGAAGCAAACCAGAGCTTAAGTATTTTAAGCTGTTTATTAAAAAATGTTGCTTATGCTTATGAATTAAAACAAAAAACAAGCTTAGCAACTGATAAAAAAAAATCAGAAAATCCACTTAACTTATTAAAAATGTTATCCTCCTTTTTTTTTCATAGTTTCTAGACAATTTTTTTGTTTATCACTTGCTTTGTTCAGTGCAGCTTGACAACAACTTTTCGCACAATTTGAAAACGCAGATTTCCCGCTTCTCCAACGCTGGGCGTAAACATCAATAAAAATAAACTTGTTTTAAGGAAACGACAGTCGGCGGATGCTAAGCAGAATTAATGTGCACGATTAACAACCCAGCAATCTGGCGAATACATAAAACATCTTTGCACCGCATACAATTTATTGTGGCACAAGTCGCAAAGATGCAATTCCCCTTTCTGTTTTTTTTTGTTTTTTTTTTTTATTATCATTTTGTTGGTTTTGCTTAACGTGTGCATCAATTCTGGTTGGCCTTAATGTCATTGCATGATTACTTCCTCGTTGGCAGGTGGTTAACTTAACTCTTAAGCCCTTACATCATTGAAATTGAAACTTTAATTGCAATTGTTATAAAGAGAGTTTTAATTATTATTATGATTATTATTATGAGTGAGAAGAAAACAACACAAATTGATAACCCGTGAAAGCTATTTATATGGCATTATTAAGCGTTCAAATAGAATACTGAAACATTGAGTGTTCTTATCGCTAGCCTCCATCATATAAACAGGCAACTTATACGAGAAATACTCGTTTCTTTTGAGTGTGCCACAAAAGACGCGCCCCATTAAGTGGCCGTAATAAAGTCAGCCAGATAAACAAGATATTTCGCAAGTCGCAAATCGTTTGTGTTTTGTTATCTGTTTTTTCTGTTCTTAACCAAAGCTGAACTGCAGATATCGTATCTTATCAGGGCAATGGCTGTGCGTATCATTCGGGCAATTGCCGTTGCCAATTTGTGACCTTGTTTTTCGCCACAACATGGTTTAGTCAATGGCTAAAAGCGCTTTCCATTTATCATCATATTTCTTGCATTTAGCGAACATTTCACCAAACTGCTGGCCGCTTTTTGGTGTCAATTACGAGCTGCTATTGTTGTTGTTGTGCCAGGTTGCCTGCCTGGTTGCATGCCTGGTTGCAAGCCTGGTTGCATGCCTGGCTGCCTGGCAGCGACGACCCACTTTTGTTGCAACTGTCTGCCAGAAACCATTACTCATTTCTCATTGCTCTCAGTCCCAAATTCAAACAAATGCATTTTTCAGCTCACTCGACCAACTATATGTGTGTGTGTGAATGTGTGTGTGTGTGAGTGTGTGCGTATGCGTGTGTATGTGTGTGTGACTAAAGAAAGCCGCTGCCTGATTTTGACATTCGCTCTTGGCACTTGGCTTTCACTTGCAATCACGTTTAACCAACCGGTGTGTGTGTGAGAGTGTGTGTTTGTGTGTGTGTTTGGGTGTGTGTGTGAGTGTGTAACTGAGCGTGTTGAAAATGATTTTCTAAACTAGCCACAGCTGGCTACACAGATTATCAAATCTTGGTAATGTTATTATCAAAAAGACAGACAAAAAAATTGAAAATACTTAAATCTTTTATTAATCAGCTATAAAAGATAGAGATTTAAAATTTGGAATATATGTTTTCTCTTTTACCATATGCAGCTCAATTTTATTGCATTTAATCGATAACAGCACTATCGATAATTGTAACACAATAACTGATTGTATTTTGAGCTACAGTTTTTAGCATAAAACCATCACAATCGTGAACAAATTTAGCTTGCTATAATATTGTGTTCTACTGTAAACATTTCATTATCAAGTGTAATAACAACATAGTATAACAAACAGATATTGCTATCTCAGAAGTGATTTTCAGTCGAGCTCTTTCTACTACAACATTCTTCATTATTTTTCTCTAGATAAGCTTTTTGCAGCAAGCCATTTCACAGCCCTTGAACCGTTGAAGTACTTAAAGCATTTCACACACACACACACACACACACACACACACACATACACACACACACACACATTTTTTTTGCAGTTCTTTTTTTTCTCATAATAAATTCCATTTTAAGTTATATATATTAATACCCTGAAGACATTAAATGTGTATAAAAAAGGTACCATGAAAACAGGCAACTGAAGGAATCATCTTTGATATTGTTTTGCAGTTGATTAAGCAGATTCCATATAACGTAAAGTGTAATCTTGATAAGCATACGAATGGTTCGATCTAAGATACTATGTATTTAAATTTATATTTTTTGTATAATATAGTTGGCTATGTTATACAAAAAAGGATACTTGAAATTTAGCTACAGATCGTAAATTAATTTACAACTACAGCAGCAGATGTAATCTTTACTATTAAACTTTGTCATATTTGAATGTTTAATTATCTACAACATGATTATGCATAAGTAAGGATTTTACAGGGTATAGCAAAGTCGAGCGCTTCCACCTAAAGCACTCTCATTTGTTTCTTCTCACAGCGCTTATTGCATTTTTAATCAAAGAATATGAAAAAAAAAACTGACTTTTCGCGTGTTTTTCCATATTTGATGTGAAATTCATTTGCATTAAAAGCAAACTTGTGACTCTCCAGCAAAAGTTTCGTTAATGAATTAAATAAAGCCGCCATAGTTTCCATTAGAGTGGTTGCAAAGCCAGTCAGTCGCTTAAATTTATTTATTTATTAGTAAGTAGGCAACAAGGCTGATAAACATCAAATTATATTTCTCGGTTAATTCGATTTTATTTTCATTTTTCATTTTATTTTATTTTTATTTTATTTAGTTTATTTATTCACTTTTGGTAAATAATGCAATTTGTTTTTTATTGACGATTCTTTTCATTCAAAGATTCGACACAGTAAAAATTAAATGGACACAAAAAATAAAGTATCCGCAATTATTATTAATATAATTATTTTTTTGGCCATTTGTACGATTCTCGGTGTTGGATAGCAAAGTGGGGATACGACCTCAGACCGTATCGGCTTAAAACCGGTTTGCTGCCCAAGTAGTCAACATGAATTACCCTTACTTTATTCTAAGACTTATAATTGTATTTATTCAAAGTGTTTTGGTAAAAAAAAAAAAAATATTTAATAAATCAATAAGAAATCGAGCTGTTGACTTCACTGCTTACACAATAATTGCATAACAATTTCACACACATGTTGTTGGACAACACTTCGCTATCTCTGATTTAGTATTTGAATTATATAACTCAAGACAGCAATATGCACTTAGAAGGTATTAGAAGCCATGTAACAGTTTCTAACATATATCGATAATTGAAATTCTGAAATTAACATATCCTAGCGATTTGATTATCTAACAACATTCGAACACAAACAGAAAATAAATAAATCTTTATTGAAAATAAGTTCAGTTCAAGTTTGGTCAAAACAAGTGCTTAACAAGCACATAATCGAAACTTTCCAGACATATTTTCTTTACAGATTTCTCATATAAACTACACAACAAAATTGATTTTTGATTATTATCGATTTCGTTAAATACAATTCTGAGAGTTGCTGCAAATCAACCAAAGTGTTTGAACAGAGTTTAAGTATTTTGTTTGTTTGTTTAGTGTGAATCACAAATGTTTTTTTTTTCTTTATTAAATATTCTTGGTAAATCAAATTGATTTTTACTTTATTATTTTTATCTTTGCTTTTTAGTGATTACTTTGCAAATAGCCATCAAATGTTGTTGCGGTTTTGTTGTTTTTCCATTAAGCGCATCATAAACATTGAAAATCGTATACAATATTCACATTTTCAATTGAAATTGCATTTTGATAGAGCCATTAATTGATATTCCGTATTTTTTTTTTGTTGTTTTTTAATTACAATACAAATGAGCAAAATCAACATTTGCTTTTTGGTGTTTTGTTAGTTTGCGGCTGAATTTGCTGAATGTAAATTTGTGTGTTGTCCATTGCTAAAATAGCATCATATAATTTATAGATAAAAATTCAACCAAAGTTTTTCTTATATATATAATATTCAAAAGCAAACAAAAAAAAAACCATAATAAAAACATTAAACTTTTAATGCTTGCAAATAAAATGCTAACAATTAATTGGAAGTGCATTTTGAAAAAATAATATAATAGCTAAAAAGTTTTGCCGTAAACCACTCAAATAGTTTGCCGCATTAAGGGAATTCTCCGCTCTGTTTCGTATTCTAATCTTCACTGTATTTGTTGTTTGTTTTTTGTTGTTTGTTTTTTGTAGATTACTTTTTTGGGTCAAAGTCAGGGTGTGAAAAATATAAAATGCGATTTAAGCTATAAGTATGTAATTAGTTTTGTGAGTTTTGTTGAATAATCAAATAAAAAATATATATATATATTATGAGCAACTTTTATTTATCTATCAATAATATTTATCTATATCTAATAGTATTGTGTATAAATCTTTTATACTCTTTGGCATATCTTAAGAAGATTCAAATTTGATTGAAATTTTTATACAAATATAATTATACAGAAAATCATCTTTGTGGTATAATAAGTATTATTTTAAAAATTATTTCCTTCATTTATTATTTGTTGTTAAAGAAATGATTGAAATGATTTAATATTTATTTTCAAATTCAATTAATTACACTAATAATTGAAATATGAATTTTTAAGAGAAAATATCCAGCTTTTTCGTCTTTAATTGATCCAATATTTTTGGTCATTTTTTACAATGTCAATTATAATTTATTTTTATTATGAAATTACCATTATTTATCAATAATTGGAAGCACGGCAGTGTGACAATTAGCGAGAGCATTATATATATATATATATATATATATATATATATATATATATATGTTCGAAATGTAATTGAATGCATACCCCATGAAAACACCGCTTCAGTTTTCTAGTGTTCTTCAGCTCTCATTGTGGACTTATCCATGACCATGACAAAGCTTCGATGGCAACAAAAGTTCTTGCAACTTGACATGAGAGCCCTTAAATCAATTTTCCAGTTGCGGCTGCCACACAAGTGAATGCCAACCTCTGCTGTTCTGTTCTGTTCTGCTCTGTTCTGTGCGACAACTTAACGTTATTCAATTGAAGCGCAAAGTTTTCCAGCAAGCTGGCAACACAAAAATGCTCCACTAATGGCCAAAGCACAATGGAGCTGTATGCCCAAAAACCCAAGATTCAACATAAAGTTGCATAGTAGTGGGGGGGGGGGCAAGTATGGAGTGTTTTTGTCAGAGTGGCTGGTTATGTTGCTTAATTTGCTGTCGCGTCTACGACGACGGCACTTATAAATATGCAATTATGTGCTCCATCCGAACAACATTGTGCCTGTGTGGCAGGGCCAAAGATGAGAGCTTCAGTAGTGTTGCCCGCAGCGGGGTATAGTGAGTGGAGGAGGGAGTGGTGGTATGGGAGTGGGGGAATGACTGCAGCATAAACAAATCTTGTTACACAAAGCTCTTTAAATATTTAATGATGCAAACCATAAAGTGCAAGGCAGCCTCCAGTTTATTGGGCAGCCGATAACAGACAAACACACACACATACACACATCCAGACAGGCAATAAAACACACACCACACACACCACACACAACACACACAACACACACAACACACTCCACACAGAGACAGAGCTGAGGCTGCAGCGTGTGGAGTGCAACTAATTACAATACGGACCACCCCCACAAAAGCTAACCCAATAGTGCAGCACTCTCTCCCTCTCCCTCTCCCTCCCTCTCTGTCTCTCTCCTTCTCTGTGTGGCAACTCTTGAGTTTTCCTTCTGCATCCGTTGCGGGCAGACCAAGTTTTAACGCGCTTATCCCAGGGCTCCGCTGCATCTGAGTGTTGCTCTGTTTGCTTAACAAGTTTGCCCATAAAGTTTGCAGCTGCCACACGGCGTCCAATTGCTGAGGAAAAACCATGTCTTGGGTTTTCGGCCTGGCCTTCATTTTCATTTTTATTTTCTTTGCCAGCTGCATGTAATGTCGTAAATCAAACGTATATCGAGTTTTGCCATAAAAGTTCTTGAGCATCGAAAAACATACTAAGTATCCAAAAGATTTAGCTACAATATTGAAAATTCATATTTACGCTTATATACATATATATATATATATATATATCTATCTGTATATCATTAAAACGTTGATTTCCCATACCGTAATCTGTTTTGCAAACTTATTTATTTGTTTTCATTTGAAATACTGCTGCGGAAACTTAAAGTTCGATTGCATTTTTGTAGCTTTAGAAACTTGTATTTTTGATTGTTTTTAAAAATGAAAATTTAAAAATAAATTTCTTTTTTATTTATTTATAGAGAATTATTACCAGCAATTAAGTAATAAATATGTTTAAGTCTTCTGCGGCTTTAAGCAATCTTTGTTTGTTTGGGAGTTGATGGTAGTATTGAGACCGTTTCGAACTAGATACAAATTGTACTTCAATCTAGTATATTTGATTAATAAATCTGATGTGCTTTCAGGTTTTATTATTGCAGTTAGCTTGTGTAACTTTTATGATTTGGTCCTCGTTGCTGGTTAACGATAGGTTTGGGGATATTCAGCTGAAGTTTCAGTTTAAGCAGAGTCCCCATTTTTCCTCTGGGACAGTGGGGAGATCTTTGTTCCTTGCGTGACTAAATGGATACTCCAAAAACCAACTTTCGGAATACTGTGAACAAATATTTCAACCAAGTCGTAATGTGTCTTTTAGTTATAACATATTACTGTAATTTTTAAATATTCTAGAGCATTTTTTTTTTTTAATTATTTTGTCAATAAATAATTTAATATTTTTATTTAAAGTCTCTGCTCTATGCTAATGGGCATCTGGTAGTCGTTCAGTGGATTTCATCTCTGATTTTCATTGCTTCATTTACCGCCAGCAATTTTATTTTCTTTCTTTACTTTACTGCGGCGACTCCTTTTCACCCTTTCTCCTGCGACTCCTTGAGTGAATGCAATGAAGTGCAGCAAACAAAAGCGTTTTGTATTCCACGCTTTTGTTTGTCTGCACGTGAGTGAGACTCCCCCCCCCACTATTCCCCTCTTGCCACGTCTGGTGTGCATATTGGAGCTGTGTATCTGGGTGAATGCACTTTGTGCTCTGCGGTGCCCACGTTTAAGGGTCCAACCTCAACCTGAGGCTACCCCCAGCAGTGCTTTGACTTTTGATTGCGCCCGTGCTCATAAAAATGCAAAAGCTTGATAACTAAAGGGGAGGAGGTGGCAAGGGGGCAGATGGGAGGAGCGGTGTTTGGCTGGAGGGGTGGATGTGCATGTGCATGTGTCTGACCTTCCATCTTTTGCTTGGCAAGATATTTGCGCTAAAATGTAAACATTTAACGATTTCAGAGATTTTCGCAATTTTCATTGCCTTCATTGCGAATTGCGAATTGCGCCTCATTCAACCGGAACTGGAACGATTTTGGCATAATTACATTACAAGGCCCGTCGCAACGCTTCACAACAAAATGCCATAAATATATTTTATTGTTTTCCACTCGCAAAACACAAAAACACAAAAAAAAAAAATAGTAAAATAAATAAATAATGTCTTATGTGGTTGTGCTTAGCCTCGAGATACCCTGTGCCCCCGCAAATACTTGTTATAGCATTTGAATGGTGTAAATAAATGTGTTTTGTTTAATGAATGTCATTTAAAATGTATTCAATTGTATTTGAAATTACTTTATAGTATTGATTATTATTGATTTATTTAGTAACTAACGAACAAAGTTGCTTATGTAAATTGTGTGACTGAAATAAATTCGAATATTTAAATGAAAAATAGTTATGACTTGTAGGAAATATTTTATAACAATCTTCATAGTAAAAATTCTAATAAATATTCAAATTATGAATACAGCTATGCAAATTATGAATGCAATTATGAATACAGCAATCAAATGAAATGTCAACAGAAAAATAAGTTCATCTGCGATCATCTGATTGATACTCTCTGTTGCGCATAGGCACAAAAAATAGGGTATTATTTTGCACACACGATCTGTGAGACAGTTATTGGCTGCTGAGTGGGGGTTGACCCAAATGCGACGCAGCTCGATCCGCTCGATCCCAGGGCAAACGCCATTTCATTTCCAGTGCCTCGACAAATCTGTTGACACTTTTAAGGTGCTGCGCAAAATCTTGAAACCCCTCAACCAACCGCTCGTGTTCGTGCCGGATGATATAAGTGTTTGTTAGAGAGATCTCGACTGGGAGATACCGAGTCTTTATCTTTATTTAAAACACACGTTCTACAGTTAATAAATATGATCAAGATATATAACATTAATTGGATGTTACTTTTAAAGTAATGGTAATTGATTCTTATGGGTATTGTTGAGTTATCGGGAATTTTAGGGAATGCCAGTTATTTCTTGTCTGTATTACTCATCTTACCCATTCGAAATGGGTACAGGGTATACGGTTTGAAATTGTCGTGTGCTAAATATGCATACGAAATGGGAAAATGCAAGAATGCTGATGTGCTGGGCCAGCAATTGCCTGAATTACAATATGAATATGCGCTGGAAACAAAAGCCGAATACACGTGGCTGGAATGCCTAATTGGCCATAATAAAATACGCATACGCCTCATTGCGGCATCGATCCAAAAACAATCAGCTTTTACTTTGTTGTTCGCAAATGCAAAAGCCATAAACTATTAAAGAAAAATAATATTTAATTTTTAAGCAAATATTTGGTAAAGTTATGAAGCACATGAAGTTGGGTCTAAAATTAATAAAATAAACATAACAAATTAAATTAAATGTAAACAAAGGTGGTGAAAATTATTATTTATTGTGGTTTGCTTGTGTTAATACAATTAAATATTATATTTTATAGAAAAGCTATGTGAATGCTAATATAAGATGTTGTGCAAATCGGGCAATTGGCATATCTGATGTATCTCAACATTATTATAAATATACACTAATAAATATTTTTATTTTTTTTATTATATATATTTTATGTATTTTAAACACACTTTTCTCTTTTTTCCACGTTTCGAGTTAGTCCCCTGAATAGTGTTTGCTATCATTTTGAATTGCTGCAGATACTTTCACACTTTTGGCTCATGGCTTTCAGTTTCACCTGGGCTCAATGCCTTTCTCCTGGCCTGAACTTGGCTGAGCAATGCACTCCCAGACTGAGACACGTCATGTGAAAAATGTGCCCACATCTGTTTTTTTTTTTTTTTTTGTATACCTTTCTATTGATACAGAGTTGAATGCACCCCGCGAAAACATCAAAAATAATCGATAATCTACAATTTAAATTTGACAACTGGTTTCTCAGAAATAACCCAATTAATATTCTTTTTTTTGTTTTCTTTTTTTTTTTTTGGTTTGTGTTTACACTGATTTCGAGTATTTTTTTGTTTAAATTAATTTATTTATTTTTAATTTTAGCTTCCTGTTTTTCTTTTGATGTGTGATATTGCTATCAAAATATTTACTTTATTTAAATTTTGTGTTTGTTTTGTGGTTGCTGGTTTGTTTCAAAGGTGTAAGGTGTAAGGTGTGGCAAGGGTCAGGGGGGTCAGGGGAGTCAGTGTAGGGCGCAAAGCTGAAACAAATTAAAATCAAATTAAACTTCTGCTGGAAGTTTAAATTAAATCGTATCCGAATGACTTTAACAGGATTGCTTTGCTGGGAAATGCTTCAGATTTATGTTTAGATTTATGTTATCGCTTGTAGTCCATGAATTCGAAAATTTTGGATAGATAAAATCCATTTTATACATATCTTTACCATGTCAATTGCTTTAACCGATTTCATGGCCACAGTTTTTTGAAAACAGATGTAAAACACACATTGTGGCATCTGTGAATGTGGAATTGGAATGTGTCGGGTTTTATTGTGAATTGTAAACCCCTGACACTGAACTTGAATGCTGTTGATTTTCAAGTGCTTTGCCATTTTACAATAGTGGGTCTTTGTTTTCACTAAGCATCTAATTCAAATTTATTCCACAAACTTGGTTCAGCGAAGCGCTTCAAATCGCCACCGAAGGTTAACTTATTGCTTAATAAGCGTGTCTGACTTTTTAGACCGGTGTCTAGACAACAAATATTGTTTCATTTTATTTTTAAACTTACTTTCAACTTAGTTAGATAGATTCTCATCAGACAAAACACAAGCATGTCTTATCTTCGACAAACAGGTTGCTCCAATTTGAAACACAAGCGTTTTTGTTATTGCAGGGAAACAAAGAAACCGCTTTTCAAATATAGCACGTCTCTTCGATTCTGAGTCATTGTCATAATCGCAAATAAATTGATTAACACCAATTGAACAGCCCTTTGTTCGCGACGATGGCTAACTCTAAAATTGGATTATTAATCAGCAGTAGCTATATTCTAAAAACAGCAAAATGATGTAGGATTGTGTCATTAAAAAATTTATTGTGCTTTTTATGATGATGATTGGCATCGGACAACTTTAACATAAAACCAGCTGAATAAAATTTTAATTTATATATATATACATGATCTTTGGCAGGTGCTGTGTTTTTTTTTTGTTGTGCTAAATCACCATTTGATCCATATGCATATATAATTATATTCATTGACGGTTTTTGCTAATGGTACTTATCAGCGTCTAAATAAATACATAAATTAGTATATGTGCGATAATTACATGGTAGCCATGAATATTAGTACTATGTAATTATCATTAAATTATTTAAAATTCATTTTCCACATTCCGCATAACTACAATATCTCAATTATAACTAAAAATACAACGAACAAAAAATGGCAAAAATTTCAATGAAAATGCCTATCGAATGCCTTTTGAGGCATCAATGACTCAACTTTATTTTTATTTTTTTTGTGCACTCAATTCTGAATAGATTTATGCTGCCTTAAGCAACGTTAATAGTTTATATATATATATATATATTTATAGATATATATATATATATATGCTGCTTCAAGTGCACAATTTTGCGTGACTGCATTTGCAAATTGCTGACTGAATTCACTTGCGTTTATAAATCAAATTGAAAATGGGCTCTGTCGATTATATATATATTTTTGTATTTGTTGCAACTTGGTCAAATCGAGAATTATTTATGGCACTGCGACTCTCAATAAGGCAACATTGATTTTTTTTCTCTTGTTACCAGCTTAATCAATGTTTTGAAAATGATTGTTGCTGTTGGGCTAAACTTCAGACACCTGGTAATTATTTATGAGCTAATCAATTTAATAGTTCGTAGTAATTTCTGACTTTTGAATTATTGCCTGGTCTAGAAGTCTTCATTGAAATTAAATTTAAATATTGATGTCAACCGGTTTAGTGATTCCAATTTGTGCATGGTTTCGTTCGCATTTAAGCTGAATCACAATTCAATCTGTCGCAATCCAAAGTTTACACTTGGCAAGCAGCAACAACAAAATCAATTAGCAATTTTTGATAGGTGTCATCTGACATCTGACATATCTATATTATAGAATAGTACAAATATTTTTGAAAGCGACACAAATTTAAAATTTAGAATTTAAACGTTACGTTGTGGAAATATACGAAAATGAATTCAGTTCTAGGCGGCAGTCTTGTCTTATGTGTCGTTGAATTACACCGACATCAATCAAGACGTTTACAGCTGTTGTTGCATATACAGATAAGACTCGACACCTTGCACCCTATGCACGCCCACAAGAGGCAGCTGGCGTTGCGCCAGTTGCAAATTGTTGTCTCTGCTTCCTCACGTACTCGTGAATTCAAATTCAATTAAATGGAACGTGCATTTGATGATAAGCCCCTGTTATTACACAAATATATATGTATATATACATATATATAACGGCCAGAGGTTATGATCTTATGCTCTTCATAATGTGCAAAAGTACATATCATTGGAATGAACACTGCGCTCTGGGCTTAGTAATTAATCAACGTCGTTGAATCGTAGGTGAACTGAATTAATTGTTGTTCAGAGGGTGGATAATTCGTAGTAATTTTAATATATTGCAGAGATAGAAAATCGAGTATATAAAGCTTATTTAGTTTTAAAAAATATCAAGAGGAGGAGGTGGAATCTTCGGAGCGCTTCCTCTGTCTCTGCCCAGCACTAGCAAAATGAAGGTTCACCTTCTTGGGAAGTCACTTCCTATCTGGCTTAACACACAAGACCAGCCAGAATCGCAAAATTCATAAATGCAACGGGGAAATTATCACGAGTTTCGGAACAGGACTTAGATCCACGGTACCGCAAGGGGTCAATAATTGGCCTATGTGTGCTGACCTTTCAGGTCAGAACCGTCTAACCTAACCTACCCTTTATTGAAACTAAAAAAAAAATGGAATCTATAAAATTAGACTCCATCACAAATCGTATCTAGTAAATTTGGTGAAAAGGGGTTTTCTGTGTTCTCCATTTGCACATTTTGTTAAATGCCAAAATCATGTTGAATTTCAATTGCTTAAAACAAACCATGAATGCATTAAGAGTGATTTATTATCCCTTACTCGAATTGATAAATTGCCAAATGGTCGAATGCATTTTGGCCAACTTCCTTATCTTTGAAGCAATCGTAATTAATTGCAACTTGGTTTCAGCACACAAAAAATTAAGGTCTGAGTGGGTGATTCTGCAGCAGCTGCATATCTTTTTGACCCTACTTTCATTAATTTTTCTCATTTTTGCTGCTCGACCAACTTGCAACAAAAACAATTTTATAGCTTGATGCTTGATGTTAGATGCCAGATGTTGGCTGGGAGAACAAAGTTTTCACATCTGTGACAAGAAATTCCGTGCGTTTCGCTAAATGCCGGTCTCTGTGGAGTGCCCATTAAAGTGTTATTAAACCATAGTTGCCTGCGGCTATCACCATAGAAACTATGGAGTGCAGCTCTAGTATTTAGATATACCCGAATGCATGCCACATTTATATAGACTTGCTGTATAATTATCTGCACAAAATGATTGGCATTGTGTGACAGGCATCGCATGTTACTACGGATACTTCAACTGCTGCTGCTGTAGTTGCTGCTGTTGCGATAAGTTTGCAATAATCCGTGTAAACAATGCTTCCATTGTTCAGCTTACTTAGCGGCAGACAATGCAAAATGCCATAATTCATATATTATCATATGGCTGCGAGTGTTAACCATAACAAATACGTCAATAAATGTGTCCAAAATAGATTGGCAATACTAGCTCCACAACACAGGTCAATGAATCGTTGAAATGTTATCTTTAACACATTTCTTTATTATTCTACATTAAATACCAGTCGTTTAACTTGAATGTACAGCAAGGTACACACAGCTCTCACAGCTCTCACAGGACCTCAACTGTCCTTTGCACACAATGTAACAATTTGGCTAAAATATGTTTGCTAAGCCCTACAATAAGGGGTGCTACTGTGTCAAGTGTGTGTGCGTGGGTGAGTGTGTGGGTGTGTGTGTGGGTGTGTGTAGGTGTGTGTGTGTGTGTGTAGGTGTGTGTGCGTGCGTGGGTGTGTGTGAGTGTGTGTGGGTGTGTGTTTAAGTCGTGTGGTCTGCCTTGACCCAAGCCTTTTGTGGATTGTGCCTAGTAGGGAAGAAAAATGTCCTTCTGCTAAGGTTTTAGCAGGGTTGTTTCTTAAATGTTAATATAAAATAAATATAATAATTTAAAAGTCTAAAACTAAAATAGTTTAAGAATTAAATATAATAAATATAATATAATATAATATAACTAAAATATATATTTCAAAGGAGAGTTTTATAACGGTATTGTAACAGTTTTGTACTAACGCTAATTTCAACTTTTAGTGCATACCAACTTTAAGTTAAGTGAATATTTCAATTGTGAACTTTGACAGCTAATTGAATAAGCAACCCACCATCAACTACAGCCACGTCATGTGGCTGCAGATGCAGATAGATATAAAGATACAGATACAGCTACATATAAGCTTATAGAGTCATGACAGTAAAATCCTGGCCAATATGTGTGCACGAACTTTTAACGTGTTTTTCTCGTAGTGGCACCCTTGCGTTTGGGGTTTGTTTGCACTGCTGTCAGTATTTTGTAATGGCATGTGCCAAATTATGGTATGCATGTGTGTGCGCAATTTCGAGGTGTGTGTGTGTGTGTGTGTGTGTGTGTGTGGAGGAGCTTGTAGTTGGCATGCGGGTACTGTTGTCCTGACCGCCTTTCCTTATTACTCTGCTTGACAAAGGAATGTGGAATGTGGAATGTGTGGGAATTAAACTGTACATACAGCGAGAGGTGGCTAATAAGTTGGCGGAATATGGAAAGTAATTACCATTAACACAAGTAAAAGTGGATTCACTTAGACTTAGTATTACACCTTGGAATTGTTATACAACTAGGATATCCAACTATCTATGTGTATCCATTATTTAATAACGGAACTCATTGATTCGAATGACCCAAATTTGCATGCACAATTGTTAATTTATCGGGCGCCCCTCGCAAAGTGTTTCTATTGTAGATTATCAGCTTGTTCGATAAGGCTTCGGGGCATTTCAAGTGCTTAATTAAATGCCATGTAATTTGATTGAACCTACGGCATAATTAAGTCTTTTCATTTATTTGTCGTTGACTCTTAATAAATATGTATACATATATATATATATATATATGTATGTATATATTGTTTTTTTTTACGTTTATTATAAATTGCGCACACGCCCCGTTTCATTGCAATTCGCTGCGCTGCACTCGACTTTTAATTGCACATTTTTCAATTAAAACTATTAAAAAAGTTGTGCGCCCCGCAATTTTGAGGGTGTTCACAGCTCGATGAATGTGTGTGTGTGTGTTATGTGTGTGTGTTATGTGTGTGTGTTATGTGTGTGTGTTATGTGTGTGTGTGTGTGTTGTAGATTTGTTTATGTGATTCCATTGTTTAATTGAATTTTCTCTGCTGTAACAAATGACAAACGAAACAAAACAAAAAAGAAAATTTCGTAATTGTGAGTGAGAACAAAAATAGCCAGAACGATTTAGTTGTGACTGCTCGACTGGGAGATACTCCTTGCTTTTAATTGTCATTAGTACATTTGTTGCTTACTTATTCTTATCCACATTGCACACAATATTAATAATATTAATCAATTTATTAAGTTGTCAATCAAAGTTGTTATTAGATGGTTTAGACGAACTTCCCTTCCTTTGGCATTTCCACAGGGTATTCGAGAAAAACAGAAAAACAAAAACATCAACAACTAAAGTTCAAAAGCGCAATTAATTTTTGTAGCTCTCTTTTTTAAGCGTTTCTGTAGCTGTTTGGTTTTTGGCATTTAGTAATCGGTTTTAAAAATGCTATTTATTTTTTTTATAGAGTTTTCAATTAATTGGGTTGTGCAATTAATTACGCGAACTGTTGCATTAGGATTTATTTATTTATACTCTCCTTTTTTATACCTGTTTTTACTTTAACAAGTTGATGAATGGACACAATTTATTACCAAACAGTTATTTACGTTGAATATATAAAGCCAAACAATTGTTGTAAATACAACAACTAAAGATTTTAAATTGTTTGTATTTGCACAAGATTAATGTGATATTTTGTGTATTTTATGGTTTGACCTGTATATATATAATGTGTACAATCTGATATGATTATATGCAGCTGCTGATAACAATATATTTGCTATAATGATATGAAAATAATCGGTATGCAAACAATGCATTGCCTACAGCTGAATATGAAAAGAATTGTGATAACAATTCCCTTGTGGGGGCTGCACCAAGTCAAGCAGATATTAACGCAAATATTTTTGATAGCCAACTGTGCAGACGTGAAATGTAAAAGAACAGCGAATGCAGAAAGTCATTAAATGCTTGACTGGCTGTTGGCTGACTAACAAAAAACCCTTTGCATTCGCTCGAGGTGGCTGCAATATGTTTTCTTTTACCCATTGGCTTTTTCTGTAATAGTGAGCGGCAGACAGGCAAAAAAAGAAAATGGCAAAAGACATCCACAGCAGGAACAGCAACGGCAACTGACACACAGCTTTTCATTTGGACTCTGTGCATCTGCATTTGTAACACACACACACACACACTTTTTCTCTCTCTCTCTCTCTCTGTCTGTCTCTGTCTGTCACTTTGTCTGGCTGTCTGTCTGGTATGAATTTGTCTGTCGGCAGCACTTCCTTCTTTTATGTCAGTTTCGAACCGGAAATTTTAAGCACGGAAATCATGCGCAAGCATCAACGACAACAACAGCAACAGCAGCAGCAACAGCAACAGCAGCAACAGCAGCAGCAACAACAGCAGCAGCAGCAACAACAGCAACAGCAGCAACAGCAGCAACTACATCAACTACATCTGCTTTGACATGTTTGTTAGTGTTTTGGGTTTATTTTGTTTTTTCTTTACATTGTTTTGCGCAGCGCTCACTTAACAAGTATTCGCACTGTCATCCTGGAAGCTTAAAGCCTCGGGCCAAAACAAAAGCAGCAAAAGTTGCCGAAAATCCCCCTTTTATCAGGCACATCCGGGTTAAGTCGTCACATGCGCCACCTTAGTGCACAACAAGCGGCGACGACGACTTGCCACATGCCACACGTCGCACGTCGCACGCCACACGCCGCACGCCACATGCCTTTTAATTAGCAATCTCGCTTAACAGTTTCTACTTTGTCTTTGCCCTCAATCAGAATGAAAATGCTTAAAGACTTTTATTTAGATCGGATATCAAAATGTATATATTTTATATATTATACATGTATTTGAATAACAGGATATGATGCTTGATGTATTAAATAAAATGATATTCATTAAACTGTATATATTTAAACTATATCTATATAGATGTCAAAAATTAAAATAATTAAGAATTATAAAGTGAAAGAATTAAACAAGTAACTATATCTGCAACTATTTTAAACCTACGGCAGTAAGTAATGCCACGTTGTGTGTGTGGCATGATTGTCTTTAACGCGCTTTAAGGACAACAGCTCGGCAACGATATGCTGGAGGCAGGCAGCTGTTGCAAGTTAATTTGCTTGGCATGCCATTTGCCACAGGCTTGCTTTCTGCTTTGTGTGGTCTGTTGCAACATGGTACATGCAAATGGCGGCTGCTGCGTCCCTCCGTCCGTCTCTCCGTCTGTCTGCTTGCCTCTTGCGTGTTACCAGCAAAGAGAGGCAACTGCGAGAACTTCCGGCGAAGTGCGTTTCGACTATTGCATAATCAAATGAATTGCAACGCTGTCGCTGCCATAATGCCAATTTAAATGTATAACTGCCACAGAGTAAACACAAAGCTGCTAACGCGAGGATTACGAGCAGAGCTACAGAATAATAATAAGAAACAAGTAAGATGCTGTAGTCGAGTTAGCTCGACTACGATATACCCTTACATACGTACACGAAACAGTAGTTATCGGTGCTCTTCAGAATACACACAAATATATTGACGCTAGCGACGATGATCATGCCATCTCTTTCTCACTCACTTTGTTGCATTATGTATAAATTAGAAGCCTCTGCTTTTTAAATTGTGGAATTTGTAGCTATCGATATTCGAAATGTATCGATAATTCAGAAACTGAGGCAGTTATCGATAAAATAAAGCAAACTTGATCTGCGCGAGAACTTATATTCCATATTTGAAGTCGCTAGCTCTTATAGTCTCTGAGATCCGCGTGTTCATACAGACGGACAGGCGGACAGACAGACGGACATGGCTATATCGATTCGGCTGTTGATCCTGATCAAGAATATATATACTTTATGGGGTCGGAGATGCTTTCTTCTGCCTGTTACATACATTTGCACAAAACCATTATACCCTTTTTACCAACTTTCAATGGGTAAAAAAGAACGCCCTCGTAATAAGCTTTGCGTGAGATGCATAACAGCAATTTAACCAAATTAATGGCATGGCTTAAAAGCGTTCATTAGAAAAGGTTTAGCAGGCAACTGTTTGTTACATAAAAAAATGTATACTTAATGCAACGAATGCAGTTTATCGAGTTTTTTAATCTGCCTCAAATTCCAGCTCGTTACTAAGTTTGTTTAAAACATACAAAAATACAAAAATATATCAAATTCCAAAGAATAATTTATAATAATTTATTTATGATACTTTTATTAGAGTTGAAATCTGATTTATAAATAAAGTGTGGCATTTGCTACAATTCACACACACACTTCTTTTACTTACAGCTGTGCTTTATTTTCACATGTCATTCAGCATCTGATTCAGTTAATGCTTTCAACCGCAATTGTGGTCCTCTTATGCAATATGTGATTTTTTTCTCTTTATTTTTAGATAGGCAATTTTTTGTTCCGATTGACGTGTTTTGCGACACGTATTTGATTGAAATGCTATTTGATTATTGTGGCTGATGGTGTTCGATATGAGAACAGTTGACCTGAACTTTGCCCTTTACCCTTGCAACTCAGCACAGATTCAGCTCCCATCGCCTCTCACTCTGCCCAGCTTATATCAGTTCTATTTATATATGTTGTTACTGTGGCCAAGTTGCCACATGTTGCGAGTTACTTGTCAGGCTTACTGTGACAGACCCTGTGCACTTTATCCTAGGTGTCACTGAGTGTTCCTTAACTTTACAGACCCTATCAGACACATCAAGAAGAAGTCTTACTGTGACCCGTGCTGTGTGTATCCAGTTGCTGCGGAGTTCAGCCCAAAATCGCTTGATTTAGATTCAACTTGGTCACAGTAGGAATTGTATCTCGCATCATTTTATTGCTACAGTTACTTTTGTATCTAAATGCATTCGCTGTTTTCCCTTTGGTTGTCCTGGCTGTGACGGGACTTGAAATCATGCAATAATTTGAAGAGAGTCAGTCTCACAAAAATATCGGACTAGTTTAAAGTTAAATAATTAAAGCTAAAACGTCTTCACAGGTATCAAGCACAAATTATATATTTATTATTCAGTTATCAGCTGTGAATCAATGTTTGTTTGCCAGAACACAATTGCAATATCAATTGGGCAAATTAAAAATTAAACATACTTGGCACTTGGCACTGCTTAAACTAAGCCAATTGTGTGTTGCACTGTTTGCTTGTGTGTCTGTGTGGATGTGGGTGGATGTGGATGTGGGGGTGGGGGGTCATGCCTGTGGCCAAGTGTCGCCAAGTCTAATTAGCCGCATAATTGTGGCCGACATTTGGCTTTGGCTTTGGCTGGCTGGTTGGCAGTCAAGCAATTAAAATTCCTTAGCACATTTCAGGCTCTGTACCCGTATCACATGACCAGCACATATATATATATATATATATATATATATATACGACTGGCTGTATACCCTTATTCGCAATAGTTAAATTTTATTTTCTTTTATTTCAGCAGCAGCTGTTGGCCATTTACAGCTTGAATCACATTTTGGCAGCGAATTTGTATTTTTTTTTTATATTATTTTTCTTTGTTTGCCCTGAAATTGAGTTGTGGTTCATGCCACATGTGGCACATCGCTTGTGTCGGCTGCATTGTTGTCATAATTAGCTGCATTGATTCGGCTGCCCCATTGAAAGCGGCTTGCATTTGTCCCGGGAATTCCATTGGGGCACCAAATAGTCGGACTAATTAATTGACTCGCTTTTGGGGGATGCCAATTTGCAGCCGTTTCCATTTAGTGCATGGGAAATATTTTCTGATAATTGAATAGAATTGAATGATGGGAAAAGTACAATATTTAACAAATATTTGATTATTTTTTTTTGTTATTCGTTTATGAATAAAGAAACATGTATTCGGGAAGCTGGAGATAAAAATACCCAACCAAATGTTTATTCGTATGTCAAACAGTATTTTAAAGCTATTTGAAATGATTATTGAATTACCTTTAATTTTAAGTAAATTAAACACAGGTTTCGCACAAAACGGTTTTATTGCTATATCTATATATATCTATAATATTTGCTTAAAGTACACACCAAATAAATAATGCTATTTTCCATTTCATTTTGCAGTTACAACAGTTTGTGGAATTTGACAACATTCGCATGCAGTTTTAATGATGGTAAGTTACTAACTTGGCTAAGCAAAACTGTTAAAAGGCCAAAATATGTCTAATGACCTTGCCCTGTTTTGTCTTTTATCCCTTATCCCACTGTCAGTTTGTCGCTGTCAGTTGGCTAATTAATTTCATGACCAATTGACGTAAGTCAATTAGTGGGCGCGACTCACGAGCTCAGGTTACATTCAACAATCGACATTTCTGAAAGTCAATTAATGCGCAATAATTTGGATATATATGGTTTGGGTGGGGGGGGAGAAACTTTGATTATTGTTTGTATAACTTGTGATAATAATAATAAATTTATGTGAGTCAAACACAATATTTGTCTTGTTTGACTGAAGCACTTTGGAAAATTGTTTTCCGTATAAAATATGTGCCTGTGAATTGATTCTTAATTGTAAAGGGCTTTTTTTATACTATTTCTATTACTATTAGGTATTCTAATTTGATTTTCCTTTTTAGTAATTCACTTACATGACTCCGACCCCTTCCTGACTCCCAAGTTTGTTTTTGTTTAAAATCAATCTTTACAAAACTTGAAATAAGTCCGAATTTTTGCTGCAGGTTTTCAGATGCGCTTGAACACACGTAGTTATACCTTGTAATATATCGAATTATCGATTATCGATTATTTATTTAGCTTCTTGGGCTTCTCAATAGTGAATAAATCCAACCAAACCAGAGCCTTGGTGCTAAAAATAGCTGAAGTCCAATTTCTTATCGTTTGATTTGTGCATTGGGAAGTTCAATGTTCGAATACCATTTTTTTGTATACAGATTAATCGATTTCCAACTCAAATTAATTGCAAATGTTTTGGAGCTAAAAAGATGTTGTTTGTGTGGTAGAAGTTTACGCATTTGTTTCCCTATATAACCAAGTTTGACATATTAGCGGATGGCGTTAATATTCGTTTCCTTGTCGGTCGTCAAAGCCAGTTGCTTGTCTACTTTTTGGGGCTTCTTCTTGTTCTTCTTATTCTCCTTGACTTGGTTGTCTTAAATGGCGTTAAATGAATGTTCACAATGTGCGCTGAAAGCGATTAATTTGAGAATGTGTGGCGGGGGCAGAGTGCGAGGCAGACGCTGTTAGGCGTGGCAACAGCCAACTGGCAGCAAATGTCTTTTCTTGTTGGTTGCCTGTCGTCTGCCTCGTCTGATGTGGCATGGGGGGCGAGTGAGAGAAGCAATTTATCTCTGGCATTTTGCTGTTGCTCCTGTTGCGGCTTGTGTTGAATGCCACACACACACACACACACAGAGTCTTTTTTCTCCGGCTTCTGTGGTTGGTCTTTTTCTTCTTTCTGGCAAATTATGCTAGTCGCGCATTTTTGCGTTGCATACTTTTGTGCGCTCACTTTTGCCCCATGCCACAGAGACGCATACAAAAACTGAAGCGCATACCAAAAATTAATATACTGACATACCACATCCAATGGCATGTGGAGCAACTTTGAGGTTTCCGTTCGGCATCCTTTGCCCTTGTAATGGAGTCAAAATTAACGCATTTTTTTTAACCCACTGAGTTAGCTGGTGCAACTTACCAGCAATCTACCTGCCCAAATTTGGTGACTTTAGCTAGACAAATGTTATTAAATATGATATATATGAGTTCTACTTGGAGATTTTATTAATACACTCAGTTGTGTCAAGCAAATTGGATTCTGAGAACAAAAAGTGGATTAATTGTTTAATTTAATAATAAATAAATATATATGAGTTATTTGCATTGCATTTACATTTTATTATTATTCTTTAATTTTATTGATTTATACATTTTGAATGTAATCGAATAAAATTCGAAGAAAGCGTAAAATATGTGAATTTTAAGCGATTTAATTAATGTATATAGAAGCTGAGTTCAGGTCGAGCTCTCTCGACTATTTGTTTATTTGGAATGTTCTCGATCAGTTCATGTTTTAAGTTCCTTAAATATCCCATTGCTGCAGACAATTATTTCTTTTAATGACCCAGCATTGTTCAACAAATTATTTTTAAATTGTATATAAAATCTAATGTGCATTTACCTATCCTGTGGGAATAATTGGACACACTGTGATTACTCTCTGCCTCCCTGGAGTTCTTTTGCTGTGCTGGACAGTTTTGCAGAATTCAAATTCCAAATTCATTCACACATACATATACATATCCATAGGCACACCTACACACACACACCATTGCATTCTCATTTGCATCGCTTACATTTCTGGTTGCATTTGGGAAATTTTCGATTAATTTGCCACCAATTGGGTGCGCATTGTTGCAAGCTAATTTGATTAAGCGTCCGCAACGGTGCAACATAGCGCATTAAATTGAATCAGAAGCAACGTGGTAAAACATTGATTGATTATGAATCCGATTCGCGGTACATTGAAAATCATTTAATCAGTAATCGAAGCGTAAAACCCATTGTTGCAAAGACTGCCTCCAGCATTTGGGTAGATGTTTCTTTCGATGAAGTCAATTGACGTATTGATTTGTTGTCGCCATGACATCTGTTTGCACTTATCGAATAGTAATCAATTTAATTATAGCTACATTCTTATTTTTATTTTTAAAGAGTGCTCTCTGCTTTCGATAGCAATATAAATTGAATTCCGCTAACGGATACCTAACGATGCCATCAGATTGAGGTGATTTGCTCTAATGAAATGCATGTGGCAAATCCCAAATCCGATTTGCCATTTTAAGCAACAGAAATTGTATAAATTCCAGCACAGCAGAAATTGCAATGAATCAAACAAAAGTAGAAATGCAAATCAGACAGCAGTGGTGCATACAAAATTGGATTCCTCTCCGAAACCAAACCTGCAAAAAAGTTGAAACGTGTAGAAAAAATATCCAGATAAACCACGGATAAAAGAGTACCAAAAACCAGATGATCTAATCGAACATATAGTTAGAACACTTAATCGCTTGTAGTCTTGATTTTGTGAATATGGGTTGGATATAACTTTAGGATATTATTATTTACAAACTATAAATAATATTAAGAAAATAAAAATACTTTTGAACTTGGTACAGAGCAGAATGCAGTCGAGTTTCCTATGACTGCTCTGAGCTCAACTAGCTTGGTCTGTCCATGATGGACGTGATTAGATAAAAGAGTGAGCAGCTCAATTAGCTCAGTAATTTTTATTGGATAATTGAGCTTAGTTTTGCATCTGAGATGAGCGATTATTCAAATCATTATTGATTAATCGATAGCATTCCTAGTGATGCCTTCTGCACCAGTTTGGTTGTATTTTAAAGTTGTTTTAATGCTAATAATGATATGGGAGATATATGATTGCATACATGCAATAAATAATTACAATTTCTGTATTACATATTGTAAAACATAAAGTTCACTTGAAAGAAAATACAAGAGGACCCAGCTGAGTTTTAAGTTTTCCAGTGACTTGCTTCCTATATACTACTTGATTATTTATTGTCCACAAGCAGCTTAAAAATGTGTTCTCTTCTAAGCATTCTGACAAGGTCCAACCAAGCAATCAGCTTTAGATTTTTTGAATATATTTATTAGATTATTTTTTGGCAAGAATGGAAAGGTCAAAAAAGTGTTCATTGCTGAAAACCTAACAATTCAAACAACCAATCTAATTAGAGATTGGTTTAAAGATTATAAAGAAACTTTTGAATGTCAACCCTATGCTTTCAAAATTAAATCACAATATTATTTAGGACTCAAATTTACATATCAAATGTATTAAAATGTATTGTAACTAGTCGAGCACTCTCGACTAGTACTGTCTTACTAAAACCAATATTTATTTTTTACACTTAAAATAACATAGAAAATATTTCTAAAAATATTTTTATTTCTGAAATCAATTTTAGGCTATTCTCAAGATGCTGTCGTCGTTGCCATCAGCCACGGCTGAGCTGTGTGTCGGCCCCACTTCGTGCCACATTGTGTGCCAATATGCGGCCCCCAATGCCAATGCAGTCGACTGCATTGCAGTCGAATGATGCGTTTCAGCAGGAGCACGCTCATGCCCACGCATCGCCAGGAGGACAACAGCCACAGGGCATACAGCATCCGCATTCGCATCATCCCCATCAAGGATTAGAGTTGCATACGCAACAACAGCAGCAGCAGCAGCTCCAACATCAGCACCTAAATCAGGAGCTGCTTACAACGCACAAGGCCAAACTGCCGCCACTCGAGCTGCTCGTGGAGCACAAGCTCAGCTACAGCTCAGCAGCCACATATCATCAACAACAACAGCAACAGCAACAACAACAGCAGCAACAACAACAACAACAGACACAGCCAATCCTTAAGGTTAACAGACGGCATTCAAACGATCTCAGACATTCCCTGAGCAGCCCATCGTCCAGTGACGATTGCTTGAGCGCTGCACGTGCCTCCATCTTTGATGACGCCGCCGAGAATTTCATCATTAACTTTCCAGCGGAATCATCGCTGCAGCTGCAGCCACTGTTGCCACTGTCGGAGACGGTGCCACTTCTGACGCACATCGAGGCCACTGTTGTCGATAAGCAGCGTTCCATACGCCTCGATAAGAACAGTGCCTCGCTCATCTTTACCAAAAAGGAGCTCAGCCCCAACACCAACAAGAGCGACGCCCAGCAGCAGCAGAAGCAGCAGCAGCGACGCCAGCATCACAGCCTCTACGGTGCGGGGGAGCGGCAGCGGAAACAGACTAAACATTTGCCGGCGACGCAGCGCGGACAGCAGCATCGACGCAGTCTCCAGCTCAGCTACAACAACAACAACAACAGCAACAATAACAATAGCAATCTGGTGACCACAGCTGCATGCAATAGCGCTGGCACGGCTGGCCCCAATTGTGCCACAAAGCATCACACACACAGCCACAACCACAGCCACACCCATAACCACACACACACACACAGTCACAGTCACGCAGGCGTGGGGCTGACATCGCCAACGTCGAACGGCGCCGGCGCCGTTGCCTCGGCCCGGAAACAGCTTTCCTACTCCTGGTACGCGCCAGTCTACAGTGCGCTCGAGGAGGAGCTGGAGCAGGATTCGAGGGTAAGTTATCAATATGATGCTAATAATAAAATCCAATATTTTGTGGAATTATCAAGGGATTATCCATCATGTACATAGTGTTTTTAATTAGGTCTGATCGTAGTTTTAATCGGGGACTAATTTCATTTTCGGCATAGGTCGAACCTTCAAAATGTCATAACTTCGGCAAAACTCAACGGAGTTTCAAAAGCAAAGGCGTTTTAATCTTGTTTTGGCCTCTAGATCAATCCTGCATTTAAAGTTTAAAACGTGATTTTGGGTCGGAACATAAGTCAAAATTATAGTCTGAAAATCGGCATATCGGCATATGGGGGCATAGGTCGAACCTTCAAAATATCATAACTTCGTCAAAACTCAACGGATTTTCAAAAGCAAGGGCGTTTTAATCTTGTTTTGGCCTCTAGATCAATCCTACATTTAAAGTTTAAAACGTGATTTTGGGTCGGAACATAAGTCAAAATTATAGTCCGAAAATCGGCATATCGGCATATTGGGGCTTAGGTCGAACCTTCAAAATGTCATAACTTCGTCAAAACTCAACGAATTTTCAAAAGCAATGGCGTTTTAATCTTGTTTTCGCCTCTAGATCAATCCTGCATTTAAAGTTTAAAACGTGATTTTGGGTCGGAACATAAGTCAAAATTATAGTCCGAAAATCGGCATATCGGCATATGGGGGCGTAGGTCGAACCTTCAAAATGTCATAACTTCGTCAAAACTCAACGGATTTTCAAAAGCAAGGGCGTTTTAATCTTAGTTTGGCCTCTAGATCAATCCTACATTTAAAGTAGAAAACGTGATTTTGGGTCGGAACATAAGTCAAAATTATAGTCCGAAAATCGGCATATCGGCATATGGGGGCGTAGGTCGAACCTTCAAAATGTCATAACTTCGTCAAAACTGAACGGATTTTCAAAAGCAATGGCGTTTTAATCACAGTTTGGCCTCTAGATCAATCCTACATTTAAAGTAGAAAACGTGATTTTGGGTCGGAACATAAGTCAAAATTATAGTCCGAAAATCGGCATATCGGCATATGGGGGCGTAGGTCGAACCTTCAAAATGTCATAACTTCGTCAAAACTGAACGGATTTTCAAAAGCAATGGCGTTTTAATCACAGTTTGGCCTCTAGATCAATCCTGCATTTAAAGTTTAAAACGTGATTTTGGGTCGGAACATAAGTCAAAATTATAGTCCGAAAATCGGCATATCGGCATATGAGGGCGTAGGTCGAACCTTCAAAATGTCATAACTTCGTCAAAACTCAACGGATTTTCAAAAGCAAGGGCGTTTTAATCTTAGTTTGGCCTCTAGATCAATCCTACATTTAAAGTAGAAAACGTGATTTTGGGTCGGAACATAAGTCAAAATTATAGTCCGAAAATCGGCATATCGGCATATGGGGGCGTAGGTCGAACCTTCAAAATGTCATAACTTCGTCAAAACTCAACGGATTTTCAAAAGCAAGGGCGTTTTAATCTTAGTTTGGCCTCTAGATCAATCCTACATTTAAAGTAGAAAACGTGATTTTGGGTCGGAACATAAGTCAAAATTATAGTCCGAAAATCGGCATATCGGCATATGGGGGCGTAGGTCGAACCTTCAAAATGTCATAACTTCGTCAAAACTCAACGAATTTTCAAAAGCAATGGCGTTTTAATCTTGTTTTGGCCTCTAGATCAATCCTGCATTTAAAGTTTAAAACGTGATTTTGGGTCGGAACATAAGTCAAAATTATAGTCCGAAAATCGGCATATCGGCATATGGGGGCGTAGGTCGAACCTTCAAAATGTCATAACTTCGTCAAAACTCAACGGAGTTTCAAAAGCAAGGGCGTTTTAATCTTAGTTTGGCCTCTAGATCAATCCTACATTTAAAGTAGAAAACGTGATTTTGGGTCGGAACATAAGTCAAAATTATAGTCCGAAAATCGGCATATCGGCATATGGGGGCGTAGGTCGAACCTTCAAAATGTCATAACTTCGTCAAAACTGAACGGATTTTCAAAAGCAAGGGCGTTTCAATCACAGTTTGGCCTCTAGATCAATCCTACATTTAAAGTAGAAAACGTGATTTTGGGTCGGAACATAAGTCAAAATTATAGTCCGAAAATCGGCATATCGGCATATGGGGGCGTAGGTCGAACTTTCAAAATGTCATAACTTCGTCAAAACTCAACGGATTTTCAAAAGCAAGGGCGTTTTAATCTTAGTTTGGCCTCTAGATCAATCCTACATTTAAAGTAGAAAACATGATTTTGGTCCGGAACATAAGTCAAAATTATAGTCCGAAAATCGGTATATCGGCATATGGGGGCGTAGGTCGAACCTTCAAAATGTCATAACTTCGTCAAAACTGAACGGATTTTCAAAAGCAAGGGTGTTTTAATCATAGTTTGGCCTCTAGATCAATCCTACATTTAAAGTAGAAAACGTGATTTTGGGTCGGAACATAAGTCAAAATTATAGTCCGAAAATCGGTATATCGGCATATGGGGGCGTAGGTCGAACCTTCAAAATGTCATAACTTCGTCAAAACTGAACGGATTTTCAAAAGCAAGGGTGTTTTAATCATAGTTTGGCCTCTAGATCAATCCTACATTTAAAGTAGAAAACGTGATTTTGGGTCGGAACATTAGCCAAAATCGATTTTTGAAGTAATATTTAAATAAATAATTTATATTTAACATTTTAGAAAAATATAATTTTATTTTTGTGAATTAATACAAAAATTGGAGCTGACTTGGAAACAGCTGTCATTTACTGTTGCGTAAATCTTTAATAAGATGTCGATTAATTTATTGCAGGATTCTTCGCCAATTCACAATCTGGCCAACACAAAGCACCAGCAACGCGCAGCCAGCAGCCAGCACAGTGGCACTGCCTCGCATGCCGCGCATGCAGCGCCGCCGCAACACGACTCGGACACAAACGAGACAGTTGCGCTGCTGGAGACGCAGACGCGCAACAAGATCAACATCATTACGCCGGGCGAGGCTGCTGGTGGTGAGCGCAAGGTGCCGCCGTCGTCTCAGCCGCGCATCTCCCTCTCCCTGCCCAATTCCCAGAACAACAATCACTCGCACTCTGCCAGCAGTTTGGGCAATGCAACTGGAACTGGAACGGGAACGGGAATTGGAACGGGAACCGGGACCGGTGCTGGGGATGTTGAGAGCTCGTTGGGCTTGTCGACAGCTCAGTTGCCGCGTCGTCGACGCTTCGAGAACTTTCTCAAGTCGCTGGTGGGCCTCAAGGGCAGCAGCAACAGCAGTCGGGAAAAGGAACGCGAACGCGATCGAGATCGAGATCGTGAGACAACAACAAACTTGCGACCCGCCTCGCCAGAGATACGTATTACGCGCACACCCTCCGAACAGGATGTGGTGCTCCGCGATCCCGCTGGCCGCCATAACGATCAGCAGCAGCAGCTAGCCAATGGCAGCAGCAGCCGTTTGAGCATCAGCGGCTCGAGCAGCTCGCTGAATGTGGTGCAGCAGAAGCTGTGGCACATGATGCGGCGCGAGGGCAGCGCCAGCAGTCTGCACCAGGAGAAGTCGCAATCGATTGTCCAATACACGGGTCTGCGCAAGTGCGAAACGGTGCTGGCACTCACCCGACAGAGCCACACGCTGCATCCGATGGGTGGAGGCGGCGGCGGCGAGGGAACGGCCGTTATGCTAGCCCCACACGGCGGCAGCGGCATCTTCAGTTCGGGTGGTGTTGAGCAAATCCGGCCACTGAATCGACTGCGGCACAGTGTGAACAGCATCAATGGTGGTGCCGGTGGCACCTGTTCGCGTTGCTCGAGTTTGTTGTCATTGGCGGCGACCGGTTCGCGTTACTCGCTGGCAAACGGATTTGTGGCGCGTCCGGAATCGGTGCACTCCTTGAACTATAACGCACAAGGCAGGCGACCCAGTTTTGTCAGCTTTGTGGATGACGTCGAGGAGCAGCAGCAGCACCACCACCACCACCACAAGGAGCCCATGCACATCAATGTCAATGCACAGATCCGACTGAGCAACGGTTGCAACAATGCTGTTGCCACACACACAACTGTTCCTTCTTCTCCTCCTCCTGCTCCTGCTGCTGCTCCTGCTGCACCAGCGTGTGGCTCACTTAAAAGTTCCGGCAGCCTGCACAGCGCGAGCAGCACAAGTCCGCCATCCAATGTGACAACAGCGACGTTGCACTCGAACAACAACAATAGCAGTGGCGTTACCATTGAGGAGCAGGTGGCAACGCCGTGCAGCGCATCGGGCATCGAACTGGGCGCCTTCGGAACAACTCACGCATATCCGCTGACTGTCAGCTCGCTGCTCTCGATGGCCAGTGCCAATCAGGCTGCCCAGGCCTGTTGTGTGCGCGATGGAATCACGTTGCAGCGACCCGACATGCTCGCCTCGGCGGAAGTGACGCCATCGGTGGGCACACCGGCCACGCCCAACACACAGCTCAGCTTTCAGCAATTCACGTGCAAACTGTGCCTCATCGATGTGGAAAGCGGCGCGGAGGCAACAAATTTGCTGCAATGCGGCTGTCAGTTTTGCACTGAGGTAAGTTGAACGCTTCCTGCACTAAAATGTTGTTCAGATTGTACCTTAAATTTCATATTTTTTGCTGCTATGCAAAAAGGTGGCTGAGTGGCAGTTGCCTGCCACCTGCAACACATATGTTGTCTTCATATCAGTATGTATGCAACGTGCTCCGTTGCACGAGCTGAAATTGAAAAATTGCGTCTTGAGACGCAATATTTTCTGCCAGAGGCAAAGCAATTTTCATTTTGGCTTAACCCAAACAACAGCAGCTCACATTTTTGGATAGTTGAAGGAAGGAAAATAGACAGAGAAAATGTGTTCTTTTTATTTATTTTATATCTAAAATTTTTCCAGCTTTCTTTGTTTGCTTTTACGATGTTAGTCTTGATTAATTTGCAGCAAAATCTCTTTTAATATATTTTTAAATAAGAGACTACTGTCTAAAATTTTCTAATCATACTTGGACTCGAACATATTCCCTCCTTGGTCCCATGAAATATTTTCAAAAAATATATCTCTTTAGTTACACGATTTGCCTTTTCTTCGAGTAACTCGGCAATTAGTTCCTTGTGGTTATTTTCTGCACAGTTTTCTTTAAATTTCATTATGTGAATTTGACAATATTAAAATCCATATAAATTTTTATCCATTAACACGTCAACAAATTGTGTTTGTAGAATGTGAAAATTTGGTTAAGTGCCATTAAAGGGTTAATGCAGGTGAAGCACCTGCTGCAAGTGTAGTTTATCTTAAAGTAATTGCAGGTAAATATTTGCAGCATGCAGCTGTCTGAAGCAAGCTTTTACAGCAGCAGCAGCAGCAGTGGGTGTATGTGTGTGTGTGTGTTTGTGTGTGTGTGTGTGAGTGCTCACTGGCTTAAAAGTACTTTAGTTTATACAAATATGCAGCAAGAACAACTCTATCAGCAAATTGCATTCTGGCCCTGGCCCTGAAGATGGGTGTCGTTTCCCTTAAGTCTTTCGCAGCACGAAATTGCATGCAGCATTTTAAATAATTGAATCAGCGCTAAAAGTGAAGCCAGCAATGATTTCCACCTGCTTGCCACATGCAGCACATACATCACCGGCTGCGCAACGCTTGAATCTAATTTCATGTGTCTAGTGCCCAGCATAATTCCTTCTACTTCTTCTTCTTATTTGCCAGCATAAATAAAATAAACTTAATTTAGAAGCCAAAAACAAAAACTGCAAACAAAATACATCCTTGGGCAGGATATCAAATATGGAATACCCTTACAAATTAAAATTAAATGGAATACCCTTACAAATTGAAATGGGCTTGTGATGAATCATCTTTATTATTCATTTATTTTATTATAAATATTATAATATAATAACTATTATAATGGTTTATTTTATTGAAATCGTATACTAGATTGTCAACTTGAATCCAGAATCTATATACTTTCTTATTCTTCTGCTTAGTCGGTGTTTTTTTTACCCATTTTCAGTGGGTCCCTGGTATAAATGAAAATAATATTATATCTCTTGGCTGGTGCACTAAGGATGCTTCTTGTCGTTTTTTCTGCACTAGTTGTTTATGAGAAGGTAAAATTTATTATATACACACATACACACACACACACATACGCACACACAGAGAGACTGACATGAAACTGTCTACAATTGCTGCTGAAACATGTCCACTGTCACTACGTGCCGCTTCCGACACGTCTGTTGACTGCTGTTGCTCCTCCTCCTCCACCTCCACCTCCACCTCCTCCTCCTCCTCCTCCTCCACCACCTCCTCCTCCACCACCTCCACATTCTCCTTCTCCTTTTTCGTCTGCCTCTGAATCATAGTCGGAGTAAGTCGCTGACTCTGATGCTGCTGTCGGTTGACGGTGCTGGTTACGTGCCTAATGCTTACAAATGTTCCTTTAAGTCCCCTTTAGCCCATTCCTCCTCCAGCAAATCCCACCTACCCCTGTTCCCAGGGTGTCGTTTTTCGCTGCCATTTGTCACCCTAAACTGTGGGGCATGGTGCTCACTTCACAGTGCTCAGTGCTCAGTGCTCGGTGCTCGATGCTCAGTGCTCAATATGTCCTCCGACCCCCTTTCGACATCAGCCAAAAACCTGGCGACTCCTTAAATCCACTCCCCCTTTTGGCAGCGCCTCAGATAAATTGCTGGCGTTGCACATACGCAACGTTGGCAGCGCTTAATTAAAAATCCATACGCGCAAATTCCAATGCAAACACTGTCTCTGCATTCAGTTGTTTTTGTTGTTGTTTATTTGTTGTTGTTTATTTGTTGTTGTTGATGTTTATTTGTTTATCTTACAGTCTGCAATTTTGTTGCGCTCCAAATAACTTCGCTTGTTTATGATTCACTGAGTTGACAAATTCGTTGAGCTCCTCGCCTCGCCTCGCTCCAATCGCATCCAGTCAAACCAAATGCTTTTCAACCACCAAAAACAAGAAAATCAACTAGAAAAAACAGCAGCAAAATATGATATGAAATAACATGCCACTTTTATGCAGCATCATCATAATTCATGTGCCACATTTACAGACACAGCAAATGGATAATAATAATTGCTCTGCTGCGGTTTTCCATGTTAACTTTCCATGTTAACTTTTGGCGAATTCATCGGAAAATTGTAGCGTAAAACCACTAAAAAAAGGGAACTGGAGAAAATTAATTTTAACCCTCTTTCTTAATGGTTTTGCAACCTAAAAAATATTTAAATAATTTAATATTTTAAATGCAAAACAAATACCATAAATATGTCTGTTTGGTAACTTTTTTTTTTAAATTTGTGGCCTGCAAAGATTACTTGTTATTTTATTTACAATTTAATTTTTAGTTTCAATTTATTTATGATTGATTGATTTGCAATATTTGGAATATTTAAATATATATTTATTTTTATTTTATTTTATTTTCTGAGTTGAATGCCTTTCAAATTCTTATTCAGCATCAGCTTCCTTTGTACATTAGCTAGTCCAGTGAGTAAAAGGATTCCTTTTACCTTATGGCCACCATACCATGTCCTTGTCTTGTCCTTACCACTTTGCTTATGCTAAGGTTGCCATTGCAACCAGTGCGAACATTTTGTGTGTGGCGTGTAGAGAGCAACTTGTGATGTGCTCGGCGGTGCTCGTCATCTCGACGGGCAGCTGGGTGGGTGGTGACTGTTGGCTGCCACTGTGGCTGCTGCTCTGTTGTGCTGTGTATGAAAAATTGCGCTGCTTATCAAATATGCTACAATGTGGGTGTGCCCAATGGGGAGCAACAGCAGCAACAGCAGCAACATGCAGCATGCTGAACTTTAAACTTTGCTTGGGGCAAACTTTTAATTTTTGTCCTCGCTTTTTATTTTTAACATTTGTCAAGTGCCAAATCATATTCAATGCACACAAGCGCACTTAACGCTTGTTAGTGTGTGTGTGTGTGTGTGTGTGTGGCTTCAACAAATTGTTGCATATAATAAGTTGTATGCTTGATATTACGTATACGTAATGGAACGTGCCCAGAAATGTGGCGGTTGCTGCATAAAAGTCTCCCAAAATGACCTGAATTCTGAATATGAATATGACACCAAGAAACACACACTCACACACACACTCACACACACACTCACACACATACAAGAGTGGTGTTTAGTTCAAGTTGTGCAGCGTCGCGGCGCAAAGTAGGCAACTTATTGAAATTTATGCGACTCCTTTTTCTTCTGTCTATGCAAGTGTAGGTGTGTGTGTGTGTGTGTGTGTGTGTGTGTGTGTGTACACAATGCCTTGGCTTTAAACCTTTGACACTTTGGCTTAGTGGCACACCCAAAACACACACATGCCCCACGCCACACTCATTGCCACAATGCAGCTGACCTGCATTCAGCTATTTGTTTAGCTGTGCTCATTTCGCAATTTGTTTGTCGTTTGCGTTTCACTTTTCACTTTTCATTAAGAGCCGCAGGAATTTAGTTTTCGTAAATTGAGCTGATGCCCAAGGAAAACCACAGATCCTTTGTGTGCCGAATCAAAAGTGAACAAAACAAATCCAGAGCGAAATAAACACCTCAGCTATTTGACATAAAAAAAAGAGTAGTGTTATATGCGGCATGTGGCAAATGCCACACGATAGCCGCTTGGCCGTCTTAATTTGCGCTCAAATGTGAAAAATTAAGAAAATAGAATTGTTGAAATGGAATAAAAAAAAAACACTAAAGCAACAAAGGGTCTGCAATAAAATATTAAGATTGTCGATTCCATATGCGGATTCGCTATTTTTAAGTGGTGGATGGAATCACATGAATAGCTTGAGAGATTATCGTTAGATGTGTTTAAATTATGAAACAGAGTGAAAATTATATTATACTGATTATTATATAAAAAAAATAACAGCCAGAATCGAGGTTGATGGAGCATTTCCAGGATTAGAAGCGGCACAATTGATCAAACTACGTCGTAAATGAGATTAGATTAAATCCTATCATACTTTTTTTTACAATAAAACTGAAAAACTTTACTTCAGCATTTTGTAGTCATTATGGATAATTTATAAACACTCAAAACTTTGTGTACATTGAGTTCCTGTCTTTTTGCATTCAGTTGCACATCCGGTGCAATTGCCAAACCGGACATCCGATACAATACGGATACATAGATACGTATGTGATTTGTATAATTTCGTCAGATTTGCGAACATCACTTTAGTTAATTGTTAAAACAAACTCGCAGATGGCTCGACAATTGTTTAGGCAATTGAATTAATAACAAACAAAAATACAAAACAATTCATTAGTGTAAACGCTTTGCATGCCAAAATGACTGCAAAGGGAGGGAGGTGGGGGCGCAGGGCGAGTGAAAACTCGAGGCGGAATTGTCAATTTTCCACACGTTAAATCGTGGCCAAAAATCACGTTACGCATTTTAATTTGAATTTTGTTGTTTTTGCTTTTCGCTATTGTTTCGAAATTTGAAATTGAAAGCGAAGCGCTAAAGCGACGAGCGATTTTGGTCAGACGAGGGGACAAAAAACGTCAACAAAATACCTTTTTGGCCAGGGGATGCAGACCCATTGGTGGATGGGTGGCTGGGTGTTTTGTTAGTTTTGCGAGCTGTGAGGGGCTGATGAGCGGCAGCGGAAATGACGCGCAAACAGCAAATGGCCGCCAGCCGGAAATTGCTCTTGCTTGCATCCCTGCCGAAGTGCTTTTCCATGTCCACAACAAATTCCAAAAGGACCAAAGCGGAGACACTACGATGGGACCCACACACTAAGCTCCATATCTATTTTTTTTCTTTCTTTTTGTACCCTGTAGCAATTTAAATGACAGACAGCGTATCGGACTGCGGGTAATATTTTTTTTGAATAAGTTTCATACTTAAATTTGATACTTGTTCAGCATTTGTAAACTAAGCACATCCGGGATGAGAAGAACTAAAGTGACATGAGAAAAATATAATCTTGCTACTGATCTATGCCAGAAATGTTATAGTAATTATGACACTATTGCTATGTTGCTATTTATAGTAATATTTTATTGTTAACTGAACCTTATCTACAGCCAATAAACAAAAGGCACGTTATTCATTCTCGTACCCAATATTCAAATTAGACAATCTATGTTCGAATTTAATACGCATCTTAAATAGTATTTGCTGTAGTATAATTCTTATCACGACTACAAATAATGCAAATAATTTAAAAAAAATCGGGATGACTTAATATATAATGCAGGTGATAGTATCCTATAAATGACTACAAAGAAACTATGCAATTGCCTTTGTTGGGGTCAATTGGGGTCAATTGGGGTCAGAAGGGTGACAATGTTAGTCCAGCGATAAGTGGCCAATGGATTTGTGGCTTGATTATTGTTATGATGACGTCAGCAAGTTTTGGTTCTGTTTTTTGTTATTTGTTTGTCTTGTGTGACTTTTGCACTTTTGTGATAACGTCGTTGATTACGGGCTTACTAAAAGCCCGGCCAGTTTACTTGCTGAGCATAGGATTTTAGGAGCACTCCCTTAATTGGTCACATTTGGGAACTCAAGAATAGTTTCTAAGAAACAAGACACACTATGGACATGAAAGGATTCATAATGTATTTTAAGCAGTTCACTATAGTCATGACAACCTGTATACAGCTACCTCCATAAGTAATTTGACAAACTCTTGCGCTTCAGCTATGCATGAACTCAACTTAGGGTAACTCAAATTTAGTAGAGGGTATCGTTTAGTCGATCGGTTTTATTTGTATTTGATTACGTGTGTCGTTATCGCTGTGGCCAGTTGAAGGCCAGTTGGAGCCACTTTTTTCGCGCCTGGATGTAAACATTTGAATTTTATACGGGTCCCCACAAAACCTGACCACGCCGTATGCCGGTCACGTGCTTCAGTTACACAGTCAAAGCAAAAGCAAAAGCCGTTTATTTTGCACAGCATTTTCAAATATATAGATATATATATATATATATGTATGTATATATATGTATATATATTTTTTTTTTTACTACAATTACAAGTGTCGGCGGGTGGTTGAGACTGCAGTGTCTTGCTCTAAGCCAGTTCAGTGGTTCATGTCGTAAATTGTCGCGGGATTTTGGGGCCATGGTCTGCGCCACAGTGGGAGGTCCCCAATTTCTGGTTGGTTTAGGGGAGAGGTGGGAGGTGCGAGGTGGGGGGAGTGTAGCGCGATATTTAAATGTTTTGCCAAAGTAAATACAAATAAAATGCCTTTGGGTCTGCCCCATAAATTGGCCAACTAATGCCCAGGCGATTGTTTGTTTATGCTCGGAGGCTTAACTCTGAGATTGTCAAAAATAAATGAGCTACAATACGACTTTATTACTTCTAGTTTGGAATATGAAATGGCCCATTTGCATTTCGCTTTAAATTCAAAGCGGGAAGAGAAATAACAATTTCAATTACTATCCAGTTGTTATACCCTTAACCCATTAAAAATGGGTGAAAAATGGTATAATGGTTTTGTGCAATTGTATGTAACAGGCAAAAGGAAGCATCACCGATCCCATAAAGTATATATATTTTTGATCAGGATCAACAGCCGAATCGATATAGCCATGTCCGTCTGTCTGTCCGCCCGTCCGTCTGTATAAACACGCGTATCTCAGAGACTATAAGAGCTACAGACTTTAAATTTGGAATTTGGAATCTCGTGTACCAGGCGCAGATCTAGTTCGCTTTATTTTGTCGATAACTGCCTCAGTTTCTGAATTATCGATACATTTCGATTTCCGATAGGAACAAATTCCACAATTTAAGAGGCAGAGGCTTCTAATTTAAGGGTTAAGGGTATATCGTAGTCGAGCTAACTCGACTACAGCATCTT
This sequence comes from Drosophila kambysellisi, assembly GCA_035042185.1. NCBI lineage: Eukaryota > Metazoa > Arthropoda > Insecta > Diptera > Drosophilidae > Drosophila > Drosophila kambysellisi. Next base: position 8,554,441 of record JAWNLS010001251.1, read on the forward strand.
ATTTGTTGTTTTCATTATTATTATTATTGAACACGCTACAAATGTGAAAGTATAATTTAGTTTAATTTTACTAGTCAACAAAAGCATTCTTTAATAATGTTTATGTTTAACTATGCAACCTTAAATCGTTTACATTTTTTAGACTTTTTTTCTGCTCCCTAATTTTGTGGCAAATAATGCGACTGCCCCACAACTTGTTATAATAGTTTGAGCTGTTTTTAAAAGGAAGACGTCGAGAAGTGGTATTATTATTGTTGCCACTCTTCGAATTCCACTCATAAATTGCAACTTCAAATGGCACAAACCAGAATCCTTGATGCAAACCAACTTTTTTTGTGTTCTCGCTAAACTTTTTGTGGCAAGTTCTACTCCAACTGCAAATGCATATTTCTGCTCATATTTTTGATGACATGCGCAGTTGGCTAACAGTTTGCTGGGTTTTTAGTGGAGGGGAATGGGGAGGGTGGCTGCTTCTCAAGAAACCGAAACAAGTTGCAAACAAGTAAAGAACTTTGTGAATGCGAAATGCAACAGAAACGAAACAAAGTTTTTAAGGGCGGGTTGCAGAAACTGCTATTTGGATATTTTTGGAATTTATATTCCGACAGCCGAAAAGTTTCGACAATATGAAAATATGAGGCCTTATCACCAAGTGCCACATACTGTTGTGGAGTGAGAAGTTGGTGGTTGACATGTGCAAATAAAGATACAAAGATAAGCGCAACAAAGGGGGCTTCAGATACATGTATTTATGTGTGTATCACTTATGCGCTTGCTTGCCACATATTTGACTTTAGCTGCACTTTCTCTGACTTTGCTCAAATTGAAAAAGTTTTTTTGGTTGCACATTTTCATTATATATTTATACAAATTTTTGTAAAATTCTTTACCTACTTTGTAACAATATTTTGACAACAGTTCAATTCGCTGTTCTGCAACCCAACCAAATTTTGGATGGTCACCAACCTCTCGTTTATTAAATGCAGAAAAAATTAACCAAAAAATAAAGTGTAATTTTTTAAATGTCGTATTTAAGCCCAGAACTCTAGCTTTTTATCGTACTAAGCCCAATCTGTTGTTAGTTAAAGTGGATAAAATTGAGCTCATTAAAAATTTGGCATTATTTTCCACTTATTCTTTGAGAACACGAACTAAACTCAAGGATAAAAACATTGGTTTTCCTTGATGTTACTAAAATGTATTTAATTAATTGTTACAAATCAATTTTACATTAATTTCTAAAATAATCTTCGACTCCTAAAAATTCTAATAAAAATATGTATTTTTTAATTTATTTATAATTTGAATTTTATTTTAAATTTCATTTTATTCAAATTTTAAATTTTTGGATTTTTTGGGGTCGACTAACTTTAGTTGACAGTAAATAAATAAATAAGTAAATAAATAAATAAATAAATAAATAAATAAATAAATAAATAAATAAATAAATAAATAAATAAATAAATAAATAAATAATTGCATGTATGAACGGTTTAAAATTTCCACTGCCTCAAACAATGTCATTTGTCTTTTGTTTAATACATAGTTAAAATTAAAGATTTCTATTTATAAACTAGTTTTGTTTGTCCAAATTCAACTACCAGTTTCAAGTCGCTTTTACAAAAAATACTCTTTCCATTTTCAGTTTTACAGAACGAAAGAAAACTTTCGCAATAATGCGCTGAAAAGTATGCTTGTTATTTTATCTGACGCGCTGACGTCAGAGCGTGTGGGAGGTGACAGCTGCACCCCTCCCTCCACCCCTCCCCCACCTCCGCACACGTAGCCGAAAGGGTCAACTTTAGTTATTCAATTGTGTTATTTGATATTTTGCTGCAGTTGCATTTGCGTCACACAATATGTCAAACAGTTTTTCAGTTGCGCCGCTTCCAAATTGCATTTTTACACCTTTTTTATACCTTTTCACTCTGACTGCGTGTTGGCTGCAACATGTGTGTATTCTCATATATATGGCAACACACACGCACACACACACACTCACTGGCACACCCTTCGAACATGACTACGTATTTATTTCATTTTTATTTTTATTTTCCTTAACTTGCGTTCCTTTGTTGCATTTACGCTTTAGGTGTCGTATTATATTAAATTCTTTCAAGTTGAGCCTTTTAAATGTACACACACACACACACACACACACACCTACTGAGTGTTGTGTAGTTGTTACCAACTTTTACGACACAATTAAAATGCATTTATAATGTTAATTCATTTAGTAGGGAACGAGCAGAGCATTTAATTAAATTTTGTGCTCTGCAAAGTTAAATTGCAATTGCAACTTTTGACGTCTTTGTATACCCTGGAATTATTTATACATTATTCTACAAATGTGCGCATCACATTTATGGTTTAGAGCCGTGCTCCGCTTTAAATGCCATTTACAGGGTATTTAATAGTCGGTTTAGCAAAGTTTTCTCTAAATTGCTTGCCTTCTGAAGTGAAAATGAGCATTTCTCTTGGCGCGCTGAAGATTGTGAGAGTGTGTGTCTACACATACACTCATACATGAGTGTGTACATGCACACACATATATCTGTGTGTGTGTGTGTGTGTATGTTAACCGAAAGACTGTTGAGAGCATTTGGCAAGAAGCAGCGTCGCGCAGCGTGTCGACGTTCACTTGATGACTTTTGACTTTTTGGCGTTAGTTGCGAGTGCAATTGCCACAAGCAACAGACTGAGAGATACATGCCACAAAATGATGTCGTGACACGTGTTATGTGCATCCCCCTGACAGCTGTCGGGCCTTGGGATAGCATTTATCTCTTGATTGCACAATTGTAACGATACTTTCCTCACTCGAGCAGTGCTCGGACTTTAACAACTTTAACAAGCTTCTATTCTCAATTGGTTGGCAAAATTTGCTTTACTCTCTGAATTTGTTCGCAAATTGTTAATTTTGCTTTAAAACAAGTGCACATTTTAGCTGCGTCTAGACCGGAAGCAGTTGTTAAACGGAAATTAAAGGCTGCTGCCTGACAGTTAACCTAATGGAATGGAAAAGCTTAAATATACAAAAGAAAAGTTTAAGTTTGTGCTTAGAGACAAATTTAAATGAAATAAAAAAAAGTACAGCAAGCCAAAAAATAATTGAGATAATATTAAAATGAATAAGTAATACAAATTAAAAGCATATAATAAATGTACTCCTGCAATCCGATTGCGAAAAATTAGGGAAATAGGGACCAACCGGACCCTTTGTATATTTTTTTTAATTTATTTCAAGTCCTTGGCATAAATCAGCTTAAAAAGTTGGCTGTATAATTTAAATGAAAAAAAAAAAACCGAAAGTGTGAAATGAGTGGCTTAAAAATGTATCTAGCAGATACTGGTATTCGAAGCCTGGACAAATAGTTGACGCCTTTCCAATTGATTGCGTTTTAGCCGAGGCGAACGCAATTTAAATTCAATCCTTGGCTGCTCCTCCTCCTTGAACATTTCTTTATCGATTCCATCTCAGATGGATGCATTTAAAGAGCTCTACGCTGTTGCACGCTGTCACTTTAACAACATCATTAAAGTTGCAGAGCAACAAATATACATCACACACTCACACACACACACTTGGTAACACAATAATGTTGTTGTGTTCTTGTTGCAATCAGTGCTGACAATACAACAATTGCACTGAGCGCTAAGCGGATTCACCTCAATAGCGGAACAATGTTGCCTGTCAGTTCCTGTTGTTCCTGCCCCTGATTGGATCGACTTAAAGCCACCAAGCTACAGCACAATAGAGCCGATTTGGGGATGTTCCTTTGCCAACTATTTCGTATATTTCCTAAGAATTCGTTGTGACAGAGTGAATATTGAAAATGCTCTTAAAAACAATTTCACCTAAAGTTAAACAATAATTGTAAAAGCTAAAAGTACATCAATTTCAAATGCAACTTGAACACTTTAATTATTAGTTAAAATCCTGAACATTAATTATTAGCATATTTCTACAAAGTCGACGGCAAAGTTTATCTAAAGTTTCTTTTTATTTTGCAATTTAAATTACTTACACATCAAAAAGCAGACAGTAAAAATGGAAAACTTCAACATAAAAGTAAAAGTTGACTCGAAATTCAATTCATAAAGCATAAGTATGCCATGTTGAATAAATATATACACAGTATATACATTATATACATAATTACTTATGTTTTATGTGCTTAAGCGAATGGCAAGTCAATTCCAGGAAAGGCCAGTAAATGCTGCTGGTAATTGGCCAACACTAAGCTGGCCAGGTGAAACTCTTTGTCCAAACATAATTAAGGCGCAGCCTGTTTTACACTCTAAAAAAAAAATTGGACTGAATTTTAGAAAATCTACATATTTTTATCTTGTTTAGGGAAAATATTTTTAGAAAACGTAAACTTTATTTTCTAAATTTCAGAAATGATTATTTCTAAAAACAAAAGTTTGCATTTCTACTTTAAATAACAATTTTCTATTATAAAAATATTTTTAAAAAATATAAAAAAAATACTCGTTAATGTTAAGAAATTAGAAAGTCAAAAAAAAATTTTAAATTTTTCAATGCGCATTTTTAAAATGTGGAGCGACTGTTTTTTTTTAAGTGAACACACGCACAACTCACACAACTCATAAGAAGGATTCGATTTTATCCTGCAGCCAATTACATGCATTCAACACACACACACACGTACAAAATGGCAGCCATAGTTAGCTGGGGTGTCCTGCGTTCTGGACGCTTTAATCGGACTCATTAGCAACGGCACTTTAATGAATATACCCGGGCAACTTGCCCGGTCGCCTCGTCAAATAACAGGATGCACAGCATCAGCAGTCAAGCCATTCTGCAGGATCCACCTCTCCCTCTCTCTCTCTCCCTCACACAATCTGTAGCTCCCTTTAGTGCGTCTATGACCGCCAAATGAATTGCTCGCCAACGTGCCATAAATGTAAATTTATGGCCATCATTAGGCTAAGGTCTAACTAGCGTTAACGCTTACGGTGCTTTTACCTCAACTTTTAATGTGCCTTAAAAATATAACAGTTTGATTTAATTAGAACAATTTGAACGTGACAGCGTTTAACTAAACTGCTAAATTGTTATTAGCAAACTTTTAGCTCTCTCAGTGAGCCACATTGTTCAAGCCCAATTAGCGAAAGTGAAAGCACATTAGAAAATAGTTGTAACTAAATTATGATGTGAATAAGTGCTTAAGGTATATTTTGCACTTTTAATCAAATTAAATACTTCCATCTTTATTCGATTATTGCTGAGTGCATTTTCAGAGACTCTTTTCTTTTTTACTCATTATTTTATTACATCCGTATCATTTGAGTTTCAGCTTTTGGCTCAATAAACATGTGCGAAAAGTGGCCAATGGGCATGTTTCGAGCATTTCCTGTATTTATTAAATTGTTGTTTACATGGGAAAATGAAATACAAACGCTAACAAATGTTACTTTTATTGCCAACATGTCGTTTGTCATAAAATAGCATTAAAAGAGACGCACAAACCGGCAACCAGTGATAAAGTGCTTGCACTTGGTCGCAACTGACTAGAGAGAGAGAGAGATGGAGAGATGAAGAGAGAAAGAGAGAGAGAGAACCTCTTTAAAAAAGTGCCATATATCAGCTTTTTAGAGTCACGCACGTCGTAGGACGAAAACTTTTGTCGTCTGCTGTCCCAGATAAAAAATGTTACACATGCAAAATGGCAACTTTGTCAATTTTTATTTGTTTATTTCGTTTGCTGTATATTTCCACAAAATTCCCCTGTTTCCCAGCTCCATTTACAATCTGTATATGTTTATATATGTTTTTCTCTCTCTACTATTTAATAGATACATAGATGTTGTAAGCACTTTCCCGTTTTTCGGCCGGGGCACATTGCGTTAAGTGCTTTACCGAGTATTTTCCACATATACTAATATTTTTATATATGTTTTTCACTTTAATTCCATTTATTTATGCTTGTTATAGGTGGAGCCTCCTTTTGTGGTACGCTGTTATGTATAAATGCTTGAATGCCTCATAAAAACAAGCTTAGTTTCTGATCTCTCTCCTGCAGCATTTGTGGCATCAGGTTGCCCAAAGAGCTGCAAAGTTTAAACCAAAGACAACAGCAAATGCCAACTGCTGAGTTCTCAAAAGTTTTGAGCTGCTCAAGTTAAGCTTCCATTTTTTTGGAAGCCACTTTAATCCGCCTGGGTATATATATATATATTATATATTATATATATTATTATTATTAATGGGAATTGCTCAGACAAGTTGTTAATACTGATGTGCCACGCCCACTACCCCTAATGGCAAGTAATTCGATAGCACCAATTAGCCTCAAAGTCACAATCGAGAAAAACCCAATTTAAATTGAAAATTTTGTTGCACTTTTCACTGAAAATTATGTTTAAAGACTGAAGCACGCATTTTTTGGAATAAATTGCATGACTGAGTTGAGACAGCTGACCGAAAGCCACTAAATTGTGGCAACAGCTGCTGTTGTTGCGGCCGTTGCATATTCATTTCAGCAAGCTTTGTGCAGCTTATGCCACGACTGCGGTTGTGCGAGGCTTGGGGCAGAAACACAGAGGCACGCCACTGACCCTGGCTGCATGACTCTGACTCTGACTGTGACTGATGGCCAGGTGAATTCGGTTGGCAGCGTCAGGTTGGCTGACTGCCGGGCGGATTAAGTAAAATATGCAGCGGCGGACGCGATTAAAAATATGGAGAGGCTGTTGCGGCAAATTGCGGCGGCTTTAATAAAGCTGCCACTTTGCCTGCATTAATAATAAGCCTTACGCATTTCAATTGTTCCGGCTGTTGTTTATTTTTCTTTGTTATTTTATTTGTTACTCAAATTAAATATTTGCCAGAATTCTTCATTTTGAACGATTTAAGCTCGGAAAAACCCCTTTGAATTCCGCATAAATTTTCATTATATTATGATTTTTTCTGGCGCCCAAATGTGTGCTACTATTTTTTAAACGTAATAACAATTTTTAAAAAATTGCATATTTTATAATAACTTTAATTATACAAAATAACTTGAAAGTTAACGTAAAAGTTGTCAAAATAAATTGTCGGAAGTTGTACAAATTTCTGTTCTCTGTTGGCAAATGTGCTTCCTATCGATTTGCCACTTGAATATATTAAGCTTGGGGTTGTTATTATAATATAATATGGTGTATGCTATTAAAATGTTCAAGGAAACGTTTGCAATTTCATTACTTTAATGCGGTCAGCAGGCAGCCACTAATAATATTGGACACGGAACTTGGGACAGATGGGCAACCAAAGTCGACCAGGCGGACAAACTTTTTAAATCTTTATTTATACAGCTTCCGCAGAGCATTTTGTCGTTGCTGAAAGTTTGTGGCTTCCAATGTGGTTGTATATGAGGCGTATTTATGTGCGTGTGTGTGTGTGGGTGTGTGGGAGTGTGCGAGTTTTGTGTGTGGGTGCTTAAAAATGAAATAATTTTGACAGCCACACTTTTGCGGCTACCAATGCAAAAAGCAAAAATGCCTTGACAAAAGTTTTAACAGGGTCACACAATAAGAGAAAGCTGGAATGCCAACTGAGAGCCAGGTGCTGTGCGGGATTGGGGGCGAGGAATGGCATGGGAATAGGGTTGAGTTGTAGTTGGGGGTATTGGTTGCCAAAGAGGTAACGGAATTGAGTTGATGCCGAGCCTCGGCAAGCTCAAAGCGGATTATGCTGCGCAACTTGGCAAATTGTTTATTTTCCAGACAACAACAACAACCCATTGAAAGTTTGACAACTCTTCTCCTCATTCCTGCAAAACTCCTCCTCTTTTTGGATAATTTTAGCAGTCGTATCTGAAATTGCCACACGCTTTTGTTTTACTTACAGTGCATGCGCGCCTATGTGGACTTTGAGATAACAGAAGGCGCCTACGAGATCTCCTGCCCCGATGCCAAATGCCCAACAATGGGCGCCATCTCGCTGCCCGAAATTGCTAACCTATCCACAACGAATCTGCTTAAGAAGCATCATCGTTATCGACTAAATCGAGGTAAGTCCTCCCTCCCTTTCTCTCTCTCTCTCTCTCTCAAAAATCGCATTTATGAACCGATTATTCTTTTGTCATAGAAATCGAATTGGACAAGACGCGCACCTGGTGTCCACGTGCTGGCTGCGAGACAATTTGCATGGTCGGTGGCAGCACTGCGATGGCTTCGGCTGCGGGTTCGGCTGCGGGTGCGGGTGCGGCTGCTGGTGCGGCTGTTGCTGCTGGTGGCAGCTCCATTTGTCAAATGGATGAGTCGCCATCCACATCGCAGAGCTATACACCACAACTCGATGGTGCTGCGCCGCTTTTATCAATATCCGTGCACTGTCCCTCCTGCAAGGATGAGTTCTGTGCGCTCTGCAAAAAGGCGGTGAGTTGCGGAATTAGATTTATTTTTAGCAGCGCAATTTTTTTAATTCCAATGATTCTATTTCAAATAAGCGCAATAATAATAATTTGATACTTTTCTCACTTGTGTGGCAATAGTTGCTTTAAATTATGCACGTTTTGGACTTATATTTATCTAAAATTGTACTTAACTCAATGAAAAACTAACAAGATTCATAAATATAATAATACCAAAACTGTCATTATTATTTTACAGTATCATCCGAACATAAGTTGCGAGGAGTTTGGACGTCGCCTGATTGCCGATGGTCAGGATGATATTGGGATTCCGTTCGACAACGAGCTCATCAAATGCTGCCCGATGTGCGCGGTGCCCATTGAGAAGGACGAGGGCTGTGCCCAGATGATGTGCAAGCGATGCAAGCACGTCTTCTGCTGGTACTGCCTGGCCAGTTTGGATGTGAGTACAGCCTTAGAGTTGACAGCTGATGGACAGTTGGCCAACTAATGCAATCTTTTGTGTATTCGCAGGATGACTTTCTGTTGCGGCACTACGATAAGGGGCCGTGCAAGAATAAATTGGGTCATTCGCGTGCCTCCGTTGTGTGGCATCGGGCACAAGTGATTGGCATCTTTGCCGGCTTTGGCATACTGCTGTTGGTGGCATCGCCGCTGCTGCTATTGGCGGCGCCGTGCATCATTTGTTGCAAGTGTCGCGGCTGCAGCGGCTCCAAGATCGATGAGGGCGATGCCGAGCTGGAGGACGAGGTGACCGCTTTGCAGGGCTAGCTTCTTAGCTACCATCTTTTGAGATCAATAACTATTTGAAATTGCGTGAAAACCCACTTTAGTAGCAGCAATTTGCCCCCTGCCCCCTTTTTAACAAAATAAACCTGACTAGTTATTTTAAACACTTGCTACTAGATGCAGATGCATACATGTATGTATGTATGTGGTTGCAACAATTGAGAGGCGGGAGCGACGAACAGTTTAAATTTATTTTTATTGTATGCATTGTATAGTATGTGTTAACTAAATTGTGATATTTACAGTGATTCGATTTATAATTGAATCGAAATTTGTTGAACCTATACAGAGAACAAGAGCGCGCCTTTGATTCTTATTTTTCTTGTTTTAGGTTTCGTGTCGATTTCTTTACGAACGTACATACATATATTTATATATACATATATGTATATATTTATGTATGTACGTTTATCTATGTATTGTTTCTTATTTTTGTCCATTCAATAGGATTGTATAAGCTACATTTTAGAGCGTAAGTTAGCCTAAATTTACTAGCCCACTCTAGCATTTTAAGTATACAAACTCCTCGTCATTTATTTCCGAATGTTCTGCTTTTATTACATACATACATGTAAACACAAACACACACAATCCCACACCCACAAAAACACACACAACCTTTTTCTCAAGTATTACGGAATACAACTTGCAACTAAAATGCATCCAATTAACCAGCTAATAAAAAACAATGTTAATTGATTTCAAATGTTTGTGAAACTGCTTGGAAATGCTTTTAACTACTTAAATATATATTTAAAAAATAAAATAAACACTGCTCGTGTGAACGTAATTATAACAAAAATATATATAAAACAGCTGAAACACAAAACATATACATATATATATATATATATATACATGTAGATATATATATGTATAAGAAATGGTTTTGATCGATGTAAATTATTAAAATACTTATTTAATGCATATATATAACATACAAATATCTTAAACATATATATATTAATGTGTGTGTATATTATAAAACCATGTTTAAAGTCTACTCTTAATGTGAACAACTACCGCGTATGCTGTTTCAAATAAAATGTTAAAAATTAAAACGATTGCGTCTCCTTTAAATTTGAATGACCGCGCTTGTTATCGATATGACAACTCGCACGTTCTGGGTTTCGATATATAACATTTTAGGGTTACCATATTGCGATACAGCATATTGATAGCAGCAATGTATTTGTAACGAAAATCGATAGTGCAACAAGCTGATTTTTCCCACTTTAAGTTTATCAATCATTTTTGTTGTGCTGCCGGCATTTTTTAAACAGCCGTTTATAATTGAAACAGCCCCAGGATGGAGGAGCAGGCATGTCCGCGTTGCAAGACTACCAAATACCGCAATCCATCGTTGAAGCTGATGGTCAACGTTTGCGGCCACACGCTATGCGAATCCTGCGTGGACATGTTATTCTTAAAGGGCTCCGGTGCCTGTCCGGAGTGCATGGTTCCGCTGCGTCGCAACAACTTTCGCGTGCAGCTCTTCGAGGATCCGATGGTCGAGAAGGAGGTGGACATACGGCGTCGCATATTGCGCGACTACAACAAACGCGAAGAGGATTTTGCCACGCTGGAGGAGTACAACGACTATCTGGAGGAGATCGAGGACATTGTCTACAATTTGTGCAACAACATCGAAATCATCGAGACGAACAAACGCATCGAGGCCTACAAGCGTGACAATCGCGAGGTCATACAGCGCAACAAGACGCGTGTCGGTCGCGACGAGTGCGCTTTGGAGGAGCTGCTGGAGCTGGAGCGGGTACAGGATGAGTCGCGCAAGAAGGAACTGGACGAGCTGCAGACGGAGCACAAGAAGAAAAAGGCACGCGATAAGAAGGCGCTCATCGATGAGCTGATGTACAGTGGCAAGGATGCGGCCACCATTGTCAGCGAGTTCGCTGAGAAGGCCGAGAAACAGCGTGAGGAGGAGAAACAATTGCCGCCACCGAAATCGGTCAAAGAGTTCTCCACCGGCATCAAATTTGGCCAGACAGCAGATCCCAATCTGCAGCCACTGCCAAAATCGGATGAGGGTCCGCTCTTCGTCTACGAACCACTGATACCCTACACAGATGGCCCAACGCCGCCGCCTGCCAGCGATGTGGAGACCGTTGGATATATCACACACATACGCCCGGAGACGTCGCAGGAGAATGCCGGCGGATTCACCTCAACCTTGGCCTGTCATCGTGCCCTGCAGGAGGCGCTGCAATGCCTCTATTATACGCCCACCACCGGTGTTGGCGTGGCCCTGTAGCACACCTGGAGCAGTCAAAGATTGCAGTTTGAAACTAGCCGAGCACAGCACGCTTAATAACATTTGTTGAACAATTGTGTCGCCTCCTACTGAAATGCATTATTTTTAACGATTAGATAAGTGAAAAGTGAAAACTATTACGAATAATTTGCTTAACATAAATAAATACTGTATATTCTTAACCTATTTATACCACACAACTTGTATTCTATTTGCATAAAAGATATATTTTCCAATCAATAACCCAACTTGCTTGACTTTTTTTTTAGGGCTAATCTCGATCGCAGAGAGCAGGATTCCTTAAATTATTAGACAAACAGAAATGACAGTTAATTAATAATAATGTAATGTAATAATGTAACTCAATTTGAAAACAACAATTTGTCTGACTTACCAAATCGAAATATGAGTTAATGTTTCTAAGGGAAGTGCAAGATATTCGCCAAGCATCTAGATCGGATTATGGCTACAACCTGTTCGATTTTGAATTTTTGGCACAGTTGATGTTGTTACAATCCTTGAATACAGTTCATCAGATTAACTATAATGCTTAATGTTTATAATGGTCTTAAGCCACAAGTGGGCCAATTTCAATTCAGCTACCAGTAATAGAAATACTCAATTACAGACTTGGGTGTTTTATTAAATAATTGTTTAACAGTAATTTTCATAGGCATAGCTACATATGCTAGATATATTTATAGACATACGCGGTTACGATACACATAAGGTAGGTATAATAGAATTTATACATAGTATTACACATAAAATGATCTGATTTTTGGCGAGTCTCTCGCCACATTTCATATTCTAGTTCAACATTAAGAGGTAAATATGTTTTTTGCGAACGTGCCACATGAGATTTTGGCCGCACTTGGGGTTTGCGATGTCCTTTGCCAAAATTATAAGTAGAACTTATAAACTTATCGGGCTTATTTACGTTTACAGTTACAGTTATGATGCAATAAATTTGATGACCAAAAATTATACAATGATTTGAAGAGTAAATGAATGAATATTGAACGATTTAATCGCACATATACAGCGAGCGAATACATTTTGAATGTCTTCGATCCATGCATGTGGCATGCCTCTTATTTATCGAGTTTCGTTTATCAATTGGAAACACGAAAGCATGCCACATGCACTTACAAATCATACATAAATTAAAATTAAATAGTTAAGTGTGGATTGTTGTTATGGTTGGGCCACCCGTGTTTCGGCAGCCGTCAAACCCCGTGGAAGTAGCTGTTTGACTTGAGCATCTTGGAATGTGGCAGATGCTACTTTCTGGGCGGCAGCAACGCATCTGACCGGGCGGGAATGATGGTGGGAAGGGGTGTGGTGTGTGAGGGTGTAGGGCTTTACACTGCGCCCTTACAGAGTATGCTTAGTTCTTAGGGTCTCAATAACGTTTAATTTAGACGTTAATTTTGCGCCTTAAATCTAATTTAAAATGTTAACATTTAATTATATATAGTTATTTCATTTTTTATACAACTGTATCGTGACGATGCTGCTATATTTTCTTTTCTATAATTTCTTGCTCGCGTCGAGGTTTTCTTTTATGTTGATTGCTTGCTGTGTGTTTTGTTTAGTATCAAAGTTATGTCTTCAGTTCATAAAATACGAAAAAATATCTTGAAAATAATTTGAAGAACAAAAGGAAAAACAATAGAATTTCCGAAGCAAATTGAAAATTGTCAATCGCCTTGAAGCCTTGAAAAAAATTTATGGTGACATTTTAAAACAATTTTCATAGCAAATTTCATTCGCATTGTAAAGATGGACAGAAATGCGAATTATTCAAGCCAAATAAGCTCTATTATGATGTTAAAAAAATACTTGAAATAAATTGTAATTTCAAAACAATTTTCATAACTGAAAAGAATTTTTTGAACTTCATAAAAGATCTTCTTGGGGACAGATTTATTTGGATTTTTGTCCATCTTTACAATTTGAGTGTGCGTATGAAATTAGATATGACTATTGTTTTGAAATTATAACGTCAATTTGTTTCAAGTCTTCAAGGCTATAATCTTCAATGTGCTTAAGAAATTCTTTTGTCTTTTCTTTTTTTCTTCATATTATTTTCAAGATATTTTCTCGTATTTTTTGTACTGTTGGAAACTTTGATACTAAAAAACGGAGTTGAGTTTTGTTTTGTTGCTGAAAATTGTTGATTTGTTGTCTAATTTATTGTTGGTTGTTTGGTTGGTTTGTTGGTGTTATGATTGTTGTGTTGTGATTGTTGCACTCTGGTTGCTGTTGCTGGCGATATCCTTGCTGACAAACAGGAAGGCACAAGGTTCTTTGCTTTGTGATGTCATCGTCTTGTTATTGGTTTTCTGGTTGTTGTTGTTCTGTTGTATGCGCAACGAAAGCAGCAGGCAGTAGTCATAAATTGCAACGTTAACTAAACAGAATCATCTGCAAGCAAAAATATACAGAGATAAATTGTATATAAATATATATGTGAGTATATAACATATATCAGGCATACGCACCGTGGTACCACCATTTAGTCTTTTTTGGATTCTTATTACATGTCTTCACATAGAGCGTATTATCCGGCGGTCGCTTCTTCTCGCGACAACTGCTCAGCATGGAGGCTATGCTAAGGCACACGGCTTGCACCGAGAGCGCCGGTGACCAGTCCTCGGTCAGTATAGATAGGCATATGTGACCGTTGCTATAAACATGTGGATGCACGGGTATATTGGCGCCAATGAACGTAACCTGCAAAAGTCAATAAGGAATAACAATTTTTTTTTCGATTTGTTTTCTGTACTCGTACCTCGGGTGATTCAAAGGGATATTTATTGTTGAACTTGAACAGCAGCTGAAAGTCTTCGCCCTCATAAAGTGTGCCCTCGGAACCTTTAATATTTATTTTCCATCTGTAATTAAGACAACGGCTTCAATATTGCATAACAACAAAAAAAAAACAATTGTGAGCTTTGTTAAATGCGCTAAATAAGCTAAACCAGTTTTTGCCACTTTTTATTTTTTTTTTGCCTGAACTTGGCCTAGTTAACTATATATTATATATTGCACCTACTCGGATAAATTTTGATGTACGCTTTCGGTGTCAACAGTTACGCCTTGCGGTGGCTCCTTGATCAGGGACATCAGCTCTTTTTGCAGACGACGCTGTAAACATAGTAAGACAAAGGTGCAAATTAGCTACAATTTTGCAAATTAACTGCCCACTAAAAACCCCATAAATATCTAAAAGCCGCATTTTAAACTTCGGTTTGGCTTTATATACTATAGAGGATTATTTTTTAATTGTGTTCTACTTTAAAACAATTTCATTTCGTAACAGAATTGTTACGTTGTGGTTGATTTATTATTTATATATTTTGTTATATATTTTAATTGCATTGTTGCAATTGTATAATGTGTATAATTGTATAATGCACTTAATCATACTGTATAATTATTTGAACTTACTCAAAGTACTCTTAGATAACATATGTGTCATCCCACTCGCACTCGAGCAATGAAAGCCTGCCCAAACCTATTCAATTGTCATGCCATCTCTATTCCACTCGCTTGTTCTTATGGTACCTCCAAATAACTCATGTCATTTTTAAGCTTCTATATCGCACATTAAATCAATCGAATTTCTTTTTAATTAAAAATGAAATTTAGGTGTCTGTAAAGGCATTTAATTTACGACCTGCCTGCTCTTTCATGTCCTTTAGTGCATTGCGTGTTTTGTGTGGTTTATATATAGACTGATTTAAGGAGATGTGCAAACATAATAATATAATTTACTTTTGGGGCTTACAAACTTCAATGTGCGTTATATGCTTAGTGGGTACTCTGGCACATTTACCTATATATATATATATATATATAAAGATAGCATTTTTTAGATAAGATAAAAAAAGCGCTCGTGCAATTCTTCTAGCCCCCTGAAACTGTCGATTGATTTGTTTTCTATATTTCCAAAGCTTTTTCTTTCTTTCTTTCTCGTTTTTTGCTATTATCAGTCATAAATATTGTTTCGTATGTACTTATATTTTTATACACACATATAAATATAGGATATGTTTTTGTCGTTTGGTCGATAAGAGTTAAGCGACTTGTACTTTACGTGCGGGTACACAAGTAATTTAATTATTATCACAAGACAAAAAACAAATAAATAAGCCAAATAGAGAGACGTAGTACTTTTAATAGTATTATGAACTTTTCACATAAATGCCCTTTATGTATATATATATTAATTAAATCTCTCACTTTTAATACGGGGTATTTTCAGCAGTATAGTCATTATTTGTTCTGCGAAGTGGGAAGTGCCGACCAACTAATGACGCAATTTGTGGCTAATGCACTACAACAAAAATAAACATATATATATGTTTGCATATATATTTAAATATACATATATACATATATATATCATCGTGATTTCCCAGCTTTTACAATTTGTTAAAAATATAGAGAGAAAAAACAACATAATCAATCATGAGAGCTGAAACTAAAATGACCATGTAAATCTAACAGGTTGGTTGATAAGTTCAGTAAGATATGGCCTGCTATATGTTTTCTACCCTCGATAAGACTGTCTCAAGGCCAGTGGGCGCAAAGTTCGGGTTTTATTTTTGTACTTGCCTCCCAGCGCGAATTGTCCAGCAGCAGCGACTTGCCACATTTGGAGATGGGCGGTGTCTTCAACTCTTTGGGATCGGCGATTATCTCTGATTTTTGAGAAGACGATATTTTTGTTTTCTTAAATAAACTCAGCATTTTGTCACATTTATTCATTTTGTCGCGTTTATTATAACTTTTCTTCACTTGATTTTTCGTATTCTTATTAATTTTATTTACTTCTGTTTATTAACTGCTCGAAATGATCATGAGTTTGGTTTTTATACTATGTCACCGAAAGTGTAATTTAAACTAAATTTGTATTTGTCGATGGCCAACTAAGTTTAAATACTTTTGCCCAGGGCGAAGCACACTTGATCAAACAACCACATTTTAGCGGAACCCAACGAAATGATTTCAAAAATTCACAATTCTCAAAAATTCGCGACTAGAAGAAAACAGCAACAAGAGCGCCAAACGTTCCGCAAGCGACTGCCGCAAAATCATCGAGAAATTTACTCAAAACCCAACGCAACCAAACCCCCCACCCCAACCCACAACCGCCGCCCACTAAGCAGCAAGCAGCAGCAGCTGGTCGAGACGAGGCGTCGACAGCGGTTCGAACTCGGCAGAGTTCGTGTTTGTGTTCGTCATCGTCATCGACAACGCACCTCTGTATGCTTAACTTACTCGCTCTCTCTCTCACACTCTTTCTCTCTCTCTCCATCTCTCTGCATACCCTTTGTACTAAAAAGATCCATTTACGATTGCTTAAAATATATTCAGGATCAGCTGAGGCGCTTCAATTGTTTTTGATGTTTTACAACTGTTTGTTTAACGGAAAGAAATGTGTTTTTAATGCAGAGTAGTCATAAACCTTATTACCGATATACGCATAAAGATTGTTCTTGATTGATATAGCCATACATCGGTATCGATATTCAGTTTAATTTAACAGTGCTTAAAATAGTCGCCATTTTCATTTGTTTCTGGCTTTCTTTATTTTTATTTTTATTTTTTTTTTTGCTTTTTATCGCTATCAAAATGTGGACAGATGGCAGATAACCAAAACTCGTTTATCTGTAGATAAGTACATACCTAGGCACATCTATAAACATATACATACATATATTACATTTATTTGTCAGCAAACTGCAGCTGAGATGCGACACGAGACTGCTGACTGCTGCCTGCGCTTTAAGCCCGGCAAACACGGCAATCTTCACAAACTCGGCGTGCTCTGCTCGCTTGATAAGCACCTGATTAGATTACAGCTTTATATAAATATATATATATAATTATATATATATACATATATGAATACTATTTAATCAATACATACAAATATATTTTGTTTGGTTTTTTTACAACTCATCATAAAACAAAAGTCCCCAAAAAAAAAAAAAACAGAAATTAAGGCCAAAAACAGAAAACAGGCCAATAAATGAACGTCAATTGAAAATTTATGGCAGCAATTCGTTGAGATGGCAAAATGTTGCCATTGCAATTGCAATTGAAATTGCAAACGTGCAAGAAACAAATCAATCAAAAGAGCAGCAGCAAACTGCATGAGCTCTCTCTCTCTCTATCCATCTCACCCTCTCTCTCTCTCTGCGTGTCTTTTTTACAGTAGATTGTCAATCGGGTTATGTAAGCAATTTATAAAGCTCATTAAACCATTGACAAAAGTCAGCAAACTTTTTAGTTCGTTGCCACTTGAAACTTTCCTTGATAAAATTTATAATTTATTAAGTACAAGTTTCCTTTCTTTTTGCGCAGTGTAACACTTACAAAACTTCCGCACTTGATCAATGTGCTGAGCTTATAATTGATTACTTATTTACTTATTTATTTAAGTTTATATTGACAGAAATTCATTTAAATCTATTAAAAATGTATAAAACATTGAATAATAACAGAATAACTTAAAGTCTACATTTAAAAAAATGAATGCAGAATTTTTGAATTTCTTTTATTGTTATCGATTGTATAGCCACAATTCGATTTTCTATTTGCTCTTCAAAACTAAAAATATGTATTCTAATTTTCAAATAGTTGCCAAGCGAAAAGCGCAATGCCCCCCGCTGGGAAAACTTAATGCAGCGCAGCTGTTTGCTACCCTGTTATTAATTTTAAAGAATAATAAACAGAATAAAATGAGTGCTATTTGATCAGGGAACTTCTTAAATGAGTTAATAAAATAGTATCAAAGATAACAATTTAGGTTTAAATGATTTTATTTCTGCTTTTTATCAGAATAAACAGATTGGTTCTCTGCCATAAACTTTTTAATATAGATTTTGTTTTAAAAATGCACATGCGATAAGAGAAAAAACAACAAATTGTTTATGAAAACTGAAAAGCTTGCGAAATAAATTGCGCGTAAACAGCAAGAAATAAACAATACGAAATTTCAATAAGTTCGATTTGTTTTTTTAAATTTTTCCTAAGCGCATTTCTCGGGAATTTTTTGGGTAAACAATAAACAGAAAGCAAACAAAAAAAACTTGATAAAATAGCCACTGCTGCTGCTGTTGATAAAGTCAAGTGGGTGTTGAGTGTACAATGGAGCCACTGAAGGTCATTTGGATCAAAACAAAACCAAAACAGAGACAAAAAGAGACGGAGAGAGAGACGGAGTGAGAGTTTGGGCAGAGATAGCGACAGGTGTGTGACGAAAGTTTATTTTTGGGTATTCAATTATGAGTCATGAGTCATGGCCAGCAAACGTTTACATGCGATGCTGTTGCCTCTTTTCATTTGTCATGTTATTTGCTTGGCAAATTAAGCACTTTTGGGCCAACAACTGAATCATGACCCACAACTTGGCAACAGTTATGCAACTTAAACATGCAAAAGCCAAAAGCCATATAAAACGATTTCCTGAATGCGGCACAAAGACCAAAAACAAAAACAACTGCAAGAACCTTAAGCGCATTACACGTGATAAAAGAGAGAGAAAGAGAGAGAGGCAAAAAAATTGCAAAAATAGCAACGAGGTGTGTGGCAAGGTACCAAGGGGGTTAGGAGGTAGGTTGCCTGGTGGCAGGCGGAAATGTGCAGCATAACCTTAAACTTGCAATTTGCTAAATCAACAATTTCGACCTTGGTCAGAAAGCCGATAAGAGTACAGACATATAGACAGATATACATACATATATATATATATATATATTTATATATTTAATGTGCAACTCGACAGCATCTGCCACGTCACTGGGGCACGGCAACGTGACGTCAAAGTTATCTTCATGTTTGTTTTTTTTTTTTTGCTTCGCTGACTGCCGCACTTTATAAATACCAAAAAAACAATAAAAAAAATAAAAATAAAATAAAAAGAAACCAGATGTGCCTGTTTTACAACGAGACACAAACAGAGAGCGAGAAAGAGAGAGATGGAGGGCGAGCTAGCCGAGTATCACGTACTTAACGTGTGATAAAGACCTGAGCTAGCTCATCTGGCTGCCCCATTGAATCACCCTCCACATCGACATAATTAAACAAAAAGTTCACAATGCAATTGAAAATTAATCAGAATCGACTGCGAACGTGTTCACAATTACAGGGCGTGAAATGTGCATGGGAAATGGCAAAAAACACAGCTGGGCAATAGTTGTTATGACGCCAGATCAGCTGATCTTGATCTATCTGTCTATATGTTCTAAGATTATGCACAATTTCTATAGCTGACTGATCAATCAGCTAACGGGTAGCATTAATGATGATAATACGGAATTGGGATCATTTTTGATTTAAATAAATGTTAAACTTTTAAAATGCGAATTTCTCAAAATTGATCAAAAAAATTAATTTTTAAAGTTGAATGCAGAAATAATATAGATAAAAAGGATGTAACAAAAACATAATGTTAAACTGGCTTTGTCTGATTTAATTATGAATATGTATTCTATATATAAATTTCTATTTGTCAGACTCAGATATATATTTATACTTATATTTATTAAGCTGCTGGAATCGTGACAAATATACTGACAAATTGTATATAATAAGGAAAGAAAAGTGTCTCGGGCGTTGGCAATTAAATTAAGGTAGAAATTACAATATACTCTGACAATTGACATTACAATAATTAATAATTAATTGAGACAAGTCTGCTGCCAGAGTACAGTAAACAAGCGTTAAGAGTAATGCATATATAGCATTATTTAAATATTTATTTCAAATATTGATATACTAGATTAGATTGAAGAGGAGGGTTAACAATTATTCAATTGAGCAGGCGCTAAATCAATCAAGAAATAAAACTGCTTATCTTGAGGCACAATTTTTGGTGCTCAAAGTTCAAAGAGACGCGCAAGGAAAAATGAATAATTAATTAATCAATTGTGTCTCAGCCTCAGCCCATAAGGAAGTGCAGCCCTAAACGAAGACTATGCTTTCATTGTTCTTTGTTTATTTGTTTTTGTTATTGTTTTCGTGATTTTTTTTTTCGGGTCGCGTGTTGCATGCATATTTCATGATGGATCCGCAGTTTATCAGCCAAAATCGAGTAAAATTTGAATAGTAGGCAGCAGAAAGCGAAGGCTTTGTTCTGATTTCTCAACGACGCAGAATTAATGCCAAAATTGGATATATAGCGACGACTCGGCTTGCATATCAAATATACAAAAACAGGTTCTCCAGAGTAGATAAAAAGTAAAATAAAAAAAAACCGCATTTGTCGAGCTACAAATAAAAATAATATTATTATTGTTTTACGTTTGAAACTGGCTATGAGTAGATCATCAAAATGCCTTATATATATATATATATATATATATATAAATATATATTTAACATTTGTCTATTTAAAAATTGAGCGTGTGCCAAGTTAAGCTAAAGATGTGTTAAAAAACAAACTAAACAAAAAATAGTCACACGAATTTGATTGACGGAAAGCGTGCCAAGAAAATTAATGAGTAAACCGAATAATGAATTGAGTGGGAATCGCATTTAATGAATCGATAATTAAAACATTGTTATTTGTGCTTAGTGCATGTATATTGTATGTGTAATTTTGAAATGTAAACCATTGATTAGCACGGAACTGAATCGAAACATACCGAACCGCGAACGGAGCGAAATGCATAACAGCGCGTGCAATTTCACGTGTCAACGAACGGGCACTGAACGAAATCGACGGCGAAACCAAAACAACAACCGGGCGAAATGGACGTTGAGTGAGCAGAAGATGCGAGAGAGTGAGAGAGAGAGGAAGGTGGCTTGACAGCGCACAGGATCAATAGATGGCGCTGGCGTTTCAAGGCTTGTTTACGCGGCGTAAACAAAGAGCTCCACTGACATAAACAAACGCAGGCCGATAAACAGTTAGAGGCAATTGCAATTGGTTGCATAAACATTAAAGTGCAGAGCGAAAACCTTGAATTGTACACACATACAAAAGGCGACATTCAAATTGTTATATAATTTTGCCTTGAGCAGGTGAAACCCTCGCAGCTGATAATGAACCATGCAGCATCTTCAGCGACGATAAGAAGACGTTGAACCTGAGCAGGGAACAGCCGGTTAGCAGAATAAACAGCAGCTGACAACAAACATTTGCACAATTGCTTACTTTCGAAAGTGCTTTCAGCTGGTGCTGAAGTGCCTGCTGCTGTGGCTGGTGCTACTGTGACCGTCTAGGAATGGGAAAAGGGCAGCACTTACCTCGCTGGGCGACATTGATGACATATTCCTTGCTGGTATTTCTTGATTGGCCGCAGCACTTTGTTCGCTTTGCTTTTCCTACTTATTCGCAGTGCTTGCTTGCTATGAACGTCAACGCCGCTTGTCCTGTGGCCTTCCTTCCTTCAATGATGTGCTGTGTTGTAGAATTTACAATTACAAATATATAAATATTTACATATCTATATGTTACCACACAGCACACTGTGTGCTGACAACAATTTTCGACATGATACTTTTTTATTTGTTTTACCTTACATTAACTGAGACGTGAGACGCAAGCCGAATATTCTTAGTATGTTGTCATTGCAATTTGGGTATTTTTTTATATTTAATTCAATGCTTTTCTTTGCGTCGATGCTGCTATCGATAGTTTTACAGCCTCAAACAGCTGCTGGCATTCCAATTAAAGTATATTGCCATACCAACCAGCGATGCAATAAACTCTATTTCAGCAATGAAAACAAATAATTTAAATGGCAATAAATGCTTTTTTTAACAAATTAATTCCGTCTTTCAACAAATTGAGCAATTACTTAAGGTATCGCTACCTTATGCTCTAATTGGAGTATCGAACTATCGTTCGCATGTGAAAGTGACCAGAGCTGCGAAAACAGCTGTTTGAAGTAAACAAACCGAATTCGTTTAGCAAAACAAATGTTTTATATTAATATTATAAAAGCTTGTAAATGTGTACCTCATTGAAGCAAACAGGCTTAGAGACAATTTAGTTAATTCGATTAATATTAGTAATATAAGTAAGCCTGAAAATAATGCTAATACTAAAGCCGCACAGTAGCGTCCATAATTGTAGGCACAGTTGGCTAAGCTAATCTGTTATCAGCGCTTGTTGACTGATATTCGACACTGATAAGCATCCGGCGGACAGCTTTAAATGCACGCGCCGCACAATTTAAGAACTCAGTGAGAAATTCGCTTCAACAGTGAGAAAATCAAAGAAATGCATTTCGGTGTTTTGGGCAGTGGCATTATTGGTCTGACGACCGCTTTGGAGTTGCAGGAGCAATTTCCTACGGCGCATATCTCAATCATTGCCGATCGCTTCAACGAGGATACCGTTAGCTATGTGGCAGCCGGCATCTTTCGACCGGGCACCAGCTTCATGGGTCCCACCCAAGAAATTACACAGTGAGCATAAATAAATAATAAAGTGAAATTTGATTAAATGAAATTCAATTTGCAGGCAGTGGATGAGGGACGCCTTCAACTACTGGGACGACATACGTCGCTCCAAGGAGGCTTCGCTGGCTGGCGTTTGCCAGCTGTCCGGTTATATATTCTCTCGGACCACGCCCTCCGTTGTGCGCGTAAGTTGCTAATCAGCGCTGCCTATCGGCCTTAATTACTTAATGTATTTGTTTTGTTTTTTTAGAATCATTTTATTGAGCAACTGCTGCCCGTTTATCGACGTGCCACCGAGGAGGAGCTGCAGCTGTGCCATGGTGGCTGGAAATATGGCTCCTTCTTCACCACTTGTCTTACAGAGAGTCGCCTCTTTCTGCCTTATGCCACCAAGAAGTAGTCTTGCCCAGTTTGCACTCACTTTCATCCATTTAATCACATCGCTTCCCTTGCAGATTCCTCGCGAATGGTGGTCAGGTGTTGCGTCAGCATGTGAGCAACTTCTACGACGTGCCTAATGGTGTGGATGTGCTGCTCAACTGCACGGGCATGGGCGCCAAAGAGCTGTGCAACGATCCGCATTTGGTGCCCATTCGTGGCCAGGTGCTAAAGGTGCGTGCTCCCTGGATTAAAACCGCTTTCTATGGCGATCTGGATACGTATGTGTTGCCCGGCTTTGAGACGGTCACCATCGGTGGTTGTCGCCAGTACGATAGCTACAACATGGAGTGGTGCAAGTATGACAGCATGGCCATTAAGGAGCGCTGCTACAACATGCTGCCTAGTCTAAAAAAGGCGGAAATTGTCAGGGAATGCGTTGGTCTCCGGCCACATCGCTCCGTGGTGCGTGTGGAGCCGGAGTTGCTCACCAATGCCGAGGGTCGTCGCCTGAGAATTGTCCACAATTATGGTCACGGTGGCTATGGAGTGACTACGGCGCCAGGCACCGCTAAATATGCGGTGCAAGTGGTACGTGATTTGCTGGCGGGCAACAGCAAATTGTAGCGTGATTGATTGAATTTATCATTGATTTAAGCTAAGTGTTCATAAAAACAACTAACTTTTATTTAGCACTGACTTTTATTTGCAATAAATCGATCGACAATCAAAACATAAACCGAAAACCCGTTCAAGATAAGATTTAAGTGAATTTAAAGGCCATTTTATCGATATTTCAGTGTTGCGTAACGTTAATAGTTGTTGTGCGCAACTGCGTCGCATGAATGGAAAGCTCAGCCACCGTAAGCAGAAAAAAAAAACAGAAAGAAAAGCTGTGCATCGATTTTCACCACTGGAGCAGAAGCATCAGGAAGAAGCAGCAGCAGCTGGAACAATTGAAACTGTTTAAATGATGAAAACGTATACAAAACGATTACATTCGCCGCGTTAGTCAATTCGCTGCAAAATCCACACACAGACACACAGGCTCTCTCTCTCACACACACACACAACACACACACACAAACGGCCGTTGCTGCAGGAAAATTTTTACTTCATTCGTAGTCCTGTAAAAGACGACGACGTGTAAAATAGAGCGAAAGCGAGAAAAGTTCTTAGTAAAAAGCTGAAAATATAAAAGGTGAAAATCAGTTGAGAATTTGCCATCTGACTAAACGAATAATTGAGCTGAATCGGGCGAGAAGAAACGCGTGTCAAAATCACACTGAATTATTGATCGAATTGTCGTAAATAAAAAGCGCAAAAAACTCCAACAGCAGGCAGCGAACTGGACAGACACGAAACCAGAACCAAGGCTGAAACTGAACCTAAAAAACCAATAAGCAGCAGCTAAGTGTATAAAAAATCGAGAAAAACGACAAAAATTGAGTGAAAATCGCAACTCGCAACCACATTATCGATTTGTATGTATTTGTGTGAAAAATAACAGTAACGAGCTTACTCCCACGCAAAAACCCACGCACACACACTCGTTCACACACACATAAAACAAACACACACACACACTCGGTTCGCATACGTCAACAATAAGAAGAAGAAGACAACAACAAGGAGCATCAGAAGAGCAGTTGGTCGTCACAAGGAGCTGCGGCAGCACTTAAGGAATAACCCCAGGATATCTGCTGGCATCCGGCGCAATCTAAGCCCAAAGTCACACACAAACACACACACACACACAGTAACAACAACAATTGTAGCTACAGATAAACAACCGTAACAACCTCAAGAGTAAGTCACTGCTAATGCCTCATGCATTTGCATTATCCATAGAAATAAGTACACGCCGCGTGGTAATCTACTTATTTTTTTATATTTATTTATATATGTAAAATTGTTCTAGATATGTACATATCTAAAATATGTATATACAAGTACATTTGTATTAAGAGAGCTGTGCAAACAGTATAAATATCTACAAGTTTCGTTTGTTTTGCTTTCTATTTTGACCAACTAACAAACCATGGCAGTGAAAACAATGAATAATTATTTCGCACTTGCAACAGCCACTTGGTAGCACTCAACAATAACAACAACAACAAGAAAAACACTGTTCTTTAAAACCAAAGAGTTGCATGATTTTGCAATAGTTTTGCAACTGAGGCATTCATTGCTTTAAATTTACAAGTTTTGAAGAAAAATTTAAATTTGTTTGGCTCGTAGACTTGAAGTAATAAGCGAATGACGTCAATTGGCTAAGAAGACTGATGACAAGAGATAATTCATGGGCAAAGTGTGATATTATTCATTGGCAAGTTCAATCAAGAAAGAGACCCTTAATTTGCAAGTTGATTGATTGACAAATGCGATTGCTCTACACCTTTTGGATTTATTTGTCTATATATATATATATATATAAATACATAAATATATATAAATATATGCATTTTGAACCATTTATAGTCAATAAAATGTATCTTATCGATAGACAATCAACAACAAAATCTCAAAAAAGTAGGCAATATTTATAACAATAGCCCAAAAATTTGAGCATTGACAAAATGTTGCTATAAAATTCACAAAACAATTTTTATGGTCAATTAGCTATTGATGGCTGATTGGGCTGAAGCTTTGTTTGGCCTTTGTGTCTGAGTTGGTTCCCAAAACATGCACACAGCAATCTAAAGTTGTTAAGTCCACAATAGCTATTTGTTGTCCAAATATTCCAGACTTTCGAATGCCCCAAAATTTTGATTGACAAATTGACAAACATACAAGCACACACAGAGGCATAGATAAGACTTTGTCTGTATTGTTGTTGGCTGTTTGCTTTGTATTCGTTATCAATAATTAAACTAGACCGCAGGTTATGCTGGCAAATTACAACAGCTGCTCAGTTTGAGGCCGATTAGCTGCTTTCAAGTTGTGAAACTTTAACGCAACAGCAAATGCGAACAGTGAACAGTGAACAAGCCCCCTTGTTAAATACAAAATCGATAATTGCAGGCTGGAGGGGCAGATAAAAAAAAGAGAAGAAAACAACATGTAACTCGCTCTGATAACAGCTTGTCCCTATTCGCTTGAACATGCCTGTCCCTGACAGTCTTTGCCTGTCGCCTCAAGAGCCTCTCAGCAGCCGCTGACTGAATGACTGCTTGACTGCTTGACTGCCCGACTGCTGGAGCTGTCGTATCTTCTGATGGGTGTGTTTTTAGGGGTAAAAATGTTGTACACGCTAAAAAAAAATTTGCCATACTTTTATTGTTGTTTAGAAAGTATATTAGCGATTTAGCGAAAGCCTTTAGAATTGTATATATATTGTTTTCTTTTATTTAAAATTCATTTCTAAGGAAAAGCTTTTTCAGGACAAATTTCTAAAGATCGGGAAGATTTTTCTTTTGAGTGTACTTGTCTATACAAACAAATGATGCACAGCATATTGTGTACGTGCAGCATTACTCAAAAAAGTCACTTTTCACTCCAAGTTGAAATAGTCAAAGCAGCATTGTTGTCTACTTATTAAGCCACCCTCTAAGCCACCCCCCTTCCCCATCTGAAGCCAAGGCTACAACATTCTCAAGGCCGAGGCGGACTTTGACAGTCATTGCCAGAACAGAGAATATTCATAAAAATATTCATATTTGCCGAACGGAAATTCGCTAGAAATTGACAGTTTCAGTGGTTTCACATGCCGCCCATATCCATATCCTGCTCTTTCTATATAATATACTATATACCTAGATTGGGATTGGGGGCGGCAACAATAATAAAAGCGTGTTTGTATTCAGGTGTAAATATGTGTAAATGTTGCAGGTCCGTTTGGTGGAGGCACTTTCGATAGCAGAAATTGCCATCAATTACTTTCGCTATTATTGATTGAACTTTGCTTGTATTTTCCCCAAGTTAAATTGAAGAAAGTTTCTTATGTGCCTTGACTTGTCCGATGCGGTCATAGACGAATATATATGTATATGAGACACGTTTTCAGTAGCTGGCTGCAGGTGTATTAAAAAATGTTCCCTTCATACAGATGGACAGGAAACCGATATAGTCTCTCAATTTTAAAATATAAAACCATGGGAGAATGACTATCCTTGTCATTAGTATTATTATTGGACCTATAGAGCCCCCTTCTGACATGCTTTCCTAGGACTTACTTCTACATCATCATCTGCCTGATGGGCTTTAAGGATTCTTCCTCATTGTCACAACATCAGATTTTAACTCATTTCTTACTGAAGCAGCCTTGTCTAAGAGCTGTTTCCTCTGTCCAACGATTGCTGGCGATATCTTGGTACCCATTTAAGAAGACCTGAGTTTTGTTTATGTTTTTTGCAAAAACAACTCATTTAATGCACTTTCAATTCGATCAGTTCTCAGAGAGCAGATGCGACTTCTTGTTAGGTTAGTTAGGGCTGGAATGTTGACTGTGTGTAAACAGAGTTCAAGTAGAAAATAAAAAAAATCGAATAAAGCAAAGAACATTTGAAATGCGACACGTCGTCATCTACTACTCCATCATCTGCAGTTGGGCACCAAAGCCCACGTTGAGACCATCCCCCATGCCACAGATGGACACGCTGCCGTGCGGATGCAGCTGCTGCTGCTGCTCCAGGTAGAGTTCATCGATTTCGCTGCTGTTCATTTGGTCGTCATTGCTGTTGTTGTTGTTGGTGAAGAGTATGATGGAGTCGGGACAGAATGAGGGCAGCTCCTGCTGACTGAGTACGGTGGTGTAGATGTTGGTATTGGAGCAGTTTGTTATTGTGGTCGTCGTCTCCAACATCTCAATAAACTGTCCCTCATCATTGGAGCAAGTTGCCGTTGCCGGGCTCTGCAGCACTTCCTGTTGAAGCTGTGTCTGCTCCTGCTCCTGCTCCTGCTCCAGCTCCTGCAGCTGCTCCTGCTCATCTCCCATTTGCTGCTGCTTCTGATCATGCTGCTGCATCAAATTGAACTGTATGCGAGCCAGCTGTATGGCATCGTAGGGGCAGAAGTAGTTCAGATTTATGATGCGATTGCCCAGCGGCTGAACGGGTCGCGAGTTCCGGGTAATGGGCGTCACCCCATCGCTGCTGAGTAGCTGGCGAAAGTGGCGAAGCTGAAAGTCACTGATGGCCAGCGACTCCGGAAAGATGAACCACTCGGTACCCTGGTAGCAGGGCTGCTGTGTCAGCGACCCTCCATAGCTATAAAATCCAGTGCGAAAGGGATACACAAGATAGGATATGGGAAAGGGTGCGATCTGTACCCGTTTGCCGGGCTGCTGCACAAGCTTCAGACTCTGCATGAGCGGATCGAGGAATGGATTGTGAGCGGACAGCTCGAATACATAGGCAACCATGAGGAGATCATAGCTGCTGGTGCAGCTTTTAGGCACAGCAGCCCCGGTGCGATGCAGCACTTGCATCTCCAGGGGATACTTGCGATTGTTGAAGGTGTGCTCGGATCCCTCGCTGTTCGACCAGCCCCAGTGGAAGCACAGCTCAACGAACGTATAGCTGGCCAGCAGATCGGCTCCACTCACTGTCGGCACATTGCTGCGAAACTGAGCACGGAGCAGCAGCGTTCGACCCGTGTTCTCCAGCTGGATGCTGGCGGGCAGCTCATCGTAGTGGTTCCAATTGAGCAGCTCCCGTATGGCCAGACGCTGCACGATCTGCTCATCAATGTTGATGGGGCTCTGATTGGCATCGGGCGGGGCCTGGGTCCAGCTGTTTACTCCCTGCACCCAGCTGTAGCTATTATTGTTTACCTGATCGCCGCTCTTGGCCAGCAGCGAGAACAGATTGGCGATGCTCCGGAAGCGTTGCCGCATCTCCTTGTTGAGTTCGTGGCGCACCTGTTCGTCGGCCTGCTGAAAGAAGACGAATAGCAGACAGATGCCAGTGGCGAGGAGCGGGTGCTCCCAGGCCTGTCCGATCAGCAGGCACAATCCCTGCGCCAGCCAGCTGACCAGCACGCCCAGCGTTGTATTGAACATAATTTAAATTGAATCTCAAGATGCGAATCGAAGAATTGGCAAACGAAACGAAAAAAACACCTTCAATTGAAATGCGCGATATTTAAAATTAATTTTCGATTGATTTTGAATGTTTCAGTTGTTTGTTTGTTTGTTTTTTTTCTTAAAACAGAGTTCGAGCAGTTGTCGCTCGTGTTGTATTGTCGCTGGAAAATATAGATTACGGCTCTGCTCGACAGCTGTGAAACAGGGCCAGGCTAACTTGATGCGGCAAGAAATTAAAAAAAAATATATATCTATTTCCAATTCGATTGCAGCACACAGTCATGGCTGGCGGTGGTGATCCCAAATGGCAAAAGGATGCGGCTGATCAGAACTTTGATTACATGTTCAAGCTGCTCATCATTGGCAACTCGAGCGTGGGCAAGACGAGCTTTCTATTTCGCTATGCGGACGACAGCTTCACGTCCGCCTTCGTCTCCACCGTGGGCATTGACTTCAAGGTCAAGACTGTCTTTCGCCACGACAAGCGCGTCAAGCTGCAGATCTGGGTAAGTTGAGCCACTCACACCAGAGAACACACAACAAATGACTTGTTAGGTTGATGGTGAACTGAAAACATGGGGTATGCCTCTAGTGTCTTACTATTTTATCATGCAGAATAGAGCTCTGAGTTTATTACGCTGCATCGAAGTATGTTGCCAAGCAAGCTAGTGAGGATTATATCGACCTTGAGCTGTTAAAAGTTGTCCTGATATAAGAAACATGCTGCGGACACAAACACTCTCCTGTGAAATATCTCTTA
The DNA here is from genome assembly GCA_035042185.1 of Drosophila kambysellisi. NCBI lineage: Eukaryota > Metazoa > Arthropoda > Insecta > Diptera > Drosophilidae > Drosophila > Drosophila kambysellisi. The sequence continues at coordinate 8,584,479 of JAWNLS010001251.1, forward strand.
TATAATTACACGATATATATTTTTTAGATATATACAATAAATTAAATAAATATACGACAAGAAGAAGTTAGGTCGTAAATTTAACAGCTTAACTGACTAATTTACAGTTGCTTGGTGCAGACACTTTTATTAGACACTATGGAATAGTTTGCTAAGGCACAGCATTTTATGAACTAAATTAGTTAGCTGCAGACATATCCAACCCGTTAAGTTCAATTAAGTCTAATTAAGTTAATCCCATATATCGTATACGTAATTTTCGAGTTAGCTTCAAAGGGCTGGTTAATTATTGTAGCATACTTTAATGGGCAGGCAAAGCAGCGTTGCTTGTTTAAAAATATACTGCATACTTTTGTGGGCACAAGAAATTGCAAGCCACTTGTCAAGGTTATTCATGGTTAGCATGCATACAAACATGCACTTCTACACACACACACACTCAGCAGTTATATTGATTGCAGAGCTGTGTTGAATTTAGCATCAATGCCATAGAGTAAATGCCTTAATGCTAGGTACAACAAGTTTCACAGGTGACCGCATTTTGTGTGTGTGTGTGTATGTGTGTGTGTCGGAAGGAGGGGGTGGATGGGGGCACTAATTGCGTTTACGTTTTATGCACAAGACACATACATGCATATAAGTACACACAGACACACATGTAAACTTTGTATGCCTAAACTCACTGACCAAAACGCTTGCCGGTTGTCCTTCTGGGCACACAGGATACGGCTGGGCAGGAGCGTTACCGCACCATAACCACAGCCTACTACCGCGGCGCCATGGGTTTCATTCTGATGTATGATGTCACCAACGAGGACAGCTTCAACTCTGTGCAAGACTGGTAAGTAATGATTGCGATTAATACTCTCTCTCTCTCTCTTTCTCTGTGTGTGCTTGTGTGTAATTATTTTATTTGTTGTCTAGGGTGACACAAATCAAAACTTATTCGTGGGACAACGCTCAGGTCATACTTGTTGGCAACAAATGCGACATGGAGGACCAGCGAGTGATTAGCTTCGAGCGTGGACGCCAATTGGCCGATCAGCTGGGCGTTGAGTTCTTTGAGACATCAGCCAAGGAGAATGTCAATGTTAAGGCAAGTTTAACTAGTATTAATATTTCAGGATACAATTCATTGAATATGGATAGATATGTGTATTAATTTGAAATCGTTTTGCAGGCTGTTTTCGAGCGCTTGGTGGATATTATATGCGACAAGATGTCGGAGAGTCTGGACGCGGATCCAACGTTAGTCGGCGGCACACAGAAAGGGCAACGCTTGACGGATCCGACACAGGGCACGCCCAATGCCAATTGTAATTGTTAAACAGACACATGTAGCCGAATGTTATAGACAAACTAACTAGCCTATAGTTTATACACAACACCACTCCCCACACCCACTCGTCACTCCCACATTCACACACACACACACACACACACACAGGCAAACAGTCAGAACAGTTACAATTTGAAATTAGCAAAAGTTTATTGAGCGCATTCGATCGGCGAAGAAATACTAAACGTATAGACAAATGACACAAGTTATCCCCATATATGTATATACTTACATATATAAATACATATTTATATATACATATACATATATAAATTTATTATATTAAATTATAATATAGTATGTTCATAATTAGTTTGCGTTCCTTGTGTGAATGTCATTTGCTCTGTGGAAGCAGCTGAGAATCTATTCAGGGTTAAGATTAAAGAGAAAAACCTAAGTGAAATAACAACATAATTTATGCCAGCGAAATATGAAATATGTTTCTTTAAATGTGCTTCGAGAGAAAACGTTTGCTAATTTGTCAATGTGTTGTGTGTAAATTGATAAAGATTACGATAAAGATTATGATAACGATAATGATAACGATAACAATAACTCATGTCTAAGTGCAAAATGCAAATATTGCATCAAATTTGGCACTAATTAAATATGCACATTTTGTGCTGTATTTTCCTCGATTTTTCCACCTAATTTTCCCCGATATCAATATTCTCTATGATTTATAAACTCAAATTTGAAAAAGAGGTTTTTTTAGCAATGCATACCCCTGAATGTTTTTTTTTTATTGTACATACGCTGGCAGCAAGATTACCGTTAGAAAAACTGCTTGGAAACCCACACAAGCATAAGTATGAAATGAAAATTATAAAAAATTAACAGCAAAAACGCACAAAGCTAGCGATTTGGTGAAATTAAACATAAACATAACATACATATATATACATGCCATGTATCTATTATTATCTAGTTGATTTACACACACATCTAAAAGCACATGCATAATCAACCACACACACACACATACTGTATACACAACTGTACTCGTTGCATATGCATGAACAGGCTCTAGTCAAAAGTAATTATTATTATCATATTATTATTATTATTATTATAATTATGTATGTATGTATTTATGTAGTGAAATTAACAATTTTAATGTGTTGCGTATTATAAATAAAAATTATACATATATAAATATACATATAACATATGAATGGAGAACCGGATCAAACGGCATCTAAATCAATCTTTGTTGGCAATTTCTTCAAGATCTTTGTATCCATATAATTTTAAAGTAATATATCATTTTCAAGCAGATCCTAAAAGTGGCTGATTAGGTGGGCATATAGTCAATAGGCAAGTCTGACAATAAAGTGTAACAAAATGTGCTCTCCAAATAAAAGAAATCAAAGGACTTCTGCAGACAATTTCTGAACGCACAAAGTTATTTTTTGTATTATTTATTTATTTCGTTTCGGTTATTTCAGCAACTAAACAATTGACAATTAATAATTAAACCCACCGTGCAAGACTGCACAGTGAAACACAACACAGAGAAATCGGTGCATTTAATTTTAATTACTATACTCTTAAAGAACTATACATCATTTTTTAATATGCACACAGAATACACTTTTGTTTTGAAAAAGACTTACGATGAATAATCTGCCTTGTTATAATTTAATAACAAAAAAAAAAACAAAAAAAAAAAAAACATCAAATTGAGAAATTCTTGCGCTGCCTTCTCAACAATTAAATAAATGAATGTGTTAATTAAATGCCAGATGACTTTGAGAATTAACAAGAATATATGTATGAATGTATTATTAAATATGTATGTTTAAAACAAGCCACAATTTTGTATAGCTAAACAAAAAGAAAAATATATGAAAAACAAAAACGCTGAAATATATTTGAAAAAATTGCTAGTAAATTGCAGAGTTTCACTTGAAATAAACTAAACGCATATCGCTGTATTTTAAATACCCCCGCCTCCCCCTCCACACCCCGCATGGCAAAGAGTAGCTGTTAAATAAATGTTATGTTTGCATAAATCGGGAGTATTAGTCGGAAAAGGCCTTGTAGAGAAAAGCAGCTCATCAATTTGTTCGTTTGAGATTTGGCATTTGAACTGTTTGTAATATAAACACAACAATGGCATATGTATACCCTAAATGATTATTGTATGTAAATGTGCTTGTAACCCAAAAAAAAAAAAAAATGGAAAAAAATAAAACAAGAAACAAATAATGAAAAAAAACATTGTTAACAATTCATAACCAAAAACAGAAACTTGCGCTACATTGTTGTCATTTGAAAATATAAGAAACGTAAATTGATATATATATATACATATATATATACAAAAATATATATATGAAACTCAATAAACTTGAATTATAGCCGAGTGTTTATTAATTATTTCGTCATAATCAACATTGTTTGGCAAAAACAAATAAACATAATAATAACCTTATAGAAAATGTACTTATACAAGAATTAAATTATTCCAATGATGGTTTTTAAATATATATGTATGTATAAACAAAACCTTTAACTACCATTTGCATACTTATGAGAATATTTAGTGAATATACAAACTTACACAACACACACTTAAACACACACACACATAACTAACATACTTACATTTCATATTTTAACATGCATAATATACACATATACATAAATATACGTATATATGTAGATGCATATATACATATATATGTATGCGGATTATTGTGACAGGCAGACAAGAAAATATATTACCAACTGAGAAACTAATGAACTATTTATTCTTGTACCTTGGTACATAAATGATAACAAATAACAATAATGGATATTATTGAAATTATTAACATGAATAAACGTAAAGATAACAAATATGAAAAAAAACCCAAAGCATTTTGTATTGTTTCTATCGAGTGAGGAACGTATTTTCTTCTTCAAGATCAACTGGCAGAATAAAGATATTGAACTGCAATCTGTAATGTAATGTATCTGTAACTTGAGGTTAGTAAAACACATTGTGCATTTGTAATTTTTAAATATAATTTATACATTTTATTCATATACTTGTACGTATTTGTATTGCGAAATACTTGCTTGTTAATTTACATTTAAATATATCAATTCACATAAATATCATGCAATCCTAAACATTGGCATAACTCACATCAGGCTGGTTATCAGAGAAGCTGCGAGAAGCGAAGAGAGAAGCACCAAAAACCCATTCTAGTCCAAGTTGAAGGGTTGTGTGTGCAAACTGGAAGAGGCTTTCTGATTACCCACTTATGAGAACAAAAGCCAAGCAAAAGCCACAATTTGCATATTTCAAAAACACATTTCTCGCATTTCTCAGTATAATTTGTTGGCCTTGCACCACTTCGCTTCTCTTAGCCCAGTATGGGATTTCAGTGTGGCATGTGGCAATTAAGTATTTGATTACAATTGATTTATTTTGTTATTTTAGCCACACATTAGGTAAGCGGTTTTCTATGCCATTGTTGCATTATGTGGCTAAATGCACATTTACAATTTAAATACCAAACACAGCTGCTTATAAATTATTTATAATTTTTGCATAGTTTACAGATTGTAACAGACACAAACAAGCCAATTGTGGCTATATTATTATATTAAATATGTGTCGAGTATTTCGTATAATATAGACATTTACTGCTGGATATGTTTACTGTATGTGTGTGTGTGTGTATGTGTGTTTCTCTCTTGAATATTTAATTTTATTATTCAGTTTTTGATCATAGTGCGGTTCACACTCGTACTTTTGTACACTTTATTGTACAATTTTCCATTTATTTTGACAAACGTGCGATTTTCATGGTCTTAATTTTTGCATAATGAATGCATTTCATTCTCATTTAAAATGCTGCTAAAACCTAAACATTTTTAACTAAATGGCAACGTGTGCAAATTATTTATAATTTCATACAGCATATTCAAAATGTTCCGAACTTCAACTAATTTGTCATAATAAGCTCTATCAGTAATATGAGGCACACGAATTCTTCCATTGTATTTTTCAACTCTGTGAAATCATATTTTGGCTATAAAAATGCGTAACTTTGAAATGATTTCTGTGAGAAACAAATGTAAAGCTTTAGTCACAAAGTCGCTCGAGTAGTTGATACCCTGTACTATTCTGATAAATGCTATGAATCATGCAATTTGTTATACATAAATGAACTTTATGCTTAAGATATAATACAGTTTTGTCGCCTCGGATATCTTAATTTTTAAATCTGATCTGATTCATGTAGAAAAAAAGATCTGCTTCGAATATATGCGGTGCAAAGTCTGATTTCTATCGGGAGCAAATCAGATTTGAAAATTTAAATAAATATTTTGTGTATTGCCTCTGAGATCCTTGGGTTTAAGCAGACAGACAGAGTGAACGGACTAAATCTCAAAAGTGATCTAGAATAAGCTCTTTTGCACTTAGGCATCTGCAGTCGGATGTAACCGACCTCGTAATACTCTAATAGCGTCTGCTTGCATGGGCTGTAGTAAGAGGGGCGTGTCTCGTTACAGATAAAGATTTTCGCAATTAGAAGGAACGGATTTGGGCGTGGCCGGAAATTCCTGCGGATGAAAGGACATTAAAGAAAAACAATATACTCTGCCACATGTGGTATCAGAGTATCACAACTATTTTGAACTGTATGCAAATAATTTTGGAATTGTTACAATGTATGTGTGTGTGTGTTTGTGTCTGTGTGTTGAGCGTACTTATAGAGTTCTTAAATTTAAGATATACCAAAAAAATGCATAAAATCAGTCAGACTTTTATTAAATACAGTAAGTATATATATATATATATAAGGAAGTTTGTATTATACACATAGAGCCATGTAAATGCAAAAATTAAGAGCTACATTTTTGTTGTTGATTTAAAAATACATTTGAATTAAATTACAAAGTTTTCAGGCAAGTTTTGCAATTTGCTATTACTGCCTGTATAAATTAATTAAATGCTAAAAAATATATATATATATATATGTGTATATGTATATGTATATGTATATGTATATGTGTGTATATGTAAATACTTATGTATGTAGATGTATACTGCTGCGTATTACGGTCCAAGTTTGTCTTAAGTTATTTACATGATTCCTAAATGGACACACACAATATACTTAAAGTAATGTATTTGTGTGTGCGTGTGTTGGTGTGTGTATGTGTTGCCAGCAATTTATTATTTATGTATTCAATTTCCATATCAAGCCGAGAATTTGTTTGTTCAAATATTTGTTTGCCTCTTGAATTGTGGCTTGCGTCTGATAGTTGCAAATTGATTTGTTGCTTGTTGCCGCTGTTGCAGGTGCAGTTGCAGTTGCTGTTGGCGCTGCTGTTGCCTCTTTGCAGTCGTCGTCAGTCGTCACACTGTGGTCTCATCATCATCAATATTCCGCCTGTTCAGTCAAAAGATTTGCAAATGTTTCTCAATTAATAACATAAATATCCATTAAAAAAATTATATATATTTTTAATTTAATTAAATACGAACAACATCTAGTTTGATGAATGCATGCAAGTTACAGTAGAGATTTATTTATTTATTTTCTAATTACTAAAAGCATTTCATTAAATTGAATTTCGTTTTTGTTAGATAAAATAATAAAGAACGAAAAATACAGCCAAAAAATGGAATAAATGCATAAATTTATTTTGGTGCAATTGAATATGTGTTTAAATGTTTTGTTTTTGTTATTTTTATAGTATATATACAGGTGTGGGTATATATATATATATATGTGTGTGTGTGTGTATGAGAGAGAGATAGTTTTATATGTGTGGCTCATCTATTAAACATAAGCGTTACGCACTGAATTATTGTTTTGTAACTGACAAATGTTAAATTTATAAATCATAATATGCAGCTATAAATATATTTATCTATAAATAAATACTCTAATCTGCAACTAATTCGTAGACCTATAACACATCTATAATAAATGAAATTATATGAGTTTTTAAATCTTCGGAGATTATCAATTGATATATAGATTAAGTTGTGTTGATATACTTGCAGATTTTAATAAACACAACATTGCAGGTGTTTATTTCAGAAAATAAGTTAACTATTAACATTGGTTTTCATAATAATATCTTTCTTACTATTTGATTAAGATCAGACTATTATATCTAACCAAATAGCAAGTATTTAAAACCTGCAAGGATATTTAAACTTCGACAGGCCGAAGATTGCTGTACTTCACTATTTAATGTTATTTATCTATGTCTCATATTAAGTTAATTAATTTAGATACACAAAACTCTAGCCATTGTTTAGAATTTATTTAAAATATTTGATTTATATTTAGTCAGCTTTAGTAGGCAGTTTTAACTGGTGCAATCTCTAGTTGGGGTTTTGGTACGTTTTACTATTTATGATTTATTATGTACATATCCTGATACCATATTGTTAGCGACCAAGGATAATGTTGCCTCTGTTGTCTGCGATGCAGCCAAACAATGTCGAACTGTGGAAATGTTTACATAGTATTTGTTGTTGTCATGGTTGATGTTGTTGTGTTTTTAAGTGGATGTTGTTGATGGTGATGGTTGTTGCAAGTAAATGAATTTCAATGATTGATGCCACATACTTATATTATTTTTACAAAATATAGTCAAATGAATATATATATATTTATATTTACATATATAAATATATATATATATTTATTTCGTTTTGTATTAAATATTTAAATGCATTTAAATTACAACAAAAGAAGCAAAATCAAGTGCAAAGCCAAATAATAAATGAAATCCTGGTAGTCAATAAAAACCACAATAAAAGTACTGATAGTTATTATTATTAAATAAAAATTCGTGTATTTACATTTAATTTAAATTAAATAAATTCAATTTATTTGTATTTATAAAACAAAATGTATTTACATTTAATCAGACAAAATAATTGTGCGCAAAATAATTTTCGGATTAAAACTATGTTTTAATTACAAAGATTAGTGAAAAACATAATTGATTTGGTTTTTTGTGTAACGAGCAATTTGAAATTGATAAGCAAATAAGGGAGATAACGAAAAAAAACACAGTTTTTTATGTACAATCACATAGGAAAGAAAATGAAATCAGAATTGCGAAATCTCAAGAAAAAGGAAATGAAAATGAAAATGTGAGACTTTCTCATACGGATGATAGTTGAAAATATGGAAAATGCATTTCATTGTGGTTTACCTCGGAGCTGTTGAGTTCAATATTGATTTGTTGTTGTTGTAGTTGTAGCGATTTGTCAGTGTAGTTGTGGTTGTTGTTGTTGTTCATTGTTTTGAATTGGTTTTTGTTGAAGTAAGACGCAATTGTTAAGTAAAGCGTGCATGTGTGTGTGTAGTGTGTGTGTGTATGTGTGTGTGTGTGCATGTTGTACCAGTTATTGTTGTTTCAACAAAGCGCAAATGAGTTAACACAGATGGAGAGACAGAGACAGAGCGAGTTGAAGAGAGAATAGAAGTGAAAGATATTCAAATTAGATTTGCTTCAAATGTTCCCAGGACCAGCTGAAAGTTTCAATCATATTTGTGTGAGTGTGTATGAGTGTGTATGACTGTGTGTGTGTGTGTGTGTGTGTGTGTGCATCAGAATTGTTGAGTTTCGAATCATATTCATTCGCATTGTTTGAAGTTTTCATTGTTGTTTCGATAAGCGCACGGAAGCAAGGGGAAAAACAAGGAATACTTTTATTTTATTTTTCAATTCTTTTTTAATACTTTTCTTTTTGTTGTGTGTGTGTGTGTGTATGTGTGTAAATGTGTGTTTGATTTGTCGTACAGCAGACAGAATTAGAAACGAAAGAGCACAGATTAAAACGGAAAAAATGGAATAAATGAAAACAAAAGCAAACAAATAAAGAAGAAAACTTAAGTAAAGCTGACCCTTCAATTAAACGAAGTGAAACGAACCGCAAAAATTGCGAAACGAATATGAGTAGCGTTATGAGTATGAGTGTGAATGCGAGTGTGGAAATGAATATGTGTTTGTTCAAGAGTACCTAAAGCAACTGAAATTAAATTGAATCTGTAACTGAAACTGCAAATGAGACGAGCACAAAGCGTATCTGTGGGATAATTACAACTGTGGACTACGCCAAGAATCCGCAACAAAGGGGAACTCTCGCAATAAGGACACACATAGAAACAGGAACAGCAACAGCAACAGAAACAGAAACAGAAACGGAAACAGAAACCCAAGAGGAAACGTTTAAACCAAAACCATAAACAAGATAAAAAAGGCAAATCAGTTGGAAAGTACAGTTCAATTCGGTAAGCCGAAGTTTAAATACCCTTGCATTAAATTCGAAATCATAATTGATTGATATTTAAATCTATTGAATCCATATCGACTTAAGCTTTTGATCGGTGACTGGATTGAGGAAGATACTATCTATAAGATACTATCTTCAAAGTCTTTTTTGGCAGATCGTTTAGAATGAAAGCTTTATATGCAATTGTTTGCATTAAATCTACATTTTTGTAGCCAAATCATAATATACGACAGTTGAGTCCAACTCAGCTCCTGCAACCGGAACCTGTCTCTGAGGATAGCTTTAAATCATAGACATAAACAGACAGACGGACGATAAAGCGACATATATCGTGACAAAATGATAACACCTCTTGCAAGCGTATGGAAAAGCAGATAATCATAAGTTGGGGAATTACTCACTCGGTGTCCGTAATGCTGGCGAGCGGACCAAAGGGCTGCATGGGTGCCACCATGTTGGAGGGCGGGGAGGAGGCGCGCGAACTGTGACGTGAGCTGCCGCCACCAGTGCCCACTCCAAGGCCACCACCACCGACGCCGCCGGCAATGGTGTGTCGGGCGAGCAGGCCGGGATTGTTGATGTCGTTGACGAGCGCCGCATGCGGATGCATCAGATGCAGCTGCTGTGAACCATGCAGCGACGCTGGCTGCACGTGTCCGGCGCCGCTCAGCTTGCGCGCCTGCTGCTGCAGATGATCCTCCTCGGCGGTGTACGGAAAGTGATAGCCATTCTTGTCCGAACCTTCCGACAATCGATCCGAGTGCTGAGCATGATGTGCCTGTTGCTGCTGGTGCTGCTGCGCCTGAGCCTGAGCCAGCTGCTGCTGCTGGTAGTCTGTCTTGAGCAGAGAGTGTACCGAGTGCAGCGAGTCCGTAGCATAGGCAGGCTGACGTTTCAGGCTGTAGTGGCCATCGCGGGAGCCGTAAATGTCTGGCGTAATGCGATCCTTGGACAAGTACGGCGACTCCGACTTGGCGCCCAAATAGCCGCTGCCCAGCGTCCGCTGCTTATCATAGATGTTGTCGCTGAGGTAGGCCGCATCCGGATGGAAGCTGCGCAGATGACCAATTGTCTGTGAGCCACTGGCTCCGCCATCTCCACCGCCATAGTCCTTCTCGCTGCCGTAGTGACTGGGTGGCTTATACGAGCCGTACTTGTCGGGATAATCGGTGCGTCTGCCGTAGAGGCTGTCCTCGTAGCCATCGCGTGCGTCGCGAATGTTCTCCAGGATGGAGGGTGTCATGTTGATCTTGTTGTGGTGCTGCTGCATGTAGCTGGTGTCGGTGAGATCGGGATTGGGCAGCGGCAGTGGATTCGGTGATATGGTCATCTTCTGACCATGCACATGCTCATTATCCGAGCCGGTGTCCTGCGACCAGCGACCAATGTTTGGCGGCGACTGCAGATACGCATCCGGCAGCTGGCTTGACCAGCGTGGCGCATACACCGGCTTATTGACGCTCGGGAATAACTGCGGACTCTGCACTACATTCAGCTCCGGCGGTGTTGTGGCCTGCACATGCTCCGTAATGTTGGGCAAATAGGCGGGAGTCGCACTCACCGCCGTGCTGCGATGTGTACCGGAGGAGCGGGCTGTACGCGATTCATCGTCGTCACTCGAGTGGCTGGAGGCCAGCTCCAGTGAGCGTCCATCGGTTTCCGAGCCGGAATCAGAGTCCTTGCGCTGCCGCCGGGTCTTCTCCTCGGCGCGACTGCGTCCCGTCGTTGAGGATTCAAAGCCACGCAGAAAACTGGGCGCATCGCTGGCCGAATTGTAGTTGGAGGTGGATGTCGATGTCTGTCGGAGCTGGCCATCACTGTACGGACTGGAGCTGGTCTTGGCGGTGCTGCGCGAAGTGGTGCTCGATGCACTGATGCCGATATTCCTCCGAGCCGTATCATAGTTGCCGGCCAGGAAATTGTTGGGCCGAGCGGCACCGTTCACATTGTGTGAACTGTTGCTGACCACCATCGAGGAGTCGAGCAGCGGCACCTTGCGTCCCATGCAACGGAGGCAAGTGCGCTGCAGATTTTCGCGAACCCGCTTATTGATGATGCAGTAGCCGATAAGGCAGAAGAGTGCGTGCAACACCACCACGCCGGAGAGCAGCAAACTGAGCAGCTGCGAGTGCTCTGAGGCGGCGAGCACCGCCAGCACCCACATGACACCCATCAGGGGCAGCGAGACAACAGAGAGCCAGAGCAGCGTGCGCAGATTGCCAAAGCCCAGCACATGATCCTTGAGCGTAAAGGCCGCCTTCACCGAAACGAACAGGATCAGCAGATTCACCACAGACATGCCAGCGATGGGACCCACCAGCCACCAGACGACAGGCTCGTAAACCGATAACCAGCAGCTGATTGGGATTAAGATTAGATTAGATCAGATAAGATTGGATTAAAGATCGAGCTGAGCTGATTATTCATTTGTACTCACAACAAACTATTGCCGTATTCGTGCGCTCGGACGCCGACGGAGAGGCCGACGACGACAGCGGGTGCACCGTAGCCCATGGCAAAGTAGAAGCCCATCGGGCCATGATTGATGTCGCGCATCTCGGTCAGCATGCGATACAGATGCACACAGTCCACCGTTGTCCAGCCGAATGCGGCGAGCCAAAAGTAATGCAGACAGATGGCGATCAGCTTGCAGGGAAACTCGTTCTCCAGCAGATGCCTGCGCGACTGCATGCCCACAAAGAAGAGCAGCTCGGCACAGAAGACGCACAACACGATGTTCTGGTGGATGGTGTTCGAGTTGGTCTGCTGGCCGCGGAGCAGGGCCAGCGCCAGCAGCACGCCCAGCAACAGGGGTAGCGAGACCATGAATGCCGAGTAGGAGGTAATCTGGACGAGCAGCGATGGCTCCGGTATATCCTCCGGATCGATAATGTCCACGATAACCGCATAGTTGGAGATGTGGGTGCAGCTGCAGTTGATCAGGATGGGCAAATGCGATACCTGAGCAAAGTCGCCATCGAAATCGGGTATTTCGGTCTGGCAGCCCAGCCTTGTCCACTGATTGGTGAACGAGTTCCAGCGCACACACTGCGGATTGGAGCGTGGTCCAAAGCGTGCCGGTTCCATGTCCAGCCACATCTGCAGCTTGATGGGCTGCGAGAGATGCGGCGAGCCCAGCGACCGATAGACCATGTGCTGTGGCTTCTGCAGCTGCTCCGACGGATAGATGACCTCCACCTGTCGTTTGACCAGTCGCCGGTCACGATAGATGGCCTCATTCTCGCCCTTTGGCTGCTCACCGCTGTCCGGGTTGCCCTCGTAGTTGGGATTGAGTTGCTCGGGCGAGTCGATGCTCAGCTCCTCGCCCGAGTTACCATGGAACTCGATATCGTCCAGATTGAGCCGTATATGTGGATTATCCACCTCGACAGCCTCATTACTCACGGCCTCAGGCTGCTCGACCGATGCGGGTGGCATTATCTCGTGGGCAGTGATGCGTATATCCTCGATCTGCTGTTCGCTGCTGCTAGTCGGTGCTTTGGGCACATCGAAGACCTCGACAAACTGCTGTTCGGTGCCGCTGCGCTCAGCCGATGAGGACATCGACGACGACGACGAGGAGCCCGTTGCTGACGATATTTTGCGAGAGGGTATCTCCAGGTGCTGCTGCTGCTCGCGCTCCGCGGACGGCACCAGTATCTGCAGTGAGAGTATGGGCGTGGCCAGCTCAACATCAACGCCCCAGCGACGGGTGATCGTCTCATCGTAGAGATCGGGCAGCAGCTGGCCGACATCCTTGTACTGGGCATAGGCCACAATTGCACGATAGTCGTTGCCACGGCTACCCTGTGTCACCTCATCGCTCTCCGGCGGCGTTATGCCCAGCATCTCGAGCGGCACCAGCACCTTGGAGTCCTTATCAAACTTGTGCCTGTCCAGTATGTAATTGTTGTATTTGGGAAAACTGATAACAGGCTTCTGCTTCGCTGAATGCTGGAGGAAACCACTCGTGTCCGGCAGCACCACACTCTCTGTGGTGAATGCGTTCGGCTTGAGGTACTTGCTCTTGTGGTACTCGCTGAGCTGCTCCGGCTCGTAGCCGAACAGCGACTCCGTGGTGACAATGTCCAGGCCGAGCACCATATTGCGCTGCACAATCTCGAAGGGATTCGTGTAGGTGTCGTGCTGTGATCGAGCCAGGACAACCATGTACTTGTTGAACGCATCGACAAGGTCGTCCGGTCCGCGTTGGATCAGTTCAGTGGCACGTTTCCATTCGGCATCGTATTTACGATCGAGGATCACACTGGCGGCATCCACCAGATTCTTGATGAAATACTTGTCCTGGCTGTGCGTCAAATTGAGGCCGCTCTGCATGAGCTCGTAGTTGATCAGCTCCTGCAGTATACCCTCCGTTACTAACAGATCGGCGCCATAGAGGCGATCGTGCGAGAACTTCAGCTCATCCGACAGATAGTCCATGTCCAGCTCATGGGACCACACAGCCCCGCCAGCGTTCAGCAGGAATGAGGATTCCATTTTGTAGCGACGATTGTGTTTGGGTACGGGTGGTTTACTCACAGCACTGCGATCGACAGCTTCGCAGGCGTGCTGCAGTTGCTCGGCCATTTTGATGGCCACAAACGAGTTGAGCTCCAGCTCAAATTTCTCCAGCTGCGACAGCTGGCGTCGCAGCTCGACAAACGGTTCCGAGCTGCAGTTGTACATATCCGGAACGGTCCAGCTACCCGACTGGCTGTCGCAGCTTCGCTGACCCTTGCCACGCGCCGGCACCGGACAGTTCTCAACGCTGATGCTGCCCAGCGGGGTGCGTGGCCACCAGATGCCTGCGGCAAAGGAACGGGGACACGCATCGTAGACGACCTCACAGCCATTCAGTGTGACCTCCGCATACGGATTGGAGCAGGAGTCACAGCGTCGTCCGATAACACCCTCTCGACACTCACACTGACCCGTCAAACGGTTGCAGGCGCTGTTGAAGCTGCCAATCGAGTAGCAATCGCAGGCCAAACAGGCCGTCTCATTGGGCGGCTGGTAGTGGTTGGTCTTGCAGTAGCACTGGCCCGTCGTCTTGTTGCAGTCCGGATGGTAGCCCTGCTTGATGTTGCACTTGCACGGACCGCACACCCGCTCGCCCCACCACCCCCCCGGACAGGGCTGCTGCAGGGTGCGCTCGCAATAGTCGCCATGCTGATAGCTGCTGTTGCACTCGCAGCTGTAGCCCCGCGACAGACTCACATTGGCGCGACAGATGCCGGCGGCACAGGGCTGCACCGTGCAGATGGGGACACAGTCGGCGCCAACGAAGCCGTCGGAACATTCGCAGGTGGCGTGGTCCCAGCTGCTCGAGCAGCTGGAGTGGGCGGGACAGGTGCTGGGACACTGGGACCGCGACTCACAGCCATCTTCGACATTCTCTCGTATTGTGGGACGCGAGAGCACCGATTGGCTGGCTCCGATGCGTACCTCCTGCATGCAACCCTCGAACGGTACCGCATCCTGAACATGTCCAATGGTCCCATCGACGCTGCCCATCACAATTTTGCCCACGTAGAGACCCTGCACCTTCTGGGACATGGGCACCGATCCGGTGCGCTGGCCATAGTCCACCGAGAATTGAATCTCCGATCCCTGCTGCCACTTGATCTCCACGCGATGCCAGTCCCCGTCCGAGAGATAGGCACCCGCCAGATACATGGGCTCGTTGTCATAGACATAGTAGAGCACGCCGTGCTTCAGGCTAATGACCGACGAGCTATTCTGTCCGATCTGGATTTGCATGAGGAACGCATCCTCTTGACGCGTGCGCAGCGAGAAGGATGTCACCCAGGGAAGCTGAATGGGACGCAGCAGCGGATTGAAGCTGAGACTGCCATCGCCGGAGAAGCGCCACGGAGCTGGTATATTGTCCTGACAATTGTTGCCCGCATACCCCTCGGGGCAGTCGCAGGTGTAGGTACTCCAGCCCTCGCGACAGGTGCCACCGTTGAAGCACGGCACCGATGCGCACAGCGGGGACTTCTGCGGGCAACCGGAAATGGTGCCATTGTCCGCCACATACGAGTTGAGGTCCACATACCGTTCATCGATGCGCAGATCCGAAATGCAGCCGACAAAGTCACGGTTCGCGACAGGAAAGTGGGCGGGTATACGTGGTAAGCCACCCAATTGCAACGGCCCCGTCAGATCCAGGAATCGATGACACGTCTCGGTGAGCAGGGCACAGCGCTTGTCCAGCTGCAGCGTTGTTTGATTCGCACAGTTCCACGGAGCGCTCAGCTGCCCGGACAAAGCAATCGCCGTGTCGCACTTGTCCAGGACCAGGGTAACCGTCCGATTAAAGTAGATAATCTCCACTTCGTGCCACTTGCCGTCGGCCACTTTTGTGGGCTGGACGAGGGAGACGCGTTCGCTGCGATCACCCAGCGAGTAGGAGAAGCTAATGTGTCCATCGAGCAGCTCCAGCGCTATGAAATCATGCAGCTCATTGTAGCGTCCATTGTAGAGCAGCAATCCGTTGTCCTGGACGGTGGCAAAGCGCAGCTTGATGTTGAAACGATGCCGCTGCTTGAGGCTCTCGAACGTCAGGAAGGAGTTGCGGGAGAACGAGCGAGAGCGCAGCTCACAGGTGCTCGTGTAGGGGGGCGGTTGGGAACTGAGGTAGTTGTTCATGCAGGAGAAGCCACCGTCGCAGGCATCGGAGCTGCAGGGACGCAGCTTGCTGATGTTCGTCTCGCAGTTGGCGCCCGTGTGGGAGTCGGGGCAGACGCAGGTGTAGCCACCCTCGCGTCGCACACATTTGCCGCTATTCTGGCAAGGATTCGAGTAGCAGAGATCGACCTCAGTGTCGCACAGATAATGCTCCTTGCTGCCCGTAAAGCCCTCGGGGCAGGAGCAGGCAAACGTGTTCACCGGATAGATGGGACGGAAGAGCACCATGTCGCTGTGTATAAACTCCGAGGCGTTGCCAAACTTCAGTACGGTGAGGCACTCCTCGAAATTGAGACACGGCTCGCGCACACACAGATTGTCATCGAAGGGTAGCACCTCGACGGTGGCCAGGCGAGCAAGGATCGCACGATTGAGATAAACGCGCTCCTGAAGATACTGCGGCGTGTAGAACTCCTCGTGCGACACATCCGGTCGCCTGGCCGAGAAGCTAACGTTGAGTATCCGTGAGGTGACATCCGTGTCGTCCTGTATGCTAAAGATGAAGATGCTCTCCTTGGGACAGGGTATGATGGCAGCCAGGCCATCGAGGAAAAAGTTGAGCAGCGGCGACAAGAATGCCTCCTCCGTCATCTCATTCAAGCGCACAGTCACCGAATTGAACAACATGTCCTCGGTGATGAGTCGAACGGACAACTGCATTATGGCCTTGGCCTCGTTAATCCCATCCGAGACGGATACTTCCATTGTGGCAAACTTGGGCACATTCGTGTTCAGCTGCGGACTTAGGATCAGTCCACCAGAGCTGCTGTTCAGGCGCAACAGATTCGCATTGTTGCCGGAGAGAATGCGATAGTTGAGCTTGTCGCTAACGTCCGCATCGAAGGCGGGAATGCGTCCGATCTCCCCGCTTGGAAAGTGATCCCTGAAATTGTTGAATATCACCTGAAAGTCGCGCAGCTCCGGCGCATTATCATTGACGTCCGTGACCAGGATCTCGATATGCGCATCATTTCTCAGCGGAGGACTTGCAGCACGGACCACCAGTTCGAAACGCTTGCGCGACGACTCGTAGTCCAGCTCGGTCATGGTCAGCAGTTGGGCTCGCTCCGAGCCGGGTCGTGTGACCAGCGAAAAGGAGTTGGAATCATCGCCGCCAATAATCGAATAATGGACGACCGCATTGACGCCCTCATCGGGATCGTGGGCGTGTATCTCACCCACCACCGAACCCACTGGCGAATTCTCTGGCACATAGAGCGTTATCTTGTCGGAGGCAAAGGTGGGCGGCGAATCGTTAACATCCTCCAGACGAATCTGCACCTCAACCGTGCTGGACAGTGGTGGTGAACCCTTGTCCACAGCAATGGCTGTTAGATGATAGATGGCGACACTCTCCCGATCGAGTCCCTTGTTAGTGCGTATGGTGCCCGATGTGGGATCGATGACAAACGAACCATCCTCCACATCCCGATCGCTGAGCAAATACTTGATACGTCCATTCAAGCCGATGTCCGGATCTGTGGCCGACACCTGTATGACCGAGGTGCCCACCAACGCATCCTCCAGTATCGATGACTGATAGAGGGGATTCTTGAAGGTGGGTGCATTGTCATTCACATCCGTTACACTGATCTCCACATCGGTGGTGTCGCTCAGCGAGGGATTGCCACCATCCTTAGCGGTGACGGTGAGCAAATAACCACTGGTGGTCTCCCTATCTAGAGCTGCACTCGTTATGATGGCACCCGTCTGTGGATTAATGGTGAACGGATCGGGACTGCTCAGTCCGTTGATGCTCTCTTCGTTGAGGGAGTAGGTTATTTGGGCATTGATCCCCACATCGCTATCGGTGGCCGAGACCACTAGCACCGTGGTGCCAATGGGAGCATCCTCAAACACTGAGGCACTGTACGGAGCATTCTCAAAGATGGGCGCATAGTTGTTCGCATCGGTGATATTTATGTGGACAGTCGATGTATCGGAACGTCCACCCGAATCCGTGGCGGTAACTGTGAGTAGGAAACGCTTCTCCTGCTTGTAGTCCAGCGGCTGGGCAATGGTTATCAGGCCACGACCATTCTGCGACGTGATGGCAAAGCGTCCTCGTGTATTGCCCGTACTGATCTCGTAGTGCAGACGCGAATCTTCATCCGGATCGGTGGCGGTGACCGTCGTCACCGGCGTACCCGGTGGCTGATCCTCGCCCACATTGGCCTCGTAGTATTTGGGATTGAAGTTGGGATCATTGTCGTTGACATCCTGCACTGTGATGACCACCGACGAGCTAGCCGACTTGGGCGGCACCCCACCATCCTTGGCCACCACCTGGAATGCGAAACGACTCTGCTCCTCGCGATCCAATGGCTTGATGGTCTGCACCCAGCCAGTGCGTGGATCGACAGCAAGCGGAAAGTTATCATCCCTCTCGGATATGCTATAGCTAATCTCCGCATTGGCGCCCTCGTCCGAATCGTAGGCCTGCACCCGGATAATGTTGTACCCCACGGGCACATTTTCCAGCACGCTCTCCTGGAACTGTGAGGTGTAGAAGCGTGGCGCATTATCGTTGGCATCAATCACATTGACCAGCAGCTGGGTGGTGTTGCTTCGCGAGGGACTGCCACCGTCCTGGGCACGTATAACCAGGCGATAACTCCGCACACTCTCATAGTCGAGTGGCTTGACCAGACTGACATCGCCGCTCATCGAATCGATGGAGAACTGTGACTGGGTGTTGCCACCAATAATCGCATAACGGATCGCCGCATTGTTGCCCTGATCAGCGTCGGTGGCACGAATGTGTGCCACATTGTTGTCATCGCCCCACTGATCCTCGGGCACCTGAACGGTGTATGTCCGTTCGCTGAACTGCGGATAGTTGTCGTTGTCGTCCAGTATCTTGACCACAACACTGGCCGTCGCCGTTTTTCGTTCGCTCTGCGCTGCGGCCATGTCCGAGGCGGTGACCAGCATATGATAGCTATCCGAGGTCTCCCGATCCAGGCTACTACGCGTCGAGATCACGCCCGAGCGTGAGTCAATACGAAAGATGGGCATCTCCTGATCCTGAACGACGCCAGCGCCATCTGTTGAGAGGCAGCGAAAGAAAGAAATTTATTACTGATGGTAAATTGATTAATTGCACACGGCAGAGTTTCAGAGTATGTTCTAGCCTCTTCTGTATATGTGTATATTTAGAAGTGTTTTTACTAACCTGTTATAGCCTCAATGCCGTACTCAATCTCTGCATTCTTGCCAATGTCCTGATCGGTGGCGCGCAACGTGATCACCGTGGAGCCAACAGTGGCGCCTTCACGTATGCTCGCCTCGAACTGCTCGGCCTCGAAGGTGGGACTGTGATCGTTGCAGTCGAGTACGTTCACCTGCAGCGTGGTTGTGCCACTGCGCGGCGGAAAACTATCATCGGTGGCAACGACCCGAAAGTAATGCACATCCATCAGTTCGCGATCGAGGCTAGCCGAAGTGGTGACGACGCCGGTCCGTGAATCCACCTTGAAGAGCGACTGCGACCGGGAGTCGAGCAGGGACACCATGGAGTAAACGACTGGCGAATCTTCGGGATCACGGGCACGCACCGTGGTGACAGCAGCGCCCGCTGGCTGCTCCTCCAGCACGGAGGCGACGTAGAGGGCCTGTTCGAAGTAGGGCGACTGATTGCGAAGTTCGCGACGGACCCGCTTCGCGATATCGGTGTCATTGAACTCCTGGTGATGATAGACGATCTTCAGGCGATGGTCGGAGTCGACAATGTCGTTGCGATTGCAGCGTATATTGAACGTAATGCTGACCTTCCACATGGACTCGTGTATGCAGACATCCCGGCTGGCAACCAGGTCGCGATTCTGATGCTCGATCGCAAAGCGTTCGTCGTTCACATCGAGGAAGTTCACCTTGCAGTGCTGGCACACGGATTTGGGGAGGAACGCGTTCAGGTTGTTGATGAACTGCGACCGGCGCAGGCAGATCTGATTCCATTTGTCTGTAGTGTGTATCGCATACGATGCATATGTCTCCGAT
This sequence comes from Drosophila kambysellisi, assembly GCA_035042185.1. Lineage (NCBI taxonomy): Eukaryota > Metazoa > Arthropoda > Insecta > Diptera > Drosophilidae > Drosophila > Drosophila kambysellisi. The sequence goes on from JAWNLS010001251.1 coordinate 8,604,779, forward strand.
ATCCATTGCTTGGCATCGGTGATCCGTCTGTGCAACGCAGGCAGCAGCTGGAGTGGATCTGTGGTGATGCCGCGACGCTTACGACTGAGTATCCGATGTCGCATCTCGTTGTCGAAGCTATTGCCAAAGATCAAGTCGCCATCGCGAAAGTCTGTGCTGTTCCGACTGTAGGCCAGCTCCAACTGATTGCCATCGAGCTCCTCAAGCAGCAGCCGTTGCTCTGCACTGCGACGACGGCGACGACGTCGCTTGGAGTAGCCCGTGTTGTCCTCCTCCTCGAAGTGATGATGCAGATGATGCAGCTCCTGCTCAATGCGTCGATCCTCGTTGCAGCTGTGACCCGAGATGAAAATGCGCACCGGCAGGCTATAGTAGTCGATGGATCGAAGGCGATTCGATGTGGAGTCTACATAGAAGGTGAACAGATTGGGATAGTAGATGCCATCGCATTTGAGCGATTTCCTTAGCTGAATTTGGCCATCCTTGTGACTGACGGCGACTAGATGATGCACAAAGTTCGCCGACTTGTGAGCATTGATTTTGTAATGGCGCTCCGAGCCGAGCTTATAAACGGACGCATTAAAGATGACGGCGCCCGGTGGTGTTTGTTCATGCACAATAATTAGATAGCCAGAGATGTGCACCACGTGGGTGGTTAGATGCAGCAGCAGCAGCAGCGGCAGCATCAGCAGCAACTGCTTCGACTTTGGTTGCATGGCAACTGCACACTCGATTATCCCCTGCTGTTGATGTCCAGCCCCTCTGGGCGTCTTTATGCGTATTTGGTGTACGTGTGTGTATCTGTGTGTGTGTGTGTGTGTGGCTTAGTGTGTGTGGCTTGAATGGCAAACAAACCACAGCGCAATTAATGCCTCTATTCAATTATCATTGGTGCGCTGCATTGCCTGTGTGTGTTTGAGGAGTAAAGTAAATGAAAGGCAAAATGAAAGCGAGTTAGCAATTAACTTACACGTCTATATATGTATATATATACATAGAGATGTATATAGGGAGATGTATATAGAAGTGTGAGAGTGAACATGCAAAACAATAAATTAAATCAGCGCTGAAAACAGGCAACAATTTTGAGCATCGCACATGACGCACACGCCTCTGTCACAGCTGCTGACAGCATCCGTGCAGCCTTTTGGCTTAATTAAACGCGAATTATAAGTTGCAGACATCGACTCCCAGATACCCTGCTTTCAACATTTATCAAATTATAAATATATAATTAATAAATATAGCTTAGCTCATATAAGCCAGAAACCAGGTCTTTTTAAACCTAACACAACAATCCATACAACTCTGGCAATTCAGTCACAAAGCTAACATCATTTTCAAAGGAAAAGTGCTTGAAAATTTAACACAGCCGTCAAATTAATGCAACGGTAAATTTTGTTTATAGAGTATTAAAATCACTTGGTTGCTTGGTTGGCAAGCACAAAATTATGTCGACAGCCCAGACAAATTTTAATTTCATTTCACTTATGAATCGGAGAGCTACAAAACTGAAACACAAAACTCATTTTCACATTTGCATATATTTTGCAAGGGGTTTTTCGAAAATCCTTTGAAAAAGAAAACCGAAATAAAGCTGAGTCAGACAGCTGAATATGACCTCACCGGGAATGCGAATGAGCAAGTGAATGACCATGTGAATGACCATGTGAATGCACTCACACATTGGCCATTTGGCGCCATCTCGAATAACATCGAATGTCAGGCAAAGTTCCATTATGCACGGAACTGTGCAAATTTAATGAACTTCGATTACGCTAATGTGCGTATTATCGAATGAAAGGATACACTCGAACACATTTATCAACACTGGCCGAGTGTCAAAAGTGTGTGTGTGGGTGGGGGAGGGGGAGGGGGTGTATTCGACTAATTCCATATACGTATTCGGGTGTTCAATTTCAATTAAATGACCTTAGGAAATGGTGCACTCATTTATTCAGTGCACACACATTTTCCCATGTTGCTCATACGACGCGTTGCAAAATGCCCCGAACCTTGCAACATGATGCAGTTCAGTTACCGAAAAGCTCTCACTCTGTCTGCCGGCAAACTACTGCCCACCCTGGTAGACGCCACTCTGAGCTCTCTTTTAATTGCAGTGTAAACATGTTTAATTAAAATTTCAGCTTGAACGCGCCGCGTTCCATAAAAAATGCAAAAGCCGAGACTGCCTTTAGACTTCGGGCTCTTTGTTGTTATTGTTGCCACTGTGCGGTGCAGGAGGAGTGTGGCGATTGTGAGGGGGGTTGGGTGTGGCTGTAAGCGGCAACTTCAACTGCAGCCATCTACCACCAGTTACGATTGGTGGCCAACGAGCGTGTGCCCAACTAAAGGCGAACACTTTCATGCTACGCCAAGCTTGAAAAATAACAATAACAAAAAACAACAAAACAACAAAAAATAAATAAAAAAAACAGAAAAACACAGAAAAATGCAACGCGACGTCAAAAGTCAACAACATAAAATTATTCTTACATTTTCACACGCGAAAAATGATTAACTGCAATTCAAAGTCGAAGATCAAATACTCCTCAGATAAAATATTAAAATTAACAGAGACCGATTAAATCCTAATAAATCTCAAATTATTGTCATCTCTAAATAAGTCAGATGCAGTTCAAAAACTATTCAAAAATTATTTTTAAATAGAGAAATCTTTGAAGTAAAACAATAAACAATATGATTATTGAAACTGCTATAAAATAAATATGATAAATAATTGGTTCGACTGTTAAAAATTATCAGATCGAATTTTTTTGCTTTCTATCTTTCAATCATCATAAGTCTAAAGTACACAAAAATCTTTTGTAGATTGTGAAAAACCACAAATTAATTAATTATACGAAACATAACAGAAATGCATGTGCAGAAAAATACACTATGAAATAATGAATTCACCGACATGTGTCAGATGCGGCCAGGTGTGAAAATGTGCAGGCGCCGCTTGGAAATTCTGAGTGCATTTTGTATGTTGTTGTTGTAGATGCTTTTCCGCAGTTGTTTTTTGGTTGCACATTTTGTATGCAAGTGGTTTGGCACAAACTATTTGCCGTATTCAGCGGGAGAAAACATTTTACGGAACTAATTAATGTTTTATACACAATGTTGCGTCAACTTTGAAGTATGATGTGTGTTGTGTGATGTGTGTTGCATGATGATTGTGCAGTGTGTTTGCCAGTGTTGGGCCAAGACAGTTTGGCAGATTTTGACATAAATTACAATTTGAAGCAAGGCTTTCAGCTTTGGCACTTTGGATGCCTAATTAATGAGCAGAATTGATGTGGCGCTAATAAACAAGGCCCCCGGCGCAGGATTTGCAATTACAACTTGCAGAAGGAGGGGAGGTGTGCAATTATTGTGGGTGGCAGGAAGCCCCGCCTAATGCAGTGGTAATCCAGTGTAATATGGCGCAGATGATATATGGCTTCGAATTTGGCCAAAATGGCGTCAGTTGCCGGCATGCGAAAACCTATCAGCACAACACACACAATACACACAACACACACAATACACACACAATACACACACAACACTCACCCAACACACACAGCCCAATTCGGCTGTCAAAATTCGGGAAGCCAACCAAATTTGCCGCTTGTAACGCACACCAGCCTTATGTATGTGTGTGTGTGTTTGTGTGTTGTGATGTGGGTGTATTTATTGTTTGTACACAAAAGGGTTGCAAATGCCGCCGCCATAAACATGCGCATTTTACGAGACAGCGGCAAACTTTTTTAAGTAGCGCTACCTGTAATATTATACACCACACCCAGACCACCTCGCACCACCCGCCACGCACCACCACACACCACTCACACGTTCTGAGCCTGTCTTCTTGTAACTTTTTTTTTGTTTTTAACAGCAACTGATAAAATTTCAACGCACTTCAAGCAAAAATGCAAAGTAAACAAAGCGAAAAGAAGAAACCAAAAAAAAATAAAAGTAAAATAGAAACAAGAACAAAGCAAAGTCAACGTTGAGCTTGATACAAATTTAATATATACTAAAGCTAAGTGGGTGTGTCGTGGATGAGGGGGGAGGGGGATGTCGCTCTGGCTTGTCTCTGGGCGCAACTAATGAGCGCGCAACTTTTTCAACATTTTTTTTCTATAATTTTTTTTATTTTATATAATTTGAGGAAGCCAATGAACAGAGCCAAAAGGATAGCAGGAGTCAGGATTTTTTGAAATTTGCTTTGTTTCAGGAGCGTGCTGCCAGAGAAGGGGGGATTGGGGATGGGGATGGGGGATTCTTCACTGCTTGCGCTTGCTAATGAAAATTGATCGTCATTATTGTCACTTGGGCAATTTGCTTTGATGACTTTGTCGCTTGTCGTTGTTGTTATAATTAGCTTGAAGCGACCAAAATTGACAGTGCTTAATGCAAATATCTCTACACATACACATACACACACACACACACACAGAGAGACACACCCACACACGATACAGCAACTCAATTAGATATTAGCTCAAAGCAAAACGCAAATTGGCGTGTTTGGCTCAAAATCAACAACAACTTCGCACACAATAAACACAACTCTTAATAAGTGTAAAAAAACACAGCAAAATATCCTGCACAGGACTCGAAATATATACATATATACATATGTATATATCTCACTCTGTCAACAGACAATTAATGTGCTGCATATTTTTGTGGGGCGTGACACATGTTTAACTTAATTACCATAAATTTTGGCTAATTTGCTGGCTCATAAATGGGAATTTGTGTTTTTGGGGTTTGACATTCTTTGAAGAACACGAAATGCAATAAAATTTGTCTGGCAGGCTTGCGTGCCGGAAATGCGATTCCGGTCTAGACACAATAAGGAAAAATACCAAATGATATTAGAGGGAAAACAACAACAAGAACAATGTTAATAACACCTGCAGACGGCAGTTGAGTGCATTAAAAGCGTTTTAGTTGGGAATGAGAGAGCATTGACAACATTGCGTATACGTAATGCATTCCGTGTCGCCCCAACTGGGACTGTCTGCGCGAGTCGTCTCTGGAGGACACAGGCGCCAGGCGAATGCTCGCTTTCATGAAGAGTCTATTAAATTCGAGGGTATGCGGTTTTGGGGCAAGCCAAACACTTTGCTGCAAATTTATTTGAGCACGAAGCAAATAACAATTATGAAGAGTTAAAGCTTAAATGTTACGTGTACACCAGCATAATATATAGCAATAATTTATATATATATATATATATATATGAATCAATATATATTCATGCAACGTGGAAAAATAAACGGGGCCATGGCACCGGAACAGCAGCCAGAGAACCACACAAGAAGAAGAACGAGAGCAAAACCAAAAAGGGTGCAGAGGAAGCAGAACTACATGTTGCAACAACAATAGAAGCAGCAGCAGCAGCAGCAACTGTAACAAAACAGGCGAAAACTTTATTCTACTCTTGTTGCATGTCCAACAAGCAAAGCGCTGCAAGCGGCAACAAGAGATTTGCCAGTAACAACAACAACAACAACAGGAGATGAAGGAGCATTGAGTGCAAAGGAGTCTCAAGCTGCACTTCCTCCAACGCCACGCCCTCACCCGCCCTCGCTCCCCCTCCCAGTCAGACAAATACAGAAATGCAATTGATTTTAAACGGTAACAATCCTGTGCTCTGCTAGCTGCTTGTTTGCATAGCATTGTGAATGGCAAACAGTGGAAAACTCCAGACTGGCAGACATGTGCAGTGGTGCAACGGGCATACCATGCTCATGCCACCCAAGCTGATGTGCAACATGGTGTACAAATTAAAAATGTGCCTGCGGCGTGACAAAAATTCTAATGCAACAGCAACAGAAACCGGAATCGCAAACGAGCTGAGAGTTTGTGGAAAACAAAAGGGGAGCAGTATTTTCCAGATGTTAATAAATCTGGCTGGGATCTGTAATCTTCAAGAGTTTTGTCTCTGTTTTAATTTGTTTCGTATAGGGCAATCGGAGAACGAAAATAGGCTTATTTCCAGCAATCAGTTGAGTAAAGCTAACTTTAACAAGGATAAAGTGCTCACAACGTTAAACAAATCGCATTTTAGTTAAGCCCTAAACTATATGTGTGAATCGCGGAAAGCTCAACTTAAGCGCTTTATAAGACGCTAAATATATATATTTATCTGCAATTTATATATATTTATTGCAATTGAAATGCAATCAGGAGGGAGTAACGAGACACAGATGGCTTGCTTCGATTGATTGGAATGCCACCGTCAGGATGGCCCTATGAAACTGCAGGTTGAACACTTCATTAGTGGCTTGTGGCAATTGGCGGCGCGTATCGTGGAATTTATTTGCTGCTGTCAACTGGCTGGCATTTTCCATTTAATTTTACGCGGCTACGTGGAAAACTTGAAGCCAAAAGTTTTCCGGCTTTGCCGTGACACAAAATCAATAAACAGCTCTTGCTAAATAATTGCCGAAATTAAAGAGCATGCTAACAAAATAAAAATAAAAATTTAAAACAAAATAGAGACCACTATTTAACAGCTAAACTTTGAAACTTTGAAATCGCTAACAATGGAAGGATTAAGTTTTCAAATGAAACTCCACTTCATTAAAGCCAGTCGCGTTTGATGTGCCCGGAAAAGTATGCTATGAATTTTTGCTAATCCACAAAGCCAAAGGGATGACCAGCAAAATGCGTGCATAACTGGGCCAAGCTGCAACTAATTATGAGTGTATAAGAGTTAGAGACAGAGAGAGAAGGAGAATAAGAAAGAGAGAGAGAGAGAGACACTTTCTGTGTCTATTTAACTTGGGCTAAGCCCTCGAGTTAATTGAAATGCAGACTGGGGCTTTGTTAAATCTCGAATGATAAACACTGTCGGCGGTTACAGATCAAAGATGCAAGCAGCGAGCTGTGAGGGCGCAGATGCTTTTGCTCGAATCACTTTGTGGCTGCCACATAGCGTTGCATTGTTTGCAATTAAGTTCTGTGACGGCAAAGGCGCTTGCAACATATGGCAGCACTCAAGCCACAGAACAATGGCTGCCAGAAATGTGCTGTCACTTGCTCTGTGTGTCGTGTGCGTGTGTGTGTGTGTAAAGTGTGTGCCGCTTGCATCTCTCTCCAACGCTCTCTCTCAGTGGCACTGACAGGAAGACAACTGTGCCACAAGCGTAACTTCAGCTAAGCAACATCTCAGCCACAGCAGATACTTTTAGACACACATACATGTATGTATATGTTTTATGGGTCGCGCTTTGAAGCGTAAATCCCATTGAATTTATTTTATTTATAGTTGCGTTTGGTAATGTTAATCCCAGTTTAATGGAATTCTACAGTTTTATGGCAAATTTATGCAGCAGCACTATGAAATATAGCCGGGTGCTAAAATTGCCACATTTATCTCGATCAGCTCGAAGGCGATTTAAATAAATTGTCTGTGTGGCCAACAACAGTGCACAACTGCCACTCAAGACGAGACTAACCAAATTACTTTGGCTTTGGCTCTTCCGGCTGTATTTGCGGTAAGTGTGTCAGCATGGGGCAAGTATCTCAAAAGTTCGCTGAAGCCATCAATACATTGAAATCATTTCAATATGCACATGTGGCTCGAAAGCTGACAAGTGAAGAGTATTTGTAACAACTGAGTTACGACAATCGATTGGCACATAAATATATATATATATATATATATATTGTATATAGAGTTTCAGATGATTCAAGCGGCCTACAATCCAGTATAAGAACGAACAAACAGCAAGCATAATGTGATTTAAGATGCCGATGCTGCAGCGGAAGATGGACGAGCGTCTGTCAAGTGAAAGTGGAGCAAAGGCAGCTCTACTGACAGCTGAAACAATGGCAGCCATTATCAATAATGGACAAGGAATGGCAGCTGCCCTTTATTTTTCCAAGCAACAGACACACTGGGCGTATGCGCAATGTAATCCACTTAGTTGTAAATGCTGAAAGTGTCAGTTGCCAGTTGCCAGTTGCCAGTTGCCAGTTGCCAGTTGGCAGTTGGGAGTTGGCTAAATGAGGAGTTGAGCTGAATTACGAGTTGTACTTACCTTTTAGCGGAATTACAGCAATTATCTGGTTCGCATTCATACTTCAGAGCGTACATGTTGCAGCTGCAATCAAGAAACGAGAAATCAGTTAGAGAATGTTCTATCAAATGACGCTCATATGGGTGACTCGCAGCTGTGGCAAGTGGCAAACAGCAAGTGTGCAGCAACATCTAATTAGCAGCAATGACTGACAACAGCAGCAACAAGCCGATCACATTTCTTGTCCCGGGCAGCAACAAAAGACCACTAATTAGCAGCAGTTTGCTGTGTTATCCACACTGTGATTAGACCACAGCCAAACAAAAGTCTTCAAAACGAAAACTTTTGTTCTCAATTTTGCAACTTTTGTCATAAGCTGCAAAAAAAAAGAAAATAAAAAAAAGGGAAAGCCCCCAGAAGTTCAAAACGGGCTGTCATATGTCAAAGGTTTGGCTGGAAAATGTACTTTTGGCAGATCAACTTTTTATACATAAAACAAGTCGAATACTCAACTGAAACATCTAAAAAAAGAACATACAAAACAAGAGCACAAACACATTTTGCATGTATGCAAATAAGATTAGCTTAAACAAAGTTATGAACATGAAGTTAGACTTGATTCTCTTTAATATATTTCTGAGAAAAAGACAAGAGTTGATTACACAAAAGTTGCAAACATAAATATGCGCACAGCTGGAAAACAACTGCCAGAAAACAGTAAAGATACCAACCACTTTAGACAACTTTATGAAAGCGTGTGTGTGTGTGTGCGAGTGTGTGTGTGTGTGTGAATGTGTGTGTGTGTAAGTTACTGCTTGTAGTGCATACATTTTGTAAGCAACCACAACTCTTTCAGGCATTATGAATCCGAGTGCCTGCTACTTAAAAATTTGAGTGAGTGTACTTCTGTGTATGTGTGTGTGGGTGTGTGTGTTGGTGTGTGTGTGGGTGTGTATTTTAGTGCGTTCGTGTGTAAAGTGTAGAACAGTTGTTAGCTGAAAGTGCAACTGATGCGAATGTTACTTTTACTGTTAGTGTTGCTGCTGCTGTTGCTGCTGTTGCTGTTGCTGCTGCTGTTGCTGTTGCTGCTGTTACTGCTGCTGCTGTTGCTGTTGCTGCTGCTGCTGTTGCTGTTGCTGGTAATCAGCATTGACAGTTGTTGAGAGTTTTGCCAAGCTAATGTCGAGCAGTTTGTGACAGATATTCTGCTACTCAACTGCAAGTGCAGCTTATCCCGCTAAGGATACAGAAGTCGCAGTTGAGGTGTGGCAAGTTGCGAGCAGCTTAAATTTGTTTAATGCGGCTCAGAGCGAGGCACAAGCAATCAGCATTAAGCAAGGTGCTGACAGCAACTTAATCAGCATTAAGTGCAGCAACGCGCGCCAGCGTTGCCAGACATTCAAAAGTATAAAGGATATAAGAGTATAAATGCCTGTAAGGATAAACACACGAATGTATGTGTGCAACACCGAAAACCCGTAGGCAGCGAATGGATTTTTATTGTTTGCCACGACACTTGAGTGGAAACAAATTGCGAAAGTAAATAAAACAAAAGAAGTAGCAGCAGCAGCAGCAGCAACAGCAGCAACAGGCTGGCAGGAGTCGTGCGGCATGTGGCAGGGAAAGAGTGGGCTGCCGCCGGGGACAAGGTGTCTGCTGGTACGTGGCAAAGCGTCCACAAAGGACATAATGAATACGCTTAACTTTTAAGTCACGCTGCGAGATAACTTTGCCAGGAATAATGGCGCGAATAATGATGCTGGCAAACAACAATAGCAACAAGGACAAAGACAAAGACAAAAGTCAGCTATAGATACGCGAATGCTGAATATAAAGCAGCTCATCCCTCTCTCTCTCACACACTCTCTCTCTCTTTCTAATTCTGCTGATGGTTGTGTGCTCAAGTGTGTGTGTGTGTGTCATTAATGTACATGGGATTCATTAAAGTGTCAATATGACTTTCGATGGAAGACATTGAGGCACCCACGCACACACTCGATCACCCACACACACACACACACACACACACACATATACACACAGAGAAAAAAAACTCATTCGACTTGAATCAATATAAAATAAGGGGTAATCTTAAGGTATATTCGAGCTGCCAAAAATTACTATTATTGCAGACAGTATATATATGTATATTTACATATATTCATATTATTCAGATATTTCACTTTATTTACAAAATATGCCTAAAACGAACTGTTTTTATGGAAATAATTTTTAGATATACGAAAACTAATTTCCCAATATTTTTAAAAAAATCTTTTCAGAAATGTAGAAAATAATAATGAAAACAAAAAAACACATTTTGTCACACGATTTGCTATCGTTAGTTGCCATAGCAAGCTTTTATTTTGGTAAATTATAAAATGTTAAAAAATGTCGTATATAGTAACAGACCCATAAATCGAGAAACGCATAGTATTCAAAAGAGAAAGACTGAGAAGTATTCTTTATGGATGTCATTCTTCATGGCTTACACAATTAATGGCAGAAAAATATGAAAAAAGCCTAAGGGCATAAGGGATGAAAAAGGAGGTGGGTAGCTGGGATCAAAGGGGAATGAGTACCCCCCCCAAAAAAAACAGCAAATGAGTCATCATTGGGCAAATACGAACACCAATCATACACATACACACATACACACATACACACACACACACATAACAGATGTCAGTGCAATGTCAACACCAAAAAACGGTGTAGTTGCATCTGTGTTGAATTTATTCGCGTTGTGTGTAGTGGGAAAATGCAATCATTTTGTTACGTGGTTCCATTTCATACAATTGCAACAACCACACACACACCCACACACACACCCACACACACCCACACACACACCCACACACATACATTTACACACGACCCTGTGTCAATATACTGGGAAAAGTTCGTTTATAGATGCCGCACACACACACACATCTCACATCACACACACACCTACACACACACATACACCCACTCACTCACACAGACGAGCGCAATGTGCAACGTGGCGTATGTGTAACGTGTGCGCAAATATTGTCTCAATTTGGCGCTGGCTCCACACTTGGCTGTTTGGTTTTGGCCAAATTGAGTCGTCGCAGCTTATGCAGATGCTGAAACCACCGACCCAACGCTAACCCAGCACTGCACCAAGAGTCTTTAATTCGCCAGAGACCACCCCCATATCTGATTCTAACGTTCCTTGAGCTTCGATGTCGAAATAAACAATTTGTATGCGAATTTTGCCTTTGCGATGCAAGAGCAACCCATGAATATGAAAATTTTCCAGTTTCTGCAATTTGCCTGCATTCGCTCGAGCTGTCAGCCAGTTGTCGATAGACGCTTCACCCATATTCACTCCACCAACCCCCCTCTCTATCCACCCTCTCTCTCTCGCACACTCCATCTCTGTGTGTGCCTCAAACACAAACACATTTTCTGAACAGAATGGAATTCGAAATATGACTATTTTCGATTTGAGGAAAATTTCAATAAGGTTGCAGTTGCAGACATAATCTCTCCCAAGCCGCCCATACATACTGTAAATTCTTTAACGGCAATAGCTATGGCAATTTTGAGGCAAACATAAATATTTGGCTAAATGAAAAGCGTATCAGCTCATCAAGCAGAAATTGAATGCATCTGCAATGCAATTCCCTTTGTCAATCAGCTCTCCAACTGCTTATAATAACTATAGTCGGCTATGACTGACTGACTGACTGACTACAACTCGAAACTGTGAGTCTGCAATAAGCTACTTTCCTCTGCTCTGTGCGGCAACAACAACAATAACGGAATACTTTTCTAAGGATGCCATGAGTGGCATTTAAATTTCTGTGCTTGTTGATGCTTGTAAATGAAAAGCTGAAAGCCAACAAAGACTACTGTTGAGATTCATTTCATTAAATACCATTCGAGACAATTGCTAAAGTTATGATTATTGCATTTACATATATCCATATATCCATATAGCAAAAGACTACTGCAAAAATTTCACTCATGCAAGTTTAAAACATCCGCAATGTACGTGAGAATGCTCTGAGAGAGAATGCCCGACTAGGAGATACTGTGTAAACAGCTGCCCATTGCAGAGCTTCTTATTGAAATTTTAGGGAAACCAAACAAACTTAATTAACAAAATTCACTTGTGGACAGACAGACTATCTATCTATTTAATTAGAAAAGATAATTTATCTGTGCAGCTTTCCAATTTTGTACTCCCTGCTTAGAAGAATTCAAATAGTATTAATATAACTTTTGTGAGCACTAATTTTAAGCATATCCTGACTTCATTAGGGGTAGTCAACAGCAAGTCACCAACAATGTGCATACATAAATAAGTTATCATAAGAGTGCACAATTTCGCATTTAATTAATGCACTGAACATTTGCGCTTCCCGTGCTCAAGTTGAGCTCTTTGTGCGCTTTTTCACGTGCCACGTGCAGAGCGCAATCCACTCCAGACATAATCACCAAAGAGGCAGCAAATTTTTATGCAGCGGCAACTTGAACTGGAGCCGGGAGTGGAGCTGCTCCTGCCTGATGCGTAGCTGTCAAAGACCTCCAAGCAAATATGGCGTATTTGTATTAATGGCAGCTGCAACTGCAACTGCCAGACCAAAGAATCAAGAAGAGGCAGGGGCACAAACACTCATACACACACACACACACACAGCTATAAGCTTCAGATGAAGTTGCAGCTTCAGCTCAGGTATTTGGCTGCCTTTTGGCATTTGAAGTGCATGGCTATGTGAACACGCGAATGCCTTTGAATCAACTCATCCCGAGAGCCACCAAACCCGCCACTGCCACCAGCACCCTCCACCCCTCTCTCTCTCTCTAACGAGAGCAGCAATTGAATAACTCAATCCGTTCATTGAATGGATTGGGCTTTTGCATTTACATTATAATTACTCAGCTCGTGTTTGAACACGCAGTTAAACAGACGTTGCTTAATCTATCAGCCAAGCTAATGAGAATCACATATTTTTTTTAACTAAATGAAAGTCATGTGAACGTAGAGAAAACTTAACTTGCAACCGTTAATTTGTTTAAATTTGATGAAGGTATTTTCAAAGAGAGACAAAACATTCACATTAGCTCTCACATGGAAATTAATGAATACCTTTTTTTCAATTTTGAAAACCTTTCAATTTATCACTGTTGTAATTCCAAATCAACTTTGTCTATTTCAAATGCCCAACTAATAAATTTGCCCTCGTTTCCGCGAATGCAATTGAAATATTCTAAAAGTCCTCTGCTCATAATAAAAACAGTTAAAAGTTGAAAGCCCGACAGCTGACGGTTCCAAAAACCGCCAGTGGACAAGCGGTTTTGACCAACTTAAGTTCCAAATTGCAGCGTAACTCAAGCTAATAATAATAATGTTATTATGCTGAACATAATCCACTTTAAGTGAGCCAAATTTATGACGGTATTTATTAGTGTGGCCAGCACTTTGCTGGCCAATTAGACGCGTCACAGCTGGACAATTTTTGGGCCAACAGCAAAAGCTGCAAATATGTAAAGCTGAACATCAAATGGAAACTGAAAATGCAGCAGACCATGCAAAAGTGGGACACAAAAATTACAAAAACAAAAAAGTCACAAAAAAATACAACAAAAATAATGTCAAACTGGTGAAAATATTAAGTGATTTTTGCAGCTTATTTTAATATTTATTGCGGATTTTAATTTGATGTGAAATTATGTAGCGGATTAGAGGATTATTTATTAGAATAAAAAGTTTTTATTATTTATGTAGTTATTTGTAATTATCAAATCTAAAGTGCCTGTAAAATCGAATGAACTTTTTTTCTTTCTTTATTCCCCGCCCCAAATAAGATCTGATAATTATCTAAAATTTCTATGTGTTCAGGTCGATTGGTTCGTTACTGTCCACTTCTCTCAGTGCTAAAGCAATAATAATAACACTTTACATTTAACTGTTTTCCTTATCAGCAATCTTAAAATACTGCTCTGTGAAATTGCCTCAATTTGCAGATATCTTATATATGTACACATATATATATATCTATATATAGCAGTTGATTTTCATGAAGTCAAATATTTACTCGGTGCCTGTTTATTGCATTGCCAGCATGTCAATTAGCCCAAAGTAGAGCAAGTGAATATAATTAAGAAAGGTGCTGGGGGTAAGGAGGGTGTGTGGGTAAAAGGGGTTGATGGAAAGAGTGTGGAAATGACCAGGCACTTAAAATGCATGGCATACAAATGATGCAAAAGGTGTACGGAAAGTGAACAAAACTTTCATCGGAAAGAAGCCGGCAGCCAACTTGGCAAAAAGAATCGCTTTGATGCCGTTTCAAATGAATGCAAACAACAACAAAAACGAAATGCTAAAAAGGCGAAAATGTTCTGTTCAAATGTCACAGGTCATTTTCTTTCTCTGGCTTTCTCTCCCACTCTCTCGCTTTCTCTCTCTCTCTCTCTCTCTCTGTCTCTTTCTGTACATACAAGAGGTAAGAAAAACAGCAAACTGACTGTCTGCAGTCGCAGTTTCTTGTGACTAGCTACTCATTTATCAGTTGCTCAGATACCTGAAACTCTTCTTAGACAATTTGCATGCCGTGGCAGTAACTTCTTTAGTATTTTAACTGCTTTTCATCACGTTTAGCTGACTGACAGTATACCTGGCCCGCAACTACTCCTCATCAGATTTACATTATGAACTGCAGGAAAAAAAAAATGAGAGAAAGAAAAAATAGAATGCTTTTTTTATATAAGCTACTTCTCTCTCTCTTTCTCTCTGTCTCTCTCTCTCTGCTCTGTAAATGGCCCGTTCTCCCTGTTGCCTTTGGGCCAACTGTGTCAACCAGTTTGACCAGTTGGCTTCGCTGACTCTCTGCGCTCCTTTGTGGCTAACGTTGATTGCTTCTCAGCAGCCTCGAATTCGATTTTAGCTTCGACTTGGGCGTCAATTGATTGGAATAGTTTCTGCTCTCTCTCTCTCTCTCTCTCCCTCTATCTATACCTGTCTCTCTCTTTCTCCTTCTCTCTCTATACTTTACTCTACTTTTATTTGTAGTTTACCGTTTCGCGTATCAGTTACGAATTTTGCAATTCATGCCTTAACCAAGCCCAGAGCTGATTTTTCCTGGCCAACAGTTCTCAAGGCTATTTATAACATTTTCGCGACTTTTAGTTTGCGATTTGTTGTTGCAGCAACTCAAGCTGCAGCAGCGGCACACAGAATGCGCCCCTTGCGAACTGCTCTCAATAAATATTGTACGCTCTGAAGGCCTTCGTCAATTCTACCAACAACAAGAAACGGGCGATCGCTGAATATAAATCCAAAATTAAACACGACTTTAACAATGAAATATTGGAATTTTTTATAAAGCAAGGAGAGAAATTTTGATAATTCTTAAAAATCCAGAATTAATTGTATTATATTAAAAGATTTAATAATTTAATTTACTTTAAGCTCTTTGGCAACTTGGACTGCGTAACAAAGACTTCGAATTTGGTGCGGGTATTTCGTGGTCCTCGATCATTTTGGGATTGGTTTTGTATTGGTTTTTTACTGGCCAGTAGCAAAACCAGCTTAAAACCAAGACCAAAATTTTTGTATGTCCAGTTGCTGCCAAGTCGAGTATAATGCATTTGTGCGATTGTGGCAACTGTTGTTGTTGTTGTTTTGTTAGTTTTGCATGGCGTGTTGAATGTTGCATGATACGAAAGATTCCAGTTTTTGAGACTCAAACTTAAACTGCAATCTGCATGTAATGTGCTCGTGACTATCACACCCATAAAAAAAGTTGATATTAAGTAATTGTATGGAACACATGTCTTGTATAACAACAATCTCTATTAAATGGGTAGCTAACGAGTGCAAAAAGACTTTTCCACATTCGAAAAGAGTTTCAAAACGGATATTTAAAACAAGTCTAAACAAGAAAGAATGTTGTAGTCGAAGGAGCCCAAATCGAGCTGTTGAACATATGAAATCGATTAAAATTAAAAAGGTAAGGTCTGAGTATCTGGCTAGACACGACTTTTGATTTAATTTTATCAATAGTATCTAAGATTGCTGTTGAAATTTACTAGAAGTTTACATTTGCATAATATAGATCAATGATCAGTTATGAAACATATATTCATAAATACCATTGACCAAACAACTCGGCAAAGCAATCAATTATTTTCTGTATAATTATATTCATAAATTGATAATAAATAAAGATTTTGGTACACATTAACTGGTTACTCGAACTTCCTTGCAAAAAACAACTTTACTTGTTTAAGCCATGCAAACAAGTTGGCGAAAGAGATAAAAATATTGCTTTGATTTTATGTATTCATTGGAATTTTTAGTTTTGGCATATTAATGCAAAAACTTTGCTGCAAACTTTGTAAATAAATATGTATGTATATGTACAGGGTGCATCCAGTGGCATATCAAACAGTGTCCTGTGCAGGAGGCGCCTCAATCATGTTCACTCGCACGTACACACACAGAGCTGAATCATCAACTTGCCTCAACAGGGACGCAAATTGAGTGGCAAACAAACAAGGCAACAAGGCAAAAAAACCAAGTTAAATAAAATAAGCAAAGCAAGTGAAGCATGTAAACTTTATTTAAATGTTTCAACACTTTTATCACCCACTCCATAAAAATACTCACCGACACAGTTATGATTACAAGAGTCCAGCAACAAATTCTAGAATTGCCGAAGTTAGCACTTGTGCAACATGAAACAGCCATCAACTGGCCAACATTTGTGCAAATGCATCTCAGCCAACTTCAAAGGTTCTCAAACATAGAAGGTGGCTATTTAAATACAAGCAAATACTACATTGGAATAATAACTTTGTTCTTTGGCTCTTACCCTGGAAATATTTCATATTCCATCAGAAGACAAGTTATTTAATCGAAATTCTAATTTTTTATTCTTGATATTTAGCATAATATTTGATAAATATTTTCTCTTTAATCCGGTGCAAATCGCATTTAAGGCAAACTAAACTTAATAGGTCTGCATTCAATTTGAAATAAATTTCAGAAATTCCATTAGCGAACAGTATTTGAAAAAGCTTTCAATTTTGTTGTTGATTACCACAAGAACTAAACTCAACAGTTGTGGCTTTTCAATGCCGAATTTGTTTTTTCTTGCCACAAAAACAAATAAAAGCATTTACTCACTAAATCCTCTTAATATATTTCTGAATGCTGGCTTTTCTATACTATGATACCGAAGGTATAATAGTATATTGGGTTTGTGCAAAACCACGTTTAATTGTACTATTGATCTGGAGGTTTGATCTATCCACATATGCCGATTTTCGAACTATAATTTTCACTTATGTTGCGACCCAAAATCACGTTTTCAACTTTAAATGTAGGATTGATCTATAGGCCAAACTATGATTAAAATGCCCTTGCTTTTGAAAATCCGTTGAGTTTTGACGAAGATATGGCATTTTGAAGGTTCGACCTATGCCCATATGCCGATATTCCTATTTTCGGACTATAATTTTGACTTATATTCCGACCCAAAATTACGTTTTCAACTTTAAATGCAGGATTGATCTAGAGGCCAAACTATGATTAAAAAGCCCTTGCTTTTGAAAATGCGTTGAGTTTTGACGAAGTTATGGTATTTTGAAGGTTCGACCTATGTCCATATGCCGATTTCGGACTATAATTTTGACTTATGTTCCGACCCAAAATTACGTTTTTAACTTTAAATGTAGGATTGATCTAGAGGCCAAACTATGATTAAAAAGCCCTTGCTTTTGAAAATGCGTTGAGTTTTGACGAAGTTATGGCATTTTGAAGGTTCGACCTATGCCCATTTGCCGATATTCCTATTTTCGGACTATAATTTTGGCTTATGTTCCGACCCAAAATTACGTTCTTAACTTTAAATGTTGGATTGATCTAGAAGCCGAACTATGATTAAAACGCCCTTGCTTTTGAAAATGCGTTGAGTTTTGACGAAGTTATGGCATTTTGAAGGTTCGACCTATGCCCATTTGCCGATATTGTGATCTTCGGACTATAATTTTGACTTATATTCCGACCCAAAATCACGTTCTTAACTTTAAATGTTGGATTGATCTAGAAGCCGAACTATGATTAAAACGCCCTTGCTTTTGAAAATGCGTTGAGTTTTGACGAAGTTATGGTATTTTGAAGGTTCGACCTATGCCCATTTGCCGATATTGTGATCTTCGGACTATAATTTTGACTTATATTCCGACCCAAAATCACGTTTTTAACTTTAAATCTAGGATTGATCTAGAGGCCAAACTATGACTAAAACGCCCTTGCTTTTGAAAATGCGTTGAGTTTTGACGAAGTTATGGCATTTTGAAGGTTCGACCTATGCCCATTTGCCGATATTCCTATTTTCGGACTATAATTTTCACTTATGTTGCGACCCAAAATCACGTTTTCAACTTTAAATGTAGGATTGATCTATAGGCCAAACTATGATTAAAATGCCCTTGCTTTTGAAAATCCGTTGAGTTTTGACGAAGATATGGCATTTTGAAGGTTCGACCTATGCCCATATGCCGATATTCCTATTTTCGGACTATAATTTTGACTTATATTCCGACCCAAAATTACGTTTTCAACTTTAAATGCAGGATTGATCTAGAGGCCAAACTATGATTAAAAAGCCCTTGCTTTTGAAAATGCGTTGAGTTTTGACGAAGTTATGGTATTTTGAAGGTTCGACCTATGTCCATATGCCGATTTCGGACTATAATTTTGACTTATGTTCCGACCCAAAATTACGTTTTTAACTTTAAATGTAGGATTGATCTAGAGGCCAAACTATGATTAAAAAGCCCTTGCTTTTGAAAATGCGTTGAGTTTTGACGAAGTTATGGCATTTTGAAGGTTCGACCTATGCCCATTTGCCGATATTCCTATTTTCGGACTATAATTTTGGCTTATGTTCCGACCCAAAATTACGTTCTTAACTTTAAATGTTGGATTGATCTAGAAGCCGAACTATGATTAAAACGCCCTTGCTTTTGAAAATGCGTTGAGTTTTGACGAAGTTATGGCATTTTGAAGGTTCGACCTATGCCCATTTGCCGATATTGTGATCTTCGGACTATAATTTTGACTTATATTCCGACCCAAAATCACGTTCTTAACTTTAAATGTTGGATTGATCTAGAAGCCGAACTATGATTAAAACGCCCTTGCTTTTGAAAATGCGTTGAGTTTTGACGAAGTTATGGTATTTTGAAGGTTCGACCTATGCCCATTTGCCGATATTGTGATCTTCGGACTATAATTTTGACTTATATTCCGACCCAAAATCACGTTTTTAACTTTAAATGTAGGATTGATCTAGAGGCCAAACTATGACTAAAACGCCCTTGCTTTTGAAAATGCGTTGAGTTTTGACGAAGTTATGGCATTTTGAAGGTTCGACCTATGCCCATTTGCCGATATTCCTATTTTCGGACTATAATTTTGACTTATGTTCCGACCCAAAATTACGTTTTTAACTTTAAATGTAGGATTGATCTAGAGGCCAAACTATGATTAAAACGCCCTTGCTTTTGAAAATGCGTTGAGTTTTGACGAAGTTATGGCATTTTGAAGGTTCGACCTATGCCCATTTGCCGATATTCCTATTTTCGGACTATAATTTTGACTTATGTTCCGACCCAAAATTACGTTTTTAACTTTAAATGTAGGATTGATCTAGAAGCCGAACTATGATTAAAACGCCCTTGCTTTTGAAAATGCGTTGAGTTTTGACGAAGTTATGGCATTTTGAAGGTTCGACCTATGCCCATTTGCCGATATTGTGATCTTCGGACTATAATTTTGACTTATATTCCGACCCAAAATCACGTTTTTAACTTTAAATGTAGGATTGATCTAGAGGCCAAACTATGACTAAAACGCCCTTGCTTTTGAAAATGCGTTGAGTTTTGACGAAGTTATGGCATTTTGAAGGTTCGACCTATGCCCATTTGCCGATATTCCTATTTTCGGACTATAATTTTGGCTTATGTTCCGACCCAAAATTACGTTCTTAACTTTAAATGTTGGATTGATCTAGAAGCCGAACTATGATTAAAACGCCCTTGCTTTTGAAAATGCGTTGAGTTTTGACGAAGTTATGGCATTTTGAAGGTTCGACCTATGCCCATTTGCCGATATTGTGATCTTCGGACTATAATTTTGACTTATATTCCGACCCAAAATCACGTTTTTAACTTTAAATGTAGGATTGATCTAGAGGCCAAACTATGACTAAAACGCCCTTGCTTTTGAAAATCCGTTGAGTTTTGACGAAGTTATGGTATTTGGAAGGTTCGACCTATGCCCATATGCCGATATTCCGATTTTCGGACTATAATTTTGACTTATGTTCCGACCCAAACAAATGTTGGAACACGCCCACTGCCGCATTACGGTATCAGAGTATTTCGCTGTCGGTTACGTGCCACTGCAACATTCTCTCTTGTTTTCCATTTGTAGTTCTTGTTGTGCGCCACTAAATGCAGTTAATGCCTGTTGCAGAACAATGCTAAAAGTGGCTGCCAATAAAACAGAAACAAAAAACACAAAAACAGTTAGTTTACAATCCCACACTCTACAAAAGGCTAAAATGAAAGCTGTTTCAGCTTTGGCTTTATGTTTATGTTGTTGTTGTTGCTATTGTTGTGGTTATTGTATTGCCAGTGTAATTAATCAGATTTAATTTATCAATTGATAGCCTAAAAACAATCAACTATAAATACCGAAAATATGAAAAGAGCTTATGTTGGATTAAAGCCGATTATGTGCCGCAGCTTGATTTGCCAATTAATAATAATAAATGCGTTTAAAAATATGCAATTCAGTAATTGTTAACGCTTGAATATTTTGTAATTGCATAGTTTAAAACACAAAAAATAGTCAAAATACTGAATAATATGTAAATTGGGCTTTTATTTTAGCCATTTTATCCGCCATTTACTGACTATAATTAAGCGCACTTAATTCTTAATGCTCTCTCAAAACTCATCGAATATCAATTTTGAAGCTGAAGGCAAAAAGGCAATTATTAGTTGGAGTTTAAAGAATGCGGTAACTAATCGGACAGATGAAGAGGAGTGGAACACATGTTTGAGCCAATGATTAGATTCTGGCCACAACAGCTACTTTTGCTGGCAGTTGGCAGCTGTTTAACTGTTCAACTGTTCTGAATTTGTCTGTGGTCAGTGACCCATAGTTTAAAGCGATGCCGCTTGGGGAAAAGCGTTAAAGAACTCGGCCTGCCGCAATCTACTGCCACACACACACACACACATGCACACATGTACACACAAAAAACAACATTAACCGTATATGAATATGAATGCTCGTTAACAGCAGCAGCGGCAGCAGGCAAAGAACCAACATCGGAGGTTTGCGTGTTGAATGTCATAAGAGAGAGACATGAATAACCAGATGGATATACAAGAACCAGAATACGCAGAACTAGAACTATATAACGCACATGTACATGAATATATATGTATATATATATGTATGTATACAGTATGTACATTTGGAGATGTATATAATTTTCATTATTGGGCGTAATTAAGTTGTGGAGATCGGCAGGTTCGTTGTTTGAGTCTTTCGTTTTTTTGAGAATCTTTCGCTCATTATAAAACTAAATGGATTATAATGAAGGTGCGTTCACATCAAAATTAATTCTAATTTTTATACGAGGCTGAACAACTATCAGTTGTTGTAGATCAAGTGTTGTTCTTGTTCTTTTTGTTGTTGTTGTAGTTCTAAGATTTGCATGCGTGTGAAAGTTTTCTTCGCTTTTAGTCAAACTATTTAATTATATACTCACATTTCCGCTACTTGATATTAATCTAAATGTTGCCAGCCTGAAAATAGAAGAGAAGCATAATGAATAAAGAAATTAACTAAAAGTACATATTTAATGAAGCTCACATACACTCTCTTAATGGTAAAGGAAAAGAAAAACTTTGCTCCTAGCGTGGAAAAGCCAAAAGGCATCCCTGCAATTTCACTTGGCTGACGTGAATACAAAATTTAATAAAAACAACTTAAAACTGATTTTGTGCTCAGCGCAATCTGTCAAAAGTTGTTAGCTGAGCTCATTTAATGAAACAAGTTGCAAAGGCAACATATAAGTGTGTGTGTGTGTGTCGCAGTGTGTGTGTGTGTAAATTTACTTGAAGCTAACAAGCTTAGATATGAATATAAAAATGATGAAGCTAGTCAGGAATAGAGTTTTTCACTCTAACTCGAAAGTATTTAGATAAATGTTAATCTTTATTTGTGCTAAGCTTGAAGTTACTCAACGTCAAATAATCTCTGAGACTCAGTCCTAACGAACTTACAAGATCTGTTGTCTGAAGTAAGTTCTGGGAATCTTCGTAAAATAACACCAATTATATTCCTTAGAATATGCATAAGTTCTACTTGTTGGGTGTTTTTTTAAATGCATTTTGCGTATTTGAGCAGTTTTGCCAGATTTAAGGCTTGTGCTGATTTTAAATTCCGATCAGGGCAGTAATTTGCGTGCAACACATTCTGGTGCATAAGGCGTTAATTAAGCAGCCGTCGACTGACAAACTTGCGACATGGGAAGAGACGAATGCCGCTGAGAGAGAAACTGAGACCGGGACTTAGACTGAGACTGAGACTGGCACAGGGACTGAGGTAAAACTTGGCTGGATTGGTTGGAACTTTAACTGAAGTAGGCGGCGGCAGCGAGTGGCAGAAGCCGCCACGTCAAACTTTGTGCAACGGAAAATAGCGAGTTGCGACTTGCGACTTGCAACTAAAAGCGAAAAGAAGTAAGAACGAAAAGTGGGTAGCAAATTAAATTAAACGCAAGTGTGGGAAAATTACTTCAAGCGTAAAGTAATAAGAAAATTTTGTGGGTTGCACACTAGAAAAGCCGTCCCCCCCTCCTAACAACGCAAAGACATGGAAAAAGTGGAGTGGCTCTTGGAATCAACGAACCGCTCAACTTTAAAGACACATGTACATCAGCTCGTGAGCAGTAGGCGTGGCATATGTCAAGGTTGTGCACAACAACTCTGAGAAAGTGATTGAAATTGAGCTGAAGGAACTTTTGCACAATTTGCTGCAAAAGTGATGCAACGTGGCTGAAAAGTCAATTCGATGAAAGCTTGATGGCTAAAGAGAGATAAGGAGAGATGATGATGATGATGATAATGATGATGATCAGAGGGCTCTGACTGGCCTGGTATATTGGAATTTTTATTGCCTTCATTCGCACTGGCAGCATGTGCCGAAAATGTGCGGAAGTAAATCATATTACAGCTCAGATTTCCTTTCGACAATTTTGTGAGAATTCGGTACTTCAATTACCGACGGCAACAATGAGAATGAGAATGAGAATGTGGGTCGAAATTGCTCGGAAAACTTAAACGAAAACTGCAGCCAGATACAAAGGAGGCTGCAACATCATGAATTGAGAATGAATAGAGAGACTCTCAAAAAAAGCACAAAAGTGAATTGATTTTCTATCAATGAGTACAAAATGTAACTACAACCACATAAACAACAAAAACCACTTGCACAATTCATGTTCATGTCCGCCTTGGCCTTGGCCAGGCTGTTAGATTATACACAGCACCACACACCACCACACACACCACCACACACACATACATACTTGCTCAGCAACTTGCGTGCGACGAGCTGAGAAAAATCTAGAAAAAACCCAATGGGGCATTTACTACACAAATGTGGGGGGGGGGGCAGTAGTCACTGAGTGGGGGAGGGTCATCCAAAATGTTTATGCCTTGACCATTGAATTTGTGTACCGAAAATTTAATTTTCCATGAAATACAATTCCTTTTTTTTGCCATCCTCTTCTGCATTTTCGAAGCAATCCTTTTTGCCTCCAGGGGCAGTTTGTGTAAGTGGATGTATGTGCGTGTGTGTGTGTGTTTGTGTGTGCGTGTGTGTTTGTATTAATAGATTGCATCGACCCAAAATTGCGCCGGGTTGTGTACGTCCATAAATGGAATTTCAGACTCTCACAATTTACAATTTCGATTTAACGCATTATATTTACACACAATGTTGATCCAGTAATTTATGTATGTTTGCTTTCGAGAGCAAATTTTAATCTTTAAATATTTTCATTTTATTTAAAGTTGCAAAAGAAATTAAATTGAATTGAATGCGCTGCAGGATGAGGAGCCACAGGGTCAAACACTGAGCAATTAAATTAAAATAAAATATTTATTAAAAAATTTAAAAAATTTTCATTTTATGTGAGCTAAAGAAAAGCGCCAAGCATCAGCCGAATTTATTATACCCAGCACATATTAAAGTAGCTAAATAGGGTATCTTGTTTTGTGCAAAATATGCAAAGAGTCAGAAAGAACTATCTTCAATCATTTAAACTATAAATATGATTGATCAGTATAGACTGTTGTATTCATATATTATTATATTATTGATGTACTGCAAAACTCAATTAACATATTTAACAAATGGGTCCAGGGTATCCTTCTCACTTGATTTTAAAATTAACTGGGCTCATAAATTTATGCTGGTATGTCTTAAACATTTTTTGTTTAAATTAAAAAGTGGCCAGTGATCTATGATGGACCGTCGTCTTTTGGCAACCCGTGGGGTGGGGGGGCGTATTCTATTCTTGGCCTTTTGGAGAAACGTGACCGTAAATGGATCCGGCAGTTTAAGACCACCATCACGTGCGGCACATCAGAACACTTGCAAAAACTGTTTGCAGCGTCCGAAATGGGGATGAGAAACATTTGAAATGCCGGACAGTGGCACATAAATGAAATGTGAGGCGACTGGAAAATGTCTGGTTTTTCATGTCGGCGACGTGACATAAATGAAATTTTGCCATTAATTGCAACTGAAACTAAGACATTGAAGGAATGGACGTTAGCCAAGTATAAGCAAACTTTACCCATCGAATGACATCAGAGTAGGGCAAAAACTTGCATTATTTCTGTATGAGAGAGGGGGAGAGGGAGAAGGAGGCTGATAGAGCTGCATCTCAACTCGGGCCAACAATGGAAAAAGTATTTCAATTTTCAGAACAAGATAAAAACATTGTAAATAAGATTTACTTCTAAACTTCAATCTATGCAAGTGTCAATGGCAAAGTAAAAGTTTTTCCCGGCTCAACTGAAAATCCTTTTCAAAAGTAATGCAATGTGCTGCATCTCAGCTCAAACAGAGAAATGCAATCTGCAGCTCGACTAAAGATTCAGGAAATCGAATTTAAATTGAAAAAGGATTTATGTAAAGGAAATATTCAATTCTCTTATATTTCTCCGATTTACTGTTCATTTCAATATAAACAAGTTTACAACAGTCTGTTGGCTAAACTTTGAATATATGTGAATGTGAAGAGAAAAACCACCTGAATTTAGCCAATTCAATTTTGCTTACTTAAAGCTTAAATAATATTTCTGATTAAATTCGAATTTAAAAAAATTTCTTTAGTAAATAAACCTCAGTCAAACATGGTCTGCAACATTGAGCAATGGTGCAGCTAAATGTTGCAATGCCTGGCGTTGTCCAAGCTCACTATCCGCATAAGTAGGCAACAATTTAAGTACAGAGCCCAATGAGCTTTATAGCTGAGTGCTCTGCCACAACAACATGCCACTTGAGCAACGTTGCAACAACAGCAAATTATCTAATCAGACTACAAACTTAGCTCAGGAATTGCTGCCGTTGAGTCGAAGTGCAGCTGTGTGTGTGTGTGTCTGAGTGTTTGTGTGTATTTGTGTGTGGGGAGAAGTGCAACTGAAAGTGGCAGCTAAAGCGATACAGCTATAAACAGCTAGGCCATGTGCAGGACGATGCTTTGTCTGTGGCTATAAGCCACTTGACCGACTTGCAATGACCAAAAGCACAACGAATTCATTCAATTGTGGGGTGTGAGTTTGTTTGTTGTGCGTGTGTGTGTGTGTGTGTTGGTGTTGGTTTTCGGCAGTTTATGGGTTTTGTTGTACCCAATTCACGCCCATAAAAATTTAAGGGCCAAGACACGTTTCGCATTCGGCCAAATGCGTGTGAATTGCTTTCACTTGCTGCAGTCGCAAAATGAAAATGAAACTAAAAACGCTCCACGACTGTTAAATAGTTAACAGCATCCATGCCAAAAATGTATCCCTACCAATCCACCCCACCACCCCACCACCCCTCACCCCTTTAACCCCCTAAAAGTAATGCTAAATGTTTGCATTTATAAACGTGACGGCGTTCATAAAATGTTGCCCCAAAGCGTGAAAGAAGCGAAAAAAATGGATAATGGCAAATGGCAACGGCAAAGGCAGCTGCGAGTCCTGCGAACAGGACTCGTAAAAGCGAGCCATGGCTAAAAATGTAATAACAAAGTTTTGTAGGCGCTTTTAGTTAGGGTTTGCTTGCATAATGAGCCAAAGAGTGGGCTACGAGGGCAATTACTTACTTGCCATAGAGTCTATATAAAACAAAAAAACAGCAAAATTGGAATGGTTGTGTCAAAGTTCAAGAGTTTGAAGCATGCCACATATAGCATAATACACATATGTATAAGTATACTTGATTGTCATAGGTCGATCGAGTGGGCAGTTTATTAAGTAATCAACTAGACAGAAGCTAAAACAAATCTAAAATAAATTCCAATTCACAAAATTTAGCGTCGCTTTTATGACCAATAAAAAGAGATATTAAAATGCATGAGATTCGTGGAGCAAAATATTTCAAATATTTAGCAGCCAAAAAATGAAATAAGATTTACATAAAATTAAATTTATAAGCGAGGGGAAGTTTCAAAAAAACTATCGCAAGATGTATCATAGTAAGTTTTAATAATTATATATATGGAACAACCCTCGTCCGGCGGCAATTTATTCTATGCATGTTTGGCTTCACGGTTTTCCATGCCTCACTGGAGTCCTGACAGACATTTATGTTGTGACAGCTGCCAGCTGGGCTTTAACTTCATTTCACTTTGTGTGTGTTTTATTTTGCTTCCTCTCAGCTGAAATTTAAATACGCAAGCTAATGAAATGTAATAACAAAAAAAAAAGGAAAGTAAAAGCCTGAAAAGCTGGCTAACTGGCAACTGGCAACTGTTAACTGGCTACAGCGAGCCCATTAATAATGCTTAAAATCTAAGACCTGGCAAATTGGTTTAGCCAAACATCTGAAAAACTGCTGCGAAAGCAACGGCAAAAATGTCGCAGTTAATTATGACGGCAAAGCTGTTGTGTGTGTGGGTGTGTGGTAGTGTGCGTGAGTGTGTGTGGGTTGCTTTACCTGCCAGGCGTTAATAATTTAGTGCAACCACATCCTCGTTACCCACACAAACCCACAAAGCCCCAACAACAGCAGGCGAAAACCGCGTTGACGAAATAAACCAAAAAATCGTTGCGTACATGAACAAAATAAATGCACATAAATATGCTTATATATACATATATATATATATATATATAATGTAAACACATACACAAGTACAGTGCGGCCTCAAACTAATTAGTAATATTTAGTAGAAAGTTTTTGGCTGAGGTAAAACGTATATTTTTAGAATATTCCGAAATAATGAAAATTTATTTGTGTGTCCTCGCAAAACACGAAATTCACATTACAATTGACTTTTATACGACCTGTTTGAGTATCCTGTGTGCACACAGCAAATAGAAAGGACACCCAGACACACACACACACAAGAGCCGCATCAGCGGCAACCTGACAATTGTTGTTAGAAACACTTCGACACCTGATGGGCCCCCCATTTTCCTTTAATTAAACCTAATGTGAAGTCCAGCCATTTGGGCCCGGACAGTTATCATGCTGAGGCACAGCCAATTTGTAAATGC
This sequence comes from Drosophila kambysellisi, assembly GCA_035042185.1. Taxonomy (NCBI): domain Eukaryota; kingdom Metazoa; phylum Arthropoda; class Insecta; order Diptera; family Drosophilidae; genus Drosophila; species Drosophila kambysellisi. Next base: position 8,632,645 of record JAWNLS010001251.1, read on the forward strand.
CAAAGGACCTTTCTGGACACCTATTTTTATACAGCATACCGTGTGTCCATTTGTAATGAGTTTCACAGTTAGGAGTCTAAGGTCATCGTGGTATCTATATATCTATATGTTTTTCTATATATATATATAGTTAGATATATCTGCCAAGCAAAAGCTAATGACTCCAGTTGGAGGAAAATAATGCCTTTTGCTCTTTAACATTCGATCCAACTACAGGGTATACGCCAGTCAAGCACTCTCGCTTTGGTGCTGTAATGTGCTCCTAAGAGCAAATATGTATTTCAAATTTGTTTAGGGCATCTTCATGTTTCAAGTTTTATTGGCATATTTACCGTAAATTAAATGGTGCGTAAAGCACCTTAAAAACCCACACTGCCGAGCACCCCTATAAATCAGTAGGGGTGTCCACTGATTTGCACACGCTGCGTGTAAGCAATTTGTATGCCATTAGTCAGAAGCATTCATCCAAGACTCATCAGCAATGAAAGAGAGGGAAACAGAGAGAGAAAGAGAGAGAGAGAGTGTGTAGAGAAGCAGAGCGAAATAAATTACATTAATTGCTTACAAGCAGGCATACTCCAAGAAACCAACCCCCAACAGCCCCTACTTTTCAACATACTTTTACATATTCATTTGCCCTTCGAGTGAATTCAATTGTAAATTTTTTTGAACACTTTTATGTTTATTGTGAATTTTTTTTACAAAAGTTGACAATTTTATGAGCTATTCATTGTTTGATAATTGTTCAACAATAGCCCAGCAAAATGTAATAAAAAAAAAAGGAAAACATCAATGGGCAAATTACAGATGAGATTAATTAAAATGCAAAATAATGTGCCATTAAAAATGAAATCGAATCATTTTCTATCATCATATTTCAGTAATTTCGCATTGAATTCGCTTTAAATGCTAATGAAGTCAACTCAAAAACAAAAAACCCACAAAAGCTGATGAAATTTAAATAAATACCGTGATAACGATTTTTTGCTCTTACTTTGAGTATTCATTTCAAAAGCCAAAAGTCATAAATTCAATTGAATTTAAGTATTGAATGCCACATCTATTGAATTCCATTGATTTAAAAATGTTCTGTGCAATAAAATTTAAAGAATATCAAATTACTAAGACTATTTTTATTTTTCCTTATAAATAAATAATTAAAAATGTATTTTATAAAGAACATTTTTAAACTATACAAGTTAATTGGCTAATTGTGTGCTGGAGTTTCTTAGCCTATCTTGATAAAAGTAATCGGAATATTCATTTCAAGTAAGCTACAGATACAATCAAAACAATGTTCAAGTCATAAATCATAATTAATTAATTAAATTAGGTCCATTGTTTTGCCAATATCTTATATCCTCTATGGTCACATTGATGATGGTGTATTTTATCTGCCTCAACACAGCTGCACAACTATTTCGCTGCCTCTTTGTATCTATGGCAACCATTTCATGTTGCCTGCAAATTCCATGCTTCGTGCTTATCTCAGTGCCTTATGTGATTTGCGAAAGGCAAAAAGGGAAAGGATGGAAAAACTTGACTTTCCACAATGCCCACGGCAGCAAAGCTGCTAAATACGCATGCATATGTGGAAGTGAACATCTATCTAGAATCTATGACCGCAATAGAACGTGAGGATGTGAGGACGTGAGGAGTGCTCGCATGGGAAGCTATATGTGTATGCCTGGGTGGGATAAAATTGTGAATCTGGAATGGGAACTGGCAAATGTATGCAATCAAACAAAATGGCAATAATCGCATTACCGTTAGTCAAATCCACTTAAATGGAAATCAATCAGGCCCATTATCTAGCTAGTAAAGAACACACATCAAAAACAACAGCAACTACTACTAAATACGTATTGGCAAAAACATAGAAAATGGCCAATCAGTGGCTATTTATAGGTAAATGTAATCACAGTGCTGGAAAAGGTTCAGGCCAAATGTGACGAAGGCCTCGAGTGCGAGTAGTTTGCCCATATGCTGGAATCAGTTAGTGTTATGGCAATCGAAAGGCAGCAAGTGGCTACAAACCAAAGGTTAATCACCCCATATGGTGCAAGCAGACACACACAAACACACAAACACACACACACACGCACACATATGAGGCATGAATGTGTGAGTGAGTGTAGGGAATGTCAAACAGCAGCTTGGAGCAAAGCCTGAGGCTAAGGAGCATAGAGGGTTAAGCCTCAGGGGGATTGGACTTGAGGCCTTTTGCAAAATGGTTCTTACATGTGTGTGTTACCAATTGTGGTGTGTGTGTGTTTGTGTGTGTGCATGTCTATAAGCGTAAACGTGTGTATGTGTGTGTGAGTGTGTGGCTTTCAAGGCGCCCAAGCTCTCGATTTGACTCCAACTGAACTTTTGCGTGTTTCAATACCATAAATTCTGCATGCTTGTCTGAGCAAAAGCAGAAACGCAGCGGAGGGATATAGAGTACTCCCCACCCCGACACTCTTTACCTCATCCTCATCCACTTTGGCTAGCAGAAGGAGTCATGTGTATTTAGGTGTGAGTGTGTGTGTGTGTGTGTGTGTGCGCCATGCTTGTTGTTGCAGTTAAACTTTGCGGCTTAGCAAAGCATAAAACATTTTCGAATGCGAGTATTGTTAAACTTTTTGCAACGAAAGTTATATTTAATTTTTAGTGTTTGTTTTTGCCTAACTGTGCTTTTGCCAAATTCCCAAAAAGAATATAAAGAGAAAGAGACACAGAGAGAGAGAGAGAGAGGAGGAGGTTAGCATGTGCAACTGATAGCTTGAAACTTTGAGAGCTGTTAAGAGTTGCAAAGTTTACCAAGTTTTAGATCCAATCATTCTAAGTGCTGCCAAATTCTAAAAAAATTGACAAATGACAGACAGGAAAATGTGCAACAATGAATCATCCCCAATAGAATCATTAAGCAACACACACCCCTTTACCCCCCTCATCCAAACCCACCCCCTGCTCTAAGCTTAGCTGCAAGCACACAATCAAAATACATAAGAAATGAGCAGCTGATTATTTTTTCATTAGCACGCAAGGAATTTCTTATTAAAATGACAATGGGACGAGGGTTGAGGGGTGCTTGTGGGGGGTTGTGGGGGTTGACTGAGAGCCATATAAGAGAATGTCGCAGCTCATTTTTATTTATTGGCTTAATATCCTGTTTGGCTTTCTTTGGGCGCCGCATGAATCATTTGATTTGCTTGTTTCTTGCGGGACTTTAACTAAATAAATAAAAGCACAAAATAATAGACCAAACACGCGATGGGGTCGCAGAGAGAAACAACTCGCAAAGTCCAACAAAAATATAAATTAAAAAAACCAACTGAGAATAGCCGATGTATAAATACCCTTGCGAATGTTTTAGTCCTTCTATTTAATATATCAGAGTATTGTTTAAAATCTTTTTGCTTGCACATTAAGCTAGTAATTAACGAGTTTTTGATATCTTTAAATGAAGTTTGTAATAAATGAGTTTTGATATCATTAAAAGCAAAAGTAGGCGAATCTGCTGTAAATTTAATGTGCCTTCTTTGATAACCAGGCGTCCCTTTTCAAGGGTATCAAAACGCATAAATATAAATAAAATGCTAATGGAAATGCACAAAATGTTCAACATTTGCTTGTGGCCTGCCGCTCTTTGATGCAGTTCGTTGGGCCATTCAAGGGACACACCAACACAACCACACACACACACCAACACACTTGGCCAAACACACACCCTCACAAAAATTTGATCCTGGCACCCTTTTTGCTGTTTATTTCTAATAAAATTTAAATGCAACTCTTGCGGCAAGCAAAGCCTAACATGGACTAACCCCTCTGTGTGTGTGTGTGTTGTTTGTGTGCGTGTGTGTGTGTTTGTGTGTGTGTTGTTTGTGTGTTCAGCGCAGCATAAGGCCCAAAAAAAAAAAAGCATGGACGACAGCAACAATAATAACAAGCATTTGCCGGCATTGCTGCTAGCCGAAAAAAAAGAAGAGGAAAACGCAGGACGAAGGACGATGGACTCAGAGGCCGCATATTGATTTTTGTCACAATCGCATCCACCACCGTCCTCGCATCATCGCATGGGGTTGTTTTTCGTTAGTTTTTCCCCCCGTCTAAAACACACACACACACACCCAAAAACACACACGCAGCGAGACAACAGCAAAGGAAATGCAATCAGCATGTGGCAAAAGCAACAATTCGCAAGGAAACTCTCAAGCCAGATTTGGCCAGCCATTATGCCATTATCCACAAATGCCTGATCGGTTAAGGCCAACGCCAACACATACCTACGTGTGTGTAGCTTATGACATGCAAATATTTGGACAGTCAAATTACATGCACACACACGCACACACTCCCACACACACACTCACGCAGTATTTTGCTACGCATGCGAAACGATTTAACAACAAATGAGGACTACAAGTATTTTGCAGCAGACAAACAACTGTCTGCATCTATCGCTCTCTCTCTATCTCTCTCTCTCACTCACACTTGGATGTGTGTGTGTTTGTGTGTGTGCCAAAAAGGAAACTACGCAAATTACTACAAACAACACAGGAACACAAAAATAACAGCCTTAAAAAGCAGGCTGGCAGCATTTCAAACACATGAATGAACAAGCCGAGCACGGCAAAAAAATAATAACCTCAACAAAAAAATAAAACTGTTAAGCTGCGCTGCACGACTAGCTGATGACCTGTAAAAACAATTTTAATACCTATTTACATAGCAACATCAGGTCAGAACTATTCAACCTAACCTAACCTACATAGCAACATAATATTATTTCCGAAAGAAGCATGCCTTAATGGACCTTCCCAAGTATTTCAACTTATTTACTAAGCGAGTCTTTTGTATTCAGAATTATTCAACTTCGATATAAGTCATAGAAAATAAGGTTTCCGATTATGGGATGATAAAAACATTTACCCGGAAATCGGTCGACCTGAATTTTCCAATATTTTAAAAACATATTCAATTATACTTTCCATAATGAGTTCGAAGTCAATCGGCAATAATTTCAATAAAATAATTTCAAGATAGATAGATGTATGCATACAATTAGAACAAGACTCCCTTAAATCTAAAAGAATTGATTGCATCCCAAAGTATGTCACATATATATTTCATAATTTGCCACAGTCCTTAAGCATGTTGATTTTTTGCATTACAGGGTATACAAAAGCATTGCCCAAGTGCCGCCGAAAAGCCTCTAAAGAGCTGCATTTGAGCTGCTTAATGTGACTATGACGGGTTGCAGCCACAGTCACAGCAGCAGCAGCAGCAGCAGCAAAGGAAGCCCCAATCCCAGACCCAATTCCACTTCCAATCCCAGTTGCAATCCTCTTTCAGGTACAATTCAAGGCAGCTAACCACGCCCCTTCCACACTCTGCCCCTCTTCAGAGTGCACATTAAACACACCTTGCATGAGTCATGCGGCTGCCTCAGTCGCATTGCTGCCTCCTGCGCTCGACTTTATTATGGCCAAAACACAGTGCCGGGACAACAACCAACCCTGTTAGCATGTGTTTGACTGTGTGAGTGTGTGTGTGTGCTGCACGCAAAGCCGGCTTCTGTCGCCGTCATCTGTCCTGGCTGATGTGTCTGAGTGTCTGGCTGTCTGTGCGCCTCAGGCAGCGTCGTTTATGGCGCAAACTTGTTTAATATAATGAACAGTGCGGCAGAGCCTTGCAGCCAGTGTGACCAGGCAGGCAGGCAGTCAGTCAGGCAGACAGACAGCAGGCTGTGTGAGGCAGCACGTGAGTCAGCCTAGAGCCGAGCAAGAAGAAGCAAAACCACCCCTTGTGGGCTGACTGCGAATGCACTGGAAAATCAACCACCGAAACGAGCAAAGCAGGCTGAGCTAGAACAAACCGCCCGCTTCGTCTGGCGGTCGACAAAAATCAAAAGGAAAAAAGAAAACCTGAATAAAGAATCAGAATAAAACTCTCGACTTGCCAGACATTTAATCAATATAACCAACATACTAACATATCGAAGCAATCAGTGCCTTAACTCATTTGCCAGCAGACAAATTGCAAACCTCATTGATTAAACTTGACCAGAACAACCAGTTGGACATGCTGAATCTGCTTTATCCGAGTGCGTGTCTGACAATTGGAATTGGAGTGGTTACCCAGTGGGAAATACAGTGCTTGCAACATTACTTCTATTACAATCAAATTATAGTGCACCTTGTCATATTTGGGGATATGTCTTGGGTATTCATGTGCTTACTTGCTTATGTCAAGCATATACATTTTCCTGGAAAATTATTGCAAATTCATTTATCCATTCAATGACTCCGACAAGCATGTTAACAAAAGAAATGAAAATAGGACAAGTTCCTTTGGGAACAATCTGTCTGGCATTGTGAGGCACGAGCTACATTCTATTCTCAATTTATTTAAATTTCGCCAACCACAACACTTTAGATAGAAACGGGAAAGATATGAGAACAGTTGAAGCATTGCTTTGAGAAAATATCCCACAATAAATTCAACATAATTTTGTATCAAGTATCAACAATCGCTCATTACAAAAAGAGACAGCAAAAAAAGACGGCTTTTCCCTTCATCAAAATAGAAAAATGCTACAAATTGAAAGCAAAGCGCATCCCCATGACAACCATATAGAATAGCATTAAGTATGGCATTAAGTTCAACTGGGCTATCATTATAATGTCGTCTATGCCGTCTGCTTATGTCTCGTCCATGTGGCGCCGTCTATCTGATGGCTTCTTTGTCTGCATGTCCTTTCGGGCTGGTTTGTGGCGCTCCTCGGGTCAGTTATGGGATGCATTTGACTGCAATGAACTTTTCAGCTTTGAGCATTTTGCACAGGAAATTGTTTGCTAAAAAGGAAAGCATAATTGCCAGGGAGGACATTTAAAACGGAAATACAATTGACACAAGATATGCGACAAAAACAAAAATGCAGAAAAGCACAAAGCAAAGCTAAGCAAAAAAAAAACGAGAGAAAATCTAAAGCAAAAAGCAGCTGACAATTGTCAGGAGATTGTCATTAAAATGCTGCCAACTCAGCAGAAATAAAAGTTGAAGCAAAAAACAAATAAAATTGCACCAAGCACCAAGAATGCTAGACAACCAAATACCCTGTGACTATAACAAACTAGTTATAAGCCATTGTATTATTAAATACAACAATTCACTAGTCTTAACATACCCCTTTCAGTCGATTCGACATAAACTGGGTATTGACATAAATGAAAGGGCAAAAGTTTTTGTCCCGATCCGCGATACTCGCAATTTGCAAGTAATCTTCGAAATTACAAGTTTTCAGCATAAAACTGTTTAAACTTTTGCATTCGCAGTGATGCCATATGAAAACGTAATTTCGCATTGTTTTGTGTGCCACAAATCTCATCAAAACTTATTGGGGGAGGTGGTTAAACGTTGGGTAGGGATTTAGTCCGAAATAAGGCCGAGGACCAACCTTTTTCTAATCTGGCTATCAGTCGGCATCATCACGTTTAAGCCTGACAAATCGCATCTATTTCGAAGGACGGCTCCATAATTGTTAATGATAATAAATACCATTTGTGGGCACAAGGTCGAGCGTCAGCTCTCCTCTCCCCCCCTCGCCAACAGCTGTTATTCATAAGCTTATCTGGACGAAACAGACAGATGGATAAAATGTGCATTTGCCAGTTTAACTGCTTCAAAACTGCTTATCAATGAGCGAAAACTTTACGGTAACAAGACTAGTGTGTGTGTGTGTGTGTGTTCGAGTGTGTGTTTGTATTTGTGTGGTTGGCAACACACTCTGCCTGCTGGCCACTTTTACAGCGTATTGTTGTTTCTGCGGCAGCTCAAAATTTAATTTACTCAAAATGAAAATGCGGTGGTGGCTGCATCAGCTGTACTTCCGTATTGATAGCACACTCACACACACACACACACACATAGACAGATATACATACATATATTTACACCATATATATGTGCACATCCATATACTCGTTTCTCGCACATCGGGCCAGAGTTGCCAACTGCGTGAAAAGCACGTACACTGACGGCTTAACAACTTATTTATGCTTAGCTCTGCTCTCCACCAGAGCAATTGCTGATGCTGATGCGGATGTTGATGCTGATGTTGCTGCAAATACCCTAGACATAAAACTGAACATGGGATGGGAACAGGGAATTAAAATTGATGTAGTGTCTTCTAAAGCTCGGAAGGGGTTTTCAGTTGCTTGCATTGGTTTTCAGCGTTGAATTACTTTTAATTATATAAAATTAAGTTTTAATTATAATTTAAATTAAATATCATAATAAATATATATGTAACAGTGGATAATGCGCAAAGCAGCCAGTTCAAACAGAAAACTATGACTAAAGAGTGAACATAGCCAAGGATTCGAGATTGGAACTTAATTTTACACTCATGTTTTACACTCAAAACTAATAGTTTTGTACTCAAAATAATAAAGAATTGGCAACTATTATTATTATTATTATTATTATTAATATTATTATTATTATTATTATTATTATTTCATTAGAGGTCATCTGCTAGTCGTTATAAGGCCGCAGTTAACACAGCTCTACTTGTTTGCACAGTGGCACCCACCACTCGCCTGCCAGGCGTTTGGCATTGAGAAGGTGGTGCTGGTGGCAGTGCTGCTGATGCTGATGCTACTGCTGGTGGTGGTGGTGGTGGTGGTTGAGTGTTGAGTCTTTCGTTTGACCAATTTTTGATGATTTTTCTGGCCATATTGTTCGCCTTGCCGAATATAATTTAAATTTAATGTCAGAGTTCAGTACGGTTTATTCAAATTGTGAGTCTATCGCTTTAGCGTAGCCCTCATGAATATCTGTAAAATATGAAATTGCTTTTACCAAATTTCAGATGAAAACTTAGAGATATGACAAGCTGTGCATGGAATGCACCAGAAACAGAGCGACTTGCGTTGCCATCAAATAAAATAAATAATAACAAAATTGCAATGTGAAACTATTTGCTTCACAGCCAGCAAATACACATTCCCATTGATAACACAAGCTGGAGGAGGAAACACAGCGCTGCGAGGCAACCAGTGATGGAGGGGGTGTAGCAGTAAGGTATACCCCCTCGTAGCACACATACTCGCAACAAATGGAAGAAAAGACAACAAAAGGAAAACGAGACTTTTATGGCTCAGATATTCATGTTGATGGCACAACTGAAACCCTTGCGTTGGCTTTGCTCGCTATTAACGGCAATTCTATGTAAACGACATGCACAACTACCTGTACATGTGTGTGAGTGTGTGTGTGTGTGACAGTCACACCTTTGCTTTGATGTGCATTTCATTTAATAGCTTCGAGTGACAGGCGATATTTTGGCAAACAGGCAGCAGTCAGTGGAATCATTATGATAATGCCATATATGTGACTGTGTGTGTGTTTGTGAGTATGCATCTGTGTGTGTGTGTGTGTCAGTTTTATTGCGTGTGTGGCAGGCCTAAATGTAATGAGATAAGCAGAACAAAAATTTGACAAGCTCACACAAAAAATCATAGCATACATTTGTGCGCAGTGGATTCGCAGATAGGTGTTGACTATTTTCCACTTTAATGCGGAGAAACTGGTTCGAAATGAGCTTGGCTTATAATTTAATTTATGCTAAATGCGCTGAATTGAAAACTCAATTGGAAAACTATCGAAACTTTTATAACTAAGCTAGCTGATAAATTAGATATAATCAGTAGCGGTAACTGCCGACTTTGGGAAATCCTGAAAATACATAAGAGCAAATTGTGTGTCCTCAACCAAAAGAATACCAAGGAAACACGGGTTAAGCTCGGAACACATAAAAATCCTCAAGCTCACAACATTTGTTTATTCTGAGTGCTAGTCTGAAAAGGGGCACAATAAATCCATTGCAGTTCACCAATAATTCTATTTAAAACTTAATTTTCAAATAAATAAATAAACAGAATTCCGAGCAGCATGCTTGAAAACCACTATAAACTAAAATGCAAAATCTGGCAACAACACATTTTGCCACAAGCATTTTAAATTTGTCTTGTTGTTGAAAGCCATCTAAAATTTGTGAAAGCAGAGATTTAAATAGAATAAATGTGACTAGGTCAACTATAAAATGTTTCACAAATATTTATGAAAAATATTGTTTTAAATAAAAATTTCTGTGACTTTAACCAAATGAAAATAAAGTTTCAAATTGCACAGCTGACTGAACAGACAGAAAACAGAGCCAGAGAAATACATATTTAAATATGAAAAGGAGGTCATCAAACATATAACATAGAATTATCAAAGCAGCATATATCATATAGTTATCATCTACAAATGTGCATATATATATACATATATATATTTTATGAATTTGATATCTACAACAACTAAAGAGCCTGTCATTTGTATTTTCTTCAGCTTTCCTCACGGAGTGCTTTGTGTAAATGTTGTATAGTTTTTCATGCAAGTAGTTGAGGGGAACAGGAAAAAAAAATGGGTCAGACGATACGAGTAGATAATGCAAATGCTGATAAATTGCAAGCAATTTATATAAGTACAAAGCTGAAAGCGTGACTGACATGCAAATTGTGATAAATGAAAGGAGCACCAAAGGGGGGGGGGGGGGGGGGGGGCGGTGCTTATCCTGTTTGAGGGGTTGAATTTGAAGTTAGGACTTAGAACTAACTTTGTATGGTGGCAAAGTCGACTTTGACGATTTCTAATAAACAGCACAGCATCATCATCAGAGACAACTGACAACTGCCACATCTGATACTGCCTTGGCAGTGGAGTGGGCGTGGCAGCGCCTTCGAATTGGCATTGAGACATCGGAGATGTAAGTGGCAGCAGCTGCCAAGAAATTATATTTGCTGCGGTCAACTTCATTAAGCCAATAAATGACGGCAAGCTGTGCACTTAAATTATTAATTGCATACTCTAATTAAGCATATCTGTTGCTATCACTCTTCAAGCCTCTCTCTCTCTCTCTCGCTCGCACTTGCTATTCTGCGATTTTTATCAAATGAACTCGACCGAGTGTGCATTGTGCGTTTAATTATGCAATCAGTTGCAAGTGTCGCTTGATGCTGTAAATAAGGCAAGTGCAACGCTCGAATCGAACGAGTTCAACTAACAGATACCACTTAACCAGAACTGAGGTACCTTCAGCAGTACCTAAACAGTTATGGAATATAAATTCTCGTATACCACATGTAGTTGTCCCTTTTCATAAAAGTCAATTAAAATTATCCAAATCAACTATTTTTATATCTCACAAATATATTCATACATTCATTAAATTTCAGCATTTAGATATTAGTATTTACGACTAAAACATTTTATAGTTAGGACATTTGCAAGTCGAGACTATCTCCTGGTCGAGTAGAGCATTTTATTAATAACATTTCACACTTGACCCGACAGGTTATGCACCAACATATTTTTAATTACAAAAAAAAAGTTGAATAAAAATGTTGGGAAATTGTTATGAATGCAGATTGAATAGTTATTGGATGGCAGCCGTGGGGCCCATTTGTTTCGCCTAATTAATGCAATTGTAACAAATTGTGTTGAAACGAGTTGAATAGCAGCTATCGAGTCATCGCACCAGCGCCTGGCTCATTATCCAAAGTGTCGTAGGCAACCAGGCTGTAATTGAATTAACACTAATGAGCATGCAAAGGCAGCAGCAGCAGCAGCGGTAGAAGTAGCTGTGGCAGCAACACCAGATGAAGCTACATGAACATACATCTGTGTATCTATAGTTGAATCTAAACAAATTGAGAGCACTTGCCTGATGACACAGTGCTGGACAAGTGCGCAACACTCTTCCTGTGACACATCCTGCCACACAGCGAGGAGAGCTCAATAAATGTACAAAACACATAGAAAAATGCGTTGACCCAGTTTAAACAACATTCAGCTTTATTCAGGCATACATAGATACAGTGATATAGATGTTAAATTATCAGAAAGATTCACAGTTAGTAAGGTGCTCGGCAATTAGCCAATTTACTCAGTCAACCATTTCGACATTTCGACGTGCAATCGATCAACGCCACTCGAATTGATTCGTTGTACATATAAAACAAAAAGGATTTCACACGAATTACTACATGTCTGTTACTGATACAGATACAGATGCAGAAACAGATATAGATACAGATACAGATACATTTAGAAGTGCATTTTTTCATGGGCACTGCATACTAAAAAGAGCACTCGGTTTGGTGAGTGCTGCCAAAAAATGGTTTATTCGTTTCCAATTGATTGCAAGGAATAAATTATCCTGCCACCCATTTGGCACTCATACATATTTATAAATTCTAAATTAAACCAATGGAGACGTGCAGTAAATTATTAGATTTTTCGATTTTTTTTTAAATTTATTATTTTTTTTTCCTTAAGTTATTTTTAAGACTCAATTGGTAATATGCATATATGCATTTAATCCATGACTTTTATTTGAATTAATTAACTATGTATATTTAAGAAAAACAAAAAAGCAGAAAATGCATAAATTCCATTTGACTTAAGCTGTTTATCTTGACTACTTAACGCTTAAGTTTAATATTCACAATAAAAAAAGCACTTAAGGCAGAAATACGACCCCCAAGTGGGGTCAAATTGGGTTCAAAGTTTGTGTGCCACACACTTAACTATAATCGTGACATGTATGAAAAGTGGCAGATATGAATTTGAACTTGAGCTCAAGATTAACTAAATTATCAGTTATATTTAGTTAGTATTAATTATTAATTTATTTTATATATACGCGTCATCAATCAACAAATAAGAATGAGAGGGAAAGATATACATTGAGATAAACTTGAATAAAATGTTGTAATACATAATATTCTATATACATATATCAATGACTGTTAATAGCCGAAATTAGAGTAAAACAAAAACATGACATAGAATTAGTCATTATCAGTGAAATTAACCAATAACAAAAGAAAAAAAATAAACAAACAAATATTTGACAAATTATTATTTGATTATTGAATGAAATGAGGCATTCAAACTAATGTCAATTAATCAAATGCATAAATCTTGTTTTCTGGCGTAAACGATTCGTTTGAATAAAATGTTTTAGCGGATTTTACTGACATGAATAAGCAAGCCACAATAGAAACAAAATATGTAAATAAAAATCTTGATAAATGTCGAATTTAAAACGCGTGACAAATGTGCTTATTGATTTGAGTTATGTGTAAAATCATTCAAAGAGATGTTTGTGTATTCACCAAAATGATAAGCTGCTTAAAGAGTTATGCCACAGATAAAAAATAATTACATCGAGCAGAGCTTGCCGCAAATGCTATGTTTAAGTCTTTGCAGAGCCATATGCGGGGCACAATACAAAAATGTATTCAAAGACTCAGTTCATGCACCTCTACACCTGTTGCCGTGTAGCAACAGCCGCAGCCGCAACAGCAGCAGCAGCGATGAGTACAAATCAGAATTTGTGGCTGTTATGAAAACAAGAACAACAATTGTGGGCAATCTCAAATTTCCGAAGTTATCTTATTCAAATTGGGAATTCAAAACGGTTCATCAATCACGGCCTAGTCGCCGCATGACATAACCAATCCAGCTGTGAATCGGGCTGCTGTGTCGGACGACTTGACGGGCAGACAGACAGAAATAAAAATTATAAATATAAACTGAGAGGGAGAGAGAGAGAAGTAAATAAACCATCGAATGGATATGCATCAATTAAGCTTTTATTCTAACATAACATAAAATAACATAACAATTTTCGAGTGTGGACCAAAGTAAAAACCGGTTCTCGATTGCTTTGTCAGCCTACACCAGTTACGTGTTTGTATCTCAAAGATATTTGTCTGGAAAACAAACAAACACACACACACGCACACACACACATCAACTGTATTGTGAAGTGTTTGCTTGGGTCAATTCGAGTTTTGTAAACGTCATCGATGTGGGCTGCCAGGCCAAATAAATGGCCCAAAACAAATATGAACGGGCGACTTACCAATTTGCAGAGGCCGTCATGTAAATTGCCAAATTTGTATGCAGCTGTCCAAATACAAGAATAAAAGAAGCTACATTAAGTGTATCTTTAAGTATATATATAAATATGGAAAATTTCATAAATTCATCTTGAAAAATCACTTTTTCCGGCGCGTGTTTGGCACGCAACAAAACTAATCAGACAAAAGCAAAAAGAAACAGAAAACAACTTTGTCGCATTTAAATATTAATTAATGAGCAGTTGAAATACAGTCATCTGTATGTGTGTGTATGGTGTGTGTTTGGGGTGTGTGTGTGTGTGTGTGTTGTGCGCCAAACAAGTTCTTAATATATGTATATAATAAGAAAAAGAAAAGACAAGCAAAAAAATAAATCTAAAACCGGCCGGCTTGCGTTTTCTTGACTGAGGTTAGTTAACAGGCGCTTGAAACTGGGCGACATGAGTTGTCTTTTTCCTGGCCACATGATGTGGCAAAGTGGCAAGCTGCCGCACGACAGAAAGCTGTAACATTTAATTGCAACTCGAATCTTACAATGTAGATCAAAAAACATCTGCGGAGCTAACTGAAAAAAAATTCTTGACCACAACAAAACAATAAAATAATATTTAAAGCTTGGGATTTTTCCTCTTTTTCACAATACAAAATACGTGTTTTGAATATCATGTGACTTTTCTCGCAGCGTTTATACAAATATATTAAATATAAATTTTAAAGTGCACCTACATACTCGTATACAGTATCAAATTACTTTTTGCTATAAATATTGAATATCGTATAAATGAAAAATTGTGATACCCGAATGCTTTCCTATTGTCATGTATTTGTAGCTTACAAGCAAAAAAAATGCAGATGTGAATCAGTTATTCAAATTTCAAGGTAACAAGGTTAGAAACAAAATTTGAATACTCTCGACTAGAATAAATAAATTTTTAAATATAAGATAAGTTAGCGCCTTATGGTAAATATATAAAACTAATTAACTTCGCTGATGAAGTTGCCACATGCTTTATGGTCACTCTGTTGCCTGCTGCAGTCTTCAACATTTTTAGTTACAGGGTATAATAATAAAAGTAAAAATGGAAAATATGGATGAAAAAAAAACAAGGAAAACATCTTCAAGTTCGTGTGTTCAAAGTAAAAACCGGCTTGGGCGACAGGTTGCCGCTGCAATTTACGAGAAATGTTTGCCACATCAAAGAGAATGCAGGTGCAGGAGCACGAGAGGCGGGCGCGAGGCACGTTGCACAAATTCTGGGCAGGATGGCCAAGCGACAGCTGCAGCAAAAAAGAAACCCATTTTGGTAGCTAGAGCCACGCACAGCGTCAATGCAAAGGTTGCCTCAGCCAACTTGGTCAAAAGAGAACACACGGACAGAAAGAGCGAGATAGAGAGAGCGAGACAGAGAGATAGAGAGAGAGAGAGAGGGAGAGAGGGAGATCATCAGATCGAGAGAGCGGCAACTAGTAGCAAAGCAACATTAGGGGAAGCAACAAAAGAAACAAGAAGAAGGCAAATAAGAGAAACCCGTTTTACAACAATTTGCTGCTACTTGCTGCAGTTGGCCCACAACTTGCCACAAAAACCTCCGATCGGAGCCGAAGACGCCAAACTGGACTTGCCTTCTGATTGGCACGGCATTCCAACTAGAAAGAGTAGCAGCAGCAGCTACAGCAGCAGATAATGAATCTTGCAGCAGCAGCTCTGCGGCAGCAATTATTATGTTTTATGATTTGTGGCACCCAAAAAACAAAAACAGACAGAAGAATAAAACTCAGTTGCATTACAAATGAATTGCCTGCTGTCTGTCTGAGGCCAAAAAGTGTTATTTTAATAATTAATGTATCTGACAGATGCGAAAGATGCAGAGAGAGACGAGCTACATTTCATCGCTCTCAAATATGTGTGTAAAGAGAGTGTAAATAGCGCAAAATGCGCTCACCACTTGCCAAAAATGCAATCAAAACATACAAAAAGATACATTTGTATCTTCTACCATCTGAGTTACGTTATTTTTTTGTTATTCTTTCACACGTGTTTTGCTGTTGTTGTTGTTCTTGTGGTTGTTTCGCTCGTACACGTTTTAATGTGACTTTTATTGTGGTTCCTTCTTTGTTGTCTCATTTGGTATTCAAGTTTTGTGTTCGCCTTCACTTTGAACCTGGCAAACTGAACTTTCTGAGCCAAGTCAAATGTGTGAATTGCGGCAACAGCAGACAAATACTTTTCTGACTTGTTTCTCTCTTTTATGGATTTTCTTATTTTTTTTTTCTTAGATTTGTCCAAGTGTTTTTTCTGTTCAGGTTTTTAGCTTAGACCACTGCTAATTAGACTCTTTTGCGGTCTCTATTTTATTTTATGTGTTTAGAATAGTCTTCGAAACAGTTAGTGAAGTTAACACAAAATATGCCAAAGAACTCAAAAGTACAGAGAAACTAAAACGCAGAGTTAAGCTGGATTTTAGCTAGCTAAAATTTGTACTAACAGCTAAAAAAAGATGGCTTTAACTGATATTTTGGCTTACGCACTTCTGAATAAAAAATGTTAAATATTTTCGCTTACACACTGCTCAAAAAGTAAGGTTGAACTTTTTTGATTGATGTTAAAATCTAAGCTAATATTTAGTCTTACAAGCTGCTGATTACAGTTTAAAAACAACTAAAATGAATTTTCCTAGCGCTTTAAAAATTTTGCTAGCAGTTCCATTAGTTTTCACCTTTCTGCCATCAAAAACTGAATACAAATTTCTAAAATATTGCAATAAAATCGTCAACATTTTAGTTGTGCTCCCCTCACATCTGCTGTTCAGCATTGTTACAGGGTTACAGCCCTGCTGAAATATTCTAAAGTGAGGAAAATGAAACAAAATCAAAATAGTTGGCAATTCGGATCACACACACACACATACAGACACACATGCATACACATATACACCCATACACACATTCTTGTACAAATTTTTGGTTTGTTTATTGTGAATGGTTGGCGTTCGTGTGACGAGCCGGTGTCAGACTGGATTCCCGTTCGAATGCAGCAAAACATGGCGCCCACACACACACACACACACATGCACATGAATGACAAAGTGAGAGGAAATGGCGGGGTTAATGGTAAAACTTACAGGCTTTTGTTTGGTTTTGCTTGTTTTTTTTGTTTTGCGTGGAGCTGGTGAAAATAATCCGCTTTAGATGCCCGAAGCAGCAACAACAATAAGGTGAAAAGCCATAAAAACAATGCAGATTTCAGGCATTATTATGACATATGTATATATAATTATTATTTATTTATTTTTATCTTCTCTTTTTTGTTGTGATATTTATGGCACTCGTAGAGCAGACAAAACACGTATAGTATGGATTAAATATTTAATATATTTACTTTAAATATTTTTTAATCATCTTTTTTCTCACTTGTATTTTGTAATATTCACAATATTTGGCTTATTGTGCAATTTAAGCCATTTGTCGCGCACGGCTGTGAAAAGCCAAAAAGCCAACGCACTTTTCCAACTTGATTTTTAACACTAACCACAACAACAACAATGACAAAGTCGACAACAACAATGGAGAAAAACGTGCAATTATTTGCAAGCTGCGACGCGCTAAAAACTCACAGCGCAGACAACAAAACCGGTAATTTGACGGCGTCGCTGCCTTTTTTATTGCCACTGCACACAAGAAGTGGCTGCGGTGGTGCTGCTGCTGGTGGTTGTTATTGTTGTTCCTATTGCCGCTTCTGTTATTATTGTTGTGTTTGCTTTTGATTTTTGCTTTTGCTCAAGGCGCGCGCACGCGTAGCGCAGCTAGGTTGGTAATGAGCTCAGTGAAAGCGCTAACACGACCAAACGGCTCGAAGTCACAACGTAAACTAAATTAACGTAACGTAAAATGCAGCGAGGCAGCACCAGACGTTTAGCAACATTACCATCACCACACGCGTGGTGAGTATAACTTTTGGTGAGTATGGGAGAGGCAAACGTTGATGTAGCATAACATAAATACTCACTTAAGCCTCTCAGACCAAAAATGTTGCAGATCACTAACGATATTTTGACCCGTTGGATTACTATAAGAATATTTTACTTGCACTTTACTCTCAAATTGACAAACTGCTCTTTAAGCAGTGATTAACTTAAGTTACAACCTTAATGTACATTTGGCAGTCTCAGCTGACTGTAGCAACAAATGTTGCGCAACAGCAGTTTAATATGTATATCCACATATGTTGGTCAATATTGTTGCGTGCAAAACAAATGTTTACAAGCTTGGATTTAATAGCAACTTGAGAGCATTAAAAAAAAAAAAATAAATAATGAACAATTATAAAAAAATAAAAATCAAAATTAAAGCAAAAATAACATTGGAAAAAATTATGATAGATAATTAAAATAGTATATAGATATGTTGATAAATAAACCCCATAAGCTATGCAAAGGATCCTATTGAATTAAATAAATCCACTAGCTTTTAAGCTCTGATTATTTGAAATTAATATCAAAATGCACGGAAAGCATTTCAATTAAAATCTGACCGCTTTTCCCGTCATCAATCAGTTAGCAACGAATATTGGTTTTCGATTAAATTTCAATTCCTCAAATTATTCAAATTAACTAATGCTGTTGTATCCATAGCCAGTTAGGCATAGGTCAAACTATTTAAATGATTAAGTTGCACACACCACAAGCTCACACACACACACACACACACACACACACACAGAAGCATATATATAGAGAGTGTGCTTCGCAGGTGCAGAGGCATTTGTTAACCAGAAACTACAACATTTTGGCAACAAACAGGGCCAGCAAATTGCATGTGTTACTGTAAACACGTAGACATAGCCCAAAGGATGCCACACACCCACACACACACACACATGTGGTAGGTCTCTCACTTGTGTAAAATGTTTAGATTGCCAAATGTTTATCATTGTTTTTGTTGTTGTTGTTGTTGCTGCTAGTCAAGCTGGTCAAGAAAGTGTTGGCCAAGAGCCGGAAATGGGTTTGTTGGCCTGCTTACCTCTCTTGTTGTCCTTGCGGCTTGTTTTGTTTGTGTGTGTGTTCGTGGGTGTGTGTGTGTTGCATGCAATTGACATTGGCCTTTCACGTTTGATTAATTGCATTCAGTGTGGCTTTGTATTCATTGAATCGGAATAATTTAACAGTTACGGCCCCCTTCCACTGATCCCTTTTGTGCTGTCTTTTTGAGCTAATAAATTCAAGTTTACCTGTCAGCTGTCAAGCTGTCTGCTTATCCGTTATCAACTTGCCACTTGTGCCAATTACTTAGTATCTTCTCCCACAATCCTTCCTAACTCACACAAATAGGTGTATATTTTTAAAGATTGTTTTAAAATCACCTGAAATATTTGTGCACACTTTATTATTATTAAATATATTTAAATAAGTTTTAGGATTAAGCTAAAAACACATCTTAAACATAAGTTTTCTCTGCCTCACCGTGGCTAAATAATATTTCTAAAAACTAGACTAATGGGTTGTTATATTTTACTACAGCAACATTTTTTTAAAAATCAATTTTAAACATTTTTTAATGCTCTGAGAAGCAGCACTACTCTTAATTTGACTGCAACATTGGTGACTATAGATATGTGTCAGGAAGTATTATGAATATATCTAGTAACTCTACTTTTATTTTGCTATAAGCTAGACTGAAGCTAACTTAAAGTAATCTTAAAGCTTAAAGCTCAATCTAGCTGACTAATCCAGCAGTTTTTTGGCTAGTGTCATTGCAGTTTAAATATCAATAGTGCCAGCTTTAAGTCGAATCGGTTGACATTGCATACAACTGGCGCCTGCAGGCGAAATAAATTCAAAGGGATGCGTCCCCATGGAGGGGGAGGTGTGAAGGGGAGTGGAGCAGTTGTGGAGAGTGGGTTGTCTTCTGAGTCATGGATAAACTTGCCAGTCGCTTGAGCGCATCTGAATAGCCGAGCAGAGCACGAAAAACATAACTCAACACTTGCAAAGCAAAAAGCGCAGGCAAAAAACTTTCCTCTCCCCCCACTCCCCACTCCTCACCTCTTCTCTTCACTGCTATGCAAAAAAAAATTGTTAAACGTTCAACGCACATGGTCCTTTGGATAGCTGATACCAAAGGACACGCATTTATTCAGCACATAAATACGAATTCGCTTAAATTCAACAAACTGCAGCTGCCTGCCACAAGATAATTCAATGCATTTACCTATCTAAATAAAGCACAAGCTACAAACGAAATTATTTTGGACATTTGCTATTTTTAAGGTTTTTCTTTTTGACTGCCACGAGGGTAATTTAAAAATCCATTTGTGTTTTGAGATTTTGCCAGCGAACGTTTTTTTTTTTTTTGGTGTCCCACGATTGGACACTGGGCAACAATTGCTGCGCCACCAAAGAGACATAAAAATAAAAAGAAAATGCAAATGCAAATAAAAATAAGTGAGTGAATTCCCGACCAACAGATACCCTGCAGCAATGTATTAAGTTATCACAAATTATCGACAGCTTGTCTTTAATTAATAAGAATAAGTGTCACAAATTCTGTGCTTTTAAGTCATGATGGCATTTCTGGAGTTAATCAATACTTCGCCAATATGTGAATACTCTATCTTAATTAATTCTGTGCCCTATTGCTATCGGTTATCAAAGTAATCGATATAAATGAAATCAACCGATCCTTTCCGCAATTGATCAATAGTAGATCAAATATTTTATCATAATTAAATTACATAATTTAAAACACTGTGATTTTTAATCAATCTTAATGTAATTTCCAAAGCTAATCAATAAACTAATTCTGTGCCTCACTGCTGTCGCTTATCGATAAATAAGATAAACTATTTCACGAATACGATAACTTAATCGATTTATAGCTACGGATCAAGCATATGTATACATTATATATAATTACGAGTGGATGTGACAGACTTTTGCTTGATATCCCAATTTGTTAGCCTTCTTTTAATGGCTGCAGGGTATGAAAACTAACGAGATACGGACTCGCTGGAAGGGAGCAGCTGAATTAATCGCAACTGGAGCTGGAAATGTAGCTAACAGTGAAACTGGCTGTCGCGACACAATTTCAATTTGCATTGACAGCATGAATTATGGCAAATAATCCCCGAGCGAAATGCGATTTTAGTGGAGCTGTCGATGTCGTTGTCGTTGGCGCTTTCGCTGATGACGCCCCCGTTAACGATTTGCTGCTGACCTCCATCTGTATACCCTGTATCCATGTCCCCATCAGCCGCCTGCTGCTGCTCCTGCTCCTGCTCCTCTTCACTAGCTGGTGTCCTTTGACGCCACGCTGTTATTGATATGGAAATGAGTGAAAATGAATTGAAATTGCCACAAAAATGAAAAGAAAAAAGACGTGCTCCTTAAATGCATAAAAAACGAAAGTTAAGCAACAAAACAACTAATTTATTCGATGGTAAAAAATTTATCTTTTATCGAAATGAAATCCCAAAAATTATGCAATGAATTTTGTGCCAAGAGCAATGGGATTATTTTCAAAAGTGGCCAAGGAGTCAATATTCAATTGGTATTATATTATATATGCACCAAATCTTTTTATATCTCTTTCTAATGCCGATGAGCTCAATTTAGAAGTTTATTGAAATGGAACAATGAAAATCAATAATGAAACTGGACACTCAAGAATTACTGTTGCAGGAATAAAATTTAAGTGGCAGATGAAAATTTATTCTTTTTATTATTATTTTATTTGCTTTAAGACGACGCAAATTGCAAGTACAATAAATTTAAAAACTGGGCGTAAAACTATCTTCAGCTAAAGCTGACTTACAACTTATTATGAATGAATTCAATAAAGCCCAACTAAATAAGTCTTTCGATGATTTATTTATACTGACCTAAGTGTTGAAAAGCAATGAAAGGAAAATAAATTACGGCTAATTCAAAACGAAACTAAAGCGTGGAGTGCTTCTTATAAATTATTAATAATATTGTGCAACTTATTATGCAAAGGCTCTTGGAACACGCCCCAACCAAACTCTCAAAAGTGTATTAGGAGAAGCTATTCGAGGCGACACCTGCTCGCAATTCTATTTTGCATTTTTTCTCATTTTTTCCTGTGTCCACTTAAAGTGCGGCAAGTTGATAAAAAATGCATGGGCGAGTGCATTACGCGCAACTTCCGTTACATGCAACAACAAGAACAACTACAATTCAGCTCATTAGCCAACGTCGCGAGTCGCGTTGCACTTCGAACTGTGTGTGTGTGCGGCGTGGGGCGTGCTTAAGTGGGCGTGGCGCAGCTGGATCTCGAAGAAACGTAGCCACAGAAAACTATGTCAAAAACTTTAAAAATATTTTCGCGGCACGGCGGTAAAGGACTTTCAGCAGGTACTTTTCTCCGTCAGCAGGGCGCTTGCCCCGCAAATGTGTGTGTGTGTGTGTGTGTGTGTGCGTGAGTGTGTTTGGCCAGCAGGTGTGAAAGATGCTTTTAAAGTTTGCCCATTGCCGTTGGCTGCCGCTGCGATTGTAAATAATATGCAAATTACGTTGAAACGACAAATATACGAGTATCCGTGCGGTAAATCAGGCAAAAACAAAGTTGCTGACAACAGAGGCATGATTGCATGGCGAGAGGGGGTTTGTCTGCAGGAGGGAGGGGCGGGGGGAGCGTGCGGCGCTAGGGCATCCATAGCACTTGAGAAACGTGCGAAGCGTGTTCAAGACGCTTGTCCAGGATACTGACGACGCGTCCTGTCATTTTCCTGTGGCAACTTCAACGATGCTGCTGCTCCATCTACAGCTGCTACTGCTGTGTATATTGATATTTGTGGCACGTTGAAGTTGAACGTTGATGCTGTCGTTGCAGTCATGCCGCACAGTCAGCCTGCTGTATCGTGGCAACATCAGCGCCTAAAAGCATGCAACATCAAGCATTCTGACGCTGCACACACACACACACACACACACAGAAACATAAATACATCACGTCAGCGAGCTGTCAATGAGCACAGCTCTTATATGGTGTCTATATGTATGCAAGTGTGTGTGTGTGTGAGTGTGTGTGTGTGCGCATGAGGGTCGTCCCGCTGCGCTCTGCGTGCGCCGTTACTCCAAATGTGTTTTATAAGTCATTTTTCCTGAATTTTTATGCACTGCAAGCTTAAAAAAAATATGTTCAAAACAGGACATGCTCGACTTGTGCACAAAATTGTTTTTGCTTTTTTTTTCTTTTTTGCTTGCTTTGCGTTGCCACAAAATGTTGAAAGTAAAATAATAATGATACTATAAGAAATACTTTCAATTTGAGTAAAATACGTACTCGGTTCCTGGAATATTTAATTTGTTTCATGATCAATTTGCATAACACGAACATAACTCGTATCTGTGAAATACTCTCCCATATATAAGTCGAAAAAAGGCTATTAATAAGTTGCATAGAAAAGACAGTAGATATCATCTCCCATAAAGTATATATATTCTTGATCAGGTTCAGCAGTCGAGTCGATATAGGCAACTTCGTCTTTCTTCCTGTAAATGCTCCTTTAATTCATGATTCAGTTTAACTTATTTTATCGATAATACTCTTCCGTTTTGCGAATATCGATACAGAAGAAAACATATCGGTAATCGAAGGGATCACAATAAATACAGGTCAACACCTTCGAGCTGGCTACAGGGCATATTTCAGTCGGAATGCCTGTGCTTGAGGCACTCACACTCTTTGCTCAAGTAAGTCTCAGCTCGAAGTGCAGTTGCATCGCAGCACAGCTCCCGTTGCTTCTGCTACCCCCCGCCCATCTTCTCATGCTGTGTGTTGGTGTGTGTGTGTTTTTTTATCCAGTTTTGCTTGCCACGCGCATGACTTGGTGCTAACAATAGCACTCCCGGATGCTGCAGCAGTAGCAGAGGCGGTAGCAGCAGCAGGAGCAGCAGCAGGAGCAGCATCTCAGTCAGTGACAGGCTCGTTGCCTGGTGCCTGGTTGCCTCTATAGCTGTCCGCCTGACTATATCCTGACTGTAATGGTCGGGCTTGTTGTGCCCGGCTATTGCATATACACACAAACACTCCCACTCAAACACACACACATACACAAACACACACATACAAATTGACAGTCTTTTAATTAAGAAGCCGTCAAAGATGGCGTCGACATGCTTCACACGCCGGCGTTTGCGTCAAACCAAGTGCAAGTGCGGCCATGTCACTGGCAATTATGCACCACAGTCGTGGCGTGGGCAGGAAAGGAGTGGGGGAGGGGGAGTTGATGCAGCAACATATAAAGCAAACGTCAACAGCAACACAACTCAATTTGAGTTTATTCACAAATTAATTGAATTTTCGGCTTACAATGCAAATGTTGGTGGCTGCAACATGAATTCACACTTGCTGCGTTTTTATTCCACTTTGCAATGGTGCACCTGCAATCGGTGGCCAGCAGTGCTGCAACTAATTAACCGCAAGCTGTGACAGTTTGCCGTCAATTACGCTGACACCTGCAGCTCGTCAGCAGACTTCTGGTTGCAACCGAATGCGATCGGGGATACATCAGCAAATGTCCAATTGACTCAGTTTGTTTTCGGCCATGTTTTCAACTTTTCTGTCCTTGCAGCTTTCTGTGTGCATTTCGGCATGTTGCCTTGCCACATATACATACATATACATGTGCATTTGTTTTCATTCTGAGCTGGCAATTTCGGCACTTGGATTGATGTTTAAATGACAAATGGAAATTGATGATGCCACATGTAAGCCTGAATACCCAGTAAGATAGCCAATTGCAGCATGCAACAGACACAGATTATTATTGTGTGTCTTCATGCTACAGACACAGTTAGTGGACAAACTCAATTGGTTAATTTGTTGGCTTTGTATTGTCTGCCTTGCCTGGGAATTGTGGCTTATTGTACTAAATTAAATCTGCAAATAAAGAAACATAAAAAAAAAACAATTTAATTATTTATTTTATTATTTGAATTAAATATTATCTTTGAGTCTAGAAAGCGAGTAGCATTTTTGAGCAGTGTATATGCTGGAGCTTGGCTTAAGGACCCACCTTGACAATTTGTGTCCGCAACGTGTTTAACTTTCTGGAAAGTTAGCTGGTGCCGCAAAAGAAAAACAAGCAAACCAAAAAAAAAGCATTGTTAAAGGGAAAGCTAAGTTTGCTCTTGAGCTGTCTGAAAATAAACTAAAATGGGCGGGGCAGATTGGGGAGTTGACAAATACTCAAAGCGTGTGAATTAAAGCAACAAGCAATCTAAAAACACTTGAACAGTCACTTGAACATAGCACAAGAATATCTATTAGACACTTGTGCTATATTAAAGTTCAGTTACTTAAGAGACCTCAAGGTGTGACTTATGTAAAATGTAAATGGGCAAAATACACAACTTATTTGGAATTAAATCAGTTAAAAGCGAGTAAAAATAGCCTGGTCAGAAAATGTCCTGTCCTAAATAGACTAACTGCATTAATATTTAATCAAACATAGCTTTGTTCTTTCTATCGATAAATCACCCGATCTAGAACACAAATAAGAGTTCTTTCCTTATTAAGAAAGAATGTTGTTGTAGAGAGAGCTCGATATCCAGAATAAAATTCTTACACTAAACTCAATTTAGAAATGTTTGGTTATAAAAATATTATATATTGCCTAACCAACTCTGATGAAATTTTTAAAGATATTTAAAATGTTCCCACAGTGCTTCATCATTTACCAGGCAAATAAAATAGTCAAACTAGATAGTTGATTATGATTAAGAATATATATAGTTTATAATTTATAGTTTACTTCACATTCAGCAGAACAATCGACATTTGTCCCACAGTGCTATGGACAGCTGAAGTGCATTTACTCCACATAGCCTATGTCCAGGGGCTATCATGCTTCTCCTTGCAACTTAAGATGCACCCACACACACACCACACACACACACACACACACATATTCACACACAAGAGCAGTTGTAAAATATTTTGCATGCATTTATTTGGTACTTGCACATTGAAACGAAGTCAAATAAATGGAAAATGGTAGTTGTTAGTTTTTCGTTGTTTGGGGGGCAACTTGATTATTTATGCCACATTCAATGTTGCCATTTGTTGTGCAAGAAAGTGCATAAATTTCAAGTATGCCACATACGAGTGCTACACATTACTTATACTGCTGTTAGTACTACCAGCCATATGTGTATGTACATACATACATATGTACATATGTGTAAAGAACGCGCCACACGTTGTGGCTGCCACAGCGAAAGTTGCCCGAGCTGAAAGAAAGTTCACCTCTTACACATATTTTGCTCTACACTTGCCGATAATTGATGTTTATTTTTGCACTCTAATTGGTTATTACGGGTAATAACTTTTAATGGCTTCAACAGCGACTCCAAAGACCGTTTTTCGTTTTATGTTCCATTAAATGTTTCACATTCGTTAGGAAACTTGTAAAACTACAATAATAAAGATGCTTTTCGAATTAAAAATAAAGTACACATGAGAGAAATGATGTTCATTACTTTGGTTACTATGCAACCTTTCCACCAGCAGCTCTAATTGAATAATTGATATTGTGTAGTGCCACATGAGGCAAGTTGCTCGTTTGATTTGTACAAACGGTTGGCAAAGTGGCAGCTAATTAAGTCGATTAAACAATGCTGAACTTTGACGAGCGACAAGAAATGAGCATTCATTAAACAGCCCAAATGCTTCTGCTCTTATCTGACAAATATATGTCAAATGGCCGGGTCCACATTTGATTGAAGCACTCAGCCAGAGAAATTTGATATACAAATTAGAACAAATTTACAAAAATCAAATTACAGCTCATAAAACAATGTGAGAAGATTGCATCAATAGCATTTAAATTGTGGTCCACTTACGACACAAAGCACATCCCAAAAAAGCGATGAAATAAGAATGCTCCAAGTGGGAGAACTCTACCACGAGAGATAGCCTTAACCCAATTAGTGATTTTATTTCCGACAATCTGTTATATGTTACGTTTAATTAATTATTCATTTATTAAGTGTACACAGAAATAAAAAAAATATTGAGTATTAAAAATAAGTTAGAAAAGCTAAGGATATAAAAAAAAATAACAGACATATTCAAATATTAAATTGTTCAACATTTACTGCCAAAATGAGGGAAAAATAAATATTAAATATGGAAGTGAAAGCATGAAGCAGACCGAAAATTAGAGATAAGCTAAGAAAAAAAAAACGTATAAGTTAAAATCACAGATTAAAAAGATTTATCTGATTAGGGTGTATAGAAATTACTTTTAAGTTTCAGCTTGTTTAATTAGTTTATAAGCCATGGTATTAAATGCGCCACATTGCTGTAGTGGCAGGCACATCCTCCAATCCGCCCCAGCCGACACTGCCCGCCTGGTAGTAACGATTGGGACAGACGAGAGGAGCTACACCGTCGCCGGAGCAGGCATCGAGGTGCTTCTCGCCACCAGCCCACATGTAGCTCTCTCCAATGTGCGCTTCTTTATGTTGAGCTCTGTCAATGCTCAGCTGCACTCCATTCCCATTACGGTAGCCGCAATTCATCATCCTGGTCATCGGCTCAAATGACAGTTTTTTGACAGTAGTTGTAATACATTATTTGTATTATAATTAATTATTAATTAGCTTACAAAAGTAAAGTAAATCGAGAATAATTAAAATGTTGTTGTACATTTTTGTACATTTTATATATTTATAAGACTACTAAATTTTGAATATAAAACATTTCTCAAAACTTTATGGCCCGTAATTTGTTGCGACGGAGGCTACATTATGTGGCAGCCATCAACGGCAGCGACAAAAAAGTTACTAAGACTTTTTTGCACATATGTAAATATGTCTTAATTTATTCATAAATCTCCAGGCGCTACAGAATACACATATACACTTTTTTGCCAACTTCCCAAGCACATACATAAATATGTAAATATGTATGTACATAAAAAATTACATTTGTGTGGCAAAGTCTGTGTTTCTTATCTGATATTGATGAAATTTCCCTTAATTCAATCCGATATTCATACGGACAAGCGAACAGATTGATGCTGATTAAGAATATATATATACTTAATATGGTGTCAGCTGCTTCTTTCTGCCAATTAGGTTCAGTTTCAGCTCTCCCGATTCAAATACATATATAAACAGCGCATAAGTGTATTATTCAGAAAAGAAGGATATATTTCTCATTCACTATGCGTAAACAACTATTAAACACTGCGTGTTTGCTTGGAAAACCAACTGTTTAAATATTACATTAATTATTTTTAATGGATATTTTATTTACACAACTATCAGCTATTTCAACAATGGGTCCTGTAACTCTGGTGATATGAATACGAATTGCGTTAATAAATTGCTGCAGTCGCTTTTAGCCAAATGGCAAATAGTGACTTTCAGCACTTTGCAATTATAAACATATTAATTAAATTAAGTGCACTTCCGCAATCATACACACACACACACACACACACACTGAGCAAGGGACAAAGCAGGTGCAATGACAAAAGCGACGCGTCAACTAAAGCGCTTCCCGGCAACATTTGACAGTTGGCTCAAACGGCAGGCAACAATCAACAATCCACAGTCAACAGTCAACAATAGCAGCTTTACAGTCACTCTGAACAGTTGTTGTACAAAGCTAGTTTATGGTCAAATGAGTTGACGGTCAGAGACAGCCTGGCTCGAACCCCAGCCCTGACATAGGCACATCATCAAGTGCAAACATAACCCCCCATCGCCCCACTACCTCCTCACCAACCCACCATTTGTCTGTTGTGCAACCCAGCAGCAAAGCATTTAATGAAATTGTCATCACTCTTTTCACTGCGAAAGAATGCATTTTATTTATATAAAATAAAGTGAATTACAATTTGCAATTCCATTTAAAGTGTTTCACAAAATTAAACGAAATAAGCCCTTAAGCATTAAGTTTTTAAAATATATCTGATTAAATGAATTATTTAATTAAATTTATCAACGAAGTGTGTGTGTGTGTGTGTGTGTGTGTGTGTGTATTTAATGATTGCTTTACAGCCAGAGTTCGTTTAATAATAATTCGAGGTAAGCCTGCAACAAGAAATGTTTCCTTAAATGTCGCATGGAAAATGCATGGAAAATGCAGCAATTATGACAAAAGTTGCTGACGTGAATCCTTACGAAACACATTCCCTTCCATGCCACGTTCATCTGCGATATTTCCCGTTTGTTCTGCATCGCCTTTGTTAATATGCTGTTGCAACCATGCTTGCAGCGCGGAGCCCATGCGGCGTATGTGTGTGTTTTTTGACACACACACTGTTGCAAACAATGCACTTGAGTTGTCTGTTGTTGAGTATATTTGCGCTTTGTTTCTAGTGTCGCTTTGTGTGCATCACGACATTTGATGAACTCATCATTTGAACTTTGACATCGCTGCTGCTGCTGCTGCAGCGTTGCAATCTTGCAAACATTGGTCACAATTCGGCCATGGGGCATGCACGCATATTGCATTTGCTGTTTTCCTAATTGCAAATTCACCTTTGTATCCCAACTTCATAAATCATTTAAGCCAGTTTCAGTTTTTTGGAATTTAGCTAACTTTTAACCTAAATTTGAAATATAGCCAGAAATATATAACCTCATTTAACTACTCAACTCAAAGCGTATGCAAATTGGAAAAGCCACAAACATATTAGATTTAGACAAATGGAATTTGTTGTACCGTTAGCTGTGTTTATTATAGACACCGACATGCACGTCAAGAATTTACAGGAGTCGCGCAATTGATGGATTCGTTTTAGCAATGCATAAATTACAACTTCTGCTGTTTTACAAATTACTTGCAACACATAATATGACAGCACTGGCGACGACTACGACAGTCATCGCTCACGAGCAGCTCACAGGCTCACAGTGGAGGTTGCAGGTGGCGTGTTGCAAGAACGACTGGCGCTTGCCACTTTCCGCTTGCTGCTTGAAGCCTGCTGACTGCTGCCTGCTGCCTGCTCTGCCAGCCGCATAATTTGCGTCAAGGCCCAGAGGAAATGTCGCCACGTAAACTTGCGGCCCTGTGTTGCTTCAAAGTTTTTCCAGCCCCAGAGCATACTACACATACAATCACACACTTAGCCACAACAAACACACACACACACACACACGCTCGCACAGCAACTTATTCAACTTACTTGAGGAGTTGTTGAGCATAAGAATTTATATTGCGTCCCGTTGCCTTGGCGTGCTGATCGAAAATGCACCTATTTAAACTTAAAGACATTTCAAGAGGCAACATAAACTATAACACCCACTTCCACATCTGCTCACACTTCACCTCTCCTGAACACTATTCCTCTGGAAGGCAGACTTTGCAGGCCGCGCTTCTAATTCCATCAGGGACTAAGTTGATTTAAGTGCCAGCTGATAAAATTACGCATACGCCTCCTTCGCAGGCACTGAACCTGACAGCTTATCTGAGCTGCTTTGTAGTTGGACAACTAACAAACGACTACAGCAACTACTACAACAACATCAACAACAACAATAACAATAACAACAACAATAACAACAATAATCACTACAATGAGCAACAGGCTAACCACATCAATGCCAAACGCAACTCAGCAGCACAATTTAAATAAATTTTATGTGCGATTTTATCATCAAATACACTTGAATTTATTTATTTCATTTAAAGCATTTATTTAAGCAATTTATTATTTTGTTCGTCTGAAAAATAAAATGAATATATATTTCAATACATATGTGACTTTTCAGACTGCATGTTTGTTTAAGTTTGTTAGAGCACATTCTGTATAAATGGTTTAAATTTAGCAATTTGTCAATTTTTATAAAATTTGTTTTTGAAAACCATAACATAAATAAAATCATAACTAAATACAAAAATATATATGTAAACATCAACAATATTAATAATAAAAACACTAAAAAGGTCGTGAAAAAATACATATAATATATGTAAACAATTTGAAAAACAATAATACCAACAATTTAGGTCAACTGAAAATTGAATATATCGACCTTAAATTGGAAAGGCATGTTGCAAAGTCATGCACTCCTTACAACAGGAGTTTTCTGCCACCTGCTCCCTGTCATAGTCTGTCTTATAAAGATACTTTCTCAGTATTCAATTCACTTTGGAATTTCAACAGAATGCAAATATGCAAACGTATCTACATACAAATAAATATATATTTATTAACGCGTCCGTATGTCAAATTGATGTGAAAATGTAATTTAAAAAATGAAACACAATAAAAAAAATATACAAAAAATTGTCAACTGCAATGAAAAAATAAAATCAAGCAACGAATGTGCAACCAACAAGGGAAATTGTAAATGCTGAAAATGGCTTGTGGTTAGGGGAGGACGGACTGCGGACCACGTTTAACTTCAATGCTTGATACTGTCATCCATATCCATACCCATTCCATACCCTACTCCTACAGTTTTTGCTGTTCCTGTTGATGATGATAGTGATGTTAATAATGATGTTGATGTTGACAATACGCGATTTTCGCCGCATGCACTTGCGTTTTTTATCGTACTCTGATACCAACGAAGAAGAGTATATGGGTTTATTGAAATGCATCAGAAAAATTGGGAAATCGGTAACATCGGCAAAATCAAATAGATGAAACCACATATCTCTCATAATTTTAAAGCTTAAACATTTATTATTAGGATTACTAAGGTCAATAAACCTGGAAGGTAGATTGCTAGTAAGCTCCACCTGAACTTGGCTACAAACGTTTGTTCATACAATTAAATTCTACATTTTTTAGGAAGAATTACCAAATTTAAAAGACTGATCCTAATAGCAGATTTTGAAGGTTGATAAATAAAATATTCGAGCCAGAATAAGCCAATTTCAAGAGTACACTAATGATTGTTCAAAGATCGAGCTGGCAA
Organism: Drosophila kambysellisi; assembly: GCA_035042185.1. NCBI lineage: Eukaryota > Metazoa > Arthropoda > Insecta > Diptera > Drosophilidae > Drosophila > Drosophila kambysellisi. The sequence goes on from JAWNLS010001251.1 coordinate 8,664,518, forward strand.
AGATTTGCTGATATCAGAGTATCCAGGAGTCATTGCTTAAAATAACAATTAGGCTTTGATAGATACGAAAAAAAATATATATAAATATAAACAAACTGCCGGGCACTTTCACGCTTTAAACAATCAACACCTGTTTTTAATGGCGATATTTAAAATACAATTGAGGAAGCTCCACTAACACACTTCAAAGTATACATTTTCAACGAGAATTCAATTTAAATAAGCTTTTATCAAATGTTTGAACTAATTCACTCTTAATTGACTTTATATGTATGCAAATTGTTGATTTAAGGCTTTACAAAAAATATATATCTACATAAAATACTTTACTTTAACAACAGTATCATGTATTTTTGGGAATTTAAACTTAGTTTTATATTGCTTGATTAGGTAAACATTAGCTAAAATTTATATATTTCAATAGTTTTAAAGGTCAAGCTCTTTAGGCTTGTTAACAAATTGTTGAAGAACTTTTAGTGGCATTGAGACATAAACATACCAAAATTCATTGTCAAGTGCAATGTTTATGACGGCACCATTATGCAACAGCCGCCACAAAGCGCGCCTCGGCCTGTTTGTGTAATTAACGTGGCTGACTTTGTGGCCGCTGGCATTTGGCCAACAATTGCAGCCGCTTTTGCAGTTATGGCAACAATTTAGTTTTTATCAATCTTTTTTGCAAGCCGCTTGTTGACTTCGCCCACAGACAGATAAAGCATTTGAAACACACACACAAAAAATACATTTGTTCTGTGTGTTGAATTCTTTTTGCACAGTTACAATTTACCAACAGCCCTTTGCTCGTTTTTTGTTGGGCAGCTGTAATTAAAAATTCATCATACGCCATGTTTGTGCCTGCATTGGAGCTGGCGTTGGTGTTGGCGTTGGCGTTGGCTTTGTTGCAGCAAAAAAGCGTGCAACTTAATGAACTTTAAAGTTTTTGCAGCACGCTAATTGGAAAACAATTAAGGCACACCAACTAGCCACGTGGCTGAAGCCATAAAGTCGAAGGATTTCAAGGATATACAACTTTTTTATGCTGCGATGGCAGCGATCTAAAAACTTTGTACAAGCAACGGAGAGAGTCAAATGAAATTGGTTGAGTATAGAATTCTCATTTCAGAATTGGTTTTGAATAAAACAAAAAACATCAACAATTAAGAGATAATACACGTTGAAATTGCTCTTATATAATTAAACTTATTATTATTATTTATTGCATTAAAAAATCAGTAAAATTAAACTTACCCAAATATCAAATATCACAATCATGTAGTTTTCACAATAAATTCTATTTGAAATTGAAAATACTACCTGGTGACCTCTTTTTCACTGAAGATTAATCAATGAATCTGTTTGAAGTGGAATTCTGACGAGATTCGCTATATGAAGGCGAATTAATGCTTTTAAAATTGATTCGTTGTAAAGAATAATAAATAATCGAAAAATCAACCTGTTAAAGTTGGAATTCTTTTGCGCTTCTAATTTTTTTTGAGCCAACAGAACTGATACAGACTCAGTCGTCTCCACGAACATTTTCGAATATCGCTCTCTGCTTTTTATTCTATGATACCGAAGGTATATTAAATAAAACTCCTTTCCTTTTGAGAATGCGTTGAGTTTTGACGAAGTTATGGCATTTTGAAGGTTCGACCTATGCCCATAATCCGATATCCCGATTTTGGGACTATAATTTTGACTTATGTTCCGACCCAAAATTACGTTTTCAACTTGAAATGTAGGATTGATCTAGAGGCCAAACTATGATTAAATCTCCTTTGCTTTTGAAAATCCGTTGAGTTTTGACGAAGTTATGGCATTTTGAAGATTCGACCTATGCCCATATCCCGATTTTCGGACTGTAATTTTGACTTATGTTCCGACCCAAAATTACGTTTTCAACTTGAAATGTAGGATTGATCTAGAGGCCAAACTATGATTAAACCTCCTTTGCTTTTGAAAATCCGTTGAGTTTTGACGAAGTTATGGCATTTTGAAGATTCGACCTATGCCTATATCCCGATTTTCGGACTATAATTTTGACTTATGTTCCGACCCAAAATCACGTTTTCAACTTTAAATGTACGATTGATCTAGAGGCCAAACTATGGTTAAAACGCCTTTGCTTTTGAAAATCCGTTGAGTTTTGACGAAGTTATGGCATTTTGAATGTTCGACCTATGCCCATATCCCGGGTTTCGGACTATAATTTTGACTTATGTTTCGACCCAAAATCACGTTTTTAACTTTAAATGTAGGATTGATCTAAAGGCCAAACTATGGTTAAAACGCCTTTGCTTTTGAAAATCCGTTGAGTTTTGACGAAGTTATGGCATTTTGAATGTTCGACCTATGCCCATATCCCGGTTTTCGGACTATAATTTTGACTTATGTTCCGACCCAAAATCACGTTTTCAACTTTAAATGTACGATTGATCTAGAGGCCAAACTATGGTTAAAACGCCTTTGCTTTTGAAAATCCGTTGAGTTTTGACGAAGTTATGGCATTTTGAAGGTTCGATCTATGCCCATAATCCGATATCCCGATTTTGGGACTATAATTTTGACTTATGTTCCGACCCAAAATTACGTTTTCAGCTTGAAATGTAGGATTGATCTAGAGGCCAAACTATGATTAAATCGCCTTTGCTTTTGAAAATCCGTTGAGTTTTGACGAAGTTATGGCATTTTGAAGGTTCGATCTATGCCCATAATCCGATATCCCGATTTTGGGACTATAATTTTGACTTATGTTCCGACCCAAAATTACGTTTTCAACTTTAAATGTACGATTGATCTAGAGGCCAAACTATGATTAAAGAGCCTTTGCTTTTGAAAATCCGTTGAGTTTTGACGAAGTTATGGCATTTTGAAGGTTCGACCTATGCCCATTTGCTGATATGCCGATTTTCGGACTATAATTTTGACTTATGTTCTGACCCAAAATCACGTTATCAACCTTATGCCGACTTAGAAAGCTTAAATACGCATATATTCCATAATTTGTAAGCTAGAGTCACCAAATTTTGAAAGTATGTTACTGGTAACTCCCCTAAGAGTTCGATAAAAAAAAAATTGGATGGCCACGCACACTCCGCCTACCTAAACTCACACCGTCGGTGTAAATCGATAAGACCGTATATCTCTTATTTTCTATTTTCCGCATAACTAGAATCAAAATTGTTAACTAACACACATATTAATTGCAGGACAAAATTACGAAAACCTGTCAGAGAAAGTGTTTAATAAACTCATCTTTCAAGTCAGTTAGTGACGCAATATTCATCATTATCAAAATCCACAAAATGCAAAACACTGGAGGCTGCATGAAACTTTCCCTTGCCAGTTGCCACTTTACCCTTGCAACTTGCCACTTTACCCTTGCCACTTGGCATTCTTCGCTTGCCACTTGCTAGTTTCGATGTCTTGTAAAATTTTCCGCCGTGGCTGCTCAGCCGCGCAAAAAGCGGTTGTTTGGATTTGTGGTAGCTGCAGAAGCTGCAGTTGTTGCTTGTTAGCCTAGAAATGCAGCAAAAATTTGAAATTTGCTTGGGTGGACAACTTTGTGTCGGAGAAGACAATCGGATGTTACCACAGCGGTCAGGTAATTGAAAAACTTTGAACGATTTGCTTTTGGGCAGCGCACACAGCAAAGAAATACAACTTTTGATTGCAACTCTTTTTGAGCATACAAAAAAAAAAAGCCTGCAAAATATGAACTCAATCAATTGCCGCTTCAAGGATGGCATAGACAGATAGGATTTAGGCTCGATGCTCCAGTGGGTCACAGAGCCACCAACCAATTTCACTTCCTACCACTCACGCACGTTCGCACTTTCCGCTATGCCACAAACGGAAATGCACAAATCACGAACGGGCAACGCATTCTTTGTTGCACGCATCCAAACGAAACGGAACGGAAATATGCGTGCAACATATGCGAACGAGCTGACGGCTGGCAGCAAACAAAACAAAAAACCCCTACCGAAAAAGGCAATAAACATATTGCCAATCTAGAGTCGTCGACTAATTGATACCCTGATAAATTGTTTATTATTTTCAAAAACTAGTTACAAAATATTGTTTTAATCTATTAAAAAAAAAGGTGAATTGTAATTTGTTTTCTAGCTTTTGCAAAAATGTTGTGAATTTTTTAAATTATATATTGTCTTAGAAACCTTTTATTAATAATTAAAAGTAATTTTTTTCATGAATTTTAAATACAAATTTTAATTAAACTTATACATTCAAATTATTACCATAGGTAGAACCTAATCCAGTATTTAATTATCTTAAATTTTATAAATATTAATTTTATTCTAAAAAAAAAACTATAGTTCTGAAAAATATGTGGAAAAAGGTGAAAAGAGCCGAGAATATAATTGTTTTTTTTGGAAAATCGATTAATAGTTATAAATAATAAATAAGGGTACCAAAAAATCACACATTCACTTAAAGGCAAACAGAAAATATGCAAAAGCGCAAGCGATGCAAAGTCGACTACTGACACACATATGAATGCAACCGGATGCCACTGGATACATCATGGGCACATCGGATTGGAAGGAGAGGAAAAATGCTCTTCTTGCTTTTTGTATTTTATTTAGCCTGTTTACACATGTTATGGGATCGGCACGGGTTCCTTGCGGCTGCCGCCATTGCTGCTGTCAGCAACTTGTGCGCAATTGAAACTTATGAAATGTAAAAATTTTCACCCAAAAAAAAAAAAAAATGCTAGGATAAAAGGAAAAACAGTGAAATCATGAAAAACAGGGAAAACAACACGACAGGCAGCTATAACAAATGTGGAATCCAGCAAAATACAAAAACCAATGCAAAAAATAAAAAAAAAAAATGCAAAAGCACAATGTAAGTTAAACAAAAGTTGTGTGCAACTTTCTGCGGAAACGGAAACGCATGTTGCGCCATCGCAATGGCCGCCCAGAGCTTTTGTTTGGCAGCAGCTAAAAAAGATTGCAGAGCAATACAATAAAAATAAAGCAAAAATTGAATACAAATGTTGTATTGTAGTTGTACAGACAAGTGGCCTAAATGCAATTCAATAGGTTAACTTTCAGAAAGGGGCCCAACAACAATGCGAACGCTTATCCCAAAAGACCTGGCCTGCTGGCAGTTCAACGACTTGGCAGTAGAAGCTGCCTGCCACTGCAACGAAATATAATTAAAATGCTAAAGAAAAATGCAAGTGGCAATTGCCGTTAGCCAAAGCCAATTAACCGCGTCGCGTTTCCTTCTGCTTTTTAACAATGGCAGCGGCAATGACAACAAACACAAAGACAACAACAATTGGGGGCAATCATAAAGTCACTTGCTGCACGGAAATTGCAAGTTGCGGTCAACCATGCCACGTAGCCCAGGCGGCAAGTCACTACAGTTTTCACAGCGAACGGAAATTGCAAACTGCGGCTGACACGCCAAAAGGTGCAGCGATTTCTATAAATATTTAAAATACTTAAGACATTTTTTTCGCTGTTGTAATTAGCGATATATTAAGTTGCATACATATATCCAACCTATATAAATATATATAGATTAGTCGGTAGATATTTTATTGAATTCATCAGCAGATTTAAAGTAATACAAGCTGCGAGATGCTTTCATCCCTTGAAGGATGCTGCTGCTTGATCTCGAATTCAACATGATGTGGCTGCTGCTCCTGCTTGATCTCAAACTCAACATGATGGGGCTTCTGATCCTGCTTGATCTCAAACTCAATATGATGTGGCTGCTGCTCCTGCTTGATCTCGAATTCAACATGATGTGGCTCGTGCTCCTGCTTGATCTCGAATTCAACATGATGCGGCTTCTGATCCTGCTTGATCTCGAATTCAACATGATGTGGCTTCTGCTCCTGCTTGATCTCAAACTCAATATGATGTGGCTTCTGCTCCTGCTTGATCTCGACTTCAGCATGATGTGTCTTGTGCTCCTGCTTGATCTCGAATTCAACATGATGTGGCTTCTGCTCCTGCTTGATCTCAACTTCAACCAATTGGTGCACTGGCTTCTTGTTGGATTCAGCAATCATTTCCAGTTCAATATGTTGATGTTTCTGCTCATGCACGACTTCAATCTCAATATGCTCCGGCTTCTGCTGCTGCTTCATCTCAACCTCCACTTGATGTGGCTTCTGATTATGATTGATGATCTCAAACTCTAGCTTCTCATGGTGAGGGGCAATGTCCACAACGACGTGTTGATGCTTCTCTTTCAGTGGACGCACCTCAGCCACAATGTCATCGTATTTAGAGGCATCGAATTTAGCGGCCGATGGCCTGCTGTTCTTTTTGGGTGGTGCGCCAGCCCGCTCCAGCGTCAGAGCAACGCTGCTGCCCACCAAAACAGCCAGTGTAATACAAATTGCGACTTTCATCATGGGACAACGGCTTGAAAAAGACTATGGTACGACTATGGCGGCAGTGCCATTTAAATAGTCGCTAAATATGCGAATAACCAGTTAATTAGAAGTCAATAGTCCGTGTTATCAACGCGAAAAACCGAAAAAAAAAAATAAAACAAAACAGCAAACAGAAGCTGACAGTGTGGGGCATAACGAGCGCAACATGGCCAATTACAAGTTGTTAGATAAGATACAGACAGACAAAGAGATGAAGATGCACATACATATTCTAATTAAACGCGAAAGCAATAATAGCAAATTGACACTCTTCAGTATTGAATGTTTATTAATGATGGTGGGTATTTCCTATGTCTGCTTAATGTCATAGATGCGAACCAAATGATCCTCGCCGCAGCTGGCCAACTGTAGCTGCAGCTGACCTGGTCGAAACTGCAAGCGCTTCACAGTCAAATGATGCGCAGAACTGAAAGATATAAAGAATAAGTATGCATTTAAAAATAATAATATTATTAGCTTGCACTCACTCCTTGTTTAAGTCGCAGCTTAGTTGCCATTTGCCAGGGGTAAACTGATAAATCTTGATGATGCCACTCTCGGTGCCCAGGGCCAGCAGATAGATTTGCGCCTGCTCATCCAAGCAGCGATGCGCAAAGCTCACAGCCGTAATCGATTCATTTTTCAGCTCAAGCGTACCAGCAGCTTGCCAGCCGTTTAGAGAGCTAGTGGAAGCTGACTGCTCCGCCGATGGCTCCGACTTCGTCCAGGCAACCACTTTGCCATCGCGTGAGCTCGTCACAAAATATTTGCCATCGTGCGACCAATCGCAGGACCAAATAATGCGCGTATGCACACCGTTAGTCTTATCAGAATTGGCCACCAGCGCATAGTTGCTGAGCGGCTCCTCAATCTGCTGTCGCTCGTACAGTGACCAGCGTCGATCGCGGGAAACAGACAGCAAATAACGCGCATCCGGCGAGAAGCGCAATTGTGTAACAGTCAACTGATGACCGCTTAGCTTCTGCAGCTGCTTCCAGTTGGCTGTGTTCCTGAGAAGTGCTCAACGTTAACCACCTTATGCAGTGTGCAGTTGCTTCAGCACTTACCAGATTATTATCTGTGCATGCTCCGCATTGCTTGCCCGGCAAGTGGAAGCCAGCAGTTGCCCGTCGGGTGTAGCTGCAAGCGCATACAGCTCATAGCCATGTCCGTACAGCTTTTGCAATTCTGGCCAGAGTGTGTTCTGCATCAGTGTCTCCTCCTGCGGCGGCGTTTGCAGCGAGATGGGCACAAAGTAGTTGTCTGGATACTCATTTTTGGCTGTCGAGTTCTTATCGGACTCTGTTTCGACTTGGTAGACGGCCTTGTTGGAAAGTCCCAGTGATGGCACCGAAGCTCCTTTGGGCAGAGCTGATAAATATAATTACGATAAAATCAGTCCTGTTTTTGCTTTATCGTCAAGAAATTATTTTCGAGTTCCATCAAGTTGAAAATGGTTGTCTACTCACAGTCCAGCAGAGCATCGCCTGCAGCATCTTGTTGCAGTCCGCTGATGTGTCGAAAGTTTTCTATGAAATTCGCTGGGGCTTGGAATGTGCGCACAATTTTCTCCTCAGCGCCGCTGGCAAACTTATAGCGCGAGAGTAGCGCCAGTGTCTGCATATCGTAGCCATGAACCTGGGGACGTGCCAACTCATGCCAAGTGGTCGACTTATTCGCCTGCAGCCATGGAGCATGCAGACGCGTCGTTTGATCCGCGGATACAGTCATCAGATATGCGCCTTCCTGCTCCCAGGCCAAGTCGCGCACTTGACCATAGTGACCGCCTACAATGACATTTGGTGTCCAGAGCTGCTGCTTCTCCTCGCTCTGATTCCATATGTGAAAGCCGCCCTGGTAGCTGTGTGCCATTATGGAGCGACCATCATGCGCAAATTTGCCGCCAAAGAAACCCATCGAATTGCCGCCAACTTCTCCAACACGCACCTGTTCCAGCCACACGCCCTCCTCTGTGGGCGCCCACACAATGACAGTCTTGTCAATGGAGGCAGACAGTAGCCGAAGTTCTGTAAATGCAAAATGTGAATTAATTGGAAAACCTCAATTATTTTTATTTACTACAAATTACCCTTATCGGCGTTCTTGTGCCAGTGCACACCGTAGACCCAGCCCTCGTGGCCATAGAGAACTGATTCGAGACTGACAGCATACCAGGACTGATTGCCCACTTGAATAATCTTATCCTCGACGCGAATCTCGCCGCTATCCGCTGCGCTAAAGTCCAGGATCTCCATGTGATTTTCGCACACTTGCTGCTCGGTGCGAGGCTCAATGCGCCACAGGCGTATGAAATTATCCTGTGAGCCACTAGCCAGCAGCAAGTCATCGTCATCGTAGACAAAGTCCAAGGCACGCACCCAATCCTCGTGGCCGCTTAGTTTGTGAACCAGTTGAAATCTGCTGGCGCTCGTTTCACTGTTGTCAACTTCCAACTGCTCCGCATACAGGGAGACTGTCTCGTCGTCCGAGCTAAAGGCCAGCAACACTTGCTCGCTCTTGGGCAGCAGCTTGAGGCGCAATGAAAAACAGAATCCGCCAGCCAGTTGTACAGTTTGAAGACAACTGATTTCATTATTTGGCTGCATCTGCCACACTTTGATGCTATTATCGGCGGCAGCTGTTGCCAATAGCCAAACTCCACTTGGACGACGCACTCCATCGACAGCATTAACGCCGCTTTCGTGTCCCTTGAGCAAAATTCGCTTTTCGGCGCCCAAATTGTCCAATTGCCATAAAACTGCATTAGCATCGTCAGCACCGGAAATCAATTGATACTCATCCAGCCATTTAACTGTATTCACACGCTTTGTGTGCTCCACCAGCGTGAACAATATTTTCGCTGAATTTCCATTGTACTGCAACAAATACCCGTTTATAAGAAAACAATAGAAAATTGTTGTTTTCTTACTCTTGGATCCAGCACTACAACAGCATTGCAGGCACCATATGCAATCAAGCCACTTGGACCCCAATCGGCGCACTCCGTGGTGCGATTACAGGCCACCGAGGTGTATAAATTCGTGACTTGCATGCCAGTTTTACACCTAAAACTTAATATTTATTGCAATATTTATACACGTGCGGTGATTGAGGGCCAATGCAATCCAAACTATAGCAGATACAGCTGTTACTGCGGCAGAAGCAAGACAACAGTATGGTAACTCCACAGTGCTGCCAGACAGTGGAAGACTTTAAAAATATGCCTGTTATAAACGAAACATATTTAATAAATAACTATCTAAAATGCAAATTCAATATAAAAAGAATTATTTGATTATTTTGCTATTATAATTTTTGCTCAACAATGGCATGCTCTGCTAAATATGAGCAAGTTAAAAATAACTCGCACAACGCGGCAACCCTGCGCTGTTTATAAATAAACATTGTTTGTGTGTACACTTGTGCTGTTTTGTGCTGTGTCTGGCTTTGAATTGGAATTGGAAAAAGTGCAGCGACAATAAGGCAGCGACACACTTTTAATTAAAAGTAATTTCCATAATTGATTCGATTGTGACCCGAGCGCTGTTAACAAGTTTAGTCTAACAGCGACTGTGCCACAGTTTCAGTCTCCCCACTGACTCACTCGCGACTTAATCTCTATAAAAAATTTGTCTACTTCTTTTTTTTATTGTCCCCTGTGTTTAGGTGAAAAATGCATGAATGTGTTTCGCCAGCAGCATAATCGAAGCGCATAAGAAGTTATTTATAGCGCCAGAGGCCGACAACAACACGTCCACCACCAGCAGCAGACGCAAATCAACCAACAAAATGTCGCGCAGCAAATCCCGTCTGCAAACTGAAGTCTGCGGCGATTGCGGAGCATCGGGTTAGTCCAAGGGGAATTCCATATGCTATAATTTACATTGAGAGTAATAATTTTCTTTTTTAAGATCCCTCGTGGGCATCCATCAATCGTGGCATTTTACTGTGCGCGGACTGTTGCTCGGTGCATCGCAGCCTGGGACGACACATTTCCATTGTGAAATCGCTGCGTCAAGGCAATTGGGAGCCGTCAGTGCTGAATTTTGTCAATTCGTTAAACGCACATGGCGCCAACAGCGTATGGGAACATCATCTGTTGGATGGCAGCACAAATTCGTCGGGCAGCAAACATGTGCCACGCTGGCGCAAACCAACGCCCAAGGATGCACTGCATCCAACCAAATCGGATTTCATCAAGGCCAAGCATGTCAATTTAAATTTTGTACTGAAGCCCAGTCTGCAGGATGATGACGACTCTAGCAACGGTGGTAGCAGTCTTGAACAAGAGCTGAGTCGACAGCTGCATGCCAGCGTTCGCACCAGCAATCTGGAGACATCGTTGCGCTTCCTCGTACAGGGCGCCGATCCCAATTATTATCATGAGGAGAAGTGCTCCACTCCGTTGCACATGGCAGCCAAATTTGGCCAAGCCTCGCAAATTGAAATGTTGCTCATCTATGGCTCAGATGTGAACGCGTTGGATGGCAATGGGATGACGCCCCTGGAGTTGGCCAAGGCCAACAATCATAGCACCATTGCAGAACGTCTGCTGGACGCCATGTACGATGTGACAGACAGACTCATTGTGTTCATGGGCGGCAAGAAGCCAGATCATGCTGTAAGTCTCCCACTTTTAATAACAATTTCATATAGATAATAATAATGCTGGAAATAATCATTTGCAGTGCGGTCGCCATTTGATCATTCCGGATACAAACAGCGCGGAGATCAGCGAACAATTGAAAATAGCACGCGGCAAGCTGCAGCTGGTGCCCAATAAGATGTTTGAGGAGCTCGTCATGGATCTTTACGACGAAGTCGATCGCCGCGAATGCGAAGCCAGTGAGTGAAGCAAGCAACAATATGAGTTTTATTAAATACCCAGACAGACATATGGCAATGATATTATATATTTGAATATCAGAAAATTAACAAACATATAGTTAATTTTTTGATATTCATTCATGTCCAGAGCTGCTGCTTCTCCTCGCTCTGATTCCATATGTGAAAGCTGCCCTGGTAGCTGTGCTTCTGAATAAATAGTAGCCCGATGATGAGGGGATGAGGCTAGTTAATATACAAACATATGGACTTATTGGATTTAGTACACCTAGATCCATTCAACTGTATATTTGATTCTGCTTAAACTTGACCTTGAGTTTTATATAACATTGCATTTAATATATATGTTTACAGTTTGGTCGACAAGCACGCTGAATGCTGAGCATGCGACGGTGCCATTTCTGCCAGCAAATCCATTTTTGAGCGCCACCCGCAATCAGGTCTGACCGTGGTGTACGACACAACTATCGCATAGTTTACTAATTAATTTAACCTTACCACAAACAGGGTCGCCAGAAGCTGGCACGTTTCAATCGCGCCGAGTTCGCCGGTCTGCTAACTGATGTGCTAATCGATGCGCTCCGACGCCAGAATATGGCCAATTTGAGGCCGTTGGATGCGCCGTTGGCAACGCAGTCGCTGCAATTGCTGCCGTATGGTAACAACTCAACCATGTACAGCAGCTCGTTTGAGCAGAGCGCGCATGATCCAAATCTATCGGACGATGAGCCAATCTACGATCCGGTGGCTAGCGATGATGACTACGCGCCGATGCCGCCAATGGCGCAGCAGGTAAACCTTATGCGCCAAAAGATACTCAAGCTGAACAATAGCTTCGGTTAGACTAAGTGTAACAAGTGTATTCAAATGGTCAATGTAGTGCCTAGATACATATAATATATATATATATATATATCGACATATAGACCATATGCAAACCTCATTAGTAGATACCCCAACTAGTTGTAAGCTTTTCTAGTTCATGGTCTACAGTCAAATAAAATTAGTTGCTCATGTAAAAGTGTAGTTTAACTTGAATTAGTGTCATTCTTCATAGCTTTTAGTCATTATTAATTATTATTTTAGTTACGTTTCTTTTGTTTAACTTATTATTTAATAATTTATTTCAATACCCAGGCCATTGTACACACTCCGCCACGAAATGCGGACGAAATGGAAACGCTGCGGAAACAGCTCAACGAATACAAAACTGAGATCAATCAGCTGAAGAATGTGGTGCAGCAGCTATCCAGCGAGAATTCGCAGCTCAAATCACAATTCAACAGCGCCTCCAACAACAGCGTCTACGATGAGCCACTGTGAGCCTCCTTATACTTTACTTCAATTCAATTTTAATTTAATTAATTATATTTTCCGTTTTTTTATTATTATTGCTTTTTTGGGTTAGTCGCATTGATTTGAGTCTAAACAGTCCAGACTCGGAGCATGAGCCTATGTCACTGCCGGAGGGCTGCAGCAATGCTGCAGCTGCTGGTGCGGACAGTGCCTCATCGAATAACTCTTCCAATCAATCGACCATCAAACGACCCGCCAGCATGTATGAGCGTCGTCTGGCCAATAATTTGGCCAAGGGCAACAACGATGTGCGCAACACGACGAGCATGTACCAAATGGCTGGCGATGGCAAACCATTTGGCGAGGAGGTCAAGCTGCGCTCCGATCTGGTCACGCGCTGCCTCAAGGAGCTCATCCAGGCCATGCATCCGACAACGGAGGCTGAGAAGCAATCCGTAGCGCCACATGGTGAACGTATACGAAGCGCTGTGACAGACCTGATAGCGCTTTATGCCAATCTGGTTAGTTTTAAAGGGCAACCTATGCTAGAAGCCAGTTATTATACAGAGACTATTCTCTTAAACTTCACAGCCACCAAATGCGAATGAGACAACGCGCGAGACTCTCAAGCAGCTGACACGCAAGAATATACTCATACAGCACGAGTGCGAGAATCTGCAAAAGTCCATCGAGGCCGACGACAAGCTGGCCATACAGAAGAATACGCTGGAGGTGCGCGATTGTGCCTTCCACATAGCCAGTGCCATTAAGACCCTTGTGCTGCAGTTCTATTGAGCCGACGATGCGTAAGCACATTTTATAGTTTTTAAGTTCCCAAAAGTGTTTCAAGGCGTTTAAGCTAACTACAGTTATAGTATTAACCACCCCCGATTCACGTCCCTTATAGACACTAACCAAGTGCTTCCCTTAAATTGACTAACGAAATTTAATTTGTTTGCCACATGAAGCAAAAGATTTTTTATTTGTATTAATAAATGTTTTACATAAAGCGATTTTTCCAATATGTTTTCATAGCATATTGAATAAAATAGTTTGTGTTTTTATACCAAATATATTTGAGCTTGTTAAGTTCTTGAAACTGGAGAGAAATTTTCACAAAAGAAAATATATATACTTATGAGATTATATTTCTTTATCTCGTGTAGAAAAGTGCAATTATACTTTTAACGCAAAAATACTCAATTAAGTGTCTTTTTGCGGCTGTCAAGACTCGAAGTATATATGTATTTGCCTTTTGATATATGTATATATATACTATATTGTACGTTTAGTTAACTGTTGTATTTAAAGCATGGACATTTATTTACGCATATTTTGAGAAACTTTTTCAGTATCTGTTTCGTCCTACGTCTACGGTTTATTTAATTGAATTCATTGGTCTGTTTTTGCATCCACCCACATATATACAGATATATATATATATATGTATGGTTTTTGTATTTATACTTGTTGGCAATTCAATTGCATTTGTCTAAAATATTGCGCCACTGCATTTGCTATGTTTTACATATAGTTTATTTTGGAAAGGAATTCTACTTTTTTTTTTGCTTAGTTAAGGAACAGTTGCCCAAACGTTGTGGGTTTTTTCCCTTCTGGTTTAAAAATCTTTTAGATCATGTACTATTTCAATTGTGTTTGTGTATATATAGTTAATGATTGCATTGTTTTCTAAACAGTTAACAGCACTCCAAAAGTGGCCATAAAATATACATATATGCTCATACAATACCTACATCCAATATCCTCTCTAAAATATTGCTTGCTTTCCTCACATATCAATTACCCGAACCGGACCGATGCACACTAGCTAAGAGTTAACTTGGGGAACATAAATCTAAAATACACACAAAATACTGCTACAACCATTGCTGAGAAGAGTTTTCACTGGAAAAGTTTGACGGAATGTCTGCGACAACGGTTTCTGTTTTTTTTTTTTAACAATTTATAAGCTCGTCTCAGGTTGTGTATGATAAACCATAAATATATAAATCATAGGTATGTGTCTTAAAATCTTTTATCTTTGCATCAACTTAATTTAGGAATTTATCTAAACTTATGTTAAACTTTAGGTACATACAATATTAATATCAATATCAACTTTTGCGTTGGTTTCTGTTGCCGTCTTTAAAGAAGTCTTAAATCGTTTTTAATCAAACTTAATAAAATTAATATTAATATAATAATAACAACATCAATAAATAACGTATCGATTCATATCATATCTAATTATATTTATAAATAAGACGATCTCCATCGATGCGTAACTAATCTTGGACTACTAACTGTACTTCCTTAACTCACATATGTCTTTCCAAATCGGTTACTGCCCTACAACTCGTTTCAAGTTGCCTACATTTGTAACTATAAAACAAACGAAACAAAGAAGTTGAAAAATCAAAATTAAAAACACGCAAAAATAGAAAAATAAATTTAAATTACTCGTCCTCCGCCTCGGTAATGGTTGAGTTCATTATCTGTGCGTCCTTCTTAAACAGCAGCTGCCGATAATGCTGAGGAAATAGAAAAAAACCATATTGAAGTCTCGAAAAGAATAGAGTAAATTTGTGGCTTTTACCTCTTCGTTCTGTATCATAACAATGCGGTGTTCCAGCTGAGGGGCAAGATCGCATGTCGACTGCTCCAGATCATCCAGAGAGGCGCGACGCAGCATCTACCATGACAACAAAAGTATTAGTTAACTCAGAACATGGTTTGATTATTGATGATGAGCTTTAAAAACGAGTTTATTCAACTTTCTCTCCTACCTTCTGTGAATTGCCATGGGTCAGATCCAGAGACTTGTTGTGATGACCCACGGATAGTTTGCGTATAGGCGATGGACCATCGAGATCCAGACTGTCAAGGCATTGGACGAGGCTATGCCGGCGCGACAGTGTCACCAGCGACTGTCGATGCTTTGTGTTCTGGCCACATTTTCGCGAATTAATTGCCTTGAAATGATTCTGCAGCGTTATGCCCAGCTCTGGACACGCATCGTCGTCCATCTGAAAGTTGGAATAAAAACTATATTCATATATGTAAATAACGAGAATATGTATAAGCATATTACCAGCACTTTGGATTCTTTGAACATTGTATAGCCGTCGCAGCCCATGAATAAGTAGCTCTTGACGCACAGCTTGTAGGTCTGCTCCAAGTTCAGATACTCATCGCCCACCTGTATGAGTTGCGGATCGATGCGTTTGCCGGGTTCCCCTTGTGGATCGAACGCAAAACTAATGCCGGCCACCTGAGGAAAGCGGCCCTCCAGCTTGGGATAGGCGGACACGCCATTCTCCAGTGCCTGCCACAGCACTCTGCCCTTGACCTCCACCAGTATCAATGGATCGCGCATGGGTATTACATTAACCAGATCGCCCATTGTGAATGCGCCCACGGGATGTATGCGATCCGAGCGAAAGGTGCCACCATTTAGTATAACCACATCGGCACCCACAGCTGCCAAAACGACATCGCACACCCAGTTGCCCAGATTCGTTTCCTGGGTTCGCACACGCGAGAAGCGTCCATCAAGCTCCACACTAAAGACACCCATTACATCTGATAATTTGCTCTCAATGAACTCTGAAAGCGGAATGGAGAATGTAATTTATAAATTGTTTGCAAAAATAAATTGTTTTTCTGATTAGATCTGGCTTACTGGCATATTTGGCTAGTTCCTGCTTAAGCAGCGGATCCTCAGGTATTTTGGCCGTCACATCCACGCATTTCACATCCGTGGTGAACTGTGTGCGATTGTTGGCCTGTCGCTCGATGGTTATGACGGAGAATTGCTGGAAATCTGTGCCGGATTTGACAATCATTTTGCCATTGATTTCGGTCACTTCGCGCACATGATCGTGCCCACCCAGGATGATATCGATGCCATTGCATTTCTCGGCCAGATTGATGTCGTTGGGTGTGCGCATGTGCGTCAGGGCAATGATCAGATCGCAGCCCTCATTGCGCAGCTCGCGAGCGAGCCGATTGCCTGCCTCCACATAGTCAATATAGGTGACTTCGGTGGGATCGATGGTGGGCAGCGTTTCAAGCCATTCCCGCTCCACCAGGCCAATTAGGCCAATCGAGATTTGATTGTGCAAAATGAAATGGGTGATTTTGCCACCACCCAGCGGGCGGCCAGTTTCGTTGTCAACAACATTGGACATAAGCCAGGGAAACTCCGTTTGTTTGATCAACTTGACCAGCACATCCAGGCCGTGATCTAATAAGTAAAAGATAAACATATTAATATTGGGCTTACAAACGAAAGATATTTGCAATGTGTAAATAATAACAACTTGAACTTTTCTATTTTCATTAAAAAAGAGTCCAAATGAAAACTGTTCGCATTATTCGCTTAATAATATTATTATAAGTAGCATTACAATTAAATCTATAATTACTATAAATCTATAAACCTTTAAATTACAAATTGAAACTATTTTTGATTATTTACCACAACACAATCCATAACTCTAGTCATTTAATTTATGTTTTACACTCATTTGTTTATTGTTTTAAAGCAGATTTTATTTATAACAAAACAAATACATAGCTTTAAATAAAAGGAACATTAAAAATCAACTGTGGTTTTGTGTTCTGCCTAATTCACATTCAGTTTAATAAGGTGATTAAATCACCTTAAATATAATCTTTATTATTTTTAACACTTCCGATGTTCACCTTTCACTTTGCTCACATCTCTGCTGTTTGTCAGAGTCTTAAATTAATAATGAAATCATGCTTTAAGCTCACCGAAATCATGATTGCCAAAGACGGCGCAGTGTGTGCCCACTTGATTGAGCACAGGAACCATTTGCTCGCCCTGCGTAAAGGTGCTCACTGTGCGGAAATAAGGGGGACATAAATTTTAATATTAATTAACTGATAACTGATGCGGATTATTGGGTTACATACGCATGCTTGGGGAGAAGGCATCCCCGCTGAACAGTACGAGTGGATTCAGATGCGCATAGCTCTTGATGGCTGTGGCAAAGCGGGCGGCGCCCCCAATTGGCTCCGTTTCGCCCATGGATTCAATGTTGTAGACATCGTTGTAGTGTAATATGGTCAATGGCTTGTCCTCGCCCTCCGTCATCTTGAGCAGCTTTTTGGTCTTCTCCAGCTGCGACGATATCGATGTGGATCGTCCGTTGAGGCCGTTTGGAGTGAAACGGAAGCGATGCCGCGGACTCTGCGGTTGACTAACGGATGCGTAGGCGCGAGTTCGTGTCAACAATTTGGTATCGCAGGTATCCTCGCTGTCAAAGACAATTGTGGAGCCACTTAGCGAACCCTCAGCGCTAGTCGTGGTCGGCACACTGCACGAGGAGGGGGAAACGGACACCGCTGGCGTTAGGGATAAGTCCAGAGAGCGAAAATTTGGATTTGTGCTCTGAAGCATGGAGAGCGTCCGAGTGCCAGCGTCTCGCACCTCAATGGAAGCCTATAAGAATGTATAGTTACATGCACATAAGAATCGCTACAACATATATATATATATAACTGTACAGTAAGACAAGCACACAACATCGAGGGACTGACAACAACGTAAAGGAGAGATTAGTTTTGCTGGCATTTTAGCTGCTGGCGTTAAATTTATACATACATAGCCGACTTTTATTAGAATTGAGCGGGTGGTCAAGAAGGACGACATAAAAGAAGCTCCAAGCTGAAATAGACCCAAATAACACAAATTATAGAGGTCCTAAGAAGTATAAAATTGATAATTAAACACAAAATTAACAAAATCTCAATAATATGAAATAATAAATAATTAACATAATAAATCCCTTTTATTTTTCTGAATAGTCAAAGGAAAGTTAAGCGAGTAAGTAAAGTAAAGCATAAAATAAGGAAACTAAAATAATATAGGTAGGTATAATATTATCATCTATTGAAAATAGTAGAATCGAAAAATTGTTTTTAATTCCCAAAAATATAATGAAATTACACAAACAGAAAATTGTTTCTTATTTTTCAGCTGTATTCCCATTAATAGAAAGGCGCAGCATGCAAAGTATCTGTTGTAAGTGGCGTGGCATAGAGTAGCTCATATTGCAAGTATTTCACTTATTTCGAAAATCTTTTCATTCAACTGCTTGAAACACACTCTGTATGCCACCTTCAAATACTTATGCAATATACAATATATTAAAGCTAAAATGCCAGAGGGGTACACATGGATGGGAACGGGGGGGATACTTAAGGACATGTGCTTGCATTCCGGAATAGCGTGTGCAGGATATTGTTACGAATACAACAAGGATTGCTCAAGTGTATGCGTGTATTTGCGCGTGTGTGTGTGTATGTGTGTTTGTATATGTATCGTTTGTGTGTGCACGTGCGAGTGTAATTTGGAGTGGTAATTGGAGCGCAGCAGCTCCTAAGCAGCTACTTGGCTATAAGTACAGCTAAAGCTTTGGTTGTAGTTTGGTGTGCAGCGAACAACAAATAGGTACAACACATAGATAAGGGCCAACTAGGCAAGAGAGTTGGATAAACAGAAACCTGCTTCAGCCAGCCAACAACATTGCCCATGGCAGCTCCACGATTGCCGCCAGTCAAATGCACCAATCGGCGACTTGAGCCAGTTGTTGTTGCAGTTGCGGTTGCAGTTGCTGTTGCTGTTGCAGTTGCAGTTGCAGTTGCTGTTGAAGTTGCAGCAGCAGTTGTAGTTGCTGCAGCAGCTGTTGGTGTTGTGGGCAATGGGCAACTCCCTCCTCCGCCGCCGTCATTGTTGCTGTTTCTGTTGTTGCTCATCCTGTGGCCGCTGGACAGAGTCGAGAAAAGAATTGGATGCAGGTCTTGAAAGCGTTTTCACAAGTTGCATACAAATCACTTACAACACACTTGTCGCATATTTAATACTACGTAGACGCATTGTGAAAATACACAAAACTGTCGTCCAACAAAGTAAACAAACTAAAAATAAAAACGCGCGCGCAACAGCAAAAAAAAAAAAACAAAAACAAAAAAACACTAATTTGTATTTATTTATATATGTATATATTTTTGTTTAAAAATGTTTACA
The DNA here is from genome assembly GCA_035042185.1 of Drosophila kambysellisi. Taxonomy (NCBI): domain Eukaryota; kingdom Metazoa; phylum Arthropoda; class Insecta; order Diptera; family Drosophilidae; genus Drosophila; species Drosophila kambysellisi. The sequence continues at coordinate 8,684,134 of JAWNLS010001251.1, forward strand.
AGCTGATGCGAGCGTCGCACCTCGAGAGACGGCAATGAAATGCAAATCATATGGCACAAATATAGTTGAATACAAAATTCACTCAAATCACATCGTTTCAATGCAAACAACACAAACAATGAGAGCTGAAAAAAAAAATTGAGAGCGAGAGAGAGATAGAGGGAGAGAGATGTACTCACATCGAAATTGAAAATCACAATGAACTCAGCAGTGTGAGAGACTCAGCAGCTAAATGCATTCAAAGCACTCAATAGAATTGCATTGTTAGCATTTATTGCCATTAATCGTATGAAATTCATAAGTGGAAATAACGGAGACAAGCTCAGGGACGATAATGTTGAGAGAGAGCTAATCAGTTTGACTGCAACGACTAGTTGATGCTCTGCAGCTAATAATAATTAATAAAAACTTTTGCTTCTTTATTTGTATATATAAATATATATAAATAGTAACACGCGATGGACATTTTTAGTAAATTACACATAATAACACAATGTCACGAGCAAGACATAATCAAGATAGAGAGGGAGAGAGAGTGAGAGGTAAAGAGAGTTTGCGGGTGTAATAAGAAAATAAATGCTTAGCTGCACAGGAACGTGATTGACGTGACTAGTTTAGCACCTAATTGTTAGTTATGAAATTTTTAATTTTATCTATAATTTCAAGTTCAACAATCAGTTGTGTTTTTTTGCATTGTAATATTTATTATAAATAATACATGCTCTCAATTCGAGCATTTTTTAGATGACAACAGTCAAATGCCTGCGCAACATTTAAGAATCTGACAAACATAAAGACATAAAGACAGACACGAAGAGCCTCCTCTTTAGATACCAATGAAATTGTGCGTGACAGTTTAGCAGCTATCCACACGCATACACACATATTTATATATATAAATATGTATATATGCATATATTACGTATACGCAACGTTTTGGGCCAACACAAGACTGAGATCGATGTGAATTTTTATCTAGTTCCTTGGGAATGCGTGATACACGCACGGACACACGCACACACACACAAATACCCACAAATTGAATGCATACCAATGTGTTTGCGAATTGATGTACACACACACACATACATTATATATATATAATGTACATACATTTAAGTCCTGTATGTGAGTCATGAAAATGTGTGGTTTTCTGCCTCGTCCGTCATGGCAGTCAAACCACAAAATTACCTATGGGATTTGCGCAGTTAAATGCAATTGAAAAGCAAACAATGAACAAATTAAACATTCAAGAACCATTGCTTCTTAATCATGGTTTGATATCTTGATTAATACCACATTCCAACTTACAAACGCGTCTCTGGCTTGATTTTCATGATAAAATTAAACTCTCAAAAAGTTCCTTTAGGAAGAAGCTCATTAAAAATATATGTAAATACTTTATGGGGTCTACTTCTGCCTCTGACATACTTTTGCACAACTATTTGCCTATCCTTAATCGGTTTAAGGAATACGACAGGCAAAACAAAATACCAAGTTTAATTATCAAATGCCGCAGAGCCGCAACTTAATCAATTTAAATGGGTTTGTCGTATTTGCAGTTCACAACGGTTGCACTTCAAACATTAATCTCTTCAGCTTAAGGGCAAAAGCCAACCATAGTACAAAGCTAGCAAGTTGGCAAGTTGGCAAGTGCAAGTTTACAAGCCAAGCAATCGCATGCAGTGTTTTCGAGGCCCAGACCGAGACCCAGGCCGAGAAGAAACGACAGCAATAAACACAAACGAGCACCTCATTGTGAGCAGACAGCTTTGAAGAAAGAAAGTCAAGGGTCAATTGACAAATGCTTCAACAGCGTTGTGCAAAATAGAAAGGCACATGTGTGTGTGTGTGTGTTTGTGGCAAGGCCAGCATGTTAGGGTCCTGATGTGGGCGCACAGCGTTAAGGTCGACAAGCCAAATTTTGTTCGCAACCCCAAGGGAACAACTAAATGAACAACGGTTCGTGATGCAAAAAAGAAGAAGCAAATAGAGGCCACTTTGTGGCGTGAGTGAGCAAACTTCGACGGCACAAACACACAGATACTTACAGATACACGTGTATATGGGAAAAAGTTAGGAGCATGTAGCACAAGTTAGCAGCAGTTACAGAACACACACAAATTTGATTAGCATATTAAGTATATGCAACGGAAAGTTCAATTCCTTTTGCACAGTGTATTCTTACATAACAAAAAAAAAGTGGAAACAAAAAGCGAAAGCCTAAAAAAAAAGATTCAATGTATGCGTAAAATGCGAAAAACAAATCAGTGTTGAATTATTTACAAATTTATTAAAAAAAAAAGAAGGAAATCTGGTCCCTTTTTCCTTTGCTTTGTTTAGACGAATTGTATTGAAGCATTCTAAAGTAGCTTAAAGGAAATCAGTTGAAAATTAGTTGGGCTGACGAGTGTGCATTTACCTTTATCAAAGTGATGGACGTTCATTATGTGGCTATCATCAAATAAAATGGGAAATGCGATTTGAAAATTGACTTTAACATAATTGAACTACGTTAAATAGTAGCTTACTTCAAAAAAGAAAAGGACTCTTAGTCAGTTGTATTTAGTTAGAACTAAATAACAAACCTAAGAATCACGATTTTTGTGTTAACTTGTTTTAAACAGGCTTTAATCTGCAGTTTCATGAATTTCTAAATATTTATGTATTGTAAACAAAACCAAAGAGCAAACAGCCCCAATAAATTTGACTGTTTTTATTATACTCTAATAACGAAGTCCAAAAAATCGATAATCTCCAAAAATTTTAGAGTTAAAGTTCCCAAACTTTCAAGTTAGATTTCTAGGAATGCTTATTATCAAATCTATACTGAATCAGCTATAAACAAAAGGAAAGCACATTTGTTTTTCAATCAATCTTTGAAACTAAATCAAGTAGCTGAATTATAAGTGATCTCAATATGTTTTTGGTTATTTAATGGAATGAAGATATCAGATATGAGATATTCGTTAGAAAAGCTAATCTAAACCCGCTGACACGTCCAGCAACGGTTTAGAGTATGAGCTCTTAAGTGCATTAGTACTCTAACTAACTAATGCATTATGCAACAGTGCTGATTGTTTAGAAATCAATAGGCACAATTAGAGTGCGTGTAAAAAAAGGTGTAGGTTTAACATTAGCTCGACTATCCAAGCAATGTTTGTGTATATGAATATTAACTTTCAGTATACAGCTAAAGTAAACAGGCAACTTACGTGCGTGCAACGTTTAGTTCCAGTGATAGTCAAGTTATTGTTGATGTTTATGATGATGTTATTGTTGGTGTTGTTGTTGGTATTTTCTGCAATGACCTTGTCGATTGGTTTCCCGGCAACAGCAACCACAATAACTTTGAGAGTTGAACCACAGCTTGATTGTTGCTTAACTTGCCTGTAAGTATACAAATGAAAAGAACATGAATTTAAATTCGAATTGCGCAATTTGCTAAGGAATTTGCAAATATGCAAACTACGCCACAAACTTTAATTAAGTTTACAAGTAGCACAACAACAAATGGCAGCAATTGCGCAGTTTACAGTTTTTGGGAACAGGAAATGCAACCAGGATATGGACGACACAACCTCAACCAAACATACACAGCCAAGAACACACACCCACACACACACACACACAGTCTGAAGCTGTTGACGGTCCAAACGGAAATGCTAAAAGAGCAAGAGCAGCTATTTGAACGGATGAGGTAAGAGTTAAGGGTTTAGCTACAGCTTGATTTAGGGTTACGCTGAGCAAAAATTATGTCTTAATACCAACAAATACTTCTCTTCCGACTATTTTCGCTTTTTTGATAAACTTATATTTTATTATGATGCGCCATATTCAAGTTGTGAAGTGCCAAAAACAGTATTTATTTTTTACATGTCAAACAAATTGAAAACACCATTAAAACCCTCATCAAAGTTTTAATTGCTGCTTCAAAAATAATTTAAAGAGATGCCGCTACATCTTCATAAAATTAATTTTATGCGTAAATACCCGTTCCAAGTACGGAGAGAGGGGCATGCCCGTAAGTTTAGTTATTTCTGTGGCAGCTTCATATGCAGCTTATTATTTAAACATGTCTGCTGACATAAGTTAGTTTAAGGAATTAGACTGATAGCTAGATTATTACATTTACATATGCTTATCTAGTTTTTTATATATATTTTATTAACAACGAGCGTTATTCTAGAAGTTAACATTAATCTTAGCGGTTATTCATTTAGTTAACATTTCATATGCATATTTAAATTAACCCCATTGCTATTTTTATTTGTATTTATCATTCGGATATCTATGATAAATATGTATAACACCTTGACAGACTCAAAACTTGAATACTCTGATTATAAAGAGAAGAGTATATAGTTATATATAGCCAAAAATAAAAAATTAATAAATAATTATCATATTGAAGAATGAGCAAAGACATTGCCAAAGGCTCTCAGAGTGTATAAGTACTAATAGTAGTTAGTACATTTAGTAACAACAATTAAATGAAAGGGCAACAGAGTGTAGTCTAGTCGTTGCACACATTTGTTTTATTTTTTATTTTGGCAACTTGACAGCACACAAACTCAATCTGCAGCAAATGTATGTCAATGTAGGCGCTACTAGCAGTACTACCTAGACCTTGTAATGTAGCGAATAAATGTAAGGCCAAATTGGATGCAGCTAGAGTTTAATTAACCCTCAAAACACGCGGAACCTGTTGTCGTAAAGATATCGCTGCTGTTTTCTGTTTGTTTTTTCTTCCTTATTTTGTCTGGTGTCCAGCTGGGTCAGTCTGCTGTGTAAAAGCACTCAGTCTCACACACACACATCGCACGCACACAGGCGAACACATAAACAAATAAGCAAATAAGCACACACTTTCTCACGCTATTTTATAATCAGCTGTGCAAAAAAAAAGCTTGCTCATTTGAGTCGCTCTCTCGCCCACGCAGACTGCGAAGAGCGAGGTTACCTGGTTCTCACTCGCTCTATTGCTCTCTCTCTCCACTCGCTCTCTTCCAATAAGCATGCACGTTGCTTGCTTGTTGCTGTTGGCCTTTAGCGGTTATTATTATGTATTTTATGTTGTTATGTTGTCTTGATAAGTTAATTTTGGAAAAAACGTGTCGAACGGTAAAAGCCAAAGCTGCTTGCTGCGCGTGTGTGTGTAGCATGAGTATGCTGGGATTACAGGCTTTGTAAGCGCACATGCGAAGCTTAAACTTGCAACTGGGTTTCCCTTATGAAAATAAACTGCTTATGCAGTTCTAATTGTAGACAGGTGCCTGCCTGACTGCCTGCCCGGGGCTGTCTTGGCTTGCGCCACAATAAGCCGTGTGCTTTTATTTTTGCATGAAGCTGAGCCAATCAACCACTTGCTGTTGCCCCAAATGACCTAATACAGGGCGGTATATTTCAGACATTCTATATTTTATTTATAGCTTCCTTTTTGCACAGGCATCCTCATTTTGTGTGGTTATTTTTTGTGTTAATATTTATTCTAAATTGGCACATCCGCTGTCACTTTTCATTCTCGTATTAAATTGCTAAATTCTCTACGCAATCCGTGCCAATTGTTGCACTACAATTCAATTAACTTTCGCTAGCGGCAAGTCAACATTGTAATATTATCATTGTTATTCATATTAATCAATTAATAAATTATGCACTGATAAGGTTGCGACCCTGTTGTCCATAGACATAATCACACACACGCACTTGAATACACACATACACATATTTGCGCGCTTTTGTTTACAGTTTTGATTGGTATTGTTTTTTTAAATCAGCATTGACAAATATTCTTATTTACACACCTTGGGCTGCTGAAGAAGAACAAAGAAGAATGCCTGTTTTGCGCACCACTTTTTCTTGTACACCAAAATGCTGCTGCGCTCTGTTTTTTTTTTTTGCAATATTCTGCGTATAAAACTTCACACACAATAATACACGTCACAAATTGTGCATAAAAGCCGAACCGTCTCAATGGAACGCAGAACTCCAACTGAAATATGGAATTTTAAATGCTTATGTTAATGTTAAAATGTAATGCTATATTTGAAGCTCATCGAGAGAGAGAGGGAAAGAGAATAAAAGCTGCGCAGAGAGCACAATGTGCAATTCACGACTATCGAATTATACGAGCGTAGGTGAAAACAAACTGACATAAATAAAATCGAAATTGGAATTTACTCTATTATAAGTAACCAAATTTTAAAGAATGCTTTATACATTTTAACAATTTTATTTAATATTTTAATAATAACTAACTGATAGCCTGTGAACTTTTATTTATTGTTTGTTTTTCTTATTTAATTTAAGAACACCTGTGGTTTCGCGCTCACTTATTCCAAAATCCTCAAGCCGGCTGAATCGATATACTCTCTCTCTATATATCGATACAATCTCTGTTAACCTTCGTTATTAACAATTGTTAACAATTTCGGCGCAGCACTTTTAAATTTATTTATATTATCAAGTTAAAGATTGCAAGTTACCGCCCTCATTGACTTTCACTATATCTCAATATTTTGTATAGAAACAACGAAATGTATTTTATTAAAATATATATAAGCGACTTAACAGAGAGGAGCAATAATGTTAAATCAACAAAGTTTGAGAGCAACTGGCTTTAGCTGCTCGCAATTCAAACCGTTAAAATTTAAATAGTCTTCTTAAAATCCGCTCGTGAATAATGTAATTTTTTTAAAATAATGAAACACCTGTAATAATCCCAGAACATTAATAAAACAAAAAAAAGAACACAATTATGATTTGTATTATTTAATAATTTTTATTTATAGTACCTCACTTTAAAAATTACGTTATACCAATATTACATTAAATGTTTGCTGTTTAAACTGCCTTCCAATTGCCATATACATACATCAAACTACATGTATTCGCATGTCTTAGGACATTTGCGTTATTATATTATTAATATTTAGGTCTGTATGGTTCCGTCTGGGCTAACATTTAAGTTTATAATCGATATTTTCCGTATATGCATACTTGATAATCCGAAATGTGCTATAATATTGTGTGGCAAATGATTACACTTACACACTTAATAAACTTATTCAATGCATATGTATAATTTCTGTTTTCGGTTTTTTGTTTTGTTTTTTTTTTGTTTTTTAATGTTTTGATAGATTTCAAACATATGTGGATACATATAGTATGTACTATGTGATCTGATCTGACTTCATTTTTCTCAGTTATCTTTCGCATTCGTTTATTCCATTTATTTTTTAATTGTTCTTGCGACAATCTTAACAATGTTATTATGATATATGTATTTTTTGTTTTTTTTTAATTGGTTTCTTTAACTCTTATAGACTTTAATTCATATGCTGGTCACTTGTCCATCGAAGTGTTAATTATTTTACAATGATATACAGTTTTTTTTCCTAGTTTGTAAATACAACTTATATAAATATATGCAGATACACATCCAAATATATATATACATATATTTATATGAATATGTGAAGGATAGCAACTAAAAATAATAGGAATTAAATTATATTGAGTTAAGGTAAGCATATTGCATTTCAGTTCTACGGTATGTAAACACACTATATGGTTTAAATTATGCATTAAATAAATTAGGCGCAATAAGTGCAAACATTTCGAATTTATTTTTTAACTCTCTTCATTAATTTATGTCTATAACCTAAATATGTAATGTATATGTACAAATTTTTTCAAAAAAGTTTCCTGTTTTTCTTATGTTTGTTTTTCTCCTTGAAACCAAAACTTGAAGTAGCTTCAAATATATGTATGTGTTTTAAATGTGTGTGTGTGTGTGTGTGTGTGTGATCGGTGTATACTGCACTCGTTCTATATACTAATGGAAGCTATACAGAGTTTATAATAATTTGTTGATTTTTTTTTCTTTTGTCATTTCAAAATTAAATTTTTTTTTTACATTTATTAATTATTTACGATTTCTTTTCAATGTTCCTTTGATTTTCTTACAATTCTTTGATAGTTTGTCTAACCCCTAACTGAGATATATTTATGTATTTTAATAAGTATGTTAAATAAAACTATTTCATGGTCTTCTATATGTATTTAGGGGGGTGAGAAAAGGTGGTTAGGACTTTATTTGTATGTTGACACGCTACACTAGCAAAAATTTTACATTATTTTCTAAATACGTGAGTGAGTGTGTTTTTTATAATAGTTTACTTTCTGCTTATAAATGTTGTTTTGATTTTGACATTGTCTTGTTTTTCAATTTTTTTTTTTGTTTTTTTTTTAACATATTAACAGCATTTTGAAACTTTTTACAACGTTTGTTTCTTTTATCAAAAATACATTTAATTTCATGTGTTTATCTTCATTTTACTTCAATTATACAGTTTTGCATTTGCTACAGTTTGTTTGCTTCACGCTTTTCTTGCTAAAAATTCAAATTTTTTTGTTTTTTTTTTTTGTGATTTGATTTAAGTTTTTTTTACATGCTAATGAGTTTAATTGCTAAGACCTTGATGATTTTGGTTTAATTCTATATATTATTAAGGTATTTTCTCTTTCTCATCTAAACAAAATTATAAAGCATTTTTTATATATATACATATATATATATATGTATATATAACTTCTTTTTCATGTGTGTGTGTTTGTGTGTGTGTGTGTGTTGTCGCCATTATTCTTGAAGTTGTTACTTTTACAGTTGTGGGCGCATTTTCAGTCTCACACTTTAACTAATTAGAAACAGAACAAAAAATGTATATTTTAATCAGAATTCTGCTACAAATTGTTCACTTTACTCTTAATTTTATGTAATGTTTAAGCTTCGATCAAAGAATATATATATATAAAGAAATACGCGTCTTTGAATAATTAACAAACTTCTGCTTCATTCATTTCGAGTTGAGTTGAAAACTATTTACTGTGTAGTGTAGTGTAGTGTAGTGTGGTGTGGTTTGGGTGAATAAAGCATATTTCATATACAACTAACATTATACGATTATTATTTACATTTGATACACATCTCAAATTGTGTAATTAATGCTCCAAATTGAATTAATTTCTTTAAATTTTGATTGTTTTTTGTTTTTCATTTTCTTGTCTTGTTTTGTTTGTTGATTCTTGGCAAAATAAAAAAAGGATTAAAAATGAACGCCTGTTCCTCTCTTGCCTCTCTCCTTCTTCTCTGTAGTTTTGTGAACTTTCTCAAGTTGGCTTCGACATTAACAAATGAAATTGTTTCAGCTTCCGCTTCCAGTGCTTCGAGTTGAAGCGAAATTTGATGACGGCGGCGGCGGCGTCGGCGGAGGTGGCGTCTTCAGTGGAGTTGGTGGTGTTGCAGTCGATGGCGTCTCCGTCGGCGCTTTCTCAACGCTTCTGCTTGGACGCTTTCTTGCGTTTGCTGGTGCCAGCTGTGGACGGTGGCATTGCTGCTGCTGTTGCTGCAGCAGCTGCTGCTGCTGCTGATGCTGATGCTCCGCTGGCCAGTCCAGAGATGCTGGCAAAAGGTGTTGCTGTTACTATTGTTGTTGTCGCTGCTGTGTTGTTGTTGTTGTTGTTGCCACTGCTATTGCTGCCGCCGCCTCCGCTTAACATTGCCGCAGCATGCAGTGATTCTCAACTGCGCTCGGGCGTGCCGTGATGCTGATAGATCTGCTGAAGCTGCTGTTGCTGTTGCTGGCTATGCACCACTTGGCTGCTTGATGTGACCACATCCTGTTGCTGTTGCATGTGCTGCTGTTGCTGCTGCTGCTGCTGTTGTTGTTGTTGATGGTGCGCCTGGTGTGGCGACTGCTGTTGCATGTGCACCACATGCTGTTGCATATGCTGCGGCGTCGGCGGTCCCTGCTGCGAACTGTGATGCACCGGTGTACTATGATGCTGTGGCGTCTGCGGATGTGGCGACGGACTGTACGGGAACTGTTGCTGCAACATATGCAACTTTGCATAAATAAATTTTTGTTATTGGTTAGTCAACATTGGCAGTGGTGTCGGTGTCTTTGTGGTGCGTTGCATGCAATGCTGGGTGGGTGTTGGTGTGGCAACAAATGATTCAACAAACACACACACACACAAATATACATTTTTTATGGGATCAGTGATATATATAAGATATATGATATATTTTTGAGCATAAATATAGGCGGCTAAACAAAGCTAGTCAAAAATTAGTCGATTGTGCTTCAGTTCGAATTTTACGCAGAACTGCCTCAGCCTAAAAGCAATCTTTATTTTAGCTCGGAGGTGTCCAGGGCTGATCCTTATATCATATATAGCTGCCATAGGAGCAATCAGACGAAAGTTGAGTTTTAAGTGGCATTTAAATGAAAGCTTATCACGATCAATAAGGAACTTTTTCCTTGTTTTCTAAGAACAGAGCTAAACTGCTGAAATCTAAACTATTCTTTCTTAGAATTTATAATAAATATTTAAATATTTGCATAGCTGAACAAACGCTGATTTTTAGTTTCTTTAACCTTTACAAGAGATCTCAGCTAATGCAACTTATAATTATAAACATCCCTCAATTTTAAGCCCCACTTTTTACAGAAGCAATCTTTGATTACATGGAATTTTTAATTACTTTCTATAACTAACTGTTCGTTGAACTATATATATTGACCTAATATTGATGCCCAATAAGTATGTGTATGTGTGTGTGGGTGTGGGTGTGTGTGTTTTTGGTTGCTAGTTCGATTTGTATTCAGTAACGTACCGAATTCTCCTGACTATGCTCGATAATCTCAATGCTGCCGGTCGTATTGCCCGAGGTGTTGTTCAGCAGCGAGGCGCCACTTGTATTGGCCACCACATCGTACTTGCCACGCTTGAAACGTCCGTAGAGCGAACTGTAGGGCAGGTTATAGTGTATGGCCGCCTGGTTGATGGACATTTGACCAACGCTGCAACAGAAAAAAAAATGTACATTAGATTTTTATTGAATTTAACCAGACAAATGCCAATTGCCAGTCAATTTGCATACGTACCGCACTGAGTTCAATGCCTCGTTCATAGCATCCTCGGACCAGGGCGTTGGATTCGAACGCGATAGTTCGATGCCCTCCCGTTTGCAGCGTCCATAAAGTGTTCCTTTGGCATTAAGAATAGTACATGAATTAGCAACAAATGGCGAGTCAAAGCATTCCATTTGGGAATGGGCAAATGGCACAAATTGCAAACTGTAGACAGTTTGAACTCAACAAAAATGGGGGCAAGCAAAGTCGTAAAAGTAACTGGTAAAGTAGTACAGTAAGTAACGAGTACCACTTGCGAGTACAATCAACATTTAAATATTTAGCGAAAGAGTTGCGAGAGAACGAAAGTTGCACTTGTAACGAATACAGAGCTACATGCAACGAGAAACATTTAGAAGTAGCAAACCAACGAGTTTATTCAGCATGTAAAGTAACGAGTGATGGGGACGGAAAGGAAGAGAATTACAAGTAACGAGTATGCATTAAGAATAACGAGCAAATACCAACGAGTAACAAGTTACAACAAACGAGTGACACTCGCGCTTACAACGAATGCAGATAGTTGCGAGTGACGCTTAGAGATCAACGAGTAACGAGTAACGTGTGGCAAGCAGCAGATGCAGCAGCAACAGTTAGATTGGGAATGGTTTCGCAACAGTGGGAACTCTGTGAACTCACCTGTCGGTATGCCGAATTCGGCACTTGCTTTTTGTACAGAGGTATTGCCGGCGCGTATCGCCTCCAATGCACGCTCCAGATCCTCGGGTGTCCACGTGGTTGGTGCGGCATTGAATGGCGCCGCCAGCCGTATGCCCTCGCGACGCGCAATCTTGTAGAGCGTCGATGAGGGTATACCAAACGCTTTCGATGCTTTATTCGCCGATATTTGACCCGAACGCAATGCCTCCAATGCATTTTGCAGGGCGTCCTCGTTCCACGATTTGGTACCGCCCTCCTTCTTAGGCGTTTCGATGCCCAAACGGTGTGCTCGCTGCCATAAGGTCGTTGATGGTATGCCATAAATGGCAGATGCTTTCGTCAGGCTCATGTTTTGATTCTTTAATGCATCTAAAGCTGAATTCATATCATCTTGTGTCCAAGCTTTGGGACCATTAAACTGACCTTTCTCGCCAGCACTACCACCACCACCAATGCCGCCACCACCACCACCAACACCACCGACGCTGGGGCCGCAAACGCTGCCACCCAGTCCGCCGTGCTGCTGATCCAAATTCGTATAATGCGGCTCATTCTGATCGTGCGGCGAACCGTTGGCGATCATCATTGAGTCCTCGCTCGTATCCGAGTTGTACATGTCTGCAAAATAAATATATATTTCCAATATGTGGTTAGTGGCAAGTTGAAAAGATCGATTAAGATGCAATCGACTTACCCATATGCCCGGTGGACATCATATTGACAATCTCAGGCGTTATAATCATGCCCGGCTCATTCTTAATCTGGCTCGGATCAATCTCCATGACAGTGGCACCGCTGATTTCCGCATGCGTGGCATGCGCTGCATGCTGTGCGGCATGCACCGCCTGCTGCTGTTGTTGTTGGTGTTGCTGCTGCTGTTGCTGTTGTTGCTGCTGTTGCTGCTGCTGCTGCTGACTCTGGGCCAACAGTTGCTGAGCGTGCAACTGATGATGATGATGTGCATGTTGTTGCTGTTGTTGTTGTTGCTGCTGCTGCTGTTGCTGCTGCTGCTGCTGTTGTTGTTGCTGTTGCTGCTGTTGTTGCTGTTGTTGTTGCTGCTGTTGCGCCTGCACATGGGCCAAGTGTTTGGCCTCAATCACCTCGCTTTTGATATGCTGCACCAGATTCGAGTTGCTCTCGTCGCCGGTTGCATGATGATGCGCTATGGAGTGCATGGGAGATTGATCGAGCCGATGGATTTGCTGAGCCAAATGATTGTCGATGTCGAGCGGTTCGGTGGGATCTGCAAGCAAATAGAAATCATACGTTACTTGGCTGTACAACACACCAGGGAGGTGGACTCAAAATATATCGTAGACTGATTTCTTATTAGGATAATTAAATAAATATTATTAACAATTTCAAAGGCTTCCTTACGAATGTAGCTAAGTATTTACGGCAGTAAATGCTTGACCGGCAAATAAATATAAGGTTGGTCGATCCTTGAAGGAATCTTCTACTTTTCACATTTTATATCTGTGCCTGTCTATTGAAAAATTTATTAAATATTTAAAATATCTAAAAATAGCTACTAAAGATTTTTACTTTTGACAGCTTAAGAAATATTGTAATAAAAACTAAATTTTTAAGACGATTGCTCAATATCTAAAGTTTGTTACATATGTGAACATTTCAAGTACTATATTAGTATTATAAATATTATGAGCACCGAACTTACAACCACTTTTAAAATACTTCAACTAATTTTTCATTTTGAATTAATATTTTTCACTAAAGCAAGTATTTTATTGTGATATTTTGTATATATTTATATATATACATATATATATGAATAATGGGAGTCTACCACTACCGAAACTCACTTGATAGATCGCGTGTATCGGTGCTGGGGTTGCACGATAGATCGACGTGTTCCGTAACGGTGACTGGTGTGGCTGATGGTGCTGGTGGTTCCGGTGTAAAGTCCAGAAAGCCCATGGGCACGCCCATCAGACTGCCGTTCTGCAATTGCGCCATTATTGGCACACCAGGAGAGGGGAGGAAGTGAACAGAGAGAGGAGGGTATATTATATGTTAGACCAAAGCTCAATGATGATGTGCAGCAGAGATAGAAAGAGAGAGAGACGACTCCACACTGACACCACATCACAGAGAGAATAGTGTTCATATGTTTATGTGTGTGTGTGTTGCTGTGTGTTTTTGTGCGTGTGTGTGTTTCTGTGTGTGTGTGTGTGAGTGAGAGAGAGAGAGAGACGCGACACAGTGCTTGGGATTCGCTGTGGCGACACTTACCATGCCCATGCCTAAACTAGTCATATTTTTATCTTTTCCGTCGCGCGCTACTACAATTTGTGTCACAATCGCCTGGCCGCTCACGCCCGCTGCATTATTCGATGTGGACGAGTTGGATGCCGGCGAGGCCACCGATTGCTCTGTCTTGCAAATCTTTTGCGGCTTATTATCGCTATCGGAGTCGTCGCCAGCGGATCCAACGGGTATATAATTGCCGTCTGCCGTCTGCTGAAGACTCACGATCGATGTTTGATTCTGTCCCTGGATGAGTATCGTTTGCGGATGATGATGTTGTTGTTGTTGATGTTGCTGCTGCTGCTGCTGTTGCTGCTGTTGTTGTTGTTGCTGTTGTTGTTGGTTGTGTTGCTGTTGCTGATGGTGAGCCGGCTGTGGTTGTTGAACGACGGCGTTGCCACCCAGTTGCAAATCTGGCGTTTTCGAGCGTTTACGCACTCGCGATTTACGTGGCGCTGGCTGCAACTGTTGTTGCTGCTGCTGCTGCAACTGTTGCAGACTGCTACTGCTGCCGCTTGTATTACTTAGTAGCTGTTGCCCAGCCGCGTTGGCCAATTGTATGCCACTGTTTGTTGCAAGCGTATGCTGTGTCAGCAAAGCACTGTTAACCAGCTGCTGCTGCTGCTGCACCTGCTGCTGCTGCTGATGCTCCTGCTGATGTTGCTGCTGCTGCTGCTGCTGTTGCTGTTGATGATGCTGCTGCTGCTGCTGCTGTTGCTGCTGCTGCTGCTGCTGTTCGATCGTGGGCGAGGGCGCACCGGGCACTATGCTCGCATTCACAATGTTGCCAACAACCGCCTGCTGTATGTTCTCCGATACGGTTATTGTCGCCAAAGCCGCGTCATTTAAGTCATCCGCATTCTCAGCCGGCTCACAAAGACCTTTGATTTTCAATTGTTCCGCGGTGCGCAGCAGACCCTGCAAAACAATCAAAGAGATAACAAAGCAACAAATCAGTAAATGTCGACAATTATTGGGCACGCATTTATTTAAATAAAGCAATTATAATTTTAAGTATTTCCAACAATTTTCTGCACTTTTTGAGACTCTATATATTCTATAGTCTGATATTTCTATTTATCCAATTCGAATTCTAATTTTATTATTTCTTTTTTCATTTTACATCATTTAATTGTTGTTTGTTGCAATAATTTGTATTTAAGTATATTTTAATTATTCAATTTGTATTCCCTTATATATTTTTATTTATATAGAACCACTAACTCTTATTTCATCCCTTTGTGTCTCTATAGATATATAGATACATGTTTCCATATTTATCTATATATATTTAACTCTTATGTTCCCAAACTTATCTTTTTATAATACTATTTTTCTCTCGCAATTTATTTTTACAGCTCATCTCTCTATTTTTTTATATATATCTCCCAATTTCGCTATATATCCTACTATATTTTCAATATTTCCCATTTGACAGTTATTCTCTGCGTCTCCCCCGTAAATGATTAATTTATTCTATGGGTTATTCGGGTTTGTTCTAAAATTCTCTCTATATTTGAATCGATAGTCAAATTCTATCATAAATCTTCTATGTACCATTTGAAACTAAGAAACAGACAGGTACAAGAAAAGACAAAACAGACAAACAGACAGACATACAGACAGACAGTCAGATAGACAGTCGGACAGTTAGGGAAAAAATGTTGGCCTGGAATAGTCATTGCGCCTTAGTGCTTCGGCTGTGATTTCTTTTTGGCATGGCCAACACGGGGCTGGGTCCAGTTTTTCTGTTAGCCAGCGCCGACGCATCATTCCCCACCTTCTCCCACTGCCACCTTGGGTACAACACCCACTGGCCACTGGCCACTGCTCATTGCCCACACCCGCTGCAGAGCTGTGATGGCCACTGCAGTTGGCAGCCAGTCGCAGCAATTGGACAGGCCAATATTTACTTCAGAAGTTTTTCTTTTAAGCAGTGCGACTGAGATGCTTTTCTTTTCTTCTCGTTTTGTTTTCCTTCTTTTATAATTTTTGTATTTGCTGGTGTTTTTTTTGTTTTTGTTTTTCTGTGTAGCCAGCCAGCCTCAGAGCCGCACTCAACCCCAAGCGCATTTAATTTTTTTTTCCTCTCATGCTTCGCATTTTAAATTAAAAATACGGAAAAAAACACTTCGGCGCACACGCACTGAAGAAGGCAAGACAAGCGAAGGCGGGCCGAGTGGATCGGGTGGGTGGTTGGAGAAGGGATGCTTGAGAGGGTGAGAAAGGCTGAGAGAACTAAAGAAAAAATTCTTATTACCGCCTCCCCGCTGCGGTGTCCCTGGGCAGCCGAAGAAACAAAAAAGAAATTAAGGCGAAAAATTGAGTAGGTTGAAAAATTTGTGTACCCCGTTTGCTGCAGAACCGCCCACTTTTTGATCTTCCCACGCCCAGTTACCCAAAGCCCCCTCCACCTACCCCTTTCCAACCCCTGACCCCTTCTGACCAGTTGTCCAGTTGTCAGTTGCTGTGTGTGTGTTTTTTTTACGGAAAAAAAACTTTTCTTCTTCGACACGACACAAATATCTGTATATATACATATGTACATATACAAGTGGGTGGCGCAACCATGGGCGGAGGGGGTAAGGGGGGAAGGAGACAGAACCTTCGAATAAATGAAAGAAGAAATTTTGCTGCTTGTTGTTCTTGCTGTAGATGCAAATGGCTGGCGCCGGAAACGGAAGTACGGGGCATGGAAATGCACGACGGTGTGTTGTGCTGGGCAGGGGCAGGGGAAGTGGAAGGGGGGCAACGAGTAAAGGATGCATGATTGCTTGGAAGGGTTGCAGAAGTAGGATGCCGCAGCCGCTTCTACTGCTGATGCTGCTGCTGCTGCTGCTGATGCTGTTGCTGCTGCTGCTTCAGCTTCTGCTGGGTTTTGCGGTCGTGGCTGCCACTGCTGCCACTGCTGCTGCTGCTGCTGCGGCTCATCAGCGCGACGAAGGCCCCAACGCCTTATTTATTTATTTAAGTTAACAAAATAAAAAAAAAAAAATAAAATAAAAAAAAAAGTGCGGAAAATGAGACCGGGAATAAAAATGAAAATACATAACAAATTTACGCAACATTTTTTGCAGCTACTCGCACTTTTCTCGGCCCTTTTGCGTGCACCGCTCGCCACTCGCCACTTTATTAAAAATAACAAGAAAACACACAGAAAAAAAAAAGGGAAACAAATTATAAGAAATGTGAAGGAACTTTTTGGCAAGCCGAATTTTAAATATACTACCAGCAGTCTAGGGAAAAATAAATAAACAAAACGCAACTGCATTCAATATGTAAATTATTAAAACAAACTTTGGATACATTTTAAATAACGAAATGAATAAAATAAAAAACAAAGTAATATTATAATTATTTTGATTAAAAACAAAATGGTAATTATTTGCCAGCTAACAAATATTAATAACAACCCAAGCCTCATAACTATTAACATCATTCTTTTTGTTATTATAAGAGACATGCCATAGTTAAACATTCATGATAATTCATTAATGTTATTCACTATTCAACATTATTCATTTCAAGTTAAATATTTTTATTTTCATTGGCACATCGCTTAAAAAAAGCATACAACTCTTGCTTAATTTAAGGGCATCAGCGAAAAAGAGTTTGGCGCACGAAATTTAAATAAATTTGCGGGCCTCTGAGGACAGTAGTGAAGGGGCAGGCGGAGTGGGAGGTGGTTGAGGATTGGTAGATGGGTGGGTGGATGGCTAGAAGAAAGGCCTGGCCAGTTTCTTGGCACATTTCTTTTACTTTTCTCGTTAGTCTTGTCTTGTTGTTGTTGTTGCTGTTGTTGTTGTTGTTGTTGTTGTTTTTCTACTTGTTCAGCATTTCTTGTTTTTAATTACGTTGCCGACGTCAACGTCGACGCTGGAGCTCTAATGGCCAAAGCCGATGCAAAGGAAAGCGTTTTTTCCCCATTTTCAACTGAAACTTGGTCTTGGGTTTATGTACAAAATATAAAAAAAAGGTTGCAAAGAAATCTTAAAAAAAAAGGAGAACGGAAAAATTGTGGAAAAAAAACTGTTACAAATGGTAGTTGCCAACCAACCCCTTTACAAAAAAAAAAAAAACAAAATAAATAAAAACAAAAAAAAATAGAGATGAAAAAAACGTATGTATATATAAAATCAGTGCATAGGCCACGCCCACAGGCAGCCAAGCCTCGTGTCCGGGCTTCGATTATCAGCAATGGCAAAGAGCGGAGACTGAGTTCCAATTAAAAAATCTGCATGTGACCAAAGTCAAATCAAAGCGTTCGTTCGGGTTAAGCTTCGACAGATGAGAAATGTCAGATAGAGAAAGACAGACAAAGAGAGAGTGAGAGAGAGAGAGGGAGTGAGAAAAGTGTAGACCAAGGAGCTGGTTGCCACAAATCTTCATTGAAATTCTAACGCAATTAGTGCATGAAAATGAAGCGTCAACGCTGCGTATGAGTGATATATAGCTTAAATGGCATACAATGGCCAGGCCAAACCAAAGCCAAAGCAGAAACAAGTCAGAGCCGAGACCAGCCCAACAATAACAACAACAACAGCACAAAGCCAACCCCCACACACATAATTGAAAACCGAGCGCCGAGCAAAACTGACAGCAAAAACAAAAGCCAACAAACACACAGTAGCTACTACTACTAAGAGAGGCAGGAACTAGCGGCACATAAAAAATGGGAAAGCTTGCAGCATGCAACATTTAAAAGTTGTCAAGACTTAACCAGAGGCAATAAAAGGTCCAAACCATAAATGCAGTCAGCAACAGCATCTACACAAGGCAACCAACTAAGATCGAGACTGATGCACAAATACTAAAAAAAAAATAGGAGCAGCAATCAAAAAACTCAAAACTAATCTTAAATCTAGTATTATCTATACTAGTAAAAATACTATCAATTATTTATAATCAATGTTTAACAATAATAATGTCCACAGTATTGAAAATTGTTGCATATTTGACAACCTTAGATAAGTTTGAAGGACAAACTTTATAAATATGTAGAATCCATCCAGGAGAACTGTCACATGAGCAAATTGTTCAATTTTGACAGTTAAGAGAATGATAAGTGTAATAAAGGGTTTGAGAATGTCAGAAAGGATTTATATTAAAGGAGTTGGGAACACACATTCATTGCTACCTCTAGCAAATTGGTAACAACTGGTAAAACTGATTAACACAATAGTTACATATTAAAATACATATAACCATCAGCCTGACAGCATTTTGGACTCCTGTCAACTAAAAAGGACGAAAACTAAAGCTGAAAGAGGACAGCATTCCAAATCCTCCGTAGATGACGATGGAGTGTTTCCGACCCAAACCACTTCAATAAGCATCAAATTCGCATGAGGACACACTCAAGCTATGATGTTGAACAGGAAGATATATAATTGTGACATCCGTCCTCTATTTTACAAGTTTTTAATTAGTGCAGCAGAAAAAAAAACCTCTGCCTTCAACTAAGGACAAAACTGTACACTTCAAAATCAATAATTACCAATGTAACTAAATACAATTAAAAAAATAACAGAACAAAAAAAAAATAAATAGAGAAAATCGCGGGCAGACGCAAATGAGAAAAGGAAGACAAAAAAATGTAAAAAATAAAACCGTGGTACAGGGAAAAAAAAAAACAAATATATAGTTAAAAGCGCTTACTTACAGCCCAGTTGGCAAATGGGCAACGGCTGTGGTAAAGGTAGGGAGGGTGGTGGTGGAGGGGCCTGTAGCGAGTGGGGGACGAACGGTAGTGAAGTGTAGATAAATATGGGCAGCAAGAGGTTCCTAGGAACCCTGCCAAGGCACAGACCTATCAGAGACAATGGCCACGTTCAAGGGTTTAAAATTTCAACATTTGCATCCATGCCACATAGAGTAGCACAGAGAGCAATAGAGAAAGAGATGGCAACACAGAACAGAGGGACAGGGGGCACGGCACAACACGAAGCACACCGTAATTTCATTTCATTTCATTTAGCATTTTTTTTTTTTGGGTCCTCTTCATTTTCCTCTTGCTCCTTTGGAGTTCTAGAGTTGCGTGCATTTGTCATTTATGCTTCAGTTTTTTATCAAGCGAATTTCTGCTTTTTGTTTCTGTCCATTGATGCTGATTTTGTAGCAAATTACAAGGCATCAATATTGAAATTCAAGAACATGTCGCATTTCTTTTTTTAGCCCGCAGCATTGAGTTTCGGCTGTGTGCGTGTCGCGGGTGGTTCAGGGGTTGAGGGGTTGCTCGGGTATCTCTTGATTTGTGGATTGAGGGATTCGCCAGTTGTCATAAGGCAAAATAATTGCATGAAAATGAGCTGCTTTTGCGTGGAGAATTCGTTTTTCACTTAAATTGCTGAAATCTACACATTATTTTTTCTTTGGCGGTTGTGCGGTCGTGGGGGCGTGGCATCTTGGAAATCTTGTACAAATTTGCATATTCACAAAGTTGAAGATTATCAGATGGCGCCCATTAGTCAATTAGTATATTTTGTACTTTATATTACAAAAATAAAAAAAAATGGCTTTCTTTCAATTGGCGTGCTCCGGTAAATCCAACAGCTTGTAAAATATCCAAATAGCAAAACTCTGACTCTAAAACTGAATGAATATCAGAACACACTAATGATCAAATGAAATACTCTAGAAGAACCAAAAATATGACTAATGAAGCTGATCAAGAATATATATGCCTTATGGTCTTTTCTGCAAGTGCTTAAGAAACTAACAGTTCAAAATTGGACTTTCAAAAACCAATAACAAAACATATTATTTTTTACTGCCAATTCATAAGCCAATTATATACATTTTGTTATTTTATTGCTGCTGTTGTTGTTGTTGTTGTTGTTGAAGTTGTCGATATATTTACCTGTAACGAGACAGAAAAGAGAAAATTTGCAAATTAGTTAAAAATGTATAATTAATTTAAGACAATCCAAAGCGGCTTCAGCGCCGCCGGTGTGGTTATGTATATATATTTATATATATATAAATATGTGTGTGTATATGTATATAACGAGTGTGAGTGTGTTTGTGAGTGCGCGTGTATATTTAAAGAATTCCAGGGGTGCTGCACGGTGTAAACTTTTGAAGCTATTTCGAAAGCGGAACCAAACCAGTTGCTCAGCAGATCGCAATGGCGCATCAACAACACCAAAACCACCAACATGTGAGAGCGACAAAGCTCGCACATAACAAAATCACATTTGAGCGAGCGAGTGAGAGAAAGAGAATGAAAGAGAGCGCAACGCAAAAAATTCAATTGTAATTACCAAAGCACAGCAACACGAACGAAATCAATCCTCTAATGACAAAACGAAAATTGTAGCAATTGAAAGCATTTTTGTATGTATGTGTGTGTGTGTGTTTAGCCTGGGAAAATGCGATGGTCAACGTTAATTAAATTAAAGCCAAATGCGCATACAACAGCTTAGAACGTCCCCCGCTTTGCAACTGAGATAGATAAAGAGCACAATTTCCAGGAAAACGATAGCAACAAAGTAAAATGCAGAAACAATAATATCAACTCACATACACATACACACACACACACACACAGATACAGCTAGCGAGCGTGCAAGAAAAAAATTACTGAATTGCTCAAGTGTCGAATTGAGAATTACACGCGAGCCGAATTTACCATTGTTAAATAAAAGAGTGGTGAGTGGAGAGTGCGGAGAGTGCGGAGAGTGAAGACCAAAGCTGTTCAACAACAACGGGTGAGCTTCAGGCGATAAAGAGAGAAGACTATGCTTCAAATAAACTAATGTCGATTGACTGTCCAAGCAAAATATAAAGAAGAAGAAAAAGAAAAAGAAGCAGCAGTTGTCGATGATGGTGACGCGACGTGTTCGCTGCTAGCAGCACAAAAAGTTTATTGAACTTTTTTAAGCTTTATGATGTGCTTGTTTTGTTGTTGAAAGGTGTACAAAACTACAAACGCATATTAATGGGGTTTGCACGAGTATGTGTGTGTGTGTGTGTGTGTGTGTGTGTGTGTGTGTGTGTGTGTGTGTGTGTGTGTGTGTACGTGTGCTGTATGTGTGCGAATATGTTTGAAATAAATTAACAGCGGCAGCAGCTGCAAAAGAAATGTATTCAAAGACAAATAAGCGAATGAACAAATTGAAAGGCTTTAAAACTCAATGAATTAAATAATACACAAACACATACAGCTTTGCAATGATTATGACATTGTTGAAAGAGCATGTAACTAGCAATGTAAACAATAAAATCAGTGTGAAGGAGAGTAACACCAACAAACGACCTTCAGTCATAAAAAATGAGAAGCAATAAAAACATGAGCACACAAAAGCAGCAGCAGCAGCAGCAGTTATAAAGAAAGTCAAACGAAAGAAAACGTTGGCGAAATAAACGTTGGCACACATATAAAATGGAAAAAAAAGCAATTTTAGATTGAAAGCGGCCGGCACACACAACGCAGACAAAAGCGCTACGTAAAACGTAAACGTAAATGCGACTTTTGATATTGAGAGAAATGTTCAAGCATAAATAAAAGAAAGAAAAAAGCATAACATGGATATTCAGCGATACTACAAACGGAGTAATCAAAATAAATATTAAGAAAAAGAGAAAAAAACAACGAAAAGGAGAACACTTGCCGGCACAGAAAATGCGGCACAAAGCGCAGCGAGCGTTAAACGCGACGACCAAAACAAAAAGCGAGGCTATGAAAAATATATAAAAAGCCAGACAAAAACAAAATATCATAAAAAAATGATCAAAGTCAAACAAACACACACACACACACACACACACATACGCAGGCAGGCGGCAGAAGGCAAATACAAAAAGTAAAAGTTGAATTTTTCCAAAGAAACTGACGAGCAAAACACAGAATAACGCGAAAAAAATAATAATAAAATACAAGCAAAGCGACAACGTCGACGTCGACAAAACAATTGACGTGTGGGAAGCGCATGCGAGAAGATGAGATAAAGACGCAAGAAGTGAGCTGGTCGAATGGGGGAATGGGGAAAGGTAGGAGGAGAGAGGCGACAACAGCAAGCAGCCATAACTACGCGCCAGACAAGCAGACGCAGCACCAGACGCAGCAGCAGCAACACACAAGGCGTGGCGTAAAAAGCTTTAAGAACTAAGCAATTTTTATAGCCTTGTCTACGAGCAAAAGAAAATATAGAAAACGACACACACACACACAAGCACAGGCATACGTAAGACGCTGCTTTCTTAGACAGGAAGACATGACAAGGAACAGCATGAGTGGAAGGTGATTGGGGGAAGGGGGGGTTGCCTACCACAAAAGAGAACAGACAACATGTGGGGAGTCAAACACCAGCAGCTGAGCTGAGAAGTTGCACAAGTGCCGATTTAATTCACATACACACACACACACAGACACAAATGTGAAACTCATGTACGTAGCAGCACAAATGTATGTTAAGCAGCTGTTAAATGGATAACAGCTGCTACTGCGACGCTCCCATGTAGAATAATGGTAACGGGTAAAAAAAAAAGTTTTGCTGTTTTAATGTGAGCGAGGGAGTAGAAGCAAATACGTAAACTTCAGCTAGGGCCATCAATGTGTGCAAGGGAGTAGGATTATGTAAGTAAAACTGAGCTTGTGACCTCACTTGTTGATGCGACGATAGCGAGACAGGAAATAAGCATCAAAGCAGATGGCAATGCTGCAATCGAACTGCTTACTTTTTACAAAATATGCAATGAAATATCAAAAGCTTTAATTGCGCTCTTTAGGAATTTAAATAATTGACATTTAAATCTACAAACGTATGCAGTATTTTCCCCCGCTCAATTTCATTTAAATTTCTCAAAAGGAAAAACAATTGAAATGAGTAATCAACTCAAGAATTCGTTTGGCTGCCTGCCTGGCTGCTTGCATCAATTCAGTCATTCTCATAAGCGCTTTCAGCGATTTCAAATGATTGCTTCAATTATGCAAAGCTTAAAATATGCAAAAGCTCAACAACAACAGCAACAACGACACTTTATAGCCAAACAAACACCCACAGGAAGTGGTGGCCAGGCCATTCAGTCATTTGGTCATTTAGACAGGACGACGGATACGTGACGGACGCATGGCGTATTTATAGCAGAGCAGAGGAGAGAAGACCACGAGTTTGAATTGAAAACTTATAAAAGAGTATTAAGCTCAATGTGAACTGTTGTCTGTATGTCTGTCTGTCTGTCTGTATATTTGAGGAGGCGCTGAACTGAAATTGAACTCACACACACACACACACTCACACATGTATCATGCATACACAAATTAAGAGAGGCATAGAGGCGAAGAGAGGGAACGAGGCAAGAGCGAACCCCAGTCCAGACTGACTCACACTGACAGACAGGCTGAGCGAGTGAGAGAGAGAGAGGGTGGAGACGGACGGACAGACGAACGGACGTCGAAGCAAATACAAATCGTGAGGCTTAATATGCATGGCTGGATAAATTGCTAGGCTGCCTGCGACGTCGCTGATTGAAGCAGCGTCGCCGACCGAGGCCACTGCTGTTATTGAACATGCCAAAGGGGCGGCGACAGCAGCGACGTCAACGACGAGTCGAGTGAGTGACGCCGTCGCCGTCGTTGCCGTCGCTGCTTGATTGGACTTGGACGAACCTCAAAACGTGCCATTTCCAAGCTGGCTCTGCCTGCCTGATGATTGCGTATGTATTTGTGCTTATCTGTGTGTGTCTCTCTGTGTGTGTGTGTGTGTGTAGTTGTTCTGTTTGTGGCTTCACTGGCAAAAAAATGTTTGCACACACACACACAAACACACAAATGCTCGCACAGAAAAGCCTTCGGTTAATTTGCCATTTTTATGGTTTCTTGCATTTGGATTGCAAGCCGTAGCCTAAATGGTAACCACCTATTCACAGAACTCATAAAGCTCCTGATTTAAATAAGTTCCATAAAGCAAAAACTACTTAAAAATCCAAAAACCTACACTTACCGACACTTGAAAGTGGACAACAAAATAAAAGTGAATCAAGTTAAGTATGATCGACAGCAGATATACCCTATATGTTTGCTAGAGCCAAGAAGTAGGCTAAACAAATTGTAAATGTATAGATCTAAACAAATATTTACCTACATCAGTAAAATCCAACTAAAATTAAATGTGCCCGATGACAACCGAACAATAAATTACTTAAATTTAAAAAAAACAGAATGATGAAAAATAAATTACTCAAATTAAAAAAAGAAGAGAATGCTGGAAAAATAAATTACTTGTAGCTAAATTTAAATTCAGAGCCAAAGCAGGCAATAAACCCTCCCTTGGGCCAACAGCAGTCGGGGACCTCACAAACAGAATTCGACGAGTAAAACTCTGAGGCCCATTGGAGACATATGTATGCAAAATATTTAACATTTATAAGAAGTTGGATAAAACAAAACAAAACAACTCAAATAACGAAAGCCGAAAGAAACAACAACAGCAAGAACAACAACAACAACAGCAACATCAACAGCAAAATCATCATCATTTATGCAGATTTCAAGGCACTGATATGGAAACGACAGTTTCTCGTGTGCTGTCACATAAAGTTTGTATGTACAGACGGACAGACGGACGGATGGACAGACATATGTATGTATATGCAGATATCGTATATATAAACCAAAACTTAGATATGCATAAATTTACATACATACATATGTAAAAAAAACAACAGACTGAAAACTGAAGCGAAAAAAAAAAATAAGAATTCGCGTCCCGTTTTGCAAGGAACACTGGAACTCAAGAAGGCGAAGGGGGTTTTAGGGGTAATTTAGCATTGCAAATTGTCAGATTTTCAGTCTGCCAAAAAGATTTTTGGACAAACACATGCATACATATATATTTATACATAAAACTTTCTTTTTGAAAGTAAACTCACGCAACGCCAAAGCAAATACATATGTATATAAAAACACACGCATATATGCATGTATATATGTATATATATATATATATATATGTGTGTGTGTTTATCGACATTGTATATATAAAAAATAAAAGTGATTGGAACTTTTTTCTTTTTGTTACTGATTTTTAAATGCGATATATTCCCACATATATCCAAACCGCGCAGCTGGAATGAAATACCCTTGCCAATAGGGTATTATAAGAAATACACGTAAGATGTAACGCACTTGAGGAGATATAAGTATATATATGTGCCTCTTTTATCAATCTACACATTAATTCAGCAATAAATATTTAAATGTATGAAAATAAATAGTTATGAAATAAACAAGTTTGAATTATTGGGATTGTCTTTATCAATGATCAGAATAAATTATAATCGCCATAAAAATGTCTTTTATTTTATGTGTTTTTTTTACATAATTAGACATGAGAATTGGGGGATTATCTTGGTCTATGATCAGCATATATCATATCGTACATCTCATATATGGTCTCTGCAGTGGAATAGTACCATCAGCTACCATTATTTTATTTTGTTTTGTTGCAGCTGGCGCATAAGCTAAGCATTTGCTGATAACAATGTAAACTTCCTGTGGCAGAGCTGATAACACTGCGCAACATTACAACAGCAGCAGCAGCAGCTTATCGCGTATGCAAAGCGCTTATAAGTCCGAAAAGAGTTGTAAGTCAAAGCCAAAGTTGATGCGATTCTGTGCGATTCAATTCCAGAGAACCCAAAACTTTTTTCTTGTTACGAAATCGATTTCCCAACTCCCAGCAACTGGCAGCTTACTATAACGGGTTCAACATAAAAATACAAATAAAATAAAAATCCGCCCACAAGCAACACCCACCCGCAACCTAAACACCCAGCTCCACACACACACACCCACACACACCCACACACACACACCCTCCTCCCTTCCGACACCACTTTGTTGACCAACCAAAAATTGACGACGAAACCGAAACAAAATTTGCCAATTTTACTAAAACTTATAAACTGACGACGAACGAAGAGAAGACGAAGCTGCCGTGATGGCTTCTTCTTTCCCACTCGTGTGTGTGTGTGTGTGTGTGTGTGTTTGTGTTTTTGTGTGTGTGTATTATTGTTGTTGTATTGGTAAGTAAATTATGTTAATTGTATTCTTTGACACTCAGGCAAAGCACACCCAGGCCATGGAACACACAAAAAACTTGATGAGTGCGATTAATTGACCCACAAGTATGGCTGATTGATGGCTTAATGTATCGATAACTTATAAGTTGAGTCGATTGTTAGCGGAGCGCAAATAATCGAGTAAATTTTAATTCTGATTAAGGTTAATCTAATTTTGACCTTTACGTCTGTATAATATAATTTGTATCGATAACTAAAATGTAAATATGCCTATCGATAATAATCGCTAATTCAAGCTGGTACACGTAATCATTATAAATGTAATTTAAAATCTTCAACTTCCGTTGAAAATAATATTTAATTGACTTTTGTGATACAATTTGATGCTAACAAGCTGAGCGGAAACTGTGAAGCGATAGATTGTAGATCTGAGCTCCAGAAATCAGTCAAACTACAACCAAAATACACAAATGTAAAAAAAAAGAATTAAACGAACAGAAAGGAAAAAAACACATAAAAAATACGGAAAAAAACGTGCGAACTAAAAAACGCCGGCCACAAAAGACATGCGCTTGAGAAACTTTTTTCGTCAAACCGGTTTTTAGAAGCCGGCTGGCAGTGGTATGTGTGTGTGCTTGTATATGAGTGTGTATTCATGTGTGTGTGTGTGTGTCTGTGCAAGAATGAAGAGACTATGGCTAAAACGCATGACTTCAGCAAACCACAAAACTGGCGGCGGCTCGACTCGATTTCCCAGCTCAGCAGCTGTTTGTTGACCTCAAAGCCAAAGCCAAAGCTAGCCAGAGCCAAAGCCAAAGCCGGAGCCGGAGCCAAGTCGAGTCTCGCAGGCAAGCAAACTGAAGTCATGGTTATGGCCGGCCGTAAAAGAGAAGCCAAGCCAAGCCAAGCCAAGTAGCCAAGTTAATAACACAGGCAGCAATGAGCCGACAAACCCCAACAACTCCAACGCCAAGACCAAGAGCAGAACGAAACGAACGTTACTGGTTTTTAACCCTCCACCTCAAGTCTCTCACCTCCCCTCTCCCCACTCACTCTACACAACAGTCAAGTGTTGGCTTACACATTATGGTCAACACCAACAAAAACAACAACAACAACGAGAAGAACAACTACCGGCAAAAGTGTTATTTTTAGCATTTGTTGTTAATTCTTTTCGGCTACAATTGAGTAATCATGCGCATAAAGTGAGTGAACTCATGAGTGCCTCAACGGGGCCTCTCGCCAACAAATGAATGAAAATGAATAGAATTATTTGTTAAACATTCAACTATTTTGGGGGCTTTTTTTAGATTTTGATGACCTGTAAAATGTTCAAAAAGGGCGAAACTGGCAAAGGGGTGCACCTTATAATGCATAGGGGTATATATATTCTTGATCTGTCTTTCTATCTATCCTTCTGCCTTTCTGTTCTTCTGCATAAACACGTCCATGTGCGAGACTGTCTAGAGACACGTACTAGCCAAAATCTGTCAAATCTTCACTTTAGGGTATCTCCAAGTCTCTCTTAACTCAAGCAGTTTTACTTCTATTTTGTTTTTTTTTTTTGAATGACTTAATAATTATGTTCTATTATTATTATATTTATGTTATATGCCTATGGTATTATTCAAGTATTTATTTTTTTATAACCTTGCAGAGAGCACAATAATTTTGAAGTGAAGTGTTTAACGCATTAAAAAAGTCATTTCCGATTCCATAAAATATATGTCTTTATTTGTATACTCATGCTCAGCATATAGAATTGTATATAATTATGAAAGAAGTAATTACCAGGCATTTTTTTTTCGACTTTTCTGTTTTTGAGTAAATAATAAGTTCAACTCGCAAACAAAAACTTCAAAAAATTTTAAAATGCTGACAAGCTAATTTAAAATACGTAAACTTCGTTAACTTCAAAGGACTAAAAAATAATTGAATATGGCTAAGATGCAAATATACCAAATAAAATCGTGAAACTAAAAAGATATTCAAGTATCTTCATTAGTGTGGTAAACAGACAAATAACAGCAACAACAACAAC
Organism: Drosophila kambysellisi; assembly: GCA_035042185.1. Classification (NCBI taxonomy): domain Eukaryota; kingdom Metazoa; phylum Arthropoda; class Insecta; order Diptera; family Drosophilidae; genus Drosophila; species Drosophila kambysellisi. Next base: position 8,713,108 of record JAWNLS010001251.1, read on the forward strand.
AAACAACAAATAGTTTCATGTTTGCGGCTTCTTCATTGACTAGACAAGTTTTGAGGCACAAGAAATGTGAAATATGTTGAAAATGGCAAGAGTCCCATTGGAGACGCAACAGCAACTTACTTGCAACACGCTCAAAAATGCCAACAGGAATTTCAGCTATGAATAAGATGAATACAGGAGAGCCGGAGGGGCAGAGGCGACGACGACCCACTTTAAAGGCAGAGTCGACCGGCTGAACACACGAAAACGGGGCGACAAAGCACACGAAGAAGAAGAAGACGAAAAAGAGGCAAACGAGACAACAACAAGAGGAGCAACAACAACAACAAGAACAACAACAAGAAAGAGACCTATAAACAAAATATAAAACGAAACGAAACGAAAATAAGACAAATCTTCAAGGACGTATTCAAGGTAAACATATGCGGGAGCGAAGCAGACAAAGTAAAAGCAAATGCAAAAGAAAAATGAGAGAGCAAAGGAGAGACGAGACAAGGCAAAGTAAATAAGTAAAAGTAGCAGAAGACAAAAAAGAAAAAAAACAACAAAAGCGATAGCAACAACAACGACAACAACAACAACAGATACAGCAAGCGATGACGATGTTGGTAAAGAAAACGCGACCTGTTTGATGATGTGCAACACACACAAACACACACACACACACATAAGCAAAAAACAACAACAACAACAAAAAAGGAGATGTGAAAAGCAAGTGTAGGAAAAACTCGTTTCAAGCAACAGGAATACACGTCTACATACCCCTTCCGTGCCATACCCTGCCCTACCCAGCTGCCTCCTTCCTCCTTTGCCCACTCTACCCCTATCCAACAACGACATGCTCCACTCATCCACTTAAATGTAGGTAAGTGTGCCCATAAATTTGAAATTGCGCCAAACTACGCCAAGGAGTCCGAAAAAGCAACAACAACAACAACAAGAACAACAAGGAAATCAAATAAGAAAGAAGCACGCGAATAGAAGAAGCAGTGAAAAATGAAGTAAAAGTTGCTAAGGGCTTCTCAAAGGGGGAACGACGGGATGGGGGAGAACCGATTCAAGCAAAAGACGTGAGCATAATGTGTGTGTGTGTGTGTGTGTTGTAGCCAGTTTGATAACAGGGCCTAGACACATGTGTGTGTGTGTGTGTGTTTGTGTGTGTAACCTAGTTTGCCAGACATAAATTATGCAAGAAATAACAAGGCCAGGGCAGAGCTGAATAGTCGCAGAAGGAGCTGTGCATCTGAAGTAGGACTAATAATAAAAGTAATATTAATAGTAAAGGTGGAAATAGGATCGTTGGCCAACTGTCGGCAACAAGGTCAAGGTCTGCTCGCTCGTAAATTGAGCGTCTGCTGTTAACATATAAAATAACCTTGAGACTGCAACAGCAGCAGCAGCAGCAGCCACAGCCTGAGCCTTAGCCTCAGTCTTGGCCATATCTAAGACTGAAACGTGTTTTTTGTTTTTTTTTTTTTTTTGGGCTGAGTGCGTGTGTGAAACAGGTTCCTTGGCTAATACAGCTAGCTATCAAGAGGCATCAATGCGACCGCCGGCTGTTTCTAATGTATCCCGTCCGTATCTAAGGCCGACACTGTGCAACACGTTTACAAATTGAGCATGCTTAATTGCATGTCTGGCCTAAAAGAACATTTAAGGATGCGACAAACTGAAATTTATAATGGAACAACAGTTTGGCATAATTAAAGTATAATTTGTAGGCCAAGAAGGAAGAAGATTGAGATTATGTAAAAGGAACACCGAATATAAACTACACTTGCATACCGAAGACAAACTGCAGACATTTAAAATTCACCGTAAATATAAAAAATAAATAAATAAAAATCTTATTAGGCTACTATATGAAATTATAATTCACTCTGCAGATTCATAAAGAACTACATAACGGAATAGAAATAGCAGCATAGCCCTGATGGCAAATCCCCCTCTTAAAGTACGTAGCAGTAGCAATAGCAGAACAATACGAATATTGCTCTTGCTACTAATTTCCAGTCTACCCGAAATTTAAACTATTTAAAATAATTAAAACAGTCATTTTTATTTTGTTTTGTTTTATATATTAGCATATTATCCTATTGGAATTTCCTTTAAATACGATTGGATTACTCCTTTAAAAAAATAGATCATTCCAATTGGCAGCATAGCAATTTTAGCGCATTTTCAATCAATAAATTCTATACAAATAATCACAAAAGGAATAATCTGGTATAGCTGCCACAAACTGTTGCACAGTGTAAATATCACAAGACAAAAGGTCACCTTTGGCTACCTGCGCCTGCCGGCTGTGTAAGCCGCAACCTGTTGCAACCACAAGCGCAGAGCACCGATATACACAAAAAAAAAACAACAGCAACAAAAAGTAAAATTGAAAGTCATTTTTTTGAAAAGCGATCGCAATCAGCAGCAGACCAAAACACCAAAAAGACAGACAGATGCTTCTACTATTTTGTGTGTTTGGTTGTTTTTCTTTCTTGGCACCTCTTCTCTAAGCGGATTTTAAAGTCAATGTGCCTGCCTGAAATTACACACGCACAACCACACACACACACACACACACAATTATCTTTATATATAGACAGACTGATACCTAGAACCATTGACTTTAATTGTCATGGGAGCCGCACTTTATTCTATTTTTATTTCTTTTATTTTTATTTCAATTTTTTCTGTATTTTTTTGGTAATTAATTCTACGCACTTGCACAACTAGAATGTCACTTTAAAAGTTTTCGGCCTAAACCGAACGAGCCGCAAGCAAGCAAGAAAAAAATATATACTATATATATGTACGATTTTCAAGGTCTAACGAGTTTGTTGCCATTGAATATAATGAGAGCTGTCTGTGGGGGCCCAGTAAAATTATAAGCATCATTGTATTAAATGAAGAACTGAATTAAATTTGTTAACGATCATTGCAGAAACTTAACTCAGGAACAAACCCAAGTTCATAGCCTTAACTAGTCAAAAGACACACACACAAATACACACATACACACACACACACACACGTGTATGGCATTTTCTTCTTCTTTTTCTTTTTTTTGATACAAATTGATTTGTTTTCCGTTTAGATTGTTGCTGGTGTCAAAAGTGGGCAAAGATTTCGCCAAATGAGTTTATTTTTATTTTTTTGTTGGTGTGATTAATTAGTGTTAATTAAAAGTTATCGATATGTATTGAAACCAATCAACAATCTCTAAAAGCAAAAATATTTCGTAAAAATTATACAATCTTTTTGTTTCAACGACAAAAAGAAATTGTAAAACGATTACATAACTCACGAATTTTGGCTGGGATTGCTTTTTGCTGCTTTTGTGCTCACCATTTATTTCGCATGCCGGCGGGGACCCGACGCAAGGTGGCGGGAACGGGAACGGACAGGGGGGTGACGGGTTTTTGGATGAGCTCATTTTGGTTTCGGGGCATACACAAAAATGATTATCGAAATATAATAGGCGGTATACTCATTCATACATATATATATTTATATGATATATATATATATGCTACGCTCTCATCTGGTTTAATTCACAACTGATGATTGGCTCTGGCAGAATCACTGATAAGAACTGAGAGTAACAGAACTCAGCGATAAACTGGAGATTCCACATTTGCATAATCAATGCAGAAGAATTTCAAATATTTATAAACCAAAATCTGTTTCATGTTTTGGAATAAAAACAAATTGATATGATATCTATATAGTTTCCTATTCATAATCATTAGGTCTTTTGGCCGAAAGTTGAAGTGTAAATTTGTTTTTGGCTTTGCAAGAGAGATGAAGCTTAAAAAATATATTCTTCTATGCCACTGTTCGAGTAAGAAATCGATAATATCGATCATTGTATATCGATAAAGCCATAAATATCGCGCAGCAAAAATGTAGAGTAACCAAACTTGAAAGGGGAGGTTCTTCAAAGATCAGCATATTGAATATGAGCCAGTTTGTTATCAGCTGCAGCTATACTGATACCAGAATATACTTTATAAGACTTCATTGTGAAAAAGAATACTATTATTAATTAATTGTTTAAAAAATGATTTCAGCACCATGACTGATTGACTGATCTCTGGTTTAATGTGTTGTGTTTCGAAAAGAAAATGATGTTGCTAAGGATAATATATTAAACACAAATAGCGAAACTTTTCATAATTTATAGATCCGCTCTTAGCCAAACAACAGTTAAGACTATTAACTGCACGCACTAAATGCGATTTTTGATTAAAATCAAGACTAATTACCACAGCTCATAATGGCTAATGGCAAAACAATACGATAGTGGCAACACACACACACGCACAGTGAGAAGAGACAGTTTGTTTTTGGGGCCAGTTGCATGCGAAACTGACAGATGGGGAAGACCTCAATAAGAAATAGAATGTGAACATAAAAGAAAACAACAACCACAATCAACACTACAGATTTTTAATTGAATTGGTCTAGCAGCAGTGGCAGCAACACCAAAGGGGGCAGCAACCAACACGCATTAGGGGCAGTTGTGCACAGCGCGCTAATAAGTTGATTATAAAATAATAATTACAGAAAAAGAAAAAAAAAAAATGAAAAGCAAAGCAAAACTAAAATAACAACAAACAAACATAACTTAACGAGAAAGTCGTTGCACGCTGATTAGCTTTGTGGTGTGGCTGCTGCTGCTGCTGTTGCTGGTGCAGATTTAACTGTTGCCTGCGCACTGGAAGCTGTTGGAAAGCAAGCAGCGAGCTTTGTGTTTGGCCAGCTGGGGCTGATTAAGCTGCAGCCGGGCTGTGGCACGTACGCAAAAGTGTTAATTGCAAATGACCAGAGAAGAGTAGATTGCGAACAGTGTTTGGGGGGGATGGGGGGTTGTGGGGTAACCCCGTTATGCTGGGCTGATTGATTGAAATATGTGTATGGTTTTGCGAGCAGGCTGGCAGCGCAGGCGCTGAAAGGCAGAATATTAGCGCCATCTGCCGGCAGGGGGCAGGCTGTGCGTATAATCGATGATCAACAATTGGATGGCTTTTGTTGTACAAAGTTGGGAAGCAAGCAAAACGGGCAAGAGCGATTAGGTGCCACAAAAATCAAAGAAACAACAATAATAAAAGAGAGAGTGCGCCACACGCAGGCACAGACCATAAAGAAGAGCAGGCCCAGGGGCAGGCAGCGACGTTGACGTCGACATCGGCGTCAATGAACCGGTTTGCAAAGGGTCGAATGTTCAAACGGACGACGCATACGCGTCAGCAATAATTAATCAATCAATAATTGAGGCAAGCACAGAGAGTGTGTGCCAGAGAGAGAGAGAGAGTGAGGGAAAGAGAACGAATGCCACACAGCTAATGAGAGGACAGAAACAAAATGGCCGGCACATTAGCCACCACAGACAGACACACATCCGGTGATCGTTTGGGTCACACACAAGTGCAGAGCTGAGAGAGAGTGCTGCTTGCCCTCTGCACTTTACACCAAAGCTCGCCAGCTCGCTTGCTCTCTCGTGCTTTCTTTCTCTCTGTCAATCTAACACTCTCTCATTAGTAGTCACTCACATACCTGCAGCAGAGCCTGTAAATATCCGCAAAAGCTAGCACATTTTTAACATAGAATTGCCCAAAATAAACGTAACGAGAGCAACGAGCAACTTACTTTCTGAGTCTTTCTTTTGATCGCACTTTAGCACTTGTTTGTTGTTATTGCTTGCGCCATTTCTTCTTTAGTTACACTTGTTGTTATTGTTGTTTCTTTTACTGTTGCATATTTTGCTTTTGCTTGCACTTTTTTCTTCTTTTTTTTTTGTTTATTTCGGTAGGTCTTTTCGCGCGACGACGTTTTCGAAAAGACGCAACGCGAAGGAGAGCAAGAGCAAGAGCTAGAGGAGGAAGAAGAAGACGGAACGGCAGCAGACACAAGACAGGTACAACACACGTACGTTGCGACTGTGCATTAAAATCGAACTGAACTGAAAACCAAAGAAGAGCAAAAGCAAAAAAATTCCAAAACCCAACTTTTTTCGTTTCGTTTCTGTTCGGCGGCGTCTGACGACGACGACGACGGCGGCGACGACGAAGACTTTCAACGGCGACACGTTCACGTTGGCGTCGACGACGACGTCGTTGGTTAACGCCGGCGGCGGAGCGGCAACAGCAGCTTAGCGTGGCTCGCTCGTCGTTCAGCTTGGCTTGACTTTCTCTCCCTCTCTTTCGCTATCTCGCTCGCTCGCTCGCTAGAGTCTCTTCCAGTCGATGGGTTTCTTTCGCGCTCGCTAACTGAAGGCCTGTGTGTGTATGTGTGTGTGAATGTGTGTATGCACAGGTAGGGTGTAAATGTGTGAGTCCCTTAGGTAAGCGACGACGAAATGGAAGAAGAAAAGAAAATGTGTCCAACTTTGCGAACAGGTAGACAGACAACGGCGTCATCATTGCCGGTGCGGTGTCGCCGCAGCGTTGCCCGATGCCGGTGGCAGCGACTGAGACGACAACGGAGTCGTCGCTGACTTCGTTTTTGCGGCTTAAGCTACAAATGCACACACACACTAAAACTCACTGAGAGAGAGAGAGAGACACAATATCAACATTAGGGTGATTCAGTAAGCTGAAACAAATATTTCGTTTTGTTAAGACGCTAGAAGATCAACAGATTTGGGTTTTAAATGCACTGAAGTGAGGTCGATGTGATTAAGTCAGCACTGCCATAAGAGGAATGTGCAAAAAATTTTATGCCACATTGTTCTGTTATTTTCGAAAATTATACGATATTCCTCTGTATTCCAATCTTTATTATTTATGAATTTTGATTATTTATTTAAGAATTTTAAATGTCTCCCAGCGAATTAAATATTTAAAAATGTAACACGCAATTATTATTTTCATATATTTGTCAGTGAAGATCACCTCACATTCATTTCATTTCGATAATGTGATCAAATTGTGTCACCCTAATGCAATCGTACAGGTAAATTAAAGGTTTTATGCATATTGGGGGGACAACAATGCACAAATACACAAATCAACCAATATATATATGCATATATACAAATATATTACTATATATATATACATATAGCACAGGGCAACAAGAAAGCATACGTCATATGCACATGCATATGTATGTGTGTGTGTGTGTGTGTGTATATAAACATACATACAGATAGTGAAATTATGTGTGGAAAAAAACATGGCAACAACAATTTTTGCGCGTGAGTAATTTGTTGCCAATGGAATAACAACAACAACAACAACAGCAACAACAATGAGGCGAATCGATGTTGTTGTTGTCTCTTGCGAGGCTTCCGCTGCAGGTAGAGGTCTCACTAATGCACATACTCACACTCGGACACACACACACACACACATACTCGCTGGGGAGAGATTACGCTGAGTGTGTGTTCAACTGGCTTTGGTAATTATCGGTTTTCGATGCCATATGCGGAATTGAGCACAAAGCATGCAACTGCAACTGCAACAGCAACAACTGCAACAACTAAACACAAACTGCTTATCGTTTTGGTGTGCAGCAGCCCTAAGCCCATTTAACAATATGTTACCGATGGGTGGGGTGGGCAGGGGGGTGTCTATATTGGGGGTGTTATTTACCACAAACTTGCCAAATAGACACAAAATGTTGCCCAGTGTTGCCGTTTGCCTGGCTACTTCGAAATTTCGAAATAATTGCCACAACGCGAGTCATGAGTTTCTTCTTCTTTAAACATATTTTTTTTTTTAATTTTATTTCATTTACTTCGAATGCAGTCAGAGTACTAACTCAATTAGCACATCGTGTAAAGGTTTTGTGTGTACTGCGATATGTTGCGATACACTAGGGATGTGTGCGTGACACGAACTGATTTTCAATAGGTCTTAATCATTGAATGTGTACGATGATCTTACTCCGAAAATATTGTTAAATAAAGTTTACTACAAAATATACATATCTTATAAATACGTCAATTAAAATAGCACTCCATGTGCAAAAGCATTTAACGTTTTCGTTTGATAACAGGATCTTTCTAATATCAATAATAAGATACACATAAATGCATAGTAGATTTATGAAATTAGTCCAAATTAAAGTATTGGTATCTATTTAAATAACCTTTTTTATCTTTAATATATCGCTCAATGAAAAATTTACAAAAATTTCAAAGAAAATGCAGCAGAGTTTGTTGTACCAAAATAAAGTAAACAACTCAGCTAACGGCAATTGAACCAGACTGTGGCCTCTTTATATCGGTTAATATAGCAAATTTTTGGCTTAGAGAGATTCAATGGTTTTAATGCATTTCTGGCTATGTTTGGAAATGCAATTTTGTGATTTTAACAAAAAAAAAAAACATCGGCTGTCTACCATCGCTAGTAAGTCGACAACAGTTGGTAAGGTTTTTATTTTTCCCTTTGTGTTTTTGGCAGACAAACAAACACTGACACACAGAGCCAAAGTCAGAATTAAAGCAGAACATACCAAATACATGAAGTGGCATAGTACATGTGTTCAGGAGCTCAGAACAGAAAGACAACGACAACAGCAACAGCAACAAAAGTCAATTGGCTCGGGCGATTCCAGGAAACTGACAAAACGACAGACGATCCATTCCCGTCGACCGATTCGACAATCGTGCAAGCCAAAATCAAAAATTATACCAGTTCAGTTAAGAGCGAGCGCAAGAACGAGAGAGATAGAGACGGGGAGAGGCCAACTGGCTTGTGTGGCAAGTGGCCAAAAGGGGCAAGTGGGCAAAGCAGGGCAGCGACACGCCCATCCAACCATATAAAGTGAATGCCTCAGAGTCTCACATACATACAAAATATATTTACCTATATGTATTCCTATACCCATATAAGATTTCGTACTTTTTGGGGAGTGCATCACGATTTGATGCCGCCTGAGGGTGACGGGGGGGAAACAACTCTCGAAACTCTGATCGGCGGCATCACTCAACAACTGAATGTTCTGTATACTAAGGGGTATACATAGTTGCTACAAATTGTATGCCACAGTCGTACAAACTTACTTCTATTTTGATATTTGTATTTATAGATAGAAATAATATATATATATTAATCATATAATACTAGCTAAGTTATATTTACATATATACTTGTTTTCCCCTTTTAAGAATGAATTTTCTCCATTTTATGTGTATTAAAGTTTTTTTCTGCTCTTCTCATTATCTGAGATTCTCTGAGATACTTTAAATAAATAAATATAAATATATATAAACCGATTTCAAAAATAGTTTTCCAACAGCAAAACTTATCTTTACAAAACCCATTCCTCATCATCACTATTAAAGCTAACTTCTTACTACAGTTTATTCGAGTATCATTTGCAGGGTATTTCAACGTCGATCATAATACGCTTTGCTCATATTTTGTATATATTTTATTATTGACACGGAATTCAAGTCCGAGATCCACATTTTTGCATTGTGATTCAGCTGGCATTTTTGGTAGGCATTTCTCAAAATTGGAATTCATACACGCCACGGCGTGGCACATACACAAATGACATAAATATATATGCTACTATATGTATATGTATATATTACATAGTTACTTTTGCATGGACTCAATCTGTGTGCAGATCGCAGTGAAACTTACAGTTTTTACTTTCTTGCATAGCTGCAGTTTTTCTTTTTTTTCTTTTGTTTCGTTGGCTTTTTTTTCTGTTTCATTTGGGCGTTTTACATTGTCACGATTTTTGCTTACCTGTCAAAGAGAAAAATAGAAAGAGAGCAAAACGAATTGGGGTCATTAGTAAAAGGTGCCACAAATGTGCAATGAAAATCACTTAAAATACTATATATATATATATACGTATATATTGGACAATGCTCAACATGTTTTTAACCAAAAAAAAACTCTTAACCAAAACTTAATTTTGTGCACTCTTTTTTTTTAGTTTTCAACTAGCTTTCGACCACTGGCACAAAATTATGGTTCAAATTAATTGTTGGGTTAGTCGCTTAAAGCATACTTAATATATTTAATTGATAAGGAGAGAAAATTATATATTGCTTTGACAGTTATCGGCTCGGAGCCTGACATCCATTGTATTATTGTGAATTGTATGCTTTTCAAGTTTCTAATACGAATATACCTCGTCGTCAAATTAATCCAATGTATATAAATAGATATATTTATATAGATATATTTTATTTAGATCAAGTGTCATTATTATCATGACAAATTTATGTTTAAATATGGTTTTATGGCAAGGGTTTTCTCTTCTCCTCAAGCTCTCAAGGTTTCGTCACTTTTGTTCCTGCTAAAAAAAATATTTAATTGCATTTTTCCCTTTAATTCTAAAGTTTGAGCAATTGGAAGTTCACTAAATACAACTGTAATTAAATCGGTTCATTTGACTACCAAATCAGTGACCTTAACAAATCCAGTATTTTTTTTTGTATCAAATAAAAGCCGCATCCAAAATGATATCAAAGGAAAGTAATCGGAACGATGACGGAATGATATAAGGAATTGTGGATTAAGCAGAAAGATGGAAACTAATTTTGAGTAAAAAACGCAGCAGAAGCAGACTCAAAAGCAGTTTTTAATTACAACTGGACTGAAATTTATGTGCAAACTTGGTCAAAAAAGAAAAAAACTAAAAAAAAACTACACTACACTATTGAAATACCAGAACAAAAAAAAAATAAAAAAACAAGGACAAAAGCGAAGTGAAAAAGAAGAATCTGTGCAAAGGAAATCGACATGCAGATTAAAAGGAACTTGTATGCAACACAGGACGTGGACCTGGTTCAAGAAAAAATTCGATTATCTGCGAGAGGAAAACTGTAATTAAATCTATGGGGTTTTCCACACACACACACACACACTTGTACATAGAGAGCACGCCAAAGAAAATGTGAGAATGCAGAGGAAGCGGAATTAAAAAAGGGACGAAAAAAATAAAACCAAATTGTAGAAGTAAGAAAAAAAGATGTGCAACGAAATCACGTAAAGCAAACTAATACCGCAACAAGGCGTGCAGATTGCAGGACGAGAGCCTGGATGCCTGCGCAGGAGCGTAACTCAACAAGAGGGGTTGTAGGGCGGCGTGGCGGGAAGCGTACTCCCTTTTGGGCCACTGTCGTTCTTGGTCTTTAGTGGCAGGGATTAGCACAGCAAACCAAATGGCATGGCTTAGGCCGGGACCAGACCCGAGAGCCGGCACCAGGCCCATTGCCCATTGAAGGCATCAGCGCCAAAGAAGAAGGGGCTTCATTAGCATACACAGCAATTTGAAGGGGAACAGAGATGTGAGAGGAAGGATGTGTGAGATGTGTGTGTGAGAGTATATGTGTGTGTGGCGTTTGCAAACGTAAAAAACCAAAAGAGGCAACAGGGTCAGTTGCGGGCGGGTAATATGCATGTGCCACGCCTCCACGCCCAGCCGCATGCCATGGATACAGTTGCGGGCAAATGAACAAACGCCAAGAAGAATGCGACCAAAAATACAAAAAAAAAATGAAAAAGGAAAGCCGAAAAAAATCCAGAAAGAAGTAGGATTATGTTTGCCGAAGACTTAACACCCTTGCAGTTAGTCACTTTGACCGATTGTTCATATGTGATCTATATAAGTAATTTATTTAGAAATGCTACTTTGTGCATATCTGTGAAACACGAAAAGAGAAAACTGCTTTCTTGAAATCCATTCAAGTTTTATATTATAGTCAATTTGTGTTGTATAATCTAGAAGTTTTGTATAAAATAGTTGAATAAATATGGATCAGTTTTGCTGTACTTTATAAACACAACGGACAGGAAATTAGTTTTTATTAAAGAAGCCAGCAACCCGACAAAAAATCATGAAAATTATGAGCTAATGAATCAGAAGGGGTTACAATAGATCTATCATAATAATACTAAAATATTCACATAATGCTCAATTTGTGCGTTACACACTGCCTGACAAACTTAGCATACCCTGTGCAAGGGTACATAAAGCCATAAAAAAATCGAAATCAAGAGGTAGGGACTAGAATGCAGGAACACGAAAAGACTGACAAAATGAACAGTGGAACGTTGCTGGGTTGTCAGAGAGGTGCAGGGGGAAATGAAAGTAGTCGCAAGATGCCAACTAACTCAAACTCCAAGGCAACCCAGTGAGAGAGATGCGCGCACCTGAGCCAGCAATGTTGCACCGCCTTGCTGTACAAGAGTCAAGGGGTAGGGGCGGAAAGGGGAGCGGGAGGGACGCCGCACACAGGACGCAGCTTTGACTGCCGGAAATGAACACTGGAGTTGCTGTCGATGCCGCTGTTGCTGTTGCTCCTCCAGCTGCTGCGAGCACCTCTCGGCAACTAAATAACGTCGTAGACGATGTCAACCCCCCTCGAAACCTCCTTCAAATCCCCTCCCCACCATAAACACAAAAGAAATTAATTTCATTTTTTTCCAGGGTGCTATTTTTTCTTTTGCCACTCGATGTTTTGTTTTGCTGGGAGTTTTTCATGGCAAAAAGGAAAATTTTTTGCAGCTAAACCAAACATTGATTGTCAGCTGGGTGGCAAGGCGAGGCAAGGCAGCAATGCAACTGCCACGGCAGATGCCCCCCAAAAGAGGAACAACGGACAGCAACTGCTGTTCTAATGATCAGAATCATCATCATCATCATGATGATGCCAATGTTTTTGCTGATGATGATTGTGTTCCGGCCTCAGTGCCACAATAGTTGGCAGTTTAGCTGAACAAAACGACAAAGATATTCCAGCTGGGAGATGGCAAAGTTTTGAAAGGAGCAATACTAACAGATTTCTAGATTGCTAAAAGCTAGATATAAATCATTTTAGGGGAATCAAAAAGCTGACTAATCAAAATTAATATTTAATATTATTCTTCCAATAAAAAGCTACTGTAAATATTCTAAAATCGAGTAAAATTCAACAAATACAACAATGTAATAAGTTATAGAGCTTTAATCGGGAGCGCTAAGCTAGGATATTATCTGTAGCCCAAGTTCTTACCTATGATTCATATACGTTAATCAAACCCAATATAAATATTCCAATCCCTTTTACTCAAACAGTTTAAGTAATTCTCTAAATATCAAGTTATATCGTAATTGTACAGATATATTTTTAAAACCAAGTCTTTTATTTTTTTGCAGTCAGTAACAATAACCATTTTTTTCTTTAAGGGTTACAGGGTAAAAAATAAAAGAATAGAAAAGGAAAGGGCAAAAAAATTGCCTGGGCGCGGAAGTAAATGAAAATTCACCGGCTATAAAGTGTCTCCTCTGTGCAACAAACAACAACAGCGGCAGCAGCAGCGACAGCGGTAGCAGCTGCACAAATAGCAACAACAACAACAGCAGCAAAAAGCCAACACAACAACTGAGCAACATTTGAGTTACGGAAATGAAACGTCAGGCCAGCTTCAAGCTCAACGGCGCTGCGAAGCTGTATGCGGGGACCCAAGAGTAACAGAGCTACGGCTACAGCTACGGCTACAGTTACAGTTACAGTTATACACAACAACAACAACAGCAACAGTAACGACGACGAGGCCCCAGTTGCAGCCATTTGAGCAATTGGGCGTTGCTCTGCCTGCATACATAGCATAAAAAGAGGAAAAGAAAGAAGAAGCAGCATTAGCTAGCAGTAGTTGCAAGAAATAGCAGAATCCAAAGCAGAAGTAGAAGAAGAACAAGGCTTGGCAGACGTGCCATGTACATGAATGATGTTTAGGTTAAATGGCATCGCCGGCCGTAGACAACGCACAAAGCATGGACAACAGGGTCGCCCGCCATGTTTGTTTGTTTGTTACGCATGCCATCTCCCTCCCACTCTCACGCCCACCATTTCAAAAAACTCACACCGTGTGGACTTTGGCTTTTGAGAGTTGAAGCTGGCTGCTACGTGACCAACCATCAGCATCAGGCTGCCCAATCTCTCTTTTAATTCTATCTTTTCGTTTTCGTTTTCTTTTTTAATTTTTTTTTTTTTTGCATATGGTGCAGGTGTCTGGCCCTGTGTGTGTATGTGTGTGTGCATGTGTGGTTGCAATTTACTAACTGCTTTTGCGCGCACTCGCACTCAGCTTTACCGAAAACCGCAACATTTGTCGCTGTTGCTTTAACGTCGTCTTCTTTTTTCGGCGTGTTTACACAATTACAAAAACAGCACAGTTAACAACATGGCGATGACGTTGACGTCGCTCTGCTGCTGTTGCTGCTGCCGCGCTGTTGCTGTAGCTTTCTTCTTGCATTTTAATTAAAAATTCTTACAAAATTTGCTTTGTCGTTGCGCTACTGCTCATCTGGCAACCAATAATATCCCTTCTCGCTGGCCACCTAAAAGTAGACCACATATTTTTAATTTAACTGCAACATAGCGTAACCAACTTGCCCACAGGATAACCAGGATAAAGCAGTAGTAGAGTTGCCAAATACAGAAAACAGAATTAAGCGCCAAATACAAACCACTTTTTTCTTTCAACATTCCTGAGGTTTACAAAAACAGCATTCAACACACAGCTCTAAGTTGAAACTGTTCACTAATTGCATTTTATTTTTACGCATATTTAAAAGACCGTTAAGGAATGTCTAGAAATTAAAGTTCTGCAAAAAATAACTCTAAGCTAAAAAACGATTTTTTTTTCAAACAGTGATAATGATTTCAACTGCTTTAAAAAACCAGTAGCTTCAAAACTGTTCAATATCATACACACATACGTATGTACCCACATACATTCATAACCATTTTCAATTTCTTCATCTACTTAAATTTTGCGATCCCGTTGCTCACAGCAAGCGTAAAGCCAACAATAACAATAAACGTTACATTTGAACTTGAAGACTTGCAACTATTAATAAAAGACATCCAACGCAGCTACGAACGCTGCTATGAATGAAATGAAAACTCAAAGAGGCAGCAGCAAAAGGAACAACAACAACAGCATAAACAACACATAAAATGACGACGCGTAGGTGAAGAAACATAGCAGCAAATAAAAGAAGTCGTCGCGTCGTATCGCAGCTACTGCGCTGCTCTGCTCTGCTCTGCTGCACATTGAGGAAGTTTGAATTATCAAAATACTCAACATACACACACACATACACATACACAACATATAAGCACAAAGCAGACGACGGCGAGTAAAAAACATATGAGCGAAGAGAGCGAAGACAGACAGCAGCTGACTGACGAAAATAGTACGCGACGATAGGATAACCAAAGCAAAAATCGCAAAATTTTCGTCAATGTGTGTGTGTGTTTGGCTGCCTGAAAATCAGCCGCCAAAGCGGCCGGCATTTTTATTATTATTATTATATGTTATGTTATGTGTATTTTCGCTTTGCGCTCTTTCGCTTTTTTTGAACTCTGCTTTTACACGTTTTATACTTTTATTTACATTGCGCAACGCTATAGCCGCTGCCACTGCCGCTGCCGGCGTCAGCGTCTCTGTCGCTTTTTGCTATTTTATTACTCGGTCGCTCGGTCACATGAGCGAGTTTCGCGTCTTTCACTTTGCCACTTTGCCAGTTGCTTTACATTACGTTACGTTACTTTACTTTAGCTACAGCTACAGCTGCTCCTGCTACTTGTGCTTCTGCTTCTGCTTCTGCTGCTGCAGCTGATTCTTGTTCACGTTGTCTATCTTTGCCGCCTCGTCTCGTATGTGTTTGTGTGTGTTTGTTATGTTGGATTTTTCGTTTTCGACTCGTTTATTTTGATTCCAAATAACTTTTACAGGTTTCTTTCCGCTTGTGCTTTTTGTTGTTGCTGTAGGTCGAGAGACGATTCGCTTTCGCTTTCATAATATCACATTGCCTATTTATAGGCGCCCGCTCGGAACACAAATTATGTGGCTCATTTTCGTAATCCCTCCACCACAGGAGGGGAACGCCGTGGAAATTGAGATGCTGAACGGCAACTTGTAGCATATAAAAGGAAAACAGCAGACATGCCAATAATTTGTTTTGTAATTCATGTTCTGTATTGTTTTGGAATTATTATGCTGTACTTAATAAAAAATAGCATGCTTTTGAATTTGATCTTAATAAACAGATTACAAGAAAAAAATCAATTTCTTATTAATGCACCGAAATTTAAGATAGTTTTTATTGGTAGAATTGCAAATTAATCAATATATAGCTAATATATAAATATGTTAAATATATTGATATCTTCTTTTTTGGAAAGCATTTTGATACTGATAACTACAGATAACCTATTAATACTTTTCCAACATCTCCTGCATATTTGACAGAATAAAAATTTGTCTTAATGATGCTGTCCTTAATATTAATTGGTATTCGCAGAACATAGTTTGAAATTAAATCTTAAACTTAAAATTATATATTTACTACAAGTTGCAGTTGACTTCGTTTTCCCTTCTTCACATACTTTCGTTCAATTTTGGTAGTTTCCTCAATTCCCCATTTGATTTACGGGCAACCGATTGCATTTGTCAAGTATTGTCTTGGTATATTGATGATGTCTGTGTAACATGTACCACCCCAGCCCCGCCCACTTGTACAGACAACTGCCGCATTCATTGAACAATGCTATATAATTACATAAAAGTCAGAAGCTTGGGCCAAAAGGAGTAAACCAAAACCCAAAAGCGAAAAAAAAACATCCTAAGCGCCAAATGGAAAAATCCCTCTTTTTAATTTCTCTTTAGTGCAGCCAAAAAAAAAAAAAAAAAAAAGCGTGAGAGAGCGAGAAGAAAAAAGCAAACAACGAGAACTGAAACAGAGCGAGAAAAATTCGCCCCATGCCACCCACACACACCTACTAAATAACCGATTTTTTTGTTCGTTTTTTTGGTTTGTTTTTTTTTTGGGTACGTTTCAACTCATCAGCAGTTTTTTCGTCGATTTTGTGTGTTGGTTGGTTGTTGCTTGGGGCTTGGGTGGATTTTTATTTCTCAACTAATCCCATGCCACTGAGCGTCGCGTCTCGGGGCACACCCAGTGATTTCGTGAGGACCCGCCTACTACGCCTGCCCTCCTCCAATCCACCCATCACCACCCCACTCCCCCCTTCCAACTACACTCTACCAGCGTCGACATTTTTTTTTCTGGTCGGTTCTTTTGCTACGTTTAAATTGTTGTTGCTGGCAAAAAAGATATAGATTACATTCGTGTTGTTTTCAGCTCCAAAATGTAGATACAGTTATACATATATATATATTTATACATATACATATATATTTGTATTCTATATATGTATGTATATATATACTAATGGTTTTGTGTGTGTGTGTGTGTGTAGAAAAAAAGGTTTGCGTTTTATTTTTATTTTTTTCTTGCGCCCCATTTTTGCCTTGCTTCATTTAGCGCAGCTGCCTCAGAGAGCTGCCCGTCCCTGCTCCCTGCTCCCTCCTCCTCCTCCTTCCCATCCAGCTTGTCTTGTGCAATGACCAAGCGGTCAAAGCAGAAACCAAACCGAATCAAGCCAAGCCAACGAGACAAGCGAACTGAGAACTGAACCGAGCAGTGAACACAAGCCAGAATAGACCAACTAACAATTGTCCACTTCGAACTACAGACAGACAGACGGACAGACGGGTAGACAGACAGCTGAACAGTTAGAAGGCAGCTCTATATGTGTATCTGTGTGTGAGTGTGTGCTTATGTGTGTGTGTGTGTTCTTTTTCTTGCAATACTCTGCTGAACTTTGTTTATAACAAGCTTCAAATGCTAAACGACAACACTCAGACTCAGTTCAGGGAATATCTAATGATAAATGCGTGACTCAGATACTTTTACACATACCAATCAAAAAGGATACCTTCAATTAAGCTGTGTTCCATATTCTTAGAAGTTTTTATACCTAGCATAAAATAGATGGAAGCTGACCCCATAAAATATAAATATTCTGAATAGTTGCCTTCATGACCAAAAACTGATCTATGAAACTCCAGAATCAGTATGCACACAATTTAAATTTATTAATTAACATTTTAAAGAAAGCTTAATAAGAATAATATATCTTTTAATAATATTACATTTTAATTGAAATTGTTTTATTTGTCAAGGTAGTTCATGTTTAAGTTTAATATTCACCAAGACGATTTAAATAAGTGTTTTTTCTTTTATCATAAAGCGCACCAAAGAAAAACCTGTTGTAGAAAATTACTTTGCAGTATTCAATTTTCATTCCATTTTTTACGTGAAACGTTTTTTATGGTCTAATCTAAACATTGCTGGAGTAAACAAATATTGCGTTCATTCATGGTTAGAGGCAGGCAGACAGACTCGAAAAAACTAATGAAAACTTTATTTTTATAAGTGCTCAAGTCAATATATATAATATATGTATACTTGAAAAATGTGCTCGTGTATGTGTGTGCCTTTGAAGCTGCCACCTTGCTGCGACTGAGGAAACTGTGATTGATGTTGGTGGACGCATGGCCGCCGTACCCACCTCCCCCATCCCCTCCACCCGATACACCCAGCCAACGTCTCAAAGTCGATCGATTAAAGGACAAGAACGCAGTGAAACCTTTACACAAAACTTACAGCAGAAAGCCACCCTTAAAAAAAAAAAATAAAAAAAATTCTGCCCAGGGAGTTGGAATAAATCTCATCCAAAACACAAGAAAAAATGCGAAAAAAAAAACAAATAAAAGAAAAACGTTGCACAGTTGTTTTTACATTTCTTGTGATTTTCTTAAATAAATTTGACTGCCGCTCGCTCGCTGCCCATTACAAATTCCATGGTGGCAGGAAGGGTAGGGGCGTGGCGGGGCGGGTACTGGCTTGCCTGGGCTGTGCGAGAGGGCGAGAGGAGTCGAGTCGAGGCGAGGGAGGGTTGGGCGAGCCACCCCCAGCGAGCAACTCATTTAAGCACTAAAAAGAAATTAAGAAGTAGCGCAAATGAATGCAAAAGGAAAATAATAACAAGAAAGAAAAGCTAACTGAAGCAAAACGAAGTGCGGATACCCTTAAAGAACTAATAAATATTTGTGTGGAATATTTATTTACAGCAATTAGAAGAAAAGTTTATACAAAAAATTAACCTTACTATTTTTGATGAGCAGTATTAAAAAGTCGAGTATTGTATTATAGAGAATGAGTGCGATATTAATGTATGCCGATATATATATATAGTAATCCCCATCGAGCGTTTCTGGAGGCATTAGAATCAGAATAACAAGTTTTATAATGCTTTTAAACTGAGACGAATTTGACTTTTTGATCATAAATAGACAATTGCACTCATTGGAATCGGAGTCGCCTTCTTCAATGCGTTGCATGCGTCACAGCAAAATTACAATACCCTCTTCTGCATGGCTATAGTAAGAAAACAAAAAACGGCGAGGAAAAAAATAAAATCCAACTTGCCGAAGAACAAAAAAACAAATTGAAAAATATAAAAATCACAGCCTCGGAAATACCCTGATTACGCTATCTGTGTAAGTTCTGTATGTGTGTCTGTATGTGTGTGTGCTGAAGTGTAAGCTGCCCCCAAGACCCCCGCGGCCTATGTGCCACAACTACACACACACACACACACACACACACGCAGACCGCCCACAATTTCAGTTCCATTTCCATTCGCACAGCTCAATAGGCCTTGTGATAAGCGCTTTTCCGCCACCCCCCCACCCATCCAACACATTACACTGGAGCGTGAGGCGAGGTAAGAGATGAGGAGGCAGAGGGGGGGATGGAAGTGATTCGGTACTGGGCACAATGCACCCGCACTGAACTGGACTGGGGGCCGGCCGAGCAGTCGAGCATTCGCTGTTTGGGACTTGATAACCCGCTATTGTATACACAAAAGCTGTAGAGCTCTGTGGAGCAACCGGCGCATAATCGTTGAGCACAGCGCCTCCCCTACACGCCCCTACACTCCCCTCAATCCGCTCCCTTGTGCCCGCCTATATGCCTTTGACCCGGCTTGATTTTTCTTGCTCAACTCAAGCGTTTGTGCCGCTATTGTTGTTGTTGTTGTTGTATAGTTTTACTTGTGCACAGCTGTGGCCGCACTAGAAAGCCCCAGATCTGACCCGACCCTACACGCCAACCCCTCCTCACTCCCCCCACACCCCCCCTTTGGCAAAGGCAACACCAGAAACAGGCACAGGCTCGTTCATGTCAATTCATGTCAGCTCAGACAAAACCGATTTTGGCTTGACTCTGCGGCATTTCAAAAAGCCATTGCCTTTTGTTGTTTTTGTTGTTGTTTTTGTATTTTTCAATTGTTGTTTTTGTTGTTGTTGGTGATCATTTGATTTGTTCTAGCGATTTGCTTACCCTGTAATCTTAAGACAATGATCACGTGAAAGCCTCATTTAGCCTAGAATGCACCAACAAAAATTTGGTTGAAAATCAAGCTAAGAAATGCGGGGAACTACAAACAATTTGGAGAGGCTCGCTCGACTAGCAAATACCCTTTAGAATAAGTAATTCAGCTCAATTGAGCTGAGCTGTAAATGTTTTATGATGCATAAGAAATATTTGCAGCACACAATTATAAGAAACAGAGATTGCAACTGCAACTGCTTAATTATAGGGTATGTTCAGTCATGAATTACTTTATTTGACTGAAATCCAATGGGTTTATGTCACATTTATTCACCTCGAGTTGTTGCCTGAAATCATTTGCACCTGTCTATATAAATAGTAATTGAATTCATTGTCAAGAATTTGTTTTGATAAAAAAAATTGTATATTTTCGCCGTTCATTTTGTTTTTCAAATTGAAAACGGAAAGTTTTCCGTGTTTTGCTGAAAATGATTTTCCTAAAAAATGGGAGTGACATGAAAATCACTTAATATCAACTGAAACTTCAGCTTCAAATTGTATGCTTATTAAAGTAAAGATTTACAGGGTATATTGTCAGAGTATTTCCATAGTTTATTTTCTCCCAATTGCCAAACACTATGTATACAAATGCTATTCTCTTCTCTTGGGTTAGTTGCAAGTTTTTCTCGGCAGCTGTTGCCTCCAGTTGGCCGCAAAGCACTTTGGAAAAACTTTGCCGTTTCTTGATGAACTTCATTTTTTGTTGTGTTTTGCAGCACTGCACTTGTACATATATCTGTACGTATGTATATTGATTAATTTACAGTATCAGCCTCAGGTTTAGTACAAAAAAATTCACACAATTGGCGTATTCTGTGCGCTTGAAAATGCATTCGTTGGAAAATGCTTCCCAAAGCTGAAGAGCTAGAGGAATTGAAAAATTGCACAATAGTTTGCTTGTTGAAGTTCAGCTGGAATTTGGAAAATTCGATCTTCAAACTGAAACCATTGTTTGGAGCTTTTCTATTTTCCATCCAATGGGGCTTAAATTGTCGGAAAATGGAGAGTAAATGTTGCATGGTTGTCTTATATCTATATACGAAAATACACTAAGAAAAACGAAAATGAAAGCTTTAAGGAGTTATTCAATCATCAAGTTTGAAATTGGATAAGGCTCGAGAATATTTAGAAACCATGATTAATAATTCATTTGTATGCAAATTGAATGTACTTAAAGAAAGCTTCTTATAGGCTTTGACTGAATGAACCATAAAACTTGCTTTTCCTTCTCATACATTTTTGTAATATTGCCAAATATTTTGTGATTTTGGCATTGTGATAGTTTCAGGTTTAATGGACACCACAACTTTCACATTGTGGGTCCGAAAAGTTCAAAAAGTGACCACGCTAACTCAATTGGTTGGTATTGGAAAAACCTTAAGAAAATCACCAAAAACAACAACAACAACTACAACAAAATACACCAATTCAAATACAAACATGAAGCGACTAAGTAAATTTTGGGTGTGCCAAAGCAGCCCAGGCAAAAAATATGAAGGTAGAAAAAAACAACAGCAAACCAAATCGCTCAGTTTCATTGGTTTTCACGTTTTTTTTTTAAGATTTTGTTGCTGTGTTTTGTTTTTGCCCGTTATTATGTCTCAGTTTTGTTTCTGATGGTCGCTAATTGCGAGCGAGCGAGGGAGAGAGCGAGCTAAGGGCATGGGACTAATGTCTGTGCGTGCAAGAGAGCAAGGCAGTCAGTGTGAGGCTATTAAGGGTGTGGTGTGTTGCGTTGTGTGTGCGTGTGCTTATATGTGTGTGTGTGTCCTAATTAATGGCATTTATTTGATTATTTGCCAAGCCCATGGAAAGGTGCGTAAGGCTACATAAAAAAAAAAAAAAAATAAAACTAAATATGAAAAAGAAAGTCGAAAAAGTGTAAGCAAAAAACTTGAACTTGAAAAGCGCCTGCAGGTAGGCAATAGTTTAAGGGAAATTATAAAATTCCCCGACTTATTCAAAATTCCCCGTCAATCATTTCAAAAGATCATTTGTAAGAGAGATATTACCTTAAGCACAAGAGAAATGCTAGTTTAAATTTCAATAAGATCAATGAATATAAAACATACCTTATGCAATACAATTTGTAATCCTTAAATGATCGGAGTAGTTGTTGTATTCTCTTTAGTTATTATCGCAGTTTCGTAGTAACGATTATTAATTGTTGTTGTAGGTTGGACAAATTGTAGTAGGCGACGTGACGGAATCAATTGCATAGAATAATATTATTACTATTATTATTTTTTGTTGTATGTGTGGGGATTGTGTGGAGACCCAAACGAAAAGAGAAAATATGCACACAAGAAACTTTGATGTTTCTTTTTCTTATTTTTTTTTAGATATTTCTCTTTAAAATATATACATATATATATTGTTGTAATAATAAACAATAATATGTAATTTAAAGAACACGCGCACGAAGAGAGAGAAAAGAGGACGCAATCGTTGCGATTAGTTGTGTGAGTGTGTTAGTATGTGTGTATCAGACAGATGAAGAACAATACAATGTGTGAAATGGAAGATTATTTTTTGTGCTCTTGGTTGATATTGTTTATCAACACGTTGTTTTGGTTTTTCACTGTTTATGTTTGTGGTTTGTTTTATGCTGCACAAGAAAATTAAAATTATATTAATGAGTACAATAATCAGAAATGCTGAAAAGGCAAAATGTTAAAAAAATCGCCATCTGTTAATTAAAATTAAAATAAAAAAAAGGAAGCAAAATAGAGCGCGCCTAGTTCAATAAACCGTAACGTAACGCGATTGTAATTGTGGAGGGCGACGCGCAAATTCAAAACACACGCGAATATCGCGATAGAAGGCAAATTCACATAAAATAAATACAAAATGTATGCACACATATACAAACATACATATGTAGATACGTAAGTACGTATACAAAAATCATAAAAAGTAAAGCGCGCAGTCAGCACGCGGCGGCACTTGTCACACTCACACACACAACAGGCAGGCAGGCACATGTCAAAAACTTGCAAAGCAGCAGCGGCAGCAGCAGCAGCGACGTTAACGTCATACGAAAAGGAATGTTGCGGCAGCGACATGTGTTTGATGCAGTCAGCCACGTATTTGTATGTACGTATGTGTGCGTATGTGTGTGCGTGCGTCTGAGGGAATGCCTCTTTACTTTTAATACGTAATGCCCAAAAAACAAAAATAAAACGACGTAAGCTTTGCCCAGCTTGAATCTTTTATACGTTTCGCGGCATTTCTTTTCGTCTGCCCTTTTGTTCTTATTGCACGGCGGCAGACTTGCTTCTGCTGCTGCTTCTGCTTGATTGTGTTTCTTCTTATTCGGGGGAAGCCAGTCTGCGCTGATTTCGCACTTGTTTACATGTGTGTATACATGTGTGTGTGTGTGTCTGCGTGTGTGTGTAAATATTTTTATGTGCATACGCGCGCGAACTTGATGTTATGCGAAAAGCGAATTGCGATTTGTGAATTGCATTTAAGGCGACACACTAACGGTACACGACAAACTGGGACCCATTTTTGTTATTTTTATTTATTTTTAAGCCGTTTTTATTTTGTTGGTTGGCCAGTTTTAATTTGATTTGCTCGCAAAACTGCAAATTTACCGCTTTCGCGATAATTAAAGGGACGCTCTTCCAATTGATGCGACGAAGGCGCTGAGCTGGGCGAGCAGGCGAACAGGCGGACAGACGGTCGGTCAGACGGTAGCTGCGTTGCAAATCCGCGATAATTACAGCAAATGTGGCGGCGGCGAGCGAGTGTCCGATCGAAGCAAGACCCACCGAGTACAAATGTTGTCTGATGGCTGGCAACGGCAAAGTTGGCAGCATTGACCGTCGTCGTCGTCGTCGCTGCCGCTGCGGCGCAAAGAAAGAAAGAAAAAAACCAAGAAAAAAAGAAAAAAAATACAAGAAAAGGCAACGGCAGCGGCGACGGCAGCGGCAGCGTGTGAGCGAGTGCAGACACACACACATATAGTTACATACATACATATGCGACAGAACGATGAACGATGATGATGAACCGAATTACAAATAAAAGATGATGCCAAAAGACGACGACGACTTCTACGTTGACTGCGACGACAACGATTAGCAAACAGCCAGGCGCAAGGAGCACATACACAAACACACACAAAGACACACACACACACCCACATAAATGCTCAAACACACACACACATACATAGTTGCAGTGGCAGCGAAAAAAATCGGTCGCAATCGGAAAAAATTGCAGAGCGTAGCCCGCTCTCTGCACATAAAAAAAAGAGAAAAACGAAAGAAAAAACATAAGCAAGCCGCAACTCACACAAGCTCACACACACACACATACAACGGCAGAGACGTACTCAACGACGTAAGCAGCAAGCACAACAACAAAATCGAAGCAGCAAAAAAATGAGAAGAAATACTGAGAGCAGCAGCGCCGGCAACAACAATAACAACAGCAGCGAGCTCAGCAAGAAAGCTTGAAAAAATTGCGGCACACAACACGCGCACCGTGGGCCGAGTTAGAGCAAAACGTGCATGAAAACTTTTACAGACAACAACAATTTGCATTATTGATGAGCAACCGCGAGGTGTAGGCGCCACCCAACCCCCATCTACCCCACTACACACACACACGTTTCTTAACAAACTTGCGGCAAACTTACAAGCGTGTATGTATGTGCGAGTGAGACAGTTGCTCATACATAAGAGCGACCAGTTGTTGGTAGGGTTTGCGAGTTTGGTGATGATGGGGTTCCCAAGTATATAACACCCTTAGAAAATGACCAACACTGACCAGGCCACCAAATGCTGCGACGATGTACGCCCATTAACTGTAGATGAATTCGCATGGCCATGATTTGTGTTGTGTCGTGGGGAAAGGGAGGGGGAATGGAACATGAGTTGGCAGATTTAGTCGCTGCCCCCGGAACCAGTAAAAACAATGGAACATACGACAAAACAAACAAAATAAAATTGCAGCAATTGATGAGTATTGAATTATTTTATATTTTTTCCCATTTTTTGGTTATTTAAAAGTGTAGGATCTGCTATAGATATAGTATATATTTAGTTCAAGGCCTAATTTAGAAACAACTTTGTTGATCTAAAATAAGGAACAAAATTCAGTAATTTTTGTATTTAAAAAATATAATAATAATGTATAAGATTTTCATACAAACATAAATTTATTAAATGTACTACAAATCATTTAATTTGTTTCCAAATTGATAGGCCTTGCACCACTGTGCAACAAAAACAGTGAGCCGCAATGAAAAAATTGCGCTCTCCACAGCAACACCAACAATAGCCGCCTGGCCAGCAGGCGAATCTGAAGACAAGAAACAGGACGAAAAGTTGGAAAAAAAAAAACTAAAAAAAAAATGCATGACAGAACTGGACAGACGCAGCGTCGTCCATCGGAGCAGCACTAGCAGCAGCAGCAACGAAGGTAGCGCAAGGGGGCGGGGGCAGCCACTTGGAGCAGCAGCGAGGACTGAGAATGAAAGTGTACTATGAGTCCAAGCTCACACACACATACATCAGCGATGGGCCATTGTTGCTTACACACACACATACTTGAGCATTTTTTCTTTGCGCTTCACTCAATTTGGAATTTTTTTCGTTTTATTTTGCCTCCTTTTCGCTCAGCACAGCTCAGCAGCGGTCGTCCTGTGCTGCTGCTGCTCCTTCCTTCAAAAAGTTCAAAGTGGCAGGCCAAAGCGCGCTCTCACTCACACACACACACATTGAGACACTTTGGCGACGTACTGCGGGGCGCAACAAAACAAAAAAAATAATGCTCAGAGAGCCAACAAGCAGAGCAAAAAGAAAAAAAATGAAACGAATTCTGCACAGAAAATAAAAATTGTTTGCAAGAAAGAATGAAAGAAAAAATCGGAAAAAATGCAAGCCAAGTGGTTGCTCTGCTCACCCCCCCCCCCCCCACGCGACCAAGAAGAGGGTGAGTCTACTATGCTCTGTGCTGGTGCTGGGTGTGCCTTTGCCAGCAATGTCTCCAACAGCACCCCCCACCCCCCAATTAACTGGGTTGCTGCTGCCACTGGTGCCGATGCCACTGCTGCTGTCGCTGCGACTGGTGATGCTCTGCAGCGTTCGTGTGTGTCAGTTTCAGCTGCTCACATAGTTGGCCGAAGATAAAGGTGACGCTGGTGGCACAGGGGCCGCGGAGGAACGGTAGGTGCAGGAGGGTTAGGTGGACATGCAATGGGGCCAAGAAGGGGGTAAGGGGAGTAAGGTATGGGAGCGAGGCAAAGCAGGCAGTCGACGGGCAACGCGTTGGGAAGACCCTCAAGTGTTGGCATGCAAAGGAAAGGAAAAAAAACAGCATACAATAAATATAGCCAAAGCACATGGCGTCGTCGACGTTGTCGTAGACATGCTATGCATGCATGAATGTGTGTGTGTGTGTAAGTATGGGTGCCGCCATATGCACACATGCATACATACATGTACATATGTATGTATGTTCACTCACATGAAAATAGCTACATGTGTAACGGCATTATGTATGTATGTAAGAGCAAGACAGAGACAGAGCGCTTGACCACATTTCATTTACCTAAAGGCGCATTTCCAAGCAGTGCCCGGCATAATTAACGCTTGGGCAAAAATCGAATCTAAGCTTAAAAGTAGAAGGAAAAAAATTAACCAAGTGGCAGCACTGTGACTGCCGTGCGCGAAAGAGCAAGCAATAGTAGCAGAAATACGAAACACTCACACACATACACACACACACACACACACACATAAGCCAAAGTCCAGTTTGAGGTCCAGTCGCAGTCAGCAGCAGCCATACAAAAATTTTTCAAGGCGATGCAGACGCGCCAAAACCTACAAAAAAAAAAACAAAAAAATAAGGGGGCCACCATGCAAAAGCACAAAAGCAACAACAATAACAACAAGAGGAAGAACACAACAGGCGCTGGGCAAGAAGACGAAGCGATGTCAACGTTGACGTTTCGCAAAGCTTCACATACAAAGCGACGCCATTGAAGTTGCGGCGACGTCGAAACGCACAAGCAACAGCAAAAACAAAAAAAAAACACACACACACATTTTAAAAGTACAAGGGCAAATACAACAACAGTAATATAGCAACGAGACAGAAAATAAAAATGGACGAAAAAACTTTTATACATAAAGTGGTGGGCAAAGAGAGACCAGAGCAGGAGTCAGCGCGAAACTCCAAGAACATGTGCAGAAACAACGGCGACGACGACGACGATGACTACGAAAGAGATACAAACAAACACAAGCTGTGTAGTTGCCACCTTATTGGACATGGACAGAGAGCGAGAGGGAGAGAGGCGGCCTCTCACAGATGGCCGGCAAACTTTTGCAGCGAAAATAAAAATGGAGCGCACGTTTGTGACAAAAAAAAAACAGAAAAAAGCAAAAACAAAACTTGCAGCAGCATGAATGGGAAGTCGCCGTCTGAAGCCAGTGGCTCAGCGTTCACGACTGTGTGTGAGGGTGGGCGGCAGACGTTTGAGTTGCGTCTGCTTGAGTTTGAGTGTATTTTTTCATTTTTATTCTTTTGCTCAGGCCGGCTGGCTTCGCGTGTGCATTGAGTGAACGCTAATATGCTGAAGCATGTTACATTAATGCCAGCCACCACTGTAAGCACGGGTTGGTGTCTTGGCTCAAAGTGGTTGCAACATTAACTAAGCTAATGCGTTAAGAAAGATTTTCGTTAAAATATTTACAAAACTTAGATCATCAATCGTTTTGATCGGCAAATTTATAAATTATATTTATATTTTGTTTGATATCAATACTATGGAAGTTTTTTTTTGCTCTAAATTTAAGACGGGTTGCAAGTTATAAAGTAAAACGTTTGATGCTACGAGAATTAAACTAAGCAATAACATTTGCTTCACTCGCAGGCAGCAAGCAGCGAGTCGCATGAAAATCAATATTAATTAAAATCTGCTCACATTCTTTATCAAACAATGACAACAACAACATCAACTGCAATCAACAATCAAGAGTAACAGTTAATGAAGCGCACAAATGACAATTACAATGAATGGCGTGCATTCGTCAAATGCAAAAAGAGCGCAGCCACATCAATGAAATCAATAAGAACTAAAAGAGAGAGGAGGACAGCTGGCAGGAGAGAGAAAGGAGAGCTTAAAAACCTGTGTGCACAGAAGATAACGACCCTGGCCAATAATAATTGTGGGTGTATTTGTATGCGCCAGTGTGTGTGTCTGTTTTATTTGTCTGCTGCTGCTGCTGGTGATCAATTTAAAAAAGTATCCACACACACATATATACATACACATACATACATATATGTGTGTTGTTGTCAATCAGATTAGAAGGTGGTAATTTGTATGAGCAGAAAGCAAAAGGTGCGGAACGCCTATGTAAATACCACATATAAATAGTTGCCCCTCATACATTGACCACACACATATTCATATATATAAATATATATATATATATATATAGATACGAAAGAATTGATAAAGATAAAAGCAGCAACAATAACAACAGCGACTCAGATGTATAAAACATATATGGATGCAAAATCCACATGGAATTACTTAAGCCAAGCGACCACAACAAATATAAATATAAATATCTCAACGGCGATAACTATAAATACACAGAGAAAAAAGGCCCATAAATATACTGAGCGATAACTAAATTAAAATCACCGAGCTAAATAATAACCTACCCGAACATAGAATAGAAAAATCAAATAATATTTTATATGTTATTTGAACCCATTTCATAATAATTTAATTTTAATTTATTAAGCTACTACTTGAAGGTTATTAAAATTGTTCACTGGGTTCAAAGTAGATTAGGAAACATTCTAAAAACAATTGATATCAACTGGAAAGAAATTCATCATTATCAGTGCTTATCTTTAGCAGTGTATTTGCCAAAGTTCACAAGGAATATAAATCGAGTATTTACGATATACATATTTACGATTTATTATAACGATTAAGATAAATCAAATTCGTTGTACAAAATACACATATTGTATTGTAGATAAGAAACTATTTGAATTCTGCATAAAACAGATAATAGAATCTTAATATTTTTATAATGGGAGCTATTTGACATATGTAGATAGTATTAGATTCAATATGTGTTTGGTAAAGATATCGTGCTAAGCTACAAATATATTTAAAGAGTATGTTAGCCGCGTTAAAGGGTATTTCCTAGTCGAGCAGCATTCCTAGTGCTCTGCCCTACACCCAAAAAATATTCGATATTGATTTCCAATTATTTATATAAATACAACAGTTATTGCGAGCTAGTTGACCAACTGGGACTGGGAACCAAAGCACATTGTGCAAAAAATGGGCCAAACAAATGTAATAAAATACATTTTATTCAGAAATCAGAGCAGTTAAATAATGCTTGGCATTGCTATAATCAGACGAACTCTGTTAAAAATCTTAATCTTAAATTATTTTTTCAAATCTCCGGCAAAAAAGCAATCGGAAGTATATTTTCCAATATCTCCTTCAGAATTATGTATTATAATTGTGTGCCAGGGGTTAAAGGCAATAATGATGGCAATAAATGACTTATAGCATTAGTAAGTAATCTGTTCCTCTACTAAGAAATTTAAAGTTGAATTATGAATTGGACTGTGAATAGCTGCACTCACCTGTAAGTCTGATTCGGTGACATCGATTTCGCCGCGATACACAAAATCGATAATTGTTTTAAGGTCTGTGAATATGATGTCGGCGGGTAAGATGATCGTTGGATGATTGCACGGATTCTCGAGCAGCAGCTTTTGGAAATACGTTGAGCAGGCGGATAAAACAACCTGTGGATTCAAATCATAATAGTACAATAATTATATGTATATAAATATTTGTATCGATAAGTCTAGTACGCATACGCACCTTGTGCGCCTTGAGCGAGCCATGCTCACAGGACAAGGTTACATCGACAAAGGAGAGATCCTCGCGCAGCTGCTGAAACACTGACGTCATCGTGTTCTGATAGTTATTCCAGCGCAGGCTAAAGTATTGATGACCCCGCACGGCAGCCATTTTGTATGATGAGAGTGTCTCTCTATCTCTCTCTTTCTCTCTCTCTAGATAATTTATTTATCTGCTGTTTGTTATTGTTTTTGTTTCTGCTATTCTCCCCCTTTCCTTCGCTGCTGGTGCACTTCCCCTGCGGTGCTCAACACGCACAGTGCTCCGTGCTAAGACGACGGCGACGACGTTGACGTTGGCGCTGTCGTCCTGCTGTTGGCTGCGTCGCTGCAAATGCAAATACCGTTAGTAACATGACAATTGATAAAAAAGCTTTAAAATAGTCGCGGTTGCACACATACACACACCACAATTATAATTGTTGCTATTTTCGTTTTCGTCGTGTTTACTGAGCGCATTTTAAAAACGCAATCATTAATTATTCACAGGGCAAACTTTGATCGATAAGCGCAACGCACGAATAGCGCAAGTCCATTGCTGCAACTTGCAACCGTTGGCAGCTTCCATACCAAATGCAACGCCAGTTGCGACTGAGCAGCTCTGAGCAGCACAGTCACGGACGCCTCGCATCGGCTGCCTGCTGGGGCAAGAGTTGTAAAAGGAGTCCATTGTGCGGCGCATTACAAGCGGCGCGCACAGAGCTGCACAAACTATATGCCTCCCGAATAAAAAAAAAATTAAAACAGGTAAACTCTGCTAAATGTGTGGAGTCGACTTGTGGGTACCCTGTTATTCAAAAGCATGCAAATTAACGCACTTTTTAAGCACAATGAACATTTTATTTTGTTTCGCACAATAAGTTTTAGGTTAGATAGTTAGATAATTATTTTATATCTCCTTTTTTGCTTTTAATATACCATATATTATTATATGAGTAAGATCCTTGCAAAGCCTCTGTTAAATGTATAATCGCTAATCAAGGGCGTATACAGGGGAGGGGCGGGTGGTGGACTGCTGCTGAATCTCAAGTTTACATAAGCACACAAAAAATAAACCGAAAAAATTAGGTTTTGCAACAAAATGTACGAAAATCTTGGGTGGCCCTACATATTATTATTATATTTATATAATTTCTTTATGTAAATATTTTAAACAATTTCCTGGAAGTCCAGGTTAATCATCTCATGATTTCAAATCAATAATTTCATATTTTTATATAAATCATTTAATATTTTATAAATTTTACAAAGTTCTCTCTCTTTAGATGTACATTTTTAATAAACATACATAAATATATTGCAAATAATTCTACAGATATTTCACTAATAGCACGCAATTAAAATACCAAAGTTTTCAGGTGGATACGAAAGAATTACATATTTACACTTATTGGCAAACAATCGTGTTTTCTCCTGTCTACATTCAGGGACAACCCGGCTGATCTGAATACAATTTAATTGCATGGTCAACCTTTGGCTACATCTCGGATTATGTTTGCTATATTTTTGCAATAAAACTCTTTGCATGTGGCCCATTGTCAGAGCCTTGATGATTTGGTGCTCTGCCCGTGGCTTCAATTCAGAAAAGTTTTTTAGTTTTATACGTGAAAATGTAAAATGCTGCCTGCTGCTGGCCAGAAAGAAAGAAAACTGAAACCAGTTTCAGTTGGACTCGAGCAGTTTACACTCTTTACATTTATTTATTTATTTTTTTTTTTACTTTTGTTGTTGTTTATCTTCCTCTTTTTACGGATTTCAATGGCACGTTCAGTGCAACGTCATGTATGTGGTTGTTGCTCGCTGATATTGTCAAAAACAAGAAAAAAAAGACGAGAAATAGGAATGCTGAAAAGGATGATGCTGTTGCCTGGCTGCAGCAACCAATGCAGTTAATAGAATTTAGGCGACGTGCAACTCGTTGCCAACAGAAGGGGATGGAAAGGGGAGCTTGCCCTAGACATAGGCATAGACACAGACAAACCCAACAAACAACAGCAAAAGCAACAGCAACAATGAAGGACAGCGTATAAAACCAACATTGACTTGCAGCTTTAATGACTGCTGCGCATTGCTGGTTGCTTTTAATCTCGGTGTGCTGCCTTTAAGGATAGTACGCTGTTCAAGGCACATGCAAAAGTCACTAGTTGCTCGGCATTTCGAGATAAACATGAAAACACTTTTCATTCAACTTTTTAATTGTAAAAAAAATTATTGAATATGTTTTGTATTTACGTTTATGATTTTCAAAATTCCTAAAATATTTATAAATTATAGTAAATAAATGTATTTTTAATACATATACTAAACTTGAATTATTTTCGCATTAAGTCTGCAATCAATCCATGCTCTTATCAGCTTAAACTGTAAAGTGTTTCCACCCACTTTCAAGACGCGTTGAATTCAGACAGAGAGAGAGAGAGAAAGAAAGAGAGAGCGAAAGAGCGCAACTATAATCAGTCGTGCATTTTATGCGGCCTTTTGTTGTTTTTGTGCTGCTTCTGCTTGGTCTCCATTTACGCGACCAATTCACGTTTTTTTTGTTTTTCGCTTTTACTATTGTTTGTTAGTCCCCTGTTGCTCGCTGTGTTCGCCACTCACACACGCACACACACGTGAGCAGTCAAGTTGCCGCCTTTTGGAGCCTTTGTTTGCATCGTCGTTTTCCTTAGCTTGTTTGTTTGCCAAATGTTTTTCTCTTTATTTTTTTTTTTGCTTTTCGTTTGCTCTTGAATATTTGTTGCTATTATGGTTCGTATTTGCGTCTGTTGCCCTACACAATTTGCAATTGAGCTTATCAGTTACATATCATTACGTAATTTTATCGCAATTTTTCCCTTTTTTTAAGTCTGGTAATTGAATATTAACGCACATAGTTGTTATTTTTGTTTACTTTTAAAAACATATAAAGGAGTGACGGTATGCACTGTGGTACACAACTAAGGAAATCAGTATTATTGCTTTAAAAGAAATACTTTTTGATATGCCTTACTTTACAGTGTTCCATTAAAGTATTTGATAATTTTTGTTATTGATAAGTTATCTGACTTTCAACATAATGGTTCTTGTTCCACTGTGC
The DNA here is from genome assembly GCA_035042185.1 of Drosophila kambysellisi. Lineage (NCBI taxonomy): Eukaryota > Metazoa > Arthropoda > Insecta > Diptera > Drosophilidae > Drosophila > Drosophila kambysellisi. The sequence goes on from JAWNLS010001251.1 coordinate 8,746,370, forward strand.
TCCTAAGACTAGGCAGCCGCTTCATTGCGCTTTGATTATGCATGAGGAAGCGAGATAGCTGTTTTGCACGTTGGTTCTTGCATAAGTATTTGTACATGTGTGTGTATTGTGTGAAGTTGATAAAGAAGAAGCATAAGGCAAATGACAGACTAAAACAGTGCTGATGCGGTGGGTGAAGAAGCAAAGAAAATGGATTTTAAACATTTTTGTTTTGATTATTATTGTTCTTGTCGCACAGCAACGACGGGGGTAAATCTTTTGAAGTAAACTAGAGAGAGAGACCTAATGGTAACGTGTGTGTGTGTGTGTGTGAGAGGCCGATGTGCAGGTGGCATGGAAATTTGCACAGACATCCCTGCCCCGCCACATGTAAATAAATGTAATGCTCAACATTGTCGCAATTGAAACCAATTGAAATGAGTATTTTTTTATTTTTGCTTTTTTTGAATCGACGTTTTTCTTATTTTTAGTTGTAGCTTTGTTTGTAGTTTACCTTTTGTTGTTGTTGTTGCTATTTATATTTAAATTTAGCGCTTTGAATTTTGCTATTGCAAATGTACATCAGCGCTGACGTTGCCACAGTCGCTCAATTTGTTGCTCTTTTGCATAATTGGTTGCACACATGGCGCACGCACGCAATACGTTGTCTAATTGTAGAATATTGTTGGTTCTTTTTTTGCCGCCTTTGCTGCTTACGTTACGTGTTGCAGTATTACGTAGTCCACGCATAGAGATTACGATTACTGTAAACGGTGCGTTAGTCGTAGCAGTTGTTGTTTTTGTTGTTGTTGCCCAGATTTTTGGCAATGCACATTTTATTCAGACGCGCATACAAACACACGCGAGAGAGAGAGAGTGAAGCACGCATACATGCATGCGTGCAGAGTTTACCGCCAAGTTTTATTTTGTACTCCTTTTTTGCACTGTTAATTTTTGTGGTTTTATTTTTATTTCCTTTCGTTTATTTGATGGTGCTGCTTCTGTCCGACCCGCTACCTTATGCTCTACGCTGTTATTGCTGCTTGCTGGCTCGTTCACTCACACACACTCACTCACGTACGCACACGGTTGTGGCCACACATTCGACTCAATTGGTTTTTCAGCTGCTTTTTCGTAATTTGCAAAATAGTTAATTTATTCTATTTAGCTGGCCCATATCAATGCACATCGATTTGCACTTTGCTCGTTTCATACTTATTAATTTGCGTTTGCTTGTTTTTGTTTTTCGCACTTTTTCTTTTTTTCTTTTGGTGGCAGTCTCGCGTTGGAATTTCGCTGGCAAAACGAAATATAAAATAATAATTATTTTTTCCACTCGTCGTTCATCGGAGGTTTGCTCGTGTTCGCCATTTTCGTCTTGAATTGGCCTTGCCAGACTGTTACGCTACACTAACAATGACAGAAGATTGCGTTTACAATGAGCTTCTTGCTAAATTAACACAAGTCAAAGAGATTCGTGTTGATTAAAAACTAAAGTTTGTTACATTTCGTTAATTTTATATATGATATTTGATTTTAAAATTTAAATTTCTGACTTGACGCGCTTTAAATGCATTAATCTGGCAACGCGTCGGATTTGAAAATACTAGTTGTCTCACTTTCCCGCATTGTATTTGCTTTTTTATTTGCTAGCATTACGTTCCACACGAAACAGCTGGAATGAAATAAGCGCGAACAATTTGAAATGAGAAGTGAAAGTAAGCCACTATCAAAAGTCTTAATTTGTTGATTACGTTAATAACGTAAAAACAAACAAATGCTTTTTAAAATGATATTATTGTCAAATTAGTTTTGAAAATTTATTTTTATGTCTGCTGCTCTAATTCGGTGAGTGCACACTGCATGACAGCATTGCCAGATGTAGATGAAGAAAATATTGCTGTCGCCCAAAAGCTGCTTGCTGTAAGATTACCGATAGGCACAAACGTATCGCTAATCGCTACCTTGGCGGCATTTGGCTACTGTGTAAAAATGATTTAAAAACTATAGCTAGATATCAATATATAACAAATGTTTAGATGAGTTTAAATGACGTTCTTTTTTAAATCATGCGTGAAGCTGACAATTTAAGCTTGAACAATAGAAAGTGAGGGCTGGACTTCAATTATATTTATGTATTTATAATAAGCAAATAAAAATTCGTAGCCAAAACTCGACATTTGCATAATGAAGGTGAAACAATTCAAATGAGTTGCAATTTTTTGTTGCTGAATGCGAAAGTGACTTGCACACACATACAAACATATGTGTGTGCTTGTGAGTGTGTGCATGTACATGTGCTTGTGGGTGCGGAAGTGGGTGGCTCGACCATAAAACGCGCTCAAGCTTTCGATGCGATGGGCTGCTGGCGCATACAAAGCGACTCATTTGCAGACCACCTCACAGTGCGAGAGAGAGAGAGAGAGAGAAATACAAAGTGTGAGCGAGCTTACGTGAGCCCAATTTGGAGTATGTGACTTGTGTGTTTGCTCTGTCTGTCTCTCTCTTTCTCTCTGTCCATCTCGCATGCACTAAGCTAATTGACATTCATGAGCATCGCATCAAGGCTGAATACATTAAAATAATTGCATATTCTCACTACTATAGCTCTAAACAACAACAACAACAGAATTTATTTGGATTGCATAATTGCTACATTGATCGTTGCAGCAGATTAATTTCAGCTATTAGTTAACATTAATTGACATTAGTCAAGCATTTCACAGGCAAGCTTTTTTATCTCTGTATGTGTGTGTTTGCAAATATGTTGGTCAAAAAATCGATCGAAATTGAAACTCGAATTTGATGTTAGTGCGCATGCTCAATGGGTGGGGCGGACAGGATGAGGAGGGAGCAGTAGATGATAGACGACCTCGCTGGTACATACATACATATTTATGTATGCAGTTCATAACTGCATAACATACATACATGTGTACATACTTGCAATTACAGTCACACACGAGAAAGCCTACAGCCACAATTAGAAAAGCGCAAACAAAACAAAACATTAGCAAACAAAAGATCCCCCATACCAAGAGCTTTAGCTGTGTTTGTGTGTTCGGGATCAAAAAAAAATTAAAGCGCCCCAATGCTTCGTGCTCCATAAAGCGAAAGCTGTGCGTATTAGATGCGCGTGAGCATGACAAAGAGAGCGCATTAGAACACATACACAAGCATACACACTCGCACTTGCACTCAATAAAAGCTTCCCCTAGTTTACAGCTGCTTGAAACAATTAATGCATATTAAGGTCAGCAGAAGCAGAGACAGAAACAGAAGCGGCGACGGCGACGGCGACAGTTGCCACCCTTTTTTTCAGCTAAACTCGGCCGCTAGCTGGCGCCAGTATGCTTAAAGTAAGCACAGTTTCACATAAATACATGTGTGTATGTAAGTATGTAATAATGTAAGTATTCCTAAACATATGATATTGCTCACATGTTCACACCAAAAAATTATAAATAAATAAATAAAACTTAACGAAAGTAGACACATTATTGGGCAGCAATTGACGTCATTCCGCCTGGCTCATATGCGATATGCACTTGCAATTTTCAGTACCTAGTGTGTGTGAGAGAGTGAGTGAGTGAGTGGGCAGTATGCGTTTATCTTTGTATTAGTGCGCGTGTTGCGCGACATGTGTGCATTGCATTATTCTTGCTTGGGCTTCCCATACGCTTACTCCTCTAATGCTTGACAGAGAAGGAGAGAGTGTAACAGCTTTTAACTGTGCGTGTGTTTGTGTGTATGTGCATAATAATGTTAAATCATAAATGCATCAAAATGCATGCAAGCCATGACATATTTTGCTAGTATTTAAAAAGATAGGATTTATCTATTGTGTATGTGTGTATGTTGTATATAGAGCGTGACATACAGTTTATACTTGTCACTCGCTAAACCTGCCCTAGAACTATTTTTGCACTTTAATATCACATTTAATAATACATAGCAAATACAACAAAACCTTAATAAGCAAAAGTTAAAAGCTGCTGTCAGGTTTTGGCTGTTGAGCAACTTCCACGCCCTCACCCTTTTTTTTTATTTACTTTTTAACTTGCCGTGGAATGTGCCAACTACAACAACAACCATAAACGCCTACTCACAGAGCTTTTCTGCCAACATGTGATGTGATCTTTATTATTGTTGTTACTATTTGATCTTTAACTTATTGGTTAAAGTTTTTCTTTGGTGTTAATGAAACCTAAACCTTTATGGGCTGTAATATCGTATACATTTATTTACTTATACGTATGTGTGTGAGTGTGTACATCTTTCTAACGGAAGTAAGAATAGTCGTTAAACCCAAGACAACAACCGTAATTATTTGTTGTTTTGTATTAGATAAGTTTTATGGATTGCAAATTGTAACGTGTGTAGAATACATGAACACACACACACATGTACATACGTACATATATGGTACACATTAAGTTCATTTTATTTGTTGTGCATTTTAATGAGTCATAATGATTTTTAATGGAAAAATCATTACACCGCTTGCAATCCATTATCAGTCATTAAAAGACTGATAGTTCTAAACTAAACTGCTGACAGGTATCTTTAATTACATTATTCTTCAAAAAGTATAATATGTAACTCTAAATTTGTTATTTTTACTATTAAGATACATACATACATATGAAATAAACAGTTTATTTAAAAATACATAAATTAGTACAAATATTTCCAGTCTAATTATTTGAAACATTTAAGTAACAAGCAGTAGTGTAATCAATATGATTCTAATCGATATTGGGGAAAGGGTGAATATTATCGATCAAATTAAACTTAATCTACGCAATATAGACGAACTTATATTCTCTAGCTTGTATAGTCTCTGAGATCGCTTAGTTTATATCAAGAATAGATACCACTTGGTATGTATTTTCAGTATGTCAAGTCATTATAAAATGTTCCAAATATCAAGCGTATTTTATTTAACAACTTCAAAAATCCAAATTTTCTGAGTGCAGCTTTAAAGTGGAACAGTCTTAAGCAGCAAGCTTCTTATTGCAATAAGCCAATCATCTTCTATCTAAGTATCTAGTTATCTTACTATCAGCCACCAACGCTTGTTGTTGTTGCTGCAAATGCGTCACTCGCCAAGTTCAGTCGCATCATGCAAACGGATTTAGAATTAACCGTTGCTTGCCTTGTACATGACATCATGTATGTGTGTGTGTGTGCGTATGAATTAGGAGTTTAATACAATTGCCAGTGCTAAATATAGAAAATGCATAAGAAGGATGAATAGGAATGAAAGGATACATAAAAAAGCCCACGTAGCAACCGAAAAAACTTACACATACTTCGTGGCGCGCTCTCTCTTTCCCTCTTCCACTCTCTCTCGTCGTCGGCGCTCTCGTCCATTTTGAATGTGGATCTCATGTACGCCGACGACATCGGCCCACCCGCTCCCACACACTGCGTAATGCTGCGTTTTTCTATACACTGTATACACACATACACTTATACATACATACACACGTACATACAAAAATGCTGTCAGAGTCGCTGTCGTCGTCAACGCTACCCTAAGCTTAAGCCTCGGCGTCGTCGCCCTCCGCTCGATCTGATGCAGTGACAAAGCATTTTCAGGGTAGTTTTTATTCTGCTTCTCTTTCTGTTTTAGTTGCTGTTGTTGTACTTTGGCCCTGAAGCTTTATTTGCTTCAATCGATGCCGCCCAGCAGCAAGCAACAACCCCACTATATTTAGGGTGGAAATTGTGTCGGATCATCACATGAGCCGAATGTTGCGTTTAGGGTTTCACAATTGTTGTTGTTGTTGGCCATTACGACTCTATTGTTGTTGTTGTTGTGGGCTGACATGACAACGTGAAATTCACTTTATTGTCTGTCCGCTTATTTCATGTCAAACATTATTTGATGCGCCCTCGAGCCGCGCCCACCTACACACACACATACATACAAATAAGACACATTACTATGGGATCGTCAAAGCTTTGCGCAGCATGAAAATAATTTGTTTAAGCACATTTTGTTTTTATTTTTTTGTTATTTTTTGCATGCAACTTTCTATGTGGGTATAAATCTTTTCGGTATGTTTGTAATTCATTTTTTTTTTGCGTTTTATATTATTTGCAAAACTTGATTTTAGTTGTTAAGAAATAAGTGCTTATTTGTGGGATTTGCCTGCTTCACAAAATAGCCACAACACACAAAAGTAGCAACAAAAGAGCAACCACAATTGAGCTTCTAAAAATTGTGCATGTTATTAGCAACTGCGTCGCTGCTTGCTGCTCGCTGCTCGCTGCTGGCTTCTCCGCAAAACACCTTTGAAAGCGCTGCTCGTGGCTTGCTGCTCGCATTTAACCAGCCATCAATGTTGAAAATTTGGCTCATGACAAAGAAAATATTCCCTGAATAAAATGGAGAAAAAATGAAGGAATGACGACAGTTAAAAATAAAACTCGTTTTGCTTTTTGGGTTTTTGGCAACATTATTGTTATTGTTGTTGTTTTTTGTTTTCGAGCGGGCAAAGTGAAAATTTATGCCGCACCCGCTTACTTAAGACGGGCATCAGCAGCAGCAGCAACAACAACAACAATAGCAACAACAACCATAATGTTGAGTGTGCGACTCGCACTTGGTACGTGATTTCGTAGCAACAGCTACACAAATTCCATTCCATTCCAAATCCGACAATAACAACAACAACAACAAAAACAGCAACACAAGTCAATATGTAATTGAATTTTATGTTTTCGTTTTTCAACAATTTTCGTTGGCAGTCGTCGACTTCGAAAGATTTGATGTGTGAGTGTTTTCGCATTTCGTAGCCCAAGCCCCAAAAATATATGTATGTATGTACACGCATACACACATGTATGGGTATATGTGTATGTATACTGTTTTTATTGCTATTGTTTTCAACACACTTCATTTCAGGTGGCCCGTGTGTATGTGTTTGTGTTTCGTTAAGTTTTTGTTGCTGTTTTTCTATATGCTTTGATTTTCATTATGATTGCGCTTCTTTTTCACAACAATTCTGAGCTTCGTTTTCATTCGAACTCGAAACCACATTAGCATGGCAGCCGTTCTGTCTGTCCGTGTGCATGTGTGCGTGTGTGTGTGTGAGTGATTGATGGCTCTCGGGGTTTTCAAAGAATGCTCGCTCACTCCCTCTCCCTCTCTCTTTTTCTCTTTCTTTCTGAATCTCCTCGCGCCCCAATAAAGCGAAGACGACGCTGCTGCCCAAATGAGGCTGCCAAAAATATTTTCGTTAATGGAACTTTCTGGTTTTCTTTGGCTTTTGGGCTTGCAAATTTATGAACAATATGTACACAAGTATATGTATACATATATACATACATACATACATAAAACATACATACATAGGTAAGCATGTATTGGTTTTTGAGGTCAATATGAGAAAATGTTGAACAAAAATTTGGTGCGAAGAGCTTTTGTTAATCGAGTGAAAGGAAGACGATCAATGGAGCCGGATTAGGGGCAACGTTAGGCGAAAAGTGAACCATTTATGCACTGAATATCGTATACGGAATACGAAATTTTAAATGTTTTTGCAGTTCGATAGCGCTAATGTATAAGATACATCCCCACTTATGATGTACACTAACAAAGCATAAAGCAGTAAAACTTTTTCTCTACGAAATCATGATGTAAAACGTTGATAACGTAAAAATTCAAATGGATGTACACGATTACATAATTTTATATATACATACACATATTCAATATGTATTTAAATATGTATAGAATACACAACATCACCAAGCTAACACTTATGTGTACAATATATCATATGATTATACGTATGCTTATCCATATCGATAAGTGATAATTTTGCTGGTGATGCTGTATGTATCTAAGTATTTTAACTACATTAACAACTGCGCACATTTCTATTTCCGATCCGCCCCATTTCATTGATTTCCCCTAGCCCTAAAGCCGAACGAACCACAAAGAAAACTGACTATCTTAGACAAGTAGAAGATTGCGTACCCTAATAAAAATATTATTGATAATAAGAAAATAATAACAATATTCATACAACTCAGCATTGATTATGAGGAATGATAAGTGTTTAATTTGAACCTTTATAAATTATGATTTTACGAATAACAGATATATTTCTAGATGTAACTGAATTCTGTGGAACTAGTTCGCATAGAAATTGAACCAGTTTATGTTTCGGATCACGAAGATAATAAATTAAACACTGCACGACAAAGTTGGAATGTCCTACGCAAGGGTATATAAACTAAGCGAATTTTCATAATAAGCACACAAAATAAGGGCAACTACACGGCTGCAAGGGGATGGGAGTTGGGAGGGTTGACAGAGGGAGCAAACGAACAGCGAACAGCGAGGGGGTGGTCGGTCGGGCGTCATTTGTCGGCTGTCGGTCGTCTGGCTGCGGCGGCAGCCAAGCATGATCCCCTCTGCGACTGCAGCCGCATTTCAACCCTCTAGTTTTTTGTATGGGGGGTTGCTAAAACAACGGCAACGAGAAAACACGAACGGAAATGAACGGCCCAGCCAGAGAGCTTTTGCGATTGACAAGGACACGCACCAGAAACAAAACAACCAACCCTAAAACTTGGAGCAGCAGCATCATCAGCAGCAGCATCAGCCACAGCAGCCTCAGATCAGAAGCAGACGCTGGCGGGTGGTCGGTCGGTCGGTCCTGTGTGTTGTAGGGTTGAGTTGATGTTGCTTGCTAGGGTGCGAGGGTGGCCAGTTTTATGCTACGCACTTTTTTTTGGGGTGGAAAGCAGCCACATGGAGATCCGCATTTACCAAAAGGGGTTGTTCAGAAAAGGCCCCACTAAAAACAACAAACTCAGAAACATGCGCCAGCTGCCGTTGATCACAGACAAATTGTATTTGCAAAAATAAAAAATTCATCAAAATACAAAACATAAAACATGCATTTCAACCCCTAAGAACTGCATGCGTAGATGCCGTGGAACCATGCAAAAAAAAAAAACATATTTTATTTGGAGTTGCTTATACTTTGAATAATAATACATAATTAAGATATTAGCGTACAGGTAACTAGTGGAATAGCTTAGATATACACAAGTTTATGTGTTGTGACTGGATTTTTGGGAAATTTATTTATTAATGTAGATTCAAATAATATACTCTTGAAAACCAACAAATCAATAATTGTAGTTAAATTAAACAATACGAAAAAACATGAAAAAATTTAAGCTTTGATTCTAATTAAAGGAAATTTGAAACTTGATTATTCTAGTTTTTGAAAGCTCAAATTTTTGAATTTCTCGGAAATATTTTTAAATAAACTTAAGTACAGTTGTGAACTATGTGTTTATATATATTTTTGTATACGATATACGATATGAACTTCCTTAATTGGATACCCGCCACCAGTAGGCAGCACTTTGTGTGTGTGTATGTGTGTGAATGACAGCAGGCCCCGGCTAAGAGCGAGTCCTGGCGGGACTGGCGGCCACCTTAGGTTTTTCCTACCCCCAGAGGGCAACACAGAACATGCACAGAACAGCTGCAGAGCACAAAACACAACAACAGATGCTCCCTCCGTTTCGGTTTGTGGCCAACGGACAAACGAACGACTGAGCGACGAACCGGAGCAACCCCTAAGGCCCCGTTTGAATGGTCTCTGCTGATCAAGTTGATCGATCAATTCTACCCTTGGCGCAGACGCCCATTTTCAGGCCCAGCCGCCGCGCAACTCCATTAAATTCAATTGACAAAAGGAAATGAACATGAAATGCAAAAAAAAAAAAAACAAATAAAATAAAATAAAATAAAAGAGAATAAAAACTCAACACACACCACACATGAAAAACAGATTAATGTAGAACGAAGCAACAACGAGAAACGGAAAATGATGCGATGGAGGGAGCCCAACTTTGTATGTATGCATATGTATGTGTATATGGATGGGTGTATGTACGTGTGTACATCTGCTCTGCTTGGCAAATGCATAGAAACGTAGCCATGTTGCCGTTGGGCTTTTTGCATTTCAAAAATGTACACATTTGTATGCATGTGCTGCAGCGACAGCGAACGCGTGAATACACAGAACAAACAGAAAAAGATGACTTCAAGGTTAAACATAGCCGAGCGTAGAGTTGACGTTCCCCTCCCACACATGCCATTCTGGCGTGTGCTTTACCACTCTCTCGCTCTCGCTCTCTTCCTCTCTCTCTCTCTTAAAGTTTGTCTGCTTCCTTTTGCGCTGCGATGCTGCTCTTATTTTTGTTTCATTTTTCTTTTGCATGTGTGTGCATGTAAATGAGTTTGCACAATAATAAAAATAAACTTTTTTTTTCGTTCTGACATTTTTCCCTCTCGTGCAATTGCTGTTGCTAAAATTAAACGTTAAGGAATTTTTATGGAACAGCTGTGTGCGCCGAAACCAACCAAGAAGCGACCAGCAACGGCATAAAAACTCAGCGAAGTTTTAAGAATAAAAGCAACAGGCAAAATCAGACAAAACATGCACCAATACTTAACATGTAAATCTATGTGAATATGTGTGTGCATAGCGATCCATGTTTGCATAGCCATCCCACTCCCACGCACGCATCATTGGGCCAGCAGCAGGTGAATCATTTCGAAAATGTTCATTGAAAATGAATCAAGGTGTAAAAATTAAGCGAAGCTTGTCAATTTTTAACTATTCGCTATTGCTCCTCTCGTTATTGTTGTTGCAGAGGGGCGCGGCAGACAATTTTCACTTTGCCTGACGGAATGGACAACCCAAAAAGTGTTGCCGAAAAAAGAAGAAAAGAAACAGAAAATACCAAACAATAACAACAAATCAAAGCGAAGGCAAAAACAAGTTTTGACTGACTGTCTTCGCCTCCAGATCGCAAAACTCAAGCTTAACGATTATTTTCTTTGTCATGGCGAACAATTTTCAACTTTTATTGTTGTTAATTTCTTGCAGCACAGCTTTTTTCTCCTTTTTTATTTTAAGCCGCGCCAAATCTCAAAACCTCGCTCTGCGCGGGCGGTGCGCTGGCAGAAGTGCCGATAGCGACAACGACGACGGCATAAGCAGAGGTAGCGACAGAGGCAGCATCAAGCAGCGTAGCAGTTGCTAATAATGTGCACAACTTTTAGAAGCTCAACGCAATTATGGTTACCATTTGTAGCTTGTTTTTGTTGTTGATGTGGTTTTATTGTTGGTGTTGATTTGTTGTTGCTTTGCGCTTTTTGTTTTCCTCTCTCTTCCTCCTGCTTTTAAGCAACTGATCATTTATTTTTAAGAAGCATCAAAATCAAGTTTTAACAATTGTTAATGCAAAAAAAAGAAATGAAAAAAAAAACAATTCGAAAAAAAAGAAGAAAGATTTATACGAGATACATTTGCATATGTGTGTGTATGTGTTTGTACAGACGATCCATTAGAAAGTCGCAAGTGTAGAAAAAAAATTCATATGATAAGCAGTTGCATATATTCATTTGTACATACACACATACATACGTACTTATGTATGTATACATATGTATGTATGTATGTATGTATATGAACTCTTAATTTCTCCACAATGGATTTTTTTTACTGTACAGATTATTGCTTATGGTTTGATTAATGAAGAAATATGCAAGAAAGGCTACATTGTCAGTATTCAATAATAGTGACAATTTATTTATTTGGTTATTACCATTAGAATACGTTCTTTGATACACACAATATGCTTATATTTAACATGCAAATCTTAATGCAAGTCATAATTTATAGAAACAATAAAGGATTTGTGTACATATAAAATTTTTTAAAAACAATCATACTTTTTTTACTTAATAAAAAATATTGCATATGAATCGATAATCATAGGTAATCTTGTCTAGGTTTGGTCTCTTTAATATCGGAAATAATAATTATTCGGAAATTGGAATGAACTCTGAAACTGTTATTATTTTTAGTGTGCTTTACATTATGTTTCCATAATACATAAATAATATACGCATGCATACACACACGTACATATATACGAGAACTCACACACACATAAAACTAAAATTTTCTTTGCATTACCCATTAGCAGAACTCCCATATTCCCTTCTCCAAGCAACAAACAACCAAATGTCGCTTTTTGCCTTCTCTATCACACATACACACACATTCGCACACAAATATGCAAAAAAGTACACACAAAGTCAGCGCCTCCACTAGAGAGCGATCTTCGTTTTTCGCTTGCATTTTGAGAACAAAATCACCAACAATATTTGGCTTCGCTGCTTATGTATGTATGTGTCTACGTATGTGTGCATATGCTATGTGTATTTGGGTTTTGTGTGGCTTTTCGACTCTTGTTCTTTTTGTCTTGGCATTGGCTTCACACTCGCCATCGCAGCTTTTGTTATTGCAGTAACGAACGGAAATCTCAGGAATAACGCATTTGTCGCTAGTGCTCTCTTTTCGTGCACATAGCGTAACGCAAAGTAACTCAAGCAATTGCCCCCACCCCAAGCGAAGAAGCAACAACAAAATATAATCATAAAACATTTTATAACTTGCTTACTTACATAAAGCAAAAAAAAAATACAAAAATAAAAAAAAATCAGCAATAAAGTGAGCTTGAAGAACAATGCCAAAAGCAACAAACACAAAAGTCGTTCAATTTGGTTTATGGCCCACAGGTCTCACTTCAAATATAATTTATTATAATTTGAAAAAAGCAACGAGCAAATAACATAAATATGTACGTTTTTACGCTTGTGTTAGTAAGTAGATAATTGTCAGTGTTTGATTTTCACTTGTCTCTTCTGTGTTTGTTTCTCGTGCAATCGCGCGCTTGTGTGTGTGTGTTGTGTGTGACGCAGCTGTCATTGCAGCTGGCCTAGGTTGTTGGTGACAGTGCAGTTGAAGCCGAATCCGTCGTCGCTTGTCAAAGGTAACAAAAAAGGCTAAATGTAAAATGTAAGGGAAAAAGCTTCTATGTACGTGACCGACTTGAAGTTTTTTGCTGATTAACTAAGTGAGAGAGTGAGAGAGAGCTTTTGCATTTAATGCAGGTGAGTTCATTATTATGCGAGACGTGATGGTACGTAATGTCTGCAAGTACATACAGTGCACACATGCATATGTACATACATACATACATAAATACATACACTTGTATACTAGTGTCTTTGCCCTTGTCCTTGCAAAAAAGTGATCGTCTAAAATGATAAAAAAAAATATATTGCAAAATGTACACTGGAACTGTCTCCTATTTTTGTCAATTAGAATCGCTTAGAGCTTTTCAATCAAGCGTGTAGAATTTCACATAAAAGCGTTAATTACGAATACATAAGGCATACGCGCAGCACCGTTAAAAATTGAAGTACATAATTACATACACACACACACGTATGTATATATTTTCAAAAGGTATGGGGGGGGATTGGCATGGTGCTTGAAAATGCTTTCCGATGAAGTCATGCTGGAACCTAAAATAAATCAGCAACGTGTGTGTGGAGCGATCATTAAACAAAAAAACCTCATCACACACACGTAAAATAATTTGCACTTTTTAAGTATAAAATGCAATGCTTACATTTTACATGCTGTCTTCCCCCTTCACACGCAACACACATACACACATAGGCAAACGAACCACTTCCATAGCAAAAGGAAGCAGAGAGAGGGAGAGCAAAAGAGAGAGAGAAAGAGAGCTCACTCAGCAACGGCATTTGTTGTTCTTGTAAACATTATGGCTTCGCCTTGGCGAAAAAAAAAACTCAAACACAAAATTTCGCCCCCTACATGAGCGAGCAGCTCTGTTAGCAATAACAAAAACCCAACAATAACAACAACAGCAACGAACTACCATACGAATGATATTTTTGAACTCCACTACTACATAGACAGAGTTGTCAGCCCGTCAAATACATACATGGACATATCTATATATGCTCGTGAGTCTATTTATATAAGTAGCTATGGCGCTAGCTGTGCAAAGTTGCTTCAATTAAGCTAAGGCTGCTAATTAATGCTGCCAAGCATGCTTTTTTTATCAAGCACAAGAAATAATCTTTTGATTTGCATGCGTCGCTGAGATTTTCATATTGGTGTTGGCAACTCTGCGCGCGCGCCAAGCATACAAAGCACACACACTCACACAAGCGCACACGGGAACATATTATGTACATGAACGCCAAAGTTACCCAGTTGCTAACTGTGTGAATCATTGTCAACAAGTATTTAAACAAAAATTATAATGAATTCTAGTTTATCCTAAATCCAATCTTTAAAAAATTAATTTACTTAAAAGAAAAAAACCTCCTGAAATATAAATTTTTCTCATATCTATCAAATGCAGAATTTAGTATTGTTAGTCTGCGAATAGCAATGAAAAGAGCAGTACTTATGTCATGCATTTGGTGCGACTGGGTCACATTTTCGAACTCACACTCGCTCGCTCTCTCTTTCGTTCGGAACTTCGTTCGGTAGCGCGGTGGCTAGACCAGAAAACTTTTCGTGCGCGCTCGTCAGTCGTCAGTTTTTCTTCAGTGGCTCCGCGCGTTTCGCATTTTGTTGTGCGGGCTGCTACTCCGCAGCAGCAGGAAAACTATCCATACATACATACATACATATACACACAACTGAAAAACTTGGCTTTTTAATAAGAAAAAATAAATTCAATTTTATTGCTTTTTTCTCCCGCGCGCTTTTCAAATATACAAAACCGTGCGTCTCTCTGTGTGTGTGTGTATTATTAACATAATGTGCAAAGCTATTCAAAATAAAAAAAAGAAAAAATTAATTTAATAAAAACGACTCGACGACTATGTGCTGCCTGTGATTCTATTTCGGTGTGTATACCTTTAAAACAAGCAACTAAAATGCATTAAATCTATATGTATATATTTTAAAATAGACTTAGAACTGTACTTTCTAATTTGTGCGATGATTTGTCTCTTTCTCTCACACTCTGGCTCTCTGGCTGTGAGTTTTTGCATATAAAATCAATATTTCCAACGTTTATTCGCACGCGTGTGTGTGAGTGTGTTTGTGTGTGTGTTGCTGGTGAGCGCCTCACTTTCATATCGATTTTTCATGCGTTTTTGTGAAAGCTTTTCTGCAATGCATTTGCAAAGCTTTTTAGTGCAACAGCAAACTACTCACACAACACACACATACACAAATTAGTGTGTATGCAATTTGAAGTAATGACGAGCAATTTTCATTAATTTAATGAACACACGCACACACACATGCAAATGAGGTCAAGTGTCGCTGTGAAAAATTGTTCATTCTCTCCATTTTTATGCAGTCCATCGTCGAGTGAAAGAGTGAGTGCGACGACGTTTGTCGCTCGTTACATAAGCTTTTTTCCTCCAACTTGTGAATTTTATATGCGCAGCAGTAGCATAAGCTTCTAAAGCGCGCTTTTCAATACAAGGATAGAATAACGTGTACTTATTATGCTCATAGTATGTATGAAAAAAATACATTTTTTGAAAGCACGTTGTAAACAAATAAAAAACCCCAAAATAATGTGTCGCTGTTTTGAGCTCTATGTACAGCCGCCATCTTGATTTTCCCCCCTATGGGCAACGCAGTCGAAACAACCGTGGCAGCGCCATTAGCAGCAGCAACAACAACATTATGAAATGTTTTTCAATCCTACTGTGGCGGGCTGGCAACGCCGCTCTCTTTTTACTCCCTCTCACACATTGGCCTCGGCTGCTGCTGACTTCGTTTTGCTTTTCGTTTTATGTTTGTTCAAGACAAAAAAAAATCGTGAAATTTTCTCTCTGCACTTTTCACACACACAGGCGCTTTGGCGCTTCGCATGCTCTCTTTTGTAGCTTTTCGTTTGCTGCTGTTGCTGCTGCCTGTCGACCGACCAACGACCACCCGCCACATATTTTTGTTTCCACTTTGTGCTACACTTCGACTTCGATGTCGATGTTGTTGTTATTCTTCATGTTGTTGCTGCTGTTGCTGTATGTACATACATATGTATGTACGTGCTCCACAGACACGTTTACATTTTCATTTTTCATATTTTCGGCCTGTTTTGCCGCTCGCGCACAGCACACACAAACGCATATTTCGCTTTGTCGCTTTTATAATCTTTCACTTTATGTGTGCACGCCATGTTTAATATATGTTCGTTGCTCTGCTCTGCGACAAGTCGCAACGTTGCCAAATTTCACTGCAAGGCGGCGCGCTGAACTTTTTTTGTCAGGCAGCTTAAAAGTTTCATTTGTTTACATTCTACGCACATGTGCAGAATAACAAAAGTATAATAATAACAACAATAATAATGGGCAAGCACGCACAGAAGCAAAAAAAAAAAGCTTTCGCGCAACAAGTGCAAAATAAAAAAGAAGAAAACGAAAAACAAAAAAGAAAAAACACCTCAAGTATCATTACTTAGTACTTGATTTGTTTGGGTAATTTTTTTTCTTTTAACATTGCTTATTATTTCTTTTTTACTGAATCATAAATATTTGTGCGCGTCTCTTTATTCGTTGGCTTCTGAGTGTCTGTCATCAAAATGAAACACCCACGTCTTCAACTTAACGACCTTGCAATTTGTTATTATTATTATTATTATTATTCGTGTTCTCCAATTTCTACACTGACCTACGCGTTTATTGTCGCGTGCTTTAAATTCTTTGCCCTACTACTACACAGATTCTTATTATGTACTATTATTATTTTTGTTATGGTAAACAAAAGTATACAGAAAAAACGTGAAAAAAAATGCATGACTTGTAGGCCGTTATCGTTGGCTGCTCTTTGCTCATATTGTATTTTTTTGTAGTAGTAGTTTCTTGTCTCTATTGTTAATCGTTATTATTTTTGCCAGTGGTGCCAATGGGCAAAAAGTTCATTGAACTTTTTTTTTTGCTTGTTGATTATTTTGTGGCTTAATTTAGTCGCTTCGTAATTTCACTTTCATGAGGCCTACTGACATTGTAAGTTAAATATAAACAAAACATGAAAAAGAAATACAACAGAAATTAACAATTACAATTGACTTAGGATTGTTTACCTTAAAATTTATGATTCTGGAACATGGAAGTATTAGTTTAGTTTTAATATGAGCACGGAAAAAACAAATATAAACAATTGTAGATATTAAAGAAAATAAAAGACGGCTTGAAGAAAAATTTTCTCATAAATGTACACAGTTAATATTTATATATTTTCTTCCACTTCCCAGTATTCACATGCATACATATTTACATATATATTTATTCAAATTCATTTATAGTGCCGCGAAACATCACCTGTCACAAAAAAATTAGACACACCTTTTATAAATTTGGCGTGACCACATTTTCAAATTACAACATGTCCAAAAATCGCAAAAAATAATAAAAGAGGGTGAAGCTGCAGAGAGTGGGAAACATACAGACAGACGTCATCATCATCATCCGCATCAACGAGTTTCGAATATCGGCCCCAGGCCAAAGTCAGCTAAAGACAGACAGAGACAGACAGCTCCATAATAGATAAAATACATTCCTCCTCCCCCCCCCCCCCCCTCGCAGTTGATCATTTTGCCATTTGACTGCTTGAATTTTCAAGCAACTTCTTAAAAGGCGAGAAAGAGAGAGATAGAAATAGACGCCCTTTACTCAACATGTGGCTATCTGTGTGTGTATTTGTTTTTGTATGTGTTTCTCTGTCTGTGTGTGTATTCAAAGCCACAAAACACAAGCCCTTAACATTCACTTTGTTAAAAAAAAACGAGTTTTCGAGTTTTTCTCTGCTGTCGGCGGCTTATAATGGCAAAAACGACATTTTCTGCCTTTGAATAATAACGCAGAAAAACACAACAGAACAGAATTGAAAAATGAACGGCGCCGACTATGGAACTAACCTATACATAAAACAGCAGCTAACTAAACCCTAAGTATGATAATCGTTTCTGAGAATTGATACATATTATCTAATAGATAATGCAACGATCACACTGAAAACAGAACGTCTTCTTAATACTAAAGTCGATGTAAGTTTTAATAAGTGATAAAAGACTGGACAACAAGCAACTTGTTTTATTTGATCTTATTATTCTACGTACAGAAAATTCGTTCTCCATTATAAAATCAAGTAAATATGTTCAGGTAAAGATAGATGGGGTAGTTTGGATAGACACACAGAAAGATGATGGAGGATGATGAAAGATGCACTACAAACTTTACTATAAAATTGGAATACCCTCTTGCATACAAGAGCATCAAATAGCGGCAGACGTCGAAATCAGCTACGAGGACGCCTACGTTCTTAAAGCGATGTCTTTGGCTTTTTCTCTTTTTTTTAAGACTGGTGCGAATGCTTCAAAAGTTCTGCCTGCGCACCCGCCACCTCCTCCCTCTGTTGTTTTTTTTTTTATATTGTTGGGTTAGAGCTGTCGGAAATTAAATTGTTGAAAGTCAGTGCCAGGCGAACGTCGGCGACGTTTATTTTTACGTCGTAAATATACAAATTTTATGTATGTATTTGTAGCTCTATATGTCCCTCGGTGTGTGCGTGTGTTACTATGTGTGTGAGTGCTGCTTAACTTGGCGAGCGCGACAAGATAAATTCCACTTTATGCAAATCTTGTGGGGGGAACTTTTATTTTATTTTAGCAAGAAATTTTTTTTAAATTTATTTTTTTCAAGTTATTTCCATTTTAAATTTGTTTTCCAGTCGTCTTGTCGCTCTTGTCGGTTTTCTGCCTATGTACAAATGTACATTCATATATGTGTGTGTATTTATTTTTCTTTAAACTGGTTTTTCTGCCAACTCTCGAGAATTGCCGCCCGTTTATCGAAATGGCACAGTTCTTCTATATGTTTCGAAACCGGTTTTTCTTTTGACTTTTTAATACAGAACCACAGAACAAGAACAACCAGAAAAAAGAAAAGAAAACGAGCACAGCAGCAGCAGCAGCTAAATAAAAAGAAGAAAAAACAGTAAAACAGAATTTTATAATTTTGCCAAGCGCCCCAACATAATTTTCATTACCTCATTCGATTGGTTTGGTTTTTCCTGGATTCGTTCTCCTCCTTAAAAACCATTTCCTGTGGAACACAAAGGGTCGTAAAAGTTGCTGATCCCCTTTGGTAGTGGAAAAGAAGGAGGACGGAGGGAGGGTTGGGGGATCAACACACTCAGACTTTTGCAACCCCCAAAAGTGAAGTCTCTCGTCTCTCTTTCTCTATCCTGTTGTTCTCTTGTCCCTCTCCGCTCCTGCTGTACTGTCCTAACCAGTTCTCGGGGTTGCTCTGGATTCCTGTGGGACCTGGGACGTGGTTGCCTACCACCGTCTGGCGCGTGCTTAGAGTATGGAACCGTTTTTTATTTAATGTATTTTTTTTTAAACACATGGCATTAAAGTTGTTGGCATTTGAATCCCTGATTTAATGAGTTCTGTGCTGCACAACTGCGATTTTTATCAAATGCCCAAAATAATATCATTTTTGATGGGAGAGTTTTTCGCTAACATTGCGTGATAATTAAATAGCGCTACGTTTGATAGTAGATCTCTCCACAAGAAAGAATAGCAAATCTAAGTGAGAAAGTAAATAGATATTTTGATCTTAAATTAATTTTTATCGAATATTTTCTTAGTTTTACTATATTATTATAATTACAAATTAAATACGCAATTGTCAATAAAAAGGATATTGAGGGATTTTCTTGATCCATATGTCAGCATTCTAAATAACGGCAACTGCTAGAATAAAATGTCAAGTTGGGTTTTTCGCTAACAGCGTACCGCATATTTAAACTATTTTGGACGCCGTTTGATAGTAGATCCCAATACATTATTAACCAAAAATAAAACGCACAAACCGCATTTTATCATCATTAAGCATCTACATTATTATTAGGCAATTGCACATTAAACGAAGATGAGGCGAAAAAACTGCAATTTCGTCGCATTTCAAATGCAAATTTGCTAGAGTAAAATAAAAAGTTGAGATTTTCGCTAACAGCGTTCAACGGTAAACAAATTGTTGTTTCCTTGTGGACGTCGTTTGATAGTAGACCTCAACACAAGACATTCATATTACTCATTCTTCTCATTGCATCACAATCACAATCAATGTTTTTATCTGGCTACATCCGTTGAAGAGACAGACCCCCTTGCCCTGTCCCTCCCTGAGTCAACTTAACAAGGGGGGAAAAAAAGCGCGTCATCTAAAACATTTTTCTTGTGGGGTCCAACTGTACTTTTTTTCCACACACACACACAACATTCGCTTAACAGCAGCAGCAGCAACAACATTAGTGCTCTCTGCCTGCGTTGGGAAAAAAGGATCCCAATTTTTCATTATAATCCTCCACCATCTGCGCAAAAATAAAACCTTGCATGTGCAAAGAGCGTGCGTCACGAATGAGTTGGAAGGAGAAAAGGCAGTGAAGGGAGAGCGCTGAGTGGATAGTGGATAGCGGAGGAGAGCAAAAGAGAGATCCTTTTTCGCTGCAACTCGCCCGTTTTTACCTACTTCGTCTGCTGTGTTTCTATGCATTTGTGTTTGTAACAGCCGACTGCTTGCTGCCGCTGCTGCTGCTTTACTACAATGACAACTACAACACGCATATAATAAAACCCCTCTTTGGGATTCTGCTTTGTTTTGCTGAATTTGTTGCTGTGTGTGTTTACGTGTGAGTGTGTGTGCGGAGGAAAAACCCTCAGCTTCAACCGCGTCGACATCGTCTAGCCACTGCATCATCAACTCAGCAACGCCGCCGCTGCCGTCAGTTGGAGTAAGAGTTTCAATAACTATAAACAGATGGCGCCACTGCGCATGCTTCGTACCTTATGTACAAAGGCCACACAGACATACGCACATTACTTATATACATGTATATGTGTATGTATGCGCGCTTGTAAATAGAAAAAACTGATCCCTCATACACAACGTAATAGCCGCCGCCGCCTAACGGTGCCCTTTATGTGTGCTATCTCTCTCTCTCTCGTTGTCCCTTGCTAGACAACCACAACTGCCGAAGCAGCATGTGTTTTTCGCCATTATATTTTATATTGATCTGCTGCTTCCATTTTTTCCTGGCGAAAAAAATAGCAACAACAACAAGCTACTCGAGTGAAAGGGAGCCCGAAGCGAAAAGCCGAACGCTGGCGGGCAGCATGAAGTCGTCTGTTCTTCGTCACGTAGCGCTCATGTTGCTATCCCTGTCTAAGAGAATTGTGCATAGGAACAGTTAGGTTTTCTAAAGAATTTCTCTATGTCGTAAAATTCAGCGAACGAGCGAGCGTGCTGCAGCTGTCGTTGCTTGTTGCCGCAACAACTTCTTTCCACTTATTTTTTTATGCTGATGATTAAATTACGGCAGGAAACGGACGCACAAAAAAACTACAATAACAACAACCAACAACAGCAGGACCAAAAAAGAATGCAAGAAGCAGATGCGCTCCCCTTTTCTTTTTACTGAAATTTTCATGCACAGAGAGATAAAAGTCTTTTCGTTTTATTTTCGTATAATTTTCGCTTCCATTTTGAAAAATGAAAATGTGACCGAAAATCATCGTCAGACTCCAAAAAATTCTGCCACGTTTTCTCTCTTTCGCTCTTTCGGTTTGGCTGGCACTCACGGCGAATTCAAATGCGTCTGTTCGTTTACCTGAATATGTATGTGTTGTGTATGAAATATATTCCCGTTATATTTATGCTCTGCTCTTTATAACTTCGCTCACTGCAACACATTTAATAAGGCTCCTTTCCGCTTACCTGCTGGCCGTTCGTCTGCCTACTTGGCAATTTCAAAGCGTGCCCCCAAATAAAATATGTGAGGCTCACTACTCTCTCACACATACTTTAACACTCACTCCGCTCGCTCGCTCTCTCTGTCTCTCGTACCAACTTCGCACTGTGCGGCCATTTTGATGTGTGTGCGAGGGAGCAAACGAGCATGCCAAAACGAACGCGTCGAAAGAAGTGAGTGAGCAACCGAGCGTCGTCGGAGCGGAGCGTCGCGGCGAAAACGAAAAAGGGTCTCTCAGTTGCCAGCACATTTACGTCGTTTCAGTTGCTTTCGTGCGCTTGGAGCTTTTGTTTGGTTTTCGTGTGCACGGTAGATCGCGACGCGTGCGGTTTGCTGGCCAATAAAATTTTATACATACATACACACATATATATGTGCGCACACATATATTTAGCAGCAGCAGCAACAACCAACATAACTGAAAAGAAAATCGCTTTTCCTTGCACATTGAGAAATATATATAGTAAGTTTGCAAGTGTAAATTGAAAAAATATTAACCAACAAATTTGTGAAATCAATTTTATGTGGACTCGTCCACCCCACCTCCCCATATTTTTATGTGTATATGTGAATTTGTGTGTTGAGTGTTGCTTCAAGTGAAAAATATTCTATTTTTAAATGTACCATAAAACAAACGAGGCACACTCAAACAAATATTTATGTGAATGACTGGCAGCGATTGCTTCATGCTTCAACTTTAAAATTATCAGAATATCATAAGCGCATCTCTCTGTGCTTGCGTGTGTATGTGTGAAATACTTGTGAAATTTTCCACAACGACGAAAAACCCACTAGAAAAAAAAACACTGCGAGCTCACAAACACATCTATATAAATATACAGGCACACATTTGTCGCGCTACCATATGTGTGTGTACATGCATACATGTGTTAGTGCATGCAGTAATGACGGCGCGAACGTCGACTGCGAAACTTCCCCTCTTTATGTTTCATGCTCTGCCTCGTTAGCTGACGCGTCGACGTCGCAACGTCTCGTTTTGTTGTCGTCATATTTATCGTTTCCATCGATCTCCAACACTACTAGCAACTGTAACATCGCCACAAAATCCGTTAGCCCCGAGTATATTTGTATTTGCGCTCTCGCTGCTATCGCTCGCTCTCTTTTTTTTTTTGCCGAGTGGTTGAGAATGGTGCGAGTTGGAATTGAGGGAAGTTGAGAAATGAACAAACAAACGAAAAAGCGCAAAGATAATAGAATTTGAAAGCAAACGACGAAAAAAGAACAAAAAAACGCAAAGAAAAATTGCATTTGCGGTTGTGTTTGGCAGTCATAGAGGGCGCTTTTGTGTGCTGAAAAAACATGTTTGTGGATCTGTGAAATTTACATACATGTGGGTAGAATTTATATAAATATATGTGAACACACATATGTATACAAATAACAATAATAATAATTTCGCTGAATCTTCGAGTGTGTTTTTTGATGTGCGAGAGTCAAAAATATTGTGTTGTAGAAGAAAAAAACATGAACTTGACCTTGGAGCGTTGCCAGAGGCAAAACATAAAAGCCAGTAATTAATTGCTATTGTTGTATGTGGTTTTGTTTGTTTAAACTATTGATAAATATATTGACGTGTGTGTGTGTGTGTTGTGTGTTTGCGTGCGATGAATTTGTGACAACATTACTAATTTTAATTGTGTTTTCCATTACACCTTGCAGTTTTAATTGACAAACCTAAAAGCATTTGACAGAAGCAAAAAAGAAGATAACTGGAAGAAGCAGAAATTACAACTAAAAAAAACTTTACAACAAAAACAATCAACGACTTTATTTAAGCTGCCGCCTTCTACACTGAATTTTCCCACAAGAGCTACAAAAAGAAAAACGCGCCAGGCAGAGAGCACAACTTCCCAAAGCGGCGGCGGCCACCACGTCAAAGGACGACGGTCGGCAAAAGCAAGCTTCTCCTTCATCCCTTCGCCGCCCCCCCTCCACCCACAACACCAACAATAACAAAACTTTGTACCCAAAAATGGATGACGATCAACAGTTTTGTTTGAGGTGGAACAACCATCAGAGCACATTAATAAGCGTCTTTGATACGTTGCTGGAAAATGAGACACTAGTCGATTGTACGCTAGCCGCCGAGGGCAAATTTCTCAAGGCCCACAAGGTGGTGCTGTCAGCATGCAGTCCCTACTTTGCTGTAAGTATTAATACACAATATGTACATATATGTGTTGATTGGTGTTGACTATTTTTTAATGTTGTGCGTTCAATTTTTTTTAGACACTGTTGCAAGAACAGTACGACAAGCATCCCATATTCATACTCAAGGATGTCAAGTATCAAGAGCTGCGCGCCATGATGGACTACATGTATCGCGGCGAAGTGAACATCTCGCAGGATCAGCTGACAGCGCTGCTCAAGGCTGCCGAATCGCTGCAGATTAAGGGTTTATCCGACAATCGCAGTGGCGGCGGTCCAGCAGCTGCTGCAGCTCAACAACAACAACAGCAGCAGTCTAAACCGGATACACATCATCGCGTCAAGCTGAGCGGCCAATACACGCTGGAGCAGACGAAGCGTGCACGCATCACAACTGGTGGCGCTGGCATCGATGCCGGTGATGTTTCTGGCTCGCGTGAAGGCTCTTCCAGTCCGTCGCGTCGTCGTCGAAAAGTACGACGCCGCAGCATGGAAAATGGTAAGTGACGTTTAGAGAATAAAGATTTTAAACTGCTAATAAATTATAAATTAAAATTGAGCATTCAGAATTGTAATCTAATTAAATTCATCATTTATATGTGTGTCCATATTCATTGACAACAACAGACTTGCACGACAACTCCAATTCGTCAGTGTTGCAAGCCGTTGCCGCCGCCGCCTCCAATCAGTCAATCCTCCAACAGACAAGCGCTGGTCTCGCCGCCTCCGCCCTGGTCAGCACTCAATTGGCCAGCGGTAGTGGTGCATCAGCAGCGGCTGCGTCTGCAGGCGGCAATGCAACCTGCGCCGGCAGCAGCAGCAGCGGAAACCAAGTATCGTCAAACCAGCCATTGACCAGCAGCAGCAGCAGCAGTAACGTTACCAAAAAGACTGAAAGCGCTAAACTAACAACAGCTGCACAACAGGGCGCCCAACAACAGCAGCAGCAACAGCAACAAACCACAAGCGATGCCATTAACACCGATAATGTACAACAACAACAACAGCAGCAGCAACAGGATCAAGGCGCCCAAGGCGAATCTGCTGAGGAAATGGATGTGGTGGCAAGTGGTGCTGGTGGTGGTGCAGCTGGTGGCGGTGCAATTGCCGTGCACACTGGTGTCGTTAAGCAATTGGCATCGCTCGAGAAGTCGAATCATAAACACAAGATCAAAGATAATAGCATAACGTCAAGTGAAATGGTTATTGAGCCCAAGGCCGAATACGATGATGATGCGCACGATGAGAATGTTGAGGATTTGACATTGGACGACGAGGAAATGACAATGGAGGAGCTGGACCAAGCGGCCGGCACCAGTCAGGGTGGCGAAGGATCTAGTCAAGGTGACTATCAAATAAACACTAATATTAAAAATGTATATAACTTGAAATTAATTTTTATTTTTTGCTTAGCATACGCAACATGGCAACACGACAGATCTCAGGACGAACTTGGACTAATGGCCGCACAGGATGCACAGCAACGGGATCCACAAGGTGAGTTTTTCAATGCATACTATATAATCGGAAAGATAGTTGTTAAACTATATATATTATAATACGAATGAAAAAGCAAAAACAGTTTAGAAAAACATGGTTAGGACCACAGCCGAGCACGACGACCAGCTAAAAATTTCAAATGCAAATTAGAAAAGGTCCTATATTAAAAACATATCAACTAGACAAGTATTTCAAGATCACACAACTCTCTCAATTCACTAATTTATTCGTTATTTTTTTCTCGATACAATCCTAAAAATATAAAACACATCTACATAACTTACAACTTTTTATATATACATATATATAAAAAATATATATCGTAAACTGCAAGAAAGTCGTGCTCCGAAAAAAGCTCTTAAACGTTTGAGAAGGAAATATTTGTTAGATAGAACAAAAAGAAAACAAAAAAGAAAAAACAAGCAACAAGAAAAA
Source organism: Drosophila kambysellisi (assembly GCA_035042185.1). Taxonomy (NCBI): domain Eukaryota; kingdom Metazoa; phylum Arthropoda; class Insecta; order Diptera; family Drosophilidae; genus Drosophila; species Drosophila kambysellisi. Next base: position 8,772,169 of record JAWNLS010001251.1, read on the forward strand.
AATGCAAAATTACTAAAACAAAGAAAGAAAATAAAATTCGAAGCGGCGGCACAGCAAACGAAAACTAAAAAAAAATAAAACAAATAAATAAAAACTAGAACTACACGAGAAATGTTTCTCGGATTAACAAAAATTAAATATCGTTAGTTACTTTTTTTGGTATTTTTGTTTTGCTCCGCTCTCGATGCTACAGCCAAAAATAATTAATTACCAACAAAAAAAAAGAAAAACAATAATTTGTGCAAGTTGAAAGTACTACTATTTTATTTATTTTGAGTTTTTTTCTTAATATATATATTTACTAACTTAACACCTCAATTTTGTTTATGATTTGATCACACATAATTCGTATAACTCCAGTTATTTTTTCTGTATATATATTATTGTATTTATTATATAATATACTACTTAAATTTAATTTTTAACACACATAATCACACATAAAAAAGAAACCCACCCAACAACCAACACCAACAAACATATGCTACTACTACCCTCAAGCCCCCACTTCCCCACTATGACTAACGTTAATATTATCCCTCACTACTCACAACCTACCATCAACAACGCTCATTTGCGCTTTATAAAATGTGTTCTATGTATGATTTTTTATTTATATAGTTTTATACATAAGTACTATTATCGTGTGGTAATTATTTGGTTTTCTTATGTATTGGTGTTTTTTGTGCCGCATTTGGTTTTTAATACATTTTTTTTATGTATATATATTTTGTAATTTTTTATTTACTTAACACACATAACCACACCACACACACAAATACATACAAACAAAAATTATTTAACATATTTTTAGTTAACATAAGCCGCAAGCTGCTCTGCTCCACAAAAGTTCTTTCTCTTACTCTCTCTCCCACTTTTACTCGCTGCAAAGAGAGTTGAAGAAGAAGAGTCGAATCCCTTTGCACACTCTTCACTCAATTTTTTTATGTGCGCCTAGCCATCATTCCTCCTCCCTGCTCACACACACATACACGCACAAACACACACACACACAGCAGCTGCTTTGTCATTGATTGTGTTCTTGTTGTATAAGTTAGTTTTAAATTATGCTTTGCGTGGGTGTGTGTTTGTCTGTGTGATTTGATAACAAAAGTTGCCATTATCAAATATACTCATTACATTCGTCACTTTAGTTATTGTTGTGTGTGTGTGTGTGTGAGTTCGAGTGCCTTCTGTGTATTTGGGTGCGTGCACTTTTTTGCAGAAGGTTGCCTCTCGCTCTCTCCCTCTCTCTCTGACTTTACTTCTCATCAAAAGCTGTAGTGTTTGTTTCGCTGCTGCAGAGTCCTGTCAAAAGATTTGTTGTTATTGTTGGTGAACCACTTCTATAGCAAATTTAACCAATTCATTAGATTCAAGTTTTCTAGTTAAACATATTGTTTTTCATTAAACAACACCATACAATATACTACAAACACACATATATTACACTTATCGCATACTACAGACACTCTCACCGCCACCAACAACCCACCACCCACCACCCACGAACAACATTTGGCATTGTATGTTCTCATTTGCTTCACGCCACATATTTTATTATCATTGCCGGCTCTGTTGATTTATGTTTTCGTTCAGAACTTCCCCTCTGTTTCCTCCCACCCACCCTCTATCTATCAGCGTGAGCTAATGTTTTATTACACAATTTTATTTTGATTATTCTTTGTTCTTAAACTATAAATATACAAAAAAAAAATACGCATGCAGTTTTTAAATTGTAATTTTAGTACTACATATATGTATTATTAGTTATCCATATATATTATACATATATATATGTATATATATATATATCTAATGTATATGTATATATGATTTTGCTTTATTTTGGTTGACGGGACTTTTTTGTTTCATTTTATTGACTTTGATTTGTGTTATCCATTATGTTTTATGCTAGTTTCTAAGACCAACACACGTCGTCGTTCACATAACGTTTGGCAAAAGCTTTATTTTTATTGCCAGTCAAACACTTGCTCGCGCACACCTTTTTCTCGCTCTGTTCGTTTACCGTTCGTTTGTATAATGCACGCGGTGCGCTCTCATTGGTGGCATTATAACTAACCACAAAGAGAGTGCAGTTTCGCATGCAACGCTGCGCGTATCTTAAAAAAAAAAACCTTTAACGAGTCAAGTGAAACAGTGAAGAAGAAGATAAACGATATTCAACAAGGATCAACATGGTTCGCCGACATCCAGCTCCAACCTTCCTTCGTACGCCTGTTCAAGTTAATGCCGCGCCTGCAACGAAGCACGTAGCCATCCAGTGGGTGGCGAGGTACAGTTGTCGCTTCAGCGCTGGCACTTGACAACAGAGGGCGCCATCTACAGTTGGCGGTTGCCGCCTTTTGCTGTTCTCCGTTTGTTTTTTGTTTGCGTAAGTGTCAGGTAAGTATGCTTCGCCTGACGGTATCGGTTGGGCGAAGTGCGTACAAAATGAAATAAATTTTGACATTTTAAGTTCAGTTTTTGTTTTGTACCCAAATCTAATCCAAATCCGATATCCAAAAGCTGCTCAAAACTCTCCCGACTACATCCATCGAAAAAAAACCATAAAGAGTTCATTCCTCATACAATTTAATCCCCGACTTCCCCCCCCCCCAGAAAAAAAAGATGAATTTGCAGTGTTGTTGTTTCAGGTAATGTAGCAAAACAGATAAAGAAATAAAGCTGATCAGCTCTATTTGAGGCAATTTCTTGTATGTTGCTTACATTTATAAAAGCCGCCGGCAAGGGTAAGCTATAAAACTATAAACTTACCTTACCTACAACTTTTAATTCATACTTCATTTATCTCTACTTTACGATGCATTATTATTAAGTGTGTACGCATTAAATCATTTAATATATGTATTGTATATATATATTTACATATCTCTTATTATTACTATACTTTTTTTCTTTCGTCAAATTACCTTGCATTACGCTCTGACCAATCGAGTCTCTGTTCTTGTGTTTTTTTTTTTTCGATAAAAATCTTACACAGAATTTGCTTGAAGCGTTGCCAACAAATACCGAATTTTTTTAATATTTTTTTGATTATCTCTGTTTTACCGTTTATAACAATGAATCGCCGCCAACAAAAATCCCACAACAAATTTTCCTAGACAATCGAAAAAAAAACAACCCACAACAACACAAACAAAACAAAACAATTTATTTTTGTTTCACGATTTCCTTTGCAGTTTTGCTTTTGAAAATTCATATTCCATCTTTGATGAGATGATGATGTGTGTTCTGGTATTGTTGTGTGCATTCCGTATCCGTATTTTTGAAAGTTTTTCATTAGTAGGTGCAATTCTTATGTATTCTGAAATGAATTTTGTTAGGTTATTCGACAAAAATAATGAAGAGCAAAAGAATTTTAAGAAAGAGTGGAAATTCAAGTTAGTTAACTGTCTATCCTCCTATATGGGGTTCTAATTATATGTTGTGCAATTCTTGCGTGCGTCATTCGTCTCTTGTCAAACCACTTACTTTTTTTTTGTGTCTACACCTGTCGTCCCTCTCGCCCTTTTCGCTCAAAGCTTGTTTTTATCATAATTTATAAGCTCGCCTCGTCCGTTAAATCGATGCTATATGTCGTAGTAGTCATAGCTTTGGCTTCTCTTTCTCTTTCGCTCTATCTCTGGTGGTGTTGGTGTGTCGTTAGTCAATGTCAAAAACAACTTGGAACATTCGTTCAAGTTCAAGGTCGGACAAATATATTCTCTTACATTGTGTGTGTTGTTGTTTTCTATGTGCGCGCGAAGCTTTATGTAGCTTTGGTTGTTGCGCCATTGTTTCTATTTCTACCACTGACACATACCCCCACACACCAACACACACATAGACTCTATAAGAATATAAGTCTCTCTCTCAGTGTGTTAAAAGACCGGTTTACTCGGATTTCGTTGCGGTTGTGTTGTGCATTGCGCAGATGACTGTTTAAGAATATGGTAATAATTATGATGATGATGGTTTTAGTGAATTTTTTTTTTGTGTTAGCTGCATTAAGAAACAAGTTTTTTTTTTGTGTATTTGGGGATTTCCAGATTCATTAGTGATATTGTCTCGCAAGCGGCAAAAAAGCAGTTAAATTGATCTCTTACCAAAGAAAATAATTGTGAATAAATAAGTTTTAATGATTCTTTAAACGACTGTCATTTTCTGATATATTTTCTAATTAGTCAAATTTTCAAGGATTTTACTTTGATTCTCATTTGCTTGGCGTGTTTTCGTCTCTCTGAAGAGCTGTTTCTTTGGCCTTGACCCACATAGATTTATGTGTTGGTCGGCCTATAAAAGCTCCAGATCCAAATGCATTTTAGGTTGTTGCTGCAATGTTAATAAAGCTTTTTGCGATAACTGTACGCACACAGATACACTTTGCAAAAGAGTGTGAGTGTGAGTGAGTGTAAACTAGTTTATAGAAAAATATAATATAAGCATTTAAGTGCAAATGTATAAAAACAATCTTTAGTGTTGTTGCTCTAATAATCAAAATTGCATTAAGCTCTCCCACATGTATGTTTGCCTCTGTAGTACATTTTTCTCCATCTCTCTATTTACTTTGTAGTATTGCTAATAGATTTTTTTTATATATTGTTAATGTTTTTGTTAACTGGGATTTTCTTTGCTTTCAACTTGTACAATTGTCGTCAGGTTAACCAACCAACGAGAGTTTTTAAAAAGAGCTTTTTTCAAGAGGTCAAAGATAATTTGAAAATATCACAGCCTAGGAGAAATGTAGGAAGAGAGTTGAATTTTGTTATTTTTCTGTTTGCTTAAGCCAAGTTTATTCTCTATTTTGTGTGTATTTCTCTCCCCTTTCTTTTTGTGTGTGTTCTGCTCTGAAGTGCATCAGAGCTTAAAGCTCAATGCCCGAAGAAAGTCCAGCCGATCGAAGGCGATGCAACAGCAGCAAAAGACACGCCGACAGTCAGCAGCAAGATCAATGATGATGTCCAGGTTGTCGCCGTCGTCGTCGTCGCCACCGTTGCACGTGTGTCCGACCTGTGGTCGCATTTATCAAACGCTGTCAACATTGACGCGCCACATGCGCAAAGAGTGCAATCAGCCCAAGCAATTCATATGCAACCTGTGTGGCCAGGGCTTTCACTATAATTTCAAGCTGCAACATCACTACCATCATACACACCGGCTCAGTGCCTGATCCTTTTTATGATTCAAACTCTTTATTGTGTACACACTTGCATATATATATATTTTTGTTACCAATATATATAAATGAGAATAGAATAAAATAATAACTTCAACTTAATTAAAGTCAACTTTAATCGTTTAATTCTGTTATTATTTTTAATTGAATTTTATTCCTAAATGCGAGTGCGTTTTAAGAGCTTTTTTCAAATGTAGCGAGTTTTTAGTGAAGCGATTTTTTTTTAGAGAGCGAAGAGGGAGCCTATTTTAGAATTTGTTGATTTCACCTTGTTGTTTGTTGCCAAATGCCTTTGAGCCATGTTCGTTCTCTCTTTTGTTTCTTTTTACATTGTGATTGTGGTGCGTGTGCAGCTGAAGCCGACGCCGCCGCCTCTTCTGCTGGCATATTGTTGCCACAAATTATAGCCGTGCGCGGTCGCTCAAGTCGCTCGAATGATCGAAGAAAGCCCACCACCACCATCTCAACCCCCTCTCAGTCGATGGCCACAGTCGCCGCTGCCACCACACGCAACAAGTCCAGGCGCAAACGCAAAATGGGCAGCAGCAGCACCAGTAGCAGCAATAACAGTAAACTGATATCGACGCGCAGGTAAATGTGTGCTTTCACTCTCTCTCTTGCTTGTGCGGTCTCTTAAAAACTGAAAGACTATCGTGCAATTTGTTGTGTTTCTCTTTAGAAATGTATCCGCCGCAGCCTTGGCCAACAACAGCGACTCGGCAGCGGCAGCAACAACAACAGCAGCGACAACGCCTTCTTTGTCGACGTCGGCATCGCTGGCGTTGGCACCGGCGTCGGCGCCATACATCTGCCAGACATGCGGTCGCAGATATCAGGTGTTGGGCACACTGACGCGCCACATGCGCAAAGAGTGCAATCAGCCCAAGAAATATGTGTGTCGCATGTGCGGACGCGGCTTTCACTATAATTTCAAGCTGCAAGATCACTACTATTACGTACACAAGGGCGCCTCAAAGAGAGATTAAATCAATACAGAGGACGAAGAGAGCTTAGGCTTAAGCGCGTAGTTCGTACTCATATACAAATTTGTTGTATTTGTAAACGATAAATATATTATGCGGTAAATAAAGCTCAACTAGGCTAGACTTATAGTTTTGTTCGCTTGCTAAACTTTCGTATGTGCACGCAAGTGTGTGTGTGTGTGCTTATATGTGTGGTAGTGTTGAGAAGTAGAAAAGGAAAGCTTAATACCACGCACACGTTTTGCTCTCCTATTTGTTTTGCCTTTGAAATTTTTGTATGCAAAGTTGTCGTCGTGCCTGTGTATCAACAGCAGCACCACAATACGTAGCTAAACAGCTTTTACCTTGCTCTCTCTCTCTCTATTCCTCTCTCTTTGCATTTTGCTCTTGCCAAAAACATCTCATTGCAGGTCTGCTTGAGATGAGCTTAAGTCAAACCTCGTTTTACTATGATCCTGATGTGAAACCACTGCTATTGCCTCCACCGCCGCCACCGCCCCCTCCAACAACTGGGCCAACGCTGCGACGCAGTAAATTGAGATCACGCAAGAGAAGAAGTGGTCGCGCAGTAGCAACTGCTGGTGCTGCTGCGGCTAAGAAATTAATGCAGCGGGAACCGCCGCAATTGGAGCGCAGCAGTTCAGCAGCGACGCTGGCGCGCAATGCCGAGCAACGTGACGACGGTAAATTACAGTGTCCACAATGCCCAAATTCGTATACGCGGCTCTCGGCGCTGAAGCGCCACATTGAGTTCGAATGCGGACAAATGGAGAATTTTCGTTGTGCGTTTTGTGATGCGGGCTTTAAGCGTAAAGATTCGTTGAATCGGCATTGCAAGGTCAAGCATATTACCAAATATTTGTATTAGGTTCTTTTTTTCTCAACTCAATTTAACTCAACCTCTCTCTCAATCTGAAGTATTTTTTAAGTGATTAAAGAAAGAAACATTGTAATTTATGGCAGTCGTCTATTTAGTTAAGTATTTCGTTTCAAGGATTTAAATATTTTACACACCACTAAAACTAACACACACAAACAACAAAAACTCAACTGACAGACGGACGCACGTCAAAAACAGATCCAAAAAGTCCCAATCAACCAATGCAAAGAAAGTCAACCTTTAAAAAAAACCAAATATATATTTATATATTTTGCTCGTGCCTGCGTGTGTGTGTGTGTGTATCCTTCTCCTCCTTCTATTGCTTTGTTACCTGTGCCTGCCAAAAAAAAAGCTCGTCTCACACATTCACACATATTTCATGCTCATTGTACTTCATAAACAAAAATAAAAACGTCTACTAAATAAAAAGCTCCTATCTCGCGTATTTGAAGTTACCACCACGCTCTTCAACTACTCCACTCCTACTTTAAGAGAGAGACTTTGGAGACTCGTCGTGATCGTCTCTCTTTACCTCTACTCTGCTCTACACTCCTATTTTCTACTCAGTTCTATTTACTATTTTTTTTTTTTAATGATTTTAATTAACCTGTGTGCGCTGCATTTTCCAATTATTTTGCCTGTTTGAAATTTGTTTTTGTTTGACAAATACGCGTAAAACCAAAACCAACAAAAATTAATTTATTACAAAAATAAAATATCAATTAAAAATACTCAACCAAACTTTTTTAAAAAAATATAATAATGCTGCTTAACAAACCAATTTTTAATTTAATATGGCATTTTGATAACAACTAATCAATGCTTGTTTTGTGCCTTGAAAATGAGGAACGTTTACACTAAAAATGAAAAAAATTAAAGCATGCCAAAACCAAATAAAAGAATTATTAACGTGCCCTGAGCGAAGAGAATAACATATGAAATTAGATTTTTTTTTTCTTCAAAAATTATGAGAAATGCAAATCAAGAACAAACAAAACAAAAACAAATTTCAGGCTTTCAACAACAACATCAACAAGACAGCAGCAATAGCAGTTACAAACAGGACGACAGCTGCGATATGCATTTACAATATCAAGGAACTGCAGCAGTAGCAGCAGCAATAGCAACAACAACAATGCCATCAACAACAGCAACAACATCAGCAAATTTGCATCATTTTCATGCGCCGCAATTTGATAATTTTCAGTCAATGCTTGGCGGCGGCACCACAGGCATCACTGCAACGGCTGCTGCGGTTGTTTGTGGTGGGGTTGGTGGTGTTAGTGGTGGTGGTGTTGGTAGTGTTGTTGGCGAGGAGAGTTTCACCTGTCCGCAATGTTATCGCACCTATCGACGCCACGGCACACTGCGTCGCCATTTGCGACAGGAATGCGGCAAGGGGAAATCCATGGTGTGTTCGGTGTGTGGTCATCGCACCAAGCGTGCCGATCATTTGCGCCAACATGTCCGCAAAAAGCATCCGGAAATTGCAATGCGTTCGCTCTTCAAGCGGCAACAGCAGCGCGCAGCTGCGGCCAAAGCAGCACGGCCAACGCTCACGGCGGCGTCGGCGACGCCAGCGTCAAGTGATGATATTGTTGATCTGGATATGTTGGACGATGGCCTGGATGACTTTGTCGCAGATGAATCACAACGACAGCAACAACAACATCAGCAGCAACCAACTTTTGTTGTCGATGACGATGATGATGATGAAGATAATGTTAATGAGGCTGGGCCACCAACAGATGAGCAACAACAACATCAAATGGTGGATGACTCCTGCTCTTCGGCAGCGGCGTCTGGTAATAGTAGTTACTATCAGCAACAGTTGCATCAGCAGGCTTTGCAGCAGCTGCAACAGCAACTTCATCAGCAGCAACAGTTGCATGTGCTGGCAGCAGCAGCCGCCGTTGCCAAGGCCAACAAATCGGGCAGCGATGCGGCAACGCTTAATTGTTGATCACGAGCGGGAAGGGGGTTGGTGGGTGGGGTGGTCGATGTTTGGGTTAAGGAGAGAATTGTGGCAAGAATCGGGTTTGGGCATGATGTACAAAGACAATGACGACGCCACTCTTGAAAATACCAGCTGATGAACTTTACTAATCAAATTAACCAAAAAAAAAAAGAAGCAGTTTCTCTCTTTTTTGACTGTTTAAACATATTTCTTGCATTTGCTCTGAAAGTATTTTTCAATGTTTTTGCAGCGATTTTTTATTAAGCAAAACTTTTATTTCCAGCAACGAAAATCAAAATTCATGTTGAACTAAAATAATTTTTTATTAAAATAATGTATAATATTAAAAAAAAAACAAAGGATTAAGTAACTAAAAAAACTAAAAAAAAATATGATATATTTAAAAAAAATAAATGCAATTTTTTTATATACAGAAGCCACAAAAATGTGTTTTTCAATTGCATGCTTCATACACATATACACATACACACGAATACACAATTTTCCCCAAAAATACAAATTTCTTATATAATTTTTTTCTTTTTAAACTGGTAAATAACATTTAATTTACACGCCTACAAATTTATGTAAAATTTTGGTGCAAAAGTTTGTGTAATTAAATTAAGTTTATTTTCCATTAATTTGTATGTGTGAATTTACCAACAAACAAAAAAAAGAAAAAAAAAAAGCAAAGCAACAAGAACTAGAATTTTGTGTGTAATTTTAAATTGAGGCGGTCGTGGCGCGGTGTGCATTTGTTTAAATTAATTAATTTTAATTTAATTTCTGCTCCTATATAAATAGTTTTTAGTACAATGATTAACTCTAAATTTAATGTGTGAGAGTTGCGCCTAATTAATCATTCTACACTTAAGTAGCTGTAAATTATATAAATATCTCAACAACACACTCGACATACACAACTACACACCCAAAACACAACTACACACATTGCTCCCCAACAAAAAAACCAAACAAAACAAAAAAAAAAATCAACTCAGCGCAAGAAGAAACATTTTTGAGTCCAAAAAAACCACCCAATCCAAAACTTTTTACAGATTTAAGGACGCTGTACTGTAATTTGGCCACGGCTGTTGCAGCGGCTGCCGCTAGCAAGGCAAGAACAACCAAGACGCCAGCAGCAGCAGTAGCAGCAATTGCAGCCGCCGACAGCAGCAATAGCAGCACTAGCAGCAGCAACAACAACAACAATTGCCAATCAGCAGCAGCAGCAGCAGCAACAATAACAACAACAGCAGCAGCAACAAGTGTGACTGAAATGCGTGAAATTTATGAGCCGGAGGTAACAATACGAAGAATGTACAAATGTGGCCAAAACAACAACAACAACAACAATAACAACAGTAGTGAAGTGGGCACACTTGCAACACTTGCACACAACAACAAGTTGCACTGCAATGCCAGCAATTGCAGCGGCTGTCAAATGTCCACAGCAGCAGCAGCCTCATTTCAATTGGCATCTTTATTAAACTCGACCATATTGCTGCCAACAGCAGCAGCAGCAGCAACCACAACCACAAAACCCATGCGCAGCAACAACCACAACAACAGTAGCACCAGCAGCAGCAGCAACAACAGCAACAATCATTTGATTAGAGTCAGCAGTGGTGTGGCTGTTGCAAGTAGCAACAAGAAACCGGCAAGCGTACAATTCCATTGTGAATTTTGTAATTTCAATTGCAGTTGGCGCTACGATCTAAAGTTGCACCTGCGGCAGAAACATGGCATACATCAGCTTAAAAAGTCATAGACAGCTCGAAGTGTCGACTCTCTTGTGTGTGTCTAAGCAAACTCCTAACCCCCCTCCACCCAAGTTACACTCATGTCAAATTGTATATATACAAACAAACAAACAAAAAAAAAATCCATTTAATGTTGTTAAACTTAATGCGCTAGCAAAGCTAAAATCTAAAAGAAAGTTAAATATATGTGTACAACTATTTATTGAAATGAAACTTGGTTTTTTGTTAATTCTCATAAACATAACTTTAAATATATATTTATTCTATTTGTTATATATAATACTACAGAATTTACAGATCGCGTATTTGCAACAAAATTTGTGGATAAATCAAATGACACACAAGAAAAAAAAAGAAAAACAAACAAAAAAAAAACTTTAAAAATTTGTATTGGTTATCATAAAATTTTTTGAAACAATATTTAAACAAATTAGTTAGTTTTCTCATTTTTATTAATTTTTTTTTTTAATTTAGAGTATTCCTTTTGTTATTATTTAAAAATAATTAATTTTAAAGAACATAATATTTGTAAAATTTGCCAAGTAATTTTTAAATTGTATTTGTTTTAATTTGTGTAGCTCAGAATCGAAGTAGTTAAATTTGTTTAGTTAGAATTTTCTTTGTGTTTGTCACCTTGTATTTTAGTTCTAGTTCTTAGTTCTCTTCAACTTTCATCAACATAAAACGAGGAAGAAAAAACAATTTAAGTTTAGTTTAAGTTACATACGTTTAAAAAAAAACTCTGGATAAACCCACAACAAGCAAAAAAAGAAAAGAAGTATCTACCGCTTAAGGGATTTGCGTCTTATGATTTTTCACACAATATTTTTTATTTTTCTTTTCATTTTCATTTCATAAAACCCCCCAAAAAAATCACATAACAAAAACTCTAAAACCAAAACCCCAATTCGCAAATACATCACATATTAAACCTACAACATGACAATAATTAAAACAACGCACACAAACACAACACTACAACAACCAATCAATCCAATCAATCAATCAATCAACCAATCAACCAACGTAGACATGAAGTATGACTTTGGGCAGCACAGCGTCTTCGGCAGCGATATGGAGGGTGATCGTAACCTTGGTGGCGATCCTCACGAGCGATTCCCCTGCGCCGTCTGCGGCAAGAGCTATCTCCGCAAGCGTCATCTGCAGCGTCACATGCGGGACGAGTGCATCGGCATCCCGCCGCGTTTCAATTGTGAATTCTGCAGCTCGCGTTTTCGTCGCAAATACCACATGGTGCGGCATCTGGTGTCCAAACATGGCATACCGCCGGCCATTGCACAACAGACAACTGGAAGCGGATCCAGAACCAGCAGTCCGCGCAACAGCAGTGTCGAGCTCAAATTTAGCACACTAAGCGGAACTGCCGGCGGTGGTAGCGGCGGCGGCGGTGGCGTTGGCGGTGTTGGTGGTGCTAATGGTGGTGGAGTTGTACACAGCGATAGCGCCAGCGTAGGCAGCGCTGGCTCGCATAACGGTTGCGAGAGTCCCATACCCGAGAATCTGTCGTTGCGCAAGGAGCACTATGAACGAGATGAGAATGTGAACGGTTCGCGCGGCACATCCCCATTGCCGCCCCACATGATGCCCATACCAACTTACGGGTTGACGGGTGCCATTACAGCTATATCGGCAGCCGCTGCGGTTGTCGAGGAGCAAGCAGCCGCAGCAGCAGCAGCAGCGGCCGCTGCTGCCTTGGTCGCTGCCGGCAACAATAATGGCAGTGATGCAACAGTCGTCGGTAGTGGAGCTGACATAGCAGCAACTGCCGCTGAGCTGGGCATCAAAGCGGAGCCGGTGACGCCGAGCAAGGCGCAGCCGCACCATCTGCTGGACGAGGAGTGGAACATGAAGCTCGGCCTGCAGATTATATCGAATTCATTGCTCAAGGAGCGCTTGATGAATACTATGCCATTTGCGTACAACAATAACTAATGTTGTACTTTATCCATTAAGCATAAAGTAAACCAAAGTATATTTCAATTAGAGATTAACAAAACACGAAAGAGATAACAGGAAAAAAATGCTATTTATATTTATTATTATTATGAAAAATGCTTGAAACTCAATTTTAGTCTAATATTTTTAATTTGTCTCAGCAGAAATGATATGCTTTTTATGTTTAAAAAAAAATTGAAGGAGAAGATAAGAAATGATAATTCCATGTATGAATCTCAGCTATAGACATTCCAGCGCTAATAATTTAAAATTTTATGTAACTTATTTTAATGTTTTCTATTTTTTTTATTGCGTGCTCTCTTTAGTCAGCGAAACGTGTCTTAAAAAAAAAAAAACAAGAAACTGTATTACAATGTTACTTTGCGGTACTTCCTATCCTAAAAAGAACTAAATGTCAACTCAAAACCGTCACGAATTTGTTTAGTTTAAGTCTTTCCAAAAACAAAAACAACAAAAAAAAGATCAATACTTTTTGTTAGAATTATAAGAATTTGAATAAGTGATGCCATTGTAATTAAAACATTTTACTACATTTAAACGAGTAAATTGGTTTTAATGTGTTATGCAATCCAAAGCAAGAAGGAAGGGGACAACAAATACTCAAAAGACAACAACGAGAACGAAAAATACTCACCAATTCCAAAAAAAGAAAAAAAAAAATTCCAAAAAACAATTTCTAGGACGTTTTTATTTAAGCACTTATTCCAAATGATACGCCACCAAATTGTATACTTATTTTATACTTATATGTGAAATATTTAATATAATTTAAATATATATATTTATATATATATCAGAATTTAAAAAAAAACCAAACAACAATTTATATTATTAATTGAATAAAAAAAAAAAAAATAAAAAGGACAAATTCATTTTTGTGCATACGTTTTTATTAACTGATTATCTTTTAGCTGGCTTTACATGTAAACCGCACACATCCAATTTTCCACATTTTTCCAATGTTACTTTTTGTTTTGGTTTGCTTTTTGTTGCGTGTTTCGTTTCGCTTGCTGCAAAAAAAAAAAAAAAAAATGAAAAGCATTTGTTGTACAGAGAATTTAACTAACCTATTTTTATTACTAAATTTCTTTTAGATAAACTCTTCTACTCTACCTACTACTACCTACTACTCGGTACTGGCTGCAGTTCTAGGAAATATCTATAACCAGTATATCCCCCAACTATCAGTATCAATCAATCAGTAACTGTATGCGTATACTCTACTCGTCCCAGTACAAACACAGTACAACACATCAATACCAACCAAATCTGTCACTTACAAACTACTATTATGCATATACTTATATAATCTATTCTGTCTGCGTCTATTTCTTGAATCTCTATATACTATATATAAATATATACGTGGGTTCCTCTTGTTTTAGCCGCACATATAAGGAAAAACTACTCACACACCCACACACACACACTCAAAATTCAATCTTTGTACATTTATATATATAATAGTATTATATATAAAATAAACATATTTTATATATATATAGCGCCTTATCGTATGCTATATGAATATAAAATATGAATTGCAATTCTCAACTGGTTTATGTGTATTTGTGTGTGTGTGTGTGTGTGTGAGTGCATCGTCTTGTGCTTTTGTGTCTTGTCCTTGCGCTACTCACAAAATAAACTTACTCTTAAAAATATTAAAATTTATTGATATATCTATATATGCATATATTGTATTTGTGTCTTTTTTAAACAAAAAAAAAGTAATAAATTATTTAACACTCGATGTTTTTCTTACACAGCCTCTTTACAAAACCGGCCGCGTTCTGCAATTGAAGTTTGTCTGAAAATTCGCATCAAGACAAATTTTAGTTGCAAAACTAGCGCTGTGTTTATATACTCTCTATGTGGGTTTTATTTATTACATCTATATACTATTTTTACATATATTTTTGGGCGTGCCTCACGTTGTACTTATAAGCAATTTATATATTTATTTTAATTGTTATTTTCTGTTTTATTTATTTTACCCGTCAAATATTTTTAAGCTTTATGTGTCTTAATTTTCACTTGGAATGCATATGTGTATGTATATATATAAATTTATATATTTTGTACCGTTAAGTTTTATGTTTATTTTAATGTAGTCTGACTTGCTCAAAAAACAAAAAAAAAATAATATATTTATATATCAGTCTTAAAAATCAATCATCAGCTTTCAAAAGATATAAAATTAAAAATGTTAAAAAAAAAAAAAAATACATCATATCATATCTAACACAAAAAATGCAACAATTTCATCAACAACATCTACACACACACACACACACACTCGCGCACTGCTTCATTCACATTTTTGTGTTGTTGTGTGCTGTTCTCTTTCTCTCTCTTTCTATCTCTCTTTACCCCAACCGTGTGTGTGTTGGAACCAACAATATTACTTATAGATTTCGTACTCACCTGGTATCAACACGCCTGCGATCAATGCGGCAAATCCTACAAGACACGCAAGAGCTTGAGCCGCCATCGCCGCTTTGAGTGCCGTTTTACCACAGAGCGTCCGATATTTCAATGCCCCAGCTGCAATTATGCGGCCAAGCGCAGCGATAATCTAACCAAGCATATTAAAACTCATTTTGCCAAGATGAAAAAGGATTTCCTGCCGCTGGCATTTCAAATGCAGGCAGCCAGCATACAAACCAAATGGGAAACAGCATAATACCAAATTCACAACTAAACGAGAAAAACAAAAAAAAAATAGATCACCTCGGCATGTCGAGGATTAACATACCCTTGCAGATAGTAGCTGATGGAGACATTTGGTCTAAAATTTACCAAGAAAGATTAGTTATTCGATCTCATTATATTAGCTGTTAGGAAATAGTGTTCCGATTTGATACTACTAGATACAAAATACTGATCGTAATTCATACCTATTCTAATCCGTTTTGACTTATCTACCGTCCAAGAAACTTCATTAAATTTGCCAGTCTTATCTTCTTGACCAAATTGAACCTTATCCTCTGCAAGGGATATTCCAAGAAACGTAATCTTCGATAATTCGATTTTGATAAGTTGTCAACTATAATTTTTTAAGAACTGGGCACCGCAACGCACAAAATGCTTCTACTGAAGAAATGTCTGGGAAGCACCACGCTTCATGACATTTCGTTTTTGGTTTATTTTTTATTTGTTTTTTTTTTGTTTTTTATTTACGTTTTTTGCATACTTAAACTTTCACTTTGTGTGAGCCACGTGTATGCGATTTGCATGCGAAATGTACTTTTGCATAAATTTGTTTAATTTATGTAGATTTTATGCGGCAAAGTGAACAAAAAGTGTTGCGAATTTTGGGCCCTCATTTGAATTTGTTTCCATGTGCAACCAACTTTTTGTGCTTCGTTTTGTGCGTTGCAATCCCAAAAATACCAGCCAAAAATATTTTTAAATTTACACATTTGTTAGTCCTAAGTTACAAAAAGAAAATATATATTTATATTCAAAGCTTAAAAATTTGCGCCTAAGTTAAATTTAAAGTATTTATAAAAAGTATACACGTATATTATAGCACTTTAAGCCAAAGTCCAAAAGAAATGTAACCAAAACTAAGTCAAAAGCATTTAAAGCAAAAACAAACAAACAAGTTATTAATATTTTACTAGACTACTGAGAGTAGTATCAGGTTTTACCAGGGCCAGGGGGTTGCACTTAAGAGGCACTTTCGTAACGTCGCATTCCTAAGAAATAACGTGAAGAAGATAATCAAGTGAAAACAAATGTTTGATATACATAGTTTAGTTAAGAAACGGCATCGCCAAAATTCAAATAAAAAAAAGTATCATTTAAAAAATTTAAAAATTAAAAAAATAAAATTATATCTAAACATCGTACGTAGCTTAGTTTGAGAGCTGTAAAATGTAAGTTCCTTGCTAGCTTAGAAGTTCTTTTATGAAGATAAATATATTTTAAAATATGATATGATATTCATACAACTAAACAAACCAAAAAAAGCGATCTCAGCAAATACAAATGAATGCAACCTACAGTACAATTAAATAAAAAATATAAATAAAAAAAATACATCAAATACATACAGCAAATAGTTCAAATATATATTTACAACAGAATCAGCCAAAGCAAAAAATAAGTCAATTGCCCAGCAGTAAAAGCTGAGAGATCAGATGTTAAAGCTGGTGAGATGATTATGATATAATGTTTTTGGATTCCATCTAAAACTTATGTGATATGTCTTTTGATCAGTTGAAAACAGAATCAGTTGTCTCCTTGGCTTAAACAGTTATTACAAATGCTTAGTTCAAGTTTATAAAGTATACAGTTTCAAGTTGATATTGAGCGCACTTAATACACAATTACACAGAAATACACACTTCAATTTTTTTTGCCAAAAACAGATTACTATATATTCTATGTCCTATGAGAAATTATAACAAAAGTTGTAAGAATCGAGTAATTTGGGTGATTTGAATGTGTTTTGGATATTCTAAATTTGTTGCTTCAATTATATTAACAACCTGTTAAGAAAGAATGATTCAAACTATTGTCATTAATTAAATGATTCTAATTCAAACTCATCGTATTGGAAGTATAAAATAATACTACGTTTGCAATGTTTCCATTTCATTTGTTTTGTTTTTATTTTTTTTATTCATATCACACACTAACATTAAATCTATTCTGTGACAGCCACAAAATTCATTCCACACTCTAAAAATGTCCACTTATATTTACACACAAATACAGTCACAAACAACTACATTTGTATTTTCATATAAATTTTATGAAAAAAAAAAAAAAACCAAAAAAAACTATTTTTATACAAATTGTCAAAGAGCAGGATAATTAAGTATTTTTATAAATATATATTAACCTATATACATATACATATATAAATATATATACCGCTATTTTTGTATGTAACTTAATAAAATTGTAACAAAAGGAAATTGTTATCTACTATTTTCTATACACATACATTTAAATTTTAGTTTGTTTTTAGTTATTAAATTTGCGGGTTGCATTTGCATTTGCCTTCTACTAAAAATGTTTCATTGCAGCAGCCATTAAAATATAATCACAAAATATGCATCATCATTCACACAGCGCCTCATTTAAAGTATCGCAAGTGTATCGCCAAAGCCTCCTCTATATTATATGTATGTATGTATTTATAAGCAAGCTGCCTCTTATCATCACCATCCACTGCAACTGCTCTCTGCATCAGCTCAGAATCAGCCTCTCGCTTCATCAACAAAAACACCAACAATCAACCAATCAGTCAGTCAATCAACCAATCAACCAACCAACATGCAAAATGAACACAAAAACTGTTGCATACCACACACTAACTGTAAATATCACATTTTTTCTATAATTATTTATAAATATATATAATATAGACATATTGTTTTAATTTTTTTTTATTCCTAAAAACACTTTACTACAAATGCAAAAATTCAACTAAAATTCTAACTACTACAAAAAAAAAGAGAATCTTGTTACTTTTTTTTTTAAATATATATAAACAAAATATCGGAGCTCGTAATTCAATATATTATCTTGAAGCAGTTGACAGCTCTGATATAACAAATCAACAAAGTCTTCAGTCTAGTTGTTTAGGCTTAAGAAACGCAACTCTCGTAACTGATTAAAGTTTTTGTATTTCTTGTTTTTTTTTTTTTTTGGATTCCTTGCATCTGTTTTTGACGTAACTATATTTTGTTATTGTAGCGCCCAACAGCTACGCCTCCAACTCCAGCCAAACGCCACCGCCAACCAGTTCGGCGGCGCACTCATTGATCCGTGATTATTGGTATGAGCTTAAGTTTTCGGATTTATTCAAATTTATAAATCCGGATGGACGCTATCAGTGCCCCAGATTTAATTGCCTGAAGAGCTATAAGGATGCCAGCTCATTGCAACGACATATCAGGTGAGTTGAGAGCACCTTATTTTGTTAGCCACTGATCAATATTATTATAGTCTCTGGTCCCCTTGTCTGTCTGATTAGTTGATCTAATAATACCTATTTGTTTTTTTCTCCATATGTAAAACTCTGCGTCTCTGTAGATATGAATGTGGTGGACAGAAAAAATTTCGCTGTCTGATGTGCGGCAAAGCATTTTCACAAAGCTCCCACCTAAAACGGCACCTTGAGTCCGGTGTCTGTGTCAAATATTACTTATGAGATAATGTTTTCTTTAAAATCAAATAGAATAATCGTTATCCGCATAGGCAAAGTGCAACATTTTGTTGAGCGAAACCAAAACAAACAAAATTCAAAATACTTACACATATACATACATATAAAAGTAAAAAATTGTAACTACCAAAAAACTAAACAAAAAATCCACACTCACACACACATAAGAAGAACAAAAAAGAACAAACAAAACAGTTAGTTGAAGAAAGCAATTATATATACATATATATATATATACATTCATATACCATATAGAGAGAACAAGTAGCTAAACCAAGAACAATTACAAATAACAACAACAAAACGAATTTATTGGATGCCACATCATTTATAAAGAAAAAAACAAAAAACAAAAACAAAAACAAGCCCATATACATACGATATATATATCTAGTATATGCATACACATTATGATAACATAACAAGAACAAGTTGAGAATTATTGTTGACAACTGAGCATTAAAACCAGAATTAATAAACATAAACAAAGAAAAGGAAGAAAATCAAGCGTAGCTATTATAAAATATTTAACAACCTAGACAGGAATATATATATATATATATATATATATATACATACATATATACATATGTATAGTTGCAGTCAGTGCAACATTTTTTTAGAATTTTAGTACAATTACAAAGAAAGAAAACGAAAAAAAGAAAAAAAAACAATAAACAAAAAACGTAAAAATTACGAACAAAAAAAAAAAAAAAGAAGAGCTAGTAAAAATTTGTACTTGAGAGGCCGTAACAAAGCACATACACGATATATAGAAGAAGAGAGAGACGCAAGGAAGCTAAGAGCAACAACATTTTAGTCAAACTAACCAAAACTACGTAATATTAGTCGAAAGTGCAAATGCAAAAACAAAAACAAAAAAACGAGCAACTTAGTGAAATTAACAAAAAAAAAAAATAAAAAATGTAAATAATAATAATTTAGTAATATGTAGAGAGAAAGCAAAAAATGCATTATATAACAGAACACTGAAAACAAAAATACATATAACAAAACGTACTGTGTTTATTTGTTGCCAAATATATATCTATATATTTATAATACATAGAACAACAACCAACAAGATTATAAAACATAATATAATTATAATTACATAACTGCAAATTTCAAAGAAGCTAAAAGCCAACAACAACAACAACAACTAAACTGAACTACATAGAACTAAACCAATTACAGAATACGAAACATATATATACCATATATATATATATATATGTATGTTATGTTATATACAAATTATCGTTATATATTGATATAAATATATATATACATAAATGTTATATGTTGGAAGCTAACTAAACATACAAACATATGCCCAAGCGTATTGTGTGTGTGTGTCGAAATGTGTTTGTTATAAAACAAAGTGAAAGAAAACTAAACAGAGAAACACAGGATATATAAACAGCGAATTTTCGGCAAGCCGAAGTGGAAAATATATCCTTGCAGATTTTATTTAAAGTATTTCGCAACATTTCACTTCCATGGCAGCTACAGAAACGACCCATTTCGTTGTGCAAGGACCCAAGTTTCCATTTTTTTATATAGGGATCTGCCTAGCATTATTATTATATCAAACTCATAATACTCCCTCTGCAAGGGTATACATACAAGTCGTTATAGACAGAGTGCAACCAGAATTGCAGCTATTAAAAAAAAAAACGTGAGAGATTCTTTTAGTTAGTTATATTGATATTAAATGCAAAGAGGCCAAACGATTTGTTGGTTCACAGAACAAAAACTTATCTACATACATACATACATACACTATAACTCTGACGAAAATACACTGTGAAAACAAAATGAAATTAATTAAAATGCTATGTTAGCAAATTTGTTGTCTGTTCTTGCGAAAATTTAAAAATGTTATTACAAAAATTGATTTTTGTAACTGTTTGATTGAATGTGTGCATGTGTGTGTGTGTGTCTGTTTGTCTGTGGCAGCATTGGATTTGTTTGCAGAAAGTGTGTGCCATTATGTAACTGAAAAACTAAACGAAAATATATATATATATATATTTAAAATAAAGTAATTATGTATTTAAAATCAAATATATACGTATATACAAATTACACTCAGAAGTAACCAAATGAAATTACAATTCAATGCTGCCCAGAGCGAGATAGAGAAAGCGTGAGGGAGGATTAAACATACATACATAGATTCAAGTATAACAATATATATGTATGTTGTTTGCATATATACACTGTTTGTTGTACAACAACAACAACACCCACGTTCCCATCCCACAGAACTCTTTAGTTGTTATTGGTTTTTTAGTGCAATGTAATAACAAAATAATACAAGACAGAAAATTATAACAAATAATTGATAGCTCTACAGTTGCATACTAAATTGTAATTAACAAGTGCAATAAGAACAAGTTGAATAACAAGAGTAACAGTAACATATACCGAACATAGTTAAAAATAATAATAATACAAAAAAAAAACGCTAAGAGTGCCATTAAAACGATTTATATGTAATAAATTATTGAAATTATACATATTAATAAACATATATAATTAAATATATATATGCATACATGGTAATTGGATATATTTAAAAACAAAAAAAATACTAAGGCAGGCAGTTAAAGTGCAACTAAAAACACTTATATATATATATATACAATATACATATATATATATATATATAGATATATATAGATATGTGTATATGTGTGCTAGTTAGGTCCAATCACATAACATACATAACTTGTTTCCTTTTGATTGTTTTTTTTTATTTTATTAAATTTGCTTGTTGAATGTTAATATTTTGTTTTATTGTTGTAGTCAAATATTTCATAACAAACGACAGTGTAATAAAGAATAAAATATATTGAGGGCTGACGTTAAAAAATCTTCGAAAGGGAAGTGAAATAAGTTTTTCAAAGCCATAAACGCATCCTCCGGCAAATAGAACGTTAGCCCAGTAGTTAAACGGCAACAGTACACAAAATTTAAAACTCGAATTGAATCTAGACAAGATATATTTAGAAGAAAAATAACTAAATAATATACTAAACAATACCAACGCAAATTTTCAGATCTTTTTAACAATTGATTTCCGTCAATTTGGTTGTCAATTTGCTTTATTCAAATTAGTCGATTGAAGTTTGTTTTTACAATTTGTCTTGTGTGCCAAATTCGTGTCAATTGCAAAGTACCAAACAAAAAAAAAGTAAATAAATAATCAAAATACAAATTAAAAAAATTCTAAGCGCATAAGGCAAATTGTCAAAATTGTTTGGCTAATAAAATTAGCAAAAAAAAATTGTATAAATATTATATATAAATATTTATGTAGCTCATACTAAAATAATTTGTTAAACTAATTAACTAAGGTTTTTTGTTGCACGTTTGCATTGAATTAGCTAAATTATTATTATTAATTTTTTTGTTTGTTGCGCTGTTAAAGCTTAGACTAATTTTTAAAAAGCCAGAATTAAATAAGAGAAACATTTGATGTTTTCCGTTTTTTATTATTTGTTTTATTTTAATTTTTGTTGCATCGTTTTTAATATGAAACACCCCACACATCTACTGATTTAAAAATTCTCTTTGATTTTTGTTCATTAATTTAACAAATAAGTTTTAACGTGTTATTGTTAATTAATATTTATATGATAGTTTAATAACAAAAATATAAAAAAATTAATAAAAATGTTAGCATAAGGCATAAGTTAAAAAATAATGAACAAAATATACTCCAAAGAAACCAACCAAAAATATATATACAACAACACATACATATATACATACATATATACAATGACATATACATAACAAAAAAAAAAAAAAAAACATAAATGAAAAGAAAAATAAAGTGAACAAACCCAGAACAAGTTTTAGTAAAAGTATATTTGGAACAAAATTGCCATACAAAATATATATACACGTATATATTATATATATATAACAAAATATATAGTCAAACCAAAAGAGCAGACATGTAAAACAATAATTAACAGGAAAAAACAACAACAACAACAACAAGCAAAAAGAAATGTAATTGTAACAAATCGAATGTTGTTTATTTTTTGTAGCGTAATATTAAACAAAAACAAAGTAAAAAAATTAAAAGTGTTTATATAAATATATCTATATATACATATACATATATTTATTGTTAACGACATCCACGGAAAAGGCGAAACAAAAATTATGAAACAAATTTATATAAAAAGCAAACTTACATTGACGAAGCTGATATTGTTAGTACCTTAAAAAAAAAAGAAAAGAAAAACAACAACAAAGAACAATTGTTAATAATTGTAATAAATATAACAAAGTAGCATTAAAAATAATAATAATTATAATGTTGTCATGAGAGCATATAAACTCAAAAGAATATGTAAAAACATTTGAGATTCTGTTTTTTTTAAAGACAATTTGAGCAAAAACGAAAAATACAACAACCAACAACAACAAGCGTAAAAATTGTTATTTTTGCAAAAGCTGAAGAACAAGGAAAAGGCATTATCTACATTGTTTATATACACAACATGTTTGAAATTGATGCAAAGTGGTAACAAACAAAAACAAAACGTAATAAAGATTGATATTGAAATGTTTAAACCCCAAAAAAGAAACGAAATCCGCAATGTTTTTATTGGTTTTGGTTGGGGAAATTATAAAAAAAAAGAAAAAATATAAGAGATGATGAAACTAATATAATTTATTTTTCTTTCTATTATTACAGATAATAAAAGGCCTTGGCGGTACTTTAAAGTGTGCTTATATTATTGTTATAGCTTAATATTATTAATCTTGTATTATGTAATCTTGTTTTTTTTTTTTTGTCTGAGTCAGGTCAATTGTGGACTCATCTGCAATTGCTACCGTTATGTGCATAGTAGACGGTACTACCTGCAGCTACGCCAAGCGTTAAAGTAATTTAAAAAAAAAATATTGGAATGTGTTTCAAAACAGATTTGTAGCAAATCTTATAGGCGCTGTGAGAGTGGTAAGAAAGAGTTGGTAAGACTTATAAATATACGTTGTATGTCTTAGTTGAGTTTAGTTTTAAAATAATTTGATTTTAGTTGTAAATAGTTATAGAGCTTCTGAGTATTATAATTTACTTATTAATATATTTTGTTATATGTATGTATGTCTCTTTGGAAGAATTTCAGTAATGGCCTGCCCAAAATTGCTCTACTCTATCGCCTCTGCCTACTGCCTACTGCCTCTCAACTGGTTGTCCGGTAGTTACATATATATATATACTCTAGATAGATTTTTCTTTCCTTTTGCCTCACTTTAGCTACGGTTTCATATACATCATCAAGTTCATCCCTCTGATTTGATTAATTTTTATGTTTTTTGTTTATAGTTGTTTCTTTTTTTTTTCGATTTTCAAAGATTTTAACGCACTTTTTAACCTATTACCTTTCTCTGTTGTCCTGTTGTAGAGACCACTTGGACACTGGCTGTTAAATCGGTAACGTCACTGAACAAGATTGCAACAACATTGCAGCAGGCTGTGGATACACAAACTCTGCTTAATGCGCAGCATATCTGTCCGCGATGTGACAAGGCCTATACGTATAAGAAGAATCTGTGGCGCCACCTGCGCTTCGAATGCGGCCGTTTACCAACCGAGAAATGCCAGCACTGCCACTATGTGGCACGCTATAAGCACAGCCTCAACATGCACATGAGGACACAGCATCCGGATCAATCAGTCGGTAGCATCAGTCTTGGCCTGCAGGCGGCACGAGGGCTTTTCGTAGCCAAAACTCGTGGCAAGTTGGTCTAAGAGCACTTGGTGTTTGTTCGTGATTTGATCTCAGTTGTTTACTATTTATAATTGTGTGTGTGTGTGTATGTGTTTGTTAGCAGCAGGTGAGTCAAAGTCGAATTCTAATTCACAGCCGATGTGTGTATATCAAAAATTAGTAAGCAAATTTCTAAAGCCATTTAATTATAAAAACAAAATAGTTTACAATAAATTGTTAATAAAAACTGCCTTTTGAAACAAAATTGAAATGTGTCATTATTGAATTATTTAGTGCATAAGCCGCATTTCGTATTAATTAGGGGCAAGGTTTTAATTATTAAAATAATATAAAGTTTCCGTTCTTTTGTTATGTTCCGTTCTTTTTTTTACATGTCTTTTTTTGGCTTTTGGTGTTTAATTTTAATTTTACATTTTAAACAAACAGCAGCACACAATGTTTATATATAAATTTATCAATACATATATATATATAATAACCATTAATTTAAGCAGCGTTAATTTGTTTGCTTGTTTTTGCCAACTTGTAAATATAAAAAAAAAAAAATTGAGAATCCAAGTTTAAAATATTTAAGTCGAAACAAAGCACAAGACAGGACACGTTTTTGAGCTGAGCAGCAGTAAGAAAAAAGAAAGAAAGTTTGTGTTGAATAAGCATAAGAAGCGGTAAAATTTGTGCCAAACACAAGTAACAACTAATAATGCAAATCTTTTGTCGCCACGCCCCCTCTGTCCCCCCAATTCATAATTTGTTTTTGCAGCCGCCAAGCAAGACAAATCGGAACAAACGGAGGGCACAGCCGATGAGTTCGAACTGGATGACTGTCTGCTCGAGAGCAACGATATTGTCATCACACAGAACAAGGATGGCTTTGTGCTGCACGTCAAGAAGCTGGGCAACATCACGGCCGCAAAGCTGACCGGCGTCGATGAGGAGCAAACGGCGGCAGTTACCGTTACCGGACCTCCTGGACAACCAACCCAAACGATAACCGAACTGCTCAATGCGGCAGCGCACAGCACGGATGTGAAGCCCACGTTGACGACACTAACAAATATGCCCATCAAATTGCCCTCATCGGAATGCGGTAAGCCTAAGCCATTTTATCAAATAAATACTTTAGTATTTTAGTAGGAGTAGATTCGTGAGATTTCATTCTCAAAAGATTCTACAATTTCAAGCCTATCATTATTATTATTCAGATCATATAAGTGGAAAAAAGTACGATGAAAATTAAAAATGTAGCGAAAATGAAATTTCATTCTAAGAAAAAGCTGCTTTTCCATCAATATTTAATACAAATAAATAAAAATGCCTTAAATATTATTTCAGTTCCAGTTGGGTCTCTAGGAACAATTTTTAGATACACAATTTAATCGTTATAGTAGTCATTGGAATAGATGCTGAATATTGAATATTATTCTTAACTTTCGAGCTTATATCTTAGATACAAAAGAGTTTTTTTTTTTTAATCTCTTACTAATATTAAAAGAAATACTTTGGAATTGTTGCAGAGCTGATCAACATAAAGAAAATCATCCCAACCTCAACGACCCTAACGACGCACAACAGCGGCGCCAGTGGCAGTGGAGGCAGTGCCAACACAACCACCATTATACATCCGCACCACATAATACAGCATGTGGCTCAGGAGCCGCAACAGCAACAGCAGCAGCAGCATCATCATCAACAACAACAACAACATCAACCACAGCAACATCAACATCATCAGCAACAGCAGCCACAGCAAACGTTGCACATTGAGGAGGTGCCGCAAAGCTCGCATCATCTGCAGCTGCATCAGGGCGCCCAGCAAGTACAAAGCATTATTACAGCCCATACGGGTCAGACGATTAACCTGGTGGCCATGCGGAATGTACTTGGCGAACAGAAGCCCAGTATTGGGTCACGCATACGCTACTCGCGTGGCAAGATTATTGCGCCGTCTGTCAGCAATTTGCAGATTGTCGAAACGCATGAGGCCATACCGCACCAGCATCATGAGCTCGCCGATGGCACCAAATACGAGATTAGCGAAATCGATTTAAACAATCCGAATGCGTCGGCGGCAATTATTAGTGACCTGGTCAAATATGCGGAAATCGATGATATTGAGTTGCCGGATGGCACAAAAATTGGCATTGGCTTCGCACCCTCCGAGATCACCGAGCACATGCAGACAACAGGCGGTGAGACGCACATAACGACCATTGAGCATGAGCCGCAAGAGCTGCAGGTACATCAGCAGCACGAACAGCAGCAGCAGACGCATCACATACACGCCTCGCAGCTGCAGACACACCATGTACAAGCGACTGTAGTTCAGCAGCAACAGCACCACCACCACCTGCAGCAGCAAGATCAAGACCAGGACCAGGATCAGGATGAGGACGAGGATGAGAATGAAAATGAGGAGAAGGAGCATCAACATCATCAGCATCATCATCACATCCAGCTGCATCCGGATGATGATGATGGTGTCGAGACAATTATACCTGAGGAGTTGGGCATACATGATTCAAGCAAAAGTTATACCATATTGACCACACGACCGATGAAGGAGGAATCCGAAACTGGTGGCGACCCCAGCGGTATGACCTATGAGCTGTCGTTGAGCGACTCTTCTTTGGGTCCATGCGATGATCCTGAATCGCGTTACGTGTGCCGACACTGTGGCAAGAAATATCGGTGGAAGTCGACGCTACGACGTCACGAGAATGTCGAGTGCGGCGGCAAGGAACCGTGCCACCCATGCCCCTACTGCTCCTACAAGGCCAAACAACGTGGCAATCTCGGCGTGCATGTGCGCAAGCATCATCCCGAGAAGCCTCAGCTGGAGAGCAAACGTGGACGCAAGATTTAAGCCGTGTCGTGAGTACTACAAAAAAAGAAACAGTTGCGACAAAGCGAAAGAAACATTTTTCATTAAGTTATATAACCAGTTTTTCTTCTACATCTGACTTTTTTTTATATACCTAATTATATATTATACATTTTTGATTTTTCTCGAGCTTCAATTTTGATAATTGATGCAATTTGCTTAGTTGTTGATTATTTGCATAAGTTTAAACTTAATTTTTAATACCTATGTTTTTATCATTGAAAATAATCTAAAAAAAAATTTGAAAACCCCATTTCACAAGTTTTAAAACTATATTTTTTTGGGCTTTAATTTATGTCTTCACGTATAATTTTCTTTAAGATTGTCGTAATTTTCAAAATTACATTTTTTTTAGTGCAGTAGAAAAAAAAAACAAAAAAAAAACGTACGAAAAACAACCCCATAAATCATGTGCAAGTATTTTCATGGAAATAACACAAAGAATTATTGTTTAACTTAATAAAAAATACAAAACTTATAATCTATAGATTAGAATTGAGTAGGTTAAATTTTAAATACATTTAAAATAAAAATATTAAACATAACATCTTAATGTCTTCGCATAAAGTACATTACCTAGCAAATTTTTTATAAATATGTGTAAAAAATAAATAAATATGAAACCAATTTCAATGGCAAAAGTTCTAATTATTTAAGATAAATGCAAAAATAAAAACAAAAATATACAAATATATATATATAAAAAAAAAACAATTTCACAAAAAATAAGATTTATTGCCTAGTTGCAAAAACACACAAAAAATATTAAGAAAAAATATAAAAAATACAACACTCTGAATTGGAGGCTTACATATAGTAAATATACATAAAGTTGTCACATGTTGTTTTTATAGTAAACAAAAAAAAAAAGTAACAAAAAAATGTTTTCAAAAAATTTGGAAACACATTTAAAAATATATTGTGTGTAATATTGTTGGTGCACTTCAATCAGCTGCAATGAAATTGAATTAACATAAATGAGAAAAACAACAAAGTAAATTATGAATTGCAAACATAGTAAAATTGATCGTATATGAAAAATTTAAACCACAAACTTTTAAACATATATTTTCGCTAAACAAAAAATAAAACTAAATTCAATAAATGTACATAATTTACAAATAAAAATGTATGTACAACACTTTAATTCATTGCTACACATTTATTATGTATTCATATATAAACATATATATATGCATTATATATTTTGAAATTAGTTGTAAAAATAAACATTAAAAAAAAAAATAAAAAAAAAACACTACAAAAAATTGTGTCTGTTTTATTTAGTATATGTTAACTAAATGTAATTGGAATACTACTAATATATTTCTCTCTCTTACAGGTAGACGTTGCAGCGAGTTTTTTACAGCATCTACAATAAAACAAATTTCAAATTATTTAACTCCATTAATATATTTCTCCTTTTTTTTAGGTAACTATGGATTAGCTGGAATAGGACGCTACTAATTGTAATATTTTTTCCATATTACCACTAAATAAATCTGAAGAACACAGATGCGAAAGCAAACTCTATATAAGTAACTAAATCTTAAGTAATTGTTTTTTGTATATGCCACTAAAAATAATAATAATAACCATCAATTGCCAAACTTCTTCCCCTGCCCGTGTGTGTGTGTTGTGTTTCCAGCTGCTACGTGCAACACCATTTAAAAACAAAGCAGATCAAGAATGTCCAAAGTTTTATTTAATACTGATACCCTTGCAGACTTATAACAAAGTTAATGCGTTCTAATCCAAATTTAGGACATCAATAATATGAGTGTATTTTACTGTCTTTTATAGTGAAACCAGTTCCGTTAAATTGTAGCTGACCAACAAAATAAAATGATAAATTCGAGTTTCAAATTAGTATTTAACAAATAGACATATTCTTTCTATTTGTTATAAATTAGCAAAAAAAAAATCATTTGTTTTTTAACTAAGTTAAGTATTCTTTATTATAATTCTGCAAGGGTTGATATATCTGCGGCACGCCATAGATAGCCGTTATTTATTTATTTTTTTTTATTATTATTTTTTTTTAATTTTTAAAATTTTAATAAATATTTTTATACACCCTGCACTAATTGGCTCTCAATGAAAGCGTTTTTGTTCCTTGGCTTATACATATCAATATGTATATATATATTCTATATGCATATTCATGTAAATGTCACACATAATTTTATTGTATATATCTATTTAGTCTTGTTTAGTTATCTGCAAATTCATGACATAATATTTTATGCTTATTATAAATATAATTTTTAGGCTTTGCTTCACTAATAACATTTTTTTTTTCTTTATAAATATTGCTTTATTGTTTTTGTGCTCATGAATCATTAATTTATTACGCATAATCATTTTGATGTTATTATTAGTTTAAATATTTTATTTTGTTGGCGTTGACTTAACCGAAAAGATTTGTTATCTCCTCCTTTCCTAAAAAAAAAACTCGTTTCGTATATTGTTAAGTATTGTTACAATTTTTTTTCTTTTGCGTTGCATTGTGTCCAGTCTCATAAGTAATGCTATTGATTTTTGTTCTTCTTTTCTTTTGTTTTTTCTTTTCTCGTTTTATTTTCATATGTTGTATGGCTGAACAACTCCCACTCCACACAAAAAAAAAAAAAAAACCAATCAACAACAACAACATATTCGCACCTACAACAAATACACAAAATAAAATGTTAAATTAAAAACTGCTAAGCAGATTTGAGTATTACGCGCATTGCGGGACTCACCTGGAATGAGTGGAACGCGCGACTGGCCATGCCACTGGTGACGCTCCGCGAGGGCGTTCAGCCACTAGTTTTTGCCACCGATCTGTCGGTGGACAAGCAGATGAGCACAACTGGCATGAAGGCTGCCTCTGCGGATGGCAGTGATCAGATAACACCCACGGGTTGCATCAGTCCGAAGATTGAGCCGGGGACCACATCGACGCCGCGTAAAATGTGCGACAAACAGCACAAGATCTACCCCGGCGGAGGCAAGCTGAAGCATTTGTCTGAGGAGGAGGCCACTGCCCTGATGCTTAAGGCTGTCGCTGAGAAACAAGCAAGAGCAGCGTCTAAAAACAGTTCCGATCTAAGTTTTGGCGATGATAATCTAAGCGGAGTTGGCGGCGGCATCACGCTGACTGGTGCCGTATCGCTGGCCGATGTGGGAGGACCGGCTGGACTCTGTCACATCAATATATTGAATAGCATTAGCGCCATGAATAATCTCATCAGCGGCAGCACGGCAGGAGCTGGCAACGGCGCTGGTGGCAATGCTAATAACCTGAGCGTCACTTTGACCTCTGGAGCTGGAGGCAGCAGCAGCAATAATAGCTCTATAGCTGGCGCTGATAACGGTGCTGGACACCCATGTCCTGTTTGCGGACGCGTCTATAAGCTAAAATCATCGCTGCGCAATCACCAGAAATGGGAATGCGGCAAGGAGCCGCAATTCCAGTGCCCCTTCTGTGTATACCGTGCTAAGCAAAAGATGCATATTGGCCGCCACATGGAGCGCATGCATAAGGAGAAATTCCAGCTGGAGGATGACAAGAGTTTCATCAGCGGCATTATCGGCAGTAGCCATGGCGTCGGTAGTGGCATTGGCTCCAGCGGCATTGATACCGAAACTAGCGTCGGTTCTGGCAGTGCTGCGGCAGCTGTGGCAGCTGTTGCTGCGGCAGCATCGTTGTCCAATGCCCCAGAATTGCACACGCATTTCTCATGAGTTTTGTGAAATCGATGGGAAAATGAATTTGTGCATAAGAGCGTTAAGGTTGCAACAAGCGTATTTAAATTGAAAAATCTATATATATATCAGGGATTTTAAATCAAGCAAGGAAAATTGAAATTATATATTAAAAAAGCACCAATTATGAATACACACGGGTATGTGTATTTGTGTATGTGTGTGAGGTAGTCAATCAACAATTACAACAACAAGAAAATAACAACACACACCTAGCTCTCGGGGTTTCTTATACGGAATACGGAATCAGTGTGCCAAATTAATATTAAAAAAAAAAATACACAAAAAAAATATCTGAATATTAATATTTAATAATTAATAAGAACGTCGGGAAAATTATAAAATTTTCCATAAAAAAAAAAACAAAAAACAATTTGTTGCAAAGCACGAAACAAAGCAAAGCAAATTTAGCCATTTTTTTTAAATACATCTTTTTTTGTTATTGTTATTAATTTTTTAACAAACAAAAAGTCAAGTGCACAAGCAAAAATCTTTTTTGGAAAAAAATTTTTGTTATAATAAACAGCAAAGTGATCAGTAAAATGATTTTACACACAACAATACAAACACACAAATTAAATCAGCATTCCACAAGTTACAAAACAACACAACAAATAAAAGACACAATTTGTACAATGAAACATAATTTAGTTAGGTTAGGGCTAAGATTAGTTAAGATCTAGAATAATAGGTTTGAAAACGAACGCGGTGCGAGCAGTCAACTCAGTGGATAGTCTTTTTTTTATATAAAGCTTTTCGAACTCAGAGCATATTAAGATATTAGTTAAAAGATAAACAAAAACAATGAGCCGTAGATCATTAGATATTCGCAAAACATTTCAGTGCCAAACTATTAAGAAGATACCTAAAAAAATACACAGTTAACAGACAGTACAGTTACAAATCATAACAAACAATATCAACAAGTTACCTCAACTTATAATATTGCTAAAAACAATATATAATAGTCTAATGGCTTTAAAGTTTAAACTATGCTCAAATTTTCGTTATGATTTTTTTTTTTTATTTTTTTGTTGAGTCAAAGCAAAGGGAAAGAGAAACTTCAGGACAAGTTAAAAAAGTGCCTTTTTGAAATTGGAGACATACAAAATTAAAGTTAGAAATAAAAGTACAGTATGTGCGTGTTTGAAGAAAGATATTAACATGGTTATTATTATAATAAACAACAAATATCTAACACTTGAAAGCCATATCAATTAGTTGTAAGCTGTATCTTAAGTCAAGTCAGCTAACAAGAGTGTCAAGAAGAATATATAATAATCATTTTTACATTATTATTTTATTTACGAAACAAAATGATACACATTTGAACTCAGGTACTTAGTTTTGTGTTTCACAATAAGGCAGGAAACCAATAAAAACAGGCGCACGTAGCTGAGCTACGTTGGATGTTTATCCCAAAAATATAAAAATAATAACAATTACACAATATACATATATATATATATATATATATGTGTGTGTATAACAACAGCAAGTAAAACACCGCCACAATACGTCACATGCACTTATTTATTTTTAATATTTATGAAAATATGTTATAACTATATATACATATGTATTATAATACATAATATTTTTAATTTTTTTATGTTCTTTTTTGCTAGTAAAGCATAATTATTAGTTTTCAATTTAAAACTTATAAGCTATTAAAAGCAAACACATTCCATAGATGATTTTATAAACAATTAAGTGAAACAACAACTACTACTACAAACATTCACAGCAACATACAAAAAATAAGAAAAAAAACAAAAACAGACAAACATTGCCAGTCAAACTGTGCACTAAAAAATTTAAATTTAAAAATTTAATTACATTTACAAGAAAAAAAATCTCGAATTATAATTATTAATCTGCTAAGAAAGTAAAAAAAAAGCATTGGTTATATTCAAGCGGTGTTGGGGCTAAGTTTAGAGCTTCTTTATAAAATGAAGAATTCAAATTAAGCAATAATTCAAAACAGCAAAAGTTAAGGCAAAGTGAAAATTCAAAATTTTCTAAATTTATATAACAGGTTAAACAATATTGTTGAACAATTTTTGGTTAAAAACTGGCACACAAAGTTTTGATACACATTTAAAAAATGAATAAAATAATATATTTTACGTTAATGAAGCAAACACTTAATAAGAACAACAATACTCATTAAAAATACAACTACAAAATATATGATAACAGTTCTACATAGATAACTCTGTATGCTTATCCAAACGCATATAAAATATATATATATATAAATATATATATATATCTATTATATTACCCTACATTTAATTTTTTCAATACGTCGTTTGTAACCTTTTTGTAAATTTATATACATATATTAAAAAAAGAGAAAGAATACATTCAATGTGAGAAATATAAGAAATTCATGTAATAAAACGCAAAAAAAAACAAAAACTTGTTTGCTATGCTGCGCTTATATTATTTCGTTATTAATATTACCATTATTTTTTTTTATTATTATTGTCATTATTTTAAACAAGTTAAATATATTATTTGATTTTCGTAAGCAGCCCTTATTTTATGTACTGTACTGCTTGTAAGTATACTTATTTTTATTTTGTCACCTTTGTTTTTTTTTAATTAAAAAAAAAAAAAAAACTATGCATTGGAAAAAAGATACAAAATAATTATAGGGCACACATTTTAGGCACACAAAAGAAAAATCATTTGTTAGGTGATCTCATTTTCCCCAAATCTATTTGCGATTCTAACTAATATGTGCATATTTTGTGTATCCATTTTTGCAGATGATAATGGTCAGCTGGACTCGGGAGAATCTCGTATACGAGTCCGTAATTGGCTCATGTTGGCGGATCAGTCGATCATAGACAAAACTAGCGATGACTCTACAGGTATTTAAACCAGTTTTCCAGCTTATAATTTATATAATTTTTATTGATGTTACACATATCTTATTTTTCAAGTTGTTATATAGCTCAGCAGAGTGTACTATAATTATATGTGGCTGACTTAATTTTTAATTTCAAAAGCTTTAAAGATTCTCTGGTTTCTGATTTAATATCAATTCAATTTTAATGAATTCTAAAATTTTCATCGAGGTTTTCCCAATATTCTATAAATAGATACAACAATAAGAACAACTCTGCTGGGTTATTAAATCTTCGGACTGCCGTTGCCATAATTTTGTATAATTCTTGTTAATAAGTTCTACGGATTTTTTTTTTTTTTAATAATGTTTTGTTTTCTTTCCACAGTCATAATTTTTCAATACTGTTTTCGTTTTGTTTTGTAACCTGGCCCTGTGCACACTGCGGCAACATACATATGCATCCATTCATCATTTTAATCTCTTTTAATATATTTCACGCATTTCTCAACAATATAACTAACCTAACATTTCCCTAAAACAATTTCTATTTTCATGCGCCCAAATAATAACTAAACCAAAAATGTTCATCAAAATAAACATTGCTAACACTTTTCAAACAACTAACAAACATAACATAAAAAAAATCAAGAAAAACTAACTCCGAGCAAAAAGCAAATCACAAACGCTGCTAAAAACACTAACAATGCCTGTGCGAAGGCGCCAACGACGCCCACAGCGATCAGCACAACGCCGCCAGCGACGAGAACGCTCAACAACAGCCACAACAACAGCAGCAACAACAACAACTCCAATGGCAACAACAGCAATGCTGTTGCCGAGAAGACAAACAGTAGCAGCGGCAGTTGTTTACCTGTACTGGATCCAAAGACTCAAACGGTGACACGGATTGGCAGCATTGGACGCACCACGATTGCGTGCATCACACCGGCAAGTCTGAAGAACAGTGCAACCAATTGCAATGTGGATGCCGCATCGGCTGCCGTGCTGGCCGCCGCTGGTGTGGAGCTCGATAGCATTGATGATGGAATGACCGAGATGATTGTGAAGATTGAGAGTCCAGACAATGTGTCGCTCAACGGCGATGAGGCTGTGTGCAATGAGGCTATCGATGATGAGAATACTTTTGACTATGATCTGAAATTGGCCAGTCCCCTGTCCTGGACGTATGATGCTGTCAAAATTGAGAATGAGGAGTTCGAGGATAGCTATTTGATGGACAATGATGACGATGATGATGATCTGCTGACAACGGCGGCCGCAACACAGAAACATGCCAAGCAATCGAATGAAAAACAAAGAAACAGCAACAACAACAACAACAACACCAGCTCGAGTGGCAAGAAGATTGTAATGAACACGCAACAGCAGCAGAAGCAGCAGCTGTTGCTGGAGCAACAGCAACATCTGCAGCATTTGCAATTGCAACCCACAAGCCAATCACTTCAAATCAAGCTGCCGGCAATACCGGCAACAATAACAACAATCACAGCACCACAACAAAAACAACCGGTGGCAAGCACCAGCGGTGGTGCGGCGAATGTAACCACCGCAAATTCAACGCTGCTCTCGAGCAAATTGGGCCTCAATATGGACGCACAGAATCTGAATTTACACTGGTCGCATACGGATGACAATCGATATCGCATCTTGGTGCAAAACAAGCGCATGCGCAAGGAGTCGCTGGAGCATTCGGCGGACATGATCTACAATGCGGACATTGAAAAGCCGTGGGTGTGCCGCAACTGCAATCGCACCTACAAATGGAAGAACAGCCTCAAGTGTCATCTGAAGAACGAGTGCGGTTTGCCACCACGCTATTTCTGCAGTAAGATGTGCGGCTATGCCACCAATGTGCACAGCAACTTGAAGCGTCATCTCAATACGAAGTGTCGGGATCGTGAGAAGGAGGAGGAGGAGGGCGAGAAGGAGAAAGAGAAAGAGAAGGAGAAGGAGAAAGAGAAGGAGCGAAAGTTGGCGCCGGCGCCAGCGCCAGCGAATGCAACAAATGTCGGCAACAGCAGCAGCAGCAGCAACAACAACGGCAATAACAACAGCAACAACAACAACAGCAACAACAGCAGCACATACACACTCATTTTTCAACATGAATAAAGAGACGAGAGCGTCACGTCGTGTATATTAATGTTGTACAAAGAAACTGGCAACAAGCAACTGGTGTCAGCACTAAAAGCCAGCTGTATAATTTTTACCCGTACAGATTGTTTATTTTTTTTTTTAAGTTTCTCTGTTATTTATAATTTCGGAAAAGCGCGTGTGCAATGTTTATTGCTGCAATTCATAAAAAAAAAAATAAAAAAAAAAAAAATGTAACCAAAATCGCAGCACTGAATTTGTCATAAGTTTCTATCTATTTTATATACTTTTGAGTAAACTGTGTTGTTGCGTGTTCCGCTTGCCGTCAAGTTAGTAAATAACCATAAAAGACGAGGATGAAACCGAAATATGAAAAACTTAATTTTAGTTGGCAATATTAAATTCAAGATTTTTTGTATTGTATTAGCAAATTCTCAAAAAAAAATAAATAATTAAATACAAAAAAAAAAAATAAAAAGACAAAAAAAAGAAAACGACAAATGTGTAAATTTTTTTTCTAAGAAAAAATGCACACAAAACTTAAGAAATTATATAACTAGTCACAGCAAACATTGTTTAAGAGTGCTATAAAAAATGACACAAAAAAAAAGAAAAAATAAATCGATGAATAAATGAATGCCATTTTTCATGCCACTTAAAAAAAAAAAAAAAAAAATGTAAACCAAAGATAAATTATACCCACTTACACATATATACATAGTACATATACATATAATGTACATTTTACTTTTATTTATTTAGTTGCAATCGAATTTTCTTATACATTCACAAATTGGTTAGAAACTCTTTTAGCTACATATAAATATTTGGGCATTATCTATGTTAGAATTGCTTTATAAATACTTAATTATATATATACACAAACAGAAGTTCTAGTCAAAAACCAAAAAAGAGAAATGATTATATTATAAAAATAATATGTATTAAATAATAAAATATATATCTATAAATTATCATTTCAAAATTAGACAAAAATTATTATTATATTAATTCTAAAATAATGTTTTAGTTCTTACATTCGAAAATATCAGCAAATTCTTCTCTAAAGTTGTCGAAAATTACCTAAAATGTTAGATTTTAAAGCAAAAAAAAAAAACAAACAACACTCGGCAACAATTGCAGCTCCAATTTCCATATGTAAAAAGCAAAATGAACAAAAATTGGCCATTTAAATCTCAAAATAGTAGTTATAAGACCGACACACATACATACACAACCACACACACAAAAAAACACACAAAACCACGCAAAATGCAAATAAAAATTCTACAATTATTATTATGTATTCCATATGAAATGAATATATCGTAATTATTGCCGGCTATATGTATTAAATTAAAATTCGAAATACAATTAAAAGCAAATGTCAGAACAAAAAATAACCAAAAACCAAAGTTGTATTTATTTTAATTGTAAAAAAAAATCTACAATGTTTTCTCCCCAGTCATCAAAACCACCTCATCCATCATCTCAATTACTAGTATATGCTCATATACAACACCAACTCCCTCAACATGTCCCAGCTTTCCCGAGCTAATCCAAAATCTCCAAAAACAACCAAGAAACTATCAAGATTATTTATGTATATGCGACGAGTTGTATATTTTTGTTTTGTTAAGAATCAATACTAATCAGTTCTCTATTTCAGGTGGATGTTGGCCGTATTGATGTTGATTGAGATCGATGAAAGTATATATCTCTGTGCTGGCACAACAAATATCCATACAAGAACATGAACATGAACGCAGCTTATGGTGTAGCCCTCTCTAATTGTTGTTTGCATGCTCTTAACCTACTATACTACAAATCTACATACAAACTAGAACCAGTGAATCTGCTGCTTAGATATCCTATAAACCAACAATTTAGATATGGATGTGTATGTAAATGTTTTCACAGAGAGAACGTAACACCCACCTACCCAGTGGGCATCTGGATGTTACACAACTAGTACATATATATTTATATATATATATAAGTATATATATATATATATATATAAATATATATGTAAAACTCTTAACTTTGTATGAAAACTTTTTATTAGAATTTGTAGATTTGTTCTCTCTTTTTTAAATGCCATTCGTTTGTATTGCTGCAGGTTATTCTTAAGTTTCACCTTTGCGCTCATTATAGTGTCGAAACGTTCCAAACATTCATATATATATTCTATCTATATAATTATATATATCTATTAATATAAAACAAATCTTAAATTACTTATACATATATATATATATCTATTATTATTAAAAAAAAAAACAAAAAAAAAAACATGATGGAAGCAACTTAGTTTTTAAAACTAAATGTTTTTATAAATACTGCATTTTCTATCAACCTTTTTTTACTTTTAGATTTACTTTGACATTTTGTAGTTCCTATTACTTAAAAAAAAATTATTGTGCATGCGTATTTTTTTTTTTTTTTAATTTAAATCTCCTAACCACCATATGCTATGATTGCTCCTAAATCTGTGGAGCAGCTAGTATATCTATATTCTTATAAGTTCTCTTCCCAGTCTCGATACGTTGCGTCCCCTCTTGAACACACCTATACCTATACCAATAAGTAACAAAATGTGATTTTATATAATATTTAATTATTATTTTGTATATTTGTGACTAACATAGTTAAAAAAAAACGACTTTAAAACTAGTTAAAAAAAAAACAGCAAACAAAAATCACGTGTAACTTTTTGCTTAGCTGAATTTGTACTCAATGTAACTTACACTTAATTTATTGATGTTTACACACATTTTATATTTTATTCATTGTGTTCATTAAATTGTTTTATTTTAATTTTTTTTTTTTTGTCATTTTTTAAACAGCGTTTACACACCTTTTATATATCGAAAACATTTCAACATTTTATTTTAGAAACACGCAGCGCCTACTCACACATATACACATACACACGCACACATACACACAATACACACCTACACAAACACAGCAACACATCATTTACCAATGCACCAAAATTCACTTTTAAAAGTAAAACGAAACGCAACATTTATAACGACTTTACGGTAATAAATTCTATATATATATATATATATATTTTGGTTCAATTATATTTCCAATTAGATCTTAGGAATTATGATTTTTCTATCTCTGAACAAAGAAAAGTAAAAACTATGCAACTCTTCCCCAGCAAATTGTTTAAATGAATAACTTAACTAACTTTAAATTCTTTTTGATTTCTTCTTGTCTTCCTCGTCTGCAGAATTTGGGCTTAGCGGCCAGGGAAGAGCAAGCAGCCAGCTTACGCCACCGACTCATCATTATTATCCGTTGCAGCATATGAAGACTAGTCCTTATACCAGTCCCATTGCCACGCCTACTGGCGTTGTGAAATACGAGCATACCGCCCTCATGGATGATAATGAGCCGGAGCTACGCATTGATAGCGGCCGTGCCACGCCCACACATTGCACACTGCACGGCCATAGGCGTCACGGCAATAATGGCGACAACGACGACAGCAACAACAACAACAACGAGAATGATGAGGATAACGATGATGATAGCGGCGATAAGCCGTATGATCTGCGTATGGACATGGCCAAAGTCATAGCTGCCGTACATGCTCATGGCGGCCTGCCACTGGGCCATATTCATCACCAGCAGCAACACACACGTCCGATGGTCCAGCAAATGCAGCAGTCCAGTCCCGAGCCGCTGCGTCGCTATAGCAGCAGCAGCAGCGTTGGCATTGCTCCCACAACGATGCCCACAAACAGCAGCAGCAGTCTTGTGGACTCCAAAGTAGCGGTAATGGCAGCAGCGGTTGCTGCTGTTGCAGCGAACAATACAAGTGCCTCAACGAGCGGCGGTGCATCAACATCAGCTGCTGCTGCTGCTGCAGCGGCGGCGGCTGCTGCTGCTGCTGCCGCGGCGGCGGCTGGACTTGTCCAATCCAATTCTGCCGGCTCGCTTGGCGGCGGTTCAATCGGCAGCGCCAGCTGGAGCGGAACTGGCACCAGCGGTGGTGGTGGTGGTGGTGCCTATGCCTGCGATCGTTGTGGCAACACGTACGCGCGACCGCACAGCTTGAATCGACATGTGCGCTTCGAGTGTGGTGTGGAGCCGCAATTCGAGTGCCCCATCTGCCACAAGAAGTCGAAGCATAAACACAATCTCGTGCTGCATATGCGCACGCACCAACATCGATGATACAATCAACAACAATTGCAATGACGCCAGCAACTGGTTGCTGCTGCGGCTGCTGCTGTTGCCACTAGTTAGTTAGCCTTGTTTCTATGCAGCACTTCTGAGCATCCAGTTCAGTTCAGTCCAGTCCAATACAGTAAAGTCCAAAAACAAGAACACAGCGCGCGGTTTGAGCAAGTTTTTTTCAAATGATCTTGAAAACATATAGTCGTTTTTATATATATATATATATATTTACAATATATAACAACATACAGAGCATGCATATGTGGAAAATATTAACAAATTCTAATTTTTAGTTCGTATATATCAAATTTTTCTTCTCCACTATTTTTTTTTTGTTTTTTTCGATTGCTTTAAAACGTTTTCCATATATATATATATAAATATATATATTATTTATATATACAGATATACAGAGGGGGCGCGTGAGAGTGGTAATTCATGTTGCATGATTTTGTTTTCGTTGTTGTTGTTGCTATTGTTAAAATGCGTGTAACATCCTTAGAAAACTCAATGATCTCAATGAATTTTTCTTTATTGTGGTGTAAAAGAAAAAAAGGAAAAATAATGCATTTTTTGTGTAGAAAAAGGGAAAGAGCGAATAACAGATATACGCAAAACATTCACATTAATTTTAGTGTTGAATTTTTTTTTTAGCGTACTTTATTTATTAAAAGAAAAAACAAAAAAAAAAAAACAACAAAAAGCCCAAACTTGAAAAAAGAAAAAACATGCGGTTATAACAAAAAAAAAAAAAAATACCCTGATTGTGACTCGATGCAGGGCATAGACACTCTCACGCGCTTACATTTACATATTTTTTTTTTATTTATATAACATAATATTTTGGGGCAATAGTTAAACTTAATAAACTAAACTTAAAAACAGAGTACATATGTAAAAATGATAAATCTTCAAACGTATACTTGGATGTATGTTTTAAAATAGCAACAGTCAATCGTTTAGTCAGTCAAAAAGTAACCAACTAAGTTAGTTATTAAGCTTTAATGCAATAGTAAAGCGTAACTAAATCTAAAAACAATGGACATGTGCAATAAGCTTAAAAACACTATAAACGAAAAACAAATCGCAAAAATCTTGTGCAATATACGAAAAAACAAACCCAAAATCAAAACCAAAACCAAAACAAAGAAAAGAAACTTGTAAAGTTATACAGCGCACAAAGGAAAATTGAAATTTTGGTTTATATACATATATATTTTGAATTATTCATTCTTTATTCTTTTTGTTAACTGCGCGCCACCGAAGCCACAAAAAAAAAAACAATTATTAATAGTGCAACGCAACGATCTCTTTAAAAACTTTTTCTAAAACACAAAAAAAACAACAAATTTATTAATTTATCTTGCGCTCATTCCATGAAAAAAAAAAACAAATTGTTCGTGTATTCTGTTAAAAATATTATTTATTTTATGACGAACGTGAAATGTGATAGGCGGTAATTTTAGTTGGACAAAAACAAAGCAACAACTTAAATGCTAAACAAAATTATTAATTTATAAAATATTTGGCTTGTGGCTTTGAGTAAACGGCGCGTGAAAACAAAACAGTTATTAACAATATTATTATAAAAATTATAATTATTATGTTTACAAATGGCAAGCAACATGTACAAGTGTGAGCAAATCAATTGGCATTATAAAGTTAAAGTTAAAGAGTTAGGGACAAAACTCGCATCGAGTCACAGTCATAATCGAAGTCGAAGGTTGGAATCGAAGTCAAGAGTCAAGTAAATGAGAAATAATTGGTATGTGATATAATGAATATAGTCCTCTTTGTAATTAATATAATATTAATAATTTTTCTTCCTGTTAATACACACGAAACACACACACACACACACGAACACACTAAACGTTATTTTATTTATTTTATATATTTTCAAAATTTTTGTGAACCACACAAATCACATAATGTTGCAGCAAACCTTGTTACCGTTATAATAATTAAGTGACATTTTCTAAAGTGTGCGCGCTCATACAAATTTTAATTCGATGCGCACAGTTAGGAAAATGATAAAATAGTTAGACACGCTATATAGTTAATACAATATAAAAACATATATTAATTGTTAAAAACTACATAAAAAAAAAAAATCGAAAATGTAGCTAAAGGAACGTTTAAATGATGAGCTTAAAACAAAAACTCGTTGCTTAGGTACTTTAAAACAATAATATTGTAATACACACACACAAACAAAGCCACATAAACACACCCACACTTACACACACATAGAGGGGCGCAATGTAATGTTCGTAAGCAGTTTGTGCCACAAAATATGTGATAACAATTTAAATTGTACAGCAGAAAAAGCAAAATTGGCACAAATTCTAGCAAACAAATTAAAAAAGGAAACTAAATATGGAAAATTATATACAATTAATTTACATCACACAAAACATTAAACAAAAAACTGCGAATATTTATCAAAAAAAAATAATGTAAATTGTGCAATGAAAATTTAAGAAAAAAAAACAAAATTCTTGTCGGTCAGTATTCGAATTACGTGAGGAAAAAATTTTTTATTTAAATTGTTATTATTTTAATTTTTTCTGTTACCAACAATAATCGGGCAACTTTCTAATTGGCATAAAAAATTCATTTTAGTTATATATATATAAATATATATATACTATATGCATACATATATAATTGTTAAAATTTTAGCATTGCTTTTGCGCTAGTCAGTTACGTAAGTTTTGCTTTGCTTATTTTATTTACTAAATTGTTGATTTAATTTGAGAGGAGAGAAAGAAAAAGTAAGGATAGCAAGAAATGTTTCACAATCCACATTATGTAACTGTGTATCCTTTATAAAAAGTTATAATCTAATGCAATTATTTATCTTTGTCCATTAAGGTTGTGGTTCTTATTTATACATCTAAATATTTTTTTACTACTTTTCTAAGCAAACAAAAAAAAAACTTACAAAAAAAAACAAAAACACAAAAAATCAAACATTTTAATTTATCAACAGCGCATGTGATGGACTCAAAGTTGGTCAAAATACAAAAACAATTATGGCTCATATAATACAAGACACGCCTAGCGATATACTTTGAGTCATATAGTTAAAAAATGTAAAAGAAGAAAACAATGGAAAGAGCATGTGATAAATTCAATATAATTTTGATTAACAACCGATTTACTAACATGCAATACAACACACATACAACTAAAACACACATACATACATACATACATATAGCCATGTATGTTAGGAATTAAATTTAAGTTGTGCCTATGCCTCTATATACACAACTAGTATATTAACTAATTAACGGTTTTTTTGCACGGTGCAAGATTTCAAAAACGAACATTTTAGATAATCACCAAAATGTGTATAAAACACAGCAGCCATTTGTTGTTTTGCCTTGTTATATTTGTATATTTATAATTATATAAATATCATGACAACACAACAAACAAACAAACACATCAACAATAGCAACAACAAAAAATAAAACATATTTTTTGAGAAATTGTACTAATCACTATTATTATGCTAACAAATGTATCGTTTTCTCTTCTTTGGTAAGCCTTAAACGAATTGAATGTATCTATGTAGCTTACACTAATCACATACAAATGTAACAAAGAGTTTATAAATAGTGCGTAACACTACTAATTGTACTACTACTATACATACACACACACACACACACACGTACATGTACACCTCACCACACCACACACAAAACGTTGTAAA
Source organism: Drosophila kambysellisi (assembly GCA_035042185.1). Classification (NCBI taxonomy): domain Eukaryota; kingdom Metazoa; phylum Arthropoda; class Insecta; order Diptera; family Drosophilidae; genus Drosophila; species Drosophila kambysellisi. The sequence goes on from JAWNLS010001251.1 coordinate 8,816,387, forward strand.
CAAGGAGCTGTGAATGTAAAATTATATATAAATATTAAAATTGTATATATATGTATATATGTAAACTAAATATATATATATATATATACATATATATATACACATACATACATGCATAAAAAAAAGCAAAATCGATGTGATCAATTGTGATTGTTAAGAGAAAAAAAAAAACAAGATTGTTATGTGAAATGAATTGAACGGCATAGGCAAGCGGGGAAATAGGTTTTGGACAACATTGAATATGCTTTTCTTTACAAAAAAAAAACAAAAAACGAAAAAAAAAAAAACAAAATTACAGAACACACATCAACACACTTTTACACAAACTATTAAGTTGTTTGTATTTAACTATCCAATAATTTACTTTTTTCCTTGTTTATATTTTTCTCTAAAAACTAATACAAATTATATAGTAGCATATTTACAAAAATAAAAACACGTAAAATGGGGTTTACATACATGCAACAACAACATAAAATTAGCTTAAGTTACCCACACACACAAATACATATTACATATATACATATACGTACATATGTATGCGTATGTGAATGTAAATTTTAAAATATAACTGTTAATTGCTGTTCACGCACGCTAAACACACATACAATCAAAACTCAAGAGTTATTTGCCTGAATAAAAAAAAAACTATTAAAAAAATAGAAAATAACACAACATAGATACAATATATAAAAAATCATATTTCTTTTTAATATAAAAAAATTAATAGCTTAGTTTGCGCTATAACAAAATTTACAACAATGAATAGAACCCCAAAAATATTGTTACAATTTAAAAGATATTTGCTAAATTTGGCTTTTTACATGTATTGACAAATGTACGAGTAGTTTAAAATAAAGTTTTAAAGAAACAAATTTAATTTAAATACCTAATGACAAATGACATTCAAAATGCCAGTCATTAGAAAAAAAGTGTGCTTAAATCATTAAAATGTACAATTGCAAAAAACATAAAACGATTAGCAACAAATAAATAAATATACATACCAATTGTATATGTATGTGAATATAGCCGAAAAACGCCTTAAACAATTTTTGTGAAACTATTTTATTATTAAATATAATAAAAGAAAGGTATATAAAATTATTAAAAAAAAAATGTGAAAATGTAAAACGAGTAAACGATTTAATTGTTATAAGTAAAAACAGGAAAACCTTAAATTTAAAAATATATATTAAAAAAAAAGAAAAGAAAAGAAAAAAATACAAGCCTTTGTCTTTGCCTCATACATGTAATATAAATTTTCAAATTTCCAGCAACAACTTGCCAAAAATCATATTAAAAACGGAAGAAAAAAAAACAAAACTAACATAAGCTTTTCTTTTTTTTAGATGCTGCCTCGAAATGGAATCTTACACATACTGGAAGAAACGTAAACATCTATTTGGCTATAATGTGAGAAGCTTGCGTTTGAGCAGCATAATGCATAAATTCTTATATTGTATTTTGAGAAGAAACAAAAGAAATGATAAACAAAAAAAAAAAATATGAAAGATAGTACTAAATATATTGATAAACCTATGTATTTATTGCTGTATTGTTGTAGTTTTTGAATGCACCATACCACAGCAACACACCCCATTGAGTAACTATTGAAATTGTTATTGTTTCTGTTATTTATGTTCCCGCTTCCTATTTATGTTACATACTATGTAAAACCATATTCTTATTGACGCTTTTCTGTATTCAAAGCTAAGGGCTAAGTGTGCATATATATACACCGGAATTTTGTGCTTCTTATTGTCAGCTACATGCATCATGATCATCATCATCATCATCATCATTCAGAACGCTCATCAACGCCTGGGTCATACTGCTAAAAACCAAAACCCATAACAACAACAATGCAACACTTGTATCTAGCGGGTAGTTGACATAACACTAAGTACCTCATCACTATCTTTTATTTATACATATTTATTTCTATTCAAAATTGTATTTATATATTTATGATTTGTTTAAGTTTTACATATTTTTTTTTTTTAATTCTTGTGATATTATTTTCTGATTAGTTTATTCTTTGTGTTTTTTTGTTATGCTTTGATTGATTAATTTGTTTATTGTTATGTTTTGTTCTTGTTTTTCATCGCACCTCGAACGCAGACATCTATCCCATATTGGGTAGTCTGCTGGGAGTGGACACATCGACCAACGCGAATGCCGGCAGCAGTCATGACACCGCCATCGGCGACTACTACGGCTTTCTCAACAACAACAACAACAATACCACCACCAACAACAGTAATAACAATAACAACAGCAGCAGCACCACCACCACCGCTACCAATGCAACAGCTACCGGGAGCAGCAGCACAACGCACAACTTATCACGAGATTCGTTTATGCAGTGCAAGCATTGCAATCGCTACTACAAGTCGCACCAGAAGCTGCAGGAACATGTCCGCAAATACTGCCTGAAGCAGAAGAAATACAAGTGCGTGTCCTGCGAGTATCGTTCGCGCCGCAAGGATCATGTACTGCGGCATGCAAAGCGCAAGCATTGCATGCTCTACGAGCGCCTGCGCAACGATGAGGAGTGTCTCTACTTGATTCGTAACGAGGATGATTTGAGCAACGATGATAATGAGCACGATAATGATAACGATGGTGATAACGATAACGATCACGATGCTGAGGATGTCGATGGTGGCGGCATGGATAGCGATGTGGCTGCCGCTCTATGCGAGATCAATTTCGATTTCGCTAGCCGTGATCTGACCATCACCGCGGTGCCCATGCAGCAGGAGAGCGACGAGGATGATGATGACTATGATGAGGATGGCTAAGCGCTTTCCCTCTCTCTGTCTGTCTGTCTCTCGCGTTCTGTATATGTCCGTGCCTGTTTGCGTTTGTAGCGATTCTGTGAGGCGTAATTTGAAATGTTTACCAAATGAATACACATCAGCTTGTGCTGTTCAGGCCCCTCTCAGTTGAGGTCTGTTGCAGTACATAGCTACAACTACCTCCAAATGTGTGTGTTTCTGCCGCAGCAACAGTAGTAGCAGCAGCAGCAGCAGCGAATTCATAGCTTTTTCTATAGAATATCACATCAACTTAAAGTAACCTATATACCATATACATAAACACACTTATATATACCGATTATCTTATCCAGTTGTTGTGGCGAACTCAAGCATGTCACATTCCTGCGCACAACGCACAAAATACTTAAAAAAAATTACAAAAAAAAAAAAGTTTAAAGAAACTTTAAAAAATTGAATTTTACTAGAATGAGTTCACATGTGGCATAATTAAATTCTTTCAATTTCTTGTTAAACATTTGTGCGATAAGTTATTATTATTTTACATTCGTATTCAGAAGAGAATTCTTACCAATCATACATGATTCTTAATTATGATTAATTACGTGTCTCCTGTAATTACTATAATTTCTAGCTTCAAAAAATGTGCAAGCATCGTTTGATTATGTGCAATTTTTATCCGTTTTTAGAACCAGAATTCTCTCCTGTATAATACGAATTTTAATAAAGATCTGACAAAATATAAATCGATCTGGAATTATACTTTCTAAATACACAGTCTTCAGTCTTCTTTAATGTCATTTGTGAACTTAAATATCTATATCTTAACTATCTCTGAGCGCATTCCGTATATTTTTATTTGAATTTCTTTTATTTAATTTTGATTTTTTTAGTAATTTTATAAGTTTTGTTGATCGTGTGCCTATTCTTTAGGTTAAGTTACAAACAAGGTCCAAGACCACATTATTTATATATATATCCAAAAATTGAGTAAAACACTTAATTTGTTAATGTCTGTGGTGGGTTTGGTGTTCTGAAACTCCCTCACTCTGTAGCTGTTTCTCAAATAATCTTGCCAACATCAGTTCCAAAAAAAAATAAAACAAAATTACAATTTGTAATATAAATATTGTAAAGCAAGCAAAGACTTAAAGCGCCATTAATTGCCACTACCAATATTCCTCAGTTATATATACATACATCAAATCGAGAAACATTAATGTTCAGTATGTATTTGTAGGTCTTTTAAACAAGCAATTTATAAACTGCTCCATTGTAGTTAATTACTTTTAAAAAACAAAGAGGAGCTAAAGTTGTATACATTTTTTATATACCTAATTATACTTATTATATATTTGTAAATGCAAGGAATTAAGAATAAAGCATACTTATAATAATAAAATCTATATACCCAGTTTAGAAAATCAGTTGCAGTTGCAGTTGCAGTTGCATTTTATATACATTTACTTATCGTTACGTTTGTTATTATTTCCGTTATTTTATTTCTCTTAGCATTTTTTTTTTGATTTATTTTTTATTTATGTAACTTATTTTCTGGAACAGAGCATATGTACTATCCGACACAAAAGACACACAATTGGATGATAAGCTGATACAGTTGTTATGTTACTGCTACAAGTAATTATATATGATTATTCTAACTTCAATACAACTATCGCAGTCGATGTTCTAATGGATTATTCGCAACTCTTGCTCTATTTACAGATGGCTATTGGACCATACTGGAAACGGTGCCGTACTCCATAGCCAGTGCAACGAGCCAGAATCAAACACTGAGCACCGCACAGTCCATGAGTTCGGGCAATGCCAGCAATTTATTGTCTGGTGCCACCGTTGTTGTGGAACTGCCGCCCGATGATCTGGGCAATCCCGTTGGCAACATACAGTACACGATACCCGCGCTGACCAAAAATGCCACTACGAATACAAACACCACCACTTTGCTCAAGCCACAGGCAACCACCATACAAATTGTAAAGCAGCAGCAACAACAGCGTCAACAACTGTCGCTGCAGCAGTGCCTCGACGTGCAACAGCAGCAACATCAGCAGGTGCAGCAGCCGACGCAGACTCAAACACGCCAGGAGTACATTAAAATAGACACATCTCGGCTAGAGGATAAAATGCTCCTGCGCGACGTGATGCAATATGGCGCCACCAGCATCTCGATGGCGCCCAGCACAGGCAGCGAGGTGGTCACCACCACAATGGTTACCGCACACGAAACCGAGCTGTTGCTAACCGATGCTGACGAAACGGAGCGCGAACTCGAAGTGGCCGTCATCCAAAGCGATCAGCATGATGAGCTATTGAACGATGATGATGAGTATGTGGATAAGCTGCCCTGCGTCGCAGACTCATCGCAGCAGACCGATAAGCTATATGTGAATGGACTGAGTGGCGTGCATGCCGCTACTATGGCGCTGCACCAGGTCACAAATGAGCTGGCTGTCGATGATGCCAAATATGCATGCAACGTATGCGGCAAAACCTATAAAATCAAAGGCTCCCTCAAGCGCCACAAGAACTACGAATGCGGCGTGGAGCCCACTCTCAAGTGTCCGCATTGTCCACACAAATGCAAATACAAATCCGATTTGCGGAAACACATGAATCAGAAACACTCTGAATCTGGCGATACTCTGCTCCTAAGCAATTGAGCTAGTTAGAGAAATCGGGGAAGAACGGGAAGGTTGTCTGAAAATCAAGTTAATTTTAGTTTTACAGTCATGTGAAGATTCTGCGAAAATGAAAAGATACCAATCATATACATACACAAAATCTTTAAAAAAAAAAATTACAGGTACAGTTATATTAGCTCCATATGTATATGTAAAAATTTTCTATAGCTTTGTAAGTTGCAAGTCTGTCTAGAACAGGATTGCCTAATTTTAAAAAGTTCACTACAGTTATACTATATATACATTAGAAATTGTTGTTGTTTTACAATTAGGTACATTTACATACATATATTATACACTTTTCATTCTGACTATTTCAAACAGTTTAGTGTTTTGTAATATAGCCAAAGATATGATCTCAAACTAAACTTAACAAAAGTAAATTAATGAAATAATAATATTAGTCGAAGAAGTTTTATGCGACTATCGTTAAACATATTGTCCGATATGCGTTTATTTTAATTGTTGCTCAAGTGCAGTTTTGAAGAACAACTACAAAAATACAAGTATTCAATTCACACTCCAGCAAAATAAAGCACACAAGAGCCAGTCGTAAGTAATTTTAAAAAACAAAAATGAATCTACAAGTATTTGTGTCAGACTACAACTACATTTTTAAAACAATTATTATATATGATAATTAACAAATAAATGTTTACAATTTATGTGAATTGTGTGAATCTTAAGCGGTTTTTCTATATATTATTATTATTTTTGATTCATATGTTTTTTATATATATATTCTTGTACGATTATTATTAATATGAATTTCTTTTTTTTAGGCACCTCTGCTGCTGCTGCTGCTACTGCTGATTGTTGCTAAGATCTGGCCATGTACTGAAAAAAGGTCTTTAAAAACTTTTCACATTAAGCCCAAAACGTAGATTTGTTATAGACGCCAGACGAAAAGTGAAAATCATTTAACCAAAACCCTTTTTGCCTTTCACCTTAGCACATAAACTCAATAATAAAAGAGCGAAACTGTTAATCCAAACCAATTTGTGTATTCATCCAGCAAAACTATCATCTCTGGCATATTACACTGTATACATAATGTACATATATATGTAATGTTCCTGCTACATCTGTTTGTGTTTGAACATTGCCGTCACTTATTGCTGCCACATTTTGGTTGTTGTTTTTTTTTTATCATCTATTGCTTCATAGGTTTTGTGCGACATGGCCCGAAGAATCAGCTATTGTGCCAATGTGGACGTTACTTCTATACGATAAATCGCCTGATGTTGCATCAGAGCGAGGAGTGCCAGGACTTCAAGCAATTCCAATGCGATCACTGCCTTAAGTGGTTTAAGCGACGCTCCCACTTGAACCGCCACAAGAAGCTGCACGAAGCCAAGCTGGCTGCTGAGCGTAGATGCAAATATAGGCAAATTCAAAAGCAAAAGCAAGCAACCACAACAACAACAACAATAGGAGCAGCTACACTGGCAACAATTGCAACAACAGCAACAATGCCGGCAACCAGCCGCACATCAAGTCGGCGCTTGAGCGCCTTCGATCCGATGTGTTTTTTTATGACTGAAATCAAAGTGGAAAATGAAGATGTTGATTATCTCGAATTAAGTTAAGCGAATTTTGTAATGGGCTGGTCCCATATGTTTTTGTTTTTAAGTTGAAACTGATTTATTTGTCAGCCAAGTTCTCGTTAATGCCAATTTCTATTTTGAAATTTATATTATATGTAAATAAAATGAAGAAAGAAACTCGCAGATGGAAAATGCATTTCTTTTCTTTTATGTACTATTTTTTATATACCAACTGTAATTACTTTCTGAGTGTGTACATATGTATGTATATGCCTGTGTGGTTATTGCTTTATTAAGTACTTTAAAATTATAATTATTATTATACAAAGTTATTTACTGTTTGGTTTAGGCCACATGCAATGCTGTTAACTAGTTTTGGTTTTTTCTTACATTTTTTATTTATATTATTATTTTGATTGGCCAACGAAATGTTTTCTCTTTGCAGTGAGCACGGCCCGAAAATACAATTTGCGTGGTCAGGATGCAGCCACGCCCAGTACATCCAAGCAGGTGTCCAAAAGTAAGGAGTCGACTTTAATTCGGGTGGCAAAAAGTGAGAATGAGGAGCCTCCAACGGCCGTACACCAGCAATCATCAAACAACAACATGAACCTTAATAGCAATGGCAAAAAACCGTTGGTGAACAACACAGATGCCTTGATAGCGCTGCAGCAATTGGCATCCATATCGACTGCTCGCTCGATGCAGCATTTAGTGCCGCGTTTGCCACAGAATTTACACATTGACACCAGCAGCCTTTTGGCTGGACGCAAGCTGCCACGTCAGAGCTCCAAGCGCACGCCACAATATGAATCCAATCGTTGTCCACTCTGCTCCCGCGTCTATCGCTCCCAGGCCTTCCTCAATGAGCATATGCGCAAGGAGCATTCAGTTTTGATTTAAGCAATTTCGAGAGATTTAAAGATATTGAAGATTTAGTAGGCAGATGCAGCTTGTTGCCACATACTGACATACATATATGTATTTTTTACTGATAGTTTCCACTATATTTTAAATTCTCATAACTTTTTTTTTTATTATTTGACTTATATCAAAAATCTGTCTCTTAACGATAAATGTGAAAAACAACAAATTTTATATTGCACTCATTTAATTATTTGTTATGTTAGTTCCTTAAATCATTCAACTATTATTATTATTATTAATTCATTTTACTCTGTCATCCAACATAAGGGAAAATAAGGTAGAAATTAAATGATAACAGATTAAAAACGGAGCTAAGTCTGAATTTGCGAAATGAAGTTTGGATTCCAAGTTGATTTTTGTATTTTTAAAATTTAAATACCAATAATTACCAAATTAAAACCAAAAATTACACATATTATGTATTTGATATATTGACGGTATATTTCTAGTTATTATTATAGTTAAGTAACAGCCAAAACTCGCTTAGAATTAAAGCACACATTTGTATTTTCGAAAATGCCGTTTTCACGCATTTCTCGTTGCCTTTGGAAAAGAGAGTGAACAAGCTAAGTGTTTCGATAGCCAACTTGCATGTAAGTCAGTAATTATAGTTAATTAAAATGGGCGTTTAATAAGCCACATTTAATGAGGACCAATTTAAATTTTTTATATCAGTTGCTAATAAAAGAAAATGATAAAGCGCATGCAAAAAAAAAAAATGTATATTGACTTAATATTTCAAGTTATTTGTATATATGTACATATATAACAAGTGATCAACAACAAAAAAGTAAGCAGCTTAATTTTATAGCTTACATTTTGATGTCTTACTGTTTTTTAATTAATTTTTTAATTATGTATTTTTATTTCTGTTTTTTAGTGTTGGGCTAAACGAAACCGTAAAATATTTGTGAATAAATGAATTTTATTTGGTATGTATTTAGTTTAATGATTTTCTTTAATTATTTCAATATTTAATATATTCTTTTTTTTTATTTAATTTTTTATTTGCAGTGTTTTTTATTTAAGGTTCCAAAACAATGTGGCGATTAACAGGTAAGTATTAAATATTTATTTATATTTTCATTCCTTATTATGCTGACTAAAATTTTGCCAATTTTTATATACTCAAGCAAGAAAATAAGCAAAATTGCATTTCTGTTCGCATTTTAACACAATAAATCATAATCCTTTAACCAAAACAGGTTTCAAGCCATTGTTGAATTGAAGCACGCAAGGGGTAGTTTCAGGCTCTGTCCTTGAAATCAATGAAATCATAACCTATTGAAAATTGGCCAACCACAAAGCGCAGCTAGCTGGACTGGACTGTACAGCCACACAGCCCTTATCTTAGTTAAGGGATCTCTCTCAAACACCCACATACGAAACTAAACAAAATGCATTTGAAATACATTTGTCCATAGATAAATCACGTACCTAGCTGTGTTTCTCTAAAAATAAGTTTACACTCTCTCTCTCTCGCTCTCTCTCTCGCTCTTCTCTTTGTGTGTTTTTGTGTTATTTTTATGCTGTTTCCTTTTGCCTGTCGAGCGGCTTTTGCTTTTGCTTTTGCTTTTGTGCTTCCCACGGCGCATTTTCAATAATTCTCCATTTGGCAATGCACGCAGACGCTGCTTCGTGCCTGCATTTTATTTTTGTACATTTTCTTCGTTTCCTTTTGGGCTTTGCCTTCGCAAAGTCCAGCGAGCAGGATACACAGATACACAAATACACATACACATGCATACAAATGCAAGTTCCAAGGGTCTGCACCAGGTTTATGGTTTTCAAGCTATTTTTATATGTATTTCGAGTTTAAATTCCTGGAAGCGCTCGATAAAACTGTTGGACTCTGTCTGTGTATTGCAAGCGTTAATAATTTCGATTTTCCTTAATTAATTACTACAACATAAGATTGTAATAGGGCTAACCTTTATTAACATTTACTGCATGAAGCAGAGGAATTTCAAGCTAAATTACAATAAGAATAATAAAAATATGTAAAATACATTTAACAGATTTAATTTATCATTTTTATTTTAATATCAAATTAATAGTTTAATTGAGTGTTTAAAAAGCTATAGAGCAAAATATCATAATTAAATTCTTGTCATTGCTGAACTGTAGACAAACAGACAGATATACAATTATGAGAATAATTTGAAAGCTATTCAATTTTGGAATAATGTATGTTATATACACATGTACATATGTATATATATTGACCTTGAGCAACACATTTGTTTGTATGTGTTTGCGCTAGTTGTTGAACATGTGCCAACAGCTGTATGGAAAATACACCCGAAACACCACCGGAAGCTGCTCTTAAACACACACACACACACGTACATAAATACATAGACGAAATGTGCGCCTGCGCAAATGCTTTCCATCGAAATCTATCTACCTCTCTTCCCTCTCTCTCTAGCACTGGATCATTATTTCTCTCTTGTCAGTTCACTCTCTCTCTGTAGCGCTCGGAGAAAGTTTTCAGTGGGAGAGTTTAGGCTGGAAAATGCCAGAAATAGAAAGAATGCGAGCTAGGTAGAAAAATGGGAAAATGAGCAAAGAGTAAAAATAAATCAAGGACCCGGATCAAGCATGCCTTAAGCCTTGGGTACACTTGCTGTGCAAGCAGCAACAGATACACAAAAATACACACACACACACACACCACACACACACACACACATACATATATATATATATAATATGTAGGCAGGCCAATAGAAACGAGATTTTTCCGAATGTTCTTGTTGTTGCTGCAGTTGTTTGCCTGATATTGGTTGCAGCTGCAACGCAGCCTTTGGGATTTGAGGATGCGTCTGCCTGCTGCGGTGCTTGGAAAATTGTTAAGCTGTCCCGTCGACTAGTGCAGTTTCGTTTGTGTTGCAGTGTGGACGCTTTTCCAAGCGCTTGCGCGTGGGTGTATTGTATGTATGTACATGTATATATATATATATGTACATGTATGCAAAAAGAGCTGAAAGCTAAGCTTTCTAGTGCAAAAAATTTAGAATTGAACACTGAATAACTCGAAGCTCAACTTGAAGCTCTACCCACATTCCACGCAACAACACAAAAGCTAAACTGCATTTTTTAACTGAGCTCATCAAATAATTAATTCATTTCGTTTTTTATTTTTTATTTTTAGGTTGATTTGAGCTTCTAAATGGAACCAGGACTGTTTCAGAACTTAAGAAAACAAATTCACTAATCTATTCTATTTATTTTTTTTAGATCTGTGGCAGGTAAACATAAATAAATTATTATGGTTACGGTACAAACAAATCAAAAACCACCACCGCCAACACCAACAACAACACTCCACCAGCACCACAACAACAACAACAACATCATCATCAAAAATACTCAACATTTAGTTCCGCTTAATTCACAAAAAAAAAAACAAAACAAAAAATATACCAGTGGCTTTTTACCTTTTCATTTTTCATGTGTGTGTTATAAATAAATTTAATAAATTTTTAAATCATGTGTACTTAGCTTTATTCTTTATTTATTAATTGTTTTTAATATATTCGATTATTAGTTTATGTAATTAATATAATTTGTTATTTAATTTGCATGCTTTAACTCCACAACTAACACATTTTAATCGCTGCATTCTAACTCAGCAGATCAGGTTCAGCTCAGTCAATCATAAAAAACAAAAAATCATCATTTGCTTTTTCATTGGTGCTATCATATATGTTTATTTGGCAGACTTATGACAATGATCCGGAATTTGTTCAACACAATTCAGTAATTTGAAACTAATACGAACTGTTTTTCGGCTTACAGATTTGAGTCGCAAGGAGAACACAGCACCGGCCATTGGCACGTCGGTAATACAACGTGGCCTGCAGCGCAGCATACTCAATGTTAAGCGCGAGGAGCAGAAGTCGCAGCTGCCCGGATCGCGACGCAAGCGTCTCTCCGTGTCCGAGGTATCCGACATGCTGTTCGAGTTTTACAAGACCAAATCGGCGAAGGTTCCAAAGCAACAGCCGCCGAAGCATCTGCAGCAGAACTCGACCGAGCTGAGTAAGTATGGTCAGGTGTCTCCCACCTCGGCGGAGACACTGGAACCGTCCAGCATTGCTGCGATTGCCGTTTATGGTGCCGCCTCCGAGACGGCTTCAAAAAACTTGATGGCTGATGAAATGCAACAACTAAGCGCTGCCGCTGGCGCTGGCACATTTCATCCACGCCCCACAAATTTGATGAAAACAGCGGTTGGTGGCAAAGCGGTGTGCGGAGATCTTTGTCTGCCCGGCATAACCATCGTACCCACCTCTGCGCTTGTGGCCAATCCGGCAGCAGCAGCAGCATCTGCAGCAGTTGTTGCCCCAGTCCAGCAGCCACCAGCTGCGGTCATTGCCGAAGCACTAATGCGCAATGGGTTGCACAGTTTCCAACAGCAACTGCGTGCTCAGGAAGTCTTGCGCCAGCAGATGCCCCAACGTCGCTTGAAAGAAGAACCCGATCCGAATGACGCGGACACACCTACCAAAATCTTAGAGAACCTGTTGCGCAAGCAACAGCAGCAGCGCGACATGCGGCACTCGGAGTGCGAGAATGAACCTGGCTTATCCACGGAGGATGAGGACGATGCAGGTTTCCATGCCTTCGATGATATACAACTGATGGATCAGTCGAGCGCTATTGCGGGTGGCAAGTTTGGCAACTATTCAATGAACATGTTTGCCAACAACTCCAGCTCCAGCTCGATGAAAGAGGTACATGCGCAAGCCTTCCGCCAGATGGAGTTCACACTCAGCGATTATGGTGGTAGCAGCAGCAACGGTAGCATCACCAGTCCCAATGGCATCGGCCTAGATGGTGAGCCCGTCTATGAGTGCCGTCATTGTTTCAAAAAGTATCGCTGGAAGTCCACGTTGCGTCGCCATGAGAATGTCGAGTGTGGCGGCAAGGAGCCGGCCCATCAGTGCCCCTACTGCCCCTACAAGTCCAAGCAGCGCGGCAATCTTGGTGTCCATGTACGCAAACATCACACAGAACTGCCACAGCTGCCCAGTAAGCGTCGCTCCAAGTACTCCATCAAAATGGAGGGCGGCAGCATGAGCATGACCTACAGTGGGTCCATCTCTGATGATTCACAGGGAAAGCTGATCATTGACTGCAATAAGTAATTGCGATTTGAAGTGATCTTTACATTTTACACATACGATTCATACCAAATACATAATTACTACTTTACGGCTACTGGAAGTTCGAATTTCAAATATGTTTTCAAATATGTATAACCGTAATTGTCTTTTTTTTACTTGTCTACGAAAAAGAAAATCCTTTGAATTATTTCTTGTCATTTTTTGTGTCATCCTAAAAGAATTATGATTTTATGTTTTATGTATTTATAATTTATCATTTATAAGGAGTGCAAACCATTCTAATCAAGCATTTAATCAAAATCATAAAAGAAACCAATTAGTATTAAGTCATCTATATACATCCATTTTTAATTTAAAATTTTATACTTCCAAAAAAAAAAAGGGAAGCATTGAGAAAGAGAAGCGACTTTGATATTTTAATTGACATAAGCAAATATTTTTTGATTTATTGATTTTTATAAACTAAACGAATATTTCTGCCAAATTAAGTTTACCTGTAAGTCTACCAGACTCGAACAAAAACACACCAATTTATTTAATGATATTTAAAAGTTCGTCACACATATCATATCCATAACAATAAAATGCCAAAACAATTAGCGTTTTATTTGCCTAACATACGATTTACCCATCCAGTTGTCCATTATGTAAGCATTATAGATTTTAATTAATGAAAGCTTGCCTAATTCTTCAACCCTAACCAAACCATGTCCATGCCCAAAGATCTCTTTATCTATTTATTTAGTCAGAATATTCCTGAATTAATTTCCAACCTGTCCAAGCGATCTCCTCAGTTTATGCCATATTAGGTATATATTTTATTGAAAAGAATTGACTGATTTAAAGCTAATCATTCGTAAATTTTAATTTTAAAATCACAAATCGATTGTGGATTGAATGAAATTTATTATTTTAACATCAAAAATCATTCATAAATGCATAAAATATTATATTGACTTTTAAGACTGAAAGCATATTTAAGTAAAAAAAAAAACAAAAAAAAACATAAAGCATAAAAAAGATATTGTTTATTATGATTTCCAAACCAAATATTAAATACATCATATACCCAAATGTATTTAAATATTTATATATTGTTCTTGACTGCCATTTGGAGTAGAATTATGACGAACTCATTTCCAATGAAGTGCTGATTAAGTTAAAGTATTTGATCATTGATGCAAAACGAAGACATTTACTGGAATTTTTTGGCAGTGAAACTGTTTAAAACATTCAATTTGAAAAACACGAAGACATGTATTATCATTTATCTATATATTCATAATGTTCACACTTTAATAAAACACAATTATTTTACATTTACAAATATAAATATTTATATATACTGTTTTTATTTTGATTTTGTACTTAATGCGTGTCAAGATAACAATACTCGATGTGTTTCAGTGGAGATTACAATGTGGTTAGCGAGACAGGGAATAATGTGAATTAACAAAGACCATATATTTAAACAAAATGCACAAAAGTAACGGAATCAAGTCTGTATCTATAAAGGCTGAGTTTCTGCGGCGTGTTGGGAATCAATTTATTTCTTGTTTTGTTAATATGAACAACCAATGGCAACGCTCAGGAAGTCCTCAAAGGCAATGGTAATTGTGCCATTTTGTTGAGTATCGCGCTGCCTGAAAGCCTCCGTAAAGCGTTGAATTTGCACGCACAGCACAATAAACTGGTCGACTGAGATTTCCTTCTGAGTTTGAGGATCACTCTTTTTCACCAGAAAGTTGATAAACTCGGGAGTAAAGCGAAAGCCCATTTGAGTAAAAGCTATTACATAAGAAAAACCATTAATATAGCTAATATATGTATAACCATTTTTAGAGTTTACCTTGTGTCAGTTCACTTTCTTCGATGTGACCGGAGCCATCTTGGTCGTAGGTCTTAAAAACCTGCAGCCATTGATTGATGTAGTTGTAGAGCTTTTCGAACTCAAACATATCAATGGTGCCACTGGCGTCGTTGTCGAACATGCCTGGAAGATAATTTCAGTTTAGTACACACAATAAAGTCTTAAGTAAACAAGCAAAAAATTGTTTATCAGGCCGGACGATATTCTAAACAAACATGCACTTTTGAAGCAGCCCCCTTATGAGCATGTATAAACATTGTTACGGGGGTCATAAAAAAATATTTAAATTTGTGTAGAGAGAGAGTGGAGAAGTTTGAATTCGATTAAATTGAAAATTCGATCATTACGAATAAAAGAATTGCCTCACTGAGTCATTGGTCAGGCCACTTTCTGCTCCACTTCGCTGGGTTTGTGTGGTTGTGCGTCAACTTACTTATCATTAGTTTGCAAGCGTTGTCCGAGAACTGTTGGCCGCGACCATTGACCAGAGCAGCCTTCAGCTCCGCGGCGTTGATTTTACCCGAGCGATCTCTGTCCACCATAGCGAACCATTGTTGGGCTTGTTGGTTTACTTGAGCGTTTTGTGGCGGAAAGGCGCCCAGAGGTGCAGAGTAGCCGCCACCAGGCTGAGCGTAAGGATTGAAACTGCCACCCTTTGAGGAGATAATGTGTTAAAATTAAACTTTGTTGCTAATTTCTTCTTTGGCTTACGTAGGACATTATTGCTCAAGTAAATTCTCCTTTCTTCGACTTTGACTTCAATTAACAAAACTGAAAGCACGAAATACCTCTGTTGCTACACAACACTAGCGCGAGCAGATATCGATATATCGCATGGAAATCAACACTGATATTATATATATATAGTCACATATTCGATTATTGTCTATATAAGTATTTGTGTATTTGCAAAAGGCCGGCGTAAACAAGCAAAAATTTGACAAACAAAATGTCGCATTTCGTAAATATGGAAGTTTTCTCCAACTATCAGAAGTATATAGACAACGAGCAGGAGTTGCGTGAGGTGAGCCTAAACTGTGCAAGTTGCAGAAACAATTATCTAAATAAATTCATTTTTGCACAGAACATTCGCATTGTGGTGCGCGAAATTGAGCATCTGGCAAAGGAGGCAACAATACAACTACAAGTCATACACTGTGATTTGAGCAAAAGTAAGTTATTGATTATATCTCTCAATTAAATTGTCACTAAATCAAGAGTTTATTCAAATCTCCAGTTAGCAATGCTTGCGACATGGCACGCAAGCAAATCAAAGCCTGTGCGGAAAAATATCAAAAATTATCCGCCTTGGTGCCGGGTGGGCAGTATTACCGGTACGGCAAGTTCGAAATATTTTAGCGCTAAGTGTAGATTGTGTAGGCGTCTTCTAATGTGCCAGTTTTTTGTTTTATTCAGCTATTCCGATCATTGGACCTACATTACGCAGCGCTTGATATTTCTGATTTCGTTGGTAATTTATCTGGAGGCGGGCTTTTTGGTTTCGCGCGAAACGGCTGCAGAGATGCTCGGCTGTAAGTTGCCCAACACAAAAGATACAACACCTCTAAAATGTATAATTTATTTGTCGATTAGTGAAAATCAAACATTCAGATGGATTTCATTTGGATATTGAGGACTATCTGTTGGGGATATTGCTGCTCGCCTCGGAACTATCTCGCTTCGCCACAAATTCTGTCACAATGGGCGACTACGATCGACCCTTGAATATCTCGCATTTTATTGGTAATCTAAACACGGGTTTTCGCTTGCTTAACATGAAGAATGATGGGCTTCGCAAGCGTTTTGATGCGCTCAAATACGATGTGAAAAAAATTGAGGAAGTTGTTTACGATGTAAGCATAAGAGGACTTTCAAATCACGTCGAGAGCAAGGATAAGGAAAATGCAGAACCTGTGGGATAACTTCGGCATTCATTAAATTACAACTAAAAAAAAATAAAAGAAAAAAAGACATACAGTATAAGTAAAAGTTAAACTTGAAGCAAGTGCTTTGAAATTGGTAAAAATAAAAAATAATTGCAGCAATGAGAATTGCCTGTTACATGGTCACCCTAATTTACTTTACACGCTCTGCTCGCGGTTGCGATCATATGGTAGCTTGGTCGCACTCTCGCATTCACTTACAGCTGCTCTCGCATAGTTTCGAGTCTGCTCTCAGTCTCTTTTGCTGCGTTGGACCGTTTACAACAAGCGCGCGCGTCTATTTCGTTCCGTGTCGACAATCTGCTTTTGTGCTTGTTTTGCGTCTTGTGTTTTTTTCCGTTTCATTTCGTTCCGCTTTTATTTTAAGCTTAATTGGATTAAAGCGCGTGTAAAATAAGTTATTTTCAATATATAGAAATACACATGTAAGTGGAGGGTATTATTGTGTATACACACATACAGCACATACCAAAAATACAAATTAAAGGCGCTTCGTCACACGCAGGCGTCGTGCATTCACCTTTGACTCTGTGCAAGACCTCATTCTGGTTACGCTTTACGATTACCTGAAAATCCTTATTTTTTGCCTCCCAGAGCAACCTAAATTAATGACATTGTATTGCTCAATACTAAAAAAATCAAGTTAAATACAGACACTCAGAGCGTGTCAACCTGTTTCTGTTATTTGGGTCATAAGCAAGCCCCTCTATTCCATTTTCCACTCACTAGAAAACTTGTTGTGGAAAACAGAGAGAGCAAGCATAATAAAAATTATTACAGCACGGTTTGTTATTGCTGCTGTTGTTGTTTGCGTGTTTCTTTTCCACTTTGTTATTTTCTTAACTCACGCGCCAGGTTCAAAGTCCAAAAAAGTCACAATTATTTCGCGCTCTCAAAATAAAAAAGAGTGGGTGAGCAAAAAGCTCTCCGATAGACAGACAGACATAGACTCAAGCCCAACATTGTAAACATCTCACACAATCACACGCGCACACACTAACGCAACAGACAGGTGCAGTTGTGTGGGCACAAGTGAGACAGCAACAACCAAAAAAGTTTAGTTTGTATTAAAATTAATCGGGGTCAATCATGTGTTCAGTTTGTTCGTAAGTTTGGTTTGTAATTAAAATCGATTTCAGTGTTCAGGATTAAATTAAATCAAATTAAATATACATCAGGTACATTATTTATAGCATATATAAGTATATATGTATATACATGACGTCTTAATCGTAACTTCCAAACTATCATCGCTTAATTGCCCCTTTTAATAAGAGGAAACGAATACAAATTTGCTCGGCTGACGCTTTTGCTTTTCTCTGCTCGCTTTGCATTCATCTTTACTTACGGTTCAAAGTCCAATCGCAATTGGTTTAAGCGTATAATGCGTTAAGGTGATCTCTTTAAGTCTTATTATCTGGCAAGGCTGAAATATGTTTTCCCTGGCAGATTCCATTGAGGATTTTATTTTTCTTTTGCAAGACTTCCTATAAAGTCTGATTAGAACCTGTTGGCCATAAGCTGATAAACACCTCTTTGTTGTCTGCTCCAAAAAAATGCCAACCAGACGGTTTGAATGCGTCACGAATACGTTAAAAATTTATTTCGTAGTAAAAATTTGGCAATACTTGAATAATTTCTTCTATCAATCCGCGTGCCCTGGCTTATCTTTTATTTATTTTAAATTGCGTTTTATTTTCTTGGACCCCAAGCACGTAATTGAACTTTAAGCTCACTACAAGTGCGATAAAATACATTATAATTGCAAAATGATATGTTATCAAAGCATTTTAAATAACTAATCTCAATGCTCTA
Organism: Drosophila kambysellisi; assembly: GCA_035042185.1. Taxonomy (NCBI): domain Eukaryota; kingdom Metazoa; phylum Arthropoda; class Insecta; order Diptera; family Drosophilidae; genus Drosophila; species Drosophila kambysellisi. The sequence continues at coordinate 8,835,106 of JAWNLS010001251.1, forward strand.
TCTGAAACTATTGAAAAACTAAAATGTGCTCAATTCTAGTTTTAAATGGAACCCTCAATGTTGAAAAATATATAAAATGTAATGCTAATTAACTGTTCATAGTACTATTTTCAATCTAATCAATGACACAGTTTAAGTTGAGATATAGATGTTATTGTTAATATAATCATATCTTAATTTTTTTTAAATTACCATGTTCATTTAATAGTGTTAACATATATAGCTTAGAGTAGTAAATATAAAAAATGAGCGCCAATATTATTTTCATATTGTTGTTAAATGCATGTGCAGCAACAGTTCGAAGGGCAAAGCACTGTTTTAGTTCAATCATTTGAATCAGCCTGTTATATATGATCGGTCATAATTTACCCGGCTAGCTAGTTGTAGACTCGCCACAAATTCACTTTTTATCTTGGCAAAGGCATATAACTCTCAGCTATTTTTATAGTAACGGATAAACACATATGCACACACATGCATGCTCACGTATATGGTAGACTTATCTCAGTTGCAGTCCCCTACAAATACAAAGATGTATGCTTGAGATTCAAATCAATTCCCTTATAGCAATTAATCGAAATGCACTTGGGAATGTTTACAGCGTGCAAATTACATGTACATATGTCATGTGTGTGTGATTAACCTTTAACGTTTCGTCGGCTCTCTCTATGCCAGTCTTCGTATCGATCCCCTACCACGAACTTCTTGACTAGCCCGAACTGTGACGCAGCAGCACTCACATCTGTGTCTGTGTCTCTAACTATCTGTATATCCGTCATTCTAGTAGTTGTGCCTATATTTGTGCCTGTTTATGTAAGTGTATATGTGTGCTGTTGCTGCTGATTCGTTTGGTTTTTCTAGACACCCCATGAGCGACTGCTCTGCCACGCGGCTGAATCAGTTGACGCTCGGCGCTCAAGCGATCAAGTTGATTCGTTTCTATATTTTCTTTCCCAACACGAGAAAAAGAACTAAAAAACAACAAAAGAAAAACTATAAACGGAATTCGGTTTTGTAATTAGTTAATTAAATTGAACCAAGTGCAGAGTGTTGAAACGGTTTAGTAATTTACACACAAAATACCTTAAGGTTTGTTTAATACAAGTTGGTTCCCTTTTTTGAAGGCCGCCAAAGCAAATTAAATAATATGAATATTCTTCTGGCTTAATTTGCACTTGCTGCTACTCAATTTTGTTATTTTTTTTACCATTCCATAGTGTGTGCCCCATTTTAACAAATTACTCTCTCTATTTCTGTCTCCCTGAACATTCTCGTACTTTTAAGTGTGGGCCTCTAGTGTGATAAGCGTTAAGCGAAGTCTCACGTTTTGCTTATCAGCGAAATTGAGAATTTAGGTTTTTCTGATATTTTTCACCCGTTATATAAAAGTGCTTATCTATAATTTGGCTGAGTTAAAATTTATCTTCAAATTGTGATCATTTAAAAATTCTGCCATCTGAATTTTCAACATAAAAAATACCAATGCAAATGCTAAAAAGAGATACAAAAAAATGAACAAATTTTAAATGTGGACTTTGAACCCTCGTGGCCAACGCTAAATAAGTCAAACAAAACAACAACCGACAACACACATGCATGTATATATTTATTTCTTGTTTGTGTTTGACGACGTAGACACCAAAAGAAAGACAGACAAAAAAAAAACAATTTAAATGAATGCACATTTGAATATTGAAAAGCCGGTAGCGATCGTCTACCAAAATTATTACGCATACGCCGCATGAGCGCCTAATCAAAAGTGGGTCAAATAAAACACAAATGTCGTTGTTTGTTGCTGTTGTTTTTCTGTATTATTATTGTGGTGTTGTGGTTTTTTCTGTTGTTGTATATTATTGCTAATGCTTCTGCTGTTGCTGTTGCTGCTACATTGGCCTTCATCTTCAAGTCACTCTTTTAGCTCGGCTTCAAGGTTTATGACAGTAAACAGCTTTTCAAGTTTGCATATAGTTGCAATAATAATAACAACAGAGGCTAGATCGCTTCCACACACAGTGTTACCTCGCAATTGGGAACATTGTTTCACATATAACTATGTGAATATTGAAACGGCAAATATATAATCTGAAATTTAGATTGAATTATATTCGTTTGACAATTATTTTTACTATAATCAATTCATAGAATTTTTACAGTTATTATACTATTATCAATTATTATAAATAATTGTCCAATAAAATGTAATCTTGATTTCTCATTATTTTGTATGTTTTTATTTTTTATTTTCTCTGTACGCTTCACTTGTGTGACACAATATTAAAAAAATCGTTTCTCAATTTATAACAAGTCATTAGGTTGTGCACAATTCATGCAAATGGCAGTTTAAGTGCTCTCACTAAACACTTGACACTTGAAAAATCAGACTGCGTGCTTGAGTTCAGCCACTCACTCAGTTCACTTAGTTCACTTAGTTGATTTAGTTATTGTTTTCATTGCTTCAATCAAGTGTCAATGGAACTGTGAACGAAATCAATGCTCAGCTTTTAATTGACACCCTCCCTTCCTCCTCATTGGATTTTAACTTTTCAGACTCTTGACTTCTCAGGCTTGTTCTCATCCTAATTCTCATTCTATTGACTGGGGTTATCGCAGCAGCATAGACGCTACGTAAATGATCATGACGTAAATGATCACACTGTTGGATCGCAGCTTTAACTACTTTATAATAAGCAAAGAGTATGTGAAAGCGGTCCAGAAAGCTGTAGCCTAAGCGCACAGCACGATGCAAAGTGCACTAATCAAAGTCAAAATACTGCGACTCATTAGAGGTTATTAACGAAGTGCATTTATGTTTACATATTTGAGGTCTGTACCGCTGCCAGTGCTTCAAAGCTCAAGTGGTAAACATTTTTAAGAGACAATAAAAAAAAATGAAATGCAGTCAACAATTTAAACTTACGTACAAATGTGTGATACTTAATAAAACCAAAAACAAATTTTGAATCAAATGTTTTCAGTTTGTGGCAATTAAACAGATACGAAAATTTAGAAAAATGTTCGCAACGCTCAAATTTTAATTGCCAGCCTTATCTAACTTGTACACACAACTTAAATGTTGTTGAAATACTATTCTTCTAAAAGAAAATTTAAGTGGTGCAATTTGTTGCCTATTTTAGATTGACATTCCAAAATTTAAAACCACATAAATAATCAGTAGTGGCTGCTGACCTAGCTTCGACTTTGAACGCATAAATTTGGCAATTGCAAAATATGTCTTTACTTGCAAATAATATGAAATGTGCGAATCATACTTATTGCCTTTTGATTAAAAAATAAATATCTGTCAATAATTATCTGAAGGCCGCAGTGGAAATCCCATTAAACTAAATTGCTTACAATTTTGCTATCTATAATAATAAATAGACTTATACAATAGTATTTGAATTTTCCAAAAAGACAGATAGTTTCTATCTCTATCACTTTAATATTAAGTAAGTCCCAATGTAGTTGGTAAACTGGACAAGAACAATAAGCAAAGTTAATGACTTAATAATAGTGTACTCGAATGTTATAGATGTAAATACTCATAAATACTCACAACACTCGTATCTAATCTAATCCGTATCTGACATTTGTGATATTTGCCTTCAATTGCAGCGCCCTTTGACAATCAGCAGGTATGGCTGAAGCCCATGCCGCCGTCGCCTTCTCGTTTGCGATCACGCACGAGGGCTTCGACATAAACTATGACCATGAGGTGCTCAATCTGGTCTTAAACTCAGGCGTGCGTTCCTGGAAGAAGCGTGTGGCACGTGCTAGGGTAAGATTAAACCAAAAAGACAAATAAATAATTATTATAATAATAATAATAATAATAATACCTTTTGCAGAACGGCATTCGCAATGGTGTTTATCCGGCGCACATACAAAGCCTGTGGGTAATTACGGCCATTGCTTTGGGACTGCACTTTGCCGGCTACAATGCGCCCTTCAACCTGACCAACAGAATTCTGGTGCATCTGCCCAGCAACACAATGAACTGGCAGATTTGCGCCTGCTTCCTGACTGCTCTCACCATCTGGCTGTCGATATGCTTCACAATGCGATATACGCTAAAGTTACTGCTGATCTACAAAGGATGGATGTATGAGTCGAGAGCACCGGGCAGTCGTGTCTCCCTGGCCACCATGCTGTGGGTGGCCGTTGTCCGTGTGCTCTCCACCTGGAACAAGCCCAGCCTGTACAGTTTTCAGGGTTCGCTGCCTCGACTACCATTGCCTTCTGTGCACGATACGATGACGCGTTATTTGCGCTCGGTGCGTCCACTGTTGGATGATGCGAATTACGAGCGCATGCAGGGATTGGCCAAGGAATTTGAGCAAACCATTGGCAAGAAACTACAGTTATATCTTGTTTTGAAGAGCTGGACATCCACTAACTACGTGTCGGATTGGTGGGAGGAATATGTCTATCTACGCGGTCGCAGTCCCCTCTGTGTGAACAGCAATTTCTATGGCACCGATGCCATCTTTATGAATCTCACCACAATTCAGTCGGCACGTGCCGCCAACGTGATTTCCCTGCTGCTCAACTTTAGGCGTCTGATCGAACATCAGGAGCTGCAGCCGATAATGGTGCAGGGCATGATACCGCTCTGTTCATGGCAATATGAGCGCACGTTCAATACGGCCCGAGTGCCTGGCTTGGAAACAGATCGCATCGTTCACTATCGCGACTCCAATCACATTGTGGTGCTGCGCAGGGGCTGCTACTACAAGATGACCATCTACCACAGGGGACGCATTCTACGTCCCTGTGAGCTGCAAGTGTAAGATGACAATGAGTTGTTAAATTTAACACATATTTATATCCCTTATGCACTTTGCAGCCAAATTGAGAGCATACTCGAATCCAAGGCGACCCCCTTGGAAGGTGAGGAGTATTTGGCTGCGTTAACTGCCTGGAATCGCTCCAAGTGGGCCGAGGCACGCAACACGTTTTTCGCACGAGGCACCAATCATGTTTCGCTGCATGCCATCGAATCCGCTGCGTTTGTCCTCTCGCTGGACGACGAGCCTTACGAGTTTGATTTGGAGCGACCAGAGCTCTTGGACTCGTTTGGCAAGAAGCTGCTCCATGGCAATGGATACAATCGTTGGTTTGACAAGTGCTTCACTGTTTGCGTGGGCACCAACGGACGCGTTGGCTTCAATGCCGAGCACACCTGGTAAGTAGTTCTCGACGAGTTAGCGCCAACTTTATCTGCTTCACAGCAGAGTCATCGATATATTTTTTTTGCAAGGGTTACTCTTAAATAAATTACGAAATGAGGGACATATCTTCAATATTGATATCCGAGTTGATATAATAATGTCCGCCTGTTTCTATCCTGTCTAAGATATCCCGATTTATAATTTCATGCTCTAAAAGAAACATTCGGTTATGATTTTTAAAAGTTTAAACGAATCTAAGCAAATACAAGTGAATATTTCGAAAAATATTTGTCAATTATTATTACCAATATCGGTTTAAGTTTTTTTTTTATATTTTGTAATCTTATTTAATTATGAAAAATTTGTGTAAAAAGGTCCGACGCTGCCATCGCCTCACACATGTGGGAGAATCTGGTCATTGATGATATTGAGAGTAACGGGTAAATGCTCCGATATACGTTATCCGTTTGCTGGTGTCGGTTGGCTGAGTTGGTTTCTTATATCGTATATTGTACATATTTTATATAATATTCATTTTAACATTGGTTGTGGCTTTGTGGTTGTTAATTTTTATTGTCCCTTTTTTGTAGGGCGGACGCTCCGGTTATGGGACACCTATGGGAATTTATATTTGGTGATGAAATTGATGGGTAAAACTAAAATTTTAACTAAAAACTAAAATTTTATATACCTCCACTAACCCTAAATTTGTAAATGCATTTCATAACTTACAACGTTTGAAACTAATACTCAAAATGCCAAACATCTTTGCTTCTTATGCTTATACACCATGTTGATTGCGCGCCACTAATCCTTGATCTTAATCGAAATCCTAACAGATATGATGAAACTGGCAATACAAAGGGCACACCCGAGTTCACACCGCCAACGCCGACTCGTCTCAACTGGGACTTGAAGCCTTGTCTTCCGCAGATCGAGGAGGCCACCATCTGTGCCACAAAGCTGGTAAACGAGGTGGATTTACGCATATTGGTACATCGCGAATACGGCAAGGGCTTCATGAAGAAGTGTCGCCTCTCGCCAGATGCCTACATTCAGATGGCCCTGCAGCTGGCCTATTATCGCGATGCTGGACGTTTCTCGCTGACATATGAGGCTTCCATGACGCGCCTATTCCGCGAGGGACGCACAGAAACTGTACGCCCCTGCACCATTGAGTCTGCTGCATGGGTAAAGGCCATGATAGATCCCAGCACGACGGTATGTAAATCTTTTTCACAACTTTGATGTCAATTAAATGTGCATTTTATTATTATATTTTAGAACGATGATCGTGTGCAGCTGCTGAAGGATGCATGTGATCGGCATCAGTTGGGCTATCAGGATGCCATGTGTGGACGGGGCATTGATCGTCATCTGTTCTGTCTGTATGTGGTATCCAAGTACTTAGAAGTGGACTCGCCCTTCCTGAACGAGGTGCTAAGCGAACCCTGGCGCCTCTCAACTAGTCAAACGCCGCATGGCCAAACGCCCAAAATGGATTTGAAGAAGCATCCGAATTGCATTAGCGCCGGCGGTGGCTTTGGACCCGTCGCCGATGATGGCTATGGTGTATCGTATATCATCGCTGGAGAAAATTTATTGTTCTTCCATATCTCAGCAAAGACCACGTGCCCGCAAACGGTATGCATGCAACTAATCACAAACAATTAAAGACAAAATATAAAGCCAACATTGCTTTAATTTCAGGATGTGCACCGTTTTGCGGACAATATTTGCCAGGCGTTGGCCGACATCCGCATCATGTTCGAGCAGCATATGAAGGATCATCCACAGCCAGCCAAGAAGCTCACCAACGGCGTATCTAAATAATTTACATGGTCTTCTTGTAGTGAAGTCTTGCGAGATTCTTGTTAGCATTTGTTTTTACTTTTCTAGTTATTCGTTTTTACAAACATCCAAACATATATCGTCTCTAATCTAAGTTTTTAATCTTAAGTGCAAAAGTGTTGGAAAACGTTTTTTAAAAGATAAAAAAACAAAATTTAAGCGAAATGAGCAATGCAATCCCACACAAAACTAAATGTAAAATTTGTGTAACAACTTGGCTGATTTGTTAGTTTTAATTCACGAAGCTTTTGCACAAATTGCTTCTCAATTAATTTGTTTGTAAATGCAACAAATATTTAAACTTAATTGCTAGATAATATATGTATCAGCTAATGCAATTTAAGAGACATTTATCACGCTGCCAGCGGATTGGCATGTATCGTCACACCATTGATTTTCTTGTCAACATGGGGTCGATAGTTCTTTGGGTTTACGGGCAGCTTCTCCAGCTCATCGAGAGCATCAAAGCCATCGATTACACGACCAAAGAGCGTATATTTCAAGTCCAGATTAGGCTGTGCAGCGTACGTAATGAAGAATTGACTGGCATTCGCATTGGGACCATTGTTTGCCATGGATACCATGCCTCTATCCGTGTGCTAAAATAAAGTTACTTTTAAACATAAACGTATAACACATCCAGTATGTTTTACTACCTTTACTGTTTCCTTGAACTCATCATCGAACTTGGTGCCCCAAATAGATTGGCCATTTTTGCCCGTATTTGTCGGATCGCCCGTTTGCACAATGAATCCTTTGATGTTCCTGATAAAGCAGCATCCGCTGTAATAGTCACTGGCGCAGAGGGCTAGAAAATTCTCGCAGGCCTTTGGACATGCTTCACAAAACAGCTCAATTTTAATGTCGCCAACATCGGTGTGCAAGGTTACTGACTAGAAATGAAAACGGTTACAAAAGATTGGATAAATTAACAAAATGCGGCATTTGTTTACCATTTTAGCAGCTGTGTTGCGATTTTCGAGTTCGAAACCAGTTAAGTTGGCTGCCCTTGATGCGATATATCGTCAGCAAGTCTACAGAGCAGTGTTGCCATTTTCATTTCTTATCGGAAGGATCTGTCATTCTTAAAGTTTAAGTTAGTCAGAAAATGAGAAACAGATCATGCCCAGAAAACGATTTTTTTAATTGTATCCTTTTAATATTTGATTATGCTTTTATGGCTTTTTTCTTGTCCATCTTTTTAGTTTATGTAATCGATATTTGGCAATACTTCCGCCGAATAGAGTCGGCATAATTTATCGATGTGCAAACAATCGTTTTATTAATGTTTTCATCTCACGGTGCACATCGCTGGCTAAGTTTTGGGCGCGAAGTCAGCATTCTCAACAGAAAAATATAATAATACTAAGTAATAGATTCGTATAAGCAATTATGAAGTGCAAAATACCCGAAATTTCTTGGCACAATCGAGATCCAGTGCTAAGCATAGACATACAGTCCAACGGTGTGGGCCTACCATCATCCACAATGTGTCGCTTAGCATCAGGGGGAACCGATTCGCATGTTCTCATTTGGTACATTTGCCACAGCGACCGCGATGCCGAGGCCATTGAACTAGAACTAGCGGCAGATCTGGCGAGACATCAGCGGGCTGTCAATACGGTGCGCTGGTCACCTAACGGCGAACTGTTGGCCTCTGGTGACGATGAAAGTGTTGTCTTCATATGGAAACAAAAAGCGGAGCACGAAGTGGTCAACATTGTGGATGCGGACGGGAATAGCGAACAGGATCGAGAAGTGTGGTTGACATTGAAAGTGTTGCGTGGCCATCGAGAGGATGTATACGATTTGAGCTGGGCGCCCAATTCGCAATTTCTGATTACCGGCTCCGTGGATAATACGGCCATGTTGTGGGATGTGCACAAGGGCAAGTCCTTAGCCATATTGGATGATCACAAGGGCTATGTACAGGGTGTGGCTTGGGATCCGTGTAATCAATATATTGCCACAATGAGTACAGACAGGTGTGTTGCATAAGTTTGCAGTTCCAATGCTCTTTCTATATTAACAAAATTATTTCTCTGTAGGCATTTACGCATTTTTGATACCAACACTAGACGTGTACTGCATCGGGTCAGCAAGTGCACGCTGCCTGTGAAGGAGGGGCATGATCTGCATGGGCGCAGCGTGCGCCTGTATCACGACGGTACACTACAAACGTTCTTCCGGCGGCTATGTTTTACCCCCGATGGCAAACTGCTGTTGACGCCCGCCGGCATCACAGACTACGATGGCGTCATGAATCCAACAAATACCATGTATGGGTACAGTCGCTACGATCTCAGTCAGCCAGCGTTTGTGCTGCCCTTTTCGAAGGAATACACCGTGGCGGTGCGCTGCTCACCCGTGCTGTACTGTCTGCGACCGTACAATGCGGAGAAGAATCCGCCAATTATAACGCTACCGTATCGTATGATCTATGCGGTGGCCACCAAGAATTCGGTGTTCTTCTACGACACACAGCAATCGGTTCCATTTGCCATTGTGTCCAACATACACTACACACGTCTCACCGATTTGGCATGGTCCAATGATGGCAATACACTGATCGTGTCCAGCACCGATGGTTTTTGCTCGATTGTTACGTTTGCGGATAACGAGCTGGGCGACCGATATGAGGAAATGGATGCAGTGCTGTGCGCCGCAGCCAAAACATCAGAGAATGCGCCTCAACTTCATCACAAAATCAAGCGACAAAGAAGACAAAAACCATCGATGGATGAATCTGCCACACGTCAACCGCTGCTGGAAAAAAACAAAGCGAACATTGAGAAGGAAATCAAGCCCAGCGCAGACAAGTTAAATGGGTGTAAGGAAAAAGGAGAAATTGACCTGGAAACAGATAATGATTCCTCGCTGCATAGCAGCAGCTCGGCTGAGTCATCAGGCAGCCCCAAGCCTGTACCCAAAACGGATATCAAACCCAGACCCATTGCCTTCCGGCGCTCGCCACGGAAAGTAACGGAGCCCACACCTATTGCAATACGTCGTAAAGTCACTGCTGACACGACCACTGGCATTTCGATAAAACAAACTGTGAAGCGCAAGGCAAGCACTGAACTGGAGCCGGTGCAGATCCAGCAATTGTCAAAGACAGCAATTGGTGTGCTTGACAAGCAGATCATCAGCTCGGAGGAGAAGTTCGAGTCACCGGAGAAGTGCAGACCGGCCACGCCCATTCAGGTGCGCAGGCAGCCGCGAACGCCGGGCGGCAGCAATAGTAATACTCCCAAATCACTGCCCGCCAAACATGCCAAGCCCATTGCGGTGCGGCGTACGCCTCGAGCGCTTATCACTGTGCCCAGTGTCGTTAATGCGCCAGTGGTCGTCGAGGAAGCCATGGATGCCTGGCCGCTAGAAGATGGCATCAATTCGTTGTCGGCCGACAAATCTCCGTTCGAGCTGTTGAACGAGGCAAAAAAGGAGCAGGACTCGCAGCTGGCCATCAACGAGGCAACTTTCGAGCGAACCGAGGACATGCGACTTATCTACGAGGATACACAAGAGGATGCAGGAACGCCGGTCAAGGCAACAGCACCCTCTGCAGCCGCAACATCTGCATCTACATCTGTATCTGCACCTGAACCTTCAGTTGATGCCTCATCGAAACCTACCACGCCCAACGCCAAGACGCCACGACGCGTCTCACTGCGCACGATTTCCACTCCCAAATCCAAAAAGAAACTGCTAGAATAGCTCCGCCCTTAGCTAATATTACGAGTACGACCGATTTGGCCTTAGCCTTAACAGATTTATATTATGCTTATATATAAATAAAACAGATAAACATACTAAAATCAACCAATATTGTCTGCTCCTTAAATCTTATCAATGCCAGATGGATGACTATTTTTTACCGGTTTGCAGTCTGAATATGTTGAAATTTAATCAACTTTTGTGACTGTACTTAAATTGAAAAAAAAACAAGTTTACTGTAAATTCAGGTCTGATGGAAAAATTCTTTTTTATTTTTGAGGAATGATTTTAAGAGTTCTGCGAGTCCTCTCCTTTGGAATATGTTGAAATTTTTAGGAAAACATTACTAATAAAGATCTTTAATTTGGTGAACTAGAGATATTTAATATTTTTTTTTAAAATGTCAAGATTGCATATTCTACCGGTTAATATATAGATCTTGGAAAGGAATACATCAGAAAAATATGCAATGGTTTTCTCTACTTAATTATGTAAGGTATCTTTATGGACTTCCCGCAAAGCAGATTCAATTATTTCTGTATGAATGTTGGGATATTTGTTTAATTAATATGCCTATAAGTATGCAGTAAGAGGAGAAAGTACTGAAAGATATTAAAAAATTTAATTTCTTATGCATGCTGAAATTTTCTGAAATCTGCGATCCCAAAGCTGTATATTTGTATATATAGATATATATCTCCTTGTATATACATATATACATATGACATTTTCTAAAACGACATGAGTGATTTTGTCCCACAAAATCTCGAACTTATAGATAGTTAATTTTAAAGGCTTACTGGTAAAGAATAAGAATGAATAAGTTTGTGTTTTTAATTTAATTTTTATTTAAATTTTAGATGATCTAACATTTTGAGTTTCTTGTACATACAAACATTTTGTTTTATTTATTTTCATTTTTCGGTATTTCTTTTTCTTGTTGTATTATAATTATAGTTTATATTAAATTTGTAATTCAACGATTCAATTTACTTTCATTACGTCACGTTAGTAATTTTTTATTTTGTTTTTTTTTTGTTTCTTTGCTCGTTTCTTATTTAAAAACTGCTGCTCAAGGGCTTGGTTCATACATAAATCGTACACGCGAGTTGTGCGGAATGCAAAATAATCTCTGTACTTCGTTTAGATCGCTCTGAATTTATGCAATTGTAAATTCAAGTTGATTTTTGTGACAAAATACAATAAAAATAGAGTGGTTGCTTGATTAGGTTCTTAAGGTTTAACATGAGAAATAAATCGGCTGTACGGGATATATGGGGAACAACAAAAGCAATTCGAATTAAGCTAAAAATTAGATACAACATCTAAAGTTTGTCTACCTATAAACTCTGGTTCCACATTCCGTTAGCCAATCTCTCCAGCTCATTACAAACTTCAACATTATTTTTGTTGGTTTTGCCATTACGTTGAGTTCTTGTTAATCAACATTATTATTTATTATAAATGTTATTTTCTTTGGTTTTTGAACAAATCAATGTTTGTTGTTTTGCATCTTATAAATTTTTAACTGCTATTAAAGTAATAGTTAATTTTTTCACTTTAGTAGTGGTGCGGTTTGTATGTGTGTGCGTGCGGATGTATGTGTGTGTGTGTTTTTTTTTATGAATGGGAGCAAAATCTTGTATGAGCTGTTTTTAGAAAAATATGAATTATGTTAGCTATGATTTGATTTTGTAAAGTACTTTATGTAAATTTGACTTTTTTTTGTTGTTTTTATTATTTATGGAAAAAATGGAAAAATGTTTATTATTATAGATATTATTTTGTAGTTTGTTTTACGAATTATGGTATATGTATATGTACTTTGTTTATTAATATATGCACTATTTTATATTATGTAAATTGTTGTTTTTTTTTTTTTTTGTATCGTTACAAAGTTGAGCTAGACGATTTTTGAATTTGAAGAAAATTATAATCGTTTCGGTTAAGTACTCGTATTGAAAAATCAAATAGCGAAAGTCTTGTTCTGTATGTTTTATGGTTTAATGTAGTTAGAAGTACGCTTCCGCTTACATAATATACGAGCAAAATATTGTACATATGTGTATGTGTTTGTTGTAATTTAGTTTGTTTTTTCTTCCCACTATATTTCTATATATATATGTATATATATATATATATTTATATATTTTTATAAAGATCGTTTGTTTAATAGTTAAATGAATTAGTTTGTGTTTTACATAATATTTATAAATTACATCAGTTGTAGTTACAAATCTTTCTTTTCATTTCGGTTGAATTAAATATTCAATAAATATATTTGATTTATATATAATTACATACAGTTTAGTTAACTTAGAAGAGTTCACACCGGTTTGTTTGATACTCTTGTTTTTTTTATTTTAAAAATTGTCTCGTTATATGCGCTGTGTGTAAGTGTGTGTTGTGTGGTGTGATGTTGTGTTGTGTTGTGTGTGTTTTTGCCTGAGGCATCCAATTTTGTCTTAATGATTTTGCAGCTCAATAAACCAGCTGCAAGAAAAACGTGGAGAATAAAGAGTTTGGCTGTTTGTTTTGTTTTTGAATAAATAGTTTTTATTTGAAAATGATTTTTTTTTATTTTTTGTATTTTGGTAGAATTTTACAAGTTGAATGGAAAATACATACGATTAATATTACAGTGTTTCTTTGTTTCCTTTTTTTTTTTGTTTTTGTTGTGGTTGTTTATGCTTTTGTGTTGGTATTGGGTGTTTGGGTTGTTAGATTTAATTTGTTGTCAAATTGTATTGCGTATGCTTAGAAAACTGCTCATAACATGGCATTCAACTACAAAAGTATCTCGTATCTCGTAGATACACAATGTAACTACATAAGTATCTACGAAAAATGTGTTGTTCAACAACTTTTGTATAGTTTACACACTGGATTTGTTTCAAGTGTATTTTGGGTTTGATTTATGAGAGGTATGCCAAAGAATGGAATCAATCCTGGCAAAAATGATTCAAAACGTTAAATGATATTTATTTTGCTAATAAACATACTAAATTGTTGTTTTTGTTTTAATTTTTGTTTTTTCTCTTTTTTTTTTTTGTTTGTTTAAGTTGTGTGTTGCGTGTGTTGACATAAATAATGCTTAGAAACTATAAAACATAAATGGATTTCGCATGGAGCAAGAGCAAAAAACTGCAAAAACATTCAAGTATATAAATAAAATGGGGAATTCGAATAGACAGTTACAATAGAGAAGAAGATTGGAAGGTATAAAGAGAAAGAGAGGGAGTGGGAGGCGGAGAGAGAGCGCTGTTGTATAATATACAAAAATACTATAAAATAACAATAATAAATTCATTGTGTAAAATTAAAATGCACAATCATACATACAAAAAGAAGATGCATAAGCATATGCATATGCATAGTACATAAATACAGTAATAAGTGTATAAATAAGTCTAAACAAAATTAACATTTGCAACCGCACAGTGTTAAATGCCATTCACTAAATACAATAAATGGTACAATTAATATTATTATTATTATTATTATTATCATTATTATATATAGTATGTATATGCTTTATAAATATTACATACAATGCGTTATACAATAAACTGTTAGCTATTTTGAGAATTGCCCTTTCATTCATTATCTTTCTCAGTTGCTATTGCGAGTTTTTCTGTGTCAAGTTGGATAGAATTGCATATTTATAAAAAAGATACAATCGTTTGTGGCTTTATAAATGCAACAAAATTATATTAATTACAATAAATTAGTGTACAAAAAATTAAAGTTAGTTTCATGATCTTTATGTGTGTGTGCGTGTATTTGTGTTTGTGCGTGATCTGTGTGTATGTGTGTGCGAATTGTAGCTGCGTCAGCTCTATATGTATGTATGTATGTTTGTTTGTTTGTTTGTATGTATGTATGTATCAATACACACACGCTTCAAGTTTCAACATATTACACTTTACATCGATTTATATAATCAATCGAATTATGGCTGGCTGCTTGGCTGCAACAAATTCGCAATTTTGATAGTAAATACAAATAGTTTTGAAGGTGTTTTGTTTTCTTGCGTTTTTGTGTTTATCTCACTTTAAATTAGACCTTAAATTTTAGAGTTTTACGTTTTTTCTTCTTCTTTTTTTGTTTTTTGTTTTGTTTTTTTTTGGTTTGTTCATTTGCTTTATCATTACGTTATGCATTACATTTTATTTTATTATTTAATTTCTTTACTTTTCGTTTTATATTTATATGCATTCTGCTAATTCATTGCCCAGGGATTTTGTTTGTTTGTTTGTTTGTTTTGTTGTTTTTTGTTGTCGATTTTGTTGTATGTATTTTTAATTTGCGCAAAGTTTGTAAACTTTAAACTTAAGCCTAAGCAAGCATGAAAAATGCAGCGTTGATGGCATGAATAATTTCAAAGAGATTGCAACAGGAAACATTTAATATATATAATATAATATTTATATACTTAGATGCCGGTATATATATGCGTAATGTATACATATATGTATATGTATATATTTATATATATATACTTTATATATACTTTGTTCATTTCTTTTGGTTTTCTTCTTTCCCCTTCTTTTGTTTTTATGTTTGTTTTCTTTTTTTTTTAATAAATACACGAGAAACTAAACTACACATAAATTATGAAATTCTATAAAATTATTCAGACCAAACAACAACTACATAATATGCAATAATGCTTGCGTTTTGCGTATGTTTGTGCGTCTGTGTGTATATGTATGTGTGTGTGTTTATGTTTGTTTGTTTGTTTGTTTGTGTGCGTTTCATGTCATACATGTAGCTTGCATGATGCAAATGTAATGCAAATATAGGAAATGCTCTTCAATATGTTTAAATTACTGCTTCGGCTTCTTTTCTCTTATCCGTTCTGATCTGATCTGCTTTCTCCCTTTTTTGTCAGTTGCGTCGCCAACTTTCTCTCGCATCCTCAACAAATGTTAAGCACTTAGATACATATTCTCATACTTATGTGTGTTGCAACAAATAAAAGTTCTTTGGGCTTTGCTTTTGCGTGGTGTGCGTGTGTGTATTTTATGTTTGTTGTTGGTTCTATCATCATTTGCTTTTTGATCAATGCTGGTGGGTTGTTGTGCTCCCGCGCTCTTTTTTTTTTTTGTTGTTTGCTTTTTTTTTTTTTTTTGGGTTTTATTTTTGTTTTTTTGTAATACCGTAACGGTTCCCGTTTAGCCCAGTCATCACGTCTTAGTACAGGCCACAGCCGCGCAGATTGTTTGCTATGATGACATCGGTGACAGCATCAAATACAAACTGAATGTTGTTGGTGTCCGTGGCGCACGTCATGTGGCAGTAGATTTCTTTCGAGGTTGATTTGTTTTTCGCTTCGAATTGAGCCTGAATATAGGCAGCCGCCTCACCGTACTCCTGACCACCTACAAACAAACAATACTCATCAATACAAATTCTACTTAATTTGTTATAATAATATAATATATAAATAAATATTAATGTTGTCCGGATTGAGCTCAAGATGAAAAGTAATATATAAATTGAAATAGTATTGGTTATCTGTTCTAGTTTCATAAAAATACATTTAAATGAAAGTTAATTGAATAATAAGGTAAATTATATTTATTTTATGGCAAATATTTTATGTATTCATAATTTTTCAAAATTAGTTTTTCAGCTTTTCCCTCTAACCGGACAATATCATAATAATCAATGTCAATTACTTACCTGTGTATTCGGGAAAGCAAATTGTGAGCGGACTCTTGCGTATCTTCTCCTCGAATAAATCCTTTTTGTTCAGGAACAGAATAATCGAGGTATCCGTAAACCACTTGTTGTTGCAAATGGAATCAAACAGTTTCAGTGACTCTTGCATGCGGTTCTGCATTGAAAACGTATGGAATTTTCCTCATTAGCTCAACAATTAGGGGCATATCCATTAATTTGTGTACTTACCGTAGTTTCGTCTTCGTGCAAGACTTGATCGTATTCAGACATGGCCACGCAGAATATAATCGCTGTCACATCTTCAAAGCAATGTATCCATTTCTTACGCTCCGACCGCTGGCCGCCCACATCAAACAATCTGCAAAGGGGCGTAACAATTTAGTTAACAAAGTATACTAATTGGTTGAAAAGCTAAAAATAGCAGTCGTCCTTTGATTGAGCACTTGAGCATTGGTTTGTCATTGAATCACTTACTTGAAGTTTAGATTTTTGAAGGAGAAATGAACCTCCACAATGCCGGTGGTCTTGACTCGGGTGCGCAAGATATCCTGTTCGGTTGGCTGGTAATCCTTGGCGCCTAACCGATCCAAATCATCCAGGAAACTGCAAAGAGCAAAAATACACACAATCATTAGTAGGAGGACATTTGTGTAACTTGCTGTTGGCGTGGCAAACACAATTTGAGCCGCTGGCAAAGTGATGGGCAAACAATTAAGACGGAAACAATGTATTGCTGCGAATGTATCTACAAGATACAAATAAGTTTCTAACTATGTAACAGTATGTAAATACAAACAGGTTTCGCAAGTGTATTTCATTTAGGGCCACATAATTACTTTTATTTGTGTGACTTCCAATCAGTCAAAGGTTGCGTGCACAGACCACAGCTTCAACAAGTAGGTCAGACAGAGAAATGAAATAGAAATTTGTGGCAGAGACGAAGGGGCAGAAATAGCGGCACAAAAGACCAGTGTCCAGATCTGAGCCGTAATTCGCGTTGCGCACGCAACATTTGGCAAAAGACACATAAGCAAACAGCCGCATTTCATTTGTTGCTTCCAGCCATAAAGTTCATATAACTCAAAACAAAAAATGAAGTCAAGAAAGAAAAAAAGTCTGGAGCTCTGGCATAGACGGCTCGTAAATAATCTTTACAGTTGACGCTCTTCTCGCGTTTTGTGTAAACATAAAGAGATTTGCACAAAAACCCTCGCAAATGCTATTTCAATCTTGTCACGAAATGAATAAATGAACTTTGTTGACCCTTAAATGGAATAGAAGAATAAATTTTCTTTCTTGGCTTTAACTATCCAGACAAAATGGATTAGAGTCATCTTTCTAGACTCCTTGCATTAGATTTGTGAATTCTAGTTTAATTTGATTCTTCGCTTGAGTTATGTTAGTTAGTAACTTTAATGCCATTATTCAGTAATCTAGATACCGAGAGGCACTTTCTAATATAAATATAAACATTAACATAAATTTTAAATACTGATCATCACCAAATGCTGAAGTACTTAAACGCTAATCAACACAACTTCTAAAACAACTGTTACTATTAATTTTAACTCCTACTTCTTTTACTACTCCAAATACTTATTATAGACACATTATTCCTATATCTCAACTTTGTATCTCATCAACAATTGGTCAAAACTCATGCAACTTGTCTGCCTTAATGCACCTTACTTAACTTTACTTAATTCGTGGCTCAATTTTGTCGCACACTCGATTATCGCAATTGCACTGGTAATTGTTGCTCGGTTTGGCAACGTTGCCACAAATGCAACATAGCGTGGCACACTTTCCTGGTAGGGAAAAATGCCGAGTCACGCACATCATGCTCTAAATGTGTATGGCATAACGTTAACCATAACCAAAGCCAAACGCCACAGTCAAAGCCAAAACCAAAGCCAAAGCTCATTCAGTTGGAAAATTTGAGTGCATAATACCACAGATAAAGCTCTAAATATGTGTATATATATATTTCAATATATATGTATATATACACAGTTCCTACAATAGTTGCAGTAATACCTACGATTGACCAGTGTAAATATTAGTTACATTTATGAGGCAGACGCTAATCAAATGCTAGCAGAGACCAGCAAAAGATATTCACAATTTTCACTATTAGATGTGCCCGTGGATCTGTGTGATTATATCCCCGGACAATAGCCATTTGTTTGGGTCTCCGATTGCATAATTTGCTGCCGGGCATTCGTGTTAGCACTTTATGTATGCAAAGGGAGAGAGCAGAGAAGAGCGAGTGGAAAAAGTTAAAAACACAATTAACAGATGAGGAAACATTTCAGGCTTAAAGACAAATGGATGACATTAATTAGTACAGGGTATATTATTACAGGTTATACGCAAATCTGGTCTGATTTCTAGTTTGTCCTTAGAGGATGGGTGTGAAGATTTGAAATAAGTAGAACCATGATTTAATAGACTTATGTTAAGTCGACTCAGTTACCAAAGTGCTATGCCAATTAGCTGTTTCTTACAGTTGCGTTTATTGTTTGAACTGGTTAACTATTGTTAACCATGGCCACTTAACTACTGCTGCTAGTTGGTAAACAATTGTACTTTAAATACACTTAGTAAGCAATTATTACGAAATGTTGAATTTGTAACTATTTATTATTATTTTTGTATTAATCATGGACTTGCATAGTTCACAAACTTGTATTTATAAGTGCGATTTATGGTGTTGAAATTCTAAACATGGCCAAAACCAAAACCAAACATAAATTGTACGTTTACTTAATTGGCTTTAGGACCCAGTGCATTATATGAATCTTGTGTACTCTTTTCAGGCAGAGATAAAAGGCAAGACAAAAATCAAATAAAAGCGTCGTTAGTTTTAATGCCAACATTTGTATTTGTCTTTTAGCCAATTGCACAACGATGATTTCTCACTGTGACTGCAATTAGGGTCTTGACACACAAATGCAAAATTAGGTAGATAAAACGTAGATAAAATTGATTAAAATCAGTTAAAATGTGTAAGTAATCGTTACGAATATGCGCAAAAATATATTTGTTTTTTTTTTTTTACTTTTTATTAAGATTGATTAGCAACAAACACTTTCAATTTCAAATGGAAAAGAAATAGACAGCGAAATGCAGAGAGAGAGGGAGATATATAGAGCGAGACAGAGAGAGTGAGAGAGAGAGAGAGAGGGAGAGAGTGAGAGTGAGAGTAATTAGCGAGCCTATCTTAACAATAAAACCCAACAAACAGTCCCAAATCTAAAACTCCCATCGGTATAAAACCGACTATTAAATATCCTTGAATACGATAATTATATAAAATTGTATTTAAGGGAATTGCAAAATATGACAATTCTATATTTTTCTCAGTGTAAATTTCAATCCACCGATTTATGTTTATACTGTAAATAATCGCTATTAATGTATTTAAAAAATACATTTATATTAAAAATAATTTACTTCATTAAAATATTATTTGTAATTCTAAAAGTAAATTCTAAATAGATAAATTTCGAAATGCTCATTTGATGTAGTGAAAAACATAAAGAAAAATTGGGAAATGCGAAGTGTGTGCAACAAATTTGATGCTAAAGCCATTGTACCTTTTGTGGAAAGAGTATTCGGCAAAACCACAAAATATCAGCGCTTGACCGCTTGCGCATAGAGAGCTTACAGCTGTCGCAGATGCCGCACAGAGCACGTATCTGGCGATCCGTGCCGTAAAAGAGACCGGACCGGACCGTAGCAGAGCGGAGCGGAATGAGTGATGCGATTCGATGCGATGAGATGCGATTTGATTTGATGTGAGGCGTTGCCACTGTAGTGAATCCTATAAGTAGACTAAGAAGCGCTGCGATCGCGTTTAGTGCGTCGCGTTAGCTTCACGAGACAACAACGGAGCTGAGTTATAAAAAAGCTGGCTAAAAAGCAAACGATTGTTGCACGACTTTCGGTTTCTATTGGCCAACAACAACAACAACAACAACAAGTTTGCACGCTTGCGTGACGCTGATGTTTAAACTCTAAAGTGGAAGGGAAGTGCCTCACCGAGTGAGTGAATCTACTTATATATACCACATATATAAGTACTTATGTGTTTGTGTGTGTGTGAGTGTGAAATCGGCATACAACAATAGAAAATCGCAGCTGAGTTTCATTTAAATGTCGGATTAAAAAAAAAAATATATAAAAAAATGAAAAAACGGTTTGCGTCAAAAATAATAAGAGTTTAGTAAATCTCATAAAATTAGACAGCGTTGACAGCGTGAGTAAAACTAGTTGATGGCCGAAAAGAAATGTCCAGATAGTTGGCCAAATCCAAAAAAAAAAAAAAAGAAAAAAAAACAAGTTAAAGTGCAATGCACTTAAATCAGTGGCAGCGCCATTTAAAGGCAGTTAAAAGCAAAGATAATCTTTGCAATGCTTTCAACGCCTGACTGTACAGCAAACACTCGCGCCGAGGCAAAGATTGTGGCAATGGGCGTGGCATAGCCCTCATCAACTAGCTGCCACACCTCTAAACGCATAATTTATAGATTTTATGAATATTGCGCTTAAGCGAGCAAATCTCTGTTGCAACAGCGAATCAACAATAAATTTTTAAAGCGAAATCCAAACGACAAAAGCAGCGACAGAAATTGGAATAGTTTGAAAATTACATAATTTGCATAAAAAAAAAACAGTCGCAACTTTCTTGGTGAAGGGTGTTTTTTTTTTTTAACAATTTCCAAGTATTTAGCATAAGAATGCTAAGTAAAATGTTTTATTAGTTGCATTGCAAATGCGCAAAAATCTCGCAAATTGTTTGCAAAATAACTTTTTATTTTATTTCACATTCGTGCGAAACGGCACCTTGAGAATAAAGCAAAACAATGGAAACAAAAGTGGAGAACTCTGGGAGAGATCGGGGGGCTTCACTCATTGGGAAAATTTTAGAAGTCTCAATTGCGACTTAAGGTTGCTATTTGTTAGCTTCTTTATAAAGGAGGAAGAGCAGAGCACAAATTATGAACTCCTTTCTTTTTATTTTATTTTTTTTTTTTGTGGCAATTATATTTAAACATTAATCAACATACTTAAAGGCTATCAAACATTGATTTGAAACAGTATGAAAGAGACAGTGAATTAATAATCTATAACATAAACGTAGAAATGGTTTTATCTAATAATACCTAACATTGAATATAACATTTATTTAACGGCCAACAGTCCAGGAACGTTTCTAATCTCAATTTATTTTCAGTTGCTTTAACTGATTTATTGAACTCCTGGAAAAAGTCAGGAATCTGACTTAGGCTCGTGGGTAATTATTGAACCTAACTATGTCGAAAGAATAATTATTTGGTTTCAACTACAACTCTTTGATTAATCAGAATCAATCGCCCATGTCTGCAAAAATTCAATAATAAATCTAATTGTAATATTAATAATCTAATTACAACGGTGTTTCATGGCCGAAATTAAAACAATAGACTTTTAATGAATAGAGAAACCAAAGCAATGGATTTCACTTTTAATATGGTTTTATTTAATTACTTCATAACGTAGCTAATTAATATGATTGGGTTTCCGTTGCTTTTAATGGCTTTATTAGAATTCATAGAGAATTTAGACTAATTGATGTTAATAAATAGAATTCCAAATTTAGAAATGTAATGTATTTATATATAAAGGATATTGATCCAAGATACATCATTTTCTTTTGCAATGGGAAAAACTGAATGTACAGTTTAAATTAGATATGCGGAAACTTTTGCTTATTTGATGATTTGAACAATGCAGGCGCGACAAGTCAACTCAAGTCTTGCGTGTTGGCCAAACAAAGTCAAAGCCAAGTCAACACCAGTGCAGCGAGACAAACAACTTGAGCAACTGGCTGAGAAGGGGTGGAGGGAGCAGCTTGACAGTTTGCTGTCTTTTCATATACATATATATATATTTATATATGAACATAAAAATATATATTTTCATTTTTGGCGGGCCTAAGGATTATCACACAAGTTCATTAAGAGGCATGCCACCGCGATAAGGCTCACAAAAAGTGGGCGGTTTTTGGGGTGTTGCTGGGCGGCTCGTTTAGTGCCTTTGCCTTTGGGTACAGCGCTCAAGTGCTGGACGTGCAGCTGAAGGTCGCTGCTTGTCAAGGCAAGGGCAAGAATATCAGCTAAAGCATAATGCCAAGATTATGTGTATCCACACACACACACACACATACACACACACAGAGATTGAGCTATAAAAATTGTGTGTGGCAAATGGGATTTAAATTACCAGCGCAAAGAAGTCGCTTGTTGGAGCAGGCGCACAAAATAAACAGATAGAGAGAGAGAGAGAGAGAGAGACAAAGAGAGGGACAGAATGAGAGAGAGAGAGAGCGAGTGAGAGAGTGGGAGGCAGCGACAATGGCAGCGCTTTGTGCTGGCAGCGCCGTGCGGCGTATGAGCAATATCTCAATATATCTCAATATTGCTCATACGCGGCATGCCACACAAATCACGTTTGGAAGTGTATAGACACGTATATAAGTATGTATATATACATATAAACACACACACATACATATATGTATTGAATGCTTTTGTTAGGCACTTCAATTTTATTGGCACCACACACACACACACACGCACACGAAAACTTTAACAATGCACGTTGTTTAGTTCATGTTTGAGTTGCGCCTCCAAAAGTCTTTTGACTGCCCAAAAATCGAATGAAAACTGCTTGAAGGCAATTTGGCTTATATTTGCCGGGTTTTTGGGCCTTTTTTTCTTTTTTTTTTGCTTTTTCATTTTGCTTATTGTTAGCTTTTCTAACTAAGTGCTGTCATTGCGTTGCAATTGGCCGAAACCTTTTTGGCCTAAGAGGTGGGCTTAGTTCAAGTGTTGCCCCAGTGAACATTTAGTTGATTGTCGGTTTTTGGCTAAAAATTTGTGATCAGATTTATTCATGTCCATATTTATTATGCATAACTGTTTTGTTTACCCAGTCTAACCTTGGGCCATTCAAATATTGACACTTAAAACAACAGCTCAACTCAACTTTTGCTGTTTTCATGTTAAACATTGAGATAGCTTCCCATTGCTTGTTGTTCTTTCTACTTGCTAAACTATCCACAAATAATATAATGATGTTCTTACCACATCTTTGTTTACTCTAGCAACTCTATTTATCTGGCATATTAATATATTTTAGCTATCAATTTGCAATCTCTCTTTAGAAGCTAAAAGCCCCACAAGTTTGCAACGCAATTGCAAGTTTCCTAACAAAAGAAAAGAAAAACAAGGAAACAAAAAACATTATTTATTTTTTTATTATTAGAAATTATCACGAATTCTCTTTGGCAGTTCACAAAAACTTGTGCAACTTGCCTGCTTCTGTGTGTCTGCCCCGGACTCTTCTTCCTCTTGGTTATGCAACGAGCAGCAGATAAGTTTTAACTGCTGCCCACAGCTTGTAATGAGAGGGATAGGATAAAGTTGATCGCATAAATTCCAAAAATATTGATAAATATACATAAAGATTATTGCACTTAAAAATTTATACAAAATTGGCAACTTTTACGATGGCATTTTCATGTCCGAAAGTGTGTTTTACTTAAGTGCACAATTTTTAAGCTGCTCTTTCAAATTACCAACTTTTTAGGACAACTGCAA
The DNA here is from genome assembly GCA_035042185.1 of Drosophila kambysellisi. NCBI lineage: Eukaryota > Metazoa > Arthropoda > Insecta > Diptera > Drosophilidae > Drosophila > Drosophila kambysellisi. The sequence continues at coordinate 8,859,179 of JAWNLS010001251.1, forward strand.
CAACAAGCGTACAACGACAAAATACATAGGAAAAAGTTTGATAAAAAAGAAGAGGAAGAAAAATGTCAAGTTTAAGGAAATCCACCGCGGCGCTGATAAGGCGCACCACCTACTCAGCGACGACGGCGCTGCGGCCCAATGCACGGGTTGGTGGTGTTGTTGTGGGTGGTGCGGGCAGCGATGCTGCGGCTGCTGGGGTTGCATTGCCACACGATGGTGTGGGCGTGGCAACGGAAATTGAAAAATCTATTGCGTCTGGAGCACTGCAGCGACAGCGAGAACAACAACAACAACAACAACAGCAGCAAAAGCAGCGGATAAATTCAACATTGCCCATCAGGTAAGTTTCGACAGCAACAGCAATTTTAGATGCCACATTTCATTTATACACACTCCTTTGTTGCAGTGGCATAACAACAAAAGTTGCACCAACAACAACAGCAGCAGCAGTGGCAGCAAAAGTTGCAACAGCAACAACAACAAAAGCTACAGCATCGACTGCTGTGCGTCCGTATGAGGAGGTGCCCGGTCCGTATCCGTTGCCATTGATTGGCAATTCCTGGCGCTTTGCGCCTCTAATTGGTTAGCTAAAACTTTTGGCCCAGCACATATAGCACATATGTAGATCAATCTTATATAGACACATCCAATTCACAGGCACGTACAAAATTAGCGACCTGGACAAGGTAATGCACGAGCTGCATGTCAACTATGGCAAAATGGCCAAAGTGGGCGGACTCATTGGACATCCGGATTTGTTGTTTGTATTCGATGGCGACGAAATACGCAATATATTCAAAAAAGAGGAAGCCATGCCGCACAGGTAAGCACTGTGGCAAGGGGCAGGGTAAGGGTAAAGGGGCGGTGGATATTGTTGTTGACTCTCATGTCGGACACGAGGACCCCAGTGGGCGTATGCCAAACAAAAGCCATTTTCACATGAATTTTTTCACAAATCTGCTTGTTTGGCAAATTTAACGTTATCTGCCATTTTGCACGATTTAAGCTGGGGGCTTATCGATAAATTATCGTTAAATTATCTGTTTGCGTTATTGTTACAAGTGATAAAACTGGCCAGAAAATCGAGACTTTAAGGCAATAATTTCATAAAAACCATACTTTGCTTGATGTAAGTATAAAGTAGGAAATGTTCACAGTTTGTCCGAATTCGATATTTATCGATATATATTTGGGGGAACACAAACCGGTTTGCAGCATGCAGCAGCAGCAGCATCAAACTGTAAAGAAATGTGACATAAATTCGTTGAATGAATGTTTGTCAAGTTGGTTTAAATGGAAAACTTAAGCTGCACAATTTCCGTCTCTTTGCGCTAAAAAGCATGCAAATTAATTGACATATGGTATTTACCACATGGTTGCGCCTAAGCAGCAACTGCTACGATGCACACCCACACACACATAGGGGAGCTGCACAAGCGAGATGCTTGTGGCAAGTACACATTATCGATTTAATTTGCCTTTGCATAACTAAGAAGCATGAGAAATGGCTTTTTATTTATGCGCATATTGCATTAAATTCGTAATTAAATTATGCACGACCGTGTCTGCGTGTGTGCGTGTGTGTGTGTGTGTGGGGGTGGGTTATAAATGACTATTGGCCAGCAGCGAATGCGTAATTAGTTGGCCAATGCAAAAGATTTTGGCGCCATCTACCATTTATTTCGTTAATTAGAAGTAATTATGGTGGCATTTGGCAACATTACGTGCTCGATTTATGCAATTAGAATATGTATGTGTGTATCTGTGTGTGTGTGTGTTTATGTGTGTGTGTTTGTGTGTGTGTCGCAGATACATAGATAGAATGTGTATAGGTCGGGCATATTTTGAAAGCATAAGCTAGAGTTGATTTAGCTGTCATTTCATTTCAAAGGCAAATGACCCATTTAAAACTTTCACTCAGCCAAGCTATAGGCCTAAAAATTTAACAAAAAATAAAAAACCGCTCGAATGAATCAAACATGTTGAAGAAGAAGCGAAACGTGTAAACTACAAGAAAAATGTAAAGCCAAAATCAGTTGCCAATCGAAATAAATGTTTTTATCTTTATACTATGATACCGAACGTGTATAGTATATTGGGTTTGTGCAATGATGATTAAAACGAAGTTTTGACGAAGTTATGGTATTTTGAAGGTTCGACCTATGCCTATATGCCGATTTTCGGACTATAATTTTGACTTATGTTCCGACACAAAATCACGTTTTTAACTTTAAATGTACGATTGATCTAGAGGTCAAACTAAGATTAAAACGCATTTGCTTTTGAAAATCCGTTGAGTTTTGACGAAGTTATGGCATTTTGAAGGTTCGACCTATGCACATTTGCCGATTTTCGGATTTTCGGACTATAATTTTAACTTATGTTCCGACCCAAAATCACGTTTTCAACTTTAAATGTACGATTGATCTAGAGGTCAAACTATGATTAAAACGCATTTGCTTTTGAAAATCCGTTGAGTTTTGACGAAGTTATGGCATTTTGAAGGTTCGACCTATGTCCATATGCCGATTTTCGGACTTTGGATTATAATTTTGACTTATGTTCCCACTCAAAATCACGTTTTCAACTTTAAATGTACGATTGATCTAGAGGTCAAACTATGATTAAAACGCATTTGCTTTTGAAAATCCGTTGAGTTTTGACGAAGTTATGGCATTTTGAAGGTTCGACCGACTATCTTATATCTATCTCAATCTGAAAGGCAAACTTGGACAGTATTTCTTGGCTGCACACAAATTATGATATCATAGTATTTCGCTGTCGGTTACGTCCGATTGCAGCGTTAACTTCTTTTTTTTTTTTTTTTTAGCTTTTGAATATGGTTTTCATATTATACATTTTATTGCTATGTGAAATATTTTTTTTGTTGTTGTCCAAGAAAGCCAAATTTTGAAAAGCTTGTTAAGCTTTCTTTTATTTCGCACATCATATCTGCTTACGCGTGTGTCATTTGGCCATGAACCAATTTGTGGCAAGTTACGTTGCGCACAAATAAAATAATAATCATCGAATAGACGGGACGTCGTCAAGACAGCTTATAGCCAAAAAAAAAAAAAAATGTTTTCAATTATATTTATTTTTTTTGGTTCTCTTTGAGTGACGAAAATAGCAAGTCATCATTGAAAAGTCGTCGAGTTTTGAGAGTAAATTGATAATATATAATGATAAATTTGGCATCGGCGTAATGCGTGAAGGTGAGCAAATGTTTAAACGCTTAAAGATTGATGAACAGCTTAGCGCTAATTGATTGATTTATGGGCATAGTACAACATACACACACATATCTGCATAAGCAAACTGACTGATTGATGAAGACATTCCAACAGTCAACACATTTCGAGTGGGCCTGGCCAACAAAGATACCCGAAAGAGATAAACTTATCGTATTTTATGTCCAACATAAAAAAAAAAACAGGAAATATGTGTGGGAAAAATATACGAGTGGCTCAAGAGAAAAATAAACTAACGCAAAGTCTGCATTCAGACAATCTTTTCAGCTCTTAGACACGTTGTCTGCAAAGCGCTAAAAAAATTTAGTTGGTCTAAAATAATTGCGAAATAAATATCACGATGGCTTCTACAATTGCCACAATTTAGCCATAAAATGTGAATATGGCAATACAACTTGTTAAACATTTGTTGCATCTGAAATACGACGCAAGTCTTTTGAAGTTTTGATCGCAGCTTCTTTTTAACGAGATGCTAATGATTCCACAAGATGTTGCACACAATTGGATGACCTCCACATGCAATTTGAAATGCATATTTTTAAAAATAAAAAAATTTAATTTAAATAAACATGTTGGCTAATTTTAATACTAAATCATTAGAAATGTGTGACCAGTTTTAAGGTACTTTTGTTTATGTTGAGGGCTCACAGAACTTGTTTTTTGCCAAATAAATCAAACTACCGAATGTTGAAGCTTGCTTGAAACTACAAAGAAAACTTGAATTTCTTTAGTACAAAGCTGCAGGCAACATGAAACTAGTTTTATAATTTAAATTAATATTTCGACAACATATTTCTCTTACTCATACAGATTGTTTAAGTTAAATGAGGCTAAGATAGTTTTTGAATACTCTGCATATTCGTCATATATTTCGCAAAAATATTTATAAATATTGGTTTTTCAACGCTGCTGAGATTTTGTTCACTTTCGTGATTTGTATATCTTGTGTCTAGAAATTTAAGATGTGAGAGCTTATGTAACTGTAAAAAAGGACCCATCTCCTTATATATTACAAGTGGGTCTAAATTTGTTTTACTAGACCTACACACTCTGTGTGTGTTTACTTGGGCAATGCGCACAGTTTCAAAGTAAATAAAGTCGCATGACTTTTTATTTTATGCCATTTAATTGAATTGTGTTGCCACAGGCAACTCAAACAAAAAACAAAAAAAGAAGTAGAAGAAGAAGAAGCTATCAATGCCACACCGAAGATCACATACGCTTGCAGAGCGGAGTCTGACTGCTCACTGCTAAATTTGCATAAAAGATTCATAAATTGATTTATTTTCATTAAGGAATTCCTTTATTTTTTATTGCACATAGTTTCTCCAACAAAATACTCCTGCAGGATAGCTTAAAAAAATTAAGGATTATTTGCATGGACATGGCTATATCAATTTGACTATCAAGATTATGTATATATATTCTCTGTTGTGTTGTGTCACGACAATATTTGAATACCCTTTGTTAAGCCATAAAAAGCAATAGACAAACAAAGAGTCCAACCAAAAACCTGAATAGATTCGACAGATATGACTAGCCGCACACGCTACACCTAACACCCTACACCCTACACCCTACCCTATACCCTACACTCCACTCATTCTGTTATAAAGTAATGTGAGCAGTGGTGGAGTTAATGTCGCCAAACTGAATGAAATGCGACTATTTCTATGGCGACATGCGAGCGCAGCACTGATGTAAATATTAATGCGAGTATCTACAATATACACGAATGTATCTACGAATGTATCTACGAATCTACGAATGTTTTTCAGGATTTTGTTTTTAGCCAGAATTTTATTTTATTCTTTTGTTTGATGTCTTTTGCACGCGATAAATTGTAACCGAGTGATGTGAGTTGGGCGAATGCGCAAATAAAATGCGGTTGTGGGCGTGTTTTTGACATCATGTCTTAAAAAAGACGAGAAAAAGCGTCAAATTACTCATGGGTCGCATTGCCCAAAAGCATTTAGGCCAAATGAGTGTGTTCGTATGTCTATATACATATATACTTTTCTTCTTCTTTTTTTGGCAGACCCTCGATGCCATCGCTGCGACATTACAAGGGTGAACTGCGGCGCGACTTCTTTGGCGATGTGGCAGGTCTAATTGGCGTGTAAGTATTACGTTGCATTTGGCAAGGACAACTGACTAACCCAAACATACAAAAAAAAAAACACACAAAATTTTTGGCAACAACATCATTAGGCACGGCACCAAGTGGGAGGCGTTTCGCCAGGAGGTGCAACACATACTGCTGCAGCCGCAAACTGCCAAGAAGTACATACCCCCCCTCAATGAGATTGCCAGCGAGTTTATGGTGCGGTAAGTAATGGGTGGAAGGTCCTCCTACCATCCTCATTATTATTATATAAGCATATCATTATTATCGCTATCTTGCCAAATAGCATTGAGGAGATGCGCAACGAGCGACAGGAGCTGCCCGATAACTTTCTGCACGAACTGTACAAATGGGCACTCGAATGTAAGCCATGCAAAAGTCGTACAACATTTGTCAAAGTGGTTTAAACTAAAAATCGTGTTTTTTCCTCCTCCAGCTGTGGGTCGCGTCTCGCTGGACACTCGATTGGGCTGCTTGACGCCGGAGGGCAGCGCGGAGGCGCAACAAATTATTGAGGCAATCAATACGTTCTTCTGGGCGGTGCCAGAGCTGGAGCTGCGCATGCCACTGTGGCGCCTCTATCCCACAAAAGCCTATCGCAGTTTTGTGCGCGCATTGGATCAGTTCTCCGCGTAGGTTAAACCAACCACAATCAACAACAACACCACCAACACCAGCACCACCCACCCACCATCAAGTCTGATTTATTTGATTGATTTATCGCTGCAGCATTTGCATGAAGAACATCGGCCACACCATGGACAAGGCGGACGCAGACCAGGCACAGGCCATACCCAAAAGCGAGGCGGACATTTCCATTGTGGAGCGCATTGTGCGCAAAACCGGCAATCGTAAATTGGCTGCGGTTCTCGCATTGGATCTGTTCCTCGTCGGCGTCGATACGGTGAGTAAAAATTGAGTCATATTTAATACAATTTTGTGCATTTCTAATTTACGACCTTACTTATCGAAATCTATAAGCAGCACAAGAATTAAGCTTAGTCATAATAAATAAATCATTATTTCACTAAAAAACTAATTTTATAGTTCAAGAGTCACAACATTAATTGTGGCAAAAGTCATAAACTTAATGTGCTTAAATAAATAAAGCAGCATTTCACAACAAATTTTATGGCTAATTTCATAAGTATCACAACTATAAATGTGATGTTTTCTGGCTTAAAAGCGGATTCAAAACATTCTGAGCTCTTAAATCATTTTTAATGCCTTTTGTGATATGAATAATCTTAATATATTCATTGTTACATCAAATGAAATTAATCTTCGACTTTATTAAAGTCTTGATCACATTAAAAATATAAATAGAAAAAATATCTAATTAGGCTTGTTACGACGAGCAGACTATAAATAAAAGGCCATAATGTAATTAAATGGCAACTGTGAAATGTATCGCTGTCTAATCTAATCAACTGCCTCATGCCACATGGCCCATTTCCCCATTTCCCTTTACAGACCTCGGTGGCGGCCTCGTCGACCATTTACCAGTTGGCCAAGAATCCGGATAAACAGCAGCGTTTGTTCGAGGAGCTGAAACGTGTGTTTCCCACGCAAGATGCGCAAATCAATCAGCACGTTCTCGAACAGATGCCGTATATGCGTGCGTGCGTCAAGGAGACGCTGCGGTAAGTGCAACATACACATTATATATGTATATTCATATATAATATATTTTATTAATTATTAGCATGCGACCCGTTGTCATTGCGAATGGACGCAACTTGCAGGCCGATGCAGTTATTAATGGCTACCATGTGCCAAAGGGCGTAAGTGGGCGTGGCTGCAGCTGCACATGATTGCCACAATATATAAACTAAACTAACGTATTCCAAAACAGACACATGTCATCTTCCCACACTTGGTTGTCTCGAATGATCCAACATATTTTCCAGAGCCAAAACGATTTCTGCCCGAACGTTGGCTCAAACAGGGAGCAGGTGAGTTTGCTTGTGGTTGGGGCAACTATTACTTGAACACCCTCACTCCCACCTCTTTTATTTCTGTGTGTGTGTGTTGCATGACAGCTGAGGGCTGCCCACATGCTGGCCAAAAGATACATCCCTTTGTGAGCCTGCCATTTGGCTACGGGCGTCGCATGTGCGTGGGTCGCAGATTCGCAGAAATCGAGTTGCATACGCTGCTGGCGAAGGTGAGGCAACTTGTTGTTGCTATTGTTTTTGCGGGGCACTGTTATGCCATTTTAATTGACGTTCGTTTTTTGCATTTCTACAGATCTTCCGCAAATATCAAGTATCCTATGAATCCGATGAGTTCGTTTATCGTGTAAACTCTACGTATATACCGGAATCACCGTTAAATTTCAAACTAATGCCACGGAATGAGTAGCGTGAAGCATGGAGGCTGTGGTGGCACATACACAGGACGGCTCTGTGATATTTTTAGCAGTTCGCAGCAAGCGTTTGTTTTTTGTTTTAATTGTTGCTGTTTGCTGTTTGCTGCTTGCTGTTTGATATCCAGCGGACGTCACGCGATTTTTCTTTTTCCCAATTAAGCAAATGGACTTGAGATACAAACGTATCTGTGAGCTTGGACAGCAGATAAGCGCACATTGTGCACACATATTTATCTTGTATACAATACATTTTTAGTCATTAATTTAGTTTAGTTTATACAGTACGCAACCAAAAGTCGTAGCTAATAAAAAGCCAAGAAGTATGCAACACTTTTGCTTCATTAATCATGCTCGCCTTTGTGGAACGCCATGAAATTGTTATGGAAAACAGACGGCAAAAAAGGAATATAAATAGAAATTGTATGGAATCGATTATTCATGGGGATTACATGTCTGATATCTTGATTGCATAAGTACGCTTTGCATATTTATGTGACATGTTTGTCTATGAGCCGAACAAGTGCGCAATGTTGCTAACAAAACGTTTAAGAATGTCCAACAAGGAATGACGAAAGATATAGAAGATATATACATGAAAAACAGCGAACATGGAAAGCATAGAATGTGATTACTCACTATTTAGCGGAATCGTTCAATTGATATTCGTTGCTGCGCGAGAAGCATTCCTGAACGCCGGAATCGAGCCAGAGCCGCTTCATGGCGGCCAGCAGCTCCTCTGAGAAGGGTTCGGTGTCGTGCATCCGCTGGCACACATCGAACACCATTTTCGCATCACTCTGCAAACAATAAATGAGCAAGTGATGAGCGATTTAGATTATCAAGTGAATCACTCGTACCATCAGAAATAGTTTAGTTTACACTCACCTCCCGTTCATTATTGCTATACTGAATACTAAGAATTGGCATGGCTCGCAATATTGCAACTAATGATTGTATTGTGTTGCTGTAGACAACCGGTCGATATTGTTTAAAGTCCTCCGCAGTGAACCCGCTTTCGTGAATGATTTTCATTTGTTTGACTATTGTGCTTTTGCCCGATTCACCGGCCCCTATGAATAAACAAGAAATAAAACAAGTTATTAAATAGATACAATAGTTATATATGTGAAGTATATAATGTGTTCATATAGAGTAGATTATCGATTGTTGTATCTCAACAGTTGAGTGTTTACTTCTTATTATTGTATTCGGGAAGTTATTCAATTTCCAGTTTTATTTATATATGTAAATGTAATAAGTAACAACAAATAACTCGACAAAGTTGCAGCTGCATAGATGACGATGAAAACTGTTCACCTCAAACCTAACTCATGGAATAATTATGTTGCCACACGAGCAGAATATAGTATAACGGCAAATTGCCGCAGGCCTGTGTGTGGCAAAGATGCAAAGTGCAAAATACAGAAGGCGTCTGATTATGTGCAGTGACGCAAGACGTGCTCAGGCCGGGTCGGGCCTGGACAGCAGTGTGGGTGTAGCTGACGAGGGGGCTACATATAAAAAGTAAGAGCGGTGAAGCTCGGAGAGAGGATGGCGAAGGGGTTGCAAGTATTTATACACAGATTACAAGTGCATAGTTCTTAGTTGTTGAGCTAAATGTGGGTGCTTTGTATTTAACAAGTAGAGCTTAATGGCTATTAACACACACACACACACACAAAGTAATCATTATTATCGTAATTATTATCATTGCCAGCATCATTATTATCATCAGCTCTTGTCTTGGACTTGGCCGACGGCTGTGGAACAGTTCAGACAGATGATCTAAAAAAACAAAGGTTTAATTGTTCTACCCGATTTGTAGTCCACTTTATTCACCGTTTTTTACAAACATTTTCCATACACTGCCCGTCATCTGCTCTGACCCCAAGGGTCACTTTATGGCTGCTCTTGAGGTTTAATTTTAGCTGGCTGTCAATCCAGCATTCTTTGCACAATTTTGTACATTTTTCCCTCCGCTTTTTATCATAATTTTCCTGTTTTATTTCAAATTTGTTGTTGTTGATAATGTGCATTATAATCAGTTGGAAAATGCTTGACAAAGCGCTCTGTAAACTTAGCACATTCCAAAAATAATTTACAGGCTTCCAATTTTGCAGTTTTTATGGAGCATTTTATGAGCATTTTGCTCGACATAGGAAATTAATTTGCATATAAAAAGACTGTTTTGTAGTGGATTTCAGGAGAGGCGTAAGCGAATTTAAAAAACTGAGTGCACTTTTAAAAACAGAAAGATCTCGACTAGGAGATACCACGTGCAAATAAAAGTAAAGACTATTAGGCAAGTGACGTATTTTGTTTCAGATTGTATATACTATATGCTGCTCACATAATGTATATATATAATTATATATTACTCGAATCGAAACATGATTTCAAGGATACCAAAATCCAGTTTCACAAACCAACTACTTGAACCGAAGCACTGTCAAAAATTTGGCTTGCAGCCTTCTTGTTAATATTGATTAACTTTATGATTAATATTTAAATATGAACTTTTTAAAATAAAAAACAAACATTTATTTCGTTATATGTAGACAGTTAAAAGTTTTTATATTTTATACAGCAGTCGAAACAAAATGCATTTGCTTAAGTTACATTTAATTAAACAGCAATTTAGGGATCGTAACAAATAATACCCTTGAGAGATTGAATTGATATCAATTCGAGCACTGATTAGCACGGTTTAAAAAGCCCTTCAGGGGCAACTTAACTCGCTACGCGCTCCGAGAATTATTTCTTGTATACCATCCCATTAAGTATTGTGGCTATATATAGATCAATTCGAAAGGGTCTTTACCCGCAGCGCACACTTAACGTGTTGCGCCCCGTTTACATGTTGGATGGATATCCATGGCCATAAATTAAGAATGCGCCATGAAAATTGTTGGAGTGTTGCCTTTGTTGCCGTGGCAGATATGAAGTTTAATGCCCCCTGGCTATGTTATTGTTCCGCATTTTGTAATTACAAATTCAAACAAAAATGCAGCAATGTGAGATTAACTTCTAATGAAACAATTAAATTGTGAGTTCAAGAAATGATTCACATTTCAAGTTTATATTCAGCTTGTTTTAACTGGAAGTTGTTGCTTATGTGAACTAAATGAAATGTTTGTATGGAACTGACGGCAAGTGCTTCAATTTAATGCCCACGTAAATTGCATAAATAAGGCAATCGAGGCAGCCAGATAGACCCGGTGAGGTCGAGGCAAAAGATTCGATTTTTTATTGTTATGAATTTTGAATCGACTTTTAAAATGCACACGCGCACACACAAAACTCATTTTAAGTAAACACTGTTTCAGTGTAAGAATAACAAACACATACATAAACAAAAAAACATACATATACTCACACATCCATAAACAAATACATACAATTCGTATATATATAAATATATATATATATATATATATATTAAGCAGAATTCAACATTTTGTACAAACACGCCAAACTGTCAGAAATGAAATCTTTTTGCCAATTCCAGAGACGGAAATTAAATGAAATACAAAAAATTTAATCATCAGCAAAAATGCAGGCACCTCTCGCAATGAGAGAAAATTGAGGGGAAATTAAAAATAAAATACACACACAGGGGGGCAGAAAGGAAGTGAGAGAGAGTGAAAGAAAAACGAGAATAAAACAGAGGACGATACTTTTAAATTGTGAATTTTACTCATTTAATTGTGAATATAAATGTGAAAGTTAGTAAAATTACGAGCAAGTCGAGAAAATGGTTAAATAATAATATTTTAAGGAGAGGAAAACATTTTCCATTTACCATCGAGCCAACAATAATTAAAAACCAAAATACATATTATGATGAATTAGAGAATTTACTTTGATATCTATAAATGCTATAAATTTGTATCGCATTTTGGCTTTGTGTTTGTAATTCACATAAAATTTATCATTTATTTCCTAGAACAGATTATTAATGCAACTCTAAAAAATATAGTATACTAATTTTTAGGAAATGCACATTTTGTGTTGAACAAGGTTTTAATGAGAATGACTGCTCAAGCCTGAGCCAGTAAAATTAAGATGAAACTATGATGACTGTTTATACTAATGAGACTTATAGTGATAAATTATAATCAATATTATAATATATATTTATATACTACATGCAGATTTAAGTCCAAATTCATTGCGATTCAAGTTTAATGGTCAAAATACAATTGCAGTTAGCAATCAACAATTTCCGGCGCTAAGCAATCACATAATTAACACACACTAAAACCAAGAGTATGTGATAGAATGAGAGAGAACGAGAGAGAGAGAGGGCCAGAGTGAGAAATGCCCACACACTCCCACACCCGTCGGTTGACCTTGAACTTTTTGCAAAGCATCTGAGTATGAAAATATTTTATTGTGATTATTAAATTTATGGCATTTACATACAGAACAGCACCCAAATTTGATGAGCTGTGTGTGTGCCAAAAAAAAAAACAAACAAATTTTGATGAATAAATCATGAGGCAGCAGTTAGTAGCAGTAGCAGCAGCAGCAGCAGCAGCTGCAGAAGGCCAGCTATGCCAGCGCTTTAGTATCATTTTTATGCGCAGAGCTGACCAGCCGCTAAGTATGCTATGATAATTAAATCGGGATAAGCGACACGGGGAAAGAGAGACACACAGTCAGAGAGTGTGACAGAGAAAGAGAGGGGGCAACTCACCCAAGAGGAGCAGCTTAATCTCCTTGGCGGCCTGTATGCCATCCTCTTTGAGATTACGCTCGATCAGGCGACTCCTGGCGGCTGCGGCTCGCTCCTCGGCAGACTGTGCGCAGCCCATGGTGCGTATTGCCTCGACGCAAAACGTTTTGAAGGTCGTTTGATATCGGCCAAATCAATGGCCGAATACGTTGGGGGCAGAAGTCAAACAATATCTTAACTAAAATAACCAATACACCAATTTGCTCTCCGGAAACCCACTCAAAATTTTGTATTAGGTTTGTTTACAAATTTCCGGTGAAAATGTTTCAATTTGTACACACTTTTTTTCAGCTCAGAAATGGCGTTTTATTTTTATTGCACTGCAAAATTTGTGGAGAATTATTTTGTGTGTTATTTAAAAGACGTACACTTGTCAGCGAGTGACATAACCGTAACAACAATTGAATTTATGCGCATTTGTTGACAAACAGGAGCAAATCCCGGATAAGTCCCGAGACACATTCGCCTGCCAAGCGGATGCTGCACGAAATGAACAAAACGAACAGCGACCAGCGAATCGACGAGCCACCAAATGTTAAAAACTGTAAACTTCGCGCTTCCTACGTCCAGCTGGAAATTGTGTGCTCTCGCGAGAGCGAGTTCGAAACTTTTTCGATAAAAGCTTTTGCCAGTAATTGTGCTTTCTGACTCCTAGCCCAAAAGGCAAAAAAAAAAAACAACGAAAAAGTTGTAATAGAAAATAATACAATTAACGCATATACAAGATTTTTGGCTTGATTGGGAAGATGGGGCAGGGGAAGTGGCAGGGGCAGGGGCACTGTTGCAGGCAGACGTATACACACATACAAACATACAGCGTGACAGCCTTGACAGACACCAACAAAAAAGAGAGAAAACAAAAAACAAAACTACAAAGCAAAAATCAATAAAATACGCTAGCGAAATACATTAAAAGTTTTCTTTTTTTTATAGTCCACGATAATGCATATCAAATGTAAGTTTGTATGTATGTATGCATAAACGATTATTGTTAGTGGCCATAAATAATGCTGATATACAAAATTAATAGACAGGCATATTATTTGCGATGGCTCATGGCTTATGGAAAACTGTTTTTCCCGTTTTGCTAGCGCTGCGCTGGTCTTACAAGTGGCCATAAACACATTCACACTCGGCGCGAAAGAGAGAGGGAGAGGAAGAGTGAGTGACGGAGAAGAGGAGTGGGGGTGTGGAGAAGGAGAGAGAGTGGAAGGGCGGGGATTCTGATTCTGACGCAAAGCAAACGGAGCAAGTACTTTTTGCTCTTGTTCTTGTTCTTTTTGTTGTTGCTACAGTTTTGCTTTTCTATTTCACATTTGTGAATAGCACGGAAAATGGAATTTTGTTGTTTTTTTTTTCGTTTTTCTCGTTTATTTGTTTATTTATTGTTGTTGCACGCTTCCAGCGAAGCATGAAGCAAAAAAAAAATGATTCATACGCGTAAATTTTGAAAGAAAAATTCATGCATGAAAATGATGCAGCAGCAGCCTTAATTTTCGCGTGTAATTTTCGAGCAATTATCGAGCACTTGTCGCACGGCTCTATCTCCACCAACGTTCGCGCAAAAATTCAACTGTAGTTTTTTGTTTTTATCAAATTATATTTATGTATTTTGATTGGATTGATTTTGCACATTGTATGAAATACACAATTTTGAATTTAATTTATGCAACTTTTTTGCTCGTTTTACACACTGTGAAAAGTTCGCGTGCGTTGCGAATTTGTTGTTGAACGATTTGCTTTGCTCTTAAACTAACCAACTGACTGAGTTGGCTGGAGCTGAACTGGACTCGCTGGACGGCAGCCACACTGGCAAATGGAGCCGCCCTAAACGCGCCTCGACTTACTCTCACCAACAAAGAGGAAGCGCTCTTTATGTCTCTCTATCTCACACACACAGACTCTCTCAGAGACAGGCAGCTGAAGTCAAAAAAAGCTTTAACGCAATACACATACACATTACTGAATGGACTGCAAAAGCTTTGCGTCCAGAAAGTGAGAGAATGGGAGCGAAAGCTTATGATGCGTGCGCATTTCAAGCAGCAGCAGCCTGTGAGTATGAGTTGAGGCTGCCAGGCTGGAATGTTCGAAAAAGCACATAGCGAGAGAGCGGGAGAGCAGGCATAGCCAAAGAGAGCAGGCGAACAAGCGTTGCAATTGGTTAAATTAGGCGAGTAAGTTAACAGCAGCGAGTGGCACAGCAGCGAGTGTCGCGCAGGCAGCAAGGACAACAACAGCAACGAATTGCCCACGCTACATACACACACACACACACATAGCCAGGCAAACAAGTGTTTGAAAGTCGGTTTTAAGCCATATATATAAAAGCTAGCAAGAGACTGACTGCTAGCCAAGTCAAGTCAAGCGCATTGGCTAATCTCAGGCAACGAGTGCTAAAGACAAAATGACGAATGCCGGCGGAGAAGTCGAGTATTTTGACCGGAAAGCAATATTGCAGCAGCAACAACGACAAACACAACGTTGACGGACTGCCACAGACAGCAAGATAAAAAAATGAGTAAAGATAAAAAAAAATAGAGGCCAATTGATATCTGCAGCTGACGGAGGCAGGCATCAAATAATGTTCAGTCATTGTCATTGGTTGTTTGATTGAATGTTCGGCTGGCAGCGTTAATTGACCAAGCTCTTTTGCTCCTCCCCTGCGCCGACGCCGCCGCACACAATTCGAGTGCCGTTCAATTAGAGCCATATCGCATTTCATTCCCAACCCATTCCCTGGCCCCCAGTACCAAAGCAAATCAAACACCAGGTAAGACTCAGCCCACACTACAACAATCCAACACACAGAGACCAATTAATCTTATTGCATGGCTCATAAAAACGGAAGGATCGCAATGCAATTCAGCCCTCAATCAATTACCATGCGAAATGGTGGCATTTTAGTTCAGTTAATTATGAGAGCCAGGAATTTCAAAAGGCGAGTAAATAACTTTTTATTGCCCATTATTATACATAACTTAGCCATTTGGAAGTTGTTCAAGTAATTGATACTCGTGCTCGTTGCATGTGGCATGTGATGCAAATTATGTTGATTTTGGGTGTAGTCTAGATTTCTGATTATACCCGTTGGCTTATAAAGAACTTTTGCAGGAAAAAGGATAGTTTGATTTTATAAAGAAAACAACCGAAAGAAAAACAATTCAAAAACGGTGAACAATTTATTTTTGAGCAATTTGCTAATCTTGAAAAGTCCACCTTTTATCCAAACTCAAGATAAATAACAAGTGGCGGTATTTAAATTTTTGGTAATCATGCAAATTACTATAAACTTATTTTTTAGTTTTAAAACTATGTTAAGAGATCAAAGTGCTTGGAAAACATTTCATATTTTATTTAAGTTAATTTGTGAAACTTAACAAATCCTTGTTTACTAAAAACAATTATCGACATTGGTATTCAATTGCCGGAAATTCAAAACAAATACCAAGTTGTCAATAGATAGATGAATTGATTTTTCAGCTAAAATGATGAAATTGTGTAATTGGAAAACTTGTGGATTGCTTGCAATGCTGTTAATTAAAGTAAACCAATGAATGCAATTTATGCACCCATTTCAGACACATCATCTCCTCACCTCTGCCCCAGCTGGTTAATGCAAATAAACATGATTCGGTTAAATAAACTATAGAAAGAAAAAAAAACGATGCCAAATAGAAGACAAATCGAATTTAATTGACTCAAGTCAAATGTCGCACAAAAGTGCCAAAAGGCCCTGGCCCCGGAATTCAAAGACGGAGAGAGAGAGAGAGAGATGTAAATTGAAAGATGTAGATTGCAAGAAAGAGAGAGAGAGGGAGAGAGCAGGAGAGGGTCAGCAACTCTTTGAGTACACCCCATATTTTGTTCTCTTTCCACTACTTGTTGTCATCTGAAAGAGTTCGCGTGATAATATAAAACCATATATACTATATATATGTCAATTTGTTTGCTGTTTTTGTTGGCTGCGGTTGCTGTTGCCGTTGTGGTTCCTGTGCCCCCCAATCCCCCCTATTTGATGTTACCCCGTTTTGCTGTATACGAAACTCATTCAATAATTTAATGTGCTACTTGTTCATTGTTTTTACTATTTGCGACTGTGTCGTCGTCCGGCGTTTGTCGTTGTGGCTATTCCATAGTCCACACGACACTTGCAAATGATGATTCAATTGAATTTCTGTCCCTTCTCGAGCCCCAAAACTCACAGAACACCCGATAAACCGGGGGGTTTATGTCTATATGTTTGTCGCCTTGGCACGCCATTTGCCCAGTTTGCTCATTTTGCCCGTTTTTTGCCCGTTTTTTGTTCGTTTTGCTGCCATGAAATGCAATTACCTTTCAGTTTCTGACATCGACGCCAATTATCGCCACATTTAACTGCTCCACTGTCAGATTAGTGGACTGCCCCCATTGGGATGGTGGCTTGTGGCAGGCTCTGTGCAGCACTTCTTGCAAATCTCTGGCTGGCTATCGGTTTACCGAAATATAAATCGCATTAATGAGTTGCCAAGGATATTCTAATTAAAACCAATATTGATTGCTTAGACATCAAGCACAATATTTAAATCAGTTTTACTAGTTAAAATCTGAATTTCTGCTTGCTTAATGCACAAAATGTGTCTTAAAAATTAAACTTAATTAATAATAAAAAAGGAATGAATATTGATTCGCGGCAGTTATTTATTTAACATTTATATATATATATATACATTTATATGAGCCTTGACTTTAGAGCTTTTAAAAACAAATGCAAATTTTTGTTAAAAACTATATAAAACAAACTAAATTTGATATGCGAGTGGTAAAGGAGAACTTAAGTTGCAAATTTGAAGTCCTTAGCTCTTACAGTCTCTGATATCCGTGTGCTTACACAGACGGATACGGCAGAATCGACTCGACTGTTGATCCTGATTATAAATATCACTATGTGAGATACTTCCTTCAGCCTGTTCAACACTTTTGAGCAACTAAATTAAACTTTTTTGTTGAAACAAGTTCGTGTAAATCATTTGCATTTATTAGTGCTAAATGTCTAAGCTTATACTAGCCCGTTTTAACTGTATATCTTACTCTCTCTCTCTCTCTACCTATCTCACTCGCTTTTCTTCTTGGCCACATATCACATTGTGCACTTTGAGCCATATAACACAAGCAGCAAATGTTTCCTCCATAGCCCCCTTTTGGCTGGAAAATTATGTTAAAGTGTTTAAGCTTCCGTCTCGACGAGGCAGGCCACTCGGCACAACAACAAATGGCAGGCAAGGAGGCAAGGAGGCAAGCAGGCAAGTGGACAAAGGGGCAAGTAGCACTAGTTTGCACTTGGGTATCGATGTTTTGTCCACAGACCGAAAAACCACACCCATACTCATACACATACACATACACATACACCGACACATACATATACCAGTGTGTACACATACATCGTGCACATTCAACTGGCAACAGTTATGCAGACAAGCGTTTGTTGTCGCCTGTTGTCATTCAGTGTTTGTTGGTCGGCTTCCTGCCGCCATTTCATGCTTCCTGCTAGCCATTCGTCTTTGGCCCAAAGTATGCACAGCACCAACAGGAGCGATGCCATTAAGTGGCCCAGTTGGAATTGCCTGTCACCTGTGGTCGTGAATACCCTGCCACCAATTCGTTAGAGAGTGCAACAGAGTGCGTCTGAAGAAACCCGACAGTTTTCAAGGGTATTTTGAATAAATCATATGTCATATTATAATCAAAACTTCTGCTCTTTTTACTAGGTATTTGCTAGTCGAAAACTGAAGTTATAAAGTAAAATTGGGTATCGTCAGCAGCAGAACTTGACGAGGAGTACTTTTTAGACAGTCAGACGCAAATATCAAAGAAACGCCAACAGATCAAATTAAGTTTGTGAGTCTAAAACATGGCTTCACATAGATTTAAAATAATTATATCAAATCAGTTGTATAATATAAAATATAGTTATATATTTTTTGACTCACTGGTGCATATCCAATATCGTCATAATTAATGTATTTATAAAATTGGCGGAAACATTGCAAAATAATAAAAATATAGCTTTAAAAAATGCGGGTAAACTGATTGCATGTAAATTAGCTTGTTTGTATGTTGGTATATAATCTGATTCATATACGTTCCCGAACGATTTTAATGCAATTTGTACAGTCAATCATATGAAACATATGAATTATACTTAAAATATAAAAAGATTAACTGTAGAATGAGGGACCACAATATATATGTAGCTGCTGCAGTTATATTTCGAATAATTTCATAACCACTGGAGTATATAAATACATATATACTTATATTTTTTTTTTACTTATCAGTAAACTTTAATTTTTCTACATTTCCGGAATTTCCCCGAAATTCCAAAAAACATTCTTTGGAATTAACTAGCCAGAAATCAGTGTCAATGCCACAGTGTTGCAGGCGGCTCAAGTGCTTAACTGCGAGCCGAGTAAGTTGCTCGTTTACAAGAGGAAGAGCAACTGCAGCGCATGCCACATGCCACTTGCCACATGCCATGCATCCATGCCGTGGTTTGCGGCTTGTGGCTCATGTCAATCGGCAGGTTGAGCTCCACGTGCAAACGCTTGAATCTCGAGTGGCGTTTTGGCGGATGCCAGCGCGCCACAAATTGGTGGAGGAGATGGAGGAGAAGAAGAGGAAGGAGCACTTGAGGCAGGCGCATCTTGTCTAGGTTGCCGTCTGTTGCACCAGCACACACACTCGAATGCAGCAGCCGCAACTGTTGCACCGTGGTCTGAGAGCACTTAAAAATGCATTGCGCTAAATGCTCGTCGATTTGTCAGCTGTCATTAGTTGACATCGCAATGCATCGTACCGCATCGCATTGCATCGCATTGATTATGCATGAGCACTCGAAACTTGCCACAACAGCAAGAGACAGAAACAGAGACAGGGACAGCGAGAGAGACTGTGTGTTGACGTGGAACAAGGAGAGCAACCTGACAATGCATCGCATTTGACCCAATTGTTATTATTTCGGTCGCTTTTGTTGCCTTGGCCACACACACGCTAAGAATAAACTGTCATGCCACTGGATGGGGCATTAGCCTTGAGCTACGTTTTGCTCATCTTTAAATTTGTTGTTTTTTTTTTTTTGCGTGGTGGGGGGTTAAATTTTAGCACATTTTCTTGTCATGTGTCATGCCATAAATTGAGTGCTAAAGTTACGAGTGGCAAAATAGATGGAATTTTTACTGGTCGATACTTTAAATTTATATAACAATAAATGTATATTTATGTAAATTAGTAACGTGAGCAAATTACTGTACATTAAATAAATTATGATAGAAAACTAATAACACTATTTAAAATACTATCAAAGAGGAATATCCTAAAATAAAGAATCGTATTTTAATTGCTGACTAAACTTTGCACAAAGTTGAAAAAAAAAGTAATAATACGATATTATATTATATTATATCCCATGAAAGCTATTTCTACCCATTTTTATATATAAAATTTATAAAAAAAACTGTAGCAATAAAATGCTATTTTTGTGTTTTTATTTACCTGAACTTCCGTTGACCTTTTCACTCACAGCAATGACTACCCACATAATCTAAGTCTTATACCACTGTGCTGGATCCTAAACAAATTTTTGAGCCTGCAATTAACTTACTCTATCAACACATTTGTGAAAGAAAATCTGTGGGACACGTAGCAACTGATAAAGAAATTACATTTACGTAGGTATAAACAAAAATGTTTATGCTTTCTTATGGATACGACTTCCTTAGTGAATGTTGTCTGAGTTGTGTGAATTTGTGAATTGTACTTACCGAGTAGCAAAAGTTTAATGTCCTTTGCCGCTTGGATGCCATCCTCTTTCAGATTCTTCTCGATTTGTTTGGAACGTTGAATGGCAGCGCGCTCTTCAGCTGATGTAGTGCAGCCCATCTTTGTTGTTGTTTTTCTTTTATATGTTGTTTATTTTTTATTTTTATTTTTTTTTTTGCTGTGGCAGCACTCGTCAATGAGGGATTAAGGTAGCTTTTAGGTGGACAGCAAGTGTGCGTTTTTGTTTGTTTCTTTTTTAATATTTTCTTACAAATTTTTTGTATTATTTTAATTTACTTTTTATTTACAAAATGCTTAAAATTACAATTTACACACTGAAAAACAAGCGAACGATTCGTATATATTTTTTGCTTATATTTATAAACAAATTTATTTTTTTAAGTCGAAGGGAAATGGCAGCGAATCGCGCAGCATCCAATTGGATTTTTTTCTGCACAAACAATAACAACTGACCGTTCAGCCGATCGGCCACGGGAAGTGACAATAACTCAATGAGCAATGAGTCACTCACAAACACAGGCACACACACAAACACACACAGATGTAGAGACAAAACGAGGCGCAGGCACGCACCGGCGGTGAGATAACAGTGGTGCCTACTTGACAAGTGCGCCTAATTTTATGACCGCCACTGTCTGTCTGTCCAATAGAGCGCGCTGCTGCTATAATTGAACTGCGCTTTTGCTGTTGCTGCTGATAACAGAATACAACAACAACAAGTATCAAGGGAAAGCAACAGCAGCGGCTAATTTACATATGGCTTGAATGGAAAATAAATACTCCCAAATATTCATCAATTCTATTTATCTAATCAGAAATTGCTATCGGAAATATCTATAAAACAAAACAAAAATAAAAACTAAATCAGTAGGTAAACATTTTGCGCTTTTTGGCAAGTAGTTTTTTTTTTGGTGTGGTGTGCCCAGGTCCTGCGCTTTTATGTATGTGTGTGCTTGTGTGTGTGTGTGTGTGTATAAGGCGTGGGCGTAGGCGCAAAGATGTATAAAACGCTTTTGCCTGTGCCGGCTATCAGACTGGACATGGAGACAGACACTGCCTGGTTTAAATTTATTCTTCTTCATTTAGATTGATGCTGCTGCCTGATGGGAAAACGTTTTAGTTTAGTATTTGTTTTTTGAGGCGGCATTTTGCGTGGGTGCGTCGCAGTTCTTCGGATTTTTAGTTGACTGGCTTGTTGGATTTGGGTGGTTGCTTTGCTGGGTGGTGTTTTAGGCGCTTGTATAAATTTCCATTTAGTAGTTTCGTGCCGCGCTGCTCACACTCTCGCTCTCTTTCTCACTCTGATGCTCGCACTCTCACGCACACTACGCACTCTCTCCACACACACGACACTCAGAGTTTCCCACCCACCGCCTTGGCAGGCGGGCAGCGTGAGCGCAATTTTCTTCGGTTTTTTTTTTCGGCTTTACATTTTACCACCGCCTAGTTTCCAGCGCCAGCGTATACACACAACACTTGCACACACGAGCTGAGCAGCGCAGAGCTGAGCAGAGCAAAGCAGCGCAGCAGTGCTGTGCAGAGTAGAGCAGAGCGCAGAGAGGCCACCCTCTTCTTTGCCCCGTCTGCTCTGCTTTTTGGGTTTTCAGTAGTACATTTTCTTTTCTATTTTTTTTTTCGTTGGCACCTCTTGTAACTTTGGCAAGCACAGATTAAGTACACAATTACCCGTTGTGACAAGGATTCACAGTTGCACGCTGTTTTAGATTTGCATTAATCCTAATTTAATTGGAATATTTCGGGTGTGCAAAAACTTGTAACACACTTTTGCTGCCTCACGCTGTCTCTTTCGAACTGATTCTGGCATTGCCAGACCAGCAGCTCATGTACATTGTTTACATTTGACGTTCTGTAGGTGGCAACGCTCTGCTAGCTAACATAATTTTAACTTTAGAGCTGTTATCGATATAGAGCGCGACCAGTTTTAATTTAAATTCACGCAAAATGTTGTGATTATTTTTTCAGACAGAAACATTGTGATAGCAGTGCGCCGCATATAGTTTATATTTGTATAATAAAGGCATATGTTTGTTGTTCACGGTTATGTTTTACAGGCGTACATAGGTGTTGGTAGCCCTGGTTGGCAATCAGCTGTTTTTATTATTGCGTACTTTCGATTTTCCGCTGTAGAACAAAAATGTTTCGTCAATTATTGGTATGTTTAACGATTAATTAAGCTTTACAACTTAAATAACAAGCAATATTAGGGTGCTACAGCTTCGCAGCGACTGCTGTTGCCGCTGGCTACGCCCAAACGCTATGTGAGCAACGTTGACAAAACCGAATACGCAACGCCACCCGAAGTGGTCGACTTTGAGGATCCCACACATCTGCCGGTCCCGGAGTACCCGTTGCGACCCGAAGAACCACTAGCCACTCGCAAACAGCGGTAGGTGTATTTTGAGTTGCCCATAAAAATTGTAACATTGTTGTTTCTCTTGTAGCTTGTTGTATCAGTCGCGCAAACGGGGCATGCTGGAAAATGATTTATTGCTGAGCACCTTTGTGGCAAAGTATCTGAAGGATTTCAGTGCAGAGCAAACGGCGCTCTACGATCAACTCATCAATGGTGTCAGCAACGATTGGGACATATATTATTGGGCCACAAACACAAAGCCCACACCGCCCGAATATGATACTGAAATTATGGAAATGTTAAAGCAACATGTCAAAAACACCGAACGTGTGCAACGCTTGAGGCAGCCAAATTTGTAGAGCTTGTATTATATAATATTTTTAGGGGCTTACGTTTGTTCGATAAAAAGAACTAAGATAAAATAGCTATGATTAGTAATTGTTGATTGTGAGTAACAGTAAATCACATATTCTTGTTTCATGTCCAAATGGTTTGTTTCTCTTTTTTCTGGGAATTGCGTATTTAATTTGATCTCTTTTAAAAACTCATCCCTGTCCTATAAATGCGAGTAAAACTGCACAACTTGTAGATAATTTTCTTGCAACACATATGCCTATATATGTATATACATATATTGTATATTTAAACGAAGTCTGATGTATATACTTATCGATTAAATTTTAATGTTAGTACAGCGAAATATTACACATAAAACTATGCAGAATTCATCGAAATTTGTTGTATTTAGTATTCTTGCACCCCAAAAATGAATTTGGAGTTGAACGATTATTGTTCACATAGATGAATATATATATAGAGTTTATTTGAATTGTTCACAATTTTGTTAGCTATATTTGATCAAGCGATTAAATTGTTGTAATCTCTAGTTTAAAGTTAAATGAACGAACACTTTTTTAAATATGCTAAAGATTTGCGTTGGTTTTTTTTTTGTTTTTGTTAAACGACTATTTTGGTGTTTTCGCGTGATCATCCGAGCGCATCCGCAAATAAAAAAAAAACAATACACAAAAACATGTGGGCTAGTTATTTTCAGAGTGGGCGTGGCGCAGCACGTTTTCAATAATGTTTAATTATACATAATATAATATTACACACACATTTTTTTATGCTTATATCCGAAAGGCTAAATATATAAAAATATGTTTTACAACTTTATTAAAATCTCGCTAAACCAAAAAAAAAGAAAGGCCAAAACACAATTTGCCGAACTTATTGAATTTCACCGTATTTGTTTTGCGAAAGTTGAAAATATTTAAAGAAGGGCATTCAAATAGGCGCATGGGCGCATATAAAAAAATTTGAAGTAACAACAGAATTAACCTACTACTGATTACAGATTGTTTATAATCTTAATCTAGTCGAGCGTCTCGAAGAAGTCGTGCGGTTCCACAAATATCGCCGGGCTATTGCCAACGCCAATGGCCGATGATGGAGCTGTTGATGAAGCTGTTGTTGTTGTTGCTGCTGTTGTTGAAGCTGCCGCCGCTGCTGTTACTGCCGACGCTGCTGCTGATGCTGATGCGGAACTGACGCCCCTATGTCGACCACGACGCGCTGTGCCCGCTGAACTGCTGCTGCCGCGTATGCTGGTGGCTGTCATGACGGGATCATATGTTCTTGATGTGGCCGCCGCTTCGCTGCTCGATATGGACGATTTGCGGCGACGCTTGTTGCGTCGACGACGTCGCCGTTTGTTGGTCTGGACGGCGGCCGTCGATGTGGATGGTACGCTACATAGCGGTTCGGTTAGCACGCTGCTCCGCGGCATTGTCAGCGTGGTCTCGAACATCTTCAGCAGCGTCGGCGAACTGGGTCAATTTTGCGGAAACACATCGTCGATGGTAATGAAAGCATCCTCGCCCAGCGAATGCTGTCCAATTATTTTCAATAGCTCCGCCGCATGCGCCACCAAGTATTCTAGTGGCGGGCGGCGCTCAAAATTGAGCGACTCTGCAAATAATACAAATTATATGATTTATATATATAATCTCTCTCTATATGAACGATTTTTACGTACCCAATATGGCTGAATTGAGCGTGGTGGAAACGTTTTCACGTCGCGAGGGACACAACAGCCAGCCCAAAGGACTGGACCAAGGATTTGAGTAGGCAATCAAGCTAAATGCATCCTGCCAAATAGAATAAACATAAATTGCAATTTAGTTGTATATATGTAGAGTTCAGTTGTTATTTAAGGCACCTCCAACATTTGACGCTCCTCTTCAGTCATGAGGTTCTCCTTCTCCAGCTGCTGACCCATGCTGGATAGTTCCTTGCCAAATTCAAGTATCTTCTCAATGACACGCCCATAATTGCGAGAAGAGGGCGACACATCAACATCTGGAATATGTAGTTAGATTGAATAATAGTTGGAATCACTTGAGTTGCGATTGCTTTCATACCCATTTCCTCATCAATGGCATCTAGAGAGTTGCGTGCTACGCTGGCATTGCCATTAGAGCAGGAATCGCCTGGCAAATACATACACATACATACATATTTACATATTGCTCGATTTGTTTATAATTTAATAATAAATCTAATATATTTCCTATGCTTACGAAGTCAATCAATTCTGAATTCTTGTAAAGGATAAAGATTGTATAATTAAATTTCTATCGACCCATATCAAATTTATATTCCTCAATAGTCATCTAATTTTAAAACATATGCAAAATATTTTCAAATATATGTAAAGCAATTCTATAATTAATAATATCCCAAAAATCTCAAACAGAATGCTACAAAATATGATTTGTATGAAATACACACGCACCATTGGAGTGGCTGTTGCAAGGCTCCATTTCCACATCCATGCTATTCGAATCGTGCTCCGGACACTTGTTGGAGTTGTCATCAATAATCATGCTGCGAACGAGACAGACATTCATGTATTCAAAACTGCAACGAACTAAATGATTCAGCAGTTTGTTCGACTACACACATTTTGGGATCTGTTTTATCGCCTGGTTTTATCACAGCTGAGTTCGCAGTGTGGATTTGTGGCTGGTTGGTGGTGCAACTGCTGCCGCCGCCTTTGCTGTGCTTGAACGCTTTGGTCGACTGTATGACCGAAGTTTGATTTGTGGGCATGGTCTGTGTGGTAGCGGTTACTTTGTTATTGGCATGCTGCTGATTAAAGCCAATTAATACTTCTCTTTTTGTATATATATAATTAGGAAACGCACCTCAACATCAGCGCCATTAATCATCTCGATGAATTGACGACACTTGAGAGCAAACCACAGATTTTTATTGTTTTCCAAAAGACCCGGATAGGCACGCAGCGTATTCTCAATGGCCTGGCTCATTTTGCCCGTCTGTATGAGCTTGATTATCTCTGCAAATAGAAGATAATTTTAAATACGTACATAAATTTTACATGTAAGGTGCACAAACTTTGACGTGTCTTGATTGAGGGCAAGTCTTCATCGAAGGGCTGCTGTGTGTAGCCATTAAAGGCCTCGGCTGTCTTGCAATAACCACTATGCACCAAATAGGTGGATACCAGCCTGCAATAGAAGACAGCATTTATATTATGTTGCTTATATATATTATTATGATACCTACCTATTCATCAAATTTTCAGGGGTATCTAGAAGATGAGGATATCTATCGATTTTACGCAATACATTGGCGCGCATCTCCCGCATCATTTCGTCGATTTTGTCAAATTTGAAAGGCTCTTGACCGAAATTGGCATCCACTTCCTCACCGGCCGTTTGCAGACCCACTGTCGGATAGAGTTTGGTCTGTGTGGCATCAACATAATCATACAAAAATATTATTGACCTAAATTTATACAAATAGAGTTTATAATAACAGACCGGTAAGTCTCTAAATGCAATGCCCAGATCGACGCCGTTCTTGGTGTAGAAACAAGTGTTGTTCACAAAGTTGACGCAGCAGCCAATGACGTCGCCGGTGGTGAATGTAGGTCCATACGACTGCCCATTGCACGAGGAGCTGAACGAGTTGCCGTCATAGCCATGATATCCATACGATTGCTTGTCCCCACCTGTGTGCACATCAAATTTCAGTTATGCCTTCCTCATTACTTCAATCAATACGTACCTGGCAGGCGATTCATGCGAAACTGTTGGGCGGTCAGTCCAATGCCCATGTAACCGTTGCGTCCCTTCGAAATGATGCGCACTTCGAAATAGTACAGGCCACACGACGATGGAATCGGGTATGCTGTGCGCACAGATCCTGCTGCCTCGCTGTGTTGTTTGCCCATACCTGCAAGGGGTGACACAAAAAATATAATTAACAATTTATACATTACTTAACATTTGAAACTAATTAATATTTTAACATTTAGAATTAATTATAGTGGAATATGATTTCAAATAGCAATTCAGTGAAATATAAGCCTATAAAATAATAATGTTTATATTATATTTTATATTATACATAATATCAACAGCTTTTTCTAAGCGCTTCACCCCAATACTCCCACCCCCCACAGTGTGCAGCCAATCAGCTGTTTGCCAATCACCCATACAAGCGCTTGCAGCACGCGAATTTGCGTGTGAGAAGTGGGCGCCAAAAAACAAAACAACGGCAGCCTTAGTTCGCACAAGTGCGAGAGAGATCACTACTGTGCTCATAGCAGTGGGTTGTTCGTCACTCAAGGTAGCCGCGCGTTGGCGTTTTGTGTGTTTCTTTTGCATTTTTTTTGTTCGCTGTTGCTCTTTGTCCAAAAATGGCAGCTCAACAAAGCAGCTGTGCGCTACTGTTGTCGCCGTCTGTTAAATGAGTTACATAGTGTGAGCAGGAGCAATAGTAGAATAATAAAATGCCTCTGCAGCTTATTAGCTTTTTTTTTACTGCTTTACTTCTTACACATTTTTCGGCTGTATTTTCGAATGCTTCTAGCACAAATCTAACACACATTTATAACAAATTTCTAACTTTCTTTTGTGGATAATAGACATACATATGATTATGAATACTTATGCCAGAATTTTGCTTGTTTTGATGACTCATTTGGAAAAAATGTCACCAGCTTAGAACTCAAACGAAAACAATTAAACTTGAAAAAGTTAACTATAGCACAAGAAGTATTTAAATAATTGGATTAAATTCTCATTATTTGCTGTTCACTTAAGCAAAAAAAAAAGAACCCTAGTGCGTAATATCAAATGTAGCCCAATGGGATAAGTTTTTCAGAAATTTTGCAGATCGCTCCCAGAAGGTTATTTCCCTCAAAAATGTTATCTTTAACACTACCAATGTTTGATCTTGAGAGAGAACTCACCTTTATATGTGACACGTAGATTGTTGTGGGAGAGTCCAATGGAGAGGCACTTATCGTGTGGACTCCAGCAGCGTGGTAAAGGTGTCTCGCTCTCATTGACATTGGGATAGAGGAGACGCAGTGGATCTACGCCCTGATTTTGTTGTTGCGATTGGTGATTCGGATTGAAATTGCGGCCCGATGTTGCAGTTGCACCTGATCCTGCCCCGCCTCCACCAGCTCCTCCCGTGCGTGGTGAATTGTGGCTCTGACTGGAGCTTTTGTGGCTGCCGGCGTACATATCGTTGCTAAAGTGGCTGCCGTTGTTACTATAAAAGTGACGCGTGCGTCGTGAGCTGCCCCCTGAAGAGCTGTTATTATTATTATTATTATTATTGTTGTTGTGGTTGGTGCGCGGCGCTCGCAATAGCGGTGGCAGTGGTGCACGTGCAGTGGAATAGCTGGGTAAAACGGCCACTGAATGTAATCGCTGCTGCTGAGATGAACCACCAGATGCAGCGACTTCGGCGGCAGCGTCGTAGACTACGACAACGGCAGCAGCGTCGCCTTGCTGCACCTGCTCCTGTTCCTGCGCCTGATCTTGGTCTTGGTCTTCTGCCTCCGCCTCCTCCTCGTCGTGATCGTGCTCCCCAGCGTAGATGTCGTCCTCGTCAATTTCGCCTTCGCCCTCGCCTTCGTCCTCGTCGTCGTAATCGTCGATACGCTCCACGACGGCGTCGTTATCGTTATCGTTATCAATGGCGCCCGCGTCTATCGTATCGGCGATGACGTTCGCTCCAATTAACTCTGGTGGCGGCGGCGGCGGAGGCGGCAAACGCTGGTCGTTGTCCACCTGCTCCTGCTGCTCCGGCTGCTGCTGTTGCTGCTCAAGACGTGCGTCGTCCGCTAAGTTGTCGGCTGCCTGTTGAGTAGGAGTGGGAGAATGCTCATGTTCAGCTTCAGTTTGTTGGTCTTGTTGTTGGTGTTGTTCTATGTTTTCAATGTTAAATAACAGCGCTGCAGCTGCGCTGTTGCCAGTGACTGCAGTTTCATTAACAGTTGCTGCTAATGCAGCTGTTGTTGCGATTGTGGGCTCTGGCTGCAAATTACTGTTGTTGCTGATGCTGGTGCTGCTGCTTGCCGAGGATAAATTCGGATTATGCTCATTATCGTTATCGTTATCGCCATGCACAAAATCCATGTTCGATTTAATTGTTTACGCTATTATTGTTGTTTATTTTCTGTTTGCTGCACTCTGAGGAATTTTTGGAAGAAGCAAATTAAAAGCAAACAATAGATAGAAATATTGATACGAATATCGTCATGAAAGTGTGCTGACTGTATGTGTGTGTTTGTGTGGAAAGCAGATGCAGAAGAAATGCAGGTGCAAAGCAGTAAACAGCAACAACATAACAACAACCTAAACATGGCAGCCTGTGCGCGTGTGTGTGTTTGTAAGCATATACACATTCGTATGTATGTATGCATGCATGCATGCATGTGTGTACATTGACAGCAAATGTCCTGCTCTGCTGCTACTCCCCTGCATTCCCTATAACAGCACTTAACAGTATTAACCCTTATATGGGCACAGCAACAGTTACGCACACACTTAAGCATTGCACAAATCTTTTGTGAAAGAGCAATAGCAATATTAACAGCAACAACAGAAGCAGCAGTTTAGTTTTCGACGCGCAGCTGCAAACAGCAACAACAATATCAGCAGCTGCAGAAACAACAACAGCAGCAACAATAACAACATGCAGCAATGCACTGGGAATCAAGACAGAAAAATAATCAATAACCAATCGAGTTTTTTATTTTTTTCACTCTTGCGTTTCTAGCCAAAAAGGAGCAGGCAACTAACTCTGTTGGTAACAGTTAATAAATGCGTTTCAAATGCGTTTTACGTCGTTCTTTTTTGAAGTTTTCTTTGTTTTCCCCTAGCAGCCAGTCACAGTCCACACGTACACACACACATACACGCACGCACAAATACATAAGCACTGCGCACACACACACTCGTGCATACAGAAAAATTTGCTGGTGGCCAAAAAATGCATTGTAATGTGGGGTTTAGTCTGTTTGTGAGTTTTGTTGTTAATGCCTTTTGGTTAACTGTCTGCGAGTATTGAACATTGAATTCGTTACCTTTACGGAAGTTCAGTGCACTTTTTTTTTATCACAATTGACTTTTTGTTTAAGATTTTTACCTCGAATTGAGTGCGATGTGACCAGGTTTTGTTTATGTTGTCAATTTATGTTGATGTTAAGCAGCTGTTGTGTGTGTGAATGCTATTGCGCTGTAAAATATAGTAACTGTTAACTGCTGCCATTCACCCCGAACGATAACAGAAGAAATAATCCATTACGCGCGCAAAATTACCTAATTAAAAACAAAAAATGTATGAACGTGTGCATGTTTTGCTAATCACTAACTCACTACCACCATCAAACCAGGCCCAGCCCAAAATTTGCTTTGGTATCGCAAATTGTACAAAACTAACTGAATGAGAGCTTTAATAAATCTTTAGTGTATTTATAACAAAAATTTAAATAGAGATTATCTTTTAGGTAAATATGAATACATAATTTATAAATATATTATTTGCCACAAGATTTTCTATAAATTAAAAAAAATCAAAGTTGAATTAAAAACTATACAGTTTAAATAAAGGTAATTTCTAATTAATTACAACAAACTAAGAAAGCAATACAAAAATATGTCTACAATTAAAATAATTGTATTCGCAGTTGCCGCAAAAGTTGAAAGAAGCTTTTTAATAGTTCTCCGTGGTGCGGACATAATTAACGCCCGACGGCATTGATACCTTGTCGAAGCCTTTGGGAAAAATCTTATTGGCTTCCTCATCGGTGACGCTGGGCAATATCATGACCTTGGTACCTGGCTGCAGTTGGAAGAAAAATCACTCAATCAGTTGCCAAGTCTACAGATTATGTCTTCAAACAATACTCACGGTCCAGTTGGCAGGCGTTGCAACCACCTCCAATCGATCGACCAGCTGCAGTGAGTCAATGGTGCGCAGGATTTCACTATGAAAAACATGAAGACATACACTTAAGGAGCTGTCCAAAAGGGAAATGATGGGAATGGATTTACTCACTCAACATTGCGTCCCGTGGACATGGGATAGAACATGGAGAGGCGCACCTTGTGATCGGGGCTAATGATAAAGAGTGCTCGAATTGTTTTGGCCACCTCGGGATCCTTCTTCTGGTCTTCATCCAGCATGCCCAGGGAGACAGCCAGATCGCGTGTGGGATCAGCTATAATGGGATACGGAAAATCGCCAGGAATATCCAGGCAATAAGACTTAATGTCATTCACCCAATCTACATGCGAGTCCAGCGCATCTACAGAGTGCGCCAGGCACTTCGTGTTCCTCTTGGCAAATTCCGGCTGATGTACGGCAATGCGGCCCAATTCCGTCGTGCAAACGGGCGTAAAATCGGACGGATGAGAAAAGAGCACAACCCAGCTGCAATAGCAGTAAAATTAAAGAAATAAAAACTACTATACATGTATAATATATATATAATACAAATATAATACTCACGAGTCTCCCTGCCAGTCGTGGAAGTTAATGGGTCCCTTGGTGGTCTCCGCTTTAAAGTTTGGAATTGTTTGTCCCAGACGCATTTTGATTTCTATTTGGCTTTCGCTACAAAAACTACAAAACTACGACTACTACAACTACGTCTATAAAAACTTGAGTGTTTAGTTGCTGTTAGTTGCTGGATCAGACTGAATGGCTACTGTGCAGAGTCGAGGCTTTTTATACGCTCAGACCACAGTTTGGCTAATGGCATCTAAAATAAGAAACTAGCAAAAGGCAGAGAGCGAGAGCGAGAGAGAGAGCGAGAGATCTAGCAAATGTTGCCAAATGCGGTCTTATCTGGCATAGGTTTGCACTTGTTTGTTACATACGTACATATGTCGCCATAAATATATACACATATATAGCAAAATAAAACTACATGCACGTAATAATAATAATAATACCAGTGACAACTGCAACAATAAATTGCTAAAGTGTATCAAATGACGAATGATATTCAATGCATAATATTGTTTTTAGACTGTATTAACTGGAATAACTGTTTCTGTGCTGAACTAAAAACTCAGACTAAATCAAAACATAAACAGAGAGCCCAAAAGCTGAGAGAGCATCCACTTCTGTAATAGTATTAGTGACTGTCACTCACTTCGCAAAATAAAAGCTTATTTGAGCGCAGAGAGCGGTGCCTGGTTTGATGGTGTTAGTGAGTTCCATGCGATTACCAATACATGCACACGTTCAAGCTCGGCGATTGTCTCACGTATAGAAAATAAACTGTTTAGCTACTCATAAATTCGTGAATGGAACCGGAGAGCAACAGTTTGTATGAGTGTGTTAGTAATTTCTGTACAAATTACCAATACTACAACAAAATTACGCTCATCGTCGAATCGCACACAAATACAATTGATATGATAACCCTCGGATCTATTTGGTACATTGCAACATTGTGGATAGGTTCGCAGCTTAAGAACTAACTTCGAGTTGAGTATAAATGAAGTATTGCCAAAGATCAGACTGTGTGCCATAATCTGACCATGTGCGGCACCCTGTTCTCCACTTAGACTGCTCGTTACACTTTCCTCCGCACCCTCTTCCCTCCCAAGTTGTTGCTCTAATCGAGTTTGCTTATCTACGATGCCATACAAATGAAATAATCGAGGACAGGCACTTAAATATGCATGTGACATGTTGTTTTGTTTGTTAATCAACCCAATTCGAATGGAAAATCACCAGAGAATTTCAAGTAGAAGCAAGATTATTGCGTTTTACATCTCAGAATGGTAGTACGGAAACAAACATATTTAAGAAATTTAGCTAAGTGGGGGACTATTTCCTTCCGTATAAGCACTTGTTTAATTCGATTTGTACTGGTGTAGTTAAAGAAATTAAAATTTTCCAATAGTTGTGATCCTAACTGGCTGACGAACTAACGGCATCTGACACTTCTAGTATTAAACAGCCGAATAGTCTTTCCCGAATGTTCATACACGGATTTGACACAGAACATAAAATGAGCGTAACTCTACACAAGTATTGGTGTTTTCCATACAGCCCACTAATACACTCAAACAACCGAATGCTCTCTCTCACAATTACACAAAGTCTTCTGCCACAATCTCTGCTCTGCTTGAGGCAAGCGCTGAGAGCATGGATTGATACCGCCAAGCAGATAGTAATGTTACCCAGCGGGAATTTGCCCGAGTTCTGGAGTCGTTTTAAATGTATAATAATTAAACAAATGTGGATCTTATAAATCGTATATGTATATAATTTTATTATTTATTTCGTTTGACTTGAAGATATATCATATAATGATATTTAGTGTTTGGATTTACTGCCACATCCAAAAGCGGAACTGTTTTCATATTTTTAGAATTTGAAGTGCATTCGGCGGCAGTTTGAACTTCGGGTTCACCATGGTCATTAACAGGTTTATGTATGTCGTCCCCATCACTGGAAATATTTAATTGTTTGATGATATTTTCACTTCGTTGCATCCTTAAATTTTTAATAAGCCAATTACAATTACGCTATGTACATATTTATGATGCTTACTGATTAAAAAGATCTTCGCCGATTAGATACAAATTATCAACGATCAAATCGACTGCATGGAACACTGAATATACCTCAACCGTATTATTGCAGACGTAATGATAATACAACTCGATATTGTTATCCCGCATGTTAGATAAATATTCATATTTCTTAAATGGATCCATAAAGTTTGTCATTTGAGCTTTACAATCCCTCAATTTCTTAGCCAAGATACTGTTCTTATCTAAGACTTTAGTTCGCATTTTTGCATCAACATTTAGATGCTATGTGAGGTGATATCCTAAAATTCTGGTTATCAATTCTACGATATGGCGAATACTCACCTCATATATGGGGTTGACTTTGACCGCGTGATTGAAAGTTTTTGATAAGTAACGATGTAAATGACATCCAGGCAGTAATTTCAGAAGCAGTGGAATTCTATGGGATTGTATCGTATATAGTTTGTTTAATTAAACCCTTGTGGGCTGTTTAGATATACAGAGGCTTTGTCTTAATTAAAATATATGCACTCATGTTTTCCCTAATATTCAATATCTTTTAGTCACCGGAACTAAAGAAATTATTATATATTTTATGCTTAAGCAACGTGCCTTTCTATATACGCCAGGGCTGCAAGAAAAACACGATATTTCGATGCTTGTGAAAAGTGCATCGATCTTTTTCCACCTCTACAAAGCACACATGTGTGAGCTTCGCATTGCCATGGAATATAAACAACTGTGAAAGACCACTATATAATCGAGATCGGACAACTGAAAGTCTATCGGTCAATGGCAGCGCTCAGATTCATTTAACTAACCGAACATTTTAGACAAAATTTAATGATTAGGCAAACAAAATAGAGGATTTCATGTACCACTATAAAAATGGAAAGACTACTAGCAAAATCTAGCTTAAACAGTTTAAGTTTAACTTAAAGAGATTTTGAATAAAGCCCCCCAAATTAGAAGGAGCACATGGGTGTATCAATTAGTTGCACATACCTGTTCGTAAATCTGGTTGATAATTTAAAATTTCCGCAATGCATCCCAAATTTTGCAGCATTAAATTTATTGATTTTAAAATTTTGTAAATATTTATGGCAAGTTGGGCAAGGTTGTCTGATTCCAAATCTAATAAAAAAAGTAAAAGACAAGCAGCATAGCTCTTTATTTTTTTTTTATTATTTTTATTTGTTTTTTTTTTTTTTTTTTGGTAATTAAGAAACTGTAATTTCAATAAACTTAAATTTGCACATCAATCTTTGCCTCCTTTAAGCATACAATTAATGTGTGCTCACTGTTAATAATTCATTTTGAATCATTCTTTTTTTTTATTATGTATTATGTTTTATGTATTGCAGTTTTATTAATATGTTTGGTTATTCGACTTGTTTAGCGTTGCGACAAAAACCGTTCAAATGCCTCACATACATTTATGTATATTGTAAGCGTAAATTCAATTGCGAAAATATACAGTTACTTTTCTTTATTATATATAAACACACATATATATATATATACATATATGCAAATGTTTATACATATTGGTTAATATTTATCATTTCCTGGACAGTAATATTGTATATGTATATATATATAGATGTGTGTATATATTACCGGGCTTTTTGTTGTCGCCTTCACTGAATTAAAAATAATTATACTTTGCTTTCAATATAAGTATTTGTATTTTTGATTAGTTATTTCATTTCCTGTTGTTAATTTTCATTTCTTCTGTTACTGCCTGTGTTGATGAAGTTTTGCAAGGGGAGATGCTTGCATAAACATAAACTAAATATGTACGTAAATACATATTTATCAACAATAAAGCAAGGTGTTGAATTAGACGAGTTAAGTTAGTACTTAGCATTTTAAAGCCAATGCCAACAATCGGCATCGATCAAAAAATAAAATTCGATTTTCTAATGTTTTCACTTGCTTCACACACCGGTTTTGTGTCGTTTTTTTTTTGTTTTGTTTTCTTTTTTCCTTTTTTAAGGGTTTACATCGAAAACACATAGATCATAATAATAAAAATAAAACACTGAGACATTTAAGTATATAACAATTGCACATTGATATTGTTATTGCTGTTGCTTCTGCATATTTGCATATATAGTAAGTATTTTTATATAAGTACAGTTATAAATAGTTATCGCATAGATCATACGATATATTCATATACATGATCCAGCTGCCAAAGTGACCAGTTATTAAGTTATCTCTTCTTCCCTTCGATATATTGACCCAATATAGGTAATATACATATACACATACAAGGATACTTGAGTATATTTGAATAAAACAATTTTCAAACAGGCACAATAGAACTCATGCCTTGATATACTATCCGAAAGTTATATTCTTTTCGCCTGAAACGTTTCACATGTGTTTTTCTTTCTGTGAATTTTTATTTATGTAGCTCTTATTTAATTTATTCGGCTTCAAACTGATAAAAAAAATATATATAAAAATGGTAAAATAAATCAAAGAAACAATATTTTATATAGGTGTGAAAATAAAAATTTTGGGTGTATGTTTGGTTGTTTTTTTATTTGTTGTATTTTAGAAAAGAGAATTACAAATAATACATAATTTGTTTCTTTTGGTTCGCTTGAGCTCTGCAGTTATGCAGAGGTTGTTCTTCTTTGACGACGAAAAATATATATATGGGCATTATTTGTAATTACATATGTTGTGTAAACCAATTAGCCTTTGTTTATTATTATTATTGTTTGTTTGTTTGTATTTTTTAAGGAAAGCGACGCAGCGCATTAAACAAAAATAAAAGACATTATAGTTTTTTTTTGTTGACTGTGTCTTGTGTTCTGTTGTTGTTGTTGTTGTTGTTTGCTTGTATGTTAATATAAAACAAAATGTAATTATTTATTAAAACATAATTATAATAAATAATATTACTTTTAGGCATATGTATAGTGTACGCAGTTGGCCGAAATAGCGGAATAGTAAATAACTACACAAAACAAAATTCACATCTTTGCCGTCACACACACACACATATTCATCGTATTCTTGATTGGCTGATAAAGTAGTTTCCGTTTAGATTTGACCTCGTGTATATGCAAATTTAGCAAGAGCATAATATTTTGTAAACAATGACAAATTGAACGGCATGTGAAGCAAATTAAGACGTTTGGTTAGCTTATCATTCTCATTTTAGACTTTAATCGGCATTTGTTCTCTCAATTATACAATATTTGCTGCAAATACATTAATGTATTCATTTAAAACAATTGGAACAATTCTTGTATGTGACCACATCAATTGCAATACACGTATACTTAATAAGTATACGTATACACATATTAAACTGTCTATAAACCAGGTTTGGTTTCCTTATTGTTCCTTCTCAGTTGTATGCATGACAATAGTTCCTCCTGCCCATCTTAGCCTCAACTCACTCTCACACAAAACTATCATCATACAGCCACAATAAGCTGAATCAAGTATTCTTTTGCTGTTTCTGTTGTTGTATGTTTTGTTTCTGTATCTGTTTTTGTTTGGATTTGTGTTGTTTTGTGTCGATGCTGATGTTGGTTTTGATGTTGCTTTTATTATTACATTACTGCTCTCTGCTGTTTTCGACTTCAAAGATTTGTTTGTTTGTTTTTATATATCTTGCTTATGTTTTGTTTTGTTTGTTGGTTTTTGTATTACTGAATAATATTTGCATAGTCAAAAAGGAAACATTTTAGTTGTTTGGTTAGTTGTCACCGCCCTCCTGTGGCTCATCGCCATCACCCTGGGTATCGGAGGTCCAAAGAGTCAGGTTATCCCTCAACAATTGCATGATGAGTGTTGAGTCTTTGTATGAGTCCTCATTCAGTGTGTCCAGCTCGGCTATCGCATCATCGAACGCCTGTATTTTATATTCGTATTGTACAAATACAAGAAATAGAATTTATTATTAATAATACAATTGATTAGCCATAATATATATATATATTTATAATAACAATGCAAAATGCCGGCAAGAGGTAAATGCAAATTCAATTTATTTATTGTTCAAGTGCCAAAACGGAAGCAATTCATTTTCAATTAGAGAGGAATATAGATTTTCAAATTGGTTTAGTATTTGTGGATTGTAAAAAAACCGGTTTTTATTTGTTTGTTTGTTTCATTTAGCAAAACTAAGCAAAAATCAAAAACATATTTATCTAGCAAAAACTAATATATATCACCTAACGGTTAATGCACTTTCTCTTACAATAATCATTAAACTTCACCAGCAAGATTTATGTGGATATTGTGGTTATTGGACACAGGCACAGCACACAAAAGAGCAGCGAACACATAAGCCAGGCTAACTAACTAAAGCCGCTTTCAACATGCGAATTACAAAGCTCTTCATATATATATGAATCTGTATATTTATGTGTGTGTGTGTGTGTGGTGTGTGGTGTAGGTTTACTCAGACTATGAGTTAATTTAGAAGCAGACGCGTTACGGATGTTAGTCACATCAAACAACAACAATAGTTAAATAATTTAATAACTTAATATTGTGTAAGAAAACAATAAACAAGAGAAACGAAAAAAAAAAGACTGAACCTGTTTAGCTAAATGACAAGCCCTCGCTGGTGAATTGATAATTTCGTAATAGAAGACGGAAAAGTTGAGTGCAAGACCTAATCTGATTGGATGTGTTGGCTGCATTTTAGTTTTTGCAATATCGAATGCCTCCTGATAAGCTTTTTTCGAGTCCTCAACGACGTCTTATTAATTGTATGGTAACGTTAATTAAAATGAAACAAAAAAGAAAATAAACAAGCAAAATTCACAATTAGTTTTTTCTTTTGTTTTTTTTTTTCATATATGTTTCTATAAATGAAATTATTTGCTTATATGTAAGAACGAGTTTAAATAAATATAAATTGAAATTGTAATTGATTTCTGTTTTTTTGTTTTGCACTTTGCATTTGCATTTTTTTTTTGCTTGCTTGCCAGACACTTTGTTGTGTGTGTGTTGTATTATTAACCTGTTTAGCCAATTGGCAAGCCTTATCTGGAGAATTCAAAATCTCATAATAGAAGACTGAGAAGTTAAGTGCAAGACCCAAGCGAATGGGATGTGTTGGCTGCATTTTGCCCTTGCTAATGTCAAATGCATCCTGGTAAGCGGTTTGGGAATCGTCGACAACAGCTGCATTATTTTGATGAACACACAAGAGAATATAGGTTTACGATTTGTTGTACGTTCGGTATAATTTGATTTAAAAAGTTTTCAAATTTGGGCGATGTCATCATCTGTTTTGATGGTGTATGGTACTTACTGTTGCGTGCGTCTCCTGTGGCGACCTCAGCTAAATACCTGTAATAATCTCCCTTCATCTTCAAGTAGAAAACCTTGCTTTCTGGATTGCTGGCTTTTGGAATAAGATATTTGTCCAGAAGTCCCTGTTGAGCAAAAAGAACATCAAGTTAAATTAAAAACATTTTTATAATCAAAACATAAGCTGTCTGCAAATCAGAGCACACATCATATAAATAAACATTCGTAATTGCTATGCTCTCAAATAACGTGCCCATAATCCAATATTATGTCAGGCAAGGCTTATAGCTTATGCCACTTTGTGTACAGCTACAAATATAAATAGCTACATATGTATGTATATGTATGCCAATTTTACAGTTGACTACATCACTTCAAAGTATTATTGATTTTTTGTAACCAGAGAGAGAGAAAAAGCCAAACACCCGCCACCCCCTTCATTGGGGACTGTTTACAATATACACAAGTCGTCGTTGGACTTTTCGACTTATTTTTAAACTGACATTAAAAACCATTCCGCTTAATAGGTCAAAAGCTTGTCTTACGTTTTAAAATATATGGTTAGGTGCTGGCAGCCAAGTAGACAAAATAAGAAATTGCTGTAATTAAATTGACATTAATCAAGGCAAGTTGATTTGATTGGTGTTACTATTGCTGAGGCTATCTTATCTTAGGCGTGTATAAATAAAAAACATGAGTATATCTTGCTTGTTTCATTGTCTGTGTGCTTTAGAATATATAGGTGTGTAGAGGGTGGGTGTGTGTTTGCGTGTGTTTGTGTGTGTATTGCTTATAGGATGGATGTGCAGTGTGGCACCAGCAGCAGCATGTCTGGAAAATTTTCTTTTTAAAAATAGATTTATTGATTGTAATACAATTTGTCGCTAGTCCACACACACACACATAAGCAAACACACGCATGCACACAAAGAAAGCAGGGTGCACATTGGGCTATCGAAGCCCTTTTATAGTAATAATGCGGTGTTTGTAATTTCAGACTAGCCCTAACAACAACTGACGCGGCAATATAGACATATATAGAAATACATAAGTATATATAAATATATATATGTATATATATATATTGGCATTGGTAAAAGCAAAAAGGAGGATGGATGCTCATCCACAGAGCACTTGCGCAGTGCACAGCCGCCACAGTTGGGCGCTTTGTTAGAGTCAGTTGTCCCCATCATAATTTGCTTATTGCCTTGTGGTGAGAATGGGTGTGGGGTAGATATGTATTCGTATATACACACATATATATATATACATATATAGGAGCTAACAAGGTTCATGGTCATGGGCAAAAAAAGCGCTAAAAGAGAGCAAGAGAGAGAGAGAGCATAGCTATAGCAGCTGCTGTAGATACGTACCAGAACTTCATAGCAAATTTCTCTAAGCTCCTTCTCCACACGCTCTCTGTACTCGCGGGC
This sequence comes from Drosophila kambysellisi, assembly GCA_035042185.1. Lineage (NCBI taxonomy): Eukaryota > Metazoa > Arthropoda > Insecta > Diptera > Drosophilidae > Drosophila > Drosophila kambysellisi. Next base: position 8,899,467 of record JAWNLS010001251.1, read on the forward strand.
GAGCTGTTGTTTTCTGGCGGATGCTTCGGTTTTCTGCTCAATGGAGGAAATGACGCGCCACGATGACCTGTTGTTATATTTAATTGAAATACACAAATATATACATAATATAAATATATATATATATCTTCATCTAGTGTTGAGCGGTAAATTTACCTGCGCGCTCCAACCACATTTTTGTAGGCAACGGAGAGCAGATTTCTTTCCTCATTTGACAGCTCGACGCCCGTCTCTGTGACTGATTTCATGGCCTGAGCCATGTCATCGTAGCTAAAGAATACAAAGAAAAAAAACGAAAGCGAAACCACAAAATTAATATACAAATTCAATTATTTATGCGGTGCAATTATAACTTACCGCTCTGATTGCTCGGCCAATTTTGCCTTCTGGACCAGTTCTTCCTTATCGACTGTCGACATTTTGCTGTTGTTTTTTTCTTTGTTCCTTTCTCAGTTACTTGACCAAACTAATAATAATTTGTATGTGTGTGTGTGGCTGGTGTGTGTGTCAGTGATCGTGTGTGTAATTTGCCCACGTTCACGACTGTTACCGTTGATAGACAGCAGAGAAATTAATTAAAGTAAGGAGGAATCCACAGCTCAAAGCGTCGCTCACAATATGTGACTGGTTATCTGTAAGTTACAAAAGATAAATACAAATAGATATAAAACTAGTACACCTTATAAACAGCGTATTGCATTTGCTACTAATTCTAGTTTGTAATTCTCACGCGGCATTAATAAATATTAATAATTGCCAACCTGATCAAATATTTGACGAGCAAGTAACAAGCATCACCCACACACTAAATTGCAAGCTACGATTAATTCATTTATTTCTCCCGCCAACTTACATTCATACACATATACTCTATATATATATTCATATGTATAGAGTATATAAATGTGTAGATAGCCGCTTACGCACAAATACAAAAGGCAAAAGCACACTCACAACAGCTGCGCAAAGAGGAAAAAGCCCGAATAATTATCAACCGCTGCTGAGTTGCTCTTCCGACCAGGCCCAAAACTCGACTAAAAAGAGAACATACCCCAAAAGGCTGCGCTGTTGCTGTTGCAAAAGGAGCATAGCTTGCTGGCTTTGGCAACAAAGTGGCAACAGTCGCAACAAATAGCAGCTGCGCGCTGCAAAAATCGACAGACGATATTGTAATATGTTGCGTCCCCATATTAATAAAAATATAATTCGATATATATAAAAATAAATATATACATTTATATATATCTGGTTTTAAAAAAGAAATGCTTCAAAAGTTCAACAATTCGTTTTGGGTTCACAATTACAATTAGCATCCCAACAAAAAACAACAATACAAATGAATGAATCATTATTGCATTTGATTTGAGCGCGCACAAAAATTAAAATTCGAATATATTGTTGACTGCTTAAGTTGACAATAAATTGCGTTTCATGTTTAAGTTAAACAGCCAGCTGTGAGTCACATTCCACACGCACGTTTCGTGCTTGTATTTATTACAACATATATGTACATATAAACACACACACACACTTATCTCACACATACACGTGCATAGTATGATGCAAAAGGGTAACCTGTTGCCAACCACACACACAAACAAACAAATGGATGACCTTAAATGTTTGTGTGTGTATGTATAGATGGCATTACATAAATATTGATTGATTATTATTTATAAATAAATGCCGAGAGGCGTCGGCTGATTGATACATTTTCGATTATCCTCCCTTAAAGGGGGTTGGGCTGTCAACATAATCATAATAATAATAATAATAACGGCAAAATTATTATTATACCCAAGAGAAGGTTTGTCAGTCAGTGTTGCTCAAGAGGATATTTGCTCGAGCAGCTAGCGACGAGTGACAGCTTTTAGCATAATGTGCTTTTGACAGGTACACAATGGCAGGGGTCGGACCATTGGAAGGGGGGTGGTGGGGAATTGTGCCAACTTGCCTTGTTAGCAAAATTTGTTCTTGTGATTTAAATTGTTTGCCAACACTATTCACACATCACACGTGCCATGCCTGCCAAATTGACAATTCGGTTCGTTTAGTGGGGCCTAACTTCAAGTTGATGCACACTGATACAAAATCAATGGAAAAAAATTTACAAAAAAAAAAAAAAAACAGCAGCGGCGACGACAAGCAAATGAAATGAAAATAAAGGAAACACACAAAAAAGAATCATGCACATAGAGAAAAAAGTTAAAAATAAACTATGAATAAAAATTGAAAATTGAAAATAAAGAGAGAGAAATCTGTGGCTTTTTATGTGTGTGTGTGTGTGTATGTATGTGTGTCTGAGTAAGCACGTACATATAAATTTATACAGCCACAACCACAGATACGGATACAGATACATATATGAATATATGTATTTAGGCACAAGCATATTACTTGAATGTATCCACCCAAATGACAAAGATAAATGCACAAATGACACCAATGCACAAATCTCAACATGGTAACAAGAAGTCTGTTGAAATTTTTAGAATTTTGGAAATATCTTGGAGGTGCTTACAAGATAAGTAATACTAAACGACTTTGAAGTTATATCTGAACAATTGAATATACAACCTATATTATTTAATTAAAAACTACATTTGCACACACCCACTTGTTGACTATAATAAGTATTTGGTCTATAAGCGATCTAAACTGAATCGACCGTCAAAATCTAGAAACATTGAACCTTTAGCTGCACACAAGTGCAGGTAAATATATATATATATATATATATATATATATATACTTATGTAGAACACACTTTGTATGTATGAATAGATGGTTTGTGTTTTTTTCTTGGCGCTACTCGTTTTTAGGTCAATTGACGTCTTTTTCGTACAGTTATTGACAAAAAAAATAAAATAAAATAGAGAATACCTTAAACTAAATAGACCGCAACGGTGTTGGAGGCATTAGAATGAATTTTGTTAATTTCTAAATTCATCGACACACATACACGCACAAACACAATTGTATTTTTGTATATGGGTGGTTTGTGTTTAAATAGCATTCAGCAGCAGCAGCCAGGCCAGCCACTCCCTCCTCTTTATAGAGTGGAGCCCACAAAATCAACTCGCAGCCATGAAGTCAACTGTATGCGTCATGGACTGCGTCATTTTTTTGGATTTGCCTTACAATGAGGAAGTAGCGACGACGACGACAACTGCAAGAGTCAATTGCAGACTATTTTTGATGTAGATGTATGCACACAAATACTCATATATTTGTGCAAGTGTGCGTTATTAAAAGGTAAAGTAAGAAAGACGATGGCATTGGCTTTGGTCAGTGTATTACAGATTGTGGATGGATAACGGCAAAAATATAATTCGAAACCTTTTGGTCAATTCTGCGATGACGGCAACTTTGCCTACTGTGCAAAACAGCGCTGCTTTGCCAGTGCATAAGTGTATGTGTGTTTGTCTGAAATACACCATACCGGGCGGCAAATGTTAAATTCACCACACCGGCCCCATGAGGTCGTCGCGACAGCGGTGATTCGATTGCGGCTACATGCGCAGTAGAGGGAAAAAATACGACTATAGAGAAATGCAGATAAGAACGAAAATTCCAATACACAAAGTTTTAAGAAATAGACAACCAAAAAGAAAGCATCCAATATATACATACACCATATATGCAAACATAAGTATATCCTTTTGCATAGAGCGATATTTGATGTACAATTGTAAATTCTTAGATTTGAAAAGGCTACAAATAAAATGACTTAGATTTTGTAATCTATGTAGCTATGTTTGTATGTATGTGTGTACATTAGCAAACCAAGAAACAAGTGTGTGAGGGAGGAGGTGCAGGGTGTAGGAGGTAAAGAGCACGCAACAAAAAGTATAAAAATAATCCCACCGGAGTTAGAGAGAGACCAAACGGCAAAGAGAACAAACACACACACTTACACACAAGCTAGCACCGATGGTAGCGAGAGCAGTGCGGCATAAAAAGCACACGTAACCGCGTGTGTCGACAACTTGAACACAAACACACATATACACATACATACATTTAACGTACGTAAAAAAATGTTCACATATCTTTTCAGATACACACACACACATGCACATTATTATTACATACACACAGATTTCCAAATATACACACATATGCATGGTGAATGGCGGCAGCAAATCCAATAAAAACTGTAAAACTGCACCGTACATCAATATGTACATAGTGAATATAAGAATATAAAATTTTTTTGAATACTCATCGCAAAACAAATTACATTTACATCAAGGGAAAAAAAATTAAACTGAAGCTTTTTTTGTGCATATGCGTAATACATTCCGAGTTGCATACATATTTACATACATACATACATTCGTTCATAAGCACGTATAAAATGTGTGTGTATGTGGGTGTGTGTAGTTGAGCTATTGACGACTAAATCGCTTAGCGACCAGTCAGAAGCCAGAACACACTTGAGCAGAGCAGCAGAAATTCGCCTGCCTTCTTCGCATTAGCCAAGTCAGTCAGTTGTTGCCACGGCCGCCAACAATCAACCGAAAGCACTGAAAATACGAAGCTACAGACGAATCTTGCTACTACTACACCTAAATATATACACATTTATATAAATATATATATAATACATATACATTTATACATATATATATTTATAAGCACACAGATATAAAGTGTACCAATACCAATGCAGAGCGAACGCATATGTATTTTTGCACAAATTCACAGTACTTTTTGCGTAGTATTTTTATCGATCGTTCCATGGAAGCATGTAGAAGAAATTTTTTTTCAGTATGCGGCATTTGCACATGTTCTCGCCCCGCTTTACATTCGATATGAGTCGAGAATATGCTGTATGTATGTATAAATTAACCGAGAGAGAATATGCACGTGCTTTATTCAAGTTAAGGTTTTATATTTGATATAAAAATACACACACACATATATATATATATATATATTTCGTCCCATATTATTACTACTACTGCAGATTGGTTGGTTACCTTACATTCGATTCACTCGAAACGACAACGACGACTATCAACGAACGGCGAACGACTAAAGTGATGGCAAATGTTGCACACACAGTAAAAGCGACGAGCGCTGTATCTGTGTGTAGTTTCTCTTCATAAATACAGACACACACACATGTATACACGCAGACAGTCGTCAGCGCATGCCGCTACAGCATATGATACAGGGCGAGAGAGCGAACAAAGAGCTAAAGAGAAGGTATGAAAAAAATTGTGTGTGAATAGCAGTTAGTGTTGCCAACCTGGCTGCAAAATAAAGTTGCCAGGTGTGTCACAAGTGAATTGGGTTCGTTAAGTTTTTAAATGACCTGTTGACAAAAGAGTTCATTGGTTTATTATAAATTATATTTCTGAAGCAAGCAAAATAAACTGGAATGCAGGTATTTCTTGTTGTTGTTGGCATTTACAAGAGATATTTTTTATAGTTGTATGAGTGTGTGTGTGTGACGCATGCTACATAAATTTTGAGGGCGGAGCTTTGTTGCTGTCAATTGTGTGCAATTGCCTCGTTTAATTGAGTAATTTGAATGAGACTCGGACTTAGCTTGTACAAAATGTTAAATTTTCTGAATTCCAATATTACAAATTGTTTGCGACGGCCTTGCCTTTGCCTTCTATACAACAATTTGAGCATTGTAAACATTATAAGATAAAATAAAAATATATAAAATTTATAATTACAGCGAACTTCATCAACAATAACCACTTAAAAGGATTTGGGCTAAGCTCTCAAAATTCTACCTGTTTTGAGAACCTTCAAAGCTCTTATCTCCCGTCATGCACACTGATTAAACATATTTTTTTTTTAACTTCAACTGGATGTGACGGCAGCTTATCAGCAATTATGTGCTTTTGATAAGCACCAGAAAAATTATTGCTTTAGTACGACTAATGTTTTGCACTAGAGCCAATAAAAACATCATATCCGACTAGCGCTGCTGGAAGCAGTCTGATTTTTTAAATTCTAACTGATTAAAGAAAAAAAATCTTTTGTTGTTGGCAATGCTCCGCACAGAGTTTCACTCGGTGAATTCACTAGAATTACGTCATCAGCGTCCTACTTGAAATTTGTACAATTTTGTTTAGAATGCGTTTCGAAATTCTCTTTTTTCTGCAATGAATGTTACACAACTTGTATATCCACAATTTATATGTGTTGCATGAATGTGGGTAATTAATTCACTTAGCGTTTCAGAATCAATAAATGGGAAAAATGCGGTTTCTTGTCTTGCCGACAACATGGCGCTACTCCAAGTATGCCATAATTTGTGAGAACACTTAAATTACTCACTGCGCAATTTACAAATTACAAATGAAACAAACGAATATTTTGCACAAAGCACAGCTGTTGTTTTTTTTTAATGCACTAGGGTAATTTAATTATGATTTGTAACCCAATATATGTAAAATTACTACGTAAACACACCTTTAGTCGGCAATTTCTGCAGTGTGACCAGGCTAAAGATGCATTTAAATTCTTAATTTGCAGTCAACAGGCTTGCAGCTTGTTGTTAAACGAGTTGGCAGCAACATAAAAAATCGATGTATCGATAATATATAAATCGTATAGCGGTCGCACGTGTTTATTCCGCTGTTTAAATCTGGTCAGGATTTGAGTTGGGAATAAGATATAATTTACAAAAATGCCACGGTCCAAACGTGATAAGAAAGGTGTGTGTTAATGTATATTTTATGTTTAATTTGTTAATTTTCCTGTCTCACCGTTCACAGTTTCGCTGACGAAGACGGATCGCAAGGGTCTCGCATGGAAGCAACGCATCATCGACGACATTCGCTTCTGCGTTGAGAAATATCCCAATATCTTTGTGTTCCAGGTGCAAAATATGCGCAATAATCTGCTGAAGGACTTGCGCCAAGAATGGAAGCAAAATTCCCGTTTCATTTTTGGTAAAAATCGCATCATGCAAATCGGTTTGGGACGCACAAAAGCGGAAGAAGTCGAAACGGGAATTCATAAAGTATGTTTATAAATATTAATTCAAATGTGTAATAATTGATAATAATTTTGTAGCTATCGAAGCGGCTCAGTGGCCAAGTGGGTCTACTCTTCACAGAAAAGTCCAAAGAAGATGTGCTCGCCTGGGCCGAGAATTATTGGGCAGTGGAATATGCACGCAGCGGTTTTGCGGCAACGGAGACAGTAACTTTGCCAGCTGGACCACTTGAGGAATTTGCGCATTCGATGGAGCCGCATTTGCGTTCGCTGGGTCTGCCCACGAAACTGGAGAAGGGCGTGGTAACCATCTACAGTGACTATACGGTGTGTGAACAGGGCAAAATTCTGACACCTGAACAGGCGCGCATCCTCAAATTGCTAGGCAAACCAATGGCCAAGTTCCGTTTGACCATGAAGTGTTCCTGGACCAAGGACGATGGCTTCCAACTGCACGTTGAGGATAATGTGGAGGAGGAGGAGGAGGGGAAGGAGGCGGACAAGGCAACAGAGAGTCCCATGGAGGAGGATGAAGATGAGGAGGATGATGATGACGAGGAATGAGAACAGTGTAGCTAAGATTTCACTTAGAAATTAAGTATATAATTATATATATATATCTATATAGCTGTTATAAATATGTTTGTTAATTAATTTAGGCCGAGGAGAGATTGCCGCTGCCACTGCCTGCTCCCTTCTTGGTGGGCTTGTAGGCAATCACATATCGTTGGGCCACTGGCAACGGCTCCGCATAGCCATTCAAATACGATGAATCCTCGAAGAGCACCTCGTATTCCTCCGTTGCCATCTGCGGCAGACGATGCACGATGGCCTTGTAGAAGCAAGTTGTTTGTGGATAGAGAGCCATGACTAAAAAGTCAGGCATTTGCGAATACAACAAGAGCTAATATATTCCAATTGCAAGCATCCTTACCTACTGTATCCTTGGGAAATAGCGCATGCCCATCCGTTTCGGGATTGGCGCGCATCAATGGCAATGGAATCACTTTGCGCTTGCTCAGCACGTGTCGATCTTTTTGCTCCTCATCGATATCGATGACATCGTATTTGTTTTGCCTATGCAGAAATTGGACCACCTCAGCCAATATCCAGTTCTCCTCCTCGTCGGAGCCCTTGGCCAGCGCAGCCACATTGTCACCCACCTTGGCCACATAGCTGCTCTCCGCAGGAATAGCGCCACACAACGCCGGCGCACGTTCGCCTGGCTTGCCCACAAATAGGGGCAATGTTTGGGCAGACAATTGAACCATTTTCATGAGAGCTCCACGACGAATCGCTTCCTTGTTACCAGCATTGCGAGCCTATAAAAAGAAAATGTGGCAGTTTGTTTATGATTGCAATATCTGTGTATATTTATTTAGTTGTATATATTTGCCTGTATACGTCGTTCGTTGCGTATATTTCGAATTTCGTGAATTTTGGCCAAGGCTGCTCGGATAGTTGCCTCCTCTTGTGTTGCCTCCAAAATCTTGGATTGGAGAAGCGTTTTCAATTTGGGATTCGCTGTCTGATTTTGCTGGGCACGCACCAGGCTGGCAATTGAGCTCTCCGCACGTCGGCGCTCATTGTCAACTTTGTGTATGTGTTGCTGAATGTCCTTTAAGCGATCCTAAAACAAATATTTGTTTGTTATTATATTTTTTTATTAGCAACAAATTGCACTCCAAATTTAATTTAATTTAATATTAAGAGCTTATAAAAACCCACCTGAATTTGCTGTGCAGCACTTTCTGCAGTTAGAGGCATTTTGTTGTTTATTTAGCTTTTTTGTTTAATCTTGTTTTATGAATTTTACAAATGCTGAAATGACACTTAGTTGTTTACACGCAAATGCGCCTAAAATACCAAATATAAGAATACTAGAAAGTGAGAAGTGTATATCGCTGTCGATCGTCTTATCGGTATATCGATCTATCGGCGGACTGCCACAATTTGCAGTGAAAGCTAGCGAAAGTAATTTTCAAACTTAAATGTGATCATTGTTTAGTTTGGTGCTAGCGAGGAATATGTTTACGGCAACGTGCGTGGCGCCCGTTAATATGGCCCTAGTCAAATACTGGGGCAAACGCAACGAGGAGCTCATACTACCCATCAATGACTCCATTAGCATGACGCTGGACGCCAACGAGATGTGCGCCAAGACAACAGTAGCCGTTTCGGAGAGCTTCAAGGAAAATCGCATGTGGCTCAATGGCGACGAGCAGCCGTTCCAGGCAAATGCCCGCCTGCAGCGCTGTCTGGAAGGTGTACAACGACTCGCTCTGGCGCATGGCGGCGCTCACAGATTTCCACTCTCGTGGAAAGTGCACATCGCATCGCACAATAATTTTCCAACAGCCGCTGGACTCGCTTCCAGTGCGGCTGGCTATGCTTGTCTTGTGTACACGCTGGCACGCCTGTACGATGTACCGTTAGACGAGCAGCTGACGACAGTTGCACGGCAGGGCTCAGGTTCAGCTTGCCGTAGCTTATACGGCGGATTTGTGCACTGGCAACGCGGATCATCGACTGATGGCAACGACTCGATTGCTGTGCAACTGTCGCCTGCCTCGCATTGGCCAAACATGCACATGTTGATTCTGGTTGTGAATGATGCACGCAAAAAAACTGGCTCCACAAGTGGCATGCAACGTGCTGTTGAAACCTCTGCATTGATACAGCACCGTGCCAACCATGTGGTGCCACAACGCATTAAGGACCTGATGGTGGCCATTGAAAAGCGTGATTTTAAAGCATTTGCCACAATCACGATGAAGGAATCGAATCAATTGCACGCAATCGCCCTGGACACCTTTCCGCCGTGTGTCTACATGAACGATGTCTCCCACTCCATTGTCAATTTCGTGCACGAGTACAACGAGGAGGCGGGCTGCCTGCGTGTGGCATACACATTTGATGCAGGTCCCAATGGTTGTCTTTATGTCCTTGATGAGCATGTGCCTCATCTTTTGGCCGCCATCCAATTGGCATTTCCCAATGATGCCCAGCAGAGTGTCGAATATCTGAAAGGGATTCCAGTGCCAGCTGTTTGTGAAAAGAATGGTTCTGGGGAGGATTCAGCTTCTGTTTACCACATCAACGACAGGAATACGCTCAAATACATTATCCATACAAAGATTGGCGAGGGTCCTAGCCAGCTGGGCGACGACGAGAGTCTGCTAATCGACGGATTTCCACTGCACAAATAATTTTCAAGGTGTGATTTATGAATTATGATTCATAACATATATGAATATTTAAAAATTAGCATAATCATAGTTTGACCTTTTTACCACATCACATTTTTATTAACTTTGTTGGCGCATTTGAAATAAACATTTTTATTTCCATTATTTTGCGGTTTTGTTATGCTAATAAGTTTATCGTTTTGAACTTTGAGTACATTTTGAAAAAAGCACTTTTACATTTTTTCTTAAAAGGTACATTCTGTTTTTTTTTTTTTAAATAATGTATTTATTTAAATTGTCTCCTTTGTTAGTATAAAAATAGATTCGAATTCCCCGAATTAGAGATGGAAGCGTGTCGTGCTCCATTACGTGCCTTAGTCGAAATAACGTGACAATAATATAAAATAGCCTAAGGCAATATGGTGACAATAAACATTCAAGTAGTATTTGATTAGCGTAGGTTACATATATATATATATAATCTTTTAGGTGTTTATATCCAATATTTATATAATACAATTATGTGTATTCTTAAGATTATACCAAAATATGCGTTACAAATAAATGTGTAGTTTTTAAATATTAAAGCATACAATATACATTTCTTATTTGGATGAAAGTGTTAAATCTTTCTTCTATATAAATGATATATACTATTAAGAAATATAGTTACTAAACATCAAAAAACTCAAATAAGCTATAAGCAATAACTGCTCAACAAAACAAGAAAGTATTTTTCAGCATTAGATTTTTGCTTTAATTCAAAACACGTAATAATACTTGATCTTAAGAATACATATATATAGGGGTACAATCCTTACATATATATATATATATACATATATTAGTGTATATACATCTAAAACTAAATAAAGAAGCACTTTTCAAAAGCAATTAAATGAAGTGCAAATAAAGCATTGCACGTTTAGAGTATAATTTAAGTTTAGGTAAAATAATTAAAGGTTTGTTGTTTGTGTTGATGGAAAAGGCACTCGATGCTTAATGTGATTTGCTATATATATAAATATATATTTAGCACGTGGACTCACTGCAGTCGGTTAAGTGATCTATTGTGTCGATAACGACATGATTGCCAGTTGTTGGCAGTGTGTCCAAATCGAATGTATTCGATGATGCATTAAGTAAAAGCTCTAAGGATATCTCCTGCTCCATTGCCACCGCTGAAAGGAGCACAACACCATTTTCAGTATCGACAGGCGTTGCGATAGTGTCCTCAATGATGTTGTCCTGATCATCCGCGTCCTCCTCGGCATCTGTGTCATTGTCATGGTCGTCCGATATTAAACTTGACATATAACGTTGCACAGTCGCCTCAGCGCTGAGCTCCCTATGTTATTTGCCCGCAATCAGGGCTGCATTGGTAATGGACGGAACACTGCAACCGGCCTCCACATGTTCTATGACCTGTTGCTTCAACTGGGCCACATGATCTTTGAGTCCCTTAACAATGCCGGCCAAATCACTGTTCTCGCCCTTGAGGGACTTGACACGATCCTCCAGTTTTGAGATGCGTTCCAGTTTGCGTTTGCGACACTTGGAGGCGGCAACACGATTTCGTTGACGTTTGCGCTCTAACTTAATCTTCTCCTGATCGGCCATATCGATGGGACTAACCGTTGGTGAACTGAGCACATTATTTGGCTCATCCTTGATGACTGGATAACCATCTGCAAAATACAAAATGAAGCACATCAATAAGATTTATAATTAATGATAATGAGCAACAACTTACCACCGCTGGTGTAGGTAAAGGAGCCGCCACTGATGCCATTATTAACGGCCGTCATTGTGGCGGTTGCCACTGCAGCCGGATTGCTGGTAGGAACAGCTACAGCTGCAGCTGCAGCTGCAGCAGCAACAGCAGCAACAGCAGCATTGTTGCCATTGCTGCCCAGCAGCGCTTGGCTATTTTTGCTGGTGTGCAGATTCTGCAGCGCTTCCTCAAAGCCCCTGCCAAAATCCTCTTGCTCGGAGGTGATGGCGCCCACTTTCGAGGGGAACACGGTGCCCGGTTGTGGTGTTTGCATCATTGTGCTCGACAGCAGAATTTTCTCCAGATCGGGTGTGTTCAGTGCCTTGCCGGGCACATCGGGTGAATCGATGAGTAGAGGTGCCACAGCCCGTTTGTTCTTCTTGTTGAGGTCCAGGAATGCGGGACGTTTGCTGATGTTTGGCGTTGAGTTGTTGCTGTTGATGCTGGTGTTGGGTGTCTGAAATTCCATTGAGTCTTCGGCTGGTATTGATTCCGGTTCTGTTTTAGGTATGATCGGTGCGGCGTTTGAATTATTACTGTTTGTGTTGCTGGCGAGCGCAGCAGCGGAAGCAGCAGATATTTTCATTTTTTCCTTCAAATTATGACGTCAGACTGATTACAGGAAAAAAAGAACGGAAAGAGAGGGGGAGAAAAAAACAAAGCTGTTTTCGTGATAACTTGTTTTAGATGATGACTCATAGCTGCCTCTACGCCTCTCACCCGCCACCCTCTTCCACACACACACACACGCATAACAAATGATATCGCGAGCTCAAACAAACATCGTTTAATGCTGCTGCTTCACTTACCAAATTTACCCAAATTTGGGATTACATATATTTTATAACAAATAATAATATAATTTACACGTATACGTATTTGCTAAGAATTCAACTTTATAAATTTTTCGAAATCGGCAATAGAATTGCGTATTATTGAATTGGTCTTTAGTTTTCAGTGATGGCTATTGGGTTGCCACATATTTTGGAACAACACAGTCAGCTGTTTAGTGCCCACATATCGATAAGGCAGTGCGACTTGTTGGCAACTATCGATAGCGGCGCTGCTTCTTCATCTTCTTTTCCGCTGAGCTGTCAAAAACGTAGGTCGACTATGAAATAAATATTAATTAGAAATCTAAAAAAAATTGCATTGCAATAATGCATCGGCAACTGTTGCAATTATTAATGAATAAAATGGGATATAAATTGTGTGCTCTAATGAATATTTTCTGTTTTCATGTTGTGTTGCTGTCCATCCCAAGAACAGTTTGATAATTCGCAATGGCCAAGTCAAAGAATCACACAAATCACAACCAGAACAAGAAGGCGCATCGCAATGGCATCAAGCGTCCAATGCGCAAACGCCACGAGTCCTGCCTGGGCGTAAGTCTAATTTTGAGATAAATACAGTGTGCATACAAATGAAAACAATTAACAATTTATTTATCGTTGAACAGATGGATGTCAAATTCTTGATCAACCAGCGTTATGCTCGCAAGGGTAACTTGTCCCGCGAGGAGGCAGTGAAGCGTTACAAGGAGCGTGTCGCTAGCCAGCAGGGCAAGCCAAAGCCCGTTAAACTGTAAATTCCTCGCCTCGATAATCGTCCTTGTTGCTGTTGTCGACAAGTGTTGAAAATCGTGTCTTAGAATAAAAGGAACAACTTTTTAACGAAATTACACAAATTGCTATCAATGTTTATTGTTTTGTATATTGTGGTTATTTGAAAATGTAAGAAGCATAAAAGTCACGACTTGGTAAACATATATATATATATATAAATATTTATATATTTATACATATGTATGTAATCAAAACTAAACGAAAGTTTTGTTTTGGCACATCGCATATCGATAATCACAAGTCTGCTTCTATGGCGCGTTTGTCAAAATTAGGCACATTTTGTCATTTGGCAATCTGGCAACATTTCCAACGTTTGGCATCAGACCAGTGCCAAGCAAACACTTCGGCAACTGCTCGATTGAATGAAAATCCGTCAATGCCTTGGCCATTGTTTGTTGGGTAGCAAACCGCAGCGAACATAGAAAATTGTCTTTCGGTTGCCATATATGTAATTTATATTTAATAATAGTACACATTTTAATATAGCATGTAGAGCATAGTTTCATAATTGTTTCAAAATTTACTTATGTAAACAGTGCAAAATGTGTGAATTACAGTGAACAAATTGCTTTTCGCGCAGTGTGCTGCGAGTGCTGCTTGGTGTCTCCGCCAATGTATATGTACATTGTATATTTGTACGTGAATATATGTATAATTATACATATAGTTTAATGTGTGTTCGTGACAGTTTATTTAAAATACATAAAACCCGTTGTTTTACATAAAACTTATATAATTGTAACTACTAGTACGGAAAGTGCTTACGTTTAAGAGAATAGTGGAAAAGCAAACGCTAGCGAAATAATCACTTTTTATCGACGTTTCATTGTCGCCACATACAAAACTCGCATACAACAATAAGAATACACGTGCGTGTGCACACATACACCCATACATACACAGTGTATACATAGATACAGATATTGGGCAGCGCTCAGCTGTGCTCGCTCAGCTGTCGTTTGTTGTTGTCAATGTGTTTGATCCTGGCGAGATTGTTTTGTTTTTCGCGCCAACTTTTTGTATATCGGTATATCGTTTCAACAACAACAACAAGCCTTGATATATCCAATTGGTGAGTATCATTCGTTTTGGATGTAAATATATAAAATCATACAATCATACTAATTAGATAATTAGTATGCATTTTATTTAATTCTACATTTTTGTTTTTGCAGTAATTCGACAAAACTATCGCAAATTATATTATTTAATATTTGATATTTGACTTAGTGCTTAGTTAAATCACGAATCCTTAGAAAATTAATTCACCACACAATTGTCGTCTATTGACCGCTAACTTAAATATAATTATGCGTCGTCATGACTTTTGGCTGAGGCGCTAATTTTGTACAATAATATTGTGTGTGAACAACCAATTTGCTTGTCTATAGTTATTTTGTACTGCAAAATAGAATGCAAATTAATATATTTAAGCAATTTTTGCTAACTCAGCGTAATTAATAAATATTTATTTATTTATAAATTATAATTTTATTTTAATATAAAAATAATATTGTTAAAGTAGTTTAATTTCAAAAGTATTTAGTAATGTTAATGAGTATTTAATAGGCGGAATTGAATAATCAAACCAGTTCTATCTTATATATCTACCGTTATTGGGTGCCTTTGTAATCAGTCATAATGGAAATAAATTTGTCATAATGCGAGCATACTCGAAAGTAAGCACACTTAATCTTCACTGTTTCCGTCTGTGGCATTCTGAGTATTTACCAACTGACTGTGGTTGGCACACATCCAAGGAGCTTATCAACGAAATTGGGTGATAAGCGAGTTTGTTGTCTAGATATGTTCAGAATATAAATTTTATTATATCAATCTGACGTCGTCTTGCGTCTTGTCAGTGCACTTGCCAAAAGATTGCAGTCCTTTTGTGATTAATGCCACCTCTCAATATTTTGTCAATATCAATATATTATAATTTCTGTAATATGCCTGATGAAGTTGTAATTTAAAATTAGTTTTTTTTACTAAAAATGCCATCAATCATTTCATTTAGTCTGAAATTGATCTCCATCAGTCGTTGCGAAGTTGTCGTTATTTACTTTTGAGTGCTAATTTATTTTGTTATTTAGCAAATGAATTCTATGTACGTACAAACCATTCGTCTGTATGAATATTACCTGTAGAGTATCTCCTCTTTACATTAAAATACATTGTTTATTTTTTATAATTGGTATAAGAAGATTTTGGAAGTGTTTTCAACGTCTGCCTTAAAATTTGGTTTCCCTGATGTACTTCAAAATAAGTAATAATGTAATAAGTAATTTCTTTCTTATTATTATAAGGGGTATTTTTGCGTCGATCAGTTGTAATAATAC
This sequence comes from Drosophila kambysellisi, assembly GCA_035042185.1. NCBI lineage: Eukaryota > Metazoa > Arthropoda > Insecta > Diptera > Drosophilidae > Drosophila > Drosophila kambysellisi. The sequence continues at coordinate 8,915,362 of JAWNLS010001251.1, forward strand.
AATTAATGCGCCACAAATTGATGTTAATTGATGTGTTCACAAATATGCAGACTAATAAATTATATTAACGGCAGGCAGCAATTGGCCAAAATATTTTGCAGTTAGCTACGAAAGTTTGAAAGTGCCACAGATATTATTGATGTCCGCCCGTGTGTCAGTCGAGAGTCTTTCAAGTAATTTATCAAAAATGTTTGAAAAAGTGCCTGTTTATTCCATATCACAGTTTGTGGAAACCCATGTAGCAGACAAAACGGATAGAAAATTCATGACGCAAGTGAGTTTTATTCCATTCCCATCTATTGAATTACTAGAAATGAGTCAACAATTGTAAATGCATTTGTTACTTGATACTTCTTGGAATGCACACTGGCACTCACACACACACACACACAACAACCACTCAACAAATGCGACTTAATGACAAAATATCAAAGCGAAATGATTGTTTGCCCGTGAATTGTTTCTATCTCAGCTATTCTGGGAACTGTTGACATCGCTTTGATGCCATTCAATGCACAAAATTCGTTTTGTATAAATAATTATGCAAATATTGTTGCATATCATTTTTCTGTTTTTATATTTCTATAGTTTTATTTTGTTGTGTGTCAGGGCTTCGCATTCCAAACTCAAGTTGGTTGTTTTTCTGTACCCGCCGTAAAGTATGCTACAGCTATTTTTGTAATTGGCATCCTTGAAGTCGTTGCCAAGCAACAGCAAATTATCCTTTTTGCTTGACCTACATAATCTGCTCCCTTTTCATCAAAACGTATTCATTCCCGAATACATTTTTTCTTTGTAAATGAAGCATATTCGATTTCTGATTGCTTCTTGAAAGATTTAACTAACAATATTTGTTAGCAATATAAAACAGTGGGTTTTTTAATAGCTGGCCTAATTCAGTAACAGTGCATTCACTGGAAACGAGTATTCTGTTCATTCAATTCAGGGGAGTCAATCGTACTTTCGTTTCTGTTGTTACGGTTACGTTATAAACATAACCAATATGTTTAAATAATAAACAATGTACTTTATGTACATAATTCTTGTTCCTTATTTGTGTGTTTTACGTTACCAGACAGTCAACCGGCTTTTTTATCAGTCAACGAGATCTTTTTCAGTCTGGAACATCAGTAAAACAGAGAGTGTACTGCAAATACACAAAAGAGATGAAGAGAGAGAGAGAAAGGTGCTGTGAGTTAATTGATGTCGTAAGAAAATGACAACAACAACAACAACAACAACACTTGTTTGTTACGATAACCAAATACAAATGTACGTATTTTTGTAACCATTGTCATTGCTCATTTTTGGAGCTAGTCATTTAGTTGCTGTGTATATGTTTGTGTGTGTGTGTGTGCGTCTGTTTGTGTGTGTGTGTGTGTGCGTCTGTTTGTGTGTGTGTGTGTGTGTTTGTTCTTTCTGCGTGTGTGTTTTTGTATATAAGCGCCGTTAATGTTGCGCTAAATTGTTGTATTTTATCAGAAAAACGCTGTAAAAAGAATGTTGAAGAGTAGCGGATACCCTGTAAATAAGTCTAAACTGTGTTTAGTATATGCAAGAGAGTAAGGCATTAAATCCATTAATCTCTGTGTTAATTACACATATAGTCTATAAACGACCTTATCTTGATCATTATAATAAAATATACATATGAGCAAAAATCCAAAACACATGTCTCGTCAGTTGAGAGGGTATAAATAAGTGAGGAGAGAGTGTGACTAGGCTACATATTTATTTATTTTTTTTTTTTAGCTGCATTTTAGCTGCTGTTGTCGCTGTCTGTCCAGAAAGTCGGCACGATTGGTTGCCTGCGGTTAGTTTTCCTTCCGTGCGCGTGGCGCGTGCTCGACAAATTCTCGACAAAAAACAAGCGAAATTAAAAAAAAAAAAACAAATACAAAAATAATTAATATTTAATTCCGTCGAATCGGTGCAGTGGCAAAAAATAACACAATTAGCTTAAAATGGGTTATCAGACGTAAATCAATATTTGATAAACACATGCAAATAATTTCTCCCCAATGAATAATCTGTGCTAAACGGAAACTATATACATACATATATATACATAGATATATGTATAGCACAAACATAATGTAACGATTTGTGTGTGTACCGTTGTGTTGTTTATAAACATTTTCACTGCAAATCCAAAACAAACATTGCAAAATGAGTCGCACGCCCAAGTTAAAGCAATTGGGTCGCGCCTACTCCGAGATGTCACCACTAAATCCCCCAGTCTCGGCCCGCTCCACAACTCCACCGACAACGAGTTCAGGTCACGAGCGCAACGATTCTACTGGCTATGGAAGCATATTTCCATTTGGCTTCTTTCGCGGCTCTTTTGGCCGCAGCGGTAACTCAATTCAGGTGAATTTCTGTCAAAGATTAGCACCCACATATGTTTTAATATGAACTATTCGGGTTTTCTGATAACAACAAACTATTTTTGTTTCGCGTGGGAAGCCGGACAATCAGCAGTCAAAATAAACATATTTTTATACAAACATGTGTGTACACATCTGTATATAGTTAGTTAGTAAGTTATATACTGATTAGAATTATATGAGCAATAATTATATAGAAGCAGACCTGGAACTATTTTATATACATACACATTACAATATGTGCCTCTGTTTATATATGAACTATAATTCATATCTGTTTACTGTCCATGCAAATATATTTATGTAACCAGTTTTAATATGACAGTTGATTTTCACGTGATGTGTGACTAAATATAGTAAATTAATCTGTTGATCGTCAATTCTAAAGGTATAGTTTTTGTTTTTTCAACAGCCCTAAAGTATGCATTTCCAAAACTACAATCAAATATGAACCGATTTTTAAAAGAAATACTTTTAGTCATGGTTTGGTCTCCAGATTAAAACTGCATTTAAAAAAAAAAAAAAAAAAAAAATTATATTCGGTATCGAAATCTATGATAAAATTCTATTCCAAAAAATCATTTTGGGAACTGATTCAATCAAAAACTACTTGTGGATTGATACAAACATTGCAATGCTGTAACTTCGGCAAAGCTAAACAATCAATTTTTGATTATGGTTTGGCATTTATAATAAATATAAGTTTACTCTATTATCTAAATTATAGATACATAAATATGTACGTAACTTGGATATATTGTATCTGTCTAGCAGGCCGTAAATTACGATTGACACTCACTGTCAGTCGTAATAAAGTATATTGGGGGTCTGTCATAATTAAAGTCGGTATTCTGAGCAAATGCCCTCCACGGGCCGCTTCACTCAAAGTCACAGTCTTTAATTCAGTACTATTTGATTCGTAGCCTGGAACGCTTCGTCGTGGATATTCCAGAGCTTCTTATTTTCGCATAAGTGTGAAAATTATAATAAAAAAAAAGAAAACAAAGGAAAGATAAAGATAATAAAAGAGTAAATCTGTTGGCTAAAGGCAAAGTTTGCATATTGGCAAATAGGAAGTACACATTTGTTTAATATCCGCTGCCTTATATTCGTGGGCTTATCGGTTGTGGAGCTGTGAGACACATGTTTGTTCTATTAATTAAAAGTCAAAAGCAAACTTGCTTAGCTTTTGTGCAATTTATACATATATGGCATACATATATGGCACTTGCCCGCGGCTAAATCCGACAGTTTCTTTGCAACGCCTCTGGCAAGCGGTCGAGTCCAGATAATAGCTTCAATATAGTTTTCAGTAAAATTCCTTCAAAACGGAACTTAGCGGCGAGAGTTTGACCAAAATGTTTAAATCCCGTTTAAAAACGCATCCGGGCGAATCCGAGGTGTGTGTGCTATAATTAATATATATATAAAAAAAAAAACAATTTAAATTAATATTTTTAATTGTTGTGTGATTTTTATTGCATTTATTCCACTGTTACTTAAAGTATGGGCGTAAAGATTAATACTTTTTGCCAACGATAAGCGTATATATTATGTTTACATGTTTTAAAAGATGTGAAATATTTGTACTTAATAAATTATTCAGTACAATGCAGTTATATGTACCTACGTATATGTGTGCTAAGAAATAATTATCTTTAAGTTAATTATTGAGTGAATGAACTATTTGGTGTTCGTATATATTATTATTATTATTATTATTATTATTATTATTATTATTATTATTATTATTATTATTATTATTATTATTATTATTTATATTTCCTTTATTATTATGAAGAATAGACTCTCTCAAAATCAGAGACAGTTGTCTGGTTTCCCCCTTCCCAGATAAGGCAATCTTTGTCTCTATCCACATACGCATTGTTTAATTAATTTTTGTTTATTCCCCAACCAATCAGTTCTCAGTAATTGTTTTTGTTTGATTCATGTATACAGAGTTGTGTATATGCAGCATCAGCGGTTTGAATGTTTCTTCTCGATTCATGAGTACTTTGAATGAATATTACTCTCACTGAGTAACTGTCCGCTCAACAATTGGTTTGATATGTGTGCAACAATTTCTGTCAATTAAACATACATAAAAGTAACTAATTCTATTGAGAAACGACTGCAAAATAAATGTGACTTAAAAGCAGGGTATTCAAAAAGAAATACGAAAGCACCCACAATTCACAAAATGAAACTGAAATACGTAAGAGCTAATCAGTTTCGAACAAGAGGGCAGCTGCAGCTCTCTCTTTCGCTCTCTATCCCTCATTCTCTCTCCCTCTCTCTCTCTCTGTCTCTTTCTGTTCACACAGCCAGAGGGGCGGGAGGCGCTCAATATTGTTGTTCGAGTCATAAACAGAGAACGCAAGACTTGCGAGATAAACTTAAAGTGTCCGCACGGCATACAAAGAACCAGCAAGATTGGAGAGGAGCACACGCAACATGCAGTCGGTTGATACAGCGTTCTTCCAGCTTAAAATAAAAAAACCAACAACAACAACAAAGACATCAACGTCATCTTCTGACCCACAGACGACGATGGCAAATGCAGCAGCAGCAGCAGAGGCAGCCAGTTCAACAGAGACCAAAGTGGCAAGCAAGCAACGGACGATTGGCGCCTTGGTGCGTGTGTTGCACGATACGGATCTGCAGTCGCTGCATCGGCCGCTGCTCGAATGTGTCGATGAGAAGTGCAGGCGCAGCAACAGCAACAGCAACAGCCGCAGATTCAATGAGATTGCGCCACATGCCTCGTTGCCGCGCCTGGTCATCAACTTTGAGAACTCGGATGCACCAACAGAGACCACAACGACGACGACGGACAACAGTGGCAGTTGCAGTGTGGCAGGCACTTTATCGCCATCGCCAGCGCGAGCACGTTCGCTAACCCCAGAACGCTTTGGCCAGCAGCAATTAAATGGGGATGCGTGCAGTGGCAGCATCAGCGTCAGCGCCAGCGCCAGCGGCAGCGGCAGTGATCTTCAACACGATTTGAGCACAACGCCCAACACGACACGACGTTTCAGTCACTTCAATCTGGCGCTGCGTCGCTTCTCCCACATCCATGTACATGTACTACTCCATACTCAATCAAATTCTATTTTTATATACTACCAACTACCAGTACTACTACCAACTACCAACTATAACTACAACAACAACTACTACAACAACAACTACAACTACCTGTCTAACAGATATTCAGTTCAGTTGTTTGGCTCTTTGGCTGTTTGGCTGTTTGGCTGCTTTGCTTCTAACCCTTGTCCTTGCTTGCCTGTCCAGCTTGCCTGTAACCTGTCCTGGCCTGGTTCGCAGCCGGTGTACTTCCATCTAAAAATAAACATGCGAAGCTACTTTTTGTTGTTTCCTCGTTTGTTGTGTGTTGTTTGTTGTTTGTTGTTATTTTTGTCTTGTCTGCTGCTCTCATATGCGACAAGTTAAATGTTCTTTCCATGCTTGTGCTTCTTGTGGGTTTTCCTTGCAACTTGCAACATTAAGTCTATAAATTAAGAAATCCTTTTTACAGCAAATACTTTGAACTATAAGTTAACAAAATGTTTCTAAATGATCAGTCCTATTTGATCCCTTGTGTCTTTATAGTCATAGTGCTTTAATTGCGTGCTGCCAAAAAAATAAACCTATCAGATACTTAACTGCGTCATGCGATAGATAAAATTTACCGTCAAATCAACTTCAAATTTAGTAATCGTTTATGAAATGTCTGAATGATATCGCTAACAGTTAATCAGAAATTTTTTTGATGGACATTAATGTATTACCTTAAAGTAAACAAGGAAAATATAAATTATACCTTTATATATATATATAAATTTCCTTCTCGTTTAGAGTTCTGCAAAATTGAGGCTTAGTAATACAAACTTAACCCAATTGGCTTGGATCAAGAATTAATTAATATTGCTTTCACATTTGCATACCAGACAGTTGACTCTTGCATGCTGCCAAATTTAATCAAGGGACGCTTTAATGCAGTTGACCCAAATTAAAAGGTGTTTTTTTTTTTAAGCACAACGGCTAAAAAAAAATCCCCAATTTCACTGCGAGAAGTGAGATTAAAAAATACACACACAGAATATAAGAAGTAAACAGACTTATTTAGTTAGTATCTACTAAATTACACACCGTAACTTTCAATTAACTAATGGTCAACAGGGGGAAAAACTGAAAGAAAATGTATAAATCAATTAAACAAATGCAACTAAGGTTGGGTGTTAGCCAACTTGCTGTTAACTTTGCAGTTGGCCATTTTCAATGCCAGTGAAACTTTTTATGTGCGCAGTTGTGTAAAAATAAAAGTCAGCATTTGTGGCTTAAAGAGTAGAATTCCAGCTAAACTGCATTGGTCATTGGTCATTGGTCACCAGTCTTGGTCTTAGTCTCTTAGTCTCTTAGTGTGTGTATTATTTATTTTGTTTTTCCTCAGCCTCAGACAGTCAGTCGGTGGCGGTGCGTGTTCAAGTTAAGAGCGTGTGCGGAGGCTAAGTAAAAATACATTTGATGACGGCTATTTAAACGCGTTAACGCTAAGGAAAACTACGTTTTTGATTCAGCCTAAATGTAGCCAAATTGGCAAACAAGTTTGTTGTGTGTGTGTGTGTGTGTGTGTGTGTGTGTGTGGCTGCGGAACAGACACACACTAAAATCAAATTACAGCATTTTCATAGAGTGCCGCGCAAAACGTATCCAACAATCATATATCCATGTATCTACTTAACTCTGTAGTTAAGTTAGTGTTTCCCCTGTGAGCCTCTCCTCTTAGTTGGAGTTGGAGTTGGAGTTGTAATCAGTGGCGCGAGTTTCGAGTTTTAAGTTTACATTTTTTGTTGGTTTTTTTTTTATGTACGCGCTTGAATTCGCACCGTTGAGAGAGAGTGAGTGGGAGCGGGAGCGGGAAGGCGGCGGGTTGCGGCAGTTTGGTTTTGTTGATAAGCAACACCGTCATGCGATACCCAGGCCCGAGACCATAGCCCAGCAGCAGCAGCAGTCGACCAGTCCAGCAGTCGTCCAAAAACCGACCAAACTAACGGCAGCAACAGCAGCAGCAGCAACAGCAGCAGCAGCAACAGCAGCAGCAGCAGCAGCAACAGCAGCAACAGCAGCAGCAGCAGCAGCTGCTCAGCTGCTCAGCGCTCTGAGCTCCGTTCGTCGCGCATTCAAAGGCCATCGCTTGTGGCGCGCAGAAGCATTCTTTCAGATACAAATTAATAAACAGCATTAAAGAAAAAAAAAAGAATACGAATTAAAATCAAAAAAAAATATACAGTAAAGCATGTAACATGTAACTTGTGTTAATTGAAAGGCACGCGTTGTGTAGCGACAGTTTTAATTACGTGTATCTAGTTTTTATTGGTGCCGCAACTTTTTGTATATCAAGTGTTTTATCTTGTCTTAAATAAATAATACATTTCGTATTACAAATATTTATCATCATCATCAGCTGCTTTTAAGCAGCTCGCGTTGCAGTGCAAAAACAAAACGAGTTAACAAAATGAAACTATCCAAAAGTTTGGACGAGTTAATTCTAAGCGCATCGCGTTTAAGTTTAAATAATTTGCGCTCACCAACAAAGAAAAAAGCCAAAAATGTGAGAGTAATCATTTGCAATATGTCTTAAGTTATTTTTTAAATATTTTATTTATTTATTTAAAAAAGTCTGTTCTAATTTTTTGTGTGTGTAATTTTTTTTTGCTTAGAGTTTGTCTTCTAAGCCATGAAAACTATAAAAAAAACAAATATTTGAAAAATAAAATAATTTCCTTTATTGATATTGAAATTGCCGTTTTGTGCTGCCAAAATGTAATTTCAGGCAACTAAGATAATACTAATATAAATATTAGACTGGTCAGCATTTAAATTATATCTTTTATAGTTTTGAAGTCAATTTTGAGCGTGCTTAGAAATATTCGGAATATGTTGGCTGAATTCCACAGTTTTAGTTTAACCAAAAGTGCATTAAATATATGTAAAGATAAATATTAAAATTTTATACTTATGCAAATGTGAATTCCACAGTAATTTGTGCAAACATCTCTAAAGGTCTTTAGACATTAGTTTTTCATTGATTTCTACAAAAGCATAATAAGAAAGTGTTTAATATTGGCTATCAGTTAGTGTTAAGTGCATACTACCATCAACACTATTCTATATATAGATAGATTCAGATACACAGCTTTAATAACCCCTTTACTTAGTGGAAACCTTAACTATTGAATGTTTACAAATCGTTGCTAATCGAATTGATGCACTTAAGATGTGACCTTTTCTGCCGGATTTACCGTACTTTGCTCTTGAGAACCCCATGAAATCACCGGTTTTATTTTAGAACAGACTCAGTTGACGGGTTAGTTTGTTTGATTTAATACATAAAATGAAAGCGTATGTGTCTTTAAATATACTGCAAAAACGTGAGTGGATGGTTGTCTATTTAACGATGGCAAATACTCTAATCTTTCTAGCGCTATCATAAAATATGCATAATCACACAAACATATCTAATTCAAAAGAGAACGTATTTAAAAGTGTTTGGTGCGGTGTGGATACGTTTTTATTTATTAAAAATTTATTAGCCGTCACTTTTGAAAAAAACTGGCATTAAAATTTGGACAGCTCGCTGTCTGACAGGCCAAGTTATCCCAATTGCATGATTCATCAAGAATTCGCTTTCAGATATTTCTTATCAATATGAATTTATGCCAAATCTTTATTCATGTTATCAGCTGGCTAATAATATATATTAATTAGTAATAAATAAAATGATGTTCTGAATACTAAGCTTAACTATTTATTGCTATGTACATATACCAATTAAAAGTTCTTAGGTGTAGTTCAATTGTGTTCTTTTTATCAGACATGAGAGTTCTTTTTGGTATGCTGATTAAAATTGATTAACATATGTTTGCATTGATGTAACCTAATGAAAAGACGAAAAACCTCCCCCCCCGCAACCCAATTAAGTTGAACAAAAACTAATCTTGGAAAATGAACTGCATGCTATTTATTAATTATTTGCAAACATACAAGAAACAATTAGTTGACAAGACCTAACTTTCATTTCTGTTTACATTTAGAATATCAATCGATACGGAGACTCCATGGGTTCGCTCGGACATCGCGCACTGCTCCAGTATATTGATAATAATGATATATCCGGTCTACGCGCTATACTCGATAGTCGTCATCTAACCATCGATGATCGCGATGAGGTAAGTGATTGACAGCTATCTCATTGAAATTCAGTTAAGATTCACCTTGATCCACATAGATCTGAAGAGCTGATTTTAAAGAATATGTACTGATATTTGTTTGTTGTCGATTGTGCATCGCCAGCTAATTATAAGTGTCAATATGAGAAAATTGAGTGTAATATTGTCAGTCAGTCAATATGAGAGAAATGATTTTTATTAACATGTACATATGGATTTGTTGTCTTATTACAAAAGCACTCTTTGATCAACTTTCGGCTTTAATAACCTAAAAACATTGAAAATATCTGTGATGGGTGTATATATACATATATATATAACATCAAAAATCGAGTTGTCTTAGCCATAAGAGCAATTTGCAGTTTAAGCTTATTGAAGTTATTTGATAACTTCTTGCGTGTATTATTTATTATTTTATTATTGTTTTTAATGCATCTATGTTTCGGGATATTGTTTAAATATATTATTTATTGTCAACTTGCCAGAAAACTACACCGCACCTGTGCCATTCAATTCCGCATTCATTATACTTAGAGTAAACTGATTGTTTTGTCGTTGAATTCTTTCTTTCGCACTGTTCGCACTCAATGATATTCAATGTATTAAATTATTATTCAATATATATTATTCAATTCAATAGAGACGCTCAACTTAGAATGCAGTCATGCAGACCTTTGGTACATATGTACCTAGTTAACATGTATTTTTAATGCGTTGTCATGAATATCTAAGACACGTACTACACATGATAGGTACATAACGGTTTAGGTCTCGACTAAAGCATTTGTACTTCTTATGCTGTAAATTGGTACTAAAATGTTAAATGAAAACGACAAAGACAAGAAAAAAAATATAAATAATAAACAATAAATAAATAATGAATAATGAATAAAATAAAACGACAACAATTAACCAAATATTATTTATTTGTTATTGTATATCGTCAAATTAATGATGTTCTGTTTATCTTTAAAAAATACTAATTAACATTCTGAAAAATCACCATTCTATACTTTTTATATTACTTTAACCCTTAACCTTTGTTTTTTTTTATCAGAACTCCACAACGGTACTTATGGTGGTTGCCGGTCGCGGCCTGACTCCGTTTGTGCGTGAGTTTTTGACTCGTGGTGCTGATGTGCAAGCGGAGGATTTGGACAATTGGACGGCACTGCTGTGTGCCACACGCAACGGACACTTGGATGTGGTGCAATTGCTCTTGGACCATGGCGCCGACGTCGAGCATCGGGATATGGTAAGAGTGCTTCGCAATTTCTTAGCAAATTATAAAATTCAATATTTCTTTTTTATTTTTTTTTTGTCATGCAGGGCGGCTGGACATCATTGATGTGGGCATCGTATCGAGGACACACGGATCTAGTGCGTCTGCTGCTGGACAAGGGAGCGGATGGCAATGCGCATGGCAATTATCATCTTGGCGCGCTGCTCTGGGCAGCGGGTCGTGGCTACAAGGACGTCGTGGAGCTACTGGTGCAACGTGGAGCCAAGGTGAATGTGGGCGATAAATATGGCACCACGGCGCTGGTGTGGGCCTGCCGCCGGGGCAACGTTGAGATTGTGGACACGTTGCTCAAGGCTGGCGCCAATGTGGACACCGCTGGCATGTACTCGTGGACGCCGCTGCTGGTCGCCGCAGCCGGTGGACATACAGATTGCGTCAGTTCCTTGTTGGAGAAAAAGCCAAATGTGAATGCGCTGGACAAGGATGGCATGACTGCGCTGAGCATAGCCAGTCGTGAGGGATTCCAGGATATTGCAGCATCACTTATTGCCGCCGGCGCTTACATCAATATACAGGATCGTGGAGGCGATACGCCGCTGATACATGCCATCAAGGGTGGACATCGGACTGTGGTCGAGGCGCTGCTTAAGAAGCACGCTGATGTCGATATTCAGGGAAAGGATCGCAAGACGGCCATTTATACGGCGGTGGAGAAGGGTCACACTTCGGTTGTGAAAGTGCTGCTCTCCACTAATCCCGACCTGGAGTCATCCACCAAAGACGGCGATACACCACTGCTGCGTGCCGTACGCAATCGGAATCTGGAGATTGTGCACATGCTGCTCGATCGCAAGGCAAAGGTAACGGCGAGCGATAAACGTGGCGACACCTGCCTCCACATTGCTATGCGTGCTCGCTCCAAGGCCATTGTGGAGGCACTGCTGCGCAACCCGAAACACAGCCAGCTGCTCTATCGTGCGAACAAGGCGGGCGAAACACCCTACAACATTGACTCCCTGCACCAGAAGACGATACTCGGTCAGGTGTTTGGCGCCCGACGCCTGAACACCAACGAGGACTCTGAGGGCATGCTCGGCTATGAGCTGTACTCCTCCGCGCTGGCCGATGTGCTCAGTGAGCCCACGTTGACCACACCGATTACGGTTGGACTCTACGCCAAGTGGGGCAGTGGCAAAAGTTTTCTGCTCAACAAACTGCGCGAGGAGATGAACAACTTTGCCAAACAGTGGGCGGAGCCGCCAGCGAAGACCAGCGGCCTTCTCTTCATTGTCTGCCTGCATATATCGCTGCTGATCGGAACGATTGTGGGCTTGGGCAGCTGGTCAGCGCTATGGGGCTTATTGGCTGCTGTACTTTTCTTGGTTCTGGCTTATATACTGCTGGCGGCGACCAAATATTTCAACTATCAAATGGACATGTTTTGGGCCTATTCGGTGTTGCATGGACTGCAGAAGAGGATCACACGACTGCGTCTGATAATGCAGGTGGCCTTCTGTCATCCGCCCGGACCACAGGCGGACTCGCAGCCCAAACCCGTGCGTTTTCACTTTGCGGAAGCCAGCAGCGCCTCACCTACTGGCGATGGCGCCGTTGCTCACATGCTGGCTGCCCTGCTCGAGGCAATAGGTGAGGATTATGATTGATATTTGTTTTAGAAATTCTTTGATGAACTTCAAGAAATTATTTATAACCCATTTAATTGCATTTTGCAGAGTCCCATTATGGCTGGCTGTCCACACGGTTGTATCGTGCTTTTCGCCCCAAGTGCTTGAAAATGGATGTGGGCTGGCGGTGGCGTCGCATGTGCTGTTTGCCCATTGTGCTGCTCTTCGAACTGGGTCTGATCACACTGGTGGCGGGCATATCCCTAACAATTGCCTACTTTACGTATGCAACGGCAGCTGAGCGGGAGAAGATTCTGGTTGCCATCTATGTGATTGCAGCGGTGCTGGTGACGCTCATCTGCACGCATCTGCATGTGCTGGCCAAAATCTGTGGATCGCTGTTCATCTCGCACAAGCGACAACTGAAGCGAGCCGTGCGCTCCAATGAGAATGCACCGTTGACCATGCTCGGCGCCGAGGTGGCCGTGTTGACGGACATGGTCAAGTGTTTGGATGCCTTTACGAATCAGCAGAGTCGCCTGGTGGGCGTCATCGATGCCCTGGACTCTTGCGATACGGAACGCATCTTGACACTGTTGAATGCAGTCCAGACGCTTCTATCGGCGCCGAATCGACCGTTTGTGTTGCTCATCTCGGTGGATCCGCATGTGATTGCAAAGGCAGCCGAGGCGAATAGTCGACGTCTGTTCACCGAGGGCGGCATTGGTGGTCACGATTTTCTGCGCAATTTGGTCCATCTGCCGGTTTATCTGCAGAACTCTGGATTGCGGAAGGTGCAGCGTGCCCAGATGACGGCGCTGTTGTTTAAGCGCAGCGGCACAGATTATCAGGGCGATGATTTGCCCACACTGGGCCATTCAGTGTCGGCGCGTAGATTGTCCAATGCCTCGGAGATCATGTCCAGCCAGGAGAAGCTGCGCACCCCACACAATCAACAACGCGGTGGTGCTGGTGGCGGTGCCGGCGGCGGTGGTGGTGGCAAGAAATTGCGTCTATCCGAATCCGTGGCCAGCTCAATTGGCTCCAATCTGCATCGACTCGGTCAGAATCCACAAGGCGTCGTCGACTTGTCTCGCATTGTGCTCACCGATGACTACTTCAGCGATGTGAATCCGCGTAGCATGCGCCGACTGATGAATGTCATCTACATAACGGTGCGGCTGCTGAAAGCATTCCAAATTGATTTTAGCTGGTATCGGCTCAGCTCGTGGATTAATCTCACCGAACAGTGGCCACTGCGCGCCAGCATGATTGTGCTGCATCACGATCAGTTTATGGACACCAATGCCGATGAGAACATCTCGCTGCAGAGCGTCTATGAAAAGTAAGCGAATCACTTGAATCAATTAAGGTTCACATTTAAATTATTATTAATTTTTACTTGTTTCAGGGTGCGTCCAAAACTGGCTTGTTTGCGTGAGGCAGCTCCATTGCTGGAATTGGATCGGGATGAGCGCAAACTGGATGCTTTTCTGCAGCTGCATAAGTCCGATTTACTCGTTGCAGATTTGCGCATATTCTTGCCATTTACAATCAATCTCGATCCATATCTGCGCAAGGTGCTCAAAGGTAAGCACTGATTGATTGTTTGAGCAGCTTAATTTAAATGCCTACTTCTCTTACAGAGGATCAACAAATCATCGAAGACGAAGGTTCACTTGTGCTGCAGACGCGTCCCAGCATTTCCCACAACATTCGTTCGCATCCAGCGCCCACAACCTATGTGCCCTCGCCCCAAGGCTATCCCCCTTATCAAATACTGCAGAACGAGTTTGTTGCCAATGAGTTGCGATCGCGTAATCTGACCATTGAGCCACAGACTCCGCTGATTTCATCGCCCAGCGATTCCTTTGCCGTAAGTCTCTCAAATTTATTGTGTCATTTAGAGAACACTACAATTATTTGAATACTATTACAGGATGATGTACTGCAAACGAGGCTCACGGACCTCACCGTTGAGGGCGTCATCAGTCTGCTGGAGCGCATTGAGGATCTGAAGCCAACGCTACAGAAACTAGCGCCAATCCTGCGCGAAAATTCAATTAACGGTCGCGTCCTCAAGCATTGTGAGCTGACGGATCTGAAGGCGGTAAGTTGGAAACACAAATCAACAAACAAAAGTTAAAGTTTATTAACCAATTATGACTTACAGGTGCTGGGCCTGAGCTTTGGCCACTGGGAGCTGTTTCGTTTGCTTATAACAACGTTGCGCGATGTTGAGAGATTGCCACGGAAAATACGTCCACAACCCGCAATTGCAGAGACGGTGCCAAATGTGCCCGTAATCAGAGACGTAACGGATGCTCAGCCAACGCTATCGCGTCGAAACTCTGTCAGTCATATGGAGAAACAGGTTAGTTAATAACAATTGGCTAATTAGATATGAATTACGTCCTACATAAATGTGCTTATTTTTGTCTCTGAATCATGCTTACCAAAAACAGTCGAAAATCCATGATTATGAGTATCTGCAGGTATATTCAATATTCATATGGCCAGTTTATAATTAACTTTTGATTACGTTTGAATATCATTTGTAATGAGCTTATCTGTTGGGCAGGTTACGCTGGAGGAGCAAATGATTTGTGGCGCATTGCAGACGCTGAACGAGGAGGCTTTCGAGGATGTGGCGAGCAGTGAGAGACCCAGTCCATCTGGTATGCCCACAGGTGAGATGTTAGCTGCTGCCGTACAGCTGCAATTAGCACCCATTCGCGAGTCATCTGAGTTCGGTTCGCCATCGGATGAGCTTAAGATTACAAATTTACTGCGTAACAGCAACAACAACAACAACAGCAGTGGCAGCAACAACAATATGGCCAGCGGCAGTGCTAAATATTTAAATAATGAATACAATCGCAGCGCCAGCTCGCATTCGCTGCAAAGTCTTGGCGCTGGCGCTGTCGCTGGCAGTGCCTCTGGTGGCCTGCAAATGCATCTGGGTAATGGCGGCAGTGCCACTGAATTGATAAATGTGTGTGATGGTGGTGGTGGTGCTGGTGCTTGTTATTATAGTCCACATAGTTTAACGCGTCCCACTTCCACTGGCGATGAGTTGCTAATCGAGCCAATGTCGGCATTTATGAAGTTGCCAACGGTGGTGGTGGTGCCCAACAGTGATATAAACTATGACGATACCAAATTATAAATTGCTCATCTCTACCAGCTGAATACTAAATTTACATACTAACCAAACATATCTGTATTAAGAAAATGAGCTTCCTTCACTTAACCAACGAACACTTGTAAAGCCGCTAAATTCTAAGGCAAAACTATAGAAATAATATATCTGCATGACCTGTGTGTAGATTATCTTAAAAAAGTATTAATATAAAATAGTATAAATAATAAAAGTATTAATTTATGTTATAACTTCAGGTCTGGCATAGTTCTAAGTACATAATTTAAGTTTTAAAACCACATACTAATCCTATATGTCATTTAGAGCAACTACTTTAATGCTGCTGGTGCTGGTTTCAAAAGTTTAAACGCTTTACAAATTTGATTTAAACATTGCTATTAACGTTGCTTATATTTTTTTTGATTGCGTTAGTTGTTATATGTTAATGATTAGCAAGGAGATCACAGATATCCAAAACGTAACTCTTAAGGATATCTGTTTTGTATTCAATTAAACTGATTGCACGATTATTTAAAATTAGTTTTAAGTTGCCATCTAAATCATAATTCCAAGAAAGACTAACAATTTAACATATGGATGCTCCCAGGACCGAGTTAATAACTTTTATAAGAAAATATCAAATAAACAATCATTCGAACAACCTTTTTATAATTGCATTTTAATTGTAGTTTGTAATATATAACAAATTGCTTAGCTTACATTTTATTACCCCCTGCTTTTTGGAGGGGTAAAAAGGTTTGATTTTACTTTTAATTTTGTTGTACCAAAAATGTTGCATGAAACTAAAACTTTACCTGCATTAGTTTGTAAATAATAAAATAATTAACAAAGGTGTCGGCACATATAAGTAAATTGTAATTAATGTATAGTCCGTAAGGGAAGTCTGCACTGCCATCATGTCGTCAAAATATGCCAAAAAATGCCAAATCTGTCTGTGAAAAATTATCTGTTTTTTTTTGTGTGTTTTCCGCTATTTTCTTTTGGCAATTATGTAAATATCTAATGTTGTATTTCCCCCGTTCGCCAATGTAATTTTTAGACCTTGATTTGTCCAGTGCTGGAGCATTGTTTACCCCTGCGTTGCACAACTCGGGGTCTCCGATACAACAACGTCGCGACTCGATATTGAAACAACAGGGCAGCGTCAAATCCGAGAAGCGAGTGTCGATCAAACCAACGCCCAGCGGCAGCAACTTGGCTAATCTAATAAACAACAACAACAATAACAATAGTGCAAAGCTACCATCAAATGTGGATTACGTATCAGAGCGTCAAATGGAATTAACTGCTGCCCAAGCTAGCACTAGCAAGGGTCGCCTAACAACCAAGCCACCGTCAGGTGAGTTCAAACCTATATTTCAAATTAATTTCAATATTAACAGGATAAATCTATTTCTTCTATCAGGTCCACGGCCCGCATCGTTGATCATTACAAAAAATGATTCAACGCCACAATTTCAACTGCTGCGATCTTCATCTATTGAATACGAAGATGTTGAGGCACAGCATCATCAGACAATACGTGCGATTAGAACAACGCTGCTCGAGCAGCAGGAGGATGAGTCGGCACCGTTGGTGTTTACGGTGCGCAAATGATAAGAAATGCAGCTGCCGCAGTTTGCAGCCACAACTAGAATAACAAATCTAAGATTCAATATGTGCTTTTTACTTAAGTGCCAGTTAACTTAAGTCACAATTAGGCTGATTAGTTTCAAGAAACTCGTGTGTGTGTGTCCCTGTTAACCGTTGTAATATGTTGATATAGATATTGTTCTAGTGTGTACACTACTATTATGTAATAAATTTAATATGCGCACTGGTATACATTATAGTATGCATATGACGATTAAGACAATTAAAAGTAATAAACAGCTTTACAAACAATTTGAAAAATTGAAATTTTTTTTAAATAACTGCCAACTGGTTTTAATTACGTTGTTTTCAAATGTTTTAGCGCAGCGTAATATACGTTAGCGTGATGCTTACGTTACGATTCGATAGCTTGTAATCTATCGTTATCGATAGTCATATGTTAGTTTTGTTGGGTCTAGTTTTGTTTTGTTTACTTCCAAAAATGGTTTCATCAACTTTGCATTATCGCAGTGCCGCAAAAATAATTAAGACTAGTCATATTCTATTGCCTTGCCTATGAAAATACGTGCAGCATCGTTAATTGTTGATTTGCAACGAACACTGTGCTAATTAGATACATAAAGTAATTGCTGGCATAAACACTAAATTCATTCATGTTTTGTGCGTTTTGGCATCTATACGCTTACGGCCACCTAGCAGACAAACACACAGAGCCAGTCACACAGACAAGTTGCACGTGTATATCAATAAACAGCAATACAACCAAAGGAGAACTCACTTATGCGGAGGCACAGCTGATTTTTGTTTACCAGCACCAGTGGAGGGTGCGACATTCTCACGCCGAAACAGCTGGTGCGCGCACGAAAACTTGAAAGGTCACCTTGAGCTCAATAAAAAAAGAACGAATTGAGGAATTTATTCGCTGGTAACGTCTTATTGAGTTGCAGATCATAGTTATTTGTGAAAAAAATTCTAATAAAATAGTTAGTGCATTATTTATTAAATTATTGTTGAAAATATTGCCAAATAATTGAAATTAAATCAAATGGGAATCCATTTAAGGCTAACACTATTTCAGTGCCACAAACAAATATTATTTAAGTGCTTACATCGAAAAAATATATATTTTTTGTGATTAATACACATGTGATCAGTATTGGGACTCTTTCATTTATACAAGCTATAATTTTCGAACAGCGTTAATCTTCATTTGGAAAGATAAAATATGCATATGTATGTATGTAGGTCAATGGACGCAATCTAATTTCATTCTATTTTTAAACGATTTGCCGAAGATGTTTACTTAAGATTTTATACAAACGAAAATAAAAACAAATGCAAATCTAGTGTACAACAACGAAATTTTGTTATACAGACATGTATGTATATATTATGTGTATGTATATGAATTTGAACCGGTACAAAAAGATTAAAGCTTTTCCGCCCGGTTATCAGTTTAACTGGTTTTAAGGATTTAGGAAAATGTGTATACTTGAAAGGTGCTAAGTTAGCTTAGTAATTTGGTATTAAATTCTTCGAATTCTCAAAAATGTCATCACATTATCATTTATTTCTGAGTTTTGTGATTGTGGTTTTACTGATAACAGTGATGAGTTTTCAAATCGATATGACCCAACGAACTTTAACGTTAGCATGTAAGCTTTGAGAAAAGCTTTAAGAAATGCAATCTTACATTCATTCCGTTTCAAAGCTTGTGCATGTATTGATGTATGAATACACACACACATAATTATTTTGTTATTTTTGAAATGCTTAATTAACGCTTGCGAGTGGCTTTGTCTAAAAGCGGATTTCACAAGCTTTACCACAGCAGCCGATATTAAAACTCACACGAAAATAGGCACGTTAATAATTATTACACATAACAATAATAATAATAACAATAATGCTGTCGGAGGGTATTAAGTGGCTGCTTTTAAGCACTAGGCGCAATTTCAATGCGCTCCTTAACATCTTGATGGGCTATCAGCTCTTTCGCTGGCTCATTGGCGCGCTAAGTGGCGGGATGCAGATGCAAATGCAACAAGTGCAAGCTTCTGCTGATAAGCAAGTGAATGCTGATGAAGAAGAGGAAGCAGCAGCAACAGCTGTGCCAACTGATTCGGCGCCGGTTAAGATTAGTGCGAGTGAGCTTAGTGCCACAGCAGTTATGGGGAATGCAGGCAGCCAGATCAGCAGCAGCACAAGCAGCAGCAACAAAAGCAGCAGCAGCACAAACAGCAGCAGCAGCAAAAGCAGCAGCAGCACAAACAGCAGCAGCAAAAAGAGCAGCAGCAGCAGCAACCGCGATCGCAGCACCCAATCTGTAGGAAAACACCACAGTGAGGTATGATGATCACAATCTCTGATTGTAATTATGTAGTAAATATGCACATACATATGTATGCATCTACATCATTAATAAACATCTATATGTAAGTATGTAATTGCATATTTATTTGCTTGTGCTGGAAAAGCATAGCACAGACTCAATAAAAAAAAACTGGCGACAAGCTTCAGTCTGTGCCGTGTGCTCCTCGTATTCTATCTACAAATTTACTAAATATATTATATATTTTTGTAATTCTGTAATATACTTCTGCTGTGGTGTTGTAACTGCATTTGTGTGCGGTTGTGTGTGTGTGTTGTGTATGCTTCTTGTAATCTGTACTGTTGTAATCGCTAAACCTATCTTTACTAAAAATAGCTTGGCGCCTGCCTCATTAAAATCATTAAATAAGGGTATGAAAACTCAATACTTTTAATTAAGTACAGTGGTTAAATTAAAGAAAAAGAAAGTGTTAAATCAAAGGCTTACTTAGCATATTTTTAAAAATAAAATAGAAGATTTTAGTGCAATTTGTAGTTTATAAATATATACCTAAATGTTGTAATATCGCTTTAAATATTTTTTGTTTTGCTAAAAAATAAATTACCAGTTAAAAAGACATACTCTAACCATAGATTTTCATTAACAAAATAGCTTGTCTGCGGCTTAACAAATCTTAATGAATGTAACTGAAGCTGCACATTTTTTGAATTGTATTCTCATTTTTTATTGGGGTGACATTGAGAACGAATTGAATTGAATCCAATCGAATCTAATTGTTTGCCTCAACGCAAAGCTCTCTACAAAGCAGTCATATCTGTGTGGTAATCTATGTACTCATGCATATAACCATTTATTCATGTACATATACCTATATAAATAGAATCTCTTACTACTCCCAGCAGGCATTGATAATGAGCAAGGACATCGAATCGCATAGCATAGCCATTGCGGAGGGCGTAAATGCTGAGCATGTTTTGTATCGCTTGAAACGTGGCTCCAAGTTGGGCGTCCATCCGGATGTCTCGTTGCTGGGCCGTAAAATCATTTTGCTAACCAACTACCCTGCCGAGGGCCAGAAATTTGTGCGCACCGAATATCGAATTCTCGACTGGCAGTCAAAGGATGGCAAGCAGATCACCAATGAAAAGCATCCCGAAGTCCATGTCGTGGATACAGACATCTACAGCGGTTTGCTGCTTAAGATTTCGGGCACGTTCCGTTTCTACTTCACATTTGCCGATCGGTGAGTTGAGCTACAAAATATGAATTGTATAAACAGTGGTCGCTCCTGAAGTTGCTTGGGTTGCTTGGTTAACTTGATAACTAAATCAAATTCCCATTTCTCTTGCAGTGAACGCAAAGCAGATGCTCCACCAGATGGTGCGTTGTATGTGCAGGTGGAACCGACCCTGAATGTGGGTCCCTTGGGTGCCCAGAAGGTAATACCCTTGAATTCTGTGCGCTGTCAAACGGTGATGACCAAGCTGTTGGGACCACTGAACACGTGGGAGGCCAAGTTGCGCGTGGCCAAAGAGTCGGGCTACAATGTCATCCACTTTACGCCTATCCAGGAGCTGGGTGGCTCTCGTTCTGGTTATTCGCTGCGCGATCAGCTCAGTGTCAATTCACATTTTGCGGCTAAGAAGGGCGATAAAGTAACCTTCGACGATGTGGAGAAAATTATTAAAAAGTGTCGCCAGGAATGGGGCGTAAGTCCGCCAAAATATTCCTATGTATTTTATGAATTGTAATCGCATTTTTTATACACTTTGCCAGGTTGCGTCCATTTGCGACATTGTGCTCAATCACACTGCCAACGAGTCGGAATGGCTGCTCAAGCATCCGGATGCAACGTACTCGTGTGCCACATGCCCCTATTTGCGTCCTGCATTCCTGCTGGATGCGGCACTGGCGCAATGCGGCGCTGATATTGCAGCCGGCAAGCTGGAGCTTGTGGGCGTGCCCGTAATCATCGATCAGGAATGCCATTTGGAAGCCTTAAAGTACCAATTGCATAACGCTTACCTATCCGGTGTCAATATACACGAACTGTATCAGTGCGATGTGATGAGGTATGTGAACGAGTTCATGACTCAGGTGCGCACCCGTGAGCCGCCCAAGAATGTGACGAAGCATGAGCGCTTCCAGGAGATTCAATTGATACAGGATCCGGCATATCGACGCCTGGGTAGCACCATTGATTTTGAGCTGGCATTGGATATCTTTAATGCTTTCCATGGCGACTGTTTCGATGAGGAGGCCCGTTTCCGCAAGTGTGCGGAGACACTGCGTCACCATCTCGACTGGCTGAACGAGCGTGTGCGTGCCGAGATTCAGGGCTATCTCACCTATGCCATCGATAATTGTTTGGCCGGTGTGCGCTACGAGCGTGTCCAGCACGATGGACCCCATGTGAAGGAGATCTCCATAAAGCATGCCGTCTTTATGACATACTTCACTCACACGGGCACGGAGGGCAAAACGCTCAAGCAGATCGAGCAGGATATGTACGGCAAGGTGGGCGAATTCCTTATGGCTCACAATGGCTGGGTGATGGGTTCCAGCGATCCACTGCTGGACTTTGCCGAGGAGCAGCCGACGCGCGCAAATGTTTATCTGAAGCGCGAACTCATCGCCTGGGGCGACAGTGTGAAGTTGCGCTTTGGTAAGCGACCGGAGGATAGTCCGTATTTGTGGCGCCACATGACCGAGTATGTGGAGACAACGGCTCGCATTTTCGATGGCGTTCGCCTGGATAACTGTCATTCGACGCCGCTGCATGTGGCCGAGTATCTGTTGGATGCGGCACGCAAAATCAATCCGGAGCTGTATGTCGTCGCTGAGCTATTCACCAATTCCGATGGCACCGACAATGTCTTCGTTAATCGTTTGGGCATCACGTCGCTGATACGCGAGGCGCTCTCTGCCTGGGATTCCCATGAGCAGGGTCGTCTCGTTTATCGGTATGGTGGCGCACCCGTTGGCGGCTTCTATGCGAATCCCAATCGTGATGTTGCCTCCAGTGTGGCGCATGCTCTATTCATGGATCTGACACACGATAATCCATCGGCGGTGGAGAAACGCACCGTCTACGATCTCTTGCCCTCATCGGCTCTGGTTGCCATGGCCTGTTGTGCCACGGGCAGCAATCGCGGCTACGATGAACTCGTGCCGCATCATGTGAGTCCCAATTGCGATCCAAATACCTGTTGAATGTATTCATATATATATTTATTTCACAGATTCATGTAGTGGACGAGGAGCGTCCGTATCAGGAGTGGGGCAAAACTGTCGACTTTAAAACGGGCATCGTTGCCGCGAAACGTGCTTTGAACTTACTCCACGGACAGCTAGCGGAGGAGGGTTTCACTCAGGTGTATGTGGATCAAATGGATCCCAATGTGGTGGCAGTGACACGCCATTCGCCCACCACTCATCAGACGGTCATACTGGTGGCACACACGGCTTTTAGCTATCCACATCCCAATGCGGGGGCGACCAATGTGCGTCCGTTGCGTTTTGAGGGCATTCTGGACGAGATCATATTGGAGGCCAATTTGACGATGAAGAGCGATAAGCCATTTGACTGTCCGGCACCGTTTAAGAAGGATGAACATGTGCTGAATGGTTTCAAACAGTTCCAGCTGCAGCTGCAGGAGCATATACCGCTTACTAAGTCGCAGGTGTTCGAGACGAATCTCTATCAGGATGGCAACAATACGCAGCTCAACTTTGCCAATCTGCGACCGGGCACAGTGGTCGCCGTACGCGTCTCCATGCATCCAATTGCCCGCAAGAGTTTCGATCGCCTGCAGCTGGTGACAAATGCCCTGCGCTCCGAGTCCGGATCACAGTGTGAGGATCTCCAAGCGATTGTTTCCAAATTGGATTTAAACGCATTGAGCCGTGCGCTCTTCAGCGGCGATCAGGAGGAGCGTGACATGGGTCTGGGTGGCTCTGCCTATGATATTCCCAACTTTGGACCACTTGTCTATTGTGGCTTGCAGGGCTTCGTCTCGCTGCTGACGGAAATATCGCCACGCGATGATTTGGGTCATCCGCTGTGCAACAATTTGCGGGACGGCAACTGGATGATGGGTGAGTTTGCGTACAACCTTAAAGCTATCCTGGATTTATTATGAATGATGAATTGATGTGCTCTGGAACAGATTACATTGCCGATCGTCTCAACAATTTTGATGACTTGAAGCCGCTTTCGGTGTGGATGAAGGCAACGTTTGAGCCACTGAAGAATGTGCCACGCTATCTCATACCCTGTTATTTTGATGCCATTGTCAGCGGTGTGCATAATGTACTCGTCAACCAGGTCAACCAATTGATGCCCAGGTGAGTATATATAAATATATATCTAAATACAAATATTAAAACTATTTGTTTATCTTTTAGTTTCATACGCGATGGACATCATTTTACTCAATCGCTGGCGCTGGCAACGCTGCAGTTCCTCGCTGCCTGCCGCTCGGCCAATCTGCCTGGATTTAGTTTGGCGCTCAGCCCACCAAAGCCGCCCAAGTTGTGCGTCACCTTATCTGCCGGCTTGCCGCACTTCTCCACAGGATATATGCGCTGCTGGGGACGGGATACGTTCATCGCTTTGCGTGGCTTGATGCTTCTGACTGGTCGATTTAATGAGGCACGCTATATCATTATTGGTTTCGCTTCGGCGATGCGTCATGGCCTGATCCCAAATCTGTTGGATAATGGCTCCAAGCCGCGTTTTAACTGCCGCGATGCTGTCTGGTGGTGGTTGCACAGCATCGCTCAATATGTGCAGGGTGCACCCAAGGGCAGCGATATACTCAAGGATAAGGTGTCGCGTATCTTCCCCTACGATGATTCGGAACCGCATGCGCCGGGCGAATTCGATCAGCTGCTGCACGATGTGATGCAGGAGGCTTTGCAGGTCCATTTCCAGGGTCTGCAATATCGCGAACGCAATGCTGGCCACGAAATCGATGCACACATGACGGATCCAGGTTTTAACAATCATATTGGCGTGCATCCGGAAACGGGTTTCGTTTTTGGCGGCAATAGCGCCAATTGCGGCACCTGGATGGATAAAATGGGCTCCTCCGAGAAGGCGGGCAATCGTGGTCGTCCCAGCACACCACGTGATGGTTCCGCCGTCGAGCTGGTTGGTCTGCAATATGCCGTATTGCGGTTCTTGCAGGGCATCAGTGAGCAAAAACTGATCCCCTACAGCGGTGTGGAGCGCAAGGGTCCGTCTGGTGAAGTGACCAAGTGGAGCTACAAAGATTGGGCCGATCGCATACAGAATAACTTTGATGCCCAATTCTTTGTCAAGGAGACGGATCGCACCAAGGTGGCCGACAAGAAGAGCATCTACAAGGACAGTGTGGGAGCCACACAAGACTGGACAGATTTCCAGTTGCGTTGCAATTTCCCCATTGCGCTGACAGTGGCGCCGGATCTATGCGATCCGCAAAATGCCTGGGCTGCACTGGAGCAGGCTAAGAAGAATCTGCTCGGACCGCTGGGCATGAAGACATTGCATCCAGATGATTGGAATTACAGGCCCAACTATGATAATTCCAATGATTCGGGTGACTGCACGGTGGCCCATGGCGCCAACTATCATCAGGGACCCGAGTGGGTTTGGCCAATTGGCTTTTATTTACGCGCCCGGCTCATCTTTGCCAAGAAGTGCGGCTATCTGGACGAGACCATTGAGGAGACGTGGGCCATACTGCGTGCCCATCTCCGTGAGATGCAGACATCACATTGGCGCGGCCTGCCCGAGCTGACCAACGACAATGGCAGCTATTGCAACGATTCCTGCCGCACCCAGGCCTGGAGCATTGCCACGATCCTCGAGGTGTTGAGCGATTTGCATGCGCTTGGCGCCGATGTTTAATGTGTCATCAATTCTCAATCAATCTTTTGGCTGATCTTAGATCGAAATTAATCGAAATTCAACAAAAAATCTATATCGAAATACACGCTTTATTCAAGGATCTGGAGTTTAGTGATACATTTGATGTGCATAGCCATGAAGTTATATAGTTGTTCAATTTGTTACACAATTGTTATGGTTCATCTGTACTCTCTATTAAAGTTATTTTATCCTACGACATCCGCTTTGTGTCTTTAATCCTCTACGAGAAGTAGCTGTTTCTGGTCACCCTCATGCTGGATGTCATTGGTGGACAAATGGGTCCATCACTCTTGTCCGATTGCGTGATCACGCATCGTGATTCCAGTTCATGGACATCTTCATCCAACTCTGGCCCCGATCTGCTGCTTAAGTACGCCTCATCCAGGTGGGGGATTACGCTACGTGATTCTACATCTTTTGCCTCGAACTCTAAACAATTTCCTGGCACTTCGGACGGATTTGGTACTTGAATATTTTGGATTTCGCGGCTTCCATACTGATATTTACTATTATTTACAAATTATATATTTTCTATATGGATATAACTCACGATCTTATATCTGTTAAATAGTTGAAGTGCTGCTGAACAAGTCAACTCGTATATGCTGTGCAAAACAATCTCTTGTAGAACATCCAATACCACTGACATGTTTCCAAATGTAAAAACTGACAAATTTTGATCAAATAATTCCAGCAGATGACAACAAAATGTGTAAAGCCTGCCTGCTACCTAAATGAAGCTTTGACCATATCGGATAATTACAGTTTGTAATATAAATGAAATGCACTTGATAAGGATTTATTATACTATGATACCGAAGGGATAATAGTATATTGGGTTTGTGCATGTTATGGCATTTTGAAGGTTCGACCTATGCCCATATGCCGTTTTTCTGGCTATAATTTTGACTTGCCGATTTTCGGACTATAATTTTGACTTATGTTTCGACCCAAAATCACGTTTTCAAGTTTAAATGTACGATTGATCTAGAGGCCAAACTATGATTAACGCACCCTTGCTTTTGAAAATCCGTTGAGTTTTGACGAAGTTATGGCATTTTGAAGGTTCGACCTATGCCCATATGGCCATATGCCGATTTTCGGACTATAATTTTGACTTATGTTCCGACCCAAAATCACGTTTTCAACTTTAAATGTACGATTGATCTAGAGGCCAAACTATGATTAACGCGCCCTTGCTTTTGAAAATCCGTTGAGTTTTAACGAAGTTATGGCATTTTAAAGGTTCGACCTATGCCCAAAAGTCGATATCCCTATTTTCGGACTATAATTTTGACTTATGTTCCGACCCAAAATCACGTTTTCAACTTTAAATGTACGATTGATCTAGAGGCCAAACTATGATTAAAAAGCCCTTGCTTTTGAAAGTGCGTTGATTTTTGACAAAGTTATGGCATAGTGAATGTTCGATATTTGCCTATATCTTGCATATGCCGATTTTCGGATTATAATTTTGACTTGCCGATTTTCGGCCTATAATTTTGACTTATGTTCCGACCCAAAATCACATTTTTAACTTTAAATGTACGATTGATCTAGATGCGGAACTTGGATTAAAACGCCCTTGCTTTTAAAAATGCGTTGAGTTTTGAGGAAGTTATGGCATTTTGAAGGTTCAACCTATGCCCATATGCCGATTTTCGGACTACAATTTTGACGTTCTCATGTCCATATTCCGACATTGGGGTTAGAAAACTTAAATGCGCATATCCATACTCCCGCTACCAAAAACCGACAAGTGCCCACATCTCCTGCAATTTAAGAGCTGGATTATTAGAAACTTTCTTTTCAATTTTTTCCATCACGCCCACTCCCGCCCCCAAAATCTCGAAAAGCTCATTCCTTCAGTAATTTAAGAGTTACAGTTGCCAAACTTCGAAGAAGGGTTACTTTATCGAGTCTGCAGCTGAATTAAAATGCAATTAAAATTGTTAACTTATGGTTTATTGCTTATTTGCACATTTGCGTGTCTGCTTAATAAATATAATTTTATTAATAAAAATAAGTTACATAAGTTATATATATATATATTTATAGTATATGTACATAAAGCTTTTTGGGCCCCGTGAACAATCTTACGCTCGAGCTAGTCAAAAATACACTTCTATGAAATTATATATCATATTTTTGGGTTTATGCAGTGCTTGCAGTTCAGTTCAGTTCAGTTCAGATCAGTTCAGATCAGTGCACTTGTTAGCTTTTATCAAGTACTGCGGTGGGTGGTGTCATCGTCGTAGTCTTGGTTGAGGTCGTCGTCGTGGTCCTCTCGTAATCCTCCTCCTTGATGGATTTCAATTCACGTCCCATATTTTCAACTTGTAGGCTGAGATCGACGAGCGCACTGGTTTTCGTCTCATTCAGCTGGGACTTCTGAGGACAGTTCTCTTTGTTGTCGACGTCGGTGTCGCGTTTGGGACGCAACAATGTCGACTCAGACGTGTTTTGCTGCTCTTTTATTTGCAACAATTCGCGTCTTATCGCCTCAATATTGTCGACGTCGCTGGATTTGTTACGTGCCAGTTCTTCGTTTAAGGTTTTGTTTGGATTTTTCTGTGTGGAATTGGCAAGCAATGCCAGAGGTAGTGGTAGCCGTTGGGCCAGCACTGGTGCCTCCGCCTTGGATGCATTCTTGAGCAGCTCGCCCGTCTTGTAGGAGAGTGGCTCAAAGACGCCAGCGTGCGCCTCCTGTTCCTCTCGTGCATGCGCATTTTCTGTCAGCATCTCCATCAGTGAGGTTGGTTTGTGTTCCTTGGCTGGTTGAGGTTGAGGTTGTGGCTGCTGTTGCTCAGACTTTTGTTTCTGTTCATCTAGACGATTGGTCTCTTTGACCTGATTCAGTGCATCGGCTAGTTCATCAACAGATAAATGTTTGGGAATAATTGGATTATGGTTTTCCAATTGATGGGTCAGCTTATTGACGCTGCTCTCCAATAGTTTCATAGTATCGGCATTTTGTGGCTTTTGTTTGGCCAACGCTTCGCTTAGTTTATCCACGGTGCGTTCTAGCCTCTGCATCTTATCATTGAGCTCCTTTTCCTGTTCGCGCAGCTCAACGGCACTTGGTTTATCCTTTTGCTCCTCAGCCGTAATTTCCTCTTCCTTTTTAATGGCAGCTCCATCAATGGTTTGCTGTTCTGCCACTTCTAATTTATTAGATGCATCTGCTATCTCGGGAGGCGGATCTACTACTGCTGGTGCTGCTGAATTTTCTACTTTGGTCAAGTTCTTCTTTGCAACTGGCGTTTCCTTAACTTCCTTTGCTTCTTCTGCAACTTTAGCTTCCGGCTTTGGCAAGCTCTCTATTTTGTCCAAGGGTGCATCGTTTTTCAGTTCCACGCCATGGGACTCATCAACGGGCAGCGGTGGCATCGGTGGATTGTCTGCCGAAGCACTTAAAATATTTGACTTTTCGACAATATTATTGCTATCCCCATTCTGTTCGCGCTTGCCAACTTCCAGTTTCTCTAATATTTCTTTAATTTCGCCATCGTTCGGGGTTTTCATTATATGTTTTAGTAACCCAGGATTCTTTTCGTCGCGAAGTGCATCGAACAATGGTTTATCGTTGGGCAATAGCGGTGTGACAACTTGCACTCCCCCTTCAAATTGTGGACCCGAACCCTGGGCATCAATCGCATTTAAATTGGCATACGTGCCAAGAATCATCAGACAGAAGCCACTGACAAACACAAATTGTGCCAGCTTTCGTTCCATGGATTCCTTTTGGATGATTTGGCGAAAACTCGATGCCGGAAACATAATGCAAATTGCCACGCCAATTGTGGAGCCCACCAGGCCGATAATCAGCTCAACCGATGGAATCACAAGCGCCACGCACAGCGAGAAGAAAACGATGAAAAGCGTAATTAAACGGAAACGCTGCTCCGGTATATAACTGCTGCTCTCTGTGTGTCCATGCTGCAATTGAAAATACACATCAATTATCATTTCAATTTACAAATGGTAATCGTAATCCAAACCTTTCTGTACAACAAGGAGTAGATGCTTGCTCGACATGGGAATATGACCAGAGGGAAGCTGAATGCCACCGAGAGCACAAAACCAATTTTAATTACATCACTTCCAAACGATTGCGACAGGTTAACTAAAATATTACCTGAAATAAAAGAAAATATTTAATAATGTTTACGTAGGTTGTTGAGTTGTAATTGACGTAATACCGGAAAAGCTATGTGTACAGAAGGCCACGTAGCCAAAGAAACCAACAGCTATATAGACTAATGTACATATCCATGTCGCATTGCGCACAATGCCATTCAGTCTGTCCAGACTCTGGTTATTGATGCTCTCAAAGACTTCGAAGAGTTGCCTACAAGTGAAGATGTGCATGTTAATTAATTAATTAATTAATAATTAATTATTGATACATTCTTAAATGGAAAACATACATTTGGCAGGACAATGCCATGCTGAAGATGGGTAAGCATTGGAGAACTCCCGCTGGTTCCCAGTAGACAACCTTCTCTGTCCAATCGTTGGCCACAATATGCGACTCAGACTCTAGCACAATCTTGAGCATGAGGCATACATAGAATCCAATGGAGGCGGTGCACACCGCAGACAAGCTGTCCACATTCCGTAGCATGCCCAGCGGCACAATGCAGCAGACGGTGACGGCACACATGACCAGGGTGCGCAGATGATGATATTCCGCAATGTCCAGATTAAACAGCTTAGCCACAATCTGTGGCCCCAAGTCGCCAACAACAACAAAATACGTTATGCACGTACCAATTAGATAGCCAATGATGCAGAGTTCTGCCAACAGTTTGCCGGAAGCGCCAAATGCATGCAGGCCAAGCATTTCGAAGCTTTTGCGACGTGTCAACAACGATGTTTTTATCAGGTAATGGCAACAGACACGCGTTATCCAATTGCTGAGTATCAGCAGCAAAATGGACAAAATAATTCCGCACTTCTGAAAGCAGAAGGGCATGGCCAAAATCCCAACGCCAATTATGCTATTGGCCAGAGTCATAACGTGGCCCGAATGCGAGAACATCATGGCTGCAACCAAAAAAAACGTTCGCTTTCACCTGTGGCTGGCTTGGAATATATATTTTTTATGAGATAAACCAAGATACTAAGTGCGTAAGCAAAAATAAAAAATTATAAGAGAAAGAGAAATAAACAAAGAATAAACTTGGTAATTCACTCCCACACTTACTTGTTTTTTATCACAAAAAATCAAATGCAAACGGCGCCACTTGCGCAAGCAAAAACAAAACACAAAAACAATAAACGAAACAGTCGAAGAAACCTAAAGCAGTGGGTTTTTGTGGCTGTGGCTCACATTTGGCAGCGAATACTTTTTGCAAGTACGTTAAATACTATTTGAGCGGTGGCAATTGCGTTTTTACGTCATTCACATTTGTGTAATTTTGGTGACTTTTAAAACATCTTTTTGGTAACGTCAGCATTGTTTGGGTTTCTGCGCGACCGCCTCTGAACAGCTGTTTTACTGGTGATGTGCGCGTGACCAGCGGCAAATGTCATGACCGACGGTAAGCAAATAATATGTTGATTTAATTGGCAAATCATTTTATGCTTACTTTACAAGTATAAAATATATATAATAATATATATACACATAATTATGGATGATAAAAGAAAGATCAATGGTTTGCAAAAGCTGTGACAAGTTGCAATAACAGCTGTTGTGTTTCAACATTCAGTTCTTTTAAGTTAACATGGCCACACTTTGTCTACTTTGTAAACATTGCGAATTTCTCGAAACTGAAAGTGATTTAAATAAATAAATGTATTCTCCTTGTTACAGCGCAGCGAAATAGTGACAGATCAACGCTTGAGACCACAAAATGTACAAAATACGGTTGAGCTGTCGCTAACCGGTTCACAACTAGTTCCAAAAAATAACAAGAGCATCTCTAATTTTTATCAGTGTGACCAAATATTTAAGCAAGAGTTGTACAAGATGGCAACACCAATTTTTTAGTCTGGTGGCAACGCTTCGTTTTGTGTTTCTTTCCGTTCCCCAGACTGCAAACGTCAAGATGGCCGATGTAAATTTTGTGTAAAAATCTAAGAAAATATTGAACATCCGTGTGCAGAACGGCTACAGTATATCATATTTAGCCTACACAATAAACTGTACATGCATGCCAATATTATTTTAGAGTTTTATGTGCTATATCATAGAAGTGGCGACAAATTTAGTTAATATGCATTTTGTTTTGTGTTTTTTTTATATATTTTTGTTGAACCAAACAGCAAGTTGATGAAACTCTTAAGAAGAAGCGTACCTTCAAGAAGTTCACCTACCGTGGTGTGGACTTGGACCAGCTGTTGGATATGCCCAAGTGAGTAAAATCTACTTCGGCGTCCTCCCCAAAAAAAAACTAACCTAATATTTTTTGCTGCCTGCAGCAACCAGTTGGTGGAGCTGATGCACAGCCGCGCCCGCAGGCGTTTCTCGCGCGGACTGAAGCGCAAGCCGATGGCACTGATCAAGAAGCTGCGCAAGGCCAAGAAGGAGGCACCGCCAAATGAGAAGCCCGAAATTGTGAAGACTCA
The DNA here is from genome assembly GCA_035042185.1 of Drosophila kambysellisi. Classification (NCBI taxonomy): domain Eukaryota; kingdom Metazoa; phylum Arthropoda; class Insecta; order Diptera; family Drosophilidae; genus Drosophila; species Drosophila kambysellisi. The sequence goes on from JAWNLS010001251.1 coordinate 8,947,430, forward strand.
TCTGAGGAACATGATCATCGTGCCCGAGATGACCGGCTCCATCATTGGCGTTTACAATGGCAAGGACTTTGGCCAGGTGAGCCACAAAAATGGTACTATATTAATATTGAATTGTATTTACTAACGTCGTGTGTTCTCTTTTCCCGCCTTGCCAGGTTGAGGTCAAGCCTGAGATGATCGGTCACTATTTGGGTGAATTTGCGTTGACCTATAAGCCCGTCAAGCACGGTCGCCCCGGTATCGGTGCCACCCACAGCTCACGTTTTATTCCCCTCAAGTAGACGCAAACGGGCTCGATGTCTGCTACTTGTTTTTGGATTTTTACGCGCGTAATAAAGGAAACGTAATTTTTTAAGAACGTAAAGCTGCCTTTTTCAATTAAGTAAAACCACCAGCAGAAAAAATGTTAACAAATTTTACGTTTAATATTTATTGGAACTTGCAAATTGTATATTATGTAGTTTATTGTGGATGTGGATTGAAGCTATCTTCGCTTTCGCACACTGTTGTTATTGGTGACCACCGTCCGATCATAAGCCGTATCTTTCATATTTGTTTGATGGGATGGATTTCGAGTGCCATTGTAAACCATTTGCCTGGGTGTTGCGGTGCTGCCATGTTGTGTCGGTGGCAGTAGATGGGTCATCGGCGACTCGTTCACGTCCGTCGATCCGTAAGCGCTGTCTTTGACTTGAGAATCATTGTGGGAGCGATTAAAATAATTGACAGCTGCCACCACCGATGTTGCCGGTGCCGGGGCAAGATTGTTAGACAGCATTGGGAGTTGAGCAAGCGATTGAAAGGCATTAGTTAAGCCCATAAAAGTCACAGTTTTGTTGTTTGAATTAGTTCGGTTACCAATTTGATTATTACTACCACTTGTAAAGTAGGCGCTGCCATTTGGCGCATAGCTAGGCTGCAATGGTTGCGAGCCCTGATTTAGATTAAGATTATTGTTGGTGTTAAAAGCGGCTGTATAGGAGGAGTGGGCGTTGTCAATGGTCGGCATGCTGTTGTACATGGCCGACTGTAGTGAATCGGATTTGGAGCGTTGCAGGATGCTCTTGGTGGGACCGCGTGTGCCGACGCCAATCGAGTTCTTGACAGGTGCGATGGAGTTGGTGGAAGAGTGGACGACGTGCATCGGTGGCGGCGGCACATCGAGTGCGGTTAGTAGGCTGCTGCTGCTCTGTGACTGGTTTAGAAAGCCACCGACTTGCAGAAGTGACATCTGATCCTTACCTAAGCGGTTCAGCTCCATTTCCATTGAATTATAAATGGTCAAATTGCTCGCCAGCATATCCTGCCGAGAGCCCAAAGTCAGCATACTATCGGCATTGTTCAGCGTCGATGTGGAAGCTATAGTCGTTGATCGCGCCGAATGCATAGCCATGCCCATTTCGCTGGGCCCCTGCTGCAGTGCACCCGTTCGCGGATCAAAGTGCTTCTGTGTCGCATCTTTCAAAGTGCCCTTTATCTCTTTGGGCTTATCCGGCTGTGGCTTCTGTGGCTGTCGAATGGAGGAGATGTGTCCGGGCACCGGTTCGCGTGATATCGATGAAGACGGCGATGCCGAGTTGGTTTCTTCATTCTCCTCCTAAAAAAATGATTGTAAGTTGTATCAAAAATTGGTAATATAGGTACAATTCAACAATTCTGTTGCTTACTTCATCCTCCTCCGTAATTATGGACGACTCTATCCAGTCTTTTATGCGATTCTTTTTCAGTTGGCGATCGACATTGGTTTCGATGCCACAATCCGCCAATGTGTACAGCAGGCGATTCTTCTCGTCGGGGCTGCTGTGAAAGGAATACATTGAGGGGCACAGTTCGTCTGTCTCATATTCGGCCATTTCCTTCTCGGCCGTTTTGGCCAGCCAGCGATCATCCATAAACCTGGTTAAATCACCCAAACTCTTTGGCCTGCTCCCGCTGCGTGGCTCCAGAAACCGCTTAAACATGCGCTGAGCGCGTGATGTGAGCAGCTACACAAAATATACACATATATATATATCTATATAAATATATGCTTAACTTTATTTTCAGTGAAGGATTTACCTTAAATAGTTTGGGTGTGCGTCGTAGGGGCATCATCATTATGCTGCCTTGCCAGACCATATAGCGTACATAGCGTGGATCCTCGGAGGATGCCTTTTGCCAGGGCAGACACCCAGTCAGGCAGACGAATATAACAATGCCAAACTGCCAGACATCGTGACTGGGATCGGCTCTTTAAAAATATATATTTTTCATGGAATTTATAGATGTTTGTTTGAAATGGATTTTCTGGCTATCTATCTTACTTGTAGGTGCCTTCTGGCTTCACTTCTAATACTTCGGGCGGACTGTAAGGCAACCATTCATTGCGACGTTCCACTGTAGTACCAGTTTGAAATGATTCGCCGAAATCACAAAGTTTGACGCGTTGAAAATCCGAACGATATATGAGCACATTATCTAGTTTAATGTCTCGATGCACAATGTCTCTGTAATAAAAACCGTGTTAATGGGGTATTTATGTATAAGGTATAAAATGAAAATAAAAAACATAATGATACAAATAGAAACAAAGAAATTGTAAGCGAGGAAACCAGGGGGGGGGGGGGGACAGAATGAGAGTGAAAAATAAATTTATTTTTTGTTTATCTTATAAAATATTTGTAACATTCCCAACATTTAAAGTAAGGCTTGTAGAGTTTGATGATTATTATAGTAATAATATAAATCCTACTCTGAAGCACAATATTTTCACTTACGTATCTCTCTATTTCTATCAGTCTGTCCCTCTCTATTTCTAACTCTGTCTCCCTTCCTCTGTATATTTTCATTGCTTCAAATATAGATCTCTTATCAATAAGATTTTCAGTTCAATAACAATTTCTTTCAATATTTTTTCATCTTCCAACACAATATTTATTTAGATCTCTTATCAATGAGATTTTCAGTTATAATAATTCTTCTTTCATTTAAGATCGGTTCTTGTTACTTACTTTGAATGCATATAATCTATGGCGGATGCCAATTGTTTGGCTATTCGCTTGCTGTAAACTTCACCCACACCAGTTTCAGTCACATTTGATGTAAGATCCCCTAAAATAAACGTAATGAAAAGTATATTTTATGGTCAAATATGGAAATATTGTACACATACCCAATGGTGCGTATTCCTGTGTGAATACATAGAAACCAGCCGTCTCAAAGGCCACATCATATGTGGTTACTATATGCCGATGCACACCCAAGTGGAGTCCATAATGAAATTCGCGATAGAAATCGCGCAGAGTCACGTATGGTTTAGGAACCGCCTTCAGTACCATTTCGGTTTGAGATCCCCGATGCTCAACCAGCAATATCTTGCCAAACCATCCTTCACCGACAATTTGTATGATATCAAACTCATCCACAAGCTGAATCTGTTACGGTGAACGATATTTATTATTTTGTGTATATAAACATTAATTATGGATAAACGTACGACGGGAAATATTAAATGTTACTCTATTTTTGACATAATGCCCAGCCCCTGATTGCTGCCCAATAAAATGAGTATTTCTTGTTGTTCCTTCACGTTAGCGTTAACTATTAGCTGAGCGAAGAGATTTTTGGACTTGTGCCAACTGAAAATAACTTAAAACAATTGCCTGACCAAAGATTTAATACCCTAGATATTTAATGTATGTTGTATAATTTATATACCTATATAATCTCAAGTAAGCGGTTAGGAAAGGCTGCCTTTACATCGAAAATAATCATGACTATAAAAATTCGTGAAATTATTTTTGTTTCTATAATTTAAATTAATTGATGATTTATTCAACGAAAGTTCTCTATGTTAAAGCATCATTGTTTTGACACCAAAACATTTTTACCAATTTTTCAACAAAATAATAAACATAAATATTTGGAAAATGTGGATAGAAACACGCGTGACCAAAAAAAAATTTACTATTTTTAATTGGGTCTATTTCGAATAGGATGATATTCTAATCAGACAGAGGGTATTCGAAAAGGGTCGGAATGATCCCATATAAAGAAGAGTGTTTCATTCCCGATAAAATCATGTTGATGGTGAATCTTTCCGCCTGCTTACAGTTTCATCTTGTCTAGAAATCTGCCCCAAATGCACTGTTTCTAAGAACCGCAAAATATATAAGGAAGTTCATTCTGGCAAAGTCGTGCGATATATGAACAATATGCTTAATAAATACACAAACAATGCAGCTGCCATTATAATAATCAAATGTGAAATTCGACAAAATAGCAATTGTTGCCTTTGTCTCTAATTTTATGAATTTCCAGCTGCCATCATAAAAATGTTTGTGGGGGGTCGATTATTCATTAACATTAACATTAACAACATTAACTGCAAATTTTTGGAATAATTTTACGAATTGAGTTATTCAGATTATAGGTTTTACCTTTTCCAATTCGAATTCACGAATTTTATGAATATGCCCTCGTGGTTTTTTCGACATTTTTTCTAAGGTTTAATTTTCCGTTGAGTTGCGTTTCACATGTGTTGAATAATTTTGCTATTAATTATTGAGAATGTTCTTGGAGTGTCTGTGATTCAGTTAAGTTAATTCACATTCAGTTCTTGTTTAAATCATTGCACAGCCAAAAACATGTGCACGACTTATGCACTAGATAAATAGAATTCTGTATTAATCGTAAATTGTTGAAATGTGTATTTTGGTTTTCCGTATAAAAGCGGCAACAGAAGCAGCAGCAGCGTTGTAAATATTTATAGCGGGCTGCACAAAGGCAATCTGCACATAAATACATATATTTATGGTGTGTATGTATGTGTGTATGTATGTATCTTTGTCGGCCTATTTTACATGTGTTTTTTGTATCTTTATTCACGCCTCTGCATCTGCATCGGCATCTGTTAAAAAAATGCAAAATATATGTAAATATCTCGGCAGCTTTTTTGGTCTCAAATATTTCATTTCACTCGCCCGGCGTAAATGCGTTTTCATTGTTATTGTACATTTCCTGGAAAATGGTCGCCAAATACGCCAATTAATTGAATTTATAAACTCTGCATTGAGATGCAACACAAAACACATTGTTCGCCGCATACGAAAATACCGATTGCATTAAGTGCCAATCGGCTTAAGTTCAATGTTATTTCGCATTTCTGTGTAGTGTAAATTTAGTTTAGCTCCTGTTCTTGTTTTTGTTGTCAAACAAATATTTAATTGAGCCGTCTAGCTGTCTGCACGCATACACATACACTTCCACACACACACACAAACACTCACACAGTCAATATTGTAGAATTTGTAAATTTTGTTTAGTTCAGATTGTTTTTTTGCCTAGGTTTATTTGTTTTTATTTTTATTTTTTTTTGGGTTTTCGTACAAATTCTCAATTCTTTTCTATTCTTTTGCCTACACATTTGCATATTATCAACAGCGAAATTAAAAATAATGCTCGTTGCCTCTTATATAAAAACATAAACCGACTCGAGAATTATATACTATTTTATACAATATACAAGTGTGCATTTGATTATTTCACTAACTGTTATTTATAGCGGCCTAACTATAGTTATAGCTGCAGTTATAGGATCGGCGAGCACATTGATATTCTGTCACTCTCCGAATTTTCTTTAATTTTCTTTTTCGAGATGCGTTGCACTGGTCACAATGCGTTTCTATTTTTTCTTAGCACTGCATGTTGCCCCGTGGCCGTATTCGATGAAAATCCGTTGGCAACTGCTCTCGACTCTCTCGATATTTGTCGCTGGCCAGGAAAATTGTATAGAAGATGTTTAAAAAAAGACATTTTGTTTACGCTGCTTTCGTTTGAAATTTCAATGTGTGCATTTTCGAAATATGTATTTCAAAGTTTTCAAAACATATTCGAGGGCTTTTTGAGAATATTCAGAGAGAGAAATAGAGATAGAGAGAGAGAGAAAGAGTGTGGCATAAATAGTTCTCTTGCCGCTTTACTTTCGTTTATATGTATAAAATGATATTGCAAAACTTTTGATATAATCCAATTTGTGTTTGTTTTCAGTTGTAAAGTCAACAATTATTCAGCATTTTAATTGCATGAGATGAGAATTTTGCTTTGACTGCATTTTATATTGTATATTTTGTGTGTTTATTTGTTAATTTTAATTCATTGAATTAAGTTAACATGGCAATAAAATATCAAAGAGCTGGTTAACAGAGCTCTGTACAAAAAAGCTCAGCTGCAGACAGGCACAAGCTCACTTCTTAACATACTGTAAAGAAAGCTTTCTGTGACACACATACGTATGCACAAGTATATAAAGCAAACATATACACACGTACATATATACACACGTTCATATATAGCCATGCGTACATACGCACAAAGGCAACTCTAATTGGTCACTTCCGTTTGGACGACGTTTCCTTGGCGCATGCGACGTTTAACTTCAGCAGTTGCTGCGTTTGACACACAACACACACACACATACACAGAGGGTTGTGTGTGTGTGTCTTTTGGGAGGGTGCAGGTGCAGTCAACCACTTGTCGCTGGCTATAAAAGTGACTGGCATAGAGAAATTGACTGCATACGTTTGAATGTTACCGTTAGCGCAACAACTGAATTTTATGGTGTTGCCCAAATCTTTAGTTAATATTGAGATAATAGGCCAACTGTTCTAAGGCAAGTGAAAGTATGTGTGGCTTGTGTGATTGCCAATTAAAGTGAGATAATTTTTGGGCTGTAGACGCTTATAGAGAGTGTGTGTGTGTGAGAGAGAGAAAGAAAGAGCTGTTAATTAACATTTTTGGCATAATTTATTTGTGAATTTGAGAAATCTTTAAAATGGATTGGCAAAAGTTTGTGATTTAGGTTACTGGAATATAGCAGGTATGTATGCACAATCTAAAGAGTGATTACTTATACAAAAAAAAAACGACTGGTTCTTAAAAAACTAATTTTTACTTAACTTAATAAAGTGGCATTTAAAGAAAAAAGGGTTAAACTTAGTAGTAGTTTATTATATTAAGAAAAAGATGCAGCTTAAAATATATTAAATTTTTCCAATGATATTTTATACAAGTAATAAAATAGTTTTACATAATTTTCTACACATGCGAAATTTTTCACTTTTCAGCCATTTAATATTCTCAAAATTAGTGACACTACCTATTGTAAAAATTAATAGGCGCCACTGAAACTGTAAAAATATGAATATTACAACTTGTGCGATTTAATGGTGCTGGTGATATTTATGTATATAGTTGGATATACGTATATGTAAGAATTGCATTGAAATATATAATATAAATAAGAAAACTTGACATGTAGCCAGCAAAAGACATAGTTAAATTATAAATAGAAGTCACCATACAAATAAGTAGTAAAATACAACAAATATGACGTATTTCGAACAGGTTAATGTAATTTCTTGAATACATAAAAATAACACAATTCGCACATTAACTTAATTTATGCTCAGAAAATATAGCTTGTATATTCAAGACAAGTTTTGAATCTTTGAATCTATAATGATTATTTGTCGTAGTTAGGTGCATAAATAACTAACATTGAATTAACAAAAAGTAAGAAGCATTTTTACAGTGTAAAGAAACTCTTCGAAATGAGACAAAGTCGGGAATTGTATGTAAATTAAAGTAGCACATGAAAAGCCAAATTAGTTTGCTCTGAGATCTTCACAAAGCTTCACGCAATTTAATTATTTAATTGAATCTTAAGCATTGCTTGAGAATTGCGCTTTTAATTGAGCAAATCTCTCGCGGGTTAAATTAAGCTAATGCGTGAACACATTTTAAAGTGGAGCAATTAATTATGTTGCCCGAATACAGAAAAATATATACTTATATATATGCATGTGTGTGTATTTATTTGCTGTGTAACAATAAATGAAAGAAAATTCAGATTTTGATGATGGGCAAACCACAACGGATGGTTTTTGTGCTGTAATTGTCAAGTGTTTGTCACCACACGTCGTATGCGTAATATAGGGACACGGACAAACACTCGAGGGGCTAGAGAGCATGTCGTGGCCAAACAGAATTCAAGTGTTATGGACATTTCAGCAACACACCAAAACACACACACACACACACACACACACTCGCACACATGTTAATCTCAATTGGGCATCAAGTGTCGGCTTAAGTCCTCAAGCAGCGCATCCAAATTGTCGCATGCCACAAACATGCAATATGTTGAGCTGTTTGTACTGAAGGAGGTTAATGCATGCAGCATTGCAATTAATAAGTAAAATCATCTATATATCTATAAATCTATATTTTATAGACTTGATTGGCGTGTTGGCAACTAAAACGACAACGTTTTGGCCAAGGACACGGGCATCGTCGCAACGGCGATGTCACCAACAGGACAAATAGCAAAGACGTCCACGCCACACGACACCAACGATAACAGCAGCATTAACGATCAGCGTGAAACATGGAGCGGCAAGGTGGATTTTTTATTATCGGTTATTGGATTCGCCGTCGATTTAGCAAACGTCTGGAGATTTCCCTATTTGTGCTACAAAAATGGCGGTGGTAAGTGAATAAATAGAAAGAAAAAAAATATCTTTTTTATTTATCTGTGGCTGATTGGGGGGGGGGGGGGGAGTTGGGGGTGTGTCGCATGCCAATTAGAGACACAATGCCACAAGAATTCTTGTGGCATTTATAAAGCTTTACACATCATTGAGCGCCCAAGAAACTCACTCAAGTTGCCGCATAACAAGTGACTTGGCCTTGTTAACACTTTGACAAGTGCTGGCTAAAATGCGTGCGAAGTGCTGCCATTAACTGGGCAGTGAGTGAGGTGGGGCAGAAATCTTGCGGCTCTAAGTGCGTACTTCCTATACGAAATTACCCAGAGAGTCCAGACGTGCAACTTCACACACACACATACACATTTATATATATATATAAGTTGATACATATGCTTAGGACTTGTGATCTTTGTTGGCAACGCCATCATTCAAAACAATTTCAAAGTTAAGTGCTTTTGTATGACAACTAAATCTGGCAGTCATAATCGCATTTGGCCTCCTTTGCCTCCTTGCCACAATCTGACAGCGAGTGAGTAAGCATCGCTCCGCAAAGGGTGTGGGGATGGGGGGGGAGGAGTGTAAGAAACGCTTTCTAGGCTTTTATTGTTACTGAGCTATGCACAACCGGAATCAAGACATATTTCTATATATGTATGTTTGTATGTATGTATGTATATATGTATGTATGTATGTATGTTTGTAAGTATGTATGTATGTATGTATGAATGTGTATCCTTCTACGCATTGTGTTGAAATTCATGTGCGGCACACGTTTTTTGACGGCGGCACTTAGGCGTTGATATGAATTTTCATTCGTAAATCAGGATGTGTGTGTGAATGTGTGTGTACATGTGTGTGTGTGCTGGTTGCCTTTTCCTTTATAGTTTTATGACTATTTTGTCGTTGTTGTTGTTGCTGGCCTTTGCCACAAATTTCTTTCTTTTCTCCTGTGGTCTTAAAAAATAAATTGTTATTTCATACGCTTCATTGCACTCAATCAGTGACAGCTTAGTTTTCATTTTATATCATTTTGTGCGGCTGACTACTGGCGTTGCCAGGCTTAACTTTACCGTTAGAGTCAACGTTGAGACAGTTACCACAGGTTGCGATTATTAGCTTTTAATGCCCCCCACAGCTTAGTGGGCATTTAATTTCTCTCCCTCACTTTTTTTCTTCGTATTTCCAGCTACTGAATAAATGAAATTCATTGACTTAAGTTGCAGTATCTTGTGGCATGAAATATACATAATGTGATCTGAATGTATTTGTAATTAAGTCTTAAAATTAAATTCTTTTCATTTAACACATTAAGCAAATATTTTCATAAAACGTACTCTTTTCAATTGATATCCACTTGGCAATAATCATTAGCGTATTATTAAGTAATAAAAAAGATTTTTAGGCTTAATTGAGATCTGACAATTCTTAGATACTCCAGCTGTTTAATTGGCTTGATAAATATGTACTTTGAAATAATAATTTGCCATAGTATTGTGCGCTATAAAAAGACAAGTGACGAACCGGAAATGAGCTGGGGCAAAGCAACGGAAATTACAGCTTCAGCACCAGAGTTGCATTTGATTTTAAGATCCTTATCTCGTCTGGTATTATTATTGGACGTTTTTTTTTTGTTTTACATTTTACAACATCATTGACAGCACAGTGTTCAAGAGCCTTTTTTTCTGTTTTTTTTTTTCACCAATTTATGAGTGCATGAGTGTGTGTGTGTGTGTGTGTGTGTGTGTGTGTGTGTGTGTGTGTACTAGTATGCATAATGGCCGTTGTCACTGTTGTAGTCGTCGTCGTAGTTGTCAACGACTTTGTCGCCCACTTTGCCTGCTAATAGACATAATCAAATCATAAAACGCCCCGCTGTCACTCAACAAAGTATCGATGGCACTTTAGCAATTGCCAGGGAGCAGGGAGCAGGGAGCAGAGAACAAAGGAGAAGGAAGCTAACCGACGTCGACAACTGCAGGAGACAGCCGAGCCTGAACCGGAGCAGAGCGGTCCATGGCTTCTCTCTATGTCCCTGTGTCCCTGTGTCTATGTCTATGTCCCCATGTCCTTATGTCCTTATATATGTATGCTTGTCCCATTGCCAGCCCGGGATGCGATGCTGTTAATGTTTTTAAAATGTCCTTAGAGTGGCACTTGTGAAACAATTTGATTTTGTGTGTATATGTGTGTGTGTGTGTGTGTGTGTGCCGATGTCTGTGTGCAAGCCATAGAGCGACAAAAACAGACACTGACACGGGTCAATCAGACACACACACACACACACACCCATACACACACCCAATCGCTTAGAAGCATCAAGCATACATTGTTTTTTCATAATATTTATAGTGCTTCGGGTGTTTTTAAATATTACCAAGTTTGATTGCGCTTTAGTCACTGGCCACTCATTAATTAGTAGAATGGAAATTGATTTTAGTAGACAACGCAGCGCTTATTGATAAAATTATTAGCACCCATTCCAAGGATCATAGGAAAAACTTGAAGTAAGCATAGGAAAATTGTTACTTAGATGTCGTCCGAATAGCATCACTATAGCTGAAGGAACTATAAGAAAATTAATAAGCTCTTGATTAGCTTTACAATGAAAAAACATCGTCAAATCTAACACGATTTTCGAAAGTACTATTATTTTTTGATAATGGTTCAGCATCTAGATTTATGCTGCATCGAGGGATGAACAAATTATTTTCACTAGACATGCACATAAAAAACAAGAGATTGGTTGAAACTTACTGTAGTCATAACTTTGCCCACACTTAATCTATATTGATGATTTTCCCTAGTTATACTTGGTTAATCTATGTCAAGGAAACCCATCTATTTTTGCAGGCGCTTTTCTTGTGCCCTACTGCATTATGTTGGTTGTGGGCGGCATACCTCTGTTCTATATGGAACTGGCCCTGGGACAGCACAATCGTAAGGGCGCAATTACCTGCTGGGGACGTCTGGTGCCGCTCTTTAAGGGTAAGTAAAGAAAATGGTCCAGTTGTGAATAATATATTTTAAGCAAGGAGTTACATTTTAGGCATAGGTTATGCAGTGGTGCTAATCGCTTTCTATGTGGACTTTTACTACAATGTGATTATTGCTTGGTCACTGCGTTTCTTCTTCGCCTCCTTCACCAATGTGCTGCCCTGGACATCGTGCAACAATGCATGGAACACGCCCAACTGCAAACCGGTAAGTGACAGTTGAGCCAGATTCCACTCTACATAAATCGTATTATTATTAAACTTTACCACTCACAGTTTGAGGGTCAGAATACGCGTCCTGTTGTTGGCAATCTGAGCGATTTCTACGCGTTCAACAATCAGAGTCTCTTTTTTGCCAATGAATCCTATACGAATCTTACGTTTGCGAGCATCGCACCAGTTGTGCCTGTGGAAAGATTCCAATCGGCGGCATCCGAATACTTTAAGTAAGTGACTCAAGATTGTGAGAAAAGAGAATTGTAATTAAAAATATAATTTTTTGTGTACATCTTTTATATAAAATTCTTGAAGTATATTTTTTATGTTTAATCTTTTGACATATTTTTATATATTTTTCTTATCACAGTCGCTATATTCTTGAGTTGAATCACAGTGAGGGAATTCATGATCTGGGCCACATACGCTGGGATATGGCGCTTTGCCTGCTGATGGTTTATCTGATTTGTTACTTCTCGTTGTGGAAGGGTATCAGCACATCGGGTAAAGTGGTTTGGTTCACGGCCCTCTTTCCCTATGCCGTGCTGCTCATTCTGCTGATACGCGGTATTACCTTGCCGGGCTCTGCGATGGGTATTCAATATTACTTGAGTCCAAACTTCGATGCCATCTACAAGGCTGAGGTGTGGGTCGATGCCGCCACACAGGTATTCTTTTCATTGGGTCCCGGATTTGGTGTTTTACTCGCCTATGCCTCGTATAACAAATATCACAACAATGTCTACAAGTAAGATTAATTAATATATATTTATTAAGGAAAAATTCTAAATAGTAATAGATACATTTCTTAAGAACTTTAGGGTTTTTTAATTGAATGGTTTATAATTATTATTATATTATTATTATTATTATTATTATTATATTACAGAGATGCCCTGCTGACAAGTTTCATTAATTCTGCAACGAGTTTTGTGGCGGGCTTTGTGATATTCTCCGTGCTGGGCTACATGGCACACACTTCGGGCGTCAGGATTGAGGATGTGGCCACCGAGGGACCGGGTCTAGTGTTTGTTGTATATCCAGCGGCGATTGCCACCATGCCGGGCAGCATTTTCTGGGCGCTAATCTTCTTTATGATGCTGCTTACTCTCGGGTTGGACAGCTCGGTAAACAATTTTTTTCTTTACTCTTAGCTAAAAAAGAAAATACCAAAAAAATATTATTATTATAATTTCTATTTCTTTTGCTTTTTATTAATTTTGACAGTTTGGCGGCTCGGAGGCGATAATCACGGCTTTAAGCGATGAGTTCCCCAAGATCAAAAGGAACCGGGAACTGTTTGTGGCCGGTCTCTTCTCGCTGTATTTTGTCGTTGGCCTGGCCAGCTGCACCCAAGGTGGCTTCTATTTCTTTCATCTGTTGGATCGCTATGCTGCCGGCTACTCCATACTGGTGGCGGTGTTCTTCGAGGCGATCGCTGTATCCTGGATATATGGCACCAAGCGTTTTAGTGACGATATACGTGACATGATTGGCTTTCCACCGGGTCGCTATTGGGTGGTCTGCTGGCGCTTTGTGGCGCCTCTATTTCTGCTCTTCATCACGGTTTACGGACTGCTGGGCTATGAGCCGTTAACGTATGGGGATTATGTGTATCCCAATTGGGCGAATGCATTGGGCTGGTGCATAGCTGGCTCCTCGATCATTATGATACCGGGGGTGGCTACTTACAAGCTAATTGTTACACCCGGCAGCTTTAGGCAGCGTATACGAACACTGACGACTCCGTGGCGGGATCAGCAGTTGGCTGTCAACGGAGTCGCCACCGAGGTGACGGTGACCCTCGTCCGCCTGGCTGACGCCGAGGCAACCGATGCAACCGATGTCTGAGTTCGACCGATGCCACGTTTTCAAATATATTACGTATAGTATTGAGAAGTTTAGCAACAAATAACTTCAACAGCAACTTTAAATTGAATGTGTGCTTCTTTGTAGTTTGGCCTGCAGATAGAATTGATTTATGTTAACAAAAAAAAAAAAAAAAAACTTTTAGCTTAGCTCTAAGGCATCAAAGGCCCTTAGGAAACTAATGCAAATTTCGCATACAACGTACTTACTTAGGTTTCGACACTAAAGAAAAATCATGTTGTAGCTCAAAACCATAAGTCTACCGTTAAGACTAGCCAGTAGTTTCATAATTACAGTAATACAAATATTAATAATAATAATAACAACACAACCTACTTACATAAATACATACATACATACGTTCACTATAATACACATACACACTATGTATGTTTGTATATTTACCAAACGCTGTGTAGATAATACAGAAATATTTAAGTCAAATATTTATAATTGCTAAGTGGTAATTGGTATCTTACTAGGCCAACTTTCAAACAAAACCAAATACCGTTATTTGTGTGCATATGCAACAGGGAATTTAAGGTACGACTAACTCTCAAGACCGTTAAATGGATATGGGAGCTTGTATATGTACATACTTACATAGCTTTATTATATAGTGCGTATCTAGAATATCTGTCTAGCAGAAGCTTTAACCGTAATGTATTATGTATATAATGGTTAGCCAGTGTTGCCATGTTGCAGTTTTGTCAAATACAACCCTTGTCACACTCGAGGCAATCAAAATCTTTTTTATACAGTCATAAAAAGATTTTGAAACGCTTTAAGAATTTTAATAATTTTACATGTTTATGTTGCAATCCCAAAAACATTTGAGGATTTAAAACAGCTTCAATATTCAATCTGTGAATCATTTTGAATTCTTATACTTTTTGTCATCTAAATCTTAAGTGTTACCGTTACAAAATGTAAGCAATAGCAGAGTTGTCAGCCATCAACTTTGCTTCAACGTTATTAATATTATTAATATTATTAATATTATTATTGTTATTATAATTATTAATTGAAGTAGTGAGTTTCAATGCATTTTTACGCAGCCATGTAAAAGTGCAATGTGATGAACAAATATCAAAATATCAAAACAAAAACAAAAAAAAAACTATTTTATTCAGTTGTTTTATATTTGATTAAACGGATGTTTTTTAAGTTGGTATTACAAAAAAAAAAATAAAAGTATTTTTATTGGGCATGGAAAGGTGAATCTTCCAAAGCAATATTTGTTGGTAAACTTTAAATTGGAATCCCTTAATTAACCAACTGGATTTGAATGGATCGTGAATTTGGAGATGGTGTCCTAAGGAAAATGCAACGGTAAATTAGTTAAACAATAAATGAAGAACCTAAAATTATTTAATTATAGAGCTAATATTAGCTCGACCTTGTTCTATTCCACTTTTAAACAATAATTAAAAACAATTTGATCAGTTCGCATATTTAAGAGCATTATTTTTATTGTTATTATTTTATATTGGTTTTTCGCCTAACTTTATTTCAAACGAATACATATATAAATATATATATATATATATTATATTTGGAATATAAAAACTGCAAATCAATTATAAATGCTAAGTATATAAAGTAATTGGTAATGGGTGGCAATGATGTTTTTATAACAGAAATATAAGTGCTACATAATATGTAGTTAAATGTGTACATACATATTTAAAGCTTATCGTATGTTGATGTATGTATGTATTTGTAAATGTATCTGATTCTGATGTATTTCATTGTTGCGTTACATTTAAAATTAACAATACATTTCTGAGATAGATATATAGATATAGCTGTAAACTCATCATTAGCGTATCCAGCAATGCACTTTTGATTATTCAGTTAGACAGCAATAATATGTGCGTTATATATATATATATATATGATCCTATGGATTTATGTATATGGTATACACAGATTTATTTATTTGTTTTGGTATTCGTATGGGTTGTGTTCTTTTACCCTTGCAGAGGATTGTTTTTCCTTCTTTTTTTTGTTAAGTTTATCGAACGTCTGTCAAATGTCTGCAAGAGTATTTAATATTCGGCATTCCGAAGATGGATTATTTTATTTCATTGCATATGCTTTTAAAAAATAGTTTGCTTTGGTTTTTGGATTATTTGTTTATGTATTATTTGTAGTGCATTTTACGTATTTTGGTCTGTTTAGGTGCCTTGAAGTTTTAAATAAATACACAAATCGACAGAATTTCATTATTGGAATCAATTTTTAAGGTCCTTAGAGTCCACAGCTAGTTAGAGTAACTTCTAGTCCCTGTGAATTCAGTGGCCTCTTAAATTTGTTCAGTGTCAGTGAATGTGTTCTATTAGATATTTATGTATACATATATATATTTATATATACTGATGTAACTTGGTATACAGTAGTACAATTATTGTGTAAATATGTATGTAGTTTATTATTATTATATCTGATCGTTCAGATAGCGCTTATACATTGTTGGTTTTGTGGTGCAAGGTTTATTCGCTGGTTTTGTATTTGTAAATTTGCATTCTACGTAAATACTCTATGTTGCCTGTATTAATGTGTGTATAATTAATTATAATTAGTGTGTTTGTTTTCCTTAAATACCTGTGCAGAATTGTGTAAGGAAATTTCAACTATTTTACGGACATTTTTGTGCTTTGTGATCATTTGGGAATATCAGCAGAGGACGGACCAGAGACTAGCCATAAATGCCTAGCTCGAGAGTGTTACACTCTAAATACACATTACATAATTACATTAATTTGTGCCACTTAATCAATGTTGCATTTATACAATTTTTTATTTGAAGCTCATTTAATCCTTGAGATCGATTTTGACATTCGGAGAAAGAGAGTCGGACAAATCAAAATGATCGTTAATGTTCAAAAACATACTCCATACTTAAATGGGTTATACAATTATTGTATGTGAATTATCTGGTCTAACACTCTCGATATTATTATTCTAAAAGATTAAGACTTGTACATCAAGTACATCAATTGGAAAAATGTGAACGATCTGCAATGGTATTAAGTCTTCGGCAGACCGAAGTTTTGTTTGCTGTTTCCTGTTTCCGGTTTCCTGTTTTACAAATAGTATTCATATGAATCCTTTTTGTTAATCTTGTGTAATATATTGTGTCACATTTAGCTTTGTTTTTGGTTCAAATACATATACATATATACATATATGTGTGTGTACATCTACAAGTGATTACGTGGGCTTGATAATTGATATATTTGATATGATTGCGTTGATGAGTTGCGTTAACAGTTTCTGGCCTATTTGCGTCCTTGCAACATACAAGTATTGCAAGAACGACGATGGATATACATACATATATATTTGGGTATATTTTAATATATTTTAAGCTGATGTCATATGTTTAACTAATTTGTGTACAATAAATCAACCATTTGTTCCATTAGAAATGCCTAATATATATGAGCAAAAATGTTGTTGTGGGTTTCTACTGTTATGTTTATTGTGTGTTGTGTGTTGTATGTTGGTATGTTGTGAAAGACACATTTGAATTGACGCATGACATATGTTTATATGTATTTACAATTTAGTCTGAAAGTTGACACGATCCTTATGTAAAATCTAATAAAATTATGAATGCAAATTTCGGTGGCTGCTTATGTGCTTTGTTTTTTGTGAATGATAAAATTTTTGGTATTTAAAATGCGATTATATTGAAACTTAAACTTGTTTATCCGATATGCTTAGATAGTAAATAAATAATGAATTTGAATTTGAATTGAAAAAGCGCAACATTTCTTCGAATAAATACCTAGTTTTAACAATAGCATCTTCATTAAAATTGAAAATTAAATTTTCACTATAATGCACATCGTTTACATTCATTTATAATGTTGTAGTTGACAATTATAACGGGCTTTAACCCATCTCGAATTTACTCGATGTCAGATGACGTAGTAGCTTTCGTTTTTGTGATTAGTAATTTGCATAATGCCTAAGTTACTGATAAAATAAATACATACGTATCCAAGTGTAATTGTCTAATTGATCAATACATATGTACATATATATGTATTTAGTATGCTCAATTATATCGACAACTTGATCTGATTATATAGGAAAAGAAGCCTAGAGCACGCTTAAATTTACATGTGTTGCACCAAGAGATTTCACTTTAAGTTTATCATTCAGTTTCGTTCTACACTTCATACATATATATATATATGTATATATTTATGCAAATAATGTTATTTATGTGTGTGTATACATTTAATAAGTAGTATATAAGTATATCAAATCTAACTCCGTATTTTAAGCTAGTCAAATTTAACTAATTCCATTTACTTACACACATTCGCATTGTACTCTTATATAATTTAATAATGTTGTATCTGTAACTTGCTTAATTAATATAGCTTGTAGATTACTTATGTAATTGTTGCGTATTTTTGAAATACAACTATTAGTTCACTTAGACTATAAAATATTTTTGATTCTCAGTATGCGTTTGCTGGCCAAGCTTAGGTCTGCTGAATTGAGCTCAAGAATGCCGGATCCACTGAAGCCACCTTCGCGGTGAGAAACGCATGCATGCAAAAAAGCAAACTCTGCAGGACTTGGCATTCTAATTCCTACTCGATGTGATGTGACGACATGAAAAGGATGCGAATTATTAATATGTATATCCATGTATGTATGTTCAAATTGAACTTTGAATAGGGTTAACTAATTACAATTGCCTAAAAATAGAAGTACAACTTGCCTTTGTCTCGATGGCCCGTGACTCGCTGTCCTGAAAGTGTAGCTTCAACTTGGATTTGCCATCGTCGCTGGAGCCGCGCAGCTGTGAGAATTTATATTGCCAGACCATTGTGGCATCGGCTCCCTCCGTCAGTGAGAAGCCCGCCTGCCAATCAAGTGTCAGACCACCACTCTTGCCTTGATGTGAAACGGCAAAGGTCTTGCGCTATGTATGTATATGATAGATATAGATATAGATATAGATATAGATATAGATATAGATATAGATATAGATATAGATATAGATATAGATATAGATATAGATATAGATATAGATATCAGTATAACTACTTGGGGTTGCATGTGGAAGTGAACTTATTTATTAACACCAGACATTCATGAGGGGCAGATTACATTGATTGAAATCGACTTTTTATATTTGTGACGTCTAAAAGCAAACACAGCTGCAACATCAACATCTACCATCTACCATCTACCATCTACCATTTACTGTTATATCTGACACAAAAGTTCAATAATCTCTTTGTGTCTCTGTTTGCTCGACTAAATGTTCCAAATTGCACACCAAATTCGTATCGATTCTTGGCATGGCTAAAATTCCTTTTTATGCGCCATTTATGTCGGTCATTGGCTTGGCTCTGACTTTTAAACAGCTTACCACCATTGTGTATACATACATACATATATATATACATTTATATATATATGTACATGTGTAAACAAAAGTTGCACACTTTTGGCAGTATCGCAGAGCGGATACCAAAACTTTGTTTCAGAGTTTGAGTTTAATGCGAATTTCTTAAACAATATG
This sequence comes from Drosophila kambysellisi, assembly GCA_035042185.1. Lineage (NCBI taxonomy): Eukaryota > Metazoa > Arthropoda > Insecta > Diptera > Drosophilidae > Drosophila > Drosophila kambysellisi. The sequence continues at coordinate 8,966,593 of JAWNLS010001251.1, forward strand.
CGATTTGATTGGTGAGAAGAGTTCAGTGAAAGGTCTTCTTGGGTGTTCAATATTTTTCGTGCCACAAAAATGTCACCCATGTGGCAAGTTTACAAATCTTACATTTTTAGGGAGATGGGAAGACATTAATATATGGCTATGTGGTTGCTTTATCAGTATCTACCTAGTGATTCGGAAATCGATTCTTAAGGTAGAGGGATATTTATCCCTGTTGAAAATTGTATATATTGAATATATTTTTCAAATGAAAAGTCAATATTAATAGATCATAAATATAAAAGCTCGAATTCAACGTGTGAAGGATGACAACTTGTTGCAAATTCCTATATTTGTCTGCAAGCCAAAATTTGTGAATGCTGCAACTGTGGCTCTCAAAGTAGTGTATATCGATTTCATACTTAGGTCAGCAGCCGTGACCTTTCGGTTCAAGGCTGCCCCATTGGGGAGTGGGCCTATAAATTAACAAGCAATTGGCAATCACGACTCCTGTCCTTTGCATTGTGACCAGCCGGGCGACTAATTACAAACAAACATGCGAAATTCGGAAAGCAATACACACAGATACAAAAACTATGTATTTGTATGTGTTTGTTTTAATATGTGCTTGTGTGTGTGTGTGGCATACTTACGCCCAATTTAATAACACTGGTTACTATGGCCGCATTCCAACTGTTCTCGATGCGCAGCAACTCCTGTCGTGTCTCCACGCTCAAATATCGAGGCTCGTGTCCGGAACTCTGCAACAAGAAGCAATGCTGTCGACTGTCCACCGTCTCCGATTCCTTCACAATGCGAAACATGGTCTGGTATACCTTATAGACAACCAACGCCTTGCTTATGCCTGCCACATTTAGCTGCAACGAGATTAACAATTTGCACAATTGGCAAACGAGTTTTTAATAAGAATAACGAAAACTCATCTAATTGTCAAGTACATTAAAAGACTCTTCATAACATCATAGCGCTGTGCAACACTGCACCCTAACAGGTGAGTTAAGAGGAGAGGTGAAGTGGAGTGATGCAGTGTATCTAAGCAGAATCAACTCATAAGCCCGTGGGCCAACATTGCAGCCAAGTTCCATTTGAGCTGAGCAAAGACTGCTCATTAGAGCAAAAAGTACAATTTTTTATGTTTTTTCACATGTGCTTGTGTGAGTGTGTGTTTGTGCATTAGTCTGTGTGTGTGTGTGTGTTTTGGGGTTGGTTGTGGGTCGCATCTAACTCATGTTGGGTTAAATCTTGACACATAAAATTAGCGCAGCATAGCAACTGCAGTTGCTTTGAACAACTTCGGGCAAAATGAACACGCAGACACTGCTGCAAATTCTTTCATATCCAATTACATATGTACATACGTGCCACAAAATAGGGGTGTCAATTTAATGTTCTCTAATATAATACAGTAAGTCTCAAATTTAACGTTAGCCATTTAGGAACAACTCTAAGTTAACAAAGTTTTTTTTTTTTTTTTTTTTTTTTAAAGTAAATAGATAAAGAAATAATTCCCAGAAATGATAAATGCCTTTTTACGTTTGAAAATAGTTTTGGATTAAAGTTACGAATTAAATTAAACAAACTTGAGATATTAAATTACAAATAAAAAAAACCAATAATAAATAAATAAAATAAATGAAAAATAATGTGAATTGTTGTATTTGCAACTTACTGGTGGCGTTTCAAAGAGCATCACTTCGGTGCCTTTGAGTAGTAAGAATCTGGGCTTATAGCTCTGCCAGGATATGTTGTTGTTGATAACGCCCTCGTTCACCCAGCCCATATACTCGATCCGTTCGCCCACAGCGAAATTGCGATTGTACAGTTTCATCTGTTAAAAAAAATGTAAGCAAAAGTATTTAGATATAGATAATAATATATAATAATATAGATATAATAAATTAATATAGGTACAAATCTAGTTAATATTTTGTATTTTATGTGGATGCCCACCTGCAGATGTGTGAGACCCACAACATTATCGGTTATCAGTTTGAGCCACTGACTCAGTATCGCCAGCTCATCACAGTGTATGACCCCGGTGCTGAGGCCATTCAGGCCACGCACCTCGAATGCATTCGGACGCAACTTGTCCGTGCCGTAAATGTAGCGTGTAACATAGGCCATCATTAGCGGCACTGCAAATGCCAAGAATAACTAAGCTTGCAGCACTTTAAATGAGTTATATATATATATGTGTGTGTATACCTGCCACAACGTCGGCCCAGCGTTTCTCTGGCTCCGAGCAAATTGACATTGGTCGACTACAGCTGCGACTTATGGTGCCGCTATTAACTGAGGACTTGTATCCTTCATCTGCCTTCAGTTCGGCACAAGTGACATCGTTGTCCGAGTCAGGTGTATCTTTTGTTACTGGAAATGAAAATGAAAAACAACGAATGAGTGATTGGTTTTAATGAAATTCGTCAGTCATGTCCTGTCCTGTCCTGTTTAATGTGAAGTCATGTTGTCATCTGTGGGACGCTGCTCACATTGCTTTTGCAGGAACGGTGTGGCGGCGCGATAGTGCTTCACAGTGAGGACAACAATGTCGCCGGCATTGCGCAGAATGTTGACAGCATCATCGTGGGGGCATGCGGTTATATATTCACCGTTAACCTTTATAATCGCATCACCCACAAACAGTTGACCAGTGATGTCGGCCGCCTGATCCTTGTAGATGCGCGATATTAATATGGGCAATTTGTGTTCGGCGCCACCCTTTATGCTCAGACCCAATCCGCCTTGTTTCTGTCTCGTTATTTGGACCATGCGCTCCTGAAATACGCAAGTGTTCTTTGGCTCGAGTATTCTGGTTCTTCATCTTAATTAACGCATACAAAGTTTATTAGCATACCTTGGATTCCATTGGAGGTCCATTTAGCTGGGAGCTTGTTGGCGTAACAATTTCCAACTTTTGCAAGGTCAACAATTCCATTGTTAGGCTAAGTCGGAGTGGTTCTGGTCTACTTTTCCCATCGCTGACATGAACCATACCCGAGCGCACCTGTTGCTTCGTTTTTTACGTGTTTATTTTTTATTTATTTATTTGGTTTTTTTTTTATTTGGGGGTGGTAGTGAGAAAGGGATGATTAATGTGCATTGAAATAAGACTTGGAGTGCTTTTTGGCGTACCTTTAAATTTTGATCGAGTTTTTCCTCAATCGGCGTCGCCATTGTGTCCGAGAGCTTCATATTTTGTTGTTTACCAAAGTTGCCTACAAGTCGAGCAAACATTGTCAATATGCTGACTCAAATAATGTGTATTTATTAATGAATTTTAGCAGGCAAATTACTTTTGGGACCAACACAAAATATATGATTATCGAAAAGTACAGTAATTTGAGTGTTTAAAGGGTCTCCATTTATGTACACGTTATTTCATACGTAAGAGGTTATGTTGAGAAGTAGACAAAGATATGGGACTAAAATAGTTATGTTTATCATGATGTGTATATAAGTATGTTTGAGGCAGGGACACTTAAACTTTCACAGCTGGCAGTTATTATTTGGTGGTTATGATTGCCATGGCAACAGTTATTATAACAACTGAAGCAAATGAAATCTGATTGACGCCAAATCCTTTGCCATTTGCAATTATTGAATTTTCAATATAATCGTCAGCATTGGAAGCCCGATTGGTTGAGCATTAACTAAGATTTTAATTAGTTGCGAATGTCGACTTGCAATTTATGGCTCGACCCAGTTAACTAGACACACAAACACATCACATGGTGGGTGTTGTGTGTGTGTGCTGTGTGTGCTTAAGTACATGATATCCTGCATTCTATGCGATAAGTTGCATGTTTTATCTATCTATTGTAGGTTCGTATGTTCCGTTACATATATTTATGTTGTGTGTATTATATAGATTATGTAAACTCTAAAAACAAAATTTGACACAATGTGGTCAACAAAAATATTATGAATATTTAAAATTATGTATATGTATTTTTATAAATAAATCGATAGGTATTCATAAATATGTACATATGTTTTCAATTAAAACGGGATATAAATATGCAACCGGAAAATGTTAAAAATATTACAGATGACTGAAAGCACACCACACAGCACTTTAAGTGCTCTGTTTGGATGGATGCTTGGAGTGTGGCTGCAGCTGGTTGGATGGAATGAATAATACAACACCAACGACAACAATAACAACAGGAATAACAAGAGCAACATCGGCACAAGTGCCGACATAAATACATAAATATACATATGTGTGTATGTATGTATGTATGTATGTATGAATGTATTTATGTGCATATGTCCATGCTCGCATGTTTGCATAGTGGTGTGTGGCGAAGAGGTGTTGGCTGATATGTATGATATTGCCGTATGGGCACACCACTTTCACTACCCTCACACACTCACACACACACACACACATACACACACTGGCTCAAATTTGTATTGAGCATGAAAGCAGATCCCCTCAATCTATTTGAGTGCCTGTTTACAAAAGCCTTTATGGGGAAAACAGGTGTATGTTGAGCACAAGCCACTATTAAATGTAAATATGAATGAACAAATGTGAATGTTTATGCAAAGGCAATATGATTTTTCAATTTCAGAGAATTTAACTTCTATAAACAATATATGTACGTATAACAATGGTTACCCAGTAACCATAATTGGTATATATGCAATAATGCTTAACAACCGGGCTTAAAGCAGAGAGCACAAGGCATTTGATGATTTGGCCTGGAATGTTAAAAAAAGGGAAGTGAAGTGAAATTATGTTTTTAATAATACTTAGCAGATGTCTGGAGTGATTTCGGAATATGAATTAACTACGATGTTGTAGGAACAGTGTATCAAAAGCAAGAATTTAAGTTATTTCTAGAGTAACAAATGTATCCGAATTTCTAGAGCCAAACTTATTTATTTTTTTTTGCATATTAATATATAATAGTTGAATGACCCACAATATTTTTGGTATTGTTGGTTAAGAACAAGTTTTTAAATTATTTTTAAAATCAATAACTCAAAATTTAAGAGCCGACTTAGTTGATTTTTTTGGATTATAGATAAGGGACAAGAGTTTAAATCACTATTATTTCTTATTTTAAAAATATATTCTGCCATTTAGATTGTTTAATAGTTGATTCCATATCAAATGTATTTTTTTAAAGTTTCTGTATTCTAGAATCGAATTTATTTATATTATGTCAAGTGAAGTATCTTATGAGAAGCTGTGACGAGAGCCGTGGGTCAGAGATACGCTACCCCAAACGCATAAATATTTCATTTGAGCTCATTCGCTGGCCTGTAAAACTGGCAAAGTACCATTGAGAGATGATACAATTTATGCACTTACCACAGACACACACACACACACACATACACACACACCAAAACACACACGCACACAGGCACACGTGCGTGCCAATCCAAGAGCTTCAAGCTGTTGACCTGGGCTATGGCGATGGCTGTGGCTGTGGCTATGGCTATGGCTAAGGCTATGGTGGGGGCTACCTTTGATTATGGCTATATTACGTGTACTTTGTACTTTGTCGTATGGCGTGCGTGTCTTGAAACCCGTTACGTTAGCCAGCAGGCAAAACTCACTATATGTGATTGAGGCTGGTGCGGTATGGTGCAGGCTAGTGCAGGATGGTGGCAGTCGCTCTCTCTTTCTCTCTCTCCCTCCCTTTATGTCTCTCTGTGACTCGTAAACCAAACAAGCTGGCTCTCAGTCGGAGTACCGTTGACAATCAGCTGTGCTGCTGGCTGGTTGGTTAAAAGAGCAGCCAGGCTAAGGAAACTTTGGGGGTGCTGCTCGAGTCGCACACACATATACACAATCACACACACAGACACACGTATTGTTGGGGTATTTATGTTTTTTTTAATTGTTAAAATGCGACAAATGCACAAAGTTGAGCAATTCACGTACAGCACACAGCAATTGAAAATTCTACAATTTTATTCAAATTTTTATTACGTGTGTGTCGCAAATATTTTAATTTAAACACGCTAATGCAAATAATGCATTTATGGCGTTTATTTTATTTTTCTGATTTTTCTTCTTCTTTCCATCACACATGTCAAATTGGGTCACATATTTTGCAAAATAGTTTTAATTGACTTTTAATTGCCAGGTTGCAAGTGTTTAATTAAATCTTTTAATCGGTAAGCAACCACTCGAAAAAGTATGCTAACATTTTTTGTTTGTCACTGTTTTCCTTGCTGTTCTCCTTCTCTGTTTGCTTCACTTCTCTTTAGCTTGATTTGTTGTCTGCCATCCGCTTCGACTGATAGCACAACGTTTTGAAAGGCTGTTCGCGAACGCACTGAAACTCAATTGTGAGTAAAGTCAAATGCGTGCCAAGAGAGTAATTCAAGCACAAACTCTCCCTCTCTCTCTCTCATTCGCTCGTTGGTTCGCTCACTCGCCCACACATACACAATCACAAACACATGTCAGGCCATGCATACAACACACATGCTTAGTAGTAACGGCGTTGCCACCTTGTTAGCACATTCGATATTTTGATTTAATTATATAAAGATAATTTGTTATTGTAGTCAATTTAAAATTTCACATTTGTATTATGACTTTTTTTTTATAATTATACACGAATAATTAATTCTATAAGAAAATTAACGTTGTTTAACGCTTGAAGAGTTGTTATTGCCTGCCCGATAAAAGTCCCCCTAATTAATGTGCCAAAAGTACTGCTGCTTAAAGCTTTGGTACTAAAGTTGTTGTGCAGGGTTTCAAAGCTTTGGGACTTATGAAAGCTATGGCAAAAGCTCATAAGTACAATAATTTTGACATTTTGTAGTACACAATTTTGTCGCTGTAATCAAAGCTAATTACTTCTCAGAATGATAACCTGAAATATATTGACATTTTTGCTATTTAATGTGTACTATTTTTTAACAGTCAGAGACAATCTTAATAAACAAGCAGACAATCTCATAAAGCAAAGAAATCAAACCCAAAATATAATTTGAAGGTAAACAAAAAAAAAACTGGACTTGCGCCAAGGCTAAGTTCCTTGCGTAAGTTACCAAAATGAGAACACAGATGGCGCTATTTTATACTACGTACATAATAAATCACTGAATACTTTAATGAACAGCAAATTAGATACTAGATACCTACTCATTGATCTGGGTAGATTAACAATGAGCTAATCTATTTGTGTATAAATAAGTTTAGCAGTTGATGAGCCATCTAGTAATGAGAACACTATTTCTCAATGTTATATGGGTATGTGAAAAGTTAAATGAATTTTCGTTAAATGTTAATTAGAAGGTGAGCCTACTTACCTGTGTGTGTCTGCTGCCTGCTCATTAAAACTTTGGGATTTCGAAGCAGCGGCCCCCGCACTTGTTATTGTTTTCGTTATTGGGCCTGAGCCAGGCAAACATTTTCTCTTTTTTGGCACAACGGGCACTTTGGGCCAAGTGATAAGCCAAGAATAAATAGCATTCGCAAACAATGGCGGCAAAGTTAATTAATGAGTTAGCATAGAGAGTGGCACAAGTTTCAAAAGATTGAGCATTACGAACACATTTAAATATCCAGACAGACAGGCTCTGAAATTGGACTAGAAAACACACATGAAATGAACAATGAATTTGGACGGGAAAACTTTTTAATAAACACTTTATTGATGGCAATTGACAATTATGCAAAACGGCAAAGAAATAAACAAAATATGCAAAAAGGTGACACAAAACTTGAAATGATCCCGTTTTCACATCCACATTCACATTTCGCATATACTAAGTTGTTGGCATTCAGAAATACTTGTTACCATCTGTCTTAGGGATATTTGTGAGAATTTGACGACACCCTCGAGCGGAGGCAACGTGCTGATGAAGTGACAACAAAAACAAGCAGACAAAGTTGCAAACATACAAAAAAAAAAAAAAAAATAGCCCGAGGGCTGCAATGTGCTGAGAGAGAAGTTCACCGAAAAAGGTGACATCCAACTTAATAAACTCTACCAAGGAACTGGAGCTGGGAGCTGGGAGCTGGAGCAGAAGCAGCTGGCCAGGGGTAGCAGCAAGTAGCCGGAGCAGCCCGACAGGTGCATGGATCATTTCTGGCTTGTGCTCTTTGTGTTTGTGCCTTTGTCTTGACACTGGGACTCTGGTTTGGTCTGGTTTGGGGTTTTTAGGTTTAAGGCGTTGGCATTATTGACAAAAGTTGTGCGTCCTGTGTTTTTGTGAGTTTTTGGGCGGAGCGGAGGCGGTGGGCGGGGCACGGTCTGGGATTGAGGAGTTAGAGACGAGGCACACCACATTTTTGTTAGCTGATTGAAATTAGTTGAAGCATAAAAAAGTTTGTTTGCTAACAATTTTATACAAAAAATATTTCGTTGCAAAGTAAAATTATGACTGCTTTGCATATTTTTCGGTTACCAATGTAAAACTTTAGCCTTTCAACTTATTGGCAAATGTTGGAATTTATGGGCCTGTGCCGGGTCCTGGGCCAATGTTGGTTTTATTTTTGCTAGCAATGAGCTGCGGTTTAACAAGCCAACGTTTCATCCATTTCACCATTTTTGTTTCTTTGTCTTTATCTTTCCCGACCCCGCCCACTTTTTCAGTCACTCTATGCGAATTTTCCGGGTGGTTTGAGGTCTTTTAATGGCATTAGCAGTCTGTCTGTTGACTTTGTTGAGACTGTTATTGACTTTGCAAATGCGTCATCCTTAAAGTCAAAATGCACTCTTCATCCTTCATCCTTCATCGTTCGTGTGCTTCAATCTTTTCAGAGGTAAAACTCTGTCTCTGAGGCATCTAAATAAAATTACGTATACGCCAGATACGTAAACAAGCTGAAACTAAGGCGTCGTGGCGTAAATTGTAAGTGAATAATTATGTTATATTCTGTGGCCCTAATGAACTTAAGAGCGCTCGCTGCCAGCCTCATCGTATCGTGACGTCCTCTACTATATCTGTAGCCAGGCTTTCCCTTTTCGTCTGCCCAGCGGGAAAACAAATGCATGAAAAATTCATCGGATTTTACATTCATTTTCTTCTGTTCAGCTTTCGCAAGATATGCAGCAAAAAATATGTATAAATAGAATATTCTTCACATTTTTTTTTAATTCTTATTTATAATGTTTCACTGATTTTTAGAATTACTTAATTCTAGTTTTTCTACTCACATTATCAACTTTCCTACAGGGTTTCCTTATGATGTTTGCACTCTGTAAAAAAGACGATGTCCAGCGGCGTTTTTGGCATTTTCTATCCGATATTTCATATTCTAAATAAAATATGTGCTTGATGTAGCATATGGAAGAATGTGATTGGGTCCGAGTCACGCTTCATTGAAGTTTGCTATGAAAATCAATTGAGTTGGCCAAGCGACATGATAAATAATTGTGATTTTCAATTGGCTGTGATTGGCATTGGTTTGGCAGCTAAGCACTGAATAATCGCAGAGTAAATTATATAAACGCTTTCATGTTTTGAGGCCAAAGCAAGTGGCACCGCAAAACCCGAATGAATGTACACATTTTGATTGTGCAACCGCAATGCGGACCCGCAGCACGTCCACTGCTATCAAAATATTTGGCCAGAAGCGGGCATCCTATGCAAATGGCATTATTTGGTTATTTTATGCAGTCAGCGCCTAAAAATGTGTAATGTGTAATGAGCTGGCCAACGGGGGGGGGGGAGGGGGGCTGTTAACGTTTATCGGTGTGGGAGGTGTTTGCTGTTGGCCAGACGCCATAAATCACGTACAGACAGACAGACACACAAACAACACAAATTGACCACAAAAAACCATAGTAATTCATTTGCAAATGTTTTATTTTGTCGTCTTGCAAATTGATGAGCATAATTGCAACAATTATATTTAAATATTAATTTAAATAAATAGTGCTGAGCATGTTTTTATTTTTTTTTCTTATTTTTATGTGTCATCTGGAAATGTGAAAAGCGCGGCAACAAATCGAATCAGCTGCAAGAATTAGCAGCAAGAGCACAAGAGCCAAAGGCTGAGTTTGAAGTTGAAGACTACTAACAGGAACTGTGTGCGTGTGGCAACAACAACAGCAGCAGCAGCTCTGATGCCACACATGCAATGCCTGCGAAAGCTATTTTTTGGAATCCACTGCACGGAAAATTCATTCAATTTGTCGTGGAGCACGATTCGGGCGAATGCATGGCAATCAAAATGCGGTTAGTTGCGTGTGGCATCGGGCGACAACAACAACAACGACAACAGCAGCGAAAACCGAAACCGCGGTAAAACAGCGCTGACAACACAATGAACAGCAGCAACAATGGTAGCAAATGCAACAAAGAACAAAAAAAAAAATAAATAAATAAAAACAGAAATGACAATTGTCAACCATTTTAATTTTCATACACACGCTACGGGTAAAAACAATAACAAACACAACGATAACATGTGCGATATGATGTATTTATAAATTCATACATACATACACATGTACATATATACATATATAAGGACATACATATGGCTGCAGTGGACAAGTGGAAATGATTTTCCGTAGAACAGCTCGAGGCTTGCTAATGAAAGTTTATGTGGACATTCGTTAGTCGGCATTGAACAACACTGGCCATCTGAGCCCCCGTCCGTGTGTCCATCTTATCAAACTGTTGTTTGCCATATCCGGTCCGGTCCAGCTGACCGCATTATGCCGCTGAGTTGTACGCAAATATTTTTGCAACTGATTTGCACCGTTGTATTTCAACTGTATTCATTAGCAGCAACAGCCAACAAAAACCGCTGTCAAACGGAGTCGACTCTCGCTCGCAATCCAAAATTGTTGCAGCTTCATTTTGTGGCTAGCTAACACTACTAATCAATGCATTCTGCAGCTTTTTGGATCAATTTTAGTTTGGCTCTCGAACTAGTTTATTAAAAATTCTGTTGCTTTGAGAAGGAAAATGTTTCAAGCTCTGGGATTCGAAATGTATCTGAGTTAAAATATCTGGTACCTGCGAAAGATATACTTTAAATGTTTAAAGTATTTAATACAAATAATTATATACTTTTTGAAAAATTTTACTATTATACTGCTATAAAAAAATGTCACATTTCAAATATTCATGAATCCAAAATTAATATTATTAAATATTCATTTGAACCATCAAAGTGCAAACATCTATTTTATAAATAACAATAATTTTCAAAATTTGCATTTATCGGAATTTAATTAAATTTGAAAATTCTTTAAAATAATTGAATATTTAGTTTATCTGGTCACACTGGCCGCATTTTAATCACATCCGCAAAGCATCGCTATAATTGGAAAAGTTATATTATTATACTGATAAAAAAAATTTAACATTCCAAATATTCATGAATCGTAAATTAATATTATTAAATATTCATTTGAACCATCAAAGTGCAAACATCTATTTTATAAATAACAATAATTTTCAAAATTTCCAATTTATCGGAATTTAATTAAATTTGAAAATTCTTTAAAATAAATGAATATTTAGTTTATCTGGTCACACTGGCCGTATTTTAATCACATCCGCAAAGCATCGCTATAATTGGAAAAGAGATATTATAATGATATAAAAAAATGTCACATTTCAAATATTCATGAATCGTAAATTAATATTATTAAATATTCATTTGAAACATCAAAGTGCAAACATCTATTTTATAAATAACGATCATTTTCAAAATTTTTCATTTATCGGAATTTAATTAAATTTGAAAATTGTTTAAAATAATTGAATATTTAGTTTATCTGGTCACACTGGCCGCATTTTAATCACATCCGCAAAGCATCGCTATAATTGGATTTTGGCGGTTTTGTTTCATTTCTGGATTTGTTGCACTTCTTTTTGTGTCGTTTCATTTGGCTGCGACTGCGGTTTGTTAATTATGAATAATGAAAATTTGATGAGTACATTTTTGGTGCAGCACTTGTTTTGCCACCACTGTTGTTGTTGTTGTTTCTTTTGGCCAAGCATTTTATTCTTTATTGTGCATTTTATTGCTTTTTGCCTGACCGCGTATTTAGTTAATATTTAAAATGCATACATATTTGAGTGCATCCAGCCACATTTGGTTGTGTGGCTTGACAAATCTATTGGTTCGTCAAGTGCTCGGACGCTTTTCAAATAAAATCCCATTAAATTACATTGATTTATGGCTTTGCATTTTATAGCACAACATTTTATTACAATCCTCGAGCGAAAATGGAAAATTGCGTTAGGCGACGTTTTTTTTTGCTAAACGTATTAATTAATTAAAATGTGAGCATAAATAAGTACATAAATCAATTATCAGTTTCAATATAAGACGCTACACTCAGCTGGGTGGCATGCCGCACGCTGCATGCTGCAGGCCAGCTTTGGCAGCGGCCAATTACTTTGCTGAATGCGTTGCAAGCGACGAGGACGATAAAAACGGCAACATGGCGTTCAAAGTGCACAAAATGGCGGTAATTCACGCTTTGTTGCTGCGCGACCATAGCGAATGGATGAATGAGCCGCCGCAAAGGAGCCGAGGCGCCCCAAAAGGATGCCGCTAATAGAAGTGCGGGCGGCGTGGCAAAATAGCAACAGCGAATAGTGAATAGTGAATAGCGGACAAGGAGCACAAAGTGGAAGTGTTGCCATTTTGGTGGGGCATATTTGACTGGGGCACGCCTTGAGCTGATATTGCCACCATTTCATATTTCTCATCTTTCCACCTTGCAACAATTAAAACATAAGCAGCTTTAGTAATTGTTATTAATGCTCTTTCTTTAGTATAAAAGTATAAAAAATTTATCAATTTATGATATATAATTTTTACTTACCTGCTTCAATAATATATATATGTAAAGGGTATATTGGCAGGTCAATGCCAGAAAAGTGGATGTGCACTTGTAACTGTTCCGCAAAGAAAAGATATTGTTAGTTTTTTCCTTTTCCATCTTGAACATTGTTCAGCTTCATTTCCCGTTCCAGCTGCGCGGCTAAACTTTTCCTTTGCGTTGCGCTTTTCCTTGGTTTGCAAGCGTGAATTGTTCATAAAGTGTGCTATTTTCTTTTTTTCCGAAGGGTCGTCTCCGGTCATCGGCAAAAGACTTGAGCTATGCCATTAACGATAGGATACGCTTTCGTGTGCGTAATGCAATTATTCTAGTTTTTCCTTTTCCTTTTTTTCCCACTTTTGCAGACAATTATTTATGAATGTACTGTCCAATATTGAGGGACCCCTTTTAATAAGTGTCTCTGCTGCCTGCTGTCCATTAAATGATCATCAGTTTATGGGGCAGGACTTGTAAATCGAATAAGAACTTGCTAATCAAATCATGTGCAAGGCAAAAGGGAATGCCACAAGTTGCACGTGGAAAGTAGCACCAAACACATATTTCACTTGACAACTTTTACAGAGAGAGAGAAGAGTCAGATAGAATCAGTGAAGTATATTTGACAAATTCACTTAACATGTGTACGACTATAAATAATATTCACTCTCGTGCGGTGTGTGTGAGTGTGTGTGTGTGTTTGCATGTGTGTAATTTTGTTGTGCTTGATTTTTGAGCAAATGAAAAACCAACAGCAACATTTCCTCAAATGCTGAGTGCATGTTGCATTTTGAATGAGCCAAGTGAAAGTTGATGAACAACCACAAATGCAAGCATGTATGTGTGTGTGTGTAGAGTGTGTGTAGAGATTGACAGATGCGAATCCTAGAAGCATTTGATGAAGCGCACATTTCAATTACACACGGGCAGCTGTATAAAAAGCAAACTGGCAACTGCCAAATGGCAAATGGCAACTGGCAACTGCCGCATTTTGCGCTTAATTCAATTTCCGTTTAAGTGCCGTTACAAATGGCATGCACCCAACAACACCCAAACACACACACACACACAGCCGACCTGGTCATCTTTTGGTCCACGAGGCAGAACAATGGAGCAGTTGGTGCCATTCGAGTATCGGAGTTGAGCAGTAAATTTCATTTTAAAAGCATTTCATTTACATTTTGTCCATTTATGTTGGCCATTGAAATTTGAGCTAACAACTTTTTGGCCAACATCGGGAGCAGCGGCAGCTCACGTTGCGCACTGCCAGCAATTTTATTGTTTTGCCATTATTTCAGGTGTGTGTTTTTGGTCCATGTTGTTGTTTTTGTTGCTGTTGTTGCTGTTGTTGTTGCTGTTGCTGTTGTTGTTGCCAACGATTTTTATGACCCAAACGTAGCGTGCCTCTCAGACTTCTGATCCGTTTCCTGCAACACTAATCCGTCTGTATTTTTAGTGCCGAAAATTTTAACGACGCATCTTTCCCAATTTGCTTAAGGAATCTATAGGCAAACCTGTGTGTGGGTGTGTGTGAGTGTGTGTGGGTGGGTGTGTGTGTGGGTGTGTTAGTATTGCTGTTTCCCCTGCGATTTTTCACTTTGTCTGGCTCGGGTTTCTTTTGTTGCAGCCGTTGTTTGTTTTTATGCGCGACCGTTGGTTGAACGCTTCGCTGCTTTGATTTGCCAGTTTCAGTTCCAGTTCCCGTTCCCGTTCCCGTTCCCGTTCCCGTTCCAGATTCAGCTGCCAGTTTGCCCTCTGCCCAGTGTCTTTGGCATTGCCCTGACCCAGGGACCTGGGTCGTCAGCGACTCCCGTTTCCAATTCCCGATTACTACTTGGACAGAGACCGAAGTCGAGAAAGAGATAAAGAGAGAGAGAGTGGGATAGAGGGAAGGAGAGAGAAAGACGCACTCGTGCGCTCTTCGGTCTACAAAGCAACAAATCGAGTTTGCGAATAAATGAAATTACTTTTCGGTCTAATGACCATCATCTGCTGATTTTATTAGATTTGTTTCCTTTGCTCTGTTTGTTTGCCGTAGCTTCTGCTGCTGCTGTTGCTGCTGCTGCTGTTTCTGTTCTTGCAACTTCCGAGTTCTTCTTGTCAGTGGCTGCTGCAATGAGGCAACGAACGTGAACCTGGCTAACTTTAAATGACTTTTGTGCCCAATCGCTGTAAGCACAATTCTTGATAAGGCACCAGTACTCTGACTTCAGGTTCAGGTGTCAAGAACAATTGTTGACTGCGTTTAGCATGATTTGTCTTCCAATGTTGCAGTTGACACCTAACAATATAAAATGTATAATTACGGGTTATATATAATATTGCCCTATATATATAATTGCCCTATAAACTAAAAAGCAATTCAAATTAAACTTGTAATATAATATTACAATTTAAAATTTTTATATTTATTCAAAGTTAAATAAATATGCTGGTCAAAGAAAATTGCAGGTAAATAAATTAATTTAGAATTTCCAATTTTATTTTATTTTACAAATCGTTTGTTCATCAATTTCATTAAGTGTTTTTACTATTTGAGATTTATTCAATTGCCTCAGCCGATTTGAGTGAAGTTTTCTGCAAAAGTAGTTCAATTTTGAACAACAACTAATAATTTGAGGGCAACTAAATAAGAAACCCTGTCGACAGCCTGTTCTTTCATATTTATATTTTGGATTCGAGTTTGTTGGCTAATGTGGCAGGGCACCCCTGTTGCCTCATTCGTGCCACTCCACTGTCGTTCTGCCTGCAACCCCCAACCGCTGCCAGCTTCACCTGTTGTACGTGTTGTTGTTGTTGCTCTTGTTGTTGCCTCTGACATTTCATTTTTTATGAAACATCTTATTTTTCTAATTTGCAACAGCAGGTGTCGCCATTTTGTGCCATTTTGTTTATAACACAGAGTCTCGTCTCTGGCAGTGGCAATATGAGAGACCAGAAAAGAGCTCTGGGAAACTGGATGCTTCCTTCCTTCGCCCTTCAATTTCAGTGCTTTGGCAATTTTCATGCTGTTTAATAACGCGCTGTTGTTGTTGTTGTTGTTGCTGTTGTTGCTGAAGTTGTTGTTGTTGTTGTTGCTTGTTGGATGTAAATTCAGTTTACTGTAAAATTTAATAGAAAGGAAATTTTTCGCACAACTGGCGCATGTGACTTTATATGGTTGTGGGTGTTTGTTGTGTGTGTGTGTGTGTGTGTGTGTGTGTGTGTGTGTGTGTGTGTGTGTGTGTGTGTGTTCCCTGCAAATTGGCGTCCTTTGTTTATAGTGTTTCACATGTTTGCATATAAAGTGAAAATTCTTGTTAAGCGTGCTGTAAAAATGCGTTTAATAAGCTCAACGCACAATCAGACGCCTTGTTTGGCTGCTTTTAAGATTGGCCTCCGACTACCCCCACCAAGCATCTAGAAGATTTGGGTGTCCTGGCTATGGTTGCCTTTATTAATTCATAAAATGGCGTCGACAGGTGTCGTCGACGATTTGCTATATGTTGGTGCTTTACTGTTACTTTTATGGGCCCCAGATACTAACAGCATGTTTTACAAAAACAAAAAAAAAAATCAGCAAAGAAAATTGAAATTTTTGTTAGCAAATAAGTATTACACAAGAGTGCTGGCCAAGTGGCAAGCAAATACCAACAAAACAAAACAAAACAAAACAAGTCAAGTCAGGCAACATACTCACACTTATAGCAACAATAATTTCGTATCTCTGGGGCGTATCAAAATCACGCTTGATTAACTTTTTCAAGTCATTTAACAAATAAGCAATAAAATCCGTACATTTCTCTCAGCGGCCAACCCGTAACAGAACCAGCCAAAAGCAGCCAAAGCAGCCAAAAGCAGCCGTTTAAGCGGCTTGAGCCAATTGCCGTTTGCGATTTTAGCCAATTGTGAGTTGCGCGCAAAGGAGCATGTTTTTTAATTTGCCTTCATTGATGTCCTTATGCACACCAAATGGCCAATAAAATCCTTACACACACACACACACACACAGAGTCATTCAAAATAAGTATCTATATAAATTATATTAAATATTTAATAGGTTCACTTGTTTTAGTATTCTTTTGCAAATATTATGTCTCTGCTAAAAGATAACTCTCGATAATACCAAGACGTAGCTTAAATATATATAACACTAAATATGTTTGGAATAACATTTTTATTTATTAAGTACTTCTATAAATTATGTTAAAAATATGTAATGAAAATACTAGCATTCGTTTTTATACCTTTAACCCATTAAAAATGGGTAAAAAAGGGTATAAATTTTTTTGTGCAAATGTATGTAACAGGCAGTAGGAAGCATCTCTGACCCCATTAAGCATATATATTCTTGATCAGGATCAACAGCCGATTCGATATAGCCCTTTCCGTCTGTGTGTCCGTCTGTCCGTCCGTCTGATCTCAGAAACTATAAGAGCTAGCGAATTCAAATTTGGAATATAAGTTCTCGTGTACCAGGCGCAGATCAAGTTTGCTTTATTTTATCGATAACTGTCTAAGTTTTTGAATAAGCGATACATTTCGATTTCCGATAGCAATAAATTCCACACTTTAAGAGGCAGAGGCTTTTAATTTATACATAACACATTATTGATATACATATTATTGATCAGTTGCCGAAATTCGTTAAGATCGGACAAGAAACACCAAAGTTATAGTCGAAAATATATTCTCATATTGATCTCATTTCTATCAGCAGCATATAAATAGGTGAGCGCATGTGTGAGAAAGAGATGGCATGATAATCGACGCTAGCGTCAATATTTTTGTGTGTATTCTGCAGAGCCCCGATAAGTACTGTATCGTGTAAGTGTGTATGTGTGTATTTATGTATGTATCTGTTTATGAGTAAAAATACTCTGTAAGAAATGCACTTGCGAAACTGAACATTTGAGTGCAAATGATTTTAAAGGGAAATTTGCCAATATAACTAGAATATATTTAACAACTGAGTTAAGGGTATATCGTAGTCGAGCCAACTCGACTACAGCATCTTACTTGTTTCTGTTGCCAATATTAAGTCCTTGGTAACAAACAGACTGCTCAAGAAAATAACGAGTAACTCAATGATAAATCAATGCTCAATGCTAAATATGTTTATAATAATATAAATCAGTTAAACTTGTTTTGTAATTGCTAATAACCATAACCATTCAACATTAAACATATTGAAATTAAAATTGTTTCTGTTTGCAACGTTTAATCTTGATTGGTTTAGTGGTCAATAGTACTCAGATTGAGTTATCTAGGAACAGTTATCTGGACGCATTTGAGCATGACATAAATTTGTGGCAAAGATGGCACTGTTTGCATTGCACAACTACATAACTGGATACATGTGTCGTGTGTTGTCTGTGGTCCTGCCAAAGCACTAAATTAAATACACAGCACGCAAGGATAACGGAAGCTGCAGCATCCTGGCAACCTCTGTGAGTGTGTGTTGCGTCTAATGGCCAAATGGAATTTTCGTAAATTAGCATTAATTAATCAATGTAGCAAATGAATTTGTAAGCCTGATTTGTCCAAGGTGAGCAGCAGCAGCAGCAGCAGCCAAGTCATTAAATAAATAAAACCATCAGTTTGTTTTTGGCTGGTGTGGTTCGGGGGCAGACGTAGGTGCTCCTGCTGCAGGAGGACCCTTTCAATGTGTAATCAAGCCGTTGCTGATTTGACATTTGAAAGCGAGATTAAATTTGATTATGCACAAATGCTACCAGCCACAGACTCACACACACACACATGTATATATATATATGGCTCATGGCATACAGCATTTTGGTGGCAAGGACAACGTATTTAGCATCGCGCTCCAACTGCTCCATTTGGCTTTGTAAATCTTTGGCAATTGCCAGCTGCTTGCAGTCAAATACGGTGCACCCAAATCTGCATTAGCAAATACTACATGCAACTGCAACTGCAACAGCAACAGCAAACACATACATGCCTCTGTTTGTATTTGGGCAAATTAAATATTGAGCCAGGCATTTGGCCTTTTTGGTGATTGTGTGTGTGCCTCCCACTCCTGACTGTGATTAGCCCTAATGTTCATGTGCATGGCTGCATGGTGTAGCAAGTAGCAAGTAGCAAGTAGCAAGTAGCAAATACACCTCTAAGGGAATCTCATAAATGCAATCAAATCGCTCTAATAAACAACCATTGAACATTCGACTTAAAGCTGATTTCGTTCTCAAAAATTCCAATACAATTTATGGTAAATAATAAAACCAGCTAACATCAAAGATCAATCGTTGATAGCAAATTTCAAAGGTTGGCATTGACAGCTTTGCCAATGTATACGTAAGCTGCCAGTCAAACAAAAATACACACACACACAGACACACTGAGTGTGTGTGTGTGTGTGTTGAGGCACAGCTTAAGTCACTCAATCAAAGGTGAAAATCAATTGCTGCCACACGCTAATCAGACAACATTTATATGGCTGCAACTTCAAATCAAAAATAGAAATAGAGCTGTCAAGCCGTGCTCGCTTGCCACTCACACACACACACAAACACACACACACACTCACACACACCAACACACACACACAATTTGCATAGCATACATTTGCGCGCTCGTCGCTCGACATCTTCCAAGAAAAGCTGAACCGTTTAGGGCCGTAAATTGGATTTGCGCTTCAATCAACACCTGCACACATCTTGTACTCCATCTTCGGGCTCCACAAATTGGAATTGACAGCCAGACGAACAGCGCTGCAAAAACACAAAGAATCAAAATAATAATAAATGACACAATTTTTACAGATAGTATTTTATTCATTAAGTTTTTTTAACAATGTTGCGATTTATACAAAACTCGTGGAGGCAAACAAGGAAATACATATTCGGGGAATGGACAAACTGGGTTTTAGGCCTGTGCACAGGCCAACTGGAAGAGGGTCTGGATGACTGTGCGTGTGGGACGACCCGTCATGGAATCGCGCAGCAGATAGGGCAAGGGATTGACACGCGTCAGCATTCCAGTGCCACGGATGTCGAGGTGCACCCAGTCCAGGCAGGGTACCAGCGAATGCAGAATGGCCGCCGCCAGGCAGGATGAGGCCGGTCCGCGTCCACAGTTGGACATGTCGTATGTGGCATTCTTTGTGACGATCTGTTTGAAGTAGCGGAACAGTGGCATGCGCCAGATACGATCACCGGTAATGGTGCCCGCCTTGCGGAAATGTTTGGCCAAATACGTAGAGTTGCTCCACAGACCCGTCGCACTGCCGCCAAGTCCATAGCTGACACCCTTGGCCACGCTGCCAACGCTGAGGACCATCTTGGGCTTGAAGTTCGCCTGCGCATAGAGCAGCGGATCGGCCAACATAACCACTGGTGCCTTGCCCACATCCCTAATGCCCATCGTGGTGCCATTGAGCAGCGTCACCACATCTCCACACTTCACAGCCATGCCGGATGGCATATGCTCGCAGAGCGGCAGCACAGCAGTTATGTTCAACGGTAGGGATAGGGCAGCAGCGGCACGGAGCACTCCCACACAGAGTGCGGCGCCGGACATGGCGCCACGATACTTGTGCATGCCCGACTTTGGCTTTAGGCAGAGGCCACCGCTGTGGAAGGTCAATCCTTGGCCGAGGAGCAGCACAGTCTTATCCTCCGGCGATGTACCGCAATAGGTGCACTCGAGCAGTAGGGGTGGCTCACAGGAGCCCTTGGCTATCATCAGGAATGAGTTGAGACTCATATCCTCGATCCAGTCCATGGAGCGCACCTCCACAGAGACGCCGCAGGGACACAGTGCATCAACAGTGGCCTGCGCAAATATCGAGGGCGTCATCTGATTGGCCGGAGTATCAGAGAGGCGGCGTGCCAGATTCTGTGATTCCGCCTTGAACAAGCCACGCACCCAGGCATCGTTGTCGCCCTTGCCATACATATGGAGCTTGGGTGTCACCTGTCGGTTCTTCTTCAGCTTGTTGATGTTGAAGCGCCACAGGGCCAATGCGGCACCTTCGGCCGCCTGCTCGGGGTAGTCCATGCCATCGACATGCACCTCGACCATGCCCTGCGCCTGCAAGGCACGTGCTCCGGTTCCGGCTGCAATGCGTGTATTTTCCATGCCCTCATCCAGCTCCTCGAGCTCGTTGAAGCCAGCATCCGCCGGACCCATGCCAACAACGGCCACCGTCGAGAACTCACCATCGAGACCATTGAAGAGCAGTCCCTTGCCGGGTCGTCCGTCCATGCCACGTTCACGGATCAGGCTCATTAGGTTGCCGCCAAGATCATCGTCCAGCATTTGACCGCCGTCCGAAGATCTGATCGGCTTGTCGCCTTCCTTCTGGTAGACGCCAACGACGACGCCCTTGGGATCATCGCATCTGGTGGAAAAGGTGCGTCGCAGCTGCTGTTGAACTCTGAGCAGACGTTTAGCCGATTTCAAAATGCGGATTTCTCGAAGAACAGGCATTTTCACAAAATTTCAGTAACCAAAAAAATAAGAAAATATACACGAAAATTTAGATTTCGATTTACAACAAATTTCAAGAATATGTATAGAAAAAAAAAAAACAAACGGATAAATTTGAAACAAATATTTCGTATTTTCAGAAGCTAATACATTTGCTCAGTACGGCAAGTAACTCTAAAATGAGATCTCTCCGGCCACACAAAATATAAATCCGTATTCCTGTGACAGTTGAAGCAACGCCTACATGAAATGTGGATTTTCACTTTTGCTCTAAATAAATAATTACTTAATACGTATTTAATTATGAATTGCCAGGCAACATGGCTGCGGTTAATAAATACCTGCTACTCATAAATGAGTACAAGCCACTTATGAGCCAGCAGCTGCGCTGTTTTTTATCCATTTAAGCCGCTTAGCCAACATTAAAAAAAAACAAACTGGCTCTTAATATATGTAGACTGCGAAGCAGTTTCAACAACAATAAAAATAATAAAAACTGAAAAATATATGTACATATATATATATATATATATATATATATATAAATATGTGTGTGTATATTTCATATGAAATGAATTTTAATTTGTCGCCGGCATGCGCCGGAATCCGTTGGCCAAGTGCACAGTCACAAGAACAACAACAACAGCAACAACAACAACAATAACAATAGGTGCACATAATTAATTTTCCAAGCCAGTGAATCAAGGATAATTGGGCTTAATTTTTTGGTGCGAAAAATGCGCTTTAAGCGCAAATGAGAATCTCAAACAAGAAATATGTAAAAAAAAAAACATGTAGGAATGCTCTAGTCGAGAAAGAGAGATTGAGCTCGACTAGCTGATACCCTGGCCAGCCATGATCTTTCAACCAATTCTGAATGGATTCAATGCAACTAAAATAAATGCAATTATGACAAATTAAAAACCCGTTTTTAATTTAATTTAAAAATTTAATTTCAATAAGTGTGTGCAAAAGATACATTTTACAGATGCACATTGAATCGGTCAACCGTAATTAATTGATTTTCATTAAATATGCTTCATCGAGTATTGATGAAGTATTGAAATATACCGTTAATAGCTATCGAAGTCCTTCAAATTGATTGACATAACAGACTTTAACATTTTTCGATTAAATGAACACAAAATATATATTGTTGAAAATTCGCAATTAAAATTTTGCCAAACGTCGTTTTGTATTCAAATAAATGTGTTGTTTTAATTATGCTTATCTTTCTGCACATGCCCCAAATAATTACGATTTGTAAACTGCCAGTGGAATTCAATTTAAGTTCTGCAAAGTGTGAACTTATCTTGGGTAATGTTTGAATTTGAATATACGACAGTCAAATGGCAAAACTGGGCAAACTTGCAACTGGGCAAACTGGCAACTGGCAACTGCCACAAGCACAAGAGTTCAAATGGAAATACGAATGTGTAACTGCAGTGTTTGCCTTGTGGGTTGCATAGATAGATAGATAGATAGATAGATAGATAGATAGATAGATGGATGGGGGATAGGGTATGGTGTGTGGAATGAGGTGTGCAAATTAACCCAATAATCCAACAGTGCAGCAGCTGAAATGCCCCGAAACCAAATTTTGAAATTTTGTTATTTCTCACCTTTGCGCTTGACCTGCACAGACACGGCCAAGATAGACACCAAAGCAGCCCGGAAACGGAGACCGGCATGGTGCAGCAGCAGCAAATATCCAGCAAATGAATGCCCTACAGCCATACACACACACACACACACACACGAGTGTGTGTGCAAATGCAAACAGAGGCAAAAGGGACAACTGAGAGACGGCTTGAAAGAGCCAGGCTTTTGGCCAGGATGCTTGTGGTTTAGCTTTTGGCCCGACAGTTTTGGGCAATGTGTGCGACAATCATAAATGTCTCCTTGTTGGATGATAAAATATTTGCCCAAGTTGAATAGTTCAAAGTATTTCATTTTAAATTAACATTTGTCTTTGCTCACTCGCTCGGAACTATGCAATGTGGTCGCCGATAAGCGTATTTCAAATATTTTACCCAAGCGCAATCTATGCATGTATTTGAGCAGGCATTTGCATCAGGTATATATACATATATATAGATATATATAATTCAACTGAACACACACACACTTTCTGTAGATATATTTAATTTATAATACCTTCATTTGATTTTTTGAAAAGCATTTTTGCTTGCAGTTCATTTAATTGGTTTTAAATAAAAGCATTATAGTTTAATTTCTTGCAGCGATAATACACACATATATATATTTATATATATATATATTCTAAGCTCTTCAAGTCGTGCTTTAATTTGCTCATTTGGGCCAGGCATTAGAGCAAAGCATTAGCCATAACTTAACCAGGCTTGTGCCAACTTTTGGCTATGCACTTTGTCTAGCTTCAGTTAACACACTGGCATACAGCACCGACTTTAACCCCCTCCCCCCATCTGACCCCTGACCTGTGACCCGCCTTGGTGCGCTTGTGTGAGTGTGTGTGTGTGTGTGTTGCTCACGCATGAACACATTTTCGGGTCGGGCATTTGGTGCTGCAGCTGTGCGAAAGGAGCTCGCAATCCTATTAAGCGGCTTACAAGTAAAATGCTGCCTGATTTTAATTGTCTGCACGGCACCAGTCGAAGAGTACAGGCCAACAACAATAGCAACAACAACAACAACAACAACATTGCACATGCCACACACAACACACAGACGACACGTTGCGTATGCGCAATATGACAAAGACTACTCCGAGTGTGTGTGTGTGACTGGGTGTGTGTGTGTGCCTTAAGGCTTATTTGATATAAGTAGGAAGTGAGCGTGTGTGTGTTTCCATTAAGTAAATTTCAGTGTACTACATATGGGGCAGGCAAACACTTACGGTCTGTTGCGCATCAGTTGCTAGTCATGGTTTAGCAGCCAACCAACTAACCAACCAACAATCCTGTGGCTGTCGAATTAATCGTACCTGGTGCGATAGCCGACAAAAAAAAAAACAAAAAAAAGTCGGAAAATAGTTAAGTAACCCACCCCTTCTGACTGGCGTCCAAGTGATCTTAATCTTCTCGTGTCAAAATGATTACACTTTGGTTAAGATATGTCTGTTTGATAGGTCAATGGGCTTCTAAATCTAGTGATAATTGGGCGAAGGCAAAATTCTTCCTCTATCCTCTATATGAACTGCTTTCTCTGTGATTTTTATGTAGACCTCTTAGAACTATTTTCTATAGGGCATCTGAGATGTACAAAAAAATACATTGAATCGAACGCAATGCTTCTTGCTATAATAAGTCACAATAAATAGGATCCATTACGTGTTTAATATTGTTGAAATCATAATTATTTTATAATATTACAGATGAAAAAAGTAAGATGCTGTAGTCGAGTTAACTCGACTACAATATACCCTTAACCCAGTTGTTAAATATATTCTAGTTTTCTTGGCAAATTCCCCTTTAAGACGATTTGCACTCAAATGCCCGAACTGAATGGCTACAAACACGTGCATATACATACATACATACAGACATACATACGTACACGAAATAGTAATTATCGGGGCTCTGCAGAATACACACAAATATATTGACGCTAACGTCGATTATCATGCCATCTCTTTCTCACACATGCGTTCCCCTATATATGCATACAGAAAATGCTTGCGGCTGCGTGTTCATACAGACGGATGGACGGACAGACAGACGGACGGACGGACGGACAGTGCTATATCGCCTCGGCTGTTAATCCTGATCAAGAATATATATACTTTATGGCGTCGGAGATGCTTCCTTCTGCCTGTTACATACATTTGCACAAAACCATTATACCCTTTTTACCCATTTTTAATGGGTTAAGGGTATAAAAAATATTGTTTAATTCTTAAGCTTAAATTAAATTGTCTTAAGCTTAGCTATGATTCGCTTAAGCATAAATAAGAGGATATGGAAAACTTTAACTTAAGTTCGGATAATTAAGTAAGATTTTGAATAAATCATAACTGAGCTGCCAGTATTCACTCTACAGATCTAACTATTATTTTCTTATTGAATCTTAGAATTTGATATCTTAAAAAAACCAAATGTGCTTCGAACTAACCACACGAAACAATTAGAAATCCCCTTAATGAAATGTGCCGCAAAATAGCCTGTCAAATGGCGTGCGATAAACTTTAAATTGTTTTTTAATGGTATTTTCCGTATAATCGAAATAGCACACAAAAATAAAAATAATATAAAGAAAATGAAAATGAAAAAAAAAACGACAACACAAAAAGATTAACTGCTTTGGGGCTCCTAAAATTTGCAATTTGGATATTCAACGTGCGACGGCCGAAACGATGGACACAATAAAATAATGAGCACCAAATTACACAAAGCGTGGAAAAATGGCCGCGAGCACCATTAACCGGGCCCAGAGTGGATGGCGGCCAAAATGAATTCTAAAAGCTTTTGCGCCAAAGTGTTGACAACCATTTTGGTAATATGCTCAGGCAGACAGGCACTGCCTGGCAGGCACTGTGCCATGCCATGCCATGCCACGGCGGCACCCTGCCGGGGCCAAAAGGATGCTAAAACAATTACAACGACTGGCAGGGACGCAACAGCAACAAGGACAATGACAGGCGCAGATTCCAGTAAAATTTATTTGCTCCGCGATAATTTTAAAGAACAAAGACACGAACATTTTCGTAGCAATTTAGCCAGCTTGCCACCCAAAAGGCCCAAGTGCGAATATCTCACCAAATATATATATTCTCCTTTCTTTGCATTTTTCCCCCAATCGCAACCTTTGTTCAAGCCAAATATTGCTCTTAGCTTTAATTAGCTCTGGCCAAGGCGCTAGGTTAAGCGCTTTATTAATTCAGATACCTTTTTTATACTACGATACCGAATAATAGTATATTGGGTTTGTGCAATGTCCGCCATGCTGTGACCGATGCCCATATGCCCCTAGGCCCATATGCCTATATGCCCATATGCCCATATCCATATTTCGGACTATAATTTTAACTTATGTTCCGACCCAAAATCACGTTTTCAACTTTAAATGTACGATTGATCTAGAGGCCAAACTATGATTAAAACGCCCTCGATTTTGAAAATCCGTTGAGTTTTCACGAAGTTATGGCATTTTGAAGGTTCGACCTATGCCGATTTTCGCCCATATCCGATTTTCGGACAATAATTTTGACTTATGTTCCGACCCAAAATCACGTTTTCAACTTTGAATGTAGGATTGATCTAGAGGCCAAACTATGACTAAAACGCCCTCGCTTTTGAAAATCCGTTGAATTTTAACGAAGTTATGGCATTTTGAAGGTTCGACCTATGCCCATATGCCGTTTTTCAGACTATAATTTTGACTTTCCGATTTTCTGACCATAATTTTGACTTATGTTCCGACCCAAAATCCCGTTCTCAACTTTAAATGTACGATTGATCTAGAGGTCAAACTATGATTAAAACGCCCTCGATTTTGAAAATCCGTTGAGTTTTGACGAAGTTATGGCATTTTGAAGGTTCGACCTATGCCGATTTTCGCCCATATCCGAATTTCGGACTATAATTTTGACTTATGTTCCGACCCAAAATCACGTTTTCTACTTTGAATGTAGGATTGATCTAGAGACCAAACTATGATTAAAACGCCCTTGCTTTTGAAAATCCGTTGAGTTTTGACGAAGTTATGGCATTTTGAAGGTTCGACCTATGCCCTTATGCCGTTTTTCGGGCTATAATTTTGACTTGCAGATTTTCTGACTATAATTTTAACATATGTTCCGACCCAAAATCACGTTTTCAACTTTGAATGTAGGATTGATCTAGAGGCCAAACTATGATTAAAACGCCCTCGCTTTTGAAAATCCGTAGAGTTTTGACGAAGTTATGGCATTTTGAACGTTCGACCTATGCCCATAAGCCGATATCCCGATTATCGGACTATAATTTTGACTTATGTTCCGACCCAAAATCACGTTTTCAATTTTGAATGTAGGATTGATCTAGAGGCCAAACTATGATTAAAACGCCCTCGCTTTTGAAAATCCGTTGAGTTTTGACGAAGTTATGGCATTTTGAAGGTTCGACCTATGCCGATTTTCGCCCATATCCGATTTTCGGACTATAATTTTGACTTATGTTCCGACCCAAAATCACGTTTTCAACTTTGAATGTAGGATTGATCTAGAGGCCAAACTATGATTAAAACGCCCTTGCTTTTGAAAATCCGTTGAGTTTTGACGAAGTTATGGCATTTTGAAGGTTCGACCAATGCCGATTTTCGCCCATATCCGATTTTCGGACTATAATTTTGACTTATGTTCCCACCCAAAATCACGTTTTCAACTTTGAATGTAGGATTGACCTAGAGGCCAAACTATGATTAAGACGCCCTCGCTTTTGAAAATCCGTTGAGTTTTGACGAAGTTATGGCATTTTGAAGGTTCGACCTATGCCCATAAGCCGATATCCCGATTATCGGACTATAATTTTGACTTATGTTCCGACCCAAAATCACGTTTTCAACTTTGACTGTAGGATTGATCTAGAGGCCAAACTATGATTAAGACGCCCTCGCTTTTGAAAATCCGTTGAGTTTTGAAAAAGTTATGGCACTTTGAAGGTTCGACCAATGCCGATTTTCGCCCATATCCGATTTTTGGACTATAATTTTGACTTATGTTCCGACCCAAAATCACGTTTTCAACTTTGAATGTAGGATTGATCTAGACGGCAAACTATGATTAAAACGCCCTTGCTTTTGAAAATCCGTTCAGATTTGACGAAGTTATGGCATTTTGTGTTTCTTGGCTGCACACAAATAATATTATCATAGTATTTCGCTGTCGGTTACGTCCGACTGTAAAGTTCTCTCTTGCTTTTATATGTAACATCGATTCTAAAATTTTAATCAAAACCTAAAATTCCTTTAATTTGAGATAGACGAAAGTGGGTTAAGAGCAAGCGACAGACCAAAAGAATGCTCTTGACCCAAATGCAAAGGCATGTTAAGGACATATTAAAATATATATAGATTTTCTTTTTTTTGGGTTTATTTCAAGCTAATGGTGGCGTGAAACTTCCTGCATTAAATTATTTTCAGCATTTTCAGCATCGCGTGTAAAATTATATTTCTTTTGCATTTCATTTCTTTTTTACGGACTGATTTAATTTTTCTTCACCCAACTTTTCTAATTCTTTTGTGATTGTTATTTGCGACTTAAGTTTTTCTCTCCACTTCGTTTATGCCTTTATAATTCCACTGTTGATTTTTGTGTTCCGAAGTCACAATTCCGGGTAGTTGCGAATAACTGTGCACATTTTTGGGGTGTGTTTTTGTGATAAAAATTTGTAGCTAGGCCGAAGAGAAGGTCCGACTGCGACATTCTCTGTTCAGATTGTGCAAGTAATATAAAAACAGACGAAAAATCTAATTTTTAATTTCGAGGAAAGAAGTGGACTTTGAAAATATTTAAATTTATTTTTCAAGTAGCCTGTGACCAAATATCCTCTCACTTTCATTGGGTAACAGCGTATTTTGAAATGTAATCAAAAAGTATGATTATTATCTTAATCCTTCTTAAATACCGCTGAAAAGTAATCGAAAGAAAACACAACGTTTTTACTTTATAGATAATTTTTTATTAAAATTTAATTTTTATTTTACAACTAAACGCTTAGAAACTAAAATGTTTTCGATTTAACTTAAGTACAGATAGAGAAGTATGCTAAAAATTCATGTTCTGCATTTCTTGGCAAGTAAATTGGAAACACATTCAAATCAAAATTCGTAAAAACACAACCAAACCATTTTAGATACGAGTACAAAGCAGACAAGAAGATTGCTAATGATTAACATGAAATTGACAAAATTATGAATTTTATGTTTATGTTTATTATTTATATGTTGTATATAAACTATGGACCGATTTGATGTAAATTGTTTGCTATATTTATTATTTTATTATGTATAATTCAGCTTAAAGGTTTTTCTGCTTTCCGGTTTTTATACGAGTGTATTGCTTAATTTGTTTTAATGTTCATCAATCTTTATCCTTAGATGCATCTATGAATGTGTGCGTATTCAATGCGGCTGCTAAAAAACATACAGGATTCTATTCATCCTGGAAGCGATTAGCGTTTTAAGTATGCTTTGTGTGAATATTCGTTTAAATAGGCAATTAATAAATTTATCAAAACTTAACATCACATTGCTTCTCCAATTATTACATGTAGATTAATATTTTATAGTTTTATTTAATGCAATTCGATATTATATTATTTGATTTTATTATCCATTAAAATGCATGAAATGTGTGTGTTTTACCTTTGCTTATGTATTTATGTATGTACTTTTAATACTTTTTTTTATTTTATAGTTGTATTTGATAGAATTACATATTAACATGTTGAAACATTGCGTCACTTTAAGTTGCACTAAGTATGCTTAAAAACGTAATTATTATTATTAAATTTATATGTTTATAATAACGATATGAAGTGATTTTTTCTTTCTTGTTATATTTATATTG
Source organism: Drosophila kambysellisi (assembly GCA_035042185.1). Taxonomy (NCBI): domain Eukaryota; kingdom Metazoa; phylum Arthropoda; class Insecta; order Diptera; family Drosophilidae; genus Drosophila; species Drosophila kambysellisi. Next base: position 8,996,320 of record JAWNLS010001251.1, read on the forward strand.
TGTTTGCGATGCGAGCGGCAGTTTTCTTGTTTAAATTGTTTGTAGCTAGCTATTTTGTTGAATGATCTGTATTTAAATTATTGTGTAGACAAATTGTTTTATGTTTAATAAATCTTCTTAGTTTTCACGATTATTTGAGTAGAGTTGAATAAATGCACTGTACTGGAAGTGGTTCACTATACATATGTACGTTGATATTCGTATAAATGCAGTTTTATAGGATTCGATTATGCTGTTCTTGCAATTGCTTAAATTTATCAGTTTAGCGCCAATGGATGAGTGGATGATTGATTGATTGATTGATTGATTGATCTATGCGGCAGCTTAACTCGAAGTTAGAGTTTTATCCACCTCTGATTTGATTTGATGCGGTATGCGGTATGTTGATGCTGGGAACTTCTTTGACGAATTAGTAGAAACGTTTAATGGACATGGATGGTTGGCATGGTGACTATGAAGCTATCGTCATCGTATCAAACATTATTCTTGCGGAAAATATCATTTGGGTGCTGATTGCTGCTAAAGTTCTGGCGAGTCGAGCATTGCTGTAAGAAACATAGAATTGTTGATTGTAGAATTGACAAATGTTGTATTAAATGCGTGTGGTAAGGTAAATCACCCACCCACCCAGCTGCGATGAGCATTATAAACATATTATATTTTGAGCATATGACGGAAAGACAGACAATTCGTTGCATGATTGCATTTTAATTGCTTGTTCCGGGCACATGACATCGAATGGCTGACAGACAACATAAACCAGAAACTATGCCATCATTACCATAAAGGAGGCAATTATCAGGCATTGAGGTCGCACCTATCCACCTAGGCACACATACATTCGATCCATATCGAACCATATTGAGACGCGACCAGGTTGAGACCGCTGCTGAACCGCTCTAAGCCACATTGGCCGACAGGTTGGCAGGCTGACAACCTGACTGGTAGCCGCTGGTGCTGGTGGTGTTTCGATAATGACAGCTTAACTACTTTACACTGTTTGTGATTTGACCGTTGTGGTGTCAGTTAGCCAGCAGGCTATTAAAATAATTGCCAGGCAAATCATTTATTATGGCATGTGTCTGCCCCCAAGAGTTTCTCTCTCGTTCTATCGCACACTCTGTGGGTGTGTGTGTCCTGTGTGTTGCGCTCATTAGCGCCGCCTGCGGGTGATAATTTCAATCAGGATAATAACTTACCGCTTGCTTCTTTTCCCAGGACTTCATGGCGGTTTTATATTTCTCGAATTCGTGACACCAATCCGAATAGATTTTCTGATAGTCATTGCTTTTGTTTGGTGGCGTGCATCTACAAGAAAAGGGAATGGGGGAAAACCATTTGTAATTAACAGTCAATTGAGGGGTAACCAAATATTTTCCTTTTTTTTTATTTTTTTTTTTTTTAGGGGTAACTTACCTATGTGCATCGACGGTAATGTTGTAGCTGCACAACAGCGAACCACCCAGGTGGCAATCGTAGCGTCCGCCATCGGCCTCATTAACCGACACCACAACAAGTCCGCGTTCCGTCGTCTCGATGTATTTGGTGGGACTGTATTTGATCTCATAGCTGAATATAAGTGCATAATGTTAATTACTTTATGATTTCATGTTGAGCTAGCTGTGTGGACTTACCGTCCCCTGTCCTTGGAGTGATGGTACCAGGTGACCTGCTCGTTCTTCAGCACCTCCGGTATCTTGACAAAGCAGCCCAGATGCACACTCTGGCCATATGTGACGACGATTTTCTTCTTCAGCACACTCGAGTCGCATATGTCGCTCGTCTCGTTGGCCACATCCTGTGTAGTTGTTTTTATTTGAGTATTTTGTTTGCATATCATAACATTTGGACACACTCACCTGCAAGAGATCCAATTCGTATGGCCGGCACGTGTTTGCCTCCTTGTCCCAGCCGCAGTAGGGATCACGGACACAACGGAAGCAATTGTCATAACGTCGATTGCACATGGCCAAATCGATTTGCTTGATGCGATGATCGGTGCCCACATAGAGGGACTTACGTGTCTGACTGATTTCCATCACCTGAATGGCCTCGTTGGGCGCCACCTCAAATATGTCCAGCAACTTTGACAGCGATTCGCCATTGCGATAATACTGCACGATTTTGTAGATGCGACCCAGATTGGTGCCCACATAATAAACTGTGTACTCCTGGTTCAATATGTCGATTTTGATTCTGTCCAAAAGATAAGCAAAAATCCATTTGTTTACTTTAAAAGGTAGCATTTTACGGGGGGCATATGCTGAGATTTAAGTGTATATGTAATGCATATATAAATGTGTATCAATGGCTTATTGCCTCACTTTGTTGCAATTGCCGTCATCGAAATGAAATGCCTATTTAATATGATAAATGGCCAGAATATTAATGCATTAAATAGCCGCATCTGTGTGCATTATGGACGTGTTTTATTTTTATTTTTTTCATTTCAACTACGAGCTTGCAACACCTGAGCATGCTGCTGTTGTTGTTGTTCATTGCAACGTGTTGTAAATGAAGGTATTAAAATTCGTCACATGATTTCACCATTTTCACGCAGTCGCAGGGCAATTAATATAAATAAATATAAATATATATAGAAACTCGTTACTCGCTTATATGAATAAATTATTACATTTTAATGTTCACATTTTTTAAGTAGATTTTTTTATTTGCATAATATTTATCTATTTATAATATGCGAGAGCAATTAAATTAAAAATTCTACAACAATTGCAAAAAATTGTTGATAATACGGTTGGGTCTGACTTTTAATTAGGAGACATCAAAGAAACAATTTATTAATAAAAACGCTTGATTGCCATTTGTTGAAGCTAATATCGAGTAATTTTTTATGGTTACAATTTGAAATATTTATCGTAAATACTACATAAGAAATTTAAAAGTGCACAAGGACGAAATCCAAGCTTTAGATTTAGGCCAGAGAGAGTGAAAAAATATATATTATTTATGTACATACGAAAATTGCATCATGGATTTTCAGTTGCACAGACAAAAGAGAGATTCAGAGTGGGGCAGGAATTATTTTTAATCTAACTGATGTTGAGCAGAAATTTAAAATAGATATTGTGTACAATTTGGGAACAAACACTTTATTCTTGTGTTATTTAAAGCACTCAAATAATCAAATAAGAAATTTATATACATGGATTTGCACTTTCAACAGACAAACCACAAAAAGAAACAAATCGAAAAATGCAAATATATTAAAAAAAATCGAACAGAAAGCGACACACACTCAACTGACTGGACACTGTGTGTACTTGAAATCTGTGTGTATGTCTGACACAAATATAAGTATGTATATATTTATGTATATATATATATGTATTTATGTTTGCATATGTGCATGTGAAAGCAATTCAGAGAGATAACAAGTAGAAATAAAACTTACTTGTCAACAACGAGCTTTGTGAACACCAAATCCCTTTTATAATAGACCGGATTGTTGTGTTCGTGATTTACGGCTTTGTCCATAAGTGGATGCGAGCGTATGAAATTCAGGACGGTATCTGGCAGATTTGAGGTATCGTTGACACATGTGCCGGGTCGTGGATCGGGCACACGCGAGTTGAGCACCGGCAGCCAGGCGGAGTTTGAAGAGGATTGCTCCTTAAATTTGCCTGCAAGTGAGCAAAACACAAAAACAAAATCAAACAAAAGCACAAAAAATACGTGATAAAAAGTGGAAAAATGGCAAAAAGGATTATGGTTAAGAGTTATTCACTAACAGGAAGCTACTATCTATATATGTATGTATCTATGTGTATATATATTTCAGGTGTACATCCTGTTGCAATGAAGTTTTTAAATCAGAGTCCCCCAACGTGTCAGCTGTTAAGCGTCTCAACATACGTGTGTGTGTGTGTGTGTGTGTGAGTGTGTGTGTGTGTGGCAATAATCCATTCAAATGGATTTTCTAATACGATTTATGTTGCTCCACGGCAAAGGCGAAGTGAAGCGCTGAAATTACAAAACACTCAGCACACACACAGTGAATACTTTGCTGAGCTATGCTGACGTTACCAGTATTGGATCTCTGTTACCTATTGGATTTATCGCTGAACTGTTACTGTCCCCAAGTCCGAGGGGGATCGAGAGAGAGAGAGAGGGACAATCACACTGGGGCCTTTGGCCAGCAGCAGCAATGCAGTTTGCAGTTTGCAAATAAAATTTGCCGATAAGTTGCATTTTCCATTTTCCTATTTGCTATTTTCTATTCGTATTTCTATTCCAACTTCTATTTCCACTCAAAGCACTTGAGGGATTGAGCACAATTTAGTTGGGGGAGAGCAAAAAAAAAAAATGAAAATAAAAAATAAAATACAAAAATAAAAGAAACAAAACAAAAGAGAAAATTGCACGTCTGTTGCAAGTTGACAGTTGGCAACATTGTGGCCACGATAACGTCTCGTTCATCACATCCATTTGGCACACAACAGTTAAGATCTATATAAGCGTGTGTACATACATACATACATATATGTATGTATATACATGTACTCGGTACTCACCATTGAAGGCAGCCTGGACCTCGTTAATGTGGAAACTGCATACAGCTGATCCAATCAGGCCATTGGTGCTGGTCGTGAATGTGGCATAGAAACGAGTCTTGTCATTGGGCAGCTGATAAACCGATTGGATCTCATTGAAGTAGAAAGGAAATTCGCCCGATATGCTGCAATTGAGCCGTGCCTTCAGATATGTGGCCCAATTGTGGGCCAACAAATTCTTGCCACCCACATCCTTCTTGCAGACGCGTGCGATACGCGAATAGACCGCCTTGCCACAGTTAATGTACTCCACCGCCGTTTCCCGGAAAAAGAAATACACGTACTCGCCAATGTCAAAGGAGCCAACGAAATTCGGTTCTGTAAATGAAGAAAATACGCATTCAAAAAAAAGAGGAAAATAATAGTGTGTGTTGGAGATTGATGACCATCGCTGAGTGAGTAACGATCTACATAATTGGATGTACCATAAGCCGCTTAGCTCCCAGTAGCTCTCCAGTAGCTCTGTGCGTGCCGCAACATCCAAACAAAAACAAACAATAGAAACTCATGCGCGAAATCATTTCTAAATCCTTTCCCATTTTTTTCTTCATTTTTTTTTCAATTTTTTATCTAGAGCCAGGAGCGAAGCAGCTCGCTGCCATTTTTTTTTTTACTTACTGTCCAACCACTTGGAATCATATTTGAGCGTGCGCTTGAATTTGTATTCCAGGCGCTTTGCCGACGTATTATATAAATCCGTTCGAAAGATCACAGTATCCGCCTTAGTGAATTCCGCATTGGTGCCCGAGTACTGTGGGTAAAGATACAAAGGCACAGAGTGAGATAAACTTGATTGAAGTGCATTGTTGCTTGGTTTATTTTTCTTTCTTTCTTTTTTTTATATTTATGTTTATGTATATGCATTTGCTGCTTACCAGACCAGGCAATCCGCCCGGATTACCGTCCTCCACGTAAATGGCAGTTGAATTGTCCAAAGGATCGTAGGGACACTTTGCAATGCCCAGACCAACACCGATCACATACTCCGAGCGTGGCAAGTGCGTCAAATTCGACTGTCAAATTAAATGAGAAATAAATAATAAGTGGCACGTTTAGCATTTCTTATGATATGTATTTTATAGATTAAATTAGTTTATTTTTAAAGTATTTAATGGCAGTTTTAATTATGAAATGTGTGTCATGGATTTATGCTTTTATCTTCTAAAAAGTTTATTTGAAATATTGTTCGAGGCAAGTTGAACTTTTTACTAATTGTTGAGCTGATTGCCGCTGCTGAATACAAAGAGCAAAAACTTGCTCTCAAATATTGCTTCTAGTTTTCCTTGTTGTTTGTTATTTTTTTTTATTTATTTTTCTGGTTTTTGTTTTTGTTGTTGTTTTATTTTTGTTTTTAGTTTTTGTTGATATATGAAGTTGAAGTTTTTGCGGGCACCAAATCAAAATGCATGGTTTACTGCTCAGCTGTGCACTTCACCTAATGCCAACCAAGTTGTGTTTCCAAAGAGACTCAGACTGGGGTGGGTGCATAGATGGAACTATGCACCTGACACTTGTGTGTGTGTGTGCGTGTGTATGTGTGTGTGATTTGTATGCGTTGGCTACAGCTGCACACTAATGACTATTTTCATGACTTGTGCGCTACAAAACTTGTACAAGTTTCATATAAATGCCAAGCAGATGAAAAATAGCACACAGAAATCGTCCAAAACGAAGAATTGCTCTATTCAGGGCATATTTGAAAAGCGGTTTGCCTCCTCCAGGATTACGATCTAAAGTCAACACAACAGCACACGCACAATACAGCAAAAAGAAATCCTTTCAAATAGTTGCGTGTCATCATTGCCACAGAACCTGTCCTTGAGCAGACACACACACACAAAAAGGAGGCCAGCAGCAGGCCGGTCTATTATGAGTACTTACATAGATGACATAATCCTTGGGATTGTGTGCATTGGTGCCACAAACGTAGAGCCTATCGCCTTGCTGCATCGATTGTATGACACGCACATGATTCTTGCAATCAAAGACCTGTAAAAGATGCAAGCACAAAGATATTATTAGAAACAGTAGTCAAAAGAAATACTATAAAATCACAGCTGAACAAATCTTCACTTATTTCCATCAATAATATATAACATGGACTCTGATATATTGTCAAGTGTATAAAGATAATGTCGCATTTGGATGGCGTTGCACCAAATTTGCTACTAAGTATAAGCTATAAAGTTCCAAATCCACATGCAACAAAAAATAAATCAAAATGAAATGGAACAATTTGTAATAGCACGCGTCAGTGCAGCCAGCCACTGTCGCTAAATCAATTGTGCAACAATGCAACATTGGAAAATCCCTGGCAGCATTATGATGACTTAAGCAAGCCACACACACAAACACACACACAGCTGCAGCACAAATGTGCACCAAAAACAGTACAATTGACATCTAGATACAAGGCAGCCAGAATCTGTTATAGTCATATCTATATATATGTATATATATATATGTACACATGTGTGTGTATATGTCAGCTAGCATTCTGCGGTCTGCGGCATGCAACTGAAACTGTGTGGCGCACGAAAAACTCGCTACAAATTGAAAAGCCACAAATAAATTGAAAAAGATTTCAAATGAAAGGATTTTCTGTCACATTATAAACGAGTTACAATAACAGGCAACGTTCCATTTACAAAGCGAGGCACTGCAAACTTTATCGGAGTCGGTTGCGGTTTCCAAATTGGAGCATTTCGCGTGCGTTCTTCAAAACCAGAAAATTGATTCAGTCCCAGTTGCTGCTGCTGTTGCAACTGCTGCTGTTGCAGCTGCAGCTGTTGCTGCTGTTGCTGCTGCAGCTCGCTCAATGGAGTACATATGCATGTGAAGTTGTAATCAGTAAATGCCACCTCGACGCCATATACATGATATAAAAATCAATCAAATGCAGAGCAGCATGCCACACATGCACCCCATTTATGAGTCTGCCTTGCACTTGGCATAAATAGAATGTCGTCCATACAAATGCAATCCTTGACTGAAATAGTCTTCACTGCTATATATATATATATATATGTCTGATTAGCAGGCTTAAGAGTTGTTGACTTACCTGACTTTTGCCCTTTGACACACAGCTCACAACATCGTCGCGTGTGGGTTCCAAATTGATTACATCGCGCTGAAAAAATAAATAGGAAAACACATAAATATATATACTTTGTCAAAACTGAACCGATTTTTAAAATAAATATATATTTGGTTATTTATATTATTTGAAAACATAATTTGAATCAAATTCAATCCTTACAAATTGACAAATTAAGCTCAAAGATACTTATTTTCATGATGTTTTTCTTTTGATTACTCGTCTTTTGATGGAAAATTCAATTGAATGCAAACGGTAAATTGGAATTGAGCCTCATATGTTGCTTATTAATGGTATTTGTGCACAAGTCGCTACTTAAAATTTAATATTAATATATTTTTTATGCATTCTTCTCAAAGCTGCAGCTTCTGTTCTGGGGTGAAAATGGTTTTTCGGATTTTTTTTGTGGTAACATTTTCTGGTGCCACGCATAAACTACAACTAGAAGTTGAGGTGGTGGTTGGTGGCACTGCCAGAACTTGGGCCAAGCTTCGTGTGGCATGCTTTCAAGCAAATTGATTTATAAATCACGTAATGTAACGAGCACATACGAAATATTTTCAAGCGAAATGCGCGCACGCACCACACAGCACCACCACCACCACCACCGGTGGAGTGCTGGTGGGGCACACAGCGCGCTTCTACAAAAACCAAATTCATGTATTATTTAGTCAAATTTGCATTTGCCGCATAAAGCAGCCAAGCAGCCAGCACCTTGCCACGTTGCCACACGGCCTCTTTCCTCGTAGGTGCTAGCAAATGATGCCCACGGCGAACGCAGTTTTACTCGCACTGTGTGTGAAATAACACATAAAATATATTGACGTATGCCGGTTGGCCAAATGCTGACTGTACGGACTGTAAATGGGTGGTTGGGTGGCTGAATGTCTCGAAATGGCAACAAAACGTGGCATCTTTCGGTTTTACGATACGTTTGCGGCCAGGTTTCAGCTGCTGCTGCTGCAGGTGCTGGCCGAAGCTGCCACACAACGTTTCACTCATAAAACAAGCTTTTGTATGACATAAATTCATAAACAGCCTCCCACAACCAGCCAACACACACACACACTTGCACACTCACACACACACACACCCCAATATACTCTCACTTGGCATGAATAGATGGATTCGCGTTCGTGTTATTCGCTTTTACGAATTTCGATAATTCGCAGGTTTGGCATTTATTCGAAATTACTCAAACACACACACACACACACACACATACACACACACACACAATTTCACACCTCTTTGCTTGCTGGCAAACACACTGCGCCAAATATGTAAATTGGGCACAGTTTCAACTCATATTATGATAAATACTTGTTTTCCGATTGACTTTATACTTAGTCTTATCTGAAATTTGGAATTACTTTATCAAAACTAAATCAATTTTAAAAAAATATATATTTTTGGATATGGATTGTCATCTAAATAAAAACTGCACTTAAATTTGAACACATGAAATGGAAGAAAATCTAGATTAAAATTATTTCCCCAAAAATATACTTGCTTGCTCCATTTCAATTCTGTTGAAATCTATGTTTAAATTATTACCAGAAAAAATCCTCTTAAGATTATTATTTTCCACTGCCATAACTTCGTTAAGGCTTATCAAATTTTCTGAACAATTGCTATATTAAAACTACACTTTAACTTAACTAAAAAATTAAAATATTTAATCCCCACTTATCGACTAAGTAGCTTCATTTATTTTTTAACGAGTTGGGCTGGCCAACTAAATGTAAGTAGTTTATAACGGTTAATGATTTTCTCGCAGTGTACATAAATTATGCGGTACTCTCAGCAAATTACCACAAAACGTGGAATGTGGCCCTGTGTGCAGGCCAAAAACGAAATGGCCATAATGCAGTCCCCCTGAGCGCATATTAAATATGTTTTTGGACCTTTTTGTTCCGGCTTTGTTGTAGTATAGGCCAGGGACACGTTGCCAAAGGATGTGCCGGATGTGGCATGGCTGGGCTTGGGCTTGGGGTTGGGGTAACTAAAACACTGATATATATAAATATTTTTTTTTTTTTCACTCGTTTACATCGGGGAATCGAAGATTTGTGGCTCGCATTTGATGGGCGCCTAAAAGGTGGCTTAGCCTGGTCCTTTATCCTTGTGTGTTGTGTTGTGTTGTATTGTGTTTTGTTTTGTTGCCCGACTGTTGACAACGTCCGACGATAAAAAAATATAGCTAAAAGGACAGGCTTAAGCCAGTGGCGGACATTTGGCAACTACACACACACTCACACACACACGCATAGCATATGTTGCGCGGGAGACGCGTAATGAATTTTTAAAATAGTGCCGCACTGTGGCACATCTACAGCTTGTTTGCCTAAAAGCCTGCTACACGTTTTATGTGCTCTCTGCTCTCTGCTCTCGACTTGCCACGATTTGTTGCCAAGGGGGGAATAATAATAACAAGAATCACTCGGAAAAAACGAAACTCGTGGGAGCTTAGCCTTACAGCAAATGCTCGGATTATGCAGGAATACTTATTGTTATTCCTGTTGACCATAGTTGCTATAGTTGCTCTCTTTTGTCAGTTTGATTACAAATTAATACGCAGTAATAGTAAATACTTACATCACAATACGATGAGGATATATTTTGCAAATTCAAACGGAATACCCGATCCCTGCAAATGATGAAATGAAGCGTTTTAGTTGATTTATAATTTTTGTGGATTTTGATTATTCGATTTTACTTACATGGCGCCCACATAAAGCGAATCGCGCTCCTCATTCAAATGGAAAGTGCGATAGTAGAGTTTGCCGCATGTGAATTCCCGCACATGATCTGCAAGTGGACCAAAAATAAGCAAATATAGTTAGCATATTTCAATATTTAGACAACATATTTTTTCTTAAGCAAACCCAAAAACCCAAACCCAAATAGGAATCCGAGTCGACTCCAACTTGAAGTCCGGCACAAATGAGCGCCTGTCAACAAAGTTTATGCAGCGACATTGACAAAACGCAAACACACACAGTCCAAAATGGTCAGCAGGGGGACAGGACACCCTAGGTGGACAGGGGGTGGATATGCGCCAGGACACAGCCACAGACTAGCCACACACACACACACATACAGAGAGACAAACGAGGGACACTCAGCCGGCGCCTGTAAGTTAGATATCCCGTTTCAATCAAATGACATTTTGACATTTCTCTCTTTGCAAAGGACACGGACTCGGACACGGACCCGGACTCGGTCCCGGTCTCAGACACTATCAGCCAGCGTCGGCGTCATCAAATGTAGCCAAAGTGCAAGCTTTAAATGTTGTTTATTTACTTTTCACTTTGGCCAACACAAATACTCCAAACACACACACTTACACACAAGCACACTCGCACACACAGCTCAAATGCACTGAGTAGTGCGTATTAAGCGCAAAAATCTCCGCTGCGTTGCGACCGTAAATTTTATATCTTATTTCAATTGAACAAACTTTTCGATAAACTTCTTAGCCTCAAAGAAGTGCAAGTTAAGCATTGAAAATTGTTGAAATCTTTCCAAATAGTTCATACGTGAAAATTGCATTAAGAACAGCGCACAAAAGTATGCTATAAAAACTGAAACTTGCTCGAATCGTACTCTTTAGATTTATTATCATCATTATAATGTAGAAGAATTACTACATTATAACTGTAAGGTTGATTTTGCCGATCGGATCGGATGCAATACGATCTATATCATATAGCTGGCATAGGAACAATGGGTCGAAAAATGAAAAAAGTTGTTGCTCAACAGGAAATCCTAACCAACTTAATCTGTTATTCTAACTAGGATGTTCCCATAATTAGCATAAAAACTATCCGCATCAGACTACTATATCATATAGCTTTCTCAAAAACAATCGATCAACTTTCTAAATTTTTGGCCAAAATTAAGATGTCGGCAATTTATGGTCTATTTAAACATGTCATTCCTTGGATAGCAGTTCTAACTTGGCTTGCCAGTGTTTTGCCACACTGTGTAAATTATGAGCACCATTGGAATTTGGAACAAGCCTGATTAATTATATGACTGATGTGTGTGTGTGTGTGAGTGTGTGTGTGTGTGCACACTTATTATGTTAATTTCATTGACGACGCGCTGTCTGTGCGTTGTTTGCACTTTTGCATGAGTGTGCGTGTGAGAGAGAGAGTGTGAGATTAAGGCGCAAAACGCTGAGCACGCATTTACTTAATTAAACTAATTAATATTTGCTTAGAGTGCCTGACGTTCTGGCCACACATACACATACGAACACACACACACACATATTAACACTCACACACGCATTGTTATTTAATGCGGCTGTCAGGCAGTAAACTCTCAACAGCGCTATCGATATGCCGCCCAATTAATTTGCGGACAGTTCTTACAATTATGTCATTATGGAGAGGCTCATATCCATATTCATGGATTTCCCTGCATGTGTCAACCAGATACAAATTGTCCGCTGGTTTTAACATTTGGCATTTAAACAGTGTCGCCTTGAAAAAGATAATTGTTGGGCGGATGTGCTGACAAGGAAATATATAATTATTTCCACATGTTAATGAATTCTATTTTAAGCTTTCAGCTAAGTTTGGCAGAGAAGTCAAATCAATACAAAAAACGAGTCAGCTTCAAAAGCGTAGCGTAGAAGAATATGTATATATATATATATATATATATATATACATGAATATATATATATGTATGTAGGACTAGCTGGTACACAACAATGGAATATGCAAATACTACCCGTTTCTATGTCATTGTCCATGTTTTCTTGTACATCTCCCTACATCCCCCCCCATCCTGCCCCCCACTCATGCCACACAAGTACAGCTATTTTTGATTTCCGATTTAAAGTACATTTTGGATAAAAGCAAACAGTGAAGCTTTTTCAGCTTTCCCAAAAAGTAGCAGCGTCAATAGAGGCAACAAAAAAATAGGAATCTGCGTCTTTTGTTTGCCAACGGGAAACAACTGCAACAACAACAGCAACAACAGCAACAACAACATACATATGCATATCTACATATAATACGTGTGTGTCTGTGTGTTTGTGTGTGTGCTTTTGCATATATTGCTCACAATTCGGGTAAATGTCCTTGCCAAACCGGAAGTCAACTTGTATACGCTTGAATTGTTATTGTACCCGTACCACTCATCCCCTCCCGATCCCGATCCCAATCCCAAACCCAATCCCAATCCCAAACCCCTTCACATGTGTACTCGCATTTTGTTTGTCGTTCGCTGTCGAACTTTTCCGCTTTTTTTATAAATCTTTTTTTTTCTTCTTATTTTTCTTTTAGTTAGTTGTTGGCCACTTTTTCACGTTGTTGCTGAGATTTCTTTGGGCGTTCTTTAAGTCTACAACTTTAGAGTTTAGTCCTCGTTTAAAATAAGAAGTCAACGACTTAAGCTGAAAATTAGTTTTAAACATTATATATTTATTAAGAAAGCCGAAATTAAGAAAACAAGTGAGCCAGAAAAGTAAGCAGATTAAATTTGCTGACGACGAAAATAATGAATTCCATTCCAAGTCTGACTAAGCTATAAATATAGCCATATTCCGGCGAATTATTCGATCTTTAGGGGCTTGTAGGCAACCATTGCCTACTTTGTGGCGCCTCTGTACAAAAACAAGCCTATAAAAGCCACACAATTCAGAGTTAAGTAAAACATATGACAAAAATATGTGCATTTACTTATTAATTGGCTTTGTCAATAATGTAACTAGACCCGATACGATTTGTAGTTCAATTTATGTGCGCAAAAACTGAAATACTTTATGAGGGCTTATCGAGGGAAAAACAGATTCTCGGGCTGCTAAACGATCTGCGGCACATTTACAATGGTAATTTCCACAACACATATTTGCTACTAGTGCCATTTAACCATTTCCAGTCTACAATTGTCTAGCAGGGCAGCATTAAGAAGACAGACACGCATTCCGAACCAAGTCTATAAAAATATTATACATATGGGCCATAAATGTTGCAAGTGTTGGTTGGTTGGAGGAGATAGGCAGCTGGATAGGATAGTCTGTGAATGTTATGTTTATTCACATGCTGAGCGCCGGCGACAGCATAAATTGTTACGACTGCCTTCTGCGGAAATCAAGTGAGTGGCGTCTCTTCTTCTTCTACTGTTTTTTTTTTTTATATATATATATTTTGTTTGCCCGAGCGATAATAAATTGCAAATTGAACGGAAGCTAATCGTAGGCATATGGTTTTTTTAAAAGAACGCCGGAAGGGCGCCAAACTTTGAAGAGCAAGTGTCAGAACTGTGTGTTGCATACAAGTGTTGCAGCTATAAAGTTTGTGGCAGGTGTCACATGCGACAATTGTGTGTGGGAAGAAGCTGCAAATTTTGTTTGCGCGACTCGCGAGCATTAAGCCAAAAAGCAGTCGTAAATGTGTTTTACACGCGGGAGAGAGGGAGGACGGAGGAGGGAGAGAGAGGTGGAGGTGGAGATGGAGGTAAAGGTGCAGGGGCAAAGAACGAGAGATTCGCCTGCTTTATTTGCTTTTAATCCAAGTCCAATCAAAATCAAATTGCATTTACGAGCTGGCTTTCAAAGCGCGCGCACAATTTTATGACAGCCAAACATTTTTACTCACTCGCATTTTCTTTTTTTTTTTTTGGCAAAGCAAATTGCTTTAGATTTTTGGTCGGGGGATTTATACATATACATTTTTTTTTTTATTATGGACATACAGTGCTTATGCGAGTACCAACACACACAAACACACACACACACACATGCTTGGGTATTTATGACTCCATATATGTCAATAATTTTTATGCGCTTCATAAATATGCGTAAGTCTTTTCGTCCTTATGTCCTTTCGTCTTTACGACTCTGCGTCCTGGCAGTCAAATCAATTTCTTTAACTCGCCCCCGCCTCGGTTGAGAGAGAAATGTTATTTGGAAAAACGTTATTATCAAATCAAATAAAAAAAAATACAAAAAAAAATGAATAATGCGACTCAAATGCAGTGAACATATTGCAAAATTTGTCTTGTGCACCGCAGGCCAACAACATGCCACACAGACATGTCACGACCGGTCACAAGGGCCACAAGCAGCTGGCTGTGGCAAGTCTTTGGTGACAGGACAGTTTTCCTTTGAAATGTTTGCATTTGCCAACGGTCCGAAGGGTCTCCAAAGGATCTAAAGGGTCCCATAGATGCCACAAGCAGCTTCCACCAACTCGAAAGGTGCGCTTACAAATTTGATGACGGCATTTAAAACAGTTTATAAAATTGTGTGTTCCTTTCTTTGTGTGTGTGTGTGTGTGTATGTGTTTGAAAGTGTGAGCAATTAAAATACAAGGATTACACATAAAAGCAGTGTTCGGTGTTTAAGATTGTTGTTTGACTTTAAGATTAACTGTTCAACTTTAACTAAACACTTCTTTCACGCATATTTTAAATAAATCAATACAAGAAATTATTTTATTATATATTAAAAATTTGTTTACTTATTTAGTATTTATATAAATATTCAAAAGCTTAAACTTCAATCAAAAAGCTGCTATTTCCCATGACTTTACAAAATATTGTTTGCTTATAAAATTAGAATAAGTATTTTTTTTCAATGCTTAATGCGAAAGTTTCTCTTTTGGAAGTAAAGAAATACTTTTAATTTATAAGTTTTAAACTTAAGTAAAATAATTATGAATTTGAATTAGGTTTCTCACAATTTCAGCATTAATTAGCGTATTTTTAGAATTAAGTTGAGTGCTTGTCATTTATCATTTGGAGATGTCTTATGATGAAAATGTTGGAAAAGCCGCCATTTCATAGGCTTTTCTATTTGCAGACTCTAATTTCTGTGGACTACGCATGCTATGTAAATTTCCCATTATTTTGCTGGCTAATTATGAGCTATGGCTTCCGCTTGTGGGAAACTCTTTTAGCTTGTTTGTGTGTGTCGTGTGTGTATGTTGTGTGTGTTTGTTGTGTGTGTTTGTTGTGTGTGCACTACGTCAGCATAAAGCACTCGAAAACTGTCTAGACGTCTGATGTCTAGGCGTGTTGTTATCCACACTTGTGCGCTGATTCGTGGCCTGCGGCAGCCCCAATGGAGCAACTTGCTTGCAGGTTGCCGCTTGCTGGTTGCAAGACCGCTTTCAAGTGGTTGCCATTTCATTTGCTGAGAAATTGTATGTAAAAATAATTAAAACGCATCAGCATCAGCAGCGACTCGGTTCATCTGCTCCACACAGAAAAAAAATGCGTTTAAAATTAAATGCAAAATGCGACCTTGGTATAAAAATATTTGCAGTTCTTTTAATCTTTTTTTTGAGATAGAAAAAATCTACTTTAAGGAAGTAACTTGAATTAAAAATGTAAACGAATCAAAAAAATGTAGTTTTACATAAAGAATGTTTTCAACTCACTGTTTAAGTTATGTAATAAATAAATTTGAGAATTAAAAAATCGACTATTTGTTAAATAATAAATAATGCAAATAAAACCAGAAATTTATAGTCTATTTAAGTCTCTCTTTCCATTTATACGTAAACTCAGCTTAACTGTTATTTATAATAAATAAATTTCAGTATTTAAACTAATTGAAAACGTTTTTAAAGTTAGTGATGTAAAATAAAGTTAATGATATTATTTTTTGTGATTTGGAAAACGAAACCAGAAATTATACTCAATTTCTATAGCTACGTTTAAAAAATTAAATGCAATAAATAAATGTTGAATTTTGAGCTTGAAGTCGTTTAAAGTCAAGTTATCTAACATCTCAGTATCACAGGATTATCAATAACAATAAAGTATCAAGTTGATTTTGGCCTGCATTGTTAATAAAATGGCTATGTATAAACGACATCCTCTGGGATGGGGATCGAGTTGTGTGTGTGGCGCTGCTGAGTGAACCCCAAATTGAGCATCAATATTGCAAATGCTGAAGAGATGTTAAAGGAGCCGCCTGCAGTCATTTACTGCATTTTGCTGGCAGAGTGTGCGAAACATTTTCAACTCTATTTAGTACATTTTATGTTCGTGCAGCAAAAGAAGCAGCATCAGTTGAGTTCATTTTGTTGCCAAATAGCAAATGCAAAAACAGTACTCATAAAAAGCAGCAACAAAAACGAGCAGCTGAAAGCAGCCCCGGACTGGCCAGGCATTTATGCGCTTTGCTGCTGCAGCAGCAGCAGACTGCAGACTGCAACAAAAACCCAACAAATGTGGCAACAGTTTCATTTTTGGTGTTTTGCGAGCGATGGCAACTTCATTTGATGAGCCCTGCTGCAGCCAGACAGAGAGAGAGAGAGAGATGGAGAAAGAGAGAGAGAGAGGGTGCACATGTGTATGTGTGGTTTTTTGTAGTTTTTGTTAATAGAGCCTTGGCCTGGCCAAAATGTGTGTGTGTCCATTTGGAGCGTCATAAACGAGGACAAGCCATGCGAAGTTTTTCCTCTTTATTTTTATACTATTATACCAGAATGGTAATAATAGTATATTGGTTTTGTGCAATGTCCGTCATGCTGTCTGTCCGTCTGTCCGTCTGTCCGTCTGTATGAACGCGCGTTCCTCCGACACCCTTAGAGATAGAGACTTGAAACTTGGAACGTATATTGGAAAGTACCCTCAAAAGTTAAAGTGTCTTGGGTTTGGACCTACGTCCACCAGGGAGCTAGAAAACCGCGATAATCGATTTTATCAAATCGATAAATCCACATATCTCTTACAATTTAATGGCTACAGTCACCAATTTTGGTTGGTAGGTTGTTGGCGAGGTCCTTGAAAGATTGGCATGTGCCACGCCCACCTCCGACGCCCCCATCACCCCCGCCCCTAAAATTTTCAAATGGCTATATCTTCCGCAGTTTTTGAGTAGGGAACGTCAAATTTGGTAGGTACATTACTGGTAGTCGCCTTTAAGAACCGATAACAAATTT
Source organism: Drosophila kambysellisi (assembly GCA_035042185.1). Lineage (NCBI taxonomy): Eukaryota > Metazoa > Arthropoda > Insecta > Diptera > Drosophilidae > Drosophila > Drosophila kambysellisi. Next base: position 9,013,905 of record JAWNLS010001251.1, read on the forward strand.
GTGGTGCCACGCCCACACCTGCGCCTATAATCGACAATTCCGATTATTAATCTATAATTATGTATATCTCCGAACTTTTTAAAAATAGAGTAACCAAACTTGGAAGGTAATTTGCTGGTAACCTCCTCCAAAGATTGGCATACCAATTTTTGGACCACGCCCACATCCGCCGCCCCCAGGAACTTCGTTCCTAGAAATTTAAAATGCGCATATCTGCCGTAATTTGCAAGCTAGAGTCGCAAAATTTTGCAGGTATGTTACTGGTAACTCCCCCAAAGATCGATAAAAAAAATTGGATGGCCACGCCCACTCCACCTACCTGAAACGATACACCTGTTGGTGTAAATCGAAAATCCCATATATCTCGCGCAATTTGAAAACTTAAGTCACCAAATTTTAAAGGTATATTGCTAGTAACACCCTTCATAAATGTAGAATAAAAATTTTGGACCACGCCCACTCCCGCCCACAAAAAACGATAAATGCCTGTATCTCCCGCAATTTACTTAACAGAATACTTAACATATGCTGTTAATTTTGGCGCAATGCTGCTTATCTTGCAATTTGGTCACTCTTAATCGAGCGCGTCAAATTGTGCCACCTCTTTTTTTATAAAATTTCTCAATTTTGTATAAAATATTAAATCTAGTAGTTCGATTCAATTTAATTGAATGAAACATAACAACAATTAAATTGAATCGAACTACTAGATTTAATATTTTATACAAAATTAAGAAATATATTATATTTATAAGAATTACATTAATTTATGTAATGGTATAATAGTATTTCGCTGTCGGTTGCGTCCGACTGCAACGTTCTATCTTGTTTTTGTTGTATGTGTGTGTGTTTTTGTTGCAGCAGCAGCAGCTTAGCTCTTGGGTTACCTTCGGAATCAGCGGGCACATAAACATTTTGCGGTGCCGCTTAATTTCACATGCATTCGCCGACAAGTGGCAAGGCAAAATGACGCTACAAAATGAGCACTTAAGTGGCATACAGATAGACAGAGACACAAACCGACTGTGGAATTGAAGTAAGTGAGAGCAACTGAATGCGATACTTAAATAGTGTGCATGCTAAATGTGAGTCTCTTGCATAATTAAGTGCATAATGTGAGAACACACAAACACACACACACACACACATACAGCTGCAACACACTCGATTAACAATGCATAACAGCAAATAGCAAGTCTCTGGCAAATTTCTACACGCTCTGGCTAAATCAATTATGTCCGTAATGAAATTCAATTAAAGTGGTCAAAAACTAATGCATCCACAATCAACTATATATATATATAAATATATATGAATATATATTATTTATATATATATGTGTGTGTGTGTGTGTGTTTCTAACTCTTTCGGTACAATCCTGTCAAAATTACAAATGCAAATTGACATTAAGTGACTTGTTTGTCCCGTCTCTCCTCTCTTCTCCTCGACTCGTTGTGCACAAATTATATTCGTCATTCAGTTTTAATAATTGAGTTTTGCTAACGACATATGAAATAAGTGAACCTGCTGCTCTCGATGCCCTCGTTGTTATTGTAATGTTGCATTAATATATGCCACTGATTGCATTTTGCATTACGTAATTATATTTGCCCAGCTAAATGTTAAATGTCGATTGTTTCTCGCTTTTGCTGTCATTCTAATTATGTGTAATACATTTAATAGTTGCCACCCCCACATTCCGCTCACTGATAAGAACCATTTAGTTAACTTCCTGCATCAGCTGCTTTAATCAGCCGCAAACGGAATCTGCTCCAAGTCGACTCGACTCGGGTTGAGTTTATCAATCAAATGTTTTATACAACTTTGGCAAGCATTTTTTTCTCTCATTGTGCAAACTTTGCAGCTTAATGATTTGTAAATATGAACAGAGAACAAGAACAGGAAAAGAAATGCAAGCAAGTTAAACGAATTCTAAATACCCTCTAATTAAATAATATTCAAGATTGAATAAGAAATTGAAGAGTTTACTCTTTAAAAATAGTTAAATAAAATATCTAAAAACAATTTAAATTTCTTTTGAAATAATTGTTTCAAAAAAAGGAGACAAATATTTAAATAATAGTATAATGCATATTAAAGCTGAAATGCTCAGTCTAGCTACAGGTATTTGCACTGACAATGAACTGCAGCTGCAGGGCGCAAGTGTGGCAAGTAGAAAGAGTTCGGTAAGCGCTAGTTGCAACCAAGTTATTTCGCTCATAAATTCAACTTCAAAGTTGGTGTTGTTGCAAAGAAACGTGATTTTGCTGGCGCTTAAAACTTTGAACAGAATACTTACTTAAAAACATAAGAGAAGAGAAGAAAAACCTAGTTTTTAATGATGTCCTTTGTCCTGGCTTTGTTCTCCTGCCACACTTGGCGAACTAACATTATTAATTTTTGTGTCAGGTGTTTGGATTGAAACTCAATTTGGTGAGCGCTGCTGCAAACTTTGGCGTTAACACACTTTGGGTCGTCCACCATACAGCAAAGAGGCTGATCAAAGAGAAACTGGGACACAGGATTCAAACGGGACTAACACACGCCGACACACATACACACACACACACACACACACACACACACACACACACACACACACACACACACACACACACACACACACACACACACACACAGAGAGACTCTTAGCCATAGCTACTCCGGCAACAGCTTTTCTGCCCTGCATTCTCAGCTTTTGAGCTAACAGCTTTTGACATTGCATTAACGCCAGTTGGCAACAAACGCGTTCCCGCAACTCAACCAGCTTGTCAGCCACAACAAACAAACAACCACAACAAAAAACAGAAGTGAGTGTGCTAGTTGAGAGTGCCAGACTTGGTGATACCCTGTAGCATTTTACAAAGAAATAAAATACAGTTAAATATTAAAAGAACACTCGGTTAGCAAACGAGAGTACCCTTATTCAATTTTATGCCTGTTGCTCTTTAATATTTATATATCTCATATATTATAGGTATATATTTCAGATATTTTACTATATATTTTATATAATTATTATTTTATTTTACGGACAAAGAAAAACAGTTATCTATAATAAATATATGATAATCTTATTCAAATCTGAATTATTTCAGAGTAAATTTAGAAAATCGACGCAAAAATTTGAAGTTGCTTTGAAACTAGAAAGTTTGTCTTGTTTTTAGAAATAATTTTTAAAAGATAATAAAATCATCAGTGTCTCTGAATAATTGAAATTGAGTTAGCCTTGCCACTAAGGTTTGGTGATTTCTAAAATTAAGATAGATTTTCATTCTTATATGGACTCTTTGCACAACTTTATGCTACCCTTTTGTGGCAATTTCAAATGGTTCTAGGGTATAACAAGAACAAGAATGGCAAAGGCAACGGGAACAACTAAAACAAGGCGAGTGGCAACGCCTGCACACTTCGTTACTCAATTTGCGGCAAGGAACTTTCATTATGTGCCCTGTGTAACATGTGACTCTCATAAAAGTCGACCCTGCCACACACACACACACACATACACATACACAAATGCTTAAGCACTTAAATGAAAACGTGTCACTGAGTTTTAATTGCGCGAGAGCATCAACACAAATACACACACATACCAACTTTACACACACACAGATACACACACACACAGAGAAACACACTCAGATTGCTGTTACTGCTGCTGTGTGTTATGTGAGTTTTGTGCGTGGTCAGTGTTTGGATAACGCCTACACTGTTTCAACTTATCACAAAAACCGTTTAATGGGTCAAGCGTTCCAGCTACAGTTTGAATAGCCCGAACATGCTGCAGCGCAAGCAGTGCAGTTCAAACTGTGTTCAGATTGAAATTAAATATAACATTTTTAATGCAATAAGAGCAGACATTTAATTGTTGTCTCATACTTCAAGTAAAGATAAAAAAAAATAAATTAATAACAATTTAGATTTCACAATATTACTAAAATAAATAGAATTTACAAAAATGTAAAGTAATTCAATTTATTTCCTTATACATAATATATTTTCTTTATATACAAATTTCGCAATTTTAGGATATGAAGTCTCAGTGCCCCGATGTGGCTGCTACCTGAGGCATGCATACCTATATACATATGTATATGTGCCGACTACCTAATGAAGTCATTCTATCCATAATGAGCAACACAGCGGGGCGTGGCAGAGCACCAAAAACACCAAACAGAATAATAAGAAAAAAGGCCAAAAGGCAAAAGAAAGACAAGAGACAACTCTCTCTCTATCTAACTCTTTCTATCTCTCTCCATCACTCTCTTTTTGAGGCGTCGAGTTTTTAAAAATAAAGACACAAAGCATCTGCTACTGCGGCGGTGAGTCAACAAATGAACTGACGAAATTTTTAAGGCATGGGGAAGGGGTAAGGGGGCAAGGAGCAAAACGTGTGGCAGTGCAGCGAGGCATAACATGAAAAATGTGTGGGTAAATGTGCATCAGTTTTTGGGCAACATTTCGGGTACAATGGCAGTGTGTTGCAGCTGGGCATAAATTGTGGATCAAACTTGAAATGCAATTAATTTCGTTTAATCAATAAAAATAACAATTTTTCATTGCATGTGGCAGGCAGGCAGGCTGCAGCAGCAGCAGCAGCAAATAAAAGCAAACTAAGCAACGTTATACGTCCATTAAAATTTATAGTTGACATTTTATTTTGTATAGTTTTTAGCTTTTTGTGGCTTTGCGTTTAATTTATGGCTCAAAACATAAACACACACACATTGACTAAAAGCAGCTGCAGCATTTTTGAAATGGCTAAGCACACACACACACACACATACACACAGATAGGACACACTTCCAGGAGGAGGATACCTCAATGCATTTTATGCTCAAAGTATGCGCAAACAACTTGCAGCGTTTTCTCTAATCGCCTCACGTTTCTGCTACAAGTGCTTAGCCGGCGAGTTAACTACAATATGCGTCAAGCAGCAGCAACAACAACATTTACAGCAACAACAACAATTGCAACTGCAACAACAAGTGCAACTCATAGTTATTTTTGTTGTTTTCGCTTTAGCTCGGCACGTGAACTTTTATGCAACGGTTATAGCTGATGCTGCCAAACTAACCGTGTGTTGCATGCCCCATACACACACACACACACACACATATATATATATATATATACAGGCAAACCATTTAAACCCACTGGGCAGCATTTTTTGAACGTGAACTATTAGAAAATGTTTACTGGACATGTACATGCAACATGAAGCTGCCACAGGACACTCTCCACTGCAACTCTGTCACTCTTCATATGCTTCATCCTGCTTCTTGCAGCAAAAATGTTTTGCAAGAAAATGCCAAAGAAATTTAAAAGGACATACAAAAAACGATTGAAAAAAGAGACTGCCAATCAGAAAATATTTACTTGGCATTTAAATATGTGACAATGTGGAAAACATATGGAAATCGTTGCACGTATAACCATTTATACATATATATTTTAAGAATGGAGTGCAAAATGTGGAATACATATCAATAATATCCGGATTTCACTTTTCAACATTTTTTACATACTCGAATGTTACCAGAATGAAAAGTTGCCACACATTCAACATTCGTAAAGTATTTCGCTGAATTTTTGGGTGAATTTTGTGTCAATGTCACAAAAAGAAACAACATTTGACAGAATGATAGTGAAATTAATCTTTAATAATTTTATGGGAAAATACAAATAAAGTGCTTTTTAATTTAATTATTTTAATATTTAGATGTTGGTCAATCAAAGAGAGTTATTAAAATAAATATTTAACAAACGCGTTTGTTGATTATTTTCTTGGAAATGTTATTAAATCGATGGCCAAAAGTTTATTAAAAAATACAATTAGGCGCCGATAAAATGATTAATGAATGGATTTTTTGTTTCAACCTGGTCGAAAACTGGCTTAATGGCCAAGATAGACAAATAGACGACGGCTTCCCAAGCCGTTTTCGGTGCTTTGGCTAAATGTAAATGACTATATAATGTTGTCTGGTAGCGAATCATAATTTAACCGGTTTTACAATCGTTTTTTTCCCCTTTTCTTTTCTTTGATCATTTGTAATTATAGAATGTACAACCAAAAATAGTATTTAAGCAACTTTATGGGTCTTTGAACTTTTAGCGGATTTGGTTATTATTGCTCTACTCTATTATCCTTTATCCCTTACGCTTTGTCACAGGCACGCATAAACTATAAATAATTGCGGCTAGCTATAGTATTAACTTGGCTATTTGTATAAAACTGATAAATGTGTGTATTTGTGTTTCATATACATGCAGATGAATAACAATGGGGTTCGATATTAATATGCAGATTATGCGCTGCTGTAAAAATGATATAAATAATAACAACAATAACAAAAAGGTGAAGAAAAAAAGTTAACAAATAACATATTAAAAAAAGTAGTCGGAGCCAATATAAAAAAATTTTTTAATGACAAAAACGTGCTGAATTAATATCGCCACCAATAAGATAAATAAAAAAAAACAATATTCGGGCAAATAAATTACAATTGAATTTTATTTTATTTATATTATACATTGTATCCTTTTTTATGTTTGTATTCTTTTGCGTTTGCATGTAAATTGAAAAATAATATCAATACCCCGAGTACAGATTAAAAATATTATTTATGCTTTTTTAAAAATGCTCTCACGCGATGCACTCATAAATAAACAATTAGGAATTAGCAAAAAAAAAGAGTAATTAATCGAAAATTGCTGCCGCGTAAATACCATTTAAATATTTTTGTAATTAATTTGATCGATATGCGGTTATCGAGGGGCGTGTTAATTGCAGTCGTTAATATCTCTTATAAGTTTACCTCTTTTGTGCCTGGGATAGTTCGATTGCTCGTTGCCGGCGCAACAGGGTTGCTCATAGTAGAAATTCCATGTGTTTTCGTAGTCGCCAGCAATTTGTTGTGCTCCGCAGCAGAGCAGCAGGAGTGCAAGCAACGAAGGAATCAATTGCAGCAATTGCATTCTCTTGTTTTATTTGTTGTTTTTCTTTCTTTTTTTATGGGTGTGGGCACACTGGCCTGCCCAAACCTCAATTGGATTATTGCGTGTTTTTTTAATTGCACACACAGTGGAGAGAGAGGGAGATAGCTGTGGGAAATGTTGTCGACTGTGTTTGTTGATCCAACTGGCAACCGCTGGCAATTTACTTGTCAGATATAAAAAATAAAAAAATTCCTTTTAAATAACTGTTAACACATTTAAGTTGTATTATTTTTAATGGTCGCTCAATATTTTTACACTTGCAACGCAATTTCCACAAAATTGATTTTGCAGCAGCAAATGGATTTTAAATAAATTTCCTCCTTGCTCTGAGTTGGTAACATTGGTTAATTATAAATGCATATACACAGCACACACTCACACACATTTACAGTTGTGCAATTTTACAGTTTGGCGCGTTGGTCTGCATTCAATTTTCGAGGCATTTAGCATTAAACAATTAATGAAAATAATAATGTAAAAAGTAGGTATGCTCTATACAAACAAATGAGACGAATAACTGGTTTTCTTTCAGCTGCGAACCCACGCAACAAATACAGCAACAAAGAGCATGCCGACAAATTCTTTAACATTTCCGCAAAGCCATCGTACAGGTGCGAGCGAGAGGCGCGAGCGCTAGGTGCGTGCGAGCGGTGTAACATGTAAACAAGCTGAAGCTGGCTTAGTAAGGTTGCCACAGCGTCGGCGCACAGCGTTAAGTTATCTGGTTTGTTGATAATTTTTAGTTGATCATATCAAAAAACTGTTATATTCATTGATTATTAATATTTTAAGCGCACGTCTACTTAGTTATTTAGTTACTCATATTGTCAACATAAACTAATCTATTTAATTTTAATTGTTTTGAAAACTGGCTGAGTCTGGCAACCCAAAGTTACTTGCAGCGAATGCAAGAAATGCACACATACATTGACATACGCATGCATGTGTGTGTGAGTGTACACATCTATAGGTCAAGATGCATACACACTGAAAATCGAAACAAAAAACTCGAAAATGCTGAACAATGTGTGATTTGTGTGTGTATGGTATGCAATTTATTTATTATTTATTGTTTGCGCGAATGTATTACAATTGATGAGTAGCGGATCGGTTTCACACATAAGAAAACGCAATAATGAAAACCAAACAAAAGACGAACGCGCAAACTTCACAAAAAGACAACAACAAGATCACTGGTTGCGTCGCTCGCCGGTGTGACCGAACTGACTAAGGCGGAAAATAATGAGTAGCCAAGAAGAACACTTGCTGGATAGTAAAGATAATATACTAGAAAATACTGCTGGCAAGCAGACAAAAGCAAAATGATATGTTAATTTGGATAAATTGGTTCACCATAATTCAAAGTTATATGAAACTCATATTAGAGTTATAGCCGCAAACGAACTGATTGTCGGTATTTGTCGCAAAGTTTTCTGGTATTTGGCTTTGCCCGATTTGCGGCGCAAAAGCAACAAAATTGCGGCTGTGCTCCGCAGAATTCCCAGACGAGGTGGTCCGTTGGAATTTCGAGTGGACACCTTGCCGAGAATCTCAAAACTGGAGTGGGTGGCAGAATGCAGAACAAATGTCAGCACTGCAACTTTGGTTGGATTGGGTGAAAACACATTGGCCTAAACAAAAGTGTTGCAAAGCGTTGGAGAAGTATGCAAAAATTGCAGTCTGCTTGATTTTCTCATTGCCATTCACAGTTTCAATTTTTGGGAATGCTTTCACTATCTTCCTCTCGCTCTCTCTGTGTGTGGCTGGCCATAGCAATTTTATACTGCCGTCATTTGCCTGCCTGTGTCTGTGTGTGTATGTGTGTGCTTAATGCACGATGCTCAAAATGTGATTATTTTAAATGCTGCCGGTGACTGCTGCCGACGACGACTACAATTTTGAATGGAGCTCTCAAAATAAAAGTCATTTTGTTAAGCAGACAGACACAAACACTGGAACGATTGCTTCACCTACACTCACACACACACACACATACACAAACAGACGGATGCGGAAATGCAGGTGGCTTTGTCTGGCGTGCTGGCAATGCTGGCATTTCGAGACAACTTTTGCAGCTGTTTTTCGTTGCATACCTTTGGGCGGCAATTAAAAACAGTTTGGCAGTCACAGTTGCTGCAATTGAATATTGCCTTGTGGCGCCACAAAGTAAGAGCGTGTCGCTTGTTAAATGCGTACCGCCTTGTCATATGCAGCAAACACTGGTAAATACATCCACTCATAATGGTGTTGAGCACAAAAATAGTTTCTTTTTCAATTATATATTACGAATTTGAATTTTTGCTAATATTTTGGCAATTAAATAAGCAATTTGAAATGCAATCCTATTTTAATTATTAATACAATCAAAATCGTTAAAAAGTGCCTGAAACCAAATATTTATGAAGAATATGCATATATATATATTTATACATATATATTTAATTAAAAGCCAAGTCATTTTCATTTTTGGCAAGTGACTGTTTTCTGCTGCTTGTGTTATTTAATACAATCTGCAATTGTCAATGGGAAGTAGCCCGACTCTGTGTCTATCTCCCTCTCTCCCGCTCTGTCTGCATCTTTCGTTGTCTGCCTGTGTGTCTGTGTCTGTGTCCGTCTGTCTGTTTGCCTGCTAATGAGTTTTCGCAGCATCGCCTTGCCTCATTATGGCCGCACTCTTGCCGTCCCCCTCTCACTTGCACACAATGTGCCATGATACTGTTGAAAATTTTGACACATGCTCAGCACAAACACACACAAACACACACAAACACACACACATAGTCGCACTCATTTTTGGTTAGCTGCTTTGATGTCATATCCCTTTTTGTTTTACATGTTTTCTCCTCTCTCTTTCTCGCTCTCTCTTCAAGTGCAGCAGCAGCAGCAGCAGCAGTTGTTGTTGTTGTTGCTGTTGTTTTTGTCATTTGTATTTTTCGCAGCAGCAGCAAACGTTTTCTTTACACAACGTCAACTTTCAACAAAGGACTTTAATTAAGTCCTTAATGACAGCTTAATTTAGCTGGCGCTTTGACACGTACTACTTTTTGACAAACAATAGATACATGACAAGCACACACACACACACACACACTCACACACACACACACGCACAACCAGTTGTTGTTATTGTTGTCAGTTAGTTTTCTTTTGCATAATTTACATGAAGGTTTTATAACTTAAGCTGCTCAAATCGCATTTTGATGATGGCAAATAAAAACATCGAAAAGTTTCAGCTGATGTTGCTTGACCAACATTGTTGTGTTGCTTGTTGTGTGTTATTATTGTGCGCTGTGGTCACTCAAACTGTCAGCGGCGTGGCAACTTTTATGCATTATGTACAAAAAGTTGCACAAAAATAGCCCAACAACAACTACATGAAAAAAGCGATAAAAACCATTTGTCGTGTTGTGTCCTTGTTGTTCCCGGCCTGCCTGACTGCCTGACTGCCTGCCTGTTGTTGTTGCTGTTATTGTTATTGTTGTTGTTGTGGCAAGTTGGCTTACTCAACTTACTTGCCAAGATTTCAATGCACTTTACTCGCTCGCAACTTCTGCTACTGCTTAAAAAGAAGCAAACAAGTAGTGAAAGAAGAAACCACAGCAGGAGTAGCAGGAGCAGCAACAACAATTTGACTTCGGCAAACTGTCAGAGCAAGCAAATGGCACTAAATATTAAGTTTGCCTTTTGCAACTTGACCAGCAAACTGGAAGAAGGCAGCAGCAGCAGCACCAGCAGCAGCAGCAGCAGCAGAAATAAACGGCTGGGCAGAACACTCAGGACACACACAGAACACAGGACATGCGACAGCATTAAACTTGCCCCGACTTCAAAAAACTAATGAAAGCTTTTCTCTCACTCGCTCTGTGTGTGAGTTAGTGTGTGTGTGTGTTAGTGTGTGTGTGTTAGTGTGTGTGTGTTGGTGTTGCCAAAGTTTTTGCCTTTTGGCTCGGCCACAGAATTTCTCATGAGCTACAAACAAACTGTGGAGCGGCACTTATTTCAAGTTCAATTAATTTTAAGTGCGGCCGCCATTGTGTTGCACGATGTTGTTGTTGTTGTTGTTGGTGGTTTTGCGGTTTTCAGTTTTTTGTTTACAACTGTGTGTGTTTGCCACAAACTTTGTGCCAAGCGGACATGCAATGTCAGCGCCTGTACTTATGCTATAAATAATGCAACATATTTTGCATAATGACAACTTTCGGCACACAACAATACATCGATGCCGGGCTATACACTTATTTTTTTTTTTTAGCCTAATTGCATGCCACATATGCGGCAAGCATTTCCCTGTGCGTGCGACTTGCCACCAAACAAACAAACTAGCGCTGCATATTCTTAAAAAAAAAAACACACCTTGTCGAAGCTCGTTGAAAACCTCCTCCACATGCAAATAGGCAGTTAGAGTGGGCACAGATCGGCGTGGCATGCCCCAAAGTCAAACAATGTAATGACTGCTTATTTGAACAGGCAGTTGCACTTAAAAAGGGTTATAACTTAGGGCCTCAAGAACCCAGCCCGGAATTTGTAATTTTCCTATAACTACAATAAAAATTGGCCATGTATTTTAGAGACTCGACTTGCAAAATAGAAACTATTTTGTTTTTGTAAAAAATTCTTAAAATTAGAAAAGCTATCTTTTTTTTGAACTGAAATATATTTATTAAAAATTTAATAATTCCCTGGGTGTCAACTTTTTTATTGATGATTATTTTGTTAAATATATTTATTTATTTAAAGTAAATCAAAAGTAAATGTTGTTTGATCTTTTTCTGGCCTGTTTTCAGATATTCCTTACCAGATGAATAGTATTTTGAAAAATAAATTTCCCATCTCTAAAAATACAGTTATGATTTTTAATATCGTCATAGTTTATTACTTAAATTAAAATTAAATTGCATTGAAAAACTGGGGATAATCCGAGGCTCAAATGTTTAAAGTAACAATAACAAAATTATTTTAAATAATACTACAAATTAAAAGTGAAAATCAGTTCTGAGGGTTGCTAAGCGAACTTTAAATTTGTTTAATGCGCTTTGCGGAATAAACACAAACAATTGAAATTTATTTTTTGTGGCACGCAGTTCAATTTGAAAGCAATACTTTAAATAAAGCACAAAAAATAAAGCAAATGCAATTGTTTATTTTGTTGCCTTGCAACGGTATTTGGTTAAAGTTAATAATTCATTAAGCAACTGTTTATCGACAGAAGTTTTTGTGCCAGTTTTTATTTGACACAATTTTTACTCAATTCCAAAAAAATGAATGTTGCACAAATATTCGATTTTAAATTTTTTGCCAGCCCAAATACAATTTTTTAGCGCCTTAAAGTCTGCAGTTTAAAAATGTAAAACCAGTTTGTGGCTGTGTGTGTGTGTGTGTGTTAAGTGTTTGTGTGTGTGTGTGTGTGTGTGTGTGTGTGACAGACAGTGCATGCATGCGACAAGGATTAATGTCAGCCAACATGACATTTAGCGTTGAAGCACTCACTCAGACACTGGGCGGCCTATGCAGCAATGTCAAGTTCCATGCCACACAGTCGTCCTCTTGCCACCACAAGAACAACAACAGCAACAACAGCAACAACAGCAACAAAAGCAACAATAACAACAACAACAGCCGCAACAAAAGTCTGGCAGTCTGGCAACAACAAAAGTCAGATGGCAAATCTTGTCTAGCTGCCGTCTGAAAGAAAGGAGCAAGAAGAAAGAGACAGAGAATGCCTGAAAAAAGAGGGAGAGAGAGAGAGAGAGATGGCTGGATATGAGTCTTGAGTTAGGAGGGCTGACTGGCAAGTATAACTCGTGCCGTGCTAAAACCAAAGTTGCTGCATTTGTTTGTTGTGTTTGGTGCATAATTAAAAAAGCATTTGGGCGACGTGGTTCAACTACTTTCGGATTTATATTGTGTCACTCAATGCAAATTCAGCAGACGGTGTAAAATTCGTTGCATTTCAAATGCGTCGCCAGCAAATAAACAAATAAAAAAACACCAGAAAACAGCAGAAAAAAAGTGCTACGCGTTGCATTGAAAAAAGATTGAAAAGAGTCAACAGACTAGAAGAAGTGTTGGCAAAAAACTTCGCCAGCTGCCGGCTGATAAATGCCAGTTGGCCAAAGAAGGCCTCCTCCAAACTCGCCATTCACTCAGCCAACAAATATCCAGCGATCGCTTTAAAATAACAACTTACTTTTCAACTTGTTTTCTATCCAAACTGCCAGAATTTTATGTGGGAATTACACTGAGAAAAAAGAATCTTTCTCTGAAAATAATTGCGGAAAGTGCATTGATTGATGAGAGGTGATTGAGAATATTCTAAGAGTCTACAAATAAACCACAAAATTATATGGAAAAAGATAAACATGATGAAAATAAAATAAATTCAAATTTCAATGTTTAATTTATTGAATTGTAATAAAATGTAACAATAACAAGTAAGATGCTGTAGTCGAGTTAGCTCGACTACGATATACCCTTAACCCAGTTGTTGAATATATTCTAGTTTTATTGGCAAATTTCCCTCTAAGATGATTTGCACTTAAATGTTCAGTTCTACAAGTTCTGCATTTCTTACCGATTATTTTTACTCACAAGCCCGAACTGACTCAAACTGGCTGGCTACAAACACGTGCATATACATACATACATACAGACATAGTAGTTATCGGGTCTCTGCAGAATACACACAAATATATTGACGCTAGCATCAATTATCATAAGGGTATAATAAATTCAAATTTCAATGTGTAATTTATTGAATTGTAATAAAATGTAACAATATAAATAGTTATTGTTGTTGCTACACATCAAATTAACTTTAACCGAAACTCTGCAATATTTGTAAATAATATTTAAACAATTTGATTAAAATCTTTGAGTATTTTTGGATTTTATTAATATCACAAATTCAATTTTAAAACTATTTTTATTTTGTGTTATTCTCAAAGGCTTGGCTTGGCTGTCAGTGGCAGTGGCAGTGGCAAGAATTAGCTAGCCGTAGCAAAGGCACTTTAGTACGTGTGGCAAGTGGGTAAAAATTAGAAAATTTCAACGCTTAACTGAATAATATGAAAAGCTGAAACTGCAGCAAAGATGACAACATTTACCGCAGCAAGGCGCCGTGCGTCGTGCTGTGTGAGTGTGTGTGTGTGTGTGTGTGTTGCATGCAGCCAACCCAACTCCGGTTTGTCACTTAAGCGCAGAAGCCTCTGCCGCAGCCACAGCTTCAAAGGCGACGTCCAGAAGCAGAAGTTGAATCAGAAGCAGAAGCAGAAGTTGAACTCAGTATGAGGTTGAGAAAAGCCAAGACCAAACCGCACGCTAACAAGCTAGCTGTTTGAGCCAAAAACTGTACTTGACGGCTGCCTGCCTGAAAATTAGTTGGCAGTTTGACAGCAGGCTAAGAATCGAAGGGAGTAGCTGGGTTGGTTGGGGTAATTGCAACATCAGCAAAAGCGGCAACAACAAAAACTGAGCTGCTTTTTCTCTGGTCTAAAAGCAAAAGTGGACTTTAGACATATGTATTTTTTGGGATTTTCATATGGCCACAATTGCAAACAGCAAAACAATTAACAGATCTCCAAAATGCAGATAGAGGCACAGGTAGGTTGTTAGTTAGAAAGCAGCTAAAGAAATTGAGATAGTGTGTAGCTATGCATCTATAGACGCACATCTGATGCATAAATCATCTGGCAGAATTTTAATTCCGAATGTCAAACTGACATAACAAAGGCAGAGGCACAGGAAGAGGCAGAGAGAGAGAGGCAGAGGCAGAGGCAGGGGCAGGGGCATAGGGAAAGTCACAATCATCTGCCATGTAGCATCCAATGGGCTCTCTGCGGAGTTTTTAGATTCAATTTTTGGCTCTGACATGTTGGTATTCAAATTACTTGTTTGATCTTGTTGTGCGTGCGTGTGTGTATGTGTGTGTGTGTGCTCGCAGGTACGTTTTGTAATTGTTGCCCCATATGCCCATGTCTTGTGGCATTGGATATTAATTGAATTTCAAACCGAAAACGAAAATGACAGGAAAAAGTCAGTATGGCAAAATGTTGCACAGACTTGTTGAGATGTTTGTTGTATGCAATTGCAGCCTAGTTGTTGGCTGCACATGGAGTTGCCACAAAATGTCTGATTATTAATTTATCAATGTCGCAAGTTTATTGAAATAGATTTCCGCTCTTGTAAGCCATTTGCATTTCCGTTTCCGTTGCACTACAACAGTTCCTGTTGCAGTTGGCCCTCTTCAAACATGTCGACTGTGCATTTATGCAAATAACAAACAAAACACACACACACATACACACACACACTCGCACACACACACATGCTTTTGGCCATAATTGATTGAGGAGCTGGCGCACCGGACAAAAGGAGCTGCTTGTTTGGCAGTCGTCCTGTTTCCTACTTCATTTTCATTATGTCAGATTTGAGCTCTACTTCAAATATACATATATATTTGAAATTTGAACAATTCAGTCTAACTGGCAATTAAATCATATTTTTCAGCATATTTGAAATGCTCTCAAATGATAAAAAAAAAATAGGTTTTATTGAAATTGGTTGCTCTCCTTTTTGTTTTTGCAACCAAAGAAGCTTCTCTTTGAGGCCAAGTTTCCTTTGTTCGGATGAAAAGAAGTCGAGAAGCAGACAATACGACAATAATACGAATGGAAAGCAATGCATCATTAGCAAAAAAAATTATGAACATTTTTTAGATAACTTAGAATTCAACAGAGTTTCTTTTCCGAGTATTGCAAACGCCGACATCGCATTATTAATTGTACAGACTCCACAAACCAATGGAGTATTTGTCGCCGCTATTGTTGCACCGTCAGTCTCTCTGTCTGTTTCTCCGACTCTCCGTCTGTCTGTCTGTCTCTCTGTCTGATTATGCAGCACAAACAATAGACTGTGCTTTTGTTGCCATTAAGTAAGTAGGCTTACTAAGTTGCAGCTGCCGCAGCAATTCATTATTCAAATTTTAAGCGCATTACGATTGTTGGAGACTCCGAATCGCTTTATACAATATATATATATATATATATATATGTATTTTTATATGTATATATATACATATATACTCTTTCTGTGTGCGCTATAACTATGGTTATATGCGTAAAAATATAAAATCTAAGGAATTTTGCCTTGATTAGGTGTTTATTTTTTAAACAGTTTTTTGCTAACTTCTGTTAAATATTTATAGTTAATCAGTAGGTCTGTTTATGGAGTACTACTTATGTAATATCTCATTGAAGATATTTTCAAATACGACAAAAAAATATCCTGCAATTAAAAGGACTACCAATGGTATATACAATCTCAGCAATTGCTGTATTATCCATTTATTAATGGATATTCAGTGTAGAGAAGCGATTAATGACATGAAAAAGTGTTTTTTTAAATGATTTTGTTCCAGTGTTGAACAACTAAATAAAGCAAGACAAAGCTATACAAAGGATATTGGGTTTGAAAGCGCTGAATACGATTGTTAAATCGATGTCCTTTTAGTTTGCTGCGATTCGTGTACTTTGCAGAGAATTGCTTTCAGCGCATTTGCTGGTTTCACCTGCATTCGTCGGGACAAAGCCGCAAAAACACAAACAGAATCACAAAGAGCAAAAGGAATATATATATATATATAACAGAGAGTGAGAGAGAAAGGGATACAGGAAGAGTGAGAGGTAATATACTCGACTCAAGTGCAAATAAGCAATAAGGCGTCGAGTGTGCAAATCATTTGGCATTTTCAATTTTGCTTTAACTACCGTCAACTACTACTACAATGTACAGTTGACCAGAAGAACACTCTGTCACCCTACCACCCCGCCACCCCCTGCCACACTTTAAGCCCCTATCCACCTACCCCCTATAAAGAAAAGCACACGGAAACTTTGGTCGCACATGCAAACATCACTTGGGGATGTTGTATGATGGCCATTGGCTACTTGAGCTCTCACAGTGCACTTGTTTTAGTTGTCCATTATGCGCTTCTATGCATCCTTACACACACACAAATACACACAAAATACACATATATACACACACACACACACATATATATATATATATATACATATAATTGTGCTTAACAAAACTTTTGCTACTCGGAGCCCAACCACCAAGCATGTTATCCATGCAACAGAATGGATATCTGTGAAGCACTGCACAAAAGATTGCTTTATTTATATTTATATAAATATATAATATAATATAATACAAATATATTATATATTATTATATGTATTATATATACATATATATTATATGCAATGAGTCAGTTTCGGTCATGTTGTGATTTGCTATTTAGTGAATGGAATAATGATAGATTGTTTTTTGTGTACTATGTATGTATATTTATATAGTTAAATTAATTTTTTTATTAATTAAATAGATAACACAAAAGTAGAATTTAGTGTTAAAGTACTAGATACCAGGGCCTATGACTGAAAAGTCATTTTATAACATACACACATCTTTATATGTATGATATATTATTTGTTTGCTTTAAAAACTGTTTTTTATTTAACTTTAAGGATGAGCCTGTTTTAGAATTGAGCTAACTATTATAATTTTTAAAGTATTTAATTTAATATTTATATTTTAATTTAAAGTCGAACTTATCATTTTTTTTTTGGCTCTTTGTTTTCTCTGTGAATTTAAGTATTTTCATTTTGAAACAATTGTTTTCTTCTCTCAGTGCATATATAGGATGGATATATATGCAATTTACATATATTTGGAAAATAAGCCTTTTTGTTTGTGCCACTGACTGGATTCGCTTCAGTTTGGACTCGTTACGTCATGCAGCTGCCACTTGGGAGCACATATCCTTCACATGCCTCTGCAATTGACGTGCTAACCAACACTGGCTGTGTGAGAGTGTGCTCGAGTGCGACTGTGTGTGTGCGAGAATCTTCAACTGATGCCCACCACCCCACATTCCCCTGCTCCATCTCAAGCCTGGGCTCATTTGCCTGGCTTTTGAGTATGCAACGATTGCTACGATTGCTACTCTAATTTTCCTTTTTACCCCTCTCCCCCTCCATGCCCTATTGTGCCCACTGCCTTGGCCTAGAACAGACGCTTTTGCATATGTCCGTTCTTTGTCCAATTGTTGTCATTGTTGTTGTTGTTGCTGCTGCTGTTGCCTGTTTGCTTGGTGTTGATTCCCCAGCGTGTTTGTCTATTGTTATTGCTCTTGCCTAGCATTTTACATCAAACTGTAGTGCCGAGCTGTCTAGCTCCGCTCCCCTGCTGCCCCCGCCCCCTGCCCCCTCCCCCACATCCGTCTCCATCTCTTTTCCATCTGTCCATCCGGCTGTCGCTTTGTTTATTCGGCGTATTTGTTACCAGGGCACGGATGCAACTTTTTGGGGCGCTCTTATGCAAAATGCATGTTTGAGCTTGTTTAAGCTTTTGTGCCCCTCTTCTCCCCCCCTCTTGCCACCCATTTTCTTAGCCATTTTCAGCAAACCAATTTAGCTTTAAAATTGTTTTCCACAATATACACACGCATCTATATATATATTCAATACGCTTAAGTCAATTTGATTGTGGCAGCGGCACAGCTGTAGGATTTGGCTATAATTACGTCACAGACTGTGCGTAAATATGACAGCTACAAAAATTAATTATTTGTGCCACAATTTGACCGGCAGCGCTTAAAAGTTGAAATCGAAAAACGTGGCGTCCCCTTTGAAGTACACCCGGATCCGGGTTCCGGTCCTATCCGTGCACAGCTGGCGGCAATCCCAAAGTTATTTTATTTCCTACCTGAAATTCGAGCCGCAGGCAATGCGAACAAAAAGTAGCTGTTCGCAGCTATTTGAATGCTTCTATTCTTGGCTAACAATTATTACGTAATAACCGTTCTATTTTCTGATGCCACACAAAATTATATACTATTTGCAACAAATTGCAGACAAATTGGAAAATATAGCAATTAGTTGTATATACCGGGGAATATTTGTTGCATATTCCGAGGAATTGATAAATGATAAATAAATTCAATAAAATATGCAGAAGTTAATAGAATTCGCCAAAAAATTTATTTGGTGTTTGTTTTTTAAAGTATTTTCTGTATACATTTTTCTGCTGAACAAAAATTAGATTTGCTTATTTGTATTTTACTGCTTTAAATCTAATTTGCATACATAATTTTGCTAAGGTAAGTGATTTTAATTATTGCGTTGCATTCAAGAGCACAGTAATAAAATTGGGTAAACAACCCAAGGAAATACCCTGAATGTGATTTTTTATTATCATAAAAAATAAATATATAATTAAACAAGTACTAATAATAATGTGAATACATTAAAAAATAAATATATAAATAAACTGACTACCATAGATAGATTGTTCATATAATTATTTGTTATAGATATGTAAGTTAAAAACCTTTTTTTCTGCATTAGTACATTTTTGTTTAACAAATTGCAGTATTGTGTTTTCTTTTGTTATATATATCTGTATATTTATGCTATAGACTTTAATTTGCTGTAATTTCTCGTTTTATTATCTTTATTTTTGAGTTTCCCTAGCCTACAATTTAACGCAGCGAAAACACACACTTTTTGCTTGAACTTTGGTACAGGGTATAAAAACGTTTACTAACGCAATTATGTGGGGCGCTGTGAAAAACGAATGTTAAGTAAACATGACAAGGCTTTTAAGTTTATTGCGCCAGCCAACTCTCATTTGGCTCATACGAAAGAAAGAGCCAAAAACATTTAACAACATGAAATGGGGCTTGGCTGGTTTGGGCGGGGGCGGTTTCAGGTTCGGGTTCGAATTGAGGTCCCTCAGTTTGTTGTGCAACGTGTTCCCGTGCCTCTCTCTCTCTATGCATAAGGTTGTACTAACATCCATGCGACTGCGACTTCATCTTTTTCCCAATTTTTTCCATGGTGCGGGAAGATTGTGGAAAATTGTGCACTTACTGTCACTTTTCATATGCAAAGCACTTTGTGTCTGTGTCGCTAATTTAATAATATGCAACATTATGCCAGGGAGCAAGAGTCAAAATTTGTTGCGGCCCGTCGACCAGTGCTACAAAGTGTCCAATTAAATGATTTAAGCACTGGCAGGAGGTGGCACTGCCATGCCAGCAGGAGGAGCAACTAAGGTTTCTGCTCAATTCGCGATTTTTGTTACAGTCAGTGCATTTTGCAATAAATATCCAAAATTGCAATTGGCAAACACACGCCAACTATTTGGCAACCGTTTCGTTTCGTTTCGGCTACGGAAGTTGTGAAAAATCGTTGACAAGCGACAAAACACTTGACAGCGTCAGCAACCCAAGCAAAAGCACCAAAAATCGAGCCAAAAAATGTCACATACAGAAAAAAAAACAACAAAAAAAAAATGTTAAGCGAAAAATGAAAACCAAAAAACAAACCAAAAATCCCATCCATTTGCAGAGAGAGAGAGAGAGAGGGAGGAAGAGAGATGGGGGGGGGGGAAAATGGGAAAGCGTGTAAAAATTTGTGGTGCAAGCAATGCTGAAAAGGTGCAAAAAATTGTGTAAATGTGCAATCAAATGAAAGAAAACCAATAATCGAAAAAAATGCCAATGCAGCGCACACAACTTAGGAATTATTGGCCAGAATGCTGGAAGCCAGGTGATTGGAGTGCCCCAAAGGGAGGCAATTTCAGTGAGGCAAGAAAATGCACTAAATAAAACATGAAATAGCTGCAAATCGGGCATGTGAGCAAAGGAACGTGTGGCAGGTGTGTGTGGCAGGTGTGTGTGTGTGTGTGTTTGACAAGAATTTTAGCTATAAATTGTTGTCACAATGTAAGTGCACAGAAAGAGACAGATAGAGAGAGAGAGAGAGGGAGAGAGGGAGAGAGTGTCAGAGGCAACACAATAGAGTAAACAATAAATCAACTTGAGTAGCAAAAATTGCAAACAAAAGAGCGCATCTTTGCAACAAAAAAAGGAGTCGAATACAAAACGAAAACCGGAAGAATTTGAGAGATTGTTCAACACTGCGACTATTGTTGTGTTCCGGTTAAGAAGCCAAAATGTCAAAATGCAAAATATTAATCATCATTATTTCAATAAACATTTATTAACATGGACTTTGCATTAGCACATAATGTATTTTCTGCCTCTGACCTTTTGCCACAGCCACAGAAAAAGGGACCAGCAGCCGCAACATTTGCCCACACACACTAAATACATATTCATATATACATACATACATATATATATATCTACATCTATATGTATAGAAGTGGAGCTAAACCACATTTTCAATTCGCCACAGGACAGTAAAGTCAAAGGACAGCCAACCATCCCTCAACCCTGTCACAGGCCATGCCCCAGCCGTTTGTCTTTGTAGCGCTTCCTGTCTGTGGTTAGTCCAATCTGTGTGTGGTTGGGTGTGTGTGTGTGGGTGTGTGTGTCTGTGTGCGTGTTTGTGTGAGGAGAGCATCCTTTGGTTTGTATTACCGTTTGCCAGCATCAGTCATTTGTCTTTTGTCATATTAATAATTCCCTTTTATTATTTCGACCATTACCACGCCAAAATATATATGTAATTTGTACCGCTGCCCCTTGATTACTTGCCTCATTATTCCACATTTATAATTTGTAGCTGCGAAGGTGCCGCGTACGCATTTTATGCGCACCTTTTTTGGCTCTTCATTTCTATTCTTCAATTTTTTTTTTTTTGCTTTGCTTTGCTCATTAATAATAATAATAAGTCTTAGAGGATGACCCTTCTGAAAATGGCCCCGTTGCCACTCACCTCCCCCGCTTTGTCGAGTGCTTATCTGTGGCATTGTCTGTAATGCTGTTAAGACAAAAAATGAAAATAAATAAAAAAAATAACTCGCTTAATGCCATTCATCCTCATTTTGGTTTCGCCTTTAAAGTTAATCATCTCAAGCATATCCGAGTGTCCTGTCATTTGTTGAGCCTGACTCCCGCTCCCTTCTCTCCGCTCTGCTCATTTTTTAATACCGTACAGCATAGATCATTAATATAAATTCCACAATGACGGCAAGTAATATTAATGCCCCACCATGATGCACGGCGCAAAAGTGCTGTCAAGTGAGTTAAGTGTTTTCCAACCATTTTCAATCCTAATTGTTCGCCACCAAATGGAAAACTCAAAACTCTAAGTTAGGTTTCTTATCGTAAAATATGATTTTCTTTGTGAGTGTGTGTAAAACTTTAACGAATTTTCATTGTTCAATTAGAAAACTTGAGGCAAGTGGATTATTTTCACTTGCAGTTGGCAGCTTTCAACAAAACAATTGAAAAATCTACGAAACCAAAATGTTTTGCAACACACACGACGCTCCACAACCCCTTAACAAAGTTATGCATGTTAGCGTTTATTTGATTAGCCTGGCCCAGACAAGTTGCCTAATTCAAATCAAAATTAAACCACACACACACACACTCAAGAACTCGACACTCAAGTGGCATCAGCAACAGCAGCACACAAGTCAAGTAAAATGATTTGCAATTATTATTGTTTAATAAGTGCATAAGCCGACACTTATCCGACCCAAAAGATACTTTTGTTGTTGCTGCCACTGCTGTTGCTGTTGTGTAGAACTTTTGTGGCAAGAACCCGACTCAAAGCAACAGAATCAGAAACAGAAACGATACAAAGAAGCATACTATATATACATACATATATATATGCT
Organism: Drosophila kambysellisi; assembly: GCA_035042185.1. Taxonomy (NCBI): domain Eukaryota; kingdom Metazoa; phylum Arthropoda; class Insecta; order Diptera; family Drosophilidae; genus Drosophila; species Drosophila kambysellisi. Next base: position 9,036,571 of record JAWNLS010001251.1, read on the forward strand.
GGGGGTAGCTTAAATTATCATAAGACGGCAGCATTTTTGAATGGCTCTTCAACAATCTGAGACAACCATCCACCATCCACAAGCCGCCAATTGTTGCTTGTTGTGCGAATCGAGTGGCACAAATCCGGGCGGTGGCATCTCACATTTTAGGGCCAAATGATAAATTGACAAATTTATTTGGGTCAAAGCGTGGCGCATTCATCATAATTTGCTTTTGCTTGCGCCTTTTTTTATTATTCCATTTTTTTTTTTTTAAGGACTCCTGCCAGCTGGGCAGGAAAATTGAAAATTTTCGAAATGGTCTTCGTCGGATCTGTGGCATTTTAATGGAGTCGGCTGGGCTAAGACACGAAACCAGTAAGCCAGACTGACACTTTTGGCTAATGCACTTATAATGAGCCTAAGCTACCCGAATGCCAGCGACTCGACAGCGTCCAAATACTATTGAGGAGCTGGGCCGGGCGGGTCTGGAGCAATCATTTGCATAATTAATATTGATGTACTTATGCACTAGTTGGGCTCCGGAGAGTCCGTTGTTTTCGACATTGTTTATTTATTGTATGACTGCCAGTTTGAGCAACATTCACCTGATTGAAGTTTTGCCTTGGCATAAGCATATATATTATTGATAGTTAAATAGTAGCAACTGTGCCAACTGAGCTCTTTGCTTATTATAATACAGAGTGAACCGATATCGAATTGTGAGCACAATTCCCAGTCTGCCCATGCGATAAATGGATGCAATCTGATAGATACAAACACTTGTAAATTAGATATTTAATCGATTTTCAAGTGGCAAGCATCGAGATGCACCTGGAGTATATGTAAGTGTCCTTATGACTATTGTAGGTTAGTGCAACCACAATCAATTGTTAAACAATTTCACAGTTACGCATCAATGCATCAAACAATCAAATGCAAGCCACATTGTCGAAATTGAAGTAATTAGAGTTCTATTTCAGTAAGTTTGCCATGCGAATGTTGGTTCACTTAACAGTCAACTTATTAATTAAACTTACATTTTAATTTAATCAATTTAATGCAGTCTTATGAGTATTATAAGCTGTGAACATTTTTACTCCTAATCATAAGAAAATAGCTCATCAATCAAATCACACCTTTACAAAACCAAGTGTGTTGCGAAAGTTCAAAGGGAACAGGATGACAAGGATTTGTCTACTAAATATTTAAAATATTTGAGAGCAGATTTAATTGAAGTATCAATTCTTGATGAATTTCTTTATGACTGAGAAAAGATTACTATATTTCGACTTTGAATGAAAACAATTTGAAGAAACAACAAAAGCCTTGTCTGATTTTAAGCAAACTAAAAAGTATAAAGAGAGTTTTCACACATGAGATTATGCATGAATTTTCAATGTATAAGTTTGCATTAGAATTCTTAACGATTTCTATCAAAGAAATCTTTTAGAAAATAGTTGACATCAATGATTATTTTGTGACCCACTTCGAGAAGACTATTAAAGTAGTGCTTAAGTTGTTTATTGTGTTGTGTAGAGATTTCTTTCATTGCAACTGCTGGCCAATCTGCCACGAGGCAGTTCAATAAGTGGGCATCTATTGTTGGTTGCATGGAATGTAATGTGTTTTGTGACGTGCCGAGCACTCCTTGGTCGCATTTGTTTTTGTAATCACACTTGGCAACACTCACCTGGTGACAGCTCCTCGGTAATCCCTTGAATAGTGCGAGTGAACAGTGTCAACATGAGCACGCTGGCGAGCAGCAGCCATTGACGTTGCTGCCACATGTGTGGCATATGCTGCTGCTGTTGCTGCTGCTGCTGCTGTTGCTGTTGCTGCTGCTGTTGCACTTGTCGGCGTGTTCGAGTCCGAGTTGTTTGCATTGCTGCTGCTGCTTCTGTTGCAGGAGTCCACACACTGTTTGCTTTCCTTTAACGTGTGTATCTGGGTGGTCGTTGAATACGTGTTTATATCTATATACAATACACCTGTGTATATGTCAATAGTGTCACTTGAGCTGAGCTGCAATTTAAGACGGAAGAGAGTGCATTGTTAAAGAAAGCAATAAGAAGCCCGTTGCTATTAGCTAAAATATATAAACGGAGTGCCAATTATAGTCAAATGAAGTCAGACCATTAATATATATTTTCAACGTTGGCTATATTTTGACGGCGTCGTCGTTTTGTCAGACGGGCACAAAATCAGTCCTGGGCAGCAGCCACATCATTCACAGCAGCCGCGCGCCGCAAAGTATGCAACGTCATGTGGCACTGCGGTGCGTTTCATCATCAGGCACGGAATTGGAGTGGTAGTGGAGCTGGCTACACTCAAACAAATATATGCCCTACAAATTAGCGAACCTTGGTCACAGGCTTGAGTTTGTAGAGAGTGTTTTTATCAGAGTTATCTTTTCTTATGTGCAAAAAACATATTTCTTTCATTTTTTAAATTTAAATTTCTTAATAAATCTAAAAATTTATTTCTACGAAATTTAGATTTCATAAACTAAGAAATTATTTGAAATATTTTAAATGTATATAAATATAAAATTTCAGCATTTATTGCGATTAAATGCAGAGATTAATTTCTAAAGATTTGATTTATAAAATATCTCATATTTCTATTTATAAATTATAAATTTATTTCTAAAGAATTTTTGATTCATTATTAACTGAAAATATGATAATTTAACTATATATTATAAATATATAAAGGAATTAATTTCTAAAGAATTGTTGTGTTATAAACTAAGAAAGTAATTGAAAAAATCAAAAAGTATTTGTGGTTCTCAGAGCGATATTCAAAGTGGAGAGGAAAGTCCGCTTTTTCTGCGTGTGGCAACCAGAAGCAGCCGGCAACAGGCTGACGGGCAGGCAGGCAGACAAGCGGGCGGGCGGGGGGTTGGGCGGGCGGACAAGGGGAAACGGACAACCGACAAGCGAGCAACTGGCAACATCACCGTTAGCAATGCTCGTGGGCGCGCTGGGCTACACGTCAAACACATTCATCACGAGTGCCAGAGTGACAGATGGCAAATGCGCCTACAGCTCGTTTGTTGCCCCGATCTCCGAGAGTCAGAGTCAGAGTCGGAGTCAGAATGCGAATGCGAATGTGAATGCGAGTTCGAGTTCGAGTGCGAATGCGAATGCGATTCGTCTGCTTGGCCTTATGTCATCCGCAAGGGCAAAAGGACAAATGAAAATTTTCCAATTATTGCAGACACTCAGCCACCAAAAGGGACCGGAGGCCGCAACGTAAATTTAACGCTTTAAAAGTGCCGCCATCCATTTCCGTATTATTCATGCGCGTTTTCTCCAAAATCCAAACTTCCAGCTGGAACGCAAATCATTTGTCAAGTCTTCAATATCTGGCTGCGTTTCAAAGCTGCATGCTTTGGCTTGAAGCCAGTTTGCTATTTTTGCCCAGTTTTCAGTTAACGTTTTTCGTTTTTCGCTTTTCGCATTTTCCCTTTTGCGTTTTTCCGTTTTTGCGTTTTTCGGTGACGTGGCAGTTGATCAAAAACGCATTTTGACTGTGTCAGCGTCAGCAGGCACGATTTTAATATACGTAATGTGGCCACATGTGCGACTGACATGATTTGGCATTATCCCACTCACTGAACTGTACCGAATATGTATCGCATCGTACACTCAAACAAATTTCACTACTCAATTTAGTTGAAAAGGGATTTGTGTATGCTACAAATGTGATGCCTGAACAAGTTTATAGAAATTTTAGACAGGTGTTTTTGTAGCGCTCCAAAAAAATGCATCTTAACAAGTTTTCGTGTTTTTGTATAACCAAAAATTGTTTACTGTGTATTGTGGCGAAAGTAACGAATTGGGGCCACAGCTCGCCTTTGCCATTTCCATCTGGTTGCGTGGGTCAGGCTTAGAATTTTGATAAATAGCATCCATTTTGAGATTTTCATTTTCGCCATTTTACACTTTATAATTCAGCAGCAGCTGTGTAATTACATATACTTCATGTATGTGTTGCAAGTTGCGAATATTGATTGAATTTGAGATGATTGGAGTACGAGTAGGGGTAAGGGTAAGGGTAAGGGTATTCCATATGCCATAATACTAATCCGCACATAAAAGCCACTTTCATTTTCACAAACTACTCGTAAGCAGTTCGAAACTTTCGCTAATATCGAATGTTAAACTTTCTTTTGTATGGGTCTAAAACCACGTGTGTGTGTGTATGTGTGTGTGTGTGTGGCAAGTTTTACGAGCGCCTGTTAACCGCGGGTATTTACACTAAGTCTAATGAAATGTTTAACAAGCACTTTGCTGTGCGCAAATCCCAATGACCCATAATATTAGCATAAAATCACTTGGCTGCCAGGCGAGAAGGCCAAGAAGAAAGCGCCACATGCCGCATGCCCCGCACCCATTGCCTCATAAATAGTTGCCGGCAAACCTAGCTGGGTGTATCTGGGTGTATGTGTGTGTGTGTAACTACTTGGTTAGTCTGCTGGCGTTGCATTACACGCTCGAGGGTCTCCAACAAAATGTTCATTTAAATTGCGTACTTTAAAGTTTTTGGACGAGCGTAAAAGGCTTAACGAACCGAACCCCCTGCACATATACATATATAAGGCTTTATATATACATATATATATATGTGTATATATACAAAAGAACACGCCCAATAGGAAGTTTTAGCTGTGCCTATTCGGCGATTTTCGGGTCCTGAGTGTTCTTTGGCGTATATATTTTCAATTTCTGCGCATAAATTTTTATGTTGGTCATACTTTATTTGCTGGTGGTGTTTGTGTTGCTTCCACAAAATAAATTACATTAAAATTCTAAGCCATCAGCCGCTGTGAAAATTTATTTTTGCACATTATCCGCTTGCCGCAAATTGTATTTATTCCGCAGTCGACGCCAAACGCTGGCAGCCAAATAAAAGTACCAAAAACAAAAAACAGACAAAACAAAATGCACAACAACAACAATAACAACAATAACAACAACAGCTGCTGACGTTTTAGTGGCAGTTACTCAAACTCCAACTGTTGTTTTTGTTGACCAAAGTTGTAAAGTATCCTTCAAGGCAATTAGTTTATTTGTACAATTTCATTTAATTTAGGCCCTTGGAATTTTAATGCGTTTCATTAAGTTTGTGCGTAAATTTTACACTTGTGGATGCAGCAAATTTGGGTGGATGCCACTCAGCTTAATAAAAGTCCGAACACGGAATACGGCAAGTTTGGCAGGGCACTAAATCACAAGTTATTTATTTAATTATGCGATTTGTCGGTGTGTTTGCTAAAAGCGGAACTTTATCCAAGTGCCAAGAGTCCATAAAATCATCCAAGACTAATTTTCCACTTAAATGTGGAAACCTGCTTTCGAATCGAAATTCTTGGTAAAATTGTATTTCCAAAAATCGAAGTGAGGATATTTTGAAATTGCCATTTCTTAGTCAAAACTTATGGTATTTTTATTATTTTTTATGACATTTAGATTGCTATTTTAAGACATAATATTGGGTCGGAAATTGGGTTGAGATTCAATCCCAAAGAAATCAACTAGGGAAGGTTATTAATTTTAAAATGCCATAACTTCTTGAAAACTAAACCGATTTTAATAGGAAATATCTTTTTGTTAAAGACTTTTCATCTAGATTAATACTGCATTTAAATTTCAATTCATGATTATTGATGAAAATTCATATTAAAATTCTATCCAAAAAAAATCACATGGGAACTGATTGAGACTTTCTAGTGCCATAACTTCGTCAAAACTGAACCGATTTCCAAAAGAAATACATTTTTATTTATGTTTAGTCATCTAGATTAATATTGCGTTTAAATTTAAAAACATAATTTTGGGTCCAAATGTATGTCAAAATTCTGTCCACAGAAAATCCACCTGGAAACGGAATATCACTTATCATAAAAAAATCAAAAAATTAAAAGTTTATTATTAAGTAAAATAAAATTATTATAATAAATAACAAAATTAAATTTTATTAATTTGTTTTTTGTTATACATAAGCAAATCAATTCATTCAAGTCAGTTTTGCTCAAATTGTATTATTTTAGGATTTATTATTTTTAGCACAATCACGATTTAATCTACAGCTATGCACACAAATACAGTTACACAATGTGTACAATAATAAAGGCAAACACACACACGCACACACACATACATACATGCGTGTGTGTACAGGCACACACATACAGATACAGGCAATATTTACGCAGGAGCTGCTCTGATTTAAACAGAAAATCAATTCAATGACAAAATGCGACTTACTCGACTGGGATTTTGATGTATTCATTAACAAATCAGTCTTAAAAATCGCTCAGATTAGCGGATATTTCAGTAATGCTTTTGGGGCAGTGCAATAAAAAATGTAAACACTTATTTATATGATACACAAATAGAAAATCCACAAAGAGACGCGCAGAGCGCGCGGAGCGTCTCTCTGGGAACTGGGTCCTGGGGCCCAGTTAAAACGAGCACCGATTTGAGCACTTTAAACACTTTTAGCCAAACAATTTCATGGTTAACACATGCAGCACCGTCAATTTGTTCAACTTTTGGCGAATTTGTAATGTTTTATTTGGTTTATTAGCATAAAAACAATATACACGAAAAATGCACAACCGAATTAAAATTTCGTTTGACAGACGGAGAAGTCAATGCGCTCTCTCATTTCACACGTTCCATTGCCGTTCCATTCCGCAGCATTTCGTCCTGCCAGAGAGAGCCGAGAGTGTGAGAGAGCTCAGTGCAGCTGTTGCCAGCGAGCAGACGGTGCTGCTCGGGGGTGGGTAGCGGTATTTGGCAACTGTCAAATTGACAGCTGACCTAAGGGTTTGTGTATTTATGCATTGCGCAGGCGCCTTTCTCTCTTTCTCACTCTCTCTCTCTCTCCTCCTCCTCTCTCTCCCACTCGATATTTCGCATCCTGTTTCGTTCCGTTTCAAAAAATGCGAAAACTGAACTGGTGAAAGGACGCTGCCTTTTGGGCGGCTGTCAAGGGTTGCTTGATGCTGATGGCGATGCTGATGCTGACGCTGATGTTGTTGCACCCCTGCCCTGCCCCATCAACCTCTTGCACCGTTACAACAACAACAACAATTACCTGGGGAATTGGCATTAGCCCATTTTCGATGCGTTATAAATTGCGATTGTCACTTTGGAGCATTCTAGACGACCGTATGGCATCGGCTTCGATGTGGATGATGATGCTGCTGGTGGTGCTGATGTTGCTCCCATTTCTGTCAGCAACTGTTTGCTGTATACATTGTGCGCCTGCAGGGTGTATTCTATGACTTTCATTTCGTTCGATTACGACGACGACCACGTTATTACCCCTTTCCCTTTGCCACTCCCCGCATCCTGTTTATGCAATTACATTTAAGTTTTGGCGTCTCTGAAGTCTGAAGTCGGGTTGCCTGTGACATGGAATTAATTTTCGATTTTATTGTCAGTTTGTCAACTGCTTAGCTCGAAGCTGCTCCTGCTTCTGCTGCTGTTGCTGTTGCTCCTGACTTTGATTTAATTGAAAATGCATGAATATGCAATTTTTAGGCAGCCAAGCTCGTAAATACTTGGATTTTATTGCTCCCCCTCCAAGTCGTTGGGTTGGAAGTGCTCAAAACTGTATGTTTAATGGCTCCGCATAGGTATAGGGGAAAGTCAACTTACCCTTGATTTAGTTGACTAACATACTCTATACGCATATTCAATCAATATTCACAAGCACTCACTATTCACATTAAAACACACACACACGGCCATTATTTTATACAATTTCATTAAAATATTAGTATATTTAGGAAAGAATGTGGGAAAATTTCATGAATTGCTTTACCAAAGGAAGCAAGCCCAAGGTCTGCGATAAGGTCAGCCTAACTGAGCTATATAGTCGAGTGCCTCCCAATCAGCACAAACAGTTTCGGGTGTTTGCCAAAAAAAATGAAGAATACAAAATGTAAGTATATTTTTCTTTTTTTAATATCTGCTACAAAGCATTATTCAATATATTATTCCAAAAGCCGTGTACGAAAATATCCGCCGGATTTGCCGCACATCGATTGGCAGTTTTATAAGGAGAACGTGCGAACGGAGATGGTGGGTTGGGTTGAGGAATTCCAACACAAATACGACAAACTGGACAGCATGTTCGCCAATCGGCATAATCTGATTGATCACTCCAAATATTTTAGCGAAGTGACTGAGCAGTCGGATGAGGTTGCGAAGGATATCGAAAAGTTTAAGAAGGAATCCAATGAGCGAATCAAGAAGCTGCAGGCCAAAATGGACCAATTGAAAAGCCTGCGACCGTACACGGAAATGACAATGGAGGAGTTTTGCATAGCACATCCCAATGAGGCGCCAGATTTCATAAACAAGCCCACCTTTTGGCCACACACACCCGAGGAACAGAGGCCGGGACCATCACAGGAACTGGTGCATGAAGAGGTGGGGAAGGATACTAAGCCGAAGTCAAAAGATGGGCCACCAAAATCTAAAAAGCCACCACCAAAAGCAACACCTCCTGCAGATGCACCAGCTGGTGGTATTCCTAAAGATCCTCCAGCAAAAGAAGGTCCAAAAGACGCCACAAAGGATACCTCAAAGAATATCAAGTCAAAGGATTTGGTTAGAAAGAAATCTATTTCTTCTATAAAGGAGGATGCAAAAGCAAATCTAAAATCAGATACTGAAAGCAAGGCGGTAGACACAGTTGCTCAATTGACATCGAATGGTGTTCAGCTAGCGAAAGATTTGATTGCTAGAGTTGTCATCCTATTAAAAACCTTCTGGGAGAAACTCAGCGAAAAGAGAAAACAAGTTTCGGAGTCGGCAAATGCTGCAAGATTACAGAACGCAGCTGGGCCGAAGGATAAAGTTCTCCGCAAGCCGGACGATGATGAGGATAGCTATGTTCGGCGGGAGAGCATGTCAAACATATGCAACAAGACGATAATTCGAGGCGAGGACACCGCAGTGGCTGATGTAAAGGCTCATCATGTCGATTTGGATATTGAACACAAACCAGAGCGCGAGGAGCCTGCTGAAAGAGAATGTAAAACAAAAGAGGAGAAAGACGATTGTAGCCCCAAGCCAAAATGTCCCGAAGAAAACGAAGAAAATGTCTGTAAGGAAGAGGAAAACAAATGCGATTCACGACGTGCGAAAGATATCGCTCCAGACTGTGAGGACATAAGCAAAGAGCCACAACGAGCTGAAAATCCCTGTGGACGTCGATTCTCTGCTGAGAAGCCACCAAAAGATGCACCCGAGTGTGATTCCAAAGGAATGATTGGCAACCTCGTTGAACTAAAAGGTCAGCCATTATACGGAAATCGAACTGAAATTGCAATCCTTGACAAATTCTCGCCCAAGATGGAAAATTCAAATGATCCAATTGACAGTTCTAAGGATAATTTCGATAAAGGTGGCTCAAAAACTTTTCCGGATGCACCGAACACATCGTTTATCAATTTGAACGTTTTAAATACGACCAAAAAAGATGGCTCCAATTTAGAAGATGTGAATTTAGACAAATTAAATACCGAACAGCTGACTAAGATGGTTTTCGAAATGGCAAGCGGTGCTGCCTCTTTGCTTACCGAGGCCAAAATGATCATCGAAAAGGCACATCGTGGAAAACCTGAGAATTTCGAGGGCATCGAATCCGTTTACACAGCGGCCGAGCAGAAGGTAAGCCAGGCATTGTACCAGGCCCAAATGGCCCTGCAGTCGGCCCAAAAGCTGGCCAAGCAGACCCTGCAATCGGAGGATCTGAACGCTCAGGTTGAGAAGCACACAATGCTGATCAAGTTGCTCGCCCAACGAGCGATTACCATGAAGAAGGAGATCTCGAAACTGCTGAGTCGCCTCAAGAGAGGTGACTGAATATTCGAGTGGAGTGTTCCGTTCAAGTTGTTGTTTAATTTTCGTTTGAAAGTTGAAAGGTGAGGGGGTTTTTTTCTGTTTTGTTTTGAGTGGTGCGAGGTGGTGCTTTGTGCTACATATGCAAATTTTGTTATAAAGCTCAAGCGCTGTGCAATAAAATTTGGTGCAAAAACCTAAACGAAATATCGAAACTTTTGCTCGAGTGGCCGAAACTTTGCGGTGAATTAGCCAAAAATTTCACTTTGCTGTGTGTGTGTGTGTGTTTGTGTGTGTGTTAGGTGGGAGTGCGGCATTTGGCCTAGTAGATTGCATAATTATGCAAATGTGTTGTTTTTCGGGCATTCAAAGTGGCGCATTTGAAAGTGTTGCCTACTTGTTGGCGTTGCTGGCGCACAATTTTCACAATCAGACGCATTTGCATAATTATACAAAGCACACTTTCCACACCTCTGAAGAGTCTCTCTGTGTGTGTTTGCTTTTAATTCAAGTTTGATAGTTTGTTATAAGCTTTAAGCCGTAAACCCATTCAGGACATTGCAACAAAGGCCCAGCATTCAACATTGTTTCCAAATGCCGCTAAAATCCGGCTTTGTTTTATTACAATTTGTAATTGACATTTTTATGTTGAGCAAACTTTTGTCGCTTTTAACAGGTCATATAAATTCAATTATGCGAAACCCTTTCTGATGATAAAAGCGCTTTCCATTTGGGCCTAATCGATTTCATAGGTGCCAAGAAACCAGGAGGACAACACTCCTTCTCTCGAGCTCAATTCATTTGGTTTCGTTTTGCAACATTTGCATATTGCGAGAGCCTGTTTTGTGATTAGGCTGAAAAGGATTATTCATGAGCAGCTTTCAAGAATTGTTTAAAGCATATCGTTATCGTAATGCCAGCCAATATTCAATTCCGGAGCCCCCATCGCATTTTGGCAACTTCAACTCGAACTCGAACTGGATTCAATGCCAACAATTGTTTGCCCCCAAGTTTGGCTTATAGTTTTATGGCTTTTCTGTTGCAATCTCTGTTGACAATTGCCCGCTGTTTCTTGTTGCACGCTCTGCGCATATTGTCACAAAAATATAAAATATGGCCATTATGTTTATTGTTTTCCCAACATATCGCCACACAAGCAGACAAGTAGACAAGTTGCACTGTCGCCTGGACAGTGTCGCCACCAGCCACCAGCCACCAGTCGCCAGTCGACTTCTGTCTTTGGCAATTTTCAATTGAAATAGATTTTTTGGCTGGGAAATGCTGGCAAATTGTTGTGGCATTTCCGTTTTGGCAGCTGGCCAGGCATAATTAAAAGCAATGGCATTTCACAAAATGCCACTCTCTGTAGTATATCATCCACATATCTACATATCAGCTGGTTATTAGCTTATTTTACCTGCTGTTTAGTACTTACATGGTTTTAGTGGCCCATTTTGTGGCAAGTTGTTGGTTGGTTGGTTTTGGCATAGCAAGCACAATTTTGTTGCGTGCCACGTTTGCTGTTGCTTCTTGCCTGATTAACCGTTTTTTATGGTTGCGCAAATATTTGAGCTCAGTTTTTAATAGCCCACTTCTGTGCCTAAGTTATGTACAGAAAAGCCTAATTAGCAGCGTTTAACTAAGCCTCACAGCATTATTTCGCTTTTATTTTCTCAGCTTTGTGTGTTTATGTGTGTGTGTGTGTGTGTGTGTGTTTTAATGCGACGTGATCGTGGTTATTAAAACAACAATAGCACATGAGGCACATACGGCCACATCCTGAGCGTGTTTCCACCTTTTGTATTTGGTGCACTTGCAGAAATCGGTTACAACTTCTAAGGCATTTCAGGTGATTTTTCCTGGACTCCCAAGTGTAGTTTGCTATTAAGATTATTTAAATTATGATTAAGTCTCAACCTTTTAAGAATTACCTTTAAGCTTACATAAATAAGTGAAAACGATTTTTTTTTATATTTAAAATAGAGGCTTATTAAACTTAAATCCTTTATCGAAACTCGCTTAGATTCATATTAAAATTACAAGAGAATATAATTTAAGTACTGGCATCAAGTTTATGTTTAAGCAGAATTTATTTAAAAACTTGGGTTGTTTCAATAATTTGAATAATAAATATCGTGAATTAATAAAAAATATCTGGACATTTTCTTAAGAACCCAAACATTCTTTTTTTGTGATTCTTTATAGTGATTTTTTTTTTATTTGAAGTAACTGCTGTATTTTTAGAACAATCGCACCTAACTTGCCCCAATAGAGTCCTTACGATTTTTCTTTTAGAATTTTGCGTATGTTTAGTTAACTGTAATAAAATATTTATATATCATTTTTTTCTCTGTGTAGTTGCTGGCCGCCAGCAAAATGTAAATTTGAGCTGAGTACCTCGACAGACGCCACTGGCGGCCCATTGCTTACACGTTGTCCGCGCAGCATGGTGCCTCTTTCACTAGCACTGTGCCACTCCTGGCTGCCCCATTGCCACGCTGCCTCGCTGCCTGGGCACCCTGATTAGGCTGCTGCGTTGGCGTTGTCCCTGCTCCGTCGTCGGAAACTAGGCGAATGGCGAAAGGCGAACGGCGAACGGCAGTCGACGCAACCCACCGCAACACACTTAACGACGTAGTTAGCGTTAGTTAACGTATGTACGTGATATCGTTAAACTCTGCAATAACGTTACCAGACCCCCATTGCATAATAAGTGTCTTATTAGTTATGCCAGAAACAGCACCAACAGCAGCAGCAGCAGCAGCAGCAACATTACGATTCAGTTACTACTACGATTAGTTTCTGGGTGCACCTTCTACAGCAACTAGAGCCAAAGAAGGATCACGTGCCTCAATCGCAGCCATGTAGAATCAGTGACAATTTCCATGTGACCAGGCCAACATTTGAATACAACATTTTGTTTACACAACTCAACGATGACGTCTTGAATGATAAATGGGCAAATTCATGACTGTTGCTGATGACTGCCTTCACTATATTAAAGCTTCTTTGGTATTTTTACATGAATAACTTAATAGAGAATAAAACCAAAATAATCATTTTTATATAACTGACAAAAACTTAAGTAATGAAAATTGATATAACAGGCAGGAGAAGGCTGCAAATATATTCGACGATAATTGGAAATAAATAACTAGGTTTCTGCATCTGTGCCTGCAACATCACTTTTACTAGATTCCTATATTTGCAAACATGTTTGTAGCAATTATTTTGTGTAAATATAGCAATTTTTGCCTCTCATTGATTGAATTGTGCCAGTTGTTGGTAGATTGTAGCACTTGAGGTTATTTAACGGTGGCAGCAGAATGTTATGGGTCTCCGAATTGGAGCACTGCAATTAGCCGCTTATCTCAACTGTCAATTGATAAGCGTCAATGACTTTTAATTAATTCAGGGCAAATATTGTGTTACAACAATTGAAAGTTTTTAACTGCAAAAACCAAGGTAAAAGTCCAATACAAATATCAACAAGAGCTCTGAAATCTATTTGCACAGTTAAGGGGCCAAAGTGCTTGCCATAAAAAAAGAAAATAAAATACAAAAAAAAAAACCCACCCAAAGACGAAGATGAAATTAACGCGAGGCCAGCGAAATGAAAATTAAATTCCAAACTGCCCTTGGGCCTGGCCAACATGCTAGCGGTGTTCTGTGCGGAGTTTCTGGGCCTGGTTCCTGGATCCGGAGTCCAGTCTCAGGTAATCGCAAACGTGTAGTATTTACTTTCAACGTTGCTTGTTTATTTTTTAATTTCCTTCCAATTAAGCAACAAACAAGTCCAGAACCCTGCCTGCCCCCCATCCGTTGACGTTGGCAATAAAAAACGCGCTGGAATCGAGCGAAATAAAACGAAATGAAAATCTATTCACAGTTACGTAAACGTAATGAAAACACGTTGGCACAATTCATTTAAAATCTACAATTATATATATCACGACCAGAGCCAGCCAGCACAATTTGACATTCTGAGGCAATGAGACGAAGGACACAGGACCCAGTACCCAGGACCAAAGGACACGGGACACAGCTCTATGCTTTTAGGCGCATCTGCGGTTAATTTCCATGCGCACGACTTGCGGCTCAGGTTTTGGCTGCAAGACGGATGCGAGGAGGGTGGCGTCCGATCCCTTCTCGGCCCCAGTGGGCTCATTACTTATGCGCAACTTGTACGCATAAATAAAACATGTCAAACGAGTGCCAGTCAAAGTGACTCGAGGCTGTCGACTCTGCCATGGCCATGGCTCGATACCCAGATTCCCAGATTCCCACACAAGCCGAAAGCACACACCATTTTTGTAGGCAACTCGCATAACACTCGAGCAGGAATATGGTTTGCGGGTGTGAGCCAAACAATTAGCCAAAGTTCTCTACTGAGTATTTGGCCGAGAGCCAAATTCATGGCTTGATTTTGAAAAAGCCACAATTACATTTTCCTTAACGAGGAAAACTTAAAAGTTATCGCTACTATTTTGAAACGATCTTATTTCAATATTTCATACAACAGTTTTTAAAACAATTTTACGATATAATTTTTTGGACTAAATACACATTATCTTTTGTCTGTTATCTGATTTACATCTGCTATAATTTACTTAGTGATGGACACTCACAATTTTAAAAACTCATCTCAATTACATCCGACATCAGGTTGAACTGTGTCTTCGTCTTTGCTCTGGTGTAATCCTATTTGCAGGCCATCTGGTACATAAACTGTACCAGGGTGCGAGTCGGTCGTCCCGTCATGGAATCTCTTAGCAGATAGGGTGGTACACCGGCTTTGCCCAACATTCCTGTGCCCCTCGTATCCAGATGCACCCAATCGACGCAGGTCACAAATGAATGGAGCAACGCAGCCGCTAGACAAGAGGAGGCTGGTCCTCGTCCCTTGTTGCACATATCGTATGTCTTATTCGGTTCGATCAAGTCCCTAAAGTGCTTCCAAAGCGGCATACGCCACACTCGATCGCCCGTTAATGAGCCGGCCTTTCTAAATTGCTTCCACAGATCACTGGTGTTCGTCCACAGTCCAGTCGAGGAGGATCCCAGTCCGAAGTGGACGCCTGTGTTATGCGCCCCGACATCGACCAGCAGTCGAGGCTTCTGCGCTGTCTGCGCATAAATAAGTGGATCGGCCAACATAACGGTGCCTGCATTCGAGGTATCCTTAATGCACAGTGTCTTCCCATTCAGCAGGGTCATCACATCGCCCGGTTTGGCTGCCATGCCCGAAGGCATATTCTCGCAGAGTGGCAACACCGCGGACACATTAATGGGCAGCGATAGAGCAGCCGCAGCTCGAATGGCAGCCACACAACTGGCAGCACCCGTCAGTGCTCCACGTTGCATGCTGAGGTTGTTCTTAGGTTTCAGGCAGAGACCGCCGCTGTTGAAGGTCAGCCCATTGCCCACCAGCAGTAAGGGTCGGTCTTCGGGTGAACTGCCGCAGTAGCTTATCTCCAGTATAAGGGGCGGCTCACAGGAGCCTTTGGCAACCATCAAAAATGAATTGAGTGCCTGCTGCTCGATCCACTCCATGGCGCGCACCTCGACACTGACGCCGCATGGGCACAGAGCATCGATCGCTGCCTGCGCGAATATCGACGGGGTCATCTGATTCGCTGGTGTATCGGAGAGACGGCGTGCCAAATTCTGAGACTCGGCCTTGAAGAGCCCTCGCGTCCATGCGTCGACATCCGTTGAGCCGTAGAGCTCCAACTTGGGTATGGCCAGGCGTCGATTCCTTCGCTTGTTCACATCATAGCGCCACACGGCCATTGAGGCACCCTCGGCTGCCTGCTCCGGATACTCCATGCTGTCCACATACACGGTTTGGACACCCTGATGTTGCAGAGCCCTGGCGCCAACAGCGGCAGCGATGCGTGCATTCTCCATGCCCACATCGAGCACCTCCTCGGCATCGTAGCCAATGCCCTCGGCGCCCAAACCGACAACGACAATTGAGGAAAACTCCTTGTCCACATTACTGAACATTCGTACCCTGCCCAGCTCACCGTTCATATTGGTCTCCCTCACCAGTTCGCTAATCTTGCCGCCAACGCGATCATCGAACTTTTCGCCACTTGACGACAATTGTGGTTCCTTCTCGCCCTCTTTGTGAAACAGTCCAATAACAATGCCACTGGATTCGCACTTGCTGTGCAACTGGCAATAATGCATCCTTGGCACAGGACACACAATGCGATTGTTGCGTAGTGCTGCTCCCATCAATAATCTGCCATAAGAAAATGCATTAAATCTGACCATTGTTTCTTCTTTTTGTGATTTTGACAGCACTCTAGGATAAATCTGATTACGATATAAAATAATTTCACTTCAATTTACATAAAAATCAAAAAAAGAAAAACGCTACGTGAAAAGTCTGTATTTATATAAAAAAAAAGAAACAAAATTCAACACTACATGAAGCTGAAACCGATTAACTGATCTAATGGAATATGTCAGTTTTGAAACTATAAAACTATGTTGACTTATAAATCTGGTGAACTTGTGTTTAAAAATGCAATCTAACAATTTTCATAATGCTGTGATAATTTAAAGTGTACAAAAAACCCTTTCTATAACATGTATATGCCTCTGCCTCTTAAATTGTGGAATTTATTGCTATCGGAAATCTAAATGTATCGATAATTCACAAACTGAGGCAGTTATCGATAAAATAAAGCAAACTTGATCTGCGCCTAACACACGAGAACTTATATTCCAAATTTGAATATCTAGCTTTTATAGTCTCAGATTCGCGTGTTCATACAGACGGACAGACGAACAGACGGACAGACAGACGGACAGGGCTCTATCGACTCGGCTGTTGATCCTGATCAAGAATATATATACTTTGTGGGGTCGGAGATGCTTCCTTCTGCCTGTTACATACATTTGCACAAAACCATTATACCCTTTTTATATGTCAACACAAATGTGGTTTCATTCGATATAAATATTAAATATATAAAAATAATAGAAAAATAAACTGCTCATACGAAAAGGTATGCAAAATATATTAACAAATATATATATATATATTTATAAATTTATTTGTAAAATAAATGAGGCGACAACTTGACGCAAAGTACGTTTTTAAATCCCACTAATGATTAAATTTGCAATTATACAAATAAACAACAAGAAGTGGATGGTTGGATGGAAGCAGACATAATGAGGAGGTGCTGGTGCAAAAGTGTCCAGATTGCAAAAAACGAATAATAATAATAATAAAAAATTGCAACGAAGCCGCAGACGAAACACGTAAAAGCAATAAAGCAATAAATTGCCCAATTTGAAGCACTATTGTAGCCAATAATTTGCACAGCCACTTGGCTGGTTGGTTGGTTGGTTGGTCGGTCGATTGGTAGTGGCCAATACTTCTGCAATATTTATATATATATATGTGTGTATATGTGTGCGTGTGTGTGTGTGTGCTCGTACCCATATAATTTCAACAAAAATATGCACATTTGTCAATGTCGCGTGATTGATGTGGTCGAACGCATTTCCGCCAAGCAGCCGCCGCGGTGGCAGAGTCAAATAAAAAATAAAAACAAACACACACACACACGTGCAACAGCATGTAATGCAGACATGCTGGAGTGGCAAAAAAAATAAATAAATAAAATAAAACAGTGAAATAATTTTGTACAAATATACATATATATATATATATATATATATGTGTGTGTGTGTGTACGCGTAAAAAAAGGGCGAGTCTGATTGCTTGTGGGGCCCCAAAGGATGCTGGCGGCTGTGTTGGCGACATTACGCGATTTTACGCATGATTTAAAATTAATGACAGCGTCGAGAGTTGTACACACATACTGTATATAAATACATGTACGCTGCACACCTTATCCCCGCCCATACACATACACACACACACATATACATATAACATGGGAGTCAGTCGCTATGCAGGATGTTTAATTTCCTAAATGCATAAATCTCACTAATACGCACAACAAAATCTAAGCGCGGCTTATGCGATTGTCGCGTTTTTCTGTGTATGTATGTGTGTGTGTGTGTGGTGGGGGGGTAGCAGTGTGGCAGCCACAACTACAATATGGGTGCGAGCCCATGACTACGAGCACAACATCCGAAAATCATAAACAAACTTCAAAGGACACATTTACACAGCGGACAGTCAACAACTGCCCAACTGCCAGCGAGAGTAACAGCAAAAAAGGACGAAAAATGAACTAAGGAAAGCCGAAGTTGAAATACTCTTTGTCTATGTTATGACTCGCATATCTTGGCCAACTTGTTAACTTGACCACAAATATAATAAAACCCTCTGCAAGGGTATAAAAAGAAGAAAATTTGAACCAATGTTGAGCTTATTACGCACAGATACTATACACACACACACACACACACACACGCTCACCTTGGCAACCGCAACAATTCAGCTTCATTTGTGTTGTGGCACACACACACATTGTGTATACGCAACGCTGTTCGTACCTGTGCAACGATAACGGGACTCCTTGCCCCACACGCAATGCTTTCATTTTTATTTCCGATTTCGGTGAACGCCGCCGCACAAAGCCCACTTTAAACTTACGACGACTGTTTCAAGGTGGGTGGGGGTTGGGGGGGGTGGTTGAGTGGTGGGGTTGGGTGGTTGTGGGTGGTGCCTGGCTCACCTTTTTGTCGTGCTGCTGCTTTGCGTTGCTTGTTCGTTTGTTCGTTTGTTTGTGTTTGTTTGTTAGTCGGTTTTGTTTGCCGGTTTATGCTTTAACCTACGGAAAATTGCCAATTGTTGTTGGCATGCAAATTTATGGCTTATTTGTTTTGGCTTTTGCATTGCGGCAAACATGTATGTGTGTGTCTTGAGTGTGCGTGTGTGTGTGCATGCTTAGAAGCCGCTTACTACACGTCAACCCTTTTCAGACGACTAATACGTTTAACCAGGAGCGTTTCAGCATTGAGCCAACTTTCCAAATCCCACTGAGTTGACTCAATAAAAAAATATTTTCACTTGATTAAACTGGAATTCAAATTTAACCTATAGGAATTATTTGTCAATTTTATTGGATGAAATAATACTAATCAAAAGAATTATATTAACTTGTATTTAAAATATCTAATTGATATTTCTAGAAAACTTAAAAGATTCAAAATTAGTAGAATTGGGAACATTATTTTCTACTTAAAGATGTAGCCAATTTTGGGCCCCATTTGGGACCGCTCCTGGTTATTTTTGTAGCAAGTTTTCTACGTGTTTTGCCGCTTTTTGACCCAAATGCCGGAAGTCAGGCGATGCAAGCAAAAAGCTCTGACCTATCAGTAGATTTCATTAACAGAAATTTAGATAAGCATTAGTGTTGATGCGCCATCCTAAGGCGTAGACGAACTAGATGCGGATGTAGTTCTGTATGTGGATGTGGATGTGGATATGGAAACTGTATGTATATTTGGCAAATTTAATGTGTGCGTCTATGTATGTGTCTGTGTGTGTGTGTGGGGGGGGGGGGGGGGGTCTTAAATTACAAAAGTACATATTTTGCTTGCAGAATCCGGAAAATGTAAATCTCTCTTGTGGCTCGTAAATTTGCTAGTTGCATAAATCACACAATTGAATTCTAATTTTCAGCTCACACATAAACATACTTGAGAGAAAGAGAGAGAGAGAAAGAGAGAGAGAGTGTGTGTGAGAGAGAGAAAGCCCAGACATAGAGACAGACTAATAGAGAAAAGCTTATTGTGAGACTGCAGGAGCTGAAATCAATCATGATTTTTAATGCACAAATGGGAGCAATTACAGTCAGTTGAGCAGACAAAAGAATTTACACTTGATTTATTGTTGTTTTAGGCTGCCAGCTGATTGTTGATGTTTACACACGCATCTGTGGTTGTGTTTTGTTTTGGTCGAACCACAAACCCTTTTGAGCAAATATGGTCAGAATGCAGTCAAAGTCTTTTGTTTTATGCTCGCAGTTGCAAGTGGATCTTTACTTATAAATAGTTTGTTTTTTCTGCTTTTATGTTTTGTTTACGTCCACTTTCGAAAGTAAAAGCAGCAGCAGCTAATTGACTGTTTACGGTTCAATAAATCGCTTAAATAGCCACACATCTAGCCAAACAATCAATTAGCACCTCCCCCCCAAAAAAAGCACACGTAGACAATGGCAAATATTGTCTGAAGACTTTTGGCTTTAGCAACGGCTTTTTAATAAATGTCTTGTGCATAGACTTGGCCAAGACAGACGCCGTCTCATGCTCGACATGACAGATCATTCGGTACTCATCGGACTGTTGCTCTGGAGCGCTCTCTGCTGCCTTGTGGCCGCTGATCTTCGGGCTGATTTGCGTGATTTTATGGCACTTGTGCCGCGTCGTCGCATCAATCATATAGCGGCGCGTTACTATATCTTCGATCCCAGATTTCGCCAGGCCGTTGACTTTGTGCGCAGCGATGACTTCGCCAAGACGTGGCACCAAATGCGCAAAGCACCCGATTTCGCCGATCTGATTGACCATGTCACGGATTACGGATCCGGCTACGATGTGAGCAGTGTTATCGATAAGCTGCCCAATCGATTGCGTGCCTATCAGTTGGCACGTGTTGTCCCCGTGGATCTGATGTTGCGCCGCGATCTGACCACATTTCTGCACGAGGCACTGCAGACGCTGCCACGCGCTCAAGTCTCCAGTTTGATGGCACGCAAGGTGCGTGAGGGGGGCGACTTTGCCAAATTCTACAGGGCACTTAAAGACAAGGAGTTCAGGGAACTGGTGCACACAGCCCGAGTAAGTACAAATACAAACAATCTTTGTAGTTTCTGAAAGCGGAATTATCAAAGCAAACTGGGAATTTTGAGAAATGAGAAAAGCATTTGTTGTTTTCTGTGAACTTGGCTCTGTTTGCTCTTGGCCAAAAGCATGTTGTGGATTTAATAAGTTTTGTAGGTAAATATATTAAGCGGCACTTTCTAGGCAAGGTTTGTTACCACAAATCAAACTTCGTTAAGTCTGTTTTTACTGACTTTAAGCAAGTATTGATTAAAGATAAATTTAGCTCAAGTTACTGAATTTGAAAACGTTATTATAACAGTCATATCGATAAGTTATCGATATACTATATAAAGCCTCTCTCATATTTAGACTTAAAGTAATTTGACTTTAATTTTATGCCTTATTTAAATACCAAATCTCTGTCCTTGCAGCACTCCCAGGAAATGCAGCAGCCGCTGAGCAAACTGAGGCTGAAGAACATCGACGTGGATGAATTCATACAAATCGTGTTTGAGTTGATAAGTTGGGGTCCGTGAGGCGTGCTCTTTAGTTGCCCCTGGCAGCAAGTTATAATTAAGTATTTATGAAATAACCCCGAGGCCCATGACTCATTAAATAACCAGGCAGAAATGTTGAACTCTCAAAAGTTAAGATGCTTACCCAAAAAATAAATACAGAAAGAATAAAATAAAAACAAAAAAAAAGAAGAAACATCATGAAAAGTACAGCTTAAGTGCCTTTCAAACCGTAAATGTGAACGTTGCCACCGTCGTCCTGTGTTCAACTCTGCCACAATAATTCCAAAAAAGGGTTCTTCACACTCCTTTCGCATTCTTGGTTCGGCTTTAATTTCTCCGTGCGATGTGCTCAAAAATGTCGAACAGATTTTGAATTTCAGTTTGAGGCAGTTGCATTGATTTCTCACTAATTTGCTCAGTGCATGTGTGTGTGTGTGTGTGGGGCAGGGAGGGGCAACAACAATGCCTCATTTGCTGGCTGCACAATATGCATTCATTAGAGCGGTTTATGCGTCACTGCCGCCGGCACAGGGGACCAGACAAAGCTGCCACTCGCATGCTTGCCACATGCCACCTGCCAGTGGATGCAATTTGAAAGTAGGTAAAGCCTCCTTCTTTGACTAAATGAGAATTTGCAAATTCACAATTCTGAATGTATTCAGACGTGTGCGTGTGTGTGTGTGTGTGTGTGTGTATGCTAGAGCCTAGCATTGATTTTCACCTATAACATAACAATTAAGTTGACTGCGTGGCACCTTCTGATTGCCACAGAATGTCAGCGAATTTGTTTTTTGCAACGTAGAGACAGTTGCCATACAAGCTGACTTGCCACAAAATGCGTATACATAATGCCCCGTAGTAGCAAGCCGTTTGCCATTCATTTCTCAGAAGCAAATTGCTGACACTGCTGTTGCTGCTGAATGTGCAACTAAAGTTGCAACTGCAACAATAACTACACACGCCCACAAACAAACCAGCAACGACGGCCCACATCATTTTGTCGCAGTTTTTTGGCTGACGCTTCTGCACAACACATCCAATATAGTTGGGGCGCGAAGTGCAGTTGGAGTTGAAGATGGTTCTGGTTCTGGTTCTGGTTCGGGTTTGGGTTCGGGTTAGAGTTTTAGTAGAGCGGCAGCTAGCAGCTGCAGCTGGCATTGATGGCCAACAACTGCCTGCCTGCTGTTGGCTGTTGGCTGCAACTGTTGGCTGTTGGCTGTTGCTGTTTCTCCATTTTGCCTGACATTAATTTTATGCTATACAGTATGCGTGTGTGTGTGTGTGTGTGTTTGTGTGTGATGTTGTGCACTTGTTTCTTATACACTGTTCGCTAAACGGTATGCGATTGTGTTTTCGTCAGTAAATTTAAAAATTTGTTTTATTCATCAGACCATTATTCATGGTCTGCAGCAGAGGTCAAGTTAAATGCTAAATGAATAGACTACAATTTTTATGTGTTACATCTTCAGATTTACATTATTCATTTAAATTATTATTTTTAATGGTGTCTGCCAATGTTAATAGAGTACTCAGCAGTCGCTATATAACGATCTTCTCCTATGTTTTTTTTCTTATTTTTGGGTTGCTGTTGTTGGCTGTAATACCAACAATTTGTGCGAGTTTGTAGTGTCGTGCCAGGGAGCCAGCAATAGCAACAGAGGCACGGCTAAAGTCAGCTAAAGAGGCAGTGGCAGTGGCAGTGGCAGAGGCAGAGGCAGAGGCAGCGACAGCGTCAGCATCGCCAACGGGCCAAAACGCGCTTAAATTGTCGCATTTGTCTTGTCGTTTTAAGTTGCCGCCACGCTCGCTGACTGCTGCATTGCATAAACTTTGTGTAATCCTTTCAATTTGTTGCATACTTTTAGGCGGAAATTAAAATAACAAGCGCGACGCACAAGCAAGGGGCATGCGGATGCGGATGCGGATGCGAATGCGAATGAGTATACGGTTAGGATAGGTAGACAAGCTGAGGCTGCCTCAGCCAAGAGTCATTCGATTTGTTAGAAACTTGCTCTACATGTGTTCCAAAAGCCAACTCGCACACAGACACACACACACACACACACACACACACAGGCACACACACACAGGTACTTCAATTAGTGTGTTACACAATGTTGCCTATGATCTAACCTTGAGTTGCTGCCGTGTTTTGTGTACTCGTAGCAACTACTTTGCTACGCTCCGGATGATGCTTCTGCAGTGAATTAATTAAGCCAAAGTGTGGCCTTCATTTGCCTTCAATTTGGCTGGTTTTCCTCTTGGCCTTTTCTAAAATAATCAAATTGAATCTGTTTCGTTCCCAGCAGCTCCCACAAGCTCATCCTCAGTTATGCAACTGCCACGAGTGGCTTTTCTTCAGTTTTGTTATTCGAAATCATGCGTCAGCTGCTTTTGCTGCTGTTGTTGTTGTTGCTGTTGTTGTTGTTGTTGCTGTTGTTGTTGTTGCTGTTGTTGTTGTTGTTGTCATTTGGCATCAAGTAAATAATTGCTGCTTTAAATGCTTGTCAGGAATTGGCCATGCTGTTTCTAATGATCTGGCCAAGAGTACATTCGACTTGTGTTGGACTTTGTAATTATAATTAGTTGATATATTATAGAATTTAAGAGAATAACTTATTTTTATAAGAAATTATTTAAATCAATCAAATTTGCATTTCTTTCATGATATCATTTTAATCATTAGTGTTATATTAGTATTTTTTTAAATATTTCTTAATTTATATTTTTCAATATTTTTTTTTAGTCATTTATTAATTAGTTTTATTTACTTATTTATTTGTTTAATATATATTTTGACTATCTGTAGTGCATACAGGACTCGTCAACACATATCGTATTTGGTCCTGGCTTTGGCCAAAACTCAGTTCAGTTAGTAGCCCTTTTTGTTGCTTTTGTTGTAAACATTTTTGAGTGGTCGCGGCGAATGATTCGTCGTTTTTCTGGGTGGTGTAAACTTGTTACCGCTATAACTGTAATATCAGTAACACAGCCAGCAGCAGCCACTTCGTATTCTATTTGAGGCACACACCACACACAACACACACACAGTTTGACTGGGAACCCGCTCACTGGTTTTAATGGATAAGCGTTGAGTGTTTTGTTTTGTTTTTTGGTCTCATAGCCTTTGGCTTTGGCTTTGGCTTGGGCTTGTTTGCTCCGCTGCAAACTCCTTTACTTTACTTTATTTTATTTTGGCCAGATTGTCTGCATTTGCGGTGGTGCGTTTGTTGTTGATGCGTACGTGATCTGGGTTCTGTTGTGGCTCACATTGCCCCTTGCTTAGCAATTAGTTTTAAAATGGCTGTCTTGTTGGCTGTCCATGCTGATGTGCATGGACTTCAGTTCCATGTCCATCTCTACAGTATATATATATATACATATCTTCCTCCATCTTCTGTTCGTACTCGTACGCTCATTAGAGCTGGCCACCAAGCATTCTAAAAACAGAAATGGATTTTTATACTCTGTCGTCGCCGATGCTTGTCGCATCCATAAAATGATCCCCGGCTGCTGCTGCTGCTGCTGCTGGCTGTTGGTTGTGTGTAATCCAGTCAAACAATGCGGGGTCAGAGCAAACAAAAAAAAAAATAAAAAATCAACAACAACATTCAATGTTGGCTGTAATCAATTAACGATTTAACGTTCGTACGGAACTGGTCAACGGGTCGTCGCGACCCGTCAACATTTGGCGCCACCACCACTTCCACTTCCACTTCCCCTTTTCCACAACCTCATCATCTCCAGCTCCACCTACGATTCCTTCTGCTCTGGAGGATGGATGAATGGTGGTGTGCAAAATTGAAACGCATCACGTTGACAGTGCCTGCATGAACACGTCATCCAAGTGCAAACGGGGGCGGGCACTAACTCCAGGGGTAGAGTTGGAAAGCGGTTAGTGGAGAGTGCATTTCGCTTGCTGTCGGAGGCCAAATCATTGACAGGGTTGTCATTTGTCAGATGTAATTAAAATATATATATTTAACCGACTTATATTTTTATCAATCAAATGGAATAAGCAAATATAATTTTAAACTCATTCATAGCATATATTAAATATCATTTTAAATGTGATTTAAAATAATTTGATTTTCAAAAGTGCATAATCGGACCAGAAGCATTTTGATTTGCTCTTTGAATTAAAACGATTATCGTAATTGGATTACTGTGGATGCATCAGGCTTAAGTTGATCATCGATTAACAGCCGATTGGAAAAAGCTCACAAAGTGAGCTATTTACTTATTTAAAAGTTGTGGAAAATTGCTGATTGAATTTTGATTACTTATGCTTTAGAGGATTAAAACTTGAGTTAATTTGTAGGCTTATTTTATGGAGTTGCATGAAACTTTTTGTGGCAAGTTCTTTTTATTGAATTTCATTCAATTAAGACCACTTGACAACCCTTAGAGCAGAGCATGCAACGCAAAAGTTTATGTGGGGCTAATGTGATTACTCCTCTCATTATTGCCATTGCTTTCACTGCTATCTCTGTCTCTGTCTTTGCCTGTGTCCTTCTCGCTCTGCTATTAAATTGACCGCTAGCTGACTCTGCCAATGTTGTGTGTGTGTGTGAGTGTGAGTGTGTGTGTGTGCGTGTCTGTGTGCATTTAACTGCACGTTTGGAAATACCGAACGGGCGTTGCGTCTGGCTCGCTGTATATATAAATGTGTGTGTGAGTGTATGGGTGTGTGTGTGTGTGTGTTTGATTGGTTATTGACTTTTAACAGAAAAATTGATGTAATGCAATTAGTTTTGCAGCTAAACCGTTTGATGATTGCACAACAACAACGAGAACAACAAGAAAGTTGCGATAAACGAGCCCTTTAGCCCGAATCAGTCCTTTCGTATAAAACATGAGGGGCAATCGCTGTTGCACAGTTGCATGCTGACCAGGGGGCACTTTTAGTGGTGGGGGGGTGTTGGTGGCTTGGGTTGCCAGTCGAACTTTGAAGCTGAGCAATGGAATTAATTTTCTTTAGTATGCGATGACGCAAGCAATCGCCAATTGTAAAATGTGGAGCGCATAAAATATTCATTTGATTTCATTGGCTTACGGGGCGTATGATTAATAAAAGAAAAAACATTAAAATAAATTAAACAATTACATTAATTGCAATTCCAAATGATTAGTTTGAGTTTTGATGTGTAAATTTAGAAATACGATTTTTACTCGTAGTTCATCTTAACTATTGCATATAATAGATGCACTTTGGATTAACCTACGGATAGAAAATATTTAATTTAGGTTTGAAGTTGATTTTTATTAAAAATATTTAAATATTTTATTTTTATTAATTACAATACGCTTTGTGTGGTTAAATGTGGAATTTAAATTGGCTGAATTTAACTAGCTGTTCTGGTTGTGAAAATTTGATATTTAATATTTAAAATAAATATGGCCAGATGGGCAATTAAGCGAAAGAGGTTGGCTCGTTGATTGTAGGGCTTCAAAATGCTCTGAAATTGTACAGTTATGTGCGGCTGTTGGGTGGGTGGGTGGGTGTGTGTGGGTGTGTGTTGAAACTACGAAATTATCAATTAAGCCACGGGTGGCTATCAATTACACGCGTGCTCCAAAATTAAACCATAACGCGATATGTACACTACAATAACAGCAACAATAACAGCAACAATAGCAACAGCAACAATAGCAACAGCAACAACAGCAACAACAGCAACAATAGCAACAGCAACAGCAACTACAAAAGAGAGTTCACGATGCTGCCGGTACATATGCGGCCAAATGAAGTGAAACATTGCAGGGTTGGGTTGTGCTGTAGGGTGAGGGGAGGGGGGGGGGAGAGTTGGGGGGTAGTTCAAATTTATTACAGTTGCACGAAACAAAGCGTAAAACTTTTGCTGCTTAATTGAAAAATATAAATTGTAGCAATGTGTGCGTGTGCATATATACATAAATATGTGTGTGTGTGTGTGTGTGTGTGTGTGTGTGTATGCGACGGAAGTAAAGTCAAAAGCAGAACAACAACATTAATAACGCTCGCAGCGGAAATAATAAAATCCATTTTAACGATCATGCCAAAAGAAAAAACAAACCATTTATGAAATATACATACAAATAATTCAATATTGTGTGGCATTGTCTTGGAGTTATATTCCCAGTATATATATATGTGTGTGTGTGTGTGTGTGCTGGCTATAACTGCAATTGTTAAACGCCCCTAATGTACGCCCCTTCATAAAAGGTAAGGAGAACAAAAAACTGACAGCCAATTAGGTGAACACGAAAGTGAAAACTTTGCGCATAAGCCAGGAGCGTGAAACTAAAGACTGCAGAGCGTCCCCAAACACAATTTACAAGCGGAAAAACGACAATCAATGCGGGTCAATATTTGTCAGGGGCAAACAACGAGCGGCAAGCGGCATGCGGCATGCGGCAAGCGGCAAGCGACAAGCACCAAGCAGCACATAAAAGGGCACCAAATCACACAGCTAAAAGGCAAAAAAAAAAAAATAGAAAATAAAAAAATGGCAACGTCAATGACAACAGCAACAACAACAACAACAACAAATGCACACAAAAAAGCGACATACAGGTAACCGAAAAAACGAATATAAAAAAATCACCAAATGGAGAAAAAATGAAATAAAGAAAGTACAACTGTTGGCTGGGTAGATGTGCCACTCACTCACACACAGACACACAATTATCACATCGCCTGTTCGGCTGTCCTGTATCCTTTGATGATGAGCTTCCTGCACATCAAAAGCCAAAAAATAGAGCAGCCCGGAAAAAAAGGCAAACCAGTCGCATTTTGCACATCGCACCGACCAACAAAAAAAAAAGGGATCGAAATGAGTAAAACGTAACGAACAAACAATCAACGTGCTCTGCTGTCAGCCACACTCACATTTACACACACACACACACACACACACACACACTCACACACACACAAGCCTAGGATATGTCTCTCTCTTTCTGTTTATGTGTGCGTGTATTTGATAAAATCTGTGGCTCCTGATAGACAGCGGCAGCCGTTGAGCAGCCACAAAATCCACACACAGAACTCCATACCTCCACAAACACACACACACACACACACACACACACATACTCCTCCCACACACTCACTAATACATACGGGGGCCAAAAGCAAACACACCTTGACTTCTGGCCAGATATTCTGATTTGTTTGAGTTTCTACTTTTGTAGCTTAACAAATTAAGCGCTCAATCGGCAGGTTACCAACAACACAAAGCA
Organism: Drosophila kambysellisi; assembly: GCA_035042185.1. NCBI lineage: Eukaryota > Metazoa > Arthropoda > Insecta > Diptera > Drosophilidae > Drosophila > Drosophila kambysellisi. The sequence goes on from JAWNLS010001251.1 coordinate 9,064,925, forward strand.
ACAACAGCAACAACAGCAACAACAACAACAACCACACCAACCACAGGCATGAAAAATACATAAACAACAAAAAAAAAAAATACCTACGAGTTTTGGCCAAATTGTTAGCAGGCCTATGTACTTAGTCGTAGGACATGTTCAGCTTAGAGCTGCATGCAAATGTCAATGCATCGAGACCTGTCCTGGAATATCCTGCAAAAGATGTAAGCTATGACGTTGTGGATTTGGCTGATCCGAGATAAACCTAACGAAAGTTGAAACTGATTTAATTGAGTTAATTTAAAAATGGATCAGAACTAGGTCAGGTAAACATAAGCCGACTTTTTGCTTAAAGCAAACACAGTCAATGTTTGAAACTGATTTAATTAAGTTGTAATCGTTTTTTATTACAAAAGCAGAACTATAATCCAAAATTTAAATTTTACCAATTTTATAGGCTCAGATTCCGTTACTAGTTTATTTAGGTAACCTCTCAGTTTAGCAGGTATTCCAAGTCTGGTCTTTGCCTGGTTATGACTTGCATAAATCGCTTCTGATTATAGCTGGCTAAGGAACATTTGGCTTGGTTTGGTTTCTCAGCTGAAAGAGCCATTCAAAACTCATTGCATTGCGTACTTGTCATTAGTGATATTTGTTGTATTTGTGTATATTCCCCATGCCGATGGCCACCTGTCCAATGCCTAACTCCATCCGCTACAGCTCCAAATCCACCTGCCCATTTACAACCCGTGTCACCTGTGAGCGCTGCCATTTTTGTTTACTCTTACGGTACACGCAGTCAACCAAGCTACCAGCTAGCTGTATATGTATATATGTATGTGTGTGTGTGTGTTGTACACACAAGTAAAGGACTTTTGGGTAGGTGAAAGCGGCATTGAATCCTGGTTGACTCGTTAGTGCTTTCGTCTATATGAAAAGCAACTTTTGATGAATTTATTCGCTAAACATGTTTATTATTTGCTGGTAAATCACACAGCAATTTGCCAATTTAAAGAGTTTCATTGTGTGTGTGTTTGTGTGTGTGTGCGGGGTGTGTGTGCCAGACAGGGGTATTTAGCTTGTGTGTGTGTGCTTTTGTGCTTCTGCTTTCTTGTGTGCTGTGTTGATTAATGGTCACACACAAACTAACAAACAATTCATCCAACAGTCTGTGAAAAGTTCACATTTGGCTGGCGTAAATGGCTACATTTCGGGTACCATAAAAGTCCTGTGATGAAAGCATATCCAGACTAAAAATCCTTGTTACGATTTGACTTTTATCTTATAGCAATCTCATTACTAAAATTGTTCATTATAAATTATTAAAACATTTTGATTCGTTTTCTAAATATTTACGCTATCTTATTTATCGTCTGTCTATTCTAATTAAAGCGCGCTACTCGTTTAACATTTCACACAGACACACAGACACACAGACACACAGACACACAGACAGACAGATGGACAGACAGACAGAGGGGCAGACGGACGGACAGACAGAGTTCAAAGCGATTAGTTAATCGAGTCGTATCCACTACTCGGTTGGGCATGGGACACTCTCGGTTTAAGGGAATTCGCTGGCGGCGTTGTTAATATTTTAAGCGTTGTAATTAATTTAAAGCCATGTAATTAATAATCAACACCAGAGTGCTGGGGGTGGCTTGCCAAATAACAACAGCAAACAACAACAATGTTTACAAGTTCTCTGGCAACACCAGCGGCAACAGATAAGCGGCATAATTAACACTGCGGCCAGCTTAGCCAGTTTAATGGTTTTATGGTCTATTTGTAGTATTGCAAAAAAAAAAAAAATAATAATAATAAAAAATAAAAAATAAGAAAGATTTGGACAAGAATCGACAACTTTTGCACAAGTTTTATTAATTTATTCAGTTATTAATTAAGTGATTTGGTGCCAAATTATGATTTATGAATAGGCCAAAACAGCAATTCACATTTAAGCCGGACATTTTAAACGTCATTCGCCTGTAGATTAAATGTTAATCGATACTAAAAACTAAAAAAAAAAAAAATAAAAAAAAAACAATTCGCGTTTGTTCGCAATTTGGAATTGACAAAACCAATGTGGCAATTGGCTGGCTGGCTGGTCAGTGGTTGTGGCACGCGAATGTGCGAGTATTAAATCGGTGTAGGTCAATTGTGCCTAGAGCTAGTGCACAGTAGTAGCTTTATTGTGGCACTGATATAGCAATTGCCACTTGTTTTGTTTGATGATTCCAATCAGACACATCATCAATCACAATGCCGCACGCAAGGATTGAGGGCCAGTTGCTGGTGGTGCTTAATGTTATTGAAGTTGCTGCTGTTGTTGTTGCTTTTGTTGTTGTTGTTGTATCGGCAGCCGTGACGTTGCAACTTGGCGTTTGACGTTTGGGCGACGTGCCACAGATCTGTGGGTATATCCATAATTGGCAATTCATGCAGGAAACAGGCCATTATGCCCCTGTTAACTTATTAGTTGCCATGAAAATTGTGCTTAACGCCTTGCATTTTGCTTAATTTCTGTATCGCTTGGCGTCTATCAGTGCTGCGTCATCTTTGGAATTGGCTGTCACCTATTGAGTAGCCGTCATGCCGCCGGAACTGTCCAATTTTATAATAAATATAATTAGCTGCCACATTGGCAGCCTGCTTGCCACTTACATAAATACAATTCCTGAGAACGTCTTTCGCCTCTGATCACAATGGGCCCTTGTCTCTCATCCACAACGCTCCGACACGTAATTTGCCAGAGGGCTAAAATTATTCTGTCAGCTGCCTGTCATACACACTCACACCCCCACACACACCCACACACACACATACATATATATGTATTTGGTACAAGCCTTAGAAGGTGTCAGTGTCGGTTTGATGGTCATAATAAGCGGCTTAATTGCAAATGCAGTTGCCCCAGGCGCCGCTGCTACACATACATCTGCATATGTTGCATGTATGTACATAAACGTATGTGCAACATTCTTAAGCATTAGCATGTGTGCCTCCCAGTGTTGCTGTTAATTACTGTTGAACTTCACGACTAGCATATTTCGCTCTGAGCACCTAAAAGGTTTACAGTCAGCTGGCCCCAAAAATTTAATGTGCCATTCTGTGACTTTAATCCATTCAAACATACGTATTTATGAGGCCATAAAAAGCCACAGCACTTTTGCTTGAAGCACATGCAAATTTGCAACGTTTTTTGCCACATAAAATAACAAGAATTTTATGGTTAATAAAAGTGCTTGCCTCACACACATACTTGTACTGCAAAAAAAAAAGGAGAAAAATCGCAAGAAATTAACTTCTCGGCAATGCGTTGGCATGTGCCACATCAGCTAAGTACACTTAGAGAAATAACAAGTTCAATTGCCTGTCGATCTATTAATCTATTAATTATACTTTTTGGTCATCAATTACCCCATCCTCTCTCATCGTTTCGAGTGTGTAGAAATTTAAATAAGCTCACCCACAACTACCACTATTCCGCGCAGTGTATGTGGCAATGTAAGCCACATTATTGGCATTGGCACCTCGCTGCTGTCTCGTTGCCAATTTTGTGACGGCTGCAGTTCAAACACAATAAAAATTATGCGTGCCATAAATCCAGCTGATGAGATTCGCCCAAGCAAATGTCGTTATCGCGTCGAAACTTAAGTGGCAGTAGAGCGGGTGTTGGATGCTGAGGTGGCGAGGGGTTCAGGGGTTCAGGGGTTGAGGGCTTTTTGAGGATCTCTGGCTGTAAAGTGCGCGAAGTGTGCGATAATAATAATTTTCGCCTAATAATGATGCGTGTTACGGCTTCACGCGTTTCGGTTGCCATAACTTTGCATGTCGTCCTCGTCCTCGTCCTCATCCTTGTCGTCGTCATCGTCATCTCACTAAGACATGACAGTGCAGCCAAACAAATGACACCAACCAGCCAGCAGCCAACAGGCAGCAGCCAGCAGTAACGGCGGAATGGAGCAGCAAAACTCAATCATAATCTGTTGTCCTGACAGGGAGACATACTGATAGGGAGATGACATCACGGTGTGGATTGCTTGCCTGTTGACATCTTATACTCTACTCTACTCTACTCCACTGTGGCATTGCCAGCGTCATTTGCCATATCAGCAATGTTAGCTGCTTGCAATAACTCCTCGTTTGCGATGCCTTCTTGCTCATTGTGTGCAGTTGATAATCAGTGGCATTGGCATCGTAAACAGCAGCCGGAAGTGGATAAGACACTTGCCGCACTGGCTTAACATGCCTCTTAATGTACTCTGTGTGGGTGTGTGTTTTGAGCTTGAGCTGGGAAAATATAATCATTTTTATATGCAATTTTCCTTTTCTATGGCTTTGGTGGTGCTACAATGTTGCATTGTTTGTGGATTGTGCCTTAAATGAGACACAGTTGCCTCGCTTGCTTGGCTAAACATATAAGAATTAGGCATTCGCTTGGTATGGGTTGGGTCCAAAAATGTAGCCATGAATAATTTATGGGAACTTGCCGGTTTTCATGTGCTTGTGCGGCAAAACAAATTGTACCCAAAATGCACATTGAACGGATGCTAAAACCTCTGCATAATTGCCAATAAGTGTCTCTGACAAATTTCAAGAAGTTAAAATGTTGCAAGCCGCACAGCGGACGAGCACTTTATGCATTTCCGGCAAGTGCATCCAGCAGCATGTTGACAAGAAATTGCATAATTATGGCTTGCCGGACAAGCGGTCAGATCAACTCAACCGCAAGTGCTGTCCTTACACGACGCAAGCAGCAGCAGCCGAGGCAGCAACAACAATGTTGCAACTGGATATGCTTTTGGTTTTGGTCAGTAGCAGACGCAAATGTGAAAGCAGGTTATATAAAAAAAAAAGCAGAAAAAACGAGAAGGAAACTAACTCAATCCATGTATGGACTTGTGCATATGCATGTGCGGAAAAGCGACAGAGAGAGAGAGAGGAAAAGAGAGGGAGAGGTGGACAGTTAAAAGGAAGTTAAAACATAGTTGTGGGTGGGAGGGGAACAATTGAATTGCATAACATGAATAGAAATGAATTGGCAGGCAGTCAGGCAGTCATGAGCTGGACAAGGAGCAGCAAGTGCAACTGCAGCATATAGTGGCGATGGCGATGGCGATGGCGATGGCGATGGCAAACATATCCTGCGGCTTACCTACCGCCACTCGCACTGCCCGGCACCCGGTGCGGCTTAAAGGGGAGTTTTTCGGTGGCATAGCCAACAAAGTTAACTGCTTTCGCATTTGCATACATGTTGTTGCTGTTGTTGCAAGTTCATGTGGCCTAACCCCCTAATGCACAACATTTATGCACTTTGCGTCAGCTCTGTGGGTGTAAATATTTGCATTTACCTAAAAGTTTTGTAAACACATATCGAAATATATACATATATATATATATATATCTATGTATTTTCGATTGCCTGCTAATACTTAATAAAATACTCATTACTTATTTGAAATGATTCAATTGCTACGAGAAACGCAGCTTTAAGTGCATGCCACGGCATTCCAGGGGCATCCAAGAGCATTTTTACACTCGATTAACTGTGTGTTTAGTCGTGATTATGTGCATACACGTGTCTGTGTATGTATGTGTGTGTGCATACGTGTATTGTTTAGGTACTCAGATAATCGCTGCCACTGCCACTGCTGCTGTTCTTGTGCACGTGCCACAGCTAAACACTTTTTGTGCAAAACGCTCAAATAGCTGAGAAAATTACAATGAACGTTGGCTTCCTATTGGATTTTCAAATTAAAGCGCAACTGGCATATGTACCTTGTACACAGCAAACAAATATTGGCCAAGTTTGTAGCGTACATTTTTTATCAGTTTTTCAGTCAAAACTAAATTATACTTTGTTCACAAATGCGTTTGCTTGCCTTACTTTATTAACAAAGATTGAAATTCTCTTCTGCTTCAAGCTGGTGATCACACAATTGATATCGATATATACCGATAACAATGTTATGTTCAAATGTTATTTTAACAAAACAACAAATAAATATCTTACTTTAACATAGACATTTTGCTTAAAGTTAGATACGAAAACAAAGTTGGAAAACCTTTAATTGAATACTACTTAAAATTATCATAATAAATATTTTATAACATTTGTTTTGTTAGATGACATTACATTTTTTTTATCAATCATTTTAAGTGGATTGATTGCCAAGTTCTTCGAAGGTGAAGTTAAATTAAAATACCTACATTTTAAAGGAAATATAAAAGTTCGACGAATTTTAAGTTAGTTTTGGCTTACATAGCTCAGTAGATTATATCTTATTACAATTTTTAAAATGTTGAGGCCCAACTTAAGCATTTCAGCAATTATTTTGCACTCAACTTGCAAATATTCAAATTCGTACAACACTTCTCCCAATGCCAAGACTTAAGTTTGAATCCTTTGAATTATTTTTTTTTGTGTATAGCTTTCAAAAAAGCATTGCCTACTTTGCGGCGCCGGCGAAAAGGAAAGTTGAGCACTCGAAGCGCCTTTAAGTGCAGGCAGCGTTGAACAGTCTGATACTCTGTGGGCTCTGCCCAGGTCCTTGGCTTTAGCTTGGCGCTGCTCTGCTCCTTCTGTTGTTCTGTGCTTCCTTGCAACCCCTTTTTTGGCATACGCACACGACGCTGCTCGCAAATACGCCGACAATAAGACGCAATGTCTTTTGTTCTTTTCTTTTTTGCACACAGTTGCACACAATAATGAAAATGTTGTTGTTTGGGAAAATTCCAGCAGCCGTTCAGTCAGCGCACACTTCAGCGAGTGCACACACACACATACACACACACACACCCACACACACTCACACACATAAGCTAAGCTGCCAATTCTCTTCCCCAAACACACACACACACGCATACGCACACAGTTACATGGCATTACTTCCGCCTCAGCGGTAATAATTTTAAAATCAATACAATTCAATAAAGTTTTATTACTGACGCTGCCTGGGGAACGGGAGGCGACTTGCAGGACTCGCTGCTCCGGTTGAGAGGAGACCCTCATATGAGCATCGAGCAGAGCAATCGCAGAGAAAAGAAGAAAAATACTTGAGGGAATTTTTTCGCCGACAATTGCTTTGACTTTAAGTCGCTTTTTGTCTTAACCGCTTCGCGTTGAGGGACAGATTACCAGAGCTTACCTAATGCCTGTATTAGCCCCATAAACTTTTGCTCTTTTGTCACTCGGAACGGCAAGGACATCGCTGACGGCATCGGCACAGACGGCACCTCAAATTGCTGGCAATTAGAATATGCACGTTTTATAAGCAAATTGTGGCCATGCCAGTGAACTTATGGCAACGCCCATTTGTATGCAAATGCCGACACGGACAGTGTCGGTTGCTCCCCTGCTCCCAGTACCCAGCTCCCTGCTCCCAGCTCCCAGCTCCCAGTTCCTTGTCTTTGCTGCTTGCGTGCCTCGCTGCTTGGCTGGCTGGCTGGCTGGCTGCTTGGCTGCCTGCTGATGAATCAAAGTCATAACGTGGCCAGGGAGTAGTCGCTTTCGCGCTCGCATTCACGTTACGCATCGTTATGCACAGCGGCAGATGACTGTTATTAAAATCAGTTGTTCGTCAGCATCCCAGCATCCCGGCATCCCAGCATCCCGGCATCCCAGCCAGACAATGTTGTTTGTACCCAGTGCGGGCGCCAGCTGTGCGATGCTCTCGCTCTCTAGTTTTGGCCAGCTCAATTTGGCTGCTCATAGATAGGGGACGCGCATTCATTTAATGTCTTAATTCTGCACTCATCCAAGTGAAAAATTAAAATGCTTTCTGTTTCAGGCTTTTGGGCAGCGCTTATTAACTGCAGCAGGTGAAATGAAGTCGCCGCTCGCATAATTCTAATGCTGTTCGCCTGCTGCCAGCCGCCAGCCGCCTGTTTAAATATTAATAATAAAGTCGAGGGGGGGCTGTGGCACCCAATCCCAACTTTGCCCCGCGCCTTGGCCACAAATTGTTAAATTGAAGCTAATAAAATTTAGTGTTACGTTACGCGCCACCCATTTTATGGCCCACAAATTTCATGGCGATTAAATTTGATAGCAGCGCATGCATCTCACGCCCAGCTACTGCGCACCTCCCGCTTCCACTCCTATTCCCCATGCCATACCCAGCACATCCTATCCATTGCCCCTGCCTCCAGTTGGCTGCTCGACTCCATTGCGTAATTGTGGCCAAACACTTTCGAATCGCTGCTGTGGCTCAGCGCACAAACAATGGAGCGCCCTTTGCCGCTTGCCAAAATGTGGCACACTGAAAAAAGCTCAAAAAATTGCTTAAAAAAGAGCAAAAAATTCTTGAGTCGAGAGTGCTTGACTAGCCAAATACCCTGTAAACCATATTTAAATTATGGTATGTCAAGCATAGCATTGTAAAGATTGTGTGGGGATATTAATATTAATATAAGATTAAGTAATGTTTGTAAAAGTAATGGTATTAGTAGCAGATGTAGTAGTATAAGTTGTAACAGATCTATAAGTATTATAGCTAAAAATAGTATTAAATACATAGTAGTAAGTAGTTTTAAAAGAAGTGGTTGCTTACAAATTAGTAGTATTATTAGTGGCATGTTAAAATAGTAGTAATAATAATATAAGTTATTTTTGAAGCTGTAGTAGAACAAGTAGTGGTGATATTAGTTTTTTTTAGAAGTAGTAGGAATATTAGAAGAAGTAATAGAAATATTAATAATAATAGTAGTACTATTATATAACTTAAAGTGGTAGTAATAGAATTATTACTAGTATTACTAACAGAAGAAGCCGTACTCAAAGGTGTTGCAGCAACATGAAGCAGAAGTATTTAGAACACATTATAAATATCGATACTTATTCCTCAAACCTTTTGGCAAATCTTTTATAAGCCCAGGGTATAATCAGCTAAAAAGAAAATGTGTAGAAAACGCTGGCAAAATTAAAGCGGCAAAACGCGTAAAATGCAAATGTGCCCGTCTTGTTAAGGGTTGGGAGGGGTTTGTGGATTGGGGGGGGGGGGATTGCGGGTTGGTTTTTGTGCAAATTATGGTTTAACACCTCATTGAACTCTGCAGCGATGTGAGCGGGGCGAGCGGACTGGAAAAGTGCCAGAGAGAGAGAAAGACAGAGAGAGAGAGAGAGAGAGAGCTGCGAAAATTTGAATTTGAATATGAATTTCAGAATTTGATATTCAAATGAGTTTTCAAAGACTTTAGCCACGCTTGTGGGAATAGAGTTAATTATGTATATGTATATAGACAAAAATAAATTATGGCTTATTGTTCTATATTTCTTTTTGTGTTGTCTCTGTGTATGTGTGTGTGTGTGTTAGCGGTTAGCGTTATGTAGATGAAAATTGGCTAAATTTAATTGCACTTCAAACGCGCAGCTTTGCAACTTTAACTTGTGCAATTTGACATTTGCGGCTGATCGCCTCCGAGCAAACAATGTGAGCCTTTAATTGTTGATGCATGCCAGGAGTCGATGCAACGTAAAACCTAATTACAACTAATTACTATTTGCACAACTGACAACCTTTGACCCAATGCAAACACAAAAACATTTATGCATGTCTGTGTGCATTTGTTTGTTTGTGCATGTGTGTGTGTGAGTGTGTGTGTGGGTGTGTTGTGTGTGGCCGGCGGTCAACAAGCCAATCGAAGCCTTGCAACAGACTTGCAAATAAACAAAACGCTTTGATTAGAAAATTTCATTACACGAAATCGAACGCTTGCCAATTGTGGACACACACACACACTCGCACACACACACACACAGAGAAAGGGGCAAACAAATGCAAATACAATCAGTGGCAATGCAAACAAATAAATGCACAAAGGGCAGTTCCATTTGCCAGCCCAAGCGGCAGTTCATTAAAATGCCTTCCTTAGTTTTGTGCCTAGAAACACACAATTTAATATCAGCTGCAAATGAGCATATGCAACACATGTGTGTGCCCCTCTCTGTGTGTGTGTGTGTGTGTGTGTGTGTGCCTCGTGTTTGTGTCAAATTTTATGGCCCAAAGGCGCATTTGAAATGAAATCGACAGGCTCAGAGCTGGCAGCGTTCTGCATTTCAAATGCGTCTCTAATGCTGTGTGTTGCACTATTTGCCCATGGACGGGCCAACACAATTTATTAACACACACCACACACACACACACAAACACACACACACACATGCCCAGGGGTAAACATGTGCAGGCAGCTACAAACAACAATGAGGCACAGGCTGCAAATGGCGGCTGGCCAGCTAAATTATTACAAATGCATTTGTGCAACAATTTTGGCAGTTTGGCAAAAACCGTTGCATGCACCCAGACACACACACACAGACAGACACAGGCACACGCACGCACGCATGTTGCAAACATTTGTGCTTAAGTGGCGTCTCTTTCTGTGGCAGGGGTGCAGTGGCAGTTGCAGCAGAGATACACGATGCAACTATGATGGAATGCATTCGTTTGCATTCTCAAAAAAAGACAGCAGTTTATCATGTAACCAGGCATAAGGCAGCATGGTATACACTTGTGTGTGTGTGTGTGTGTGTGACGATGCTTGCCCCACAAGGGGATAAATTGCATAATCCATGAGCTGCCAGTTTATGCTGCACAACGATTCGATTTTTAAATATTTCTTAAAAAACTATATTTCCTGCAATTGTTAAACACTTTTGAACTGAGAAACGAGAATTGTATTTCAACATATTAAATACCTAAAGGCTGAAAGTTTAATATATTCAAAACTTTGCAATTAAAATTAAAATTAATTAAAATGTGACAATTACTTTTTCAAGTTCGATTTTATTTATATTTAAATATTTGTAAAATGTTGCATGTCATTTCTGCTCCAGATACTAAAATAGTTCTATTGGCATAGATGTTATCAGTTTGTGAATGCAATTTAATAACAATTAAAAATGTACGACACACATATATAATATTTATAGGTATTAGTTGTAAATTGTTTTATGAGCCTAGCGGAGATTTTCAATAAATATATAATTGATGCTTGTTGTATATTTTATTGCAGATCGAATTGCCGCAAATATTTCAGCACTCAATTAAAATTGAATTGCAAATAATTGCAGCACATTTAAAGGCGTTCGCAAACACGCCCACACACACACCACACACACACACACACACATGTACACACACACACTTAATGCATTTTTGTGGTAATGGCTACAAATTAAGCGTAAATTACATTGCCGTTGATATTGATATACCGCATTTTTAAACGCTGAAATTGGTTGAACGCTGAAATTGGTTGCGCTTTTTGTGTTGCATGCAAATTGTGTTGATTTATATAAATATAATAATTAAACATTAAATATTATAAGAATTGGCGAACACTTTATGCCTGAGTGAATTGTGACAAATTTGTAATAATTTAGTTCGTTTTTGTTTCCCACTTGTTTCGGGGAAGTTTTTAGTTGGACTTGGACTTAATGAACTGGGGTTCATGTTGACCCTGTCTATATTGCGTGTGCCTGTTAGCCCTTTTTTGTATGCTATTAACAACAAGCCACATGCAAACAGGGCCAGAAGAAGCCCTTGGTGTTGTCGGAAACTATTTTGCATTCGAAGCATTCACCACAACATCAGCAGTAGCAGCAGCAGCAGTGGCAGCAACGGCAGCAGTGGCAGCAACGGCAGCAGTGGCAGCAGATAACGCCCCCATTTCAGCACTTTGAAAAAGTTTAAATATAAATTAAAAACTTTTCACATTTTTTTTATTTTAATTTTTTTTTTTTTATATGTTTTGTTGTTGTTTTTGTGTCTTTGGTGATGTTGTTGCTTTCGGTTTTATTTGGTATGTATTTTATGTGGCTGCAAAGTAAAAAGTTTGCCGGACGACGACGACATCGAACAGCAGCGTAAAGTGCCCAGCAATAAGCAGGAGGAGTGTTGTTGTCGACTGCAGCAACAACAACAGCAGCAGCAACAGCAGCAGCAACAGCAGCAACAGCAGCAACACCAGCAGCAGCAACAGCAGCAACAGCAGCAGCAGCAGCAACAGCAGCAGCAGCAACAGCAGCAACAGCAACAGCAGCAGCCACAACGGCAGCAACGGCAGCAACAGCAGCAGCAGCAACAGCAGCAACAGCAGCGGCAACAGCAGCTTCAACAGCATTAGCACATTTTAATCTTTGGCCGTAATCCTTTACCAATTTCCGTTTCAGTTACTTTCACAGCCTTGAGCGATGTGGCCCAGACGAAACATGTAGAAATGTATGCATTGCTCGAGAATACGCAATACATTATTGCTGTCAGATGAAGTTGTCCCTTGTAAAATTAATTGCATCCTTTTTGCTGGCCAACAAAATTACTGGCGCTACAAAATGTGGTTGCCAACACGAACAGAAGGCGGCGAGCCGACGACAACATTGTTGTAATATTCTTGTTAGTAGAATGTGGTCAAAGTTTGGCTGCCATAAAGGCGCAAACAACAAGGTCGTCTCTCTACACACTCTCTATGTGTGTGTGTGTGAGTGTGAGTGTGTGTGAGTGTGCTTGAGTCTGTTTGTGTTTTGCTGGCAGTCAGGCCGCAAACATTTGACCGTAATGCAAACGCATTTGATGCCCATGAATCCCACAGCTCTCTCCAGAGCCATGTTGCAGCCCATTTGGGAACTCTGGATTCGTTTTTCGGATTTGGATTCTCCGAGTAAACTAAAAAATTCTGTGGCTGATCATTTGCTTGCTTTGCATTAAGACAAGATTGGCTAGGTGAGTGGTGGGGGGGGGCAGGGAATACGGTGAAGGACATTAGTTCAACATGAAAGGCATTGCATTTCGCTTGTGGCTTACTTGAGGCAAGCAGCAGGCAACTTTGTTGCAAGCTCTCGCAAGCTTCGCATGCAAGCAAAAATCTGTGGAATATCTTTTTACTTTGAAAGCGCCAGCAAAGTGCAGTATCTAATGTGTGATAGTGTGTGTGTGTGTGTGTGTGTGTGTGTGTGTGTGTGTGTAACGTGTGTGCGAGGACACTAAATGTAATCTTTGACTGGGGCCCATATATCTCTTTGCCAACGGCTTACTTGGTCAGACCCAAAAATTGTGGTTTACAAAAGGAAATTAAGTTCAATAAAAAGAGTATTCGTAATTTATTAGGGTTTACACACACCACACCACCACCAGCACCACCACCACCCCCTCAACACCCACAGGCCAGCAAGCAATTTAATCTTTTTCAACTTTAAGCTACAGTGTCTCTGTATATTCTGTGTACGTGGCTTACAAAAGTTGCCGTTTATAATTTGAAAACTAATAATTTTGACAACTTCTTAGTATGCAATTTCATTACTCAGCTGCCAACTGGCAACTGACTGTCAACAAATGGCTAACTGGCTGCCTTTTAGCCACTTCAGCAGCTGCAAGTCTCCAATTTTAAATCGCATTTTGTATGCCTCCCTCGGTTTCTCTTGCAACCGACATGATTCGCTTCGCTTTTTGGTTGGTTCTAACTGGTTCTGCTGCAACCGGAGCATAATTGCATTTCGTGGACAATTAATTTCTTTTCTATTGCCCATTTCGTCGTAATTTAATTGCAAATTACTTCCTTTTGTGTTTGTGTGTCCGTTTGCCACACTGCCTTTGCCCAGTAATTGTAGCTTCATTTGCCATTTGCCATTTGCTTATGCCCCAGCGATTGGATGGACCGGTTCGTGCCTAGTCCGGCCCAGGCAACAAGGATTTTTTTTTTTTTTCCCAATTGTTTGCAACTCTCAGCTCTTGACTCTCAGCTCTTGCGACTCTGGCACAAGCACCAGCAGGCAACGAATGCATCTGAAATTAGCAAAAATGTTAAACCAAATTGCAAAAGCCCAGCCCAACAAACAGCAACAACAGAAACCATTGGAGAAGACATAAATTCCGTAAAATCAGAGAGCTTCCAGTTGGACTTGTATAATTTAGTGGCGAGCTAATCATACGACACTTTGGAAGCATTGCATTCTGCATGAGATTAGGTGACACTGGTCTATCTGCAATTTCAGTGTTGAAGCCCAAGGGGCTCAAGATAATATTGAGAACAAGGTAATATATATTTTTGTGAAGAAGTCAGTGCCACGTTTCAGAATGTTGCACAAGAGAGACAATGGAGAAAGATTGAATTAGTGAGAGAATAAAAGAAAAAATGGTTGCATATTTTAAATGCAAATGCATTTTTCGCTTGGTAAAATATATAAATTGATTTTCGCACGTTTTTTAAAACTAAAATAAAAAACGAAGCGAAGAAGAACAAAAGCGAAAACCTAAAAACAATTCGCAGCCACTTGAGTTGCACATCAAATTTCATTTGACATTTTTGAATAATTGAAGCAAAGTGCAAACGACGACGACAGACAGACGGACAGACGGACTACAACAAGTAAGTTGCGCTGAACTGCATCTGCTTCCACTCCACCCCGGTCAGCAGCAGCACCAGGCGAAGGCGACACGAATCCAACAGAGGCGACAAGTTTGCACTAAGCAAATGAAAGCACAACCCGATTTGGTGGCGGAGGTGGGGATGAGGGGGGGTTGTGAAGTAGATGCTTGAGTGTTGCATGAGTCGCTGCTTGCTTAGCCAACAAAGTAGAAAATCCGTAAGAATAACACAAAATTTTACGCTTACGCTCACAAACGACTTCAGGTCGGACTCTTTATTCCGGATTCTGGATTCTGGACTCGTTGCTCTGGCTTCGGTCATATTGGTCGCATTTTGCTTTGATTGTGTTATTGCAACAGCCAGCTGTGTAGCAGGTGCTGCTGCTGCTGCTGGGGCATGTATAAATAGAGAGTGTGAGAGAGAGAGAGAGGTAGCGCTTTATCAGTGGCAATTGTTTAGCTGCGCTTTTGGCATTGAAATTCATTTGAATTTTATGCAAAGCAGGTTGTAAAATGGCATAAAAACACTGGCACACATATAATCCGTGCCGGAAAAACTACGGCGAACTACACTTTTGTGTGTTTTTGCTGGATAATTATCTTAATTGGAATTTCGTGCAGCAGGCAGCTAACTTGCAATTAAATTCAACACTGATCTGCCTGCAGCTTGGCTAATTCATTAAATCCATATCTATTCTGGTTGTATAATTTGCTAATATGACTCCGACTCTGGTTGCCTCTGTGTGTGTTTAGCCGCAAAATAAATTAAATGCCAATTAATTGGCAAAGTTTGGAGCATTAATAAATGCAGGCACATTCATTACACCTGCATTTATTGTCGACAAAGTTTTTGGCTCTCAATATTATCCAAGGAATACGACGACGACTACAACAAGGACCACTATTTAGCAACTTCCGTCCTCGGCTGCATCATTTCTCAAGCGCAGGCAAATGAAAGCACTTAATCTTCTGCTTGAACTTTGCAAGCGGCAACACCGAGGAGCAACCCAAACACTTTTGTAATTTTAATCAATTCATCTTAATTTCGTTTGAAGTGCACATTAACCTAATGGCCAGAGCGAAGCAGCAGCAGCAGCAGCAGCCCACTGTCCGCAGTCCTCAGTCCTCAGTCCTCAATCCGCAGTCCTCAGTCCACATCCCTTGTCCAAGTCGCTGGCCCAACTATATGCTCAAGCGCCGGACCAGGCTAACAACTTGCGGCTGACTAACAAGTGCTTTTCCTACCATATTAAAATGTTATCTGCTGCTCAGCTCTCAAGCAAGCAAAGCGGAACAGAGACAGCAACAGCAGAGGAAGAGAGAGAAAGCATGAGCTTAGCTTGTTTCAACAGCAGCAGCAGGGGCAGTCGGGGCAACCGGGGCAGCAAACGACGAACTATATAAAAAATAGTCAAGTCCTGGCCCTGCCAACAGCCACAGTATGTGGCAGCACTTCTATCTGGGGTCGCTCTCTCTCTCTCTCTCTCTCTCTCTCCTCGTGGGCGTCGTCTTAAAGGCAAAGGTGATGTTTCATTTTCACATTTCTCATTTATCTTGTTTAGCTTTGCCGGAGGATGCCTTTTGGTCAGCACTCCACCCCACCACCAAAATGTGCGAATATATTTAACTAAATGTAAGTACTGGACTGAGTGTGTGTGTGTGTGGTGTGTGTGCGTGTGGTGTGTGTGTGTTGTGCAGGCTTGTAAATTTATGGGAAATGTTTCTGCTTATTAATGAGAGCGCGTGAAATGAGCGCCAAAGTGCTCCGAGTGCCTCGAGTGCTTTGTGCTCTTGAGTTGATGCTTAAATATAAATTTGCGGCTGTTGCTGATTTGCCTGCTGCTGCTTCACTTGAGAACGTTGCAAAGTGCGGATGCGGATGTGGATGCGGATGTGGATGTGGATGCGGATGCATTTCCAAGAAATAACAAATCATCTTTTGATTAACTCATGCGTGTCAATTTGACGTAAACCAAATATTTGTTCAGCACACACACACACACACACACCCGCACACACACACACAGATGAGAAAGAAAAACCGATTGCATGCCAAGGAAATTGCAGTCAACAACTAACAAGGCGAGCATTTGCTACGTATTTGCCTTGCGTCTGGCTGGAAACTGCGCACAAAGATACTTACTTATACATACATAAGTATATGTATCTATGCAAATGCTGCATAAACTAAATTTTCCATACATATATGTATACATTTTTGTTGTGTAGCTGTTAAAAAAATATACAAAAAAATAGAATCTCGTATTTTTACGCTTCATCGCAGCAGAAAATGCTAAAAAAATTTACATCTGATGGAGCAGCGTTTATAAATACTGCTTTAGTTGCTGTGCTTCAATGTGTTTTCCAATAATATTTCCAGAATTTTTCAGTGCTTGCATTTGTATAAAAATATTCAATTTTAATCAACTTAGTGAAATGCAAGTGTTGTTCATTATTTGGCCTTAAGTGGCCACTTTGTATCGCGAATTGCAGTAGAGCTCGACCAGGAATTACTTTAAAGTGCTGTTGATAAACATATAATTGAGATTTTAGTTTTGTTTTCTTTTTATACTATGATACCGAAGGTTCGACCTATGCCTATATGCTGACTTTCTGACTATAATTTTGACTTATGTTCCGACCCAAAATCACGTTTTCAACTTTAAATGTACGATTGATCTAGAGGCCAAACTATGATTAAAACGCCCTTGCTTTTGAAAATCCGTTGAGTTTTGATGAAGTTATGGCATTTTGAAGGTTCGACCTATGCCCAAAAGTCGATATCCCGATTTTCGGACTATAATTTTGACTTATGTTCCGACCCAAAATCACGTTTTCAACTTTAAATGTACGATTGATCTAGAGGCCAAACTATGATTAAAACGCCCTTGCTTTTGAAAATCCGTTGAGTTTTGACGAAGTTATGGCATTTTGAAGGTTCGACCTATGCCCAAAAGCCGATATCCCGATTTTCGAACCATAATTTTGACTTATGTTCCGACCCAAAATCACGTTTTCAACTTTAAATGTACGATTGATCTAGAGGCCAAACTATGATTTAAACGCCCTTGCTTTTGAAAATCCGTTGAGTTTTGATGAAGTTATGGCATTTTGAAGGTTCGACCTATGCCCAAAAGTCGATATCCCGATTTTCGGACTATAATTTTGACTTATGTTCCGACCCAAAATCACGTTTTCAACTTTAAATGTACGATTGATCTAGAGGCCAAACTTTGATTAAAACGCCATTGCTTTTGAAAATCCGTTGAGTTTTGATGAAGTTATGGCATTTTGAAGGTTCGACCTATGCCCAAAAGTCGATATCCCGATTTTCGGACTATAATTTTGACTTATGTTCCGACCCAAAATCACGTTTTCAACTTTAAATGTACGATTGATCTAGAGGCCAAACTATGATTAAAACGCCCTTGCTTTTGAAAATCCGTTGAGTTTTGGCGAAGTTATGGCATTTTGAAGGTTCGACCTATGCCCAAAAGTCGATATCCCGATTTTCGAACCATAATTTTGACTTATGTTCCGACCCAAAATCACATTTTCAACTTTAAATGTACGATTGATCTAGAGGCCAAACTATGATTTAAACGCCCTTGCTTTTGAAAATCCGTTGAGTTTTGATGAAGTTATGGCATTTTGAAGGTTCGACCTATGCCCAAAAGTCGATATCCCGATTTTCGGACTATAATTTTGACTTATGTTCCGACCCAAAATCACGTTTTCAACTTTAAATGTACGATTGATCTAGAGGCCAAACTTTGATTAAAACGCCCTTGCTTTTGAAAATCCGTTGAGTTTTGATGAAGTTATGGCATTTTGAAGGTTCGACCTATGCCCAAAAGTCGATATCCCGATTTTCGGACTATAATTTTGACTTATGTTCCGACCCAAAATCACGTTTTCAACTTTAAATGTACGATTGATCTAGAGGCCAAACTATGATTAAAACGCCCTTGCTTTTGAAAATCCGTTGAGTTTTGACGAAGTTATGGCATTTTGAAGGTTCGACCTATGCCCAAAAGCCGATATCCCGATTTTCGAACTATAATTTTGACTTATGTTCCGACCCAAAATCACGTTTTCAACTTTAAATGTACGATTGATCTAGAGGCCAAACTATGATTAAAACGCCCTTGCTTTTGAAAATCCGTTGAGTTTTGACGAAGTTATGGCACTTTGAAGGTTCGACTTATGCCCATATACCGATTTTCGGACAATAATTTTGACTTGATTTTCGGAGTATAATTTTGACTTATGTTCCGACCCAAAATCACGTTTTCAACTTTGAATGTAGGATTGATCTAGAGGCCAAACTATGATTAAAACGCCCTTGCTTTTGAAAATCCGTTGAGTTTTGACAAAGTTATGGCATTTTGAAGGTTCGACCTATGCCCAAAAGCCGATATCCCGATTTTCGAACCATAATTTTTACTTATGTTCCGACCCAAAATCACGTTTTCAACTTTAAATGTACGATTGATCTAGAGGCCAAACTATGATTTAAACGCCCTTGCTTTTGAAAATCCGTTGAGTTTTGATGAAGTTATGGCATTTTGAAGGTTCGACCTATGCCCAAAAGTCGATATCCCGATTTTCGGACTATAATTTTGACTTATGTTCCGACCCAAAATCACGTTTTCAACTTTAAATGTACGATTGATCTAGAGGCCAAACTATGATTAAAACGCCCTTGCTTTTGAAAATCCGTTGAGTTTTGACGAAGTTATGGCATTTTGAAGGTTCGACCTATGCCCAAAAGCCGATATCCCGATTTTCGGACTATAATTTTGACTTATGTTCCGACCCAAAATCACGTTTTCAACTTTAAATGTACGATTGATCTAGAGGCCAAACTATGATTATAACGCCCTTGCATTTAAAAATCCGTTGAGTTTTGACGAAGTTATGGCATTTTGAAGGACTGACTAATGCCAATATCCCGATTTTCGGACTATAATTTTGACTTATGTTCCGACCCAAAATCAATGTATATTCAAATGTATATTCAAAGTGACTGGTGCAAAGAAAAGTCTCTTGTATTCAGAATATACATAAATAGGCAGTCCGATAAGTTTGTCGCCGTTTTATTACTGTTGCGAGGTGTCAGGAAACTTGGCCAGAACGTTGATTGGCAGTCCCATCAGTGAGGAGCCGCCTGAGGGCAAAAAACTGAGCGCTGATTCAGCGGCCAGTCCTCGAGGCTGTGAAAATGTACATCAATTGTTTGTCACAGTACTGAAAATCAAATTAAATATGCACTGATTAGATTGTAAAGATAAGAAGCAGAAAGCATAAATGGCATTAGCCAAGGAAGTTGGCTGAAAGGAAAGGGAAAGGAAATGTGAATGCGAATGCGAATGCGATTCCGAGTCCGAGTGCGAGTGAGTAAGCATTAGGAAAACTGAGGGAAAGTCAGACACGCGACGGAGCTAACGTCAAATCTAAATGAGGTTATAATTAAAAAAGTTTTCTTATTTGCTGCCGTTGAGCCACCAGCAGCAGAAGCAACCGAAGCAGCAGCAGCCAGCTGCAAATGAAGAAACAAGTAATTCGCCTAATAACGAGCTTATGTAATTAGCTCATAAACAACAACAACAACAACAGCAACAAGCACGGCAATTGCAGCCAAATAATAACAACAACAACAACAGCAGCCAGAAAATTCTACAAGTCGAAATGTAATGAAAAAGTTACGGATACGAAAAAGTTCATAAAATTGAAGGTAAAAGCACCAAAGCAGACGCAGCCTGTCAGGACAAGCTGCTGTCTGGCTGCTGATCCAAGCTTGTCTCTACAATGAGCATTGCTTTATATACAGTCATGTCCGTAAAAATAACACAAAAAATTTCAGAAATTGTGCATACATATTTCCACAACATTTTTCCACAAGAAGTTTCACAAATTAGCTTGCAGGTTACTAATTGATTTGTTAAACTTTATTTTTAGCCAGAATGGGTTTCTTTTTAACTGATAAAAACCAACACTTATGTATTTTACTCTTATTATATGTGTATGACCATAGGTGTGTGTGGTTGGTCTTAGTTTTAAATTGGAAATTAACCATAAAGATGCAATTGTTGTTAATTAGTTGCCCACCAACGAGTCGAAGCACGTCCCTTTTAATTGTGCACATTTGCAATTTTAATTACAAAATTGCACAAATACTCGTAATTGACCGTCCGAGGAGTCACATTAGTAGCCACAAACATCGCTGTCAGCGATCGAGCGTATCAAATGGACACAAGTCCACAAGTCCATAAGTCCTTGCCAGCAACAGTCGCCGTCACAGTCGCAGTCACAGCCATGACGTTGTCCTCAGGAGGGTCGTGGTGTCGGTGGTTGTGACGGTGGTTTCAGCGTCAGTGTCCATGGACGACCAGAGACGGTGCACGACCAGCAACGTTTCCGGTGACATTTCAATTACCTCCACCACATCCAAATGGGAACCTCAACAATGACATTGCCAATGCCAGCTGCTGACTAACAAGTGCACCACCAACACCACCATCACTCGTCCTTGTTCTCGTCCTGAGCGCCATGGGTAGTAACAATTTTTTGATTAATGTGTCTGCTGCAAATTACAAAGGGGCAGACAATAACCAAAATGCACACGCACTGCAAACTCCAGCTTCGCATTCATTCCCGATACCAGCACTCAAAACCGAATCCGGATCCGAGTCCACTATAAAATGGCTGCCCGCTGTGCGCGTCCAAATGAAATAAACATGGCCACTAATGTAATGTAAAAATACACAGAATTTACTCATATGCAAGGAGCACTTGTTAACCAACTGGAAAGCGACTCAAACCCAATTTTATTTGTAGTTATTGGCGCCCAGAAATTGTAATTTACTTTATTAATTTTAGTTGCCAGACCGCGAAAACTCTCGGACTCTCGCAGCAGTAAAAGCTATAAAGCCGTTTTCAAAATCATTTTCTAATTAAATTCAAGCCAAAGTTTTGGAAAGCGTAGAAAAACAAAAATTTTCTTTGGCTTGCCGGAAAACTTTAAAATTCAATTAAAAATTATGCAATGCCAGCGCGACAGGCGGATGGACAGAGATAGCAAGATGAGACTGAGTGAGAGGCATACATAGTATATATGTACATACATACATAGCTAGTCGTCTTTATATGTATGTATGTATGTAAGGCATGAAAATGAAATACACGCAGTGCAAAGTAGACACCAAGTTGATGACGATGATGATGATGATGTTGACGATGAGCAACAAAATGAAAACCTATCTCTCTCTCTTTGGCTCTCTTTCTCTCTCTGTCTCACTCACTCTCTCTCTCTCTATGCATGTCGCAGCTGCTCGTTTTTGCATTTATTTCGTGTAAAATTTTACTTAAAATTACTGCTAAAGAAAATTTGCACATAATTTGATTAAAAAGTTACACGCTGAAGCTGCATCAACTTTGTAGCAGTTGCTGCGAGAAAAAAGCCAGTAAAAATAAAAATATGAAATAATGCGTCGTGTGTCGCTAAGGCCCCCCCCCACCAACTTGTCACACACACACACACACACACACACTTATATTTTATACTCGCAACGATTTTCGCATGCAAAATCTCAGTTGACTACAGTTTGTTGCAGTTCAGCGGTCTCAACTTCAACTGCGGTTTCTTCAGCTTCAAAATGCGGTTGATGAAACTTTGAAGCGCACTCGCAAGTTGCAAGATTCTGTCTGGGTTCAGGAGGTGTCACGAACTGCCAGACAGATCACAAATTGCATATACTTGCAGTGAGGATTGGGGAGGATGTGCGTGGATAGACTGTATAAAAACAATTATATTAATTCTTAATGGGTACTTTGTCAACGTAGATTTAACTCGTTTCCACTGCTCAACTCTATTTTATTTTTTTATTAAATGCTAAAATTAAAAAGCTACAAAACTTTTGCCGGCTAATCAAATATTTGCAGCCGGAGCAACGATGATGATGCGGAGGAGGCATTCGTGCGGAGCGTACAGAAAGGACTTAAATCCTTTTAGACACGTGTGTGCAGAGTACCGTTAATATGACAGAAACACCAAGCTCAAGCGTGCGTACACATGTGTGTATGTGTGTGTTCCTATATGTGTGTGGGTGTGTGTGTGTGTGAGTGACATGCAAATCTTATTTGTCAGCCCAAAAACAAACACAAAAATATATCAAGAGAGCAACAATAACAACAAAAAATGTACACTCGTCAAGTTGCCAAAAAGAGCGATAGAGAAAGACAGAGAGAGAGAGAGAGAGAGAGAGAGAGAGTGAGAGAGAGAGAGTGTGTGTGAGAGAGAGAGAGAATCTGAAGTGCGTTTTTTAATTGAAAATTATTATAAAAAGTTGTAAATCCCTTGCATTTTGGCCCCCGTGTGTGTGTGTGTGTGTGTGTGAAGACGAGAGGAGCACACTTGACGTGGCTCGGCTTATTAAAGTAAGCTTTGGGGCCAAAAGGTGGCCACATCCAACAACGGATTCATGTTGTTTAATTAAATTAAACCGCTGTCGCCGTGTCTGCCCTTTGTTGTGGAATAAAGGCGTTATTAATATTATTACCCTTATTATTTTCATTATTTTCGTTATTGTCATCATCATGATCATCATCATCATCATTGTTATTATTATCATAATGCGGGGGTTGCCTCCATAAAAAAGGGTCAAAAAGTTGCAGCATTTCAGGTGCTTTGCATAATGCGACATGTGAAGTTTTAAGTGTCGATGCTTTTGTCTTCATTGCGCTGCCGCCGTTGATGAGTTCCATAAAATGTGAAACGTTAAATGTGAAACGTAAAATGTAAATACGGCTTAAAATAACTGTGGCCAATGTTGTTAATAAGGCCAAAAATATACACACTTATAAATATACTTATATATATATATGTATTGCAAGGGATGTTCACACAACTGTCGCCGTTCACAGGAACAAACCCTCTACAAGTCCCCAATCTGTCGCCCTTCCGCCCAAATCAGACAATCGACAATTCCGCGAAGGACTGACCCTGAAAATACATATATACATACATACATATATATGTATATGTATTTGTGTATTGTATCTATTCCTATTAACGTTCAGTTCAATTGGGTTGTGGCGTTACCCCAACGTTGCTTCATCTCCCTTCAATTGACTGTTTGTTTATTTGTTTGTTTGTTTGTTTGTGTGCTTTGATTTATTTCATTTGAAAATGATGCAGTTTGCTGCCATCAACGAGTCGCTGTCTGCATCAACCACTTGGGGCAACTTAGCAGCATATTATGGGGTAAGAGCACTGCGATGAACCGCTGTACCAACACACACACACACACTCACAGTTGGTGGCTTGCAGCTATTTTTATATCATTTTTGTCTAGTTCTTTATGCAGCTCAGTCCCCAAGTTGGTCTAACCAGATTCTCTCTGATATTTACTTCATACCATTTCCATGTGTTTACTTATCGTGTACTTAAAGGCACTTGACAATATTTTCCATTCCGTTTAGGTTTTTTCTATTTATTATTTCAATAATGCTTACAACTTTCCGAGATTCGCCTTGCCAAGCAAGGGTCTCAAATTTTTTAAGAATTATGACATAGACGACTGACTAATAAGCAGCGTACTTTGTGAAGTATTTTTCTTTGACCAAAACTTTTAATTAGCTTGATATTGTAACTAGAGGATGAAAAGTACCTTTGAAATCGTGTTATTTTTAATTAATGTCATGCAAAGTTGTCGTGGCTTTTCTAAAGAAAATGTTTTGTCTTAAAAACTTGATTGAAAAAAACTTTACCACAAAAAAAAGCCAGTTTCAAAAGTTGACAAATTTAAAACTTAAAAACTTCCAAGCTCCATACAATCGCATTGTTTCACTTTGAAACTATATTTACTTTAATTTATTCAAATTTTCCATAATAAATGAATGTATAATTAATCGAAATAAATTTCTAAAAGTCAGCAACTCTTTCATTGTTTTGAACAATTTGCAATTTCCACAAGTTATAAATTAAGTTCATCAAATTGGACATTTAAGTTTAATACGATAATTATGCTATTTGATATTATTCTTATATTTGCCACATCGCATGACAAAATAATTGTTAGTTTTTATTTATGCAATATATTTAATATATGCAAATTTCATGATGATTTGCCATTTGGTAGGATACATTTTGAGGGTCTGCTTCCGAATTGTTTACCCTGTACATATTAAAATAATTTGATATAAAAATCTTTTTAAATGGTTTATAATAATATTAATATTCACTTAAATCGTCAGACATTTTTTTAATAATTTGTTTAAATTTATAGAGGAGAATCTACAAACAGCATATAGGGTATTTAGTTGACAAGTCCAAATAACTACTCAATTTAAAAATGTTTTTTTTTTTTATGCAGAGTATAAATTTTCAAAGGTTTTTAAATTTAGTTATGCATATTATAATTTGTTTTTCTGTTGTGAAATAAATATTGTATACAAAGTTTGTCATATATATTCTGTGTCACTGGGAAATGTTTGTTAATAGATCTTAATGCTCTCAGTGGAATTCAAAAACTAGGCCAACACAAACATTTTAAATGAAAATCCTGGCCAAAGTACTGAAAACAAATTGCACTTAACGAATTTTCTTTTTTTTTTACTTTAAGCAAGTGAGTGAAAAAAAAATAGAAATAGAAAAACGAGAAAACAATATTTTCCTGCTCTCCTCTGTGATGTGAAAATTTGTTTGCGAATTTGTAAATAAATCCACAAGTATTCATTCGCTCATTCGCTCATTCATTCGTTCATTCACTTATTTTTAGATACGCATCAAGTTGATTTATTTAGATTAAACTTTTGCCGCTTTTTCACTTGCAGTGGTCTGTGGAGTCGTCGGAAAATGATTTACATAAGAAGGACAGAAAAGAATAAATTGATTTTAAATCATTTTCGCAGACGACTTTATCGAGGAGTGCAGAGAGGGGGCAGTGATGTTGACGGTCGTGTGGAGTGCTCGTGTTTGTTAGGGAAGTGGGGAGGGGGGCAGCGTTCGTATGCAAATAAGCATGAAAATAAGAATAACAAAAGCCAAGTTAACGAGTATTCAAAAACAAGATTAAAATAGGAGTGTTCCTGCACAGACACACAGAGAACGCGTTTGCACCGCATGTTGTGATTTACCGCCCTGCCTCCAACCCCCCGATTACAACAACAGCAACACCCATCCCCATCCCCCCATCCACGATCCTTTGATGTGACAGTTGCAGTCAGAGGCGCACAATTGAATGGAAATATCGTAGCCAGCTTTTCAGGCATGTGTGCGTCATGATGTATGCCTGATGTATCTCGGCGAGTGTGAATTTGAGCTGGCGAATTCTGAATTTTGATACAAGGGCAAGTTGCTGTTGAAAGATGATGGATGAAGGATGAAGGATGCAGGATGAAGGCTGAAGGATGTGGCATGTGGGATGCGCGTCTGTCTAACATGTTTGCTCTTTGTGTATGCTGATTATTTGATGTGAATTTGATTTGTGCTCAACGTTGATTGAAACGAACTCAACTCAGCAACTCTGCATCTCAGCATCTCAACATCTGAAGACACATTGGACAACGGTCCGAAATTTGGAAACGATTCAACTCGAAGCTATTTGCATTTTCACTCAACACAACTTGTACTTTCACTGTGGCTGTGTGGAACTTTAGTTATAATTCACTAGTGCGCCACAAAATATGGAAATTGCACTTGCCACGACTGCTGACACTGCCTTTGCTGTAGCTGTAGTTGCTCTTGTTGCTGCCGCTGGCGCTGCTGTTGCTTCTACCGCTGCTGCTGCTGCTGCTGCGGTTTTGTGACATGCCGCATCAATCTATCACCATTTTCTCACTACATGTACACGAGAGCCGAGCTATTCGATGCCAGCTCCCTATCCCCAGTTGTACTCACTTGTCCACATGACACAGCGCTGTTTGGTGCTCGGGTGCTCGGCCCCCCCAAAAAATTGAATAGGTTGGTAGGTGGAGGCCGGGCTAGAGCGGGAGTTGCCAGTTGGGCTGCCAGCATTTTGAGGCAACCGAAAATTTTGCATATATAAATATTTATGAATTTATTAAAAGCGAACCACATACACGGGCTGAATGGATGAATGCATAAGCCAGCGAGGCAGGTTTGGCAGGCACGGGCATTCAGCCGGCCGGCCGGCTGCTCTATGCCTGCAGACACACATGCCACTTGCCACTTGCCACATGCCGCATGCCTCCATTCCCACTTGCCACATGCACAGACACTGGCTCGATGTTTGACGTACACACATTTTTCTTTTTTCTTGTTTTTGGTACATTTTTGGAAAATTTTGCACTGCATCGGCTACAAGCGACCAGGCAACGAGCGCCCGCTGTCCCCCCCTACCTGCCACAGCCCCTCTCTCTCTCCATCGCTCCAAAAAAAAGCTGTAAACGTCAACAAAAAAAAAGAGCAGTGCAGAAAATGGCGCCTCCGGACTGGGACATGGCCCGAACTGAACTGAAGCTGGCACAGGCGCTTTTGCCATTCATTTGCTGGGGAACAAGGCAATCGCATATTTGCGGCCGGCAAACGAGATTGTCAGGTTTTTGAGTGGATGCAGCGCGCTCCAGTCCTGTCGCTCAAAATTTGCGGCGCGCACTGGGGGCACAAGGCATAATGCATGAACTTGTCATTATCAGGGCCAATTCAATTGAGAATTTTTGGGTGCCTAATGTTCGGTTTGTTGGCCACGGAAAATGGCACAAATGAAATTTTTGGCCGACAATTTTGAAATTTAGCCGCCTGACTGACCAGGTCCAGTTCCAGTCCCTCATTCGCCCAACCCAGCAAAACTGAACAATCGCATGTTGGCCTTAAGTGTTGTGTCGCTTTGGTGATTGCAAATTTGGCTCTGACCCTTGCTGCCAGTTGTTGCCACTTGATTATACGCTTGTTGTCTGCGTTGTCAGCAATGTGAGTAAAATTCATGTGTGTGTGTGTGTGTGTGTCTATGTGTATGTGTGTGCTTGTCAAAGTAATTTAAACTTCATGTCAAATTCAGCAGAGTCATTCAATTTCATCGATGCATAATTTTACAGCATTGTGCTCGGCCCGGCTGCCTGCCCACTTGAGGCTGCCACAGCCACGTATTAACCTGAAGTACTGTAATTGCAAAAACTCCTCGCCACAGCAACATAGACGAACCCGTGGGCACAACGAGAACTCTGTCGAGGCCCCAAACTGAACCGAGAGCACAGGATTAAGGCTCACGCACTACAGCACAATGACGCTTAGTTTTTGGAGATGATGAGACTCGCACCCAGTGGAATTTGGATGGTGGTGGTGGTGGTGGTGCATGGCTTGTGTTGTCGCCTTTGGAGCGGTTGCTTTAAACGCAATTTATGCAAATTCGGTTGTCTAGCAACGTACCGAAGACAGCACATGGCAATCAGCGAAATGTGTTGACAGCCGGCGATGTCAGCCCATGCCACACACTTTCTCTCCCTCTCTCTCTCTCTCGTGCAGTCCAGTTGTGGCACATTTAACACGCTGGCCGTGGCATTAAAACCCACGCGATTAGCATAAACGCATTAAAAATATGCCTGACTGTGCGTAGGGGTGTGCGTGTGTGTGTGTGTGTGTGTGAGTGTGTGTGGTATATGAAACTTTGCATATAACGCTGTTTGTTTTGACATGCTCGATGACAGTGTCAACGGCAAAGTGTCGAGGCCCAAACCGGCAGCATTCATTGTAGCGCCAACTTGGGAACTCAGGATCTCGTCGACATCGTCATGAGCACAAGCTAATCTCCACAATATTTCAATTGCCAAAACATGTTGTTGCTGTTTTATGGCATTTGCATATGTGTGACGCCTTCGTCTAATAAAACCCCACGCCCCCCAACGATTATAGTCATATAAAAGCATTAGGAAACAAAGACAGCCAGCGATAAAGAATATATTACGATGCGGGGAGTGAGGGGGGATTCTTATTACATTTTTGGGTGATTTTCATATTTAAGAACGAATCGTGAATGTAAACTTAAGACGATTAAGTTTATGGCTTAAAGTGAAAGACTTCTTATAGATATGAATTCTACATAATTGAAAAATATCATTTTATATTTTAGAATATGAAATTTGATAACAATAAGGCTTATAAAAGCATATTGAGCTGGAAAATTGGGTATGAATATAAAATATATAGTTATAGTAATTGTCAAAGACTGTCAAAAGTCGGCTTTCTAAAAAATTCAACTTTTAAATTTGACTTTGTCTTAAGACCTTCTTGATTTGTATTATTTTCCAGGCGTTGTATATTTGGATATTTGCTGCAAGTACTTCTAGCCAAAAGGATGAACTTAGAGTCAGATTTATGGCACTTGGAGTAACGGTGCAGTGTGCTAAAGTTGTATTGATGTATATCGTATGGGCATATAATAAATATCAACATTTTTTTACACATATTTATTCCATAAAGAAGTGGCTACCATTGAATGAACGAGCACACACACATACACATACACACACACATTTAATATGCAAATTTTTATATTGATTTATATTTAATCGCTTTTGAGTGCAGCAGCAACAACAACGAGGATTCCAACTCTGAGCCGCCAGCGCTCTACCCACATAAATATGGCCGCCAGGAGCAGATGATGCCATCAAAATGTGAATTGCTGGCGTTCCTCCGAGTTCCCTCCCCGCGGCTGAGTGCAGCGAGTGAGTTGTCCGCTGTGTAATCATAAATAAAATGCACGCATATAGAATATTTATATGCAACACGAGGCAACAACAGCCGCAACCAAAACGCGCGTCCAACGAAAAAAAAAAAAACAGCGAAAAAAGCGCGCTTTAAGCAAATAACACTGGCCCAAAGTGTGAGCCAAGATCTGGTTACTGCTTACCCAAGCCCACGCTCTCAGGCCCAGACTGGCAACAATTTAAACGCAGTGTATAATGCACAACACTACACACACTCGCACACACACTCGCACACACACACATGCTGTCGCTGGCATCGTCATTTAACATTTTGCCTTCAAGTCTCGTTGTCTGGCAAATCACTCACTCACTTAGTGTTGGCTCTCTCTGTGTGTGTGTGTGTGTGTGTGTGAGTGTATAATACGCACTATGCCACAAATTACATTGCTGCAGCTGACGACAACGTCATACTCGCCTCGCACACTAGATGAGTCCGCCTTCTTCGCTGCGTCGCGCTCTGAATTTGTATTGCATACTTTGTGGCGCTGCGAGCTCTTTTTAACCTGTCGTCGACGAAGGCGATGTGGCAATGTGCATTTCGTGCACAGTTTTTGCTCGACTCGACTCGAGTCGACTCGACACTAGTGTTCTTACTTACATATATGTATGCCATCACTCATTTGTCTGCGGCTTGCATTGTTTATCTTGTGCAGCAGCGAAGTTCATGCCACCAACTTCTACTTTTCAACAGTGTCTGCTCGTTTCTGATGTAACTCCTCCTTCTCCTCTGCCTGCGACTCCTCCTTTCCAGCTCTCTGCTCAGCTGCAGTCTGGCTGTTTTAACGTGTTGTCAAATGTGACAAAATTTACTTAACTGTCAACATTATCACGCATACAAAAACAACTATGTTGCGACTTTACCTCACTTTCGTGGTTTGTTAAAAATAAGGGCTTGTGAGCGTTATGTAAATAATGTAATTGCTGAATGAGACTCTGATTTTATATAATATATATTGGAATTACGAAGTCAGTTACTAATTTAAATGTGTGTTTAAGGTCAAGTCTTAACCTAGAGCCAAATTATTTTCCTTTAAGCTTTCCACAACTTTTTTCCGTTTGGCTGTCTTTTCCTATAATTGACATATTTATCCAATTAGCTTTGATTGTAGATGGGCACAGAAATATAGAGCTTGTAACAATTCATATAATTTTGTATATGTGAATTTTCTGACATCAGCGATAACTCTCAACCTGAGCTGGAGATAAATGTTAAAAATATGATTTTTGCATTGCGTTGACATTTACGAAGTGCATCGATTCAATTGCAAAGTGACAACATAAGCGTTCCAAATTCGACTATCAGCGCATTGCATAATTTAGGTTTTACGCTCCAATTCAATTGCGTTGATTCTGGGACTGGCCGAGAGCCGAGCGACAGTGAGAGAAATCAACAGTTGCAAGTGCCACGCGGGCACGCAACGCACACACAAAATCAACAAGTCAGCAACAGAGCAATGCGGGCCACAACGTGGTGGTGCCCCTCTTTGCAACCACGGTCACGCACCACTAAATCGATAATAACAATTGAAATTGTGCATATTGTGCAAAATGCGCACTGAACACAAATACATATATATATGTATATATATATATTTATGTCAAAGGTCGACTTTATGAATTCGTTTGATAAAACCACACCAATATTGGTTTAGTCTACTATTTATTTAGAGAATGTTTCAAAAGATAATCCAATTTGACACTGGGTTATCAATTTACTTTGATTTAGTTGCTTTAGAAAACCTATATTTTGGTCATTTATTTATTGTTTTATATACACATTATTCATTTAATAGAAAAACTAATTAATTCGCTTTAAAATTTTAAATTTAAACTGAATTCCTAAATATCCATTATTTAATTTATTTAATTTAGCATTAACAAGAATTTGGTTTGCTCAAGATTTGCCCAACTAAGCGTATAGCAAATTGCATAATGAGTATTTAATTTATGGAAGCATTTCGAAACAGCTCCGTGTGTGTGTTTGTGGTGAAGCTAACTAAATGGAACATCGGAGTATCGACTGCTCGGAGGATAGATGGTGCACTTGGTGACCCTTTGTGGCATTATCCTTTGTGCGCACTTAAGTGAGTCAAAGGGGGAACACTTTGATCAGCTCAACACATGTGGCTGACGTTAAGCTGCCACAGCAACAGCTTCTGAACCAATCCTGGTCCCCTCTTACACCTTTCTCTCTCTCTCTCGCTGCCTCTATCTCTCTCTCTCTCTCTGTCTGTTTGTGCCTCCTTTTCCCTCTCTCCGAGTGTGTGTGGTCACTAAGCAATGGACCCCCGAGAGTTTCAGTACTTGAAGCATGCACTTTATTGCTTTGCCGTTCGTCAGTTGATGCACTGATTGGTTGATTATCCACACACACACACACACACACACACACACCCAATCACACACCCAGACACACACACGTACACTTAGCGCACCCTTTGAGCTCGTATTCAGTTCGTACTTCCAATAATTAAACAATCAGTTACCCACTCGACCATGCGGCTCGCGTGTCACTTGACACACACTCAACAGTTGTGAGCTCAGCAAAATGTTAACCAGCAACCAGTCAATTTGAAAATTTCGTTGGCTATATGAAATTTGCTTGAGTACTCCAAATGTTGCTCAGTAATTTAACAAAAAAGACTCTCCAACACTTTTTTACTGCACTTAATACATAAAAAAACGATTGTTACATGGCCAAAAAACTATCGCTTAGTTTAAAATCCAGTGCAATTAAACTGCGTATCGCTTTGCAGCTATCTGTGAAACGTGTTGATTCCTAAACTGAAGTAAAGCCTTTGATATTCATGTTGTTGTTCTCTTAACGAATCCCATTGCCAAATTCAGCACACGGCTGAGGCTGATGCCAATTGGAAAGCAATCGCCGCCAGCAGCTGCAATTTTTTGCCCACATTTCTGAGCCATTTTTTCTGCAACAATTCGAAAAGACATATGTATATATCCCTATATATATACATATATATATGAAAGAGAGAAGGGAAGAATACATTCTGTGATGGCTGCGGATCGTTCAATTGCAGAACGAACAAATTTTTGGCTGACCAACGTTTAAACAATTTTTGTGGCGCTTTGTGCAATTGACGGGCCGATAATTAAGCCTGGAAATCACGAATGACTGCGTTTTCCCCCGAAAAAATTGCAGAAGAAAAATTGCAACCGTTACTCAAAACAAATAAAACCCAACAAAAATGGACATCAAAAAATTGGATGTTGTCTAAAGAAAATCTTTGTGCTAAAGTCAATTTCCTTGTTTATTTAAATTTCAAAGTGACAACAAAGCAAAAGTCACTGTTTGCGCTGTTTTCCGAAACATAAACTGGATTAAATTTCGTTTAAAATGTAAATGGAAAGCGCTGACAAAAGGTGATAGAGGAACGGTGCTGAATTATAACAAAAATGTCGTCTTATGGGCAACATCAAAAACTAAACAAACACCTCATCAAAAACATCAAAGGCAACACTTTATTTTTTTTTCTCCCTTTTTTTTAGCAGCCTAAAAGGGAATTTCGAGGGGAGCAGTCGGAAAAAAAAGAAATTGGCAAGAAAAATGATTTTCTTGTGCAGAATGTAGAAAATAAAATCAAGAATTTCACACCTTATCAATTTTGTTAGATTATCAAAACGAAGAATGGCGCCAGCAACCAGCAACCAGCAGCCAGCAGTAACACTGCTCTTGAGGGGAAGCCAAAAAGCTCTTAAATTGCATCATCAACTTGTGGCACGATGCTCGAACTGATACTGAAGCTGATGCTGATGGCATTGATGACGTCGTCTACTTCGTCTTCGTCCTCGTCCTCGTCGTTGCCATCTTCGTGGTCGCCCTGATTGTTGTCATCATCATCGTCGCCACACTGTCATTAAGGAAGTCAAAAACTTAGACCCAAAAAAAAAGAAGAAAAAAAAAAACAGAAGAGCGCGAACTGGGAAATAAGGATGAAGGGTCGGGGGTCAGGGGTCGGGGGGTTTGCTTTGTGTGACAGGCAGCGTTGACATTTATTTTGATTTCAGGTCGAGTGCAACATGGCAGGGCGCCCAAGCTGTGACACTCCGGCCGTAAGTGCGTGCCACCCCCGCAGCAGCCAGCTCCACAGAGATCTCCATCTTCTGTTAACCTGGAGGAGGACTACTCATGCTAATGTGCATTCAGCTTAGCTGCGTGAAAACCTTTGCGATGAGGGTTGCCTGCCCTTTTTGTGACTTAGCCCAGTTCCGACGACTCTTTGTTGCTGTTGCTGTTGCTGTTGCTGTTGCTATTGCCGCTGCTGCCATAGTATAAAAGGCACTAAATTGAATTTAATGTGACAGTGCCAAGTTTGATGTGTGCGTTTATTAATGGCTGCTGGGAAAATACACAGCTCGAAGCTGGGAGGTTGGGGGTAATGATAGCACTCTCTCGCTCCCGGCCAATTTTTGTTCAAATAATTGATAGTCTTTGCTGCTGGGATGCCTAGTTTGGGGGCGGTAATTGCTATGAAATATGGTTAACAGAAGTATTTCGCGAATGCTTTTGTCACAGCAAGTTACGTTTCCAAATGCCAGACTGTGTTTGTAGCCGGCCAATGTCCTGCGAGAGGGAAACCAGTGCATTCTCTGCATAGCTCGTAGCAGGCAGCAACAGCAACGAGACGAGCATATGTAAAAAAATGCCATAACACACACTCACACACACACAAACGGACATAGTTGTGGTCGCCATAAAAAAAGCAAGAAAAATAAATGTAGCCAGAGCCAAGCTGCTAAATTGTGTGACCCTAAAAGTGTCCGGCAACACATAATGCCAAGTTTCCAGTATGTTCAGCATTCAGCTAGTCTGTGATAGAGACTGGCTGCACTCAGCTCATGTATGTGTGTGTGTGTGCGTGTGTGTGTTGCTTACATACTTGCACACACAAATCTCTGACCATGTCCTTCTTTTTTATGCAGACTGTAGCCGGAGGCAGTCGACATCCGAATGGCCGCAAGGAATTTCACAAAATTGCTAGAAAAATTGCAGAAAATTGAAAATGTGCGAGAGAATATAAATTTTTACTGCGTCACTTGTAATGCTAAATTGTTGTTATTTATGGCCAGTTGCGTGTGACTCATGCCAACATTTGCTTACACTTGCCCCATGCACTGCCCTGCCCCGCCTTGCCTGGCTTATTGTTTTAAAGTAATAAAGCTAAAGCTTTGACTGAGTAAAATTTCCCGAAGAAGCTGTTTTATTGGCCTGTAGGAGCAGTCCATTGCCAGAACCCGGAGGGCCAATGGAATGCTCATACAAGCCATCAAAACAGTTTTTCAAATTTTGAGAAATCCTCTCCTCAACACACACAGTCCAATCTCGGCAAATCTGTGAAAGATACCCCGTCCTCTGGACGCCGACAGAGATACGATCATCATGTAAATGCCTAGGGAAAGGGTATATCTATTGTCCTCCATCCATTTGCATGTCTGATGCCATTTGAGTGGCCAACTTGGCTGCGAAATCAAGGCTACCTCGTACTCCTGAAAGCTCTGTCCAAAGAACATTAGATGACTGAATTGCATGCAGGTGGCATCATTGATGATCACGAGACCACGATGCTCATCCGTCGAGACGAGCTTGGGCCGCACCACATACTCCACCACCGCCACACAGCCCAAGATCGCACCACATCGAGAGCCACCCCAACCAGTACTTAATCGGCACATCTTCAACGCCTCCTCCACATCGCAGTACAGCTCGAGGGACTCATCCAGGGGCAGAGTGCCCATGGTCAGCATCGAATACAGATGCTCCAGCTTCCCGCCGTAGTAGCCAATCCCAATGGGATACTCTTGGCGCATATTGAAGTAGTGTTTGGTGAGTCCGCATTTCTTGCTGGGCATCACCTTAAAGATGTGCGTGGGCATCATTTGTGGCGCCACGATTTGTATGAGCCGGAACAAATCGTCAAATTCACATTCTCTCAGCGTTCTGATTGCCACACGTTCCCCGTGCCTCACCAGCACGGAATGCAGCAGATGCAGCTCATTGACTTTGAGGCAGCCACTTTTGCCCTTAACCAGCTGCCGCAATATTGAGTCAAGGCGATCCATATCCGCCACAACGTCAAGGATTGCAGCAATATCGGGATGTTGATCATGATCCAGAAACTCGCTGGGAAAGGGGCGCAACAGCGACTCATAACGATAACTATTTGCAGCTGCCACAAAGAGCGAGAGTCGTGCATCGCAGGCCAGAAGATCATTTTGCAGCCGCTCCTGAATTTGACTGCACTGCTGCAGGCTGATTGACTTGGTGCACCCCCAGCTGGGTGGACTCGGTGAAGTGCCATCACGAGAGCCAACTAACTGCATAGCTTAGAATACACCTGAAAATCGATATGGATAAACAGCTGTCACAACTGCACCTGGCGTGAATTTAAAAAAAAAGGAAAGCAACAATTTAACAGACTCTCAAATTTTTCCCAAAAAATTTGCTAAAGTGACATTTGAAAATGAGAAATGCTCGGCTTTTTCCCCAGGTGCTCGGTGCCAGCTGAGATTGACGGATACGGATTTTGGGCTCCTTTGGCGACATTACGATTCCTGTTTTATTTTTGCTCTCTCTTTTTGTGTTTGTTGTTGTTTGTTTTTGTCTTTTTTTTTTTTTTTGGTGCAGATTGAATTTAGACACTTCTGTGACACGTTGTGATTGTCGCACACTGCAGCAAAGGGGGAGTCTACTGGTGGAGGGTGTGTCTGTAATTGATTAATGGAGCTGATGCACGACGCGTAGCTTATGTTGGGTTGCATGTTTACAGCGCCGTTGCCGCCCAATGATGGGATGCGACGGGTCCAAAGGGCAATCAATTGGACCGCATTGAGTTATGGTTGGACATGAAAGCCACCACCCAATCCAAAACCCGGTCAGTAATATACCCAAACGGGGGGGTTGCTGCAGAGTTATGCTTCTTGATCAGCACCAGCTCTGCAGCAATTTCATTTTATGAAATGAAACCAACAGCAAAAAAAAAAGAAGAGTGTTTCCAAATTTCAGCGGCTGCGTCATTTTATCTACTTTAAAAAGTGCTGGCAGCGGGATGCGTAATTTATTGATATACTCTACCTAAATTATGAGTCCCCTGGGGGGCGCGAGAGCACACATACATATACATATACCACATACATATATACATTCCGGTTCTATTTTTTTTCGGTGCTCGCCTGCAGGTGTCGGTGTAGAAATCAGTTAACCGAGAAAGTTTTCAACTTTTTGCCAGGCTTCGCTGTGTGAAATCAGAAGTTTGAGTTTATTCAAATAAACGCCGACATTAAGAGAGTTGCAACTGTTGCGCTAACGTCGACGCAGTTGCTCTGGGAGCTGGTCTGGGGCTGGGGCTGGTCCCGAGATCCGGAACCCAGGACCGGTCCGGGACACAGCCAGGCGAAGCGGCATAAATCAGAGAGGCAGCTTCAGTATTTGCAACTTTTTTCGTAGATAAACTTTTGACGCACCAAAAGCCACCACCTTTGCGTCATTTAACCCTCTTTGTGTTTTTTTTTTTTTTTTGCCTACTGCCTGAAAGCGTTATTAATATGCGCCGTTTTCTTTTGCAATCTCCAGATTCCATTGCCAATTCCCAAGAGTCAGACCAACTAAATAATTGCCTGGCATATGCTCGAATTCGAATTGGTCTGAAAACGTTACTTTTCTTTCCATTTTCCTTGACCGGCTGGCATTTGTCTTTCTTCTCTTATAAAATGTGAATTAACTTTTAGTTATCAGTAGCTTACGTATAATTGATAGAAATATATAAAATATAAGTCCATATCTTACTCCAAGTCACGTTCTATCTGAAATCTTTCCCTAAAAATCCTATAGAAAGAAAAACGTTTTAAAGACGTCCACAATTCCTTTTACGCTGATGCCATTGTCGTGCAGCTCCAGGATAAAACTTTTAATTGTCCTCGATTTCTGAAAGAAATGCAACAAGAAATAATCAAGATTAAAGAATGTTAAATATCTGTGTTTATAGACAGTATATATTTATAAATATCAATAGAAGACACTCATTATTTGTAGGAAAGTTATAAGATTTCCTATCATTTCCATTCCTATCAACTAGTGTATCTAGTAGTCGGGAAACTCAGTCTATAGCGTTCTAACTTGTTTGTTAATTGCTGTGATATTATATTGATATTGAATATCAAATACATCCCTGCGGTTGTTTGTCAAGACAACATAAATTCGAATCAAGTATGTTTTATTGGGGCTCCTGAGTGCTTTTGCACCTAAGCTAGACATGCACAGGTTTTTTTTTTCAATTATAGGCATTCCATTTACGCCAAATCAATTGGCATATTTTCACACATAAACATAAATTGCCTTCGAGGACTCCGATGAGCATTAGGGAAAACAAACGCGTTCTGCTTTCTGCCATCCAGCCATTTCATAAATATGTGCTGCACGTAGGCCAGCTCAATTGCCAATTAGAAGGAAAACGCCTTGCCACTTGCCACTTGGAAAGTTCGCTTTAAAATACACAGCAAGAAAACTCAGTCAGGAGCAGCTCGGCCGCAAACCGTCGGAAGTTGATTTGTATATGAAAGTACATATGCTCGTACCACAAAAAACCACACAAAAAAAAATATATAGAGATGTGCCACACGAAATACTCGGAAAGTAATAAAGCAATGGGCCCTCAATAAAATGCTGCTATGATATTTTTCTCACGTCTTCCTGGAAAATTATTAGGCAGCCGCGGTCTGTCGACTGCCGACTGCCGACTGCTGAGTGCTGACTGCTGTTTCCTTTTCCCAATAACTGTTTAAAAAAAAAAAAAAAATGGAAATAGATCGCACCTTTTGAATTTCAGCTACGTGCCGGAGATGAGATTAGTTAGTGGGCGGGGCAGACTCACCAGTAGATTCCTTAAGATTTTCGAGAACCTTTTCGTGCCAATACTGTTGACGAGCCGGGCGAACTGTGGATCATTTTCCGTCTTATCGAAGAACGTAGCCAATACCTGATCCTGGGGCATCAAATCCAGCACTCGCTCCACCAAGCCATGAAATCCACCCATCGGCTTTGTGAAGTTGGCCTCATGAGCAAACGGTTTAATCACGCCTGCAAGTCAAACTCAATAACTCAATAACTCTGGCAAAAATATTTAATTAAATGAAATGCACATGACCAGTGCATAGCTTTGACTTTATGCTATTTCCTGCAGACTGCACTCTCTGTCCAACCAACCCCGCCCACTCCTCAAGGAGGAGCAAGCTCTGTCGTTTGGCTTTGTCTGCATAGTTTGCAGCTATTTGCAAACAATTCATTTCAGGTGCTGCTCCTGCTGCGCCTGCCGCTCGTGGAGCCGAGCATGTGTGAACATTGATAAGGCTGCTGAAGCTGCCAGCTCAGCGGGACGATGATATTAAGCATAATGGTATCGTCAAATAAGCACACCGATGGACAGCAGACAACGGACAAAGGACATTGGACAATGGACAACGGACATTGGACATTAGACAACTTGGAAGTTATGCTGCAACTTGTTTGTGTCATGTCATTGCCAAGGTTTATTCTATGCAATTGTGTGTGTATAAATGTGTGTGTGTTTTTGGGTGTTTGTGGGTGTGTATGTTATTGTAAGCTAGACAAAATTAAGCCCTTGCAGTATTGGGCATAAAGGTAACATTTTTTGACTTGCAGGGAATTTTGTAATGTACTCTAAATAAGCTGTTTCGTAAATCATTAAATAATCGTGTTGTATAATTAATAATTATTATAATTATTATTTATGTGAATTAAAATGACTCGAATTCATTCAGAAATAATATTTATAATAATAAATAGGAACTTGTTGTTAAGATGACCCTATCAATATTTGTATCCCTATTAGTAGATTGATCAATGTTTAAGTAGACAAAATGAAAAGAATCCTTTGACTTTTTTGACTGATCCTTAATACCCTCTATTATTGATTAATCTTTTATCGAGCAATATTAGCAACTCGACTTACTTGAAATCTTCTAACCATCCTTAAGATATTGTATAGTTTGTAAATTAGATTCATGACTCATACGCACCGCCGTCCCTCGTTCTGTTTATGACCAACTGGGGTGGTTTTGTTGCCTCCACCACAGAATCGGCAAATTTGTATACATCCAAGCCACGGGACTTGAAAAAATCCGTAAAGGCAATCACCTCGGGCAGCGCAACTATTATCGGCTTAATCTCCGCAAAGAAATCGCTGGAGAAATAAATGTGAGCCCGGCGAATCGATCTGTCGTGTCGAAAGTAACTTTCAACCAAAGCCTTCACATGTGTCACAGGTATTAGATCCAAAAATACACTCATATCAATAGGAGTCACTGGGCCCGCTGGCGTTGTTTCCTCCAGCTGATCCTCCTCCTCGTCCTCGTCGTCCAACTCCTCCATCTCATCGGAGATGGAAAAGAGTTCCGGCTCGCGGTGCTGCGGTTGTGTTGTCGTTTCGATTGGCTTTTTGTGGGTTGCAAATATCAAATCGTCTGAGACATTCTCACTGCTGTTGCTACTGTTCGAGAAGTTGTCCTCTCCACTGGTGTTGGAGCTGAGCGTCACAAATGTCACTTCCGTTTGCAAGTCTGCGTCGACAAGCTCCTCCTCGATTAACATATCCTCCACTATGGAATGCTGCTCCACCATCGGTGCGGCGCTGGCGACAATCATAAAATATCCGATTGCAAACCCGATCGCAACTGGAATGAACTGGCCCCAATGGAGCCGACGAGTTGCGTCGCGTTCTCGCTTCATTTTGCTACTGAGCACCCCAGATCGCAGCATCTGTTGCAATATGCACGACGAGGTGGCTGTAGACTTCTTCTGTAGACTTCAATTATTGCGGGCTATTATTTAATTCAGCGTCAGTGCGGATCTATTTACATGACGTTTATTGTGGGTCACGAGATGTGCAAACCAATTGACTGGCGGCCAGTTCCCAGTTCCCAGCCCGGGGAACGGTCATTATATCATATTTCATTATTTAATACAAGCATTGATTTATGTCGCATATAAATTATGCTAATCTTATTTCAAAAATAATTCGATTTGGGTAATAAAACATGACCTTAGACAATGATGGAACGGTGGAGCAACGGTGGCTATCTGGTATACTGATATGCTTTAAATATATGTATGTATATATATATATCATTAAATACACTTCCGCATATGCAAATCATAGGCAATTTACTACAAACACAAGCCATCGAGTGTGTGTGTGTGTGAATAACTGTGCATGTGTCAGTCTGTGTGTCATTCACACTTTGACAGCTGTTACTGTATCACTCAGTTAGTCACTCTGACTGACATTCATTCTGGCTTCAATTCGCTCACATGTCAAACTGTGCATAAAATATCCCCCTCCCACACATAGATAAGGGATGGTTGGTTAGGGGCAGGGTGAGGTTGGTGGGGAGAGGGGCACATTTACGCTTGATATATTCATTCGCACATTCAGCAAGTTAAGTAGGAATAAAATTGTCAATTTTCATGTCATTATTTCATATGTTGTCGTTGTTCGTGGAGAGGCGCGTTCACTTTCCACATGTAGCAAGCTGCGACTATGAAATGCATACATCCCGTGTGTGAAAGTGTGTTTGTGTGTGTGTGAGTGTGTGCACAGCTATGATTTATTCACTTGGTTTGATTTATTACAAGCCTCTGCCACCTTCCTCCCCCTCTACACTTGCCACTGCGTGTAATGTGAATGTAAATTGTGCGCATACAAACCAATAATTGTATCATCGTCCTCATCGTCATCGTCATCGCCATCGTCGCCATCGTCGTCGTCGTCGTCATGTCAGGAGTGACAGTTCTCTCTCTGGTAGCAATTTTTTACGTAAATAATTTGACTTGGCTTAACTTTATGCAAAGCGACCAGGCGGCAAATTTTATAACATATGACACTTTATAAATTTTAGAACACTTGCCAAAGAGTGTCATAACTTTGGCACGTAACACGCCAAACTTGTCCCTGTTTGCCAAATGCCTTGGGGGGTGAGAGAGTCCTTCTGGTTGCCTGGCCTCCTGTCGCGGACGAAACTTATAAATTAATTTCGCCACACAAAATACTTTGGCAAGCACTCTGGGCCCTTGCCTCAGCTGCCGGCAAAGTTGTCCACGGCCTAAGGAATTGTTGCAAGGAGCAAGTGTTGCGGTTATGGCCAACTTACTCATAATTAACTGCAGTCCGGCACATTCAGGCTGCTAGGGGTGGGGAGCAGTAAGGGTTGTTGTGGCGCACACCTGTGACGGAATACTTTACTTTTTAAGGGGGGAGGGTTGCAAAGTTAATTTCATGCAGCATGCCTTGATGTGTGTGTGTGTGTGTGTGTGCGTTGTTCTTGGTTGGTTCCCGTTTTTAAAATGTTCGGCGCTTTTGTTTATGTTGCGGCCCAAGAACTCGCATTTACCGCAAGTGTCAACATTTATTTCCAACTTAACACTTTGGCGTAACATTGCGCTTAATCCGACGCGCCAGAACTTGACTAATTTTGTGCAAAGTTCAGCATTAACATTACCGCAAATTAGCAAAAGTTTTGAGCACAAGAAGAACAAAAAAAAAAAAACAACAAAAATTGCACAGAAATAAAATAAAATCCAGTTTCCAGCTTAAAACAAAATGAACGCCGAGCCGCCATTTGAGTTGTTGTTGCCTGTGGTTGTTGCTATTCTTGTTCCATGTTGCAAGTTGTTCTTGTTGTTGTTGTTGTCTGTTTCCTCTACACTGGCTGCTGCCTCTTGCCTGTAGTCTGTAGTCTGTAGTCTGTACTATCTGCCTGGTTCACTGACTGCCATAAATTAACTTGCCCCGGCAACGGAAAACTGCTTGCGCGAGCATTTTCCTAGTTGTCGACTGCGACTTGCCAGATTTTTGTTTAATCTGTTAGTGGTTGTTGTTGTTGTTGTTGTCGTTGTCGCAGCCCGACTTGAGTCTTGGGTAGTTTTAATTATGTGACAGAGACACAGACACAGACACAGAAAGAGTACCAAACACTTGTTTGCCAAGCTCACTTCCCAATGCCAGCCTTTTCTACATTTTGCAAATAGCTCACTAAAAACAGAAATAAATCAAATTCTTTGAAATTGATTAACAATATTATTTGATTGGCACAGCCGTTTGAAATAAAATTACATGCAATTTAAATTGATAATTCAATAAATTTCAATTCTCAATTTATTGCGAAAATGCATATGAAAGATGATTGTTTTACGCAACATATTTTGGTCAAATATACTAAAAATACTGACATTTAAATATTTCTGCTACTCACTAAAAGGTAAATAGTTAAAGTAAAATTGATTTTGAAAAATAAATAATTAATTTAATAATAAATTTCACATTTCTTGACCTACTTGAAAGTAGCTAGTTTCATTCTCACAAAAGGGTAGTCTAAGAATAAAATGTATAAATGACAAGAACTTGCCCCACGTCATCCGTCAATATTGTTTACGATTCATCTAAGCACTTAACAAATGTCAGACTACAAAGTTTCGCTTTTTGCATGACAACCACAGCTGTCCACAAAATGTCAGCCATCAGCGATAAATAGAGCCTTGATTTATGAAAGGTGTAGAAAATAAAAACAGAAAAATACAACAGACTAAATGTAATGGGAATAATCGAATCAAAATGCTTTTGTCAGCTTCCTGTCGTTGGTAAAATGTGTTCATAATTTTTTTATGATTTTCATAGCAATTGCAGCGCGTTCATATTTTCAGTGTTCCTAACGCAATTCGGTCTATCGAACTATCTGCTTATCATTTGTTTGCCTGACCGCACACAGGACTTCAGGTGTCCTTACCTTGCAGGAGAGGGTTGCTCATTGCTGTACCAGCTACATTTGGGACTGCCTGTTTTCCTATCCCAAACCAACTTTATTACTCCAGCAACGTTCAATCAATTGTTTTCACTGCTGCTGCCAGGGTGGTGCTGTGGTGCCGTGCGGTGGTTTTTGGTGGTGGTCGACGCTTTGAAGCGAAAAGTTTGCTACGCTTTTGA
This sequence comes from Drosophila kambysellisi, assembly GCA_035042185.1. Lineage (NCBI taxonomy): Eukaryota > Metazoa > Arthropoda > Insecta > Diptera > Drosophilidae > Drosophila > Drosophila kambysellisi. The sequence goes on from JAWNLS010001251.1 coordinate 9,108,003, forward strand.
CACGTTTGGCAAATATTTGAGCACGTCTAAAAGCGCGTAACGTTCGCGGACGGTGCTCATATTTTGATTTTGAAGTCTCCAGCCTCTCTTCTGGACTGGGAAGCCCCTACCCCACTCACTTCCCCCCCACAGTTAAACACAAACTCCCAGTGGCTACCAGTAGCAGCTGGGAGAGTTGCGTGCCGCAGCGTACTTTGGCCTTGTCCATGGCTTTAATTAATTTTCGCTTCCGTTAACAATTTTTATGTGCAGATTTGAAAGGCGGACAGGCGGACAGGAGGACGGCATTAGTGAAGTTCGCATGTGCTGATTTCGTGTTTATGCTTTCTTTAATTTGCCACTAATGCCCGCACAAGTATTTGTGGCACAGCATTATTTGCCGGATACATGCGATTAGATTGACTCAGATTGCAAGCCATAAGGAGCGTGCAACAAGTTAATTACGCAATTCAAGCTCCTGTTTTACTTGATATTTATTGTGATTTTGTATTTGATTATTGCTCAAAATATTTGACTATTTTGACTAAATTCCAAGTCATTCACTTAAATAGGACATGGCCAAAACCAGCAGGCAGGCAGGCAGGCAGGAATTAGGAAAAATAAATAACAAAATGCCAGCAAAGATGTACAAAAATAAACTGAAAGTCTTTTGAAGTTGCAAAGTAAAAGCAACGACAACATCGACGATATAAACTTGGCGCTTTTTGGCTTTGACGCACGTAGCTGCTGATTTCAAAGTTTATCCTGTGTGTGTGTGGCAGCAACACACAAACCTGAAGCAGTAGCTGCCTGCCTGCCTCGAAAGCCAAAAGGAATCGACAACGTGCGAGTTTTGCTCAACAGCAAAGTCCTCTAGTCGCAGCGCTTTTATTAAGCTTATACATTTTTTATTTAAGTATTTTTTATTTTACTTTGAACGAGTTGCACGAGTATCGCGACCAAAAGGAGCTGCCACACTCATGTGACATTTATTTGAGTTCTGTCATTGAAGGCTGTCAGTAAATCATGACCCAAATTTCTGACAGCTCCATTGCAAGCATTTGACAATTTGCATCGTAAATTACCAAATCGTTAATGTCATGCTGAAAAATACAAAAAAAAAATCAAAATAGAACTACAAATAAAAAACCACAAATAAATCTGTGCGATATTTTATTAAATGCCCAGCGGGTCGGAGAATAAATTTGAAAATTTCAATAAAAATGCCAAACGACACCGCTGGGCAGTTCCATTGGCCCACTTGAGCTGTTCCTCTCTGTACACCTCTCTCTACCTAGCCCGCCACATTTGACATATGATATAATAAACTGTTGCAATGCGCTTTTAGTTGCAATTCTGGCGATTCCCATCCATGAGCCCACAACTGTCCACATTTTATGCGACTAACTCGCTTTACACAACAGCTTTCGATATTTGGCACTTGGCACACTGAACATCTGTTTGCACTACATAAAAAAAAATAAGATGCTGTAGTCGAGTTGGCTCGACTACGATATACCCTTAACCCAGTTGTTAAATATATTTTAGTTTTATTGGCAAAATTCCCTTTAAAATGATTTGCACTCAAATGTTCAGTTCTGCAAGTGCATTTCTTACAGAGTATTTTTGCTCACAAGCAGATACATACATAAATACACACATACACACGTACACGAAACAGTATTGTCGGGGCTCTGCAGAATACACACAAATATATTGACGCTAGCGTCGATTATCATGCCATCTCTTTCTCACACATGCGCTCACCTATTTATATGCATACAGAAAATGCTTGCGGCTGCTGATAGAAATGAGATCAATATGAGAATACATTTTCGACTATATCTTTGGTGTTTCTTGTCCAAATTAGAAGCTTCTGCCTCTTAAATTGTGGAATTTATTGCTATCGGAAATCGAAATGTATCGATAATTAAAAAACTGAGGCAGTTATCGATAAAATAAAGCAAACTTGATATGCGCCTGGTACACGAGAACTTATATCCAAATTTGAAGTCGCTAGCTCTTATAGTCTCTCAGATCCGCGTGTTCATACAGACGGACGGACGGACGGACGGACGAACAGACGGCCAGACAGACGGACAGGGCTATATCGACTCGGCTGTTGATCCTGATCAAGAATATATATACTTTATGGGATCGGAGATGCTTCCTTCTGCCTGTTACATACATTTGCACAGAATCATTATACCCTTCCTTAACCCTTTAATGGGTTAAGGGTATAAAAACGTTGAAAACAAATCGAATCGGAGCTGTGACATTTTTTGGTTTGCAATTGCTAAACAAGTCCCGAATATTTCAACAACTGCCCTGATTTTGTGCCATGCAAAGTATCAATATTTACTCGAATGCTGGTACACCAAGCTCAAATGTCCAAAGTACCTAGTGATTTTTAGAAGCTCATGGGATTAGTTGTTAAAGTTAAAGTTATAATTTAACTGCAAGAATTTCAATACATATTTTGATATATGTTTATGAACATTTCTGGTAGTAAACTTTACTAGTCGATTTACCTAAACAAATACTACTCGAACTCAACCAGAACTAATCTCCTAAATCAAAAATATGCCAAGGGATATTTCCGGAGTTTTCCTTTTCAATTTGTACCACTTGTCGTATGCTTAATAATGCTTTGACTCTGCGCCACGTTCTGCATATAAATTGCTTAGTTTTATTATCCTTTAAGAAATTGTTTGGTATCGCAGAGAAAGGTGCGAATTGCGTTTGTTTTTATGCTCTTGACAACTGTCCAAATAGTTGGGGGGCCAACTAATGGCAGGCAGGCAGGCAGGCAAACTGGACACCTGCACACACCTGGGCATTCATAAGGCATGACACCAAAAGGAAATCAATTTCCATATGCAAAAACTTTTTAGTGCACGTGCCGGCCATGGCCGAAATCGAATTTCATCCATAAAATATTCAAATTGCGCTGTTGTATAAACGTCGCATAAACATTTTTTGTGCCACTCACGATGCAACTCAAAGACACACAGCATACATACATGTATGCATGTATGTACACATGTATGTACATATATATAAAAACAAACATATATATACATATTTATAAACTTCATTCCACACACTCTGCTCATTCGATCAATTCTGGGTGTTGGTTGGGGTTTACCTTTCGCTCTCCTTACGCTCCCTAGCACACCATATATATTTTTATGTAAAAAACGGACCAAAGCCGTAGGCGCTTCGAGCGAGTTCGATCACTTAATATGTCCCGTGGCAGAAATTCAATTTGCAGCACATCCGCAGACGATGGACCAACAAAAAAAAAATAAAACTGCAAATGTTGTTGCCTTTAATGCCCAAAAAGTGCAAATGTGTCCGCTGCTGCTGCTGGGGTCCAAAACAATGCGCACAAAAAGGTCCGTTAAGCCCTCTTGGTCCTTTACGGACGTAAAACGTACGCGCAAATCGACCAGGCAAATTCTCACACTCTTACACACACACACACACACATACACACATAGAAGCACACACACGGTTGGACACTTTTTTGGTCAATTTTGATGGGGCCTGGCCAATAGTTCGAGTTCGATTTGGATTTTTGACTGTTTGAAGCTGCGAACATTTGATTGAAAATTGATTTCATTATGAGCAATTGATGCACTGCAGGTGTGAGTTCCGCCTCTTGCGTGTAATTGGAGTTTTGAATTGATTTTGTGTACGTACTATATACATATTTATGTTATTCATTTCTCTTCAGTTTATTGGCTGCTTTAACTACACGAAAACACACACAGCTCACATTCGTTTGCTTGCAAATTAGTTGCGGCATTTTGCTTTTCTGTTGCAAATGCAAATTTATTTGGAATTGCCCGACAACAGTTGGCCACAGTCTGGTTGCCCAGAAGAACTCTGTGGAATTTTTAAAAAAGTAATGCTAACTAAAACCCCCAAATCTGCCACCGCCTCCGCAATCGCCCTCTCCCGTTGGAATTAAGCCGCTTATGGCCAGCCATTTGGTTGTTCTTGGCTCGTGTTTTTTAATGCGCCATGTTCCGTTTCCTTTTGCTCATCTTTGTCCGAAATATTACTTTGTTGCCATTTCACTTAAGGCCCGTTGCCCAAGTGCACTTGTGCCAACCCCAAAATGGCTGTTGCCCGCCACCAACTTCCCAGAATATATTTAGCATAAAAGGTGTACGAGATGGCGACCGAAATGAGGAGCGGCAACAGAGTTTCCCTTTGGTCTCTCTCCAAGCTTGACGCTCGCTGTTGATATTTTGCATCAAATTTCGAGAAATTTGATGCCAACCTATTCGTAGCTGGGAAAGGGCAGACAAGGAATCCACAACGACATTTTGAGGTGACACTTTGGGTTTGAGGTCGCCGCAAAGTGCGCTAGATATACATTTACATAATGCCCAGGAACGCCAAAATGCAAATGAGTACAAATTAAATGTGGCCAGAGTGCATTAAGCTACAAGCTAAATAAATACTGACATTCTATATAAGATACTGCCTGCACTTCCGCTGACTATCAAAAAGCTTTCTAGGTGCGCATATGATTCAAAATTCAATAACATTTTGTTCACAATTGTAGCAGTAAAAATAGATTATATTTCTTTTACAAACAGCCACGATTACTTGTTACTTTGTTCACAACGATACATATCTTCCTCTTCTTCAACATGTGGTGATCGATATCAATGTTATGTACAGCTGTTAAGTTACAGTCTTATTACGCCTGTTAATGTTATTAACATTAACAAGTCTGTAACTAAAGCGAATTGTAGTAAACAATTAAAATTCTAGTTTTTAATTAAATATAAACAATTTAAATTAACTGTATTATTTGAAAAGTGAACAGTGCCTTTGCATAACGAGTCAAAAATATCAATAAATATTAAATATCCAAATTAAATCACACACAACTTATTTGTAATTGGAATCAAATTGAAAATGCGTGACAAGAAGCAAAAGAAGCAGAAGTGCATCGATGCGGCCGAAAAAGTGTTCAATTTGGATCGTTTGCCTCGGGTTCTGGACACATTTTGGCGCAAGGATACGAAGTTGCCACCTTGCCGCATGAGTGGTCTGAATAGGTTGCGCGTTGATTCGATGAACAAATCGTCGGCATTTTCGCATCGGGAGCGTCAACTGAACAATTTCCATGGCCTGATGCCCGTTGTAGTTCGCAGCATCGATACGCAGGTGGAGGCATGCTGCAAATACTTGGCCACATTGACCACTTTCTATCAGAAGCATTTATTTCTCACAGAACTGGAGGCGCACGATCGCAGGCTGTTCTATACCATGCTGATGAGCAATCCGGAGAAGTACTTGTCCGTGTACCACAGCTCCAATGCTAGAGATTCGGTGATAAATTACAGTTATCTCTTTACCAAATGCAAGGGAATGTTTGTAACGATCAAGGATCGTGGCCATGTGTTCCAAGTGCTCAGCAACTGGCCACATCGCCATGCAGTTCGGTATTTAATTGTGACGAACGGGGAGGTGGTGCTGAACATGGGCGATCACGGCGTCAACGGTTACCCAATGGTCTTCTCCAAACTGCACCAAAGTGTCGTCTATGGCCGAGTTCCACCCGAGACGTGTTTGCCAATTATGCTGGATTGTGGCACCAATAACAAGAACCTGTTGCAGGATCCCCTCTACGTGGGTTGGCCACACAGTCGCATCACAGGACCCAAGTACGAGTCCTTCTTCGAGGAGTTTATGCTCGCAGTCATGCGTCTGTTTGGACCACGCACTTTGATACAGACAGAGAACTTTAATGTAAACGACGCCATCAAGCAGCTGGAGCTGTATCGCAACAGGCAGTGCATCATGGACATAGATCTGCAGTGCCTGGGAGCTTGTGGGCTGGCGGGTCTGCTGGTTGCCAATAGAGTCAGCAACAGGAAGTTGACGGATAATACGATACTGTTTTATGGCTATGGCGCCTTCAACGTTGGCATGGCATACACATGTCTAGCCCAATTGAAAGACATGCAGCTGGATGAGGGTGCAGCAAGGGATCGCATTTGGTTCTGCGATGACAAGGGATTGGTTGTGCGTTCACGTTGCGATGACACAGTTCCCGTCCACCTGCTTAAGTTCGTGAAGCGACACAAGCCCATTTCTAATCTGCGTGAGGCAATTGAGGCCATTAAACCCAATGTTTTAGTTGGCTGCAGCACGCAGCCAAATGTGTTCAGCAAAGAGGTCATTAAAGCAATGGAACAGAGTTGTAAGCAGCCCATCATCTATGCCATGTCTCGCCAGTCGGAGCTGGCTGAGTGTAGTGCAAATGATGCCTTTGTCTATACGAAAGGACGATGCATTTTCATTTCAGGTTCGGAGCTGCCCCCATTAAAGTATGCCAATAAATGGTATCAGCCGGGCTATTGCACCGTCAATTATATGCTACCCGGATTAACGCTGGGTGTCATGCTGTCCGGCATGACAAGCGTGCCGGATGACACATTTCTGGTTGCAGCACAACGACTGGCCAATCTCGTATGGCCCAATGATTTGGAAATGCGCAATTGTTACCCGCCCATACGCAAGTTGAAATGCATTAATCAACAGATTACCGATACCGTATTCAGCTATGCCTATCGTCGCCGTATTGCCACGCTCTGGCCGGAGCCGAGCAATCCCACGAGCTACATCGAGAGCATGATGTACCAGACGGACTATGGCCCGGAGATTTCCCAGATTCATTGTACGGAAAAACAGAATATTGGCACCGCCGAGTCCGCTACATACTATAAACAAAACATCTAGAGCATCGCTTGTACTATTTAACGATATGAGGTTAATTATTAAATCTGCTCTAAATACTAATTGGATTTTGTGGCTCATTGGAATGTGTCTTGCTCCAGTTGCAAGTGGCACGTCAAACCCAAGCCCCGTCATTTCAATGCGGCTGTCATTTGGGTATCGTCAAAGGCAATAGTGCTTGGTCAATTAGTTGCATGCAATGGTCTCATGTCAATCCATGAGTGTGTGTGTGTGTGTGTGTGAGAGTGTTGTTGAACTTGCGACTGGAGCGCGAGAGTCAAAAACTGTTGAGAACAACATTTTCAATCGCTGTTGCAGTTGTAGTATTGTGTAATAAATTGAAACAACCACCGTAAAACAGCATTAAACAAAACCGCAACAAAAAATGGCAGCCAAATTAAATTGCATGCTTGCGAATGACTGCGCGAATGTGTATTAGTGTGTGTGTGTGTGAGTGTGTGTATGTGTGTATATCCTTGCCTGCCACTGACAGGTTCTTTACTGAGGATAGCATGTTGTCCCTTTCCCCTGCCTGAGTCGCATTGGTTTCATTTCATTTGTCAATGTGGCAAATGAAATACATGCGGCACCGCTGTGTCGCACTGCTGTTGCTTGCCCCATCGCATGCGACTCCATTTGTGGTTAATAACAATGAAAATGACCTGGGGTCAGGCGATTGCCCTTGTTGTCCACACGTAATTGAAAAAAAGCAGTCTCCGCCTTTAGTCATTGTACAAAATAAATAGTTTAATGTCTATATTTGCAGCTTGGAATCGCCACAGATAGGAGCAATTTTATTTAATTAATAAATAATCATATATTCAATCCAGCAAAAATAAACGACAAATATTTTCTATTAAAGAATCTTATCACATTTATTTACTGCATTTTTCTTTTATGTTTACAGCTAAGTTCTTTGTTTAATTGTAAGTTTACATAATTATTTTTGTTTCCTTTTTTTTTTGTATGTTTTTGTTTTATGAAATATTAAGATAGCTCATGATACGTTCTTCAGGGCAGCTGTTTTTTTTTTATTTTTCATTTTTTTTTTTATCGATTTGTAGTAATAATTCATTATATATTTATTATAGTTGACCATAGACAGAAAACTGTATACATATATAAGTATATGCAAATGTTTTTCAAGCGCGAATTACTTTTATTGTATGAATACTTTGTATAAACGGGTTTTTTTTTGCCTATACGCTGTGATTATTCTTTTATTTTTACAAGGATCGTTTCGTTTGTTATTATGCTATTTTAACTATATAAAGTACAATGCATATATATATATATATATATATATATGTATACATATATATATATTTATTTATTTTGTATTTATGTTAAATTTGTAATTCATTACTTTTGTTATTTTTGTTTATTTGAGTTACTTTTTTGTTTCAATTACCGACATTGCAATTTACTTCATTTACGGGTCATCATATTTTTTATTTGCTCAACATCATGTGATTGTCATACAAAACATTTCACATAATCTTTGAATTATTTACAATAAATCAAAAATCAAAAATGTCTACAAAAAGCAAAACAAACATTTGTATCAAGTTAGAAGCTCAGAGCATTAGTTGCTGAAAAGTACATAAATTACTTTTAGTTCATTTACAATGGATAGATTCGAGATTCGATTCCAAGCTAAAAGTTTTTTTCAGTGTATAACTTCTAGATGGAAACATTAAAATTTTGTGGTTGTTGCCTTTTCTTCTTATTTTGTTTTTGTTTTTGCTTTTTTTTGTTTAATTTTTTTGTGTTAAGAAAACGTTTAGAAAAATATTTCAATAATTTATGCATATACGTATTTAATATGCATATGCACATATGTAAATTGTACATATGTGAATATTTGCTTATGCACTTCTTCTTCTTCTTCTTTATTTGCGTTACCAATTTTCATGGCTTACTGTTTAGAGAAGCGTTTAGTTTTCCATGTGTGTTCAAATGCATTTCAATATTTGATGGCAGTTTGCATTCTAATTAATAGTTGATAAGTTCGATTTATCGCTTGCTCATTAATATTGAATTATTCATCGGGGGTTTGTCGGGCAGCCATGTATTAGATATGCATATATGTATATATATAACCGTATTCGTATCCGTATGTATTATTCTTCTACATAGATTTAGATTCAAATACTATTTGCATTTATCCTGCATGACTGCGATTTGAGATTTAAGTTAACATTACTAAAATGTATTTGCCACACAAACTTACTTACAGCTATGGTTAAATATATTTATGTAAGTTTTTTTTTGTATTTGTATTTGTATTTGTATTTGTGTATGTATATGAGCATGTTGGTCTCAATGCAGTAACTATGTGTATGCATATATATTGCTTATAGTAAACATCAGGCTAACCCGCAATCTATACAAAAACGGCCAAAATGCCGTCAGCGTGTTTTTGTTCGCCATAAAAATATTTTAAAATAAAAACCCAAAAAATCTGAATATCAAATAACTAAAATTAGCTTCTAGCGTACTTGAAATATTTAATTTATATGCCAAGACCGAAAATATATATATTCTAAAATCAGTTTTTTTCTTTTGTTTCGATTTGATGTACCGCACATCATAAAGACTTAGATTCCGTAAAATAATGCATTTACCCAAACGATATCCTATATGCTATGGATTAATAACTAAATCTGCGTTATATACAAAAATCGCCTAAGCCTAGAGACCATCAGAGTCACGAGTTGGGCTGTGCGCTTTATCGGATGTTTTTAATATACATATACATATGAATATATATCTTGAAATTTTGGTTCCATAAAATACAATGTACGCCAGAGGTTGATGTATCATATCTTTAAATACAATATCTACGATCTATTTATACATAGCTATTCATAAAACTAATACTAGAATTATTAAACAAATATTGCTAGTTAATATACAAATTCGTTTAAGATCTTTCCCATGGCCAAGCGACTTTGTATTCGTTTTCTGATTTATGTTTACCGTTTTTTTTTGTTTTTGTTTTTCTTTTAAATATTTAAAGTTATGCACAATCATGAAAAGAAAATCCAAATGCATTACAAAATATACACAAACTGAGGCTTAAAAAACGTTGAGCTTTACTTGAATGATTCGTTTGATATTTCGCATGTCCTTGTTGCCTATGTATTACATAATGTATGTATGTATGTGTGTGTTTGAGTGTGTCCTTGTGTCATGTAGGTGGTTGTATTTGCATTTGCATTTGCGCCTTTTAGTAAGTATCTTAGCATAATTTAGTGATTCTTTCTGTTTATTTGGTGCAATCGCCTTGGCAATCGCAATAGAAATAGAATTAGAAATAGAAATAGAGACTCTGTTCATCTATGTAAAACCGTATTTTCCATTTTTCATTTCATGGCAGGATCCTTTTGTTAGTAACTTTAAACGTTTACTCTTCACTTTCTTAGCGCTTCATGCTTCATTCTGGCTAGTATTGAAATCAAACAGTTTTCTTCTTGTTGTTTTGTTGGTGATGTTTTGCTGTGATAATAGTTATTTGTTGTTTGTTAGTTGATCTGGTTATTGTTGTTAATTCGAATGCCAAACGAAGAGCACTAAACAATTTCTATATATATGTGTATGTAAATGAAGCAAAAACATATTGAAAACATATTGAAATATTGTCTTTCAAAAGCTTAAAAATGTCAGTCTTTGTAGTTGGTTTGCTCGGCTCTTGTCACTGCTTTCTGGGTGCTGCTGCTGCTGCTACTCATTACTCATCTCCTGGCTGTTTCTTTAGTCCGCTGATGTTGCTCGCTGTAATCAGATTGAATGGCAAACATACATATATGCAAACATTAATATCCATTATATCTATTCCAACGGGTTCACAAAAGGTGCTTTGAGTTTCAGCGTTTTTCAGCCACAACTTACTTTGACTAGCAACTTTTTTAGAAACTAGCGCACATCGCAAGCAGAAACACGAAAATGTACAATTGATGGCCAAATTTTGGGCGTACACCCGCCGACAAGAACTCAAAGCTGTACAAGTACTCTGGCGAGTGGGCAGCAGTGTTGGAAAGAGGGGGAAGGCACAACAACAAGAGGGCAAAGGGCATAAGTTAAATTTATTCGCTTATAGGATTTCATTTGCTGGGTACAACAAGAAGGTGCAGAAGGTACCAAATGTGCTAACTTGACTTGGCTCTCTCAAGTCTCGCATACTCACTTCTGGGTCAGACCAAAGCGTCATTGCTGAAAACATCGTTGACATGTTTGCCTTTGCCGCTGCCGCTGCCGCCGCTGCTGCTGCTGCTGCTTGTCGCCGTCTTGTCCTTGAGGCCACATTGCTGCAACAACAACACCAACAAAAGCAAAATAATTAATTAGACCAAAAAATATGCGCATTTATACTGAAATATATATATATATATAAACTTTTGGCTATAAAAATCGAAAGAAAGAAAAAACCAAAAAATAATATCGTTAATTGCAAGCGACTCGGAAGCAGGCGGCGTGTAAAATGAATAACATGGAAATTAGGCACAGAATCTGGCGATTTGCATGAAATATTAATTAAAACAATTAACGACAGCTGCCACCGCCTGCTGCCTGCTGCTAAATGTATATTTAATTGGTACATTTCACTTACCTCCTGTTTGGCCTGCCACTGCTTCATGGCTGATTTGTATTTCTCAAACTCGTTGCACCAGTGCGAGTAGATCTTCTGATAGTCCTGCTTCTGCGAAGGTGGCGAGCATCTAATTTCGCGGCGACAAAATAAAAGGTATACAATAAGTTATCGTCGGGTCGATTCTCTGCACGGAAATTAAACTTGCAGCAACCCAAAAAAACAAAAAAAAAAACACAACATGCAAAAGTCGAAAGTTTCACACAAAATGCGCACAACTTTCTAATTGCGCAACGGATATTTTGACGCCAGAGGCGGTAAATTTAATTGCCAGAGATTGTAAGGGGTGTTTTTTTTTCTTCTTATTTTATTACATTTGAGGGAGAAGAACTCACCTGTGCGCATCGACAGTGACGCCATAGCTGCAGAGAAGTGTGCCATCCAAGTAGCTATCGTATCTGCCGCCGTCGCCCTCGTTCACCGCCAAAAGTACCAAACCGCCCTCGTTCGTCTCAATATATTTGGTGGGGGTGTAGCGCACCTCGTAGCTGCCAGACGGAAAATAAGGAAAATGTTTGAGAACCCAGAGCAGATAAGGAGATTTTCTATTTTCTATTTTCTATTTGGTATTTGGTATTTGGTATATATTCTATTTTCCATTTTCAGTTTGTATTCGCCCATTTGGCAATCCGAGCGAGCGCGTGGAAAAGTGTCTCTCAAGAAACGCACAATAAAAATCAATATAAAGTGTGTGTGTGTGTGTGTGTGAAAACTTTGACAGCGCCAGCTGAAAACTTTTTCCATTACAGACAGTGGGAGGGAGACATAGAGACAGACCCACAGACAGATGACTACTTATTGCCCGCACTGTGACGCCGCGGTGCGTCCTCAAATAAGCGTAAAACGCCAAAAAGCAGACTTCAATAGTATTTTAAAGTGTCAATTTACCGCAGCATTGGCAACGCCAACACCAACTCCAACTCCAATGCCATTGCCATTGCCAGGACTCGACGCACTGGCAGCCATCGCATCGCTAAGTGAGATGAAGCAAAGTTTCGCTTACACTTCCGATTTCATTATTTGCTTTCAATTTTCATTGCGTTGCCTCGCTTTAAGCCAGCTACCAGCTACCATCTGCCAGCTGCCAACTGCCAACTGCCAACAGTTAGCTACTTCGTCTCCAAGGAGGCTCCCATCAAATGCTGCCGTTTAATCTACGGCTTCGCATATTTAAGAACCATTTTTGTACTATTCTCTCTTTCCATTTAATGACTAACAAGGGCACAATAAAGTTGTGCAGGTGAAATAATGTAACTCCCACTTCCCCCGCTGTATCGATCGAGAAATACACTCAGAATAAAATAGCATTGAAATAAATTATAAATTTATGTTCACAATTTTCTTAATAATAGAAAAAGCGAAAATGAACTTTAATGGAAAATTCCAAATACCTTGTTTTGTTTTCCAAGTGTAGAGACTTAAAATGTTGATTAGAAATTCAGCACTTACCGTCCCTTCTCCGTGGAGTGATGATACCAGCGTGTCTGCTTCTTGCGCAGCACATCGGGCATCTTGACGAAGCAGGACAGGTGGAGCGTCTGGCCATAGGAGGAGGTGACACGTTTGCGCAGCACACTCGTATCGCAGATGCCGGATGTCTCGTTGGCCACGTCCTGAAGCAGGCCCAGTTGATAGGGCCGACAGGCGTTGACCTCCTTGTCCCAGCCACAGTACGGATCAGCCACACAACGGAAACAGCTGTCATAGCGTCGAGCACACATGGCCAGATCAATCTGCTTCACCTGATGATCGGTGGCCAAATACAGCGAGGACGTCTTCTGACTGAGGATCAGCTCCCGGATGGGTTCATTGCGTGGCGATGCATCAAAGATGTCCACCAGGCTCGAGTGACGTTGGCCATAATGCATGAACTGCACTATCTTGTAGATTTGGCCAGTGCTCGTGGCCACAAAGTACACCAAAAACTCCTGGTTCAGTTTATCAATGCGTATTCTGGGGGGAGGGAAGAGAAAAACGACAAGAGAGTCGGAGTTGATGAATCGCATCTACTGTTTTGACAGTTGTACTGTGCAACACATATCTCAAATGCACGCGACTTGGCCAAGTTAAGACAGTTTTTTGCCATGGCAAAACAAAACGTTTAACTAAAAGCATATCCTGGAGCGAAATGCTCATAAGTTCTGGCCAACTTATTTTACAAGCAGCAGCCAACGGAAAAAAACCAAAAAAAAAGGGATAAAGGAAAAAGAAAACAACATTTTTGCTGTCAGTGAGGAAGTGCTTCCAAAATGTCAGCATTGTCGTGGTCTGCGTTGGACCGACTCTCGGCGAAGTGCACTGTATAAACTTGGCAAATGTCAGCAAGCACACACACACACACACACACACACGCACACCACAACCGAAACACACACATTCGGGCCAGAACGTGGCTGGTTGCCAGAGGCAACCAGTTTCAGTTGAAGTTCGCTGCTCTCAGCCCGCTAATGAATACATTTACACATTTTACTTACTTGTCGACGACGAGGCGGGTGAGGATGACGTCCCGTTTGTAGAATACCGGATTGCCAAATTCATGATCGACCGCCTTGTCCATTAGCGGATGTTTGCGTATGAAATTCAACACCGAGTCCGGCAGCGTTGCGGTGTCGTTGTGGCATGTGCCCGGACGTGGTTCCGGCACTTTTGAGTTCAACACGGGCAGCCAGGCACTGTTCGATGTCGCCTGCTCTTTAAACTTGCCTACGCGAGTGAGTAAAAATATATATGTGTGTGTGACAGACAGAGAGAGAGAGAGAGAGAGAGAAAAAGTGTTAATTCTTTTTTTATGTAGTCCATAAGAGTGCAGCGCTGAAAAGTATGCTATGTTAAATTTATGTGTGTCAACACGCTGCTGCATCAAATGATAAATTACTCAACAGCTCACTGATTTGTAGCTGCAACCCAGCCCAGTGGCGACTCTCGCTAAAACGAAAAACCACAGTTCATGCTACTAATTACACACACACACACACACACACACGGATATCTGTTGGCAGCGGTTGTGATTGCAGCCAAGCACTTGAAGTGTTTGCTGCATAATCATTTGGTTTTTCCATAAATAATTGTTTTGGCCATAGCTCTGTACAATTTTTTGTTCACACACTGTGCAACATGGCTGCAAAATTTTCATAATGAATTTTTAGTGTATGTCAGACTTTTTTTTTACTGACATTTGCCTTGTGGCGCTGAGTCTGCCACGCTGTCTGTCTGTCATCCGACAGTCAGTCCGACAGTCGTCGGCCGTCTTTTGGCACAACTCCACATACACAATTTTATGGTGTTAATGAACTTCTCAGCAAAGTTATATCACACACACACACACACACACATGCTACCAATTTACGTGTGCTACTTATGGAAAATATTTGATTTTTAATTCTCTAAAGCTTTTCAGCAGAATGTTTTAGTTTAGGTAAAAATTTTGATTTAACAAATGGAATAATAATTTATTTATTTTAAATCCTCGAGAAGTGCAGCTTTGGAAAAGCATTTTCAAATCAATTTCGCCAGCATGTCACATCGGATTCAATTGAACTTGCAACGGAAATGAGTTGCAAGACGAACTAGTACAACATTTGTGGTTGTTGCTGCTGCTGTTATTGTGTTTGTTATTGCTGACATACACAGTATGTTGCACATTGGGTGGTGGCAGGGCATTTTGCATGCTCTGCGAGAACAACTAAATAACATAGCATTCGAGTAAATGTATGTTTTTGCCACTCAACTGACATGCAGCTGAAGAGAGAGAGAGAGAGAGAGAGAGAGAGACTGCCACTAGGATTAAAATATGACATGCACTTCGAGTTGCACGCCAGATTTTTGTTGCATGTCCCTAACGATATATATATGTATATATATTTTGCATTTGACGTTGCATGACAAATTGAATGCGTCTGATTGCGTGTTGCAAGCAGGCAGCAGCAGCAGCTTCAGTTGCAATTGGAAATCGCTGGGCATTGTTAACACCTGTCACGCATATCTTGTTACCCGTTAGCCGTGAGCAGCACGCCAGCGCAGCGTTTTGTGGCAAATGTTAAAGAAACATTTAAAGCTGCACAGCGCTCCAGCCACAACGACCCCCAGTGGCACAAGCACATCAATTCAACTTGCGCGCCATTTAACGCTAAAATGCCAAAGCTGCTGTGCACGACACACACACACACACACACACACAGATACATATACACATGTATGCAGCACCTGTGAGCGTAATTTCTTCCGGCAGCTGCAACCCAGCGAAATGGGAAACGCTGGAAGAAGTCAAACGTGGACCCACATGCACGTTCATAAAAATGGCGCCGCAGAGAATTATTGCCAATGCAATAAATCTCACACACACACACCCATCTCCTCACACACAGACACACACAGGCACACACGCACACCCAGAGACTTACCGTCAAAGGCCGCATTGATATCTCGAATATCGTAGCTGCAGACTGCGGAGCCAATCAGACCGTTTGTATTCGTTGTAAACGTGGCATAGAACTTGGTATCATCGTTGGGCATCTTGTAGACGGATTGTATTTCGTTGAAGTAGAAGGGAAACTCGCTCGAGATGCTGCAGTTCATGCGCGCCTTCAGATATGTGGCCCAGTTCTGGCTGATCATGTACTTGCCACCGCGATCGTTCTTGCAGACGCGTGCCACACGCGAATAGACAGCCTTGCCACAGTTGATGTACTCCACGGCGTGCTCGCGAAAGAAGAAGTACACAAAGTCGCCAATGTCGAAGGAGCCAACAAAGTTGGGTTCTAACAAAAAAAAGAAAACCAAACCAAAAGTTTCCATTAGTTTTCAATGCAAACGGAAAATCAAAAGATTTCCACAACTGCCTCGGCTGGGAACAATGCCAATAAACTTCCATAAATATTGTGAAATGTTGATTAAAACTAGTTTTGGTTTTTTTAAGTATACATGTATATATTTATATATATATATATATATATATATAGATATTCTTTTTTCTCGAGTATATTCATTATTGAGCACATTTCCATTTACACATTTTATTTGTGTTTCATTTGTTAGCGAAAATATTTTTTACAATTCATTTCGCCATAAAATATTAATTTACTTTTGTTGGCTCATTTTTTGTAAAAAATATTGGAAATAGTATGTTTAACAATAAAAGACGAATCCTTTCGAATTATTATGAAATTTTTATTTATGTAAAAAGTACTGTTTTGAATGAATGAATATTTTAAGGCATTAAAAATCGAAAGCAGCTTTTGGTAGCTTTTGTTGCTAAAATTTAAACCAGTTAAAGTATTAATTTGTTAACCATTTCTTTAATAAATCACATTTAAATTTATTAAACAATTTCTTGGCTTTTTTTATTTATTTTGATTTAAAGCAGATATATTGATTAACTGTTTAGGTAGATTAAATGGAATACTCACTGTCTAGTAATTTGGAGTCGTATTTAACGGTGCGCTTAAAGTTCGCCTCCTTGCGTCCATTGGTAAAGTTGTAGAGGTCCGAGCGGAATATCACCGAGTCGGCTTTGGTGAATTCCGCATTGGTTCCGGCGTACTGGTTATGCAAATTAGAGGAAAATGGATTAAATCGTGCTCTGTCTTTGCCAGATCGCTGGCAATGCTGGCAAATTAGCGTCAAATATTCGGGAAATTTGATTTTCCCGAAAAGGCAATGGCAAAATATATATATATATATGCATAGAACATAAACACACTAGCATTCCTGCACGCACACACACTCGCACACACACACAGGCACGCACACAATTACACGTAAAGTGTACGCACGTGCCTAGAGTGTTGTGCGTGTGTGTGTGTGTGTGCGTGTGTGTGTGTATGCGTGTGTTGTATGTGACTCACTCTAATTTAATTTCAGCTGCTTTATTGCGACTCTTTTAAATTTCTTGCCAGAGCGCAGAGCTTTGCCTTTGGCTCACCCCCAACTGCCACTTTCCACTTTCTTGCCACTTCCTACATCCTACTTGCCTTCGTCCTTTGCTCTTACTTTACTTTTGTAATTTTATTACAATTGACATTTTTCCCTTTCTTTTTCTTATTTTTCTTCTTTTTTTTTTTTTTTTCTTTTTGTGCCTTTTCCTTTGCCTTTATTTCTCCTTCCGTCTTGGGAGACTTGGACTTACCAGCGCTGGCAAACCAAAGGGATTTCCGTTTTCCACATAGACGGCGGTTGAGTTGTCAGCAGGATCGTAGGGACACTTGCCAATGCCCAACCCAATGCCGGGCACGTACTGGGATCTGGGTAAATGTGTTAAGTTCGCCTGTGCAATTGAGAGAGAAAGCCAGAGAGAAAGAGAGAAAGAGAGGGAGACAGAGAGACAGAGAAAAGCAGAGAAAAGCGCATTAGTTGACTTTAATTTTGGGTAGACGATTTTCCCGTTGGCAAAATTAACTTCCAACTTGGCTGCCTGCCGTTCACAATTAGAAGTTGACGAGAGCCAGCGTTATTTGTTTATGTGTCTTGAATTAACCCCTTAAGCAACGGATTTCTTTCCCTTTTTCTTTTTTTTTTTTTTGAATGTAAAACATAAATAAAAATATATATTTTTGTGTTTGTACTTACATTTATAACATAGTCCTTGGGGTTGTGTGCATTTGTGCCGCACACATAGAGTCGATGCCCGTTGAAGTTCATGGGCTGAATGACGCGGATGTGATTGCGGCATTCCACCTTCTTGAAGGGCGCCCATATTTTGTATAATAAAAACAATGTATTTAAGCAACAAATAATTGTGTATGTGTGTGTGTGTAATGGGAATATGGATAGACAAAATGGTGAAGGCAATGCATAAGTATCGGATCGAAATGATGGCCAAAATATTTGCAGGGCATACAATTTGTTTCATTTGAAATTTATATCAAGTTTGCATGGATTTGGATATGCATATTATGTAGATAGTATAATTAAATGACTATGACTATATATAACGCACCTCTCGCTTGCCCTTGGACACACAGTTGAGTATGTCGGAGCCGGTGGGTTCCAGTATGAGAACATCGCGCTGCAAAAGACAGGAGAAAAAAAAATTACAAATTTCCAGTTGAAGTGAAGAGCAAATATAAGTTTCGAAATTTATTTAGCAAGCTTTAATGTTAAACACAACGCGGTTTTCTTTTTCACGCTTTTCCCAAATGTGACACGCTTAACAAATATTCCAAAAAGTTTATTGAAAGCGTGATAAAATTTCATTCTTATCAGAAAAGCGGCGACGCGACAGCCAAAAACAACAAGCACAACAAAAGAAACGAGCAACAATTGAAGTGTTCTTGTGTGTGTGTGTGTGTTAATGTGGGTGTGTGTGTGTGTGTGTGATGTGCGTGGGTGTATGTTGCAAGCACACAAAACACGTACAATCAAGGCGTACATCTCTACTTCTTCCTCATTTTTTTGTATTGCCAAGCGAAGATGTATGTGTTTTTGTGTGTGTGCAACATACACCCATTGTGTGTGTGTGTGTGTGCTGCTCATATTGTGGCCATTGTTGTTGTTAGTATTGTTGGTATTTCACTCACGTTGAGCATTTGTTTATTTAATTCGATTTTCGCCTGCACTTGACTTTTGAACGTCAATACGAATTATTCAATAAGAAAAAAAAAAAATGAAATTGGGAACAAATAAAAAGTTGGCTAAGAATTGAAAAACCGGCTTTTCCTTTGGATTCGCGCACGTTTCAACTAAGCAACATTTGTCTTCTCGGTCTATGCTTATTTTTTGTGCGTTAATGTGAACCAATGGAGCTTGGAGAGAGTAATCTCAGAAATGACACACTTTGCGCTGTGGCCATGTGGACACAATATCCTGTGTGTCCTGCTGACAGTTTGTCCGCTTGGCTGACTGCACTTTAAGGAGCGCCGGCTGAGTGCTGTGCTGTGATTCAACTTGAAACGCAATTTGTGCCAGTCAGCCTGTCCGCCAGATAGCCAGAGAGCCAGATAGCCAGCCGGGCTGTAGGGAATGTTTTAGAAGTCAGCACAAATAATTGCTGTTGAAAGCAATTGCCGCCTGGACGTGGAAGTGGGCGAAAGGATGACTAAAAAGACATGGCTGCAAATGGTTCGTGGTTCAGTCCAGTTGCAGGATGATTGCGAGCGAATCCAAATGCGAAATGCAAGTGGGCAAATGCGAATGCCAATGCAATGAACTTGAAACGGAAACGGATATTGATAGTTGAAGACGAAATCATTAAAGTGCAATTGTGCGCCAACTTGGAAGCTGGCTGTCGACATTTTTTCCTTAAACGGATGCGAGGGCGAATGGAAGAGCCCTAAAAACATCTCCTTCGCAGCCAGTTCCGAAAATCGTAAATCGCACGAAATGCTTAATGGGTTGCAATCAAACAAACTTCGATAAATGCAACGAACTCTTTAAAACAATAAATAATTTAATCGATAATTATAATCGATTAAATATAAATTAAACAGGACCTGCACTTAAGTTAATATCTCTTAAAGGGCGACAAATTATTTATGAGGTTAACTGAGCCTGGGTATAATTTGAGCATAAAGCAAGAAGAAGAAGCGTGTTCCAAGTATTTGCACCTACATTGATGTGTTGCAAGTGTTGCAAGTTGTGTGTTGTGTTTGGAAAAAGCTTGTCACCAAGTGTGAGCACAAACAGAAAGCCAACAAACTTCTTCACTGTCTGCCCAGGTGCAAAGTCTGCATTTGCCAACTGTCTGTCTGGCAAACAACGCTGAAGTGCCTAAAAGTGACTGTTTGTGTTTGTGTTTTTTGTGCATTTACATGTGCTGCTTTTTGTTCCATTTTTTAGCTGTTGTTTCTTGCAGTCAACAGAGATTTTCCTTGAAGGTTGACTTTTGCTTTCGCTACAAAATTCATTCATTTCACTTACCTCGCATATCGATTGGCTGATGTTGCGCAGATTTAAGCGAAAAATGCGATCCCTGCAAAAGATAATGAGAAATATATTACAAGGCTTCGTCTGTTTTTGTCTTTATGTCTGATATGGATGTGGATGAGGATGGGGATGTGCAGGAGGATGTGGATGCGGCTGTGAGAGTGACACTTGAGCTAATCCCGTGCTCGTGTCCTGACATACGATAAGTTAATGCTGTGCGGCTGCGAAAACGCAATCAGCACAAGGGCGTGACATTGTACAGATACACACACACACACACACACACACATATACATATATATATATACATAAACACACACACACACACTGACAGGTTGCGGCTGAGGCAGCATCAGTTTGTCATTTTGTCAGTTTGTCAGCTTGTTTGTTGGTGGCATCATTACAAAAGTCGGCGACTTTCGAGAAAAACGACTTCGCCTCGCCGTCAAGCAATTGAAATTGTCTATTTGTTGCTTGCCACAGCGCAGTGTCTCATCTGTGTGTGTGTGTGTGTGTGTGTGTGTGTGTGTGTGTGCTTGTGTTATTTTTGAAAAATCGTTGCGTTGCACATGGCTGAGAGAAGCGTAGCATATAGTTTTTGGAGCTGGCGCACCTGCTCGTCACGTTTATTGCACAACTGCCCGGGGTCGTGATTGATTGATTGATGGATTGATATATCGATGTCGCAATATTGCGTCCACGGACAATGCTGTACAGTCCGCTACACTTGCAGCCCAGAACCCATCGCTTTAAGCTTTTCCTCGAAGGCTCGCACAAACTGAAAAAAGGGGCAAACGACGAGTCGCGTTGATGCTAAAGTGTGTTTTGTGTTGTTGTTGGGGGGCATGGGGGCAAAGTTTTAGGCACCTCCCCTCGAACAAACTGCAAACCATTAATCTTCATTTCCAGAGTAGAACGCCGCCGCAGAAGCAGTCACTGATGATGCCCTCCAATGAGCGAGCGAGGAGGTCTGCGTTGGAAAAATGACCGTCGAGTCAAGTGGTAATTTTGGTTACTTTGTTTGGGTTGTTGCAGGGAGGGATGAAGGGAGGGAGGGAGGTAGGAGTTGCCCAGACCGCAACTGTTAAAATGCGGCCATGTTCAACTTGCCGTCAGACAAATGAGCAGACGACGGCCATTGTCAAATTGAGCCAGCCCGACCACGACGATCCCGACCCCGACCCTAGCTCCGAACCCAACACCGACCTCTAGACCACTGTAACAGCCGGCCCATTCCGACCAACCTCACGTCAAGCATTAATTCATAATTATGTATGCCGACTGAGTGTTGGCCAACAAACTAACTCTCAGCTCGTTCAGCAAAATGAAATATGCAGCTCTAAATGCGTTGAGACCTGCGAGCAGGTCCATCTCGGAAGTTCACACAGTCGGACCGGAAGTTTGTAATTATCGCGAGCTGCGAGCCGAGGCCCAAAACGTTGCCATAACTTGGTCTGCACAGTTTTGGCCATTTATAAATACTATGTGTGTGTATATATATGTGTGTGTGTGTACTTTTTATCTGCATGTGTACTTACATGGCGCCAACATAGAGCGCATTGTTGCGCTCATCCATATAAAAGGTTTTGTAGTGCAGCGGGCCACAACTGAAGTCCTTGACATGCTCTGCAAAGATAAGGAGATAAGAGTGTGATTTGAGTATAAAATAACATTTGCTTTTGATACTACAAAAGTAAGGATGAGCATTGTGTTTGTTGAGGTCACTGCCTGGACTCAAAGTTCAGTTAATTAAAGTTTATGCATCTATTAATGGAACTGTCAGCAGCAGCGTGTGGCAGCATGTACAAAAAACTAATTAAACTATTATAATTTAGCTGAGAAAGTTAATTTATGGGGCGGCAGCAGACAAAAGAACTCTTGTCGAATATGGGAACAATATACATACACATATATACATACATTAATATATATATACATATATATATATATATTGTAAACAAACAACAAAGCATTTCCTTGCAGATTTGACAGGCAGTGCGGCCAAAATGTCACGTACTTGGAAACGTCACGTGCGAGAAACGCCGCTTCCCCAAAATATGTAAGTGTGTATTTAACACACACATATATATATATATAAATATATATAGTAGATAGGTATAACACCACTGTCAATGCCATTAACGAAAGATTGAGGCATTTAGCTACAAATTTTTACGACATTAAGTTGTCAACTAATTTGTCGCAATTAGCCGAAAAGACAAGAGCTCCAAAAAAGTAGGCAACTTTTATTAGTTATTTTTTCTTTTTGGTTTTTTTTTCCTTTTTTGTGAAGCTGAGACAAATCCTTTGATGGCAGCGCTAAGAGTCAATTTGTGTTCTACTTTCTCTTTGGCTCTTTCTCGATGTCAACACACAGAATAAGACACCAACTAATGAACCAACAGCCACTGACAATGGGTCCTTGCCACCACCACCAGATCCTTAAACTTCTGTCGCCATAAAAGTAAAGTAAAGAAGAAGCCAAAAAGACAACAATGACAATAATAGGAAAACATGCTCATTAAAATGAGCAAAGCCTTGGACAGTGAGTTGCCAGTGATTTGCATAATAATGGATACATAATGAATAATAAGTAAGCATCTATGTAAATAGTATTTTGCTCGGTCTCCAGTTGACCAGATGACCCTTATGCAAATTGGCCAAAGTCAAATTGAGCCTGGCCTTAACCGAAGCAACTCACTTTATGTCTTTTGTAATTTTTTATTGTTTATTGAGAATCTAGGAAGTGCCCAGCTTGAATTTGTCAATCTGCATTCTATTTTAGAATTATTACGAATTTTAGCAGCCTTTTATTAATTTGCTGAATAAATATTTTGCTCAGCCCAGTCACAATTTGAAAGATTCCCAATGAATACTGGCCAAAACAAAGATGGCCACATTTGACTTGAAATATGTATTTGTGATTTTCATGTGTTTCACACATCTACATAGATTATTCAATTTGTTTGGCAAGAAGACTAAATTAACCAATATTCAATGGCGCTCAGTCAACTGTGTCTTGGACTAAACCGAAACGTGTCGTAAGCATTTCCCCAACTCCAACTTGTGCAACATGCAAGGCAATCCACAACTCCGCCCTCTGCTTTCTCTCCCTGCTCTCAGCTCCTTTTTGTGCATCAAGCCGGAAAATTGTGCAAGAAATGAGTTGCCTTCGCAGCCTGTGCGAGGCTGGCATGCAAATATCACCAAACAGGACTACCGCAAAGTTATCGATCCAAAGTACAACAAGGTGAGTTAACTTTCAACTGCCTTTTCTTTTGTGGATAACTTGATGGATTTCCTTTGAGACAGGGATTGGGCTACACCCATGATGAGCGCCAGAAGTTGAGTGTGATTGGGTTGTTGCCATTCGCATATCGCACTGAAGCCGAACAACTGCATGCGGTGAATGTCAACTTTAATGCCGAGGAAACCGACATGGGACGCTATCTCTATTTGAGATCGTTGCGATCGCGACAGGAGCAACTTTACTATAGCTTTATCAGCGCCAATATGGAGAAGGTGATGCCCATCATATATACGCCCACGGTGGGTGCGGTCTGTCAGAGATTCAGTTCGATCTTCAACACTTCGATGGGTCTGTATGTGTGCAAATACGACAAGGGCAATATGTATCATGTGTTCAACAATTGGCCGGGCAAGGATGTTCGGGCCGTGTGCGTTACGGATGGGGAGCGCATTCTTGGCCTGGGTGATCTGGGTGCCCATGGGATGGGCATAGCGGTGGGCAAGCTGGATTTGTATACGGCTCTGGGTAAAATTCCGCCTGAGTATCTAATGCCCGCTGTCCTCGATGTGGGCACCAACAATAAGGTGCTCCTCGCGGATCCTTTGTATATTGGCGTTAGGGAGAAACGCTGCACTGGCAAGGAGTACGAGGATCTTGTGCAAGAGTTCATGGACGGCGTGGTCAGCTCCTGGGGCCATGACACGCTCATCCACTTTGAAGACTTTGCTACGCCGAATGCATTCAAGTTCATCGACAAGTATCAGGACAAGTATTGCTACATCAATGACGACATCCAGGGCACAGCGGCCACAGGACTCGCCGGCTTTCTAGCAGTGGAGCGAATAACGCAGAAGCCGCTCAACGAACACGTTATCCTATTTGTGGGCGCTGGCAGCGCTGCCCTCGGCATTGGCAAGCTGGTTGTCAAGGAGCTGATGAGTCGACAGATGAGCGCCGAGGAGGCCTTCAAAAATATTTACCTCGCTGATTCATTTGGTATTGTGACCAAAGACAGAAATGATTTAATTTTACCCGATATAGAGCCATTTGCCAAGGACATGCCGCCCTTGGCGGATCTGGAGCAACTAGTTAAGAAGCTGAAGCCCTCAATATTGCTAGGTGCCACGGGTCAGGGCGGCATTTTTACGGAGAATATCCTACGCCTCATGGCCCAAAATGAGAAGCAGCCAGCGATTTTTGCCTGCTCGAATCCCACGAGCAAAGCTGAATGCACAGCAGAGCAGGCCTACAATTTTACAGAGGTAACATCTGAGGCTGGTACATAATCGAGAATGCTCGACTATGCATATACCCTGTAGTCCACTTAGAACTCTGGTGAGAGTGAGACTTACCCAACAAGCTACTCTTGTCCGATAGTCAAACAACTCTGGGAACAATCCAATCCCAGCTCTCTCTTGTTGCCGTAGTCTCTATTGTCTCTACCAAAGATACGTTTCCACTTCCATTGCAAATGCATACGAATCAGTTAAGAGTATATTTTGTTAACTTCAACAGGGTCGTGCACTTTTTGCCTCTGGCTCCCCGTTCCCGCCCGTTCTGATGGATGGCAAGCGTTTGACGCCATCGCAGGCCAACAATGCATTTGCCTTTCCCGGCGTCGCTTTGGGTGCAATGTGTGTCAAGCCCCACTCGATACCGGACGAGGTGTATCTGATTACGGCACGCACGCTGGCCGACCATGCCGTAGGGGAGTATCCGGAGAACGTTATGCTCTATCCACCTGTGAGTGAAGCCGCTAATGTGGCCTTTAAGGTTGGCGTTGCTGTCGCAGAGTATCTCTTTGAGAAGGGATTGGCCACCGAATTCCCGATTCCCGATAATGTTTGTGCCTTTGTCAGCGGATATCAGTACAGCACGGAGATCCAGCCAGCGCTTCCAGTGACGTGGAAGTACCCAGAACAGCCACGGATTCCATTACCCAAAGACGATACAAAATCCAACTGATCCTGTAGATTGTGCTGATTTATATATAATTGATCTGGACAAAGCTATAACTGTAACAAAAAATTGTGGAATGCAACTAGTTGCATGAGGTGGCAAGTTGCCAACAACACCACGTCCATTCCTCTAGGTATTTTGTTGTAGTTAAGAGGGGGCAGATGGCGTAAAATGGGGCAAGTTCGATAGCGTCAGAATGCGCCTCGTGGCGAGGCAACAATGACAACAAAAGCGACCCAAATAGCGTCAAGGAAAATGTTGAGAATTTTAACGTCATTATTGTCTGTCAGCGCGACATTGACATATGTATATGTGTGTACATACCCCCCCACCCCCACACACACATACACACATAGACATGTGTGTGCTCGTGTGTCTGTGTTTTGCATATAAAATAAGACGAAATGTGTGCTCACCAAAAATGTCAATCAATTTTTTAAACGTCCTGCGTATAAATATATTTGTTTTGCAAGTCCTCTTCCTCACACACACACACACAAACACACACACACACACTGTTTGTCTCTGCCTCTCTCCCTCTTTCATCGTGTCTGTTTTGCCAGGACCTGCATGCATTAAAAAGCAATTGGTGTTAAAGGAGCAGTCACGTTGTCTGCCTGTCTATCAGCCTGGCACCGACTCCGCTGCCGGAACCCTACCCCTGCACACCCTACTGGTGTGAAAAGGACACACGCACACACACCCACACACCCACACACACTATGCCCGTTTAAATATACGAAGAAAAAGCCGGCAGCAAAGAAAAAAAAAAAAATGTAAAATCATTTTCTTCAACTGACAGCTGTCAAAATATTTGCTCTCTGTCAACGTGCGTTGCTTTTGTTGCTTTTGTTGTTTTTGTTGCTTTTGTTGTTTTTGTTGTTGTTGTTGTTGTTGTTGTTGACCAAGCTGCGTCTTCGATTTTTCATCGGTATAGATGGGTGTGTGTGTGTGTGTGTCTGCGTATCGGTGTGAAGTGTCCGTGCAAATTTCATTTTAATATTCATTACTTCACACTATTATGCTGAAGGTTATCATTGACCGGATCCGGATCCGCAGTGTTCTTTTGCCATTTCGGTTGACGCTCTCTTTTTTTTCGCACTTATTTTTCATTTTCCATTTTCCATTTGACCTTTTTTTATAACACTCTGCTCTGCCTTAAGCTTTCACAAAATGTCGAATGGTCGCCGAAAAAATGCAAATCTCATGTTCTCGAAATACCCTACAAGCGGTTGTGCCACACCCATCCCCCCACTCCGCCCAACCACCCGCAGGCAGTGTGGTTCCGCTCAGTTCAGTTGCCATGGCTTATAGAATTTAATTGCCTATAAAAAAAGAAGAAGAAAACTGTGCCAGCAGAGTCGTAAATTTGGAGTGTGTCTCTTGCAGGGGAAAACCGGGAAAAGCTGTTGGCCTCATCGATAAACGCTCGCATCTAAATGCCGCTATCAGAGGTTAAGCGCTCGTTGATTATAAAGTGCGTTAGTCAGCACATAAATTTCATGGCAGCTACGAAACAATAATGTTCAACAATAAGTATTCACTGTACTGCTCTTTTATTTAAAGAAATAAAAAACACTCGCGACACAAGTCAGTTGCACTAAAAAAGCAGCCAAGCAGACACCAGGTTGCATCAAAGTGATTACTTTTCGCACCCATTTGGAAAACTCTCTCGTCCTTTTTTTTTTATTACACAAACAGAAAGCTGAACAATTAGTTGAAGTTGCAATTGCAAATTGATTACTTTTCACATTGCGTATACGCAACGTTGAGCAAAGTCAATCAAATTGCTGCTCACAGCTGATGCACATCGAGTGCTGCAATTGGGTCAAACGGGCCAGAACCGATAGAAGGGCCAAGAATACAGTTAACTGTGTACATTCGATAAGTAGCCTCAATAAACACAAAGCCTACAGCCTACTCCGGCTGAGGTTGCTGCCCTGTCTGGGACTGCTACTTCATCTTTTTGAAGATTTTCATTTATCTGCTGGCAAACGTTTGCCACAAAAGATAACACACAGCAGCAACAGAAGCAGGGGCAGGCAGCAGGGGCAGGCAGCAGAGGCAGGCTGCAGGGGCAGGCAGCCAGGCTGCCAGGCAGGCAGGCAAAACAAAAAAGTGGAAAGAAAGCAAAAATAAAAAAAAATAATGCCGCACTTAAATCCATTTAAGCGAATTTTTCAAGCATTAAATTTGCGTTTACGTTACGTATACTTAACTTCCAACGGCAACGGAGCACCCCTCCCCCCCTCCCCCTCACACCCACCTAAGCAGGGCAGGTAAAAATTGCCAGTGAGCTAAGAAAAATGCTCGAAGATTTTTCTTTTCTCTTGGAGCTGCTCTTGTTGCTCGTCCGTTGGTGAAGGGCACTGAAAACGTATTTGCATCATTTGTTTTAGCCTCGGAAGCGCTTTTGCACACCTTCTCCGCCTGCTCGCCCCACTCTGCACCACACTCTGCACCACTCTGCACCACTCTGCTCTGCTCTGCATATGGCCAATGCATTGAAGCATTGGGGGGCTTACTCCAAATCGCTTTTTGGGTTAGCTGGCGACTGCTGTGTATGTGTGTGTATGTGTGTGTGTGGGTGTATGTGTGTGTGTGTGTGTGGGTGTGTGTGTAGGCTCAGCAAAAGTATTCCATTCGGTTAAGTGAATGGCCAGCAAACGCAGTCATGCGTCTCGCAGTTTACCATCATATCCTGGCCAACATTTTTTGTTGCCGTATTTTTGTGGGCATGTAAATGACTTGCTGCCAGAGCAGCCCAGCTATACATCTTGGCTGCCACTCCCACACTCAGCAGCCGCCACATTTTTTTTTCTTTTTTTTTCTTATTTTTCAGTGGAAAATATTCTTATCTTCGTTTTGCATGCCGCACACGGATTCGCTCTGCTCTGCTCTGGTTTGGTTTGGTTTGGTTTTTCCAGACGAACTGAGTCAGCACTTAATTTTTATTTGATTTTACTTTACGCGCTGCCTGCTTTTCTGTCTCTCTCTCACTCATTGTCAATAGTGCATCATTTTTTATTGCGTTAATTTTACAATGATTGGACTCCAAGCACTTGCAACATTTAACAATGGCCGCCAAATTCCCAGACAACTTGTCTCCTGCTGTAAACTTAACGGCTTAGAAACGGCAACAGCAGTGGCAACGTCAACATTATTAAGACAAATGCCATTGTGGCAAGCAAGCAGCATTCCAAGGACAACAAGAACCCATTTCTCCAACAAAAATGTTGTCAGTAGCAAATCAGTTCATATATTTGAAGCCAACTGACGTCGTTGCGATGCCTGTGGCAACAGCAGGTGTTGACAGATTTCAGCTTGACCTGCCACCGGCACCTGGTGTCTGGAGAGAGCTGTTCTCTGACTCCAAGTCGACTGGGTGCGAGTGGGTTGCCATCCAAGTGTCTCTAGGATTCTGATTTGTGATTCTGATTCCAATCTCGCAGCTGTACTTCTTCCCTGCCCCGCAACCAACTAACCAGCCAACATGAGATCTACTTAAATATAACTTTTTCATAGTTCTTTAAGAAATAATCTCAGAGACTTAAGACGTATCGAGTGACTCGTTACTTAGTTATTTCTAAAAAGTATTGAGAAGTATTTTCTTTTTTTTATTAAGTTTCATAAGCAATGAGTATCTTTGGAAAATATTAAGTTTCCCATGTATTTGTAACAAATGCTGAAGCATTTTCAATTTAACCAAATAGTTTTGCATTAAAGCTATCTTGTTAAAGCTTTAAAAGAAATAAATAAATACTTCTCCCATTTTGTCCACAATTGATGTTAAGCATTGGGCTTTCCAAATCTTTTTAGCAAATTTTCATATTATATTTTAATACCTCCACATATTGTTATTTATACATTTGAAATTGGAATTTAATAATTTAAATTAAATTTCAAATTCTAATTTATGAATTCCTTTTTTAATTTCACAATTTAATTCAATTTCTCTTTTTAATGCTGTTCATTTTTTACTAATTCAATAAATAGGTTAATAACAAATTAGTTAGCTGCAAGCGAAACATTTAAATAGGTAATCTAAGAACCAAATTGGCCAAAAGCACTAAAACTCATTAGCTTGAAAGTGTCAACATGCAAAGTTGCTCCGAGACAATCTTAGAAGTTAAATTCAGTGTCAGTTATTTGGCGCAGTTTAGTTCAGTGTAAATCGAATATAAAGCCTTATTGGGGTTGTCTGTGAGTTTGGGCTTTAATTACGCGTGTGTGTGTGTTAGATTTAAGGTGCATTAGCAATCGGCTGGCTTTAAGTTTGCCTTTGGTGGCATATGCATCTGGCTTATCTGCAACGGCCAAGGCAAACTTTTGCACAAATCTCGGACCCATTTGCCAAAGTCAGATTCCGGGTCTATTCGCAGGCAGAGCGAACTGAGAACCCAGCTGAGAAGCGAATGTGGCAATGTGTGTTCGATATTTAACAGCTTCTAGTTGAGCGCGTTTGGGCCATATGCAAAAGAGGCAGAAGACAGACAGTTGGCTTACATTTTAGCTTTGGCCGTTGGCAACTTTCTCAGTGCTTTGTTCGAGCACATCAACTTTGCCGCACAATCTATGTACTACAACTATATGTAAATGTCAGTGTATTTGTATAGATATATATATATATATATATATAAACATGTATGTATGTGTGTGTGTGTGTGTGTGCAGAGACAACAAAACACTGTGGTACAAATAGCTGGCGCTCTGTAAAAATCCAGTCAAGTAAACAAGGCAGCCAACGAACAGTGACGTGTAAAAATAAGCACCTGGCATTTGTGTGGAGCACGTTCCAACCTTATGTGGGATTTAGTTTTAGACTTCATTTTACTGTGCTGCGCTTTTGGTTTCATTTTGCTGCTTGCTTGCTAGCCTGGTCCTTTCCTTATGCCGCTTTATGATGGCCGCAAAACCGAGCCGTAAAAAGCAGCCAAGAGACACAAACAGAGAGAGAGAGACAGAGAGAGGGAGTTGCACAGTGAAATAAAGCCATAGACAAGCAATGCTGCTTGCCAGTACTTGAACCAAATACACACACAAACAACCAAACACACACACACATATATATATATATATATATGTAGTATTAAGATATAGTTCATACTATAATGCACAGAAGGCAGCTAGACAATGCTGTAATCTAAAAACACAAACGTGCAATTGTGTTGTGCTATAAATGTGGCCATGGGTGTGTATTCTATATGTATGTGTATGTGTGTGTGTGTGTGTTTTCGTCATGGAATAGCGTGGGAATATATTACAAGTTGTCTGCCATTAGCAGAAGTATGTCAATGGCTGCCAGCAGCACTGAGGAAAATCTCCAAACTTTTCCACTCAATTCAGTTTATTTGTGATGGAATTATAAAAATTGAAAGCAGAGTTTTCTTTTTATAATTAAAAGTTTGCTTTATATGATACTGAATTAATATTTTTCTGAGTGCAGTTACAGACAGCGACTTCATCTTAAGGCAAACTAAATATTTCAAAAGCCGCCAATGAAATGCAAACAAGAGCGAGCCAAAGGACACCAGGTCCACAAGTCTGATCCTTGGCTGTGTCACTTGGCTCATTTGGCTTTCCACACAGATCGCATTATGTGCAGTTGGGAAATAAAGCGAACCATACAATTAGGAACGAGACCGGACACAAACGGACAGACTTGAGTGCATTATAGCCATTTATACGGGGCATATAAGAGCAGTTTGGTTAACTCACCCAAATCATGCCAAGACGAACGTGTGTGCGCTCCAAACTTAAAGTCCAATTGCCATTTGGCCAAACAAAAAGCAAACTACATAATTCAGCAGAAAATTTTTGTATGTCTTCATCTTGGAGCTATATCAGCGATGTGTGTGAGTGTGTTGGTGTGTGTGTGTGTGTGTGTGTGTGTAAGTGCAACTGCAAGAGGAAACATTAGCAAGTCTAGACACCTACGTCATGCGTCATGGCAGCCCAAGAACGTGAGCAGGAAGCGCACTGATGTTAAAAAAAATGAAAACAGTCAAAAAAAGAACAGAAATGGAGAAAAGAAGCCAAAAATTGAGACGTCAAGCAGACGAGAACGTGGTCCGACAGTCAACACGGTCACGACAGCCAGTAAAAGGCCAGGGCCAACGAAAAAGTCTCAGCGGTAAGTCTCAAGCTGCACACGAGAGAGATGGCGATAGACAGAGAGAGTGAGAGAGAGAGAGAGAAGTCCAATGCCAAATGGCAAATGCATTGCGCCCAATTCGCAGCAGCAGCAGGAACAGCAGGAGCAGCGGGAGCAGCAGGAACAGCAGGAGCAGCAGGAGAGCAGGAGCAGGAGCAGTTTGGGGACTCGACAACCTGCTGGCTGCTGTCGCTTGAACCTTTGGCTTGTTTAATATGCTGAAAAATACGCGCTTCAACTTCCTGGATTCTTGGGTTGCGCTTTTTGCTGCTGCATTCCTTCTTGGCATTTACTGCTCCTGCTACTGCTCCTGCTCCTGCTGTTGCTCCTGCTCCTGCTGTTGCTCCTGCTGGTTGTCCTTTCTGGGCTGCTGCTCGTTGACACATGTAAGTAAAATGTCGACTCCGGCATGCATTGGAGCATGAGTTATCATATTCCCTGTCTATGCAGCGGTGCCATATAATTTCCATGTGTGTGTGTGTGCGTGTGTGTGTGGGCGTGTGTGTGTGCGTGTGTGTTTAGCAATATTCAAGTAACCAGTTTAAAATTACAAAAATATGCTAAAATTTTTGGGCGATCGAAAATGCACCTTTTTTAATTACAACGCATAATTGGAATTCAATATCTGACCCTGTCGAGGGTCACACATGAATATGGCCAAGCTGAAACTGAAGCTGGCCATTGTTGTGGATGGCGGTGGGGTGGGGGCAGGTGCCATTGTAAAATTCATGAAAATGCAAGCATGATAAAAATTTTCCAATTACCGATTTTACATATTTCAAAACGCGAGCATAAATATTTATAGCGAATATTCATGAAAACTAAACGTGTGCAAAGATACGCTCTATTCTCATGCTGCAAACTGCAAACAAAACTCGAACCTTACTCGGGCCAGTACGTTCTATATACATATATGCATATATATATATATATATATATACACATAAGCATTACAATCAGTATTCGCTTACATAAGTACACTGTGGAAAACTTGAAGCTCGAATTTGTTGTAAAGCACTCTATTGTTAGGAAAAATGTTTCAATTTAACAAATAATCAGAAACTGAATAAAAAAAAAATCCAAAATAATATTAGCAGTAACAAGTTATTATAATATTAATTATTATAATCTAATTATCTGTTAGTTACCTAAACAATCAGTTCTTTTATTTTTACTACTTCACATTTACTTGAACTTAAACCAAAAATGTGTTTTTATTGTGACTGTGGTTTTTTGTTCAGTGTAGTTAACTGTGCATATATACATGTGTACAACTATTTGTGGTGGGACTAGATTTTGCAATTCTTTCAGTTCTGGCCATAAAAAAAAAACCAAACACAAAGTGGCACGTTGGCTGTGAACATGCTCACCGGCAAACGAGAGTCATGTTGCAAGTGAACTAGCCGCCTGCCTCTTGCATATTTTTTAGGTGATTTGAATTTTTAAGAGCGTACTAAATTTTTTTATATCCCTGGGGTTATGTGTCACTCTCTCTCTCTATCTCTCTCTCCCTCTCTCTCTCTCCCTCTCTCTCTCTCTCTTTCTGTCTGCCTCTCTCTTACAGCTTTTATTCGCTAGTGTGGTATCTTTGTGGCACAGCAGCCGTGGCTCTGATTTGGTTGCGTGTTTAGCCGTAAACTATGCCAAGCTTACGCTTGCTTAGCTGGCAAATGGCGTTGCAAGGGTTTATATTGCAACACTTTCACTGCAACGCACTTAGCGTCTTGTTGGAGTGTGTGTGTGGGGGTGTGTCTGTGTGTGTGTGCGTTTATGCTTACTGCATAACTGGCGACGAATGAAAGCCAAATGCAGCCAGCTCCATTGTCGCCATTGACCCTGTTTGGAAGCACCACTCGCAAAGTGCGCTGTATTTTTCACGCCTACACGAAATGCGTTTTTAATTGTTGGAGCAGCCCTCGCACTTTGCGCTGATTTCCCAATGCTCACACATGCCGACGCACAAAAGTACACACTAACACACACACAGACACATACACACACTCACACACACACAGAAACGCCTATAGACTGTCGCAATTGCCAGCAATTTGTTTTGCGGCACTGAACAACTCTGTCCACCCGCACCTTGCCCCTTCTCGTGCCACCCCTCTGGAACCACGTCTGCGTTACAAGCGCTAATTAATCTTCGCCACCAGCCATGCCAGGTGATATGAAGTGCACGCCCTGGGCAACCCCTCTACGTCCAATCCTCGAACTCGAACTCGACAGCCGGCTGCGTTTGGCTGGCGTATTGTGGCAGCTTATTTCCGTCATTAATTAAATTACGCAAAAATGTTCAAAAGCACATAAATCAGTCGGCGTCATTCGGGGACTGCCACTAAAAACTGTTTGGAGCGTCCAAGTTGCTTCATTTCTTTCTTCTTCTTATTTTTTTTAGTGCCCTTATGGGACGGCTATAAATATTTATGTGAAGAAGTTCCTGTGTTGCCTGATTACCCCCGCTTCTAGATAAACTCATTTAAATGTTAATGCAACAGCAGCGGCAGCAGCAAAAGTTGGCCATGCAACGCTTTAGCTAAGCACGCATTGTATGCATTTTATTTGCCACGTTTGCCACGACTTAACCCACCCGCTGGTGGCAGAGTCACGTCAATGAACATTCCATCTGGGGTTGGTGGTTGCTACCCAACAAATATCTATATATGTACATACGTATCTGTGGCATAAGTTTTGCCCGGCTCGGACAAAGATGTTGTATGTGTTTAATAAGTGCAACAATGTGTTTAGCCCCTGGCCGGGTGTGGTGCGCTGTGTGGTGTGGTGTGGTGCATGTTAATTAAGTGGAAAAATGTTTGCGCTCGTTTCCCTGACTTTCTTTACTCTGCTTTTTTTTGTCAGCTCGGTGGTGGTTGCTATAGACAACCCACTGTTGGTACACGTTTCATGTCTGGAAGTACCATAAATAATTCAATCGTGCACAATTCAAAGTTTTATGAAATAATAATTATATTTTCTCAGATGTCAGGCGAAGTAATCAAAAATGACTTCTCCAGCAAAACAGGGATATCAACTAACAATTGTGTGGCAAAGTTCCACACTTTCTAAACAATTTTAAAAGTCTTCAAAGTTGTTGGAAGCAATTCTAAAACAAGTGGCTTTTAAAATTGTTTACAAATACTTTTCGGACACGTTTTCACGTTTTGACAGAATTTCCGTTATGCATAAAAAATGATTTTTTTAATTTGAGAGCAAATAATTTACCCAAACTAAACATGTGTTTAAAATGAAGAGTGTTTTCAAAAGAAGAATAAAACTACTAAATAAATATTTATATATAAACATTTATTTTAAAATTAATTATTTCCGCAATCTGGCAATAAAATCACTGGTGTTTTTTTTCCTGTTGAATTACCGTTCTTAAATAAATAAGCTATAGTCGGTCCAATTTTCCGGGCCATTGGCCTCGCCTTATGCCAATTCCAACTACTCCAGGTTATATTTGTTTATAACACATTTGCGCATCATAATAACCCACATTTGGAGGCATTTCGTGAGTAAGCTGATAGCCATTAACCTGTTAATGTTGCAATTATGCGGCAGAAATTATGTTGCTATTTGTTTCTCCCTTTTCGTTACTGGGAAAATGTTGAGCTTAAGTGGGGAAACACGAGGTGGCAGCAAGAGCCATAAATAAGGCGCATTATTAAAGTTGCTACAACTGAAACTCTGAGTGTGTGTGCGCTTGTGTGTGTGTGTGTGTGTGTTAAAACAGCGCCGCATAATGATAGCCATGCGGGTAACTGGGTAACAGGGTAACAACAGTCTGCCCTGACTACAAAGTAACTTAACTAAAAGAGGTAAGACAATGTCTCACTGTGAGTGACTGTCTATAGCAAACAAGCTGCCAACATAAACACAACTCACACACACACACACACACACACGCACACACACACACTCGAATAGCAGCGGCAATTTTAATTACCCACATTGTAGCTGTGTTCCTTGAATGTAAATAAAGTTACAAGTTCACCTAAAAGGATAACACAAACTCCAGTTGTGAAATAGAGAGTTGTGTGTGTGTGTTCGTCAAAGTCGCTCCTTTGATAACGAAGTCCTTGTCTAATTAGCGCAAATGGCTGATGGTAGCTGGAAACTAGCATTACAGATTTAACACACACACAGCACCAGGCAGGCATCAGTCCCAGTTGTCACTAGAGGATCCTTTGTATGCACTTCATTTTGGGGCCATAAACTGACTGTCCCTTCACGTAATTGCATTTGGGATTTCCTTGTTCCTATTCCTTTTGTTGGCCGGAGTGTTTTTTGTGGGATTGCATGTTGTCTGATTTTTATTTCATAAAAACATAAAAACGTAGACAAATAAAAATATTTATAATCATAATAAAAAGACGGGTCGCCGGCAAGGTGTGCCGCCAAATGATTCTGCCTTCTTTATAAATAATATTGGGGCTTCTTTTGGATGTCGGCTGGCAACGCTAACCTGGCTTATGCACCCATAAATCATGCGGCTTGTTTGCTCGCTAAGCGTTAAACTTGTCCATGCGGAGTGAAACGGAAAGTGTGACAGAGATGGAATGATGGCTTTTCTTTTCTTTTCCTTTCCTTTCTTCTTCTTTCCACTCTTCGTTTACTCATTAGATTGTTGGCCGTTTTCGTCGTTTTGTCGCCTTGATAATACCAACAAAAACACGGCACATAATAATATGCTTATTTCAAAAATACACCTTTTGTGTCAACTCCAGAGAAACCATCACTCCCTCTCCCTCTCTCTCTTTCAGTCTCTTTCTCTCTCTTTCTCTGTGCGCTGTCAGCAAATTTGTGGCTGGGCAAATACCAACAACAATAATAACAAAAGCCTTGCCTCGGGCGATATCGTGCCAAGGCGGCGTTGATTGGCAGTAGGTCGCGTGTGGTGGCTGCCTGGTCGGGTGGTTGGGTGGTGCTTGGTGCTTGGGTGGTGCTTGGGCGTTTGTGTGTTGCTGGCCTGTTATTTTCTTAATTTTCAAC
Source organism: Drosophila kambysellisi (assembly GCA_035042185.1). Classification (NCBI taxonomy): domain Eukaryota; kingdom Metazoa; phylum Arthropoda; class Insecta; order Diptera; family Drosophilidae; genus Drosophila; species Drosophila kambysellisi. Next base: position 9,144,612 of record JAWNLS010001251.1, read on the forward strand.
ACGTTTGCTTCTTTCGACTTGATTATCCTTTTGGTGGCAAACGGAAACTGAAGTAGCACAAGACGCACCAACGAGCGAATTGCCACACAAAGGCGTATCTATTTCGTGACAAAAGGCAACTTTACCGTTACCAGTCTCTGTCTGCATGTGTGTGCGTGTGTGCGTGTGTGTAGCACAGTCACACGACTTTGCTGCCTACTTTTCGAACTGCCTACATGTATTTACACCTGAAAGTATGCTAACGTCTTGCAGCACGCACGCAACGCATTGCGGCTTTCAGCTCAAACCCCACCCCGTCTGCACCACCCCCACCACCACCCACTAAGCCACCCGCTCCAACTCGTGTGCGCATAACTTTGCACCTCAGCCAGATATCTGCCACAGAGTGGCCACTAGGGATGTGCAATATTTATGTAACCCTAACACGTCACAAAATGTTTTTTCCCCTCTATCGAAAGTGAGTAATAGAAATTCCCTACATATATTAAAACTAATCTAACCAACTAATCTGGTCCAATTTAAATTTATACAAAATGTTTTCTAATTTTATGAATTTTTGCTTTGTGCAAGCGCTTAATAATAGTTCTTTTTGAAATTTTCTTTTAATTCAAAGTGAGGGAATGTCTTTTTTAACATAATGCTGCAGTTTTTATAGAAGCTTTACTTTTATGGCTGAAAGTAGGTTAATTGTCTTTTGAGCTGGGCTTTATTGGCTGAACCAACTAAACATAACATTTCCAATTTAATAAAGTTTCACTTTTCAGCAAAAAAAAAAATTGTATATATTTATTTTCGATAATTTCCCAATAATTTCTTGCCACAATTACTGTGCCCCATCTGTATCATAATAAGATATGCAGCATTGCAGAAGCAGTTAACCAAAAATCCCTTAAAAGATTTGCCATCTCTAATGGGCAATTGTGGGGCATGTAGGTATTTTGACAAAGGCGGCCACAATGAGAGGCAGCCACGTGCGTGTGATGTGCCTGTCGTCTTATGACAGAAGTTATTCGACTAGCAACTGTCTCCACCAGCCACGCCCATGCACAGCTCGACAAAGGCGGCTTTAAGCAGTGCTGCATGAATGTGGTTAGCTTTAAGAGGCAGCAACAGCAGTGGCAGCAACAGAAGCAGCTTCCTTGATGCAGCAACGCTCACGCTCAGCCAAATAGTTTCAACGACGCGTGTCCTAAATTGTTTTAAATTACAAGGCGGCCATTAAAATGAGGCCGTTAATCCTGTGGGCAGGCGCACATGGCTACGAAGCAAACATACACATACATACATACATATAAACGTGGAGCTAAGGACATACGGATATGCGGACATATGTACAGAGACTACATATGTATACGACGTCAGGTATTTCCGGCAGCTCATTTCCGTTTCACCTCAATTGGGTAAACGTAAAACCAAAAAACCAAACAAAGCAAAAAAAAACAGCAAAAAAAATGGGGAAAAAAGCAAAGCTGCAAAACCAAGCAAAAATAAATATTAAGGCATGGATATAAAAAAAACAGAGGGTGCCACAGAGCGAAAGAGATAGAGAGAGAGGGAGATGGAGAGAGGGAGAACCCACATGCAATCCCATAACTAGACGCAGCAGGTTTATTTCCCCTGGCTGCCTTTTAAGAAGGGTGCATAAATTAAGGCTAAGCCAAAGCGACGCGACGCGAAGCGAAGCGACTCGAGGCAAAGTTGCAGTTGACCGTAGACAGCAGCAGCAGCGGCAGCGGCAGACAGAAGGAAGCAAGTAGCTTTTGTGGCAATGTTGAGGCCAGCCAATGTCGCCGACGGCGTCGTCTTGCGGCAACATTTAAGAACAAGCAACAACAACAACAACTCTGACTGAGACTGAGACGGCACTTGTGCAACACCTCAGCATTTATTTATGGTAGAGAATTTAAATTTCAAAGCACATTGCATACTTGCAGGCGTCAGCATTTGACGAAGAGGGGGGGAAAGGCAAGAACTCTGACTCGGGGAGGAAACACACCCCTCAAATTAGCGCACTTCCCTTTGAGTTTTCTTTTGCAGCATTTTTATGTGTTTACCTTTTATGATTGCTAGCCGGCTGTTGTTTTGTGGCAAGCTATACTATACTTTAGACTTTGTATTTTGGCAAACACCCTCGCGCCGTGTCGCATGCATAAGTGTGGCAAATTGCGCACAACTCACACACACACACAAACACACATAATGTAACACACTGCAAAAGGAAATTTGGCCGAAATTGCGCGGTAATTGCAGCCGCTAAATTTCACTTTTGTTTCGAGGCATGTGTGGCGCAGCCCCGCAGAAATTGAGCAGTAACAAAAGCAACAACAACAACAACAGCAAAAAAAAACAGAATTATGCGGCAACAGAGCGTGTCGGAGGCCAGACCGCTCCGAACACCGCCCAACCACCCAACCACCCAACAACAAGCCGCCCATAACCTCCACCCACAGCACCGCGTGGCCGGCAGTTTTCATTTTTAAATTGGCGGTTTTATGTGCAATTGTGTCTGTGTGTGTGTGCCTTGGCATGACTAACTTACACACACAAACACACATACGAGCAGGCGCCCTCTTCTCGCTCTGCGCATTAGCAAATTTTTATTGCATACTTTTGAGCGCGATTGCAATTTAATGCGCCCAAAGCAACCGCACACATGTTCCCCATGCGGCTTTTATGCTCCACGCATAATTTCTGAGTCTGCAATTGCAACATGCTCGCCGAGATTTATATTTCCATATTAGACCACATTTGACATTTGAAATGTGCTCAAATTTGCCACACACACACACACACACACGCACACACACACACACACATATATGGAAATGTATATAGAAATATATATATATATTTTAAACGACTGTCACATTTGGCACGTGTCTCATTCCCCATTTTGGAGACATTTGTAATGTTTGATACGCTATTTGTGAATTTTATTATTTTTATTATTGCATTTTTGTTGTCGTCTTCATTTCATGCTGGCGTGTTCAGAGTGTCCTTGAGTCCTGTGCTTGTTTATCATAAAGTCGGGCGTTATATTGTCATATAAATTAAACCATAAATAGAGTGCATAATTCTGGCATTGGTTTCATTCGTTTGTTTTCCCCGATTGCGTGTCCAATTTTTGCATATTCGTGTTTGGCATACACTGAAAAATATTACAGTGGAACACGTTGAACTAATGACATTTTGTTACATTTTCATAAGCAGCTATGAGTTATTTGTTTACAGCAAAAAATTTCGTTGGAAATGATTTTGCAACTAATTTTCACATTCATTTTCATTTTGATAGTTCACATTATGTAAATAAATACAATTAGCTTGCTTCCATTTGACTTGACAATAAAAATGTTGATTCTAAAATTGATTCAACACAAAAGGCGTTTATTGTTATTACCTGAAATTGAGAAGCAAACACGATGAATGCTTGGTGCCAACTTGCCACACATGCAACAAAGATGTGCTCAAGTCCAGTGCTTTAACTTTATGGCCTGCTGTCTGCCTTTTTGCATTTATGCCCCTTTATTTATTGTGTTGTGCGTGTGTGTGTGTGTGACTGTTGGTGCGGATGAGATCCTTTTGTTTCACGTTTATTATTTATAATAAATGGCTGCACATACCAAGCAATCGAATCGGCAGTCGGAGACACCTCCCTTACCTCCCCCAACCCCGCCCACCTATTATTCATTATTTAATAATATTATTGAGCGTGCCGGCCTTTGTCTGCTGAGCTGCTATTGTTGTGTTCCGGGAAGTTAAGGGGGTGTGGGGTGGGGGTGGGTGTGTGGCATATATCTACTCAGATATATGTATTTATCGCTATCTGCGTGTGGAAACGGGTCAATCGATTTTCTTTGTCGCTTTGCGACTCCTGAATGCCTCCCTCCTCGTAGGCGTTTCGTAGTGTGAACAATTTTCAAAAGCACACACACAAAAACACACACAGACACACACACACACACAACCACACACACGCTGGCTTCCATAATAAAGTTCTTAAATGGATAAGCAATAATTAGAAATTGGCTGTTTGTTTGCTTATACATATTAATAAACTTATTTTGAGTCGAGTTTTGTGTGATTGCTTTGTTAACGATTTCCATTGTTCTTCCTTTTGCCTAAATTATGTGTTGATTTCAATACGATTTATGAATTGAGTTGTTCATATTGCATATTTGAGGCAGCATTTTCTATTTTCTTTATTATTTCTTTTTTTTTTTGTATTTCTGGACCATTTAGCAGCAGAAGTTCATTCCTATGCATGACCACACTTTGACCCTCGGACTGTTTTTGGGCTGCACTTAATGCAATTATTCCATGACCAAATTCCACGACTGACAATAAACCAATTTAACTTTTGCAATATGCTTGGAATTACCAACTGAGACGATGGCACCCAAATACCAACCCCTCAACAAACACAGCAGCTGCCCTTTTATTTGGCTTATGTTGTTGGTCAAAATAGTTTTGGCAGCGCATCCGACAATAGACAAATTGTGTGATTGTGTGTGTGGCAGCAGTGAGGGTTGCTTTCTTTTATGATGCCCCTAAGTATTTATTTATGCGACTGAACTTTTGACCCCCCCACACCCAACCCCAACCCCAACCCCAACCCCACAGCAGACTGCCCAAGAACTTGCCAGTATTTTGAGTAGTGATGACTTTTCAACCACCCCGGGATTAGTGGAGTGCTCTAGTGTCAATAGCTAGCGTGTTTTATACCATTCCCGAGGCAGAGTGTGGACTTCCTGCTGCCATAACTTGAATAAGTACTCTACGGCTTGAATATTGTCTTTTGCCATGATATCCATGATAATGTAGGTATGTGCGGTCAGTTGTAAATGTTATAGCCAAATATTAACAGATAATTGAATTAAGTGTAAATAAGTGGCACTGAGGTGTGCGTGTGTGTGTGTGTGTGTGTGTGTCTGAAACAGGCAGGCTAAACTGCTAATATAAGTTATTTATTAATGTGCTTGAAGCAGCATTTATCTGGGCATATTTAATGCTATAAGTTTTAATCCGATAAGTTCAATATGAAATGTTCTTTAATTAAAAACAGACACACACACACACACACACACTTACACACTTTTGTTGCTGCTGGCAGCCGTGTGGCAATATTCCCCGACAGCTGTTTGTGGCTGTCTTTCGGACCCCAGCCGCAACAGCCATGTGCAGTTAATTAAATCAAGCGACATGTGTTTTAAATAAATTAAATACATGCAAATTTCAATATATATATATGTATATATATTTTAAATATAATAAAAATAATTCATTAAAGTTTTTACGCTGCTCCAAAAACCACATTTTTCTCAATAAGAAGGAAAAGTGGAGAAAGAGAGAAAAACAATTAAAAATAATATCTGCATAAGAAAAATCGATAACAACAAAGCGAATCCTTCTCTTCTTCTTGAAGTTGATCATTAAATTTCAACTGAATTCAAAAATGTAAACTATTCAAATGTGTAAGAATTGTCTGTCAAAAATTTGAATACTTTTACGAAGACTTCAGACCAAACCAAACAACCAACAAAAACTCGGCAGAAAACTTTTGATGATAAAATTTGGTGGCACGAGACATTTTTGGTTTAATTAATTTGTAGTCATTAAATGTAACTGCCTTGAAATGAGTAGCGTCAAGCCCACAACGCCTGCTGAGTGTGTGTGTGTGTGTGTGTTGTGACACCAACTAACACAATGACAACACACACAGAGAAAGACCCACTGGGAGGGGCAGAGAGAGAGGCTGTATTACAAGCGCTGTGTGGTGCACCAAAATGTATGCCACATGTGATGCTAAGCAGCATATTCAGATATATGTGTGTGTGCTTGTTTCGTATGAAGATGTATCACATTTTGTGGCAAGTGTGTCTGTGTGAGTGTGTGTGTTTGTGTATTAGACATGTATTTGTACTTGCGGCTTTCGACTGTTTGGCCAAACGTTACACATAAGTTGAATTATGGCACTTGCCACTCGACGCTGAGTGCAAAACGCAGCTGCAACTGCAACTGTTGCAACTGCTGCCACTGCTGCTACTGCCGCTTCTGCTACTTTTGCTGTAGCTGCCTAATGATGTTCTTGTTTAGCTGCAACACGCAATTGGGTCAACAGCGCCTGTAAATAATGGCTTTGGTCAAATTGCCGCTAACAAGCTTGGCAAAAAAGCGAGCTAAATCTGAAATACGAGCCAGCAAGGAAAATCGCTTTGAATTGGGCCTTGGGATTTACTTGCCATTTTCTTTTATTTATTTTTTCTCTTTAGGGAGACACAGAACCGACACGATGTGCTTTTATGTTTTTATTTATTTATTTTATTTTTTTTTTGTATGTGGCACAAAGCTCATAAAAGGAGCAACAGTTGGAGCCCACACGAGCATCACTCTGTGTGTTGGTTGTGTTTGCTCAAATATATTGATTTTATGTGTGACAATTTGTCAGCCTTTGTTAAATTCACGTTGCCTACTTTAAGGAGCTGCTCGTAAATTGCGTATACGCCACAGCACACAATCTGTGGGTGTGTGTGTGTGGGTGTGTATGTGTGTGTGTGGGTGTGTGCCCATCAACAAATACCTGACTCGAGATTATTTGTCGTTGTCGCTGTTTGTCCCGTTTGTACTTGTTTTTCCTGCTGTTGATTTTGATGAGGGCTGCTTTGTGCTAAGAGATTTTAGCATTTTGTTTTTGACTTTAGCTTTGGCTTTGGCTTTTCCTCTGCCAAATTGTTTTCCACACATCAACTTAATAATTGATGTCAAAGTCTCTCAGCTTGTGGCCAACGCACAATTCAATTGCGTAAATTCGCTGATGGATTTACGCAATGCAATCGCAAACTTTTGCTTTTTTGACTTTTAAAGATAACAGCTGAAAATTGTTGCTTAATTGCTGAACCAAGAGAGAGAGAGAGAGGACGATCTGTCCGTCTGTCCGTCTGTCATAGTGGCTAATTTACCCCGGCTACCCACATACTTACCTGGCGCCAAACTTTGCCAGCATCAAAAGTTTTTTGGGGCTGCTTTTGTAAAGTGGGCAGCGCTAAATGCCCCAAATTCTTTAAGTTTACAAGCAAAACATTTGTGCGCAGTTTTCATTCTGTTTTTGGGGGTTTTTCTTTTTTTCATTTGGGCTTGCGTGCGTACACGAAATGAGGACCAAATTGCTGCTGTTGTTGTTATTGTTGTTGTTGGGCTAAAGTGTAGCAAGTTCTTGTGTATTTTTACACCCTTTTTTTGGGGGGGAGCAGCGTATTCTTCCAGTTACTGTTTCTATTTACGCAACGGCCGTAAGTTTTGGCCTGGCATTTGCTTTTCCGGCTAGCCGGGCGGGGGCTGGTCGCTGGTAGATGTGGTCGGGGAGAGGTGGTGGGGGGGGCCTTCTCGCTAATATTCGCCATTAAACTTTTGCTTGTTTTTCTTTAATTAACAACGCAAACATCTGATATGCTACTTTTTACTTTGCTTTGCTTTTGCTGCTACTTTTCGCCTGTTTGCTGTTTTTGTTTTTCTTTTTTGCTTTTCCTTTTTACATTCCCCATTTTCCTTTTTTCTTTTTTTTTTTTTTTTTTCGTTTTTTGTTGCTTATTTTGGCCATGGCATACCTTTATTAAGTTTCGTTTCATTTTTACTTTTTGCGGCACCCAAGCCGCAACTTTGGTGCTTAAAATTTGTACTCGGCTCTTGCTTTATGAGTGTTAAAGTAAAAAAAAGGGGTCAGCAACCCCACCTCCCCAACCATCCCCTCTCTGTTTGCATAGCGGTCTCGCCTCAAACTCAACCGCGCCCACAAAACCGCCTTAGAACAATTGTGCTTTGTCTTTGATTTGATTGCATTAATTGTTTAAATGGCTGCGGTTTTCTGCAGCTGCCCAAAACGGATTTTCTTCTGGCCTCTCGAATTGAAAACTGTTTATCTGTTGTTCAACCATAAATATTTATCTTTAATATCCACTCAGCTAAATGTTTAATGAATAATTAAGATTGTCCTTTTGTGCGCCGACTTAAGCGAAGAAATTTTATTATGTTTAATATGTATGCTAATTTTCAAAGCAAGTTAATAAATATAAATTGAAATATATATATTCTTAATAAGGATCAACAGTAAAGAATTAACATTTGGAAAATAAGTTCTCCACATTATTAAATTGTATCGATAACTTTGTCTCTTTCGAGACTATCGATACTTATCGATATATTCTGAAGCAATAAATGCTATAATCTTAAAAATATATTTTTTAATTGTAGATAATACTACCTGACATATTATTGAAAAACTGTGAAATTGTTAATAAAGAATTCAGATTTTAATCTCATTACTATCATCACTCAGCAGACAATACGATTGTCTAACTATATATTAGAAACAGTACTCTAATTTATTTAAGGTATATAACAGCTGGGTTAACGGTATTTCGCAGTCGCCTACTTATTTTTAAATTCAATTATGAAATTCAGGACACATTTGCTTTTATCATTTTAATAATATTTGGCATTTAATTTTATAGTTATATTTAATATTAAAAATAAATAAACTGCTAATGTGGCAAACAGAAAATTAAATTCCCTGTTGATTTCAGCTAATGTGTGGCAATAATGACACAAATTTTGTATGCCTGAAGCATGAATTATGTTGCAACCATTGGAAAAAAGTACAAACACCGACAATTGATGAATAGTTGCAATAGTTACTAATTACATGAACATAGTTTTAGTTGATAATTTGAATGCAATGTTGCCGCTTTGTGCACAATTCTCATATTGCTCGGGGGCTGTGTGGCATGCAACAAGCCCCAGAGTGTTGTTAATACAAGTTGTAGCTATAGAAACACGATGACCATTTGGTCAGTCAGTAAAGTTGTGTAAGTGTGTGTGCGTTTGTGTGTGTATGTGTGTGTATGTGTGTGTGGCATAGCACATGGCACAACTGTCATAATTTCACAACGTAAAAATTAATAACTTTGCACACAACTTTTTATATTTAGTGGTGTAAATGAACTAAGCAAACAACCTGCTGTTGTCTTTCAAAAGGCAACAAACTTTTCCACAGCACTGTAAGCGGATGAGTGTGCATGAGTGTGTGTGTGTGTGTGTGGGTTAAGTGAATGTGTGTGGTAGTAAATTAAAGCGGATTACTTAATGCGAGCTGCATTTTTGATGCACTTGTGTGCAATTTTCATGTTTGGTTTAGCCAAATGACTTTTAATTATTCAACAAGCAAATGTGGGCCACACACACACACACACATACACAAACAATCAAAGTTGTAGCTGAGAGAGAGAGAAGGAGGGAGTTGGCCCATTACTGATGCATATATGAATACATCTGTATTAGGAACCAACAACAAATCTGTGCAAAGCAGGCCAAGCAGGCATAAGCTCCACTTTAAGTCCATAAAAACACCACTTGAAAACTAATTAAACACTAATAGCAAACAACTAAAAGCTGAGCAAGGCCAGCTCAAGTGGCGGAAATGTCCGACAGACAGACAGACAGACAGGCAGACAGACGGACAGCCTGCAATTAAACCAAACAAAACAAAACAACAACAACAAAAAAAGGACGAAATAAAAGAAAAGGAGCTGTGCAAAAGTTTTTAATTTGAGCCGAGAGCTGAGGGCGAGCTGAGAATCACTGGCGGTTGGGCGCGAATGAGTCTATAAGTTGGAACTCAATGCCAAGCAAATAAGACAATGGCCAAAAACAACAAAAGCAGTCGTCGAGCATCCGAGTATCGGGTGCCAAATGGCCAAAATGGCGAAAGGATAACGGACGGAAGTGAAACGAAATGGCAAATCAATGCAGACGTTGGCCGGCAACAAAACACAATCCGCTTAAAGTAAAAATTATTTCTTAGCCAAAAAAAAAAAAAAGGAAAAAGCGAAAAGAATATAGAAAAAATGATGAGGGGAAAATGGCTAAGTGTCTTCGGTTCGGTTCTGACCAATCTAAGTGCTGGGCATTCGCGGCGGCTCTTTAAGTATAAGCCCTAAGCTGTTGACTTATTTGTCCAGGTTCGATTTGCTATTGTTGTGCCACGATTTGTATGCACGGCTAAGCTGCTCAACAATTTTTGTTTGGCTATTTTCTTTGGGGCGTCGACCATTTAGTTTAGCCAGACAAATGTGTGTGGCCAGGTCTAAGTAAAGTATATAAATTTTGATATAGCAGCTGCTGCCTGCTGCTGGCTGCTGGCTGCACTTACTTAAAAACAGAAATTACGGCTTGAATTATGCAAAGAGGGATAAATGAAAATATAGAAAATGGCAAATGGCAAATGGAAAATGGGAAATGGGAAAAGCGAAATGAGAAAGAAAATGTTGTAGTCTTACCTTTGTGGTGGCGCAAGTGATGGCCAACAGCTGCTGCGCCCGTGCAACAAGGTGGCTCGTAATATAAATTCCAAGTGTTCTCATAATCCGCCCGAGCATAATCCACATAAATTATTTGCGCGCCGAGCGCGACAAGCCAAAAGCTGAGCAGCCTCGAGGAGCACATGCTGCTGCTGCTGCTCCTTCTGCTGCTGCTGCTCCTTGGTCCTGGCTGATAGCTGTGTAAACACACACTCACTCACACTCTAACACACACACACACAAGCACAGCACGCGTGTGGATCGTGAATTAATGGCAACAAAAATGTTGTAAAATTGGCCAACGCGTTGCGAGCAGCGCGGCGTTTAACATTGAGCTTGTAAAAATACTGATCTGTTTTGGATACTTTTCGATCTCTTTCTTTCTCTCTCTCTCTCTCTTCACTGCAGAGTTTTCACATTGTTTTCGAGACGAGAGACACGCAATTCTTGAGGATTTGGCAACACAAACTGTGTGCGTTGGTGCTTGAGTCTTAACGTACGTAATGCACGGCACGAGCTGCGAATACGAACTGAGCTGTAGCGGCACGAGTAACTGTGTTAAATAAACACACACCAGCCAGCGACCAGAGACGAGACGAACTGACACGAACTGCCAACGGTTCGGCTCCACCTGTGAAAGAGCGAAAAAATGAGAGCATTAGTTTGTGATGCGCATGCGCGTAAAGAGAGCACAATTAACAGTGTTAAAATATCCCTATGTATATTTCCCAGTTTTCTGTTTATGTTTACCAAGTGTATTGAACTCATTTAGAGCGCATGCAGCAACGTTGCAATGTGCAATGTGCAATGTGCAACGTGCAACGCTATGCAACAACAACAACAAAAACAACAACAACAGCAGCCACATATTTTTCAAGGGTAACTGCAGACACATTCAAGCTGAAGTGCACACAAAGCGAGCCGAGACGGAACGAGACGAGACTGTTGCCAGTTGAGTTACCCCTTCACTAAGAAGAAGAGACAGGAACCACGGTTAGCCGTCCAGACTCACAGCCAGACACACACACACACACACGCACACACACACATATATTTGCACTTAAAGCATTTTCGTGCATTATTATTTATGCATATGCTTGTAATTGCAGTTGAAATACTACACACAAATACATCTACATCTACATCTGCGTGTGTGTGTGTGAGTGTGCCCAGACTCTGACTAAACTTTTTTTCTTCTTATTATTCTTCCTCTTGCGTTGCCTGCATTTGGGCATCGCGTGCAACTGCCTGGTAGAAATTTTAAGCAAAATTTCAATGCTGCATTTCTGTGTAGGCTGGTTGCACGTAAAAAAGAAACAATAGAAAAGAGAGAAAAAAGTTCTCTTAAGGCCAGACATAAGTCACTCAGACAGTCACGCAGACGGCATTTAGCCCGCAGGGCAGACACTCAAAGACAATTAAACAGTAGCCATTGCTACTCTGTCTGTGTGTCTGTGGGTATCTGTGTGTTTGTGTTTGAATATAACTTCAGAAGTGGAAGTTCAATCCTTAATTCTTATGGCATGCAAAAGCATGCGAAAATAAGTTCTTTTATTGTACACTGTTCAACTTTCAAATTATTTGATTACTATTTGAGATAAGAATATGTTTTTCATGTAAATAAATTTAAGAAAAACATATTTCATATTGATTTGAAAAGTTATTTATATTGTAAGAGGTTCTTCCTGTGAGATCAGTTTAAAGAACGTATTTCTCTTTTCAAGTTGATGACAGGCTTTGATTTTATTTGATCAATTAAATTACTTTTAAGTGCATAGTGAAAATGAATCTATCGATTGTTATTATTATTGTTATTGTTATCGATGGCGATGAGGCGCTCAATGCAACCGTGTATGGCTTATTACCTAGTATTATTTACTTAATGCCACGAATATATCTTTGTACACTATTAAAAGCATTATGTTTCACAAATTGTTTCACGTAAATGTTTTCTGCATTTTCCAAGTGCATATCGTTTTATTTTTTTTTGCAGTGTAATAACCTTCAGACAGTTTCAACAAGTTTTGCTATTTATGGCGCGCTTGGACTTGGCTTGATAATCCAGAATCAGACAGAGGCCAACAGTCAGCAGCAAACAGCCAGCGGCAACAAACTGTCTGCCCCTTTGGCTGACCGCAAGAGTTAACAAAGTTTTGGCATTTGGCGTATTCTGCATTTCGGCTCAAATTTCGTTCATTGGAATTCCGAATCTTTGTGTGTGTGTGTGTGTGTGTGTTTTGAAAACCAAGACAATTTGCGGCTACTTTGTGCGACAGCGAAAAGCATAAGGCTTTAATATGTTTCATCAAAAGAAACCTGCTGCACTGGGCAAACAGCCAGCGAACTCACAGCAGGGTATCCTGAATCCTGAATCGTGAATCCTACCAACAACCTGAATATTGTTTAGACTGCTGCCCGCACCTGTGTCGTGTGCGCTGAGGCGGACACAAAAACAAGCTCAACAATTGCCTTATAAATGCCCTCAAACTTGGACGAAAGCCGAACGAACGACTTTCGCAAGAAGCAAAAAACTTTGATTAATGTGCGCTTAAAGAGCCGGCTAAATACACGTGAGGTCGGGAGAACGACAAATCAAAAAAAAAAAACAAAAATAAAAACAGGGACAAAACTTTCATAACTTTAACAGAGCAGGACCTTGGCAGCAGCAGGACAGACAGACGAGCAGACCGCGTGCAGCCGAAGCGCAACTAGAAAAACTTATGCAATCAAGGCAAAGGCAGAGGCGGCACCAAGACGCAAACGAAGACCGGAAACGGGCAGGGGCAGGGGTACGGCTACAGAAATAGGGCCAGCAGCAAGTAGCAAGGACTAAGGCACTGCAGTTTCAAGGCGCCGCACAACAATGTCAGCCACCGACAACAGCGACGACAGGACGATAAGGGATAAAAAAAAAAACACAGAAATCACAGCGCAAGAGCGTTAAAAAATGAATTGTAAAACAAACAACAAACAAACGAGCAACATTTGCTGTGGCCACACCCACGCAAACACACAGCTAGAGCCACAAAGTAGCCCAGCGACCCGCAGGCAACCCGGGGCGTCCACGTACACGAAACCCTGGCGGGGCAATGCCAAAGTCAAAGTCAGCAGACCGGTTCAAGTCCCTCAACCCGCATTCGCATCCTTGCCTCCTTGCCTCCCTGCCTCCTCGGCCCGCGCTGCTTAATAGAAAATGTAATTCGATGCATTTAATGTTGGCGTACGCCAAACGCTGCAGGTTACCCTTCAGGAGCAGCAGCACCAGAAGCAGGAACAGGAACAGGAGCATACGGGCATTGCCAAATACGAGGACGACAACGATAGCTGGTTTCAGCTTCGCCTCCTTTTTTTATGAGTTTGCATTTGGCTGCTATTCATCCAGCAACATCGTCGTCATCGTCGTTGTTTTGTTTGAGTTGCTTACCTAATCCTTGCAAACAAGTTAAAAACGTTGTAAAACAAACAACAAACAGCTGCAGCAACAACAACAACAACAACAGCAACAAAAAGGGGTAATTTCAAATGGAAATAAAGTGCTGCATACTTTTCAGCGCATAAGACTAAAGGAATAAAATACGTCAATAGCGCTAAAGTATATAATATATAAACGCTATGAAAAGAACCTTAAATTAGGATTTCAGTGGATAGCAGACAACACACACTTCGACAGGCTTCCAAATTAGGTATCCAAATACTAAGCCGGAGATTAAACATCGCGCTTCAACTTCACTTGTATAGATTAAATTATTTGTGTATTTCATTATTCTATTGGTAGTTGTGGGCATTGAAGTAATTACGTAAAATTAAGTTAAATAAACACTTTATTGATTATCTTCAATATATTTTATAAAAGTATTCAAACAAACCAAATTTTATATTCTTACCAATTTTTATGAACAATATCTTTTAGTTTGAGCTGTGCATTCAAAAAATTCATTGAATTGTGAAAATTCGATGATTTCCCTAACAAAAACTGTTATTGATTCTTTTTAATAGTAAAAAAAACAGTTGCAGTCTCTGAGCAGAAATGTCAGTCGTAAAAGCAGACGCATTTGGGAAACGATTTTGACTGACAACGAGTGCCCTGAGAAATACAAACAATTATTAAGCATTCCGTCTGCTCTGCGCCCTGTTCCTGTCCACCACCCACTCCTGCTGCTACTCCTACCCATCCATATGCTTGGCAATGGTAACCTCAGCAACCTGCGCCGCGTGCCACAGCAATGACAACCGGTGCGGCAGCACTAATAGAAATTAAACGAAAGTGCTGCATGCCTGATGCCTGATGGCAACAGTGCCGGGGTGCAACGCTGCAGTGGTACAAGGGTGCAAGGGTGCCGAGGTGGCTGCCAGCCAACACCCATCCCAATACCAGCCACCCTGCGCACCCGTGTGAAGGTCGAGCAAAAACGAAATGCAGCAGCAGCAGCAGCAGCTTCAAAACCAGGGTTGAGCGCACAGCAGCCGTACACTTAGAAAAATGAATACTTCTAAAATTGAATTCAAAACAGAACCAAATTTTATATTTTTACAATTTAAAATAATACAAAATATTTGATTTTATTGCATTTTTTTTTATATTTTGCCGATTTTCTAATGTTTTGAACATTATTTTTTGTTCAAGTGTAGATTCGCTTTCATTTCGTTGACTGGTTTTTTGAGTATTTGCATTTGCTTTTATTAATCATAAAAAATGCTGAAATAGCCGAAATTGCCCGAGCTGCCTCCGCGCCACTCCTGCCACGCCTGCCACGCCTGCCCGCCTGGCTGCTTTGTTATGCGGCGAGGATCGTGCACGAAAGCGCAATTTGATTTTAATGGCGGCAAAATGTTGAATGTTCCGTCGCACAGACAGACAAACAGATAGACAGATAGTCAGTTGAACGAATGGACAGACTAGAAAAGCAAACACGCAGACAAAACTGGTTGCCGCTTTTTGTTCCTCTGCTGCTGCTGCTTCTGCTGCTGCTGCTGCTGCTGCTGCTGCTTTTCCATGCAATCAGGCGCCGTTTGTTGACGTTTGCCGGTGTTATGAGTGGATACGTGTGTGAGTGGGTGTTAGCAAGTGTACACACACACACACACACACGCACACTCAGAGCTACGCATAGAACGACGCCCCTTTTGCATTTTGCATTTTGCCCATGACATTTGATTCTGTTTTTTTTTTTCCTACTGTGGCATGTGTCCTGCCTATGTTGCCACAGCATTAGCTGCTGCTGCCACTGTTTCTGTTGCTGTTGCATACGTGCGTACATTTTATTTGTTTGTTGCCTGTATTTGTTTGTTTGTTTGTTTGCGTTCGATGCATGTGCGTGCCTCCTGCAGCACTCGTCAATGTCATTAACGTCATTGTTGGACGACGAGGACTCTGTGAATCCCAGTCACGGTCATTGCCTATGCCCAGTGCCGATGACAATAGACAGCCGTTCCACAAATACACAAATATATATTTTAAACATTTAAATGTCCATTCGCCCTTTAATTAGACTCCAACTGTGTCTGACAGACCCCTCCTCCAAAACTATGCTACGACAAAACTATCAATTATTATTGTGAGCTGTCATTTAATCAACTTATAATTCAAGTCGTCTTCGAAACACGCACAAATGTCATTTTCACAAATTCAAATTCGTCTAGACCATATATTAGCAAATGACCCTATATATGGGGAGTGGAAAATGTACAGGAAAAGTAATTAATCATTGAAAATGACTTTAAGATCAATAAACTTTTCCATTCACCTAAGCTAAATTTAAAGGAAAGACGAAGTTGTAGGAGCTGCCTGGAAAATTCAAATCAACACACAAACGAACAATTAAATCATTTTCTGCTTATAATAATACAGTTATTAATTAATTAATCAAGCCAGATACAAGTACATATGTAAATGAACTATCAGAATTATGATTAATTTATTTTGTTTAATAGCCTTATGCTGTTTAAAATGTTAGCATTTATTTATCAAATAGCTGTAAACTACACAAATAGTGTAGTTTCTGCCAGTAAATGTTAATGTAACAAATATTTATTTGAGAAAACTATCAGAATTTATAATCTTAAACATTTATCAATCTTAATCTTTAAGCTGAACACAAATAGATTCAAACAGCCGAACAAATGGTGCTCATTACTTTATGCTTAGTAAATGGCCAAGATCCCAATGTAAATGCCAACTCGCATAAAACAAATTAGGCAACCCTCGCTAGGTAGTTGTGTTCCTTGAGTTGCAAGGCGCATACAATTTATTGCCGCACTGCGATCCTTGATAAGTAAAAACAACATGGCAACGCCACAGGGACATGGACCAGGAAACAGAACAGGACAACATATCGAAAGCGCTGCTGTTGTCCACTGATATGCGAACGCATGTATGTAAATCCACGTTAACAGACGTTCCACTGTACACACAATCGACACAATCGAGGAACGATTGCGTTTACCCAAGGGCGGCTGCTATTTGTTTGCTGATGTTTGCAGAAAGTCAACGACAAGGCAACCACCCACTCACACCCACTCACACCCACTCACACCCACCTCCACCCACCCAGCATCCAGCACCCATGCCTGGGAACAACGCCTGCTCGGGCGTGTGCCACTGATAAGGGTCACCCATAGAGAGAGTAAGGGAGAGAGAGGGAGGGGGTGCGAGAGGAAGAGTCAGTGCAATGCTGCATGGGTTTTACTCTAGTTTATTTGTTAATGGTTTATTTATTAATTCCTGCGGATTATCACGTCAGACAAGGAATCACAACAACAACAACAGCAGCAGCATCAGCAACAACGAAATCGAGATACAGCACGGCGGGCAAATGTACGCCGGACAGTTGAAGGTGGCGGAGGTGGGGGTAGGTGGAGGGGGCACAGACAGAGTCAACGGAAACGAGCAGCAGCCGCACACGGAAACGCATATGGCTGGGCCATTTGGGGTGAATAGTGCATTTGTTGGTTGCGATAAGGTTTATCGTCTAGTCGGAATTTGTTGCTAATAGCCAATGTGCAACACGGTCTAATCTTTAAGCTGGGCAACAGCAGCAGCAGCAGCAGTGGCAGCTGCCACCACAAGAACAGCATCCTAATGTGATGTGTTCAAAGTTTGAGGCAAATTGAAATTTGGTGTTCGCATTGAAATCATGCATTAATAATGCTGAAATACTAAATAGTTTTGGCCACACACACACACATATACACTTAAGTCATACATGTATTTGTGGCATCATGCAAAGTGCCAGGAACATGCGTACACAATTTCCTCAATCCTGTGCCAGTCATGGGAGCATCGTGTGTGGAAAACCGTCCGGAAATTTGAAATTTTGTGCACAAGTTGAAGAAAACTCCTTTTCTGCTCAAGCAAAAAGAAGGTGGCAGCTACACTCAGAACAAATTTCACCATAAGATTCAATAAATCGCAAATAAATTAAATAAAATTAAATAAACTTATAAACTGCATAAAATGTCTTAAAGTGCTCTTAATTATTTTAATTGCAGAACGGAGAGAATAATCAACTTGAAAAATGTATATAAAATATGCTGTAATTTACAAATTGATTTTTTAAAGTTTAAAGAAATTTGATAAAATTATAATCAAGATTTTGAAACACACATAAATTAAAAATTGGAGATTTAAAACTTTATGAACTTAAAAGAAATCTAGGAAATTTAAAGCACATCCTTTAAAAAGACAACTTTCATTTTCATTTCCTAAATTTCAGTAGGTTGAATTTTCTTGTAAAGTTTGTTTTTTTAAAACGATTTTTTGTTGTTGTTTTTTTTAGTGTATTTCGATGAGCGCTGCTTTGAGGAGTGCGTTTGACAGCACGCATGTCTCTTGTCTGTTGTCTCTTGTCGGTTGTCGGTTGTCAGTTGTCGTTGTGAAATCCTCTACAGCGAGTGTTCAGGCGTGTGTGAACTTCCGCACATGCACACCAAAACCCACCCAAGGAAAGCAGAGCAGCATCCACAGAAACAGCGACAGTCACAGCAAAAATCTCTCAAACATCAGCAATTAGTAAATAAATTTCAACTAAAATGGCCCCGGGGGCAAGTAGGCACAAGCAAGACATAGAGATAGAGAAGGGGACGACTTGGCAAACTCTGGCATTCATGGGCATCAACCCAACACTTTGGCCACTAGTTGCCAAAACCTTTTAAGGTATTCAGTAACACTGAAATTCAAGCCCAGCCCTTTCCTTCCCTTCCGTCAGCTACCCCTGCCCCGATTATAGCCAATATCGCTGATGGACATGCCTACAAATTGAATTTCTCACGCTTTAGCTGAATGCCTCAATAAAAATCAACGGCAACAACAACTGATGGAAATTCTCTTAATTTTCAATTTGAATTGGGCAAAAATGTGAAGCGAACTTCATTTGCCAGGCTGGCATGACGAATATCCAGTCTGGAAACTGTCGTGGAAAAATGTCGAGAAAAAAAACATCTCCCTGTCCCTTTGAAGTGAATGAACCCGCCTCAAGTTACTCATTTAACTGCCGCCTATTCGTGGCATTAAATTTCATTCCGTGGTCGTAAGTGCTCTTTTTTTTAATAATATATACAAATAATTCACACACATATTTTCACTGTCAGACTTATTAAATTAAATATTTAATGCAATTGTCGCTAGACAAATGCCAGACATTTATTTTCAGAGAATTTAACATTTTAATAAACCATAAATGAGGGGAAAGGAGACCGAAAGGTTAATCCGTTGCTGGGATATTCACATAAAAAATATATATACATATATATATTAAATTTAATCGCATTGCATCTTAATTAACAATTACATACTTTTACCAACCGTCTGGCAACATCAAAGCCAAATCGGCAAAAAATAAAGCCACTTGGCCTTGTTTGCTGTCACTTTGGCTGCCCTTTTTGCCACCCACACTGGCTGTATGTCAAACGAAATTGAATGTCAAATATATGTACACATAAATACATATATATATATATATATTTTCATATGTGACATGAATTTGACATTGACATTTGCATATGCCATCAATGCTTACTTTTGTGTTTTTGTTTTGCATACTCCCCTTGCCGGGTTTATTTCTATAATTTTGCAGATTTCTGCGGGGTCTGAATTGATGTGGTTGGGGCGGGTGGTGTGGGGGGCGTGGCGGCTGTTTGCCTTTGAAGTGTGCCAGCGTGGCGCTTAACTGCTGATAATCCTTTTTAAATAAATTTGTTGGCACAAATCGTTATGCCGCCCGGGGGCTGTGGCACGCACCTTTTTTGTTTGCAACCCCCAGCTGAAAGATTGTGAGGTGCGTTTGCCGCCTCTGGCGCTGCCTGAAGTTGCAAGTGTGAGTTGCGTTTTTCTGTGTGTGTGTTTGTGTGTTTGCTAAGCATGTTAATACACAGGAAATTAAACACTTATGCGGAAGTCATTGAAAAGCATTGCGCACAACAACAACCCAACATAGCAACCCAACACACATGAAGCACACACAATTTCACAGTGTCTGTTCATTCAATTATCCACAGAGACAACAGCAAAACAACCTACAAGTGTTGCAAGTCTAAGACGGACACAGACTAATAGATATCCCTTAGAAACGTATTTTATTTAATTTTATTTATATATTTTTTTGCTTAAATCTAGTTTTTTGCAAACTTTGCGTTAATTTAAAGCACGTTTATTTAAAACGACAAAAAATAACACTATAACAATAAATAAAAAAATATACATATATCAAAAAACGTTTTCTATGTCAGTTTAATGTGATCTCGTTTATTTATTTATGGGTCAGCAAAAAGTATTAAAATTAAACACTTCCGTGCTTAATATAAACAATAAATATAAAGCAATAAATTAAAATATATTTCATTGCATTCAAGTTGGCAGCACACCAAATTAGTTCCAATAAATTGACTCATTTAATTAATCTAAATAAGAATATGACTTTCACACATAAACTAAAATACACCTCAGAATAATATTTATACAGGGTATAAATAGCAGTAACAAGAATACAATAGCGCCACAGACATGTTTGCAACGTCGATTATTATGTGGATGTAAAGTTGGGCTGTGAATGCTGTTGATGATAATGTTGAAGTGATGCGACCCACCGCCAACTCTTTAATTGTATGTGTGTGTGTGTGTGTGTGTGCCTCGCATTAGCACAGTTAAATGAGTGCAGCAGCCAGGCAGCCAGGCAGACGGAGGACGGAGGCAAGCAGAGGGAGTCACCCAGCCAGACGTAATCCCAAATAAAAACGCACTAACCGAAACAAAAACCCACAGAGTCCGTGGAGAAATTCATTTAGTTTGCACTAACACGCTGTCAACAAAGGGCAACGGTTATTTTGGGGCGGGAATAAGCTACAGCGAGGCAGGGCTAGAGGTTGCAAGAAGGAGATGGGAACTGAGGGGGAGAGGGGGTGGGTGGGGACTGTCGCTTCCACAACGAACTTAAGCGATTTTGCATTTCATTACTTTTTTGCTTGGCGCAGACGGGTTGCCAACTAATACACATGTATATAAACACACACACACACATATCTATATGTAGGCGTGTTTATTTTGGTAGAGCTTGGACCGAGGGGTGAAGGGGGATGGGCACGACTTTTGTGGCTCCCGTCGCGTTCAGCTTGAAGATAAACAAAATACATAATCCAAGGGCGTGCAATAATGGAAGAAAGGGGTTAAAGGGGTTTGTTCCCTAACTGCCAGACAGATGAATTTGTTGTTGTTGTTGTTTGTTGATGTTGTTGTTGTTGTTTTTGTTACTTTTGTTGTTGGGCGGCATGCTAGTAAACGGCTTGAGGTACTTAAATACTTTGAAAGCGCATCGTAGCGCAAAATGAGAAACAATCGGCACGGATTGACCCCATCGGATTGCGTGTTCTTCTGTTATGAGATAATTGCTTAAAGAAACCCCAAAAGCAACAACAACAACAACTACAACAGCAACTACAACAACAACAAAGCAAACATTTTTTGGGGGGCGTTGGATGATTGACACGCTGCCAAACAAACTTAATGAAAAGCATAAATATTTGAATTCCCATGAAAGCGCCGGCTAATAAAGGTATTTTTAGGGGGAGGAGGGTGTGAGGAAGGGGGGTGAGTTAATCCAAATAACCAACCGAAAAGTTTTTACACGATGCTTTCAGCTTTGATTTAGCTGAGGGTCAACTTCAACTCCATTTAATTGAAGCTTATTGTTCCGTAATTATAATAAATCCCATTTTTGTATTTATTTTTTCCTTTTTTTTTAGACCTTTCAAGTCAACACACAATTACAAAATATAATTTTGCTCTTTTTTCATGTTTATTTTAAGATATTTGAAACTATTGTTTAGAAGCTCACCCCAGTAATAATATCATTAATTTATTAAAGTGTGAAATTTATACAATTATTATCTCTTTTTATTATTAACTTTATAATACAAAAAATAGTAAAAAATAACATTTTATAAAGCTAATAAATTGTTATGCTAAAATTATGATTTTCTGTCTTGCAACTGTGAATTTTGTTAAAATAGAGTTGGCTTAGTAAAATTTTAAATGCAAATAAACTTGGCTATTAAATTCTATCTTATTTTTCAGCTGGTTGAAGGAAAAGCTTTACTATCGATAGATATTATTACATATTATCATTGAGCAGCTTTATGTATGAAAAACAAATGTGTAAATTGTAGTATACAATTTAAATACTTTTACATTGAGATAAACCTATGATACTCGCCTCGATTGTGTTTGGTTTAATGTTTTTTGATTCGTAAGCAACTTACAGTTTGCTACTTGATTGCCACAAAAGGGGGCAGGCAACAGTTAAATTCACAAAAAGTTTCACCGTAAGTGGATCAGCCTATTTCCTAAATGGAAAATTACACCGAAAACAGGAACGGGACACGAAATGTTGCGCTGCCTGTGGCACAAAATAGTGGAAGAGAGCAAGCAAGTCTCTTAAATTGTGTGAGGCTCATTAAGCCCTAAATGGCAATATTACAACGATTTACATTAGCTGCGCTTTAAAATCGCAGAGAGAACCCCAAGCAGAGACACACACTCACAGCCAGAGACAGCCAGAGACAGACAGAGACAGACAGACAGATGGACGGACAGACATCGACATCGATTAAATTGCACAACAGAATGAAGCAATAAACTTTTAGAGGGCCACCCGATAGTCGGGAGAAAGAGAAAGAGAGAAAGAGAATTGTGTGTGTGTGTGTGTGGAATATATCAGTAATGCCAGTCAACTTTAACTTGTGCATGCTCATGTGTGTGCGTGTGTGTGTGTGTGTGTGTGTGTGTGTGTGTGTGTGTGTGAGTGTGTGTTTGTTTTTGTGTGTGTGCGTAAAAGCGGGTTAAACGTGTGCGCTTCAAATGACCAAGCGACGTTTAGCAGCCGATAAAGTCATTCAATGTGGCAGCCACAGCACAGCACAGCACGTGAATGCCGTCGGAGCTCCGAGTTGGTAGCCTGGTACAGTGTGTCTCTTTAGTACACGTACACGTTCACGTACATGTGTGTGTGGTGCTCATTTTACGCTCTTGTGATAAAGTAATCAGTTGATTTTATTTGACAAAGGCGAAGATAAATCGATAGATTGGCTGCCCAAGCGAATGCGGATGCTGTCTTCTGTCACTGACCAGCCACAAATATTAGAGTGTTTCAACATGTGTGTGCAAAAAAATAATATATAGATATATACATATATATATTTAAACTTAAAATGGTTTATTGATTTTCGCATTGAACATACGCACAGTTCGATGCGATTTGGCAAAATTGCAATTCAATTTTATTTGTGCAGAATATTTACAAATTGCCGTGTAATGGGTATATTTTATTTACCTGAAATACAAAATGAAAATAAATCATAGGCACAAACACACACACACATACACACACATACACACAAATACAACAAGCTTGCCAATTGGTAGAAATAAATGTTGATGTCACAACTCAAATCAAATAGTTGAATAAAAACAAATAAACAATCGCCGGGCAGACAACGGCAAATTGGCAGTTGCCATTACGAGTGCCACGCAAAATTGTCTAGACAGGACAGTTGTAGTCGTATATATATGTGTACATGGTCAATAAAGCAAATGCGAAAATAACCGTACATAAAAATTAACAACGGCGACGACACGGCAGCAAAAGAGTGCGAAAAAACAAATAAGCCAAGCCACAGACACAGACACGTTGACAGACACGGCTAAAAGTAGAAACAACAGCAGCAGCAGCAGCAACTACAAAAAAAAAATGAAAAGAAAAGCAAAGGAAAAAAACTACGCCACTGAATGAACAGACTTGTAGTATGAATGAAAATCGGAAAATTCTAAGCAAATACCGCTGCGAAAAGAGGCAAAACAACAACAGCCAAACAAACACAAAAAGAGAAAATCAAATGTGGCCGCAAAATGGAGGCAAAACAAAATCGCAGGCAACTCCATGAAAAGGGACTGTTGGTTGAGGTTATTTGGCCGCTTGACCACTGGACTGGAGAACTGCATGTGTGTGTGTGTGTGTGTGTGTGTGTGTGTGAGTGTGTGCAGTTAAATAAAAACGCAACAAAGCGCAATCATCATTATCGTTAAAAGAGGCGCTTACAAAACTAGACAAATTGCCACTTTAGAGGCCAGAGGCAAAAGCCAAAAAGGATCGCAGTAGCGGAAGTTGGCGGCCTCGCAACGGCAACAGCAACGGCAACGGGTGAGGCGAGCCGTCTATAATGACCTCTGGGCAAATGCGGCAGCAGCAGGCACACACACACACACACACACACACACAGAGACGCGCTTAAAACCGAAATAGCGCACATTAGAGACCGCAGAACGCACAAGAGTATGCTAGAAAAGTATGCTAGATGCCAACAACAACAACAACAACACCAACAACACCAGCAACACCAGCAACAACAACAACAACAATAAAGAGAGCAACAAGCTACACACAAAAATGCTCATAATCAACTGGGCCGCCACAAGAGCAAATGTGTTGCCAACAAAAAGTAAAAGCCAAGAAAAATAATAAAAATAGCAAAACCAAAGATTTGAGCCTGGTCAAATCAGCAAGTTGAAGGCTGGAGTTGGATGTTCGCACGCTGGGACAGTTGAAGGCCCATAAAAAAGGCATAGGCCAGCACTTTTAGGCTTAATTATAGGCACACACTCGCCAACACACTCACACACACACACACCACAACCCAAATGAGCGATTATGTGTCGAGCTTTGCAAGCGAAATCTTTTTTTTTTTTTGTTTTTTTTTTTTGTTGCCCGGTTTCTGGCCATCTAAACACTTGCGAAGAGCACTCATTAATGGCCAAGTTTTTTTGCTGGCTATGTTGTTCTTGGTTTTATTTTCTTTTTTGATTTTCCCTTTCTGTTTTTGTTTTTTTTTTTTTTTGGATAGCTCCTCATGCGATGGCGACAGCAATTATTGTTACAATTAAAAAACCATTAAGCGTAATTTGGTTGTTGGTTGGTGGCTGGTGGAGCAAAGGCGGAACACGGCATTTCCGGCAAACGCAATGAAAACATTAACTTTGGCCAGAAAAGCGAATCGATAGAGGACTTTTCCAGACATATTACAATTTAACTGTTTCTATATTATTGCATGCAGCATATCCGATTTAGATTTGAATAGCCGCCGCATTTTATTATTGTATAATAAATGAAAATAAAATAAAAATGCAGAAAGTAGTTGGCTCTTTTTATGAAAATATTTTGAATTTAAAAAAGAAAATTATAACATAATTTTGTAAATGTTATAAATTGTAAATTAGTAAGCCTATTTAAGCTAACAACTGTTTTCTCATTAGTTCTACAAAGACACGGCTTAATTTGCATTAGCTTGAAAGCTGCCAGTTACTTGCCTAAAAATAAATGCATTAATTATTTAACTTTAACTCATAATCACACTCGTAATGCATTTGAAGCGAATAAATTTGTTGATTCACTTAACTCAAATATGCCGTTATAATAAAGTAATTGCCTCATTAGTTGAATAGTCAGTGAGTGTGGTTCTAATAGTTGTTAAGTTATTATTACAAGTGGCTCAATTTGCAGGCGCTGTCCGATGTCCGATGTCCAAGATTGTTGTGACTGAAGAGTATTTATTTATTTATTCATTTATTTATACAAATAGCTTTGTCCTCTTATCACACAATTACTACACAATTTGACAAGTGTGTTTGTTCATTTCATTTTGGTGTCGCATATTCGAATTGCCTTCAAATGACATGCAATGGAAAACAAACCAAAAAAAAAAAGGAAAAGGAAAAGCAAAAGAAAAACAAACCATTGATTGGCAACTGTCACACATGCAAAATGCGCGCCAAATTGCTCGCACCTGGAGCCGGCCCAGACTCTAAGGACTCAGCCCCTTCCTTAAGCCCCAAACTGGGTGTCAAAGGAGCTTAAATGCTTTGCACATGCAGCGATGGGTTGCTTTTTCATTTTCATTTTCATTTCCCTTTTCTTTTTTTTTTTTTTTTTGGCTTTTTTCTTATGTGTTTTACTGCTACAGTTTTTGTGCTGCAATCGTTCAATGTGTTTTTCTTGTTTTTTTTTGCAACTTTTTTCTTGGCTCTTTTGAGCCTCTGTTGCTGTTGGTGCCGCATATTTTCTTTTCATAATGACCAAAAACAGACGACGTCGCTTCAGTTTTCCAGCCAGCGCAATGCTTTTGAAGTTCTTTGTCGCAGCCCAAAAACTGTGGGACACAAATAGTGGCAGGTGGTGCATAGGTGTGGGTGTAGTGGGTGGTGGGGGGGGGGGGGGGGTGAGTTGCTGCTGGGCCAAGGGCAATGTAAAATGACCTCGGCATGTGATGCGCTTTTTTTGTTAATGCTTTTCTTTTTGTCTTGCTTGCATTTTGAGCTGCTGCTGCTGTTGCTGCTGCTGCGTTTGGGCCACGTTCCGGCATATAACCAAGCCAGGTGCTGGTTAGCTTGCAAATTCTGCATTTTTTGTTTTGTTTTGTTTTGCATTTTTAAATATTTTTTTTTTTTGTTTTTATAAAAAGCATTTCGGCTGGTTAGCTTTGTTTTGGGCCCGCTCTTGTGCGCTTGCTAAGTGGCAATAACAATTTGGGTTTATGCATACACTATTTATGTTTTGCATTTCTTTTGCAATTTGCCATTTACTGTTTTTCATGAAGTTAAATGCAAAAGTTTTTCACAAAGTCACGCTCTGCCCGCTGCAGCAGCAGCAGCAGCTGAAGCTAATTTTATGCTCTAAAAGCAATTGGCATTTATGGGCAATTAGCCTGAGAACGAACGCGACTGATGGCCATTATAAATACGGCAAAAGAGAAGTTTGGCGAGAAGACAAAACTGGTCAGCGAAGGGGTCGCAGACACAATGCAAACGACTTGAGTTCATGAAATGGCCAACAACCAGCCATAATAAAAACCCAGCTAAGAACTCTGAGCTGTGAGCTGTGAGCTGTGAGCTGTTGGCCAACAACAACTGCAACAACAACAACAACAAAATGCAAACAGGTACAACTGAGTATCGAGAATCGAGTACCGACTACTGAAAACTGAAAACTGAATGCTGAATACTTAATGCCCCAATGCTGAGCCGCTGAGAACTGCAAAACTGACGCTGCAACTTTGCTGCACATAAGAAAAAAAAAAAATAAATAAAATAAAACAGAAAGGGACAATTGTGAGCCAAACAGAATTTCAGGTTGTTGTGCATTAAAAAGGTAGCCACACACACATACATATATTCATGTATGATATATACATATACATATACATATATACAAATATATATATATTTTGAGTTTAGTTGCATATTCACCTTGTGAGCGCCGCTTTGGAATGCTGCAGTTCACAATTCACAACGTGCACAGGTCACAGGTCACAGTTCACACAATTCACAGCGATTGTCTTTTTGGTCAACTGATTTTTTTATTGAACACCGTGAAAACATACAAAAATCACGCACTTTGTGTATCTTCAAGATTTGCAAACTATTCATGCAAATTATATATATATATATGTATATTTGTATATATTTTGTTGTTTTGCGGCTGCTTTGAGCCAAGACGAGTTAATTCTGGTTTCTCTCCCACTTGCGAATTGCGCGCCACATGCAACTTGTGTACCGTTCAAAACGCGTTTGTAGCACAAACTGAAACTGTTTCTTGTTTGCGGCAGAGTCGTCAGCCAAATTCGTTCGGTTCGCTGTTGACTTGACTTCGTTTAGGCATTCGTGATTCGTGTTCTCGATTGTCGTCGTCGGCGCCACAGAGAAACCAGTTTTATGTTTTTATCGCACTGACTCCTTTTATCGCTGAATGTTGGCAACGCTGTTCGCTTGTTTGGGGCCAAGTTACTGGGTACACTTTGCCGGCATTTTTGGCTAACATTTGTTTACGTTGCGACGCGCACGCGTTGTTCCCACCCGGCAGCTGTTACCAGAGTTAACCAGAGTTCGACAATGTTAATGCTGTTGCTGTTGCAGTTGCAGACTGTTGTTGCATCCACTGGAGCTGGAGCATGCTGACCAATCAAAATCTGTTCCTGTGCCCATAACTAACCTTTCCGCCATGCATTGTTCTTCCTGGCCATTTCCAAGACAGTTACGGCCAACTCCTTTCGCCTCTTGCCATAATCGTGGCTCAACTCAATTAGCACAGTTCTCACTACTTGTCCACACATGAGCACTCTCAGTTTCACAGCCAAAAGCCCATAAATCTACCGGTCAGCACATAAATCCTTAGCCCAAAAACCACTGGCAAAACCAGTCCATGTCCATGTCCATGGCATTGGGCAACAGCGGGTAATCGACTAAACGGGGAGCGGGACCAAAGGAGCAGAGAACAGAGAAAATTGGAAAGCAAAAAGACCCGCTGATGACCACAGTACCGAGCAGTGACAAGCACACAGTAGACAGACCAGTTTTTAATCAAGGACTCTTAACCAAGAATTATAAGTCACGGAATATAGAAATTCTACACAAGTGATCAAATAGTGAATTTTATGAATACAAAATCAGAGTTGTATTTGCGCAACTCTATCGTTAATCGAACCAAACTTTCCCATAAAACATGTTATTCTACTACTTACATTCTTATCAAAAATCATCAATATCAAACTAGGAACAATCGGTCGAAAGATGAGTTCTTGGAGGAAACTCTTTTTTGTTTAATAAGATATTCTAACCAAAACCTAACCTAACCTATCAAAATTAATGAGATGCAACTTCCCATGTTAAGTAAAAGTTGGATGACAGCATTTTGACACCGATTTTGCTGTTTTTTGCTATTTATAACTATTTCAATATGATCATATAATAATATTTTACAGAAAGTAATTACAAATACAAATTACAAAGACCAATGCCATAATTATTAATAGATTGCTGTCGGCCTCCTTGGAAATAGACAGTTAACCAAAGTAAAATCTAAAATGTAGGCCATAATTAAGCTGCAGCTAACTCAAACGAAAGTAATTTCTATAAATCAAAGCAACTCAATTCTAATGAGTAACAAATTGAGCAAATGGAAAACGTGCTGCATTTAAATGTACGAGTTTCCCAGCATTTTCATGGCTAAATGTTTATGTGGGAATTGCGCGCTGGCTGATTAATTTGTGGCCAAGTCGAGTGATTGGACATAAAAAGGAAATCATTAGGCATTAGGACATGTGCATAATTTATGTGCAAATTAATAATGGCACGTAGCCAATCATTTGAATGCCATTTAATTAATTTCCCACACATAGATATACATAGATATAGATATATACATATAGAAAGAGATAACTTTTCGACAGTTTCAATTACGAACAACGTGTGTGTTTCTGGGAATAAAACTGAAACTATGCACAACTTAATGACAGAACATAAGCCACTGAGTGGTAGCCATGACGAAAATACTTCAAGCAGCTAAATAATACACTCAGAAAAAGAGTCGACTGTTTCAAATAAAATGGTTTGCATTTCGAATGTTTAGAAACAGATTTAATGGAAATAGAAGATTATTAAATTTAAAATAAAATAATAAATAATTATTCCCAAAATCCAAAAAAGGAACTTTCTGTTTTTCGCGTCGATTTTTGTTGAGTGTACAATTACATCGGTGAAATCAAATAAATATATATGTATATATACATACATGCACAGGTAAAAGGTAAGCTAGCAGCTGGCTGCCTGACTGCCACACTGCTTACCCCACTGCTGAGATGCACGCATATAAATAACCAATGATGCGGCATTTATCTGGATCCGACTTACTACAGCCCCACAATCAGTCTCAGCTTACTGAGAGCCACAGCAACAGCAGTAGCAGCAACGCCAGCAGCAGGAGCAGGAGCAGCAGGAGCAGGAGCAGGAGCTAAACGAGCCATTGAAACTGAAGACGTCCATTGTTGGCCCGCATCCTTAGGGCTAAAAGGGATAAACGTTTAGCATGGCCTGCACGATTTTTATGCAAGGCACGTGTTGTTGTTGTTGTTGTTGCTGTTGTTGTTGCTGTTGTTGTTGCTGTTGTTGTTGCTGTTGTTGTTGTTGCCGTTGTAGCTCCTATTGCGAATGCTTTAGTTGCTGCTGCTCGCCTCTGTCCGTGTGACTGTTTCGCGTCATTTGCTGCTGATCCCAGTGGTAATTTTGTGGGTCGGATCCTGGGTCCGCCTTCAACTGTAACGCAACTCCGGCGCAAAAGGCAGTCGAATTTCATTTTATTTGACGGAACGTTTCGGCCTTTGTGACTTGCAGCTTGGATGGCAGTGTCTAAAGTTGTCAAAACAGAAACGACCGGACTAACAATAAGTGGCCAAAAGCAAATGAAAAACCAAAAACGAAAAAAATAAAAAATCATGAGTATTCTCCGACATGTTCAACAGCAATGGCATCCTCCGATCCAATACACCTGGCAGCAAACCAACTGTGCTGTTTGGCATCGCCCACTTGAGAGCATTGCATTGTCGGAGCCCCCAGTCTGAGCAGGCGTCGGAGCTGGCAGCGTGTAACCTTGTCAAAACAGAATATCGCTTACCAAGTCGTTTGGCAATTTTTCTCAATTTTCACATGAGCAAAAAAAAAAAAAAAAGAAGCTAAAACAAAAAGAACTAAAATGCCTGCGCAGGTCAGGCATCGAAAGGATGCTAAATTGCAGCTTCAAGTGCTCCAGGAGCATCCACGCTGACTTGATGTTTGGGCATCCAATTTGAAGTGCACGTTCCCGCTGGGAAGCAGAGCAGAGCAGAGCTGCAGAGGGCACAGGCGGAGAATCTTGATTTCCGCCTCTATTCGCTGGCTGCACACACACACACATACACACATAAACACACACACACACACACACACATAAACACACACACAGAATGTGTCGTGAGGCAGCAGCAAATAAGCGGTTGGATTGCTTAGAGATGAGACTTTTTGTAATGAAGTTATTTTATTTTATTATTTAAAAATTAATGACATTCTCAATTTAATTTAATATTTAGCTCTTTCAGCTTAGCCTTGATACTTAATTTATTGCTTACTTTTGAGTGTTAAATAAACAGTTTATTTTATTCTGCATAATTAAATTATTACACAAATTACACCTTGTAAAAATGCATTAATTTTTGTTTTTAGATTTAATTAAAATTTTTATTTTATATATTTGATGAAATAAATATAACTTTACAAATATGTAACAATAAATATTTAAAGTAATAAAATATAGTTTGCTTTTAAGTTTTAAAACATAATTAAAAGTCGAATTCTATATTGGAAACGGTTCCAAATTTTATAAATATAACAAAAGAAATTCTAATTTTAAACATGTTTCCATAGTTTAAATTTCTATTTTTTAAATATTCAATTTTACTTTTAACTTAAATTAAATTTACTTTCTAATTTACATTAAATAAACATTAAATAGAATTCAATTTGTATTTGTCTTGAGTGAATGAGATTTTTATGAGCACGAACACGAGCTCAACTCTAGCCAAGGACCGCTTGTGCTGCACGATTGCTCTTTGGTGATTTGGAAGCCAGGAGCTGGGAGTCGGGAGCTGAGAGTCGGGAGCTGGGAGCTGGGGAGTCGGGCAGTGGCAGAAACTCCAGTTTTCCTTGGCTTTGGCATCGCACCAAGGCACAGACGGACGTGCCGAGAAACAAAGCACAAATTGTTGTATGTAATTGTGCGTTACTCATACACATCAACACGCGGCAAGAACAAATTCACACACACACGCACACACACACATACACACACACACACATGAGTATGGCTCACCTGGTGCTGCGTGCGGCGAATTCCATTGCATACTTTGCTCGGCCGGCAGCTCGTTGGCTGTGCAAATAAAAAGTGATATACGCGGGACACTGAATGAATATTAATCGGCTTTTTTGCCTTGGCATCTGGCCAGTGGTGCTGGTGCCACCTTAATAATACCTTCAGCTTGACGCCAAGCTTTTGGCCCATCTGGTTGGCTGATTTGGCAGCTTAAATGATTTCCGGCAATGTGTGTGTGTGTGTGTGTGTGTGTGTGTATTGGTGGAAAATACGAGTAAGTATGTGTGATTTGTTGAATTTGACAAAATTTATTAGTTTCAGTGCTAGTGGCTATTGTTTATCGAGTTGGCAGTTTGCTGCTTGTTTTCATAGTACTCTTAAATACACACACACACACACATATATATATGTTTATATATATATACATGTATATTTTAACACCAACGTTTTTATTGAATTTCATTTTATTCGTATGCCATTTTGGGTAAATTGCTTTTAGTCCCACGCCCAAAAAAAGTGAAGCAGAACTGAAGCTTTTGAAAGGCTGTTAAATTCAACACTTTTTTATACATTCACTTGCCGCCTGTTAATTCGTTGCAGCACAAAGAAAAAGGTGGTGGCGACCCTTTTTGCTGCAAGGAACACTCATTCGAAACAAAACATGTATTACTTATTATGGCCCACTCCCAGAAAGCGGGGCAAACAACAGCTTGTCAAGAGGGTTAAAAGCAACACCAAAGCCAGCCCCGCCCCGACCCCCCAAATATCCCCTGCTACAAGTAGTTCGCACCTTTGTGGGGTTTCTGTGCGTTGCACACAAAAAAAAAAAACAGAAGAAAAAAAAACAAATTTTGGGCAATTCAATTTGGTTTTTCATTTCACTCACTCGACAAACTCTGACTTTTTTAATGAATTTTTGTATGGCAAATTCTTGTGGGGACGTTCGCATTAAATTTCGCAACAGGAGCACACTCGTAACTCGTGTGGCATGCTAAATCGGGGGCAGAGGTAAAGGTGTCAAGTGCTGCCAGTTGTTGACACCTTTGCTTTTGGCCATGTGAAGTAGGACTTACCGTGGACAGGCAGACAAACAGACAGACAGACAGAATGACAGACTTCTCGTCTCGTTTAGCTAACTTGGAAGTTAGCTATTTCCGTCAGACGTTTTTGCATGCTGTGCCATCAAATTTATAGTTAATTTTCAATTCAGCTGAACAAGCTTACACGTTTCAATGAATGGATTTTGTTTTCGGGCTCCTCCCCCCCCCCCCCCCCCTCACCCTACGCCCAGGTGGCAACATTGTGTCAAAGCCAAACTTCGCAGACAACAAAAGCTCAGCGCAGACAACCCATCCACACAGAGCCACAGAAACAATCGCTGGCAACAGGGGCCAGCATTCAGTGCTGCCAATTTTGCCTTTTTCTCGACAGACTTTGCCAAGCCAAAACTATGAAGCGACTTTCATAAAAAATTATATCTTACTTATGGTTTCACATCTATAATAACATTAGGGAAAAATTTGATAATGCATGTTAAGATTCTATTCAAAAAAACATTTTAAAAACTTAAACATCGTTAAAACTGATCCAATTTGCAAAGCCAAAGTATATTTTTGATCATGGTTTGGCATCTAGATTAAAACTGCATTTGTTAACATGATTTTACCATAAAATCCACTTGAATACTGCACTTTAATTGAGAAACATAAATTTTGGTTTTAAAACATAATTTTGCTCTTAATCTGGCATATTTGCTGCTCAACACTGGTAAGAGCTTATTGAATAGCAATTTATGTGCCCCGCAGCTCGATTTGATAAAGTTTTGTTTGTCTTTTTGCTCAGAGCGCTGCACTAATTGCAACCCCTCCACAAAATTAGTGGGGCTACGCTTCTGTGCCCCGCTGAGTGTGTGTGTGTGTGTCTGTGTGTGTGTGTGTGTGTGTTTGTCTATAAACGCAAATAAAAATGCGCAACGAAACTAATCTGCAAGTGAGCTCGATGAGCAGCACTCACTCACACACACACACACACACACACACACACACACACACACACACACACACACACACACTCACACAGATACACACTTACACAGATACAGAGACAGAGAGACAGGAACAGAGACAGACACACAAAAGCAATTTGTTTGCGGCGCACACTATTGTTGCATTATTATTGTTTGTTGGCTGCGTCTGAGCCGTGGATGCAACACCATGCCCACAGCCAACCACCTGCTACTATCTGGCTGAGGCTGCCAGTAGACGACGCGACAGTTGCAGCAACACGCAGCACATGTTAGCCGCCTTGCCACTTTATCCTAACTCGTTCAGAGCACTCTTTTCATTTTTTTTTTTTGGTTTGGGTTTGTGTGTGGGCCATATGTGTGTGTTAGTGTGTGTGTGTGTGTGTGTGGCCTGTCCTTGCGGTGTATTTAACCTGTCTGCTCGTTGGATTACGAAAACTCACCCATGGGCGGACAAACAAACAGACAGTCAAACAAACAACAAAAGCATGTATCTATTCATATGCCACTTTGCTGCATGTCTGAGTGTGTGTGTGTGTGTGTGTGCTTTGGTGTAAGTGTGTGTGTGTGTGCGTGTGTTTGATTGTGTGAGTGGGTGTAATGCAATACGCATGCAACCAGCCATGCAACCAGCCATGCACCCAGCAGACGCGTGCCTGCCGCAGCCCAGGCCACAGTTGCGACTGACTCGAAACGCATTCGTCCCCCAACCTTTTAATACTCTGTTCCCCACACAAGAACGAGTATGCTGTGTAGTCCACTTACCTGCCCCGCCCAAGCATTAGCTTACTAAAATTAAATAAAGCTGTGTATTATTGTATCATTGATTTAAAACACTCAACTAAATTAACGTTTATTTCGAGTAATCTGCGGAATTAATATTAATTCCAGCTTCCTGTTTAGGGTGTGGCATTCTCAAAGGTGCATTTGCAATTAAGTAATTAATTTATAAGTGGAAAGCATTAGAATTATAAGCTGCACACTTTGAATATTCAATTTATTTTATTTTTTTTCTTATAGCAATTTTATTTACATATTAATCAACATATTTAAACATTGATAGACGCAAAGTGTCAGAAAATAAATTGACACACTTATCAATATATATATAGCCAAAGCTAGTCTCAGAAAACCTTAAAAGTAGCACTTACTTCAAAGACACATTATTTTCACAATTTTCTTGCATTTAGGAATTACTTAACTCATAATTAGCTTGGCTCTTTTGAGCATCTTTGAACCAGAGTGTTGGGCAGTCGGCTACTGCTTTCCAACGCAACATTCTTACTTGTTTAGCACACTTTTTAACGCTTATTTTAAGTTTGGATACGATAGAGAGAGAGAGGGGGGATGGTGACAAAGAGATAGTGAGAGGGGGAGAGGGAGAGGGAGAGTGAGTCAACCACAATGTTCACACTAATTTGCACAAGCGTCGACATCGCTTGCGTGTTCTTTTCCAGCTCGATTGCATTTTACAGTGATTCTCCTTGGCTTTGAGTCCCATGCGTCAAAGTTATAAATATATATTTATACATATATATAAATATATATATGTAATAGCAAATTTATTTTAGTAGTTTTGCGTTGCATATTGTTTAATCTTAGAATGGTAAAATAACCAAGGAATATTCTTATTGAGAAAATAGAAAAAGAAGTAAACAGAGACGTAAGCGGCATCTAGAAAATGTCCTAAGTAGCGTAAGAATAATTGTAGCTTTAACATAAATGTTAATTTAACATAACAGTGCTTAAGTTCAAATTCACATTTATTATTATCAGAGTTTATTTGTATTATGATTGGGTTTCTTAAATTGTACATATTTAGTTTACTATAACTTAAGCGATAATAAAACTTTAACGAGTTGGTTACGTAATTGAAATATGCATGCGTTTCTAGTGAGATCTCGGCACCGACTGATCGCAGAACTCACCAACATTCTCTCTCTTCCCTCTCTCAGTGCCTACTCGTCTCTCAATAACGGTGAACTCTTCGAGTTCCCTTTCTGTTCTCGTCACTCTCTCGCTCTCTTTTCCCATTCCTTCAAAAATATGAAGGTCTGGCAGCAGTCATCGTTTTGTAAATGTTGCTCCGGGGATGAAAATTTTCGTCTAGTTGATAGTAATTAAACTGCAGTTGAAAATCCACAATAATGGCATAAATAAAATAGGACCAGAAACCTATGGAGAAATTGCACGTACGCTATATAGTGTTTATATTTTATATCTTAAGGTAACCCACCTGCAATTGCGTAGAGCAAGGAAATATTTACCAGGGCTTGTGTCAAATCGCTTGTGATGTGTAACCAAAATGTTAGGCTTTGATAGATCAACGTATAGGCGAAAACACTAGCGATCGCCAGCCAAGGTAAACAACACCACTTATTACACTGCAGGAAAACATTATACTACTTATCAAATAAAATATATAATTATACGCACCTTAAGGGAGCCCACAAAGAGTATCAAGCTACAAATAATTTGCAGCAGGCAAATATGATTCATTATTTGCTGATCTGCAAATGGTTATATATATTAAATTTGTTATCTTTTCAATCGTTTGGTCACCCTAGCCAAAGCTTACCCTTTTCGCGATGGTGGGGCGAAGCCTCGAGAACTACAATGACACCAATTGAGATGATCGTCGAAAGCACAGCAATTGCCATGCGAACATATTTCCCTTGCCACTCGATAAACATTTTCGACGCAGACCTCACTTGGGGCACTTGAACTCGCTGCGGCAACCGCGCTTGCGAAACTGAGGCACAGTTTATAATTGAGCTCATCGCGAGCTCATACAATCCTTATCGCAATTAAACCCAAACAAAAATTTGCTGTTAATCTTTTCCAAGAATAAGAATTGTGATAATTATATGAATAAATAATTATTATATAGGTCTCTACAAGAATAAATGTGCAGAAAATCTTAAGCGTATTAACCCCGTTGGCTTTATCTTTATTCTTGAGCAACATGAGTCACTCAGCTTTCCTAAGAATAGAAGGGCTGCTGCTGATTTATGAAGGTAATGTGATTGAAGTGTGCGGTGAACACGGAATATGTGAAAAGTTTTTGCCAAAATGTCGATATACGACGTGAGTACTTAGCAAAGGAGCTACACACAACTATACACACACACACACACACACACACACACAAGTAGCAGTGGGTGGCAAACGAGTTTCGCGTAAATTAGCCAAGTGTAGACTTCATTAAGTAGCACCAGTAAATTAAGTGCTAATGTTGAAAGTTTTGACCGCCAAAGTGTGCAATGCAATGTAGTAGTTTGTTGTTGCTATTGTTGCTCAACGCTCCACACTTCCGGCGGAAACAGTCAACAGCAGCAGCAGCAGCTATAGAAAGAAGCAGCAGCAGCAGCGGCAGCAGCAACCGCAACAACAGCAGCAACAACTTCAAATTGATGATGTTGCCCCAACGAAAATTGCACTCACTTTCTCCAGTCCCCGGAGGCACTTTCTTTCCTAGCTGCTGTTGATGCGTGTGCCACGCAGTCTGCAAAAATTTTTAATGCTTTAATCTTGATGCTAATAAATCTTGAAGTTTGTGGCACTTGCCCATTACTTTCAAAGGGTTCAACTAGCTGAAAGGGAAAAGGGGCCAAATACAATTAGACAGCTGCACGCGTAACAGTCTTAGTTTAAGCCAATTTGAATGCACTTTACCCGGCAAAGGCCAGCTAACTAAAATATCCAGTCGGTCTCTTGGCTTGTTAGTTGTTGCTATTGTTGTTGTTGTTGTTGTTGTTGTTGGCACCCATCTTGACAGCCAGTAATTACGACTGACGCTCAAAAAGTGTGAGTTTCTGTGCAAATTACCGCTGACACTTTGGCAGCGTCGATTTTAACTAATCGAATTGTGAGCAGCTTTGTGCGTGATCCTTTGGCATTCAGAAGCATTCATTTGGCTGCTAATAAATAGTTATTAATAAATAATCAATTTGGAAAGCAATTGCTGCTTAAAGCGTTCCTTTAAACAAATGGACAACGACTATGTTTATAGCCAAAGGATATTTGCACAATGTTTAGCAAATAGAATTTAATTTCTTCCATTTCTAATTTGCATGCAAAGCAGCAGTTGCAGCAGCAGGAGCAGCATTTGAAACAGTTGTCATTGTTGCACAGTGGGACAAAGTTCAAAGTATAATTATTAAATACAAGCTAGGACTGTCGATTTTGATAGCTGAGTTTTTGATGAGTTCTTCAAAGCTGTATTAAGTTTTTTTTTTAAAGCATGGTGTATTATTTTCCATTTTAATGTCAAACCGAAATTAATTAATTAACTTATAAAATGAAACTCTTATTTAATTTTCTCATTTGTAAAAATGTGTCTTTTAATTATTTAAATTTTATTACATTTTTCGCTTGCCAAATATTAATTGTTATGAGCACCTAAACTTGATGGTTGTAACCACTGTGCCTGGGTCGCGCTGTCACCACCAGTTGGCAGCTGACATTGTGGCTGTGGATTCCTTTTTTTCGCTTCTTCTTCTTCTTCGTTGTGGTTTCTGCGGCCAGCAGTGGGGCTCAGAGTTGTGACACACAACTGTCAAAGTGGCTCGTGACAAATTTGTTATTAGCGAGCCAGGCAAATGGAGGAGGCAAGCACTGGCGGCTTCGGGCTTCGGGCTTGACAGGCTTTGGTTGCACAACCGCTTGGCTTCCATCCATTTGCTTGTTTTATTAACTCTGAATTTATAGCCAGCCATTAGACGGTGCGAATTAATCAAATTTTTTATTTGCTGCTGCTGCTCACAAAAATTTAACAACATAAATTTGTACTTAAAAATGAGTTAGCTACGCCAGCTTGTCTTTTGGTATTTTTGCCATTGTTCCAGCTTTGAGTCAATTTCACGGCGTCTCACCTGCCAAATGAATACCATTTTTCTTTGCCGCCATCTTATTATGTAAGAATTTGTCATTTTCCAGCGTGACTCGACTAGATGAAATGCAATTTAGCCGCGCAAGAGGCATTTTAATGTTCTTCTTTAATGGTCGCTTTAAAAAGCAAACAAAGCAACAACAAAAATACAAACAACAACAAAAACAACAACAATAACAACAACAACAACAAAAACAACAATAACAACAATGCGACCGTTGAACCGAAGCTCATCAAGCGCAACTTTGTCCCAGAGTAAGCAACATATGTTGTCCAGCTGGATGACCAAGTAAACTGGCTAGAATGGTTTACTCTCCAAGTTGACTGCTTTTGCTGCCTGCCCCCCCCCCCCCGTATTTTATGCTAAGAAAAAAGTGCAAAAATATGTTGCACATAAATTTGTATTAAGTTTGCCGCTGTCACTTTTTCGTTCGCCTAAGCAATGTGGGCAGACAGCATAACGACATAATCATAAATTTAAATATGCAGCCCAGCACCCAACCAGTTGTACTTGTGTAAGTATGTCGGATCTGCCCACATCCCACACACACACACACACTTTACATTTCTTGCCAAAAAATAAAAAAAAAATGTTAAAAAAATAAGCAACGAAAGAAAGCTGGAAAAAAGCAACCTTTGCAGTGACAGTTTCACTTTGCCTGGCATAAGGAATTTCAGCTGCTGCCGCCAAACACACATGTTGCCCCAGCTTTATGCGTGCTAAATGAAGTTGTTTCCCCATGGAAAGGGATGGTGGGTGGGGGGAGGCACTGCGAATGCGACTCGGAATCTGCCAGTTTGGGCTGTGCTAAGTGCCACGCACCCAAAGCATCACAGCAATTGTGAATATCCTTGTTGTAAGTACACTCAAGAAAACAAAAACAGATAATTTTAAGTTGAATATATTTCATCTGTGGATTGTAAAATTTATATATTTAAAAAATAATTAAATTTTTAACTTAAATTGAATATTAGCTTGACTAACTGAATGTTGTCACTCAAAATCGAATATAGGTCTAATGAAAAACCCCATAAATACTTTGATTAGCTCTTATATTATATATTATAATATAAATGGATTATATATTTATCACTATAAGTATACAAAAATTTATAATTTTCAGTAAAAGAACAGCGACGATATCAATTAAAATTCTAATATAATTTTTGTGATAAAAATACTCAAAACATATTTGTAAATTTGTCCATCTTAAAGTATAAAATGTTCTCAGAAATATGTTCAATTTAACAAAAGAATTTGTATAAGTTAAAATTTTTTGGGAAGCTTCCCCATATTTTGTGCAATCTGAATTTCAGCAAATAAAAAAATTATAAACTCCTTAGTTTTAATAAATTGTAAAAAATATTTAAAGAATGTGCAGCTTAAATTAGTTAAAGAAAAAACTGAAGGAAATAGATTTAAGTAAATCATGGCTTCGATTTCTATATAAAATGTCAATTATCTGTAATTATTCGAGCACAACTTGAAATGGACACCTTTTTTGGAGACAGTTTCAAAACATTGAGATAAATGCAAATGATATAAATCACACTAAATGGGCTACTTGCACCTGGGCACAAAACTTTAACGATTCCCCACACATATATATGCTTATATATATATATATATATGTATACATATATGTCTATATGTGCAGGTCCTTTTTGGGCAAACATTTTCCCCAATTCATAATCGCAGAGCAATGACAACAACACCGTAAAATGCTTTGCAAATAAGTCTACGCAGGACAACAAAAACACCCAAACTATGGGGACAACCGAGTTGTAATAGATTTAAGGACACCAAAGCAGCCCCAGAAAGAAAGCATTAGTTTATTAGAGTATGTCCTGGAGTAGGTGTGGGTGCATGTGTGTGTGTGTGTGTGTGTGTTTGTTTGTTTGTGAGTGAGTGTGCATAGCTTTAATAGTCGAGTAACAAAATAAACACAGTGCTTATGCTGATAGCCAAGAATCTCGGTGCTATTGTGTTTTAGAAAAATATACATATACACATGTATATTTGTATTTGAATGGAAAATCTTGGGATAGCCGTCGCAAAGTTTTCTATTTCTCTGCTAGGCATTGTAAAACATACAAGGTGCTTCCGCAAAGGATGCGCAAATAATGTATGTAAACAATTTTTATTGCTTTCTGCACGAGAGATTCAAACTCGAACTCGAAACTGGAACTCAAATATCAGAAGCTGCCGGGATTTGCTTAAAAGTAAAAGTTGTTGATAGAAATCACAACAAGAAAAACAACACACACACACACACACACACACATACAGTCACACAATAACATAAATTGCGAAAATTTGACAAAGGGTTGCCTGGCTGGCAATTCAGGGTGGGTGAGTGGCAGACATTGGGTCAGCCTGCCAAGAAATAAATAAGAGCACTAACCAAAAAAAAAAAAAAAAACGGGGAAGACAACAACAACAGCCAAAGGAGATGTAGATTTTGAAGTGTGGTCATGTGTGTGTGCGAGTGTGTGTGTGTGTGTCGATGACATCAGCAAACAACAGATGCAGAAATTGAAAAACTAATTCAGCAGGCATATGACGCATTCTTTGGGAGCAGCCAACTCTGAAAGACGCAGCTTAACTTTCGCAAGTGATTCGCATTAAAAGTTTAAACTTTACCAAATTGCCGGCACACACACGTTGTTTAAACCTATGCCACACACACACACACACACACACACACTGGCACACCTACAATCTACAAATTACAAACTGCTACCAACAACCAACAACTGCCAACAGCCAACAACCAACAACAGCTCGACAGGCAGTTAGCCCGGTTTGGTGAGAGAGGAAATTGCTTGCTTTTCATAACTAAAACTTGTGGAAATTATGAAATTCATACAGGAAGACAATTTTCTTCCACATCTAATTCGGGCAGCTCACCTCCATCTGCTGCTGCTGCTGCTCCTGCTGCTGCTCCTGCCTCTTGTTCAATTCTCTTCAGTGCTTGCTGCTGCCGCTGCCGCCTGTGCAGCAATGCAGCATGAAATTTGTTTGTGGTCTTAGCCATAAGTTTGCCCGTCGACAGGCAACTTGTGGCGGCTGCCATTTGTTGGATATTCTACTAGCTGCTCCTCGGCTTGCTCTCTCTCCAGCTGCTGCTGCTGTTCGTCCTTATCCCAGAGATTTGCAGTTTTTAAGCCGCACCATTTTGGAAAGTCCGCAATCCGATCCCCCCTTCTCTACGCACACTTTTAAGCAATTTCGGTTGCTTTTTTGCGGCACTTTTGACGGAAATCCTATTCGTCTGCCCTCAGTTACCACTCTCTCTTTCTCTTTTTATCTCTTTCTCGCTATCTCTCTCTCGCTTACTCGCTGCAATTCGTTAGCTTTGTTTAACTTACAATTTGCTGGCAACTGATAGGTAGCTATGACTAGCCGCAACTTGGCCAGAACTGACTGGCATCTTGACTTTCATTAGGACAGTGCACTGCATGTACATATTTTGTAAGTCAGCCACAGTTAAAAATCTTGGCTTTCAGCTTTCAGGTTTTCAGTTCGTATATTTCCTTGGCAGGCAACAGGTTTAATTCATTTTTTATGGGCCCGCATAAAGCAAACCATTTATTAAGATATAAAAGCGCAAGCAAAAATATATTACAAAACGAGCTAACCAAAAATATAAGAAAATAAAAATAATAAAAAAATATAAATAAAAAAAAAAGGAAAATAACCAATGAGCAGCAGAAAATCTAAAAATTACATGAGGGATCAGGGGATTTTTCGATAGCACAGCCTCCTCTGCTGCTGCTGTTGCTGCTGTTGCTGCTGCTGCTGCCAGATTGTCGCACACCAACAACAGCAAGAGGAGCAACAACAACAATAGCAATAGCAAATGGCAACTGAGACAAAGCTCCAGCTCCATTTGTTATTATGCGCAGCGTGCAAGGATGCCTGTGTAGTCCTGGCCACGTTTGTTTAGTTTACGTCCGATTCCCCATGCAATAACTTAAAAAACACGAAGACAGGCCGACAGGCCAGACAGCTACGGTGCTACGGTGCTACGGCCCAGTACCAATAAATGCCAAGCCAGAAGCACCTTAGCTCTTTCTCACTCACTCCGCTCTCCCTCTCACTCTCTCTCTCTCTGTCTGTCTCTGTTTTGGGTTGCGTTCGACTCGGCACGAAATGCTTTACCCACTCCAACTGCAGCCACACAACAATAGGCAAACAGCCGCTGGGCACGGAAGTGCCGCCATGACGAGCATAATTCTAATATGGCCAACACAACACTACACTACACTACACTACACAACAACACCCCATTTGAGAGCAACAGGGCTACAGTTTTGGGCCACGCATTGGCAAAGGAAATCATATTTTCCGAGCTTATTGACAGCGTAATCAGAGAAGCAATGTTTGACAATACTCACGCCAACAACAACAATGCACAGACGCAATAATAAAATACAAATACAATTTATAGTTATACTATTTTTACGGGCTGCTTGGCTCCTTGGCTCCTTGGCTGTTTGACTGCTCTCGGCCTGGTTGTGAAGAAAGGCAGCCCAACAACAAAACTGGTAATTCATTACTTTATCGATGCCATAAGTTCGCCACGCAGCTGGGACCAGGTCGCTAGTTCGTCCTTGTATCCAGCATCTATATAGATATATGTACATGTGTACTTCTACACCCACACCCACACACACACTCTCACACACACACACACACACACACACCCACACACACACACACACACATTGTAAGTAGAAGTATTCTTATGTGTGCACACAAAAGCTGACAATTTATGGTCACAGCATTTGTGTGTCGTCTGGGCAAGTTAAAACTCTGTGCAGGAACCCTAAAAAACGAATGCCGTTAACGGTAAATGGTAGCAAGGTGTTAGTCTGGTTGTGGTTATACGTTGCTGCTACTTACCACACATTTTTTAATTATGCTCACTGACGCAATTAAATAGATTTAAAAGAGTGTCAGTCATAAACCATTTTCCATTAAATGTACTCTGCAGAATACATAAATCATTAAACAATTGAGTTTTTTTTCAATAAAATATTTTTAATTGTCAAAATATATGAGATATTAATAACATTTGATTCATTGCTTTGAGCCTACACTGAGAGAATTTGAAGAAGACTAACGGACTGCAAAGTTAGAGTACATAAAAATATATATGAATTTAATAATAATAGCTTAATTTAATTAAATAAAAAATAGTCAAACCAATGAAAGAAAGTCAATGGAATGTTTTTAATTTATTTATTTTTAAGCCCAAAACACTTTAAATAAATGTATAAAAACAGACTCTGAATTGCTATTCAAATTGTCCACAGTCATCTCTTTACACCCTCTTTGAAATTATTTTTATGTATCTTATCCTTTGAAATATTTTGGTTTCACATATGATTTTTTTTGAAGTGTTCGCATACAGCTGACCAGTTTATTGTGTTTTTCTTGGTTTCATTCTACATTAAACATAAACAATGTCCTGCAAACTGTAAACACTTCTCTGTTGTTGTTGAGGACACACGAGTGCCTTGAAAAAATATTGACTGGCAAACAGGCAACGCAAACACGCCTATTCAAAGCATTTTCTGTGGCAAGAGAAAAACCTACAAATGAAAAATACTCTACAAGAAAGGACAACAGCAATAATCATCATACTAATAACAATAATCATACACTATGTTGTAGTTAAACCAAGCACGAATTATTATTATTGTTATGCTCGGGCAATAGGAAAAACAACTTTTCTCATTTCGGTGGCATGACACATGACACACGACTTTTACTGGTGGGTGGGTGGGGAAAAGGACGTTCAACATGTTGAACTGGACCCCTAAAAGTGCGCCACAAAAACTGAGAACTGTTTGGCAGTACCAAAAAATAAACAAATATTG
Organism: Drosophila kambysellisi; assembly: GCA_035042185.1. Lineage (NCBI taxonomy): Eukaryota > Metazoa > Arthropoda > Insecta > Diptera > Drosophilidae > Drosophila > Drosophila kambysellisi. Next base: position 9,188,976 of record JAWNLS010001251.1, read on the forward strand.
GAAATGCATAAATTGCTATTTAACAAAGGTCCGACTGCAATTAAAAAATATAAAATATAAAATCGAACTCATATTTATATATATACACGTGTATGTATATATATATGCATATCCAAGAGCAATTTGACCAACAAACAAGCTAAAACAAAATGAAGTTGGTACACATTCAAAACAGGGCCACAGCTGGAACCGAGTCTTGTGGGCCACCAGCTGGTGAGCCTACGAAAAAGTGTAATTTTAAAATGTCGCCCACAGCAAATTGAAAATTAAACGAAAAACTTTAAAATAACTATATTAAAGGAGCTAAGGGGAGCGTTTCCAAAAAAAAAAAGAAAAAGAAAAAGAAAAAAAAGTTTTATAAAATGTTTTTGACCCCAATTGTAGGCCCGGCCCAGGCAGCTTTGTGGCGCAAGTGTTGCCAACTTAATAAAATGACGCTCAAGCATGGAAAGTTGACCAGGACCAGGACTACGAGCAAGACCCGGACGGATCCTAAGGAGCCTGCAAACAGGCACAGCCCAAGCACAGCAAGTGCATGTAAAAAAGTTGTGCCAAAAAATACATTTCCCTTTTTGGCAGGGCAATTTTTTACAACCACTGTCACTAAGTTCTTTATATATATAGATATATATATATATATGTATAAGGTATACATTTCTACAGATTTACTCTGGTATGCATATGTATGTGTGTACTTTAGCCAAGTTTTTGACCGTTGTGCTCATATTTTACAGTTGCTGCGTCCATTGTTGCTATTGTTGTAGTTGTTGTTCTTGTTGTTGTTGTTGTTGTTGCACGTTGTGTACGTGTGTATGTGGAGGTTTACAACTAGTTGCCACAAGTCTCTGTGGAGTGCCTAAATTGAATATCATCAAGGCTCAAATTAATGTCTTCAGCACAAACTTTGCCACTTGAAGCATATTTTGCCTGCCCTCGCTTCGCTCAGTTTTTCTTCATTTGTTTTTTTTTTTTACTTTCGTATACCCTTGCGGAGGGGGGTATTACAATATTGTTGTGAAGTTTGTAAAGAGACATTGAATTCGATATTTCACAAGTCACACACTTTATTGTAAATAAATAATAAAAAAATATAAATGGACACCATTTCAAAAATATATATTAATGATGATTACTTCAAAAAGTACCGCAGTTTTGAATTTATAAATAAAACATAAATGAAAATAATTTATTAGTAAATATAAATAAATAAATATGTTTAAATACAGACCACTTTTTTCACATAGATAGTGTATTAATAAATTTAGTTGTATTTGAGTATTTAAGTTTCGGTTTGGAGGGGAAAACTTCGCACTGTTCTTTTTTTGGTATTAGCTTTTTTCCTTGGCTCTTCGCACTTTGCTGCTGCTGTTGTTGTCCTTAAGCCACTGCAAAGTTTTGTTTTTTTTTTTTTTTGGCAACATGCAGCGAATTATTGTGGTTTTTGTTATTGTGGCCGCTTCTCAAAGTTTTCTGACCCTCAAATTGAAATATTCGTACATTTTGCTGCTTTCAGGCGGCATTTTAGCTAATTGCACGCACGGCCGCCAACTTGTCCAGTGATTTTGTGCAGCCCTCCGACTATCCGACCCTCTATATAAGGAAAAGAGGCCACGCGTTGTACCGTAAACCACGGCCCGTTATGCATCCCCAGAGAACACTGCGGATGCCCAAAAACCCAAAACCCAGCAGAGCAACCCACCAGAAACTAATATCATTCCCAAATAGTAGCACCACCGTGCGTGTTATTAATTCCAGTCAATCTATTAAAAATGTAAAATGCATGAGCAACAAAGACAATTGCAGTCCAAACTACTTGGATGGATGTCTACACTGTGAAAAAAACATTGAAACGAAATTTAGAAAATCTATTTAAAAACGAGAAGGTTGTCTTTGCTGCTGGAAATAATTTTGAAATATTACCAATTTTATTTCAATGATTAATCTACAACCCCAAAAAACAAATTGTTCAATTAAATATATATAAAATATATATATTTTTTTGACTGCATAAACACAAAAGTATATATCTTATATATATGTATAGAGGCTGCTCAAGCACAGGGGAATAGTCTGGCTGTCTCTCGTTCTCTGTGTCTGTCTGTCTGCCTGGCTGACTGTCTGGCAGCACGTATCCTCTAAACACAGGACTCTATATCTGTCGTCTGCTTTTGATGTTGCTCCGTGCGTGCCTCGTGGGCAAGTCAAATCGTGAGACAACTCACCCCGTATCCCCCCGTCACCCTTCCGACCCGCTCAACCCCTCTTAGCTGATGCATTATTTACGCGACGGTTCTTGTTTATTGATGTTTGTCTGTGCGACTGCAGGTTGGTGTCTTTGCCGCTCTCACCTCACCACTACCTGGGTGCTTTGTGGCTTTCACTAACGGTTACATTTTCCCTCTCGCCCCTGTGTGTTTGCCGTCACAGCGACTGCTTACATATTCATGAGGGTTGCGGCAACAAAAGTAGCCAAAAAAAAAAAAAGAAAAGAGATGTCTTCGTGTGGGCATTGCCAAAAAAATTGCGGTTCAAGTTCGTTGAGTTTGTAACTTGGGCTGCTTTAGACTGCCTTACCCTTGTTTATCTACGGATGCAGTCACTCCGGGGAATTGGGCTTACAGCTGGCCGGAGTGTTAGACCGGGTGTTACGGCCGCTGCTGCAATTTGCAGTTTAAATATGCGGATTTAATTGAGTTTAATTGTATATGAAAGGAAAGATTTATATACGGATTTTTCGCCTGACTGCATTCGTTGTTAAAATTTACCAACTGCACCCCTGACAAGAGTATTGCATTATCAAAAGGGTACTTCCGTTTTACACTAAAGAAATAAATAAAAAAAAATATAATATAAATATTAACTCTGTATTTTATAAATTAATTAACTTTTTGTACCTTGAATAAAAAGGAAAAACTAACTTTATGTAAATAATACATTGAAATAACTAGAAAAAATGCATTCATTAATTTGTAATATGATGTTTGCCATACAAATTCCAATTTGCAGTGCACATGTTAAAGTTAGCGTGTGTCTACTGTACCGACAACATCAATTTTTCAAAAATATGTATATTTATATATATATATGTACATGCCAAACCAGAAAACAAAGAGAAGCTGAGCTGCAGGTTGAGAGCTTATTAAAATTTATTTATTTAAATAGCATTTACCACCGCTAGTCTCTCATCCCATTTTAGTCTATCAATGCGTAGCCTCGGGCGGCACAGATGAAAGTTTCAAGTGCCCACACAACACAACACACCCACACACACACACAAACACACACACATGCATCGCCAGACAATCCAATCCATGTGCGATACTCGGAATTGACAAAAGGGGTAGTTGGCTCGACTAGAAAAACAATTTCACGGTTATTCCTGGCAAATATGAAAAGTAAAATGTAATAGTCCCCGCCCAACTCCCACTGCCACTACTACGGCTCCCCATTCCCCATTCCGAAAACATATCCACCCCCGCAGGCAGAGCAACAGCGCCACATATCAAGCGGAAACGGAAGTCAGACACTTACATATGCGCGCGTAACTTTGCGCCCATCGTCTTTCTTTCCATATAGTTGTTGTTGTTGTTGCCGTTTTTATTTTTTATGTTTTTTTTTTTCGTTTTTTGTTTGCTGTTCGGTTTGTGGGTCTGTCAGCCCTGCGGCATATTTCAACAGTTGCCAACCGTAGTTGTTGTCATAATATTGGCATGCATATATCATTCTGACGGTCTATAAAAATTTCTACACCAAATGCCGCTAAGGGTTGATTTTTGTCTTGTTGTCAGCGCTGTTGCACTTGTCATAAATCTGTGGGAGGGGTGGGGTAGGGGGGGGACACGAAACGAGAATGGGTGTCATTCGCTATTTCGTTTTTAGAATGTAATAAGCCTCAATGGACTATCGCTTATTTTGATCCTAAGTGGTTGATAATAAATTGTTACTGAGAAATTTGTTCGATGTCATATCCAAAATCAAACTTGGGGTGTGGTGTTGTTATGCTCTGCTGTGCAACGGTGGTGTGGGCGGACGAGGGGGATGTAACACGAGTCAACCCCTTGAAGTGGAAAAAAAATATATATATAAGAAAATACTTTTGGAAATCAAATGTCGCCGTTTCGAAAATAAGTAAATTCGTTTATAGTTGCGCGTCTGCTTATTTATTAAGCACGTTCGCAAACTGTGTCTAGATGCATTCACACACACATACACACACACACACACACACACTCATCTCACCTGTAATTCCCAACGTCCCTTTGGCAACATTTTTATTAATATTTAATGTGAGTTTCGCAACTTTTTTGGCAGACCCTGTCCTGCCAACCCTCATAAAACGCAACTTTTCGCACAACTGACAACTCAATTCGGCAGCTTTGCCCCATCCCCATCCCCATAACCTTGTCCCTGCCACAGCCCCTGGCCCTGGCCCTGGCCCTATCCTTTGCCATTTTACGCTTCCCACAACAGCACGTGCCAAAATATTTTTGTCGCTCACCATGCAAAATAACGCGCCTCCTGGAGTCCATTAGACGTAGTTCTTAGCCAGCATAGCTCTCTATAATGAACAATTTCTAACCTCCACAGAACACTCCCCTCCTCCCCACCCCCAACAACCACCGTTGACGCCCAGTCAGCCCCACAAGTTTGACAGACAGGGGTTGGCAGTGATTTGGTGTGTGTGTGTGTGTGTGTGTGTGGGTGGGTGAGGGATATAACTGTAAACCCAACTAACGCTCAACGTAACATAAATCATAAATATTTTAAAGTTTCAAATTACCAGTGGCAAAAACAATCAATGCGACGATGCCACCCTCCCCCACAAACTCCGCCGCCTACAGCCCAGAAAGCACAAGGGGCGCTGTCACAGATGTCAACATTTGGAGTGCCCCAGGGCAGGAGCATGAGCAGGGTTAGGGGACGGGGTAGGCGTAGGGCAGGGCACAGCACAATCAGCCTAATCTAATGAGAGCCAATGCCGCATGTGGCAATTTTTCGTAAGCGGATAGCTTCACGAAACTGTTAAGACTCTGTTTAAAAATTAATAGGGTATTCGTGAAGATTTTCAAGATATAGATATCATATAGAAAAGAATGACATAAACGAATCCAATAGTTTATTATTCAAATACGAGAGCTCATCTTTCAACCGATAGATACTGTTCCTTATGTTCGTCCCACCTTAATGATTATAATGATTAATAATATTGGGTAAGTGTGTTTTGGATATATAATTCAAGAAGTTTTTAAAAGAATTCATGTTTCGCTCGATCGCAACAATGGAATTTATTTTTATATTCACATGTTTTATTTGTTCCACAGTTTAATTTTTTTAATGACTAATTTATCGGTTTATCGCTTTAAGTCGACCTATATTAATAATATGTTCTGCTGATAATAGACGATGACTCGCGTTGGCTGTGGGGCAGCTCTTTAAATAAAAATGTATATTTAAATTTAAATATAGCCCAGTAGCGCTGCTTTTCACTCACAGTACGCAATTAAATTTGATGTGGAGAGGGACACACCCAACCAGGTTCTGTGAAACACAGGTCGCAAATGTGATGAGGGAATGCTTATATACTTACATACTTACATACTTACTTACATACATTCTTACTTACTTACTTCCTTGCTTACTTGCTTACTTATTCACTGCGTGAAGGCAGTTATGAATATTACAGAATGCCAAAATGTCTTGTAAGTTCGCTCAGGTATGTAATATGCTCGCACTTTTCATTTGCCCGGTAACCGTTACAGTTACCGTTACCATTGTCGTTGTCGTTGCCGTAGCCGTTACCGTTAGTGACTGTGTAAAATGGCGGCATCTTTCTGACTGCCAACCTGTCCATTCCCGTTTTCTTTTTTTTTTTAACGGTTAACGTTGCAATTCATATAAAAATAATTGTTTGCAGGCGCACATTCATTATGTGCAATGGCAACCCTGGCAACAAAACGTCACTGCACCGCCAAATGATATTAAAAATGCAATTTGGCCAAAAAGAAATGCGTACTCCTTGGATTCCAGATCCACAATTCAGCAGCGGCTGACTGGGATTCCCGTCTCCAGTGTCGACTCCCTCAACCAGCTAGCCTCAACCGCTACGCACCTCGGAATATGCAATACGCATTTGCAAATTGCATTCCAACTCGGTGCCTTGTTTATCCCATTGTTGCGCTGTCCTTTTGACAACTCAAGCTGCAATTGCGTTGCAGGACATCGTCATTGTTGGAGACATGAGCATCAAATTAAACGCCAGCGCTTCCGACTATAAACATTAATAAAAATCACACAGAAATTGCGATTCGCCAAAGGTGCAGCCGCCAAATGAAAATGGAAATTGCTCATAAACAAGTCCATCAAGTAAAGTGCACACAGCTGAAATTGCTAAAGACAATAAAGCGAATACAACCAAGTTAAAGGATATTCCATTTCGCATCTAGCCGACGGCGAAATACTCTCTGAACTCAGCTGAAACGAGAACACCTGCTTAGAATGTGCATTAAGAATCATTTTAGTATTTTATTTTCCTTATACAAATTAGTAATTATCGGAGTTCAAATTAAATCTTAATCTTTTTCTATATATTTCAAATCGTTGCATGCATTTAAAATACTGCTGTAGAGTAGAAAAAAGGGAAGCCATTGGTGACTTTTAACCACAGAATGTTATTAACAATGACGCAGAAAATACTTATATATAAATTTATATATATACAGTATGTATATATATATATAGTCAGTGATGTACAGGCAAGAGAGCGACCACAGCAGACTATCAAATTTTAATACGCCAGCCAGCAGCTTGTGCCTTTATTTCATAAATGTTTAATGAAATTAAGCGGCAAGCTTTTTGTGTGAGCCGGCCCAACTGTGTCCTGGCTGTGGCCTGGCCGAAACAGCGTATTTCGAAATAAATCATAAAGAGTAAAAAAACATAAGTAAGCCAGACAGTTAGTTACCCAACGCCAACGAGCATTACATTGTTTGCATACCTTTTTAAACGATTTTAAAACTTACTTTTTATTTGATTTTATTTGCGTGTACTCTAAACCACAACTAAAAGTGCGGCTGCTTAATTATGAAATAAGCGGTTTTTGTGTATGCTTTTTATTTTAATGAGTGCTATGATAGTCACACACACACACACACACACACACACACACACACACACACAGACTCATAAATATTTGAAAAGGTCAACGAAAACGAGCACACAAAATACGAATTATACTTCCGGCAAACATGAGTCAAGTCAGGCTTTTGGGTGGTGCTGGTGGGGCACAGGCACAGGCAACACCCCCAAAAAAAATATATATGCAATGAAAAGCTACGCAAGAGTGGAAAACCGAAAAGAGTTGGGGCTTAAATGGGACAGCCGTATATGCCATAGATGCGAAATCAAAAGTTGTTTATGACTCAATTTGTAGTTTTTGAACATGAATTATTGCAGCTGTGCGCCCATTGGAAAAAACGAACCAAAAAACAAAAAAAAACTCAAAAATATAAAAAAGAAATACGAATGTTTGTGTATGTATGTGTGTGTGTGAGTGTGTGAGTGTGTTGCAAATAACACGAAAAATGTGCAAAAACTAATTTCGCAAAGAGGAAATTAAATATGGCAAAGTTTGACATATGACAGATTTGTTGTAGTTGTTTTTTGCAGTTGCATTGTCTTGATTTTATTTATTTACGACTATATATGCATGAGTATGCATGTATCTATGTGTGTGTGTGTGTGAGTGTGTGTGAGTGTGTGCCTCTGTGCAGGCAGCAAGTAATTGAAATATTTCGAGCTGCTGCACTTGTCTGCAACTGAAGGATGGAAGACGCAGCACCGAATGCAAATTTTCAATTTTCAGCGAATTTCTGACATTTCATTTCAATTCATTTGCTTTCAGTTTCGTTCAGGGAAAACTTTTGGCTGCCAGTTAATTTAGTCAATAAGATGCAAATGATCTCGACGCTGCTCTAATTAGAAAAGCCCGTCAACTCAGTCAGTTCAGTTCGTTAGTTTGTCTTGTTTGCCACATCAAAAGTTGTGGTAATTTTAAACTATGCTAAAACTATGCGTAATCTGGTCCGATTTGCCACTAACAGATTTCTGCATTTCATTTAAGCTACTGTCATGGCTGTGTTAGCTTTAAAATAAGTCATATTTGATTATATGAAATATTGGGTATATAAGATTAAAAATTATTATTTTGCTGTTCGAAATAGATTTGCAAATTATTTTGAAAAACTGAGCTATATTATTATTGTTAGTTTAGGGGTGTGTGCACTGCGACCTGATAGGTCTATTGTGCCCCCTTCTGGGCTTAAAGCTCCTCCATCAACCAAAGCTCTTGCACGAATGCTAGAATTTTTATTGGGTTGAGGGCTACTATATCATTGCTCATCATGACATGCATCCCTAGGATGTTGCTTCTCTTCCTTGCTAAGGCGACACACTCTGCTAGGAGGTGCATTGAGGATTCCTCCTCGCCTTCACAGAATCCGCAGAGTCCGCTACTGATTATACCTAGCTTGGCTAAGTGACTTCTTAGTCTAAAACTGAGTTATGCCATTTCAAATTAATTATAATCTCTTTTGATTAAAAAATAAATTAGATTAAATTAACATTGACCCATTTTCTATATCATACGGCAAACAACGCTGACAATTGTCCTGCAATTGATAATTGGATAAGCAGTGCTTTCAATTCTCGTCCACCGATTGAAGGCTTATATATGCATATATCCGATATATGAATATTCATTTGCGTTCGTTTGGAAAATGTAATCAAATTAGCGGCAAATGTGCAATTGTTCAAGCGCCCCGAACGGAACAAAAAACATATTTGTAATTTTGGTGCAGGCCAAAACTAAACTAGTGTGTTTGCCGTTGGCCAAAAGCGTGTTCATGGTTGACTACTTATCGCTTAATCACATCAGAGCATCGGAGGACCAGTGTCGGTGGCCATAAAACATTTAGCAACATGAAACCGTTATGGTTACTGTTACTTTCACCCAGACATCAAAGCCAATCAAAACGACATTTCAATAATATCTGAGCACTACAATCGCATCAGCGATAGGAGGCGGAAGGGGCGGGACGGGTGCAAAACTCACACACACACACACACACACATAGACAAACATAGATACATTTATGTACAAATGTTGTAATGTGGCATGAGTTGTGTGTGTGTTCTTTTGTTGTGGAATGAGTTTTTTTGGGGGTGGCACACAAACGATTTGTTCGCAAATATCATGAGCATGAGCTCACTAACAGCTGACAGGGTAAACACACACACACAGGCATACACACACGCACACGCACACGCACACTCACAAGCACACACACAAGCACACACCCAGGCAGACAATGATGATTGTGGGTGGGGTGGCAATTGTGTCAAACGAGACTTTCGCTTTTCAACAAACGTGTCCTTGTCCGAAACGCCACAAGATATCATATATGTAACATATATGTATATATATAAACATATATAGATATATATATGTGTGTGTGCTACTATTAACCATAACATAAAGATAACATAAAGATATTTCCAAGCACATGAAAATTGTCTGCGCTAGGAAATGTTACAGCCCCAGGAAGAAATTATCAAATTTAATGTGACTTTTCTTTGCTTCTGTATTGCATAACGACTAAATTTTGACTATTCTTCAGATTTTTGTTAATGTTGCCACAAAAATTGTTCAGCTGCTCTCATTTTAATCACATTCTGCCGCTGGTTGATTTGCCTTCTTGTTGTCACAGGTGCAACCATCTGTCGGTTCTGGTTCTGGCTCGGTTGGCAGCGGGCATTTTATGTCATCGGCAAGTGGGAATATTTTCGTCAACATGATCGGCGCGGGAGGTGCAACAGTGCAGCACGAATTTTCCTCTATTACGTTACATGTACTACTTTCTACTGCGTCGGGACCCTCGTCTTCGGTTGTAGTCTTAATGGAAGTATTCGTGCACGTAGCTCGCACATCTTCTGCGTCGGATGGACTCAAATCCAATAGGCAGTTGATCTCATCCATTTGAATTGGAATGGGACCGGGTTCGGGCAGTGGCTGACTCTGCTCTAATCTGCCACAAGGACGACAACACACTGAGCACACCTGCGATGGGTTATCATCCTTAGCAGCTGACAACTGTGCGGAGCCAACCATTTTCCATTCTCCATCGGATGCTTGAGCAGCTTTGTCGGCAGTCTGCGGTATATTCATGCTTTTTGCACTCGCAGGCGCTGATAACTTGGTTATGCTTGTCACAACGCTATAATCAGTGTCGGCATTTTGACTATACGCCTGGGAGCATGAGTGAATCCCCTGTTCGTAGTCGTCTGCTAGCCTCTCCATGTACGCCTCACTTGTGATGGGGCAATCCTCTAAAGCGGACGTCATGTCCACTTGTGGACAGTCACATTCACAGTTGTTTGCGGATGCATCAGATACGGTCAACTCGTTGCCATATCTGGCCAGCATTTCGATCAGTACAGCATTCGTCCAGCCATAGCTCGACTGATTTTGATCACTGCCACCGGAAGTGTCTCCAAATACTTCACAATTGTACTGCAAGAGGTGAATTAGGATTTGATTTTAGAGTTGAAATTGGAGGAGTTGGCTCACCTTCTCGTACATGAGACCCGTCTGGGAACAGGTCTCATAGTTGGTTCTGACCCAGCGCTGGCGCCAGCGTTGAGCCAGTTCGGTGGCCTCGGGTGTGCCCAGATTACTGAGGCCCTCGATCAGCATATACATCATTGGTGGCCATACGTTGGGATAGTCCCACTTCTGGCCAGTGTTGCTCAATGTGTGCGGCACACCACCGGGAAAACTATCGAGATTATTCTCCTCAATATAGGCCATCACAGACTTTGAGATCTTCTCCGTATCCACAATGGGATAAGCGTGTAGCCAGAGTGGCGATAGATTTGTAACCACAAAGTAATCCCGCTGTGTCCGATTCTGCAGATCAAAGTCCAGCCAGACGCCACGCTCCTCGTTCCACAGCACCGCCGTTATGGCCTTGATCAGGCTACAGGCCATTTGTCGATAATGTTGCGTTCTTGTCGGATTCTCGGCCAGCACATTGAACTCAGCCAGAGTCTTGCAATTGCGAAACAATATGCAATTGAGATCGACGGGCACGATCCAGGTTGTCTTGATGTTGGCCAAGGTGCCCACATTGTTGCCACTCGGCGAGACGTACCAACGAGAGCTAAAATCCTGGCCGGACTCGCAGGCCGCCTTCAGGTGGGCAAAGTGTTCGCTTTGCTCCTCATCCGTTGAGAAATTGGACGCACTGGCAATATCCTCACGATACGCTTCGGGTCGCGGTCCCGTTGACTTATCGCGATATTGATACATTGTACGACCCTCGACCTGCACCGCATGATTCTTCAGAAAGTTATCCATTTCGACTTCGAGCAGTGGCAGTGCTCTGACGGCATATTTTTCATCCCTGGTTACCTCCACATACGCCTTGACCATGGCTACCAGCATTGGCGGATGCGAGCGACCCCAATAATATATGCGTCCACCTTGTGGCACCGATTTGTACTGATGCACCAGATACAACAGATTGTCAATTATGCCACGTGCTGTCTGACTCATGCCGCTGTACAGCAGTCCACGGACAATCCAATAGGTGTCCCAGTAGTAGAACTCAATGAAATTGCCCCCTGGCACAATAAACGGATTGGGCACATAGACCAGGGAGTAGAGCAATGGACTCGTCCTTACGCAATTCTTTATGGTGCGACCGAGCTGCTTCCACATGCGATTTAAAACGGAAGCGAATCGTTTCAATTGCGGATCTTTGATATCGGAGAGAAAAACCGGTTCACTGCGCCAATCCGGTGGACTCCAATGCTCCATCAAGGTGCCCGGCTGATCGAAGTGACTCTCGACAAAGTTCGACAGATGCTTCGCCGTAATCTCATTCCGCTTCGACGAGCTAAACAGCTGAAAGTCGGCGAGAATCCGCTCCGGTGAATAACGACAGTTCATATCCACAAAGTATTTGGAATCGTTGTACATTCCCGACAATTGTACTGCCCGCAGCAATGGTCCGCAGCAGTAAATGGCTCTAAATAGATAAATAGCCACAGTTAGTATATATATGGCCAACAGAATTGGGAACTTACCCGTTTGCACCGGCCAGATGCACCTGCCCACATTCACTGCATTTGCGAGCAGACATTTCAACCAATTAAGAAGTTGGTAGCTGAAAATTTAAAGCTGATTAAAACCTGAGGATTCTGGAAATTTGAAAGAACAAAATGAAAGCAGAAACCAAAAAGAATGACAACTAAATTATAGTAAACTAATGTTTACATATTTTTTGCTGGAGAGAAGAACATTTGAATTTGTTACTGGGACTATAAATCAAATGTAAAGCATAACAACATCCATTATATTGACCATTAAAACAAATTTGTCGACATTTGCCATTTGGAGTCAACAATGAATGCTACCCGCCATAAATCAGCGTAAATAGACAGGAAGCGCCTTAAAATCTGCTACACACAAATGTGCCCCACGACTTGGCCATACATTTATTTGAAATTACCATAAATGTTTTGCCCCCCCGCACCTCGACCTCGACCTCAACCAATCCCTCCAGCTCCCCCACAGCCAAAGAGGCGTTTTTGCCTAAAAGCTATTGGCCTCTTGTCCATTTGTAATTTCCAGACAATTTATCAAACAAGCTGAACCGAACTGAAGGGCAAACCAAGACGGAAAATACGGCAATCGAAATGGCGCAGAAAATGCGCTTCAAGTGGCCACATGAACCAAAGCGAAACTCGATTTCAGAACTGATGGCACAAAGATGGTACCCACCGACCCCATCCAACCAGTGGACAATTGAAATCAGAGGCGCGCACCACTTCATAAATTTTAGCCCTCCCAATGCAAGTTTTTGCGTTCCATTGTCGAAACTTACGCAAAAAGTATTCAGCATCGAAATTAGGCATGTTCGGCATTTGAGTAGTCTGCAAAGTTTTGTTTTAAGCCAGCAAAAAAATGTGCAATTAAATTCGATTTTAAGTTTAACTTGGCGATTGCGGTGCGTGTGTGTTAAGGCTCAAAGGATATGCGAGAATGCCATTTGCCCAATGCCAATAAAACGCACTGAATAATTAAGGCACCTCCTTCAAAAGTGAGCAATGCAGCCAGCCCATTTACACACAAACACTGAAAAAAAAAATTTTGCGAAACAATCTAATTGCATTTTATGACTAAACCTAATTAAATAGGACTTTTAGCATTTTGCAGCTATGATTTTGAATAATTATTCAGACGTGATCTGTGCGGAATTTTGAAAATGAAAGGCTTATCGATTTTTGTTTTGAGTGTAGGCACACACAGGATATGATGTTGACACTTGACTCAAAGCGATAGCAACGGGAGGAAGCATTGATCAACTTAACGAGCCGAGCAGCAGCGGCTAATTGAGTATTCTGCTCTTAAGTGGCGCCACAGCCAGTTGCTCTGTTAACGTACTTCAACCTCATATACTTGTGGCAGTTGCAGCCTGCGACTGAGCCAGTGAGAATGCGGCATGTGGTCAACACCGAAAACGCTGACATAAATTAATAAGTTGGCTTAAATTAATTGAAATGAAAAAGCTGAAAGCAGAAAGCATCTCAAGGTGGTGCGACCACTGCGCTTAAAGCACAACCCCAAACTGATGCAATCAATCAAAATTGCAGCTGCCTTGGAGAGCTGAATACTGACTGAATCACGTAACGCCAGTCAGTCAGAGTCAGAGTCAGAGTCAGTCAGTCAGTCAGCCATTCCAGGACGCATGATAAATTGTCAAACGCGCTGTCGTTTGTCTGCAGCGATTTAAAAACTACTTAAAATGTAAATGTTGTTTCGCCGTTGTCGCTGCTTGTTGGAGTTGGGTGGTTTTTCTTTCATTTTTTTTTTCCGTTTTTTATGCACACGTCGCAGCGCAGACTGTGAAAATCATGTTGTTGACTTTGAAAAAAATATGTGTAAAAATGCGCTATTGTAAATAACGGCACATAAACACGCAGCCGGAGTGTCTGACACCGAGACTGAAACGGACTGACTTGACTAACTGACTGACTGGTTGGCTGGCTGGCTGGCTTGCTGAATGAATGAATGAATGAATGAATAACTGCCTGAGAGAGTGATGACAGCGCATTGTCAACAGTCAGCAGCAAAACACACACACATTTGTGCCACGCCTTTTTTTGTTGTTAACAAATACATTAAATTTGGAGTGTTAAGCTTGCACTTGAAATTCACGCACTAATTGTTTGTCTCAACACTCTGAGCGTAAATACTTTACTGTGTATATACATATACATATGTATGTATATATTTTTATACTCGAATATCATCATGTGATATACTTGTCACCTGTAAAATAGGCAATGCTACTGGGTACCTCTTGCAACGTGGATAACAGGATACTGTAACATAACAGCTGTAACCTAAAATGCAACTTGTACTTAACATTGGCATCGATCGGCATCGATAACAATTGTGTGATCACCTTGAAGAAGAAGCAGCAGAGGGCAATCGTTGCGATTAAAGTAAAGTGCTTTAAAAAAAGAGAGATAATTTCGTTTTGACTGCCACAATACTGATACATATTTAATAAGATTGCAAAATTAATATAAGTTGCAAGTTGCATGAATAACAGATCAGCAACTGTTAATTTTGATTGGAATTTACGATCAACATATAACAGAAAATAGTTTTATTTGCACTGAACACTTGCGAGAAGTCATACATTAAGAATGGATTTTCTATGGCTTTTTCCAGGCTGTACGATCGTCGAGCGTGTGACCAAGTTAATCATTGCATAAACTTTAAGTCTGTATCTAACAAGTTCCAGTCGAACTAATCGCATCAAGTTTTAGCCAAATTGCACAGAGTATGGTCAAGTGAGCTATAAATTCGGCTGTCAAAATACTTGACAATTGATTAATTGAAATTGGCTTTGGTAAGTTCGCTGATAAGATAGTCAGTCGTCGTCGTCGCTAGGGGAAATGGCCTGTCAATCAGCCAAAAACCAAATTGGTACACACACACACACAACCCACACGAACACACACATTACGCAGCGTGTGGTCATTTGTTGATGAGCTAAACTTTGAACAAGAAGACATGTCTGGCACTCAGAGAGGGAGTCTCATCAAACAATGGACCCAAACGTTCAAATTAATCGAGACTAGTTAAACAGCAAAGTTTGCCTCATGAAATATATATATATCTGTATATATATCAGCTGCTGATGTTGTTCTTTGCTCATATCAAGCTGACAACTTAAATTGTTATTTTGGCCGATAAGCGAAGGCACCCGCTTACAAAGGGTGCTCCAACCCCTGACCCCGTCATTCTTCTCTGTGTGTGTGTGTGGGTGACGGGAGGTGGGTCGTGTATAACTATTTTATTTATTTCACCATTTTTTTATGTGCGGCTGTGGCACACGCGCCACATGCCAGCGACAAACAAATAAATAAAAATCCAGTTTCGGACTGCAACAAAAATACAAAAAAGCAAAGTTGCCAGCAAAAGTCTCGACCGGGGGTCAGCGTGTGGAGCGTGTGTTTTACAAGTCTATTAACTTCAAGCGCTTATCTAATGCTGACAGCAAGTTTTTCACTTTGCCAAAGTTTTTCTTGCCACAAGCACAAGCACACACACACAGAGACACACGCCCACGCCCACACACAGCAAACGCCACTTCCGCTGCTGCTGCTGCGTTTCCGCTGCAGGGGGTACGCGGGGGATGAATCTTTGCTGGCATTAACTTACCAACTGGCAACTGGCAACAGTTCAAATGTTGTAGCAAATGCCGCACATGTCAATCATTTGTTGTGCCATTTTTCTGCTCGCAGCCAAAGCAGAAACTGATGGAGCAAACGATAGCTGAACTATGCATAATATATATGGCAGCTCATTTCCTTTCAATTTGGTGTTGCTCCGACTTGCCACATTGGGTGTGCTTGATTCACGCCACACTCAAGCTCAGCATGTATCATTTATGTGTTTGTGCCACAGGAAAGATGAGCGAGATCTTGTCTATCAGATACTCTAAAAGCAGCTGTAAATAGTAAAATAGCTATTTGTAGTTTTCTCAATATGAAAATATATTTTTCCTTCACAAATTCTGTGTTTTTAATTTCTATTATAAATCATTTGGATAACTCTATCGTTCCAATTGAACTTTTTATTCCTATCGTATATCGATTTGTATCAATATGCGCAAAGTTAGTTTGTTCTTGCTTACTAGATTCTTTGATCTCTGATCTGAATGAGGAATCTGGAGTTGATTAATAATATGTTTTAGTTTACTTATTATCAAATTGAATTGAATATCAAAATTAATCGAATAAAACTGAGGTTTTCTCATATGGCCATTGCTGTAAGTAAGTATGTTGTTTCTCTCAATTCAAAGTCATATCCTCTTTCAGAGTGTAGAAACCGGAAGCCGGACTTTGGCTTTTATTGTGTGTGGGTGCGATTTAATCGATTTCGCCTTAAAGTGTTAACTGATCAAGAGAAAGCGAAAAGTGCTGAAGCCAACTGTTAACTTTCACACTCGATGGCCACAAATACTTATGGCACAGATAAGGCACGAAAGGATAGAACTTGTGCTGACCACACTTACACACACACACACACACACATACGCACTCGCACACACAGCACACCAGACCAGACCAGACCAGTAATGGGTCAAGTGTAGCTGCATCGGGAGAGAATTTTCGCTTCATTAAGCACAAAACTGTTTTACAACCTCAACTCAGAACTTGACCAAGTTTTGCTGTCTGCGCTCTCGAACTAAATAATATTTATGAGCTGGCTAAATGTTTGCCATCAGTTAAAGCATCATTTGAGCCACTTGCAAGTTGCAACATGCAACCGGGAGAGAATTTGTCCTGTGGCAGACGACACTATTGCCATGAAGAACGTTGCACATTATTGTTATTAGTTGCAGGTTGGGCAGCACATAAAAAACTTACAGCACTAAACAGCAGCGAGTTGGGCGAGTTGCACTTGCTTACACTGTTGCATAACCAACAAGCAAGCAACAGTGGCAAGAACAGCAACAAGAACAGCAACGAGCAACGTCATCGGAGCACAATGCTTTGCTGATGCTATCTGAGCGTATTGTTGTTGCTGTCGCTGCCACTGTTGCAGCAACATGTTGTTGATGATAATGCTGTCGTTTGACTATGTTGCCATTGTTGTTGAACAGGAGCAGCAGCAGCAGTAGCAGCAGCAGCAGCAGTGGGGGCATCAACAATAACGTCAGCTTAACTAAATGAAGGTCCAAGTGTCATGGATGCTGCTCAACTTTGACACGACTGCTGCCAGTTGGAGTTGGGTTTAAGGGGGGTTGGGGTTGGGGGTTGTGGGTCTAGGTCTTTGGTCTGTGGCATCCTGGCTGGTGCTTTGTGTGTGTTGTGATTGCAAGCAAGCAAGTAACTTTTATGTCAAACTCTGCTTGTAAAACTTACTTATAAACTTAACTGTTGCCAATAATCGCATGCCAATGGTTAACAACAGACTTCCAAAGCTGTCAACAGAAACATATGTTGGCCCAGTTCCCATTTCGAATTGAATTTTAATTCCATGCATTCGAGTGTTAATGTTTTAAAAAAGGGTGCCTATTTTTAAAAGCAAATGCGAAAAAGATTTTTGGAAATAGCCTCTAAATCAATATTGCAAAATTAAAATCACTTTGAAAACTGGAAAACCTGTAGATTAGGAAAATACATTCTGCTGAGTTATCCTTTTCATTTGCAGGAAGTATCGCTCCACTGCTTATCGTGCTCAAACAATTTTAACTTGTTTTGATTTTCTTTTTAATTTTTTTCCTAGGAATTGTCAAATGTCTGCATTTAAACTCATTAGGCGCCCCAAAGAAAAGTGGTGCTGCAACAAATTGTAGCAGTCGGTGAATAACACTTAATTTTTCTGTTATTTAAGTGCAGTCTTATGCAGTCATGCAAAGGGGCGCGAGTTTATTGCCATGTGCAAAATGCTGCGCATTTTTGTGTGTCATTGACAACAACAGCAACAACAACAGCGAATTATTAACGAGCATTGAAACTGACCGCAGAAGCAGCAACAGAAGCAGCTGCAGCGATGACGATGACGACAAACGGAAGCGGAAACGGCAAATAAACGCACGAGCGCTTACGTGAGTGCTCTGCTCTGCTCTGCTTTGACGTCGCCCTGCCACTGCCCCTATGCGTTTTTATTTGCATGCAACTTGCAACGTGGTACGTGAAACGCGCAACGGGGCAACGGGCATTTATCTGGCGCTCCAGACCTGCCACGCCTCGCCGCCGCACGCTGCAGCCATAACATTGCGGTCGGCAGTTACATGTTGCTCTGTGTGTTTGTGTTGTGGCACCCTTTGAAAGTGATTAAAAAGGGTATCATGAAGTTGTCTAGCAGGCAGAAAGAGGCATCACTGAAGCTATTAATTATATACATACATATTCCTGATCAACATCAAAAGCCAACTCGATTTAGCAATTTCCTGCTGTCCATCTGTTTTCATCTGTGTGAAAATAAGTATGTCATTTATCGATAACTCCCTTCGTTTTGTGAATATCGATGAAAATCGATTGACGATAACTATAAAAGCCACAAAATATAGTTTTCAACTCTAATATTAGGATCGTTTTGAAAAATACAAACGGAAAAATATTTCAATATTTCAATATCTAAGCCATGTTAAATTTATAGTGAACGACACACTTGGCTACAGGGTATCACATAGTCGTACTCACTCGACCAGAGCCTGTTTGATTGTTGACTTTTTTTCTTGTGTCGACACGATGCGGCGCCATCGGTTGCATGCACGGCAAGGATTTCTCTGCTTAATTTGTGGTTTTCCAACCAAACAGCCGCCAGAAACACATAAGCCTCCCGGACAAACCGGGCAGTCCAGCAATTGCAATTGAGGTTGCAGTTGCACGAATATTCCGGGAAACTCTTAAATATGATTATGGCATATGCCATGATACACACACACACAGCTGTAGCTTGCCACCTGAGTTGAGCCACAGCTGCTGCCTGGTGGCACATCTTGGCCTGTTATCTTAGTGCCAGCAGCAAATGGCTCAAAAAAACAAATAATATGTTCGTATATTCCACAAAACTTGATTTAATTGTCGCACATTAAATGTTGCACATGCAACACACACACAATGGTGCTTACAAGCGGTAGCCATTTGCAATTACGTAGAAAAATGCGACCGCAGACGGAAACAGAAAGGCAGCAATGCAAAGTACCCCCGCAACAACAACAACAACCACAACAACAACAAATAGCTGCAACAATTGCTAGTAATGCAGTTGCAAATAATAACAAACTATGTGGCAGTGTCCCAGTGAAATGCACCATTTGCAATTGTACTTTATTTAAAACATGCCACAATTAGTGTACATTGTGCACGCGAACAAACGTTGCTGTTGTTATTGCCACGTTGCCATGTTGCCAACAACAACAAAGCTGCAACTGCTGCCACAGTTGTCACTGAGCTGCTGCTGCTGCTGTTGCTGCTGCCAATAAACGGTTCATTTACAAGACCAGAAATTGTGGCCAAGTATTTTGAGCCACAATTCCATTGTGATTAAGTACGCGTATTAGCCAAACTGGGCTAGTTAATTAATTAATAAACTATTCGATATTCATTTTACAGTATTCTCTGTTAAGTGATCTATTTTAAATGGTTAAAGTTCATCTACTGCCACCAATTAGGAGCTCATTAATTAATGCCAACACAATGAATATTTATTGACATTCTGCTGCAACTGATTGAATTTTAAATGTTTAAGGACACTCAAACTATTAATATATAAACATATATCAACCGTTTAATCACTCAACATTTACTTCATTAAATTATTAAATTGCAGTCAATAGTCAAACTTTGCCAACCGTAAATAAGTAAATCTATTTCATGGAGCAGTTTATTATAGCCTGAAAGAGGGAGCCAAATATATTAAGTATATCCTGATAACAAGACTTATCTTAAGAGCAATCCAAATGAAACTTGATACAAATTGCTGAAGGCACAGGAACAATCAGTCGCAAGATGAGTATCAAACTATATATTTACAATATATGTAAAACGCGATTTATATTTAATTATTTCATGAATAAAAGCGATAAAACAATCAATAATTAAATGCAGTATTTATTGTTTTCCTCAGCCAAATGGCATTTAAAATGCGTAATTATTTTTAATGGCATTTTGTGGTCAACATCCGGCGAATCATTTAATTTCCAAATCGCTGTCGCCGCCATGACTTGCACATTTACGAGTAGCATGGAATATGTGGCATGCAGTAGTTGTAAGCAGTCCTAGGATAAGTATAAGTATAAGCATTAAATGGCCAATACTCGTCGCATATCAATATCCTCAATTCCATCGAACGATGATGACTTGTGCAAAAGTGGCGCCCAAGTGTCAGCGGACAAGTTAAGTTCCAAGTTGTAGTTTCCCAATTGCAAGAAATTGCAGCACAACAATAACAACAACAAAGAGAACAAGGAATCGCAATAAAGGGAGCAGAAGGAGTTGGGAAAGAGATGGGAAGCAGTCCTCGAGGCACTTGCACTCAATGAAATTCAAGCAATCATCGCCGTCAACATTTCGTTTCGAACATGCCGCAAGTGACAATCATTTATATTTAATAAACTAACGCATGCAACAGCAGCAACGAGCGACTGATGCATGCAGTGGGCGGGTCAACAATTGTTTGCCCCAATCATGACCCAAACTGCTCACAATGGAGACAATGGCCGTGGGTCACAACTAGAAACGGTTTATCAGCATTTGATGTTGTTGTAAATCGAATAGTCTGCATAATGCAGCAGTTGCACGCAGCAGACAGAAGCAGAAAGGAGGAGGAGCTGGAGGAGTAGACTGGAGGAGTGAACAGGAGGAGCAGGTGGAACCTGAAGTGATCAGCGCCACACAAAGCAAATAAATAAGCAACCCTGAAAACGGAGCCAAACGAAAACAACACTGGACACAGTGGACAGTGGACAGCAGACGGTGGACGGTGTGGAAAAACTGTGTTTCGCTTCGGGGCGGCATTCAAATTGAATATTGAATGGAGAAAACTGGACAAACGCTTGAATTATGCATTAATGAAGTGTCTCGCTCGGTTAGCCGAGGCAGGTGAAGACGGGTTTTATTTTGTCCCGGCAAACATGACAAGACAATGGACAATGGTGGTCGTCGTCGTCGGTGTCGTCGTCGTCGTCATCGACATCCTTTTGGTTGCCACACCCCCTCAACGCCCATTGGCAACTGCTTATTAATTTTTTATGCGTCTGCTATTTTTATGGCTGACATGAAAAGCGCTTTGCCCAAAAGCATTTTTCACTGCTGCTGTTTTCCTTTGGATTTGAACAGTGTTTATACTATAATCCCGAAGGTATAAAAGTATATTGGGTTTGTGCAATCCGTCTGTCCATCTGGATGAATGCAACTTCTTTCGACACCCTTAGAGATATACTCTTGAAACTTGGAACATATACTTGAAAGTGCTCCGAATATAATATTTTATAGCATTTTGAAGGTTCGACCATATGCCGATTTTCGGACTATAATTTTGACTTATGTTTCGACCCAAAATTACGTTTTGAACTTTAAATGCAAGATTGATCTAGAGGTCAAACTATGGTTAAAACGACCTCAGTTTTGAAAATGCGTTGAGTTTTGACGAAGTTATGGCGTTTTGAAGGTTCGACCTATGCCCATATACCGATTTTCGGACAATAATTTTGACTTGACGATTTTCGGACTATAATTTTGACTTATGTTCCGACCCAAAATCACGTTTTCAACTTTAAATGCACGATTGATCTAGAGGCCAAACTATGATTAAAACTCCCTCGCTTTTGAAAATCCGTTGAGTTTTGACGAAGTTATGGCATTTTGAAGGTTCGACCTATGCCCATATGCCGATATCCCGATTTTCGGACTATAATTTTGACTTGACGATTTTCGGACTATAATTTTGACTTATGTTCCGACCCAAAATCACGTTTTCAACTTTAAATGTAAGATTGATCTAGAGGTCAAACTATGATTAAAACGACCTCACTTTTGAAAATGCGTTGAGTTTTGACTAAGTTATTGCGTTTTGAAGGTTCGACCTATGCCAATATGCCGATATCCCGATTTTCGGACTATAATTTTGACTTATGTTCCGACCCAAAATCACGTTTTCAACTTTAAATGTACGATTGATCTAGAGGCCAAACTATGATTAAAACTCCCTCGCTTTTGAAAATCCGTTGAGTTTTGACGAAGTTATGGCATTTTGAAGGTTCGACCTATGCCCATATACCGATTTTCGGACAATAATTTTGACTTGACGATTTTCGGACTATAATTTTGACTTATGTTCCGACCCAAAATCACGTTTTCAACTTTAAATGTACGATTGATCTAGAGGCCAAACTATGATTAAAACGACCTCACTTTTGAAAATGCGTTGAGTTTTGACGAAGTTATGGCATTTTGAAGGTTCGACCTATGCCCATATGCCGATATCCCGATTTTCGGACTATAATTTTGACTTATGTTCCGACCCAAAATCACGTTTTCAACTTTAAATGTAAGATTGATCTAGAGGTCAAACTATGATTAAAACGACCTCACTTTTGAAAATGCGATGAGTTTTGACGAAGTTATGGCATTTTGAAGGTTCGACCTATGCCCATATACCGATTTTCGGACAATAATTTTGACTTGACGATTTTCGGACTATAATTTTGACTTATGTTCCGACCCAAAATCACGTTTTCAACTTTAAATGTAAGATTGATCTAGAGGTCAAACTATGATTAAAACGACCTCACTTTTGAAAATGCGTTGAGTTTTGACGAAGTTATGGCATTTAGAAGGTTCGACCTATGCCCATATGCCGATATCCCGATTTTCGGACTATAATTTTGACTTATGTTCCGACCCAAAATCACGTTTTCAACTTTAAATGTAAGATTGATCTAGAGGTCAAACTATGATTAAAACGACCTCACTTTTGAAAATGCGATGAGTTTTGACGAAGTTATGGCATTTTGAAGGTTCGACCTATGCCCATATACCGATTTTCGGACAATAATTTTGACTTGACGATTTTCGGACTATAATTTTGACTTATGTTCCGACCCAAAATCACGTTTTCAACTTTAAATGTAAGATTGATCTAGAGGTCAAACTTTGATTAAAACGACCTCACTTTTGAAAATGCGTTGAGTTTTGACGAAGTTATGGCATTTAGAAGGTTCGACCTATGCCCATATGCCGATATCCCGATTTTCGGACTATAATTTTGACTTATGTTCCGACCCAAAATCACGTTTTCAACTTTAAATGTAAGATTGATCTAGAGGTCAAACTATGATTAAAACGACCTCACTTTTGAAAATCCGTTGAGTTTTGACGAAGTTATGGCATTTTGAAGGTTCGACCTATGCCCATATACCGATTTTCGGACAATAATTTTGATTTGACGATTTTCGGACTATAATTTTGACTTATGTTCCGACCCAAAATCACGTTTTCAACTTTAAATGTAAGATTGATCTAGAGGTCAAACTATGATTAAAACGACCTCACTTTTGAAAATGCGTTGAGTTTTGACGAAGTTATGGCATTTTGAAGGTTCGACCTATGCCTATATGCCGATATCCCGATTTTCGGACTATAATTTTGACTTATGTTCCGACCTAAAATCACGTTTTCAACTTTAAATGTACGATTGATCTAGAGTCAAAACTATGATTAAAACGCCCTTGCTTTTGAAAATATGTTGAGTTTTGACTAAGTTATGGCGTTTTGAAGGTTCGACCTATGCCCATATGCCGATATCCCGATTTTCGGACTATAATTTTGACTTATGTTCCGACCCAAAATCACGTTTTCAACTTTAAATGTAAGATTGATCTAGAGGTCAAACTATGATTAAAACGACCTCACTTTTGAAAATGCGATGAGTTTTGACGAAGTTATGGCATTTTGAAGGTTCGACCTATGCCCATATACCGATTTTCGGACAATAATTTTGACTTGACGATTTTCGGACTATAATTTTGACTTATGTTCCGACCCAAAATCACGTTTTCAACTTTAAATGTAAGATTGATCTAGAGGTCAAACTTTGATTAAAACGACCTCACTTTTGAAAATGCGTTGAGTTTTGACGAAGTTATGGCATTTGGAAAGGTTCGACCTATGCCCATATGCCGATATCCCGATTTTCGGACTATAATTTTGACTTATGTTCCGACCCAAAATCACGTTTTCAACTTTAAATGTACGATTGATCTAGAGGCCAAACTATGATTAAAACTCCCTCGCTTTTGAAAATCCGTTGAGTTTTGACGAAGTTATGGCATTTTGAAGGTTCGACCTATGCCCATATACCGATTTTCGGACAATAATTTTGACTTGACGATTTTCGGACTATAATTTTGACTTATGTTCCGACCCAAAATCACGTTTTCAACTTTAAATGTAAGATTGATCTAGAGGTCAAACTATGATTAAAACGACCTCACTTTTGAAAATGCGTTGAGTTTTGACGAAGTTATGGCATTTAGAAGGTTCGACCTATGCCCATATGCCGATATCCCGATTTTCGGACTATAATTTTGACTTATGTTCCGACCCAAAATCACGTTTTCAACTTTAAATGTACGATTGATCTAGAGGCCAAACTATGATTAAAACTCCCTCGCTTTTGAAAATCCGTTGAGTTTTGACGAAGTTATGGCATTTTGAAGGTTCGACCTATGCCCATATACCGATTTTCGGACAATAATTTTGATTTGACGATTTTCGGACTATAATTTTGACTTATGTTCCGACCCAAAATCACGTTTTCAACTTTAAATGTAAGATTGATCTAGAGGTCAAACTATGATTAAAACGACCTCACTTTTGAAAATGCGTTGAGTTTTGACGAAGTTATGGCATTTAGAAGGTTCGACCTATGCCTATATGCCGATATCCCGATTTTCGGACTATAATTTTGACTTATGTTCCGACCTAAAATCACGTTTTCAACTTTAAATGTACGATTGATCTAGAGTCAAAACTATGATTAAAACGCCCTTGCTTTTGAAAATATGTTGAGTTTTGACAAAGGTATGGTATTTTGAAGGTTCGACCTATGCTCATAGCCCGATTTTCGGACTATAATCTTAACTTATGTTCCGTAATTTAACACCTACAGTTGCCAAACTTCGAAAAAGGGTTACAACCTTATATCTACCTCAATCTGAATAGCAAACTTGGACAGTATTTCTTGGCTGCCTACAAATTATGTTATCATAGTAGTAGTCGGTTACGTCCGACTGCAACGTTCTCTCTTTTTTTTTATTTTTCATGTACATAACTTTCGCTAGAATTTGAATAATAATAGTAAATGGTGGCAGCTAACTGAGATCTTCTTTTGCAGTCGACGATTATAGTTATCTATATAAATATTTATCAAAACATACTTTCTGCATTTTACTTGCACATGTCAATTTGTAGATATTCCTCGATATGTTCTTTTTCATGTTGTGTTCTGTGAAACGAAGACGAACAATGAACATTGGATGTCATGCAAAATGAATTCTGGCTTGTTCTGTGCTAAATAGACATGAAATAGTTGTACTACATGTGATTCAACATGACATGAACTAAATGTGCATTAATAATTTGTTTATTTAGTAGTAGCTATTTGAATAGCAATTGTATGTTCATTTTAAATTTACACAACATGCATTTAAATCGTATCACGTTCATTATTGTGAACATTTAATATATGTTTGCAATTAAATTTAATTTATCTGATGTGTGACGACTACTGTTTTTGATTACTTGATTGAAAGCAGATTTAAACATATTTGAACCGATTGGACCACTACCAAAATTAATGTTCTACACACAGATTGTCGTCTGGCGATTATTTGCCACATAAGGACAGACGCTGTGCAACCTGTGTAAGCGACCCAAACAACAATCGAGTTCAGCTCAAATCGGTTTGACAAAAGACGTTAATTACCGGCATTAGCGGCATAAAAGCCCCGGCCGCTTATCGGCTCTATAAATTGAGAGCCGACCGAAAATTGTCATGGAAAGTATGCCCAGGCGCGTAAACTGTGGCCGCATAAAACTCATTACATGTCCCCCTCCACACACACACACACACAAAGAGAGAGAGAGACAGATACACAACCAGTGTGACCACAACATGTTGTAATGCGTGTGTTGCCCAAACCGCCGTTAATCTATCAGCAGGGACAGAGAGAGAGAGAGTGGGGGAAATGGGGATGGACTCCGTTTTGGACTAGGATTGGAGTGCTTTAAATTTGGGGCCGCAAACTGAATGTCAGCTGAAGGCTAATCTGTCAGTCAAGGTGCATGGAGCACGAAGATGGGGCACGCTGGTGCTGCGCTGCCACTTAAGGAGCCAAGTTGCGCCTCGTCGCACAAAACTCGAATATGAAAATGAGGAAAATATATGTACGTGTGTGTAATAATGGGATATATAATAACGATGATGGTTATGATTTTAATGTGTCCTGCTTGCAACTTGCCTCACATCCTTCTTTGAGCTGACAAAAATTTCAGTGGAGCTTGACGCGTTTGCTGCTGCTGCTGCTGCTGCTCCAGTTGACAGACGCGGAGACGCCACAAGCGTGGAGCGAGAAAAAGACAGAGAGAGATAGTGGGAGAGAGAGAGAGAGAGAGGGGGAGAGATGACAAGAAGACTTATCAACTATGCAGCTCTTTGTCTAAAATGATTCCCTGTGGGGGAGGCTAGGGTGTGTGGCATGCCCCCTTTGCTGGCTGCAACCTGTTATTCGCTGGCGTCTTTTGTTGCGCTTAATGAATTTTACGTAAATTTTACGAGCGCTGATTTCTGTCAGAGACATCAACCCCTCACCCACCACCCCTTCCTTTACACAACGCCCCAGCTATTAATCTACACTTTAGCGCAACCCTTGTTCGTTAGTTGCCTCCAAGTGTGTGTGTGTGACTCTGCTTATAATGACAAGTTAGCAACAACAACAACAACGAGAACAACAAGTTAGCAAGTTATCCTGGTGGAACGTGACATCCTCTCATTTGTTTGCCCTCAACTTATGCAAATATTTTTCCAGTCAAGAAGTTTTTGTTTAATTGCGTATTTTGAGTCGAATTACGCGTGTCATAAAGCAAGTCTATGAAGCTTACCAAGACAATTAACCTGCTCTTACTCATGTCAGCGTTATAAATGTTGGCTACTGTCATTGACTTCGCTATGCGCAGATTTTACTTAATAAATACTTTGAAATTTTGCTG
This sequence comes from Drosophila kambysellisi, assembly GCA_035042185.1. Classification (NCBI taxonomy): domain Eukaryota; kingdom Metazoa; phylum Arthropoda; class Insecta; order Diptera; family Drosophilidae; genus Drosophila; species Drosophila kambysellisi. The sequence goes on from JAWNLS010001251.1 coordinate 9,216,336, forward strand.
CATTTTTCAATGAACGAGCTGTTGCTCATTTCAAATGCTGCACATTGCGCGCCAACATGACTTTTTCACTATTATAACGTGTGTATACACTGGCAAAACTATCGTATTCAACGGGAAAATATCGATATTAAGTATTGTTAGTTACATGTAGATGTTAACTGAACAGAGTACACTTTAACATTTCAAATTTACACTAAGCGGGTAATTTAAAAGTTGAACACGCATAAGAACGAATAATAAGTAAAGCTGAGTCTTGTTACTTGTAGGCAAACAAATAAACATAGTGTATGCAAACGAGGTCAAATCGACAGGATTGAGTAAGAAAGAGATAGTTTGGCTGTAGCATAAAGCAGAGAGATAGATAGTAATTTCGCAGTTACACTGTCAACTTTAGTTTTGAGTACATTTAACATACTTTAGAAATGTAATTGCAATTTAATTCGCGCTTTCCGCCAAATTCAAAAATACAAACCACTCAAAAAAATTAATGATTTGCAGCTGCTGCTTCATTATTATGATCTCGTCAAACAGCTGTTCAACAGTGTAAGCTTAATTAATTATCGATAAGCGCATGTGGTCCTTCAGATCATAAACAGCAGGGTACTGTTCACATAGAAGTGCGCGTAAAATATTGCAATATACAAATAGTAAGCAGCATAAACAAACCAAAATAAAATCTACAAATATGTGTCAAAATTACAGTGTACGATTTGATACGCAACCATGGAGCAACAATTGGCATTGGTTTTGGCATTGGCTTCGGCACCGTTACCCTGTGGCACCTCGGCAAATTGGTGCGCGATCAATTGAAGCCGCAGCGAGAGCTGCACGAGGTGTTAATGTTCAACGAGCTACGCTATCAGTGCCTGCAGGAGCATCGCAAGCACAGCCAGGCAGGCACCAGAAGCGTCTGCACGAACGAGTACTGCGTGGATCGTCTGGTGGATCGGCTCATCCAGGAGCTGGGCCGGGCCACGTATAGCATCGACTTGGCAATGTATACCCTCAACTCGGCGAACGTGGAGCGGGCCCTGCTGGCTGCCCACAAGCGGGGCGTCATCGTGCGCATCATCCTCAACAAATATCCGCATTGTAATCTGAATGCGTCAATAAGCAGTCTGATTGCGTTGGGCGTCCTGGTGCGAACCGTCTCCTCCCGCTGTATTATGCATCACAAATTTTGTGTGATCGACGGCGGGATGCGTGCCGAACAGATTTGTCGGAGCAGGCGCAGTCGGAGCAGTTGTGGGCCACCACACTCCACATTGATCAACGGTTCCCTCAACTGGACGGACAGCGGCTGTACTGCCAACTGGGAGTGTATGGTAATCAGCTCGAAGCCGCAACTGGTCAGCACATTTGAGGCGGAATTCATTCGCTTGTGGAATGCTTTGGATCCCAAACCTGCATTAACTTCTGTGTGAAAGCAGCAAACAATTCCTGATTTTTATTCAATTGCTTTTTAATAGTTAAGGTATTCTAGTTCCTTAAGCCAAAGTAGCTGCAAGTGAAACTATCTTTGATTTGCTTAAAATATAAATGTGATTATATTGAAAATATACATGCCAATGAGTTTGAAGCAACACAAATTAAAAAAATGTATTATTCATTGTTTTATTTATAGTTAAGTTATACTTTATTTAAAGTTAGTGATTCCCATTATTCTCACTGTTGCGTGTCCATTCTTTTCGCCGATTTTCGATAGTAACGCAACTAAATGAATAGTTCTAATCTCGATCACACTTTAAGTAGTCAAACTTATCGATATTCCATTCTTAGAGAACGCTTGCCAAGATGAGCAGCTCGGTAAATCCGCGCGAATCTGGCGAGCACATTGTGCGCCATGCCAAATATTTAAAAGTGCTGCCAGCCGGCGTCGATCGCCTGGTCGAGGAAATTGTGAGTGGTGTAATTGGTAAGTGAACATCAAATATATATAATTACATATAGACATATGCCATGTGCTCTCAGCCAAGCGCATCGATGTGGAGAATTTCTCGCAACACAATTTGCATCCGAAAAGGGAAGATTTGCAGGCAGCAAACTGGATTTTCATAGTGGATACACTGAACTTTTGCTTCTGGACACCCAGTAAGTAATTCCGAATTTTTATCCGAATGGATATTAACTGCATTTATGTTTAGCAAACTACACCAAATACAAGGTAAATGGCTACACCGGCTATTTTGCACTGTGTGCAGCCATAAATCGGGCCATGGACGAAGGATTGGACATAACGAACCCGGCATTCTACTCCAAGCTGGACCTGGCCACGTTGTCGCACATATTCCGCGCGGATGATGAAGCCACAAAGATACCGCTGCTCGAGCAACGCTTGGAGTGTCTTCATCAGGTGGGAGAACGTCTCCTGGCCAAGTGGAATGGCCAATTTGAGAATGTGGTCAAGGCAGCCAAGCATTCGGCTGTGGAGCTGCTGCAGCTGGTTGTGGCCGAGTTTCCCTGCTACCGGGATGAGGCTGAGTTTGCTGGCAAGCGTGTCGCCATTTGGAAGCGTGTCCAAATCCTTGTGGGTGATTTGTGGTCCTGCTATCGTGGCGAAGGACTCGGTCACTTTGATGACATCGAGAAGGTGACCATGTTTGCCGATTACCGCATACCCCAGGTCCTGGTGCACTTTGGCAGCTTGGAGTACAGCCACGAGTTGATGGAGCTACTAAAGCAGGACACCATTCTGCAGAATGGCGATGCCAGAGAGGTGGAGATACGTGGCGCCTCCATTTACATCATCGAGCAGGTCAAGGATCGCGTGGTGGAGATACTCAAGGAGAAACATCCCGATGTCGATGCTCGCAATGTCAATTCCATACTCATCGATCAGTATCTCTGGGATTACAGACGGGATCATGCCACCGAATTGGAGTACATTCCATTCCACAAGGTGCTCAGCATTTACTATTAAATTATTGATTAATTTGATTATGACGAAATAAAGAGATTTTATATTCCACTAAAATCAATAATTGAAAGAAAGTGCATCAAAGATGCGACTTTCTTAATTTGTTGATTATTAAAAATAATTATGTCATTGTTTAATTGCTGTTTAAATAATTAATGCTCATGTCATGTGCTACAAATTTAAGAGATAACAGATAGCTTCTTGTTGTCATGGAGAGAAAGCGGTCCGAAAATCAGGAGGAAGTAGATTCAATTAGCAACTCTGATTAAGATCTTTAAAATGCCATCAGAAATTAAATATTGAAATTAAAAGCGTAGTTTTCAGGTAGGATTAAAATCTATTAATCGATAAATATAAAAAATATGTTTTTATCAGATATGCTCCGATTTGTAGCTAAGGTACTCAATAATCAACTGAAGGAGTATTTACCAGATTAAAAAACGTGTTAAATGTGAAAGGATTAACACTAATGCATAATTTTTTGTAACTGTTAATTTTACATTTTTGTTTTAGCCACATGACCACTATCAACAAATTTGTCATTAACTTCAATTGTCCCTTGTCGAGGCATCGCTAATAAGATATCATTTTGATCGAGAAATAAATAATCTATTTGTCTACCGTAAGTTAGTTCCAGTTGAGGAAGTTTCACTGTACTTATTTGGTTGGATTTACCGGTGCTCTTTGGCGGCATTCCTGAATAGTATTGACTTGAATAAATGCTTGGCGTTGTCTACGTCCAACCAGAAATAAAATACTGGAGCAAATATAAAAGTAAAATACATACATATGTATATATATTCATACACATATGTACATATGTGCAGACAGACACGAGACACACTTGTATGCACAGAGAGACAGATGTGAAGATTGATAAGCGACAATTAGCTGGTTAAGCCAAAAGGCGGTCAACAGTTTAATGTTACCCACGTTGGGGGTAGAAAATGCCAACCTCAGCGAGCCCGATTCACAGTTGAAGTGCGCTCTTGGGCGCGAACGGTTGTCTACTTTTTGACTGCGACTACCAAGTCTCCATCTGCTTTTCCAACTCCGTGTATTTCTCTAGCCGGGCACAGATTTATGGTTTCCCTCACGCCACGATGAGTGACGATTTTATCGTGTGAACCAAGAGCAAAATGCAAATAATAAACAGAAGAAATTAGAATCAGATGATAAGATTAGGCTGACAGCCCAAGTGATAAACGTGAATTAAGTGCACCTCCAGAATCCCAAGTTGCTGCACACGACTCAAAAAAAAAATACCAAAATCCGGCAACAAACTTGCGTTTCTTCAATTTTGTTGCAGTACATTGAACTCGGCTGTGGCGATGTCAAGGGACGCGGATGATGCTGGTGGTGGTGGCTTGTGCCTGGAGTGGAAGCAGCTCAACTACTATGTGCCCGCCCAGGAGCAAAGCAACTTTAGCTTCTGGAACGAGTGCCGGAAGCAACGTGAACTGCGCATTTTACAGGACGGTAAGATCAGACGCTGGGAAACAACAGCAACCAAAACAACGACATGCCCAAGTTGCCCAATCCAAATACTTGTGGTGCTGGTGGTTTTCTTTCTATCTCTGTCTCTCTCTCGCAGTCAGCGGTCACCTAAAGACGGGCGACCTCATCGCCATTGTGGGCGGATCGGGGGTGGGCAAAACCACATTGCTGGCAGCGATTTCGCAACGTTTGCGTGGTAATCTAACCGGAGATGTGGTTTTAAATGGCATGACCATGAAAAGGGATCAGATGACACGCATCTCCAGCTTTCTGCCGCAGTTTGAGATCAATGTTAAAACCTTTACAGCCTACGAGCATTTGTATTTCATGGTGGGTCTTCCTGCAGCCACAGTCCACAGACCACAGCCTCCATTAAACATGTCTTTTTTTTCATGTAGTCCCACTTCAAGATGCATCGTCGCACCACCAAGGCGGAGAAACGGCAACGAGTCGCGGATCTGCTGCTGGCGGTTGGTTTGCGGGATGCGGCACACACACGCATCCAGCAGCTGTCTGGCGGGGAGCGGAAGCGTCTCAGTCTGGCCGAGGAACTCATCACAGACCCGATCTTTCTATTCTGCGATGAGCCCACCACCGGCTTGGACAGCTTCAGTGCCTATACGGTCATTAAGACATTGCGTCATCTGTGCACCCGCAAACGCATTGCGAAGCACTCGTTGACTCAGGTCTATGGCGAGGACTCCTTCGGCAGCGATGACAGCCACAATGGCAGCAACTCCTTCGAAATGGAAATTCTGATGGACAACAAATCCAAAGAGAGCCTTCTGCTGCCTGCATCGATGAAGGATCTGCCCACGCTGGACGTGCTCGATCGCAGTCCAAATGGCACGCCCAAAAAGGCGGCCATCTGTTCCATCCATCAGCCCACATCCGACATCTTTGAGCTATTCACGCACATCATCCTCATGGACGCCGGACGCATCGTTTACCAAGGACGCACCGAGCAGGCGGCCAAGTTTTTTACAGAGTAAGTGCGAAAAACTTTCGGCTACACTCAAAAAAATAACGGGAAATGTGGGGAAAAGTGGGGCATACGTTTATTAATTCCCAGGCACAACAATGTGTGCAGCAGAGATAAAAAAACCTTTTTTTTTACGATATAACAGACTTATTAATATTTATCATTTTATAATTATTTTATTTTATTATCGTATATCAAATGTGACTACAACAGTCTGGGGTTTGTGCTGCCACTGAACTGCAATCCGGCGGACTACTACGTCAAGACTCTGTTAGACAGCAAGGGTGCGGAGGGTGCTGGCGACCTGCTCCGTGCGAAATATGAGCACGAAACGGACGGACTTTACAGCGGCAGTTGGCTGCTGGCGAAGCAATATAGCGGTGATTATCTGAAGCACGTGCAGAACTTCCGGAAGATACGCTGGATATATCAGGTGTATCTGCTGCTCATACGCTTCATGACCGAGGATCTGCGCAATATCAAGAGCGGACTGATTGGCTTTGGCTTCTTCATGATCACCGCCGTCACGCTGTCGGTGCTGTACTCGGGAATTGGTGGATTGACGCAGCGCACCGTGCAGGATGTGGGTGGCTCCATATTCATGCTGAGCAACGAGATGATTTTCACGTTCAGTTATGGCGTCACCTACATCTTTCCCGCCGCTCTGCCCATCATTAGGCGCGAGGTGGGCGAGGGCACCTACAGTCTCTCCGCCTACTATGTGGCTCTGGTTGTCTCCTTCATTCCAGTGGCCTTCTTCAAGGGTTATCTTTTTCTGTCCGTCATATATGCCTCCATCTATTACACAAGGGGCTTTCTGCTCTACATCACGATGGGCTTCCTAATGAGTCTCTCGGCCACCGCTGCCGTTGGCTACGGCGTCTTCCTCTCCAGCCTCTTCGAGACGGACAAAATGGCATCGGAGTGTGCGGCACCGTTCGATCTGATCTTCCTCATCTTCGGCGGCACCTACATGAATGTCGATTCGGTGCCGCTGCTCAAGTATTTCTCGCTCTTCTTCTACTCCAACGAGGCGCTGATGTACAAGTTCTGGATTGATATTGATAACATCGGTAAGAGGACTATCTTTCAGAAGAATTTTAGGCACAATTTCAATTGTTCCTGGAAATAACATTCAAAACGATTTAGAATTAAAAAATTTAAATTTATTTGAATAGACTATTCTCTATAGTTATATATTTATTATAACTGCATCTTTTATTCTTCCGCCCAGATTGTCCGCTCAACGAGGAGCATCCGTGCGTAAAGACCGGATTGGAGGTGCTGCAGCAGGCCTCCTTTCGCACCGCCGAATACACCTATTGGCTGGATTGTGTTAGCCTTCTGGTGGTGGCTTTGGCCTTTCACATTGTCTCGTTTACGCTGGTGCGTCGATACATAAATCGGAGTGGTTATTATTGAGTTGGACTTTTATTATATGGTTTTTATGCTATTCAGTTTGACAATTGCTTTTCATGCATTTCTTTTTACCTAGTTAGTAGTTATAGTTCCAGCCGAATAAATACATACTATATACTAATATAGATATATATATGTTCATTTTCATTAGTAGCTACTTTAGTTACATATTTCAAATTGATTGTGTTTTCAGCGAACAAATATTGCAGTTCATGTTTAAAATTGTATATTTACGTATGTAGTCGTTAGTCTCTATTAAAGTACTCTAATATGGACCGATTACCGCGAACTAAATAAATTAGGCTAAGTAAAAACAACCCAAGCAGTGTGGAACAACATTTAGCAAAAATAAATACAATATTAGCATATCTAACGGCCGATACGTTTTTAAGAGCAAAAAAAAAATAATAATAAAAATACAATTTAGCTATCAAATGAAATCTGTCGTTTTGCCTTGGCGCCAGAGTCGCCACCATTGGTTGCCGCTGGGACAGCAGTGTGCAGCTTGCGGGCGGAACTGTTGCTGTTGTTATTGCCACCGTAGTAGGGACTGATGTTGCGCTGATCCTTGCCGGTGAAGTTCTTTTGCGCTGAGCGTCGCGGCTCGCAATGCACATTTTCGCGCAGCGCCAAACTGCCCAAATTGCTCTTCGACGAGCTGTTTTGGAGCGAAGCATTTGGTTGAATGGGCAGCTGCTGATGCTGCTGCTGCGGCTGCTTGGCGAACAGCTCCTCCGAGATGCGTTCGATGAAACTGGACTGCGATGCGGATGCTGAGACTGATGTTGCAACAGTGCCCTGACTCAACTGGCTGAAGCCAAACGAGTCGATGGAGTTCTCGCTGCCAAACAGATTATGAATCGAGGCACCATCAGTGGTGCTCCGCACAAGCTGCGACAGCTGCGTGGACGTGGAACTCTGGGACAAGAGCAGCTTGCGTTGCGCAAACTCCTCGGGTCCAATGTAGCCGGACAGACGTGTGCCCGTCTGCCGTTTGGCTTCGCTCTCGTGGATGCGCGCCTGCAGGTAAATGTCGTCCGGCTGCTTGCCAGCTATCACGTTGAACGCATACTTCTTGGCCAACCTGCAGAAGATTGGGTATATACAAGATATAATCGGTTAAGCACTTAATATCGAGTGGAGTACGCACCGCAGTAGAGTTTCGCTGTTGCTGGTGGTGTGGCCCTGATGGAACTCCTGAAAGATGCGCTTTACAATGCGCGCCAAGTCCGCAGCATGTTGACGGAAATTCTCGTGCTTGGCGGATATCTTTCTGTCCTGCAGCGCCTGCGACACGGCCCACAACAGTTTCTGCAACGAGAAATTCAATTGAGACAGTTGTAATTACGAACCTTAAATACTAGTTCGAAGAGCTCACCTTGCGCTGGTTGTCTGTCATGGCGCTTTGTGGCGTTGCACTCATCTCCGAGTGGGCGCGTTGAAATTTGATGCCAGCTGGCGTGGTGCAGCTGGTCAAATTGCTGGTGCTGCCACTGAGGCCATGGCCGAGGCGAGTGCTGCTCATCGTCATTGTCGTCTGTTGCTTCTGCAGCAGCAGGCAGGTGTTCGGCGTTTGTTGCAACACCGTCGTGGAGGAACCAGCTCCAATGCAAAAGCTCTGACTCTTGATCTTGAGGGCGCGTGGCGTCAAACCGATGCTGCCGCGGAAGAGCTTGTTGCTCTGACTCGCCAGCTCGTCGACATCCTCATCCTCATAAGCGTTGCGCTTGCGCTTGAGCAGCGTCTCCAGCTTATTGCTAACGCTGGCGGCAGCAGCTGCGGCACATGCCACACTCTGCTGCTGGCTGCCATTGTCGGGGGAGAAGAGAGCTCGCTTTGAGCGCTCCACGCGATTCGCAATTTCCGGCTTGAAGAGCGGCTTGGGCGGTATTAGTTTATCCTGCTGCTGCTGCAGTTGTTGCTGCAGCGACTTGGCCGGGCTTTGGAATAGCGCGCGCTTGGACGTTTCACGCGATGGTCCAGGCTTGATGAGATCGGTGCGATAAAGGCGCTTGCGCGCCGAGGAAGACGGCGTTTTGCGAGCTGCAAATATGCAAAGGCAATTTAATATCATTCAGATTCAATTAAGAAATATTTTAGGGAGGATGCATAACTTAGATTTTAGCATTTAAATATCCACACAATAAATAAACAAACCTTTCTTTTTGCTGCCAGGCGTTTTGCGTTTTGGTGTTGCTTTTCGCTTGTTCCGTTCCTTTCTGCAATTGAAATTGTTTTAGTTACTTTCCAATTAGCGATTGTAAATAGCAGCGACTCACTTCTTATCCAGCAGTATTTGCGGGCCAATGGAACTGTTCAGTTTGATGGAGTTTGTTGCCAGATTGGCCGATGAGAATATGGCTCGCCGCTTGGCCAAGTGACTGAGCCGATTGCCCGGCGATTTTGTGAGCATTCTGCAAACGCGACACAAAATTATAATTAGCCGATAGTTTGTTTCAACAATAAGTGTACGACTCACTTTAGGCGCATGTTGCGCTTCTTGGCACTGGACGGCGAGCGGACATAGGAAGTGGCAGTCTCTGCGCCCACATAACGCTCCACCACCGACAGGCTGAGGTATTCATTTTGTTCGGCTGCTTTGTTTAAGTTGTAACTGTAAAGTGAAGTATAGTTAGTAAAAGAGTTGCTTTTAACTCTAATCTCTCTGTAAAGTCTTACCTCAGTCCATGTTGTCGCACGCCGAGAATTTGGCGCCAGCTCATTGCCTGAGTTTCGGCCAAACTGTGGGTGGGCCTCAGCAGCGAGGTTGTAGCACAGATGCCACTGTCCTCGATACTCGATGGCAGGGCGGGTGCAACTAGAAAGTTGAGCACAGTGTCTTTCATGTTGACCACCGTGCTGATCACATCGATGTCCGGCATGGTTACCGTTGGCGGCGGACGGACACCTTGCAAGGATCGTCGTATGCGACGAAAGAGCTCACGTTCCCGCCGGCAATTCTCGATGAAATATTTGCGGGGATCGCTGCTAGCGAGCTGAGCATCCATTGTCGTCTGCTCATCGACGAAACTGGACTCGGTAGGCGCTGTGAGAGAGTATCGAGCGCTGACATTGTGACTCGATGGCGCCTCGCTGACGCATTGACTCTCCTCTAGCGCCTCGGGCAGATCCTCGAGCGTTGCGCCCAGTCCCTTGTCCGATGGCTCATCATCTTCGTCCTCGTCACTGTCCGCAAACAGATCGGGCGAGCGTTCGTTATTAATTTTCTTGTATATAAACGATTCCGACAATTGTGCCCCCTGCTGTGGCAACGTGCTTTGCTGCTGCGATGTGCTTGGCGCCTCAGTCAGACTTTTGATTTTGCCATCAAAGGATAAGGTGTCTGTTGTGGTTGCGGCAACAGTTGCAGTTACCGGCATATCGACAGCATTGCAGCTATTTTCCTCGAGGATGCTGTTGAAGAACCTGGGAAAAACAGTCTGCCCAGAAGCCAGTTGCTTTGCGGACTGCCGCTGCTCCTTCTGCTCAAGCAATTGCAGCTGCTGCTGTGAGCCGTACAGCAGCTGATTCACCTGGCCATAGGGACTGTCACCAAATCCACGAAACTGGGACTCTTGGCTGCTAGTCTGGGATCTCAATTTGTTGCTGTTTTCCTTGTGGTTATTGTTGGCAGCATTTGATTGGGGCGTGCTCAGTGATTTGGGCTTAAGCAGATATGGTAGATTCATGTTCTCCTCGTCAGATATTTGGCAATCATTGTTATCACTGAGCGAAGACTGCAACAAATTCGATTGATATTTTGTATTGTAGTTAATTATTATTAAATTAAGAATTTTAAGCGCTTCTCACCCCGCTGCCCGTGGACGGCTCCGAATCGTAGCTGTTGTTGATCTTCAGCGAGTTAATTGCTGCCATTCTCCACGGCTTCAACTACAAATTAATCATTAATTAATTAAAATACAGCTTAAATTTTTATGTTTTGCATTGCACTTTTATCCCACTTTTTTTTTTGGTACAGGCGCGTCTTGAGAAAAATATAAGAAATTAGGTTCTGGTTATAGGCACAAACACAGCGGGCAGGTGAATGTATTTATGTACACTAGGGAATTTGGATAGGTATTTGCCTATAAATTAGGATTAATTCAATGCATTTACCTCTTGAAATGTGGCACTTTTTCACTTAATGATGCGGCAACATCAAGCAAAAACGCGCGCGCATTTGTTGTAATTTTCTTTCACTTTCCCTACTTTCAGCAATTGCAATTGGTGGGTGCTTTGCGTTGGCAGTTATTGCATTAACATTTGGTTTATTAGATAAACATTGAATAGCTTCATTTAATAAGAAAAAAATTGTTTTTGCAACTTGTGCGTGATGCGTTTGCCAACATCTGCCACCAAGAAATTGGCGGCGGGTCTGTGCATGTCGATAGATGTCATGTATATCGATACTTGCAAGCGATCGACGATACTTTAATTTACTGAATGAAAACGATACTACGCGCATTAAGGTTATTGCGCCTTATTTTGTATTTCACAGTTGGTTTTTATTTCAGTGTATTTGTTTATATACTATTTTAATATGTTTCACAGTTGGTTTTTATTTCAGTGTATTTGTTTATATATTATTTTAATATGTGTATTATACATTTATCATTACTATGACAGAGATTAGATGTGTTTGTGAAGGTTGCAATAATTGACATATAAATAAAAATTGGCACTGAAATATTTACATTGAATAGGTACAATATTCAGGGCAGTGCATGCAGCCCTGGCTTAACAGCTGAGAACATCCACTATTAGGGATGGAAGAAAACAGTTCACAGCTGTTTTGTTATGCATTCATCGAAATAATCGATTCATTTTAGCAAAACAATAAAAATACTCATATTATTATTGCAAGTACAACAAGCGCTAGTAAACAACAGTGAAACGCATTCAGAGTGTGCCTGAATTGGACATCGCGATAATAAAGCTGGCTGCGCGGACTACAGTTTTTCTTGTTAAACTACTGCACCTAAGTAAATATATATGCAGCACTTTGCTCTGTCAACAACTACACAAAATGCCAAACAACTGATTTGCCAATAATATGCGTGGAATTGAGGGCAAAGTTGTTGTGCTTGGCTCGCGAGGTAAGTTCCAGCTATTTGTGAAATTTAAGCACTTTAAGACAGTTGTGTGTATCTCATCCCAGTATTTAGCTCGTTACTTGCAGTGCATTTCAGCGCTATCACTCAGATAACAGATGCCTGCAGTTTCTCGCGCTCGAATCGCTAAGCAACAGCCTTGAAAAGCTTTGCGAGGCAACAACAAACTGCAACTCCAGAAATTTGTACATGAAACACACAACAGCAACTAGCTTTAGCCCTTATATTTTGTTTTTTGCTCTGTGTGCACTTGTAGTTGTTTATTTTACAGTTGTTTTGCAAGGTCAGCTGGATTATGAATTTGAACCACACATGCGAAGCACACAAAACACACGTACGCACACATACACACCATACACACCATACACACAATACACACATGCATATTTCTATTATGTCTGTTTACATTGGAAATGGAATGATCCCCTTTGCTTCATATTAAATCTTGGTTGTTGCTTAAACTGTACTTTTCACTACAAAATGAGTCAGCATCGATATCGTATCGTCTTCTGAGGATTTTCGCAATAGCAACAATAACAGAATCATTTTTATTTGTTTTGTTTATTGTTTACATATAAATATAAGAACATAATTCGGTTACCGTTTTCTTATCACCTGTTTATGGCTAGTTGTATCTCAATTGCACCTTTTGTTTTCTTTCGTTTTTTCTTCTTTTTTTGTATGGGGTCTACTTTGTTTATTTATCAGATAAGTATTATTAGTAAGCCCATTTATTTGTCTGCGCCATAAAACTGAGTACAATTTTGTATTTACCTAAAAATAGATGCAGACAATAAGAATGCTTTGCATTTAAGAGTTGAGAGTCCATTTCGTAAACAATTATTATTTCTGACGGAAAAACAATAATCATTATACGAATTTTTATATATTTTCTTTGTTGAATCCTAAGTCAGAGTATTTATAAGTTAATAAATACCTTTTTTAGCATACCGAATTATATAATTTAAGTGAATTAGTGTGAATAATTTAAATCAGTTTAGTTGAGTGTGATTCGTAAATAATTCTTATTGCTGAGTAAAAGGCAATTTTCATTTGTGTATGAATTCCAAAGGGTGACTTTGTATTTGTATACTTATAAGTGATTAAATACGTTCTTTAAAATGGGGATTTAAATTCCTTAAGTGAATCATTTTAGTCACTTCAGTTGAGTTGGAAAAGAAACACTGTTAATAATTGTTACATATGTTCTTTGTTGAATGATTTCCAAAGGGTGATTTTATATGTTTTTATTTATAAGTGAATAATTATCTTCCTTAAAATAGCGAGTCCTTTTAGTTTGTTGATTGAGTAAGCTAAATCCGACATATCTTTGATTATAAGCTCTCTTTTTTTATATACGTTGATTAGTGCTTATCTTTAAAATGTTCCTATTTTTTGTTTATTTTCAGGCGTGGGCAAATCACGTCTAGTCATCAAATACATTAAGAACGCTCTCCATCGCAGCGAGGAGCCGACGATAGCCGTCTCATTTTTCACCTGCAACATTATTCTGGAGAATGTTAAAATTAAACTACAAGTAAGTAAGAAAAAATGATGAAAACAGTTGGATTTTATTGTATTTTTCTTTTTAGCTTGGATTTAATGTTGTTATTTCTCGGTCATTTTATTTGCGTTGTTCTTGTTTTTTTATGCTTTTTGGTCCAATGCACTTTGTGTTTATTTGCCTTAACTTTTCGACGGTCTTTCGGTTTGTTTTTTGTTTTTATTTTTTTTTATAGTTTATTGATAAGCTAAAGAAGCTTTCTCCCTAAGCTAGGGTTGCCACCCCTATCACAAATGGCTCCTCGTATATTCTGCAGCGCATTTTCGATTTTACTTTTATATAGCATGTGAATATATATATTTTATATATATATGTCTGTATGTATTTATGTAACCTTGTAAAGCGCATAATGGCAAATAGTTTTTGGTGGCGCGTTGTGCACAGATTATTAGCTCTTTGTTTGGCTTGCTTTCTGGACATGTCGTTGCCCCAATTTTTTATGAAGATTTGAATTGTGCAGAACGATAAAGCTGAGCGCGGAGCAGTATGATTGTTATTATTGTTGTGGGAAAGCGAAATCATATAAAGACCGAAATTGCAGAATAAACGCAGAATGGCTCAATTAAAGTTCCAAGTCATGAGTGCTGAACCCCAATTGTGTGCAGGGGTTTTTTTTTTATTTAATTTTTTTTGTTTTTTTTTTTTTGTTGCATGCCACTTTGATTGAGTACTCATATTCCACTTAAAATTGCAGATTTGGGATACGGCCGGACAGGAGCGTTTCAGAGCCGTTGCACCCATGTATTATCGCAATGCGAACGCAGCCATTTTGGTATTTGATATGACGCAATATAAGACATTCAGCGAAATTAAATCATGGATACAGGAGCTTCATCGCAATGTCCAAGATCCAATGATACTGACGCTCGTCGGCAATAAAATGGATATGCAGTCCCAGCGAGCCGTCTCGCGTGATGAGGCTTATTTATTTGCCAGCTCCATTGGCGCCACCTACTTTGAGACATCCACCGAAACGGACCAGGGACTCGAGCAGGTCTTTCAATCAACAGCTATGGGATTGGTGCGGCTGGCCAATGAGGGCAAGAGTCATTCGTTGCGCTCCTTTGAGTCAACCGATTCGCTAGCCTACACCAACAGCAACACTGCCTTCGGCTATACAGCAGCAGCCCTCGCACGTAATCCGGATAGTGCGGCGTTCCGTTTGCCCTATGTGGACATTGGTATACCGGTGGATGGGCAGGATGTGAAGGCGACGGGCGAGGGTCGTCTGGAGACGCCCTCGTGGGCCATCGAGCATATTGCCCTCGGGGAGGCAGAGAGGCCGCGCTGGTGCTGCTACTGAAAGGGAACAATAGACGAGGAAAGAACAGGGAAATCCAGCAGTGATTCTGTTAACTGTTTTCTAAACCAATGTGATGTTAATTAAACAGGTTTACTCTTTAGTTATGCGCTCGTGCACTCGAATCTAAATCAAATCCAAATACAAGACCACCCCTTAAAAACAGTAAATACAATAACAAACAAAACAACTGATAGGATAACCAGCACTGCAGCCTTGGGCAGCTTGTTGTTGGCTTGACAAGGAGCCCACTCACACACACAGACACACACACACGCACTTCAAATTTGTGGCTGCTAGTTGTAAGTTAGTTTTAAGTTAACAATTAAGTGTAACAAGCAAATGCCTAAATGTATATTATTTATAAATATTAACAAGCAACGGCATTGCATGAAGCTCACTTGACTTTAATGCTTAATCACATACATATTTACAACACAACACAAACAAACACACTCACTCAATTCATGTACAAACTCGCACTTTATACAACAAAAATATATAAATGCTTATATACACACGTATATGCATACATATACAAATGCAATAAATTTCCTTGTACATATAAAAGGTATGCAAAATGTGTTAGTGAGCCACGCCCCAACAGCACTTAAGCTAACGCTCCCCGCCTGCTGCAAATGCATTAACTTGGCCATTAACAGCAGTAACTTGTCATGTAATTGGAATTTAATGTGCCGCAGAGCCAAGGGTTACAATTGCCACAGCAAACAAGAGAGTTAAGTAGCATTCTAATGACTTATCTAGCAGCTTTATCAAGATTTGTGACGCACTTGCTAACTAAGTTTTGTGGCACATTTGGATGGGGGCCGGGATATGGTCTGGTTGGATGTACATAAAGCTCTGGCCATGGCCAAGTTGGCGATTAGCTAATATACACAACTTATGGTCAGTTGATCTCTTATGTATAAATAATACGCGCAATTTAGCGTAAGACGCCAATGTTAAAGCCAACGTCAAAAGCACAACAAGCAACACAACTGGCAACTGACAAAAGACCAAAACTCATTCAAGTGTCATCAACACATTTGCGAAGCACTGGACCTGAACCTTAAATCTCTTTCATCTACTGCCGTCCGTTACTGTTACTGTTACTGTTTGCTACTGATGCCGATGCCGATGTCAATGCCGCTCCTGATGCTGATGATGACGATGATGATGATGCCCGTTGCTGAAATTGAAGCTGGATGAGCCACAGCTGCCTCCCGCTAGGCTGGCTGCAAAACACATGATGGGTCACTGGGCGAGCGCATTGATTTACCATTAGGCGGCAAGTGAGTTGACTCAACTTCATCATATACCCTGTCATCATTAAAATGGCCAATTGATGCCATGGATTAAAACAGGCATTTCCGTCTCCATGGGGATTCTTCTCCAGCAGAGTTGATCTACAATCAGAAATAACATGGATTTGATTTTAGGGAATACTTTTGACTTGGCTTATTACTCAGAAAATATATTTCTTAAACGGAAGCTTGCATCTTTCTAAAAGGGTTTTCTTTTGTTTTTTTATAAATTTTAGAAATGCGCTGTTCTAAAAAAACTAATATGTATTATGTTGTTGGTGAGAAAAGTTTAAATACATTACTTTTATTATTTTAAATATATATGATTATTATAATTAAACACTCAAGCTTAAGAAGATTCAAGCCGTATAGAAATATTAGAACCAGCCTATAATATATAGAATATGTCAAAGTCACCTCTAATTTGGAAGCCAGACTTTATTAGGAGATTTCAGATTTCTGAGTGAGAACAATAAGCTCGGAAGTTATTCAAGAAACGTAGAGAAAGTTAGGTTTCGACCTATTTAACATTTTATAGATAGGTAAGTTACGTATAAAAACATGCATCTGAGTGTCCTCGACTAAGAGGTGCTCTGTACTTACTTCCAACAGAGCATTTCCTGGTCGAGCCCTCTGGAAAGGCCATAGACACTCTTGTTGCAGCTTGTGTTGGTGCAGTCAGCCGGAAGCAATGTTCAAATGTACCCACACATATCTTAATACCTCACACAAACACACAGATACACACACACACACACACACACACCTATACCCATACATAGATGGTGGCGACATGCGGTGTCCGGAGTCAAATGTCTTCAAATTGTGGCCAGATGACACACACCATGCCACAGCCAAACTCACCGCACCGTATCACCGCAGAACACCACAAACACACACGCACACACATACACACACATATACACCTACACACATATTGACATGACTGCTAATGGTGCTTAGACGGCAGACTTAATGATCTAGAAATGCATCAATGTAATCAAAGGTCACGCAGTCGGAGGACTCAGCAGGCAGGCCACTGGGATTCGAGCTTAGTATCATCAACGACGGCGACTCTTTGAAATTTACAGTTGGCTTAACCACACCCAAATTGCTTACTTTATTTACATACGCACAAGCAGGTATTCACCTATATTGCTTACACTTGAGAACATGCAAAAATGTTGTAAAAAATTATCGTCCATTAGCAATTTGTGGCTTGGCAGCAATTTTGATTATCTTTGCCTTAGACAAGTACAAGAAAGTAAATTTAATTAATCCATGATTCAATCATTACTCATTAGACACAGGTAAATGTATTTCCAGTGTTTAATCACATATGCATATAGATGTCAGTTTAGGATATATGCTGACTTTTTAATATTTTGTTTAAATTTTGTTCAAATGTGTTTCCTTCAAGCTGCACTCCGAAAACTATGTTATTATGAAAATTATGTTATTTTACATTCAATGCAATCGTGCATCGATACTTATGTTAAGTTAAGTAATTAATGGCTACCTATGCTGTAAATTAACAGTCTTGAATAAATGCTGAAATGGAAATGTTTAGTATTGTAAAAACATTACATAAATGATGAACGTCCTAAGAAATTAAACCAAATTTATTAAGCATTCTGTGCGATTTATTTACAAACTCATATTTAAAAATGGATATAATCAAAAGACTTGGAGAGTTTATTATGCATTCATTGTATTAAAATATTCTTTGTATTAAACACAGTATTTATTTAATTAACTTTGCACAGTTTCTTTTGAATAAACTTTTTTAGTTTGTATAAAACAATTTGCTGTACTAATCGCTTAAGCATATTTTTTTCGGGCATTTGCATTTTTTTGTTGATATTTTTTAAGCTCTCAGTGAATTTGGATTTGGCTGCTTATCTCTTGCGCTTGTGCTCGATTTATCTACAAATGTGCAAATTGTTTTCGCGCATTAAATTTAAGTATTTTAGCTGATAGCGAAGAGAAAAATATAAAAAACAATTCCTATAGCACAGTATGGAGTGTATTAAATGCTAAGCGTGGCATATTTACGAGTCTGTTTGTGTGCGTGTGTGTGTGTGTGTGTGTGTGTGTGTAACACATGCATGTACGCTAAATTTCTCAATGCCACATAAATTGAACACACAAACAAACAAACCAACACAAATCAAATATGCAAACGAACGAAATTCGCTGGATGTGTGTCGTGTTGTTGTTGTTGTTATTGTTGTTGTTGTTGTTATTGTTGTTGTTGATGTTGATTGTTGCTCCGCTTCTACGGTATTGATGCGAGGTGTTTATGTCAAGCTGCCTCATCGAACATCCCGGTCGCCACACCCCACACCCCACACTCTCCCACCCACCCGACAAACCGTAGCCTGCGGACTGTGCTGCTGCCATGCATATGAATTTGAATATTTAACAGGTGGCAGGGTTTCAAAACTGCAGCTCAGTGCGCTCGTTGCTGATGCATACTTTATGGCGAACATCCAACTACACATCCCCCCTAACCCTTGGTATGTGAACACAGTTTGGTGGACCATGCATTTTACGTTTGGTATTTTTGGTTTTGGTCAAACTAAACTTGGAAAAACTAAACAAAAAAGAAAACACCCTTTTGGGAAACACTTTTATCACTTGTGACATGGATAGATAGATAGATTCACCACTTACTTGCAAATGCGAAACAAATAGCAACAAAATCCCAATAAATCAAATTTAAATTTATTTCTTATGCAACTGCGTATTGCTTCAGCAGGCAGCAAGGCACAAATTCGGAAAATTGTTGAAATATACCAGCTCTGAGTACTGACAAGTTAAACGTAGCAGTCGCTGATATGGAAACGACCACAGCAGGGAATGCAGCCGGAATGGAGTAAGTAGTCGATGTAGTAAGGACCGAGACAACGACTGAGAGACTTGAGGTGACCGAAGAGGGAACAGAGAACTGAAGGGTCTGGGTTGCAAGTGCCTGAGCAGCTGTCGCAGGCTTAAGTCCCAAATGCATAGACAGCTGCTCAGCATCAGCAAACAAAGGCAATGTCAACGATGGCCTCCTCAACGGGGAGAGGGAGGGGATGGTGCGGTGGTAGGACACAGGGGCAGGTGGGATTAGGGTGTGGCAAGCGACGAGTGTTGGCAGCTTGAAAAAGCAATCCAAAAGGAATTTAATGCCATTTTAATTGAGCTGCATTCCAATGTCTTTGCTACCGAATAAGGCACAGTTGGCATAATGTTCTCTCTCTCTCTCTCAGACTACCTCTCTCTGTCTCTCTCTAACTGACTCTGCTGTATGTAGTTTGGATTGCAATTTTTTGCCGTTCGGATTCACTTAACTTATTTATGGTAAACACGATGTGTTAAGAGGTTTTCCTCCTGGCATCGCTCAAGGAATTGGATTCGATTTGCATTTCATTCAATTGCTTCTTTCAAATTGCCAATTGCTTTGAATCTCCTCTTGTTGCTGTTGTTGTTGTTGTTGTTGTTGCCACAAAACTTGTTCAGCTGTTAAATTGTATCAATTTAAGTTCGAATACAAACTCTTAATTAATTACAAAAGTTGCTATAAATTACACAGCGTCAAATTTTGGGGCAACTTTTAATAGAGATTTGCAGCTCAGCTGCTTATTGTACCACATTTGGCAGGAAACGCGAAATTTTGTGGCACCAACTGTTGTACACTGTTACTGTTTGCTGTACACTGGAACTGATGTGCAGTGTCAGGCGAGAGCACAATTTCAATTTATCATAATTTGCTCGCAAATTACTTTTTTGCTTGCGCCAACTCATGTTGCCAATTTGGTTGCGAACGAGCCGACAGGTGAATATGAGGCACACACCCTTCCAAACACACACACACACACATTGTAGTAGTAAATGGAAATGGAAATGGAAGCTCAGCAAATATGGCAGCCATTAAAGTGATAAACCTCAAGCCAACAGCTGCGCAAACACATTGGACCCTATAGGCATTTTCATTGTGCACCGTCACACTCTTCGTGGGTGTGTACTTATGTGTGGGTGTGTGTGTGTGTGGGTTGATGTCTGCTTCGTTGCCTTTCGAATATACTGTACATGTGTGTGCGTGTGTGTGTGTGTGTCATATATAAGGGCTCAATTCTAGTCTAGACTCTAGACGGCGTAACTGTGCCAGCAACTTCATTCTTGGCACACATTGATACCCTATCTGGGTTTTAATAGGTGGTTGTGTCGCCATTTGGGGCCCAAATTCATGAAACCGTTATCGTTACTGTTATTAAAAGCCATTGAATTTTAAAATTAGCATAGTCAGAGCTATTATACGCATATGCCTGGATACGCTTGAAATCTCTTAATGATTATGGCCCAACTGGGAATCCGTTCAAGTGGATGTCCATAATTTGGAAGCAATATGAGTCAAATTAAATTTAATATAAATATAGCAAACATAAAGATTTTTGTATCTTTAATGGATATTTTTAATAGTTATAAGCAGCCAAAAAATGATCAAAAATTTAAAATTGCTCAAATATAAATCAGTTCATATTTTAGTAATTAGTTTTTAATTATTATTTATTTAAGTAATTATTTTTTATTTTTATTATCTCCCAGTCGCATATACCTTATACTTATTTGCATACTGTTGTTTTGCGCCTAACATTTTACAGATAAAGAACCACGCACTCACAGACTCAATCGCACTGGCACACGCACTCACTCACTCACTCGAACACTCATTCGCATTCGCATTCACACTCACAACTCACAACTCACAACGAGCTGTCATAAAAATTGAGAAATGTGACTGCGATGAGTGGGTGCCATTTGGATGTTGCTTTAGTTGCTGTTGTTCTGCTTCGCTTGTTATATTATTCACTTTTGCTGTCAGTGTTGTGTTATCTATATAGTATATATATACATATATCTGTGTGTGTGTGTGTGTACTTACTTGCGCATGCCATTTGCCTTTTTAATTGTTTAGCTGGGTCTTCTAACCAAAGACGACAAAACCGACATTTTCTATATAACGCGTTTTGAACAAACAAAAAAACCGTGTGGCCTACAAAAAATGGTCTGTCTTTGAGTTTGTCAGCTGGCAACAGGTTTGTTTTTGCCGCTGCTACTCAACTCAAATTGTAGATAACAAGTGAATGAACTGTTTTAGATTTGGGCACTTTAAGCTGAACATTTCTTATGTCTATCCAAAGTGTAGGTCTCGTCAGGGTTCACTGATTTGCACAGCATCACATCATTTGTCTGCTGACATCGCAGATGTTCAACGTCATTTATCTGTGAGGCACTTTGCACCTGAACACGAGTTGAATTTAAATTCGATCATTCCCCGGTTTAATCCAGAGCATAAATATTCTGTGTTATGGACAACGTGCAATCGGCTCTTGTCTACTGCTAGCTCCTGCTATGCTTTGTGGTGGTGGGGCCTTATTGAGTTGGCTCTGGTTATTGTCTGGCTGGATAATATTAAAATCATTGTTGCTTGCACATAATTAAGCAGGCAACTCAATGGTGCCACAGCAGCAGAAACAGAAACAGCAGCAGAAACAGAAGCAGCAAGCAAAAGCTAAGTCTAACGAGACCCCATAGACAACTTGCCTTCCAGGGGCTTAACTGGAATTAATTTTATTTGTATGCGTAGTGACTATATATATATATATATATATATATATATATATATATATATGTATGCGTATATGTGTGTGCGTTTGTTTGTTTGAAATTTGGATTAATGCGGCAGTCTGTTGACTTTCAGCTCTGTCGCTAATTAAGCCTGTTTATCGGCGTTAGTTTGGTATTCAAGTTTGTGCCAAGTAGACATCATTGGGACAGGTATTATCAATGCGACTTCTCATGTATATGTAGATGTGCCAGTGCTTGTGCATGTCTTAAGACGTTATATGGCCAACTCGCCTCAATCGTAACAATCAAGCACTATCTATCCATCTAGATGCCTATTCCCATGCCAACCTAACATCTGCTTCTTTGAGTGCAATAATAAAGCGATTCCCACAAAAGCCACAGAGCCTTCAAGTTGCCAGCCTAATTGAGTAAATTATCCTGGGAAATGAGAATGGCATATCACATGAGTCTCTGGAATTGTCATCGACATAAACACACACACATAAGCATACACAGACAAACACATGTACATCCAAGTGAAACATTATTTGGTTGAGTTTTTCAGCCATCTGTTTTGTGGTCAATGCGCAAAACCTCAAACAGCTCTCGCAAGCAAAGCAAAAAATGCAATTTGTTAACACACCCACAGACACAACCACACACCCAAAAACAAACACACAAACATATATAGACATGACATGGCATTCTATTAACAGATAAAACTAATTGCATGAAAATCTATTGCAAATGACAGCGGCACAAATTGTCAGCCCCGCCCGAAAGTAGGCAACACTTTTTGACATAATTAAAAATACAGTGTGTGAAATGTTGTGTGCAACTTCAATTTTAACTTTTAAATACAAATATACAATTTATTTTACTGAATGTTTTAATAGCGAACAATAACAGCAATAGGCACTTTAATCAATTTAATTTAATCGCAAAAATGGGCAGGTGAATAGCACACTTTATTTAGTATGATAATATTGCATTCTCAGAACTGAACAATTGTTCGTTCAACATTGATTGCCTCTTCTGTTCAGGATAACGACAGTTTTATAACTTCAACTTAACCTTTGACTGTTTGAAGCTTATCAAAAATGTGTATGAATGTATGAATGTGTTTTTATTTGTTCTTCTTGTTTGCTATTATCAGCTAAATAAATATGCATTTATGTGAATTGGTTTGGTTTATACCTTAAATTTATTTGATACATATTTTTTAAACACATAATTTGGCAAGAAATTGAATTCAGAATTGTATTTAGTTTGATAATTGAGGTTGTCGTCAAAGGCACTTACAAAAAAAAAAAAACGAATTACTTGATTACACTGATTTCAAATGTATATTTGTGGTTGTATAAAAGAATATTTAACACAACATTTTTGCAATAAAATGTCAATTTATTATACAGCTTTATACAAAAATATATTTACAATATATTGCAGATTTGTTTAAATTAAATTCAAAACATGCACTGCCAGATAAGCAAATGCAAATAGAAAGAAAAAAGTGAAGCAAAAAAAAAAAAACATACACAACAGGAAACTGTCAACTAGTATTTCCGGTCCACTCCAGTTCACTGGCAAACATATTGTTGGTTGTCCGTTGTCAGATGTCCGTTGTCAACTAAAGTCCGAGCTTACAAAAGTAAATTCCATATGAGTGTGTGGATAGCTTGTGTAGTGTATCGATTTGAGTGTGTGCCGTTGTGGGGTAGGAGGACGACTTAAAACCAAATATGGATAAAACACAAATCTAATGACGATTGAAATGTTTGAAGACCATATCATAGATTTTTCTTTTTTCTTTTTTTTTTTGCTGTTTGTTTTCTTTTTCTCTTGTCGCTTGGAATTGTCATGCCAATTAGGTAAAGTTCAAGTTGTCCAAGTTGCTACAAGTGCTGTCTGCGGACAATTGCCCAAATCCAATTCTCTGTTTACCCAATCTCTGAGAATATAGTAAGTTCATGTGAGCACTTGTTGTTGGCTGCGTGTGCAGACCAAAAGTTATTTGAAAAGGAGAGTTAAGCTCAAAGAGAGCTCATGAGTGCAGTTTAGAAATTTTGTGGCCAAATGTTTTTTCTACCAGAGGCTTAACTTGCCTCATGGATTGGTCTGTCATGTCAGTTAGATTGCATAGGTCAAAGTGAAATGGAATTAAGTGGAACTTTTGTCTATTCATGAATGAATTTATATCTAATGTTTGCTAATGAACTAGTCGCAAGATGACATCTTAAAAAGATGGTTGCCTTAAAATTGTCTCACAAAGCTTTAAATGAATTTTCTCGATAGTTCGCACACAGTGTTTGACATGCAACACGCTTTGTTTGACTGTTGCCCCTTTAGGTGACTCAGCGGACTGAAACGTCATTTGCAATTCGCTGAGAAGTGAAGTTGTTGCTGCTGCAATTTGCTAATTAGACTGATTGTGGCGTGTTGCCCGATAAGAGGTCCGAGTAGTCGCTGAAAGGAAATGGTTGTAACTACAATGTCCAACAGTTGGTTGGCATATAAAAGCGCACAACAACACCTTTGTTGGACTCAACAGAAATCTTTGGAAGAGCGACAATGCTACAATTAAAGATATTTGCGCTCTTCTGCGGTTTTTTCGCTGTGATTGCATTCCAGGCTCAAGTGGCCCAGGCCGATGTGGACCCAGAATGTCCGGACGATCCTAACGACGAGACTTTCTGTGACAATATTCAGGCGATACGTGCAACCATTGACCAGGAGGCACTGGAGGTTCTCATCCAATCGCATTCTCAATGCGATTCCAAGTTTCGCAAGGCAATGAGCTATTACAACACGACACGTTTCCAAATCGTTGCCCAGCAGCTGCAGCAGAGTGAAGGCTACCAATTGATGCTGGAGAAGCTGCTCGCCGCTGGTGTGGACACCAGTGACATTGAGAACATTGTCGATATTTTTGGCTGTGTGGTTGTGCCGACACCGGCGCCCGACAAGAGCTGCGACTGCAAGCAACTGAAGGGTCACACTTTTATGGGTGATGTTCTGGACGCCATGCCCCAACAGGCGGTGCATGAATACACGGCCAAGTCTCGCTCGAGGAAAAGCAACTTTGGCCTCTTTGTTGACACGATCAACTCGCCTGAATTCCAGTCCTTTATGCGCACCAATATGGTAAGTTAGGCGGATCACTCTGATCACTGATTCCATTGCCAAATGCATTCTTCTTCACAGATGAAACGCGATGTGGTGCGTCCGCTGCGTGTCCTGCGCCGCAATGGCTGGGATCTGCCACAGCTGCTCCGTGGCGCTATGACCATTCTTAGCTGGTGACTGGCAGGGACAGTCACTAAACAATATCCATGTATGATTGTTTACATGTAGAACCAATATAGAAAAGCA
The DNA here is from genome assembly GCA_035042185.1 of Drosophila kambysellisi. Taxonomy (NCBI): domain Eukaryota; kingdom Metazoa; phylum Arthropoda; class Insecta; order Diptera; family Drosophilidae; genus Drosophila; species Drosophila kambysellisi. The sequence goes on from JAWNLS010001251.1 coordinate 9,241,418, forward strand.
ATTGCTGGGTCAGTTGACTTGACACAACTATCGATTCAATGTCCTTTCAATATCCCTGAATATAGTTTTATTATATAAATTCAGTTTAAATTTTCCACTGACTTAACTTTTACAAAACTGTACAGAGCATCTACTGAATTTAATTTGATGCAAAAAAAAAAAAAAATATTTATGACTGGTTTCGAATAACTTTGCTTAAAAAAAACCCTTATCTGAACTTTAGTTACAAAATTGAACTTCGCAATAGATTGATCAATATTCTAAAACGAAAAATTCATTTTTAAAATATTACTTTTTGTTTGGCAATGGATCCGGAGCAATTCAATAGCTATGTTATCTGCCGGAAATATTTATTTATTTATGCAATTCAACTAAATGATTTCATGTGAAACAAAAAACGTGTGTAATCCATGACATATTTTCTACCGGATGTGCAGCATTTTGAAAGTGGCATTTGTTGGCACTGTTTCCCAGTTTGGCTCGTGTGATTTTGTGGCACAAAGGAGACGCATGATTATCATTTAGCGAGCTGGCAGCCAGTTTCGCAATTTGGCGCACTTGGCAAACAAATTAACGCTCGTTACAATTTCATTGCATGCGCTCAATTTATGGCCAAAACGACAGCCGACGGGCAGTTGGTAGTTGCCCCAATTTCAGCTGTCGCTTTGCCAAAATAGCCCACAGCAGCAACAATAACAAATGTAACAAGTGCAGAGGCTCTTTTTGGGCCTGGTCCTGGTGCGGGTGCGGGTGCGGGTGCTGGTCCTTTGGCGCTTTCCATGTAGAACATATGCAATCGTGCAGTTTTCGTGTCGCACGTGGCACCTTCTCATGACAATTGATTTATGTTCGCGACGTGACTTTCAGTTTGTGTGCGGATGGGCGTGGCACCTGTTGTTGTGTGTGTGTGTTTGTATGTGTGTGTCGCCAGTGCGCTTATTAAATTAACAAAATAACGATCTGTTTGTGCTCGTGCCCCTGATTTGTCTAGTGCGATTTTGGTGTGCTCGTGTGAGCCAAATTCAATGCCATTATGCATTATAAATGTATAAACAAATCGCTCGCATAGCCAACAAGCCTCGTACGTGCGTAGCCAGAAATATACACTCAGACACACGGACGGATAGACAGACAGAGATAGAGAGAGAGGGAGAGTGTGTGTAGATGGGCCACACTCTGGTGTGTCAATCAAGTTAAATGCTAATGAATTACTCGACATTGGCACAAGAACATGCTGACAGGATAACGCTGCCGACACTGACAAGTTGTTTTAGCTTCCATCTTCTTAGCGCTCTTGTGGTCAGGCTTTTTTGTTTGGGGGGAGTGGCAGTGGGTTTGGCAGTCCTGTTACTGTTATCGCAGCAAAGCAATATAATTCGTAGCATACTTACGTGCGCAAACAATTTAGCCAAGTGTCTTACCCTGTACCCCATAAATGCAATAAATTGCAAATGGATGTGACAGGATGTACAGATGTTGGTCGTAAGTAATGTATTTGATCAGGAAATTCAGTTCCCTAAATCTGGTTGTGCCCAGCGATCTGTTTAAGTGCTTCAATCTCAGAGATGAGATTTGTAACAATTAATTTATAAATCACAAAAGCCTCATCCAGATAACAAAATTCTGAACCAATTTAACATACACATGTGGCATTTACACGGTATATCAACGTCGATCATTGAGGACCAAGGAAATTGCTTAGCGTTCGTTACGTTTAATTTGGCATCGTTTCGTTTTCGCTTTCACTTTCACTTTTACTTTCACTTTCGTTTGTTTTTTGTACGTTGCTTTCTTTTGCCGGACAATACGTGTCATTGAATTCATTATGCTGTCAGCATGTTAGTCGCTTGCCACGTTGTTTGTGGTGCGGGGTCGTGGCAAGGCTCTTAGCTACGTTCCGTGCAACAGATTAAAAATATATATTGCGAAATTAATTAATTAACGCTGCTTTTGTAAGCTGCCAGTTAATATTTTATTTTAGTTACTATTGAAATGGTTCTCATTTCTCGGCAATTATTGCAAATTAATTTAATTAAAGCTCACAGTTATGCGGATACGAATTGAATACAAATATGTTAAATATATATATGTTTAAACGAGTGAACGTTGTATAAAATTTCATGCCGCGGTGATTAAAAATTAATTGAACCAATTAACAATTAACCGTTATTAAAAAATGGCTTAAAATTAAAAAAAAAATATTCATTTGATAAATTGGTGTTTATTTCAATATTAAATATTGCGTTCATTACGAATGGATTATATTAATTAATTGTTTGCACTTCCGGAAAGTTCAGAAACTTTTATTAATTGATTTGCAATTAATAACCAGATTTATTTCCTTTGGAAATTTACTGAAAAATTCGAATTCGACAGCCTATTAATTATTTTTCTCTTTATTATTATTTGAATAAAAATTACCACCAACACAAAAATTAATTTACTAATTGATAATCAATTGATGTTGTAAATTATTGAAGGCAGCTCTTAATTAAAATTCTGTGCTTAATGTTCACCGGATACAGATTTGCATTTATGAAACATAAATATTAAAAATCTTTAAATACTTGTTTTTGTCATTCCTAGATATTAATTTTTGGTCGAAATTCTATCATAAAATTTAACGAGTTGACAAATTCTACTTTCAGTTTATACATGCTAAGGCATTGAGAATATATATACTTACCTAAACTTGAACAATTGACCACAATTTTTCATTTACCATGCATCTGTCGGGGAATTGGAACAATTTGTTGGCTTGATTTGTTCTTAAATTGAATTACGGTAACGATCTGGGGACACTGCTTCGATTGTGACTGCAACTGCAACTGCAACTGTGCATGTTGCATGTGGGCTGTGGCTGAGGCATTTATTAGGATTGCCACAATTGTACCAAATTCGATTTGAGGCCCGCATTTGAGGCAAACTGGAAGGAATGTAGGTTCCCAAATGCCGTCCAGTTGTTCAATTTCCCTGCACACTTTGCAATAAATTCAGTTTGCCAGCCTGCAATTTTTTTGTTTTTTTTTTTGGTTTTTTTTTTCGACAACAATTGAAGTGCTTGCAACGCAGACAAACCTCTTCTACTGGTCACATTTAATCGAAGTTCTTCAACATTATTTATAGCGACCGAAAGAATATATATTTTACAAATGCACTGGCAAATAAATTTCGTATTTCTCTATCGATTACTCATATAAAATCTAACTTAACCATTTATAGATTGCTTTAAAGTAGACATGTATCGAAAATGACTTTTCCATGCAACATATTCTGATTTATCTGGTTTTTATCGGCATCCTTTTACTGCTAACTTCTACCATTCCCTTAACCCTCTCAAGCCTGCTTTTTTCAACAGATTGAAGTACAACGAAATGCTAGAAAATCGCATTCGTATTTAAAGTTTGCCCATCTCATTAGAGAGATCTTTAGAGCTTTAGTTACTTTGAGCAGTATTTGCAATGGTTGTGTTGTGTTGTGGGGTGCGGAGTGCGGATTGTATTTTGGGGCATGACTTTTGGTAGTATATTCAACGGAAGTACTTTCCAAGTTTGTATCTGTTCGCTATTTACCCAAAGGCATTCTTGTTAGTTCAAGTTGAGTGTTGTTGTTGCTGTTGTTGTTGCTGTTGCTGTTGTTGTTGCTGTTGCTGTTGTTGTTGCTCTTGCTGTTGCTGTTGTTGACTTAGCTTGAGTTTTGCCAAAATGTGTTATGGGTTTTGTTGATAAAGCAACAGCTATTGCTCAATACTCGTAATGCTGGAGATTTATGGATGGCTGCTATCAGTTTGGTAGTGTTTGCCAGTTGGCCAGTTTTCCATTTTGCCAGTTTGCCAGTTTGCCAGTTGATGCCACTAAGTGAAACCAAGAGCAACTGCTATAAATAAAATGTAATGTCGAAGCCATTGGCTGCCATCAGTTGTATCAGTTGACAAATCTTATTATGGGCCAGTTATGATTTGTGCACCCGCTGGGCATCCAAATTCAACGGACTTTCCTGGCCAGGCCTGGTCTGGCTATCATCTGACTCAATTGCCTTAACAGTCTTTCGGTTTTTCGCTTTTGGTGTCCGATTGAGTGCCACTGAGTCTCCAATGGTAATCTCATCCATTGTTTCCAATTCAACGGCGCCTGTAATTGATAAATAAAATATTGCTCCAACAGATTTCGGTATTGTGCGTCCGTATTTCTCTTAAGTGCATTTTGCGGTTTCCAACAATGCATCAATTAATGTCCAGTTGCCTCATGGAATCTGCAGCCAAATAAATTGGCACTTTAATAAGCCAGCCAGTTCGACAGCAAATAAGAAAAAAATGAAATAATAAAAAACAATTAACAAAATAAATAAATGTTAAATGAATGAAATGGGAAAAGTGTGAAAAATAAATATGTAAAATAAATTGTGAAATGTTGTTGCAAGGTCGTTGGGTCCGATGCGTTGCTATGCAATTATAACGAAATTGGAGTCCGTGGCACAGATAAAAATATGACAATTGCGTCTGCCGTTGCTGTGGCACCAGCTGCACATCATGCGTGTGTATGGGTCACACACTTGTGTGTGTGTGTGTGAGTGTGCAGATGTGAATGTGTTGCTTACTTTAGGGTCCGGCTAGCACAGAGAAACAGCTCTGATGCCAGCATTTTTCCGGGCAGCTTTTGTATTCTGTTTTGCGCTTATCTCTGACCGCCTTCTGCTAAACTGCTAAAACTATTCCTGTTGCTTTTGCATTTGGAAATGCGGGACCTGCTTCTTAACCAGCGCAAATAATTTAACCTACAACAACAGAAGATCAGCAAGTAAATAAATGCGCTCCAGATAAACTGATGCTTTGTGTGTGTCTGCAATTTTCATGGGGGGAGCGCAAAAGTCCTGTTGCCCTTAAAGCTTTCAGCGGCAACATCGCTTAAAGCTTGCAACATTTGCTGCCTTCTGCTGATAGGCAGCTCAATATGGCGCAATGGCCACTGGCCACTGGCCACGGCCACCGCCACGGTGCCCCGCTGCAGTACGTGACTTTGGCGCCTGGAGGACTTGGCTCTTTACCTAAACCGAGCAGAGCAGAGACAAGCGAAGAACATTTCCCATTGTTGGTCATTAATTTGAAGACAAGTCTGTTAGGGGCTTAAATAGCACGCGCCTTTCCATTCTGCAACCAACAGGGTTACTTTTATGCAACTTACACTTTAATTGTGCAGTAATAAATAGTAATAAATGTTAAAGAATTTCTTGTTTGCGGAAGTCATTTTAAGTTTAAAACTTTTCATAATCCGTTTCCTTTAATAGTTCGAGTAAAAGTAACTGATGCTTGTGGAAAGATTAAGCGGCATGTTCCTTAAAACTTTTTTGTAACTAAGACCACAGAAAACTACCGACAATTAATTTTGGTAGAAGAGATAAGATAAATACAAATTGCGACCCTGTATTGCTTTAGGTATTGAACGCTCTGGGTTATAGTTTTGCAACAAATCCTTTTAAGAAGATTAAAATGTTAAATTGTTCAATGAAAAGTTGAAGAACAATAAAACAATAAAAATCAATACCATCAACGAAAAAAATGGATTTTGTGTTTTTCAATTAAATGTCGGATTTAGTGAAAAAATATAAATATGGAACCAATAAAAATATTGTGATTTTTTATGAACACTCGCTGGAAATACATCAGCATAATAAAAAATATATTTTATTGATGTGATTGTATTTTGTATATGCCGAAAAAAAGAGAATTCAAAATCTCAAAGTCTTATCGAGGTTAATTGGTTAATTATGAAAATATAATTTAGATACTTTATTTACATAGCAAGCAAATTATATCAAATCTAACTCTAAATTTATTTGAATGTATATTTATTAAAGTTGATTGAATCAAAAACTGGTTAAACTGTGCAGCACCCTGTTTAGCTACATTGACACCCTGCGCACGTACACGGCACGTATGCTGAGCTGAAAAGGATTTTGACTGAGACTGGGACTGGGACTGGGATTGGGATTGGGATTGTCCACGCTTTTGGTCACCGCAAGCGTCGGTCTTGGCAATCACCTCGGTTTGTCAGCGCTGACCCGTCTGCCAGAACGACCATCATCTAATGGTGAAGGGTGAAAGGATTGAAAAAGTGGAGCCCCCTTTGGGAGAGGGGGAATGGGTGTAGTTTGGGGTATATGAAAATAAGGGGTCACGCGAGAGCGCGTTAAAAAATGTTTTTGAAGCGCATTTTTGAGGTTAACAGTGTGCACGTGCTGCGTGCCAGATCACGGAAGGGACAAAAGGTGGCAACAAGAGCCGTTATGACGATGGCGCGTTGAGTGCTGCTGTGGCAGCTGGCCAAGATTTATCAAGCACTGAAGTACGTGACGCCAAATCGTGTCAAATGCTTTGCTTGGCTGCCCCACAAATTATGACGAATGTCGCCTTGTAAATCTCAACTGTCATTTGCCGACATACATGTGTACGCGTCTCATTTTGTTGCACCCCAATTCAACAAAAAAAAAAAAAATAATAAAATAAAGAAAAGAAAAATAACTTATAATTCCGATTTAATAGTCTTGTCAGCGAATTTGCCTTTAAAGTGTTGACCCAATCCCAGCAGCGCAGACCAAAAAGTTCATGCAACAAACAGTTGAAGAGCTTATTAATGGCAACACATTGTTAGCAACACTTTATTGGCACTTTAATGTTTGTTTTTTTCGCTGTAAGCCATCAAAATATACGACTTGCAGTAAATTGCTGAAGATGCAGCTTGGGGCATGCAGTACAAATGTTGCAGGTTCCAGCAAACCCGGCACAAGATTTCCGTTAAAGGTAGGCGTTTAATAGGCAACATGAACAGTAAACACTGACTCCTCCTATCCACTCTCCCACTCCCTCTCTCTCTCCCTCTCTCTCTCTCTCTCTCTCTCTCTCTCGCTCTCTCTAGCTGTCTCTCTCTTGTTCAGTTGGCCAATGCAATTTGCAATTGAAATTACCAACGTGGACCATCGACTTCGATGAATGTTTGCCTGCCGTATCTTGGAAATGCGCTCTGTTGGCCAAAATAACTGACTTGCTCGGTATCTGGGTTTCCTTGCAGCACCAAATCTGGCTTTTCCCTCGAAACGCACTTTGTTGACTGCACTCACAGAGATTGTTGTGCCCCCATATATCGAGCCGAAGACCGAGTTTAGCATATTAATAGGCTTTAAATGCCGTCCATTGCCGTCCGTCTGTTTGCGTTGCAAGTGCCAAAAGGAGAGAGATTAATTCACAAAGCCACCGCACCACCCAATTGGAAATCTGCTACAATACTATGCACCACACAAATATTTTCCGGTAAGGAAGACTATTGCATTGTGCTTTAACTGGATTGCATTCTATAATGAACATAGATATATGATAATCTTGATAAGCTGATCAACCTTGTTTTTTTTGTCATATTCACAACTCTGTGAAATTCAATTTTACCCAACTCACACAAACACACACACACACACATACATATGTATGTATATTTGGTGGAAGTGTGGAAAAAGCAAATGGAAATAGTTGCATTATTGTTCTACTATCAACCAACTATCAACTATCTTTTAATGTCTACTCTGTGTGTAATTTAGTTGAGAGAAACGAATTGAAATTGCATAAATTGTCGACAGTTTGTTATTTGAGAATAGTTCTGCAACTTTTATGCGAAAAACAAATATAAAAATTCTACTTTTACGGCAATATTGTTCTGCTCTTCATTCGAATATAAATGGGCATACCCTGTGTACAATTAAATGTTTAAGCTGTTTAAACTTTTTTAATAATTACTATGATTTATTTTCTATGAGTTATAATATAACACGTCAACTTTTCATATATATTATTTAATTATCTAGGATCTTCTCGAACAATCATCACTGAGTATGTCTAAGTCGCAGAGTTGATGTTCTGTGGCTGTTGCCAGAAAATAGCTGGCTTACAAAACGCAAGAAGAAAACAATGACTGTAAATAATTATGATTTAATGGCCCTCCAAACTAAAGATAGAACGTTGCATTATTATACCTTAAATTGTGTACAGTTAAGAAATACTGTCCAAGTTTGCCTTTTTGAATGGGAACACATTTTGTTTATTCTTTACTGCGTTCATACTGACGGACAGACGGACAGACAACATGACGGACATTGAACAAAACCAATATACTATTATACCTTTTTGGTATAATAGCATACAAATTCAATATTGCTGGGGTACGTTAAGGGAATTTTGACTCGCATAAGCGTGCTATAAAATGTTTCAGATTATTTTTATTTTTTAGCACAGCTGCGATTCAGTGGAAAGCAGATTATATATTAAATTTAAACCAACAGATTACGTTGCAGTCTGCGAAATACTCTGATACCAATAAGAAATATCATCTGGTAATAGGTGTCGTGTTGATGTAGCCAAGTTTCTTAACATTCAATTTATGGCTTAAGAAAGGTGCTTTGTCCGATCTTCGTGTCAAAGTATGAAAACGCATAAAGTTAATAGATTTTATTTATGATAAAAACGCATTAATTTAACTGATTTCTTTTATGGTAATACATTATAAATCTAATTTGCGAATTTAACACAAATAACTCATATTTGCGAATCAATTTATAACGAAACAAGTAGCTGAATAGAAAGCATTTAGTGCAGTTCTTGAAACTACCTGTCCTTGGCTGTGCATAGGGTATTATTTTAAGCGGTTAGGTAAGAGTTAGGGCGTTTCCAGCTATTCATAAAGAGAATCGATTTTTCCTTTGGAGACCTTCAATCTATGGAACTATGTAGAGTTGAGGAGTGCTGCCACATCACTAAGAAAAAAAGTTGATCCACTTGATTCTACTGAAACTTTTCAGCGAGATTCATGTTCTCTGCTAGGGTTATAATACTTAAAGCCAACTTTGCCATCTGCAATTATGAAGTGAAAAAAGTAAATATCTAAATAAGATATATATATATATAATCGACTCACGCTTATATTGTTGTTCACAGAGACGACAAATATGCCGCCAGCGATAAAAATGATCGGCTGTTGCACATGGTGCATGAAGGTAATCAGAGTGGTTTTGTAGCGCGGTTCGCTGTCGATCCAGTTGGATTGGAAAATAATGTTGGACAAGTCCTCGCTGTCGCAACTTAGCAAATCGCATGTGTAGCAAAAGGGAAACGTCTGCAAGAAAAGTAGTAAAACAGAGCTTGTGCCGGCAATGGTTTGCCAATAGTTCGCAAAGAATAAAATGTTGAATATGGTCAGGCCAAGAATGCATCCAATCAGCAGAAACTTCACAAATATTGTTGGATATATAATTGGACGTATCATGTCGCAGCAACTACCAAAAAATAAATTTCACTTTAAGCCTCAAAGTAATATTCAGTCTCACCTTAATACTAGCTTGTAGTCCATGATGCAATTAACTAGATCTTCGTAGTTTTCCTGCTCCGTTTTGTCGGGATCCGTGCGTAAATTTCGTATATGATCTTTTAGCACATCCAAATGTGCGCGAAAGATGATCGCGAAGAGAAGGGAACCTCCATCCGGAATTAGCGAATACAGCACAACAAAGGTCATAGCAATATACTCATAGATTATCTGAAACCAGAAACTGACTGGGCCATCTCGCCAGTCTACAAACGGAATATAGACGTCCCAAGTTGGCTTGCCAAACAGCAGCATTGCCGAGACATTGGTGCACACAGCGCCGCAATAGAAAACGCTGTAGATTAGAAACACATAGTTGCAACGCGCAACAACTTCATGTATCTTTCGACGATCCCCGTCGTTCAATAATCGCTCATCCAATCTGTCAAGTATGGTGTGTATTTTTTCAAAGCGCCATAGCAACCTGTATGTGATGAGGGAATTTACTGATGTACCTAACCCATATAATTCACCTTGTACAGAAATGATAAAATGGTATGGCGAAAAATTGCTAAATCCCTTCACATAGCTGATGACGAAGGCCACTGGCAGATAGAATACGGTATTGAAGAAGCAGACAAGTGTCCAGATGAGATATCGCCAATTTCGCTCCTTCGGGGGCAGCCAGCCAATCAGCCATACAACTCGATTCATATAAGTGCAGGCCTCCCGGGTTCGCACTCGTTCCGTTAGCGGTGCTGGTTTTATAAGCCGGAATGTCGATGCCATTGCTAAGCGCTAACACTTCTGATTCCTGGTAAGACTAAGCAGTCGACTTTTATAGCCATTAGGGCGGGGCATCTGTTCATTTCACGGTATTAAGAATTAATACGCTAAGTGAAGGTTTAAACAGACTTACAATGTTGTTAAATAATTTATCTATTGCAGCTGGTCTACAAATTGACAATGAGTCGACAAGAAAAAATCAAATTAAAAGAAGAAGTCATTGGGTGCGGCAATGGAGATAGGAGGAGAAGCACCAAAGCAGCTCAATATCGACTTTCGAATTAGTCCTTGATGCAAATTGTTTGCTCGTCGGTAAGGCCATCCAGCTTATGCTTTCGCTTCAAATGCATCGATGTCGCATCATCAAAGTAAATCAATATTTATGCATAAATATTGAAGTCTGTGCAACTAATTGCGAACATATTAAAACTCAAAATATAACAAGATAGAAAGTTGCAGTCGGACGTAACCGACAGCGAAATACTATTATACCTTAATTTGTGTACAGTTAAGAAATACTTGAATTGCGGGGGATATGGGCGTTTATCGGTTTTGGGGGAGGGAGTGGCCGTGGCACATGCCGATCTTAAAAAAGGACCTCGCCAACAACCTAACAACCGAAATTGGTGACTGTATCCATTAAATTGTAAGAGATATGGGGATTTATCGATTTGCTAAAATCGAATTTATCGATTTTCTAGCTCCCTAGTGGACGTAGGACCAAACCCAAGACACTTTAACTTTTGAGGGTACTTTCCAGTATACGTTCCAAGTTTCAAGTCTCTATCTCTAAGGGTGTCGGAGGAACGCGCGTTCATACAGACGGACAGACGGACGGACAGCAAGACGGACATTGCACAAAACCAATATACAACAAGATAGAACGTTGCAGTCGGACGCAACCGACAGCGAAATACTATTATAACATTACATAAATTAATTTAATATTTATAAATATAATATATTAATATATATATATATATATTAATATATATATATATATATATATATTATAAATATAAAATATATTTAAATAATTATAAATTTATATTTATATTAATCGGACTAATTTCTCGTGTTTCTATTGTGATGCTACCTTGACTCGTGTAGAGCTGCTGTGAGCATGCGATTAAACTGTCGCGTTAAAAAAATATCGCCGTTAGTTTTGAATTTTAACAATCGAACTACTAGAATTAATATTTTATACAAAATTGAGAAATTTTATAAAAAAAAGAGGTGGCACAATTTGACGCGCTCGATTAAGAGTGACCAAATTGCAAGATAAGCAGCATTGCGCCAAAATTAACAGCATATGTTAAGTATTCTGTTAAGTAAATTGCGGGAGATACAGGCATTTATCGTTTTTTGTGGGCGGGAGTGGGCGTGGTCCAAAATTTTTTTTCCACATTTATGAAGGTTGTTACTAGCAATATACCTTTAAAATTTGGTGACTTAAGTTTTCAAATTGCGTGAGATATATAGGTTTATAGATTTACACCAACAGGTGTATCGGTTTAGGGAGGTGGAGTGGGCGTAACCATCCAATTTTTTTATCGATCGTAGGGGGTGTTACCAGTAACATACCTGCAAAATTTTGCGACTCTAGCTTGCAAATTACGGCAGATATGCGCATTTTAAATTTTTAGGGACGAAGTTCCTGGGGGCAGCGGATGTGGGCGTGGTCCAAAAATTGGTATGCCAGTCTTTGGAGGAGGTTACCAGCAAATTACCTTCCAAGTTTGGTTACTCTATCTTTAAAATGTTCGGAGATATACGGAATTACCGATTAATAATCGGAATTCTCGATTATAGGCGCAGGTGTGGGCGTGGCACCACAAATTTGTTATCGGTTCTTAAAGGCGACTACCAGTAATATACCTACCAAATTTGACGTTCCCTACTCAAAAACTGCGGAAGATATAGCCATTTGAAAATTTTAGGGGCGGGGGTGATGGGGGCGTCGGAGGTGGGCGTGGCACATGCCAATCTTTCAAGGACCTCGCCAACAACCTACCAACCAAAATTGGTGACTGTAGCCATTAAATTGTAAGAGATATGTGGATTTATCGATTTGATAAAATCGATTATCGCGGTTTTCTAGCTCCCTGGTGGACGTAGGTCCAAACCCAAGACACTTTAACTTTTGAGGGTACTTTCCAATATACGTTCCAAGTTTCAAGTCTCTATCTCTAAGGGTGTCGGAGGAACGCGCGTTCATACAGACGGACAGACGAACAGACATGACAGCATGACGGACATTGCACAAAACCAATATACTATTATACCATTTTGGTATAATAGTATAATTATGCCTTTTTGGTATAATAGTATAATCATTGTTATGAATATACACAGTTTGCATGAAATTATGTATTGTTTGTTTTGTCAAATTTTAATTAGGTTCTCGAGATGCAAGATCCATATTCTGTTAAATTTCTAACAATTTCTTCTAAATCAAATACTTGTCATCATGAATCATGAATCTCTTGATATACTTGAACCTGGCAATATCTATAACTGAAAAAAATAAGTTAAAATATTCCAAGCATAAGTCTTAATTAAGTTTTGCGATAGATAATTATGTTTAAAGTTGCACCTTTATACTTATTTGCAATGCACATTCAGTTAAGCCTTAATTATGCTGTTATGTCGCTGCCCTTCGCCCTCGACACGTTTCTCTTTTACAATGAGGACTAGTGTGTCTGTGCCTCACGACCTATGACTCTTATGTGCCTTGGCCTCTGCCAAGTATGCAATATATGTATGTTGTATATGTGGGTTGGTTTGTGGTTTCTGCCAACAGCAGCGATGAACATGAAGAAGAGTATCAACGACGATCCCTAGACAACAACGATACCGAGTCGACGAAGAGAAACAAGAGCGAATTCGCAAGGCGACGAATCCGATCGAGGAAGAGAAGCGGTGAAGACGACGACGACGAGGGAGTTGCAGTTCGGCCTTTGACGGAATAGGTTGTGAGATCTGTGACTCAACTCGAGTTGAACGAATGAACGAGTGGAAAGAAGCAGACTTTAATGTTACAAACTATTAATGACGTTGTATTATCTTATATTAACCAATTAATACCGTTGATGTAATAAAACCCCCACATATTTGGAGGCTCGTCCGGGAATGAAATAATAAAAATCCGATATATTTGATAGTTGGATTGGATTGAATTGAGAAAAATAGACAAATTTTTAATGCAAAATCGACGAAAGTGTGAATTTAATCGAAGAAGGAGTGTGAATAAAATCGACGAAAGAGTGCGAATGAAAACGGCGAAGAAGTTAAATTAAATCGACGAATAAAAATTAACTGACGTAAAGATGCCAAATTTGAATGATTTAATTGCAAACAATTTCAGTTCGGGAAAGAAATCAAGCATATGTGGATTGCACCAATTCATATTCGAGACAGAAGGAGACAGAGCGAATATAAATCGATTGCGCGATTTCAGTGGTTTTAGCTATGACGAAAACAACGAAAAATATGTAGCAAAACTAAAGGACATACGAGAAAAACTGTCAGACTATGACCTCGTTTCAATTTACTGAATATTGGGCATAAGTTACAAAGTTGAAAATATGCCGTTACATATTTTTCGTAACTTACAAGCCGGACAAATGCTGCAACATACCGATGAAGACGAAGGCGACGATGAAGACGAAGGCAACGATGAAGACGAAGGCAGCGACGATGACGAAGGCAGCGAGAATGAAGAATGAAGAAAACGCAACGGGAAGAAGTTTCGCTCATAAGCGAGAGACAAAGAATACAGCACGTCGAGTAACGGACGCAGTGCATAATAGCGAACAAGAAATTGCGAAAGAAGTACAGTTACCGCGTTTTGCTATGAGTTTTCGTGACGTAGAAGAATGCATCAGAGTTTTTGACGGTAGTAAAGAAGTCTGGATAACGGAATTCGAAGAACAAGCGTTGCTCATGTGTTGGAGTGACATTCAAAAACTGATTTTCGCTAAAAAAAAAAATCACTTAGAGGAATAGCCAAGTTGTTTGTGTTAAGCGAAAAACATTTGAATTTGTGGCAAGCGTTGAAAACGGCCTTATTTAGTGAATTTAAATCGCAAGTGTCAAGCAAACAAATACACACGCAATTGAGTGAAAACAAACGAAGTAGTAATTTAACTGTTTATGAGTATTACTACCGAATGAAAGATTTGCATCGCGTGGAAAGTTGAAGACTTATACAATACATAATCGATGGAATTGACGAACTTTCAATGAATAAATCTATTCTATATGGAGCACAAAATTTGAGTGATTCTAAAACCAAATTGAAAGACTTCAAAAAAATGAGTGCAAATATGGAGAAGAGCGAGAAATTTGATAAAGAGGAAAAGATGCAAGCCGTTCAGAATGGAAAGAAAGGAAATTATTGTTTCAATTGTGGTGAAATCGGACACTTTTCAAACAATTGTGAAAACAAAGACGAAAGGAAACAATGTTTTAAGTGTGAGCAATTCGAACATATTTCACAAAATTGCAAAAAAGACGTCGGAGAAGAAACAAATATGCGCCTTATACAAAAGTACATTGACTTAACACCAAAAGAAGTTCTCGCAAATAACAATCTGTCAGATACGCAAAACATAGCCGAGGATCGCACCAAGACTGGATATGCGGTGCTATAGGCGCCCTATAGTATGCTCGGGGAGCAGTATAGAGAGTCGGAGTTCCGTGCCGAGGAGCGTTTGGCCGAGGAGCAGAAGCGTCATCGCGAAATTTTGGCCGAATATCTAAAGCCCTGGTCTTCGCCTGAGGATGATGATGACGAAGATGCGGGATGGGGGCATCGGAGGTGGGCGTGGCACATGCGGATCTTTGAAGGACCTCGTCAACAAGCTAACAACCACAACTGGTGACTGTATCCATTAAATTGTGAAAGATATATGGATTTATCGATTTGCTAAAATCGAATATAGCTGTTTTCTAGCTCCCTAGCGGACGTAGGACCAAATCCTGTAAACTTGAACTTTAGAGGGTACTTTCTAGTATATGTTCCAAGTTTCAAGTCTTTATCTCTAAGTGTGACGGAGAAACGCGCGTTCAGACGGACAGACGGATAGACAGCATGACGGACATGGAACAAAACCAATATACTATTGCACCTTTTTGGTATAATAGTATACAAATTAAATATTGCTGGGGTATGTTAAGGGAATTTAGACTCGCATAAGCGTGCTATAAAATGTTTCAGATTATTTTTATTTTTTAGCACAGCTGCAATTCAGTGGAAAGCAGATTATATATTAAATTTAAACCAACAGATCACGTTGCAGTCCTAACCGACTGCGAAATACTCTGATACCAATAAGTAATATCATCTGGTAATAGGTGCGTTTTGATGTAGCCAAGTTTCTTAACATTCAATTTATGGCTTAAGAAAGGTGCTTTGTCCGATCTTCGTGTCAAAGTATGAAAACGCATAAAGTTAATAGATTTTATTTATGATAAAAACGCATTAATTTAACTGATTTCTTTTATGGTAATACATTATAAATCTAATTTGCGAATTTAACACAAATAACTCATATTTGCGAATCAATTTATAACGAAACAAGTAGCTGAATAGAAAGCATTTAGTGCAGTTCTGTGCATAGGGTATTATTTTAAGCGGTTAGGTAAGAGTTAGGGCGTTTCCAGCTATTCATAAAGAGAATCGATTTTTCCTTTGGAGACCTTCAATCTATGGAACTATGTAGAGTTGAGGAGCTGCTCCCTCTGCTTAATACGATAAGCCTTAGAGTGCTGCCACATCACTAAGGGAAAAAGTTGATCCACTTGATTCTACTGAAACTTTTCAGCGATATTCATGTTCTCTGCTAGGGTTATCATACTTAAAGCCAACTTTGCCATCTGCAATTATGAAGTGAAAAAAGTAAATATCTAAATAGGATATATATATATATATAATCGACTCACGCTTATATTGTTGTTCACAGAGACGACAAATATGCCGCCAGCGATAAAAATGATCGGCTGTTGCACATGGTGCATGAAGGTAATCAGAGTGGTTTTGTAGCGCGGTTCGCTGTCGATCCAGTTGGATTGGAAAATAATGTTGGACAAGTCCTCGCTGTCGCAACTTAGCAAATCGCATGTGTAGCAAAAGGGAAACGTCTGCGCGATAACTAGGAAAACAGAGTTTATGCCGACAATGGTTTGCCAAAAGTTCGCAAAGAATAAAATGTTGAATATGGTCGTGCCAAGAGTGCATCCAATCATCAGAAACTTCACAAATATTGTTCGAAATATAATTGGACGTATCATGTCGCAGCAACTACCAAAAAATAAATTTCACTTTAAGCCTCAAAGTAATATTCAGTCTCACCTTAATACTAGCTTGTAGTCCATTATGCAATTAACTAGATCTTCGTAGTTTTCCTGCTCCGTTTTGTCGGGATCCGTGCGTAAATTTCGTATATGATCTTTTAGCACATCCAAATGTGCGCGAAAGATGATCGCGAAGAGAAGGGAACCTGCATCCGGAATTACCGCATGCAGCACAACAAAGGTTATAGCAACATACTCATAGATTATCTGAAACCAGAAGCTGACTGGGCCATCTCGCCAGTCTACAAACGGAATATAGACGTCCCAAGTTGGCTTGCCAAACAGCAGCATTGCCAAGACATTGGTGCACACAGAGCCGCAATAGAAAATGCTGTAGATTAAAAACACATAGTTGCAACGCGCAACAACTTCATGTATCTTTCGACGATCCCCGTCGTTCAATAATCGCTCATCCAATCTGTCAAGTATGGTGTGTATTTTTTCAAAGCGCCATAGCAACCTGTATGTGATGAGGGAATTTACTGATGCACTTGACACATATAATGCGCCTTGTACAGAAACGATAAAATGGTATGGCGAAAAATTGCTTATGCCCTTCGCATAGCTGATGAAGAAGGCCACTGGCAGATAGAATACGGTATTGAAGAAGCAGACAAGTGTCCAGATGAGATATCGCCAATTTCGCTCCTTCGGGGGCAGCCAGCCAATCAGCCATACAACTCGATTCATATAAGTGCAGGCCTCCCGGGTTCGCACTCGTTCCGTTAGCGGTGCTGGTTTTATAAGCCGGAATGTCGATGCCATTGCTAAGCGCTAACACTTCTGATTCCTGGTAAGACTAAGCAGTCGACTTTTATAGCCATTAGGGCGGGGCATCTGTTCATTTCACGGTATTAAGAATTAATACGCTAAGTGAAGGTTTAAACAGACTTACAATGTTGTTAAATAATTTATCTATTGCAGCTGGTGTACAAATTGACAATGAGTCGACAAGAAAAAATCAAATTAAAAGAAGAAGTCATTGGGTGCGGCAATGGAGATAGGAGGAGAAGCACCAAAGCAGCTCAATATCGACTTTCGAATTAGTCCTTGATGCAAATTGTTTGCTCGTCGGTAAGGCCATCCAGCTTATGCTTTCGCTTCAAATGCATCGATGTCGCATCATCAAAGTTAATCAATATTTATGCATATAAATTGACGTCTCAAAATATAATAATTTTTATCAATATTCACAGTTTGCTCGAAATACTGTAATATCTGTTTGGTAAAATTTTAATTAGGTTCTCGAGGTGCAAGATCCATATTCTGTTAAATTTCTAAAAAAATTTTCCAATGAACCTTTTGATATACT
Source organism: Drosophila kambysellisi (assembly GCA_035042185.1). Classification (NCBI taxonomy): domain Eukaryota; kingdom Metazoa; phylum Arthropoda; class Insecta; order Diptera; family Drosophilidae; genus Drosophila; species Drosophila kambysellisi. The sequence goes on from JAWNLS010001251.1 coordinate 9,259,214, forward strand.
GGAAACTGGCAACATCTATAAATAATCAAATCAGTTAAAATATTCCAAGCATAAGTCTTAATTAAGTTTTGCGACAGATAATTATGTTTAAAGTTTCACCTTTATACTTATTTGCAATGCACATATTCAGTTAAGCCTTAATTATGCCGTTAATTCGCTGCCCTTCACCCTCGACACGTTCTTGTTTCGCTTCTCTTTTACAATGGGGACTAGTGTGTGTGTGCCTCACGACCCGTGACTCTGATGTGCCTTGGCCTCTGCCAAGTATGCAATATATTTGATGTATGCATGTGTGTGTGTGTGTGAGGAGGTGTAAGTGGGTGTAACCATCGCTAACATAAACATTAACAGCTTTTACTTACTCGCCGCTCGTGGCTGGCAGTCACTTTTGCACTTGATACAAAAGTAAAATGTAGGCAAGCAGCTGGATTCATTTTATGTAGCATACTTTTCAGCGCCGCGTTCCTGCAGTGATTTTCCACAAGCAGCAAGAGACATGTGTAGCACGTGAGGCACGCAAAACTTTGACCTACAACAATGCAGGAAGGCAGGCGGGCTGTGAAGTCTTATAATAAAAGGCGACAAAATGTTGGCGTTCTCTTTTCTTTATAAGTTCCGTTTGGCACTTTAAAAGCATCTATTTGTTATTTGAAGAAAAGTTGCTGGCAAGCACGCCAAGCACATGTCTGAAAGGTAGTCCTTAGCTCCGGGCATTTAACTGCTTACCCAGTACGCGACCACATAAAGGCATACACACATACATATGTGTGTTGGAGTCCCTTGGTTGCCAAACTTATAAAGCGGTTTCTTGACCGCACCACCCGTTTGCGGTCACTAACATCTGGAGGCATCAAAGCAGCCCATTTGGCATCAACAATGCCCGGCACGTTCCATTTCATTTAAAAGTTGGCTGGCATCGAGTGAAAATCAAATAAAATTAACACAAGACGCGCATGCTTAAACAGTGGAAAATTGTTTTCAATTTGCGTCAGGTAAACTGCCCTAAACATATTTGTTTTTATATAAATAAAAGCGGCTCAAACTAGTACATTTGTAAGTTTACATTACAACTGGTGGGTCGAATCCACTTCTATAAGGAGTAATATATGGAATTTAGTTGGTGCTTGTTGAGATTATTTTTGTAAGCAATTTGACTGAAAACGATGGGATTAAACTAAATTGAGCAAATAGAGCGAATTGAGTATGGATTGCTGGCTAAGTGACTGGACATGTGTCAATGCAGTGGATAAATAATCAATAAAATTCCTACTACTAAGTAAATACATACAAACATTTGTGTCCATATTCGTTTTTGTTTGTGTTCTTTTATAAGGTGTTTAATATTTTATTTTTATTCAAGATCTAAAAATAACATTCTGATTTTTGTTCATTTTCAATTATTTCAATTAGTTTCGCACGCTAATTTGTATTGGTTTGCAGATATTATAAATTGAAAGTGCATTATCCTGTTTAATTGAATTCCTGCAGGCTTATAAATTTGCATATGTCCTTCTGCATATGCATTATCCTGTACAATTTAATTCCTGCATATTTATGCATATAAGGATTTAACGAAAATATACATATAGAGCCAAACAAGGGTGCAGAGTTCATGAATTTGCTGGCTGGGCACGTTGGCATTCAATAAATATAAAACACATTCATCACTGTCAGCTTCATCCTGCAGCGGCCTTTAATTCTACGTCCGTGTCCTTGCGGTTGTTGTGCACTGGCCTCAAATCTATCCATTCGATTTAATACGCCCGCATGTCAATCGAGTCATTGTAGCACTTGTTCAAAATGATTTATTTAAAGGAAAAAAGGTTAAATGGCCTACATGAAAAGGCTCAAGTAATTGATCAGAAGGATAGGTATCTGAAAATATGCTCACAGGTATCCGACAAGTACTCTACAATAACTGATTTCTCATTTAAAATACCATTTTTTTTTACTGCTTGATCTATATTTTTGTGTTTAATTTGAAGAGAATTTTATATATAAATTAGCCATTGCGCATTTAATATTTTACTTAATTTAAATCAACATTTTCATTGTAAATCAGAAGTGCACTTGTGATTGTGTGTGTATTGAGTCAAAAGCAGCGCCGTGTTTTGCCAGTCAACTAACCAGAACCACAACAAAGCCCTGCCAGTTGTAAATGCACTCATACGCACTCATACACTCACACTTACACTCATACCTAGATGGACGCTATGCCACCGTTTAACGACTAACGGCAAAGAGAGTCCTTCGAATGTGTGTTGCATGCGGTGTGTTGCATGATGAGTTAACCTTGTAATCGCTTCCCCTGTGAGCAGCATGCTTGCCTCCAGCGGAATCTCTTTCTAATGCCAAGCTTAAGGGAGATTACATCGACTGTAGTATTACTAACATTCCCTCATAAGTAAATAATTAGAAACTCATAAATAATTAACTTTTATGCTGTTTTTCATTTTACATTTGGGTATTTTTCAAGTAAAATTGCACTTAAAAAAATAGTGCATTATCTAAGTACCCAAATCTATAAACATTTTACTCGCAGAAATGAGAATTTATTTTTCAAAAACTGAAATGTTTTGGATTTGATTCGATCATAAAATCCACGAGGGTAGACCATATTTGCCTAATTAATTTGTATTTTCTCATTAAGGCATTGTTGTTGAAAATCTACTTTCCTTTCAACCCATTACCTGATTGAAAATAAATAAAAATAAATAAAATAAAATAATAAAACTGCAGTGCTTTTTATTGAGTTGAACAGGAGCTGTGAACCGTGTGGGCGTGGTCAATGAGTTTTTAATTAACTTTTGGAATTGAAACGATTGTGGAAAAAACGGTTTCGAAGCCGCGCATTAATTAACCACACATTTGTAAGGCGAGACATGTAAAATGGTGGTAATGTATGTATGTATTGTTAAATTTGGTGTGTGTGTGTGTGTGTGTGTGTGTGTGTGTGTGTGTGTGTGTGTGTGTGTGTGTGTGTGTGTGTGTGTGTGTGTGTGTGTGTGTGTGTGTGTGTGTGTGTGTGTGTGTGTGTGTGTGTGTGTGTGTGTGTGTGTGTGTGTGTGTTGCTTGTCTGGCAGCACATGGCGTATGATTAATAAGAGCACTTTGTACTATTTATTAAATAAATTGTTATTTATCATTGTGCAAAATGAAGCCAAATGAAACGTATTGAAACGAAAGAAAAAGTAAATCAAATAAATTACACAGCACTGGAAAACTTTGACCATTAAACGCTCTAAACAAACCCAGGGAAGCCAATGACGATGACGATGATGATGATGCTTTCGTTTCATTCGATATCAAGTGTTGCGTGCTTGTTTGCCATTTGTTTGTGTTTATTTGCCTGGCATTTTTATTGCAATTGATTTCGGTGTCAGCTGCACGCTCAGACAGACAGACAGACAAACAGACAGACAGACAGACAGACAGTCGGGCTCCGATACAGACAAGTGTTGCGGCTGCGGCTGCGGCTTAAGTTTGTCGACAAATTGAAAACTTTTTCAATGACTACAAAAAATCGGGGAAAATAGACAAATAAATGAAATCAGCAGCGGACCAAGTAAAACCAGCGACTTTTGACTGCCAGCTGCACCCAAAACAATAGTAAAACCCGAAAGTACAAAAAAAAAACAACGGAAAGAAAAATCCAATTTAAAGCTGACCGAAAAGTAGCTTTAAGATGTGGCATTTTAATATATAAAGAGGCAAGTTGCCAGCTGCAACACAACTTGCCGTGCATTAATCATTTTGGCAGCAGCTTAGCCATCTATAAAATATGCATGCGATGTAAAATGTTAAAAGTTTAGTTTTTTTTTAGCCCATTTAGGCACCACCCGCTGAGCTGTGGCACATGCCGTAGACAGATTGCGGTCGATGTGGCACGTGCACCTGTGCAATGTGTTGCACCTCGTCTACCTGGATATCGGTGCTGGAGAAGGGTGAAGCGCCGCTGATGTGGCGCAACCGTGGCAGGAATGTCTTTATGCAGGCGACACACTCGCGCCACGTCTGAAAATAGTATCGCTTGTGGATGTGGCCCCCAAACTCAAAGATCATCGGACGATCCGGCGGTAGCTGATTCCCAATGGGCGGCACACTAATCATCATTATGCAGCGATCGTGTTTGCGATAGAAATTAAAGCGTACGTATTCCAGTGGCACCAAGCTAATCAAATCAAAGCACTCGATTTCCGCATCCAGAATATGGTGTTGCCAGTTGGGATTTCCGCATTGGTCGGAGCCGTGCTTGTAGAAGTTGTCGTAGCCAAAGAGGAGCATGCTGCTCGTGAGTCCAATTTGATATTGGCGCAGTCCCACGCCATGTGCATCGACCAGGGTGAAGGGTGACTCCACCATCAGCGGCTCGTAGATCTCATTATATTCGGTGTGCAAAACTTTTTGCAAACGGAACATCTTTCGTTAGCAGCAGTCGCAAATGACTTTGGCAACGACTTTGGCTATAATTTAATTGAAATGTCAATCAAAGTTTCGTTGTTTGTCTGCCTATGTCTGGTGATTTGTTTGTTTTTTTCTGAATTGAGCTCTGGGTCTGAATTTGGATATGGGTTTGGGTTTGGATATTCAGTTTTTGGACTTGTCTCATCGCCTGCTGCGTTATCGAAACTATGCTGTTAACTCAATTAAGCGAATGCAAATCGATTCCTCGTTCCGACTGCATTTACATTTAAACTTAAATTGCTATTTGCCCGGAGTCTAAAAGCTGATAACTATTCACTTCAGTACTAAACGGAAACTGCCTGTGAAAAGTCGCCAACTTCAGAGTTAAAGTAGCAAAGCTGGATATTTTTGCTTAATCTTCTTTATATTATGTTGGTAGCTAAATCGTGATATTTTTGACTTTCTACAGTATTCTATATTTCTTTTTAATAAGCTTAAAGTATTCCTTTTTTACTTTATTTACATGTATATTATATGTTGTATTACTATTATTATTTGCACAATTTTTTTTATAAAAAAATACAAAATATAACAGCTCAAATCATCGATTTAAATATCATAAATTTAATTCTAAAATACATATTTTTATAGGGTATAAAAGTGGTCGCTGTTAATAAATTGAATTTGGTTGTTCGCAAAATTTAATGTCAGTTTTGTTTCTGTCAGCACCAATACTATTTTATTTTTTTTTACTTTTTATTATTTCCCAATTTATGCTGTCTGTCTTCTGTCTTCTACTCTCTGCTGGCTTTAGTCCTGGCCCTGATTGTTGACAAGCTTTATATCAAAATCCTTTTTGTACAAGGCTAACTGCGCACCGGCTGGTGACTTTATTAAATGGGAAGGAAATGAGATGATGAGATAAGCAGCATTTTTACAGTTTTTAAAGCAACCAACTTTAAGAATTTCTTATATTTCAAAACATATATTGACATTTTCAGCTCAGACAAACGGCAAAATATGGCAATGCTGCCAAAAATTACTTTGTCCAAAAGAATCGGATGTCCGGAAATTAATTAAAGGCAATTTTTACGAAATATTTATGATGCAAAGGACCCGTAAAAGTGTCAATAAAAAAAGGACGATATTCACCTGCCCGAGGAGCAATCGTCCCTTCGCGCAGTGACCATAAATTCAATGCCACAACGTATTGTAATTAAGCCATTAATTTTGGCAATTTGTGCCGTTTGTGCCACACACACACGTCTCGATGCGGTAATTAACGCTTCAAATGTATTTGGCTTAGAAGACGTTTGAGATTTGCATCACTTAATTTGAATTGTGTTGTGGCAACTGTTTGAACATCTAATTTAAGTGCAAGCCCCAAACGAGATTGCTTTTGGCTACCAATTTTCGACAAATGCTGCATGCATTTGTGGTCGGGTTTCGCATGCTCATGTGCACCACCTAGAGTGGCACCAAAAAACCACTTCGTCATCCCAACTACTCGACTACACGTCAATTGTCCTTAAACTGAGTGCAGCAATTACGTAAAAGTAGCTCTAACAACAAAACACACAAAGTACATTTCCAGGCATTGTGATATGCAACATATATGTATATTTATGGGTGTGGGTGTGTGTGAGTGTGTAGTTTTTGTGTATGTGTGTGTATTATTTGTGCTTTTCATTGCTAACATTTCAGGTTTTATTGTTATGCGACGCTACATAAAGCGAATAATCAGCCGTAAAAACAGATCCATACACGTCAGGTTAGGCTGCCCGTAGATACTATGTTCATTCTTTGATATATGTTCTATATAGTGGTTGGCTCAGTCGGTCGGTTTATCTGTGTGTACCTGCAGCCTATGTTAAATGTGTGCTTTGTGGCTCACATTGATGCACATTTCATCTCTTTGTGGTTGTAGTTTGTTGGGGGGTGCATAAAATCTCTTATCATTTAAGCCCCACAGCTGTTTGGAGTCTGCACTTAAATTGCCTCTCGACTTAATTTTATGCCGTTTGGCAGCAGTCATAAAAAACGTCGTAATGTTGATTATTTTTGTAATTAAATGTAAAATGCATTTGCAGTTATAATTACTTACAATTTTATGAACTTTAATTGGCTTTAAATTGATTCTGCTTATTTATTCTATTGATCCAATTAGATTTAATTGCTTATTCTTTATTCAATTGAAAAATTATTTAACTTAATTGGCATTCATTTTATTTTATGCCGATTTAATTTAATTAATTGTGAAATAGTAAGGTTGTTATTATCTAATTTTATTGGTAATCATCTTCGGTTCATCTTCAGTCGCCCAAGGCATTTTAACCGGATCCTTTTGTCATTTGCTAAAGCTTTTAATGTAATTCATCCTTTTTTTATTAATTGGAAATTCAGTTACCATTTAGCCCACCTGGTTGTGGCACCCCTACATCTCTCTAATTTCACCCACTCAACACCAGAAACGACTGACGACAGGTGGCTGCTGCCCCTCCACTTAGCACTGAGCTTTGACTTGCTGTGGCGCCACCATTTACGAGCTGACAGTTGGCAAGTGAATTAAGCTTAGGGCACAATGCATTTCAGGCTTAAGAGCAAAGTGCTGCCATTTTGTATTCTTTTTTGAGGCATGTGGATTAGATTCAAGTGATCGCTTTCCCTTCATTTCCGCGATAGAAGTAAATTGCAATCTGTTACTTTTGTACGCTCAATTGAAGCAGACCCTCCTCCCTCCGGATAAGAGGCAAGAGAGCGTGCGGCATGCAGATGTTATATTAAGTGGGAATCGCCGTAGAGTGGTTGCTCGACTATAAAACACAGGTGCCGACCTGTAGTAGTTTTAGCAATCTATTCAGATTCTTATACCTTATGCACAAAAAGTGTGTGAAGAGAGTATGAGAGTATATAGATAATTGATGTTTCACATGATCATAGCTGATCTCATTCTAATAAAAAGTATATAGTTTACAGTGGTTAATATTTCTACATATTCATTTTTATTTTAACAAAATTATTTTGTAAATTTCAGCATGCATTAACTATACAGATACATGCGAGGTATCCTTTTACAATCGGAAACTGTGATAGCCCAAGGCAGGATATGCTTTGGCAGAGAACATTCAACTCAAGTGTATTTATTTGTTACTTTTCGTGAAATTGTGAAAATGAGATGGAAACTATTTACACTGTTTATCTTTATCTCCATCGCACATATGCTGAGCTTATACTCAATTTTTGCATTTGGAGCTTATCGCACATCCGCATCTCATCCAAATAGCAACCGACACATTTGCAAAATGGCTTGTAACTGTAACGTCACCCAACCAGCCAGACAGACAGACAGACAGACAGACAGCCAGCCAACCAGCCTGTCAGTATTCAGTTTCGTAGTCGTGTCATAGGTAGAACCAGCCCTTGAGTTAGGGTTGCGGTTGGGGGTTTGGATTTGGGGGGCAGGTTGTGGTTACCAGCACCGAACTTCAAGTTTGTCTCCCAACAATGGCAGTATTCAAATGGTTATGTTTAAGGAAACATACATGTGTGTGTGTGAGTGTGTGTGTGTGTGTGGCAGACAGGTGTGGGACTACAATCTTTGCACTTGAGGCAGATTTATTCTTGACATACACACAAATGCCAGTAACTTTCTAATGCAATTTATATGCACACTCAGATGCAGTTGTGCGAGTTTTTATTCCTTTTATTTTTTGCATATTCTTTTCTCTTTTTATAACATTTTTGTATATTCAAAAAGCGTTTTCAGCTAAGCATTGTTATAGCCAGGTAGAGTTCGCATATTATGATAGTTCTGACTGCAAGACTGTAGAGTAGCTGCCATTTAAAAAACAAATATACACAATTTTCTCGGATGTCAGATGCAAAGTTTCGTTTTCTTTTCCCCTAATGTGATGGTATAATATTTTATGTGTATGTGTGTGTGTGTGTGAGAGTGTGTTTGAGTATGCAGTATATGAAAAAGCACTTAAGTTACAGCAATGCAAACAGTGCTGCAAATGAGATTTCATCAGATCAAAATATTTACGAAGCTTTCCTCACAACCAATTAACCGATATACTTCGAGGAAGGGAACTTAAAGTGCCGCTTTAAGTTACATGAACACAAGTGGCCTTAATTTGAGTCTTTATTGAGTGCTTGGGGTGTTGGAGGAGGCAGCTTAAATGCCTATAGGCCAGCTGGTGATTGTTTCTAACTTAAAATACACTAACAACATGCTTGGAATTAAATTCACTTACGGGATAAGCTTGTTTAAATTCAACAAAATTTCAAGCAATTTATATGAATTGTTTATATATATAATTAAATATAAATGCATTATTATTTATAATGTCGAACTGATCTAATCTAAGACGTTAAGTGTTTCTTTTAACTATATATTGTGATTAAATAAAATTAAAAGCATTTAACTGATAGAATTAAAAAGCCAAGTTGCCATTGTCAGAAGTAATTTGATGCGTAGGCAGGGTATATGGCATCGTGGCATCAATGTTGCCACATTTTCTGTTTCTTTATTCTTTGGAAAAGTACAACATTTATCGATAAAATACAGTTAGAATGCCATGTGCCCGACTACGACATATCCTAAAAATGTTGATTTAACAGATGAGTTCCAATATTCTAAACAGTTAACATATTTTTAAAATGTGTGTGATTTAATTTAAAAATAAATAAAAATCAAGTAAAAGCCAGCCTGTCACATAGATTTACACAATTTCAGATTACCCCTTAACTATTTTGTTTGACTATAGGGTATTGACAAAGGAAAAGGCAAGAAGGAGTAATGGAATCTCTAGGAGTCGAAGCAAGTGATTGGGGCTGGTAATTTCCTCAGTCTGTTTTTGCCCTTTTCCCTTCCTGGCGAGGCAGCTGCCGTTAATAAGGTGTTGTTGAGCAATTTCATTTTATTGCACTTATTTTAGACATCTGCACAAACACACACACTCGCACACACACACTGTTCAGGTTTCTAGCAGCCTACTTTAATTTTAATTGGCCAACGCACGTGAGCCTCGAGTGGCTGTCTTTTGCCAATGTTTTTTGTTGTTATTGTTTTTGCTCTCGACATGTTCCTCTATCGCATTACACTTGGGTGCGTATGTGTGTGTGTGTGTGTGTGAGTGTTTTTTTTTTATTTTGGACTCTTTATTGTTTTGCACATAAATTTTGCTCGCCTTGCTGCTTTTTGCTACCAGTTTTTGCAATTTTTGGCCTGCAAGTCGTTAACATGTTTTTATTTAATGCCATTTTGATGTGGCGCAAAGAAATTTTCACTGGCATTTATTGCCGTAATTAAGTGATGAAAAATGTTTGAAATTCTACAGCCCCAGACCTCTGACTTTCACATTTACCAGTCCATCAACCCATCAGAGGTCATCATCAGCATCGACATGGTTATAAATTGCGAAGCTCTGTTAACAAAAAGCAATTCCTATTGTGCCCAAGTGACTTTATTCTGTTATTTAGAATGTTTTCCAACAAATGGCCTAACGAATTCAGATCTTAAATTTATAGCCATCCAAAATTAAGCTCCTGACTTGTGGCATTGCAACAGGCTTTCCATTAAGTGTCTGCTCGTTTTCCACAGTACGAAAATACAAACAAATGAAAATAGATAAAAGTCACAAATTCAATTGCAAAAGCTGTCTATTAATTGGTTTTTTATGCACATTCGCTTAATAGTTTTACTGGATTTCAACATATCGTTTTTATACCCTGTCATATGTTGAAAGGGCATATTACTAGTGGGGTAAGGATATATTTATACATATAGATATATATTTAATCATATTTTTATATATACGTTTTATTGCAGACTAGTTAAGTTCACCCAAGCAGCAGATTGTTAACTTATTTTTTATGTACATATATTTATATAACATGTTGACATAAAATCATTGTCTGTTTTTTGTTTATACAAACGCTGCTCATTTTTCTGACTTTTAATGGCAAATAAAGTAAATAAAAATATTTTCGGAAAACTGGCAGATACATTTTGTGGCAAGCCAATCAAATATTTGGGGTTGTCCTTGCGGTCACGAGGCTTCAAATCTATGTGGCATTTGAGCCGCCATGTTTTACTCGACTGTCGAAGAATGTCACGTTATTTATTATTGCAACGGATTACCTTAAAGTTTACCAATGGAAAATAGTGGATTTAATTTTCTCGGTGGTTTTTCGCTGTCCATGTAAATGTTTTTCCATGTACGCTTCGAATGTGGCTGACGACAAATTTAAGTGTAAATAAAAATAAATAAAGTGTGCAAAGATTTAAAGTTTAAGTTGGACTTCATTTGCTGAATATTCGACTAAATAGTTCTTAAGTTCCCGTTAAGCCAGTCTAAAAAGTTTAAAGTTGAAGCTTTTTGTGTATTTTTCCGCAAAACGGACACTTGATAGACTTCTTGCTAATCAGAATTACGTAAATATGCAAATTGATTTCCTTTTTCTGCAAAATTGAATTTTTTTCCTTTTAGCAGAAACAGGATATGAAAGCAGTCAATAAAATACTTGGAAAGTGTAAAGCGGGCACTTGAACTTAAAGCGAGACGTTGAGGGAGTCCTTTAAATTAATTTCTCTTGAAATTCGCCCAGTTGCGTAACATGTTTGAGCATTCAATTCACGCACATCCTCTGCCGAAGTCCTTTACGAATATGATAACACTATCATGTTGTTGTGCATGTGTGTGTGTGTGAGTGTGCGTGTGTGTGTGCTTGTGCGTGTGTGTATGCTCTTAAGGGTCTTTAACTGGCGCCTACAGCCAGCTGGGAATTTTAATGAAATGAAAACATCGACAGGCAAATGCTGTAGAAAGATTTAAATTAACGTCTTGTTCAAAAACGGTTGATATTTTGCTATGTGTGTGTGTGTGTGTGGGTGTGTGTGTGTTTGCTTGAATTCCTGTGTTGATGTTTGTTGGAAAAGCATTCATAAAACGAGCCCATAAATGGTAAAAAGGGTCACACAAAAATAAACAAAAAAAACAAAAAGAAAAAGAACAACAACAAAAAAAGACAAGCACCCACACACACACCCACACACACACACACACACTTATATATAAATATAGTCACAGAGCCATGTCCATAAAGATAAAGGCAATAACGTTGCCATAAAGCGAAAGAGTCCTCAAGTGCGTGTGTTGTGCTTTTCCTCATTCTTTTCACTTGCTAATGTTCCCGATAGCCATTCAGATATGCACACATATATATATATATATATATATATATATATATATACTTACTGCCAGCAGGTTGAAAACAATTTTTGATGCTACCCATGCTGCGTGTGCAACTTAATGTTGCATGTGAAACTTTTGACTCAATTGCAGTTGCCAAGTTTTGAATTCAGTTTAAATACATTTATAATAAACTTTTATTCATCAGATATAGTTAAATAACAATTTTCGCATTTTTATCGTACATTTAATGTATTTAAAAATGTGTGTGTTTTTTTTTTAATTCATAACTTCCAATATACTTCAATAAATGTGTGAACAGTGCTAAATCAATATTTAGCTGCACTTTCAATTTAATTAATTTATTTTTTATTTTTATTTGTTTTGGGGCAATTGTTAGTGATTATCGTTAGTAGCTACAATTAAACTAGGCTCTGAATTATGAGCGCTCTTGTGTTTTTCTCTTTAGTTATATATTATTTAATTTAATTTAATTTAATTTATTTTTTTTTTTTTGGCAGAGATATGTTTATTTTACAGTTAACAGCTAGAAGTACGAAACATATCTAAATAAACTAGGTATGTTTATGTGTGTTGTTCAATTGCGGCACTTGCAACATGACTTAGTTAAATTGTTAATCGTTGATTTTGTCGGCTACTCTTCAATTTATTGATGACGTTCGCAATTAGATTCATTAGCGGCTTAGCTAAAATAATTTGCAAATGCAATTTAAATGTAAATTAAATTTGCTGCTAAAACACATGATTTACAACAAAATGGCGACGCTGCTTGTTTGTTTAGGTGTAAGTGTGTGTGTGTGCGTGTGTGTGTGTGTGTGCGTGTGTGTGTGTTTGTGTGTGCGTGTGAGTGTGAGATTTGTGTGTTTGTATTTCAATTTGAACTTGTGTGTGTTTACCAAGTGCAGAGTATTCAAAACATGGGGCTCATTATCGTTGCAAATGCTTTGCGCCTGTGTTTTTTGGGCCTGGTGTTGACCCGGCTTAAACGTCCTATTTGGCTTCATTGAAATCATGCGTTTTTGCCAACTTATTAGTATTGATTTAATATACACATTGTAATAGTATTAGTTGCTATAGTTTCTATCATCATACAATTAAATTTCATAAAGTCTTTTGTTATTTAATTTGCATATCATAATCATTATCAATTTGCAATTTGAAAACCAAAAAAGAAAAGCACTCTCTTTCTATCTCTCTCTCTCTCTCCCTCTCTCTCTCTCTCTTTTAAGCTTTATACAGAAACCTCCTTGGTGTATTTGGACCGATCGTTCAAATCGAGCACCAGCTTATCGGGACGCTTGGCTCGCTGCCCTCCCGCTCCGCTGCCACTCGTCTTGTCCGTTTGGCTAGTGGAATTGTTTGATGTGTTCGAGACATTTCCCAGCGACAGCTGAGCAGCCACCGGCTCCGAATCGCTATCGCCCGGATGCGTTGTCTTATAGAGCGCAATGTCATCTGTGGAGCGGGCAGTTTTCGTTGCGGCAACAACAGCCACAGAGTTGTCCTCAGTGCGATCGAGTAGCTCACTGCTTCTTGTTTGTGTGGGCGGCGCTGGGTGTGGCTCAGCCTGGGTGCAACTGCCGCTGCGTCTTCTTAACGGCTTATCGCTAAGCCTATACTTATTTCTACAGTTATCACAAATTTGATACGAAATGCTCACCTCCGCCTCGAGCAAGTTGCGCGGACCCCGCTTACAGCTCGTTGGCGGCGTATTCGTTGCTGCCGTACGCACAACCGGTCGACGCCGCTGCTGCTGCTGCTGCGCCTGTTGCATCTGATCCAGATCGAGATCATCGGACTGCGAGCACATGCAGTCCAGCTTGATGTTGGCAAAACTCAGGCTGCCCTCCTGCTGTGGCGAGCCCAGCTCCTCACAGGCATTACGCGACGGCGGACAGCAATAGTAATGCTCCTTGGATGCATCCAGGCAGCGACTGCAGATGATGTGTCCATCGGCGGTGCGACGCCACAGTTGCTCCCGAAAATCATCGCCACTTAGCTCGGTGTTTATGGCACGCTCCTCGTAGACAATTGTGGGCGTTGTTGGTGACGCCGACGAGGGCGGCGTCTCCAGCACCATGGTGGGTATGCTGCCACGTGAGGCAGCAGCAGCGGCAGCCGCCGCAGAAGAAGCGGCAGCTGCTCTGCCATTTGCATTATTGTTTTGCTGCATCTGCTGGTTGTACTTTTGCATCTCGGCATTGAGCGCCAGCAGAGGCAGCGCACTCTGCCGGTTCGCTGAATGCGTGGCAGCAGCTGCAACCATCATTATGCCACCTGGCGTCTTGAGGCCGTCGAGCAGACTCGAGATGGTCATCACAGCGACACCTTTGGGCGGCGCCATTTCCTGTATGCGCTGCAGCTGCATGCTCAACTGGCGAATCTCCTCGAGCGCCTCCTGGTCGGAGAGCTTCGTCTCTGCAAATACAGAAATAATGGTTTGGTGAAGTCGAATGCAAGACGAAAGAGATCGACCTGTAGATACCCTAAGTCAACACTTTGCAAAATAATCGTACACTCATTGTAAGTGTATATCGATTCTTATCGATTATCGATAAAATACACGAAATAATAGTCTTAGCTCTTATATACTCTGAGTAGGACATGGGTTAATCGACTCCACTCGACTCTTGCTCCGCATTAAGAATATTTATATACATAATGGGGTCGGAGTTGCTGCCTTCTGCCTGTTACATCCTTTGGCCCAACTTCATGATGCCCCTTTTAATAATTTTGAATGGGATCAGAGTGTAAAGAGCATTATTTACACGCTGACGCAACTTTCAAGTGGAAAAGCTGGCAGAACGAACACCCCACCGCATTCTCTCATAACTTTTGCACTAAAAAAGTTGGGCTCATGTCAAAAGTTGGCTGCCAAAAGTAATGTTCGCTGTGAGGACAACGAATTTAAATGCGTATTTCTGTAGCTGTGGCAGCCAACAAAGCAGGCAACATGAAAATGAAAATGGACGCCGTTTGTGGTTAGGGGCAGCCTACCACACACAAAGTGGGGGTGGTGCTTGTTTTGGTGGCTGGATGGGTGGAGCAGATTGCACGATGATAAATGGCCGTTCAATTCAACTGAAAGCCTGTCAGTGTGATTTAAGTGAGTCCACTCAGCGCCACTTGACGCGACTTTCAAATACAACAAACAACCACAACAACAACAACAACAACATAATATAAAGCAGCAACTTTTTTTTTCTTTTTTTTTTTTTTTTTTTTTTGCTGTGACTGGATTTAGATTTATGGCTGTGAAATTAAGCGAGAGCAGCAGAAGTGGCCAGAATTGAATTTATTATGTGAGCTTCTTTTTGCTACCCGAACCGCTGCCAAAATATAATCCACATATTTGCACAAAAAATAAAAATATATATTTAAAATTCACCACACAAAAACAAATGCACATGAAAATAAGCTAACAACGTTGTCTCTAGTTGTGTGTTAGTATGTGTGTGTGTATCTAAGTCTGTATATATGTATGAGCGGTTGTTATTGTTTAATTTAAATATGCAAATTGAAGGCAGGCCGCTTAAAAAATTCAGCACGCAGAACACCAAAATTTGAGAGCGTCTAGCAAATGTTTTTAAATTTAACGCACAATTTACGCAACCACAAATTTGGCTGCCGTCTTGCGGTGCAGAACAAAAAAAAAATAAATAAATAAAAATAAGAATAGAAATACGAGCAATAAAAAATTAAATAAAAAAACCGCACCGATGGGGAAAAGGTCGCTCATAAAGCATTAAAACATAAAGCGTCACTCTCGGTGATAAACTTCGAAATAGACGCCGCAAATTAAAACTGAGACCCACAAAAACCATTGCCCCAAACGTAAGTAGACTTTCACCCAAATGGCGTTCGGAACTACTAAATTCTTGATTCTATTCTAGAGACACGCCCACCTGCCACATAAATGCGTAGGCTTTTC
This sequence comes from Drosophila kambysellisi, assembly GCA_035042185.1. NCBI lineage: Eukaryota > Metazoa > Arthropoda > Insecta > Diptera > Drosophilidae > Drosophila > Drosophila kambysellisi. The sequence continues at coordinate 9,274,766 of JAWNLS010001251.1, forward strand.
AACTGAGCACATTTTATGGCCCACAACTTTTATGCACTCGGAGAAATATTAAAGCCATTGTTGGCCTTTTTTACCTTTCACACAAATGTACTTCGCAGAAACAGAATGTACTTCTTAGAAGTGGAAATAGATATATAAATAAATATGTGAATTTTGAAATTGGCGGCATTTTATCAAAAAAAAAACATCTTCAGGCATTGAGAGACTTCTGGGAATAAACCCTTCACAAATTTCCCTGACTCTTGTCTAATAGGACTTTGACAGGAAGATAAAAAAAAACAAAAACAAATATGTCAGTTGAACTTTCCACTTGGCCGCTGCTGCTTCATCCTGACAGCACACACACACAAACACACACACCCACACACACATACACCCTGCTGAACATTCATTGGTTAACCGCATCAAGCAACGAGGACATTTTTGCGTAGGAGACGCTTACATAAATCAACGCTGGGCTTGCCACAAGATATCTGCTAATGTTCAAGTACAAGTGTGTATATATATATATATATATATATATATGTATATATGCAGTGGCTAGACAACGATAGGTCACTGATAGGCTGACGCCAGTTGCCATCAGTTTATTTTTTAATTTGGCAAATAAAGTGCCATAAATAAAAGTCAAAACAGTTGACTTAATCAGCAAGCCGGCATAAATTGCCAGATCCACTTTTACCATGTGAGAGGGGACTAGTGCATCATTTGTCAAATGGGAAATTCAAGTGGCAAACGTTGGCTATTTGCTGGTCAGATCGTTAGGCATAAGCGTTTATGGGATGGCATAATGATGCAATTACTTACCTGCCGAAGTGGTGCCAGCTGCAGGCGCCGTTGAGGTTGTCACCGAGCTGGGATGGGCAAAGGTTCGCACCTGCGGTCGAAAATTGAATTTCGCCCCCGATGCCTTGGCCCCCATTCCGATGTTCTCCTGATGCGACTTGCCGCTCCGCAGCACAATGTAAACCTGAAATTGGTAACAAAAAGCAATATAAAAAAAACAATTCGTGGCAACAATCGTGGCAAATCCATCGAAGCATTTAATACACACGCCGCACACACCTTGCTGCCAAAGATGAGGGCCAACAGCAGCGTCACCGTCAGCTGCGTGTGGCAAAAGAATATGATATAGAGCAGATCCGGATTTGCGGGCGACTGCAGAAAGAGCCTGCCAAAGAAAACCGATAACATTGTAATTGCTAAATCAAAGATAACACAAAATGCGAGTGCGAGTGCAAATCGAATGCGAATCGAATCCAATCGAATCAAATTGAATACAAAGCAAATACTTGATGATTAAGTGCCGAGCTTCCGAGAACTCTACTCACATGGACACGTTGAGGAAACAGGTTAGCAGGAACTCATTGTAGATGGCCATTGATATGAAGCGGCTCTCGTTGAATTCCGATGGGGCCTTTCTCACCATTATGCACAGCCGGACGCCCCAGGCCAGGAATAATACTTCCACTGTTTGAGCACATATAGTAAAAAGCGAGAGGGAGAACAAAAAAAATATATAAAATAATATAACGGGGAACTAGTTTTTCCGTAATGAGTTGAGTTCTTTGTGAATTTGTGTGGCTTTTCACTTTGGTGTAAATTTTAATTAAAAACTTCAGGGCTCAGTGTGTGCACCAGTTGCAGCTAATTATAATTATATAGCCAGAATTCAATATTGCCAAGAAGAGAAAACACACACACACATACAGAGTTACATTTTTAGAAAACTTTTTTACCCTTTTAGCAAATTACAAAAAAAAAAAAACAGAAAAAATGCAAAACAAAGCAAATGCCAAATTGCAGCATTCTTTGGACTGCTTTCGTGGAATGTGCACTTGATAAAAAATCAACTTATTTAGAGTGCAACGAAATCTTATCAGTTCATTTCGCTGTCTTCTGCTGAATTTACTGACTTTTCTAAAAAGTTGCTTAAATAACACAGCTGCAGCTGTAATTTGCCAGAGAGAAAACATTAAAATTGCACGACTGAACCAAATTTTCGCTGACAAATATTTTAACATCACTGCTTTATTCAATTAAAAGAGCGAAATGTCAAAACTATTTTCAACTTTATTCCGCACGCGTAAATAAATGTGTTCTATTTTTTTTTTTAATATTTATTTTGTTGTTTTAACATTGTAGCGAAATATTTGTTGACATTTTAATCAATTATTTATTCTGATAAAACTGCGGAGCAATGTTTAGCAATTAATTTCGATGCTGGAATTTAAAAACTTGTTTAAATTATAAGCAGAGGTATATTTAATTTTTTGAATTTAATAACTTGTTTAAGTTATAAGCAGAGGTATATTTAATTTCTTGAATTTAAAAACTTGTTTAAATTATATATATTAAATTTCTTTTTTTTTTGCATCTTGAATGTTGATTTCTGAGAGTCCTGTAAATCTGTCTCTAAAAAGGCGTTCGCGATACTCTTCTTAAAGTGAACTTTTGAAGTCTCATAATCTGCAATTGGGGAATTAGCTTCCCATGGTTGGAGCTCTGCCTTTTTTTTTAAGTATCTGAAGAAAGTCGCTTTTAAAAAGTCGAATTAGCTGCACTGGACTACAAGGACATCGCTCCATGAACGTGGAATTTAATTTGAAGCCCAGAGCACACATGGGTTGCTACTTTGCGAAGCATTCTAACATTTTTTTTTTATCACTTTACTAGCATTTCCCCATTGCTGCCACACACAGTGCGTATATGCAACACTGCTCCTTTTTTTTGTATTGTTTTTTTTTACTGACTTTGAGTGGCTGCAGTATCAATCAAGTATGCTCTCCATGCTCGACATAATGAAATGAAATTGTTGCCTCTGACCACTTACTTGAGGTGAATGTGTAGTCCCACCAATCAGTTTTGCACAGAAACGCCTTTAGGTCGTCAGCAGTGCGGCCAACGACCACATCTGGTGGCGACACCAATGTGCGAACCAGCAAACAGGTGCCAATCGCTCCACAGATGATGCCCAGCCGCTTGAGCAGCGCCGCATCTGTAATTTTGACAGCCTTGGCGGATCGTACACGAAATATCACTGAAATCCTGTCCGAGATTGGGTGAGTAAGAAAGGAATGCATTTCAGATGTTTGCAACTTACCGCCAGGTTTTCAGCATCAGTGCTCCGTAGGTCAGGGAGAAGCCAATCTCACGCAGCCAGATGCGTGCGGTGCACGTGTAGAGATTCGGATTCGGATACATCACAATATTCTGCATTGTGGAACAAAATAAGGAAGAAAACAAATTCAATTAATTTGGTAGTTCTCTAGAAGAAAACAAATTCTCCAGAATTTTGGCCAATAAGAATTGCAAAACATATTTTCTCTGGGACGGAAGTGTTTTGTTCTTGCCAACGTCCTGTCGCATGACAGATATAGAATTGGATATAATTGTGAACAGGAACGGGAAAGATGACCATTTAAACTGTACATTTTACACACAGCAAAAGTATACCTTTGTCATGAATATTTTGGTATTTTTAGCTATCTGTGCGTAAATGTTTAATGTGCTTTCGTTTACCCTGAAATATAAATAAATCAATGCCGAGGCCGACAACAGGAGATTCATATCGCTTCGGTCTCCCATTCTAAGCACATTTTAAAAAATCATAAAGCAAACGAACTGCCTTTGAACAAAATAATGTATCTTGTTTAGCTTGTTGTCCTCCTGGTAAATGGCTGAAGCCATGTCTCAGATAAAATAGCACAATATATCTTTTGACTCGCATTGTCTGCTGTATTCTGCATATACATACATATATATATGCGTATATATATATATTCAAATATTCATGTATGTAATTGTGTTTCAAGCGACCAACTCTCGTTTAAAGTTTATTCTTTTGGCAATATACCGATTTTGTACATCACGAATCAGAAATCAATCAAATTAAATTGGGCAGAAGTCAGCTCTGTATCGAATAAATGGCTTCATATGGTTTCAGTTGTTTAGTGTTAGAAATAACATTTTTATGCCATAATCGACTTTAATCCAAATTAAAGAAAACAATCTAAATTTATATCAGAATTGGCAATCATTTGAAATGCAACGTCACTATTTTTCCTCGTCAACTATTTTTAGATAATTCTTTTCTTTTTTTTAGCAATATAGAATGCTCTTTCATAGTGCTATTTCAATATTTAAAGCTTATCCAAATGAAATTGAAACATTTAAATTGATGTAAAAATGGGTAATCTCTTGAAATGCAATACACTCATACTGTTTGCATTTAAACTGAAAGTTTGACAACTATTTTTGCATTATTCATATTTTCATAGTGCAAACACACAAATATTCATTGCAACATTTCAAGTCAAATAATAGATTAAGTCATTTGAGATATGAATTTAGTAAGACATATTCAGCAAATTGGATGAGCTGTACAAATTGCATAGTATTTGAAAATAGTTTTAGCCCAATTGCAGACGAAAATAAATGTCTCAAAGTATTTTGCTCTAATTAAATGAAATCCAACTAAACTTTCAGTAAAACTTTGAGTTTGTTTGGCTTCAGTATTTATACAAGTTCAAGATTAATTTAAACTTACCGTGCAATAGATGCAAAACGCGCCCAGGGCAATGACCCGCAGAAGGGCTGGACTGGCTGCTCGCACAACCTACAATTGTTGAAATCTTTATTACACTGTTAAATTGGGTATTAAAGGATAAGTTCAGGATATATTTAGTGTGCTGAGAGTTCGCTTTTAAAGTGCAAAACGTGGCGTGGCTTAGTTGAAATTCAAATTGAAATCGTCTCTCATCTGAACAATTGAGCAAACGCACAAAGTACAAAAAGGTCACCCAAAACGGGGGAGCTACAGACTGGAGAAGCTGGAGTCATACTTGGCTGCTGCTGCTTGTCAGGCTGAGAAGGATTTAGCGGCATTTAATTAGTTAGTGCCGAGGACATGGGAATGAAGTTGTGGCAGACGTAAATGCGACAGAATCGCATTAGAAATGAAAACAGTTTAGTTTGCTGACTGCGCTGATTCTTTTGCCTCCCTTCCCTTTGGGCCAACACACACACACACAGAGAGAGATAACAATGGCAACAGGGAGAATTTAATAATTCACTATGCTCACATACATGTCTGTAATGTGTATTATGTGCATAGTAAGAGATTCGCAGAGCAAAGTTTAGAAAACGGTTTCAAAACTATTCGCCAGAGACAGTTGGTCCATCGACGTAGTTAATGAGCGCACAAGTGACACCAGACTGGCCGCATAGCACGCAGCGAAGGAAGGAAGGAAGGAAGGATGGAAGGAAGTGTAACAGGATATGTCTGTGTGTGAATGTTTGCACTTCCGCTATGTGCGACAATTTCCGGGAAAGACAAACGAACGCACGCAGGCAGCACGTACAAAATTAACTTGAAACTAACAATGCTAAGCAGCTTAGCATTCCAATGACAGCAGCTTAGGTTTGCCATGCTCCGAGCAGGATCTGAGGCATTTGACAACTTTACTTAAGCTCCACCCATTCCTTGCCTGCTGACTTACAAAAAAAAAAAAAAAAAAAAAAAAGCAGAAAAGTTGTCTCTGCCACAACAGGACAGTGTGGCAAGCACTTGCTGGACGAGCAGCACAAGCAACAATCAGTATTATAATTATATTTTGGGGCCAAGCACAATTGTTGGTCACTTTTTGCTTACCTTGACTTGTTGATAGCGAAACGTGAACCAGGCAGCGGGGGGCAGCAAGCCGATAACAATGCAGGCCAGTGCCACAATGCTGGTGCGCATGGGCCAGTTGAGGGCCGCAATGCAGGGCGAGGCATCCTCGCAGGAGTCACAGCCCTCGGCACAGGGCAGGCACTCGTATTCGGTGTTGCTGTTGTACGTGGAGTTCTTGCCCTGCAAAAAACACAGAGACACAGGGCATCAGACATGACTTGGTGGTGGTTACATATTAAATGAGTGTTTCGGTTAAGCGTTGCCAATTATTGAGACCAGCTGACTCAGCAGATTTCAGATGTTTTTTCAGTTTGCCCCCATCGTGATAATGGTAATTTATGCCGCAATACAATTTAAACGCACCAGCATTAGCTTCTCGTACTCCTCCTCCAGCAGGCTGCCATTGAAGAACTTGTGCTGCGCGACCACGTCGGGAAAGTAGAAGCCCTTGCGGCACAGGCATTTGTAGGAGCCGCGCCGAAAGCCCAGACCCATTATAGCCTCGCACTGTGGTTACGCACATCCAGCGGTAGATAACATAAAAAGAAAGGTGAAAGTAGTTAGAAGTGAAAGCTTAAGCAATCCACAAAAAATATATAAATACACTGGAATTGTGTTATAGAAATCCTTAATTTAAAGAAGGAAACTGGCAGGTATTTTAATAAAAATCCGAAACATCCTTTCTAGAAAGCTAATTTAAAATAAATAAAAATCGCAACTCTTCTAACATATGAGAAAAAGCAGAACAAGTGTTTTAATTAAAAAAAAAATACTTAAAAATATTTTATTTTTATTTTTAAGGAATGTTTATTATCTTTGTGTTTAATTGTTTTTAGTACCCACCATGGTGGTGCGCTGCTTGCACTTATCGGTGCCGGCAAAAATGTTCAGGGGTCGCTTTGTGCCTGGTGTGTGCCGTTGAGGACACTGGTCGATATCCACGCGCCGCAAGTCAATATCAATGCCCGATGTGCCCCTGCAAAAAAAAGGAAAGGACGAAGCTATTGATGAGCAAAGGCGTTAAACAATTTATGTTATTAATTTGTCAGCGTTTAACAATCAACTGGGCGGAACTTAAGCCAAATGGCGCCATTTATAAAATCAATTCAATAAAACGTGCCTAGCGCCAGCGGGCTGATATTTATTTTTCCGAAAGTACATAAGTATCTGAGTCCAGCACCAGTTCAGACCGGAGACCATTTGTTGTGCCAAGTCACTGGATCGCATTTCGCTGTGTGTGTGTGTGTGTATTTGTTTTTTCTTGCAAACAATAAATTCTATCTTAGATTACGCATATGGCTGTCTGTGAGTCACATCCGTAGATGGAAATAGAAAGGATAAAAGCCACACGGAAACTAACAAGCGTGTTTTGGTTCCGGTTTCAAAATGAAAATAAAAGCACAAAAAAAAAACGTCAAATAGGAGAATATTATTTCCTTGTTGTTCCGCTTTGGTTGACTTGCCTTTTCGTTTTACAAAGACATAACATAAAGCCAAGAAAAGGGTGCACTAAGCCGCCGAACAACTCGTCCCGCACTCGGACTACAACCAGATCAAGGAATTCTACATGTCCGCTCTGGCAAGGGCAGCTGGCAACACCCAATTACACGCATTCCTAAACAGGGACTCGAGACGTGCAGGCAGCCGGAACACATCTAGAATTTACGCATAATCCAAGGTCCACATTTGCACGCCACTGCACAGTGGTACATTAATTCACATATCATTTTCATTCATACAATTCCACTTTTCAAGTCAATCATAATTTGGTCAAAACTGAACTGATTTTTAAAATCGAAAGCTTTCTGGTTGTTTTGGCAAATGGAAAATGATTGCATTTCAATTAAAAAACATGATTTTGGTTTGCATTTTAAGAATGTATCCCTAGAAACCAACTTATTCAAATATTCTCAACCGATTTCCAAAATGAATTAGTTTAGATTAATACTGCATTAAAATGTAGAAAAAAATTGCGCCCTTTAATGGCAAAATGTGTCCCTCTTTTTATTTAATTTATGTAAAGTTATAAATTAATAATTCTTACAAATTTATTATGCGTAAAGTCAAAATCAATCTTTGGCTTTTTCTTTGCAGAAGCAGACTTGTAAATTAGAAGCGCTAATTTTCAATTATTTTCGTAACATGATTTTATTTGTGAAAATATATTCAAATATTTAAGGAATGAACCCAATGTTTTGTGTTCTGCCAGACCTTTTGCCTGTCGTCAGCTGTGGGTCCTTTTTTAAACACACTTTCACATACACAAAGAAGCACCCAGTTGTGTGTGTGTGTGCGTGTGTAGGTTCCATCCTTCTTGGGTCTGGAGTTTCATGCGTCTGTCAGTTAATATTGACATATCAGTTTGTATTTATTTGATTGTTTCTGACAACTTATTGATTGCCAAAAAAGGGATATATATTGGCAGAGGACGTAACAGGACTTCACAATGGCCATATAACATTATAATAATGATTATGTTAATTCCCCTGTAGTTGATCCTAACGCCTTTGTGTCCAGTTCGACCGGGATCCTACCTCGTTGCCTCTTTTTTTATTTTTTTTTTTTCATTATTTGCTTGCCTTTTATTTGGTGTGGTTTCGTTTTGTCAGGGTTGCCAACGCCGCTTTTGTTGTTGTTGTTGACAGTTTTGAAGATAATTTGTAAGCGGATATCGGAGAACAAGCTTATCGGGCTGACCGGGTATCTGTCCGAATGAGTTTTGTACGGCTCCTATTGATTTATTAGTTTGGCTCCCAATCCTTGAGTCTGTGCGTGAGCAGGATATATGTATGTATGTAAATGTATTGGTGTGTGTATGTGTGTTGGCCATAATGCTGATGCGGCAATTTGCCTTGATGCGCCTTTGATTAAGTGTCGTCCAATGCCTACAAATGAGCTGATAATTAATTGCTGTCGTGAGACACTTTCCATTCCAATCTTAAACGTGCTCTTTCTTTCCTTCTCTCCCTATCTCTCACTCTGTCTCTCTCTGAAATGTCCTGCGCCTGTTGATTTTCAATTTTATTGCGACTTCTGCGGCTTTTATTAAGCTTTTTACGATTGGTGCTCTGTTTGTCCTGTTTCAATGCAGGATCTGGGTCACTTGTGTTTAGCATCCAACTGATTACCATAATTGAGTTTTCCTCCAATTCCCTCACAGCAAACGAACAATTTATTTGAGAATTCTCTAATTAAACGATTTGAGCAGCAGCTGCCTCTAATTAAAACTTGAAATATACCCAATTTGTAAATTTTAAGCGAGTAATTCAATTGCCCGTGAAGGTAAAATAAATAGCCAAATAAAATCAAATGAATTAACCAGCTGCACCTAGGGATATGTGGCAACTTAAGACTTAACTGCAGAAATCAAATAGTTATGTACAATTATATCAAGTCAAGTCAATATTTTTTGTTGGAAGTGCTCTGCACTAAATGAAATCAGAACTCTTTAACACTTTAGTATCGAAATCGTTACAGAATATGTTTATATATATAAACATAAGTAAGAAACATTTAAGATGTGGCAAGCACGTGCACAGCTCACACTATGCTACGTGCACATGTGTGTGTTTTGGCGGGGATAAAATGCAGTTTCGTGAGACTTAAACCGACACACACACACACACACACACAAGTACACAAATGTATATTTACACTGTCATGCGTGGCACGTGCGAATCATTTAAAAATTGCCACAGCTAATACACTCGCGAGCAAAAGTGCTCAATGGCAGCCATCGAGTGCATTAAGTTTGTTTTGCCAGTGCCAACGGGTATTTTGGTCAACAAAAACAACAGCTATATATCTATATAAATATATATATATATATGTATATATAAAACTATACTCAGTGCACGAACACATTTTATTTGAACAATCTGTTTGTAAACAACTCGCATGGTTGGATTTGCTGTCGCATTACGAAAACGCATAAAAGTATCTTTATGCCACAGATACATAGAGTCCTCGTCTAATGCACAGAATCCGTTTTCAACTATTCAGTTTTCACCTATGCAGTTTCCCCCTGCGTTGACATAGTTGGTGAACCATCAAAAATACGATGACATGCCACAAAATTGTATTTGAAAATGAGGCCAGGTTAAAATAAAGAACAAATTTGTGGTTGCTCCGTTGACCAAACCACACAACAATTTTGGTTGAATTACTGTTCAAATATGTACACTATAAAGGCTCTTAGGTACGATGACACAACAAATATATGAATCTAACGAATGAAAGTTAGCTCTGATTTGTTTCCAATTTGTTTGTTTATACTCAATTAAATCGAATGTATTCTGTAGGTTTCGAATAACTTTAAAATATGTGAGATGCTATCAGCTAAGGGTAAACACAAAGCCCATGTTTTGTTTCCCTGTTTGTTTGTCCTTTTAATAGTGTAAAATAAATCTTTTTTTTCCGCATTTCGAATATCAAAAGAAAGATGGCATTTTTGGACCATCGAATTGAGCTAGTTTTTTTTATTTGACATGTGGCACCAACTGCAATATGTACACTTGTTGACCAAAGGTTGAATGTTGCAAGTGATTGGTTGCTGCCAAGGAGTTGACATTGCAGTCAACCTGCACCAGTTGATGATGATGATGATCGAACTCATTACCAGCTAGCTGGCTCACATTTCTCTCGGCAGGTCGACTCATGTGTCATGTGGTCATAAGGAATGTAAACGTAGCTAAGATTGGCTGCTGTCCGCAGGACTCGTGACTGCCACAGTCAACATGCCTTGCAAGAGAAGGTACTTGTTCACATATATGTATCTAAGAATTTCCACTGACAGAATCCAGAATCCCGTAATCATGTATATTCAGACTATGCAAGCTTGACAAGCTAACAAGCAACAAATGCACTTCCCCTCTGTCTACGCACAAAGCAATGCTTATTGCAGAACTTGAGATTTCCGTTTCCGTTTGCTTCATTATGCTTTGCCAGTCTTTACATACCAATATACATATATACATACATACATACAAATATATATTTATGTAAGTATGCATATGTCTCTGTATGCAATATAGTTTGTAGATATTGCAACATAAGTCAAATAAATATAAAACCAAGATTATTTCGAATGCTCGCTGGGCAGAGCATGGCACATTCCAGTGTTGTATAACATTGAAAACGTTTTTCCATGCAGCAGCACACTAAGCGCAACTTAAATGAAATCAAATAAAATTATTGCCCCAGCAGGAGCAATCCAGGGGCACAATTCAGCCACGCCCCGCAACGCCCACAGTCCACAGTTCACAGTCCACAGGCGTGTCCTTTTCTACCACAATACGCACAGCAGGCGCTTAATGTGATTTGTGATTTGTGCTCTATGCTTATATTTCCGTTTCCGTTTGCGTTTGTTTGCATTGCGTTCCAGATTTGAGGTTGAGGGTCGTGATTAGTGGCGGTTAGGGTCGACTATATTTGTTTTTCTCCCTTCGAAGTGCCAAATAATTTTTAATATTATTAAGTTAATGTTGCTGGCCATTGTTGGACGCCTGCATCTATCATGGTACAACGCAGTGTAATACATAAATTAAATCAATTAGCAACTTTCCGTGGCACGACCGAGTCTGGCTTCCCTCGTCCACGTTGCCAGTGGACGCCAGTTTGCTGCCACGACGTAAACAAATTAATTATGCGCCAAGTCTCGCAACTAATGGAATACTGATAGCAGCAGATTATTAACACGACCCAGTTGACTTGTTCTACCGTTCCTTTGTGAAGGGTATTTGCATTTATTTAGCAAATGTGTACCTTGTCGAAATTGGCAATTAAGATTGCATAATGCAAATTAAGATACTATTAATCGTGTTTGGCTTGTGTAGACTTCCTTTTACAAACCAGTTTCTAGTCACGCATTTGTCCCCATCGAAATCTTATAATTCCCACTAGTAACAAATGGTAGAGTGTCTAATCATCGTCTGATTCCTAGTTTTTAGTTTTTTTTTTATTTTTATTTTTTATATAATTTTACTAAAGAATTTTCCAGGGAAAGTGCCGAAAGGTTTTAAGCTGCTGTAAATAATGGACAGTGTTTTTGGCTGCTGCAATTGATGTGGTCGAAGGGGAGAATTGTGGGAGAAATGAGGTAGAGAAAACTGCACCTAAAACAACTCCGCAAACTTTTAAAATTTAGACATTAATTTTGTTGCATCCGTCCATTAGGCGGTCCAAATTTATGTTGCAACTAATTGCAGGCAGTTAACGTGCTTCCGCACAGTCAGCCAGCTACAGACAGATGCCCTTTAGAGAACTGCCTCATGTGGGCTGGTATGTGTGTGAGTGTGTATTGGTGTGTGTGTCTGTGTGTGTAATGTGTGAAATTTATGGAGCGTGCAACGTCATTGAGCATTGACATGTCATATCTAGGCATGTGTGTGGCAGCCATCTCCGCTGCGTCTTATAATTGATTACTTTCATTACATATTCTCTGCCACCTGTGGAAAAGTCGACTGAGCTGAGAACTGGCACTGAAAATGAGAGTGGGTCTGAGGTTGATAGCAGCCAGCTGCTGGTAATGAAATTTGGAACGCCTTGGCCGTGAAGTGAGCATAACAGTTATAATTACGCAAGCCATTAGCCAAGTTGCCAGGGCCAAAAGCAGTTGCGTTAAATTTCATTTGCTAAAATATTGTTCAACGTGCGGCTGCTGCTGTTCATGCCCCTCACTCCTCCACATATCGGGCGGAATACTGTCAGAAGAAACGCAGTAAGTACGACAAAAGCCGCTGGTAAAAGATTATAACCGATTAATTTCCTAATTTTTTGGAATGTGCTGGGCCGCAGCGCATGCGATTTGCAACCACGCCACAGCCGGAAACGGAACCGGACGAGCTGCGACAGATTTATAACCGGTACTGCTATCGACCGGCAGAGGCGGAGTACTCTCTTCAAGCGTTCGAGAAGTCTACAACAGAAACTAGGAAAATTTCCTTATTGAATAAATAAAAGAAGACTTGATTGGCTGAGATTTAAATAAGTAAGTAGGCCCGAGACACAAGAGTTTGACTTGGGAATGTCTTCAATCCAGCCTTTAAATATATTCAAACGAATATATGTAAGTGTGTATATATTATAGCGCATAAATCTGAATTGAAATCCCTGACATGCGATAAAAAAATAAAAATAATATCTTACATTCTGTATTCACTTGTTTATTTGCGATACAAAAGATACACCCAAATGTCACCTACTCACAATCTAATCGTTAACAATTTAAAATACAGTTAGGAGTGCTTACAAAATGTAAACATAAAAACAAACATTATGTAGATGACCTAATATAAAATTTAACTACACTTAATTACCATACTATTCTTGTAAAAAAAAAAAAATTAATTTAAATTGTTTATGATAAAAAAAATGTGTTTTAATGAGTTGTTTTAATCATTTATAATTGCGCTCGTGGGATAACAAATAAATGCTTGTAATAATAGCATCATAAGACGCTGACTAGAAAACAGATTGTCAGCTGGAATTTAATGTTACAGTTGTTGTTGTTGTTGCTTTTGTTGCTGTTGTTGTTGTTGCTGTTGTTGCCAAGAAATAATTACAAATTAAGCACGAAACGAAGTGGAAGTGCGGACAACGACGACGGCAACAAGGAAGACTAGCTAATTGTGCAGAGTCCTCCCTGTCCTTCCCGGTCCGGGAATGCCTACCGACCACGTAAATATATCTACTTGTTCGCAATTTACTCATAAAGAGCAAAAATGGCTTTTAACTGTCATTATTTTGATGGGGAAGCAACATTCAGGCACTTAGTTTGATGTTTGATGTTGTAACTGCTCAGTGGGACCATAGAATTTCTAACAACCAGGCAATGAATTGAAGGCAAGTTGTTGTTGTTGTTGTAGTATTCTTTGTCAAATGACCTTGTTGTACCCATTCTGAAAGTATTTTCAGTTTCTCGTATTGACGGAGGAGTGCTCGACTCAATTAGGTATATATAATCTTGATCAGTAGCTTTTTTCCTTTACAGAATCAACCGATCTGTTTCTTGCAATTTTCGGTGTGACCTTTTTTTGTTCTCAAAGTTCCTTTAATGTTTCTGCTCTCGCAAATATTTCTAATAAAGCGACTGACACTTACAGCTGATTTAACAAATTTAATGAAACATTGCCAGCATATTTTCATACATATAGTCTATTGACCCACTCCCATGCCAGTCAAGTAAATAAATTAAATATGCTCAAAGTGAACTCTTCATACGAAAAGTGCCCACTCTAAAATTGAAATGTGTTCAAAATCCTTGATTTGGCAAATCGTCCCAGACCAACATCAATGAAATTTCATTAAATCTTTCAATTTGCCCCGTACTCCTCCCTCACTCCCTCCCTCCATCCCTTGACAAACACAGTCGCCTCCACTCGGACTTTCTCGTCAGCAGTTACTAACTTTTGCATCAAACATTCAATTGAGAAAGTTTTCTAAAGAGAACTATGACCAAAAAAAAAAAAAACAAATAAATAACAAAAATATAACGGAAGCGAAGCAAAAATTATAAAATGTTGTTAAAAGTCAAGCGGACGGTTGGGAAGGGACATCATAAAAGTAAAGTTTCATAAGAATGTAATGTCAATGCTAAAGCATTCCATTTGTTGGTGCGTGATTGAAATTCGCTAACAGCTCCGATTCTGCTGATGGTGGTGTTGGAGGTGGTGATGGTGGTGGTGGTGGTGGTGATGGTGTTGGTGGTGGTGCACGTGCTGCACAATAAGTAAGCTACTCTTGGTGGCATTCATTGTTATTGCCTCGCTTGCTACTGGGACAACTGCTGCTCTTCTATTCTTCTGTTTCTTGTGCCTAAGACTAAGGCCAAAAAGTTGCCACAACCAGCATTGTTGCACACATTTCATATTTTGTCATTCGTAGCTGCAATTGTGTAGCTGACACCACCCACAATACAACAAAAATAAATAATAAATAAAATGGCTCTGAGCATAAAGTAGGGAAAACAGCACACTGGCATTTTTCAGGCCATTGCAGTTGCTTGTTGTATGAAAACTATTTATAGAATGGACCCCCCTCTCCCTTCCTTAACACAATGGGGAGACACCCAGCCCATCTGCAAGTTTGTGGCATATCCCTTGTGATTTCCCTAGCGGTTTGTGTGCGCTTTGCAATTGTTTTGTGACTTTCTGCCTGCTACTTACTTGAAGTGATAGCTGCCATTCTCATAGCCAAAGAATGGCACTGTGTAGGTTAGCATCCAGATATTACCACCGCCACAGTCGTAATATGGCTTCGACCATCTGCCATCCTCGTACTTCACGGCCAACGTGTCGTACTCCATGCGCTCCTCGGTCCGGTTCGAGTACAGATGAAAGGCTGCAAGGCAGATGAAAGACAATCATGAAATAGTGAACAATTGATTCAGCTGCGCTATTGTTATCGAAATCGCAATCGAAATCGAAATCATAATTAGTAAGCAGAGGTTAAGAGGGAGGCATAGACTGCCGCATTTTTTATGCTTTGTATCTAGAAATGAATATAATTTATTTGGTACCTTTTGTACAACACAGCTAAACAAAAATATTAATTTGATAATAACTAAATCATGTTCGGTTCAGATAATTGAGATCTTTTAAAGTGAATCTGAGTAATCATGAATAAACAATAACATTTTTATGATACATTTCCTTTATTGACACTTCGGGTAGGAAAATTCCATCTATAATTCATTAGCACTTTAGCTTTCCCTAATTTTACAACTTTTACTTTAAATAATACCTCAACATGACTAATGAATACTATTTACGCATAATTTCTTTTTTAACATTTTTACTACTTTATAGTTTTTTACGATTGTAAAGTGCGACATTTTTAACTGTCTGTAAAAATATTATAGACTAAAAAATAGTTTTATTTCCAACTAGGAAAAGTTCAGTTCAACAATAATAATAATTAATTGATGGTGTGAGACTGTGACTGATGTTGACTGATTGGATTATTTATTTTGTCGAAAAACTTGCCGCTTAGAAAAAACAATATTTCCAATTCAAATATTTAAGTTAATATTTAAGAGGTGTTAGTCTATAAATTATTGATCGCGGGAAATGGAACAGATGCGCAGCCTAGTCTAGACTATAAATACCGACTGCTCGGCCTTTGCCAGAAGCAATCGTGTTAGTTAACTACAATGCAATCGATGTTCCGGCTAACAAAACCAGCTCCGCTAACGGAACGTGTGCAATCCCGGGATGGGTGTATCTATCTGTACAGGTGTCTGTGGCTGGTTGGCTGGCTGCCTCCGAAGGAGGGATTCTGGCGATATGTGTATTTCATGTGGACATTCACGACCTTTGCCGTCGCCGTATTTTACATCCCAGTGGGCTTCGGCATCAGCTATGTAAAGGAATTTGAGAATTTTTCGCCCAGCCAATTTTTCACCTCAATACAGGCATCCATTAATGTTTGCGGTGCTTCGGTAAAGTCCCTATGCACATTTTTTATGCTATGGCGCTTACATAAGGCTCAAGTCATCCTCGACAGATTGGATGAGGAATTATTGAACGACGGGGATCGCCAAAAGATTCACGTTGTCGTTGCGTTTTGCAATTACACGTTCTTAATCTTTACGGGTATCTACAGTGGCTTTGCGGCATCGACATTTCTCTCGATGGCTCTGAGTGGTAGTCCGCCTTGGGCCATCTATAATCCATTTCTGGATTGGCGTGACAGCACTTTAAAATTGTGGATTCAATCGACTATTGAGTATATACTCATGTCCTTTCCTATCCACCAAGATCAACTTGCGGATCTATATCCCCTCGTATTCACGCTCATCAGTCGAGCACATTTGGATGTGCTAAAAGATCATATCCGAAATTTACGCACGGATCCCGAAAAGACGGAGCAGAAAAACTACGAAGAGCTAATTAAGTGCATCATGTACTACAAGCTAGTATTAAGGTGGGACTGAATATTATTAAATATTATTATTTATTATTTATATATTTTTTGGTAGATGCCTCGACACGATTCGTCCAATGATATATCGAACAATATTTGTCCAGTTTATACTGATTGGTTCCGTACTTGGCCTGACCTTATTTAATATATTCTTCTTTGCGAACTTGTGGCAAGGCGTCAGTTGCGTTCTCCTTGTTGTCACACTTCTGATGGAGACTTTTCCCTTTTGCTACACCTGCAATTTGTTGATTGAAGACAGCGAGGACTTGTCCAACATAATTTTTCAATCCAACTGGGTCGACAGCGAACCGCGCTACAAAACCACTCTGATTACCTTTATGCACCATGTGCAACAGCCGATCACATTTCTCGCTGGTGGCATATTTGTCGTCTCAATGAACAGCAATATAAGTGTGAGTAAAATCACAAAACAAAAAACAGAAGTAAAGTATTCAACGAATACAATTAATTTTCTCACTTCATATTTGCAGGTGGCAAAGTTTGCATTCAGTATTATAACCATAGCGAAACAAATGAATCTCGCTGAACAGTTTCAATAGCATGCAAAACAAGCGGATCATCTTTGTGAAACTGTTATCCTGCAGCACTCTAAGGCTTATCCTGTTTTATAATAACGTAAATTTTCATCTTTATTTATTGCATCTTCAAACGAGTTTGGCGCGTGCCAAGTGCTCGTCTGCAATTGCCTCTTAATACTGACTCGCAGTAAAAAAATGTTACTCAGTTAATAGACACACACACACACACACATAGAAAACACACGCACACACACACAGTTACACACTTGGAAAGCGCTCTGAGGGGCGACATTGTTTGTGGCTGGCATTTGCATAGAATTTGTATATGTTATAGTTTATCTCGTAAGATTTACCCGATTTAGTGGAATGGAAATGAAAAGCCGCAAGCGGATGGAAAACGACTCAGAAAACGGGGGACGCAGTGCAAAGTTTGCTACATTTTGCAAATTGTGTTAACAGACGGAAATTACAACAACAACAGCAACAAAAATAACAACAACACACACAAATACAATACCAATACCAACACAAGATACCAATACCAACAGACGGAAAGATGCCTGCAAAAACTCGCAGGAAGTAAGCATTCTATATGTACATATTACTGTTTACATATTGTATGTGATTTTTATTTAAATTTTATGCTAAACACGTGACGGGCAGACATCGCAAATATCGCACAAATATGTCTATGTACTCGTTTAACATACATACATATATATAATATATATGTATATATTATATAATATGTATAAAGTGTGAGCCAGCCACACAGACGACAGCAGCAGCAACAGCAATAACAATGCTCGAGTGTAGCAAACTACAAATATAATGTTATATTTTGTGGTTAACTCACGCACACACACACACCCACACACACACACACACACACACACACACACACATCCACATCCACATCCTTATCGAGTTAAGTAAATACCATGTGCAGAATTACACTCGTATCGTGGCTTAAATTGCTCTTATTGCTGACTTAAGTGCAGCTTATTAACGTTTTCATAGCTGGTATTTCCTGCGTTCAACAAATTGGCCAAATGCGCAAATTGTGGTAAATGTATTTGATACATGCAAAAACAAAATGATCTATTGATTTAATACATAATTCTTGTCATTGCATGAACAAATCGGCATAATTACGATGCAAAGTAGTATTTTAATGTAGTATTAATTTCAATTTAAATTGAGTATACATAATTACCATAAATAGTTCTAAATAGCTATTTGCTAGCAATAAATTTTGATTATAGCACCGTTAATCTTGAATATAAAGTGTATCGAATTGGAATTTTGTAGCAATTATTCATTTTTAATGTGAGTCTTTCATTTTTTATGATGAAGACACTGGAAATAATTACACAATTTATCGCTAATTTAATATCATAAATGAAATCAATTCTTTTAATGCGTTTATTTTGGAAAAAGTTTTGTCGTTGGATTGTTTTTACAAATATATACATATATTTATATATATTTATATATATATATATAAGGAATTGTGCATCAATCGTGTACACCGCAAAAATATAATCAAATTAATTGCGCTTGAATTGGCCATCAATTTTCTTGTGGCTACAAAATATTGATGTATCTTTTCAATTGCCTCGAGGAAATCCCTGAAAATTTAATAAGCTTTTACTTTTGCATTTGCCGCCAAAGGCAAAAGTAAATTCTGCACGAAGACAAAGTTTCTGTCGACAAACTGGAATGCGGCTACGAACACGCCTGGGACTAAGGACTGAGGACGACGGACTAAGGACGAAGGACTAAGGACAGAGAGGGCTAAGGCTAAAAACAAGAATAACGCTGCTGAAGGCTGAGACAAGTTCAAATATGCAAATGCATATAAATTGAAAGTCAGCAACGCTATGCAGATATCCCAAACAACGATGCCGACCTTAAGGCGCAATTTAGTTCACTCTGGTGTCGAGCTGTTACCAAATGCCCCCTTGCCACATGCAACTCACTGAAAGAGAGAGAGAGAGAGAGAGAGAGAGAGAGAAGCAATACTTATATGTGTCTGACCGTAAATCATAGTTCATACAGTGTGGCATCTTTCAGAAAAGTTTTATGGTAGCCACGAGGAAGTTGGTTAAGTTGCTGTTTTCCCAAAGTTACCCGACTCGATGTCAAATGGTGGTCAGCACACACATTCTGCCACATACATCAACATTCATAGTAACCAATCGACCCATTGATGTGCAGAATATTTTCTCAGATATATAAACAATAGCAAATGTTTACATAATGATTTTCCAATAGATTAAAAGACTACTCATCTGCATATCGCGATTGAATTATCACATGCATTATTCATTGTTTTTCATTCCTAAATAAACAACTTTACGCGGCAAAGCGAATTAAATTCTAAATTTAGTTTGGAATATATGTATTTAAAAAAATACTGCACGAAGTGCAATCAAGTCCAATACACACACACACACACATACGTATAGACAAAATGGTGAATGGATATCGTTCATTATTTGGGCTACAAATGGTAACTAGCTGCAATTTTTCTATTTTTCTCCGTTTTTCAATTTCAGCAGGGGGGAAAACTCACCAACCAGCGACCGAAAAAACGAACAAATGAGTTTCCATCTGCGGCGCTTTTGTTTTGGGTGTTGGATGGAGAAGACTGCTGCAATCTGCTGATGGCCTGGGCCATCCTAACAACGGCATTAGTATGCATAGATCCGAAAGTGGGGTCCCAAACCTTGGCTTGGAGGCAGATTGTTTGTTTTCGATTTCGTTTGTCATTCCTGTGGTGTGTCAGTGCACCATTGAGCGCAGATCACATGCAATTTGTCGGCTCGTAAATACTGACTGCCAACACACAAAAAAAGAAAAGAAAATAAAACCATTCTCGTAATAGCCCGGGTTCGCGTGCCCAAAAATTCACTTATTTACATTTGTATACACGATGCGATATGGTATATATATGGTATATGGTATATGTTAGCCTGCGGTCAGCTCGGCAAATAATTTGCATACCCAACATGAGTAAGGCAAACAGGACACCGTGACGTATACGTAACCTTTAATTTGCAAATTATTCATATCGAAATGTTGCGGCTCCAATCGACATGTGGGATTTCTGAACTGGTAAACGAATGATAATTTAATGCAAATTGCGAAAATTGTCGAGTGTCGGTTGCATTTAATGAACTAATTGCTTGTTGTTCAACCAAATCAGATGCGAATCATGAGAATTTTCAGATGCGGTTAATTCTTGCATAGAATTGAATTAAAAAAAAAAATGACATCTGCGACACATGCATAAATTAAGGCTTTCTTTATTTGATTTTTGTTGTTGAATTAATTGTCCAGGATGCGCATTCAAGGATCACAGCTAATTAGAAAAGGTGTTTGCCGACCATGGGTAAATTCATTTACATTTTAAGTGGCCCACAAATATGTATGCATACATAAATATACATATGTATATAGTATATATACGTGTATATTTCTGAGTGGAGCATTTTCATTCCTATTTATTTGCTTAATTGTTGGGCTGTGATAGAAATTTGCCCAAGCTGGCAATGATAAAGAGGCAGTAAAATATATGCGACTCTAAATGGCTTGTGACGGCATCGCAATTAGGCAACAGCCGTAGCAGAAGCTCGCTTTTATGGCCAAGGGACCGAGTCGTCTAAATGCCCCGAGATGTCGTCGGGGACAGTGACTAATGAAGTCACAGATTAAAAGCACGCAGCAAATATAAATATTCAATGCCATTGTGCACACGTAAACAAAGCACTTTGACGACGCTATCGGCGCATAAATAAGGAGGAACCAACTGAACAACCCTCACCAAGACCCCAACCCCACCCCCACCCTAGGGTGCATAAATCAGGAAAGGTTGCTACTTACATTTGAGGTACTGCTCGTTGCGTGCTATCACCTTCTCGGCATTCTTGCGAGCCAGAAAGAACCACTCGGATGTATTGCCCAAGTAATGATATTCCATGGCCAGATCTTTGGCAAATATGGCACCCAAATTCGGTGGGGGCAAGCGATAGGCGAAGGGGCAGAATAAGCCGGGCTGCGCTGGATGTTCATTCCAGTCGAAACAATTGCCCGCCGCAAATATATCATCGTCGAACTCCACCATGGCCAGCACCGAAGCGTGCAGCAAGTTGACATCCTCCTGTGCCGAACGCGACGTCATCTTGAAGATTCTACAAGGAGAAAGGGAGATGGGCAAAAAACAGTTGAATTTACGAGCATGTTGCAATTCAAACGGAAATTGCATTAAAAGTTCATGGAATGTAATATATACGGGTATATATATATATATATATATATTTATATGTATGTGTGTGTGTGTATATCGCAAGCATGCCAAAAGTGGTGCAGTGGGTGGGTGGGTGGTTGGTGTTGGCCACAAAACACATTGTTGTTTGCCGGGCAACCGGGCCGTTATTTCTCTCATTTTGTCAGGCTGTCAATTTTATATTTATCACGCTACACTCAGCGAAAAGATTCGCGGCGAGAAAGAAAATATTTAGTAAATACAATATTTAAAAAAAATATAATTTTATTATGATTAATAATTTCAAAAAAATTCCTTATATTAAAATGTTTAAGGAAAACAATATTTTCCGGTTTGTGGACCCAATTTTCGTCTTAATGTCAATTATTTTGTTGAGTGTATGGCACAGGCCAGAGCCGGGCTCCCGGCACGAACACAAGAGCGCTCATAGGCCCAGCCCATTATGCTGCTTCAAGCTGTGCTCAAGTGTTCCAAGCGTTCCTTGCCGCCAGCTGTGTCTATTGTGTGGTCTCATCTCCCCTCTCTCTCTCTTTCTCTATCTATCTTTCTCCCTCACTCTTTGACTGTTGCAAGCTAGGTGTACGCGGCTGTGTGTTTGTAAAAATAAATGAGAATTACGTTCATGATTTTGTTTTGAGTGTCATCCAGTAAAGCCGCCTCCTGTCGAGCGACCGACAAACCACTGTCTGAATTCTCAGTATTGTCCGTGCCTGGCAGTCCTCATTTAATTAAAATGTCCCTTTAACATAACATTTGCTTTGAGCGACACCTGAAACCACTTCTGAGAGTTCCAACCAAATTGGTTTGCGGTCGCTTTTTATACTATGATACAGAAGGTATAGTAATAGTATATTGGGTTTGTGCAACTTGAAAACTTTGAAACTTGGAAAATATACTTAAAAGTACCCTCAAAAGTTCAAATTCCAAGGATTTGGTCCTACGTCCACTAGGGAGCTAGAAAACCCCTAAATTCGATTTTAGCAAATCAATAAAGCCACATATCTCTTACAATTTTGTGGATACAGTCACCAATTTTGGATGGTAGGTTGTTGGCGATGTCCTCCAAAGATCGGCATATGCCACGAACACCACCTCCTTAATCACCAAATTTGCAAGGTATATTGCTAGTAGCACCCTTCATAAATCTGGAATCTGCCGATATGCCGATTTTCGGACTATAATTTTGACTTATGGTCCAAACCAAAATAACGTTTTTCAACTATAATTGTGACTTGACGATTTTCGGACTATAATTTTGACTTATGTTCCGACCCAAAATCACGTTTTCAACTTTAAATGTAATATTGATCTAGAGGCCAAACCATGATTAAAACGCCCTTGCTTTTGAAAATGCGTTGAGTTTTGACGAAGTTATGGCATTTTGAAGGTTCGACCTATGCCCATATGCCGATATGCCAATTTTCGGACTATAATTTTGACTTATGTTCCGACCCAAAAACACGTTTTCAACTTTAAATGTAATATTGATCTAGAGGCCAAACCATGATTAAAACGCCCTTGCTTTTGAAAATGCGTTGAGTTTTGACGAAGTTATGGCATTTTGAAGGTTCGACCTATGCCCATATGCCGATATGCCAATTTTCGGACTATAATTTTGACTTATGTTCCGACCCAAAAACACGTTTTCAACTTTAAATGTAATATTGATCTAGAGGCCAAACCATGATTAAAACGCCCTTGCTTTTGAAAATGCGTTGAGTTTTGACGAAGTTATGGCATTTTGAAGGTTCGACCTATGCCCATATGCCGATATGCCAATTTTCGGACTATAATTTTGACTTATGTTCCGACCCAAAAACACGTTTTCAACTTTAAATGTAATATTGATCTAGAGGCCAAATCATGATTAAAACGCCCTTGCTTTTGAAAATGCGTTAAGTTTTGACGAAGTTATGGCATTTTGAAGGATCGACCTATGCCCAAAACCCGATATCACGATTTCCGAACTATAATTTTGACTTATGTTTCGACCCAAAAACACGTTTTCAACTTTAAATGTAAGATTGATCTAGAGGCCAAACCATGATTAAAACGCCCTTGCTTTTGAAAATGCGTTGAGTTTTGACGAAGTTATGGCATTTTGAAGGTTCGACCTATGCCCATATGCCGATATGCCAATTTTCGGACTATAATTTTGACTTATGTTCCGACCCAAAAACACGTTTTCAACTTTAAATGTAATATTGATCTAGAGGCCAAACCATGATTAAAACGCCCTTGCTTTTGCAAATGCGTTGAGTTTTGACGAAGTTATGGCATTTTGAAGGTTCGACCTATGCCCATATGCCGATATGCCAATTTTCGGACTATAATTTTGACTTATGTTCCGACCCAAAAACACGTTTTCAACTTTAAATGTACGATTGATCTAGAGGCCAAACCATGATTAAAACGCCCTTGCTTTTGAAAATGCGTTGAGTTTTGACGAAGTTATGGCATTTTGAAGGTTCGACCTATGCTCATATGCCGATATCCCGATTTTCGGACTATAATTTTGACTTATGTTCCGACCCAAAAACACGTTTTCAACTTTAAATGTACGATTGATCTAGAGGCCAAATCATGATTAAAACGCCCTTGCTTTTGAAAATGCGTTAAGTTTTGACGAAGTTATGGCATTTTGAAGGATCGACCTATGCCCAAAACCCGATATCACGATTTCCGAACTATAATTTTGACTTATGTTTCGACCCAAAAACACGTTTTCAACTTTAAATGTAATATTGATCTAGAGGCCAAACCATGATTAAAACGCCCTTGCTTTTGCAAATGCGTTGAGTTTTGACGAAGTTATGGCATTTTGAAGGTTCGACCTATGCTCATATGCCGATATCCCGATTTTCGGACTATAATTTTGACTTATGTTCCGACCCAAAAACACGTTTTCAACTTTAAATGTACGATTGATCTAGAGGCCAAACTATGATTAAAACGCCCTTGCTTTTGAAAATGCGTTAAGTTTTGACGAAGTTATGGCATTTTGAAGGATCGACCTATGCCCAAAACCCGATATCACGATTTCCGAACTATAATTTTGACTTATGTTCCGACCCAAAAACACGTTTTCAACTTTAAATGTAATATTGATCTAGAGGCAAAACTATGATTAAAACGCCCTTGCTTTTGAAAATGCGTTGAGTTTTGACGAAGTTATGGCATTTTGAAGGTTCGACCTATGCCCATATGCCGATATGCCAATTTTCGGACTATAATTTTGACTTATGTTCCGACCCAAAAACACGTTTTCAACTTTAAATGTAATATTGATCTAGAGGCCAAACCATGATTAAAACGCCCTTGCTTTTGAAAATGCGTTGAGTTTTGACGAAGTTATGGCATTTTGAAGGTTCGACCTATGCCCATATGCCGATATGCCAATTTTCGGACTATAATTTTGACTTATGTTCCGACCCAAAAACACGTTTTCAACTTTAAATGTAATATTGATCTAGAGGCCAAACCATGATTAAAACGCCCTTGCTTTTGAAAATGCGTTGAGTTTTGACAAAGTTATGGCATTTTGAAGGATCGACCTATGCCCAAAACCCGATATCACGATTTCCGAACTATAATTTTGACTTATGTTTCGACCCAAAAACACGTTTTCAACTTTAAATGTAAGATTGATCTAGAGACCAAACCATGATTAAAACTCCCTTGCTTTTGAAAATGCGTTGAGTTTTGACGAAGTTATGGCATTTTGAAGGATCGACCTATGCCCAAAACCCGATATCACGATTTCCGAACTATAATTTTGACTTATGTTCCGACCCAAAAACACGTTTTCAACTTTAAATGTACGATTGATCTAGAGGCCAAACCATGATTAAAACGCCCTTGCTTTTGAAAATGCGTTGAGTTTTGACGAAGTTATGGCATTTTGAAGGTTCGACCTATGCTCATATGCCGATATCCCGATTTTCGGACTATAATTTTGACTTATGTTCCGACCCAAAAACACGTTTTCAACTTTAAATGTACGATTGATCTAGAGGCCAAACTATGATTAAAACGCCCTCGCTTTTGAAAATGCGTTGAGTTTTGACGAAGTTATGGCATTTTGAAGGTTCGACCTATGCCCATATGCCGTTTTTCGGGCTATAATTTTGACTTGACGATTTTCGGATTATAATTATGATTTATATTCTACCTCAATCTGAAAGGCCCACAAATTGTGGTATTATAGTATGTCGCTGTCGGTTACGTCCGACTGCAACGTTATCTTTTGTATGTATTTGATTTTTCCATATTTCCGTCTTTTCAACTTGTACACAAAACATACAAAATGTTACAAATATAGGCTAAGGTGCATTAAAGAATTATGCCAAATAAGTTAGTACGTGCTTATAATTTATAATGATTTTTCTAACATTTGCACATTGAAGAACGGCTGAGTTTGTGGCTTGTAATGGAAATTATATATGCTAATAAGAATAGATTGAAATATGTTTTTATTCCCTAGCAAATATTAATCAGAGAATGCAGCCAGAGATTCATTCGGCAATTAAACAAATGTGAAACTATTCAGTGACCCGTAATATTCAGAGTCACAGTCTTCCAAGTCGAATTTGTTTTACTTAATTTCGCATCGTGTAATTTTTGTATGAATTTGACACAGTCGCTAACGGGAGGCGTAGCTCATTAATTAACCGATCTGAGGTCGAGGTTCATTTGTAAATGTCAGCGACATTGTGTCATTCAGCCAACCCACAAAAAGCAAAAACTTGTACCGGCTAATGATGATGATGCCAAACGCTGGCTGCTGACAATGCAACAATTTTTATACATCCTACTTGATATGACCGAGGTGTCCACTTCAACACACATAATTTACGGACAGACTTTCAAAATCAGTTAAGTAAATGGAATGGACGTTGTCTTTAATCCACTGAAACCGACACATTAGAATGTTAACCACTTAATTGCACAGTGGGTTCAAAATGTTTAATTAGCAGTCCACAAATAACTTAGGCGCATTATCTCTCTCTCTCACTCACTCACTCGCTCTCTCTCTCTCTCTCTGTCACCCGCTCTCTTTATATCTCGGTAGACCACTTGAACTCTGCGCTTGCATATTCCCTAGAGACTTTCTCAAAATGTGTGCAATTCGCAAGTGCAGCAGCGCACCACATCCGCCCCCACCTTGCCAGGCAGCCACCTGGAAATTGTGTTAAAGACACTTCTCTACACTTAAGTGTTGCAAGGGTGAAAACAAGCACTAAGCTTCTGCAGGTGTGTCAACCAACCAAACAGCTAGTTAGACCGACAAAGTGCCAAAGCTGCTGCCAGTTCCTGTTGATGCACTCTTGAGCAACAACTATATCTGTAAGTACAGAAACCCTCCCCTGCCTCCCCCCCATCGCCCTTGCTCTTTCATTCTATTTACAGAGCAAGAATATAAGCACAAACTGGAAAAGATCTCGCCCTGTAATGTATAGAAATGTGTTCCCTTAGATTAGAAACGTAGGAGCATCTTGAATATTAAATGTGTAGCTATGTTCCTATGTAATTACACAAGGCTGCGGCAACTTCTGTTGATGCCGCAACTCCTGTTGCTGCTGCTTTAAAATCCACGCACATTTAATTAAAAATCATTGACCAGCAGTGGTAGCAACAGAGGCAGCAGCGGAAAAATCAGCAGCAATTCCGTTAATAAGTCTGTTTATCAGCTATCTGCTTTGTACGTAATGCTCTCTCCCGTTCCACACACTTGGGTATTCATCTTACCAATCTCCATGACAGTCAAAATGGCGCCTAATCCGCCATGAGCTGTGGGCCATGTTGCTTATTTGTTTTGCATATGGTGTCCGTCCACGTCCACGTCCACGCTTCCAAGAATTGAAATACATATTACAAACTTGTGAAAGCCGGGATAAATTCACAGCAGAAGCAACAACGAGCGGAAAACAACGGCGAGCGAACAACGCAAGTGAGCAGCAGGCATTTAAGCCGCTTTTTATTTGACTTGCCAAGGATGACAAGCAGATGACACACCCAAAGACAAACACACACACACGAGCATACATACAAACACACACACATACACATACATACACATGGCACATTGAATTGAAACTCTGGCATTACGAATATAATTTACAAATGCCAATTTATTTAAAGCCGATGCCGACTGAGCAGCCGTTAATATTGATTTCGTTTTGGGATCAGCAGGAAGGAGAACAGCGAATATATTTAATCGGGACTGCATGTCACAAATAACATTAAACTAATTCTATTACGTCAACTTATTCCTTAGAACCAATTAATTATGAGCGTAAGGGAAAGTTAAAAGCAACATTGCCAAATTAAATCTTCATTGCGGCACCTTCTAAAAGGGTCGAAAGCCAACCCGACAATCGACGCGTGAATCAACAAAAACAAAGGCAAACAAACCAGAAATGTCAACGATGATTAAATACCCTTGCTCCAGAAATTCTACAATCACACAACTAAATTGAATCAGTAACTTAATAATTATTTTTGCCAAAATGTCAGCTGATACTGTTTATCTTTCAAGTCCGGTGGGTATATCTCCTAAGGTTAAAGGGAAAAATGTATCTTTGAAGAGATAGTTTGATACACACCTAAAGGGAAAACTCAGATGCCAATTACAAGGGCGTTAAAAACACGAAAAACCGGCTGTTGGCCATTTTCAGCATGCAAATACAGACACAGACAAGCAAACCCACAACCTACAACTTATACAAGGACACTCTGTCGCCACCGATGTGTCCTTCGGCATTGCTCAAGTACCTCGCCGGGACCAACTCGAATGTGTGTGTTTGCGTATGTGTGTGTGTGTGTGTGTGTGTGAACTAGTCGGAACACTTCACGTAGACATCTTAATTGAAAGCGAAATGTTCCAGTTTAATTATTCAAAGCACACCGTTGCGCTTGTTGGCGTGCAACATCTGTTGGGTTGTCCGCAGGGCTCGGAACAAAAGTGTTGAGGGCGGGGGGCTGCCTATCGGCAATCGCTGACCTTTTCAACTGGAAACCCTTTTGTTTTTAAGTTTTCCTCTTTTGTCAGCTGGCAATTGTTTGCTTAGGTCCATACTGTCCAATGACTTATCAATTTTAATTAACCCGTGACTAACTTAAATTAAATACAAAATGCCAGACATGCACCACCAAAGTGTGTGCGATGGAAATGTGATTAGATGCAAACTGCTTTTGAGATTTAAGTTTTCAATTTAATGTATGTAGTAGCTTAATCTATTTAATTATTATTTGCAAATCAAGTTCATTACGAATTTAATAAATGGGGTCGGAGTTGTCTCGCACAAGTTAATGATTCTCATTTTACTTCTTTTAAATGGCTGCAGGGCATACAATTAATACTCTAATTAAAAGTAAGCAAGGTGTAAAATATCAAATTAAAATAAAATTGATTCATATTTGGTTGAGTAGCTTTAATGAAATTTACCAAGAAAAGTTGGAAAAGAATATATTTAGATAGATAATAAATAAAATTTCCTAACTTTAGGATACCTTTTTACCAGCCATAAAACCCGGAAAAATGATATGCCAATTTCTCAAAGCAGCAATACATGTTCAATTAACCAAAGGAGTTGGAGCTTACTAATTAGAAATTCTTGCTCCTGGGTGAATTGGTTGTTGTTGCTCCTCCTGCTCCTGCACCTGCTGATGTTGCTGTGTGGGTTTATGGTTGCTGGAGCTAAGTAAATGACTAAGTGGCGTAGTCAGTTGCTGTTGACAAGTTTATGCAAGCCACGAAAACACTCATACACACACATACAAACACACCAACCCAGCCACACACACACACACACCCACCCACCTCAAAAAGCCCATTTTCAATGCTTTTATATTTCCTTTGTGTTTGACTTTTTGAAAAATGTTTTTTTGATTTAGTCCGTTAATTGCTTTCAAGTTGGTAACTTCTTGGCTCGCGCCTGATGATTATTATTATTGCTGTGGCAACAACAAAAGCAGCACAAAAAACTTGGCAAGCATTTTGGCGAAAAGTTTCTTTTTGATTTTGTTTGCCAAACAGCTGAGAGGCAACACGCAACCCAATCTCCACCCGAAACCAGCCCCCCGCGCGGCCATAATGAGCCCACTGGGTCAGGAGTGCGGGGGGAAAGGGGGTGAGGGTTTGTGGATGCTGCTTCACGCAGAAACTTTGGGGCCACAAGGCGGCGCATGTCTAAGACTTTTTTTCGGGCCCGGTCGGTTTGCCTGCAGATTAACTGTTAAAATAAAGGAGCAGCGTTTTTATGGCATAAAAATAGACTTGCCACAACGGTGGCTTAAATGTTACACATACGACAAGTGGGCCAGCGGTTGAGATGGCTAACTGGGGCTTATGTTCGGTCGGCAAGTATGTTAAGCTGTTAAGTTATGACAACATATGTTGCAACAACTGTGTGGCAGCCAAATTCATTGCGCATGTATAGTAGAGTAACGGGCAGATGAGAGTTAGTCTGTGTGGCATGAACGTTAATGTTGATGTTTAAGTTGATGCGGCCTGTCGCTGTATGCAACAACAGAAACGAAACACGTTTACACATTTGGTTGCATTTGCATTTGCATTAGGGAAATCAGAACCAGACTTGGCCTACATAAGCCAAGCGAACTGGAAAAAGACAGAGGCACAGCTGACTGGTTAAAGCCGCGGAGCCTAAGGCCCTTTTCAGCTGTTGGCTTTGTTGCCATGGAAATCACAGATGTGCCTCACCACACGTTGGGCATTTGCTATCAGTTGCAATATTTCATTGTGGCATTGTTGCAACGTTGTGTGGCGCAATATTGCAAGCGAACGAGCGGGCGAGACTTGAATTGCTCAATGAGAATATTTTGTGCTGCACTCTGAAATAAAGTTAAGTGTTATCTGGAAATTAAAATAATTTACTTATTAAATGTAAACATTAGAGGAAAAATGATACAGAACAAAAGTATTCCTGAAATTCCCTAATTGTTAATTTAGCGCAAGTTCTTTTTTGTATTAAAAATATTGATTAGTTCTTTTTTATTTTCCAAATTCCTTGGCATATATATTTCTCTCAGTGTGCCGCAGAGAAATGTAATAAAAGGGAGCAACTGCACCGAGTTAAGCAGCAGCGGGTGAGGATGCTCTGAGATGTGTCCGGGAGTGTGGTGTGTGGGGGGTTAGGGGGCACTGTTGGAGCGTTATTAGCACCACCCGTGGCGTGAAGCAAATCAAGCGGCACAAAAAGCCAAAGCAAAAAGTCGCATGTTGGCCATGTATTTTTTTGCTGAATTTCTGTATGTGTGTAACTGTATCTGCTCTCTGTATCTGTAGCTGTATCTGTGTGGCTGTATCTGTAGCCGTATCTGTAGTTGAGCCTTTGTCTCTGCCGCTGCCTTTGTGTGGCAGCCGCTGTTTCTTTCACTGCACGCACTTTGATATTTATTTGTTTGCGCTGGCAAACTTTGAAGGATGTTGACAATGGCATCAACATGCAAGGGGGCAAGTGGGGCGTGGCGGTGGAGGAGGGGCAGACGCCTTGCTGATTTTGGCATCCGTTTTTGACCTTGTTGTTGTCGACGCGGAGCGTTTTATTGCCCTGGGCGGGGCAATTGTTCCTCATGTTGTTGCATGAACATCGCTTATGTAGATTTCGATTTGTGTGGCAAGCAAATACGCGACTGCAAACACAAATTGAAATGCGGATCGCGGATGCAACATGAGTTCAGCCAAAAAGTTGCGGAATTTGAAATTGAAGAGACAAAATCAGGCGATTTATTTGTGTGCAACTCGCTTATCGGAAAAGTTTTAGTGGAAAAAACAGACGAATGTTGCAATAGATACACAACTGTCAAACGAGCCAACTTTAGCTGAGCAGCAGCAACAAAAACATTAGTCTGGCAAAATAACAACACACACACACAAAATATACACGAAAAAAAAAACGGGAAACTCAATTTCAGTTAAGTCATACTCAAGCAAAAGTGTGTGTTGTGTGTGTGTGTGTGTGTGTGTGTGTGTGTGTGCGAGGTTGAGGCAGGGTTGGTGTTGCCTCCACTCCAGCGACGACAACACATTTAAGTACTTAAAAGTTTGCCAACTCTTTTTACTGTTTTGTAACGCTTTGTTTTTGGCTTAAAGGTGTGTGTGTATGTATGTGTGTGTGTGTGTGTGTGCTGCTCTCTTTTCAGCAGCCAAGTTGGCTGACTGGCAACAGTTTAGCGGCGCGCAAGGAAACTAAATGGAAAAGTGGCCAAGGCAACAAAACAATTGTAGCTCGTAATTTGAACTTGAATTGATATTGTTTTTCCTGTCACCTTCTCCTCCGCATTTTCTTGGGGGCTTGGATTTGCTTTTGTGTTTTTGTTAACTGTTCTTCTTTGTTTTTGTTTGCGTAACAAATAAACGGAAATGCTTAGACACAAGCACCAGGCTCAACAACAACAACAACGATAACAACAACGTTGCCAATTTATCAGAAAACAATAACTTCAATTAGTTTGTCGGTACGTGAAGTGCTCAGCTAAAAAGCCCCCAAAAATATACGTCTGTCTGTTGTCGGTTGTCTTTTGCCTGTTGTTGGTTGTCTGTTGTCTGTTGTTGGTTGTTGGTTGTCTACACCGGATGTTGTGCAGGCGACGTCTTCAATCTCAGTCACATTTACGAGCTGCGATTTCCCTAGTTACCTTAAGA
This sequence comes from Drosophila kambysellisi, assembly GCA_035042185.1. Lineage (NCBI taxonomy): Eukaryota > Metazoa > Arthropoda > Insecta > Diptera > Drosophilidae > Drosophila > Drosophila kambysellisi. The sequence goes on from JAWNLS010001251.1 coordinate 9,306,859, forward strand.
TCGCCGGCGACAGGATGTCGTTGATTATGTTTGCATATTAAACAAATTGCGAACTGATTAAAATAACTAAACGAATATCTGTGAATATTGATAAGCAAAGCGATTTGAACTCGTTGGTCTTAACTAAAATTAAACAGTTTATCAGCGTCTCATTGCCAAAGCCAAATAAATCTAGGCCCTGCTTACTGAAACTGACAGTGGCTTATAAATATTCGATAATGGTAGCAACAGCAACAGCCACAATAACAATAACAATTCCCTGGCGGCCAACAATGAAACATCGCACAGCCGGACATAATAATGAAAACAAACATCCAACATATGAGACTAAATGCAATAATGTTGATCCTGTTCACAGTCAGAACACAATTTAATTTATTGTCATTTGATGTTGGCACCAGCTCTTTGGCATTTTATGTCTTTTAGGTCAAATAGATTTTTATTGTTGTAACTGTAACTGTTGATGCTCTTTTGGCCATCTTGTTCGCGATACACTTAATTTGTCATGTTGTTTGTAAAGTTAATTGTTTATTTGTGTTTTATTGACAGGCAACAAAATAAAACATTGGAGTGACCAGCTGCTATTCTCAAGAATCTCAAGATATATTTCTTTTATAAATGGACATTTAAAATGCTTCTCCTTCCTCGATCCTTTAATGGTTGTTAAATAATAAATCGTAAATCGTTTAAATAATTAAAATCTATTTAATTGCTATTATAACTAGTAAAATCATGCGAAAATTACATGATAAAAAAGTAATATTCTTTCAATGCATTATTGTTTAACAATTTAATTTAGCTTGCTAGATGATTTCTGGCAGTGTATTTAATGCTCTGCTTCGGCTTCCTTCTTTTTCCTCTGATATTAAATTTCCTTTACTATTGGCAAACAAATGTCTGTGATTTGAGCGCTCCTTAATCAATGCCTTTATTCTTATCACTGCTAGGAAACTGATGGGAAAACATGTGAATGACTTGCGTTTTTCTAATACTTTTTTTTTCTCTGGTTGCTGTTTTTCTTTCATGAAAAAAAACCAAAAAAAAAAAATATCCAAATGGAAAGAGCAAATCTATCCAAATCAGGAGTGAAAAAAATATGTTTGTCGAAACGCTTTTTCACCAAGACATATACGAAGACATATATTCAATGTCTAATGTTCCGCAAGGAGAGCCAGTCAGATGCAGGTGTTCACAGCAACAGTCATCCCTCCTGTGTGCTGGACACCGAGTAAACACCGACGGCCGGACTTGAATCCACATACGGGTTGCCCAAAACTTTCGAATTTATTGTGCCCGACAGTCCACAAGGGAGCAGGACAAATGTCGCTTTGACTTAACTGCTGGTTGGTGGGTGGGTGAGTTTGTGAGGAGCCCAAGTTGAAGATCTCTGCCTCTATTCAGATATTGAGTGAAATAGTATGTCCTCGAGACTTTGTTGCCAGTCTGCTGCCAGCACACCGAAATCGATGGTGAAATCTGACAAAAACTAGGCGAAAACATAGAGACAGCTGCGATTTCCAAGAACAACATCGAATTTCCATTGTTGCGGTTGTCAAAGTAAATTAAAGGACCTGCCCCATGACGTTCTTCGGCCCAACTTTTTTGCCTAGCCTCCTTTTTTGTTGCTCTGCTCCTCGTCAACTAAGTAATTGAGGTTTTATCTAAGCAACCGACGGCAAATTAAGCAGTTGTTAATGTATACATATCATATATATAATGTCTGGCTGAGGGTGGGTAATTGCGGCGATTTAATTATTTTCGCATGCAAATAAAATACGATCTTTAATAAATAAAAAAAAAAATGGGGGTAAGCTTCTATAAGGATATTTAAGTTTTCTCATCTCATATATTTACAATTGGAATAATACAATAATAAATGAAAATATATAAAATAGTAGTAGATTAATTTGTAAATTGATGCTGTATCAGAAATGGTTTTGGATTCGCCGAGTGCTGTTTAATACGAATCTAATTCTGGAAAAGTGATTTGCCAAAAGTTTTCACATCTCATATTTAACGTATCCATATTTGTAATTAATCTGCGTGTAAGCGAATTGTGTCATAAAAATGTTGTCATGGGCTTTTGGAATTGCTGGCCAGGACAGACGTAGTCATGGTGTTGTGGCCATTTGAATTGCCAATTCCATTTGGCTACACATATTACAGGCTGGCGGCTGCCGTTGGCCAACTTTCGATTGGAAAAGTTTGGCTTGTGCATAATGTGGTTGTGTGATTGGCAGTTTGTATATGTATGTGTGTGTGTGTATGTGTGTATGTGATTTTCACTCACCTGGTCAGCATGTTAGCGCGATTGACGGCCACCTCGGCCTCAACACGAAATCGATCCTGAGCATAGCGGTCGACCACACCCTCGCCGAGATTTAGCGATGTGCCGGCCACACAATTCGATCCCATCAAATGCTGCTGTTCGATATATTGCAGAAACTTGGACACCAAGTCAATTTTATTGTCACGGGCATTTATCACATCGGCTGTTATCTGATTGGAATCGACGCCATCGCCATCGCCTTCGCCGGTCCCCTCCACATCGCCAATGACCAACTGTTTGCTGTTGTCATCGATTAGCACCTCGGGCGGATAGCCATCGTCCATTGTTACCTCGGATGTATCCAGCACAGAGTCACTTTCCGATCCGGACTCCGAATCCGATTCGGACTCAAAGTTAAAGTTTATTTGATTGACCTCCAGGCGTTCGTTCTCCTCCTGCTGACTGGTTATGGCCTGGGAGTGAACCTCAACTTCAGCGTACTCTGTACTGTTGCTGTTGATGTTGCTGCTGATGCCGCGGGTAGCATCTGCTTCCGTTGCATCCTCATTCTCATTATCATCCCCATCCCCATCTCCATCCGCATAAGCGCCTGCTTCGTTCTCTGTTTTTGGTACGGATTTATCCGCATTCATGAGTTGGTAATCGGCATCGACAGACTCTGTTTGCAAATTTACATGGCGAGCACCTGTCGATGAGGCAACTGGGTGGCTGGTGCTACTACTGTGGTTAACCGGCAGCAGACGAGTTCTGCCCGCGACCCGATTCTGATGCCAGCTGCTGCTTTTCATTTGCCCGTTTGCGGTTGGCTGATTAGGCGCAAATGTTGTGGTTGACAACAGCTCATCCTCGTCCGCATCAGCCTCGGCCTGCTCCGCCTGCTCCTCATCGCTATTCTCATAATTAGCATCAGCTCGCACAAATTGCCGGCCGGCTGTCATCTGGCTACCCGAATTCCTGACAGCTGCACCCGATGTGTGCTCGACGACAACATTCTGATAAGTCGACTCTAATGAGTTCTCCAAATCAATCTCGTCTGCCAGTTGCATAACCTCGCTGAGGGCCGCCTCATCGACATCTGTGGGTCGGCCCTGCAGATGCTCGGCCTCGGCCAGGCTCCTGTGATTCTTCACCTCCCTCACCACACCCAGACTCTTGTCGACGCTTTTCCGAATGCTCTCGTTGATTTTCTTCTTATGCAATTTACGGATCTTATGCGTGACAGCTGCTGTTGCGCCTGTTGACGGCTGCTGGGTGGGTGTTTGGAATTGAATTGGGCGTCCCACTGAACCATCGCTGACCAACGTTAATCGTGTGCTGTTATTGCTGTTGTTGTTGTTGTTGTTGTTGTTGTACAACAAGTGCGCCCGCGAGCGACTGTGGCGTATGTTGAAGCTATCGCCGGCGTTTGATGCGAGCACTGAAATGTTTTCCGTTTTCGCTTTGACGCGCCCCCGTGCCGGCTGTGGCGTTGGAGGAGACACGGATGCCAACGAGGGCTCCAGCTGAGCACATGATTCGCCCACCAGAAACAGCAGCAACAGCAGCAGCAGCATCAGCAGAGCTCTATGGTTGCATGCCCCTCGCATTTTTTCGCGGCTGCTTTGAGGCCCGTTTTACTGCTGTTGGATTTTAAATTTGTTCTTCTTCTTTTTTTAAGAATGGCATTAAATTGTTTAATTTGCAATAATTTCAGTTAAATTGCGTTTCTGTTTTCGTTTCGTTGCGGCTGTTTCAATTAACCTTTGTCTACATAAATTGGTTACCTTTGAGAGCGCATGTTTGACATAACTGTTTTTGTTGTTGTTGTTGTTGTTGTGCCTTAAACTTCAAAGGCCAAGGCGTCAACTTGGCTGCCCCCATAGCCAGGCTGTGAGCAGCATTGGGCTTGGGGCGCCGGCGTTCTGTTTGTGGAGCTCATTTCCTTAACCATCAATACTAGCTGCAAGTTGACGACTGCTTAAGAATTTGATGATGCCACAACGAACAGCTGAAATAGAGCGAGAGAGAGAGAGAGAGAGAGAGAGAGAGAGAGATGGTTAGATAGAGAGATGGTTAGATAGAGAGAAGAAGAAAATCAAATGATTAGCCTTCGAATCAGATTGAAAGCGCGCTTTTTGTGCAACATGGTGGATGGGTTGGAATTGCCTCCTGAGGCGCTCTATTTTGGGTTTACACAACGTAAGCAAAATATTTGCTTTGATTTATGCGAATTTCTGCATTTTATACTTTTACTTTTTTCATTATTTACTTGTATATATACTGAAAGGAGACTAGCTCAAGGACGTCTTGTGTATTATATATATATATATATGTATAAAGAACTTTGTGTTTATTTTTTCCAGCTCTTTTTGTCCGTGCAAATAAATGGCAAGTGTAGAAAGAAATCGCATTTTTATGCGTCGAGCAGCGACGACGGCATTAACTAAGCCAAAAGAACAACAGGGATATAGCCAGGCAGCCAAGGAAGGTTGCCAGCCAGGCAGGTTGGCAGCAAACAACAAAGGCGAAAACCATTTTAGCCACTCCCATTAAAGCGGCAATTAAAAATTTCCGCTCGCCATCATCAGCAAGAGGAGCAGTAATAACAAAAGTAGCGGCAGCGCTTAAGATAAACAGCAGATTGTTTGTGCCTTCTGCTGTTAGAATTTGTAGTGAAAAATGTGAGCTGTATTACAGTGGAATTTACAAATTATACACAATTTTCTATGAAGTTAAAATTATGATTTTCAGCTGAGGGATTTCGCAAAGCACTGGCCTGCAAAAGCCATGGTTACAAATACGAATTGTTTATGGCCGATGTGTTGACGTCCCCGGAGCGTCCCACTCCGAGTTCCGAGTTCCGAGTTGTGTAGCGCCAGGCAAGTGAACATAAATAAACAAACTGCTCCGGGTAGCTGAATACAACCCACATAAATATTATGACGCAAACAAATTATATGCCATTTAAATGTAATACTAATAAGAAAATCCACTTCGTGGCTGCTTCTGCTCTTTCTTACAGTGGCCAGATTTTCATGGATGAACACAGCATAAAAGCTCTGTGTGAATGAATGTGTGTGTGGTTGTGTGTGTGGTTGTGTATATGTGTGTGTGTGTGTGGTTGTGTGTGACTGTGTGTGATGGCAGTTTCTAATTTCGGGTTTTATGATCCATAAAAATTGAGCCAAGGCGACACAAACAACAGCACCAGAAACATATACACCCAAAAATGTACACACACACACTAACTTGTGTGTGTGTGAGTGTGTGTGAGAGATAAATAGGAAAACCAGTTCACAGCATCAAGAGAAAGTGAAAATCAAAATTGTTGGTCTGCTAACTTTGAGCTATATTTGGGATTCAATTTTTTATATTAATTTGTATATGTCAAAGTGATTTTATGTATTTATTTGGCAATGATTTATTTACTTCACATTTAATTTTTATTGAAATTCGAATTGCAATTGATTTTTTTGGTTTTGTTTTTTGCTTAAATTCAATCAACATTCATGCAATATGTATTATATTTCGTGTAAACACTCGCCTTGAGCTCATAGGAATTGTATTGCAAAAATCTAATAAATATTTGATATGTTCCCGCACTCAAACTGAAGTAGACCGCGACAAATCACACCAGATACGATAATTTTATATTGTTCTGTTTGGGTTTATGTAACGCAATCTAATCATAAAAGCAATTGAAAATATTCTTATATATATTCATGACACTTCATCCTGGTAAAGTAAGCCTATTTACAAAAAAAAACAAGTAAGAAGGCTGTAGTCGAGTGAGCTCGACTACCATATACCCTGAACCAAGCTTTAATACATTAATTAACTTGCGTGGGATATGTATGTTTATCGGTTTTGGGGGATGGAGTGGGCGTGGCCGAAAAAATTTTGGAGTTAGATCTTAGTAATATACCTTCAAAGTTTGGTGACTGTAACTCTTAAATTGCGGGAGATACAGGCATTTTTCGTTTTTTGTGGGCGGGAGTGGGCGTGGTCCAAAATTTTTTTTCCACATTTATGAAGGGTGTTACTAGCAATATACCTTTAAAATTTGGTGACTTAAGTTTTCAAATTGCGTGAGATATATGGGTTTATCGATTTACACCAACAGGTGTATCGGTTTAGGTAGGTGGAGTGGGCGTGGCCATCCAATTTTTTTATCGGTCTTTGGGGGAGTTACCAGTAACATACCTGCAAAATTTTGCGACTCTAGCTTTCAAATTACGGCAGATATGCGCATTTTAAATTTCTAGGGACGAAGTTCCTGGGGGCGGCGGATGTGGGCGTGGTAAAAAAATTGGTAGGCCAATCTTTGGAGGAGGTTACCAGCAAATTACCTTATAAGTTTGGTTACTCTATCTTTAAAATATTCGGAGATATACGGAGTTATCGATTTACAATCGGAATTGTCGATTATAGGCGCAGGTGTGGGCGTGGCACCACAAATTTGTTATCGGTTCTTAAAGGCAACTATCAGTAATATAACTACAAAATTTGACGTTCCCTACTCAAAAACTGCGGAAGATATAGCCATTTGAAAATTTTTGGGTCGGGGGTGATGGGGGCGTCGGAAGTGGGCGTGGCACATGCCGATTTTTCAAGGACCTCGCCAACAACCTACCAACCAAAATTGGTGACTGTATCCATTAAATTGTGAGAGATATCTGCAATTTACTGCTATCAGAAATCTAAATGTATCGATAATTCAGAAACTGAGGCAGTTATCGAAAAAATAACGCGAACTTGATCTGCGCCTGGTATACGAGATCTTATATTCCAAATTTGAAGTCTCTAGCTCTTATAGTCTCTGAGATCCGCGTGTTCATACAGACGGACAGACGGACAGACGGACAGACGGACAGACGGACAGACGGACAGACAGACGGACAGGGCTAGATCGACTCGGCTATTGATCCTGATCAAGAATATATATACTTTATGGGGTCGGAGATGCTTCCTTCTGCCTGTTACATACATTTGCACAAAACCATTATACCCTTTTTTCCCATTTTTAATGGGTTCAGGGTATAAAAAATACAATCACATATACATTTAAAATTAGATACCCTCAAAGATTGAATTCCAAAACTGAATATTTATAAGGAAAAAAAGAAATTTGCAAGAGTTTCTTTCATTTGAAAATAAAAAGACAAAAGGACATGTCTTTTAGACTTAACCAGGCAATTTATCTAAGGATGTATGTGTTTAAATATTTCTTTACAGATGTATTTTTAAGTTGTATAATAAATATATCTTGGCTTAAGGAATCATGACTAACCTGTTTATAAATATACCTGTTTGAAACCGTCACTTTAATATTTGGGAAGCTACGTTTCCGGAATGGTTTCCTGACAGCGCTAATGCATTTGGGGTAACGACACAATTGTGACAAGGGCAACACGTGGATACTCCGAATAAAACAAGAAGAGACTTTTGTCAAACCCCAGACGGCCCCAAGGAGCCAAAAGTTGTGCACTTAACCCTTGTCCACACAGCAGGTATCCCGTTTCTAATCAAGCTCTAGTGAGAGATGCAACTGGGCAGGGAATTGCAATAGATGAAGCTTAAATGATGTGTACTTAATCGATATATGGCTATTAGAAGCTTAGCCAGAAGAGTTAACATATGAGAATCCCTGCTGCTCAGTGAAAATGCCAACAGGACGAGGCCAAACTAAACCTAATTGAATCATTAGAGTTTGTCATGCAACGTTGATTAGGATTTGGCTTCCGAAAACTTTGACAAGCAGAATGTGTGTGTGTGTGAACGTGTGTGTGTGTCTGTGGCAAATGTTTCTCTGGCCAGATGCGAGTGCTCACTACTTATATAATTTGGTGTACTATGTACAGGCCAAGTTTTCACTTTGGTCCTGTTGCTTGAAATTTATGCAAACACATTAACAAACTCTGGTGACAAAGTTGCTCCGTTAAACGAAATTCACGTAATTCTTTTTGTTGTTGTTTTATTTGCTGTCGTTGCCACGCAAAATGAAATGTCTCATGCCACGCCGTTAAAATGCTTCTGTTTTTTTTTTTATTTTTTCGTCACACTCAACAAGAGTCGACTCGTCGTGACTCGTCTCGAGTCTTGCATAGATGGGCTTCGCTGTCTTTTCTCCACAATCTCCATTAACGCATCCGGAACAGAAGCAGCATCAGCATCAGCATCAATAGCACCTTTGTTAGGTAACTCACATAATGTGATGGCGATGGCGGCAAACAAAAAATGACATTTGACTTTTAAATTGGATAATTTTTTTCGCTTTCTTTGCTTGATGGCTGCCTGGCAATCAGCAGGAAGAGATACAGCCAAATGGCAACCAAACGAGAGACAGACTGAGTGGGAGACTACAAATAATGATGCATCCAAATAGAAGCAGGAATCACTAGAAATACTGCAAAAATCGAATGTGGCTTAGCCAGTTATTTATTAATATCTCAGCACAAGCCATTTACCAACAATGGTATTAATTAATTTTGCAACAGCAAAATGCCAACAAAAACTAATAGTTATGTGCACACTGCCAAATATGGCAATGGTTATATTTTGTGGTCGGATGTGCGGAAGCCAAAAATCGGACATACATATGTATATTTTCCTATGATACCTGCAGAGGCACAACAACAACAGCAATGTGGCATCAAAATACACATATATATTTATGTACACTGCGTGTGCTTTAAGAAATGCTCTCAATTTGCATATAAATGTTGCAAACACTGCGGCAAACATGCTCAAACAAGCTCCTCTCGCCAGTGTGTCCATGTGTGTGTTTGCCTGTGTGTGTGCGTGTGTGTGTGTGTGTGTGTGTGTGTGTGCTTTATCGCCACTAACGCTAGTCACAAAAATCGCATAAAACGCACGCAAATTGCAGAGATTATGTGCCGCTTGGGCAATACTCCAACTTTCGAGTTGGTTGATTTTCACAACACATCCGTGTTTTTCACAATTTTCATTTCATATATAAAAATATAAACAATGCAAACTGGGAAATTCGCAGCACGTGCGAGCAAGTGTAACTTTATAGTTTAAAGGTATTTTAAAGTGCCGCACTACATTAAGGTGAATGTGAATTTGCTCGCTGTGCTGAGGTTGCCCGACTGAAAGATACCCTAGAGTCAATATATATGAAATACAGTAAGTATTATTTGCTTAACTCAACATGGATGAAGTCTCAAAAGCATAGGACCAAATGAGGCCCACATACATTTTCTATAAGATATCAAGCGAAAAATCAGACGAAATTTCCATTATACTTTATTTACGATATTTATTTTATTTTTTCAAATAATTAAAAAAGTACTGAAGCCAAACGAAATCCGAATTTTAATTGATTTTCCATTCATTTTTTATAGTTCTGATTTATATTTATATTAAATGTGCTGAGTATCGAAAACTTTTCCTACTTTGATTAATCGGAATTAGCAGCAAGCCATAAATTGTATATATTGCTTTAATTTTGGGGAGATAGAGAGACAGATAGAGAGTGTGAGATAGGGATGGAGAGGTTCCACTTAATCAAGCCTTTGATGTAAGAGAAATGTGAAATATTGGCATATATACATTCTATATAATATGGGTTGAAGTTAGCTTTCATTTGATTGCTAGGTGATTACGAGAGTCTGTGTTTGAGTCTCAGTATTTATGGATACATATTTGTTTGCCTGATTATTCGTGCGTCATCTGTATTCCCTTAGCTTGGCATTTGGATGAAGCTCGGGAGCAACGTGGAATGCATATTTAATATGCTCGCAAATGTTGAAAGCCAAAACCATATGCATCAATCATTATACAACTGTTGAAAGTAAAGTATGCGGAAAATTGCTGAAAAGCAGAACTCGCCATATGTAGATGAGTTTATAAACATATATGAAAATATATAGGAAATTTGTTTGGTTTATTCTGATGGAGGGCCTGAAAAGAAATATAAAATTAACAATTGATTCAACGCGCACAATTCACTTAAAAGGAGCGTGTCGAGACTGAGATATTGTTTCTACATAATTGCTTTTGTTTGGTACCAGGGAAATGGATACAGAAATAGCATACTTTTGTGCGTCTTGTGTTACAAGTTGGCACACGCATGTAATGGAATTCGGTGAAAATGGATTTGGATTTGCACAGAGCTCACCGGATCGGCACGCACACGGGCACAGGCACAGGCAAGGGCATGGATACGGGTACCGTAACAGGCGTGGGCACAGGGATAAGGAGAAAAATGATGCTGGTGCTGGTGATGGAGCTGGTGCTGAAGATGGTGCTGATGCTGATGCTGATGATGTGTGCGAAGTTGTACGTGACGCCAGCGAAGCCGAGCGCCAAATGGCAGATTATGTCGCCAGGCATTAAATCACTGGGTGCAGGTAAAATATGCGATGCTTAAGCAAAATCAATTCTATTTATACGTGAGCGCATAAATTGCGAGCACACAACAACAACAATAACAACAACAACAACAAAAACAACAACAAGGGGAGTTAAACAGGAGTCTGGCAGCAGACTGCCAACTGGCGAGCAAAAGTGCCACATGTTAAACGCGCAATGGCAATAAAATAGAGCAGTTTCCCAAATCAGAACCATGGCCTAAGCCAGCAGTAAGCTGTTTATTTCGACTGATATTTACTAGGGGTATTACCAAACAGCGACTACCAGCCAATACACACAGCTGTGCACCCCTTTCTCCCCATCCTCCCCCCTGCCAAAAGGTGTACGCCTACTCCAGCTATTGCCTACTTTTGCGGGCGTTGCGTGGGCAACGGCCAATTCTGTGGCATGGCCCGCAAAATGGCACGTGTCGATGTTCATTAGTTGTAAGTGCGACATATATACATTCAATTATTCAGCCTTTTGGCTTCGACTTCGTCTTCGTCTTCGCCTTCGGTTTTGACTTAAAGTAAACAGCTGTGGGCTGCTATGCTGTGTACCTGTTTTCATGCCTCAACAACAACATCAGATAATTGCCACAATTTACATAATAACTCATATTGACAACATATGCTATTTTTGGGAATACTTGAAATCACAAATTGTAAAGATAACCAAACGCATAATGGCTTTAAATGAAGTGTAGGAAAACAATAAACAGTTGCATGCACCATTGTGGAAACCATTAAGGCCATTTTGTTTTCTCTCGAGTGCCATTTGTGTTGCCGTCTTCGGGAAAATTATAAGCGTTGAGGGTTTACTGTAATCTGCTTCGCTTAAGGGAATCGAGATACAGAAATCGTTTTGATAAATTTTTCATTTCGCAAAATTTGCTGCTATTTTTTCAGCTTTTGTGTCTTAATTCCGAAAATAATACAAGCAAATTAAATGCCAGCTGTTGCAACATTTTCAAAAAAATATTATTGTTTTAGGCAAAATACTCCATTTTATATTTTTTGAATATGCCTTTTCATACATACTTTATCTGCGTAATTGTGGTAGAAATCTTTTTGTGGTACACCACCGCAATAATTAATTCAATTTTGATTTGAAAATGTCAAAACAAACACAGAGTTAGATGGAAAGAGAGAGAAAGAGGGAGAGAAAGAGAGAGAGAAACGGACCAGAAAACCACAACCGCTGGTTGATTATTATGCGCATAATTTTCGAAATTTTCGTAAAATGTACGCTTCAATTTTGTAGCGCTGTCAAAGCATTTTGCGGTTGCTGTCAAATGCAATTTCCTAATGTCACATTATGACTAAAGGACAGATGCAGAAGTCAGACCACCAACCACTATTAATGTGGCAGAAGCCTTTAGCATTCAATTCGCATGATATTCTTGTAACATGCACAAATGACACTATTAAATGTCATTTAATGCGACCATCTGTCGAAAAGTTTTACAAATATGTACACAAGATGTAAACACACACAAATTAAAATATTTCTTAGATTTTTATAGTAGTTTTATGGATAGACAAAGATGTCAAACAACTGAAAATATATGCATATATACATATATATAACTCATTCACCATAGGAGCTCAGCTATAGTTTTTCTGAATTGCAACATTGGGTTGTCGAATGTTTTCAATTTGTTGAAAAACAAAACAAAGCTCCTAATGGTAAAAGCGTGTAGTCATAAATGACAACAGCGAAGGCTGAGAAGTTTACAAAAGCCAGTCAAATGGAATTTGACTTAATTTATGGCACTCGGCTTGCCTCAATAACATGAGCTAATATAAAACATGACGTCGCACTTTATTGACCAAACCAGATACGCGTATTCGTCTACCAAATCCTTCAAAGCCACAACCAAGAATCCGGCATTCATCAGGCAAGCAGGCTGCCATTTTATATTTAAGGGCAATGCGCACATGCAAAATGGCCGCTGGTCTCCCTGTACACTTGTCTGTGTGTTTGTTTGTGTGTGTTTATGCGATGAAAATAAAACTAAATAGCGCGCGTAAACACAAACAAAGTCTCAACTGGAACTATTAAGTAAATTATCGGCAAACAATACTAAGGACTACAAGAAGTCCAAGAAACACACACAAACATATCTACACACACACGCACACTTTATTTTGTGGATGTGTGTGTGTGCGATGACGCCAGCATTTTTGGACTTGACTGCAACATGAAATTTTAAGGCACCCACAGCGGAAATCACAAGAGTTAAACGCTCATCAATAACACTTCCCCTTCAATTCAAACACATTTTCAGTGGTCTGGCGTGATTTATGACATTGCTGTTTTGAGTTTGACGAGTTTTAATGTGTTTTTGTGTGTGCGTGTGTGTGGGAGTGTGCGTGTGTGTGGGTATGTATTTTGTCATGTCTTCATACTAAAATCCAATTGGTTAATTGGTTTTGATTTGTGGGAAATTCGATATATACCTACAGTACGACAGTTTTGATGTCAATCTTAAACTGCGAAGCCTAAAAGTATGCAGCATGTTTTTCAATTTCCTCAATTTCCGGCCTACGTCAATCAATGCTCGCGACAGGTTGCAAGAGAGAGGACCTTGAACATGAGACATGCCTGCTCTGTTTTAAGCGTTTAATCGAGTATATTTGCGAGTGTGTGTGTGTGTGTGTGTATACAAGTATGTGTAAGTTCACGTGTGAGCGAGTATAAATACAAAATTGAATATTCATGAGCGCTCTAGCGAGCATGTCACCTCGCGAATCCGTCAAACAAAACCGTCCCATCGACATACAAATGTGCAGTACATTAACTGTCAACCGATGGGATAAGAGTTGATGCTATAAACTCATGTCAGTCCAGGCGGGTTTTGGCCATTAGGTTTTACTTTTATTGCTGGTCGTGTCGTAAATTAACGCAAGCTGCAACAAAATGTTGGGCCATCAGCCCGAAATTCTGGCGACAATAAGCACACATAAAATAAACAGTGCTTCTCGTCAGGCGCATTATTCTGAAAGGCAAACATTAAATAATACACAAACACTGGCAATGAGAGCCGCACAATGGACATCATCATACACGTGCACACACACACACACTTACCCACACACATATAAGATGTGCCTGAGCAGCAATCATACTGCGTGGATCACAGAAGGAAGTCGAAGGGGAACGGGGTTGTGACTGCTTCATTGCCACCGCGTCAAACTTTACTCAGAGTTTTTTTTTTGTTGGCCTGGGGGCCCCTATTGTCAGGCCAGGACTACAGAAGCACCGCCGCAACACAACACGCACGAGTTGTCAGTTAGTCGAGCGATGGTGGAACGGTCGCGTCACGTTTATTGTCGGCCTTTGTGCTGGCACAATACAATACAATGCTAACCATACGTTTACACATACAATATGTAAAAGTTTGAGATGTTGCCGTCTGTGGTCTCAACCTTGACACTTGACGGCCAAGGCTTTAAAGGCATAAGGGATAAATTACACGCTTCGAAAGCAGCACCAGGTCACAGTTTAGCTGTCGAGCCAGACAAAGCTGCAGTTTCTGGTCCGATTGGTGAGCCTAAAACTTGGGTGCTCCCACTGACAACTGTCGCCATAACTCACTCCTGCAGTGATACACACTGAAAAATAAACAGTTCGGTGTGTTTAATATTTAAGACTTAAATCTTTTTTAAGCTGCAAGAATATAAATTGATAGTATAAAATAAATACTAAAATAGATATTCAAATGAGGTAAGCTGCCCTTGGCGATTTTTAAAAGGTTATGGACCCTTGATTTTCGCAAGTGTAGCAACACCGTACAACCGGAAACCCTTGCATCAAAACTTGGTAACGACACTTGGGCAAACAAGTTGCGGTCCGCAGTGCATAGCAGCCTTAACAATTTACTTTATCGTTGTCATTTGAGTGGAGGGACCAATGAAGCAAGTTGGCCATTTATTTTCATCAAGGATTGCAGGAACTGTTGCTTCCTCCTTGATGTTCAATCAAGGTGCGTCCATAAAGGCACTGCGCCATAAATAAACTCAACTCAACCCAAATCACCTGCTCCCAGGACGAAATCAACGTAATCAGAGAGAAAAACGAAAAAAATCATTTCAAAAAGACCCAAAAAAAAAAGGGAAAAAAACAGCAGCAATAACGACATTTATCTCAAAAAGTTCAAAGGGCCGTCGGCAAAGACTGAATCGACGTCGAAATCAACGTGTTGACAGTTTAATTTCAGTAAAATGGACAAATTCCAGGAATCCATTTTCGCTGCCATCAAATGTCAAAAGTGAATTTTGGTTTTTCTATGAAAAGCCATTTTGAAATACATATATTACTCATCCTAAAAGCTATTTAGTAACAAGAAAAAGAGGGTTAAAATAAATGTTGTGGGCACAGAGTATTTAATAGTCGATAATTTCCACATTTCCATGTTTTTTTTTTTGTCCACGATTTGAAGTGATTCTGAATGATCGTAATTTCTTAATAAATGAGCAATTAAATAAAGTTAAGACAATTTACAATTTTAATAAAATAAATTAAAAAATTAAGTCCACTTTACTACTTTAAATTGTAAACGTATTTTTTCTCGACTTCTCTAATTTAGATATAAATTAAATTTTAATTTAAAATAAGGAGGTAGAGAAAAATCCAGTAAGTGCAACTAAAATATAATTGATTAAGATTTTATGGCATCCAAAGCAAAGTCAAAGGATATAAGATGGATGGCTCCTGGCGGATGCCTGTCAATCATTTTGAGCGTTAGACTCGTTAAGACAGTTTAATAATAGATATGTTCGGCAAGCCGCAATCAGCCAAGTTAATTAATGGTTAACACGCAGCACTCATAACTAATTGACTGTGAATGATACCCACATTTATATATATATATACATATATATATATACCGATATATATATTTATGGTGTAATAGCGTGTTGTGCTTTGTGCGTGTGCCTTAAACTGAGCGTTAAGTGGGTGTTTGTAATAAATGGAAGGGTGTGTGCTTAACTTGGTGACAGAATAACTAAATCGCTTAGTAATCGGGGGGCTTGACCAAATGGCTGACCTCCACTTATCGCTGTGACTCTATTTAACTGAAATTTCGATTTTTAATTGGTCGCTGTGGGATCTTGGTTAACTGGAGTAACAGCGTCAATTAGATTGATTGCGTTTGCGGCCTCAGGTAATCCAGTTCCGGGCCAAATGAGCCATGAACAGTTGTTAATTTAATTTGGCTAAGTACAATTGGCCACTCAATCAGTGTGTTCCCAACATGCCAGGTTTTATTTGTATTTAATTAAAAAGCGTAAACACAAAACTTAGAACTATACAAAAACCAGCAGGCGCATTAGCCTGCTATTTATTTGCGCCAGAATTATTGTTCCACAAACTGGGAGTGGGTGAGTGGGTGGGATGGCGACTTAGTTCAAGTTTCCACTCGTATCCTTAATTAGTGTGCATTAAGTTAATTGCGAAATGCTTGTGGAGAATTGAATGGAATCCAACATTTGCCTACACTCCATATGTATGCACTGATTTAACCCAGTTTTTAATTACATTTGCTTATATAAGCAATATGATGCATTAGGCGCTTACATAAAATAATAATTAAATTAAGCGACCGTTGGCGATTATCTAGTTATGAAATAATTATGCAAATTCTCTCATCTGACCCTGACACCCAATCAAAACCAAACAGAAAGCAAAATCAACAGCAACTTTGCCAACTGAGAACCAGTTAAATAATCGCAATAAACCCCAGGACTCAACACTGCCCACTGCAACAACATTTTGCTCTGAAGTGGCCTGGCAAAAGTTCCATTCAACTGCTTGCCCCAAATTGAAGCACATTAAAGCCAATCGTAATGCCAAAAGCTATGCACTGGCCAACAGATTGGCTTAGCTCTGCTTAAACTTTAAACATTTGCTTGGCATACAATAAATAGCAAAGAAATTCTAAAAGCAGAACAAATGCCAAGTGGGAGCCACTACAGTTCAGACATTTTATTTTTATTTTTTCTAACTTCTTGGAAGCTGCTGGTCGTTGTTCACTATGCTGTTTGTTGGGGGCAAGGTGGCAAGACTTGTGCAACTAAAAAGTGCAGTCATTTGCATGAATTTGACTGAATTAGCATGCACAAAGCAGAAGGGCACACTTAACTCATTAGCTGTTTGCAGTTGCCCCAGTTGAATGTAAATTACTGTGTGTGGCGAAGGGGGGGTGGCATAGAGACTCATGATTAAGCATAGGTGCCGCATCGTTCACAGTCAGATTCACATTCGCATTCACATTTGTGCGTGCAACAAAACGCTCGCAATTAAAACAATAATCAGAATCAGCGACGGATGCAATTAGAGCGAATGAGGCGTATAATTATTTATTCTGTGAGAATGTGAATGTTCGTTATGAACAGACACACACACACACACACACACAAAACACACTATCGCACACTTATTAAACACACAGTTAGACAAATCCCCTTAATGGCATTAAATAAGTCAATTTCCGGTTTCCTTGTTGCCTCGTCGCTAATTTTTCTTTTGCAGCCCAACAAAGCAGGACAGCCCTGAATAATTGCGCCGGGAGCAGGGGGGGGAAACTCAGAGTCGTCGAGAGAGCAACGACTGATGAAAGAAATTTGTGAAATTAATTAGGCGTTAATTGTAATTTTGAGCAAACAAAAAGAGTTTAATTAATTTACCTACCAACGGCGGAGAATGCGTAGCCAAAAAATGTGGGCAAAACTTTTGGAAAACGCACTCAACGGCAGCCAAATACAATTTCACACTTCGTCTAGCGCCCATTGTTGCCTCCCGAGGAGCCTCAGCCACCAATGCATACACATAAGTCCCCAGACGGAGCCGAACTTTAACCGGAGGCATGGGGCCAACATCTCTCGTATGAGGCATTTTTCTTTTCTGTTTCTATTGCCTGCTGCGACCAGAACCCTGACTCTGACTCTGCTCCCCTTCGTCTGCCCCGAAGTCTGTCTCCGACTGTTAAGATCTGACTTTAATGCTTTCACTTTCGCATTCGCTTTTGGTTTCGCTGACTTGCTGGCTGAGTTTTCTGGACGCCTTTCTGTGTCTGGGCCTGTTAATTAATTGACTTGGCACGCTCGAGCTGTGTGCCCAGATCTGGCTTGGCTGCTTCTCGAAAATTAACTTTCTCCATTTTCATATCGCTTTTGTCTTGACTCTCTCTGTCCGTGGCATTTTCCTTTACACTGAAAGTGCAACTGGCAAATGGCAAACGCAATTGTGCTCTTTGAGCATCACTTTGAGAGTGTTGCCAAAAATTACCTGACGCAAAATTCAATTTATTTCGATCCAAAAGCATTCATGCCAGATTGAAGTATACAATTTATTTAAAATTTACATCCACTTGAAGTGAATACTTTAAAAAGCAGCGCAAATTAAACTAACAGATTGTTTAGTATTTAAATAAATAAATCCAAACAGAAGTGTAGCAATGTATCAATATTTATACATCTAAATTAAATTAAAGATGTAACTATGGGATTAATATTTATACATCTAAATTAATCCCATAGTTACATCTTTATTGTGTATATTAAAATAAGACCGCCTTAAGTCCAAAAAATAACAAAACAGAAAATGTTTCACAATTCTGAATTTAGTTCGCAAATTTAAAATATAAACCAATTTTGACTCATTCGACAATATTCATTTTAATACAATAAATATGTTTGTACATATTTCTCTCAGCACATTTATAATAACAATTTAAAATTTCTTTAAGAATATTTGCAGTTAGGGGTATTGTTGTAATGTTGTTTAGATTATCCAGCATATTCGCAAAGTTTGCTCAAATAATATTAGGTTTATGCCCCATGCTGCAGCTTATGTGCTCTCAAAGTAATTGAATTGAATCGGAACATGTCTACCCTAGAAAACCCACTATTGAAATTATGTTGCTGGGGGGGCGACTTGCCTTGGCAACGTGCAGCAGCAACAACAACAACAACTACGATACCGTATTTACACGCTACGTTAAAGTTGTGCAGCTCAGTGAGTTGGGTTGAATGGGGTTAAGTTCAACTGCCACACGGAGGATATTATTTTATTATGAGTTCTTTGGCTCCGCACACGATACGTGTCCAATTGAATTGGCATCACCGGATGCACAACAATTGCATTACTCATACAATCAATGCCTGCATTTATAGGATTCAACACCTAAAAAATAAACAAAAAACATCGATTGAGTTCCACTTGCTGATACTGTTTGCTTATGCAAATTGATCAATCAACACTGAAGAGCTTAACAAAGTTAATTTACCATTTAATGTTTGCTCATTTAATTGTTTGTTTTTTTTTTAAGTATTTATTTGATTTGATTGATTTTCCCCTGCTTTTTTTATTGTTTAATATTTGTATTACATTCTTAAATTTGTTAAACAGAGATTAACAAACTAACTTACCTCTTTCGCAGTTTTTTAATAACCTATTCAATTATTTATTTTTCAGATTCACATAACACAATAATACAACTATTTTTAAGCTCGATCTTTAGGCATTGTCATCGCCATCAATTTTCCACACTTGTTTAATATTATATTCATTTATTTTTTATATTTTTTTAAATATTCATTTATTCATTCACTTGTTCACTCAGTTTTGATTTTCAAATCTCGCGCCTTTGTTTTTAGTCGTCTGTCTGTAAGGGTCTGAGCCTCTGGCCCACTGTCAGTTGAGTTGAGCACTGGACTCTCGATGGCTGGCTGGAGTATCACACAACCACGACGCGACGCGTTCCAAAACGTACTGCAAATCGTTGTTTAGGGTCCAAGTCTGAGATTTGTTCACGGCAAAAGTCGTGCACGGAAATTCACCACGGCAAACACGAGCCTGCACGAGGAGACGCTCGGCTCACCCATGTGGGTCTGTGGAGCAGCAGCCGATGCCTGAGTAGGCGAAAAGTGAAACCACTGGCACGGACTGTTGTTATTGAGGCAGGTTAGTGTGTTCGTCAGATTGTGCCATCTCTCTCTCTCTCTCTTTCTATCTCTCTCTTTAGAAATTTGTCCTGCGATGTTTTGATTAAACTGGAAGTGCGATGTTATTGGCCGCTGATAACAAGTTTATAGCTTACAAGTAAACTGTTGCGTGCATTGTCCTTGCGATTGCTTTTAATATTATTTCTTTACTTTATTAAAAAAAAATATCGAAAATTAAAATTCATGGAAATAAATTATAAAAAAAATACAACATTTAAATCCTCTTGTGGAAATTTAAAAGTTCTCCTTGACTATAAATTTGTGAAAACTGAACCTATTTTCGAAGCAAAACCAATTTATTTATGTTATTGTATCAAGAATAATACAGAATTTATATTGTGAAAAAAATACATTTGGATCGAAACGTACGTTTTATAAAAAATTCATTTGGAAATTAATCAACATTTTTTACCGCCATAACTCCTTCAAAACTGAACCTATTTTGGAAAGCAATGCTTTTTTGACAATCATTTGGCTTCTAGATTAATGGTACATTTAAATTTGAAAATATGATTCTGGGTCGTAATTATTTTCAAAAACTCAATCTGAACCTATTACCAATAAATTTGAATAGGGCTTAGCTCCTGAAATTAACTGCTTGAAATCAAAATCATTTTATTCAGATGCCGACTAAGAACAATATTCGATGTTCTCGCTCTGCTTCCAAGACATGCGCAGATTTTTGGGAGCGACGGGCACAGCTGTTGAGCAATGTTCGGCGTGGTGAATAGTGATCCCACTGATAACAACTGATAAGAATGCATTTCAATTGCACCCACCGACAACAGCAAGCCGCAGCAAAAACAATACCACAACTTAGGCTCCCATTGCAAGGGGAATAATTAATGCATGATATAATCTGCGTGGATGTCACAATCGAGTCAAGTGATGGAACTGGCAAAATGTAACAGGGGATGCAGCTCTCTAAGAGCGTGGTTGGAGGGTGGAGTGGGGGAGGGGATGGGTGGGTTCGAGGGGACTTTGCAAACTACAGAACGAGCTTCGTTACAGACACAATTAATGAGCAGCGTTGCACAATTAGGGAACTACCTCAATTATACAGTCAGCTGCAGTCGGCATCGTCAGAAGCTGCGTCGACTCTTGCCCCACAATTTACATAGTTTCTGTCATCTTTGTTGCTGCTCTTGTTTTCATACCCTGAACCCATCCACAACAACCTCCGACGCTGTATAGTATATATATAGTATATAGTCTTGAACAGCCAAGTAAGTCCAACAACTTTCAACTTGGGTAGCCGGATAATCAGAGAGAAACTTGTCAGATAAACTAGAATAATATAATATGTTTAATAGCTGGGTATCTCGTAGTCGTCGAGCTCACTTGACTACAACTTTCTTGCTTTTTGTAGTTGATGGCGGTGGCTGAATTTGTAATAGCAAATTTTGTGCCGGCTTTGACAGTTTTTTTTTTATACCCTCCCATTAAAAATGGGTATAATAGTTTTGTGCAAATGTATGTAACAGGCAGAAGGTAGCATCTCCGACCCCATAAAGTATATATATTCTTGATCAGGATCAACAGCCGAGTCGATATTGCCCTGTCCGTCCGTCTGTCCGTCTGTATGAACACGCGGATCTCAGAGACTATAGGAGCTAGTTTCTGAATTATCGATACATTTCGATTTCCGATAGCAATAAATTCCACATTAAGATCGGACAAGAAACACCAGTTATAGTCGAAAATATATTCTCATATTGATCTCATTTCTATCAGCAGCCGCAAGCCTTTTCTGTATACATATAAATAGGTGAGCGCATGTATGAGAAAAAGATGGCATGATAATCGACGCTAGCGTCATTGTATTTGTGTGTATTCTGCAGAGCCCAGATAAGTACTGTTTTGTGCACGTATGTATGTCTGTATGTATGTATGTATATGCTTGTGAGCAAAAATACTCTGTAAGAAATGCACTTGCAGAACTAAACATTTGAGTGTAAATCATTTTAAAGGGAAATTTGCCAATAAAACTAGAATATATTTATCAACTTGGTTAAGGGTATATCGTAGTCGAGCCAACTCGACTACAGCATCTTACTTGTTTTCTTCTTGCGTTTTGCTAGCCAACTATTTTCTAGCAACAGCCACAGAATATCAACTATGCGACTAAGACATACCCAGTGATGATTGTTCGAGAAGTTCCTAGATAATTAAAAAATATATATAAAAATTTGACCTGTTACTATAATCGCATTGCACAACTTATAGAAAATGAATCATAATAATTATTATTAAAGTTTAAACAGTTCATACAATTACATGCATACATCATATATGTGGGGGTTTATAAATTATTCAACAACATTGTAAGTCTATTTAAACCTACACTAGCGTATTAATTCTTAATACCGTGAAATGAACAGATGCCCCACCCTAATGGCTATAAAAGTCGACTGCTTACTCTTACCAGGAATCAAAAGTGTTGCCGCTTTGCAATGTCATCGACATTCCGGCTTATAAAACCAGCACCTCTAACGGAACGAGTGCGAACCCGGGAGGCCTGCACTTATATGAATCGAGTTTTTTGGCTGATTGGCTGGCTGCCCCCGAAGGAGCGAAATTGGCGATATCTCATCTGGACACTTGTCTGCTTCTTCAATACCGTATTCTATCTGCCACCGGCCTTCGTCATCAGCTATGTGAAGGAATTTAGCAATTACTCGCCTTACCATTTTTTCATTTCAGTACAAGGTGCATTTTATGTGTTAGGTACATCAGTAAATTCCCTCATCACATACAGGTTGCTATGGCGCTTTGAAAAAATACACACCATACTTGACAGATTGGATGTGCGATTATTGAACGACGGGGATCGTCGAAAGATACATGAAGTTGTTGCGCGTTGCAACTATGTGTTTCTAATCTACAGCATTTTCTATTGCGGCTCTGTGTGCACCAATGTCTTGACAATGCTGCTGTTTGGCAAGCCAACTTGGGGCGTCTATATTCCGTTTGTAGACTGGCGAGATGGCCCAGTCAGCTTCTGGCTTCAGATAATCTACGAGTATGTTTCTATGACCTTTGTTGTGCTGCATGCGGTAATTCCGGATGCAGGTTCCCTCCTCTTCGCGATCATCTTTCGCGCACATTTGGATGTGCTAAAAGATCATATACGAAATTTACGCACGGATCCCGACAAAACGGAGCAGGAAAACTACGAAGATCTAGTTAATTGCATCATGGACTACAAGCTAGTATTAAGGTGAGACTGAATATTACTTTAAGGCTTAAAGTTATGTGAAATTTATTTTTTGGTAGTTGCTGCGACATGATACGTCCATTTATATATCGAACAATATTTGTGAAGTTTCTGCTGATTGGATGCATTCTTGGCCTGACCATATTCAACATTTTATTCTTTGCGAATTTTGGGCAAACCATTGCCGGCATAAACGCTATTTTCCTACTTGTCTCGCAGACGTTTCCCTTTTGCTACACATGCGATTTGCTAAGTTGCGACAGCGAGGACTTGTCCAACATTATTTTCCAATCCAACTGGATCGACAGCGAACCGCGCTACAAAACCACTCTGATTACCTTCATGCACCATGTGCAACAGCCGATCATTTTTATCGCTGGCGGCATATTTGTCGTCTCTGTGAACAACAATATAAGCGTGAGTCGATTATATATATATATATCTTATTTAGATATTTACTTTTTTCACTTCATAATTGCAGATGGCAAAGTTGGCTTTAAGTATTATAACCCTAGCAGAGAACATGAATATCGCTGAAAAGTTTCAGTAGAATCAATTGGATCAACTTTTTCCCTTAGTGATGTGGCAGCACTCTAAGGCTTATCGTATTAAGCAGAGGGGGCAGCTCCTCAACTCTACATAGTTCCATAGATTGAAGGTCTCCAAAGGAAAAATCGATCCTCTTTATGAATAGCTGGAAACGCCCTAACTCTTACCTAACCGCTTAAAATAATACCCTATGCACCGCCATGGACAGGTAGTTTCAAGAACTGCACTAAATGCTTTCTATTCAGCTACTTGTTTCGTTATAAATTGATTCGCAAATATGAGTTTTTTGTCTTAAATTCGCATATTAGATTTATAATGTATTACCACAAAAGAAATCAGTTAAATTAATGCGTTTTTATCATAAATAAAATCTATTAACTTTATGCGATTTCATACTTTGACACGAAGATCGGCCAAAGCACCTTTCTTAAGCCATAAATTGAATGTTAAGAAACTTGGCTACATCCACACGGCACCTGTTACCAGATGATATTACTTATTGGTATCAGAGTATTTCGCAGTCGGTTAGGACTGCAACGTAATCTGTTGGTTTAAAGTTAATATATAATCTGCCTTCCACTGGATTGCAGTTGTGCTAAAAAATAAAAATAATCTGAAACATTTTATAGCACGATAACAAATTTGTGTTGTCACGCCCACACCTGCGACAATTGCGATATTGCTGAAATTGTAAATCGACAACTCCGTATATCTCCGAAAATTTTAATGATATAGTAACCAAACTTGGAAGGCAATTTGCTGGTAGCCTCCTCCAAGGATTGGCATATCAATTTTTGGACCACACCCACAACCGTCGCTGCTCTTGCTTTTATACCTTGAACGGATCAGAGAGAAACTTGTCAGCAAAACTAGAATAATATAATATGTTTAATAGCTGGGTATCTCGTAGTCGTCGAGCTCACTCGACTACAACTTTCTTACTTGTTGTAGTTGATGGTGGTGGCTGAATTTGTAATAGCAAATTTTGTGGCGGCTGTGACAG
Organism: Drosophila kambysellisi; assembly: GCA_035042185.1. Taxonomy (NCBI): domain Eukaryota; kingdom Metazoa; phylum Arthropoda; class Insecta; order Diptera; family Drosophilidae; genus Drosophila; species Drosophila kambysellisi. The sequence continues at coordinate 9,331,284 of JAWNLS010001251.1, forward strand.
TTTTTTTTTTTTTGCTGCTGTTTAGACACAAGGCCAGGCAAGAACAGGGGCAGCCCTTTAATTATGATAATTACATTGTTGTCGCGCTCATTTTGCTGTGGCAGCTGCTGCGCTTTCCACCGTTGGGCATTCATACTGCCGCATGCTGTCACGTTCCTTGCAGCCGCCCGACCATAAAATGTGTCTTGCATAATTTTCTTCGTCATTGCAGCCAATAACATTTTTCACTTAGAACAAACATATTTTACATAGCCGTTTTACCTATATTATTTAATAAACTAAGCTTAAGGAAGTAGATAATAATAGTGCAATTTAAATTTAAAAACAATGCTCAAATCTATTCACTTAGCTAAGAGAAGTGGGGTATTTAAGTGAATGCAATTATTATAATATTACTTTTTGTTTAATTCTGAAAATAGCTTATTTAAATGTATTTAAGAGGCAGTTTGATGCCAGTAAATAGCGAAGAGTGTCTCGAGTAATTGGATTCTGGTTGGAATTGTCTGTCGCGGCAGCAATTAAAGCCAGCTTTATGCATACCAAAAATTGAATCGAAAATGCAGTTGCGCACAAACTAAGAGCTCGTTCTGGGAATCGGAAAATGGGAATTGTGAAATTGGCGTATTGATGGTTGTTGTTGGCAAATTGTCATTTGGTTATGTATGCAACAATTGATGTGTCTGCCAGCAAATTCGCAACATGTTTTTTGGTCAACACAACGCAATTGTGATGGACGTCCCAGTGTGTGTGTGTGTGTGTGTGTGTGTGTATGTGTCCTGGCTTGAACATGCTAATTGCACGAGCCATCAATGCCATTCCGGTAATATCAGCCGCATAGTTCAACTTTCGAGCTCTACCATGAAGTAATTAAAAGCGCCATAACTTTTTGGCCGCTTCGATGGGTAAACGACCCAAAATGAAAACAAGTAAGATGCTGTAGTCGAGTTGGCTCGACTACGATATACCCTTAACCCACTTGTTAAATATATTTTAGTTTTATTGGCAAATTTCCCTTTAAAATGATTTGCACTCAAATGTTCAGTTCTGCAAGTGCATTTCTTACAGAGTATTTTTGTTCGCAAGCATATACATACATACATACAGACATACATACGTGCATGAAACAGTACTTATCGGGGCTCTGTAGAATACACACAAATACATTGACGCTAGTGTCGATTATCATGTCATCTCTTTCTCACACATGCGCTCACCTATTTATATGTATACAGAAAAGGCTTGCGGCTGCCGATAGAAATGATATCAACTTGGGTAGAACTTTGGTGTTTCTTAAGCGATCTTAATGAAATTTCGGCAATTAAGCAATAATATGTATATGCATATTATGTATAAATTAGAAGCCTCTGCCTTTTAAATTGTGGAATTTATTGCTATCGGAAATCGAAATGTATCGATAATTCGGAAACTGAGGCAGTTATCGATAAAATAAAGCAAACTTGATCTGCGCCTGGTATACGAGAACTTCTATTCCAAATTTGTTCATACAGACGGACGGACGGACAGACGCACAGACAGACGGACGGGGCTATATCGACTCGGCTGCTGATCCTGATCAAGAATATATATACTTTATGGAGTCGGTGATGCTTCCTTCAGCCTGTTACATACATTTTCACAAAACCATTATACCCTTTTTACCCATTTTTAATGGGTTAAGGGTATAATAAATGCAGAATCGACAATGTGTGCAAATTTATTTGTGTAGCACGCTTTTAGGGAACGCGCCACAAAATGTGACACGCAGCCAAACCGCTGACAATTTATGTCAGCTGCATTAATTATCAACAACATTTTTTGTCATTTTGCAACATGCCAACCTGCAATAATGCCAGATGATGCTATCTGCCATTCACATATGCACTTTGTGCTTATAATGTTTTGCAATATAATAGGATTACCACAACTATTATTCTATTAATGTTTGCAATAAAATACCTAATTAACTTTCTAAAATGAAATGAAATGTTAAATAAAGCTTAGCTCAAAACACAGAGCAAAACATATAATCACACTCAATTCATAGACATTAATCAAGTTCGAATAATGCTATTCGACATTAAGTATCCTTTCATGTTGTGTATTTGCCGTTGTTGTACTTTGCCATCCAATTAGATGACTTATTGAAGCGACAAATCGATTTCTGCAAAAGCAACTAAAGGATGAATTTTATACGTATTAAATAGGCAACCGCAACCTGAATCGAATTTATAAACGAATCCAATTAAATACATTTACTTATTCAATAATTGTCATTATTCTAATTGATGTGACCACGCGAACGCGTGTCTATAATTATTTAATTTATAGAAGCAATTTAAAAGCCATTTGAAAATAAGTATACAAAATGCGACACGCCACTGAATGGCTCAATCAAAAGAAGAAGAACGTCGGACAGAACAAAACAATTGTAATTAGCAGCCAGAGTTTGTTCAGCAGACCCACTTTGAATTATTTACAGGAAGATGAAGTGCATCCAAGTCTGCTTAGTTTCAAGAGCAGACCTACTCTGGAGTAGTGGCTGGTGGAATGCTGTGCATCCATATTGATAGATTCCTTCTATTTTCAAGATTGTCTTCTCATCTTTCACCAACACAATACAAATGCGAAAACAATGACCTTTCATTGGGAGCAAAAGAACATTAATAAAACTTAAAATGCAGTCAATGAATTAAGCTAACACTCAGCAGTTCTGCTTTTGGCCTTAGTAACTTCCATCTTTATCATCGGGTCGTTATCAAACTTGCTGGTCATAGGGATGAATTGCCAATTCTTTGTGTCAATACTCAATAATGCAACACATTTAAAAATGCAGCTTCAACGCTCTTTTTGATTTGTAAGCTGGGAAAGCATTTTCATCAAATGAGAAAAATGAGCATATGAAAACTGCTCAAAAGGAATATCTCCGTCAGCTTAAGATTGCTTAATAAATGAATTTACAAAGTGATTCTGTCTTGTTTAATTTAAAATGTTTACAAAATAAATAAATTTACTAAATCTCCCATTAAGATACAAATTCTCTAATGATTCTGATTTCTGCTTATAATATATTTTTACTGCTTTTGTTGGATAAATTTAATCTGCAATATAATAATAATTATATTTGAATAGAGAAATAAAACCAAAATACTTAAAAGGTATAATTTGTTAAGCTTAAATTGCCATCTATATTTTCGAATCACTCTAATAAATCAAACCGCTCTTAACGAGCATATGAGTCACCTAATGGCCAAGGCAATTAAAATGCAGTTAAATTCATAAATGAATATTGCATTGCACATTTGCATTTGCATTCGGAAAGTTTTCAATTATTCATTTGTAAAGTGGCAAGTCGAATGGCCAATTTTAAAGTGATGATAGAGCAAACTACAACTAATTTGAAATTTGATTCAGCTGTTTGAGAAACATATGTGTTTTAAAAACAAAATTAAGAAACTGAAAATCTAACTATTATTAGTCGATTTTTGAATTTTAAATTTAAGTTAGATATCGGCAGGGCGACACCGGTCTGCAGGGGCATGTATTCATAGAAATGTCTGAGATACCCATTCTTACTTTATTCTTCTTGGATTCAACGAAGCAGAAAGTAAAATTCAAAACCCAAAACCTATTTGTTCCTTGAGTAACAGGCTTTGGTGAGGGCAAGTCGAAATGTAATTATTGTTTTAAATTATTAAATATTATAAAAGCATCTAAATATGATCCAATTGAAAAGGTGTGACTTGGAGATACCGTAGATTTAAATACAACGTTTACGTGTAATCAAAGTACAATTTAATGAAAACCTGATTGTGCTTATCCTGTCCTTTTGAAGCTATTTTACAAAAGGGAATTAGAGAAGTTGCCTTTTGTATATTAAATGTATTTGAATCGATTTATTAAATCTAAAAATATATAATAGCATTATAATAGGACCACGCAATAGGACCACGCAATCGCTATTTATAATGAGTTAATTACATTAGCAATTCAAGAAACCTTCAAAGAACTTAAATACAGCTCTGCACAGGACAGCTCAATCAGAGTAATTCGAATCAGAGCGCCGACAACTACGCCATGGAAGTCAACAGCTTGAGTTTATTCAAGAGTCACTGGCTCGTCTGGAAAATACTTGGAATGAACCCCAAGGACATAAGCTGGCCAAGGCTCTACTCCGCTTATAAAGTCATTTATATACTTTCTGCCACTGTTTGGTATCCGATGCACCTCGGAATTTGTGTTTTCCGTAACGCTAATCTCACAGACGATATCCGAAACTTAACAATATTTCTGATTTGCTTATCTTGTTCGGCAAAGTTCGTTATATACATCTATAACTTTGATAAAATCCACCGAATTGAAGAAATTATACAACAACTGGATGCCCGAGTTACAGGAACGGCACAGAGAATCATCTACAACCAACAGTCAACTCAGCTACGGAATATTGTATATGTGTTCATTAGCATCTACCTGCCAATTGGAATTGTCGGCGAATTAGCGTTTCTCCAGCAGGAAGAGCGTGCCCTTATGTATCCTGCTTGGTTTCCTTTTGATTGGGAAAATATAACGCGAAACTATTACCTTGCACATTTGTATCAAATTGTTGGGCTTTTTTGTCAGCTGCTTCAAAATTATGTGAACGATTGTTATCCCGCCGCTATGTTGTGCCTGATGTCATCTCATATTAACATGCTTTACGAACGCTTTGAGCAAGTTGGATACGATGATGATGAAGACGCTGAGGATCAACTGGAGAAATGCATTACAGATCACAAGCGTCTGCTAGAGTGGGTAACATTTCAAACAAATCTGTGGTACCATATGTTGCATGGTTTTCCCTTTTTTTACATTGCAGGCTATTCCAGTTAGTTGAGTCCTTTATTTCACTCCCCATGCTTATTCAATTAGCTGTGACAGGCGTGAACGTGTGTATAAGCGTAGCTGGAGTGTTATTTTTGTTTAAGGATGCTATGACAAAGACATATTATTTCTTCTGTGCGATTGCTATTTTCTTAGAGATGTTTCCCACCTGCTATTATGGCACAAAAATTGAAATCGGCTTTGGGAACCTACATTATGCGGCCTTCAAATGCAATTGGATAACACAGAACCGGAGTTTCAAGAGGAAGCTGATGTTGTTTGTGGAGCGCTCACTGAAGTGGAGCACACCGATGGCTGGAGGAATGCTACGAATACACGTTGACACGTGCTTCTCCACTCTAAAGTTTGCCTACTCCATGTTCACCATCTTGATTCGCATGCGCAAATAATTGCCGGTGTAGAATGTATATCAATACAAATACACAAATACAAATAATAACAAGATAGAACGTTGCAGTCGGACGTACCGACAGCGAAATACTATTATACCTTAATTTGTGTACAATTAAGAAATACTTGAATTACGGGGGAAATGGGCGTTTATCGGTTTTGAAGGCGGGTGTGGGCGGGTGTGGGCGTGGCCCAAACAATTTTGGAGTTCGACTTAGTAATATACCTTCTAAGTTTGGTAACTGTAGCTCTTAAATTGCGGGAGATACAGGCATTTATCGTTTTTTGTGGGCGGGAGTGGGCGTGGTCCAAAATTATTTTTCCACATTTATGAAGGGTGTTACTAGCAATATACCTTTAAAATTTGGTGACTTAAGTTTTCAAATTGCGTGAGATACATGGGCTTATCGATTTACACCAACAGGTGTATCGGTTTACGTAAATGGAGTGGGCGTGGCCATCCAATTTTTTGATCGATCTTTGGGGGAGTTACCAGTAACATACCTGCAAAATTTTGCGACTCTAGCTTGCAAATTACGGCAGATATGCGCACTTTAAATTTCTAGGGACGAAGTTCCTGGGGGCGACGGATGTGGGCGTGGTCCAAAAATGGGTATGCCAATCTTTGGAGGAGGTTACCAGCAAATTACCTTCCAAGTTTGATTACTCTATCTTTAAAATGTTCGGAGATATATGGAGTTATCGATTTAAAATCGGAATTGTCGATTATAGGCGCAAGTGTGGGCGTGGCACCAAAAATTGTGTCGGTTTTTAAAGGCGACTACCAGTAATATACCTACAAAATTTGACGTTCCCTACTCAAAAACTGCGGAAAATATAGCCATTTGAAAATTTTAGGGGCGGGGGTGATGGGAACGTCGGAGGTGGGCGTGGCACATGCCGATCTTTCAAGGACCTCGCCAACAACCTACCAACCAAAATTGGTGACTGTATTCATTAAATTGTAAGAGATATGGGGATTTATCGGTTTGCTAAAATCGAATTTATCGATTTTATAGCTCCCTAGTGGACGTAGGTCCAAACCCAAGACACTTTAACTTTTGAGGGTACTTTCCAGTATACGTTCCAAGTTTCAAGTCTCTATCTCTAAGGGTGTCGGAGGAACGCGCGTTCATACGGACGGACAGACGGAGAGACGGACAGGCAGCATGACGGACATTGCACAAAACCAATATACTATTATACCTTTTTGGTATAATAGTATAAAAATTTATTTTTAATAATAATTAAACGATTTTACATAATGGTATACGAGAAGTCGGAATTTATTTATATATATTTTTTTTTTTTATGTGTAGCAATTAGTCAATCTATTGAAAGATTATACAAAAATAATTGATCAAAAGAACCAATAGTGACAGGATTCTAAATTAAATTAAATGATAGTTTTAACAGTTTTTGTTCTGCAAAACTTGAATTTGGTTTACCCAAGATTTTGCAGCTGTGCCCCAAAATGGAATCCAATATGTCCATGTGGGCACGTTGATGCTGCCTGTAAACCAGTAGCTTGTTGCTCATGCTGAGTTTGCTGGGTGGCTTCAGCAACCAGTTAAGTTTCGCCCTTTTGGATCAACACGCTGCCGCCGTGACCTGGATTTGCTTGCGCCAGATAAGTTTCCTGTCTAGATACAAACACAGGTAGCAAACATGGATCTCATGTGGTATGACCATGTTGAGTCGAGCACAGCTACCATTTCTGAGCGCAAACGTTTTGTGATGACACTTGCTCCAATTGACGCAGACGTTCCACCGGTTGGTTGGGTAGGTCCAAGGACACAATCCTTCAGTTCTCCCGCTCCAATGCGGCGGATGTTTGATCGCTCGCCCCTAAAGAAGTCACCTTTTGTATGTTGTACACATTTGGATCGATTCATCAAATCCTATTATACATAATTATTGGTATACTAATTGATGGGACCACGCAAACGCTTTTTATAAATACATAATTATATTAGCAATTAAGTGAACCTTCCTAGAATGAATATAAGGCGCGGCCATCACAGGACAGCTCAATCAGAGTAATTCGAAACAGAGCGCCGACAACTACACCATGGAAGTCAACAGCTTGAGCTTATTCAAAAGTCACTGGCTCGTCTGGAAAATACTTGGAATGAATTCCAAGGACATAAGCTGGCCGAGGCTCTACTCCGCTTATAAAGTGATTTTGAATCTTGTTTTCACAGTTGGGTACCCGGTGCACCTCGGAATTAGTGTTTTCCGTAACTCTACTCGCACGGACGATGTACGAAACTTAACAATATTTCTTACCTGTATTTCTTGTTCAGCAAAGTTCTTTATATACGTCTATAACTTTGATAAAATCCACCGAATCGAAGAAATTATACGACAACTGGATGCCCGAGTTACAGGAACGGCACAGAGAATCATCTACAACAAACTGTCAACTCAGCTACGGAATGTTATATATGTGTTCATTGGCATCTACCTGCCAATTGGAATTGTCGGCGAATTAGCGTTTCTCCTTCAGGAAGAGCGTGCTCTAATGTTTCCTGCTTGGTTTCCTTTTGATTGGGAAAATTCAACGCGAAACTACTACCTTGCACATTTGTATCAAGTTATTGGAATTGATTGTGCGCTGTTTCAAAATTATGTGAACGATTGTTATCCCGCCGCTGTGTTGTGCCTGATGACATCTCATATTAACATGCTTTACGAACGCTTTGGGCAAGTTGGATACGATGATGCTGAAGACGCTGAGGATCAACTGGAGAAATGTATTACAGATCACAAGCGTCTGCTAGAGTGGGTAACATTTCAAACAAATCTGTGGTATCAAATGTTGAAAGGTTTCCCATTTCTACATTGCAGACTATTCCAGATAGTTGAGTCCTTTATTTCACTCCCCATGCTTATTCAATTAGCTGTGACTGGCGTGAACGTGTGTATAAGCGTAGCTGGAGTGTTATTTTTGGTTAAGGATCCTATGACCAAGGCATATTATTTCTTCTATGCAATGGGTATTTTAATGGAGCTATTTCCCGTTTGCTACTATGGCACCTACATTGAAGTTTGCTTTGGGAAGCTACACTATGCGGCCTTCAAATGCAACTGGGTAACACAGAACCGGAGTTTCAAGAGGAAGCTGATGTTGTTTGTGGAGCGCTCACAGAAGTGGAGCACACCGATGGCTGGAGGAATGGTACGAATTCACGTTGACACGTTTTTCTCCACTCTAAAGTTTGGCTACTCCATGTTCACCATCTTGATTGGCATGCGCAAGTAGTTGCCGTAGTCGAATGCATATCAATACAAATACAAATACACAACAATAAATAATAAATATACTGTCCTTGTTAGGGGCAGCAGCAAAGTAGTTGTACTAAATAAACAATTGGTTTATACTTGAAGTTGAAGTTACTAGTAATATTTACACACATTAAGTGCAGTTTGAGCTGCGGCAGCCAGCGTTAACAGCGCTCTTCTTGTACTTCGCGGTCTCTTGATGCAGCGCTCTCTCTGTCTCTCTCTCTCTCTTGGCAAAGGGCGCTCTCTGAACTTTATTCAATGAATTATGTAGTTGGAGTATCGAGCGCAGTATCGATATCCCTGTTATTAACATTAGTAATCGGAATGTTGTATTGATCGTTTACATATTTTCAACAGAAAGACTAAGACTAATATAATCCAATATATTAACTACTCTTGTTGTGAATAAGCAAACATTATAGCGCTGTGAAATTAACATTGTGTACCTATTTGAAATAGAGCTATCAAAAGGCTGATAGCGACAACAGTCGTTTTGAATAAGTTTTTACTCCTGATCAGAAACGATTTTACATAATGGTATACGAGAAATCGCTTTTTGCATGTTACATATATTTGATGCGATTCAGTATACCCTCTAATATTTTCTTATAGGTATAGTAATTAATGGGACCACGCATACGAGTTTTTATAAATATTTAATTACATTAGCAATTCAAGAATCATTTATAGAATGAATATAAGGCGCGGCCATCACAGGACAGCTCAATCAGAGTAATTCGAAACAGAGCGCCGACAACTACACCATGGAAGTCAACAGCTTGAGCTTATTCAAGAGTCACTGGCTCGTCTGGAAAATACTTGGAATGAATCCCAAGGACATAAGCTGGCCGAGGCTCTACTCCGCTTATAAAGTGATTTTGAATCTTGTTGTCACAGTTTGGTACCCGGTGCACCTCGGAATTTGTGTTTTCCGTAACTCTACTCTCACGGAAGATGTACGAAACTTAACAATATTTCTTACCTGTACTTGTTGTTCAGCAAAGTTCGTTATATACGTCAATAACTTTGATAAAATCCACCGAATTGAAGAAATTATACAACAACTGGATGCCCGAGTTACAGGAACGGCACAGAGAATCATCTACCACCAACTGTCAACTCAGCTACGGAATATTGTATATATGTTCATTAGCATCTACCTGCCAATTGGAATTGTCGGCGAATTAGCGTTTCTCCTTCAGGAAGAGCGTGCTCTTATGTATCCTGCTTGGTTTCCTTTTGATTGGGAAAATTCAACGCGAAACTTTTGCCTTGCGCATTTGTATCAAATTATTGGAATTGGTTTTCTGATTTTTCAAAATTATGTGAACGATTGTTATCCCGCCGCTTTGTTGTGCCTGATGTCATCTCATATTAACATGCTTTACGAACGCTTTGAGCAAGTTGGATACGATGATGCTGAAGACGCTGAGTATCAACTGGAGGAATGCATTACAGATCACAAGCGACTGCTAGAGTGGGTAACATTTCAAACAAATCTGTGGTATCAAATGTTGAAAGGTTTCCCATTTCTACATTGCAGACTATTCCAGATAGTTGAGTCCTTTATTTCACTCCCCATGCTTATTTAATTAGCTGTGACAGGCGTGAACGTGTGTATAAGCGTAGCTGGAGTGTTATTTTTGTTTAACAATGCTATGACCAAGGCATATTATTTCTTCTATGCAATGGGTATTTTATTGCAGTTATTTCCCGTTTGCTACTATGGCACCTACATTGAAGTTTGCTTTGGGAAGCTACACTATGCGGCCTTCAAATGCAACTGGGTAACACAGAACCGGAGTTTCAAGAGGAAGCTGATGTTGTTTGTGGAGCGCTCACAGAAGTGGAGAACACCGATGGCTGGAGGAATGGTACGAATTCACGTTGACACGTTTTTCTCCACTCTAAAGATTGGCTACTCCATGTTCACCATCTTGATTCGCATGCGCAAGTAGTTGCGGTAGTCGATTGCATTGCTGCGCTGTACCTAAATGCACCTCAATACAAATTCACAAATACATATAGTAAACTGGCTGCTGGGACTTCACTGGCTTAACTCTCAACAATGGCGCAGCGGAAGACCGTCAGATTAGCATTAACTTGGAGTTTCCGTTGTGGCGGAAGTTAGTGAACCGGACACAGAACATAGATTTGATATGTAAGCAGTATGATTTGCAAGCAAAGTTTGCTAATGCACATCCTAGTGTTTAACTGCTGCAGCAAACAGCTAATTTGGTGTAGAGGAAATGTAAATTTCAAAATAGACATCTGATGTTGTCTATTTTTGATGCTGTTCCATTTTTGTTGCTGTTGCCGCTTGTCTATTTATTTATTTGCACAGAGATAAGACATTAAGAGACTTTCTGGGCTTTGGCAAAGGCCTAATGCGCTTAAGTCCGGCACTAAGTCATGTCGAATCTGTAAAGCCAACATTGTAACATTGTAAAAAAAAAAAAAAAAAAATAAAAAGAGCAGACCACGCGCCGCTTGATCTAAAGTGAAATAGCAAAACCCAGAGCAAAAAGGACCAACTAGCCAGCTACCAATTTATGGCCAAGGGTCAGCGCAAGAAGGGCGAACTGGGACCAAAATCGATTTGTTGAGCGGCTGGCGTAGAAAAAGACGCAGGCAGCATCTAAGTTGATTTAAATTTATAGCAGTTCAGAGAGAAACACATTCACCTATCGCGCCCGAAACTAGAATTAGAGAACGAATCCTCGCATCCTGATGAATGCAAAGCACGTAGCGGGCACTCCCACAACTTGCTCCTTGAATTCATTTTGAGTGCTGGTCCTAAATCGTTCACAAAATATGAGAGCTCTTTTAATTTTTAATCAAGGGAAGCCGCGCCAAAAATTGCCGTACAAGCTGAATGGGAGGGGGTGTGGGAAGGTGGGAGTTGAGAGGGGTTCGGACGCACTTCTTTTTCGTTCTCAACAAATTAGCAATGAAACTACTTTTGTGCTTAAGCCAGACAGACAGACAGACTTGCTGAGCAAAGTGCAGACTCAGCTGCCTGCTTCACAGTCCAAAATTATATTTTGCCACTTGCTTCATTTATTTGAGCTTGCAACTGTGTCGCCATTCAGTCGAGACCATCATCATCATCATCACTTGGTGTCTTTATCTGACGCTCTCCAACTGTATAAGTCATGCAAACTCTTACTGGAAAATTTCAGCAATGTCACTTTATTAGTTTGCAAAAACTTATACAGCTCAAGCGACACAATCACTGCAAATAAATTTGTCTCAAAATAAATATAAAAATTGTAGTTAAATGTGTATTTATGTATATATTATTAAAGTTATGAGTTTTATGTTTTTTATTATCATTTATTTAGTATTATTTATAAATAGAAAATTACCTATAAAAAAAAAATTCAAAAACAATTGCATTTCTTATTAAGCAAAAATCGAATTTATTTTCTCAAGTGTACTTTTCGCTACATGCAACGCAGCAGTTCATCCCGCTGGCGATTTTTTTTTTCTCATTTGCTTCTTCTACTTGTGCTGCTCATCTGCAATTTGTTGTTAAGGAAAATGTTAATACACTTGCTGCAAGTGGCTGCTATTGGTGCTGAGGCAGCCACAAGTGGGCACTTCACCTGATGAGGCTTAACTTGGACATGAAAATGTTTACCGACGTGTGCCCCGAACGTGTCGAAATTGATGCCAGCCAACATGTTGAAAATGTTGTTTCTTGAAATTAAATTACCCACGGAATTCTGTAAATCGGGATGCGCTTGTTACGTCCCAAAAAGTAGTTTACAACTTTGGCATAAAATTAGTTTCCTTATGACAGACAGACAGACAGACCCAACCCAAAAACTTTAGGGCACATTGTCAAATCTGAACGAAAATTCGAAAAATACGCAACTATGCATTTGCCCTGGAAAAGTTTTGTGTCAACGGCCTGACTTGGATGGCATCTCCAACTCAGAACCCGCATCTATTTTCTACTCCCATTACTCCCCCGTTAACTACCCCTATTCCTAAACATGACCTTCGGAATAGCCGTCGGCATTCGCGTTCAGCAATGTACTCAGACAATTTACTAGGGGCTTTCATAGTCTGGAAATATTAAGCCGCACACACACACACACACACACTAAAACACAAATGTGTGTGTGTGTGTGTGTGTATGTCCACATGCACACATTCAAATATACAGCGAGAAATTTTACAACCGGCATAAGAAAGTCACTTAACGTAGCCATTGGCGATGGCAATGGTCCATTATGTGGTCGGGAGACGAGTGAAAGTTAATTTCTCACTAAAATGTAAGGATGTACACTCAAAAAAAAATAGCACAGCATTTTAAAATATTTCTAATCTAAAAGTTAAGAAATGAAAACAAAATCAAGAAAATGATTAAAGTATAGGGTAATTAATACTATGGCTTTTGGAAAGACACAACCTTACGTTTTTTTAATGAAGTTTCAGAATAATTAACAAAGTAGTGATTTTTTTCTGAATGTTCCCTGTGTTTTTGTGTAAGTATGTGTGTGTGTGAGTGTAGAGTAAAGCCACATACACAAAATATGTACAAAGATTATACGGATTTTCCTAAGGCGTAGCATGTGTTGTGGGGGGGTTGAGTGCTAGTAAAAACATTTGCCTAAACTATGCCATTAACATGTAAAACTTTCCGGGTACTTGTAGCCAACTGCCATACTGCCAGCCTGCCTGGTTGGTTATGCGGCCCCTCATCTATCTGCGTCTCGATGCCTGTCTCGGGTTTTCTTTTTTTGGGGGAGAGCACGTAAATACTTTCGAGAAACTTGAGCGAATTAACAACAAAAACTTAGTCCTGTGACGGAAAACTTGGGCTAAAATAACTGAAACTGCTGCCGCTGCTGCCTCTGCTGCTGTTGCTGCTGCTACTGCTGTTGGTGGCAAGTGACAATAACAGGCGGCTGCCAAAAGTAGAAGGCTTGACAGCCAATGCGCCAGTGCCAAATGTCAAACAATTTGCGGTAGATGGCACAGGCGAGGCCAGGATCTTGGGTCTGGAATCTATTTAAAGCGGCCCCATTCGTATATATATTAATAACTACAGAACTTTACGCTTTACCATGCACCAGATTCAGTGCCAGGCGATAAAAAACAAAAACACCATCCGCCTAATAGCTGCCAAAGAGCCCCACTAAATGTAGTCCAAAACGAGGAGTATAACTCATTATGGCTAATGAGTGTTATTTGTGCCTGGCGCATAACAAACTCAATTTTGCATGAGAGTTGACTTGGCTTGAAATTAGTTTGACTTGACTTGGCGCAGACAACTTGCTACACACACATACACACAGACACACACAGTACACACCGACACATCCTGCTTGTGGCAAATGAATGTCAACTTTCGCTTTCACAGCGGATTAAGATTACTGGCATCGCTGGCAACTCTCAGATGTGGGCCCTGTTTCGCAGAGACAAACATAATTACGGCCACATTTATGGGCTTTTATCTGGAGTTGTTTTTATTCTGACGAAAACTTTGCAAAACAGATTTACACAATGTTGAGTTAAACGATTGCAATAAATTCTCGTCCGATTAAATGTGGTGATTACGAGTCGGCTGCAATTGACTTTAATCACATGTAGCAGGCAGCAGGCAGCATGCAGCAAATATACCATATGCAAATGCCAATAACAAATATGTAAAAGAATACTTAAAAAAAAAATGTGTATGTGTATATAAATAAAAGACGCCTTTGCCACCGTTTTACATGCTAAGCTGCCGCTGCCATATGGGGCAATTATTACACGTACCACAAGGGGCCATGAATGATCCAACGAGAGGCTGCAACATGAGTGTTGAGGCGTGGCACCATTCACAAGCACGCCTCAATGAATGAATTTGGCGGATTTGCGCAAAGGCAAACCTTACAATTGAAATTTAAAATGCGATGACGGCGATGACAGCCGTTTATGTTGATGATGAGGACGCTGCACGGATTGGGAGTCATGCATAGCTGGTGCTTTTGGGTTATGCAGATTTAACGTTTTGTTGGCACCGCCTGTTGCCCCACACCCACACACATGATATTGATAATGTGTGATTTAATGTGTTTTTAACGCGTTTCCCTGTGATTTTTAAGTTAAGTGAGGCGTGTCTTTCCGAGAAACCATTCGCCGCTCTCCTTTTGATTTGTCGCGCTATTAAAATTGATTTACCTTAGCGCTTATTTTGTGTAGAAGCAGAGGCCAAATATGCGACAGCCTGAAAGTATGCAACACAACGAAGTGAGAACCAAGAATGATGTAGGCAAGGAAGTTTGCCTGCTGCAATACATAATTTCATTTTCTATATACAAGATTTCTAATACTCATTATAATTATTATAATAAAAATAATGCTAAATTTGTCACGCAATAAACACTGATTTATCTTAGCTTTTATTTTGTTTAGAAGCAGAGGTCAAATATGCGACAGCCTGAAAGTATGCAACACAATGAAGTGATGTAGGCAAGGAAGTTTGCCTGCTGCAATACATCATTTCATTTTCTATATGCAAGATTTCTAATACTCATTATAATTATTATAATGAAAATAATGCTTAATTTGTCGCGCAATTAACATTGATTTACCTTAGCGTTTATTTTGTTTAGAAGCAGAGGTCAAATATGCGACAGCCTAAAAGTATGCAACACAACAAGTTGGGAGAACCATAAGTGATGTAGGCAAGGCAGTTTGCCTCCTGCAATACTGATGTATTCATATTCTATATAAAAGATTTATAATACTCATTATAATTATAATGATAATCTTTTTTTTACTTATATTAAATTATAATATGCGTAAACCAATTAATGAATTCAATTCAACCCAGTCCAGGCAAACATAAATTCAAATTAAATTCATAAACTGCTGGGTCGCAACAAACCCAGCTTCATACTAAGGAATTCTTAAATCATTAAAATATTGAAAAAAAGGAAAACATTTCTTGCATACGCAGTTCGAAAAAACCCATAAATATTTATGTGTTTTTAACATTTTAAAAATGATATATTGCTCAATATAAAAAAAATCAATTTAATAGAAGCGTTTAAATGCACATTTTAAAAATGATATTTCGTCATTTAACTATTGTATTGTAAAAAAAAGACTGCTCAATAAAATTTCACAAATTTTAAATATTAACGATATAAATTATTAGTACATATTTTTGCCTGTGCTGGTATCATTAAACAACAATAAATAAATGCCTGCAAATCACACACAATAAATTCTGATTATTATTTCATTTTGTGTTGTGGTCATTTTTATGTGCTGACCCAATGCTGCATAAAGACATGTACACCCACCCACACACACACACACACACACACACACACACACCCACACACACACACACTCAATCAGCTGAAAGCGTGACAATTGTTGTGCGAAACCTTAGGGACAATATGCATCATTCACGTATTCTGTTTGGTCGCTTTTCATCAAACCACCCAACATCTATAACTGAAATTGTATAGCTAATCAATTATGGGGAAAATGCTTTGCATTCTGTATTGATTTTTTTATTTATTGTTTCTGTCCTTTACACTATTCACGTTTGAGTGCATCGCATAAAGTAATTTCTCACATGAACCGTAAACAATTGTTGGTTTTATTGTGCATTTATTGTGCTTTTCCAGCATATTCTAGTATTCGAAAAAACAAAAAGGGATAAAAGGCTGTCATCTCCCGTTATAATATAATCAATTGAATTCATAAAAAGATGGTATTGAATATTGGGTATGAGCTCTTAATTTGTTGCACATAATAATAGAAATCACTCATGCGAATGCTGGTTCAAAAGAAAATTCCTTCACATTCTATGAAATCCAATTAATGCATTTTAATAAATCTCAACCCCCCAAAAACCTCAACTCAAAACCTTAAGCCCCCATAACCTTGACACTGATGAGTTATGTGATTTATGCCACAACTAAATTATACCTACGCGCACCCCCAAAACGATAAGCATCCGGCAAAATAATGCTAAATTGCCTGAATGTCAGCAGAGAAGTAATTTTAAAGCAATTTCGCGATCATTAAATGCCACAATCAGATTAACTGTCGCTCAAACGAACAACCCAAGTCCAACTGATCAAAACTACACTCATTACCCTACCCTCTATAAAGATGAAACAGCTGTATATATACATATATATCTATATATATTTGTATATCTATAATATATTCATGCTATCATAAAGTAAATTTACTAGGGTAGGAAACTAAGATAAAATAAATTTTATTACTGATTTATTTACAAGTCCTTTAGGTCGTTTTCCTAGATTATCTAATGTCCTCAAGCAGTTAAATTTGCTAAAAAAAAAATAATGTGTGTGGAAATATCTCATTTTGTAAATAAAGTCGGCAAAAATAGTTAAAGGTCTTAGATTTGTGTATGAGCAGCAGTGACTATTAATTTGCAAGTTCGCAGTCACTATAAATTAGAAGCTCACATATCTGGCTAATTGGAGATTACACACTTATTACACACGCTGTACCTTGAGGCAGCTGGTAATGCATGGCCAGTGGCATTGAAGCCGGTGCAGTTAATTTCAGAGCTTTCAACAAACCCACAAACCACAGCTACACGTAGCTGATGATGCTGTTATACAAAGGTCATTGGCAAAAATTACAACAACAACAACAAAAAGTTGCGTGCCACAAAAGCAAGCGAAAATCAACATTGTGTTAAGTAAATTTTCATTCAAGACTCGAGAAGACAAAACACTTGGCATCATTTCCGGTGTTTTGTGTCACATCATCATTATCATTGATATGGAGATTGAGATTGAGAGCTTATCGGAGCTGGCCAAGTGTGAGTCGAGTGTAGCCAGATCTTATAGTGACACACTTGGCCATTCAGTTGTAATGCCTCGTTGATTGTGGTTAACACACAAGTGACCATAATTCGGTTCAGCGAAATGGCATCACGTGTGCAACATATAAGACCAGCAGCCCCTGGAATCTCTCCGCAATGTGCCACATTCGCAGTGAACAACGTTTGCAATTTAGTGACTAGAAATCATTCTCTTATTCATACAATTCCGCAGCCGGACATGGGGAAGGAGTAGTAGTATTTGGAGGCAACTCTCGTTCTTTTTCTGGGAATGGAATCACGTACGTTTTCAAACAATTATTGTCCTTGCCCCGTGACACGCACACACGCGTCCATAAATCTATTATGCAGGATGTCCAGAGTTGAATTAAAATTTGATTTAAGTTGTCGTCGCCATAAATTGGAGCTGACTTTAATCCGTTGTTTACCTAAGCGCGCTGGGTTAATTATTTATCAATCTATGGTTACGCTCTAAATGGCATTTTGGTTGGTTTTGTTTTCTAAATGTTCAGACGCAATTAAAACCAGTGACCTCGATTAATTTCCACTATTTTGGCCCTCACTCACTGCGATAAATAACAACAAGTTTTGGGATGCAAGTGGCAGTTGAGCAATGTTTCTAGACCCGCATACAGTGCAATAAAATACGCGAATTTCAGTAATAATTCTAGGCTGTAAATAAGGCCCATAAAAGCAATCAACGACTTCAGAGAACAGTGCCAAACAAACTACTGTGTCAAATCTAGCGTAGGCCAATTGCAAACAGGTAAACTATTTTAAATATACAACGCTCGACAAATATTTGCAACATGCAGCGATGACTCAATCGAACAGTCATAACACTAGACATGGACTCGGATTCGGCTATAAAAATTAGTAAATAAGTTAACTACCTATCGATGTGATGTTAGAAATTACGGCAGTGAAAGTTGCTAATTGTTTGCCCAAACTGCAACTTGCCGTTGTGTTGCAATCAGTCAGTGGCTCGCACTATTTTGCCGGAAAAGAAAGTCACTTGGCTACCAGTCAATGGCCGAAGCAGTAGCAGCGGCAGCAGCAATATATTAATCGAACAACCAGCAAAACCTGGCTCAAAGCAACTCAGCCAACTCAGGCAACTCAGGCAACTGAGCAACGCCAGCTAATCAGCATTTCAGGCAGGCAGTCGTGCGTGGTTATTTTGTGTAGCCATTTTAGCCATTTTATCGTGCTGTGAAACACTTAATGCCGAACTCGCGTACACAGCGCGAAATGGTTGCGAAAAGAAGGTAGCGCGCAAGCGCAAGTATCTCATGGATACTTGGATACATGACAATCAGCTGAGGAGGTATTTTTTGTTAGCCACACGCCGCCTCCCTTCGCCCATCGCAAACACGTTAACCGGCGCCCGAGACTGCAAAAACCGAAACCGAAACCGAATCCGAATCCGAAACTGAAATCGAAAACCCACCAAGCGACACCTCGTTTCTGTTGCCGGCTTTGACTTTGTTGGCTCGGTCGGGCGAGCTTTATTTGAGTATCTGTAAGAGACTCTTGAGTATTCAGTTGCGAATTTCATACAAAACGAAACGGTCGCTCATGAATTGAAGTGTTGTGTTGTGTTGTGTTGTGTTTTGTTGTGTCTTGTTGTGTTGTGTGTTTGGATAGTATTATCTATTTGATAAACTTCATCACTGAAGAATTGGCAGTGCGAGCGACTTGAGTGCCAAACAACAGATTCACATTTAAGCGGAAATTAGTCAAGTCAATAAAGTGAAGTTCTGTGCGTTCTGAACCACAACACAAAAATCCCAGAGTCCCTTAGAATCTTTAAGAAGTTCTTTGTTCAAATTAACGCAAATATGATCGAGAGACGCAGTCAACTGGATAAGGTAGTAAAATAAAGCAACTACAGCCAATTTGTTTGTTTATAGTTATGTTTACTTTTCAATTCCACAAAGCTTCATTTTTATAGACCCTAGCTTAAGATATAAAAATTATCTCCGGACTGGCTCTCATTTAATTGAGAAGCAAGTTTTTAACATTGTCAATCATCATCATAAAGTTAACAAGCTTGCTATTAAAATACGATCTCAACTTCAAACGCAAATTGTTTATTGATTATTAAGTCTCAAATTAGCATCATAAAGTAATAAATAATTATTTATTGTAATAATTGACAAAACTATCTTAAATGGTTTCCTAAGTACTTGCCTTAATATCAAAGTATCTTTAGCTTGTTCTTCACATTTGTTTAACTGATAAGCCGGTTTCCTGTCTGTGGTTGTTAACTGATATTTGCACACACAGTGAGATCATATTGCAAGAATTATGTCTCATTGTATGTACATATGTATGTATGTATGTATGCATGTATTTATTTGTTGTATATTTAAATGTTGCCCCATCTGCATCTGAATCAGTCTGAATCAGTTTCAGTTTCAGCTTCAGCCTCAGTCTCTGACGAAGTTTGAGTCATTTACATTTTGTTTAGAGCCAGTGATTATATGTATCTGTATCCGTATGCCATAACTTTTGTTATTATTGTTTTTTGTTACCTGATCAATGTTTGGTGAATGGCTGGATATTCTAATTAATGACGTGCTGCTCAGTTACGTAATGCTTGCAACAGAGGCCAGCGGAAGGCAGATCTGTGTGATATGAATATTTAATGAGTTTTCAAACTGCTAAAAGTATCTTTATGTATTATTAAAAAACCACGCGCTGTTCCAATCCCTGCTAAAAATATATACATTTATTTACATATTGTAATTCAGAGCTGCAGCTTAGCTTCCCTTCTTTTTTTTTGTCACTTGATCGATATACTTATTTATAAGTGTTTAACTGCCACCCAAATCGGTTGCAGACGTCAGCACAGGCGTCACTGTACAGTCAACTCGTTTATTCTATTTTTGGATCCGAAAAAGAGGTGGGGTGGTGATTGTGATTCCAAGAACTAAGGCGAATGTGATCCGTGTCACGTAAGCCCAGCCGTAGGAATTGCAATAGAGACAGTGGGGGGGCAGCTAAACAGTGAGGGGCAACAACTAGCAGAGGCAAGCCATGTTAACGTGGTCAGCTCGATATTAGCATAATTGACTGCTGCCTGTCTGCAAAGAGCATTTCCCTTGAATGTTGGTCCAGTTTGCTGATTGTGCAGAGATTATAATCCATGGCACCTTCAGGTACAAAGAGATTTACATACATACTCCGAGAGAAGCTAACTGAAAGTGGAAACAAGAAACAGTATTTGATTATGGCTCAAAGCAGTTTCTATTCTATTTTATGATAAGTCTAAGCACTAATTCCATACAAAGTTCATTACCAGAGCAAATGAGCAAAGCAAGCCGGGCAAAAGCCAAGTCACTGACAAGAAGAGTTGTTGAGTCTGACAGACAAGCTCCGGATTAATCTCATCAGAATCTGGGCAAACTACTTTTGAGGCAATCTGAAGTTGATTTTAATGCGAGCAACAATGTTTCTGCTACACATTTACATCTTACAACTTGTGTCTCTAATTTGCTGGGAAACTTGTTGCCCAGCTTATTACACGTGGCTGTATTCAACAATTATCTATTTTTGTATTATTTTTTTTTTAAGTTGCCATTTCTAGATACAAGAAAACAAACCTGTTTGTGCAGAGATATGTAAATTAATTATTATCCAATTAAACGAATATTTCCCAGGGTAAATATTATGGGAAATATTTTTGTACGTTGAGAATTAATTATCTTAGAATTTCAATTCAATATTCATATGTAACATATGTATTTTTGCAACAGTTTGAATTTTAAAATATTAATTTGATTTAAATTTTACTGAATTCATTTACTTGTTTCTAGTTTTTCCCCCCATTGAATTGTAATGTTAAATTTTAATTAGTTTTAAAAATACCACATTGACAAAGACATTGACACGTTATATAATAAATTAGTTGTAGTCGATAAGAATATGTATTTTAAGTGCAACGTGCCGCATATTTAACATTTAGTAAATGACTTCTTTTGTGTTGCCCCGTCACTCTCAGTGTTGTTTTGCATGGGGCGCAACACATGTGTTTTTTTTTTATTAAAATATGCACATTAATTACGAGCTGAGCTGAGCTGAGTGAAAAATGTAGTAAATTAAATGACATATGCTATTGACTATTGTGTGTGCCAGCAAATTGTATTTTTATTGTTTTTATACTGTATAGCGAAATTCTGTGTGTGTGTGTGTGTAAGTAATTTAATTATTGCAAATTAATTACATTGATTATTTGGATATTAAGTGGCTGCGGCTGTTGCGGCAAACTGCGGCGTGTGCACATCAATCTATCAGCCACTCTCTGAGTGTGTGTGTGTGTTTGTGTGTGTGTGTGTGTGTGTTTGTGTGTGTGTGATTAATGCTGAATAACATTAATTAGCCGCTTGATTTACGATACATTGACCCCGCCTCCTGTATCAAAGTTTGTTTAGTGTGTAATTGTAGTTTCACTTTTTATTGCGTTCACTTAATTTTCCATCACATCTCATCTTATTCCACTCGTGCCCTGTTTAACGATACTTAATTAAGTCTTTGAGCGGCGAGCACTTAAGTGATCAAAGTTAATTGAATCTACTGCAATTATTGTTATTGAATTGTTTCCACAACAGCACTTGCCTCACTAGCCGAATTTCCAAATCCCTTAACGAAAAATAAAAAAAAAAAAGAAAATAGCTCTAATCGAATTGCCGAAATTAATGAATGTGTTAAAAAGCAAAAGCAACAATAAACAAAATATGCAAACAAAAGCCACAAAAAGCAAATTATAAAAGTAACTCGCAAAAGTTTAAGAAATCGAGAAGAACCGCCCCAAAGATAATAAGCAATAACAGTCACACACACACACACACACATGTTAAATTCCACACAGATACAGATACACAGCAATAGATACAAAATCACTTATCGTCAAACATTTGCGCCGTGTTTCTTTGCACGTGTTTGGGTTCAAGTTCAGGGCTTTTGAGATAAGATTGGTGAGAGGAAGGGAGATTTTGTCGGCTATCTGGTTGCCCCACAGTTGCTCAACTGTTTTTCGCCAAAAGTTCACGTTCTGTGGCCGAAAAAAAAAAAAAAAGTAAACAAACGAAGAAGCATGAAATAAAATGAAGTAAATCAAAAATAAACGCTAAAGAAAATAGCGCCAAAGCGACGATGACAAATTGTGGCAGAGTGGCATGGAGGCAGGGCACAAAAAGCGTATGCTTGTAAATGAAATAGAAGCAAAACAGGTAATATATATATATGTATATATACATAAAGCTGACCCTGAGCAATGTCAGGGGCTCATTGACGCTTATTTGTTGCTGTTGTTGTTGCATGGGAATATGCTCGCAAGTGTGACCAGATTTAAGGTGCACACCAAACCGTTGAACGAACCATTGTTTAACTATTCAAATTTATGCAATGTCAGCTGTGTGGCAAACAGAGATAGCGACTGAAACAGAAACATAAATAAATAACTGGCCGGTTCAATTTTACGCTTTATGCCGTGTTTTTTTCTTCTTGTTGTTTTTTTTTTATTTTTTTTTATTTATTTGGTTTCTAGTTCAAGTTTAGGGTCAATAACTGTCGATTGCATTTTAACTAAGTTGGTCGAGCAGCTGCTGCTACTGCTGCGGCTTTGTTTGCTGTGGCTACTGTTGATTTACAATTTGTAAAATTGGCAAAACAAACCGTTTACAAAAATACCTATTAAATAAAAGCACGCTAAGCATATTATTTACGGCTTATAGCGAAACTTTTTTACTCTTTTATTATCTACACCACAATTGAAGTATTAATAAAAATCAGAGTTAAGTGTCTCCAGAGTTGTCCAACCATTAAAGCCAAAATTATAGCCAAGACAAGCTTTATTAACATATACTCATTTAATATATGTTAGTTGCCCAACCATTAAAGCCACAATTATAGCCATGACAATCTTTATTAACATATACTCATTTAATGTATGCACATTAAGTTATGGCCACCATCATTTTATAGAATTATTCTTCCTAATTCCCAATTTGTAAACTGTATATAAAATAATTTAAGACTACAAATGTCAACATTTCTCTGTTGAGTATTAAATGTATTTCTATTTACTCGAAACAAGCTCAACTTGCCCAACAGCAGCAAACAGTAAACAAGAACTCAAAAATGTCTGGTCAATCGATTCGATAGCCAGTTTATCTCAATCCGTTTGTGGCACTTGTGGATGTATCTGTGAGTGCGCTTTTGTCTGTTGATGTTTGTCTTTGCACACAAAAAGGGTGCGCTAAGTGAATCACGAGCAAATCAAATGCTTCCCAACAACAACAACAACAACCAAACAACAACAACAACAAATATACAAACAAACTGGCAACAAGTTCAATGGGATTTGCCGTTTTATGAGCAGTATTATTATTGCAGGTTCAATGCATCATCTATCTGTGTGCCTCAGACACCGACGCTAATGGAGGTCATAAGTTTAAGAGCTGTGTGCAAAACTTTGCGAATTTACTCTTTAGACATCAATAAACTCACACACACACACACACACACACACACCCACAAACAGAAAAACATTAACTTTTATGGAGTAGATCTGTTGCAACAACCGATTCAAGAGTCATTAATACTCATATATATAATATGATTTATTGTCTTAACCTCATCAGAAATGTTAGCAAATTCTGTTAATAAGTCCGATAGTCAAAATGTGGTCTATCTGTGAGCCTTTGGCCAACTTAATAAGACTGCCACCAACTGTTTCCGGCCTTTTTATAGCTATTGTTTTAAATGTGTGTGCCTGTGTGTGTGTGTGTGTGTGTTTGACCTTTTCGTTCACTTCTTATTAGAACCAGTTTCGTTCCCAAATTGGTTGATAAAGGTTATAACAAATTTTGTAAATGATGTTAGTTATTAAAAATTTAACATTCGTGACCTTTTAAAATGTATCTATCTATTTGTATCTATTCTTCGGCAGCATCAAAAACCCAATTCAATAAGGTCATCAATCTTCTTGTGACCTTATGGTAAACAAAACCCCCGAATAAAAATTTGACTGTTCTCGTACTCGATTCGATGATCAAGTTTATTTTCAATCTTTAAACACACCCAACTCCCCTTTTTGTTATTATATAAATTATACAATAATATAGCAAATTCCATTGGATATATCAGTTTGCTTAGCAGCTGCTGGTACACTCAGCAAATTTCATAGATACAAGTGTTGTCAGCTGTAGCTTCAAAAAAAAATTTAAAAAGCACAATTTCAATTGCAAATATCACTTTTTATAGCAGCTGCATATTTTTTAGAATTATGATAATAATAAAAATACAGTTGAGAAGTTTTTTTAAGCTGCAGCTGGAATTCTCGATAAAAATACAATTCGCTTGATTTTTTTTTGTAAGCTGTCAATCGATGGGTTTTTACCTGTACCCTGCCTATATGCAGGGTATTTACTAGTTGAGCCCTTGAGCACTTTTGATGATTTCGGTTTTTTTTTTCGGCTTAACAACCTTTTTTGGGGTCTGCTTCGATTACCGCATCGCGTAATTAAATATTCGGCTGCGTTCGAGTTCAAGGCAGTTCCGGATTGATGATAACAGGCTTTGCAAATGCCTCGAATGTACATACAAATATATGTATGTATGTCTGTATGTATGTATGTATTTACAATGTATAAATGGCATTATTTGACGACCTCATCGGCAGCAGCAATCAGCGGCTAAATGATGGAGTGGAGCACGCGTAGAATGCGACTGCAGGCGATCTGTTATGGATGTGGTTGTGGACATTGACTGGTTGTGGCATTGTTCCATGAAAACTCGGTCAGTTGTGAGGTGAGCAAGCTGCGCTCTGTGCAAAACGGGTTCAGTGAACTTCATCAATTTACAGAACCACTTAAAGTCGCGCATTGTGGCACTGAGAATACATACAAAAAAAAAAAAAAAACAGAAAAAAAGGTGGCAGCTGATGTTGTCCATAAAATAAAATTATGTGTAGAACTGATTTCATGAAAATCGAAACCTGTAAGTGTGTCAGAGAGCCAAAAGCCGTCAACACTCCAATTGCGCTGAAAGTGGCCAATCCACTTTTTATTTGTTAAACCAGTTTTTCTTTCGACGCCGAGAAAGCGGCCCGCAAAAGAAATTCTCTGACGTGTTGCGCTCAATTTGTTTGTGCAAACTGAGCTCCAACTTATTTGTATTTACAGAGACTGCAGCGAGCAGCGCGTCATTTCAGATACAGCAACAAAGTCAGCAACTGAGACTTAAGATCAGCTGTCTCCGAGCAGCTGCACCTCGACTAGAACTGTGCTACGTGCTGAAATAAGCGGCGCAGCCGCTGCCCACCAGTCAGTTGCTGCGCAGACGCGTTCAGGTGCACTTCACATCCACAACCAGATCCACAACCACATCCACATCCACGTTCACGTTCACGTCCACGTTCACGAATTCGATTTGTAGTCGCTACAATTGGTTAGCCGATTGTGGTATTAGTATTGCAAACATATCCAAACAAAAAATAAGCTTACTGAGTGGCTGATTGGCAAAATGGCAACAGCACGCAGTGTCTATATCACAAACGAGGTGAGTTCCTGCTTTGCCAAAAAAAAAAAAAAATACAAATAAAAATAAAACCAGTACGCGATTATAAGTGGTACACAATGTTGCAAGAACCACTTAAGGTATCCACTCGAAAGCAGTGGCCAATTACTGAAATGAAAAGCAGACGCGTTGCTCGAAACTTGGCCAGAATTGAATATTACAAAAAGCGATTCTGTGCAAGATGTCGTAACTGGTAACGGGATAGACAAAACTCTGAGTTGTGAGACGTAAAAGTCTTACGGAATATGAATAATTAATATACATAAATAGCGCGTAAATAAATACAAACAACAACAGCTGAAGCTGCAGACCGGTAAAAATTAATTCTTAAAGTTCTCAAACTCGTTTCAACACTTTTGCTTTTTGCTTTTAGGCTTGTTTTTTTTATTTTTTATTTTTTTTTTGGAGGCCAGGGAAAACTTTTACTCGACAGCAGCCCGCAAGCGGCAAAAGCTAGCTTTAGCTTTATAATTAGAATAAATTAGTATTAATTTTGCAGCAGTGTAATATAAACAGCTGCAGGCGAACCGAACAGCCAAAAAAGTGCCAATGAAAACAAACCAATAGAAAAAGAAATGAAAAAACAACAACAATAACAACAACAACCAAAACAGAAATAGAAAGTAACCAATAATGAAAACGGATATTTTCCCCAATCAGGACAGATGGACAGTGGAAAGATGGCATTGGAAGTGTTTGTCTGGCCTCAAGCCGGAAATATGAAATTTATTTTGGCTTTCACATAATTTAATTGTGGTTGAATCTGTTGAAATGTTATTAAATCATATTAAATTGGAATGTAAAAACAATAAGCTCTAATTGATATCTCCAAGCAAAGTATTAATTTGATTTTATCGTCTGTCTCTTGGAAATGAAAAATTAGCAAGTTTAAGAAATTTTAAAGAGTATTTCAAATTTCAAATTTTGCAATTCTGAAGTGCAACAATATTTAATCTGTGTTTTTAGAAAAGGTTAAATAAATTAGAGAGAACATTTACTTTTATTATATTTGCTTCCCCTTTGCTGAAAATTATTTATACCTTAAAGTGATTTCCGTTTACAAAAAGATTAGCGTATGCCAATATTTTTAGCAAGTATTAAGGAAGCATTCAATGTAAACACAATCCTGGCCGTGCCCCCTTCCCTCATTGATTTTTTTAAGTGCAAGCAAAATAATTAACGTTTATTGACATTCCACAAACAAATGAGTTAAATAAAAATCGCGTAGGCGACCACGTAAGGAAAGCCCTTGAATTTTCCCGCTACACTTTCACTGTTTAGATTTGTGACCCAGATAAAAGTGCTTAAATATGTATGTGTACTTACACATACATATATATTTATATATACATATATATATATTCATTTTCTCTCTGTATGAGTATCTGTTCAAGGACGGGCCTGTTGCATATCCTGGGCATATCCTGGGCTAAGCCCACGCCGACATCCATTGTGTGTTTGCAGCGCGTTTGTGGCTCTGTTTGCACTTTTAATATTTGCCCAAGTTCTGAGAAAGAATAACAAAAGATTTTTCGCGCGTTATGCAAACAGAATGTCACTGAAATTGCGAAGTAAACAGTAAACAATAAACAATAAGCAAATACCCACTCACACACACAGAAATGCGATGCAAAAAACAATCTACTGTTGTCTTAAAGTTGCTCAATTGCAAATAACGTATCCGTCCGTAGGTTGGCCCATTGAGAAATCCAAGACACATTGGCACAGCAAAGCAAATCTTGTCTTGGGCACAACAAAGTGACCAAAATGAAGTTTTAATTACATTGGTATATGTGTGTGTGTGTGTGTGTGTGTGTGTGAGTGTGTAGAACAGAGTAACAACAATTTAAATGGAAATGTATGTGCATAAGCTGTGTGATAAACACTTGAGGACGACAGCAATTTTCATGGTGTCCAGAGACCAGGGACCAGAGACCACAATGGAGCTGGAAAACTTTCAATTTTGGCTTCATCTTTCGCATGCTCGATATTTGTATGCAAATGAATTTTAAATACAAATGCACTTCAGGCACTTGACAGCTTTTAATTTGATGTGGTCCCAAACAAAAGATTTGCATATAAATCAACAGATATACCAATATAATATAAATCTATATATACATATATATATATACTATACTTTCTTTACAAATGCTGTTAGAAACACTTAATGAAACTATTTGCAAATATATTGAGTAGTTTGAAATTACTTTGAAGTACGATTAAGCTTAAATTGGTGACTGATTGAATGGATTCCATTATTTATTGACTGAAAGCAAGTGAAATGAGAAGAGTTATTGAGACAACCTGAAGTATCTCTCCATTATCTGGCATTGCCTTTAAATAGTATGGCTTCTGTCTTTAGCAGCCATTTTCTTGAAATCTTGAAGCTCTTTGAATTCTACGACCCAAACAACAATGCAAAAACAAATGGAACGATTTTGCTACCCACTTAAAATGTGCATAATAATAATACGAAACTGTAAAAAAAAAAAAAACAAACAAAAGACACTCCCACACCCAGGGGGGAGGGGGGCAAGTGCCACTAGCAGTCTGGCAGTGAAGTCAAGTTGGCTTAAAGCCCGCATATTTATGTCATTTTGGTCTGTTGTATTCCTTTACAGTTGTTTTGTTTTGCCTCTTTTTTTTCGCCGTTATCGCTTCAATGAATCATGGTTTTTCTTAATTTATGCATTTCCTAAACGAATGTTAATAATTTCAACATTTTGCTGTTCAATGTGTTTCTCTGCCTCTACCTCATTTTTTGCGCTTTGTTTTGGTTTTGTTTTGTTGTTTTTTTCATTTAGTGTTTTAGCGGCGTTTTGTTATCGGCCCAAAAAAATTAGCTAACAGAATCTTTTTGTGCACCGCGCAGTCGAAGTAGCCTTCCCCTTTTGACTAGGGTCAGGGTGAGACTTAACATTCGCTTAATTATTTATTTAATTACACACATCAGCATGATGCTTTATTGCTGCTGCTAATGTTGCACATGACCAACGATCTATGTCAAGGCGCTGGCAGAATCTTAAAGTAATTTAATACAAATGTAATTTCAACAATTGTACAATTAGACTTGCCAGGTCTCTAAGGTCCGCAGCGTGACGGACTATGCAAAGTGAGTGCCACTTGATGAATGCCACAGCACGCCTGCCCTCTGCTCCCTGCTCACTGCTCCCCTGCTATGGCCCCACACAGTGTGTTTTGAAAATCCGTCAGTTTTGATTGCAATCACAAGAGTCAACATAAAAAACACAGACAAGGGATCTGTTTAATGCGTGCTAAGATTTATTTATATACGTGTTTTAGATGTGTGCATAGGTATTATCAGTGTGCGATTTATTAGGTTGACATTTGAACTTGTCATGGGGGGCAAATTGAATTCGGCTTAAACTGGTATTGTTCTGCCCCGTTAAATATTGCTCATACGCCACTTGGTGCGCCTCAGACGACCGTCAGCTGCGCCTGACAGCTTTCAAAACACACACTTAAGCGGCGAAAAGTGCGCTGGCAGTGGAAAAACTTGATGCTCGATGCGCTCGACCCACCGCATGAAACAGAGGCAGCCACAGCATAAAACTGGTTACGCCTGGCAAACGTCATGCGGCAAGTTGGCCTTGTGCTAATCCACATTTCAGAATCCCAGCAGTAGCAGTAGCAGCAGCAGCAGCCACCGCCGACGCCACATCAGCTGAAAATTCTGCTACTACTTTGAGGCTGGTTTTATTTTTTTTTCTTTTATATTTTTATTTTGCGCTGTTAGCCAAACTCGAATCAACATTTGTGTGCCTATGGATCCGGTGGCACAAAACCATTTAGCTGGTTGAGTGTGCGCCACAGAACGTGGTCAACCAATGCTCGGCTCAGTCACGGAGCGCATTGCCGATCGGTTTCCCAATTTGAAACACTCAACATCAACTTGACTTTGATTTGTTGAGCGAAGTGCAATTATTGCAATTGCACTTCGCAAGTGTAGTTCATACTTAATTGCAGAATCAATGTGTGTTTCCCGGCAAATAAAAAAAAAAACAAGATAAACAATCAAATGGCGAGAATGAGTTTTGACAACGATGTACATAACAGCTTTAATTACACTGAACGGAACGACATTTAATCAATGTTGTTACCTCTTTTGCAGATAATTATCACAGCCATGGACCGCTTTGTATGGTTTGTGCTGCTGGTGGTCATGACCCACCTGGTAACCGAATTCACACGGGTCACTGGCTATGCGAGAGGACAACGACACGAGCTGATGCTAATCAACGATGTAAGTAAAAGATACAAAATATATAAATAAATAAAAATAAAAAGTAAAAATTTCTGTTGCATACTTTTGAGAGCTCTCAAAATATCGCAAATGAGATTTTTAGAGCAATATTGAAAATTTGAAATAAACATTTATAACTTAAATTTGTATAGATCTCTCTCAAGCGATTGTTCATTTTGCTATATTATTACTTAATTGCACAAATGTAAATTTTTAATAATTTAATGTGCGCTGATGAACAATAATTAAATAATTTAGTCAAATTCCGGTTTTTTTGTTTGCTGTTGTAAACTGAATAAAAAAAAAACACTTATAAATATTTAATTTGCTGTTGTCATTTATAACATCATTAACATTTCATTATGGCCAGCTTAAATATGCTTATGTTTATTGGACATCATTATAGACGCTGCTGCAGCCAATGCCGGTGCAGAATATGCTGCTCTATCCCGGTCACGACTACGTGCACTATGACCGCCCCTCGTCCGCCTTGAGCAGCAGCAACAGCGTGCAACAGAATGCGGCTCTGGTGCTGGGCAATTTGGGCGCCGCAATGTCAAATATTGCTGGCAACAATGCGCCTGCAGCTGCTGCTGCTGCCGCCGAGCCAAGCTATCCGTTCTTCAGCCTGAGGCCATTAATTGACAGTATTTTCGAGGTAAGCTTGCACAGTTATAATCACTTTTGGAAGCCATGAAGCGTCTCTTGTGGCGCAACCCGTTGCGAACGAATTCAATTTTGAATTGCTTGCTTAATTTCCAGATACCCATATCGACTTTGCGTGCAGTGAACAATCTGGTGGGTCGCCTCACCGGCAGCTATCGTCAGGCACCGGAAGGGGTGCAAAAATCGGCTGGCATTGTGGCGGAGGCGCCACTGCGATTGCCAGCGGGCAATTCAGCTCCCATTCCCAGCAACTTTAAGCTGTCGGCTCAGCGACCGCAGATGCGTGAGGAGCTGGCGTAGTTGACGCACAAGCGTGTCGTTTGATATTTACATTTTATGTTTACATCATTTTGTAATTAGTTTGTAATTGACCTTTGACCTTGGGGCCGGGCAAGGGCAAAGCGCACACGTTTCTCAGTGTTGTGTTGTGTTGATTTTAGTCGGCATTTTCAATATAAATGTAAATGTAGAAATCTTAGGTGTGCTTATGTTTGTGTGATTGTTTTTGTATGTGTGCGCGTTTGTGTTTCGATGCATATTCCATAATTATTATTAGTTGTTTTATTTTATAATGTTCAATTTGTGATATATGTAAATTTGTTGTAAGACTAGTTTATTTGTATTTATATAACAGAAAGACGAAAAAATAAATAAATGTAGTCAATGTCAACGTTTATTATTTTTAATTGGTTTGTAGGAAGAACTAACCACATACATATATATTTTATATTCTCTTCGAACATTTTAATTTAATTTATTCGACCATTTACTGCAAACTATCTAAAAAATTTAAAATAAATTTGTTTTCTGTTCCAAAATACATTTTACAATATATTAATTGATTTAAAACTCAATAAATCAAAGATAGCTTTATAAATTTAATGGCGAATAGCAAAAATGAAAAGCGCATAGATGCCTCTGCTCGCAAAAATATAAAACAGTAAAATAACTGGGAAAAGTCACGTTTTTATTAAATTCTAACGGCTTGCTCTTTAAAGCTGCAGTTGAACTTTATTATTGCCAGTTTTTAAGCGATTTATGTGCACATCCTAAGAGTAGGCAACACTTTTGCGTAGATTAATTATGTCGTCAAAAATGTTGCATACTTTCGGGCATCATTTAAAAATGTTGATAGCTTTTACACTCGAGAAAACAAAACAACAAAGCAGCGACCGAAAAAAATGTCAACAGCCGCCATATCAGCGGGGAGCATCAGCCAACAAGAAATCAATGTTCGCCAGAAACAAATTAAAAGTGACGGCAGCTTGATTGAAACGTGCCAGCTATGGAAAGGTTAACGAAACATGAATAAAGGAAGAAAATCGCTAATGAAGGTATATACATATGCTATAAAATACATTAAACACATTTTTTATATTATGAATATTAATAAGGAAAACGTGGAAACATATAAAATAATTTGAAGTATTTTACAGATTTATTTTTTATTAAAAATGCTTTATTACAATTTAATAAATCAGAATTGCTTTGAAATTTTTCCTAATTATAATTAAATATATAAAAATATACCTTTGCTTAGTATACATTTTAATTACGTATTATTGTGAATGCTGACTGAACAATCAATTAGCAAAACACATTAAAATATTTTTCTCTGTCAAACCCTAATGAGGCAATTAGATCAAATAGGAACTTTACAGTGGCTGAATTATTATTAGAAAACCAAGCTGACAACCGAATCCTTGTGAATTCAATTGAAAGGACACACGCGCTGTCTTTGAAAAAAATAAAAAAATAAAAATAAAACAGAATAGGTTGCCGGCAAATCGCATTTAATTATATTTTGAATGCGGCCTTTTTTTTGGTCATTTGATTTCGCACAAATTCCGCATTTAAATTCAACAAGCACGTGCTGGGTGGTCAATCGAATCCAACAAAAGCCAAATCCATTTGGACATCTGTCATTTGAATATTTAATGAGCACTTAATAGGCAACAGAACAAACCGCAAAAGCAAAAAAAAAACAGAAGAACGCTAATCACTAAGCGTTTCACCAGAGTCGAAAGCAGCCAGCCTAAAGAAAGAAATTGTCAACAAAAATCGACTTTGGCCAAAAGCATTTCACATTTGATTTCTGCGTTGAGTTTGAATTGTGCGAAACGATTTAAATAACTCGAAGCCGTTGAGCCGTTCAGCCGTTGAGCCGCTGAGGATGCAACCCATTCAACAGAGACGCATATAAGCACATTTGCATGCCACATTTGCCAGTAAGGCAACTTTAGTGGCAGCAACGCAATGAAGCGTATTAAACGACAATAGCGACTTTATGGTTATCTGCAACCAGCCAGTTGGCCATGCAGCATTGCCAAACATTCAAGCCGAATCGGTTGGCTTGAATCGAGTAAAAAGCTTTTTCGTCAGGGCCTCAGTGGCGCTTAAGTAACACAGTGCAATTGTAACTGCAGTAATTGAACCGGTTTTTTCCCCCGATACTCTACACTGGGGCGTATGCGCAATAATAGACACAAGAGCCCACATAATATATATATGTGGTACTTAAAATTTGAGAGCTACTTTAGAATGAATTTCCTTAAATCATAATATTTATTATAGTTGTAAAGCAATTATTTATTAGTTTGTTTATTTTCGAGATCCCAATGGCTTCTATATATGTCTTCTATATATGTAGCTTATTCTTTCATCATATATGCTCTTATCTTGCGCATTGCTCGGCTTTCCTATGTATGCGCCTATTATAAATTCATGGAAGATTTTTCAACACATCAATTCCTATATAAACACACGTTTACATTTTAATTGCGACTCAAATCCAGTTCACAGCTTACAACAGCAGCAACGCACAACAAAAGGAAAAAATCCAAGTTTCAAGTTTAGACCCCGACTCAGACACAGACTCAGACACAGACTCAGAGCTAGACTCCGAGTCAGAGCCAGAGCCAGACCCAAACTCAGGCTCAGTGCTAATCGAAAACGCGACGAGAGTGGATGAGTTTTGTTTGTGTCTAGTGCTGAGATTTATTAATTTACCAAGCTAACGCTAAAAAGTGAACAGGTGAACAAAATGTGTGTTTTTTTGCAATCAAACAAGAACATATACTATATCTACATAATAAGTGGATACTGTGTGCCTGCATACAGCCCCCGGGCGAGTTGGCAGTTCAGTTTTTGAATGATTACGCCACTGTGCTGGGTGGAGTATGCCACATTCTCGGCCGTCCGGCCAGTCAACGCGTTTCGCATACAGAAACAGACGACTCTTTTGTTTTTTTTTTTCCTGTGCAAAGCTTCTCTTTGGACGGCACACACAGAATTGTTGCAACGCAACGGGTTCTGAGCTGTGAGGGCTTTGGGCTGTTTGCCAGCTGCTAGCCAAGCAAGAAATTTAATTTTGTTTCAACCGTCTTTTTAGCCAGAAAATGTTTGCCATATTTGGTGCACTTTGCCTACTGGTGCTGCAAGCCACACTGGCCCCAGCTCAGGTAAGTTTTTATCCAAGTAGCAAGTACCAACTAACAAGTACCAAGTACCAAGTACCGACTAAGTATAAGTTTGAACTCGAATTTCTTGTTTGCTCATCGAAAGAACTCCGAATCTTGCATTCACTGACTTGCTGGCCAACGCACTCATGTGTGCTTTGTTTGCAAACTTTGTGATTGAGCAAACACCAACTTCGGCTACTGCTTTATTGCTATATATATATATATATATATATATATATATATATATATATATATACATATATGTGTGGTTATGACCGAAAAACCTCATTACCTCCGACAGGCCCCCTCTGGCCTTTGCGGTTAATTCTTTTAGTAATTACGCAGTTCGTTTGTGAAACTCAAATATTTCAATTATTGTGCATGTGGCACATACAGTGCCATCAAACCACCAAATGCCATTAGCAGCTATCTACAAATTTGTATATATATATTTTTATTTTCTATCTACCATGTTGAAAAGATTGGCTAACGGCAAACAGGCAAATAAACAAGCAAACATCAACATACATTTTTTAAATTTAATTTATGGTATATGCGTCAGACCTTTTCATGTATTACTTTGAGCTTAGGGCCTTCAATTGGTTTTAATTAAACCGTTTTTGCCAATTTGTTGAGCAGAATTGCCGGAGGACTGAAGGCTTAATTACAATTTGTTTACATTTAGCACTCAACACTCCACACTCAATCAAAATGCTTTACTCAAGTGTCTTATTTAATCATATTTATTTAGTCATTGAACTAAAACTTGACGTAAATTTATATTTTTTTTTGCTACTTCAGTTTGTACTATATTTTTGTTGAATAACTGAACTTTTATCAGCATTTAAAAAGCAGTCAATTTAAGTTTATTTTACTGACACATTGTAAAACTAATCGCATTAAAAACGGATGGAAAAAAATCAAATTTATTAATGATTAAATAGTAAACCTCGTTTAGTAAACAATGCAGCTTTTAAGTAATTTATAATTATTAGCATAATAATTTAATTTGTTGGACTAAAACTAAAATTAGTATATACATTTTATAGTAATCATAAATTCTTAAACTCAAGAATAATTAATAATCTGTTCAGCTGTGGCACACAAAATTATCGAATAGAGTTGCTGCATGAACTTGCCAGCCATCAAAACGGGTTGCAAATGCAGCAAGGCTGACCAAGAGAGGTTAAATTGCTGGTGTTGATTTTATTTGCGGTTATGTTGCATATTCAAATAGTAAGTGCCGCAAACCGCGCAAAGCCTTGATTTGCGCAATTTGGCAGCAAGTGCAATTGTGGGGCGGGGCTGTGTGGAATGTTGTTGAAAGCGGAAAGAGGAGCGCAGCGGAAAAGTGGTCGCTATTGTGAATTTAAGGCTCATTAAATTGTTGCGCAATGCACTGGCTATTAAAATGTGGCAATAAAGAATTTAAGCATTTGACTAGCTTAGTACATATATAATTGCCTGCCTAGCCACAAGTAATAATTATATATGAGCATTAAAATGCCATCAGACCGGCAAGTCAGTAAAACTGACCTATTATTAAACAACGAGCTTTGATCACGACTTGTGTTTTGGCTTGTTGATTCGCGCGCTTTAATCTTGGCCATATGTCATTTTAATAACAGCGTCCACCTTGACCCTTGAGATGGTGACGTCAGAGGAATTTGCAACTAATTACCCATACGCCGTTTTGTGCAAGCGACCGTGCCTGCAGCAGAGTTTTTCACTGCAACAAACAACTATGCAACACTTTTCCGCATAACAGCCATT
Source organism: Drosophila kambysellisi (assembly GCA_035042185.1). Taxonomy (NCBI): domain Eukaryota; kingdom Metazoa; phylum Arthropoda; class Insecta; order Diptera; family Drosophilidae; genus Drosophila; species Drosophila kambysellisi. The sequence continues at coordinate 9,367,432 of JAWNLS010001251.1, forward strand.
TTGCCGCCTGTCAGGCTCGGGTGTTAGCTCCGCAGCGTTGCACCTGTGTCAAGCTATCAACTCAGGTGACTAAATGCTAAAGGCCAAATGCACGATGGCATGTTTCCCCCCGCTGGGGAGGTGCTTTTTTGGTAATGGAGCATCCACTTCCCATTTATTTGCTGCCTTTAGTTAGTCTGGTGCAGTTTTTATACCCTAGCAGAGGGTCTTTCAGTTTCAGTGCCAATCTGCTACCCCAGCTATTACACACATACATAGACAACACTGTGTTTGGGCAACAACAATAGCCAATTGATTAGTTGTCACGAACTTGAACAGGACAATAGCAGTGCCAGGAGCAGCTCCGAATAGCAACCATGTGGAGCAAAAGTGCAATTTTTGGGTTTTTTTTACTCTTGCTACTGCCAATCTCAGAGCAGAGCAGACCGGAAGAGCATTCATTACAGTTTTCGGCTATTGGCTCTTATGTTGTTCATAGTAATTAGTAAATGCAAATACTGTTTGCAATTGGATTGTGACTCGAATGTACTCCCTTCTGTAAGCGTATCGAATCGTCGGCATTCAAAAAAACTCTTTGCAAGTTGTGTTGTCGTCGGGACAAAAGCATTTGTTGGACTTGCCGCCAGCTGTAACAATTTAGGCACTTTACTTTGGTTGGAAGCCGCAACTTGGGTTTATTTCTATTTGCTTACTGGGGTCCTTCGCTTGTGGGCCGCAGTTGAATCTAGATTTTAATCAACGCATGCATGAAATTTGAATTTGTTGTGCACCCGAAAAAGAGGATAAAAATAAATTTTACTAAATCGCGGGAATTGTACACAATTGAAATTAAAATGTAGGGCTCTTTCCAAATGGGTTCCACCTAGAGTTATAATTTTAGCGCAGATTTCACAACAAAAAGAATGACAGAAAAAACATGCAAATTTCTAAGCAACCCGAAAGCGCTTTGCGAAGAAGAACTTTGGAGCTACGATTTATTAGGGATTGGGCTAAAAGCACTTTCATTGTCCTTAAGACTACTGCAATCAGTTGAATCTGCAACGTAAACGTAAATTAGCTCAACACAATGTCGCATTGTTGTTGCATGTTTATGTTGGCCATTGCCCCAACAATTGACTCACCGATGCTTATCCAAAAGTTATGGCAGCTTCGTAAATAGTGCAAATAAACACATTCACAATAGTCCCCAGTTGATAACTCAATTAAATTTACTGTCACAACAAATGGATTTGTGCAAATATTTGACAAGCAAACAAAACCTCAGCGATTCAATATATGCTAAAACATAAATATTTTTTCAATTTAGCAAAAGCTGCACAAACTTTCCATCTATTCATTGCTCCCTTACAGCCAGTCTGGTCTCTAATCTCAACTGAGATCTTTCCTCATTTCTTATAAACAATGGCGAATCAAAGTCGTGTTTTATAAGTAACTGTTGTTTACTTTCAACCAAAACCATCGGGAGTTATAGATTTTGCACAGATTTGCTGCTGATAAACAAAATAAATTCAAACTCAATTCCAGTTGTTGGAATTCTTTTAAATATAATTATTAATTGTGTTAAATATTTATTTCTGTACATATTTGGTTTAGCTGAGGTCTTCTTGCCTTCAATAATGTCTGTATTTTAATACCATTAAAAATGGGTAAAAAAGGGTATAATGGTTTTGTGCAAATGTATGTAACAGGAAGCATCTCCGACCCCATAAAGTATATATATTCATTGATTAGGATCAACAGCCGAGTCGATATAGCCCTGTCCGTCTGTCTGTCCGTCTGTATGAACACGCGGATCTCTGATACAATAAGAACTAGCGACTTCAAATTTGGAATATAAGCTCTCGTGTACTAGGCGCAGATCAAGTTTGCTTTATTTTATCGATAACTGCCTCAGTTTTTGAATTATCGATACATTTCGATTTCCGATAGCAATAAATTCCACAATTTAAGAGGCAGAGGCTTCCAATTTGTACATAACATACATATACATATTATTGATCAATTCATTAAGATCAGACAAGAAACACCAAAGTTATGGTCGAAAATATATTCTCATATTGATCTCATTTCTATCAGCAGCCGCAATCATTTTCTGTATGCATAGAAATAGGCGAGCGCATGTGTGAGAAAGAGATGACATGATAATCGACGCTAGCGTCAATATATTTGGGTGTATTCTGCAGAGCCCCGATACGTACTCGACTACAGCATCTTACTTGTTTTATTTTGATTTGATTAATCGACATCTACATTTTGGGACTTATTATTAATAAAATTTAATATAATTTAATAAAATATAAATTATTGCGCTAGTCGCAAGGAGATAAGATTAGATTAGATTATATAAAACTGAATATATAAATATGGGTAGTTTTCCTAAAAATATGACGCAGTCAGCTTTCTTAGTTTTCTAATTAATCAAACTACTGGTAAATTCATATTTCAGCAAGTTCATTTACAATAAGGCACAGATCTATCCAGCAACTAAAGCATGATTCACTAATGGCATATTTGGATTATTCATTAAGCCACCCTTTGACAGTTACATTATAACTAGAATTCAAATTTCCGCCCCCAGCTTTAAGTTCAAAAACAGACGTCAAATTGCATAATTAATAATTGATGTATTATTCAGGCAAATTCAGCGATTTGGCACAGCCATAAACATATATATATATATATATATATATATATATATATATATATATATATATATATATATATATATATAGATGCAAATTATTTCTTAATCGCGCCTAAGCCTCTTACATGAATATTGGATTTTAAGTGGGGTTTCGAGCGGTTTGAGGGGCCCAAATTAAAATGAATTTATCAGGCGCTTAAATCGACTTATGCCTGCAAACCGAAACCGCTAAGCGGTTGACTGTGTGTCTGTGTGTGCGTCTGTGTCTGTGTGTGTGTGTGAATGTCTGTGTGTATTTGTGTGTATGTGTGTGTGTGTTTTTTCCGCACTGCATTTGCATCTCATTACGAGCGGCTGCATCTGAAACTTCTGACAAACTGGTGCACGTGGAAAACTACCAAAGTCCCGGACGGAATTTTTGTTGTTGCATATTTGATGTTAATATGTGCAACTCATGCTCTTAATTGTGACATTATTTTAATTTAGTTAGTTGTTGCCTGACGTCATCGCCGCCGTTTTGGAGCAGCAACTTTGCGACGTTGAATTCACATTTTAATTTCGACTTAATTAAGTTACGAGACGTTTCGCTGAAATTAAAAAAAAAAACTTATTAAACAATGCAACAAAGTTATAAATGAGGCGTGAGAGAGAGATAGACAGACAGAAAAAGAGAGAGAGAGAGAGAATGATAGGGTACATAAGGCGTGAGAGAGAGATAGATGAACAGAAAAAGAGAGAGGGAGACTGACAGATATAAGGATAAACTTACGCTATCTCACAGATTAACTCCATAAATGACCAACTGAAAGTGCAACTGGTCGACTGACTTGTGCCTCTGGACACGTACTGTGGCATGCCGTTGTCCAACACCACCGCTTATCAGCACCGCTGCACCACCATCGCCTCCATTCACCTCCAGCGGTGTCAGATCGTAGGCATGCACCGCCGTTATCGTACATCTTTTATCTGCTGCACCAGAATTCTGGTTGAGATAAGAGCAATTGAACATTTTAAAGATATCAGCACAAATTGCAATTTTCAAACACATCACGTGCACTCATGACTTCAAGTATCTTTATATATATTTTCTTGATTTGGACTTGAAATTCAATTTAAATGCCGAGCAAAAATTTGATGTGTCTGTGCTCGTAAACAGTTCAATAACCTTTCTTTTTAACCTTTTTTTGGTGACTCAGTCAAAAAGACAAAGCAATTTTCATGCTAAGAATTCCTTAAGCGGTTTGCAGTTGCTAATCTGATTTTGTGGCCAAAAGGTGGGTAATGAATGAGTTTGGCTGTGTAATTTGGCAATGATTCTTTGTCTACGGCTTTATACGACACAATCTGCCTTATTTATATCTATTATATATTTATCTTTATATTAAAAAATATATAAAAATAAATATTCATTATATTTTAAGTGCTAATAATACTGTGAATTTGTGTGCGTAATTTGTCAGTTATTGTGTTACTTATCTTCTTATACAAAAATATTACAGATTTTTATTACCAAATTATGGGTTTGCATTTTAACATCCACTTATACAAAAATATTACTGATTTTCTTAACCAAATTATGGGTTTAAATTTTAAAATTTCAAACTGTTTCAGAAAACAAAAAGGTCGATTTTAGCTTGGACCGATTTTTACATTTACGCACCACTTTGGCTTACCTGTAAGTCATATACAACATCCGTGGCATCCGCATCTGTTCTGTTGGCACGCGACAGGTAAACGTCTTTTGCGTAAAGGGTGCTGGCGTATTTGTTGACCTGGCCCCAGGTGGCCGTGGCACCATTCACCAGGCGCAACTCCAACAACAACAAGAGTAGTGACAGCAGAAGTGGCAGCAACAGCTGTGTTGTCTTTGTCAACATGGCGACATGTGGCACATTCAAACTCACAAGCACTCACACAACCACACACACACACATACACACGGAAACATAAACACACACCACTCACAGCTTTGCTTGGGCATTCAGTCTGAGGTGAGGTGTGAAACTCAAATGAATCGAGTTCAAACCAAGCAAGTTTAAATATTGTCGCTTTGCCCACCTTCAAATCGCTTATCAGCTTCAGGTGTTTTCCTATTGTTTACTGCTCCCAGAGTGGCAGAGTGGCTGAGTGCTCCACTTTTTGCAGCTTGTTCTCTATTTGCACATCTCTCACTCTTTGATAACATCAACTATTGATTTGTCTGTATAAATTTGCAGGTCACTTGACAATTTATTATATCTCCCGTATAGTAATTATACAATATTTATGCTCGCACTTCTTATCGGAGCATTCGGCTGACGTTTATCAGTTTATTAATTAATTTGATATTTATATATGTTGATAATTGTGTTATTTTACATTCAATGCAATCGTGCATCGATACTTATGTTAAGTCTCTCATTAATGGCTACCCATATTGTAAAGTGGCTTGACGCGGGGGAAACTTCGCTCCAACAATATATATATATATATATATATACATATACATATGTATGTCACGTGTGTCTATATTTGAACTCATTAACCTGAAAACAAATAAAGTAAAAGATAACAACACCAGTAAAATTTAAAAATTTAAAAATAGACTTAAACAATTCAAACTGACGGTAGGTAGCTAAAGAATTCCAATTAACTTAGAGTAAATATTGGCCATAAATCATACCTAAATCAGTATTTACACTAATATATATTTACGTGCTAAAGCTATTTTAATTAGGTAAATTTATTATACATAAGAAGAATGCAAACAGAAAAGAATGCTTTAGTCGAGTGTGCTCAGCTGTAAGTAGCTTATAAATAAATTTCAAAATTGTAAGTTATGAATTTGTAAGTGAAAATAGAACCACTTTCAATGTTTAATGCCCTACATACCGCCAATTACCCACTTCTAGGCTTGCTTGATAGGAATACAATATAATTTCAATTTTACAATAACTACCGGCTGAAAACACAAACTGAAAACAAATACAAAACATTTTACGTTCATTTTTCATTCGTTAGTTTACAATTCATTCACAACTTCTTTTCTATTTTTAAATTTTTTTTGTTTATTTTTTGATTCATTCACAACACCCAAAAGTTTTTCTACTTCGTTCCCTGAGGTAAAAAAAAAAATACAGCAAATCATAAATATTATAATGGTAAAATATGCTTTGAACAGATTTTGATTTATGGGCAAAAACTACTTTTGACATGATTTGGGGTCAATATCTTTGAAACATAGTAAGACAGGTGTTCAATTAAATATTATTTTGTATTGCGGTTTCATTAGAAAGTTGCAAAACCTAATTTAAATTGATTGACGCTTCTGGGCAACTACACCCTGTCATGGCACAGGAAGTGCGAAACAACCAAATTATTATTATGTGTAGCAAAACTTGTTGCCCATCCAGAAAGGTATTCCGAAGGTTTTCACTTAAACTTTTTTTTGCGGCTGGAGGGGGCAGGCACAAAACTTTGACTATTTGTGAAAAATGGCCACGGGATCTTGTGGCAAAGTTTTTGCGTGCCTAAACAAAGAGAGCAACTTTCAATAACATTAAGTATACGCGCTGTGTAACTAACTTTTGCACAAAAACGCACAGCACCCTTCTCATCTCTTACTAATTTCTGGTCTCCCACTCAATCTGGTCTTCTTCAGCTTATTACACTGCGCGATGGAAAGGTGGGCGTCAATTTCGCCGGCTATCATGCGGATGCCGGACTGGGTGGACTGCTGACGGGCAACGCAGCTCATGGCGGACTTAGTGCCTCGGCTGGGACTCCTTGGGGAGCGCGCTCTGCAGCTGGTCTCGGTGGCGGACTTAACGGTATTCCATCTCATTAATTGATAATACCACTTTTTGATTAATACTCATATTTACACGCAACTGTCTTCTCACAGGACTCCCCGCTGGCGGTGCATATGCAGCGGCTCAGGCCAACGATGACGTTGGCGCCAGCGCAGTTCTTGGCGGCAGCGTTGGGCAGCATGGCTACATTGGCTCCGAGGCGCACGTTCCCGGCAAGGTGGCACACTCCTCTGTCCAGCTGCAGCCACATGAATCCGCCGACCCCGCACCTCCAAACCATATGCCTCAGTTGCCCACGGCCCGGCCCACTTATGTGCAGAAGGTGAAGCCCCCGCACAAAAAATATTCACTGATTGCACCTAATGTAAGTAATAGTTTCAAGAGGAGTAATGGAAGATAGCCTCATGGGATAGTAAATATTTTCCAAGGCTCTAGCTTAAAGATCATTGAGAAGGTCATTTATGAGACTTTACAATCTGCAGATCTGTTAATGTATGTAAAAAATAACTTCAGATGGGAATTCCCTTTGACACGATTTGCTATATAAATATGTTCGCAATATCAAATTAGTCTGTGTTTAGACTGATACATCGTTTTATTTTTTATTTCTAAAGAATAATTAATTTATTCGTAACTTCTGCAAATTATCGTGTTACTAATTAAATTAGGCAGCTTGACCTGTTTAGCTTCTTTTTCTTCTTTCTTGTAGCGGACTTTTTTCTAGTTGATGTACAAAAATGTTTAACATCTTCCAAAGAGATTCTATAGATAGTTATAATTATATTATTATAATTATAAGCTTATATTACCTATATTTATTTGATTTCGTAGTTACTTTCTTCTTCCTGTTGCTTACTTTGCCACAACTCCATTTAACCCATTTTTATTGAGTTTAGTGAATTAAAAAGCGTCTGCTTCAGAGTATCATACTTAATTTAAGCTTAAACTGAGAACAGAAACTAAAATGAGTGTATCTGTGTGTGTAAGTGTGTGTGTGTGTGCGTATTTTGAATGGATGCTAATCTATGCATGTTAGTCAGACCACAGTGCGGAGGGCCAAATCAATGAAAATCATGTTAAAACAGCCGCAGAGGTCGAACTGAGTACCCAAGAGGTGGCGCCTCAAATTATTATCAAGCGACAACGGATACGTGTGAAACGCCCACGACAACGTCAGCGCACAGTTTACATAACAAAGCAGTCACATCAGGAGCAGGAAGAGCAAGGAGAGAATCTCCTTCGGGCGTCACACTCTGATGAGTCGACGAAGGTAACAGTCAAAATATCAACGACGGCAACACACACAAAATGGATACAAAACCCACATGGAAACACACAAACCCACAAATGTTGAGCTGCGGTGTGGCAGACAAATGCACACTTACACACAACTAACACAGATACACACAAACACCTGCAAACCCGGTGCTAAACAAACTTCACACATCCTACAGCTACATATGTTGAAAATGGCCTGCAACCAGCTACATTTTGAATTTAAGTTGCAACTTTCGCTTGTGGGTCAAAACATTTGACCACAAATAATGCAGCAAAATGTATTTTACAACTTGTTGCATTGCTTTCAATTAGTTTTTTTCATTTTTTTTGTGCATGTATTTTTGGTTACTTGTTAAACTATGATACCGAAGGTATAACAGTATATTGGGTTTGTGCAATGTCCGTCTGTCCGTGTGTCAGTCTGTAAGAACGCTCTAAGAGATAGAGATTTGACCCAAAATCTCGTTTTAAACTTTAAATGTACGATTGATCTAGAGGCCAAACTAAGATTAAAACGTCCTCGCTTTTGAAAATCCGTTGAGTTTTGACGAAGTTATGGCATTTTGAAGATTCGACCTATGCCCATATGCCGATATGCCGATTTTCGGACTATAATTTTGACTTATGTTCCGACCCAAAAACACGTTTTCAACTTTAAATGTACCATTGATCTAGAGGCCAATCTATGATTAAAACGCCCTCGCTTTTGAAAATCCGTTGAGTTTTGACGAAGTTATGGCATTTTGAAGATTCGACCTATGCCCATATGCCGATATGCCGATTTTCGGACTATAATTTTGACTTATATTCCGACCCAAAAACACGTTTTCAACTTTAAATGTACGATTGATCTAGAGGCCAAAATATGACCAAAACGCCCTTGCTTTTGAAAATGCGTTGAGTTTTGACGAAGTTATGGCATTTATAAGGTTCGACCTATGCAGATATTCAGATTTTCGGACTATAATTTTGACTTATGTTTCGACCCAAAATCACGTTTTCAACTTTAAATGTACGATTGATCTAGAGGCCAAAATATGACCAAAACGCCCTTGCTTTTGAAAATGCGTTGAGTTTTGACGAAGTTATGGCATTTATAAGGTTCGACCTATGCAGATATGCAGATTTTCGGACTATAATTTTGACTTATGTTTCGACCCAAAATCACGTTTTCAACTTTAAATGTACGATTGATCTAGAGGCCAAACTATGATTAAAACGCCCTTGCTTTTGAAAATCCGTTGAGTTTTGACGAAGTTATGGCATTTTGAAGATTCGACCTATGCCCATATGCCGATATGCCGATTTTCGGACTATAATTTTGACTTATGTTCCGACCCAAAAACACGTTTTCAACTTTAAATGCACGATTGATCTAGAGGCCAAACTATGATTAAAACGCCCTTGCTTTTGAAAATCCGTTGAGTTTTGACGAAGTTATGGCATTTTGAAGATTCGACCTATGCCCATATGCCGATATGCCGATTTTCGGACTATAATTTTGACTTATGTTCCGACCCAAAAACACGTACCAAACTTGAAAGGTTGCCAAACTTTGAAGAAAGGTTACTTATATCTACCTCAATTTTAATGGCAAACTTGAACAGTATTTCTTGGCTGCACACAAATTATGGTATCATAGTATTTCGCTGTCGGTTACATCCGACTGCAACGTGTTCTCTCGTTTAGTTGGGTTTGTTCGCTTAGTTGCGGTGGCAGTAAAATTTTATTTGAATTTGATTTGCATTTATTTATCTTTGTTGGTTTTATGCTTTATGGTGAGCACAGGATATACAAACTAATTTTTGATATTTTTTTCCGCCAGGCACCGGCCAAGAGTGATGCAAAGGTGGTGCACCAGCACAAATACACCAAGGTTGCCGCACAACGGCCGCAGGTTGCCACCAGCCACATCACTTCAAACCAGGCACCGAACGGCATTGTGGGCAATGCACTTGAGGTAAGTTGACCAATATTCTCGTCCCTTGTACAACATTTAATTGTTTGTTGAATTCCATACTCCATTTACACTCCAGATACCCATTGGCATTTTGCGCTCCCTGCAGACGAGCCTGGGTGCTCTGGTGAGCGGTCAGCCTGCTCTCCCTGCTCACGCTCCACACTACCAGAATTAATTCAATAAGTAAATATATAACGTATTTGTACAGCGAATAAGTTAACAATAAAAAACTCACATCGTCAATAAAGCCAATTAAATGGTGAACACAATACTGTCTTTGTATTTGCAAACATGGAAGCAATTTTGAGCTGCGAAACCTCGGTGAAAAACTGAAACGATTTTATTGACTTTAGTTTTATTTTCAGGCGTAATCTCAGCATTGATTTAAGTTGTTAAAATTAAAGAAACGAAATTATTATAGTTAAGCATTACATTTAAGCGACTACTATTTTCAAGTACTTATGCTAACTTGTCTTAAAGAATCATCTTTAATTTGGGTAGGGTTCAGGATGTTTAATTTTATGTTGGTTTGGGATGTGACTTGGTGTTTTGTTGAAAGGGTCGCTTCATAAATTCTAAAACCACACAAACTTCAACAACAATAGCAACCAGAAATGCAACAACTACAACAGCAAAAAGTAATACTTGAAATAGTATCTGTCTCTCCCACGCTCTCTCTTTATCTCTCTCTCTTTCTCTCCCTCTCTCTCTCTTTACTGGCCTAAGTTCAAATGGCCAGCGTACTCCGGCCGGAATGGACTCGGATATATGTGTATGTGCGGATCTACAAAACAAGGATAGTCCAAAAACATATTGGCACGAACGGGAAATGCCAAAGCGTTGCTCTTGTTTATTTAGGAGCTGCTGGACTCACCCTCACACACACACACACACACGCACACACACATACACACATACACGCATACTTGAATATGTACAGGATGCGGGATAGCAAAATATTTCACACTCTGCAACCACAGGCACTTCTACGCCACTCCCCCTAGGCGGGGGGTACAAAAGTCTGTAACGGCTCGTCCACTCACATATTTGAATGCTCAACACACACACACACACACACACACAGACACACAGTTGCACACATGCCACATACGTGCATAGTATATGCACGTATTGTGTAAATATGCTTAAACACCTCGGGCTTTTATGCTTTTAACCCTTGCCACACAAAGTCGACGCTACACAACTGCAAATTTGCCAGTAACGGGTGAATATGTGTGTGTGTGTGTGTGGGTGTATGTGTGTGCGTGTTTGTGTGTGGGTTAGCCTTAGTGTCAGCAGCGGCTCGCTTGAAGTGAAACGAATGCCCATGCAGCGGTTTGTGGCGGCTCTTTGAATTTCTTCATTAATGTTGCGCTTACAACTTATTGCCATTAGGCGCGATTCAACCAATTTGGAGCCTGCTGGGAATTAAGCCAAAGAAATGCCATTACTGCCACCCCCTCCCCCATCCCCTCCCACCATCACACCTCCTAAAGTTACTCAGTTAAGGCAACAAAGAAAAATCAACAAGTCTGCAAGCAAATTAAAATATATACAAAATTGCAATCTATCTTTAAAGCAAGTCTAAGTAACAATGAAATATACTAAATATAGAACTCTATAAATAAATTTACTATAAATACTATGTTACACTATACTATACTAAACTTTACTATACAGTTGGTTTATTGCTTGTGAGTCATCAACGACACGACACAAAACCAAGACGAGATCCCCAGACAATCACAATGTACGCTTATCATATTTACAATACAATATACCATTTTTGTTATCACTATACTCGTTATACTATAAACTGTTATAATAAAATCGCACATACATACATATATACAAGATTAGCTGTGCACTCAGTGCATTCACATCACTTGCAACCACAGTCTTCACATTATTGTTCTGGCTCTGTTGCGTCTGAGTCGGGTTAACAAAGGTCAGACCACAATTCATAATTTTTGCGCGCCGGCGACGTAATAAAGTTTACACAAATTAAATTTACCGTACATCGGAATGTACACTGAAATAAAAAAAGTAGCTCACTAAGTAAAATATCCCCCCTTCATTTAATTTTAAGAAATGTATTTATACAATTTTACAGAAATTTAATATCTGATGTGGTAAGCTTAACAGTATCGAGTTTTTTCATTTGTGTTAACTGTGTTAACTAATTTTTAATAATTATTGGCCTGATTAGTTTTGTTCTAATCCTTGCCATGAATTTTAAATCATTTTACATTTTGCCCTCTTCATTTTGTTTTAATGTTAAATAAATTAATTTGTAAAAAAACTTTAAATTTTAAATTGAATTAAAAATATTTTATTCATTGAAACCTTTTATAAAAATAGTCTACTGGCTTTATTCCAAGTCTGGCTTAAAAATTGTAAAACATCTAATATAATTTCATCAATTAAAAATTATTCTGTGTGTACGTATTTATATTTATATAAAGAAAAAACAATTAATTTTTAAAATAAATAGGCAGTTAATATTTGAAATGTTTTTTCATTCTTGACCAAGCGCTGAAATTGTTTTCATATAAGCCGTTATACTTCTACTTGGAAAAATAGGAAATAAAGCAACGCAGGAAGCAACTTACACCCACACACACACACTCAAGCATACACCCACGCACACCCACACACACACACCCACACACACGCACACCAGCTGATATATTGAGGTTGGGTGTGCTGCAAGGTAGACAACTTGAACAAACTGGTGCAACATGGCGTGTTCTTGATTTCAATGTTCAGCAAATGAACAAATGAAGCATAAATCTGAAAGAGTTCTGCTTCGAACGCATCTACACAGAGTACAACAAAAAAAAAAGTATGCCAGATTAAAAATCGAAAGATTGCCATTGAATTACCCATAGTCGGATGAATGTGCTCCCTGCACTTGAAGTCAATCAATGCGATTACTGCTTCTAGTTTGCTGCATTTTTGAGGACTTCCACTGTAATCCAATTATGAACGTTGGTAACTTTGTAATTTTAGGTTGTTGACAAGATTTAACTGCTAAGATTTGGTGCTTATTTGTGCATCGTAATAACTAAGATATTTTCAAGTGCCTGTTGCGGATGTACACATAAAGCTCTGCTTGTTGCCACAGCAGTTTATAAATATTCATTGCCCGAGTTTGTTCGAAATTGAGTGCAAGCAGGTAAATATAAATATTCATATTTTCTATATACACACAAACACCCTCTCTCCACACAAACACACACTTATATAACACCCTCTGAAAAATCTTTCCGTTAGAAGTTTTAGTTGTAATTTAAGTTGCCTTCGGTTTTATATTCCTCTTTAATCTAGAATTTTCTTATAAATGTTTAATCAAACATATACAACATCTAACTTTGTATGTCTATTTTGGAATGCTTATTTCATTAAATATACTTAAGACATATCAGGTGTAAATTCAATTACTAAATAATTTATAAGACGACACCATTTAATTGAGGCAATGTGTGATTACAGGCCGGCACTTTAAACTTTAACTTGTAACCCACATGCAAATTCAGTTGTCCAACTGCCACACAACGTTGCAACAAGTAACACACCACAATGTGTGTATTTGTAATTCCGGTATGACATATTTTATGTAAATCGTCGACACATGAAAACATTAATGAAATTGCTCAGTGACAAGTATCAAATGAAAAAATAAGATTTTAATGAAGCAATCATAATCTGCGAAAGATTGGTAATACAGAAAAATAAAAATAGGCTATGAATAGTAAACGTCCTTTGCCAATAAAGAAATTATCATATTGTAATTTCTATAGAACTCAATTAAGTTGGACAGGAAAAGGAACACATAGCATTAAGCTGTTTAGCATTGAAAAAGGTTAGAACACAATTAATATGTATGTGTTTTAATGAGAATTATACTCATAAACACAAACAGAATTTCGTGTCCCCTTAGAAAAACCCACATTACCACAAAAAAAAAAAAAACCAAAGTTAAAGGCTTTATATATTTAACAGGTATCTCCGGTAGCTATTCATCAAACGCCACAAAGAATTTGTGTACAAAAATCTAAACAAAAAGCTTGGGAAATTAACTTTTTCACTTGTGGCCAGCAGGAATTTGTTTTTGTGGCCAATGATAGTGATGCGAGAAAATCGGGTGCTCTGCTTTTGTTCTTTTCGCCAACTTTGGCTACTCATGATGAGATGTGAAAAGTTTACAAGCAAAAAAAAAAAAATAAAAATAAATGTTGCATAAGAGCGGCAACTTTAAAGGAATAAAAAACTTTCACGGCGCATTTCCCAGGTTGAGCTATGCATCGCGATGCTGTAATAAAATCATAAGTCCCCGGCCAAAAGCAACGCGCTCTTTAGGCCAACCATAACGAAAGAAGAAAAAAACAAGATTGGTAACTGACTTTTAGCAGGAAGCGGAAATGATGTTGGGCTGTCTTTGGCTTAGCCTTTGTTATCTCAACATTTGAGCCTTTCCATTTGCTTCTGCTTTTGCCTTTGCCTTTTGCCATTGCTTTGGTTGAGCGATTGCAGTTTACAATTTCGGTCAGCCATATTTTATATGCTAAGTTACGCAGAATTCTTTTTGGGTCAATTTTAATTCCGACTCTCGTTTATGAGATTTTGTTACCTTTTTTCTCCTCCCAAATTTCGTTTTCTTCCCCGTTTTGGCTGGCTATATTTTTATACTCCGATACCACAGGTATCCAGAGTATATTGGCTACGTTGGGTTGCTACGTGTATTAGGAGGATAGCTAATCGATAAAATTAATAATCGCAAATAGATAAAGACTCATTTGTTCCACAATTTTAAAGCACACAATTCTGCCCAAAATTTTAAAGCATTTTTGAATAATAGTACTTTTTGGCTACACCTCATCAGATTGTATGACTTATTAGTATCAGAGTATTTCACAGTCGGCTACGACCGACTGTATCGTTCTCACTTGTTGTGGCTGCTGGGGTATAATTAATTTTATTTTACGGCAAGACCAATGCTTTGCAGAAATGCATAAAGTCAATTAACTGAGAAAGCAGCAGCTAAGAAATTGTTCCGGCTTAAGTAAGCATGAAATAAATCAACTCCACAATAAAGTACGATTCATTGCAAGGAAGCGCACTTGATTATGATTTAATTAGCTACAAAAATATTAACTTCTGTCTGAGCATTCAACAATTTATATTCAAGTATTAAGCAAGTAAAATCGCTCAGGGCAAAAATGAAAAATATTGTGGGTTGTGTTAAAATTTTACGCTACCATAATTTCGTTAAATTATAAAGAATTTTTAACAGCAAAACTTTTTTACCATAGTTTTGTTTCTAAATTAATACTGCACTAACATTTAGAAATATAATTTTTAGTCGAAATTCATATTATAATTCGATGTAAAATGATTTCAAACTATATTAGCAATGAAGCTTCTATTTAAAATTGTGTTGCTTTGTTTGCCCTTGATTTAAAGCTATCTAACTTATTTCCTTTTTAGTTGACACCGATCAGGAGTTTTTATTTACACCACTGGCCACAATCAAAATACAGTTGAAAACGTCTCTTACGTTACTGATTTTTGCGTCTGCGTTGCTCATTGTGCGCTTACGTTGCTAGCAGCGGCCAGCTATTACGTTATGCTCATATTTGCGTTTACTTTGCGCTCAGCTACGTTTGCAGATTTTGTGTTTACCTCAAAGTTTGTTTACAATTGAAAGCGTGCCGCATAAATGTTATTCAGCGAAGAAATAAACAAATCAAAGTTAGTCAACGCATATTAAAAACCCTCCTCATCAGTATTGAATGACTAACACAAGCTGCTGAACACGAAGGAATTGGAAGAGCACGCGCAAAGCGCCAAAACAAGTCGAAGTCGAAGGTGAACAACGTGGAATTTGTTTTGGATTTAAAAACGCCGCGTCCGTCATTCGAGTGGCTAGCGAGCAGGCGAAAGGACACGCGAAAAGACGGGCGCTCCCAAATTCAAAAGTGGGATACACTTGTGGTGCCCAAACAAACAATAAATTGTGTTCCCATACATTCTGTCTGTGTGTTTAAGGAAGTCAAATCCACTTTTGAATTGGACATTGTTTTATAAAGTTGTCGTTGGAATTTAACTGAAAGTGTTATTTGCATTTGCAGCTTGTGATGGAGGACTTTAGCAGCATAAAGCCGAATAGTTCGGTTGTAAAGCTGGCCGCTTGTCTGGAGAAGATCTATAGTAAAATTGTCGAATCTAAGGAAAAGTTGCCCGAACATCAAATCAAGGAAATCGAGTTCCTCAAAGCCCAATGCAAGCACGAACACATGCAACTTAGCCTGATGAGCTGTCAGACGCTGGTCCGCCTCGTCGACGAGGCTGTCCTAGATGCCAACAGCGTACAAAACACGCTCCTGTCAATGCTGCCCAATGCAGGGTAAGTTCTACATACACAGGCTAACACTCATATACACATATGTCTGACGGGGCTGGGCACTTCCGCTTGAGGGTTTGCCGAACCAAAAGGAGCGCAGGCGAATGCACTTACCAAACAGCTAAACGCCATAGCATAAATTACCAGTAAACGTTTGTTGTCTAGCTGGCGATTTCACAATTTCTACGATTTGAGCTTCAAATTGAGGACTCAACTTATATGTAGCATGCCCAAAGCCCATGCGCAGCATATAAAGTCTCGCACTTCCGTCCTAATTAATTGGCCGATTCCTTTGCATGACAGCTGCTTGAAGCGAACATGAAATACGAGTCATGAATCCAATGTATTAAATCGCTTTCACACGCACATTGACATTGACACGTGCCCGGTGTTAACTATAGCTTCCTGCTGCCGGGAGTCCTGCTGCTACAGCTGCTGCTGCTGCTGCCCGGTGTCATGAAACAATTGTCGTGTATTACAATGAGGCAATGGTAATCCAAAAACAAAGAAAAAAAAATCTATTAGCCATTTCCGTAACGCGAAACACGCCCGAAACACACTCAAGGCGAGAGCGTCTTGGCCTTGCTGCTGTAACTCTAACTGTTTGCATATATTCAAATTACGCGCCAGTTAGTAGCCTGGCTAATATTTGATAAATGTATGCAGGCGAGAAACGTGCGGCTTTGAACTTGAAATGTTTGTGCAATTGAAGGACGCACCCACACAACAACAACAACATCAACAACATGTGGCTAAGAAGCACGTAATACAGAAATTAACCTTGATAAGAAGAGAGTCGACTGCAGGTGCAAGTAAAAAGGATTGCATATTAATTGGCCCATTTCACCAGAGGCAGCAATTAAAGCGGGCAACCATCGTCTACGCCGTATAAATAGTAATTATCGCGTCAAACGCAAAACGATTTGCCTGCAAGCAAAGACTTCGAAACCCTACCTAGGCGTGTGTGTGTCGAGAGCGGAAGTGGCAGCTAAAAGCGACTCAAACTCGTTCAAAGTAGCAACTGACTACCCTCAACCCCATCCACTGCCCAGCGTCTGTAATTGAAATTGTTTTCCACTTATCGCACTTAGTTTCAGTGCTCGCCTTTAATGGTCAGTTTAAGTTGGCACGCACTGCTTCTATTGATCCTAAGTTTCAAGTTAACAGATTAATATGATTATTAAAACTACATAGTTTTGAATGTGGTTTTTACAAAATTCTTATTATTGCAAATGTAAAATTTGTTAAATTTCATCCTTAGAAATCTTGATTTGTGTTTAATTATCATTTTATTTATCAATTGTTTTTATATTTTTTGTTCATCTTGTAGAGCGATGCATTTTGCAATTATTACGGAGAGCATTCTCGGGCTGCAGATGTTGAGTTTGAAGCGGAAGACATCGTTGCTTAAGGACAAGGAGTCGTATCAGTGTCCGTATGGCTTGAAGACGCAGCTGCATCCGTTGATATCGCTGCTCCAGCATAATAGCGCCAACATGCATGACGTGAGCAACAAGATAATTGGCATCTGCCAACACCACGACAAGAAGTCAGAGCCCAATTTGAGAGAAGTAGCCAAAAAGACAGAAGAAAACCAAAACTAATTTGTATTTATGGTAAATTGCAGCATTCGGGACTACAGCATCGAGTATCTGCGTCCCGTATTTCTCTATGTGCTCTGCAATCCGCAAACGCTGCACGATGTGAAGCCCATCTGGACATGTTTGCTCGGTCTGAGCCACAGCCAGCCAGAGGCGCGCGCCCTGATGCAGGAGCTGCTGTCGTGGAGCAAGTTCAACAATGCCAGCACCTGTCTGTGCACCAGCATTCTGGTCATCGAGGCCATCGATTACTTTCTGCAGCAATCGGATTACGCCCAGTCCATTGATCTGTGTCTTTACCAGGCGCAGCTTATCAAGGAGTTGGCCCATTTTGGCATCGATCCGCGTCCAAGTCTGCAGTGCCTGTTGCGTGTGTTGCATGCCACGCGAGAGCATACACGCAATCATTATCATGTGCTGCTCGTCCTCCTCGCCGAGTGTCTGCATATTTTGTCTCCTTTTTATTTGTCGGATTTGCTGCGCATCATTGTGTTTGTGGTGGTGCAGGAGCGCTGTGGCCATGAATACATTCTGAACATGTGTCTGGACGGGATTATTCAGTGGATGTCTCAGACTGCATTCATACCTGCAGAAGGCCTGGCGCTAGCCCATCAAATTGTCGATCGTATCCTGGAGCAGCAAAAGCCGCCTGTTGATGGCAAAGAGGAGTTTGCGACTCCCATCTGCACCAAGGAACTGCGGCCGGCGCACATACGCAACTATCATCCTGACATTGCGATTGCCTTCGATCTGGCCAATCTGGTGGAGTCGTTTGACACGTCCGAAAGCCAGGATGTGTTTGCCTTTGTCGATGCCTTGAACGTCAAGGCCAATACGGCCTTTTGCCAGCGTCTGCATTTGTTTCTCCGTGCACTCTTCCTCTCCCGTGAACCGCCCGTTGATTGCTGGTTCAAGATCTACGAGGTCATATTGCAGATCATTAAGGTTAACGAAAACATTGCCTACGATTTCCTCATGACGTACATCTTCAAGCTTGCCCACGAGCACAATCCAGACCTGCAGCTGGAACTGATGCGTGGGCTGGCGAGCTTTGCCATCTCCAAGGTACTTATATATACCGATTTTGACTTATTCTAATTGGATGCTTTTCGCCAGGACAATGTGCCCATGATACTGAACACCATTCGCAATCTGTCGTCGGACAATGCCACCTTCTGTGTCGATTTGTATATGCGTCTGTGGCGAGTCGAGACGCGCACTTATCCCTTTCTGCTGAAGCAAATCGCACAGCCGCTGCCGGACAACGATAAACGCTGGGAGATGGAAATAGCGCGGACGCATGCCATGCGCGAAATCTGCCAGGAGAAGTAAACAATGTTTTTATAAGAATTCTGTGTGAATTATATATTAATCTATGCTATGCATTCAACAGACCCACGTTGCATGGCTCCGAGTTGCTGCCACATTTGAGCAACACGCTGAACAGCTGCACGGATGAGTCCGGTGATTTGGCCACATCTCTGGCGCTGGATGCAATTTATGCGCTATGCGACAGTCATACGGTAAACATTGCATCCACTTGGCAAGCGCTGGGCAGCAAGTTTCGGAGCGAGCAACGGCCGCAGACGCTGAAGTCGCTGTATCACCTGTTTGGACTGGTGCCGCTGCTGCAGACGCCAACCATGGAATATGAGAAGCTGGCCGATGATGCACTCGAGCAGCTCTGGCAAGCAGTTAGTCGTCCAAATACTGATGCCACCCAGGTGCGCAATGCACTCGTCGCCCTAAAGAGTTACGAGCCCGGCAACACGCTCATTCTGCGCCACATTCCGCCCCAGTTTCGCTTTGAGATTGTTGGCGGAGCGGGCGCAGTGGGCGTGACGGGGTCAGGTGGACGTGAGGTGGTCAATTTGCAGCAACAGCAGGAGTCCATACCGGGTGAGGTGTGGGTGCAGTTATTGCAGAAGATACGACCTGAGTGCGGTGATGCGGCTGCCGATCTGGTGGCCCATTATATTGGCAACGAGATCAGTGGCTTTCGCAGCGGTGTTTATCGCCTGCCCGAGGGTAAACCGGAGCCGCGCAAGCTAGTCGGTCTCTTTGCCACCAGTCCACTGCGAGCCGTCAGCAATTACCTGGTGAATCAGTCGAGATTCGGTGACTATGTACCCGAACCTTATGCGGTCACCTATGCGTTGCGCGCACTCTCCAAGAGATTTGCCAAGCCGATACCACCGTTGGACTGGAGCTGTTTGACCAGCTTCTTTCACCTCTCGTTCGATGCACGGAAATACTGCATCATGTTGGCCAAAAATCAGGCCCTGCACAGCGGCACCGCTCGCCGCTTGCTGGAAAATTTCCTCGCCGACTTCGAGCCGAATTGTTTTGAACAAGATCTGCTGCTGTTGTTCTCCCTGCTGCCGGAGATCGCCAACAGCGTCAGCCTTCAAATACTGAAGAGCTTTGCTGAGAAGGTTGCCGTCTATTGCTTCAAGGAATCGCAACTAAACAATTTTGTGGAGGGTAAGAATTGATGGCAATTATTTACTTGCTGTTGTTTCAATGGATAACGATTGATTTGGACTTCCAGGCTGCCTGTTTGAGAAGTTTTTGGACAGCGTCAAGTATATTTATACGGACAAATGTGAGATACCCGAGGTGCTGGACGTATTCACGCTGATTGTGGAACGTTACATGGACTCAATGAATCTGGATTCGAGATTATTTGAGCGCTACACCGAAGTCGTTGCCGTGCTGCATCCCAATGCCATTGATGGCCTAACCACGCCCGCCAATTGGTGGGAAACCCCGGTGGGCAAACTGAAGAAGGCTACCATTATCCGCTGCTATCTGGTGCTGTATAACGAGAAACTGCCGAATCCATTGAAATGGCTAACGCCCATCATCGATGCGTACGAGCGTCGAGCGGAGGAACGTGCCTTCTTCTATCGCCATTTGGCCACGACGCTGTTTGCATTTGGCAGTGACGAACATGCCTGCAACTGGATTATGGAAATCTTCTTGGAGATTCAAATGCTGCTCGCCGAGGCATCCAACAAGGAGAAACTCAATAGAGCTTTGTATTTGCTGGACATTTTCATATTGGTTGTGGATGTGTTGTCTGGCTGTGCTGTGCTTCTGGGCAGTGTTGATGTTGTCGCCACCGATGGCAAGGAGCGATTTGCTCTGTTCCCGGAGAGCCTGCAATTCCTTTGTGACCACATCTTTTGGAAGGATCAGGAGGCTAAGGTAACCGTGATCTTCATCCATATCTTGATTACTCTTTTGATATTGCTCTCTCTCTCGCTTTTCAGATATATGAATTTCTCTATAATCTTTATAAGCATGCGTCAATACCTTTAACATACGCTGCCATTTTCAAGCAAGCGATTATTTCTTCAAGGAACAAACCGTATTTTGATAACAAGGGTGTTTGGACCAAATACGTAGGACTGCGTAAATGAATTGACCCCACTATACCGGATCGTAAAGTGCACTTATTATTATAGTTGAAATGAAATTCAATTGATTTTTATAGCTTCTTGTGCGAACTTTGTTGATTTTATTAAATGAATTTTTATCACAACTCACATTTAAATTAATCGCATTGAGAGCTGCCAACTGGTCGTTTCTTTCAAATTAGGTGGCAACTACCCCAGCTTATCGTCTAACCGCCACACTCGGTGTCTGCGATAGTATATCGGCAATTAAAGTGTCGTCGTTATCGATATAATATTAACAATCCTAATTTATAACTATTATAAATTGCAATATGCTCCTGGTAAATGAATTAAACCTTGATTAATTTGTACGTGCATAATTGATAAAAGTTGCACGAGCAAATAAACGGGACGTGCAACGACTGCAAAGTGTTTCAAGCAACCAGCTGAAGGCGTAGCAATCAAAAAACAAAAACGTAAACAATGGACGATATCAAGCTGGCAAAGGTATGTCAATATAATAAGAACGTTTGGCTTTCAGCAATTCCGGAATTGAAAGCAATGGAAAACATGCCGAAAGTTGCACACTTCTTGGGCTACTTATCAACATATCTCCTAGTGGACACCAGCTGTGTGAGTCATCCGCGGAACAGCAATTTTATTTTATTCAAAATCGATGGTCAGGTGTAAAACCCTTTCTCTCCTCTGAGCAACAGCAACAACAACAGCTGCACATATGTCGCCAGCCATGGGGCAACCATTGCGCCACCCACTCGCTGGCTGGGGCCAAGGACGAGACTGTCTCGCTGGCCAAGAAACGGCGTTTACACCTGTTCCACAACGTACATAGTATACATGTGTGTGTGTGTGTCACATGCGCATAAGCTGAAACCATCTAGACTATGTAAATAAGCCCAGTTTGCAGTGCCTGCTTTGTTTATGTATGTGTGTATGTTCTTGACTGATTGCGTATGTGTGTTCTTGACTGTGACTATGTCTGTGTCTATGTGTGTTCTTGACTGTGAACTGCGGGAAGCTTATCGCACATCTCTAAATGACTGCTACTTAAATTTCTGGTGACCCCAACGCCCATTTTTATTGGCTATCAAACTACAATCAGCTAATTTTAATAACAGTTATTTGCTACGCTGTAAGAAAATAAAAAGAATAAAAACACAAAATGTGTATTTCATAATAAAGGAAGGTAACATATTAATTGTTATGTTATGGATATACAGTGGTCGCTGTCAATTAAAATACTTTGCAAAAATTGTAGACTACGCAAAATTCAATGTTTGTAATTCGATTAAAAAAATATACACATAAGTGAGTAAATAGATAACATATGATACCATATATTACTATCTTTGATTACTCTGACTAATGTAGTTACGCTAATAATAAGCGTTCCAATCGTCATTACTTGTAACACTGTTTATAATCAGAGGAGGGTCCTCATTGACTAACTTACATATTTCCCAGATGCTAAGCATCACTGTCAGAGAATATTTCCCTCGTGCGTAAAATTCCCCAAC
This sequence comes from Drosophila kambysellisi, assembly GCA_035042185.1. Classification (NCBI taxonomy): domain Eukaryota; kingdom Metazoa; phylum Arthropoda; class Insecta; order Diptera; family Drosophilidae; genus Drosophila; species Drosophila kambysellisi. The sequence goes on from JAWNLS010001251.1 coordinate 9,390,048, forward strand.
ACAAATGGCTCGTAGCATGCTTTTAAGCGCGCGCCTCAAACAGTCGTCGCTGAGTTGCACGTGAAGTTGGTTCTTCGCTACGGTTTTCTCAGCTTTTTTGCTACACACACTATCATTCGGCAATAACAAAGTAGCATATATATATACGTACAAATATACGTACACAAATAAATATGTAGGATTGAAAGTGTTTGTGTGTGTTGTGTGTTAAGGGAAAAGTGAAAGTAGAATTCACGTGATTTATTTGAGTTGAAAGCCATGCCAAAAAAAGGCTTCTGGCATTAGTTGGGTGCTCTTCCTTCCTGCTCCTTTCGCTCATTTTTGATGTTGATTTAAAATAATCAATAAACGTTTATCAAGAGGAGCATACAGTTTCACATATATTTATTGGGAGTGCGAGAATGGATTTTGCTAGATTCATGAATAAATTCAATGAAATTGAACGTCAACTTTCGCCCACATCGGCACTTCGCCTCAGTTTCGACAACATCTCGCCGGAGACGGAAGAGCCGCCAGATGGGAAACGATTGTGGGGTGTGCCAGTGCCGCCCTTTGTCTCCGATAAGGTCGTCTCCTGGATCGAGGAGGAGTTCAACGAGGCGCCCATTTATTACAATGGCAACAGTGTCCTCAAAAAGGTATTTTCTTTGTTTCATTATGCTAATGAGCTGCAAAGTAATCAACACACAAATCCAGTTAATTTTTCCGCATTTTCACATTTTTCTTTTGTCTCGCATTGGAAACGTTTCCATTGCCCGCAGGCCTATGCCCGAAATATATGCAAAATACGTGCGATGACCGGCAATTGAGTTGAACTTTGAGGTGCTTCATATATATATATATATATATTTATATATTATGTAGGTCGCCCAAAAGGACTATCATGTGCCATTCATTTTTCATCCTGGTTGTTCTCATTGCGTCAACGTTGCTTTCATCCTGGCAACAAATCGCCTGTTGTAAATTGCTGGCCACAAATTGTTGTCTTGTTGCTCGAATGTGGTTTGTTGGCAACAAATTCGCTTTTTGCTTAAATTGCATTTCCTGAGGTGGCCCACAACAGCCCAGTACAACCCAAATTGATGGTTTGATTTTGAATAATTGGATTTCTTATTTGGTAATTTGTAAAACGTAGAATAAATTTTAATATATCATAAACTCGATTATTTTAAAGTCCAAAGCAAAAAGAATTGAGTCAATTCGTATTTTTAAAAGATTTTTTCGTAATTCAATCACATTTTACTTAAAATTTAAAGAGATACGTTTTTTAAAGTTAATGCTGAATTTATTGGAAGTTTTTCTTCGCATCAGCTAAGTAATAATATCTAAGCCAATCAAATCAAACTCAGAGCTGTCAAGAAACAAATGCTGGTTATGCCAAGGACGTTAACAGAGCCAGTTAACTGATTCTGCGGGTCCTTTTTGTGTGCAGTTGGAATGACAACCCATTCCCTGGCTGCCACAATCGGCTTGGACTGCTATCCTTTTAGATGTCATCCATCTGGTATTCCAGTCAGTTTCTGCGGTTTATTTACGCTCTGCGCTTTTCCATCCACTGGGGAAATTCCGTTACTGTCAGTGAAACGAAATCACCGCAAATCAATTTGACTTTTCTCTTATTTAGAATTCAAAATGTAGTTAAATTCGTGTTTAGCCGGCAGCAAGAAAGATTTACATTGTACTTATACCATATATGGCATATTCAATTTGGATAAATGTTATTCCAAATTCAATATTAAAATACTACTCTTATATATTTAGATGCGATTTATATAAACAATCCTTTATTCCTATTTCAATATCAAGTTATGCTCATTGTTTAAATAATAAAACAGGTTAGTTATGCACTTTAAATTCCAATTCGAGTTGTTTAAATTAATTCAAAGATTTGACTTTTCTATATGTATTCAAATCATTGCTAAAAATGTTTTTGCAATCAAAAAAGTTAGCTATGCACTTTAAATTCCAATTCGATTTTTTAAATTTAGTTCAAAGACTTTAAATATGATTTTTTCGAGTGAAGTTTTGCTTTCGATTTGCCGAGCAGTGAAATTTTCAATTATTTACTCGTTCCTCGCTTGTGTTTATTTGAACTTGTGGCTGAGTGGGTGGTTGGGTGGTTTGGTAGTTGGGTGGTTGAGTGGTTGGGTGGTTTGCCACCATAGAGTAGAAAGTTTTCACACACAGCTGACGTCAGCGACGCGAGCTCCAAGTCGCGAACAATTTTATTGCATACCATAACTATAGCAAATTGTTGTTTCTTTCTTACTTTTAAATAGTTAATTCTATTCCGTTATTTTTTTTCATCTATTTTACAGGTGGAAAATGTGCGCATGATTGATCGCTATAACACCAAAAATCCGACAGTTGGCACTTTGTATCTGACTGCCACACATTTGATATTCGTGGAACCCGACAGCAACAAGGAGACATGGGTAAGTGCCTTCCATTGTCAATCCCCCCTGTCCCTGTCCCTCCCCCTTTCCCACCCACTCCTCTTATTGCATCATCAATTATTTCATGACTCAGTTGCCTTACTTTCTTCAGTTTTTGGTCTGGTTCTGTGTGCTTTACTCGCTCGCCAAGTTCAAGCAAAAAGTTTTCAACAATTTCGGTGACTTTTAGGCAACTGTCCTTTTGGGGTTGTCGTCACGCATATAAAACATGAGTCTCTGTGTGTGTGTGTATATGTGTGTATGTCCTCGATTAACCGCAAAAGTATGTTACGAAAATATAGTAGACCGCAGAGGCATGACATTATTTGGTATCATAAATGTTGCAACAAGCATGTTGCTTTTCCCCCCTTCTGAATTATCGAGTTTTAAATTTATTCACTTTTCATATTAAATAGATGGAAATGTTTCCATAAATCTCGCAAGCGTAGCCTTAAATGATTATTTATCTATGATGTAAATGAAAATATCCATTTACATTTTTCATTCTACATGTAATAAAAGCCCTCAGATTTGAGATTGTTAATCTCTGGACTTGAGAAATTGAAATGTAAAGTTTTTGTCATGATTTTTTAATAAAATCGCCTTGCGCTATTTAAGTGAATTGCATGTCGAAAATCACGAGATTATAAAATGCATTACAAGATTTGCATAATATTCAAAGATAAACTAAATATGCTATTCACATTTGAGCATTATAAATTTTATTTATTTGCACATGCTAGTTTCTACTTTAATATAAAATAAGCACATGTTTCATAGAGGTAGTAAAAATGATAATATCAGCAAAATGCCAGATGTGCGAATAAAAAAGTGGTTGCTTAAAGTTCATATTAATACTTTAAAGAATATCAAAGATGCTGCCTTGTGCTCGTCATTAAAACTTTTGTGAAACGCTTGACAACATTTCATGCTTGGTTTTGGCCAACTTTCTCAGAAAAGCAAAGAAAGGCATGCATAAGCAGGCATCAGGAATAATGCAAAAGCCACCTGCCAAAAGGACGAACGTGTTTAAATGTGCACTTGACGCTTCACATGCTTCTGGTTCTGGCCTCGCTCGTTAAACATTTGAACCAAAACTGAAACTTGCCGGGCACGCAAAGACGCCGCGCATTCGTCATAATACACAGATACTTATATATATATATATATATATATATATATATATATATATATACACTCATGTGTGCCTTTGACTGACAGCTAGCTGCATTGTCCGCACTTCCGCTGCTTGGATTAGCGGAAGAGAGAGGCGTGCGTTGAGTAATCTTTTCTTAGTTAGGCTTAGTCTCAAGGCTGTTTTAGCCACATGTTCAAAGTGCAAGTTGCTGCTTTAAGTGCTAGGCTGGCAGGTTAATGAAAACGTGTTTTTGTCATACTATTTTCGACCCAACAGTTTCACCCACACTCAACTAAAAATGCTGACTTCCGAGGATTACGCATACGCCCCACTGCTTAAATACAAATTAAAATACCATGTCGCTGCCTGCTGAGCCTGCTGTGTGTTTCCCTCTGGTTTTTCTGTACAATATTTTGTGCAAACACAACATGCATTTTCAATTCAATTAAGCCACAGCAAATAGTCAGAGAAAAAAGCAACAGAAAGCAACGCAAACGATGTTTCACTGTCAGTAGCCAAAATGTACTTTGGGGAACTGTTGACTGACACAGTTGACAAATTGCCGCTAAGCGGCTGCAATTCAATTTCTATTCAAGCCAAGTATTGCTCATCCCCGCGCATGTCGTTCTGCTCATTGTTGGGATTCCCAGCTTTTATTTTTTTAAACAAATATCTGTATAGATATAGTAGAAAGTTAACTTTTTTATACCCTTAAACCATCAAAAATGGGTAAAAAAAAGGGTGCAAATGTATGTAACAGGCAGAAGGAAGCATCTCCGACCCCTTAAAGTATATATATTTTTGATCAGGATCAACAGCCGAGTCGATATATCCCTGTCCGTCTGTCTGTCCGTCTGTATGAACACGCGGATCTCAGAGACTATAAGAGCTAGAGACTTCAAATTTGGAAGGCGCAGATCAAGTTTGCTTAATTTTATCGATAACTGCCTCAGTTTCTGAATTATCGATACATTTAGATTTCCGATAGCAATAAATTCCACATAATCACCACGGAATCACTAATAACTCGATTATCCAGTATTTGCCTGAGAGTCTCATTTTCATAGTCTATCTAATTTCATATTTGATATGATATGAAAATTAATTTATTTAACTTTGCAAAAATTATAAACTTTTATTTGTATGCAGCAACTAGACACAAATAAAAGTTGTAGAGAAACGCTTACTGTATGAAATGAAAGTATATTCCAGCTCTTCTACAGATTACTTACTCGAGATGAGCACGTTTTGGCTATGAAAATCTTTATAACTTTATTTAATCATAAATGCTGATTTAAATATGTCCTGACTGCCACTTTGCTTATACTATGCACTAGTCTAATTTACCACGATTTAAGTTTGTTTTGTTCTCTTTGGACGCATGGAGGCATAGCGTTTTTAATTGCTCCACCATTCATAATTATATCAATTATGCACTCGTGGTCTGCACTCGTTCGTCAGTGCGACAAGTGGCCGCCAGAGACCTAATAGAAATGCGCAGGTCGTCGTCGGGTTCGAGTCATCTACTATGTTGTTAATTAAAAGTTAGGGTACTCGTGTGTTCAGTGCTAGTTGCCAATTAGTAACTGAGATGTGCCCTCAACTATCGATTTTCTGGCTCAAAGCGGCAAAGTGAAAGTTTTGCCTAAGCTATGAGCTGTCCGCTCAAAGATGAGATTGCCGTTGGGGTTGCGTAGTGACTATGTTTTATGTAATTCCATTATAGATTCTACACATGCACATCGCCAGTATTGAGAAGCTTCCATTAAGCACAACTGGTTCACCGCTTCTAATCCGTTGCAAGACATTTCTGTCTGTAACATTTGTTATACCCAAGGACTCTGAGTGTCACGATGTTTACACTTCGCTTATCAAACTCTTTCAGCCGGGTAAGTAAAGCAAATAAATCCCTTTAATGTGCCAATCAATTCTAGCCAAATCTTTTCCCCACAGTCTCCATTAATAAGTTGTACTGCTTCAACTATCAGCCGGCCAAGGATGATTATCCCAAGAATGCTGGCTGGGACTTTTTCAAGTTGGAGGCAGAGTTTAAGCATATGCTGGTGCCCAACGACAACTGGACGCTGTGCTCCATGAATGAGAAGTACGAGCTGTGCGACACATATCCCCGTCAGATCTATGTGCCCAAGGAAGCAACCACATTGATGCTGCTAAGCAGCTCTCGCTTTCGCTCCAAGGGACGTCTGCCCGCATTGACCTATTTGCACAACAACCGGGTACAAAACTACTAATAACATAACAACTAAAAGCACTTTAATTGAATCGAATGCATCTGTTCAACAGGCGTCCATATGCCGCTGCAGCCAGCCATTGTCGGGCTTCAGTGCGCGTTGTCTGGAGGACGAGCAAATGCTGGAGGCCATACGTAAAACAAATCCCAATACCGACTATATGTTCGTTGTCGATACGCGACCACGAGTAAGTAGCAGGCCTAAAAGATAGATATAGATAGAAGATATATATATATGTAAATATGTAAATAACGAGCCTCTTGTGTATAGATCAATGCCATGGCCAATAGAGCCGCTGGCAAGGGTTATGAGAACGAGGCCTTTTACGAGAACATTAAGTTCCATTTCCTCGGCATTGAGAACATTCACGTACAGCGCGCCAGCCTGCAAAAGGTGCTGGAGGCCTGCGAACAAAAGTCGCCCACAATGAGCGCATTTCTGAATGCCCTCGAGTCGTCCGGCTGGCTGAAACACATTCGCTCCATATTGGACACGTCGAGGTAAGCAAACACATTAAACACTCAGCTGCTGGAGAAAATCGTCTTTTGTTTACTTTCCACACAGACACGACTCAGAATTCATTCCGTCCACACATTTCCAAGTTTCTATCTATTATTTATTGATTTTTAGAAATAGATTAATTTTAATTTTATAATATATCAAATATATATAATCAATATAAGCCCAGATTTGATTTATAGCCATAGACATTATTATATGATATATTCCTCCCCTTCCATCACAGTTTCATTGCGAATGCCGTCGACAAGGGCGTTTCAGTGGTTGTCCACTGTTCCGATGGCTGGGATCGTACCGCGCAAGTGTGCTCGCTGGCACAACTGATGCTAAATCCTTATTATCGCACAATTAAGGGCTTTCAGGCGCTCATCGAGAAGGATTGGTTGGCGTTTGGGCACAAGTTTAGCGAGCGCTGCGGCCACATCCAGATGGATGCGCGCGAGGTGTCGCCAATATTTACGCAGTTCCTTGACTGCACCTGGCAGCTGATGTCGCAGCGCAGCGAATCGTTTGAGTTCAACGAGCGTTTCCTGCTCATCCTGCACGATCATGTGCACTCGTGCCAATTTGGCACCTTTGTTGGCAATTGCGAGAAGGATCGCCTGGACCTGAAGCTGGCCGAACGCACATTCTCCCTGTGGGGCTACATGGCCAACCATCTGAACGAGTATATTAATCCGCTGTATAAACCCAATGTGGATGAGTCTATCAAAGCCAATCTGGCACCCCAGTGCATCAAGTAAGTAACGAAAATCGATCAAAGCTTAAGCATTCATTTTGATTTGGCTTATAGATTCTGGCGTGGCATGTATAGCCGCTTTGAAAGTGGCATTCATCCTCGAGAGCCGCTAGGCGATCTACTGCTCGACAGCAAGGAGCACTGCAACTCGCTGGAGGATCATGTACAGCACTTGACCAAGAGGATTGCCAGCTTCAAGAATTACATTTCCAAGTCGGCCAAGAAACTGCAGGACGCCACCACCACCACCAGCACAACAACAACCACCAAAGTTACCAAGGAGACAACACCCAACGAAATCAATGACAACAAGTAGCCAAAAACATTGCTTTCTATATATATATTTTTGACACGACCTAAATGCGTATGTGCAACTTTACAGGTACAACTACGACAAGAAGCTGAGCGAGTTGTCCGCCGCCGATGATGATCATCCGCTGAAGGCGAGCAACATGTCTTTTGCCAGTCTCTCGCTAAATGCCGAACAAACGAGCCCGCAAACCTTGAACGAGGAGATCTCGTCCGTGGCAGTGGATTGGAAATCCATGCGGAGCGTTACCAACTGCTCCTGCTCCACGCCCTTCGATCAGTTCAGCAAAAAGGTGAGAGTCATCAAAACATAACCAGAAAGCTGCCACAATTCATGCATGTTTCATTTGCAGACCCATTGTTGGCGTTGCGGCGACATCTTCTGCGAGCGTTGCATTGACAAGAGCGTGGCGTTGCCGGGACACGAGAGCGGCAAACCGGTACCAGTCTGCCGCGGCTGCTTCCGACAGATGCAGAAGCAGAGTCCATAAACCCAAGTCTAGCATAATAATGCATAGTTGTAAATTGTTGAGTGTGTGCCGTGGCGTGAATGTGGACAGCGATCAGGCGAGAGCTGGCGAGTGGACGTATTGCATGAAATACATATACAAATATTACATACATATGTATATATATATATATATGTGTATATACTTACATATACTACAATATTATATTTATTGTTGCATTTGTAGTTGTAGCTACCCAAAAGCATATTCGACATTCGACTTATTCTGTGCAGATTAAGCAAAACATTCAAGTTTGGCATCGCTTCCAGCGCATTGACGTCTCCCACAACCGATCCTAGTTATCTATATATAAGTCGTGCACAAAACTATTATATGTTGTTTTTAATTTTGTAACTATCATGCCTGCTCACTTAATTCAATTCCACTGGATATCCATCAAAGTCAAATTAATTTAAATTGACAAATACAATTCGAATTCCAAAAGGATTCACAGCATGGTCACGGGTTTGAGCTAGCATTTATGTATTCCATATTAAAGAACGGCTAAAAATACAATTACATCTTAATGTTGCAGAATCTTGATTCGGGCAGCAGGCATTCCATATCCACTAACATATTTGCCATAAATGTTTTGAGCTTTTGATTGTTTTTACTTTAGGAATCGATCTCTTGCCCCACACAAATAAGAAAGTACAATTGCTAACATATATTTATACTTATATGGTAAAATTGCATGGATGCAGTAAATTCAAAAACAGAAACCAAAATCAATAACCTAACGTGTCATTCAAGCTGACAAAGACGTAAATTTACTGTGCAACAATGTTTGATCAAAATATAGTAAAAATAAACTTATTTATTCAAAGTTCTTATTTGGACTCTACTGTGTTATGTATTTGAATCTCTGAAAAAGCAACAGTCAAGCAACAAGCAGTGGATTGAGTGGGGTCTCTAATAGCCAATATCTGGCTTGATGCGCAGAATAACGGGAACGCTGGTGCAGGGCAGAATGGCCACTTCGGTGACAACGGCACTGACCAGTTCCGGTGGCGTGATATCATAGCTAAGATTGAGCGGTGTCAGTCGACACTTAGTCTGCCAATTGTTGAGACAGCATTTCCCACTCATGACCAGCTGATTGGGATCGCACAGCTCGTTGTAGACAATGGCATCGGTCTGGAAACGCTCACTGAACTTGTGAGTCTCGCAGCAGACGAGCACGGGCACATTGTGCGCATTGGCGACGAGTGCGACCTGGGCAGTGCCCGTACGGGCCATAACATAGCCGTTGGCAAGCAGCGCATGTGCGCCGAGCATCACTTTGGTTGCCTCCGGCATGACATAGCTGATGGCATTGATGAGCACATAGGTGCAGGGTATGCCGAGCGCATGCAGGCGACGCAACATCTCCTGGCCCTCACAAAATGGTCGCGAATCAACGACAATCACCCGAAAGGATACCTGACGACGTTTGGCCTCCTCACAGATGAACTGTATGAGCGAGGAGCAGGCGAACGTGAGCAATACATCGCCATCGGTAATCTTCTCCTGCATCGAGCTACTGATCGCCTGGGCGGCCTTGCCAATCTGATTCTCTATATAGGTGTCTATGAAATGTTCCAGTTGCTCCTTCAACTGGAATACCAAAAACAAATCAGTGAGTTACCCTGCTCCACTTTATATTTTTCTTTGCCACACTTTACCTCCGATTCGGGTTGATCCGCTGGCAGCTGGGTCAACTGGTTTTTGAACTGCTTGTAGGCATTGTAGACAGAAACTGCCAGCGGTCGGCACTTGTTCAGATGATCCACATGATGCTTGACCGCCACATCAAGACTGCGTCCAAACTCCTTCTTCGCTGGTGTTTCAAATTCCTGCACCACCTGTCGCAGTGCGTGCAGGAAGGCAATGCACCGTGCATTGGAGCCGACAACAGTTCGTTCGGCATACTGGACACCCAGGCGAGCCATACTGGGATGCAAGTTGGGATCGTTCACAAATAAGCTGGCATCCTTGTCAGCGCTCGCCAAGTGATTAAAGAGTTTCATTTTGCCCTCTCGTTCCGCTTTTAGCGTCGACAGTTTAACCGGTGACTTAGCGGGTGATTCACTGTCACGCTTTGTCTCCATCAGAGGCGCGGCACTAACTTTTGGCGTCGTCTTGGCGATGCTTGCGGCAGCGTGAGTTATTGGTGCAGTTTTTGTTTTAGTTTGTCCGTGCGCCTTGGCCGCACGCTGCGCCTCCTGTATGGCACGTCGCTCCGCCTTGCTAAGCGCCGGTTTTTTCTGCAAGCATCCAAAAGTATTACAAAAATCATTGCAGAATTTATAAACATTTATTTGTTTACCTTTTCCTGTTCTGCTAGGGATGCAGCTCCTGTTGCAGCAGCAGCAGTTTCATTGCCCGTAGTCTTGGGTGCAACATGTAGATTATTTAATTGCTGCGCCGCTGTGTCCACGTTATTTGATTTGGATGACTTGGCCGCATGCTTGGCTGCCTTCTTTGCCTCGCGCTCGGCTTTGATTTGGTCTCGCGTCTTTTCGCCAGTTGAGATCGAATCTGATGAAACTGCAATATTTGTAGCGACGGCGGCATTTGTGGGCTTGATGGAGACTGCAGCTAACGACTGTTGGTTTTTGTTCTTATTATCATTTGACGTAGATGTTGTTGTTGTTGTGGTCGTTAGTTTTTGTGTTATGGTCGTTTGCTCAACTTCGGTAATGATTGTTGTCGCCGGATTTTGGTTGGGTGGCTGTTTCTGTTTCTTGGATTGTTTTGCCAGCTTTTTTGCCTCGCGCTCAGCCATTACTTGCTCGCGGCTCTTATCAGCTGCTGTTGCACTTGGCTGTTGATTACTGCCTGCTTTTTGCATTGCACTTTCACTTTGTGCGTGAATTTTGGAATCTTGAGACCGGTTTCGTTTGTTTCTGGGTCGATTGCGTTGGCGCTGTTTCTTCTGCTTGGACACCGGAAAGCTCGTTGAGCCCTGTGGAGTTTGCACAACAAATATATTATTGGATGCAAGGGAACCGATGCAAAATATACTCAGGTAAACAATTCAATAAGCATGCCAAATAAAAACATAATTTAGATTACAAACTAAAGAGTATCAATGAAAGCTTAAGTTAGGAAAGCTGCAAATATACCTGTTCACTGGTTACAACCATTTCGAAAGGCTTGAAAATACAAACATGAGGGCACTTTAGTGTTAAAGGGACCTAATCAGACAAATAACATACAACCGCAAAACGGAACCCATAATTTTCAGACAAAATTTTATTTACCTTATGTGTGAATTTATTTTTGCAGAATTTTTTGCTCACGATGGCAAAATCTAGCAGCTGGATACTAAATGTTGTCACATTCCAAATAAAAAAAAATATATGCAGCCCTGTACGTGTGCAACGTGAATGTCAAATGCACGTTGATACAAGCGATTGGCAACGGAGCAGGCGGAAAGGTTATTTTCACTATCAATGTTATGAATATGAAAGTAAATGCACGTTTTAATTCATTTATTTGACCATTTAATATTCATGTAAAGCCACCAGCAGTGGCTTTGAAATGTAGATGCAACTTTAAACAACTAAATCAATGGCAGCAACCGCTGTTCTCAACAGATTAATGGTGTTCAGCAGCCTCCTTAGCTTGGCTAGCAGCCCAGGCCTTCTTGTTCTCGGGCGAGTTGGCTGCAAGAAAATAAATAGAAGTATGGCAATAAAATTGCAGAGACAATTGCAAATTGTTAAACTCAGTACTCACCCAACTTGCTAATCTTGTAGAAGACGGGCACACAGGCGACCGCTGCAATGAAATAATAACGCCAGATCCATTGGTTCTTAAGGTAATGCTTAATTGGGAACTGGGCGATTTTAGCCGAGAACGTGTATGGATATTTCATTGGACGCCCAGCGGGCTTATCAGCAACAACTTTGTCGGCCATGGTTGTGATTTTGTTACTATCAATTTTGATAAATTGGTAAATTGTTAGAAATTATGTAATTTTTGGTTGCGAATACCGCAGTTACGTACCTCTGCAAGACTGCGAAAATACCACAATAACTCAATGCTGCGGATGCCCTGGTAAAACGTACAACGTAAAGTTGGCTGCGTCCTCAAGAGCTGCCAACTCGGGCTGTTTAATATTCACTATTTAATTTATAAATTAAAAAGGGGACAAGTGGAAAATGTTTTCCTACCGCTTACTATAGTAATTCTGAAATTTTATTTTGTAGACTTAGTTTCCAACAATAAAGGCTACTTGAATGGATTTAAGATTTTGTTCATTTCATGCATGCATCGTAATGGACACACTTTTTTTTCCTAAATATACGGCATCACTGTTTACCACTATGTTTGTGTTTTTGCCGGTGTAAAACACGAAGATTTGCTTATTTTTGCGGTTACCACAAAAATTTAAAGAATCAACTAATTTTAGAAGCGTTCTTGAGGCATTGAAGTTTTTTAGCATGTATTTAAACTGTTTTAATACATACGCGTTTGCCCTACAGCAGAAACAGCCTAGGATATAACAACCTTAACGTTTACCGCTCAAAAGCACGTGAAACCAAAAACAACACAATCATCACTTTTGCCATGCCAGAGAATTTTGTTTTTGATGAGCTCGATTTCCTGTTCAGAGATCCAGCAGAGATTCAACAGCAACAAAATGCCACCACCAGCGACAAACGAAGATACTCTACGAGGAAGGCACGCCGGCTTGCCGAACAAATTGCGGAGACAGACAAGCTCCGCCATCAGCTGGAGGAGCATAAGCAGCAACTGCGCGAAATACAGCGAACTGCGAGCGAAGTGAGCGAAATCTATCAGCGGGAGAAACAGCACCGCATCGATCTAGAACGCCGCACGGCGACAGACAGTCAACTGTGCGAGGACTTGAAGCAGCAACTCGAGGATCAGCGGTTGAGCTGTGAACAGCTGCAGGATCAGCTACATGCCAAAGTACTGCCCGTACAAGTCGAGGATATGGTTCGCATGTATATGCAGCGCATTGGCCGCGATGCGTCCGCTGGTGTCACCACACGACAAGAGCGCATGATGATTATGGAGCTAACGGAGTACTGCAGTTTGGCAAAAATTTGCATACCTCCGCTGAAGAGCGCCACACATAAGCGAGCAAAACCACAGCAGCAGCAGCTGCAGCTACAACTGCAAAATGCAGTGTCCATAAAATCGGAAATGTGTTCGATTGCCGTGCAAACGGACGTTGTGCCCAGCAGACCAGCAATGTCCTCGATCGCTGTACAAACGGAAAAGTTGTCCACCCGGGATAAGGGCATACAGCACAAGAATACGACAACAACGCGGGCGACGACAACAGCCTCGTTGATAAAAACGATCGATGTGGGCACGTTGTGTTCAGATGCGAAGCCTGCTCCAAATGCTCAACAGATTCTAGATGAGATGATCTCGTGGCGCATAACACCAGTGAGTCCCATCTGTGATCCGCCCGATCCAGTGGCAACGTCAACGGCAACAACAACTTTCAACACGGGCACTTGCACGGATCTGTGCAATGTGCTACGAGAGATTGATTTTCTGCCTGAGATGCCATCAACCTTGAAGCGCTCTGATTCAAGGCCACCGTCACGTGCCAATTACGGCAGCGTCAAGGTTGAGAACGCGATACCAGCCGATTTAAGCGGCTATAGTCATGACATGGCCAAGGATTTGCTTGGCTTTCTGCCGCATAACCAAAGCATTTTGGCCAAAATGCCGCCTCAAGTCTTTGAGGAGATCTGGCATGTCATGGGCAAAATGGTACTCGTCGCTCTACGGAGTCGTCCCACGAATACCATTAGCCAAGCAGATTTTCACAGTTGGCTCGATGAACTATTCGAAAATTCAATAAACCAACCAAATGATGTGGCATGCGACAGCAACAACAAAAATGGTATGCGATTTTCATTGAGTTCCCAGTTAAGCCAACTAAATATTTTATCAGCAGCATCAGAAACATCAACGCCCATCGATATTGGCAGCGATCCTATCAAGGAGTCGTCATCGCAACCTGAAATTGAACTGACACCAATCCGGCTGCCGCCGCTGCCGAAGATCAATCCAAAGACGACAATAGAACAAAAAACCGTGACTCACTCAACAAATGTACCGGAGCAGCAGCAACCAATTGAAAATGCTATTCATTTCCTAAGCAACTTAAATGCTTTCCGGAAGCCCAACAGTGATTATTTGGGTATTCAACTGGATGCCGAAGAGCAACAATTGCTGCATCTGACGACGGCAAAGGCGACAGCAAATCAACAACTACAAAATGTGCCTCACCAATTGCCACAAATCGGAGATGCTGCAGTGGACACTCTAAATCAACCAGTTCAAGCTGCTGAAAGCGAGCAAGTGGCTGATGCAGAGGAACATCTTCTACCAGTTATAAACAATGCAGCAGCGAACAGTCTTACACTTCCAAGTGCAGCTTTTGCCAGCAGATTACCAGAAATTGGTGAAGCAGTTGTCACGAAAGATACAAAGAACGAGCAGCTGCTATTGTCTTTGTTTGGCAGCGATGCGGATTCGGATGAAGAAGAAACACAAGTGCATGAGCTTAACCAAGGGGAAACTTTATATCATCCTATGCAGACAGCAATTGAAGAAGATCCAGTTGATTTGGATGAATGCAGCTTTGAAGACGAACACAATTTGATCATCGATGAATCTTATTCGGAGAGCAGCCCTTGCGCCGTTGACGAAAAGCAGAGCAGTACACAGCCGCAGGAAGAGGATGAGAAGCCTGCTCAGCAGTTGAATGTCGGCAAGCGCAAACGAAATTCAAGCGCCTCATCTAGCAGCACGGGTGAGTCGCAGCCGGTTGTCAAGCGTTTCACGCGACTGCAGGCCAAGCAGCAGCTATTGCGGGAATCGGCCAATTTGAAAAGTGAACTGCAACCAAGCTGTATTTATGATTGCTCCCCCATGTCACCAATTGCCACAAACGGTTGCGAGGAGAGTGAGCAGAGCGAGCCCATTGAAATACCATTGGAGACGCCTGTAGGCGAACATGGAGAGAGTGCACCAAAGGCGCTGTTGTGTTACGTGATCGATGCACTCAAAGGTGGCACCAAACAGCGTGGCAAGCGAAAACAACAGCAGATGAAAAGCAAACAGACGGAGCAACTTAAGCGGAAAATCATCGATTTCTTAAAGCAGTCGAAACCGGTGGAGTTGACGTGTGCTAAGCTTGTAAAAACAGGCGTTAGTCAGGATGTTGTTGTCAATGCCATTATATCGGCATTGGCTGAACTGAAGGATAACATTGACTTGGAGCGTTTGCTTAATGTGCTGGAGCCTTGTGATTACAAGAGAGTCTTGTTAATACAGCGTCTAATGCTCCGATTGGAGCAGTATTTGTTCCACCTGAATAACCGAGCCACCACCCAGTTGGCACTCGAATATGTGCGACTTTGCTTGCAGTTGATGCGACTGCAGGCAAATATCGCTGAACCGCTAGAGTATCAAAATCAGAATCCGGCACGCTTGTTTCTGGCCAAAATACTGTATCACTTTTCCAAGGATATGCCGCTGCTTGTGCTGGAGGTGATCAGACATTTTCCAACGGTGCTGCCGCATCGCGAGGAGCGTGCCTATGATAATGCCGATCCTTTAATTACGGTCATCAAGCATCTCCTCATGTGTCACAAGTACGAGGTCCAGGCACCCGACGGACCCGGTCGAGCCCTGCTCTCCGCACTGCGCTTTCAATATCACTTCCAGCCGTTCGAGCCCACTAGGCAGCAGGTGCTCGTGAATCTGGTCGAGAAACTTAAAGCTGGACGCGTTCATCAGCTCGGCTATGCCTTTGCCCTGTTCTGCAAGTGCGGCTCGCCTCCGCGTGTACTTACGGATGTGCTGGCGTCACAGCTGCTGCCACTGGTCGACGACTTTTGTGATTTGTGCAGCCAGAGCGAGGAGTACGATGGGCGCATGGAGTGCTTGCTGCAGTGCATATCGATGATTGTCAAACAGGTGCCGCTCGACAGCATGGTGGATATATCGGTGTATATAGCGGTCTTCCAGCGAGTGTTGGTGGCGGTGCCACGCCCACAGGTGCAACAGGCAGCCGTTCAGGCCATTTTGCGCACGCAACGCTTCGGTTACGCCTTTGCCTTGGACGCCCTGCAAAGCTACAAGCCCAACTATCCGCTAACGTCCCTGACACGGGCGATGCTGCGCAGCTTTGCGGAGCGACGGTGGCAATATAAGCATCCTCATTTTCTAGATTGATAATTGGTATGAATTTTATCTATTTATTTGTATATTTGTATATATATTAAATTGAATTAAACTAAATGCATTCTGCAAGTGATATCTTTACAACTTTTAACTTACAGCTAAAATTAATTTCAATTAAACACAAACAAAAAATGGGAAAACACATTAAATGTAGAAATGATTGCACGATTAAATGGAAGTAGCGTGGAGTGTGTGTGTGTGTGTGTCTGAGTGTGTGGTGTGTGTGCGTCATGTGAATCGATGTGAAGCAACAGAAAGTAGCATAATTTTAAATTTACAATAATTTGGAACTGTACAATAACATGTGGGTATATATAGATATATATATATACGATATATATATATATCATAAATGAAATAAAAAATAACAGTACGTCAACAACTTGTGGCTAAGTTGAGGTAAGGTACTTTTTGTGAACTTGGGCTAAACGTTCAGCTTGATTTGTAGTAGTCTAGAAGCGTTTCATTGCAAGGATGCCACCAATTGTTGCCATCGAGCGCCAACAACTCTTGCTAGATCAGTTTGTTTAGCTGCACAAATAAATATAATAAAAAAGGTATCGATAAGAAAATTACACAATTTATGCAATATTATGAGACATACTAATGAGCGTCGCTGGTGCTCCTTTTCGAGGGCCACCTGTGCCTGCTGTGGAGAGAACTTTAGCACAGCCGATATGACTTTGACCAAAGTTTCGTTATTCGTATTGCCGGTTAAATACTGTAAATATATATATTTCAAACAGAGTGTGTTAACAAAAAGATAGAGACTAAGGAATATCTATCTATCTACCTGGAACATGATGTTGCGTAGATACTCAAACTCTGTGTTAGCGGGCACGCTATCGCTATGCTGCATGGATACCTGGAAGACAATATAATAAAATATATTTAGCAATGATATATCACAGATCTGCCCGACTATTCAACTTACCAGTGTTTCATCCAATTGGCGCGACAGTTTTGCGTTCTGCAACTTGAGTCGTTCGTTGGATTGCTCAAGTATGAGAAAGTTTTCGCATTTTTGTTCGAGAAACAAATTTCGATTGGTCACATCCTGCACCTCGCTCATGATCTCCTTGAGCTTGGCCTCCAGCAGGGCCTTCTCGTCGCTGGCCACTGCCTCCTGAACGCTCTTGGGCGCCAGGCTTGCAAGCAACTGTTGCGCCTGGATGCCGGCACGCAACGTCTCCAGTTCGGTGATGCGTTCGGTCATTTCCTTGTTGTTCGCCTGCAGCTCATCGATTTCCTGCTGCAGATTGGACTGCGCACCGTTGCTCTTGTACTTCAGGTCCTCAAGTTCGCGTTGCAGCTGCTCATTGAGGCGGCGCAAATGCTCGGAATCGTTTGGCAGTGATGTTGTTGCTGGCGCCGACTCTTGCTCCAGCTGCTGCTCCCGCTCCTGCTCCTGCTCACTCTTCTGCTTGTTTAGTTCTTCCTCGAGACTGAGACAGCGCTCTTCTGTCTTCGCCAGTTCGACTTGGCGCTCCTGCAGCTGTTGCTGAACATGCATCAGCTCCTTCTGCACCGCATCGTTTTGTTCGCTGACGAATCTGGCGTGCTCGCTCTGCCGCGTCAGCTCAAGCGATTGATCGTCCAGCGTTGATTTTAGGTGCGCTGCCTCCGCCTTGGCCCCGTTGCACACTACGTCCTTTTCTGCCAGTTGGGTGTCATGTTGCAGCACCTGCTCCTGCAGCACGTAGAGTTCGCATTGCAGCGATTTTAGTTTCTCGCCGCTGTCGCCATGATTTGTCAACGCCAGCGCGAGTTCCATCTCCAGCTGTTTGGTGTGCTTATTCAGATATTCGTTCTCGATTTGCAGCTGCTCCAGGTCGGTTTTCGTTTGGTCGGATTCGATTGGGCTCTTTAGCGTCTCAATTTCCCGCTGCAGTGCATCATTTGCCTCGTGCAGACGCTGAACATCCCTATTGGCGGCACTGCAGCGCTCCTCGAGCGTGGCCAGCTGCGCCTCATGGGCGGTACTTGCCACTTGTGCCTTATCTAAATTAGTTTGCTCTACCTTCTTCAGGGAGTCCAGTTGCTCACGCATATTGCAAACAGTTTCCTGCATCGCTACCAGCTTCTCATTGCTGGCCTCCAGCTCGGCGACACGTTCCGTCTGATCCTTTAGTTGCTGCTGCAGTTCGTGGTCTCGCTCGCGTACCTCCGCAAGTTGCTGCTGTGCCTGATCCAAGTCCAGTTGCAAGCTACTCGTCTGCGTTTCCAAAGCTGCCTTCGCCTCTTGCATGCAGTTGAGCTCATCCTTGGCTATCAGATTTTCCTTTTCGTATGCATCGCACTTGTCCTGCAGCGTGCGATGATCATGCTCCATGATCTCCTGCGCATTCTGCAGCTTGGAATGCTCGTCGAGCACCTGTTGCATTTTGCTCTGTAATTTGGTTAGCTCATTCTGCTGTTTCTCCAAGTGATTGTTTTGTTCCTGCAGCAGGCAATTGTGCTCGGCCAACTTGCTGTTCTCGCGCTCAATCTCCACCAATCGAGCCGTAGATAATTCACCCTGTGCATCGTTCTGTTGTTGCTGCTCCTGCAAAGCCTCAATGTGTGTTTCCAGTTGTCGCTTTTCGCGTTCGAGTTGTGCCTGTGCCGCCTGCACCTCCTGCAGATGCGTCTGCATCGTGGTAATCTCCTCGAGGATGACGGTGACCCGCAGCTGCAGTTCCTGCTTCTCGTTGCGCAACTCCTCAACTTTGGCAGACTCCACTTTGAGTTGCTCCAGGCTGGCAGTTTGTTCGCTGTGCTTCGCCTGCAGTTGCTCGTGTTGCTTTTTCAGCTTGTTCAGTTTGCCGGCGCCGGATTTCAACTCCTTTTCCTTGGCCTGAGCCACACTGAGTTGCTCACCGAGTGTCTCAATCTGTTGTCTTAGGCTTGCTATCGTCTCCGACTCTGTGTTGGAGCTGTTGGCAATTTGTTCGCTTAGGGATTGCAGCTCACGCTGCAACGTGAGCGTGTGTTCCTTGCTAGCTGAATTTTCGACAGTGAATGCAGCGACAATTTCACGCTCCTTCTCCAGACTCTTCTCGGTTTCGAGCACACGCTGCTCTTGCTCGATTAGACGAGTCCTTGCATCCTCCAGCTGACTCTGCACCTCCTCCAAAGATGATTCGTTCTGCTGGTAGCGTTGTACAATTTCGTTTAGCTGATTGTTCTGCAAATGCAAATCCTGCAGACTCTGCTCGCTGTCCATTTTGAGTGAATGCAGCTGTTTGGACAAATCAGCCACCTGTTGCTCCTTTTCCATGTGCTCGGATCTCAAAGTGTTCAACTGCTGCTCTGTTTCATTTAGTTTACTAACCGCTTCCTGTTTGGCATTTTGCAGCTGCTTTAGTTGCTCCTTGATATCCGCAGCTTGGGTCTCACAATCGGCAGCGATCTTCAGCTCAGCTTCTAATTGTTTAAGTTTCTCCTGCAATTGTCGCACTTCATCTTCGTTATGCTGCTCCAGCGTGGACTGCAATTGCTTTTGCTGTTCTTCTTTTTGTGTTTGCTCTGATCTCAACACACTTAACTCTTGCTCCATTGAGATTAGTTTGGCATCTGCTTCCTGTTTGGCATTTTGCAGCTGTTTTAGTTGCTCCTCGATATCCCTCGCTTGCGTTTCCCCACTTTTGGACACTTCCAACTCAGTTTCCAACTGTTTGACCTTGCCGTCCAGCTGCTGCAATTTGATTTCCCTTTGCTCCAGCTCGGGTAATATTTTCGTAAGCTTTGCCGCCAGTTGTTGCTCCTTTTCCGTTTGCTTAGTTAGTTGTTGTTCCACGGCAGTAAGTTTAGCTTCAGCTTCCTGTTTGCTTTGTTGCAGTTGCTTTAGCTGTTCCTTGATGTCCTCTGACTGAGTTTTAGCTGTGTTTGCCAGTTCAAGGTTAGCTTCTCGCTGCTTTAACTGCTCCTGCAACTGTTGCACCTCCTTTTCCTTGGTAGCCAACTCATATTCAATTTTTTTCTGTTGGGTTATCATCATTTGATTCTTTTCCGCTTGCTCTGCTCGCAGTGTGCCTAAGATATGCTCAGTAGCAATGAGCTTGGCGTCCACTTCCTGTTTGCCACTCTGTAGTTTCTTTAGTTGCTCCTTGATGTCCACCGACTGCGTTTCCCGACCATTCGCCACTTCAAGCTCACTCTCCAGATGCTTCACATTGTCCTGCAGTTGACGCACTTCGACTTCCTTGTGCTCCAGCTCTGTGTGTATCGCTTGCTTCGTCTGTGCCAGCAGCAGCACATTTTCCTCCTCCTGCTTGCGCAGCGCAGCAATTGTGCTGTTGGCCTCCTCATTGTTTTTCCTTAGCTCCGTCAACTGCGCTTCTTGCTCGGCCAGCAATTGCCGTAGTTTCGAGAGTTCCTCATCCACCTCCAGGGCGGGCTGACTACCATTTGCTGTGGGCGCTGCCCCTGTCATTGTCATTGTCATTGGCTCCTCGATATCGATCAGTTTGTCAGCGTCGTTCGCCTGGCCACGCTCCAGTGCTGCTGTAACATTGTCAGGATTCTCGCCCAGTAGCTTTAGCTTAGTTTGGTATGCCTGCATCTTGCAGCTCATATCATCCATTTCAACACGCAGCGCTTCCTCCAGATGTGCTTTCGCCTGCTGCTCCAGCGTGCATTGTTCTCGCAGCTCGCTGATGCGTCTCAGCGCCTTATCCTGCGTCTCCACGAGCACGGACTGAAAGCAAATGTAAAACAATTCAATTTTGGTATTTAGCTGTAGAAACATGACATATTATTGGACTTCTCACTTACTCTCGCCTTGCTGCTGTCACGCTCCAGTTCCCTGTACTTCTTGGCCAGATCCGAGTAGCGGCAGCGATATTTGTGATAGCGATCGAGTGACTTTTTGTATGCATCGTACAGCTGATCCTTGGTGATAACATCGAGGCGTGCCGTCGATGCAGAGTCATCAAACTCACTGCTCGTCTCATCCAAATCGGACTGCAAGTGATACATCTAATTGTTGGAGAGTTCACAGATGACAGATTAGAGAGATTAATGTAACAATTAAGTCGCATTCCGGAGATATGCACACACATACCGCTGGCGCATCATATGTGGGCAGGCGGAACGATACATCGCTAGCCATGGACGAGTTGGATAGCTTGCGGGCACGCGGTATTGCACCACTTCCACTCACGCCATTTAGTGACTGGGTCGAGGCGCGACTGCCTGTCGGCAACTTTTGAATGCGGTACGGCGAGTTTTGTGGCGTATCTAAAGAAATACATACATGTAATATATATATAAATCATGATAAGCCGATGAATCGAAAACGAACTGCAAATATTACCCTCTTCGGTGATGCTGAAGAAGTTCTCTGGAGTGCCGCTGCCGGTGTTCTCCGAGTTCGGTGTTGTTGTGCTGGACGATGAGCTCACAGCGGCCTACAATAAAAATAAAGCAAGCCGATAAAGTTGTGAGTGTATGTGTGTGTGAGTGTGTATGTGTGAGTGAGTGTTTGTGTGTGGGAGTGTGTGTATGTGTGTGTTTGTAAGTAGTCCGAATGGGTGGGGAGTTTGGGTGTGCGCACAGCTGCCAGTCAGTCTGTTGCAAATGGGTCAAGCTGAACATTTTTAGCATTTTACAATGCATCTTGCGGCTGCTTTAGCAATTAGCCACAATACAAACACCCAAACATACACTCATAGCCACACACAGTGTTTGTTTGTGTGCGTATGTTTTCGTTAATTTGCATTTTTTTTCTGTCTGTTTCTTGCCTGGGCTGCGTTTGCAAATTGTTGGAATTTGGACGGCGACGCTTTCACCTCCTCGATAAGTTTATTTTTCAGATTGGCAAACATTGTGTGGAGGGTGCTGCGCTTGTTGTTTACTGCGTTGACTACTTAATTTAGGCACAATTGAATTTATATAAAAAAACATCTAATATAAATAAATACGTGTCTGCAGGTTTCGCTCAATTGCCATCAATCTTAAACGGCTCAATGTGGCAGCACTGGCCAGCTGTATATTATGCCCATATTGAGTAATTGTATTTTTTTTTGGTATTTTTTAGCTCATTTGTATTGTTTAAGTGACACGGTCTGTTTTGGAAAAGTAACGGTTAGAAAGGCCACACAAATTAGATTTAGATTAGATTTATTAAGTATTCGTTTGTTTTCAACATGTTGCTAATTTATATATTACTTTATTCCTGTCTTTAATAACTATATATTTGCTCAGTATTGTATATTTATTTGAATAACAAATAATAAAATATCTTGCAATAAGAATTCTTAGACTAAGATCTTCAAAGTTTTAGATCCAAAATTGGTTCAACAACTGGATGCAATGCAAAATTGTTGATTTCGAATTTTAAGGGTGACCAGAAAAAAATCTTTCCTATTTCTTCCAGAAAAAGGAATAAAGCATTTCTCTCAAACAGAAATGATTTGAACATCTTGGTTTGTTTGAAGCAATACATAAATATATATTTTAAATAGTTTTTGCTTGGACTGTCATGTCAACACTATTCATTATTACTCATAGCTCAAATTTGGCTGCCCATATTATTATATTTGCCAAATTAAATGTTGCACACAACAAACATGATTTTCAATAGTTTTACCTGTATGCGAGGACTCAGCGAGTTCTGTGCAACTGCTCTGTTAATGTTAATCAGTTGCTTGGGCAGCACCGTGACCAGAGACCAGAATGGAGCCAATGCAAATCTTATGTCAAGTGTGCATTACGGATTGGCCGTCGTTGTGATAATGCACATCTTTGGATTTATATCTGGCGCCCATGCGAATCCTTCCGTCTCGATCGCTTGCTGTTTACTTGGCTATATTGGATACAAGATGATGTTTCTCTACGTGATCTTCCAGCTGGCGGGAGCAGCTTTTGGTTACTTTCTACTGTTGCAAATGCTCACCCAAGGCTTCATTAATGGCTGCAAACAGGGCGTTTGCATTGTGGAGCCCATGAACAGTCTGTCCTACGTACAGATCCTAAGCATTGAAGGCTTCCTTACAGCGGTTCTAGTTCTGGCCTGGTGCGCCCTTTGGGATGTACGCAACGGTCGATTTCTCGACTCGGTCATCCTGCGAATGGGCTGCTTAGTAATTGCATGCAATTTGATCGGCGTAAGTTTGAGAATATAACGTTTACTGTTATATAGCCGATTGTTTGGTTTTGCAGGGCCAGCTGACGGGCGCAACGATGAATCCTGGCAAGCTGCTTATTCCCACACTGTTCAAGGGGAATCCGCAAACGGTGCTCCTGCAGCTGGGCGGACAACTGTTGGCCTCAATCATTGTGCCTCCCCTCTGGCAATATGCCTTCTCACCGCGCTACAAACCCCTACAGGCTGAAAACACTGAGAGGCACCAACCCGAACTTTATATAATACCATAAAAATACTGTTTGTTCAATAAAATAATTATATATGCAAATTGTACTTTATTGTCCCATGCCATCTCAAATGGAGTGCAGTTTCTCGTTAAGGTCACCTGGAACCAGTTGCCACGTGGAATTAGAGTAAACCTTTATTTACGAGAACGCGTGTTTATTTGTAAGATAAATTTAAGGTTTTCATATTGTAATTCTTATCAATTAATATTTTTAGAGAGGTGTTGTGTTACTATCTCCACTGTTAATACAACTAATTAAGAATAATTTATGTTTAGAGGCACAGAAGTAACTGCAAAAACTTACTTATCAGATAAGCACTGAAGCACCCGTCGATTCGATGATAATTATCTTAAATCTTATCTGGGCTGTAAAGAATAATGCAGCCATTCGGCAAGAGGGGGGTTTCCTTTAATTAATTTATTTTTATATCTTATTTTGATACACTTGATTATGCAAAACGTGTGTGTCAAAAAGCAACGGGGTCTGTGTAATAAAATGTAAGTATACATTTTTGGAATCATTTATATATCTACACAAAATGCTTAATAAAAGAAGAAATAAATTCCCGTTACTCTTTGAACACACATTTTGCAATAGAGGTTTACACAACTGATTTACCTTATTGCCCTATAAAACATACTTATTTATTTTTGATATTTCATATCATAATTATACACATACAATTAATTCATTTGTGATTTGAACTATGGGGTAAACTAATTCACGTTACACGTTATAAATTTATACACATGATACATTTATTTATACATATTTACGAGATGTCCTACGGCTGTGACTGATTAGGTTGGATGGGTTTATCGGCATCATTTGAATCGCGTCTGAAGACATACTTGTATGTGAGGGATGTGACCAATGAGCCAACAAGGGGAGACACCCAGTAGATCCAGTGGTTCTCCCAGACATTGTTCCACACGGCAGGCGCGAAGGAACGTACCGGATTCATACTGCCGCCAGTAAGCTGACCCTAAATTAAAAATGCAAATCGAAGGTGAGTTAAAGCTAAAGTTGGCAGTAAGAGGTATAGTTAAAAATACTTACCGCAGCTAGGGATATGCATGAAATGGCTAGGCCGAAACGTATGGCAGTCGAATCCTGGTATTTCGTATTGCGGGGATCCCAAACGCCGCAACATATGGCAATGAGCACACATGTGATTAGGAACTCAATGAGGACCGCCTGCCAAATGCCAATCCCGTTCCCGACTGTTGTTACGCAGACGCCGAGCGGGGTATCCGAACTGCATAAGGCACTGTTGGGCAGCGATGCCTTCAGCAGTCCATAGCCAATGAAGGCGCCAACCAATTGCGCCACAAAATATGCCAATGCCATCGGCAGCGATATCATATCATAAATGTAGCTGGCAAGCGTTACGGCTGGATTGAGATGAGCACCAGAGACACAACCGAAGCATTGAATGCAGATCATCACAACGAATCCAAAAGTTAAAGAGCACTGCAAATGGGAATTAATGAAATCCGTTGTCTGCACACAACCCATGCAGCCCAGGAAAAGGAGAAAAGCCGTCGCAGTCATTTCGCCAAAGATGATGCATAGGTTATCCAAAATGACACCCCTGCAAATTGGAGGAGAGTAACGAAAACAAATATAAGTACGTGTACTTTCTAATTAGAAATACTAATAAAAACACCTGCCTTGTGTTCAGATTTTGTTCGGTCATTTTGAGGTAAGTGTATGTAAAAATAATGCAGGGAAAACGACGTTTAACTTGGACGCACAGCACGCAACTGAATTCCGAGCGTCTCAAAACATGGAGACGAATATCAAAGAGCGAGAGAGAGAGAGTGTAGAGGGAGAGGGAAAAGGAGAGAGTATTTGAGACAGAGAGACAATGTTGGTCGTTTTCACTGACTGATTAGCTTTGGCACTCGACCCATTGACAGGTGCTCAAACCAACACAATCTACCCTGACGACTTTGAATTGCCACTAATCTCCAGTGTTGGCCATTATCAATTATCAAATGATCAAATGCTTTAGCCATAATTTAGCTGCCGTTCTTGCACTTCTATATGCTTATGTATTTATTACTACCAACATACCTGTTTCCACCATTAAAACAATATGAAATATACAAAATTATGTTATTCCTTTGGTTATTATTGAATACACTAAAAAAAATATTTTTAAATTTACTTCTGCACTACATATTTTATGGAATATTTTTTTAGAGTTGCATTACGCTTAATCAGCAAAGTATAGACACTTTTTAAGTCCAAGTACATATCAACCTGGCGGAATTCGAGTTCAAAATAATACACTGATTAAGTTAAGTGTTTATAGTGCGATTAATTTTGGTTAATAATCAGTCGACGTCAAATGAGTTTTTTACTATCATTTGAATTTAATCAAACAGCTGCCAACTCAAGTAGCTGTTAATAACCATTAAATAAAATTGCTCAACACTTTGGAAAGAGTATTGGCTCTTCGACATGCCGAATTTGTTGAACATTTTATTACACTATTTTATTTAGAATGCTATGGGTTAGGAATACAACAAAAAAAAACCCCCCCTGGAACACCGAAGCTTTTTATGAATGATTTTCCATACTATGAGAGAGGGGTCTTATCAAGCTGCGTTCCTAAATCGATGTGTCCACGCAGACAAGAGAGGAAGATTATCAGACAGGCAGATAATCAGTTCCACTCACAAATCTAATTTTCAATGACATCAGCAGGATTTGCTCTCTTCTGTCCAATACATAATGATATATACACAAGAATCAAAAGCTTATTGTTTTCTATATCATTTGACATTAAAAAAATAATGAGATTACAGCTCTCCTGTAAACTGAAAAATTAAGCCTTGACACATGTGCTATAAATCCAAATTAAACTTTCTGTGATGTTCTGTTATCTTAGTGATTGACAGCTCATTATAGCGTCATGAGGTATTTACGACAATCAAGCGATTAGTTTTTTTAAGCATTTCTTACTGAGAATTTTGAGGGAGCTATTGTAATCTGCTTATAAACCTTGCTTCTTATTTAGACACTATCAAAATTAGTCAGCTGCCTAAAATTAGAATAGTTCTCACTTTATGTAGTAAACGGTACCATTATTTATATTAAGCATAATTAACGTAACTCCATTAAAACTGTACAAATTTTCAATGAAATATTTGTGGTCTGTGTGGGTTAACATCAATTGGTTTAACGTGATTGAAAAAAATTAAAGAGAAGGTTCCTAATAATCTTCCTTCCAAGTTTGGTAACTGTAGCTATTAACTTGCGGGAGATATGGGCATTTATCGATTTTTTGGGGGCGGGCGTGGGCGTGGTCCAACATTATTTTTTTCAAATTTATGGTGTTACTAGCAATATACCCTTCAAATTTGGTGACTTAAGGTTCAAAATTGCGTGAGATATAGGGTCTTCGGCATATGAGCATAGATCGAACCTTCAAAATGCCATAACTTCGTCAAAACTCAACGCATTTTCAAAAGCGGGGGCGTTTTAATCATAGTTTTGCCTCTAGATCAATCGTACATTTAAAGTTGAAAACGTGATTTTGCGTCGAAACATAAGTCAAAATTATAGTCCGAAAATCGGGATATCGGCATATGGGCATTGATCGAACCTTCAAAATGCCATAACTTCGTCAAAACTCAACGCATTTTCAAAAGCGAGGGCGTTTTAATCATAGTTTGGCCTCTAGATCAATCGTACATTTAAAGTTCAAAACGTGATTTTGGGTCGGGACATAAGTCAAAATTATAGTTCGAAAATCGGGATATCGACATATCGGCATATGGGCATAGATCGAACCTTCAAAATGCCATAACTTCGTCAAAACTCAAAGCATTTTCAAAAGCGAGGGCGTTTTAATCATAGTTTGGCCTCTAGATCAATCGTACATTTAAAGTTCAAAACGTGATTTTAGGTCGGAACATAAGTCAAAATTATAGTCCGAAAATCGGGATATCGGCATATGGGCATAGATCGAACCTTCAAAATGCCATAACTTCGTCAAAACTCAAAGCATTTTCAAAAGCGAGGGCGTTTTATTTAAGGTTTGGCCTCCAGATCAATCGTACATTTAAAGTTCAAAACGTGATTTTAGGTCGGAACATAAGTCAAAATTATAGTTCGAAAATCGGGATATCGACATATGGGCATCGGTCGAACCTTCAGAATGCCATAACTTCGTCAAAACTCAACGCATTTTCAAAAGCGAGGGCGTTTTAATCATGGTTTGGCCTCTAGATCAATCGTACATTTAAAGTTCAAAACGTGATTTTAGGTCGGAACATAAGTCAAAATTATAGTCCGAAAATCGGGATATCGGCATATCGGCATATGGGCATAGATCGAACCTTCAAAATGCCATAACTTCGTCAAAACTCAAAGCATTTTCAAAAGCGAGGGCGTTTTAATCATGGTTTGGCCTCCAGATCAATCGTACATTTAAAGTTCAAAACGTGATTTTAGGTCGGAACATAAGTCAAAATTATAGTCCGAAAATCGGCAAGTCGGCATATGAGCATAGATCGAACCTTCAAAATGCCATAACTTCGTCAAAACTCAACGCATTTTCAAAAGCGAGGGCGTTTTAATCATGGTTTGGCCTCTAGATCAATCGTACATTTAAAGTTGAAAACGTGATTTTAGGTCGGAACATAAGTCAAAATTATAGTTCGAAAATCGGGATATCGACATATGGGCATCGGTCGAACCTTCAGAATGCCATAACTTCGTCAAAACTCAACGCATTTTCAAAAGCGAGGGCGTTTTAATCATAGTTTGGCCTCTAGATCAATCGTACATTTAAAGTTCAAAACGTGATTTTAGGTCGGAACATAAGTCAAAATTATAGTCCGAAAATCGGCAAGTCGGCATATGAGCATAGATCGAACCTTCAAAATGCCATAACTTCGTCAAAACTCAACGCATTTTCAAAAGCGAGGGCGTTTTAATCATAGTTTGGCCTCTAGATCAATCGTACATTTAAAGTTCAAAACCTGATTTTAGGTCGGAACATAAGTCAAAATTATAGTCCGAAAATCGGCAAGTCGGCATATGAGCATAGATCGAACCTTCAAAATGCCATAACTTCGTCAAAACTCAACGGATTTTCAAAAGCGAGGGCGTTTTAATCATAGTTTGGCCTCTAGATCAATCGTACATTTAAAGTTCAAAACGTGATTTTGGGTCGGGACATAAGTCAAAATTATAGTCCGAAAATCGGGATATCGGCATATGGGCATAGATCGAACCTTCAAAATGCCATAACTTCGTCAAAACTCAAAGCATTTTCAAAAGCGAGGGCGTTTTATTTAAGGTTTGGCCTCCAGATCAATCGTACATTTAAAGTTCAAAACGTGATTTTAGGTCGGAACATAAGTCAAAATTATAGTTCGAAAATCGGGATATCGACATATGGGCATCGGTCGAACCTTCAGAATGCCATAACTTCGTCAAAACTCAACGCATTTTCAAAAGCGAGGGCGTTTTAATCATAGTTTGGCCTCTAGATCAATCGTACATTTAAAGTTCAAAACGTGATTTTGGGTCGGGACATAAGTCAAAATTATAGTCCGAAAATCGGGATATCGGCATATCGGCATATGGGCATAGATCGAACCTTCAAAATGCCATAACTTCGTCAAAACTCAAAGCATTTTCAAAAGCGAGGGCGTTTTAATCATGGTTTGGCCTCCAGATCAATCGTACATTTAAAGTTCAAAACGTGATTTTAGGTCGGAACATAAGTTAAAATTATAGTCCGAAAATCGGCAAGTCGGCATATGAGCATAGATCGAACCTTCAAAATGCCATAACTTCGTCAAAACTCAACGCATTTTCAAAAGCGAGGGCGTTTTAATCATGGTTTGGCCTCTAGATCAATCGTACATTTAAAGTTGAAAACGTGATTTTGGGTCGGAACATAAGTCAAAATTATAGTTCGAAAATCGGGATATCGACATATGGGCATCGGTCGAACCTTCAGAATGCCATAACTTCGTCAAAACTCAACGCATTTTCAAAAGCGAGGGCGTCTTAATCATAGTTTGGCCTCTAGATCAATCGTACATTTAAAGTTCAAAACGTGATTTTGGGTCGGGACATAAGTCAAAATTATAGTCCGAAAATCGGGATATCGGCATATCGGCATATGGGCATAGATCGAACCTTCAAAATGCCATAACTTCGTCAAAACTCAAAGCATTTTCAAAAGCGAGGGCGTTTTAATCATAGCTTGGCCTCTAGATCAATCGTACATTTAAAGTTGAAAACGTGATTTTGGGTCGGAACATAAGTCAAAATCTCAGTCCGTAAATCGGCAAAAGTCAAAAGTCAAAAGCTTGATCAAGACTGTCTCTAAATTTAGAAACAGGGTTCTCGAATAATTTTGTTTATTAAACTTAAACTTCGATTAAAACTAATTAGGCAACTGCAGTAGAACCCACATCACCTTAAGCATAGACTTATTCAATGAACTGTATTTTGGCATTTGAGGTTCGTATCTCAATTTCTTCTTCAGTGCGACCCTTGAAGAAGAGTCGGTAGATGATTGAAGTGACTGCTGCACCCGCAAGTGGACCCACCCAGTATATCCAATGATCCTGCCACGAATCGTTCCACACAGCCGGTCCCAGGGAACGTGTCGGATTCATGCTGGACCCGGTGAAAAGACCCTGTTCAAAAGTAAATTGAAAATTGCTAACAGCGCAACGGGAAAACTGTTATACTCAATACTGACCGCGGCCAAGTTGAGACTGGAAACTGTCAGACCAAAGCGTAGTGGCACTGAATCCTTAAGTCTGGCATTACGAGGATCCCAGACCGAGCAGGCGACCATCACCAAACAGCTGGTAATTATGAATTCAATAAAGACGCCCTGCAGCACCGATATATCACTATTGAGAACGGTGACACAGACACCCTCTGGATTGTTCGCATTGACGATGGCATTCAAAGGCAGCACTGCCTTCAGGAGACCGTAGCCGACGAGACCGCCAGCCACCTGGGCAATCAAATACGCAATAGCCATGGGCCAACTCAATGCGCCAAAGATCCAAGCGGCTAGTGTAACGGCCGGATTGAGATGGGCACCGGAAATGGAGCCAAAGCTCTGTATGGCAATCATAATGCCGAGGCCAAAGTTCAGGCTCAGCTCAAAGTGACTGTTGAGGAACACCGGTGACGACACACATCCCATGCAGGCAACAAATATGAATGTCGCCGTCCCAGCAAACTCCGCAAAAAAGGCAGCCACTCGAGCCCTGTGCTCCGATCGCATCCATAGATATCTCCAGCTGGAGCCGCTGTCCACCCAAGATGTCTGCTTCGACATGCTGTCAAAGTGTAACTAAACTGACTATTTTGTCGAGCTGGTGTCCAAAGACACCGACCAGCGCAAGGTTTCGACTTTAAATTGGCCGTAATCAATCAATATGAATTATAAAACCTTAATGCTAATTATTATGGGGATATTTTCATGTTCGCTCTTAGATAGGAGGCGCCTAGTCATTCTGGTATTTTGATCGTTGAGTCAAGCCCATTCCCAAATTAATAATTAATTAATCATGTTTAGAACCCAGCCACAATTTCCATAAAGTGTCCGTCTGGTCTCCTCATACGAACTGGCGCTAAGGGCGTAATCTTATCTCTCATTAAGATGTTAAACGGCTGCGGATACGATAGCCGACTTGGCCAATACACGTTCCGCTATCATAATGGCCACTAAGTACACTTGATTTATGGCAATGAATCGTCCGAATCGGCCCAATCATGGCCTACTTTGAGGCGTTTCGGGCAAATGCCCCTTAAGCACCTTCAAGGCCATAAAATAGTAATATTTAATATTTATTTATTAACTATTACACGATAGTCCAGAGGCAATAAAGCCACTTAACTGAACGGATACCCGTGCCAAATGCAAACACGAGAATTGCATTCTGTTTACATTACCAAGGTTTTTATTTGCAATACTTTAAAACCATTCATTAAATAATAACTTTAGGCGATTATTTACGATTTTACGATATCTTGGCAGATGGTATCATATCACGCTAGCAAATTAGTCTTGAACAAGTATTTATGAAGTTAACGTTTTCTTGACATGGCAGTTCCAGCTCTGAGATATAGCCAGTATCTGGCAGTTGAATTGATTTATACCAATATACATATTTGGTATTGCTTATGTCTGTCATAATACTTCAATCTTATTTTTTGATTTATTATGATGTGTTGTATTAAGATTCTGTTTTTTAAATTAAGTTAAAAAATTGTAAAAAGTAATATAACAATTTTAAAATTGCAAAATTCAAATTTATAAATGTTTTATATTTCGAGAGCAATAATAATATTTGTAAACAAATAAATAATTTTTTTAAGTCAAAAAAATGAGTGCAACATTTTAGGTGAATCACCTAATTGAGATAAGAAAAAATATCTATGTTCTTTATTAATCGAAGGTTTATATTATTGTACAACAATTGTATTAATATAAAATTCGTCAAATATCGATATTAGCTTACAACTAATTACATTTGTTTAAGTTTGTTTGTTTGTTTGTTTGTTGGTTTTTTTGTCCCGCCACTGAATGCATTACAGAGCGTGTGTGTGGCACTTGGGTGTGTCTGTGTGTGTGTGTGTGTGTGTGTATGTTTGGGTGTTTGTGCTTGTATGTGTGACATTTGCTTATGTTAGCTGCACATCCTCGAGCTGACGCAGTTTCTCCTCTGCAATGATCTGCGCCTCGACAACCTCGCGCCGGAAGACCGCCTTATAGGTAATGGCAGTGATGGCAGCAGCACTCAGTGGTGCCAGCCAATAGATCCAATGTGCCGTAAAGTTGGTGTTCCACAGGGCAGGCGCAAAGGACCTGGCCGGATTCATGCTGGCGCCAGTGTAGGGACCCTGTAAGACAAATATGTAATAATTATATAAAATATAACGAAATTGGGAGAGACAACAACTTACCGCAGCACAGGCCAAACCGGCAATGGCCAGGCCAAAGCGAAGGGCCACTGAGTCATGGTGTTTGGCATTGCGGGGATCCCAGACGCCACAGCAGACAATAATCAGAATTGCGGTGGCCACAAACTCAATGCCAAAGGCCTGAACAGTCGTCACATCTGCATGTGGCAGTGTCACGCAGAGGCCATTTAACGTTGAGTCGGGCAACAATGCCTTCAGCAGGCCATAGCCAATGAAGGCGCCCAACATTTGTGCCGCAAAATATACAAATGCCATTTGCAATGTGACCAAATCATAGATATAGGCAGCCACTGTGACGGCGGGATTGATATGAGCGCCGGACACACAGCCAAAACATTGGATGGCAATCAGAACGGCAAAGCCAAAGTTGAGAATAATCTGTAGATGATTGTTGGGGAAATCGACAGTTTTCACGCAACCCATGCAGCCCAGAAAGACAAGAATTCCGGTGCCCATCAGCTCCGCCAGGAAGCAGCTGATTTTATCCAACATCGATCCCTTCATTTTGAACACCTTCAAACAACTGAAATACAACGATTTATTTAGCATATAATTTCTACAATCAAATCGGAATTTTTTGTTTCCTTCGTTGATTTTTTGATAAGTAATCGGGCGGGCTGTTGGCATTATGCGTGTTAACCTTTATCATTAAAATGCTCACACACACACACTCACACACACACACACCACAATGTGTCACCAAAATCAAATCAAGTTCATCAATCATGCTCGAGCATTAGCACCCGACCATCCATTTGAAAGCCTTTTAATTAAAGTTGATCTTACTCAAACACACACACACACACACACACACACACACACACACATACACACACTCACACACAATTGCAGCTGCTGTTGGGTGTGCTCCTAACCAGAACTTGCACATTTGTACCCGTTTGCTTGCAACTTGAGACTAGTTGGGTTCAGCGGTTTGTCTAGACATTTTACTCAGTTGCCGGCATGTTTTTTGGGGTTGTTTGAAAACTTTGAGTACTTTGTGAATTCGCATCGATTTTTCAAACAATTTCAACAGGTTCCACATGACCACCTTAACCGTAACCAAGTGAAGCAACTTGGGTTCTACATGCTGCACATTTGATTACCAGCTGAACAAGTTAATCAGAATTCATAAATACTAAATAATGGCTTTTATTATTTTTAGCGCATATATGGAAGATATAAATATATAATTCCAATTTTAAAGAGCACTCTTCGAGATGTCACAATCAAATTTATAAATAACTGTTGCGATATTTTTAAACAGATTTTTTTAAATTTTAGTAAATTTATTGTGTTGAACAATTTTAAGGTAATCTGGATTTATTTCTATGCTGTGTTCATTTGAAGGTCAAACTGGTGGACAAACTTTGTATCATTTTTTTTTTTTCAAAAAGCACAATATTTATTTATGTATATTTTTTTTAGCCACAAATATCTTGGGTAAACGCTTTTTTATTTGTGTTTATTTTTGATATTTACCGATTCATGCACTCGCGACTCATCTGGACAATATTGTTTTATGAAAGTGTTGGAAATTTTTTTACAACTCCAAACAACTTTTTTTTATGATCGCTGAGCGCAGGAATATTTACAAAGTGACAGCTCCACTGTCAATGTCAATCTGAGCGTTGAGGGGCCCATTGACAAATATTTATATGTGTATCTATGAAATGTGCATATATGTTTTGCGAAATCCAAAAGCCCATTTTTAGCCACCAGAGAGAGCGAGAGAGGAAGAGTGGAAGAGAGCGAGGGAGAGACAGCAAAGCCAACAACCAACCACATGTAAATTAGCAAATCCTCCTCAGTTGGCAAGTGAGCGAAGCGAGCATAAGAAATCAAGTCTCCAGTATTGAAGAGTCGACTTACTCTCTCTCTCTCTCTCTCTTCCGCTCTTTCTCTGTGACTCTCTGCGTGCCTGTCGATAGCACGTTTTACAATCTCTCCTGCCTGATGCTGGTCAGCCCCTTCCTTAATGTGTTGTGAAAGCAACACATGCAAATAGTGTGCTCTTATCAGCTACTGTTTGCTTTTAAATTTAGCTGCGGCTAAATGAATGGATCATGCGTTAACACCACAATTCATTCTGGTTTTCAAGCATCCGCTATAAGTGTGCAGTCAATGACTGCCACCGCAACTGTGCAAAGATCAACACTATCACAATACAACAGCAACAATAACAACGACAATAACAACTACATCAACAATAACAATAACAATGACAACAACACCATCACTACTCGTATCCTAAGTACTGTGAACTGAACCACTGCCACAAGATGGGCTATCAATTACGTTGACAATTGCAATAAAAATTGCGAATTGATTCTGCGTTTCATGCGCTACGCAATGTTGGGGGGGGGGGGGGGGGGAGGGGCAAACAAACAAATCACTGCAACACCATTGGAACCTTGAATCTATCAAAAGTTGGCCCACAACAATCATAATTGCACGCAATTCGCATCAAGTGTCTCAATCGCAGTTTATTTTTTAATTGAGCAATGGAAAATGGAAAATATCTTTAGATATTTAGTAATTTTTCTAATATACGTCGGAATTTATACATACATACATATAAATATATATATGTGACTGTCTAAATATAAATATGCTTTTTATTTCTATTTTATGATTGCATAAGTCTGACATGATAACCTTTCTGATCTTAATCCCATACTCATAAAATAATCATTGCTTTTTGCAGTCGAACGACTAAGCGACAAGTAACAAATGTATATTTATAAGATCAATACATATATATATATATATATATATATATATATACCTATATATATATATATATATAGGTGTCACATCAGGGCAGGCACGTTTCTATATTATTGCACATAATTGCCACAAAATGATTTTTTGTGGCAGACACTTTGAACTTTTCTTGCAACAATCTCCTACTGTGTGCAATTGTCTCACCTTACATTTTATTAGCTATCGAGATATTTAACAGGTGCTCATGGACAATATTTGCAATTGGTTTTCATTGTTGGCCTATAAGAAATGTTTGGCTAGTGGCCAACACAAATGTTTTAATACCTGATTGTGTGTGGGTTGAAGTGGAGAAGGAGGAGAGAAAAGAGAAAGATTTCAGAGTAGGCCGATCGACACGTTTTGGCAAGGGAGCAAAAAACAGCTAAGACATCAAGTAAATAAGCACAAATTTTAGAAAATTTAAATGCAATTTCTATGCATCGGTTTTGATATTTCCAGGCACGTTTTATTATTGGCAAAAGAAAACAAAATCAA
The DNA here is from genome assembly GCA_035042185.1 of Drosophila kambysellisi. Lineage (NCBI taxonomy): Eukaryota > Metazoa > Arthropoda > Insecta > Diptera > Drosophilidae > Drosophila > Drosophila kambysellisi. The sequence goes on from JAWNLS010001251.1 coordinate 9,425,774, forward strand.
ATCAGAGCTGAGCAGAGGTTAGCTTAACGGCCTAAATGCAACTTGTACCCAGTTGTATTTACATATATCCGAACACTAAGCTAAATGTGAACATGTTATGAAAACAAATCAATTATACAGTAGTATAGTGGGAATCGTGTGCCTTTTATTATTTATAAGTCTTCAATAAACTGCTAATTGATATGCCCAGAAGGATCACGCAGTGGCTGCGAGGGTTGTCATGAAATGACTGCATGCAAAACGATTCGATTCGATTCGAGTAGCTTTCGATTTGAACGATTAATTTAAATGTTGTTGAGATAATGCAAACGTATTTTTCCATTCCAATAGTTTTAATAATCAAATTAGGAACGAATGTGCTAATTTTACTTGCGGTTATTTTAAATGTTTTTTTATGTAGAGAATAGAATAACCATTGATAAGGCACGAAGCGTGCTAACTTGCTAATAGAATTAATGCAAGAGCTTTTTGCATAGCTTTTATGTAGACTTGTGTAGAGTTGTTCAGAGGATTGCGCGCAAAAGCTTGCAAAGCTTTTTCCAACCCAGTTATTTGTCAAGCTTAAAGCTTTTCGGCATCTCGTTGATCATTCAATTCAATAGAAACTATTAATTTTTCATTTTCATAGATAAACTCGCTTTTAGAAGTGCTTAGCTGTTTTATAACTGATGGAAAAACATTCTTGCATATAATTCCAGTTTAATGATAAAAAAGTGATCATGCAAATTATTTATTCTAAACGTGAACTAAACTAATCTTTCAAAGATTTGTTTTTTGCTTTCTGTATAGAGTTGTTATTACGCTATAAGTAAATTTACTGATTATCAATCAAACTTCTCATATTGTAGTCCGTTACCAGATTTATTTCTGTTATTCAGCAACATTTTTATACTATTATGACATGAAATGTCTGCATTCAACTTGATAAGGTCAAAAATAGAACAATAATAAATGAGTTCTGTCTGCATATTCACAGCTTAGTGGATAATTGTCTGATAATTAGATTTGACGAATTGTTCAATTTGGATCCACTTAATTGGGACTTGGAGTTATGTGGTTTGACAGCTATGCTTCAGCCACAACACAAAACACACCTCATTCCAGATATTGATATACACGTGGTTTTTTTTTATTTATTATTTTGTTGATGTGCTTCATTATAGATTATTGCTCAAAGCAATTCGGAATAAGATACGAGCCTAGAGTGGCAGACAAAAACGTGTTTTGACTTCTCTAATTGAAAACGATCTATGTATCTAGATATTTATTGAAGCGCATCTGTGTTGTTGATACGCTTGTCGCGTTTGGAATGGGCTGCATCTTGTTTCTAAGTCCGCATTGATAACTACAAAATTAAGCTCATTAGCTTTGCCACGGGCCGATTTTATCAATAAAATACTACTTACTATGCTGATAAGGTCGATTGATCAGCACGTCAAGCTAAAGTGAACAGTTGAGGCGTCCTTCCCTATTTCAAAAACCAAAACCAAAACATAGACTATAAATGTGTACAGCAATAGAGCTGCTACTTATCAACGAGACAAAATGTTATCAGTGCCAACTGTTTGCGACGTTTGCGTAACACGCTCAAAGGCAGCGAAAGCTACTAGATTCAATTTATTGCCGGCACTGAGAAAACTCCATAACAAGGCTTTCTGATAGTGCCTCAAAGTTTTGAGGTGTATCAACAAAATTTGGTGATAGCCAAGTGACACAGCAAGTGTTTTAATTATCGCCCCGGAAAGAAATGAAACATGTGGCATTGTTTGCTGCCACATTAGTAAATAGTAAAGTTCACAATTTACTTCAAGATATATTATATTATATCATCTTATCAGACAGTCCGTCAAGTCCTCTCACATGTCGCATGTCTCTTCTTAGTTATTTACAGGGTTTATTATTAAGATATACGCTAAGCAAATGCGCAAATGATTATCTGATTTGGTTATATTTCATATATAATAATATATTTAAACAGTAATTGTACGCAAGCAAATTAGGCATTATGAGAGTGTTTATTTAACAGCAAGTGCGACTCGTTGTTCACTTATCACGTCGAAATATATTTTTACTTTGAACCCATATTGCCCTAGGTTCGACTTTATTACGGTTTACCACCACATTTGGTAATTTGGTTTGATTTTTAATCAGAATCTGCGCAATAAACTGTAAATTGTAAGATATCTTTAAGTGGTTTCTAATGTTACTATCATAAAACAAGATAGAACGTTGCAGTCGGGCGTACCGACATCGAAATACTATTATACCTTAATTTGTGTACAGTTAAGAAATACTTGAATTGCGGGGGATATGGGCGTTTATCGGTTTTGGGGGCGGGAGTGGACGTGGCCCAAACAATTTTGGAGTTCGATCTTAGTAATATACCTTCTAAGTTTGGTAACTGTAGCTCTTAAATTGCGGGAGATACAGGCATTTATCGTTTTTTGTGGGCGGGAGTGGGCGTGGTCCAAAATTTTTTTCCACATTGATGAAAGGTGTTACTAGCAAATTGGTGACTGTATTCATTAAATTGTAAGAGATATGAGGATTTATCGATTTGCTAAAATCGAATTTATCGATATTCTAGCTCCCTAGTGGACGTAGGTCCAAACCCAAGACACTTTAATTTTTGAAGGTACTTTCCAGTATAAGTTCCAAGTTTCAAGTTTCTATCTCTAAGGCTGTCGGAGGAACGCGCGTTCATACGGACGGACAGACAGCATGACGGAAATTGCACAAAACCAATATACTATTATACCTTTTTGGTATAATAGTATAAAAAGGAGTGTGTAGATTATAATAATGAGTTGAATTTGAAAACCGGTTGCTGCCCCAATTGAAGCATTATATATCAATATTCTCCATAGATCACTTGAATGCTCTTCATTCTCGAATGGTCAGTTGGTCTGCGTAATTCACATAGATTATAACTATAATCAATCACGGGAATAAACACATAACTGACGTCATAACACCCAAAGTGGCACCTGACCAGTAGATGCCACTAAATATGTACATTTTAAGTGAAGACATCCGTGCAACAAACAGTTTAGCGTTCATATGATAATATGCAATAATTTGGGACAATGCGTGTGACTTGGTCAGTCAACTTGGTCTATTGGCATCTGGCACGAGATTCGATAGGTTCTTTTGAGGAATGATTGATTTCTCAAAAAATGTTTAGCACAAATTAACAAGTTGGCACGGGCACTACGGATATATTTCAATTATCTAACCATATAATCACATTTATCAAAATCATGTCATGTGAGTGTTAATAAATATAATCTTATATAATTGCATACTTTTACAGCAATGTGTTTAACAATTATTAATCGCTACAGCACATGGGCATTTTAAAAAAACATAATTTACTGCTCACTAAACACAATTTGGTAGTTAATCGAAAAAATACAAACAAATTGTTAAATTCATCAAACACGTGGTAGAATCAAGGCTGACTATCGCCGACGCTTTTAATACCCAATGTGGAGTAACCATGAATTATTTGTCGCTAGAACAAATGAATTCCACAAATAGGGTAACATGGACTACATTAACTTGATTGTCCAAACTGTGAATTATTTTGAAACTTGTTTTATAAACATTCAATATTTGTGTGAAGCTTTAGGGCATGCTATTACAAAAGATTGTAGATATGTATATAAAGAGATATCTTTTCTATTATTTAAGCACTAAATTATAGGTATCCATTAATAATAACATTGTATTGAGATTTTTTTATGTGCAATAGAAATTCCCATTAAAACGATTCAATAAACATTTGCATACATTAAAAATGTTGAAACGGGGAAACCGTTTATTGTCAATGAAAATTCTATCGTTTGTTTTGTACTTAGAAATTAGTTGAAACCTTCTTTTTTTACTCAATTAAACATGCTGCTGTAGCCCAATTACTGGGTATCTCTTCGTTTATATGTACAATAAATGCTCTCAGTCCCATATTTTTTTTCGACGGCCAAATTATGTTTTTAACGTGGAGGCACATAAACATTTTATCAGCTTTTGTCGACGTCAAGGTTAAGGCATATACATATACTTGTTTGGTTTATTTGGTCTTATTGGACATTCAGATAAAAAAAAAATATTTATATATGTGTGGCATGCCAAATCCATATGTAAATCTTACTAAAGTTGAAATAATAATCATGCCTGCCAAACGTTAAAAATAATAATAATAATAATAATAATAATCTTCAAAATATTACTATCGAAGAATGCAGTCTGAAGTGGCTTGCGGATCGTATGATCCATCTGGAGTCCAATATTGCTATGGTTATCAAGGTATGTGGGTTTTTTGACCTTATGCCAAAGCAAACTGCAATCTTTAAATTATATAATGATAATTTTGATAAGGCTCGTTCGAACTGAAAGACGTCCGCTTAATTAGTATAAAATATTTATACACATTGTATACATAAATTTGTCGAGTATAGAATGTAAAAACAAAATGTGGGGCAGCATATATATGTATTTGAAGTATATGTATATATGTGTGTGTGTGTATTGAACAGACACAGAAATATCAGCTGCAAATATATGTATGAATGTTAACATTTCCAAAGAGCGAGGCTGACATATTTTAAAAATAAAACCCGTATATATGTTTATATGTAATTTGTGTTTTTTTCTCATTCTTTTCCCGTTAAATTTGCCATTTCGAATTTAGCAAATGCATTTATAGGCATATGTCGAGTGTTTGGGGAATCCAACTTTTGAACTCCACGCATTTCAAATCGGTTCAGTTGAAAGTCTAATACAACTGTGCTATATATCAATTCTGTCTGATTTGTATAATTTAAGAGATTTAATTTATTGCTATCGCTATCTTCCAGGGAAAGAAGCGAATCTGATTGGCATGTTCATTAAATGCAAAATAATGCACATAATTCAAAGCTAATAATGCGGTAGTCGATAAGTAATAATTTAAAAAATAATTTAAAAAACCAACAGCAACTAGCAACTAACAAGAACAACAAATAGTTGCGAAGTTACTTTGTCTATTGTTTATAGATATTTCAAGTTAGCGGGCACAACAACAATTGGAATTCCATATAATCGTTTAATAAGTACATAAGAAGATAGCGTTTGCCCCGACAAAGGCCGAGCCCCAAAAAAAAATATTTTTATAAATATTATATCTATTTGATAAGCTTGCATTTGGCAGAATGTGGAGCTGGCTTTAATTTGAATTTTCGAGGTATTAGTATTCAGCACGCAGAAAATATAAGTTTGCATTTAATTGATAATTGGGCCACACGCGCGGACACAGGATTTATTATAGCAAGATTGAGGAAGAACACTATAACAATTACCAACAAATTGGGAACACAGGATCTGCAACGGAAACTTATTTGTTGCACAATCGAAAGTTGTTCAACTAAAACTGAAACAGTCTTTGCACTTGATGCCGTTATATATTGCAGTAAATCAAACGTTGTCTGCGCAGCGGCAGCAGCAGCAGCAGCAGAAAGCACGTGAAGTTATTTGACATTTCTTTAATGTTTGCTTTCTTAATAATTATAATTTGGAACGAGTTGCGTTAATTAAACTATTTGGCCAACAAGCAGCACACAAACAACTCACGCACTTTTGCAGAGGCAGCAAACTTGAACTAACCTGCGCTTTTGTCGATCGCTTGATTGCTATTAAAATTCTCTGCGAAAGGCGCTGGCGATCAACTTCGGGCGCGTAGAGAACAAGCTTCGGGCGACCATGGCGTATCATTGTTGCTGCTCGAAAGGCAGCAGCGCAGTCGGCGCCGAAAGTTTACCGCTTATCGCTGCGAGAGCGCAAGCGCAAGAGAGTCAGGTGGCAGTGCGCAAAATGAGAGCGCACGCCGACGCTTTTTGTTGTTTTTTCTTGTTGTTGTTACGAGCTTTTTGAAGGTTAGCCAAGCTCAACTAAAGCGAAAGAGCTGTGCGCGCTTTTCGTTATTGAATTGCTGTTAATAAAGCTCTTCAAAATTTCTTCTTATAGGAAGTTCATTTCGATCAATATTTACATTATTTTGAAATAAAATACTATTATTTATAAATAAAATTATAAATAATAATCAATATATGAATATGTTCTCACTACACTTATTTAACAAAAAAGCTATTCCAAAATATAGTGATTTTTGAAATCCATTAGTAGATCATTGCTTTGGTGGCAATTTAATATTGATATAATTTTGCTATTAATATATATATAATATATATATGTATATATGTATTTCGAAAAAAACCAAACCAAAATCAATATATCATTAAGCGTGAGCAAAGACAAATTATTAATTGCACATGTGGATCCCCAAACTAAAATTAAACCGGCCAGTGCTGACTGCTTAGCTTTTTAGCCGCTAAAATTCTTTACATTTTGCTAAAAAAAAAAAAAATAAGTAATAAACTTTTGTTTCATACTAGTAGAATTACCAACTCAATTGGCAAGATTGAAAAACTGCTTTAACAGTGGAAAACAACATTTTGTGGCAATGGCAACATCGAAGAACTGGCGACCTTTGCGGCCAGTCTATGATTTTCGCCTTGGTCAAGCGCCGAGGTCAATAGAGTATTTAGCCAGGTCAGGTATTGAATATATAAACAAAAAATGGCAAATAGAATTGATGTGAAACAGCTATGTTTGATTTTGTTGTCATTCGGATTAAGTTACCAGCCAGTTACCAGCCAGATACAAATATTAGAGGAATATGACATTAATTCAAAGTAGCTACCAAAATATCAACAACTAATTAGCAAAAGTGTGTGGCGAAATGATCGATTTGCTTATCGAAACAGATGGGTAAATAATATCCATAGATAAATCAGACAAAACTCGTCAGTTTTTTCCGCATTATTTAAATGCAACAAAAAGCTTATATTTTTGAATTTTGAATTTGAATTTGAATTTTATTTAAATTGATTTTACCGAGCTGCTTTCAACGTTTCCTTGTCAAATCTAATTCAAAATATAGTTAATAAAACTTGAATTTTAAGTTTTTTACAGTTTTACAGTTTTTTTACCCAATTAACAAATCATATTAAAAAATTAGGTGCGAAATAAACTGATTCATAATTTAGCAGTTGAATCATCTGCTTTATACACCTTCATTCATTCATTCATTCAAAAATAAACCGCTAACTGGGAAATATTTGAATTTGACGCCTGTGTTGCGTTAGTTGGTTCCAGTGTTCAATTGGCGCGCCCTCTTTTGATAAGCATTTAAATGTTTATCGGGTAGAGATAAAGGAGAGTGAGAGAGAGAGGGGATAAGTGTGAGAGGAAGGCAGATAGAGGGAGTTTCATCGAATAATTCAGACACTTACCTCGAATTCATCAGCCAAATGAATGACCTACCTGCAAGAGTAGCGTAGAATTTCCATTGGGTGTGTTTGGGGTTGTAGTAAACCACAATATCAAAATATCATATACCACACTTTTAACTGACGTCACACATATTTTGAAACGGAAAACTTCAGCTCAATCACTGTGATTTTTCCATAGCCTTGACTTTTAAATTATCACAAGACGCGTTAAGATTGTAATAATATGTTGTTGGCATTGTTTTCAAGTGGTGACAAAAAAAAATGCCGGCATTGCTTGAAAATTTAATTAAACCAGATATATATATATAATATATATTCATCGTATTGCCATTAAATGAAATACAGTTTAAATATGTTAATGTTACAAATAAAACAACGCCGCCAATTCAAAGAAGCGGTATCAAATTATGACAAATTAAAAATAGCGGAGAATGAAGATAAAAAAATAAAAAAAAAAACCAATTCTTCGTTGACGTCTTGGTTGGTCTTTAATGGGTTAAGCGACGAAAATCGCAGATCGTCAACAACCATTCAGCTAACAGTCTGTGAGTATTTCTGGTTGTGCCCATTCATAGTGATTTATTATGGTGTCTGGCGGCACACACTTGACATGACTTGCCAAGCTCGTGTATCGGCCAAAAACTGGTTTGAGGAAAATGCAAAAAATTTAAATCACCTAACTTTTGATTTTGCATTATGTATGTATGTGTGTACTATTTCTGTGGTGGACACTTTGTGTGCAATTTTCACAGAGCCAAAAATAATAAAACTGCCAACAGTGTTGCATGTGGCGTTCGACACCAAAAATGTGTGTCAAATTTTACTTTCTTTTTTTTTTTATAACTTAATTACTTGTGCTATCTTTAATTACAAATATCCGCACCTTAACTGCATTTTCTTGCCACTCATCCAAATATCACTCATGTGTGATTTACAGGTCGACTGTTGCTGCTGCTGCTGTTGTTGTTGCTGCTGTTGCTGCTGCTGCTGCTGCTGCTGCTGCTGTTGCTCTCCTCGTTGCACTGATTGTTGTTGCTGTTGCTGGGTTGACATGATTTCAACGCACTTTAGCTGTTCTTTTTAAGGCACACACACACACACACAATCACACACAACACTCACACACAGAATGCGACGCGACTACGATACTTAAAATGCAAATTGGTCTTTTATGCAAACGATTTGCAGACGCGACGAGGAACTTTGATTGTTGTTGTTGTTGTTGGTCTTTGCTCTCAATGTTGTTCGCAAAAATATATATTTATACTTGTATCTGTTTTGGTATCGACTGAATGTATCTAAATCTGCATGCACTGCCTAATGTTGCGACGCATATGAATTTTTGCTTATGGTTTGTGCAGCTACTGCGAGCTGACTGACAGTGAAACAGACGGCACATCGACTACGAAGCTTAAATTCACCGCAGATGGCAGCGTCAATAAAAAAAATACCTACATTGTGTTTATATATTTATATATATATATATATATGTGTGTGTATTTCTATATACACAAACAACTACGAACACAGCAACCAAATAGCAACAAGTGTCGTGTAAAGCGGCTTTTGGCGATGTTGTTGTTGTTGTAGTATTAATGGTTTTCGGCGTTTCCCTTTCTTGTTGACTTTCGCTCTCTATACTCTCCGTTTTTGTTTTGATTATTGACTTTGCTCTTTAATATGTGCCAAATGGGGGTAAAGGGTCCAGCGACTTTTTTTTTTTTTTGGCTACTTCTTTGACTTTTTATTTGTGTTCTTGTTTATTGATTTAATTTTTTTGTTTTTGTTATAAAATTTGTCTCAGTGTTTGAAAGGTCGCCTAAGTTGTGTACTTGGGTTTTATCTACAATATATATATATATATATTTAGTTATCCGCCATAGATCGTAACTTATTTTGATAATAATATCAACGCCTTCTTTTTTGTTGTTTTTGGTTTATGGCACCTGTACAAGTGGCTGGTCGTCATAAACATGCAATAAATAGCTGTATAGATATTGACATGAATTTATAAATATCTACAACTATACATTGGTAAAGCGATAAGCCAAAAAAAACCTGCAAATGCAATGCAAATAATGCAAATGAAATATACAGGTATATCCAGGTTTTTGTTATTTAGCATATGATTTGATTTGGGTTCATTTATATTTACACGATTAAATGTGCTAAGCATATTATATACCCGCTAACTAATACAACAAAACAGGTCCTATCAATTAAATACAATAATATGCTCTTAATTATTTGTTCAATTCATCAGTTAAGCCGTCGCGAATTAAATATAGATATAGCCAGAAAACTAAATGGTGTAGCATACTTTGAGGCTGTCATTAAAAGGTTTGCGTCTAGGATATGTATAAGGTCGATATTTATTGTGTAGTCTAAACATTTCGTGTTTAGTAAAATTGTAATTGATGATTGATTCATTTTTGTATTAGTTTCTTTCTCATAAGGTACACATTTCGCGTTTAAAATCACCGATTAAAAAACTTCACATAATCCAAATAATTAATAATCAGAAAAGCTAAATGATATAGTGTGGTTTCAATACCTCGCATGTTATGGCAGTCAGCTCTTGACATGAAAGCTCAAGAGAGAAAGAGCTTTTAGCACGCCTATCAAGAGCAGCTTGCTATAGAACTCTATTTGCAAACTTGAGACAAACGACCAAAACAAATAAACTGAGCTGAGAGAGTTGGCCGAGAGAAACCCGCTAGCCAACATAAACGCCATAAGATAAAAAAAGAAACATTAACAGCCCCGCATCAGGGCATCAAGAACGCGATTAGCTGGAATTAACATGTGCTGCATGTATCGCTAAAGTCAGTGCCAATATTGACACGACCGACTGTCATTGGCACTAGGCGTATATCCGGTCTTAACAACTGACCGCCGTTGTGTCTGCTTAATGTATGTAATCGATTTCACACTACTTTTTAATCACTACAAAACATTTATTGTTTGCGCACAGCGAGAAAAGTTAAACAAAACCCAAAAAAAAAAAAAAAACAGTGATGGCAACAAAGGGAAAGGGGTACAGGTGCGGATACGGGTACGTCAATTGTACAAATTGACTTGGCCATATTATTGGGCATTTTGGCCGCAGTCAGTGACTGCAATGGAACTGGGGCCCCAAAGTATCTCACGCAGTTAACACACAAAAGGTTTTTATTGTGCGTATTCGTTGACAGCTTCAATCTTCGCTCTTGGGTCCCAAACCCAGAGAGTAGAGTTTTTGAGTCCGGGGATCGATTTGTGTTTCCAGCTCAGTCTCCGTCTTCGTCGTCGTCGTCGTCGTCGTCGCTGTCGTTTGTTATATTTGTTATTTATTTTGCGGTTATAATACTTATACTCGCCTTTTTATTGTATTTACAGAAAATATTGTCGGGCTATTCAGTGCCGCAAAAATAATACAAAAAAAAAATAAAAAAAAAGACACGGCTCAACAAAACAAAAAGTATTTTTTTTTACAGTTTAACTTTGGGTTTTGTACTCGCAGATGATAAATTAGCTTTGTACGTAAATTCAAAAAGAAAATTTGTATGTGAAAATACATAACTACAAGTTGGAATGAGAGTATGCGAGGGGCCGAGTTAGAGGTATGTATGTGTATACATACATACATATGTGTAAATATCTGCATGACAATAAGCCGATCCCCGAGCTGGAATCACTTCATCTCCATCTCCATGCTCCGTGCTCCGTACTCCGTGCCTCGTTTATAATGAATGCCACATTATTATTTTGTACTTTGTCAACTAAACAGCAACCCCGAATGGCGTTGATGCGATGTGATAATTCAATGTCGCGCATCCAGCGCACGGACACCTCAGATACAGATACAATAATATCTTTTTTATATATATGGATGGGAGTTGATGGCTGTTGATCTTTGTAGTGATGACCGCGGTTTATATTTTTTAACATGCCAAAAGAATTGTAATTACGACACTGTCATCTCAATAGCTGTATCTGTCTCAGACTGTGTGCCGTATCTGGGTATCTTTGTGTGTGTATCTGTGTGTATATACAGTCATTCAAAGCTTATTTCGGGCAATGTCTAGCAAAAATTTTAAAGTACTATAAAGTTTAAACAAGGAAAAAAACGCAAAATGTTGAAATGCCAATTTGTTTAATGGTATATCACATTTGAAAAAGGAACTTTAGTTTTTATTAAAACATTAATTAATTAATTAAAATTAGTCAAAAACTGAAAACATATCCAAAATACATTTCAAAGCTTAGTTCGGGCAGTCTTAAAAAAGATACATATTTGGCGTATAAAAACTTAAATAAGGATGTTAATACTTAGTATGATATCCTTTAGCCTTAACAACTTCGCTTAACCTATTTTTCATGAAAGATACCAGCTTCCGGGTAGTTTCTGGGCTGATCCTGCTCCACTCCTCCAGCAGAACATTTTTGAGATCTTGTTTGCTGGATATCTTGTGATTCCGGAAGTTATTTTCCAGCAGAGCCCACAAATTTTCAATAACATTTAAATCTGGAGACTGGGTCGGTGGAATCATCACATGGGGGCAGTTCGATCTAAGCCAGGACTGTACTATTCCGGCCTTATGCTTGGGGTCGTTGTCCTAGTAGAACCGGAAAGTACGTGGGATTCCCGGTTTCTCGGAACTTTGGAGTAAATTTTCTTTAAGTATATTGAAGTATACATTCCTGTCCATTGTTGTTTCAATAATCACAAAATTTCCGCCACCGGCTGCCGAGATAGATGCCCATACCAAAACATTTCTTCCGCCGTGCTTGACTGTTGCCTTTAAGTTTTTGGGACTCAGCTCAGTATTGGAGTGTCGCCACATATAATTCCATCCGTTCTGGCAAAAAATGTTGAATTTGTACTCATATTCAAATATGACTGTGTTCCAGAACTCTAAATCCTTGTCCAAGTGGATTTTGGCGAACGTCATCCTATACCCTTTATTTTTTGCGCTTGGAAATTTCTTTTCCCGTGGTTCTCGGGCCTTAAAGTCATGGTTGCGCAGAACTTGGAGCACAGTTCCCATACTGAACTTTTTCCTTATTTCATCCTGCACCTATTGAGTCAGTTTTTGAGCCGATAGCTTAAGATTTCCCCTTGAAATCTTGATGATCCCCGGCTCGTCCTGCTTGGTGAAAATCTGGTTTGGTGCAATTCCGCCCTTGTCCTCTGTCCAATTTTCGTCCACGAAACTCCAAATGATGTGGAATACAGTTGAGGTGTTTAGATTGACCATTTTAGCTATTTGGCGATATGAATATCCGATTTTTAAGTGTTCCAGGATGAGTTTACTTTGCTCAATGGTAGTCCATTTACCCATGGTCCTTGTTGGCTTATTGCACCCGAAATGCAGGAAAAAAATAAACTGGCTACGGCCGATTGGTCTATTTATACCGAAAATATTCAACTTAAGGTAGAAAAATCCGGGTTTTATGGCACCCAGGTGTCCATAATGTAACTGCCCGAAATAACCTTTGAATCTAAATAGCGGTACTTTTTTACGTAACCCGACGTAACGGGTGGGGAAATCCCAGTTTATTAGGGTCATATATTCATTTCGGTGGTCAATACATGTACCTGTCATGGGTCTTTGGAATTTTTGAAAAATAATGAATAATTATTTTATGGCAGGCAATAAAAATTTTTGCTAGACGCTGCCCGAAATAAGCTTTGAATGACTGTACATATATCTGTGATGTATCTCAACAATGGCATCAGCATAACAAAGAACAAATTGCTGTAAGCTCCGCTCAGACTACGCTCAGCCTCCGCTCTTTAACTTCAACGTTTGTTGTCTCCACCTCGATCTCCATATATATATATATATATATATATATATGTCCGTCTGTTTGTCTGGCTCGTTTAGGCACGCCATTTTAATAAGCGTAGAAAAAAGCGCACAAAGCGCCTAAATAGTGTCAATGATTAATTGCTTTTGTGATTATGTGGAAATTTAATAGATTTTTTATTACGTTCGCTTGCAGTCCAAAATTGATATTCTATAAAGGTACACAGAGAATTGTAGCTGGAGGCTTGTGGCACGTATCCATCCAATGACTGTTGCAGCATCATTATTACCCTCAGTTATTTGTCAGTGTTTGTTGTGTTTGTTTTACTGCTGCTGCTGTTGCTGCTGTTAGCTGGATGACAGTAAAAAGGGCCGAATCATTGTAACAATTTCAAATTTCACATACAATTTGAAATTCACACGCGTCACGCTGCCAACTGCAGTTCGCTTGATTTGCATTTCATTCCTTGGGTTTTTTATTTATTTTAGATACATATATGTATATATATATTTTTTTTGGGTGGGTTTGACAAACTTGTTAGCACATTTTTTGTTGTTGTCGCATGCCGTCGCAACTGATGGACTTGTATTAAATGTAATGCCACCACAAATCCTCTAAGCTGACCACACACACACACTGTAGAGAAATAGACACCCAGCCAAGTCACCCAGCCCCAAAATGTTGCAAGTCCTTTTTCCGCACACCACAACACACCACACCAATCTGTTCGAAATCCACACAAAGTCACAAAGAAAATACGCATTGAAAGGGGAAATTCAAGTGGAAATTACTCAATTACAAAACACGGGCGCAAGAAAATGAAAACGAAACGGACCTGATACCAAAATATAAACCCCATTGACCACTGGCTTACCAGTGGGCCGCCTTGGAATTACATTAACTACTTGCACTTGTTCGCCTCCTTAGCGGGTGTCTGGATATGTGTGTGTCCTTGCTAGGGTGGAGTCCGTGTCACGAAGTAGAGGAAGGATATAAGGACGAGTGCAATGCTAGAAGAGCTCAACTCAAGTTCCTTTTGACTAACAAATATATTGGAATGTTAAATATAATATTAAGCACTTTATTAAGATTTAAGTATTACCAATAAATATTATCAATATATATTTTTAAATACTAATTAAATAGGAAAGTTAATTTGATTTAATTGATTTTACTAGATTGGTATGAAAGAGTTTTATTTAATAAATGTATATTTCTTATGAGTTGCCGAATATGTCTGCAATATGTCTAAAGAAATAATTTTGCTATACGGACAAAGCTGATTTCAATTTAGTTATATTTAAATTTATTGTTTCTCAGAACAAGTAAATATGTATTAAATCGTTAATGTGTTAATATTTCATTTTCATTTAATATTTAAAAGCAAAATGGGTTTCAAGAGTTGAAAAGTTGCAACAGTTTTAGGTTTCCTTTCAAAAATTACCAAAAATCATCGCAATTATTTGTGCAATTGATCGTGTAACGTTCGTGACACGCGGCTATCACTAATTCTTATTGATGGTTCTGTCAAGTTGGAAGTTCGTATGATAGTTAAGGAGGGAAACCCTACAAAGCAATGCAATATGTGCGATAATTACACCCCATAAAACGAGGGGGAAGGAAGGTGGAGGTATAAGCGTGGGGCAGGCATACGGACATTATAACAGGACAATTATGTAACCTGATAAGCGAAAGAAAAGTCGCAGACAAAGTCGTGAAATTAATAACTTACATACCTGCCCCCCCGCCGCCCCCTCGTGTGCTTTGCTGGCCAAACATATTTATTACAAATAAAGAGACAAACATAAAAGACAAACAAATAAACAGACTAAACAAGCGGGCAAATAGCAAGTGACATGAAGACCGGTACAACAAAGCGGTTTGGAGCATTTAATAGGCTTAACTAGGGCTGCCAGTGGATGCGATGCTCCGAAGAGGTGGGGCGAAGTGTTGACATGATGGGCATTGTTGCTGTGGTTGTAGCTGTTGTTGCGACAATTTACACTTCAATTCAAGTACACATCCAATTGGGTTTTTGGATTTATTTCCTCCTATTTTCAATTTATTATATTTTGGGTGTGGCTGCTGATATAATTTTGTAACTGTTTGTGACTTAATGAATTTGATTAGTTTTGCGGCACGTCCCGGCCAAGTCACATTGCGCTGCACACTCCATTCCCATATATGTGTGTATGTATGTACATATGTTTGAGAAGCTGTCGCAAAGTATCTTTCAGTTAGCAAGCTTCTGATTGGCGCATTGCCATCGGGCTTTGCATCTGGCATTGACTTGGAGCTGAGCTACGAGTTGAGAGCTACTCGTATTACGAGTACGCCAATATCCACACATACACACATACATACGTACGTACATACATACATACGTAATACATTATGTAAGTATGTTTGTGTTATCATCAAGCTAAAAGTGTCTAGCAAATGTGCTTGTCGCTTTGTGGCTCTCGTTTCGTTTCCAGCATTTCCATTTCCAATCTCAATTCCAATTCCAAATTCAATTTTATTTTCATGCGCACGCTCTCGCTCGCGCGTGCCTGTCTGTCTGCCTGCCTGTTCCTCACTCTCTCCCTCACACTCTCTCTCGCTCTCACCCTCTCTACAGCTTGGCTTCTCTCGCTCTTGCTGCCGCGGCTAAGCGCTGCTGCTGCTGCTGCTGCTGCTCTCTTCTCGATTATTTTATCTGACGGTCGCCAGCCAATCGCAGTGCCGTTTCATTGCCAGGTGAGCTATTGGCGTTTCCGTATCAAAACGAAATTGGCATAGAGTATAAAATGTTGTGCACCACACCCAAAAATAATGAACGAGGTGTGCCCGAAAAATTCATCACAAACCACTTTGCCAAACATTTCTGTGCCAGGGAAAAATCCACTTGATGGTTTAATGGCCTTAACACCTGATGCATTTCAGACAGGCGCAGGGCACAATTTGCAATTTTTACGCTCTTTTAATTGAGTTAGCTAATTAAATGGCCATCCCTGCTGTGTGGTCTACAGGCCAAAATAACACCCACACGGTTGCCCGTGCACTGTGGGAACCGCAGCAGCCTTGACGGACATAAAAATGTGCGGCGTAATTGTTGGGTGGCATTTTATTGTGATTGGACAGCACTGAAAACTGTGCAGAGTTTAATGTTGTGGCCTGAATAGGGCAAAAGCTCAAAGCCACACACAGCTCAAAAATTAACTGTAGCCTTTAACTTTAGGCGAGTTTAAGTCGGGCGTTTCCCCTATTTTCCCAGGCCAACTTGAGATAATTGCTATGCACACACGTCTCTCGTCCAATAATTTCACGCAGTGCTAATTAATTGCCCAACAATCAAAAAATGCAGTCGCAGCGAGCGTGAGAAAACCCAAACTGGAAACGGAAATTGAGTTCCAGCTCTTCCCCTCTCCATCTCTCTATCTCTTTTGGAACTTGTCGCCTCAGTTTTTACAAGTTTTCAATTTTCACACCTGCCCGTGCGAGTTATTCAATTGAATTGGTCAGTGGAAGGCAGCAAATTCAATTAGTAATAAACTAGGCATTGATACGCGCCCCAAGCAGCCACAGTCCACAAAGATTCACAATCCACGATTCACTTGTGTGACTATAAAATTTATTAAAGCCCGGGGGCTGCACAGTGGGCTTAGACTAGAGTCCGATTATGGGTAGCTGCTGCTCAGTTCTTTTCTGTTCTGTTCTGTTTTGGTATGTTCTGTTGCAAGTGCTGTTCGCCCACGTGTGGCACTTATAATAATAAAGTAATTCAGGGAAATCATTTGCAGCAGTTGTGTGCAGCGGCATTTGAAGTGCGCCTATTAAACGCTGCAAATCACAGCCGATGCGCAACAATCTGTAAACTTGTTGCGAAAAGATGAAAAAACTCAATGCGACTCTGCCTCACATACGCATAAATATAAATGTACGAGTATGTAAGGCAGCCAGAACCAGAACCAGAACCACAACCACAAACAGAACCAGAAACCGTGGCATCAGCAAAAGACCCCGAACACCAACGCAGCGTAAAGAGATCAAAATGAAAACATTTCAGTTTTGAAGACATCGCACATTGGGACAAACTAGCTAGAAACTGTAACAAATAATTAAAGGTTTGCGAGTATAATTCTATAGATGTCAAAAGGAACACTTTGCTTAAATTGGAGGAAAACGTTTCTTTATTTGTTAATTGTATCTGTGTATTTATGACAAAGTTCCAATAAAATAAATAAAATAATGCTTAAGGGATTAAACGTGGATAATTATATTCCGTTCATGTATTAAAGACACTTGGATTTGTGATTTTAAACTGGGAGAGATCGATTTTAATTTGTTAAATGTACCTGTATATTAATGTCATAGACTTTAAGTTCCTGTCTTTCCTCGTTCTCTGTCATATAACTTTTCAATAGGTTGATCAATTTTCCAAATATAAACACTACATAGTAGAGAAAGCAATCAAAAATTTGAATTTAAATTTTAAGCGCTGTGCTTTGGTTTAATTAAGAAACAAAAAGTTTTAAAATAATCTTAGAATTTAATTAAATATATCAAATAAAATCCTAACTGTATAAAAAATCTTGAGTTGACTATAACCTTTTTGGTTTGTCTCTGTTGCATTGCAGGCCAGTGTGCAACATTATCGAGAGCCTACCGGGTCAGGCCCAATTCCAGTCACCGTACCAGTCGCAGGGCAACCTCTTCATTCTCATCCTCGTCCTCATCCTTCTCCTCATCATCCTGCGCATCTTCGTCGTCGTCGTCGTCGTCGTCGTCTTCTGCGGTGCTTGTAGTGTGTAAATCACGGAGGGCGTATAACGTTGCTTTTGCTCTTCATTTGTTGTATTTTATGCGTACATCTTCGCGGAAAACGCATAAAATTATTAAAAATCGTTTAAGTATTTCGGCATCTTTCATCGCTGCCACAGCGGAAGCAAAATAAAAATGCAGCCAGCCAACTATTGTGGCAGCCCCCCATTGCAGCCCCAGACCCACAAGAGTGCTTCGACTTCAAGCCACAACAATGTTTTCAATAATCATTTCATCGCCACACCACCCTCGAATCCCACCCTCCCCCCGTTCTCCTCCCCTGCTTCCCACCACACAATCGAAACAAAAGCAAGCTGCCACAAGTTGTGCGGGTGTCAAGTGATCGATGCAACTATGATGAGGTTCGGAACAAGGACAACAACAACAGGGGGGGTGAAGTGTTAAATGCATGTTATTAGCGCAGTTATTAATCAACACACACAATCACACACACTCTACTTAGCTGTGTGCGTGCCTAATGACTTTATAAGTATGGTCAAATGAAGGGCACTCCCAACAATAATATTGTTTTTTTTTTTAAAGAAATAAATCTCAAATCAAATGTGAAACTTATATATAAATTGATAAATTTATATATATATATGTATAACTTAGGTTATTTCAATCAGTTTCCAGCGTGTCTATTAAACCACAGGAAAATTAGTTGAAAATTCTTGTGTTCTCATATTTTTGAATTTAATCCGATCGGCTAACGAAATTTGAAGGTTTTGTGTGTTAATATCCTTCATTTGACTAAAAATAATATCGGTCTACTATATTATACAGATTCCCTTGAAAATCGGTCGCTTTATTAAACTTATAGTCAAATTAAGGTATGGGTAATTGGAAAAGGATACGTCATCTTCGACCTCTCTAAGTTATTTTTGAATTTAATCCGAACGGCTAACGAAATTTGAAGGTTTTCTGTGTTAATATCCTTCATTTGACTAAAAATAATATCGGTCTAATATATATTATACAGATTCCCTAAAAAATCGGTCGCTTTATTAAACTTATAGTCAAATTAAGGTATGGGTAATTGGAAAAGGATACGTCATCTTCGACCTCTCTAAGTTATTTCTTGTTCTAAGTTTTATGTGAAAGCGGAAAAAATATAATTTTCAAGTTTTTTTTTAGAGTAAAGAAACCACCCTTGGAAGATCATGTTTGCTTACATTATGAATAAGTGAATGTAGGAATTGTTGCACTTTGTAGATTTAGGCGACAAGGCTTTTCTGTCTGAACTTTAATTGAAAACACTGCAAAGAAATATATTAATCGATACATATCGATTACCAGTAAGTTTAGTTAGGAATGGAATAAAATGACTGTATCTGTTTAACTAAATGTAAACAATATAAAACATGTGATCTGAATATCAAAGCCTGACTGTCAATTTGAGCAGTTGAAAACTCGACCTCAGCGTGTGCGGTGGCCAACTGGATGTGGCATGTGGAAATGGCAACATTCGAGTAGATATTCATTTGCATACATACATACATACATACATACATACATACTTACATACATACATATATATATGCATAAACACGCTTGTACGTTTTAATATTTAGTGTTAATATGTTGACGGATTTCTGGCCATAAACACTTTTTTGCGAGGAACGGTCCGCGTCGCCCGCCTTTGGAGGCTAAAAGACGGTGCCTGCTCCACACTGTCGCTGCCTGCGTCGCTGCTCGCGTCGCTGCCAGAGTCGTCAACGTCACTGTCGTCCGACTGCATTACAGCAACTTGGCTATAATTTTCTTTAATGATGAAAGTTTGGCTGACTTGGCACAAACACACTCACAGGAATAGATGTAAACATGTGTGTACACTTTGAGAAAATTGCTGTTGCTAATTAAAGTCTGGAATATAAATTGTAAAAGGAATGTATATATAAAGTATCAGGTGTATAGAATTGTTGCAAGCATTTTTGCACTTTATTTGTGGACATCTAAATTCGAGAGACTGAAAAGGTGCTTCAACAGATATTTAACTCCAATAACAGATTTTTGATCCAGAAGTTTTAGTAATTGTTTTTAATTTTGAATCCATAAAAAATGGGTAAACTTAATTTTGCCAAGGTATGACATTTCAATTGGTATATCAAATATTTTGACATATTATTGATCAACTGTAATACTTGCATCGATAAACAAACATTAAATTTATATTTCTAGAGCATAAAAGTCGCTTAGTTTTTTTCTAAGTGCAAATCATAGTGAGATTCGCCAGTGCTTCCACGGCAGGGACCCAAAGTTCATTAACATAACAAACATTTTGAGGCTAGCTGGGTCTAAAAAAGCAACAAAAACAACAAAAAATGAAGCTAGCTGAAGCTATGAAGCTGTGGCCGTAGCCAAAGTTGCTTCGTGGGGAGGTGGAGCCGACTTATTATAACAATAGTACGAAACCTATTAACAGCAACGATTTTTTTATTTTTACTGTTGTGCGTCGTGACGACTGAAAACTGCGACGGCGACTGCGATTGCAACTGCAACTGCAACCGAGAATGTGACTGCGTTGCAAGATTCGCTGCGCATCGCTGCATTTCATATTTTGCAAACGGCACGCACATGAAATGACATAAATTATGTGGCAATCAATTATCGACATGATGATCACGAACACAATACTTATATATATATATATACATATGTACATGTATATATATACTTGGTTATGTGTATATATTTGTGTGTTAGTGACGATCGCCATGATGCAGTTAAAACGGCCCAATGCACAATGGCCGAAACCGTGTTAAACTGAGAGGCCAATGGGGCGTTTAGATCCCCAGACCTATTTGCAATCGATCAGCGTTAAGGAAAAGCTATGAGCCATTTGCTGTTCGGCAACAACAAGCAACATCCAACTCTCACCAAAAACACCATTGCAAGTTTCACAGCTTGTCCCTCAGTCCCTCAGTCTCTCCGACTGTCCAACTGTCCAACTGTCCATCTGTCCATCTGTCTGTCTGACTGCATTGCTTCATTCACTGTCATAGCCAGTCAAGGTGTTGCTGTTGTTTCGGTTGTTGTTTGCTGCCAGTGTCAGGTATTACATTGTAACTGTGTGTGTGTGTGTGTGTGTGTAAGAGTGTTGCTCTTCAGCTGACTGCAGTTTTAAGCATAAAAACATTAAAAAAAAGAAGGGGAAAAAAAACGCAAATACATCATCCATATACATAGCACAATATCATTTTCCATATGACAAAAAGTACAGCAACAGTGTTCGAGCTTCGAAAACAACATCCACAGTGGTTCCACACTCGATGGAAATGTATTGAAATTGTAGCATAACAAAATTAAAGGATTTATAGAATAGATAATATAGTAGTAATAGTAACAGTAATATAAGCGCGACTACGAGGTACTTTTAAATATATTAAATATGTATATTAAACATATTATTTTATATTTATTCCATTAAAAATATCCGATCTTTTGGAAATTTTTATTGTTGATTAATAAGATGTTATCTTGAAGCAATATGTATCGATATTAGATGAACTGAACTGAAAAAAATCGCATTAGAGGAGTATATGAGAACTTACATTCCAAATATTTCGAAATATGTACAAGTATGTAGCTTTCGAAGTTACTGAAATACATTGATGCATACAAACGGACGGACATGGCTAGACTCGACTATTGATCGCGCTCAGAATATATACAAGTTTGGGCAACTTCATCATAACTTTATAACGCTTTAATAATTTATAATGTGTACGTGAATTTTCAAATAATACTCTAACTTAAATAAAAATAAGCTCCCCTAATATTAGAGCTTAAAAAATTTAAATTAATTGTAGATTTTTTAGCTGATAAAATACCTTAGACATTTCTTAGTGTCTTGAGTCACTGTGCAAATAATTTACTACTTGACTTATTCGCATTTTGCTAGCTGGGCGATGGCTCTGTGTGCCGTATTGTGTATCTCTCCACATCTTATTTATTCTTATTCTCTCGCTCACCCCCTGTCTGTCTGTCTCGCTGTCTCGCTGTCTGCTCATGTGCATAGTGCTGTCCCTCTCTGGTGGCTGGGCATATCAACTGGTTCAATGTAAAACTTGATACTTAAGTATGAATATTCGTTGCTGCCTATTATTTATTGCCGTTGAGAAGACGACGTTTATTATAATTCGAATATTGAACCTTTTGTTATTTTTTTCTTTTTTTTTTGTTGGTATTTTTGTTATTTTTGCCCGCCAGTGTCGGCTAGCGAACAACGGCCATTTTGTTGCAACATTTTAATGCATGGTCGTAAATTTAATACGCCCCGTTGGCCATAAACATTCAAACGAGTGTCCAATGTGAATGAATCCAAAGAGATAGACGATCGTTGGCCACAACTGCCGTTGCCAGTTGTTGTTGTTGTTGTTGTTGTTGTTGCTGTTGTTGTTGTTGCTGTCTCTGTTATTGTTATTTGTTGTTGTCGTTGCTTGCAATTAATTGTTTGACACATTAATTAAGTGACTGGCGCTGACATAGAAAGGTCAAAGGCCGCTAATAAGCGTTAGACAAGTTAATTTGAGTATAGCTAGAAATTCATCTAGTATATGTATCTCAATACCTGTATTCTCATGTGTTAGAAATGGATTTGGGGGCATTAAGGCTAATCGCTGCCTTTACGCAAAAACACACACACACACACACAACACACACATCACTATCTATATGAAAATAATGAATACAGATTTATAAAAATAAACATGTTTTTTTTTGTTGTTGTTGCTGCTGCCTTTTTTTTCATATCAAAACAAGGCGCCTTCTGATAAATAGAAAACTGCCTTAGTTTTTTTTTCGTTTATCTTTTCATTTTGGATTTTATAATTTTGAAAACATTGTGCGATATGTAGCGATTTATAAAAGTCACCCAAATTAAATGTGTAGCCTCGAATGGACAGCAGCAACTGTGGATTGTTTGATGTTATGCTATATGGGATTTGATTTCAGCACACACACACTTACACACACACACACTCACACACACTTACACACACTCTGACAAGATTTAAAGATTTTGATATGACAATTGGGAAGCTGGAAAATGAAGCTAAAACGCGAGCGTGGGCGTCTTAAATGGGGGCCAACTTAGAAGGCAACACTTCCTGTGTCGCGCATGATGTATCTATGTATCTAACGGATACATCAGCTACATTCTGTTGCCGGGCACATACATATTTGCAAAACTGTTTTGATGGGTGCGCCATTTGGACGCCTGAAATGTCAGCCAGGCATCAGATTAATTAATCAACGGCGTCGCTGTCGTCAATCTTATTTGGCCAGGCCAAGAGTTTTTTTTTTTTTGTTGAATTTAAATTCGAATCGGACTGAAACGGTGGCTGCTAATTTATTTATTTATTTATTTCTGTATTGTTTGTGCATGTTGTTGTTCTCGGGCCAATGGACGTCAACAGCTGGACATGTTTGGCTACGCATACAATTTAATATGATTTCTTTATCGGAATAGTTGCTTGACTTCCACCGCATTCTCACATGACATTCTTTGCCCTGGTTATGTGTGGGCCAAGCGCGTCACTCTCTGAATTGTGTTATTTCAATGTGATTTCAGGCAATTCTCCTCCTCCTCCTCCACCTGTCCCTCGTCCCCCTCCTATGCCTACATTCCTTTGCAAACATGTCGTATACGTAACACCTATCGAAGCCCCACAAGCACCGCCCAATCCGTCGCAATCCCAGCACACTCACATGCCGCCAGACCCCAGTAGCCATAGGTATTATTATTATTATATGTATATATTTATATTGCCCCACGTCTTTGCCTCAATTGCGGCGCATATAAACACACAATAAATAAAGCACCGGGCTTAAGCATACAAGCATATAAAAGTATAAAACAAAATGCCCAACTAACTTGGGTTGGCCAAGTCCACAAAAAAACCAAAAAAAAAAATGAAAATAAAATAAAAAATACTCTCACTTTTTTTGTGCAGTTGCCGAATGTATAAAACACTTTTTTAGGCTTGACAACACTGGCAAATAATATTACTAATCACTTTTCTAATACTTTAAAAAGTATCTAAATGAAAAGTTTAAGAAGAAAAACGAACTTGAGCGTTATCAAATATTTTTTAATGACTTTTAATATATTTTTTTTAAAGCTCCAACTACATTTTACTGATAGTATATTTTATTTAAAATGTAATATACTTTTAAAACTATCTTTAAACAGAAAAAAAACATTTTATTATTTAAAAAAAAAAGTATTTATATTAAATAAATGTTAAGTAAAAATGCATCAGAACCTGTTATAAATGTAAAAAAAAAAATCAATTAATTCTATAATTTATTTATTCATTTAAAATGTAGTCTTTTATTAAATCTCACTTTTCGCAGTAAAAATATATATTCATATTGCATTCACTGAATACTCATCAAAGCCTGTTGCAAATGTCTACATAAAATCACCATACCCACATCGAGGCTATGGCAAAATAACTCATAAACAACAACAACAACAAAAACAACAACAACAGCAAACAGAGACAACAGCTACCAATTCAATGTCATTATTGATGTCATTCGTATTGTATTTGTATTTTTATGGTTTTATAACCGCCTTCCCCCTGCCCCGACTTTGTTAGCTGAGTGCGCAGATACTTAGCATTTATATATATGCGAACATAATCAAATTATCGCATTTTAGTGCATTATGACTGCATACAATGTACAGTATATATATATATATCTGAGGAATAGAATTAGTAGACATTTTTAAGCTGCTATATAAATTGCCATTTTAATATCTTTCATATAAAGTATAATTACCCCGATGTCTCTGAGAAATAACTTTTGTGTTTATTATATCTGTGGTCATAAAATTTGATGTGCATAAAGATGACATTTAAATAAATTGCGGTTCCTCTAATAGCCTGATTTACTAATTAACATTTCCTAGATTCTCGAATATATACACAGAATAAACAGAACATAAACTTGTTTCCTGTAAATTTGCCAGAAGATTAAAATGAACATTCGTTATAGTATATTGTGAATGTTAGAAATTCGTATTTTTGTCATGATTTATCGAATTTATATTTTAAAGAACAAAGACACTTAATGGAATTGCAAATTTTTAAATAATATCAGACTAAAAGTCTATTTTTTAACTAGGGAATACGAATGCTGGGAATGTTGGTAATTTAATTATACTAATCGATACCAGGAATGAATGCCAAAGAAATTAAAAATGAGAGGCAAAAGTAAAAAGATGGAAACAAAAAATTGAATACCACCCATAATCAGAATTTTGAAAAAATACAAAAAAAAAACAAAACAAAACAAAACAAAAAAAAAACTTGGCTTATTTTTAATTTATTGCATTCTGTGCTCAGATCGCGCTTCAATCAGAACTTTTATGTCAGAGATTAACGATTAAAGTCATTAGCAGTTAAGATCGAGATCAGTCAAACAGTTGATGTGTCCTACCGTGCCCCGACAGAACCCACACACACACACACACACACACACACACACACACACTGTGTGGCAGACAAAAGGCGATACAGTTCATTCTTTTATCGCTTTTGGCATTTTAATGCTGTGGTTGCTGTTGTGGCCTCAACTGGAAGAGGGTGGGGGAGGAGGGGCAAAAGGGGGAAAACGAGACTGCCGGGGAAACTGAGGCATTGTTGGCACTGTCGACTCTGACGATCGCATCGGTTGCTTTTATTGTTTTGAGCTGTGGGCAACAGGACGACTTTGGTTTCAACTTGATACGCGCATATTAAGGCCAAAGTTATAAAACATTAGCGCATATTAATCATTTCTGATGTTTTATACGAATCTCCGTTTATTTATTTGTTTCGTTTCGTTGATTCAAAATAAATATGTATGCATGCCACAGCAGCAGCAGCAGCAGCTGCAGCAGCAGCGGCAGCAACTCCGTCAACGTGCATCGTCATCCAGTGAAATTAAATTAAAGCCTTTGCCGTAACATTCCCAGAATGGAAACTGTGCATTACACAGCCAGCAGAGATGCACAGTTCCAGAGATGCATAGCTCCACAAAGACCACTAGTCGGGCAGCCAGATGCGACGTCAGCAAGTCTCGTGATGGCTCCGATTCTACTCCCTACTCCGCTCGCTTCATTCTCTGAGAGAAACTGTCAAAATATTGACAGACGCATCCGTTATGCTTTTTATTTTTATTTTTTTTTTTTGCCCAAATTAATATTCTATTTTTGGCAGCGTTTGCTCGACTTCATTAAAGATATTTCCAAAAACAAAAAACAAACCAAAAAAAATATGCTAGACGGAGAGGAAGTTGCTCAAAAAATGTAGCTCAAAACTGGCGAGTTAATGATGCCATAAAGTGATATATAAAAATAACTGGAAAGTTTTAATATTTAATTTGTGAATGAATTTTGGCGATCTGGCTTCTAACTGTTTTTTACTACATGTATTACAGAAAAGAAAAAACAACAAAAAATGGCTGGTTATCCAGAGTCGACCCACCAGCCAATATATACAAATTATTAATGAAGCTTTATTATTTAGTTTTTATTTTTATTTTTTTATTTTGTTTTTTTTTCTGGTTCTTTGAGGCCTCAAGCAAATTTGGGTGAGTGTGTGAAATGATCTCGAAAATGATCCGCTGGCCATTTTCATCTTGTTCTGGATGTGGATGTGGATGTGTGGATACAAATAGACTGGCATGCCTAGCTAAATATCATCAATTATGAGCGATGCTTTCGAGTTCATTCACGACGACGACGACGGTCATGTTGATCTGGTCAATCAATTTGGCTTTGGCTTTGACTTTGGCCCAGGGGCCCTATCCGAATGCTTAACAAGGCTGTGTTCGAGTCGGAGTTGGAGTCGGAGTCGGAGTCGATGCTGTTGTCGAAGACGGAGATATTAGTTAACGAAATCGCTTTCTCACACGTTTGCCACAAAAAACTCGGTGATTGTCTGTCACAGTCCGATTGACAAATTGCATTTTCTGAATTAATGATAGCTTAAATGGTGTTTTATTAATTGACCCGGGCACCCGAAGCGTTCCAACACCGGCCTGGTCCTCCGTAAATCGCTGGAAAATAACATGTAATTAATTCCGCATCTTTTTATCGACCACACGGAGGGTTCATCCTCATTTCAATCATCTGCATTCGCAAACAAGCATTTACATCTAAAAAAAATAAAAAAATTGAAAACTGGCCCTTAATTAATCCGTTTTTTAATGAGTGCATATGATTAAAATCAATTAATTTAAACGATATTGAAGTCAATTTTTTAAGGCACTATCATTTATCATAAACAGGTTAGAGTGATATTTTCAAGAGGAATTTATTTTTTATGTAGGATAAAAATATGCGGCGATCATGTGGATTATTTTAAATAAAAGGTTTCAACCTTTTTTCTTTAATAATGTATCTTTGGACTATAAAATAAGACTACATTTAAATTTACGATGCCAGAAGCATTTCTATTGAAATTCCTGTTATAATACTTGCCAAGAAATTCTTCTGACCATCAAAATTATCCATTTTCCATTGCCACAACTTTTTGAGAACTATACAAATTATCAAAGGCAACCTTTTTTTTTTTTTGTTTTTTAAGTAAGCATGTTTTGTTTTTTGATAATTCCCCCACTTAGTTGGAATATCAAATTCCTAAAGAATTATATTGCGACAGCGTTTCCGATGAAGTCACACCAGCTAAGCAGACAAATGGACAAGTGTAAATTCCAAATCACAAACTGGCAAGACTCATCAACTAATGAGACCTTTAAAAGCCGCAGTCCCCATTACAACGGATGTGTGTGTGGACAATAACATGAATAAATACATACGGATATACATAAGTATATATATATATATGTACTTTTGTATCGGTATCTAAATACATGTCTTGGTATCGTCGTTTCTCTATTCATATGGATATGTATTTATTTATTTTTGAATTGTTTCAGGTACATATTTCATTTTCGGCTAAAACACAAAATGCAGGAAATGGACGTGTTGACAAATAAACGATGTACACGTATTTACCAATATATATATGTATTTATGTATCTATGAATTAAACACAAAAACAGCTCAAAACAAATTTCACCTGTGCTTTATTTTTTGTTTTTCTCTCTGTGTGTTGTTTTTGTAGTTCGGTTTTGTTTTTTTATTTTTTGGCATTTGAAATGCGGACGGGACGTACTTTGAAAATCAAATAGCTTTGGCCCCAAATGAAAGTTAACAACGGCAACAACAAACGGTAATTGTTATACTTGCCAAGGCGTAAGTACCTCTGTATGTGTGCGTGTGTGTGTGTATCTGTGTTTGTGTGTGTGTGTGAGGGCACTTTTTGCTTTGTGTGTATATCTTATGGATACACTTTGTTTCACACGCACAGCGGATCTGTCTGCTGCTTTAGTGTGCGTGCGAAAATGCCGTTCTATTTATTGAATATTGATAAATGCGTTTAGCTCAAAGACGACGCTAAGAGCACCCCACCTCTCCAACAAGCCCGACCCCAACCCACTCCCCCGCCTCTCCTTGCAGCCCACCAACTCATTTGCGCCACGAATTTGACGTCGTCTCATTAGTCACATTTAAAATTGTATTTAATTACTTTCTCACTTCATCATCAGTCAAGTCTGTGGGTCGCCGCCGCCGCCTCGTTATTGGCGCTTGGGGGGGGTGGCACTTCGGTCACCACCAACCCACCTCCGCACACCAGCAACCCCCTTCAAGTGCGGCGTGCTGCTGCCCCTGGTGGTGTCTGATGAGCGCCTGCGCTCCCTACAAAAGGCGTTCATCTACAGTGATCGCTCGCAAATTAAAACAAATGTTGCTTTTTTAAAATTCAAAAAGTTTAAAAAAGCGCCAAGTGTTAAATAATTTAAAATGCATAAGCAAAAGTATTTTTTTTTTTTGTGAAATTCCAATTTTGAAGTGTCAACTTACGAGAGACTACTGTACATATTCATACATAAACATTCATATGTTCATTTCAACAGACATGCCGGCGAAAATTGATATACTCTCTGCTGCTGCTGTCGCTGCTGCTGCTGCTGCTGCGTCGCTGCTTTCATCAATTTCAAATTAGTGAAAATCGAAGAGCAACTGAAATTATTTGCGGGGGCTGCTTCGTAAATGTAACGGTAACAGCATTCTTTATTATCTATATAGCCAGCCATTCATTCCACCTAACGTTTTTGGGCCATTACAAGTGTAATTTATCTCACAAATCATTAATCAAGTTTCAGCAAGGTTTCTTGTTGTTGCATGCGAAAAGTGGAAAGTGTGTGTGTGTGTAATTTGCTCGATTGAGGGAAAAACGCCTGTTTTCCCAGTTTGTGTGCGCTGCTGCATATCAAACGCCATTTGGTAAAGGCTGGCCACAAGCCACAAATGTTAACGCCCCAAAAAGCAACGGCTCTCCATATGAAAAGGGCGTATTTCAAATAAAATCGCGTATAAAAAACGCGGCACATTTATGATTGAAAGATACACAACAAATACAACAACACACACACAAGCAAACGCGAACACACACACAAGCACACACTCAACACAATGACACTGCTCAACATGTTTGAGTTGATTTTCTTTATGCGAAAAGGGACAACTACAAACTGGGCAAACAGCACTTGAATCGAGCACGTTTAACATGCTCAGCAGTGTAGCCGCACCAATATTCAGGCACAGTGAGCGCATATGAGTGCGAGCAGTAGCGGTGTGTGTGTGTATGGCGAACGAATGAGCGGCGAGCGCATTGTATACATACACGACTTTAGTATTGCATAGATTACGATTACAAATTTAATTGAATGCCACCTGAGCACAGGCAAAGCGGCAATCCGATTGGCCAGCTGCCGAGAGAGAGAGAGCGGGCATCATATTAAAATACAAATGGAACTGGCACACACACCCAAAGCCTGTTGGCGCGCAGACACTGCTCGTGTTCCACTCAGTACCAGTCGTTCCCCAGAGCGCGAGCCCGTTGAGAGGGAGAGCGTCGATTTAACGAGCGCCGTCTTTTGACGCATCGTTTTTGATGTTCGGAGAGAATTATTTTTATTCCCAATTGGAGTTCCGTGTGCGTCGGGCGAATGCGGACAGTGCGCGAGATATCAGACGTGAAATAAATGAACAAATTGTTAATTGTTGATTAATAATCAGCAACAGGAGCCGATCTCCATCAGGTAACAACAGTAAACGCCGTGCACTCAATTGTGATCTTATATTGTGGGTTTTCGTGTGTGAATCTCTGTGTGCAAAAGAACGATTAAACATTTACAATATCTACAATTAGTGTTTATTTCAATTTCAATCAAAATCCGCAAAAAGTGCCGACATTAAACAAACAACGAAACCACAAAAAAAAGAAAAAAAAATCAAAGCGTCGATTGATAAACGGTGCTTTAGCGTTATTCCCTTTTCCACAGCTGCAGTTGCGAAATTAACCAACAACAACAACAGTAATGAGCACAAAAAGCGAGGCGACAACACAAACTCGATTATTTGATTTTACGGTTATTCGATGATACAAACGCAGGAGCTAAAGCAAAGCCAAAAGTAAAAAAGGCAAACTGAAAAAAAAAAAAGCATAAAGAGAGAGAGAGAGAGATAGATAGAAACAACAAAAACAAAAAAAAAGAGTTTGCTGTGTGTAAATTACATAGAAAGTTAAAAGCTCGCGCATTAATTTCTCGCAACACACACACAAATATACATATTTAAATCGTAACAATTTGCCATTATAAATATACAAATTTCACCCCGGAGGCTTTGACATAAACTTCGCTCTAATGCAACTCAGAGTGCATCCGACTATGGATTGTAGCGGCCGTTCAAATAATAATATTGAGCGCGATTCCGATTTGGGTGACGATTTGGTAAGCAAAAATATTAAACGAAAAACGAAAAAAAAACTCAAGATGAGTGAATGGTTTACATTTTAAATCGAAACATTTTGCTGTTCATTTCTAAAGTTGTCCTTAATCATATTTAATTTATTTAAATCCAAACATTTGGGCGGTCATTTCTAAAGTTTCCTTTAACAATATTTAATTTATGCAAGACTAAAGTTAGCTTAAAAGGCTTTATCTTAGTATTTTCAATAAGACTTTCTTCTGATTTAGCATTAATTTTGTAATACCTAACAGTAACTGTAAAATAATCCAGATAAAGATAAAAACTTCTGATTCATAGTATAGTTTTTTTGTGATACAAAAAAGTCTAAATGTTTTCTAAGAAACGACTGCTCACTAGTTACAACTCAATTAAGCTTACTACATACTATATACATGTAGATATATAGATATATATACATATAGATATAAGTGTGTATAATTTCCTCAAATGTAGCTTTGTGCATTAAAACACGCCTTCGACACGCCCTGTCATCGATCCATCTATCGATCGATCGCAATTAAGTCGTTTGTCTTTTTGTTTTGCCGTCGGAAAGGTGGTATTGCCAATCTCAGATCTGCTCACGCGATCGCTCTTCGCATTTGATTATGTATAAAAGGTATTTGTTATATTTTGTTTTGACTAAAAGCTTTGCACTGATGCAATCGAGAGACTCGCGACTGTTTGCAGATGATTCGAAACGTAATTATAATGTTAAATTGTTGATTCAAAATTAAGCAGAGGCGGTTATGGAATATGAAGTGGGGGTATTTAGTTTTTTTTTTTTTTGTTTCTCTTTTTGTTTTGTTTTTGTTTTTTTCGTTTTGTTTGCTATAGAGCCGTTAAAAGGTGACATGCTAAATGGTCATACAACGCATTTATTATACACACACACTCACACACACACATAGTGCACACACAAGTGCATACACACATGCTCATAAATACAAATAGATTCATCTGTTTTGTGAGCTAGACGCTGTGGAGCATCATCTCTCGGCCAGGCCTGGAGACCGACCGATCTGTGGGTATATCTTTTTGGTATAGGCCTTCTGTGGGATCTCGTTCACCTTTCATCAATTGAAAGATCTCTTTCAATTCAACTCTTTGATGGCGTTCATATGTAAATAAAATGTTCAAATATTTGCATT
This sequence comes from Drosophila kambysellisi, assembly GCA_035042185.1. Taxonomy (NCBI): domain Eukaryota; kingdom Metazoa; phylum Arthropoda; class Insecta; order Diptera; family Drosophilidae; genus Drosophila; species Drosophila kambysellisi. Next base: position 9,457,723 of record JAWNLS010001251.1, read on the forward strand.
ATTTGTTAGTACCTTAAATGAATATTAAATGGGTTTTATTGCCTCTCTGCCAGCCAGCCACTTTCCGAATATGAGTGTGTGTGTGTGTGTGTGTGTTGTGTGTGTATGTGTACATAGGTACAGGTATGTGTCTCTTCTTCAATAAAACTCTTGTTAGGCCTTTTGTTTTTCTTTCATTTTTATTTCACTGTTGATAGACACTGTGCCGCGTTGATCAACAATGAGCCAGACTTTATAAATACACGCAAAGAAATATTAAGTAAAATGCAATTATTATTTGGATATAGTTTGAATTTAATGAATTAATCAAATGCACATTGAATTTAAATCAAAGAACATTTAATTGCCATATAAATTCATTCATTAAAACTTATATTCCTTACAAGATGAAGTAAATTTTAATTTTTGTTTTATAATAAAATGTATCTATTTGATCCCATTTTACCTGCGCCTTCAGCGTCACTTGATAAATGCAGAGAAATATATTTCATATACTTCAAAAGCTGAAAGTTAAAAATTATTTATATTTATTTTCATATGGAAATTACGCTAATGACACATAATTGAGAAAATTTTACCTGTTTCCTTATAGCCATAAAATAAATACAGAGGAATATGTTCAAGCTCAAATTTGTTTAAACAATTGTTTAGTCTTTTTTTACACTTACACATATTTGAACCAATTTTGCACAGTGTAGCTGTAGATTTGTGTGTATATGTATGTATGTATGCACACACTGAGTCAGTCCAGTGATGCATATTTACATAATTGTTAATAGCTTCGCTTTCGAGCTCCTCTGAATATTGCCCCTTTCGATGATAGCCTTGTGCAAACATTGCTTCCCAGTCATCGGGTTTGGTCATCCAACAAACTCCTCTTCCTGCTCCTATTCCCCTTGCACCTCACTCCAATTCCCAATTCCCACTTGCCATACTTGATTCGTTTCTGGTGCTTTGCATGAAATTTCATACATTGAAAATTCCACGTTTGTTGTGTTAATTGACAACACACATCGATCGTTGGTTGTGCGAGAAGAGGGTGTATCAATTACAATTGCCAAGCCAAGTGTACATTTGGCAAACTGCCAACTACATGTGTATGTGTGTTGTGTGTGTGTGTGTGTGTATGTGGGTGTTTTTAATTAAGGCTCTATCGTATGTGAAATGGAAATTGAAATAATGCTGGTGTCATTCGCGCGTCGTCCGATTTTAAATATCAATGTCTTTGGCATTATAAATCCTAGCGCATTATGTTGCAGACTCTACCACAGATTTGGCCCAAAAGTCACGATTAAACAATAATGTGGGCTGTCAAAAAGTCATAAATTTTCAAATGAAGCGAGTCCGAGTTCGAGTCCGAGTCAACGTCGGAGTCGGAGTTGAAGTCGAAGTTGAAGTCGTGCCCCATTGCTCTGCTGCTGATGATGATATATTTATATATATATATATATATATATATATATATATATGTATTTGTGTGTGTGTGTTCATCTTGTCGTCCGTTGCGGCACAGCTTTAATTACTTGGGTTAAGCGCACAGTTTAAAACCACTGAAGTTGGCTTGATTTTTGAATCGTTTTTAAATTAAATTAAGCACATTGAACACAAGACAACATTCAATTCCAACAACAACTCCAAAAAATGTGAATTTTTGTTGTTTTTTGTTGGAGGGGTGTCCGGCGCCGCACGTGTTCAGCATCAACGCTATTCGCTGTTCCCACATTAAATTACCAGCTCTGGGAGCTCTCTACGTCTCTCTCTCTCTCTCTATCTTTGTGTGTGTCTCTCTCTCCCTTTTTTTCTCACTTGGAATCTCAGTGATGTTAACTGCTGTTTTGGCTTACAGATTTTCAGTTCAGCATTTGGCTGCCAGCAATGTGAAAATTAGCTGTAGCTCCCCTCCACTCCCCTCACCGAGCGTTCTTTTTCTCTTTCACAACCCCATTCAGCACTCAATTCCATAACTTGGGGGCATCTGTGTGTAAGTGTGTGTGTGTGTGTGTGTGTATATGTGTGTGTGTTGTGTGTGGTTCTTAATGCACTCAGAAACTCAGCAACGGCACCTGTTATAATTTGTTTGGCTTCTTGTTTGCTGACAGGCAACGATTTGTATTAAATTCTTTTTGTGGCGCATTCTATCTTTCTCTCTCTTTCTCTCGCTCAGGGGGCAAGTGTCTGATTGTTTATATTGCATAACGGTAACACACACACACGAGTGTCTGTTGTGTCAGGGCGTTATAAATATTTGATTAAGTATTTGAGAGCAGCAGAAATGTCCCCATTTGGGCGCAGTTTCGATGTTGTTCTGCCATCAACCGAATTGACATTAAAAATTTGTTGCATTTGGTGGGGCGCGTTTGGGTGGTTGGTGTCGTCACCAGTTTTTACACTCGAATATGTTGAGTAGTCTCCGTTTTATCCACATTTGCTAATGGTGTAAACTTAAGAATTCATATTAAAAATAATTATGATTTTGTGATTTTTTTTATTGGGAACACTTTTTCGGCTTGGCCTCTAGATTTTAATTACATATAAATTATAATTATTTCAAAATTCATTACAATACTCTACTCCATAAAATACAACCTTACAAAAACTCATCCGACTTTTAGTTATGGAGTTTTAAAATATGATTTTTAAGTGATATTAATCATACAACAGATGTTACAAATATTTTGCATTTGGCAATTTAATTTATAAATGGAAAAAAACAGCAGTAGCTCAATGTTAAAGTAATAAATGCAAGGGTGACAAATAAAAAAAAAAAAACAAAAACAAAAACAATAGTAGTAGCTCATTAACATTATGATTATTTATGAATTTATTTTCAACCATAGCTAATAAAATTGTTAATTAAAATTTTCCAGCATTGGCGGGCAACTCGGCAGCTATTGCGCTGCAAATGAGGCACCATAAAGTGTGAAATATATACATAAATATATACATATGTACATACATAAATACATATATACAATGAGTGCGTACAGTGAATGCTCAATAGTTAAGAAGATTTAAAACAAATTTTAAGAAAATACAGTTAAATCATTTGAATATTGAAGCTAACTCAATCAGCTGGTTACAGCAGACTAATTTCAAGGCAAAGGCAGGAAGATATTAGAAATTATATAAAAATAAAATTTAGTAATTAAAGTCCTGAAATTAAATGTAACTTAATTAGGTGGGTTAAATTCTTAATCTTTTTCGATTATACTCTAAATAAACAGCAGATTCATGATTTAATATAAAACGTTCTCAAACGTAGAGAATCTTGTGAAATTTGTGTAACAGACTGTTTCTAATTATGTGGCGAGCACTGTACAATGTTGTGCGAATATACTTACATATATAATGTAAACTCACACACAGTCAAATAAAACTGTTATTATCAACATACATATAATAAATAAGCCAACGATGGGCGTGGCTTTAATTTTTGTGTTTTTTGCTGTTATTGTTGTTGTTATTGTTGTTGCCTCTTGCTCACCAAAATTAAATTGATGAATAAGCGAGAGAAACGAAATTAGTTGCGTTTATCGTCGCTGCCCATCGACATTTGAGTTGTTATTGCTGTATTGTTGTTGTTGTTGTTGCTGCTTTTGGGCTGGCCGCTATAAAAACAATGCAATTTTTAATTATTGAAGCCTGCTATCGAAACTAGAAGCAACAACAGCAACAACAACAACAACAACAAGCCCAACAGCAACAGCAGTCGTTGGCCCTAAAACCGCTGCTTTTTCTTTTCTTTTTTTTTTGTTTAACCGGTTTTTATTTGTTCTTCCTTTTTTTCATTATTTTATTGCTTACGCGAAATTTTCGTCTGCCTTCACACACACACACACAACACACACACGTACGCACGCACACAAACATAAACACAACACAAGTACTCACCTAACATGGGCGTGCGTGCAGCGCCCATATAATAATGGGTAGGTGGTTGGTTTGGCCTATGGGGCAAGGGGGCGAGGGGGTAGTGTGCGATGGGGTAACGGACAAGTGGTTAAAAAAGGAGTAAAGGGAGAGGTGTGCGCTCTGGGTTCACCCGTTCGTCCGTCCGTCAGTCCACTCTTTCAGCCAGTCAGCCAGCGGGCAACCGGCACAGCGAATGCGCCATTATGTTTGTTGCCCGTTTCGGTTTCAGTTTTTGTTTTGTTGTTTCCATTTTTTTTTTATTTTTTTTTTTTTTTATATATATATATTATTCGCTTTATTTTTTCCGCTTCGTCGCGTTGCGAGCGAATGAAATGCGCGAGACACACACACACACGCACACACATACACTCACTCTTGCACTCGCATTCTCACTCGCACTCATTTTGTTTGTATGTGCGTGTACATACATACATATCTCACAGATACGTTTTGCATTTTAATTTTATTTTCATGCTCTCCGACTTGCAGCTCCGCATCGTTTCCGTATCGACCACGTTGCACATGTTTTGGTCCTGCCCTTAATATGTATTTGCTGTGTGTGTGAGATTGTTTTTTTTTTGTATATTTATTTTTTAGACGCCCGCTTTTTTCTTATGGTTATTTGTTGTTGTTTTTGTTGTTGTTGTTGTTGTTGTCGTTGTCGTCATCGTCGCAGTGCGTTGAAATAATTCGCCACGGGGTAGATGCGTAAATGAGCAATTTTTATTTATGTTTGTGCACATTTTTATACAGATTTGAGAAGAGCCGCCATTCATATTTGTATGTGTGTGTGTGTGTGTGTGTGTATGTATGTACATACCACACATATGCATATAACTATGCATACACATGTACTTAAGTGCATGCACATGTGTGCATATGAAAATGCGTGTTTCACATAATTACTATTATTATATTTCGTACATAAGAAAAGAATGCGTTCTGTTTTAAATATCCATTTACATATTTTCATATATTTTTTTGTACGGAAATATGTATCTATTAAATTCTATGCGCTGCAGTTGGCACCAAAAATATCTTTCATGCGGAGCTTGTTTTTTATTATACCTTCAAAAATGCAACAAACTGTGAAAATTCAATTTCTTAATAGAGACATATACAGGAAATAAATATTCTCTTTCCAAATTTTTATATTTATTTAATAAAAAGTCTATAAAATATTATTCGCTGCAGTTGGCATAAATTAGTCACGTAATTAACCATCAAATAAAATCTTCTAATCCTTGAAAAATTCTTGATAATTTTAGTAATCAAAATTCATAATAAAGGTTGTTTAATATTGTCTAACAAAGGTATGAATATTGGGTTTTATTACACTGTGACAACTGATATTTGTATGGCTATTGTTGCTGTATTCTCTTTTCCAATTAAAAATAATATAAACTATATAATTCTACAAAATTAGGTCCCGAAAACAGGACGTTAATAAACTTAAGACGCCAGCACGCCCAAAGAGCACTTGAATCATAAGAACATTAGGGATATCTCCTCTACAATTCAAGCTAAAACAAAAAAACCAGCTGCGAGCAGAGAGTGCGAGAGAGAGGTACTGAGAAGATAGATACAGTGGCTCAAAGCGGGCGGTAAGCAGCGACCAGCAAAAAATGTAAAGTGCTATAAAGTTTAAACAAGAAAACAAATTCAAAATGTTTAAATGCCAATTTGTTTAACGTTATATCACATTTGAAAAGGAACTTTAGTTTTTATTAAAATATTAATTAATTAATTAAAATTAGTCAAAAACTATAAACATATCCAAAAAAAAAATCAATGTATCGGTAAGCAGTCTTAAGAAAAGTTAAATATTTGGCGTATAAAAGTTTAAATAAGGATGTTAATACTTGGTATGATATCCTTTAGCCTTAACAACTTTCTTTAACCTATTATTCATGGAAGATACCAGCTTCCGGGTAGTTTCTGGGCTGATCTTGCTCCACTCCTCCAGCAGAGCATTTTTGAGACCTTGTTTGCTGGATATGTTGTGATTCCGGATGTTATTTTCCAGCAGAGGCCACAAATTTTCAATTACATTTAAATCTGGAGACTGGGCCGGTGGAATCATCACGTGGGGGCAGTTCCAGATAAGCCAGGACTGTACTATTCCGTGCTTATGCTTGGGGTCGTTGTCATGGTAGATCCAGAAACTACGTCGGATTCCAGCTTCTCGGCACTTTGGAGTAAATTTTCCTTTAGCATAACGAAGTACACATTCCTATCCATTGTTGTTTCAATATTCACAAAATTTCCGCCACCGACTGCCGAGATAGATGCCCATACCAAAACATTTCTTCCGCCGTGCTTGACTGTTGCCTTTAAGTGTTTGGGCTTCACCTCAGTATTGAACTGTCGCCACATATAATCCCACCCGTTCTGGCAAAAAATGTTCAATTTTTACTCATATTCAAATATGACTGTGTTCCAGAACTCCAAATTCTTGTCCAAGTGGATTTTGACGAACGTCATCCTAGACCCTTCTATTTTTTGCGGTTGGAAATTTCTTTTCCCGTGGTTCTCGGGCCTCAAAGTCATGGTTGCGCAGAACTTGGAGCACAGTTCCCACACTGAACTTTTTCCTTATTTCATCCTGCACCTATTGAGTCAGTTTTTGAGCCGATAGCTTAAGATTTCCCCTTGAAATCTTGATGATCCCCGGCTCGTCCTGCTCGGTGAAAATCGGGTTTGGTGCCATTCCGCCCTTGTCCTCTGTCCGATTTTCGTCGACGAAACTCCAAATGATGCAGAATGCAGTTGAGGTGTTTAGATTGACCATTTTAGCTATTTGGCGATATGAATATCCGATTTTTAAGTGTTCCAGGATGAGTTTACTTTGCTCAATGGTAGTCCATTTACCCATGGTCCTTGTTGGCTTATTGCACCCGAAATGCAGGAAAAAAATAAACTGGCTACGGTCTATTGGTCTATTTATACCGAAAAAATTCAACTTTAGGTAAAAAAATCCGGGTTTTATGGCACCCAGGTGTCCATAATGTAACTGTTTCCCGAGGACTTGACCCAAAGACTTAGGTACTTCTTACATAACCCGACCTAACGGGTGTGGAAATTCCCGTTTATTAGGGTAATATATTCATTTTGGTGGTTAATATATATACCTGCCATCGGTCTTTGGAATTTTTGAAAAATAATGAATAATGAGTGTATGGCAGACAATTACATTTTTTGCTTGTCGCTGCTTACCGCCCGCTTTGAGCCACTGTAGATAGATAGATAGATAGATGCATGCATATGCCTGCTAGATAATCTTAATCCTTCACACAATAAACGGTTGCCTGCGTGGCAGCCTGTGTGGCACTACTGTGCCGCCTCCTGCCTCTGGTAGTTAGCTGATCCTGTTTGCATGCTGCGCCCTTCACAGCTTGGCTCGCTTTGTCACATTACGGATTTCCAGTGGCCGCAACGGATCGTCCTTTTGTTTCAAAATTAGCACGGCATGTTGCACATGCGGCAAGCAGCCTCGACTCTCCCTCGTTGCTCAGGCCGCAATCGAATCGCATTTATGATTTTTGAGTATTTGAGTTGCCGACGGCAACAGCAACAGCAACAGCAACAACAACAAACTCGAGGCAATGTACAAGGCGGACCTGAGTGCTTCCGACAATTTGTCAATGCAACAATCTCAATTGTTGTACATATCAACAACAACAACAACAACCGAAATTAGCTAAATGGCATTTGTGGTCAAATGCAATGATAATAAATTAATATACATGATTTTTGCAGCAGCGTCTATCGAGAATAATGTAAACTAATTAGTGATAAAAACTGTCAGCGGCAAATAAATTGAATATTTTACATTTACGAACTACTATGAACACAATTTGCAGTTAGATAGTCAACACATATTCGCCCCCCCCCCCCCCTATGCCCCGCCTCCACAGTCGGCTCTTTGTGCCCCCATCTATTTGGCATTGTTGTCGTCTTTTTGTGGTGCATTGAAAGCTATTAAAGTAAATTGCAATGAGCGGGGCCCGGTCCCAGACCCGGACCCGGACCCATGACCAAGTCATACCTGCGCTCATGCGAGTATCTCGTATCTCTCCAACTATACAATGTGAGTACACATGTATATCGTATCTCCACGTATATTACCAATAATACATATTGTTGTTGTTGTTGTTGCTGTTGTTGTTGTTGTTGTTGTCGCTGTTGCGTTGCAGCCAGAGACATTGCGGAACTTCTGCGGCAGGTCTAATTGCGATTTAATGTCTTTTCGGCTTTCGTATGAAAGTGCTTCGGTAAATGTTAAGCCGATAACACAACTACCGCCCTTATCAATGGCTGGCATAGGCCAAATAAATGGAACTAGCTTGTAGGTGTGCGACTAAATGCCACATATCTACTCCACTCTACTCCACTATACTCTATCCCACTGGTCTTGCGACACAGTTTCTTCTTTTTCTTTATTTTTTTTTTTTTTAATTTTTATTTTTATATTTTTGTTATTTTTTTTTTTGTTTTTTAGAAACGAGATACTTGGCCATCATTAGCGACTGTTTTTTTCACTCACGTGAAACTAGTACAGCTTATCGTACTCAATAATATATGCGACAGTTCTACATAATTGCTTAAAGGTATTAAATGTGGGGTCACATACAGTTACCTTCACTTCAACTGTCCGTAAAGATTGTGCAACATTGTGAATATGAACATGAATCATGGAAACCCAAGACTTGAAACTCTGTTTGTACTTTTCTAAAATCATATTTTTCCGACTCAAATCTTTGCGGCACATTTTTCTAAATTCACAAATTTAGAACATCCTGAATTAAGAATTATTTAGAAATTTGAATTTTAAATTATTCAAAGTATCCTTAATGATTATATATAAATCACGAAAGCGTTGCTTAAACTTTTCCAAAATAAGATTTTAAACTTGCCGTAATAAGAATTGTTCAGATATTTGATTTGGTATTGCTAAAAGATAACTTATAATAATATGTAAAATGAAGACTAAAATCTTTCCCGAAATAAGAATTGTTCAGAAATAAAAAATATAATGTTTGAAATGCAACAGTCAAGATTTGCTTTTAAGTAGGTCTATTAAGAAGATGACTTTTATAACTAAAATTAATGGTAATGAACGTATTTGCACACTTAACGCTATCGATTGGTTATCGATAATATAACGAACTGCAACAACACACACACCAAACACACACACACACACACACACACACAAACAAACATAAAAGCGGCACGAATTCGTTGTGCATTAATTAGACATTTTATAGGTGCAACACGGCGTTAACTGAACGCCTTTAGCAGTTGGGGCCACAGTGCCCCGACGTTGTCGGCATCAATACCACAATTATTGTTTAGGCCTGGTCAACACAGACGAAACAGAAACAACAGCAACCGCAACTAAAATGTTGCCAGTGAAGTGTCCATCGGTCGCTGAGTGCACATATTTCGCATGGATTCGATAACTTACATTAATTTGATGTATACACACACTGGCACACACGCACACACACACACACACACACACAGAGAGATTCTTCAGTATGTACTTTATACCACATGCAAATAAGCCAATATGCATGTGGTAACCGCGAATTGCCAACTAACTAACCAACCAACCAACCAAACCAAACCAACCAACCAACGAAGTGAAGCCAACAGCAGCCAGCGTCCAATGCGAGCAGCTATCAATGGGCCAATATGAGCCACGTTATAGCCACAAAGAAGATGAAGTCGCAGACGAGGCTGTGGCAGGGGCAGGGGCAGAGGCGGAGGCTGTTGCCACTAAAAACGAGGCAAGAGCGTTGACGTTACCATTTCATTATGCGCAATCGCGTCTGCGACCGCGTTTAGACCAACTCGGATTGAGAGTTGACGTATATCAGTCAAATTAACCAAATGCTGTTAGCAACAATTTTGCCCACATACACTGCGATAAATTGAATGCATTTTCTTTTTCACACTGCGATAAATCAAGCGCTGAAAGTTTAAAGTTTAATTTCGCTTTAATTGGAATCGATTGAAGTTTGAACTTAATAATTGTTGGAATAATTTATTTATTTATTATTATTAATTGTACTCAATTTGTATGCAAATAATACTATTAATAATACTACAAATATGCAAATAAGCTGTTTGATTCAAGCAGAAACTGACTTCAAATAACTTGAAAGTGATTTTAACTTGCTCTTCTCAGTTTTGACTTAAGTAACTTTGGTTCTCTGTATAAAGAAATAAAAAGTAATATTTAGCAACATATTTGTTGCAGTGTACTCGTAATCGTATTTTTAAAGGCGTTTGCATTTTTCGCCAACTTCAAAGAATTCTTGGAAACTGCACAAAGCTCGCTGCTGCTGCTGAATATAACTGGGCATAGTGTGGCATGGAGCATAGCGTGGCATAACCATGTTCCCAAAGCACTCCTCTCATCGTCCCATCCCCCCATGTGTCCAGCAGCTAAGCATTGTCTATGTGTGCTTTGCTTTTGGTTATGAATACAGCAATGCGACAACACAAAAAGACGTCAACAACAGCTACAACAACAACAACAACAACAACAGCAACAAACACGGCGATAAATGTTATATACACAGATGAACACCGAGATGCGAACTGTAGTCCACTGATGATGATGGTGATGGTGATGATGATGGTGATGGTGATGGGTTAACCTGGGCATGGCATAGCATGGCCTGGCCATGGTTTGGCTTACTTTGTGCAGCCGTTACAGGTTACATTGAGATGTTTTTCAGTTTGTATGTGTGTGTGTGTTTGCTGCTGCTGCTGCTGCCTCTGCTGCTGCTGTTGCTGTTGTTGCTCGGGTGTGTTTAAATTGAAAATTCCCGATTTGCACACAGTCACAGATGCGCTTAATTTGCACCTCTCCAAATGCATAAAAAGCAAAAGACCGGACCAAACTCCAACTCAGCACCCTGCCCCTGCCTCTGCACCTGCCCCTGCCCCTGCGTCCACTCCACTCTTTCTTTGCTGCTGCTGCTGCTGCTGCTGCAACCTGGCTGCCAAGCGTGGCCGACTTCTTGCCAAAGTCACGGCTGGCAATAGTACGCTTGAAACGGTTGTAACCACGGATATGCCATGGATGTGACGATTCTTGTTGTACCTTGGTCGACTACAGTCGTTACTCTCTACCTCACCATATGGAAATATATATATTTATATATAGCTCCAGTTCTGTGCTGAGGCTCGGCTTGATTTCCATTACCTTTGCTTGGGCATTGTTAACTTATTAAGTGGTTACCTTTGTTGTCGCCTTTATTGTTGTTGTTGTTGCTGTTGCTGGAGCTGGAGCTGGAGCTGGGCTTTATATGTGTTAATGTTTATGAGCCGCCTTTGGCACGGTGCTAAGCAGAACAGTGATCGCACTCCAACTGCTCTAAACGCTGCCCACGCAGCCGCAGCGATTGGGTGACAAAGTGCCACAGATTTAAAGAGCGCAGCGGGTGATTTTGATATTGAGTCGAGGCAATCGATGAGATCGGGCCAAAAAGATTCATTGATGGCAATCGGTGCGGCTTGTTGACATAAGCGCCGCCATTAATTGAAACTCTGCCTCGGATTGCAACAAATATCTTCACTTCTTTCTCTGTCTCACTCGATCTTCTATCTTTCTCACTCTCTCTCGGTCTGTTGCAGTCCCACGGTGATCGTACGGATGACGAGATGCGCGACTGTGATTCCGTTGACGGGGAGCATCATCAGCTGAGCGCCAAGGCGGCAATTGCAGCCCGGCTCAGTCACACAGTTGCCGGCGGCGCTGGCCTCAACTTTGCCAGTCCAGAGCAGCAAACAGATCTGCCACTCAGGTGGGTAGCACCAAATCATAGCTCTGACTCTGATTGGAATAATCAATATATCAATGTATCAATATGTATGTGTATGTTTATGTGTATGTGTATGTGTATGTGTATGTGTTTGTCTATTGGCAGCCATCATCATCAGCTGCCGCCGAATCATCCGCTCAACGCCCTCGGCAGCTTTATGAGCATCGGCGGCCTACACAGCATTCCAAATCTGCAGCACAACGATGTCCTCGAGAAGCTCAAGATGCAAGTGCGCGACATGAAAGTTGGCCTCATGGTGAGTATAAAAAATAAATAATAAAAAAAATAAAAATGAATGAATGAATGAATGAAATAGTGAGATAAATCAACGTGAATACAACCATTAATTATGAGCCAGTCCATTTAGAAAAAATAGTCATCGTTTTGTTAGTTTGTATTATTGAAATAAAAAATAAAAAAAAAATAAATAAAAAATTGCTTATTTGTAACTTTAAAGCTATGACAGATTGATCACATTTTGATTAGAGAGTGTGCCAAATAATAGTTGATTAATTATCTTTTTTTAATGCACCACACATTTCGTGATAGTGAATAAATTTAGCATAAATATTTAAATTTAAATTATTTTTAAATTAACAACTAAATTGAGGCCTTTAACATTATCTGAGCTGGTGTGAGTTAGTTGTTTTTTTATAATAATTACAGCCTGCATTAATAGATAATTATTAATTATTCAAAGGCAATCGATTAATTAGCATATATAGCATATATATATATATATATATATATATCTAGTATATACATATAGTAATCAGGTCAGAACATGGTTAGCGATTTCATTAAAATTCCACTTGTTTGACGACACACATGATAATTATTTAATTAAATTATAACACAAATTATGTGAATGTATTTTTTTTTTATTTTTTATTATATACTTTCATTAGCTTTTCATAGAAAATATTCCGTGTCATCTATTCATAAGTAATCGGTTGAAGTTTTTATCCGATATCATTTTCAATTAATATTGAGATTTGAGTTAAATTATTTGATGTTTGATTTGAAATTTTAATCGAACAATCGGAACAATTCGAACATGAAATAATTCATTTCTAAAATAAAAAAAAATAAATGAATCACAATTTTTGCATAATCTTGAAATTGAGCTCAAGATGAGTTCGGACGCTTCTTACTGGTTTCGTTTGATTACGCCTGTCTTGCAGGAGCAGGACTATGCAGCAGCGGCACATGCCGCAGCCTTTGGCGCCAACATGTTGCCCACAACGATCAGTACGGCGTTTCCGTTGCCCCACAATTCGGTGGCAGCGGCTGCGGCAGCTGCATCTTTTGGCCATGCCACAAATGTGAATGCCAATCCGGTGCCGCCAGCCAGCAATGGCGCCAGCTACAATGGTGGACCCACAGGTGGACATGGAACAGGAGCAGCTGCTAGCGTTGGCAACAGTGGAGGCACAGGAGCAGCAGGTGCTGGAGGCAACATCGCTGGTGTTAACAACAGCAACAACAGCAACAACAACAACAATAGCAACAACAACAACAACAACAATGCCGGCAATGGTCATCCCTTTTCATTTGCATCGCCAACAGCGCCGAGCAGCACCAAAGAAGGTTGGTATGGGGCTATGGGATTTAGAGTGTTTAACTTGTGAACTCAGCGCGCCACTTTGCAGCTAATTCCGCATCAAATTCATCGACGTCCAGCGAGGCATCCAATTCATCGCAGCAGAATAATGGCTGGAGCTTTGAAGAGCAGTACAAACAAGTCAGACAGGTTAGTGTTAGTCAATTTAATCTCTTTGCAAACAAGGCAACCCAAACCCAAACCGAAACACAAACCCATACCCAAACCCAAGTCCAGGCCAGTCCAGTCCAGTCCAAGCCAGGCCGGGCACTCGCTGCCAGGGGCCGGGCCAGCCCAGCCATTTAGGCAAACTATCAATTAACGGCTAATAGCCAACATCTTGAGCATATGTGTGTGTGCGTGCATGTGTGTGTGTGTGTGTGTGTGTGTGTGTGTGCAAGTAGTCAAGAGGGGGATGCGCCAAGTTTTGATCTCGTTTTGACGCTTCTGCCCCGAAGCTGTTCACATGCAATAAAAAAGTGTACGGCGTTTAGTAGTTCCGGTTTTGTGCTTGCCGCTTGCCGCTTACCGGCTTGCCGCATGCTGCAATTGAGCAATTAATGCTCGCACATCTTGAGCCGTAATTTTGGTGAGAAAAGAGCCCGATTTTTTTTTTGGTTTTTGGTCTGGATTCATTTACTGTTTCCCTAGATGCTGTGCCTAGTCTAGTTTGAACTTTTACGCATGGCTGCGGAGCCAGCGTGAAATTTCCTCAAGAAGTGCACAATCTGGTAATTAAAATTCCGAGGTCGTCTCCAATACTAAGATGCTGTTGTTGCCAAAAAAAAAAAAATAACAACTACAACAAAAAAAGGTAGTAAATAAAAATTGTTGCGCCGCCGTGTGAACCGCAACAGCTTTGGCCCTGTGGGCCATAAAAACTAAACTTCGATTAACTCGTACAAACACCCTCGACGACGCTGGGGCAATTCATCAAACGGGGCCCGCATTCTCTATGCACTATAAAATAAAAACTTTTGACCCCCCTCGCAATGCAAACACTGCCCCACACACAGTACCCTTCATATATACATACATACATATATATATATATGTATGTAGGTAGTGTATGTATCTATATGCTGCGTCGCGCCGCTTCACGCTTAACACCTTCGCTTACACACAGCGGCCAAGAAGATGTGTGCCTCAAACCGGCTTAGCCAACACCCAGCTGTGCCTCTCTTGCTCTCTAGTAGGTGTTGGGTTGGTTTCGGTTTTGGTTTTGGTTTTAGTTGTGCTGTTCGCTTGCCTAATCCCCTTAGGCAGATTCGATTCATGCCACAACGTTGCCGTTTCTGCTGTTGTTGCTGCTGCTGCTGCTGCTGCTGCTGTATTCGCTGCTCACCCGCAAAATGGCGGCTTTCATTAATTGTGAAAATGTGGCCGCTACTCAAAACGATAATTATGTTAATTGAGTGAGTAGCTGCCGCATATGAAAAGCCATTTTGAATTTGTCTGCCAAAAGAAAATCATTTTACACAACGCGCTGTTGTTGTTGTTGTCATTGTTGTTGTTGTTGTTGTTGTTGTTGTTAGTGGTTCGCAGAGCTGAATGGTCTGAGGAACTGTGTTGACTGCCGCCCCACCGATCTCGCGCCAGACACCCATCTATACACCCATCCAACCATCCATCCAACCATCCATCCATCCATCCATCCATCCATCCCACCATCCATCCATCCATCTGTCCGTCTATCTATCTCATCGCGCAGACGAAGACGAAATATTATTTTGGTATTTCTTCCTCGGTTGGTTCCTAAATGATTTCTTTTTATTTTATTTTATACTCAAATACAATGTTGTATGTCGTTTTTGTATGCGGTAGTCTACATAGTTGGGTTTGTTCTCATTAATCAATGTCAATTATCTGTACATACTGAATAATTATGCTTAATTATAGACAGCAAAGCATTTTCCAATATTATTTTATTTTAAACCTATTTCTCTATTTCTCTTTTTTTTTTGCCTAATCTATTTCAATTCTAACACAACAAAATATTTCCTCAATTGCAATTTTCCTTTCCACATTTGGATTACGAAACTTTTGCGCATTGCGCTTATTATTTAGTGTTAATAATTATTAAATTTATTACTAATTCGTACAAAGGCAATGAAATTGTTAGATTACTGCCAGCAAACGTTCTAAAATAATTAAAAACAAAGGCACAAAATTAATTACTGCTGAAATTGCTTTAGTTTATTGAAACTCACATTTCTAAAAAAAAAAACGACAAGTTGTCAAAATATGAAATTATTAATTATATATTATTTAATGATATTATTAATATAATTATTTAAAAATATATAATATATTTTTGTTCCATATGGACTGAGTTTCGATGAATCAAAATTGCAGTCAGTCGATATTTGAATAAGTTTTGTAACGCTTTTAATCAGCAAGCACTGTACTTGCTTCAAGATATACTTAAATCAACAAAGGCAATAAAAAATAAAGAAAAATACGAGACCCCAAACGAATTTCAGTTAATTAAAGTGAACAAAGCAAAAATCTGGTCAACAGATTTTCAATAACGAGTGTGAAATTCTTAAATAAATATGTGCACAAGATGACACACTCACAAATATACAATACCTAATATATATATATACATATATATACATATGTGTGTGTGTAATTTTGTAATGAGCATGTGTAAACGAAACTGGTCAAATTATGAGACGAGTTCAACTTGCAACGGGATCGTTGCTATATAATTTTTAGTAGCACATCCATTGGAAACCTTGCACTTTCAATGGCATCTGCAGAACGCTGATAGTTATAAATTACACACAAACACACACACACACACACACTCGACACACATACAGAGACATACATTAACACATACTTTGATCTGGCAAAACGCATTTGAGAATTCCCAGAATCAAGGATTCAAATTTCAAGCATTGCCTGCAGCACTTTTAGGTACTAGTCCAAATTGCTAGCGACAAATAAGTAAGATTATTTTTATAACCGAACCCAAGGCGATGTGTGTGTGTGTGTGTGTGTGTGTGTGTGTGTGTGTGTGTGTGTGTGTGACATGTGTCCTCAAGAAGCGACACAAGAGCAAGAACAGTTACTTGCATATATATATATATAGATATAGATGTATATGTATATCTGTGCAGTTATAAAAACGATTATGATTGGTCTAGAGAACTTCTGTTAGGGGATTTTATCGTTTTATTGCCGAGGATCAGCGGATTTGTTGTCGAGTAGCCGGTGGTGGTGGTGACCTGTGGACTGTGGCTCCTGCTGCTGCTGCTGTGATGCAAGTAAAGCCTGAGCCCTGAGCAATTCTCGGATTTCGGAATTGGGCGGCGGCAGGTTTGCCACAAGGGTTGCCCATGCCACAATTTGTATCTGTTTTTCACAATAACCGAAAAGCGGACTTCATTTTTATGAGAGGTACATATTATTAATGCACACACACACACACACACAAACACACACAGACACAGCTACAGACACGCTGGCAGGCAGGCGGGCAGCCAGGCAGGCAACGCACACAAACACATGGTAATCGAGATGCGTGTGCGTGTGTGTGTGTTGTGCGTGTGTGTGTGTATATATTTTGTTATTTTGATTTGAACACTAAGCATACGACGTCGACGTCAGCGGCGTCGATTGTCGATTGCTGCACTCGACGAGATACGTTAAATATTTTTAGTTGATAAACGACCTTTGATGGCGTTGCATCGTCGCGTTGATCGATCAATGTGGCTGCATTCTGCGTGAATAATTCTCCTCGAGGACATATTAAAAAAATCATATCATAACATATCATTAACATATCTAGAATTGATTCAAGAATTGATAACTTCACCTAATTGTGCCGGTGCGGGTTTTGGTGTTTGTGCGAATACGTGTGTGTGTGTATCTGTGTGTGCTTTTGTGTGCACCTAAATTGCCAATATGCTCATCTCGGAGGATCAAATACAGGAGGTATATTCATCAACAACAACAACAATAACAACAACAACAACAACAACACACACATGACGATCATAAATTGCATATTTTGCAATTTCATTGGCATATAAAAAATAACGCAGCAAAAAACCAGATATATCTGAAAACTTTTAATTAAAAAAAAAAAAACGAATATTTTTTTTTTGTTTTTGCCTCGAGCTCGTCAGATAAAATAAATGCCAAAAAGCATTAAACGTAAAACAACTTGAAGTTGAACTTCAATCAATTCCTGTGCCTGTCCAAAAAGAGAAATATATACATGAAATACGCATACAAGTAAAAAACAGTATGGTTGTATGTGTGTGTGTGTGTGTGTGTGCATACACATATGCATACATATTCACAATAACTCTTGTGGGCGTCGTGCATCATAAAAAACAGTCAGCCAGTCGAAGTTGTGAGTTGTGAGCTGCAGTTGCAGTTGACTCGGAGTCGGAGTCGGAGTCGTAGTCGAACTCCAAGTCGAAGTTGGGGGCAATGGCAATGAATCGACGACGCTTGGCAGCTCGTCAGTCTCCATCTGCCCCTCGCTCTCTCTCTCTCTCTCTCACTCTCTCTCTCTCGCACTCTCTCTCTCTCTCTCTCTCACTATCTCTCTGTCAGGCTCATCCTCTGCGTGGCAACTTGTTGAACTCAAGCTTTAGATCGGAAGAGCGCGACTTTGACTCCGACTCCGACTCCGACTCCATCACAAGTTACTGTTGTTTTTGTTGGAGTGTTGTAACTTCAGTCGCGTTTTAAATCATTTATGCGAGTGGGGAAGCAGAAGGCAGTTCATCATCATTCGCATTGACTTAGAATGTGCACCAACAGACTGAAACATGGCCAAACGGCAACAGCAACAGCAACAACAACAAATGCAACAACAACAACAAATGCAACAACAAACAGCAAAAGCAGCAAAACTCAAACTTAAATCTTCCATCAAGCATTTGTTCCTTTGCCTTTTCCTTTGCCTTTTCCTTTGCAGTAGGCGGAAGGTATGATGAATTCCAAATTTGATGAGTTCACTCAGATGTTGTCATTAATTTTATACACATACATCCATAGCTAGGCCTGGGATGTAGATGCAGTCTTAGTTAGGACTCTGTAATCATTTTGCTAAAGAAAGAAAGACAAAAAAAAAAAAAAAATTTGCTAGAGGAAGTTCTCTTGGCGAATGGGTTAAGGGTCAAAGTGTGCACACGAGGAGCCGCAGTCAGTAGACAACAGCATACGGAATATGAATAATCATGAAAATGTTGCTTAACCATCAGCACATTATCCACGATTATGTATATATTTATATATATATGTTTATTATATTACACATAAGCTAACAAGAATTCGAGCTTGACTTTTAAGTTTAAAGCTATGTTGAAATAATTAGAATATAATTTATAATTTTTGCTGAATTAGTATTGCATTTATATCTGAACCTTACAAAATAACTATATTTTATATTATATTTAACCTAGATAAATATAAATATTGACCGTTAAGCTTGCTAAAAATAATGAAACATTCTTATCTATTGAACTTTAAATTCTATTGTTGTCAACTAAGGAAATTGAATATATTTTGTAGTAATTATGTATCTATAGAGAACTGCATTATCGATATGCATTTTCTCCCCAAGTTTTGTGTACATAGATAAATACATAAGTAGTACTTATGTACGGAGGCATTCTCATCTTTATCACCTAATTATGCATTGTGCTGAGTCATTCACGCAACTCAAAAACTTGCCCTTTTTAATGCTCATTGGGGTGTTGCACACGTTTACGATTCGTGAACGTTTTCAACCCCCCGTTGAATGCTCGAATGAATGAATGAGTGCAACAGCAACAGCAAGAGCAAAAGCAAGAGCAAGAGCACGCGCCCCTGCCGCTTGTTGCCCGTTGGCTGTTGCATGTTGCCCAGTGTCAAGGCGTCTATTGTCTGCCTGTTGGCCAACATTGGGCAACAGAGCAAACAATGCTGTGCAACACAATAGAATAGCGTGTGGCAACCATTTTGCGCAAATCCATTGGCCCACAAGTCAAGTAGCCTCTTCTGTCTCCATTTCAGCCACACTCTTATTGTTCTCTATATAATAATAATAATAATTATAATTATAATAATTATAATAATAATAATACTAATAAGATTTATCTTTTTTCTATTCGCAGCTCTACGAAATCAATGATGATCCCAAGCGCAAGGAGTTTCTCGATGATTTGTTTTCGTTTATGCAAAAGAGAGGTAAGTGCCCCATGGGGGAATGTGAGGGGTGGTGATGAAGCAACACTTGAGCAACACTTCTGTAGTTGCATTTGCATTATGTATGTGTCTGTATGTGTGTCTCTGTGTGTGTGTTGCCAACAGCGCTGAGTCAGTTAACCAAATTTGAAGTGTTTGCTTTGCGGACGGACTCAAATTATGTTAATTGAATAAATTTCTCGGCACTTTGCCGTTTGATTTCTCGCTTATGTCTCCTCCTCCCCCCCCCCCCCCCCCTTTCCCACTCTCTGTGTGTGTGAGTGCATTAAAATATGCAGAAATCTTAACGAATTTTAGTGAAATCATCATCATCATCATCAAAATGATGCCGCACTTTTGTCGTTTTGTCACTCCAAATTACCGTCAACACACACAAACACACGCACACACGCACATCTCAAGAACGCTGCGAGGCAACGTCAAGTTGCCGCATTTGTGGGCCCAAGGGGCAACGCATTGGGGTACATTTTTGTGTATATTGGTACTTAAATGTGGCAGCAACAAAAAAAAGTGTAGACTATTTTTAAATGGCAAAACTATTTGAAATGTTTAACTGCATATCGTCATTAATTATAAGCATTAACAATTGCACAAATGTGCACTTGAGCATGTGGCATACAACCAGCATACGTCCAGCCTTCTGCCACTTCCTGTCGCATCGTCCTCGAGCTGCCACAGTCCACAGTCGGACTCTCTGAGTCGCGAATGCAACTGAAGTATTTGCGAATTGCAGAGTGCATTAAATTTGTTTATATTTGCATTTGCGACATGCAAAGCAAAAAATGTTTCGTGCGAAGAAAAAATTACAACCAATACACACACACACACACACACATAAATAAATATGTGTATATGAGTTGTGGCTGTTGTTGCATTAAAGACTGGCTAATGCCAAAGCTCGACTTGCAACGTGTTGTTTTGCTATTTAGTTCACACAAGATGCAAACACACGCACAGATAATAAACAATATCGAAGAAACTTATGCATATATTTATATATATAGTATATTCATATATGCATACATAACTACATACATACATACATACATACATATATATCTCCCGACCAAACTTGACAACTTAATGGATTTTAATCTGTCACATGCGTTCAATTTTTGACATATGTATATATGTATGAATATATATATATATATATAAATATATGTATCTATGTCTGTATGTATGTGACTGCCACCGATTGTGTCTCTGGGTCTCCCTGACAAAAGTGTCTTTGTGGATTTGCCCCACACCACCAGCCCCACCCCTAATTTGGTGGAAATGCCGAAAAATGCGCAGCGCATTAACTATATATACTCTATATAGTAGAGTACTCGTATGTATCTTTATCTGTATCTATATCTGTATCTATAACTATATTTATATTCACGTATCTGCCGCTTATCCAATGTATAATTGTACAACAAAACATATAACGGAAATTATGCTGAAAAAAATGAATATATATAAAAACTAAATATGCGCGTTCGCGTCCCTGTTTGTATCTGTGTGTGTGTTTGTGTGTGTGTGTGTGTGTGTGTTTTGTATCTGTGTTTGTGTTTGTGTTTGTGCAGCGAAGAGCGGCGCAATTCTTAATTAAAAGACGTCAATCACTTATCAACCGGGCGCGCTATTTCTGTAGATATTTCTCAGTGCTCGTCTGACAGACCCTTGCCAGATCCGTCCCAACGAGCGCCCACTGTGGGCCCAAAAGGGGGGGTGGTGTGGGGGCAGAGCAAAAAACAACAAGAACCACAGCAACCACAACCCAACTAAATCAACTGTCAGACTAGCGAGACTAGCGACTACCGACTACCGACTAGATGCGTTATGATTTCAGACTCTATCAAATTTCTTTAAATTCCATTAAAATGCCACGACATCTAAGAAAACAATGCATAAAAATAAATAAATAAATAAATAGCGCTCACTGATCTGTGGCATTGATCGGTAGTCTATTTCAAAAAGCTTTAAAGCCAAATTCTAATATATATATATATATATATATATATATACATACGAGTATTAGTTTAAATATTGTGGTATATTTTTTGCAACCTGACAGGTGTTTTGCGACTGAAACAACTGAAAAACAAACAGTTCATCGCAATATCTAACTTTTAATAAAAAGTAATCAATATTTTATTGATTTAAATATTTACATTAAAAAAAAAACTGATTTAGAATTTAGACATTTATCAAAAGCTGTTCTACATTAAATAACCCCAATTAAACCGCTGATATCTCAATTTAAGGTTTTAATTCAAAATATTATTTAAATTGTATTGAGGATATTTTTAAGAAAATCATCTCAAGAACAAGTCTTTCGACAAATACTAGAAGACTGTGGTAAAATCGGGAGATTTGTTGCAAGTTTTAGCAAGCTTTCTTTAATATTAGATACCTCTTCAAGACTTCTCAACTTAATTATTAAATATTGCAACTTGGAAACAGAAACTATGATTACTATTGGATAGAAGATCGACTAGTTTAAGATGCTCACGATTGCAAATGCTATTAAGTAATTATAAAATATATATACAAATATATATATATGTGTATAAATGTTGCAAATGTTGCATGTGCGTGCCAGTGTTTACAATGTATTTGGCAGGAGTTGGCTGAGTCTCTGCGCAATCCGAACCGATTCGATCGGATTCTCGATCCGACAACTTCAACCCCAAAGGCGCACTTTGCGATTTGTGATGTTGTGAGTTTTTGTTGAAGAGTTTAATGATCGGTGGGATTGGAGATTGGAGCAAAGTTAATCATTAAATTGCCATTGATTATGTTTTGGCTGTTTTGTGGCTCGTGCAGTGCAATTCAAATGAACGCATCATCGCATATCAATACATCTTGTCTGCCCCTTTCATGCCTCATGCCACAAAATAAATCGTTCGATTTACTCGTTTTATTCCTTTTGCTTTTTTTCTCTTTTCTTAGTTTTTTATGTGATATGCACAGGGGCAATCATCGTTGCCCCCTTGCGCCTCACATTTGTTTATATGCACAAAAAACAAAAACGTATTTTCATTCAATCAACACGTCCATCAACGGGTTTGATTGATTCCTTTGGGCTCATAAAAAATCGAGAGGCTTTAGGCGGAGGCACAGAAACGAGGCACAGAAACGAGGCACAGAACGAGGCACAGGCACAAGCTGCAAACTACCAACAACAAACTAAACTAAATGATATTGAACAAATTGTTCTTGTGTACAAAATCAAGTTACTCACGTATCGAGCACAACAATTATGCAACTCGATTTGATTTTTATATGCGCCAGTGCGCTACCCCAACTGGAGTCCACTCCATCTGTTGCTCAGTTTGTGCTCTTGCAACAAAATTAAACATTTGCTGAAACTAGTTTAAATGAGTTAGATTAACTAAGACAGACAGAAAGAACTTTAAACAGATCTTTTGTACAGATTAAAGTTTCTCTATACTGGAAAGTACCCTCAAAAGTTAAAGTGTCTCGGGTTTGGTCCTACGTCCACTAGGAAGCTAGAAAATCGATAAATTCGATTTTAGCAAATCGATAAATCCCCATATCTCTTACAATTTAATGGATAAAGTCACCAATTTTTGTTGGTAGGTTGTTGGCGAGGTCCTTGAAAGATCGGCATGTGCCACGCCCACCTCCGACGCCCCCATCACCCCCGCCCCTATAATTTTCAAATGGCTATATCTTTCGCAGTTTTTGAGTAGGGAACGTTAAATTTGGTAGGTACATTACTGGTAGTCGCCTTTAAGAACCGATAGCAAATTTGTGGTGCCACGCCCACACCTGCGCCTATAATCGACCACGCCTACTAAGATCGAACTCCAACATTTTTTGGGCCACGCCCACTCCCGCCCCCAAAACCGATAAACGCCCATATTCCCCGCAATCCAAGTATTTCTTAACTGTACACAAATTAAGGTATAATAGTATTTCGCTGTCGGTTATGTCCGACTGCAACGTTCCATCTTGTTTGCATTACGAATGACAGGATTTACCAATTTCATTAGAAAAGGATGCATTTCGTCAACTTATGCGGAGGGCATTAGAGATTCGTTAGAGGCTCAGCTTGGTTGCTGCCATTATTTGAGGGACGTACCTAAAACAAATGAGTTTGGGCAGTGGGCGTTGGTTGGGCGTGGCAAGTGAATATCGAATAATACGATTCCGATGGGAAATAGAACTGATGGCAAAGATGATGATGATTAGCCGCCATAAACATACATCGACATATGTACAAACATGTGTGTAGTACGCCTTTTGTAGCGAGTAGCGGGAACAACAATTTGGATTTATTTCTGTTTTTATCGGTGCACAGCCAGCGTGCTCCTCAACCTTCCTCTTCTTGTTGTTGTTGTTGTTGCTGTAGCATTCAACTAGTGTTAATTGCCGAAGATTGTGCGGATGTGGGGGTGATGCACAGACACAGGCAGCGGCACAGGCACAGGCAGAGGCACATTAACTTGGCCCAAACGAGAGAGAGAGAGAGATACTCGAACAATACGATAAATCTGTTTTATGGCAACGTTTAATCGTGTTTTGCTTGCTGCTTGTTGCATTTAACAAGCGCATTGAAAAACATTTACATACATGCCACAAGTGGATGTTTTTATGGCGCAAACAGACGCATTGCTAATTTGTACATTTTTTTTTTTTTTTTGTAATTTTCACATTGATTTCTCATTTGTATGTTGCAGGCACGCCCATCAATCGACTGCCCATAATGGCCAAATCGGTGCTGGATCTGTATGAGCTATATAATCTGGTGATAGCGCGCGGCGGCCTCGTCGATGTCATCAACAAGAAGCTCTGGCAGGAGATTATCAAGGGACTGCATCTGCCATCGAGCATCACCAGTGCGGCATTCACCCTGCGCACCCAGTAAGTTTGTCCCATTGACTCCTGCAGGTACCCTGTAGCTGTAAAGATAGTACTGTTTAGCTTGACTACACTATGACTTACAGTTATAGATTGTTTGCTTGATTTTATTGAGTTTTTTATAGAAAGTTCATAAAATAAATAATAGAAATATTATCAAGTTTAAGATTGCTGTCTCCCTCTACCTCTGACATAAACGTCCTAAAGTCTCTTGTTGAAATGCATTTGCACAATTTGATTATACCCTTTTTATAAGTACATTTGTGCATATATATGTACATGTATATATATATGTATATATGCCTAATCCATTCAACACCTGCTTGAGAACTATGCGCTGATCAAACAGTGAAAGAGGTGGGGGTGGGGGGGGGAGAGCAAACAAGCTCAAACAATCAAAGAACGGCAAACCGATCAAAAGGGTCTATCGATCAACGATCCCAGTTACGACTTCAGTTGCAAGTTGCCTGTTGCAAGATGACTGTTGCTCCTCTGCTGAGATTTGTTTGCTTGTGTCGTTTCGCTGTCCGTCACGTTTCGTATTTACACGTTAATTCAACATAAAGTCGCAGTTGCCACAGGCAAGAGGACAGACAGGACAACGGAATGGAATGTGCGATGTGTTTTACTTGCACTCGATGCTGGATGCTCGATGCATGTTGACTGCGCTTATTAATAATTTTATGCATCTTTCAGATACATGAAGTATCTGTACCCCTACGAGTGCGAGAAGAAGAACCTCAGCACTCCCGCCGAACTGCAGGCGGCCATCGATGGCAATCGTCGCGAAGGACGCCGCTCCAGCTACGGCCAATACGAGGCCATGCACAGTCAGATGCCACTGGTGAGTACTTGCCCGACTAGCAGATACACTGCTCCCACTAAAATTAACAAAAACCATGACAGCTAAATTAAATCTTGCTTCTGTTTTTGTAGACAACAATTTCGCGACCATCGTTGCCTGGTGGCATGCAACAGATGTCGCCACTGGCGCTGGTCACACATGCTGCTGCCAACAATCAGCAGGCGCAGGCAGCGGCCGCAGCAGCAGCAGCACATCGACGGCTGATGGGCGGACCGGCCTTTGGTCAGATGCCGAATCTGGTGACGCAGGAGATTGAGAATCGGATGATGGAATATCTGCAGCTCATACAGGCGAAGAAGGAGCAGCAGCAGCAGCAACAGATTGCGCCAGTTCTGGGCGCCACACATCCACACCAGCAGCAGCAACAGCAGCAGCAGCAACAACAATCGCTGCATCATCACCAACAACAACAACAACAACACCAGCAGCAGCAGCAGCGACAGCGTTCACAAAGTCCCGAGCTGAGCACGCGCGATGCGCTGAGTGCACAGGTGGCGCTTTGGCATATGTATCACAATAGCAGTCCAACCGGTTCGGCGCACACCTCACCACAGCAACGGTAAGTTAGCCTAGACATGCACCAGCACTCTCCTATTGTGGCTTAGCCTAGACAACTACAAGTTCTTATACTGCTCTACTACCTAGCGTAGTAAGCAAGAGCTTTTTCTCTCTTAGCCAAGACACTAACCATCAAGCTTTCGTTTTGTTTTTTTTTGCACTTGCAGCGAAGCCTTGAACCTTTCCGACTCACCGCCAACTTTGAATTTGAATCACATAAAACGGGAAAGGGAACGCGATCCGACGCCAGAACCAACGGATTTGGAGGAAACGGAACATCAGCCGCCGCCGCCGAAACGTGTAGGCAGCGGCCTAATGCCGCCCGGTTTTCCACCCAACTTTTACTTGAATCCCCACAATATGGCCGCTGTGGCAGCCGCAGCCGGCTTTCATCATCAGGCCGCCAACAATCATCATCATCAGCAGCAGCAACATTCGCAGCAGCAGGATGCAGCGTCTGAGGGTGAACCAGAGGATGAGTACGGCAATGGGGAGCACAACACCACCGGCAACTCATCGTCGCTGCATGATGACAGTGAGCCACAGCAGCTGAATGGACACCACCTCCACCATCATCATCATGACCATCACGATCTGCATCATGATCATCATCATGAGCATCATCATCATCAGAATCATCTGGACAAGTCGGATGACTCGGCCATTGAGAACTCACCGAGCACATCTACAACGACAACAACAACAACATCATCCACATCCAAAGCGAATCGTCACAGCTCGCCAGTGTCCACAAAAAAGAAGAGCAGCGGCAACTGCAACAGCAGCAGCATCACCAACAACAACAAGACGCAGTCCTTGTCGAGTGCGAAGGATGCAGGCAACAACAGCAGCAGTGCCAGCGATGTCAAACTGAATCCTCTCGAGACGCTCAGCCTGCTCTCGGGCATGCAGTTTCAAGTGGCACGCAACGGTAAGTAATCATAACGCAACGAAATCGCAGAAGTATTTGATTTCCCCAACAAATCCATTATTCTCTCAGGAACCAATGCAAATGGCGAACAGCAGTTGGTTGTCAATCTCGAGCTAAATGGCATTAAGTACTCGGGTGTGCTGGTGGCAGCCACCCAAGCAGCAGCAGCTGTTGGAGCAACAGCAGCACCAGCAGCCCAGTCAGAGGCAGGACAAACTGAGCGGGAGCGGGCAGAGACGCCAGACGCCGCTGCTGCTGAGGAGCCAGCAGTGAGGAACAGCAGCATCGCTGAGGATGAGCTCAAGCATGATAACAGCCTGGAACTTGGCCAGAACGAGGCAATTGATGAGGAATCAACGCAGGAACAACAACAACAGCAACACCAACTGACAGATGACATTATGAATGGAGCGAGTGTTGTTGGTGCAGGAATTGGAGGGGTTGGTGTTGGGGTCGGTGGTGCAGTGGGTGCGGTGGGTGCAAGTCTGCTTAAGGATGCTGTGGTCAGTTCATAGAGTGCCGACAAGATATACATATGAAAAGGAATACCAAAGTCATATTTTTCAGAAAAATAAAAAATAACAAACAACAACAAAATGCACACACAGAAAATACACACACACACAAGCAGCGAGTGTTGAAGTATGTGTGAGTGTGAGTTGGAACTCGTTAGCCTGGCTAAGACAAAAGTGCATCCAGCATTTGGCAGATGCACCCACAAACATGCCCATAAATAAACATACAAAACATATTGTTTATATATCTGTATATATATAAACATACATATGTAATAGCATATATATACTATAGAATATACATATATATATATATATAGATCGTGTAGTATGTTCAATTTCCACACTTTGCATAAAAGACAAGCTTTCGAGCATTGTATTTAATTTAATAGTATCTAGTTTGTAAGCAGTTGCAACAATTAAATAAAATATATTATTAGGGTACCTAAGGTCATGCCCCACGCCTACCGCCCCCCTCGGAATATGAAGTTTGTGTTTTTAGTGAGCAATTTTTGTTTGTTTAATTTTTTATTATTTTTTTATCAAAAATTACCTTTTAGGCTATAAAGCTTGTGTACATATCAATAATTGCTATGTAGTAGTAAATATCTATATAACTTTATTACCATATATATATATCTATATATATATATACTTTATGTAATTCTAAGGGAACATTTACACAACACAACACACACAAACACACACACACTCACATATATACACTTGCATTTTGACCCATAAACCATATTACACCCTAGGATATAGACATAAATACAATTATGAGCCTAAAGCATAAAGCATACATAAACACATAATTATTATTATTATTATTATTATATGATATATAAAATAGCAAACTGGCACGCCCTCTATATATATAAACACTTTTCCCCCCCCATCCAACCTACTTCCCCCCGCTACCATCCACCCACCCACCCACCCACTACTCCAAAGCCAAGTAAATTATAGCAACAACTATTGTAAGCGTAAGCGTTCAATTTATTGAATAATAAATCGATTTAATTTTAGCTCAATTCGCATACTTATCAAGACGAATTGGCAAATGGATATTGTTAATATAATTGGCCGTAAGAGTCTCATAAAATGGCTGATTGCTATCCTAATTAGCAGAGCACCACAGCATGTGACCAGGTCGAAATCAGAGAGTTTGGGGACTGGCTCGCTAAGTGGCTGGGCAAACAACATAAAAAAAAGAAACAAAACATCATAAAAAATAACAACAAAAACAACAAGAAAACATCTTTTCGTTGCATAAGATGATTACCCGCATAATGCACATTGTTTTCCTTCTGCTACCAAAAATATTTACCTTACCTTTGTGCCCTTTAGCCTGAAAGTCATAAAGACGCAGAAGTGGCTGTGGTTTGGAAATTTCCATACACCCTTCCATCTCTCACCCCTCGACGTCCCAACTTCGACCACAAAATGCACACAAAACAAAGTGATGAAAAACAAATGTTGTTGAAAACAATGGATGCGTGAAATTGTCGACTGGTGCCAGAGGGGGGGAGCAATGCGTCAGAGGGGCGGATGGTTGGCTGAAATCAAGTGCTAACTACATTAAGGCAAACTTCGGGGCGCTGCTGAATACCAGCCTCCAAACACCATAATGAGCACCTTTGTTACTGTCCCCCCAAAAAGGGACTTGCGGTAAGTGGCAAGTGGTAAGTGCGTTTAGGACCCCGGCCATAAACTGCTCAAGTTTTGCGCTCAGTCGCGCCGTGTGGCAAAGAGAATCATTTTCCGTCCACTTCTTCATAATTCATATCGCGCCTCAGGCCGCAACCAGCCTGATTTATGCACCTTAAATATGGCCAAGGACGGTGCCGGCAAAATGGGGTTATTTTCATAAAATTACATTGTAGCGAAGGTGTATCTATTTGATATTCGATTGTGAGAGGCACAACTATCGATGAGTATTCATGGATTTACAGAACTCGACAAAAATAATTTGGTAAAAATGTTCTCGGAAAATGTGAAAAAAATAGCGAAATTCCGCGCTACCTGACCATTTTAAGGACTACTCGGATTTGCTTAATAACACAGATACTTCTTAACCTGTCCTTTCGAATTGAGAGTGCTTCAAACAGCTAAAATAACAAATAAAGCATTTTCACTTGTTTAACAATTTATTGTTTTAGATTTTCTGCGACCATAGATTTTATTGTTTACCAAGAAAGCATAAAATATTTAAAAAAATAAATTCAGCGCCCCTGTTTGGGAAAATCTGCTTACGCCCCTGAGTGTGTCCACGAGACATTTGTGGAAGCTGCACTTTCGTAATTGCAGTTGCAACTGCTTTGAGGCAACTTAGAGAAAATTATAATCCCTTAGAAATGAAAAGGAGATTTTGCAGAAAAACGTTTGAAATGTAGAATTATCAGATATAATTGTAATTTCCTTAATAGGGATATCCGGAAGACCATTGCAAAGGATTAATACCAGCAAAAGCAACGAAAACTAATTTAAATGCATAGCTATAAACAAGTAAGCAGTTTTACCAGCAGAATCTGATTATATCAATGGCTATTAATAGGAAGTCCTGTGCTGGTCCTTCAAACGTGGCTGGAAGTAAATATCCGTGGCATAAATCAATTTAATTGCATGACCTGTAAAGTCAAGTTAAATAAAACTCGCCTGAGAAAATAACAGCAGGAAAGACGACAAAACAAAACAATTGAAATTCAAAAGAAAACATAACACAAATTAGCCAAATGGAAACGGCAGGAAATTCACGCTGATGCCTGGCAAAATATTGATGGTCAAATTAAAGGCCAATAATACAGCAATAAAGTCGCCAGTTCACGAGCCGCCTAAGCGCCCCTAGTGACACCCACACCCATCCCCATCCCCCCACCATTTTGTACACCACCCTCCCAACCCCTGTGCTCCACTCCGCTGCCCTCTAGCCTATGGTGCACACGCACACGCGCAAATACAGTTACCTTTGCAGGCATCGCTTTAAAAGTATTTATAAATTTTATATAATGTGCCCCGCTATAGATACAAATACACACACACACACACACACACATACAAGCGCACAACTTGCCTACATAAAGTACAATAGCAGTTGCCCTTTTTTGTTCGCATCGCTATTATTTACCAATACCAAACTAAGTATTAAAAAGCCATGTGTAGTAGTAGTGGGTGTGTGTGTGCATGTGTTTGTGTGTGTGTGTGTGCAGTATTACCTACGTATAGCACAGACAAAGGGAAGCGCAAGAAAACATGTGTACAGCAAGCAGTGCACACACATCAAACGTGTTTAATACAACAATTGTGTGGCTTTTTAGTACAGAGCTTTACAGCGAGAATGCGGCGACGGCGAGAAGCGCGTAATTATGTTGCCAGCCTTTGCCTGTGCGCTCCTCTTCCTCTATCTCTCTCTCTCCCATTCTCTGTCTGCCTGTCTGTCTGTCTTATATTGACTCCTATTTGTCGTTGCCAAGTCAGTCTTCGGGTCTCGGGGCCACACGCAACAGTTGTCAATGGCAACAGCATAAAAGCTGCAGCTCTCTTTCCCAACTACAAATACCTCGTGTTTAGCAACATACCCTTTGCAACATTTCTTGCTTTGCACAGCAACATTTCAAGTTTCCAAGTTTATTTTCAATTAAATGATATTATACCCAAATCTGATCGTCTTGCAATACGGCTAATATTCATCTAAATTAATAGGTAAATCATACATTTACTATTATAAATATTTGTGATGATTTGTGGAATTAATAATTATTAAAAATATTTATCACTGCAAGCTTACAAGTGTCATAAGCTTGCAGTAACAAATATTCTTAATAATAATTAATTCTAGCGTAAGGAATATAAAGGAATAAAACAGATAAATAAATTAATTAATAATTAAATAGCTTTAAAGGTAAGGGACTGGCTAATGATGCTGATAAAAAATAATTATATTTTCTAAGATCGTATGAGGCAAAATTATAAATAAAACAGATAACAATAAAATATTTTCACAAAAAAATCGAAAATTTTAGCAATTATCACTTCTAAAATCTTAACATAGAACTTTATTTGCTAAATATAAAATATATGTAATAATAATAATAATAATATATGCATGTATCGCTGTGGTGCAGATGGGAGCAACTTGTTGCTGCTTGGCTTTAGTTAGCAACATTTCGCTGGCAACATTTTATGCGGCGCTTGCGCCCGTTAAAAACTGTAGCACACTTATGGCCGCTGCATGAAAGGCAGCTGGCGCAAGTACATACAACTAACTATGTAATATACATCTATATATATAAATGTGTATGTGTGTGTGTGTTTGAAACAAGACCGATTTCAGCTTGCAGTTTCGTTCCGTGCTTGTGCGGCTTTGCTCGCTACCTGGAAACGAAAGTAAACCACCCTTAGATGGAAGCTTACAGAGCTTTTTGTATCTCAACATTGGGGGAAACTGGCTGGCATGCAACAAGCCAAAACGAATTTTGTTTGTGTGCTTGTTGTTGTTTGCCTGTGTGTGTATCTTTATCGGTGCCCTTTGCTGTGCCTGTGACTGTCCTCGGTAGCCGCATTCGCATTCGCATTCGTATTCGTGTGTCGGTGTCGGTGTCCGCTATCGTCAATACCAACATTTGCCCAGCTACAGCTTCAGCTGCTCAACATAAGCGCGCTCGGCTCGCTGTGGCTGCCATCGTCGATACTTCACTTATGTAGGATTTTTGCACACTTGAGAGTTTTAGTTCAGTTTTGGCAGAATTGATAGACACACAAAGCGCAAAGTACGCGCAACGACGAAAGCGACGCGTCCAATTTTGTAGATATAGAGATACAGATACACAAACGCAGAGCACACACACACAACAACAAAAAAAAAATAAAATAAAAAAAGAAAATAGAAAAAAAAAATTATATAGAATTATTGGAATGCTAGTGAATGTTTGACTCGCTCGACTGACCGACTGACTGAGCGCCCCGCTGGCCCACATCGTGACTATCTATCTGGCCGGAATCAGAAACTGAATCGGTATTAGTTCAACATCAGCAATACAAGCAGCAGCAGCAGCAGCAGCAGCAGCGGCAGCGGCAGCAGCACGCTTCTAATTGGACAAAATAATTTGGTGGCTTGCTCCTGTGTTAATCATTCAAATGAACTTTCATTGATTTATGTTTGTGTTTTATCGGCAAATTCTTTGTGATTTTGTGCGCGGCACTTCGCAATAACTAATCCCGTATATGGGCATAGAGAAACTGTTACTGTGTGTGTGTGTGTGTAGTGGTGAGTGAGTGCATCATTTAATTAGCAACGAAACTGCAAAATACCAGAATCTGTGCAAATACAACAGATCCGCCAACAGCACCAGCAGCAGCAGCTGCAGCAGCAACAACAGCATCAGGTAACAATAATAATACATATTTATAGTGTGCATGGCGTGCCATAGAATTCAAATACATTCAGTAAGTATGTAGCATGTAGATACTAGCTGCTTGCATGAGGCATGAACAAAGTGGGTTGTTGTTGTTGTGTTTTTTTTTTTGTTTATTTTATTTTATTTTGGTGCCTGTAACGTGATTTGTTTGCATGCAGCGCCCAGACTAGCCAACTAACTAATTGATACTTACTAAAGCTGGCTGCTGATAAGGCGAAAGCAAAACGCAAGCGCAATTACAGCTACTGTTACAGCCAAAGAACAAAAGCTCGTTAAGCGAAGCACAAAAAATAAGGCAAATGCTGCTAAGCGACACTGCCAGAAGCAAAATTAAAGATAAAGCTTTACACACACAAACACTCACGCATTCATTCATTCATTCATTCATTTTTTTGTGCCATCTCAATTTGAATTTGTCGGGCAGAAGCATAAGCAAATGTGAATTGCGTTTCTTGTGCTTTCGATCGTTTCTTGACAGTCACGTGCCACTCTTTTGTAAAGTTATTCTCTCTCTCTCTCTCTCTCGCTCTCTCTTTCTCTCTCTCTGTCTCTCTGTCAACATGGGTCTGTCAGCTCGTGCCTCGCATGCACGCACGATCGTTAATATCTTCAACCTTCTTTTCTTTTGTGACTCGCTCACGCGCTCAGCGCCAGCGGCAGCTCACCTTGTGCTCCATCTGTGTCTGTTTCTCTGTCCGTCTCTCCCTCTCTATTGCTCTTTCTTAGCTGCGCTCGCTCGCTCGCTTGCTTTGATTTAACTGTGTGTGTGTGTGTGTGTGTGTTTGTGCTGCTCTTGTTCTCTTTTGTTAGTTTGCTTGCTCACAGTGTGTGTTTGTTGCTGTTGTTGTTGCATTTGTTGTGCTGGCGATTGGCGTTGCCAAGTTCAGATACAGACACTGATATACTCATACTAACGCTCACACTCACACTCATACTCGCACTTATACTCGTTCTCGTACTCGCACTCGCACTCGCATTCGCATTCGCACTCGCACTTCTCGTGCTGTGCGTTCGCCTCGCGTTTGTATTCCGCAGATTGTTTCAGTTTTTCTTTTCTTTTAGTATTTCTCGTATTGTTTTGTATTTTCGTATCGTATCGCGCCGCTTTGCAGCTCAGAGCGAAATCAGTTTGACGTTTGCTTTGACAGGCAATCGTCGTCGTCGTCGCTGCTGCCGCCGTCGTTGCCGTAGTCGTCGTCGTCGTCGTTGACGCCGCCGCCGTCGTCGTTGTCGATCCGCTTTGGATGTGGATCGAGATCTTCAAGTCGCAGTCACAACTCGCCGGTAGTCGCCGTCGCTGCGCAAGAATACATATCTCCCCTTTGTAATAAATAAAACAGAAAGAAAACAGACGCAGTTTTGTAACGAAACACACAAATTAATAATACGATTTAACCCGTGTGTGTCTGTGTGTGTGTGTGCGAGTGTTGTTTACCCGTGAGTGTAAGTGTGCGTGTGCGTGTGCGCTTGTAAATTAGGCAACCATAATGTGAGCCAATTGTATCTCGCAGATACACAGTCTGTGTTATCGCTGGGCGCATTTGTGACGTCACAGTCACAATTTCTGATTGCATTTCAGCAGTAGCCGCTGAGACTGCTGCTGCTGCTGCTGCTGCTTCTGCTATTGCGCTGCTGCTGACCGCAGTTGCTGCTCTTCTTTGTTGTTGTTGTTGTTACTTCGGGTGATGCTGTTATTACTCTTAATGCATTTAATTTAGTTATGCATCTTTGTGCACACACCCACACACACTCATATACTACACTGACAATTTCAATATCTTGTGCGTCAACAACAACAACAACAACAATAGCAGAAGCAGCAGCATCAGCAGCAGCAGCAGCAGTGCTGCCTTCGTGCTACGAACGTGACCTCCGTGTATTAAAATAAATTCTAATTTGTGAAGAAAGAGCAGCAAAAATTTGTTTTGTTATTGTTGTGACGATATTCCGCGAAGAAGTATTCGAGTATCTATAGATACATACATACATACATACATAAGAACACACATCCGTACATAAATCTGTATCTGTATCTATAGATACATTTCTATGTGTGTGGCATTGTTCATGTGTGTATTTTTTTTAATTTATATCTAGAGTCTGATATAAATATTAAAATAAAAAACCAAATACCAGCCCCAAAAATCAGCAACACCAACAACAACCACCAACCAAACAACAACAATTTTAACGACTATATTTCTTCTGGCTGTTTCGTTTTTGGTACGTCAACAGATAATGTATTGTACATGTACATACTGTAGTTTATTGTTTTTATTATTATTATTTTATTTGTATCTGAACAAATATGTTGTGGCATTTACAGAAACATTTTTGCTGCACACACATATAGAGTGCCCCCAACTTTGCCTTGAATTTGTCGCTGTCTCATTGTCGCATAATATTCACAAAATGCCCTCCAAAAAAAAAAAGAGTGAATAAACCACATATGAATTAATAAACAAACAATTAAAAACGAAAATGAAATAAACATTAAAATTAAAATTAAAAACATATTCGGTAGCTGTGGACAATTTTCATGCGACTGGCGTCGCGAACATTTTCAACATTTTATATGCCGATGTAGATGTCGATGTCGATGTATGTATATGTACAGTGGCTCACATAGGATTCTGCCCAGTGCCTAGCACCAATTTTAATTGCCTGCCATAAAGTAATTATGTAATATTTTTCAAAAATTCCAAAGACCCATGACAGGTACATATATTAACCACAAAAATTAATATATGATCCTAAAAAATTGGGATTTCCCCACCCACTAGGTCGGGTTATGTAAAAAAGTACCTAAATTATAGGTCACAAACTTTCTGCCCAGGTACTTTATGGACACCTGGGTGCCATAAAACCCGGATTTTTTGACCTAAAGTTGATTTTTTTCGGTATAAATAGACCAATCCTTCATAGTCAGTTTAGTTATATCCTGCATCTCGAGTGCAACAAACCAAGAAGGACCATGGGCAAACTGACTACCATTGAGCAAAGGAAACTCATCCTGGAACACTTAAAAATCGGATATTCACATCGCCAAATAGCTGAAATGGTCAATCTAGCCAAGTCAACTGTATTCCACATCATTTGGAGTTTCGTCGACGTAAATTGGACAGAGGACAAGGGCGGAATTGCACCAAACCCGATTTTCACCGAGCAGGACGAGCCAAGGATCATCGAGATTTCAAGGGGGAATCTTAAGCTATCGGCTCAAAAACTGACTCAATAGGTGCAGGATGAAATAAGGAAAAACTTCAGTATGGGAACTGTGTTCCAAGTTCTGCGCAACCATGACTTTAATGCCCGACAACAACGGAAAAAGAAATTTGTAAAAGCAAAAATATAGGGTCTAGGATGACGTTCGTCAAAATCCACTTGGGCAAGGATTTGGAGTTCTGGAACACAGTTATATTTGAATTTGAGTACAAATTAAACATTTTTGGCTCGGACGGACGGAATTATGTGTGGCGACACGCCAATACTGAGCTGAGTCCCAAAAACTTAAAGGCAACAGTCAAGCACTGCGGAGGAAGTGTCCTGGTATGGGCATCTATCTCGACAGCCCGCGACGGAAATTTTGTGATTATTGAAACAACAATGGACAGGAATGTATACTTCAATATACTAAAGGAAAATTTACTCCAAAGTGCCGAGAATCTGGGAATCCCACGTACTTTCCGGTTCTACCAGGATAACGACCCCAAGCATAAGGTCGGAATAGTACAGTCCTGGCTTAGATTGAACTGCCCCCACGTGATGATTCCAGCGGCCCAGTCTCCAGATTTAAATGTTATTGAAAATTTGTGGGCTCTGCTGGAAAATAACATCCGGGAACACAACATATCCTGCAAACAGGACCCCCAAAATGCTCTGCAGGAGGAGTGGAGCAGGATCAGTCCAGAAACTACCCGGAAGCTGGTATCTTCTATGAATAATAGGTTAAGGGAAGTTGTTAAGGCTAAAGGATATCATACTAAGTATTAACATCCTTATTCAAACTTTTATACGCCAAATATTAAACTTTTCTTAAGACTGGGCAAAATGTTTGTGACGTAAATTTTGGTTATGTTTTCAGATATTAACTAATTTTAATTAATTAATTAATATTTTAATAAGAACTAAAGGTTGTTTTTCAAATGTGATACAACATTAAACAAATTGGCATTTAAACATTTTGAATTTGTTTCCTTGTTTAAACTTTATAGCACTTTAAATTTTTTGCTAGGCACTGGGCAGAATCCTATGTGAGCCACTGTATATGTACCGCAACTTGGCTTGGTCTCCATCTCTGTCTCTGAGTCTCTGTCAACAGCTCTCTTCTTATAGACAGCAGCGTTAGCGGCAGAAGCACATTAAAAGGCGCTTAAAGCTATCTCAGTTAGCTATAAACTCACATTTGCACCCATACCCATGTACCCAATGTACCCAATGTACCCATACTCATATCTATTGCTATATACCTATATGCATAGACCTATATAGCCATAGCCATACTTGTCATGAACAATGCAAAATTATTGCCCCGTACTTTTAAGCAAGCTACAATAAACATGCAATTTGCGTCGTGTTGCGCTTCGATTTGCTTCGTTTTGGCTTTGGCTTTTCACACAATTGGTTCTTACAAATGCGAAATGGTATCGAAGTAGTCGTAGTCGTAGTGACCCATTTCGGCGATTATCTAATGTCTGATTTGCCTAGTACAATTGTGCCTCGTTCCATTTCGATTTTCACTATCTGTGCGATACATTCATTGTCTACGCAATCGGTGCCGGTTAACTCAAGTTGTCCATATTATTTTGTTTGTTTGTCTATTTTCTTTTTTCTTTTTTGTTTTTTAGTGAGTTTTGGGTGAGTTTTTCCTAATTGATTCTCGATTTGAACTGTCTATTAAAAATTGAAATTGCCGCAGCATTGTTATTGTTAACAGCAAATAAAACTGAACCATGCCATCGCATACTGATTTCGGCATTTTTTCATACCCATATTTCAATCAGTCAATGCATTTTTTTTTTCTTTTTTTTTTTATTCGCTCGAACGGCAACTTGAATATTTTGTAACTACAGTTATGCAACTAGCCGCACATCACACGGTGCATGCAAAGCAGGCCGCCCATTGAGCAGCCAGATACAAATATATATTGTATATATTTTTTATATATTGTAATAGACAGAGTACTCGTACTTGTCTATGCCATATAACATATGCATTATTATTATTATATGCATATTGCTGGGCGTTTAGCTTTATTGCAGGCCATTCACGATTTGCGATTTATTGTGGATCGTGTTTTGTCAGCTGTTTTCAAGCCGCTTTTCGCCTTTATCTATCAGTTTAGATCGCCATTTGTAATGCTAATTCCAGAGTAGCAAAAAACTCTTTCAACAGCATTTGCTGTCCAAACAATATTTCGTAGAAATTTGCGCACTCACTATACTCATTCATATATTATGTAGTATATATATATGTATATGCTTATGCATATATATATCCACTACTTCCATCCATTATCAAATAGGGCAGCTTTCCGCTCGTAAGCGATTAGTTTTCGGGGACTGCCATTTGTCTCTCGGCGGGCTCAAGGGCAATGTAAATGTGTAGCTGACATTTTTGTGACGCACAACCAAAGAATAATATTCTTAATGCTCTGTGTCCACCGAAGGTCGAATACTCTATCCACAGAACACACACCAAACACACAACACACAACACACACCACACTCACATTCCACAAGCTAACACTAGTTAGTTATTCATTTGAAAATCAGAGAATCAGAGAATGCTATATGCAATCTGAATATTATTTTACAAACACTTTTTTCGCAATAATAAATAAATCAAGTGTTCATCCATTGCAATAATACTAATAAACTAAATATAAATATTAATAGCTTTCATTATCTCAACTCTGTTGAATCATATGATATTTTTTTATAGCACAAATTCAGCTTTATAGCTGTCATATGCCAAGTTGTATCTAATTCAAACAGCGAAGATATGAGCAAAAATTAAATAATGTAAGATTCATTTCTAACCCTGGTTAACAACATTTAATTTGTAAAATTACATATTCATATTATTGTATCCGCTAACTTTAAAAACGCTAAATTAATTTCAAAGCAGTTTTAATTAAGTATTTAATTCCCTTTCTCGCGTAATGTGAGTATTTACATAAATCACGTAGGCAGCAATGGATATATGGATAACTAATAAAATTAATAATGAATTTTTAAGCATATTATTAAAATTATAATCAATTTTAGTCTGATCGGCTTTTTAGGCTGGATTCATAATGATTGAACAGATTTTAAGACTTTGCAGCATAAATAAATGCTCGGAAATAAATCATATTTATTTTTATAATTTAAACATTTTATATACTCGTAGAGCTTAGCCGTTGTTTTGCACAAAAATCTTTTGTTTATTTGCTAGTGAGAGATTAATCAAATATGTGCATTTTATAGCTTAGCCTAGAATAAACAATAAATATTTCAATTGTTTTTCCTTTGAATACATATTTGTATAATTTATTTTCACCCCAACCATATGCATAACTTAATTGAGCAGAAAAAAATTACGTTAATTAGCCAGAAGCTAAAATGCAGCGAAAATGAATTCGGTGCCAAAACACGATTCTCATAACTCTTGGAATCCCATATATAAGAAATATTTGCGAGACGAGCATAAATCAGTGCTGAAAATCTAATTAAATACTCATTTTTTAATCCTCGCAAGTCAACTTAAAAAAAAGACACAAATCCCCGAACGTGCAACGAAGCCAACAAAAAAATTTAACACTCTCACTAATACTGAGAGTTTATTCTTGACAACTCATTTACTGTTAAAGTACAATTAAAAAAACACAGCAAAAACATATTTAAATTAAGAATGTCATCTAAAGTGCTACTTTTTAAAGACGTGTTTTTCGCAATGCTACCAATAAACTCTATTAGTTAGAGACCTTAATCATTAATCTTCTACAATTCTACAACTATTCCCAAAGTATTTGAGCTACTTTAATCACTCGAGTCATTCAAATCTCTTTGATACGAAATTATCAACAAACCTTCTGTTAAACAAACTGCTCCTCGTGCAACACAAATAAACAAATATTTAATTAACTCAGCGATTTGTGCGATTTTTATTGGTAATGATGATATACTAAAATTAATGAATGTGTCGCAATGCATTGAACCCCAATTCAAAGCCAAACAAACAAACAATTAAAAGATTTTATACTCCGTACTTAAATGTTGTTCAAATATAGTTATTACTTAAAGCAGCTGTTAATGCTTCCAATGCCATATATTTAATTAATAAATAATACTTATGGCTCACCTCAAATGAAATTATCAAATTCAGAGGGAGCATATAAATTGCACGATTAAAGATTGCCACAATCTATGCATATGCATACACAGATAGTGTTCATGTACACAAATATACAAATATACATACATACATACATACATCGAAATATCGATAAATCGATGTACGATTTACGGCCACTCAGAAAAATATCCGAAAATCGCATTACGTTTGACGCCAAGGGGGTAATTCACCTTATTATTCTGAAAGTTCATAATTTTAAAAAATTTCGTAACCCGTATAATTAGGGACTGGATATGAAACCGGAATTGGAATTCGAATCGGAAACGCATTTATAACCAATTGAAATTCAGAAACGGAATCGGAACTTAAATACGTTAACACTTAACACTCTGATAAGATCTGATTTCTAAAAACCAGAGAAACTTTTTTTAGTGCAATATTTTTTCTTGAGTGTATCTACTCAATTGTCTCGATACAATAAGCAAGCAATACAAAGTGCAGCTACCTGAGTAGTTAGCTGAAAAAACATTAGTGTGCGAAAACTATTAGATACAAAATAATATCTGCGAGTACGTTTCGCTTGCGTTGTGCGTTTCGGTTTCTGTTTCTTTGTCAACGCCGCTACCGAGTTGCCAAATTGCCAAGTTGCCTCGAATATGGCTATGGATATGGCCCCCTGTCGCTCTACATGGCGATGCCTGGCAGCGGCTCACCATACATGATGTACACACACACACATACATATACATATATACATATATGTGGGCACACTATAATTTATATTGTGCCACGCATAGCAACACACACTTGCTGATGCTATTATATGAATGCCTACAGCCCACCTGCATACTAATAAAGTCGTGACTGTCGAGATGGTCCTGCTGCAAGCTACTCGTAGATGGGAACCCACAGAACCCCTTTCACACACTCAGAATAAAGTCACAAAAGACCTAGAATGAAACTTCAAAAATACAACATTTTCTTAGTGTTGTAAATCATTTTTTAATATACCTAAAAAATTTCTATGAAATATTTTATAATAATAAAATTAACAAAGGCAGCTGCTGTTAGAGTTTTATATAAACTTATAAAAATTAAATAAAATAAAAAACCTGGTTTTCAGAAAGGTATATTTGAATAATAAAGTGAGTTATGCTCGCTATCGATTTTATAAAAGCCGCAACACTTTTTTTCTGAGTGTAGCGAACCTTGCACATTCTCTAGGAGCAAGGCACATCCTTTGGCGGTAATAGAATTTGGTGCTGGTGATGCGATTAGTTTTTTAGTTGCATGGCGCCAGGCTGGTGTCCTTGTCGTCATTTGAAGGCTTCATCACACAGACACGAACACACACGGACACATGCATAAATTGTGTGTGTGTGTGTGTATTTTTTTTTATTATATTCAACTTGAAGGCGAAAAGCAAAAATCATTAATTTTCTTTTAATAGTTATGGCGCTGTGCTAAAAATAATTTGTTTAAAGCAACAAACAGACAAGAGAGATATACACACATGATGTATATATAGTATATATATACATGGATGAATGTATGCTTATTTTCCTCCATCTCGCAGCATTGGAATTGACTGACCATTGTCTCGACATGGCTGAGACTGTTGAAGCTGCTGCTGCTGTTGACGCTGCCTGTCTAGTTTGTGTCTTGTTGTGACGCCTTTGTTTTTTTGGCTAACAATACAAGCTGACAAACACAAACAGACAGGCAGACATACAAACAGACAGAAGAACAGACAGACAGGCAACCCAGTTGGCAGTGAAAGCGACGTCAACAAGTGGCCCCAAATGGTGAATGTCCTTACTGGGACTCTTTATCCCTTTGGCGAGTCAATCAACGTCGTGCATTGCCTGCTTCCAATCAAGTGCAGGATATGGACCAATATAAAAGCTACAACAACATCATAAACAACAGCAGCAACAACAACAACAACAGCAACAACGGCAACAGAAAACACATGTCTCACTTGTGTGCAGCGGAACTGAAAGGGGTTTTCCTCCGGGCAAACTTGAATGCAAACATACGAATAACAGCCACTGTGTGGAATGTTTAGTACAAAATTTGAAATAGGTCGACGTGGGGCCGTTTTCCTAATCTAAAGTGTTTTTGCGGCACCATATCAGTTGATTTGCTTCTTTCGCTTTCGTGCAACTTTTATCTAAATATTTAAAATTGGTTTCGCACTTCGGATGAGGCATTTGGTATTTCTGTGATAAGGCAGCGGCACGACGACGTCA
Organism: Drosophila kambysellisi; assembly: GCA_035042185.1. Classification (NCBI taxonomy): domain Eukaryota; kingdom Metazoa; phylum Arthropoda; class Insecta; order Diptera; family Drosophilidae; genus Drosophila; species Drosophila kambysellisi. The sequence continues at coordinate 9,500,046 of JAWNLS010001251.1, forward strand.
CAGCCATAAAGACATTAAACAAACCCATAAACAAAAAAAAAAAAAACTACTAAAAGTTGGCCAAATACAAATCCCTGAGTCGCCAAGCAATCCGTCAGTTCGATATGGATACGTGCCCGTAAAGGGTCAACTACGCATTTCACTTACCTATCAAATTTCCGAGTCCGCCCCCCCTCGAAAACTTTTGGGTCCCGTCTGTTCAAAGTTTAGTTTTTTTTTGGTAAACTGAACCGTTTTCAGAGGTTGCACTAGCCTCCAATGTGTCTTTCTGCCACTGGTGCATTACTTATTTATATATTTGTGCAGGTGGATCACGTAATCATGAACGCGTGAATGGAAATCCCAATATTTGTGCCTTGGCTTCAATAATCATTGCCAATATTGGGCTTTTATGAATTTATTACACTTGACAAATTGAACAATTTCTTAATTGTCTGGCAGGCAAAACATTTTTATGTGGCACTCTCAATGAAACTGTGGCTATTAACCATATTAAACAGTTAGTACTTGCCAACTACTTGACTAACTAACTAACTGAATGATGATTAGAAAGCAGCTGGGCATTGTAAATGGGTACAGATTAAGAATTAAACAATTTTCAAAAACAATATACACAACAGCAAAATGTGAGGAAAAAAATATCAAAATTATGAAATTGTGATTAAATTACATAAATCTGAAACAGATGTTGCAAGGCAACTGTTCAGCTTTCAGTATTAAAACACAAAGTTTTCTGTGCACCTTGTAGCAAGTCTGGGGGATTTCTCCTTGTCAACTAAGTAGATAAAAACAGCTGTGCCTCATCAAAAGAAAAATAAATAAATAAATATAAATTGGAGACAATGAAAACCGATCGCTCAACAAATTCGACTGCTGTTTGGAATACAAATTGTAATGTTTTAGTTCATTTGACATACGGAAAGTAAGCAACATCCTCATTAATCTAGTAACAATGGAGATATCTGAGGCATGCATACAAAAATATATGATTTTTCCGATTAGATATACTATTTATTTATTATGTGATTTGTCACCCAGCCGCACATAATCTATCTAACTATGAGTAACTTTCCATAAAAACAAGTTATGTTCAAAAAAATCTCATGAAATTAATTCGATTAAGTTTATACTATATATTATAATATTTCGATTAATAATCAAATGATTTTTTATTATTATCTTAATTTTATTATCTATATAGTTACGTATTACGTATTTTACTACTAAAATAATGATAAGGATGGTCAATCAGCAGATCATATTGATTATGTGAGCTGATATCACTGGTATTCGATGTGCAATAATCGAATTGAATATATGATTTTATGGAGATAATGCAAATATCTCCGAAAAATTCACTTGTAGACGATTACAAATATTCCAATGCCTTTATTTTATCAAAACAAAGTCAGTTAGCCATCAATGACATCAGGCTAAATACTATTTGTAAATACGATTTTTCTCACGACTTTCCCACTGCCATAATTTTGATGGAACTAAACATTGTACTGATCTAGACTATATATATGCACAAATTTGCACGATTTTATGATACCCTTTTTAACCGTTAATTAATTGGTGCACGGTATAAAAACCAGATTATCTGGATCAGATCTCACTTTGTGTGAGCAATTTATTAAAAAATTATAGCGTTAGAGTGTTTATAAATACAACCATCGATAAATTGATTTGCTCAAATTGCGATGATTTATGATTGATGATCATGTAGCTAATCTTAATTGTTGTTAACCTAGTCGATTTTTATTTTTTTTATTTTTTTTTCATTGTTTGCCGCAAACTGGTTTTAGGGTCTAAACTCCAACTGTTCCAGCTGATTGCAAGATTAGTTATTTAACCGATTCAATGCAGACGGCAGACAGCTCAGCAATACTGACTTAGCCAAGTAAATGGAGGTCAACAAATTGCTGCTTATAATATAGAAGCAAAATGTATTGCAAAAATGCCAACATATTTTTTTATATTTACTACCAAAATACTTGAATCGACATACATACATATGTATATATATTCATACATGTTTTGTGTGCTCCATTAATCTAAATATTTTCTGCTATTTTTTTTCTGGTTTTAGATGAAGTGGGTAGCCGGCCAATCAGCCAATCAATAGATCGCCGCTTGACGCGCACACCCAAAAAATGTTTCAATTATGTTACCCACAACAAGCACACAACCACAACCAAAACCACAACAACAAACACTACAACAGCAACAACAACAACAAGAGCAGCAGCAGCAGCACCCAAATAGAAGCAGCAGCTTCACTGAATATACCAAAAGCCACAGCTTAAGCATCTGGACAAGCAGAAGCTGTAGAAGCAGCCCACAGTTGGCAGCGCCATTGAAACCCAAGAAGAACCAAACCAAACAGCGACCAAAAACAAACCGATACCAACATCAAATTAGCATAGCCATAGCAACAAGAGGAGCAGGAGCAGGACCAGGAGCCGCAGCAGCAAGAGGAGAAGCAGAAACAGGACAACGCCATGGGCTGCTCACCGAGCACATTGCACAACTCGTCGTCGACCACAGAGGCGCCGGGTGGTGTGGGCGGTGTTGGTGGTGGTAATGCCCCCTTGCCGCTGGATGGCAACGAGAAGGATGGCAGCCTGTTATTCTGCATCAAGCTGCGACGCAGCCGCATGCGCAGCTGCAGCTGTGGCGCCGTCACACTACAGAATCAGAACGGTGAAGGCAGCACAGGCAGTGCCACTTGCGGCGATAACATCATGTGCAACCAGGGGCTGCTTAATCCGATGCAGACCAAAAACGAGTCCGACTACGAGAAGGTGAGTGGTTTACTATCGCTGCCACACCCATTTACATTTATTCAACGATACCCAACGATTGACCCAACCGAACTAACATCTGTCATCTCTGTCTTAATCCCCGCCTGCAGCTCAGCACTGGCAAAAAGGATTCCATTGTGACTGTGGCAGCTCTCGGCAACTTCACCCACAGTGTGGTGCGGCGTGCAACAGGAACGGGCAGTAAGTAAATTCAACCTAAGACGTAGCATATCGTAAATGATAAGACAACACTGGTTTAGACAACATAACGTCTACGAGTGGTGCATGTGAAATATCGATTTAAATCGAATTTTCGCCCCAAGGCGGAGATTTCGTAGGGTATAAAAAAAAGTGCAAATATGTGTGCAATATTTTTGAAATTGATTTTAAACAAGTTATGGGAAATATTTTATTTTGCGGTTTGCTGAAAATATTTTGAGAAAACTCAAGTACAAGAATATGGGCATCTTTGTTGTTAATTGTCGAATTTTTGGAAATTCTATGATATGTTACCGTTATAGTTAAGTAGAAAGCTCCGCAAATTAAAACAAACTCGGAAAATTAAGGTGCTAATCGGTGGCGTTCCATTTAAACAAAAAAGCTACGTTAGTTTCAAACCAAAAATATTCTTATCACATGCTGAATCATGTTGAAATTATTTTTTGATGGAAAAGGGCATTCGAGCAACGGTGAGCGCCAAACAGTCGGCTGTTTTGTGTGTATCATTAAAGTTGGGGGAAGCAGAGCACGGCTGGCCGTAATACGATCTGCGACAAGTCAGCTGGCGCTAGCGTAGGTCTCTGGTCTCCGGTACCCAGGCGCAGATGTTTTGTGCCGACTCCAATTAACGGCTCGCCAGTAGCCTGGCTCTGAGCTTCCACATATCAATGGTGCGGGAAGCGCAGACGGTAGCAGCAGTAGTCACAGCTGCTACCCAACGAGAGAGTGGCCGACAAAGAGAGAGCGAGCGAGAGAGAGTCATTGGCAGTGGCTGTGGCAAAGGGAGAGAGTGAGAGATTATGAATGCGCTTTGCTTTGGAAACTTGATCGCGCTCAGCGAACGACAAACCGAACACTAATCGAGAGGTGATCGGAGAGCATTTTATATCGGCTCTCTCTTTCCACTTGCCGCGCTCTCCGCCTCCCGCACCGGCACGGGCAGAGCCAACGAAGCGAATTTAAAGCTCGCAATCGCAACAGCTGCTCGCCATTTATGGAGTCAGTCGCTTTGAATTGGTTCGCCGTGTCGGGTCGTCAAGCGCTTTCGCAACGGAACGTTTAGAAGCCATCATCGGCTGTGTCTTAAAGCACAAATAATAACAATAAACAATATACGATAACACACAATAATAAACTGCTGCAATCGAGGCGCATATTTTTGAACTGGGTTCGCCCAAGCCAAGTAGCTCGTTATGCAAATCGAAATCTCAGATGGTGAAGGTGTTCAAATTCAAACGTACCACATTCAACATTCAGCTTCAGGCAATGTTCGCGAGTGAGTTACAACAAATGCAACGGGTTCGATTCGCGGGCGTTTGGCCATCGCCAACTGGTCGCCAGCAGCAGCAGCACCAGCACCAGCAGCAGCATCAGCAACAGCAACAGCAGCAGCTGAAGCAGTTGCAATTGCAGCTGTAGCAGTTGCAGTAGCTGCCGTTGCTTGTTCTACTCGCTGTTTTTAGTGGCCTAATGCGACGGCACAAATTTGGCCAGAAAAGCCGTGCAAGTGACTGCAACGCGTATTAGCCAGGGTCAACCAGTCGGTAACCAAAATCGAACGCAATTAAAGCTTATGACACCAACAACAAAAATCAGCAACATGCACAAATCTGTGTGACAAAAAAAATATATATATGTATATATAAAATACCTGAAAGATCGCTGCAACGATGTGGAATTGTGTGTAGTGTGGAAAAAAACAGCTCGACGCCGCATAGCACGCCAAAATATACAACAACACCAACAAAAAAGAAGCAAATAAAATCGAATAAAAAATAGCAACAACTTATACACAACATCGAAAAGTGTTAAAATTCAAAATAAACTTCACAACTAAGTGTGCCAATAACAAAAACAACAAGTGTAACTGTGCTGTTAGCCAAAAGCGTATAGAATCCGAATTTGTCTAGCGAACTCCTGAATAGCTGAATTTACGTTAGTATCTGTAGCTATAAGTCAGCTGGCTGTATCACTATCTGTAAATGTATTTGTGTCTCTGTATCTGTAACTGTATCTGTAGTCGTGTATCTGGCTGTGTGATTTAATGCATTTGCGTGCGTTTCCATTCTTGAATTTGGTTGCATTTTTCTATTTGCAAACTGCACTTGCCAAATGTGCGCAAAACTACCAACTCATTAACATGTTGCAACGGCTAACGACCCAAACTGACACAGTAATGCAAACAGCGAAAACTAATTAGAACAACAAAAGTCACAATACCTGTATAAATATAAATATTCATATGTATGTATTAATAAATGTGTATATTTATATCACATCTCGCATACACAATTTTTCATTCGTATTCACATTTATGAATCTTAACTCATAGATGAAAACAAAAACCAAAAAAATTCACATGATAATCTGGTTTGTTTTACACGCAACTGTGACGATCTCTTAGATTCCACATTCACAATCAAACAAAATACTACAAAAAATAAATCAAATACTAACACACAAACGCACGCACCGATATACGATGCACAGCGTTGCCAGATGCGTCGAAATGCGATCCAACGATCGGCTGGCTAATAACAATAACAATCGAGCAGCAGCAGCAGCAGCAGCCACCCGCGCAATGGCGCCAAAACATCAATCAAAGCAAAATACACAAAGGCAGCAACAGCAGCAGCAGCAGCAAACAAACAAACAAACAGCAAACTAACAAAAACAAAACAAACTGAAATGCAGCGACGCCAAAAAATTCTAAATACCAGAATATCAGAACGACTCTATCGATACATTATGTGCGCCTAATCCCCGCCTGCCACCAGCTGACAAACGGCAGGTGTCCGAGTGCCAACTGCCAAGTGCCAAGTGCCAAGTGCTCTGCAATTGATCAATGTATTCCTATATATTAATCACTTGGAGGGTTCAACGCATTCGAAGTCAATTGAATTGAATTGATTAAAGCCTTAAAGTAGTTGGCGTTAATCTGTTCTTATGCCTACAAGTTTGTCGCAATTAAAATCCAATTTTGTTATTGTTGGTGTTGGTTCTGTTGGTCTGTTGTTGTTTATAGTTGGGAAGCCAGTGGCACTACTCCCGAAAGCCACGTGAAGCTTTTCACAAATACTGCTGAGACCCAGAGATTAGATTACAGCGCAGACAGGCTGTGCGTCTGTGAGCGGGAAGAACATTGAGATAGATAGAGACAGAGAGAGAGAGACAGCGAAAGAGAGAGAGAGAGAGAGAGTGGAGAGGAGAGACAATTGTCACAAACTGGCCGGTAGTGTCAATATGGCGACACTGGACTTGGCGACATGTCCATGCTGACTAGCTGACTATCACCTATCAACGGTGATGATCGCCGTTAGATAAGTTAAGCCTCCCCAGAAATGTTTCGCATTTCGCATTTCGGGTTTCGGTTTCGGTATCGGACCACAAATGAGCAACGTGCCCAGAAGCAGGCCAACTAAATTCATATATACACACATACACACACACACACACATATATATATATATTTATATAGTATCTCACTCTCTCCCGTGTGCAGTACGAGTATAGTCATAGTACATAGATGTAGATTGTGCACGCGGTTTGTTTTCTACTTGATTATTTGCTTGTATGTGAGTGTGTGTGTGTTGGTGTGTGTGTGTGTGTGTTGGTGTGAGTGTGTTTCTGAAAACGCATTATACGCCTGTGTTTCAGTATCCGTATCTCTATGTGTACTGGGGGCCTAAACATCTGAATACTATGAGCAAACTTGCCTGATATTATCTTATCAAAAATTAATTGGTTGTCATGACAACCACCAAGGCGCAAAAGATACTCTCAACCAATGACCGGCTACTCACATCCATGAAATGCTCTACGGCAGCCACATCACAAAAACTAAATTAAATACACACATATCATATATCATATCAAACATATCGTGGAATGTATTTTTAATACTGATTTTACATCATGGGATCGCTTCCCCAAATACAAAACCTACAACAACATTTAATTATTTTCTTGACGTGATATCCTTGTCTTGTCATTTATTCAACCTGTATTTATAACATATTTGACTGTCTGGCATTTTTTCGTGCCCAGTCTATATGTATATATGTAAAACATGCCTTCAAATATCACGTCTCGAGAATAACAAATTACAGGTAGACAAAATGCATCGGCACTTAACTAGATTTTTTTTTTAAATAAACAGAATAACATCAGGTGCAAATTAAATTAAAATGCAAAGAATTCTTATAATTCTCGCTAAGGGAATGCATTTTGGTATTACGTAAATTTAGAATTATATTTTAATCGATGATTGTTCTTGGTGCGTAAAATGAACTATTGTTATTATTAAACACAATTTGAAATGAAGTGCGTGCATATTTGCACATATAAATGGATTTAAATGCATCATTTTGTGTGATGTAATTCGCCACAAAGATTAAAATTCTAATCGTCAACCATTTCCAAGAAATTTATTTATAAATTTACCAACAAAAATACCAATAATAATTCGACCTCTTTAAATTGATGAAGGTTACATTTACGCATTTTGCGGTTACTTATGAAAACAATAAGTTTTAATATTTTGAGTAACCTCAAATGAACTCGAATTAAACTCTGATTAGACGATGATAAATGATGAATGTGATTTTTAAATATTAAACCTGTCATGACAGCAATAAATAAATTGTTGGGATATGTCTCTATAATACTATATCCAATTTAAATATTCAATTATAAAATTTTAATTTGCAAAACAAACTCCAAAAAACCTAATTTAAATCAAACACACTTAGATGCAGGCTTAAGCTGTGATTACAGGCCAACATAAAAGATTTTCCCGTTACCTAGCAGCCCCGGGCCAGGTCAAAAGGCGAACCAGCGAACATGCCGTTAGTTTGGTGTGTAGCGCCCAGTGCCGACGCTTGCGGTTTCAGAATCCGTGCGAGAATTATCATCTGGCAAACAGTTTTTCATAACGGATTAGTGCGGACGTTTCGCAGTGGCCTAGTGGTCTAGTCAGTACTACAATACTGCCAGTTCAGTTCCCAATTGGCCGTTGCTCGCTGTGCGCTTTCATAACATAACTTTGAATAAGAACAAATTGAGTTTTATTAAAGTTTCGCTTCTGTTCAGTTGTGGCTGTGTTTGTTTTGCAAATAACGATATCCGTAGCCACAACTGTGTGTGTGTATGTGTTTGTGTGTGTGTGTATGTGTGTGTGTGTGTGTGCTCCTGTTTGTCGAGCAGTTAAATTTTAATATTGCCTGCAGTCCGTTTGCATAGTGTCTCCATCGTCTTCGTCGTCGCCATGCACACTCGTAAATAAGCCAAGTGCTAATCGATCAAAATCAAGCGCACCTTCAATTCGAAGCGAAACGAAACGAAACGTGCCCCGTGCCCCGTCAACAGGCAACAGGCAACAGGCAACTTGTGCATACACTTTACACACTAATGAGCCGCCACTAACTGTTGCCAGTGTGTGTCCGTGTGTAACATGAGCCTTAATGTGAGCAAGTATTGTAAGTATTTTTGCAGCCACTAATATTGGCGCCACTTCTACAACTACTACTCCTGTGTGTGTGTGCGTGTGAGTGTGCTTATGGGTGTGGGTGTGTTTGTGTTTGTGCTTCAAATAGTTAAATGTTTGAGATTCAAACTGAAAATTGAACATGGCCATAGAGTGCCTGAGCATAGCCTCGTCGACCAAAGCCTAAACCAAAAGCAAATCCAAAAACCAAAACCAAAAACCCTGTTGCTTACTGCTGGCGACGTCAGCGGGCGGCTGCTGCTGCTGCTGCTGCTGCTGCGGCTTTTATCTAAACAATTTATCGATTTTCGTTTAGATTACAACGCGTACCGCTAGCCAGCGCAACTGAGGCAGGCGGACGCTAACAACGATAAGATACACACAGGCCAGGCCAGGCCAGGCCAGGCCGTATGTATTTATTTGAATATACGCAAATATTTTCTCTATATATACATAAGTGCGCGTACAAATATATATATATATATATATATGTATATATATCATCATACATAAAATGATATGATTAGGCGTCGAGCAGAGTAGAATAGAGCTGTGTATAGAGGCACTGTGGAGTGCTGAAAACAGTTACGCATGTTTATGTTTCAGGGCTATTTTTGTTCATAAATATAGCGATAGTATTGAGATACGTACTCCGGGAAAACGCACAACACATTTATGTAGTTATGCATGTGGAGCAGGTTATCATTACGCACTAATTGTCTGAAATCAATGCCAGCACAACAGCCAACAGATAAACATAGACAAACAGTCAAAATGCCAGCCAGCCAGCCAGGGAGAGATATAGCTACAGCTCCAGCTACACCGACTACAACCAAAATAAATGACAAAATTAACATAGTGCCACGAAAAATAATCAAAAGCGATAATTATGTTGAATATTTGTAGTTAATTTGCAAAGTCGTCGAAATAAGAATATACGGAAAATACAGAAGGAAAAAAAAAACAAATATATAAAAAATACACACAAAGAATAAACGCGTAAGAAACGCACAACGATGATCATATCTAGCCAGCCAGCAAACCTGTCCGGGACATCGTCGGCCCACATGAGCGATGAAAGCGTTGAAAGCGATTGCAACTGTGTTGGTGCGGGTGCGGGGACGGGGGCGGGGGCGGTGTCGGGGGCGGCCAATCTAAAGATGGGCAGGGCGGCCAGACAAATTCAAACGCACGCCATGGAGGCAGAAACACCAACAAAACCAACACCAACAACAACAAGTACAACTACAACAGCAGCAATAGCAACAACAACAACAACAACAACAAGAACAACTATAACAAGCAGAGCTTCATTAACGCGTCCGGCCTCCGAGTCCGAGCTGCTTGTCGGTAAGCGGATTGTCTTGGTATGCGAGTGTGTGTGTCTGTATGTGTGTGTGTGTGTGTGTGTGTATGTGTGTGTGTGTGTGTGTGTGTGTGTGTGTGTGTGGGTCTATGTGGGTGTGCATATTCTTAAGCGTGGGTTAAACGTACGTGTGCCCGGTTATAAAGTGTTTTTGAAATGCCAACGTTTATAATTAAATAAAACGTGTGACTAGACAAAATGTCTGAGTCTTATATGCATGTGTGTGTGTGTGTTTTTGTGTGTGTGTGTGTGGGTGGGTGTCTACTTTATTTGTGTGCGTGCGGCCATTTGCGAGTGCCAACCTAAAAGTAGGCAACACATTTGGCACAGCACACACAAAAATGTAGCATGCTTTTCAGCGCAAAAGCTTTCGGACAGAAAAGTAATAACTTAATCGTATTGCAATCATTATTGTTGCTGTTGTTTCTTTGCAGGCACAGGCACATCGGGCACCAGCTCATCCGGTGGCGGTCGTCCTGGTCACCGCAAGTCCTCACTGGCGCTGGCACTCACGCCCGAGGATGACTCAATGGACGTGTATCAGGTAATACACACACATATATATATGTATACATATTTTCTCCTTTTTTTTTGTTGTTGCCAAACCGTTTTGTGATGCTGATTAAATGTATTTGAATGCTTACGCTTCGCTGGGTTTGGGCCAGCGTTTTCGGCTGGGCAATTGTTTTTTATTTCCTTTTAGTTTTTTTTTGGCGACAACGCACATGTGTGTTACGTCTTTGATAAGGTATCTTATCAATGCTCATGGTATATGATGGACGCTCTCGCCAAAGTGAAACTTTTCCTTTTTGTATATTCTTTGGCGCTTTACATTTTACTCAATTTTGTTTCTTTAATTTGTTACTCATTAAAAAAGGCTGAGAATTAGTAGATATGTATGTGTGTGTCGTAAAAAGAGCGCCGACAGTGTGAATAAGATTATGTGAGTGTGTGTGTGTGTGTGTGTGTGGGGCTATTTGCCATTGAGTCGCATATAAACAATGCGCTGGCAGAGAAATCAAATCAATTAACATTGAAGGTGGGAAATCAAAAAGTAAAGAAATAGATTAACCGACCACATTGCCAGCTACGCGTATCTCGCCGTCGCCACATTGTTGGGCCAATTGAGTCAGTTAGTCAGTTAGTCAGTCTCCGTCGCTGTCGCGATTCGAACCGCAATAACCTGTGAAATATTCGTTTTCTAGACCACTTCATACATAACATAACTCACGACGTCAGTGTCCCATATTCCGTCAAGACTCGTTCGACTGGATTAACAAAAAATAAAAATAACACAGAAAAAAAAGAATATATAATATATATATCTCAATTTGAGCAGTCGACAACAACTACCATTTCGGCCAATAATATGTGCCGCAGTGTTTCTGTTTTTGCTGCTAACGCTTACGCAAACGCTCTGCATTTGTTGATGTTGTTGTTGCTGTTGTTGTTGCTGGCGTAGAAGGACATTTGGAGTATAATACACTATATGCAGTTTGAGCATCGAGTCAAGTGTTTTTGTTGATGTGCCCATTGATATTGTGAAGTAGTCAAGCAGCGAGCCAGTGAGTGTTATTGTATAATTAGCAGAATGCGCAATTGTTTGCCAAAAATTTTTCGAACCAAATCGTCGGCGTCGTCAACGAGAGCTGCTGCCAATTCAAACGAGTCCGACGCGGACTCCGATGCGGAGCGCTATGTAATTGCTAAAACAACAACAACAACCACAACACCAACAACAACATCTGCAACAAGAAAAAAAAATGCGACACCATCTGATCAAGTGCTTGATAATGGCAACAAAAAGCAGCAAAAGCAGCTACCAGCCAAGGCGACGACAAAGCCAAAGACAACGAGAACAACAGCAATAACAGCAAATACATCGTTGCCTGATGACGTCGATAAGAGCCGGCTGATAAGTGCTGTTAGCACAGCTAATTCTAATGGCTTAGACTTGGAGCAAATCGAGAGCAGGAGCAGCAGCAGCAGCAGCAGCAGAAGCAACAGCATCATTCAAAAAGCGACAAATGGCAGCATTTTGGCCTCGGAAATGAAAGTTGTTGGCGGAGAAATCTCATTGCCAGTGCCAGCCACACAGCTGATGGGCAACAGCTCCAGCAAAACGCCCGAGCAAATGGAATTGGAGTACGAGGCCAATGTGGCAGCGGAGGGCAGGGATATAATGACGCCACTGTTGCGCAATACAAGGACGTTGAGCATGGCCTTCGGCGGTGGTGTTGGTGCTGGTGTTGTCCCTGGCCCAGGTGGTGGAGTCGGACGCATTTTGCAGCCGGAAATAGTCGAGGCCATACGCAATTTGGACACGCAGGCATTGCGTCTGAACAATCTCACACTCGAGGATAGAATCAGGCTAACGCAGCAACAGCAACAGCAGCAGCAGCAGCAGAAGCAGCATCCGGATGAGGACGATGATTGTGTGGTTTTGCGTCCTAAAGTTTTCACCTTCGACCGGCAGTGCCACAGTTTGTACGAGCGACGTCTGCACAAGGGACCCAAGCTGCGTCTTTGGGTCGGCAGTGGCAAGAAGCCAGCGGCGCAAAGTGACGAAGATGAGTTCAAAACATTTCAGGTATTGCTGACAAGCATTCTAGTAATTGGGACAGCTTGACAGGATCCATATACACACACAATGTCAGAAAGTCGCCTCTTTTATTTACAATCTGATATGCCAGATATGATAACTAAGACGAACAAAAATAAATAAAGACATTCAATTGTCATAGCTACATTTTTATCAGTTCTATTCTGCAATGCAAAAAAACGAAAGCAAAAAATTGATTTATGATTGAATTGCGGAAGTCGTCCACATTTCTTAATCCTTCAGGCAATTACAAATAATTATAAAAATCAGAAATTTGATTCATACGTATATTTAAAGCATATTCATAAGGCCTGTAAAATTTATAATGGAATATTCCGTCAGAATGTCAGTATCAACATGAAAAGTGTAATTATTTTTTTTATTTGTGAAGAAAATTTACCATCAACAATTCGCAGCTTAATTAACTCAACATTAATCAAACATGTTGAAATTGTTGTGTTGCACTTCAGGAGTTAAGTAAATGAATAATAATAAATTAATCAAATGTTGTGTTGAATGAAATAACATATTCATTTATCGGCACTTATAAATGTTCCAAGCGATTTAATTGCTTTCGTGAGTGAAATATGTAGGGAACATTTATAAACTATAGAATTTTGTTCGTCGTGTTGGAAATGTTGCCCATAAATTCGAATTCGCACTCCATTATTTTTGAAATGTGTAAAATAAGCAATAAACTCCATAATCAATAAGGGCACTTGGCCCTGTTTATTTTAACTGAAGATTGCCAAATTGACGTGAAGTATCTTAAAAATCAATTTTTGATGAAATTGCTTTATGCAAAGCTAAGCAAATCCATTTATTTTAGATAAGCCTAATATGTAACCACCACACAAATTTGGAAGAAAAGCGCGGTTTTCTTTATGGTTATCGATTTTTGAATCAACGATTACCAGTTGTAATTTCAAAAGATGGCTATAAATAGTTTAGAAATTGGTTCCTTTTGATGTCAGCCTGTGTTTTCATTACTGGCTCGACGTACACAGTGTGTGATTGTGTGTGTGTGTGAGGGAGTGTGTGTATTTGTGTGTGTATTAAATCCCCGATTTTCACATATCGAAATTATTCATACGAGCATAATAAATCTGCAGACCAAGTCACAAAATACAGCAAATGGCGCCCCAACAATTTCCGTTGGTGCGCAAGCAATTTTATTTTAATTTATCATCATTTTAGCGACACATACACGCAACACGCATATTGTGTGTGACACACACACACACACAACAGCATACACACACCAGCATACACACACGCACACTCGTAAACTGACACGACACAGACAGAAGCTGAGTTAAGCCCTCTTATTTTGATGGCAAAGCCAGCGCTGTAGATTTTTATTAAATTTTACACGTTGCTTCACCTGGTTTCACCTCTTGCTCATCTGTTTTGATTTGTGTGTGTGTATTGCAGCGAAATCTCATGGACTTGAAATATCCAACCGTGCTACCACCGAATCCTCAACTTAAGGTAAGCTGACACGTGCCACACACCACACACCACACAGCATACAGCATACAACACCATACACTATGCTTGCTGATAGCATATCAGCTCAGCTCAGCTCTGTTCAGCTCTGTTCAACTCTGTTCAGCACTGTTCAACACTGTTCAGCTCAGCAGAGCGTTCCCCCAAATAGAGCGGGTGCCGCAGATCTCTCGCTCACCTGTCCAATTTGACTAATGCCCAATCCAATGTCAATTTGACTGCAGGCGCTTTTAGTTTTTCACAAATCGGATAGCATCTGCGAAGTAATCACGTTGGCGTGTCAGCGTCATCAACTGGACGTAACGCTGGTCAAATCGAAGGAGGAGGCACTGGAAACTCTACACAAGTCATATGCCACAGCGCAATGCTATCACCTAATTATAATTGATGCGCGCTCCACAAAGGGTCTCGATGCCGAGCACATTGCAAGGTGAGTGTGGCAAGCGTTGCGTATACGTGATGTGATTTCTCTAAACATTGCCACAAGGCAACAATGAACTTTCCACTTAACTGGCCTTCAATTTATGCTTCTTCTTCTGCTTCTATCTTAACCAGAGCAATACGTCACACACATGGACATCATTTAACGACAATAATTACGGTCTGCAAGAAGAGGTAAGTGAACATTAACCTGGCCCAAACTTTATGTTCAACTTTGTGTGTCCTCTTTGCAGTTTCTTTGAGAAGGATGACGCACTTATTGCTCTATTGGACGCTGGCGTTAATAGAGTAAGTTTCTTAATATTAAGTATTATCTCAGTCTAAATTAAATGCTAGTTTCTATTTAAACACGACACTTATTTTCTTGCAGTGCATAGCCGAGACGACCAACTTGGCGATGTGCAGCGTGGAAATGAAGCAGATTCTGCACTCGATCATCCGGCCGCATAATGTTATGTCCACTCAACAGGTAAACGCAATACGCAATTGAGTTAATGCTCTGCCACCTGGGGGCAAGCTGCTAGCTGCAGGCGGTGGCAGTTGGCTGTTCCCAGGTGCATTAATTCAATTGAGTGGCACATCGCTGCCTGACGCTTTAATCGAATTGTAAATGTAAACCACAACGCCTGCATTTTGCCTCTTGTTGCAACTACCCCACGCAGGCACTCTATACGGCCCTGCATCGACTGAAGGAGGTGGTGCTCATCACGGACGACGTGTATCGCATACAGTATGCGAATCGGGCCACCGAGCGGCTCCTCAACATGCGGCTGGTGAGTGAGCTGCCCGAGGCCGTTCGTGTGGCATGCAGCATGCAGCGTGCAACGTGCAATTGCCGACATTAATGAGATTTCCATTTTAAAATTCCATCCAACAACAGGACGAAATAATTAGCAAGCCATTAGCCGACATCTTCCACACCGATCTGTCCATCATCAGTGAGCAGGGCAGGGGCATCAAGGAGTTCGATGGCATCCTAACGGTGCGCCGTAAGGGCCTTCAGGATGGCATTCCCATGCATGTTCGTGTCGTGCCCGTGGCCTGCATTGGCAGGTAAGTGTGCCCAACACAAAAGTATACCCTGGAATTCAGAAAGTGCCGCTCAGTTTTTGTTCTTTTAAAACGCATCGTTGTTATTATTTATTTGTTGCTATTATTTAATTAAAAGGTGCTCTTATTTATAAATAAATTAGAGATAATAAAGCTCATGTAAAATATTTGATATGATGCCGTTATTTTTATTAAGAATGCATTTTAATTTCGACCTTTATGAAATTTTTGGGTATATTTTTTGCCGTGTGCAACTGAAAATGAAAACCGGTTTTTCTCATTTGCAGTGCACCCACTCATTTGATTTTCAACTTTGATGTGCCCGGTGGCGGGTTGGACTTTATTGCCACGCTGCCGCAGCCAAAGGAGGCGCCGCGCGGCTCTCTGCACTCGGTGCGCCGCTGCAGCTTCGATGTGCGCTCAATTGCCTCCGATGGACTGCGTCGCACCAGCCTGGCTAAGCTGACGTCTCTGCCCCTGGAGGCGCCCATTACCAAAGTATGACTCCATTTTGTACGACCAATTGGTTTTTCACTGCAAAAAAAACAAAAAGAACTGTTGACTCCATTCCATCTGACAACATACGAATGCTTTCAATGCCCATGTTGGGCAGTATGTACTAAATTATCATCCGTGTCCGTGGTGTGTGGTTTGTGTGTGCATACGTCAGTGTGTGAATGTGGTGTGTGTGTGTGTGTGTATCAGTCTTAATAGTAATGTCCTGCCATGTAGCATCAGTAGCAAATAACAAACAACATCTGCAACAACCACGCACAACAAACAACACACAGAGCACACACACACTGACACCGGCAGATAGCAAATTGAAAGCGTTAGAGTTGTGCGAAACTAGATCCCAATCCATGGGTTCCCCTAGTCACAAAATACATGGGAAACCACTCAATTAATTAAGTACGATTCCAAATTGCAAGCGCATTTCAAAAGGGTGCACGAATTTCAAAGAGTTAAAGAGCAAAGACTGGACACAAGTCAAATAAGTTATTCATCTCATTTAGTTAACTTTAAAGAGATTCGTATTGAATAAATAGGTTAGTTAAATATTTAAATATTAATCCATTAAATTAGAAACCGTTCAATTCAAATACCATATAACAAAAGTAGATATGAAAAGATTTACCTTAAAGTAAAATCCAATAATTTTTGTGAGTCAAGAAATATTAGATGTGGATCTCAGACGCACAACTCTAATTGAGCCAGCTGGTGTGGATGTCACAATTACTAATCCGTATCTAACAGCTCGCATTTTGGCAAAACATTTTTTGCATTTTATTTAACGCTAATCCAATTAATTAATTTTATTAACATACAGCAAAAACATGCCCGAAAATTGCACAACTAAAACTCTTGTTTTTTACATATATTCTCTTTTTTATATCTCTTATATGTTATGTTCTCTTTTACTTTTATGTTTTTTGTGTACTTGAACAACGAACCACATCATGCTAAAATATATCTATATATATATAAATATCGAAATATCAAAACACAACAACAATTGTAATAAACATTATTGTAAATATGTTAATGGTTCCGTTCACTCGCTCGTTCGCTTTGCTCTCTGCGCGCCGCTTGCAAAAAAAAATCAAAAAATCAAAAAACAACAACAAAAAAACAAATAAACAAAACAATCAACAATCAACAACGAACACACAAACTGCGCACTCGCACTTTAGATAATCAATTTACTATCACAAGTACAGGAGAATTGTTCAGCCGACGAGGCACGTCTCATAGACAAAGTCCTGGAGTTCCTCAAGCGCGAGGGACTCTACAGTCCCCAAATGAAGGAAATACGTACCGATGATCCCACAGCAACCGATCTCATTGGCGCCCTACTAACGGTATACTACTGCCATATCATATTTCAATTCATATTCGCCCTTAATGAATACAAAATTCTCTTTTAGGGTCCCAGTGTCTACTCGTCGCGCCGCAGCTCAAATGACTCCATTATCCGCACGGGCAACTCCACTCGGACGGCAACCATTGTGCCCGCCAAGATGAAGGTAGGTTTACTTACTTATTCTACATTTAATAGTCAATATACCAGTGGCTTGACTGAACATAACCAGTTGCCCTAGTCCGATATTTTTGTGGAGAAATGTGACTCCAACAATTGTAGTCTTGCCAGACAAAGGCAGAGGAAGACCTGAACCGATTCCTCTTCCTTTAAATCCCGCCACCCATGAGGAACGGAAAATCTGGTAAATAGTCATAAAGACAACTAACATTTTTGAAGTTTTCATCTTGTGCTTCTTATTCTCCAGATGTAATAATATTACATACATATATTTGAGTACATTTTAATGAATCAACGTTTTTGATCATTACAGGCCAATCCCATTATCATGGAACTTCTTGAAGAATCTCTTAGCTGGGACTTTGATATTTTCAAATTGGAAGAGATCACCGACTACCATCCGCTGCTGTACTTGGGCATGGAAATATTCCGGCGCTTCGACGTCTTTGCCACTCTGAACATTGATGAGAACGTGTGCAAAGCCTGGCTGGCAGTTATCGAGGCGCACTATCACAAATCCAACACATATCACAACAGCACACACGCAGCGGATGTGATGCAGGTGCGTAGCCCCTCAAGTGGCTGCCACATAAGTGATGACTCTAATTCATGCGTTGCATCTATTTGTGTAGGCGACAGGTGCATTCATCACGCAGCTGATCAACAAGGACATGGTAATGGATCGCATGGATCAAGCGACGGCCCTGATTGCGGCAGCGGCTCACGATGTCGATCATCCCGGCCGCTCATCCCAATTTCTATGCCACTCGAACAATCCGCTGGCTATCCTGTACAATGATCTAACGGTGCTGGAGTCCCATCATGCGGCAATCACCTTCAAGCTGACCTTGGGTAAGTGACCACAGTATTTACGACTACTTACAAATACTGACAAATGAAATGGCTTTGCAGGTGACGACAAGATCAACATTTTCAAGAACCTGGACAAGGAGACATACAAATCGGCGCGCAGCACAATTATCGATATGATTTTGGCCACAGAAATGACGCGTCACTTTGAGCACTTGGCCAAGTTTGTGAGCGTCTTTGGCAGTGAGGTTGAGCCGCGTGAGGTGAGTTGGATGGCATTTCAAATTTCAGTAATTACTTTCAGTAATTACATAATTCTCTTTAAGTAATTGTACTAGAATTTAAAAATAATAATTCTATTAACATGGATTTACTTGCAGCTCGTGCAATCGGAGGAGGAGACCTCGATACTCATGCGCCGCATGCTGATCAAGGTGGCGGATGTGAGCAATCCAGCACGTCCGATGCAGTATTGCATCGAGTGGGCACGACGTATTGCCGAGGAGTACTTTATGCAGACGGACGAGGAGAAGCAGCGGCATCTGCCCATCGTGATGCCCATGTTCGATCGTGCCACCTGCAGCATACCAAAGAGCCAGATTGGTTTCATCGAATATATTATACAGGACATGATGGAGGCCTGGGACAGTAAGTTCACCTTTATTCTAAATCACATGCAAGAAATCTAAAAATCATATTTTTCTTATTTGTCATAGGTTTTATTGATATGCCTCAGCTTATCACGTGCATGAAGATCAACTACTCACAGTGGAAGAAATATGATGAGCAGGGCGTTAATACGCTTGCCGATATTATGGCCAAGCAGCCGCCTGTGGGCAACAACAAGTCGTCCAATTCCAAATAGCATACGGCTTTCCGGAGGATATTCTCGGGTCTACTGAAGCCGTTGCCGGCACAGGCGCCTGCCACATCCACAATTGGCGAGAACGAAATGGAGGATATGCTCTAGTGCAGGCACACCCGGTCCCAGAGACGTGGCTTTCGTCGCAGTCTCTCGGCATAGGTCGCTCGTCCTTCTTGTTGATGTTGTTGTTGTTGTTGTTGTCGATGTTGTCATTGTTGCATACATATCTCGACTAAATAACGCTACCACAAAATGTAGTCTGTATGTTTGGGTGTTTGTTGTTAAAACGATTGGGTGCCAAAACGGTGCTTGCAGCAATACACACAACAATCCTCACAAGAAACAACAAACTGTCGCAAATGTTTAAGGAGCAAATGAAAACAAAACAAAGAAAAACAAACAAATATTGGGCTGGACTCAAAATTTAATATTTAAGTAACATCACAAAACAAGAAAGCTAAATTTCTATGTATATGTTAAACTGTATGTGCGCTATTAAATGTCAGTGCGTGTGTGTGTGTGTGAATGTGTGTGAGTGAGTGTGAGTGAGTGAGTGTGAATGTGTACTTCTGCATGTCATGAGATAATAAATACAAGTCTACACATAAAATCAACAAAAACTAGCAAAAATTGTCGCATATTGTCGCCTCTAACAATATGGCGTGCGCTCCTAGAGTACCTAAAACGGTATCACAGCATAGGCAACAAAATGGCGTCGTTGCCATTGCACACATACTAGTACATAAGACGTACGTGTTACCCACTATCCCATCGCCACCCCCCCTTCGCACACAAAGACAATCTCTATAAAAAAAAAATACAACTATCAAACTACTTTTATACTAAGAATCTAACCTACTAAATGGCTTTAGCCAGGCACATGTTTTCCTATAAGTATCAACTATAGGTCGATCAGACAAAAATTGAAAATTCGTGGGATCACTATTTATTAACAGATCTTTGAACACTAACTAGGGGGTGGAATTAACGACAACAACAACAAAAAACAAGGTGAAACACTTCTCCAATGAATTTTTACGTAAATCAATCAGGACAAACTGTTGTATTTATGTATAAACATAGATAAATTGCAAAGACATAGCTTGATGACAAGATGAGTGTGTGAGTGTGTGTGTGTGTGTGTGTGTGTTTGTATTTGTGTATGTGTGTGTTTCACTGCATGGATTACCAGGGACATTCTGTTGTTTGGGAGGCGCAAACGAACTAAAGCTAGAATTACATACATATATGTCTAGATACATGTATTTGAACTAATGTACAACTACCAGTTTGATTAGCAAAAGCAACAACAATTCGAATCCACATATGTAACATGCGAAATTCTATGGGGGACCCTTTCTACCACTACCTTTTATCTAATACCTAAAACACTATGATTACTGTTGACGTTTGATAAATCAAACAGAAGGCAAAAAATGTATAATTAAGTGAATCCTTTTTGAAATCTTTTTTATCTAATTGACTGAACAAATTACATATTATATATAACAAGTAAATTAATACGAATCGATAATACGTTCTTGTTAAAAAGCCAACAAAAAAGAAAAAATATTGCAAACATATGTATATATACAAATATATATATATATATATATATACATATACATACCTACAAATCAGAGCAAAAGCAAAATAATAAGTATATATACAATATAAACGATATATATATATATATACAATTTATACAACTTTTACGAAGCATAAGCATATTCAAAGGATATATTTATATATTATTATATATGTATGTATGCATGTTTGTTTGAATGCGTGTGTGTGTGTGTGTGTTCGACACAGAATAGTCATTCAGTCACACTGTTATTTGTATCTGTTATTGACATTTATCCTATGCTTACATTTTTGATACAGTTTACACACATCCCAAAACAAACGAAACAAAAAAAACCAAGCCTAAACCCGATCTGACCGATCTCCAATTTGTGAAAAGTACTCCAAGATTCTAGCTCGAATCGATAGCTCGTGAGTGCAGACCCACCTTCCAGGCCAAATTTGTACACAAAGTCATATATATGTACATATATACATGTGTATACACACATACATATTCACACATACGCATAACTTTTAACTGGACACAAATATAAATATACGAGTACATATATACATATATATATATATATATATTTATTGTTGTTAATGTGTGTATGTGTTTTAAGTACGTGTATTTACAAAATCAATGCGAAAAAGAAACAATTATTTTGAAATACATGCTCTTTAAACAAATGCATGAAAATTTCTATTTCTAAATTCTTAGATATTGTTTGTTTCTAAACAACATGAGAAATCTTTATACAACTACAACTACTGACGTATATTTGTTACCGCGTCTGTTTTGCTCCTTGCAGGTTAAGGATTATAAATGTTAAGATTTAGTCAAATTTATTGTAAAATACAAAAAACAAAAACACAAAACAAAAACAAAACGCGAATAAAATACGCAAATACATAAATCAAAAATACAAACATTCTGCATTCATTCATATTTTTTGAAAGCAAGCAAAAGATGCTTTTGCGGAATTTGAATTAGGCTCCAATGGGTTAAGGTGAGGAATATGAATAATATTTAAATAATAAGAAACAATATTTGCTATTTTTCCTATTTGGTGTTGTTTAAACAGAATAACGAGAATATCAATTAACTGCATTCCGTTTTCATTAATTTAAATGTGCTCGTCGATCGGCATTTAAACAACCTGCTTAGCTAATTGGCTTCGATTCTTTTGGACAAATATGACGTATGTATATAAATAAAGATGCGTACACATAACTTCAACTCCAAAGTACACAGGCTAAAAGCAACAACTCGTTAGCACCAAAACTTTCTTTTCAGGGCTCAACAAAGAGCGTTGCTTCAACAAAAGCTATTCGTGAAGAAAGTCTCAAAAGCACTCGATCGATTTTAATGCATTTCGAAAATCAAAACCGAAGCTGACAAAAAAAAAAAGAAAATAATTAAAAACAAAAACAAGTATATTTACAAGTTTGGTGCCGCTCCATTATATAATACAAACATATACGTATATATATACACATATATGTAAGTGTTATGTACAAAAATATGTATGTGTAGCGCCATTAGAGATGAGCTTCTCGCAAGGGAAACTGAAAGTGGCTTTTGTTGTTAGCGTTTCCATTTCGTTTCCAAATTAGTTAAACATGAGATTATCATATAAATGTGAATTGCAAATTAATAACAAATATTTATTTAATTCATTATAAGACTGAAAGATGTCTTCATTTTGTTTGATTTTTGGAAATTAAAATTTTGTAAGCCCTTAATCAAAAAACAATCAATCACAGGAGCTACATAAATATACTTTAAAATTTATATAAGTTCACTTTTGTTTCACTTTTATTTAATAAGTATTCATCGCATCGAGATCACATCGAATCACGTTCGCATCTCTGTCGCTGAGCATTGTGAGCGAAATTCTGTCTCCGGTTTCTCACGGACTGTTGCAGTGTTTAATATGGTTTTGACTGCAGAGCCGATCGGTTGAGCGCAATTTATTTTGAGATTATAAACATTTTGTTGTTGTGTCGTTGTAAACAAAGTCATAGTTATGCCCGAGTCGAGTTTCTTTGCGAGAAGCGTGCCCTTCGAGCAAATTGATAAGCTGGCCATCAGCGGTGGCTACTCATCCATTTATGCAACCAGTAAGCCAGGCGTGCCAGTTGTCGGCAACTGGGAGCAGAGATTCTGTCGCCTGACTGACACATTCCAGCCTGTCCTGGATCGGGTCTATGATTTCGAGGTGCGCGAGGACGATGTGTGGATTGTGACGCTGCCAAAGTGCGGCACCACCTGGATGCAGGAGCTAACTTGGCTGGTGCTCAATCAATGTGACTTTGAGACGGCCAAAAGCGTCGATTTGACCATACGTTCACCATTTTTGGAGTAAGTTATTTTTATTTAGGGCATTTATAATTATATATAATGGGTTATGTACCGTATCCCCATTGCGAGCTTGTACCCAGGTTCTTTACATTTATGCCTATTCCCAAATCCAGATTCAATGGCGTCGTTCCGAATGTGCCACATGACACCATCGACGCAGCTAATGCGATGAGCTCACCCCGTCTAATCAAATCACATTTGCCGGCGTATCTGCTGCCCCGCCAGATATGGACAAAGAAGCCAAAGATCATTTACGTTTATCGGAATCCCAAGGACGCAGCCATTTCATATTTCCATCATTGGCGTGGAATGGTTGGATATCAGGGCACAAAGGCGGATTTCATGCATTCCTTCATCGATGGCTATGTGAACTTTACGCCCTGCTGGCCACATGTCCTCGACTTTTGGCAGTTGCGCCACGAGCCGCACATCTTTTTTACAAGCTACGAGCGTATGAAGACGCAACTGGGTCAGGTTATAAATGATGTGGCACAGTTTTTGAAATGCCCCGTCACCGCGAAGCAAGTGGAGCAGATGAAAACGCACTTGTCCTTTGAGAGCATGCGCGACAATCCTGCCTGCAACCATGCCAAGGAGTTCGAAAGCATGAAGGCTGCGGCGGGACGCGAGGTGGAGGAGTTTAGGTGAGTAATCGAGATTTTTATAGGAACTATAATGTTCAATGTTTAATGGCTAAAAAGTGTCGATCCACACAGGTTTGTGCGACGCGGCGTTGTTGGCAGCCACAAGGACGAAATGACGGCGGACGTGATACGCGAATTTGATTTGTGGTCGGATATCAATCTGAGGGAGTATAAGTTGCACATGGATGACTTTGCAACTTACAGCAAATACAACGTAGTATAAGCCATTATGAACAAATGGCTGTTAGAGCGTCGATTAATCATTTTAATAGATTGTAGACTTAAGTGATATTTACCTACCCAGTAGTTTGATTATACAATGCTTATATGTGTTTGTTATTAATAAATGATGTTTTATTTTACGGGAATATACAAATATATATATATATAAATATTGTATGTAAGCAATTACGAAATTCAGTTAGGCATAACAATTAGTAGCAATTGCAGTATGCAAGGTAAACAGTAAACAATGCCTATGTTGAAAAATAATAAAGCGATGCATATGTATTTACTTGTATGATACTGCCTTACTATCCGACTATATACCAATTCTTATTAGCCTATTTTAAAGCCTGGAAGTCTTTTATTAGTATTCCAATTAATTATTTAGAGACAAGTATTTTGTTAAATTTACTAAAAATCATGGAAAAATAGTATATTCTATAATCAGAATTAAAAACTTGATTCGCATCACATAATTTTTATATATTTTATATTCGCAATGCTATCAGCTATCAGGGCCAAAACCGCGACCAAGCTGATAGCAAGGCATATTTTAGTTGAGTATAAGCCAATAATACTGAACATATTGTCTAGAAAGAGGAATCTGATTTTCATATTTATTTGGATTAAAAGAATTTCAGCTTAAATTCTTAATTGGCATACGAAGATTGCCATGGTTACAAATGGTTACAAGGTCGACTTGATCGAGAAATCTGATATTTTTATAGCGAAAAAGCATTTACTAAATAAAGTCACACCACAAGAACTCTAGCTAAGAAACTGTTAAGAATTTTATTTTATACGTACTTTTGGTACGCTGAATAAAACTGATCAAACAAGTAAAGAAGAGATATTGGATTTGACAACTGAATTTATGAAGTCAACGAGATATCAGAATTAGTGCTGACGACAAACATTAACACAAGCTTGTACTTTGATATCTGATATTAATACAATAATGTCTGATATTAATACAATTATGTGCCAAAAAATTTCTTAGCTATCATGTTGTAAACAAACTGAAAATTTCGCCAAGTAAAAGCGCTGACTTCTTATTACTCTACATCGATTTCTTTGCAGATTGCTGATGGAATAGCGTGTACACGCACCAGTGAAATTGGGTTTGTGAATTGAATAATTCGACCTAAACCAACAAAAAACTTAAACTTACTCTCGTCTCAGTTGGTTAATCGGTTTGAATGACTTTCGTCCATTATATTGCTTTATATGAATCATCAGCACCGACAATATGTTGTCCAAAGGATATCCGGATTGTTGAAATGCCAAATAACGAAGATTATCAGAAGACGTTCGTATGCGTAAGTGTCTTTTAGCTAGTTCTAAGTACAGGGTATGGTCTATTCTTGCTATCATTTTCCAGAATCTTTTTTATCTACGCATTTTCAATAACTTGAACGATTAGTCGTATTGTAACAAAAATACTCAGATTAAATATATCTACACATTACACTGTGCGGAGATAACAACGATTTGTATTGTTTGGCTTTTTTGCAACACCATTAGTAGACATCAAATATGCAATACGAGCAGGTCACGCCGAAGAGCTATCCGGTCAATCTGATTGACAAAGATTGGTCCGAACGAAAACTTTTCTTTTGGAGTGAGTCCAAATCACTTCCTGACATGATTCATGATATGGAGGTGAAGGAAGATGATGTTTGGATTGTGACAAATAAAAAATGTGGTACTACTTGGATGCAGGAGCTGGCATGGTTGCTGCTGAACGATTGCGACTTCGATGCGGCACTTTCCAAGGACTTGGAACTACGCTCTCCCTTTCTTGAGTAAGTTAAACATCAAGTGGGCAATCTATATACGTATAACACTTGTCCTCAGATTTGATATTGTAGCAATGGATGGTAAAACTGGTCTTGAGCGGGTAGAAGAGCTGCCATCGCCTCGTCTAATAAAAACGCACCTGCCTCTGCCCCAATTACCTCGTCAATTGTGGGAGAAGAAAGTTAAAGTGATTTATGTTTTCCGCAATCCCAAAGATGCTTTGGTATCTGCATATTATCATGGCGTTACAGTTGGCTTTATCTACGGTAAAACGTTGGAGCAATACTTCGATGATATTCTGGAGCAAGACCATGAACTCAAAAATGTTATCGACCATGCATCTGAGTTTTATCAGCTGCGGAATGAACCTTGGGTTTATTACACCAGTTTTGAGCGCATGAAATGTAATCTCCGCGCTGTCGTAGAAGACTTGTGTAAGTTTCTGGACAAGACTGTAACGGAACAGCAAATGGAACGTTTACTTCAACATCTGTCATTTGAAGAAATGAAAAGTATGTGAAGATAACATTTACTGTAACTCTGAAATAATTCTGATTTCTCTTCCAGAAAATCCGACCACAAATCACCTTTGGGAGCGCGCTCAGATTAAGCACGAAAACGACGGGAAAGAAGCTTACAAGTGGGTATTAAAATGTAATAGTAGAATTAAACGTTTAACATCGCAAACTAAATATTTTTCCAGTTTTGTGCGAAAGGGCAAAGTAAATGGTTACAAGGACGATTTGTCACCCGAGCAGATTGAGAAAACTGATAATCTTATAGCAAAGAGACTTCGACTTAACAACGTCACCTTAGAAGAACTATTGCTAGTTGACAAACTATGAAGAATTACTGTTTGTGTGCACCCCAGATACGCAAGTATAAAATAAAATAAACAATCAAACATGTTGTAAACAATCAGAATGTTTCGCAAAGCACACGCGATTCTTTTAATCGGTATGGATATATATATATATATACATAGATTATATATATATTTTTGCTGTTTGAATAGCATTTATACGAACCACTGACACCCCTTTTGCATATTAAAATGGGGCATACTTTTAGAGGTACCACGGTGACAAGCAAATAAATAACCCAAATCCCTATAGATTTTTTGAGAACATGGTATCGTACGATCAGAGGTTTTTTTTATGGAATCATCTTAGAAAATGAGTAGAAATCATATAATCCTCAATTTTGATTGATTTGCATGGAAACAGTTGTCAAGTTCTTCAATTGGAGTTGTTTTTCTTTGCTTATGCTGGAAATATAAGTTTGTATTTCTAGCACGGCTGCTTTTTTTTTTAGTGCCAAAGTAAAGAACGAAGCTGATAATAAAAAAAAGACCAAAACAAAACAACGCGAAATCAAGCTTGATTGCATACAAAAAATATAACTGATGGAATAGCATGTACGCGCACCATTAACACAAATTGGGTTTGTGCATTGAATAATTCGACCTAAACCAACAAAAAACTTAAACTTACTCTCGTCTCAGTTTGTTATTCGGTTTGAATGACTTTCGTCCATTATATTGCTTTATATGAATCATCAGCACCGACAATATGTTGTCTAAGGATATCTGGATTGTTGAAATGCCAAATAACGAAGATTATCAGAAGACGTTTGTATGGTCTATTCTTGCTATCATTTTCTAGAATCTTTTTATCTACGCATTTTGAATAAGTTGAACGATTAGTCGTATCAGTTACAAAAATACTCATATTAAATATATCTTTCGTACGCTGTAAGTAGATAAGAAAATTTTTTTTTTTTTTGTCTTTTGTTGCTAACAATTTTTTTTTATTGCACATATAAACATAATTCTCGCGATTTCGCCCAGCACTGAGCACAAAACATGCTTACTTTTATTATGTTGTTGCCTCTCTTTATGGCTAATTCTGATCTATATGCGTATATAAATACGCTGTGTTTTTAAAACACCATTAGTACACATCAAATATGCAATACGAGAAGGCACACCGAAGAGCTATCCGGTCAATCTGATTGACAAAGATTGGTCCGAACGAAAACTTTTCTTTTGGAGTGAGTCCAAATCACTTCCTGACATGATTCATGATATGGAGGTGAAGAAAGATGATGTGTGGATTGTGACAAATAAAAAATGTGGTAC
This sequence comes from Drosophila kambysellisi, assembly GCA_035042185.1. Taxonomy (NCBI): domain Eukaryota; kingdom Metazoa; phylum Arthropoda; class Insecta; order Diptera; family Drosophilidae; genus Drosophila; species Drosophila kambysellisi. The sequence goes on from JAWNLS010001251.1 coordinate 9,527,987, forward strand.
TACTTGGATGCAGGAGCTGGCATGGTTGCTTATCAACGATTGCTACTTCGATGCGGCACTTTCCAAGGATTTGGAACTACGCTCTCCCTTTCTTGAGTAAGTTAAACATTAAGTGGACAATATACATATATACGTACAACACTTGTCCTCAGATTTGCTTTTGTAGCAATGGATGGAAAAACTGCTCTCGAGAGGGTAGAAGAGCTGTCATCGCCTCGTCTAATAAAAACGCACCTGCCTCTGCCCCAATTACCTCGTCAATTGTGGGAGAAGAAAGTTAAAGTGATTTATGTTTTCCGCAATCCCAAAGATTCTTGGGTATCTGGATATTATCATGACGTTACAGTTGGATTTAGCTACGGTAAAACGTTGGGGCAATACTTCGATGATATTCTGGAGCAAGACAATCAACTCAGATATGTTATCGACCATGCATCTGAGTTTTATCAGCTGCGGAATGAACCTTGGGTTTATTACACCAGTTTTGAGCGCATGAAATGTAATCTCCGCGCTGTCGTAGAAGACTTGTGCAAGTTTCTGGACAAGACTGTAACGGAACAGCAAATGGAACGTTTACTTCAACATCTGTCTTTTGAAGAAATGAAGAGTATGTGAAGATAACATTTACTGTAACTGGAATAATTCTGATTTCTCTTCCAGAAAATCCGACCACAAATCACCTTTGGGAGCGCGCTCAGATTAAGCACGAAAACGACGGGAAAGAAGTTCACAAGTGGGTATTAAAATGTAATAGTAGAATTAAACGTTTAACATCGCAAACTTAATATTTTTCCAGTTTTGTGCGAAAGGGCAAAGTAAATGGTTACAAGGACGATTTGTCCCCCGAGCAGATTGAGAAAGCTGATAATCTTATAGCAAAGAGACTTCGACTTAACAACGTCACCTTAGAAGAACTATTGCTAGTTGACAAACTATGAAGAATTACTGTTTGTGTGCACCCCAGATACGCAAGTATAAAATAAAATAAACAATCAAACATGTTGTAAACAATCAGAATGTTTCGCAAAGCACACGCGATTCTTTTAATCGGTATGGATATATATATATATACATATACATATATATATATATATATATTTATATATATAAATATATTATATATGTATTTTTGCTGTTTGAATAGCATTTATACGAACCACTGACACCAATTCTTTGGTTGGTGCATTAAGTAAATCGTGACAAGCAAATAAATAACCCAAATCCCTATAGATTTTTTGAAGACATAATATCGTACGATCAGAGGTTCTTTTTATGGAATCATCTTAGAAAATGAGTAGAAATCACATAATCATCAATTTTGATTGATTTGCATGGAAACAGTTGTCAAGCTCTTCAATTGGAGTTGTTTTACTTTGCTTATGCTTATAACTTTGTATTTGCTGTCTTTTTTAGTGCCAAAGTAAAGAAGCTGATAATAAAAAAAGACCAAAACAAAACAACAAACAAAATCAAGCTTGATTGCATAAAAAAATATAACTGATTCTAAAACATTGTAGTTACTTACTTGCTGATCAAGAAATTAGCATTATTTTATAAGCCTGCAAATCCAGAAAGAGAAACTGATGATTGTTTACGAATTTGTGTAGAAAGTCAAGCTGTCGGGAAAAAACTGATAACGCGCCAACTTTACTGATAAGCAAATAATAATCCACACACTCAGATCGGCTGTTGATCAGTACTCACCGAATAGAGGAAGTGTTCATAGCATGGCATCTGTCCAAAATAGCCTGAAAGTTGCGCTGAGGAAGCGCATGCCTGAGATCCTCAGCTCTCTGACGCCCGATGCCATCGCCAAGCAATCAAATGCGGTTACCTCAAAGGTTAGTTCTAGGTTATATATAATCTTATCAGTGTTTTTAAACAGCATCTTTATGTTTCAATTTATGCAGGTGGTGGCGAGTGAGGAATTTCGTCAGGCGCAACGTGTTAGCATCTATTTGAGCACCAAAGATGAATTGGATACCACAGAGCTAATCCGGGAAATGTTTCGACTGGAGAAGACGGTGTTTGTACCCACATATCAGGGTAATAGCATGAAAATGGTGCGTTTACAGGATATGACGGATTACGAAGGATTGCCGTTGACCAAATGGAACATTAAGCAGCCGGACTTCAAGGAGAGTCGCGAGGATGCCTTTACGAATGGTAATCAATCAATCCATCGCAATACGACTTAATCATAATGTGTCCTTACCATACCTTGCAGGACATGGTATTGATCTGTTTATTGTGCCCGGCGTGGCATTCACCCGCAGCGGCGATCGCATGGGTCACGGTATGGGCTACTATGATAAATATTTAAATCAACATGCGGTCAAGTATCCGAATAAGAAGAGCACAATTATGGCACTGGCACTCAACGAACAGATCGTTAGCAAGGAGGAGCTGCCCATGGAGGAGCACGATGTGCGCTTGAATTATGTTATTACAGAGAGTTCTTAATATTTAATCACGTTACATACAAAATTGTATAAATTGAATATACACAAAACTAATTTTTATATATGCAATTCTATCGTTTGATTCTAACGCAAATAGGGCGGTCGTGATCGCAGGCCACGCCCACGAGGTCGTCCACTGTAATGGGGCGATGTATAATGTGAATCGCTGTTGCTAAAGTGCGATTCAGAATTGCTGGAGCGATACTGCGTGCCAGGAGACTCAGACCAACTGGATGGTGAGCCAATCCTCATAAGTTTCTTTTGCCTGCAAAACGAGAAACTCATTAATTAGTAAACAACTATAATTTAATACTTATATAACTGCTTACCTGTAAGCCGCTGCCGCTGAGATGCGTGAGCCACGATTGCGACCCACTCGTGAGCCGCGCAGCATTGAGGGTATTTTATTGTATCCCGTTGGCCCAGTCGGCTGGGCGCCGCAAGTCTCCAGCGCTAGGAAATCATCCACATGCAGCGACGGCGGTCGCGAAGTGTTTGGCGGCCGGGAGCGGAACAAGTCGCCACGGGAAGGTGGCGGCCTGGCAAATCCGCGTCCCCTCACTGCACTCACAAACATTTTCTTCTCAGGTCGACCTGTTGCGGGCTCCACCTCGACGCGCCGTGTGCGGAAACAGGGCGCTGTGGGCGTCATTTCGCGATTGGATTGCGGTGAGCCCGATAAGTGCAGCACCCGCTTGCAGTCGCCGGTAAGATTCAAATCGGGATTCAGGCATCCATTGGCCAAATCCGTTAAATCACAGGCAATGCGTTCGTACAGCGGCTCATCCATATCCTCAATTACCTCAATGGGCAGCGGATCTAGCCAGTAGCTTGCCGTCAGCTGTGCATTCTCAGCCGTTGCACAGTAGCGCGTAAAGATTGGACGTGCCTCGTATTGGGTAACAATGCCCTCCGCTTGCGGCAGATAGGGCTCAACGCTTAGCGGTCCAACAATACTTGTGCTGCCAGTTGCAGTGGCATCAGTATCTTCGGTTTGAGTAGCCGCTGTTGGGAGCGTCTCCTGATCAAGCCTGGATGCATGCAGTGCAATGAGCTGCTTCAAGTCCAACAGTGCCGCCTCATTGACTAAGGCCTTGAACTTCTCAAGCACTTTGAGTATACGTAACAGCACCGGCGCCCTCTCTAGCTCCACATCCTGAAACTCCAGGAGCTGAGCGAGCTCCACGGCACCCAGCTTAAGCGTACGCTGCGGCATTGCGGACATTGCTGGCGGTGGCTCGATTTGTGTCAACGAACGCAACAGTAAAACTAACGACTCAATGTTGGCATGGAACTCTACTGTCTCATTGTGGAGTATAACACGCTCCATCCACGCCTGGAATTCGCTAATCTTCTGCTTCATCAACTGTGCCAGGTGATAAAATGTGTAGCTTCATGGAAGGAATACAACAATTAAAATCATAGAACGAAACTAGGAATTTAATGCTTACTCATGCTCGGTGAGAATGACCAGATTGCGAACGGCCAATATAGAGATGCCGTGTGTCACCTCCACGCTGGTCAGATTGCTGAAGACGGCATCGATAACACGTGGTAATAGCTCCTTGGGCGGCAGTGCAGCAGACAAATTGAGGGTTGGCTGTGCAATTGATTTATATGAAATTAATGAAAGGCCCGAGTCGAGAAAACTGTCTAAAATACGATGCACTGCCTCCTGGCAATTGGAGACCACATCGTTAAACTCGTTCAATGCCAACAGCGACTGGAACAGTTCCCAAAACTTTCCTGACAATATGGAGAGCATGGAGCTCTTGAGCGGGGCAAATGCACATAGACGCGTGGAGAAACGGAGTAGACGCTCCAAATTAGTGGTGGGCATACAGTTTCCACTCTGATACTCGGTGCAGAGCAACTCCATAATAGTCTTGGCTATAAGCAGCGTCATGTTTGGAGCTAAATCCGATAACTGCATGCAAACGCGCTGCAGTAGTTCGGAAAGCTGCGGAAAACTTGATGGGGCCAACGCTTCCACCAACTTGGCAATCTGTCCGCTCTGTGGATGCAGATGTGCGGACCAAAGCTTGCGTTCGGTAATCAAACGCTGCCTGTGCTGCAGCTTCAGTTGTTCACTCATCGGTTGTGGCATCGGCAGCGGCAGTGGCAACAGTTCCGCCAACAATTTGAGACCCGGTATAAAATTAGCTGGTCCATCGATGTTCTTCAGTACTTCACGTATCATTTGCGTCCAGAGCGACTTGTGCAGAGACTCCTCATCCTGCTCGTCCGGCTGCGTATAGGCCAACAGCGCTTGCACCACCTCCAGTTTGCACTGTTCCACTTCGGCACCAGCCTGACAGCGTGATGGGTAATAGTAGAGCAGATAATATACCTTGACCAGATGGTCGATGGCGGTCAGATCTTTGTAGGTGCCATCGCGACACCGAATGGCATAGGTGAGAAGCTCGCGTAGTATTTGCAGCGTTGGCAACATAATCTGGCAGCAGTGCACTCCCTGAATGGTCATCAAAGCGGGCGCATGCATTCCCGGCTGTTCAAAATACGTACACAAGCGCTCTAGTATCTGGATCAGTAGCTGCACCCCGTCCGCTGAATACAGCTGAAGGGCGACAAAGCGGTGCTTGAGCTCCTCGGTGCCCATACGCTTGCAGGACGACTTAACGCCCGGAGGCGGCGCCGAATTGGTGATAACCAGGTATCGCAATATGCGCAATGCCATTATCAAATCACCTGGAAAGGTGGTCAGATAGTCCAGAGAACGCCCAATGACCTCAACCAAAGGCAATATGTCATCGTAGATAAACACATTGATCGCCTCCAGTGGCTTCATGTACACATACATTTCCTGCAGCACAGCTGAGACAGATGGCTCGAAGGTTTCATGATTTTTGGCCAGTTCCAGAATAACAGAGCCATGCTCGATTAGATAGTCAAGCTGCTCGCAATAGCGCACACATGCATCGACCATATCCACTGCATAGCTGAGCACCGGACTCTTGTATTTGGTGCCTGGGGAGCTGAGCTGTCGCTGTGACTGCAGTCGCTGCTCCTTCTTTATAAGGTCCATGAATATCTTCAGATTGTTATTCATTCCGAGCACCTCGACTGTGTGCTGTCTTCCACTTGGATCGCATGTCTGCGAGTATATCGCATGGATGTGCGTCGCCACTTTAATCGCGTCGTATTCCGGCGCTGCTGCCGTAAAGACAATAGCGTCTAGGTGATAACGTGTCTGCACCTTGTAAGCCAACTCAATGCCCAGTCGTGCTAAGCGTGGAAAAACAGGTCGAGGAACAGGAATTACTCTCTGGTATGTCATCAGTGTGACTCCAGTATTGAGCTCCGTTTGCACTCCTATACTTTCGCTTCCAGGAGTTTCCGCAGCAGAACCTTCTACGCTCACATCCGCTGCGATCTTTTGCGAGCTGTCCGACGATTCTATGGACACATTTGTCGGATCTGTTTGAACTGTAAGATTATTATTTAGATTATAGAAACGACAGGTAAATCTGTAACATACCTTGCTGTTCCTTGTATATAAACGTCTTGGGTGCCGTTGGCACTTCATCCAGTCCGAGCAGTATGGCGACAATAGCTTGCGTCGCTTCAAAGGCATCGTCCACAAAGTAATCGATTCCCACATGGGATTTAAGCAGCGCATGTAATAGATCCAGTGTGCACAGGAATGTGGTCGCTGGCAAATCTTTGGAGTTGCTCAAAATTAGCAGCACTGATTCGGCCAGGCAATGCTGCTTAAAATAGGATTGCAGGGCATTGCCGAAGCTACGCTGAGCATTTGGATCGGTGACCAATTCGAACTTCTTGGAGACAGGCAAAAAACGACGCGGCTGCTGAAAACTTAGCTGATTGACCAACAAAGCATCCATGAGCATCTGAAAGGCGAATTCGATCTGTTGGCAGACCTTGAGCAGAGGTAGTTCCACCTTGAGGATGAAGAGCTGTGTGCAGTTTTTCTGCACACACTCCAGCGCCTCGTAGAGATGCAGTTTCTTGACGATGGCCTGCAGTGCGTATTTGATGCGCGTTAGCTTGGCAGTATTGAGGAACTCGAGTAGTCTTTGATAACCCTTGGTTTTGTCACCCAAAAAGTGGCGAATGCCCAACTTTGTGTCGATCATGGAGTAGACAGCCTTGAGCAGCTGTAGCTTAATCGATAGCGCCATATAGGGCTCCTGATAAAGGCTAAAGACCGCTTCGAATGGATCAAAGTTGTGGTGCTGCATCAGATGCTTGAACAGCTCTTCATTCGTCATCAGCAACTCGGCCATTCGGGCGCCGAGTTTAATGTGTCGTATCTTAAATGCCGGCTGCGGTTGCATGTAAGCCGCCTGAAAGCTAAGCGCTATCTGTAATATGTTCGCCGCTTGACGCAGATGTGATTCATCGTTCTTGAAGAATTGCTGCAGCACAAAATTGCGTCGCTTGTAATGGTGCATCAGGTAGCCCAGCTGATTGTTTAGCTGCTCGCCCAGGTAGACAAACTGTTCGCGTTCGTCGACGGTGACGCCGCCGTGCTCCTCGTTAAAAGCGCTTACATTGTCCCAGCGTATTTGTAGCGATAGCTTTTTGAACAGCAGTCGCAGCGTGTCGAGCTCTTTGCCAAAATGCGACAACAGATCACCATTGTAAAACAACAGCGGACGTTGCCATGGCGCGAAGGCGTCTATTGCCGGCGGTGCAGCGGCGGCAGCTGCCTCCAGATTTCGTTCGTACTCTGCGGCAGCAGCTGCATCAAGTGCCGCTTCCTCGTCTTCCAAATCATCGCCAATAATCTCATCATCGCTCAGAATCGGCTCAAACTGCTCTTGTGGCGTATCCGAACGCTCTCGATCCCGCTCTCGTTCTCGCTCGCGTTCGCGCTCCTCTTCCTCGCGTTCGCGCGGCAATGATTCCGAGGAATGTCGATAGCCGTGCGAACTCTGCAGCTTATAGTGCGAACGAGTATCATCATCGTCATAGTCCATGGTGTCCGGTGAACGTGGTCGTGTAGGTGAATCAATTGAAACGGGCGGAGTACGTGGCCACTTGTGCTCATCGGCATCGGAACGCGAGCGCTCCGACCTCTTACGACGCGATCGATGGCTGGAATACTCTGGTGAGCGCGACCAGTCCCGCTGTGCTTTGTCGCGTGAGCTGTGAGTGAAGAGACAAGGAAACATGACAGCAGTTGAAAAACAAAAAGGTTAACTTCTAAAATGTATTTACCAGCGCAGATATTCCCTGTCGTTGCTCTCCGAGTGCGTATGCGTGCGCAGAGGTGGCGGCGAATGATCCGTGGAGTGCGTGGAGCGTCGCAAACGTCTTAAATCACGCTGCTCCTCATCCGCATGCTGATGGTAATGATCACGCGACATACCATACTCAATGTCGTCGTGTTCGTAGTCGCTAACATTGGCCTTATGTGCAGCCGTCACCAGCAGCACCTCACTTGGCATGGGCTCAGACCATTCATCCTTGAGCACTTCGTCCGGCAGGAGAACATTATGCACATTGTCGCCACTGATATTGCACATCTCGGGGCCCGCCATTGCTGGCTCGCAAGGCAACGTTGGACTAGCAATGGGCTCCGTTACCGAGTTGGTCAGGATACCGTAGACAGCTAAGGTAATGGCGCTATACCAGCCCCGGAGGACGAGACCATCGGTTGGTATCTTTTCCTGTGAGCAGTCAAGGTGTATGCAGTCGTTCTGGTTGTATCGGAGCAGGCCCAAATTTTCAAATGCAGAGGCACCCGGCATTCCCAAATCATTCACAAAGAACTCCAGATCGAATTTTGAGGGATTCGTGGCGCCCAGACGAACGCCGCCTGGAAAATCCGCTTGGACGCGAGCGCCCAATGGTATTATGCGCACTTGTGTGATAAATACCGGCTTCGGAAACTGCACTAAGTCCAAGTTGATGTCCTTTGAGAGGAATAAAAGGATTTTAGTGATTTTTCTGTCCCACACACATGTTGATTACTTGAAAAATGCAAATTTCTACTTACGGTGACTTCTTCGTGTGAGAAAGTGTCAAAGAATAGCAATTCGGCTCCATCATCAGCATCTTCCATTTTGACTTGCGATTGAGACCCGTTAACACAATCAATTTACTTGTTACAAGTAAATTTATATTTAAAAATAAAAATAAACAAGCGTCCGTCGGCAAATTTTTTGTTGCGAACTAGTAAAGTGTGACCGTGGCAACGTATTATGTTTAAAATATCGAATTGGTGCTGGAATTCTGCACTCCGATAATTTTATTTTGAGTCTCGATAGTTGTGATGAAAATCGTTCAATTGCACGATAAGCCATGTGGCAACCCTAAATTTAACCGGCTCACCGCTCCGGGCACACTTGCGGCATACAAGTTTAGTCAGCAGAAGCGTCGAGTAAGTGTTTTGCGCCACAATTAATTTATATATATGTACATGCATATATATTAATGTTTCTCTTTGTGTGAAAACAAACAAATGCGCACCTAAAAATATGTGCATACATGAGTGTGTAATTTTCTTTGTTGATTTTTATATGAAGTGTAGAAATTTTTGACGAAATCTCGCAGGTCATCGTATATTTTAATATTAGTTTTTTTTTTCTTTTGTCTATTTCCAGATTATTCATCTACGTATTTTTCATTGTTTACTGAACAGAATGTTCGTTGTACGCCGTAGCACAGCTCGTTTGTACCCCGCTGGAGTGCAGTAAGTTTTCACCTATTAATTAAATGCTTATTAGCACCTCTATAAATTAACTGAAAACACAAAACAAAATGTGTTAATTATCAATTGCTCATATGGTCATACGTAACTTTCGTCAATTAGTTATTGCTGATAAGATAAACGCCCAATTCGAGACCCGAAAATCTATTTTCGCTTGAACCGGCACTAAATACAGCTTTATTTAAATGTGCATGTGTGTGTGTGTTGCTTACGGCTTCATCGTTACATAACAAGCGCAAACAAGTTAATGTTTTTTCTTAATGTTACTTCTCTCTCCTCTCTACCCTCAGATTGGCCAAAATGAGCGGCCAGTTGGGCGATTTGGGCAGTGGCGCCGGCAAGGGCGGCGGTGGCGGTGGCTCCATTCGTGAGGCTGGCGGCGCCTTTGGCAAAATGGAGGCTGCTCGCGAGGAGGAATACTTCTACAAGAAGGTAAGTTGCAAATGCAGCTCAACACCAAGGTTTAAATATATACAAAATGTATTTAAATAACGTAGCTTTTTAAGCTTCGATAATACAGTTTAAATTTTTACCGCAATTTGAAATGTGCATGATAATCTAGAACAATCGATGAGAAAGTGTGGCAACACTGGTTTTTTCCACAGGAGTTATGAAATTTGCTTTAGTGGCAGGGCAAGCCGTGGAGCAGCTCATGCACCCCACACTTTTGTATGCGATAATTGACTTCCTTGAAATTGAGCCCCGCCCCGAAAGCCTTTTGCAAGCGATTCGACAATGCCCACATCTCCTCTTTGCCCTCATGGTTTCGGACAATCTTCAGACCGCTTGTGAATTGCAGCCTTTGCTCATCGGCGATGAGCATCGCTAGATAGTCTTGATTGTACGGCTGACGAATGTTCCAGGCTAGTATGCTTGCTGGCTGCACCAGTCCGCACAGCAGCATGCCCGTCTCGCTCATCGCCGTTCCCACACACTGGCTGCCCCGTTTGCCCAGCAATGAGAATTGATCCAAACCAGCACTGACATCGTTACGCTTCCATATGCTCCCATTGTTGACCACCTGCAGTGGAATGGCCATCTGCCAGTCGCTGGACAGCGAGTGGAAGTACAGCATTCGCTCCATGCGACCAGCTAGAGCGTGTGGAGTCAATGTGAGTGCCACTGTTCCGTCCCAAAGTTGAAAACTTTCGCCGGCTACTGTGAAAGTGCCAAAATCTGGATGGGGATAAGTGTACTTGTTCTCGATGCGCCACGATTGCTGCGCAGCCACATCATAAACCACAATGCCATCTCCAATGGAGTCCGCCATGTAGACATGCTTCACATCACAGTTTTTTGCGTCCAGGTCAATCGTGGGCGTGACGAACCGACTAACGCCCTCTTTATACATGTCGCGGGGCATGCGATAATGATGCACTACGCCACCACTTGCCAGATCGATGGCGTACAGCTGTGGGGCACAGTGCTGCACAAAGTCAATCTCGCCACTGTCCAATATCCACATGCGTCCACACTCGTCGATCTGTGTGCGATACACGGATGTCAGGCCATTGCAGTCTGCGCCATGGGATTGATGCCAATCGTAGCTAGGATAGGGTCGCAAAACTGTCCCGTTCTCTTGCACCTCATTGGTCATGTATGCTAGGGAATAGGGCACGCCCTTGACGAATCGAGGGATGGTCACGAATATCGAAGGCGTTTTGTCCCCATCTGTGAGAGAGAGAGAGCGAGAGAGAAGTCGTTTATATTCTATTGAGAATAAACTTGAACATACAACAAATGAGAGACACGCCAGTGCAGTTTACACACAAATAAAAGTTGCAAGAAGTTTAGTTTCAGATTGTTCAAGGTCTTCCTCACTCTAAAACGCCTTTAATCTTACGCTTTTTTTTAAAGCATTTTTGCCTTTCCAAGTTTTAATTACCAAATAATTTAATTGCAAACATCCATTATAAGAGAGCTCTTGTTTTAATGAAATGTTTCATTTCTAATTAGTAACTTACGTGTGTAGTAAACATCCACATCGATGGGAATAACACTATCCGGATTATAGAGACCTTCGCGCAGGACACGCTCCTGTTCCTGGACCGTTGGGAAACTCAGTACCAGGTTGCGCGCCTCAAAGACCTTCTCCAAAGCCATGGAATGGTATGAGCCGCCAGGTCCTGTGCCATATTGTCCTGCTGCAATGCCTAGCCAGCCGCAAAGCAATCCTATTATTATCCCGATGTAATGCTGACTGAGATCCATGCTGCTTGCGTGACCTGCTCTACGTAAGACCTAAACGGTAACTGAGCACGGGCTGCCAGTAAGCGCTCCATGTCTTTCTAATCTGCCTATTAGCCGTAGCAGCAGCTCCAGCTTCACAGCAGCGACAGCTAACCAGACCAGACTTGATCAATTGGGTCAGTTTTGTGGCAAACTGGTTTAATTGCACATTAAAAGCTTGCATTGAAATTCTCATTGTAGCGATCTTGTTTGTGTCACTGAAAAAAAACAAAATCAAATAACCGAAAAATATAACCTAACCATTTTGGGGGTATAATTATGCATAACTTCCAACCACTTCCAAGCACTTCCAGTCACTTCCACTCTGTGCCGCACACGCCATCAAAATGAAGTCCATTGATCCCCCGTTGAGCATGTTGCAGCATCAAATCATGTGTACCCTAACAGAGAGCTTAACAAAGTGTCTCGGGGAATTCACCTCTCTCAGATCTGTTTATATATGTGTTTACTAAAGAGCTACGAGTTGTCACAAAATTTCTCTTTTCGCATGTATTTAAGAATTGGGTTTAGGTGCTGGTGAACTCACAATACTTTGTTTGATTTGAAGGTGCCTCTATAAATAACAAAAAACAAAACAATTTTCGTTTCATTTTGAAACTTATTCTTCTTTCAGTTTATGTAGAGTATTCAGTATTCGCTTTACTGCTACCTATTTAGTTCATTCATTGCTTATTTACAATCGGATTTATTGTTTTCCGTCCGTTTAGCAGTTGCCTTACAGCAAATTCCACTTGTTCCACGTGTCAGAGAAATCATCTTTAGTGCGTAGCATTATTGATAAGCCGACTTTCAACTCTTGTGACTGAATTATTTAAGGTCATAAAAATGATTTCACATCTCACATAACGAAGCTCGACAATGAAAATACTCTGGTTAGGTTAAAAAATGTTGTGTAAATTTTATTTTTATTGGGGGAAACCAATTGATACTCTTATTGATAATATAATATGTTATGTATAGCATTAGACAAAGACCAAACGATTAGTCAGATCTTCGTCGCTTGCAAAGTATACCCCACTGTGAATATCGTTGAGTTGGCGGCGCAAAATGCGGAAATTCACTTCGTTTGAATTTAAAGTACCGCTTGCAATTTTCTACAAAAGGACACTGTCAGAAAATGCAAAGATAAATGAGAAAATAAGTTAAACTAACCTGAAAACGATTTGAGAGCATCCAAAGTTCCTCTTGACCAAGGGTATTTCGCACCACCTTCATGCCACTGACAAACTGCAGGTCACCGGACTTGGCAGGCAGATTGCCAAAGTTACGTGGCGTGTAGGGTGTATTCGTGTTCCATGCGAACAGCTTTATTGGATTGAAAGTGACACAGTACAGATTGTTGCGGCTGTCCATAGCAGAGGCACCACATTCGCTTTTGCGCCTGCCCAGCAACTTGAACTGTTCCGGCATACCATCCGGAGCATCCGCCCAATTCGCCCGCCTGTTTATCACGTTCAGTGGCACCGAATACTCACTGACACTGGCCAATGGATGAAAGTAGAGATTACGCTTGTCATTATTCACAGTGAAGATGCCGTCCATCAGAATGAAACTCTCGCCAGCAATCGTATGTTGTCCATAATCCGGATCTGGATACATAAAACGATTCTCGATACGCCAAGCAGCATTCGCTTGATGATCATAAACTATGAGGCCATGATAGGTGACATCCGGTATATAGATCATGGTGCGTGCACAGTTGCCCCGTGGAGGTGGATCCTGCACCAGAACATTGGGCGCTATGAGAAGCGAGGCACCTCGTACATAAGTATCATTCGGGAAGCGGAAACGATGCAGTAAACGATCATCATTCAAATCGAATTGCAGCAGCTGCGGCGGACAATGCTGCACGCCACCCACATTGCCTGAGTCAATGACCCACATCTGATTGCACTCCGTAATCTGCAATAAACGTTACTATTGTATCTCTACTAAACATAGGAACTAATCCTAATCCAATACTTACAGCCACACGAAAAGCTGAGGTTATCTGATCACAATTGTCACCATTGTTGTTGTGCCACGCAAAGTTCGGATACGGCTGCAACTGGGGTCCACGGTTGCCCATTTGCTCCGATACCGTTGCTAGTGTGTAGGGTATGCCACTGACGAAACGTGGAATAGTGGTAAACACACGCACCTGTCCATTGGATAAATATTGTGGCTGCACATCAATTGGTGTACCAACTCCCTCCTTCAGATTGCCATCTGTTTGCGCCTTCTGTCGATCCTGTTCAGAGGCAAAACCATACTCCAATCGCCGCCATTGTTTTACTGTCTCCACGCTGCGCCTTTCACTATGCCCATTTCCATAGCCATTGTTTTGTGGGTTTCCGTGGCCAGCCACATTGCCCACAATTGACGCAAATCCTATCAGAAGAAGCGACAACCGAACTCGACGCTTACTTTCTCTTTGTTGTCTCATTTTGAATAGTTTCTCGATTGTCGATGCTCCGACCGGAATTGAAGTCTGCTCTTATCAACGGTTTTTGTAGAATTAATTTTGTTTATTAAATTTTGTTTACTTTTATTTTGTTTTTTTTAGCAACAGATAATTCTGTATTTAGGCATACGCTCAAGGGCGCCTTACTTCAAAATTCAGTTTATTTGCTCTTTTTTCAATGCTAGGTGTGTCTATCAATAGAGTTGCCTTGAGTTGAAGATCAACTTTCTTGGCAGATTCTTAGCATTTCCTCACGTTTATGTCACTTAGGCTGGCAATTCACAACTAAAACTGGCTTGAAAGCAACGCAAGCCGATAACCAATAACACTGATACAGAATCAGGTTCAGGCGCAGGTTGAGATGTCTGGCAGAAGCGACAACAACAACGGGCACAGAAACATAATGTTGTCGCTTTTTCAACCAGTCTTTTCTCTTATTCTGCTTTTAAGTTCTCTTCCATTTCGCCGCTTAATAAAATATGGTGGCTAATTTGTATGAGTTGTCACGAACTCTCTAGGGTTATTTGCTTTTGTGTGTTAAAATAACTTGAATTAATATTTACTCTGGCACTCGGAATATGGGGGCTTTTGCGCCATAGCTAAGCGGCTTTAGAAAGATCGTTTGGAAGTGCTTATTGTCAGTAAATAATAATTAAGAATAATAATAATGTTGACAAATCTCGTCAAGTTATAATTAGGTTTTTGCCAATTTTTGAATTGTTTTGTTATTGCACAAAAAGTCATTAAACCATATCATAATTAGCTTTTTTGTTAACGTATTTGTATTTACTTTGTAGCAAAAGGATCAGCTGGAGCGCTTGAAGAACGACCAGATCCATCAGGCCGAATTCCATCATCAGCAGATCAAGGAGCACGAGGAGGCCATTCAGCGTCACAAGGAGTTCCTCGAAAACTTGCACAAGTGAATAACTTGATCAATGAAATTAACAACTTTCACAATAACAATAACTATTGCGTCACAATTACTTAAATGCATTTCTCTACTTACATAAAATGTTTTTGTGTTGCTCCTTAAGTGATTCTACACACACAAGGCTTTAATAAAGAATTGTTTTCAATGTTTGAACTTTAGCGTAAAACTTGAGTTAAATTTTTATTCTATAATGTCAATTGATTAATATCAATTGATAAATCTTGCTTCTAATTGATAATCGTATTTTAATACGCAAAACTCGTATTTCAAATCCGAGTTTTGTTCGCAATGCGAATATCAGTATTTTACATTAATAAGCATTAAATCAATAAACTAAAAATAAACGTTGACATCACTTCTGATGTAAAAAATCAAAGTGGATGCTCAGAAATAAAATTAGAGATAGAGACTTGAAACTTGGAACATATACTTGAATGTACCCTCAAAAGTTAAAGTGTCAAGATTGGAGTCCTACTTCCACTAGGGAGCTAGAAAATCGATAATCTCGATTTTCGCAAATCGATAAAGCCTCATAGCTCCCACAATTTTATGGATACAGGTTGTTGGCGATGTCCTTTAAAGATCGGCATATGCCACGAACACCACCTCCTAAGTCATTAAATTTGAAAGGTAGAACCCCTTATACGAATGGAATCTGCCTATATGCCGATTTTCGGACTATAATTTTGTCTTATGTTCCGACCCAAAATCACGTATTTAACTTTAAATGTACGATTGATGTAGAGACCAAACCATGATTAAAACGCCCTTACTTTTGAAAATGAGTTGAGTTTTGACGAAGTTATGGCATTTTGAATGTTCGACCTATGCCCATATGCCGATTTTCGGACTATAATTTTGATTTTCTGACCATAATTTTGACTTATGTTCCGACCCAAAATCCCGTTTTCAACTTTAAACGTACGATTGATCTAGAGGCCAAACTATGATTAAAACGCCCTCACTTTTGAAAATGCGTTGCATTTTGACGAAGTTATGGCATTTTGAAGATTCGACCTATGCCCATATGCCAATATGCCGATTTTCGGACTATAATTTTGACTTGTGTTCCGACCCAAAATCACGTTTCCAGCTTTAGATGTACGATTGATATAGAGGCCAAACTATGATTAAAACGCCCTCACTTTTGAAAATGCGTTGAATTTTGACGAAGTTATGGCATTTTGAAGATTCGACCTATGCCCATATGCCGATATGCCGATTTTCGGACTATAATTTTGACTTGTGTTCCGACCCAAAATCACGTTTTCAGCTTTAGATGTACGATTGATATAGAGGCCAAACTATGATTAAAACGCCCTCACTTTTGGAAATGCGTTGAGTTTTGAAGAAGTTATGGCATTTTGAAGGTTCGACCTATGCCCATTTTCCGATATTCGGACTATAGTTTGACTTATGCTCCGACCCAATACCACCTACGGTTGAAAAACTTGGAAGGAAGGGTTACTATCTTATATCTACCTCAATCTGAAAGGGAAACTTGGACAGTATTTCTTGGCTGCACACAAATTATGGTATCATAGTATTTCGCTGCGGGTACATCCGACTGAAAATTCTCTCTTTTGTTTTTTTTTCTTCTTTTGAATTACATATGCGTATTTTATACCATTCTCTCCCCCTAAGAGGGTAATTTAATATATATATACAAAAAAACAAGTTTTTTGTTGTGAAACAAAACCATTACCAAGCCTAAGGCTAGGCAACGATATTTTGTCTCTAAATATCATCCAATGGGCGGCGCAAAATGCGGAAATTCACCTCGTTGGGATTAAAAGTGCCGCTGGCAATTTTCTACAAAAGGAAACTGTTACAGTATGTCAAGCAAGAGAAAACAGTCATTTAACTGACCTGAAAACGATTGGAGAGCATCCAGAGTTCCTCTTGACCACGGCTA
This sequence comes from Drosophila kambysellisi, assembly GCA_035042185.1. NCBI lineage: Eukaryota > Metazoa > Arthropoda > Insecta > Diptera > Drosophilidae > Drosophila > Drosophila kambysellisi. The sequence continues at coordinate 9,544,691 of JAWNLS010001251.1, forward strand.
TTTCGCACAACCTTCATGCCACCGACAAACTGCAGCTCGTTGGGATTGGCGGGCAGATTGACAAAGTTACTTGTGGTGTAGGGTGTATTCGTATTCCAAGCGAACAAATTGATGGGATTGAAATTGACACAATATAGATTGTTGCGGCTGTCCATAGCAGAGGTGGCACATTGACTTACGCGGCTGCCCAGCAACTTGAACTCTTCCGGCATGGCATCCACAAAATTGGCCCAATTCTCCCGCCTGTTTATCGTGGTAAGGGGCACTGAATACTCACTGACACTGGCCAATGGATGGAAGTAGAGATTACGTTTGTCATTATTCACAGTGAAGATGCCGTCCATCAGAATGAAACTCTCGCCAGCAATCGTATGTTGTCCATGATCCGGATCTGGATACATGAAACGATTCTCGATACGCCAAGCAGCATTCGCTTGATGATCGTAAACTACGAGGCCGTGATAAGTGACATCCGGCAGATAAACCATGGTACGAGCACATTTGCCCCGTGGAGGTGGATCCTGCACTAGTACATTGGGCGCTATGAAAAGCGAGGCACCTGGAACATAAGTATCATTGGGCAAGCGGAAGCGATGCAGTAAACGGTTTTTGTTCAGATCGAATTGCAGCAGCTGCGGCGGACAATGCTGCACGCCACCCACATTGCCTGAGTCGATGACCCACATCTGATTGCACTCCGTAATCTGCAAAAAACCTTACTATTGTATCTCTACTGAACATAGGAACTACTCCTACTCCAATACTTACAGCCACACGAAAAGCTGAGGTTATCTGATCACAATTGTCGCCATTGTTGTTGTGCCACGCAAAGTTGGGATACGGCTGCAACTGGGGCCCATTATTGCCCATCTGCTCCGATACCGTTGCCAGTGTGTAAGGTATGCCACTGACGAAGCGTGGAATAGTGGTAAACACACGCACCTGTCCATTGGATAAATATTGTGGCTGCACATCAATTGGTGTGCCAAATCCTTCTATCAGATTTCCATCTTCTTCCGCCTTCTGTCGATCCTCTTCAGAGGCAAAACCATACTCCAATTGTTGCCATTCGCTTACTGTCTCCACGCTGAGCGTAGGACGTCTTTCTCTAAGCACATCTCCTAAGAGAGAGGCAGCCACCTTGCCCACAATTGTCCCAAATACTAACAAAAGCAGCGGCAAGCGCAAGCGCAATGTCGCTACTTGGTGTTTCATCTTGGGTGAATGCTCAATTGTCAATGTTCTGACTGGAATTGATGGTCAGCGCTTATTACCTGTTTTTATAGTCTATTTATCGTGTTTGTTATTGACATACTTATTAATTTTATTGTTTCTTTTGCAACTGATTATTCTATATTAAGACACGGGAAAAGTCGCAATTATTGAATATTGACTTTTTTAATTAGCCTGACTTGCGGCTTTTTCAACGTCTTCTGTTTACCCAGTTGTTTCACAATAGTATTATCTTCAAAATTCACTTTCTTGGCAAATAACTTGCATTTCCCCACTTTGTAATGCCAATTAGCTACGCCAGCTAATAACTGATAACAGTGATGCAGAATTGTCGTTAGCTAATTGTTCATAGCTTAGCGGCTTTCTAATACTGTATTTAAAATTGTATTAACTCTTACAGATCAGCATATAGTTTTTACACACATACATATATTACATACTTCATTCATCATTATAAATCAGATATTTCACAATGGGCAATTAATTAATTCAAAACGATATTTTTCTGAAATAAACTCAAATTCAAGCCTAAAAGTATGCAGTAATATTTTTGGTCTAATATTTTTTTTACAGTGAAGTCCAGAACTAAAGGGCATGCCAGTAAACATTTAAACACACATACATACACGAAACCTAAAAACTGAATAATGCGTTTTTCTAGTAAAAGTAATATGTTTTACTGTTACTGTGTACTGTTTTACACTTTGAGTAATATTTCAGATAGTTCACATCAAATAAATAATATTCCTTACAATTTAAATTTAGTGTCATTATTTTGACAAACAAAATTAATAATGTCGAATTTAATACGCAAAATTCTAAGGCATAGCACAGATCTCACTCATTGGTAGGTTTAATATCCTTCATAGCTATAAATATGATGTATAATGTTTGAATTACTTACTAGGAAATGTTTGATAAAAAACAATTTTAATCTGGGCAAAATGATGGGCAACAGTGGAGATCTTAAGTTGGAAGAACTACATTTGGTATTAAAATAAACACCATAAATAAATCATATTATATAATTATATAATCTGCAGGAGCGCAGTGAGTTGGAGGCTCGCTCCACGTTATTGTTGCAGAAGCAACGTTGCGTTCAGTCCATGATGACAGATTTGACGCGCAACATCAAGCAAATGGAGTTTGACATTGATCAGATGAATAAGTCGGCAGAAACGGTTAACACCAAGCAACGTCAGGCAGAAGAGAGCCATGACAAGACATAGACATAGTCATAAGGCGGGAGACGCTGGGTGGTTCACACGAGTCAGCAAAACAAGTCGGTGATTTTTGTGCTCTTATCATTGTATGCAAAGCAAAAAAAAAGACCCCGACCCGACTTTACGACAGCAGCCGAACTGAAACCCACTGGGTGTATAAATAATCTACGTTCCCCATGGAGCTGTGCTATTAGTCGAACAAAAGTTTCACATCACAAGTCATCATGAAATTGATCGCACTCTGCTGTTTGCTGCTGGCGCTGTTTGCTGGCATTCTGGCAAGTCCCTCTCGTGACTCTGGTGGAAATAGCTGGAGAGGCGGCTCATCTGGATCCCAACCAAAGTCGCGTCCATTTTATTATGATGCGCCCATACGTCGACCTGGTCAGCCTAAGACAATGTACGCCTAGTAAACAAAAATACTTACTCAAAAGATAAAGCTAAACTGGAACAAAAATATAATTATTTAAATAAAATATTACGTGTTTGAAAAGGAAAACAGGGGAGTCTGTTTGGGAACCGATAAGACCACATTGCTTATATTAAATAATAAAGATGACGTAATATATATAATACAAATATATAATACAAATAACATAGGTTTCTTTCACGACTGATAAGCTTTCGTTTTACTTTCAAAATGTAGCATTTGACAGTTTTTATTTCGTTTTTTATTTGTAATTAGGTTAATTTTTTTTGGCTTTTCGTATTTCTTTTTCAAAATTTAAAGTTTTAAAATTATAAAATGACTCAAATTTTGCAAATCTCATCAATCATCAGAAACTTCAGGTTATTGCAGCCGCAAAAGCTTAACTGTCAAAAAATGATTAAGTGAGTGCTTCTGCAAGTAAAAATTTGTATTATTACATGTCATATAACGCCATGTAGATACTCCGACAAGATTCATGAGGCTGGCAGAGCAAAGGAGAATGTGCACTTCTTAAAAAGGGTTCCTATTTTGACTAGTGTAAATTCATGTATGTTTGCTAATTAAGCCTTTTTCTCTAGCAACGGGAACAGTTGAAGGAGCTCCGTCAAAAAATACTTGAAGAAAGGGAGCTGCTAAAAGAAAGACTTGATACGCTGGACAAAGAAATAGAACAAATCAAGAAGAAATTGAATGAACGGAGCCAAAAAGACAGATCTTAGATAAATAAGCTGAGAACTTATTAGCAAACATATAACATTATTATTTGATGTCAGGCTTCAATAACTGACCTGGGGGATCGCTGAATTGAGTGAACAAAATCAATGAACTTAAAAAAAAATCCTAAGATCTGAAGATTCCTATGCAATCTGTAAATGTCAACCTTTTGTTTTGTTAATTCTTGTACAAGCTCAAAAACATTGTTAACATTCCAAGATTAAAAAATGTAATTTATTTCTCATTATTCTCCCAATACTTGAAATGAAAAATATTCAATAAATGATGAAAACTAAATTTGGACATCGCAGAAAAGCTAATAAATCATTGAGCACATTTTTTTAAATGCTCAGCAAAATGTTTGTAACATTTTACTCTTATCTGGTTTTTACAAGCCAAATTTTATTATAGTTTAGCAAACAATAGGAAAAAGGAAAAACGTAACTTTTCATAAGAGGGTTAAATCTAAGGGAGAAAGGATCCCACTTCACGCAAAAGCGGAGTTTGGTCTTGAAGCAATACATTAATTTTTTGCAGGATTCTCTATAGAAGGATACTCAAAATAAGAACAAGTATTTATAAGCAACAGCTATTCAAATTGAACAGGTTTATAATCGAGTAGGGCAATTTTTTGGTTTAGTTTAGTCGTTTAGTTTTAACCTGAATAGGCGCTTTTTGAAAAATATTTTAAATGTAAATTATTTGTTGCATTTCCTAAGCTCATTATGGCCAGAAGATTTGGAACGCATTTCAAGTATTTGAAGGGAGTCTTTATTACAAAACCACGTATCGGCTCAAAAAGTTCATTAATAGATAGATGTTATTCTGAAGAAATCACAAAAAGGGGTCAGGCATTGGAAAACTTGTACTTCCGGAAAATAGTTCGTATGCAGAAAAATTGATTTCGGTTTCCTTGCATTTTAAGACATGAATGTCTTTATTCCCATACAAAGCAATTTGAGCAGTTTCAACGACTGATAAAAGCTAACATCGAAAAACAAAGAAATCTCAAAAAGGAAATTGAAAAATTGTATAAAGAGTTAAAGTTTATGAGGTAAAAAAAACATATATTTGCGAGAATAAGGAAAATTTCACACTAAACTCAGCAAGCATGTCTTTAAAAATCTCAAATCAACCTTTTGCCCAAATAGCATTAAAAAATTAAGTTATTAAAAGGATATTTCAAAATTTATTTAGTTACCTTCAACGTGATTAATTTTTTTATTTCCTGTCCTAGGCATAATGGTGCTTGCTTGTAAATTTCTAAATTCTGTAACCTTATTGAAGCCAATATTACAGGCTTTTCCGCAAATATATGTAATTACATTACCTCGAAACTATATCAAAGGCCTTTACGAAAAAGCCAAGGCTGAAGAAAATGTGCACTTTTTGAAATTAGTTCGTATTGAAAATTGTATAACTTTTATCTCAAATCGCTAATTATGTTATTTTTTATATAGCAAAACGAGCAACTGATGAATCTACGCGAAAAAGTGTCTAAGAAGACAGAACTATCAAATATCCAACACTTTGAAGCCAATCCAAATACAAATGAAGAGCAAAATAGCACCACAACTGGGCAAATGGAAATTCCGAGCATCACAACAACGGAGCAGTAGGCAGTTGAAGATCTGTTTTCCTCTCCATATATTTTGCATATTTTGAAAATTTAAGATTTTAAAAATGTGGAGCTGTTGCAGGCACAGATGTATTGGAGCAAATTTTGCGAGCTGGAAAAATGATGTTCCTCTACAACTGCGCTTGTTTTCAGACGAGCAGCATTTTCAAAATCTTGAACAGAAGGTAAATTGAACCCATCAACTACAATCGATTATTTATATTATTTTCCCAGAACCTAACCATGTGGAGCAAACAAGTTGGAAACTTGGTTCGCGTAAGTAGCTCAGCTAAATTCTTGGCCAGACTCACAATTTAATATCAATTGCAGAAGCGTGAATTGCTATCACGGATAAGTGATTATATAGAGCTGCAGGAACAATATGTGGATTCGAGATTGCGCATCAATAGGAAACAGCTGAGCGATGCCATCAATTTAAATAAGGAATATGCAACCCATTTGAATAAAAATTAAATTTGCAGTGATCTCAGTATATGATTCTCCTTTTTTTTATTTAAAATAGTTTGTATTTCTCATTTACATTTGCTTTACAAGAAGCGCGTTACATAACAGAAGTCAATAAACAAAAGAGATAAAGTGCTGCTTTAAATTATAAGTTTCTTCATATAATGTATGGTATATATGTAAATACATATATCATAGATCTCTTAATAACATTTGAAACAATGAATGTGTGAGGATAATTGGAAATTAATATGGCATTTAAAAACGAAAAACATGTCGACATCCGAACTAAACAAAATAAATACAGCATAAATCAGCATTCAAAATTTTGATCATACATATAATAGATACAATACGCGTAATTTATGGAGTGAGTAACTTAAATCTAAAATAAGATAAAAAAAGGTTTTGTTGTGCATTTCGTTAGTCGAACTCAAGTCAAAATAATATATATATGTATATTATATAAGTACATTTTAAAATACATTTGTGGTAAGTAAAGTGTAAGTGTGATTTTGTTCTTTTTATCATTGTGTGTGTATCGGTGTAGGTGGTTGTGTGTGTGTGTGTGTGTGTGTGTAGATTTGAGCAACTTGGAGAGCTGTGACAAGTACTACAACTAAACTAAAACTAAGTAGAACTAAAAACTTGAATGCGTTCTCAGGCGTATTCACAAATCACTTGACTTGGTCAAGTGCAGAGTCACAAAACACGCGCCTACTCCCGCCCCCACACTGTTAAGTGTGAGTGTGATTGTGTGTATGTGGGTGTGTGTGTGTGTGCTTGAGTGTGAGGTAGGCTGTATGTAAAGGGCTGCTGTTGTATTGGGGGCGAGAGTCCTTTAAAAATATAAAATAATATGGCATACTTTTGTGCGCCGCTGCTAGCGAAATGAGCTGCCGTCTAACTGTCTCTATATGTCTGTGTGTCTGTGTATCTGTGTGTGTGCTTCTAGCTTTTAAATACTGGTCAAAACAATGCCAGGAATGTTGTGAATTGCAGCCCAATCTAGGTGTGTGCGCGTGTGTATTTGTGTGTGTGTTTGTCTATGTCGTCTGTGTGTCTCTGGATACAAAATTGTTATCTTAGCCTAAAATTTAACTTTAGCTACGCCCTACGTGCTAAGTGCCTACGTGCTACAAAGTTACATCTACAACTAAAACAACAATGTGAAACGATGATGACGATGATGATAATCAAGCAATTAACAGGCTTCGATGCGCTACTCTAACTGGGCAGTCGCTTGCTGGCCAGCTCCTGTAGCTTTTGCAGTGCCAGCGTCTTGTTAATCTCCACCAGATCGCGACTGTGCTTGGCCGCCTGCAATTGTACCTCCAGTATTTTCATGCGCATCATGTGCTCCTTACTCTGCATCTCCATGAACAGGCGCAGCTCAAAGGAGCTGGCGGTGGTGCTGCTGCCGCTGCTGGTTGTGTTAACGGCTGTGGCAGCGATGGCGCTGCTGCTGCTGCTGCTACCAATGCCACTGCTGCTGCGCTCCAACGCTTGACTGTCTGAGGATTGTGGCGTTGGCAATGACAGCGGCAGCGTCGTCGATTGATCCTCGACGGCCAGGCTGCTGCTGCTCGTGCGCTGACGTTTGGCCAACGGTTTCATCAGCTCATCATCATCCTCATTGTTATTGTTGTTATTGTGCTGATGGTGCTGTTGCTGCAGGGCCACAGCCTGTGCCTGATGCTGTTGTATGGCAGCAGCTGCTGCAGCCGCTGCACTCGGAAATTGTCCACTGCGCAGTGCATTGAGCGCCTCCAGCGTAGCGGATATGTTGTTCATGTTGAAGCTGGGCTGAAAACCGGACATCTCACCGCCGGTGGGTGGCATAAAGGCGGCACTCGTGTCCAGCGATGCGGCGGCAGGACTTTCCGGCTCGTGCAGGCCATTGCGACTGTGATTGGGCGAAACGCTGAGTCGTTCACCATTGGCATGAATATCGTTGCTGTGATTGTTGTACGTCTCATTGAAGGTCTCATTGGTCTCCTCCTCCTTAATGTCCACATCGCACAGCTCCTGTGGCGGCGTGCGACTACTGTAAAAAAATAAAAAAAAATATGTAAGCAACTTGTTCATCTTATCTTAGGAATAGCAATTGAACTTACTCATCCATATCGTGCTCATCGGCATTGAATTTGTAGTCATCGCGATATTCAAAGTCCTCCTCGAGAGCCAAGGGTATTTTGGAGTAATCAATGCCATCGAGTGCCTCCGATTTGCATGCCTTCTTCGCCTCCTGCATAAAATCCCAAACCTCAAAGGTGAACGGCGATGGTTTCTTGCGATCGGCAACCTCAGCGCCGAATCTGGCCAGGCGATTGTTATAGTCGAGTATCTCATTGCGCGTGCATGCTGTAAATAATGGAGAGATTAGCTTGAATCTTAGGTATCATTTTGGTGTTAAGTGCTACACACCTTTCATGCGGCGCCATTGCTCTTTGAGGCGATTGCAGGTGCGATCTGTGCCAAATTGATTGGAGAACTTTTGGTGTATGATCTTCCAGGCCTTGTTCTTGACGGCAGTGAGGCCAGCATCGAGTCGCTTATTCTCTATGATGCGCATATCCTTGCGGCACAGATCCAGCAAGTATTTCTTCTCCTGATGATTCCAGTTCTGTGTGCGCTCTCGTTTCTTATACATGTTCATCGATGGACTGTTCATGTATTGCGTCATTTCTGCAAGAACGCAACCAGAATATGTCAATTGCTGTATAGAGTTTAAAGATCTATTGTGTGTCTTACCTGTCTTTAGATCGACACCCTCCAGCAGATTGTGATTGGTGCTTTGCCAGTTGGCGGCTATTTTCATAAAAGCCTCCAGATCGTTGGCTGTGTACTGTTTGTTCACCTAAACGAATTGATGAAAAGAGTTTAAAATAATACAATTAGTGACTCTGCTATATATTTCCAGTTGCAAGTCAATCAAATTCTCATTCCCATTCCCATATTAATTTCAATTACCATTCCCCCAAAACTCAAATTTCTGGCTTGAACACAAACTGAACCCAAATACCGGAGCTACTTGGGCATGCAAAACTTGTGCCGCTTGAGACTTGTGAAATGCTTTAAGATGCACTTGAAGATTCATTGAACCCGACTTTTTGGAGTTAAATTCCAATTGTCTGTATAAAAACAAAAACAAGAACGAAATCAAAATAAAAAAAAAGAAAAAAACAAAAAGACAAATTAAAAGGATTTGAGCTGGTTTTGCTTTTGTTTTTGTGGATGATTTCTGACAAGCGACTGACATCGTCTGATATTCTGATATGTTGCCAATATGCGGTGCCACATTAATTGATTTTCAATTAGCCAACAGACAACAGTTGCTAGAGAGACAATGAGTTTGGGTGGGGGGGGAAGCGAAGGGATTCACACAAATGAATGTTCTCCAGGCCATTTTGAATAAGCCCAAGAAATTATGAATAATAATGACTGGAAATGCAATTGTATAAGGAGTATCAAACGAATTTTATTTAAATTAGCAACACACACACACCGATAACAACAACAATGCTCTTTCGGCTAACAAACAGCTGCCGACATTTTGTTAGCTGCCATTGTGTGTGTGAGAGTGTGTGTGTGTGAGTGTGTGTGTGTGTGTATTTTTCAGGGGCGATCGAACGCCGCTCTGACAGCCAATTATATTAAGATCGAACACAATCGCTCCATACAAACATACACACTCAAACACACACACACACACACACAGAAATTCCTCATAGCCGTCTGCATACATATAAATATATGTATGTATATAAATATAGGCGATATGCCCATAATTCCTATACACATGTGTACTTAATTATATATGCTTGTATGTATGTCATCTCAACCCAAAAGTTTTAAGTTATTCACATTGGTTAAAACTTTTATAAAACACCAGGAAAATATAAATGTTCGGATTATTTTATAAATAAAATATCTCAATTTATTTATTGTACATTTAATTTGCGATTCATTTAATCAATTAAACTATTCAATTTAATATGCTAATTCGCTATATAGTACACAATAATTATTGACAGCCATTCAAAATGATTTAACAGAATTTAAATCTTGGCAATATTATAAAATTTATGGCTCCTTAGCATTCATGGCCGGCACTTGGTAATAGTTAATTTGGACACACTGTGCTCGCTGGCGTTGGCACAAATCGTCAATCTTTAAGTACGTTTTATTGTGCTTTATTTAATTTTATTTCATTTCGATTTTTCAGCTCGCTATCCCCTTATCCAATACCATGCGAGACCCTCCTCCTCCTCCTCCTCCTCCATGTCCCCCCCACTTACACCCGCACAAACTTCAGTTCACTTAGCGCTGCGCCATGTGTTCAATATTTTAATGCCGTATCTGATTTACAATTTGCATTTGTGAGTACTCATATATGTATATACATATTTGTTTAAATAAGTATGTGTGAGCATTAAATAGATGTATAGACGAGTGTACATACTGAAGGAACTTAGTCATTGAACGATGTCAAATTGTGCTTATGATTATTATTACTTATATTTGTTCACTTATTTCCATCATTAACAGTTGATAATTATTCCATTTGAGTTTACAGATCGATCCTACAACTACTTTGTAGTGGGTGTGGCATTATTATAGCCTTAGGATACAAATATGAGCGCAGAAAGCTAAACTAGCGTTTAGATCTTGAAATTAAGTGAATAACAAATGTACTACAAATAATTTAAACAAATTCGCTCCATGTATCTTTGCGGACTACTCAAGTTTTGACAGTAAGCTCCTCTCAGAGATGCTGAGATCACATCAGTAACAAAACTGAAATGCGCTAACAATAACGTTTATAATAATAAAATATAATCACTCCAATCAATTGTGACCATTAAGCATTGAAATTAAACAACTGAAAACTGGTTTGTTTCCGAGTAAATGGTTGTCAATTTTTTTTTTTTCCTATTTTTTGTTCATTTTTTCTTCGTTTTGTTAATATTAAAACCAAAAATAATTATTGCTAGTGCTTTACATTGTGTGGAACCTACACGCAGTAGCGGCGACGACAACGACAAAATAATATGTGTTAACCTTGTGCCTTAAAATAAAGCACGGCATTGTGAGACCCACAACAAAACCAAAAAAAAATTAAAAAATAAAAATAAATAAATAAAAAACTAACTATATATAAGTCAGTAACTGTCCGTAGGTATTTTGAGCTATAACTATCTCTCACTCTGTCTCAAGAGTAATTATGGCAAGTTAACAAATACATTTGCAAGTGCCTCCTACTTATTTAGTACAGTGAACTAGGCTTGTTTCATTTGTGTTAAAGTCATGTTACAGTTCACACTCGCTTACAGTTTCAGCTGAAGTGGACATGGAGAGCATATATATTATTTTTTATGGTATCCATATAAGTACAGCTACGGGCAGTGCTGAAAGAAAGAGCAGCAGTGCCTGGAGGGCATCTTATTTTCATATTTATTTAGGTACGTATTATAAGTACGTAACTGGAATCGTTAAACTTTGTAGCACTCCAAATGATTTTACAGATTTCATATTTGTATACCCCTCATTATGTGCTATGCATAAGACGGGTATTATGAATGGCTGATCAGCTGGAAAAGATCGAGTCCATTTGACTTTTGATTGTTGAATCTGGCTACACATTTTATAGGGAATTTCTTGGCTGTGTACATTTTGTAGTTGCAACACTTTTTGTTCTTTGCGTTGTGGCACAAATTTATGTATTATTATAATTACACAGAGAGTGGAAATACTAAAATAAAAACTGAAATGTCATCGAACGTTCAAGTGGGCAAACCCAGTGTTGGAAATACAAAATCGAAGAGTCCAATTCCCAATCTCATTGGTGGGACCTCAGTGACTCGCTCTGGATGAATTCAAGTGGCATCGAGCATTGATTTGTACAGTGTTTATTGTTCTAACGTCGCGACGCAGTATTCCCTCTATTACAATTCCAAGCCCATTTTTATGGCTTAAGTGGGGCTGGCTTTCCCCTATTGCCCCCCTCCCGCCTGCCATAGTCCATTGCATACCCTTTTGGCTCTCCGGTTGAGTACTCGCAGTGGCACTGCCACACTCGCACACACACACACACACACACTTTTAATTTAAACATATGCATTTTTTGTGTACATGTAACTCTGAACAATTTTGTTATAATTTGGTCGCAGCTGACGGAAATTGACTCATGGCTGGCGAATTATGCTCCAGGTGTGCATGACACTGGCGCTGCCAGCCAACAACAAATTTATTAGAAATTGCTACAATAACAACAACAACAACAACATCAACACTAACACTAAAACACACACACAGACAAACAACTTATGCAAACAAATAAACTAATTTCATGACGCACACGCGCGCGCCTGCGCAGTTGCTTCAGCTGCTGTCGCCGCTGACTTCGGCGTCAGCGTCGTCGTCGTCGTCGCCGTCGTCGTCGTCGTCGTGCTGTGCTACTTACAATTGTAACCAGCTAAAAAAAAAAACTACGCTACGAACTAAGCTTTTTTATCGTTTTACTTTTTTCTCCAAACGTGCCTTTGTTTACTTCCCAGCTCAAGTCTGGCCTACACCCAAAAAAAAAAAAAAAAAAAAAAATAGCTGGAAAAAGCGTCGCGCGCGAGTTCAGTGACATTTTTTACTACTTTTTTAAATACCCTGACATTTGGGTTATTTAAATTGTGGCAGCAAATATGCAACACACTTCAAGTCATTTGCAAACGCATATCGAGAATTTTCAAATTCCTAATTGGATCAATCAAACAATGTGTGTTTTTCTATGTCAACGTAGGAATATCATTTACCATTCCATAGACTATATATAATACTATATAGTATAGTTATCTGTAGAATAACTTCGATTCATAAATGGGAATTTTGTTAAGGAACTGCATAACTTTCAAACAAGTTCTGAGCAAGGATAAGTTAATATATCTCAAATTCTAAGATAATATTTATGTAAGGATCGGTTAAGAAGTAAGGAGGGTGTTTAATCGTCAGCTACTCAGCATATTTATTTAGAGACTGTGACAATTGTTGAGGCATCGACTGTATGTTGAATTGCGCATGCGTAGGTAAAACTAACTAAATTATTGGGTTGTGTTTCATTAGTCAGCCCACAAGGCAGCTTGCGTGGATAAGGGGTGTGTGGCAGGGGCAGGGACACGGGGCACGGGAAGGGGGATATATATACGCTTACGGGCGCAGCTGGCTGGCTGGCTGTCTGTCTGTCCGTCCGTCTGACTGCTGAGTGTTGGCCCAACTGCGCGCATACTTTTCAAACTAACTGTTTGTAGTGTATAAGTTGTGTCTTTGGCGTCTTTGTGACAGCTGCACAGATATCGGCAAACCAAATGGATTACCTATGGGGCTCTACGGGGCAAGTATTTCTATTGCCTATCTGCATCTCAATCGGCCTGGAAACAAATGGAGCAGCTCGCATTTGAATAGTCATTATGCGGTTAAGACTCGTACGAGTATGAGTACGAATACGAATACGAGTATGAGTATGAGTATGAGTACTCGCACTCACATTCGTTGTATTTATGTATTTACTCATATCTCTTTGTACTTATGCGTACTGTCTGTCTGTCTGTCTGTCTATTTGTCTGTCTATTTGTCTGTTTGTGACTTTCTTTGGGCTCCACTCACACACCCTAAACATGGCTGGCTGACAAGTTCATTACACTGATCACACACACACACACACACGCACACACATACGTAGAATTCAATGGGCTGCCCTCGCCTTATATGGCCTATGACGATTGTTATTGTATTATTGCGAGCATAAAAAATTAGGAGGAGGCAATGGGCGTGTTCTAGTCGAAAATTAAATGAAAATATATCTGCAATTGATTTGTCTTGAAATGATCTACTAAATCAATGGACTGAAACCTAGAATTATGTATAATAATCTTCCCATAATTATATACCATTACAGTTAAGCAAAAGTCCACAGAGATAAGCATTCGTAGCTGGTTAAATAAATGCTAAAACTGCTTGCAAATTATAGCTGAATTCCTTATTTCAACTCTTGGCCAATTGCTGTGCAGTTACTTATCTATTTTTGGTTTTTTTTGTTTTTTTTTTCTTAGAACTTTCACTGCGCAATTTCTATGGAAATAAAAATGATATATATTTAATTTGTTTCTATAGAAATATTTTAGTTGACTAGTTTCGGGTTAGTTTCGTTGTTGGAAAGTTGTTGGCTTAAGCATTGGGCTTGCTCATTGTCAGTTACACCCACACAACATAACTCATTTCAGTTGCCCCCGTCAGAGCAACCAGCCTCACCCCCCTCCCCCCACCCCTTTAGCTTACCACAACTTGAAAGCAGTTGCCACCAATTGCTGACTGGCATTTGAACATTTTTCGTAGCTGCCACTTTTGAATTTCTGTACAAAAGTTTCTTTAATTGTTTATAACTTGAGAATGTGTATGTGTGTGTGTGTGTGTTAAGTTGAGATATTTTTTGATGTGGGTTAACATTTCTTTAAGCATTTCACTTGGTAGTCTCAAATTCGTTGTTGTTATAAAATCTTACTCGACAATTCTAAGCACTGAGAACCACAGCAACAACAACACAAATTTTCGTTAGTTATTTTTTCTTTTTCAAAATTCATTTGAATATTGAAATTTATTGTTGTTGTTGTTGTTTCTGCCATTTGGGATATGGATGTATGTGTTTGAGTGTGTGTGTGTGTGTGTGTATCTAATTTCTTTTTAGACTGCCATTGAGCAATGCCCAAGAAATACTTGGGGAGTGTTGTTGTAGCATTTTATAATCGCATCAAGTCATGATTACGCTACGACTTTATGCTTTATGCTGCTGCTCCATGGGTTTAAATATATATGTATATATATGTGTGTTTGTGTGTGTGTGGCACTTGAAGGCGTTCAAATAATTTGTGGTTCCATTTAACTTGGACTTAAGTAACGAAAACTGAAACGCTTCAAGTAGAAGACGACGACGACGATGCGGAATCTACTTACAAATATAAAGAAAGAAAGCCTCATATTCAATACCCTCCCAACCACTGCCCCTGCCCCCTCTGCCCCTTCCACAGTCATGTGGTTAAAGAGCTGAGATATTTTTTTGTTGAAGTTATTTTTGTTGTATTTTTTGGCATTAATTGTTCCATGCGCCGAATCTAAGATTGATTGAACGAGTTCAGTGAACTATTTGGTATCCCATGTAAATTATCATTACTTGGGAGCGTTATAAAGAGCAACTTTTGGTGGCTTTAGAACGCAGTTATTAAACAAGTATATCAAATCGTATCAAAGCTGCCGCAGCCGCAGCCGCAGCCAACCAAGCCAGGCAAGCAGTCAACCAACCAGCTACTCAATACTCGATACTCATTTGAATTGGCCAGCCAATGCTATACATAGATATATATATATATATATATAAAAATGTATACTCGATAACCACGCCCAGTGGCTGCCAGCCATGTCATGTCTCGCAATGCGCAATAATAATTACAAATGATCAGATGTCAATTTCTTACACTGAACACCCCGTTTGCCGCGGCTGCCGTTTTTTTTTTTTTTTTCTTTTAAACAAATGAAATTTATTGTTAACGGTTAGTGACCCGAATTACACGTATCGCTTATTTATATCTATATACATTACCCACAAAAAACACACACACACAGCAGATCAAACTCTACACCCAAACGCCAGGCCGATCAACATCGAATCAAGTCTGCACGTGTGTGTGTGTGTGTGTGTGTGTGTGTGTGTGTGGCATGTATCTTTAAGTAGCATACAAGTAAAGTCAAGTCGAGACTGAATAACAACTGACTGCCTGTATAAAACTGACTGACTGTCTGACTTTCTGTTGCTTAGCTTTAAGCGTTTTAATTGCGCCAAACGCCGCCTACAAAGCGAAGACGTAGCTCAGCTCAGTTCAGATAATGTATCTTTGTATCTGATCTTAATGTGCACACTCAGAGCACACATTGCTCTTAGTCTCTCTGTGTGTGTATGTGTGTGTGTGTGTGTGTGCCTGCAAAAATCGAACAGCTTCAATTAGTAAGTGGCCAGAGTCACCAAGTCACATGCTTTGAGTTTTACTCTCCCTCCAACTAGTCTCTTAAGCAGATCATTGAATTGGCCATTTCTGGGCTTGTCATTAATTATCATATGGAGTAAGCGTAAACTTCTTAATTGAGGCAGCAGCCAAGTGTAGCAGGAAATTCATTTAGTTGGTATCAATTTCCGATAAACTAAAAAACCAGATTCCTCGCTTGCAACATTTCACAGATTCTTGAATTTCTACAGGAAACTGCCCATTTTCCCTCGAGAATCAACATTCGGTACTTTCAAAATACATAAAGTGTGTTGCGAATTTTAGATTTGGTAAAAGCCTGATTCGAATATAAACATTTTTAACAAATTTGAATATGAACAGATTGTAAAGAAAGGTAAGAGCCTAATTTAAAATACCATCATAATTAAATTAATTAGATTATGAGTTTAGAATTGAAATCCGCTTTAATTTTAAAATATGTTAATTGTTGAATTTGTGTCTGTCTTAATTAATTCTTTTAAGATACATTTCTCAATCAGAAATAAAAATCAATGTTGCCACATAACAACACCGATTCATAATGGAATCATAAAATGTTAATAATGTGCATGTCAGCAATGTTGGACATATTGCTGTCAGGCAATGTGAATATGAATACGGGTACTCGAACTCACATTCGTTGTATTCAAGTATTTACTCACATCTGATTTTTCCAATAGATTATTGCATTAATTAAAAATGCAAGTTGGATGCATTTGTTAAAGACTCATATTAATGGAAAAGCAGCCACGCACATTCGCTTGACCCACACCCACACACACACACACACAGTGAGGCATTGAAATTTTTCTTTGTATCTTGCAACATTGTTGTTGTTGTTGTCGCTCACGTTTCTCTGCCCCCCGGCACAACTATCAACTTCAATTGTTGTCGCTGTTCTTTATGAATTTGCACGTACGCATTTTGGCTTTTCCTTTTCTATTAAAATTAATCCCGAAAAGAAAAGAATTGTCATATTTTTTTTTGTTTTGTTATTGGATTCTAATCCCTGATTCGAATGCGGCCTCACATTATGGAAAATTCAGCAGCAGCCGCAGCAGCAGCAGCAGCTGTGACTTGCTGCAGTTGCAAATGTATCTTTCAGATATACTTTGTATCTAGCTTTGTTTGGTTTTTACATATGTACCTTTTATTTGAGAATTTATTTTTTTTTTTTGCGTTTTGCAATCGCAATTTAAATGTTGACTTAGGCGTGTTTTTTATGGCTTATCAGGCGGCGGCTAAAAGCCAAAGAGAAATTAAATTAAATGCACGCCCTCGAATGGCATAAAATACAAATTGTTTAATTATGGCCAACAACAACAACAACAACAAGTAACAGCAAAACAAATGTGTTAACTAATTCTAGGCAATTGCCCCGAGCTGATAAAGTGACACAGAAGAACAGCTAAAAAGCAATGGTTATGTGACGCCTGCTTTTGTTTAATGTTTATCATGGCCATATTTGTTCTACCTCTTTCTGTGTCCACGTTCTGCTTGGCTAACTCTAGATACACCTTAACTTATATATTCAGAGTAGTATTACTAGTCGGGTGTACACTGAGATTAACAACAAATTTAGTTTGGAAGAAGTGCCAAAATGAAAGTGTGTTAATTACTTAACTGAATAAGCAGTTAAGAATAACCAAGTTTAAATATAAACAAGGCTTAAATTTTAATTAGCTAGCATAAAGAATAAACGCAAAATGTACTTTTTCTGGTATCAGCGACTTGTTAAATAAATTTACTCAACGATTCGAATACAATCAACAAATTACTGCGCTGATATATATATAGATATATCTATGTGTGTGTGTGTGTGTGTGTGTGTGAGTGTGTGACTAGGTGTAGTCATATCGGAGTACTGCGTATGTTATACAATAATTGTGTCCGCTTATCGAACTAAATAAATATTAAATTGTAATTAAAGTCATGCGAGTGATTTTCGGGTTTTTCATTTTACTGTCAACACCATATAAAGTACCCGACTACATAATTGTATTTATCTATGGGAAGGTGCCACACCAAAACCGTTATTGTAATTGACAAATAAGTCGAAAAGACTTTCCTAGGCATTAGGTCAACGGAAATTTAATTGCTAATTGCATCGCTTATGAAGGAGGGCGCACACAGCGTGGAGCTTTGTGGGGTTTCACATTTAAACTCGACTAAACTAAGTGGCCAGGTGATAGATAGCCTCAATTAAGTTGTCATTAGACAATCAACGCACTCTGTTGGCCCAATTCTTGGGTTCGTTCTTTGGCGCGCTCCGCTGGTCTGGAAATTGAAATTCAAAATCAAAATCAGAATTTGAAACCGAAATCGACAAAAAAAAAAAAAAAACGAACAGGAAAAAAAAAATAAACGCAAATAACATGCAACAAATTGAGCGAGTTTTTTGGGACACACAGCTTGCAGCATTTTTACGGCGCACACCTGGAGAGGTGCCCACAGAGAGTATCTAGAATCTAGCCACAAACAGATACTGCCACAGCCACACAGCCGCCTGACAACAATGCCACAAGGCGCAACAAATCTGCACAGATGCCAAAAAAACAAAATAAAATAAAATAAAATAATAACAACTGAGCTGACAACTGGGCAACTGCCAAACAGCAGCTGATGCCAAACGCCAACATCAACTGCGCCTGCGTCTCAGCCTGCGTCTGCGTCGGCGTCGACGTCGCCGTCGCCGTCAACGTTTTGCGTCGGCATCTTGGCTTGCGCCTTGAGTTTCTTTTTTCTTTGCATGCGCCGCTGGGTTTGTTGCCTGTTTCCATTCCAACTTGGCTTTAATGCTCCTTTAGTTTGTATACCACGCAGCGTGTAGCCAAACGGGTATCTCAGTTTTTGCAGGATATATTTACAGGAATATGTGCAAAAGGTTAAAGTTCTGAATTTAAATCTGAAAGATTTCTAACGCCATTTTGTTTACCAATTCTTTTTGATGTCCTTGTTATACATTTTTTATTTTTTTAGTGTATTTACCAATAAAAATACTATATTAAAATGATTACATTTAAAGTCAAGCTTGGGTTGAGCAATTTCTAAATTTGATTAGTTGAAATATGCACGTGTTTCCAATCAATCCATGGATTCTGTAGTGCTTGGAATTTCAATTAATATATTTAAATATTATTCGCTTGACAGTTGGTCTCTGGATTGCGCAGATTAGTTCATGTTTAAAACATATGCGGAAGCTTTGAGCTAAAAACGTGATGTGGGTGTTCTTGAGCCAAATGGCTTTAAGTGGCTCAAGAAAGATTCTCGATTCTGGCTTACTTATAGTATATTTGCGTAAAGTCAATAGCAGGATGTGCTTTTTACCTGCTTACTTTCTTATATATAGTATCTATCGCTGCAGTTTGGGTATCTTATAGTCGAATATTGTGCATTAGATTGAAATTAAAATTTGTTGTTGCTTGCAACCCTCTCCCAGTTATAATGCGCAAGTGTGACGCATGAATCATAGCAATTTATATTGCTAGTTTTTCTTGTTGTTGTTGTTGTAATTGTTGTTGTTTTATGCCATTTGCTCTGAAAGTCATGCGCTTTAAATTTTAATAAATTATTATTTTGTTTTTGTATTTTGTTATTGTTATTGTTTTTGTTGCAATTAGTAGTAGTTGATTTGCTTGCGCTGGGTGGGAGCAATGATCAGTGGCAAGTTTTTCAATGCCTTTGCCATATTTGAATTGGGAACAAATGCAATTTGTTGGCCGATGCCAGCTAAGAGCTCTTAGTTCAATCAATTAGTAAACGTTAGAAATAGGAAATCGAAAACGAAAACGCATTCGAACGAAATCGAAAACCCAAATCAACTGTCAAGTCACAAATTAGTATATTTTATATATATGTATATATATGTGCATATAAAGACTGGGTGTGTTTTTTATTAAATCAATGCCAAATGATGTGAGAGAGCTGGGCAAGAACTGAATTCAGCTTAAAAAATGCTGACGACATTTTTAATCCTAAAATTGAGACTAAAACTTAAAGCAAAAACGAAATGAAAGAGGAGTAAGACGAGAAAGAGAATAAAACAACAACAACAACAACAACAAATCGCAGATTTATGTGCACCACTCAAGGTGGGGGAGTTATAATGCCAGATCTGACGAAATAACTCACATACCTGAGAAGAGTTCGTGCGATCGCAACGTCGAGGCATATTAAACAACGTATTATACAAAAATAAAAAAAAAAAAACAACAAAAAAATGAAAACAATATAAAACTGTAACTGAAATCGTCGTATGGGTAGCGACGGTATTCGTCCATACAATCAAGATTAGGTTTTAATAATTCAAAGTGAGTCCGCACCAGGGATTAACTGAGAAACGCGTCTAATGCGAAGACAGACTTCAACTTCAAGTAAGTAAAAACTGAAATCATGTTACTTTTTGACAAATTCGAAAGAAATTAAACAAACCAAAACGGCGAGAGTAGAAGAGGGATGGGTGTGCGAGTGTGTGTGTGTGTGTGTGTGTGTGTGAGATACGAAAGGAAGTGGCAATGAGCACGCTGCTCGTAGCGCTATTAAAATACAGAACACACCCAAAAATATTTTAACGACGGCCAAAGCAAAAAAAAAAAAAAAAAAAAATCCAAAAACAACAACAACAACAACAACAGAAACCAAAAGAGAAAAAGCAGAGATGGGTGCGGGGGGAAGACGATATCAAAAGTATTGTAGCTAGTTGAGAGACTCGAGGCGACTCCGATGGATGGCTGATGAAGTTGATGATGTGCATGATGATGATGTGGATGATGATGATGATGATGATGATGACAAAAGGCAAGTCGCTGGATGACAGGGCGCGATTTATGCTCAAAATTGTACGCGTTGATGCATAAGTTATGACTAAAAGTATTAAAGTATCTCAGGGATGCATCCATGGGAAGCCAAGTCAAGTATCAGACACGTACACGTATTTGTTCACTACGCATTTCGATCTTTAATTATGACATTAGAACCGGTAACCGGGTTTTAATCCAATCAGAGCTGGCCAAGTATTTAACTCGATGTGAAGTATCGAAATTCTAATTCCACGCATCCCCAACTGAAATCCTTGCTGCTGCTTCTGTGACCCTGAACCACTTTTCTTGAGCAAACGCAAAAATTGTGACGTTAGTTAAGTTATGGATATTTGCGGAACCGGTTTGGAACCAGCCACTTATTTAACTCTCTTAAAATTCGGCATACCAACTGATAATAGTTGAAATCCTTTTTGAACCGTTTGAAATCGCATCAAGAATCATTTGCTAACACTTTACAAAATTCCTTACTTATATTTTTAAGCTTTGCAGGACTAATTCAAAGGCAACGCCTTTTTTGTTATTAGTCCACGCAGCTGTCATCATTTCAATAACTGGTTGGTTGTCTTTGTGTGCAAAGTACATGCTTATGTTGGGTATTCAAAGGAGCCATCAAAGGAACACGACAGCATTGCGCAGTTGTCGAAATTTTATATTGTACACACACACACAATGCAACTATAAATTGTTAATCCTATTTTATTAAGTGCACGCAGACATTTCGAGGCAAAGGAATGAAGTAAACCAACAACAACAACAACAACAACAAAAACAACAACAAGGCTGACAACCCCCTTTCTGGTTGTGGCCAGCTGACTAACTGGATTCCACAGTTTTGTCGCACACATTTTCATTCAAAGTAAAACGCAAAATATATTTTTTCATATTAATTGGCCATTCAGGGTTAGAAAACTTAAGATCGTCACATGTGCATTTGTGTGTATTTATTTATGAACATCTCCAGCGGGGAGGGGGTAAAGAATTGGAAATGAGCACAGAAACTGGCTGACATTGTAAGAAATAAATTATTGTAATTCACATTTAACAAATGTATCTCAAAAACTCAAATAAAATTAAGAAATTAATTTTATTAAATCAGTTAAACTAGCTAACTGCAGCGAAGTTTGATTTTACACTAAATATAATAAACACGCCTAAAAATTACCACTTTAGGTAATTAAATTAAATGCGTAATTGGTGTAAATTCAGTGTGCTTAAACTACATATTAGGGCCACAATTTTATTCGTTTTCTAACACGCTTGATATCATTCCATATAAATACTTTGGTATCTACACTCAGAGCAAACATTTACCTGCAATTTAAAAAATTACGCTAAAATTAAATTAACGCTGAAAACTAGACAAATTAGATTATTTTTAGAAACAATCTATAAATATAAGAATTTGTTGAGGATATTGGCAAAACATACACTCTAAATAAAAAGAGAAAAACGTAGGTTTTTTTTCGGAACAGTAAGGTTAGTTACTCCTAAGTATGCCTCTATTTTCAATAATGCAGAGCGATATTTCTCTAAGTGTAATATGTGTTTTTTTCTGCTTGTTATGTGCTCATTTTTGCGCTTTTGATTAATAGTTCTTGTTGACTGCACATTCTGATTTGTCAAATGTTTTTTTATTTTTTTTTTTTTTTGGGGTTTGTGCTGCGTGTCTCTTATTCTCTTGCTCTCTTTCTCTGTCTGCCTTTTGGCGTCTTGTTCGCGCCCAAGTGCCGACAACTTGGGGCGTTACCGGTGCAGTCAGCCAACAGTGCTACCTGATGCGGGGGATTCTGTGAGTTGCTTTATAATTTATGATTAACCATTACAAGCCAGCCACAAGCAAATTCTACACTTAGAAAAACAAATTGACCTACACTTTAAAAAATCTACATATTTTTTGCGTCAATTTGCAATTCAAAAAGGTAATTTATAAATTGAAACCAGGCAAGTTCAGCTTCCCAGTTTTCAGATTGATTTTTATTGTTGTATGATTTTTTTTTAAGTGTACATCCACATTTGATAGTATTATATTATAAATATTAACATTATTTTCAGCAGCAAAATGAGGAAAAATTAATTTTCATTTTGATTTTGTGTCTAATTGTAATTGGTTTGTCGTCAATTGCTTTGCATGTTGCACATAAATAAATATCTAAATGGGCATTTGGATGGCGGGTAGCGGGAAACGGGGGTATGCTGAGGCACACTCGCAGCCCGCATATGCAGCCAACTGGCGGCCACATGAAAAGTAAACAGGGAAAATTGTAAGCCCCCCTCCCCAAAAAATAAAACAAAAAAAAAAACAAAAACTAGTGTAGAAAATGCGACTAAAGTGGCAACAGGAGCGGGTTAAGCAGCAATCAATTGGCCAATTGTCGTGTGGAAAGGGGCAAGCGGGTGCCCGTAGAACCTGCTAGATAGGGTGTCTGTCCCATATGTTTAGTCATTAATTCATTGCTTAATTGCTGCTTTTATCAAATACAAATAGAATAGGGAACTGGGGAGTAGGCGGGGGTTTCGCCTCGTAGAACGCAAGTAATTTTTTTTTTTTTTTTTTTTTTTTTTTTTTTTAGTTGCGCCTTGAAAGAAATTTTCATTTCATAGTCGCTCATTGAAAATAATTAAAATTAATTAAGCCATTTTATATACTGGCTGGCGTCTACTGCATTGGCTAACTGACAATATACCCCCAACCGCACCCCCGCAACTCCCCGACGTAGTCCACGTACGCTGCTAGTGTCTTGTGCAACGTATCTATAAATTTAAATCGCCTTTAATTGAGGCGACTTTTGGGTGACGAACCACATTCGAAGACTTTTGTGGAAATTTAAAAGGAATTTCATGATTATTGTACAAGTTTTAAATGTTTTTTGATTAATATTTAATTACAGGGGCTTAGACTGACCGATTTGTCGAACACACATTTCCAAATTTTATGGAGCGGCCTAATCAAACAAAAAGCAAACAAAAAAAAATATATATAAATAAAATTCAACACGTGCAATGATTGATTGTTAGCCATTATGATTATTATTGTAGTTGTAGTTGTAGTTGCTGTTATGGGCCAGGGCTTAAATGTGAGTACAACAGAAAACCGAAAAAAAAAAAATGAAGAAAACTCAACTTGGCATTTGGTTCTTTGTTGTCTGTTGCAAAGAAAAACATATCGAATATGTAAAGGATGTCAGTGGCTGCTGGCTGGCTGGGAATAGACGCAGTGACTCACCGATCCTGTCGCACATGAATGACTCTCTGATTGACTGACTGACTGAGTGACTGAATGACGTACAAGCTGACACGCATTGTCTCTCGGCCAGGCTCACAATTCTTTACTTTTGACGATTTTACATTTTACATTTAACATTTAATTCGATTTTCTCTCGCTCTCGAAAGTTTGTCGGAAAAACTACAATTTGAGTGATGGAACGAATTTGCATTCGACATTTTATGACACACACACACACACACACACACAGACACACACGCGAAAAGAGTGTAAATGGAGGAGGGAAAAACACAGATGATGCCACACAAATTATTTGGCCAAGTGCAACAACAACAACAACAACAGCTAATTCAGTTAATTGCGATACTTAAATTGCGTTTGCTTATGAAATGAGAAATGTTTTATTAAGGCGAACGAAATTCATACGAATTATGACACAAAAAATATACAAATTTCTAATTTTACATATAAAAATTAAAAAAAACATTTGTATTAGGATACAGAAAATTGCGTAATTGTTTAATAATTGAATACCATGTGTCTAGATTTTTCAGATTTTTGAAATCACTCAAATTGCTAGCCAAATAAATTGCAAAGAATTGAAAAACAACCGTCTAAATTATTAAGGTAATCCATTTTAATTAAAAACAAAAAAAAAATAAAATTAATTCGTGTGCAATCGAATCCAAAATGAAACTTTTGTCAAGTTTTATCATTCAGATCGAATATATCTGATTCATAAAGAAGCTGAATATTTATAACAGAATGCATATTCATATGCATTTTTATTACCATATTAGCTGATATCTGCCATTTGTGACCAGAATCCAAGCTATATGCAGATTGGTATTCCTGATATGGCTGAAATGCACAAGGCCAGGCTGACAAATCTCAAAAGATAAAGACAGCCAGATAAATGTAGATTTACGAGTGCCCAGATCAGAAGCCAATCATCTGTCGCTTTCCACATTGTTTGGTATACATACCGAATATATATTGTATATATATATTCATATGGCAATTATTCGAATTTATTTTTAATGTGCAATATAGCCACATGAAAAGATTCTCTATCTCTCTTGCTCTCTCTCTCTCTCGCTCATGTGTGTGTGTGTGAGTGTGTGTGACTACTGACTACTTAATTTCCAAGTGCCATAAAAATGTGAATGCCTTTCGGAATTGAGAATTGAAAGCCCAGCGTATTTGGGCGTTGAAAAATAAGTTGGCTTATTTATTGTGCCATGCTTATAAATATTTAAAAAGCATCCTAATGAAATAAACAATTAGTTTATTTATTGACAAACACACACCCACACACAGACACTTACACACGCGCATAATTGAACAACTCTTTGCATATAGATTTAGATATGATACACATATATAAATATATATATATACATAGAGAGGAAGTATGTGGCCTAAAGTGCTCAGCGCTGAAAGGCAATTACATTTGGATCCCTTTGGGTGTCAAAATTTGTTTACAATAAATAATCGCATATTTGCGACATTACGTGAACAATTTGGGACATTCGAATAGGCCAAGAACAAACGCAAATGCAAAATGCAAAGGGTTTAAGCGAAGCTGTTGATTAAGTTATGGACAGCAAGCAAACTGTACATTTTATTTCGAGCGCTGCATAAAACACGAGAAACACACACACACATACATACATACATACATACATATATGTTAAATATGGCAATTAATAAATAAAATGCGTCTATTTCGAATCTCCCCCAAAGTTGCTACAACCCGTTTTGCCGATGGCGTCTTGGGTTGGTTGAGTGCTCGTTGATTTAAAACATACATTGCGGGCCTTTAATTGTGGCGCATTTTTGTCGAATCCGAAGAAACATCGGCCACATTTCGTTTCCTTTTAATGAAAACAAATTTGATGATCGAATGTGGGCTATACAAGTGAAGGGTGGTGAGGGTGAGGGGGAGGCAGGGCAGCAAAAAGAATACCTAAGCAACAAATCGAAGAACGAAAACTTAAAAGAGGAGCGCGCGCGAGAGCCCTGTAAATGGGGAATTATGAATTGTGCATGTATGTGTGTACATGCATGTATATGTATATGTTTACATACATATGAATGTGTGTGTGTGTGTGTGGTGAGTACCGGGTACTTGAGTATGCAAGTGTATGTGTGTGTATGGGCCAGAAAATTATGATTTGTGTAAAAGTTGCCTGTGATTAAGCACTTTTAAGTGTAATTCGGTGATGTTGTTGTTGTTGTTGTTGTAGTGCTTGGTACGGGGGGTACTCGGGGTACAGCACAACACTAAAAATAGCAGCAAGCGAGCAGATGATGTTTGCCTAAACCATAACTAAAATCTTTATAGCTAAAGATATTTGAGAGATCTTCGGCGGCTGGCGACTGGCGACGGCTGCGACTGCTGCTGCTGCTTCTGCTTCTGTCGCTGCTGCTGCTGCTGCTTTGATTGCGACTGCGGCGGCTGTTTAAAGTCAATTTTTGAATAATTATGAATCGTTTTTCAGTCTTTTCTTGGTTTTTTTTTTTTTGTTCGTTGTTGTTCTCTAATTATAACAACATCATAATCATAATAATTTCTTATGAGTGGTATTTTGGCTGCCTCCACTTCGTGTGTTCTTAATGTGCCAAATATATTTCTATCTATTGAGCCAAAATTGCGAATATTTGTCCAACACACACACACACACACACACATAATTATATATTTATCCCCACTAAGTTGCCTCAAAATGCAAATGATGCAGAGAGATTTATGCAAAAAAATAAAAATATATGTACAAATATTGAAATTGAATTATGGAAACCGATTTAAATTGCGTTTATGAGGCAACCAAGTGAAATTATGCAAATTCAAAGTGCAGCTGCAGCATCTATGCAACAAATGATAAACCATGTGTCATAAGATCAGAAATAAAGAAAATGCAATAGTTGCAATAAAACTAAAAGTCAAACATCAACTTAATTTATATGATATTTTATTACTCAAAGATAAGATTACTGTTTATATCAACTTACATTTACTTTTGCCATAACATATATGAATTAAAGTGCTTATTTTATGTTTATGTAAATGTATTTTGATTAGACGAGGCTGGTTTTTTGCTCAGTGTATATTTTTGCATAGTTTTCGCACATAGGGCGGAAGTTCTTTAGACGTCACTTGCACTTTATATTAATGACTGAAAAGATCTCAGAACATGTTGAATTCTATAAGCAAAACTCAAATCGCAGCTCCATATATGATTTTGCGCTTAATCAAAATCGCCGGAAATTATAAGATGCCAATAATAAAAATTAATATGCAGAGATTAAAACGATTTATATGTGCGCCACGGCGTTGAATGCGTGCGACTGCGCCATAAAATTGTTTATAATATAGCACTATAAACACACACATACTTACACACACAAACATATACATGCATACCAAATAGTATATGGTATATCATTTGTACATGTATATAGCTTGTTCAGTTAACACTTTGGTTTAATGACTAAGACTAAGGAGCGCCCCCCGTTTACTCGAAAACATTTTTGTCAATAAAATAGAAATTAGCGACGCTGAATCACAATTCTAGTCAGATAGAAATACGAGCAATGTACTTGGCTTGTACCCCTTTGTTTGTATATGTATGTTTGTATGTATTTGTAGTAAGTTATGTACTTATTTGTACATATTTGAATAGTGAGTTACTTACCATTGTGACTTTGTTCGGTTGTTGTTTTTGTTATGGTATCCACGACAGTAATAATCCCAGCAAGAACTCGAGTTCAATGTTTATTAGAAATTATATTCTTGTTGTTTTTTTTATATGTTTCTTCACTTTTAGCACATATTCAAATGTTTGCACGTTTGCAGCTGCAAATTTTAATTTGATTTAATTTTTTTTTTTTAATTTATTTTTTTTTGTAATATTTGTATTGTTGTTGTTTTTATCACTAGTGTCTTTCCGTTGTTGCGCGCGTGCCGAATAATAAACAAATAATGTTTTCTGCTAATTATATTTGCCGATATATATATGTATATACATGTGCATATATATGTTTATGTATACATGTATGTATAGATAGTGTCAGCGTTATGGATATTATGGAGTTGTATAGGGCTGGATAAAGAGTAATTACTTATTACAGTATGCAACAATAAAAGCCGGAGCCGGGAATGCCGCTGCACGCGTTCGTGTTCGCACTGCTGCACGTTTAGTCAATGACTAAAGGGCGGGCAATTCAAAATTTTTTAAAATTCATCAACGCTGCCAACAGCGACAGCAACGGCAGCGGCGACGTCGGCGTCGCGTCAACGCAAGCGTCGACAGCAGCAAACACACAACAAAAACCAAAAACTAATAAAATCAATTACAAACGCACACAAACATATTCATACACAAGAGAAGCCAGCCGAAGACATTGAGCGGCGAACGACGAACGACGAAGGCAATGAGCACGAACAAAAGCCGACAACGCGACGTGCTATACGAAGTGTACGAAGCGAAGTGTTCTCGTTCTCTGGAAAAGAAAAATGAAAACAACAACAAACACAACTGCAGCAGCACCAGCAGCAGCAGCGACAGCGGCAGCAAAGGAAGCGGAGCATGGAACTAGAGCTCTGAGAGAGTGTCTCGAGTTCTTCTATTTCTTGAACGCTCATCTCTGTGAAGGGAATACACGTTGTGCGCAAAAAGAGAACCTACGTTTTGGCAAATGTGGTTTTCGCTCTTTGCTGGCGCTCTCTCTCTCTCTCTCTCTTGTGGCCATTTAAATGTGGGCCAAAAGTAATGACAATAGCGGCAATTGTTTAGCTTGAAATTTTAACGTACTTTTTCAGCAGTGGCCGCCGCTTGGACCATTGCCAACTATTTTGTAGCGCAAGCGAGCTCGCTCTCTCTCTCTCCCCACTCCTCGAGCCATGTCTTTTTTATTTTTTTTTTGGCACGCACACACAAATTGCGCTCTCTCGGGCCATGTGTCTGTGTGTGTGTGGGTGTGCTCGCTTATGTCGCTTGCCAAATGAGCCAAGCAAAACAAAAAGGCAAAAATATATACATATGCACGTGTGTGTGCGCGTATGTTTGCGTGCATGCATGCATGAATGTGTGTGTGTAGCAAGAACAAGCATTACAACAACAGATTGCCTCCCACAGCATTTACAAGAGAAAAATATGCAAACAATTTTTGCATTTATGGCAAGGCAACGGTTAAGAATTTCATGTTGATCTCGTTGTACGCAATGCAATGTATGTAGCTATGTGGTACGTACTTGTGGGAATGTATTTTCCAAATCGCAGCTGCCCAAAACAGCACACACACACACATACTCACACACATATGCATAGCATAAGTTTGAGCGTATTTGATAAAGTGCGGGCTTTTTAGTTGCAACACCCCTCTGTGCACTTTGTTTCATTTTACTAATATTCTCCTCACACCTAATCGCCGCTGCTGCCAAAGTGTCCTCTTCGTTGCTCACATTTCAATTGGGCGCTGAGTTACCCTCATACACCAGGCATTATGTATTTGCTACAGCTATCCATAATTACACAAAAGTCTAGCACATATATCGCATATAAGCCGCAGCGCTGCGCATAAATCGCAATTAATCAAGTGCAAGCCAATGCCGTTAAAATCCCCTAGCAGCCCACCCCATCCCCTTTGAATTTAGCAGCAGCAGCAGCAACCCTCCTCAGACCAATTCAACCCAATCCCATTGAATCCAGCAACAAGAACAAGAAAAAGTTCAACTGCTGTTTTGAGCTCAACAACAATTACATCGCATACTTACTCGCTCACACACACACACATACACTATCCCTCTCTCACACTCAAACATAACGAAAGCTACTAAAAATGTAATCATTATGCTTTATCGTAATAATCAGCAGCCGCAGCCCAGCCAAGTTTGGCCCAGCAGCAGCAATCGACACACACACAACGACAGACTGAGAGCGAGAGGCAGAGACTGAGAGAGAGAGTGAGCGAGAAATATAAGTACTACATTCTAACATAACAAACAGGCAAACAAACAAAACTAAATTACAACAATTCCAAAAATTTATAATTGTGCTGCGCACACAGTTAGAAGTCTCAAACTACCACCACCAGCAGCAGCAGCAGCAGCAGCAGCAACAGCAGCAGCAGCAGTAAGCAGCAGTTGCTGCAGACACCCCTTCCACTACCCACAATCCTATAGCACCCCACCCCACCCCGAATGTAAGGCTCATACTCTGCGGCCCCTCAATCATCATCCTTTTGGCTTGCCTTCTTGCCTTACAATTCGCCATGCTGCTGCCGCTGTCGACGTCGTCGTCACAACTAACACACACACACACACACACACATACGCACGCAAAAAAAAGGCAGTTAAGTTAAAATGTACTTAGAGTTTAAGCGTAACCCCGAAATCCCAACCGAACCCAAACGAGATTGTGTGTTTTAAGCGTTTTAGTTGCCCGCTTGCACCACCCCTCTCTCTCTCTCTCTCGCTCTCTCTTTGTCAAACAGCTAGCGTCGGCAACGGCAACGGCAACTGCGACAGCGACTGCAACGGCAACGCCAATGTCTGCGTTAGCGTCGCTGCCGCTGCTTAACTTTGGCGAGCGAACGAACAGCAGCAGCAGCAGCAGCAGCAACAAACAGTCAGTCAGCCATCTTGTACGACGTTATTAAATTTTATACAAATACTAAAAATGAAATCAAAATTTTCTTATTACAATGACTATTTTCTCTCGAACAGCTGTGCGCCCCAAACTGGGACCGACCGACCGACAATGAGCATGGGTCCGTTTCTGAGCATGTCTTGCTGGATATTTGGTGGTGGGGTTCAAATTGATGGCCTGCAAAGGCGGACTGTGGGGGGAATCGCTTCTTGAGTGGTATTCGCTCTTGCTGTGGCTCTGGCCCTGGCTCTGGCTCTGGTTCGGGCTCTCGGCTCACACCATCCTTGACTAGCAGCAGTCTGTATGTTTGTCGAGTCGAATAAATTGTACTTATGCCATACTTATCGACTGCATTGTAAGGGATCCGAAGTTTTTTGGGTGTTGGCCCCAAAAAATTGGTTCTTGCTGCCATTCGTTTCCATTGGGGGTCGTCCTGCAAATATTTTTGTGCATTCACAAAATTTCTATGCAGTCGGTGAAAATTGCCATAAATTCAATTATAAATTGTGTAATTGTTGGACGGTTGTATGGTCCTTGGTAAACTGGACACGTTTTAAGAGTTCCTGTTTCACTTCCTACCCATCAGGAACTAAGCAAATGAATTTCTATTAAAATAGATTCTACCTGTTTTAGATAAGCAACTCGCACACAATCTACTCAATCCCACCTGAGAGAAACTACCTGAAAGACATATTTAAAATTTAAATTAAACATTGCCACGGAAAAACAAAAAAAAAAATAAAGGAAGAAAACACAAGAAGAAGTGCCTAAACAAATTCTGATAAGCCATGTGCAGATAGGGCAACAGGACAAGCTAGCGCAAGCAATGAATAATACCAATCACGTAGCCAGCTCTACGGGCCACCTCCAACGACAGCGCGTAGCCTAATCAAAAGAATATTGTAGACTAAGCCAAGACAAGACAAGACAAGAAGAGAAAAGAATACAGCCGACGAATTCTAAAGGATCGTTTGACGAGTTCGTCAAAATGAACGCAGCGAATGAAGCATTTGAGCAAAAGAAACACAGATCGACCATGGCAATACCCTATACTTAGGAATGTAAGTAAATATATATAAATATATACATATAAATATAAAATACATTTTAAATTAAATATAATATTATTTCACCCTGAAATTACAATTTATTGTATTTTAAAACATGTTCATTAAAATGAATATATAGTTTAATATATTATTAGAATTTGATTGCTATATTTACTGATTTTTTCCTTAGAACAAATTAGCAAATTTTCTGTGCCTTATTTACAGGGTATACTGCTGCTTAGTGCTCTGTGCTTGGTCCAGTCATATGAAAAATGCGTAATCTCACACCAACGCGGCAGACAAGAACAGCAAATTAAGTGCCAATGCAATGCATACACTCACTCACACACTCACACACAGAAACACACCTACAAACTCAATACACACACACATACACAGAGTTATAGGTATAGAAATATCAATCTATAGGTACGTCTATCTATGAAATGAAAACATGTTTCATGCGCATGCGCAAAGCCTGACGAGCAACGAGACGAAACTGGAAGACTGAAACTCTGCCGGACAATTAGTTCAGACAGGCTTCCATCTAGCAGTGGACGACGTCGTCGTGGTCTTGTGTTAAAAGGTCATCGTTGCGGCTAAGAGTATGCCAGTTGATGTCAGGGCCCGGTCTCCGGGCCCAGTTCTTTGATAGCGTTGATCTATTGTTGTGTGTGCATTGCCTTTTTACATTTTATACGCATGCTTCTCTTTCTTTTCGATATTTCTTTTCTTTTTCTATTTTTTTTTTTTTTGTTTCTTTCATGTTTTTAGTGCCCAACGACTAGGTTCGTCAAAATGATTGATTTGTAGGTGATGAATTACAACAACAGCCGCAGCGGCAGCAGCAGCGGCAGCGGCAGCAGCAGTGGCAGCAACAGTACCTAAGTAACTCAAAGGCTGGCTTAGTTAAGAGCCATACACGCTCATATCTTTAGCTGTGTATCTGTGTGAGAAAGGTACGACATAGTGAGGGATTAAATACGAAATTCCATTTAAAAATCTTTTATTGTTCGCTTATTGCTCTTTTTTTTTTTGTTTTTTTTAGGGGTGCAGCTTTTGACTTATTGTATTGTATAGCATTTTTACAGATAAACTGATATCGTAGCGGGAAAATTAATTATCATAGCGTATGAAGAGAATAGGACAGACAACATTGCCACTTAGTAGGTACTGTACATGATTCACAAAACACCCTAAGGAATACTGTGTGAAAAAAAATCAAAACATACATAAAGCAAATGTAACACTAAACATGTGAAATACATTTTGCAATATTTTGTTAATGGAAAGTTTAGAGCTAATAATAAAAATATAATTTCTAAGCACTAGAAAAAAATACAATAGAATTATAAAAGGTATTTTTCTAATCATTAAGATCTCAAAATATATAAAAATATGAATTTTTCTCTCTCGACTGCAGTGGATAATTACAATAAAAGCTATTGTAAGAATTATAGGTACACATATAAAAAAAACACCCTGGAAATATATTTAGAAAAATGTACCCTCAAAAAAAAAGAATTAAAATTCCTTGTTTTCTGAGTAAAAAAGCAGACTGACCTCCAGATGAATAATCAATGATAAAAAATGTATATCTGCTCATTCCCGTTTTATCTACTTGTTAGTTTCGATGCTGCACCCGGCGTGAATTCGTGCCCAACAACTCAATCTGGCAATATGATAATTTGCTTATAGCATGTCAGGGAACGCCCACTTTGCACCCAGCATCCCAATAATTCGCACATCCTTCCAAAGGCACTTTAACGTGCCATTATATTAATGGTAAATGGAAGCAAGCACTCCGAGCAACCACCGAAGCAGTTGGCAGGGTGTGCCATGCAACAGATTCTAGCAATCAGTTAACCTATATACAAGTACTATAGGCATATAGACATATCGACTTTAGATCAGAGGGAAATTTTGTAAAGCAGTTAGTTAGCGGGTAGGAGAGGTGAAGAAGAAACTGCTGCCATATTGCCGCAAAATGCGCAAGAGAATCAAAAATTGTAGACAATAAAAACCGAATCGCATCTATGAAACAATACACGAGCCACACACAAAAGGGCCCGTGTCCCCGCTTGCCCCTGCCACTGGCCCTTGCCACAATTCCTGCCTCTGACTCTCCAACTGCCCGGATTCCCAACAAATTTTCAATTCAAATTCAAACTCCCGAGTTCGGCTAATGGCTGCGTAATCAAAAACTTGCTCATTAATATTATTTTTGCTGCTGCTGTCGCATTGTTAAAGACACACACACACACACACAGACACACATACAGCTGCAAAGTATCTGCATCTGTATTTGTATCTGTGTATATGTATTATGATTATTGCTTTGGCTATCCCTCAGCCATAAGCTAAATTTCCCCCTTTTATAAATATATATTTTTATTTCATTTTTTTTTTTTTGTTATTCTGGTGCGTCGCAGTTGACGTTACGTATTCCATATCTCAGGGTAAACATCTAGAAGCCGTCCTCGACTCGAGTCGACTCGACTCGACTCGACACGACGACTTCGACTACCCCGCCGTCCATCCTGTCTGTCCACCCTCTCTGACTCTGTGTATCTGCCACTAAATGTATCTTTGTGCGTTTTTCTAAAATGTAAATACATTTGCCTAACTTTAGAGCGGACTGTGTGATTTTGAAATCGCTCAATCAGCAGCGACCGTCAAGCAAAGGCCTCGTGCCTCACAAAAGGGAAAATTCAAATAAGCGACGCTTTCAACAGTTCACCATTTGAATTTCAAATATGTACAGTTGCCGTTAATCTAGATACGGATAGCGCACATATTTGACTTGACATACTCTATGACGCCTTTTCATAACTATATACCCAGTCGTCCTCCCCCCCAACCCCCCTCCCCACCATTTGGAAAAAACCCCCGCTTACCACCCTCTCCACAACGCTACCCGTTTCTACCCCTGACGCCGAGCTAAACAATGCAAAACTCTGTGCAGCTAGCCTCGAAAGCGAATTGAGTTTTAGTTTTAGAGACGATTTAATTTGTTTAAATCCGCGAGGGTTCCATAAAGAAAAACCTTTCATCATTTTATAGAGTTGCGACTACATTTGACAATTGACATTCGTCGAACGTCTTCGCAACTCTATCAAATATTACTTTTATGTGCTTGGAAATTACAGTTGAATGAATTCTTTTAATGATATAAAAAATCAACTCCAATTGTAATTTTGTCTTTGGTTCTCCACTT
This sequence comes from Drosophila kambysellisi, assembly GCA_035042185.1. Taxonomy (NCBI): domain Eukaryota; kingdom Metazoa; phylum Arthropoda; class Insecta; order Diptera; family Drosophilidae; genus Drosophila; species Drosophila kambysellisi. The sequence goes on from JAWNLS010001251.1 coordinate 9,579,418, forward strand.
TAAAATCGAAATATATCGATTTTTATGTAATTGGTTATAAACTCAGCTCAATTACTTCTTAGTTCCTTTCAATGACATAGTTTAATTACATCTTAAATCATTTTCACGTCGTAACAAATGTTGTTTTTCAATTATATTTTAAGAACTTTATAAATTCCTTTCATAACATAGTAAATATTATTTTTAGTGGACTTGAAATACTCAACGTCTACAGTAATTTAGATTTTGATTCTCTCTTTCAAAAACATAATAATTCAGCGATTTTTTAACTTATGATTATTTTTAGTCCTTTTTTATTTCATGTAGAAATATCTGTAAAGTACTAACTTAATGAACGGCCCTCGTAGTGCGCCTCACTTGAGACTTGAGCACTTTCCAGGGGGGTTGCATTATAAGTTGCCAAACTTTTCAACAAATCTGACAAACGAGGGTGGCTGAAACGATTCTGAGTCTGAGCCACCTGTTTTTGGACAAGGCTGTAGTGAAATTCGATCTGTTAGCATGACAGGAATCTGAAACTGAAGTAATCCTGCCGGGGACAAAAGACAAAAGATGAATTCGTAGAGTTTTGCATCTTTAGTCTTTGGGAAATGCGAACTGGTCCCAGCTGCTCATAGAAAACTCGGTTGTGTGCATTTGCCAAAAAAAAAAAAAAAAAAAACAAAAATAAAAACAATAATAATGAAAAGGAAAACCAAAAACCAGCTCCTAAACACAGATACACAAATACACAAATACTCAAATACTGTTACAGCTACAGATACACAAAAGGCATTAAGTTATTTCAGAAAATTGTATTCATTTGTTTACGCTGCGCGTTTAGCCTAAGCAGCCAGCCGGAGGAGACAGATTGAGGCAGCCGGCAACATTCGCCATGCCAAAAGTAGAATCCAAAAATTTGGCTCTATTCTATGAGTTTTCAGATTCTGGCATTAGCCGCTGTTATTATGTGCGCCCCTTTGTCGAATCGAGGAAACCATTAAAAAAAAGGATAACGTGTTCTCTTCTCAGCCATTGTTTAAATTCTAGCTACGTTTGCGAGTGTGTGTTTGTGTGTGTGTGTGTGTGTGTGTTTGCACAAGACGCAAAAATGTTTACGGGCAACTTGATGACGTAGCAGCTGTAATTTCAGGTAGTCAAGGATTTGTTTTAGTCGAAATTGCTTGGCGCGTCGCTATGGATTGAAATTTGTATGTTATTTGCGTCGTTTTAGGGTTCCCCTCTCTTTTTTATACCCTGAACCCATTCAAAATTGGTAAAAGGGGTATAATGCAGTTTTGGAAAAATATGTAACCGGCAGTAGCAATTCGAACTAACTAGATTGATTTCTGATAACCTTAAAAGCAGAGATATATCATTAACTGTACAAATTTCATGAAGATCGGATAAGCAATAGCTGAGTTTAGGGTATCTCGTAGTCGATCTTATTCTTACTTGTTTTTGAATGCGGCATTGCTATCAAAGATTTTGATTACAATGTTATTTGATATGTCTTTGTCTCTGTAGCTCAATGGAAAATGTTTTCAACGGAAGTCGACCTAATGCAACATTCTGTTGAGGGACACTTTCAAAAGTATCTTAAAAATACACATACAATTTATATTTTAATGTTGACGTTTAAATGGAAATGGCGCTTTCACTGGAAAGAATCTTACAATATTAGTTTGATCAGTCTTTGGGATCAACTTAAAGCAACCTTGGAGAAATTAAGCTGTTGCTATTAATGCGTTCTGTCTATTTTAATCTACATGCTGCATGCTGCATACTGTTGCAAGTTGCCGCTGTTTCCTGCCAATTGGCCGTTCAACATGTGTCACCAAGGCTGCCGCAGCCGTTGTGGCCAACTGTTGAGGATTGCATTGTTGCTGTTATTGTTGTTCTTATCACCATCATCAGCAGCAGCGGCAGCGGCAGCAGCAGCGTCAGTAGGGCAATGTTGTTGTGACATGCCACACAACACAGCACAACACCTTAAATGGCCTCAGAGACGGTGGATTGTCTCTGTCTGTGTCCTAGAATCTACGTCCTCGTCCTCCGACTCGATTTCGTACTCGTCCTCGTCCTCGTCCCCGTTGACGGTTAACCAAGCAAGCCTCTCCATTATGTTGCATATTTAGTGGCATTTAGCTTCCTTTTTTCACATTGTTGTTGTTGCTGCTGCTGCTGCTTGTCCTGACCTATGACAGCAGCGCTACTCTGTCCTGTCCCTGTTCCTGTTCCTCTTTCATTGCTGACAAGCCATGCACATGTTGCCAAATATGTAATGCCAGTGTTCGTCTCTGTATGTGTGTGTGTGTGTCTGTGTATGTGTGTGTCTGTGTATGTGTGTGTTTACACAGAGAAAACCGAATGCCAAAACAAAAAGTGAACATCGAGAGAGCAACAACAACAACAAAAACAACAACAAAATAAACAGACTGTCGGCTGTCCTTTTGCTCGGGCTGCCTCTGCCTGCGTTCTCCTCTCTCTCTTTCTCGCTCTCTCTATCAATTTCTCACCTTGACGACGGCAGTTTGCTCACAGCATGTGTTTTTTGGCTCGCTCTTTGCCTCGCTGCTTCTGCTCGCAGTCGCTGTCGCTGCTGCGACGACTACGGCTGTTGTCCTTTTGCAAGCGCTGGCGCGTGTTGATGTGTGTGCGTCTGTCTGCTGCTCGTGTGTGTGTGTGCGTTGCGTGTATGCCCTTCAACAGGTGTCGGTCGTCTGATGCGGCACATGTGGCATGTGTCGGTGTCGTGACGTTGTTTTGACTGCGTGTCCTTGCCCCCTACTCGAGCGCTAGTCATGCATTCATTCAACACGCAGCGACACGTTAAAAAACAACAACAAACTGAACAGCTTAATACATGAGCTTTTACTATAGAGTGAGAGAGAGATAGAGAGAGAGAGACAGAAAGAGCGAGAGAGCTTAATTTTACTTTATGTGAGCGCATAACAAAAAAGCATTCATTGGTCCCGCTCAAATTTAACAAAACAATTTTAACTTGAATTTGATAAAAGCCAATGGAAAAGCACCAAAGACAGCAACGGCAACAACAATTAAAATCAAAATGGGCGCAAGAATAATGGAAAAAGTAACTGCTCAACAAGTCAGGCAAGTTTCAGACTCTATGCACATACACACAAACACACACACACTCGCACATAGACAAATTTATATACATTTATATACACAGGCACATTTACATATCAAGTAAATTTGGAGTGCGGCGATAGAATCGAAGAAGTGAAGCGAGAGAGCAAAGACAAATTGTTTTCAAACGTCGTAATCAAGAAATAATTTCTTAAAATATGCGTCTACTTTTTGAATTGGAATTATTACAACAACAGCAAACAGCTACAACAACAATAAGAACAATGACGACAGTTGTTGGCATTTCACAAATACACTCACAGTTCACAGAAAGCAGCGCAAAAGGGATGCAAAATACTTGACACTAGAGATGAGCACGTGACACGATAATTTACTGCACGAAAATTAAATTTAATGTGCGATTTCTTTGAAAGCCGTTTTGAAAAACTTTCATAAACAAACGCTTTATTTAAAATGTTTAAATACGTTAATTCAATTAACCAAAAATAATAATAATAATAAATAATAACTTTAATGAGGGGATAAGTATCTAAATAAGGAGCCACAATCTTGATATTAAGCAGAGTCCGCCAAACTAATTTATTAATTATAAATTTATTCAAACTGCGGATTATAATTTAAAGATTAGCGATTCTTACTTTTTGTCTTAAGAAACCCCTATAAAGTTTTATCACGCGCACATCTCGAAGACAATATTTTTCATTTAGTTTGTTTGATGAAATCACAGACTATGAAAAGGAGTTGAAATGATTTTATTTATCTCTGCCTGTGTATGTGTATCTGACTGTCTAAGTGTGTGTGTGTGTGTGACTTTTTGTCTTTTCAACAAATTCACAGCCTTCGGGAGGCACAAAGTACAGTTGTTGCAACCAACCACAATAGATACTTGAACCAAATTGAGGCGTCGCATTGTGTTTAGATAACTCAGTGCGACGCCACTCTAATGGAAATTAATAGAATAGCATAAAGAACAAAATATCAATATACACACACACACATATATTTACATTTATACATATTTATATGTATAAATTTATGATTTGATTACATGCGCTCAAGTGTCGCCCCGTTTGAATCTCTCAGATACATTTGCTAATGGCTTTTGTTAATTTGCTTGACGAAAGCGCAGCTGCCGCCAGAAGATCGCAACGGATCGGATTGATTGGTGTTATGTGCCTCCTACCTCCGCCTCTCCCTCGCCATTAACCCTTATGTGTGCCCTGCTGTCCCGCTGCGATTGCTCAAAATACTTTTTAAGCGCACTTGAAGCGGCAACAAATTGTCACATTTCAATGACTCTTCAATGTGCTCCATTTTATATGCGCGTATTAATACTTTTCGCCTTGCCCCGCCTCACCGCCGCCCTTCCCGGCCAACCACACTATGCAACATCTGGGGCAACGCGTTTGATTTCAGCACGAGAAAAAAATCCAGCTATATTTGGTGAGTCAAAGCTCGTATACCCTTTTAAAAAGTAAAGTTTGGCTGTCGTCATCTAAATTTAGCCCAAAAACAATATATATATATATTTATTGCATAAAATTTATATTGTTGATATATTTTTGTATTTTCGAGATTTTTTTTTATCACATTTCTTTGAAAAACAGTGACGTTTTTCAACACAATCTCAATTCACAAGTGATCGTTCTCTCGAATGCAGTACAAGTTTCGTCACAAAATTATGATAGCCCCTGGTAGGGTATTACAAAACACAAACAGCCCTCATAATATAATTGGGCTGCCCAAGCTCAAAAGAGGCTTCAATAAATCCAAAGGCATCAATGAATTTAATACATTTATATGTAAAAGTTTTGCTTTTCAAAACTAAGCTCACTTATTTCTTATCAATTTGGTACGAAAAAAACATAAATAACAATAAATTAAAGAGTTGAATAACTGAACAACAAAATATTCCAACTTTGATCAAGATAAACCATAAATAGCCGTTATGCAATTTCAGAATTATATGGGTACAAATATTATATGTAAGAATTGAAGCTATTTATATAAATGTGACTTTTATATTGAGAATGTGGCAATTAGTTACATAAATTTTAGATAAATCCCGAAAATGAGTCTTTTGAAAATAACACAATTTCGAAACTAAATAATCAAGATTTTAACTGAAGTTACACATTAATTTAGCAACTGAGATCGATGGCATGGAAAATGTATTCAAAAGCTCCAGAAACAGATTCGCTGAAAGTAATTATAAGAAAAATGGTATCTATTACAAGTTTATGCAAATTTGGAGTATACAAAATCATTAGCTGGATTTATATTGTGGCAAGGGCGACGCGGGACGAGGCGACAATTATTCAACGTGCTGACAAGGAACAATAGCCCCAAAGGACAACTTGAAGGTGAAGTGAGGGACGCTCAATCCTCGCCTGATTGAGCTCTAAAGGTCGGGGATAAAGGGGCGTGCAAAGGGTTGCCCATTGGCAAATGCTATCGGTTTGATAAATGTACGCAAAAATAAAAAAAATAAATAAAAAAGCAGCATCAACTACACTAAACAAATTATCAAAGTGTGCTCGACTTGGGTGGAGCCAAAGTGTTTGCTTATGTGTATGTGTGTGTATTTGTGTGTGTGTGTGTGTGTCGTATGTGCTAACTGGTTTTTTTTTTTAAGTAAACAGCGCTTAAATTAGCGAATAAAAATGTATTATTAATGCGAAAACATGTTCATACGAGCCTATATACATGCACACACACACACACACACACACAACCGCACAGATACAGATACACAATATAAAAAAAGCAGCAAGAATATAAAAAAATAAAAAAGAAAAGACGCGATGCGAGAACGAATGAGAAAAAACGGTTTTAATTGTTGTTGCTGTTGTTGTAGTGGTTGCTGCTGCTGCTGTTGTTGTTGTTGTTGTTGTTGTTTTCCAAATAAATAAGAACAAAACAAGCATTGGCTATATGGCGACGTCTATACTTAAAGGGCGGGGCTAAGGCAGCCGAACTGAAAGTCGAAACACACAAAAAGTCGCTTTTACTTATCTTAAATGAAATTAATAAATTTGAATTGAGCATTGAAATTTCAATTGTTGAAATTAACGCAAAACTTGGCGCAAACGATAAATGTGGATTATGTGAATGGGTTCTGTGTGTGTGTGTGTGTGTGTGTGTATTTGTGTGTGTGTGTGTTTGCTTGGCGATAAAGGTTCTTATTTCTTTAGTATTTATTTAATGGCCATATAATCACGTAGCCAAAAGCGGGGGCGCATATAGAAAAGAGCAAATGTACTACAAATGTACATATACATTTATACATATCTATATATACATATATATATACATATATTTGTATACATACCCTGTATGGATATGGATCGCATATTAGGCAAAACTCAAAGCTGCGAATGCTCCAAAAATATAACATACAAAAACAAGTTTTGGGGAGAGCTACATTTAAATTTCATGTGACGCACTTAACATTTGCCCATACGCCGGCACGTAGTAGAGCCACACAAAAATATCTTAAAGATACCAATAGCACAAAGTCCCCCCTCCCCACTAAAAAAAAATAGCCCAGTTGAACTTCTAAGTAAACCTTTAACGAGGCTATGTATGATATATCATATAAAGTAACAGTCGTGTGGATAACCCATAAATATTTATTTCAAAGAGTTGAAGGAACAAGGAAGAATGCTATAGGCGGGTCAGCTCGACTACGAAATACTCTAAAGCCAGCTATTAAATCTAAATTATCTTAATTATCCTTTAAAAAGCTTTAAGCACTCAAATGTAAGCAGGTGCGAAAACTTGTATCATAAATCTAGATGAATTCTGGAAGCCATGATTTTGCATGTGAATTTCTGTACATTCTTCATGTCGTTCGATATTAACTGGGCACTTTGGGAGTCTTACACACATAGGCACTAGAGAAATACCTGAGGCGGCCACAACTTGCGCATACTTAACGCACTCAAGTGACAATAATTGAATTCATTATGGGCAAAAAACGATTGTGACAATGGCGAACCAGTTGGATAGTTGGTTATTAGCTGATATACTGGCTAGAGGATTAACAATGGCGGGTTAATTAACCTGATGGTTAGGTTGGCCTTGGCAACCGGCAATTGAAAAACAACAAGAAAGAACAAGACACGGTTACGGGTCCGGCTACAGCACCAGTTCCAGCTCCAGCTCAAGCTTCAGCTACGGATTTTAAGTATTATTCGGCATAGTTTAAGCTGTGCTACCATTTTTATTCTGGCTACGTGTGCGTTTTACTTATGAGATAACCCCTTTTTTCCCCTCTACAACCTCTTACCACAACCCCACCACAATTTAAATAGTTGCTGTTGTGGGGCCATAAAATGTTGTTATATTGACATGATCTGCGCGTAAGTTGTCGCCGCTTCGAACGCGTCTTGCAAAAATCTTTATCAACGACGGGACGGGTCAACAAACCCCCACGATGAGAGCTCCATGTGTCCGCTCGCTTTGGCCGGTTTTATCAGATAATGTGGCCAAATACAACAGTGACTGCTATGACTATCATGTTTGAGGGCAACGTCTGATTCAAAAGATCCATAAAACTTGTCGCTGACTTAACGGTAATATTGTCATTATAAAACCATTTCCGTAGAACTAAGTTTTCAGATTTACGCACTACCAAAATCAAAGAAAATGAGTATCTTATTCTAGTGAATATTTAAATATCAAGTTTAGACTTATGTGACAAGATGTTAAATGTTATTTTAAATGTATTAATGAAGAAATTATTTGTAATAAGAATAATATTGAAAAATTAATTCATTTTAATGCAAACTTAATTAATATCTCAGATTAGCACATAGCATACTTTTAAGAGTATAGAGTATGGCAAATAAATTCTAGAGAAATCTAAAAAATTGTAGTTAATAATCTTGGAAATGTTTATATTACTTGGAATTGAGAACATTGAAAAATTGTGAAATTTCAACACAATCAACACGAACTTAACTCAAGAAATTTGACTTCTTGTCACAATATAAATCTGGTTGCGTTAGAAATGGAACTTTATATTATACTTGAGTCAAAAAATCCCTTATATTTAGAGATAAGGACGCAAATTCCACTTAATCAGTAAATATTAATTATATTATTATAAAACGAACTCACCATGTACAAAAATCAGCAATTAGTTCGCTCCGCAATATGTTGCTCCTAATTGATTTTGAATTAAATCGTTTGGCAGTATGACAAAAAGATGCATTCATGCGTCCAGAAGCAAATAGAAACGTTGCAAGAGTCGAACGCGTCACAGATAACAGAATACGGCACAACAACAACAACACACAACAGCAACAGCAACAAATGTGGACAAACACGTGCGAACTTGTTCGTGTACTACCAAGTGGCTAAGACTAAAAGAAAATTTGCGCGCTAGGACAACCAACCTAACCAGAGGCGGACGAAACTGCACTGACTGCGCCACAACTGGCTGGCCCCGCCGACCGACTCCCGGACTCCCGCGACTCCGAGAGACAAGAAACAGAGACCGAGAAACGGAGATTCTGATACCGAGTGCTAAATAGAGAGCGAGGAAGCACATCGGGGCACCGAGTAGTAATTCGCATACATACATACATAAATAATAAATATTCACTTGCATATTTTAAACAAAAACAAAAACAAAAACAAGCACAACAATTACAACAAAAAAAAGGGCAAAAGCAAAAGCAACCGAAAACTTGGCTAAGCAAAGTGCATATAAACAAAAGTCGAGCTGTGGCTTTTGCTCTCTTTCTTCCTCCTCCTTCTCCTCCACCTCCTGCTTTTATTTCTTGTTATTTATTTTAACTTATTTTTTCTGTTTTTGTTTTTGATCGTTTTGTTTTTTTTTGTGCTTCTTGCATTTGAAGAAAAGTTGCTGACAATTGCAATAGAATTTTGTGTTTTTATTTTCGTTTGTTGTATGCTTTATTTAGTTCTCGTTTCACGCTTCACTGTTGCAACGGCAATCGAAGACAGGGGCAGCAGCAAGGGACAGAGGGACGGAGGGACGCTGCAGCTGAAGGCGGCATGTGGGTCTTATTTCAATTTACAACCAAGTGACGAAGTATCACAATTCAATGTTTAAAGTTTTTATCACGTTGTGAACGCCAGCGCCAAACACACACAACTAACACATGTTCAAGAAAGGAAGCTCAACGAAAATATACCCTGCACTAGTGTAGACTCTGAAATAACAAGGCAATTATTGATCTAAAAGTGAATCAGATCTTTTAAATTCTTCACGTGATGCAAATAGCAAGTTAATATTTTTCCATATCTTTAAAGCACATCTTAGTTTGATACACTAAAGTTATAAGGTTTATGAAAACGTCATCAAAGTGTTTTGAAATAAAACATATATTATTATTTATTTTTTAATTTAAATTTTAATTAAGCTGCAATTTAACAAACAAATTTTTTTTTAACATAAGATGCACGATACACTAGACAACCCCATGTTATGAAAGTACGGGGTATTAGTAGCAATTGGAGCGTCTAGCGGTTTCTCTACTTGCAGTGGGGCATATGCAAAAAACGTATGTGTGCCTGTGTGTGAGTGTGTGTGTGAGCGGTACACAGTAGAGCTGACACAGTATGGTTAATATGGCGCGACAGTCGCTCGCTGGGTCGATCGCTTAGTCAGCCCGCTCTGCCACTATCTATTTAGTAAGCAACTGAAATAGTAGCACCCGTGTTAGTATCAGCTCATGAAATGACAAACAAACAAAAAGTGCACACAACACACACACACACACATACGTACCTATGCACATATATGTGTGTGTGTGTGTGTGTATGTAAGTAGAATTATTTGGATATGTACCGACAACTGAACACGAGTATAACGTTGTGTATATATATTTATATATATATATATATATGTGTGTGTATATGTGTGTGTGTATGACTCTGAGAATGGGCATGCAAGAAGCGGAGAACAACGTCAGCGTAAACTGATTAGCCACCTTCCCTCCTCCTCCTCATCCCTTATGCAATCTATGGAGCTGCATAAGCGGCACGTACACTGAGCTGTTGACTGTTTTAGTTTTTGTTCTTGTTATTGTAGTTTTTTTTTTAGGGCTGACGTCGATGGGAACCTTCGGTTTGGGAGTTTCGTTCACAACGTCATCAAACGAGTCATTTGTCGAGTGGTAAATGCAAAACTAAATAATGATGCATGCAAAGCAAATCAAATGTTTGTTGCAGCAAATGCAGTAAATAGGAAGTCAGAAGCCAAGCTTCGCATTATATACATACAGACATACATAAATATGGGTAGCATCTCATAGTTAAAACATAGTTTGCAGCATTGCTGATCACAAACACATTGCTGACGTCACAACTTGCACTTTTTACAACTCTGATCAAATCGTTTGACGACTGCAACACTGTTCTTATCAATAGTGAGAGAGGTTGTGACGCCCACACGACCAGCGTTAACAACACCTAACAATAAATTGTTGTCAAACAAACACACACGGACACATTAACATCACACAAATTCATTGCACACGCACACGCACACACACATACTTGACCATAACATTTTTTTGCACAAAAATGAACACGTGCTGCTTGAATAAGGAGTGCAAGAGCGAGGAGGGAGAGCGGTTGCCTGCAGGCGCAGCCGGCTGGCTGAACTCATTTGTAAAGAGAGAGAGAGAGAGATATATAGAGCGAGCTGGGCGCGCAAATATGCGGTCTGATTGCATACCAACAACGACACAACAATAACAAAAGGCAAACTGCGGCTGACTCACGCTTCGCTGTGCGATGCAATGCAATGCAATCGCCGCTCTTCGTACACAGCTAAGAGATTCGCGCTGTAAAGAAAGAGAGCAGGACAGGTTTGGCAATAAAAGTGCGAGTGAGTTCGTCAAATTTGTTAGTTGGCAGGAGTTGGAGTTGTACAACAGTTACAGACGCACACATACATACACATGTGTGTGTGGGGGCGGTATGCGAAATTTGCGGTGTCTGCAGCTGTGCCTGAAACTTTAGTAGCCCCGGCTAACTTTTAGCAGAAACTTTTGAAACGAGTACCTGCCACTAACTAAGCACAGACACATTTCTACAAACGCACAGTTGAAACTCGAAAAGTTGCCGTACACAAAACCAGCGCGCATTGAAATTTAACTATGAAAATCAGAAAAGTTTGCAGACGGAAATTTATAGGAAAATGCACTTGAACAAAACAGAGACGTCCACACACTTACCGCACCGCCCGCCGCCATTTAGTCTTCTTGTAATTAAAGTATCGCCAACAACAAAAATCCCAGTAAATTGACCAAATGCTAAATACTTTCCACACACCAAAGTTAAAAAGATTTACAGCATTAGCAAACGTTTCAAAACAGCTGTAAATTTAGGCGCGCACTCAGACAGGGTTGTAATCTCGAACACCTGATTTGCATATATATTTGTTATCGAATGCGCCAAAGTTCAAAAAAGTGAAAATCATAACGTGCTCCTTTCGCTGCGAGTGACACTATGCAAGAATGACTGTCGCTTTGTGGACCCCATTAAAACGCCAACAGAGAGATATTGAAACCAGCGAAAGCGGCGGAGATAATGCTCCACACCCTTACTTACAAAGTACAATTTAAGTGGATGCTTGTCAGTATCGGCCGTTTCTGGGGAATGGGTCAGTAGCATGTCCAATGCAAAGATGCAATGCAAAAAATAAACGGCCACCGCATATAGAGACAAAGTGCCATTAGTATGGCAACACCATAGGAAGCCGTACGAGTCCTTCTCGTTATCCTTGAAGAAAGCCAACAGCTTATCATGCTCCGCCAGATACATATGTGTATAGACGGTAAGCAGATGCAGTAAACCCAACACGCCGCTGGTCATCGCCTCAGTGGTCAGGTTGATCGTCAAGGTGAAAAACGAACACAATATGCTGACGATGCCAATAAAACAGCCGCTTCCATAGGTAGCGCAAAGTATAGAGATATCCGGAACTCCGTCCGATGCAAAACACTTAATGTGCACATAGCCGCAAATCGAACTCAATACAGTCTCCAGCAACTTGAAGAGCAGCCAAACAGGTTTCTTGGAGCGCTTATGCATTTTGCATGGAAATCGAAGGAGTTACTTATTATTAGAATATATATTTATAATACACTTGGATGTGGCTAGGTAGGTTTACCTACTGCGATTGGACTAAAATATATTCTTAGGTCTAACAACAAATAAAATAAGTAAATAACATTGCAGTGGGCATCCACTGATTGACCAATATTCTGCCTCAGCTGCAGTTCTAAAGCTGTTATAGGTACGGACATAGATTCGTTATACAAAAAATATATAACTCTATATGCCTGCTCTAGACGTTCGGACTGGCAAAAAGGAGGAATACGGTTAAACGATATATACGTAAAATCTATTTGCGCCAGTATTGCGTGATGCGATGAATCTGCTCGACCAGGGCTGGCATTACGGCTGTTATGGATATATCCAGCAGGCTCTGCAAGTGTCGAACCGCCTCCTCATCGGAGAGGCCCAGCTGTAGGTTCTCCTCAACCTTTTTGACCGCCTTGTCCGGCTCGAGCGCAATATCCGGCACGGTGGCATCCACCATTAGCGAGAAAAGATTCAGCATGACATTGGCATGACGACGTAAATGCAAATACGCCGTATAGCATTGCTTGCGAAACTCGTGATAATGTTCGGAACTCACACCGCCCATTGCCTCGACCATTTCCTTGCTCAGCTTCATTGGTGGCGGCATGGGTTTCGGATCGCGTCCGAGTATGTAGCCAAAGTCAATGTGGAATAACTTGCCATTGGTCGTCAGCAGAAGATTGTCCAAATGACGATCACCCACACCTGTGCCCAAAGGAACAGCGAGTAAATAAGTAAGTCAGCAATAAGGGATGTCTATTCTTCAATTTGAGCTTACCCAGCAGATATGTGATGACGCAGTAGCCGGCACAGCTCTTGATGTACGTGTCCATGACCTCGGCGGCAATGCCGTACGGACCGTTCTCGCACGGATTGTGACGCTTGAAGAAGTTAAGTATATTGGTTTCGCGAGCAAGGACCTCGGCGACTGTGCACGAGTCAATGTACTGCAGGAAGCCATGCTTCGAACTGGTGGCCAACACCTTGTACGGCGTCAGCTTGAGATCGAGATTCTCTCGACGCAGCAGCTTGTCCATTAACGTTATCATTTGCAGTATCAATTGATCCTGTCGCAGATCATCGCCATGCTTGAATATTGCCACATATTCAAGCTTTGCAATCGAGGTTACAAAAGTCAGCCTGTTAAACAAGAAAAAGCATTTGATTAATGGGTATCCAAGGGGCATCCCTTATGGGGTCATCCCACTTACTTGGCCGGCATCAGGGCGCTCTTGAAGAGGGACGTGCGCGGTGGTATTATTTTGGTAATATAGATCTCTGGATCTAGGGGGAATGGTATTGGCTCAAAGTTGGTAAAGTTCACCTTGAACATGAGCTGTTCAGCGAGCAACTTCTGAAACTTTTCCGTTTTCTTGTTGCGATTGCCCGGCTCCTTGGCCACCAGTTTGACCAGCTTGACCAGCTCATCAATGAAGCACTGCTGCTTTCGCAGATTATGCGAAATGCCGCGCAAATGAAAGTTGCCTGCGACAAAAGAATTCAAATCAGTAAAAGAACTAAACAGAAAAACAACTTATAAATCTTATTTACAGACCGTTGTCGAGCACCTTGAGGAATATGTTGAGCACCATATCGTACATGTCATGTGCTCGCTGATCCTGTTTACGTACCGACTCTACATCCTCCACCTCAATGGACAGGTACCAGTACAAATAGTTGGCCAGGGTTGCATTCTTGCAGGCGCGCTGTATAAGGAACGTGCATAGATTGAGGGCGACACCTTGCCCCAACAGCGGCGTTATCGAATTGGATTGGGTGGCCAGCGAGGCGGCGCTGACCACATCGCCCGCATCAGTGCGATCCATTCGGGCCGACGGCGGACTGGCCCGGATTGCCGGCGCACTGTTCACACTGCTGCCCATAGCGGATTTGTCTACCTTGTTGGCCGCGAGGGCAGCTCGCTGATTGGCAGGTATAACGGAGGCGTGTAGAGTACTGCTCGTCACACTCAGATCGGATATGCTGCTCTGGTCCAACAGTGAGTCATTCTCATCGAGCAGCGAGCGGACCACATCTCGCTCCGGTTCAGGCACAATAATCATATGCAACTGGATTATATTCCGCAGATCCTCGTACTTGAGCGCCTGCACCAATTGCAGCAGATATAGCAGAAGATCTTCGTCGGGTGCTTGGGCCAGGCGACTAATCGCATACTTGCGTACCTCCGGATGCGTAAATGTTGGACTGAGCAACTCTAGTGCATCCTCCACATCCATGGGCGCCCAATTGGCGAGCATCCACAGTGCCTGGGTGACCTCATCATTGAGTTTCCAGTTGATGCACTTCAGGAACTTGGTCAACGCCTTCTTATGCGATGACAAATAGAAACGGAACTTCCAAACTAAATCCTGCTCCTCGCTGCTTAGCACATAGGTGGGCGGATAGCACACTATCTTGTTCAATTGATCCCGTATGCTGTGAAGATCATAATTGGCTTTAATTTAATCATCTTTTAGCTTTCCCAATTTAATACATACATTGCCGTTGGTTTGGCATCCCGATCTGAGATGCCCGAGCGTTCCGAACGTGCCAAGCGATGATGTTTGCGCTCCACAAGATTTTCCTGCAAGTTCATTAGTTAAATATGCAGTTCTTTGAAATTTGCCTTGACGTAGACTCACCATTTGAATCTCAGAGTCGGGGACCAGCACCAGCTTGGGTTTGGCTGGAATTTTATACTTGTTATCCACTTCTGGCTCAAAATACACAACTGAATACTGTGGAATGGGGGAAAGTGTTAGCAAAGCAGCTCAAAGGTAACTGTCTTTATTGGAGTACTCACGTTATACATGTCATCAACGATAATGGTGGGGAATTCAATCATGAGAAACATGTAATCCGACATGCGTTTCTCACGCTCATTAATCACCTCGATTTCACGGAAAGTCAAACGATCCAGCCAATCCACCTTTTGCACCTGGCCATTGCGATGTTTTTTGGCCAATTTTCCGAGGCGCTGCATCTGCGATTTGGAGGACTCTTTGCCTTTGCCTGGGGTTTTGCTCGGATAACTGCCATCGCCCTCAACGCCCAGCCAGACACGTAAATCGTACATTCCTTGACGGAACATGCCATCTTTGCCAAACATTGATATCGCTGTGCCGCCAATGACCGTTGTTTGGCCGGCACCGGAGCAGTCCAAGATGGTCAGTACCAGCATGGCGCCCCGTGGTAAATCGGAGAAAAGCAATGGCAATGTCACCCACTCGTTCCAGCTCCAGCGTTTGCCAAACGCCTTGTATGAATTGTGAACGGGCAGGCAATAGGGTCGCCCATCGTTGTAGACCTGCAGACGCACCTGAAAGGAGGGATACTCCTCCGAATATAGGCCCGAAAAACGCAATATTGGATCGTCGAGCAGTTTCTCATAATCTGGCTGGCGTTTTTTTCCTTCAAGTGTGCCGCTGTAAGCAAAACAACATTTAGGATGATTCTTTTGCAAGGAGCATCCACTTACACTTTGATTTGGACACGTTCGTGCAGCGAAGAGCTGTGTATATAGCGAAAATGATCGTCTGGCTGATCCATAGCGTTTATTTTTGTTATACACAAGCAGCTGCTTGATGACAAACTAATCGGTAAACAGCTGCAAGAATTGCAATAGCTATCGATGTAAATCTATCGTTATGCGAATAATCCTATTTAGCAGATTAACAGCTGTTGCTGTTATGTTTCATATACATATGTTTTGGCGCCGGTTGAGGATTTAAAATTTTATCAGACAGCTTCAGGAATAACAAATTTGTGCCAAATGCAATCATATACCATACCGCTACTATGTGCGGCGACCAAAATACCCCAAAAAAAAAAAAACAAACGAAACGATTGATATTTCTAGCTAGCTGTTAATAGCTTTCATATAAATGTTAATTAACAGAGAGAAAAGAGCACGCATTGCGAACAGAAGAAGAAGAAGAGCAAACACATTGGAGCCAAAGAGGAAGGTTTACCGCTTTGGGAAAGATGACAACAAATGTAATGATGGATCTGGCGCTTGATCGCGTCGACTGGAATGCACTGGCCGAGAACCAGGAACAACTGCCACGAATTTATACACCAGGCGAAGTGTTAATGGCAGAAGCGGGCTTTATGCGGGGCCATGGCACCTTCGTGGAGGATGAGGACATAAAGGCGTCGGTGGCCGGCGTGATTCAGAAGGTGAATAAACTGATATCGGTGCGACCGCTGAAGAGTCGTTATGTTGGTGAGATTGGCGATGTGGTCGTGGCACGTGTTCTGGAAGTGGGACAAAAGCGCTGGCGAGTGGACACAAATTCTCGTCTGGATTCGGTGCTGCTACTCTCATCCGTAAATCTGCCAGGCGGTGAGTTGAGGCGACGCTCAGCGGAGGATGAACAAATGATGAGACGCTATCTGGACGAAGGAGATCTGATCTCCGCCGAAGTTCAGGTACGCAGCAGCAATTTTTTAAGTCCCAACTGTTCACTGACCAAGATTCGCCCCGTTTTGCAGAACGTCTTTGAGGAGAGCACATTGTCGTTGTACACCCGCAGTTTAAAGTATGGCAAACTGTCGCAGGGCATACTGGTGAAGGTCTTTCCGGCGCTAGTCAAACGACGCAAGATGCACTTTCACAATCTGGCGTGTGGTGCGTCCGTTATCTTGGGCAACAATGGCTATATCTGGATCTCGCCCACAAAGAGCGACGAGCAGGAGGGAGGCGAAGGTGGCTTCGCACAGAATCTGAGCGAGGCTGTGCCACGCAACGAACGTGAGATTATTGCACGCCTGCGCAACTGCATCCTCGCACTGGCCAAGTGCAAACTGATGCTCTTTGATACGAGCATTCAATATGCCTACGAGGAGTCGCTTAAATATGAGCCACGTGAACTGCTGCAACAGCATATTATCTTTGACATTGGCGAGCAGACACAAGCCCGGCTCAGAGATGTCGATCTAATGGACTGACGCGAATGCATACAAAGTACAATAAATTATATTTCCAAATACTCTTGTTCTTATTACGTCAGCTCAATAGTAATACTAATGGATAAAACATCGCTATACGAAATCTAAGCAAAATGGTCGGCAAACAAAGGCATTGATAACAATAAATACTAGTCACAGTCAACACAGTATATATAAATATACATATGTACATATAAACAGGTGTAATGCGTCTACCTGGATTGCAATTTTTGCTACCTGCGCCGATGCATTTGGGCCGGTTTTTAATGATTGTCCCGTTTTTTACACATAGAACCTCAGCAAAGTAAAATAAACATTGGATAATTAACAATATGGGCAAGAAAAAAAACTACTGAAAGTCATTAGCTATGATATACGTCAGATACATAGGTATATCTATGTATATGTTAATATGATTAATTTTCAATTATATTTACTTGCATTATGTTTGCTGGTTATCTATTCAAATTTGTATACCATATTTAGTGCATTTGTGCTCAGCGTTCTGGCAACGCTAATGAGGCCTTTGCTAAAGTGTGGCAGCTCTGTTCGAGGTTCGTGTATTGACGCAAAGCATTTGTGATTGCCGTCTTTCTTTTGTCATTTTACAAATTTTGCCTTGAACGCGTTATTTTTGAGTTATTTACGACAAAAGCAATAATACTTACATAATGGCCGAAATAGGCGTTGTGCGCGAATCTGAATTACGCAAAAGGGAAATCTGCCGGTTCTGTCTGGTGCAACACAGCAAACTAGCCTCAATTTACACGGAAATCACACGCATTAAATCAACGGCGTCGCTGCCGTTGCAAATAATGGCCATAACATCGATAGAGGTAAGTCGATGCTTGGTTCTAAGTTAAACTAAGCCATAACTAGTTACTACAAAGATGAGCGTGAATAATGAACTTGGCTAAGATATTTGTCATTGTTGGTTGGTTTCTAAATAGCAGCGTTGGCGTCTTCGCTAACAGTTTTGGCGCGCTTTTTTGCTCAAAACTTCCACCACCGTAATCGTTTCAACAGGATGTGCATTAGCTGCAATCAAAAGCATTAACTGCTATCAAAAATTGCACAAATGAAAATAAATAATTTATCAATATGGCGACAACTGTACAAAGAAGGCACACAAACACAAACAAAGAGTGGTGCAATGCTGCCAGATCGCTTGCAGATGACGCCGCTGCCAGTTGAATTTAGAATTTTCCTCTATTTCTTCTTCAATTTGCACTTCATTTTCGTTTGTTTATTTATATACGTATGTATGTATGTGTATATCAAATATATATAAATTGTATTGTTCACGATTTATCTTATCTATGCATATGCTTGTCGATTTCTTAATTTACAAATATATTGGTGTATGTATTATATATAAGCCAAATGGCAATGGAAGAGGTGAATCTTGGGCCCTGCTGCAGTCCAAAACAAATTGCGATGTCAGATTTGCACTAATTGATAAAAGAAAACTTAAAGTCAAATGGAATCCAGGTGGGAGGCAAGTTAGGTGACGTTGGTGTAGCAAAAAGCTTTTAAGGGTCTAGCCTGCATGGCTGCTTGGTGGTTTGTCGGTGAAGCGCAGAATACGTGTTAGCATTGACGTCAGACACGGAATTTGCTTTTGGCGATCCATAATTGGCCGCGAGGGCACGTTCGACTCAAAATCGATGGCAACACGCTGACTGACAAATGTTAGCAAGTTAAGAATATTGTCCTTTTTGCCATTGTCATTCAGTTCTTGGATGAGCGATTGTATATACCACGAGCCCTTTTCAGTGTTGCGCCACGAATAGTGACCTGAAATGCGATAAAGTTATAGATTAAAGTTATAGACAAATATATAAATGACACACACCTGGAATTGTTGAATATGAGAATAGAAAGTCGGCGTGTATGGGTATTTTGTAGCTCATCGAGGATTCGCCATCCGTTTCAGTGACGCACTTTTCCAGCACTATGCCGCCGTCGAATCGATCGCCCTGACATGCCTGTATGAAGAACAATTTGGGTTTGCCGGCGAGCGTTGGGCAATTGTGCGCGGTGAAATAGTGCCAAATGTTGTCCAGTTTGTACTGCACGTCCTTGGCATAGAGGTAACCGTGTTCGCCATGCGATAAGATCGCAATTGCTACGCAATCGTTATCGCTGTGATCCTGCTCAGACGCCTTCTCTGTATGCTTGAGTATATCGCGGAATTTGCAATCATTGTGCACCGACACTTTGAAACCCAAATTCTTGAATGCCTTGCGCAGCTCCTCACAGTCCACATTTGTTCCGTTGCGCACCGTCAGCGCTGGTATATCGAAGGATTCATGATTGAAGATCAGTGCCAATCCGCGGTGCTTGTGATTCATATTATATTCCCTGGCATTGCGCTCCACGGGCATACGAGCCACATACTTGCTAACGTTGCTAATAAAAGTGATATCAATAGATAAGAAATCTAATAAATAATGTTAATGGTATCAATCAGGCGGCTGATGATTAATAATTAGTCTATCTTTAACTTTGTCAAAAATCTAATTATAATTTCTTCAGGTTTCTGCAACTCAATTTCCGTTCAGTTATTTTTAATTGACAAATCGCTATAATAAATTTTTATCAGTTTGATTAGTTTGGTTAACAATTTATGCAGTCTTTTGCATTATCTTTCGATCAATGCGTAAAACTCCTATGCATTAATATATATATTAATATAATATTGTTAATATTAATTAATAATATTAATAATAATAATAATAATATTAATATTAATAATTAATATTTACATAAATAATAGTGTACAAAACCGTTTCAGATGTGTTACTTATATTGTTATAAGGTACTTATGTCACACCACTTTTAATTGTTGCGGATGCAGATAAGCATTAATTTAGCAATCGTTAATCGTAAAACGCACAAAAAATGAAACGTGTTGATAAAAATAGGGAGAGAGAAGAGTGCCATTGGTAGCTATTTGCACTTACTCCGCGACGATGGCTGCTGCACCAGTACCAGCACCACCCCCTCCTCCTGGTGCTGTTGAGCTAGCGCTGGCTTCTCCCTTTGCATCGATGGTATCGGCATTGTTGTTGTGGCCGCCTCCGTTGCTGAGAGCGCTATAGGTTCTTATTTTGCATTCGTCCGTCATTTTACTTGTTTACTCTCTTGTTCGGTACGCTCTCTCGTTGTTTGCGTTTCTCCTTGTTGCCGACTGACTGCCTTTTGTTCGTTTCACTGCCCGCAGCCTGCAATTGTTGCGCCCTTTTCTCACTTATTCTATTGTTTTCTATGCGTTTATTTCTAGTGAACTAACTTGCTGTACTATCCGCACAGGTGCTTTTCTTAGTCACATCAGCACAAGCAACAAATTGCATTTGCCCAAATATAGTTAAAGTGTCCTTTTATGGTTAGCCGCGCTTAATCAATTAATTACAAACAAAAAATTCACATTGAGAATCGGAGTAGAGCGTGCAGCGACGCTCACGAAAACAAACTGCGCGATTCCATTTGTAGTTGTGCAGCGCTTGCCGCCAAATGAATGCATATGGCGTTGCCACATTGCTACACTGCGACAATAACAGAGTGCATGCGCAGTGTTGCCATCTGAGTTTATAGTATTCACACATAAACGTAAAATATACATATATACTTACTGTTGTTATTGTTATTTTGAATTTACAGGTGCAATGCAATGACGGACTGCCCAGCTTTATTTGCTTGGACTGTCGGCTGCTCTTCGAGCACTGCTACCGCTTCAAGCAGATGTGCAAAAATGCGGAGACATTGCTGCGTCAATATCCGCTCACCGGCAAATGGCCAGAACCATTGGAAAAGCCTCGGGCACCGTTGGTCTCCAAACAACAACAAATGGCTGTCAACAAGGAGCCCGAGGCACAGCCAAAGAAACTGCTCAACTCATTGGCCAAGAGCAACAATGTGCAGATCGAAAGTGTGCAGGTTCTGGAAACTAACCTTCTCACCAAGAAGCTACTCAATTCGGCAGCAGTGAGCACGGCTGAGCCACCAATTCCGTCACGTGGGTCACCCCAAAAGCGACAATCGAAGTCATCGTATCAGATTAAGGTGGAGAACAATGAGGAGCTCTCCATGGATGATGTGCACAATCTGTTAGCGGACATTTCTGGCGAGCTGGAGGAAACGACTGATAACTCAACGGCGCCGTCAACAATGATTTCGCCAGGGAAACCCAAGGTTCTTAATAAATCCTCGATGCGACTACTCAACAAGGGTACCACAACGTCCGTGGAACCACGCTTGGCTAAGCCCCAGATCAAGCACTACGAGGATGGCAATGTGGCGCTCGTCACTGAAATACTCCAACCCGATGATCTCGAAGTGTCCACAGATCCAAAAAATGCTGTACCGGTTGCGACTAATGTTTTCTCGTGTCCAGATTGCGATCGCTCTTTTCCATTGATGCAGTTGCTCGACATACATATGGTGAACCATACACGAACGCGCAGTTTTCAGTGCCAAGAGTGCGAGAAGGCTTTCTTCTCCAAGTACGATCTGCAGAAGCACAATATTACCCACACCGGCGAGCGTCCGTACAAGTGCAGCGTTTGTGAGAAGAGCTTCACTCGCCGGGCGCTACTGCATCGGCACGAGCGCATTCACACGGATGTGCCCAAGTTCATTTGCGTGTACTGCGAGAAGCCGTTTATTTCGCGCGACGAAATGGAGAAGCATGCGGAGCGCCACACCAAAAAAAGGCCTTTCCAATGCGGAGTTTGCCAAAAGGCATTTGCTTTCAAGCAGGGTCTGGAGCGGCATGAGGTGAGTCCTTGACAATGTCTGCTTACCATCATTATCATCTAATTGCCACTCTTTCCATATGTTTATAGGTTATCCACAGCACTAATCTGCCGTTTTCGTGCCAGTACTGCAGTCGCAGCTTTGTGACCGCTGGCAAATTGGCACGTCATGTGGTTGCTCATGCTGGCAAGCGTGTCTATCCATGCAAATACTGTTCCAAGTCGTATCTGTTGTCACATCATTTATCGCGACATGTGCGCATGCACAAACAGGCAGCGGCTGCTTCGTTCACCTGTAGCATATGCAAGGATACGCACCAGTCTTATGACAGCCTGGTGGATCACTCGGCGATACACGCGACTGTCTCGCTGATCTGTCCGCTGTGCAAGGCGGCCCTTGCTGACACGGACAGCGTGGAGACGCACATGCAGACGCACAAGGAGAGCGAGATACACGCCTGCGAGTTTTGTGATTCCATCTTCCACAGCTCCGCCAATTTGCAGAAGCACATCGAGGATGATCATGTGGTCGATATGGTCCCGTATCAGAATGCAAGCGAAAACGAGCAGGGCGCCAATAAAGATGAGGAGGTCGAGGAGGAGTCTGAATTGATGAAGGAATTGTTGGCTGAAATTTCGCCATCGCCGTCACCATCGCCAACACCAACAAAAATACGCAAACTAAATCCGATTGCAAAGACTCTTCAAACAGAAGATGACAAAACCAAAAGAGAGTCCAGATCCAAGACAATCAAACCGAAGCGGGAGATTTCGCCAGATAATCGGAAAAGATCCCGAAGCGTCCACAAATCTCCCGCTGCCTCGTCCGTTTCACCCGAAAGCAAGCGGCAGACGCGTCGGCACGACAGCAAGGAGAGATCCTTTAAGTCCAACGATTCTGGTAGAAGATCTACTAAGAAAATTGTTGAGGAGCAGACTCGGCAGCCCAGCAAACATCGCAATTTAAAAGTTTCCAGCTCCAAGTCTAAAAGCCCCAAGTAAAATGGAAATTGCAACCAAGATGACATTGCTAATCTTACGCACCTCATCTGACATTCTGGAGCAGCTTCGTCGGTACTTGAATCTGGCCATTATTAACATAAAACAATAATTATTTTGCTAATAAAAATATACACTTAAAATGTACTTATTTGATTGTCTGTCTATGTGTAATGTTGGGCTGCCGGCTCTGTGGATCTTACACATAGAATCTGACGAATGCTTGTTTTTCTTTTTCTTTGTGTGTATTATCGCATTAATTTCAGCCTACATTATGTTAAATACATCGAGTGGATAAGCAACAACAGCAACACCTTTACAACGAATGGAGGATTGGCCGCTTAGTGCTCATAGCCATCGGGCAGGGGGTTGACGTGGGGGTTGTGGAAAAGGCTCTTGTTGCCCTCGCCCCAGGGGAAACGCTTCTCGCGACGGCGCAGATATTCGTACTTGACGAACTCCTGGCGAGGATGACCGTGCTCCTCCTGATGCTTCAGGTATGCATTTAGCATGCACAGACCGACAGCTGGAACGGCGACGAAGAAAGATAGACGCTTCCAGACCTTGTAGCCACCTGTAAAAGTTCAGCGATTTGAGCTTTTTGTCCTTAAGAGATTTTCAACAGAAAACCACAATTACATAACCTTAACCTAACTATGAGGATTATCGGCTATGGACAAAGTTACCTGAATGTTCTCCGGCTACGGCGGCGGTGCCGGACATATTCCTGGCGGCAGTTGCGCCAATTTGGCGACGAATTGCGTTGTTCAAAACGAACGACATATTTACGATTTACTTTTCCTGTTTTATGTGTTTCGTAAATGAAAAGTGTCGCTTCCTCTTCTTAATTTGTCATCGACACTGTTCGTTCGTCTGTTAACTTAAATGTCGCAAAAATGTTAAGTATATCGCTGAGCTATCGATATAAAGCATATTATCGATTCATTGCGCCAACAGCTAAAATAAAATAATTTTAAAATTTATGTATTTGCTTGCATTTTCTAAGGCTATCTGTTCTGGAGCATAATAATAACTGACAGACTTTGTATTAATTTTTTTATTGCTTGTATTTCTTTGGTTAGAATTCTACACTATTCACAAAATGTAACAAATTGTAAACAACAATTAATTATTCAGCAATCATTATTTTCTGTGCCGCCTAAGAGTATGTTATTATTATTTGGTCGTTGAAGTACTAACGAGCAGCACATTCAAGTGGCCCAACGATACCAAGCACGGGCTTGTTAACGCACGGACCCTGGCAAAAGCAGCCCGCCTCCCACCCAACCGACCGAGAGCATGACATACGGTTACGAAGATCGCGACTAAGAAGACAGATGACTTAACAAAACAGATTTGATAGAATCTATAGAAGAATTACAATTAATTAATGTTATAATTTGTACATAAAATTCAAAAAGGATTTTAGATAGCATAATTCGAGCTATAAGTTTGAAGAAAACCCCTTGTATTTCTGGTCGGAACTGAAAAATTAATTTGGCTGATTAACTCGGAGGAATCAATCTCACCATTTATGAGCTTGTGTAAAAAGATCACGCCAAGCATTATTCTACGATCAGTAAGTGAAGGAAGATTTATTAATAATATGGTAAGAAGGTAAGCTAAAATTAGTATTCCAGTTCAGACGTCTTAGTGCAAATAAAAGAAATTGTTTTTGCACGGATTATATTCTGTCCTGATGAACCTTTGTATGTTCAAGAATAGGACGCACAAGGAACATGTAAAGTGTTTTAGTAATATAGGGATCGTCAAATTCTTTTCACCAGCGCTTAATGAAACCTAAGACACCAAGGGCCCGATTTGCAGTCGCAGAGATATGCTTGTCAAACATAAGTTTGGGAACTAAAAAGGTACCCAAATCATCAACACATTCAATGCGTTCCAGTGGTTTGCCATTTAGGAAATAATTAGTTAAAAAGGGCATTCGTCTATAAAAAGACATAACTTTGTATTTATCACAATTAGGATTTAATAAATTAACACGACACCAGACTTCAAAACTATCTAAGTCAGCTTGAAGCCTCTGTCCAGTAAGAGAGTCAGTAGTTGATAGACGCAACTTAACATCATCGCAATACATCAGTACCCGCGAACGGACGGAAGGTCATTTATAAATAATGTAAAAAGCAAAGGACCAAGGTGACTTCCTTGCGGTATTCCGGAAGTAACCTGAACATACTTTGAGACAAAATCTCTAAAGTAAACTTCCTGTGTTCTTGACAATAAATATTTTAAGATCCAATTAATCACATTATTTGGAAATCCCAGAAGATAAAGCTTGTGAATTTGCAAAGGGTGATTTACGGAATCAAAAGCCTTACTAAAATCTGTGTAAACAACCTATTTTTCGAGAACGCAATAAGGAACCTCATAAATTTAATATTTGTATTATAGTTTAGCTTGGATTAGTTACGACTGTTGTCGAACAATAAAACCGACTCACTTAGGCAAGAATTTGCCATTTCCCATATTTTCTTGTTCGGATTGTAGTTTATGTGCCTGTCACTGAGTGGAATGACTGCATCATTATATCAGTAATCGGTTCAATCAGATGAATTGCTAAATTTTCGAAATTCACATGAGTCCTAAATCCTAATGCATGATCACAGGTCATGTGTTGGAGATTCTTATTCTTCCTTAATTATTATTTTATAATTTTATTTTCTCATTGAGATTAACCTCGCACGTTTTTAATCGCTTATACATTTTATGAAAGGTCTATATAGACATTGATCTTATCTTATTGCGGTGCACCACATTTGGATACTAATTTTGGCATTATTTGGTCCAACATAAGAAAAGCCAAGTCAGATCAGCTTAAAAGTAAGTGATAATAAAGTGGCATGTGCCCAAAAGCAAGTGGACTTACAAGATAAACGAATGATGTTGGCTAAATTAGAGTAATTTAGCAATTTAGATTAGACAACAGCCAACATGTTAAACACAAAGTATAAATAGGTTGGAATACACCCAGACAGTATGTCAGTCGTACCCAACTCACTGAAAATGACGAAATTGTTTGTTAGCCTGGTGCTGCTTAGCGCACTCATTTCCACAACATGGTCTGCATCCTTCAGCAGTAAGTAGACCTAATTTTAGATCTTAGTCTTCTCACTGATGATGACTAATCGTGTGCTTGCAGTGGAGGAAATTCATAACCAGAACCAGCTGGTTGGCATCTCAAATGCGGCACAGTCCAGAGCAAATCTGATTGATCCAAATGCAATGGCCAAGAATAAGTATACACCACCCGAGGAGAAGAATGCACAGTTCTGGTATGATTTGGCCAACGAGGAGATAGCCAAACGGTTGGCTCAACCCCAGCCTGATACGCGAAAGGCGAAGAATGTGATTATGTTCCTGGGAGATGGTATGTCACTGACAACAGTGGCAGCTGCGAGAATACTGAAGGGACAACTCAAGGGTAACACGGGTGAGGAGGATGCGCTGAGCTTCGAGAAATTCCCCTACACGGGTCTGAGCAGGGTGAGCTTTGCGTACAAATTAAATTGTCGAATTAAGTTAAAACAATTCCATTTCCACAGACCTATTGCAGCAATGCCCAAGTGCCGGATTCAGCTTGTACAGCCACGGCGTATTTGTGTGGCGTTAAGACCAATATTGTTGCTCTGGGTGTCACTGCCAATGTGAACTTCAACAACTGCACCGGCAGCATGGATCCGGCCAATCATGTCAGCTCCATTGCCAGCTGGGCGCAGGCGGCTGGCAAGGCAACGGGAATTGTGACAACGACTACTTTGACCCATGCCAGTCCATCGGGTGCGTATGCACACAGCACAAATCGGTTCTTTGAGAGCGACACGGATATTGTGACCTATGGCGAGGGTCTGAATGATCCGGCTACCTGTATGGATATTGCTACACAACTGATTACCCAGGAGCCAGGCAAGAATTTTGATGTGATGCTTGGCGGTGGAATGGGCAAGTTTTTGCCCAAGTCTGTTAATGATATGTTTGGTAATCCGGGCGAACGTTCGGATGGAGTGAATCTGCTCTCCAAATGGCAATCCCTGCATCCGGAGGGAGCTCTGGCCGTCAATCGTGACCAGCTGCTGAGTGTGAATGCCAAGAACATACCAAGATTGATTGGTCTCTTTAACTCTGGTGTAATGGACTTCCATAAAATGGCCGATGCTGACGAGAAGCCCACTTTGGAGGAGTTGACCAAGAAGGCCATTGAGGTGGCCAGCCAGAAGGACGAGGGCTATTTCCTGTTTATCGAGGGTGGCCTTATCGATTATGGCAATCACTTTAATGTACCCCAAATGGGACTCGATGAGGTGCATGAGCTATCGAAGGCTGTTGAAACTGCAGTTGGTATGACCAATCCTGATGATACACTGATTGTGGTCACCTCCGATCATGCACATCCCCTGTCAATTTCGGGCTATCCGGGTCGTGGCACCAATATTTTGGGTCTCAATAACCACGACACCGATGTCAATGGTGTCAAATATGCCACCTTGAACTATGCAGTTGGCAGAAATCCGTATTTGGACGAAAATGGCAAACGCGAGCACCTGGAAGACAAAATCGATGATCCTAGTAAGCATATGAAAAACTTATGCATTTATAAAAAAGATTTTAACTATAATTCATCCTTTCTTCTTGTTTGATTTACTAGCTTTTATGTTTCCAAGTTATATCACTGGAAGCATTGGCGTACATTCTGGTGATGATGTTGGCATCTTTGCCACCGGACCACAGAGTCATCTATTCACTGGTGTTATGCAACAGAGCACGATTCCCCACCTGATGGCCTACGCAGCCTGCATTGGAAATGGACCCAAATTGTGTGACAATTGAACTTTTTGAATTTATAAATAAATAAAAACCGATTATTTCAAAAAAAGAAAAAAAGTCGAGCAAATCTTAATTATGAGGCTAAGATTAATGTCAATGTTTGTGTGGTTTTTTAAGTGTTATGCAATGGTTAAACACTTAGCACATCTAATTATTATTCATTGCGAATTCAGCCTGACAACTGGGCCATATGATTTCTTTCGCCTCCATTCGGAAATCAATAATTCAATTGAACGTAGCCGGTTTTGTATTTTTATGCGAATTTTTTTGTTCTCGCATAAAATGCAAATTTTTCACAAAAATTGACTTCAATTTAAAACGCATCAAATGCTCAGTCATTCTGTATATAATATGCAATTTGTGGGTTTGAGATACCCTGTATTAAAACATTATTTACTGCAGCAAGTTTAGCTTTAGCGAATTTTAAGATTGTGAAATAAGCAGGTACAAATATAGCGAGGGAGAGAGAGAGAGAGAGGGAGAGAGATAGAGCGAGAGAGAGATAGAGATAGAGCAATAGAGAGAGATAGAAATATAGCGAGAGAGATAGAAATATAGCGAGAGAGATAGAGACAGACTTTAAACAAGCACAGACATTACTATAATAATTAAAACAAAAAAAAGTGAGATTTTCATTAACTTAATTTTAACAATATATTATTTCGATATATACAAGAATCTCTCTAGATTTTTAGAACTACTCAAAAACAGTTACAAATGTTAGAAAAAAAGTATCTTTTAGTTAAGTTTATGCTGCTGCAACATTCTTATTTATTTCAATTGCCTCTCGCGACCATCGGCATCGATTTGGCATCGACTTGGACTTGGAGTGCTCACACTTAATGCAAGCGAGTCTATCTATATATCTATATCTATGTGTTTGTGTGTGTGTGTGTGTGCATGAAGTGTGCGCAATATTTTCTGAATGTCAGGTTCAAGTATTTTGTCAGTGCGTCTGTCAGTTAAAATAAATGTTGCGTTTAGGATGCAACGGGGCAAGCGGCACCCACACAAACATTTAGAGTAGCTGCTTTGCCTGCTTCACTCGTTGACTTTGACTTGTAATTGTGTTCATTGTTGGCGGTTTTTTTGTTGTTGTTTGTTTGTCTTTTTAATGACTGCAGTTTGTGGAAACAATAAACATCAATTTTATATGTACATCCATACATATGAATATATTCATGTATGACAATTAAGGATTTCAAGGTTGGGTCCTTGCCGGTTAAATATTGCGTCAGCATGTTATTGTAATTGAGTATCCCAGTTGACAAAGCCTAATTGTTCAGCTAAATCTTCATTTGCAGCAGGCCTTCATTTGAATGCGATCTGGGTTGCTTTTTGTTGTCTTTTTTTTGCGCTATTTCTCTGGTAACATTTTGTTTGCTCAGCGAAAAGTGGCAGCAGCAGCAGTTGCTGAGGCTGTTGCTGCTACTGCAGTCGCAGTCGCAGTCGCAGTCGTTAACAGCAGGCAACAGCTCAGAGTTTTGAGCGTCTCAAATCTTAAAGTCTCAGTTGGAAATCTGTCGCGGCAGCAAACGCGCGTGCGGCTCAAGCTTTTTAACGCTAATGTTTATTGACTGCAGCTAGCCGACTTTTCAGTGTGTGTGTGTCTTGTTTGTGTCTGTCTGCGTAGGCTGTCTGTGTGTGTGTGCTCGTGTGTGTCTGTGTGTGTGCGCATGCTCAGAAGGCGCTAAAGTTGTGTCACATTCGCGTTTACATCATTGAGAACACTTTCAGTGCAACAGTTAATTAAACAGTCAATTCCATTGTCCTCAAACAGGTAAGTGTCAACACCAGTTGCTCTCTTTATTTCAGCTCAATTTAAGTTTAAATCGTGTATCTATATAATTAATATTTGTACAATTTGTTATGCTTCAGCTTCGTTAAGCTGGCAGCTCAATAATTTATTATCGAAATTTCTCGCAGTGCATGCGTGTGAAACAGGCGTTAACAGTGATTTGTTATCGAGTAACAACCGTTAGTTTATTTTCGAACTGGAGCAGTGAGCATTGACAATTGGATATACGATGCGGGACAGGAAATCAGCATCAAATATCAAATTTAATAAGACAGTTTGGCGAATTTGATTGAATTGCGGTTAACACAATCACACTCATTTACAGTCACACACACACACACACACATCTGAACTGACTGTACATTAAATGAGGTGTTGTATACACGAATTCTTATGAGGCAACAGGTAACCGCAAAAAAAATAAAACACACACCTGTGTGTGAGATGTCTATATGAGGTTAGGTTAATGATTTGTTTACCAGTTTTTACGATTGTGTGCTAATATATGCTATAACTTTATGTCAATTGCATATTAAACCAGGGCCTAACTTTTTTTTTATTTTTATAGACAACAGCAGTTTCGAAAGTTTACTTTTATTTAATCATCGCTATTTATCCTGAAATCTACTCGCATTTTTCATAAAGCACCCGCTAGAAAGTAAATAATACGCGATGCAAAACCGTTTGTGCTACTTATTTTGCGGCATCATCGTGTTCCTGGTAAAAGCCAACAGCTAACTGAACTGAACCAGCCAGCATTCGGGATGAAAGATCTGGTCTGCAGAAATCTTGCTGCTGGCCATTTCGTGGGTGTAGATACATTTAGCATGATAAAGCGGCCTAAAAATTGAATCGAGTCACGGCAGCCGCCACTGAAAATCTAGGCTAATACTTACACGCTGCTCAACTGTATCTAGGAAGTGAAGACGCTTGTGCAATCTATCAGTTGCTCTCCAAATGTTAACCGTCTAGTGCCCCAAAGCGCCTTTAGATGGCCTAAGTTTATTTCGAAAAAATAACCACATATTTTGTAGATTTCCCAACAATTTGCATCTTACAAGATGAGCGAAAGAAAACTTGGGCTACTTAAGGGTTAAAACGGCTGTTTAAATTTCGATTTTGTGCATTGTTTGTCAGTTCAAATTGATTGTGTTGTTAGCGCGTTAACACCTGCCTGCTGAGTACGCAGTATGCAAAATGTATCTCAAAGATACACACGATGCACGTGTTTGTTTGCTTTCTGCTTATTTAATTTTTTTGACCGTGAACCTGAGCATTTGGTATTTTGTGCGGTTTGCTTCGTAGCTATTTATGGACAACGGCAAACTGAATTTGTAATTTGTTGGAAATAATGCAGTTCTGGGCTTTGCCATTTGAGACTAGAACATTTTGAGGACTATCGTATTTTGCTTTATTTTGTATGTGACTTTTTGTCTTATCTAAAAAATGTACTAAGCAAAGTTTAATTTTACAAGCTCTTTTTATTTTTGGTTATCTCAGCTTATATGGGCTTATCATATAAGAATTAAAGTCTCCACAGATGCTTTTATACGCATTATCTTAATTAATATATTAAAATTATGATCAAAAAAATCCAAATTTAAACAGATATTAAAGTCTAACCAGCAGATTCTGGATTAACTTGAACGAAATGCAAATTAACTTTACATGAATTACAAATATTTCGATTTCCGTGATGATATCTAAATTCTATATTTATTTCTATTACCTGTATTTATGTAATGTGATTGAATGCATTTGGCTATCGATGCTATGATTTTACACTGCGCATTTTATGGAATTTGGTTTAGAACAAAAAAAAAAGAAAAATAATAATCCAAAAATCACATGACAATAAACTGGCTAGCTGAAATTTAGACATTTGCTTTGATTGTAAACATACATAATGTAAATATGAATGAGCCGTATTGTCTTTAGATTGCTGTTAAGGTTAACCAGATTTCTGCTTACACGTCACCCAAAAAAAAAAAAAAAAACAATAAAAAAAAACAGGAAAACCAATTTCGCGCAAGCAAACTGTAACAATATTTAAACATATGCATATTTAAGAGCCATTCGCCTCTAATCCCATAAATTTCTGTTTGTTTTTCTATTAGTTTTGCTTGTTGTTTTTGTTGTTTTTCTTGTTGTTTTTTTTTTTAGTTTTATTCAAACTAAACACTAAACAAAGCAAATCAGAAACACACAAAGAACGCCGATGTATTGACGCTGACTGTCCAGTTCCGGTAAAACGACTCCGAACCCTTCTCCTCCTCCTCCTCCGCCCAGACCAAATGCGAAGGTGAGTCGTTTCGTAAATTTTCCAGGTCGACCTGGCTACCAACTACTGGTCTTGGCCGCTCTTCGTTCTCGGCTAGCTGATGATCTGACTAGCTGATCCGCTGATGTCATATCAAAGGGTGATGGTCAATGAGTAATCTCGGGAGCTGG
Organism: Drosophila kambysellisi; assembly: GCA_035042185.1. NCBI lineage: Eukaryota > Metazoa > Arthropoda > Insecta > Diptera > Drosophilidae > Drosophila > Drosophila kambysellisi. Next base: position 9,611,440 of record JAWNLS010001251.1, read on the forward strand.
GAATGTTAACCTTTCACGGCATAATTCGCTTCGGTTCGAACGCGGGCTCGGTTTGCAGACGAGTTTAGGGTTCTGCCTGAGTCAAAATTCTGCACAGTTAATGATTCGTTTTGGGCTGACTGTGGATACCGATGAGGGTCGAGTTTTTATATGCTGAACCTATTAAAAATTAGTAAAAAGGGTATATCTATTCTTGATCAATATCCGATTCGATGTAGCCATGCGGAGACTGTTAGAGCTAAAGACCAATTTGGGAAGTAAGTTCTCATTTGATCAAGCTTAATTCATTTTATCGATATCTGACTACAAATCGATTTCCGATAGCGATAAAAGCCAAAATTTTAAAGGCATAGTCTTCAAATTTTAATAACTGAACAATTGTAATAATTTCACTAAGATCGGATAGGAATCACCAAAATTATAGTTCAATACATATTCTCATAATTAAATTGCGCTTATACTATGACTCTGAAGGTATAATAGTATATTGGGTTTGTGCAATGCCCGTCATGCTGTCTGTTCGTCCGTCTGTATGAACGCAAGTTTCTTCGAAACCGTTGCGTAGAGTTTTGACGAATTTATGGCATTATGAAGATTCGACCTATGCCAAAATGCGCATATCCCGATTTTCGGACTATAATTTTGACTTATGTTCCGACCCAAAATCACGTTTTCAACTTTAAATGTACGATTGATCTAGAGGCCAAACTATGGTTAAAACGCCCTTGCTTTTGAAAATCCGTTGAGTTTTGACGAAGTTATGGCATTTTGAGATTTGACCTATGCCAAAATGCCGATATGCCGATTTTCGGACTATAATTTTGACTTATGTTCCGACCCAAAATCACGTTTTCAACTTTAAATGTACGATTGATCTAGAGGCCAAACTATGGTTAAAACGCCCTTGCTTTTGAAAATCCGTTGAGTTTTGACGAAGTTATGGCATTTTGAAGATTCGACCTATGCCAAAATGCGGATATCCCGATTTTCGGACTATAATTTTGACTTATGTTCCGACCCAAAATCACGTTTTCAACTTTAAATGTACGATTGATCTAGAGGCCAAACTATGGTTAAAACGCCCTTGCTTTTGAAAATCCGTTGAGTTTTGACGAAGTTATGGCATTTTGAAGGTTCGACCTATGCCGCTTTTCTCCCATATGCCGATTTTCGGACTATAATTTTGACTTATGTTCCGACCCAAAATCACGTTTTCAACTTTAAATGTACGATTGATCTAGACGCCAAACTATGATTAAAACGCCCTTGCTTTTGAAAATGCGTTTAGTTTTGACGAAGTTATGTCATTTTGAAGGCTTGACCTATGCCGCTTTTCTCCCATATGCCGATTTTCGGACTATAATTTTGACTTATGTTCCGACCCAAAATCACGTTTTCAAATTTAAATGTACGATTGATCTAGAGGCCAAACTATGATTAAAACGCCCTTGCTTTTGAAAATGCGTTTAGTTTTGACGAAGTTATGTCATTTTGAAGGCTTGACCTATGCCGCTTTTCTCCCATATGCCGATTTTCGGACTATAATTTTGACTTATGTTCCGACCCAAAATCACGTTTTCAAATTTAAATGTACGATTGATCTAGAGGCCAAACTATGATTAAAACGCCCTTGCTTTTGAAAATCCGTTGAGTTTTGACGAAGTTATGGCATTTTGAAGATTCGACCTATGCCTTGCTTTTGAAAATGCGTTTAGTTTTGACGAAGTTATGTCATTTTGAAGGCTTGACCTATGCCGCTTTTCTCCCATATGCCGATTTTCGGACTATAATTTTGACATATGTTCCGACCCAAAATCACGTTTTCAACTTTAAATGTACGATTGATCTAGAGGCCAAACTATGATTAAAACGCCCTTGCTTTTGAAAATCCGTTGAGTTTTGACGAAGTTATGGCATTTTGAAGTTTCGCCCTATGCCGAAATGCCGACTTCGACCTTAGAAAACTTAAATTCCATAATTTGTAATCTAGAGTCACCAAATTTTAAAGGTATATTGCTAGTAACACCCTTTAAAAAATGTAAAATAAAAATATTGGACCATAAAGTATGGTATCATAGTATTTCGCTGTCGGTTACTTCCGACTGCAACGTTCTCTCTTGTTTTTGATTTACTTTTTAGTGAAATGAGTAAAATCCACATCTGCTTACATTTAAGTAAACAAAACCTTAAAACGGAAGTTTGGCAATAAAACCCGAGCTATTTGTTTGACAGGGTACATCGTAGTCGAGCTAACTCGACCACATCATTCTTACTGGTGTTTAGGTAGTTTAGCAAAAGGAATTTAAGAATTGTTCAGTGCTCAATAGCATTCGCCCATTATACTTATCATATTATGCCATTAGTCATGTAGCACTATCAAGTTGTGATTCTGTTGGCAACCAGCCTCAATTGGGGCCTGGTATAAATCCAAAGCGTGACGACATCATCAGACAAAGCGCCATTTGAAATGTGCAGTGATATTCAATATGCGGCAATTAAAATGTAAATTGTACACAAAATGCAATCGGGTTTGCCTGTGGCGTGCCAGTTAAATATGGCAGCTCATAATCAAAGCAACAAAATACCAGTTAACTGAATGAGACCCCACCAGTACCAATTGCATTGCTCATACGCAGTGTTTGGCTTAAGGTTATTGTCAAGAATTTATTTTGAAATGTCGCTGAAATTGACACGTTTCATGTTTAGCATATTTTCATAGTTGACTCGAAATGTTTATTATTATGATTATACAAATGGTTAGGTGAAACGATTTGCATCTATCAGATTGCCAATTTAATTGATCACACCCAGAAATGCTGCAATATATTTGCTTTATGCCAAACAACATGCGATTGCATATTTATACCCTTAGCCCATTAAAAATGGGTAAAAAGGGTATAATGGTTTTGTGCAAATGTATGTAACAGGCAGAAGAAAGCATCTCCGACTCCATAAAGTATATATATTCTTGATCAGGATCGACAGCCGAGTCGATATAGCCCTGTTCGTCTGTCTTTCCGTCTGTCTGTCCGTCCATCCGTCTGTCCGTCTGTATGAACACGCGAATCTCAGAGACTATAAGAGCTAGCGACTTCAAATTTGGAATATAAGCTCTCGTATACCAGGCGCAGATCAAGTTTGCTAAAACTAGAATATATTTAACAACTGGGTTATGGGTATATCGTAGTCGAGCCAACTCGACTACAGCATCTTACTTGTTTTATATCTTATTATTAATTTATTGCTTTTAAGAAATTATGTAATTAATTTAAATATATGCCAATGCATTAAACGTGTTCCTAGCCGATTTGGCTAATCAATCTCTTTAGTTATTATTAATTGAATTATGTTTTGCCTCTGGGCACACTGCTCATAACGCCCCCACACACACACACAAACACACACACACACACTCACTCACACACACACACACACACACACACATACAATGGTAAGTGACGCTTGCGTTTCTTGATAATAAATTGAATTGCATTCAAGCGTTTTCAATTTTCGCAAGTGAATTGCATGCGATGCTTAAATAGTTGTACAAAATGTATTTAACTATCTCGTGTGCTGTCAACAAATCAGCAAATTGACAAATGACGTCATTGTTGTGTCTCATGGCCCATTGAAAGTCCAAACAAACAAACACTCAAAACGTATTCGCTTTACCGGCTGACTAGACGCTGAGTTATTTGCGGGTACTCGTTTCTATGGAAGCATGTAAATATGTATGTCGCCGTTGAGTGCTCTAATCTATTGTATAAACACGGATCTACAGAAGCTCTTAACTGACCAATCATCCGCGTTATTTGTACGCATGTGACGTCACAGCTGTCATCCTTACTCATAAATAGAGCTAAAGCTAAAGTTCAATCGGAATCCGAAGACTGTTTGTTTTCCAAAAGGTGCAACATAGTATCAAATTAGCAGTTCACACCTTGGCTTTTCTTTTATTTGGTTGTTTATAGTTTTAACCGTTAGAGTGGCGCTACATTTGTAGTCGTTGTATGAGCCAAGTCTTGAAGTGAGATTTTGTTGTCTCTTTAATTAAGCAACAGATGATAATTGAACTACTCGTCGAGAAATGGAGTTAACCAGATGAGGGGGCGTCTAAGTCAGAAGCTCTTGAAAACTCACTCGTATCGAATGTAAACAAACTCGTTTAAATACTCAGTTTCAAGTGTAATGGGCCATTAACTATTTACTATTAGCTATTCGGTGTACAGCGACTGGAACTATAAAATAATATGATGAAATGTCAGCAGGCAGATTACATTCCACACATTTACAAACAGCTGTATAAATTAAGTATTTAAATAAATTACCTTTGTAATACACACTTTGAATTGAAAGTGCAAGTCCCTGAGGCACAATACTGCTACTAAAATTGAATTAAGTTATTTTTATACTTTGACAAATAATAGCTTTTTAAATTGAGTCGATTCTAGTTGATTAGTCAGCTCTTTTTGTTTTTTTGATGATTTTTTGCTAATGCCAACAGCTTATTCACATCATGACGGCATTTTGACAACCCCTCAGTTAGATTATAAATGCATACCACCTCTGTGCAATTAATTGATGATGCCACATGTTTGTTTCAAGTGTGCGATGACTAAAAGCATCACATTCAGTTATAAAGTATTCAACGGTTTAATTAATCTTTATACAAAATTGATTACTCAATGAAATAATAATATTGATTCAATTGTAACTCTCGCCCAAGCGAAGGGAGGCGCGTCCTACCTGCTCCATTCCAAATTTATTCTTATCTAGATTATGTGTACTTTTTATTCGTATGTTTTTCTAAGACATCAATAAATACTTCCTATAGACAAAAGCAACGGGAAGGGATTGGGAATTGCTTGTCATGCAGATCGCATATGTTGGCTGCGAGTGTCACTGACATTAGATGGGGCCACATAAGTAGATTCAGACCCAAAAGACAGATATTCACATGTACTCATACGTATTCATTTGTAGACGAAATGATTCGCATTTGGCATTGACAATGACTTTTGGGTCGAAATGCTTAAATAAATTAGCAACAAACAAGTAAGAGTGATCGAGTCGAGAATGTTCGACTACGACATACCCTATATAAATCTACAAACTACATTGACAATACTTATTGTTAATTTATAAAGTCTGATTCTTTTTTTTAATAACATTTGCGTAACTCATGAGACTCTTATTAAGCATTCCTTAAGTCGTCTGTCATAGCTTTTAATAGGCAATAGGAACAGGGTATAAAAATGATTTTGGCACAGCAAAAAGGAATAGAAAACAGTCGCTTTCTTCTATAACAATGAAAGCAAAGTGTTCTAATTCTGTAATATCATTATAAATAAACTTTATCAAGGTCATGCAAATTTTTAGTTACCATAACTTTCTCAGAAAAAGCCATCAGCAACAACAATTAAAAATGTGTTAAATACTTGCAGATGCTTCTAAAAATAAAACCACTCGTAATATAGTCAATTTAATTACTTGTAAGTAGAAATATTTGTGGCATTTATTATTAATTAAATTGACATATTCTATAAAAGTAGGTGCTGTAGCAGATTCTCTCATAATAAATTCTATGGGAAGACAATGGAAGTACATACATATATAGAAACTGTGCAGAGAATTTTAAAATTTAGATATATGAATTTGAATTTTAAATTATTATTTTTTTGTTGTATTTTTTTTTTGTTAGTTCCAGGTAAAGTGTTCTTGTATATTTCAGTATATTTCGATTTCTGCCGGTAACAGTCGAAAGTGCCTATATATACATTTATTTACGCTTTTTATGTGGAAATTATATGTAACTCTTACCAAAAATTAATGTACATAATTATAACCCCGTTACAGGTAGAGGCGCAAATAAACAGTTTGTCATGCATATCAAAAAACAAAAATCAGGGCAAATACATACGTATGTATATATGTTTATATGTATGTCTACCTGCCGAGTGCTATTTATTTTGCAGACATTACCATGGCGGACGGACGACAACGAAAACATTTCAAAAATTGTACACAAGCTCATGTACATACAAATATTATAATAATAAGTACAAATAAATACTGGTAAATACTGTTGGGTCCGTCAGCCGGGGGCGAGGGCTGTCTGGAGCTGATTTCATCTGTCCCAGTGGCCGATAAAAAGGCGTTTTATACTAACACTGTGGGCGTTACAAAATGGAACAGACACTCAAATGTAAGAGTCACGGAGCGTTCTGTTTGAGTCACTGTAAATATAATTAAATATATTCGTTGTTCACGTTAAGCAATGTAATTAACAATCTGCGATTATAAAGCAGTAATTAATGATGTTAAATGCGGTGAATGCCCGCAGTTTATTGTATACGTTAAGTGAAAGTATTATTTAAATATTTAATCAAATATACAGTTAGTTCTTATAAATAATCCAGTTCTAAGGTAGTTTTAGTAATTTCTTTTTATCAATCTGTCATAGTATACCTAAATGACAAAACAAAGTAGAGTAATAGTATTTTTATAATCATCTTGGCACCTAAGGGCCAATAACACGCTCAACGATCGCCGGTTGAGTGAGTGGGAGCGAGAGAGTAACACACACTAGCGCAAGCATAACATTAACATAGCAGCACAAAATGAAAACAATCGCAGTCTGGTCTGTTTAACATAACAGCTGTTACCTGTTACTGCGGTGCTGTTAAAAACGTTTCAGCACATTCTATGCTCTATAATTCACAAGCAGTTCTGACACTTTCAAATACACATTGCGCCGAACTCACATGTCTCGTTGCGAGAAGTGAGGATTGGGTTTCTCTTGCTTAACCATGCTTGAGGGTTGTGTTCGCCCAACATTTTGTTACGACTAACAGAACAGCCTTGGATAACATCTGATCTCGCTTTTAATTTTATATGAATATGTCGTCAACCCGTGGTATTTTTGCTTCTGGTTGGATCTTTAGTTGCGGCAGGCTGTCAATTAATGTTTCTATTTGCTGTTTTTAGCAAGTTACGATTAGTTTTGACTGACAGGCGCACCTAATTTGGAACGAGCAAATATCGCTTGCTCGATACTGCTGTCAAGTGCGCCTGATAATTACTAGTACAAGCCAAAAAATCACATGCTATTCACCTGTGGGCGGGTGCATTCAAAACGTCAACATTTCAAACAAAACACTCATATTGTATTGGAATAAGTACTTAACTGAGTACACTGGGCAGATAATAAAGCTGCACAGCTAATTCTGCCGATGCCGATAAAAATAGAATCTTACGAATGGGTTTTTGCAACTTGAAAATTGTTTCCAATAAGCAATTTTGGAATTATCAACAATAAATACTGAATTTTTTTTTTGGCAATAGAGTGTAGTGGAAAAATGCGTGTATACAGAAATGTGTATGACGACGTAGCCCAGAAAAGAAATATCTTCCAATTGGTTTGTTTATGTGCAAAGTTTAATAAACATAATAACTGCAAATATCTGAAAATTACTTAAGCGTTTGCCGTTGATACTTAAATTGCTGACATGGTATTTTCATTCAAAAGCATGAGGCGCAGATCTTATGAAAGTTGCTCAACGCGAATATTCCCTGTAGCCAAATATTAAATGTCTAAATTAAGAGTCTATTTGCTCACAGCTGACTTAATGAATTTGAATTGAGTCGAATATGACCGGGCCTCATAAATTATATAAAGTATAAAAAGATCGCGTGATAAACTGCAGTAAAAATGTTTTCCATTAAGTTGTACAGATAAATGTGTAGAATTTCTATAAAATATCACATTACCTGGACAAATTGTTGGCATATTATAAAAACAATACTTGGATATTGAGTATTCCTCTAATACGAAAAGCTATAAATATATTAAGAGCAGCAAACATTAAATAACTTTTCGTAATTTGCTGTGAAAAATGTATTGCCCCAATTTTTTAATTAGCGAAAATAATACCTCCTCATGAGAAGTTTCATCATTGCTTTGTTTTATTTATATAATATTTTCCTCTTAACAATGACGTCAAAAGTTCTGCAGCGCTTATCGGCTTTGTTTCTATTTTTCACTGCCGTCAATTTAAATCCGTATCGTACTCTTTTTAATAATGAAATAAGTTTTTAAAAATAGGTATGCTTCTATTATATTATTAATTGGTAAAATATGTGAATTCAATTGAACTGTTATTGTTTCCTTTTGTGGGACCAATGCACCCGGAAACCGAACCCATAAAAAACATCAAATGCCAAAATGTCAAATTCCAATCATATTTGTGTCCACACATTACTTACACAAATTACCAATAACATTAACAGAGTATTTTTTATTATTATTATTATTATTTATTATTTATATATTATAAAATCGCATGCTATGCGAAATATAAACACAAGTGGCTGGCCAAATTGCACTTGAAGTGAAATTTTAATTGAAAATGAAACGAACCGACCAATTTTAACAGATATTCAAAAACATAAATATGCCAAAAAATATTATTTTATTACTCGACAAGGGACTAAGCAGCTGACAGCCTTTTGTTGCTGCCGCCTAATTGATACCCTGTAAAAGTGTTTTAGAAGAGTGAGCTTTGCGATTATGGGAAAAAAGTAAGGGATTAAAATAATTGCTTAAAATACAAAATGTATGATAAAAAACCAAGCTAAATCAAGGTCCTTACCTAAAAGAGAAATGCAATTAAAATGTATTTAAATATATGATAATAATTTCTGAATAAAAACCCAAAAAAAAAGTCTTTCTTCTAACAAAAATACAAATAATTTCATTGTTCCTGTTTTAAGAGAATGTTTTTGAATCAATGGCAACTTAAATGCTTCTCACTGAGTATCTCTACGTCCATCATACTTACTTCTTACTTCTTATTTTTTCATTGTTTTTTATTGAGCACTGTTAAATTGTCGCTGTCAAAATTAACTAGAATTTAATTCAATTGAATTTATAGTCACACTTCTACTGATGCCTATGTTCAGAAGACAATTCGATTTCGTTATTAGTTGACGTGTGGCAGGCAGATATATAGAATGAGACCCTGAACACCCATTGGAGTGGGTTCTTTAAATGCTGATGCGAATATCGCGTGCAAAAGGCGCCAGCCTTGAACACACATTGATTCTATAAAATACATATATAGATATCAATATATACATATATATACATATATATAAGTTTATGCATTTACTCGTACGTTGCTGTTGCACCCGCCGTATAAATTCCCAAATTGAAAACTGTTGTGTGAAAAATATATTTCATATTGAATAGTAATTTTCGTTTAATGATGCAGCAAAATTTTCCTGGAACTGCATTCTTAGAATTACTGTAAGTGCATTTTTGCAAGGTTAGTGTGTACTTCAAAATCTGACCTTGAGCCGTAAGGAAAATTGTCGAATTTCTTATCGATCACACAGTTTCAGTGTTAACAATACTTGCGATAAAGAACAGCAAAAAATAAACATTTCACGCCCATGGAATTTGATTATCAAGAACATCGGAAATGTGGTCGGGTCGAAAATAAGGTGTTAACATATATTTAGCTTATTGTATTCGATCGAATTTATTCAGTTTTATTGCAACGCATTGCGCAATTTAATGTTATTGAGGAAAACATTTCATTTGGCTATAAATAAGTGAGAAATATCAACAAGTTTATGGCCGATAATATTCCCTATTCGTTATTAAGTTAGATATGATATTTATAGAATATCTGTTAAACAGCTGTTCTTCGGCATTGACCAACTTTGCTGATCAACAAATTATCAGCTAGAATAGTAAATATGATTCACTAATTCATGCCCTGTTCACAACACTTTAACTCTTTTCATATTTCTAAAATTTTCCTTAGATTATAATTAAGGTTCAAATGGAACTTACACTAAGTATTCTGTTGCTAGCTGAAACAACCTGTATCGACGCGCAAGAATGGGGGGTATTCAATGATTCTGATAAGAAAACCAATTCAATTTATTTCCAAACAGAAAGCTATTATAAACTAGAAGCTGATGATGCAATCACTTGAATTGTCCAATCTCCCAGGCATTTAATTCTGTTAATCGATATCCGCTCTGAAAATAAACTAAATCGTTAAAAGTAATAATTGAGATTTTCCAAAGCTTATCAGATATCGGCGTGTAAACGTCATGGAACTGATTGTGGTACAAAAATAACCATGTAGATTTATAAATTTAATTGATTACGATTAGTGTTCGAATAGCTGCTGTTATTTGGGTTAAAATTACAATTACGCCCATGTCGCTGAAATACTTTGAACTATCTGTAGATAGGGAATTTTGTAACTCCGATTGTTTATGTCTCGCAGAGCACTGACATTGTTTGAGAGAACTTAAAAAACTTGGACTCTTTTTATGCGTCGTCTGGGGCTGGAAATTTGAGGTGGTTATTGTTGCTGTTGTTGTTGATGTTATTGTTGTTGTTGTTGTTGTTTGGCCGGCAGTTCATACATTTTATATCAGATGACTTAAATACATTGGAATGCCACTTGTTGTTGGCACTTTTGTGGCTGATACTACGGCATACACATAAATAAGGCCCAATCTTGACTGGCTATTGACAGAATAACAATATCGTTCGGTGTGTGGAATTGGTGATTATAATCAAATAAGTACTTAATAGTGTATAGATGTATCAACTAATTATGTTGTCGGCCCAATCAGACAGTCAGCGCACGCAAAATGCCAAATGGTTTATCGATATCTAATGTTGTATCTTCAAATCTATCAATCTATCTATATTGGACGAAAAGCGTGCCTGCGATTTGCTATTTAGGTATTCGCAACCCATTTATAAGCCACCCAAATGATGATTCAAATACTTTGCTTGTGGACCGACGACACGCAGCGGACATGTTGTCATCAACATTCACATTAGAGAATTCAGTGTTTTTGTATTTTAAAATATATTCAAGTTCAAAGCCACACATAAATAATACACTTTTTGTTTTTGTTGTTCACACAAAGCATTGTTAGAACGCATGGTTGGTGTTCTTTTATTAAAGTGTGACGAAAATAGTTTTTCGAGAATAAAAGATGTGATCTGCTTAATAAAATAATATAAATATAAACATTTTTTCCAGCACTTTCTGTTTGAGTATTCAATTTGTCAATATTTCTAGTTTGTCAGCTAATTAACTATCTAGATTTATCGGCAAAAAATGACTAAAAAGTTAGTAACACTCGTGAGCATTACTCATTATTTGTTTTTCACTTGGATGTGGTTAAGATAATGTTGGTTAATCATCGGGAAGGCTTTCTTTTTTCAAATGCGCAAATAACAAGGCAAATTGAATGACAATTCTTGGTTTGAGATTTAAGATTTATTTTGTGGTACGAAAGTTATTGGTGAATATGTAAAAACCCACTGTAATTATTCAAAGTCCTCTTATCCTCGCTATTTAACATACAATCAATTTTCTTTGTGCTATGTCCACGCTTTGTAATGGGTCAACATTATGTTATTTTTTTTTTTTTGTCAAATATCTCCGGTTTCTTTTATGCGGTTTTTTTTTTTTTTTTGCTTGAGTTTGCCCATAATGTGGCATTATTCAGACCGAAATCGCTCGTAAAACTTAAGTTTAATGTCATGCAAACGGCGACGCTGGGCATTAGCACATGTCGACGTCTGACGGCTTTATTTCCATAGCCCGATATGCTGTCCGAGTGTTTATGAAAATGAGGACTGAATTGTTTTTGCCTGAGTTTGCGACTTGAGTTTAATTGGCTTTCTTAATGTGTCGGCTTATTGTTCTTCGGTTTTGTTTTATGCCGATTTTTGTTTATTATCTTTGTCACAGCTCTTTGAGTTCTAACTAGCATTCAATGTTTACGCTAAAAATCAATCACGGTTAAAATCAGATATACTAGTCAAAGAGAAGTAGGCATTGTTTTGTCGAAACTTTCGCTAACACTACAGTTCATTAAATAGATTTTGCAGAGACTCAGCTAAAAATATATATATAAAAAATATTAAATTTGCAAATTCCTGCACTGTATTAATGGGAAAAACAGAAAATCAAAATGATGCCAAGCGAAATGGCAGACCCTGATAAAATCAGATCATATGGCACAGATTTGTTGTTTTCTCAAACATATATGCATATATATCCATTGAATCGTTTCAATTGAACACCTTGTTGTGTTCACTATTAAAATTTCGAAATATTTTGGCAATGCTCAAAACAAAAAATAACTTTCGGTTACGTATTTGTTCTTTTTTTTTGGACTAAATGTATTGTTTGATTTAGTTGTTATAACCTTGAACTTAAATTGGGTACAATTGAGTACGTTTATACGTACTGATAGGTATGTCTGTGTATCGCATCAATTACGTTTGATAATAAATACAAACAAGCAAACAAACATTCAAAGAACATATTCGTAAATTAACTGCGCACAAGAAAGTTCACGCTTCTGCCTCTAGTCAAAGGTCTTGGCAAACAATTTAAGGAATTTACCAAAATTCCATGTCTGTGTTGTTACATATCGCAGCTTGAAATCTGGCCAGGCATACGTGATGCTAGTGAACAGAAACACACACACACACATACATACACACACACACTCGCTGTGAAACTTGGAAAGTGTCTTTTTGCATCTTCTCTAAAATGTCCATATAAAGCAATTATCAATGTGCAGTGGAAACGATTACAGAGCTGTAGTCAGCGTATGTTAGTGTTAATTTAACAGAACTATTACAGCTACGGCAATGCTCTCTTTTTCTCTTTCGCTTACAATCGTCCACCCACGTGCGCAGAACTTTTTATAAGCGGTCAACAGCAGAGCTTGGCCACAGTCTGTGTCGCTGTTAATGTAAAATGTAAACTATGTTGTTGCGGTCAGTGAGATCGCTTACTCTCTCTCGCACTGTCAGCCACCTACACATACTTCGTTTATTGCAAGCGCTTAACAGCGGCAAATGTAGTGAAGCCTCAACAGCAGCGACGGTTTGATGGGGCCAACTAACTTTTATTCAATTCAGTCATTGGCTGGCCGCGATCGCGTGAACAACATATTGGGAATAGAAGTCTGAATTTAATTTGATTATTGTTTCGGTTGGTCTGCAAAATTAAGTATTGGCTAAAAGTGTAACTATTACAAATTGAGCAAGTGTAAAAGAAGTTAGTATCAATACGTATATTTTGCTAAAAAAAATAAGTGCATTGCTGTGGTATTCAATTAAATTATTTACCAGCTATTTTCTGAAGTTTTCAATAGACTTACTAATTTTTATAAAATTAACTGTGAAAATCTTAAATGATACAAAACTTCCATGCATATCGTTAAAAGTTAAACAAGCTTTGTCTTAAATATTTATTATACTATATAAATTGTTTTGCGCTACTTTAATTATATTGTGTTTGTTTAGTTTTAGCTAGTGTAAATATTTATTAATTTATCCAGGCAGAAAACAACAAGCTCCAAATAAGATAAAGAACTGATGGGAATAACAAATAAAAGTACATACTAAAACTAATCTACTAATAATAATTATTCCATCAGGCGTTGAGTAGCTTAAAAGTGTTTTTCTCTTATAAACAAATAAGGCTTTTGTTGCGTTCTAACTGATGAAATTTGCTTATTAATTGGTGATTCGGACTTTCAAATAAATTAACGCTTAACCACAAACGGTTTTAGATTCGTATTAAATTTAAAATCTTCTGAGAAATGTTTGATTATTCAGATTCTATTTAAAAAAACATTCTCCACTTGAATACATTTTATAGCACATAAAAAACAAATTTCACGTTAAAAGCATAAAAACTTAAAAAACTGGATAAATCTGTTTGCAATTTGCATTTAATTAAACAATTTGCATTAAATAATAATCTTTATAATTGAATTGCTTTTATTTTTATATTTTGTTGATAATCGTCTGAAAGTCAAACAAGTTTAACGCCCTGTCATAACTCTTAGTGTCCCATGTCCGGAACCCAGAAAATAGTGGCGCTTTGTGCCTCTTTTTATGCTTTTTTTCATTTTTTGCTGTCTTAGCTTAAATTTGGATTCGCTGCCGAACCGAAGTCCAAAAATGTTGGTGTTTAAAATGAGTTTTAATAGCTGACGTCATCAGAATTTTTAAAAACTTTACTGTTACTGCTGACGTTTTTTGGCTCTGTTTATGTTGTTGCCAATTGTGGTTTTGATAACCTGTATGGCATATCCATTGCCGATATTTGTAATTGTCCAAATTTATGTTTTATATTCTATATAAAACTAATACCCTTTAATATGTTCAAATTGTACATTTTCCGTTTCCAGAAATAATATTTCAATTTAATTTCTACAAAGTATGTAGAATATTTTCTTATAATTTTGATTTATCATAATAGTCTAGTTAAACTTAATGTTAATTTAACTGACATTCTAGCTTAATTTATAATTTTTTCCACAGTGTTTTCTAGTCCTTAACTCTGGAATTTATAAACTTTATTGACAATACATGATGTGAATTTTGATAAGCATTAAATTCCGAAGGGAATAATTTAGTTTTAATTGCATAAATTATGTGACCACATAATTATCATTCACGTTTTTCGCATTAACTCCAGTTCTAAACTAACCAAAAAAAAGGGGTAAGCTTAATTTTCAGCATTTCAACTAGGAAGCCACAAAAACCCGTTTACAACCAAATACCTGATTTTAATGTGTTTTGCCATGCATAATTGAAATTCATCGAGACTTAATTAGACTTTGATATTCATATTTATCGCACGATGGGGCGTATGCGTAATACGCATATTTCAGAACCCTTCTAAGCAAAAATAAAAATATGCTGATAAGCTTTGCCACAGCTAATTTGTTTACAAATTGCAAACCACCTCTTATCTAATCGCAGCATCAAATTCCATTAACGATAAGCATTTGGAATGCAAGAAGACTAACTAGAATTAATGAACAAATTTGCATATTTTATTAATTTCTGCATATTCAATAATATATTTGTTTTTTTTTTTTTGTGCAATTTCCACAGTTGAACTCGCCCAGCTGCATTTTCAAGTCTGAGCAATGGCTGTCAGAAGCGCCCCAATGGCGCTCTCACTTCTCCTGGTCCTTGTTGGCCTGGCCAATGCCTATGATCACACACTGAAACAGGACTTTCCGGGTCCTTATTGTGCGCAACATAACACATGCTGCAAGGATCGCCGAGATGGCTGCTCACTGCCAATATCAAGTGAGTGACCCTCAATAGATAAATAATTTTCCAGATTTTACAATTAATTATTATTATTTTTTGAATTAATTACTTTTTGTTTATCTGCAACTGTTGTGTTTTTTGCATGCTAACAGCGACACTGTGCTACTGCGACGAGTTCTGTGATCGCGATGTCGCCGGAGACTGCTGTCCGGACTATCGCTCGTTCTGCTTCAATGAGCCGGATCCGGTGATCAGCTGCCAGCACAATGGCGTCTACTTTCACAAGTACAACACGACGTGGGATAATTGTAACGAATGCCGTTGCCACGACGGCGGACATGTGGAGTGCGACACGGATCTGTGCCTCAGCGACGAAGCTCTCATCCACAGCGTCAACTCGATTTACCAGTTGGGCTGGTCGGCGCGCAAATATGACGAGTGGTGGAGTCACAAGTACAGCGAGGGATTGCGTCTGCGTCTGGGCACCAAGGAGCCCACTTATCGTGTCAAGTCGATGGCTCGTCTGACTAATCCAACTAATGATCTGCCAAGGAATTTCAATGCCGTGGATAAATGGTCCAGTTACATATCAGAGGTGCCCGATCAGGGCTGGTGCGGCGCCTCCTGGGTGCTCTCCACCACCTCGGTGGCATCCGATCGCTTTGCCATCCAGAGCAAGGGCAAGGAGGTCGTTCAGCTATCGCCCCAGAACATACTTTCGTGCACACGTCGCCAGCAGGGCTGCGACGGCGGTCATCTGGATGCCGCCTGGCGTTATATGCACAAGAACGGAGTTGTCGATGAGAACTGCTATCCGTACATTCAGCATAGAGACACTTGCAAGATTCAGCGGCACAAGGGTCGCTCCCTCAAGGCGCATGGCTGCCAGCCGTCACATGGCGTCAATCGTGACAATTTCTACACTGTCGGCCCCGCATATACCTTGAATCGCGAGGCTGACATCATGGCGGAGATCTATCACTCGGGACCCGTCCAGGCCACCATGACCATCTACAGGGACTTCTTCTCGTATTCAAGCGGCGTTTATCACCATACAGCTGCCAATCGCGGTGCACCCACCGGTTTCCATTCGGTGAAGCTTGTTGGCTGGGGTGAGGAGCACGATGGCGTCAAATACTGGGTAACGATAGATATAATTAAGATTTATATGCCCTTGTCTTCTCATTGCTAAATTTCATTTCTCTGTATAGATTGCGGCCAATTCGTGGGGTCCTTGGTGGGGCGAGCGCGGATATTTCCGCATATTGCGCGGATCCAATGAGTGCGGCATCGAGGAATATGTGCTGGCTTCCTGGCCCCATGTGTATAACTACTTCAACACGAAGAACATTTAAGTGCGGAGCCGAGTGGAACCTCTCGTAATCTCGAGCTAAATGCAGTGACGAACAATTTATCTCATGTTTTCAAAATTTCCATTTGCTACGACACTGAAAGTGAATTAGGCGCTTCTAATTGTAAATTTATGCTAGAATTTAGTTACTAAAAATGATAAGCTTTAAGTCGCGGTCAAACGACGCAAACATTTGTTAACTGAGCCCTCCTCAGCAACAGGTCCCAGCTCCACGTCCCAGATCCAGCACCCAACGAATTAACATTTGAATATGTTTAGCCTATCCCTCAATTTAAACGACTAACACAAGGAACTGTGCAAGTCCGTTCATACCACGAAACTGCCACATTAACTTCAATATCCTGCCCTCCTGCAAAATACACACACACACACACAAACATAATACTGCCATTCGAATTCATCCAGAAAGTGTTCGGTAAGCGCTTCTTTCGATTATCAGGTTCGTTTCTTAAGATGTTGCCCCAAAGCTATTCCACGGAATGTGCAGCAACAAGTTGGATTTATGTTTGACAATTTACTCTGTATACTTATGCACTCATGTATTCTAATTGAAAGATAAGTTAACTGATTTATTTTCGGATTGATACAACACAATTCGGATCTATGATGTATGTATATTTTCAATAAAGCAATTGAAAAACCATGTCCACCTCCTCTTTCCTTATCCCCAAGTGTACGACTAATAATTGTTCACAGTTTGGCTATAAATTTGCTAAAAACAATTTGATCTTAACTTTATTTGTATCCACAATCAAAAACCTGTCAAATTGCATAATCATTAATACTTGGTAACTGATTAATTTATATTCGTATTATAAATGTTCATTTTAGGATTTTTTTTCTTTTGCTTCTTTTGTTAATAATTATTCACAATTTTATTTTTTTGCTTGTATTGTTTTTTTTTTTTGCAGTGGGTTAAATTATAGAATACAATAAAATATACTTTTTCAGAGGGTGAAGGATAATTACTTGTAATTATTAACTAATTACACGATAATAATAAGGGAGAACAAATTATAATGAATGTTGACACTTTGCACTTAGAATTATATATAATCGAAAATCAAGGTCATAAGCACTTTTTTTTGGGTAGGCCTGGCGCTACCCTAAACAATCAACAATTTATCATGGAATTTAGTTTCTTTAAGAAAATACAGTTTTACCCATCTTTTTTCAAGGTTTCTGTTAATCCAGCCTTTTAAGGAGTGGGTTATTTTCTATATTGCCGACTGATAAGTAGCGTTATAAAAATAGGAGTGATCGAGGGGAGAGGGCTGCTTGCTGTGTCTAAGTTAGTTGCCCATCTTGAGGCCGATCTCTGCACTAATTGAGTGTGATGCCTGCAAAGGATACTTCCAGGGCGGTATCATTGGACTCGATACGGCTGCGTAAATGCGCCAGCGTATTTTTGTAGTGGCTTTCGATCTGTTTGGTCTCCTCGCTGGGTTCCAGATTGGGCAGCTCTTCGTTTACCTTGGCAATGAGCTGAAGGTGATATTGAATAATAAATATGCATATTTTATATATTTTTCAGTGCAGATCTACCTGATTCAACATGGCCACTGTGATCAGTGAGTTGCCGCGCTCAAAGTAGAAGAGATAATGATTCAGTAGCTCCACATAGAGTTGCACCTGCACACCCGTATCTAAACACTGAGAGGCGATCCGTGCGCCCTTCTTCAGGCAATCCAACGTTCGTTTCTCATCGCGCATCTCTTCGCCGTTTTGCCTGCGATCGTTTGTATATATGTCTATCAGAGAATGTCGGTTAATATGATCAGGGATTAGCTTACTTGCCGCTCCAAAAGAGTGCCGCACATGCTACAACACCGCGACACTGATCCGGCTTCTTGAGCAGCTTGGACGCAGCCAGTGCACAGTTGGTGCGCAGCGGTTCGGCGTTCTCTTCGCCGAAACAGGACGTCTGCTCGAATGTGGACATGATGAGCGTAATGGCCGCCAATTGCGCCTTCGAATCGGATATTTCATCCTCGTACAGCGAAAATGCCTGCGTCATGAACTCGTATGCGACAGTCTCGTGATTTGTGTAGCGTATCTCGCCAATGACCAATGCGCCTTGCAGATACAAACGCAACGCCAAGTCGGGCAGATCCGCTTTTGCCAGGGCGCTGATTGTGCTGTGACAATACTGCACTATCTTCTGGCACTTCTTGTCCCAGTTCTCGTCCTGTTCGGCAATTGCTTTGTATTTAAATGCCAGTTGATACGCAGCGAACACCAGCGGCGGCAGGACATGCTTCAGTCGCTGCCCGCTGCCGTTGCCCAAATGTTTGCGCGCCGTTTGCAGCATTTTGTATTGCATGTCCGGCTCATCCGATTTTAAGAGGTGTATAAAACTGTAAAATGGAATATTAATCATAAGTATAGAGGGCGTCACTCAGTTGCACCTGCTTACCGCGCCACAACACCCTGCTCCTCGGCAAACTCCTCGGCATCGGCGCTGTTATTTGTTGCCGTTGTGCTCGATGTTGTATCGTCCTTGATTAGCGGTGTTATAATTGTCAACAGGCTGTCCGCTTGATCGGCTGTGGGCACTAGCGTCTCATTCTCCAGTATATTCATAACCAAATACAATGCCAACGATTTACGCGAGGTGTAATCGAATTTCTCCAGCAGCGGATAAAAGTTGAGCAACTGTATGATGGTCAGCGCATTGTTGTAGAAATCAATGCAGATGCGCAGCAGGCGAGACAGTTCCTGATTCACAGTCATCAGATGCGAAATGCTGAGCAAATAAATACCAAAATAGTTATCAATTGGGTAAATCATAAGATTAAATGCAAGACCAACTTGTTCATGTTCATGCGATCGAGTATCTGTGCGGTTGTGCCGAGCACTTTGTCCACATAGTCGACACGATCGGAGTAGACTTTCTGCGCCAGACTGAGTAAGGCCACCTGCAGCGATATTGTGTCTTCCAGTGGCATATCTGTGCGCGTCTGCACAATGTTTGCCACCTGCACGCTGAACACCTCGAACAGTTCCACTTCGGCGGGTATGATGGCATCGATAGCATTGCCGCTCGTCTGCAAATGATCAACTTATTAGCCATTGCATGCTTGGAGAGAACCAAAGACGTACCTTGCCACTGCGTTGATTGTAGGCCGCCAGGCGTTCAATTAGCGATATAATAATATTCTTTACATTGACGCCAGTCTCTAGTTGGGCGCAGGACTTTAGGAACGGATCGAGTGTCTGTAGGTGGAACTCATCGGGGAATACCTGTATGATGCACTCCATCAGATACTCTTGCGCAATCGCATCCCGACAACTGACCACCTGCTCCAGAATGCCGGGCAATATGAGCCGCTTGTATGTCTCCAGTGTGGCGGACTCCAGCTGCGACAGACGCACCAAATTGGTGCCCACCAATATTTTCAGCTCTTCGCGTTCCTTTTCCCGACGCGTCTTCTCGCTGGAATGTCCCTGATGCTGCATGCGCACCCATAACTTATTCATCTCCGCAAAGTTGGTGAGCACAAAATCGATGGCATCGTACACATTGCCCTCGTGCTCATTGTCCGCCACGAGGACATCGGGCAGAATGTTGCGCGTGCACTGCAACAAATAGTTGCGCAGAAAGAGACCACGCAGCGGATGCTGCACGCCACGACACATCTCCACGAGATCCTTGAGTATGCTCCGCTTAAGCGTCGAGTCGTTCTTTATATACACAATGCCCACGGTGATGAGCAGATAGAGACGTGGCACTATCGTGTGCGAGTACTGAACCAATTCATACAGATCCGTTTCCTTGTTGCTCTTCTCGCTGAGATACAGTTCCAGGTGGCACAGCTCATTCGTCACAGACATGTCTGCAATTCTGGCTGGTTAGTAATGTTACTACAGGGAGAGGATAACATTTACTCACACAGCTCGTAGTAGCTCTTCGGGGAGAGGAGCGAGGTGCGCAGCTCGCTTAGCATTGTACTGGCACACTTGAGGGCATCGAGCATGCGCTCCTTGTCCAGAAAGTGATTCATTTGGAATGCCTGTTTACGTGCCGCACCCGCCGCCTCGGAGAGCAGTTTCTCCTGGTCATCCAAACCATTCGGCATCGTCTGAAACGAGACATAGAACGCAACAGTGTTAGGTGTATCGGGCCAATGTTTGTCAGTACGTGAATACATGTTGAATGAATTGCGGAGAAAAATCAAAACACAGAAAATATAAAAAAAACACACACAGCGGAAATTCAAATGAAATGAGATAAGAGTCGATAGCTTATTCGCTTGCTTTGCTTGAACTAAGCACATAAAATGGACAAACAAACGATGATAACATAAGAACGATCACACTTTAATAATAAGCCAATCACCAATTGCCGACTATGCATCCGCCCACATTGGGGGGCGGTGTTTCTCAGTGTTGCAAACGAAAATATTAGTCAGTGTTTCTATTTAATTCGCGATTAATTTGCTTTCATTTTGGGTTTGTACTTTTAGAAATGCATGAATGCAATTTACGCCCAAGTTGAATAACAATTCTAAAAGGCTGTCGTAAGCGAGTGACCACTGTATTTTGTGTAAAGTAGAAGATAGAGGGAGACCGTGGGAGGGAAGGGGGTAGTGCTGTGGAGTGGAGTGTTGATTAACGTTGGCAGAGAGTGGAGTATTTACCCCGGTTTGGCCACCATTGGCTACTTGGCCGCCGTACGAGGAGGAGCTCCAGGGATACATATTGGATGAACTGGGTGGTGGTGGTGGTAGTGCTGTGCTTGTAATTTTGTCGGTAGTTGGTGATGGTAGGTAGTATTTACTTATATGTGGACTTCTTCCTAGTTGCGATTTGCACTTGGATTTGCCGCTGCAGCAAGCAGCAAAAGTGGGGCGGGCGAGGAGGGCGCAGTCAGCGATTTCTTTGCTTTTTTTTTGGTCTTTGGTTTACTTTTGTGATTTGATGGTGGCACTCGAACATGGGTTGTTCAAATCGCTGGTTCCGGATTCTGATGTTTGTGGTACGGTTTGGGGCGCACTTACCATTACAGCAGTGTTGAGTGGGCGCAGCACGGATGCGAAATTCTCTTAAATTAAAGCAAATTTTTTTCAATAGTGTTGTCTGCAGTGTGACCAGTTGCGGCAAACGTTGAAATGCGGGCTGCTTCAAAAATACTAATAAATTCCAATGCATTTAAGCAGACAGCCTGGTCACATTCTTTGAACGAAAGCGGTTAACATAAACACGAGTTAGCGATTTTTTTTTATTAGTTTAGCTGTTTTTTGCGCAACTCATTGCACATTGCATCCTCACTGCACGCTTCTGTGGTGGGTGGATTGTTCTTATTGGATTTCTCGGCTGCATCGCGTTCCATTCTGGCGACACCGGCACGCACAACTTTCTCAATATCATCCAGCAGCCTGGAGGAGCCAAATCGGAATCGATGTGGCGTCAACCAGTGCCTACCGAGCGTTTCACTGACCAGCGTCATCCAGGCAACGGCATCCCTCACGGTGCGCACATCGCCCGCTGGCTTAAGACCAACAATTTGGCAAGTGCGTCGCTTGAACTCCTGTATGGCAAAGATCATGACCAGGCCAACGGAAAGAATGGCATTCACCGCCTCCTTCCCCGTGGAGGTCTTTAGAAAATCCGCACCTGCCATCATGCACACCATGGCCGCCTTATACACCTGCATGGAAAGGAGATTGGCATTGGATTTAAAAAGATTCAATTGATGGCTGACTACTCACGTTCTCCATGGTACCCAGTTCGCCAACGGCCAGAATGGTCTTGAGCAGTGCATGATCACCGCAGGCGCTGCGCATGAGTACCACCTCGTTGTAGAGCGCCTCCCAGTCGCCGCGCAGAGCCAGCTGGCGATTAATCACAATATCAATCTCTGTGGCACCTGCGAGAATGGCATGACTGATCTCCTGAAGACGCGTCTGCAGTCCATATTGGCCAGTGGGAAATCCAGTCGCAACTGCCGCAATGGCCACCCGATCCAATTGCTTGAACTGCTGTAGCGCCGTACGGGCATCCTGCACACGCGCCGGATACACACAGACGGCGGCACAGTGCATGTCGGAAAGAAGCGTGCGCTCAAAGAACTTGTCAAAGAACTGCGGCTCGTACGGATAACAGGCTCGCATGCACAGGCGACGTATATTCGCCTGGGTATCATCCCCACTTAGCGAGGTCAGATCGGTCAGCATCAGTGCTCTCAATGCCCAGGCGACCTCATTTACTCCGGTGACAACACAACGCTGTGAGATGCTTAATGCAATCTCTTCCACAGGACGCAATGAAATGTTTACAATGAGCAACGAAGCATCTGAAGGAACAATGACAATAAACAATAATGACGATTTATGTTTATAAAGGCACCGCTCACCAAAGGGCAGTGTTTTGTTTACAATCAAGGATTTGTGATCTGCCATTTTGAAGCCTTAATTTAAGCGCATCACACAAAATCAATCCTTACTCAAAGGGTAAGTGTGGAAATGTTAAAAATTGATTTGTTCAAAAGCTTGTAGACAATATATTATACAAATAAAATTTTGTGGCAGAAATTGAACTGATTTTCTATTTTTGTGAATTGAACTTGTAGTCGAGGCATATGTGAAATTAATGGGATTACTAATATAGAGATAAAATATTTGACTATAATCTTGTCGGTTACAGTCTGAAAAACAAATTAAATAATTATATATAGAGATAAAATATTTGACTATTATCTTCTCGGTCTCAGTCGAAAAAGTAAATTAAAAATTGATAAAATATATATATAGATAAAATATTTGGCTGTTATTCCTGTTCGTCCCAGTCGGAAAAAAACCCAATAAAATAATGACCCATTGAAAATCAGGTATCTTGTATTTAATTGCAATATAGTGAATGCGATGCGTTGTTAAACAATTAAAAGTTGCATTCATAAATATATCGATGATTTTATCAATTGTGACACACCTTCCAAATAGATATGCAAATTTATTATATTAATACTGATAATGATTACTCAATTGTTGAGTGGACAGATAACAAACTTAATCGATTCAATACTCAAGTAATCATTATGTCAATAATAACACAAATACATTAGATTTATCAATTTGTGACGGCCACCAACGAAGCGGTATAAAATTTAATTGTCCTATAAATTATACTAAAGCTTTTGCATTGAATTTCGAATTGATATGTTCTGCGAGCATATCAGCGATGTTTCGCCCATTGCTCCCAGTAGGAACGCGTCTGCATCTCGTAGAGTCGCGATATTGTCCGCTCAAAGGCAAACAGCTCCTCTTCACCAGTGAAAACGCTCGACTAGGAAAAATGAGATGCGAATAAGGATTTTATAAGAGCCACAACCATGTGTTACTCACTGAGTTTTCGTTGAGCTTAAGGTCATCCATTAGCGCACGTTCCGAATCGGATATCGGGGCAGATTTCTGGCCAACATTGAATAGGTTGTCCAGCGTCTCATCAGCTGAGATAACGACGCGCACTCGATTATCGTATAGAGTATCTATCAGCGTTATAAACCGTCGCATTTGGGATCTCACATTCAGATTCAGCTGCGGCACATCGTGTATGAGTACCGTGTGAAAGAATTGCGCAATTTGCACATAATCGCTCCCTGCCAATGGCTAAAAAAGACAGACATAGACAGATTAATAAGAGCAATCTTATCAGACATAATTTACTAGGGGAATACTCACGCGATCACAGAGCTCAGTGAAGCTGCTGTCCAAGATCTGGCCGCAGGTGCGCGCAAAGTTCAAATCGCGACCGAAATGCGTGATTGTGCGAGGTCGAATAATGTCATTCTCCTCGGCGCACAGAATCTTGAACATACGATTCATCGATGCCGCCGCATCTGTCTGACCTTTGACGAAGTAATTTTCATCGCCAGATTGGGCAATGCGCCGATAATCGATCGAGTCCAGTTTCGCTATCTGGCAGCGTTTCTGCAGCAGTGCGATAAACGGCAGGAAGTTTACGCGCTGCAATCCATTCTTGTAGAGATCCTCGGGATGACGATTGCTGGTCGCCACCACAATAATGCCCTGCCTGAAGAGGTGGGTGAAGAGGCGCTTAAGTATCATTGCGTCCGCAATGTCAGTCACTTGGAATTCATCGAAGCAAATGAGCCACGACTCTCGCGCAATTATATCGGCCACTGGCTTGGTGGGATCGAAGGGTGCCGGCTTCTCCGAGTTGAAGGCACGATCGACGGGACCCTGCCGTTCCTTGGCCTCGTGGATGAGCGAGTGCACGTTCGTCATGAAGGCGGTGAAGTGTACTCTCCGCTTCCGATCAATCTGTGCAAATAAAACTTGGATTACTTGGGGATTTCTTTGTTTACTCTTCAACACACACTCACCTCCGTGCAGCAGTCGTAGAACAGATCCATGAGTGTTGTCTTGCCCACACCCACACTGCCGTAGAGATAGAGCCCTTGGGGACTGTGGCTACCAGCATTCAAATCATCATCGACATCTTCATCCGATTTCTTGCCAAAGAGCGAACCAAAGAAACCACCACCGCCTGTTGACGCTTGTGTGGATGGCTGATAGTTGCGGATTTTATGATAGAGAGCGTCCAGATGTTCCATTGTTGACTCCTGTTTGTTGTCGGTCATCAGTTGACCGGACTCGATACGCTTCCGGTACTCCTTCATGGGGCTCAGATGGCGGCACTGCAAGGCCACTGCGCCAACTACACCTGGTAGCTGCATTTGCAGCAAAAATTTCGATGTTGCCTGGACTGAGAGCGTGCCACGGACAACTGAACCCATTTTAAAGCGCAACATCTTAAGGCTTAAATACGTATAATTATATCACACGGTTATATGCAGACTGAGATTTTATATCGCGTCAGCTTATCATATTATATAAAGCGTCTTCCGCTTTGTCGAAACGTTGACCGCGAATTTTGTACGTCGGCGGTGGCCGTGAAATCGTCACACTTCTGGCGGCCAGGCAGAGTCACAGATAGTCATTCACACAGAATGCAAAACAGCTGTTATTTTGTCATTCACCGTTGCTGATCAGCTGTTCACACTGGCATGACACCACATTGATGAAATCATTCACTTCAACACAGAAACTTAAGTGGTTTTGTTTCGTTATTGACAATAAAAACTTTAACAACTCTATCATTGCAAAATTGTTGCCCCATTATTTTATTAAAGACAGAAACAACGACTTAATTTCAAAGTTTACACATTTATTATACATAAATTACACATAAAGTTTTGTAATAGTAAATGGAATATATTTGAATCTCTAGCTTTTACTCTTTTTTTCTCTTGGCCTATTACCTCTTGACAACTATTTAGGGTTGACAATTTGTGTTCCTACATAGCTTTATACATTCAATTTTTAGACCAGTTATCATCTAGGAGGAGTTCCCATTGACATTCTGCGGCTCGAATTCATTTGGATTAACCTTTATGCTGGATCAAAAAAGTACATCTAAATGTTTAATAAATTCATAGACAAGTTAGATAAGTTTTACATTTATATTGTTTTGTTTGCAACTTTAAAGAGAATTGGGCATTTGCCATATTTAGTTTTAGTATATTATGTATGTATTAAATATTCTTTAAATTCCATTGTGCTGCAATTGTTTTGATATACAATAAATGTTAAATACACATCTATAATTATGTACCGCAAAAATGTTCTCAACATATTAAAATGTCTATGCATTTACCTACGTGTTATTTAAATGTGACATTGATAATTTGATTTGTTAGAGAAATGCTGTGCAGAACCTTTTCTAAATCTGATACAGACGGGTCCCTGTTATCAACATGGATTTTGACTATATTTTTTTTTGTTATTTGATAATTCTGTAAATATTATGTTAAAACTAATGTTAAACTTTCGAATCTCCCGTAAGTGGAGAAAACATATAGTGTGGTAGCTCTAGTTCAATTTCGAATGGTCCCGACTTATGTAAGAAACCTATAATATGGGCCAATGCTGTGCACCTGGTTTCTGCAACAACAAAAAATGTTTTCTTTGCATGCGTCTATTAAACAGCAAATTACTTAAAAACTACATAATGCAAATTGAATTTGAATGATACAACTTCTTTTTGTTATTATACATATTTTGTTTTTCTTGGTTTTTAAATATTGAATAATCAATTTGAACAACAAGAATGTTAATACGATTTTAAAATGCAATTGAATTAGCATTATAAGTACATATATATAATATAATTCATAATAAATTCTATTCGGCGAACAATTGCCAAACCATTCTAAAAATCAGTACAATTGATTAATTTATCATTTTGGGTTATAATTAAATTGTTTAAAAAATTACAAAAAATTATTGCTTTTGATTGGTTTCTACATTTTACAATTCGAAAATGTAAATATATAATTAATTTGCTAAGCCCTGGAAAAAATTAATTGTTTTTTATTTTTTTTTTATTTTAAGACTGAATAGATAATGCCAGTTATAAAGAATCCTTTGTTTGCATAGTAATTAAATAAGCAAAATGGAAGTCGTGTAGATTATAGGATTTATCGGGTGACATAAAGAACAGAAGAAAACACGTTTAATAAATAAATTTAAAGTATTTTGTTTTTATATTTTTTTAAATAATGTGTAAACATATGTACATAAAGTTTAAAGTCTATGTAAACTAAAAGTAATTAAAGTATATTATCGAAATATAAATTATATATACATAAATATGTACAGAGATAATAATAAAGCTATGATTTTTGAGTCTATTTGAAGCTTGTAGGTTTGAAAACTTAGTTGAATAATTTTTGGGAGCTTTCTTTTGATTTTATTGTATATGTAAATAATCCTCTGGATTTTGTATGCACCGAATTTGGGAAACCAAAAGGCTATAAGTGGGTCAATTAACAAAAAATCCCCCATCCCCCGTCGTAACGTGTAACCCCCTCCCCCTACAATTTGCTGCCCATGCTCAGTCGTTGTGTGTGTGTGTGTGTTGGATGTGCTTTACGAGGCTCTTAGAGTACGTGCAGATTCTCGCAACTCTTGGACTTGGAGTCACGCGTCCAGACGCGTCCCAGCAGTCCCTTAACCTTGAGGCTAGTGGAGGTGCGCGATCCCCGGTATTTACGTGGACTACAGATACAGAAAAAGAAAGAAACAAAATGTTTGATAATTTTTGGTTAGTTGACAGGTGTTAATTAAACTCACCTGCTCTGTGCGCTGCCAGGCGGTGTTCCAGCTACATCTCCCAGCGGACCCAGCGGCGTGTTGGCATTCAAGCAGCCAGCATTTAACGGGGAGCAGGCACGACGCTTGGACTTGCGAATGGAACGCTTGCGAAACAGATCCCTACAAGCAGTCATATATATATATATTTAATAACATTGAACAACTTTCGATTGTCCTAAATTACTAACCTGGATTTCTCGGGATTCTCGAGCTTGAGGCGTATCTGTGATAGTAGACCCACCAGCAGCTCATCCACATTGTGATTAATGCCCACCGATGTCTCAATGAATTTGCAATCATATGCTGTGGCCATAGCTTTGCCCTCTGCAATAAAATTTATATATATATATATTTATATATATGAACATTTGATATATAAAGTTGCCATAGAATCTCAGCTATGCGTCAAGTTAATCAAATCAAATTGCGTCGCTTAGTTTAATTCTTGGAATGGGTAATAAAAACAAAAAAAAACTTGGACAATGTTTTCACCTAAACACGTTGCCCATTAACCCCTCCAACTGCCCCCTGATCCGGTCGGCCCCTCCCCCAACATTTGGTTATTGCACAGACTTTGTCACGTTTTCTGCGCCTGCTGTCGTAAAAATCTGTTGCTACGACTACAATAAGTAGCTGGGTGTTGTCTGTTCTTCATAGGCTTTTATGACATCTTACACACACCCCCAACACACACCCCCACACACACACATACATATACCATTTTTATTAACGATGTGCGAAAAAGTTGGCGTCATTTTTATTAGATTTTGATAGCATGTTCTCATCTGTGCCTCTTAAATGATTTTGGAGCTTATTACGGTTCTTTTATTACAAAGCCGGAGCTAACAAACCATTTGCAGTACTTAGAGCTTTAAGGATTATAAAGCAAAATATTTTCTCACCCTCGCAAACATCCCATAACAAAAGTCAGTTTTGCGCTTAATTAAAAGCAAACAAAACACATAAACAATGAAAACTACTCTTGGCTGCCAAATGGCAAATGCAGGCAATTTCAAATATCCATGACTGCATCCCCAACTGCTTAGGATGGCATCTGGGTTGGGTATGGAAAATGTTAACCATACCCACACCCATTTGACTTCTTTTAATATCATGGAAAGCTCATTTCCTTAGTTTAGTCGCTTTAATTGTTTTTTGTTTTTATTAAATGGGATTTCGTTATTTAGTTATAGTCGTTCTTTAAGGTATCCCTTAACAAATTTTCTACTGTTCTCTTTTTTGGTACAATGCTATAAATGTTTTATGAAATTTTGTGAAATTGTGAAACAAACATCCCTTAAGCAGCCGGCTTTTATTTCGCCAACAATAGCAATGAGCTTATTTGAGCGTAAGCCGCAGGAATAAAATGTAATCAATTTTGCGCTTAAATAATTTCCCCGGCTGCATTGACATAAAAGCACGCTCCGGACCTCCTCACATCACACCCCGCATCCCCGCTGCCACTCCCCCTC
This sequence comes from Drosophila kambysellisi, assembly GCA_035042185.1. Taxonomy (NCBI): domain Eukaryota; kingdom Metazoa; phylum Arthropoda; class Insecta; order Diptera; family Drosophilidae; genus Drosophila; species Drosophila kambysellisi. The sequence goes on from JAWNLS010001251.1 coordinate 9,640,597, forward strand.
GTAATTGTTGTCTAGTGCCGTTAAAGTGACCTAAAATTTGCTTCTCGTTTTCTTCTCGCTTTTGTTGACGCTGACACTTCCGTAAGCGGCCATTAAAAACAAATGTAATTTGTGAAAATATTGAATTTCTTAGATGAAAGCCATGCTCGGAAAGCACCATGATGACAGTGACCAAATCTGCTGACAGTTTAAATGGATATAAATTAAGAGCTGGAAATTTATCTACAGCAAGTAGAAACCTTAATACTCTGTCTGTCATAATAAATGTGTATATAAAATATATATGTAAATAGTTAAAATAAAGAAAATATCTCTGTATATTTGTTTTTTTTTTTTGACTCTAACTCCCTTTGCCAATTAAGCAATGGAAACTTTTTTGCCATGTTTCTAAGCCAAATAAATTAAAAAACGCTTAGAAATTGTGTAGAGCACTTTAAGTGGATGTGCTTGAAAAACTCATAAAAGGCAATAAGCGTCCTGCAGAGCAGATGAGTGACCTTCACTTGCTTCACATTTAACGATGCCTCGTTGCTAAACATTTAAAAATTTTTATATATGTCCATGTATGTGTGTCTCTTTTGGTGTGTGTGTGCGCGCGCGTGTGTATGTGTGTGTGTGTGTGTGTGTGTGTGTGTTTATATAGGTGTGGCAATCAACTTCCGCTTGATCAAGTTTCATTGAGGTACGAACATTAAAGCGACTGCAGCTGTCTGTGGCAGCTTTTGTGGTGTCCTTCGCAGGCGCACAACAACATCCGAACACACACACACGCTCACACACACACACACACACACATACCCACGTGGAATCTATTTTTATAGTAAAAACACAATCGAGCGCATTTTGAAGTGTTAATGAAAGAGACATTTGAAAATCGTTTAGTCAGCTGCATCGAGTCTCATTTATTTACCTTCGGATGTGACAAGTCGACTCCTGGCGAGGTCCGCTTTGTTCGACACCAGTATAACTGCTTTCTGTGCGATATTCTGATTGGTCCACAGCACCTGAAGCACCTGTTCGGCAATGCTAAAGCTGCTGCGGTCCGCCGCGGAGTAGATGACGCAATATCCGTGCGGATCATAGTTGGTCAAGCATTCATCTGGCTGTAAAAGCGAAAAGACAAAAAAAAAAAAAAAAATGATGACATTGAGTTCGGTTCAACAGGATGCGTTAGGTTGTGTATATGGGTGTGTGTGTGTGTTTGTGTATTTGTGTGTGTGGGTGTTGATTGTGTATTTTAATGGCATTATGAAATGTCACAGATAAAGCATCTGTAAGGTTGAGTGCTGAGTGGTCAGTATAGTCTGTATGTGCATTGACCTTAGTTCAAATGACATTTCGAGTTAGAGGTTGATGGGGCAAATGATTCGTTTTTTTTTCTTCTTATGTATGAGTCAAAGTACTTACAGTCATATCGGTGTATCCATGATCTATGAATATTAACTCGGATTCCTCGCCGCTGAGTAATACTGAGACGGCCTTTTCGCCAGATTCATCATCTATTCGTTTTAAAATAAATAACATTTGATTAAAACAAGCTTTAAGGCTGCGCTTTTGATATAGTATCTAATTAGGTATAACATAATAACAAATTAAATTATAGCTACAAATAAGTTGTGCAAATAACGTGATAATCATTCAGATAGCTAAATATTACAAAAATATTTACAATTGACTGGTTGGTTTTGTAGCTTGTTGGGTGTTTTAGAGGTGCTCCACACGTAATTCTGAACTACGTTCTCAAATATATATGTATATAAGGATATGTAATAAATATATATCACATGGGAAAGTGCAAAATTCGCTTTTTTAAATGTTGAATTGAAGTTCGCTTTTATGAATTGCATCAAATTGCGCCCGAGTGGTATGCAATGAATTATGAATGACTGTGTGATGTGTGTGTGTTGTGTGTGTGTGTGTGTTGTGTGCATACGGTAATCAGCCATATTATTTATTTATTGGTGAATATATTGCTTTTAGAGCTTACAGAAACTGAAAATGAAATATATGCGAAAAGGCCTGACACTCTATTTATGCCTTCAATTAGGTTGTGGCTGCACATAAATTACAACTATTATTATTGACATTTTATGTGTACTTATTGCATTTAATGATTTTTCATCTGAAAATTCATGAGCTTTTACAGTCACTTTGCTATCAATTTGACACATTTATCAACTCAATTAAAGCTCTCAAAGTTGAGTATTAAAACTATTTTGAGCTCTTTATCGACCCACCCATATCAATAATAATAAGTGACATTGTGAGTCACGATTTTGGATATCTTTGTCACATTTACATATAACTGTATTTGTCTTTTGTGTGTGTCTACATATAGATAAAAGCTTGACCCATTCACAGGGGACTTAAGTGAGGGGGCGGGGCAGGCTATTGGTCAAACAAAGCCGCATTGATTGGACTCTCAATTGATAGAACCAGGTAATAATAAATTAAATGTTTTCTTTGTTGCATAGCTTGTGTTTGTTTTGTTTATTGAGGACTTTGCGTGTGATTGTGTGTGTGAGAGAAAACTACTTTGGGCTCAGCCGGTTGCCTAATTAGGGAAGGCGGGCGGGCGGGGGGGTGTACGTGGGCGTGTTTCCTATGTGTGAGGATTATCATAAATTAGGAGCTAAGTAGTTGAATAAGTTAATTTGAATTTAATTTTAAACGCAATGCAAATGCAGCTCAAACATTAAGCAAGTTAAAAATTAAAATGAAAATGTTTTGTTAGATAAGGATAGTTATTTGTTTTATTGTTGATACAATTTGTGGTAAGCATTTAGTATAGTAGATTAAATATGGAGTTGGAATAAATATTATTGTAATAATTATTTTTGATAGATTTTTGTTTGGTTTTGTTGTTGTTGCTATTACCGTCGGCGGCTTTTTCAATATGTATGCGTATATCACAGTTGCCTAGATCTGAATTGAGTATTGATTATAAATAAATTCATTGTTGTCATTTTGTTAGTTTGGTTCGGTTTCATATTTGTGGTCGTTGTTGAATGTTGGATGAGAGAACATTAGGTTGATTAATGTGATTTTTTGGTCGAAAGACGAGAAAGAACAGAAAAATATCATTGATTTTTTTTTTTTTTGTTTTTGTTTGGCAAGTGTTTTGTTTGGTGCTAAAATATTGAATATGACTTTTGGGTGCTTGTATTCTAATTTTGAGACATTTACAGCTAAGCATTCGGGAAATTGGAGTTGTTTTTTTTGATTTTCTTGCTTTATATTTTATATTGATAAACTTTCCAATGTGCTTATAATACTCAATCCAAATTCCCGTATTGCAAAAAGCATTTTCCGCACTGTATATCTGCATAATTTTTCCATTTATTGTTTCTTTTTTTTTTGATATTAGGGGAAATATCCATTTCGATTAATAAAATTTTTCAACAATAATTGTTGTTTGCTGTTTTTTATGTTCTTTAATGCCAATTGTGTGATCAAATCTCAGTGCCCATATGTACAAAGCGAAAAAGGTCGTAAAAGTCAACCAACAAAAACCCAAATGCAAAAAAAAAAAATAAATAAATAATGATAAATATAAATTTTGTAGTCAAGGGCACAAAACGACACAAAAATTCAACAGATAAACAAAAGCAATAAAAAAAATGTAAATATAAAAGGAAATAAATAATAACAAACAAAAATAAAATAAACACATTTATTAAGGCAAAGGCCAAGGTAAAAAAAGCAAAAACAAAAGGCAAAACAATACTAGACATACACACATTTAAGGGTCAAGGGTTGAGGACCAGACGGACACAAACACATGGGGCACATACAAAAAACACAAACAAACACACACAGAAACACACACACACAAACACACACACACACACACAATGACAAAACACTAAAGCCTAAACCTAAACACTAAGTCGAAGTTTAAGCAGCATTCAAGGGGTTCGAAAGGGGACTTTCTTTTTTTTTATTTTCTTGGACGTGCAACTTTTGGTTGGACTTGTGGATTTGTGGTACTCACCAATGCTCGTGTCATATGCATGCAAATACTCCGAGGTCATGAACTGTGAGACCAGAGAACTTTTACCCACTGCGGGACCGCCTAGCATCAGAACTCTGAAAGGGATTATAATCAGTAGAGTGGAAAACTTCACAGTTTGTGGCTCTATGACGTACCTGTACGGTCCATTGCCTGGATTGGAGGTGCTACTCTCACGACTGGAGGCCAGTGAGGTGCGTGCCGAGGTCGAGTTGGGTGCGGGCAACTGTTGTTGTTGTCCCTGTTGCGGCTGCTGTTGCTGTTGTTGCTGTTGTTGCTGTTGCTGCTGTTGCTGAGTCAAGTGCTCTGTGCTTGAATTGGAGCTGGCAACGCTGTTGTTGGAGCGACTGCGTCGACTCTTCAAAGAATCACCGCGATTCACAACGCCTTTGCCGGTAATTGAAAAGTGGCGTAGTCTGTAATATTCCTCCTCAACGCCAGTATTTGGCATTGATGCCACACTGTAAATGGTTTGAAAGAAAAGCAGAAAACACCAGTTAAAAAGAAGAGAAGGCATTTCGCAAGCAATTTGTATTTTGGTACATACCGAGATCTTTGCTGAGGCAGACACAGTTGATTTGGGCGTCCCGAGGCACGACTGCCAGGCATTTTCACTGACTGCGACCGGCTGTGATGCGGTGAGCCATAGCTGTAATTGCCAAAGGAATTAGAAAAATGTTCAGTTTTTCGCAAGGAAATTAGTGAGTTTGCTGCGGTAAAAAAAAAACCAGCTATTGACAGTTGCCTTAACGAGATTCCACAGAATTCTGCAGACTTTTACAGTTAATTGGAATAACGTATGCAAAACACACACACGCAAAAACCTGCAGTTGACTGGTTTTGTGGCTTTGGCCTTATAACATTTCCACGTACACGTGTTAGCTGGAATTTCCCATATGCACAGCACAGTGCAGTTGCGATGCTAATGGCTTCTATCTAAAGTCGACCACAAGTTTTCCTTTAGCAAACAGTGCAGGTTGCCAAGAGACAAATTTTGATTAGTTTGTGCAATGAATTTCAAATATTCTGGCAAAACAGTCAGCGTCTGTCCCACAACTTTGTCAACACATGATCATGGCTTACACTAATAGATTTGATTAGTAATGTATACATATTTAAACAGGCTAAGACTGACATATCATTGATTATCTCTATTATAAACATTTTGAACGGGATTTTAACAATTAACTAAGCAATCTGTCGTATACGTGATATGTGAATTGAGAGCAATAATAAATTTTCGAATCCGCTGCAATTCATCAACTGCAATTGAAGGTCGTAAATTATTTGTTGAATTTTATAGGTTTTTCGTTCCTTGGCTTTTATAGCCATTCATTCGGGCTAATGAAATCAACAGCTTTTTATGATTGAGACATTAAATGAGCATTCGCTGAGACTTACCGCATTTCAAAGTCGCGCAGCTCCTCAATTGTTAGCGTATTGGTTACATCCAACAATTGACGCATGTTTTCATCGCGTTTGTGTTGTTGTTGTTGTTGTTGCTGTTGTTGTTGCTGTTGCTGTTGGGAGTAGGCGTGTCCCTGCACCTGCTGCTGATGATGATGATGATGATGCAGTTGGGCAACATGGGGCGGATGTGCCAGTTGCTGTGAGTGACGCTTGCGTGCATTTAGCTCCTTGCCCTGCTCCACACTGATGAAATCCCCTTCATTCTTGATGAGCAGCGTTTCCACAGTGTTGTCCATGCTCAGTGAGGGCTGTGTGGGGGCAAGAGAAATACTTGATTTAAGCCGATTCTTACAATTGAATGGACTCCTTTAGTCCTTGTCTCCTCCTCGCATTGGAATTATATTTCTTAGTATTTGGGCTTATATTCTGCAAATTTTATTCAGTCCTTCGTCCACTTTTGTTTGACTGGCTCAAGGCTATGCCACAGTTGCAAGTTGTACAATTGTGTACAATAACTTTTTCTTATCTACACCTTGAGGTGTGGCAGTTGCAACTGCCTCAAGGCATCGCGTGTTGCCTGCCTGCTGGCAAAAACTAAGTCAAGCTTTTTTGCCAATTGGTGTCGAGGCAAAGCCCTTCGCACAACAACAACCAAGAAACAACCAACCGAAGGAAGTTGCTAAACAGGGTCAACGGTAGTCAATAACTGCTACCAAATTACTTGCTAATTAGCCCAACTTCTAATTGGCCCGACTTTTACCAGCTTAGCCAAATATTGTATATCAATACAACATTTTGTGTACTTCAACACATTGACAGTATTTTTGGCATTAGCAAGTATCTAAAATAGCGCCAAGTTACCGCTCACGATAAACTAACTTAACACATTCGTCTGGCTTTTTGAAAAGTATTTCACCACGTTCAAAACACTCGTAAATTGGTGCGAATAAATTGAATAAATTGCAATAAATTGAAAATGTTTCAACAGATTTAAGCAGACACCAAAAGTTTTGCAATAAATAACAGGTTGGTTTACTTCCACACCACGTTGCTAAATACAGTGAATATTTGATTATTTTTTCGACAAATTATGAAATTTGGGTTGCATGACAAAAAAAACACTTTTTTGTTTGGCTAATTAATAATACATAAACATGTGCGAGTGTGTCCGTGTTACATTTCCACCTATGACGAGTTGCCACAAATTGTTTGGCATATTAAAGTTGGTCCACCTACGCACAACAAATGCCTCAAGTGGAGGCACGTGAAACATTTTGGACAAATGGACACAGGGGAGCAATTTGAGGGTGATATCGAGCCGCTGTCCGCAAAGACTTCATGAAGATAACATTTTTTACGATGACAACGCGTTGTATATTTATACATTTATGTGGAAAAATTCGAAGAAAATAAATATTGGACATGTCCAGGACCTGTAGATACAGTTTACTGCGGGTATATTCAGTTTATCATGTTAAATGTCAATAAATGCTTTAATTTGAGTATTTGACTACCTGAGCAGACTGTACAGAAATTGTTTTGGACTTTTCCCTTTTTTAATTTCCAAAGTGTGTATCTCATTAATTTCGCATTGGCCATAAGTCGAACCGTTTGCCGAGTGTGAGGAAAATGTATAGCAGTTTTTAAATAGACAATTTAAAGAATAATCGCTTCCAATAGAGATGCGTAAAAAATATACTGGTGTTATTATTATTTTTTATTATTATTATTATTTTATGAAACTGTACTACTAGTTTGCCAGAAATCTCAAATGCATTTCGTTGTTTATAAAAGACAGCTGCAATTCACTAATGTTAATCTAAATGCAGTTTTTCCAGAAACTAAACATAAATTGCGTTTTCAATGCAAAGGCCATAAAAATATAAGTTTGTTTTTGGTTTGCTTTGTTTGAAACGCTGCCAGCCGCAGGCAAAATATGCCGAATATGTGCAAAAATTTATAGCCGGAGCTGGCTGCGTCTGCCACACCTCACATCACACCTCAATGTGGCTGTGAGGATGCTTTAATATGTCGATGCTTAAAAATACATTTAGAATATAAAAATAGGCTTACACTTTCTGGCATGGTCCATGGCATGCGAAACATTTGTTTTGATTTTTTCTTTATTTAATTACAACATTCTTTTAAAATACAATAGAATTTTTCTAACGATTATATTTGCTGGCTGTTAGCTATATAAACTAATTATTTTTTTATTATTATTTTTTAATGGAATCCATAAACAAAACAATTGGCGAAAAGTTTGTTTTTGTTTTGTTGATATCAATTCCTTGTTCAACTTGAGTTAGACACAATTGCGAATAAATGAATAAATGGTTTTGCATTTAAGTTAAATTCGTACTGGTCTTTAATTTATTCATAGATAATATTGTTTTCAGGCTGTATGATCAATATTCTTACTTCCTTTATCCTTATTGCATTGCTTTCGCATTAACTGACTATAATTTAAATCAATTTATCGCCCCATAAATGATAAACATATCAATAGACTAACATGGATTTTATTGAGCTATTTACAGCTTTTCTGCAGGGTCATTAACTGAATTGCTATGGGGATAGACCAAATTAATATTAGTTTGGCGCGCTTGTTACAATATGCCTTCCCACCCCCCCGTCTCCCTCTCTTTTGGTATTCCAGTTTGATTATATTTGGTTATTAATAAAAACCATGGGGAATTTCTCAGTGTTTCGTAGTAATTTGTAATTTTGCTGGCCATAGGCCAACTAAATGCCTTTCGATAGGGTGCAAAGTCTGTACAAAAATGTTCTTTATAAAGGTGAGTGTGTGTTTGTGTGTGTGTTGGCTGCAACCCAATAGAAATCCTCTTAGATGCCGCAACCGCTCTTGCAACTCACTTTGCAGTCCATCTCCAGTTGCTGCAACTAAACTATTCGCTGCTGCCTGAGCATTTCCGTGTGCTAAGTCTATTTCGAGATGGTGAACAATGGAGTACATTTTATATACATGTATATGTAAACATATGTATCTTGTATCTTGCATCTACATATATATATATATATGCATGTATGCGTGTTTATTTATGACCGTGGTTTATTTATGGAACTGCAAAAAACTGCAGCAGCAGCAGCAGCAGTTGCGCACTGTGAATGGGGTCAATGGATTTTAAGCCAAGTCGCAGCAGGAAGAGGCAACGTGTTCAGCTGAAATCCAGCTGCAGTCAGTGCGGGGCACTTGGCCAGGGTGGCCCATGTATCAGCTAATTAATGGCACTTACAAGACACTCGGAGCTCGGCTAACACACTGCCCCCAAATAAAAAGAATCAGCCAACAAAGGTGCCCAGAATGCAAACAAACCGATGGAATTCCAGAAAGAGTGCTCTTGGAGATACCTCGTAGTCAGAAAAATATTATATTTCATTATTCAATTAAACAAAAATTCTTTTAGAAGAAGGTTTTCCTATTTGTTTAAATTAGTAATTGGCCGTTTGTCCTTGATTATAATTCTCTTAGAATTTTTTATCGAAATTGGAAGAATAATTAATTAGCTTGTGGTTCCCCAGATATATTTGTATATTTTAATATGTACTTTTGCTGTCGAATATACCGTTTTCTTTCGCATTTGTAATGGATATTAAAACATGGATATGTATAATTAAGGATAAATTATTCACATATCGTTAAACTACTGAGCTGAATACCAACTGCTACGAAAATGAGCTGAAATTAAGTATACGCCCCCGACATTAATGAGCCAAGTAATCTGAGTGGCGGCCTGTGAACTTTTGGTTTTCTTTTGGCAAATGTCTGCGGCTATAATTAGTCAGCAATTCGTGTGCGGCCTTGACAAATGTGCCAAAAAAAAAAAGCGAAAAGCAAACAAAAATTGTGGTCAGCCGAGTCAATAACCGCTTTTAAAGAGGCAGCATAATATGTTGCCATTTGGCCATATTAATGGCTATCAATTGTATAATTCGAATCCGTGCGTTGATAGCTGACCCGTAAATTGTTAGATTGACCTTCATTGAAATTTTGCTTTGATATCGTAAATGATAGCAATGACCCCAAGTGGGTTTCCATTCGCTTTTCGTTTGCCATTTAAATAAATTATTACCAATGTGAGACCTCAGCTCGTCCACCTTTTACTATGGTGCAGTGTAGACTGCCAAGAAAATATCATGAAATATTCAATTCAATAGGTGGCAAGCTGAGTTGTTAATTTGTGTCTCCCTGGATCTGTAATACATGAGACGACTCTCCTATTTAGCTGAAGGACACTTCAATAGTGCACCAGGGCTGAGAGGAGGTTGAAGGCAGCTTTCGTGCTGGCCGCTTTGGTGTTTACCTTAAACGTTACCTGTTTGCGACACCAAGGCCTAAAAACAAATGCATGTGCATGTTAACACTTTGTGCAGCCCCCCTTGCTCTTAGCCACACTTTGCTTTAATGTAAAATCAATAGACATGAAACAACAACAACAACAACAACAGCAGCTAAGCAAAAATGTTATTTGCCTGCCTGTTTTTGATATTTTCAATGTGTGTTCTGGTTGAAGGAGAAAAACAGCTACAGGAAACTTGGTGCAAGGCATTTATTGTTTACATAACCATGTGTGTGTGTGTGTGTGTGTGTGTGTGTGTTAAAGTGTGTGTGTCTAGAGAGGGGCATCAGATAGTGACCAAGGCTGCATTCGAATCATTTGCAGGTGCTCGTTTGCTTAGGATTCGCTTTAGAGTATGGCAACAACTTTACGTTGTGGCTTTTGTTATGGCCAAAATGACAAGGACTTTCTGGCGAAAGGTATACAAATCACGCCAGCAACATCGACCTATTATGAAGTTCGTTAACAGGGCACACACAGTTTAATCGCTCTTAGCAAACCCCTAACCCTTTGTTCTTAATTCAGACAACAGCATTTTATGATATGGATTCTACGAAATTTCCATGTCGGATGCTTTCATAAAATAATTGCGTTGTTTTGAAAATATTAAGGAAATTGTATCTTTTTTTTATGTAGTCAACAATAGAAAGAGACTAGCTTATTACAGGATATGATAAATTACTATTGTATAGAGATGCCTATTAGTTAATGCCTCGAAGTCAGCTGCTGTTCATGTCATGTATTTTTGTTTGTTTTTCTGTTTTTTTTTTTTAATAGTAATTTTCCGCTTTTGCAGCTTTATATGTTTAAATGTTTACATATTGTTTATATATATATAAATAAGAGAATAAACTCTTATAACATAAATATTGTCTCCCTGCGTTTATTAAAGAACGAACTACTCATTGCGAATTACAATGAAATCATTAAGTTAATAAATCACAACAGCTCGTAAAAAGTGGACTGTGTTTTTGCCTCAGTCTTTCGTCTTAGTCTCAGTCTCTGGATACGGATTACATATGCTTCATATGCTTTATTTTGAATGTAAATAAATGTTTATGTATGGAAAATAATCGGTATAATGCCTACAGAGGAACCTGGCAACCTGCGCCTTGGCATCATTTCATTTCCATTTGTTTTTGTAACTGGTAGTTTATTTTGACAGCTGTCGTCGCCCGGTTTGAGATGTGTTGTGGAATATATTGTATAAATAAATGATCATATAGTGAAACAGCCAGTTGAAACAAATCAATTAAAGATGATATATTATATTTACTTTCACATTTACTGTGACTGAATAATCTCTTAAGTGGTTTTATGACGAAAAATTTCCTATGAAATGGAGTCAATTATTTTATTTTATGGATATTAAATGGATTTTTAAAGTTATTCCCTATTAATAACTCATTTATTTCTTTAAAATTGGACAAGATATTTTAAGTATAGTTTAAGCAAGTTTTCATAACTTGGAAATATTTTTCAATACTATATCTTGTAATGATTATCATCAAATACAGATGTATAGTTTATATAATTGAATAATTTAGAAGATTTATTTAAAAAATGTACTGATGAGTATATAGATAATTAAATCAATCTGTAGCTTATGCATGAAATTCAGCTAATTAGAATTATTATTCAGAAGAGACCTAATTATTTAATAAAATAAAGGGACATTTAATTTAAAGCTAAAACATATACTCAAAAGCAATATACATAGAAAAATTACAATTTGAATTGAAGCCATGTCTCAAATGTTCCTGGCTTTTATTCCATCACGAAAAAATCCTGTCTTTATAAATTAAATATTCTCCCACAATTCGATGAGTCATTTTAATTGGGAACCGTGCTTTATCACTCTGACGTAATATAATAAAACAGCGTTACGATGTTGATATTGATATTTGTATAGCCGTCATTAAATGGCCCATACTCATTGCCAAAACAATAAACTGCAGACTGTGACTATCTTATCGGATGATGGCCTGTTGGAGTACTCCATCAGCCATGACCGAAGTCAATAAACTTGAAATGGGAAAATTTTGGTTACACATACCTCCTTGTAGCGCTTGGATAGGCTGCGGCAAATGCGCTTATAAAATGGCGCCATTTCAAACGGTGTTTTAACTTGGGATCGGGTTGAAGTACACAATTGCAATGTTGAGTCTTTGATAGTCTCTGTTTAAGGTTTTTGGATTGTTTTTTGTTTTTTTTTTTTTTTTTTAATGGGAACACACTTTTTACATTTCTGTTGGCCTTTGAAGATTAATTCACGGCACACGCAAAACAAGACGATAAATTTTTAATTACGGATTTTCAGTTAAGAACTTATTTGATTTGTTTACTTTTTTCTTTTTTTTGCGCAGTGGTTTATGACATATATATTTTTTTTTTGTATTGATTGTTGCTTGGGTGATGCTGTGCCAAGTGTTTCAGCTAGTGTGTTGTTCTCATGCTGATCGTAAACATTTGAATGAGTCGATCGGGCAACGGTGCGAGTCTTTTATGAGCTGCCACAAGGCAGCAACAACAAAGCAGAGATATATGTGTGTAGCTGCGCGCGCAGCTAGAAGCGGAAATGAGGCACACACAAAGAGAGCCCCAGACACAACAAGAGAGATGTGTATATGTATGTGCATGAATAGATAGTGGTGGAGGTTGGGACCGGGAGCGGCAGCGGGAGCAGGTCACACTTACTTGCTGAACAACGATTGTGGCACGCGGCTGTTTGCAGACGGCCGCTGCCTCCAAGGGATTGGCTGTCACATTAATGGATCCCCCACCACCCGACAATGAATCCTCCAGTTGCTGCGCCTGTTGCACCTTTGACTTGGATTTGCTTTTGAAGGAGCGTTTGCGTGTGCTGTCTGTGGGACTGAGTGCAGCGGATTGCTGAGATTCGCTGCCCGGACTATGCATATGCAACACGTGCAGATTCAGTGTGGAGTTCGAGCCATGTTTGGGTGGTATCTGCTCAAACTTGTTGGCAATATCCTCGAACTTATTTAGTTCGGCATAGGAGTGATCGCTGGGCGAGGACGATGATTTGGCCTGCGGATAGAAGGCATCGGATTGTGGCACATATTGTTGATTCTCTCGTATTGTTGTGTGTATAACGGAATCGGGTCGAATGCGCTTCGAATTCTTGCGGGACGGTGGATGATCCCGATCATGATTGAGCTGCTGCTGCTGCTGTTGCTGTTGCTGTTGCTCCTTCTGGGTAAGCCGCGAGTATTGCTGAAAGATATCGGTACTCATCCTGCGCTCATAGACGGAACAATTGTCCACCTCATCCGAATCGCTGCTGGTGCTTGCCGTTGCCGAGCTGGGAGCAAAGCACTCCCGCTGAATCCGCTCATAGTCCAACGCCTCGCGATCAAATGGAAACATTGTGCCGGCAGCGTTGTTTGCCTCACGCAAACATCTCTCGCTGCTGCCACTGGACGAGCTGGACGAATACTTGCGCTGCTGCTGGGCACACAACGTGGACGAGGGTGATAGCTGTTGTTGGGTTTGGCGCTGCTTTTGCTGGCTTTGGTTTTGGTTTTGGTTCTGGCAGCTGCCAAAGAAATTACCATCCTTCATTGTGGGCGGTGCCGAGTTGATTTTGGCTATGGCGCCCGTCGAGGCGGAGGGTGTGGTTCGTTTGCGTTCACGCTTTGGACTGGTGCGGCTGCTGGACGAGGGTGAGACGCTCGGCGAGATGCGATTACGTGTTGTTGCGGTGCCATTGGTATTCATCGCATCGCATCGCTCCTTTGAGCGCAATTTCTTGTTGCGATTAACAATCGCAATGCGCTCCTCCTGCGACGCCTCATCGTCGCTGCCAGCTGCAGTGCCCGCATAATGGGTGGAGCTGCTTGTACGGCGCCCCTGCTGCTGCTGCTGATGATGTAGCTTGTGTCCCTGCTGTGCATCCTCCTTGAAGGTGAAATGACTGCGCACCTTCTCGCTGCTGCGTGCCGACTTTGGTGACTGCGGCGGATCGAATGTGAAGTGCTCACGTCCACGCGTTGGCGGTGGTGCCGTGCTGGGCTGACGTGATGACGATAGCAACAATGGCGTTGTGGATGATGGCTCTCCCGTCAGGATGGACAGACAGGATTCCTGGCTCTGCTATGCAAACAAAGTGAACAACAAATACAATCAGCCTTCTGTTGAACTCACCTCGGTGCTGTCCTGCAGATTCATGTCGGGTCGCGTTGAATAGCGTGAGCAGCTTGTTAGTTCCAATTCGGTGCCCCCTGTCTCATGCTCCGAATCGATTTGAATGGCCGTGAGCAATGGCTCCTCCAGCGAACTGAAAAGCGGCTCGCTGGGCCCAGAATTGTCGCCTGGAAAGAAAAGGTCAGAAGTAAGCCAAGTGTAAATCAGTTTGATTAGTTGATTAATTAAAATGGCAATCAATCAATCAATCAATGCGACCCCAACTGTCACCTACCTAAATCAAGGGAGTCGCATGTCTCTGAGGTATCCGTGTGCGTCACATTGGTAATGAGGGTGCAGGCCGAGTCTGTGGATGTGTTGATGGTCGTATCCGGTATCGATGCAGACGAGGTGCCCATTATAACCAGCTAAGCAAGCAACAAAAATACCAATGGAATAAGTTAACTAATATAATAGTGGATAAAAAGGAATGGACAGATATCGTATTCAGAAAGACCGACTCGACTAGTGATGCTATAAAATTAACAACAAGATTCTTATACCCTCTGCAAGGATACACAAATGTCAAACTAAAAGTATATCATTAACTTTCAAATTAGCATATTTTAACAAGCTAAGTAAGTTCTTCAGTCTTAAATCCAGGTCATGCCTCTTACTCACCTTGGGCACTCCGGCCGCGCCCATGGGATGCATAGGTGTTGCACCACTCACAGAGTTGTGATAGGCACTGGAAACGGCATTCATGGGTAAACTGTTGAGAGGCGTGCTGACTGAGGTGGATGAATTGATCTTGTTCTTGATGCTGCGTCCACTCTTGAAGTACAGTCGACGCAGAGCCGTTGCAGTTGAGGAGCCGGAAGTGCTGAAGCCATCGTTATCCGAGCCGCTGGAGTTGCTACCGCCCGATAGGATGCCCATTCCGTTTAATTGAGCCGCAGCACGTACCGCTGTTGGCGTTGATGGCTTCGATGTGGATCTGGACGTAGACGTGGACGTAGTAGTTGCTGTTGATTTTTGTGCATTGGAAGTGTTCGCAGTGGTTGCGGGTGCAGTTGTTGTATTGGGCGTGGATCGGTTAGCGGGTCGCGTTGTGGACACAGATCTATTGTTAGTGCGTGGCGAGGCATTGGAACTGGACGAGGATGTGGATTGCTTGACGCAGCTTGCAGCTTGTGTTGGGGATGTCTTCTCGCTGGAGTGTTGGCCCAGCGCAAGTGCCATCATCGCCGCAGATCTTGTGCTCATATAGCAGGTGGGTAGCGGCTTAGACTTGTTGTTGTTGTTGTTGCTGCTGTGTTGGTGGTGGCTAGTGGTGCTATTGCCCTGTGCTGCATGTGAAAGGGAAACGGTCATGGCTACAGTGAAAAATGTGAAGAAAAAGTGAAATAGATTTTAATTAAAGCAATTGCAAATTAATTGACATTAATTAATAATAGCTTAGAATTATACTAAGGCCTCTATGAAATGCAGGTAAAGCAAAAATTCCAAGTGCAAGTAAAATATCTATAAAAATAACTAAAAATGAATATTAAGCTTGTTATTGACTTTAAATTGTTTTATTTACTATTGCAGTGGATAATTGTGGGTTGTGTACATTTCCGGCGATTTACCCATTCGATAAGTTAAAGTAATACGACAATCGGGTTGGGCAAATCATGCCCTATAAATCAACCTACAAAAAATCAATAGATTGTAGCGTGACAGGGACCTTAATCACTCACCCACACACACACACACACACACACACACACACACCTAAGTGACTCATAAGCTATCGGGAATTGGTTTGAGGACGTTATTTTATTCGCCGGGTACTTTACCGAAACGCGCACGGAATCACCGCCTCGCTGATTTCGGTTCTGTCTGTGCAAAATGGCACGTAAACATAGCTGTGATTCCGAGGAAACCATAACAAAAATATATACGAGAATATAGAGAGAGCATTGAGATAGATAATAATAGTATCGCCTGAACAAATTCCACAAGTAATTGAGTGGCTGGTGCGTATAACGTATTTCGGAATACAACTGGAACACTCGAGTGTTGTTGTTTACCTGTGATTGCCCGTTTAGTGCGAAAGCTTTCAAATATCAATGGAGAAATAGCTCAAAATATCAACAGACATAACTAGACGTACACGGAATAGCAAATGCCTCTGGCTCAGCGCCTAACCGGATAAGAGGAGTCAAAACACTTTGACCCAAAAACAAAATTCGCAACATGTCGATTTGTTTCAGATGTCGCTGTGCCCCGTTGCGAAAATGCATTACGAGCAAACTGTTGTTGTTGTTGTTGCAGCATGTTTCCATGTTTCCAGCTTTATTTACACAAATGTCACTGAAAGTGTGTCAACTGTTGTGCCGCGGGTGTGTGGAATGCCAAAACAAGTGCGGGGTGCACAACTGGGAATGAAACATAAACATAGGGAGTACACACACTAGTTGTGTGGAAAATGTCTGGTAGAAAAATTGAATAAATACTAAAGCATTACCTTGACCACGACTCCGGGAGGTTGGTGAGGAGCCCGTTTTAGTTGTTGGATCACCTGCTCCTGCTCCTACTCCTGCTGCCGAGGGCGCAGCTGTTATAGGCGTTGTTGTGGGCGTGTCATTTGGCGCTGCACTGCTCTCGCGAAAGATGGGTGAGCCCGGTACATATCGCTCAGGCTGTAAATATAAAAAAGGCATCGAGTACAAAATCTCATTAATTATAGTTAACAAATAAGTGCAATTTTCTATAGCAGAAAAGATAAAGCTGATAGTAAGATATGAGTCAAAACTATAGTATCATTTTGCCGGTTCTTCTTAAATAAATAGAGATTTTATCAGCAGGCTCGATTCGATAAGATATGGCGACCTCCCAGACAAAATGACAATCGAGTCCATTAGTATCAAAGGCAAACAGCACTAGGACAACAACCCCTTCACAGTTCGAATGACAGCTTCAGTCGTTTGCCAGAACCGAAGGCGATACCATTACCAACTGTCAACACCGCAAAACCTCAATTCAATTCAACAAGTGGTGCAGCAGATAACTTGAGAGATGCTAAGAGCACCACTGCTTTTGGCATTTTATGTCACTTTCTTAGGGACAGGCGCCCAAACAAACGGTTTGTGTTCTTATTTGTTTAATATTGATGTGTCATAAATGTTTCACACAAGTATCTATGCATATTATTGTCGAGTTCAGGAATATTCAATTTCCACTTAACTTAATTAGCTGGTTTTATTTCGAAACTTGTCTAGTCAGTGTACACAATTTATGACAGCCAGCAAAAAATCAGGTAGTATAAGAAATGTTTTTTTTTTTATTTTCTTTTCTTGGCAAGCTCTTAGGCTAATTTCACATGAGACCTTCTCGCGATTCTAAGAACTTTGCTGTTAGTACTATATAAATATATACCATATAAATATATATATGTGCAGTTCGGTCGAAAAGCCATTTAGTCTGTAATCGATCACTCAGCTCAGCTGTTGACGCCACTCCAGCGACCAAACACAACCTACACATACATATATATGTATATATCATATCTCAAAGATCTCACGGCATAATGTCATTTTTTTTTAGATCACGCGCCACCGTGAGACAAGATCTACTGATAATTTGTATAATTGGCGAAATAAAATTGAAGGCATTCGAATTTCCCAAAAGATAGCTTGCAATAGATTTCAGAATAATTGGATTGATTGTGTTATGTGGAGATTGTTCAAATGTAAATCACTGTGTGCAGTGTTAATTTTGATTTATATTTATGATTTAGATTTTCTCTTGAATGAATGACGAGTATTTAGTGAGTGATTCGCGAATACGGCGAACGGAAACGTGCTGGGGCCAATGTATTTTTTTTAAGCAGAATCGCAGTGCATATGTTTTAAAAATAATCTTGAATTTTGCGTGATCACATCTATATAAAATTTTACAAGGAAATTGTGACTCTGTAAAAGTCATATTAAAAGAGAACAGTTCATCATTTTGATCGTAGCCTTTGGGGGTGGCGGTACAAAGAGATAGACCCTGTTGAAGGCAACTGCCTCAGCTGTGCCAGCTGTTAGACAATCGGTTGTTGTAAATATACAGGGTCATTTGGGGTCTGGGACCGAGCCTAGAGATCTTTTGGCCTATACCTCTCAATGATGCCCAAGAATGGGGTTTTATCACTTTTAAACGAATCCATGTTTTTATAATCATAGTAATGAAGTAAATTATTATATATTTTTCTTATATAGATCTGTTTAGAAGTCTACCAACTAACAAATGCACATATTTGCAAGGGTATTTAAAATTCTGCAATTCATTGACAAGTTGACTTTTTTCCCCCCTTTTCTAATTTTTTACAAATTTTTTTTTTTTTGGTTGAAACCCCAAGTCTCGTGTCATGAAATAAGCTTTTTAGAAATTGTGGCCATTGGCTGTGCCTGTTGCTATTCTTGTTACACATTGTGGTTGTTGTTGTTGTTGATGTTGTCTATTGACGTCATTGTTATTACACAAAACGCATACAGAGTATACATAGATAGATACATGTCGAGGACGCTGTCGTGCCACTTGGCAAATAGACAGAAAGTCTGTTGCCAAAATTCTCACTTTAATGCAATTAATTTGAATAAAAACAACAAAAACAACTGATTTCTGTGTTTTTATAGATTTTCACTAGTGTTTGTTGTTTTTTTTGTTGTGTTGTGTTGCTTTCGCTATAAATAAAATCTAAGAAAAGCAAAATATCATCATCACCATCATCATGATTGTTGTCATCATCAGATTTATCAGCTTCATAATGAAATGTATCAGCATCCAACGAAAGCGAAAGGCAACGTCATGACCTCGTTCAATATTTTTCGAGATGTGTACGAGTATTTTCGTGTTGTGTATGTACTATATGTATGTATGTATGTACTATATGTATATAGTTTATAGTTTTATTTATGGATTTTATTTTGGACTTGCAGCACTCGAATGCTACGCTTGCAGCTACATGCTCGGCCAGAGTGATGCCACCTGCCTGACAAATGCCAGCGCTGTGCGTGCCCTCAACTGCACCAAAAAGTATTGCCTCACTCAGCGGCAAGAAGCGATTGTGAGTATTCTACAAAGTAGCACCCATTAGCCACTATTTGCTGGAGAACTGAATTGGCCCAGATCAGCTTAACTAAATGAGCCACAGCTGGCTGGCTGACTGTCTTGCAACAAAGTGGCAACTGCAGACGAGTCATAGTTTTAACGTTCTTGTGCAGCACCACTGGGTTTGGTGGAGCAACTTTGTGGCTAAATGTAGTAAGAACGAAAGTTTTCGCTCAGTAAATTAGCGCGACTCACGTTTACAGTTAAACTATTAAACTAAGCTCTTGATTTCATACACACACACACACACACACATGCATGCAAAGAAAGTAATTGAATAGACGATGGGCATTGGGCACATGTGGCGCATGAGTTATGTGTAAGTGGCAAATAGCCCTATCCTTCGTAAATAGTTGAGTAAAAAGGGAAAGGCCGAAGAGAGCAATAATTAATAAAATCACTATTTATTACAGCCAGAAAGTTAGCTTTTAGCTTTAATATAGCCTAAATAGTTGTAATCTATATATTTAGCAGTTTTTTTTGGCAAACTTCAGATTTTCATAAGTAGTGCAAAAATTACATGAGTCTTTCAACAGAGAATTTAGTAGCTGGCCAAACTCTTTGTATTTTTTTTTTTTTGGTAATTTTGAATAGCAAATTTATGCACTCATTTCCATGGAAATGGGTAGACTCAGCTTGAAGCTGCTGCACGAATTGGCATTCAAATGGTTAAGTCGAGCACCCGAAATTTAAGCACTTGACGCTGATGAATTGTTTGCATAGCTGTGAAAATCACGTACATTTCTAGAGATGGGTTGGTTGGTTGGTTGGTTGCTCTCAGAACTGTGACTCTAACCTCTATCGATTGTGTTTCTGCTGAAATGTAAAATAGAAAAGACAATTGGGGTTTTCTGTTGACGTTGGAGCTTTTGTGCTTTAATTTCGAAAGCCGCAGCCACATCAAATTAAACGCAAATTTCCTCGAAAAAGTGGAGTGCATAAAAAGTCCATTACCATAATTTAATGGAAAGTCAGAAAGGCGTATGAAAGCCACAAAAGCCGCTGCACGAAGCACAGCTACACCCACACATACACACACACACACACACTCACACTCACATACACATACATATCATTTCCCCCCCCCCCCATTTTAGCACCCTTTGCCTGATATCTGCTCCCGTCACACAAACTCCCATCGTTTTATCCTTTTTTTTTTGTTGTTGAAACGAGTTGGATAAACATTTGCTAGCGCTTCATTAGTCGGCAAGCCTTGAACTCTTTGTTATTGAATTTGCCGGATCAAAGGAGCCTTGAGCCGGCACAGAATGTACTAAAAGTTACTTATACGCCTCCACAAAGAGCGGCACAAGCAACAGTCCGCAATCTGCTGTCTTTCAGAGTAAATGTGCTATTGATGCTCGGTCGTAATGCAATTAAAACTTTATTTCCACTTGGGCTGTCTTACTGATGAGGACAACTAAACGATGTGATGTGATATAAAAGGAACTCATCATGTTAACAACAACTCTGTAATTGTATGTGGGCCATCAAAATTGAATTATAATCTGACATAGAGATATTCCAAAGATTTTATGGACTCCCATTGCTTACAATTGGATAAATAAATCTTTTAACTGAATAGATTTTAAGCAGGCATATTTAAACTTGCAGCTTAAGTTTATTTCTAAATTTAAAATTGAAAAAAATTTTTCTTAATATTGCTCCCAAAAAATGTTTGCAACTATTTCTTATGCTTCTTCTTCTTATCACATTTTTCCTTATGTCGCCGGCAGCATAATGGGAACAAAGTCATTTCATTTTTACGTGACTGCCAAGATAAGCCGGTTGTGAGTATTGGATATTGAGTGTGGGGATTGAGCCTTTGGCAAAAATTAAATGTACACACTTTGCAGATACTGAACGGAATTAGGACGGATGATTCTTCTCGCTTCTACTATCGCTCCTGCCAGCAAAATCTGTGCAACGGACACAACGGACGCGTCTACAACTCGAGTGGTGGCGGTGGAGCGTCTGGAACACTGGGTGGCAATCACAATGCCATTATACCTGGAAAAAATGGTTGCTTAGGAGCTAGACCAGACATCGTTTGGCTGGGATTGTTGTTGCTGCTGCTGCTGCTGGTGCTTGTTAACTGTAATTAGCATAAAATGGATGCTATGAAAAATGTCTTAAGGACAAGGCAGATTATAATCCTAATGTCTACCAGAGATGAAAATAAAATGCCAACAGCAGCCAATTAAAACACATTTAGGAGCTGTCTGCATAATTGAGATGTTGTCAGGGGACCGGCAGTGGCTGATGCGACGTGTAAGGAGAGAGCACGCTGTCCATTTTGCATTGTAATCATTTGACAACTTATGAGGTCATTGGGGTTCAGCCTCCAAGCTAAACTTCCGTTAGCGCCCACATGTTGACCGCAATACTGGGAAAGGGGCCTTCAATTGCCAGCTCATTAAAATAAAATTAAATACGCGTTAAAAGCAAACATAAATTCCAGCAAAACAGCCAACATTTTTTTTGTCTCCGGCTGCTGTCTAATGATTTGACGACATTTTTATGTAAATATCTGGCAAAAAAAAAAACCCCGACTAACCTGAAACATGTCAAGTGCAAAAGTGTCATGAATAACACAAAAACACTGGCAAAAAAAATATATAAAAATCAACACAGCACAGTTGGATGTTGTAAATGTATCCTTCTAATTGCTTGCCTTCCTCAAACCCACAGTTGATTAGGATATAAACTTGAGACTCGTTTGTTGTTCGTGTTTGCTTATGTTGTTGGACCAAGCAGGAAAACTTCAGACTTCGGACTGCAGACTGCAAAGAATGTAGCCAAAGGACCACTTAGCTAAGCAAATACGTTGTGCCGCCACACTATGATAAAATACAGTACAGGAAGTGTAGTGTCCTATGCTTCATTAAGTTCCTTACCCACAGTTAAAGCTTTAAGGAATTAAGGTTGGGATTTGCTATTATAATTCTGGAATGTTATTTTGAAAATTCACACACTACAACAAATTTGTTAAAAAATTGTCTGAATCGCAGCCTGAATTATGGATATTTGAAGCAAATTAAAACTTGGGAGCAAAGCGAGTGCATGTCGGTGTTTGTATTTGCGTGAGTGAGTGGAAAGTTGACTTAACGCATTAAAGTTGCCATTAGTAACAACAACAAAAAGAGCAACATTGTGGCATGCTTGTCAGTTGCCGTCATTGCCGTCATTGCTGACATTTGATGTTGCGTTGCTGTTTGCTGTTTACTGTTGCTGTTGCTTTGCTGTTGCTTTGCTGTTGGCTGTTGGCTTTTTGCTTTACGTGTGCTTGCTCCCTTGACATGCTTTGGGAACACACGAAAAATGTTTGCATGGCAAACAAATCGCTGTCACCCTACCGCTCTCACCCCTCCCCCCCTGTCATGTCATTCGCGTAAATGGTGACATGGAAAAAACAAAAAAATAACAAAACAAAAACAACAGCAAATCTCGCGACACGTCTCCTTCTTGATTTTGATTTTTGATTTTGGTTTGGATCAGACAGCAATTGCCATTTGCAATTGAAAATTCCCAGCAACATGAAACACGCTGCCAGCGACAAGTAACTTTTCCGTATTTCCAATCAACCAACTCGGATATTCGGATATTATTCGGATATAATTCGATGTTTTATTTTTAAACTATAGCTAAATTGTTTTCTGGACAACAAAAAATGTTGTATAATTAAATGGTCCGTTATATGAACCTTTTTCAATTGCTAGTAACCTATTTGCACAATAATAACAATAGCTTAATCAATCACTCCTGACATGTTTTCATTCTGTAATTAACCGTTTGACACACAAGAAAAAAGCTTACTTTTGTTTTGCTTTTATTTAATTTCTGTTTTTGTGGCCTCATTTAACTACACCTCAATAAGTATAGGTTATAAGTGCACACACGCAAAGAGTCGACATTAATTAATATTAATTGGCAGATTTTCAGGCAGGCAACATAAAGAGGCAAGTGCCTGAGAAAATTCAATTAAAATGCATTGAGGAAGCAATTTGCGTTTAACAAATATTTGCTTGATCCCAATCCAAGGAAGGGACGCCACCACCACCACTCACGCCCGAGAATATTCTGCTGCAATTTGTGATGTAAATACGAATATGGTGCACCTGACAGTTGCCGCGGCATTCAACAGCAGAACATGAGGACACGATAGTGAGTCAATATTCAGAATACGGTTTAAATATGCAGTGCACGACATTGATATACCTCCACTTTACACAAATATTGTAAATAATTTATTGAACCGAGCAGAGACACTTCTTCGCAAGTCTGATTAAAAACTTTAAGATTTAACTGATAACTGAAATACTTAATTATTTTTCATATATTTTCCGTGAGTTTTTTTTCAACTTTAACCACCTTTTCAGACAAACAACCAGTGGAATCTGAGACTGTGGAAATGAACACAAATGGACATCAGGCTTCAAAGGTTTGATTTCCCTACCAGGCCGGACTCAGATTCGAAAGTGATTGCAACTGGAAAACTTATTTCTTTGGAGGAACCACCATTTGTCAATTAATGCTGCTGTTGCTCAAGGAATGCAATTCAGAGACAAAATATTGTAAAGTAAGAGCACTTTCCCTTTCAATGACAATGAAACCTGAACAGGAAAGAAAAATATACCCCTTTTGCACCTTTCGATCAGCATATTTAGTAAAATATACAATAAAGTGGGCCAACAATTATATCAGGTTTTTTTTTACATTTTATTTTTTATTTTATTTATTATTTTTATTTTTGCGCCGCCCAGCCCTCTTTAAAGAAGAAGGCGCGAGTCTGCGGCAAGTCAGAAGTGACTTTCGCTGTCTGCTTGAAAGGTGTGTGTATTTGTGTGCCACATTATAAATTTACTTCATTTATCTTTCGTTACAGCGGCCACACAGATATTAATGGCAACGACCGACAGTTTTACATGCCACGATATTTCAGAGCAACCGGGAAAGGGGTAACGAGTCGTCTTCAATTACTGCGTCTACGTTATTTCCAATAACAAACATTTAGTTGACGACCGCAATTTGTGATCCTGCGGCGTGGCATGAGCAAACAGACAGACAGACAGAGAATAAATAGTTGGCTCCGTTTAATGCTCAATTGGCATTACAATGGCTGCCACCGCAATGAAATTGGCTGCTTGCTGCAGTGCATTGAACCTGCTGCCTGTTCAGCACTGAATGGACATTCCTCAATGACTCAGTTTCCGACTCTCTGCCTCCCCTTTTGTGGCTGTGTCCCTTGTGGGTGTTGGGACACAAAGCGTCCATTCTACCGGAAACTTTGCAACCATTTTGTAAGGTGCCTTGTCGGGAAATCCTCTGGAATTTTTCCACCTCCTTGAGCTACTCATACTATATGAAGTCATAGTCATTATTATTGCACACACCTTGTCTGCCCTGGCCACATTCATGTCTCTTACGTGTCCCCCTTCTGATCCACCCGAGACAAAAATAAATGCAATTCATTCCATTGCCCATTTGCCAAAGATAAAAAAAGATCAAGTCAAGTAAAGAAGAAAAATTGCTCGCGAATTGCACAATCGCGATGCATGTGTTATTAATTTAAGGAAAATAAAAAATAAATAAAACGAATAAGAATGAACCATATTAATAAAAACATTTAAAACAAAAAAATTGTTAACAAACGGAGATAAAGAAGGCGGAACATTCGACTAAAAGTCGCGTGATTTATGCCATTTTCACAGCCAACGTAGAGTAGACAGTTCCCCAGACACCCCCGCAACTGAAGCACACCCTCGGGTGGGTGTGGGCTGTGTGTGCACCCGGGAGGCACGTCTGTTACTTTGGTTAAATTCAAGAAAGTTCAAAGAGAAAACATTTTTTAAAAATACAATTTAATTTATTCTAAAATAATTATAATGATCAGTTCCCAATAATTAATCATATTAAAATATAAATGTTATTTGACACTCTCCAGTACACAGATATAAATAAAAATAATAAATCAACCTCGAAACTATTACGCTGAAGTCTGAAGGATATGTTTAAATTAATTGCTTTGTCTATTTATAAGAATTTCTTTTGGCCTTTGTAAAATAATTAGACAGCTCACGTTTTGTAATGACAAACAGTCAGTGAAAAATATTCGATTTTTTTTTGGTTTTACAATCTGGTCAGCTTCCATTGGTTACACAAGATGCATCACTTTTTTTTTTTTGGCGAGTGTATTAATTATTGATGGATACTTTGGCCTATATTTGTGGAACAAAATCAAAGTAGAAACGACAACGTCACTTCAGATGTTTGCCGCGTAAATTAAGCGTAAAATTTTGTATGACAAACGGGCAGTGCGCCAGCATACATTAAATCTTACGAAAGATCTCCTCCTCCTCCTCCTCCTTCAACCCCTTCAGATTTGTGCACACCTTTGGCAGTCGCAGTGTCGCCGTCAGAGAGCAGGAAAGGGGCCCATAACGAATCTCATGAAATGGGTGAGCCACTGCGAGAATTTGGCAAGTTGCTGTGAGTTAATGACGTCAAACCTAATAAGAATGAACAGCTATATTTTCCATGCCGAAGATTACACACTCTTGCAGACCGAAGTCCAACTGGCCACAATTCAATTATATTTAGAACTAGATAGATAGATTGTGCCCGTCGATTGTGAATAAAGAAGTAGTTCGATGCTAATAATAATAATTACACGTGACTACATTTTTTATCCGAAAATTAGAACGCCTACTTCATGGGTAGAAAAAATAGGAAGTGGTGTGGTCACGAATCTACCCCAACCCCAGACACAGACGGCCAGGCACAAAAGATACAGTCCGTTGGTCTTGGCACATCCAGGAAATCCCAATGATTCATTTGACAAACCGACAAGCCTCAATGTTTGTGGGATTTGTTTGGATCGCCCATAGGGATGGGCTATGTAAACAAAAGTCACTCAAGTTTCATGAGCTTTACACAATTTATGATGTTCCAAAAAATTGAAAGAGTGACAATGGACATGCGTAAAAATGCCTGGAATGCCGCAATGCCATCGAAAATTAACATGTGATTATTTAGCGACAGATGTCATCAGTTGCTATATGTATATCAAATGATCAGGCAAAATGAGTAGAGGTGAAATGGATCTCTAGTGGTGTAACGATTGATATATATGAGACCGCAATCTTATATTGCGGATATGAGTTTGAATGTAATGCATTAATTGCCAACAAAGATGCCAATGAATTGTTATATACCATAAATATATATATGTGTATTTGTATATATACACACAATTATTTCTATATGTATGTGTGGGTAGTACTTATTTATATGGCGTTGACAATCAATTAATTTCAGATATTCCCACAACAAAAGCCAGTATCGGTCTGTGTGAATTGTTTTTAATGTAAATTGCATAAAAATAAATAAGAATGCGATATTTTTAAAAACCGTTTAAGGCAGCGAAAGCCATTTCCATTTGAATTTCAATTATGCCATAAGTTTACTATCCATCTGAGTGGCGCCACAGTCTCCGCCTCTCTCTCTCTCTCTCTCTCTCACTCGCCATCACTTTTTGCCGCCAGTGACGTCGGCATTGTACAGACGCATGTCTTCCATGTCCTATGAATGCCAATTCATGAATCCCATTTACATATATATATATATATATATATATATATATGCTTAGCATCTTCATTCTCAGTTGCTCAGTGAAGCAATGCATAGTGCAGAGTTCATTGACATAGCTATAAATTTGTTGTCGCCACAAAAATAGTTTTCCAGCTTTTCTCACTTTCCACTAGCGCTATTTATTCCATTGGATTGCACAATTTGTTAGATGTCTATTCATTTGTTTTATTATTATAATATATGTATATAATTTTGAGAGAATCAAAATAATAAATTTGAACTAAAAGTATTGTGTAGAATAATCCAACATTTATTTTAGAACGGTACTGGCTATGAGTGGGAAATCGACATCAAATTCTTATCACTAGATTTAATATTAAATTTTAATAACAACAGCAATTCAAAGCTTTTGTGTGTGAAAATAGAATACTCTGCTAGT
The DNA here is from genome assembly GCA_035042185.1 of Drosophila kambysellisi. Classification (NCBI taxonomy): domain Eukaryota; kingdom Metazoa; phylum Arthropoda; class Insecta; order Diptera; family Drosophilidae; genus Drosophila; species Drosophila kambysellisi. The sequence continues at coordinate 9,667,697 of JAWNLS010001251.1, forward strand.
GGCAAGTAGTGTCTGTTGTAGTTTAGTTAATTAAAATCTGTGCACAATTGTGGCAACCACAATGGCAACGGGCAAACCCATGTGACACACCGATTCCCAACTAAACTGAAATGACGAACCAAAACCTATTGTCAACTCATTGAATAGACTGTCAACAAATTTGTATTTGTTCAAGAATATATATAGATACAGTTTTTATGAACATGTGTGTGTGTTTCGCTACAAAAGGAGGTTATCCAATTTGTTCGAGAAAAATGAAAAACATTGTTTTTTTAACGAATAAATTTCCGTATTTCACTGGCAAAATCATCGCAAGCACCGCAACCCCGTCTCCAGAAACCCCAAAAACAGATTGAACAAGTAAGAACGCTGTAGTCGAGTGAGCTCGACTACCATATACCCTGAACCAAGTTTTAAATGCATTATAGGTTTATCGTTTTTGGAGTGGGCGTGGCACGATCTTAGTAATATACCTTCTAAGTTTGGTAACTGTAGCTCTTGAATTGCGGGAGATACAGGCATTTATCGTTTTTTGTGGGCGGGAGTGGGCGTGGCCCAAAATATTTTGGAGTTCGATCTTAGTAATATACCTTCTAAGTTTGGTAATTGTAGCTCTTAAATTGCGGGAGATACAGGCATTTTTCGTTTTTTGTGGGCGGGAGTGGGCGTGGTCCAAAATTTTTTTTCCACATTTATGAAGGGTGTTACTAGCAATATACCTTTCAAATTTGGTGACTTAAGTTTTCAAATTGCGTGAGATATATGGGTTTATCGATTTACACCAAGAGGTGTATCGATTTAGGTAGGTAGAGTGGGCGTGGCCATCCAATTTTTTTATCGATCTTTGGGGGAGTTACCAGTAACATAGCTGCAACATTTTGCGACTCTAGCTTGCAAATTACGGCAGATATGCGCATTTTAAATTTCTAGGGACGAAGTTCCTGGGGGCGGCGGATGTGGGCGTGGTAAACAAATTGGTATGCCAATCTTTGGAGGAGGTTACCAGCAAATTACCTTATAAGTTTGGTTACTCTATCTTTAAAATATTCGGAGATATACGGAGTTATCGATTTACAATCGGAATTGTCGATTATAGGCGCAGGTGTGGGCGTAGCACCACAAATTTGTTATCGATTCTTAAAGGCGACTACCAGTAATATACCTACCAAATTTGACGTTCCCTACTCAAAAACTGCGGAAGATATAGCCATTTGAAAATTTTAGGGGCGGGGGTGATGGGGGCGTCAGAGGTGGGCGTGGCACATGCCGATCTTTCAAGGACCTCGCCAACAACCTACCAACCAAAATTGGTGACTGTATCCATTAAATTGTGAGAGATATCTGGAATTTACTGCTATCGGAAATCTAAATGTATCGATAATTCAGAAACTGAGGCAGTTATCGATAAAATAACGCAAACTTGATCTGGGCCTGGTATACGAGATCTTATATTCCAAATTTGAAGTCTCTAGCTCTTATAGTCTCTGAGATCCGCGCGTTCATACAGACGGACGGACAGACGGACAGACGGACAGACGGACAGACGGACAGACGGACAAGGCTATATCAACTCGGCTGTTGATCCTGATCAAGAATATATATACTTTATGGGGTCGGAGATGCTTCCTTCTGCCTGTTACATACATTTGCACAAAACCATTATACCCTTTTTACCCATTTTTAATGGGTTCAGGGTATAAAAATACATGCAATGCATGTTGTAAACAATATTATTTGACTCTTAAAACTGAGTCAATGCAATGCGTGGGAGTGGCTACAACTTAAAAATGCAAATGCAGATGCAACAGTATTTTAATGAACAGCAGCACAACTAAAAATACACTTTTCATAATTACATATATTCTATGCTGCTGGCAAACGAAAATGAAAATTATAATTGTTGGCAAAAATAAATGGATTTTGACTGGTCAGTCTTTGCGTGGGCCAATGTCCAAACACTGCAAAAAGTCAATGCGCTCATTAGTCGGACAAAAATGCCATTTATCAACGGTATTAGAAATGTGTCAGCTCCTCGCTTAGATCACAATTGCAGTGCAAGCGAAAACAATTGCGACAATTGTCAACAAAATTTAGATATATAGTGGAAGTTCATGGGCGTCTAACCTAATAGTTAAGCGAACAACTTGAAGGATTTGTTGTATTGAACTGTCTCTGGCTAATTGACGTCTGTATATTTTCACTTGTCACGGAAGTACAATCATCTTAACCTGTGGGAGGCCCTGTTCTCGCCAGCCGCCCATGAATTATGCCAATTGAAGCAATTTGTCAATTTTGGCAACCAAACTGATGACTTTGCCATGGGCAAGGACATTTTGCGGCCGGGTCTAATAATCCCTGAACTAACTACATAAATATGTACATACGTATACGGTTTGCAACTTTGTGGTAAGTTCCTGGACTAAAACTATCCGATTAATATGATATAATACATTATGCAAATTAAAGTAAAGTAAAGTGCTACCAAGAAGACTATTTCAATTGACTTATCCCTGAGCTGCTTTGCTGCCAAGGAAAGAGGCAAATACAATTTTCTATGCATTGGTTTTCTTTTACAATTTAAGCCCTGCTGCCAATATAATTACATTGGCAACTCTGGGCTGCTTTGCGTTAAGCTTCTGCTTACTGGCTGCCAGGGTCGTTTGCTAAAGCTGACTAAAGTGACTTTTATAGCAACATTTAAAATCTTAGTAGAATACATTATTTACATTTATTTATTTATATTTAGCTAGCAACTATAATTTAAAAATATGCCTAAGAGTATGCAATGGTATTGTATTGAATAAATACTCAATCTGTTGCAGATGTAAGCGCGTTTTCCAACACTTTCGCATTTAGTAGGCGACAGTGAGCTAAAAAAAAGGTGGCCAAAGTTTTTTCCGCTCAGTTTTTGGAATTGACAAATAAGATAACAATAAACTCCATTTCGCTGAGTGGTGGTATCAGGCAGTCAATTTTCGCGTCCGCACAATTTGTCAAAGCAGCGTAACTGGCGAATGACACCAAGGAGCAGCCTCAACCCAAGCTTGAAATAAACCTCAAATAACAAAATATATATTATTATTGTGATTACTTTTAATTATCGCAACGCTCGCTGACTTTAAGGCCATAAGGGATTATCAATTATTTTGATATAAAAAATTCATTATTTTCAGAGCTTTTAGCTGTCTGAATTTCCTGCAGCTGTTTTTTTTACAATTATGCTCATGTTAATACAAATAAAACAGTTTTGACAGAATTTGCCAAAAATTTATATTATATGAGAGTACACTTCCAAAAAAAATCTGTTTCCTTAAGTATAATAAATCGCAGTTGACAGCAAAATCAGTATTATGAAATATAAAATCCAATTTAGTATAGTAAAAGTGTGTGTTTTGCAAATGAGCAAGTGCATGTGCGTTTTCCAACACTTTTTATTTTGGCAAAGGTGCATTGTAGAAAAGTTGTCCAAATGGGCAGCAAGTCATTCTTTCGCAAATTATCGCAGTGAGCAGAGCTCTTGGAATTGGAAAATAAAAAAAAGTTAAAATTTAATTCCTCTCTCAGATTCGTTGTGTCGAGCAATCGTTGGTTTTTCGCTTTCATCTCCGTTTCCAAAGCAGCGTAACTGTAATTTTTAGTCACAAGAATACACCGAAAAAAAACAGAAATGGTTCCAGTTACTAAGTTGCATACCAGTTGCGATGCACGCGTTGAAATCTTAATCAGCGCTCGCACCATTGATTTTGAGAACAGTCCACAGCCACCAATACCAAGCTGTCCCGGCTCTGGACCCATTGCCATGTCCAATGGCACCACGGCAGTATGGCAGTACGGTGCGTACATTTACAATTTACAATTATGATCAGTTATCAGTATTGAGTAATATTTCCGTTTCCCATTCTTCCCTTAGAATTGATATGACCCTGGACAAGGCAGTACGTGTGTTGAATCAGCGTAGCATGGTGGCCGTCTCGTTGTCCCGCAATGGGACTAACTCGGCTCTAATCCACCCTAATGGATGCAGAACGAATCAAATGTTAAGATGGTCACCTTTGGTGGCATGAAGTCTGACAATTTTGTGTAAGTAAAAATCCGTTAAATCAAAGTTTATTCTGTGATGTTTTTTTTTTTAAGTCATTGTTACCAAATTCTTATTGCAGGCGCTACAAAAAAATGTGGTACACTAGCGAGTTTTGCGCTTTAGTGGACTCCGCTGGAACACGCACCACCACCGACAATTTCACTGACCTGACCAAGGACTACACTCTGGCAGTGTTTTATGAGTACGATGATGAATTTTGTTTGCAACTCTATAAATTATATATGCATTTCTAACAGCGACTCACGCCACGGTCCATCTTTTGTGCCGGATGCACAGGCGATAATTGCCAAATCATCGTACAGTTGCGCTGAGGATGGCACCGAGATGTACGATATCAATGGCTTTCGCATTATTCAGGCAGCCGATGGCTTGGTGAAGGTGACTCCTCAGCACTACAAGGGCCTTATTCGCACCAGCCCTGGCAACGGATCAGTCATTTTAACCACGCTCGGCATACACTGCAGCGTAATTGAGGAATGACATCAAGGAGCAGCCGAAACCCAAGCTTGCTACGAGCGGATTCTTGGGGGCATCTTCAATGCGAGGTCTTTTTGGCACGTGCCCAGTTGGACAATAAAATTAAAAACATCTTGCCCTTGCCAAAAAGATCTATATATATGAAATAAACCTTAAATAACAAAATATATATTATTATTGTGATTACTTTTAATTATCGCAACGCTCGCGGACTTTAAGACCATAAGGGATTATCAATTATTTTGATATGAAAAATGTATTATTTTCAGAGCTTTTAGCTGTCTGAATTTCCTGCAGCTGTTTTTTTTTTTACAATTATGCTCATGTTAATACAAATAAAACAGTTTTGAGAGAATCAGAAATTCTCGTTTTATGATTTTAATTTCTCAATTCCAACTAAAGCTTGCTAAAATTTGCCAAAAATTTATATTATATGAGAGTACACTTCCAAAGAAAAATCTGTTTCTTTATGTATAATAAATCGCAGTTGACAACAAAATCAGTATTATGAAATATAAAATCCAATTTAGTATAGTAAGTGTATGTTTTGCAAATGAGCAATGACGATTACAAATTACACTAATGACGAGTGCACGTGCGTTTTCCAACACTTTTTTATTTTGGCAAAGGTGCATTGTAGAAAAGTAGGCGACTGTCACCAGAATATAATTACGAGTTGCCCAAATGGGCAGCAAGTCATTCTTTCACAAATTGTCGCAGTGAGCAGAGCTCTTGGAATTAGAAAATAAAAAAAAAGTTAAAATTAAATTCCTCTCTCAGATTCGTTGTGTCGAGCAATCGTTGGTTTTTCGCTTTCATCTCCGTTTCCAAAGCAGCGTAACTGTAATTTTTAGTCACAAGAATACACCGAAAAAAAAACAGAAATGGTTCCAGTTACTAAGTTGCACACCAAGGAGGTGCAGTGCCAGCTCGATACAAGCGATGAGACCAAAGAGCAGATAAAGCCCGTGCTCACCCCGAAGAGCGGACGCGTTGGTATCTTTAATGCTGAGGACTTTTTGTCGCGTGCCCAGATGAATGTCAAGATCAACCACATTCTGCGTTCGCCAACTAAAGTTCCAAATGGAGTACGCCAGCGCTCCGTGTACACCAACAACATCCCATCACCAGTAAGTTCTATACAAAATAAACATGTCTCTGGACAATGCACATTCCATCTTTCAGTTCAGTTTGTGTGTGTGCGAGTTTTTCGTTCTTTCAGAACAAAATAAAGAAATAATTGTAATATATTATTTTAAGATTATGAAATGCACATAATGTTTAATAAAAATTGCAGCAGTCTTCGATGAGTTTGTCGGGTGCGGGTGCATCGTTATCAGCGCGGATGAGCAGCATGTCGCTGAATAGCGGCAGTGCCAGTGTGGGCACCAACACTGCTGTGCTGGCCAAGGAGCGTTCTAGCCAGACCAATGTCAGCGGGGCATCTGCCTCATATCGGCCTGTAAGCATGAGTATGCATCACTCGCAGCCACAGCTGACCATCTCTTCCGATTTGGAGCCCATGGCTCATGCTACCAAATCGTTGACTGCTCGTTATCCTAGCACATTTGGGTATGAAAATAACGGCGCTTACTGTCCAACGGTATGTAGAATCTTAATGCTTTCATGCTGCTAGCTAATAATAATCCATCTATTAGCCACAAGCACCACCGTCGCACCAGCGTGTGCATCCCCCAATGCACTATACACAGCAGTACCCGTCGCCGATGCCACCACCACCACATGCCTTGGGTCGTGTCAGCGCTCGCACCATTGATTTTGAGAACAGTCCACAGCCACCAATGCCAAGCTGTCCCGGCTCTGGACCCATTGCCATGTCCAATGGCACCATTCAAGTTCGCCTTCGCGAGGGAGTACGGTGCGTACATTTACAATTTACAATTATGATCAGTTATCAGTATTGAGTAATATTTCCGTTTCCCCTTCTTCCCTTAGAATTGATATGACCCTGGACAAGGCAGTGCGTGTGTTGAATCAGCGCAGCATGGTGGCCGTCTCGTTGTCCCGCAATGGGACTAACTCGGCTCTAATCCACCCTAATGGACGCATTCTGCAGAACGGCTCAAAGGTTGAGATAGTCACCTATGATGGCATGAAGTCTAACAATTTTGTGTATGTAAAAATCCGTTAAATCAAAGTTTATTCTGTGAAGTTTTTTGAAGATATAGTTACCAAATTCTTATTGCAGGCGCTACGCAAAAATGTGGTACAAGGGCGTGAGTTTCACTAGCGAGTCTTGCGCTTTAATTTATCTAGTGGACTCCGCTGGAACCCGCACCACCACCGACAATTTCACTGACCTGACCAAGGACTACACTCTGGCAGTGTTTTATGAGTACGATGATGAATTTTGTTTGCAACTCTATAAATTATAAATGCATTTCTAACAGCGACTCACGCCACGGTCCATCTTTTGTGCCGGATGCACAGGCGATAATTGCCAAATCATCGTACAGTTGCGCGGAGGATGGCACCGAGATGTACGATATCAATGGCTTTCGCATTATTCAGGCAGCCGATGGCTTGGTGAAGGTGACTCGTCAGCACAACAAGGGCCTCATTCGCACCAGTCCTGGCAACGGATCAGTCACTCTAACCACGCTCGGCATACACTGCACCGGCTCATTGGGCAAGTCTTCACATCTGTTTTTGCGGTAGGCTTCAAATACAAAAGTACCCAATGCCGAGGATACTCTCTAATTTGTTTATTGTTTATTATTTTCACTTTTGCAGTCGCAACGAGAAACGCATGCACTTTGATGGTTCCAGTTTCATAGTGCGTAATGCCGGACACTCGGCAGGCTTTAACGAGAACAACCTGCTGATTGTCTACTAACTCGGATCCGTCTCAACAACATCTGTACATTCACAAAACACACACAAAAGACAAAATTGGCTGTTGCGCTGCCAAGGTATATGGGGAGGGATTATAACTATAAAAAAAACCACAGAAAAAAACATGAAACTGAAAAAAGGACTCGCAAACAAGCGCGAGAAACGATAAGGACATCCTGAATATCCTATTCATTTGATTAGTTAGGACATCTTTCGTTGCTCGACGTTGGCGCAACGCAACTAAAAAGGAATTCGTTTTAATTTATCTTTTCATACTTGAACTTTTTGATATCAGTGAGAAATTTCGAAATCTCTTTGGGGCATGCTCTGTCTATTTGATATCGCTGGTCAACCGCTGATTGGAGAGTGGCAGCGTTTTCAATTTTATGGCTCATTTTGGCATTATCAAATTTTATTAACAAAATTCATATAAAAATTTGGCTAAACCCTAAGAAATTTTGTACATACAGCAAAAGACTTGAATGTTTGCCACCTACTAACAAATTTTGAAATACGATCGACGTATTGTTGTAGGCAGCGGTGGCTCCTAAAAGGTGGCTATCAGAATAATAATTATAGTTATCAGTTATTGTTAAGATTAGTTTGTAGTTATTGCAATCCAAACATGTTCATCCACACAAACACAACAAGTGAAATATTGTTACATTCTGAATATGGAAATTCAAAGTGAACAATCTGCGCACTGATCACGAATAACAATTTAACAAAACATATTCAAAAATAATAGTGAGAATATGAATATTTATTACACAATAATTGGCAAACGGCCAATCGGTTTACATGCAAACACTAAACGAATATATTCCACTATATATTCCACACTGGAAAGTCTTACAACAATCTCCTATCTCCCAAATCACAAGCATGTATAACGAAATTAATGTATGTAGCAAAATCGAATAAAAAAAATGTATTTTAAACCAAAAATTTGCAGAGGTGAATAGAAAATGCAGTTGGCATTACAAAATGTGGGTTCGAACTGGTCACCGCTTTGATGTAAGATGAAAGCCATAACTTGTAAAGGTGCCCAGATAGTTAACTCCAACCCGTAATACTTTTACGGTCGCATGGATGGCCAAGACGATGGCTCGTAAATTTTCAACTGAATTGCTTTATGGCGCACACACACACGAATGTGTGTATGTGAGTATGTGTGTGTAAATGGAAACACACCCTTAGGAGCAAAAGCTCCCAGCGCACATCACGAAAGATTACCTGGCATAAACTAAGCAATAAGCCAGAAGATGTATTCATATTTGTTGCTCACTTTGGTACAATATAAGAATGTGGGTATATTTCTCATCAAGAATTCCTAAAGGTATCATTAGTTTCGTTTTTTTTTTTTTTTTTGCAAAACAAGGAAACAATTCGTATTTTCACTATCAGCAATATGGTACGAGTATTAGCTTTATCTGTTTTTACCTGTAAACATATCCAAAAGCATAAAGAGATCGGATCGGCTGTCATATAGACTATTGCTTCCAAAATGCTTGGGGTTGAGGCTGAGTTGCTGGTCTGCTGCTGTTGATAAAGATTATTGGATAACGCTTAGCCAGCAATGTTCGATTCTGTCGTAAGAAGAGAGATGAACCATTGAGGAGACAAGGCGATAGATATATAGATAGATATGTACATTGAGCAGACGATATTCATATAAAGCGATAGCAGAGGTGAGAGGTGCAGTTTATAGCAGATAGAGAAACAGCAACGGCAAATACAACATCTAAACATCTAAAAACCGAATATTTATTAAAGTGTGACTTATTTTTGGATATTCTAATGGGTGTTATTATTATATTTGTATCTCTCTCTCTCTGTGAGTGTGTGTGTGGGTGTTTGTGGCTGAGTGCTTTCATAAATAGACAAAGTTAAGGGTAGCAACCTAAACTGTACATAAATATATTTACGTATAAATACATATGTATTTATGGACGGGAGTCGACATCCCAGCCAAATCATTTGCCTCATCTTGTTAAGGACTATAGATGTGGCATATTCAATGCTTACGCTTGCGTGCCTCTCGTCGCACTTTATGAACTCTGGGGAGGGGTGGCAACATTAGGTGCAGGAGGAGTACGCTTGTGCCCAACATCAAACGCTTTTCACACTTAATTGGGCATAAAATTAAATCAAAATTGATTAAAACACTTGAGTGACAACGAAAAGCTTCATCAGCAACAGCAACAGCCGCTCAAATTCAAAACCAAGCAAAGGCAACAACATTGACAACTACTTCCACCAATCCACCCATTCACCCATCCAACCATCCAACCATCCACCCATCCTTCTTTAAAGTATACATATACAATGTTTTCGGTTTTGGATTTCCCAGATGACGCATCGCTATCGACCCCATTCGTTGCTAACTTTGGTTAAGTTTAGTCAACTGGCAGAATGAAATTGGCAAGCCTTTAGGCATCGGCGCCCAGGAGGGAGCCTATTAAGTTCTCGACATAATGGCCTCGCCGAAGTTTTTAAAATTCAATTTCCGCTTTGAGGTACTCTGCACCAGAAACCATTTTATGAATTACCATTTAATGTGTCGTCAATTAACTCAAGCCGACCATGATTATTATGCCCCAGATATACAGATATACAGACACACAGACTAAGCGCGAAGGGCATGTTCCATTTCATTGTAATTTATGTCCATAAATCTTAAGGAATGCCAATTTGCATGCCAAAGACCCTATCTGGCTTTGGAACTCAATTCCATTTCCGACCACCAACCACTGAAAAAGTAAAACGACTCGCAACTCGGCATGCTCATTACTGACTCTGATGAGGTTATTTATGATTTGGATTCAAGATACTGAACAGTTACATGGATAAACAAGATGCCAGTGTGTCCCTTTTCCAATAAGGCGTGCGATCTTCTGGAATTGTTGTTTGTGTCACAGGAGTAGGAGCTGTCGGCACTTTGTGTTGCACCCGTCAATCAAATAAATCAAAGAGGCAGCAAATTGCCAGGGACTCTTTAGCTACATCCAGGTAGGATCAAAGCAAACTGTCAACGCCCTATAAGGCAAATAAGTATTTACCCTTCGAAAAGAGGGCAATTCAAGTTGGTTCACTGTCTGTCTGCCAGTGCATTATTGGAGCTAAATTCTTGATGTTATTTGATCCTTGATAAAGTGTGAACCTGAATCCCCCTCACCTGATTGATATGGCAGGCATGTGTGCGACAAAGATGTGAGATATATGAGCTAGACATATGTAACTTTAGATATGAGTGCCACAACATTTATTGCTGCTGTCAAGGGTGATTGGGGCAGTAAAATATGCACCATAAATTTGCTTGACAAGTAAATGGTGCCGTTAATAGATTTATGAGATAAGCGATTGGCATTTTGCATGCAGCAATTGATATATGGACTGTCGCCTTGCATAAATTAATTAAAATTCTCGCTTCTTAATAAAAATCATTCAATCAGATTTGAATGCCGCATTCCACAGAGGAATTTCAACTTTGCTTAAGTAAATGCAATCGGGATGAGGCACACCTTTCTCTCATGAATCGAATTTGTACATTCAAATTCCAATTTGCCGACTTAGTCATAGTCATCGTTAACTAAGCCACTTGGAGCGTGACAAGCACCACAATCAATTTTTTCCAAAAAATATTCATTCATTCACATTTTTTGTCGGAATTTCAATCAGATTGTAAATAAATATACATATATTTTTTCAAATGAATAATTCAATTTCTGCCCTGGCAACTGTTCAGGTAGAATTATTTTGAAATTTAATCCGGTTTTTTTTGGGTGTTATTATTTCAGATAAATACTTGCTAACTTTAATATATCCTCTTAACTATTTGAATTACTACAGATTCCATTCCTTTCCACAAGAGTTGCAGAGGGTCGATTATTAATTGTTTGCTTTCTTGGCTTAAGTGTTTACCATTTTCCACATAATTTATTGTTTTGTGTACTTTAACCTTTTTAAGAATTTAAAGTGACTTGGAAATTGTTTTCCCCAAAAGGACTTGCAATAATGATGACAAAACACTTGATTAACATTGTTTTTGGGATTAATTGGTTTCCATAAGAGTCAAGAGGCAAGTTGAATGGGTATGAAAATATAATAAGCGACTTTCCGGGAAAATTAACAGAAACAGCATTTCAAAGACGAAGTGATAAAATGAGTGCACAATTAACAACAGCTGGCACTGAAGCTGTTAAATTTCCCAAACTGAGCTCTTAATTTGACGCAAATCCCTCAAAGGACAAGAATCTACAAATGTAGTTAGATTTATTTCAACTTTAACAGTCTTTATCTTTTTAATGCCAAATTGAAGTTATCTGGAATGTGACATGACTGGAGACATGGAAAATTACCAGGATATTTATGTATATTTATCATTTCCTCATCGGTTTGCCTATCAGATTGGTGGGAATAAAATGAAACGAATGGTTGGGTTTTTTCAGTTGCCATTCATGTTCGCAACTTTGCATCTGCTCATGACACATTCCCAGTGAGAATTTCATTATTTTCCACCCACTCGGCCCACTTTCGCTTGACTACACTTCACTTCACTTCAATTCACACTACCCCATTGTGTGTGTGTCGTATGCAAAACAGTGCGACAAGTAGGACGACAGGTAAAGCGGCGCCATAATTAAGTCGCAAAATCCAAACTGATGGTGCAAAGAGTTCCATGCCACTGCCACTGCCACTGCCACGCCGCTGCCCCTTTTTGAAGTGGTCTGCATGAGCTTTGGTGTCCTTGCAAGCAATCCACATTATTTTTCATTAAAATTCATTAACATGTTATGTCTGGCGTTTAATATTCACCTGTTTATCTGCTCACCTGTTTCAGCCAGAGGTGTAAGCTCGGCTCTTCAGCACCCACTCATCGTAATTATTTGGCTCGTCGATTCAATTAAGTCTAATGGTAAAATGCTGTTAAGCAATTAAATTGCTTTTGTTTTCACTGCGTCAGATCGCAATTTTCCAATCCCTCCGTAAAGTCTGTTCAAATCCAATTACAGTCTACATTTAAATCTGTGCAGATTACTAGCACCACAAAATACCAGATGGACTGCTTTACATACATACATTTTCAATATAATTTATATGATAATTTGATGTTTCCTAACTAAACATGCATTTTACATTATCATTGAGCGTACAATTGTATTAGCTTTATATATAGCGATATATATTGTAAAAAGCGTGTGGTGCCTTTAGTGTTAAGTCAAACAGTTATAATCTGTTCAGCCACAATTGCATAAACCTGAAATTGTGAGTTTGTAAGCAATTTTCCCGCTTTGGACAATGTTGAGTGGTTGGTTAAGATGTGAATTCAATTTTGTTTTGCTAAAAGCGGGACTATATATGTACATATAGACATGCCACAAGGCCTACAAAGTGATGTTAATGAAATAGTACTCACATAGTAAGTGAGTCCATTGATTTGGTTTCCATCAGCAGCTGATTCTCTACTAAAGCCACCACCTCCACGTCCTCCTACTCCTCGATCCGCAGTTGGCCTTGTGATTGGATGTGGGCACGGTTGCTGGTGGTGCTGTTGCTTTTGCTGGTGTTGCTGTTGTTGTTGCTGTTGTTGTTGTTGCTGCGGGTGTGGACCAGTAAGTGGACTATTAGGCGGCAGCTGATGGGCGCTGGTCGTATATCTGCCGATGGAGTTGGAGTTGGGGGGCAATGGTGAGGCTGGAGGGGTGGGTTGCGGCTGTGGAATTGAGGGGCCCGTTCTGTTGCGTAAACGGGCCAATGCACTCCGTAAACCCTCCGTATTGTCTTTGTCGGGCCCCTTTCAAAATGAAATGCATCCGCAGAGCACTTTGGGCCGCACACCTTGCAACGCTGCGGCGCTCAACTGCAATTGCGGACAATTTAAAGTCTCTCTCTCTCTTTCTCTCTTTCCCTCTCTGTATCCTTGAAAGTTACGTAACTTTTATCGAATTTCTATCAATTAGTTTAGTTTACGATGAGAGGAAACTAAAAGTTTTTCACTTTTCTGAAGAATATTAATTAGTTACTTCCGATACACATGTGGCCACCCGATATTGATATGATGCCACAAAGTTTTGACTCAATCAACGCACACAAACACACACACACCAACACACACAAAACATTGCAGTTGTGTGTGCAGTGTGTGAAAAAATGTTGGTATTCAACTACTCTATAACTTGCTGCCACGTGTGGGATGGTTTAACAAAGGGACCGTCCTTAAATCTTATAAAACTCTACAAAATTCGTGTTCACTGGAATACCATTGGATATCCATTTCAATAGTTAGTCAAATCGAGCTGTTGAATAATAGAGAAGCATTTGATTAGTATACAAATATATAATTCATTTACTTTTCAAGCTTTTATATGAAATAAAAATAAATGCTAAAAAGTTGAATGCAATGAAATTTTTTCCCATATAAACCGCAAAAGATAGTTTCGTGTCAATTTACTTGCCGCAATCTGATTTTAAAAATTGCTTGGAAGATGAAATGCGAAACAATTTGTAGACTTCCAATTAAATTTACGGTTGCCCTAGAAATGTAGTTGCGAATAGTCTTTTTTTGTTTGTCTTTTTTTTTTGGGGCAAATTGGTAGGTGTGCAACGAAACATAAGATGCAACCAGTAATTAAAAGCACGCCCGGCCTACGTTGTTTGGCTGAAGCTTGCAGCTCGCCTCTCACCCCTTGCACAATGTTGCAAACTGCCTTTTGTTTTGCCAGGCAAGATGTAACACACCGAACAGCAAATACCCTAATAAGAATAACAACAACTAAACAAAAAAATAAACATACATGCGCAGTCCAAAAACAAACTAATCAAAATTCTTTGCGATATAAGTCAGCTGGGAATTAACCTCGTCAGTATCCTCTTCTGTGGAACAAAGGTTGTGAAATGTGCAAAGTGACAGCTGTTGCCTTCTTAACAGCCTCAGGCAAACACAAACAAGCTTGCCAACTGTCTCATATGCATACAAGGCACACCTGCCACATCCTCATCCCACTCCTGCGCACAGACACACGCACATTACTCTTGGTTTTTTACGACACTTTTTGTATGCCAGTGGCAAAGTCAGCAATAAAAACAGTTGCACGTTTTGTCTGTGTGCCAAAAGGATGCTCTTATTACCGGTTCTTTCAACTGAGCTCCTGAACATACTTATACCCAGTCGGTGATTTCAGCAGCGACCACAAAAGCATCGGGAATTGAGAAAGATACATTTTCAATCAACTAATTTAGGCTTTTGATCATGATTTATTGTTGGCCCATAGAATCGTTGACTTTGTGGTCTGGTTGTTTGATTAGGCAAGACAGTTGAAGGCCAGGTTACCACAAATTTGTTTAACCAACAACAATGAATGTGACCGAAAATAGGAAAATGCCTATTTGGCCGAATACAAAATGAGGGGAGGTACAAAGTTAAATGAAACGTGGACATTTTCTAAAATCTTTTTTGCAATTCATCATTGCTTTTGTGTGTGTGTGGGTGTGTGTGTGTGTGTGTGTGTGTGTGTGTCTGTTTCTGTGCTGGGGTGTGCTTTTGCGTTTCAAAAGCAATTTACTCCCATTGTTGTCGAAGCTTGCTACACAGCAATTATTTTCTCATATTACGTATACGCAGTGCGTGCCCTATTCCCTGTTTGCAGATTTACAAATATCCCCCGCACATTAAACGACAATTTCTATTACAGCTGCTCTTCTTCCGTGCTTGTTGTGTTCCACCTCTTAGTGGGCGACTTGTCGTTATTAAGTCCAAGAAGCCAAATTGTTGGCCACAATTTCCGTGAGACTCAAGTGGTCGGCTAGGTCAACAATATTACAATTTTCCTGGAAAAACACCAAGAACTATCTCACGCGTTTTGCTGCTGCAACAAAATTCGTGTAAAATGAATTTGACGCAGAGACTGAGGCCACCCGCACACCCAAGTGATACGGTGGCAAATTTGTCATGGAGGAGCAGCAGCCGTGTGCCTCCTCCTCATCTGTGATTATGAGTAATTGTATATTTCTATTAGAAAGCAAGCAATTTATGGCATTCAAATTACATGAATTATTCCAAACTTTTCATAAATTTCATAAACAGTTTCCTTTTCCATTGAATTCAGTTCAAGCATCAATGATGTGGTCGTTCAGATTTGAGAGACAACCCATGGGATGCAGTTTAAGTTTCATTTAAACGGAATTTTATATTTAATTTTTCACATTTTTGCATGAATGTATCCAATTAAGGTATTTTTGTGTGCTTTCGACAAGTATATAAATAATATTGATTTATTGCTCCTCCCATTTAATAATGCATAACATATAATCACTCATACGCAACGTTGGCGGCGACACCAACAGAATCACCGCAAATACCCGATTACAAAAATAATAATTTCGCCATCAATGGATAATTTTGTATTCATTTCACAGATTCGCCTTGACATGGATTATTATTATCATGATTATGTGTGTCTTGCCACAATGCAGGTGTGATTGATGTATGCCTTATCACGGCAATCATTAGTTGGAAAACACAATTTGTGCGAGAAAATAGAGCCGTCCATCAACAACGAGTTTTAAATTGTCTGCGCGCAAAATTCTTTGCTATTAACCATAAAATTACATGGTCGCCAGAAGGCATCCCACTGTCTTCAAGTTACATTAAAGCTCATAAATCAGAGCTAGAGTTACGACAGCATAAAAGGTATACTAAAGAAAAAGAAATTTAAATCTTTAAATTAGATTGGCCCAGTGGTCAAAAATTCAGAAAGTGGATAAAAATACAAATTTCCGGGCAAACTTAATTAGAGTCAATTACTTCATACCCTTTCAGACTAGAATAATCCTGTTTCGCTTAAAATGCAATTAATATTTTAATCTACTGATTTTCCTTTTTTTTTTTTTTTTTATTTTGTTATTGTAATTTGTTATAGCCCAAGGGACAAAAGAGTATATATATATTTCAATATCAATTAAAATTGAAATTCCCTGATGAACAAACTGAAAAAGCATGCTATTAAATTGAACTAATATTCAAATATGTAGATTGGTTTAACCCTTTAGAGATGGAGGCTATTTCATGTGGGGTATAATTCTGTCGAACAGTTTAAGCTGCTAAATAATTGAGTGCCTGTGTGACATACTTTTAATGTAATCTCATGAAATGGAGTCGGACTTGGCTGCATATGCTACCCTTAAGTCTTAGGCCCATGAAATCAATGGGCGTGGCAGACCCCTCCGCTCCGCACCACTCTCCGCACGCAGTAGTGAGTAAGCAAACAGCTCTGGCGCACTTCGTGCAAAATTGAGTTGGCACAATAATTCAATTTGGCAAGCATATAAATTTTGGATATGGCGTTAAAAGGATTTCAATACAATTTCAGATACACATGTTCCCTCACACACATACACACACACATACACACAAGCACATCTGTACACTAAGTGCTTACGCAATCTGTGGTTTATGGGAAATAAGGTGCACAGATTTTGGCGGTCCTTTGGAATCTATGCCCCGAAAATAAAGTTTAATAGAAGCGAAGACACACACACACATACGCACTCATCTGTGTTACTGTTTTACCTAATGGCCTTAATAGCAGGCATCCAGTTGGCACCTAATTAAGAGAAAATTACGCAGTTCGCTCTATACATTAATATACTAGCCTTGGGCCAAGCGTTAACGAACAGTTGCCATAACTTATTTTGGATTAAAGGACATACACCTTAGATTGCAGTGTAAGACATTTAGTACTACGCACACTTTCAAGGCTGTTAGCGAGAATGTCATGGAACTGAGACACAATGCTAGAACTGGTCTTAGTCAGCACTTGGGATTCATGATTCTGTTGTTGGCTTTCCGGCTCAATGAATAGGTCATATCAATATCTGAATTCGCCAAGTCATCCAGACTGCAAATGACAACTGAAATGCGATACAAATGAAGTTTCTTGCCGCTGTGTAAGTGAGATGACGGCCAGGAAAGTGGACTGGATTCCACCTGGGAGGAGCACACGCACAATACCATTGCGACACGCTGCTAAAATATCTTTTATTGTGAATGACTTGCTTTAGCTTTTTAGTTTTCTGCCATCCACAGTCCCAGTTTTCATTGGCAAAAACAGTAGCCAAACAATTTCAATAAGCTATTGTGGCAAATGGGAGGGGCACATTCCGGCGACGCACAAATTGAATGAGGCTGTCAATCAAAAGTGGTTGTTGGCTTTCATGGCATAGATAAAAACATTTCTACCTTGCGGCTTATGCTTCGCTCTTATGCTACACAATGACTTGATGAGTACATAGAGGTTCAATGGAATAGTGGAGAACCTCACCGTAACCAGGTCAGATTGTGACTTAAATTGCGCCATTAGGCAACATTGATACGCAGTTTATGGTGGCCATGTGAGACCGACTGTTGATGTTTCTTTAAACTTACAAGGACATTTCGTCCATGCACAACCCAGTCTGCAGTATTTAATGGTCGCCCCATAACACATTATTGTGAACAGCAGTGCATTGTCCCAAATAAAAGATAAAAGTTTAATTTGCAGTTCCAGAACGTTGCTCTCTCGACAGCAAAAGTCGAGGACAGACAAAGTTATTTGTGCGACTTGGCACAGCATATTTAATATTCCCGCTCTGAGGGTCAACAATAAATTGTCCCGGTCAAAGTCATTGCCCTGGTGAGTAGTCTGCTGCCAGCAATGGAGAATGCACTTTTCTAGTATCACAATTACCCTTACCCACAATGGTTGTGTCGCCTGCTGACTTCAGATTTGAAAACATGACCTCTGACTCAATGGTTCTCTGTCGTGCAATAAAATATTTTTGCTTGAATTTATTTGATTTTTTATTACTATTCAGTAAACATTTTTATAGAGTGTCTCAAAATCTAAGATTAAATGTAGCTACACTTATTTAAAAAAATTGTTATTTATATATTCCTTTTACAGTATTGGATTTAAAATTTGAAATATTCCTCAAGTATTTTCAGCACTCTTAGACTGATGAACTTTTGAGGGATACAAATGAATGGAACGCAAAAAGCTCCATTGCTAATTACATTAAAATGAAAATCTTTGGGATAAAGCATTAAACGGCATTGCTTTCTTAAATTTACTGGAGTGTTCTGTTTATTCTTCTTTACTTTGCTTTCATACCTGTCGTCCACTCAGTTGTGGACATTTATTTAATTAAACACCCCAGTTCAGTGCAAGCACTGGACAATGATAGAAGGACATCAAAGGAAAGAAGAAAAAATAGACGGAAAAGAAATTGCAACGAAACTTTGCATCTGTATTTTTTGGAGCTTGTCTGAGAAAAATTAGATTTTTTTTCAAACTTTGCATCTGTATTTTTTGGAGCTTGTCTGAGAAAAATTAGATTTTTTTTCAAACTTTGCATCTGTATTTTTTGAAGCTTGTCTGAGAAAAATTATATTTTATTTAAAACGGATGGAAGCTCGCAATTGTTATTTGGATAATTCATGGCCTTGAGGAACAATATTAAAAATGCAATAAATGAATTAATGTGAGATTCAGAACTTGTTGTTTTGCAGTGCAGGTTTGCTTGCGTGCAATCAAGCTTATTCTGTGGCCTAGATAACGGTTGAAAATCGTGGCAATTACTGGGAAAACTGATGCACCTCTAACGCACCTGATTGATGCTACCCTCGTTGACGGGTTGCGTTTGGGAGTCGACTGGGGAATATCAACTGG
Source organism: Drosophila kambysellisi (assembly GCA_035042185.1). Taxonomy (NCBI): domain Eukaryota; kingdom Metazoa; phylum Arthropoda; class Insecta; order Diptera; family Drosophilidae; genus Drosophila; species Drosophila kambysellisi. The sequence goes on from JAWNLS010001251.1 coordinate 9,686,840, forward strand.
AGTGGCGTTAAGGAGCTGCTTGTAAATCACTGCCAAATCAGCAAATGCTTCACATCACTTCATTAAAAAGCATAGACACGCTCATTTGCCCCACCTGTCACTCGCGAGAGTGTGCCACACATTGCGTATGATTGCTGGTCGTATGTGGAACACAACAATGGCTGCCACTTGAAATTGACAGCTGTGTTCAACTCAGAGTTGGATACCCTTACATTTGCATAGCTGGTTCACGTCCAAAGACAAATTTAAATTCCTAATTTGTATTCTATTGAAATTTTAATCTATGTGGCATGTACATGACTGTTGGTGTATTTTGACTGTTTCCTATTACTTCCCTTTCTGTATACATATGTTATATGGGAATGCTACTTTAATATTTAAATTGTATCAAGTTTTGCTTCAAGCTAATGAAAGGCCAAAACAAACAAACACGTGCGCAAACAAACGACACAGCAATTAATTGAAGAGAGTTCTTTTTGTTTGACTTCTCAGCACGCAAAAACACAAAAGAAAAGAAAAGAACCTCAAAATTTCTTTAAAAGTGGTAGTGGTAAATAACCGTCAGTGAGTCTTAAGACCCCAAATTGGCAAAAATTTGTGTGTTTGCTTTGGTCTAGATTTAAATTATAAATTTGTTATTATTTTTTGGTCAATGGCCATTTGCGAAATCTCTTTCAACTGTACATGTTGCCCAGTATTGTCTTTCAACATTTGTTTCGTTAGTCGCTTTTGTGTCATTGTCCGGCACATTTCATAATGGCCACAAACGTTGTAAGTCGGGTTTTATACTTGTATGTATTTGTATTTGCCTGTTTATGTTGTACACTTTGACGACATAACAGCAAATTCTATGCGGCGGCATTTATAATAACGCACATATGAGTAAGTATGTCATACAATTGTATATGACATATGGTTATAATCACATATAATACCATCAAATTGTTATGATAATGCGCTTGGCGAACGACCTGCTTCCAACCAGCTTCAATTGCCCAAAACAGCTTGTGCACTGGGCCCCCATAGTAATGGAATGCTATCAATGATATCATCCGTCATAGAATGCGCAGTATGTAAGTGAATGGCCTATAACAACAAATGTGTAAAGCCATTTACAACGCGCACAAATGAAAATACGGCTAAATACCCTTTTCAGCAGTCACATATGTGTATGTCAGAAAAGCATTTCCAGTTGAGTTTCTAAATAAACAAATTTTATTTTTCTTTCGTAAGCGAATTCCCCAGAAACCAATAAATATTGTTCATATGACACTTTGCCGTATTATTTATTGAAAATACAATATATAGAGAAGTGGACGTCGTATGCATCAAACTTACATGCATATCTCATATAATCTGGGGGGAAAAAAAGGAAAACCCCGTCGGAATGTGGTACGCACAATAGAAAACGTAAAACGTAAAAAGAAACAACAAACAAATCAAAACGGGGGGTGGAGCAGAGAGCTTAGCAAAGACAACAACCGGAACTCACATGTCGTATTTAGCGCACAAGTCTATGCTACATTCGAATTTGATTTGTTATCTTCTTTCTCTTTTATTTTGTATTTTTTATTCTTATTATTATTATTTTTTTTTGTGAGCTGCTCAAGCAACTGCTGCACTTCACAATTTTGGCCTAAACTAATTTATATGTCGTTTAATACAATTATATAATATTTTTTTATGGCTAGGCAGCAACATTTGTAGCCCATGCTTTGGTTGTAAACAGAAACTAGCACAAGAAACACGCACACACACACACTCTGAGTAACACACACGCGCTCGCATCTGCCTTACTTTTTTAATGTGGGATTTGCGTTTCAGTAGCACATTTTCAATACGCTGCTGAGCTGCCCAGGACGAGACGACCTTATGCTACGACCGTTCAACTACGACTAAACTCAACTGAACTGAACTGAATATCAAATGAAACTGCCGAGCCAAAAAGCGCCTGAGTGAGAGTATATGTATGTGTTTATATGCAGCCATGGACATATGTAGGTGTGCTATGTCTGTGTGTGTGTGAGTGTTGGCAAAGAGCGCACAGCAGGGCAGTGCAAAAATAGCGCGAATTTGAGTGGAAAGCCCAGCAAGATGGAGAAGCACAATCAAAGCAGCTGACACATATTTTTGGGCTTTGTTTTGGTTGTTTCCAGGCGTCGCAAGGGATATCGCTGCTGGCGTTGCTGCGAATGCCACTGCTTCTGCTTGCCGGTGTTTTTCTTTCTCTCAGTTTCTCTCTCTCTCTCCGTCTCCCTCTCTATCACATTCTCTGAGCCTTCAAGAGAGAGAGAGACAGAATCAGCGTCGGCGCGATGAATCCGACTTAAAATAGAGGCCAGCATAAATAACAAATATTTTAATAAAAAGTCTCGATTGAGCAATTTGTTCTCAACCAGATAACTCATCTTCGATAATACGAGAATTTATCATTGCTTTCGACGCTTTTATATTTACAGTTCACTTAGGGAATTCATTTTATCGATTTCATTTTGACCAATATTCTGATGAATTTGTTTACAATTTGTGTGACACAAGCCATGAATGAATGAATACATAAAGTATATATATATACACACACACACACACACACACAAATGCATTTCGAGAGTAAAATAGTACAGACACATACTACTAGCCAACTATTTGAGTGTGTCTGTCTGTTTGCACTAGCTATCTCCTTCTCACTCAGGTTGAATGACACTGGTAAGTGGATAGGGCGCTCGGGATTCCCCCGTAATTTCTACGTTACGGCATTGCCGCTCAATTTCTGTGTGTGTGTGTGTGTTTCTGCTTGTTATAGGCCTCTGTCAAGTGTGTGTATACTGACAACATCAGTTTGCGTTTGCACCGGGAGTTAGAAGGGCGTGACTCAGTTGCGTGGAATGTGAGCAAATTAGTGCATTTTCTAGGGCAAAATGACAACATGTGTGCGTGTACGTAATATATATATATTTATATATATATATATATATTGTTATATTATATATTTATCAATGCCCGAGAGTACGCTACAATACTTAAATTTAAATGAACGCTCAAAAGTATGCATTTGATTGCACTTGCATGCAAGACACTTACACTCTAAGGTATGCTACAATTTTTGACGGCACTCAGCCACTAAAAGGCATTGCATACTTTTATGTGCCCATCAAATTCAGTTGTCTCTAATTTTTCATGCATATTTAATTTCATGGATGACTCGTCTATTATTAAACAAATCGTATTGTTTATTTAGGCATAAGTACATTTATGAAGTAAACACACACAAAATGGAATGTGAATTGCAAAATGGACTTTGGAATAAAGTAAAGTTTGAGTTGACGCTAAAGCGGCGGCTTTAATATGGAGATTAAGTTAGTCTTTGCTGCTGTCTTGAAGCAAAAGCAGCATCAAGTCCATCAAGTGGACGAGTTACAATGTGCAGTGAAGCAGAGCAAAAAGTTGCAAAGGTACAAATTATAAACAATCAAAACTTTTACTCGTAATACATGGGTACAAATGCAGTTGCAAGAACTTTGTTCAACTTTGACATTCTGCAATAAAGTATGTTATACGCACTTTAAGAGCTCAACTTTGTTAGACTGTAAAGTAAAAAAAAGACGCAGCTGAATGTAAGCTAATAAATTGAAATTCACTGTCTCCGAGCACTTGTAAATTTGATTAGCAATCATGTTTATATTTACTTTAATATACATAAAGCTAAACTTGCAGCTGCTGCCGTTCTCCACGGACAATTGTTTTAAACGCTATAGATACTAAATTTGAGTTTTGCATAAAAACTTTTGATGTAAGTCTTTCAGCTGATACAATAAATTTTCTTTCAATCACCAAAAATATAAAAATCCATATGGTTCATTCGATAGCGTGCAACACAGACAAACTGAAGGAAACAAATGGTTGTTCAGATAAGATACCGCACATATCGGTATCGCCTGCAATATTCAAACGCTTCGAACAGACGATCGTCCGTCAGACGAGTTAGTTGAGAACGTCTGCGCAAATCGAACGGTTCGTTTTGGTTCGCACTACGCCCAAGCCAAAAAGCGAACGACTGAGAGAGAGAGAGAGAGAGAGAGTGACATAGCGAGAGAGCAGAGGTCGCTTCAAATAAATATATGTATATGCATACATAAATAGAGGGAGAGACTAGTTCCGCTGAGACCGGTTACATATAGAGATATACACAATAACAAAACACTTTGAATGAGTGAAAAACAAGTTCGTCGTCGCGTTATTACGCCGACAACAGATGCATCCAATGCAGATCCACTGCTGAGGCAGCGTCAGTTGCACCAGGATGACGAAGAGGTAAGCTGTCATCGGACCGAAGGGCAATCAATTCTCGAGTAGCCCCTTTGAAATAGAACCAATGCCTAACGTGCGAAAGAATGTGCAATAGACTGACATATTTATTTTGTAGATATTCGCTTGATAAGATTAGCTAATTCGGTTGTGCAGTGTTCCAGTAACGAATGTTTTGAATGTTTTCGTTAATATTCAGCAGTGGCAGCTACAATTTAAAGTGCGATTCATATCGCCAACCTCAAAACCGGACTCAGTCGCATTCCCTTCATGGACTTTATCGAGGCAGCCAATTTCGGTAGCAACAGCACAGAAATAGTGGGCAATATGTTGGGAGCGCTGATTAGATAAAGTTTTGATGGATTAAATCGAACTATTAACAAAATTTTACTCAACCCGCTATGTAGAATGTGTTTTAATTAAGAACTTCAACTATGCTTATCTTGTAGGAACATCAACCAAAAAAAAGAGAACAACCATTTGAAACATTAACGCATTGTTGCCCCACATTTTTGTCTTCCACCAGCGAGCCAATGGCTGCGAGAGAGCCTTCATTTCCCGCGAGAAGATCAAATGGTATTGGGCTCCGGCGTTTATTGCCTTCTGGCTGCTGATCTATTGTGCCATCTCGATACCCGCCGCCAACCATTTGCCACGCCCACTTACAATCAAAGATGAGGCCAAGTACCCGGAACGTTTCATCGCCGAGCGTGCTGAGCAAGTTCTGCAGAGTCTGGTGGCCTTGGGACCACGTGTCGTTGGCAGCAAGGAGAATGAGTTCGGCTCGGTTAAGGTGATCAGCAGCACCATGCAAAAGGTGCGAAGTGACTTGAGCGGCGTCCACGACATTGAAGTGGACGTGCAGGTGGCATCTGGCAGCTATATCCACTGGGGTGCAGTCAACATGTACCAGAGCATCCAAAACATTGTGGTCAAGGTCAGTCCCAAGGGCACCAACAGCAGCACATATGTGTTGGTCAATAGTCACTACGATTCGGTGCCAGCGGGTCCCGGAGCTGGTGACGATGGCTCCATGGTGGCTAACATGATAGAAACGATACGTGTGCTGGCCAAATCGAAGTATCCACTCAAGAATCCCGTTGTCTTCCTTTTCAATGGTGCCGAGGAGAATCCTCTGCAGGCCTCGCACGCCTTCATCACCCAGCACAAGTGGGCCAAGAACTGCAAGTGAGTAACGAATCTCAGTTCCAAGTCCAACATGGAGCTAAATAAATCTTTTGTTTGATTGACAGAGCACTGATCAACTTGGACTCGGCTGGCAATGGTGGTCGTGAGATTCTCTTCCAGTCTGGTCCCAATCATCCCTGGCTAATGAAGAGCTATCGCCGTGCAATCAAGCATCCCTTTGCCTCGACAATGGCCGAGGAGATGTTCCAGCACAACTTTATACCTTCCGACACGGACTTCCGCATATTCCGTGATCATGGTGCTGTGCCCGGCCTGGACATGGCATATCAGTACAATGGCTATGTCTATCATACCCGTTTCGATCGTGCAGAGATATTTCCGCGCGGCAGTTTTCAAAACACTGGCGACAATCTCTTGGCTCTTGTCCGCGAGATTTCCAGTGCACCAGAGCTGGAGGATACATCGGTAAGCAACACAACAGCTGACATCACCTTAGGCTGGAGAATAATCTATTAGTCTCTGTGCAGAAATATGCCCAGGGACACACAGTTTACTATGATGTGATGGGTTGGTTCCTTATCTTCTACACCGAAACGGAGGGCATCATTCTCAACGTGGTTGTCTCCATCGCAGCGATAGTTGTCTGCGGCGTTGCCATAAAGTTAATGTCCAACAACAACGGCATCAAGCTGGAGAAGGTGCTCAAGCGTACTCTCCACACATTCGTTCTGCTCATCCTTGGAATTGTGGCCGGCTTCTGTATTACTCTGTTCATTAGCTGGTTCATGGATGTGACGCATCTGCCTCTTTCGTGGTTCACAAACAACTGGCTGCTCTTGGGTCTCTACTTCTGTCCATTCTTCTTTGGTCTGGCCATTGTGCCAGCTCTCTACTTCCACTATACGGCGACGGTGAGTAAATATTGAACTCAGTCCCAACTGTGACTTATCATTTTTATTTCACAGGATCGTTTCCCCATTGGACAGCGTGTCCAGCTGCTGCTCCATTGCCATTGCCTGCTTCTGGCTCTGCTCACTATGGTCCTCACAACCTGTAGTATTCGTTCTGCATTTGTGCTCATGCTGGCGTGTCTGTTCTACACGATGGGACTGGTCTTCAACCTGGCCACCAATTTGCATCGTCGTAGTAAGTATAACCTAAGATCCTACTATATATGGAATTTCTGTAACTATCCTTCCGGATCTCTCCTCCGCAGATGTTCTTTGGATTATACCGCACATTGTGTGCTACGTGCCACCGTTTTTGTTCTTTGCTTACTTTTCACACAGCTATATAGTCACGTTTATTCCGATGATCGGTCGCTTTGGTGATACGGTTAATCCAGATCTGGTTTTGGCCGCATTCAGCATTGCTATTGGCCTGCTAATTGGCGGTATGATTGTGCCTTTGCTGCACATGTTCCGCAAATCAAAGACAATAATTTGCGCCTTGCTGGGCATCACCCTGATCTGCATTATCATTGCCGTCACACCCATGGGCTTCCCCTACAGGCCGGAGACGAGTGTGCAACGCTTCAGCGTATTGGTAAGAATCACCAATCTTCTGCAAGAAGTCACAATTTAAATTACGCTTTATTTTTGAATAGCATGCTAGGCGCACCTTCCGTGATGCTGATAACAATGTGCGGAAATCGGAAACTGGTTACTTTATTATGCCACAGGATAGACGCACCTATTCTGTGAAAAGTAGGTGTTCCCCTTAATACAACAAAGGAAATGAGTAAGAAAGAGACAAGTTGCATAGTCTGATTAATTTGTCACTTTCAGATAAGGTAATTAACATGACTCTGGCTAAGTCGGTGCGTGAGGAATGCAAAAAGGAAACATTATGTGGTTATCCCTTGTACAACATGCGCTGGCACAAGACTAGGTAAGGTCTATCCCAAGATGATACCCGTACCAAGATGATACCCGTAACGAACTCACATCAAATGTGTAATCCACAGAGAACGCGGCTTATGGATCCCGGCATCGGCGCCTGTGCTGGGCACTTTGCCAGCGGTTAAGGTCGTGTCCAAGAAGCAATTAACGCCCCATAGAATTCGCTTCGAGATGGAGCTGACAGGTCCCGACCATATGGGCATATTTTTACAGCCACTGAATGGCGCACGAATAGAGGGCTGGTCCTTCCATGAGGCTCCACTGCGTCTGCACTTTAATCCCCCATATTATGTTTACTTTTCCTATGGCGTCAACGGGGATCCACTGAAATTCTGGTTGGAGCTTGAGGTGAGTTCGCAGTTCGAAAAAGGTTATCGTAGTTCTTGTATAAATTTCATTATTTTTATAGAAACCAAGTGGAGACTGGAAAACGCCAACAGTGGAGCTGGGCCTGAACGGTCATTGGACTCATCACACGGAGATGTTCACACCAGATTTTAAGAAATTCCTAAATAGTTTCCCCAACTATGTGGATGCAACGCCTTGGCCAGCGTCCTATGAGACGTGGCAGTACTAGGACCAGAATACCATGTGCTTCTTATTCCAATTTTTTTTAGAACATACCTTGCTGTTGCCAAAAGGTAGAAGCTGTTGTTTTTCAAAATTGGAGAGTACATATGATAGTTTTAGTCAACAAAACGGAATTGGGGCTAATATTTGAATAAGATGCTAATTAAAAAGTCTTTTCATCATTCAACATAAACATAATACCACAATATAATATTTATTTATTTAACATTTTCTTCTTATTTAGTTTTTTGCTTTCAGTCAACGCCTTTGACACTATGTCTCCAACATTGTTATGCAGACGATATAAGATTTTCTGCATAACTTCCAAGCGTGCAAACAAACTGGAAAAGAGTAATACATTATTGAAATATATAATTTGCGTAAACTAAAGATATATACACATCCAAATCTGACTCGATTCCAGTATATTCTTTCCGTGTATTCCTGTCGTACAACAAAATTAATCATAGGAATGTAGTTGAGATGAGTTAACACAAGTTATCTGGTGACTTACAATTCATCAAGTTTTTTGTCATCGAGTGAGTTATCTTGTGAATATTTATTAGCCCATTTTGGATACTGGGGAGGCAATAAGATCCCATTAGACAATCGATAGAGTTGCTTTCTAACAAAGTACAACAAGAATGAAGGCTTGAAAGCGACCGTTGCTGTGGCTGTTTTATAGGATATTACGATAGAGGCAAGGAACATATTCTGAAAATATATTATATTAATAATATTGAGCTATAGAAATAGGCAGATACAGCTGTGTAGCTAAAGATGCTTACCATTAATACGAAAAATATTAACATCACATAAGTTAAGAAGAACATTGGACCCAGTATTGGAGATTCAGCCTCCAGTTCAAAATAATCAAAATCGGAAACCAACAAGCGCACCATTGTTGTAAAAGCTGTTGGAAAATTTTTAAAATCCCCATTCTCGCCTCCGAAAAGCAGTAAGCCCAGATTTGCAAAGGCAACAAACGCAATAAGGAACATGACTGCAAATGCACCCAGGTCCTTTGAAGCCTAGAAGAAAAAGATTGATCCACACACAGATCGTTTAAAATTATAAAAATATGTATGTTCAAGTGAGGATTCTGAATGAGATTTACTATACGCATTGCCAATCCCATTGTCCGTAGCACAGGATTAAAGTCCATAAATCTAAGCAATGAAATCCATGAGAAAAATAACAATACTCCAATTGAGTCCCGATGCAACGAATATGTAAAGCCCACATAATCCAACGAATCAAAATAGAGATCTGCATCGCGGAATCTCTCATAATAAAAAAATATATAGATACAATATATGAGCGACATATGGATAATCTAAAATGTTAAAATAGAGTTAAATATGTAGTGTGCGCATATAGAGGTAAGTATGTGATGTTGCTAATCTTACAAATATTCTAGGCAAAATCAAAAAGATTGATAATTTTTTTAAATAATTCCTCCAACCGTTGAGATAGAGTTTCTTGATCTCAACAAAAGTGTAATAAAAATTAATCGAAAATACAACAGAGGCACATGAAAATATAAACCACCTCGATGCAGGAGGTATTAGATCCGAATAATGGCATTGCGATCTATACAATCGATTTATCAGGCCGGTCGGCATTATCTCAAAAATTATTCTGCAATTTGAAGATCATTATAATTATTAATTATATTATCCGGAATAAATGGCGCACTTAATGGACTGCAGTAGATCTAAATTCAAATTGATCATGTGTAGCTCCAATACTACGAGACGCGAGGCACGATCCAACCATTTAATGTTTTTAAGATGTCGAATGACGCCCACATTCACGTCCTTTTTAAAGGATAATTGCTGCACATAGCCTCCGCTGGCATAGGTTTCAACCACGCCCTTAATAGGTAAGACTTTCAGTTGTTGCATTGTCTTAAACTCAGTGCTGCTGGCAAAAGCAAACATTTAATCTTTAATGTGTAAATAATACTGTCTGACTTATGCAACTGACAAGTAATACGAGTATCTTACCCCTTATAATATGGTTCTTTGAACTCAGCGTCACTCGAGTAGGCCGAAATGCATGTTGTAGAGTACCGCTCGAAAGCCACGTGCATAAAGCAGGTGTCGTTCCTTACACGGATTTGTCGTAGTCTTGGTGGTTGCAGTAGTATGCTTTCATTAAGAAATAAGCGTCCATATAGATTGGGTCTGTTCGTTACCCATTGGGGCTTCCAATCAACGGTCTCATCAAAGACGACGCCATGAAGCATAGTAATCACTGCATACTCTATATAATTCCACAAATCCGGTATTGTGACGACCTTATCGAATGAAATACCTACATTTCCGGGCATAAAAAAAGTTCTTTTAAATGAATTTAGCATGCCCATGCTGAAATAATGTTGGTGATGGGTTGTTAGTCCACTGCTGGATAACGATAGACATATTAAGTAGATAGAAAATATGATAAATTGCACCAATGAGTTTTTGGTACCCTTCTCGGTTGTATAATTAACAGTGCCGTAGGTGGAAAGATTGCGATTTCCTTTCGACATTTTTCTTTATTTTAATTTGATAAAATTCAAAATTAATTGCAGATTACTTCGACTTTAATATCAATGAAAAACATTTATATTAACAAATAGACTACTGTGGTCTTGATAATATATAATTGTGGTACCGTATTCGATATGCGATTCAAAATAATAAACAATCATCAGTGGCTTTTAATCGAAAGTTTGAGTAATAAGTCTAATCAATCTTTGAGAATTGAGTTATTTTTGACCAGCAATATAAATATGGATGTACCTATACCCTAATTCGTCAATAGGTAATAAGACATGCATATACCCACATAAACCTTAATCTAACTCCGATCATTAAACCATAAACCACCCAAGTTGCCGCATGTTTTTTCCGAGCCGCAATCTGCAAGACATTATCAGTGATAAGCCACAAGATATCGACAAAGAGTATAGTTGTTTGCTTAACATTAGCTTGGCTGCCGTAGTCTTCTAACCAATGTGTCGCATTGCGGTCGTATTTCTAGTGCGAAGCTCAAAAATCAAGTAAAAGGTCACTTTCATAGGATAATAACGCAAAGTATCAACGGTCAATTATTTTATATAAATGGAACAAATAACAGAAAAGAAAATGAAACCATTTAGAGCTGACAATTATTAAGAAGTCATTCTGAAAGACAAAATAGGAACAACAGGCTACAAGTCTAAAAATAGAATTCCCCATTAATAATAGTAATAGTAATTTAAAATCTAAAAAAAACATTTCGTCGGAAACTTAAAGATAACCAGTGTCATTGAATTATAGAAAGTAACGGAAATTGAATATGTATATTATAATCTTTATTATTACAAGAACAAAAGCCTTCACTTTATAAGTAAGAGATTTTAAACAGCAGATAACAAATAGTTAAAACACTAGCTGCCGAAACTTATGGGTTATTTCGAATCCAGTTCGGTTGAAATAATATACATCCTGATATTTTTAAAATTAATGTTAATATTTTACAGATGTCATTGACCAGCTTTGACTTAAAGATAGCTGAGAAGTCCACGAAAAGTGGCAACAAGAAATGGCCCTGGTATGGAGCACCCATATTTTGTGCGATATGGTTTACGCTCTTCTATGTGACCGTCATACCAAGCTTTTTCTCCTATCCCAAAATGATTTATGTGCGCGATGAGGCCAATCATCCGGATGAGTTTATTGGTCAGCGGGCCCAAATTCAGCTGGCAGAGTATTCGGCGATTGGCAACAAGATGACAGGATCCATTAATAATGAGCAGCATACAGTCAATTTTGTGCTTCGGGAAGTGCAGAAAGTTGTGGATCAGTCGCGTAGCGATCTGTATAATATCGTTTATGAGGTTCAGTACTCATCGGGGTCCTTATATCTGTGGGACGCAGCCACCAGTTATGACAATGTGTCCAATGTTGTGGTCAAGATTGCACGCAAGGATAGTCCCAGTGACAACTATTTGTTGGTTAACTCTCACTACGATTCCGAAGTGGGAACTCCCGCGGCTGCAGATGATGGCGTCATGGTCGTCATCATGCTGGAAACTCTGCGCGTAATCGCACAGTCCGAGAGACCACTTGCTCATCCAGTCGTCTTTCTCTTCAATGGCGCCGAAGAGGCAAACATGCTGGGATCCCATGGTTTCATTACCAAGCACAGATGGGCATCCAATTGCAAGTGCGTGAAATAAGAGCTTTCCATTTGAATTATTTATTTCAGACTCAAGAATATTTCAGGGCGCTAATCAATCTGGATTCAACGGGCTCTGGTGGTCGCGAGATTCTCTTCCAAACAGGACCCAATCATCCTTGGCTAATGAATTATTATCAGAAGTATGCGCCACATCCCTTTTCCATAACACTCGCCGAGGAGCTGTTCCAGAATAACTTTATACCCTCCGACACGGACTTTCGCATTTTCCGTGACTACGGTAATGTGCCCGGCTTGGATATGGCGCATGCTCTTAATGGCTATGTCTACCATACCAAATACGACAATTTTAAGAATCTGGAGCGAGGCACCTATCAGACAACGGGTGATAATGTATTGGCCTTAGCCTGGGCGCTGGCCAATGCTCCGGAACTGGATGATCCTTTCGCTCATGAGGAGGGACACGCTGTCTTCTTCGATTATCTCGGCTGGTTCATTATCGTTTACACCGAATCCGCCAGTATTGCCATCAATATTGTTGTATCCATTGCTGCCCTGATCTGTATTGGCCTTTCCCTATATCTTATGGCCAATGACAAGGGTGCGGATATGACACCCAAGTCTGTGGCCCTGCGCTTTGCCATCATCTTCCTGGTGCAGCTGGGTGCAGTGGTTATTGCTTGGGCAATTACCCTAGTAGTGGCGGTCTTTATGCTAGCCGTTGGACTGGGCGAATCGTGGTACTACAGCATTTGGATGACATTTGGCCTTTACTTTTGCTCCATGTTCTTTGGACTGGGTATGTTGCCCGCCATCTACATACAATGGACCAAGCACAAGACGAACATGAAGCTAAACCAAACGATTGCTTGCTTCATGCATGCCCACTGCATCCTGATTGTTTTCATTTGCCTTCTCATGACCGGTCTGGGGATACGTTCTGCTTTCTTTCCGATGATCGGATTGTTCTTCTATACCATCTCAATGATTGTACAGATGATCCTAAAAGTGACAATTAAGAGTATGTCACGCATCCTGAAACTGTGACGAATTTAACTAATTGATATTCTCATCTCTTCCAGAGAGTTATTTCCTGACTGTGCATTTGTTGTGCCAGATTCTACCTTACTTTTTCTACACCTATTTGATTTATGTGTTTCTGCTGGTATTTGTGCCCATGCAGGGACGCGATGGACCGGACAGCAAACCTGACATGCTACTGGCTGTCTTTATTGCCCTCATGACGATGCATTTTGCCGGATTCATTGTAAGTTCTACTAACGTGTTGCTGTGTAAATGCTTAAAAATTTACAATTTTCAGATACCAATTTTAAATAAATTCCGCAAATCGAAGATCTTTATCTCAATGTTTGGTGTGCTTATCATAATATTCATTATATTAGCCGCAACGCCTGTGGGTTTCCCATTCAAAAAAGATGTTGCTGCACAACGTTATTATGTTTTGGTAATATTTATAGCATTTTTAAAGTACTCCGATTTTAACCAAACTATCATTTAGCATGCACAACGCATACTCCACAATGAAGACAATAGTGTAACACACGAAGCTGGCTTTTACATACAACCCGTTGATACACGCTATTCCGAACTCTACGATACAACGCTCAAGAATGTTGAGCCCGAGAGTTGGCTTCGAGATAATTGTGCTTCAGAACCTTATTGCGGTCTGCCGCTTTATAGCGGGCGTTGGCTAACCTGGAAGTATGATCTTATTGTAGTTTTATAATGTCATCTTTAATCTAATATGTACAATCTATTCGCAGGGATAGTGCTCGTTGGATTTATAGTGTAGCCCCAGTCATGCCAGTGGCCACAGAACTCACAGAGATCTCGAGACACTCTATAAGCATGAACAAAAAGCGATTTGAGTTCAGATTAAAAGCTGGCGATCGAATTGTGATGTACTTTGACCCCATGGAGAAGGTGACGATCACGAACTGGTCGTTTGATGAAACAATCTTAAAGGATGGTCATACTGCTCCATATTTTGTATATCATGTTGCATCCATGGTTAAGGAACCCCTTAACTTCTGGCTGGAGTTTGAGCACGATGCGGCCAATACGGATGGACCGTACTTTAAGCTAGCCGTGAGCGTCCATTTCCTTTATCACACGGAATATTACACGCCCGAATTCCGTGAGTTTCTTTCCACGTTTCCGGATTGGACGTATACGACAGATTGGTTTGCATCGTATGAGAGTTGGATCTTTTAAAAACGATTAGTAAATACTGCAGTTAAACTGAATTCGGTAACTTAATAAATAAATTATGATGTATTTTAATAACCATCATCAAATAGTTTTGGCCATTTGTTTTTTTACTCCCTTGCTTTTGAAAATGCGTTGAGTTTTGACGAAGTTATGTCTTTTTGAAGGTTCGACCTATGCCCATATGCCCATATACCGATTTTCTGACTATAATTTTGACTTATGTTCCGACCCAAAATTACGTTTTCAACTTTAAATGTACGATTGATCTAGAGGCCAAACTATGATTAAAACGCCCTTTCTTTTGAAAATGCGTTGAGTTTTGACGAAGTTATGGCATTTTGAAGGTTCGACCTATGCCGATTTTCTCGCACTATGTCAGATTTTCGGACTATAATTTTGACTTATGTTCCGACCCAAAATCACGTTTTCAACTTTAAATGTACGATTGATCTAGAGGCCAAACTATGATTAAAACGCCCTTGTCGTTTGAAAATGCGTTGAGTTTTGACGAAGTTATGGCATTTTGAAGGTTCGACCTATGCCGACTTTTCTTCGCACTATGCCGATTTTCGGACTATAATTTTGACTTATGTTCCGACCCAAAATCACGTTTTCAACTTTAAATGTACGATTGATCTAGACGCCAAACTATGATTAAAACGCCCTATGCTTTTGAAAATGCGTTGAGTTTTGACGAAGTTATGGCATTTTGAAGGTTCGACCTATGCCGCTTTTCACCCACTATGCCGATTTTCGGACTATAATTTTGACTTATGTTCCGACCCAAAATCACGTTTTCAACTTAAAATGTACGATTGATCTAGAGGCCAAACTATGATTAAAACGCCCTTGCGTTTGAAAATGCGTTGAGTTTTGACGAAGTTATGGCATTTTGAAGGTTCGACCTATGCTCAGATGTCTCCCATAACCCGATTTTCGGACTATAATTTTGACTTATGTTCCGACCCAAAATCACGTTTTCAAGCCTTAAATGTACGATTGATCTAGGGGCCAAACTATGCTTAAAACGCCCTTGCTTTTGAAAATGCGTTGAGTTTTGACGAAGTTATGGCATTTTGAAGGTTTCACCTATGCCGCTTTTCTCCCATATCCCGATTTTCGGACTATAATTTTGACTTGTGTTCCGACCCAAAATCACGTTTTCAAGCCTTAAATGTACGATTGATCTAGAGGCCAAACTATGATTAAAACGCCCTTTGCTTTTGAAAATGCGTTGAGTTTTGACGAAGTTATGGCTATTTTGAAGGTTCGACCTATGCCCATATGCCCATATACCGATTTTCGGACTATAATTTTGACTTATGTTCCGACCCAAAATCACGTTTTCAACTTTAAATGTACGATTGATCTAGACGCCAAACTATGATTAAAACGCCCTATGCTTTTGAAAATGCGTTGAGTTTTGACGAAGTTATGGCATTTTGAAGGTTCGACCTATGCTCAGCTGTTCTACCATATCCCGATTTTCGGACTATAATTTTGACTTGTGTTCCGACCCAAAATCACGTTTTCAAGCCTTAAATGTACGATTGATCTAGAGGCCAAACTATGATTAAAACGCCCTTGCTTTTGAAAATGCGTTGAGTTTTGACGAAGTTATGGCATTTTGAAGGTTCGACCTATGCCCATATGCTCTCATATCCCGATTTTCGGACTATAATTTTACTTATGTTCCGACCCAAAATCACGATTTCAACTTTAAATGTACGATTGATCTAGAGGCCAAGCTATGATTAAAACGCCCTTGCTTTTGAAAATGCGTTGAGTTTTGACGAAGTTATGGCATTTTGAAAGTTCGACCTATGCCGCTTTTCTCCAATATTCCGATTTTCGGACTATAATTTTGACTTATGTTCCGACCCAAAATCACGTTTTCAACTTAAAATGTTCGATTGATCTAGAGGCCAAACTATTATTAAACCGCCCTTGCTTTTGAAAATGAGTTGAGTTTTGACGAAGTTATGTCATTTTGAAGGTTTGACCTATGCCGCTTTTCTCCCACAGCACAAAACTATGATGAAGGGTCCGCACACTTCCATATATGTATCTTCAAGACCGCGCGCCATCAATATATTACCCGCTAAGAATCCTGACCTGCCACAATTTCTATCTTTTTGGCTATCATGCAAGCTTGTAACAAAAAAATTTTGAGGAATGCGTTACGTCACTATCGATACGTGCCGAAAATGCAACAACCTTCTTCTTCAAGGTTTTTGTTCTCAGCCATTCTCACTTTTGCACGCTGTGGAGTGCGATTCATCGATACACTTTTAACTATCGAGTTACAATTTTGTATCGATCTGCTTTCCAAAGCACCTTATCTATTTTGGATTTGTGATTTGGTGACGCGCTATTGCTGTCTCTGTTCCACTTTACCTAAACCATCACACATCAGTCGTTTACTCTTTCTCTACTTATGCTGTTTCTCATTTCTTAACGGTAATTTTTTTTCGTCCTTTCAACATGTTGCGGAATTAGTTTTTTCACAGCTGCTTTTCTTTTTACTTCGTTTTCAACTAGTAATTTTCCAATAATACTTCACTGTTAGTGAAGTGCTCCAAAAATAGGACGTACGATCGGTTGAGCCACCAAATGTAGGACTGATTATGTTAAGCTTATTAATAATATAATAATTAAGTATAGCATTTAATTAAGAGCATTAGATTAACAAAGTAAAGTGCGACATTATAATTAACGACCTGTGCCTTTAAAATTGTGGAATTTATTGCTATCGGAATTCAAAATTGATCGATAATCGATAAATGGAGACGGTTATCGATAAAATAAAGCCAACTTGTTCTGCACTTGGTATAAGGGAACCTATATTCCAAATTTCTCTCTAGCTCTTATAGTCTCCGACATCCTCGTGCTCAAACAGACGGACGGACAGACGGGCATGGCTATATCGACTCGGCTGTTGATCCTGATCAGCAATATATATACTTTATGGGGTCTGAGATGCTTCATTCTACCTGTTACATATATTTGCACAAAACCATTATACCCTTTTTACCCATTTTTAATGGGTTAGGGGTATAAAAAGTTAATTTTATAATGTTGGTGATGGGTTATTAGTCCACTGCTGGATAACGTTAGACATATCAAGTAGATAGGGAACATGATAAATTGCACCAATAAGTTTTTGGTATAATTAACAGTGCCGTAGCCTGAAATGATTGTGATTTCCTTTCGACATTTTTCCGTAAACTTTAATTTGATAAGTTTCAAAATAAATTACAGATTACTTCTACGTTACTTCGATTTACTTTCAAAATAATAAAGAATCATCAGTGGCTTTTAATCGAAAATATAGAAATTCGAATCAATATTTTTCTTACTTTCCCTTCATTGAGTTATTTAAAATTATTGAGTTAATATAAATTTTTGTACCCTTTAATTATATAATAAAGGTAATAATATATACATGTACCGACATAAACCTTAATCTAACTCCGATCATTAAGCCATAAACTACCTAAGTTGACGCATTATTTTGCCCAGATCTGTGATAAGCCGCAATATATCGACATACAGTTTGCTTTACATTAGCTTGGCTGGCGCAGTCTTCCAACCAAAGTGTCGCGTTGCAGTCGTATTTCTAGTGCGAAGCTCAAAAATCAAATAAAAGGTCACTTTTATGGGATAATGTCGCGAAGGATCAACGTTCAATTATTTTATATATATGGAACAAATAAAAGAAAAGAATATGAAACCATTTAGAGCTGGCAATTATTAAGAAGTCATTCTGATGACTTGATGACATTCAATGGAATTCCTCAAAAATAATAGTAATTGTAATTGAAAATCTAATAAGAAATTTCGTCGGAAAGTGTTAAATTAACCGGAAAGTTTAATTAACCAGTGTCATTAAATTATAAAAAGTAACGGAAATTGTATATAAGCATTATAATCTTTATGATTACAAGAATTAAAGCCTTTACTTTATTAATAAGAGACAGATAACAATTAGTTAAAACATTAGTTGCCGAAACTTATGGGTTATTTCGAATCCGGTTCGGTTGAAATATTATACATCCTGATATTTCTAAAATTAATATTAATATTTTGCAGATGTCATTGACCAGCTTTGACTTAAGGCCAGCGGAGAAGTCCACGAAAAGTGGCAACAAGAAATGGCCCTGGTATGGAGCACCCATATTTTGTGCGATATGGTTTACGCTCTTCTATGTGACCGTCATACCAAGCTTTTTCTCCTATCCCAAAATGATTTATGTGCGCGATGAGGCCAATCATCCGGATGAGTTTATTGGTCAGCGGGCCCAGATTCAGCTGGCAGAGTATTCGGCGATTGGCAACAAGATGACAGGATCCATTAATAATGAGCAGCATACAGTCAATTTTGTGCTTCGGGAAGTGCAGAAAGTTGTGGATCAGTCGCGTAGCGATCTGTATGATATCGTTTATGAGGTTCAGTACTCATCGGGGTCCTTATATCTGTGGGACGCAGCCACCAGTTATGACAATGTGTCCAATGTTGTGGTCAAGATTGCACGCAAGGATAGTCCCAGTGACAACTATTTGTTGGTTAACTCTCACTACGATTCCGAAGTGGGAACTCCCGCGGCTGCAGATGATGGCGTCATGGTCGTCATCATGCTGGAAACTCTACGCGTTATCACACAGTCCGAGAGACCACTTGCTCATCCAGTCGTCTTTCTTTTCAATGGCGCCGAAGAAGCATGCATGCTGGGATCCCATGGCTTCATAACCAATCACAGATGGGCATCCAATTGCAAGTGCGTGAAATAAGAGCATTCCATTTGAATTATTTATTTCAGATTCAAGTATCTTTCAGAGCACTAATCAATCTGGATTCTGCGGGCTCTGGTGGTCGCGAGCTTCTCTTCCAAACAGGACCCAATCATCCTTGGCTAATGAATTATTATCAGAAGTATGCGCCACATCCCTTTTCCGTAACACTCGCCGAGGAGCTGTTCCAGAATAACTTTATACCCTCCGACACGGACTTTCGCATTTTCCGTGACTACGGTAATATGCCCGGCTTGGATATGGCGCATGGTCTTAATGGCTATGTCTACCATACCAAATACGACAATCTTAAGAATCTGGAGCGAGGCACCTATCAGACAACGGGTGATAATGTATTGGCCTTAGCCTGGGCGCTGGCCAATGCTCCGGAACTGGATGATCCTTCCGCTCATGAGGAGGGACACGCTGTCTTCTTCGATTATCTCGGCTGGTTCATTATCGTTTACACCGAATCCGCCAGTATTGCCATCAATATTGTTGTATCCATTGCTGCCCTGACCTGTATTGGCCTTTCCCTATATCTTATGGCCAATGACAAGGGTGCGGATATGACACCCAAGTCTGTGGCCCTGCGCTTTGCCATCATCTTCCTGGTGCAGCTGGGTGCAGTGGTTATTGCTTGGGCAATTACCCTAGTAGTGGCGGTCTTTATGCTAGCCGTTGGACTGGGCGAATCGTGGTACTACAGCATTTGGATGACATTTGGCCTATACTTTTGCTCCATGTTCTTTGGACTGGGTATGTTGCCCGCCATCTACATACAATGGACCAAGCAAAAGACGAACATGAAGCTAAACCAAACGATTGCTTGCTTCATGCATGCCCACTGCATCCTGATTGTTTTCATTTGCCTTCTCATGACCGGTCTGGGGATACGTTCTGCTTTCTTTCCGATGATCGGATTGTTCTTCTATACCATCTCAATGATGGTACAGATGATCCTAAAAGTGACAATTAAGAGTATGTCACGCATCCTGAAACTGTGACGAATTTAACTAATTGATATTCTCATCTCTTCCAGAGAGTTATTTCCTGACTGTGCATTTGTTGTGCCAGATTCTGCCTTACTTTTTCTACACCTATTTGATTTATATGTTTCTGCTGGTATTTGTGCCCATGGAGGGACGCAATGGACCTGACAGCAAACCTGACATGCTACTGGCTGTCTTTATTGGCGTGACGACGACACATTTTGCCGGATTCATTGTAAGTTCTACTAACGTGTTGTTGAGGAAATGATTAAATCAAATGTACAATTTTCAGATACCAATTTTAAATAAGTTCCGCAAATCGAAGATCTTCATCTCAATGTTTGGTATGCTAATCATCATATTCATTATATTAGCCGCAACGCCTGTGGGTTTCCCATTCAAAAAAGATGTTGCTGCACATCGTTATTATGTTTTGGTAATATTTATAGCCTTTTTAAAGTACTCCGATCTTAACCCAAAAATATCATTTAGCATTCCCAACGCATATTCCACAATGCAGACAATAGTGTAACACACGATGCTGGATTTTACATACAACCCGTTGATACACGCTATTCCGAACTCTACGATACAACGCTCAAGAATGTTGAACCCGAGAGTTGGCTTCGAGATAATTGTGCTTCAGAACCGTATTGCGGTCTGCCGCTTTACGGCGGACGTTGGATAACCTGGAAGTATGATTTTATTGTAGTTTTATAATGTCATCTCTAATCTATTATGTACAATCTAATCGCAGGGATAGTGCTCTTTGGATTTATAGTGTGGCTCCAGTCATGCCAGTGGCCACCGAACTCACAGAGGTTTTGAGACACTCTATAAGCATGAACAAAAAGCGATTTGAGTTCAGATTAAAAGCTGGCGATCGCATTGTGATGTACTTTGACCCCATGGAGAAGGTGACGATCACGAACTGGTCGTTTGATGAAACAATCTTAAAGGATGGTCATACTGCTCCATATTTGGTATATCATGTTACATCCATGGTTAAGGAACCTCTTAACTTCTGGCTGGAGTTTGAGCACGATGCGGCTAGTACGGATGGACCGTACTTTAAGCTAGCCGTGAGCGTCCATTTCCTTTATCACACGGAATATTACACGCCCGAATTCCGTGAGTTTCTTGCCACCTTTCCGGATTGGACATATACGACCGATTGGATTGCATCGTATGAGAGTTGGATATTTTAAAAACAATTACTAAATACTGTAGTTAAACTGAATTCTGCAACTTAATAAATTAATTATAATGTATTTTAATAACCATCATCAAATAGTAGTTTTGGCCATTTGTTTTTTACCACAAATTAATATTTTTATCTTTAATTAATTCTAATTTATTAATTTAAATACAATTTTTGTTCGATGGATGTTCGCTTGTCCGAGTATCATATGCAAATTTGTGTTTAGGGTATGAGGGAATACCAAAACTTAACAACAGTTCGGAAAACCAAACTATGAGTAGAGAGTGTGAGCAACGATTTGTGAATATCAAACGTTTAAATATCTGACATCTGAGCTGTGCTTAGAGTTGCCAGCTGTTGTAGGAACCAAGCCATGCGTTTACATGCGTCCATGGTGGAAATTTGGCTAGAAACTCCCGAAAGTCCTCCTCTATAAACATATCATCGTGTATTCTGTGGCCCATTATGGCGATCTTGAATGTTGCGCCAGACCAATTGCTGCTGTCACGCTGTGTATACATTTTTATATCATATTTAAAACTCGACTTAAACAATCGATGTACTCAAATCTTACCTCAAATTCCAAAATAAAACGTAAAGGTGTTGGATCCAGTGCATATGACCAATATACGTAATGAGGAGGAGGGAAGGACTGTTCCAAAGGTTCCTTGGTGAAGGTCCAGTCCACCAGTTTGGCATCATCCATAGGCTCGATGAATATGCTCGTATGATCCGGTCCAGAGACCTCCAAAGTGAATATAATATTTGTCATCGAAGTGCTTTCTTTATTTAATATTTTCAAAGTAGGCAGATATGCTTTGTTAGGCTCGGGACCAGGCACCCAATAGCTGTTAGCTCTATGGGAAATAAAATGGGATTTTAGACAGAGTCATAAATGTGATCTTTTGAGACTTACGCAGGCTTTATCCAACGCGAACTATAAATGGGATACCCACACATAATTTCCGTTTCACATGCGCTACGATCGGCCTTTGAATAGTTGCTGCCGTGAAAGACGATGTTGTCCACTGACTTGGGATGCCGATCCACCGGCATTACATAATAGCCGGCATCGGTGTGGTTCACCGTGCTAGCTGCATCGCCGTTGTGGAAGGTGCGTGTCGTATGCTTCAAACAGGAAAAGGCCAAGGAGACAATTGATATATATTAAAAGAAAGATCTTCATTTTGAATTCCTTACCACAGCAAAGAATCGCTGTACTGCTGTCTTCTCCACATAGGGGAATGCAACGGGTGTTGCAGCCATGATGATGAAGATTAGCGTGCAGATGCCAAAGAGAGAGATGATGGTCTTTGATTTGCGGAACAGGCAGAGTAACGGTATCAGGAACGGAGAAAGGAGACAACAAAACAGTGCCGTAAAGCCTCCAATGAGTATTTCAGGATTTGAATTACCTTCCCGACCCTGCATTGGCACGAATATAACATAAAAGGCATAGCAACAGTATGTGTAAAACATGAAGGGCAGCAGTTGCAAAAGACAGTGGGGTATGAGCCACATGAAATCTGTGCGATTAAAGAATTGCATTATTAATTTAAACATTATTAAGATATGCAAATAGCTCACTTGTTTTGTGCGCACATGTAGCCATATTGATAAGAACTGATATCGTATAGAAGCCAATGCAGATGAGTAGTGAAAAGGCCGATCTTATGTTGAACGATATCATTACAATGGCAATCACAGTCAATATCAAGCAATGCGAGTGCATTAACAGCTGAATGCCATATCCAAGTGGTAGACCGTGCTGTGATATAAGAGCAACAGAGTCAAATGAGCTGTAAGGATTACTTTTAATAATGTACTTACCTCCTTGGTGCGACTAAAATAAATGGCGGGCAGTATGCCCAGGCCAAAGAACATGGGGCAAAAGTACAAGCCAAAGACCATCCAAGTGTTAGAAAACCAAGGCATCGACAGACTTACAGCATCCAGGAATAATGCTATGCAAACTACCAGGCCCAGGCTCAAGCAGATACCGCAGAGCTGCAGTGCAGCCAAAATGCCGAACTTGGCAAAGATGCGACGTCGGAACATGCCCGTACTGCTGGCCATGCTCCAGATATAGGCGACAATCGTAATGAGCGCCAGCACACATACGCATATGTTGATAATAAGGCCAACATTTTCCGGATAATAGATGAAGAACCAGCCCAACACATCAAAGAATATCATGTGACCCACAGCATGTTTCTGGAAGAGAAATTAAAATTTGTACATACATAAGTAATTAATTCAAATTTAACCCTTTCTAGACTTACCGCCGGATCTTCCAGTTCGGGGGCAGTACCTAGGGCTTTGACCAAGCCCAAAAGATTTTCACCAGTCAGCTGATAGGAGCGTCTTGGTATTATATTGAAGCGATCGTATTTCGTATGATATACATATCCATTTAGGGAGTGCGCCATGTCAAGGCCTAAATGAAATGTTAAGAATAGTAAGAAAGAAATAGATCGACTGAAGTCCATATAAAAATTACTTTACCAGGTATATTGCCAAAGTCGCGGAATATGCGATAATCGGTTTCCGAGGGAATGAAACCATTTTGGAACAACTCCTCGCCAATTGTCGAGGCGAACGGATGTGTAATGTGTTTACCATAGTACTGAATAATATATAATCATGTTAGCTTAAGAAATTCGAGAAAAATGTCAATTGTACCTTCATTAGCCAGGGATGATCGGGACCAGACTGAAAAAGTATCTCCCGTCCGCCACTGCCAGCTGAATCCAGATTAATCACAGCACTACAAACATTTCCAAAGTACTGAGCGTTAGTTTGCAGATTTTAAAAACTATAAGTCTGGAAACTTACCGCACATTCTTTGCCCATGGATGCTGTGTAATGAATGCGTGCGAGCCCTGGAGGGGATTCTCCTCGGCGCCATTGAAGAGAAAGATGAGCGTGTTTTGGAGTGGCGTTTCATACTTGGTTATCACGCGCAGCACCTCAAGCATGATGACACACATCAAGCCAGAGTCACCGGCACCAGAGCTACCCGGCACCGAGTCGAAGTGACTGTTGATTAGAAGAGACGCCTCGGTGGTTGCATTTGATGGCGAGACCCTGACAATTACATTCTGAACGCTCTGATAGACGTTCACCATGGACCAGAGCAGATAATTGCCGGAGGCTATCTGCACATCCTTCTGAATGTCAAACAGATCGGTCCGAGCTTCATCAATAATCTCATTTATCTCGCTGAGCAGCAGCTGGACAGCGACTTGCTCATTTGCAGCACTCCCCACAACCTTAGGACCGATCTTTGACAGCCTCAGCAGTGTGCCCTCCGCACGCTCCCCAATGAACTGACCCGGCTGATCCAGCTCATCTTGTAGCGTCTTCAACGGTGGCATACGATGGTAACTGGGCACCACAGCCAAATAGAACAGCAGAAACCAAAATGCCACAAAGAGCGGTGCCCAGTACCAGCCAATTTTGCTGCGATTGTAGATGATTTTCATGTTCTCATATTTGGAGTTCATCTCGTTGCTGTAAATGAACGATGAATAACGAAAAATGAGTATGCCATATGAAACAAGTGCTTATGCTTAAACAGAATCCTCAATTGACTCATTTAATTAATTTGCAAATTTGGATTGAAGTGCGATGTCCTCTGGAATTAAGTGAACCACAGTCATCAACTGAATCGATGAGTGTGTGTTTCCAGTCAACGATTAAATAATTGGTCACTCTCAATGAATCCATATTTCCGCAACCGAAAATGTGGAAAAATGCTCAACTCGAAGCTGACAGAATGTTGCCAATTAATCTACGTACATATTCAAGTAGGATCAACTCGAAGCGAAATAAAAATTAGACCTTTGATTCATTTTATGATCATAAGTACTAATGTACTTCGGAACGCTTGATTGATTGAATGGAAGCAACTGTCCGATAATTAAATAATAATTTATCACTATTATATATATATGATATAATTTACTACACGTCAATCGAAAGCGTTACTTCAAAAATAAATCGATATCGATAATAAAATTATATAATCTACATCAGAGAAGGCGTTATCCTATTGTGCAGTTTCACTTGGTGAACTCATCTTTTGACATATTCGGTCATAGTTTATTTCAGTTTCTTCATTGGCGTCGACTGTAGTACACCGGAAAACATGTGTTGGTCAAAAGACATTAAAAAATATATTTAATTTTTAACTCGTAAACAGAAAAAAAAGTTCGCTTTGCTAACAATGCAAACAAAACAAATTAAATTTCATCAAATGCTGATCAAATATTCATTGTGAATTAATTCTAGACATATGCAATGACCAACAAACCTATGATATACGGGACACATTTTGTAAATTTCAGTGCGATATTTCGTTTTTATTTATAGCCAACTGAGACCATAATAACCAAGTTTGATGGTTTGCTATATGCCATTTGCTTGAATTAGCTGTGTGTATCTGAGAATTTCAAAACAATACAGTTCGTGAACTGACTCCCTGGTACCCTGTAAAACGTTGTTCGCTTACATATAGACTGTAGTAAGTATTTTATGGTAACATTTGCTAAATATGTAGACTACTGGAAAGCCTTTCTTGGATCTCAAGCAGAGTTTTTACTGCTAACTGATGAATATAAATACATCTAACGAATCACACAACACTGAAAGCCCCACAAGTGCTGCTGATGCAAAATTAGTTTGAAGAAATATGCAGACAAGCAATATTCTTAAATGTTTGCAGTCCGCTTAGCCTATAAACAGAACAGTGCATATAATTAACAAAAAAAAAAAAAAAAAACTAAATAAAAGAAAAACAGCAATTTGTTCTTTTTGTGGCTAATGATTAAAGTGCATGTGTAATGCAATCGAGGTCCCTGCGACTGCGACCCATTTATAGCAAAGCGGCTCGTGACCCTCAGGGGCAAACTGCGGTACGGCGATTAAAAGTGGCCGTCAGACCGAGACGTGGAAACAACAAATTAACACCACAGCCAGAGAGATGTGGTGGTGGTGGTGAGTGTGTAAGTGGAGCACTCTAGTTATACAATTGGAGGAGTGAAGGGACGTGTTTTTAATCGATTTTGCATGCATGCAAGTGCCTTTATCAGTTGCATTGAATTGTTCTTGTCAATTTTTTTACAAATACAAAGAAAGTGTGATTGTGTGTGAGAGTGTGGGAGACCACGCCCACACACAATAATGTGAAAAAAAATAAAATAAAAACAAACAAACAAAAGTGAGCTCGAACCTACAAGACAAATGCAAATGAGTCGTGTGGGGGAGTGTGAGGAATAATCTATTTAAAGACTATCTAAATGGGAAGAAAATCCAAACAAACGGCGAGGCGACGGCAATCAACTGTGACAACAACAGCCGCAGAAACAACATTTGTTTGGTTTTTGGAGTCTTTGAGAGGCGAAGCGGAAGAAGCAGTCAAATCCATAGTATCTGACAAATACAGATACAGCAACAGCAACAGCAACAGCTACATGCAACAAGCTGCATGTGCGACATATGCCGCTAGGGCCGCAACACCAAAAGTCAATAACCTTCCTCTTGAGGCAACAACTTGCCACGGCTGTTACTTGCCACACACACCAGCGAGAAGTCGAACAAGAAGAAAAGGCAAAGGAAGTTGCGGTTGCGTTTTGTTTCTGTTTTTTTTTTTTGTCTTTTCATTTGTTGCTGTTGAAAGAAAGCAAGCAACTGACCCTCGCCTTTGTTGAAAGGGCAAAGAAGCCAAACAAAATGTTATGAATAGGATGAGTACACTTTGTGAATACACTTAACACGACTGACTGTCCAACGTTTGAGCTTCAATACAAACTGTTACACCTCATTCGATGATTAACACTCACAGTTTCTTAGATTGACACAGTTTTGAAAATAAAACGCGAAGATTTATATTTTGTTTTTTTGTCTTATATAAAAAGGCGATGACAAAATGCTTGAATTCGGTCAAGCGACAGCAATACCAGCGGCAACATGTGCCATCAGCTGGCACGAACTAAACGGGAATCAACACGGCGCAACTGTCGCCTTCAACGATCACCGAACGTCTGGCCGGGCACAGAGCAACGTAGCAGGAGACGTGCAGGAGAGTCAGAGAGACAGAGAGAGGAAGAGAGTGCAACAGTGGCAAAGAGCAGAGATCACTGTGGCGCGATCAGCAGCATATAAGAGCATACAAATGAGAACTTGTTGTACTCATCGGACTCACTTGATGCTGCTTTTGCTGCTGCTGCTGCTGTTGATGTTGATGTTGATGTTGTTACTGTTGACATTGGCATCCATTGCGTAGCCCAATGATGCTTATTCAATCCAATCACTGATTGGCCACAACTCCTGCTGCTCTGGACGTGAACGCGTGCCGACTCTTTTCCTACTGAATTGTTAACCACAGTGTGTCAGTAATTATATACGAAGCATATTCTGAATTAATGGATTTGTGGTGCTTGAGCCATAAGCACATTGATAAGCCCACGGTAATTTGCACATTATCGAATTGAGGCAACAAACTATTGAGCGTAATGCCATAATCGATTAAGAATATCTTAATTAGCTTTCGCAAGCCACTCAAAACTGTGAAATTTGAGAATTTGAATAATCAAGGAATAAAAATATACAAATAAAAATATAAGAAACGGAACCTTAACACAAAAATACAAGAAAAACAAAATTCATTTTGTAAATATTTTAATTCTAAAAAACTAAATAAGGAACCTTTTCGACCGTAATATGCATAATTTGTATGTCTGTTCTTGGTCAGCAATACCCAACAAGTAAATCAAGTAAGTCTAAAAGATTATACACAAAAACAAAACTATGCATTTCCTATTTTCACTATTAAATAATAATATAAACCTTTGTTCCGCTCAAAAGAGTTGTGCCAGGGTTCAGTTCAAAAGTATGCGATGTGGTGTTTTTCAATGTGTGGGATGGTTGTAAAAATCCTTATCATGCATAGATAGAGCTACAGCAATTACTAGACCGATTAGCCAGTGACTTCACCAATAATAAGCAGTAATTATTGGTAAGTTGATAAACGCTTAGCGTTTAGCTGTCGATTGCCATGGATTAGGGCACAAGTTATAGTGCTTTTGATTTCAATTGATAAGAACCAATATAGACAGTGCATAGTTCAGATTTTACATGCGGATGCCAAAACTCAGAAAAAAAAATGTGTAAAACACAATGTGGCGTTCGGCTGGTCAAAATATTGTCATACTTTTTACCTAAATGTAAATTCAAATTCGGTTTATTTGATGCCACACTTAAGATTTTGTGGGTTTCTTTTAAAACTTATTTCCATTTGCTTATGGGAATCGCAAATAATCGTATTTTTATTATACATACATATGTACATACTATACGAATATTTTTAGGAATATGTATACATGTATGCAATTTGGAAGAAATACAGATTGCGGCAATCTTATGTTTGTGACCTTGATTAATGTAAGATGAGAGATTGCTGACAAGGGAATTTTTGTTTGTTGATAAATTTTTCAGTAATAGGAGGCGGAGGGGAATTATTATGATTTGCATGTGCCTTATTCAAAGTTTCTGGAAATGTTCGTGTCGATCTGATTTTTGATTAGTTGAATAATAATTTGGTTTTTTCTTTTTCTAATAATAGATTTTATTATAGAGCAACACTATTCTAAGTTGTAATTAGCCAATTAATCATTTTGTAGATTAATGGCCAATATTAGTTTGAAATAAGCAAACATATTTCAATTGCATATTCCCATAGCAGTGCAGTTAACCGTAAAAATAGTACAAATAAAAATTGACATAATTTTTTTTTTTTGTATCTAGCAGCAGCAAGCGAGTCAATTTCCCAGCGCTGAATGCATTCAAGCGTAACTCATTCAACTCAAATACACTCACGCATATATTCGTAATTTAAACACAATGATTTAAATAACAAAAACAATTTGTTAATCAAGCGAAATCATAGCAATTCGGTGCTCAGCCCAATCCTAAAATCCAAAACCAAAGCGAGAATTTGCGAATACAACAGATATGGAAAAACAAAAGAATGGAATGACACATAAACTGAACTGAAATCAACGGCAAAATAACGCAAACGATAATTAGTTAACTCAGTGAAAAAAAAAAATTCATTACAAAATTCGAGACACAGACACAAACCCAGAGATAACAAACAAGAGCCCAGAGACGAGTGACATATGCAGTCAGGCACAACAGAGCTGCCTATCATGGGTTGTCTCTGTGTTTGTCAATCAATCTGGATATGGGCTCGGGTCTCGTACACCTACCGATGCTACCTAGTCAGACATTTAGTCAGTTTGTGGGAGAGGCATCGTCATGACGCTTGCCAAGGCCCCGGGCGTAAAGCTACTGTTACTTATTCAAACACTATGTGACGTTACCAGTTATTTTTTCAGATAAACGGGTATATTGCGAAAAGTTCTAAGGTTCCATGCAGAAAGCAGCAGAGTTAAAAATATTTCGCACAATGGAGAATACCATTTTACTTCCCCATAAAGATAAAAACCTGTTAAAAACATAAAGAAGCAAAAAAAAAAATACAAAAAACAACAAGCCATAATCTTGGTACATTCGGGACTACTACACAGAGCCCTGAACCGTTCCAAGTAGTGCGATAAAAACATCCAATAAGACAAATATCAAGCCGAATTCACTGTTGTTGCTGCAGCGGAACAATAATTGCTCGTGTTTATTATATCAGCAATAGATATTGAATTTCTTACGATAATTCTGACGTTTGCAATCTAAACTATTCCGGTATATAGCCCTGTAGGTGCCCATATTTTAAGAGCTGTGCGAAATTTGAAACCTCAATTGGGCAGTAAAGGTGACCGCAGACAGACGTGATCGATCTTAACGATCCACCGTCAATCGTCAACGAAGTGCTGGTGTTCTGAAGTGTTGAAATCCTAAAGGAATAAGCATAATTGAAAATTGAACATCGTATTACACATCATTATAATGGGTGTACGTATTTAAAAATAATCTAAAACATAAAATATTTTAAAAACTTCTTCGTACAAAATACTGATAATATTTTATATTTTACATTCATTTCCCGAACCAACGAAATAAGTGTCATTAAATTTTTGGCGTTTACTTTAAAGAGTGGTTGATTTTCCAATTTTCTATTAAGTGGAAATACAAGTCCGAACATTTTTAAATATTTAGTGCAAATCTCTTAAGTTCTTTTCTTTGTTTAAAGTATGAAAGTTGCATACAACAGTTTTTAAGCCAACTTTACTTTCGTGGTATTCGTTTTTTTAATATCTGTAAAATCTCTAAACACAAGTCTAGTGCTCACTCAAGGTGAAATATATCAAAGATAGGAAAGAAAGAAGACTTTTAAATCCAGATTGATACACGAACAAAACCACTATCGAGAATATTTCTGATCACTTTCACTTTGTGTATGAAATCTGTGCACATTTTATATGGACATTAAAGTTAATTCAATTATCTTTCCAAAAAGAATAAGCTTATAGTCGATTTAAGAATTAATAATTGACTAGAATTCGAAAGAAATGTACATATAAATGCTAAATTAATCTTAAGAGTAAATCCAATATCGTTTGTTTCAAAAGAATCGCATATCATTTGTTTCAAAAGAATAACTTAAAGAATACAATTCATATTTTAAAATGTTCTTCATTCTAATCTAAATCGCTAAACGATTGATTTCAAATTAAGTTCCCGAGTTCTAACGCGGTTCAAATCATAACCTTCTTATCTCACTGGTAAAAATTGGAAGTCGGCTGGTAGCAGAGGAACTACACGTTTACTTATTTTATCATTCGATAACCAAAATTAACTTAAGCTATAACCAATGATCAAAGAAGCCGCACGATTTGCTAAATTTGTTATATTCCTTGTTGCCAATGTTTGTCGATAATCAATTTATTGCCGTAATTCATGCAATCATCCAAGTGAACAGCCGATTTGAACACACGCCCAAAAGATATGATTCACGCAGAATTCACTCTTTGTTTGTGTTAAATTCTTGGCTTTTTGCAAAGGAAACGCATTTCAATGTGTCTATAAAGTAATATAGAGTTCTATAAATGACCCATTGGAAAGATAATTTACCCACTTGCCATATTCTTTCCTCAACGGAATACGACACGAGTGAAAGCGTGTCATGTAAATCCCACAGTTGTCAGTTGATGCAATTGGATTTAATTGTAATTAGCTCGGTTATTTCTATAATTGGTCCCAACAATGGGCCATTGTTGGAAATCATCGCGCTCCCTCATTTTACGATTAGATATCGACTGGCAGCCGCTCGACAATAAAATGGGTCATAACTATCGTTAAGAGCTTATAATAAAGCATATAATTATTAAATAAATTATTTCTTTTACAATTTCATTTAGTTTAAGACAAAGTACAATATCGATGTTGACTTTGAGGTGCCCAAGAAGTTGCAATGGTACTATGCACCTGCCTTTTTCGGATTCTGGCTCGTCGTTTACCTGGCGGTGGTCAACACACAGATCAATCATATACCAAAGCCATTGACACTCAGCGATGAGGCGTCCCATCCACGTGATTTTATAGCACAGCGTGCTGAGGACACCCTCATCGAGCTCACTCGGATAGGGCCACGTGTTGTGGGCAGTATCAGCAATGAGGTGACAACCATTCAGTTCTTCCGCGATGAAGTGGACAAGGTTAAGGCCGTGGCAAACGATCGCTTCGAGATTGAGTTGGATGTGCAGCAGGCAAGCGGAGCCTACATGCACTGGACCATGGTCAATATGTACCAGGGTATACAGAATGTGGTCGTCAGGTTGCGAGAAAAAGGCAACACGAATGAGAACTACCTGTTGATCAATAGCCACTACGATTCTGTGCCCGGTAGTCCAGGTGCTGCCGATGATGGTTCCATGGTGGCAACCATGCTAGAGGTGATGCGTGTCATTGCCAAAACAGATGAGCCCATAGACCATCCAATTGTCTTTCTGTTCAATGGTGCCGAGGAGAATCCGTTGCAGGCCTCGCATGCCTTCATCACACAGCACAAATGGGCCAAGAACTGCAAGTGAGTCAATATTGAATTCGAAAAATGTTAAATTAAAAATACATGGATTTCATTTGGACATGGCTTACGCAGAGCTCTAATCAATCTGGATTCAGCAGGCAATGGTGGGCGCGAGGTCCTGTTTCAGTCGGGTCCCAATCATCCGTGGCTAATGAAGTACTATCGCAAGGTGCCGCATCCATTTGCCAACACATTGGGTGAAGAGATGTTCCAGGCTGGTTTGATACCATCCGATACAGATTTTCGTATCTTTCGTGACTTTGGCGGTGTGCCCGGCCTGGACATGGCTTACATATTCAATGGCTATGTCTACCACACCAAATTCGATCGATTAAATGTCTTTACACGCGCCTCCTTCCAACACACTGGTGACAATGTGCTCGCCTTGACCAGAGCTCTGGCTAATGCTCCCGAACTTGACGATACTGCGGTATGTTGACTACTTTGGATAACAACTTTAATCATTTGGAAATTATAAACAAACACTGCACAAACTTATTTCAGGCTCACGCCGAGGGTCACAATGTCTTCTATGACTTTCTAGGATGGTTTATGATTTTCTACACACAAAGCACAAGCATTATTATAAATATGGTTGTCAGTGTGGTAGCGCTCCTTGCGGTTGGCATCTCTTTATACTTTATGTCTGCTAGATCCGGCTGCAGTTGGAAGGGTGTCCTGGTGCGTTTTGGCATTGTATTTGGCATACAGATTGTCTCTCTGGCTTTGGCTCTGGGCCTGGTGCTGCTAGTTGCGGTTTTCATGGACGGAGTGGAAAGATCGCTGAGTTGGTTCACACAGATTTGGCTCATAATCGGCTTGTATTTGTTTCCCATCATCTTTGGCATGAGCATTCTGCCTGCGCTCTATCTGGAAAAGACCAAAAAGGATCCACTCAGTCTAGGATTTCGTATACAGCTATTTATGCACTCCCACTGCGTTTTCCTAGTAATTCTGATGATTGTCCTGACTGCCCTTGAAATACGATCGGCCTATTTCATAATGCTTTGCGTTTTCTTTGACATTATAGCGCTAATTGTAAATTTGATAACTAAATGGCATCGCAAAGGTAAGATAAACTAACCATTCAGAGTATCTCAAGCTCTAAATACTTTGTCTTTTAGCTTATTGGTTTGCCATTGCCGTCACAGTCTGTCAGATACTGCCCTTCACTTACTTCACCTACATCTGCACGGCGACACTTAAGACTCTGATCCCAATGCAGGGTCGTTCTGGTTCGTCATCTAATCCGGAATTGTCCATAGCACTTATAATGTGGTTGTTTTCCCTTATGTTTGCTGGCTTTATTGTGAGTATTCTAATCTCAGTAATATTCGAAAAATAACAGTGCTATTTTTGACAAAAAAAAAACAGGTGCCACTCATTATGTTTTTCCGGAAAAGTATAACAATTGTCCTGTGCTTCCTGGCTGGAACAATTCTGTTCATTATCATCGCAGTCACTCCCGCTGGCTTTCCCTACCAGCCCAAGACATCAGTGCAACGCTACTCTCTGATAGTAAGCTGGGCTCTCAAGCATATTTCATCATCTGTGGATCTTACTCAGTTATTTCTTATTTTTATTGCAGCATGTACATCGGGTACTGCACAATGCAGATGGCAGCACACGCATTGATGAGAGCGGCGTCTATGTTTATCCGCAGGATCGACGCTACAACATAGCCGAAGGTATGTCTCTCTGTAGGCCAGTAGAATCGAACACTTTCAAATCTTTGCACACTTTTTAGACGAAATCAATTCAATTGGCGAAACACACAAGGTTAGCGAGTTCTGCGATGAGGAAATGTTCTGCGGCATGCCATTATATAATCACCGTTGGCACAAGGCTCGCGAGTATAGCCTTTGGATACCAATAAGCGAAAAGCCAATGATACCGTCGGCTTATCCAATTTTGACCCTTCAAGAAACCACAGAGTTTGAAGGCGCCATGCAGAGAAGATTCAACTTCTCGTTGACCGGTCCTGATCACATGACCATTTTTGTGAATGTTAAAAACGATGCAAAGCTGCTGGACTGGTCCTTCAATGAGACGTTAATAAAGGAAAATGAGCCACCGCCACATTTTGTGTACTTCTCCTATGGTCTGGATAACAGTGCTCTCGAATTCACAATCGATGTTGAGGTTCGTGTAGTGCATACATACTTTTGTGTAAATCTCAGTAAAACTAATCTTATGTAAATTACAGAAGACGACTTCAACGTTTGACACACCCACTTTGGAAATTGGCATTGGTGGTCATTGGGTGCATCATGAGATCACGAGATCTCAAGTCCTGGGTGCACAACTTGATCGCTTTCCTTCTTACACCTATGTACAGGCCTGGGTAGGAACCTACGAGAGCTGGTATTTCTAAGGCGGCCATCGACAGAAATTAAATAAATAATATAATGGATTTTGATATTAATTTACCAAGATGTTTTACGATTATCGAATCAAATCCTAATTAATTTTAGTGTTACATTGATAGAATCTGATAAATATATACACAAACATAAATATATTTACATATTCATATTATTTTGGTACGTTATGGGTATGTCTAAATACAGAATCTAACTGGAAATTATTGGCAATGTTTCAATAAACTAACTGAAATCGAAGCTCAGCTCTAAGTAAAACAAAACGAGGGCTCTTTAGTGATCAATTAATATATATTTTAATACAACGAAAACTAAAATTTTAATTAAAGAATAAGAAAAAATAGGCCCTAGCTATCGTCAACGAAATATATTTTCTGTTTAATTTCTTTCGGTGTACTTTGCGTCATATGGCAATTAAAGATAACGACGCTGATTTAAAAAAGCTTTCGATGACAACACTTTCCAACCACACTTTTAAACGACAAAAAAATGTCAAAATAAGGAGTGCTCCGGATTTTTGAGGAAACAGATATCGAAGAGAGAGAGAGAGATAGAGAAAGTTGGAAAAAAAACTAAAAAAATTATAATTATATATGTTTGTGTAAACAAAAAAGCTTTCGTCAAAGCAATTAGATTTAAGCACATTCCATAGAAGATAAAAGACTCACCATAAAACTGTTTTATAATCACGGTACTTTTGAAAACTTAGATATCGTGAATACAATATAACTCATGCTTGATGACTGAACATTTTATCAAACCATGATTATTGAATATCAAAACAATGCCGCCTATAATCAAAGAGCTTCCTTAGTACAATAAACTGGTCACCACCAAACAATCGGCAGATTCAAAAGTTTCGCATTTTTATTATATACATATGTGCATATTTAGTAGTTTAGTAGTATTTTCCCTTTGCAAGTCGCAGACATTATCTTAAATTAGAAGCAGATTTTACTCAAAAGTTATCGCTGTCACCACAAATCAAATTATTATATTTAAGAAATTTGAAAATATTGATGTTTCACCACTGCCAATGATTTAAAGTTCAAAATCAGCCCTCGCTCTTTTTATTAGCGTATGCA
The DNA here is from genome assembly GCA_035042185.1 of Drosophila kambysellisi. Taxonomy (NCBI): domain Eukaryota; kingdom Metazoa; phylum Arthropoda; class Insecta; order Diptera; family Drosophilidae; genus Drosophila; species Drosophila kambysellisi. The sequence goes on from JAWNLS010001251.1 coordinate 9,722,661, forward strand.
CGTTCACATTATACGATATTTTTATTGACCAATTTATGGATTCTTATTCACTAAAGCTATGTTCCGTTTGGACTTGATTGCTATAAAAAAGGCACACAACCGATTTACGGAGTAGTTCAACTTTAACAATCGCTGGACTCACCAAAGAAAAACTTTGCATGCTCACAAAATGTGTGACAACGAGAAGCTTGTAAGAACAACCAAGTTACCCAATTAATGTGTAACTCTTTTAATTCCACTAACACCATATATATATATATAGATATGTAATGAATCGGGCAGACCAATTGTGGATTCTTCTCGATATGTGGATAAAAAACAGACGGAAGCAAAGCTACCCTGGTACTTTGCCACTGGATTCCTATTATTTTGGGGACTCCTCTTTTTCGCTGTTGTGATACCATTCTTCAATCGGTTACCAACGGCATTGACAATGGAGGACTCTAAAGATAATGTATTCATTGCGGAACGTGCCTACAAAAATCTGTACGCTCTTTCGAATATTGGAACCAAAATGGTGGGCAGTAAGGAAAATGAGATTGTGGCTGTAGAGTACCTGCTTAAGGAGTTGAACCAAATTAAAGAAGACTCAATGAAAGAATACTTCGATATTGAAATTGACGTATCTCAAGTTTCCGGGCAGTTTTTGTATCAAAACACGATTAACATGTACCAGGGAGTTCAAAATGTTGCCGTGAAACTAACTTCAAAGAACAGCAAGAGCGATTCCTACCTCCTACTTAATAGCCACTTCGATTCTAAGCCGGAAACTCCATCAGCCGGAGACGATTGCTTCATGGTATCAACCATGCTGGAAGTTCTGCGTGTTATGTCAACGACAAAACAAACCTTCGAAAATCCCATAGTCTTCTTGTTCAATGGGGCAGAGGAAAGTTCAATGCTGGCCTCCCATGGCTTCGTAAATCAACACAAATGGGCGCCAAACCTCAAGTGCGGTATTTTATTTTCTTATTTAAATATAAAACTAACCATATTGATTCTAGAGCCGTCATTAATCTTGATGCTGGTGGAAGTGGAGGCCGAGAAATTCTCTTTCAAAGTGGTCCCAAAAATTCTTGGCTTGTGGATGTAAGAATTTTTAATACTTATAACAATCACGATCTTAATACAAAATACCATATAGTATTATAATAGCCATGTAAAACATCCCTTTGGCCATACCGTGGGTGAGGAAATTTATCAGACTGGTGCGCTCCCATCGGATTCGGACTATACTCAATTTAAAACCCATATGCCTGGTATGTAGTAAAAACATTAAGTGACCTCACAAAATAAATCTTTGAAATGTCTTTCTATACATATTAAATAGGTTTGGACATCGGTCAGTGTGTCAATGGTTTTATATACCACACCAAATATGACACAATTGATGTGATACCTCGGGAATCTTTGCAGAACACCGGTGAAAATATTCTTGGACTAGTTCGAGGTTTGTCTAATGCAACCGAATTGCAAAATAGTGAGGTATAAACATGACTTTTTAAATCTTAGTAAGTACTAAATTGTGGTGTATTCACTATTTAATTCCCAGATGCACAACAAAGGAAACGCTGTCTACTTCGACTTCCTAGGCATATACTTCATCCATTATTCAGAGACTACAGGAATATATTTGAACTATGGTGTTGCAGCAGCTACTACCATTTTGATATTTCTTTCAATGTCTCGCATGGCAGTTGTTTCCAACACATCCACCTGCCATGTGATGCGCTGGTTTATATTGGTTTTAGTCATCCAGTCAATGTCTCTAGTACTCGGATTAGTCCTTCCCGTATTGGTTTCAAATGTCTTTGACAATTTGGGACTATCGCTTACTTACTATAGTGCACATTTGCTGGTGATCGGCTTGTTTGTGTGCCCGTCACTTATTGGACTCAGTTTACCCATAACTATGTATTACAGTTTACAGTGTAACGTAAGTTAAAGATCTTGCATTATGCGACTTTATACATTTATTTACCTCTCAATTCTCATCCGCAGCGTAAAATCCCAACAGCCTACGATATCCAGCTGTCTTTGCATGCGCATGCTTTCATCCTGTCATTTATCGCAATTTATCTTACAGCGTGTGGCCTCCGATCCACATACATTTTAGTCATACCACTAATATTCTACATAGCATCCTTGACTGTCAATTTGTTGACTACTCTGCACGATCGTGGTTATGCATGGACAGCTCTGCACACGGCAAGCCAAATAATCCCTTTCTTATACAGCGGATACCTCTTCTATCTTATCTTTGTGGTTTTAACGCCGATGATTGGTCGATCTGGTAGTTCGACCAACCATGACCTTAAAATTGCTGCCGTGGCAGCAATAGGAACGATCCTTTCATTTGGATTTTTGGTAAATATACTATTTAAATCCGCTAAATCAAACCGTATATAACATTTTATCATCACAGGTCCCGCTTATAAATACTTTCCGACGGCCCAGCTTTGTGGTGTTGTCTCTGCTTGTAATCACAGCTGTATCTATGTACTTAGCCAGTAGCACGCAAATAGGTTTCCCCTACAGACCAAAGACCAATGGTCATCGAGTTTCGTACCTGGTAAGTGTGATATACTCAAAAGAACGGATTTCATTTATTCCATATGTTGCCTATCATTTCAGCATGTGCGAAAAATGTTCTACGAGTATGATGGATCCCTAATTAGGGATGAGTCTGGCTACCTGTTTAATTTTCAAGACAGACTTGAAGAAAAACCACTGCTGAACACAAATGTGGATCTTACTGGCTTAGTTAGCATTAAAACGGAATGCGAGAAACACATGATGTGTGGCATGCCGTTGTATGATTACCGCTATGTTGAGAATCGTCTACAAAGCAAATGGCTTCCACGATCTGAGCCGATTTTACTACCAGGGGTGACAACACTGGAAGTACTGAGAAAAACCATTATAAATTCTACCACTGTACTATTTGAGTTCCATTTAATGGGTCCAGCTCAGATGAGTTTGTTTATTGAACCATATGAAGATGTTACAATACTGGATTGGTCATTCTTACACAGCTATCTTGAGAAGCCCCCGCCAAATCCACTCTCCTACCATATTTTCTTTAACTACGGCATTGATTCGTCACCCTTAAAGTTCTTCATTGAAATTTCGGTAAGATATACATATGCTAAGCTAGAATATATCCGTTTTTATTTATTTTCATTTTAATCTGTAGAAAGCGAATGGAAACTTTAACGTACCTCTGTTACAACTTGGAGTGTCGGGACATTTTGTTGGAAATAAGGGTGATGAACTGAGTATGAAGTTTGCATCATCATTTCCGTCCATTTCAATCGTGGCCAGTTGGCCTTCCTCATATCAACGATATATTTTTTAATTTTACTAATGCATTGTAATAAAATGTTATTTAAAAATGTAAATAAAATCCTCATAGCTTTTTAAGGAACTCAGAACTGTTGTCTAATTTAGTAAAACCAATCAATCAATTCAATTTACTTTAATCGGCTTACAAAATAGTTACCATTCTTAGACGAATGTTTTCGCTCTCTGAGCAAATTTTGCCTCCAGACTTAACCATCTTGGATATAGTAAACAAAATCATTTTAAATTCTACGACAGTGCGCTTTGAGTTCAGATTCCTTTCACCTCAACCCTATGAAGAAGTGGCATTAAGTGACTGATCTTTGCAAACCACCACCATACGTATATTTTTCACATATGGCATTGATTGGTCGCCTTTAAATTTATTTGCAATTATCGGTAAAATATAATACTTCCTATTTCAATTTCAATCATTATGATTCTGAAACATAATGGCGACTTTGATGTATCGTTATTTCAACTGGGAATGTCGAAATATTTTATGAACAAAGACGATGTCGAAAGTGTGGAGTTCGAATCTTAATTTTTCCTTAATTCTGGATGAATGGACCACATTGAACCAGCGCTACATTTCCAAAAATTTTAATATGTTACGAAAAGTTTTGCATTTACATGATTAAAAATGCTGTAAGACTTTCTTTCTACAAAATAAATACTAATATTATACTACATTAATAGAATATTCAATTTTTCTTTATGTTTGCCGTGCAGTAATTTAATTTAATTTTGTTCATGCTCATTGTCACTTAAAAAGTTGTTTTTTTTTTTAGACTTACCAAAATTAGTTAAGTTAATGTTTTTAACCTTGAGAAAGCATAATTACACATTACTGACCTCACTTAGTGTATATGCTTTGGATCAGCTTTTGAGCTATGTTCACAAGTTTTCAGATTATAAGAACATAAATTCGATGTTCATAAGTTAGCAAACTCAGGTTAGAAAGGTGTACCATTTTAAAGAAGTGTCTGAACACTTTGAGCAACAGTCACAAATACTTAACTCATAGAGAATTTCACAGGTACTTAAATGATTTGAGTTTCAGTTCAGCGATGCACTGTCTTTTATTAAGCATAATTCTAATGATCCTACAAATTTTTATTTAATCGAGATATCATTTATATTTTTATACATAGACGATATGCATTGCCCTTACTAAAATCATTTTGGTTACACGAGGCGGTTATTATGCCATAAATCTATGGTTTAATAAAATTGTTATTTCGATAAGCTTTAAGTTATTAATCAGGGTTCGAGTTAGTGTTGGGTGCGTGTCGTGTTTAATTTTGAGATAGTAACAGGCACGACACATAGTGCTTAAAGCAATCAAATGCTAGACCCTATAAATGTTATTATTATTGAATTGGCCATTTAAAATCGTAATTACCTCCTTCTGATTACATTTTCTGACAACCATATAAGTGGTCTACAGTTCCTTCAGCTCATTAGTTAATCAGTAAAGCTCATTTGAGAAACCTCGTACTGACCTTAAGAAAGAATATGGGTGACAAGGAGAAACTTGTAAGTACCTTCCAAAGTGAAAATTAATATCAAGTAACTTCGTAATTCTCAACTACGTCTAGATCTCAGACGAATTAGTCGAAGCTCACAAAAATGTGGTCAAAAAGGAGGCTGATGCAAAGTTACCCTGGTACTTCGCCAGTGGGTTCCTGCTATTCTGGGGACTTCTCTTTTTCGCCGTTGTAATACCATTCTTCTATCGGTTACCCACGGCAATGACAATGGAGGACGCCAAGAAAAATGTATTCATTGCAGAACGTGCATACAAAAATTTGTACACTCTATCTAACATTGGTACCAAATTGGAGGGCAGTGATGAAAATGAGGTTCAGGCAGTTAACTTCATTATGAATGAGCTAACGCAGATTAAAGCCAATCTATTGGAGGACTATTTCGAAATGGAAATTGACTTGTCGCGAGCATCTGGTACATTCCCATATAAGACTGTGCTGAACATGTACCAAGGCGTCCAAAACATTGCTGTGAAAATAACTCCAAAAAACAGCACAAGCAAATCCTATCTGCTCGTAAATAGCCACTTCGATTCAAAGCCGGAAACTCCGTCAGCGGGTGACGCCGGTTTCATGATAGTCACGATGTTGGAAGTTTTACGTGTAATTTCAACAACAAAACAAACCTTCGATCATCCGATCGTCTTTCTGTTCAATGGAGCTGAAGAAAGTTCTATGCAGGCTTCTCATGGATTTATTACCCAACACAAATGGATGCCATATTGCAAGTAAGCTACATGTGTCCTTATATCAACAGTAACAATAGACTTATATTAACGATTAAAATCGCAGAGCTTTTGTTAACATTGAAGGTGCTGGCAGTGGAGGCCGAGAAATTCTATTTCAGAGTGGTCCCAACCACTCATGGCTTGTAAAAGTAAGTTATCTCATTCGCAATCTATGTTGAAAACGACTTAAAGTATTATTTCAATTTAAACAGTACTACAAAAAATATATCAAGCATCCTCTCGCCACAACCATGGCCGAGGAAATCTTCCAATCAGGCATTGTACCATCGGATACAGACTTCCGTCAGTTTAACTTATATGGCAATATTCCTGGTAAGTGGCACTGAAATTCTGATCTACAAATAGTATTTCCATTGGAAAGAACTCATCCTCTTATAGGTTTGGACATGGCGCAATTTATAAATGGATTTGTATACCATACCAAGTACGACACAATTGATGTGATCCCTCGTGAATCCTTACAGAATACTGGTGACAATGTTCTCAGTTTGGTTCGAGGTTTGGCAAATGCATCCGAATTGCACGATACATCGGTAAACTAATAATTTCTGAGACTTTTCTATGATTTACATGGAATTTTTCTTTTCCATTTCTCTTAACAGGCCAATAAGGCAGGACATGCAATCTTTTTTGACTTCTTGGGGATCTACTTCGTGCACTATTCCGAGTCTACGGGAACATTATTGAACTATGGCGTTTCTGGAGCTGCTCTTATTTTGGTATTCGTTTCAATGTGGCGCATGGCAGCTGTTTCTCACGTATCCATCTGTCAAGTGCTATTCTGGTTTATACTGGTTCTAGTCCTCCAGATAATCTCTTTTGTGCTCGGACTGGCGCTTCCCGCAGTAGTAGCTTATGTATTCGATAGTTTGGGACTTTCGCTTACATACTATAGCACTCCTTGGCTTGTGATCTGTTTATATGTGTGCCCTTCCCTCATTGGCCTCAGTTTGCCCATAACTATCTACTATAGTTTGCAGCGTAACGTAAGTTCCAACTCTAGTCTTATGTTTCCTTGCAACATATATTTATCTATATATTTCTCTCCAGGATAAAATATCAAATTCCTACCATGTCCAACTGGCATTGCATTCTCAGGCACTCGTCTTGGCACTACTCGCCGTTGGTGTTACAATGTTTGGCTTGCGTTCCTCATACATTTTCGTCATTCCTCTAATTTTCTACATTATATCTTTGGCCATTAATTTGTTGACTACTTTGCACGATCGTGGTTATGCCTGGACAGGTCTTGTGAAGGCGAGTCAGATAATTCCTTTCTTGTACAGTAGCTACCTCTTCTATACATTTATTGTGGTTCTCACTCCAATGGGTGGTCGTGCGGGCAGTTCCTCCAATCGGGACTTGTATATTGCAGTCCTGGCAGCAGTAGGATCGGTTCTTTCATTTGGTTTCTTGGTAAGGTTACTTGGTGAGATTTGTGTTTTAAGTGCTTAACAACTATTCTGATTTACAGATGCCGCTAATCAATACTTTCCGACGACCCAGCGTTGTGGTGTTTACTCTCCTTGCAATCACTGCGGTTGGCATGTACTTAGCCAGCAGTACTCAGATCGGATTTCCTTATAGGCCAAAGACCAGCGGACAGCGAGTTGCATATCTGGTAAGTTTCCTATATAGTTGACACAAAGCTAGTAGTCCATCAAAAAATAGGTTTGTCATTTCAGCAAGTGCGAAATAAGTTCTACGAATATGATGGTACCTTAAGTAAGGATGAGTCTGGCTATCTGTTTAATTTCCAAGATCGACGGGAGGAGAAACCACTAATGGGCACAAGGGTCAACCTAACTGGCTTGGTTAGCATTAAGTCTAATTGCGAGACTCACATGATGTGTGGCATGCCCCTGTATGATTACCGCTATGTACAAAATCGTCTACAAAGTAAATGGCTACCACGCACAGATGACATGGAAGTACCAGACTCTACAACATTGGAATTGCTAAACAAAACTGCTATTAATGCTACGACTGTGCGATTTGAGTTTAAGGTGGAAGGTACTTCTCATATGAGTTTCTTTATTCAACCCTATGAGGATGTGGAAATCAGCAACTGGTCGTTTTCCCAGGAATATCTCGACAATCCACCAGCTTCACCACTAGCATACCATATTTACTTTACACATGGCATTGATAGCTCCCCATTGAACTTCTTTATAGAAATTTCGGTAAGTGATGAATTATTAAGTTTCATATTTAAATTGAACGTTTCTTAAACAAATAATTGTTGTAGAAAGCGAACGGTGACTTCAACGTACCGGTTATGCAACTGGGGGTGTCGGTACATCACATCGGAACAGAGGGAGACGCAAAAAGCGTGCAGTTCGCCTCCTCATTCCCCTCTTATGCTATTTTGGCGCAGTGGCCTGTTTTATACCAACGCTACATATTTTAATTGTTAAATATCCCAAAGATATAAATATTCATAAATAAAGAAAAAATTGTATGCTATCGTATGTAACTTTTGATTTGAAACCCCTTTCAATCGTTGATGTTTTCGATTTAATTACTAAAAATCATTATATCTGTAGATGTTTTACAACTCTTATTACATTTCTCAGTGAGACGGTCAATGTAAAAATAAGAAAAAATATAAAAACTCAATTTAAATACCTTTTTCTCTCTCTGAGCCAATTTTGCGACCAGACTTAACCACCTTGGGCCAGTGTGCTTTGAGTTCAGATTCCTTTCACATGACATTGATAATTCAACCCTATGAAGAAGTGGTATTAAGTGACTGATATTTACAAACCACCACCACCTTTAAATTTATTTCCAATTATCGGTAAAATATAATACTTCCTATTTCAATTTCAATCAATGGTATATTTTTATGATTCTGAAACATAATGGCGACTTTATAGTATCGTTATTTCCACTGGGAATGTCGAAATAATTTATGAACAAAGACGATGCCCAAAGTGTGGAGTTCGCCTCTTCCCTTTTCTTCAATTCTGGATCAATGGACTACTAATATTATACTACTTTACTACACTTAAAAAGTTGTATTTTGTTGTAGACTTACCAAAATTAGTTAAGTTCATGTTTTTAACCTTGAGAAAGCAGAATTACACATTACTGACCTCACTAAGTGTGTATGCTTTGGATCAGCTTTTGAGCTATGTTCACAAGTTGCAGATTATAAGAACATAAATTCGATGTTCATAAGTTAGCAAACTCAGGTTAGAAAGGTGTACCATTTTAAAGAAGTGTCTGAACACTTTGAGCAACAGTCACAAATACTTAACTCATAGAGAATTTCACAGGTACTTAAATGATTTGAGTTTCAGTTCAGCGATGCACTGTCTTTTATTAAGCATAATTCTAATGATCCTACAAATGTTTATTAAATCGAGATATCATTTATATTTTTATACATACACGATATGCATTGCCCTTACTAAAATCATTTTGGATACACGAGGCGGTTATTATGCCATAAATCTATGGTTTAATAAAATTGTTATTTCGATAAGCTTAAAGTTATTCATTAGGGTTCGAGTTAGTGTTGGCTGCGTGTCGTGTTTAATTTTGAGACAGTAACAAGCACGACACATAGCAACATATTTTTAGTAACGATATATGTTTGAATATTAAAAGAAAATATGTATCTATTAAAATAATTTTATTTTTTAACATAGTATTTTGGAAGTTAACTGCCTTAATCTTTGGAAAATATTCAAAAGGTTGTTAGGCGTCAACTATAAATGACTTTATTATCACGTTTATCGCACTCATTTATAAATTGTTTTTATCAAACATTTTATTATAAAAATTTGCTTTTATAAAACTTTTTATGATTGCGATTTTCGATAAAATCGCTCCGCATTTATCATATGCCTTTTGTAAGACTTTGGCATCACATCAGAACAGAATCGTTTCCAATCAAAACAATATGGAAGACAAAGAGAATCTTGTAAGACCCAAATGATTTCATATCTTAAAGTACATTTATTTTATATTCACTCACTATGTATAGATATCTGATAAATCTGAGGAATCTACCGAAGAGATGGTAAAATCAAAGGCGAACGAAATTTTACCCTGGTACTTTGCAAGTGGTTCCCTTTTATTTTGGGGACTTCTCTTTTTCGCCGTTGTAATACCATTCTTCTATCGGTTGCCAACAGCCCTAACAATGGAGGACGCAAATAAAAATGTATTCATTGCAGAACGTGCTTACAAAAATTTGTATACCTTATCAAATATTGGTACCAAATTGCTCGGAAGTATGGAAAATGAGTTCGATGCAGTGAACTTTATATTAAATGAGCTAAAAAAGATTAAAGAAGATCTACTAGAAGACTATTTCGATGTCGAAATTGACTTATCTCAAGCATCTGGTGCATACTCGTATAACACAAGGATAAATGTATATCAAGGCGTTCAAAACATCGCTGTAAAATTAACGCCCAAGACCAGCACAAGCGAGTCCTACCTCCTTGTAAATAGCCACTTCGATTCTAAGCCAGCTACGCCGTCAGCGGGTGACGCCGGTTTCATGATAGTCACGATGCTGGAAGTTTTGCGTGTAATTTCAACAACAAAACAAACATTTGATCATCCGATCGTCTTTCTCTTTAATGGAGCTGAGGAAGTTGGTCTACTAGCTAGTCATGGATTTATAACTCAACACAAATGGGCTCCATACTGCAAGTAAGTCAGTATAGCTCACAATATCAGAAAAATATTAACTTTTAACATGTTCACTACTTTTGCAGAGCCGTCGTGAATCTTGATGCTTGTGGCAGTGGTGGTCGAGAAATTCTATTTCAAAGTGGTCCGAACCACCCATGGCTTGTCAACGTAAGTCATATTAATAACAAATATAATCCAAATAGGTTATTAACATTTTAAACAGTACTATAAAAAATACATCAAACATCCATTCGGCACAACCTTGGGCGAGGAAATCTTCCAATCAGGCATCATTCCATCGGATACAGACTTTCGACAGTTTAAAACATATGGCAAAATTCCTGGCAAGTTACATTGAGATTCTGAATTTTTATTGGTATTTTTAATTTAAATGACTCATACTCTTATAGGCTTGGACATGGCGCAAATTATTAATGGATTTGTATACCACACCAAGTACGACACAATTGATGTGATACCTCGAGAATCCTTGCAGAATACTGGTGACAATATTCTCAATTTGGTTCGCGGTTTGGCAAATGCAACTGAATTACATGATACAAAAGTAAAAGCTAAATTTCGTGTCTCTTAGTTCAAGTTTCACTAATGAAACTATTTAACTTACAGGCACACCAAACTGGACAAGCTATTTTCTTCGACTTTCTGGGAATATACTTGGTGAATTATTCAGAGGCTATGGGAAAAATTATTAACTTTAGCGCTTCTGGAGCTGCTTTTATTTTGATCTACGTTTCAATGTGGCGAATGGCTGTGGTTTCCCACGTTTCCATTTGCCACGTGGTCCGCTGGTTTATCCTGGTTCTTGTCATTCAGCTTATCTCCTCTATACTCGGAATGGCACTTCCTTTAATAGTTGCACATTTGTTTGACAATTTGGGACTATCACTGACTTACTATAGCACTCCCCTACTGGTGATCGGCTTATATGTGTGCCCGTCCCTGATTGGCCTCAGTTTGCCCATAACTATGTATCGCTCTATACATCGCAACGTAAGTTTATTATTTGTTACTTACAATAACACATTTACTTATTATATTTTCTATCAGCAGGATAAAATATCAAATTTCTACCATGTCCAACTGGCATTGCATGCCCAGGCAGTCATCTTGGCTCTGCTCACCATTGGTCTTACAACATTTGGATTGCGTTCCTCATACATTTTCGTCATTCCATTATCTTTCTACATCTTATCCTTGGCTCTTAATTTAATAACTACTCTACACGATCGTGGCTATGCCTGGACAGGTCTACTTAAGGCAAGCCAAATTATCCCTTTCGTGTACAGCAGCTATATTTTCTATATATTAGTTGTGATTCTTACACCAATGGGTGGTCGTTCGGGCAGTTCCTCAAATTGGGACTTATATATTGCAGCAACGACAGCAGCAGGAACGGTTCTTTCGTTTGGATTTTTGGTACTAACTGAGCTCTTCACTATTTTAAAAACTTACTAACTTGTCTGATCTACAGATACCTCTTATAAATACTTTCCGACGACCCAGCTTTGTGGTGTTGTCCCTGCTTGTATTCACAGCCCTCTCAATGTATTTAGCGGGTAGTACACAAATCGGATTCCCATATAAGCCAAAGACCAATGGCCAGCGAGTTTCGTACCTGGTAAGAGCGATATTTTCAAAAATCTAACTTTATTCATTAAATATATTGCTTATCATTCTAGCAAGTGCGAAATATGTTCTACGAGTACGATGGCACTCTCAGTAAGGATGAGTCTGGCTATTTGTTTAATTTCCAAGACAAACTGCGAGAAAAACCACTTTTGGGCACCAAGGTTGACCTGAGTGGCTTGGTTGGCATTGAATCGAATTGCGATACTCACATGATGTGCGGCATGCCGGTTCCCGGCGTAAGTCGACTTAACAGCAAATGGTTACCGCGCTCTGAGCCAATTGTGCCTCCAGCATTAACCACGTTGGATGCGGTAAATAAAACCATTGTTAATTCTACGACAGTGCGCTTTGAGTTCAAGTTGAAAGGACCCTCTCAAATGAATTTGGTAATTCAACCTTATGAAGATGTGACTTTGAGTAACTGGTCATTCATGAACAATTCAAAACCACCGCCATCAACTACACCATACGTTATCTATTTCAAATACGGCATTGATATCTCATCATTAAATTTCTTTTTGGAATTATCGGTAAGATATGGTATTGGCACTTAATACTTCAATTAATGTTTAATTTTAAACCTTTAGAAACCGAATGGCGACTTTAATGTACCCTTGTTCCAACTGGGGATCTCGGCACATTATATAACAGATGTTGGAGATGCCCAAAGTATTGAGTTCGCGTCTTCATTTCCCTCTTATTCAATTCTGGATCAATGGCCTGCATTATACTTGCGATACATTTTCTAAGCTTTACAAATTTTTAACGAATAAAGATTTAAAGATTGTATCTCAAATTAGCAGTTTATAGGGTCTATATTGCTTGAAGTTAACTTAGAAACACTCAAGCAAATAGGTCGATAAGACCTTATAACTTATAAATGAATTAAATTCGATTTGGTTTTTATCAACAGATTTAATTAAACATTAATTGGACTCTGTGCAAAACCCAATAAACTGCTGTTTATTTTCAAGCTTTGATTTATCATCGTGTTAGCAGTTTAAGAATATGTGAAAAAAGTATGCAAAAAATCGTTTGGACCGCCGTAATTTATTCACATATGTATGCCATTAAACTATAAAACAATTAATTAAGAATTCTGATACACATGTTAATTTGTATTGTATTGTATTGTATTTTAGTATATACATATGTGTATTGTTTGATTCGTGGTGCCACTTAGAAGTGTATATACACTAAGATCCACAGTGGTTCATCGATGCAATTAGTCAACCTTAAAGTTGGTATGACTTGGTATGATTAATTACACTGTGCAATACTTATGTCAAATTTTACTGTTCATTCAACTTGAGAAACTCCAACAAACTCCGAGCTTCGGTATTGATATCTAGTCATTAAACTTATTTTTAAAAACTAGTATGTATTTATTTTAAACTATGCTACTTTGACTGAATGGTCTGTCTACCTACGATTGCCGGCACTTTTCATCTCATTAATATTATATTTATAGTTTTGAGATATTTAACAATTAAAATATGTAGCGTTGGTATAAAACAGGCCACTGCGCCAAAATAGCATAAGAGGGGAATGAGGAGGCGAACTGCACGCTTTTTGCGTCTCCCTCTGTTCCGATGTGATGTACCGACACCCCCAGTTGCATAACCGGTACGTTGAAGTCACCGTCCGGTTTCTATAATAATTATTTGTGTGAGAAGCGTTTAAATTTGAAAGTTAATAATTCATCACTTACCGATAATTCTATGAAGAAGTTCAATGGGGAGCTATCAATGCCATGTGTGAAGTAAATATGGTATGCTAGTGGTGAAGCTGGTGGCTTGTCAAGATATTTCCGCGAAAACGACCAGTTGCTGATTTTCACATCCTCATAGGGTTGAATAAAGAAACTCATGTGAGAAGAACCTTCCACCTTAAACTCAAATCGCACAGTCGTAGCATTAATAGCAGTTTTGTTTAGCAATTCCAATGTTGTAGAGTCTGGTACTTCCATGTCATCTGTGCGTGGTAGCCATTTACTTTGTAGACGATTTTGTACATAGCGGTAATCATACAGGGGCATGCCACACATCATGTGAGTCTCGCAATTAGACTTAATGCTAACCAAGCCAGTTAGGTTGACCCTTGTGCCCATTAGTGGTTTCTCTTCCCGTCGATCTTGGAAATTAAACAGATAGCCAGACTCATCCTTACTTAAGGTACCATCGTATTCGTAGAACTTATTTCGCACTTGCTGAAATGACAAACATATTTTTGGACGGACTACTAGCTTTGAGTCAACTATATAGGAAACTTACCAGATATGCAACTCGCTGTCCGCTGGTCTTTGGCCTATAAGGAAATCCGATCTGAGTACTGCTGGCTAAGTACATGCCAACCGCAGTGATTGCAAGGAGAGTAAACACCACAACGCTGGGTCGACGGAAAGTATTGATTAGCGGCATCTGTAAATCAGAATAGTTGTTGAGCACTTAAAACACAAATCTCAGCAAGTAACCTTACCAAGAAACCAAATGAAAGAACCGATCCTACTGCTGCCAGGACTGCAATATACAAGTCCCGATTGGAGGAACTGCCCGCACGACCACCCATTGGAGTGAGAACCACAATAAATGTATAGAAGAGGTAGCTACTGTACAAGAAAGGAATTATCTGACTCGCCTTCACAAGACCTGTCCAGGCATAACCACGATCGTGCAAAGTAGTCAACAAATTAATGGCCAAAGATATAATGTAGAAAATTAGAGGAATGACGAAAATGTATGAGGAACGCAAGCCAAACATTGTGACACCAACGGCGAGTAGTGCCAAGACGAGTGCCTGAGCATGCAATGCCAGTTGGACATGGTAGGAATTTGATATTTTATCCTGTAGAAAAATGTATAGATAAATATATGTTGCAAGGAAACATAAGACTAGAGTTGGAACTTACATTACGCTGCAAACTATAGTAGATAGTTATGGGCAAACTGAGGCCAATAAGGGAAGGGCACACATATAAACAGATCACAAGCCAAGGAGTGCTATAGTATGTAAGCGAAAGCCCCAAACTATCGAATACATATGCTACTACTGCGGGAAGCGCCAGTCCGAGCACAAAAGAGATTATCTGGAGGACTAGAACCAGTATAAACCAGAATAGCACTTGACAGATGGATACGTGAGAAACAGCTGCCATGCGCCACATTGAAACGAATACCAAAATAAGAGCAGCTCCAGAAACGCCATAGTTCAATAATATTCCCGTAGACTCGGAATAGTGCACGAAGTAGATCCCCAAGAAGTCAAAAAAGATTGCATGTCCTGCTTTATTGGCCTGTGAAGAGAAATTGAAAAGAAAAATTCCATGTAAATCATAGAAACGTTTGAGAAATTATTTGTTTACCGATGTATCGTGCAATTCGGATGCATTTGCCAAACCTCGAACCAAACTGAGAACATTGTCACCAGTATTCTGTAAGGATTCACGAGGGATCACATCAATTGTATCGTACTTGGTGTGCAATACGAATCCATTAATAAACTGCGCCATGTCCAAACCTATAAGAGCACGAGTTCTTTCCAATGGAAATACTATTTGTAGATCAGAATTTCAGTGCCACTTACCAGGAATATTGCCATATAAGTTAAACTGACGGAAGTCTGTATCCGATGGTATAATGCCTGATTGAAAAATTTCCTCGGCCATGGTTGTGGCGAGAGGATACTTGATATATTTTTTGTAGTACTGTTTAAAATAAAGTAATACTTTAAATCGATTTCAATCGCGATTGCAAATGAGATAACTTACTTTTACAAGCCATGAGTGGTTGGGACCACTCTGAAATAGAATTTCTCGACTTCCACCGCCAGCACCTTCAAGGTTAACGACAGCTCTTAGATTTTAATCGTTATTATAAGTTTAGTGTTATTATTTATATAAGGTCATATGTAGCTTACTTGCAGTATGGCATCCATTTGTGTTGGGTAATAAATCCATGAGAAGCCTGCATAGCACTTTCTTCAGCTCCATTGAACAGAAAGACGATCGGGTGATCGAAGGTTTGTTTTGTTCTGGAAATTACACGTAAAACTTCCAACATCGTGACTATCATGAAACCGGCGTCACCCGCTGACGGAGTTTCTGGCTTAGAATCGAAGTGGCTATTTACGAGCAGATAGGATTCGCTTGTGCTGTTTTTTGGAGTTATTTTCACAGCAATGTTTTGGACGCCTTGGTACATGTTCAACATAGTCTTATATGGGAATGCACCAGATGCTCGCGACAAGTCAATTTCCATTTCGAAATAGTCCTCCAATACATTGGCTTTAATCTGGGTTAGCTCATTCATAATAAAGTTAACTGCCTGAACCTCATTTTCATCACTGCCCTCCAATTTGGTACCAATGTTAGATAGAGTGTACAAATTTTTGTATGCACGTTCTGCAATGAATACATTTTTCTTGGCGTCCTCCATTGTCATCGCCGTGGGTAACCGATAGAAGAATGGTATTACAACGGCGAAAAAGAGAAGTCCCCAGAATAGCAGAAACCCACTGGCGAAGTACCAGGGTAACTTTGCATCAGCCTCCTTTTTGACCACATTTTTGTGAGCTTCGACTAATTCGTCTGAGATCTAGACGTAGTTGGGAATTACGAAGTTATTTGATATTAATTTTCACTTTGGAAGGTACTTACAAGTTTCTCCTTGTCGCCCATACTCTTTCTTAAAGTCTGTGCGAGGTTTCTCAAATGAGCTTTACTGATTAACTAATGAGCTGAAGGAACTGTAGACCACTTATATAGTTGTCAAAAAATTTAATCAGAAGAAGGTAATTACGATTTTAAATGGCCAATTCAATAATAATAACATTTATAGAGTCTAGCATTTGATTGCATTAAGCACAAATGTTTATACTATTATACCAAAAAGGTATAATAGTATATTGGTTTTGTGCAATGTCCGTCATGCTGTCCGTCCGTCTGTCCGTCTGAGTGAACGCGCGTTCCTCCGACACCCTTAGAGATAGAGACTTGAAACGTGGAACGTATACTGGAAAGTACCTTCAAAAGTTAAAGTGTCTTCGGTTTGGACCTACGTCCACTAGGGAGCTAGAAAATCGATAAATTCGATTTTAGCAAATCGATACAATTTATCTCTTACAATTTAATGAATACAGTCACCAGTTTTGGTTGGTAGGTTGCTGGCGAGGTCCTTGAAAGATCGGAATGTGCCACGCCTACCTCCGACGCCCCCATCACCCCCGCCCCTAAAATTTTCAAATGGTTATATCTTCCGCAGTTTTTGAGCAGGCAACGTCAAATTTGGTAGATATATTACTGGTAGTCGCCTTTAAGAACCGATAATAAATTTGCGGTGCCACGTCCACACCTGCGCCTATAATCGACAATTCCGATTGTAAATCGATAACTCCGTATATCTCCGAACATTTTAAAGACAGAGTAACCAAACTTGGAAGGTAATTTGCTGGTAACCTTCTTCAAAGATTGGCATACCTATTTTTGGACCATGCCCACATCCGCCGCCCCCAGGAACTTCGTCCCTAGAAATTTTAAATGCGCATGTCTGCCGTAATTTGCAAGCTAGAGTCGCAAAATTTTGCAGGTATGTTACTGGTAACTCCCCCAAAGATCGATAAAAAAATTGGATGGCCACGCTCACTCCACCTACCTAAACCGATACACCTGTTGGTGTAAATCGATAAGCCCATATATCTCACGCAATTTGAAAACTTAAGTCACCAAATTTTAAAGGTATATTGCTAGTAACAACCTTCATAAATGTGGAAAAAAATAATGTGTCATAAAGATGAATATACTATAAGATAAAGAAATATATATCTTATTTACAGTATCGCAATCGGCATAGCAGAGGCACAAAGAAGAATGCTATGTTCCAGAGCTATTAACTAGGCCACACCCTGTACATACATTATCAAAAACGCAAATCTCATAAAAATCTAGTTACGATTCAATTTATCAGAATTTACTGTAAACGGACGACTCATATATCAATATCAATAAATATACGTTATTGGCATAGACATGTTTAATTTGGGTTTTTAATATATACACTTTCTTAACTTCGCTCTACGCTTATTTAAAAGATCGTGGCTATGCCTGGACAGGTCTACTTAAGGCAAGCCAAATTATCCCTTTCGTGTACAGCAGCTATATTTTCTATATATTAGTTGTGATTCTTACACCAATGGGTGGTCGTTCGGGCAGTTCCTCAAATTGGGACTTATATATTGCAGCAACGACAGCAGCAGGAACGGTTCTTTCGTTTGGATTTTTGGTACTAACTGAGCTCTTCACTATTTTAAAAACTTACTAACTTGTCTGATCTACAGATACCTCTTATAAATACTTTCCGACGACCCAGCTTTGTGGTGTTGTCCCTGCTTGTATTCACAGCCCTCTCAATGTATTTAGCGGGTAGTACACAAATCGGATTCCCATATAAGCCAAAGACCAATGGCCAGCGAGTTTCGTACCTGGTAAGAGCGATATTTTCAAAAATCTAACTTTATTCATTAAATATATTGCTTATCATTCTAGCAAGTGCGAAATATGTTCTACGAGTACGATGGCACTCTCAGTAAGGATGAGTCTGGCTATTTGTTTAATTTCCAAGACAAACTGCGAGAAAAACCACTTTTGGGCACCAAGGTTGACCTGAGTGGCTTGGTTGGCATTGAATCGAATTGCGATACTCACATGATGTGCGGCATGCCGGTTCCCGGCGTAAGTCGACTTAACAGCAAATGGTTACCGCGCTCTGAGCCAATTGTGCCTCCAGCATTAACCACGTTGGATGCGGTAAATAAAACCATTGTTAATTCTACGACAGTGCGCTTTGAGTTCAAGTTGAAAGGACCCTCTCAAATGAATTTGGTAATTCAACCTTATGAAGATGTGACTTTGAGTAACTGGTCATTCATGAACAATTCAAAACCACCGCCATCAACTACACCATACGTTATCTATTTCAAATACGGCATTGATATCTCATCATTAAATTTCGGTAAGATATGGTATGGCACTTAATACTTCAATTAATGTTTAATTTGAAACCTTTAGAAACCGAATGGCGACTTTAATGTACCCTTGTTCCAACTGGGGATCTCGGCACATTATATAACAGATGTTGGCGATGCCCAAAGTATTGAGTTCGCGTCTTCATTTCCCTCTTATTCAATTCTGGATCAATGGCCTGCATTATACTTGCGATACATTTTCTTTAAAAATTTTTAACGAATAAAGAATTTAAAGATTGTATCTCAAATTAGCAGTTTATAGGGTCTATATTGCTTGAAGTTAACTTAGAAACACTCAAGCAAATAGGTCGATAAGACCTTATAACTTATAAATGAATTAAATTCGATTTGGTTTTTATCAACAGATTTAATTAAACATTAATTGGACTCTGTGCAAAACCCAATAAGCTGCTGTTTATTTTCAAGCTTTGATTTATCATCGTGTTAGCAGTTTAAGAATATGTGAAAAAAGTATGCAAAAAATCGTTTGGACCGCCGTAATTTATTCACATATGTATGCCATAAAACTATAAAACAATTAATTAAGAATTCTGATACACATGTTAATTTGTATTGTATTGTATTGTATTTTAGTATATACATATGTGTATTGTTTGATTCGTGGTGCCACTTAGAAGTGTATATACACTAAGATCCACAGTGGTTCATCGATGCAATTAGTCAACCTTAAAGTTGGTATGACTTGGTATGATTAATTACACTGTGCAATACTTATGTCAAATTTTACTGTTCATTCAACTTGAGAAACTCCAACAAACTCCGAGCTTCGGTATTGATATCTAGTCATTAAACTTATTTTTAAAAACTAGTATGTATTTATTTTAAACTATGCTACTTTGACTGAATGGTCTGTCTACCTACGATTGCCGGCACTTTTCATCTCATTAATATTATATTTATAGTTTTGAGATATTTAACAATTAAAATATGTAGCGTTGGTATAAAACAGGCCATTGCGCCAAAATAGCATAAGAGGGGAATGAGGAGGCGAACTGCACGCTTTTTGCGTCTCCCTCTGTTCCGATGTGATGTACCGACACCCCCAGTTGCATAACCGGTACGTTGAAGTCACCGTCCGGTTTCTATAATAATTATTTGTGTGAGAAGCGTTTAAATATGAAAGTTAATAATTCATCACTTACCGATAATTCTATGAAGAAGTTCAATGGGGAGCTATCAATGCCATGTGTGAAGTAAATATGGTATGCTAGTGGTGAAGCTGGTGGCTTGTCAAGATATTTCCGCGAAAACGACCAGTTGCTGATTTTCACATCCTCATAGGGTTGAATAAAGAAACTCATGTGAGAAGAACCTTCCACCTTAAACTCAAATCGCACAGTCGTAGCATTAATAGCAGTTTTGTTTAGCAATTCCACTTTTGTAGTGTCTGGTACTTCTATGTCATCTGTGCGTGGTAGCCATTTACTTTGTAGACGATTTTGTACATAGCGGTAATCGTACAGGGGCATGCCACACATCATGTGAGTCTCGCAATTAGACTTAATGCTAACCAAGCCAGTTAGGTTGACCCTTGTGCCCATTAGTGGTCTCTCTGCCCGTCGATCTTGGAAATTAAACAGATAGCCAGACTCATCCTTACTTAAGGTACCATCGTATTCGTAGAACTTATTTCGCACTTGCTGAAATGACAAACATATTTTTGGACGGACTACTAGCTTTGAGTCAACTATATAGGAAACTTACCAGATATGCAACTCGCTGTCCGTTGGTCTTTGGCCTATAAGGAAATCCGATCTGAGTACTGCTGGCTAAGTACATGCCAACCGCAGTGATTGCAAGGAGAGTAAACACCACAACGCTGGGTCGTCGGAAAGTATTTATTAGCGGCATCTGTAAATCAGAATAGTTGTTAAGCACTTAAAACACAAATCTCAGCAAGTAACCTTACCAAGAAACCAAATGAAAGAACCGATCCTACTGCTGCCAGGACTGCAATATACAAGTCCCGATTGGAGGAACTGCCCGCACGACCGCCCATTGGAGTGAGAACCACAATAAATGTATAGAAGAGGTAGCTACTATACAAGAAAGGAATTATCTGACTCGCCTTCACCAGACCTGTCCAGGCATAACCACGATCGTGCAAAGTAGTCAACAAATTAATGGCCAAAGATATAATGTAGAAAATTAGAGGAATGACGAAAATGTAGGAGGAACGCAAGCCAAACATTGTAACACCAACGGCGAGTAGTGCCAAGACGAGTGCCTGAGCATGCAATGCCAGTTGGACATGGTAGGAATTTGATATTTTATCCTGGAGAAAAATATATAGATAAATATATGTTGAAAGGAAACATAAGACTAGAGTTGGAACTTACGTTACGCTGCAAACTATAGTAGATAGTTATGGGCAAACTGAGGCCAATAAGGGAAGGGCACACATATAAACAGATCACAAGCCAAGGAGTGCTATAGTATGTAAGCGAAAGTCCCAAACTATCGAATACATATGCTACTACTGCGGGAAGCGCCAGTCCGAGCACAAAAGAGATTATCTGGAGGACTAGAACCAGTATAAACCAGAATAGCACTTGACAGATGGATACGTGAGAAACAGCTGCCATGCGCCACATTGAAACGAATACCAAAATAAGAGCAGCTCCAGAAACGCCATAGTTCAATAATATTCCCGTAGACTCCGAATAGTGCACGAAGTAGATCCCCAAGAAGTCAAAAAAGATTGCATGTCCTGCCTTATTGGCCTGTTAAGAGAAATTGAAAAGAAAAATTCCATGTAAATCATAGAAACGTTTGAGAAATTATTTGTTTACCGATGTATCGTGCAATTCGGATGCATTTGCCAAACCTCGAACCAAACTGAGAACATTGTCACCAGTATTCTGTAAGGATTCACGAGGGATCACATCAATTGTATCGTACTTGGTGTGGTATACGAATCCATTAATAAACTGCGCCATGTCCAAACCTATAAGAGCACGAGTTCTTTCCAATGGAAATACTGTTTGCGGATCAGAATTTCAGTGCCACTTACCAGGAATATTGCCAA
The DNA here is from genome assembly GCA_035042185.1 of Drosophila kambysellisi. Taxonomy (NCBI): domain Eukaryota; kingdom Metazoa; phylum Arthropoda; class Insecta; order Diptera; family Drosophilidae; genus Drosophila; species Drosophila kambysellisi. Next base: position 9,744,671 of record JAWNLS010001251.1, read on the forward strand.
ATAAGTTAAACTGACGGAAGTCTGTATCCGATGGTATAATGCCTGATTGAAAGATTTCCTCGGCCATGGTTGTGGCGAGAGGATGCTTGATATATTTTTTGTAGTACTGTTTGAAATGAAATAATACTTTAAATCGATTTCAACCGCGATTGCAAGTGAGATAACTTACTTTTACAAGCCATGGGTGGTCGGGACCACTCTGAAATAGAATTTCTCGACCTCCACAGCCACCAGCATCAAGGTTAATGACAGCTCTTAAATTTTAATCGTAATTATAAGTCTAGTGTTATTATTTATATAAGGTCATATGTAGCTTACTTGCAGTATGGCATCCATTTGTGTTGGGTAATAAATCCATGAGAAGCCTGCATAGAACTTTCTTCAGCTCCATTGAACAGAAAGACGATCGGGTGATCGAAGGTTTGTTTTGTTCTGGAAATTACACGTAAAACTTCCAACATCGTGACTATCATGAAACCGGCGTCACCCGCTGACGGAGTTTCCGGCTTTGAATCGAAGTGGCTATTTACGAGCAGATAGGATTCGCTTGTGCTGTTTTTTGGAGTTATTTTCACAGCAATGTTTTGGACGCCTTGGTACATGTTCAGCACAGTCTTATATGGGAATGCACCAGATGCTCGCGACAAGTCAATTTCCATTTCGAAATAGTCCTCCAATAGATTGGCTTTAATCTGCGTTAGCTCATTCATAATGAAGTTAACTGCCTGAACCTCATTTTCATCACTGCCCTCCAATTTGTTACCAATGTTAGATAGAGTGTACAAATTTTTGTATGCACGTTCTGCAATGAATACATTTTTCTTGGCGTCCTCCATTGTCATTGCCGTGGGTAACCGATAGAAGAATGGTATTACAACGGCGAAAAAGAGAAGTCCCCAGAATAGCAGGAACCCACTGGCGAAGTACCAGGGTAACTTTGCATCAGCCTCCTTTTTGACCTCATTTTTATGAGCTTCGACAGATTCGTCTGAGATCTAGACGTAGTTGGGAATTACGAAGTTATTTGATATTAATTTTCACTTTGGAAGGTACTTACAAGTTTCTCCTTGTCACCCATACTCTTTCTTAAAGTCAGTGCGAGGTTTCTCAAATGAGCTTTACTGATTAACTAATGAGCTGAAGGAACTGTAGACCACTTATATAGTTGTCAAAAAATTTAATCAGAAGAAGGTAATTACGATTTTAAATGGCCAATTCAATAATAATAACATTTATAGAGTCTAGCATTTGATTGCATTAAACACAAATTTTGTATTATTTGATTTTTTTTTTTATTTTTGAATTTACAGTTGGAATGAAATTGTTTGCGTGTGTTAAATTTAATTAAATATCGGAAATCAAATAATTTCAAATTGTATAAAATTAAGAAGTTTAAAGGAAGACACTATGCGTTATATCCTATTGTGTAGTTTAACAGGTTTGATAGTGCATTCTTCTTTTAACCGCCTCTGTGCCTTTGCTATGCATTATGCGATACTGTATATAAGATATGCATTTCTTTATCGTAAAGTATATTCATGTTTATGAAACATCATAACATTTTTTATATTGCTTCGATATGGTGTCAAACGTGCCTTATTGGATATGTTAAAAGGAGTGGTTTTTAATGATAACATTTAAATCGAAAAACTGCTGATAAACTTAACTTTTGGCGACTAATTTAATGCTTAGAAGCCATAAACTTCCATATCAAGCGATAAAAATATGTGATGAAAAGAAGAAATTATCCTAGGGCAAACGACATATACCCTGTAATATAATATATGTTATGATGTGTCATAAAGATGAATATACTATAAGATAAGGAAATATATATCTTATTTACAGTATCGCAATCTGCATAGCAGAGGCACAAAGAAGAATGTTATTTTCCAGAGATATTAACTAGGACACACCCTGTACATACATTATCAGAAACGCAAATCCCATAAAAATCTAGTTACGATTCAGTTTATCAGAATTTACTGTAAACGGACGACTCATATATCAATATCAATTAATATACGTTATTGGCATAGACATGTTTAATTTGAGTTTTTAATATATACACTTTTTTAACTTCGCTCTACGCTTCTTTAAAAGACTTTTACAGTTATCAAGCTTAAAACTAACTAAAATATAGCTAAAGCTTAAATTATATCTGCAGAGAAATTCTCTTGGCCGTATCAAACCTGTTAGACTACACAATAGGGTACGATGGATAGTGTCTTCTTATCAACTTCATAATTTTATACAATTCAATATTTATACTATTATACCAAAAAGGTATATTAGTATATTGGTTTAGTTCAATGTCCGTCATGCTGTCTGTCCGTCTGTCCGTCTGTATGAACGCACGTTTCTCCGACACCCTTAGAGATAGAGACTTGAAACTTGGAATGTATACTGGAAAGTATCCTCAAAAGTTAAAGTGTTTTGGGTTTGGCACTACGTCCACTAGGGAGCTAGAAAATCGATAAATTCGATTTTAGCAAATCGATAAATCCACATATCTCTCACAATTTAATAGATACAGCCACCAATTTTGGTTTGTATGTTGTTGGCGAGGTCCTTCAAAGATCGGTAACCTCCTCCAAGGGCTGGCATATCAATTTTTGGACCTCGCCCACAACAGCCGCCCCCAGGAACTTCGTCCCTATAAATTTAAAATGTGCATATCTACCGTAATTTGCGAGCTAGAGTCGCAAAATTTTGCAGGTATGTTACTGGTAACTCCCCCAAAGATCGATAAAAAAAATTGTATGGCCACGGCCCACTCCACCTACCTAAACCCAGGTGTATCGGTTTAGGTAGGTGAAGTGGTCGTGGCCATCCAATCTTACGTAATTTGAAAACTTAAGTCACCAAATTTGAAAGGTATATTGCTAGAAACACCCTTCATAAATGTGGAAAAAAAATATTGGACCACGCCCACTCCCGCCCACAAAAAATGATAAATGCCTGCATCTCCCGCAATTTACGAGCTACAGTTACCAAACCTAGAGAGTATTACTAAGGTCGAACTCCAACATTTTTTGGGCCACGCGCACTCCCACCCCCAAAACTGATAAGTGCCCATATCCCCCGCAATTTAAGTGCTATACTTACCAAACTGGGTAGGAAGATTATTAGGAAACATCTCTATAATTTTTTTGGGCAAAGCCTTCTCCCGCCCCTAAAGTCTCGAAAAGCCCATATCTCCGGAATTTAAGAGTGAAAGTAGCTTATACAATTTTTTGTTTCTGCTTTCCCCGTGTAATTTTTCTCACCGTCTTTAAATGCCAATTATTTCTTGACTGAACACAAATTATAGTATAATAGTATTACGCTGTCGGTTACGTCCGACTTGCAACGTTCTCTCTTGTTTTATTTGATTTCCAACATATCATTAAATTATAATAACGCACAATTTCAATTTAACTGTACATTCAAAAAAAAAAGTGCTTAGAGCAATTAAATGCTAGACTCTATAAATGTTATTATTATTGAATTGGCCATTTAAAATCTTAATTACCTTCTTCTGATTACATTTTTTGACAACTATTTAAGTGGTCTACAGTTCCTTCAGCTCATTAGTTAATCAGTAAAGCTCATTTGAGAAACCTCGCACTGACTTAAAGAAAGAGTATGGGCGACAAGGAGAAACTTGTAAGTACCTTCCAAAGTGAAAATTAATATCAAATAACTTCGTAATTCCCAACTACGTCTAGATCTCAGACGAATCAGTCGAAGCTCATACAAATGTGATCAAAAAGGAGGCTGATGCAAAGTTACCCTGGTACTTCGCCAGTGGGTTCCTGCTATTCTGGGGACTTCTCTTTTTCGCCGTTGTAATACCATTCTTCTATCGGTTACCCACGGCAATGACAATGGAGGACGCCAAGAAAAATGTATTCATTGCAGAACGTGCACACAAAAATTTGTACACTCTATCTAACATTGGTACCAAATTGGAGGGCAGTGATGAAAATGAGGTTCAGGCAGTTAACTTCATTATGAATGAGCTAACGCAGATTAAAGCCAATCTATTGGAGGACTATTTCGAAATGGAAATTGACTTGTCGCGAGCATCTGGTGCATTCCCATATAAGACTATGTTGAACATGTACCAAGGCGTCCAAAACATTGCTGTGAAAATAACTCCAAAAAACAGCACAAGCAAATCCTATCTGCTCGTAAATAGCCACTTCGATTCTAAGCCAGAAACTCCGTCAGCGGGTGACGCCGGATTCATGATAGTCACGATGTTGGAAGTTTTACGTGTAATTTCCAGAACAAAACAAACCTTCGATCACCCGATCGTCTTTCTGTTCAATGGAGCTGAAGAAAGTGCTATGCAGGCTTCTCATGGATTTATTACCCAACACAAATGGATGCCATACTGCAAGTAAGCTACATATGACCTTATATAAATAATAACACTAGACTTATAATTACGATTAAAATTTAAGAGCTGTCATTAACCTTGATGCTGGTGGCTGTGGAGGTCGAGAAATTCTATTTCAGAGTGGTCCCGACCACCCATGGCTTGTAAAAGTAAGTTATCTCACTTGCAATCACGGTTGAAATCGATTTAAAGTATTACTTTATTTTAAACAGTACTACAAAAAATATATCAAGCATCCTCTCGCCACAACCATGGCCGAGGAAATCTTTCAATCAGGCATTATACCATCGGATACAGACTTCCGTCAGTTTAACTTATTTGGCAATATTCCTGGTAAGTGGCACTAAAATTCTGATCCGCAAACAGTATTTCCATTGGAAAGAACTCGTGCTCTTATAGGTTTGGACATGGCGCAGTTTATTAATGGATTCGTATACCACACCAAGTACGATACAATTGATGTGATCCCTCGTGAATCCTTACAGAATACTGGTGACAATGTTCTCAGTTTGGTTCGAGGTTTGGCAAATGCATCCGAATTGCACGATACATCGGTAAACAAATAATTTCTGAAACGTTTCTATGATTTACATGGAATTTTTCTTTTCCATTTCTCTTAACAGGCCAATAAGGCAGGACATGCAATCTTTTTTGACTTCTTGGGGATCTACTTCGTGCACTATTCCGAGTCTACGGGAACATTATTGAACTATGGCGTTTCTGGAGCTGCTCTTATTTTGGTATTCGTTTCAATTTGGCGCATGGCAGCTGTTTCTCACGTATCCATCTGTCAAGTGCTATTCTGGTTTATACTGGTTCTAGTCCTCCAGATAATCTCTTTTGTGCTCGGACTGGCGCTTCCCGCAGTAGTAGCATATGTATTCGATAGTTTGGGACTTTCGCTTACATACTATAGCACTCCTTGGCTTGTGATCTGTTTATATGTGTGCCCTTCCCTTATTGGCCTCAGTTTGCCCATAACTATCTACTATAGTTTGCAGCGTAACGTAAGTTCCAACTCTAGTCTTATGTTTCCTTTCAACATATATTTATCTATACATTTTTCTCCAGGATAAAATATCAAATTCCTACCATGTCCAACTGGCATTGCATGCTCAGGCACTCGTCTTGGCACTACTCGCCGTTGGTGTTACAATGTTTGGCTTGCGTTCCTCCTACATTTTCGTCATTCCTCTAATTTTCTACATTATATCTTTGGCCATTAATTTGTTGACTACTTTGCACGATCGCGGTTATGCCTGGACAGGTCTTGTGAAGGCGAGTCAGATAATTCCTTTCTTGTACAGTAGCTACCTCTTCTATACATTTATTGTGATTCTCACTCCAATGGGTGGTCGTGCGGGCAGTTCCTCCAATCGGGACTTGTATATTGCAGTCCTGGCAGCAGTAGGATCGGTTCTTTCATTTGGTTTCTTGGTAAGGTTACTTGCTGAGATTTGTGTTTTAAGTGCTTAACAACTATTCTGATTTACAGATGCCGCTAATAAATACTTTCCGACGACCCAGCGTTGTGGTGTTTACTCTCCTTGCAATCACTGCGGTTGGCATGTACTTAGCCAGCAGTACTCAGATCGGATTTCCTTATAGGCCAAAGACCAACGGACAGCGAGTTGCATATCTGGTAAGTTTCCTATATAGTTGACTCAAAGCTAGTAGTCCGTCCAAAAATATGTTTGTCATTTCAGCAAGTGCGAAATAAGTTCTACGAATACGATGGTACCTTAAGTAAGGATGAGTCTGGCTATCTGTTTAATTTCCAAGATCGACGGGCAGAGAGACCACTAATGGGCACAAGGGTCAACCTAACTGGCTTGGTTAGCATTAAGTCTAATTGCGAGACTCACATGATGTGTGGCATGCCCCTGTACGATTACCGCTATGTACAAAATCGTCTACAAAGTAAATGGCTACCACGCACAGATGACATGGAAGTACCAGAAACTACAAAAGTGGAATTGCTAAACAAAATTGCTATTAATGCTACGACTGTGCGATTTGAGTTTAAGGTGGAAGGTTCTTCCCACATGAGTTTCTTTATTCAACCCTATGAGGATGTGAAAATCACCAACTGGTCGTTTTCGCGGAAATATCTTGACAAGCCACCAGCTTCACCACTAGCATACCATATTTACTTTACACACGGCATTGATAGCTCCCCATTGAACTCCTTCATAGAATTATCGGTAAGTGATGAATTATTAACTTTCATATTTAAACGCTTCTCACACAAATAATTATTATAGAAACCGGACGGTGACTTCAACGTACCGGTTATGCAAGTGGGGGTGTCGGTACATCACATCGGAACAAAGGGAGACGCAAAAAGCGTGCAGTTCGCCTCCTCATTCCCATCTTATGCTATTTTGGCGCAGTGGCCTGTTTTATACCAACGCTACATACTTTAATTGTTAAATATCCCAAAAATATAAGTTTTCATAAATAAAGAGAAAATTGTATGCAATCGTGTGTAAATTTTGATTTTAAATCCCCCCCCCCCCCCCACACCACAACTCGTTGATGTTTTCGATTTAATTACTTAAAATCATTATATAGGTGTTTTACAACTCTTCATACACTTTTGTAAGATATGTAAGATAACCACAGCAATAATTCATGAGATTTTAAAATTAATAATAGAGTTTAAATCGAAACAGAAAAATAATTCAATTATTGGGGTGCCAAAAACGGCTTGCCTTGTTTTGTTTCGGTTTTATTATTATTACATTTCTCAGTGAGACGGTCAATGTAAATATAAGAAAGAATACAAAAACTCAATGTAAATACCTTTTTCAACCTCTGCACGCAAAACAAGTCCCCTAGCTATTCAAATTCCATGAGGAGGTATTAGAGCAATTAAATATTAATAGTATATGTTAACATACAATAAGGCTAATTGAGAAAAATATACATAAGCCAGGTAGCCTTAAGAAGTGCTAACACTCAGTTACAGATTGCGCACTTACACAACGAGTCACAAAAACCGTCTATGAATAATAAAATAAATAAATAAACAGAGGCATGAGTCTAAAAATTAAGTGAGCACACTAAAATAAAAATTATAGAGAGCACTCAACGTAGAATATTTGAGATAAGATGATGTTTGAAGCAAAGATGTTGAATTGTACAAAATAGGAAAACTGAGAAATCAGTTCAACTCTGTGCGCCTTGGCGAAATGTTGCGCGTAATTCGCAGTCGCTGCGCTGCTTGCCAGAACAAGGTTAAGTTTTTAAATAATAATAATTACAACCACTTACTGCTCCTGAACACATGTCTTTATAACTGACTAATTGCTGGTAAAGAACAATCATCAATTTTACTATCAATCAGCAATTAATTCAATTTGTTTTCGATCAATTTGTAAAATTAAATATAAATACGAGGGTGGTTTGATGAGTACCTGACCTTGACGCCAGATGGCGCCACTATTGCAATATGACGTGACTATCGTATAGTACATAAACCTAAACAGCCACAGTGAAAATTTCAGTCAAATCGGACTTTTAGTTTTGTTTTCACCACGTGTCAAAGCAGTCGTGTCCACGCATTTTAGAAAAATGGAAAAAGAGCAATATCGGTCGGTGATTCGATTCTTCTTTTTGGAGGGGAAATCACGCAGTGAAATCAAAGAACGCTTGGATACTGTGTACGGTGACTCTGCTCCTTCGATGACCACCGTCAAAAATTGGTTTAGTGAGTTTCAACGTGGTCGCACGTCCGTTTTTGATGAGCCACGACCAGGTGGCCCGAAAACAGCAACCACGGAGGATAAAGTGAAGAAAATACATGATCTGGTATTGTCAGACCGCCGGTTGAAGGTGCGCGAGTTAGCTGAGACAGTAGGCATCTCAACAGAACGAGTGTTTCATGTCCTACATGAAATATTGGGTATGAGAAAGCTATCGGCGCGATGGGTGCCGCGTTTGCGCACACCAGACAATAAGCGCAACCGCGTGACCACTTCGGAGCATGGTTTGGCGCTGTTAAAGCGTAATCCGAAGGAATTTTTGCGTCGATTCGTGACTGTTGACGAAACATGGATTCACTGGTACACACCAGAGACCAAAGAACAGTCGAAACAGTGGACTTCACCTGGCGAATCTGCCCCAAAGAAGGCGAAAACTGTTCCATCGGCCGGAAAGGTGATGGCCACGGTTTTCTGGGATTCGAAAGGTATTATCCTCATAGATTACCTAGAGAAGGGAAGAACGATTACAGGGCTCTACTATGCCGAACTATTGGGAAGATTTGACGCCGAGTTGAAGAAGAAACGGCCCCATTTGGTGAAGAAGAAAGTGCTCTTCCACCATGATAACGCTCCCGCTCACACCTCCGGCGTCGCCCAGGCCAAATTGGTCGAATTACGCTACGAACTGCTGCCCCATCCACCTTATTCTCCGGATTTGGCCCCTTGCGACTTTTTCTTGTTCCCAAATTTGAAAAAGTCAATCGCTGGGCAGAAATTTCGGTCGAACGAGGAGGTTATTGCCACTACGGAGACGTATTTTGCGGATCTACAGAAATCATATTTTTTAGAGGGGATAAAAAAGTTGGAGCATCGCTGGAATAAATGTGTAGAGCTGAAAGGGGATTTTATTGAAAAATAAAAAATAATTTTTCCAAAAATTTTCGTTTTTCTTATGTAGGTCAGGTACTCATCAAACCACCCTCGTATATACACGTACACTGCTTAAATGAGTGCAGAAAGTCGTTCATAAACAATAAGCTCTTAACACACCTTTTGTTTACACAAATTTATTTTGGCTTGTATAAACTTTGCCATAAGGCATATACATACATAAAAAAATAATAAATAGAATATATATTTATATAAATACATATATAAAAATATAATTATCAACCATTAAGAAAAGTAATTATATATATTTTTTTAAATTAATTCGCATTTTCAATTTACTTAACCTTGTTTTTCTATTAAACCATAACATATAGGAAATTTTCTAAGTTAGTGCAGCTGGGCATACAAATTAAATTAATTGATTTAAGTATTCGCACAATCCAAAAATCCAATAACTCTGACTTAAAACTAAATGTAAATTGTCAATTGATAAACTCTTAATTACATACTCTTCATAGATCTCGGACGAATGTGCTGAAGCTTCTGAAAATGCGGTCAAGAAAGAAACCAATCGTAAATTTCCTTGGTACTTTGCGAGTGGGTTTCTGATATTCTGGGGACTTCTCTTTTTCGCCGTTGTAATACCATTATTCTATCGGTTACCCACGGCAATGACAATGGAGGACGCCAAGAAAAATGTATTCATTGCAGAACGTGCTTACAAAAATCTGGACACTCTGTCTAACATTGGTACCAAATTGACTGGCAGTACTAGAAACGAGATTGAGGCAGTGAACTTTATATTGAAAGAGTTGAAAAAGATAAACGAAGATCTACTAGCAGACTATTTCCATGTGGAAATTGATTTGTCACAAGCCTCTGGTGCATTCCCATATAAGACTGTGCTGAACATGTACCAAGGCGTCCAAAACATTGCTGTGAAAATAACTCCAAAAAACAGCACAAGCGAATCCTATCTGCTCGTAAATAGCCACTTCGATTCTAAGCCAGAAACTCCGTCAGCGGGTGACGCCGGTTTCATGATAGTCACGATGTTGGAAGTTTTACGTGTAATTTCAACAACAAAACAAACCTTCGATCATCCGATCGTCTTTCTGTTCAATGGAGCTGAAGAAAGTTCTATGCAGGCTTCTCATGGATTTATTACCCAACACAAATGGATGCCATATTGCAAGTAAGCTACATGTGTCCTTATATCAACAGTAACAATAGACTTATATTAACGATTAAAATCGCAGAGCTTTTGTTAACATTGAAGGTGCTGGCAGTGGAGGCCGAGAAATTCTATTTCAGAGTGGTCCCAACCACTCATGGCTTGTAAAAGTAAGTTATCTCATTCGCAATCTATGTTGAAAACGACTTAAAGTATTATTTCAATTTAAACAGTACTACAAAAAATATATCAAGCATCCTCTCGCCACAACCATGGCCGAGGAAATCTTCCAATCAGGCATTTTACCATCAGATACAGACTTCCGTCAGTTTAACTTATATGGCAATATTCCTGGTAAGTGGCACTGAAATTCTGATCTACAAATAGTATTTCCATTGGAAAGAACTCGTGCTCTTCTAGGTTTGGACATGGCGCAGTTTATTAATGGATTCGTATACCACACCAAGTACGACACAATTGATGTGATCCCTCGTGAATCCTTACAGAATACGGGTGACAATGTTCTCAGTTTGGTTCGAGGTTTGGCAAATGCATCCGAATTGCACGATACATCGGTAAACAAATAATTTCTGAAACGTTTCTATGATTTACATGGAATTTTTCTTTTCAATTTCTCTTCACAGGCCAATAAAGCAGGACATGCAATCTTTTTTGACTTCTTGGGGATCTACTTCGTGCACTATTCCGAGTCTACGGGAATATTATTGAACTATGGCGTTTCTGGAGCTGCTCTTATTTTGGTATTCGTTTCAATGTGGCGCATGGCAACTGTTTCCCACGTATCCGTCTATCAAATGGTGTTCTGGTTTATACTGATTCTAATCCTCCAGATAATCGCTTTTGTACTCGGACTGGCGTTTCCCGCAGTAGTGGCGTATGTATTCGACAGCTTAGGACTTTCTCTAAGTTATTATAGCTCACCGTTACTAGTGATCGGCTTATATGTGTGTCCGTCTCTCATTGGCCTCAGTTTGCCAACAACTATCTACTATAGTTTACAGCGTAACGTAAGTTCAAGCTCTACAATTATTCTTGACATATTCTTGTATCTACAATTTTGTTCCCAGGATAAAATCTCAACTTCCTACCATATCCAGCTAGCATTGCATGCGCAGGCCATCATACTGGGTCTCCTTACCATTGGTTTTACAGCAGCTAGTATCCGTTCCTCCTACATTTTCGTCATTCCTCTAATTTTCTACATTATATCTTTGGCCATTAATTTGTTGACAACTTTGCACGATCGTAACTATGCCTGGACAGGTCTTGTTAAGGCGAGTCAGATAATTCCTTTCTTGTACAGTAGCTACCTCTTCTACACATTTATTGTGGTTCTCACTCCAATGGGTGGTCGTGCGGGCAGTTCCTCCAATCGGGATTTGTATATTGCAGTCCTGGCAGCAGTAGGGACGGTTCTTTCATTTGGTTTCTTGGTAAGGTTACTTGTCGAGTGATTTACTTCAATAAGTATTTTTACAATTATTTAATTTCACAGATCCCGCTTATTAACAATTTCCGTCGAACCAGCTTTGTGGTGGTCACTTTGCTTGTTATAACGGCCATCTCAATGTACTTAGCCAGCAGTACTCAGATCGGATTTCCTTATAGGCCAAAGACCAGCGGACAGCGAGTTGCATATCTAGTTAGTTAAAAAAAATACTGATCATTATAATTTAATCTTATATCACTTGTGACATTCAAGCACGTGCGCAATATGTTTTACGAATACGATGGTACTCTCAGTAAGGATGAATCTGGCTATCTGTTTAGTTTCCAAGATCGGCGTGAAGAGAACCCACTATTGGGAACAAAGGTCAATCTGACTGGCTTGGTTAGCCTAAAATCTAAATGCGAGACTCACATGATGTGTGGCATGCCTCTGTATGATTACCGCTATGTACAATATCGTCTACAAAGCAAATGGCTGCCGCGTTCTGATCTTATTGAACCGCCAGCGTTAACCACATTGGTGCAACTTAACAAAACAATCTTGAATCCAACTACTGTGCGTTTTGAGTTCAATTTGACTGGGCCCTCTCACATGAGCTTATTCATTCAACCCTATAAAGATGTGAGGATTATCAACTGGTCGTTCCTTAACAGTTATCTGGAGAAACCAGGCTCGCCCCTTCCTTACCATATCTACTTTACACACGGCATTGATAGCTCTCCATTAATTTTCTTTTTGGAATTGTCGGTAAGTAACCTTATGATTTGGTTATTTAAAGTTATGCTGAATATATTTATTTTATTACACTGCAGAAATGGGATGGCGATTTTAATTTCCCCTGTTTCCAACTGGGTGTGTCGGGTCATTATATTGGAAACGAGGGGGACGAACAAAGTCAGAAATTTAAATATTCATTCCCGTCCTATTCGATTGTGGCCTCTTGGCCTTCTGTGTACATTCGCTACATATTTTAACTGTGTAAGCTAATCGAAAAAAAATATATTAATTTAATGAAGCACAAAAATCTGTTTTAGATTAGTTTGATTTTGTAGTTGAATTCAGTTGAATTTTATTAGTAAGATAACATTTGAGATGTAAATTGTTATTGAAATGAGATGTAAGTTTAAATTTAAATTCTTATCGGCGCCACAAAGCTATCGATAGCCAGTCGTAAATAATAATGGGAATAGTAAGTTACACTTGCAGTCCAAGCGAGCGCCATCTATCGTGCTCTAACGCATGACAGCAGCCGTTGCGGATGTGCATCAAATAGCATGCCAATGTGCCCATGATCTTAAAAATACTATGCAATGCAAAGTAAGAACTTGTTTATATTTATATAATAAATACTTATATTGTAGTGCAAAAGTTTTGACTTAAAAATCACAAGTGGCCGTCCCAATGGAATATAATATCGTCTCCGCACTGTTAAACTCAAAAAGTAGTGTTAGGTTAACATAATACTTGAACGGCGTTAATAATAAATGCCGGCTTAAGGGCGCGGGCAAAATATGTTACATTTCAAATATCCAAGCGGCGATTGCTCTTAAAACTTTACCTTTTTACTATTTCTTTTCGTAGAATTAAACACAAATTAAGATTTTGGTATGGATTAATTTAAGATTTTTAAGCACAGGTAGCTGGAAGATAAATAATTGTGTTTATTGAAGTTTACTGAACATTAAACTTTACATCTTAATTTCCGCCATCAGTGTATCAAGGTTATATGTTCCAGGAGGTGAAGTATACAACCGGTGTGGCCGGAATCTATTGCCAAAAGAGACGCCGATTTATTGGTATCCAGTTATTCAGCGTATATGGCTGGAGGTTACTTGTTTTTACCTTATCGACTATGGATCGTCTAAAATTGCTTTGACAGAGCAATATCCAAAACAAATTCAGGTACTCAATTTAAGCGCGTATTCACTACTGCTGAACACAGAGAGATGAGTATGAATCTAACATGTGAAAATATGAATAATATATAATTTTCAGATAATGCGTATCCAAAAGACCTATCCATTTTAAATATAATAAATTCTCAGACTTGTCAGCAAATTGCAAAGGTAGATTACTGAATACATTGATTATATAGTTTTTTAATCCCTTGACGACTAAAATGAACTGACAATATTCTGTGAGCAGGGTATCGTAAGGTACACTCATAATGGTTTGGTTTTGATTTTATTATTTTCGAGAACATAACATATTTTATCCAATTGGTTATTACACTTCTTTATCAAACGCCAAACCATAAAGTATTTACTACACTTAATATAGATAGTAAACATCTCTGTTGACCATTACGAAATCTAAGTATATTTATAAAAATAAAGGCTTGACTTTATGTGGTTTTTCTGTTTTTTTTACCTATACATTTATCAGTCAAATGAGTTTATCTTTACGGACTTCAAAGTACAAATCAGTGCCAATAAAATCCAGTCAGAGCCAAACTGAACTATTTCATGTACAGAAATTTAGTTGGCCAAAGCTTGTCAATGGAACTGTGCGTCGAACGGGTCGAAATAAAAAGTAGCTAGATTATGGCAATCAATGAAAAGGACGAAAACGTATGTACGATAAAGAATAAGTAGCAAAAAGTAATGAAGTATTTTCCAGAATTTTCCACGAATGAAGGTGGCCCTGGTCCACATGATAAGTAAATCAAAGCATCTTCGAGCAAAGATTCCGTGGTACTATGCGCCAACCTTTCTGCTCCTTTGGGTCGGAATCTTTTTTGCGGTTGTTATACCGCTGTTAAACCAACTGCCAGAGGTTGTTACCATTGCCGATGAGCAGCTAAAGCCGGGCCAGTTTGTTGCCGAGCGAGCACAGCGCCTGTTATATAGCTATGATCAGATCGGTCCCAAAGTCGTTGGCAGCATTGCCAACGAGGTCCTAACGGTTGCCTTCCTACTCGACGAAGTCGAAAATGTGCGAACACTTATGAGATCGGATCTGTACGATCTGGAGGTGGATGTGCAACAGCCATCGGGTGCCTATATGCATTGGAATATGGTAAACATGTATCAGGGCATACAGAATGTGGTCGTCAAGCTGAGCACGCGCAGCTCAACCAGCGAATCCTATTTGCTGCTCAACAGTCATTTTGACTCCAAGCCCAGTAGTCCCGGCTCTGGCGATGATGGCACCATGGTCATTGTTATGCTGGAAGTGCTACTTCAAATGGCCACTTCGGACCTGAGTTTTCAGCATCCCATTGTCTTTCTGTTCAATGGAGCTGAGGAGAATCCTTTGCAAGCCTCACATGGTTTTATCACGCAACACAAATGGGCAAAAAACTGCAAGTAAGAGAACAAGTTTTTGAAAAATTAAAATCATTATTTATTTAGTTTTTTCTATTAAATTTCTCATAATCAATACGAGACTTAATTTCAAATTGTTATTATTTTATCAATATTAACAGAGCGCTCCTAAATCTAGAAGTTGCCGGAAGTGGTGGTCGAGATTTGCTCTTTCAAAGTGGCCCAAACCATCCATGGCTAATGCAAGTAAGTTTATAACATTGATAAGCCATTATCTTCAGATTTTATATATGCACACGAGTGCTGGCGAACACTAGCTATAAAAAATTATTATGGGTTATAAATAAAATATGTGTTTGTTGACATCCGCCTTTTATATTCGACTAACCTTAGATACACACATTGATTTCAGTATTACTATCACCATGCCAAACATCCTATGGCAACAACAATGGCCGAGGAAATCTTTCAATCCGGTTTACTGCCCTCCGATACCGACTTTAGAATATTTCGCGACTATGGCAATTTGCCGGGTACGTTTGAAAATAATAAGTCTAAATACGATACTGGCTAAATATTTGCTTTGTTGTGTAGGCTTGGATATGGCTAAGATCAGTAATGGTTATGTCTACCATACCATATTCGACAACTATGCGAATGTGCCCGCCAAATCGATACAGAGCACTGGCGAAAATATTCTACCTCTGGTACGGGCCTTTGCCAATGCGAACGAAATGTACGACACTGAAGTAGGTACCTTAATGTGAATACTTTTAGTAATTTTAGTATTCTTTAATTTCATATCAATATTTTAATATAGAAATTTTTAAATTTAAGTTAGCTGATGAAACTTGAATCTAACCTTTTGCAGGCGCACAGGGAAGGAAATTCCATTTTCTTTGACTATTTGGGCTTGTTTTTGGTTATTTATTCGAAAACAACTGGCATTGCATTGAACTGTAGCATTGCGGCTGTGAGCCTGTTGCTTGTAGGCATCTCTCTGTGGCGCATGGCACAGGTGTCCGAGGTGTCGCTGTGCCAGGTATCCATTTGGTTTTCCATCGTATTGAGCTTGCACATTTTTGGAGCTGGTCTTTGTCTTGGTCTGCCCCTGCTGATGGCTGTTCTGTTCGATGCCGGGAATTATTCGATGAGTTACTTCACGAGCAACTGGCTCATGATTGGCCTGTTCGTCTGCCCGGCGATTATTGGTCTCAGTTTGCCCACCACACTCTATTACAGTTTCCGCAAAAATGTAAGCAATAAATTATACATTAAACTAAATTGCTTATGTTTCTATATATGTTAATGATATATTGAACAGCAAAATGTCAGCCACGCCCACCATTTACACATGAGTCTGCACGCCCACTGTGTGGTGCTGGCTCTTGTGGCCATCATACTGACTGCAATCAATTTGCGCACCCCTTACCTCTGCATGATATCAATGCTCTTCTATTCCGCTGCGCTAATCATTAATCTGCTGAGCAAACTACATGATCAAGGTATGTTGATGATGAACCCAGCTCAAAATCACAATCACCTTTATTTCTTGTTGGGAATTTCAGGCTATTACTGGGTGCTGATAACACAAATATTACAGCTTATGCCCTTCTGTTACTTTTGCTATATATTCTACATATTTCTTGTTGTTTTGATACCCATGATGGGTCGCAATGGCAGCGCCCTGAATCCAGATCTTCTCATTGCTTTGCTCTGCGCACTTGGCACATTTTTCGCATTGGGATTCGTGGTGAGTATGGCGGTAATTAGATCATCCATATTAATATTAATCTCCTTTATTTTTTTCGCGATTAAGTCACCACTTATCAACATGTTCCACTGGTCGAAATTTATCATGCTTGGGCTTGGCATTATTACTTTTATTTTTAGTATGATTGCTGTGTCGGATGTGGGTTTTCCCTATCGACCCAAGACAAACGTTATGCGTGTTAATTTTTTGGTAAGCTTCGATATCGATATGTTCAAATTAGTTTACGAGGCTAACTGTAATTGATTGTTGGCAGCATGTGCGACGCATTTTCTATGAGTATGATGGTAGTGTGAGTCTGAGCGACTCTGGCTATTATTTTGACTTCCAAGACAGGCGCCTCAACTATCCGCTCGAGGACACTTCAGTCGATCTGAAGGACCTGACTGACATTGAGGTGCACTGTGACAAGGAGTTAATGTGCGGGGTGCCCTGCTTTAATCATCGCTGGTGCAAAGCCCGTTCCACGGCAAAATGGCTGCAACGTGACCAGGAAGTGAAAATACCAGGCAGCTCCTCATTAGTGCTTTTGAGTAAGACCATTCTTCCAAGTGGCACTACGGCACGCTATGAGTTTGAGTTGAGTGGTCCACCACATATGGGTTTGTTTATACAACCACTGGACGGCGTATCCGTAGAGGATTGGTCTTTTATAAGGAATTTACTGGACGAACCAGAAAAATACGAGTTGCCTTATCAAATATTTTTCTCATATGGCAAAGATAAAACCCCACTAGGATTCCATATAGACTTTGCAGTAAGTAAAATAAATAGGATACATAATAATTTAAATAATTAAAATATCCCCCAGAAACCTGATGGCGATTTCAATGTGCCCATCTTTGAACTGGGCGTTGCGTGGCATTATGTCAGCTATGACTTTGAAAGGGACTCCGCTGGCCTTCAGTTTATAGCCGACTTTCCAGATTTTGTGCATGTGATGGAGTGGCCAACGTTATACAAGCGTTACGTATTTTAAATATATTAAATATAGTATTTTCTAGATTTATATACATATATCAAATTAATTTTATTGTAAGAGATTAAATTAAATCAATATATTATTCGAATGTTATATATATTACTTTCAATACTTCTGGGAAAGTAAAACTTTGTATTAATAGATTTTACTTAAATGAATTTCGATTTAAAATATCTGAATAATAAATGTTGAAGCTAAAACATAGTTAGTCAAACTTATTGTTGAAAATTCTTCTTACTAATGGAAGTAGAGACTTCTCAAGTTGCTTGAAAATCTATTAACCAGTTGCTTTATACACTCAATATTTTTATATGGGGCACATGTTCGATATGATAAACATTGAAGTCAAAAACCGATTGAAGGTACCGTTGCACAAGGTCCTAAGCAATACATGTTAATTGCTTAACATATTCTAAGTAGTTACTCCAATAAATCCACCATATTAAGAACGAAACTTGATAAAATCGGAGTGTGGATCACTCACTTAATGATGGCAACCCAATCGTATCTTGAACCGTATTCCAAAGTGCCACAATCAATATTTTTCCCAATTTACGTGTACATACATATATTGAGTGAGTTCGTGTGGGTTTTTATTGGTAGCTATTGGGGTTATAAATATCTACTTATATCTGATATAAGCGCGTTTTCGTTTGTACAAAAAAATTATGGCAACAGTTAAGGTTAGAGATATAAAATCACAGCTGATAAAAAATTTGCTTTAAAACTGAGAAACAGCCAAATAATTATTAAGAATTGGTAGAGCTCCGAGACGGGCTGGTTACGAATAGAGCTGCAATTATGGATAACGGCAAGGATAAGGACGTAGGAGGCATTGAAATTGTTTATAGACTACAGTTATAATTAACTTATGCTCTTCTCCTTGATTTGTGTAGGAATTACACTTCAGTGAAGTTGAGACTGAGGCATCGATACAGGATAATACCATCATATTTGTGTCTGAGAAGGACACACTCCATAAACAGCTACCCTGGTATTATGCGCCCAGTTTTCTGCTTTTCTGGGTCGCTCTCTTCTTCGCTGTGGTCTTTCCACTCTTCAACACGTTGCCCACACCAGTCAACTTGGCGGAGGAGACAAGCAAACCTGGTCAGTTTGTAGCGGAGCGAGCTCAGCAAAAATTATTGGAGCTGGATAGCATGGGACCAAAAATTGTGGGCGATGAAATGAACGAGAAGACAATGGTTGAATTTATGCTCAATGAAATCGACACAGTGCGTAGTGTGATGAGAGATGATTTGTACGAGATGGAGGTGGATGTGCAGCGGGCGTCCGGTGCATATCTCCACTGGGAGATGATCAATATGTATCAGGCCGTCCAGAATGTGGTTGTCAAGCTGAGCACAAGGAGCTCGAACAGCACATCATATCTGCTCATTAATAGTCATTACGACACCAAGCCGGGCAGTGTGGGTACCGGAGATGCTGCCTTCATGGTTGTTGCAATGCTGGAGGTGATGCGTCAACTTGCCATGTCTACGGATACTTTCGAGCATCCGATTGTCTTTCTATTCAATGGTGCCGAGGAGCAGCCACTTCAGGGATCCCATGCGTTTATCTCACAGCACAAATGGTCGCCCAATTGCAAGTGAGTAAAATTTGAGAGAGAGCTAGAGAGAGAGAGAGAGAGAGAGAGAGAGAGAGAGAGAAAGAGAGAGATGTGCTGCCAGCAAATTTTTGACACATATTTCTGTAGGGCTCTCATCAATCTGGACTCTGCCGGTGCCGGTGGCCGTGAGATACTCTTCCAAGGTGGTCCCAATCATCCCTGGCTAATGCGAGTAAGTGGCTGTTGAAATTCACGTAGACCACTTTGGTGATCTTATCGAGAGTCTGATAATGTTTTCATATCAGTTGAGAAGTATTTTATCTTATTTTCTTATCTTACATAATTGCATGCAACGCTTGCAGCACTACAGAGACGCCGCCAAACATCCGTTTGCAACAACAATGGCCGAGGAGGTATTTCAGGCTGGCATCATACCCTCCGACACGGACTTTAGGATCTTTCGCGACTTTGGTCCGGTGCCAGGTACGTGTTCTCAACTTGACTGCACACACAATCGATATATATATATATATATATATGTTTCATCTCGCAGGTCTGGATATGGCTGGTCAGTACAATGGTTTCGTCTACCACACCAAATACGATCGCTTCGATGTTATATCCCGAGATTCATTACAGAATACCGGTGAGAATTTGTTATATTTAACGCGTAGCATTAGCAATGCGGAGGAGATGCGCGATACTGAGGTATGTTTCGTTTATTTAGTTGAAGTAAACGTCTTGATAAGGCTTATCTTTATCATGCTTAGGCTCACTCCGAGGGTCACTCCGTATTCTTTGATTTCATGGGTCTATTCTTTGTCTACTACTTGGAGTCCACGGGTATCGCCGTTAATATCTGTATTGCTCTTGTTGGCATCATCCTGGTGTGCGTATCCCTATGGCGGATGACAAGGACAACAGATGAGAAGATGGGTTCAATTGCTGGCGCCTTTGGTATTATGGTTGCCTTAGAGCTGGTGGCATTCCTACTGGCTCTGGGGCTGCCACTGCTCATGGCTGTATTTTATGATGCCGGTAATCGCACCTTGACGTACTTCACCAACAGCTGGCTCGTAATTGGACTCTTCATTTGTCCTTCGATTATTGGTCTGCTGCTTCCTTTCACTCTCTACTACACATTTAGGCCCAGTGTAAGTACAATTTAACTCTCAACTCAAATGAACAACGTAGGTAATTCAAAGTGTATTTTTTTATTTACTTGCAGAAGAAAATACCGCACTTTTATCACCTGCAAATGGCTGGCCACGCCCACTGTGTGCTCTTGGCCTTGCTATGCATCATTGCAACTATCGCTGGTCTGCGTAGTGCCTATCTGCTGATGATAACTCTGCTCTTCTTTGCGGGTGCACTGGCCATCAATTTGCTTAGCAGGCTGCATGATCGCGGTAGGGTTCTAATCTCAATGTCGCTTATACATAATTACATAATTCTTTGGATTATATTGTATAGGTTACTATTGGTCGCTGGTGCTATGTGTATGCCAGGCGATACCCTTCCTTTACTTCAGCTACTTGTTCCACGCTTTTCTTGTCATTTGCATTCCAATGACAGCCCGTAAGGGCACCGAGGTGAATCCCGATTTGCTGATTGCACTTCTGTGTTCCTTGGGCACAATACTTGCTCTGGGTTTTTTGGTAAGTTAAACAACTAATATAAGTTCCTTATTAGTTAAAGACAGATAACATTAAATAATGTATGTATATTAAACTCACCGGCTCAACCCCTCAGGCCCCACTAATTAACATCTTCCGGCGACCAAATTGGATGATTGGCGGCCTGGCCCTTATAATGTTTATATTCTGCATGATATCTGTATCGGATGTGGGCTTCCCTTATCGCCGTAAAACAAATGTGATGCGGGTTAACTTTTTGGTAAGCCACTTATCTGCTAAACATTTAAGGTCTTCTGTATTTAAAGACCTTTGGCATTGCAGCAAGTACATCGTAGGTTCTACGAATACGATGGTGCCATTAGCCAGGAGGATTCCGGCTACTACTTTGATTTGCAGGATCGCCGTCTGGAACAGCCACTGGCCGACACAATGGATTTGACCGGTTTAGTTCACCTGGAGCATGAATGCGAAAGTCAAAT
Organism: Drosophila kambysellisi; assembly: GCA_035042185.1. Taxonomy (NCBI): domain Eukaryota; kingdom Metazoa; phylum Arthropoda; class Insecta; order Diptera; family Drosophilidae; genus Drosophila; species Drosophila kambysellisi. Next base: position 9,766,006 of record JAWNLS010001251.1, read on the forward strand.
GATGTGCGGCGTGCCCTGTTTCAATCATCGGTGGTGTGAGGCACGAAATGCAGCTCGCTGGCTGCCACGCAAGCAGCCTGTCGAGGTGCCCGGTACGACTACCCTCGAGTTAGTCAATAGGACAATATTAGCCGGCGGCTATTCGATACGGTATCTGTTTAAACTAACGGGACCCGCACGCATGAGTATATTCCTGAAACCGTTGGATGGTGTGAAAATGTTGGACTGGTCGTTTTTACGAGGCATGCTAGATAAACCTGGCACCTTCAAGCCACCATATCACATATTCTTTGCCTGGGCGGCGGATAGCTCACCCATTGAATTCTATTTGGAGTTGGCGGTACGTAATTTTAATTGTGTACTCAAGAATGTTAGTTACATGTATCACTTTTTCTTTTGAAATCTTCTTTTAGAAGGTGAATGGTAAATTCGATGAGCCCGTTTTCGAAATTGGCATATCTGGTCATTATATTAGCCATGTGCATAGACGAGATACGTTTAGCTCACAGTTCATAACAGATCTTCCAGATTTTGTGCATGCCATGGAATGGCCAGCCTCCTACGATCGCTATATATATTAAAGATTTTGGGTAAGAGTAATAGTATAATAATATAATAAATTTATAGAAACAAAAAAAAATAAAAACAAAATACCAAGCATATTTATGTCATTAAGCCCATCCAAAATGACACACACTTAACAATTCAATTGTATTTGCTTTTATGGTTGCAGGCCAAGTTATTTTTAAGAGACAAACAGTGGCTGAAATTGGGCTAAATATCAAAACTGTACTCAAAGTGCATTTCATAATGTACTCCAAATAAAGATCAAACATATTTTTGTGTTTTCTAGCCTATCCAACACTTGTGTAAATAATAATCCAGAGACTGTTGTCTTAGCTGATGTTCATTGTATATTTTACATGTCTAGTCTTTTCTCTCTGCGGCGTATAAAAAGTGGTGCATTAGGGCATTAGAAGACACACTTCGTTTTGGACAACATTGTGATAAACAGTCAACGAAAACTAGTAGCTAGAAAGGCAAACCAAAAATGAAATTACTAATTCTACTCGTAATCGCCGCGATGTCTGTGTCTGTGAGGGCGCAAAGCGCTACTACTCCGACTGCCACTGAAGCTCCAACTGTTGCTCCAACTGTTTCTCCAACCGTCACAACCACCTCCCCCACCTCCCCCACCTCCCCCACAATATCTCCTACCTATACGTACATCACCCCCCCCACTTCAACTACCTACACCACCGGTGAGACGACAACTGTAAAACCTTTCAAGCAGCAACTCCTGTCGATGCTCTTCAACAAGGGATAAAATGTAGATGCCAAACAACACCGCCACATTCCGCAATATATTTCGTTAAAATGTGAAAATATAATAAATTCTCCAAAATAAAACTTAATTTATAAAAAAAAAAAAAAACAAAATCACTTAATTTATCTGATGACTAGGAAAGTAAATGACACTTCCACATGTCGAGTTTCAACAGGTGTTGCACAAGCTAAATGATCCAAACCAATGAGGGCTAATTAACGCCTCTGGTCAAAATTGTGCGCCTCTCGATAAGCACGCCTCGTTCAGTTCAGAATAACTGAATGCCACCTCCAACAAAGGTCAGCAGTCGGGACGGGGACGGGGACGGGGACAGACTGACGGACGGACAGCCAGTCAGATAGACATGATCATGGTCAGGTGGCGTGGCAACAATGTATAGCACAAAATATAATGATACTCCTCTAATGCTATTCGCATAATGATCATGTTGTTGCCGCCTCCACGCAGCTCTGGGTGTATTGGTGTATGGGTTCGCATGGGGAGATTGTGCAATTTGTTTTCTTGTGTCTGTGGTGCATTCGAATATCTGTGCTGGTAAGGCTAAAGTTAAATGTCTACAAGTGTGGCTGACAAATTGATTTGAATTCCAAGACATGTTCTTTGAATGCCACGTTACAAGTTTATTTCTAGATGAAAATTCTTAATTATAAACTGACCAAAATATTCAGTTACAACGCCGAACGAATTGTGAAAATCGAAATTTTTTTTAAAAATAATGACACTATACCCTATTTTTTCATATTTATTAATTTTAGCTATTACTTTTTTGTTTTAGCTATTATTTTAACCTCGTATAAATAAAATAACATTATTATTTTATTACCAAACAAATTTGACAATAGCTTTTACTTTACTAGGTGACAAATTGGTACACAATAAACAATTCACTTGACAAATTGCAGACACTCAAACATTTTAACAACACCATAAGCACTAACCACGCGAGCATTGGAAAAATCTAAGAAGTTAACTAAGATCTAATCTGTTTGGCCAGGCTGTGAGCTTGGCTTCTGATCTGTGCATCTTCCACGCAAATGCTAAACACCCACCAGAGGCCAAGCTGCGATTGAGAGGCAGAGAGCTGCTCAGCTGCAAGCGTTGCAAGAAGCTGAACTGTAAAGTTCAAGCAGCATTCAGTGTATGAGTGCTCAAAAGCAGCGCCACTGAATCAAGCTTTTTCTATAAATATGCAAACCTTTGGCGTTGCTGGCTACAGTAACAAATCGAGACGCTGACGGAGGCCAACATAAGGATAAAGCCAGACCACATGCAATATCTTGTAAGTATCTAGCTGTGGCTCATTCAGTTCATCCCGAGGATTGACGTTAATCTTCCGGCAGCTAGTGATTGTTGCAGCTTTGCTGCTGTGCAAGACGCATGCTCGCCCGCAAGGACCTGCCACGGAACCCATCAAGATATTACGGCAGGAGCAGGAGGTGAACTTTGATGGCTCCTACAAGTACAACTATGAGACAGAGAATGGCATTAACGTCGAGGAGGAGGGTTATCTCAAAAACCCTGGCACCGATAATGCAGGACCGGTGAGTCAAGCGATCCCAAGCAATGGGACCATTTGACATTTGCATCTGCATCAGATGCCCCCAACAATGCCACCGCCGACAAATTGTAGCTGCATCTCTGCATTTCATTTTTGATTTTTTTTTTCTTTATTTTCTTTTTCGCTTGAATGGAAAAGGTCGCACAGGGCTTCTTCTCGTATACGGCGCCGGATGGCACACCCATACGGATTACCTATGTAGCAGATGAGAACGGCTTCCAACCACAGGGCGATCATCTGCCGACAGCTCCTCCCATTCCGCCAGCCATTCAGAGGGCCTTGGATTACATAGCCACAGCACCACCGCAACCAGCTGAACAGCAGCAAAGCGCCTTCACCTCACGCAGAGGCTAACTCACTTGAGCGTGGAGAGGCATAGAGAGTGAGAGAGGGAGAGAGAGTGAGAGAGGGAGAGAGAGAGAGAGAGAGATAGAGAGAGATAGAGAGAGAGAGAGATAGAGAGAGAGAGAGAGAGATAGAGAGAGAGAGTAAAACAGAGGAGAAGCAACTATAAATGCTACTAAATGCTAATTTGTTAAACCATTAATTAACACATGTACATAAATCTGAAAAATGAATAAATTCAATCATAAAAAATATTTCCAATATATTTTATATTGATTTCAATTAGTTAATTACACCGCAGATGCTTTATTTGACACCTTAAGTAATAATCATTTAATTGAAAATAAAATCATATTTAAACACATTTGCATTTTAGTTCACTCATCGATTACTGTTACTTCCTATGTCATAGCTGAAACAATTAATTACAATTATGAAATGTAATGAAATATATTCATTTAATGAAATATTTGCATAAATAGTACTCAACCTCTCTGATCCTTCAGCTTGTTGAGAATCTGTAATAATTTAGAAGTTTATATACAAATGTAGAAAAGAAGTGAATAAGTAGAAAAATTCATAATAATGAATGCTTCATCTAGGGTTAGTAACTAGTTAATAACTTTTGTAATAACATGAGATTAGGAAGTCATGATATATATATTAATAGTGTGGATCACCTTTGGTCAGAAAGAGGTAAGCACATGAGGTAAATATTACACTCAGTAAATATAAATAAAACACAGTCTACTTTCAGGCATTCAAGAAAACTCTTCAATCAACTTGTTTTGTTTTTTTTTTATGGAGCTGACTTGCATATCTTTTTTGCTGATGTTTCAAATGACAGATTTTTTGTTGAATGCTCGCCGAAATTAGACTACTGCTCAAAGAAATGTCAACGTTTCCGTGTCGCTGAAGTCGATGAATTAATTAATTCAATATATCTCCATAAGAAGAATGGCTCATCCGTTTTATGGCTGAGTGTTGGGCGCAGTTGTTTTCCAGAAAATATGAAGTAAACGCCTCGTAAATCACCCCAGTTAATAGATCTAGTTTTGAGAATATTTTGCAAATGTTGTCCGATTAGCTCCGAGTTAGCCAGTTAGCCAGTTAGCCATAGCACACATAGAACGAGTGAATCTTCAGTAAACCAATGGGCGTTGTGCGTCTCTCAAAGCGGTATATAAAGGTCTGAATCTTAGCTAAAAACATCATTGTCGATTAACTATGTTGCTGCGTCTAACGGTAAGTTGAGCTGCTCCTGCTGCTGATGGTTTCGTCTAATCATTCATCTACCCAAAGATTTGCTTGCTAATCTGCGCTGCTGCTGTGCTGGCGCAGAACGATGGACGTTATAGGTCTGAGCCAAGAAGAGTCAATGTGAGAACCAATGTTGTTCGTCCAGGCGGCCAAAACGATGGTCGCTATGTGCCCAGCGACAGTGGACGCTACGGCGGCGGCAACGATGGACGTTATGTGCATGTGGACAACAAATATCAGCACGACAATCGTCCTGGTGGTGACTACAGCGGCGCTGCTGGACGTTATGTTGGTGACAAGAACAAGTTCGGCGGTTCCGGCGGTGCTGGTCTTGGTGGTGGCGGAGCTGGTGCCAGTGGAGTTGGTGCCAGTAGAGCTGGTGCCAGTGGAGCTGGTGCCAGTAGAGCTGGTACCAGCGGTAATGGAAGAGGTGGTGCTTCGGCTTTGAAGCCACGACCTGTGCCTGTTGTTGATCAGCGCCCCAACCTGCCACAGGGTCGTGGTACAGGAGTCGGCAAAGGTGGTGAAGCAATTATACGCCAGGAAGGTGTCGTGCAGTCCGATGGCTACAATTATCTGTAAGCAATGGGCAATTCCTTAAAACCTTAAAGTTGTACTAAATTCTTCGTTTCCTGTTTACCGAACAGCTATGAAACTGAGAACGGCATTCTCGCCGAGGAGAGCGGGCGCATCGAGAAGCAAACAGAGGCCGATGCTCTGCGTAGCAATGGCTACTATGAATATACCGGTGACGATGGCCTCCTCTACAGAGTTGACTATGTGGCTGATGAAAACGGATTTGTGCCCGTCGGTGCACACATCCCCCAGGAGCCTCCCCATATTGCAAAGCTGCTGGAGTTTTTGAGGTCGAAGGGCGCATTGTAAAGTTTAGTCAAATATGTTCGTTATTTCGCTTATCAGGAAATAAAAAGATTGATTGAAAAATCCAAACGCAATTTTATAGAACTATTCGATTAGCTTCTGGAAAGCATGTCAAAGAATACGACAAAATGTTTATATTTATACGAAAGAAGTCCGAACCTCTGACGCTGATTAGAACCTTCTAATTTTCGTAAAGATTAGACAATGACATATATTTCAGCTCACAAAAAAAGGACATTTCAAATATCATTTACAAAATATATTTCTCAAATTTCATAAAAATATATAGAAAGTTTTAGTTGAGTTTCGGCAAGATCTCTTTTTGTATATACTCCAACACCTCATTGATGGTGGCCTGCACTTCGCCTGACTGAAAAAAAAATAACACACTTATATAAACAAATCTGCAACCATTTTTTGTTTATGTACTTACATTCTGTTGGGAATTTCTGTTGCTAATCTCGTACTCCCCTTGGGACTGCTGTTGCTCACGATCGGGAACTGTCAACGCAGTCTGAGGTTGTTCATATTCATAGGCTTGAGCTGGCTGGGATTGGGAAGTGGACTGCGATTGGGAGTTTGTGTCCCAGAGCCTGTTCTCATTCACGTAGCTAAACTGTCGCTGATCATCGCCATCGCGGACCCATTCGAATTGGATTATTTGCCAGCCGGTGCCATTGTAGTTGAAGTCAATCATAAAGCGTAAATGGTCGCGTGGCCCCAGCGCAAACTTCTCTTCAGCCTCCTGCACACTGGCCACCAGCTGCTCCTCTGCCTTTCTAAGGATGCCGCGCAGATCATTGGCATACGGCTGACCACGATCCCCGTAGCCGCCATCGTAAGGCTTGTGCTCGTGCCGATACTTTCCGCTATTATCTGGCATATACCAGCCGCCAGCCCCGTGCAGCTGGTGCAGATAGTGGCCCGGCTTGTATGGAGCCGTGGGCAAAGGCACCTGCTTCTGCTGCTGCTGTGCAGATCCTTCTGCCCAGCCCAGGCTTAGTAAGAACAAAGCAGTGAGCAACGTTAGCAAAGTGTACATCTCGACTAGTTAAGTGCGTTTAAATGTCGATAATCCAATGACTGGCCAGGTTAGTTAGTTTCAGTGTCAATTCCACATAAAGTGGGAAGCTAATTAATTGTCAGGCTCAATCACTTAATTATCAAGTTTATTTGGTAGTAGCTGCGACTAGTTGTCGCACAAGTAACTTGGAACCAAGTGTAATTGAAATTCTTTGAATACTAACAATCTGTTAATTGAGTGGCAGCAGAACTCGTTTCATTGGTAGACCCCAATTGCGTCTGACAATTGAACGTCAGTGAAAATATTTAAAAACGGAAACCACTGTGCTCACTAGTGGTGCCACCGCTGTAAAATAGCCGGACAGATGTTACAGCAAAAATAAATGGGAAAGTGCTGTAAAAAAGAGAACGTTCTCGGATTGTAATCTTATATTACAACGTTCAGCTGAATAAATTAATTAATTAATCGTTATACCCTCTGGTATGGTATTGAAACTTGAACATAGGATTTTTATAGTTGAAACTTCTAAAATGCATTCATACACATAAGAAAAGATTCTGTTTTGTTTCTATTCCACAAAAATGCACTTGTAACGGTTGCGTACTGTTTTAATCCAATTAGAAAATAAAGCCAATAAGTATTTATAATCGCCTTATCTTTGCAACTGTCGGAACTTCTTTACATCAGTCGAGAGCTAAATTGTTGAGTTTCCGCTGTAGGTCATTTGTAAACACTTCAGCTATTTTGATAGGATCAAAGTTAATTAGTATCGTTTAACGCCTCATGACAAACAATGAAACGATCGTTTACCTTAATGGGCATTCATAATAACTGATGATCAATCAAAACGGCCACTAGCCGTTCATCAATCATTTGCCAGTTTCAGCATGTGCATTAAAAACATGACCGAAGCAAGTCAAAATTCGCTTTGGATATTGAGAATAGTTGAACTGTGTGTGAAATTGAAAGTGAAAACGCCCACAAAAGTTTGCAACTAATCTAAACTGTGAACTTCTTAGAGTTGCTTTAACCTTTTACCTTGCAAACAGACATAACTCATATTAGCATAAATAGTAATCAATAAAAACAAATACCAAAGTCTGTCAAACTTTCGCATATTAAGAATATTAAAGTTAGATGCGTCTGCTCTTTAACCTTTTACCTTGCAAGGTAGTTAAAATAAAACATACACCACCTATTGAACACACCCAACGATCAAATTAATAAAAACAAAATAAAATCAAAGACCTTGACAAGCTTTTAATATGAAACCCAAAGCAGATTTACCGAGTCTAAAAGAAATGAAACTCAATCTGTTGTTCTTGTCAGGTCATAAAAATCAAGACTGCTACAGTATTTTATCGTTCGGGCAGTTTCCATACGCGGGCTACAAAATTATTGTTATTATAGGTTATAAACTCGTGAAATAATAAAGAAAACACAGATCTAAGACAATGGTATAACAAGATACAAGTTAGATTAACAACAAATTTGATTAGCTTATGTAAATTTCCGACGGGCTACTTTGTGAAATACTATTCTATTCACCGCACACCATTATTGATATACAGGTATCTACATAAACGTGATGAGTTTGTGTTGTGGTTATCCAGACAAAAATCATGCGTAATTTGGTGATTTGACTGCAATTAATTTAATTTAAATTTTCAACACCGTGCAAAGCTTTTTTCGACTACTCTACACAATTTCCAAATCGCGCACAAATTATCGTCAGCTGAGAATGATATATACCAAAAAAATCACAAGGCAACAAATGAATCTGTTGCCAAATTTAGATCTGTTTACGCTTATTCCGACAGTCATCAAATTATTTAATTGCATTTTTGCGGTGGCGCCCATTGGCCGATACGATTAATTTGCATTATTACATTTTTTCCATCGTTTTATCAACCACGGAATTATCCCTTTGTGATAAGAAGAAACACAACCTTGAACTTCACTTTAAATGCAACTGAAATTCCTTTAAGCTGATGTCAGCGCACTAAAAATCAAAAATATACATTTATAAAACAAAATAAAAAAATGTTCTTTCTTTGACACTTGTGAATTGATTTTAATCGTAATTTTCCTTTTATTAAATTCATAAAATTACCAGATGACATTAAATAAATGATAAAACATGAAATTGTATTAATATTTAGCACCTACGGATAAAAATCCCATCGAAGCAGATAGTCTAACTGCCTCACATCGGATCGGTGCCTTGAACTTTGCGGTAATTTATACAGCTCTACGCCCACAGATATACTATATATGTATATATGTATATTTATATATACATATGTAAATACTTAATTGAGTGCCAGGTTGATTTGTAATTTGTTGTATTGTTTCATGTGAAGTTCAAATAACGCCTTTAGCTTAAATTTAAATTGTGTTTTGTATTTTGTAAATTAATTTACTTGCCAAATAAAGTATGTAAACAGCTTATGATACAAATCAATTGATCCAAGTCAATCCATTAATTGTGTACGCACCAAGTGCTACCAAAAGTCATACATCTATTTGATATTCGGCTACCAATTTGCTGCCTGGAGCAAAACCCGCTTTAACTGAATATATTTATTACTATTGTTAAGCAATTATTTCGAATATGGAGTAAGAAATAATTAAACAAACTGATGTATACTCCAAACCAGCTAAAACAACAAATTCAACAGACTCTCATACATGTCCAGATACAAAAACCCACACTCAGAGTAAAGGCAATTTATGGTCCACACTTAATGCTCAATACTCACTCTATAAAGATTTCAATTGCTTTAAAAAGCTGTCTGACATCCAGAAAGCAGGTGAAAATACGCGTACATCATATGAGTTTGGAGAAGTGCTGAAAACAGGAATAGGGTGCAATCAAAATTTGTACATTGATTTGAATGGGGCCGTAAAATATTGGGAAAAATGCAAGAAATGCAATAGGATGTAACCGACTGAAAAGATACTGTTGTCATATAAAACGCAGCGATAACTTTTTGGTTTACTATATATAGTTAAGAACTATAAATTGTGGCAAAGTCAGCATGGCATTAACACAAAGAAAAAATTTAAAAGTGAACATTTACCACACATATTTGTATATACATAAGTCATGTATCATGAGTGCGAGGTTAAAAACTATATTTATTTATACCCTTAACCCATTAAAAATGGGTAAAAAGGGTATAATGGTTTTGTGCAAATGTATGTAACAGGCAGAAGGAAGCATCTCTGACCCCATAAAGTATATATATTCCTGATCAGGATCAACAGCCGAGTCGATATAGCCCTGTCCGTCTGTCCGTCCGTCTGTCCCTCCGTCTGTATGAACACGCGGATCACAGAGACTATAAGAGCTTGCGACTTCAAATTTGGAATATAAGTTCTCGTGTACCAGGCGCAGATCAAGTTTGCTTTATTTTATCGATAACTGCCTCAGCTTCTGAACTATCGATACATTTCGATTTCCGATAGCAATAAATTCCACAATTTAAAAGGCAGAGGCTTCTGATTTATACATAACATACATATACATATTATTTATCAATTGCCGAAATTTCATTAATATCGGAAAAGAAACACCAAAGTTGTAGTCGAAAATATATTCTCATATTGTTATGTATGCAAAGAGATGGCATGATAATCGACGCTGGCGTCAATATATTTGTGTGTTTTCTGCAGAGCCCCGATAAGTACTGTTTCATGTACGTATGTATGTCTGTATGTATGTATGTATATGCTTGTGAGCAAAAATACCCTGTAATACTCTGCACTTGCAGAACTGAACATTTGAGTGTAAATCATTTCAAAGGGAAATTTGCCAATAAAACTAAAACTATTTGACAACTGGGTTAAGGGTATATCGTAGTCGAGCCAACTCGACTACAGCATTTTACTTGTTTTACTCTAATAAGTCACGGAGAAATACACAAATAAAGAGCTGACCGGACGCTTAATAATTTAAAAAAATTTTCGTGATATGCTGATATGCTCCCCAGTAACTTTTTAGATTGTGTTTCGACTTCATGATAAAAGTTTATACAATTCACGCACTGCTTTTGATCTTCAGTGTACTCGTTAGGATGAAGCTGCCGGCAAAATCTTGCCGTGTTTTAAGTGCAGCTACGGATTTGGAACGATAAATGAACACATACAACTCTCATTGAGATATGAATGCTCTTAGATTTGTCAGATTATATGAAAGTCTTTCTAAGTAACAAAAAGTATTTTAATAACTTTAAAAAAAAAACAAGTAAGAACGCTGTAGTCGAGTGAGCTCGACTACCATATACCCTGACCCAGCGTTAAATGCATTATAGGTTTATCGGTTTTGTGGGCTGGAGTGGGCGTGGCCCGATATTAGTAATATACCTTCTAAGTTTGGTAACTCTAGCTCTTGAATTGCGGGAGATAGAGGCATTTATCGTTTTTTGTGGGCGGGAGTGGGCGTGGTCCAAAATTTTTTTTCCACATTTATGAAGGGTGTTACTAGCAATACACCTTTAAAATTTGGTGACTTAAGTTTTCAAATTGCGCGAGATATATGGGTTTATCGATTTACACCAACAGGTGTATCGGTTTAGGTAGTTGGAGTGGGCGTGGCCATCCAATTTTTTTTTCGATCTTTGGGGGAGTTACCAGTAACATACCTGCAAAATTTTGCGACTCTAGCTTGCAAATTACGGCAGATATGCGCATTTTAAATTTCTAGGGCCGAAGTTCCTGGGGGCGGCGGATATGGGCGTGGTCCAAAAATTGGTATGCCAATCTTTGGAGGAGGTTACCAGCAAATTAGCTTTAAAGTTTGGTTACTCTATCTTTAAAATGTTCGGAGATATACGGAGTTATCGATTTACAATCGGAATTGTCGATTATAGGCGCAGGTGTGGGCGTGGCACCACAAATTTGTTATCGGTTGTTAAAGGTGACTACCAGTAATATACCTACCAAATTTGACGTTCCCTACTCAAAAACTGCGGAAGATATAGCCATTTGAAAATTTTAGGGGCGGGGGTGATGGGGGCGTCGGAGGTGGGCGTGGCACATGCCGATCTTTCAAGGACCTCGCCAACAACCTACCAACCAAAATTGGTGACTGTATCCATTAAATTGTGAGAGATATGTGGAATTTACTGCTATCGGAAATCTAAATGTATCGATAATTCAGAAACTGAGGCAGTTATCGAAAAAATAACGCGAACTTGATCTGCGCCTGGTATACGAGATCTTATATTCCAAATTTGAAGTCTCTAGCTCTTATAGTCTCTGAGATCCGCGTGTTCATACAGACGGACAGACGGACAGACGGACAGACGGACAGACGGACAGACGGACAGACAGACGGACAGGGCTAGATCGACTCGGCTATTGATCCTGATCAAGAATATATATACTTTATGGGGTCGGAGATGCTTCCTTCTGCCTGTTACATACATTTGCACAAAACCATTATACCCTTTTTTCCCATTTTTAATGGGATCAGGGTATAATAATAATAATAACAATTCCGGTTGTGTCAAATCTATATATTAATTAGCTTAACGAAGATAATTGAATTTAAAATGAATAAACTTATATACTAATTATTGCTTTCGAACAATATTTCCGGTTTCTTGTTTAATACATTGAAGAAAATGTGAAATGCTTTAAGCACGAAAATATGAACCAGGTCATTGCCAAGTCTGAGTCACCAGGAAACCGTTTGGAGTGAACACCATGTATTCCCAATTCGCAATCAAATTGGGCGTTTCATCATATTGAAATATTTGCCGACATCTATATACACTACAAATTACAAATCTTATCAATCTTTTCTATAAAAGCTATACTGTATAGTAATCCGACACTGGTAGCTTTTAGTTCAAATACACAAAGACACTTGTCATTATCCTTCAATACGTTACAAACAACACTTCAAAATTATAATACCCACCGCAAGAGAATTCAAATGTTTGTGTCATGAGTGCGTGAATAAAGTACAAATAAGTCGGAGCCGACCGGAAGTTTAGTCGTTCAAAATTAAATTCATATGTTGAACACGGATACAGAGCAGCTATGTAGTTGATGTTCTGACTTCTTGGTGGCAGCTTCTACTTGTACATATACCTAAGAGAAGCCAGTGTATTCTTATCAGACAATTCAACAACATTATGACTCTCACAATATTCTCTGGTTTCACTGTACTCACCATTCTGTGCAGCAGCGCCGCCGCAGCCGAGATACTGGAGTGTTACAAGTGCTCCGATGGGTTGGTTAACGAAGCAACTATGCCATGCTCAAAGCTACAGAACTCGCCCAAATACAGGGTACAGTGTGCCAATTCTACAATGTGCGAGAAGAGGGTGATATCGACAATACTAAAAAATGGAACGAAATGGTTAATGTATCACAGAGACTGTGCAAAGCAAGTGGCATTTAACTACAAGCTCATAGGCGGGAAATATGACCAGGTTTATTCCATAGAGGAGCCCTATGAGGATGGCTGCACTGAATCGAACTTCCAGGGCATGATGTCAGGAACCATGGAATATTGCCATTGCCGGGGCAACTTGTGTAATTCGGCGACTTATCGCGACCTTAACAGCCTTATTATGATAATATCTGTATTGTTGCTATTAAGCAACTACTCATTGAGATACGAATGTTCTTAACTTTGTCAGATTATATGGAATTAATGAAGTTATGTGGAGGATTACTAGCTAAGCACGAACGATTTTTTTAATTAACTTAAAGTATTTCTAAGAACTTGTAAAAAAAAAGTGAATTCCGGCTTGTCGCCAAATCCACTCATTAAGTAGCTTAAAGAAGATAATTGAATTTTTAATGAAATAAAATCATATGACTATATGTTGTTAACGACACATTCTCTCTGATTGTTTTCATTCATTGAAGAATGTGTGAATGTTTTTACCCCGAAAATGTGAATCAAGGTCATTGTGAAATCTGAATCAGCGCCAAACCATATAAAGTCAAGCAAGATTTATTCTCAATGCGCAATCATATTTAACTTGTAATTGATTAAAAGTCAGCATATTTAAATACTTTGTGATTTTTACATGAATTCCATAATTATTCCCATCATATATATATATATATATATATATTTATATTTAAATATGAGTCAAGAAATAGCATACAACAACAATAGCCACGCGTCGTGATTCACAGTGCTACAAATTTGGATATTTGGGACTAAACGGAACGGAACGGATCAGCTCGGAACTGATTCGTGTGTTGGCCGGGTTCACTGTACGACCTTTGCAGTGCAGTGACTTTTGCGCCCACTCACCCCTTGAGTCTCCTGTCCCAGCAGTTGACTCTTCTTTCCTCTACTCAAGATTTTGTGACTGGCTGTTTAATCACTGTTTATGTTTATTGCTGCAATTAATCCGCACAATAAAAGATATGCTTAGCAACGGCAGCTGCAGCCTGTATTTTGGCTAGGTTGCCCTATCAGAAATACCGTTAACACAAGTAAAGTTAAATTAAGTTAAGTTAAGGACACATACCAAGTTTTGCGATTCGATGTCAACGTTTGCCACCATTAAATTGAATTTTGTCAACATTTTTCTTTGTGGCGGCGGGTGTCTTCAACTTTTGATTCCGATTCCGGTTATATGTACATATGTACACACTCATATGCTGGCTGGGTTACCAATCCCCAGCCTCAGTAAAATTAATGCATATCTCATCGCGCCCCGCGCGCTCAATATCTGAATGTTGTTTTTGTTGTTGTGTTTCCGTACTCTTTTTTTTGTATTTTGTTTTTAATTTATGTTTTCATTACGGCACTTTTATAGCGCTTCCGAGTGCTCAGTTAGTTGGCTTGGATACGATCTCCCAAAACGATGCTGCCATCAATCCAAGCTTCAAAGCCATGTGATAATAATTTTAATGTCCCAAACCGTTTAGTTAAAAAAAACAAAACACACATCAAAGCAGATGAGCTGAATATCCAGGAACTAAATTTGAGTTAATGGTCACATTAGGAACAAGAAGGATTGGCTTACAGACTGGCACGGCTTTCTCGATAGATTCCTTATAATTATCCATAACTCTCAATATATTTTTCATTCCATTAAATAATTAAAAATTAGCCGAATTAATCACATTTGAACTATTTCATCAGTATTTCGGGTAAAAGGTTAACTACTGTTAAGCAAAGGAAATCATGTGTTTACCATTTCAGCTATACACACATATGTATTATTTGCATCGATAAGAATTTCGGGTTTTTTCTTAAATAATAAAAACAAAAGCTTCAACGAATATGATAATTAAAAGTTAAATAAATTAACATTCCCATTATTGAAGAGAGTAAACAATCCGAAATTCTCATTTATATTTATATACATTTATTGTATTATATGCATACTTATTATTTGCGGATTGCAGACTGAACCTGACCTCTCTTTATCAGTAATGAAATTCATTTTTTGACAATGACTCAGCTCTGATTGCTGCTCACCAATAATTTATATGACGTATTATGGGGAAAAACTCGCAACAGTTTATATTAAGAGAATAAGAACAATATGGGCAATGCGCAATTTGGTGCCCTTGATTGGTATATGAAATATATAAAATTGGATTCAGAGCTCCTTATAAATAATCGATGAACGTCACAAGTACATTGAATTCAATAAATTATACGAATTATTTAATTGAATTAATTTGTAATTTGGCAGCTGTGCAACCGTTTAAAAACGCGCACAGCTAACTCCGAGCAAACGCCGATTATAAATACAACAATCAAAATAAAAAAATTACTAAAAGATAACAATAACCAAATTAGCAATAACAGCAACAAGAAGAACCCGTCATTGGAGCACATTTAAAGGAAGCACAGCTCAAGACGATTTTTTCGTTACTGCTCATTGAACTGAACTGAGATGACCTGAGTGAGCAACGTTGTCTGAGCTGATCTGTCGAATCCAAAAACCGAAACGCTCTCAAATTGAGGAGCAAATGAGGCCAACTACCTCTCCCAGACTTGTGAGAATTTAGGCGAGGCTGTGAGAATCACATGGCGAGATGCGCTCACAGCGTACTTGGCATATTTCTATATAAATCCGGTGTATCTCACCGAAATACAAACATTCCTGTTGCAACAGCAGACGCGTTAACCGCACCGTGATCTTAACGTAATATCACAAGGATAATATAATCCAAGGATCAAGAGATTATCAAAAGTTCTAAAAAACAAACACAATAAATTTCTTAAAATGTTCGCGAAATCTGTACTAAGCATTTGTGTAATTGTGGTGAGTAAAGTGAATAAAAAGGACATAAAATCTGATTACATCCTGTGTATAGTGAAAAAGAAAAATAAAGTTCAACTATATAAAGTGTATACAAATTAGCCACACGTCGCTTAGACGAAACAAATAATTAATAAACAATACTATTTATAAATAAATATTTTATATAAGCTGATTCAACTCATTCGTGCCAAGACAGTTAAAGCTCAATTTCATGGCTATGCAGGCGTTTTGTTTTTTTTCAATTTGGAGCTCACTCAGAGTCAAAGTCTTTAACAAAATTCATACCTCGGTGTTATTAATAGCATTCCAACTATCATAAAATATGTTAAAAACAAAATAACAAAAAATCACATTCAGTTGTGGGGATTTCTGCGCGTGCTCTTTGGCATTTATTGCATGAGTTATACTTTAACACTTCCGGACACTTCCAATTGTAGTGCGACATGCCTTTTGGCGTTTGATTAATATGCCAAATTCCATAACTCACATTCCAATCAATTTTATTTACAGGGCCTTGTTGCAGTTAGCCGCAGCAAACCCGTTGATAACAATGGCAAGTATGAGGTTACACCGCAAAATTCGAACGATGGCAGATACCATGCCCAAGATGATGGACGTTACCATCCCAGTTCAGCTGATGAAGGTATTTCGGCATTGCAATCGAGTTTCTAAGCGCCTGATAATGCTGCATGTTGATGCCACTTGCACTAACAACAGCGATCCAACCAACAAACAAATCGCAAACTAATCAATTGCTAACAATTATTTACATAAGTACTGTATATTTACTGATAACCCAATTGAATTGTACGTATTTGGGAGCATGACAAGGTTTACGATTAATCAAAAATGTTTTTTTGGTAAACAAAAAACATTTAAAATCTTTAATCTTTGTGAAAGCTACTAACCCAACAAACAACTTGTAATATATTTATTAACATATAATTTATTATAGGCAGAGGTGGCAATCAGGATTCTTTAGGTAAACATTGAAGTGTAAAGAAACATAACAAACACATTCAGACATCTAATTAAAACATATCTTATCATAACAGTAGATCTTGAAAATTACAATTATCCTTTTCGACCTAACAGTTTTTAACTAATTTTTATACATTTGTAAGCAACGAAAATATTTCGAAAACGAAAATATTTATTCTTGTATGATATTTCAAAATATAAAAACAAAATTTATTCTTGTATAGTAGTTCTCACTCAAAAAAAAAACACATTAGAAGCTTCACGAAGCTCCAGCTTACATATACATTCACACCCAATTATTCACTTCCACAAACACTTTTTTAACTTACACTTATTTTGGAAAATTTTATGATTTTGATTCTAACTATTCAGGTCGTTATGAGCACATGCCACAACCATACACTCATGTGAGCGATCACCGTGAACTGGGAATCTATCATCATATACACAATCCTTACGGAGGTGGCTATGGGCCATATGCGGGTCTCAATAGACCCTATGTTCATGATGCCAGACCCTACAAGTAAGCATTTATTACTTTTTGCAGTTGCAATTAATCGCAGCACTAATGCGTCTTCTAAATCCGACAGCCACGACCTGTACACAGTAAGTAAAGCAGAGTTTAAAGTACCTGAAATTCGCTTGGAATACGGCTTTCCTGAATATGAACCAAAAATCGACAAAGAAGCCTAAGCTCAGCACCACAAAAAAAAAAAAAAATATAAACAATTTTCATGCTCAGAGACACCCCACGCGCCTCTAAATTATCCCGAACACCACCCAAGCTTTCATAACTCAAACAGCATAACACACCAAGAAGCTATTAATTCAAAAGCAACCACTTGCCAACCGTTTTCCGATTCCTGCCACTCCCAAATGATCTGCATGAACAACACCAACACTGCCTGTATATGCATGACCCACCCAATCCACCCAAAACCCACACATATACACCCACACCCCCACGCACGCATAAAAAAATTCGTGAGAAATTTGATGAGATCGTTAGTTAACCACGTACCATAAATAAAAACACACAAAACAGTCGACGACAACAACCACAACGAAGAAGCCAACCACAACCACACCACGCACTACAACAACAACGACAACCACAACGACAACGGCACGCCCCATTCTATTCAACTATGATGACGAAGGACGCCATAAGATTCTGCACCAGGAAGAGATCCGCAAGAAGGACAAATACGATCATGCGTAAGTTGAAGATGTCACCACTATAAATTGACTAAACCCACTCATTCTGGCCGATCGTTTAATCTTCAGTTTCTTGACTGAGAACGGCATCTATGGAGAGGAGCAGGCGAAGCTGCATCATGAAGGCGGCACCCATGCCAAGGGCTACTACGAATATACCGGTGATGATGGCAAACTTTATCGCGTGAATTATGCCTCGAATGATGGCGGATTCATGCCAGAGGGTGAGCACATACCAACACCACCACCAATCCCCGAAGCCATTGCTCGTGCTCTCAGATATGTGGAGGAGCAGCACAAAGCGAATGGCAATAAGCCGTTGTACGATCATCGCGGGTTCCGTATCAATCACATGACCAAAGACATCAAGGCACAAATAAAATCCATGCATCTCGAGCGAATGCCTAAGGAGCTGAGCGATCAGATCCGCATGCTGGAACACGAGGTCGAGCTGGCCGAGGAGGAGGAAGCCCGCGAAATGGAGGAGGAACGTAGGCATAAAACCAATCAGCTCTAACTTCGGTTCGAGTACATCCTACATTGCTGTGTTCTCATCGAAAGCCATATGGATTGTGTTGTGTGAACAACATACTCCTTAGTCCCCCCCAACCCACACCACCCCTACACCCAATCAAACCACAGAAAAAAATTCCACCCATTCCCATGCATTTGCCGTATGCAGCTGGCAAAACTATAACAAGCCATAAAAAAAAAAATGTAAAAAAAAGAACAAACAAAAAACAAATGAATTGTACTCAAAAGAATTTTGAAGAATTTCAAACAATTATGTTAATATTGTATTTATTTATCGATATATTTAAATTGTGTTATGAATTTATAAACAATTAATTTTATATATTCTTTATTAATAAAATCATTATTTGTTATTTAAATACTCAGCGTATATTTTTCATGATGCCTTGAAACAGAAATATTCGGAATTTGAATAGATAATGGCAAAGTATTCATTGACATTGACCTATATAATGAATACAAAGACCAAAGGTCGAGTGATAATGAAACCAACTGACACAAAAACAAAAAAACCGATCTCAACAATGCGGGAATGTACAATTAATGAGTTTATTGAACCCACACAAATGCTGATACCCTTATTTGAAAATGAGTAATCATTTCTACATGAAATTTGTAACGCCATATAACACTATAAAGTATCGATACTTTGTTCTTACTATTACAATTCAAGTATAAATACAGGGTATTTTTGCATTCGGAATCAGAAATATACATAATTCTATATGAATTAATGTAAGAAAGAATATGGCAAGTGCATATTTGATTTGAATTGTAAATTTGAATGTGCATATTTAAACTGGATGTCAACGGCCACAAATAATATGTATATATTTTCGATTAATTTTTACTTCGAAAGATATTATAAATTTGAGTTTAATATTATTTGTATAAAATGCAAATGGCAAATAACACACATAATTGAAGATCAAAAATAGTTTAAATATGAAATGAATAGTTTAACTATTCAAATAATTACAGCACACTTTTGTGCTGAACTATAAATTAAAGCTTTAGTTTACTATGAAAGCTTTTCAGAAAAAATAAGTCAAGCGATATTGAATATACTGATATCAAATTAAAACTGACCAATAAGAAACGTCGGTCTGTTCTCCATTTTCTGTTCATTGTGCTTATCAGGTTTGTCTTTGCTCAGTATAAATTAAGATTTGCTCAGAAACTTGGTTGATGTAAGAAAAATGGCTTTTTAAATATTTGATTTATTTAAAGATTTATTTACTTGCAGTGCTGTACTACAACTTATATAGCTCAAATGTTGTTAATGCTTTGTGTAGACCACATTTGCAGGCGCTGGTTGGTTAGCATAAAAAGCAGCATTTAGACCATCATCTGAAAGGCAATTACAAATTATATATAATTTCCATGTTGGCTAATGAAATTTACTTACAGGTAACAATGGGTCGAAAGCCGTTAGCATCAGCGACATATTTGACGCCGACACGAAGACCTTCGGGTGATATGTAGGAATAAGACCCATAAACTTGCTCCTCCTGCTCTCCCTTGCCAATGTTAACAGGCAAACCGCGCTCCTCACCATGTATACCATTCTCAGTCTCGTAACTATAGGAATATTCGCCGGAGCCCGAGTTTAGTTCATTCGATTGTTCGACGGTACGTGCAACTGTATTGGCAATGTTTGGGTTGTACTTTTTATAGAAGTTGTCGTAGTAACGTTGCTGATTGTACAAGTCACGATTCTTGTAATATGTATCTCTATAACGATAATTGTTCAGATACGGATTGTACTGACGCTGCGCATTGCAGGCAATCAGAACGAGAGACAACACAAACAGACAGGATATCTATAAAAAAAAAAATTACATCCGTTTTCATAATATCCTTTGCGGATTATTCACTTGAATCACTATGTAATACGTTGGGATTCTTTCGTGAATTGGGCTTACCAGTTTAAAAGACATTTTAAAGAGAGTTTAATATTTAAACGTTAATCTTTAAATTATATTAAATATAGATATGCGAGGAGTTTGATACGTCTACGTTAATCTGCAAAACGAAACTGTTAGAAAGCAGTGTTTGACCGCTCCATTTATAACAACATGTGCTTCAGTTTAGCTACAGCATTAATTTCAGACTTTAAAACCATTAAATTTGGTCAGAGTTTAGCATTTACGCTGAAAGCCATTCTCAGCAGATTTTTTTTAGCCAGTTTGCTAATTTCCGTTTCAAATTTTGATTGTTATTTAAATTGGCTTATCCATAATACATACATATACTCTGTAATTAAAGCCAGTGTTTGATCATTTCGACTAAAAAAATATCGTATAAGAGATCTGACTTAGTATATTTAATCTATTGACGTGATCTTAGTGCAAGGGGTATGTTAAAGTCAATCATGGATTTTATGTGTTTTGGAATAAATAACCAACAATTAAGAGAAGTTGAAGGTGGCAGCTGGAAATCGCACATCAAGTTTGTTAAGTTAGATACCAAATCCATGAGATGAATTTTAATTTAAACAGAAAAATAAAGAAATATGACGATTGCTGTATCAAGCGTGGAGACTAAGTTATTCTGCTGCTCTTTATACATAAATATGAATGTGATTTTAGCACATTAATTAACAGTTCGCTGCTTAAGAAGCATACTTATTAAAATGCAAATTTAATATTTTGAAATTTGAGAAGCAGCCAATCAAGCTGCAAATTTTGTTATGTCGGCGATTAAAGCAAGCCTATATCATGGAAATAGCTTAACACGTGTACTGCAAAGGTTATATGATTTATATATCATGAATATCAAAGTAAGCTACTTATAAATTGGAAATGAAGACGTTAAGCTCCGTCAAGAATACAAAATTAACTACTGCTACTGATATCATGAAACAGATAAAACAAAGTACATTGATAAGTTTGTAATGAATGCCTTCAGATTGCCATGAAAATAGCACTCAATGAATGAGTTGATTACTGAATGAATGACTAAGTACAAAGAGCTGTAGAGCTGTAGAGCTGTAAAGGGGAACGTCGCTCGTGTTGCCATCGCTGGTGGCCTTCACATTTCGCATGCGGCTGCAACAATGGGTGCCATTGCTATTGCAACAGCTCCAAGATCTGAGCTCTGAGGAGCTGAGAGCCACGCGACCCACAAGCAGTCTCATTAGATCGAATGCCTCAAATGAGAATATAAAATTACCAGCATTTCAAATATTGCTGAATGTGTGCTTTCATAGTTTATAGCCCCTGGCTTAACAGCTTAACAAATTAAATAACAGTCAACAAAGCAGACTTACAACAATTCATTTATCTAATACAATTTCACAGAATTTTCAAAAGATGCTACCAAACATAATCCGATAATAAATTCAAACCATAAAACCGTTCGGCTCTGAAACTTAGATCTTACTTGTTTTTTCAGCGCATTTTTACGATAAAAAACGAAAACTGGAGTTCAGAGCAAGACAAAATGTGTTAAACAAATTAGGAAATTCTTGGACAGTTTAAACAAACAAACAAAAAAAAGTTTTATAAGCCCATTTACATAAATAGGTCGTTCAAATGTTTTGTTTTAATTAATTGGTTTGAATTTACTTCTGATTATGGATAAGTATTTGAATATTAATTGAATAATTATTCCATTCATTTGATTCGGCTGTAAAAAACAAACAACGATTTGCTTTAGCTTAGAATATTATTTTTTTGATACCCTTTACCCAATAAAAATGGTTTAAAGAGTATTTGCAAGTCATGAAAATAATAGAAATATTCTCGTCATAAAATATGTATGACTTTGTGCTCTGTATGACCAAATAGTTGACTTAATAAACAATTTATAACTTGTAATTAAAATATATTCGGTATATAATAGGTGTCAAACAATTAAATGACACATAATTAGATACACGCCATCAAACCTTGGGTATAAAAACATCGTTGCGTTCTCAATAATAATTAGTTGATAAATTAATTTCTTAAATGCCAAACGGTAAACCGGATGAACTACGGACCTACGATGACTTCGTCTTTGTACCGAACTTTATATTCAAGTCGATGGGATACGATTTCCTGGATTACCCGAAGCCCAGGTGGCTGAAACTAATACTTTATACTTACGCGACCATATGCGTGGCTAGCAATTGCTATATAGCATTCTACTTGGTACTAAGAACCATTGAGTGGGATTCACTAGCTGGAAAAGCTGATGGCATCATGCGTTACGCGATTATCTATTTCTTTGTGCTCAATGCCTACGTTAAATTGCTGTTATTCATACTCGATCGTCGTCACCTACGAGAATTGAACGACAAGTTGGATGCTCTCTATCCGAAAGAAGGTAACAAGCGCAAAGAGTATCGAGTCAATGAGTTTTTCTGGCCACTCCTTGCGCGTTGTGATATATACATATATTATTTCGTAGTGGCTTTAATAGCTCTTGGTCCGCTCGTTCAGACTATCCTTATGTATTTATATCAGCTCTGTACTTCAGACACTGAGATCAAATTTCTCTATCTGAGCGCATTCCCCATGAAACGTTTTGAAGTAATGACTCCGATTAAATATGTCTTAAGTCAGTGTATAGACTTTGCATTCAGTCACTGTTGTCTGAACATAAAGCTCAGCACCGACATCTGGATGATATGCTGCTCTGGCCAGCTCTGCATGCACTTTACCCATCTGGGCAAGAAGCTGTCATCTTATAATCCTAGCAGGCAGCACCATAACGAGGATTGTGAATTTTTAGTCAGATTGATACGGAAACATGAACAACTGCTAAGGTGGGTGAGCAAATATAATAAAATTGAAGAATTTGGTTTACAATAACAATGATTTTCTAGTCTGTACAAGGAACTGAATAGCGTTTTTGGTTTGATGTTGGCCTACAATGTGTTTACTACAGCGATCATGCTTTGTTGCGTTGCCTACTACACGATCCTAAAGGGTGTGACAATGGAGGCATTCGGATATTTTTTGTATTTCTTCAGCGAATCAGTGAATTTCTACACGGTTTGCTACTATGGGCAACTACTGATTGATTTGGTAAGTCAGCTATTTCAATTAAATGGGTTTACTCAATTTCATTTCATTCGCAGAGTCAAAATATTGCTTCAGCTGCCTACAGACACAATTGGTACAATGGTACGCCAACCTATCAGAAATATGTTCTCATGATAATACAACGAGCTCAAAGACCCGCTGAGCTTTCGGCAAAAGGTGTCATTATCATATCGATGGATTCTTTCAAGAATGTAAGTTTTGACTGCTGGCCCTACTTTAGCAACTCCTAAGTGGAAATCTTTTTTTAACAGATGATGACCATCACGTATCGATTTCTTGCAGTTGTGCGCAGAATACTGGGAAAATAAGATCGAATTGTTCACAATAGCACACTTAAAATTTATTTTGTGAATTTTTCAATATCACAAAAATCACATAGCTATGATCTGGTCAGCTATAAAGCAGAGCTGTCAAATTTATTACTAGTATCCGTCAGATTTCTGCTAATAAATGTAACATTGATTGTAAAATGTTGGCCTTAGATCGTATTAATGTTAATAGCTCAACACCAAAATGGCTACAGATGTATTCACTATAAACTTAAACCATCCCTTGACAATGAAAACTTTAATGCATATGCATCATTAGGACTGGCTCTTGAAGCTAAGCAGAGTTTCTGAGGTAGCTGAATGTTAATGATGTGACCCAAACCACTGACATTTAACCAACTGGTTCGACTGCATTGCAAATCATTAATGTATCTGTTAAGAAACTGCTAAAGTAGTAATATATTATTATTATTTTCTATCGATTTATGCAGTTAGGCGCATGGATAATGGCAAAACGTGAATGAAGAATCCAATTACGTTTAATCCTAGCAAGTGGTCTTTAGCATATGGCAATTTATGATTAAGCTAAATAAGATTACCTTAATAATTTATAAAATTTCTAAAATTGTAATTATTTAGCATAATGGATGATTTATGTATGTCATACAATATACCCGTGCATACATTTATACATTTTCAGCCATGAACAATTAAACGAGGAGCCAGTGGTGAGGTAGGGGCGGTTTTGGCCGTTGCGATTTTAGCCTTCACATTTCGCGTACGGCTTGACAGAATTGCAACGAAGTCAAAATGTGTGCAACAATAGCTGAAGTTGCCACAACACAACAGCCCGTCTAAGCTGAAACTCAACACAGAAGCTAACGAAAATGCTGTTCACAACGTGAAAAGTCAAATATACTTAGAGTGAATAACGCGACGAGTAATTGCAATTTCACATAGACAACAACATTGAAAAACTAATCAATAATCACATTTAATCATTAATTATTCAAAATGCATTGTTTAATATTTTAGCTCCTTGAAATTATCAAAATCCCCACAATTTCCCCATTCCTAAAAAATAATTTGGTGGCGTGAAAAATTGTGTTAAATAAAATTAGTCGTGATGTGAAAAACGGACTTCTCAACGACCTTACTTAATTAAATATTAATTAACTATTACAGTAAATAAATTTGAATAAACTATTGAATTATGTCTGGGGCAGACAAGCACTTGAATTTCCACATCCAAATAGTTGCCCTTTCTGTCTACCTACACAATCTGAATTGTAGTTGTTTTGTTTTTGTCAACGTAATGAAATTGTAATTACAGATGTGAAGAGTGGCAAATTCCTAACTTTGCCTAATAGAATATTAATTGCAATTAAGTATTAAACCCACGCACATAGGCAGCCATCACGCTGGGAGTTTTTTCTGACTTATAACATTTATGAGTTAATTTGCATAAAGAAGACTCACCTTCGCCTTCAGCGTAGCATCTAAAGATACTCAGACGGATTAACATTAATATGAAGAATTAAAGGCGGCTTATTAATGTCAGCCCAAAGTGCATAAGATATTCATAATTAGCACAAATATGTGTCGGTTCTGATATGCAGTGGTTTCAATTACAAGTTCAATATCTTTCCATGAAGCTGATCTAGTTGCGATCTGACCAATTGGCTTGGAACTTTACATCTACTCCTTGACCATGAAAAGTAGACCGTTCATGCATTGCATTTGACAGGTCTGCTCCACAGCTGACCATATCAGAGCTAAGCGCTATTTTGCGGTATCTAAAGATTCACGACATGACCAAAACCACTGACATTTAAACGCTGTACCAACTGGTTCGACGGCTACCGCTGCGCTATCTGCTATTTGCAATTATTTAGTTATGCCTGCATTGACATTAGCATTAGCCATTAGCCAAGCAGCTATACATGCCAGTTGGGTGCCAAAAACTATGCCGGCCGTTTAGGTCTAGACAAAGCTTAGCCGCGCCAGATTGGGTGAATCTTACGCAACGAAATATCAATAGTTGGTAACATGTTGTAACCCAATGTGGGGCGGGGTATAAACTAAGAGTTAAAACAAATTGCGTCTGAAGCGATAAAGAAGGTGGCACGACCTTCAAGGCCAACAGCAAGAGCTACAACAAGTTGCCATAAAACGATGCACAGCGCGTGTCAAAGTCAATGGATGGAGATGGAGATAATGATGGAGATGCAGCTGGGAATGATGCATCTGTTCTATGGTTAATGGCCGGCCAAACAACTGACATTTTGCAGCATATGCGGCTTGAGCAGCTAATTAAAGAAGTCATGCGTAATATTTCAAGGTTCAAATTTGTCAAAATATATGAAATCTCACACTACACCTTTTTGCACTTGGAAAATCAAAAGACTTAGGCAACGAACTTGCTAGCGCGAGAATTTTGCTACGGCGCAAATAATTAAATTAAAGTTGCTGTTGCTGTTGTTGTTGTTGTTGCTTTTGCTGCTGCTTGCGTAATTTTAATTAAACCTATTATAAACATAGTATAATAAATATTAAAATTAATACAGTTGAATGTCTTCATAATTATAAAGCACTGCCTAACACTAGTCAACAGGCAATAACAATAGACCAGACCCAAAAAAAAAAAAAAAAAAAAAAAACCTAACTGGCAATTGTTTTGCTGATTGCCACAGTCTGAACAACAACAACAACAGTAGACACTACTTGGAATACAATATAGCAACAATCTTTGGGACAATCTTGTCACGAAATTCTGTCGCCGTCTGTGTCTGTGTCCCCATCTGCCTGACACAGCGCCAAACCGACCCAAGCTATTCATTAGACGCGCCTACACTTTGGCAGCAGCAGCAGCAGCAGCGGCTGCAACGGCAAAGGCAACGACGCCGGCCTCTTCGCGTTTAGCAATTTTTGGCATTTTGACCCCAGCACAGCACAGCACAGTACACAAGCACAGACAGCGCCATGAGCCCTGAGCTCGAATTTGGGCGCACTGTGGTTTAACATCAATCTTCATCAATTAAAATCCAATTTGAGATACCTAATATAAAGACTCGTGATCGTACACTTGCAATAACAAATATGTATTTCTTCACTCACCTATGCTATGCACAAAAAACTGAAAAAAAATATATATACCAAGTATATTATTTGCTGCTCAAGACAGTTTGCGGCACCACTGTGCGCCGTTGCTGTTGCCACTGCCTGACTTCGATTGCATTTACCGATTATTGGCCGCGTATTTAAATGAAATTTTTCGCTTGAAAGCCCCAAAAAAAAAATGTTGCCAACTCTTAGGTGGCAACGCCGCGAGGGCGATGTCGCCTATTTTTATAATTTGCGCTACTGTGCGAGTCACCTGTCGTTGACAGATAAACTCAAGAAATAGTAGTTGATATTGTATATGTTATCTGAACAAATGGCTGGCAAAGTTATTTGCCAAAGGGCGCTCTGGTTATGTAATTCGAACTGCGCTGCCGACTTGAAATCAATGCAAAAATATTATCCGGAACGTGGAACAATTGCATAAAAATGGTTTTACGTTCGATTCTCAATTGCGCACAGAACAGCTGAGCTGGACAGCCAGAGGCGTATGCCCAGAGGGGCTTCAACTGGCAACCATGGAGTATGCCTCAAATGCTTTTTTTCTATTTACCCGTGTAGCTGGTGACTCTGTTGCTCTGGTGAATACTATTGCTGCTGCTGCTGCTGCTGCTGCTGCTCTTTTCAAACAACGCTGGCGTTGACTGCGACGCTAAAGCTGGCAGCGACAAACAGCGACTACGACGAATCTTTAGTTAAGTTTTATATACATTTTTTTTTTTACTTTTTTTTGCATCTTTCATGTGCAACGCTTTACCTGCTGAATTTGCAGCTTCGTCGTCGTCGTCGTCGTCGTCGTAGTCGTCTTTGGGCTTTTCGTATAAATAGACTCAGTTGCCGGTACTTGGGCATCATTAAAAATCTTTTGTTCAATTAACAACAAGTGTGAAGTGTGGTGCGACGATTGCTGGAAAGGATAAGAACAACTTTGGATTACATTACAGAACAAAATCATTTTCTATACAAAATGAAAAGCGTAAGTGTGTGTGTGAAAAATAAAGTGTTAAACATTCAAAAACTGCTGATAAGGCTTGATATTTTAAAATTGCCAACGGTCCTTAAAGTGTGTAGCAGAGTTCTCGCCCTGTATCAAGTTTCCTTAGCCATTTGCAGCACATCACAAAAAGTCCTTTCAATTTTAAACTCATAACCGCAATATAAAAATTATGATGTAAATAATTTCAAGACTGATATACAATTTATAACTATAATTATTCTAATTGGAGACAATGTATACCAAGTTTAGACTAATTTGAGGTCAGACATTTAGGAGTAATTAAAATAGTTAGACTATTTAGCAAGTAGTAATTTGTATAGCATTTTTCAGCCTTTAATTCAACTTAATCAAACCAACTTTATATAGGATGCAATTATTTTACAATATCAAAGATTAAGTGAAATATTTTTTAAAAAAATATGTGCCATTAAAAAAAAATAATTTTTTACTTGGCTAACTTATACTACTTCTTTCGACAGGTCAAAGTCAAAATAACCTTACAAATTAAAAAACCCTTCAATGAGAATATTTTAACGGCACAGTCGTAAATCAGTCAACACCAAATTTTAAAGCATAAAATACTCATAATAATAACTTTGGTTTTGAGGCAGAAGATCAAAATAAGAACTTAAAGGTTTGCAATTTGCAGTTTAAAGTGTTGTTTCCGTGTTGCTTTATTTGCCACAAAAAAATATTGCAGCCATTTGGCTAGCAAATGGCCAAAAGTGGCTGCCAAGCCCGGCCGAAATGGCAATAGCAATTAATGAATGCTGGAGACGAAGCAGCCACTTAAAAGGCTCGAGCACGATGCCAAACCAAGCCAACTAACGTGCAGCCGGCATGCAATGCAAAGGTCAGACAACGACAACAGACAAACAACAATAACAATAACGGCAACACCAAGTGTGCGACTGGGTTCCACTGGACAGGCTGAAGCTGCGAGACATTTGGAGGCGCAGAGGCGCAAAAGGCGAGACTAAAAAAGCGATGACGATGAACGTTACGCTCAGTTGGCAGCTGTCTGTCTGTCTGTCTGTCTGTCTGTCTGTCTGTCTGTCCATCTGGCTAATAGCGCAAACTAAACTGAAACATTAGACACGTAACACACTCGCCCATTGGCAATTGCTCAAGAGACAAGTCAGACTGTACTTAAACTGGAACTGTGTCCAAAATTGCCATCTCTGCCTTTTTTTTGGGCTTTGTTTCAACACGATCGTATGTAAATATCTGACCAGCGGCATTAACATAGAAAAATATTTAGGTTATAGGTATTAAGAAATTTTTGAAGCAAACAATATTAATTTCATAAACATAGGTGTAAAGATACTTTTCAAACAGCTGTTATCACGGATCCAATTAAATACTCTTGTTTACCTTCTGCGATTTCAAGCAAGCTGTTAATTGATACTTTAAGTCAAAAGGGTGACAATCTTAGCAAAATGAAATCCAAATATTTTCATAACTTTTATTTCTTTAAATTTTTCGATTGCTTAACCTAATCTTTCTAAACACAATTTACATGTTTGTACTATTTGTAAACTATTAGGCATTTTAACTCACTCACGAATCGCACTCGTCTCCAATCTCCACTCCCCACAATTTTCCAAGCGCTTGAGGAGATAATTGCCGAGACCCACAGAAAACAAGCTGAAAATCATGTGTGTAAAATATTTAATTGGCGTCTAGTTATTTGACGACCTTAAGAAATCTGTGGCAAAATGACACATGTCCGACTGTCCATCTAACTGTCTGTCTGTCCATGTGTCCGTCTGTCTGTATACACAGTTTGTATGTGAGAACAATATAAACAAAAGTCATAAATCAAACAACTATGCGAAACGATGAGCCAAGTTTCAACACAACAAAAAGTGTGACTTAAAAACACAAGTATGTTTTTAGCCGACTGTGCAATACACTACTCTGACTGCATCAGTAAAAAGTACATTAAACAAAGCGAATATACTCATTTACCCTTCGGGAGCAGTGTATGAAAAGAAAAACAAAACAACTTAAAAATCGCTCACGATTTCTTCAACTCAGCCTTCAGGGTCTAGTGTAATTGCGTTCATTCTAATAAACAATTGCCAATTTACGTAAATTAAATTAATTTCCGGTTTTGACCCATTTGCAGTTTGCCCTCTGCCTGATCGCTGCTGCGCTGCTCTGCCTGGTGGATGCAGCACCCAGACCCCAAGGTGGAGAACCCATCGCAATTATAAGCCAAGAATCGAATATCGAGCCGGACGGTGCCTACAATTATGCGTAAGTTTAAATTGCCCAAACCAAAATGGAACCAGTTATGAGCTGAAACTCTTAGCAAAATTTAAAAATGGAATTAGCTTTTTGGATTATTTTATGTTGCATATTCTTAGGCATATTAAAACTTAACGTTGCAGGTTGTTTTTTAAGAACCCGTTCAGGTTCTCTGTGCGAAAAAAAAATATTCTAAATGACTATTTGTCGCATAGGAAATGTTAACTACATACATTATTTAAATAGATATCATAAACCATTTAAACTGTCATCTTCTGTATAAAATAAGTCTGCTATGATATCATAAATACTGTTAACACCCAAATAATATTCAAATTTGTTGTTTTCTTTTCAAACTAATCCCATCATAAATACATTAAAAATCACGTTATTAATGCAAATGAATCAAATTTAATAATAATTTATTATCAAAATACAAGCTTCAATTGGATAGCATGAGAAACACATGTATTTTGCTGATATATAAATAAAAAATTTTGCTGGCGCCACAAACCAAATAAAACTGAAAGAATACCAGTTTTGATGTGCTGAAAATACTCTAAAAACTATAAAATTGCATAACTTTAATATATTCTACCCATTGATTTTTGGTATTGAAAATAAGTTAGTTTGGTCAATATACCGACTTGGTAATTAATTAAAAGGTGTTACAAATTTTCTCACAAAACAAACTCTTTTCACAACGTTCAAGGTGAAATTGATTTTTATATCAATTAAAATAAAACATAAACTTATAATAACACTTTGGTTGCAGCTACGAAACGGCCAATGGTATTAAGGCTGAGGAAACTGGCACCGTTAAGAAGGCCACCTCTGCGGACACCACGGATGTGATCATTGTTAAGGGATCAGTGTCGTACACCTCGCCTGAGGGAGAGCTAATCA
This sequence comes from Drosophila kambysellisi, assembly GCA_035042185.1. Lineage (NCBI taxonomy): Eukaryota > Metazoa > Arthropoda > Insecta > Diptera > Drosophilidae > Drosophila > Drosophila kambysellisi. The sequence goes on from JAWNLS010001251.1 coordinate 9,796,994, forward strand.
CTCTGAACTATGCGGCTGATGATGAGAACGGATTCCAGCCAACGGGCGCACATTTGCCAACTCCACCACCAATTCCACCAGCGATCCAGAAGGCGCTCGACTATCTGCTTACCCTGCCCCCATCTCAGCGTCGCCGTTAGGACAATTAGTTCTTAATGAATAAGATCCTGATGGAGAAGTGAGGTGACAGTGACCATGCAAACGAATCAATTATTCTACACCCAAACGAAGCAATTTGCTGCTAGCCCATATATCAACAATCAATCAATTAATACCTTGAAGCGAACACCAACATCGAGCAGCTGACTGAAGAACACAACCTGTAGACACACACGCACACACACGCACACACACGCACACACACACATGCACTCACTAACTATTTAGCTCTGATTTCACAATCTATGTCTTAATCCCTTACTCGATTTTCTCCAATCGTTCTTTTCTTCTATATATACTGTGCTTAAGATCTTTTAGTCGCCGGAACTTTGCCATTTTCGGACTCATGTGATATCATCGATTTATTAACGGAATCAAGAAGAAAATGTAAAAAAAAAAAAAGAAAAAAAAAACAAAGGAGAAAGAGAATAATGAATTATGCTATAATAACCGAATTATTGTGCACAGCAATTCTTGTGTAAATAGTCTATATAACTATAATCGATTGCATGTAATATGAGCATAAACATTATGGATGACAAGGATGTACCTACTTATATATATACATACATACACACGCATAAATTTATACGAATTGTTGGTTTTTTTTCGTGTCAAATGTTGTAATCTTGTGAGAAGAACTCAAATATTTTTAGCCTTAGCTGCAAACAAAGAATTAAAGATTCTTTAAAAAAAATATAATGTTTTCTTCATTTATTCTTATCGTATAGCTAAAAAATTATACCTTATCAGCTAAGGTATTCTCAACTCGAAAATTACTAATGCAAAAATGGTTTATTTCTGCTGTTTAATATATGTAGGTAAAGCACTTGCCTTAAACCTGATGTTTAAAAATATCGAATGAAAACTGTTCTTTGTTCTAAATTTAAAGACAACGGAGACAAATTTATCTAATGCAAATTATTTGTAGACTTGGTTAGCTTAGAACCATCGAAAAATGTTGTCAAGTCGGTTTTATGAAGAACCAGAATACGATGCTGGCGTTAATGACAGTAGACATAATTCAAGGCCAAATACTCACTGAAATACTTTTACAATAACTAAAATAACTAAAGGGAAATCTTTAGATAGCCAACATATATATATATATATATATAGAAACTGATAGTTTTGATAGATATCGCTCAATGCTGACGCCAATCGTAGCCGTTCCGAGAGAGGCGACTGCATCGGATTTCACACTCATTCCAAAAAGACAGGCCAAACAAGTTCATTATTATTTATTGCAGAAACATTAATTTCATGTTAAATATTTTAGCACTGGATTTGTCTAGTTTCTGAATTTATTGTATATTTGTTTTCACGTTTTCGCTTTTTTTGCTATTCTACATCAAAAGTCTCTTTGGTTGGCACTATAAATATCAGTCGCCCTGAGACATTTGCACAGCGTGGATATTTATTCGGGATTACCATATATAAAAAATGGACAAAATGAAAATTATTTTATTGTGTGCTCTGTTTGTGGCTGTGTCGCATGCAGATGATAACAAAGATTTCATCGTAAACGAGGCCAATGTGGAGCACAATGGCAAATTCTTCTACCAGTAAGTTTGTAAATTCTGTCCTGGTGTCCGGTGTCCGATAAAAGCTTAACGTGCTAAATTGCGATTTCTATCCAAAAGTTACCTGCTCCATGATGGTTCGGAAGTGTCTCAGAATGGCAATCTTAAGAATATTGATAAGGACAAAACTGGCGAGGCGATCACGGGGTCATTCAAATTTATCGGCGATGATGGCATTGAATACTCAACTTACTACGTGGCCGATGAGAACGGCTATATCCCAGCCGGGGATCATTTGCCCACTCCACCACCAACGCCGGAATCAGTTCTAAAAGCCCTGGCATATATAGAGAAACATCCCTATAAGCCAAATGAGAAAAAACATTAGACGAAAAGTATGTGCTCAACCATAATTGTGATTACTAAAGAACTGAATAAGTCAAATTAATTTTATCTGATTTGCAAAATATAAATAAATCTAGGAAAGTGAAAAACATTTACAATAATAAAATACGTTAAGTGTGTAAATAAAATGGATTACTTCCCTTTGTTATCTACCAATTTTGTATACCATTTTTTTTTGGCAATCGAATTTTTTGTTCAAATAATTTGCTAATATTTATTTATTTGTGTTGTTTTTGTAAAAAAAAAAAAAGAAAGAAGAAAATATCATTATCTGTTTTTGTTTTCGAGTACACTGATTACTTTCTCGATTGTACGCAATGATATTCAAAATTCAAGCACGATTTGCATAACTAAATTCTTCACTTGCCAATTACGTAACTTTATTGCCATTAACGGGTATCTGAGGCGCGTTCTTTATATTTCGCTTTTGGCCATTCATTTTTGGGTGCCTCGCCCAAAATTTAGACGAGATTTAGATCTGCAAACTTGGTCGCTCTCTGTATTTACTATTTATCAGGTGTGACTCGCTGTATGCGAAATGTTTGTTAAATTTGTCTTAGTTAGCAACTTTGCTCGACTGCAATTCTGTATTTGAAAAATTGTAAGAATCGACTTGTTAAGTCATTCGATATACTGATCTAATTGGTAAATATATGAGGGCCAGAAAAAAAGACCAATTAGTTTGTTGAGTCTGCGGCAAATGTTTGTTTTAACAATTTCATAAGCCAAGTTGTTTGGCATTATAGCCAACTTTCAGCAGATAACAAATTTGTGTTATGTAATCAAGCAGAAAACGAAAGTGAGAGTTCCGTATGTGTTTATTATATTAGAAGGCTTCTGCTAAATAGAATTTAACAAACTGATTTGAAGAATTGCAGTTCGTGAAAATAAACTTAATTTTAAGCAGAAACAAAGTCTAGGAAATTAAAAATTTCTAATAATTTCTGCTCACCTATAAAGTTCATTGACCGAATGTGAATATTCGCTCCGTATACATAATACCTGACATTATCATTTCCCCAACAATGCCTCATACTCTACATTTTTTATTGCCCCTTTGTGTGCGATCACCGTTAGCTGCGTAAGATTCTTTTACATTTTTTTTCATCAAATTGTTTTCCATAATAGAAACGTGCTTTGAATTATAAGTTTTCCCTCTTGGTATTTGTTCAAGTGACACTCGAATAGAATCAAAAGATTGACAACTAATAATAAAGTTTGAAACACTGATGGGCAGCTGATTAGTTTTGAACTCAAATCCTTAACGGCTAGCTGAAGACTACTTCCTTTCAACAATTCATCGGAACTTACAGTGCTTGAAAAAGAATTATGTTCCACGCAGGCAAATCACGTAGCTGCCAACTGGAACTGGCAATGTCATCAACATCGTCTTGGAGACAGAAGAAGGAGATATGTCACAGCTCAGCTGTCCGAAGTCTCAGCTTTCGGGTATCACCCGCTGAAATCGTCGCTTCAGTTTCATCTCTTTGACGGTGCGGTGCTGTTTACTCATCGGCCAGACGCGCCGATGATATGGACAATAAAAAAAACCTCAAATGATGGCCACACCAAAACAAAACGAAACACGTCCAAATAAGTTAGAAAAAGGTAACGACTATAAGGTACCCTGTACTAAAAAAAATCGAAAAAATCTAGCAAAAAGTGATTTAATGAGTGTGCGGCGGATTACTCGAATATACAAGGTAAACTTATGGAGTGGGTATATGCCAAATTAATAGATCTAAATATTGCATAACAAAGCAAAACACATCAAAGTAAGTTAGAAAATATGTAGTGACTATGAGGTGCCAAGTAGTAAAGGAAAGATCTATGAAACAATAAAAACTCGCATTAAGCTGTGGGATGCATTACTTAAATACCCAAGGTCAGCTTATTGAGTAGATACTTATCAAATAATTGAATAAAAGAATCTCAACTTCGCATAGGTATTAACTTAATTACTTCACAAATTATAAACACTTCATCTTTAAGATAATAAACTATTAAGATTCGTAATGGCAACTGGATACCCTCTGAAGATCATTTTGAGCAACATGCTTTAGCAAACTGAGAAACGCGACAAAGAAGCGTCCGCTCATCATTTTTGAGCTTTTGGTTTTTTTTTTTTTTATTGGTAAGGTACTCGTACTCGACGAGTACTTGACGCTCTCTGCTTCTTATCTAGTGCGCCCATCGTTGGCTGTGGCAACCGCCGAAGCGGCGAAGCTGTCGCGGTGCGTGCGAGTGCGAATCAGGTGCTCGCCACCGTCGAGCGATATGGTATATAAAGGCCAGGCGGCAGCATGGTAGACAACAGTTGTGCATTAACTTGCTGGAATTAACTTGCCACGCCCACCTCCCACGCCACACCGTACATACAGGATAAATCTCTTCATAATTCTTAAGAATGTACAAGTTTGTGTGTGTTTTGTGCTCGGCTCTGTTGCTGACCTATGTCCTGGCACGTCCTCAGGAAGCGCGCGCTGGATCTGGGTCAACAACAACAACAACGCCGGCCAGCATTATCCATCAGGATAATGTGAACAATGCCGATGGCAGTTTCAACAGCAGGTGAGCTCACACAAACCGAATGTGGCAGATGAGTTGATGAACTAATCCAACTTGTGCCCTCGCAGTTATGAGACATCGAATGGCATAAGAGTGGAGAACATTGGCTACCTGAAGAAGATCATCATACCAAGGGCGGAGACTAGTGACGGACAGGTGATTGAGGAGCACGAGGAGTTGGTACTGGTACAAACTGGATCCTATAGCTACAGTGATCCTGAGGGCAATCTAATTACCCTGCGCTATGTCGCCGATGAGAATGGCTTCCAGCCGGAGGGTGATCATCTGCCAGTTGCGCCACAATAGTTGCGTCAATGGGGCGTATGTGTAATTAAGTAATTAGCAATAAGTATGTATGTATATTTTATATCGTATAAAGTATTACGTACTGGAGATAGCACAGCACTGCCCTATGCCATACGACCCATACGATAGGTTGCATTATATCAGTTCTTATGTCAATTTTGGCACTGACATTCAACATTCAACACGCACACACTCAGACACACAGCCAAATAAAAAAGAGCAAAAGAAATACGAATAAGTAATAAATAAATGAATAAATATTGAACAATTAAGTCTGTGTCTCATTGCCACTCAACGAGTACTCATACTCACTCCATCAGCACTCGCACTCGCACTCACCGATGAGCATTCGAGTTTTTCTCAGCCTCGTGTCGCTTATAACATTACCAAACTGCCCTTCACGCCATCTTGCGGTTGCTGCTGTGGCTGTAGATTTAAATGATGAGATACTGACGATGATGAGCCCACAAGATTATTTACACACATTCCAATTGAAGTCGACACCGAAAATCGTATCAATGTGAAATCCCAACTTTAATCTAAGTGATCTAATCGCTGCGAAACCGCAATCACTGGCATTGATTTGATCGCCTCCGATTTTTGCACACACTCGCAATCACTGCAAATAATGCAAATAATAATATTAAATGTTTGCAACTAGTTAATAAATGGGTTCTAATATGATACATATATATTCCGCATTATCCGTCAATATTTGGATTATATTGCTGAAATAGTTATTTCTGGAGTGAGAAAATCTAGCTGGCAGTAGAAGTTGTTAAGCACACCTCGCAGATTTTAAATATGTCAGCAAATAATTGACCGACGAATCGAATAATAAATAGCCTTTTAATTGTTCAACCATTCCAACAATTAAACGGCCAAATAACTGTATTTTCGGAAAAAACCAATGCCAGAATTTATTCATTTGAAGCTGGTGTTGAATATGTTAAAATTCGGCTTGTGCATCTTTCTTATAGTCAGCGTACTGCATCTGTGTATCTCAGCGGTAAGAGGGAGAAAGATAAATAGAGAGAGAGGGAGAGACAAATATCCTTAAGGAATCTAATCCATTTTGTATTTAGAACATGGGCTACTTTGCAGTACTTCGGCAATTTGACTGTGTGACCAATTCGATGTATATAACCGATGCGAACTGCAATGTGATACAACCTCGAAACAAGACTTTCAACGCAGCCTTGAAGCTCTTGAAAAAGATCACATTATTATTTGGATATCTGGAGGTGTCCATACCGAAACCAGGCAAAAAAAAGTATCAGAAAATATTTGACGTCACATTCGAGTTGTGCAAAGTGCTGCGCGAGCGCAAAAGAAAGACACTAATTGAGATACTCAGTAGTATGACTTGCTTGGCAGATTCAGTGTCCATTCAGTGTCCTTTCCACCCGGTAAGTCAATGCAATTTAAAGAATAGAAGAGCTACTTAAATAATTTCTTTCCGGTATAAAGGGCTTTTATCATGCGAAGAATATCACGGTTGTAGAGTCATTGCCACCATTTCTAATCGAGTCCGATTTTCTTATACGTTTTAATTGGTTTTTGCCGAGGGATACAATGATAATGAATATCACCGTTCTTGGCCATTTATATGAAATATCCAAAGAGAATGCTAAGAAGCTAAAATCTTTATAAATTAAAATTGGTAAACTACAATAAAGTTACATGCTTACATCAAGCGAAAATTTGACGACCTAAAAGTATGCTATTGTTTACAGCTTTAATGGATTGCATTCTTTATGGCGCTGTACAAAAAATAAGAATAAATCTGCTCTTTAACTTGTTTTTTGATTTCGTTGTCATTTGTTTTAGCCATAAAATGAAGCTAATTATAAACTTATTACAAGCTTTAAAACAAGACATCGTAAGAGTCCATTAAAGGCACGGCTTACTTTAAGGAAAACAAGTATCTTATAGTTCTTTATAAGGCGTTTAATAATTCATGGTCTGGAAATATTAAACATATCATAAAACACATAATCTACCATTACATTTTAATTAATATATTTTATAAATAAGATGCAAGTTTGTTAAAACCATTGAGTTATGTTCGGTCAATAAACCTTGCAAATCTTCAGCTCGGATGTATACAAATATGTGGAATATATTTGGAATTCCAAACCAACTCGCAATCGGATCAAAAGTAATTTCTTTGAAGAGAAATAATGAAATGCTTGTTAGAATCGGCAATTACCAAGGGATTTACGTGGTCTGTCTATCAATTGGATGATGATTACGTTGGATCAACAGACATCTACATCCATTACTAGAGCATTATTTACGATTCAAGCTCAAGATGCCAAGCTCTGACAAGAAATTTCACAACATCATGACACTTGAAATTGCCGCAAAATTTATTGCCTCGCCGTTTGCCCCCCTCCGGACTTTTTTATAAACCAGTCTTACACAGTCCACAGACTGCAGTCTTTACAGTCTCTGAGCCGCTCAGCTTTAAATGTCAAATGGCGCACGAGCTAAGAACACAATTTCCAGCAAAAGATGCAACCTACAACAAGAAGAATGCAGCAGGCTAATCATTTGACATTTCCAATGGACAGCTACAGCAGTCCACAGGCCAGTTAGCGGTTAGTGGATGGCTAAATACGAAGTGGGTCACTGTGCGAGCAGAGAGGATGCAGCTCTGGAGGTAACCTTGCCAACTTTCGATTTCATTCAGCTTGAATCAGCGAAGTGGGGAAAAATTGCACAATTGCCGCTGCTGGGTGACTCATCCGGCACTCCAACAAAACTGGTAACTGGTCCAAGAGAGCCAAGCTCTACAAGAGAGAACGTTGCATTTGGACGTAACCGACAGCGAAATACTATGATACCATCATATGTGTGCAACCAGGAAATACTGTCCAAGTTTGCCTTTCAGATTGAGGTAGATATAAGATAATAACCCTTCTTCGCAGTTTGGCAACTGCAGCTCTTAAATTGCGGGAGATATGGGCAAACATAAATCAAAATTATAGTCCGAAAATCGGCATATGAGAAAAAATCGGCATAGGTCGAACATTCAAAATGCCATAACTTCGTCAAAACTCAACGCATTTTCAAATGCAAGGGCGTTTTAATCATGGTTTGACCTCTAAATCAATAGTACATTTAAAGTTGAAAAAGTTATTTTGGGTCGGAACATAAGTCAAAATTATAGTCCGAAAATCGGCGTATCGGCATATAGGCATAGGTCGAACCTTCAAAATGCCATAACTTCGTCAAAACTCAACGCATTTTCAAATGCAAGGGCGTTTTAATCATAGTTTGGCCTTTAGATTAATCGAACATTTTAAGTTGAAAACATTATTTTGGGTCGGAACATAAGTCTAAATTATAGTCCGAAAATCGCAATATCGGCATATGGGCATAAGTCGAACCTTCAAAATGCTATAACTTCGTCAAAACTCAACGCTTTTTCAAAATCAAGGGCGTTTTAATCATGGTTTGACCTCTAGATTAATCGTACATTTAAAGTTGAAAACGTTATTTTGGGTCGGAACATAAGTCAAAATTATAGTCCGAAAATCGGCGTATCGGCATATGGGCATAAGTCGAACCTTCAAAATGCCATAACTTCGTCAAAACTCAACGCATTTTCAAAAGCAAGGGCGCTTTAATCTTGTTTTGGCCTTTAGATCAATCGTACATTTAAAGTTGAAAACGTTCATACAGACAGACAGACGGACTGATCGACAGACGGACGGACAGGCGGCCAGACAGCATGACCGACATTGGGCAAACCCAATATACTATAATACCTTCGGTATCATAGTACAAAAATTTGACTTGCAGCGCTATTTGGCTTTGGGTGGGCGGCAGACGAAGACGGCACTATGACTTGGCTTGGTGAAGAGGTGTGGCTGTGCTGGCTGCCTGCGCAAAATGCTGTTTTTTTTTGGCAAGTCGCAACACTTGACCAGTTTTTACTTGCTTTACCTCTTCCCGCTCTCTCTCTCTCTCTCTCTCTCTCTCTCTCTCTCACTGACGCTCTTTCTCTCTCTCATTTGCTCTTTCTCTTTCGCCCAATTGAACCGGCAAGGCGGTTGCTCAACTTTTCGCAGTGTGTTGCAAGTGATTCTCGCGTGTTTTTCAAAACACACATTTTTTATTTTATTTTTTTCTTCGTTTTCTTGGTCAATGGACAGAAATTGGCCAGTAATCGTTGCATGATGTTATCGGTACAGATTGACCCATTTTCGGCAACTAATTAACATTTACCAAGATGCATTACCCATTGCCGCTTTGAACTCAATTATCGTCTTGCCTCATCTGCAGCATTGCTGGCATAAGCAAACGAAAACAAACAAAAACCGAGCCCGATACAAAGGTACACGATTTTTACAACAATTTTCATTCCAGTCTATGCCAAACATATTTTACCTTATATTTTATTTTTGTCTGTATATTTACTATAGTTTCCTGTTCGTGGTTTTAAATTATTTAAACAACAAATTTCCAAACCACAATTTATCAACCATAATTAAGTTTTTAGGGTTTAAATTTGTAAATATCATGTTTACTAGTTATTTTTAAATAGAATGAAAAACCAAACAGTTCTCTTTCAATAATTCTCACTCAATTTCCGGCTGTGTGTGACATTCGGAACAAACATTGTGCCAAGTATTTCTAGAATTCCGTAATACCCCATTTACCATTCCAATCAATAGACGCCACTGCTATTAGAAGAATCCAAGAAAGCGAATCCGCTGGCGGCAACATCTTCTCTACTTGACTGAGATGCAAAGAGAACGTAATGTATAGACACACAGAGAGAGAGAGAGAGAGAGACAGTGAGAGAAAGAGAGAGTGAGAGAGATAGAGAAAAAGAGCAAAACTCTTAAACAAAAACTGGCTGAGAGAGCATTTTGCATGGTTCGGCTGCAATTTGGCGAAGACAACAAACGTTGTCGAAGCTTGGTAAAAAAAAAACCCGTTCTGTCTTATTTCTAAATAACGGCATTACGAAGATGAACGACCCGACAGACGCAGACAATCCGCACAATTTTGCTGTGCCTATTTACCATAACTATTATATGAAAATCAAATAGATTCGTTAACTGACTTAAACTTTACATGCAAATTGAAAGCATTTTGAAAACTAGAAAATAGATATTTTTAGTTTCCATTTCTCTAAAACTATGTAAGAGTTAACCACATATACCATATACGATATAATAATAATAATAACAATAATTACAATTAAAACTCTAGCTTTAATAACATTCCAATCTATTTATAAGCAAATATTTATTCAAGTCATAAATAAATTGCTTTTTAAAAAGCTAAACTGCCACTGCAATGAAATTAAAAGTACTCTTCAACAAGCAATAAATCTCAAAAAAAAAAAAAACAAGAGTAACTACAGCATCTTCAACTATGGCAATTGCAACTATTGTCATTGTACGTGAATGTATTTGTATCTGTGCTGTAACTGTATCTGTATCTGTATCTCTATGTCTATCTCTATTTATGCGTCTCTTTGGCCAAGGCGCTCGCTAATGCGGGTTCAAGCTGCGAGCGCAGGAGGCGCAGCCAGATTCGCGGCTATATAAAGCTCTTAAATAGGGCCGCCGCAGCACAGTTCGATCCGTTGCAGCTTTCACTTGCCAACAAAATACGGACGACGGAACAAACGCGCAACTGCAACTGCAACAAGTGTAAATATCACAAGTTTTAACAGTTACAACAATACTCCTTGCAAGTGAATCTCCGATCAATTGAAAATGAAACTGTTTGTAAGTTTATCCTTCAGTAAATGTTTTATGACACCATTATTGGGTCTGCAGCAAAAACAAATCCCCAAATACGTACGAAATAATCCAAAAATTATAATATAATGATTTTTATCAAGAACTGAGAAATGCTTAATGTGATGTTTAAAACCAAATTATGTAGATAGATTTGAATGAAATCAGTGCACACAAAATAAAGTTCCTTATAAAATAAATAAATTATGCTTGATAAAGTAAAATATATAATAATATTCAAGATGTTTCCTTATGAAATATTCAATGCACCATCGAATCAATTAAATTTGTCAACTTCTTTCAATTGCCAGATACTTATTTCACTGATTGCGGTAACGTGCCACGCCCAACATCATAATCAGCATCAGCACCACTCACATCCCAATGTGAACAACATACCACGCGATGAGAAAGCTCTTCATCGGCAAGAGGATCTACGCGAGACGAGCACCTGGATACCGATACTGAAGTACAACAAGGAGCAGAGCGAGGATGGCAGCTACAAAACCGAATACGAGACCGGCAATCACATTGTGCATGAGGAGACCGGTTTCCTCAAGGATTTCGACACAAATCCGAATGGTGTGTTGGTGCAGCATGGCCAGTACTCGTACCAATCGCCAGAGGGCACCGTTGTTAATGTGCAGTACACCGCCGATGAGAATGGCTTTCGTGCCACTGGGGATCACATTCCCACACCACCAACCATACCCGAGGAAATACAAAAGGGACTCGATCAGATCTATGCTGGCATCAAGCTGCAACAGGAGCGCCTAGAACAGCGGGCCAAAAGCGATCCAACATTTGCCAAGAAGCTGGAGGAGCGACGCATTGCCAATCAGAATGGCCAATACATTGGTTTGCTGGAGAATCAATAAGAGATTCGACTCAAACAAATCCTCTAAGCCAGTCGAAACTGATGCATTTTTGATATTTTTCGAAATTCTTAACAATTTGTTCCCTATTTATAATCATAACCAACAGAAAGACTGTGTTTTCTGCAACAACAAAAATATACCTTCCAAATATTAATGAATAATACTCAAAAATTGAAGATACACAGTAAACGTATTTATGTTAACGATCGCAATCGTGAAAGTTTTGTTGAGAGCATAATAATAAAAAGAAATAATCATAATAAAAGCGGAAAAACAATATTTCCATCATGCCAATTACACACGCGACCCCAAGCAAACATTATTCAACGCTTTTCCAATTCCATAATATCCCATCCTCATACAATGTACATACATACATATGTATGTATGTATGTATGTATCTATATAATGTTCACAAAACGTGACAATGCGCAATGGGTTTATTATTGCTGTTTCTGTTTACTGTTTTTATTTTAATTTTCCTTTTGTTTTTTTTCACAGCTTAAATTTCACATGTGTCCGTTTGTTGATCCCATTCCACGGTACATTGTTTTTTTTTTTTTTTTTGAATATTCAACATTTTCAATTTTCAACGCGTTAATTTTTCATATGGCTCACATTGTAAGCCAAGTCGAAGACATTTGACAGCCCCGTCAGACCAGCTATTGCATAATTATGACAGCTTTTCTCATGACGTTTTGACATGGTTTCGATTTTTTAAGAGTGGTTACTCCAGAGCTCTCCTTTCAGTCAATGTATAAAAAAAAAACCAAAATTTCTGCCTGAAATATGCAAAACGTTATTTCAACGAATTGACAAAAAAACATAGAAATCAAGCAAGTTTCAAAATAGGTTTAATATATTAATAAAAACATAAATTCAATTAGTTATTTTTTTTTTTAATCTTTTGTCAAGAGCCATCTTCAATATAACCTTTAATTTTGTTTACCTTTTAAGAGATTACTTAAAAAATGGTTTGTATACACAATCTCTTGTAACCATGTTCTCACTTTTCGGTCTACAACTTTTTAACCGTTGTTGATGTTCAACCAATCAATTTGGTGAAAAGTTGCCCACAGCGACACTCGTCAGCTTTTGGAGATATTTACAACACATACAAACATACAAACATACAAAGATCGGAGAGGAACAAACACTTCGCGTAAATCGATGCCAAAAATCATCAAGCCAAGTTTTTAGTAGCACAAACAGCGACTTACCAATTAATTTGCATAAATGTTAGCAAAACCCAATACCAATCTAGAAATACATAAATACATACATTTATGTACATATGTATGTATATGTACATATGTATATGTATACACAATATGTATACACACCAGCGCAATAAATCAAATCCCCTGCATTTTCACCAACCACAACGAAAGAATGTTTATTCGCCATTAAGTTTTAACGCTCTTGCGCATAATTAAGCGAAAAGTGAACAAAAGAAAAATTTCTATAGCCATGATTAAAGAATATTCTTCTGACCGTTGCAGCCACCAACTGGTGGCAACCGGCCGTAAATTGATTTGGCCAGCGTCAGTTGCCGTTTAGAAGCCGCCGCGTTTAGATCACAAATGATGAGTTGCGCCTGAAAACTGACGGAAATCTGAAATATGAAATCTGAAATCTGAAATCAACATCAACAAAGTGCGAATATCGATGGGCAGGTGGAATTGAGAGCTGATTGTAAACTAACTCGAACAATGAGTTGTTTCTATTGTTTTCTTCGCTGCCAACCACAACGGAATGTAACAACAAAACGAACGCAGCTAACTGTGAATTGAATATACGATACAAAACAACAACAACGAGAACAATAATATCCACTTAAGAAGTGGCACATTCAGTAAATAGAAACTGAAACTGAAACGAACTGAAACCGTACAAACTATTGCCAAAAATACAAAAACGGGTCTTAGTCCAATTTGACTATGGCCAGCAAGCAGTTGACTCTTCAGATTTTGTGGCTTCTGCTGGTCGCGTCCAACTGTAGGCTAATACACGGCCAGGCAGAGCCTGATGCACTGCAGCTGCAAGCACCTCGACCTCGGGGTCGTATACGCATTTCGGATATGCAAATTCAGCAACCACCACCACCACCACCACCACAGCAGCCGCAGCCGCAGCCCGCAGCAATGCCTATGCCCAACCATGGACCGATGAGATGGCCCAGTTTTGGCGCAGTTGCTCCTATTGCCCTGCCAGTGCCTGTGGGAATTCCTGTGCCAGCTAGCTCAACGGTTCACACACATATTCCGCTGCTGCGTGAGCAGCTTGACAGAAATATGGAAAATCTGGCTGCGACCAGTGAGGCGACCGTTAAGGAGGCTGTCGTCTATGGCAACTGGAAGCCGGAACGTCCACTCAAGCCCAACAATGAGGATGGACAGCCCAAGGAACGCGTCTACGGACGCCTGGAGGCCATGCTAATGGGCATGCCTTCTGATGGTGAGCACCAAGAATGACAATGGGACAGTAAAACTTAAAGTGTTCAATAAACTCTCAATACAGTCAATACAATTGAGGTTTAAGAAGAGTTTTAAATAAGCCATCAATATCAGTTATTCATTTCTGTAAAAATTACATTAGAGTAGAATTAGGTCAAATGAAAGACGGTAAGGTATACTCATCATACTTGAGACTTGTATGATTGAGTGGCTTTCACTGCTCTTCCTATTGGTCAAAGCTTAAGATTTTGGTTGAGCAATATGTGAGCTTAAATTCATTGAGACAACAAAATTATAGTGATTTATGTCATTCTTATTATTTGTTGCAGTTATTGAAAGTCGAGAGACTTCCGGCGAACAGTTGTCTCCGGAAACCGAGAAATACGCAGCATCTGATGGTTATCAGAATCCGTACGCACGTCGCGACAGCTTTGAAAGATCCCAGGAAATACGCGGTCGTTGGCGCGTACCACCTTCTCAATTGCAACCACAGGTTCAAGCACCGATTGAAGTGGTGCACATGAACGCAACGGACCCGCTGATGCAGGCCATGGCTAAGCAAATCAATGAGTCCATTGAGTCAACCACAGCGATGCAACGACGACCCAGCCAACCAACAACTGAGGACAGCTGGATGCCTCTACCTTATCCATATCCAACGCACAGCCACGAGAGCACACAGTCGGTCCCCAAAGTCAGCAGTCCACCCGCGCCAACGCTGCGCTCTAGTCAATCGACAGAGTCCACTACGGTGGCACTGAATTGGCCCACTGATTTTCTGGAAACCAGCTCGATTAGCACGGAACGGATCTACACAGATGCTATTAGTAGTAGTGGCATTGATCGTATGGACAACATCCAACCATCCATTGATCGTATTGACGTCGATGTTGATGATGTTGATGACTACAAGTACTTCGATGAGGGACTCAATTCTGCCCAAATGCACAGCGAGCTAAGCATACCGGAGACCATTTTACCGCAGCTGCCGCTCAACATAACACGCGTTGGAATTCCGTACGAGGAGCGTAATTCAGCCGAGGAGCCCACCATTTGTGTGCCCCTAACCGTAACTGAGACAGCGACAGATAGCAGCGCACCGCTACTGGTGGAGGTGGAGCGCGTCTACTGCTTTCCACTGCCCAAAGTTGAAATTAAAATGGGCAACATCAGGCGGCAGCAGGTGCAGCAGCAATCAACGGAACAGGAGCACAGTAACAATGCTGGTGCCGGTGTCACATCTCTACCCCCGGAACAAACTCAACTACCAGCTATGACTGCGGGTGCTAGTCGGCAGAGTGCCTTGATCCTGCTCCTAATCATCGGGAGCAGCGTCTTTGCTCGCTCTTAAGCTAATTAAGACGATGACACATCGCTTAAGTTCAACTCAGGGGCTACTCATAATTAGAGAATTATATTTATTTAATTAAAAATTAAATCTTAACCAAAATCCAGACTTATTACCATAAACTCTTTTAACGATCCACATATGGCTTAATCACTTTCTCTTTGACCACTCGATGAAGCAGGTTACCGTTAGCGCTTTAGGGCAACTCATCTGTGAAGTAGACGCCTTCACTTAGCTGCTTGAACTTGGCAATTATCTGAGTTGTAATAGTTTTAGTTTTTCATCAGCTGGCAACACACACACTTGAAATTTGAAGTAATAAGATATTAAGATCAAGATTATTCTGATTGTCTTATCATTCAAATAGCAAACTCACAATGAGTTTCAATTTTACAAAACGTGGTCAACTTTTTTTAGTCAATGAACTGTCTTATCAAACTGTCAATCGTTACTTACGCACAGGCCGCTCCTTATCGCTCTTCGTGTTAAATCAATATACTAGATTAAGGCCATTCATGATGTGATGACGATACCAATACCTAATCGTAGTAAGACCCATGCTAACATTTAAAATTATAGCATGATGGATAGGGCTCGGCTAATCACCGTGACACCTGCAAAAGTGGCAAAGAATGGCCTGCTTATGCATGACAGTCCATGAAGTACTATCAAATTTTGACCAACTCGGTACACACAATATATTTATCCTTAAATGGGCCACATGGACATAGCGGGAAACAAAGTGTCCGATAGGCTAGCAAGAATGGGGGCAGAGAAGCCACAGGAAAAAATGTAGCATCCTAGGGGTGCATGTCATAAGAACTCTGAACATAGAAGCCCTCAACCCACTGTAGATTCTAGTATTCTAGCAAAACAAAACTGAGAGTTTTATGTGGGTTTTAGTTAAGCCAAAGTGTTGCCCTTTTCCCATTAGTGTTTCCAATAAAATATAAAACAAGTCTAACATTCTTGTTGGCAAAAGACTTTTTCCATCTTTATTAAGTGATCTCTGCTAAGTCATTCGATATTATAATTTTTAGACCTCAATTGCTTGCCTCCTTTTCTCCTCTCGATCGATCCTAACTGGCCTGCATCACTTTCTCCTTGACAGCTCTTCGAAGCACCTTACCGTTGGAGTTTTGGGGCAAATCATTCGAAAAGTAGACGCCACGATGCAGCTGCTTGTACTCGACTTGAACTCGCTTGGCAACATGCTGCTTGATTTGATCTGCTGTTAAGGTGCTACCAGGTCGCTTTACCACCATAGCAGCAGGTGCATCACCATATTTCTCATCATAAAGGCCAACCACGCACGCTTCGTTGACATCGGGTAACTCTAAGATGATAGCTTCGATATCATTGGGACTGTACTGCATGCCTAGGCATTTGTAGATTTCCTTTTTGCGGTCCACAATGTACAGATAATTCTCTTCGTCGAAGTAACCCAAGTCTCCCGAGTGGAACCATCCCTGAGAGTCCTGCATCCGTTGAGTTTCCAGTGGGTTCCCATAGTAGCCACCCCATCGGAAACCGTGGTTGATATAAACCTCACCCACCTCACCGTAGCCAAGATTCTTACCATTGTCATCGACAATTCGCGCATTAAGTCCGGTTAAAAGCTTTCCAACTGAGTTGCCAATCTTATCCGTATAGGGAATTGAGCTAACTCCACCGAATTCCGTAGTACCATAACCAAAAAAGATTACGGCGCCTTTTATGAGACTTTGCAACTTCTGCAGTGTGCCCGGAGGAATCCATCCACCACCGACTGGTACTGCGAACACAGAAGCCAGTTTTTCGGGTGTGGTCGTAGGACAGGCGATTAGAGCGCTCACGTGACGCGGTGCACAAGTTATTACATTGATCTTATACTTATAAACAAGTTCCACCAAGTACTCAGCATCGAAGGGTTTATCGGAAATTATGCGTGTACAGCCATCAGCAATGGAGTATATTAAGTTGAAAAGACCAGTTATCCAGTCCAAGCTGGAACCACAATAGACGACCGTGTCGTGGTTAACGAACCTGCATATTGTAAATTGGCGAATTATCAATACCAGGCTATGCTTAGAGCGGATATTCAATACATACGGCATGCCAGCGTTCAACATGTGGTTCGCAATGCAAACAGCTTTGGGGCGTCCACTGGTACCGGACGAGCACAAAATGGCCACAGTCTGATCACCACCCAAAAATAAAGGTTTTGGTCTGTAAGAGCGATGAGGGAGCAGTTAAATAAGTAATGGCTAAGTTGATGATGATTACAGCTTACTGGTAGAGAATTTCAGTCTCTGTTGGCGAAAACATATCCCCTATATATGTCACACCGTCCACTTTTCCCGTAATCGTAATTATTTCTGGTTTCCAGGCAGCACTCGCAGTCTTTAGCTTCTCATAGTTTATCGCATCGCAGAAGATTAATATGGGTTTGGTTATTGTCAGCACATGGGTGAGGGTGTCTACATCCAACGAAGGATTAACTGCGTGAAACGGGTTGGTATTGAAAAAACAGCCCACAGCTACTGGTGTGACGTATGTGCTGTTTATGGCTGCAATGCAGATGATGTCATCGTGACGTAATTGGCGCTGCATGAAATGTTGCGCAAGTTGCACTGACCAGTTGAGTATATCCTTGTTCGTCGCTGTTATCCCATCCGCAATACATATCTAATCCATATTCGAAATGTTACTGATAAACAAATCTACACAACATCACACAAGTCCGGAGGTTACCTGGCAAATGTTTCGGGGATTACTTCGAAGATTGTGGTGAATAATCCGGCCGATTGAGCAATTAAAATCGTACATGGGTTCTCGTTTTGCACCACTCCAGATCCGATTGATCGGGTCGTAGGTGGTTTTAAAGAAATCTACCATTTTCTTACTATCACGTATTCTTTCCGCAATAAAGTTTCGAAGACAACAGAAGTGTTCCTCAAAAATCAGTCTGTTAAATAGCCACAAGTTTTGCGATCGTTAATAATCTTATCAAAAAGATAAGTCATAAGTACCCAGGAAAACCAGTGGAGGATCTTTTGTTTGCAAACCATAATCAAATCAGAATGCATTCAAAATATTACGCAATTATTACCATAGTAGTCCACAAACTGACTCTTATCAATGCTCACTGCAAAATTGAAATCAGACTACAAATAAAGTGTTGGATGATTAGGAGAAAAATAAAAAACTTTTCCTATACAATTTCGCAACCTCAAAGTCCACTCAAACAAAATTTCACAGAAAATTTTAAGATTACTGGGCATGTGAAATGATAATCTAATAACGCGTCATGTAATCACAATGAAATGATTCAAACTCAAGTGTATTTCAGTAACGAAAATCTATAAAACGCTTAGTAAATTAAAAAATTGTTTAAGAGCTAAAACAACTAGGGATTGAATTTATCTCTTTAATCTGATCAGAAATTGAGTGACATACAATTTACTGGTAACCATAAGCGATAAGAGTTTTTTGATAAATGGAATAAGTTTTAATTGTACATAAGTTAAGATATTTTGAGCGTTTCCAATATACGTGTCGAAGCATTTCGCCATTTCCATTGTTGTTTAGTGGGTTAATAAACAGATTAGTTCAACTCAATTAACAATTAACAATAACAAACAAAAGGACAACAACTTACCGCTGAATCCTCACCAGCTGCGCAATAAGCAAGGAATATTCGCATAAGTACAAACATGTCTATTAATTTTAATTTTAATACAATTCTGAATTATATTTATGGGTGACACATAGTCTTATTAAGTAACACATGTGAAGTGTACAATTCAAGTGTATTGTCTGAGTCTTATTTAGACTGGGCAGCAAAAACCTCGAGAGCTTTCTTTCTTAGGGTCTTGCCGTTCACATTGGCTGGCAGCTTATCGACAAAGCGAACTCCTGCGTGGAGCTGCTTCTGGTGACTGGTCAAACGGTTGGCGACGTGATCAATGATTTGTTTGGCGCTTATCTGACATCCCTCGCGCTTGACAACCAAAGCGCCAGCCGCATCGCCTTCGCGCTCATCGTAAATACCCACAACACATACATCCTGCACCTGCTCCATTTCCGTAATGGTCATCTCGATTTCGGTGGGCCAGTAGTGCAGGCCCTGGTACTTGAGGATCTCCTTTTTGCGATCAACAATGTACAGGAAATTCTGCTCATCAATGTGACCCAAATCGCCAGTGTGGAACCAGCCTTCAAAGTCCTGCATGCGTCGCGTCTCCACAGGATTGTTGTAGTAGCCATTCCATGCCTGTCCCGTATGCACATAAATCTCTCCCACCTGATTGTAGCCCAGGCTCTTGCCATCCTCATCAACTATTCGAATCCGAATGCCCGGCAAGGGTCGGCCAGCCGATGCGGTATTGCTGATGCCAATATTGACGGTAATAGCACCAATCTCTGTCATGCCGTATCCCGAATTCAACATTGCTCCCTTGCAGATCTCCTGGGCACGCTTTAGTGTCTCCATGGACACCACACCACCTCCATAGTTCAGCATACGTATGGCCGCTAGGGATTCCGTCGTTGCCTCCGGACAAGTGATCAGGGCGGACAGATGCCTGGGCGGCACCACGGCATAATTGATCTTGTACTTCTTCACCAAATGCACAAAGTATTCGGGTGCAAAGGGTCGGTTAGTTATTATGCGAGTGCAGCCAAATACTGTGCTGAAAATGAAGGCCCAGAGACCAGTCACCCAATCCAGAGAGCTAGACACATAGACCACTGACTCGCTGCTGACGAGCCTGAAAATATAAAAAAAAAAAATATTAAATATGTGTTTTATTTAAAACAGAAATACAAATTATTGTTGACTTCTTACATGCCTTCCTGAATGAGTATGCTATTCGAAATGCAGACGGCTTTTGGTAATCCTGTAGTGCCGGAAGAGCATAAGATAGCCACCGTTTGATCACCGCCATTCATAAGAGTTTCCGGTCTACAAACAAAGAGCCATGATATATTATACCATATATTAAAATGTTGTTTCAATTACTTACTGATAAACATTTTCAGTTGTGGTCGGATCCAAAAGGGTTTCAATTTTGGAGACGCCCTCAATATGATCGATCAGTGTAAAGATTTCTGGATGCCAGCTCCGAGTTGCAGCATTTATCTTCTCATAATCAGCACCATCGCAAAATATAAGCATGGGCTTAGTTATTTCAAAAACATACTTTATAGTTGCTATTCATTTAAAATAAATTAAAAAAAATTACAATTTGCAACAAAAGGGTGATTAATTTGTGGAAGAACCTTCATCGAGCATTGGATTGACAGAGTGAAAGGGTGTTCCATTCATTAGACAAGCCACGCCAAGGGGCATAACATAGGTGGTATTTCTGGCGGAAATTCCAATGACATCCTTGTGGTTGAGGCCCCGCTTTTTCAGATACTGTGCAATCCGTACGGCCCAGGTAATACCCTGAATGTTAGTCACTGATACGCCATCAATATCATTTATCTGCAGAGTTTAAAATCCAGGATGTATATTTTTTTATTTATTTGTTTTTTTACTTGGTTAGGTGCCCACCTGGCATATATTTGTTGGCCAGTTTCTCATGGTATTGAATATGACTTTACCCACAGATGTGTCATAGTTGTAGATGGAACTGCGCTTCGCCCCACTCCACGTATTATCCTTTTCATTGTAACTAGTAGGTATTAATGCCATTTTTGATACGATACTTGCTCCCAAGCTCACTCCACATGCACTAGATGCAGTTGTATGAGCCGCCAATCTATTTATAATGTGAACTGTCTACACATCCTAATCTTCCTTCAAATGCAAGCTCTTGAGGCATCGAGTGGAATTAATCTGTAAGTGGCTAACACCTGCAGCAAATATATTGATAAGCAATACCTTAACAATCGATATCAAAATAGGTTTTAAGTACCTCTTTCTCTATCCTAATGCTACATTGTCTATAATTAAATATTTCGATGATATTACAGATGAATTCAATTTATGAATATTAACACCTTCCATACACTAGCATTTTTTATTAGATGCTGATGTTTTCGGAATATTTAAAGAGTGCAACAAAAATGAAGTAATAAATTTTGTTTTTATTCCCCACCAGCTCTAAAAATCATAGCTTGTAATAAATGCTGTCATTGTTTAATTCATTAAGCAAGATATATATAAATGGCAAGCGGTGTATCGCAAGAGCAAAATAATAACACGACGACGTTGTTAAAGGTTCGAACATAGACTGCTGCCGAATTGCTTCGGCAGGTTTATTGAAAAGTTCTAAATTGTCTTACAGATAGATACAACTATTCTTATCCTACTTAGGAAATTATCTAGTTACATATTTAATGCTGCAAATGCGTCTAGACTCATTATCCTATCAGTTCGGAGAACTCTTATCGCGGATGGTTTTATTACGGACACAATGGGTGCCGCGTACGTGTCTTTTCACGTCTTTACATATCTACGCGATAAGAAGCCTCCTTAGGTATCTTAACATTGTAAGATTGAACAGTCATTGTTACTTTTATGGATTGACTTCCTACAGATAGTCAGGTGTGTAAATGATTAAAGCCTAACAAGAATGACAAATAAACTGTTCACTTCAGAATGTATCTTGGAATTTCCATTGATAATGCTTAACTGTACAATCACTCAATTTGCGATTAAGGAAAACGAATTATATTATATAGTAAAACTGTACGCATGAGGTCAAAACATTTTATCGAAATTTCAATATTCGAACTTATAATAAAGTCGATCAGAAGAATCATATTAAGCATGTTAAAGATGGACTTTAAAGTTTCCGATAGTTAGGTTAGTTATATTGAATTGGGATCGAATGAAGTCAGACAATGGTGCATAGCGCAGTAAGTCAAAGAGATAATTTGTATACTCTTTTATTTAATATAAATATTACTCACTCCATAATCTTTGAGTGCAATAATCAATTTGAAAGGTTTTAATGGTTTAGGTTTAAGAAACTCACATCGTAAGTATACACAAGTCTGATGAAATATGATGATAAATTATTACAAAAACCTACAGCCCAACAGCAACTGTGTCGCTCTGACGGAGTTGGAGTTTGCTCAGCTGTACACCTGTTGAGGTTGGTGACCACCAAAACACATTTGGGCGAACTTGTCGACTTGAATGCTACACTAATGACTGGGCCCAAAATTTTGGCAACACCTTTGACCTTCTTTTAAATTCCATATATGAATATAATTGTTCAGTTTTCCACAATGCCTTATTAAATTTTCAATTTTTTGATTCGACTTAATGCAACTCTATAAGAGATAGCTACAAGATAAATCAAATATGCCAAATGCTTTGCTTGATCATAAATATGTACATTAAGTAGACATCAAAGAAGCGCCATAACGGCTCACAAGAGTTTAAATTATTAAAACGACTCTGTTTTTGCACGTCTGAATTAAGAAAAAAGAAAATACGATGTGGCAACACTGTCAACAGCTGTTGCGCTATCTACTGATAACAGGTCCCATAGAGACACACGTTTTATTTTTTCCGTGCCCATCTCTCTTAAAACTACACAAAAGCATATTTTAACAGAAAACTGCGCAACAATATGGACGACACAATGAAAACAGAAATTGGTAAATACCATAAAAAGTGTATACAACAAATATTAATATGAATTTTTCGCTTCATTATCAGTTCTAAGTGTGAACAAAACCCTGCCTTATGGTAAGTAATGGAGTTTCTTTATCGCCAACATTATAATTTATTGATGTATTTTTTAACAGATGCCACCTTTCTCAAGGTATACTTTTCACTGCCTCAAATTAATGAGATCGCATCGAGCATATCGAAGACTTTGATCGTGGAAGGTACCAATGAAATCGCTTGGGCTCTGAAGGCGTTAAAGTTGACGGATTTGACGACCTTGGCCGGGGATGATACGGCGGCAAATGTGCGCCGGCTTTGTGTACGCGCCAGTTATCCCTTTGAACAGCAGCTCTTTGATAAATACTTTGAGCGCCGGCTACTTACGGAGATTCATTGTGCCGCTGTTTGTGTTTATCCCGCCCGAGTGGCGGATGCCCATAAGACATTGAAGCAGTATGGCAAATTGAAGGATATTTCAATTGCTGCAGTGGCAACCGGTTTTCCCACTGGCCAGTATGGACTGCAGACGCGTCTGGGCGAGATAAGTTATGCTATTGAGGCAGGTGCCACAGAGATCGATATTGTTATCAATCGACAGCTGGCTCTGGTGGGCGACTGGGAAGGCGTCTACAACGAGGTGGTTCTCATGCGAAAGGCCTGTGGTGAACGTGCGCATCTAAAGACCATTTTGGCCATCGGCGAGCTAGGCTCCATGGAAAATGTAAGATGTCGTGACGTATTGGAAAGCAAACATATTTCATATATTTCCTTGGTTTTCGCAGGTGTACAAAGCGTCCATGGTATGCATGCTGGCGGGCGCGGACTTCATTAAAACGTCCACGGGCAAGGAGGCGGTGAATGCTACGTTGCCTGTTGGCCTGGTCATGATCTTTGCCATACAGGAGTTCAAGCGACGCACTGGCCAAATTGTGGGCTTGAAGCCAGCGGGCGGTGTTAGAACTGTACGAGATGCGATTGCCTGGATGACGATGGTCAAACAGACGCTTGGCATGCACTGGCTGCAGCCGCATCTCTTCCGTTTCGGTGCCTCAGGTCTGCTTGACGATGTCGAGAAAGTTGTGCGCGATGGTATCGCCAAACTGGAGCAGGCTTAGCCTACATTATTGTTAACGTATAAAATACTCATTACAACTAAAACAATAACATTGTCTACTTGTGGCCTATTGTTCAGCTTGTTTCCTGTGACGTCTACTGTGAATTTATTCCCACATTTATAAATATATTTTTGCATTTTTTGAATATGACTACAATTAAATAACAGTTGAGTTTACCACCTTTAGGCTTCCTCAGTTGGCTTGTAGTTGTAGGTGAGCTGAGCGGGCGCGGCCATAAGATCATCCTCAGGCAACTGTTCGCCGTGCTGCAGCAGTTCAGCTGGTATCCTGTTCGAGTCCTTGTGCGGCTGGTTGTCGGGCGAGTTGATGGGCGTGTCAACCGCAAAGAACGAGTCATTGAAATTGATGCGATTGCGCTCATCCTGCTCCAAATATATGGCTTTGGGCGCAGCGCCGCCAATTGCCTTCTCGTATGTGTTGAGCCACTTGAGATTGACATGCTTTGCGGCCGCATTAAACTTTTTCGGCGTCTTCTTTGGCTTGTCGTCGGCATAGTAGTTAGGCTCCTGCTGCAGTATCTGCGGCGGTGGCGCTATTTTCTCTAGATGCCTGCTCTTGGCGTCGAGCTTGGGATCCACGTAGTCATACAGGGGCAAGTAGAAATTGTATGGCTGATCTGTTGGTGGCAGCATATATTGCTGCGGCTGCGACTGCAACTCTACCTTGGGCTGCACTTCACTGCCAGACGGAAGCGCATCTTCGGCCTGGGCAACTGGTCCAAAAATTTCGCCTGCCCTTCTCAGCAAGTGCTCCAAGCGTTCAATTGTTATGATGTGCGGATGCAACAGTTGTACATCATCCTGTAACTGTCCGCGTCGCGCCGGTAAAGGTTTTGTGGGCGTAGCAGCAACACTTGAGCAAAATGCCCACAACAGCAACTATACATTTTAAATTTTAATTAAAGATCCTTGTGCAACTCCAAGCAGCAGAAACACTCACCATTATTGACCCATTCGACATGGCGAGTTTTGCTGCTTGCTAGTTTTTTTTTTTTTTTTTTTCTTTTAGCCACTTTTAGTAGTCCATATAAGTTGCTGTCGTTGCAAAGATCGCACAATGAGTAAGTCGGGTCTGGGCACAACCAAATCATTTATACTCCGTACACAGACTGCAGTCATTTTACCATTTTCCCAGTCTTGAAACGGAAGCTCTCGGAAGTCTCCACACAACAAACAACAATGCGAGGCAGCAGCACTCCAGGCACAAGTTTCCAAACAAGTTTTCCCAGCGCAAGAGAAATAAATACATATATATATATATATATTACAAGACAACAACATACGTTCACACATACGTATGTGAAACGATCGCTTGGCTGCATAATAATGTTAATGTAACAACTCAAACTCGAATCGCCTGCAGTTGAACAAACTGGATGTGAGTTTTGTCACTGGTAATGAGTTCGTTGCAGATGGAGACAGCCAGCAAAATTGCGTCAAATGGTCAAATAATCGCTGGAAAATTGTCCAATTTCAGTCAGTGGCCAAAGAAAAGTCGGGCGCTTGCTCCAAGTGCATTGACACCAGCACCGACTAAGCGTTATGACAAAAACAATTACTCCATATTTAATAAAC
This sequence comes from Drosophila kambysellisi, assembly GCA_035042185.1. NCBI lineage: Eukaryota > Metazoa > Arthropoda > Insecta > Diptera > Drosophilidae > Drosophila > Drosophila kambysellisi. Next base: position 9,822,724 of record JAWNLS010001251.1, read on the forward strand.
CGTAGTCAAAATACCCTTATACCTTTATCAGCCTCAAAATTGTTTACCGTACAATCAGGCGGAGGAACTAACTATGTGAATTCTAAGCCCAGGGTAGGCAATGGCTGTTGCACTGCTTTCCCTGAAGTTTATAGCTTATAACAATAACAAATTTATATATTAAGCTTACATTTTTAAAATTTGTAGTCTTTAAATCAATTTCTGTTCCACCTTTGTTTCTTTTTAAATTATTACTTACTTTTCGATTACGCTTTAAAATGTGTAAACAAATTTAAGCATAGTAAAATTTGTTAGACGATTACATAATAAACATGAGCTAGAGTTCTTTCACATCGAGACAAGTTGAAAGTCCTTACGGCTTTAGTTGGAGCTGAGCATATGCAGCAAAACGAGCGTACCACAACGTCACTCACAATTTCCGCAACGTGAGATGTGAACTCGTTTCGATTGTTGCAGCAATAGTCACACATTTGTTATATCTTATCACACTAGCCGTAAAAGTGCAAGTTCAAAGTTACAGGAAATACTGGATACCGCTGACAATAGCAACAAAAAAGCATTCAACAAAAACACAAACAACAAATTTTAACGATTACATCGTGTTGATTGACTCTATATTGGACAGACAACTACATAATTTCGGCACAAGTCGTATGGGGTATCATGTTTGCTGTAACTCGGGCAAACCTTTTATAATAATATCCAGCGCTTCCAGATCCTTGGTCACGGTTTCTTTTAGCACTTTCATGGCATCCTGCTGCATGGTCAATATATTTATCATGCCATCCTCCGCGTTCTTATCAAGGGCGTATTCAGTGAAGCCATTTGTCGCAAATTGATTGCGCTGCATTCGAATCTGGGAGAGCAACTCACCGAGCCGACCCTTGAATTGTGTAGGCGCCGAGACGACTGCCTGCATATTCTGTAGCTTTGTGCGCAACGCCTCCTCCTCTGGCGTCAAGGTGCTGCCCACCTTCCGTGTGCATTCCTGTTTCACAGCGATCTGTCGCAGAAATATTCAGTTATAAAATGTGCTACTCAAAATAATTCTACATTCTTCCCTTACCATTAATATGCGGTGGCTCATTTCGGCTAATGTGCTTTTGTGCTCCATTATTTTGGCTGTTGCGGCCGCGTGTCGGTGCCGCAATTCCTGTAATTCTCCCTCCACCTTTTTCATGTAGAGCGCATGCGTATCTGTCTCCTGCTCCTGACATTTAACACGCCACTTCAGATCGCCAAAACCAATCATGGGCACCGGTATAAACTGACTTGTATCCGGATTATCTAAATTTGCCTGACGCCACATGCGTGGATCAACACTTCGCGGGGGATTCTCTAGGTACTCCTTCAATTGATCCTCATCGGGCTGGGTGAGTGCGAGAACTTCGGTAATGCACAGGTTGTTCAACTGTGGCTTCACCGTTGCCTGACCTAAATAAGTGGCCAGCTCCGTCGCAAGTATGCGCTTGCTATCAATTGGCCCATGCTGTATCTGCAGTTTCTCCTCCACATAGATGACCATCTGGCACTTTTTGTTCTCCAATTCTTTCATCACATCGATATGTACTAAGAGGTTTGGCTTGCTTCCCATTAAACTGTGCAGCGTTTGTATAATTTGTTGCTGTTGTGTCCTGCAAAATTCACAAATTTACAAATTAACAATTCACAAAAATCAAAATCATTTAACACTTACTTAACGATCGCCAGCTCTCGATTAAAGTTAAGAGCAACGAGTCCCAGCTTGTTATCCTTGCCGGGCATCCGACTGTAGCCGATTGCCTTGAAACGGCATAGGTAATTCTCATGCGTAATGTCCACCGGCGGAGCGCTTTGTGAGTAAAACAATTTGCCCGTGCCCCACATTGCCTGCAGATAGTTCCATTTGGCCACAATGTTATCGCGCTCATCCCCAAAAATGGATACGTTCAGAATGGACTGTGCAAAGGCCTCATCCGATGAAATCGGCACAGGTTGCTGCTGCGGCTGCCCCAGCATAAAATTGGTTCCACCAAAGCCACCAAAGCCCGGCGTCACAGTCGTCGTAGCTGGCTTGCCAAAAGCTACAATAAAATTTTTAAAAAATATAAGACATTTTCTGCGAGTGAACCTTGTGCAACTCACCGGATGCAAAGTTGCTGCCGCCACCAAATGCCGACGCCTGGCTGGCACCAAAGCCGCCGAACGCTGGTGCTGTCGTCGTTGTCGCTCCAAATCCCGCAAAACCACTAGCTGGAGCATTGCTGGTGCTTGGTAGCTGTCCAAAGCCGCTAAATGCTGGTGGTGCCTGACTGGCGGATCCCCCAAATAAACCCGGTTGAGTTGTCGCCGCTGCTGTGCCAAAACCACCAAATCCACCGCCGAGTGTACCAGGTGCTCCAGCTGTTGTTGCCCCACCAAATGCAGTGGGTGCACTACCAAACGGCGGTGCAGACATTGTGCTACCAAATGCCGGCGCCGCAGCTGCAGTGGGGGCACCAAATGCTGAACCAAACATGCCACCCGCTATCACCAGATAGAGATAAGGAAAATACAAAGGGGTCAATATTTGGTAAACTGTTTGTTACTGCTCCACACAGCTTCCGCACAGCATAACTTATCAGTGCGAGAGAGCCGTGTTCAACAAGCTGGTGCTAAGCCTCAGTACATTTCAAGAGCTGGAAACTAGCAGATCTCTGTCTGTGCAACTATGTTACTGATTATTTTGTTGTTGGCTTTGTTGCTGACTCTTGTGGCTTATGTGTGCTACATTCTTCATAAAAAGCAGTAAGTATACCAAGACGCAACTGCTGTTCGTACTGATAGTTAGCAATTCCTAGCAACTAACATAAATTTTACCGAATCATTTTTAACGTAATTTCTTAAAATTGTGAAATATTTCAGTATCAATCCCAAAGAAATTCGCCTGCACAGCATGAAGGATGTAAAAAAGCTGCTAACACTGCCCTCAACAGCTGGACCTGAACGTTATCTGGCGAAGAGAGCTTGACTGCCGGCATATTTATACACATTTCATTTACACATGCACTCTTTCCATGCGATTGCCACCTGGGGAATTTGGAAATTCTACTTACGTTTAGCCGGCGTGCTTGTTGCGCCAAGCGATGTATTGACACCAAAGAATGACATGACTGCAACCAGTACAAAATGCTTAACTATTTGCACTTATTCTCAGTTATGTGTTAATGAATTATATTTGGCTTTAAATTAAAGAACTACGAGAAAAACGAATAATTTTGGCGCTTCAAACACGCACAGTAGATGCTATATTATAAATGAGCGGACTTCGATAAATTGGTACTGACAACAAATATCGATCGTTTTTAAGAACGATATATAAAATTCGATAACGAAGGTCGCTACATCAATTTGCGACGTCACAAAGAGTAATGTGCACCCATTAAATCATTTAAAATCTACTTTAAAATCAATATACTAAAGTAAATACAAACAATATATCTTTCCTATTATGGTTTATATTGATTGACTTATTTTATACGCAAGAAGAATATGTTCTGAATATATCAGCAGTTGATCCACCTATGACGTGCTACTTGCCTCGAGGAGTAACCTTCTAAGTTAGATAATTTGCCGCTAGTGACTGCATCGCTTTCCTATATTTGGTTGCTTAAAAATAAAAACACAAAAAAAAAATGAGTAAATACACGGCAAAGTATCTGGAAGATAAACTCAAAGAGAAGCTTGAGGCGACATATGTGCAAGTGTCGGACGACTCGGATGGATGTGGTGGTAAATTCAGCGCTGTAATAGTATCCAAAGCGTTCGAGGGAAAAGCATTACTGCAAAAGCACAGATTGTAAATATCACATCACCTACTGAATATGTTGGCATATTTCTAAAAAAGAATCATATCAATTTTATTTTGAAGAGTTAACACAACGCTTGCCGAAGAACTTAAGGAAATACACGCTTTCTCGCAAAAGTCATATACACCCGCCGAGTGGGAGAAAGTGCAACAGCAGTAACTCTAATCGTAACCAGTTGCTGAATTTTGTGGAGCCCAAAACCTGTAAATACATGCACATATACAGAAGCAAATATGTATGTATGAGTGCATGTATGTGTGCATGTGTGAACGGAAAGCAAAGCAGCCAACGTCAGACAAACCAAACGGCAACCATTTGAAGCCGAAAACAGTTGAACAAAGAAAGTGAAAGGGAAACAGCCGATGAACGCAGCTACAATAAAAAAAATAATAAAACAAATCGCAAACATCGCGTAACATTACATAAAAACAAAAATAACATTTAACAAATAAAGCGAGAACCTAAACACAAGTGAACTGCATGAACTACATCTGAAATTCAAATTGCCAAATTACAATCAAGATAAAACTTCAGCTTAACACAAAAGCATCAAGCAACAACTATGCTAAAATTCCAGGTGCACTCTCCGGGTAAAGTCATACTGCATGGCGAACACGCCGTTGTCTATCAGAAGCCAGCGTTGGCCGCCGTCGTCGGACTGGGCACCAAGCTGCAGCTGCGCAGTCAAGCTGGCAGCCAGGTGGCCAGTTTTCAGCTGGAGGCACTCAACTGCACCGTGGAAATCGAGCTGAATGAGTTCAATGCATTTGTGGCCAATTTTCGGAGCAAATATCCCAATGATAAGCTAGAGAGCACCGCCAAGTTAATGGAGGAAGTGCGCGCCGAGGTGTCCAGACAGCTGGAACGCACCATGGGTACCACACCCAAACAGCACACACAGCGCGCTTTTCTATCGATTTATTATCTGCTCGCTGGCGCTGTGCTGTCAGCACCCGGTGATCAGCGCACTTTGCAAACTGGTTTCCAGGTGCAAGTGGAGACGGAACTAAATGTGGGCGCTGGCCTGGGTAGTTCGGCGTCATATGGGGCTGCACTGGCCGCTGCCTTTCTCATCCTGGCCGGCCATTTTGATGAGAGCAGCTATTTGCAGGAGGAGAACTTGGCTCTGATCTCGCATTGGGCTTATGAATCGGAGCGTGTCAATCATGGCACCCCATCCGGTGTGGATAATACAGTTTGCACCTATGGCGGCATATTGCGTTTCGTTAAGGGACAGGGTTTCCAGGCGCTGCGCATACACAAGCCGCTGAGCATTCTGCTGGTGGACAGCCGGATCAGTCGCAGCACGGCAGACATTGTGGCCAAAGTGCGTCACCTGGGCGAGGAGTTTCCACAACTGATCGAGGCCATTTGGCAGGCGTGTGAGCAGCTGGTCAACGCCGCTGTGCCGCTGTACGAGAGCTTTGGCAATGCCCAGGATGATAGCCAAAAGTTTGAGAAACTCGAACGTCTCTTTCAGATCAACAATGATCTGCTGAAGGCCATTGGCGTCTCACATCCCAAACTGGAGCAGATCTTTGCGATTGCCTTCAAGCGCGGCTTCTTCTCCAAACTGACGGGAGCCGGTGCCGGTGGCTATGCGATTGTCCTGCTGCCCGAGAACTACGAATGCAACGAGGTCTACTGGAAGCTCAAGGAGGAGCTGGAGGCAGCCGGTTTTGGTGTTCATGTCACGACAGCCGGTGGCGTTGGTTTGCGTGTGAGCAGCTTGGACAATTAAAGGGGCGCCTCTCTGTCTGTCTAAAACTTTATTTTATTCTAGCTATATTTGCTTGTGGTTTCGTTATTACTTAAAAATAAACTACATATTTTGTACGCCAAAAAAATGAATGGATATTTCTAGCGCTGACTTCGATCCCTTGTCTTGTAGACGATGCCGCGATTTTTCATGTCACGCAGGGTCGAATGTGGCAGGTTGCCCGATACGGATATGGCATAGATGCCACGTGTAAAGCGTCCTGAAAGCATAACATAATAAAGTTAATTCACATATGTATTTATATACATATTATAAATAAGCAATCTTACCAAGTCGCTGCCATTTGGCCACCCAAGAGTCGGTGGGTGTTGTCAGTGCGATCATGCCATCGAAGTTGTTGCTCGTGTGATCGTAAACGTTGTCCTTGTTGTTCTTCATGCGCAGGAACTCTTCACAGTTTTCACAGCCATCCGTCTCGAATTGATCAAAAGTCTGTCAATCGAATAGGTAATCATCCAAAAGAGATTTGTGTTCGAATGTGTTTTAAGCTTACCTTGACTAGAGAACAAACCAAACAGGCGCGTAGACCACGCAGATCTTTGGGTATTGCGTCAAATGACATTTTTAACGGGGAACATTAACACAACCACTACGCCGGTTCGAAACTTTCAACACATATGAAACGATAAATATCAAAATATGCAAGTAAATACAAAAAACCCAGCCAAACGATACAAAATGCCATGCAGCACTTCTGTTAGAGATGTGCGATATTTACGAACATCGATATACAAAATATCGCAATTACTGGGCAGTTAAGTAGCCTGGAAATATCGGAGATTAGACTCCGAAATGTTTTTAATTGATTAACTTAAATCACACAAATATATCAAATAAATTCTCACTACAACACTAAAAAAATAAACATATATATAAGATTATCATGGTAGTGTTGATGTTATTCTGCCATATTCCTGATGCACTTCAATGTAAAGAATTACGTTTCCCAAATGGTTTTGTGTAAGGTTAAATTGAACTTTACAAAAATATGAATAATTGCATTTAATTGTAGGTATTTATTGATTAATTGTTTAAAATATAATAAAATAAATTTGTCAGTGTTTTGGTTTTTAAATAAACATGATATATAACACGACGTAACGGTCAATACAAGAGATTAAAAACATTTAAATTAAATTGCAATAACAGCTAACAGAAATGAAGTTAAGTTTCGTCAAATGTGGAGCATATGCGCTTAGTGCAAATTTGAGCAGCATTATGTCAGCGATTACTGTGAATGCCATAATAAAACTTAAGAGCTAACACAATAATTGTTATTTTGTTGTTTTGGATTGCCGGCAATAAAATTGAGCTTTAAACGTTAACAATAATTTTTACCGCACTTCAAGTGTTCAAGTCAAAACAAGGATGTCTTCGTCCACGACTACCACCTCGAGTCCAACGGACAGCTCCAATGGTTCACTGGCAATTTCATATGGCGCTGTGCCCATCGTGCCCGGAACGAATACGCAGAAACCGTTTACACTCTCCGAGCGACTTGGCTTCGAGATTTACCGCTACTCCAGCTATTCCCCTAATTATTTGCCTGAGTAAGTTGACGAAGGCTTTGTTCATTTAACTGTAAATAGACAAACACAAACACACACATGTGACATATTGCTGTATGTGTATGTGTGACTGTTTATTTGCATGTGTTGAAGATGCGTCCCGCCCATGAGTTGTTCCATTTCGTAATTTGTTGTTGCTGTCAACTGCGCAGCTTTCGCTTGTTGCATTTTTTTCTGTTTTACAGTTTTAATTTCATACATTTTAGAAACGTACTCGTCGACTGCCCTAACGATCAAACCTCTCGCTGGTCCGCCTATACAAATAGCCCACCACAGTTTCTCACGTTGAAGCTGCGCCGACCCGCCATCGTCAAGAGGATCAAATTTGGTAAATTTGAGAAATCGCATGTTTGCAACATTAAGAAATTTCGCATTTTCGGCGGATTGGAAGATGAGCATATGGTGCTACTGCTAGATGCGTAAGTAACCACACTTAACTTATCCAGACTTGCAATGCTCGATCCCAGAAATCAATATCAATGTATCTATATACTAAAATACAATTTTAGAAATCCATAATCCATAAATAAACTTTATAATTATATGTTTTCTATATTTAAAAAAATAAACTTATCAAACTAATTAAATTAATTTGCAGTGGTCTTAAAAACGACAATATACCCGAAGTATTCAATCTACGTTGCATGACTGAGGACGGCGCTGAGAATCTGCCCATACTCTATCTGAAAATAGTGCCATTGTTGTCGTGGGGACCATCCTTCAATTTTAGCATCTGGTACATCGAGCTACATGGCCAGGATGATCCCATGTACACCTGTGCGCGCATGAAGAGCTACAATACACTGCGCGAAACGGAGATCATCAAACTGTGTCTCAAGCACTTCCGTCAGCAGGGCTATATGAAGGCCTTTGGGGCGCTGCAGGCCCAGACAAATGTTTGCCTGGAGCATCCTCTCATAAGCGAACTGCACAAATATTTGGTTAATTATAATGTATAGTATTTAAATGATATGCAATTCATTATACAATGCTTTATTCGCACAGGTGGTTCAGGGTGATTTCGAGCGTGCGGAGCGCTTTATTGTCGAGTGCGTCGATGAGGGTCTAATGGATGAGTATTTGAATAAGCAGGACTACAAGCACTCCTGGCATATGAAGTACACGGAAAGTGACGCAAAGCCCGGTAATCGTGGCGGCCATCAGCTGGTTGTCGATTCCAAAAAGCGCCTTATATATTTGTATGGTGGCTGGGATGGCTACCAGGATCTCAGCGACTTGTGGGTCTTCAACATAGAGCTGGACGAATGGACACTACTCTATGAGCGGTCCGAGTTGTCTAATGGACCCACACCGCGCTCTTGTCACAAATTGATCTTTGATCCGGTCAGCGAGAATATTTTCATGCTGGGCCGCTATCTGGATAATTCCATACGTACTAGTGACTATATCAAGAGCGATTTCTACTTGTACGACACCCGTGCACGCAATTGGATGCAAATCTGTGATGACACCAGCCAAGTGGGTGGACCGCAGCTAGTCTACGATCATCAAATGTGCATCGATGCCGACAAGCGAACAATTTACGTGTTCGGTGGCAAAATACTAACGCCGCGCAATCCTACAGCTTCAACGGAGCCGGAATACTCTGGCCTCTTCTCGTATCACATTGCTACAAATACCTGGACACAGATACTCGTGGATTGTCATCATGCCAGTGCCTCTCAGGCGGATGTTATGTCTATCAAATCGCGCATAACGCACTGCATGGTCTTTCATAATGTAATGAACAGTGACTTGAGATTCAATATATAGTAATTTTAAATTTATCTTTCGTATCAACAGAAACAACGAAAGCTTTACATTTACGGCGGTCAGCGGGGCAAGGATGATCTCGATGAGCTGCTCACTTACGATGTAGATTCTCAGGCCATCTCACTCTTGAACAAGGAGAATTCACATCTTGGCACCACGGCCAGCATGGAGACCAAATTTGAGCCATCGTCGGGTTACACACTGCGTGCTACCATTGACTGTGATCGCGATGAAATCTATATATTCTCAGTATGTAATTTATATAGAATTTATGTTATCAGTATATAATTTATATTTGTGATGCGCAGAGTCTTAATAAGGTAAAGGACAGACGGGATGTGCACCATGCTGACGCCTCGAACTCCTTTTGGGTATACTCATTGCGGACGCACAAGTGGTCACGCATCTATTACTGCCGCCACAGTGCCCAGGACACGAACTCCATTAATACAACCAATTTTTTGGGTGCCAGCCATGGTGATGGTGCAATGGAGCCATGTCCACGCTATGCACATCAGCTGGTCTACGATGAGGTGGACAAGAAGCATTATCTCTTTGGTGGCAATCCAGGCATATTTCAGTATCAGCAACTGCGCTTGGATGACTTCTGGCTGCTCTATTTAGAAAAGTAAACACCTGCTTGCCTAATATTTAAAAAATGTTAGTCAACCAATTGTCACAATTTCAGGCCAAAACGCGATGAGATATTGAAGCATTGTCGCTATTTGGTACGAAAGCTGCGCTATGAAGAAATGACGCGCACCGATCCATTAAAAGCGATGCAATACCTCAGACGTCACGTATCTGACGTTATAGATCACACAGATGCTGAGCAATTGAATAACGTGAGCGTTGTCAACATGAATAATATCTAATCGGTTTGCACAAATTACTTCATTCTTTTTTATTGCAGTTCCATAAGTTAGCCTCGCTGCTTTTTAAGTCGCACGACATCTACCAGGACTCGGCTCCGAGTCCAAGGGCTACGCCTGAGCTGTGCGCTGAAACTGCAGGATTTGATGCATCAAATATAAAAGGTGAATTAGTTTTCTTAAAATTTGTCTCTAGATTCTGAATAACATTGTAATTTATTTAGTGGAAAATGCGGATAGCATTGGGCTGGGAGCTGCAGCAAATGTAAAAGGTGAATTATTTTTCTTTAAATTTTTCTCTGGAATCCGACTAACTTTGTAATCGATTTAGTGGAAAATGCTGATAGCATTGGACTGGGAGCGTCCGAGAATATATCGCTGGAGTCAAATGAGAGCCTCACAACTTCCGGTATATCAGAGACTGCATCCAGTCCCAGTGGTTCATCGTGCACGAAACGCGCACGCACCGATTACGGTTGTGAGTTACAAAATCGCCGCTCATTTCTTTTCAACAAGCTGGTGCAGCTATTGCCTGCGAGCATGGTGCAACCAGATCGCAACCTTAGCGACTTTGTGGTCATTTAAAATGTGTGCAATTTGCAATCAGTGCCAAAATTACACGGCCGAATCGTAATTAATTTTAGCAATTCAATATTTTTGTTTATTATCATTTTGAAATGTTATATACAATTGTTTCGAACTATGAATGTGCATGTGATAAATACTTGAATCGTGTTAAACTTTCGTTTGGTTTTTTGTTTTTCAATGTTAAGTTTTTTGGCCATTGCTAAGCGTTGCCACATTTTGAATTGAATTTGCAACACAAAACACAAATCGAATTTCATTGTGATAATTAATTTTTACAACATGAAAAGGAAAACTTTATAACGTTCAAACAAAGCTAAATGAATGAATGTGTAAATGGTGTTAAATTTAAATAATTAGCTTAGACATAAGTTTTGAAATAAAGAATTTTACACATAGTCAACAATTGAATTTTTATTATAATTTCATTTTAACTACATTTCACAAAACAAGTAGTAAATCATACATATACGAAGGCATTTTAGATCTTTAAGATTCATTTCTCGAAAAAGTTGATTTCAGTAGTTCGATAACTTCAAAGCATTTAACCCAAATTGAATTCCTTAAGTGCATTTTGCATAATTGTATCTTTGACAGCGCAGAACACAAGTTTGATGTTTTCGGTATCTGTTCGTCGATATCAAACAAATAATTATTAATATATAGTAAGATTAAAGCAAAGCTAGCAATATTACAACAGCAGCAGCAGCTTAGCAGAATAATATTTATTTGTAGCATAGGCAGAATGGCTAGATATAAGTTTAGAACTCAACCTGTGGCTGTTGTGAAATGCGAATAACACTGACGCTCTGGATCTGGATTGCAAGCCAAGTATTTTTTCAGAACAAATTGCTTAGCCGTTGCATGGTCCTGTTTTGGACCTGCAATCAAAATTATTAATTCACAGAACTACGTACATGTATATATAATCATAAAGCCGATACTTGCCATCGAACTCTGGAAAATAGTCACCCATATGCGAATACATTATTTTCTCCTCAAACAAATCTTTCTTGTTCATAAAGAGAATAATCGATGAGTTTTGGAACCACGGGTATGTAATGATTGTTTTAAATAAAGCCTTTGATTCTTCCATACGATTCTAAAATATTTTGAAGAATTATCATAAAGAAAGTTAACCGAAGTAATCTCATGAAACGCACCTCATCAGATTCCATCAAGCATTGATCATATTCAGATAGCGCCACCAAAAATATAATAGAAGTAACATTTTCAAAGCAATGAATCCACTTTCTTCTCTCCGAGCGCTGACCTCCGACATCAACCATTCTATAAGCATAGAAAAATGTAGTAACTATACCATTATTTGAGAGAGCAATACCTGAAAACAATGCCATCCAAATCAAAGGGATACTCAAGTATTCCAGTTGTGGGAACACGAGCACGCAGAATATCCTGCTCAGTGGGCAAATAGTCTTCCAATTCAATGCGCGCTAAATCGCTCAGATAGCTAAATATAAATAAATAAAACATATATCAGTTTATATAAAAAAAAAATCCAACTGTTAACTCACTATTTAGCTGAATCTGTCAACTGATATTCTCTTCGGCGATCATAGCACTCCTGTATTCCAGAATCGGCCCAGAGGCTTTTGATACCATTTAAAAAGGGATCCTCAAGTCGTGTTACCGATTCATAATCAATGCTCATCACCAGTTCACCGTATTCCTACATCAAATAAATAACATTATTTATTGATAATCATTCCAATCTTAACTACATGTAAAGCTTACTTGAATCTCTGGACCACCATATTCTATTTTGAGCATATCCATGGCTTTGATCATGGACTGCATGGCCATAAATATATTTTGGAACACCAGTTTAATGTATCCACGCTTGTCGTCATCTGAGTAACCGGCACCGTGGATAATACGCATCTGTTTAATGAAGGTCGATTTTCCAGATTCACCAGTGCCTAAGAAAAATATTTTATATTAGCGAAATCAATTAAAAAAAAATTAAAGCTAGTCAGAGATTTTGGTGCAAGCACTGTTAATTATATATAGAAAGTATTTACGTATACGGGAATACCCCTTAAAAATATGGCATGAGGTATTTTTGAGCTTATAAAGTATATATATTGTTGATAATTTCTAAATAATACGCACCTAGTAGAAGTAGCTTGAGTTCACGTCTGGCATCTTTCTTATCACGACGCAGCTGTTTCTCGATTTCCTGATTGATTCGTTTTTGTTCCTTAGCCTCCTCCGATAATAAGCACTCCATGCTAAATGGACTTAAGGACCCTTACTACAGTTATTGGACTAAGCTCCTTGACGATCGAAAATTGTTTAGTGTAGCAATGTATCAGCTATTATGATTAAACCCAAAGCTAATTGAATTTTTTCCTGGAATTGTTGATTTTGGTATTGGATTGTATTCCAGGTGCTTGAATAATTTTAGACAAATACCGAGAAGTTGTTTGCCCGACGAGAGTCCGTAACGGTGTGCTCTCTATTTGCGTCGACCATTTCATATTTGGTCGTCACTTGAATCACCTAATAGTGGTGCTGACCGTGGCTCTGACACTGGACGCAGACAAGGCGCATGCACCACAGATACATCCGCACCTACAGGTATATACATTGGGGTTGGGCTGGCTGCCTCACAAATCGCGCAGCAGGTGGAAACAGATTCAGGAAACTCGGCCCATGTCCAAGTTCATTGCAAGAAAGCTGATTTTGGAAACTGTATGGCTTCACAGATTGGTCTAGCGGAAGACCAAATAGCAACAAAACGAATACAAAGGTGAAAACACTACACACATATGTGTGTATATAGACGCGTTGGCCAAATCTTAGGTTTCGATATCGATTGGTTATTGTCTTTGGTATGAATTATCGATAAATAATTAGCTTGAGCTATAGACTTTTATAATCCTCACAAGACAATTATCTTAGAAGATGTTGTAGATGGCAGAACCGATGACCTCCAAATATGTTGAGCTCTACTTGGTTCACTCTAATGTGTCATAGTTGTCGGTCTGTTTTAGGTCTAGCGTGCTGCTGATTTCTCTACTATATTCTGAGGGTTTGTTAATCCAATTGTAACCGTATACGAGTATATAGCAGCAACGCACACACACACACGCAGACTGACACACTTACACCCTGACAAACCTCAGCAATAGGCCAAGTTTAAGTATATTTGCAAGAAATCCCGGCAGCAATTCTTTTTTCAACTCAAATAAAAATAACATATTTCTTTTAATATATTTTTATTTATATTATATTGTTTTTTTTTTTAATATATATATTTAGGTGTACATAGATACTTTTTCTTTTGTTTCTTTTTTTTTCTTTTTTTATTTATCTATAAAATTTCTTAGTTACCATTGCCACCTCAATACAATCAATCCTTTGTCTAGTACTTGTATCTTTTTAATATGATTTCTATGACAAATGTGTAGAGCCAACATACACACACACACACACACACCCACACACTCGCACGTATTTATGTATATGCAATTTTCATTGAGTGCAAGTCTCACACTTTGTTGTTGTGTAAATTTCCATAAAAAAGTCAATCAATTCAAATGCTACAAGTTGAGAAAATATTACACTCAATGGAAAGCTTGAATATACAATCATTTGTATCTATGTGGTTATGCAGGTGTTTGCCTGTGTGTGTGTGTGTGTGTATTTATACATACGTATATATACATATATATATATATATATATATATATGTGTATATATATATATATATATCGTACGTACTTATTTAAGGACGTGCGTTTGCCTTAAGACTTAAGCTAAGCATGCAGTTTTTATGTGAGGGATGTTTTAGCTTCTTGATTTATGTTAGATGTATGTATGTACTTATGCTTATATGTATGTAGAAATATGTACGTTAAAATATTTCTCAATCATCATCATCATCATCATATCATGTCAGACCAAACTCACAAGTACATCTACAATACAAAGTTTATAAAGTAGCCTAAAGATGTGAAATATTATAATCATTATTTCGTTTTTCTTCATTTCTATTGTTTATTTGTATAGCCTAGTTTGACATCAATTTTAACGTCGAAGGGAGAGAGAGACTCTTGTTGTGGTTGTTGCTGTTATAATTGGTATTGTTATTATTATTATGTAATGAATTAGTTTAGTAGCTTTACAAGCATTGTATGAAATATGGTCTCTATTCCATATGCATATATGAATGTATGTATATATGTAAGTAAGACTACCATCAAAAAGAACAAATTTTTCGAGGTGCCCAACAACTCATAATACATTTTAAAGTTACGTTAGTAAATACTAAGCTAAACTCATTACATTTATTTCATTTTGTTTTTGAATGTTTTTATCTCACGAATATCGAATTGATTTCCATTTGTCGAAATTTATACTGATTTCAGTGAGATTTGTTTTTCTTTTACACAAGAATACAAACATATACAATTGAAATGTATTATTATGTGTGTTCCTTTCGCCTGCAGTTCTTGAATTTTGTATATAAAAATACAAAATACTTGTACATACTTTTACATACATAAGTATGTATATTTATCATATACTTAAGTATATATTAGATCTTTAACCATTTTATATCAAATTGTTGCTCATTTATTATAGCTTCATGTTGAGCTTGAGTTAAGTTAAATATTTACATACAAACTGCAAATACTTCACAACTTAAAAGAGCCAACTAATCCATTAAAAAAAATTACCCAAACAACAATCAATGAATCACATACATATGTTTTCATTGGGATTCTAAATAAAAAAAAAAACAATAAGAGTTTACAAAAACAAGTAAAATTTCAATCAAATTGTAACATAAGATTCCATCTTAAGTATATATGTTTAGTTTTGTTTGTTTTTGTTTTTTTTTTTTTAATATAAATAACTTGTATTTTTATGTTTCTGCCTGGGTCTTCTTCATGGAATTAATGAGCACTAGAAGGCACAAAACGCTAACTAAACCAAATGTTTTTTTCTTTTATGTATGTATGTTTAATTTCCGTGTTTTTTTTATTTATCTTTATCAATATGGTGTATGTTAGTTCATGTAAACTACTACATACACATGCAATGCGCTATGTTCAATATTACGAATTTTGTTTTTGCCAAAAACTTAAGATTTCTTGTTGAAACCGCCAAATTGTTTTTCGAACCCATTATCAAACAAAAGAATTAACAAATTAGCTCTTAAAGCATTACGGAGTTATCGTATGTAAGGTATGTTTCCCAAATAAGGATTCATCTTCTTCTCTAAGGAATTGTCTGCGAAATGAATATGGTCAATGTCAACCAAAATTCTGGAGACTTTCTGCTCACCGATGTAATTCATTGGACGGAAAACTATATAAGTATGTGTGTGTGTGTGTGTTTTTGTGTGTGTAAGAGAGTATGTGCGTGTGTTTATGAATGTAATACATATACAAAATGTACAGCGCCTCTGCATAAACCGTTGTAAAACTTGTTGGCCTGTCTCTGACCAGAAAGAGCCGCTTTTTTTATATTAAAAATAAAAAAAAACGAAAATGTTTATATTTCGTATAGTTTGGTATTTTGGTTCTGTTCTAAGTTATCCTTTAAAATCCTTGTAGAGCACATACCAACTTAAGGATCCGTTCTAAGTATATATACCCATAATCATCAGAGTAACTGCATATGTCCTCTAAACATGTGTTCTGCTAGGGCTTTTAATTTCGGCTAGCCGAGCATTTCTTGAATTCGTGTAAACAACGAAAAATTCGGTACGCATATGTTTTTGCCTTATATAAATACACATTTATTGACTTAATTAAGCTTTTTAAAAGCTAATCAATATATCAATTTAATTTAATTGTAAAAATTTTGTTATTTTTCCATTTACTATATCTTCGGTTTACGTGGATTAAAGCTTTATACAACACTCTGTTGAATCTTACTTAAATTCTAGATGCGTATTGGTATTACAATTTAAACGGCGGAGTTATACGGTCGATGGCAAATGAATATTGATGTCAATGATATTTTTTAAAAATAAAAATAATCATATGTACCCATAATTGTCCCTAATTGCAACAGAAAATGTTCTTTACAGCAAAGTTTGAGTGTGAGTGATTTGAGATTTGAAAGAGATTCTCAGAAAAGGAAGTTTACTGACTACAAAGCAGCAGAAACAAATAAACGATAAGCAGCCAGAAAGTTAAATTTCAGTAGAATTTTTTGAAATAAACATTTTTACCATGCTCTGCACTTTGTTTACCCTTCGCCCGCTTACTTGAAAGATTAGTTCAAGTGGTAAAACAAAAGTTTGTTTCTATAAAATGTTTAAAATATATATAATTATGAAAAACAAAGTTTAATTCATTTTTATTTTACATATACATGTAAGTTTGTATGTGTGCGTTTTTTTTCATTTTAAACCACATATACATAGAGTAAAATTGTGTTTATTTGGATTTTTACATAAATAGTTGTGTTTTGTTGTTGGTGTTTTTGTTTATGTTTGTACGTTAATTATTATTATTATTTTTTTTTTTTTTTGTAAATGTGCGGTTTGTTTTGTTACTTTACTAACATTCTATAGCTGTAGATTAAATTATACTAAAATTTAAAAACAAAAACAAAACATTGTCTATAACATAAGCAAAACAGACTAACAAAATAATAATTAATATAAGTATATTAAAAATATTATTTGAAAAAATCAAGCTACATTCCTTAAAAATTTTCTCCATTGAAATGTTTCAATTGTTAACATCATGATTTATGATATTAATTTTTGTTTTCTTTTTTTAATTATTATACTTTAGTTGATGGAAAATTGATTGATGGCATCCGGATTAGCTGCATATGATAGTAGGTTCTTATGTAGTTGTATGTATGTATAACATATAAGTTTTAATTAGTTTAAATATTGATGATTATGACTGTTGTTGCTGTCGCTAATTATAGTTATGCTGCAGCTATGAAAACATTTTACAAACACACGTGTTAATTAATTATAGATACGATGTAATCTGGACGTCATTTGCACAATACAAATGCGTTTAATATTTTTTTTGTATGTTTTAGTTATTATTATTACATTATATAGTACTTAATCATCACTTTCATAATCGTATCCCTTTTGTGTGATTGGGTGTGTGCGCGATTTTATTTGTTAGTAGGATTTGTAATTTACATTTAACTCTGATTCATTCTCGCAATACAAATTAGTTCAGTGTTTTAAGACATTACGTAGTTGCCTATGTACTTATGCATGTATGTATGTGGTATGCATGTATATGTATGTTTGTTTGTATGTATGTATGTATGTATGTATATACACATATTATGGGCTCGTATGTATATAAATATTTCAGTAAACAATATTTGCAATATTTACGCTTTTAGCTTTAATAAAAAATACAATATTTTTCTGCGTTTCATTTCTTGTTGTTGTTGGCTTACAGTTTTTGTTGTTGTGATTTTTAAATTATTATGAGAAACTTCAAACATTTATTGTTTTAACAAAATTATTATTTTGTTTCTAAGTAACATATTTTTCTTCTCGTGATTGGTTTCAGTAGAATTTTATGCTTCAGTACGACAAAAATTGTTTCCATTTGTGGTTCCTTTTAAGCTTTTGATTAAATTGTAGTTATTTATTTTATTATCTTTGTTTTTTTTTTCATTTTTCTATCAATTTTATTACAAAAGTTCTATAATAATGAATTTTAAATATTATTATTACTTTACTCGTACGTGATATCAGAAGTTTTTGTTTTCTTTTTCATTCCACACAAATTAAAATGTATACATCAATCGCCTCATCATTATAATAAAGTTTTTCATCAGTTTCAGTATAATTTATGCTACAATTTTCTGTTGATGTTACAATTTAAGAAATTTGTGTTTGGGTCTAATTTACGCTTAATCTTCGGCAAACATTATTAGTTTTTTTTTGTATTTCTTTCTGTGTTTTGTTTTTAATTAATATGCGAAAAAGGAATTATGAATGTTTATATATTTATATATATGCATATATATATAAATATATATGTATATATATATATATATACATACACATTATGTATATATATATATATGTATAATAAAAATCACAAAAATAGTTTTCTGATCCAAATCCAGTTTAGACCAAATTGTATTCCTTAAGATTGGATTGCAGAATCGTATCCTTTACAGCTGCAAACACAAACCTTATATTTTCAGTATCTAAAGTAGAAAGTAAAAAGATATTTTCGTTTTAGTCACTTTCATATGTTTAGAAATATACAGCAAAAGTATCTCATAATAGTGAAAACCATTATCGCATTATTCCCATGCATTGAAGCTATTGCCTTATGTATATTAGATTTAACATCTTGATTTTTAGACTTACAATACTTTCAATATTTGGGATCGCTCAAATAAAAATTTAAAAAATAAATTACATTTCCCAAAATCACGCCATTCACAGCGCAGAAAAGGCGGTTGACGCCTAGTGTGTCTAGAACATCTTAATTATTTATTAAGGTTTCCTCAGTCGCACAAAAATGATTTGAGCTCTGACTTGTGAAACTACTGCAGCAATGCAGTAGAAGCAAAATATGCTACAAGTCTTAACTTGGATTTAATAGCTTCCGAGTTTTTTTTTTTAGTTTTATTGTATCAGAAAGGCAGACACACCTATCCCGATCTCTCATGCATATTTTTGTGAGTTTGGTCGGGAATTCTTGGTCCGATGCAATCGTCTCCGAAGTCAAGAGAGTCCGAAAACAAAAGACTGATATATATCAAGTTGCATGAAGACAGCTTCAAAGATGACGGAGCTCTGTGCACATAGGACTAAGAACTTCGACCAGATCAAGAATAAATATACTCTAAGGGTTCGGATAAGACTCCTTTTCAAACTTGAAAACAAAATTATTATTGCGTCTACAATGGTAAAAAAAAAATAAAACCAACAGTTGCGCATTATTCTATTTTTTGATTTTAATATAATAAAAGCATACACATTTTTAACAATAATTAAATAATTGGGTATATTTCTGTAGAAAGGATCTTCAGCTCTGTATGGGGGTTGAACGTGACGAGCGCTTAACCAATATGGGTGATTCTAATTATTAGTCTCATAATCTCATTTCTCACAGCGACGAACACGATTTTGGTGTTGTTGGTATCTAGAATGTCTTAATTATTTATTTACGGTTCTTCAATCCCAACATTTTTTAAGCTCTGTCTAGCGACTAACTACAATAGCTGGGCAGCATAAGCAATATATGTTACAAGTCATAACCACTTATATTTAATAGCTCGCAAATTTTATATATACAATGATTTCTACAAAGTTCGCTTTAAGCTCGAAATATTTATTCAGTCCCAACATTTTATTTAAGCTCCTATTAGCGCTTAACTACAGTGGCTGTGTGGCAAAAGCAAATCATGTTACAAATCGTCTTAGCTCGAAAAATGTATTTCGAATTATTTAAAGTCGGCAAAAGCAATTACGATATATACATTAACATCAGATGAATTACTTACCCGTAGCACAGGTGAAATGAGAATAGATAATCTTTTCGGAATCTGGATTTAAGTCTACAAACATGCGCAGTATGAATTCACGGGCTGCTATTGCATCTCGCTGTGGACCTATTATCAACAAAATTAGGATATGTTTACAACTAGCACAAATACAAAACTAGCAATAGCGATAGCAATATAATTTATGGAGGAAATTTCTTGTAAAGAAACCCCATTAAAGTACTCACCATCGTATTCAGGAAAATAATCCACCAAATGCGAATACATTATTTTCTCCTCTAACAAATCTTTCTTGTTAAGAAATAGAATAACTGATGAATTTTGGAACCACGGGTATGTAATAATAGTTCTAAATAAAGCTTTTGATTCCTCCATGCGGTTCTAAAAGAGTAATATCATGAAATATGATATTGAAGGGAATAACAACAATCAATTCAAACTTACTTCATTATCAGATTCAAACAAAATTTGATCGTATTCAGATAGCGCTACCAAAAAGATTATTGAGGTAACATTCTCAAAGCAATGAATCCACTTTCTTCGCTCCGAACGCTGGCCGCCGACATCAACCATTCTGCATATTACAAATATTGATTAATCATAAAATGAAGTATTATTTTGGTTAAGCATCGACTAACTACAAAGCAAGCATAAATTATGTGAATTACAAATTAAGCAAGAAGTTAAACCAATAAATATGAAAACATTGAATGATGTATGCACAGAGAAATAAATATAAAGTTGTTTTAATATACACATTTTAAGTTACTACTCGAAGTCTACAATTCTGGCGGTTTTACTCAATTTAGAGCTGATTACGCATTGCAAATTCAGATAGTTACGATTTATATACCTAAACAAATTTTTTTCTATTTCAAAGATATGCTCGGTTATTCCACTTGTCGCACTACGGGAATGTAATATGTCATCTTTACTGGGCAAATAATCAGGATGCCCAATGCGCTTAACGTCGTTAAGGTAACTAATTGGATAAATTATAAATGGTTTAATAGGCAACATGCTCATCTGTATATCATACGTTTAATTGTGTCCGACTGAAAACCTGCTTTGAGTGTGTACTAAATATACCGAAACCGTTTTGTGATTTAACCTAGATTAATTAAATGATATGATTTGCTTGTTAAAAGTTCACAAATTGTGCTGGTTAAATATTATAACAGTTAAACAATTAAAAACTTAATCAATAACCAAAAAACATATTAGAGACATGCAAGACAAAATCATTTGAGTCGTTGTAGCTACCTAAATCTGATCTCTTCTAAGTCAAAGGGATACTCAATGATCCCCGTTGTCGGCACACGAACTCTTAAAATGTCTTGCTCAGTGGGTAAATAATCAGGTTGAGCCACACGATCGAGATCCATCAGATAACTATACATTGTATATATATATAAGAATGAAATCAAATTTAGTACAACGAATTAATCCTTGTTTATAAGAAAAATGTCAATTATTTTTGTGGTCGCCTCTCTTTTCTAACATCATCTAGCTGGGGTGATAAACCATATCCAACGATTAACTCACTATTTAGCGGAATCTGTCAACTGATATTCTCTTCGGCGATCGTAACATTCCTGTATACCAGCATCGGACCAAAGCGTTTTTATGGCATTCAAATATGGATCATCAAATGTTGTCACTGTTTCATAGTCAATGCTCATCACCAGATCAGCAAGTCCCTGCAAACACACAAGTTCCAGGTATATAAAATCATGTTAAGACAATCAATGCATTTTGTTAATAATACATACGATATGCTCGCCAACACCATACGATATTTTGAGCATATCCATGGCTTTAATCATGGACTGCATGGCCATGAATATGTTTTGGAAAACCAGTTTAATGTATCCACGTTTGTCATCATCCGAGTACCCGCTGCCGTGTATAATACGCATCTGTTTGATGAACGTTGATTTGCCGGACTCGCCCGTGCCTGCAACAGATATGGAAATTTCAAATATGATGTTAGTAACGAATCAGGAACCACAAACACCGCACCGGACGTGTGCTGATTAGCAAAAATATAATCACACAATTCACACATATAGTTCTTATAGACTTAAATATGCACAGTACCATTAAACCAAGATAATACGCACCCAGTAAGAGGAGCTTGAGCTCACGTCGCGCATCTCGCTTGTCACGGCGCAGCTGTTTCTCGATTTCCTGATTGATCCGCTTTTGTTCCTTGGCTTCTTCCGATAAACAGCACTCCATGCTAACTGGATTTAAGAACGCTTACGCGTACTGCAGATCCTGTGATACGCTCCGTGACGTGCGTATATCTTTCAGTTGCCGGATTATCCTGCTGCTCTGATAGTTACTTCTCCGCTTGATCTAAATTAGTTCGATTTTGGTTTTGTGTTTTGTCTAATACAGGCGTGGATTCGGCTTGCGTTAGTGTTGTTGTTGTCTAGTTGCTTGTCCTATATAATTATTGAATGTTTTTAATTTCAATTTACTTATTTGCTCGTGAGCATTTGTACTTTGGCGTTGCTCGCTGTTTCCTACGACACTGTGGCTCTCTTTGGCTCTATTGCTTACACTCCACTCCCTGAAGGGATCTCCTTCTTTCTCTGTCTCTTTTGTTTCTCTATTCTATTCCTTTAACGATTTTCAGTACTCAGATTACCATATTCGTAAACAGACTTTGGCGTATCTCTTTGACAATGACGAGTACAAATTTCTTCACGTAGTATTCCAGCTTTTTATAAATATCTGTAAACGAACAAATTAATAAATTAAATAGGAAGAAAATATATAATTTTCAAAAATTAATCAGCGGCTTAGAAGTCTGTAAATATGGGGTTTTATAAATTTATAATCATTTTCAACACACAAATAAATGATTTGTCACTGCAGAAAATGCAATTAACAGTACCTTATAAATTTGTCAAACTAGCGCAAAATATAACTCTAACAAGAAAGTGCGAATTCTATTTTCCAGATACTGGCCTCGCTTTGCTGGGTGGAAACTAGAATCGTTTCCTCTCATTGGATCACAAGCGAACTGAGTGATCAGCACAATGCTAATTTGTATAGAACTTAAGCTATAAGTTCTTATGCTGAAGAGGTGTTTTTCATAACTGAACCTCCCAGTCATTAAAAAATCGACATATTTCTTTTTAATCAAGTTTTACATGTTGTGGTCTTTTTTCAAACAAAGAGTTTGGCTTGTGGTTGGTTTATCCAAAGATAAAATTATAATTATATATAGAGCATAGTTACAAATGAATGTTTCGATTTGTGAACAGAGTACAATGGCGTGTATACTCATAGCTTTAAGTATATATAGTACTTAAATCAAAGTCAACTCAGAAAAAATTTGGGTGAGATGATTATCTGGCTCGGCAGCGACAGTCTGACAGTAGCACTGGTCAGATAAGGAAACAGAGATAAACTCTTAAATTGCTACATGAATCCGGTAACATCTTGATAAGGTATCTACTGGGCATCAAGCAACTGCAGGTCGTTAAAAAAGTTCAAGATTTCTACATTTCTCTATACACAGTTGATCGCCACCTTATCCTAGCCCATTAAAACGGACGCCAAAACCCGAGAAAGAGAGCAAGTAAACAAATCGCATTTTCAACAGGTTGCGCTTGTCGCAAGTTCCCTGCTCAAACAAACTTGCCCCAGCCACCCACACACAACATAATACACACTTTGGGGTGAGCAGGAGGCCATCAGAATAGCTGATTGCATTCAGTTAATTGTCGGCTATTAGTCACGAGCGATATAGAGTACTTAGATCCGCAGTATTATTCATACCTCTTATCAGGCAGGCACACTGAAAGTGTATCATAATATGCAAAACTTAAGCGAAGAGGGAAAATGAAATAAAGACTTTACATTTCTTACTCGTTAATTAGAACTCTTCGGTTACTGGCTGGACTAATTATATTCAAAAACATAGCATTATTCAAGATACGTATAAAATAAAATCTAGCTGGTAATCAAAACTAACAAGTTCTAGTGAATTGTTGTTTTTGCAATTATCGAGAGATCACTGTGTACTTGTGTTATCTCATATATTTATTTACTTACGCATCAATCCATCGGTTGTGTTGTGTTCGGATTGGAGACATGAATAAACCTAGTTGTAAATAGTCGACGACGTTGCAGTTTATGACGGACGAGATGATTATCCAAACGTGCTTCTGCTCTTCTGTTGTTCCGCTTTTCTTATTGTTAATGTATGTTAATCAAATAAATCTGTGTGGTCGTTATATGTTCACTAGCTCTAAATTTTGAATATGAAAACTGTTTTGATCTTCTATTATTTGCTGTTTGTCGTTTTGTTTCCCTGCAGCAGTTTATTTGAAATCGGTGTCGTTTTGGATATATAATTTATGCATGTAAGTAGTATTTATGTATAATTCCTATGTGGTTATGCTTTTATGAGGTGATGTTTCCGTTTCTTTACGATGTGTAGGTTTTATCTATTTATCGTTTGATTTAGTTGCGGCGTTTGGAAAACATTAGTTTTAAGGAACGTGTGTAGTTGGTTACATATGCATGTATATATAATTATTTATAATTATTATTAACTGGTGCATTTACAAGTTGACAAGTTGTTGTTGGTTTTTTGTTTTGTTGTTTTTTGTTTGCAATCTTGTCGCTTTATCCCACTGTGTGCGTATGTGTGTGTTTTTAGTTTTACCAGTTTATAAATGCAACGAAGATTTCTATTAGTAATTTTAACATAAAATTTTTGTTTAACGACAAGCACACAAAACGCTTTTCTAGCTTTCTTTTGCTCCTCTTTTTCTCTTCTCTTTTGCTTTGCTTTCACACGCAACACTTAAATGCTCCTTTTGTATTTAATTTTCCGCATACTTTATGCTTCTTGTATTTGTTTATTTTCCGGTATGCAGTGGAACTGCAATAAAAAAAATAGAACGTATAGAATGAATAAACTCTTCATATATTCTGTATATGTATGGAGGAGCAACAGCAACAGCAGCCGCAGTAAAATCCACCCACGCACCCCACTCAACAGTCAGAAGACTCCTAAACTCTGGCTGCCTTCATCAATTGTATACTTTGAAGAAAAGAAAAAAAACGAACATGACTATTTTAACAGGGTGCACTGACGCGAACCGTTTTTATTTTTATTTTTTTTATAAATATTTATATATTTATATACATATATATGTGTGTGCGATATGCGGACAGCCACAAAAATATTAACGTTTTTTTAGCTCCCTCCTACTGCATTTTTGTACGTTCATCCATAAATTGTATAGAATTCACCGTACGTTTTGGCAAAGTCAAAATGTACTAAATAATGCCAAAAATAAGCTGCTCAGAGGCTCTGGGGCAAGCAGTGCGCTGTATTGTGCAGTGTTGTCACCGCTAATTTTGGCTGTGTAAATCGCTGCCAATTGAATTTGGCATATGCCAACGCAATGCAGATTGCGAATAAATAATACACATAATGCACAATTAATTTACAGTATGATATGTACACACTGCTCACATCACAAAATAAGCGCATAAATGCAAAATGCAAATAATACATACAGCAGATATCACTGATATGATAGATAGATAGTGCCCTGTAGCTCTCTATAGCTGTTTCGCTCGCACCTCTATACACACACGCGCACTGCTATACACACAGAGCGAGGGCGAGGCAAAAACGAACATGAAAAAATTGTTGGCTAAAAAAAATTTGTCGATTCTTGCACGCCAATTTGTTGAACAATTCTGTACAATTCTTAATGGCTATCGTCACGATTTCAGGGTCTAAATACGCGTACACATATAGGACGACAATTTTAAAACTATTTCGATGCAAGTTGGGCTGGGATTTGTGGACTGCTGGGCTGCTGTTGCTGGATTTTTGCGGTCGGTGTATCGATAATCGTTTGAGACTCACAACATATTTGATTTTGCATTGTTCGCTTAACGTTGACACACAACCCGTAATGACTTTTCGCTTTGTCAACTCTTAATTTTCTTAAGTATTTACACTTTTTTATTAACGCAACACCAACACACACGAAAGAGTCACCGACATAGGAGCATGAATGCAAGAAATTTACAAGGTGGCGCTAAGTGTGCGCAATTTCGACTGCGCAGAATTTTTGACGTCATATTTTAACATTTGTCAGGGCTTCTCATAGAATTTTAGGTAGGGTTGCACAAAAAGATCGTATGTACATACATCGTACAGTATTATCGGTGTGCCCAGCACTTCTTCAAAAATTATTCGTATGCCATCGATAGATTGATAATCGATGTTAAGCAACAGTTGTAACTTTGGCAGCCGTTATGACTCTGTTATAATTCAAAGTCTGTTAATGGCAGTTATAAATATAAATAAATAACATTAATTTCTTAACTTACAGTTGAGAGATTGAGAAGACCAATTGTTGGTTTTTATTTAATCTATGTTTTATTTGATTTTCTGTAAATTATTATCATTTGTTCAATATGTTCATGCGATAAATAAATGTTTAAATTAATTAAATAATATTACAGTACAGAATTCAAAAACAATATTATGTATTATGTTTCTGTGTTATTTTTCGTTTCGAATTGGTAAACAAGCTTCAAACTGGATATCAATCTATTCGATTTGTTAAACAAAAAATAATAAAAGAGAATGGATCTGTTAGTGACTATTGGCTTGTTCTCAATGTTGTAAAGCTGGCTCTAGCTATTTATTTCGAGAGTTTTACTCGGTTTCTTCAACTAAATAACAGCTACAAATAATATTTTAGTTTATAATTGAATAAAAACAATTTTTTGTCGTATATTCCGATACACCAATGAAATGCCAAAAAGGTAATTTCTGGTGTCCATTTTTCACTCCAAAACACTCAATTGACTATAAAAAACTCGTACTACATGTTTTGCAAAATACATATACAAAAAGATTATCTTTCTCTCGATTGAAACATGTTTGAAACACAATTCCAATTGAGTGATATGCGTTAAATTGTTCGTCTTTGCCTTTTGATTTTAACAAATTACAAATTAGATACAT
Organism: Drosophila kambysellisi; assembly: GCA_035042185.1. Classification (NCBI taxonomy): domain Eukaryota; kingdom Metazoa; phylum Arthropoda; class Insecta; order Diptera; family Drosophilidae; genus Drosophila; species Drosophila kambysellisi. The sequence goes on from JAWNLS010001251.1 coordinate 9,849,645, forward strand.
TTTGTTCGTATTAATTATGAGCACAATAATAGATTTAACAAATAATATATATATATGTGTGTATGCGTATGTTTTTATGATTTTAGATTTGTTTGTGTTTTGTTTTTGTTTTGATTAAGCTTACAACTAGGAAAATAATATTTATGAAACATTTTCAAAATATTTTTTTATGTGCAATCATTTATCAACAATAATAATAGTAATAATAATTATAATAATGTTTGGAAGCACTGCTTTAACAAATACAAGACTTTTTATTGCAAACAAATACAAAACAAATGACATATTTAAATATATCCAAACAATAATTTTGACAAAAGGTCACAATTTCATATGGACATAAAAAATAAAAAAAAATAAAGAGTAATTGTCGCAGTGCTCTGTAAAAATTTGGCCGAAAGGTTTTAAGTTCGTTCATAATAATTTGTATAATGTATGTAAAATGTAAAATGTACTTTTGTATATAATAGTATAACAAAAATAGGGGCTTGAAGTTGTTGTTCTTATTCTTGGTAGTTGTTGGTGTTGTATTTTTTATGTTGTTTTAGTGGTTGCATTTGTTCCGTCATCGTAGCCGCGTCAGCCGTTCAAATGGGACGCGTAAAGTTGGCCGGAAACAGACCCTTCTCGGTTGTGCCCTCCTTTTGACCCATCAGCCATCCCTCCTCCTGTAAATTGTTAATAAAAAACTGCATTCAATACAAACATGTAGTGAAATCCTTATCACATAGCACTTGGAAGGGCAACTAGCGCATGCGTATAACATAAATGGGATTCTTATTATTCGTGGCAATCAGCAGCTGTATGTGTGCGTGTGGTAGCGAATATAGTTTTACCTGATCCTCGGGATCGTCGTATTCAATGACACGTATGGTATCGCCAATTTCAAAGCTTAGCTCATCGACATCCTCCTTGACATAGCCATAGGTCGCTTTCACGCGATATAGCACACCAGGTGGCAAATCAGCGGTGTTGGCATCTATGAATAAAATGTCAATTCAATTTTAAAACGAAATTCAATCAAATCAATCAGAATATTTATTATTTATAGTTTAACATGTGCATCAAAAAATATATATATAGATATGCATAACTCAATTTTTAGTGCACAATATAACGCAAAGCAGGAACAGAACTTTCTGTTAATATGTGTTCGTTCATAAATATATAAAAAACTTCGCAGCCTGCATGGGTTAGTCGTTTTTTAATAGGTGGTAGCTTTTTGGTAGTATTTCGTCGGCAACAGCTCCATCGAGAATACAATACACAAGTTAAGCAGCGAACGTGCAAGCAGTGTTCTTATTTTGAAATGGTGATGGTGATGGTGATCAAATGAGTGAAGGACGACTTAACAATAAAAACCTACAATATATTTTTGCTTTAGCCACCAGCAACCAGTAATTACCAAATAATTGCTACGAAATTATATTATAAAATATGCATGTGTGTGAAGTTACTACAATTCATATGTATATAGCCCAATTGCATTTTGAATGATAACGATGTATATGTATGTATGTGTACAAGCAAAGTATATAAGAATAACAACAATGCATGAACTAGTTGTATTAATTGATGTGCTTCCTTACAGGAGAAAGGAAAGAAGTGCATTTCAAAGTGAACAGGTCTGTCAAACAAGTTCCAAGACAAATTCTTTAATCTTAGCCAGTTTACAGTTTATTGAATACACTGTTTACTTTGAAATTCAAACTGATGTATATGCTTGATGATGATTCTAATGAGAAGGCACCGCAAATTAAGGACTCAATCGGCTGGATGAGTGCCAAAGAATCGACCCATAAGTAGTACAAAATATACATATATAGATATCCTTGAAACGCGCACATGCTTTGTGGCCCATTGTATTACAAATTTGCGGTTAACAATACAAATACAGATACAGACATCATATAACAGAAACTGAAGCTTTAATTGATACAATATACAAAATTGACTGGCTGGATCAGGCTCAAATCAGAGACGCCAATTAGACGCGATAGATAAGTAAATTACAGAGACGTTTATAAAATTAATTAATCAGTGAATTGGTGTTGGCCACATTCAGACACACGAGTGATATATACATACAAAAATATATATATATATTTATATATATTTATATAGAGAGAGAGAGACAGAGAGATATAGAGTAAGGCACAGACAGACCCAGTTTTTTTTTGTTTTCATAATTTTGCGAGTATCGATCTTACTCACCCATGGGCACTTCGTAGATGCATTCGTCATCATCGTCGAAGGGATTTTTATTAGAATGTTTATTAACAACAGTTTGGCTATTGACTAATTGTTTTTTGCTACGGCTAACTGTTTCTGTATCTGTAGTAATAACTGAGTGCGATGTATTTGTGTTTATTGTTGTCGTTTCTTTACCTAATTTCTTTTGTTTATGCTCCTCAAGTGAATTCGGATTGCCATTGGCATTCGATTGACCACCATCCGGCAGCTCTTTCGGCTGCTTGCCCGGCTCTTTGGCTGTGACTGTGGTGCTGTTGATGCTGGTGGTATTATTGGTGGGTGGTTCGGCTGCTGCTGCTGTTGCTGCTGCTGCTGCTGCTGCTTCCCCCGCTTCAGTTGTTGCCATTTCATTGTTGTTGCCATTTAATGTGCTCAAAGCTGCTGCTGTTGTTGTTTTTGTTGTTGTTGTCGTTGTTGTTGTGGTCGTTTCTTCAACATCTGCTGTTCCATCACTGGCTGTTGTTGCCTCTGTCTTGGTTGTTGTAGTTGTTAGCGTTGTATTCGCATTCGGGCTGCCCAAATCAATGCTCTCCACCAGCTTCGTTGTGGTGCCATTTGTTGCTGCTGCTGCTGCTGTGGCTGCCTTCTCTAGCTGCGGGCTGTGTGGCGCCTCTGAAAGTTGTGCCGACTCTGGCGTCGGCTCTGGCGTTGAAGAAACTGAATCAAATCGTGGCTCAAGCATTGACGAGCTTGTGGATGATGCTATTTGTTTTTGGTTTTTATTTATATTCATATGTATGTGTTTTTGGTATTGTTTTATACGTTGATATTTGATTTTGTTGTATGTTTGTTTGTTTTATTTTATTATAAATGTGTGGTATTGGTTGTTGTTGTTGTTGTTAATTATGTTTTAGGGTGTTAGCATCATTCCAACAAAAACAATACATTTTAATTCATAAAAAAAGAGAAAAAAGTAAAAATATATTTATAAAACTCAACACATGCATTTTTGTTAAGGGCACTTTAATTAATTGTTGAGAGATTTTGTCAGATTGCAAAAGAAAAAGCAACAAACATGCAACATTCCATTTGTTTTGGGCCACATTTGTTTGCAACGCCTAATCTACAATCTTCGAATTTCGCCTCTTGAATAAAATTAAATCGAAAAAATTATAGACCAGACCGCTTTTAATTAATATTCCCATTTTCATATATGTATTTACAGGTGTTGTTCAAAATACAACAGGAAATAGTTTAGTTATTTGAAAGCCCCTTAGCAAATGGAATGTTTGTTACATATTTATGCCATAATTTCAACAAAAAGTTAACAAAATCAGTTGGCGAAAACTAAAAAATATTTATAAATTGCCAAAAACTAAAAAAAAATCATTCGTATTAGAATTTCGCATACAAAATATAATATAGGTGCATAATAGGATAATATATGAAAAATATACATATATATTATATATTGTGTATAATATTGAGTTCTTTTTTTTTGTTGCGGGGGATTTTATACATAAAATTAAGAATTGTGAACATTTTTTACACTTTGACGATGTGTAATGCAATTTTTTTTTACAGTTTTAAGCAATTTATAATTCATATTTTTTGTGTTTTAATCAATCAAAAGTAGAGGGGAAAAAAGCAAAAAAATAAACGAAATAAAAAACGTAAATGCGTAAAATTTCATAAATATCAAAGAATTAATAATCAAAAGAAACGAAAATAGGTTCAGCATAGATAGCAAGTGTATCCATAAGACCTATTGGGGCATCGGCTACTTACGACTGTTGGCCAGACTGGAGCCACCGTTTGTGGTGATCTGATTTTGATAGTTGCTGTTGTTTGCATTTGCATTGTTCAACTTGTTCACTGGCGATTGCACTGGACTCGAAGTCTTGATGGCATTTACTAGGATTGGAATATTATAAACATATAGAAAATATTTATAAAAATTCAAATGCAAACTTCTTACTTGTTTGTTTGCGCAGCGTATTTGAGCCACGTTGCGATTCTGTAGCTAGCTTATCAACAATTGCCTCAAGTTCCGCATAGATCTATCAAATTGAAAACAATAACTTTAGGGTGCATAACATATTATTTTTTATTATTATTACCTTGGCCGTTTCATTGTGGAATACTTGTTCCGTGGCGAACAGTGTCTGCAAATTAGTAACCAAAAACAATATTCTCGAATCGTAGAGGGCGGGCAGCTCATCGTGCAGTTCCGTATTCAATATTTCGTAGGTGCGACGAGCCTCCTCCAATTGCTCACGACCTTTGGTAAGCTACAAGTACATTTTGTGAGTAAAGAAATAGCTCTGAATTAAAGTCAACAATATATCTTAGTTACCTTAACATCATCCTTGCGCTTATTGGCATTGGCCTGCAGATTCTGGAACGAATGACGCTGGCCATCGTAGTCGATGAGCTTGCGATTGCGTTTCTCCACTTTCTTCTTCATCTCGGGAAACTGGCCGCTGTATGTGTTGAGCGGTATCAGCACCTGATCACCCAATTTATGTGCAAAGTCCAGCCACAAGCTCTCCGACGCGGCAGATTGTGCTTGCAGTGCATCATACCCGCTCCACTGTGGCTCATAGATTTCGACAACAGCATCCATTAGCGACTTTGAGGCGGTTTGTGCGGCTATCGATATGAAGTATATATTTAATTATATATTTATATATATGCGTGAATATTTGCAAAACTTACCGCGTATGCATCTTATGTAGTTATTGAACTCTTTTTGTAGTTTGTTGGCATTTGTTTGTTGGCGATTAAAGTTGTTCAAATGATCATCAAAGATCTCATCTGCGGTGCGATCAACTTTGCCCAAGTTTTGTAGGATCTGCAAAAGATGGAAAATGGAATTGAATTTAATACCCAGCAATTGGTGTACAAAATTTGATTCGATGTGGGTGTGCACACCAAGGTCATTGATAAAGTGGCTCAAAGTGTGGGATGCTGTTGCTGCTGTTGATTGTTGTATTTCAAGCCCGACCACGTAATCTCAGCCCAATTACCACTGTAGTGGCAACATATTTCATTTACACTTAACACTCACAGAGCAAACAGCACACACGCATACACACACACACACACATATACACAGCCAGCTAATGGCGCATTTATAAATAAGAAAAATCATTTGGCAAGCATTGCCGGGCAAAGGCCCGGCTAAGTTTTTGTTCAGTTTTTTACATGTCTCAACTCGCAAAAAATAGCATAGCAAAGAAAAGAAAAGACAACAAAGATGAAAAAGTAAAAGACGAGAGAAGTATAAAACTTAGCACAGCGCTAAATCTGTTGCCACATGGCAGTCCACGTCCGATTGGGGTTAAGAACGCAATTCGGACCGCTGCCTCCGGTCAATTTGTGGCTGCAGATACTTCAAGACAAAAAAAAAAAAAAAATAAACGACAGAAAATTGCTAAACACTTTGCCACAAAGACGAAATCTAACAAGCACTAAGAATGTAGCAGCTCTTGTCAGAGTGGCGAGGTGGGGGACGTGTTGATAAGTTGTCAATTGCTGACACAACCTTGTAACAGTTTCTAGCTACGCCCACGCCTCAAATGTGACCCCACCAAAATGTACAGCAAACAAATAATAAATGAGGCTCTGCGAGCTGCAAGGAGAAACAAAGAGAGAAACACACAGAGAAAAGAGAGAGAGAGAGAGAGAGAGAGAGAGAGAGAGCGTAGACTCTTTTCTGTATCAGCTTTGCATGCTGCGGCGCATTGCGTATACGCAACGTTTAAAATCATGTCTATCTAAATCCATTAAGGTCTCAAGCTAATCAGCACCATTTAAGCAAATATTTGGTAGACCAGTTAATAGATAAGAAACCAACATTCTGAACAGGCACGAAAATGTAGACTTATGTAAACAGCCAAGATAATTCATCTGCTCCATGGGCCATTTTAGCTGAAAACACGCTGAAAACTGTGGAGTGGGTGTGCCGTTTTGTACTTCCTCCATAGGAAATGATACCTTAAATGCTGACAAACCAACGTGATGAATGATGATACATAAGTACATACACACACACATACATACATACATACATGTGCGCCTATGCGCCATGCATATGTAATTCAGCACTTTAAGTAAATTGATGTAAAAGTCAGAATCGAAAAAAAAGTAGAAAAAATAAAATGACGAGGCTAAAATTTCCCTTGAATACAAATAGAAAGGTTAGTCTTAAGAATAAATGTATGTATATTTGTTCAATCATATCATTAATTTGATTATGGCAAGGGTTTTGCAAAAGTAGTTGGTATCGGCTTTATATTTACATATGTATATATAAATCGTCATATTTAATTAGATTTTTGGCTTGCAAGATAAAATTCTCTGGATATCTAGCGACTTTGTGTGCAGTGTATGTCACATATATTATATATATATGTATATATATTTGTCACATTCAACAAGTGTAGCTCACACACATAAACGCCTTTTATGGATACACTGACCACCTCACAGACACACACACACACACGGATAGAAAGACTTCATTGTGGGTAGTTTCTCAGCAACTTGTTGACGCATTTGATGACCATTTTTGTAACTGAAAACCGGCAAAAGCAACAGGAACGAGCCAAGAGCCAAGACATAACTGTACAAATGCTTTTTTTGATTTCTTGATATTGTTATTGTTATTGTTCACCTTAATTGGTCGATCGAAGACTGCAGTTACATGCACATACATAAATATACATGCAGATAACTGGCTTAAGCCCACGTGCTGCAATCTGATGCAGATTGTGGGAGTTTTGGGCTTATAATGTTGTTGCCAGGGCCCAAACGTTTATAATTAATTAACACAAACAAAACAAATTTTATTATCAATTTCATTCTCAATTAGTTTCTCAGCTGCCCCCGACAGATATGAATAGATATAATGATTGCGTTATGGACGCATGATTGGACTTTGAATGTGGCTGCTACCGTGGCACCACAAACCGTTGCCACTTCCGCCGAGCAGATCGATCTCAAACCAACCAGTTGGCAAACGTCCTTCTTCATTTTTATTATTTTTGTAATGTCTCCGCCTAGCAAGTTTGCGTCATCATAGACACATATTTGTATACATATAGAGTACATATATATGTGTGTATGTGTACCTGCCTAGCGTGTGTCATTTATTTTAAAACAATTTTATGCTATCTCTCGCTGGCTGTCTCGCATATGTATCTTTACCCAATGAGGACTATATATAGTATAGTAATATAAAAGATGTGAAATAAAACTTTTGCTTTTTTGGCTAATTCCACGCATGCAACATGTGCGTACACAAAAAAAGAAAACCAATACAAAAAGAAAATCGTGGGCTCAGCTTTTGGCTTTGAGCCAGATGCAGAGCTCGGCTATAATTGTGGGCGTTGCAGAGGAGTTACATATATAGTATTAAACTCGAAGCGATGACATCAGAGCAGCAGCAACAACAACCTACAGATGCATAACTACATATCTTGTAGCTGCAAAATTCAACTTTCAAAAAAAGTAAGTGCAGCACACAAATATCAATCGAAACAAGAGTAGTCAACAACAAGTTGGGAGAGATGGGCAAACAAACAAAAGTAAAGTGCAACAGTCGACTTATTGTGAAGGCGGGTGGTTGTGGGGGGTATATGGGTTAGCTGGCGTATAAATACATATAGCGCATATAAGCAGACGTTGGCCCAGTTTATAAGCAATCTACCGACAGCTACAAGCAGCCAAACCAAAAAGAGAAAGAAGCCAGAGTAAAGTTTGGCAACGACCATGAGCTACCATTTGAAAACACACAAAATAAAAAATAAGAAAAAACATATTATTATTTATGACCAACACTTTGTCAATGTTGAAACAATTTTCTAGACGAAAGTCTGATTGTTTGTTTCCGTCTTTTACTACAGCTGCAAAAAAAAAAGAATGCATATATACACAATATACCCCGTTTGCAGCGCTGGCCGTGTCGAGGGTATTGAAAATGGCAACGCCAGCTAAACTAGAAATTATTGTAGATATAACAAGTATGAGCATGGCAAGCGAGAGAAAAAAGGGAATATTAAACATAAACAGGCAACAGACAGACAACGGACAACAGACAACAGACAGCGCCAACAAAAACAATTGTGAACAAAAAACTTTTGTAGAAATTGACGCCGCCGGCAAAAGTGCGAGACAAGTGAGTGCAGAGCGAGAGCGAGTGAGAGCGGTAGAGAGAGCGGTAGAGAGAGCGGTAGAGAGAGCGGGAGAAAGACAGAGAGAGACAGAGACAGGTGGAGGCGAGCAAATAAGAGAAATGGGTATGAAAAATGTGCCACGACTGGATCGGATCGGTGTCAGAGCTGAGACACTAGTGAATGCCACGCCTTTTTCTGACGGCTGCCCCGCCTGCCTAGCGGAAAAGTTGAGGCCGTTTGCCGATGCTGACAAGTGCCGCCTAGTTTAATGACATGCAAGCCAAGTGCATATGTATGTGTGTGTGTGTGTGTGTGTGTGTTTGTGCGAGTGTTTAAGACCTAACCTATAACTATAATGAAAGCACACATTTGCAACTTGTTGCCTGCGGTTAGCGGTAAAACCGATGCAGTCTCCCTCACTAAGTGTACACATCACAATAGCCCGATTCTTTGGATTCGATGACAGCACAAAGCTTTTGTTGTGGGCAGTAACCGGTTTTCCAAATACCCCTCCTGCGCCCCCAAAGCACACACTCAGCCAGCTAGGCAGTCAGTCAGTCAGTCAGTAAGTCATATGACTTAGCCTTAGATAAGTTCGAGTTAGCAGCAAAAGTGCTAAAAATAAAGGCAGTCTACAACAAGCAGAGAACAGATCGTATATCGTAAATAGTAAATAGCCATTAATAATAATTAGCTAGAAATTGTGTCGGGCTTGGCTAAAACTTCAAAAATTACCCTTTTTGCTCGACAACAAACTAATCAAAAAGTCACAACAAAAATTCGAAAATTTAGGGAATTCCCTTTGGGCTTTAACGAAATTATGAAAGTTGAAAGACTCGAAAGACAGGAGTCTATAAACTTTAAATGACTTGCACATAATTATCGCATTTTGAATAGCTTAAAAAAATATAGCATATCCTATATATACTGTGTACAGGGTATATATTATCTGTAATGTATGTAAATAAAAGTATTTCATTGCGTAATCGAAATCAAATACGAATTCGATTTATATATGCAAAGTTTCAACTTTGGCTTAATTTGCATAATTTCTTTTAATACATATTCCGTCTATGTCCATTTCTCTGTCTCTCTTCTCTCTCTGTCTCTGTCTCTCTCTATCGGTACTCTCTATATTTGAATCTTTCGCTGCGTTTGGGCTTTCTTTCGCATTCGATGCGACGTTATCGCTTAAAGCTTAAGCAAGTGGAAAGTGAAACTCTGTAGAAAGTTCGACTCAAATGCCCAAAGAAAATAACTAATATTTATCTAAGCTAGAGAGCCTCTCACGAACTCCCTTGCACTCGACTGCCACTGATTTGATATATCTATGATCATCAGTTATAACTAAAACAAAAAAGGAAAAAAACCATCACTTATGGCAGTGGATAAATGACAATAAATCGCATACATATATATCATTCTGGAGAATGGCATTTTGGAGTCTTTGTCTTTAATCCGGAAACTGTAAGTTACGTAAGGCAAGAGAATTACACTGAAAAGAACAGTCTGCGGTCAACCGGTTGATATGGTTGGATATTTAAAATGTACATATAAGTATGTACGCAAGAGACAATAAACAAAAACTGTCCCCAACGGAAATAGGCGGCGTCATTTACACACACACACACACGCACACACACACTCGCATACACACACGAGTGTTAATGTTAATAGTGGCATAAAATAATGAAAAACCCGTCTAAGCTTGCTTTGAGCATTTTGAAAGGCAGCCATCGAAAACAACATCAGCTACGATTAATAAACATTTCTTGGCATTTCATTCAATAATTATCTGAATTTTTTCATATTCGTTTGTTGAATTTTATTGAATTTCAGTAGTTGTAAAATGCTGCTGTTTGGCTTTTCTTTTTAAACATTTATTTTTTTCTGTTATATTGAATTGGTTTTTAGCTCGTTACGGTGTTGTTGTTTTTGTTTGTTTATCTAAGCCGCTCTGCATTCCTCTTTGCAATTAGGCTTACACGTTTTCTATTTATTCAAAAAACATTTAGTTTGATTTTCACTACGCATTTACTCGGTCCACACCATTGAAGTGATTTTGTTTGGCTTCATCAAAAGACAGTCAAATGCTATTAGCATAGTTAAATCAGTTTACTGCATTTACACAGCTCCAAATATGCAAAGTGGCATTATTCTCATGTACACATGTATTTGATGTATGTATGTATGTATGTATGTATGTATGTATCTACAATATGTACACACTTGCATCTAGTATAGATTCGCTGTGTTGGCTAATAAGAAATGCAAATATTTTTGCCAACTGCAAAGAATTTACTAGGCCAGCACATTTATATACACACACATGTTGATTTGTGTGTATCTAGGTATAAGCAGCAGACATAGAACAAGCATGACTACACTCAGCAAAAAGTTACAGTAAATAACAGCGATATTTTAAATCTTACATTCACATATAATCAATTGCTTGAAATTTATACAAATATTATATAAACTTAATTTATTCAAATTCAAATCATTTTGTGTGTCTGAAGATCAGAAAGAAAAATCACTTTAAAATTGTTGAATTCATGTGCCAAAAAGATAATTAGCTTATAGTTAATACTCGCAGAACAAAACAAACACACACACAAACACATCGTTTTTCTGGCTGTGTTTATTAAGCTTTTGTTTATTTCAATTTTGGCAGCACAAATGAGCTCAAAATCTGTGTTCACAATTTTTTGGCCGGACAATAGCCGCATAGACTTGATTATATAAGTGTGATTTGTGATCGTGCCCTGGCATATGCATATGATAGAGCCATGCTAATCAATCACAAGCATTTGAGAATATATATATATGTATATATATATAATATACCGATAAGTATGTATCAGGTATGTGAGCAGGTACTTTGCATGTCTCACTTTGTGTTTGGCTTTTGTTGGCCAGCAGGCAGGCAGCAATGCGGTCAAGTCATGAGCTCACATTTAGCACATGTCTCATCATTGTGGGCCACGAAAAACCAACAGAGTGTCACTTATAGTTAGTTAGTTAGTGCGACTTAGTGCCACATTTTCAGGTCATTCTGCAATCTTCTATCTGTGCCGTCGTCGGTTAACAACGCCGTGCAAATCGAAGATCTGGCCAAAGTGTTGGTTAACTTGGCTCTAGCTATAGCCGCAACTGGTAGAGACCCTTACTTGTTGTTTGGATATGGCAAGGGGCACGTGATTTGCATAGATATCAAACTATCAAAATCAATGTACTTAACGGCACGTGACGATGGAAAAAAAACGTTGAGCAATCAAACAGTACGCTCCATTAAAATCAAACATACGAGTAAACAAAAAATATACAAATCGTTTTTTTTCCTCTCGCTTTTTAGATGAACTTTGTGGATAACAATTTGGTAGATATGTTGTTGTTGTCGTTTGCTGAACTATGGAAAACGGGTCAAGAGCAACAGATAGCCTTAGTCGAACTGGGGCTTACCAAAAACAAATTAGTTTAGAATTGTTTTCAGAATGTTAGCGCCATAAATTTGTTAAGAGTTCGAGTTCACAGTGATTACAATGGACATGCTAGTTTCTGTTGTTACACAACAATTGTAACATCATTGTCTTGATTGTTACTTTAATAAGTGCAATTGAGAATTGTATGGTTTTTTAATAATTATTGTATGCCAATCAAAAGGAAGTATTAGCAATGTCAATTAGTGCTTATATATGTTTGAGACGAACTCTAGGCGTGTGAACACCTTTGCCACAAACCCAAAGCACACCGGTTGAGGTTTTTGTGGAATGTCTGTGATTAACCTCAAATTATCAAAATAAATATATATATAAATATATGTATATGCATGTGTGCTAAAATAACTTTCCATTCTCAACAATTGCTTATCATATTAATTTGAACAGCATACACAAAATCTAATCGTTATATATATAATAGAACTCAGGTGCAGTAGCGCTATATAAATTAATTATGACATGACCATTAAAATTGGGCTGAGAGGCAACTAAAAATAAATATATTTATTAATCAGATACAGTGAAAATTGTTCTACGGTTCGCAAGTACTCGCTCTGGTTTGGCGTTGATAACACAAAATACCATTACAGTAACGAATTTTTTCAACATCTATAAAAATACCACAAAAGCAAATCTTACAGATAAGCGAATACGTTATTAATTTTGCTGCCAAAACTACTTAAGAATTTGTATCTGTATCTAGCGATTTCAACGCTGGGAAACGGATAAAAAGTGTGCCAAAAAGATTTCCTGCACGCTTAATAAAAAACTTTGTCAGACACGGGCTTAACTATGTTGTGTGCGTGTGTGAGGGTAAATGTATATATATATATATATATATGTATATATATATGGGTACAGTTAAGCTGCATGGTTTTCATGCCGAGTTTTCATTTCGCTGTCAGAGTTGCTCACAAAGTACAGACAAGTTGACGTCGGCACGCATCGCTACCGATTAACAATTTCAATGCCCCGCCTCCACCTTTCTTTATGCAAATACAGACATATATATTATACATATGTATATAAAAATATAAAAATAAAGTCAGTGAACTGCTCTTAATTATTGATGGCTCAAACAGGCTGTTTTTCAGCTTAGGATTGCGCAAACATATTTTTTACTTGAACGATGCCATCAAATGGCTTACAAGCAATTTAGAGGCAAACACCTGAGGCCGCAGTATCTGTGTATTTGTGTGTTTGTGTGTGTAAATGCACAGCAATAATGTTGCACACATACACATACACACATGCACACTTGAGCGTGTTTTGGGCCCAGTCAACTGCAAACGGCAAAAGCAACCGGGCCAATTGGCAATTTCAATTTATTTACATTGAATTGAAATGTTCAAATTGCATTTACGCTGTTGCGTATCTGGAATTGCATTAGCCAAATGCATTGCCAATTGCATTTGGGTTTGGGACATTAACATTATTCGACTCGAGTGCAACAAATATGTACTTATTGTATTTAAGTTTGTGTAGCAACTATTTTTCTACCAGCTTAGCGATACAAATTTTAAATAAAAAAAAATAAAACAAAAAAATAGAATTATGACGAAAAACTCATTCACATAAATCTAATGCTGACATTGTAGAAGTTAAATACAGATAAGTCCGTTGAGTGATAAATAGCGCTATTAAAAGAATAAAAAATGCCATTCTATGAAATACTTACTTGGATTATTAGGGTTCTCTGCTTACTAAAATTATATCAAATTTCCTCAGAAAAAAATGTTCAAAGAAATTTAGAAATCGCCTTCAACTAAAATCGGTCCAAAAGCTAGTATACGAAATTGGAAAGTCTTTTTAAGCCAAGAAAAATTAGGGTGTTTAGATAGACACATCCATCTTTTTTGTAAATATACTTTCTGGATAATATAATTAATTAGTATGGCGAGTGTTTCTTATGGTGTGTGAATGTGTAAGTTTTATGCAATTTTTATGCATTTAAGATGAATTCAAATTTCAAAAGATGAGCAAAAGTTATTTCTAACGGTATTTAAACGAAGTGCAGGAACAGGACTCAGCACTCCTTTAAAATGGAAACATGCAAGTCTTCAAAGAAGCTGGCACTGTGGACATAGTGATTATCTAGAAAACCCAACCGTAAGCGTATTAAAAACCGTCAAGTAAATCTCATTTAAATTAACGATGATAACTGGCAGCTGGTTACATAAAGCAATTCAGCGCTGAGCAAATTGAAAACGACGCCGGCAACCTTCAGAATGGGAATTCTCTGTCAGACAGACCACTGTCAGGTCGTGGTTCGAATTTAGTGCATTATGATTCCACTCTAACAATTGTCCCTGATTGCTGTTGCCAGTGCAGTGCAGTTCAGCGGTTGTGCAACAATGCAAAACGCGAAGGTTGCACAAATCCCCTCCCACCACCCACACTGATGTGCACTTCTGAGCCACTGCTTAAATGGGCAGCTCCAGGTGCCGATTCGCTAAGCCTCCAATTCTAACATCCAACGCTCGCCAGCCGATTTGTGAACTATGCTAAATTTGTCTGTGAATTGTGTTTTTGCTGAATTCCACTTGCGATGCATTCGAGCGTAACAAATAAAAGCCGAATAAAATTGAGCACGTAGCAATTAAGCGAAATTAGGCAAACGATCGCTGGTGGAGCGTGTACGTAATATTGTTGCAAGTATTCTTGCAGCAGCTTGTCGGCGAGGGAGAGCAAAAGATGGTCAGCGAAAGCCAAAGAAAGTTTTGTCACTTGATTAGCAGACTCTTAACGATTCAATTAAGCAGCAGATGGGGAGGAGCAGTCCCTGGAGGTATATGATATTTGCATTTTATATTTAGAAACGTTGTTGCTGATTGCATAAGCTGAAACGCAGTTTATTCATATAGCTGGAAACCGGTTTATCCGTATAGCTATTGTGTATTTAATTTGGTAGCTGACAGCACTTTCGCAAATAGACAGACAGACACACAGACAGACGGAGAGACAGAAATATAGTATATTTTTATAATCATGTTTACAGGGTGCTTGAAACAAAGGCCACCCAATTGCTTCCCAGGCCCGTTCTCCACATCCAGCTCCCAGCACACTGCACACAGCTCGTGTATCTGTTTGTATCTTTTTATCTGCCAGCTGCATTATTCTCGTATGACATTCACCAAATGTGGGACAACACCCAAGCGTGTCAGTTGCTCAGCTTCCCCCCTTTTTTATTTTTTTTGTTTATGGGTTGACTGATGCCTTTGTTCTAGGGCAGGCAGAGTTTTCTCCACTTTTGCATTTCCGCAAACAAAAGCCGGCGAAATTTCAGTTCACAATTTTAGTTCAAATATGTACATCTAATAGGGATAGAGTTTCTCTCTCTCTGGGTTCATGCCATACAAAAATAAACAAACATGTAAGCCGCTCTAGTCGAGAGAGCCCGCCTTGTTGATACTCTTTAACTATCATAAGTCGTTTGCATCTCACATATTCAAATCTTATGTGTGCATAGATTTATCAAAGTTATCCCCAGAAACATTAAATTAAACTTAGGAAACTATAACTTTACAATTGTGACTTCTATTGTTATCGGCAATCGATTATTATCGATACTGGGAGAGCTGTCATTGCTCAATTGAAATGAAATTTATCTTATACACATGTTAAGAACTTCGTATGAAATCCTCTATACCAAAATTTGAGTCTCTTTTTACCTATTTTTAACAAGTGCTGGTTAAAAAAAAAATGGTTTCTACCTTGTCACGTACAGAGAATTTGCGGGTTTAAAAAAATGCAAAGCAGAGCTGAGTGGAATTGGGACTGATGAAGAAATAGGAACAGAAAAAGAAGAAAAATATGAAGAAAAATTAACAAGAAAACATCATACAAACTGGTTCTCATTTTAAAAACACTACAATCATAGATATAGATAACTTTTACTACTTTATGGAGTTCCAAACACACTGAATACAATTTGCCGAGAAAATTCTCTAGATACAATTTATGAGCCTAGAAAATTGTACAAAAAAGCACATCTTTTGTGTGTGGCATGCGTGAGAGCGCAGCTAATAAAAAGTGAGCAACAGCAAATTACGTATACGACCTGTGAGCACGGCGAACAGTAATTGACCTTGCGAGCCACTTCAAAATGTTGCTGCTCACTTGCGATTGCTTTTTGTATTTGTTTTTGTTTTTGTTTTTTTTTTTATAGATATTTTGTTTTTGAATTTGATATAAAGTTGTTGCTTTATAGCGCCCACAAAGGTGTTGATAATGAGCACCAAGAGCTTAATGCTAATGAGATACATTCATATGAATGTATATCGAAATACTACGTATATATATATACAGTTCATGCGCCGACACTTGAACTTCAGAGAACATCTCCGAATGGTTCGCAATTTTCTTGGTTGGCGTTGAGTTATGGAAACGTCCGTTGTTCGTTGTTGAGGCGGCATCTGGACAACAATTGCATAAAATAAATCAAGTGAAGTGCCGATAAATGTCTAAACGTAATTCAATTGTTATGCAATCAAACAACTGACGCGACACATTCAAACAAAACGTAAGCAAGAAAGAAATGGAAAGGAAAATAAAACATTTCCCACATTGCACAGTCGTCACTTTGAGTTGATTATTGTTGGCAATTTCTATAATTGAATTTTTTAATAAGCTTGCCTCTTTATACATGTATGTGTGCTTGCATACCCCTATAATCAAATGGCTTACAAAATGTAGACACACACACACACACGCACACACATCAGACCATTATCAGTGGACGTCAGCATGATTTGTATCCGCATTTGTTGTCACAGTGCCTTCCATCTCTACTCGCCTACTCCATTCGAGTATTTACAGACTGCGCTCAATTGATTCGCTTAATAAGCGATCGGCAGCTGAGTTTACGCCCCCAAAAATGGGGCGTATTCTTGCTGCACCTGCCAATCAATAGGCCAACAAGGCGAATCGTCATAATACATATTTATTTATCTGTTGTAACCCAAATAGACTCGTTAATTTTTTTATACAAACTGCTGGCGCTTAATTTTTTGCTTCCCACTCAATTTTCAAAGGGTTCCAGGTATTTATAAAAGCGCCTGTTATTCTAACTAAAGACACGATTCGATTTCAAGTTGATTTTTTTTTTTTTTTTTTGGTGGTTTAGGATTACTGTAACAATAGTTCTTCATGTTGTCGTCTGGGAAAAAAATTACACGAAAATCTGAAATTTTTGGCGTATTTCAGCTGCTTTTGTTGCTCTTTTGTACTGTACTAAAACAATTATTTATTACTCTATAAAATAATAAAGCAGCAAACGCATTTAGCTATTTTTGTTTCGCTTTAATCCAAAGCTATGAGTAAGTCACGAATATTGAAAGACACCCACAACAGTTGTTATCTCAATTTAATATGTATAAAATAATCAATTAAAATTACTTATCGCTTCGATTAGTATTCTTTTCGACACACACAAATACAAATACCTATATGTATGTGACTTTTTATGCAATCTTCTTTTAAGTAGCAAACAATTGGCATTTAAAAATCGGCAAGAAAAATAAGAAGATGAAAAAGCAGACAAAAGGTGGCGACGACGAGATACACGAAGTTCAATATGCAACAGGCAAGTTTGTGAGTTTCTCAAAATTGAGCTGCCAATAAAATGTCAATCGCTGTTGCACTTCAGCAAACAAAGCAATACAAAGAGAGAGATTTATATATTTTTATTTAAATATATATATATATTTATATATAAATGTTTGCAGTTGATAGTCAAGCAGCGAGCAGCAAAGTGAAAAGCAAATTTTGGCAGCTGTTGCGGGACGCGCTTAAAAATAGCAACAAAAATGCGAGACAGCGCAGCGCGGGTGAAATTTCGCAAATATAAAATAAATAAAATTACTTATGCGATAGAAAAGCGTTGTGTCGCTTTTTGCAAAAATGAAAACTTGCGATATGTATACAAAATCGAAGACGACCACGGCTAGCGCATAGAGTTATAAAACAAAAATGCAAAATGCTGTTGTATCTCAATTTGTATTTGTATTTGTATTTGAATTTGTATCTGGCATAGCAAATTGTAGAGAGAGTAAAGAAGCATCTATTTAAAGATTGACTGCTGCCAGGCGACATTTTCACGCAGCGACCAGCGTTGTTGGGCCAGTCACGCACCCAAAATGAAAATGTATCTCTAGCCATACATACATACGTGCACACATGCATAGATACATATGTATCTTGTAGTTATGCGATGAATGTGTGTATTTCGATTTGACAAGTTTCTCTAAAGAAAATGCGCTCGTCTTCTGATTTCTTTGCTGGGGTACAATAGCTTGTTCCGTTCCTCAGCCTCTCTCTCTCTCGCTCCCTCTCTCTCTCTTTCTCTCTGTCTCCCTCTATTTGTCTCTCTCGCATTATTACATATTGTACAATGTACATTTATCGAAATGAGCACACACAATGCGCAAATACAAGGCGCCGGGCATCCAAAACGTGCTCAGTACGAACTAGTCTATAATTTTAAAAATAAAATCACTAGAAAATTATGAAATAGACATTTCTTCTTCATCATCATCCCCATCTGTTTTGGCTAGTTTCACGTAAAAACTTTGAAATTTAGTACATAGAAACTTGAGTTTCTGAATTACAATACAGAATTAGAGCTTCCAGACATAATAACTCAATTCGATTAAAGATCTCAATTTCTTATTAGTTTCCGCTAGTTAAAGTTTTACAATTGCAGCAGCTCAATTGCGTAAATTTAACGAATGTGAAATCTATTCTAATTGCTTTCCAGGAAATGCCAAGGAATGACTAAATATAAGGCTACTTCTGGTTTGAAAATAGATTCTCAGGCATTGCAATGGCGACATTTACCAAAGGCCCGCAGAAGAATTTTTGTTCAAGTTTAATGACCAATCAACACGAGCGAAGCATTTGAGCATCCCAAAAGAGCACAAAAAATACCAACGAACTTTAGAAATCCAACTGTAAATGCCAAGACACTAAAAAAAAAAAAAACAGCTAGGAAGAAAGAGAGGGAGAGAGAGAGAGCGAGGGAGAAGCAAATCAATAGAAGCAGCAAGAGTAAGGCGCTTTAAGACTGCGCAAGAAGAAGCATCAGTCAACAACAGAAGTGGAGAGCTTAGATTACAGCATTTTCTGGTTGCCGTTTGGAATGCTGTTTTGGCCGAAAACTTGTTTACAAGAAAGACAACGCCATGCGACGTGCCAACGACGAGGAGTGGGTCAAAATTCAGCTTTTTACACTCATGTAAATCTCTAAAGATATGTGTGCGTGTCTGTGTTCGAGTGTGTATTGACATTCACATTAAAGTTGAGCGGCCGCTCCTGGACCAATACTCACGCGCCAAACTTTCACTTGTACTACGACGATGGCGGCAAAGATTAAACAAGAGTCGGAACAACAACAATAACACAGAGACGAAACTTTGAGCGTTGAAAATCAGCGCCAGAAACTTGATCGCTCAAACACACACACACAAACACACACAGCGACAGACTGAAGAGCTTCCAATTGCAACGCCCTAACGAGACGACAGGTGGCGTTGAGTTTACTTTTAACTTTTACTGCAATGGAACATCTCTCTTAAGCTTCTAATATTGCGTGTGATTTGTGAGAAGATTTTGTTAGAAAAGTTTCTTTGTTTGTCATGTGCTACTAATTGTATGTCCAGGAGTGTTTAAAGTTGTTTGTACTTTCTTACAAATATATATAAATTATGTAGTGCTGTAATTTGTAGAGCTTCTAATTGGACATGGAGAGTAAAATGCTCCATTGGAAATGGGGCATGGACACGACCCCAAACCGTATGACAGTTAGGCGTTGAAGTGGGTGGGGGATGGGAGGGTTGAAAGTGGCTTGTGCTACATTACTGTGCAGCACGCCCTAGAAAATTTGTCCGTGTACTTGCCACGAAATGACTTCAGCCATACAAAAATATATATTTTAAAATTTGATATTTATTTAAATATTTATACAGTTAGCTTACCTTCTCCTTGGCACGTCCAGCGTGTTTTTGCATAGATTTAGCAAGCATTATGCCTTTATTTTCGGACATTCAAATAGGCAATAATAATAATAACAACAAATAAATTTAATTGTAGAATAAGCAGCAATGTGTTCAAATTCGAATGCAATGCTGGTGTTCAAAAATTTGTTTTCGAGATTTTTGATTGGCACAATTCACAACTAAATGGGAAATTAGAACTCTTTTCGATTTACGGGTAATTTTAAATGCACATTTAACAAACAGAAGAGAGCGGTTCACAATTTTTGGTGTTTCAGTGTGGAAACGTTTTTTGCTGTTTTGATGCGATTTGGCCGCGTTTTGTAGCACTCGAAAGTCACGAAATAATGGCACGTAGGCGCGCGAGTGCGACTTGAGGTGTGTCTTCGAACTTAACGCTGCTGCAGACGGAACGGGACTCATTTATTTATTTATAATTTATAATGTTTACACTCTCAGCCAATGTCGATATTCGTGTATATCGTTCGTCGGCGCACCGCCACATTTCTGCACTATGTAAACTTTAACAGTGCACTGTTAGGTGTGGAGCATAAAGTAAATATCGATATATCCTGCTTATCGATTGTACATGCAAACTACTCCTCACTTAACGAGCTACGCCACAGCACTTCAAGTGGTTGTGCAACACTGTGTCCAAATATGTGCGAGCGACTTTTGCCCAGGTATTGTAAACAAATCCAAATTTACAACTTTGAATGAAATTATCTTTTTTACGCTTAGACCACTGGCCTCCAATGGCGGCTGGCTGTGCTTGCTGCTGCCCACAGCTTTAGCTACAAGTTATCTGCACACAAACAAGGAATGTTCCAATTTGGATGCAGTGCATCAACTTCTAATTGTGGCTGCATTTGGCATGTGCTTGGAAACGCTTTGGTTTCTGCTCAACTCCGTCGTCAAAGATGTGCCTTGGATTGGTTATGCGAAACACCTGCTCAAGTCTGTTATTATTACAACAATCTGGTTTTTTCTGCTGCCCAAAACAAGTTGGATTTCTTTAATTGTTGCTGGCTTTGTTGTGCCCCACTTTTATCAGCATGTTTATATTAAAGTCTTGCGCGGATTGCCAAAGACTTTTACGTATGGCGAGGCTGCAATTCTAGTGCAGGGACTCCTGCTCTTTGTGCTAAATGCCATTTGTCGCTTGGCACTCGAATTTAACTCAAATCCAACAACAGATTTTGGACAGCTGAATAGGATTATGCAGAGTGCTTTGATGCTGCTGCTCCTTGTTTGCACGCTACTTGCAGTAGTGCCTCCACTCCGCCAGCCTGTGCCCTTCTACGTGCTGTTGCTGCTCCTGGTGGCAGCTGTGACCTGTGCTCCCGTCACCCAACCCCTTCCACTGATTGCCCTCCTCCAGTTTTTGGTCAAGGATCAGAAGCGGGTAAGTTGGACCCCAAAAATCTTTAATATCATCATTATTGTAATCTCCACTCGGATAGCTGTTTATCATTGGCTTCTACTTGCTACTGGTGGCGCTGACCTGTGTCACAGTCCACTGGCAGCTGAGGAGCACTCAAAAGGCGACAACCAGCATCCGCAAGATCTTCCATTTGCTCATTGTGCTCGTCTTTGTGCCCGGCCTGGTGCATCAATGTGACCTGCTTTATATAGCCACTGGGATATCCCTTGCCATCTTCGTGGTGCTGGAGTTACTGCGTCTGCTGCAAATGCCTCCATTTGCCGCCACACTTTCGCAGGCCTTTGACTCGTTCCGGGATGCTAAGGATGCGGGTCAATTGGCGCTGACGCCCTTTTGCCTGCTCATTGGCTGCTCGCTGCCCATTTGGCTGACGCCTTGTCCATGTGGACTGACCACCTCCATGCAGAATCCTCAGCTGCTGCTGCTCCTCTCGGGCATTTTAGCTGTGGGCGTCGGCGACACAGCAGCCAGCGTATTAGGCTCCAAATTTGGACGCAACAAGTGGCAGAGTAAATATTAAAATTCAATTAGATTTTTATATATTATTTATGCATTATTTAATTATAGATTCCGCTCGTTCTGTGGAGGGCACATTGTCTTTTGTTGCTTCTGTATTGCTCTGCGTTTTGCTGCTGCAATTGAGTGGAGTTTTGGCCATGTCGCAAGCCAAATGGTTTGCAACGATTTTTGCTGCGTTGAATACCGCGCTGGTAGAGGCTTTTACCGATCAGGTGGATAATATTGTGCTGCCTTTGGTTTTTTACATAATAGTTGGACTCGTCTCATGATTCAATAATCAAAAAGTGATATATTTTTATAACATTCCTTCTGTGCCAAAGATTTGACGCTATTTTTAAAAATATAATTGTTGACATTGTACAGCACTTATTTTAACTTAACTTTACAGCACTGCCGTTAACAGAGCAACTCTTATACTGTAGTAACATACGATCACTGTTAAGTATGATATCGTAACTGTGGCCTTAACCGACACTTTGCAACACTGCGTTTGACAGTCACTCTTATATGTGGTCAATGTTATTGCAAGCAACATATTTCTAAGACTTAATAAAATGAGCGCCATATTTGAATTTTACATATTTCGTTTATTTCATTTTTATTTTGTGTGCCTAAAAATTAATAATTACAAAAAAGTTTTGTATATTTATGTAAATGTATAAAAAGTGTATAAATGCCTATATAAATATATATGTATGTAAATATAGTG
Source organism: Drosophila kambysellisi (assembly GCA_035042185.1). Classification (NCBI taxonomy): domain Eukaryota; kingdom Metazoa; phylum Arthropoda; class Insecta; order Diptera; family Drosophilidae; genus Drosophila; species Drosophila kambysellisi. Next base: position 9,872,180 of record JAWNLS010001251.1, read on the forward strand.
GTGTTGTACAAATAGCTCAATTTTGGATATAACAATTACATTTGAAGCTCGCTCAAATTGTATTTAGATTTTACGTTGTACATTTTCATATATTGCATATTAGATTATTATTATTATTGTAGATGCCTGAGCATGTTTTTAGTCCTGAACATTTTGTGTATCACCTATCAAACCGGATCGAAATCCTCGAGTTTCGTTTAACGGCAGTTGCTTAATAATAAACATTGCTTTACGACTAACAAACTGTGGATTGTTACAAAAAAGGAAAAATATCCCTACATTATAAAGTAAAAATAGTAAAAAGGAACATTTCAGCAAACAAAACAAATTGTTTGTTCACAGGGTGACTCTGGCGACTGACTGGAAACTACGTTGGCTCCTGCTGGAAATACTCGTGCGACAAACAGGCCAAAGCAGATGGACGCAAATGCAGCTCATACGAAAGCATTTGCTGCGAGAGCGAGACAGAGAGATTAACAGACATTTTTGGAATGGTGCGAAAATGTCGCAACTTACGCTGAGCAAATCGTCGGAATATTCGCATAAATCTGGATAAAAGTCAGATGGTCTTTTGGGATTTCGGGGCGGAAAATGTTCCCGTGAAACGGAAATACTTTTGGGCCACTGTTGATCCGTGGGACGACCGGTGAGTCTGTTTATAATATAAATACAACATGAAATACTTAATGTTCAGTTATATTTCATTTAAAGACCCACTCGAATATGCGATCCAGTTGATTCTTTTCGGAGGTGCCTGGAAATAAAGGTTTGCAGTTGAACAGCTCAAAAATGATGCAAGCCGCACTCCAAATATCGACGGAGCTGTTGTAGCCCTGGGCTAGCAGCACTTCGGGCGCCCTGTACCATAGGGTTACCACCACCGAGGTCACTTTCATTTCGGAATCGTACGTTTTCGCCAGCCCAAAATCGGCGATCTTCAAATGGCCCTGCGACGAGATGAGCAAATTCTGCGGCTTCAAATCTCGATGAATGATGCGATTTGCATGCAAGAAATCAATGCCTGTTAACAGTTCACGGGAAAGGCGCTGCAATTGCATTACTAATGAAATAGATAACTTTGATGGGTATTTTATATTCTACCTGCACTGTTGTTGGCGACATGCCTGACTTTGGCAGACCCTCAATCAGATCGGATAAATCCTGCTCCAAATGCTCGAAGACCAGCAAAATTAGCAATTTGTTGCCACGTTCCAGAAACTGGCATACTTCGATCAGTCTGAACAGAGGGGAAATCATAATGAGTGTAGATGTGTGGTATAAGTGTGTGAGTGGAGACTTTATAGCTGTTTGAGTTGTTGCTTGCTTAAAATGTTGCTGGGCATTTTAGCGCCAGCAGCCATACTGCGGCTTCTTCTGGTACTAGGAAAACACTCGACTCAGGGCAAACATGACAATTTCTACAATAGAGTCGATCAAGAGCATGTGAGAGCGAATAACGTAATTGCCCCAGGTTGAACATGGAGAGTCACCGATTCACATTCATTAGCGAACAGTTGCCAGGCACTGTTAAGCACTGTTATGCAAAATGATGCCATGCCTAACATTTAATACAAAATTCACAAATTTCGTAAAAGCGTATTTTCGATAAAACCATAATTCAAAATTTCAAATTATTTGAAGATCTTTAATTGCAAAAGGTTTTTTGTTATTAATTTTGAATTTAAGATCCCACCCCAAAATATAAGTTAAATGTTCCAGAGTTTTAACAGTAACAGAGTTAGCATTCTTTTGTTGCATGCACTCTTTGCCGTGAGCGTGAGCCATTTACGATATTTAATTTACTCTTGATCGTAATATCGTAATTGAGAGCCGAGTACAATAACCAGCTGTCGTTGAGTGCTGAGCGGATTTTAGTTCTCTGAGAGCGTTTAAGTATTTTTCTCTGTTCCTAGTACTCAATCCCGCCGCTGTTGACGCTAGTGTGCTGTATATGGCATTAGGTGCGATTGCAAAGAAAATTCCCACAAGCTTAACAACATGTTGGTATAAGTTAATTTCGGTTTTAAACAAAGCTGTTATATTTATAGACAATTTTGCATATTCTTTGACATTCGAATATACATAGTTCGATGTTAAAATGCTGCCCAACGTCATATTCAAATGCAAATAGATTACCTTAGCGCCAGTTGTCCTTATCAGCAGCAAACAGCAAAAGTAGGGTGAAAAAACGACGCCACATTTTGTTTGACGTTTGGCTTAATAATAATTTTTGATATGCATATGCCACTGCTAAAGTGTGCGTGTGTGTAATTGTCTGTGACTGTTTATGTGTATGTGAATGGGGGTGGAATGCAACTGTTCTGTTGTGCAATGCTGTTAAATAGTTAAATGACTCCACGAGGTCAGCCAGAAAGAGAGCAGCGCCAGTCAATAAAGAAGCGTGCAAAATGTAAAGATAATAACAGTGCCGAGCTCCATATGACTATGCAAAAATAAATTGTACACACACACACTGTGTGTAATCTGTGTCCGTAACTACTTATTTTTTTTAAAATAGTGTGGCGCCATGAAGATAACATGTACACACACACACACACATACACATGCAGCTACTCACTTAACAATGTTAGGATGATTGTATGTGTTGAGCTGCTTAAGAAGCGAAATCTCGCGCAGTGTGGATGCACTGACTCCATTTTCGGTGAGTGCAATGCGCACTTTTTTGATGGCCACAAGACAGCCGGTCACGTTGTCGCGTGCCCGATAAACGGTCCCATAAGCGCCTGTAAATGTAAACGTAACGTAAATGTAACTGTTAATGATAGATCACTGATGTTTGTAAATATTTAGGTCACATTCACGCATACAGACATAGAGAATAGGAGATAGGGAGAGAGAGAGAGAGAGGTGCTTTTGGCCTTGGACTCTATACAAAGTGCCGAATGTATTAAATGAAAGTTGAGTCAAAAGCAAATTGCAAACTCAAATGAAATGTTAATCAACAAAATACCCCTGGTTTGACAACCACGCAGATAAGAACGGAATAGAAATTTCGCACATAAATAGGTATGCGTCTATGTATTCAGCTAGTGTGTAAAGCAAGAACCCACAACAAGCGAATTTCAACACACAAAAAAAAGAACCCACAAAAACCAGCCGTCAGCTGTGTGTTGATAAGCAACCGGCTGATTTTTTGATATTTGGCAATGACGAAAACGCGAGACAATAAAACCTGAAAAGAGAGAGGGAGAGAACTTGTGACACGCATCAATTCGAATTAGAAAGACAAAAATTCTGTCACACCGGAAATTTATCACTGAATCGGACAGACAGACAGAGATAGAGAGATTGACAAGTTATGCATAACATTGGGACAGATGGTATTAGCTTTGGGCGTGGGAGTTCTATTTTGGGAGATATTCACTTTCAGCATATTCTGCACAATTCTCCGTTCCAATTTTTGAATGCTCGCAAAAAGAAATAAAATTAAAAATCGCTTGAAAAGTCAAGTACAAGGCCAGGTTTGCTACAACAGCCTAATACAAAATACAATAAATAAAAAAACAAAAACAAAACATATTCGCTTATTGCACACTCGTCTTTCTCTCGGCTATTTTTTAGTCGACTCGTTTTTGTGCGGCTCTTTCAATTGTCAAAAAATTTGTGCACAAATCAAAGGCAACAATAACAAAAAAAAAAAAAACAAAAAAAAACAAAAAACAGAAAACGGAAAGCTAAGAAGAGAGCCAATAATTGAATGAATGCGAATGCGAATCTGAAAAATAGCAAAAATTAAGCAAAAGCTGAAACATTTTTTCTTAAATGCCTTTTTAAGTTAAACTTGTTTTTATTTCACTCTTTTGATTTCCCTGCTCTGCCAGGGACCTTGGGGAATGGGGGTAGGTCACTTATCAACTGATTACCCATACCTTAAAATGTGAGATCTTGTTTTACAACAAACTCATCAGCATTAACCCACTGTTGACCCTGCTAAGCTGGTATAAGCACCCCTTTTCTACCTACGCCCATGTTACAGCTGGCTTAACAACAAACTTGCTAAATAACAAGCAAAGCAGTAATAATAATTATAAACATCATTAACATTCTCTATGAAAACCCCTTTTAACTCTCCACGCTCAGTGACGTAATTGATTTAAGTTGAAGTTTTGTTTTTGCAAACAAAGCAACAAAACATCCAACAAAATACTTGAAATGTTTGCCGTCGTCTCTTATCTGAATCAGAATCTTCCATTTGACAATTATTTGAGTTATTTTTAATTTATTTTTTCGTTTTTCAAAACGAAATGCACGTGTTTTCGAATATAAAACCTGAAAGTATGCAACAGTATTTGTAAACCTGTATTTACAGCCCTAAAGGGGGAGGGGAGTCTGGATTCAATGAAAAGTCATTAAAAACCCGGTATTTCCCCTTTTTGGAGCTACAGCATTGCATTCGTTGCGGTCGTTAAGTTTTGAATAATTGCATTCGCCATTAACTAAAACTCTGATATAACACAAATAAAATAAATTTTTTATTCAACTTACCTGTGCCGATAATATCCAGTTCCTCGTAGTTAATCGGTATTTCTTCCGCACATTGTGCTTCGCTCATTTTTTGTCTCTTGTTCTGTGAGATTGATGCCATTATTTATGGCTAGTCTTAAACTTTAGTCCAATTTTTAACAGATTTCTCAATGAGTAAGAAGCACAAGCATAAAGATAGTCATAGGAAACTGTAAAATGTAGATGTAAAATGTTAAACTTAACTCAAATGTGCACAACTGATTAAATATGTCAACTAAGGGTTAATGTGTATCTGTGTATATATATGTGGTTGTGTGTGTACACTTATCAAGATCGCTCGTTCCAGTATGAGCGGAACCTTGATCGATGAACCAATCGCGAGCAACAGTGTTGAACAGCCAGCATGGTCACCATAGGGTTAAAATGTTGATAACATACACGGGTCGGAGTGTATGTGTAACAGGTGTTAATTTAATATGCCCACCAATGTTAAATGTATGCTTCTTCTATGCCTATGCCTCTGCTGCCTATTTTTATTACCAGCAGTATCTCTGCTAATGTTGTTGCTGTTATTGTTATTACTTTTTTTTAATGTTGTTGTAGTTGGCGGTCAACGAACTCGGTTCTCTTGACGTTATTGCTTGCTATTTAGTTCTATTTGAACATTTATTTATAATTTATTCATGGATTCATTTCGCCAGTTACTTATGTACGTATTTCAACTGTTATTTGCCTCTGTTTCGCTTTTTTTGGTTTGCTTTTGCCTTTGCTTTTGATATCGCGATTTGCTATTTGAGCAGAGCAGCGTATAACAACGCAACATTTTTTTGCCATTTGTCAATTAATTCTAATCGCAAGCAGCAAAGCAACATAACAACATTTAATAATATTTATAACAGCAAAAACAACAACAGTAAGCAGAGAGCAAAATAAGCGACGCGAAAGAACAACAAAAACAACAAACAACTAAATAATTTCGGTTCTTTCATCACGACGATGCCGACGAATGAGAAAGACGACGGCGCTTTCATACACTTCACCCTTTGCATTAAAACAAAATATTGCAAAAGAGTGTTAAAGGAGATCTTCACAGATTACACTTCAAACGAAAAAAAAATTAAATAACTGTGTGTGTGTGTATCAATGTTAATGCATATGTTTTGTGTGTAGTGCAAAGAGAATTAAATTAGCTGATATGCCCTAAATGATTACGTTTCTCCGAAATATTGTGTGAAATTATAATATTAGTTAAATATTAAAAATGTGTTTTGTGTTTGCCAAGACAAATAACAGCATCAAAAAACAAAAAACACGGACAGAGCATTGTATGTGTGTTTGTATGTATGTATGTACCTATAATTGTCCATCCGTATGTATGTATGTATTTTTGTTTGCATGTGTTTCGTTATGTACACATCCACAGACACACACACACGAGACAGACGCGATCGGTATTTTTTTCCTATGAAATGCTACCACTTAAAGGGCAGTAAACCAAAAAAAACCGCAGTAGAAAGCCGACGAATTGTGCGACGAATAGTGAAACATACCGGCACCTGCAACTGTATTAAACGCTGTATTTTTTAAATAAAAATAAAGATTTTGACACTTAACAATTTTTGTAACAAAAATGAAGAGGCACGCAGAATAAATAACAGCGCTCAAATAGCACTCGAGCAGCATTACGATATTCATCTTGTGTAAAGAGATCTTGCAATGCCTGGCCACTGTTAACGCTCTCTTAATACGTTAACATTAACATAGGCCAGAGGTGAATTCATTCATTCAAAAGTTTCAGTTAATGTTCACCACATTTTTGCATTTTTAATAATATTTGAAATCGGTCAAGTTAAAGGACTAGCACGATGAATTAATTAAAAACATAAATATAACTCAATAAATAATAGTAATACTGGGAAATTATCTTTATGCTTGAATATTCACGTTCAAATCTATTTAAGTGATCTAATCTTTTTACAACTAATTTTAAATATTTAAAATTTAATTATTCCAACAAATAATAAAATAAATTTAAGGATAAAATTGAAAATTTCCCATGTGTTTTAAATTTGGTCGCAGCCAACATCGCGCCAGTTCAACATAACGCGCAGCCAACATCACGCCAGTTCGAAGCAGCGAGCAGCCAACATCAAGCGAATACAAATTGAGTGCGTTCGCACAGCGTTGCCACCAGATCCGTTGAATGTGGCGCGTAGAATTTAAAAAAAGAAGATTCACAATGGAATTTTATTTTGTCTAATGTATATATAAAGTTTACATATATATATATATATTTACATATATTTACATATATGTATATATATATATATATATATATATATGTTTATTGTTTTTTATTAGCAACCTGTTTTTAATTAAGTCAAAATAAATTGCTCAGTAGTCATAAGTTTCCATCATTAAATTAAGACTGTGACGTTTGCTGGTAAAGTGATAATTGATAGCTGCACAAATTGACGAGCAGTTTGCCAAAAACAAACAAGTGCCCCAAGTGAAAAGTGATAGAGTCAACACTACCAGTTGACATACCAAGGCACTTTGTTGAGGATTGCTGACATCTATTCGTGATTGGTTGGCCCGGGGGCCAAAGTCAAAAGATGATTGGTTTTCTTAAAAATATGGGCTAATAAGTTCACTCAATTAGTAAGTGTTATGTATTAAAATAAGCCAACTTACAAATGAATCACACACTCAGAAATCACACCCCAAATAAGGTACGACCAGTGGAAATGTCGGGCGGTACCAGCTACAATTTCACATACACTTTCACACACACACACATCGAGATTTATTTAGCACCTTGGTCAACTTTTACGGAAGTTGCTTTCCACACCAACCTGGAGTCGTCATCCACGTCTTCTATTTAATTAAATGGAGGAAACGATGCTGACTCAAATAATGTCATACAGAACAATGCAATGGCTCATCTTTTTTTGTTTGTAGTGTGCTAATTGGAGTTCACCAGAATATTAATCATTAATCGTTTGAGAGGCATCTCAATTTCGATGGGAATACCCTGACATCAACCAGAAAGTGGGCATACCTACTAGCCTGTTTAATGTGCCTGGCAGGGTATTGTCAAGTTGTGCATTTTCTTGTTTGTTGACTTTACTCTTTGACATTTGTTTGACGCTGTGCTTTTGTCTGTCGACGTCTTTGAAACCGGCTCTTTGTAGAAGTTAATTAAAAATCGATTAAATTAAATTTATTAAACAAATACCTAAGATCAAAAAACGCTTAAACAACACACTATACAAAAAAAAAAAAAAAAAAAATGAAGAAACAAAAGAGAAGAACAAAAAAATTGTTTCGCTGCTGGCATTTTGGACAACGGTGTTGACAACAATTTCCAACTAAATCATTCAAATAAATGAATTTGTCTGAATTGGTCTCGCCTCGCTTTGCTTCGCTTTGAATGGAATTCCATTCCGTGTGTCAAGCCACATGAGACAACTGAATCCCGGAATCCATAATAATATATTTTTATTTTTTTCCCCATAAATTGCCGGCGCATTCAACTTGGCCCAAAGCGATAGTAAAACAGACGCTTTTGGCATGCATCGTTGAGTTTTGTCTCATTTGAGTTGTCCCAAATATTGTGTTAAGACACTTAACACTTAACCTTCGGCGTGGCTAACGCTAAGCTTGACAGATCATTTTCAAGAGCGCGCAACGCACACGTTTTGGCCACGTTAAGTGTGTTGACAGTTTTCCGAGCAGCGGTGACAATCATTTGCCTAATGAGCTCGTCTACAATCGAATTAACCCAGAGTTGTTTTTTAGAGATATATTTATATATATACATATACATATTCAAATGTGGTTCCCATTTAGAGCCGATTAACTGAGCGAGAATTCAGAATTGCCGGCTTCCGTATTGCTTTTTTTCTTCTTCTATTTTGTTCGTTGACTTAGGCGCCACACGCTAATCCTTTCCAGCGCTGTCCGTCTGTCTGTCTATCTGTCTGTATAATGCGTCAAAGCGATTCGCATCGATTTGATTTGTTTGATTTTAGTGTGTGCGTCATGGAAAGATTTAATTAAAAGTAATGCGAAAGGCAAACATTTATGCTCGAAATACACCCAATACTTCTATTTATAATAGCAATAATCAAACCTGATGACTGACTGAATTTAATTGTTGTTGTTGTTGCTGCTGTTTTTTTATGTATCATCGAGCCACAAGAGATAAAATCAAGAAAGTGAATGCACCCTCCCCTTCTCCCACACACACACCCGCCGCACAACAAACACCACAAGCCTTAATTCGTGAAACAAACAGAGGCTTGCAAAGAGTCGGGCGAGAGTTATCCGTGGGCAATGAAGAGCAGTGTTGACAAGTGCGGCGCACTCAGTGTTGCCAAAGTTTGGCCAGAAAAAAGCAAATTTGAACAGGTGAAATTTATCAAACATTTCAGAGGCTCTTTTCCATTTTCGCACACACATTGCAATTATAGTAGATAGAGGAAAAATCGCCAATAATAGTAATAATCAAATAAAGCAGCCTGCGTCTTTTCTACCTTTTCCCTACAGCTGAGCGCCGCTTCTCAACTGCAGCTAATTCGTGACATCGGCAACACTTAACACCAACAGCAACAATAGCAGCAACAATAGCAGCAACAATAGCAGCAGCAGCAGCAGCAGCAGCAGCAGCGGCAGCAGTAGTCAAATGAAACCCGTTCGACAATATTATGATGGCTGTGTCTGTGGCAGAGGCAGAGGCAGAGGCAGGGGCGGAGGAGGCCGCACAGTTTTTCGCCCATATAAAAGTGAATTTGTGACAAATATTCTGAACAGTTAGTGCGCACGCTTAGCAGCGACAACATCGATTTACACACATTGAACAAGTAACTGCAAATTAGTATTGATATATTGAGCAAACGTCGTCGCGTCAATTAATCAATCGCTTGTGACAAAATATTGTGCCAAAAATTCCCGATCAAAAAAGAAAATTCCAACGCGTGAAAATTCCCAACTTTATTTAGTCCATTTTGTGTCACAGGATATACACCAACAAATATTCGAATAATCAGACATAAATATAGCATGTGCTCGTTAAAACATCAAGTGAGTATTAGTAATAATATTATTTGGTATTTGAATATCGTTGTTAACATTTCAAATGAAAAACCGAAATCAAATATATTACAATTATTTTTTTAAATATTTTTCGCTATTTAGCGAATGTGCAATTTTTAGTATCATTTTTTAAGTTTCTGTTTTTGCATTTTGAACAAGGTCGAAAACCGTAACTAAAAACTAAGATTAATAGCTTGAAAGATTTAAAATCGTACTCGTCGTGAAACAACCATAAATATAAATAAATATATATATATATTCATAAGGAAGTCTGGGCACGGCTCATAAAAATCACGTGTCTTTCGACCCATTAATTAAATTATTTATTTGTAAATCCTGATTGAAGCAGCCTAAAATTTTTTTTTTTTTAAATGCAGTTGAGTTTGCTGGACTAATTACATACCCTAAAGATTCTGTATTTAGCTAAAACTTAAAAATTCAATTTATTTTCTACACACATATATTAATCACTTGATAGGATCAAAGATATATTTCATAGTGCTGACAATGCATTCTTTTGACTCTTTCCTTATTATACCCTTTTCAAGCGTGTTATGTATACAGGGTATGGGCCCCAAAAAAACAAGTGTTATACATCTTATGGGTTAGCCCTGAGCCACTAAAGCGCAACCGGTTACAAATGCAGACACAGAGATACAGATGCATAAATACAGATGCCAAGATACAGATAAATTAAAGCCTTTCTTGTAGATTTGTTTTTTATTTATTTTATTTTTTTTTTTTTTTGACCTGGTCTCATATTTTATGAAATTCAATTAATTGGAGTGGTTCAGCCTGTTAATTTACATAATGATCTGCAAAAAAAAACCACATTTATCTATGTTCGAATTGAATGAATTATAATTACCATTAACTTTCAGTTTTAAACTGAACAATCTCGCTTAAAGGGGGATTAAGGCATAGCTACTGACCTTCAGCTATATCAATGAATTAATTTATTCAAATATGTTGATTTTTGGGGACTCACATAGAAAAACATGCGTTACGATCCGATCTATGACTCCGGTTTACGCATATAACAGGATTAATTATTATATAATGTGAGGCAAAATGTGATTGCGAAAAATTAAATGAACTTAGATTGGATGAGTTCGATTTGGAATGCCATTGAACGTTCATCAAGATCCAAAAGCTGGTTTCGATTTGTCGTCAAAGATTATCCGGTTTTTCTATATACATATGTATGTATATAAATGTGCATAGCACTTAATTTGCTCGCCGAGAATAAGATTAATTTTATTGATACATAATTCGAAATGTGATACATAAATTAAAATGTGTATTATGGATCTAAGTTCAAATGGCTCCAAATGACGATTCGATGGAATCGTGCATCCGGCTTCGCCCGCCCAAGGGCGCAGCATATTTTATTTCGTTGCTAAGGGTTGGGTCCACCTCATGGATACCCAAGTAATTATCATCTCGTGGGTGTCCATAGATAATGCCAATGCTAATAATAATGATAGTTGTGACGATAGTCCCCAACTCGACGTGATCATGAATATTTTACGTGTGTGACTATAAATTAAATTTGATTGCGATTATATCATTGGTATTTGTTATTTAATTTAAATTAATTATTGTATGCTAATTTAAATCATATGCTCTGCGATATCGCCAGTGAGTTTAGATTGCTCAGACTGGTTCTAAGCATCATTGCAGAACGTCGTTGACTCTCTGGCCTCCAAGTGCTATTCACACCTTCTCCATTCCATTTGATTTGACTCATTTGCTTTTGTTTCTTTTCGTCTTATTTCCGCAGTTTTATACCCTGGCCGTGGCATTGGCCGTGGGATTGCTTGGCCTGGTGAGTGCGTCGCCACAGCGTCTACAGTACCAGCATCAGCAGCAGTATCAACAGCAGCAGGTGCAGGATGTGCCACACACACTGCTCGACATCGAGACACCAAATCAGTTTACCTACAATTCACCCCTCGCCCAACCGGACAGTTTACGCTCCAAGCCGTACTATGATTTCCTGAGCACACTCTATGCCCACGATTCGGCCAAAACGGATCTGTTTCGCAATCGGCCACGTCGCGATCTCCAGCCTGAACTGAAGACAGAACAGCACCTCGCTGTGGCTGCTGCAGCTGATCGGCCCGTGAGTCATCGTCGGGAACGCAAACGCCGTGCAATTGTCTTCCGTCCACTGTTCGTGTATCAGCAGCGCGAGATCAAGAGGAAGGAGATCGCGGCAAGGAGACGCAGTGATGAAACTCGCCGTCGTCGCTACTAATCAAATCGCACATAGTCTTTAACTGTAAACCTAATCAACAACCATGCACAATCATCATGCAACAATGAGAAGTGGCTATGGCTGTCACTGGTCTTCTACAGGGTCCTCTCTAGCACTTAGCTTTTTATTATTGTGTTCTAGCCTTAAGTCAACCCCGCACAATGCAACGATCAGCTATCTATATATATATATATATATTTATATATATATAAAGATATGTGTAGACATTGTATCTTCCACACATCCCACGCATTCGCACATCCCTCCTAACTATGATAAGTAATCGTATCGCTAAATTAATATGCAAGTATTTTATATTTGCTAACTGATTTTTACTAGTTTGTTAATATTAAAGCTAACAACAATTTATTCAACACGACCAACTGGCTTTTATTGCAATTCTCAAATTTTCCACTGCGAAAACTGTGCATCAAATATTGCACTTATATGAAGACAGACATTTTTGGCTAAAGTTCAAATCTTATAGCTATAAATAATTAAATGTTTATGGGGCCATTTTTTTTTTTTTTAGAATTAAGTCATTCACCCCAGACAATGTGTTCAATCCAATCCGTGTAGAGATGCACCTTGGTGTAGACACTCGGAAACTTGTAATCGCCACAGATCACCCCGTACGAGGTGATTCCAATCACCTGCTTGAGGCAATTGTATGCTGGATGCTGCACAAAAATTGGTCCACCCGAGTCGCCGTTGCAGGTGTCTCCAACGCTGCTGCTTGATCCCGATCCGGCACAGAATTGAGTGCGAGGATCTATGCGGCTCTCGATTCTCTCAATGCATACGTCGATGTCGTAGCGCTGGAGACCTACTTTAAGCAGATGCGATGATTTGTGGCCCGTGTTCTTGGTATAACCCCAGCCAGCTGCGACCAGATCAAAGTGCTCATTGCCGCTGCTGGGAGGCAGGCAAGCCGGTGCCACATACTCATTGAAGGTGGCCTTCCTATCCAGCTCAATGACAGCAATATCACTGTATCGACCGCCATCATCGGCCACGTCGTACGCCGGATGCAGCACGTAGTTGACCAGCAGAAAGTCCTGCGGCTGTGCATCATCCGTGGTCGAATTGTAATCCAATTCGCCCAGGCGTACAGCATATTTGGGTGATTCATAATTGGGATCTAGGCGCTGCTCCCTCAACTCTTTCGTCTCCAGACAATGGGCTGCGGTCAGCACAAACTTCGGATGAATCACAGTGCCGCCACAGATCCAATTAACGCTAGAGCTGCGATATTGTCGTTCTCCCAGCAGTGCCATAAATGGAAATTCGCGACCCTTCGCCTCGGTGCCCCCCAGGATGAGTGGTGTGGAGCGACATGAGGATCTGACCTCATTATAATCACGGCATGCTAAAAATATCATTTATAGCTGATTTAACAAAAGATATCTAGATTTGAGCTTACCCTTTTCGTAGATTCTTCTCGTGTCTAGACGCTCCTTTTGTGTCTTTTGGTCATTTAGGGGCAGAGGACAGCAGACAATATCTTCAAGTTCATTGCAGTATTTGATATTATTTGGACCGATCAAATGCAGATTATAGAATATAGTGGGACAATCGGTTGAAGTCAGTTCTTTGCATTCGCCTGTGCCATTGTCACAGTACTCGCCCTGCACCCAAATTATCGATGAAGATGTCGCTGATATTATGAAAATGAACAGAATTTTACAAAATGCGTACATTGCGTCCAGCAGCCAATGTTAAACTGAGTTGAGTTGCGACGGTTTAATTGCGTTTCTTCCAAACCAGATTTGCCAAAAACAATACAAAACAAGCAAGCGTAAAATATGTGGATTCAGTGCACTCCTGGTTTCGTTGCTTATCTCTGAGCGATCTAGAATACACACTTGAAAATAAGTCTCAAGGCCATTTGATTATTGTAAAACATTTCTGGCTTAGTTCAAATGTGATTAGGCAAGTATTATTTATTTGAAAATGTAGGAGGACACATATAATTATATTGTGCATTTTATTAGGCAAATAAAATATATTATAAATCAACGGATTCGTGAATTAAAACTCAACTTACTAATTTTGTTTATTGATTTTTGAAAACAAACACACTCAGCGTTAAAAGAGGCTTAAGAAATCAAAAATATTGTCAGTCGATCAAAATTTTATAACAGAACAATAACAGCTGGATCGATATTTTAATTAAGTCGGCACAAAATGTAGGCTTCTATAGTAATCTTATATTAATCATAAAACATTTGTTCTTGAGCTTCTGAATGCAAACATAAATCATTAGTAACTTATTTGTAATTTTTATACTATCATGCAGCAGGAACGCGAACAGCGTACACCGCTAAAAGTATTTTTATATGGTGCTGGTATTTTTATCGATATCGGAAATACTACAGAACGTAATATTTTCGGCACATCACTAGTTCTTCTATGTACCTCAACGCTGAATGGTGTGTTCGCGCACACTTTTCTGCAAAAAATTAATTTTAAGTGCAGAAATAAGCGGAAATACTGGAAAAACATTGCATTCGCGAGAACAGCAAAATTTCGGCAACGCGTCAATACAATTTTCACGCACGGATGGATGTCTGTGATGTGGATATTTTGTGATTAAAAATTTTCCCTATCTGAGGTACGCAAAAAAAAAGAAGAAAAAAATGGTTGTGAAAAAATGTCCGCCCAACAAAGAACCGACGCCGACGTAGAAGCAGCAGACGTGCATATATAGACTCGTCTCGCTCTAGCGTCGGTCATTCGTTGAGCATGTTCGAAAGGTGCCGCAGCTTGTAAAACCTAACCAACCTAAAATAAACGTGCAGCTCTTTAATAAATTTATTTAAAATGGAAAGCACAGAAAATTATTTATTGCAACGCGTGTGTGTTTATAATAAAACAAATAAACCGCTGCCATTTGCAGTGCAGAATTGCTGCCATTTGTTTGCATTTTGCAGTGGTGCAAGTGGCTTCAAAAATAGAGATAAATGTCGCTGAAATTGTTTAAATCGTAACGATTGCGCAGCAGAAAAAGTGTAAAGATAATTTTATTTACATACATATATATACGAGTTTGATTGTGACGAATCCAGGGCTGCAAAATGTGCGTCGTCGAAAGCAACGCGATAAATTGACGAAATTTGCGAGAATTGAGTGTAATGTTTTTTCCCGCCTTTTGCAGATGTCTCAAACATGAATGAAGGTAATTCAGCAGGAGGGGGGCATGAAGGGCTAAGCCCGGCCCCTCCTGCTGTGTCAGACCGTGTAACGTTACTATCAACGGAAAAATCAGTTACAACGCCAAAATCAACAACAACTGCAGCCACAGATCATAACAATAAATCAGCAACAATAGCAGCAAACACGCAACAGCAGCAGCAAAAAACCAACAAACACCAACAGCAGCAGCTGCTCAGTGCGCAGCTGCCTGTGCCGCTGTCGAACTTGTCGACAGAGGCAACGGCAGCGGCAGCAACGTTAGCATCTGCTTCCACATTATCATCATCCAACCTATCAACAACATCAGAATCTGGGTTCACGAGGCCGCCACAGGCCAAGCGACTGCGTCTAGAAAACAACACGGAAACTGAAGGCGAAGGCGACGACGACGCCAACGAAAACCACAGTAGCAACATTGTTGGCGCAGTTGGTAGCAGCAATATTGTTGGCTCATTGCTGCCGGCGTCAGTTGTAGCCAGCAGCGAAATTGGTGACGGCGATTTAACGGCACTGCAAGACTTGAATGCGCTCAGGAAGCGCATACTCCAACAGAAATTGCAAATTTTGCGTAATCTTAAGGAAAGGTAAGAATCAGTAAACAGATCTATTAATATTTTTAAGAAATAACTGTATCTGTATTCAAATTTTGCAGACATCTTGAAAATGTGTCCGAATACTTTTATTTACAAAACGGTGGCAGTATGATGGACTACCCCGCGTGGCGTAAAAAGACACCAACACCACAATTCATCAGCTACAGCAATGCGAATCGTATCGAGCAGCTGACACTCGAAGAAAAGCCAAGCACATCAGCAGCAGCAGCAGCAGCTGTGGGCCAAATACACAAAACAACAACAACGCAGCAGCAGTCATCATCATCGGATTCAGTAGTTAGTAATAGCAGCAGCAGTGGCAGCAGCACTGCAACAACATCAACAGCAACAACTACTACTACAGGGACAACAGGCATACAGTTAGAAAATAGCACACAAAAAACGGTAAGTAGAAGAAGCATGAAAATAAGCATACCTATAAAAAACTAATATAATACATTTCTCTACAGAATACGCAATCTCTGTTGCCAGCCAAGTCTGGCAGCATCACAGTCTCGGCAACAGCAACAGCTTCATCAAGTCCCAGCTGTAGTGGGGCTATAACAACAACAACAACATCAGCAGCGACAGCAACATCCACTGGAGCTGGAGCATTGTCCACAACGAGCAGCTTAGTGGAGACAAGCGGTAATGCATCGCCACCGGAAGCAGAGATAAAGATACCGGCCGTTGGTGCGACACCAGTTGCCGTCTCCACAAAGCTACCCGCCGCTGTGGTACAGTTGACGCAGCAAGGTAAGCTAAACTCGTTCGGGCTTAGGTCTAAAATTTCTCTAATTAAGTCTCGTGTATCTCTATCATTGTTATGATTTAGTGTTTTGTTGTATTTCCGTTTTGTGTTTTGTTTCATTTTCAAAATTATTGTACATTACTCGGAAAAAAAGAGAAACATGCCAAAATTACAATAATGTCCTTTTGCATACATATAAGATGATATTAATAGATACCACTAAGTGCTACCACCTCCCAAATACCAGATCAAAAACAGCGCCCAGAACAACAACTGTACAGCAACTGTAAAAGTACAAAGCACGTCCTGCACATTACTATTAAAAAAACATAAAAAATACAAGTTGTCGTCTCGGCCAAGCAAATAATAAAAATCAAAACACTAGCAAGAAACCTATAAAATGCTCTACTAATATGTAACAACAAACTCGAATTTAATTTATTTGACACACTCTGCAAACACACACAGAATACTAAACACATTTACCTACCTGTATGCATATAAATATATATAACAACATATATACATTCTTTTAATATCAATTAATTTATTGTATTGCTGTGTATCATTTGACATTTACAATTCACTCTTTCTTTTTGTTAATTTCTCTTTAATTTTTTTTACAATACATTCACAATATTTTTAACTGTCGCCTCCTAACGCACACCTCAATTCTCTCTCTCTCTCAACTCACCATCAAATTGTATCGTTATTATATAGGTCACATACCCGGTAGACCTCTAGGAGGTCGTCACGGTATGGTCTTCGGTCAAATACCCGCGCCTCCTGCCGTAGGAAATTCTTCTGTACCTTTGGTGCCAGGTGCTTATCGTTCGCAACAAATTAAAAAAAAAATAATCAAAGAAAAAAAATCTCATTTTCATTTTTAATAAGTCTTCTACGTTTTTCCTCTATACTTTGTGTGGTTTTTGAATATTGAAGCATTTTCAACATTTTGATTTTGTTGACGCAAATTAGAAGTGTAGTGCATTTGACTTTTACTATTTTTTATACATTCGATGTGCCTAAATTATTATAATATATATATCAAAGATTTATATTATTTTCATTTATCTAGAATTGGTGATTATATTTTTATTCATAAAAATGCTTAAAAATAGTTTGATTTATCAACTTATCAATAAAATTGAATGTACAGTTTTTGGTTATATTAGCAAAATTATGCATAGATTAGATTTGAACTCTGTTTTAATCAGTAATTTCTTACAATATGGATACAATTATTTTATTAATTAAGGAAATACATTTCTCATTCTCAAAACTCATTTAATGGTTCGGCATGCCGAAAAGTTAACTTCTGTCTTTATGCATCTTTGACTTGCGTTTATTTTACATCCAATTGCTGCACCTAAAAGCGTTTTCTTGTACGCCAATTCAATGCTCTTGAAAATCGTAGATGTGTGCTAGATTAAGTCTGAGTTGCAAGTGACTTTTTCTATTTCTAAATAAAAGTCCATAACGCTGAGTACATTTCCACATAAAGTTTAAGATATGAAATAGCACCTAAAAGCGTTTTCTTGATAGCTTTTTAAACGCTCCTGAAAATCGTAGCTGTGTGCTAGAACAAATGCTGCGGTTGCAAATGAATTGATGCCATTTAATGCATTAATTCTATTTACACCACGCACAATCGTATTACGCAAAATATACAAAGCAGAAGAGCTCTTCAGCAAGAGCGTTGAATTAATATTGACCACATGTGTTGACAATTGAAACCACCTTGCTAAGGTGATCTTCATATGAATATATATTCAAATTATAACCGATCATCGCATTGAAAACGCGCTTTACGCTTTTTAAACTACACCATTCCGGATTGTTAGGTGTAACGAGTTGAAGTTTAGAGCTTCAAGTTTTGCATGCCCGTTTGATATAGATCTTTGCCTATTTCAGTTTTACCTTACTTTTTTTATACGAATATTTGAAATACCTACTATATTTAATACACATACTAATTCGCAACTAATATGGTTCAATTAAATGATTGATTGATTTGAAAGTTGTTTTTTTTTTGTTTTCCTTACTAATAACTATTGTTATTGCTTCAATATGGTAGCGTGTGATTGATGATGCACTTTTCCAGCATGCAAGTTGGCTAAGAGCTTTTCACAAGATCTCTTTACGAGTCGTGACTAACTTGTTGCTTTGCTTCTTTTCCCAAAAGGTGGCACGCCGCTGGTGCCCTGCAATAGCCCCGTGGGCTCAACGTCATTGCGTCGCCCAAACTCACAACAGAATGCTGCGACGAGCGGATCAACTGCAAATGCAGGTGCTGCGGGTTCAACCACAGCATCGGTGGCAACTGGGACTGCTACACCAACACCGCTATACACTGGCGGTGCAAACGGTGGTGCTCCGGCTGCGGCTGCGAGCGTTGGTGGTCTGACGCCCAGCACGCCTGGCGGCGGCAGCAGTGGAAATTTATTGAGCCCACTGGCAAACACCTGCACGCCAAACAGTGCGCAGGAGTTTTCGTTTAAGGCCAAACAGGAGGTGTACGTAATGCAGCGTATATCCGAACTGCAGCGAGAGGGATTATGGACTGAACGGCGTTTGCCTAAGCTACAGGAGCCCAGTCGCCCCAAGGCGCACTGGGACTATCTGCTGGATGAGATGGTCTGGCTGGCAGCTGATTTTGCGCAGGAGCGCAAATGGAAAAAGAATGCGGCCAAGAAATGCGCCAAAATGGTGCAAAAGTATTTCCAAGACAAGGCCAATGCGGCGCAGCGTGCCGAGAAAGCGCAAGAGTTGCATCTAAAGCGAGTCGCCTCCTTCATAGCCCGTGAGGTGAAGAGTTTCTGGTCAAATGTGGAGAAACTGGTCGAATATAAGCACCAAACCAAAATCGAGGAGAAACGAAAACAGGCGCTCGATCAACATCTCAGCATTCTAGTCGACCAGACGGAGAAGTTCTCGCAGCAACTGGCCGAGGGCATGAACAAGAATGTGAACGAAACGCCCAGCTTAGACTCGAGTCGCCTAACATCACCCAAACGGGAGTCGGATGGTGAGTTCAGCTATTGAATCTGAGAATAATTGTTTGAATAGGTTATGTTTTACTCTGATGTAACATTTAATTAACTTAATTCGAGATTATGGTATTTAAATTGTTGTAGCAGAAGAAACGAAACTTTATTCAAACCTCTTAAATTAAGCACCTGATGAGAATTTCATACTGAAACGTTGTTTTGGTCTATTTTTGAACACTACGATGTTAATAAGGGATGGTCGCATTTGCGAGGCATTTGTCTGATGCGCTAAAAAAACTGGCATCTGCCCTGCATCGATCTATACAAAATTTGGGTTTAATTGTTAATTTGCAATTTCTTCCGCAGATGAGTTTAAGCCAGAATCTGGATCAGAGGATGATGAGGAGACGATTGCCAAGGCCGAGGAGGAGGCAGCCGATGTCAATGAGGAGGTCAAAGCGCTGGCCAAAGAATCCGAAATGGATTTTGATGATTTTCTCAATGATTTGCCACCTGGCTACTTGGAGAATCGTGATAAGCTGATGCTCGAGGAGCAGACCTCAACGAAAGGAGCTGATTCATCCGTTGGTGGTGACGACAGCGATGATAGCGAATTTCAGGCCAAGGAAGCCAGCGATGATGATGAGAACACCATCAGCAAACAGGAGGAGGCGGAACAGGAAATTGATCATCAAAAGGAGATTGATGAACTAGAGGCGGACAATGATTTGACCGTAGAGCAGCTCTTGGAGAAATACAAATCGGGCAAAATTGATGAGCAGCCCAGTGCAAAGAGGCGAAAAATAGAGGTGGAAACCTCAGAGCTGGACTCGGATGATGATTCAACCGTTGTTGAGGAATCAACCGATGACAGCGATGTGGAAGCCAGCGACGAAGAGGATGAAGAACTTTCTACCATCAAGACTGATACTGACCTGGACGAGGCAGAACAGGAGGGTGGCCTAAAGAGCCTGCTAACCGATGCCGATGGCTCCAGCGGCGCAGCTGCGGGCGTTGCCGCTGTTGGCAGCAAAGACAACAAGGACGACATGTTGAACGATGCGGCGGCATTAGCCGAAAGCCTGCAGCCCAAGGGCAACACGCTGTCCTCAACGAACGTGGTGACGCCTGTGCCCTTCCTGCTGAAGCATACGCTGCGTGAGTATCAGCACATCGGTCTCGACTGGCTGGTCACGATGAACGAGCGCAAACTGAACGGCATCCTTGCCGACGAGATGGGCTTGGGCAAAACGATACAAACGATAGCGCTGCTGGCGCACTTGGCATGCGCCAAGGGCAACTGGGGTCCACATTTGATTGTGGTGCCCTCATCTGTGATGCTTAACTGGGAGATGGAGTTCAAGAAGTGGTGCCCCGGCTTCAAAATCCTCACCTACTATGGCACACAGAAGGAGCGCAAGCTCAAGCGCGTCGGCTGGACAAAACCTAATGCGTTTCATGTCTGCATCACGTCCTACAAGCTGGTTGTTCAGGATCAGCAAAGTTTTCGTCGAAAAAAATGGAAATATCTCATCCTAGACGAGGCGCAAAACATTAAAAACTTCAAGTCGCAGCGTTGGCAGCTGCTGCTTAATTTTTCCACCGAAAGGTCAGTAAATATTAAAATACAAACTATATTTAAATATTTAATTAGTTGTTATTGCAATTGCAATTGCAATGTAAGCACCAAAATCAGTAACCAAGCGACTGCTAAACTAGCTTGGCGACTACGCTTGGGTGCTAAAATTAATTAACGCTATAATGCCGTATATTATATAAAGAGCATACTAACCCAACCATTAGCATGCTTGTGGCCTTGTTTTGAGACACCATTTTTGTTTTTGATTTTCTTTTAATATTAACTTTTGTTCTTTATTGTTTTACATTTTTGTATGCTCTACTCAAAAGGTGAAAAACTAATCTTATATTTTCTCTCAATTATCGTACACCAGACGTTTGCTATTAACTGGAACGCCGCTGCAGAACGATCTGATGGAGCTATGGTCCCTGATGCACTTCCTCATGCCGTATGTGTTCTCCTCGCATCGCGAGTTCAAAGAATGGTTCTCAAATCCAATGACTGGAATGATCGAAGGCAACATGGAGTATAATGAAACGTTAATAACGCGCCTACACAAGGTAAATACAACCGATGATAATGAAGATGTGTGTGTGTGTGTTTTTGTGTTTATAGGGCGGCACCTAAAAGCGTTTTCTTGTAGGCCAACTCAATGCTCTTGAAAATCGTAGCTGTGTGCCAGAATAAATCTAAGTTGCAAGTGACTTTTTGAGTTTTTAGTATTGAAAGTCCATAACGCTGAGAACATAATTTCCAGACCAAGTTTTAGATATGATGATATGAATAGCACCTAAAAGCGTTTTCTTGATAGCTTTTTAAACGCTCTTGAAAATCGTAGCTGTGTGCTAGAGCAAATGCTTAGGTTGCAATTGAACTGATGCTAATTAATACATTATTTCTATTTACACCTCGCACAAGCTTTTTAAATCTCAAAATGTGCATTTCATGCAAGCGCACTCTGTGTCACATTGAATCCTCATGTGAAGACAATTTGTAAACTTGCTAAATGAAATTGAAGCTACGACTTATCCATGTGTTCATGCAATAAAATCAAATTGATCACATTGAATACGGGCTTAACACTCGATTATATAGATCTTCCGCCTGAAAAGCGCTGCTGCAAGCGCACTCTGTGTCACATTGAATCCTCATGTGAAGACAATTTGTAAGCTTGCTAAACGAAACCTAACGCTGCGACTTATCCATGTGATCGTGTCCTTCAAAAATGATCACATTGAATACGCGCTTTACACTCCTTATTTATCTGCATTTTGATATTGTTGTATTGTTGTAATTCGAGAAATCATGTTAAATAATTATTGTTTTATTGTACTTAGGTCATTCGTCCATTTTTGCTGCGACGCCTTAAAAAGGAGGTGGAGAAGCAAATGCCAAAGAAATACGAGCATGTTGTCATGTGCCGCTTGTCCAATCGTCAGCGTTATCTGTACGAAGATTTCATGAGCCGTTCCAAGTGAGTTTTACAACCATAATTAAAATAGTGATCGTTTAAATAAACTATTCTCTCCTTTTTAGAACCCGCGAAACATTGGAAACCGGCAATTTGCTGAGCGTAATCAATGTGCTGATGCAGCTGCGCAAGGTGTGCAATCATCCCAATATGTTTGAGGTGCGTCCAACGATATCACCGTTTCAAATGGAGGGCATTACATTTCATACGCCGCGACTGGTCAGCAACATCCTGGAGTATGATCCGTTCACGGTGAGTTTGTGGCTGCTGACCACAGAAATACAGATACAGAGAGAATGTGAGATGATGATAAACTGTCACTGAATATTGCGACTCAATCTATTTTGGAGAGAGTTGCGATTCTTATAGGATGTTCGCTGTTGCGAGGCATTTGCCTGATCTTAAATTAAGAACATTTAAAGTTTTGCGTCTATAATAGCACATTGTCTAATTTTCTGCTTGTCTGTCTTTTTCTCGCCTTACAGCAAATTAATTTGGAGACTATGAACATGCTGCTTTTGCATCTGGAGCAAACGCTGACTGCCTACGTCTCGCACAAGTCGCGTTTGCTGTCGCCGCCACGCAAATTGATCGAGGAGATCGACAGTGCGCCGCAGCCGCCGCCGCGCTGCCCGAATGGCAAATATCGTTTTCACATACGCGTGCGGAGCGCTGAGCTGGCGCAGCGGATTAAGCTGCAGGCGGTGCGTGTGGGCGCCAGTCCGGCCATGCGGTTGGAGGGCAGCAAAATTGTGCCTATGCGCAGCCTGTTGCCCACTGGCCATGTACTGAAACGTGTCACCGGCAGCATCAATCCCATCAACATGGCCCTTAAGCCAGTGATTATCAATAGCCTAAAGACACCGACGACAACGACGGCGACAGTCAGCAACAGCAGCGCTGGTGGTGCATTAAATATGCTGAGCAGCAGCAGCTCCAAGCTGATGAGTTCACGTTCACCAATCAGCGCGCCAACGCCAGCCAAGGTGGCCAAGACAATGCATGATGGTAAACCATTTTTCTATCTCGCACCAGCAACAAATGCCGGTGGCGCTGGAGCGCGACTCACGCTAACCAGCAAAACAGCAGCGACGGCGAGTTCAGCAGTGGGAGGAACCACAAACGTAACGAGTGGGAATTCAGCACAGCTAAGCAAGGAGCCCATTGTAAAAGATCTGGCGACGCATGTCAAGTTGACAGCACAAAGGCAAACCAATGGCAAGGCCCAGGAGGATGAGAGGTCATCGTCAACGCCCGAAGAGGATCCGTATAGAGTGCAGCAGCTCATTCAAATGCGCAAGGAGCAGCGTTTGGCATCGCTCAAACGAATGGCTGTCATCAATCGCCGACGCACCGATGCCACGCCCATTTATGGGGCCGATTGCCGCCAGACGATTGAACGTTGCATGCAATCAACGCGCACCCTGAAGCATTCCACATGGCAGACGCGTGGCTATGCGAACTGTTCGATTGCGATGCGGCAGCACAACGACAACTGGTCCCTGAATCTCCTGCTAAAGAATTATGAGCAGCGCTGCCTGGAAC
Source organism: Drosophila kambysellisi (assembly GCA_035042185.1). NCBI lineage: Eukaryota > Metazoa > Arthropoda > Insecta > Diptera > Drosophilidae > Drosophila > Drosophila kambysellisi. The sequence goes on from JAWNLS010001251.1 coordinate 9,896,146, forward strand.
TGGCTCCCATCTTTGCCAATTTTGTGATTTATGTGCCGTCGGTGTGTGCACCACGAATTCGTCGCTATGTGCAGAATTTATCGTCGACGCATTGGCAGAATGAGCGGCAAATTGAGGCGACGATAGCACAGACGGTGTCGCCCAAGCTGACGCTGCTGCATCCCATCATCTCGGCGATGACGACTCAGTTTCCAGATCCGCGCCTTATCCAATACGATTGCGGTAAGCTGCAGACAATGGATCGCCTATTGCGGCGGTTGAAGGCAGATGGGCATCGTGTGCTGATCTTCACCCAAATGACCAAAATGCTGGACGTGCTTGAGGCATTCCTCAACTATCATGGCCACATTTACCTGCGACTGGATGGCTCGACGCGTGTTGAGCAGCGACAAATACTCATGGAACGTTTCAATGGAGACAAGCGCATCTTTTGTTTCATTCTATCGACACGGTCTGGCGGAGTGGGCATCAATTTGACCGGTGCTGATACGGTGATCTTCTACGACTCGGACTGGAATCCAACGATGGACGCGCAGGCGCAGGATCGTTGCCATCGTATTGGGCAAACGCGAGATGTGCACATATATCGATTGGTCTCGGAGAAAACCATCGAGGTGAACATACTGAAGAAGGCCAACCAAAAGCGGATGCTCAGTGATATGGCCATCGAGGGTGGCAACTTTACGACCACCTTCTTTAAGAGCTCCACCATTAAGGATTTGTTCACGATGGACACAGCACAAACAGAGCAGGACGATAGTCAAGATAAGCCCGATGATAAGGACAAGATTATCGCAGCTGAAGTCGAGCCGGCGATCGAAGCGGAGAAGCAATCACTGCGCGCCTTCGAGCACGCTCTAGCCGCTGCCGAGGACGAGCAGGATGTGCAAGCCACAAAAACGGCCAAGGCCGAGGTTGCCGCCGATCTGGCTGAGTTCGATGAGAACATACCGATTGCGGATGATGCCAATGCAGATGCTGGTGGTTCGGTAGCCATTGAGCTCAGCAAAGCCGATCTGGAAATGCAAAATCTTGTCAAGCAGGTAAGCGGAGTGAATTGATCTTATGTATCTGCTAATCTGTGAATATGGGCAGCGCTTGCTTCAATAGTGCATTAAATGAGCTTCCCCAGTGATCTTTTAATCAAGCGTGCGCTGCCCAGATAAACTTCAACTTCGAAGTAGACGTTCAGACATAGTCGAAGCGATTCAACCCACGCTCGGTTATATCACTCAACGTCTGACATAATCATAAGATAATCACATAATATATACGCCTAATGGATATCGTTTCCCCATTCCCAATCTTATTACATCTAGCTCTTGCCCATTGAGCGCTATGCAATGCGCTTTGTGGAGGAGACGGGAGCAGCTTGGACAGCTGAGCAGCTGCGCGCCGCCGAGGCGGAACTGGAGCAGCAGAAACGTGAATGGGAGGCCAATCGCCTGGCGGCCATGCTGAAGGAGGAGCAGCTACTCAAGCAGGAAACGGAGGCCGAAGAGCTGCTCACCTACAGTCGCAAGGATGCCAGCAATCAGGTTAATACCACCAAACAAGATTCCAATCTAAGCAAACGAACACCAGGTGTTGGGCTAGGCGTTAGGTTAACCAAACACAATAAGCGGGATAAACGATTCAGGCATCATGGGGTAGGCCGGGCGGCGGCGGCAACTGCCGGTGAGTTAAGTCAAAGCGTTAGCAGCAACAACAACAGGCAAAGATCAAATGTGCAACAGGCGGCGTCGGCGGCAGCTGCTAGTTCGGTGCGCACGCATCGAAACATCCTCAATGCAAGTGCTCCGACTAGAAGCAGCTGCAACAGTAGCAACAACAACAGCAATAGCAATAGTAACAATAGAATTTGGCAGACGCGCCTACATTCGCTGGGCATAGCCGTCGAACCAAGCACAGCCACAGCAACGGCGACGGCGCCCACTAGAAAGACAACGCGCACAGCAATGGCAGCAGCAGCAGCCAGCAGCAGCAGCTCAGCTCAGCCGACAATGGAGGAGCAGCGACCCAAGCGCCTGTCGGCCAATATAGCCATGAGCAAGATGATGAAGACGACGCCAGTGAAAACAACGGCAGCAGCAGTTCCTGCCTCAGCCAAGGGGGGTAAGATACAGTCGCGACGCAGCGAGAGCGTCTCCTTGACGACAGCTGCGGTCACGCGGCAAGATTTGCATGAGCGGCGAGCGACGATATCATCGCCGTTGGCTCTAAAGGAGCTGGCCAAGAGCGATGCTAGCGATGATGAGGATGATAACGATAATGATGACGAAGAAGAAGATGAAGATAATGATGAAGAAGAAGATGAAGATAATGAGAATGAAAATGAGAATGAGAATGAAGAAGAGAATGATGATGAAGAGAGTACATCGGTTTATGTGGACGATGAAGTGGACGGAGAGGAGGAGGAAACTGCTGTATCTGGCTCAAATTCAGGCTCTGCTTCTGCCTCTGCGTCTCCCTCAGTTCAGGGGGATACAACTCAGACAGATGATGATGATGATGATGAAGAAATGAATGTGGAAATGCTTGATGATGATGGCGATGAGAATGTCGACAATGACGATGACGCAGAGGTTGACAATGCCGATTCGGAGGCAGATGTTAATGTGGAGACGCAGTCTTGTTCGAGCTACGCCACAGCTGGTGGCAGTTTGGATGGCTGGAGTGCGCACGATCAAGTGCAAGATACCACGATGACAAGTTCCACATATTACAATGTATCCGAAGAATCGGACACCGATGATCCCAATGATCCGCTGTCATTGTCCAAGGCGGAACCCAACAAAACGACAGATGCCAAGGAATCAACGCCTGTCTTGCAACGACAGCGTAGCAGTAACAGCAGCAGCCGCGGTGGTGGTGGAGGCAGCGACGATGCCATTGGACATACGCCACGCACTCGATCTCGCGGCTCCGTAAAGATCAATCTATGGACTCTGGATATGAGTCCTGTGCTGAGCACGCCAAAAGCTAGCGGCAGTACTGGCAGAAATGCAAAAAGAGAGCGGGCGACGCCACCAGCTGTTCAAGAGACAAAGCAGCTAATAGCGGCACGGTCTCAGGCAGGTGGCACAAACACAAGCCGGCGTCTCCTCAAAAAAGGCGAGGGGCAAGCGTTGACACTGCTAAATCGTTGGGTAACCAAAACGCCTCGCGTGCATCTACGCTCCAGCAATGCAGCAATAACTGCTGCCGCCTGTGCAGCAGGCGGAGGAGGAGGGGTAGCCAATGTCACGTCTGGTGCCCATTCGAATGGTGCCAGCAGCAACAACAACAACAGGTGATAATTGAGGTCAGAGTATCACGTCACAGTATTAACTATATCTAATAAAAAGACAAACCTGTGCTGAAGCTGTGTGGAGCTCTGGAGCTGTGTGCGCTGTGTGGTTTTTAGTGGGCGTCCAAATTGGCCTAATTTAATTGTTACACACACACAGACACACATGTACATACGCATGCACCTAATATTTGTTGTTGTTGTATGTGTGTCTGTGAAGCTGCTGTAGAACTTTAATGTTTAATTGATGAGCATTTTATAATAGACTGTAACAAGTTTCCTTCTAAGCTAGTTAGGTGGCAACATAAAACCGAAGTCTTCGCATTGTCAGGCAAAGAGAATTGGGATAGAATTTAGGATAACAAATTGTGTTTAGCATATAGATAGGTAAGGGGGCAACAATGATAATTGCTAAAGTGTTGAAGGTCTCATAGGCTGCTATGCCACACAATATTGATATTTTGGTAAAGGATTATTTAATTTATGTGGCACTGTGATTGCTGTTGTCCCCAAAAATGCATAAGATTTTTAACGAGAAACGCGAACCCAGATTGTATATAATAAACAATAACAAAATATCAATAGAATATAATTTATAGATTTTGTATTATGTAAACTGTGTTATCTTTAAAACAAAGTAACTACAAAAAACTCCTTGTATTATCATTAATTTCGTTGTTAAAAAGATCTGTTCTCTAATTCTTCAAAGAAAAAACTCTCCACGACTATTGCGCCTTAGTTTATAAGTATCTTCTTAGGTAACTGTTTAACTGTATGGTAAATGTTCATATTTTTGCATTCGATCATTTATTTTGTATTCTCAAAAAGAAAAAAAAATACATAAAAATATCATTAAACAAATTTAGCATTAACAAAAGAACAATCTAAAGACTATAAGCATATAGATTGACTAACAAATAAAACGCAAGAATCGATTCGATATGCTTTCAAAAAAGATATAAAGAAAAAGAAACTAAGACGTTGTGGTTTTTATTTATACGGACATATTTCGTGCGTGTGTACTTAAAGACATCCTTATAGAAGACAATTGCACAAAGTTGGAAAAGAATAACCGGAAATCAGTAAAGATTCAATGATATTATTTTCTGTGTTAACGAATGTAGAATTCTGTTTTGGTGACGCTAAATATAATAAAAAAAAAAATAAATAAATAAAATAAAATAAAAGACTGCAACAGTTTATAGATAGACTTTGCCAATTGTTCTTAAGCGCCGTACGAAATGGTTCCGGTTATAAAGAAAAAGCTACAACGCCAGTTTATAAATAATCCATATAGATACAATCGATACAATAGTTCGTTAGTCAGTTACTTACTAAGCCAATGAACAACACCACCAAAACAGAGATTCTTCATACGATACGAAAATAATGTAATTTGCTACGTTTATTCTTTTCTTTAACTTTGCTCGGCCCCCCACACAACCACCCACTCACGCACGCACGCACGCACACGAATACACTCTCAGGTGTGGATATCGCGCAATAGTATGGAGCAAATGCCGGTGAGTAAATCGAAATCAGTTCAAGTCCACAACTGTCACTCAAAAACAGAATATAAGTAAAGATTGCTATTTATTTATGATAGATGTGGTGTCCGCCGACGCCGCCGCAGGATAACAACGACATCTACATTGATCACTCGCTGTCGTTCATGTACGATCTGGAGCCCATACCCGAAACGGAACTGCCGCCCGTCTATGTGCGACGAGAGCTGAAACGTTCCCGCACCGATGCCGGCTTCGATGGCAGTCGTCGTCCGAATAAGATGCGACGTGAGGATAACTATGTGCCGCCACGTTCACTGTTCGATCGTCCAACGACGCAGCTGGCGCGGCTGAGGCGCGAACTGAAGAATCAACGTTTCCGCGGCAGTTTTAAGCCCAATTCGATGATACCGGGCCTGAAGCCGCAGTTGCCCGCCAAGCCGATGACCGAGCCGGAGGCGATGAGCGAATGGTGTGTCTTTGAGGATATGGCTATACTCCACGTGCTGATCAATTTGCAGGGGTTGCCGTGCAGCCTGATGCTCCTCTCGCCCGGCCAGACGCCCAATTGGGATTTGGTCTCGGAGCTGGTCAACTTCTGCTCGAAAACGTACCGTTCGGCGCGGCAATGTCGCTGGCGCTACGAGACGCACATCCAGCCGCGCGAGGAAGGCAAAGTGGTCGAGAGTCCCAAGAAACAAAAGAAACTGAAGCCCACGTTGCGCACGGAGTATATGAAGAGTCCGTTGCGCTACTTGCGCACCACACAGCTCTATGCCAGCGACAACAATGCCTCATTCTATAAGGTGATGCGCCAACGATTCGATACCATCAAGACGGCCTACTTAAAGAAGGCGCCGCCTCCAAAGCGCCAGTACAATGCGCCCAGTCTGATGAATCCCAAGCATATGGAGGTGCTGCAAGAGTTCGGCATTAACAACTACGATCAGCCGGTGTCGCCCATGAATATAGCCGTGATGAAGGCAAACAAAATGCGGGAAAAACAGCGCAGTCAGATGCCACCAATGCAGCAGCAACAACAACAACAGCAGCAGCAACAACAACAACAACAGCAGCAGCCAGTGCAGCAACAACAGCAGTCAGTGCAGCAGCAACAACAACAGCAGCAGCAACCAGTGCAACAGCAGCAGCAGCAACAACAAATGCAGCAACAACAGCAGGTCCATCAGCAACAGCAACAACAGTTGCAGCAACAGCACCAGCTGCCAACAGTTGCCGCTGTGCAGCAAACAGTTGATTTAATGCCCACAACAACAGCAACAACTGTTTCTGTGCCCCCCGGCAATACAGGTCAACTGCAACAATTACAGATACAACATTTGACCAGTGCCAATGTGGCGACGACGCAACAAACAGCAATACTGCTGCATCAGCCACAACAGCAACAGCAGCTGCGCGCACAAACCACAACCCAACAGCTTGTTAAAACCATTGTGGGCACGACAGCCAATCTGACAGCTGGCCAGCTACATCAGCTGGCGCAGCAAAGTTCGGCTAATGCGGGCGGCACGGTGCAGTTACAGGCCGCACCGCCTGGCAGCCAGTCCAGCGTTAGTGTGGTGCTGACCACGCCGGTCCAGTCACTGCCCATCGCCACGCACAGCAATCTGAATGCCAACTCCACAGCCCAAATAGTTTCCATAACGTCGCAGACGACGCTGCCAGTGAATACGCCGCCGCAGTTGGGTAGCATTGTGCAGACACAAACACTGCCGCAGGTCGTTTCCGTCGGACCGCTGACCACCACGTCTAGTGGTGGCCAACAACAGCAGCAGCAGACGGCAACGGGCACCGTGACAATGTTGCGTGGCCAACGTCTCGTTTCGGCTGCTGCAGCCGCTGCTGCTGGTAATACGACGCTGCACGATGTGGTGTTACAGCAGCGCACCACAGCCGGCGGTCAATCCATTGTCTCCATGCCCGCCCTGGGGCAGAGTGTGGCAACTGCACAATTTCAAACACAGTTGCGTCTATCTGCCGTTTCTGGCTCACCCGCAACACAAACCACCCAATTGGTCACCACCAAGGGTATACCTGTCAGCGCACTGCAGCAGACCGGCAAAGCAGTGCTGCCTGGCACTCAGCAGCAGACGCCGCACATTCAACTCTATAGGCAGCGCAATCTGAAAGTGTTGCAGGCACCACAAGTAACACAGGGAGGCGTCGTTGGTGGCGGCGCTGCCAATCTAAATCCGACTGTGGTGCAAACGGCTGGCGGCGCCTTGGCCACAGGCACCATAATCCAAGCGAGCAATCTCATGCAGACACCCACGCATGTGACCAGCCAAAAAGTGGCGGTCTCCAATATGCCTGGCGCCACCACTGTGCAGGCGGGCAATGTGGTTAGCTCGGTGCAGATGCATGGACAGGCGCGGACGCAGTTCATCAAGCAAATGGCAGTCGGAAAGCAGGGAGTGCAGCGCCAGATGATCACCACAGATGGCAGTGGCGCCAGTGGTGCAACTGGCGAAATGCTTCTGGTCAAGCGACATAATATAATTGCCGCACAGAAAGCGCAACAGGCCACTGGGCCGCTGTTTACCACAACCACCAGCAGCAGCAGCGTCGTCACACAGCAGCAACAACAGCAACAGTTGCCTGTTACAGGTGTTGTGCAACAGCAGACGCAACAGGTAACCCAACAACAGATTGCCTCGCTCGTTAAGGCTTCCACTGCGGCAGCAGCCAGTGGCAGCAGCGTCAGCGCTGGTGGTGTGACAGTATCAGCAGCAGGTCCGCCCACAGTGCAGGCGGGCAGCGTAAACATGACCCTGCCCCAACTGAAGCCGGGCAGTCAGATTAAGGTGACGATGCCAAATCAAATGCGACACCTGCAAATGCAACAACAGTTGGGTATGCCGCGGAAAATCCGAAGCATGACACAGCTGGTGAGCGCTTCGGGGCAACCCACGGCCACCAATATTGTGACAACAACGACGGGACCGGGGCAGCAGCAACAGACGGTGGCAGGTGGTGTCTCCCTTGCATCGGCAGCACAACAACAACAGCAGCAGCAACAACAAATCCAACAGAAGACAACAGCTGGTGGTGGCAGTTTGCAGGCGCAACTGTTGCATTTACAAACCACCAAAGCGGTAACAGTGCAACAATTGGTGCGCAGCGGTCAGCCAGCCGGCCTTGTGCTGGGTAAGACAAGTGTCGGTCGTGTCATACCCGTTTCGGTGGCATCACAGGCCACACAGCGTCAGACAATACAGGTAAGTGTCTGGGCAGCTGATTCGAAGTGTTGCAATTAGTTTTGCTAGTTAGTCAAACTTTAATCGTTTTAATACTTTTAGGTGGTTTCGGCTGCTTCGGCACAGGCCTTGGCTGCTGGCAATCTGCGCACAGGTCAGAATATAGCCAGCGCCTTGAAGGTGGCCACCTCTGGCGGTGGTCAGACCACGCAGCAGACTTTAATTGCGGCGCTGCAGCATACTCAACGGCAGAATGCCAGCCCCGTGCGTCTGCAGACCACAGCCGGTGGCAACTTGTTAGCTGTGGTGCAGCAACAGCAGCAGCAGCAGCAACAACAGCAGCAACAGCAACAACAGCAGCAGCAGCAACAACAACAACATACACACATTGCTGGACCCACAGCGGGACCGGCTGAAGTAATGACAATAACGCAGACGACAGCAACGCTGCCGACTGTTGCCAGTCTGCAGCAACAGCAACAACAACAACAGCAGCAGCAGCAGGTTGGAGGCGTGCAACAACAGCAGCAGCAGCAACCGACGACGCAACAGGTACGAACGCTGGTGAAGAAAAAGATCATGATCAGAAGCGAGAAAGAATAACATTTAGCGAATCATCGCCCAAAAGCCGGCGTACGGCCACGCAATCGGCGCTGCATCACAACCAATACCAATACCAATACCAACATTCACACCAAAACCACCACAACCACTACAACAACAACCACCAATCCCACAGAATGCACCGAATGCACCGAATGCGCCGAATGCACAATTACAAGCACCACAACAACCACAACCAAAAGCATCGTCGCTACAATTACACCGGCTCATCTGTTAGAAGCCAACAATTTCGATCCGTGACACAACAAAATTATTGATTCTTCTCATTTATCATTGTTCAATGTGTCCTCCAATCAATCAGTCAATCAGTCAATTCTATTCAATCGTTCAACCAATCAGCCAGTCAACTAATCTCAATCACTGCATAAATTGTACTTAAATCCCTTTTGTTTCGATTGGTCTTCCAGCCATAAGCGGCTCCTTCTCTCTCGCCTGCTGCAGCATCCTGAGCGGGATATGAACGACGATGTTGTGTGACGGAAGTGGCACACAAACACACACACAGACACACACACACAGAGCACACACATACGCAGCTTAAGGCTGTTATTAGTTGTAATTATATAAATAGGTTTATAATTGTATTCATTATGATTGTATATTTAGCCAAACACTTTGAAACACAAATTTGTAAATCTAATTCCTTAAGCTATCCCCTAGCTTATAGGCATAGAATATACTTCAAATATATATATATATATAACTTTAACTATTTAAATTTTATGAAACGTAAATACCTATATTACTTGATATAGTTAATGGTAAAGAAAATTAAAAGTATTATAATTATAACGAAGATGTTTATTATTATTATGATTAAACTGGAACTCTATTTCCAGTACATATGTCACCTAGTCTAGTCTATAGCACAATAAGATCTGGGGAACTGCAATTCCACCCCTAAAATTGAATATTTTTGCTGTTCATTGTGACCTGCCACATATTGCCATGGTAACCAATTTTATGCACAACAAAACAAACAGTGGTATCCAAATCCTTTCCGAGGCAGTCACCGTTTGGCAATCATGTCGTTGTTTAACGTGTGCAGCTGGTGGTCAGTTCAATGTGGCGACACCGTTGGCGACTACGATGTGGCCAGTTTGTTGTGTGCTCGTTTTGGTCTCGAGGCGCAGGAGAAGGATTACATCATAGTTGGCTCACAGTCCGGACAGCTGAGCATTTACTATCCGCATGCCAATGGATTTGATGCCACAGATCTGCTGCTGGAGACGCAACTGGCAGCGCCTATTATAGGACTCCATGCGGGAAAGTTTAGCGGGTAATTCAGCCGCTGTTGAGAACTTTGTGAGAATTAACCCACTGATTCACTGCAGCAATGTGCGCAACGAGAATGCGAATCAACTGGGCGTGTTGCTGCCCAATGCGATTGTCATCTATAATGTCCAAGCGTTAAGTGGACTGGCCGAATATGGCGCCCAGTTAAAGCTGCAGCTGCAGGCGGAGCACAAGTTTCAGCGTGTTGCCTTCTCCATGTGCCAGGGCCACTTTGGTCAGGTGAAGGGTCGGGAGTTTTTCTGTGTGGTGCATTTGGATGGCACACTGACTTTCTATGAGCAGGATGGTATCAGTTACGAGTGCCGCTTTCCCGGACAGCGCTGTCTTCCCGCTCCGGTGGTTTACTGTCAGCGCACCGATAGCTTCTTCCGCTTAAATGCGAGCTGGCATCTGCAGTGCTATACGTATCAGGATCTATCCCATTCGCTGGTGACCAAGAGCAGCTATCAGCCCATCTGGTCGCAGTGCATTGGCGAGGGCATCCTTGACATGCGTGTTGTGCAGCTGAAAGAGTAAGTCGATCTGCCCAACAATATTCCCAGCTTACAATTATTAGTTAAATCATTTAGAAGCTGCTCCTATATTATGATTCTGGGCGAGCGCAATTTCATCTGTTTGGATGACAATGGGAAGTTCAATTTTATACTCAAGCTTGACTATGCGCCCAAGTGCTTCTTCAGCTTTGTGGTGGGCTATTATTTTGGTAAGTAATGCAGCCATTTATTGATAAATCTCAGACTATCACGACTGCTGATTCCGTATCTTACTTGTGCTCTCAATGTACATAAATTTAGAGCCAGGTGCTCGTCTGATAACGGCCATTGTTTCTGATGCCGGAAAGCTGCATATCTACGAAGAGGCAAACATCATTTGGGCAGCTCAGTGGCAGGAGTCGGCACCTGTTGCCATACAGCGCTCCAATGTCCAAAATATGGCTGGGAGTATTGTTACCCTAACGGCCACGGGGCAACTCAGTGTGGGCTATTTGGGTGCCCAGCCATATCAGTTTCAGGTTAAGCCACTTAACCTTGAGGAGCTGAGCTTTGCCCAGGCGCACAAGCAACTGCAGCAGCTGGAGGACGAAATCAAGGAGTCTGTCGATATACGCGACATGGACGCCCTTAATCAGCAGGCAGCGGATCAGGTGCGTTTGAGCTTCAGCATACAGCAGGAGATATTCGATGATTTGGACACATTGCTGCTCGATGTACCCGCCGATGTGGCTGTCAAGGAGCTGCCTTCGGCCAAGGGCCAGTTAAAGATCAAAGTCAAAGCGGAGCTGGCGGAACTGCAGTTGGTTATACAAACGCCAAATGGTGTACGCTGCAGCCAGGAGACGCTCAGCCTTATGGATGTGGCACCGGGCAGTACACGGGATATATCGGTGGACTTCTACATGGCGGAACTGCTGCATGTGCACAGCACACGGGTCGAGGTGTTTGCCTCGTTTGTCAGTCCACGGGTAGGTTGAAAACTATTAACGCCTAAATGGGCATCGGCTAATCTCTGGCTGCTTCTCCAGGGCATACCGCGGGTCATCCAGCAAAGCGCCTATCTGCCACTGTCCATGTTCTATAGCTGCTGCTCACCTCAGAAGGCGGCGGGCATTAAGTTGACATACAGCATCACCAGCAAACATGTACCGCCCAAGCTTGCCACCTTTTTTGCTGAGTTCCTCGAGGGGGAGAGTGAAGGGCAGGCATTGGGGCTGCAGCTGCTCTGTCCCGGGCTGGATAAGTTAACGGAGGTTATTACTGTGGTGGCTGCAAAGAATTCAAATCGCCTAAGGTACGGTTTCACAGCTCACTTAGCTGGGTAACTATAAGATTATCCATTGCAGAATTCAATCGGACTATGTGGAAACTTTTGCCATGGTCCTGGAGCGCATTGTGGAGACCACCTTGCGCTTGGACAGCGATGCGGGTCTGCTCAAAATGCACAAGAAAAAGCCCAAACGTGGCGTACTCAATCGTTGTGTGGAACGCATCATGGCCGCTCCCTTTATGCCCACTCAGCCCATTCTTCATCGCGTCGATGTGCACCACGAGACACAGGAAAACATTCGCCAGCAAACGGTGAGTGTGTTGGGACAATGAGAGTGGGGTGCGGTGGCTCTGAGCTGTTGTGTTATGACTCTTGCAGCAACAACTGGAGGAGCTATGGCAACAGTTCAAAACACTACAACGTGAACTACAGGAGCAATCGGAGAGCGAGCCCAAAGAGACACTGACCATGCAAATAGAGGCGAACTATGACCACCTAATACTGGAAGGCGATAAACTGGTCGAAATACGACGCGACGAGCAAAGGTAAAGTTTACTTCCTACATAAATTATCCACCCACTCCCTGTCGGCATACAGTGGCTCACATTTGATGTACAATAGGAGTAAAAGTAACCATTTGTTTAATGTTGGATTTACATTTTATATTTTTATTAAATAATTTGATAGGTAATAATAGAAATTTCCAGATTATTATATATAATTTATTTGATTAATTTAATATAGTGTCAGAGGTATTTAAACGAGGCTAGTTGTTGTTGCCTGCTTTCAGCAGAGTGTTTGTATTTTATTGTCCGCCAGTGTAATTGGATATATGGATACTTAACTTATTTATTAAATGGTGTTGTTGTTTATTCTTGTGGTTTATTGATTCGCCTTCGTGTCTAGGCAGCGTAGCGACCTCAACTGCGCCATTTCATTGGCAAAATGGATAATTCAGGCACTGAACCTGGAGGAGCGAGTGGTGAACGTTGTTAACTCGGTGCTCAGTGTGCCTGTCGAGGACTGGACTGAATTGGTTGGTAACTAAGGTAACAAAAATAGTATTTAAAAAAATTAATGCAACTCAATTACAGAGCTGGGAAGAATCAATGGCGCCCGGCATTGATATGCTGCATCATTTTGGACCGCTAATGCGCTCCAAGTCGACATCAACGCACGGCCTGCTGGATGGGAATAGCGGCAGGGACAGCTTCGACTACGGTCGCTTTAGACGCCACTTTGCGACGCTCTTCGATCGCATCGTGCGTCTGGCCTCCTCATCAACGGATGAACAGAAAAGTAAGCAAACGCAAATGGTAAATGCAGATCAACCAAAAGTGGTGCAGGATGAGATTGGCCACATGCAACGCATGCTGGGCAATTCACCTGTTGCCCGTGCTGGAAAACCAAATTTGAGCAGCTCATTGGAGGCCGTAGAGGACGAGGAGGAGTACGATGAGGAGGATTTGCGCGATATGGGTTATCGAAAGGATTATGGTCCGCCAGCTACCAAAGATAAGGAACAGCAGCAGGAGCAGAAGCAACAATCGCAAAGGCAAGGTAATCGCTCCGAGTGGGTCAACGACGATTTTGAGCTGCCAACCACTGAGGAGTTGTTTAGCGATTTAGGCATTTGGTGGTAGCAACTTTATATAATCCTATCTTATTATTGTGGTCGAATACATGTGAAAACTGTCAGGGAGCAGTGTTTATTTTGAGATGGCAATAGAACTGGAATTGGCTGGAATCTAGTTATGTGGGCGTGTTTGTCTATCTGTGTGTGTGTTTGTGTGTGTGTGGACTCGTTTATGATGCATAGCTGCAGATAAAATACGATAAAAGTCAGAGATAAAGCTACACGCTTACACACGCATTGTTCCAGACCGCAGCTGCAGTTGCAGTTGCAGTTGTAGTTGCAGTTGCAGTTGCTGTTCAGTCAGACAGACGCTGCATGTGCCGTGTGGGCTGAGATTCCCTGTCAGGCTGTGGCCCATGGCCTGTGCCTCGCCAACTCCAAGTCCCACACATGATACAGAGGTAAGTTATATGCACTGCTGCTCCAGTTGTGCATAGTTTACCCACAACAAGCCACCAGGCTCAACAATGCCTCGTAAATTGGCCACAATTGAGTGAGAAATGCCGACGGAAATGCCACGGGTCCAGCTAGGTTACCTACTCCACTCTACTCTAAGCTTGCCAGCTGGGTGGGCTGAATTGAATTTCATCATGCAGTTAATCGCGATTGGAGGATGGGTTTCTTTAACTATAAGAGATAGCCAAGTCATATGGTTAGTCGGGTCATATCAGTTTGTGTATTGAGCTGTTTTATTTCTAATTTGTAACTTAAAAACTGCAACCTCAACAAATTCTTACATTTAAAATGATGAATTATTCAAGAGCTCAAGCTAAGAACGATATCAGCCCAATTTAGTCAGAGTTGGAAGTTTGAATTGCATTTCTTGAGGCACCAACAGCCAACAGCCCAACAGATTCAGCCAGACAGAGAGACGCTTGCGTCTGGCATTGTGAGTCGTGTGGGATGTGATCGCCTGTCAGACTGTGGACTTTGACTGTGCCAGTGCCTGTGCCTGTGCAAGATCCAAATCCCTCTAATTGTGTAACCGGCTTCAGGTTGAACGCTTCACGACAATCGAGTGCGTAATGTGAGCGTCAACATGTGCCAATGGATTACTCACTGCACTCACTGTCTGGACAACCTTATGCAATTAAATATGTTTGCTTTTAATTTGATTTATTGTAAATTTGGTATTACAGCTAAATAAATATAAATAAACACAAAAACACATACTGGACACAGAAGCACCTAAAATATCAGTATTTTTGAAGATGTTAATTTCTTTACTCGCTCATAAATCAATAAAGCACAAGTATCAATAAATATTTAATCAAGTTGTAAGCAGATATTTTTTAAGATTTTGGCTGATTTAAAGCCATATAAATTAAACACAGATTTTCAACTGTTTTGCGCCAATGTGCGAGTGCAAATTTGGAAGGAGATATTTCAATATAATGTGTGGAATTAATCATTTACATTATTCATTAAAGTTTAATTAACAACTTGATAATTTAATCAGAAACCAGTAAAGCAAAATCAAATGACATCTCAAAAAAATGAAAAAGAAAGCTTAAGAAAAAACCGGAAGAAAGTAACATAAATCAAAATATATTTATATCTTTGGTCAGTTTATTCATCATAATATTCATTATAGTTAGGATTATATTCTTCTCTGACTGAACAGAGCGAGGTGTATTTGGGATTCACACCCGTTGTACACTCGGAGGCCGGTTCTCCCACCTTGTAGACATGGACACCCACAGCATAGGTGCTGGCATAGTTGCAGGCCATGTTGTATATGTAGAGGAAGGGATAGTCAGGATTGGTGAAGCGCATCATGGCACATCCGACATGCGTGTTGCGATCCACCACAGTTTCCGCAAAGTGACCATATTTTTCCCTAAGAAAAGATCATTCAAATTAATTTGTGACAAGTTCCGATGTGGTTGGCTAACTTACAGATGCCTGGCCACACGAAACTGGGTTATGTAGGTGCTATCGATGAGCGGATATTCGCCAAACCAGAGACCCATCGAGTTCTCCACTAAGTTCCGCACATTCAGTGGCTTTAGGCGATGACGATCCACACCACACAGATTCTGACCGACATTGCGGAATCGATATGAATTATTGCACTCGTCATGATCCAGTTGGCATGTCTTCAGGTTCAGAGTGGCCAAGTATTCCAGTTCTTCATCCCAAACCATTGTGGCCATGCGTGATGCCGGATAATAGCCGGGCAGGTGTCCGCCGGCTATGAAATTCCTACGTTTGTTGTGCTCATTTAGGATAAAGGCGCGATGCGGTTGCAAATTGATCATAGCAGCATCTGGTGCGCAATTCTCATTGAATTCCTGCAGTCATTTCAGATTACAATTATTGATCGATGCTACAGTGGCAACGAATCGAAACTTACGCCCGTATTGTTGCATGCCACATGCGTGGCACCCGCAGCACACAGTTTGGCATCGCACCACGATTGATAACTGGCCGAAACTCTTGTTATTGTGAGTGCGCTGAGTATCAGCAGATAAAAGCAGATGAAGTGAGTCTTTGTCGACATGTTCCCGCTGCTGCAGTATGTGTTATTCAAATGTTAATCCTGACAGTGAACAGCGCAATATTTATATGCGAACCGATCCGAAATCGAATTTTATTTTTGTACACTTTACGCGAGCCCACATGCATTCGGCTTGAATGGATGCAGTTTCCCGGTTAAGGCAGGTCACGCCGCCCTCTTCTGAATTAATTGCCAGCACATTAGCGGCTAAAATGTGTAAAATGACGTTACAAAATCAACGAGTTAATTAAACTAACCACAACCTGTGCACAGGCCTTAGACGAGTCATCTGGGTTGCTTACGGTTTGTTGATCCTTAATTGCCATCTCATTTTAAAATGCAAATTATTATTATAAATTTGGTAGATTAACATATGCACATATACAGCGGTATGTATGTGGTCTCTAATTGGCAAAATTATTAAATGATATATTAAACGGGCCCCAGTCACAATTGACACCAAGCGTTTATTTTAGGCTCTTTTCAAATATTTGGCGATAATTGGAACACGTTAGTGAATTAGATCGGTATCATTCCCAAAAAAAAAACCCGCGATGATATCAATTCATGTGATTTGTGTGTTTTTGTTATAAAGTTTAATAAGACGATATATTGTTTGTCAAACGAGGATAGTCATTTAAGTTATTTGCTAAATTTTATGAAATAGCAGCTCTAGATTTTCAGGATCTGGCGTCCAAACAACTCGTTTGTCAAACAATAACTGGCAACAAGTGCGTTATGTCTGGGTTAAAAACCTTAATATTATTCCTATGTAAATATGTGATTCCCAGCCAAGATCAAGGTTAAGTTCAGCATTGTGTCATCAAACATGTAAACTAGCAAAAAAAAAAAAAAAAAAAATATATTAAAAAAATAGGTAAGCAAGTGGTAAACTACTACATAGGCTTGTCTCGTACATTCAACTAGTGTTTGTGTTCTGGGAAAATTAACACATTAATTTGATTCAAGCAAAGTTGAATCGAGTTCAAATCAGATCTTCCATATGTCTTTCATCACAGAGTTGTGCCATCCAATGTGGGTGTTGTTTTGCCCCTTGGTTCACTGACATTTTAGTCTCCTTACTGGGCGGGCAGTTGTAGTGTGTGCATCTGACAAGTTAAACTGCTTAAGATTCCAAATACTGGTTTATTTATTTGTTGTTGTTGTTGTTATTAATATTTTGTGTGCGAATCGCAACAGATCGGCAGCTGTTTTGCAGATTAAAGCAAAAACAATTAATATTTGCATATTTGAACAAGAGGCTTTTGATCTTCGGCATCGCTGTTTTGCTAAAAAGAACAAACGAAAGTGCTGTGCTATCAAATGTTAACCTGTCTAACCTGGTGATTAATACCCGTACTTACAAAAAACAAAAACCTGGCCATATTCTGCTGTTAGGTTTCGAATTCATATTTGTATTGTTTGCCTCCTGGTTCGGGTATTTTGTAGTGGAGCCGTCACTTTTTGTGAATTTGCATAGGCGTCGCCCCATTCATTTTGGCATCATTTGGTTAAGCTCGTTAAAGCAAAATTTAAATAATCACTGCCAATTTCGAGTGTCTTTAACAAGCTGGTTGTTTTACAACAAATCATTAACTAATTATAAGAATTATTAAATAAAATGACAGCCGCTGATGTTAAGGCCCAAAAGTTGTCTGTCTACTGTGCATTATGTCAATAAATTTATTCAAATATATTAATATTGCGATGTATTATTTATTGATAAACAAAAAAATTGAGATTTACTACAATTAGCTATAATCCTATATAAAATACAATACAGACAGTGTTTTTTTAGGTTCCAGTGGATTTCTATAACTAATCAAAACAATCTTCTACAAACTATAATCACTGTTTGATCAGTAGTTGGGATCGTAGTCTTCGCGCGTCGAGCACAGACCTGGATATGATGGATTCTTTCCCGTTTGGCACTGTGATGTCGGTCTTCCAACTATATAGACGGGTGCATCTAATGCGTAGATGGACGCATAATTACAGACCACATTATAGATGTACACATAGGGGTAGTCAGGCCGTGTGAAACGCATTATGGAACATCCAATGCGTGAATTACGATCCACAGTCATTTCAGCAAAGTGACCATAGTCCTCACTAATAAATAACAATCAGAATATTTTATATATGCAGTTTAATTTGTTTGAAACTAAGCAATACTTACAAGTATTTCGTGACTCGAAATTTGTCAATGTAAGTGCTGTCGATAAGGGGATACTCGTTGAACCAGAGTCCCAACGACTCTTCAATGAGGCTGGTCACATTGACATTTGGATTCCGATCACGACAAATGGCGCACAGATTCTGACCCGAATTGGCAAATCTGTACGTGTTATGGCAATCATCATGATCCAAAATACAGGTGCGCACATTAAGTGACGACAAATATTGCAGCTCATCGTCCCAGACCTGAGTGAGCGAAGTCATATGAATTAATTTTATTAACTTTGAGATCTTCAAGCTATCCTCACCATGGTGGTCATGCGTGCAGCGGGATAATAGCCAGGTAGCTGGCCCAGGGCTATAAAGTTTCGCCGCTTATTGTGGCCATGGACAAAGGTATTCTTATGGCGCGAAATGTCCACCTCGTAGGAGTCGGGCTGGCAGCGTCTATGGAAGTTCTGCAGCAGCAGGACATCGCCAAAGTTAGGAATTTATATTCCAATTTGTATTAATCGAATTCCACTTACACCATTGTTGCGACAGGCGATGTGATTGGCAGTCCCACCACATAGATCGGGATCACACCAGCCGTACTGCTTGCAGGCGGCGAAGTGGATCAGCAATAACTGGAGTATAGCCACGCAGGCAACTGAATTTACAAATACTGACATTTTGCACAAGACTAAGTCTCAAAGCGTTTCAATTGAATTTAAATACTATTATATTTGTTGCGTAAATTAAGATTAATATGTGATGATGTTGTGGCACATTGATATCTGAACCGTTGGGTAATAGTAATCACTTGAACCTAACGCTTTCAATGAGAACCTGGCCAATTCGCGTGGCCGTCTTTATTGAACGTTTCTGTCCGAATGAATAACGTTGACCAGACAGACAGACTCCGGAGTCAGAGACGAGAATCTCAGAAACAGTCAACCCAGCTTAGCATGTTTGCTAACTTAGCTAACTTAAGTTTTTTAAATATACTATATATAGATATATTCGCGTATCTACACTCAGAGAAAGTAGATTGATGTCCTATTCTAAATAATTCACTTTTAATTTTGAATTAATCCATTATTTGATTAATTGATGTTTAGCTCGAAGTTGTTACAAATTTGTATCATTATTACTTGCTGAAATATCCTATATACAAAATTTAGAAATACCTATCTCAAGACGATCTTCTAATATTGAAATAATTATTTGTTGAATTCTAGTTCTATTCTCTGAGTGTATTCTATTCTTATTTCTCTTGCCATTTCGTTTTGCGAACCAAGCCTTTCCAACACGCTTAAAGCAAAACGACCAAGAACAAGTTTAAGCAAAACATTGTCAATAAATAAACATAAATAATTATTTAAGGGAATGACCGGGAACACGAGAAGCTACCATGTTTCAGTACCAGCTTCGGTTTCAGCTTCGGTTTTTAGCTTCGGGTCCCAGCATCATCTTCAGATTGAATACAAGTTCGGTTATTGTTGTGCACACAAAAGATACAAATTGATTTTATGCGACTCAAATATTAGAGGATGAGTCCATTGAGTGCCACGCGCTCCTCATAGATTGTCATCGATTGAGCAGCCCATAAAATAAGCACCTTTCAATTTATTAACATCATTGATGCTCTTTAATGATCTGTAGTTATCAAAGATAATGTGCCAATGGTAGCTTGATGGCGCTTGTTTTTTTATAATTTGTGGGCGCCAATTGAATTGTATCTTAACAACGAGTTTGTGATTTAATTTTTGAATAGCAACCATATTCGATATATTAGTGTCAACCCATTAGACTAAGCTTGGTGAAATATGCTAATTGCAAATGGCGATTAAAGATTCCGCTTGATTTAGTGGCTGTAGAATGAATTTACTTGGGCAAATATTTTAATGTACTCACCTAACTGCTGATTGAAACATTTTTAATATTTATATACATATATATATATCAAACTAGTTCTTTATGTGTTCCATCATTTCCTGACTAATTTTTATGATTAATATACATATATAATTATTTGATGTATTATTTATATTTAAATTCGGACAATGATTAAACTTAGCTCTGCTTTAATTGTGCCTAATCTTTACCGATTGCTTTGTTGTTACTTAATCAAGCTATAATAAGATTTGCTACTTTATAAGAGGAAATAACTTCTGTATAATTATTATGCTTAATGGACGCGTGAAAACATTTGTTGGAATAATTTAAATTGTTATCTAAGGCGATGCAGCAAATACCAATATTACATTAATTTTTTTTATAAAATGCATATGCGCATTTTTTTTTTATCGGATTATTCGATTAGATAATCGCCATTAATGCCTCCCGGGCGTTGATTGTAAGCTTGAGACTTCCGTCTCAATTTAACATAAGGCGAGACAGGGCGAAGTGTACATAAAAATTCTCGATTTCTGCATAATTGCGCTTAATTGCATTTCACTGATTTTATTCAATAATGCTGATGATAAATGCTTCAATATATACAGAGACGATGTACGATTTGTATAACTTTAGCTCGTCGTCTTCGGCTTGTCGCATGTCAAATATTAATTAATTTAAATTAAAATATGCGTCCGCCCATCTGCCCGCTTTTAAGAAAAGAGCAAAAAAACAAAACAGGTTGATTTATGTAATCAACAATATGCAATATACACTGACAAGTGTTGCCATTTGCCGAAATGTCTCATTGTGTGGCAACTTGTTTGTGGCGAGTTGCAAAAATAAACAGTATTAATACTAACTAACATATCCGATGCTTAAATACACTTTCTGATATTGTACTCTGAACTTTGTCAGTATAATTATAATTAAATATATACACAAGTCAACTAATATACATATATTTATATATATATATATATACATATATATACATATGCGTTACACATTTCGGAGCAAAATAAATATATTCTTTTATGGAAGAGCATCACACGCTTCTGAAACTGACGCCAGCTTGTCTGTTAAATCAACTTGATTGATTTTAACCTGGCTAATGACATCTATATACTTTGTAGGTATGAATTACTAGATTTACATCCTGTTGCCAGTTCTGTTTTCTCTGTCTCTGCTAATTATGCAAATGTTTTGTGTTTTTGCCTACATCCGAATATATTTTACGGGAAAACCCCAAAACCACACAAAAACACGCCATCACTGAATATTTGATTGAACATTAATTTAGATAGAATCAATCGAAGCAAGAATGAACGCCTCGAGAAAATAGCTAATAAATTTAACAACTCACATTCATTCATTCATTCAATCATATGTAATCGAATACTCACTTTCGCACGCTGCTTTTTATTTTATTTTTGTTTTTTTTTTCCCGTGTACGGCATTAAAACAAATTATATTCGTGCTCGTGTGTATTTAATTATATACTTGAAGATTTGAATGGATGACAATTTGGAAAAACGTTGAGTAGCTCGTAAATTTTATTTATACTCTGCTCATAAAGTTTAAGGGCTAGCGTTTATTGCATATCAATGTTCCATGTGTATCAACATTGTTGTCCTTTCACATGGGTGTATTTTAAATACTCTAACTTAAAAATGAAAAAGATTTGAGTTTCTAGGTAAGTTAGCTGATCCGGAGTGATTATCTTAAGGTCAACCTTAATACAGTTTACAAAATCAGAAAAGGTATTGAATTTTATCTGATCTGATTAAATTGAGTCAAAGCTTGTCTCTTAAAGTAAACCTGGTTTTATAAGTACTAAGTATGGTGCACGCCAGGATAATTCCTGGTCACTTTCTTAATTCCGTCTTAGGATTTCTAGGCCAAAAGTAGTATTTGCTGCAGTACGGTGTAAATGGAGCATAACTGAAAATAACTTAAATTGCCACCCCGTTGTTTGGGCATTTGGGTCACCGCCGAAGAGTATGCTTTACTTTATTCCCACCATTGATTGCCGCATCTGCTTGAAACACTCTCAGACACTCTCTCTCTTTCTCCGGCACACACAAAAGCCAAGTCATTGACATAAATAACGCTTCATTGGCCGAGCGATTTGGTTGGGTCTGTCATCGCATCAGCAAGCACAATTTAGCTGTTCTGTTAGCTTTGCCGGGCTTCCTCTTCCGCATTTGCGTGGGAAAAGCCACCCGAAAAGTGCAGCCCTTGGATGGCTTACGTGGGCGTCTGCTGACATATGCCGCTAATGGCGTCCAACTCCTACGCTCCAAATGTGTCCCGGTCCAAAAGTGATTCATGCGTTTGCCACTCTGAAAGGACTCTGACGGAGTCACAGAATTCAAGGGTTCAGGACTTGTGCCGCCACAATGATGATGCATGGCAACTAGTCATCCATATGCTTGTCCCCTCCCTCCGCTTGCTCGGCTTATCGCTGCGCATCTTTATGAGTTCTGTTTGCAATTGAAGGGCCACTTGGCTGGATGGCTTGGATGGTCTGTTATGGATGTGTGGTTTTAGATATCTCTGCGACTTGTCGCCGTTGTCATTTGTGCAGGGCAAACATTGCTCAAATGATAAATCGCTGATTTTAAGTAGCTGGCGACGCTCTAATGCCTATGGGACATTGAGGACTGGACAGCAGCAACATTTCACAATGCCAAATTTGGCGCACGTTCTGGCGCCACACTATAAGACGGCGCAGACGGACAGCCGTGCAGACACACACACACACACACACGCACACACTCGCTCCAATTATATACGCACCATATTGGCAAACGGCATTTGCGCCAATATGGACAGGTTAGCGCCTGATAAGGAGCGAGCACGCGTCGCGCCTGGCCAAAGCTGGTGCGGCTGCTGGCGCGTCGGCTCTCCAGGCGACCAACACGCGGAAGCAACAGAAGTCGCAGAACACAGTCGGTGGCCGAGGCGCAGATGTCAAAGCATTTAACTCGATTCTGCTGAAGACGACGTGCATCAATCAGACGCTTTTGTCCAATCGTCCAACAGCTGCTGCTGCTGCCTGCTGCTGCCTGCCTGCTTGTGCCTCGTTGCGCATGCGCTGCACGTGCCCCACTGCGGCAACGATTGCGTGTTGGTGGCTTTACTCAATGGAGCGCATGCAATTTCAAACTCGCACATAAGATTGTATTTCAGTCTAAATCAACGTCGATTTACGAGCTTATTGTATATAAGTATTGCCTGTTGTGCCTTCCAAGAAAATTGCCCATATGTCCAGAGCCAGAGCTAGAGTCGTAGCCCGAGGCGGAGGCAAATGATTGCCCTGTTCAAATTACACACAAAGTTGTGCACAGCCAAAACCCCAACCCTAGACAACTTTGACAAGTATTGCTAAGCAAACATGCATAAATTGATTGTGACTCTGTGTGACTGTATGTGTCTCTCTCTCTGTGTGTGTGTGTGTGTGTGTGCGAGTCTGCGAGTGTGTAATTTAACGCCCAGTCCAAGACAGAGCTCGCAGCACCGCCAAGTGTCGAACCACTTCCTTCCGTCTGCGGCCCCAGCGAGCGGCAGCCACCCCAGACGCTGTGTCGTCTCCGTCGTTTCGCTTGTCGCAATTGTTTTTGGGTTCGTGCCTGCGAATCTGATGCCACTTAAGCAGCGAGAAAAGAGCAATAACTACAACAACAACAAACAACAAACAACAAACAAGAAACACCAACAACATCATCATAAATATCATGCAAGAGCATTTTAATCGAAGTTCCTAAAGTGAATTGGAGCTGCAGAGGGAAGTTCCAAAAAATGATATATTTAGAGTCCCCTTTGATATTTCTTTTCCCATGTCCGGTAGCTCCAATTTGAAGATATAAGGAAACTTGACTTTCAATGCTCATCTGGAATATAAAAACCTTAACCAGTCTCATCTTCAAATTAAAAACACAGCATTTAAAATTTTCATATATTTTATTAGTTTTCTTGCATTGGAAAATGTTTGTTTTTTGTTTGTTTTTTTTTTTTTTGTTTGTTTAGGAGATGTTGTTTATAAGCATATTTATGTCATACATTTACAGATCCAGCCATATACATACATTAAGTAAACTTGATTAATATATCATTATTATTGGAAAAGGACAATTAGTTTTTTTTGTTTTTTGTTTGAGTGCAACTTGGACTGAACATTATAAATATTAACACAGATTTTTTGTAAGGGACTAATCCAAGTTTTTTTTTATTGAGATATATGGAATTTTTAAAGATTTTATGTTCGAGCTAGTAAGATATAGTGAAAGACAGAGAGAGAGAGATAGTTATAGATGTTAGAGAGATAGAGTTAAGTTTTGGGAAAATAGCCCAATTTGTTCTTTCAGTAGTTTATTTTGCAGTATAATAATGGGATTTAAACTAAGCAAAAATACTGTTTGTGCAATTTTCATAAATGTTTAAAGCTTAAATTTTAAGCAAAACTACAATTTGTTTAACTAACATTACAGTATGTATATATATGTATATAGTATTGTAGTTTATAAGTACACTAAATTATCGTTATCGAGTAGTACGAGTTTTATTTAAGCGATAATACACACATACATTAAAATACATCAAAAATTCAACAGACACACAAAACATACTTTCGAGTAGTACTTAGGCCAGGGGTCTAAATAATAACTTATCGTCTAAAATAAATAAAACTTATCGAAACTAATCAAAATGGCGACAACGAATGCAGATGTTGGATGTGTGTGAATAAAAGGCAAGCATAAAATGGTACACTAATCGAGTATATAACACCAGAGACTGTTGGATGTAGGGAATAAGGGGATAATGCTTAGCTTAATACTGGTGCTGTCATGGGAGTGGACATACAATCAAATTTCTTATGTGGAACTTTCTTGTTAACTTGCTACCCAAAATGTGTGGCAACAACACGGGCTGAAAGTGTTGAAACCAGCTCGGAAACTACAATTTAAAAGCAATTTGTGCTCAATTTGAGAAAAATAAAAACAAAACATATTTTTATAATGTCTGTAGCTCTTCTTTCCGATTAATCCTCTGCAGTTCAGCACGTGTCATTGTCACTTAAAAGTATGCAATGTTTTTTGCATTAGCCTGCATGAGAGAGTGCGTGTATGTGGGTGCGTGTGTGTGGGTGAGTGTGTGTGCGTGCGTGAGAGTGTGCTTGTGTGTGTATGCATAGTAACTAAATTATATGTTTAAATCCATACTCAGTGCTCAGTGTATTGGAGGCGGCGTGCGATCCGGCGCACGCGGCCTTAAGAATTTATTGGGCACATGTTTCTTGCTGTATTCATTTTCCTGCTGCTCATTCTGCAGGGGTCGCTGCTGTTGCAGTTGCAGATGCTGCTGGTGCAGATGCTGTTGGTGCAGATGCAGCTGACGTTGCTGCTGTTGCATTTTCTGCTTGCGACGTTGCGCCCTAAGTGTGCCACCAGTGCCAATGCTGCCGTTGGCGCCAATAAAGAAACTAGGATCACCGTACAAGCTGTTGCCAATAAAGTTGGACACGGTGACATTGCGACGCCAGCTGCCCATCGGGCAATTGGTGGCGGCACGCCAATCAGGCAGTTGAACGCCGATGCGTCGACACTCGTGGGCATAGGCCGCAAAGCTGTCACAGTGGCAGTTGCCCGTGGGGCACTCGCAGACGTCCATGCGACAGGAGGCGATGTAGTTGTTGGGATTAAGTTCTTTATCACAGTTACCAAATACTTCCGAGACGTCCAGTGGCCGACAGTAGAAGTTGTGCTTACGCTTGTTGCACATCGGCTGCGCCACAACATTCTCCCGTTGACGCGAGCACGACTTCGGTCCACCCACCTTCCATGAGTTGGCAAAGTGCCAAACCTCATCGTCGCTGTGCAGTCGTCCATCCCTTCCAGTCAGATCATCCCGTCCGCTGCCATTGTAATTGCCGCACAGTCCGCACAAATGTCGCTTGTATTGTGCCGGCACCGACACTTGCAGAAAATTGTTGCCATCCCACTCGATGGTCAGTCCCAGCTCCGTTGTTAGCATGATGCCACCCTCTGCCAATCGCTCGATACTCACATTGTGGCCATGCCCATTATGGCTGCTGCTGTGGTTCTTGTAAGGCAGCATCACACGAGTGCCATTGATTTTCACGCGTAGCTTCTGGCCAAGATTGATGCGCAGTCCACGTAGCTTGAGCGTGACCGTCTTGGGCCACGATGAGCGTCGTGTGCCGCGTCCATCATTTGTCAGCCGTATGGAGAAGTTGTTACCATAACAATCGGCGGCCAGCAGATATTTGCAGCTGCCCTGAAAGATAATAAAAGCCAAAGGACCATTTAGATAAAAGATTCAAGATTCAGGATATTTATACAAAAAGGAAGTTTGGAAGGAAAATTGAGCTTCTCTTAAACTACGAATAAACTCATCAACATACTTTGATGCTTGATAACTTGATTGGAAAATAAATATTCTTAAAATCTTTGATAGACGTTGCACTGAAGACTGAAGTGGGAATCTTGAAATTCATCACACTTAGCGGGTGGCCACTTTAACTGCCGCAGTCAAGATCGACAACAAGTTCAGTAATGCGAATGGGTCATAAAGTTAACTTTGCTATGCAAATCAAATGGGCATATAAAAGTCGGTTTAAACATGTAATTTATTTGCTAGCTATAGAATAGTATTATTAAATATATAATAATCAAGTGGATTTTTATATGTGCCCATAAATGTCGCTACCTATTACGCAAATCAACAATATAATTCACATACTACATTAAATACAAAAAATAAAACTTACTTGGAAACTGAAGAATTTGCCATCGAACGTTTTGAAGTGTGGATCACCGAAGACAGTGCAAGTGCCGGCGGTTTCCATGCATTTGGGACAGCATTCGCCTGGTGGTACCTTCAGCTCCTCGTTGGACCTACACTTGACCGGCTGGCAGCGCATCTCGGAGCAGCGTATGTTGCCACCAATGCAGCGACAACTGCGGCAGGCACCCATATTCCAAGTCTCGTTGTTCATATACGTGATGCCCTGATGCGAACATTCGCTCCGGACTTCGAGGACAACGCAGCGTGGGCAGCAGCCGGCCTCCTCCTGAAACTCGGGCGAACAATCCAAAATGGGGCAAGTGGCGCGCTGGCAGATCGATGTGCCATTCGAACAGGTGCAATTGGTGCAACGATCCGGCGTAAATTGCATCTTGTCGTAATACAGCTTTTTGTTGAATAAACACTTGCCTGTGGACAGGCATGGAATTTTGGCATTTAGTTGGTTAAGTGCTTGCCATTAATTGAGTTTGAGACTCACCTGGCACTGGCACAAATTCGCGATGTTCGGTGCAGCGTGGGCAGCACTCGTTGGGCAGCTGCTTCTGCTTCGTTTTGGGGCACTGCAGTATGGGGCAAGTCTTTTTGGCGCAACTCAGCTCGTTGCCGCTGCACTGGCAGACCAAACAACGATCGTCGATCGAGGCGACAACCTCTTGGCCTTCGGCAACGGTCTGGCCATTGATCTTGCAACCTGCAAAGTGTACATGCAACAACAACAACAACGAGGTACGGTTTATAAAACGTATTATTTCTTTTATTTTTTTTGTGTGTTTTTTTTTTTTTTTGGGCGTGTGCCAAGAAAATTTCCACATGTCGAAACGGGTTTCCAAGCGATCTATTTGCATAGACAGAGGGCCATTCGTCCCATTATACCCTGTATGCATAAAACTAGGTTTGACAGAGTAACATGTTGTTGGCCAAACAAAAGGAGGCAGCTTTGACTGAATCTTG
This sequence comes from Drosophila kambysellisi, assembly GCA_035042185.1. NCBI lineage: Eukaryota > Metazoa > Arthropoda > Insecta > Diptera > Drosophilidae > Drosophila > Drosophila kambysellisi. Next base: position 9,923,816 of record JAWNLS010001251.1, read on the forward strand.
ATGGAAGCTGGACTTCATCCGTCGATCACTTTCGACCATAAAACTATCCTGGTTTACCTAACCCTTAAGATCAATAACGATGGCATCATAGGATCAAAAGTTATCTAACAAAACAATTATTTGCAGGGTATCTACTAGCGTTTATCTTTTTATAATGACCGTTTATCTGGTCATTTTTGTTTTGAACGTAATGCGACATTGTGGACTTAATAGACAATTTAAAGCTCATAAATAAGCAAATCGTGCAGAGTAACAAAATAGACATAAAAATGCTGACCATCTGGGCGCAGATCGTTGGTGTTTTTTTTTCTTTTTGCGTTTTGGCTATCTGACGAATTAAGAGGCATTATTAGTTTTGGCCTCCTGCTGTTGCTCCAGCTAATTTTAGTGAGGGATGCCAAGTGAACTGGTTGACTGACTGAACTAGTTGACAAATGGCGACAATTCGGACAGTTGGAACACGCACAGATTTGGTAAGCAAAAGTGATACTCACCCTGACATGTTGGACAGCATTCGCCGGGGCGTGGCGCTGTCAACTGATTATCGTCGCACTGTGAATAACATTTCTGTGTTGTTTCGGTGACAACACTGGCGATGCACTTGTACGTCTTGCAGGGTTCCTCCGGATCGCTCCATTCAGCGCCGCTCGCATAGGGCACGCCGCGATACATGCAGCCTGTTGGTTAACCACAAATCGTTAGTTCTATCTTACATAATACTCCTCACGATCCGTCGCAACTCCCTCCCGACCACTTACCTTTGCACTTGCGACAGCAGGTGTCACTGGACTTGAGATCGAGTAGATAGCAATCATCAATGGACGGGCAGCTCTTGTCGCATTTCACAAAGCCATTCTACAAAACGAAAGGAAAAACATACGAAAACAGTTTGTTAGAAGCGGATTGCCACATAAATTATACTTGTTGACTTGGATATATGCTCTCCCTCCCCCACCCCGCTTAGCCAAGTGAGAGACTGCTGTCAAATGGCCAGCTGTAAGCTATCCTCCAAACTCTTCCACCCCTCCCCACCCAGCCCCACTCAACACGTCAAATGGCTGCACCTGTGCTTCAGCTGTGCAACATTTGCTGCAATTGCATTTGTTCAACCTGCTTGCACTCTGACCTTCAGCAGTCTTTATAATTTATGGATGCAAACGAGTCGAAATTAAATGGAATTGAGTGCACATTTCGGGGCGTGGTAGACTGCTCACAGTGGTGGCGCTATAAGCGACATTCCGGAGGCGCTATAAGCCAACTGTACAATTTTAAGAGGAACAAGAAGCAAATGGTCCTATTGAAGATCATGAAGCGGCGAAAAGAATTCCCATTAAAGTTAGAAATAAACTGAGATCCTCAGTAGTCAGAAGCAGCGACTTTGAGTTAAGAGGATTAAAGGCTAAAAGCATTAAAACAGCAGGAGTCTAATGCGATTAAGCAAAATCACAGTCAAGTTATTCACGCTGATAGCAACTTTGACCTAACAATGATGATTTCGAGTCTTATACCAATCTCTGGGCCGGGCAGCTAGCGGCTTTAACTGTCCACTTGGCCTAAACTGGCAACAGCAATAATGGCAGCAGCTGTTGCTGGTTTTGTTGTGCTTGGATATTTTGCACAATCTGGCCCAGGGTTTTTTTTTTTTTTTGTTTTTTTTTTTTGTTAACGACATGTTGACAGCGGCAAGCGGCGGCGCATTAGAATTGATGTCGATCATAAGTCAAAAGCTTGTGGCAAGGCTTTGGCAGCTTATGCAACACTCAGTCAGATACGGCAAACGAGCGGAATCAACTCAACTGAAATCAATGGGCGGCTTTAACCCTTGTGCGCAGCTGTCGCATGCATTTTGCACATGGTGACAGGTTAAAAATGTGCAGCTCTAGTCAAGATTGAAGACGGAGACGGAGACGGAGAAGTGGAGAGACTCTAGTGTTATTGAGTCTGGGGCTGCTGCTGCAGCTAATTGTAAATGTATCTATAAATCTAGATAGATGTCGTACCAAAAACAGGCAAAATATTTCACTAATTTGTATGCAGTTGCGCCTGAACAATGTCGCGACACAAATATGTGTGTGTGTGTGTGTTTGGTGTGTGTATCTGTGTGTTGCTTGTGTATATCTATGTGTGTATAATTTAGTGCAAGCAAACCAGATTGGATCTCAATTTGGATGGAACTGCTGCCGACGCCGTCGCAACGTGCAAAATTTGCAATTGTTATGAAAATTGTGTCGAGAGTTGAGTTGAAAGTCGAGAGGTATTTTAAAATTTTTTTTTTTTTTTTTTTTTTACTGTTCCGAGATTTTTATCATCGTATTAGTTTAATGGCAGTTGTTAGTTAGAATTTAAATGGCACCTTTGGAGCGGGCATCGTAACTCTCAGTGCCATAATGAAATAAACATTGACGGATTGAAAAGTGCTTCAAGATTATAAAAGCAGCAACAAATCCAAAAAGTTGACAGCCAGTTTGAAATCGGAAAATTCGAATGGAAAACGATAGAACGGCGGAAAGACAAAGTTCAAATGATCTTGAACAAATTAAGAGACAGACAGAGAGAGAGAGAGAGAGAGAGAGAGAGAGACAGATCGAAGCGTCTGGCTCACTCTGGGGCTCTATACGCATTTCCAGATGCTGTTTTATGCTTTGAAATTCTTTCTTTCTAATCTGGAACCGGTATAGAAATATTTCAGCCAACATGAAAGTTAAGCATCGCCAAAGTCGTCGTTGTCGTTGATGTGGTTGTTGTTGTTGTTGTTGTTATTGTTTGATGTTGTCTAGTAGCTGCTTGCAAAGGTTGCTATTAAAAAAAAAAGAAAAGGCGCCACGAAAGCAACCCAGCGTCCCGGACCCGGACCCGGCAGCGGACAAGCTGCTAAGTAGAGGATGAAATCTGTTGTTGTTGTTGATGTTGATGTTGTTGTTGTTGATGTTGTTGTTGTTGATGTTGTTATTGTTGTTTTGCGCCAGAGGCAATCACGAACGCCAAAGCCAAGCGTGTGTGTGTGTTAGTGTGCGTATCTATCTATGTGTGCCACAGTGGCAGAACCACATTTGCAAACGGCCTCCAACGACCTTGCGTTTGACAAAACATGATCAGTTTTAACACCGTCCATTCGGCAACCTTCACGTCTCCATCTCCGTCTCCTCACCCCAGAGACGAAGCACTCAAACCGATCGCTAGTCGCTTGCTCTTGTTGGCTGCTGAGCAACTAAACGTTTGCTAGTCAAACTTGGCCAAGACTCTTGCCAAAGAGACACTGGACGACTGTAAACTTGGTTTGGCTTGGCTGCGGCTCATAGAATATGGTAATGACGAAACTGTGCTTTTATTTTTATATTCATGTGTATATTTTGTCACTTGTGGGCTAGTAGAATTTGCCTGGTAGCTATTTGGCTATAACTGCTTCGAAACGAAGCTGGAATTTCTTTTAATTAACATCTGTATGAATTCTTTAAAGCGAGTAATGTGGGATTTCCTGTTCTCTCCGAAGATATATTCCTCGATCATAGTCAGTTTATGTTATTATCTTGGATTTTTTATCTTTGAGAATGGTGGGGTTTTAATTTTGATTGCAATCTGTTATTGTAAATTATCCATTCTATGATAATTTAATTATTTATTATTTAAGATAACTGGTCTCACTGAGTCACCCTATTATAGAAACAGTATCTTCTCACCATCCACTATTTACTCTAGCATTTTTGTTTAGTTTGCAGCAAAAAAATTTAATTTGTGAATATATATCGTAAAAAATGCGGTAAATAGATGGCTCAATCAGCTAGCTGGAATGCCTAGACAAGCATAAAAAACAGAGAAAAAAAAACGCTTAAATCATAGGCCATTAGAATGTCAATGTGTATTCAGCATAATTTTCGCATAAACCCCAAATTTGTTAACAAATTTTGGCGCAAAGAACGCGAGAAAAACACCCCCGATGAAATGAAAACTCAACAGACACCAGACAGTTAACATAAAATCACTTTGATTGTCCTTGGCGGGATGGGGGAAGGAGAGGTGCTTGGAGTAGAGGACAACTGACAGGATTACGCATACATGTGTGTACTTAATACGCGATATATATTGAGATAATAAACGTTAGTCATAAAATTCAGGGAATCAGCAAATATTAAGCACAATGCGAATGAAAAGCGAATGTGAATGAGTGCGAGTGTGAATATAAATCTGAGTATAAGAGTTTTCACCATGAATAGAATAGTAGTCATAAATTGTGTGCGAAATTACAGCTAAGCACATTTGGCTGGCCAATTTAGTGTGTCGCTTTCATGGAGCTTTAAGAGCCAAGTGGCTTTGGAGCCGGCAACAAAAAAAAAACACAAATAAATGCGTTCAATCGATGCCATCATGAACATTCAATGACTGTGCGCAGTCGCAGCAAGCGATCAGCTCGAGAGTGAGTGAGAGAGAGAGAGAGGTTGAGCGGGAGATGGCGAGCGGGACAGATAGCTTAGTTAGAGCAGGCGCAACGCATGGCGCCATCAACTTAAAGTGAGGTGGCGCCAGCATTGTTTTTTCCTCTTTTTTTTTTTTAATTTTATTTTGGTTTTTTTGTTTTTTTTTTTTTTTTTTGGTTACGCCCACTTGATGAACAACAGCAGCAGCAGTAACAACAACAACAAAACAATGGCAAGAACAACCACAATAGCCGCAGCCGCAGCAGCAGCTGCTTCATAACTTGAGGCTAAACAAAAATCGATCGATTGCTGGCTGCGCTGTCGCCGTCGCGAAAGCTTCTTGGCGCTCAAATTGGAGCAGCGGCGTTTAGCAGCGCTTAGCACAAATTAGCAACAGGCATGCAGGCAGCCAGGCAGAGCCAGGCAGAGCCAGGCAGCAGCAGCATTAGCAGCAGCAGAGCAGCATCAGCATCAGCATTAGCAGCAGCAGCAGTCTGGCAACGCTAGGGACAGCACGCGCTGCTGTTAATGCTGCTGCTGCTTCGGCTTCGGCTGCTGTTGCTGCTGCTGCGGCTGCTGTCGCCGCTTAATGACGACACGACACGCCGACTTTTGCGGCCTGTGCTTTGTGTTAGCAGCACCCGTCGGTAGCCGTTGACGGCGACAAAAAACACGGCGCCAAGTGTTTGTCAAACGATCGGCTAACCTGTGGTTAACGTTTGTCACGTCGCGACGTCGCAAACCCGTTGGACGACTTTGCATCATAACAATTTCTGTCGAACGGCCACTGAAAAAAAGCCAAACAAATGCAAACCATGCGAACAAACATTTCTGTGCTAAACAAAAGCAAACCACTTACTTAGTAGCGCTACTATCTTTAGAGCAAGCCTCATTAGCGTACTTTACCCTAACGTTTAACGTTGCCAAGAGTGCTATGCTGAATTTTAAACAAATTTATATAATTGACTTGAGCTGTTTCGAATAATTATATATATAAATAAAAATTTTAATTATCGATAAATATCAATTGCTGGTTGGCTGCTTTTGTGACTGTTTCCAAGTTTTTCTTTAGTTTCTTTAGTTTTTCCATGATGTTCTGACCTTAAGCCAGTTCCTTCAATATCAAATAACCTAGATTATGGAAAAATTACGCATACGAGCAGATATCCTAAGCTTTTAATAATGTCCACATGTAATACCCATTATCTCTTCTATCTCCTTGTCCGCCTATTTCTCATTTTCTGTTCCTGTCCAAACTTTTGGCATTGCATTTTTGGCTGTCGCAATTTAGTTGCTCTCTAATGTAAAAATTTGAAATATTTTTAGTCTCTTTTGGCGGGGGGGTGGGATTACGCAAACATTTGCTGGCCGCGTCTGGCCATATTCACAATAAATCCGTTCCGCACATGTCCTGGCTGGACACTGGCGTCGCTCATGCAGCGCGCCAGACAGCGCCAGCGACAAGGCTCCGCATGAGATTTATTCAGTATTTGTATTTTATTTCATAGAGTCTTCCAGTTTTGTTGGCGCAGCTCCTTGGAGCCGCCTTTACGCATTACGAACTTATAAATAAAGTTAAGCATTGCAAAAGAGAGAATTTTAATGTGACCCCTGTTGACCTACCTGGCATGTGCATTTGAAGCATTTGGTGTTTGGTATTACATCGATTTGCACCTCTTCACCTTCATTGGAGCAGGATTCAATAGCACCTGTAAGCGAAAAAAAAAACAACACATTAGAATAGGAATTGATAAAAGTCGAGTTTTCCAGTGTTGAAGTTTGCTATTCGAAATTCCTAAGCAAACTGAACAGTCATAAATTCATGGAAAAGTCTCTCAACAACTGCGATGTCTAGCAAATAAGAAGCAACCAAATATTTAATTTTCAATCATGTGTAGCCGGAAATTGCTCACTGACTGAGATGTTATCCAGCACGTGACCCGCAGCGCCGCCCCAACCAAAAACCAAACAGGTCAATGAGATTAGACCACTTTATCAGCATTCCTCGTACACCTATTTGAATGTATGAGTGAGTGTCAGTGAGTGTGAGTGTGTGTGTGTGTGTGTGCAACCAAACATGCCCTGCTAGATAATAAAGCAACACTCCTACATCTGCCTCACCTCCTTTTGCAGCCTGCATTTTGGGTTAGCCTTTGTTTGGTTTACCTTTTTCTTTTGGCACCGGCGCTAAGTCAAAGTAGCAAGCGCCGCATGTTAAACATGTTGAAGAACACAGCAAAAAGAACAAGCTAGGCTGCTCACTAAACATATGCTCGACTACACTCTACCCTGCATATCAGTTTTTATACACATATTCCCTAATCAAATGTAAGAAATATTTAAAACTACAATGAAGAAGCGCACGAGACCAAATCTATGTATTAACTGAACAGTATATCGCTCTTAAGGATCAACTATAAGTTGTCTAACCTAATAACCCTAATGACGAAATATTTGTGTACAGGGTATTGCAAAGTAACAATTCGAAGCGATACAAAAATGAAAGGCAAGAAGGCAAACGGAAACGTTGGCACAGCGACCCCAGGCTGACTTGCAGGGACCGTCCCGTTGCCCGGGGCTGGCTTTGTGGGACCACCTGCAATGTGCTGATAAACATACACACAAGCATACACACACACACACACACAGGTACAGCACGACACAGACTCTGTGTTTTCGTTGATAAATGAAGACGCCGGCGCTACACACTCAGAGAGAGAGAGAGATGTACAAACAAAAAAAAAAAAAACCTAAAGCACACAAAAGGCAAAGAGAGATGCAAAGATGCAGATACAATTGTAGATGCAACAATTTCAGGGCTGCAGCAGCCAGTTCTGTAGGCGGTTTTGATCGGTTTTAGACCCTGCTCGACATTATCATCGTTTGTATCTCTTTGTTTTCTTAAGCTTCTACACGATGTGGCTCTTATTGATGTTGCTGGTGGGGCTTCTCTTCCTGTTATGCGTTTGTGTCCTGCTGTGCCATTTTGGGACCACCTTCATTCATAAACAAATCCATTGGTGCTCATATGAAGTAGATAATTTATTTTGTGCTTGTTAGAAATTATCTATGTGGACACGAAGACGGAGTCTTAGATGGAGTATTCCCTTCTCTTTTGCCTGTCCATCTAGCGGGGAACAGTTAATGAACCTTGGTTCAAGTAACGCGATATCGGAATTGCAATATGTATATCTAATTTATGCGATTTTTTATGTCATTTAACACACTCGAATGCCATATAAAAAAACCCACTCAATATTTTTAGAGAACACGAAAAAAGAAAAGAAACAAAAATATCTCTACAAAAAAAAATTAGAAAACAAGTAAGAGTTATCTAGTTGGAAGCGTGTGACTATCAGATACCCTGTACAAGTGAACATATGATATTCTCTGGGATTCCACAGTAGAAATAATCGATGCACTGACTGATTTTATATATATATATTTATAGTTAGTAATGCCTTCTTCTGCCTGTCACATGAATTTCGATAACTATAAGATACCCATGTTAGCCAATTCGAATGAGTACAGGGTATAGAATATAGAAAATAAAACTAAAAAATACGCTCAGTAGCTGTTCAGTTGGACAGCTGGCGACGCTGGACGCTGGACGCTGGCGTCGACTGATTAATCACAATCACAGATTAAGCGCCAGCGCGAAACAGCGACGGCAACGTGTAGGGAGCGCCAAAGCGGCACGTGTGGCCAATTGGCTAGGACAAGGGAGGAAAGGGCGTGTGCATGGGAATGAGAATGAGAATGGAAGAGCGATAGGTAGGCTAACGCCCGACTATATAGCAAGAGCTGCTCGCAATGCTCAGCTCTCCGTTAAGGTGAAGGTTAACAAGTTGCAGGGTGAATCTGTCGAAACCAATCGTTGTTGGCATCTGTTGGTGGGTCAGGTGACTTGTCTAACAATCTTTTCAAATCCATGGAAACAATTACAATCATCTCAGAAAATAAGATCAATAGCGAATTGACTACGATTGTTGTGATCTGAACTATATAATAACTATATATATCAAATGAACTTGGGCTTTTTATGATTAAACAAATAGTTTATGTATTAAGACTCTAAACTAGGCTATTTACTAAAACTAGGCTATTTAGCTTAGCTACTAGTATTATATTTGATGATGTCCACTCACCTGTGAGGCCATCGTTCACTCCAGCTGCCACAGATTCCATTTGAATCAAGGCAATGATGACAAAAACTACGATTGTAAAAATTGGGCCAAAAATATGTCGGTGGCTCCCGTTGTTTTTGTGCCTCTGCTTTTGGCCTTGACATTGTGTGTTGTGGATTGTCGTCACTGGTGGTTGTTGTTGTTGTTGTTGTTTTTGTTCCTGCTGGTCACTTAAAGACGTACAACATTTCCACATTGTGTTAGATTTGCAGCACATTTTCGCAATTTATTGGCGCTAGTTCACAGAAATTTGCATCAGTTTTTTATTAGTAGAAATTAATCTTTTGTTGTATTCCTGGTAGCAGTTGTTGTTGTTGTTGTTGTTGTGGCTGGTCTTGAAATATTGCTGAAAATATAGTGTTAAAAAAAGATCAGATCGGTAATTTTAAAAATATACAGCTAAGGCGCAAAAATAGAACTGAAAATAGGAACATTTGATTTTGTTTAGAAATATTTGTGTGTGCAGGTGTTTTATACTACTTTATTGATATTGTTGTTGTTGTTGTTTTTGTTTTTGTTTTTTTTTTTCATAAATTGTGAGATAAATTTGTTTCGGGATAAACTAATGCAAGCTGGTCGTCAGGCAGTCAGTAAGACGGTTCTGAACCAGCCAAATGATTTGCACTTGCCGCCTAAGGTCTAAACGTAAAACATTTGCTGCTAACTGATTTGTTGCTATATTTTTTCGAGGTTTTCAGTATTGAGTTTTTCGGATTTTATGATGCCTATCAAGATGAGGCCATTCCAGGCCAGGCCAGTCGGCACATATATTACTATTTTGGCTTTTACCACACCACGAAATTCTGCGAATCATCTTGGCCTGGTCAACATCCATCGATTTTGCACGTACGCCCAAATTGTAAACTCCGTTGGCTATTGGCCAATTGTTCGAAATCTGTCTCTGTCTATCTCGATTTGTCTTTATGGCAGCTCTTAGGTGTTAGACAACTTGGACATTATTTGTTGCGATTTATGATGTGTGTGTGTGTGTGTGTGTGTGTGTGTGTGCGTTTGACTGTTAATGCGTGTGTGTGTGTGTGTGTGTGCTACAGGTAACGCCAGCTGATAAATCTCTCTATGGTGTTCTTTGTTGTACGCCGGGTCATAAAAATGTTAATGATTTTTGCGTCTGGCGCCAGGCAATATTGTAATGCTTGTTTGACTTATAATTAATTTCATTTTGGTCTCCCTCCGCATAATTTTTATTATTTGTCTTTATTTGTTGTCTTGAGCAACACCGAAACAAAATAATAAGAAATAAAAAAAAAAAACAAAAATTCAACCAAAAACCACATCAAATTCTGCTCAAGTTTATTGACTATTTAGCTTCAAAGTGGCGCCAACATTTGGCCGCTATTTCGCATGAAAGCGGATGCTAAGACTCGATATCAATAAATCGGTGAATCACTAATCAGGAATCTCCCAGTAAAGTGTATCGTAATATTTAATTAAGGTGCATATTACGAATTGGAACAGTGATTGAGAACACTGATCCACATCTTATACAGACTTTCTCTCTCTCTCTCGGTCTCCCTATCTCTCTCTCTCTCTCTCTCTCTATCTCTGTGAATATCAATTTCCCTTTCTGTGAGAGATCTTTCCTGAGGCACCCTACTGCTGGCTGCATTAGCATGCACCGAACTGTGAGATTATCATGCCAAAAGCGGTGTTTGACCTAACAATGTTATAAATGACAGCCATTTCAAAAATTGTCACACAAAACAGATAACGTTCTATACTAAATACAATGAGCATATAGACAATATATATATATATATACATATATGCTAATTTCTGCAATTGATAAGATTCAGAGCGCCGACAACGCATTTCGCAGAAAAAAAACGGAACCTCATTTTAGCTGGAAACAATGTTGTTGGGGTCTCTGTTGATGTTCCCATTGTTGATTAGCTGCAATTTGTCACTGCATTGCTGTTGACAAGGACATGTATGTATATAATTTATATATAGAACTATATATACTATATATACTACGTATGCGAAGCATCTGTTCTCACATACTGTGCAACTCTGCAGATGCAGTAGGGTATATCAATAGAGAACAATGAATGTAAGCAGAAGATTGAGAAAAGTCTTAACTATTTTGACAGTCAGACAAGGTTTACTATTTTAACTCTACAAAATACCTTAAAATACCATTGTTTTATATGGAAGCATGTTTAATTTCATACAACATTACAGAATATGTATATCAAATTAAAGAAATCTCTTGGGAAACCAAAGTAAATAAATGTCTAATAAATTATTTCATAATTCTTAAGTACTGCGTAGCTTTGTGAAATATATGTATAATGCCATTGCTAAGTAAACAAATCATTGTTACAAATGAACAGATGAACCCTAGAAATCAAGAGTCAAGCCAAAACTTAAACAAAGAATTTACTACGCAATTTTTTGTTGTTCTTTGGTTTTTGTACTTTGTGGAGAACTTAAGAGCACACAAGTTGGCATTGAAGTGGCAAAACCCCAACAATAGCGATAGTTTTGTCGAGTATCTTAACCAGAGTTCCAATGAGAACCTTGTACTTATCATTTGCCACAAAAAAAAAAACAAAATAATAATAATAATAACAAAAACAAACATGGAAAGAAAAACAAATGGGAAATATTTGAATCTGAGGTTGATGTGCGCTTGAGAGCACTTGTCATGGCTTGTTCTCGTTTATAAATAGAATTAGAGCTGGCAGCAGGGTAAAAATTAGCGAGCTATTTTTTTTTTTTTTTTAATTTAAGACAAGTTACTATAAGCGCTTTGATTTAATTGATCGCCCAGCGGCCAATTGCATGACGACGCGTCGCGGGATTCGTGCCAATTAAATGCTAGGGCACGCGAGGTGATGTGGCGGGTTCGAGGGGTCAGTGATTATGGGGTTTCGGTTACAGTTTGCAACTGGTTGGAGGGTGGGAGGAATTCTAATGCCGTCAAACTGGCGTCAAGCTGGCGTCAATCTGGCAATTAAGATAAGCGGCCTCAGGGCCTGTCCCTTTTATGGCCCAAAAGGGGCGCAACAAATTGCCCGAACGCCTTAAAAAAAAGGGTTCACACAGGCCACGCAGACAGCTGTCTAGACAAGGTCTAATGATTTGCGGTAGGTACATGCAGCAGCAACAGCAGCACGTAGACAGGTAGCCCAACTGTATTCCGGGTAGTGTAGTGTAGTCTGTGCAACACCGGGCTTATCGCCGCAGCCCAACAGAATTCCACTTAAGAACTTGGTCATTAGGCGTACTGCAACTTTTTGTTTTTTTTTTTTGCCAATTACGCGTTTGTTGTGGCTGCCTTTTAGATCCTGCTTCTTTGGTCTGCTTGTCGCCGGCTTTAATTCAATTAAGTGTGGAATTTTTTTCGGGTCTTTACATTAAAGCCAAGATCAGTTAGTAAGCCAGAGGGACAGGGCCAAAGATAATAAACAAATGGCGCCAGCAACAACAACAACAACAACAACTTTGGCAAATCATGCAAATTGCTCAACAATAACAACAGCTAAAAATACAAAATAAAAAAAAAAAACTACAAGACACGATTCGTATCTGGCTAACAGCGCCGTGGCCGGCCGATGAACAAGTTGGCTCTGCTTGGCAACTTGGCAAACTAATTTCAATAGATTTGCATATTGAAGTCAGTTTGCCACAACAATGAGACGGCTGAAACGCACATTTGTCAACGTAGCGGGCTCAGGGCAGGGCCAAAAGCAGCTCCGAGACGGTGTCTTAGCCAGGGCCAGAAACAGGCAAACGTTATTGGTACAATTTAATGCGACAAGCGGCGATTACAACTACAGCAAATGAAGACAACAACGATGACGTTGACGTTGACGATTGCCCAAACAAAAGACAACAACAACAACGACAAAAGCCGCAGCAGCAACAGCAGTTAACAAAATTTATGCCAACAGACCCTATAAAAGGGTCCTCCGACTTGCCCCACACGACTGCATTTTCAGATTGAAATTGAATGCAGGCAAACGACATAATAAAGACACAACAGCAACAAAAGACAACAACGACAACAACAACAACAACCACACATTGAAAGCTATGAAAACAACGATACTCAGCTCTGATTGCTATAAACCTGTCTTTGTTTTTATTGCAGTCACTGTAGACCATAACCCTAGCCCAAGTTCCAAAACATATTCATACCTCTTAACAATTGTGTTGGCAATCCGTGAGGCACACCACTCGATCAATAATCTCAAATAGAAGGCAATATGCCAAAAGGTTTTTTTGAAATTGTTGGCCAAAATATGTCAAAATATATCACTTGATAATGTGAGTAATTGGAAAGCAATAATATGTCGTTATTATGTAATTGATAAACACTCGATATTGGCAAAACTGAAATACATTTCAGCTCAAGCAGTTTCACAAAATTATTCAAATTCTAAAATTTTTTTATTTTCTCTACATAAGATTATAATAATCGAATAAGTGTGATTTACAAACCATGGATTTAGTTTGTAGTTGCGGGAAGCCGATTATTTATTGCTGAATCAGAGCGATTTAAAGATAATTTTGATCTGTGCTTCCTGTTTTGGTCAAACTGGCAGTTGACAATTGGCAATACATGAACTTTTACTTAGTCATGGCTATACGAGCTGCACAATTGTCGCAATCTGGTCCAGCCTTGCCTTATTTGTATTCTAAATTTGAATATTGCAAATAGCCCACACACACACAGAGAACAACTGTCACATATATAAATATATACATATGTATATATATATATATGAATAAATCCATTTGTATCTACCATGCAGATAAATATTTGAGTTACTCATGTTGTTCATTTGAAATGCTCAACATATGAAGAGCCATTGTTGAAATTTGAGTATTATTAGTAATTTTACCGCAAATTCTATAAATAGAACACAACAATTAATTGATACACAGACAGTGGAATAAAGTCGTGTGTAGTTTTCATATTTATAGAGCGGTGCGGTGCGGTGCGGTGCGGGGCGTGGCAGATCAGCCAGCTGACAATATTCACTTATGCGGAAGCCCACCAAATGCATAGCCAATAGAGTTTTTAGAGAAGGGACCAGCCACAGCTTGCACAACATTCCAGACACACACACACACACACACATACATACACACAATGGGCAGTTGACAAAAAAAAATGTCTTCGAATCGCTTAAGCGATAACAAAAAGCGATTTTCCAACAATTTGTGTGTTTATTGTGCAATTATTTTTTTCGGGCGAAAGTTAATCAAAAATTACATATAAAAATGTATTTTTTTCAAAACCGGATTTATTGATTGGAAGATGAGCACCGTTCACAATCTGGCAGCAGCAGCAGCAGCAGCAGCAGCAGCAGCAGCAGCGCCAGCAATCGGCGATTGTAGCTGTAAACAATTTTAGAAATACAGCGAGAAAATAAAAGAAGAAGAAGAAGACAACAACAAATTAGACGATATATGGGAATTCCAACGTGTGACGCGACAAACCCGAAATTTCGCTGTTGTTGTTGTTGTTGTTTCGTTGTATTTGTTGTATAAAAAATGTATTTGTGTAGATTTTGCAAGCCGCTTCTGGCACATTTTTTTAATGACAATGCACAAAAGCAGCAGCTCTTTAAATTATGCACAAATCCTATGGCAACCTATCGAATTGAAAAATTGTCCAAAAATTATTTACTAATTTTAACTAAATTTATATGAGATTTATCCAAAGATCGTATGCTCATATTGTTAATAACAAAAAAAAAACAATATTTCTCTATATTACTCTTCATATAAAAGAGTGATTGCTACAGGGAAACGGCGTTTTCTTACAGGGTATCTTTAAGGTAAGCAGCGCTGAGTAGGCCATGATCAGTTCTTACTTGTTGCTGTCTATCAGATGGAATCGTTTTAGCCGCTTGTGTGTGTGCGTGTGTGTAAGTGTTTGGGCCATATGACGTCGACATCCATGTATATAGTATGTGGATATTATTCAACAATCAGAATGGTTTTCACAGTCAAATTTATTGATTAACACGCAAATGCGAATTGTTTGCATATTTTCGTTTCAAAAGACAAACAACATCAAGACACACAAATCAACAGATACATAGAAAAAAACATAGCTACACAGATACTAGATAATGGATCGAATAGCTCAAGGAACGGGTGTGTTCTATGTTTTGCTTTGTTTGATATTTTTTTCTTTCACACTCTATTTCTCTCTCTTTCTCTCTCTCTCTCTTGTCTCTTGCTGAAATTGGATATGCCATAAAATGTTACTTATAAGTATGTTAAGCGTGGAGCTTAGGAATTCCAGTGACATGATTCAGATGTTTGTTCACTTCCGTTTTCAAAAAAAAAAATAAACGATCGGGTTCACAGTGCAGCAGTCACAGGTGCTCCTCAACCCACAGTCCAAGATTATCCAGCCCCCTTTCGAAGCGTGCAGAATACGGAGACCACGTTTATAGAGCGGTTCGTTGCTAAAGTCTTTCGTTTGGTATTCGAGTTGTTTTTCTTTTTTTAATTGTTGTTATTGTTGTTGTTGTTGTTTTGTCTATGGGTGCTCGTCTCGTGGTCTCGTGTTTAGCTTGGTGGACGGACTCCACACACAGATCCGTATCGCTTAATGTGTCTGTTAATTCACGTTGATGTGCTCATATATCTTTTGTGCTACGATTTCATGTTCTGACTTCGACATGCGAGCAGCTGGCAGCGGATTGTGGGGACGGTGGCATAAAGCATTGGCATCCGAGACCAGCAGATAGCCAGCGAACCCAGACCCAGAGCCAGACCCAGACAAGTGGACCGTCTGTGTGACAACATGCAAGCAACAACAACAACAACAACAACAATAACAACAACACGATCAGTGCCCACTTTGCGGTTCTATGTGAAAACGTGTTGCAGTTGTTATACCAATTGTTGTTATTGCCGTTGAGTAACTGCAGCTGCAACTGCCACATTCAACCTGCTACTACACAGTTTGTCTATTTATTTATTTTATTTTGGATCATCATCATCATTATCCTCATCGTCTTGGAGGTGTTAATTAAATGTGTTCCAGCTATTCGTACAATGACTGATATCTGTTAAATCGTGTGTGTGCTCAATATTTACAAAATATTAAATGCAATTGTTTATTATATTAATAGTGAAGCAAGCTTAAACTTCCTAATCATCTCTTTAAATGTCTAAAATGGATTGTGATTGTAAATAAGATAATACTGTGAATACTACACGCTAATACTGTAAGTTCTGTACTCTAAATCTCAGCATATTCCATGCAGCTCGCCCATTTGGCCAAGTTTGTTGCCAACTCGTCTGTAATTTATTTCAGGTCAAGCTAAGTTCCACTTGCCCCGAGTATTTTCAGATTCTTGTAAGAACGTACATTTATCTTGGCTCGTTACTTTAATAGCAATTGCTGTTAGTCAAGCTTGATTAAGATTACTAATACGCCGCGTGGTGCCTTGTACTATGTGCATGCTGTCTGTTATTTACTGACTTCCATTGCAGCAGCTTGCCAGACAAAATGGCGGCAGCCAACGCACACACACACACACACACACACACAGAGAGACAAACACTAACTGCATGTTGTGTGTGCCATTTAACTTGACAAGCTCATTTGTTGCTGCAACAAGAGCAACAACACAGAGCAAATTCATATGCGTTGCAAACAAGCACATTTGTTTACAATATTTATTCATTTATTTATTTACTAACGCATTCTTATTGCCCCGATCCCACAATGTCAGCTACATTTGGCATTCAACACAAAAACGCCTGAACAAAACAAAAAAAAGAGTGCTCTAGTCGAAAGTGCGATATAAAAAGATACTCTGTGAAGATACTTTTTTATGTTCATTGTCTGATTATATTACTTTTTACTCATTATTGCTTTTCTTACAAAAGACCAATTTAGTATCAATGGAAGAAAGGCGCTGACATTACTAGTTCTATTTATATTCTTTATTGTCATAAACTGTCTCTGTCCACTCGGCCATATGAACTCATCCATCAATTTCTAAGAGTTTGAGATACCCAATGTAGTTTATGGGTACTCATCACATTACGCAAATAAACTTTATTATATTATTATATATTTTGACATCTATTTCAACTGAAAGTTTCATAATAATAAGCCCCAATGTTATTCAAAAATATTGTGACGTCTGTAAAACAGTTTTAAGCCTAAGCTCGAAGAATCAATTGTTGTTGCTGTTATTGTTGTTAAGGTTTCTGGTTGATTTCATTGGCAACAGTAACGTTATTTATATGTATATGTATTAATAGCCGATTATGGATTTCTTATGCTAAACTGATGAAACTTATAAAACTAAAACATCAAAATGGAAGCAAATTTTGTGATAATCATATGTTAATAGCAAGACTGCTGAAGTTGCTGCTGCTTCTGCTTCTGCCATAAACCTACTAAGTTATGTATTGATTTGCGTATTACGATGTCGCTTTGAAGCATACCACATGCCAACCAAATTTACAGTACCAAAAATCTGAAAAATTTTAAGCTAATATATGTACATATATATGTATATAGGTGTTGGTCAAACACGTGACAAGGCAACCAAACAATAAAAACAAAAATGTCAATGTAAAAATTAATGATATTAAAGAAAAAGTCGGAAAGCTAGTCATGTAGGTAATGAAATTTATTAATAGTAATGGAAATTATTTAATAAAACTACACTCGGAAAAAAACCGTACTAAAGTGAAGTAGCTCAACGAGATGTGAAACAACTAAATTATAGAAATTTAATAATTATTCTAAAAGTTTGTTTATGTGCATTCTTAAACAACTTATTCTTATTCACAATATTAGCAACAAAAAAAGATAGTGTTAATAAATTATAAATTTTTTTTGTGAGTGTATATAATATTGTAAACAAAGCAATTGCAAGTATTGTTAATTCTTTCAGATTTAATTACTTAATTAAATGAGTCTGTAAAATGTTATTGCTTAAGTAATTAGTGTCATAAAACTAATACACTAAGATCAATAAAAAAATATATGTATATTTATTTTTTCTATATCGCGCACACAACTAAACTTCCCATACGCTGCCCACGCTTGTGGCACATACTTTAAGCACCTCGTAAAGCTTTTTAGATAAAAGTGTACCAATACATGTGTGCTTACACACACACACACACACACAGAGGCATTTATGTATATTGTGTTAAATGCAGCACGCCGCACAGTCTGCCACAATTTGAAGTGGGCCATTTATAGGCTTATCTGCCTCTGCCTCTGTTATTGTTTTTGTAATTATTAATTAGTTTGTGTTTGACTGCAACAAGCAGCCAAATAGAAAAAAAAGGGAAGAGGCAAATTGGTTCAGTTTTGCGTGTCATGGCGAAATTATCACAAGAGAGCCGTGTGTGTCACTGTGTGTGTGTGTGATTGTGTGTGGGAGTGATAGTGTGAGCAAGTGTGTGTGTGTGTATATATGTTGTGCATGACGCAGACATCGCTTTAGTGGGGGGCACATGGTGAAATTGCAATGCAGACGCCGTCGTCTACAACCTGCTTGATGACGCATGGCCCTTCTGTGTGCTTGTGCTTATCTGAGGCATAGAAACATATGGCGACAAAGCTGACGTCATTAGGCCGCTGGCTGAGAACTACCCCCGAAAATGCTTGCCTCAGTTTCATATCAGTTAAGACAACCGAATGCCATCTGTCACTTGGCTCAGTGGCTTTAACACTTGGATTAAGTAAAAAAAAAAAAACAGAATAATAAAAAAAAAAAAATACAAAAAAACAACCAACTAACAACTACAAGTTGGCCATTACAGCTACCAGCTGTGCAGCCATCCACATCCACGTCCACATCCCACGCAGTCAATTAAGAGTGCGCCTTTGGCTATTGGGTTACACACTTCAACTTGCGCCTGGCCTGGCCATTGCCAGTCCGTCAGTTCGTCAGTCAGTCATTTAGCCGTTCATTTGGTGCTTTTCCTTCTCTTTTTTTTTTGTAGTCAGCATTTAAAATTATTTATTAGGAACAACAGTCGAAGTGGCAGGCTCAAAGAGCTGCAACTCTCTTGCCTGGTACACAATAGTTGAGCCGGCGCGTATTTAAGGTTTTTTTTTTTTGGGTTGTTTTGCACTGTTTTTGTATATATTTTTTTTTTTTGTTATTTCCTAGCAGTTGTTTTGTTAACTGGGGAACACTGTTTGACTCTGTCTGTGGCTCTTGCCTCTGGGTTTTGCCAGTCAAACGAGCCAAGCCGGCCCAGGCGAACGCGTTTAGATCGGCGAACGGCAAAACGGCAAAAACGGCTAAAACGACGACGGCGTCTGGCGCTTGCCGCTTGGCGACAGCAATTTACCTTTAAGCAAATGCAAAAGTATGCGTAAAAAAAAGTAGTCAACAACCAACAGCCCAAACAACAATAACAGCAACAGCAACAACAACAACAACATACTCACACAGAGAGGAGTCTATAAATAAGCCAAAAGCCAAAAGCAGCGCCATAAATCATTGGAAGACACACGAGTGTCGAGTTATTATGCGATCATATTTTAATTGCCGGATTATTATTATGCTGAGGACTCTGCCAGAATCAGAAACAGAAACAGACACAGAGGCAAGGACAGAGACAAACACAGAGACACAGGCAGAGGTAGAAACGCTCCAGACCCAATGGCAGTCCAAGTCCAAGTCTGTCCCAGTCTGACTCCAAGTCCAAGTCCGATTGCGAGTCCGAGTTGGAGTCGGAGTCGGAGTCACAGCGCCAGTTCGTGAGAGCAGCTACTGCAAACTAGACCAAAGCAAAGAAAACACCTGCAGACCGCCTGTCTCTGGTCATGTCTATGCTTGGACAGGTGCGTGCACCAAAAAATAAGACAACAACAAAAACAAAAACAAAAACAAGAAAGCTCATTTCATTTTTTCCGGCCGAAGCTTAAATACCCTTGAATTTATGAAACCTTGAGTCTTAGCCAGCGTTAGCTCTAAAACTAAAATGTTGCTTTAATTATATAGGACTCTGCTCTGGATATAAGAGAAAATAATATACCTATAAGTTTGTTTAGCTCATCAAATAACAGTTTACATATGTCTTAAAAGAACAATCAAGCCCTCTCTCTGAAAGGGTGTAACAGTACTGAAATGCAGTTGCAGTTGCACTGTTGAGCCTGCAACTGAGCAAACGAGTTGAGTTGTTGTTGTTGTTGGTTGTTGGTTGTTGGTTGTGTGTGCGTGTGTGTTGGCAAAACAGGTATGGTTGCATTTTTACCATAAGGCGAACAGCAAATGCAACAAAAACAAGCAAAAAAGCAACACCTAGGCCCAGAGAGCCTGTCCAATTGTCGTTGTCGTCTAAGCTGACTGTCATCCAACCAACTGCCTACTGTCCAGCCAGCAAATGCGGTCTTTATAGCATGTCTATACTGTCCAGACTGTCTGCTCTGGCCAGAAATGCCAGCAAATGTGTCTGCATTCATATTTACTCCGTAAGCCATGTTAAAAAAAAAAAACCCCTTCAGGCTACAATCGTCAGTTCCAATCCCAGTTCCACATGTCGGGTCCCATCCCAGACTGTGCCCAGTTTCAGATATTACTGGTAACTGCGTACGCAGTTATTACCAACATTTCATACAGTTTTTTTTTTGTTTTTTTTGTTTTTTTGTTTTTGTTAATGCATTTTTTTGTTCGTCTCTGCTTGATGTCATATTTTTTTCATATTGTTTTTTTGCTGTAATTCTCGGATACTTTGTTGCGTTTAATGAATGCATTGTAATTCTTCAAGTTTTAGAGTTACATATTCGTAATACTTATGAACGACAGGAAATTGTTATCTTTTTTATTGAATAGATAAATATATATATATATATAAATAAGTATGTATATTTTGTAGACTGAACTGTCTGTGTCAATTCTAAGTAATTGTATTTAAAACGTGATTTTTAGTCACTTATGACATTTAATTGTTGATAGCTATATTCATGTGGGACAGGCGAAATTTGACACATTGTTATTAATGAGCCAAACAATGTGATTCATTCCCGTAAGCTATAGATACACAATTGTCAAGCTAACAATACTATTCGACTGTGATAGAGCCACAACCATGAATACCTTGTAATTGTGCAATTATCGCTTGATAGTCACCATCGGTTATTATGCTATTTAGTCTACTTGCGAAATTCTAATATGCGTACTAAATTAATATATGGAACTGTAAAATGACAATCACGATAAACTATCAATTCGATTAAACTTTAAATGAACTTTGCACCAGGAATTAACAAATGTTGCAGCAGAATTGAAAAATATAAGAATACAATTTATTTAATTTTAAGATATGGTAAATATGGCAAATAAATCATTTTAAGTTCTGTGATTTCATAAATAATATTCGTTATGTTTATGCTGAGTCAGCATGAAAAGGCGGAAGCTATTTTGCATTTATTCTAAGGTCTCAAAGGAATCACATAAACATTATAAAATTCAAACAGAAATTGGCGTTTTTAGGAAAATTTAATTTTGAATAATCTTATTGTTTATAGCTTCTCATATGTTGAGAAGAATTTCCAACGTAGACTTAAATTCGACACAATGAAGTGTATGTTGTTTCCTATGAGACATTTCTTTTTAATTGAATCGAATTAAAATAATGTGTAAAGTTATGTATGCAATAAAAATGCTTTCAGTTCAGCATTGCATATAATTGGCTAAAATATTTTATCTGATTGTTAAACTGTCTAAAAAGGCAAAACTATCTGCCAACCCGTTAAGACAAAGTCAACTGTAAATGTGTGCCTTATAAATTGTGTGTACAAAATCCTATGCATATTTCTTAATTGCTTAACTTATTAGGTAAAATGCTAAAATATGCTTTAAGTGTTTGAATAATAATTTCTAGCCAACTTGATTCATTTCACAATTCACGTCGTGAATACATACATCGAAGGGGAATACACCAAGAGATAGGCTGTGCGAGACAAGAGAAGCCTACATAAATACTCACAAATCTGTTGTACTCTCTCCATCTCTCTCTCTCTCTCTCTCTCTCTCACTCTCATAAAATGTGATAATAGTATTCAAACAATTAAAAAAATTTTCGCAATATGTTGAAACAACCAGAGACAGCGCCGACGGGGCAGCTGGGCGGGGCAGTGCGCGTCGGGCAGATAGCAAAATGTTTATATGTTCTCATTATAATAAAACAAAATCGCGCTCTACACGTACTTATTGTCAGGCAACAACAGATACAACAACGGCAACAACAGAAACAACAATAACAACAACAGAAACAACATAACAACTAAACGCAAAAACAAAAACAAAAAAATTAATTACAAAAGAAAAGTAAAGAGACAAAGTTTACCCGTAGAATCGACTTCCAGCTGACGGCACGACGTTGGCGACGGGATGATTGTGGTGTGAGAGGCGGGGTGTTGCTGGGCAATCGACTTGACTTTCAGCACAATTGCAGGAACGTAGACAAGGCGGCGACGGTGACGGTGGCGTTGGCAATGTAGACGGCGACGGGTTGAAATTGGCGGCAGCACAGGCTGAATCGAAAATTAATTATGCTTGACATGTTGCCGGACCGAGGAGCAACAGCAGCAACGGCAGCAACGGCAGCAACGGCAGCGTGGGGTGCAGGCGGGATGATGTTCTGTAGGATGTGGAGCTGCTGGAGGCGGAATCGTTGTCTAGTAGTTGTTGCTCTTTTTTTGATATTGTTATTGTTGTTGTTGTTGTTGTCGATATGAATCGCATTTTCAATTGCTTTGTGCGGCTGTGGCTGTCCAGTGTCCTCTTGGCTTTTATCTCAATTTGTTTGTTGTTTCTTAAGACACAGCAACAACAACATCAGCATCAGGAACAACAACAGCGACAGCAACACATAAAACACTCGCACCGCGCAGCACGCTTTTCATTTAAATTGTTTTCCTTATTTTTCTCTCTCTCTTAGCAAATAATTAATAGTCTCTCGCGCCACGTGCCACACACACGCACAACAACAACACAAAAGTCACTGTTCTGTTTCCGCAGGATGTGTAAAATTACAGATTACGCATACGCCACGTTGTGCCACAATTCACAATTTAACTTGCTTGAACTTTAGTTCAGCTGTGCTTAGCAGCAGCGGGCCAGCTAATTTATTGTCTATCGTTTTTATTGTGGCTATTTGTTGTTGTTGTTTCTGCCTTAATTCAAATGCAAGTTCAAATACAAATGCAATTTATGCATGTAAATCACAACGCTGGGCAAAGCGCTTGCAATTGCCAATTGCGCGCCAATTTGTTATTAGATTTTCATTTTCCTCTTCTGTTGCAGTACTTAAAAACGTATTTTTGCCAGACTTATGGAAACGCTGGACATTTTAAAATATATACCATTTCTTGTTTATTTAAATCAATTTTGTTTCAAATATAATTAATTGGAAGCACACACACTGAAAAGACGCGCGATAACAAGGCTTAGATCAAGCTGTTGTGGTAGCCAGCACGGCGTATAATGTTTTTTTTTTTTTTTTCTATACTTGTAATTATTGCGGTTTTTTTCTATATATTATTTTTTAATTTTTTATTGTGTTGTGTTTTTTTCTTTCTATCAAGCGATCTTTTTGAGATGTTGACGGGCGCGTAAAATTTTCCAACAGCTTGAAAATTTTTCCTAGCTGCGCAGGTAGATTTTCTTAGCTCGATTTTATAATCTGAGCTCAGCGCTTTTCCACAATTCTCTGACCGTTCGCCGGCGCTGTTAAACGAGAACTGAACGGGGGAACAGCGCACGAATCGCAGGCGACGAATGTAGCGAGAGCATCACCCGTGAAACACGAACCGAAAGCAGCGCGACACGAGCAAAAACAAACGACTCGTTTACGAAGTGCTCTGCTCTGTTATTGTTGCTATTATTGTTGTTGCTGTTGTTCTTGTTGTTGTTGTTGTTGGCAGCCACAGACGCTGCGGATTGGCTTTTCTTAGTTTTGAGGGGCTCGCACCGTTAAATAGTGCCAGCAATTGGTTTGGGGTCAAGTTGAACTGAAGAAGTTATAGAAACGACGAGTTGCCGTAATATGCTGTTATTATATTACTTCATGTTTCGCTTGATACTTCATTTAAATGCAAACAAAACCTCTTTTACATGGGCCTATATTGTATGTTTATTATGTTTTAATGCAATTAATGCAGCTTAAGCTTGGTAAAACATACTGCAAACTAAAGTTAATTTCGTTTGTATTTGAAACTCTGTTCTTTGGATACGAACAATACGTAGTATCTAGTTTTATCCGGTTTTGATAGCAGTTCAAAGTCCACTTGGTGTTCGATATTTTGCAGCTCCGAAATCGTCAATCGAAATATAATTTTCAAAAATTGTCCGCATTCCACAGAGGGGCGCAATGTGAAATTAACACCTTGTTAACGTGTGCTGCGGTACTTGTGAGTGGTTCATTTACCCCCCTTCAAACATTACCGGCTAATAATGTTATCTCAATTCTCGTTTTCAATCGATTCTTAGAACTCGGTGCTGCAAATTACAATTTTGTCAACTGGTATTTTAATATACCTCGAACACTGTTTTCGTTGTCATTATTACAGTGGAATGTGAAATACGGGCGCACTCGAAACACTCATGAATGGAACGATAATATGCAATTGAAGTCTGGTTATGTGTACCTACAGCTATACAAATGATATGATAAGCCATAGAATAGATAATTCGCATTCTATGGAATGTTGTGAATTGCACTTGAGGTATAAGAAAGGCATTCTATCTCAATAGGTATTAAAGTACTTAAAGTTTACTACATTGTTAGTGAATCATACTGGAAAGCACAAGTGTATTTCAATAATCATATTTTTACTGGGACCTAACTTTCTAATGTGACAATTTTGTCAAAACTGAAATGATCTTAGCAAGCAATCGCATTTGAACGTGGTTTGATTTCCAGATTAATACTATGCTAAAAGTATCAAACACGGTTTTTAGTCGAAAATAATGCACATAAGATTTCAAAACCTGTATACTTAATGGAAATAATTGTAGTTTTATCTAGTATTAAAAAAAGGCTGAAAAAATCATTTCCTCAAACATTTTCATAAATCGAAATAAACAAATTGCAAATGGCATTTACAAGCCACATAACATTTGGAAACATGCATTAGCCAAATGCAAAAGCAAGTGCATTACGCTAATAACAATAACAACAACAACAGCAAAAATAATAATAACAGCAGCAACAGCAACAGCAGCATTCACAATTAAAGTACAGCAACTAGCACTTAGCCGCACTTGTTCAAAAGCCACAAATCTTTTATGACATTTGTTTCAAATGCGATAATAACACTTAAGTTGCTAAATTGTTGGCTTAAACGCAAATTAAAGACAACTTTTCACTAGATAGTCGCTATAGAATGGGGCAAGTGGTGCGAGGGGGGCGGAAGTAGGCAGGTGTTTTGCCTGTTATAAATTATACTTAGCCAAAAGCCAAATCAAATTGGTAAACATTTGACATTTATACGGAGAGCTGAGGAAAATGCCATGAAAAATTCAGTGGGTTTGCAAAGAGCGAAGGGGGGCAGGCAGCCAGAGATGATTTATGCACTCATTGTATAGCTTGGCATAGGATAGGATAGGTATACTAGGTAAACTCGCATTTGGCGGCTGCTCATGGAAAATTGTTGCCAGTTATCACGAATGTTGTGAATTGCAGTTGAAGTTGCCTTTTCAGATTTCGCTTTGGCTTTCGGTTTTCCCAGGCGCACATTTTGTCACAAGAGGCTGGCATTATTTATGCGAGTAGCAAAGGAACTCACAGCCAGCTAACAATTTGCAAATGCCGCTGCCACAACATGCAACCACAACAACCACTGCTTGGCCTCATGTGGCATGCCATGAGGCAGTCAAATGATTTACTTTGAAAATTTAATAATTGCGCTTCATTAAATTACGGGCAGTCGTCGTATTTGTTTAGAGTGCTCTTGCTATCAGCGTTAACGGTGAATTGTAAACAACTTTAAAAGCAATTTGGCATAAACGTCACTGGGCCCCTATAAGGGGCGTAACACAGGCGTTTGGCCCACAATTTTCCACGCCACTTGAGCGTAATTAGCCGTTGAGCTTTTAAGCGCTATGTAAACAGCACAAGTATCACTCCCTCCCCAGACCCAATTCCCTTGTGTTATGTCTATATGATGCTCCGATCTCGAGTCGGTGCAAGTGTCTTTGGTCTATATATATAACAGTTTGCGCAAAGCATCGATGCTATTTTGATAACTGTAAATATTTGCAATTTGCCATTATTTGCTGAACTTAGCTTTGTATCTTCTGCTTATTGTGTGTTTAGTAATTTGTGTTTTGTATTTTTAGCTTAACAAAAAATAAAAAATAATAAGAAATAAACGCTGTACACGTTAGGCCTCAGGTGAGGCTCTCTGGTTAAATACAAAGACAAATAGTCACAAAACACCCCCTAAAAAAACAATATAGTTCATAATTTTCGGCGAAAATAATTTCTTCGGCATTTTCCATGCGCACAATAAAAAAAAAAAACAGATTTATAAAAGCCACAGACAAACAAGTTGATCGAATTTCTAATGGCCATTGACAAAGTTCATTTGCCTGCAAGAGTTGGCTAGAAAAAAAAGTAAGCGATACCATTATTCGATTGAAGGACTCCATTCACTTGAAACAACAAAAGGCAACGACAATTGACTCCTATTCAGCTGCAGCTACTGGCCAAGTTAGCTAGCTTATTTACAGCATATGCCTGTCAGACAGAGATCAGACTCGCATGCTGTAATTACATACATAGATGTGTGTTTACTATCCATATACATCAATAGCAACAACAACTAATAGCAGCGACATATAACAACTGGCTGTCAACTTGGCTAATTGAAACAAGACACATGCTGAGCGACAGACAGAAAGTGCTCTACAGAAAGTGAGGGGTTTTAAGAGTGTTAAGAGCCTAGTATTTGTTTGGAGGCGTGGCAACCATTTTACTATTGTTACAACCACACAAACAGTCGCTCGCTTATTATAATTGATGTACATTTTTTAATTATCTCCTGCTTGTAAGCACATTTGCGTATAAAAATATACAAATATACATGATTTATTAACAATAAAACGAAATTGTGCTCGTTTTATTTTTGAATTAAAAAATGAGTAGTTCAAGAAATTATAAATAGACTCCCATAACAATCAGTTCTCAAACCGTTTTAATTTGCAAGCTATAACTTTAACAAGTCACCCACAGAGCGTATACGATATATACATGCTACAGTTTGACATACACTGACTCTCGAACTGTTTGTTTTGCATGCGATGCTTTATATTTGGTTGTTTTGGGCGCTCGATTTTTTTTTTTACTTTCGCTGAACTCACATAAATTTTGCTTTTGCTTTCTGATGCTACGAATCTGCCTTAATTGATCGCCTAATTAAAAGGCATTGAATTACACTCGACCCCAACATTGGCCATGGCAATTAAATCGAACAAGCGACGCATTTTCTGGCTTGTCGTGTTGTTTCTTCTTCTTCGGTTCGTGCCGTTGTCGATGCAATGTCGCTGATTATTTCGGAAATGCCAATCAGATGAAAGGCCCACAGAACCTTGTACACACAGCATGCTAAACCGCAATCGCAATTCGCACAGTGCACCCTTCCCATGCCACCGTACCCGTACCTACCGTATCCTCCGTTCCAATTGCCGTCATCTGCGTTGATTACAGTCTGCAGCAGTGAGTGATTCAGCAATCCCAAATCCCGATTAGCTTCTGTGCTTCGCTGCAAATGCTAAATCTGAATACGATCAAAGTACAAGTTTGGCCAATTATTTTTGTTGTTGCCTGCTTAGGCTAAAACAGGGCATAGTTTTGGCAACAATTGGTTTATTTACATGGTTTTTACAAAAGTGATTAATTCTAGTAAATGTAGAACAATTCTCTGAACTTAGTAACTAAAGCTATAAATTACACTGAGATATAATATATAATATTAATATTTATAGTCCACTTTTATCAGTTGCAGTTTGATGCAAGCTGATCTTTCAGATGGCAACATCTACGTCCTTAATTATTGTTGCATGCAGTAGAGCTGATTGCAATAACGGTATGTGGTATTATCACTTCGCACAATAGTAATGCCAGCTCCGTAGTAAGCTAAAAAATATTACAAAATAACATTGCAAATGTTAAAAAATTTTGCATTATTCTCATATCTTAAAATCATATTTTTCTAAAACGATTGCTATATTGATGCTGATAAGAAATCTACTATATACGTCTTACATAATAATGGGATTATTATAGATAGCTAAAGCATATAATATATACATACGTATAATATAGGACGACCCATCCGCTGGTCCCACAACCTGCATCGCAATCAGCACAATGTCAACTAGTTGGCCCAGAAACATGCCACCCAAAGTACAGAACTTCAGTAAGCCAATGCCCGGATAGCCCAAGTAAAAGCGATCAGCACCAAACATGCCCAGGAATATAGATAGCAATAAAGTGGTGTCCAAATGATAGCCATTGCTGCAAATGAATATAAAGTTAAAATCAATCAAGTCATCAAATCTCTTTGCTACTATGAAATCCAACTTGTTACTTACGTCCATTTGCAGGTGGTTTGACGTGTGAACGTTGAGTTGCCTGTCTCGGTGCAGTTGATATCGTGGGCAGCTATGCACCAGACCGGCGCCCGTTTCTCTTTGGTGCAGCCACGCAGCTGCTGGGTTTCGGGATCAATGTGATGCTTAGCGGGATCGGGACACATATATTGACCCATCAGCAGCTCGTTGCAATCCACAGTGACGGGCTGCGTCTTGGCCGTGCACAAGAGCAGCATCACAGACACGATGTACCAGTACATTATGCGATTGTTTAATTTTCTCGATTTAATTACGCATTTGCTTTTAAACTATAATTTTCGCAATAAAATGCACATTTGTTTTGTTTGTGTCCGGCATTATTCCTCTTCTTGTTGTTGTGTGGTGGCATGTCGATAAGTGAAGTGTTGTAAAATGGCAGTTGTGTACAACTGTTCACAGATGGCGCTAGCAAAAGATGCAATGAAGACAATTTTAAACTTTAGTCTTGAATTATTAGCAATTAATAATTAAAATTTATTATTGAAAGAGTCCGGCTTGTTTATTGAAAATATACTTCTTGCAATGCAGCAGCACTCGCACTTCCTTCGCCCGTTCTGACTTGAGCTGCTCAAGCGTCTCCTGCCTCAATCCCTCCTTGAACATTATGCACACCTTGGAAGATTGCCCGAAAGTGCGTTCAATGTGACCTGTTTCTCCAGTGGAAAGCTGTACCCGTTTGCCCACGTATATGTCACGATTCGCCTCCTTCTTAAAGAGATTCTGAACAATGATCTCGTTGGGATTAACCACACGTTGCACATTGGCCTCCTTCTGTTTGTGCTTAAAGATGCGCAACTGTGGCAACAACTCCCGCTTGTAGTTGATGCAGTGCGTCTGCCAAAGTATGCGACCCCAGAAGGCCAGGCGGCAACTGCTGCTGTGTACATCCATGTCCAGCTTGGAGGCAATCAATGTGCTGCCCAAAGTGCTCAGCACAGGCGACTCAAATTGCAGCAGGGCAAAAATGCAATCCGCACTGGAATCCGTTGCCTGCTGTGGCAGCAACTCTTCCACATGCTCATAGTCCCTGCTTAAATCAAAGCTGGGTTTAGAGTCTGCATCCCGAAATAGGTGGAGATTGGCCATGACTGTCTCGTGTCCAACGCTGATGTGCAGCTTGCTTCTCGAGCGTATTGCGTGCTTAAAATAGCGAATCGGCTGCAGCTGGACACACACAGCATGGACGGGCTTCAGGTAATCCGGCTGGGCAATGATGCCACGCTCCATTAGCTTCGCATTAAACTGCGTCACACACAGTCCAATGCGATCACCTGCGTTGGCTTCAGACACCGGCTGCCTGAATCTCTGTATGGATTTCACTTTGCGTCGTTCACCTAGCATGGGCAGTTCAACGTTGTCATTGATGGCCACAGTGCCCTGGAGCACAGTACCAGTGCAGACAGTGCCCTGACCCTTGATTGCAAAACAGTGATCCACGTAGATGAGCAGTGGTGCTGCTTCTTCTGCTGGACTCAATTGCCGTTGTGCGGCTTCACAAGCTGCACCCAAAGCAAGACGCAGTTGCTCAATATTGGTGCCCACCAATGCCGACACAGTATAAATGGGCACCTCTTTGCCGAACTTGGTACTCGCCAGTGTTTTTGTCAATCTGTTGCGTAGCTTCTCTAGCTGCGTTTCTCGCTGCTCCACAGGCAGCGCATCAATTTTGTTGATCACTACCAGAAGCTGCTTGTCGAGCAGCTCGCCAATCAGCAAGCATTCCGCTGTCTGCGTCTGGATACCTTTCTGCGCATCCACAACGAGCAGCATCAAATCAATTATTTGCGCACCTGTTGAAAAGAGTCTATTTTAATTTATTTATTTATTTCTTAATTCATCCCCACCTCCGATGATGGTCCTTATGAGGCTGGCATGACCAGGACAATCCACAAAAGTGATTTGCAGTTGCTGTTGCTGCTCCTTTTGTGGTTTCTCCCATAGAAATGCACTGAAACCCAAGTCGAGTGTTATTCCTCTTTCCACAGATTGCGGATTCTTGTCGAAGGCCGCCGTGCTCGGAATAGAGCTGAGGGCGCGCGCCAATGTTGTTTTGCCGCTATCAACGTGCCCAAGCACGCCAACATTGAAATTTGTTGTTTTCATGGCGCTGTTTACATATCTTTTTTTATTTTATTTATTTATTTAACAAACAGACCCACACACGTTGCGACCACTTGTTAGTTGTCGCCAATTAGAGTTTAGAGTCTGGTTTACACTGCTTTGTCGCTTCGTGTGTGGGACAGTCGGCAAGTATCGATGGTTTGCAGAAATAAGCGCCAGATGGCGCACTTAGGCAACACACACACACACACGATGCAACTGCTTGTCACATGACGGCATACAACTGACTTTGCACTGCTTTCTTGAACGAACAGTCGAAGCGTGTGTGGGCCAGCTTGCACTCACGCCTACTTCAAGAAATATACGCCAGATGGCGTGTGCAAGGCACTGCTTGGCGCTAAGTTTAAGTGAGAAAATTTATTAATATTATCATTATCCATCATTACTATATCTAGCGTGGCAAAATCATTACAGAACTTGAAGCCATAGAACCATGAACCGTAATTCTTGATATATAAGCCCAAACAAACGACTTTTAGGCTAATTTGATTTTTGAAACAAACATTTTAATAAATTGTATTAACGAATGCGCCAATATATATAGATATAAATTAAAGCATACAGTAACAATTGAATTGTTATAACAATTATAATCGATAAATTAATTAACAAATTTTGCTCGTCCAATTTAAACGCTATACGATTCCTTCAGATTTTTGAAATATTCCAAATCACTTTGGCTAATTGAAGGCACAAATTTGTTGAAGGACGTCGCAAAATCCTCGGACTCGACGATGATGTGCGCAGCAGTCAGTTCCTTTGCGGCCAGGCCGCAACTCAAATGCTTGTTAATGATGCGACGGACTGCAGATAGCCAGGCATTGGAGCATATGGAGTACAGATCTGCACCGCTCATCTCGCTCCGCAGGCGCTCAGCGATCTGCACGAGATCCACGTCAGCGGACAGGATAAAACGTTGCGTCTGCGCGCGGAGCACAGCTGCCTTATCATCGGCCGTCGAGCATGGACCCACATAGAAGAGCTTATCGAAACGTCCAGGTCGCAGGAGTGCCGGATCAATTAGATCCGGACGATTTGTGGCAGCCAGTATAAAGATGGGCTTGCTCGCATCCCCATTGCACATGCCGTCCATCTCGGCCAGCAGCTGAGAGACCACACGATCCATGACACCACCGGAGTCACCAGCAACGCCACGATTCGGTGCCAGCGAGTCCAACTCATCAAGAAAGAGGACACAGGGCGCAGCCGAGCGGGCACGTGTGAATACCTCCCGGACATTCTGCTCGCTCTGGCCGACATACATATTGAGCAGCTCGGGTCCCTGCACGGAGAGGAAGCTCAGATTGCATTCGGTAGCGACTGCCTTGGCGACCAGGGTTTTTCCAGTGCCAGGTGGTCCATAGAGCAGTATGCCCGATCTCCGCAAGTTTTTGCCCATTAAATGGACATGCTTCAGCGGCAAACCAATGCTGCTCTGAATTTCATCCTTAAGCTTGTAGAGACCACCGATATCAGACCAGTACACCTTGGGCACCTTGGGTGCGCCCAAGCTGTCCGCAAAGGAGCTCTGCATCTCGTTCAAATTTTTGGCAAAGTGTTCCAGCGTGAGATGCGATTTTGCTTGAGTCGACTGGCGTCGCTTGAGTCGCACGGCATTGTCATAAAGCAGCTGCAGATCACCCAACATAAATCCCTGCGATTTGGCCGCGACTTCATGGAGCACACTCCTCGTATCGTGCCACTTGGGGCAGAGTCGAGTCAGGCAACGGGATTGCATGTGCAATGGAAAGAGCGGCAACTGAGTCAATGTTTTTTGGTTGTAAATCGCATCGTTAAATGATTCCCGAACATGCATCCATTTGAGTAGCTCGAAGCGTTCCGCTTGATTGGGCGTTTCAATGCTGATGATCTCCAGGAAGAGACTCTGAATCATGGGCTTCAAGTGCTTGTCACTGGTCAGCGCAACAACAACAACGGGAAACTTGCGATCGCGTGTGAACAGATCCTGAATCTGCACATGAAAAGCGGATAGCAAACGCAGATCCTCGTTGCCCTCGTTATCAATACCGAATATCTGTCGCAAAAAGTGAGATAAATATTTGTTATATATATTTAATTCTAACTCACCTCAAAGTTGTGGAAACAGATTAAAAGGGGTTCGCTTATCTGACTCTTGGCAAACACCGCCTTCAATTTCATCTCCGTATGCGAGGGAACTTGCGACACAATTTCCGCACAATCAGCTCCATAGATATGCAAGCCTAGTTCCTGGGCCACCGCACTAATGAGCTTCGTTTTGCCAGCGCCCCGTTCGCCTTGCAGCAGAAACACGGGAAAGATGTGTTTGGACGACAAGCATGCCGATCTCTTTGGCAGAAATGCATCCACAGAGGAGCGCAACATTTGATAGGGTTTCCTCAGACCACTCGGATAATTATCAGCAATTGCGCAGCTATCGAGAATCTGGCGTGGCAGAAAGCTTTGCACATGTGGCACCTGCACCAGATTGCTAAAGTTCTTGGCGACCACAGCTTGCAGTTCGAACTCGCTGCCCTTCACCTCCAGCTGTACACAGCGGAAGTAGACCTCCCTCAAATATGCAAAGATTAGATAATAATGAGCATAGGCAGCGGTGCCCACCAGCTGAGCATTCACCTCAATGCGATAGATGTGGCCACGGTGCAGCATTCGCGGTGTATTGAAGTAATTGCTCAAGATCAGCTCCGACAACTCGGCGGGCAACTCATGCGGATTATTAAGCAGATAAACGTGCGCTTTTGTCGCTATTGTTGGTATCGTTTGCTCATCGCTAAAGTGCTCCAGCTTCACCCAAAAGTTGTTGGATTTATTGCCACTATTGCCAAAACGTTCCATGAGATTGCCATACAAGTTTTCCTAAAGGAAGAAACAATTTAATTAGATTTACATTTATAGATTGATTTACATATAATACATACCATAACATAGAGGCAGTTGCTCTGGCACTGCGAGTTATTCACCGGCAACAGTTGGGCCACAATCGTATAAGGCGTATCCTGTAATATTTGCTTGATGACCAACTCGGAGGCATCCCAAGATCTATCGGGATTAGTAGTGTTAGTAGTTGAGCCGGCTTTACCACCGCCACGCACCACCAAATTGACAAAGTTCACATCGTCCGATTCGGCATAGGTGTTGTAGACATCTGTGCTGGCGAAGATTACGTGCTCGGATTTGATCAGTTCGTTGCTGGTCAGCAGTTCGTAGAGGCGATTAGGCATGGGCGTCAATAGAAACTTGCCCCTGTAGTATTTGGCATAGCGCCAATAGACGGCGTATATTAAATATCCGGGGTAGAAGAACCACGGCCACCTCGGCTGCAACAATTGCACGGCAGAATTGTAAGCCTCAACCAATTCCTGCATGCGTCCTGTGAAACTATATCTCGTCTCCTCATCATTGGCATCAATTGATTTGGTCGCCTTAATGGCAACTTTTTTCTGTGAAGGTCAAGAATTATTTACATTGACAATATATACTTATACATATATATATATATATACACATATTTATGTACATTGAGTATTTGAACCTACCACAACATTATCAACATTATCACTCATTTTGAGACGGAGACAGATAAAATACAAAGGTTACTTTTGGACAGGCAAAGTCTAATTGCTAGGGATTGTTGGAGCACAGGTAGAACATATACGCAAATTATTCTGGAACAAAAGCTCTAAGTCAATATACTAAGTAAAGTTGTTAAGAGCAAAACTTATTTATATTTTGATTTTAAATACAATTTGATTACGTACTTTTTTCACAATGACTCTTTTCTTCATGACTTGTTCGCCATTTTCTGTTTTAAATTATTTCAATAGCTAAAAAGAGCACGTTAAAATGATGAACTGAAGTTATAGCAATGATATGTTTTATAAACAGAGTTAATTCATTTTAAATTCGGATTATGTATGAGATATAAATATGCCTCGCTCGTTGCTACAATTTATATAGTGTTGAGTAACGACAATTTGTGAGCGAGTATTTTTTGCAGCTGCAGAAAAATACCAGATTAAAAATACTGTTTTATGCTGCTCATTAATTTATATGATGTGAAATAAAATTAAAATTACATTCAAGCATTTGCAATAATGCTTAAATAATTATTTATACTTGAATATCACTACAACAAGCTGTTTTTAATATGCCGGCTAAAAGAGCATCGATAATGTAAAATCGAAATCATCCCTGCCAAAAAGTATCGATATCGATGTTACCAAAACAAACACAAAGTTAAAGAATAATATTTTCTTTCGTTTAGTATTTAGTATGGAAGTAACCAATATAAATGGAGGCAATGACACGGAGACTCCACCACAGACGCTCGACAAGCGGGAACTGCTCATCGCCCTCAAGCTGATCAGGAAATTCCAGTTGAAGGGCACCGAGGAGCTGCTCTGCCAGGAGGCAAATGTGAGCAGCGCCGATATCGCTGGCATCTGCGAGGAGGATGTAAGACTATTGCTAAGCGATGCATTGGCTCAGGCTAGTGAGGTTGGTGAACAGCAGAACAGGAAACCGTTAGCGGCGCAATCAGCCAAGTCGCTCGCTGTAACTGAAGCGAATACAGCCGAGGCACTGGCAAAGTTAATCGGAGACGACGCCTTCGATGCCCAGCAATATGAGCAAGCATATGATGAGTTGCGAACATTTGTTGAGGAATCCCTGGATATTTACAAACACGAATTGTCCATGGTGCTGTATCCGATCCTGGTGCAGATCTATTTCAAGATCATAGCCAGCGGACAGATTGAAAAAGCGCGCGGATTCATTGAGAAATATAAATCGAATCTGGATGGCTACTATATCGAGGGACTGTTCAACCTCTTGCTGATTTCCAAGCCCGAGGAGCTGCTGGATAATGATTTGGTGACTGCGATGGAGACGGATAAGTTTGTCATACGCATGTCGCGAGATGCGCATTCGTTGTTCAAGCGGCACATACAGGATCGGGGGCAGGAGGTCGTCGCTGACATTGTGTCCAAATATCTGCACTTTGACACCTACGAGGGCATGGCGCGCAACAAGTTGCAGTGCGTCGCAACGGCCGGCTCGCATATCGGGGATGCCAAGCGACAGGATAATAAGGTGAGGGTATATTATGGACTGCTCAAGGAGGTGGACTTTCAAACGCTAACGACGCCGGCGCCAGCGCCCGAGGAGGAAGACGATGATCCCGACGCACCCGATCGACCTAAGAAAAAGAAACCTAAGAAAGATCCGTTGCTTTCGAAGAAATCGAAATCGGATCCCAATGCACCTGCAATAGATCGCATCCCTTTGCCCGAGCTGAAGGATGCGGACAAACTGCTCAAGTTGAAGGCGCTGCGTGAGGCGAGCAAGCGACTGCCGCTCAACAAGGATCAGTTGCCATCTGCCGTGTTCTACACCGTGCTCAATTCGATGCAGGGTGTCACCTGTGCCGAGATCTCCGATGATTCCACGATGCTCGCCTGTGGTTTTAGTGACTCGACGGTGCGCATCTGGTCGCTGACGCCGGCCAAGTTGCGTGCGTTGAAAGAGGCGGATGCACTGCGTGAACTGGACAAGGAGTCGGCGGACATCAACGCCCGCATGCTAGACGAGCGCAGTGGCGAGATGACTCGCACCTTTATAGGTCACACAGGACCCGTCTATCGTTGCGCCTTTGCGCCCGAAATGAATCTGTTGCTGTCGTGCTCCGAGGATAGCACCATCCGCCTGTGGTCACTGCTCACTTGGTCTTGCGTTGTTACCTATCGTGGCCATGTCTTTCCTGTTTGGGATGTGAGATTTGCTCCGCATGGCTACTATTTCGTCTCCTGTTCGTACGATAAGACGGCTCGTCTGTGGTCCACGGACTCCAATCAGTCGATCCGCGTCTTTGTGGGTCATCTGTCTGATGTGGATTGTGTGCAGTTCCATCCCAATTCCAATTACATTGCCACCGGCTCCAGTGATCGCACTGTGCGTCTCTGGGATGCACTCAACGGTCAATCAGTGCGTCTCATGACCGGACACAAGGGCACCGTCAACACCCTAGCGTTCTCCACATGCGGTCGTTACTTGGCCTCCGGTTCCGTGGATCACAACATCATCGTGTGGGATCTGTCGAGTGGATCACTGGTCACAACGTTGCTGCGGCACACAAGCACTGTTACCACGATTACCTTCAGCCGGGATGGAACTCTGCTCGCCGCCGCTGGGCTGGACAACAATCTGACGCTGTGGGACTTCCATCGACTCACCGAAGATTATCTGAGCAATCACATCACGGTGTCGCATCACCAGGACGAGAACGATGAGGATGTCTACCTGCTGCGCACATTCCCCAGCAAGAACTCACCCTTTGTGGCGCTTCATTTTACCCGGCGCAATCTGCTCATGTGCGTTGGACTCTTCAAGAGCTAAGCCAGATCACATGGAATCTAAATATATATATATACATATAACTTTATTAAGCTAACTGGCCAACAATTCGGAAATCATTTTGTAGTTTTTTTTGTATAAGTGCGTTTTGTGTCGTCTCTAATTGTTTCTTAAACTATAATTAATCATTCAGCATTCGTTTCGAGATTTCTGGCATCCGATTTACGATCTAAGTTAATATTAGTCATAAGCTCTAAAATGCAAATCTATTTTGGACAGAAGAACCAAGCAGGTTAAATATACATACTAAATAAATATAATTATTGTCAGCTTGGCGTTAAAAGTACTGTGCGCGTTTTCAACTAGAGATTTAATTTAAGCCAACAATTATATGAAACATTTTTGTGGATTAGAATAAAGACAAAAAAAAAAGAAAAAAACAAACGAATTTACATTATTATTTATAAAGTTATAATATTTCTAAAGTGAAGTCAAACTGGATTCTAGCTTGCAAATAATTAAAATTTGTGCATTAAACCATTTTCATTCCCAAAAGTTAAGATGTATTTAGTTTCCCAAAGATATTGTAGCTGCTTAAGTTTCCTCTGCATACTCAACCGATACAAAAACTGATTAAATTAATACCTGTTAATAAGAAATCTTATTTTAAATATATGCACATACATTTAATATGTATATACACAAGTGTATATTTTAGATCGTTTATCAAAGTCAAATACAAAATTCTGTAACAAACATCGGTCCACTTCCTATTCGTCATCAGGAATGCCAAAGGTGCGGCGCACAGCCTCAAAATTCTTAATGTTGAAGACGGCGCAGCGTGGCGGTTTCTCACCGCCAAAGGCCAGCGTGTAGGGATCCTCGGGACACTGGCGCATGCACTGGAGCCGACCCATGTTGAAGTCGTGCTCGTAGACATGCTTTGGCTCCGTGCTGTTAAAGTTCCAGATCTTTAGGGAGCCCTCGGTGGAGGTGGATGTGAGCAGATTGGGCATTTGACTATTGAAACAGACACCGGAGATCTCCTCGTTGTGCGCCTTGACGGACCACAGCAACTGGTTGGGACGACGCTTGTCCGCATAGTGCAGACTGCCGTCGTTGGTGCCAATGATGAAGTAGTTCGTCTGCGTGGGATGCCACAGAACCTTCTCCACCTCGTTGCCGCTAAGCTTCCACTTGAGTTCGCTGCCCGAGTTGACATTGTCCGCGTCACGACAGTCGAATAGACGCACATAGCCATCGGCACAGCCGGTGAGAATGCTTTGCGCTTCCTCCGGATGGAATTCGACGGATTGCACCTTCTCCTCAAAGGAGGTGATACTTGTATGCGGTTGTCCCTCGTCCAGATCCCAAAGGATGACTGTTTGATCCACCGAACCACTCGCTAGAATATGCTCGAATTGTGGATTCCATGACAAGTCGAGAACTGCATCCTTGTGCCCATACTGTTCCTTCTGCTTCTTGCGATTGCCCTTGGAGCCCAGCTTGAACGTCGGCTCAATGGAGTCCTGTATGTCCAGATCCCAAATGGTAATGATCGGATCCATGCAACCAATGGCGCACATATTCCCAGCCTTATCGCTGCCCGCATCATGATTCATCCACTCTATACACAGCGGAAAACTTGGCAACAAGAAGTCGTGGTGTGTATACAGAGCCTGCTCTTCCTGATTGAATACCCAAACTTCCATGCTGGCCGCATCGTCCTGCACATGACCGACCAACACTAGGTTATCTGTGGGCTTGATTATCTCATCCTCTGCCTCGGAGTCCTCATCCTCATCGGGCACCTGTTCGTCGGCTTCGACAACATTTGCCAGATTTGTCACCGTCGAATTTGCTTCGTTTTCGTAATTCTGAAAATTGAACTCATCATCGGGATTTGCATTCTGATTTACAGCAGCACCGCTAGCAGTCATGGCTTCCTCACGATCCACATCCATGTCCTCATCATCGTCATCCTCGTCGTCATCGTCATTTGCATCCAACTCGTTTTGTGTCTCGCCAATAATTCGAGCAAGTTCGCCTTGTGTCAGAACTATTTTCTCGGGTCGCTCCTTGGTGACACCGCGTGGAACAAAGCACAGTGCTGGCACAAAGTCTATGCTTGGCTCTGGTGGACCGTCTCCCACTTCCGTCATTGTATTATTTTTCAAATTATCAATTAAATCGAGTGCTCAATTGAAATAGGTGGTCAACACGTGCACGATTTGTTGAATGTTCAAATGGTACTAAATGACACAAAAGTCAACTAGCTGGTCACACTCATCACTCAAAGAGAGTGTGGCCAAATAAAAGCTCGTTGCTTATCAATATTTAAAAAGAAGCGCAATTATGATTAACTTTTACAGCTTTTTAAATTAAGACAAATAACAGATGAGCTCACCAAAATGATAAGAATAAAGATGTAATTATATAGGCTCCATTTTATATATTATAACTTGCCAGAAATAGAAAGAAAAAGTAATATATATATATATATATATTTTTTTTTTGTTGGCAACTTTATTATAATTTTATGAGTATAAGCGTACATTAAGTGCCGCGATAAGTGGTGTATCCATAGGGACTGAGTAAAAGAGGAACATGATAATTTTGATTTTCAGTACAATCGACAATAAGCTCAACGGCCGGATAAAATGTTTTAATATTTTGCGCTGCAAAATAGGCGCCAACATGGAAAGTCAGCTTATAGATTCCACTTGAAAATTCCGCTGGATCCAGTAATTGACAGCGACCGTCTGAGTCCGTTTGCGTTGGTCGAATTGCCTTCCATTCTTGGACTTCATCCAGTCGCGAGGTGGTCACTTTTAGGTTAGATGCTGCTTTTCCCGTAGATGTGTTTAGCACATGACTGGAGAATTTACGTGTATTCATTGCGATGGCGTGCGAATCACAAATAAACTGATGATCTTCCCACCAGATAGCTTAAGTACAATCATACCATGTTTACATATCATAATGCTTTCTTGATAAAAAAAAACTGATAAACTTATGTTAACTAACAGAATAAATAAGTAAGCGCAAATTGTAATCGCTTAATGATCGTTTATCGATAGTCAGCAACCTTAACAGTTGCTGTAAGCCATTAGCTAAAGCTACAGCGTCTTGCTCTGTTAATTACATACTGCAGCAGTATTTTCTGTTTGTTGTTATTGTAAAATTTGACTTCGAAGCGGTCGGTTCGGTTGTGCTGCGTCGGAACAAGTCTGTGTGTCGCGTCTTTGAAGAATCAAATTCAAAGTCCGAGAACGTTGCAGCTTTAAAATTAAAAGTATATATTGCAATAATAATATTGTTCCTTAATTTGAAATTGACAAGTTGACAAAACGTTTAACGACAATTCGGCTTATTGTTGTTGTTCAAGTCGTCATTTGTGCATGCCGGTAATAAACAGTAATTAAAATTTGCTGAAATTGATATACGATATGTGTATCGTACACTATATACGGGCAAAGTGATCAATTTGTTCATTTGATCATTTATTTTTACATCATGTCTGTGGGTTGATTATTTGCTCCCCAGTGTTTCCAGTGCACCTAGAAGCAACAGTTGTTATTGTCCGCGGATACAGTGTGAAAAAAGAATGCAAATGCAAATATAAATCCCGCTTTGTTAAATATGTAATATTATATATAGATATATGCAATAAGAGAGAGAATAGAATTGCACATTATTGGAAAGTACAAACTTCACTGTTTGTACCATGTAAACTCGATTGTTTGTACATAGATACATGTGTACGTGTGTGTTATGTGTGTGAGTTTGTGTGTGTGTGTGTGTGAGCGCCTGAACTGCCTTTGAGCAGAAGAAGCATCGAAGTTACCAACTTCAATCCCCAACAAATCTTAAACCAGTTTTAAGATACATATTCTTGTTGTGTGTGTGGTTGTTTGTTGTTATTGTTGTTTTTCGCATTATTTTCGTTTTGTGTGTTTGGACGGATTTGCTGCCTCTGCAACTTTGGCTGTAGATACATATGTATCTATGTATGCATGTATCTATGTATTTGTACAAACATGGGTATTCGTCTTATGTATGTTTTGCATGTATTTCTCTCTCTCCCTCTCTGTCTTACTCGGCTTTAACTAATCGCGTGTTGATTTTTTTTTTGTTACTCCCATTGTTGTATTTGTAATCGGCAACAAGTACTGCACGCAGTTCGGCAGCTTGGCAGCTTTTTGTCTTTCATCGTCTCCTACGCGAAACGCGAGAGATTAGGCCAACAATAATAAACAAACCTAATTGTTAACCAGATCAGTAAGAAACAAGAAAATACACACAGGTTATGTTACAATTTGAGATTTGTTTTCCAAAAATTTTAACGGGAACTACAAATACGCTTAAGGTGAGTACAAATTTAAAAGTTTCTAATATATATCTTACAAATCTTTTAAGTCATCAAAATACTAGGAACAATTTTAAATCAGAATTTAATCATTAAGATAAAAAAATTATATTAATCGATGTAAGAAAGACTTATGGAATACTTAAAATAAATTAAATTCACCTTTCTTGAAATTTTGTCATTAAATAAATGACTTTTTTGAAATTAACATTATCAAAATTACCATCAAAAATTTACACATCCATTTTAATAATTAAATTTCAAGAAACTTTTGCTTTCTTATTTGAATATGCATGCGTTTGTAATTTATTTATGTATATAAACCGAAAAATAACATATTTTGAAAAGAACCGTTGTCTTTGGCGATGATTTCTTTGTCTCCATTAATATATGTGCATACTTAATTGCTTTTTCTGTTTTGAAGTTGTTTGCCCTTTGCGAAGCATAAAACTAACTCACAACAAAATAATGCCGCCAATAGAAAATAATTTCCCTAATTGAAAACCAATTTAGGAGGAGAGAGTGTTTATCTTTTGTGTTTCGATTTTGAAAAATACGTAATGTCTCCGTCGATTACAACATCAGCGAAATTTTGTACAATTTTGTTTGGTTAATCTGTGATAAAAATAAAAAAAACGATAAACGCAATCAGAAAGTGCTAACGGTCGATCACTCGACACGTTTAATGAATTGATACGAATTGAACGACAGGCCGAACACCTTTCTGCCCCGCAGCCTTAGAAACAAAAAAACACATGCTGATACATTAACTGTAAATATATATAAATATACATATGTATAAATTAGGGAATTTCATCGTCCATCAATTTGCATGCGAATATTATTGGGGAATTTTATTGGCATTAGCAAAGACTTTGGCTTCGCTTCACTTGGGAGATCATTAAAGGCTGTCTGGTAAATTAGAAACTAGTCGACTGTTATTGACAGCAGAAATTTTACACATACTCGCACAGGGACAGCAGAAGATGATGAAAAACTTTACAGACGTCGCCGACAGCAATTCGAACCACGAGAGAGAGAGAAAGAAGCGAGTAAAAAGTCAAATTCCACGCTGGCATAGACTGGAAGCCAGCCGATCGAACAGAAACAGAAACAGTAACAGTAACACAAGTAGAAGCCGAAGGCGAAGGCAGAGACAGAAACAGGAAATGAGACCCCCATACGAGTCAAGTTTTTAAGTACCTTTCGTTCGCCTTGGTCACTGCAACGGCCGCGTACTTTTTGTCATTATTTCTATATGGGCTTTTTGTACTCGAACCCTACCAAGTGTATTTGACTTCGGGACAATCATTGCAGTGGGGAAATGCATGTTTTTCTGCCCAGTAGTGCAATTTATATTCCAATGCATATGGATATCATAGTAGCAAATATTGTAATCTTTATTTTTATTAAACGTATACATTCTTTTTAGAGTGATATTATTTATTTTGGTTACCACAATATTAGCTTTGTTTTATACATGAATAAATCTAGTTGTTTACAACTCTTTTAGCTATTTATTTATTTGTTTTTTATCTGATGTAAGTCTTATAGCCGTTTGGCTATATATGTATATTGTAGAGTTGCCATCTTTCCCTATAAAGCAGAAAAGCTTTGGCATAATTTTGCTTAGTTTTTATAGTGCTTATGACTCATAAACTTAATGCATTTTGGATTATCAGCAGATCTTTGAGATTGTTATTGACTTGAGGCACTCTCTGCTTGAACTTTTGGCCCAAAATTTTAAATCTTTATCGCTTAATATGGGAAGCAAAATTGGCAACATGGCTAATAATACACATATACTCACTTAACCTACTCGGTGTGGTTAAGTAAAAAATCGTATATGTTTTATTGTTTCTGCCGTTGCTTATGTATATTTATATTCCAGAACTCTGACAGTTTTGCCCAGCAAGTTTTCTCTGTTGCCGGTTGTTGTCTGTTTGCACAGATGACCCGCATTCTGCGCAAAACCAAACAGATTCCATCTGTTATCCGTGAGATATAGTTGAATGGCACTAAAGAGGGTCCGATGTGCCACAGTGTTGTTTACATAAGGACATCCTGCTTGAATGCAAAAAAAAAAGAATAAAAAAATAAATCACTTGATCACAATATGTCCTCGAGCAAGGCCAGTTCAGTTTGAAAATTTGCTTTGTGCTATGCCTCCTCGTATTAAATGTCGCTACACATAGAGAAAATTTCGACTACCAGAATTATTTGCCAGCAAAACTGGATTTTAGCGCTGTTCTAAATTTGTTTCAAGCAAAAATTAGCCAAAATATCTGTAAGCTAGATAATTCCTCAAAGTCTTTGATTCAACCAACATAATAGAATTTAATTACGATTAAGATTGGAAAATCATAGATTAATAAGATAAAAAACCACTAAAAAAGTGAAGTAATTGGTTTTGTTAGACAAACAAGTTGTGCATTGACAGTTTGTAGTATAAAATAATACTCACCTTGCAATGTAATTAAAATTGACTTACGATCAACATTTTAATATATTCTTTAATAATTTCCACTTCTAAAACAAAAAGTTCAAATTGATCGACTTTAGTCATTAGTCATAAATCTGTCAAGTACTGCATTGTGCGTTTTGATAACAAAATACTTTTC
Source organism: Drosophila kambysellisi (assembly GCA_035042185.1). Taxonomy (NCBI): domain Eukaryota; kingdom Metazoa; phylum Arthropoda; class Insecta; order Diptera; family Drosophilidae; genus Drosophila; species Drosophila kambysellisi. The sequence goes on from JAWNLS010001251.1 coordinate 9,967,496, forward strand.
AGTGTATATTACACCATGCATTAGGGTTGTAATTCTTGTTTGACAGCGTTTCGTGTCCGCATCAAGCGCATTTCCATATGGACCAGTCACACCCATATATATATAAATATATGCATATGAACAGTGCACATGCCAATACATATATTATATATATATTATATATAGATAGATACTTATAATTAAGTGTATCAACTAGATAGTTTTGCAATTTTCTAACACGTTGCTGATGTACAATGTACACAAACATATGTACTCTGGCTTGTGGCAAGAAAAAATACAAAATACCACATTGTGTTAAGTGCTATATGCCAAGTTTGGTGTAGATATTTATAAAAATTCTTCGACTGCATACAAATATAAACACCTATGTCTGAGTGTGTGTGTGTGTGTTTTTATGTGTGTTTATGTTTGGCTGATGTTGCGGCAGGTAGCGTGACTAAGACATTCGCCATGCTGAACTGAGTTTTCAAATTTGATACAAATTTCAGTTTTTCTTTCACACAGTTGCTTTTCATTGCGCTTTTCTGCCAAATTACTGCTGCTGCTGCTGCTGTTGCTAACAAGTCAACCATCCAGTCCAATACTCTACTCCTCACACCATATATATATATATATATATATGTGAGTGTTTGTGGCGCAAAATTCAAACATTGAATATAATTGGAAAGGCATTCGCGTTGTATATATGTGCTCATTCAAGAGCTGTTGCACTTGCTCAGCCTCAGGGTGGTAATGGAGCGACTGATGTACATCTACAAGCCCCAAATCGGAACCACTTAAATACATCAAGCTCACTTTAGTCGCGCACTAAATCGCATTGGTAACGCAACCGTTAATCATACCTCATATAAATAAATGAAAATGTTTTATGTATGACGATGTTTTTTCCATGTCTGAACACACATACCTTATAATGTTGATATTCATTCATTCATATTTATCTTAATAGTTGTCTATTAAATAATTAATTTAAATATGAAAATAACTTCGTGTGTTAATAATGGATATTAAGCTTCCAAAGTTAAACCTCTAAAAAAATAACCATAGTCAAAAAATGGTTTCTTTTGAAAATTGATTGGGTTTTTCAAAGTAATTATTGCTGAAAGTTGTATATTTTTTTTGTAGATAATTTGCACAGGAATTTATTTTGCAAATTTGTATGTAATTAATTAATCGAGAGACCAAACCATGATCAACAATTTATTTTTTGTTTTAAATCGATTAATTTTTGATAAAGTAATGACTTTTAAGGTGGAACTTGAAACATTTTTGACAAAGTTTGACATCAAATGTAGTTTATTGAATAAAATTAAAAGAAACAATTATAGCTAAAAAAAAAAATAACATTTTTGATATTGACTCGAAGTAAGTTACTGAAGTAGTAAATAAATAGGAGAGCATATTGATTGATATGTATAGCAATCTCACAATGTGATGGAATTGCATGCAAGTAATTCAAATCAATTGCCACATTGACACACATACAAATGGTTTATGCCCAAAGTAAGTGTGTGCTTGTGTGTGTGTGTGTGTGTGTAAACATGCTTATAGACCAATTGTCAGTATGTAGCCAAGTGCATAGAGCGATGACGAGAGCTATAAAAGACCTTCACGGTAGAAAACAAACACTAAGCCAGGCAGCCAGCCAACAGAAGACAAAACGTCAGACGAGACTGATGACGAGACGACAATAAAAGCGCAATAAAAGCGTGGTCGGCACAGAGTTAAGAGGTAGAGAGTGTCGTTGGTGGGGGAGGGGCGGGGCAGAGTGTAAATTGGTCGTGCTGTGCATGTTAAATAATAAAAAAAATATACAAAAAAGTAATGAGAACGGTCGGCTTACAATATATGTATGTACCTATATGTAGGTAAGTACGTAAGTTGTAATTTAATTTGCAATTGACAGCCATACTCTAGAGACGAGCAAATGAAGAGCTTACAGGTGGGGTATTCACTCTCTCTCTCTCTCTCCCCCACCACCCTCCCCCATCGAGCCTAGCATACGAAATGAGCAGCGTTCTCGCTGTCTTTCTCTGTCCTCCTTAACGGAATAATACTTGGAGATACACTTAAAAAGTCAAATGACCATTAAAAAGAATTCTTGATTAAATCTTACATTTAGTTAATTGTTCACAAAACAAACAATATGCGGCAAGAAACTTGAACACAAAATATTATTTTTTTAAAGTTTTTTTCAAATAAATATCCCAAAATGTAATTTATTCACGTAAAATCAAGCATGACCAATTTTTAACTATTTGCTTTTTCTTGCTTGAAACAAGTTGACTTAAGCTTAAGTGCTTTCTTCAAGAATATTCGAATAGAACCAATTTCAAATTTTACAAGGGCATACCCCACTTCATCTTAAGACAAGTAGACTTAGGCCTTAAAGATTTTCGTACGACTTCTAACATTGTATTCTATGTCTTGTGTACTTTCTTTTTTCTAATATCGCAAGGCCGCAATCTGTTTTGTTGAGTGTACTCGAATGTATGCACTTGTGCCTTAAATTTTGAGTGCTTTCCTTTCCAGGTCTACCCGTAACAGTTATTTTTGTACGTTTTGCTTTTAACTGTATAATTAAGAGATTTTTAACTAACGTTTGGCGCACAACTGACAAATGTAAACAAAATGTCAGCAATTGTTTTTGTTTTCAATTTGACCCACATTTGTGTTTAAATATTTGGCTTTTATTTCCCCTCCCTCTTTCGATTCAATTCGTTTTGGGCTAATACACTAAGTTGCTGGCCACTGGCCAAGTGAGGCTAATAATTGGGTCAAGACTTTTGTGGCGTTCCTCTGCCCAATGCCCAAACATTAGCCCGATAATCTTAGCATCACGGCCTGAGAGACCCAGCCCCGGACCGAGACCCAGCCCCAGACCCACACCCAACCTAGACCCAAACCCAGACCCAAAACCCAGACCCGGGCTCATCAGCGTTGGACTCTCGTGTCCGGCTCTTTGTCTACTTTACACTCATTTTCATTGCGGATAATTTCACCTTTTATAGTTTGTACAAGATTTTAAAACGGTGTAGTGCTAATGTTGCCCATGTTTTTATTTTCGTGCTGTTTTGCGCCCTGTCTTTATGACTTTCTTTTAGATATTTTTGCTTTATTAGCGCTACTTTTTGGCACACTGCAATTATGCGCACTTTTTTTTTGTTTATTTTTTTTTTTTTTTTGATTATTTGCAAGAAAATAAAGTCAGAAATATGAAAATGGGTTGTTAATACAGTTCCGCTTTAAGTGTAAGCGGTATACAGTTAAGAATACGTAATACCCATTCTAGTTATAGACAATGACAGCATCCGCCCACACCCCATTGGGAAAATTTAGCTCGAATGTCAAAAGTCATTTGGCGGCTTTAACGCTTGGCTAACTTTTGAGAATTAATTGCGATCAGTGATTAAGCTGCCTTTTGTTTGCTGATTGATTATTGGCCGGCAAATACGTAATTGTATAATTAAATAAATACATATGCATATATACATATATTTGCACATTCGGTATTTGATTATCAGCATTCAATTCAGCGTCACTCGAGCGTTTAGCTATTTGTGCAATGTTTGTTCGCCTTTTTAATTTCAGCTTGTTTTATTTTATTTTATTTTAGCTTTTTTTTTATTGCGTTCCATTTGCTTGAGCAAGTGCTGCGAATACCTTTGTGATCTTTTGTTAAGGGCCTCGCACATGTTGTATTATTATTATTCACTTAGTTGCTTGTTGTTGTTGTTGTTATTATTGTCGTCCTTGGTGTGCCTTGGATGACGCACTAATCAACTGGGTTGTGAAGTCGAGAAACTTTGAGTCATTTCAAAAAAAAAAAAACCAAATTGAAACAATGTTTCATACAATATTGTCCCTGACGACTGTTTTTAATGTACGTGCTAAACTACTAAATATAAGCTATTCTAATAGTTAGTCATACCAGTTGCATGACTATGTTTAAATTATAGTCCTAAATATGATGACTACTTATTAAAAGTGCCACATATTTCCAAACACACATTTAAACGCACACTTTACCTAAGAGTAAGGAGTTTTTCAGATCAAAGGCATGTAAATTAACATAGCAATTAAAGCAAACAAGTTTCAAGAATCACAAGTGGATGCAGTGGAATCGATTCCAGAGTCAGACAGCATATTGTGCCGTGGAATCTGTGCGACTGGGTGATCTTTGGCATTGGAATTGCTGGAATCACTGCTTCACTGTGTTTCATCGAACAGTCGAACATGTTCTATTTATGCCGAACTCTCGGGACCCCCGCCGAAGAATCAACTGTGCGGAGGTTCGTTAAAGAAGAAGAAGAACAAGAAGAAGAAGAAGAAGAACAAGCATCGGCTCCGTTGAGGTTGGTGGTGGGGGGAAAGCAACATAAACAACAGCGACAACAATCGGTTTGTGTTCGACTTATTTTTACTTATGAAAATCAAAAGACAAAGAAACAGAGAAACACACACAACCACACACACACACACAACCACACACACACACACACAAACGCACACACACAGGAAAATGTAAATTTTATGCCTCTGGCAATGCTCACGTTTAAGTCGGTGTCATAAACGGATTGGAATTCGACAAGCATCACAAAAAAAAAACGTCACACTTCTAAAGTACTCGACAGACTCTCTGTTTGTGGCTTGAACTAGTTTTTTCAAAAGCATTTTCTTTTTCAATCTAACTGTGTAGAGTTTTTAATTTCCAAAGTACTTGACAGTCTCATTCGCTGACTTGAACTGGATTTTCATTTAAAATGCATTTCACAACATTTTGAAGCCAGTCAGACTATTTTCTTTTTCAATCTGACTCTGAATAGTTTTTAAATAATTGCAGCTATGCTTTTGGAAAATTTTAAAAAATTACATTTATGATTAAAAACATTTTGAAAGCCATTGAAAATCATGGAAATATTTCAGTTGTAAGAGTTTTGTTGTCTTATGTTGATGATGTGTTGCTCGAATGTTGCAATTTCAATTAGGACAAGCACTTGTCTGCACAACCAAAATTATAATTTGCATATTAAAGAAACTCTTTGGATGACGAGGCTGGGAGCGGGAGCATGTGCCAAGAGGGTTACTCATGTATTAAATAACCACATGTAAAATAAGTTGAAGTTGGCTTTTTGTGCGACTAAGCAGCAAGTTTTAAAGTACAATGTAAAGTTTGGGCTAAGATGTGGTTGTTGGAATTATTATTGTTGTTGTTGGTCTCTTGTCTAGTTTTACCCAAGGGGGTGACATATTCGCTGCCACTGAGTGTATGTGTGTGTGTGTGTGTGTGTGTGTGTGTGTTTGCGCGTTGTGGTCTCGTGGTTTTCAGTTTTACTTTTCCACATCTGTATACATATGTGTCTGCTTATAGCTAGAGCGGTGCCTTGTACTGTGGGCTATGGCATTGGAGTCTCATATTACGAGCCCTCTATATATATACATATATATGTATATATATAAGTATATATGCTTCTCTTCGTTTGCTGACCCATCGAAACGGTGCCAAATAATAGAATTAACCAACAACTTATAAAAACTACTTAGACTTCAAGAATCGTAGCTTATTTAGAAAAAGAAAATAAATTTTCAACTTTTTGGCTAATTCAAATTTCGTGTTAATTACTTACTCACTATATTAGTTCTTATTTAAAATTGGCATCTAGAGAAAACATATCAGAAGCGTGAAATTGAATTTATTTTTGATTGTGAGAAACAAGTTTGTCCATAAATAAAAAACAATAACAAAAAACAATACTTTTGTCCAATCACAAAATTAATAACAAAGTCAGATAAAAGCGATAAAAAAAAGGAACAAACACACACACAATTAAAAAGCCAAACTTGTTTAGAACTCAAAACAGCTTTGAGCTTCGACCGGCACTCTCGACAATTTATTCATGAATTTATTTAGACGCATTGTTGTGTGGTTTTTTTTTTTTGGCTAAAACAAACTTTTACTTTTCATCATTTGTTGTGCGGCATTGTTGCTGCTGCTGCTGCTGCCGCCGCTTTTTATTTGTATCTGCTTCAAAGAAATCGTTCGTATTGCAATTAATCTTCAGCTGGCAAACCAATTAAGTAACCATATATATACTAAATCCCCCTAAAGATCTATCTCCCCCAACTCTCAACATTGTGTGTTCATTGTGCGTGTGGGCAGTGAAAGTTTGTCGGTTTGTCAGTTTGTCGGCTCGTTCTATTCCATTGGGTCAACCCAAGCCGATGATCACAATTTGCATATCTAAAAAAAAAGTTGTGGAAGAAACAAATCAACATTTCCAGCTGCAGTCAGTTGCACTCTTGAGTGGTCTTGAAATGTGTAGAAATCGGGTCAAGTAACATTTTCAAAAGGCACTGTTCATAAATCTTCGCAGACCCAGTGAAATTGATGTATCTGTTGAAAACTGTAATGCGCAAAGCAATAAATATCAGCTTTCATAAATATGCACTTAAAGATACAAATTAAATTAAATTTGTTGTTAGAAAAAATATGTACTTTTCCGTGTATTCATTTAAGGCTTTAAAGTGTCACTTTCTACGGCCATAGCGACTGACAGACTAGTGCCAAAAGGATTAGCTCAGTGGGTGACCTTACACGAGCAGTTATTGCCATTTTTTTTTTTTTCACTTTTTGCCGGCCATTTCTATGCAAATCAGTTAGAAACACGCAGGCCAAATAATGGCGTTGGCTTTCAATAGGGCTCATTATATGCGATATGAATGTAGATGGATATGCAAATGCGAAATGCGAAAGGACTGCGTTCTACACCTAAGTGTGTATATGTGTGTGTGTGTGTGTGTGTATGTGTATGTGGGAGTGTGTTTAACAGTATTCGGATTCCGCCTAACCCAAGGCAAAAGAATTTGAATGCGGGCTTGGCTCGCTTTGCAACTGAGAATGTGACGGAGCGACAGACAGACAGAACTTTCTCTTCTTACGTAATGCAATCGACTTGTTCAGTACTTTGATTATAATGAAATTTCATGAAATTTCAGACTATGAAAAAAAAATAATTCTTAACCACAAGACTTATATTATAAAAGTATAAATACTCTAATCAATTAATCATGCTTTGCATAAATAAATCTTTATTCCCTACAATACAAAAACCTTTTAATCTTTTCTTCTTTTTAGCACACACAAATTCTAACAATGTAACTGGAACATAGACGAGCTGCTTATAAAACGAAAGTTCTTTGAGGCTACTTCCATTCGCCCTATCTGCGAAACAAAAAATAAGGTCTAATCAGGTTAGTCACAAAACAGTTCTTTTCTCTTGAAATAAACAAATTTGATTTGGATAAACATAACGGATGTATATAACACATATAAATATATATATGTATATATATATTTGAGATATAAGCTTACTGTTCCAAGCAAACCTAAAACACATCCGCGTTGGTGGCTCATTCTTGTTCTTGATATCAGCAGCTGTCAAAAGTTGCAAACAAAAAAAAAAAAGCCTTAGACTTCAAACATTGGATTCATTGTAATATAAATTTAAAACAGATAAGCAAACAAGCCAAGAGTACCCACAAAGAAAATAAATTATACCCAGTTGTTATTTTTGTAATGTAAGCATATGCATAAATGTATAAAGTATACTTACTTATACAATAAGACTATTGTTGTTGATTCAACTCAATGCTGATAAAGAAGAAAATTATCAAGAAGAAATTATATTTCCTTTGCAAATGTTATCATTGAATAACAAGCCCCAAGTTAGGCTGTTGACTCTAGCTGCCTCTCAATTGTTAACTACACACACACACACACATACTCACGCTTGGATTCTTCAACAATTTCTTCCTTTGCCTTATATGGTTATATTCACTGTAGGGTCACCGCTGGCAATGTATGTTTTTGTTTTTTTTTTTTTCAGATTATTCGTTGACTAGGTCAGTATGTGTATGTCTTAACTTTTAGTTTTAGCCGAGGACTCGAAACGACGACTGCGCACTGCTGAGAAAAAGAGACAGAGCGAGAGCGAGAGTGTGAGAGTGACCGGGAGCTTTGAACCTTTAGCAACACAGCAGGCAATCAACATTGAGGGCACATATTACTAGATCCATTACTATAACTAATACTATTCAATATATTTCTGCATAAAAGAGAATGCCTCTTGCATTGCAAATAATATATTTACTCTTAAATCGACATTAAAATTCTATAACGTTTGCTTGGCAACATGTGTCTAAGGCGAAATGTTGCTAAGAGCCATTGTGCTCTGATGCTGCAGTTGCTTTTTGCTCTCACGCCCACGCGAGAGCGGCTTTCGGGCTGCGCTCCTTGACCTTGGCGCACACATAAAATGTTGCTACAGCATTTTGCTTTGCGTTTCGCTTGTGTCATCCCATTTGTATGTGCGTGTGTATGTGTGTGTGCGTATGTGTGGCCCGATGCCGAAGCTGCGAATTCGTTCAGACTCCATCTCAGCGACGAGAAAAAAACGCATTTTAGTCACATATTTTTCGTTGGCAGCCACAAGTTGTAGCCTCGCCGCGTTCTACTTCTTCTTCTTCTGTTGCTCTTTCTCTGTGCCAGTGTTTAAAAAAAACAAGTGAGTGTGTTTCAAATGAAATCATAAGAATGTAACGTACTCGTATGTGGTAAAATATATATGTATATATTTATATATATATGCTTGAAACGACGCACACGCGACAACGATCCCCCACAAAGTTGCCACTCTATATAGATTCATGGGATACATGGGATACATAAAGGGAATAAACTGTCCAAATGGCACGCTCCCATCGCATCGGTGACAGTGACGCAGTCATTCGAAAATAAACAACCAAATCATCAGCATCAGCACCACTTTAGGGGCCGTCAGACAGAATCTCTGAATCAGCAAAATCAGCAGCAGCAGCAGCCTCAGTCGCTGCCTCAGTCGACGTCACTGCGTCATCGGCGCCGCTTTATGCGCCAAGTTGCCCTTTTTTTGCTAACCCTTGGAAAATTTGTTGTTTGTTTATTGATTATGTTCGTAGCTCGTTCAAAATCGCGATTAATATAATGCGGCACAGCAATATTCTCAAGAATTTCAAGGGTGTGTACATTTAATTGTACATGTGTGTGTGTGTGTGTGTGTGTGTTTGTTTGTAAATAAACATATGCTGGCCAAAATTGCTGTTCAAAGTTCAAGTACTGCAAAGAATCTCTATTGTTTTGATTTTGAAAATTTTTAATTATAATGCGTTCTAGATTATGTACACATCAAACATAAATCATTTTCGATGCCAAACTGTATCGCCTATATAAGAACAAAAGTGCTCGAATCTGTTGAACTAGATCCACTTAGAGATTTAGAATAAAACCATCTTGTAGCGAATAGACAAATGACTTTTTTAATTTTCTTTACATTTCATGATTTTGTCATTATTATGAGGTTTATATTTTTTTTACAAAACTGTAACTATTTTTTACACGCTTTGGCTTCTGATTTAATTCCCCAGCTAAAACTCATTTAGTAAATATTTTCGGTTTCTTATTTCAAATATTAAAGCAACAATTATAAGATGTAAATTATACAACTCCCTTATCTACAGTGCAGAGTAATTAGAATCTAAAATGTACATTTGCTTAATCATTAATTTAATGTGCGTGGCTAATTTTATATTCAAATTAATGTTCGCTTATGATTCACACCTTGGCACAATTTTTTGTTGCATTATTTGAAATATATTTCGCACTGACTAAAAAAATAATAAAAAGACGTAGATACAAAAAAAATAAAAAGAAGAAGAAGTTGTGAAGTCATTATAATTAATAGTCGCATTATAAGTAAGTTGAGCACAGTTTACCTCAGTTGGCCATATCTAGGGCAATACAAACTGTTTTGTTGACTGAATGATTGTGTAAACGTGCAATGAACATGCAGTTTGTCTGTCTTTCATCTGTCGTCCGTCGTCTGTCGTCTCTCAGTTCGTCAGTTTTGCCTAACTATCTTTTGCATCTTTTCCGGTCAGGGGCACTTTCCTTTTCAATTTTCGAGCGGTGTTTTCTGCGCATTATGCCATATATTTATTACTTTATTTTTTTGCAATGACGTTAGCTGCTGCTGCTGCTACTGCTGCTCTTTGTCATTGAGTTTACAGCCAAAGTCAAAAGTGTTGGCAACAAGTGTGCTTTACTGCCTTGAGAACTTTTTTTTTTTGTTGGTTTTTCATTTTTGTTTTCTTTGTTGCCACTTGTTTTGCTGCACTTTTATTCAAGGCGACATTGTGTAAGGCTGGCAGCTAAAACTCTTGGCCAAAAACTTCCTGGCAGCAGCGCATTGTGTGTGTACTTTAAGTTTTGTTGCCAGTCTGTTGTCAGTATGTTGTTGTTGTTGTTGTGTGTTTTGTTTGTTTGTTGTTTGCCCCATTGTCTGGCCCGGCACATCATAATTATGTGGGCAAATTTGAGTAATGAGCAAGTGCAATTACCCGCGTGTAAGCAACAACAACAACAACAACAACTACAGCAACAACAGCTACAGATACTGCTAAGTATCTGTGCTCATAGCCAAAAGATAGTATTCAGTATGCAAATAGACTTACGTATAAATTTGTAAGTAGTATAATTATTAAAGTTTGCGTTGTGTTTCACGGCGTCTTAACTTGTCTGTCTGTATATGTGTATATATATATATATGTGTATATATGTATATGTAAATATGTTTACTTGTGCGCATCTGTAAAATGTATGCAAATGAAAGCCAAAGTTAATTTGTTAGATTTTCACGTTGCGATATGCGTTGCACACACGAATTACAGATTGCGGCTGTGAGAGTGCAACACATGGTGGCAACAACACCAAAGTTGGCTACTTTTGCGGTCAGTTATCGCCACACTCAACTCTACAACGATGACTAAGATTCAGTTGTTAATTTACCATACGCAGTTAGCAAATTATAAATTTAGCTCGAGCTTTATCTAATTAAATCAGAAACAGCTCATGAAAGTATGCAATATTAAGTTCTAAGAAGATTTTCTATCTAGTTTCAACTAATTTATTTATAGTATATTGTGGATATAACAATAGAGGCTTGTCAACCTCCCACCTATAAATTAGTCTCTTAAAAAATGTAGCATACTTTGAGGCTGTTGTTGAAAATCACTTGTGGATCGTATAGGTTGCTTTACCTTCTTGACCGGATTTAGTTTATTCACATCAAATTGAGTTTCAAATATTCTAAAATGTTGTAAAATTTGAATAGTTCATTCTTCCAATATTGTATTCTTCAAAGACTCTTTATATCGAATGTTGACAACTCCAAATTTCTTTAAATAATCGGAAAAACCTTCCTATAAGAGTTAATTAGCGTCTATTATGCTTACATAAGGCATACATAGATAGAAAGTATCTTCCCCACTGCTAAATTTAAGCAATTAAAATTGTTGTAGTCGATGGAAAGTATCTTCCTCACTGCTGAATTTAAGCAATTAAAATCGTTGTAGCCAAAGCAAAATCTTATCGCCGATTTCAAATCTGTAGCTTTAAAAATAGAGTTGAATAAAATGAAGCAATTGATTTTTTTTGGTATAATCCCGTAGATCTTAATGCTATTCTTGTGCTTTGCATATTGTACATAGGCTACACACTTTTTTTGAAACTGTATTTCCACTTGTTAAACAAGATTGTTTTCTCTTTTGCAGCATGTCTTCCGGCCTGATGTCGTGTGTGCGAGAAAACTCGCCACCGCTGGAATTGGAGTTAAGTTCGGATGCGGGTCCTTTATCATTGCCCGAGGGCAAGGGCAAGGGCAGATCGCATGGCTATCAAGGAGCAGGAGCAACATCCACACCCATCGCTAGTCCGGAGCAGGGAGATGGAAACAATAGCTCAGCGATAGTGGGTAAGTCACAATGATTAGAGTATTTTTTCAAGTACAAATGTACTTATGTAAGATATTGTTTGCAATGGGTCTCCATACACACACACACACACACACACACACATACATAAATACATTTGTATATGCTTTGCAAAAACAGTCCGCGACTTTCCCGCACTGACAGACAAACAATTGCAACAATGCGCAGCAATTGTTTATGCCCTGCAAATTGAGGCAACTTGTGGTGCTGCTTATAGCCAAAACTATGCCTTAAGCGTGAGAGAGCTGCACTTAGTCACATATTAACAACATATGTGTGTGTGTGTGTGTGTGTGTGTGTGTGTATGTGCTTATGTATGTGCATAATTAGCTGGAGCTGTGAACTTTACAACCGCAATAGTTAGTCAGGCTGTCATATAGGTAGTCAAAGTATTCAGTGGTGTGCATCGTACATCAGTACATCAGTTTGTATGTTTGTACATATTTAATTATACAAACATACATTATGAGTGAACTCTGCATGTTGTGAATTGGGTTGTTTTAAGGAAAGAAGCTTTAATTTTAATGCTGAGATAAATCATAATAAATCAAAATGAACAAAAATGGAATGTTTCTTACTAAAAAAAAATATTTTTGTGGATAATTACTTTAACTCAACAGCTAGTAATTGGATTAGTAATTTATGTAAAATGTTAATTAAGTTAATTCATTTATGAACAAATGTTCTTTAAATAATATTAAGCTGATCTGCTAGTAGTCTTTCGCTTAAACAGCTATTTAAAGATTAGAGAACTTCTAAAAATGATTGTGTAATACAAGCTAATCTCCTCTCCCAATTATAGACTTTCAGTGTTAAAAATGTATTACCAAATGCAGTAGCACAAGCTAAACAGATGCGCTGTTAACCCAAATTGGATAGCTTTAATATATATACATATTAGCTCTTCTTTTCCATGGCATCGAAACAATGGAAATTTTTGAATTTAATAGCCACACATCGTCACTCTGACAACGAATAATGTTTATGTAATTGCGGATGGTAAACACAACAACTTTCTATAACATGTTCTAGGCATTGAGGCATATGTGAAACTGTTGGCTTTTGTTGTTGCCAACCTACGCAAAACTAACTATAATAATAACAGTCATGCAAGCGAAACTCCACAAACCCAACAACAAATAAGTAACTACTTACATACATATGTATATATATTATATTCATGTACATTTGTGCAATAACAGTGCGCTGTTAAACATTAACAGTGTGATGTTAATGTGTGAGAGCTAATCAGTTTGCCGCCAATAATATAAGCCATAAGCCATAAGGCAAAACATTTGCCGATCCGTTGTCCGATGTCGATTTCGTTTGCCGAGTTTGGGTGCTCGGTTTTTTTTTTGTTATTCGCTTCGTTTCGTTTCGTTTCGATTTCAATTTGTAGTTTGGTGTCCGCTATTTCGACTGCGTTGTTCGAATTCGAACTCTCTTGTTTGTTCCACCTATACCTTTAATCATTCGCTGCTCTTCGCTTCACCTGTGCAGGTGCAGTACCTGACGCGTGTCGCACTAATTGCCATTTGCTCATAAGTGATTAAATTAGAAGTGAAACATCGGCGGTCAATCGTCTTATTAACAAATCAATATTTCTAAAAGTACTCAACAGTTAAGTCAAGTGCGACAATTTAATTAAAATAAATTAATAATGCGGCAAAGCTTAACGAAAAAGCTAATTTAAGTGCATAAGTGTATTTTTATTGATTTCTGCATATCAAGTGAAGCGAAATTAACGCATACATTAAATACATATGCATATGTACAGCTACTGACTGAATTTGATTGTTTACAACACACAGTAAACATTCGTGCATTCCACACAAAATAAAACAGCTGTTTCTTTTTTCGCCGAATTTTTATTTGAACAGGTAATAGCTTTTAATATTAATTTTTTCTTCACTTGTTTCCATTTATTCAAGCACGAAATACTTAACGGTAAAAACAGTGATGGAAGCCATAAACAAAAATTGCGGCCAGACCGATTAAACGCATATCGAATTGTGCTTTTCTAAATACATATAAATATATATTTATATATATATATATGCATGTAGAACTCTATTTGAGGGTATGATCACAGTTTATGACAGTCACGACTTGTGACCCTCTGCTGTGCCAGCTGAGCGACCAATAACAATCGGCTCTAAATTATTTGGGTCAGATATTATCAAACAATTAAACCGCTCAATGAGCAGTATTGCATTTAGTGGTTCAATGAAAAATACTACTTACATAATATGTGTGAGGCGGCAAAAGACAAACAAACAACGAGTTGTATAAGGAATGGTAAAGGTTTATCCCATCGATCGGAAATGCGCACAATTCCTATAATCAGCACCTTGTTTTCTTGTCGGGGCGTTGGGAGGCGGGTGGCGGGTGGTGGTCAGACTTGGCTGGATGCCGCTAATTGGAGTGGCAGGGGCATTGTGCAATCAGTTTGAGTGTAAAACAACTACGACTTGCTCTCTTTTTGTTTCTTGTTAGTGCTGATAAGCTGACGATGTCATCGACGCCACGTTTGCCAGTTGATTGAAGCCAATTTCCACAAGATTATGGACTTTCCGTCAATAGAGACTGTCAAACCCTTATCAAGTCTGGTTGTCTCGCGCATTTCTAAAGATTGAACCAGTTGGGTTTATTTGAGCAATAATATATTGACATGTGTTAAACTTAATTTTAGCTCTTAACTCATTTAAAATGAGAGTAATTGTTTTTGGCAGTAGCTCCGACCACACAAAATATATATATTCTTGACAAGGATCGATAGCTGATTTAATTAAGCCATTTGAGTCTGTCCGTCTGTAAAATAAAAAAGATAAAGACTTCAAATATCTAATAACTGAATTCCACGCGATAAACAAGTTTATTTCGATTCGCAAAGCTTTCTAATTGATATATTTTATAGATTTATATATTCCTTATCAGCTGGCCAAATCTCATTAAGATAGGATAGGTGTATTTAAAGGCTGAGTTCAGATTTCTTATATTCATATGCAATATATAAAATCACCTGCTTAAGAAACTAACACAAATTTCGAATTATAGAAAATGCAAGCAATTGGACTACAAGTCGGCCAAAACCAAGGCCACAAATTGTACACAATCTTCGCCATTTGCATTTTGAAAGCTGTCTAGAATTTGTTGTTGTATGTTGAATGTTGAATGATTGTTTGTGGCAGCCAACGCAGCTCGCGTTGCGCAACTTTAAGTTGTTTTCTGTGTTGTTTTCTTGCCTCGCACTTGGTCTCTATTCTGTATTCACTCTTTTGCTATATTTAGTGTTTCAGCATAAGTGAATTAAGCACTTGCAAAGCGGATAAGCTTCCCACACGCCAATGCCGGCTGGGAGCAGTGAGGTGATGACGCCAATTTTTTGGAGGCGTGGCCAGCACCTAACGCTTAGCTGGGGGGCTAGGCTCACTTGACCTTACAACGGCCAAACAAGAGCTAAGCCAAAGACCAAAGCATGGGCAAATAAAAAGAGTATAACATGCACACAACTCACACACACACACACACACACATCTGTCAAGTATCCGCTCATAAAACACAACAGCTGAAACAACAACAACAACAACAGTCTCCAATTACTGCAACATGCTGCTGGCTAAAATAGTGGCAATCAATTTGATTTTGTCATATCTTTTAGCCAGTTTGCCAGTTTGAAAGCTTGCCAATTTGCATTTCTGTGTGCGCCAACAGTTTGCAAAATGATTAATTAATAAAATGCGCCTACTTGCGCAAAAGACTTGGCCAAAATCGTTAGCCAGACAGCTCAACCATTTCAACGTCTCAACGCCTATTCGCATTAACTAGAATTCGTGTCATCGCCACAACAATTACAATAACAATAATAAAAATAAAGAAAAACAACATCAACCCACATGCATCATATAAATCAGCCAGATACATATATATATATAAATATATATATAAATATAAATATGTATCTTAAAACACACAGCACTTAAAGTTTTGCATCAGCAATTGCCTCACGCTATTTGGCTTACAATGTTTTGATAAATTATTTAAGCCCCGGCAAGAGACAAACAAAAATACATGAAAACTCATGTGAAATGGTGACGGCACCAAAAGCAACACAAAATTAATATTATTTTTGACATTTATAATATAAAGTAAGCAGTGTAAAACTTACAAACCTATAGTCAACAATATTATTAATATGAGCTCAACGTGATTCACGATATCTATAATTTCAAAATAATCAAGAAACTATCAGCAAATGATTAAAACTAGTAAGACTGGTAAATTTTGTATATAGGGGGAAATCTGACAATGATGAAATAGTGGAAGTGGACTCTTATCGAGAAGAGATGTGGTTACGTGATAAAGACACGTAAGCGGCACCGTAATAAAACTCTAAATGATAAGAGTTCTTCGAACCAAAAATATATATTCATAGGATAATGAGTCTAGACGCATTTGCAACAACAAATTTGTACCTAGAAAGGGTCCAACGTAGGATAAACATAACTGAGGATAGTTTAAGATAACTTAAGGGTTTTCAACAAACCAGCCGAAGCATTTGGGCAGCAGTCTATGTTCCTATAATTACAAAGACAACAATTAGATTCTCAATTTTAAATTTATTCGTATTCTATATTGCTTATATATTATTGTAAAAATTTCATAAAGATTGGATAGAAGAAACATACGTTGCACTCTCTTAGAGAGTTTTTCAAGTTGTTTGATTATGTTTTACCTTTTTGAATTCAATTGCTATGATAGCGATCAAGTAGTAAGGAATTAAATAGTAAGGGATCATGTAGTGAACTAATGAGTCTAGTTCTTTCAATATCAAAGAAATGTATGCCAAAGTCATTATTGTAGACAGACAACATGTTTAGCCTTGAGGCAAACTAAAATTTGTCCACAATTCAAGTTACGAACAATAAGATCAATAAGCAATTATCAATCTCTGAACTTTGACAAAGAAAACCCAATGCCTTTAATCGCGTGTCAGCAAATATTCATACATATATGCATACATATAAGATATGGATTGGCACCAAAACGTGACTGGCATATTTTGTCGATATTTGCTATGCACGCCAGCCTGCCTGCCTGCTCCAACGGTATCTATATATTGGTAGCCACTGTGACGTCCATTAAGGGAGCAAAGTCGCATTTTTTTGGGTTTTGCAATTGGCAATTGGCAATTCTTGTACTTCCGCTAAAATTGAATAAAAAGAAAGTGCAAAAAACTCTCAACAATTGCCTTCAATTTTATATAGATGATATATGAATTTTTCCTTTTTTTTTAAATGAAATCTTTACAAGACGATTTTTTGGGAATGACCTATCATCATTAATCTAGTAGCTGCTTGTGCCAAGCAATAATCATCTGGCACAAATGACACATGCTACTCTTGAATTGAGTCACGTTCTTGGAGGCAATGACATCATATCATATTTGTGTGCACCCTTTATTATTATTGTAGGGGAGATGAACAAGCAACTAGCTAGTATTCTAATATATATATATATATATATACTTGTGAAATATCTCATACTTAATGCATTAGCGGATTTGGTAAATTGTATTATCTACGTGGTTCTCGTATTATTTATGACATGTCGAAACGCTAATTGAGGTGTGTAAACAGCACGAAAGGCGTAAAAGCGTTATCAGCAATTGATATATATATATATATATATAAATATATATGTGTACGTTATGAGAAGAACCCTAAAATTGTACAATGGCAATAAAAGGGGGCAACACGATTGTCAACAATAGCCATTAAATTGATTATAATTTACAATGCAATTAAACTGATGCGCAAAAACCCAAAAAGTCAGAGACGTTTCTGATTTTTAATAGAGTTTTCAAAAAGGGGCAAAAATTGTGGAAACAATTTTGAAAAATTTAAATTTTAAAGAAGCTTTCAAATCAATTTGAATTCGGGATTGTGTATATCACTATCATGAACGTATGCCAATATATATTGCAATATATATTCATAGATTAGCTGCGACCTTGCAAACCAGCGCCAACTCTTTATCTCTCTCCCTCTCTCTCTCTCTCTATCTCCCTCTCTCTTTCTCTGTGCTTGTCGCACTTTCATTTAGCATTTGGGTGTTCCCAAAGAGCAGCAGCGAATTTACTTTGCTTTTGCCTATTTATGGGCATGTTTTTGTGTGTCGATCGTTGGCCAAGTTAATTGCTTTTGGCTTCGTTGCTTATCAGTCGGTTGTGACGATGATTTGAGTCAGCAATTTGATTGCTCAACTCTTAACGGCACTTTGATTCACAATGAATATAATATTAAAATGTTTGCGTATTTTTGCCATAAAAAGAAATAAATAATTCCAAAAAGACTTTTGAAATGTGCACTTGAAGAATTCATTTCTCGTTATCAGCAACGAGTATTTGTTAAATTACTGTAAATGGGCATATCAAATTTCGGAAAGATTAGGACACAATCTGAGGCAAGGCAAAAAGCAAGCTATGCATTTAGTGTTTATTTATGTTTATCTAATTTTTCGGCAATTTTACTATCAGTTTCAATTTTAAACTAAATTAAAGTATTTTCTGACACAATTGTCCGCAACCGATTTATCTTGCAGAGCAACAGCAGCAGAAGCGACGTCGCTTCCATCCATTGCGGAATCTTCGGCGTATCTTTCGCCGTCGCACAATCAATAGTGCAGATAGCGCTGCTGCTGCCACTGGTAACGAGGTGCAAGGTGCGGGCTCGTGCAACACATTGCCACCACCGACGAGCAGTGCCAGTGAGAAGAATCTGCGCAGTGTTGCCATTGCTGGAGGCACATCCTCAGCAGCCACCGAGGCAGTCTCAGCATCCTCGCCAGCATCGCCGCTCACACATCAGCAGCTGCACGAGAGCTACCAAACGCAATCGCTACCCAAATCCAAATCCTACGGCGCCCATCGCGATGAGTTGCTGAGTGTGCTGCTCGGCAAGAAGAGAGCTAGCAAGCAGACGCATTGCTTGGAGCAGCCGGCCAATCTACTCCACGCCCAGCCACAATCCCAAACGGACGCCATGTATCAAACACAGCGACAGCATGTGGGCGTGGGCGTCTTCCCGGACACCATCAGCATGAGCCGAAATCCCTATTTCGTCGAGAAGCGACATCATCAGCGCCAGTTGCGCAGCGTCGGCGACTCCTCCCAGGAGCTGGATGCCGAGGACAGCGTTGCCGTTGGCGGGGCCGCCACAGACATGTCCGACAGCCAGCGCAGTCTGAGTGAGGCACGCCTGCTAGACGCCGATGCGGATGGGTAAGCATCGATCCCTGCGAGCTAGTACGGCCCAATGCTAATCCTACATCATGCATCTTCCTTTCTAGCAGCGGTTACACACGTGAAACGCTCTCCCAGTCACATGACAGCGTCTTCTCCGAATCCGCAACTGCCAGCAGCCTCTCAATCGTACTCAAGGTGAGTCATTAAATCTTAGCTAAGAGCAAAACTGGTTGGAAATACTCTCGTGGTGAATAAAAGCAGGGGTATTCAATACCAATGTTGCGCCTCCAAAATAGCTTTCCTTTCATGTCGACCCATTTTAGTACATGCTTGTAACAAACTCTTGGCCTAAGTGGCACTCTTAACGGATAGATTAACACTTTGTGCTATTTTTGGTTGACTTTTATCGATCCGAAATTGCCCAATCCAAGCTCACAATTAGCCATGACTCACACAAAGCAACCCCAAAATGCATGTTTTGTAATTGAAGCGGTCTTAAATAACAGTTAACAGCCTCGAAGGGTTGTTATTGTGCAACAACAACAACAACAGCAACAGTTGATATGTATGTTTGTGCCCCACATGGATGGTTGTGCTGTTGAGTCACTGCTTAAATTGATTTTAATCAAATTCAATTTACTCGCATTTTTGTTGCCTTTGGGGAAAGTGGTCATTGACTCAGCCTCCATTGATTGCTGTCCCTTGTGGCCAGTCTCCAAATCTGTGACTTGGGTCTGTTTATGTTCTGCGGCTGCATTGATTGCCTTTTGTTCAGATGCGCCACTCAATTGAGCCAATTTCGCAATATCGAAATCGCTAAGTAAAGTCTGATAAATGTGGATTGAAATAAATACAAATTGTATATAAATTGAAATTCAGATAAGATCAGTAATGAATAAATCCATAAATGTGCATAGCAATTAATTAAAATTGAAGATTAATTTAAATTAAGAATTCTGAAATCAGCATAGAAAATTCTCTTCGCACTGCTGGAAAGATTTCTAACAGTTTTCTATGACAGATTAACACAATTTTCTTTCGCATTTTCTTTTCCACATTTTCTGCAATCAGATTAATTTTTTTATTTTTTTTGAGTGTATAATTATTACCTAACTTGATCAACAGCAGCAGCAGCAGCAGAAGCAGAAGCAATTGTGGTGTCGACGTCCGCGCCAGTTTTGACTGCATAATCGGTAAAGTTGGGTGTGAAAGAAGAAGAGGAAATAAGTAAGAAGCAGAGGCCACCGACGCCACCACACGCGTCTCTGTGCAACTGCAACTGCAAGTTGCAAAGCCCCAAGTCCGAAGCCCGTTGTTGCAATAGTCTAATAGTGTTTTGGACTGTAGCATGCTCCCCCAAAACAAGTTGCATTTGCTGCATGGCGCGTGGCAATGTGTGGCTTCTTCTTCTGCTGCCTCTGCCTCTGTTTCTTCTTCTTCCTCATCCTCGTCCCCTTGTTGTGTTTCTAATGCTTCTTCAGTGTTTTGCTGCTGCGGCCAAACGAGTTACTTGCTGCCTGCCTGGCTGAGATTTGTATTGGTATTGGTTGCACTGCACTCGTCCGCCGGTTGCTGCTTCTCGTTATTCCACTTTTTTCCACTTGACTGTCAGTTAGCCACTGCGCTTCTACCCTCCTCCTCCCCCTCCCCCCTACGTACCCCCAGGTGATGGCTTATTTGCCAACCTGGTTAGCAAATAAATCGCATTTCTTTCTGTTTCTATGCTATTGAACTCCTGCAAAGTTTTCCGCTAAATCAGTTTGCTTCGAGTCACTTGGACGTCGACAACGCTTCTCCTCGCGGTCGGCAAAAATCATCAGAATAGAAAATTCAATAAAATTCCAATAAATTGGAAAAGTGAAAAACGTTACAAAATTGTGCAACTTTTGTGTAAACTAAACTAACCAACTAAATTTATCATAATTTTTGTGGTGTAAGAAAGCTAGATTTGAGTATTCTCGTTTCTAGTAGCTATCTGAAGGAGTGTTGTTATATGATTATATGATTCTCTATAAAGATATCCTCTTAAACTCTAGCTCAGTAATAAATTGAAGAGATACTTATCGCAATAGAAAGGAATTTCCAATACAAAAAACTTAAGATCATCGAAGCTTTCGCTTCCTGTGTGAGTTGAGCCTTTGCCAATGTTGTTTTTATCCCAGGCCATCGTGACTCGCACTTAACCGGTTCGAAAGACGCTCTACAGATTGTATATATAAATAATGAAAAGAAACAAATAGAAAGAGAAAAAATCTAGTTGACGGTCCATAATGGGGTAATTGAGCGTCAGCGCAGACATTCAATTTTCACTGTGCCGCTGACGACGATAACTTGGCCATGGTGAATATGGTAACACGGTAACACGCATTAGTTGCTCAGGAGCGGGCACACACATCAACAGCCACTCAAATGCCATGGGATGAGAATGGGGAGGGGGGAGGTGGGAAAATGGGAACTGGGAATGATGGGGACAACATGCAATGTCATTTCACACGCTCGACTTTAATTGCCTTTGCCTGTGTGTTCGCCAGAGAGAACGGACAGAGGAACTTGGTCCAAACCTGTTAACCCGCTTTCGGCCTATAGGACTGACTGAGTGTGCTCGAAAAATAAATGTCCAAATCAAATGTTGAAGAAATTAGACAACCTACATCCAACAAAATGCATTCAAACTGTATCAGTCTGTTTTGGAGTGCATTTAGTAAGTGGAGTATACAGACTTCCTGCTTGGTGGGCTCGCAAATTGCATAAGCAATTGATTTGCATACCTTATGGATTTCCGCGTCCATTAAACGGTTGTTATTTTACCAAAACAAAATACAAACATTGTATAATTTGAATAAGCTTAATTAAGTTTCAACAAAACAAAAAAACCGTTTTGGGATCACTGGGATTCTCAGAGAAAGATAAAGAAAACATTGAGAGACTGCAACAAGCATAGAATTCTTTAAATGATTATTACTTTTGCAGTTAAAACATAAAATTTTTTTTAGAAATGATTAAATGATTAAGTTTGTGTATTCGGTTTTATTTTCGTAATTGGATTTGCATAACTGCACCCGTGATGCAGTTGACTGCAACAGGAAGCCAATTTTCCGCATCCATATGTTTGACATCCAAAGTGCAAAAGCACAAAAGCGACAAATGATTTAATTCAAACGTTTTGCATTTTATTGCTGCCAACTGTTGCGCCGCAATTCGAAAATACATAAAAAACAAAAAAATAGAAGGAAAAAACAAGTCATAGCCAAACTAATGGGAAACTCGTCCCACTCCCCAACAGATGTCGACGTGCCGTTGTAATCAACACACAGTCACTCAGTTAGTCAGTCGGTCAGTCCGTGCGTCGTCGGACTGCTGGCCACAAGTTGCATGTTCGGCCAATGGCCACAAGTTGGCCCACTCACCAAGTGTGCCAATAAATCAACGAATGTGACGAGCGGGTGATTCGCAACACATTCGCGCTACTCCATGTGAGTGCAAATGAATCAATGTGAGTGCGGGTGCTCTTTTGTACTATTG
Source organism: Drosophila kambysellisi (assembly GCA_035042185.1). Taxonomy (NCBI): domain Eukaryota; kingdom Metazoa; phylum Arthropoda; class Insecta; order Diptera; family Drosophilidae; genus Drosophila; species Drosophila kambysellisi. Next base: position 9,990,129 of record JAWNLS010001251.1, read on the forward strand.
AACAAATGTGGGCCCATCTACCAGCTACCTGGTGAGTACTCCGTGCCACACCAGCTTGTGAAGGGTTCAAGTGGGTTCTGGAGTACTTCTCATTTATTACCTGCACCTTTCCAAGATAGTTTGTCAATTTGGGCAACTTCTACACAAGTCTCACTGAGTAAAAATTGGGAAACTGAAAATTCTTTTACTAAACTGCAGTTTTATTAAGATGGAAACATAAACAATCTATAAAAATGTTTTTTTTTTGTTTTAAATAAGAAGCAGTATTCAATTCTTCATATGGAACATAGCATTTAGACTAGGAATATTTTAGTATATGTGCATATAATAAAAGTTTAAATTGTGGTTTAATTATTTATTTTACATTTAACTACATTTAAATTTAATGTAAATAAATCAAATTTATTAAAATGTTCTTAAATGGAATCTTTTAACTACGGCACATTTTGTAGTAGCAGTTTCAAGGAGAGTCTTTAATTACACAAACACATGCAGTCGACACATGGCTTTAAGTACAACCTGGCTGAGCTGGGGACATTGAACTCGCCTCGTCTCCAATCAATAATAGTGCTACCAATTATATTTTGTACATGCGAGAGAGTAATTTGTGAATGAGGTCTTTAACCTTGCAGCATTTTGGCATTAAATCCTTGGGATATTGCCCAAAAATAGACACCAAACACTGGAATGGACATGCTTAAGTACGCCGACTTCACGCGTCATGCTCCACAGACGCTGATTAATGTAATGGAAAAAAGAAAGAAAATCGAAAGACGAGCATATCCATAAGGAAGCGTTTGCCCAGATCTTTATAAATAGAGATAGAGCAGGGCAAGGGTGGTGGAAGTGGGAGGAGAAGAGGGGCAAATGCAGTTGCATTTGTTTACTTTGCTCGGCTTGAAGTTTATGTTGCACGAACTAGTTGTTTCTTTACTAGATTTGGGTATTTTCTTTTACCCTTGAAATCACTCTCTACCTCCGTCTCTCTCTCTGTCGCTCCCTCTCTCTATCTCTATCTCTCTAAGTGATGACAATAAACAGATTCCCATTGTGCCTGCCTGGCACCCAATTATGTTTTGACTAGGTAAAAAGTCGGAGATACCATTTCACAATTGTTGCATTGTTGTTGTTGTTGTGGCTGTTGCCGCATCTGTCGAGGGTGCTGCCTGCCCCTGCATACCGCAGTCTGTCCCTCCGTCTGCCTGGCTGCCTGCCTCACCCTACACCACATCGCCATTTCGAGATATGTCGGCTCTACTTATTTCTTCAGTTGCACATTGCACACATTGCGTGCACAACGTTATTTTGTTGCCACTGCCACAGCTGCTGCTGCTGAGGAAAGAAAGTGAAATCTAACGGATCGCGTGCCTGCCACAACGCAACAACAATAGCCCTTATTAGTTAATTATCGCAAGTGTGGTGGAAAAAGCTTCGGTGGCACTTTTATTTGCTCGTTTGCTGCATCATCAAATTAATAGAAAATGGTAGCCGGAAGCGCGGGTACCCGCAACATGCAAACCAATCCGTTCCAGCTTTCGTTTTCGGTAAGAGATTATACGAGTGGTCAACAGCTTCACCTCTGTGGTTGGTTACATATCAATTTCAGACACTGTGACTATCTGAAAAATCGATGAAATGCACACAGAAGGTACTAATCGGCTTTGCCCGGGACAAGTGTTTATTTTTACACTCACCCATTTACTGTTTATTGTGCTGTTCTATGAAAATAACTATAAAAAAGGTTGCCCCCTTTGAGAGTCAGTCTGTGTGCAATTAAAGCAAAGTAGAGCATCCCTGAAATTTTCTCCTGTGGAAGGTTTAGTCCTTGTCGATTGCATTGAAACTTTTTTAGGAGTCAGTTGGGATTCAGATTGAAGCGCTTACATCACAAAAAATATGCTCAATATGTAAATTTTTCCAACTCTCTAACAAATTCAACAAACAGTTAAGTTCATTTGAGGCCTTGTCCTTGAGTCGAGGCAATCGAAATGATTGACTTTAAGCAGAATCCGTTTAAAATGAAACTAACTGGATCATCTAGTGGTGAAAGCCGACTCAGCCGCAGTTGCCTACGTGCCCGTCTAGTGTTTCGCTGGAAAAGCTGGGTAAACCCACGATTTACCCTTAGAAAAACCGATTACAAATACAATTCCAACAAATCTCTGATAATCTGCAATTTCTATTTTGCTCGATTGCAGGCGGAGCTGACAGATGTGTTGCGGAAACGTCGAAATCGTCCCGATGCCTCCGATGAGGATCTGGGTCTGCCACGCAGTCCGGTTTCGCCGCAGCGCATGGCGGGCGGCGGCCAGAGCCGTAAGACTGCCGGCAGCCAGATACGAAGTGTGGCCCAGGGCCACGAGTCGTCCTCCCTGAGCCTGTTGAGCGTGAACAGTACCGATGGCGAGGACACCAACCAAAGCCATAGACAAACGAGCAGCAAATTGATTAGCTCCACGGAGCACAGCAGCTCGGTTGTGTTGCGGGAACACCCCAATCATCACAACGAGGACGATGTGGATGCAGTGGGCTCGGAACGGCAACGGCTCTCACATGCCGCTGCCAAGCACAAGATGGCCATCCGACCGGTCAAGAAGAATGGACCCACGCGGAATCACCGAAGAACTCTAGAGGTGTGTAGTTATATAAAACATATGACCTATATATTTAATTTATATATTTGACTGCTCAACAGACTTCCATACCGGAGGCCAAGGAGGAGGACCTTGCCAAGATGAGCCAAAAACAGGCTCAAAATCCCAGCTTGAGAGCTATCAAGAGTAAGTTTGGAAATGGTCACGTTACTCAGAATTTCAGCTAACATTTTATTCCCGTAGATGTTGATCTTAAGACCAAGACACGGTCCTTGCCACCGGGCACTGCATTGACTGCCACAACCACCGCAACTGCCACGAACACCACCAATTCTAATATGCGCACCAGGACAATCGAGCAAAAGAACTCAACGATAACAAACATCAACAGCATCAGTAGCAGCAGCAGCAGCAGCGAGAGAACAACAACCACTTCGCAATCCACAACACACACCACATCCTCGTCATCGACATCTGCGCAATCATTTGGATTGCCTGCACTTAACTTCAAGGCAGCCCGCGCGCTCCTTGATGCACGTGGCGAATCCTCAACGGATGGAGATGATGTGCCCAGCGGCACATCGGATGCCGGCGAACATGGATTCCTGCGCCGACTGATGCAACGCAATTCGAAGCGCAGCATTGCTAGAGCCAACGATGGCTTTGAGGATTTGGATGGCGGTCAGAACTCGGCTAAGAAGCTGCAGATCTCTACCTCTTGCCTGGAAGCAGCCACACGTGACCCGGTGCAGCTGTCTAGCAAATCGCGTAGCGCTACCTCGCATGAGCAGAACATTCAGGAGACGCGTCAGATCATCAAGCGTGAGATTCACAACGAAGGCAAACATGGCCTCAATGCCATGGTCAGTAATTATGGCGTCCATCCACAACCACCCACCGCTGTCAAGCCGAAATCGGGTCCAGCAGCCCGTCAACGATATCTGCCGCAGGAGCTAGGAGCTACCTCACCCAGTGCCACGACAACCAACAGTGACACCGATGTAACCAATTTGCTTTCGAAAAGTTCACGTGGCAATGACACCTTCCAGTCGACATCGCTGGTCCGTCAGCAGGCACAACTCAAAGCGGAGACTGCCACCACAACAAGTCACTTTGAACGGAAGCCTCGCATTGTGGGTTTGAGTGCCTTCCAGCAGAAGCTCTCTCGCTCTAGCGATTCGATGGGTCAGCACTCGAGCTCCTCCAATTCACTGGAGACCAGTACGGATGAGCCATCGCCGCTGTACTACGAGGAGAAGCAGCGAAAGACTGTCGAGAAAGCGCGCAGCTTTCGCAATTATCAGGAGGAGCGCGATGTGATCGTGGAGTCTGCTTCCATGCACAACAATATGCCCAGTCTACCGGACTTGTCACTCAGTTTCCGTGTGCCCAGCTCGTACTACAAGCAACAGCAAACGCCGCAGACACCGCTGACCATGTCTCCCATATCGCCCATGTCACCCAACGCAAAGTGCGTCTCGCTGGGCTTCGAGATCAATGACAACAAGCTGCTTCAGGCACGCGCCGAATCCACTGGCAAGCTGCAGCAGACGAAGCTGTCTCCACAACGCAACTCGGCGCTGTTGGTGACCAGTCCCGGTCCAGCCAACATCTCCCAGATCGAGCAGAACATTGACCTGATTGTCAAGTCACCAATGGTTAGTCTACTGAGGAAGTCCTGCACAGTGGGTGAGCAACTTTCGTTGGAACAACAGACATCGTCAGCCCCACAACGCCCCAAGGTGCTTGAACTCAAGCAGACAACGACCATTGCAATCGCTTCTCCCGGCAAGGAGGCAGCTAGTCCACTGGCCAAAAGCGCCAAGTTATCGGCCAGCCCGCCAACAACTCCAGTCAAATGCAATCGACGCGACTCCAACAATGTGGAGATGCAGCCGGAATTCATGAAGATACAGCTGAATCGAGTGGATCAGGCGCGCCTGCACAGCAAAACGAATCATCTGGTGCTGGCCAAGAATGTGAAGTCCCCTTCGACGCCGACGGAGCGCAGTCAGAGCAGCGATGATCTGAGCATGCGACGTCTCAGCAACGAGAGCACGGGCAGCATACAGATTGTCGAGCGATCCCAGAAGCCAGTCAGTGCCACGCGTACTCCGCCCCAGCCATTGTCACCTCAGAGTATTAACCAAACTACGGCAGCAGTCTTGACCAAGCAGCAGCGTGCCGTTAGCGCCACCAGCTTGCGTTCCAGCTACTTGAGCAGTGGCAGCAGCAGCAATGGCAGCAACGAGGTACTCGTCGCCACAGCCACAACTGTAAGCTCGCCAAGCACACCACCAAAGATGAAGACCGTCGATGCCGTGGAGCAGGAGAAGACTAATGCGAATCGTTTGTCGTTGGAGGAGCGCAAACGTCTTTTCCTCAGCGAGGAGAAGACGCAGGCGGAACGCAAGCTGACCGAGATTCGCTACGAGCGCAAGAAGTCCATTAGCGAGGAGCTCCAGAGGAAACCCGAGACAATCACAGCCAGCTCGCCCAGCCCGCCCAGCTCACCGGAAACGGGCAATGGAAATGCCGTTGTGCTGCGCAAGAAATCCTTTGCCAGCGCCAATGGCACTAGTAACAGCAATAGCATGGCTAATGGGAGTGCAATCCCCACGAGCCATGACGATCCCACGCCAGAGCTGATGAAAGTATTTGCGCGACGCTCGCTGAAGGTGAAGGATGACGATGTGGTTGCAATGGCTCAGATAGCGGTGGCCAATCACAAGAAGATTACAAACGGCAGCCAGAGCATCGATAGCGACAAGGAGAATCACTCCAACAGCGAGGAGAAGCTGGACAAGCTGCCGACCACCCAAGACCCACCTAAAATCCAACAATCCCACGGGCACAACAACACCCAGTCCCACACACAGTCAGGCGCCAATCATCGCAGCTCTGTGGCAGACTTCCGTAATCTCAACAATAACTTGCAGCCTGCCCAGCAGAAGCTGGCCAATCTGCCGCCCATCAAGATCAACAATGTGCGCAACAACAACAAGAACAATAACAATAACGGCAACAGCAATAACAACAACAACGCTAATAACAGTGTTAAGCCAGCAAACGAACGCTACTCGCTGCAGCTGAAGTCGGCAACGGCAACAGCAACAATTGCTGCTACAGTAGCAACCGTTGCCGATGCCACAGAGGCACCTGGCTTGCCCATTGAGCGATCCGCAACGGTGGGCGAATTCAAGGGCATCCATCAGCGTCGCGCCGAGTGGGAGCAGCGTGTAAAAGAGGCCCTCAAATAGGGCCGCCGATTTAGCTAACAGAATAGATGTAGTGCTCTAGGCTGCTGTTAGCTAACAGCAGTTGAGGTAGTGATATAGCGTCTGTTAATGGCCCTGTTAACTAGAAGAATTGAGGTAGTGCTATTAGCCTGCCTGCCTGCCTGTCTGCAATCCAAGTGCTTTTTGTCTAGTGATGCTCTCTAACGTATAACAAAATAAACCCTAAAATAATTGAAAACAAAAAAAATTAAGAAATTATATATATAATTATATATATTAATATTAAAATATTTATAACGAATAGCAGTGTGAAAAACTCGTGGGCCGTTTTTTGAGCCCATTCCAAAGAAACGAGTTAGCGTCTTCGATCGATCTTCAAAATGTTTAGTATATATACTACTTGTAGTTTGAGTTTAATTTGTGTTTGTGCAAGTCCAAATCGTAATTAATAAAAAAATGAAAACAACAACACTAAAAACACAATTTTAAGGACTGTGAGTAAAGTTTACAAAATAATATATAATGGTATATGATATTCGAAACATCTGATTCGCTGTAGAGTTGATATTCATATTTTATATAAGCACATTAATATATATATATATAGACATACTTATTGCTAGATAAATGCGAGCTTTTAAACATGGAACAGTTTCAACAAACTCTTAACTCTGTAATAGCATTTAATCTGTTATTTTCATTGCAACTATATACACTATATATATGTAAATATATATATATGTGTATATGTATATTGAAATGTTGTTCGAATGTAAACTGTTCAAGTTTGGGAAAATAACATACATATATTTATAAAATATTCAATCGCGTGTATATGTATACCTACATACGAATATATATTACTTACAAGCATGAGATATATGTATAAATTTATATATACATATATATATATTAAAATTAACAATCTTTATTCCAACGTACACAAATAAAAGAAGAAAAACAGTTAAAACTAATTCAAGCATTACATGTGTTGTATCAATTGCGTAACTCGAAGTAAGTATTTAAATTAATTTGAAATTATACAAATTGTGGGATTTAGTTTTTGTTAAAATTTGGACACATAACAAATGTTGAAATGAGAAATTTGTGGTCGGAAATTAATATTTACGTCCGTTTCTTTCATTTTATTTAATTTATTATGTTTTTTTAGGTATTTAATTGTCTTGGTAAATGGAAAACATTCTGTTTGTGAGAAAATTCCAATGTACTCGTACTCATAAATTATTAATATCTTCCACAAATATCCAAACGGTACTCTACGATTTTAATTTATTGGCCAACTGATAGTCTTGACAATAAGCCAATGTTTGAATTCCTTCTGCCACAATTAGTGGTACTTGATGCATTTGGAATGTTATTTATTATAATTTTAATTTAGCTTGTGTCACAATTTGAAGTTGAATGTCTGATCGGGGTTGCAAATATGTAATCCATTCGCCAATTGCAGTGCGTTCAATGATTTTGGCAAGCGACTCGCTGGATTCTGATTCGGTGGGTAAGAATATATATTTATTTTGATTTTCATTTTTTTTGTTTAAGAAATACGGCAAAATATTCAGCGAAAAATTTAAATTCATTAGTGTCAAGCGATGAATAAATGCGAAAACATTTGTATAAATAACAATTTGTATTTGCCTTATATACATATTAGCTACATATATATAAATTCATGTAGTCTACATAGTATATATATATACATACATATGTATTTGTATAGGCAGCTTTTGCGCCTTACCAACTGGGAGTAATTTAAATAATTTGGACTCATGACTCATTGAAACGTGGCTTCACAAAAAACCTACCATTCCACATAATTATTAGATAATTGTCCAAGAGGGAATGAGTTGTTTTTTTTTTTCGTTTTTCGTTTTGTATTTGTAATTTGGCTTAATCCGTCTTGCTGTGGACAACAGCTGACGATTGGCAGCAGACTCATTGGGCGATCGGTCAACGGGCATTACCTGCTCAACTCGGCGAGAGCCAGACACAAGACGTCAAAAAAGGCACCAGCGTGGTGACCTCATGGATGCCAATTTCTCCCATGGCGGTGGAGGTGTCGTCATTGTGCTCTCTCGCTCGCTCATCCATCCATCCGCTCATCCGTTCGCCCGCTCGCTCGCTCGCTCGTTCAACGGCGGACACACAGCGACATTAATGCTGTCTGTTGTGGATACACAAATGCTTGCGTTTAGTTTCAGTTTAAATCAGGAACGCGTCGGACGGGAGCAAGATCCGCAGCAAAGAACGGAACGGGCGCCAAAAAAGATCGCAAAGTGGAGAAGCAACTTTTGTACTTATAGAATTATAAATAATACACACTAAATGCGTTCCACATACTAGATGGAATAGCGACTGTCAGAAAACATATATAACCCAAATTCTAAACGGAAAAAGTGACCAAAATACGCTTGTCAAACAGGTGTCATGAATAAATTGTGGGCTAATACCAATAAATAAGCATAAAATATAACCGTAAATATATACAATAGTGAGGATGCAGTCTCCAAATCCTTCGCCGAGTACTCCGCCACCTTCGCGTCGCTCGAATCGTCCGCCGCGTATCAATATCCATAATATACACAACAACAACTATGGCGGATCGGCGATGGGCGGCACCTCGATGCCGCCCAGTGCACAGCCACAGGCGCCATATACCTCACAGACAAACTACACCGGCACCGGCACAGGCGGTCCTTATTGGCCACCCGTGGCGAATCCCTTCGGTGCTGCCAATTTCATGACGAAGGGTTACGAGGGCTTCCTTGATCTCACCAAGTCTGGGATGAGTTTCGGCGAGAAGTTCACCTACGGCTTGTACAACAAGTTTAGCAAGTGGTCCCGGCGATGGTTCACTCACTTCTTCCTATTGGTGGTCCTCGCCCTCTACAGCCTGGGTGGAGCTCTCCTCTTCCGCACTGTCGAGAGTAAGTTAAATGGCGTAGATGTGCTCAATCAGATCTGATTGTTGATCGATGAGCCATAAACAATCTCGACGAGATAATTTGTTTGCTTATCATGCTCTTCAGGCAATGGTTCTGAAAACACTCGCCAAATCAAAACACACAGAAAGTTATGTCTGTTCGGTGTCAGGGTAAATCGTAAAATCGTATTTGTTATCTTCGGACGGAACACAAATGTTTAATTTGACTGAACGAACGGATGAGCAACTTGGCTAACATAATTAAATACCCCCTCAGGGATGTGGAACAACTTTATTATAAACAATTAAAAAAAGAGGATGATTAATTTTAGCTTAACAACAACACAATAAATGCAGCTAGATTATTGGAAAATTGCAAAGAAAAAAATCGAGAAGAACTTTTTGTATATATTCAAGATCCGAGTTTAAATATAAATCTTTTTGAGTGTCTTTAGGAAATATCTCAATGTGCTTGTTTACAAGTCGCAAAACCTATCCAGCAAGCGATTTAAGAATATTTATCCAATAATAGACAATAATCTATTTATATTTTTTAAGAGTTTTTATTTGATTATGTTAAATGTAGAACACACCTGATGTATTTATGTATAAATTTGTACCAATGTCTTTCACAGTGCGACCAGCTGCCCGAGAAATAGAAAACCTGCAGTACCAACAAAAGATGTTCTTCAAAGAACTCCGACAAATGACCCAAAATCCACTTTTGCATACGGTACGGGAAAATCATGAAGTTGAAGAGGAGTATTATTAATTTTTCTCAATTCTTCTGCAGTTATCGGAGACTGCATTTGACAGCGATGTGCTGCGTATAATGAACGATCACAACTCAATTGTGGAGACTCTTCTACGGTCGGGACTAACCCAGGAGGAGGATGCCATCCAAAAGAATCCATGGTCCTTCTGGAATGCGATGGTCTACAGCTGCACCATTTACACAACAATAGGTGAGTTCAGATTTGTCACACTACTTAAATTAGTGTTAACCAATTCGTAAGCCAAATAAAATCATTATCACGTCAATTTGTCACCATAGTTATATTTAGATATTTATATATATATTTAAATATACTACTTTATCTTTTGTCGAGACAGACAGCATATTTATTCTAAGGGAACCTGTCAGCATTTTCTTCTGAAACTCAAAATAAGTGTGTGACACAAAAACAGGCAAATGGAAATAGTTTTCCGTTGGTCTTCTTTTGCTGGCGAAAGTACCGTCACATACGTGTGTGTGTGTGTGTGTGGTGTGTGTGTGTGACGTGTGCGTCTATATCGTGTTTATATAGAATAGGAACATTTGCATGCGAGATATAGTAATTTATTTACTATATATTGCGCATCTAAATTCCTGTCTGCGAGCTGACAAAAATAATATCTCTTCATTTTCACTTTGGAAAATTGTCACCGTTTTTAATACAAAGAATTTTAAAACATTTTGCTACGAAATTCTTAGAATTTATTTCTTTTACTTGATCAAACTTAAAACTTTTACCGACCGAGAAATATTTGATGCACCGCGAAACCCGCAAATTGCTCAATAATCATAATAACGAAATTAACAATTAAAACAAAATTTATTGAGCTATGAATTTGATGCTGAAAACACAAATTCACGGTTCTTGAATAAAATCCCAAGTAATTAAAATAAACACAAACATGAGCTTAATGCGAATTCGATCCGTCATCAAGTGGCAAGCGTTGCGTATATGCCACGTGTGTTTGTGTGTGTGGCACGTCTGTCAAGAGTGTGCTTAATTAAATGATACATATGTACATATGTACATACATGCCACACAAACGCATGTGGTCAGAATGGCTGGGTATTAAATTCTTATGAAAAAGAAAACTTTTAAAATATATATGTTATGGGTGCCAAAATATTTATATTTACGTCACGATTGTTGATGGTGAAAATCGTATTAATTGAATTTTCATTCGAATTTGCATAAACACTCATGGTCAGCGGGATACTTAAATATGGAGTGTGATTTACCAAATTTAAACACAATTTTTATTGGCAACAAGTCACGATCGACCAGCGGAAGGAAACAGCATCATTCGCTCCTCCAAGTTTTCTGACGCATAAGCCATGTCAGAATTCTCAAAAGAAAAGCTAATTTTTATATTTCCATATTATGATAGGGTCATAATAAAGTAGATGTATTCGATTTTGCTATGCGCTGCTGTCTGTTTGCTTTTGCTAAAACAAATTTAAATATAATTCTGTAATTTGTTCAACTGATAAATGATATTGTTTTAAAAAAAAAAACTCAGAATTCTAATAATCGAATTTAGAATATGATAAATTTGATTTTACAGTAGATGCAATCGATTTAGTCAAGTTCAGCTGCCTTTTTGCTTTTAAAAACAAATTTGAATCAATATATAAAACTTCCAATAAATATTTCTTCCACGAAATACATTATCTTGATCTGACCCCAAAATTCCAGTAGACTATGAATAAATATAATAAATAATTAATATTATTCCGTTATATTTGCGGCTGATTAATGAGTCTGCTTTCCAAAAAAAAAAATCATCAATTTATACAAATAAAAATTGTTGACAGTTTTTCAAATACTAAAATTCCAACAAGTCAATGAAAATAAACAAATTACATCGCGTGCTTTATTATCTGCTAAGTAATAAAGACAAGTCTGCGACTTTTAAGATTGCGGTAAATAAAGCGCTTTGGCGCCAAACGTTTGGCGAAAGCTTTTGAAAGCTTTTTCACAGTCGTGGATCAAAAAAGATGGCAACCATCAAAAGTGACTCAGAAATGGGAAAAGTGTTTCACATAATTATTGCGAATTGTGACAATTAAACGTTTACAAACAATTAATTATGTGACATACATAAATATGAATATAAACAGATTTCATAAAATGCTCGTAAATCCCAACAGTGGTGGACATGCTAAGAGACACACAAGCAGACAGATAAACAGCTGTTAAAAATTTTTCAAAAAAACACAAGAAAATGTATACAAAATATTTTCGAATATTTTCATAGCGAGAGCAGTTGGAAGCCAGACGACGTTGTAGGCGAAAGTGCGAGCAGTGAATAAGTGAAAAGCGCGACGTGCTCGAGAATAGAATTTATTCGAAAATATTTATATATGTATATATATATCTATATACAGAGTATATATACAAAATAAATATAAAGTTGTGCATATAGTAATTTTGTGGTGCCAAAGGGAATTTCAGATATTGATGTGTCGATAAACCTGAACGTCTACAGCATTATCTTATTATATTACACCACAGAAGTCTAGTCAAGCGCTATAAAAATAAATTTGCATGCATAAAAGTGATATAATTACAATTTCAGAAATAAGTTTTCCATTTGGAACAAAATATGAACGCCTAAAAATAGAGCCATGAGCTAGACAAGAACAGAAACAGACACAGAGAGAGCTAGGGAGGAAAACGAACAAAGAAAAATTAGCACAACTTACGATACTTGTCGGTGGCTATGGAGAATGCCGGGGAACTCGGGGCGTCTTCGTCCAGACAGGTGAGACATCGTCGCCGCATCGGACGCAGTCAACGGGAGCAGACTCCCGATGCCGGCCGACCTTCATCCCTGGGCAGTCAATCTGGGCTAGATCGGGATGACTATGGGGCGCAACATGTCTCCATGCAGATACGTCCGCCGGGTGCAATGTCCGCTCACGAGAGCAAGATACTCCGTAGACGAGATAAAACCTTCGCTGGCGCTGCAGCTCGGAGTCTATCGCAGCCGCGGGAGGCGGAGAAACTGAGCAGTCCGGATGCAAATCATCTGATCAAGCATCGGAGCTTGTCCTCGCCACGGCACAAGGACGAGTCGAGTGAGAGTGAGCTGACGGGCAGCTCCCAATCGTACACAGCTCAACAGCAGCATCGTGACGTGGATTCGCTCAGTCGCCTGGAACAGAATCTGCAGCGTTTCGAGGGTGAGCGCCGGCGATTCGAGACGGAGAAGCGTCTCTTCGAGCGGGAGAAGCGGGAGCACAAGTTGCGTCATCGCCAGCAATTGGATCACGAGGAGCGCAAGCGACTGTTGCAGAGCTACAGGAAGATCAGTGACGGTTTCCAGTTGCCCCAAGATGAAGATGAGCGCCGTCGACTGGTGCAGAGTCTGCGGCTTCAGCGCCACGAGGTGCCTGCGGTGCGCTTAAGGAATCGCAGCAGCGGCTATGAGGAATCCTCCACGCAGTTCAGCTCCTCCGATGCGGATACGGCCGAGGAGCAGCTGACCAGACAAAAGACATCAATGCGCAAGGCAACAGTTTCGCAACCCATCCGAGGAGCACCTCCTCCGCCACCGAACGTGACACAGCAGGCACCACCGAAGCCACCCGATCGTGCGTCGGTCAGTCGCAACAATTCGCTGTCCCCGGTGCGACCCCAGCGACGCTCAAAGACGCCCGAGCAGCGAGAGCAGCAGGAGATCAAGCGAAAAATTGAGTACGTTGAGGTAGGGGAAACTCCTAACGGGAATGTGGTGAAGCCTAAGAAAACGGAGGAGGAACAGCGCACAGAACTGCGTCGAGCCTATGTTGAGGCAGCTGAAAAGGCAGCCATTGCAGAGGCCGCCTTGGCCAAGAGTCTGGGCACCTTTTCCGTGGAAAAAGTGAAGCGTAGCCATAGCCTAAGGATGCCCGACAAGGAGCAGGAGAAACCCAAAGTCGACTCCAAACGTAGCAGCAGTCTGGAGCGTCCACAGAGAACAAAGCGCACGTCGAGCTTAGAGAGGCCAATGAAAGTGGAGGAGGTTCAGCCCATCCCAGCAAGCAACGATGAGGAACCTCAGACAGTTGAAATCATACCCGAAGTGGAAACACTACCGACTGCAACTGAAGAGAAACCCTCGCTTCTGCAACGCCTTGGCAACCTATTTAGGAGTAAGCCAAAGCGCATTGAGGAGCAAAGATCTGTGATCACATTGGAGCAACCAGAGCCTGCGAAGCTCCTCTCCCGAGCATTTCTACATCGCCTGCGCCTGGAGGCGGTTCACGAGTGGCGACGCCTCAAACTCGATTATCCTGTTCGCATGGCGGAGATGAGAAGGCAGCGAAACGAATGTATTTCCCACTCCATATTGTTAATACTCCTGCTCGGCTTTGGGGGACTGCTCTTCCGGTATACGGAGGGCATGTCCGAGAACATTTACAAGTGCGAGGTGCGCAAGGTGAAGAGGGATTTCATCGACAATCTTTGGACAGTCAGTCATAATTTGAGGTATTCTTTCTCTGCTGAGTTAAGCATTGGCAGTTTCTTGAACTCACTTTAATTATTGATTGCTAGAGAGGATGACTGGAAGTCCTTGGCTCGCCAGAAGCTGCGCAACTTTGAGGATGAGCTCAATACTTTGGCGGAGTTGGGTCTGCGACGATTTCCAGGCCAGAAATCATTTAACTTTGTCAATTGCATTATATATTGTTGGACCGTTATCACAACTATAGGTAAAACAAAACTGAGAAAAGATTATCCTTGAAGCATCCCATTTTAGAATTCTTGCTTATGCATAAGTCCCATTTTTGTATCTTTAGATCATAAATTCCCATATAAATAATGATTCATCTGATCAACTGTGGTTCTCCCTTTCTCTTCCACTAGGTTACGGTCACATAACTCCAAAGACAACTGTGGGACGCTCTCTGACCATAATCTATGCCATCATTGGTATTCCAATGTTCCTGATTGTGCTCGCGGATTTGGGCAAACTGTTTACGAGGAGTGTGAAGTTCCTGTGGGCGTATGTGAGACGTGTTTACTACACACGCTCCTGTCGTCAAATCCGGAAGCAGCAACAGATCCGTGATGCAATGACAGGCATAAATACGGTCTACGACATGGCTATACGTCGTCCAAGCCATTTCTTTGGTATGAGTGATATGCCGGCTGATGAGGAATCTCAGGATGCTGAGGCGGGCAAATCGGGCACATCCCATCCGGAGACACCGACCTCGCCGTACCCGGAAACCTTTGAGGTGGACGATGAGTTCAATTTGCCGGTTTCAGTTGCTTCCATGCTGCTCATTGCCTACATTGTGCTGGGCAGTGTTGGATACACTTTCATTGAGACGAGCTGGTCCTACCTGGACGCCTTCTACTTTGTGTTCATCTCGATGTCCACCATTGGCTTTGGCGATCTGGTACCTGGCAATCCCTTCTACGTCATGGTCAGCATGATCTATCTCATTTTTGGATTGGCGTTGACCTCCATGTTCATCAATGTGGTGCAGATTAAGCTCAGTGATCATTTCAAGCGTGCCAGTGCCAAAGTTGGAGCAACCATTGGCATGGGCATGGCTAGTGAGTTTGGGGATGAGTTCGGGTCGCAGGTGAAGACGCCATCGGAGATGGCATCGGTGCATGGATCACGCTTGGGTCCCATCGAGGAGGATGGCCACGAGGCTCCCAGTCCACAAGCACCTCTGACCTCAATTCTGCGAGCACCACGCCCCCTGTCGCCCACTTCTCTACCGAGGGAGCCCGCAGCCACTTCAGACGATAGTCCGCCACCTCTGATGCCCAAGCGACAATTGGATCCTCAACAAGAGACAATGCCAACTTCGAGCGAGAAAAAGAAAAAATATCGATTTTTTTAGAAATCATCTTGGACAACTTAAAATTAAAGGTCTGCACACATGAGCGTCCCAGAAACCTGAATCATACTTACTAGCATAAGGAAAAATGACACGAATAACTGTAAGCGAATATATGTCCTGCACTAGTGAGACATTCAATTGTTTCTCTAATTAATAATGTAGTATAATAGTATTTATAATAAAATCTATATGAGTTCTTATAAATGTTTTATTGATTTAAGTCTTGGTCATTATCTCTAAGTAGATAATTGCATTTATTTTGGGTGTAGAATTGATCTAATCAGTTCAATGTTGATTATGTTTAAAGAAGTCTTAACGTTTTATAAGGATATTTATGGGGAACTTAACACAGTTAGATCACAGTTAGAAAATATCCCAATGTTAGAATTGCGTTTAACTGCTAACTGCTCACATACTGCTTGTCACATATGTAGTGGAATTCCATGCATGCATAATGTACACACATATTTACTACTACAAATACCACACATCGCCCATAGGAAGCAATGCACATCTGCCAGCCTGAATTGAAATGAATTTAGTGGTCGGAGCCAATCTGATGTGTGTGAGAGTAGCGTGTCTCCCTTTCAGTGGTGCGTTGTGTGAAGGGTAGATAGAAGTAACGGAAGTAAGTGCGAGGGGAACTGGAGTGCTCACTGAAGAGAGCGCAATGCTTAACGTAACTCTCTTCGCTATGTTCCCTCGTCACTGCACGACCCATCGTCCTGTCATTCGGCTCTGGTTCTTGTGTGTGTTTCAATGTCAGAACGTTCCACTGGCTGGCGATGTTCGTAGTGGGTCCGTCGTCAGTTGTTGTTTTGAAACGTTCGCGTGCGGTTTATTAAGCGGAGCATTTGTGTCGCCTCGCCAAACCGAAAGACGCGCCAAAAATTAACGCTTCGAAAGTGTGCGCGTGTGTTTGTGTGTGTAATTGTGCAATACCGCAATGCATATAGCAAATAAATACTAATTAAACGGCTGTAACAAAAATAATGTTCTATGACTGGTGCCAAAGTCAAAATAAAATTCATCGGAAACACGACGACAACAAAACAGAACAACATTTCTGATCGAAACAACAACAACAACTGCCGGTTACAATTTACTATTGCGTTGCATTAACTATATGCATAGACTACAAATACATACGCATTTCCATTTGTTGCCGCGTGTGCCATTTACTATAAAAGACAACTAGCTACTCAAAACTACAACTGTAAAACAAAAGCAACAAAAGCAACAACAGCAACAACAACATTGCCAGACAACCAGGTGTGCTTGGGTTCCTTTCTCTGTTTTGGTTGTTGTTCTTGCAGTCCTTCTATGTTTTGCGGCGTTCATTCAGCCAGTTGCGTTCCCTCTCTTTCTTTTTTTTTTTGGCTGTGTTTTGCTGCATTCATTTGCTTTCAAATAAATTTCCTTTTCAACGAATATTGCACAGCGGCAGCAGCTGTCAGCATCAAATTCAAGCAGAGACCATAAAAAACACACACACATTTGAGCATACGTACACACATACACTACTTATACACATATGTATGTAAATGCCTAAGTACATTGCACTTTTTGAGGCATTGAAAACTAAATAAATACATATAATTTTTTTACTTTTTAATCCCATGGTTCAAGTGTTAAAAACAAACAGTTCTTTTTGCTTAAATAACAAATACAAACCAAAAGGGGAACTCATCTAATAAAAAATACTCTTCAATAAACTACAGTTAAAATGTCCGCCATTAGCAGTCGCAATCAGAAAATGGAACAACAGGTAAGTGTAAAAATAACAGTTATTTCTGTAAGTATTTACTTACACATTGCTTTTCTTAAGTCTGTCGTTTTTACAGTCTAACATCTTTATGTCAAACCAAAAGGAAAGAACAATATTAAATTTTGCTTAAAGCATATAAAATAACCAAACTTACTAAATATCAATAAAATCAAAGTTAAACGATACTCAAAGTAATTTTACAAAACTTAACCAGTATTCATGTAATAGAGATATTCGATTTAAAGAGACCAAACACTCTTTTAACAGAAAATTGGACTTGAACAAGTGCGATTTATAAAAGTTGGCCTCTTTGGGTTTAAGAGCAAGTTCCCCTTAAACATCTCATATGTATTAAGTATGCATAAATGTTATGTTATGTCTACAAGGTCAAATAGTATGTAAGATCTTAGAAAATGTACAAATGTGACAAGCAAATATTTCAAATTGTCAAAGATGTCGAAATCGCTGTGTTTGCGAATTTTACATATTTAATTTGCTGTGTTTTAACAAAGATGTGGCTGTGTATCCCCTGGTCAGATGCCCCAGCTGCGTCAGCTGCCTCACCTGGTGAATTGAGTGTCTTGCTGTTCCCCAGGTACCGCTGTCAAATTAAATTGAACCTCAGACTCCTTAAACCAGTTCGTGAAGACGGGTTGCCTTCGACACAGTTTCGCCCCAACGGGCTTATCTCAACCCTCGGCTGTTTTGTTATTTGTTTTGTCAGTTACCGATTGCCAGTTGCCCAGAAGTCAACATTGTCATTGGCTTGGGGTAGTAATCAGAGCCACACAAATTGAAGCAATTCTCCAATTCGGCCAATGATTGCTTGATGATGTTACCCTTTATAACTTGTAAACTTTTCTAATGAAAATATTGATCGGATTTTATTTTGATACAAAACAGTACACACACACACTACGAATTTAATGGAACCCAAATTGTTGTTATTAATTGAACAAATGTTCTAATAATACTTTTGGCTACAGAATAATTTCGAAAGGTTTTTTCCCAAAGGCTGAAAGAGGATATTATTAAAAGTTGGCCACAATCCAAAAGGTCTTAAATTAACATTTCCACAAGACGATTACAGTCAAGTCTTAAAGCCTTTGAGTCATAGCTAGTCCTTCGGGCTGTACCAAGACATTAGTTGGATAAACATTGTCGAATCTGAGTCAATTTAAACCGTTGCGCAAATTAAAATCAACAAACGGAACAATGAACGACATAAAAAAATATGGAAATAAAATATGAGCTTTCATCTCGCACTTAGCATAAATCAGCAAGAATATTTAGTTCAGTCGTATAATTCAGAGTTACAAAATACACAAAGGATTAATAAAACCCAAAATAAAATTGCAGGACAACTCGCCGCAAGCAGGAAACTTTAATAGTTGTAGCTGTTGTTGTGCCTTGCGTAACTAGGGGCAACTATCGTAGACTAAACAAACACATACACATATGACAAGTATTTTGATTATTTGTATTTTTTCCAGTTGGGGCGTGGAAAATTCCAGAAAAGGAGAGACAAACCCAAGAAAGAGAGAGAGAGAGAGAGAGATAGTATGAGTAATATCGATTGCATGTGTAATTTAAGCCAAAACAAAAAGGAAAGCAATAAGTTAGCCAATTATTTGCCAGGCGCAAACAGCTCGTGACTTATCGAGCTCATATGCTCAGACAGGAAGAGTTGTGGGCGAAGGAAAATTTGAGGACCTGTTAGTGAGACTGTATCATATTAAGTACCACCCAATCTGTGTGGTTACTACTTAATAAGTCAGCTGCCAAGAGTCAAACAGTCTGACACCTCAGTCCACACAACAAGCCAAGCAATGCCTTTAGGCCACACACCTGAGCATTCAACACGTTTTGCCAAATTGTGTGTGTGTGTGTGTGGCCAATAGCGTAAACCCCCAAATACCCCACAGGGCGGAAATGACGCATCGAGCTGGCTTTTGTTTTCGGCACCGTCAGCCTTTGTGGAATTTCTCCAATTTGCGCCAGGGTTGTAATTTTTAGGGGTGCTGCTTGGCGGTTCTTGACCTATGGCTGCTGTTGCTTGCAACTTAACAACTAAATTTTCTGTTTATATTATATCCGAAAACTTTTCGCTAACAATACCTTAATGGCAATAAAGTTGAAAACTCGACAAAACACTTTCTCTAAACATACTCCACAATCCACAGTGCGACAAACCAAAGACACACCACAGAATTCCCAAGTTTACTTCATTGCACTAAACATAATAAAATCGTTTTTGCTTGCAGCTATTTGTACGAGGGCTTATCAATAAATAGCTGCTTTAGAAAATATGCAAAAGTTTAATACGAAACTGATTCTGCAAGACTAACATTGGGACAAATAACAAAATGTATCAATATCTAAATATATTTATAATATTCCAAATGCTTTTCATCACTTCTATAAGCTCTTTAGTTGAGCTAGCTTTCATCTCCCTAATTTCTATCGAATGTTGTTTGATGAGCTCCAAAGGCGCCTTAAGTTTGGTGTCGATTGACAGATGACACCAAAGCGACGCTAATGATAATTTATGTCACACAATGCCGGCTGTGCTGTAATCCTCTTAAATATTGATCGACCCTCGAGCAAGAATGCTATTATTGCCAGATTGGCGACTGCAATTTGTGGCATGCAGCAACCAACAGAACTACAACTAGCAAATCCTTAGCAAAACCATTCGCAGGCTTGGAAGAACATTAGTTGACGAAGCGAAAAAAGGGACAAAGATGAAAGCGTAAGCTTAATAGAAATCCCGCTCGTAATGCGCCAACATTTGTCACAATTTGCAATTTATGCAATGTAAATCGTGTCCTGCGATGGAAAATCTCATTTCCCTTGCAAATTTGCCACTGCCGTGAAATGCAATTTGTCGGTTAGAACAGAGCCAAGGACCCGTTCCAGCATTTTTGATTCAATTAAATGTTGCCGATAAAGTTTCACAAACTGCCACAAATTTTGCATATATGCAGCAGAAACATAACCAAAATGAAAATCCAGTTTGAACCCAGTGAGACATTTCGAACTAATCAAAACTTATATTTGCCATACAAAAATTGTCATATTTTAAAACTATGCACATTCAACATTAACCATAAATCATTAGTGCGATGGCATTTAAAATTCCAAAGAGATTTCAGAGGTATTGCAATGATTGAAGTGAAAAGCGTATCCAAATTTCAAACTTTTTGCATGGAAAGAAAAAATGCATTTCCATTTTGACCTGGAAGAGAGAAACAACTGCTTTAGAATCTGTAATTGGTTTGTCATTCGAAAGCCAAAGATACAAATGTGGTAGCACTGATTAAATTTTGTACGGACTGTGATTTCTCCAGCAACCGATGTACCGTAATCCGAAATAGATTTGCAGCCAGAATGTACAGTTGAGGTTTTTGATTAATCGCAATTTAGTGACCCATACACACAAATCACTATTCACATTAGGCTCTATACTATATTTACTTAACAGGCTTTTAATTTAAATTGACCACAGAAAACTAATGTTTAGGAAAACCCATTACAAATGAGTTTAATATGCTTCTGGCGCCATTCAGAACATAAAGGTGTCAATTTTAATTTAAAATATTTAATTTCCACTTATTAATAATGCAAATCTATAGTGTCTGCATAATTTGAGCGGTTGCATTAAACACAAGTGCAAATTAAAAATCAATTATTAGTGCTTTATTGACAGGCGATTAAAATGCAGAAACCGCGTTGGGAACAATTAATGGCAATCGTTGAATTGCTTGAATACTAATTGCATATTATGCACAAAAACAAAGCGCTTACCTTTTATGCTGATGATAAATGCATTATCAAAGGAAAAGTTAAAGGAAAATGCTGCTATTAATGCTGTCAATAACATAGCCAGCTTTATTAAATTAGCACCAACATCAACTGCAGATGAAAGCGCATTAGAGGCGAGAGAATTCAACTGGATAAAATGGAATTAGAATCTTTTGGCTTAAGTGCACAGTGGCTGTGGCAGCCAATTGGGTCATGGGAATTATGACCCCACTTGCAACACAACCAGAAATGTGCCACATAAAATACCAGCAGGGGACCCAGGCACTAAACACTCAACGCGACTGCTTAAGGTTAGTCACAGTTAGCTGGGAGAAAAGCAACAATCAGAACCAGGCCGCAAATTAGGAAAACAACAAGCAACCAAGGGTGTGGCAAGAGTGTGAGAGTGAATGCTGTCAAAGGGGTGGGCAAAACCACAAAATTGGCACGCGAAAGGGAAAGTTGAACGAGTTTCTGGAAAAGCATTTGTGCCATTTCACGCGAATTAATTGTTGCATACTCTGGCAATCAAAACAAGTTCAGCAAGCAATCAACTTTCAGTTGTTATTCATGAATTATAATATATACTATATTATATAACTTGAAAGTGCTTAAACTACAAGCTTTAAAACTTGATGAGTACTTTTAGAGTTTAATGGCTATGTTAAGAACAGTCTGACAGACACGCAGCGCCAAAAAGGCATAAAACAAAGATAGGTTACAACAGCTACGGCACGGCTCTAATACATAATGGCCACGTTTGCTGCCGAGGCCAAAACCAAGCAACGCTGCGTGCATCTTTGAATATATCCTACGCCATTATTATTTCTTTTTGCAATTACATTTAAAAAATGAAATGGCTTGCAAGAATATAATCAATGCCTTAGGAATAGTTTCAAGGAATTCTTAAAGCATGCTTTTAAATTTAATAATCAAATACACTCTACAGATGTTTTAAGCACTTTCATTGTACTAAAGGCACTTCAGTTAACGAGGACTTTATCATACCTTTGGCAAGATTCTAAAATTAATAATCAAATTGAGCTGGAAGGATTCAAGCACGCACTTCTACTCCATTTCTGATTGTATCCAATAAGCACTTCTGTTAAGGTGCTTATTTAAAAGTTGGGTGCAGCACTTTATCATGCTTGTAAAAGTGAATAATTTCGTTAAATATTTCATAAACTTGCACATAAATCAACTGTGACTTTTGACATTCTACTCGATTCGAATTGTGCATATTTTGAGGGTTATTTAGGTGGAATTTTGTCTATTGCCGTGGGCATCAAGGCGTCATTCGAGCACATTCTCGACTATCCACATAATTAAGTATTTGTGAGGGCGGGTGTGCTCTGGAGACTTCAATAACTGTTTCATTTGAATGTCCTGTCACAAGCGCCAGAGAGTCGCCAACTATTAAATAGTTTATAGCATGGCTATAATAATTTAATTTTTATTTAGATCACACGATATGACAAGGAGCTTTTGAATATATGTATGAAAAATATAAAAAAATAATTATAATAAACAAATCTAGTACACCTCATCAAAATTGTACTCGTTAAGATTAATGATGCGTGCAGGTCTTGAGTTTATTTTGATGAATTCAAATCTCTTGTCATAAATCAGTCACTGCCACAGTTTGTTACGCTTAGTTTGAGATGTGCTCAAAAAGCTAACCAACTATTTAACTTATACACTACTCGTATTTTTGAGCGCGTTTGCAAAGTCTACCAAAGTGAAAAACAAGTGGAAATGTGAAAAGGGAATAGAGATTGCGACATTAGCCGTGACAGGATGCCGGGCCCCAATTTTGTTGCTTGTTTTTTCAGTTGCCACTCGTTGAGCGCTTATCCGTGCGCGCCACTTCAGCACCTGGCTGGACGAAGGCTCGAGAGGGCTTGTAAAAAAATGAGACAGTTTTGCCGGAGCAATGGAAAGTGATTTTGTAATAAAGCAAAGTGAGAGATAAGCGAGCAGGCGAGCCGAGGTGAACCGTAAACCGTAACGTTGACAGAATAAGCGCAACCGTTGGACACCATGACGTATGAGTGATATTAAAAAAGCCGTAATGTTAACGCTTGACTTGCCTTCGCTTAATTTGAAATGCATTTGCCCTAACTGGTAGAGAAACTGAATTATGATAAGCCGAATTGAATGACTGCCAGCACAAATTGAGGCCAAGGAAGTGGCTAAAGTAAACGACAGAATGACGAACACACGCCTTCAACCGTCGTCGTGTGTTTCCACAACACAACACACAACACAGCACAACAAGTATAATCAATAAATGCCTTGAACGAATAGTTGGATTGTGTAGAGAAATAGTTGGGCAGAGCATTCACCTCAACTTCCAGCCTAATTACAATTGAGTACACTGGGTGTGTACAAAGCGCTACCCCCTACCCTCCTAGGTATCCTGACACGCACAAACATGTTATTGACACAGTGTCACAGTGAGGCCTTCATAACTTCGCAGCTGGTCAAGTGCGACGTTGTCCGTCCACAGAATAATCGAAGGACCCAACAATCTTTGGCCCCATTGGAGTGTTTTCTATGTGGATTCCATTAGTGATGTGTGACGTGTGAAAGCCCCCATTGCAGTAGGCTCTTGCCAATAAAATAATAAATAGAAGTGCTCTTGTTGGGAGTGCTTGACTAAGGGATACCTTCAGCTATGCTTCTATCAAATAGTCATTGTTCTGAAATAACTCTAATTATTAACTTGGTTTCTTGACGACAGCGCTGCGTGCTAAAATAGAATATAAATAAATACTCCAAGAATTACTATAAAGGAAGTGATTATGGTATAAAATAGCGTGATCAAAAGTAGTCTGAATTTTGCTACATAAATCGATACAAACACTCGCAGTCAATCTAAGTGTAGCTAAATAAACAAAGATTTTCACGTCTCTCAAATATTTGTAAAGTATTCACGAAGCCTAAATCAATAGCCTTGACTTAAGAAACTCTATTAACTTTAGGACGTGCCTTTCCAGGTTTTCGGCGAAAGCTTTAACGAAGTAGAGACTTTAAGCCAGGTTGCTACCCCCCGATGGTTAACAATAAATTCCTTTAAAATTCATAGTCGGTCTTTTGCCGAGAGGACTGAGCTGGTCCTTATCCGAGACTTTATTCGTGTAGGGTATAAAAACAATGACATCGCCGCAAAATACTCGTTCACTTCAACGGCATTCAATCATTTGTTCAGTTTGCCAATGGTCATCAATAATATGTGTGCGCGCTTCTAATCTATGACCTGGGACTGAACCACTAAACCACGGGACCACTGAGCCACTGTCAGTGGTATAGATTAGGATTGTTATTAAGCGCCCACGCGACAGTGGTGTCCTTGCACCTGCATTGCATTTCCATTGTATGTCTGCGGCCTTTTGTCAGCTGGCATTGTTGTTCTGCTTTATCGATTATGTGTTGCGTTTTTTCTACTTATTTGCTTTGATGAGGAAAAAAGAGGAAAAACACAAGAGTAATAACACTGTTGAAATATGTATGTTGAGGGATCCATTAATTTAAAAACGCACACCCTGTCGTATACTTGATTGCAATTAATATGCTTTGCCCTCATGCTGAACCGGAGCAAAGGAACGATAATCGACATTTGTATGCTCAACGTGGGCCATCAACTATAATCAAATATGCACGAGCGTTATTTGTATCTTTCTTTTTGTTTTTGCTTTCCATAGGTAATCTAATAAATAACTCCCGACCATTGATTTTGTATCGCAATTAATAACATGTGATTTTCGTCATGCGATATTAGCCTTGTGACAAGCTGCTCGTGACCATTAATTACGATTCGTGGTCTTGACTTTTGGCATTCCAAATACGACTAACATTAGTGCCTATTGTTTTCGATTTTGATTAACGGTGGTATTTAGGCTAATATAAGAATTATTTTGATAGTCAATACAGCCCAGTATTCAAAATATACATATACTCTCTATACACTAGAACCTTCGATTCAGTTTCTATTGATAACTCGACTTATGCCATGAGAGTACCCATATTGGTTCAAGTAATTTAAATTATACTGAAGCACAATTGCATGGAATTTGGTAATTTAGGAAAATTCGAGAATGTTGAATTTAGGCTACATCAGTGAGCACATTTTGTTATATACAAATCCGATTATGATTTCGATAGCATCAATAATATGGCAATTTGTATAGCGTGCCTTCAGGCGCAAACGGCTCAAACGAATGGAGCGCGTCCCTCTTATACAATTTGCATGTTTTAATCAAACTGCTATGTTTGCTTTTAGCACACACACTCGCACACACACACACACTCGCACACACACACACACTCGCACAGTCGTTCTCCTTTCGAGCGTATAATCAGAGAAAACTGGATACCTCTACTCGTTCAAGGACACCATTGTCGATTGGATACAATTCCAAATGTGATATTGGCGTGCCATTCACACACACACACACGCTTACAGCGCCTTGTACGCAGATGTGTAGAATGCAACGGTATAACTATACTCCATCCATTTCGCGATAACTTCCTGGCTAAATATTGCAAAAGCAATCGCAAGTTGAATGCAATTTAAAGGGGCTGCCTTTGCCTGGTGGCGAATCAAAAAAGTTCGCTAGCCATCAACAAATGCCATGACAACGTCATGGAAATCCTTCTAAGCAATGTGTGTGTGTCTCTTTGTGTGTGTATATGTATATGCGTGTTCATGTGTATGTGTGTGTGTGGCGACAATGCAGCAATGGAGAAACCCTTAAACGGAGACAAGGGCGTTACTTCAGCAACTGACAGCAATTGCAGCACAAGGGCTGAAAAACAACAACGATTTCAGGTACTTTTTATTGATAAAACTTTTCTACTGCGCCAAGACGACGAAGCGACGAGGCGACAATGTGACGATGCGACGCTGCGACGTTGGCTGGCGTCAGCAGCTAAAACATGCATAATAAAAGTATTTGCATACCATCTCAAACAGACTGCATAGAATGATTAAGTAAGTTGCACGTGGCACATGGTTAGCGCTTGTTTTGCTGTTGTTTGCTCACCATTTTTGCTTCAAAGAAAAGAAAAATAAAGAAAAGTTTTGGAGCTTGTTAATAACAATATGTCATTGCAACTTAAACCCACACTAAACTGTCTGTTGTCCTCTTTATACAAAAAGCCAGTGAGTTGCTCCAAAAAAGGCATTTGGTGTCGTTAGCTAAATTTTACTTTTTGGAGAGCTAAAATTTGTTTTCCCGCTTAGCTCATCTTAACTTCGTGTTTTCCTGTAGTCGAAATATATATTAATGCTCCATGCTATACCTCAGTGCCGTAACTAAGAAGTTAGTCTTGCCAGCATTAAGATTCATAATCTGAAGCTCAAATATATTATTTGTAATGTATTCTTTGTCAAGGTGTTTATTGAACTTAAAGAACTGTTGCGAGACCATTAAATCATTACAAACACTCTACTTGCCAAGGACCAACTAATTAAGGACATTCGTTGGCTTCACTGCTTCAGCATCTGGCAGTTCGTTAATTGGCTGCTGTTTAATCTCCTCCTCGTACAGTCAATTGGCGTAATTATAGAAATTGCTGCCGTGGAAGAGCACATTCAAAATTGTCGCTAGTTGTCACTTGGGAGCTTTCAAGCAACCTGGACAATGTCAGCGATGACGACAAGGACAAGTACATTAACAGGATTATGATGGCAGGAAAAGTTTGCGACGCTCAAACTACGAAACTGTTGGGAGACCTGTTAAGCTGTAACTGGCTCAAACTGAAACGATTTTAAATATTTACAGAGCAAATACAACAGTGAAGTACGTGTACATTTAATTAGTTTTTACATCAAAGTTAATCTACAGATACAGATACATGTACGGATACAGATACAGTTACAATTTACGTGATTAAAAGACAATTCGGATAATCAAATTAATGGTTGTGCAGGCATGCAGGCAGGCAGTCAGCATCCTTCTCCCTTTGGACTACTCAATTATGAAAATACCCCTGGGGCAAGCTTGTCGAGTTGTCGCCGTATCCGGGCATGTCATTCGACTTTGATAGACCGGCGGTCTCCGATGGCATGCAATTGTTTCGGCGGTACTCGACCGGAGGAGGGTGTAAATATGAAATCAGTTCATCTTCCCGATGACAGTCCGTACTTATTGGCTTAAGCTATTCGATCCATGAGGAAATGCGGCAGCCAAACCCAATTTCGATTCCCTCATGACCAATTCGATTTATCATCCATTTCGTTATTTATTGTTAAAATTGCTGCAGACTACATCTTTGTCAATACAAGATAAGTACATAAAAAGTTTTCAGCTGCACTCGAAACCGAATGTAAGAAAAATGCACTGGGAAACTAGTGGAAATTCGCATGGAATGCGAAAGAGGAAGAAACACAATAAGTAGTTACTATTAAAAGCTTTAACAAAGCGGCTTAAGTGCAAATATTAAACAAGGATGTGAGTAGTATTGAACAGGATATTCAAGCACATTTTAATATCAGAATAGTAGTAGCAATTTAGTAGCAATAAATATTAAAATATGCAAATGCTAGAAAGAAATAAACACTTCAAATTCCCATTCGAGAAAAATACATGCAAAAGCATCATGTCAGAACCACTTTAGAATATATATATCGATTGCCAACAGAAGTATGAAATCTATATGCCAGTGAAAGACTTTTCATTCACATAACACACACACAGACACACACACACACACACACACATGCAGAGCAATTGTAACACACAGAAGCAAAGCAGATTCCTTGCTGCCTGCAACGAGCAATTTCGAGTAACTTTAAAGCTTTTAAAACAACATCGAAGAGGAAAACTCAGAAAATGCGGAAAACTGCACTCGCTACAGTTGCTTCACTTTGAAATATTGTGGAAACAACAAAAGCCATTAGCCTTCAAACAAATATTCAGGTTATTTGCTATGTGGCTTACAGCCAAACGGCCTTAAAGGACCTTCTCACTTTATATCGCCTCGTTGCAGCTGCAAAGTGAAATAAAATACTTTTTAGTAATGTCTCATAAAATGTTGAAACATTAATTAAAAATTCTCACTATCGTAACTTTTACACCTTGCAAGTTTTTCAACTTAGTTTTTTACACCTTTTTGTCCGCTGACTGAACAAAAGCTCCCCGGAATCAGTCAAGCACCGCAAAACACTGAATCAAACGTTGTTTGAATGCCCTTTTCCGGTCATTGTTTTTGCTAAAAAAAAAAATACGATGGTCATTTGTGTGCATATAAAAAAAGAACAAAATAAACTTTTCGAACGATGATTACAAATGCATTATATATGATGTGAAAATCGGGGTTTTGTTCGAATCGAACACAAACGATATAGATTTAAGATCAGGGAACAAATAGTTACTGAATGTGACTGCAATTGTTGCAAGTAGTTACATATAAACTGTAGTTAATTGATATCAGATGACCATATTCATTACGACGAACTGATTCAATAATGGATAGTTACAACACCTTCTGCTAGGGTATTAAACGCACATTAAAGTCCTAGAACAAAGCATTTTTTTTTTGACTAGCACGTTTCGTCTTTTGGCTATTATCGATTCTTGAGCCGACACGTGTGGCGCCTCGGTATTCACTTTGTTCCTTCTTTTCTTCCATCTCAATTAAAGTCCAAATGAAACCCAACAAGCTCTTATCGTGGTAAATATTGTCACGTATGCCACTCTTTCTGAGAATTCAGTACATAAATATTTATGGTGCTCTGGCACCTTTTACTCCTGGCTACTTGCCAATTCTTATTGGCTACAACCGCCAGCGACATTTCTGTTTGTTCTAGATAAATATTTTTGCACGATTTCTGAGTCGCAAACACCAGGACAAACAGAGGGCGGAAGAGCACACTCCACAGCAACTCTAGGTCCTTTTGCTCCTGTTTGTTTGACTTTAGTTGGCTCTATTGAACTCCCGGTCACACAGACTGATGAACCAGTTTGACCCTTCTAATGCGTTGCCATGGTGCTAACGAGTGAGAATCATGGTCTCTTTGTTATCCGGCTTAAACATAAGTCTGCAAACACAGCCACACGCCCAGCTATGCGTACAGACAAAGAAATATTCAGCTAAAATTGAATTTGAATGCACTGAAAACAATTATTCGTAGTCTTGTGCTCAAAGTGTGCTTCAATAGAGAACTCATAAACTTAAGCCCTTAATCGTAGCTCAAATTGGTTATCTTTGTAAACCATCGGATTTGGGATGCTGATTGATACTTGATTATTTTTCTTGGTGCATGTGTGTGCGCGTGTGTGATTCTGTCAACGCACAACAAAAGGCTGCCATTTGTCCCGGGGCTCAGTTACTTTGCGTCGTCTTTGCGCCGTTTGTGTCCTTTCTGTCATTTGTTGTGTCGCGTGTGTGTTTTTGTCACTTTCCACTTGCCACACTTTTTACAGCATACTTTCAGGCGCGCGCAGCAGCCAATGTCGGCTTCACCTTCGTCATCGTCTGTCTGTTGTTGTTGGTATTATTTGAAATTTGAATGCAAAATGTGTAAAGGCAATTGTGGCACTTGCGCCACTACAAAACGCTGCTAATTTCGCCACAAAGGCAGCCACATCCACATCCCCATCCCCAACCCCCTCCACATATATTGTGTGAGGCACTTTTCGAGAGCGAGTGGCGCAAAGTGGCATTCTTTTCAGTTATTTTCTAATCCGTGCAATGTCAGGTGGATTTTATAAGGCTTAAGACTTCACTCCTTGCCATGGCAGTTTCAACAACTTTTCTTTCATAAAAGGAAGCAAAAAGAAAAAGAAGAAAAAAAAAACACAAGTGGCAAAGCTCCAGCGCTTACTTGCCTCAGATTCCCCAAATTGGTACACACATGCTGTCGACTCGTGTCTGTCGTCGTTTTCTGGGCGAATATCTGTCGTTATCAGCAAACGCTTGGCTTCAGGCATTCGACCGGATATTAAACTTATTTAGCTTTGAGTGCTTAAGGATTGCATTAATATTTTAATTGCTTAAATTTGAAGGCTCTGTTAGACATTCTAGGATTAGATTTTCACTCATTATACGATTATTTTAATTAGTATTAGTAGCGAACATATATTAACATTTTATAGTTCATTTTGAGTTTATCCATCCATGCTGAATATACAATTATAATATGTTTTTGCTTAGTTCGAATTCAATTAAATCCGTTATGAACAATTTCCGAAATTGAATTTCTGCCTGAATAAAAATATGTTTTGTATTTCATCTCATAAAATGTTAAATCCGTATTAAATTGCTAATTGTTGTATCTATATACATTTAGAATTCATATGAATTAAATCTTAATACCTGTAGAGCTTAAATTTAAATCATCAAAAACTCTAGACATGTACTTAAAATGTTTAAAATATAATACATCACCCAGCCATAGATGGGGTTGCAAATGTGTGTAAGCCGCATTTAAGCTCATAAAAATATATATGTAAGGCACATCCTGTTTTGTTGCTGTCACTTAGAACAGGACATGACAACGTGTATGTGGGGATTATGGCTTATGGCTTAATGAAGCGACGGCTAAATGGATGCCAATATGGTCAAACAAAAAGGTTAACACACAAACGCATTTGGTGCCAAGGGTTGAGGTTGACTCAAAGGCAAAGCCAAAGGTGGATCCAAGCGCTAGTAATAGTTTTCATCTGTCATCCTTGTTGTTCGCATCCTGTTTTTGCCAACACAAATCTATTTTATGGTCCTCATTTTTTTATTTACGTAAATCGTCGGGTCGTGTTTGGCTTATCGTCCATTAACCGGTCTCAAATCGCTGAGTATTTTTCCAAGTCATTGATTATCTCGTTTTTTGCTCCTGTCTGCTGCTCATCAGCCCATTCATTATTCACATAGTTTGGCAAGCATTGTATACGCTTATTAGGTGCGCACATTTGCCAGATTCAATTTAAATTGCAAATATACTAAATAAATTTCAATCCTCTCTAGCCTCATCCCTGACCCTGTCCTTGTCCTTGTGTTTATTTCCCCAGCGAGTTATTTGTTCATTGCGCGTTTGCTTTTTGGTGTTTTGGCTGCCGCCTCGCACATTTAATCCGGCGTAATATGTGAATATAATGTTTAATCCGGAATGGCAAAACATCAGCAAGCAAGACAAGACCCTTCTTGCCTTGCCGGGTTTTCGTGTTTGTCATTTTTGTAATGTGGTTCGCACATTTGCAATAAAACAAGTCTGAGTGACATTGACGCGAAGATATCCTATATACAGTGAGACATTTATTAAATAGTATAATATCTTAAGTTCTTTTTACATCTTTAATTAATGAATTTCATACTTCTCCCAGTCATCGTCAATTAAAGCTGATCAAGGATGTATTTATTTACTTTATGGGGAAGCTTGCGCAGGAAACATTAAAGAAGACAAAATGTTAAGCAAAAACTACCCTTAATTAATAGAGTTACTCTTAGTACAGGGTATATAAGAACAATAGCATGCATCTCAGGCTTATTCAGCTTGGCTGTGTTAGTTGAGCTGACTTTAAAAATGTTGTTGTTGTTTTGTTTTGCCACCCGGCGTATGAGTAATCAGTTTATTGCACGACCCAAATGTAAGCCAACGTTGGCAATATAACCACACACGGTTCTCTGTAGCACATGTTGTGTGTATATATGTGTGTGTGTTCACGTTTTTTTTATGACCCTCAGTAACGCCCTTTAATCTTACACAAATTTGTCTGCCTAAATTAAAATAAATGCGCCCAGCGTAAAATTGAAAAGACTTTTTTAAAAATAAAAAATAAAAACAAATAAATAAAACGCTGCGCTGCATTTTGCATGAACGAACATAAATTTTTAAGCCATTTTAAATATGCAGGTGCAAATGGGATTTTCGATTGGCCATAAGCCAAAAACAGCTTACAACAATACAAATAAGGGTTCCGCAGTACTCGTTTTTAATTGGTAATTATGTTTAATGGTTTACATTGTTTTAATTAATATAATTATTGCATTAATTAATATGCTGAATGGTTACAATTTTATAAGAACATCCACGAAAGTCTCGTTTTTTTAAATGCAGTTTTATTGAAGAAGTCAATCCATGATCCAAAAAGTATTACTTCTGAAATTAATTTCGAGAGCCAAGAGTCTCTCACTTGTTGATTGGAACTACTCTGGGATTAGCCTTGCTTACCTATGCTAAATTGCAAATAAGTTCCCACACACACAGAAATGTTACGAAATATATCTAAAGCCAGATAAATGACACCGCCAATGACAAAAACTTCGCGATTTGAATAGAACAACGGGTGGCTTAACCCTCAACACACAGTGGCATAGTGGCGTGGCGGGAATTGAGAGCAGTGGCACAAGCACAAATTGAACACACATGCAAACGTACTATATATATATGTATATATATATATATATATATATATATATATTTATATCTGCAGTATAGGGCGACGGACCCGCACCCCATCAAGGCGACGCTTTTGCGCAGCACTCAAAATCAAATTCATTAAAGTTGCGCTAATACGGCGTTATGGGCTTTGGGTCTCTGCGTCTCTATTTTCCCGGCTGCCTCAACTAGTGAACTGATGACGTAGTACGAGCGCACAACTTTTGATATAACCGTAATTGTGTGTGAACACTCAGAAGAATATATAAATAAATGCCCGCGATGCTCAAAACATTATTTATTGCTAAAGACAATTTTAAATGTAAAAAGTAAAGCCTGAATAAGTTTCTTTGTTCTTTATTAATCCTATAATAAATCTAAATCTAATATTAATTTTAATTATATAGAAATAATTTTTTATTTATTATCTAAAATGCTTTAAAATATAAAAACATAAATCAAGCTTGCTACTTCATATGATACAGATAACAAGTACTCGAAGTGCAGCTACTGAAAAATAACTATTTGCCATTTTGAAAGTGATCGTTATTTTGCTGAGTGTATTCGGTCAGATGCACAACACGTGCGCAACTAGCCAGCGATCAGAGTTACTCGAGCTCAACCAGTCAGTTGACAATTCGCACTCGCGCTGATAGCTGATAGCACTACGCCTGGCTAGTCAGTACTAGTGGGTAGTAATACTTATCGCCCATTGAAGATGTCGTAAATCTCTCGAAGCGAGCCATTGTGTGATAAGAGCACCCACCTATACCCATACCGATTATAATAATAATAAACACTACAAAGCCGCAGCGGCCACTTGGACAACAGTCGCAAAGCGTTCGTCGCTGATTTCGGTCCGCAATCCGTAAACCGGCAAATACTTATGTCCATGTGCAAACTATTTGTAGCGCTGGGCATTGCTTGGCTGAGCGCACTGTGCCTGCTGCCAGTTGCCACTCACTGTGATAGCGATTCGTACTATGAGAAATACTATGCCTCGCGGCGTTTTGTGCCGCCCAAGCGTAACTCTCCGTTGAGTTTTAATTTCACACTTGAACTCACCAGCAAGGATCAACTGGCTGCCCATGAGCGTCCAGCACTGATTGGCAATCTGGCTGCTTTGGGCAGCTGGCAGGCAGATCGAGCCATACTCCTGAATCGTACTGCCGTGCATAATGTCTGGATGGGATCGGTGCTGTTGCCACAGAATAGTAGTGTTCAATATCGGTATTTTATTGCTGCCGTCGGACGTTCCGGTGGCGTTCAGGTGCGTCGCTGGGAATCGCATGTGATGCCCCATGCATTTAATACCACCAAGTTGGCAGGGAATCGCTCGGATCAGTTGGGCAACATTGATGGAGTGCATCAGTTAACACGCGGCTGGCTGCAAAGCACCTCCAGCTGCATTGTGCAATTGAAGGTGTTCCGTCAGGCGTTGCGTCTGCTGGAGCAGACGGTGCCGGTGGCAGCGAGTATGCGTCTACGCCTGCAGCCCGTGCATCCGGCTACTCTCTCGCCCATACTGAGTTCCGCATCCGCCAATGTGGAGTATGTGCGTCTGGTTTACAGCGACAGCGTGCTGAGACCACAGCCCGAGTATGGTGTGCCCTTTGACCCCGAGCAGGATTTGCTCATGTTCCATGTGACACTGGAGCAGTTGCAAAATGTGGCCTATCAGCTGGAGGTATACGGTGAGCACCATGATCTGGTGCGCCTGCTTGGCTATGTTAACCTCCAGCCCGACCTACTAGTGGGCAGCGAGGGTAACTTGACGCTCCAGCTGATATCGCCTACCTGGCAGCGAGAGGTGGGTGAACTGCATCTGGAGTATCTCGTGGTGCGTCCGATGAGTAATGGCAGCACCGATTTTCGCACCAGCTTCGTCAACTATTGGCGCTCCAATTGGACAGCCCTGGAGATTGGGCATCGTGGATTGGGCAAGAGTTTAACTATGACCTCTGCGACAGCGGCGCCGATGGTGGAGAATACGCTGGGATCCATGATTGCTGCCGGGGAGTTGGGCGCCGATCTTGTGGAGTTCGATGTGCATTTGACCAGTGATCTGGTGCCCATAATTCATCATGATTACTCCATACGCGTGTGCATTGACTCCAAGACGCCAACATCGCGCAACGATCTAACAGAGGTCCTTATCAAGGATATAACCTATGAGCAGTTGAAGCAGCTTAAAACCTATCAGATTGTGTCCAACAAAATCATCGAATATCCTGCCCACAGCAACGTGGAGCAAATAGAGCAGCGTCTCTTTCCTACGCTCCAGGACTTCTTTGAGCGGGTTAATCTCAGTGTGGGATTCGACATTGAGATTAAATGGCCACAACTCAAATCCAATGGAGAGTACGAGAGCGAGCAGACCATCGATAAGAATCTATTCGCGGATCGCATTCTGGAGGTGGTTCAGAAATTCGGCTGCGGGCGGCTCAACATCATCAAGAGCTTTGATGCGGATCTGTGTACATTGCTGCGCTTCAAGCAGAACATGTATCCGGTGCTCTTTCTGACCAGCAGCAAGGAGAATGCCTTTGCCGATCCGCGCACTAGCAATGTGGAGCAGAGCATCAATTTTGCCCAGGCATTCGATCTCGAGGGTATTGTGCCCAACGCGGTCTTCTTCAAGGCGGATCCAACGCTGGTGCAGCGGGCCAAATCTCAGTTGCCGCTGCTACTGCTTTGGGGTGGGGATCTCAAGGATCGCCATTCAATCGATTGGTTCATTCAACTTGGTCCCAATGGCGTCGTCTACGATCGCATGGATCTCTATCTGCCCCCAAATAAAATAGGCGCCTTTGAGGCCGAGCAGGATCTGCCCGATTTCTTTCAGCTGCAGTGTCCTGCGGATGGCAAGCAGCAGTCTACAAATTCCACCATCGAGAGCATCCTGAGTAATGTAAACTTTCTCTAGATTCTACTTTATAGCACTTGATGTTATCGACAAGCAATAAAAATAATACTATCTTTATATAGAAACTATCTCGTTGCTCATTTTACTGCAGGAGAATCGTTTACTTCTCAGTCGTCGAAAAACTTCTGCTCCCCGTCTAATAAAAAACAGAATTACAGATTTCCACGTAATTGCCTTTTTCTCGTTAAGAATTCACAAAACCCAAAAATAAGCAAAAGTGAACAAAAGTGTGGAATTTTCATTGTTCGTCAGTTAAATCCTTTTGAAGCAAGTATTTTCATATAAAAAAGGATGAGAAAAGGAGCATTGCTGAAAGTTGTATAAAAAAAAATGGCCACTTAAATTGCGTCAAATGGATTGATACTTAAATATGGGAATATAAAACACATCGTGAAGACACCGTTTCATCTAAAATACATTTACTTAGCAGTAAATCATATAAACAAAAGAAAACAAATAATATAAATATAAATTTTATTTATGCATGCAACGTAGTTTACTTTACAATTATTTTGTTTGCATTTCTCGCATTGTTTTTTGCATACTGAACTTGAAATTTAAATGCTTAATGAAATCATTGCCATCAACAACGGTCCCAGTTTGCTGTTTGCTGTCATGTCGTGACAGGTCGCCACATTTCATGGCAACCATAGCGACTGGGCCCCAGGTCCAAAATAGTCAGTCGCCTCTCCCTCTCTCTCTACCAGCTAGGTTGCCCAGATGATGCAACTGCAACCACCCTCTGCATTTCCCATTAAACTGCATTGCAAAACATCCGTAGTTCCACACACACACACACACACACATATATATATACATATATTACATATATATATATGTATGTATGGGTTAGTGTCGCTTCTGAGTTAATAGCCCCGAAAGTCATATCACACCAGGTCTCAATTGGATTTGCATGTTGTAATAAAGTGGATGCAAGAAGGATAGGGTGTATAGGTATCCATGCCCATCCACTTGTAAGTAGTGTCAGCCTCTTTATCAAATTACGCTCTTATTCTGTCATCCATGAGGCTTACTTATGCAAATTGTTGTGGCTAAAACGAGATAATTATATAAGAGACTATATAATTGACTCTGAATAAGCATCATTGCGCAAGCAATATAAACAAGCGTCTCAAACTAGTTACGTTAATTAAGTTTAGATTATTTATGTGTTCAGTTATAATATTGCTAGCCTTTGAATGCCATAAATTAATATATTGTCTAGTTATATTTTACACTTGAAAAAATACGGGATATTAAAGACTGGCATTAGTTTTTTATACGTAAAATTTAACTTTCATATTTTCTATTAAGAAAAATCGTAGCTATGCATTTAGTAATCAGGTATAAGTAAATATATATTCTTGAGTATATGCATATAGTCATAAAGATATTGAAACATTTTTGTTTCTTATCGAATTTGCTCCTGGAAGAATGGTAAACAATAATCAGAATCAAAGCTATCGCCAATAACCGTTAGGCAAATAAACAATTTTTATTGTCCAGCAAAGTTTCTTACTTGCAATTTCAAATACACACGCAAAAGTTCGTATAAAATTATATATATTTCCATTGCTATACACTCAAGAAAAACAGTAGGATTTATTTATAAAATTATGAATTTGTCATACAGGTTAATTTTATCAATTTTTAAGTGATCAGATTAAAATGTCAGTCTTGGATATAAATATTTATATTGCTCATTGGACTAAAAGCCACTCGATATAAAAACCATAAGCTAATTGGCTGCTGTAAATTATCTAGGCAATCAAATTATACTAATATAATACTTAATATTATTTTTACAATGCAATAATATTATTATACTATGATACCGAAAGTATATTGGGTTTGTGCAATGTCCGACCCAAAAATACGTTTTCAACTTTAAATGTACGATTGATCTAGAGGCCAAACCATGATTAAAAAGCCCTTGCATTTCAAAATGCGTTGAGTTTTGACAAAGTTATGGTATTTTGAAGGTTCGACCTATGCCTATATTTGCCATATGCCGATTTTCGGACTATAATTTTGACTTATGTTCCTACCCAAAAACACGTTTTCAACTTTAAATGTACGATTTATCTAGAGGCCAAACCATGATTAAAACGCCCTTGCTTTTGAAAATACGTTGAGTTTTGACGAAGTTATGGCATTTTGAAGGTTCGACCTATGACCATATGAAGATTTTCGGACTATAATTTTTACTTATGTTCCGACCCAAAAATACGTTTTCAACTTTAAATGTACGATTGATCTAGAGGCCAAACCACGATTAAAAAGCCCTTGCTTTTCAAAATGCGTTGAATTTTGAGGAAGTTATGGCATTTTGAAGGTTCGACCTACGCCCATATGCCGATATGCCGATTTTCGGACGATAATTTTGACTTATGTTCCTACCCAAAAACACGTTTTCAACTTTAAATGTACGATTGATCTAGAGGCCAAACCATGATTAATAAGCCCTTGCTTTTGGAAATGCGTTGAGTTTTGACGAAGTTATGGCATTTTGAAGGTTCGACCTATGCCCATATTTGCCATATGCCGATTTTCGGACTATAATTTTGACTTATGTTCCTACCCAAAAACACGTTTTCAACTTTAAATGTACGATTGATCTAGAGGCCAAACCATGATTAAAAAGCCCTTGCATTTCAA
Source organism: Drosophila kambysellisi (assembly GCA_035042185.1). Lineage (NCBI taxonomy): Eukaryota > Metazoa > Arthropoda > Insecta > Diptera > Drosophilidae > Drosophila > Drosophila kambysellisi. The sequence continues at coordinate 10,028,058 of JAWNLS010001251.1, forward strand.
AATGCGTTGAGTTTTGACAAAGTTATGGTATTTTGAAGGTTCGACCTATGCCTATATTTGCCATATGCCGATTTTCGGACTATAATTTTGACTTATGTTCCTACCCAAAAACACGTTTTCAACTTTAAATGTACGATTGATCTAGAGGCCAAACCATGATTAAAACGCCCTTGCTTTTGGAAATGCGTTGAGTTTTGACAAAGTTATAGTATTTTGAAGGTTCGACCTATGCCTATATTTGCCATATGCCGATTTTCGGACGATAAGTTTGACTTATGTTCCGACCCAAAAACACGTTTTCAACTTTAAATGTACGATTGATCTAGAGGCCAAACCATGATTAAAAAGCCCTTGCATTTCAAAATGCGTTGAGTTTTGACAAAGTTATGGTATTTTGAAGGTTCGACCTATGCCTATATTTGCCATATGCCGGTTTTCGGACTATAATTTTGACTTATGTTCCTACCCAAAAACACGTTTTCAACTTTAAATGTACGATTGATCTAGAGGCCAAACCATGATTAAAACGCCCTTGCTTTTGGAAATGCGTTGAGTTTTGACAAAGTTATAGTATTTTGAAGGTTCGACCTATGCCTATATTTGCCATATGCCGATTTTCGGACGATAAGTTTGACTTATGTTCCTACCCAAAAACACGTTTTTAACTTTAAATGTACGATTGATCTAGAGGCCAAACCATGATTAAAACGCCCTTGCTTTTGGAAATGCGTTGAGTTTTGACGAAGTTATGGCATTTTGAAGGTTCGACCTATGCCCATATGCCGATATGCCGATTTTCGGACGATAATTTTGACTTATGTTCCGACCCAAAAACACGTTTTCAACTTTAAATGTACGATTGATCTAGAGGCCAAACCATGATTAAAAAGCCCTTGCTTTTCAAAATGCGTTGAGTTTTGACAAAGTTATGGTATTTTGAAGGTTCGACCTATGCCTATATTTGCTATATGCCGATTTTCGGACTATAATTTTTACTTATGTTCCGACCCAAAAATACATTTTCAACTTTAAATGTACGATTGATCTAGAGGCCAAACCATGGTTAAAACGACCTTGCTTTTGAAAATGCGTTGAGTTTTGGCGAAGTTATGGCATTTTGAAGGTTCGACCAATGCCCATATGCCCATATGCCGATTTTCGGACTATAATTTTTACTTATGTTCCGACCCAAAAACACGTTTTCAACTTTAAATGTACGATTTATCTAGAGGCCAAACTATGATTAAAACGCCCTTGCTTTTGAAAATACGTTGAGTTTTGACGAAGTTATGGCATTTTGAAGGTTCGACCTAAGACCATATGAAGATTATTAACACCTTCTCCTTAATTTGGTTCAACCACGCCCACTCCTTCCCCCAAAATCTCGAAAAGCTCATATCTTCTGCAATTTAAGAGCTACAGTTGCTTCAAAGGAGTGCTTCTATATTATATAGACCTCAATCTGAAAGGCAAACTTGGACTGTGTTTCTTGGCTGCACAAATTATGGTATCATAGTATTTCGCTGTCGGTTACGTGCGACTGCAACGTTCTCTGTTGTTTTTGTATAAAACCATATCGAACCTGAACTAATGGTTTCACTTATTGTTTACAGCGTCAGCTGATGGACGCATACATCCGTCAGAAGCGCGCCTCACCCGGCATGGTGCAGGCGAGCGATCTGCAGATGAACCGCCCAATGTCTGGGATGAGGAGCAATAGCCGGGAGCTGCACGCTTACGATGGTCCCATGCAGTTTATTGGTTCGCCACAGAATCCCGACCAGATTCTGAGCAACAACAGCAGCAGCATCACAGTGAACTCGAGTCGCAACAATTCGAATAACTTGCGCAGTCTTAGCACCATCAATCAGGAAGATCTCATCGAGGAGATCTCGTCCCACGAGCTGGAGGACGAAGAGAGCAGTCCCGTGACTGTTGTTGAGCAACCGATTCCCCCACAAAGTGCGAACTCGGCGCATTCGCAGCGAGCGCGTATCGGTCAGCCATCCTTCAACGATACTCTGGACGAGGAAGACTATGCGAATCGGAATATATCGGGTGTGGCTGCAGTGCGTCCAGCTGGCATTGGCTCGCCGTACAAAGAGGGTGCAGCCATGGATGCCAGCAATGGGACAGCCAATGGCAGTGGCAGTGTCGGTGGCAACGGGGAATCCGAGGGCGATGTCATCGGTCAAATCGATCAGTTTGTCATGCAACCGGCGCCGCAAGGGGTGCTCTATAAATGCCGCATCACACGCGATCGCAAGGGCATGGATCGCGGCCTGTTTCCCATCTACTATCTGCACTTGGAGCGGGACTATGGCAAGAAGATCTTCCTGTTGGGTGGTAAGTTTAACTTTCCCCTATTTTCCCAAAAACATTAATTCTAACTATCAATTCTTGGACAGGTCGCAAGCGTAAGAAGAGCAAAACATCCAACTATATCGTCAGCTGCGATCCCACCGATCTATCACGCAACGCAGATGGTTTCTGTGGCAAGTTGCGCTCAAATGTGTTTGGCACATCTTTCACGGTGTTCGACAGTGGCAACAAGGAGAGCACGGATAGTCCACGACTCGATCTGGCAGTCATTATCTATGTGAGTATTGACTCGTTTCTGCGTTAAATATAATAATTAGCAAACACTTGTTTATTTTCCACTTGCAGGACACTAATATTCTGGGCTTTAAGGGACCGCGCAATATGACTGTGATACTGCCGGGCATGACTGAGGATGATCAGCGTGTCAAGATCAGCTCCGCAGATCCCAAACAACAAGGCATTCTCGATTTGTGGAAGATGAAGGTAAGCCTTAATATCACTTGGTCTAAACATCCACAATTAAACGTCTTTTGGCTTCCAGAACATGGACAATATTGTGGAGTTGCATAACAAGACGCCCGTTTGGAATGACGAGACCCAATCCTATGTTCTCAACTTTCATGGTCGCGTCACGCAGGCGTCGGTGAAGAACTTTCAGCTGGTCCACGACTCCGATCCCGAATATATAGTGATGCAGTTTGGTCGCACATCCGAGGATGTGTTCACCATGGACTATCGCTATCCACTGTGCGCGATGCAAGCATTTGCCATCGCGCTCAGCAGTTTCGATGGCAAGATCGCCTGCGAGTGAGCCGAATGTCGTTGTCCTTGCTACAAGGATACCTAAACGACTTAATGCGAAAACCCTTAGTTACATAGTCGTCTATCGCCCAAGAATTATAATGTGTATAGAGAGGCATAATTATTTTTAAAATCGAATATATTAGGTTCGAGATATATCAGGTATTATGGTATTATCCAAATGTATGTATGTTAGAATGGCAGAATATCTAAAAATAGGCTTTCACAAGATCCTAAACAGAATCAAACAAAATGTCAATAATATTTTCAACAACAGACTTCTGCATGGAATTAATTATCATTATTTTAAATGGCCTATTACTTAAAGGTCTCTTAACACAGCACCTTAAATAACTAAGTGTTTTTTGTACAAATACTTATGCCTTCATATCTATTCAAGAGCCTTAACTTTATTATTTTTATTGCTCAACATACATACATACATGTATACTTACCACATACATAGTCTATAATTCTAGTCAGTTGAAGTGCTCATCATGATGAATTTGTTCATTACATGCATGTGGCATAGTAGACAAACAATCAAATAAATGCATATATATTTATAAATGTAGTTTTTGTAAATTAAAATTTATTTCAAAATGTGCTCACCGATATTGTTAATTAATTAACAAAAATACCATAAAATATTCTTTACGATTAGCCACAAAACTCAAAATACAATTATAAATGAAACAAATATCAATTTCATAATTTGAATACACCTTTAAAACGAAATATAATTAGCGTAGGGTATAAACAACTATTTATATTAATGTATGTACTATATTATAAAACAATTACTATTAGTCCATAAGAGAGCATTACTATTTGTGCCGAGCTCTTAATAAAATTAAGCAAAATATCTGATTTTTGAAAACAATTATTTTTCAAACATGTATTTATGTATGCCTTATAAAATGTGTTTAGAAAATGTAAAAAATCAAAATATGAGAATAAAATGAATTTATTTAATGTCACTCAAACGAAGTACACAATTTTTTTTTAAAAATATATGGTGGGTGAGGTGGGGATTTGTTTAATATTGGAACTCTCAACTCGATAGAGTCGATACTTATACTTCCTTCAGGTTTCTGTACAGGGAAGGTCAAATAAAAATGCTTCAGTTCACATTTAAGTACAGAATATTTTTATTTAATGTTATTAAGTACAGTTTCGTTGTATATAATAAATGCAATATTTCGTTAGTACTTATTTTACTTAAAAAAAAAACAATTAGTTTTATATACAAAATAAAGTCAGGTTGTGATTACGTACTTTTGGTAAAAACCATCAATTCACATTTTTATCATTTGAATGACAATCCAACTAAGATTCAATTTATATCCTGCACAATGTACAATTTTTGTTTACAAGTACGTTTTCTGACGACTTAGAATTATTGGAAGTTTCAGGCCGTTTGGCGCTATGAGCGCGTGCTGGACTTGTGCATGTCTCGGTCATCAGGCAGTACGAACTCAAGGGGATCGTAGTCCTTGTAAGCTATCAATCGCTCCGGCGAAGAATCAGGTAACTTGTTAATTTTTTGCAGACGTGCATTGACAATCTGTAGGTGACGGCCAATGTAATCCTCGGCGGGGGCCAATTGCTGGGCGAACTGGAGGCAGGCAGACGCCTTGGCCATCCACTTGCGCTCCACGAAAACCACACAGAGATTGTGCAGACCCTGCGTATTGTGTGGATCGTGTTTGAGTATGCTTCGATAGCACTTCTCGGCTGCATCCAAATCCTTCATGTGATTAATGTAGATGTCGCCAAGCAGGATCAATCCCTTCACATGCGTGGGATGATGTCGAATAAGTTGATGAAGAAATGGAACTGCATCTAACGGACGCATGGAGTCGGCCAGCAACAGGGCCAGATTGAAGAGGGCACTGCGAAAATCCGATTTGAGGTGGATTGCACGCTTGAAGAACTGCTCGGCATCATCGAAGTTGACCTCGTCCATTGCCAGCATACCGAGATTGAAGTACACCTTCTCGTTGTTCGCATCTCTGGCCAGCACTTGGTAGAGACGGGCACGTGACAAGTGGCGTGCCTCCTCTCCGCCTCGCTCCTGCAGCAGAATGGCCGAATTGAGCAGAGCCTGCTCGTGCTCCGGATACAATTCGATGGCCTTGTTAAAGTACACATGCGCCTGCTGGCTCTTGCCCTGCTCAAGGAAGACAACGCCCAAATTGTAATAGATATCCGCATTTTTGCTGTCGTAAAGGAGCGCCTGCTCATAAACCTCCTGCGCCTGAGCAGTGCGATTTAGCTTCATAAGGATATCGCCTCGATTGATATAAGCCTGTAATCATAATCATCAGTATAAACTTTATATATATCTACAGCAATTATATACACTCACCTGAACGTAATCACTACGCATGCTAATTGCCTGTCGGTAGAGATGGTCTGCCTCCTCAAGTCGCGTCTGATTTTTGGATATCAGATTGGCAAGATTGATGAAAACATTCAAGTGATTGGGCGCAATGCGAGCGTGATAGCTAACTCCAGCCTTGGCCTGCGGGAAGAGTGCCTTGGCACGCATGTAGGCCTGCTCCGCCTCCTCATAGCGCTTGAGATTGTTGTAGGTGCGTCCGACATTGATGTGGGCGCCAATGTCATCTTGCTGTATGTCCACAGCCTGCTGGAAGTAGACCAATGCCTCCTCATATCTTGCCTCATTCTCCAGCGCATGTCCCACATTGTTGTACAATTTGGCATTGCGCTGATTCGTATGGACCCCGGACATGAACAGCGAATACTCCGTTCGCCAATCCCAGTTGCGCTGGTGCGTCTTCAGGCCGTGCGCCAGCAACAGTGCAATGAGCGCCACTTGCGAAAGACGAATCCAACGGGAAGGGAGCCAGCGCCGCTGCAACTGATGATAGCCATAGGCAACCAGCAAACAGTAGCCCATCGAGGGCATGTACAGAATGCGCTCAGCAACCACAAATCCCACCGGAAAGAATAGATTTGAAGCGGGCAAAAATGGCAACACCATCCAGCCGAGACACATCAGCAGCGTTCGCGATTGAGCCAGATTCCGTGAGAGGCAGGCCTTGGCTACCAGTCCGCCTAGTGCCAGAAAGGTGCACAACGTGGCCATGTTTCGTGCATCGCCAAATCCTTCCAACAAGGGCACAGTGCCTGCAAAAGAAAAATAACAGTTCATAGTAAATATAATTAAAAATCAATGAACACTAATTCCACTCACCCATTGTCCAATCGCAACAGAGCAGGGATGGGCAGAGCAGTAGCCAGCTGTTCAGGTAGATGAGGTAGCCATAAGTCAATTGGCGCACAGGCGTTGCCGCCGCCGAGGCCGGATTATCGAAGCGGGTGAAGATGGGCAGCTGGGAACCCATTACGTAGACGCGACCCACCAGCAGGGCGACTGTGATGATGGTGAGGAATGCCAAGCGTGTCCACAAAGTCGACGACAAGCGTCGCGTGCTGCTACTGCTGCTGCCTGCTGCCTTGGCTGCCGGTTGCTCCTCGAATATGCGCATAACAAAATGGCAAAGGTGCAGCGGACGCAATTGCTGCACCACAAATAGCTCATAGACAGCACAAATTCCAGCGACGGTGATGCCCTGCTCCTTGCACAGCATGGAGGCCGTCAGGCAACTGCCGAAGCCTAAACAAAGTGGGACCCAGTTTGTGCGTCGTGGCGAGGAACTCGTTGCGTGCGCGTAGCTGAGAAAGGCGCCCAAATAACACAGCGATGAGAGCAATTCGGCTCTACCGACGACGCCAGTAACGGCCTCCGTGTGCACCGGGTGCACGGCAAACAGGAGCGAAGCTACAAAGGCGCATGTGTTGAGTGAGGATGCGAATGGGGCGGAGGACGAGGCTGCCTCATTACTACTAGCAGCTGGTGCCACACACTGGCGTAGCAGCAGGCGGCAGACGCGACGCCACAGCAGGCAGACGCCGATGTGGAGTAGCAGGTTGACGAGGTGATAGCCGAATGGTTCCAATGCATGGATCAAGTAGTTAAAGCGAAATGTCAGCACGGTCAAAGGCCTATAGGACTTGTGCGATTGCTCCTTGCGCATAGGCGTGCCCCAAAAATCGTTGAGGAACACATTACGCAGCGGAGTGCCGGGTCGCAAATCCTTGTTATCCCTTATCGCACTGATGTCGTCGAAGACGAGACCGCACTGCATGCTGTTGTAATAGCAAACACAACAGGCAATGCATATGCTAAGGAACTCTATCAAATTCCGCTGTGAACTGCTCCCAGTCCATTCTTTCTCTCTATCGCTCTCCTTGTCACGTTCACGTTCACGCTCTCTGTCTCTCCCTCTCTCGCGGTTGCAAGTTGCCCCAGCTGTTGTTGCTGCTGCATGCTGTTGTTGTTGATGTAATTGCTGCTGCTGCTGCAGTTGGACTGGGTTCGTTGACATGGTTGCCTTTTCTTTTTCCCACTGACCCCTCTTTCCCGTTACTTTCTGCGCATTCCAGTCCGTGCAGAGCTGCAGTTCATGTATTCATAATTACAGTACAACACCAGTTGGAATATTACTTATATATATCTTATAGATTCTGCATTGCCTACAAAGATATGTAAATTTTTATATATATATATATTACAAGTGCCAGTTAAAAATTTAAATCTTATACTTTAAAACCTTTTTAATTTTTACAATTATTTTGACTATTAGGAAACCTCTTTTGCCAAAATTAATCCTTCTTTTTTGCATTATTAAAAACTTTTATATAGTTTATTAATGTTTAATTATTAAAAATATAGAAAATATTAAATAAAACATAGTTCTCACTTTTGCACTTATTTCAGCAACTACGAGTTTATAATTAGCTACCACAAATCCAGAGCACACAATTGAATTAATTCCCAAGTAACTTCTACTTTGGTGTGTACAATAAAAAGTTTTCCGAAAAAATCAATAAATGCGACAACAAAGTAACTTTGTCCCGGTTACTGTCCTGAATGCCGACTGACTGCATGCACCAAAGCGCCGAAGTTAACAAAGTTTTGAGCGCCTCTAACATGGGCAGCAGCTGCAGCAGCGGAAGCAGCAGCCGGCAAAAGTTGCACGGAGAGAAAATGTGCACAGCTAACGAATAGCACAGTGCGAGAAGAGTTGTTTGTTGTTTTTGTTTGTGTACTGTAAATATTATGAAAGCAAGGCAGGCCGCACAATGAGGTATTACTAGGCGAGCCAAGCACGAGCTGGCGAGTGTATAGGTATGCGGATGCAACGTTATTGCTGACCAAGAGACAGCAACAAAGTTGCACTCAATGTCATCGATTTTTGCAAACCACCACCAAGTAAACGAGAGTGAGAGAGAGTCAGAAAGCGAGTGACACTGAGAGCAACTTTGTTGCACGACCGACATTACGAGCCGAAAGGATATACATATACAAATAGCACAAGCACAGGCTCACGTGCAGGTGAACGCTTGTTGATTTCCCGCCATTGGACGCGCAGGCGCCGCCAAATCCTTGCACTTTCGTTCGTTCTGTGATAGCAACCAAAACTCAGAATTCTCTCAGCGTCGCTCTTTGCACATGTTTTTAGTGCTGGTACTTTTTGTAAAATTACTTTGACCGAGATCCGTGCGCCTGCTTTGCGTCTGCTCTTGGTGTAGCGGATAGCCAGGCAGCCCCTTCCCCGAGCCGCCTCGACCATATTGCGAATTTGGACGACGCCATTACATCCAATGACAACAACACCCTACATATTATGCACATACATATAAATCAACTTTGTTGCCAATTTACATTTAATACAATGTCGTCATCAGACTTATTGCATTTGTTGCAATGTTTGTCGCTTGCCGCGCACTTACCGCATTTATGACGTGAGTATTTGAGGTAGTTGCATTTAATCAAAATAAAGTTACATTTTAACACAAAACTCAACACAGCTTGTGGCCGACTTGCTCGCACTTTGACCATTCGCGTTGGCACGCGTGCATATCGATAACAATTTATACGAAGACAGCGTACAAAATTATCGAAACCAAGCACACATGCAGCAACCCTAAAGAAATATAGCCGCAACGTTGTAAGTAGTAAAAGTGTATGCCGGAAAAAAAAAACAAATTTGTACTTTATATTTTATAAACGATAGAAAACAATTTGCGCAACACCCCAATTAATTATGTCAACGGAGGACTTTTATTTGCGATATTATGTCGGACACAAAGGAAAGTTCGGACATGAGTTTCTGGAGTTTGAGTTCCGGCCGGATGGAAAATTGCGCTATGCCAACAATTCCAACTATAAAAACGACACAATGATCCGCAAAGAAGCATTTGTGCATCAGTCCGTCATGGAGGAGTTAAAGCGTATTATAATTGACTCGGAAATCATGCAGGAAGACGATTTGCCATGGCCGCCACCAGATCGCGTGGGTCGACAGGTAAGCAAAATGGCAAAAAAAAATCTAATTACACATATTAATCACACTTAAACTTGACAGGAATTGGAAATTGTTATTGGCGATGAGCATATTTCGTTTACTACCTCAAAAACGGGCTCGCTGGTGGACGTGAATCGTTCAAAGGACCCGGAAGGTTTGCGCTGTTTCTATTATCTGGTGCAAGATTTGAAATGTCTGGTATTCTCACTCATCGGTCTGCATTTCAAAATTAAGCCCATATAAAGTAAACTATGTTTTCGAACTGTTCCGAAAATCTGTATTCGATTCAATAGATTTATACTAAGCATAATAAGCAGACTCATTGAATTTTGTATTTAACGACTACAAATGAATAATCTTTAATATTTTGTACGAATAACAATTAAATAAAATTGTGTAGACATGTATGAGATGTATGAGCACTATTTTTCCTTTGTACTAAATGTGTTTATTGAAGCAAGGCAGAATCACAAAGTTTTTCATAGTTGTAATATCATTTATTGAACAAACAATTTAAAGTATGAATATAAAACATTTAAGTTCTTTTACATTTGTACAATTATGTATATTGAACCTAACAATATTTATGATTTATAGATAAAACTTATCTAAATCTTATAAAATATTCGTCTAATTCTAAAGCTGTTAAAATAATGCAATATTTCACAATCAGATTCATTTGTTTCACATATTCAGAGATAAGCTCAGATGTTTTAATTGGTACCTATAGCTAGATACATATATCTTCTAAAAGGCAAAAGGGGGCTATAAAAACAGATTTGTATGACAACAATATTTGTGTAGCTTCGCGAAGCGCTCGGAGAATCGCAAATTGAAATGTTTGCATTTGCTTACTAAATTCAGTCTTTGGGGTTTACATAGCAGCTATAATTAAAACTAGTAGCTAAAGGAAGCTCTTGTAGAGCCGGATGCGTAGATCTCAGAGTCATAACTGCGGCTGCTGCTGGTGCAGAGCGAGCGTAGCTGCGATATTTGTGCTTGGTCGCTCCAAATAACTACCGGGCATTGGACCTAAGCCGGGCATCTCCAATTGCTGATGCTGCTGCTGCTGCAGTTGTAATTGTTGTTGTTGTGGCGGAGCTTTCAATAAACTTGGCGATGCCTGAAGGGGAGTGTTGGAGCCGAGACCGGCACTGCTGCCACCTGGACTGGGTCCGCCCTCCTTCAAGGGACAACCGATGGTGAGGCGCACATGCAATCCCGACTCCTTGATGAGATTAACAACGTCACCGTGTGACATGCCCGCAATATCGATGCGATTAACGGCAATAATGCGATCGCCGACTTTCAGCTCCCCACAACGATCCGCTGGACTGCCAGGTATTAGTTTGCCTGCGGAGAAGCCAACGATGAGAAATTATTAAAACGAAAACTATAACTGAAAGAAGCTATATTTCTACCTATTGTGGATCCGTAGTAATGATTGGACGAGGAGATGATGACAAAGCCAAAGCCCTCGTTCTCATGCCGACTAACAATCACATCGTAGGGATAGCGACGCAGTTGCACCAGAGGAGTCTGCTGCAGTAGCGTCGCCCGTCTGCGCCTCAGGATCATGGTCACCTGACCACGCACAGCTGATTCGCCCACCAGCGAAACGACTTTGTGGTGCGAGGAATTAAGCTGTAAAAGATAAATTAAAAATGTTACTAAAACAAACGAGATTTCGTATTCAAGTGCAAATAAACTAACCACATTGATGCCATCGATGCTGAGTATCTCGTCGCCAGTGGCAATGCGATGGTCGTTGTCCGCTGCACCGCCCGGCACAATGTGTCCAACTGTCACCTGCGAGCCCTCCTCTGTGCCGCCGACAATGCGAAAACCGAAACCCATTGCCTGACGCTCCAGCGTCACCTCTGTCAGCTCACACTGATCCGCATCCTCCGAGACATCCAGCAAGGCGCCATTGCGCCAGTTTGGCGAGTGCTGGAGCTGCAGCTGCTGCTGTTGCTGCTGGTGCTGCTGTCCCGGTGGATCTAAGTTGGCAAATCCAACACGCCGTCGATCACTGAGCAGCTCGTTGACCCGACGCTGCATCCGTTCATTTTGAATGTGCGCCGCCTGCAATGGAGAATATTGGGCTGCAGCTGCGTTGGGCGCCTGCTGTACGTAGTAACCCAGCTGGGAGTTGGCCTGGGGTCGCTGATACCTTTGCGCCTGACAATCGTAGCAGTAGCAAGACTCGTGATGAGCTAGCGGCAGCGGCAGTGGCTGCATACTCGGCGGTAAGCCATAAATGGGATTATAATTACCACCGCCACCATCGCCAGGATCGACATCGACACCACCCTGAAGCGTCGCCTCGGCGAGGCGTTCGCTGAGTCTGGTTACCATCTTGGGATAGGGATCCATAAAGGGTATGTCGTCCAGCTCTTGTAGACTATTATTTGACTTGCCCTGCCCTGCCTGCAGGTGCAGTGATTTGCTCTCAGCACCCCCCGTCACATCCACAACATCCTGCGTCAGCTGCTGCATCAACTCGTTGCTGGGCGTTAGGACGCGAGCACGTCTCGTGTCCACCAGCGGCGTCTTGGGTCGCATGGGCAGCACCTCTTTGGGCTGCGTGCTATACAGATCAGCAGTTGGTGTCTTGCTGCGAAACAAACCGGCTCCAGTGCCGCCCACGAAATTCTTGCGCAGATTAGCCACATTGCCACCCACACCTTGGCTGGACGCTGTTTGCTCCGGCGGAGTGCGTTGTATTTTGAGAGCAGTAGGCGTTGTTTGACTGCACTCCTTGAGCAGTTCGACAACATAGAAATGGGGTTTGTTGCGCACATTAATCCCATTGATCTCGAGCAGCACATCTCCCTCGACCAGCTGCGTGCAACAGTTCCGATCGAGAATCTTTTTCACAATTTGTCCGCAAGCAGAATCCGCAATGGTGAAACCAAATCCCATGGCGCCCTTCATAACGGAGAAGGTGTAGAGTTCCGGTTTTTTCATGAGAATAAAGCCACTTCCAGCTGCTTTACTGACGGTCTCACCTCCAGACAGATCAAGGAAATTATAATTGCCATCCATGTTGAGGTCAACATTCAAGCGACGCTGCTTCTCCGGCTCACAGGGCAGTCCATCAACGGCCATGGTCGTGACCACTTCGGTGTTGGGATCATTGGGATCGAAGGGCAGCGGATAGCCACGACACACCTCCAACGCCGCTGTCTCACCTGGCAAGATGGACTGAAAGATGTTGACCATGTCGTGGTGGGTGTAACCCAACACGCAAGTGTCATTCACATAGACTAGCACATCGCCCGTCTGCAGCTGGCCATCTAGCCAGGCGGGTCCATTGGGCACAACGGTTTTGATCTGCAGAAACTCCTCCACATCGCTGCCGGTGCTGCCATCACTGCCAACAATCGTAAAGCCCAATCCACGTGTGGATTTCAATAGTGTGGTATTGATGCGCTGTCCCTGCAGCTCTGCCGGATTGCGGGTGAACTTGTAGGGAAGCTTGGCTGGTTGGGGAGGAAGAGGAATAGGAGCAGATGGAATGTTCCCCGCTTCTAGAGCCGCTGTGGGCGTTTTGGAACGCTGCTGCGCTTGCTGTTGCTGCTGCTGTTGTTGTTGTTGCTGATGTTGCTGTTGCTGCTGCTGCTGCTGTAGCTGCAGCTGTTCCTGCTGCTGCTGACGTTGCTCAGCCGCGCGACGTTTCGCCTCCAACACGGGATTCTCGTATTGAGTGCGACGATTGACGTGATCTATGAAGTACATGCCATACATGGAGTCCTCAATCTTCTCCCAACCGTAGGGCAGTTCGTCCTCGCAGCAATCCTCCAGTGATTTCTTTTGATACTTGGACAAACGCGGATCCAGCCAGTGTGAGGTGCCCGTATTGTGACTAAACACAAGCAAAATCTTTTAATTGCATATACTTTTAGATGGATTGTTCGGCTAACTTACTCAATAAAGTACAGTTCTCCACGTTCCGTGTAGGCAGTCTCCCACTTTGGAGGCAAAGGTCCTAGTCCATCGCCAGGATCCTCGTGATTAGTCTGATTGATTTCGGTGCCACCACATTCGCTGCCCATGCTGCTGTCGCCACCCTCGCCATTGTAATATGTATTTTGCAAGAGATTCTCTACAAGTCAAGGAACAACAACAAAATTTTGAGATTGTTTATTACTTTATTTTGCCAACTATATAATTTGTATTTCATTATTAGCCATATATAACATATATAAGCTAAAGATTTTTCTGACTTGTGGTTTGTCTAATATCTAAGCTATTCTTAATCATTAAAATAAGCCCTAAGCCAAAATATTAAATTTTGTATTCCATTTTTTAATTTGTACAACTTAAAATACCATTTAGCAATGTTTTTCAATTTTTGGCCATATTGAACGCTTATGTGGCATTAGCCATAAGCTATTCCCACGCTTTGCAATCAACCAGAACTCTGGCTCAAATTTCAGCTCGTCAGCTCTTCCAAAAACCATTCAAATTTAAACCGACCGATGAACCTGAATAGAACATAAATACATAACTATATATGTACGTAGTCGAAGCTGACCTCAAACCGGATATGTGGGCCCCACAATTAACTCTTGCTTGAATGATTTGTCACCCTGGTTAGTTGGCCATCCAACAACGCCGCACAGGTGTGCAGCCAACCAGGTGAATATAGTTTGAGCCACATGCCCCACCATTTCAGCTTGAAACTCTCCATGGGTGAATGCTAATGCAACGCGGTTTGTTATGTTTGTTGAATGAACCGTAAACTGTTCGATCCTAGCCAATGGCCAGTTGGAGTTCAGCAAATAAAAAGGGCTAACTGAAGTCCATGACCCAGTTTCAGTAATACTCTCAAGTGCAGTAAATAGGCAATATTAATAATAGATGCCAATTCTCAGAAAATAGAAAGTTCCACAAATATTAAAATAATTAGCAGATTTCTCTGGAATTCAGCAGAATAAAAGTCATTGGACTTGGCTGACAATCGTATGCTAAAATATGCCATCGATGGTCATTAAAACAGAAGCAAATCTTTTGCGATGTAACTCTGTGCAGCGGTCCAGTCATCGTTAGCCCCATAAAAACACATGTATGTGTGCAGGTGTATATGTGTGTATATAGGCATATAATCAGGCAGACACACAAACATGCATATGGAGCAGAATTTGCTCCAAATGAATCATTTGCATAGCGAAAAAAAAATAAATATTTATATACTAGACTGCTGGAAACGGTTAGCGGACGGGACTCAGGTCTTATCAATAGGGAGCAGCCGAACAGTTAACGGTTCGATTCAGGCAGGGCCAGCAGATACTAACGCAAATAGAAGTTGTTGCTAGTTTATGTAAATGGGTGTGTTTTTGTGTGTGTATGTGTGTGTGTTTGTGTGTGTGTGTGTGTTTGTGTTTGTTGGGAGGCTGCATAATCCAGAAACTGTGAACAAACGAGCAAGCTGCCAAGTACGGAAGTTGTTTGGCGCTGCCTCTTCTTCGTTTTTCTTTTTCTATTTTTCTCTGCTGATTTTGTGGCACAGTTTGCCTCTCCCTTATTTTGTGTAACCCGTGCAACTCCCCTTTCAGCCAGGCAGTCAACTTCACTTGCTCGTGTGTCAGGCGGCTTGTGTAAATATTTGTAGAGCGAGAGCTAAAAAGCTATTTGATCAGACCAGATGTGGCACAAAAATACAGTTCTTTTGAATACACGCAAACACACACATTGAAGAAAGCAAGGTGTGTGTGTGTGTAAAAAGCATTGAAAGTCGAGTCGTGATAACGAATTTAACTCTTTGTACACGTCCACTAAAAGTCTAGCATATATTTGCCATATCTATGCAGAATGCTTTTTTATCTTTCTTGTCTCATTTGCGCGATAAGAGATAGATTTTTGAAAGAACTTGCTAAAATCGGAACATTGGAGGCTACTGCATATAAATTATATTAGTTATCGATAGGTATAATTCTTATTTATATATAAATATTCATCTGCCTAAATGCAAGTCAATGAACTCTTCTCTAGCATATTGCCTTAATTCAATTGTGGACTGGCCTTAAACTCAACACGCCCCATCTTCAAAGTGGGTGCGGCTTTGTAGGCGGACACATGTTGGGCACAAGATCGCTGTTTATATTTATAGTGCTTGAGGATGCATTGTTGTTGATCTAACAATGAGGCCTATGGTGCTAGTGGCATTTGGGGTTGGGGGGGAACTGCTCATTCGCATCTTGTGCTGCACGCCGCCAATCTCTTCGCCACAATTAACCACAATTTCTGCGTGATTATCGTTGTCAATCATGAACAACTGTGCAGACGTAACCCCTCATTAACTGTAATGGATATGCCTTGATTAACACAGAAATAAGACATGAACAAATCAGATATGATTGGCCGTAGTTTAAATACACTTGCAAACATATGAAAGATAAACGCTATAAACGAAGGTTGCCCGATTGGATCGACTTCCAAGTTTCTTGAAGATCAAGATCTCCTTCCTTCTCGAATGTGCTTCACAAATTACCTAACAAAACTGTAATACCCTCTGTGAGCGTATAAGAAAGCAGTCGTGCGTCTGTCTGATATTCAGATACAGCGACATGAATCGGCCAAGTCAAGAGCATGACTCACTTTCAATCCAAAGCCACATACAAGACATACAAATATAAACATACCCACAAGGTGAGTCGTAGCTGTGAGCAGACCATTATTATTTTCGAACAGAGGCAGTCATGGGGTGGATGTTCATGGTAGACAATTTAAAAGCAACCAATTCCAACAGAGGGTCAATGACAGTGACTCACACAAAATAAAAACACCTGCTGAAAACCTCGAGAGGGAAAAAAAGAGAGTCAACTTTTGTTTGTATTGCTTGCGACTCAATCATCCACCCAAAAGTTAACAAGTATGTTAAACAAGAACCACTGAAGTTGTCAAGTTGTGTGTAGAAATAAAGTGCCTGACTCACACACATAAAATGTTGTCGGGCATAGAAATAACTTTGCGTCCAGCTTAAGGAGTGAACAAAGCCAACAAGTGGTCAATCTATTGAAATGCGCCGAGTTTTCATCAAGTCGACTCCACCAACAACAACAACAATGCCAACTGCACAACTTGCAGCACATAAGTAATTAATGTCATTGAGCCACCAAGCCATGTGTGCCCCACTTCAGGGCAGCAGCAGCACCACCCAGCAACAGCACCACAATGAAGGCAACGTCTTTGTTCTCAACAAAAGCTTCACAGGCAACGAGCGTACACAGCGAGAAAAAATGTAATACTTATGTTAAAGAAATGGCAGCCCAATCACATTTTAGATCCTGTCTAAAACTAAGTAATCCTCGCATGAAAAAAAAAAATGTCAGCCATTATAAATATTTTATGCATTTGTTGAGAATATTAGAATCAATTGTGTTCTAGGCAATTAGATATTCAATTAAAGACAACAAATAAAGTGCATAGGATCTTCTGAATTTGCTTTCAGTGTAGTGCATGCCCCTTTGGATTGGCAGCTGATGCATCACCGGCTCGCAATGTGGAATTGCGGCTCCTGGCTGCAGAGCGAGCTCATGTGTTGGTTGGTTGCTGGTTAATGATTGCATCTAATTGGCTTTGCTGCTTCGTTAACTTGCCTTACACGACACGCCATACAGTGAGCCAAGCCCCCCACTCACAGTCTTAGTGAGAGACTTCCTTTGGCATGTCACAATGCTGTCGTAATCAAGAAATTAATAATCGCATCATATGACGCGAAGTTGCAACCACTGCTAATTGCCACTGACGTGACGCGTGAGTGATAAGAGAGCGTTCCTTGGCTGAGGTGTTTCCTCGTGGGTGACCATGGAGTTCATTGCCATTAGCTCTAGGTTAACATAGTCATACAAATTGAAACATCTCCACTGCAACTGCTGACCCCGCTAATAAATTCACACTTACATTACTAAATTACAAAGACGCTAATAAATAAGTTGCATAGTTTTAAAGCCAAGTTGAGTAAACACAAACTGCATGTTAACCAAAACTCATCGCCCGCATAACAAAGCCACATTTTAAGCTGTTGAAACATCTGCTCGTAAAACTTAGCGAAGCAAAACATTTAAAAATACACAAGATAATTCTCCGATTAGGAAATGTCGCTTGGCCAACTTCCGAAAGCGATCTCAAAAGAGGTGCTGAGTTGATTTTTAGAGTACAGCGAAACTATTGCCCAATTAAAGCCTTGTTTTACATTTGTATTAAATGAGTCGTTTAACTATAAATATCAATTTACCACACACGAGCTAACTATAATGCGTGCCACGCCTACCACCGCCCGCCCACACAAAAACAGCTCTGAGCTCGATCAAAATTGAGTCAGCAGCAACAACACCTCCCACTTGCCTCCAATTTTGTGGGTCGATTTAGCTCTGGCTTTTGCGTGAACTCGTTTTGCCTAACGTGGCTTCGGTTTCATGAATGAATGTGAATTTGAGTGTGAGTGTGAATGTTAAATGTTTAATGTGGTTAACCCGCTAATACTATACTATAATTTACTACGTTGCGTCGACCCACAAGCCAAACAACAGCAGGCTAAGTTAGATGACAAGTGTTGGAAATGGGTGCGGCTACAATATATGAGAGAGAAGCAGGCAGCAGAAACAAATGGATTAAGTGGTATTTAATATCGCATTACAGCGGATCAAGTGGCATATGGAACACGACCATTTCCAAGTATCAAATGCGGTACCATATGAGCTAGAATGTGGTACAGCATGACTGGGAGAATACTCTGTATTCATTTAGTATTACATTTAAAAATGTGTTTAATTTGTTGCGCAAATTTGAAAAGTTTGAAATTAGATTTTTTTTTTAAATTACTACTTTCCAATTCATTTGAATTGAATTGAATAAAAATATAAAAAAAAAAATATGAAACTTAAAATATACCTCAACTTAATCAACAGACTACAAGTCTAATTTCCAATTCATTTGAATTGAATAAAAATATTTGTGAAAAAATGATGAAACTCTTAAAATAGACCACAATTCGAAATCTATAACAATAAGTCAATGAGTATTTTTGTTTGTTATTGTAGTGGAAAAGTGAACTTCCGGTGAACTTACTCTTGAACTAATCTGCATGGAGTGCACAGAGTGAACATAAACTGAGCGAAGAAAACAAAACGAACACTATTGAAAGTAAGATAGTATTTCGACTACTCATAGAAGACCCACAAGCAGAAGTGAGAAATGGGTTCATCTTACACAACCAACAAGCAACAAACAACAACAAATTCAACTCAACCATTGTCTTAAGTTTTGCCAGTTGAGCATGAAGTGTAAACAATTGGCACGTGTCTGCTTAAGACACAAGTACAAAACACAAACCGTACAACACACAAAACACCAAACACACATCAATTGAAGTTTTAACGCCCACTTTCCCGCTGTGCCGAACTCCTCAGGGCATAATACTGATTTACTGTTTTACTGTTTAAAACCCCCGGGGCAGACAAATTCAATTGAAGACTCTACCGAGCAGCTAATTTAATATGTTTTTTTTTTACTCCACATCAATGGCAAGTGTATTTGAAATTAAAACTGAAACCACATCGAAAACATCCAAAGTGGGTGCACTTGGCCATGTGGGCGGAAATGAATTGCTTAGTCTATTTGTGGTTCTTAGTTGGGACTGCAATGATTAAGAGCTCTTGCAGCTATGACCCCAATTCACAGCGGCATAGAACCAAATAAATTTTAATTAATTATTCACAGCTGCCAGTCGGTCAATCGATGGTAGCCCAAATTAGGGATTTGACTGTAAAAACAAACATTGACTGACATTATGCAAGCTATCCCCAGCATCCATCAACTAATTACACTGCACAAAAGCAAACACTAGGCCAAAGTTGTTCCTTGTGCCCAATTCGAATTAAATCAATCAAATATTAGATTACAATCCAATTGGCTTTGCAATTAACAGCTAACAACTTGTTCACTTATTTTCTAAGCCATAACCAAAATAAATCTTTAATAACTTTTATGTTGTGAGCAAATACAAGAAATCAATGAATGCCTTAAATATATCCACTCGATCTTTTTCTCCCTTTTTACAGGGTATAAATCTCAACCAATGCTCATAAAATTTAATTTAAAAAATAAAAAAAATACAAGGAATACTTTTCTGTTTGTAATCCGAACCAGAAGGCAATGTAATTAAATTCGAGCACATGAAACTTCGTAACAATAAAGTTGCCTGAACAAAAACTTTAATCTTGCTATTTAAATTAGGCTAGAAGTCAATAGATTTGCCTACCTTTGCTGCCTTTTAGGATGCTGCTGGGATGATGGGCTGCAGTGCGTCCCGTTGTTGAGTTGCCGTTGCCAATGAACTGATGATGATTGCCGGAGACTTGACTGTTGACGGAGGAGGTGCCACCCAACGAGGCGACATCTTCGCGCGACGCATGCAACGAAGCCGACGTCGACGTTGACTTCTTGATGGCGGGCGGTGGCAGGCCGATAGGTGGGGCTGCCAGTGGCTTGACAACCATTGCATAACCGTTGCCATCCACATCGCTGGCCAGATCTACAGCGCTGCTGACGTCGTTGCAATTGAATTTCTTGTTGCGGCTACTTCCGTTGGCAAGGTTAGAATTTAGATTTGAGTTTCCGTTAAATGTTGCAAAACTGGTCGAAGCTGCAGCAGCAGCAGCAGCTGTTGTTGTTGTTGCTGGTGCTGGTGCTGCTGACGCCGAACTGGCAACAGGATGTGAATGTGAATGTTGCTGGTGGGAAGCATTTAGCACAGGCGCCAAATGTTGCTGCTGTTGATAATAATGACTGTTGAACTGCAACTGTTGTTGCTGCTGCTGCTGTTGCTGTTGCAGCATTAGATAATCATTTGAGGCTGGCGCTGCCAACGTTGAGCTTGCTGCCGCTGCTGACTTTATGCCGTTTTTATTCGCCGCTGCTGCTGCTGCTGCTGCAACGCTGTTCGGCGTAGTTGTTGTTGTTGCTGTTATAATTGGCATCGTATTGTCGAAAATAAAACTTGTCTCGTTTGCTGTTTGTCTCGTTTGCAATTGCAAGCTAAACGCTTTTTAAAGTCGTTTCATTATTATTTTATTCATATATATATATGTACATATCTGTATGTCATGTGAGAAATGCTTTGTCTAGCTGCTCGCTAATTATAATCTCGTGTTCGCTTTGTCATTGAATCTTCATCAATCGCATAATTGACATCATCACATTTTTGTTTTACTGGGAAAGCGATGCCTTAAACTGCAAAGAGTAAAGACAGAAAACAAATAAAAACGCATTCGACTAGAAAATATAAAGAACAAAGACTCCAAATTTGCTAAATTTAGTCTTTATCTTCATCTTCATTTTCTTCATTTTTTTTATGAATTACGTTTGAAAATAAATGTTATATAAAAAACAAAAACAAATTAATAAACATAAATACATATTTTAATTTACTTCGTACATACACTCGGTCGTTAAAACACGAAGAACAAAGACTCTAACTTTGTTAAATTTTGTCTTCATATTTTTAAATGTGCCCCCAGAATTACGTTTATATAAAAAGTGCAAATATAAATGATAATAAAGCCAACACTAATGCAAATTTCATGGAAAACCCAAAAACTGTTGACTCATGCAAGCCAAGAATTATGAATTCGGATATGGATAAGCGTACATAAAGATACAACAACAAAAAATTAACTGTGCGAAAAAAGGGGGCAACAAGCTCGGCAATAACATTAAATTCCTCAAGCGAAAAATTTACTCCAATAATAAAAACAAAAAACTAAATAAATTGAGAGGCACACAACAGTGGAGTCCACTCCACACGTATATAGGGAACAATCACCAGCAAAGAATGCCAGCAGCTACAGCAACAACAATTGCCAAGAAAACAACAACAACAACAAATGGCGAGAAACGAGTTTTCAGACCATGCCACCAGATCGACCAGTCAGACATGATGCCACAAAACAACAAGAACAACAACAATACACAGGCAAAAGGTAACCCCCATAAAAAAATACACACATTCACACACACACCAATCTATGTGTATACCTAAGGTATACTTGTGTTGGTGGCAACTGTAGTGCACTTGCCACGGGACGCAGACGCAGACGCAGGATGCCGCAGCGACAACAATGCACTGGGAAAATGAGTCGCGAGACGCCGCGAGAAGCGTTGTGGCCTGCGGTCAAGAGGTGGCACGCTCTCTATTTGGATCGCTGGCGTTGCGCGTTGCACGTTGCACATTGAGCGTTGCACATTACACGTCGTTGCTGTCGATGCCACCTGTCGCCAAAACTCAGAAAAAGGCGAAAACTGCACGTAGCCACAGCGACCGTGGCGAGAAAAAGTGCCAACTTTCAACTGCGATACACTGAGATAAAAAAATGATCATTCAATTCTTAATATAAGTAGAATGTTTGATCCAATCATACTAATTATTTGTATATTATTTGTATATTGATATTGAAATAAAAATATTTCCTCAAATTGAGTGTGAGGCAACGATATAGGCACAAAATACTTAAGCAAATTAGAAAATCATTTTTACGACCATTAAGGCCGATATTAAAGCTGCGAGAAATGTTGAGGAAAATCACTTTACAGTGGACAGCTTAGTAGTCCATGGAAATAATAAGTAAAAACATAAATATGGACTCCCACATTTTCATCCAAACCTAATTAAAATATTCAAATTCAAAATAGCCAATTTAGGCTTAAAATGCGCATAAATTAAGTATACCAAGCATGAAAAAGGCAATTAGATCAATTATTTTGTACTGGGTTGGAAACCATTACAATTTGCAGTTTACGTTTTTTCTTTCAGTGTTGGCGTTGTTGTTTTGCTGTTAGGAGGTAACCGCAAAAACAATAATTTCACTTCATGGGTGAAATTCAGCATTACAATTCATAATTATAACCGTCGTCAACTTTTTCTTGATAAAGCAACATTATGCTTTTTATGTTGACAAACTTTGGATGATATGCCGTGGGCTGCTTAATTTATATATGGGAATCAAGTTAGAGCTGTTGTTGCTGCCAGCAGCATTATAATCATGATGATTAAGTGGGCAGCTACTTATGAAAAAACAAAAAACCTTTCTTTTTGCATATTTAGCAAATATTCATTTTGAATTATACTTGGCTCAACTTTAAGCAAAACAATTATGTGCTTATATACACATTACTATATATCTAAAAATCTACAGTAGTCACACGATAATTACCACTTCTAATAGTAATTCATTTACCTTTACACTTTTTATAAATATTTTTGTTAAAGATCAATTTGCTCATATTTAATGCAACAAAATGATTATGAAAACCAAATCAATATTTGTAACAATTAGCAAGCGAGCACTGTATTGAAATATTTGTAAATGGACGAGAAAAATTCAAGTTCGAGTACGAGTTTTCACGGTTGCCATCCATAATCAATCACACAAATTTAATCGACTTTCTATGGACACTCTCTTGTGTGGAATGTGGTAAGACTCGCCACAAAGTAAACAAATTGCAATTTTTGTTGTAGATACAATAGTGAGAGAAACAGCAACAACACCAAACATACAAACATTAATAAAAAATCACTTTCATTCTTCGCACCTCTTTTGTTTGTGGAGATCGATCACAGCAATCACAGCACAGCTTTAACACCGTTCACAGCGATCACAACAAAAAATCGCAAGGAGGAGGCACTTTCCATTTCGAAGCGTTAAAAACCGCAAACGCGTTTTCCAAATTGCGCGACTCACACACACACATACACACACACTGTCACATATATTAAACACTCACACATACATGCAAGCACAGCAGCAGTGTAGGTACGAAACGATATTATGGATATGTTTGAACTTGTTATTGCTTTGCTACCACTCTTGAAAAAGAAAAAAAAACACGCTGTGGAAACGCGTTACACCTGCGCCAAAGATACTTGTACGGGAAAACTAGTTGCTCACTGCTTGACGCTGGCATAAATGCTCACAAGTTATTTTAAATAGGTGGTAATTGACTTTAAATAAACCTAATGCGTATTTGATACACTACAATTTGTTTTTCCCGCTGGAAATATGTCGGGAGTAAACGTAAACACACGCGCGGCTCAACCGAATCAAACGGAATCTCAACAACAACTAAACGACCTTTTGCTCGATACTATCGATACTCGTTGCGCGTTTACCTGTTGCTCACAAAAACTACTCACACACACAAAACTACAAAATAAACAAGTTCAAGAGTATTAAAATACAAATACGAAAAATAAAATGTAAAAATAAACTGTATATACACATGAAACACCAACGCATAGAATTTTATTAACTGTAGAATTTAATATTTGCAAATTTAAAACAGCCACAGCGGCATCAACAATTAAACATGCACTCACGCACGGTAACGGCATCTGATTTTTCTAATATATCGATATGGCGACAGTACGTTGACGTCTATCGATGTGTATTCACTACGAAGTGGCAATTCACAGCGAATGGAATCAATTCATTTTTTAAATTTAATTCTATTGTACAAATTAATAACAAACGTAGCAAGCATGTAAGTACATCCTTTAAATTTGTATTTAATTACCTGTGTAACTTGTTTTAAAATAACAAAAAATACAAAAATATATAAATAAAATTATAAATCCAAATTCACCGTTATTATGGAAATCGGCAGTAAGTTCCTATATTCTCCTTGCGATAGCCCACAAGGTAATCATAGTTTTTGATAGTTTCACTTGGAAATGAGCTTGAAAATCGCATTTCGGAAGCTTTCTGTGTTTTTGACCATCACGGCGATAAGTATATAGACACTCGCAATATCGGTGATGTGCTACGATTTTTGGGCTGTGTTCCATCAGAAAAGGAAATCAATGAGATTATCAAAGCCACTGAATCCGTAGAGAATCCGGGAGAGACCTATTTGCCAAAATTTATTGTGCACGTTTCACATTTGCTAATGAATCGAAAGTAAGTTCTAAATATAGAATATATTTGTATTTATGGATATTTCATTATCATATTTGAAATCAGAATGGAGCCAGCCAGTCCGGAACAAATTTTAGCTGCATTCCAAGTTTTAGATCCTGAAAACAAACGCTTTCTTACGAAGGATTACTTTGGCAAGTTAATGAGCGAGGAAGGAGAGCCTTTTACCAAAGATGAATTGAATGCTATGTGGCCAGTGGCAATAGATCCAATCACAGGAAATATACCCTATATATTCTACATTAATCAATTGAAGCACAGAACTACAATTTATGATGTTGCCGAAGTAGTAAAGGAAGAGAACTTCGCCAGCGAAAAGGAAAAGAAGAAAGATCGCAACCCAATGCCACAAATGCCACATATGCCATAAACTTTTCAATTTTAAGACTATAGATTTCGAAATAAAATTACATTTGTTGAAACGATTCAAAAACACAGCATTTTTTACTGCTGAAGTAAACGTATGTTAAAGTAAACAGCGTTTAAGATGCTCACAGCTGTCGCTGTTAATAACAGTCTAGAAAATGTTAATCTTAGCATAGCAGCTGTCATATAACATTTTTTGATTTGTCAAACTCTGCTTAATTTTCACCAGTCAGCAGCAGCCACGTCAGCTTTCCATTGGAACCCATTCAGGAAAGAACACGCCATCGTTTGATTAAGTTATTTTACGCTGAATTACAAGGTGGTTGAGGAAATTTCGTGAGACTGCCAGCTAGCTGACCTGGGCAAGCCACAAACGGGGGCAATGAAGAAATCCAAAGCCACAAAGCGACACATGAGAAACGCAGCAGAAGCAGTTAAGGCATCGCACCAAATGGTTTAAGTTAAAGAAAATCAGATAAAAATTAGTGCTCAGTGCAAATTGAAGTAGCAGTCACCCAGAACAAAGAGCTTCGATAAAAATGAAATTCTAGTTTTTGTTGGAACTCTTCTTACTGCTATTCAATTACCAATTGCAACGGTAACAACAACACAAATATAAATAAATAATATGGCACCCGCGAACGGAGTGCTTCTAACCAAGATTGTGCCCATCGGCTCCAATTTGAATTTGAACACATTGCCCAAACTGAGACCAGCGCCACAGATTTCCGCCACAGCTTTGCTACTCAAGCGCGGAGCATCATCGCCGTCCAGTTCGGGATACGCATCCTCCACTAATAGCAACGCGGACGAAGATTCAGTTACAATGGCAACGCCTACAAAAGCCAAAAAGCGTCGCCTTGATCATTTGTCCTGGGAGGAGAAGGTGCAGAGAAAGTAAGTTACACACACAGTCACAGCCACAGCGCACACTCGCTAAACGAGAACAGCTACAGATTGAGAATTTACCAAAAATATGTGTTTTTTGTTATTGTTTTTACTATAGGTCTGATTATTTATTATTTTTGATGATTTTTTTAATACTTAGATAATTTGTTTATTTTATATTGATTATGCTTCAATTATTAATATCTAAGCCTAGGGCAATTCTATATAACGTGCGCTTATCACATTATGAAATCTTTAAAACGTCTACTTACATATTGTTTCGCCTCCATCTTTCCAACAGGAAGCTAAAGAATCGCGTTGCTGCCCAGACGAGCCGGGATCGGAAAAAGGCGCGCATGGAGGAAATGGAATATGAAATCAAGGAACTCACTGACAAAACGGAATTATTGGAAAACAAATGCGAGAGCTTGCAGAACATCAATGAATCCCTGCTGGCCAAGAATCAGAAACTCGACACAGAAATGGAGAACATGCGCCTGGAACTCGCCGAAATGAAAGAGCTTGCCAAGAAAAACAGTCTCAGCAACAACAACAACAACAGTAGCAACCGCTCTAGCGTCAATGCAGACGCTGAGGGCTGTGCGTCCACATACACTGGATCTGCAGCATCCAATGCTGACCCTCTGCCGCAGGGTACACTAGTGGACACACAGTCGTCAGCGCGTGCAATGGTGCTAAAGCGATTGCTGCAACAGCAGTTGAAGCAGACAACAACGACAGCATCGCTCTGGAGAATTGTGGCGCTCTGCCTTCTATACAAGACATGCTGCTCGTCGACGATGAAGAGTTCGACGCGCGACGACTCGAAGAGCTGGCCGAAAGCCTACTCGCAGATATCACAGCAGACTTGGAGACAGGCAATGGCCCATGCCTCGAAACTGCTGCCCAAGATGCAGGCCAGTCAGAGCGATTGTCTGGATCAGTGGTGGGGTCCCCAGCAGAGTGCATGGAATCCAACGGGCATAGAGCTGATGGCCTAGCCACAGATGATGTGAATATCATCCAATTGAAGCACAGCCCACAAGTGCAGGTGTCATCTATAAATGGAAACTTACAAAATAAAGCTAAATCAACAACAACAACAGCGACAACGACAAAGGCGTTAAATTCAAATCAAATTTCAGCAGCTGCATTTCTGCAGAGCCCCACACCCGATACAGTTTATGGCACTTACGATGCCAAGACGAATTCCATCACGATAGTCATGGAAGGGGATGCGGTACCCGTTAACGAGGCGGTTGAGGTTATCTACGGCGAAGGTGTCACTGCTGGCGATGAGGAGAACTCAACGGATGCCATCATGAAGTGTCCGCTGCCAGCAACTTCACCCTCCCAAGTTTATCTCAATATCATCAATGCGACCGATGATTCGGATGATGAGTCATCCGCGAGTCATTTGAATTTCGAGCCTCTCGAGAGATTCCTGTGTCCGCGCGTCAAAGCCATCTCACCGCTGGCCAAATCTCCAGCGAGATCCTTGCACTCGGTGGCATCGGATCATGGCTATGAGTCAGTCATTGGCTCGCCCGGATCGCATTTCGATAACATGGAGGCCGCGTTACCCATAGAGGATGAGATTGACTTTCCGTGGGAGAGTAATTTCGATGAGCTATTCCCCAGTTTAATGTGAATCTGCTTTAATCTTAATTTTTCAAATTGAAAAACCTGTTGGATCATCTCTCTATCTATTGTTAATAGCTTGTTAGTTTTATGATTAATTCAAGCCGGCCGGCTCTCGATTTAAGCTCATAATTTAAGGCACTTGCAGCTGCTGAAAATTTAATTGAAGAGAATTTAGTTGTTTTCTCATTACATTGTATAGAATTTGTCATCAAAGGCTTTATATTATATGATATGATATATTGGACTTATCGCTAAGCTTTATTTGTAAGTTTCTATTTATGTTTAACACCCGTAATTCGCATAGGCTAAAATGTATTGTAAAATGTGCTCAAAACATAAATCAAAAAAAAAAAAATAATGCAGACCACTAAATATTGAAAATATATCAAGATCACAAACGGAAACAAAAATGTGTTCTTCATTAAATTGCCAGTGAATTTTTTCAGATATTGATTTCCTGTAAGGGACATGTTCTTTGGAAGTGTTTACTTATTGTTAACTGAATTGTCCAGCACGAATACGGAAATGTCTACGTATTATGAGGTTGATAAGAATCAAGAAACAAATCCAATTGGAAAACAACAGCTGTATATTTTATTTAACTCATTAATAATAATGAATAAAACAAGAGCGTGTGTCTTACGAAGCCAGTGAAAAGTTTTTGTTGTGGCTTACATTTTTAATTGCGCAGTTATGAAATCGAACAGTAGATAAACAGAATCGCGCCACCTTCAGTGACGTCACTTAACAAACTTAACACATGTACATATGTATATATGTATGTATTTACGTAAATAGGTTGGCAACAGAGATGTCACCCTTTCGTAATGCTGAGAAATTAATATCTACAGCATTGCTCCATTTTAATAGGTTTTTTGCTTTATGGCATACCAGCAAAAATATAAATTTTTAACCGATTGGCATATTTTTTATTTATTATTTTCCCAAAAAATGTTATTCATTATAGGTTGTACGATGAGTCGTTCTTTGCAGATTGCTGTGTGAAGTGATGCAGCCCTGCTGCTATCAGCTGTGTTATAACAGATAGCGCTTAATTGATTTACAATGAATATTTTTGTTTTTTGAGTTTAAAGAGGAAACACCACAGAACAATGGAAATATTTTCATTGCATTTGTTTGTATAAATAAATTTTAACTGATATATATAAAAAAAAACTATGAGAATCGAAACAAACAAATTGCTTGATGCTGGAAGCTTATCAAAGTTGCAATAGACAATAATCGATAAAAAGTAAACAAATTTCATGCAAGTAAATAAGAATTGAAAGCGGATAAAAAATAAATAAAAAACTATATATATTAAACATAATTACAAAATGGAAAACAAACAAGAAACTACAAATGCAGCAAACGACGAGGCGACTGCAAATGAGAATGCGGAGATTGCTACAGAGGAGTCGGTGGCATCTTTGGTGCCCAAATCAACCGAGGAAATGAGTGATGTAAATAATGTAAACCAACCCGCCAGCAAAACAACAACAACAGCAATCGCAAAAAAGAAAAACAAGGCAAAAGGCCGCAATTCGGTGGTTGTCACCGATTTGGACGCCGAGTTGAAGAAACTAACCCACCGCCGAATCAATGTGGCCGGCGCACCAAAAATGCCGCTAAATGCATATGTGCGCTTCATGAATGATCGCCGGGAGGAGCTGCGACGCGAATATCCAAATCGCTCGGCACTGGAGCACACGAAAATGATTGGCGAGGAGTGGCACCTGTTGACCGAGGAGCGTAAGGGAGCCTACATGGAGGCGGCAGCCAAGGATAAAGCGCTGTAGGTTCAGTAAACGGGGAAGACATATCTATGTAAATAGATAATTTTGATCACTATGATGAGCTGTCATGTCGATCTTTTCCGTTTTTATTTCAGAAATCATTTTAGTTTACTCAAAGTCTCCTCGTTGACTCTTACTGCCTCTCTATTGCTCTCCTGTCATTCCTGACATCTTACACATCAACTAATATTTTCTTAACATTTTTAGGTATCAGGAACAAATGCACAAATTCCTGAAGGAGCATCCGGAAATTGTGGCAAACGAGTTGGCCAAGGCGAAGAAGGTGTTCGACAACAAAAATGTCAGCACGCCCAAGGAGAAGGCCACCAATAACAATAGCAACAACAACAGCAGCAGCAGCAATAATCATGAAGTCGCCAACTCTGCACTGAAAAAATCCAATGTGAAAGCCAACATGAACAAACAGCAACAACAACAACAAAGCACACCGACACCCGATCCTGATGATATACCACTGGCCCAAGTGAAACGCACACCGACACCACCATCTGTTAACTCTTATAGTTTGCAGCCACGTCCGTTTGCCGCAGGAGAGATACCCATCTATACGCACGAGTTCATCGAGCACAATCGGAGCACGGAGAATGAGTTGCGCACGTTGCGCAAGACCAAAACAGATCTAGAGCAACAAAACGCTGTGCTGGAGCAACATGTGGACAACACAAAGACCGGTAATGCCAAATTGATGGGTGAGGTATCTGAGCTCAAGGAGGAGAATGCCCGTCTAACCGCCTACGTTAAGAATCTGCGGCAGAAGATTGTCAGCGCTTTAGGCGGAATTGCGTTGCCGCCGGTGCATTCGAGCGGACTCAACGTGGACAATGTGGACAAGTATATACAGCACTTGGCTGGCATGATCAGCACCTCGACTGCCGGCGAGCAGCAGCAGAATAATGCCATGCTGCTCAAGGTGGGCGATATGCTGTGCAAAATGGACACCACATCTTTACAGAAGCCATCTTAAGAATTATTAGTTTAGCATAAGTACATTCTCTGTAGACATTTCCATATGTGTTCCGTGTATATTTATTTGTCGATTAAATTTGATGATTCAAACCCAATAACAATTTAATAAATGTTGAAATCGCACAAAAAGAAAGTTAATTACGTTCGCGCAACGACATGTCCACGTTCATATCGAAGCTATCATCGCTGCGTGCTGAAATGCTGCCGATACTGCGATAGGACCCAATGCGCGGAGTACGAAGCTGGCGGCGCATTCTATATTTTTCAGATGCCTCAGCCAACATGCTGGGATGCAGCCACAATTTGTTGACCAAGTAACACAATCCCACCAGCATCGGGATAACCATCAGCGGATGGCAAGCAATGTGCAGTGCACACAAAAAGCTGGACATCATCAGCTTGATCAGCGCCTCTGCGTGAAGTGATATTTTTAAATTGGAACTGGTCGATGAGGAGAAGCTTACCTTCGATCATCCATATGGTGGCCACGGTGCTAATGATCGCAGTGGAAACTGCCTCCAGTAGATAGTAAATCATTGTGAACATTGTGTAAATTTTTGTATACTGCTTTTCGATAATGTTTAAACGTATTTGAAAACAGTACAGACAGATTTCAACTTACAAATGGTTCATGTAATTCAAAGTATTAACATTTGTTGCAAATGTTGCTACTTTAAAAAGAAATTTAAAATAATATCTTGTGATTCATAAAGACAACGATAAAAATAAAATACAATAAATGATTTGTAAAACAATGAGTTACTCGCTTCACGCAGTGAAATGGTTTTTATTTTTATTAAACAAAATAGTCATCGTATTTTCTTTTCTTCGCAAAATAAATTCAAGCATTTTCGACTTGGTTTCTCTTTTTTTAGGAACAGCAAAAAATAAATAAAAAACTTAAAACGAAACGCATTTGTTATTTCAAAATAGGTAATTCTACATAATAGGCGTACAATTAAAGTTTATAACAAAAATAATTTAATGAGATAATAAATCAAGGGCGCAGACTTCAAAAATTCCATTGAAAGAGGGGCAGAAAATTTGGCAAATAAAAAACGTAGTTTTCACACCAAATTCAAAGGCCATCACTAAAGTTGAACAACTCTCACAGCGTTTTGTTAATAATAATAAGTAGTAAACAGATTTTTCTTTTCATCTTCATCATCATCATCTTCCTTTCGCATTTAAATTAAAGAATACAACTTTCCAAATTAGTTTTTGCATTTTTCTCTTTCTTATTATTCTTAAAATTGTTCAAATCATTCAAAAACTGGCGCAGGGAATCTCCCAATCGTATTAATTATTAATGTATATGTGTGTGTTCCATGAGCGGATTTGTGGAATCGATTAACATCTGGATACCAACAGTTGCTTTTTTTCTAGCAAAGGTTTCAAAGGTTTCATTGAAGGATGTTATGAAACGAAAAAAAACCACCCTGAATACAAATATATTTTTGATTAGGTGGAATGACGTTTAAGGCCAGAAAAGATGAGTCATAAATACAACAAAAAAAAATAATAATAAAAAAAACTCCAATTAATGGCAGAAGTAGAATAATGTGAGCATATAAATGAGTGTCAGAATTTTGGAAAAACAATCAACAAACTGTTGTAAGCTTGGTATCTTGGATGGGAGAGATTGTGTACTAGGTGATACTGGGTTGTGTGTATGTGTTTGTGTGTGGAAAGGAAATTGCTTATGCTTAGTACGGACATTCATATTATATCATATGCAAACAGCTCCAATTGTCATCGGTTGACTACTATAGTCTAAATCAATCGGTCGCTGCTTGGCATTTCATTTACTGTTGCTTTTCATAAAGTATTCTTTATGATAATCTCAAACTTGTCGTCTCATTAGCTGATGCGAGGATGAAGCGGACGCTGACGATGCTGTCGACGACTGCTTTTGATGATGCTGCTGCTGCTGCTGTTGTTGTTGTTGCTGTTGGCGTCAGGCATCCGCACCATTGGGATTCATGCCAACCGGCGCCACCACCATCATGTTGCCCTTTTGGGGCGTATAGACGCTAGCATTTGGATCCAGTGTGGACAGACCGTTGCCGCCATTGCCTCCACCATTGACAGCATTTGCGGCCACATGCAGTGCAGCAGCAACACTCACCGGCACCATCTGCTGCGAGTTGTTCACCTGTTGCTGATGTTGCTGGTGTTGCTGGTGTTGATGCTGCTGTTGCTGCTGATGTTGCTGCTGCTGTTGATGTTGCTGCTGCTGTTGATGTTGCTGATGCTGTTGATGCTGCTGTTGTTGATGCTGTTGATGTTGCTGTTGTTGATGTTGTTGATGTTGCTGTTGTTGATGTTGCTGTTGTTGATGTTGCTGCTGTTGCTGTTGTTGATGTTGCTGATGCTGTTGATACTCTTGTGCAACGCTCATGCTGAGCATGGGCGAGGACGGTCCAGGTCCGCCCGATTGTAGCGGAGGTGTATCGTTCATACGGAGCATGCTGTCTGGCATCACGGCCAGCAACTGTGCTATCTTGGCCTTGAGATCAATGACCTCATCATCCTTGGACCGGCGATGACCTGCAATTGTATAGAAATTGTTTCAAATTTGTCATAGGTTATTTTTAATTTTTTTTTTTATGCATACTGTCAGATATTTCTAGCTGGCGCTTGGCCGCGCCCAGAGCCGAAAATAAGTCCAGCTTAACTCTCGTCTCTGAGGATAGATTTTTCTCCAGCGTAGCGTTCTTCTCCTGCATGGTAGCCAGTGCTACCATTAACATTTCGGCATCCGCCTGCGATGACTCGCGATTGCGCACCTTAGCATCCAACATACGATACTATCAAATATGTATAACACAATGGAATTAGATATAAATATATTGAATTAAAACATGATCGACTTTGCCCACCTCCTGCTCGAACTTGCGACCATGATCGACGGCCATCTGCTTGGCCTCCTCGGTCTGTTTGAGTTCGGTGCGTACACGCTTCAGCTCATCGTCCATTTGCTGACGACGCTGCTTGCATTGAGTGCTGCACTCGGGACGTGCGGCTTTCTCCTCGGCCGCCTTGCGTGCCTTCTTCTCGTTGGCCAGCTGGGCGTCCAGGGATTGCTTGAGGCGACGTTCCTCATTGAGACGGCGCTCCATGTTCTGCAGCCCGACCATGTCGGCATGGTGTGCATTTTGCAGCTCCTGTATGCGTTTCTCGAGATCTTCGCATTCCTTTTGTTTGGCCTGCAAACTAGATTTGCTGGTCAGATTCGCGTCAAGTTTTTGGCGCAGTTCGTTCTCGATTTGCTTCATGTGACTGATCTCGGCACGATATTTCTTAACGTCTGCCTCCAGCTTGAGGCACGTTTCACATATCTTCGATACCACTTTGCTGGCAATGTGCGAAATGGCGGCAGCGGTTGCATTACTCGATGTTGAGCTCGCCGACGACGAAACAGAGCAGGCATCGTTGTTGTTGTTATTATTGCTGGAAGCAGCTGTTGCTGCATTCTCCTTATGCTTATCCTGTTGCTGGCTATGATTGTCTTTTGCTGTATTGTCCTTCTTACCGCGATTGCGACGACCTATACCATAAAATTGAGTAGTTTTATTTTTAACATTTGTTGGAATCTGGACAAGTTGACCACACTTACCTTTTGGCGCCTTTTCTGCCTGAGACATTTGCTCCACGACCGTTGGTTCTTCTGTTGTCTCGTGCTGCAGGACGTTGCCGTTGCTGACAGCATTGTGCGTCTTTTTGTTGTCTGCAAGCAAGGAGGGGCCGATATCAATTTGCTTTGAATAAAGTGATTTCTTTTTGTTCAAAGCACCCTGTTTATCCTTTGCCCCCTGTTGCTGCTGCTGTTGTTGTTGTTGTTGATAGTTGCTATTGCCACTATCCCAGTCTGACTTCTCCTTACTGTTATTACTTGTTGTGGTTGCATTGCTCTCTACTTGCTGATAATTGTTGCTGCTACTTGTATTGTTATTACTGTTGCTATTTTTTCCGCCATGCCTTCCTCCGCCGTTGTTGTGCTCATTGTTGTCGGCCGTATCGCCTTTGTTGCGATGCTTGTCCTTATCCATGCTGCGTCGATGATTCCTCGAGCCACCGCCAACATGACCATTTGAGGTTGCTGCAACAAATAAATGCAACAAATCTTATTATTATAAGTATATATAGAAAAATATTGACTTTTATTATATAAATATATATAAAAACCGATTGAAATGGTTTTAGAAAATTAATAAATTTAAAATAATAATAAGTTATAATTAAATACAGTTTCCGCAAATTGTAAACTGTGATGAATTCAAATTATTGATTAGGTTGCCCATGAGCTTATCAAGTTTTGTTAGTTTCTGATAACACATAAACACACACACACACACTTAATATCATATTCTAACACAAAGTTAATTCATTCAGATTGCCAAGTTTTAGGTACAAAATGCTTGTAAATGCCGCACCTGTTGTTGCTGCTGCTGCAATTGTTGCTGCATTTGGTTGCCGGACAGACGAAGAGTTTGATGAGCTGGTGGACGATGATGCAGATGCGGAGGACGATGAAGAAGCTGCCGCAGCTGCTGTTGCTGCTCCTCCTGATGTCGCTGTGGCAGTCGTTGTGCTGCTGTCGCTATTGCTGTTGTTATCCTTGCTGTGATGACTATTGTTGCTGCTGTTGTTGTTGTTATTATTATTATTGTTGTTGTTGTTATTGTGATGGTGATGATGATGATGATTATTATTATTGCTGCTGCCGGCGCCGCCACCGCCGTGGTGATCGTGATGATTTTGTGCTTGCGACGCCGTTGCCAAAATACCATTCGCCTGGGA
Source organism: Drosophila kambysellisi (assembly GCA_035042185.1). Classification (NCBI taxonomy): domain Eukaryota; kingdom Metazoa; phylum Arthropoda; class Insecta; order Diptera; family Drosophilidae; genus Drosophila; species Drosophila kambysellisi. The sequence goes on from JAWNLS010001251.1 coordinate 10,063,044, forward strand.
TGTGGAAGCTGCAGCGGACAGTGCTGCCGGCGCACCCCCCGTGCCATTGGGCACAACGGCAGTGCTGCTGCTGGAAGATGACGTCACCACAGTCGAAGCCGCTGTCTGTGGTGTCGCCGCCTCGTCGTTGGCCTCCTCTGTGGGCAGTGCCTGCTGCAGCAGCTGCATGTAGAACTCATTCTCCTTAGCCACCTCACGCTGCTTCCGCTGACGCATGCGATAGCCTACATAGCTTTTGAAGCCAAACCCAAGAGTTACCACCGGATAGCCAATGCTGCAGAGACAGAACAGAGCGGACAGAGGCGAAGCAGTCAGCTAAAGCGGTACTGGTTGTTATCGTGATTTTTACTCACCAGTGCGCGGCAAACGGTCGGCAGAGATCCAAATGTGGCATATGACGACTGTCTTTCCATCGAATGCCCACCTCAAGGTAGACAAACAACATCCAGAGTATTATGGTTGGCAAACAGATGCCCTTATCTGCAATCAATTACATCATTTATATTATTATTATTATAACTATAATTGTATAAACGCACCTGTGTGCCAGACATATTGTACCCAGACGTATGTGCTAGCCGCAAAAAGCAGCCAATGTACGGGTATGAAGAACAAACACACCAGATCCGATGTTATTGCAATGCACACAAATAGCACGGAAAATGCCTGTTGCACAATAGGGGAAAAAGTATTTTTAATTAAATGTATATATGATATATGAGCAATATATATTTACCAATCCCTTGTACTTGAACGAGTCGTGCACGGAGCGAAGGAGCAGCCAGAATGGCCACAGGAATTCAAATCGGAACATAAACATGAAATCGGCTACCATCACAATTGCCCAAAGTATCAGAAATTTCATGTATAAAACAGTTGTGCTGCAAGATCAAGATTAATTCAAATATTTGATGTTATTTTTTTATATCATAATAAATGTCCTTATGCGACTAAAAGATACTCTAAATTTACAATCAAATCTCAGATATTTTTCTTATTACTTAATTTAATTAAAATGAATCTTAACGCTCAATTATCGCTCTCAACGGCAATAACTGAATAAATTATCTAACTCGATTGGCACGCCGCGACAAAAACCCCAAAATGAACCACAAAGCAAAAGCCTCAAGCGAAGAGCGTCTAAATAGACACACACACAAGTACATATATGTATGTGCGTGTGTGTGTGTGTGCTGGTACATACGTGAGCATGAATGCATAAAAGAGAACAACTACAATGCAAAATCAAAAGGTAAACAAACAAATAAATGCGTAATAAAACTAGAAAGAGTGCAAGATGAAATCGGATAGTATGCCTGAGAATACCCTGTTGCTTCATACGATATACATATGTATAATATACTGGAATTAATGATTTGCTGAATTTGAAACTTAATTTGTGATTTTAGGATTTGTACATTATATATGATATATTATATAAAACCATACTGTGCACAGCACTCAAGGAGATGCTCTTTAATATTTGTTTATTACAGGGTATTTTATAGTGGTTACATTAAATACAATGTCTCATTTCATAACAAGCTCGTTCTTATATTTGATTTTTGATTCTTTCAAATATTGACGTAACTCAACAGAGCTTAATACAAGTTTTCTGACGAATGAACCAACTGGAAGCAAATCTAGAATTATGGATTACGCGATCACTGCGGTATGTGAGTAGTCCCCAAATAAGTGTGCCAACAGAGCTCAATAAGCTGGATACATGTACATACATACATATTTTAACACTTACCTGCCATACATGCCCTCTGTGATTTTGTTGCGCTTCATTGGGCGACGTAGTTTGCCACAATCAGCGTTGCGTCGCTTCATTTTTGCAGCACGTTTTATATTATTTTTTGCTTATCGGTTTAAAGAACTTTGCGTGTAATTGTATGCACAATATATAAATATATGTATTTATATTTTGGTTGGCTGCTAATTTCGATCAATTAATTGTTCAGACGCTCACTTTTTACACTTAATTTATCAGTTTGCTGGAGGAGATCTACTGTCAATTATTTAATTATGCCTGTGGCTCGTCGTGGATACTTTCTTGTGTTAGTTGTTGCTTTAATTGTATTTATATTTGTTTCGGTTGTTTTTTGCTTTTGTTTCTGCTGCTGTTGCTGTTGACGTTGACGCTGTCGACATCGATATGGCTGCGGTAGCTGCTGCCGTTGCGGCATTTCCTCACATCACACGCATACGCAAAATTTACCTCCTGCTGAGCCGGCTTTTAGTTTTTAACTGCAAATATATATATACACGCACACACAAACACATACACACATTATCATTTTAGATACATACGTCAGAAAGAAGAGCGGGAAATAAAAACTTTCTTGTGTGCATTTGTAAGCATGATTACACACAAGTACAGGAACATATATATAGCATATATACATACACATATATATATATATAAATATAAAGATATAGATATATATGTACATGTGTATGCTTTGTAAGATTTGATTCCTTTATAGCATTAAGCATTGCATTTTAGGCGATGAAGGAGGGCATGCGATCGTTCATTTATTTATTCGAAAAATAAACTATTTTTAAGCAAAACTATTTTCTTGACAACACTTTCGTTTTGTTGTGCGTTGACCGCTGCTGCTTGTGGTGGGCGTTGCTGCAATTGGTGTCGAAATGCGGTCAAGCCATTTAGTATACAAAAATAATCACTTTTAGCTATAGTCGAAATACAACATTTAGCATTTAATTCCTCTGCCACTAAAGGCAAATAAAACAATATATAACAAAATCGAATCGTCCTTAAGACAAAGAGAGAGAGCAAGATCAGCTGTTGCACGTTGTTGCAGAGAGAACAAAGATTGTTTGCACGATTTATTGTGATAAATAGCGCGCAATCGCTTATCGGTTTTAATTGCTTTCTGTGCACACTCCGCTCCTCACTAAACACAGCTCGCTCGGTTTTTAACAGCGCAACAGTTGACATTCAACTTGAAAGAGCAGCAAGACCAAAAATAAGCAACTCATAATGAAAATGCACATTAAAGAGATATACAAAAAAACGTTTTGCGCTGCTGCTTCTACAAATATTATAACCAACACAGACGCCTTCTTTAAATGTATTCACACAACAGGCTGCCAAAGTCAAATAATAACAGCAGATTCACACATTTCCCAATAGGATAACTGCAGAAAATAACCGTGTGTGGGTCCCCATAAGACACGACATGCTATGTTCCTTTTCTGTTTTTTTTAAGTGTTGCACGTTTTCATTGCAGTGGTTCACACTGCTGCTAACCTGTCAATAAATGATGAAATTCAATTTGAATGCGACCTGTAGTTGAAACGGGATGATGCTATGTACATTTATGCACATGCGTAAGCAGAGCATTCGAAAGAACGGGAAAGAAGCGGCAACTGCACGCGCCTCAACATGTGGATGCTGCTCTGCCCGGTAAGTTGAATGATTGTGACTCTGTCATACACACACACACACACAGGCGTTTAGCATCCAATCCGTTTACAGACTGCGACTGCGCTGTAAACACATACACACACAGGCACAACATGTTCAGTTTGGTCGGAAGCGGAACTTTGTATGCAGATTTAAAGGAAACAGCATCAGTGTGTGGCCAGAAGAAATCATTCTTGCGCATGTGTATGTATGTGTACATAAGTATGTGTGTGTATACATACATACAAGGAAAAACTTTTATAAATAGCATCCAAAAGTGGAGCGCATCATGCAAGAGCATGAAATCGACAACAAGCAACTAGCAACGAGCTAACGGAAGCTGAGCTTACCTATGCACATATATATAAATACATCGGTATGTATTGGTGCATATGCATACATCCGATTTAACACAAGTGCGAACATAGATGATAGATAAATTTATTGACAGACCTCTGCACCTTAAAAGACAGATTCTGTGTAAGCCAGTGCAGATTTTTGTAGCTTGTAGTCAAAATACGATAATTTCTTTAATAAAAACACTTTTCTGTATGTATATATGTATGTATAATAAACATATATCAAATACATTTACAATCACACACACATCCATATACAAATGCACGGAATCAACATGCCTCTGAATGTTAACATTTCGTCCAAAAGCGCTAGCAGCAACCCCATCGTTTTGGGAGGAAATGGGTTGGAAATATACAAATTAATATATAAAATGGTCATTAGCTGTATACCAAAATATGCATTTACAAATATAGGTGCGTTCATATATAGTTTTGATTGCTTATTGAACGGAAATTGATTTACCAATTGCGTACCTACGTTCACACAAACATTTATAACAAGAAAAAAATCTAGTTGCGAGAAAAATGCAGTGGCACTTGCTGTTTTTACTCTGTAAAGTCCTGTATTCTGCGGGGTTTTAACATTCTGTCTGCACTTTCTAACAGTATACACAATACACATATCAAGCAAATGTAGACACACTCACAAACGCTCGCACACAGACATGAAAAGCAGCGATCGTTTTGTCCCGTATTTAATATACAGCTGATTTCGGCGATTTTAGAACTACATAAACAACAGGCTGAGTAACATTGATAAAAGCAAATCTCTGCACATAAATATAATGTACATAAGCTTAAGCGAACGACGCGTTTATTTAATTATTTTTTTTTTCTTTATATGTTTAGACGTTTATTGCACACACTCACATACTGTACATACATACATTGTATATTGAAATGTATTTTCAGTCACATTAGTTCATTGGAGCAGGCATCGATTTGATAATAATCAAACAAAAGCCAACAGCATATTCGCGCCGATTTAAATTTATATAGCAATGTCATAAGCAAAGTATTTGCATGTAGTTTGCACAAAACCAAGTGTGGCAGCAATGAGCGAAGCGAAAGTGAAAAGTTACTCAAAAAACACACAGCTAGCGACTTTTACAGTTGCTCAAACTGACTGTTAGGCTGCTGTTGCTGCTGCTACGTAAAGGTAAAGAGGTATGGGCAATGGAAGGGGTGCATGGCTGTTGAACAGCATCCACATCCACGTTCACATCGACACATCTGCAGACAAACAGAAAGCAACAAGGGAGAGAGAGAACTGTGCTCTAACAGGAAAAGAAACAAGGATGCTCCTGGATGTTACAGCCAGCTGCCGACGTCGTTGTCGTCGTCGTCGTCGTCGTCAGCGGTTACGTTTGCTTTTTCGCATTACATTCATACACTCACACACACACTCGCACACTTTTGCATGTATTTGGTTTGTTGGCGGCGGCGATATCCCTGTGTATGCACATACATATATTTATGTAAATTTTTCACACTCAACATACGCGCGCGCTCTTTGGTGTGATGTATGCATGTATGCATAGTGTCTATATTCAAAAATACACAAATACATATTAATATAAATACATGCATAGACATGTTTTATTTTATCATAGCATAAAATTTCACAAGATTTGTGTACTCGCTATCTCTCCCTTTCCCGTTCACTTATGCAGCAGCCAAGAATTGTTGACAATTTGACCAGTACGGCTAACGCGTTTCACAAACAATTTCAACACTCTTTTGTATATGTTATAAAAAATTTGCACATTTCTTACAACAGCTATACGCACACACACACACACATCTGTATACATACATACATTTATGCACATCGGTATACATATGTATGTATGCGTATGCCTTGTGTGTGTGTAAATTCTTTGGCACAGAGAAACCAAAATTTTCTTTTGCCCGTCGTTTCGCGTTGTTTAGAGATTTATTTATTCAATTTGGTTACTTTATCGTACGGCTGTTGTTCAATTCATTGTGCAGCAATTTTTAAAACATTTATTAATATTATTGATTTGCTTTTTACGTTTTATTTTACCGAATCGAAAATTCACGCTCTAAAATGACGCGAACACACACACATCAAATGCAAAGACTTTTATATTTATGAAAAATACCAAACAGAAATGTTACTTAACAGCGCCAATAACATTAACATTTGGCGAACTGTTTTCAACAGCAAACAACTGTAATCGGAAAAAAATCGATCGTTTTTCATGGTCCAACAAATTTGAAATTCTTATATTTTTATACAATTTAAGGAAAAATGATTTTATTGTGCTTGAAAAACTTATAAGTTGATATAATTAAGTAAATCAGGGATGAATCTTGAGTTTGAATGAACTATCGCTCCTCCATAGCAAAATTTTGCAAAACTATCGATAGATTATAACTTTGCAGGATAATAAACTATTTTTGCATGAAAGCTTACGAGAGAAAGGTCAAAAAGCTGAAATGGATGAGTTACCTGTAAAACTATCGTATGGCTTGATTCGAATTTTTAGTGATGAATTTCGATAGAAAACCATATTTTCTTATTTAAAATTCCAGAGGCTAATCCATAATCAAAGAGATTTTGTTGTTAAAGAAACGCTGAATTTTCCCAAAACTTCGTGTTATTATATCGATAAGCAGTGTATTTAAGTCAACTGTCTGTTTTTGTTTATTTTTAATAGTATTGATAATATTTTCATATTTAAATTGTACATTATTATACGTGTACTTATAATCTGCGCATATGAAACAATTTTATGTGTTAAATATCTGCTTAAAATTATATACATAACAAAATTATAAACATTTCAAGCGTGGCTGTTTTCTGTGTCTATCAATTTCGTCCATATTTATTTTAATAATTACTAATTATTTGCTACAATTTTGTTCCTTTGCGACCTTAACTGTTGTGTGGTGTTGGATTTATTTGAAATTTACTTTTTATAATTTGAAAAGAAAAATAATTAATAATTGTTTTTATATATTTTGTTTTTGTGTGTTTTGTTTCATTTGTTACAATTGGGACCAGTGGGACATCCATCATAAATGTTTGTCGTTTGGCGGCATAATGCCTTAAAATAAGTGAATAAAAATTAAAGCGCCTTAGCCTAGCAAGAATGGGTGCAGACTCGACGGGTCGCCTGCCTCTCAACAAATGCGTAATCTCAAGCTAAATTTTGTTTTAAAATGTAAATGATGCAGTTGTGGGATTGGGGGTATTGTGTCACATATACAAAAACACATATAAATTATATATGCAAGGAAATTATAAATTACACATGATTTTCGACTAACATGGTTAACTAATCGAAAGTTCTTTTCTGTGTTTCTTCTTACGTCGTCGCTTCTAGGATTTCGTTCTATGAGTCGGCCTCCACTTCTGGCTGGGCATCGGCAACTGGCTGGGGCGCATCCGACATATCTTTCATTGCAGGAGGAGAGTTCTCTGCTGACGCTGATTCCACAGTTTCATGCAGTGGGTCAGACGCTGGCGCTGGCTCTGGAGTCCGTTGTGTTTTGATCTTTGGATGCGGTTCCACAGGCTCCGGAGTAGTCGGTGCCGTTGTTGTGGCGCTTGCTGCTGTTTCCGTTGCTGCTTGTGCAGGTGGCGGCAGCTCGTCGTAGAGGGGCGTGCAGGCAGGTGATGTGGCCTTTGGCTTTGATCCCTCATTGCTCTCCTTGTGTGGCGGTTGCTGTTGCTGCTGCTGCACAGCTGGCCGGGCAAATTGCTCGTCTCTGTTTGTTTCGTCGAATGTGGTTTCCTCTTGTTGGCTGTTGCTGATGCCTGTCGCCGTGTCATTTGTAGCGCAAGTTGACGCAGCAGCTGCAGCTGCTTCAGCAGCAGCGATTTCAGCTGCTTGCTGTGCCTCCATTCTCGCATCGTATTCCTGCAACTCACGATCCCAATCCTCCTCGGTGTCGCCATCGGTGGATTTGTTAACGGCTGGCGCTGCCACCGGTTTGTTTTTCATATCATCGCCCTCCGATGATGACGGCCGCTTGTTGCCTTCTCTGTTCTCATCCGTGGAGCTTACTGAATGACGATTGCTGTCATCGCGTGAACTGCGTCTGTTATTGTTGTTGGGGCCACGTTCTCGCTCCTCGCTGCGTTGTCCACCGCGTCCACCACGTGCATTGCCACCGCGACGATCGTCGCCGTCACCGCGCTCACCGCGGAATCGATTGCCACCAGGGCCACCACCTGGGCCGCTACCGCCGGCGGAACCACCTCGGCGTTTGTTATTAAAATTATTGCTGTTGTTTTTGCCATTCATATCATCTTCATCGTCACTCCAGCGACCGCCTCGACCTCCGCCACCCATGCCACGACCACCGCCTGGGCCTCCTCCACGTCCACGCTGACTGTCGTTAAACGGGTTACGTGGATTGAAGAAACCTGCAAATTGCAAACGCAATCGAATTAATATTGTAAACAAGAGTCTGCTGACAAGTAACCTGGCTCACCTGGTCCTTGCTGTCTGCCGCCTGGTCCTCCGCCGACGCCGTTACCGCCACCCCCTTGATTCCGCATAAACATCGGTCCAACGCCGTTGCCCGCACTTCCCGGTCCGCCCATGCGCTGATTAAATGGCGGCGGTATGTGCATCTGCATCAGACTCGTTGGCTGATTGAAGCGATTCTGATTCATGTTGGGCGGAAAGAAATCTCCTCCACCGCCATTGCCATTATGATTGCCACCTCGTGGTCCCGGTCCTGGTCCCATGCCTCGTGGTCCACCTCCGGACCGATTATCAAAGTCTGCCCGAAATAAATCGTAATGTAGTCGACCGTTGAGTTAATATGAAAAATGTATCCAAAACTTACCCACGCCACCCAAGAATTCTGGTCGCAGCATGCCGCCATGCTCCATGCTGTTTAAATTGAGGCGCGCTCGTGCTTCATTGAAGCCTGCGCTTATCTGAGGCGGTCCACCTCCGCCGTTCTCATTGCGCCAGCGCTCCGACGCCTCGGCGATCTCATCGCGACCACTCCAACGTGAGCCGCCTGCGCCGCCAGGGCCACGTGACCGTTCCCGCTGGAAGAGCTCATTGGCTGCAGCAGAAACTGCCACTTCCACGTTGTTGGGCGGCCCCGAGCCACCGGGAAAGATCGGTGGTGGCTGGCTAAAGTTGGGTGCCTGTTGCTGCTGCTGTGACGGCGTTGGCACGGACGGTGGCGCATCCTCCAGCTCCATTTCGATATCCATTTGATCGTCACTCACATTGCCGCCCGTGCCAGAGCCCGCCGGTGCCGGAATTGCGGCCATTGGTGGCGGTACTGCACCGGGTGGCGGAAACTGTGCGCCTGGCGGCAGTCCCATCGGATGTGGCGGCGGACCGCCCATGCCCGGAAAGCCGGGCGGCATCATGTTAGGCGGCATCATCATTGGCGGCGGCATGCCCGGCACCATGTTAGGTGGCATGCCCATGCCGGCCATCGGATGATTCATGGGTCCCATGGGGCCCAGCATGCGTTGCGGTGGTGGTGGTCCGCCCAAGGGCGGCGCCATCTGGAACTGACCGGGCACCATGCCCATCAGAGCGGGCGGAGGCGCACCTGGACCACCATGTGGTGGTGGCGCCACCGGTGGCGGCTGCGTTGTGTCGATGCCAAAGAGTAGATTTGGTGGCGCCACCGGTGCTACCGCACTGATGTCTCCGCCGAGGCCGGTCCCCTTGTTGTCCTTGACATTTTTGGCCTGATTGATTTTCTGTTTCATCCAGGAGGGCATGGTATCCTCGTCAAACATGCCGCCCTCCTCCAGACTGTCAAAGTCGGTATCGGGAGACAGCTTGTTCCACGGGACGTACGTGACGCCTAGCTCCAGGTCCCAGAAGTCCTTCCACTCCTTGCTCTTGACCCCCTTGCCGGCTGCCCAAGATATTGTGATTGCACGACCCTGCAATTTATGATTCTTCAGCGCCTGCATGGCCTTGTGCGCATCCTGCCGTCGATTCATCACGATGAAGGCGCAACCCCTCGGTACAATCTGATCGATGCTCACGATGTCGCCATACTCGCCAAACGTATCGGATAACTCCTCCTGATACACAAGCTTCGACAGATGTCCCACCCACAGCGTCGTACTGCATACTGTAAGAAACAAAAAAATAAACGGTATAAATATAGAATATATATATAAATATAATGGGAACATAAAAGAAACCAAGTGCGGTTTTTAAAAAAAGTTACGTTAATTTCAAAAATGCTTTTGATTTCAAATTTGACCCGACTTAAACCGCATTTGGTAACTTTGTTTGACGATCACCTAAATCTCTCTCTTTATATATATATATCGATTTCTTCAGCGAATATATCGTATTTTGCAAAAATATATTTTTACAACAGACAAATTCTCTTTACACGTTGAGTGTAATGTTATTAAAGAACACAGATAAGTAAATTTATATATATTTTTATAATCCTTATCAACTACCGAGTCAAGCTGATAATTTATTATTTTTATGAATATATACTAAACTATCAGCTTATAACTTTCATTAATTAAAACAGGTATAGATAATTTTTTTCTATATATGGAAGTCGGTTCTGACAATATCAAATAAATGAGCAGCCAGTTGAATGACTTTTTGTAAAGAAAACATATCTGTTGTAGATTAAATTAGCCTACTAGGTTTCCATAGTTAATTATTTTGATCAAACTGTGAAATTTATCGAATATGTCTGAATAATCAATACTATATACAGTCCGATAACTTATCTTTCTTTTTGTTAAGTTTCAAATATATACTATTACTTATGATTTGGAAACTAATTAATATATTAACGATATTTTCGCAAAATAGTCGATATATATAATATATAAATAAATAAATATATATCTGCGTTTAAAATATATACGCTCTCTAGGCTCTGTTACTTTGCGTGAAGTTGTAGCTTTAGTATATAGTACGATCATACCAAATGTATGTTTTTTATCGTAAATTGTGACCGCATCGAATATTTATAATGTGACTACAAAATGGGTGAGATTCGACTTGCCACAATTTAACTTTTGTGGAATGTGTCAAGTTGTGTCAAGTATCAAACGGTAAATTGGTAAAGGTATATGATAAATGTACACGACAGAGATAAGGGTACATTAATTAAGATGCTTATTTATCTTAATAAGTTTGCCAAAAACTTTGCTCAAAAACGCGTCAATAATTATTGTGAATATTATGTGGGTTAAAGAATGCCAGATAGTAAGTTTTGAAGAACCACTAAAGCTAAAACACACACACACACGTCAACCGAACCAAGGAGCTGCAGAATAAAGAAAGAATTTCATATTAGCCGCAATTCAAAAGGCAAACGAAAGAAAGAAAAAAAAAACTAAAGAGTAAATGTTGCATGCAAAAAACTATGCGAAGAAACTGAAGGATCAGTTTCTCTCCACATCCTGCAGACCCTTTCGCTTGCGACATTTACTGTGACGAGACTTACATGATCATTACGTAACGTAACGCAACGTTACGTTACGCTATAGTTAATGCGAGAATAGTTACCACTGAGGTGTTCCTTTTTGATGTCGGGCAAGCCCTTCTTGCGTCGCTCCCGTTCATGCTCACGATCCCGCTCCTTGTCGCGTGTGCTGCGCTCCATCCGGTCGCGATCTCTGGATCCACGTCTCCGGCTGGAACGTGGTGAACGGCTGCGGGAGCGAGAGCCACGCCGGCGGCTGCCGCGATCACGATCATTGGCATTGCTGCCACCACCTCCGCCGCCGCCACGATTCCGTGGCGATCGACTCCGGCTGCTGCGGCGACTACGCTTGTATCGGTCCCGATCGGGCGTCGGACTACGGGAATCGGCACCATCCAGATTGATAACCTGATCGTTTCAAGTTGGTTGGTTTTTGTTTTTGGTTTTTTGCAAGAAATTTGAGAGAGAGTGATGTGATATAAACGTTAACATTTTAAGCATAAAACAAATAATGGCGGAAAATTGGAATAGGAATTGGGTTTGGTTTAGGATTGTTTTTCTTTTTTTTTTCTATTTGTTTTGGTTAGCATTGAGTGGATGGAGGAGGTAAATATTGAAAGTGGGAAGATTTGGTTTTTGGTTGGAAATTGTAGTACTACAAATAAATAGAAATACATAATTTATAACTGCATTCTTTGGCGTGTTGACGTGTGGTTTTTTGGCCTTTTTGCTTTGTTCGGCGGTTTTCTTTACTATTTGTTTTTGGCATTGTAACTTTTTGGTTTTTTTGTATCTTTATCGATGCGTTTTCGAGCAAGTTTTTGATGGGTAAATTTGAATTTGAATCGACTTGAGTTTTGTGGTTTACATATTAAGGAACTTACCAAACGTGCTGTTATACGGGACTTCGCAATCATCGGCTTTCGCATCCGCCAGTTTGTATATATATAAACCTTACCTTTGGTCTCATGTTTTTTATTTATTTACCATTTGTTTGTTTTTTTTTTTTTCATTAAACGTATATGCAAAGTTTCAAGTTTTAAAATTTAACTATGGCCCTCGTTAAATAATCAATTTATGGCCAAAATTACACAAAATTTGACTATTCCAAGACAAATCTCGTCATATTTAAGTAGTCATTTCGAAATAAATATTAAATAATAAATTTGTGTTTACGCTTGGCACACTTAATCATTATTATTCCCCAATACGTTTTCAACTGGAACTTGAGTTTGGCCAATCGGATCATATATATAGAAGAGTCCGCCCCAGTATAACAACATTTTTGGGCACGTCAGCAGCACTTCCAACACAAAGAAAGAGGAGTTGAGAAGTGATCTCCAACTTCCAGTTTCATGTGTGCGTTATAATTTATATGCTATTATGTAAAAACAACAAGAACCACAACTATTTGTAGCAGGTTTGTTTGCACTTTTGTTTCAAGTCAAATCAAATCAAAAATACACACAATACCCGCTCGGCGATCTATAAATGTAGTAATATGGGTGTACCTCAATGGGTTGCTGCTCCGATATGAATTCCACGTCCTTGTTCATGTCCGCCACATCGTTATGACCCATGCCCAGAGGCGCCATGCCCGGCGGCATTCCAGCTGTGCTCTAAACGTAGAGAATTTTAATATTGATCATTAAAAATGAATATATAGGTATTAATAATGGCATTGGTACACAACGCACCTTGAGCACATTCTGCAAATGCTGCTGCAGTGCATCTTCCTGGTAGCGATGTTTTTGGTTCTCCTCCTGTTGCTTGAACTTTTGAAAGTTCTGCAACGTTTGCAGCTGACGCAGCACATTGGGATCGTTCAGCAGCTGCTTCAAGTTGTTGTTCTGCAATATCGTACATAAATTATATATCAAATAACATGCATTAATTGACGTATATAAATAAATAAAAAAAAACTAAACCCAAACTTAAACAAAACAAATAAAAAAAAAAAAATACTGAAAACTCAAAATGCATTTGTGCAAAGTGTGTGTTGGGGACGACTCCTCGTACATCTAGCATATTCGATGAGCCCGGCGGGGAATCATCGCCCATACAATGATGATCATCGGCCATCATCATGTCACCATCGTCGTCATCCATAAACTCACGCACATCGTAGTCCAGCTCGTGTGAACTGCTATTCTTGCCATAGCTGTGATGATGCGACTTGCTCGGACCCACAACATCGAAGCGACTCTTCGAACCGGATGCCGACGAACTTGAATGCTGATGTTGCTGCTGCAGCTGCTGCTGTTGTCGCTGTTTTATATAATGCTGCTCCATGTGCCGCCGGCTAGAACTGGAGCACTTATCATGGCTCAACTGTGGGAGTTTTAGGCAAGACATGCATCAGAGATGGAGTAGTAAACAACAGAGCAAATCGTAATTGGCATCATAGTCATATTAATAATAATACTAAATGCAACCTGAGTCCTGGCAATGATCACTAATTATTCAACTCATCTAACTACTCCATTGCCAGTCTCTGTAGCCGAAAGAAATCCATTCCGCCATTCTCTTTCCTAGCATTCACACTCACCGACAAATCCGGCATAGTTCCACCCATTTTATCATCGCCCACCGAGCTAAGATCCATATTGCTCATTCCAGACGAATTCAAGCCATTGGCCACATTGCCACTAGACAGATCCGATAGATTTAGAGCACCACTGCTGCCACTTGGCCCGGGGCCGGCATTGAGTCCGCCAGCGCCAACAATCGGTGGCATTTGATGATAAATCGGATGATTGGGATCGGCCAAATCGAATATGGGTTGTATAACGTCCGATTTGAAGACATTGTTCTTTTGCCACAGATTGAGCACTCGGATAATGCGACTCTTGTCCTCGGGCGCACAGCGAAACAGATTGGCAAATGTCTCCGTCAGATTGCGTTGGAAGCGCGGCGCAAACACATCCTTCTCGGTGCCGTACTGATGCCTCGACTGGCGCACTATCGAATCTATGACATACAGGCCCGGCACTTTGTATTCTGGCTTGCATTTGAGTATGAACTTTTCGACACTCTGCACAACATGCTTGTAGAATTTGATTGCACGCATTGCCGACTTTGTGATGGCCGCCATTTTAGCCTTCGATATGGGCGGCCGGCTATCATAGAGTCCGGAGAGCTGTGGATACAAATGGTGGTCAGTAAAACGATATGGAGTATAACTCTGGGTGTGGACAGACAGACGGCTACAAAGCAGCATCCTGCGGCTGTCTCTGTGAGAAACATACAATAAATTACACATTACAATTGTGTACGATTCAAAATTATACAATATATATAAATATATATATATATATATATATATGTATGTAAGTAAATACCGTGAGCTGATTTAGATATGATTGTATGTAAAGATGTACCGAGGTATAGATGTATGTGTGCGGCGGCGGCCTCATCTTACCTCATTATTGAATGCGCCGACCGTCTCCATGTTCAATTTGAATGCTCACACACTACACACACGCACAAAATTCTAAATTTGCATACTATATTAATGTTGGGGAAACTTGATAAATCACTTTTCTATGCGTTTGACAACTTTTTACACGAATTTTTCACAATTTTTTTCGCATGAAAGCGTGAAAAAATGGCTGCCGATTGCAGGGATGCTTATTATTTATATCAACATATCGTTTTATATCGATGTACGACATACATTGAATAGTCATTCAAATAAACCGATTACTTTTTTCTATGTTCTTAAATAAATTTCGTCCCAAAAATACGAATAGATTTTTTTATTATACATAATAAACAGTACCATTAATTAATATTTTGGGCAAAGACATTTTAAACATTGATGTTATCTGACTATTTACAATATGCCAGGGATGCATTAGTTTGGGGATTTAGCGATTTCACGCAGTGGTCACACTGGGTAGAAAGCAAAAGGAAAACATTAACTTCGATAAAATTGAGCAAAATTAATGTACAATAGTAATTAACAACACAAAATGAGCGCCCACCACCGGCCTCTCGACGAATCGGATGTTGTGCTTATACGCACGATTCGCTCAACGCCCTCACTATACGATCACAGGCACGGCGACTTTCGCCTTTCGCAGCGCAAAGAGGAGGATTGGAACAAAGTCGCACAAGCTTTGAACATTCCATCGACAGACGCGCGACGCCGATGGACTTGCCTGCGAGACCGGTATTCGCGTGAACTGAAACAGATGCGCCTGCATCCGTCCTCCGAATTCGGACGCAATGAGTTCTTTCGCCAAATGGACTTTTTGCGGGAATTTGTGCGCAAACGACGGGAAAGAAGCCGTCGCGATGATACACCAACAAGATACGAAAGGTGGCTAAAAACGGACGTGAGAACGCCTACGAAGGTGAAAGTACGGACGGAGCCGGAGACGCTGATCGAAGAGGATTTGGATGAGTCGCAGGTGTATGATGAGTGCGATCACAACTACGATGCCGATGCCAAGATGGAAGTGCAGACAACTCAATCGGAAAGCTATTCAGTGCTGGTCGAAGCGGACGATTGCGATGGCCACGATTCGTATGAGGAGTATATGGCCGAAACGGAATCAAATGATCACAAAGTGTTGCCCTCGCTGCACTCATCGCCGCCACTGGTCAGCGAGGTGCCAGAGACGACAGCGACCACGGTAGCCACAGTTGCTGCATCGCCGTCTGATGCTGGCCATTCTCAGACGGACATGGACTACATGGTCTGCATGCCGAGCGTGCGAGTGGAACGCGACCACAAACCAGAGACAGCGTCGAACTTCGAAGCCCCAGTTGCACCACCAGCAACAGCAGGCACTGCAGGAGCAAGCGGCAGCGGAAGCTGTACGAATGAGACTGAAGATGAAGATGATTTCTTCTGCAAATCAGTGGCGGCGTATTTGCGACAATTGTCGCGACGTCATAAGATTAAGGCTAAAGTCGAAATGTATCAGATACTGGAGAAGTACATATTGCTGGAGGAGTCTGCGGAGGCGACCACATAGATTAGACACAACAGACACACACATAGCGATACCTATGTAAATATATAAATGTATATATATATATATAGTTTTTAAATAGATTTTTATGAAGTACAAATATACAAGTGACAAAAAAATCAATCTTTTTAATCTTAGTGCTAAAGTAACTATGTGCTATGTTGTCCTAGCAAAAGTCCTCATTGATGATGTCCGCATTGACGGCCAGGCCACGCTCTTTAAGCGCCTTGGACACCAGACGATGCTTCTCCTGTCGCTGCTCCTGCTCACGACGCTGTGCGTCGAGAATCGCGTCGACCGATATCTCTTTTAATGGCAGCTTCTGCTCCTTTTCACGATCCTACAATGAATAGAGTATTTCTAGTAACCGAGAATCGGGGAATGTTCTTCGTTATACTCACAATTTCCCCGAGGAGCACAACATTCTCGCCGCGTATTATGAAAACTCCCCGCGGAATATCTCCATACTCATTGCCAACGTGTATTCTCTCGATGGTCCGCTGCAGCACCAGATTGGCGAACTGATCCACGGAACGCAAATAACCAATGAGTGTTCTTCCATCCCTTAGCAGCACCATGAGTTTCTCTGCAAAAGTTTTATTTGCAAAACCACTTCACATAAATCAAGCCGGGTCTCAGCTAATAATTCTTACTATCTACTTCCTCCAGCAGATGCGCTGTGCCAGCCAACGGATTGAGATCGTCCATAGAGCCTTTGCTTATCTTATTTTATATTTAATTTAAAGTAATGCGCAAATAACTAATTTATAATGGTAATTTTACTTATGGAAAACATTTACTCAGCGTAAATTCACATAAATCTATGAAATACTTGTTTTGGGTTTGGTACGTTGTTAACAGGAAATTTTTTTCTAGTATTAATTTGCTTGTTTTGCCTGGGGGTATGAATTGCGCAATTAAAAATATATTGATAAGCTTAGTTGCTGAAGATCCCTTACAGCAACTGTAACGGTTTAATTAATTTAATTAAGTTTAGTTTTGAGACCAAATGTAATAAATAGGTGGAAAATTTTCTTGTCAACAGCATACGTGGCGTAAGAAATGCAATAATGCCGATTGCTATCGATAGTTGTCGATAATTGCCGGCAAGCACACCGCTCACTGAATGAAAGCAAATACGAAATTAAATTAAATGCAGCGAAATTTTAAATAAGAAAAGACTGCAATTAAAAAGCGTTTATTTATATTAATTAGAGGCTGCTGAAAATGAAGTAAGTGTGATGATGAATGAGTAATGATGGAGTTTGTATATTATTGACTTCTTCAGGCTCAGCGTAGATGGGCTGCTTGTATATTTTCCCTACGAATACATTTATCCCGAACAATATGCGTATATGTTGGAGTTGAAGCGGAGCCTGGACGCCAAGGGGCATTGTTTACTGGAGATGCCTTCCGGAACGGGAAAAACTGCCACCCTGCTCTCCCTAATTGTCGCCTATATGATTGAGCATCCAGAGAGGATTCGCAAATTGATATACTGCTCCCGAACCGTGCCCGAAATCGAGAAAGTAATTGCCGAGCTGCAGAATCTTATGGTCTACTATGATAAGCATGCGCATATGCCGCCGGGCTTGACGGGTCTGGTGCTCAGCTCACGCAAGAACATGTGCATTCATCCGGAGGTGAGCAAGGAGCGCGAGGGCAAGGCTGTCGATGGCAAATGCTATGGATTAACTGCTAGCTACATACGCGAACGCCACGAGATGGATGCAGAGGTTCCAATTTGTAAATAATACCATCTATGTTTTAGTTAGATTATGTATTTTATATGTGTTATTTTTGCAGGTCAATATTATGAAGGATTTACACTGGAGGGCAAGGAGTCGACGCTGCCTGTGGGCATCTATAGCATTGATGATCTTAAAGAATATGGACGCTCAAGGAACTGGTGTCCCTATTTTACAGCACGTTACGCGGTGAGTTGTGAATTAATATACCCTTGAAGTGTGCTATAATGAATCCGTATAATCCCGCACAGATTGCACACGCACATATTGTGGTCTACAGTTATCATTATCTGTTGGATCCGAAGATAGCCCAGGTAGTTTCCAAGGAGATGACACGCGAGTCTTGCGTGGTATTCGACGAGGCCCATAACATTGATAATGTCTGTATTGACTCGATGAGCGTGAAGATCAATCGACGCACCGTGGAGCGGAGCACGAATGCTCTCAATAATCTCACCAAATTGGTACAGGAGTATGTGACGCTAAATGGGATAAAAATGTAAATTCCTAACTCTATTGCCCGGTATTTCTAGCATGCGCGAAGAGGATACGAACCGACTGAATGAGGAATATCAGCGCATGGTGCAGGGTCTCAAGGATGCCAGCGTACAGCGTGATACGGACATGATTTTGGCCAATCCAGTTCTGCCCAAAGATGTCCTCACCGAGGTCGTGCCCGGCAACATACGCAATGCGGATCATTTCCTTAGCTTCTTGCGCCGCTTCATCGAATACATCAAGACACGTCTGCGTGTTCACCACGTCGTCCAAGAATCACCGGCGGGTTTTCTCAAAGATGTATCCGCCAAGATATGCATCGAACGCAAACCGCTTCGTTTCTGTGCTGAGCGCTTGTCCAGCTTGTTGCGTACGCTGGAAATCACTGATATGACTGAATTTGGCGCCCTGACGCTGGTGGGTTACAACAAACGATCATTGCTGTTAGTAAGACTTTTATATTCATCCTTTCACAGATTACCCATTTTGCCACTTTGGTGTCAACGTATACGAAAGGATTCACAATTATCATCGAGCCTTTTGATGACAAAACGCCAACTGTTTCGAATCCCATAATGCACTTCAGCTGCTTGGATTCATCGATTGCCATGGCGCCAGTTTTTTCGCGCTTTCAAACCGTTGTCATAACATCAGGCACACTTTCACCAATGGACATGTATCCCAAGATTCTGGACTTTGATCCGGTTGTTATGAGCAGCTTTACAATGACACTGGCGCGTCCCTGTTTGCTGCCAATGGTTAGATTTTTTAATCGATATCCTCTTTGGAATCTATTTTAATTTAATTAATTTTTTTGTTTTTTTTTTTAATAGATTGTGTCGAAGGGAAATGATCAAGTGTCCATTTCATCCAAGTTTGAGACGCGTGAGGATACTGCGGTGATCAGAAACTATGGGCAGTTGTTGGTGGAGGTGGCTAAGACTGTGCCCGATGGCATTGTGTGCTTCTTTACATCGTATTTGTATCTGGAGTCGGTTGTTGCCTCGTGGTATGATCAGGGCATTGTTGACACACTGCTCCGCTACAAACTGCTCTTCATTGAGACGCAGGACAATGCGGAGACGAGCTATGCGCTGATGAACTATGTTAAGGTGAGGCAATGGAACTGGCAGTGCTATGGCTTCCATGCTATGCGCTTGACACACATTTTCATCGTAATCTCGATCTTCGTTTTAGGCTTGCGATTGTGGTCGCGGCGCTGTGCTGTTGGCTGTGGCGCGTGGCAAGGTCTCAGAGGGTGTGGATTTCGATCATCATTATGGTCGCGCGGTGCTCATGTTCGGCATACCCTATGTGTACACGCAGTCGCGCATACTCAAGGCTCGTCTCGACTATCTGCGCGACCAATTCCAGATACGCGAGAATGATTTTCTCACCTTTGATGCGATGCGGCATGCCGCCCAGTGTGTTGGCCGTGCGTTGCGCGGCAAAACCGACTATGGCATCATGATCTTTGCCGATAAGCGTTTCTCACGCCAGGACAAACGTTCGCGTCTGCCCAAATGGATACAGGAGCATCTGGTTGATAGCTTTTGCAATCTGAGCACGGAGGAGGCGGTACAGCTCGCTCGCCGCTGGCTGCGACGCATGGCTCAGCCGTTTTCACGGGAAGATCAGCTGGGTATATCGCTGCTGACGCTTGCGCAACTCGAGAGCATTGAGCAAGAGAAACTGGAGCGGCAGGCGCAGGGAAAACAGGGCGTGGGCGGCGAGGTACAGGAGCTGTAAAAAAAAACAAATGTAAATCCATAAAAACGAAATCGGTTTTCGTATCTGGCTTTGGCTCTGGCTTTGGCTCTGGCTCTTCCTTCCGCAATGTATTTTTCCTTTTGACGGGCCATGTCAGCCGCAAACATGGCCTGTACGAAAACCGGCCAGAGCCGGGCGAGAATACGAGAATACACATAATTATAATAAAAAGTGAATTTGTTGCCAGATTATGGCATTGAATGCCTTTAAACGGTACAACAAAAAAAACAAACAATAAGTTAAAAAGTCAAATCTTTGGCTGGGGCGGGTTTTTTATTTTTTGTTGTATTATTTTGTTAATCATGGCAAAACTGACGTAAATGCCTTATTAACTGTTAATTAATATTATTTATTATTTAGAGGTTGCTCATTCACACCGCCAGTTGGAATGACTCAGTATCCAAATTGCGGGTGCTGTTCAAGGCGGCAAAATCAGTCTTTGGTGTTATCGATGACGATGAACGTAATTTGCCTAATAGATGAATCGAATTTGAAACTGACTTTTAAATTGGTTGGCAATAATTCAATTGTGACTTGATACAGTCAGTTCACCAAGAATATGTACATTTAATGGAAATGTATATTATTTTAATATTTAGCTTATTTAGAGAACGTTCTAATTGCTTACAAACATTTTTGCAAGCAATTAAAATATTTGAAACGCAACATTCAAGCGACGTTTTACCGATTTCCTGTAGTCCTCGTATGAGCTGAGAGTGCGCTAAACCCGACACACACACACACACTTAGATGGAGAAAGAGCGAGAGGGAGATGGAGAGAAAGAGTAGCGCAAAAGCTTTGCAATAAGACGTACACGAATACAGACGTATTTATATGCACATAACTAACGGCCACGGCCAGTGTTGCTCAGAGAGCAACAAGTAAGCGAAAAGTAACCGAATACAATTACAGAGCTCTCACACTAAAGGGAATGCACGCAAATGCATTGTATTAGATAAGAGAAAGTAGTGAATTTTTTTTAATTAAAACTTTGTAAACACAAATATAAATCAGAAAAATATTAAGAACTTTGTATTTACTTTAAAAATCGCAGAGCGAATGTCAGTCGACCTTTTTGGCTGGTTTGCCTAAACGGAGCCACACTGTATTAGCAGAAACAAAAGGCAAGCGACCGCAAAAAGCGACGCTGGCAGCCGTCGTTGTCGCCGCCGTCGTCGTCGTCAGTTGTATCTCTCGTTCAACAAGAACTTTCGATTTTTCATAATAAAAAGGTTACAACTAAATCTCTGGCCGTTTAGTCGGGTGAAGCAAATAAAAGCGGAGCGCGCGCGCATTAACGTCAAACCATTAAAAACAAATTTCATAAAATAAAACCAAACCGATATAATCAATTTTAAATCTAAATATCAAACAAGAAAAAAAAAACAGCTAACTGCTATTTATCCCGCCATACGCGTTATTTAGTTTTTAGTTTAGCATCGATTTCGCGCTAGTAAACCAAAAATAAATTAAAGCAAAATAATATATCCTTTTCATAAATTTATTAATTGTACAACACACAAAAGTGAAAAATAAAATGAAACCTCAAGTCAACGAACAAAATGGTAGCACTCAAAATGGCGACATTGCCACGGATGCGGCCAGCGTTGCTATGGATGCAGCGGCGATCGTGCCAGCAGCAGCAACAGCTGCAGAAGCAGCCGCTGCGGAAAGTGCTTGCGCCATCGTTCCTGCGAAAAGCACTCAACAGTTGAAACTGGAAATGCTCAACATAGGCAACGGAAATAGTAAGTGTGCATTGCTTGTGACTCATATTTCCGCAAGTCTGGAAAGGATTGCATGTAATTCGCTTCCATAATTATCGTTAGTTGTTAGCAGTGCAATGGAAAGGACTGCAATTCGCTTCCTTGTATATCGTCAGTTAGTCAACAGCGTTGCTTAGAAATCTCTATGCTCTGTTAATATGGGTATTTTTTTTATTAAACTCTCGATTGAGTTGCCCTTTGTGATTGTCAGCACGTGTTTAATATCGTGTGAAATGTAACATAAATCCCCCGACTAGTTTCAGAGCAATACTACACACACATTTCATCATATAAGCACACATGTTTATGGATGAGATCAGGTGCAGCTTAGATTCTCAGATTCGCATAATGACCCTCTATGCATAGCTCTGATTTCCGGCGATGCTGGCACATAAAACTAATACCAATTGCACTTAAGCCGCAAAACGTTACCTCAAAATTGAAAAAAAAAATCGTTCATACATACACACGAAAGCCCGCATACATATGCAAATGAATATGTATTCGAGAAAAAAAAAACTATACATTAATAGACTAACTGACTTATTGACATTGACATTGAAAGTTTTGGCTGCAGATCGGAAGATCTTCAACAAGAGAACGGTATGGTTTATTTTTTCTTCTTTTTTTTCTTTTAATGCTACACAGAGCATTAACTCCTCAACATAATCCGGTATTTTGGCCAGCGAGGCGGGAGTGTTGCCGAGCGGGGGCCCCGAGGCTAGACCTGTACTACTTTTTTGAAGGTTAAAAGCATTTAATTGGAAGCTCTGCTCCGAGTACACTCGCTTTATAATACCAACAACAATACAAAGCGGCTAAAACGGTTTAGATTTGTCGGCTATGTTTTTTTTTTTTTTTGTTTCTTGCGTATTGCATGAGTAATAATACTTAATACTTGCTCGCCATCCAAGCTTCACATTTGAGCGATCGCGGTCAATATAACAATAAAAGATTACAGTCGCATAATTAGGTGTTTTAATAGACAACCACCTACATTCAAATCTTCAACCACCTCTTCCCTCTTCCCATCTCGCAAATAGTTCATAGAATTCCGTAATGCGTAATTGTTTCAATTGTGACAAAAGAAAAAAATTATTAAAATAAAACACCTGCCCTATGGAAAAATGTTAATAATGACTTCTCTCACTTAATTGCAGTTCATGCATACGATCGATATTTGCCAAGCTGGTTGAACGTACCCTGTTCGAATAATGTGTAATGCCTTGATTGATCTCAAAAGTTTTGCTCAGATCTATTCGTGGTAAATGATATTGCAATAATCGATGATTAGTCAAACATACCAACTGAGATATTCACAATATTCAATTCACGTTGCTAACGTGCCGTACACTTCATAATATCAATAAAACCCCTTCGATCAGATTTTACTATACTGTCTCTGATTTTATTTATTTTTGTTGTAATAGAATATGTTTTTCATTCTGTATGGCGATGCCAATTTCGATTTCGATTCCCCAGCTGCCTTTCAGCTACATATGCATGTTATGTATATGTTAAATAACTGTGCTCCAGCCATGGGATCCTAAAAAAAAATTCTAAATTTTAATCGTATGCAACAATTAGCATTCGCAGACACTCTCCGAGCTGCATAAATTTGGAAAGTACGAAGCGTTCATTGACTCATTCGGGGACACTTTCTATGTAACCCAAGCATATTAAGATCTCTACATTTAAATCTCTGCAGAATTCATTTAACTCTAGTTGTAAGCCATACAAATTACGCTCAACAAAATGTTACTTAATTTGCTCCCAAGTTTGCTGAGGGCGGGAGTCTTTTTAATGGCTTCCTGAAATAAATAAATACTATGTTTTCTCCTAATATTGTTTTTGTTAAGTGCTTATGTAATTGTTTGACTGCATTCTGATGAGTTTTTTGTTGGCTTCGCGAAATTTAGAGTTGCTTGATTAAGGCTATATCGTTTGTATATATATTTTGTGTTCCTTTGTATTTTTTGCAAAATGTTCGAGTCAATCACATAATTGTCTCCTGCTCCAGCATGAACTCGGTGAGGTTCCCAGGTCCCGATAAGACTGTAACTGGTATACGATTCATTTGAGATACCTTCTGACTGGGCCAGACCATAATGTCATTGGTGTTGGTTAACACCATAACGTTTGTGTTTTCAGTCGGAGTGCACGGCAATTTTGAGATCCTTTCCGCATCGCAACTGTTTGCCTTCCGGCGGAAACGAAACCTTATTGGTTGGGAGCTATCCAGTACGGTCTCCTCATCGAAGTATGGTGGTGATCCCTTTCTGTAGACGGGATTGGTAATTGCCGGTTTTGTTAGCTTTAAAATAAAAGAGAGTTAAATTATTGTTGGAAACTATCGAAACCCTCAAGAATATGGTGTACAAAAACAATCTTTAACCTTACATACATTTTTTTTCATAAATCGCTTTTCCTTATTTCATAATCAGTAAAATATTTGTAAATATATTAATTAAATATTAAATGCAATATTTGTTGGAAAATTGTCTATGCATGATGAATAATTGTGACTATAGACTATACAAAGATTAGCCTCAAGTTGAGTTTAAGCCACCTGTAGGGTGAAAACTATTAAAATCGCTGAACTTGCTATCCAGGAACTAATGCATATTATCGCCATTAAAACAAATTAATTACCAGGCGTCGCTAACAAATATTATGATTATATTTAGTCGATTTTTGAAAACTATAAGCTGCAACTCTTTCTATAATTAAAAAGTAATTAATTTACTTTATTTAAAATGGCGATCTTCTAAATTGTACGTCATATTATTTTTCCAAGTGTACGCACCTCTTCTAGGACCACAGAAGTTTTGAGGCGTCGACAGGGATCACAGTAGTTGGGTGCATTGGCATCTGGAGGCGTGGTGCTGGCACAAGGATCTGGCGGTGGTTGTGGCTGCTCCGCTTCTTTGTCTCCATTCTGCTGCTTTTTCTTATTATTCGCATGGCGCGTGGCTTCATCAAGAGCGCTCTGCTGATGGGCACATTTTCTGAGAAAGTCCTCTTCGATATCAATTAGGTGCTTAACGGCACAGTCCCGTTTCAGAAAGTTCTTGATCACGGAGAGGTCTCGGGGAACGGCGCCAATAACATCGAAATCATCGCAGCGGAGCTTAACCCGATGAGCCATGCCAAAAGCAGAAAATTTTAAATTTTGTCAGTAAAGGATTCTCTAAATTTCGTGTATGTGTATGTGTGAGTGAGAGACTTTTATGTTCTCAGCTGACTGCTGCCGCTTGGGTAAACACAATACAATAGACGAAACAAAAGGGGGGGAAAAAACTAACGACTTAAAAACGAACTGTAAACAGAGACAAAGAAGAAGTAACCTTGGCCATTTGCAGACCAACCCGCGACCACCCACCGCCCACATAAAAGCAACAAGTTCGAAAGTCAAAATGCCACACAATGCCACCGTTTGGCAATCACTATGCCCCTCAAACTGTAGGCGTGCGCAAGCTGAGCTGAGCTGAGCTGAGCAGAGCTGAGCAAAGCTTTTTGTTGGCGTCGCTCAAAGCTCTCCACTGGCAAGTTCTTATTAGCATCGCACAGCTCGCAAACCCAGCCAGTTTCCTAAAGCATTTCACAACGCAAACAACTCGCGCTCGCGCTCCAGGCTCCGTTTGTTTCTCCCATTCAAATCAAAGTCGAAGTTTTTGTGTATTTATAAATTGGCAATTGTTGTTTGTGCCATTTGGACCGCCATTTCTGAACACGCACGACAAATATTGAACCGGAAAAAAATATAAAAAAGAGTAAACAATGAGCTTCACACGCCAACTGTCCGAGATGAGCGCCAGCGAGCTAAACGATGCCATCGATGACACAAATTTTCCGCAGGCACACATCCTGTCGCGTGGCCGCAACAACAGTGTCTGCTCAACAAGTAGCACCTCGGGCACCTCCTCTTTGGCCGAGCGTGTTGTGCAGCCATCCACAGCCCACAGCGAGGATGCCAACTCAACGGACAACGTTGTGGATAATGAGGAGCAAGTGCAGCAACAGCAACAACTGGTGGCCAGCACAACACATCCACGTCCACGTTTGATTCTGAAGACCAGCACAAGCATTCCGGAAAATAGCGATGGTACACAACCGTTAACACCAATGACACCGCGTACATCGACAACGCCAGGTAGTCGTGTGAGGCCGTCATCTTATCAGGGTCAAATCAGGGTTCCCCCACCCACCTACCACGTATCGAGCATAGATTACAACAAATACAATTTATGAAATTTATAAATTCCATTCCATGCTCAGATAGTGAATAGATTTGGTTTATAATACCACAGATGAATAGAAATGCTTGTCAGTTAGAGTACAGCATATACATTTATGTATATAGCAAATTCCTCTGATTATAGAATGCTTAATTGCTATATAAAAAAAAACTTTGATAATTGGAGGTTACTATTATATTGTCTTAGCAAAGTAAATTTAATAACCAAAAAGGGCGTAACATGCCATTACAAGAGATAAGGTTTCAAATTTCTGTAGCTCTCGCTGGGTGTGGGTCAAAGGTGATTCGAATCTGATTTGTGATTGTAAACTCAGCCCGTTGGGGGCTTGATGATTTCCGGACTGGCTGCTGGCCTTATCTGCCCAAACGAGCGTTTCTACACATTGTTTATATTTTTTAAATGTTATTTTGTATATATTCACTTTGCTTTTTTTTTTTTTTTTAGGTCATGAGAACTGCACTTTCCATCACGATCTGGAGCTGGATCACAAGCCACCGACACGGGAGGCACTGCTACCTGATATGGCGCGCTCCTATCGCCTGCTCCTCGGCGGTCTCGGCGAGAATCCCGACAGGCAGGGCCTGATTAAGACACCGGAGCGTGCCGCCAAGGCAATGCTCTACTTTACCAAGGGCTACGATCAGAATCTCGAGGGTAAGTGAAAAGATAGAGTGGCTGAGAGTGGTAGGGAGGGAGCGAGAGGGTCACTCGGTTTATTCTCGGACGCCTCTCAATTTGCATAGGCAGAAACACGCGTGGGTTCATGCATAAACATAAGAGCAATTAGCACCTGAAATGTTGTTGATATTCTCTGTATTTTTTCTTTTTATTTTGTTCTGCCTAATTAACATTGGGTCAGTCATCCTGACTTCGCATGAATCAACTTTTGAGCCAGTCTGACTCTTCCAGGGCATTTCCAAACTAAAACGCTGATAAACTAGTTTTATTTCCTTAGTTTATTATGATTAATTTTAAGTCGTATTGGGTACTTCACCTTAATCAGTGCTTTACATTAATTGCTTACGAGTTGTTGAATTATGTATGCAATACTTACTTAAGTTTAGTTGCTGGTAATGAAATGCCTTATACAGATAGTTAGAAACATATATTTCTATATTTCTATATTCTATATTTATTAATGTTGAGTTTATCCTAATTACGAATACTGCATACATATGTTGTTTAATACAAATATGTTTAGCTTTAAGTGCACATGTTTGCAGACCGGTTTTAAAAATTATCATTTCAAAAGCAGGTTCTACACTTGATCAGACATACAGAATCTGGCACAAGTCAAAGTCACCTTTAAATTGGCAAGACAACAACAATCTTGGACATTAACGAGAGCAAATTGAATCGAGGCATGTTATCAAATCAAAACCCCTTTTTAACATTGGCCAATTAGACATGCAAATTAAACTCCAGCCAAAAAATGTAGTAGCTACGACGAAAGCGTTCTGACATTGAATGCCACTGCCAGGAATTGACAGGAAACGCACTTAAACTTTTTAAATTACTGCGAGAGAGAGAGAGAGAGCGAATGAGTGAGAGAGACATATTGGGAGAGGGAGGAAAATGAAAAGTGAGAGCGAGAGAGCGTGTGGGCGTCAAGTGGGCGCTAAAGCCAAGCACGAAATGTGTGCAAAAAGTAGAGAAGAGTGGGCAGCATTTAAAGCTGAAGTAGTGAAAGCTCAAGCGCCCAATAGAATGGCCAACAAGTGGCGTCACACACACATACACACGCCCACACACACACACATACACACGCCCACACACACATACATATGTGTACACATTAACAGTCAAGTGGAAAACTTCAACTTAAGATTCAGTTATGCCATTCCACACATTGCCACACATTTTGTTGAGCAAATAAATCTAGCATAAAATATGCCAAACACTTAAACATAAAACATAAATCAGCGTCAAAGATTGGCGCCGCTGAGTGGCTCAGTGGTGCTGTCCACTTCCTGAAGGAAATGTATCTCATATCTCTATGCGGTTAATAATTCCTATTGGAGTCTAAAATTCGATTTATGGGGTAATTTTATTTAAGGCAATTTAAAAACAAATTTCGTTTTAAATTTGGTATTGTAAATGTTTTATACCGTTATAGAAATATATTTTAATTAATATATATCAAAGTATCTCATGAATAAGTTGAATGAACTTTAAAAACGGCATTTGAATATCAATTTGAAACGAAATCGGAATTAGCAAGAGGATTGAATATTTTTTAAAATTAAATCAATTTTCGCAGATGTACTAAATGGTGCTGTTTTCGACGAGGATCACGATGAAATGGTCGTTGTCAAGGATATTGAAATGTTCTCCATGTGCGAACATCATTTGGTTCCCTTCTACGGCAAAGTTTCAATCGGTTATTTGCCATGCAATAAGATTCTGGGACTAAGCAAACTGGCTCGGTAAGTCTCTGAGAAAGGGCTGCAGAATAATATTTAATATAAACACATTGTTATCCTTTATATAGCATTGTGGAGATATTCTCGCGTCGTCTGCAGGTCCAGGAGCGTTTGACCAAACAAATTGCGGTCGCTGTGACACAAGCGGTGCAGCCAGCAGGTGTTGCTGTCGTCGTTGAGGGCGTGTAAGTAACAAAAGAATAAATTATTTACTAAATTAATAAAAAAAAAAATAAAATTAAAAAAAATACTTTTGAGAAAAAAAAAGTAATTTGCATCGGCCGGGAATCGAACCCGGGCCGCCCGCGTGGCAGGCGAGCATTCTACCACTGAACCACCGATGCTTGTGGCACGAGCTGCGCTAAGTTTCTATAGAAAGAACAAAGAAGTTGTTAGACACAAATCAAAATCAAATTGTTATAATTAATTGAACTGACTTTGAAATTAATCCATATTTGTTTGTTATTTCAGTCACATGTGCATGGTGATGCGGGGTGTGCAGAAAATCAATAGCAAAACGGTTACATCGACTATGCTGGGCGTATTCCGCGATGATCCAAAGACGCGCGAGGAGTTCCTAAATCTAGTCAATAGCAAATAATAACATTTATATGCCCATTTGACTTGTGTCATTAATTTGTTGAAATTTTTAGTTTTCGTTTAGCTAATTATGCAAAAAATTATATGTACACGAAAGCAACGCGAATTTTTGGTGGTGTTGGTTAGTTTTTTTTATAATAAACGTTTACATTTTGTTCATTTTTTAAACGCAATTTATGGCACATAAATATTTTTTTATATACATATATACATACATAAATACAATAAGGGAACAACTAATGAGACATCATTGCAAACAGTTTAGGGAATTTACAATTAGGCTACAAATTCATAAAAATAATAATCTACTCGTATACAAATTTACATATATACATATTTACCTACATTTACGAACCAATATTTAAATGTATTTAAAAAGAAATTAGTAAACAAATGGAACGTTCAAATTGCTTGTTATATCTATATACAAACATACTTACATATGTTTATTATATGCTTAAAACGAAAAAACAATATAAATATATATTTTAAATATGGTAACGAAGGCAAAATGCAGCCTATAATATTTAAAATAAAATTAAACGAATATGCTCGTTATGCAAATGTTGTTTCTTGCACCCAAATAGAAATTGCTTATATATAAAAATAAATATTTGAATATTGTTAAATTTATGTACATACGCGTCTTTCAATGCATAATAATAAAGTTACCAAACAATCATGGTGATCAATTTAATCCCAATAGAACATTTTTTGTTTTATTAACCCAAAAAAAGTAATGAAAAAGGAAAAAAGCTCGTTGACCTTCTGACCCCGACGTGAATCGAACACGCAACCTTCTGATCTGGAGTCAGACGCGCTACCGTTGCGCCACGGAGTCCTTGTTACGAAGGCCACCAAATGCCGCATAAAACGAATTCCAGGAATTTGCAGCATTTGTCCTTGTTGAAATCAAATGCCTCATGAGTGTACCCAAATTTAAAATTGATTTCATATAACCCGGCCGGTTAAATTAAGAATATACATATGTAAAAATAAATATCCGTTCGAATTTGTTTTTTTATGCCGTTCATTGTATGAAATTACAACTACATACTTATTTATTTGGTTCGTACAATTAAACTTAATTGGTAATCATATACATATATTTATATATATAGAACAAATAGAGGTGATTTTAACTTTGGCGTAATCTAAAATCAACAAAATGCACATATTTTTATTTATTTTTTTTTTGTACAAAGAAACTAGAAACTAGACAGAATGTATAAAAACAAAAAAAAAAATACTGCACGAAGGGAACGAAAACTAAACCAATTTATATATACATTTATATATATATGGTAATACAAATTGCATTTTATTTTACACATTGTACGGCAGTAAGGCTTTATCTGTGCTCCGAATAGTTAACCATCCAATGGAGTTCCCAAATAGACCATAGATACTTCAGTGTTGCCATAAACAGCAGATACTGTAGGATAAAGCTTCTTATCTGGTAAACCTGCAACACAATGATAAAGGACGATTATACAAATAAACAATAGATACTTTCAGATAACGCTTCTTATCTGGCAGACTTAAAAGGGATAATGATGATTTTACAAATTCGGCACTTACCTCTAAACGCTACGCCTAGAAACTCGTAGTTTTTCTCAAACGACAGAGTATTATCATCGCAATCAAGGATTACACGAATGCGTTCCCCAACCTGATATTTGGGTGCATTATTAAGTAACGGATAACTGCCCTGCGTATCACCGTTATGCAATAGATGGTTCTCAACTAGGTTCCAGCCCCAGCTCTGTTCATCGGAGCCCAACAGCGCCACATAGCCATGACATTGAAGTGCTGCCTCCTTTGTGGAAATGCCAATTACAGCCACTGTGCCCAGCGGACCCTCCCAAATCACTTCCCATGCATGTCGCCCATGACGGAATCCAATTTTACCTCGTGCCGCATCCGTACTTTGTGCAACCGGATTTCTGCAAATATGAAGCGAGAAGTTAACACAAAATGTATAAACAATGGTCGTATTGACAATTATCTACCGATGCAGGGTGAATCCGTTGGGCTTAATGTAGACATTGCGGGAGCAATCATTGGGACTCCATGCATTGAGGTACGCTCGCAGCTTAGTTTTGTATGTGGTGAGGGAGGATAACAGGTCTGATTTGACTGCCTCTTTGGGCAGCTTGCGCAGACAGTGCCAACGCCAAACGTCGCTGTTCTCATCATTCAGGAAGTGGTACCAGCTCTTGCACACCTGCGAACATCGATTCAAATCGTTCATCTCCAAATATGAGAATATCGACTCCAACACATTGTAATTGCACAGTGGATCGACCATTTTGTTGTTGCCTAGTCCCACTGTACCCACTGGTGCGTTTTGGCTATATTTTGATTGGTTTGTTGTGCAGACAGTAATCGTTTATTATTTTGTTGTAATTGTTTCACATAAAGTATTATTAAATCCCAGCTTTGACATTTTATAATATCAATTATATGTTTATGACACTATTTGGCAAGAACAGCCGTGCATAGCTATGGATGCTGGACGATGTTATCGATGTTATACCGATATATTGTGATTTATATCGAACAACGATGTTTTTCAAGGCTGCCGATATTCTATGTATTTTACTACTTTTCATCACTGAAAAAAAATCGCGGCAAAAGTAAGATAATTAAAAGCCTGCAAAGGTCCCCGATCAGCGAGTTAGTTTCGATTAAGTTGTATTCAATTATCTCTTTAAATCATTATTATCGGCAATAAATAATTTCCGTTATGTTTTACTTTTATTGTTCATTATGAGCATTAATATTAACTTTCAAAAAATTCGCCATTCATTCGTCAAAAACATCGAAACATTCCGAACCAGTTCATCACTGATCAACCTGGCTCAGACTTGGACAGTTAATTCCTCACATTAAATTCCTTTACTTTTTTTTATTTATTGATTCGAAATATTTAAAACTAAACTTATTACAGCACATTAAACAAATATATATATTTCAATCAAAATTTTGTTTTGTTCGCAAATTCCAATTCAACACCTGTTAACAACTGCTCTGATTTTGATTTCATAACCCTATCGATATGCAACAGTAGCAGTGGCTAGGGATGGCAAAATAAATGTCGAGTTGGCCATATGAATATTGTTGTCAACGACAACAGCATTGTTTACATTTTTCGCACAGTGCTGGGTAGCGTTGAAAATTGAACAATCCATTTTTCAATTTGTTCATGTATGAATGGGCGGTGTCAATATAATTTCAGCTCCAACTATTCATTCCAACTCAAAACATTGAATATCGCCGTTAAATAAAACCATTCTGGGAACAAAATAAGAGTAGATCAATCTTATCTGAATTGACCTTTCGAGATGATCGGACTCGCATATCAGCCAATTTATGATTTGGGTGCGGTTTGGAGTTTTAGCAGAGTGAAAATTCGTATTTCAGAAGTGAAGCATTATCAACTGCATTCCATTGTTATAAGTTGTAGGAATTCGGATCAACCATCAAATGTACAATTTTTTGTTCTTGCCGCTATCAGCATGCACGTTACCCAGCACTGTTCGATTGATGCGTAAATTTGGCGCGTCGAGCCAATCAGCTGATCAACGCGGTGTCTGCCATTTCGCTCGCACTCGCACGTTAGTCGTTTTCGTAGTCGTTGTCGTCGTCGTCGTCGAAAAACCAACGACTTGGTAGAAATTTTATGCATATCGTTCTGCGATTAAAACGAACAATTCTTAAATTCTAAACAGTGCAACGGAAACGTTAGAATTTCTCGATCCTTTTGCAAAAAAGCGCATCAAAATCGAAACACTTGAAGTGCACGAAAAACGCTAGCGAAAAACCCGCATTGAAACCATTTTCTGTGTGTGTGAGTAGAAAAAATGCGCTGCTGGTGCTGGAAACAAAAATGCGCTCGCCATTTTGACTCGCGCGACATCTAAATTTTCACTTGCTGCCATCAAAATAGGCACACTGTAAAGTGCAACAATAAAGGCAATAAGGCTCAAATATTAGCACATCTATTTAGTGCTGTGCAAAGCATATTTAATACACGTGGTTACAAATTGAGCACTGAAAAAATACGGATTTCATCGTAGGCCGCGCCACACACAGATATACACCAATACAGACACACATACAATCATTGACGCACACACACACACACTTGCGGCTGCGTTGATACATTTTGGCGGCGTGTTAGTGAACATTAGGTCTTCCTCTCTACCTCCCCCTGCAACTCCAGAAAGAGGGCCAACAACAGCAAGAGTACTTACTGCTAAGTAAGAAATCCAGAAGGACAACAGGAAAGTAGTCGTGTCGTAGCAGGGTGCAGGCCACCAAGAAGGAAGAATCGCTATCACTACACCTGTAATCACCTGAAAATGGCGCATAGCTCGGCAGCAAATCAGACAACGAGTGGCGCAGTCAAAGCAGATGAAGTCAACTATTTCTTTCAGGATGAACACGGTGAGTCCACAGGCTAAACCGCTTAGCTTAGCGGCTGATAGAAACCATTTCTCATGGCTGACCAGTTAAACAGCTATTTATTACTAAAGTTTGGCACGAATCACGAGCACAAGTTAAAAATTGTATAATAAGCTTAACTCAGCATATAGTACTTAATTTTTTTTTGATTTACAAAAAGTTGCCTTTTAATCTTATGCGTCGCTCGTTTTATTATCAATTTTCAAATGGTAATGGCAGCGCTAATAAACCAATTTCTTGTGCTTTTTTGCAATGTAACGTGACTTTATTTAAATACATAAATTAAGTTGTGTTTCCTTTCTCTGTGATTCATGAAGAACATTCGACAAGAGTGCATTTGACAAATTGACCGACTATGTTGCAGCTTCATTTTGCTTTAATGAATGCGTAACATATATTCTTACACACACATACACACATTGTCGACTTGCGTATTTACGTTAGTTGTGTGGCGGGGGAGCTGCTGCTACTAACTTGCATGCTCGCACACTGGCGCGTAAACGCCATCTTTTTCTTTTTTCGGTTTCCTTCTACATACAATATTTATCGCTTAATACGCTTTAAGCGCATATACAACACAGCAACGCGAGGCAAAACCAACACAGCAACAATAACAGCAACAGCAACTACTACTACTACTACTACAAATGCACAGCAACACGTCAAAAAACAAATAATAAAAAATAAAATCAAGTAAAATCGTTTGGTTTTGTCTGCTGCTGGTGCCAATACACATGCATATACATATATTTATATATATATTGGTATATATTTATGTATGTGTGGGTTTATACATTGCCGGGCAGCGACGACGACAGTCGTTCTTCGCCCAGTTGGCGCTCAGTCAAACACACATTTTATCGCTATTCGCTGACTACAACTACAAAACAGATACTTCCCCATCATACATACACAGTATATACATACATAAATACGTATGTTTTTTTTTTAGTGCCAAACAGCTGATAGCAGCGCAGCAGCCGCCGGCAGCGCATTCGTCGCGCAAATGCGTCTTGTTTGCTTTATTCCTTTTTGCATAATAAATCTAAGGCTTGAGATACAAACATCTATATATGTATGTATATAAACTAAAAAATAAAATACATTCGAGGGAGGTGTAGCAGAATTGCTAAAGCTGCGTGACATTTCGGTGTGTGCTACAAAAAAAGCTGAACAAGCACTCAACACACACACATACACAGAGATGAAAACAACAACAGTTGTGTAGATAGAAAAAAAGCTGAAGCCCAAAATGGGCAAACACCAAACATGTGTAGCGGCGGCTGCGCAGCGGCGTTGACGCCGGCAGAGCTGTTGTTGTTGTTATTGCCGCTCTGTTGACCACCTTACGTACATCCAAATACATACGTAAGCACGTTCGTGTGTGTGTGTGCGCGCATGTTTGTATGAATGGGTGAGCAGCGTCGACCGCACGCCGGCTAACCGGCCTGCAAGGCTGACTGCAGAAGAGCATGTTTGACAGTAGTTAAGACGTCGTGAGTCATTTGTATGTGTGTATGTTCGTGTGTGTTCGTGTATTTGTGTGAGATGGTTGATATTTATAGTTTGGGCCCTTTTTGCGGTTTTGCTGTTTACTCATTTGCACAAAAATATGAATACATGTATGTATGTATTTTGTGTGTCTTCTTTTGCCAAGCTTTCGTTAATATTTGAATTATGCAAATATGTTATCGCAGCAGGTGAATAATTAGCATAACTGACTGATGTAGATGTAAATTGAATGGAGAAAAGCCGGTTACAAATTCCCAGGGCTGCACAGAATACGATCAAGATACATACATATGTATATCGATTCTATTTTATGTATGTATGTATGTGATCGCGTGCGGCTTACATACATAATTGTGTATATGTGTGCGTATGTATTTCTTTCTGTTTACTGCTTGCGTTTTGAGCTGTTTCGGTTTGCTGTTAATGCATCCTTTGCCAGACGACAGTATTTTAGGCAGGCAGCCACACCCCCACCACCACCACCACCCCATATGTCAAGCAGGGAGAATTCTTTCGTTTTCGTTTGTTCTTTGCTCCACGAGTAGCTGTCGCGCTTGCTGTTCTTGTTGTTGTGGTTGATGTTGTCACTTATAGCTCTGTGTTGGTTTTTGCTTTTTGCACTACATTTTCATTTGCTACATACGCAGCGCACAGAACGACACAAATGGAGACTGTGCCTTTGCGTATGTATTTATGTATGTATGAATGTATGTTTGCATATGTGTGTGTATGTATGTACAATGCATGTTTAATACAAACACATGTACATGTATGTATGCTGCTTACATTATTGTGTATGCATTTGAGTCGAAGCAGCCCAACTGAACTTTCGAACGCGTGCATAAAAAATCCTTCATTTCCATTACACGATTCATTCGTTTAATTGTTGTAAGCCATTCATGTATACTTTGTTCTTGCAACGCAACATAAATAAAACCACGTGGTTCAGTTTTTTCTCTTCTAATAATTCGAAAATATACTGGGAATATTTATCGTAACAAATATGTATTTTATGATATTTTATGTGGCATTATTTGATGAGAGTTTATTTCATATATTTTAGGACAAATTGCCAAAGTGCTGAAACCGGTGCAAGTGAAACAATCGCAATCTATGGATAGTTCAAAATCCAGTTTGGTATTCCCTAGCAGCTCAACACGCAACGCTGGCGGCGGCATCGGTAATGTGGGGCGAGTGGGCGCCTTCAGTCAAATGGTAAGTTCTATTAATCCAATCAATCAATCAATCAGTCAACCAACCAGCAGTCAAGTTAGTCAGTCAATACAAATCCACACCTCCTCTCACTTTAGAACACAACGAATCAGGGACAATTTATAAAACTACAGGACAGTTGTATTGCTATTCCAAAAACCGAGAGTAAGTGAAAACAGATTTACCTTGTGATTCTTATTAGAACATTGATATTTTCTTGTTTCAGATATTTCATATACGGCACCTGTGTCAGCGCAGAAGGGTAGCGGAGGTGGTAGCGGTATGCATGAGGTGGTAAATAAACAACTGACATAACTCCCTTCGTGACAAGAATAATCCAATTGGCATTTTACAGATAAAGAGCGACCGATATGTGAAATACACGCCAAATAACGCCATGAAAATGAAATCAAAATTGTAAGTGACTTTGGCAAATCGCATATGTGGCGTATAAGATATATATGTATAAAAACATGAATTGTAATTTAAGGCACACCATACAGAGCAATTCCATGCACACAATGCCCGCCTCCTCATCGTCCGTACAAAGGAAACGAAAGCCAGACAAGGCTGGCAAGGGACTGCGCCACTTTTCGATGAAGGTGTGCGAGAAGGTGCAGGAAAAGGGCAAGACAACATATAATGAGGTGGCTGATGATTTGGTTACGGAAGAACTGAAGAACAATTCATATGATAACAACTGTGATCAAAAGAATATCCGGCGTCGTGTTTATGATGCGCTCAACGTACTGATGGCAATCAATGTTATTTCTAAGGACAAAAAGGAAATACGTTGGATTGGCTTACCCGCCAACTCGGCCGAGGTAAGGCTTCCTGTTTTTGCCTTCTATATGTAAGTGATGCATAATGTTATATCTAATTTCGAATTAAGCAATTTCTGGCTTTGGAGTTGGAGAACAATTTGCGACGTGAACGAATCAAGCAAAAAAATGAAATGCTACGCGAAATGGTTATGCAGCATGTGGCATTCAAAGGTCTCGTGGAGCGTAATAAGCGTTCTGAAAACCAGGGGGTGGTGCCATCTCCGAACTCATCCATTCAGCTGCCGTTCATCATTGTGAATACGCACAAATCGACAAGGATCAATTGCAGTGTTACCAACGACAAGTAAGAAGCATTTTTAACTTCGTCCTTTTCAACTTATATTAATTCGTTATTCATTCTACAAAGATCCGAGTACATATTCAAGTTCGACAATACATTCGAAATGCACGATGACATCGAGGTTTTGAAACGCATGGGTCTTCTCCTGGGTAAGTGGACATCTTTCTTGGCTATCGTCCAATATTTAAACCTGCATTATTTGGATACTTCTAGGATTGGATAAAGGCGAATGCACGGGCGAGAATATTGAACAAGTCAAGTCTTGGGTCCCACCTAACCTGGCCAAATATGTGGAAGGTAAGCTTTTATTCAATACGCTTTTCAGTTCATTCATAGATTATTTCGATTTTATTGTACACAGCGTACGGCACTGGTAAAATGGATCCGATATACGATTCGGATGACGAAGACAACGACTTCAATACGTACCATGAAACAACCAATGAGTCTCAAAGCTTTGCACAACACACACAACGTACCACCGATGTCGAATTCAAGTTGGAGCTGGACGATGATGAGCTTGAGGATGACATCGATTGAGCAGAAGATGATAATGCGGATGTGTCGTGGGCGACGGGGTCCCCTGCGGATGCTGCTGGTTATCTCAGCAATAGCTACGCAGAGGATACATTTAGTTTTACGTTTATTAATGCTTTGTTAGGATTGCCACGCCCATTTAGTTAGGCTGCCAATTCTCACGATTCTCCTTTACCCCACACATCCACACAAAAAAGCATTCAACAGCTTTGATTTTGTTTATTTCTCAATGAGACTTGATTAAATTATATACATAAGCAAACACAAAGAAAACAAAATTAATAATTATAAATATTACTTGGCGTTCAGTGTGTATGTGTATTTTTGAAGATTATTTTTAAGCGCAAAACAGTTAAATTAATTTTCTACTTAAGCTGAAAATTGTATTTTAGTGAAAATATACAAAAATAAAATGCCTGTCTTCTTTTTAGTTGTTAAACGATTGCTGCTTGAACAAAGCAAACAGTTTTTAAAAAGTTTATCTTAAATGTTGTAAGTGTAGAGCAACTTTTTTAAACAATATATTGTACACCAAATCTTTAAAGAGACAGCAATAAAATATATAATAAAAAATATTTTTTAGATCTACAAGTTGCAGTGCAAACTGTAGAGAAGAGCATATATAATATGTATGTTTATTTGCCTAACATTAACAATTTTAAACCTGTTGTTGTTTCACATTTTAAGAAATTCTCAAAAATCGTTCAGCAAAAAACAAATATATTTATATATATACATATATATATATATATTATATGTAATACATATACATTTAAAAGTAAATGCGGAATAATCAACCTACCTATTTAGTCATAATAAAATTAAAACTTAATGCATTGATATAAATTTCTAGAATTTATATAAATATATTATTGAAATTACATCAAATAACAACAAAGAAATGCATACAAATTTAGTAGAAACGTGAAATATGTACATTTAAGAAGTCAGAGTAGTTGTGTAATAAATTTAAAAATATATTTCATTTTGAAAATGGGTAATCGATAAAAGGTAAATCAAATACAAATAAAATCTATAAGCATACAACAACATACAAAAACCAATTATATATATAGGTAACAAAACTGAATACATATTGTAAAATATGATAAAAAAAAACCAATGTTTTCAATTATTTGGGGCGAAATAATAACATTAAAACCACTTTTTATAATTAATCCATTATACTTTTTTTTATTATATTTTAAAATGATTCGTGTCTTTGTATTCATTTTTTTTTAGGTTAGTAACGAGTCAGATAAATACTTTCAAGCGCACATCCGAAATACCAAAGCGAACATAAATTTGTATACAAAAAAAAAAAATACCATTTTGGTAGGGGGGAACTGCATTATAAACACAGATAAATTCATTTAAATCCTTACTGACATTGAAAGCATATATTACAAATGGGAAATGTAAGAATGTAATTATTGAGCAAATTAAATAAGCTTACTAACGAAACAGTATGAAGGTGACGCCTTTATTCTTCACAGCAAATCCTTTGTCCTAAAGCTCAGTGGTTAACGCTGCTCCTCACCTCAGGCAAACCCATCTTCCAGCCCAGTCACTGCCACTGTGGATGGCGGACCCAGCGGCTGCTGTTGCTGGCATGCCAAATTGAAGTCGTAGTTCATTTGTTGGTCAAATGGCGGGTTGGGGAATGCATTTGCTGACAGATTCATCAGCTCCGGCTGTGGTTGTAGTGGTGGCTTAACGGATTCCCGTTGCTCCTGTCGTAACTGCTGCGGTGATTTCACATAATTGAGAGGAATTACGCCTGAGCTCTGACCGTTTATGGATGCGATGGCCCAGCCTGAATTTAAAAGTTGGAGGGTTTGCTGTATCTCACGCGGTGCCACTTGTACAGTCTGACCAGAACGTAATGTCAATTCGCCCTGGTTGCGCGCCTGAAAATCGTAGACTGCTTGCGTCTGAATTGGGGCGATCCACTTGGCCGGATTGCGAGCTGTTATAATTGAATGGGTATTATTACTATACAAATATGAAAATAAGGAACTTATCTCATCCAGCTATATTTAAATTAGCTGGTTGAGAGCAAAGTACTCAGATTAGATAAGCGAACCTTCTTCTTGCGCCGTGTTTGTGACGGTGCCCAGTAATTTCATTATGAGGTAAGGTGCGGTAAAGATGAAACTAATGAAAGCTAACACCGGCCATGGGGATGTGCTTTTTCGTGGAGGATGTGGTGCACCTCCTTGTTGCATGTTATTATCGTTAAGAGCTTCGGCAAACGCTTTCTTGAACGCCTCCGACGATGGATCCAAATCCGACACACGCAGCCAATATAGTATTCTAAATAAGCACATTGTTAATAATTGTTATTTCATATAGCTGACAGGTATTTACTTCCTGTATATCCATCTCAAGCTGCGAAAGATGGCAAACGATGTCCAGAACTGTCCGAAAACACTGCGCAAACGTCCAAAGTTGGAAGCCACGCCAAGAATTGCACGAAAGGAACTGGTTAACGCGAAGAATGTCGAATCCAGCATGGATGCAATATTCCCGATAGCCGACACCAGCGATTCGATACTTTGGAATGCGGGACGCGAGCTTGCCTCAGCCATTTGTATGAAACGCTGTTCAGGATCGCTGGGATTCATGTTGCCATATCTGCTGTATCCACCGTAGCCACCACCGCCATAGCCACCCATACCATAGCCACCGTAGCCACCACCATAGCCACCACCATAGCCACCACCGTAACCACCACCAAATCCACCTCCATTGTATCCACCAATACCGAGTCCATAGCTGCCAACATTGCCATATCCTCCACCATAACCGCTATAGGAGCTCTGTTGTTGTTCAAAGGGTGACTGTGGAACGGGAGGGGGCGCTGTCAGGGACCGCACATTGCCGTAGGGCGTGGCTAGCATAGGCGACTCGTTTATAATTGCGCTACGCAGATTGTTGTCCATTTTGTGGCTGTTGACTGATTAAATTTTGCTTGAATGAACTTTGGTCAAGTGTTTAAACCTTGATTCCACTTACCTGTGCACTTTGGTTTATTAATTGATGCTTACTCAATTGCTGGCTTGTATGTAGCTGTTATAGTACTTTTATTTGCACCCAGTATTTCTTCTAATTCTTGTTAGTTACAAAATAATAAGAAAGAGGTAGTGTTTTTATTAATTACTTTTTCTTTATGGTGTCTTAATCGATAAGTGGCGACATTATATTACGCCGATACAAATCTATCGTGCTGTATTTGCTGTCTTGGTATTTTTGGCAATCGAATATATTAAGAATATATTTATTAATATGGCATATGCTTAGAGCCTTGGCAATTTTTTATTTCAACTTAAGATAGGCTCAGATTACTGAAGTGATTAAGGGAAAAATTCATTAAAGATTATGCTATTTGTAACCGTTACCAGAATATATTTTCATATCGATATTCAGATTTAGTATTTTTAGTAATATGTTGAAGGTGTGGCAACTCAGTAACATAATATTGAGCACTCCAAAGAATCGAATATCAACAAAATCAGTGTAAATAAGTTGTTGTTTACGGAGGTAGCAGAGCAAATTCCAAATAAAATTCCAATTCAATTATTATCCAGCCATAATGGCCAGTAGCAAGGAATTGTGCTTACGTGAATGGGCACCGCTTACCGGCATCATGGAGCTCATTCCAATAGCTCGGCGCGGTTTTTTTCAAGCCAATCTAAATATTACTTGCGTGGATGCCGTTGAAGATTTCCTGGCGTTGGGCAGCGATGCAGGAATTGTCTTTTGGTATAATCGCCGTTCGGGTGAAATGCAAAAGCTCAAAGCGGAGGTGAGTACTTACCCACATGACTCACAGCCAGTTGTTGCGTGTTAATCACTCATTATGTTTTTTATGGGTGCTTCCCCTGCCCAATCCACAATTTTAAATAGGTTGCCACACGCATAACGTGCGTTAAAATAGTTAATTCCGTTGAATATATGGTTGCAGCTGGCAGCGCTAGTGGTCAGGTAAGTGTTTTTCAAATACAAAAGGAACTGCCGCCGGACTTGGATTTGGTCGCACCCTGCACAAGGAACAAACCCGTTGAACGCTACACCATCAGAGACTTGCATCGTTGTGTGGTCAGCTGCTGTGAGTGGTCCAAGAATGGCATGAAGCTATATTCGGGCGATAGACAGGGCGTCGTTGTCCTTACCGAATTTGACTATCAAAGGGTACGTGCTGAGATCAGTAATATTATCACATTTTTTTAACCAACTTTTATATCCACAGCACTTAAGCAAATCTCTAGAAATACTCAGCGAAGCTTATGAGATTGTCCAACTGAGCGTGCATCAGAGCTACTTGCTGGTGGCGACACTTTATCGCTGCATTGTTTGCCGATGTGATGCCAAGACCTCAAAGTGGCAAATCACCCAAGTGGGCAGGAAAGACCGGAAGCAGCTAATCGACTGCGGTGGCGTATTCCTTAAGAAAACAGCGACGTCGAACGAAAGCTTGCCACAGATTATTTGTGGTCGGCCAGGGCTGCGCTTTTGGATTGCCGACACCATTGGCAATGTGTCCAAGACGATAATATTCAACGAGGCCGTCCTGCAGAGTCCTGCTTGGGAGATACCCCTACTCAATCCCAAGCAGCGCAATCAGCCATCTTCTATAATGGGAAGCAGTGATGCATATGTGGCTAGCAAAAGCTTTCGAGAACTGGATTTGTACGATGGCCAGGATACACTGTTAGTTACCCACGATGACGTCACAGTATATATCCTGAATCTCGAGCGTCTTAAAGTTGAGGCTGTCGCACGCGGATTTCGCAAAATCCTCGACTTTTGTGTTTGTGGCAAAGAGATCTTTGTGCTCGAAGGAGAACGTTCGCTGCTGCGTCTGGGTCCGCTGCCGGAACGACCAAATAAAACGGCTACGGTTATATTTAATCCACTGCTGCCACCACCTCTGCCCATGTTGGGCGCCTCACAGTATTCCAAACTGGAGCTTGAGTCCCCGATTGAGCTGGAGCCGGCATTTAACTGCGCTGAGGAGTGCTTTGAATTGCCGGCCATCGAAAAACTTGATTTAAATGTTCCCATTGAGCTGGCGGTAGAGTCACCGATGGCGCAACAGAAGCGTCGTTTGGAGATCTTTCAGCGCATCGGTGAAATGGATTTTGAACAGTCCATACTGCACACCAGCGGCTCACTTAACCAGAAGAAGCGCAGCAAGCAAGCAACTGCCACTGGAGGAATTGTGGAAATTGGACAGGAGACCTACGAGCGTAAATTGCCGTTGACCAACGCAGCAACCCTAATGGACGCCAGTTACTGTCAATTAGAAAAGTGAGAATAATACATTAGCTGATCCAGTTTGGCATCAATTAACTTGATTTTCTGTTTCAGCAACGGCTTGGTCTCTCCAGTTGATATTAAAAGCGCCTTCTTACAGCATCTGCCAGATGTTATGACTCCAACAACGTTACAGAAAACGGTTGCAATGAAGGCCAAAACGTTAGCTGACGAGCTGGACTTGCCGGAAGTGCATTTGAGACCGGTTAGCTCGGAGGAGCTTCGCACTGCAAATACACCAAAGCTAAGCGAATCATTGATAAATTGCTACCCCACCAGACTGGAGGAGGTCAGTGTACAGACAACGCCGGTGAAGAAGCAGCTGTCGCTGAACGATGACGCCTCAGATTACAGCGCAGGGCAGCCCGTTGATGGTATTTGTGCAGTTACCTCAAAAGCGCCACTGAGTTTTGTGAATACTCAACCAAATGCGGAACCGGAATATAGCAGCTTTCTGCCTGCTTTTCGTTGTGCTGCCAATCCACTCAAAAAGCAACAGACACCACCCGCTTCCGGCGATTCCAACACATCCAGCGAATGGGAGTTTTTAGATAACTAACTGTAACTGTAGCCAAGTATTATTTACAAAGTTTAATTTGTTGAGTTTGATTTTCGTTTATAGTTCAATGCACTATTTTCTTTTCTTTTTTTTTTTGTTTAATCTTTTTATTTGTGTTTTGTGGAACAAGTTGTGTGCTTTAAATTGTGATGTGTTAATGTTACTAAATTTGTATATATTGTTAAGCATAAATAAGTTAAAATTAGCTTTACCACTGCAGTGTAATATATGAATCTCAGTCTACGGTTTTAACAGTCACCTGTGAAATGCAATTCAACAGCTTTTTTTTGTTAAATTTCTTTTATCGGCTCTTTGCAAAGCTTTAGTATATAAGTACGAGGTCATAATATTTACACAAAATCATATTTATTTCATTCAAATGTAAACGCTTATTCATTGCACAAGATCCAGCCGCAGGAAATGAATCCCGCTGATAGCCACGTGGGGCGCCACTTGGCGATTTCCATGGCTAAATGCAAACATGTGCATGATACTTGATACAGAATTGTTTAATAGTGTTTTCTGATATCGATGTTGTGGCATGTGAGGGAAACGAGACGCCCACAATCGTCCGGCTTTATGTCTGCCGATGATACCCAGAATATATATGTATACACTTAAAAAATTTATATTTATCAAAATTTAATAATAATTTAAAAATGGTCTAAAATTGAAATGATTTGTTTAACGATCAAGCTAACAGTTTGTTTAATGAAATCTCACAAAAATGTAGCGGCTTAGAAACTCTATTACCAATAAGTATTCGATTCGAATGGATAAGTTTTACATCGA
Organism: Drosophila kambysellisi; assembly: GCA_035042185.1. Classification (NCBI taxonomy): domain Eukaryota; kingdom Metazoa; phylum Arthropoda; class Insecta; order Diptera; family Drosophilidae; genus Drosophila; species Drosophila kambysellisi. The sequence continues at coordinate 10,107,840 of JAWNLS010001251.1, forward strand.
AATTGTGTAATTATGCAATTTAAAACGTCGCGAAGCTTCGAATGGATCTCTATGCTGCTCAGTACTGAAATTCAAGCCAATCCAACTTTATCTATATTTATAAACAAATTGTAATTTGAGTGCAGTTTGGTTTCAATTGGCAGCAATGATGGAAAGTTTTACAGATTGTGACGCAACGTATGCATCTAGAAAATTCTGATGAGAAAGAAAGTTGTTATACTTAAGTACAATAGCTATGATTGACAACCTTGAAAAGCTGAAGCCACTGAAAGGCGCTCACATTTCATTTCATTTGTTCGGCAACAAAAATTTTCCACTAACTAGGCATTGCCCATTGATTGAAATTGAATTACGAATACAATCTTAACCATAGTCATAAATGGGACCGCTCTGTTCTCGAGTTTAAAGAGGAATCAACCAATGAAGCCGAAAGAGGAAATTAGGTGTTCCTTCAATTGTGTATTGTTTGATTGTCTTCGGAGAATGTTTGCTCTTTTATTATTTGACTTGAAAGAAATATTGAGTAAGAAATACATATAACAAGTTAGTTAATATAAATAACAATTGTTTTATTATAAACACATTTTTGTATTTTAATTAGATATAAATAAAGATTTTAAAAATCATAGAATAATAATTGATATTGTATTGTATTTTATTTAGGAGAGAGTACATTATCATCTTAAATTACACATTGTTGCCTTGTTTGATTTCTTACTTTATTTGAATTTATTTTTCTTTCCGATTAGTTGATTAAGCTAAGCGCACATTCTCCTTTAGAAGCTCATTATAAGTTTTGTTTTGCGGTTTTTGGCCAACTTTTGCACCGCCTTGTGGTGGGGGATCCAAAACCAAAAGCTTTTACTGGACTCAACTGAAAATGACACATACACATACGCACACGCAAGCAAACACACGCACACTTATACAAACGCACACACATGCATCGTCCATTCGCTCGCGCTCTCTCTCTCTGGCTTTAGACTCTCTGTGTAAACGATGAAGCCGGCAATTTGTCGGTAGCAAATTCTCTTTAAAAAAGCCGCTGCGGTAAATAAAAGCGGGCGCATCTTGCTCTTTTGCTCATTTGGCGGCGAACATTTGCTTTGTGCAGACCCCAATTTGAATTCGCGAATGAACAAAAGCAAGGAGTGAGGGAGTAAAGCAAAAGTTAATCCTGTAACAAAACAAAATACACGCTTAATCATAAACAACAAGTGTGCACGCTAGTGAAGGGATAAAGCCCGAGTGACGTGGGAATAACATACAAAATAAATTGACTATATACGAGCATCCAAAAAAAAAACCCGAAAATGAAGCCAACAAAGAACTCAACGCTGGAAATCATATCGCCAAAGGTACACGTGGACGATGATTTCATTGAGACCGACTATGAATATCAAACATCGCATGTGAAGCGCACAGCAGCGGGGCAACTGCAGGTGAGTTGACGACCTTCTGGATACACTACATCCAGGAAAATAATGCTTACGTAGAGCAGTTATTGATTTCAACGAAAGACACTTAAAAATAGATTGCAACAGCTGCATAAGGATTGAAAGAGCTTAAGGCAATTGTTGCGAATGACAAACAAAAAAGGGAATAGTTTTTTAGATTATTTATGTAGTCTGCTGTTTTTCTATTTCTTTCTTAAATAAAGCATTGGAGAGCATTACAATTTTATTGTCTAGCTAATATTCTGACCTTCACATTGAAATTGTATGTCAGCCAAAGATAAACTATTCTCGATTATTCTCCAGCTGCGCGAAAGATAGTAATAAAACAGATATACATATGTTCATAAAATATAATAAGTACATGCGGAAAAAATATTCCATTAATTAGCATTCCGTGCGGCTGGAAGTTTATTAATACCCTCGTACAATATGCCCTATTTGTATGCAGCAAGAGAAAGGAAGATAAAACCAACAAAATTGGTACAGTCGAATAATTTGTGGTTGCCGGATTAAATACGTATACATATGTATGTAGATTTTTTCATATATTCATACATATTTATGTATTGATTGTCGCACACATTTTCCGAAACAGCTGATAAAGCACAGTTGAATCGCTGATAACTGTCCATTCCCATTTTTCCTCTCATTTCCACATACATGTACATATCCATATCAATGGACTTTTGGTGGCGTGTTTCCTGCGAACAATGCGCACGCGTCGACTATGATACCAAGAACCAGAATAATTGTGTTTGCGTTGTGAATTTGATACGTCACTTAATCAGCTAAGCAAATATGTACATAAATATGTACAAATATATAAATATATATGTGCTTATACGTCTGTATGCAAACATAAACAAGTCTTCTGTTTAGCTTTCTTTCCCCGCCTTCTTGTATGCAGCAACAGACACTTGCTGCACTTCCTCGTTTCCAAGGTCAATGTCAGGGGCTGATGTGCCCAGCTGACAAGGTCAAGAGCAATCATAGACCGACTCCCTGTTAAGAGCAAAAACATGTTGCTCTTATTTGGCCAACACCTTAACCCATTTGTTAACGAACTTTGTTCCGTCCACATTTTAATAAATTCATGCTGATTATTATGGATTATTTATTTAAAATATTTCACATGTGTATATTTCTTTATATGTGATTAAATTTTCACATGTGTTTCTTAATTAGCCGGCCGGCAAAAAGATAACAATAAATGCTTATAAATTATTTATACGTTTATCATTACATACATATTTATAAAAAGTTGCGAGCTAATGAACACGTCGCAGACAAGAATCAGTTGATATATAAAATCAAAAATACCACACCGATTTCTGTATACACTTGCTAATAAAAAGCTTAAAAGCATCAAATTAAAATCTACTTATTTTCATTGCATATTCGAAAACATAATGAAGATGTTAGAAATATTCTTAATATATATATATTAATTTTTTTAATTTTTCGTAATATTAGAAAACCTAAAATCTACATTAATTTTTTGTTTTTGATTTTTTAATGCATGAAATAACTAAACTAACTTAGTTCCTTGGGTTGGGTAAAATAGTTTTATGGCAGAGATTATGAAATTCGATCGGTCTTTGGGACACGTTAATAAAAATCACGCGATCGCTAAAGTCGCTTAGTAACTCTTGGGTGGCCTGGCATCTGTTACCGGTCTGGCGTTGGATGATAAGAACGCCAGTAGAACAAGTGCTATTTTATATCTATGTGGTTTTGGCTAGGAATTAATTAATTCTGATATCGCCCCGATTTCTTTGACAGGTGCACCCGCAGACAACGTCGCTGAAAATACGAACAGCACGCCATGTGCCCAAGTTGGGTGTCATGCTCATTGGATGGGGTGGCAACAATGGATCGACGTTGACAGCCGCCTTGGAGGCGAATCGCCGACAGCTGCAATGGCGCAAGAAGACTGGAGTGCAGCAGGCCAATTGGTTTGGTTCGATTACCCAGGCATCGACGGTCTTCATTGGATCGGATGAGTCGGGCAGCGATGTGCATGTGCCGATGAAGGAACTGCTGCCGATGGTTGAGCCAAATGACATTGTTGTCGATGGCTGGGACATAAGTGGCGAGCATTTGGGCGATGCCATGCGACGGGCCGAAGTTCTGGACGTTGCTCTGCAGGATCAACTCTATGACCAACTCTCGGCGTTCAAACCGCGTCCATCCATCTACGATCCAGATTTTATCGCTGCCAATCAATTGGACCGCGCCGATAATCTCATCAAGGGTACCAGACAGGAACAGTACGAACAGGTGCGTCGCGACATCCGTGACTTCAAGAAGACAAGCGGCGTGGAGACCGTCATTGTGCTCTGGACAGCGAATACGGAGCGTTTCAGCGAAGTGAAGAAGGGTCTAAATACGACCAGCCAGGAGCTGCAAGCCTCGCTCAAGGCCAACAAATCGGAAGTGTCGCCATCGACCATCTTTGCCATGGCCAGCATTGACGAAGGCGTAAGCACCCTAAAATTATGACTGCTGGACTTTTTACCCATAGTTCTCCAAATAACTCCCTCCGTTCAACTCTTTTTTGCAGTGTACTTACATTAACGGTTCGCCACAGAACACATTTGTGCCTGGTCTGATTGAGCTGGCGGAGGAGAAGCAGATCTTTATTGCTGGCGATGACTTCAAGTCGGGACAGACAAAGATCAAGTCGGTGCTGGTGGACTTTTTGGTGGGTGCCGGCATTAAGCCCGTTTCCATTGTCAGCTACAATCATTTGGGCAATAACGATGGCAAGAATCTCTCCGCTCCCCAGCAGTTCCGCTCCAAAGAGGTTTGTTTTGTAGCTCGACCTGAAAATGGGATTGCAATTAAATATCCATTTTACAGATATCCAAGAGCAACGTAGTCGATGATATGGTCGCCTCGAATAATGTGCTGTATAAGCCCAACGAGCATCCGGATCATGTGGTTGTCATCAAGTATGTTCCCTATGTGGGTGATAGTAAACGTGCCATGGATGAGTATACCTCCGAGATTATGATGGGCGGACATAACACTCTCGTCATACACAATACATGCGAGGATTCGCTGCTGGCCACACCGCTCATTCTGGATTTAGTCATCTTGGGCGAGCTGAGTGCCCGCATTCAGTTGCGCAGCGCCGAGCGAGATGCGGCCCCTTGGGTGCCCTTCAAGCCGGTCCTCTCGTTCCTCAGCTATCTGTGCAAGGCGCCACTGGTGCCGCAAGGAGCGCAGGTGGTTAACTCCCTCTTCCGTCAGCGTGCGGCCATTGAAAACATATTGCGTGGCTGCATTGGACTGCCACCAATATCACATCTAACCCTGGAGCAGCGGGTAAGAAATCACATAAGGGAAAACTGGTTAATCCGAGCTAAGTTGGGGTGTTTAAGCTTATTAGGATATGACACGGGCAAAGCTGGATATTTTCTTATGATGATATATATATATATATATTAACGTAACTCGTATCGTTATTGCCTTTTGCAGTTTGACTTTGCCAGCATTACTAATGAGCCACCATTGAAGAAGTCCAAGCTGATTGGCCAGAATTGCGCCGTGGAGTCCAAGTCTAAGCTGCATGCCAATGGACACAGCAATGGCACCAAGCTGGCCACCAATGGCAATGGTCACTGAGTGGACTTCAAGTCACTGGATTGTGTGAAAAAAGAAAACAGTAGAAAATATATAAATATATATCTACATATATGCAATAATTATGTATATCTACGTATATATGTATGTGTGCTAACGAGTATATGTACTTGCTAAATTACAAACTAGAATTAAGTTACAACTATCAAATAAAATTTAAAAAAAAACTTACAAAAATTCATATCCGTTGTATTGAGATATTTTCTATTTTATATATACAATATATGTATGTATATATCTATCTGTACCAATCTGTTTACAATTGATGCGATTGATTGCCAGCATTTCAGAATTTTTCAATTTATTTCTCACATTAGCGTAATTTTAGACATATGGTACTTTATATACAAATATATAAATATTTAGATAGAACGAATTTTTTGAGATATTACTCACTTTATCTGTTATTTTATTTGAATTACATTTTGGAAATTATGGAAACATAATGTATGTTCAGCCTAAAGGCATGCTTGAAAAAATGTAACTAGACTTAACTTGAGGTAGACTATTCTATTTTCACAGATTGTTTTCAGCTTGTTCTGCCACAACTTTGTCGAAGGCAAAGATTGAGCAGATTATGATTATATATTCTGTGAAATTCGATAATCATGAATGTCATACATGTGCTCATATAATAGGTATTTCGATTAGCTCAATGCGTTGTCTTATCGTCAAATAATATGAATCAGTAATTTAGTTTATTGGGTGCTTTTGTTGCGGACTCATGAGCTAATGACTCATTACTTACATACGCTGGTATATGCCTAGTTCCAATCCGGGGTACCCCTAAAAACCATTTATTATATTTGATTGATAAGATTATCACATTGAATAAGATGTATTTCCAGAGTAATAATTGCCTCCTGCCTCACTGTGACAGCCCCAATTCACATGTTGTATGGTCCAAAAACTCTTCTTTCCACAGTGACAATTAATTATGAGACAACATTAAATGTCGAACGGCAATTGAACAAATGCGAAAGGCGCCTAATTGAATGCCTTAATGATTATTTGGACGTTAAATGCCGTTCAATTTATTACATTAATAGTCTGTCATATAGCATACATACTTAAGAAATGTATATGTGTAATTAAAGGTGCTTCGATCCACTGCAAATGTAGAGCTAGCCAATGGCCAGAAAGGCGTAGCTCAACGTATACTAAAAGGCTTGGCGTGTCAATGTCAAATAGTCAGACTGACAGTTCCCGAGAGTTTATCCATGCACTACGGAAAATCATAAAGTCTTTTCACAGTTTTGTTTCGAATAAAACTTACGACATTTACTATGCATTTTATTACTTTCCTATTGCCAAAGAATTAATATCTGGTTGATCTAGTTTGATATTCAAATTTATTTGATTGCAATATTTTTTGTTGTATGATATTTTTTTCTGTTCGGTTAATCAAATTATAAGCCTTGATCAGGGTCATTTAACATTTTATAGATATTTCTTATAGATGACACAAAGTAACAACACATTTCCAATAATGAACAAATTTTCTGAAATTTAATAATTTTTTTTTAAGTGTATATGCTATCAAGCGCATATGTATATGGATGTTTGTCTGTGTGTGGAGACTCATAAATTTCGAAACACAGTCAAAGGTGTGTCCCTAGGGCATGTAGCTTTGAAGGATTTGCCATAATTTCGACCAGGAAAAACTATAACATGCTTAAGGAACTGTGGCTCGCGTGCAAAAATGTCAAAGGACACAGATATATGAACGGAAATTGGTGTTCATACACACGTGCCTTCCAGGACGACCTCCCCCTCGTCTAATCAGGTCTCAAGGTTGTTAAGGCGACCTTGAAGGATTCTATGGTCAACACGTCCAACACGTGCTTCAACTCTAGACTCTATTTACAGCTGAGTTTTAATTGATTGCAATTATTAACACATTATGGATTGAAGCTAAAGATTTGCATGTAAATCTCAGCTTATACCCTGTGACAATACTGCACATTCGTAAAAAGGGTGTATTACTGTTCAGTGTACTGAAGTCAACTGAAAAATTTATGTTTTCCATAATTTTCTTTAATGACAGGTAATCTACTAGCAACGAACTTTCAACAAGATCAGGTCTACTTGATTTACCGGCCTTTGTGTGGCTTGCTATGTTGAGCAACTCTTTTACATTGAAACTTAAGTCGGATACCTTAAAAGTGACATTTTTATCCATTGTAGATACAGTATTGTTGCTAATATGCTTTTAATTGCAAATTCCGCTTTGATGTTTTCCACTTCATTTCATATTCGGAACATAACCCACACAACTTTGCATTAAAAAGAAGATTCAAACATATGACAATTACATACACTGATAAGCTTAATTATCAAGATGGTGTATATTTTCTTTTTCCAAGTAAATTAATGAATACAATATAAATAAAAATTAATCTTCTATGAAACATTTTGACGACCAAATCTGCTGAAGCAGAAAGAGAACGAACACAAGAAATTACTACTCTTTGCAGTTGAAAAATGTTTAGAATGCTGACTCAACTTTATGCTCGATATCGCCTAACTTCTACAAAAAATCTTTATGTATGCCTTTTTTTTATGTACATTGTAAGATTGTAGATTGTAGATTGTAGGTTGTGGATGAATAATATTTATTTCACATAATTTTATAATGGATACAAATCGGCAAAACCCTCGTTATAATCTATTATTGCAATATTTTCTCTGCGTAAATTAAACGTCAAAGATTAGCATATCTGAGGCACTTTGACAGGATTTGACAGCTGATAAGGTGTGTAGATGCAAGTGAAACAACGCTTGATGGTTGGCTCCCACCAAACTAACAGTAAAGGCACAAACAGTTAATCTTATCACCGTTTATCGGCCGGCAAAGCTTGTATACTAAGCACGATAGTTGGGGCAGCGCAGTTCGCGTCGCTGTTGACGTCGTTGTTGTTATTCCTTCAAACCATTTGGCGCTCTCTTTCAATTTGTCAGTTGCGAGTTGCTTTGCGTTGTGTACGGTCCGTTATTCGTTTCGTTGGAAAAGAAGAACATCAATTAAGTATACGACGCGTTCACGCTGCCGCGAATATTGCTAAATAATAAATTGCGGTTTGTTAAATTACAGTTAAATTTGAACAAATCTAGAATTCGCGACTGAACATTACTAACGTTAGGTTTACAAGAAAAGGAATTATTAATCCTTGGTATGTGTATTTGAGTATTAACCGATAATGCTTTAATAAACTCGATATAATCATTAAATTTAGATAAGATGTCTTCGTTTCGAACTGATAATAAAACAAAACTATTATTTGGAAATCAGAAGAAAATACGCGTTTTATCACTCTATATTAACTCTGAAATTTAATTCAAAAAATCATTAACAAAATTTTGATATTACAATTTATTTGATTGCTAAATTCTTTGCTGTTTGCTAAAGCAAGACTTTTTGCTGTTTTCGGTTAATCAACAAAGTTAATCAGCAAAAAAAGCTGTAAACCTTCTTTGGCAAGCCTCGGCCAATTCAGAAATCAGTCAAAATCATACAGCTATAAAATGTGTTAGAACTAGCCCCAATAGATAACATTTCATAGATAAAAGTACATCACCGAGCTGCAAGCAAACATTACAAAGTAACAACATGTTAAAACTAACAAGTTTTGTTAGGTGCTGAAATACTAGACCCCATTTTAATTGACCTAGCTTTAGATGTAGCGAAAACCCAAAGCCTTATCCCGAAAGCAGACATGTCTATATACATATATACGTATGTGTGATAAATAAAAAAAGGCCATACCCACAAGTACAGCATATAAGATTTGAAAATAATAACGCTAGAATATATGTGAAAATCGAGAGTTCCTATATGCCTATTAATCAATGTGACGGAATAGAAGCCTGTCGCATGAGTCAGCGATTGCGACTACACTACATATTTATATTTTATGTATATGTATAAAGTGGTATCTGGCCGGTACACCTTGCTACCATGTTTAGTATGGGGCTTACCACAGACTTTGACAAACGACCGACATGGCCCGGGACCGCGGCATAAAGTGCGCTCTATCACTGATAGTATAGCGATAAGTAATAAGTTTACAAGTATCTTTAGTTAAGTTCCCAAATACAAAAACATATATTGACATATGTATGTGTACGTGCAATTATTTTTACTATGTGCGCTTTTTTGTTTTAATTTGTATGAAAAATTTTATTTGTTTGGCGTTACGTTCACAATGGCGCGTAGACAAGAGTTGAATCAGAACCTTGCAACGAATGGAACATACATATATAATATATAATTAAGGATGTTGAGTTCAATTTCAATTATTTCGCAATAGATTTGTGCAGTCGATCGACCTAGTAGAACATCTGGTAGATATTCCATGGAATGCTGATTATGCATATTTTAAATAAAATAGAAGAATAGTGTTTGTGCTGCAGCTGAAGTGGATTCGATTGTTCTATGGGAATAAGTGGATTGCAAATTATAGCAGCTTGCAACAATTCACATGCTCAATTGGCTGTAATTACTAATCGAATTGTTGCACTTATTACATAAGCAAATTACTAAGGTAACTTGAACTTGCGATATGCAAGGACTTAAAGTTCAATAAATATTAAAACAGGTAGCTGAATTTTTAGTTTAGTTTTATTCAAGGTAATTTAACTTTGGTTTAACACAACTCATTGAAAATGTAACATGGGTTATATCTAATCTTAGATTAGAAAATATGTTCCGAAATAATCAACTACAAGTCATAATTCAAATTGATAATCAAAAAATTTAACTCTCATTATCAAATTACCGTATTAATAAACCATAAATAAAAGAAAACTGGCTCACAATGGTTAGCGTTAACTTATCTGCAACTTTCTCATCCACTTCCTTTGCACTCAACTTGATTATATTTGTTAATACCTGAGCGAAAGATACTTTTGTATGAATAGTTTTTCATAAATAGTAATTCTAAATAATATTTACCGTTCGCAGCAATTTTAACATCGTAAACTCTAGAGTTAAATTGATTTATTAGCAAAAGTATACGAGTTAAATAATCATCATGACGTTATAAAATAACTTACATTTATAAATTTGCAAATAATGCTATCAAAAATTATCAGTTTTTTGTGTTATTGCCTGTAGTTGAGAATTATTAATGATTTCATAATGCTATTAGCTACATTACAACAATTAAAAAGTTAAGAATCTACAACCATATTAAACTAATAATTTACTCATGCACTACTTTTAGTTACAGTTGGGAACTTGGAGCTCATCAAAATGCATACTCTGAACGAGACAACGGAGCAACGTCATAAATTCACTGTGAAATATCGTCAGGAGTACTATGATCTTTCCAACTTTATGCACAAGCATCCGGGTGGCATAAATACGCTTAAGGGTCTCAATCAGACAGATATGACAGCTCGTTTCCTGAAGGCACCACCACATTCCGATGCAGCCATGTACATGATGCGGGAATACAAGATAAGTCCACAGGAGGGTAAAAAGAAGACAAAGGAGAGACCAAGTGCAGCCAAGTTAACAGAGAACGGAATTGAATTGCTGGAAGAACCAAAACAGTCAGCGGAGGACAGCAACAATAATCACATGGACGAGAGCATGGAGGTATTTGCAATATGATATGTATTTTATTTGATGTTGCTCTTCACTCTCATAATTTTTATTGGTTTTTTTTTTTGGGTTAGCGGGGAGGGGGGGGTGGGGCGTTAGTAGTTTGTTCTGCTGTTCTTACAGATTGTTCTCATTTAAAAAATATAAATAATATTAACACAAAAACGACTAGGATTGATCCATATCCTCAATATATTGATATTGATAGTTCAGATAATTGATCCAGTTATCTAATGAAGCTTTAAAGATCTCGCGATTTTGGGGCTCTCACATAGACCTTCTGTTTGGAGTAGATACGTATATCATCCTCAACAACAGTAAGCTCCTTATCAATCTCGGCCCTACGTCTGCGCACGCGGAGCGTTTGTGCGGTCATTGGCATATGATTTAGCTCGTTGATCAGCATATCAAAATCTAAAATCATCAATTGAATATTACAAAATAAATTCATTGTCAAAAATTAATTGTAACTAACGGTTCTTAGCTGCAGCTAAAGCTGCGAGGCGGTCCGGTTCACTTAGAAGTACATGACCTCGTGGACAATCTGGATCGCGTGTCTCCATACGCTCTTTTGCCTCGGCCTTCTCGCGCTTCTCTTTTTCCAAATAGCGCGGCAGCCGCAAATCATCGCGTGCTGCAGGAGATACAAATACACACTGTTGTCAGTCAAACTATACAACTACAGATCATACTCACAGCCCAGCTTGTAATCACGACGCTTTGATTTGGAGGTTGCGTTTGTAGCAATTGTTTCGCGACTACGTGCACTTAGTGGTGCTTCCTCATCATCCACCATACGGTCCGTAGCCAAATTTTCCATCTCTGGCAGAGGCATCATTTCATTGTCATCCATATTATACGAGCTACGATTGAATTGTTCATTAGGGTATGCCGACAGTGGCTGTTCATCATCATCATTGTATTGGCTGTAGCTGCCATAGTTGTTATCGTAATCCTGACGCGGATCGTTGCACAACGTGCATCTCTGACTTAAGACTGACTTGCCATCAATGTTACACCTTAAAAGAGCATATCTATTAGTATAATGTTGACTTATGACTGTTTGATTGTTACTAACTTTTTCAAGGCATTTGTTAAATAAAGCTGATCCATTATGTCCTCTGTCTGTATGCCAATGCTTGTGGAGCTGCGATCAGTGCCACATGACTGACAACGTCCAGATGATTTTATTATTTTTTGCTTTTCGTTTTGTGTTTCATGTCTTTCTTGATCGATGGGTTCGTCCTGTTGTTTTGGCATATTCAGGCCATGATGTGAGCGTGATTTACCTTGAGTGTGCAACAAACAGATCTCGCTGTCATTACGCTTTGATAACGACAATCTTTCGGTTTCGCAATGCCTCCGTTCAGGTTCTTCGGATGCTGTGCGAAGTAATGGCGGCATCCATTTTGGACGCACCGGTTTCTTAGCAGCAATCTTCTCGGTGGTTGCCTTTTCCAGAGAGCGTAAACTCTGTTTGTTCTCCTTTAGGAAATTACGTCCCGGTACGACGCCTTCAAGAAAATTTGTATAATTATATTTATTGCGGTTGCCATGGCTGTTAGGAAAAAAGTAATACTTACGCGGCACAGTAAACATGCCTTTCAATGTTGGTATTGGACGTATTGAGGTGTTAGACATGTTTATGCTGGCTCACGGCTAAGCACAAAACGTATTTGTGAGATGAAATGTTAATGTAAATTAAAATTTAAATATCCGTGTCAAGCAGTTTAGTAAAATGGAATGAAAGTCAACCGACCTATTCAAATGACAGCTTTCAATTAACACCAACCAGCTGCTTGAGACGCCAACTTGTTTTGGTTTTGTGTGAGGGAACTATCGATAGCTCGATAATCGACGCTGCATAAGTGTTGCTAATCAAATACAAATGAACCGATTTTTGTTTAAATTTCCAGCACCTTGTGGACTGGTCAAAAGCGATGCTGCCACAAATTGGCAAAATAATAAAACATTACGATGAATGGGTGCATAAGCCAGTAGATAGACCCTTGCGTCTGTTTGGTCCGTGGTATTTGGAAATGTTGACGAAGACGCCATGGTGGATTGTGCCAGCATTTTGGATTCCATCCATAATTGCTTGTGGCTGGGAGGAGTTTCAAGACAACTCGCACAATATGAAAGGAGTAAGTGTGAAGAATAAATAAAAGGTTTTTTTTTTATTTTTATAATTCACGTAACATATTTTAACAAAGTTCACAGTACTCTTCAGCCACATTCTGTTTGGGGTGCTCTTCTGGACGCTGCTGGAGTATTCATTGCATCGTTGGGTTTTTCATGTGAAGCTGACCAGCGATAGTGGACCTTGGCTGTGCACATTCCACTTCATGATTCATGGACTACATCACAAAGTGCCATTTGATCCGATGCGTCTCGTTTTCCCTCCATTGCCTGGAGTATTTCTTGCTAGTGTGATTTACACGCCGCTATGGTTTATTCTACAAAATCACCATCCACGCTTGATCCTCGTTGGTGCTTTAATGGGTTATTTGGGCTATGACATGATACATTATTATTTGCATTATGGAAGCCCTTCTGCTGGTCACCATCTCTACGAAATGAAGAGGTATCATTATCAGCATCATTTTGCGCATCAAGATCTCGGATATGGTATTAGCAGCCCACTATGGGATATTGTGTTCAAAACGCGCATTTATTTACGCAAATTAAAATTCCAATTAAAATGGTCGTAGTTGACGTATGCTGTGTGGCATATTACCACTAAACAGATAATACAGCCAGTTGTTGGTCGATTTGACGCCTCTTTGTATTGTCTGCTTAGTGATATTACATTTTACTGTACTTGAACAAATTTCTATTATAAGCTTAAGAAATAAGATGACAATTTTGTAAAACGCTAATAAATATTTACATATGAATATTTATACGGTTATTTACATTTTGCTCCACATTTTGTTGGTTTGATTGAAATACAATTTTTTGATAAACAATTTTTTTTTTGAGTAATTTGAGATTTTTAACTGCCGTAAATTGTTGCCAAACAGAGCAGCCATATACTATTTCATCGATAGAAAAAGTATCGATATGCTGTAATTCTTTGTTTTTGGTCGGGTGGCAACGCAAAGCGAAAGTTGAGGAAGTGTAGACGCATCTGTTGTATTTCGTTGATTTGTTTATATTTATAAAAATGCTAAATGCGAAAATTGGTAAAGTTGGCAAAGTGCTGGTGTGTGGCATGAAAAATGTGGGCAAAACAGCGCTTATAGAGCAATTGGTATATGGAAAAATCAACACTGAAACTGTAAGTAGGTCGCGTCACGCATCTATTTCTCACTGCCCTCAAATGTAAACAACAAACTTATTTCCGAAGGAGCTACATCCAACCATCGAGGATATATATGTGGCGAGTGTAGACACAGGGCGTGGCGGTGCACGGGAAACGTTACGGATCTACGATACTGCCGGACTACAAGGCGAACAGGCTGCTCAGTTGCCGCGACATTATTTGCAATTTCCTGACGCATTTGTTCTCGTCTACGATCCCACAGATCCACGCAGTTTGGATATGCTGGCGGACATCAAGACGGACATAGATAAGCATAAGGAAAAGAAAGAAGTGCCCGTCATTGTATTGGCAAATGTGCGAGCACGCAGCAAAAAAGATACGCCACCAACAACACCAATTCCCGTCGAATCGATAATGGACCGGGCGAATAATTGGTGTCAACGGGAACGCATTAAGCATTACACTGTCAATGTAATGGAACGACCCTCGCTATATGAACCCTTCACAGTGCTGTGTGCCCGTCTGCATCCGCCACAGACAAAGAGCACCTTTCCACAGCTACGACAGGTGATGCAGAATCGCCAGAAAAGCGAGATTTAAATCTAATTATATGTAAATCTATTTATTTGTATGTATGAGATACATACAACACCATAAAAAATGCAATTTAAGTTTATAATGAAATGGACGAACAAAATGACTAATGTGTATATTATATGAGTATTAATCGCCTCCCTTGTGCTTTTTATTGTTATTTATAAACTGAGCTCTGTACTGTATCATGCAAATGTGTAAAATATACTGTATTTTAATAGATTAGTTTTGAACTTTCAACGAAACTGATTTAATTTAAACATTAAGCCTAATCAGCATTCCTGCGTCACAGACAAAATAAGTATGAATATTTTCTTTTAACAAATTCGGTTCACGGGTATCCCCAGTAGAGTAGAACTTAGTAGAACTTCTGCCCTCGAACCTCAAACATGAGAGCTCTGAATTTAATTGTAGCCTTGGCGACGCTGATCGGTTGTGCACATGGTCTGAGTATAACAGTGCCCGGTACAAAATGGTGTGGACCTGGTAATATTGCAAGTAACTACAATGATCTGGGATCCGAAGTGGAGGTGGACATGTGCTGTCGGGCGCACGATCACTGTAAGGAGAAGATATTGCCTGGGGAGCAACTCAACGGTCTGACCAACGATAGCGTATTTCCCATGTGAGTGCAAACAGAAACGCGTTACACCACTTTGATGTGAGAACTGATGTGATCTACATACATATAGCTTCTCCTGTGGCTGCGAAACGGCATTCCGCCAGTGCCTCAGTTCGTTGCATAACGTGCAGTCGGCTGCTTTGGGTCGCATTTATTTTAGCGCAAAGGATATTTGCTTCGCCTATGGGCCGCCCATTCGGTCCTGTAAGGAGCGACAGTGGGATCTCTTCAATAAGCGCTGCCTCAGCTACACAGAGGATCTGTCGCAACCAGCACGCTGGCAATTCTATGATCTACCATTATACACACACCCCACTGAGGAGGAAGAGCAGCTCAATTGAATGCGACACGTAATTGCGCGATAAGCTTTACAGTTTTCTTGTTTTCTACGCATTAGTAAAAAAAAACATTAAAGTGATCGCTCGATAAGGAAAACAATTTAAGGCGTATAATATAATTTTTTAAATAATTCATTCAAATTCATAGAGTTTACATCTTTTTATTTAGGAGAATCGAAGACAAGAAATTAAATATTAGCATTATAAATAATAAAATGTGTCATCCAGAAAATATTCGGATTTCTGTAGAATTATATTAGCAATTTCTTATCTGCGCTTTAATAGCTTACAAAATCGAAGGACTTTGAACGTTTTCATGAAATATGAATATTAATATATTACTGTATTCAAGATTAAAGCTCCTGTCAAGGTGAAGACTTTTCCATGAGCTGCGATGCCGCTGTATAGAAGGGCATGTCATAAAATTGCCAGATTTTTGCCGCTCTTCTATTGACATTATATCGAATGCAACGCCTGCGAATTGCGCCCAGCTGGTACTCTTTGCACCCCGAGGTGGGGTAGCCCTCGGCAAAGCAACGGCTCCTTGTAGCATAGTAAATGCGACCCAAGGTATTCGATGTCATTGTGTTGACGGCCTGCAAGCAATTGATGAACTGCTGTTCACAGCTGCACTTCAGGCTGCAAAAGGGAGCGGGGAGTCATAGGGATAATATTGATTTTTCCACGCCACTTTATTTACATGGGAAACCAGTCCGTATTGTTGGGCAGACCATGGAGTGAGCCGTGCGATTCGATAATCTCGTCACAATGATCATGAGCACGACAGCATTTATCCGTATTCCGCTCCGAACCAAGATCATCATAATTGGCCGCCGTATTGCCAGGTCCACACCATTTGGTGCCAGGTGCTGTAATCCCTGTGTGCGGCACAGGTGGCAGCGCCTGATTGTAAATGTCCTCCTCCTCAAAGATGGCCTCGTCACCAAAGGCCAGCGAGACGCTGATTATGGTAGAGATGAGCGTCAATTGAATTAGCCACATGTTGACGCTCTGAAAGCAAAAACAAAACTGAGCTATCAGCTTTGGTTTAACATTTCGCCTATAAATGCCGACGATAAGCAATTATTTATATTCAACAATTTGTTAATGTTTGAACATGTTCCATAATAAATTTGTAGTATATTTTTTACAAGCAATGTAACTATTTATTACGTAAATATATTTTTTATTAGATAAGCGCAGACACGCTAACTAAGGATATCCTTAAACAATTCATTTGCTGTCTTCGCGGGACGTTTTTTCGTGTGCTCTGTTTTTTTATCCTCCTCCTGTTTTCCCAGGCTTATCAACCATTGACTGGGCGACAATTTGTAGGTATCCAAACGATACTTTGTGTAGATAAGTCGGCCAAATGGTGAGCCCTTCATCATGTTAGCCTTGGTGCTCAGTTCCTTGGCAATGTGCACCTTGTGCGTCTCTTGCGCCGCCTTGAAGCACCGTTCGAGAACGCGTGAACCATGTCGGGTGATGGCGAGATCAACATAGAAGCCATCCAACTGGCGGATGAGACGCTCACGCGATTTCTCGCCAATATATTTGCTCTGCAAGAATGCATCGACAATGTGCGAGCCATTTGGTGTGTTAAAGATCTGTGCCAGCTGCACAGCGGGCAAATCCAGAATGCAATTAACCAAATAGATGGGCTTGTTGAACTGGAGCAGATGCTGAGCCATCAGCGAGCCATGCAGATGCACAAAGCCCGTCTCATCGCCAGCGAGCAGCTCATGCGGCTTCAGTTTAATCAGACAGTTGAAGAACAGCTTGGATTTCTCCTTGTCGCCCCCCACATGCAAAGCCGTCTGTAGTGCGGCAATCATTTGCGCCTGTTTGGCTCCCAGACGCAGACAAGCGGCGCTCAGGGCGGACACAACGCCAGTGTAGCCCATTTTAAGCAGCGGCTCGATGTGTGGCTGCAACTCTGTGAAGACGGACTCAAAGTCGGGCACCTCCTTCAGGTGCTGCAGCAGACGCTGGACGGCAAAATTGGTTTGCTGCTGCTGGGCCAAGTGGCCAATGCGTCCGCTGAAGAGCATAGCATAGAGCTGGGTCAGCAGCTTGGCACCCGCAACGCTCAGCAGTGTTTCCAGCAATATAACGGCACACTGATAGTGGAAGACTTTAGGGAGTACCACCTCTGGTTTGGATTCGGGTTCAGATATGGCTTCATCTGGTTTATCGTTTGCCACGTCCTCATTCTCATCATCCTCGTCTTTAATTTCAATTTTCGTCTCCTTCGACTTGTCATCATTGTCAACAACAGCATCATTGGGTTTGAGCAAACTCTGCATTAAGATTTTCTTGCCAAAATGCTTCAACATGCTCTTGTCGACCACGCTGAGCGATAGACATATAACACCTAGTAGGGCTGACGAGTGCTCCTCGTAGGGAAAGTCCACGAATTGTGGCCACATTTCTAGGCGCTGTGGAAACTCCTTCATGACTTCATGCCATTCCTCTGGCACCGTATAAAGACGTCGATGCTTGGCCAGCTCAGCTCCTCCCTTCTCAAAGGCAATCTTGGGCACATGCATGCCAACCAGGCAGAGTATAGCCGTCCGCATAATATGTGTTGCGCATGCATCCCACACAAAATCTTCCAGATTGTTGAGCATGAATTTCGATATGCGTAGCACAAATTGCCGACACTGTTCACGGTGTGCATCACTGAACTCGGTCTCTAGATTGTACTGCTCCTCAATTTGTGCGGCATCAGGTTTGGCACGCTTCGCCGTGACGAAATTATCGCCTTCCGACTGTTCCAGCGCTGCTGTCTGTCCCAATCCCCGCAAGAAGGCGATTTCTAGCATTTTTTGCAGCACATGGGAGGCAAAACGATCGGAGCACATAGGACGCAGGTTGTCGCCGAATTTACCAAAGAAACGCTCAAGTTGCACATCGTCCACGAAACCAATGAGAGACTCCAGTGCCTTGGAGACAATTTGATTGGATGCCAAATGAATTTCCTGATCCTTTGTCTCCTCGAATACGTTGTTGGCCATGATGACTAGAACAAAATATAAATTGCAAGATCACACTTCACATCGAACAACAGTCAGGCAAAAACTTACCACGCTCCTCAACATCTTCGAGTCCGGCCTTCATGGCATCCATGATGTTTATGAAATAGCTGAATTGGTCATCGTCTATGTGGGTGCCGCGACCGAAAATGCCTTGTTTGGCAAAGCCCTTGGCATTGCGCATAAATCTACTTCCCTTCTTTTTGGGTCTTTTACGTTTAGCATGGTTTTCCGTTTGCATGATCGTCTTTTGTATTGAAATTCAATTAAGTCTATTCAACAACGTGTGCCGTGCAACACACGCTCCGATATAATGTTAGTCGGTTGCTGACATCGCTATTGTTGCTATCGATGAACGGCGTTGCCAGATTGATTTATGTAATTTAGCGGCTTCCATCTCTACAACCAAGGAGTGCAAGCGTCACTTTTAAGCAAAGAATTCAAAAATGGATGAAATACACGATTTTCAATTTATTTTGCCAGTAAAAAACAATGATTTACTCAATTCGCGCGGTGATCAGTTCTATGTACAACATGTTTACACGGCGTCCGAAATACCAGATCAATTATACGGTAAGTGAACACACATATTTCTTGCGCGCCTGCAATTCAAACCGATTAAAGTAAATATAAAGATACCATTACAACGTGATTTGCAGCATGTAAAAGTAAGGTGCATCAACGTGATCCGTTCTACATATTCGAACACTTTGACGCCTACTATTCAATAATAGAACAGTCAGCTAGCGATGCCGCTGCCGTACGCAATCTTATGCGCGCGTTCGATCTTCTCTATTTCACGGTGGACATATTGGGCGGTCAGCTAACGCCACTGTTGACTGCGGCAGAGTCACCGTCGTCACAGGATCGTGTGCGCTATTTGAATCTGACTAAAATGACGCTATATCTATTTGTCAATACGGTGAAGCGCATTGATGTCATTGTTCAGCAAGCGTTGCGAGATCAGAAGCTAAATCAGCAGAAGAAACGCACCAAATCGGGTGAGGTTCTGGAACAGTATCCCGATTGGGACGAAAAGCGTAGCAAGTTCTTGGTGCAGCTCTACAATATTATGCAGTGTCCGCTGGAGAAGCTCTGGAGTCCACCCGTTGTCGAGGAAACTTTTGTAACGTAAGTGTTTGCAATTGATCAGATCTCATCATTGTGACCCACATATAACTTTCCCGATTGTAGCTTGATGTGCGATATTTGCTATCGTACTTTGGAAGTGGTACAGCCTAGATCGGACAATCGTCATGTCATTGATACACTCTTTCAAATATTTGGCGTGGCCATCAAACGATATAATCATGCCATCACATTCCCGGCCCGCATTCTTCAAATCCTTCGAAGCACGGAATATGCTGCAGCGGCCGTGGCGAATGGGATTTTGCTGCTCTTCGAGGAATATGGCATCACAACAGTTTTCTCCATACTGATGAAAGATATTGTGGATGTCCTTACGCTAGACACATCGGATACGGCAGTGTCGCGAAACTTTTCTAATTTTCTCTCTGAATTTTCGATGAGTGCACCCAAGCTGATGATACCGCATCTGTCCAAGCTGGGCGACGAACTGCTTAACTGCGAGTCGCACGTACTGCGCAACTGTGTGCTGCAGATCATGGGCGATGCGGTTGTTGGTGAGCTGACTTCTGAGGATCTTAGCGCTGATATGAAGGAGGCACGCGATGAGTTTCTCAACAATTTATTAGATCACATCAACGATATATCGGCACATGTGCGCACCAAGGTATTGCACATCTGGCACCATATGAAGGAACAGCACGCCATTCCGCTCACCTATCTGATCATAGTACTGCGCGAGGCCATCTGTCGGCTGGAGGATAAGAGCTCCATGGTGCGCAAATCGGCATTACAACTGATCAAAGCATTTCTGGAAAACAATCCGTATTCGGGCAAGCTAACGCTTGAGGAGCTAATGAAAAAGCACGAGACTGAAGTGGAAGCGATGAAACAGTTGGACGCTGTGATAGCCGATGAACGCAAAAAGGCGGAAGATTTTAACGAACAGTGGGAATCCATAACCCCGGAGCTGTTGCCCATTATTGAGGAAAACCTAAGAGACTGTGAGTATTTCTTATGTAAGTGATTAGATTTGTTGTGTATTTTATAAATTGTTACTCCGCTACAGTTCCCGAAATGCAATTTGATAAGGAGGAGGAATACGAGCAGCTGGTGCATAAGATTTTGCCGCTTTTGTTGGAAAAGAAATACAAGGAGGCAACAGTGCTGGTGCGCAAGGCAGACTTTGTTATGGGCAATCAGGAATTGAGGTGGGTGACAATTGTAAACTACACTAATTGAAAAATATATAATTAGTTTCTTCATGCTTTACACACAGTCGGTTGTTGAAATCAGAAGAGGCATGTGTCTATCATTTGGCTCTATTTAAAACATTTCTATCCCTAGCTAATGGCTGCATTGATAGTGTGAGTAAATGCTGCATTTTGTCAATAATTCAATAGATCCTAATGTTCTCTTCATTTATTTGTAGGGCGAAAAAATGATACAGCAAATCAAAACTGTTGAGTTTCTCAAGGATAGCATTGAGTTCACGCATGTGGCTGCAGGGGCGATGCCAAAGATGCTCGAAATGCTGCTATCCAAAACGAATACGGACGTCTTCGAGGCCGTGGATCTTTTTACGACGGGCTATCTGTTTGGCATATGCGGCACCGAGGTGGGCATGCAGCGTATGTTGAATCTGGTGTGGTCATCGGACAAGGAAAAACGTGATGCCGTCTCTAATGCATATCGCAAGGTGCTCTTCACCACAGACGCGACGGGACGGACGCACGCCATCAAGGTGGTGAAGAATCTATCCAAGTTCCTGTCCGAACTCGAGTATGGCCATTATACGGCCATGGAAACACTCATGGGTGAATGGGTGGGCAGCGATGATGTCGATGCGCTCATCATTCAGGTGCTTTTCGAACGCTTCACCCTCAAACTGGAGGGCACCACAAAAAATGAGTCCCGGCTCGCACTTCAGCTCTTAATTATGGCATCGCAGACGAAATCAACGATTGCATCGGCAAATCGCATCCTCATCGAAGACATTGCGACGGGAGATCGAGTTAAACAGGATCCACGCATCTTCACCAGCTGCCTACAGCTACTGGTTAACTGCATCGATGCGAACTACAACAACAAATACTACAAGCGTTGCGCGACTAATTCAAAATTTGTGCAGCAAATAACAAGTCTATTCCTGCAGTTCTTCTTTCATCCCAAAGTGCCGGAGTTTGATGCACTGGCGATGAGTGTGTTAGAGTATTACTATCGCATCTGCCAGGCGCCCGATGTGCTCGCCGGAAACATTGTGATGGAGTTAATTAGGCGCTTCAATGATGACTGGCTGGTGCAGAAGGCAGCAACTCCGGATGAGTCCCCGCCGCTCACACAGACCACTGATATACCCCACTCCCAAGAATTGCCCCAGACTCAGACGCAGACCCAGACGCAGTCCAATGACGCTGATGGTCCACCTCCTCAAATGCCTGTTTATTTGGTTTCTCGGTTTGTGTTCTGCATTGGCTTCATGATCATCAAAGAGATGATATTTCTGGACATGGATGTCTACAATAATATGAAGTTTCGCGAGGAGCTGACGGCCCTCGAAGAAAAGAAGAACACAAAGAATGCGATTAATGCACACCGCCGCCAAACTGTGAATGTCTCTGCGATGGAGGCGCGGAAGCGTCTATCCGGAGTTGCTGCCGAGCCGCAACAGGAGCCAGATGATGATTTAGTGGGTGCAACTGCTGAGGATAACATTGCCGAGGATATCAATGCCATATGCGAGGACATGCTGCTGTATGAGCCAAATGCCCTAATGTCCAAGGTCTATCCAATTATCATTGAGATATGCAAGCGGCCGGGAGAGTATCGGGATCAGCAGCTGCAGCAGGCAGCCACATTGACGCTGGCGCGCCTGATGACCGTCTCGTCCAAGTTCTGCGAGACGAACATGTCCTTCCTTATGAACATCCTGAATTTGACCAAAAACTTAAAAATCAAATGCAATACTGTTGTGGGTCTGTCAGATCTCACTTTCCGTTTTCCAAACATCATAGAGGCTTGGACGGGACACTTTTATGCCCAGATGCATGAGAAGGATACCGAGTTGCGATTGACAGCCGTCAAGATGCTCTCCCATCTCATCCTGCACGAAATGATACGCGTCAAGGGACAAATAGCCGATATCGCTGTGTGCATTGTCGATGAGTGCGACGAGATTAAGAATATAACCAAACAGTTTTTCAAGGAGATAGCCAACAAATCGAATATATTGTATAATGTACTGCCAGACATTATATCCAAGTTGGGCGACATCAATTTGCAACTGGAGGAGGATAAATATCGCATCATTATGCGCTACATCCTAGGACTCATACAGAAGGATCGCCAGATCGAGACGCTAGTGGAGAAACTCTGCCTCCGCTTTCCGGTCACTCGCGTTGAGCGCCAATGGCGCGACGTTGCCTACTGTCTCAGCCTGCTCACCTACAATGAGAGATCCATCAATAAACTCATTGATAATGTGCAACATTTCCGGGATAAGGTGCAGGTGGACGAGGTCTATCAGTCCTTTAAGCTGATCATTAGCAACACTTCCAAGCTAGCCAAGCCCGAACTGAAAGCAGTCGTCACCGAGTTTGAGACTCGCTTGAACGAATGCCTTCAAGTCACCGACCCGAACGCTAATCAACCTACCGAGGGATCTCAGCCTGGTCCGCGTGCCGGCAGAACTAAGAAAAGCTCAAAACCAGCTACGAAACCGCAGCGTGGACGCCAATCAGGCAAAGCCGCCGCCAACAATACCCGACGTGGACGAAATGTGCGAAAGGAGAGCAGCTCCGAGGAGGAGGACGAGGACGAGAAGAGCAGCTCCTCTGATAGCGATGAGTCTCCACATCGTCCGGCCACACAGTCAAAGGAACAGCGTCGCAAGATAGTAGACTCGTCCAGCATGAGCGAAGACACCGAGAATCTACCAGCGCCATCTAGGAAAACTCAAAGTTCACGGCGTGCGCGTAAATGATATTTTAGCATGCAGCTGTGGCAGATTAAGAGAGCAAGCAACAATTTCCATGCACCCATAATCCCCTTTGTGGCAATTCACAAATTCTCCGTTCAGTTTTTTCCATTTTCCATTCATTTTGCTTTGTACATCGTTTAGTCGTAATCCCATTATATTGTCACTTTCGTGGAAACTCAGCTCAGCAGCCGTCAAGGAGAAAACAAAAAAGGAAACTGTAGAAAAACTCTAAATAGTTGTGGGCCAGGCAAACTGAGCAACTGATTTTGTTGTTGTCCCAGACAATCCAACTGCTGAATGCAACGATAGATAGCGATAGAGTGATCCTTGATCCTTTACATGCAAAACACCAATTAAAACACAATTGGAAACAGCTTCATTATGCGTTCATCTGAACAACACTAATCATATCAAAATTTTGTTAGTTTCACTCTTTTTAACAGTATATTTTTATTTTTATATTTATTTTTTATTTTTGTTTATGGCAGCAAGGTGCGTATTTTTATTTTATTCTTGTTGCTTTTATTTCTTAATTTTTCGTGAAATAATTTAATTTGAAGTTAATATGTTAAGTTAAAATATATGACGTAATAAATAAGAAAATAAAGAAAAAGAAAAAAATCAATTTATGTTTTTCCACTTTCAATTAAATCACAACCTTAATTATGTAAATTGTTGTATAAAAATGTAACAATTTAAGGCCGTTAATTAAGTTATCGACAATATGGGACGCTAGATAAGAAGAAGTCAAAATATTGTGTAACCGGATAGGCGGCCTCAATCAGGGACACCGTCTCTCAGTCAGACACGTGTGTGTTGTGCGATGGTTGTCCGGCCAACAGGGCGGGGCGGTGGGTGCTGTTCGCCGGAGTCTGCAACAATAGCAATCAGCAAATCACCGAGAGCGTGCCAAGCTTGTGAGAAGTCAGTCGGCCAGCCAGTCAGACGGCAGCCACCCTCAATGCAGCTACACTGACGACGACGGGCCATGGCAACATCCTGGTTGCCAAGCGCCGCCCTCCAGTCGAGACCACGTTGCCGGGTGGTGTGTGGAAGGCTCAGACGTTTGGTGCCATTAACATGCTCATTACATGCGTCGCGACCGAGCTGACGCTGACTGAGAGACGGGCGTGTGTGTGTGGCAAGTGTGCGTGAGACGAGACGCACGCGCCAAAGACGAGAAGAGACGAGACCCATTATCCGTAGCTATTAGCATTAGCGGGTTTACCTGTCGCCGCGGATTAGTGCCGTCTGCTCACTTCTGCTGCTGCTGCTGTTGTGGTCAGATTTGGCTAATGGGTGTGCAACACACAAATGTAAACAATCAGATCAACAGATCAAATATGTGGGAAAACTTCAGTGTTACAACAAAGAGAATTTATGTAAAATTACTGGTTATTAAATCTTTGTAGAGGGTATTATATATATCGATATAGCCATGCCCTGCTATCCTTTTTTTTTTGGTAAATGGAAAGAACGGATCAGACCACTATAACATATAGCTCCCGTAGAAACAATCAGTCGGAAGATGAGTTTGAAAAAACAACTTTTATAACCAGTAAGTAAAATATTTTAAGATTCTCACTCGTTTTAATTCTAACTCTGCTAATAATTTAAAAAAATTAACGATCTTTAAGCATACTCAGTCATTTTTGGAATCAATCAATATTAAGTAACAGTTCTATAAATTGTAGGTATTTATATTTTTCATATATATGTATATTTAAGAATAATAAATATAATTACATTGAAAATAATTTAATAGAATTTATATTTAAATATTTATAATTTTTGCACATTTCGATTTGATTTTTTGCATTTTGCGGTTGAGCAATGGACGGCCAATCCACCCCATCATCATTCAATCAATCAATCAATCAATCTATACATCCAACATGCCCTTGCCATCTATTGATAGATGCTCAGTTCCGTTCCCAAAACCCGACCGCTCTAAAAACTAAAGCCTAGCTATTTACACAGATCAATGAAGTTATTTTTTTACTAAGTGTGAATTGAACATGAACATGGATTATGTTGCAATATTCTCTTTCGCTTCTGCTCTCTCTCTCTCTCTCTCTCGCTCTTGTGTCCTCTTCTTTGTCTCTTTTATGTCTGTCTCGCTGTTATTGTAAAAATGCGAAGTGCTAATTCGATGATTAATTATTGAAATAACTTCGAGAATGCTTTTCTCAATGCTCGCTGCTCCTTTAGAAGTAAAAGTTTTCCGGATGCCGCAGTTGCTGCTGGTGCTGCTGCTGGTGCTGCTGTTGTTGCTGACTGCGCTGCTGGCGTGGACGCAACATTGCTGGCCACTCGCCGCAGGCCAAGTTGTTGTTGCTGCTGCTGCTACTGTTGTTGCTGCTGTTGTTGTTGCTGCTGCTGTTGTTGCTGCTGCTGTTGTTGCTGGCGGCAGCAGCAGCCTCCAACTAGAATCATAAGTGCTGATATTCGCCCATATCATACATGGGCATGGTGCCCATCACGCTATGCAGATGCGAATAGGCAACGGCGGCAGAGAGGGGCGGCATTTGGGAGGCGGCAACAGCAACGGCTGCCGCTGCGGCGCTGCTTTTACTGGCTGCTGCCGCCGCTGCTGCTGCTGCTTGTTGTTGTTGTTGCTGTTGATGGTGTTGTTGTTGCAGACTTTGCTCAGCGCTTGCCACATGTTGTAGTTGCTGATGCTGATGTTGATGCAAGCTGTTGCTGTTGCCATTGCTGTTGTTGTTGGTATTACTGCTGCTGCTGGGCGATTGCTGCTGCTGCTGTTGCTGCTGTGAGTGATGCGAGTGATGCGGGGCGGCTGAGTGTTGTTGTTGTTGTTGCTGCTGTTGCTGTTGTGCGCTGTGACTGGACAACATGTTGCCCTCCATTTCAGAATCGCTGGACGAGTCCAAGTGTTGTTTGTCTGTCGAGCCACTAAAATTATAAAGATTTTGATATATTTCAATTAGAATAAGATAAAAATACAGTAATCTCTCTATAATTGGAAAATCCCTTAGTTATAAATGAAGGACGAAATAGGAAATGAATATGGTATATAATAATGTATAATATTAAATTTATGATTTCCAGCAGAATTGAAGGGACTAAATCGATGCTTTCTCAATGAAGTACGACAAGCTTCTTTATAAATTCAAAATCATATTTTTGCGAAAGTATTCTTATTCATAGTCTGGCATAATGATGTTGCTGCTGTTTATGTTCATTACAACAATCCTTATGCTCTTAGACTAGTCCCCACGGTATGTCTGTCTGTCTCTTTGCCTCTCCCAACAGATGTTTGAGTTGTCAGCATCGTTTAAATTAAAATGTGTCAATTGCTGCAACTAATTTACTGTGCGCGGCAACCACAACAAAAACAACAACAGTTAGATGTGTTATATTTATAAACAAATGACAAATGACAGCTTGGGCAATTGAAAATAAAACCGGAAGGAAATAGTCTGCTTGAATATTTTTACTCTCTCAGCGCTGGGCATTTCTATAAATGGTTTCAGTTTCATGTTCGAGGAGCCCTTTGCTAGAGCAGCACAGCACGTACAAAAGGTGTCACCATACCCATACCCCACTCACCCACTCATACGTAAACAAACAAAAGAGAGAGAGAGAAAGAGAGAGAGAGCGAATGAAAGAGGGTCGGGCAGCAGCCGCAGCTCAGTGCATTCCCCCAAGAGCGGCGTCGCATCTGATTTCAGTTATATGAGCTGCGCTCTCTCAGAGCTGTGTGTGTGTGTTTGTGTCTTTAGTTTGTATTTCGTGCTCGCTCGCACCTTTGATCAGAAAGTTAAGCAGCTTGACTTTTATTATTTGCGGCTGATTCTGTAAATGACTTTCAAGTGTCGTTTTTATCGCCACCGTTTGCCGATGAGGGTGGCAGCAAGTCCCTCTCTTTCTCTTTCGCTCACACTGGCCCAAATCCAGACACCGCTTGGGAATTGAAACACACAGACATATGTTTGTATAAGTGTGTGCGTGTGCTTGTTGTTCGTGTTCTTTCAATTTGTTAGTGCTAAACTGTTCTGACATTTTAATGGCTAATTCAGTGCCTTGGCGATAATAACAACGAGGCGCGCATTTGAAACTCGAGCAACTGACATTATCGATGCCCAAGTGTTTTTTTTTTCTCTTTTAATCAGAATCTTTGTTGCGAATCCCAATTGTAGAAACCAGTTTCGAACAACAAAATTGATGACAACGACATCGACAAGCAGGCGACAAGGGTTCCAGGGCCAATGCTAAAATGCAAGAAGAAAAAAACAACAACATTTAAGCGCACACTCGACAAATTTGTGGCCAGAGATCATTGGGAACGATCTGGCAGATTGCTGGCCTTAACAGTCTCCACCCTCCTCCTCCTCCATCGTCCACCAACTGCTTTATCCTCCCCCTTTGGCAAGTTATTTGCTGACTCGCGCGCAATTCGAGCCATGCCTGCAAATCCAGTTGCACAGACCTAAAGCTACAGCTACAGATTCAGATACGATGCCACATACGGCGCAGTCGGAGTCGCAATCGCAGTCACAGACTTGCCGGCATCTCGATTCTCGTGGCAACCAGCTGTTCTGTGTGTAATTGTAGATTCTACTCGCCATCTCCATGTGCAATCCATTTTGTAGTCAGCCACTTGCAGTCAGCGCTTCATAATTGCCATGCTGTCCAATTGGCTTCTTGTGCAGCCGGCTCGAATCCGCGGATCTCTTGTGACGAGGAAAACACTTGGCGGATTCTTTGGGTGTGGGCTTGCTTGTGGCATGCTTTATCATGTTGCACTTAATATGAGATGTGGCAATTTGAATTATCTTCACAACATCATATTATGCTCCCACACTTGGTTGCAAAGACACTTTTTGAAAGAAGTGATGTAAGATAAATTTCATCCTATTTAGATATTTTTCGTTATTGTTCTATTCGTAGAACAGCATATTAGTTTAAGAAAAAGAAGGATTGGTTTGATATATCTTATTCACTGTATATGAAATCTAAGAATAAGCAATTATACTGAAAATGTAAATATGATTTGAATATTTTTATATTAAATCGATTTGACCATTAAAGCTGTAAGTATGAGAAACAATTTAAAGAGCAGTCAATTGCTTTTTGTTTGTGGCCAAACAAAATCGATAATGGCCCAAAAGGAGGAAGGAAACCCACCCAAAAAATATAGTACAAACACAGATCTCTGAGCAAACAGGCTGAGCAAACAATAAGCTAACCTCAAAATGAGAAATGGCAGCCATGCCCATCCTCGTCCCCGTATCTGTCTCCGTCCCTGTTCCTGTCCCTGGCAATGGCCCTCCAGCGCTATCCAGTCAACCAGCCATCCACCGAGCCGAGCAAAAGTGGGGAGCAAACAAAAGGCAGCAGCATATAAACAATGATATCAAATTACCAGAATTTCATAGTTGTTGGCTTTGCTCGCTGCTGTCTTTGGCTCAATGCAACACTTATTAACACGGCCACAGAGACAGCGAAGAGAGAGCGAGAGAGAGAGACTGAGAGAGAGCGGTACAACGGTAGGCAAGAAGATTGAGACAGCTCCTACTATATGTCCCTACACTAAAGAAAGCAATGTTTCTTTCTTCATAATAATTTAAATTACATTTTCGAACATCATTTTTTTAAATTTTTTTCTAAAAAATAAAAAAAAAACAAACCAATATAGCAAAGAATACTTTGATTATTATTTTCATAAGTGTATATATAGGAGTATTTTGAAATAAATGCACACATTCGAGTTTTATATACATCCATAAGCATAAGTAAGCAGCCTTCGCGGTAGCTGCGCCCCAAGGACAATCCCTCAATACATGATTGTCACATAGAGTTAAATACATACATGTATATACAAAAAATATGACAACAACAACTTCAACTTGACCAAGACTTTGGGCACCTTGTGTGTGTGTGTGCGTGTGTGTGGTCCCGACTGGAAAGTTGTTCTGTCTGTCTTTTTTTTGGGGTCTGCTCATTGATGAGGAATTAATTTTTACTTGTTTGCTCAATTGATTTTTTGTAGATTTTAAGCGACTTTTGTCAACGTTGTTGTTGTTGTTGTTGTTTACTGGAGCTGCATTAAGCAGATTCATTAGCTTGGCAATAATGCATGATCGGATTATGTGAGGGGCTTGACTTGAACTTGGCCAACTGCGAAAGCGAATGGAATAGAATGGGTTGATGATTAAGTAGAAAGATGGCTGAGATACGTTAAAAGAATACAGATTGTGAAGATACCAAGTTTAAATATTTTGATAACAAAAAAAAAAACAAACGAATGAATGATAGAAAAATATGAAGTTTGCTCCTTCTTCTTAAAAAAAAAAAACAAAACAGCAACTAAATCCCAAAAAATATTTCAGCTGTTCAACACTTTGAAGGAAACACTGGCATCTAATCGGAAAGCGATCTCAGCTGTGGCATGCAATTAAAAAGCAACAAAATTATTAAAAAACTGTCAAAACAATGCGCAGCCAGCATAAAATGCGCCACACGCCAACAAACCATAAGATAAAATATTTTATAACGATGGGAACGATGTGGTTTTATGTTGTTATTGTTGTTGTTGTTAATCGTTAAGATCTACATACTCGAAACCGAAACTGAAACCGAAACCGAAAGCGAAACATAGTTGTAGACAATGGAACAATGCTTAGGGACAACTCTACTACAACTACAACGCCAACTAGGTGAAGTCGAAGCTGCGAGGTACCCAAGACTCGAGCACCGTCTCAAGCCCGCACCACCAACAACCTTTACAACAACAACAGCACCCCACACATGCGTAAATTAAATGATAATTTATGATCAACACCTTTTCAGATTCTTCTGTCTCTCTCCCTATCTCTCTCGCTCTCTCTCTCGCTCTGTCACTGGTACGGTCACCGTTTAGTTGGGTGTCCTGCTGCGCACACGTCTCGAGATTTGTGTACCGATCGCGCAATGCGATAACTCAACCTGTTCGCTTTGGTTACCCCCCTCATTCCGCTCCTGGGACTTCGATCGATCGTGATCCCCAGCTCATCTTGGACTTCTTGGGGTTTAGTGTTTTTCCTCTTCTTTTTTTGAAACAGCGTTTCATTTTGGTGTGTGTGTGTGTTTGGGTGTATGTTTATTTGTTTTTACGATTTATTGGCTTATAATTTTTATTAGCAATGGAATTTCTTGGAAATCCTGCACACATCTACCATATGATGTGTCGTTCTGACTAGGGACACATTGAACCCCTCTGTCCCCTTATCGCTACCGACTCTAGATTTTTTCCTTAGATTTGTTGTGACTCTTGATCTTCTGTAAACAGCTGATGTGGGCATCTTATGTGATCATGGAGTTGTATGTTGATAATCACTGTTCTCTGATTATTATTGCAGGGAGCTTGGGTTGGATAAGAAGAATCAACTTGGTTTTGATAATTGGTGAACTGTTAATTGCAGGAAGTTGGGAGTAAGTAAAGAAATACTGTCAGAATTACTAATCCCAACAACTTCTGTAGAAGTCATTTTACAGACTATCTCCATAATAAATAAGTTCACCTTTAATAATAGTTTCATCTTTCACTTCATTGTCAGTTAGAAATTGTTGATTTTCAGGGTCTGCCACTTGACCAATGAACTTGTTTGTTGTTGTTCTCCAGTTTTACAAGTAAGCCCTAACACTTTTTTAAGACGCTAAGCTGCTTATGGCATTTATGCCATTGCCTACTCAGAGGCGAACTTCAACTTGTTCCCCAAAGAGGAATCCAAGTGAAACCCTAGAAATTGAAGCACTGCCATTGAGAAAAATGTGTCAGTCCCGATATAGAGAGAGAGAGAGTGAGAGCAAAATGGGGACGGACCCCTCAAGAGGAGCAACTTGAATCGGGTGGGTCAATTAAGAGCCAATCTTTACTATAGATGCATGTACTTCAGCCACATTGAGTTTCGATGAGGTGCACACACCGATTTCTAATTATAGTTCGAGGCAAATCACTTGACATCGGGGGCCCACCCGATGAGTAGTGTACCCCACATGCATGAGACACCCTTCGATTGAGGTCTCAGTTCCATACCGGTCCATCATCACCAACGACATCATTATCAACGCCATCAGTGGCGGCAAAAAAAAAAACAAAAAAAATATACAACTCAAAACTGCCTTAAATGCGTCACGGAACTCCAGAAAACGGGAACACAGACCCATATATAGGAACGTGTGTATGTGTGTGTGCGTATATATGGAAGCGAGCAAACACAATTACAAAAGCGAGAGACAGGGACAGAGACAGAGACAGAGACGGGCAAAAGCGCAAAATACATAATAATAAAAACAGAATGTACAATAAAACGAATAAAAATGAATAACGAAGCGACGTCAACGTCAGCGTCGGCGACAGCAACAACAACAACAACAACAACAGCGACGACGACGGCGCTGAGGCGAACGAATAAAGAACACACGCACATTTTGTGATGGTAACTTGATACTCTTTCCAGCTACCCTCCAGCCAACCGTGGCATTCGACGAACGGCGAACGTAAACTCAAAACGATGAGCCCAAGAGCAGCCCGAGAGTTCGACACACACACACACACACACACAGAGACACACACACACAGACACACAGACACACACGCACACATTTTAGTGAAATGAGCATCGAAGAGTCTGAAAGAGGGGGGAATTGGCACTGGAACCTGGAACTCTTCTCGTATTTGAAGTAGTTTTAAGGTTTTTTGATCGGCTGCTGCTGCTGCTGGTTCTGTTCATTGTTGTTATTGTGTTGTGTTGTGTTGTGTTGTGGAGCATCATCAAAACTATGACGAAGGTGTGCCTTGAATTGGAATCCTGGAATCGTGATTCTACTCAACTGTCAATCGATTAAGAATATAATGGCAGGCAAACTTAACGTTTTCATTTGATGACATAAATTTTATGTTATTCAGTAAAAGTTAACTTGTCGAATTCAACGTTTTTGGACTGTCTAATTTACAATTATAACATTAATTTCGACAAAAAATAAAGTTTTTTAATCCTGAGGTTAAATAATAATTATAATAGGTTTAGTTTTGGCCAAGTTTATGTACATATATGATGCCTACAGGCATTTATAGTAGGCATTTAAAAAAGTTTCGACAATCCAAATTTGCTACATTTGTAGGAAAAAAAAAGGAAAAAAAATGAGGACGACGTGGAAAAAGCCACTGCACAAGCGGAAAATCGTAAGCTCAAAAGACACACACACATTGGAAGGCGCTAATCTCATCTATCGCTCTCCGCATCTCTCTATCTCTAACTAATTCTCGCTAGTGGGCAAATGTTTCGTGGTCGGGTCGCTTGGTCCACTATATGCAACCCCTGGTGGAGCACCTGTTTGATATTTGGCTGCAGCAGTTACCATTTCCGACGCTACTCAAATGCGTTTATACGTGTGCCCTGCTCTTCTTCATACTGCTACCCATTCTATATCCCGTTATGGTCATGGGAGTATACTATGCTGTGTTTCAGTATATTGGGGAGAAACATTGGAATGTAGTCTTCCCGACGAAGTGGGATCTACTAGGCAACGTATCGCACTTTTGGCACTTCCAGGTCACCAACAAGAAGTATTTGCTCTTCGTCACCATGCAGATCGATCGTTATCGCATCGCTATAGCGGCCATATCCGCTGCCGTTGACTATATGCGAATGGCATTATCCATTGTCTTCTACTAAAACGCTTACATCTGGCTTCTAGCTCTTGTCAGGTATTTGATATTTGTATTTTCAAATTACATTTTTCTTTTTTTAAGTTTATACAAAAACTGGTTGATCAACAAACTTTACAACCTCGTTATTGAAAAGATACTTTGTCGAAATAATTGTTAGAGGTGCAAATTAAATATATTGGCTCAGATCTCATCAGCAAAACTTTTATCCATTTCCATTTTATATCTTCATTCGTATGCAAAAGGTACCTAGAAATGGTCTAGTGTGTAAATGCACTGAGAACAAATTGCTATTCTTTTCTAAATTGTCTAAATCAGCGGAATTTATTTGCAAAAACTAAATAAGTTTGTGATTTTACTTATTTGTGCGAAGTAGAAATGTATTCGTTTTCGACTGGAAAATGGAAATTGATATTTTCGTACTGAAACTGTAATATTTAATATATTATTTACTATACTCTTACCATAAATTATACATATATTTTGCTGAGTGTTGGGACGAGTTTTTGTGCTGCACTTACACAAACCAAAACCAAAACAACAATAACAAAAAACTACTATATATGAAAAGTTAAAGTAGCAGCGCTGAGTTGCGCCGTTGCTGCTGCTGCTGCTGCTGCCCGACGCGGCAACAGAGCCATAAACATATATCAGGTTACCAGCAACAACAACAACAACAACAACATCAACAACAACAATAATAAAATAAAAAGCAGTGAGGACGAGCTACATACGTAGTGCAAACTACCGTAGATACTGCCAGCCTATATCAAGTATATACATATACACAGATATATGTACAAGTATCTGTGAGATACTTTTGTCAGCTGCATATATATATATATATATGTGTGTGTGTGTGTGTGCATTGCGGTTGCTACGGCGGCCAATTTTTATTTTTATTACGACAATTTTTCGTTGTTATTATTGTTTTAACTTTACTTTTTTTTCGTGGCTGGCACTACGCGAATTGTGAATTGTAAATTGCGAATTGTGATTTGAAGTTGACTTTTTGAGTAACTGATATACCGTTTAGCCTAATGGCTAACTCTTTGAATGTGAAGATTCGAGCCCAAATACTTAAAGTAGTTTAACATGCTTTCGGCCACTTCAAAACCCATTTCACATTTCACTCTTCTTTTTTGTTGTTCATGTTTGCGCTTCACATGACTTCCAACAGCCAGGCGAGAAAGAGAGAGAGTGAGATAAAGAGAGAGAAAGGGAGAAAGTAAACAAAAGGATGCCCGAAAGGATGTTTAATATTTGAAAAACGTTGCCTATCAGCAATCAGGCATCTGAAAACGGGCCGAAGAATTTTGGTTGTTGTCCTATTTGCTTAAGCGGAAATGCAGATGTTTCTTTTGAGTAGCATCCAACGTCCTTTCCGCAGGGAGGAGAGTACATTAGTTTTAGTTAGTTGACCACGTCTGCCACACATATGAAAATACGCCTATCAAAACAAAGTGTTCAACAAACATGAAAATAAGAAGAACATGTTCTTGAATTTGTCAGCGACATATTTCCATTTCCATATATTTTTATAAAATATATATATAAATATATTTATATATATATATTCACATTATCCACATGTGGCGTCCGTTCACGTGAAAACGGCCGTGTCCTTGACACTAATTGGCCGGCCACCCACAAGCCACATTTTGGCCTTGTTATAAGCCAAGTAAACGCTTTTGTAATTTAAATATAAATAATAATTCATTTCGCACGCGTTGACGCTTACCCAAAAATAATTCATAATAAATTCAATATTATAAGTACTACAATAAATATTGTATATATATATATGAGTATATATATATATATGTGTGTGAGAAAAACTTACTCTTTATGCTCGGCAGCGCGATCTCTTTGTCGTCGATTCTTGAACCAATTGGAAACCTGTAAATGTGTAAAATAGAAATGTGCAAATTTATAAATAGACAAATACATCATGTCAAAATGATTAATGACATGCAATTAACTTGTTGCCATCGGAATTTGGCGAAAGAATTGCTAGCGTATTTTCATCAAAGTTGAGACACATCTCAAGTACAAATAATTTGAGTGGAGACTCACCTGGGTGGTTGTCAGTCCGGTTGCCTCTGCGAGATCGCGTTTCTCTCGTGGCGACGGATACGGATTGTGCGCATACCAATCTCTCAACACCGAACGGGATTTCTCCTAAAAGAAATATAAACATTTAGTATAGCATAATATAGCAGAGTGTAAAGTTGGTTTTTATAAATCATTTCAGAAATGTTGAATTTCCTAATTATCAAAAATCAACAAAATCTCATATTATACTTATAAAAATGGATATGTTGTTTCAGATAATTCCATTCTTAATTCTTAATGGATTTAGTTTACAAAAACATTGCAGTTCTGCTTACAAGAGTCCTTAAATTACAAATATTGCATATTTACACATAGTAAATAAATAATTGAAATAATGGAATTAATTTTGTAAACAACGAATTGTACAACAAAAAATGCTCAAATAATGCTGTAATTCTTGTCAGTACCTCCCAAATGATATAATCTTCAGTTATATACGTTTTACTTATGTATCCTTAATTTTCTAGTTGACTTCATTTAAGCCTTCCATTAATTATCCCATACCGTTTAATTATTTGTGGCATAAATTCACACGTTTTTAATCAATTGAAAGCCCGCATAGATAAAGCACAAGTGCAAACAGTGTCAATCAGGAAACGGAGGTGAACAGGCAAAAAAGAAGGCGTTGCCCAGCACTGCTTATGTAATGTATGTATGATTGTATGTATATGCCGTGACCGCTCCCGGTTTTCATTGTCGTAGTCGCTGCTGCTTACCACATTGAGAGAGAGAACATTGGGAACAGGGACGAGCGGACATTTCTACGATTTCATTTTGTGCCCCCTTTTTTTTGTCGTGTTGCCCGCAATTATTTTGTGGCAAGGAGTGAGAAGAAGTGAAAGGAGCAGCAAAAAATGGAAATGGTGTCTGAGTGCGCCGAGTACTCACCTTAAAACAGTAGCTCGTCTCCTCGCCATCCCAAATGGTGCGGGGCAATGGAAATTTACGACGAACACGATATTTGCCCACAGCACCCAAAGGTCTTCCGCGCAGTTTTTCGGCTTCCACATAATGCGCTACAGTGAAAGAATTTCGGGTTAGTACAACAGAAAGAGAGATGGAGAGAGAGAGAGAGAGAGAGGGAGAGGGATGTTCTTGTCTCACCTTTTAACCACAGGGCCTGCAGCTTGGCGTGATTCTGTGCAGAGAAGTGATGATGTTCGAGCAGCCGGTACAGCTCCTTGTACTGGCCACGATGGAATGCGACGACCGCCTTGGCCTTCAGCACAGATTCGTTCAGTTGCAGTTTATCACATTGTGGCAGCGACCAAAGGAAGCGTCCCAGTCTTTCGATATTGCCCGCCTGCTGCAGTACCTAGATCGACAAGATACCAAGGACATTATGCATATTACACGCCAAGTGGAAGTCGAGCAGTCTCGACTAGAACATACCCGTAACACAGTTTTGAAATACAGGGTTAGTTTGTGAAACCAAATTTGCAAATCTTATCCGATCGTAATGAAATTTGTACAGTTAATCAATAATATAAAATACGCAGATTATATAAAGAAGATGATTATATCTTGACAGCTATGCCTTGCATTGTATAATTTGTATCGATAGTGATTATATACTTTATGGGATCGGAAAACCTCTTTTCTGCCTGTTACATATTTTGCACATCGTCATTTTTCTCTTTTACTATAATTTTTACTCATTTTACTATAAAATCATTGGGCATCAAACTTAGAAGATTTTAAAATTGTGAAACATGATTTCAATAATAATTTTAACATATTTCAAATTCAAATTTAAAATAAAAAAAATTAATCGACAAATGCCAAAGATGTTGATATATTTTAACTTTTAGACAATTTTCTATTATTAAAAAGTATATCAAAAATTAAAGAAATAGCTGTCTGTTAAAAATGTACATTCTCAAAAATTAAGGCAGGCTTCCTTTTGATATAGTTTTCAAAAGCTAGGGTATGCTTAAGATCTGATTATGCTCACCTCACACACACAGGCCACTTGCTCCTGCGTGAAGCCAAAGCTCGGCAAAGTCTCGCGTCCGGCTGTCGCTGAGCTGACTCCGCCTCCAGCTGCTCCGCCTCCATTGCTACTGCTGTTCAGGTGGAGTCCCGTGACTGCCATGCCCCCCACTCCCACACCTAGGCCACCAACTACTCCTCCTCCTACGCCTGGTCCTCCGTTGTGCGTCAGCATATCGAGATTATTGTTATTATTGCTTGTGCTATTGTTATTGTTATTATTGTGCAACGCAACCACCGACCCACTCAGCCCCGTGGGGCTATAGGGCGGGGTGTGGCGGGCTGTGAGTACAGCTGCCGCATTTGCAGCGGCCAAGTCGTAGAAATCGGTGGCGGGATGTTGCAGCATTATTTGTGGGGTGCGGACGACAGGCAATCCGATGTGGGGCCAAATGGCTACTCAGCAACTGATCCACCGATCCACTGATATACCCAACACACCGATCAGTGATCCGCCAGCTGCGGATCTGCTCAAATCCCCGCTAACCACTCACTTAATACTCATCGAAGATAGCCTAATGTAGAAGTTGAGCTTAAGATCTCTTTGGTAATTTGAGCGCTGCAAGAAGAAAGGATTAAGAATTAATGTTTTAGTACATTATATTAGTATTTAAGTATTTTAGTTTAACGGCATTTGTATCTTTATAATTGTTTGAAGTTCATTTGGAATTCTCATTGGATGATCATTACTTTTTTATCATTTATGTGTAATAGGAAAAGTTGGTCGAAAGATGAAAAACTATTTCGTTTATGAGATATAAAAACCAAACTTATTTCAAGCAAAAATTATCGAAGTCGGTCTACTATATCTACTATATCTACATTACGATCGGATAAAAATATCAAAACTTGTTATACTTTTCACGAATATATTTTTATAATTATTTACTATATATTATTCAGAGGGCTCTTTACCTGCTTCGAACCCCAAGAAAATTCTGCGATTGGTATTGCTCGCTTTGGCTAATAGATGCCAACTGGCTAATGATGGCACCCAATTTGAACTGTCAGTTATCCGCAGTGGTTAAGCCAAGCATAAAAATGCTTGGGACCCCATATTACCCGGCTAATTGGTAGAAATATTTCATATTTTTATTGCCGTAATTTTTCGAGTGTTTTGTTTAGTATTTAAAAGAACGATAATTGAGACACATAAAACTGTTGAAACTGCCATTAATGTTTAATGAATATTTTCACATATTCTCCACATTTATGTTAAACAAAACATTTCGACCCAATTATGATGTATTAGCCGAACACAATTTGTGGCCCAATGAGAAGTGAAAAGGCAAACATTGCAAATCTCTGGACCCCATGTTGTCCAAGTCGATTAGTTGATTAGTTAATGGCACAGGTGCACATTTAATCCAAATTCTTCAATTATCAAAATATGGTTTTCCAAATGAAAACCCCCCACCCGCCCCTATGTGGCAAAACGATGACGACGACGGCGACGACGATGAGAGTCTCAACAAAAATAAACTTTTACACAATATTATTAAATGGGGCGCATGGTTTTTTTCCCCGAGTGTTCGGTGTTATTGCTTATGTAGAAAATATTCTAAAATTACCAGAGACGACGCGACGTGGCTGCCACATCTCTGCTTACCGAGAGCACAAGCTGGCAAGTGTATATCTTTCAGATACAATATCTGCAAGAGGTCAGTGCAATCGATCGTAGGCCAACGCATGGTTTAGCTACAAAAAGAACGCTTAAATATCGAGATGCGTTAAGATTTGAGATTTGAGAGGCCAGATCTAATGACGATATGCCATAGCACTCGAATATATATACATATATATATATATGTGTGTATATAGAATATATGTAGCTAGCACCTCGTATATGTTTTCAAATTGAGGCAACTGCGCCGCAGCGCGATTCGAGATATTCTTGGATCTGTTTTCAATTTTCAGCTTGCATGTCTGGCTCTCCCTCTCGCTCTTTCTCTCTCTCTCTCGCTCTCTCTCTCGCTCTCTGTGTGAGGCAGATTATATATACAAAATACATTTTCATTTGCCTGCTGCTGCTGCTGCTGCTTGTTGGTGTAACAAAAATACCAACGCCAAGTTGCCTGCCTGCTCTTGAGTCATCGGCCTAGGCCGGCCAAGCGATAGAACCGATCCATCCGATCCAACAATCCGATCCCCACTCATCACCCGCCCCACACACCTATTTGGCCCAAGCGTCAGATATTTTGGCTTGTTCTATCTTTGACGCAAGTAAACAAGCTAAAACGCTTGCTGCCAATGCGAACGTGAAACGAAATACG
The DNA here is from genome assembly GCA_035042185.1 of Drosophila kambysellisi. Lineage (NCBI taxonomy): Eukaryota > Metazoa > Arthropoda > Insecta > Diptera > Drosophilidae > Drosophila > Drosophila kambysellisi. The sequence goes on from JAWNLS010001251.1 coordinate 10,147,531, forward strand.
CTATAATTTTCAAATCTGCTTATAGCTGAAATTGTGTACAACAGGCAATCAAACGATCTATATACGATATGTATTATATTATGTATACCCAATCTCGTTGGGGGCAATCGATTTTTATATTTAAATTGCAATCATGTTGCAGCGAAAGTTCTGTTTTCCTTCTAAGTTTTCTTGGATTGAATTAAGTCTTTCTAGAACAGATTATCTTAAGATAAATGTATGAAGTACCTAATGATTAACTGTAAAAAGTGTGCTATAAATTTGATATCATCTTGGCACATTTATATTTAAGATCAATATTATTATTGATCTATTTAACTTCAATCTAGATTAATTTATGACAGCATCTTTTGATTATTGTTGAATTGAATTATTTGTTTTATTTTTTTACTTATTTAATTTTTATTTATCCAATTTAATTATATTATTTGGAGTGTTTCTTGACCTGGTTACAATTTTAGAATCAAGTAGCCCATTGATACATATTCTTTGCCAGTTAATAGCACTAACGATATGATCTATGGCCCCAGCACAAAGATGCCTCACATGGGGCAACTATTCACTAGCAGCAACAGCAGCAGCAGCAGCAACCTCATAGATACTTTATCTAGATGTAAAACGGCTGCTGGCGGTTGGCTGCTGTTTCTGTTGCCGTTTGCCGTTGCTGTTGATGTATTATCTGGTTTGTGTGGCTGCCTCTTAGTGGCATTCAAATAAACTAAAATGAATTTAATTTATTTTCAGCTCAACTTACAAATTTTTAATTTACTTTTACAAACGCATCCAAACATTCGAACGTGTTATCTGTCAGATTTCCGATTTATGCTATTTGCTCGTTTATTGCTTGTCTGTGTGTGTGTGTGTGTGCATGTGTGTGTGTGTGTGTGTGTGTGCATGTGTGTGTGTGTGTGTGTGTGTGTGTGTGTGTGTGTTTGACTTTTATAAGCTTTTAATTTGAGTGTTATTGTGATTATTGTCTTCGCTTGTTTGGTTGCCTGTCAATTTAACTGCATGCGGGAGCGTTTCGAGCTGAAAGCGGACACCTTTTGACCAGCCAATGGTAATTCTATGTATTCCATCTATTTTGATTGGTGATTGGTGATTTGTGTGTGTTTATAGAGTTGTAGTATCGCTTTTTTGTTAGTCAAATCTAGCATCCAATCGACTACTCTTTTGTTGCCTGAAGCCCAATTAGTTTGTAATTAAAATCGTCTCCAATAAAATGTTGAATTAACTTTTTAATTTAGTGCAGTTTAGTTTGTTTGATTTGTTGGCTATAATCGACACATGCGATGTAAATGGAGAAATACCAGATGAATGTGCGCGATATGCTCCCGAGTTGTGAGGATTAAATATCGTTGAATGTTTTTTTGTTTTTTATCTTTTGCTTAGAAATTGATTGGAGAATTTTTATAGTTTTCTTAATCAGTTTGAGGGCTTACAAGATTTATTGTATATATTTAACTTCAGGTGAATTTGGAAAATGAGTTGTTGACTTTAAAAATCACTGCGGCACTTTCAAGCTATGAAACCAAACTGTCAATAAAACAGTTTACGGATTTCGTTATTGTTACGGCCAACGGTACCATCCGTATCCAGAGACGAGGACTGTTTTTTGTGTTGTGTAGAAATTTATCTGCATTATTGCCGTCTGTGTTTATACAATGTAATCGACAATTTCAACAAATTCAAAGCTGTTATTGCACATTTCCCCCCCCCCCCCCTTTTTTTTCCATGGAAGTAAACAAACGCAAGACTTCACCTGACCGCTTACCAAGCCAATTGTATCTGTGAGAGATAAAAGCCAGCAAATGAATCGTGCTCAGACAGCATTTGCTATTTAATTGCCAGCTGTACTCACAACATTGTAATGAATGAAATTTGTCAAATTAATGTGCCGCTCTCTGGGGCGTGACCCCAGACAAAATACATCCGCATTTTGTAGCTGTGTATCTGTGTATCTGTGTATGTGTGTATCTGTGTGCCTGTCATTCTTGCATTTGAGTGGATATGCCGCAGACTCAAAAGCTGAGCAGATCTGCAATACCCAATCCACAATTTAAATTGGCCAAAAGACCGACAAGCGATTCGCATCTTTTTGAATGAAAAACTTGTGTATGCAAATTAAAACGAAATTTCTACGCAAGTGCGTAAAATCATCAAAGCCACAATTTGCTATCCCCTCGTATCATGAATTATGCCAGCAATATTGTGAGCAAAAAAAAAAAGAGGAAAATTAATGAAAATGTTCATGCCAAGTCAATTTACCATTATAGTTTGTGTATTATTCAGTGCTACAATGAACATTACATATTTATTAATAAAGTGTTGTTTTTGGTTTTAACCTTAATCGTAGTGAATTTGGGAATATTCTTATATGATACCATTAAGATATCTTTGGGCTGTTTCCGAAAACATCCTTTAGTATTTATACAATCTATAAAGTTAAAAAATTGATGTAATATGTTCCTTATGATGTCACTATTTCAACAGGTTTTTGCTTGTCGTAGATATAGACACACCAATCTGAATAATCTGGCCACAACTGCGCTCCGCTCCTCAATTCATAAATCAATCTATGACGACATGCACACGGCTAGCCAATAAATTAGGGAGCTGGTTAAGCGTTCTCGATTTAAATGCTAAACATCGAAAGACTGAGAAGCAAACAACCTATGAAATACTTATAAATATTAATATTAATAAACAAATCACAAGCAAAGCGACAACCAGACAAACCCGACAAGCAGAAAGGCGGATAACAACTGTTTGACACCCACCCGCAAATTCAATCCCAAAAAATCATGCAAAAATTAAAATCGGGACAGAACGATTGCTTTATTCACGCCGAATATGATATACACTTTTACATTGGAGTTTAACTGATGACATTTCAATTTATGAGATTTTTAATATTGTTATGTTGTTGTAAGATATACAAAATCTGTTGTAGGACTGAGTTTGCACAGAGTATTTCAAATTTTGGTTATTATATTATTCCTATACATATATCCCTCGCTTCAAGAATATAGCTACACAACTGAGAGAGTTCTGCTTATTCACAAAAACGTCTACAAACGTATAAATGCACATTACTCGGCTAATGACGCTGATCAGGAATATATAGTATATAACTTAACGGATCGGTGACGTCTCCTTCAATGCGTTACAAATTGTACGACAAAATGAAGCAGACCACAACTAGAACGAGTAAAGGAGGCTGTATCTAGTTAATAATTTTCACATTTCTACAGCAAACCGTTTAATTTATAAATAAACAAAGACCACTGCGAAAAGTATCTCACGGATAGCACAAGGCTCTCTCAGCCGTAGGCCTCAAATGTGATGAATGAATGACAACTGGAATGGCCCCGTGTATGTTTTGTTTTTTGTTTTTTTTCGTTTACTCTTAATTAAAGCGCAAATAGCCGCAATTTGAATCGGAAACTTATCAGATCCTGAAGAAAAATAGCTGTTGCCGAAAATAGCTGCAAAAATTGGCAATTTACATGCTTTGAATTGTTGCAATTTATTTTCATTTTGCCAGATATGCAGTTCATTTCTGTGTATTTTCAAAACAAATGTGGATTTGGCCATATACAATCGGAAAGCCGAATCTCGGTTTGAGATTGCCACAGTTTTGTGATTCTCATCGGTTATGCGATAAGCAAAAACACTCGTCACACACTCAGTAAATCAGCGATAGAATATCATAATATTTATGATAGAAATACACACTTATATGTTTGTAATTGGTATACCTGCAGTAGGTCTTATAAGCAATTGTGGGAATATCTTTATGAATATACAATGCGCTTGATAAACAGTTCATTATTGGTGTTTATGCCAAGTGTAAGTAAAAGACTTGTGTGCAAAAATTGGCTATACTTTTGATAGATAACATTTGTTATTACTATATTTATTGAAGTGAAATATCCGGTAGATAAAACTTTTAGAATAATCTAGTCTAGACAGCCTTAATACAGATTATAACTAAAAATGTTTTTAATATGAAAATAAATAGAAGTTATATCTTTACAACTTTGTGTTTTATTGAGGCTGTAATCCGATTTGTATCGATATTAGCAAAACAGGGGCAATTATCGATAAAATAAATGTTATATAAGAGCTTTCATACCATATTTGAACAACTTTAATAATCTTTATGGGGTCGGACATGATTAATTCTGGGTTCAGACTATTATTAATACGATCATTGTAATATTTCCAATAACCATATTAGTAATAATAGATAATTGTTACTATTATTGATCAAAATATTCGCTTTGTTTATAATAAAACAAGAATGTAACTTTGGAACTGTTTGTGTATAAATAGAAAAAGTCCAGCCTAAAACGAAGCTTTTCGCCGTCGGCACTTTTTGCCAGATGCTAACTCACCTGTGTTTATATGTATATTATTATGAATGTATATCACTGTTGCAGCTGCGTATCCGTGTTGCGATTCTTTTATCTACTGTTGGTGTTGATGTTTTTATGGTTGGTGTTCTTTTGGTTGTTTTACACATTTGCTCTGCTGTCAACTTTCGCAACGAACAATGGCAGCAACATATAAAAAGCGTTGAGTTTTTGTTTTATGCTTCGATTGGCGAAACTTTCAGCAAATTTTCCGAGACATGTGCCACAAGGCAACACACACGCGTACACACACACGTTTACACTCACATCTGCACTCACTCACTCGGTGTGTGTGTGTGTATTTAAACGAAAATAACTGCGGCCGCAGACTAAAAGCAACAAATTTTCATACGCACTGTTGGCATAAAAAACACGTGTTGCAATTTCTTAGCGTTAAATTTTCCGCTTTCGCGACTTTTATTAATTGCGTACAAGGGGTTAAGCAAACAACAACAACAACAAAACATAAGAATCACTATAGGCTAAATTTGAACGATTGATAAAAGTGGCTGTCACCGCTTCTTTTCTGTATTCTCTTCTTTTTTTATTATTATGTATATTTTTTTTAGATTTTGTGTGCGCACGTTTTCCGATGTATTTGTATGTGTATGTGAGTATTTTGGTGCCCCGCTTGAATCTATTTCAATGTGCGCGTTGACTCTTGATTTATAAATGCGGACATTTGTTTATTGCCGCTGTGTATTAAGATCGTTGCCGGCGGGTAACGAGCAACAACAATGTGTTACCAACAAAATTTCCAACGAGCGAACTGCGAACCGCACGCGAGCAACGCAAGAGAGAAACTGAACGCAACAGCATTGACAACAAAAAATAAACCGAATAGGCCGCTAAGGCCAAACGCAATGGCCAACCGAAGCGAAGCGAGCGCTCTGTTTGCATGTGTGTGTGTGTGTGTGCGAAGGCGAAGCGAGCGCTCTGTTTGTATGCGTAAGTATTGTTGGTGGTTGATGGCAACTGAATGAGAGCGTGAGCGAGAAGGCAACTGCTTCATATAGACACTGTGAATGTCAAACTGTCTCTCTCTCTTGCTGCACAGCAAATTGCTCAATTAGGGAAAAAGAGAGAGCGGCGCCTAAGCGGATGGCACAAAATTAAGACATGGTAAAAATAAACACATTTTGAAATTACTTTCCTTGTACCGAACTTAATATTAAATAGCTAAACAGTCAAATTAATATGTACATATTTGCGATCAGCATTCAACTTACTACTTATGCATTTAAATTTTATATTGTTACATACGTATTTAAAAATATATTTAGTTCTATTACTACTATTTTATACAATTTTATAAACTACACAAAACACACTTCATTTAAAGAACTCGGCTTAATATTTATTTCAAATCGAACACATTTGCTTGTCTACCACTGTTGAAATAGTAATTTCCTTGCGCGATCTCTTGCTCTTCGCAGTTTGACAGCGACTGTAAATGCTTCGCCAAAGAGACAATGCTGTGTGCGAAAGAGACAGTAGCCAAACAGGTTATATTCTGTAAATTGCTCATTGTTGTCGCTGGCTACGCCTACTCCATGCTACCTGTTTACACACACGCACACACATACAAGCACAAGCGCACAAGCAGTCAATAACAAGACGCTGATTGGTCAGCGCCTACGCGACGCTGACATCCGCGTCATGCGCAATGGCCGCCATATTGATATTGATAAATGAGAGTACATATATGTATAGGTGTGTATGTAAATACATATGCAGGTACATATGCATCGAGCCTCGTAGTCTTCTATGCCACCTTGCCCCGCACCTGTCCTGCGGCTAGGATGCTCCTCAGCATCTGATTCTGTGTTTGAAATTCCCATTTAATTATGCCAATGTTTGTATTTCATTTTCATTTCTGCTGCAATAATTGCAAATTATCCTTGTTGCTTTTGCTGTTTTTGTGATTCCACAAGGATTTGGGTGGATTACGGTTGCAGCTATGTATCGGAAATGTGGTTTTCAACTTGACCAGATACCAATTATTGCTTGAAAAATAATCTGTGCTCGCTGTTTTTTTTGTTTTGTATTTTTTATCATTGCGGTTGCATACACCGAAAATTGTATATTTAAAGGAAAACATGTCATCTTTAAATTCTGATTTTATGAGTATTTACTCTTAAATTGTTGAAATCTAAATTGATTTTTAAATGCAAAACTCTATCGTTAAAGTTAAAATTCTAGCAAAATAAAAATTGCTTGTGGGGTTGTTTTTGTTATATTATATTTGGTCTCTGAGAAAATACATATTTTAATAATCGTTTGGCAAAAGAATGCATAAATTATAAAATTTAAAGAAAGCTCAATAGCCATCAACACCATATTTATAAATATATTTCCTATTGACCACCCATGTGATAAGAATGAAGCAAAGAATTCTAAACGAAATCGAGAAATCACAATCGAATCACACTAAAATTGATTGAAACTATCACCGAAAACAAAACAAAGCTGATTAGATTAACGGCAGTGCAACCTGGCGCCAGTTTGATCGGCGACTTGTTGCACATACATATGTAGGTGGTATATATAAAGATATATATGGGGTATCGTTATAAAGATCTTGAAACCTTTGCTGAACAAATTGCATATCGATTTCAGTGGTATGTCGAGAGAGTATTTGGTAAATGTACATTTAACATATTTTGGCGCCACCTAAATTATCGGACCAAAAATATGTGTTAGGGAATTAGGGAATCATCAAATTTACATAATAACAGATCATGTTTCAAACCACCAACTGGCCAATAAAAAAAAACAACCAGCAACAACAGTTGGAAATGTCCAAACAGCCAGAAGAACATTAAAAAAGAAGAAACTGAAGAGGAAGAGTGGACAAAAAAAACCCATCTCGCAATATGTTAATGAAAAGCCCGATAAAAATCTTGTACAACATGAATGAGAAAATGAGAAGAAGAAAAAAGCGGAGATGTAGCAAGCGATCAACACCACATTCTGTGGTTAGCAGATGCGGAATGAAAGAAAGTCCCCCGAACAGTGACTCCATATGGTTGATGTGGGGGTACCCCTACCACCTACCCTCCACCCCTACCCCTATCCCTATCCCTATGCCTCTGCTGCCTCGTAACTATTCCCATTCAAATGCTGGGTGTTAAAAATGAAGATAATAACGAGAGTGGCGCACGCGCTGGAGTCAAACTCTAGGAAAGTCACCTGCTGTGCCACAACACACAGCGACCCGCAACGTAGAGTGTGTGTGTGTTGTGTGGTGTAGTGTAAACAAAGCACCTCTCTCAACTTACCCCTCTGGCGCCTACAACAGCTGCTGCTGATGCTGCGTCACATCTACAAATTATTAGAAATGATCAACAAGCTCGAAAAAGAGCTTCATAAATTTGGATGGTCTTGATTTCTATATACACACATTGTAAATCATTTTGAAATAGTCGACTCTGGTGTTATTAATTTAGTTGAAATGATTATTAATTTAACGTCATAAATCTCGGCACAGCGTCGACTCGGCTTGAGCTCAAGATCCCAGAGAATCGAACTCTGCGTGATTTTTTTGGGGTACGTGTGGGTAATTAGCTTTGAATACCTTCTGTCTCTCTCTATCCCTCTCTGCCTGTCTCTCTTTCTTTCTATTTGTCTCTCTGTTTCTCATAGCTAACTCTTGACCAAATTTGTGGGCATTGTTTAGGGCCTCTGAGCTGCTGCTGGCCAGTTGTATTTGTGCCATCAGGGATATTAAAAAGTGGTTGATAAAGATCATAAAACTTTTAACAAGATAAACACACATTTTTTATTCATGCTTTGATTTATTTTAATCATTTCCCTATCTGAAATGATCATATCAACAAAGAAATTAACAATTTTTGATAGGATGCTCTTAATATATACCCATAAAATTACGAAATATGATTAAAAAAAAAGAAAATAAATTTTGCTAAGGAATTAGTAAATATATATAAAAACGATTAATCAGACTCTAATCATTGAGCATATTATACTTTCACTATCTTATTTTAAATGATATTCAAGGTAATTTAATTACAAAATTATAAACTTTTATATTTACTCATCCCATAAACTTAAAAACAAGTTTTAAAAAATGATTTATTTCCTAATTAATGGTTGGATGGGTTTTTATTCATTTTTTTAAATTATGGAAGTTATTCTTACTTAAAGGAAACTGTTTGGATAGTGTAATATTGGCTAGACAGGAGGAGATATTTTGGTCCTTGTAGGGAGTTAATTGTGTTCCCGACCTTTTATATGAGTATAGCTAAAAGCAATGCGTAATAAAAGCTATGAGCGATAATTGGGAGTAAGGGAAAGTATATTATCCATCTTAAGATAATCTAAAATAGATTAGTAAGATGCTGTGTCATATTGGTTAAAATTGCGAGATATTCTACTAATATAATATATACCTATTCTGGCATAGCGGATGCTCATTTTTTAGTTGCCTTCATTTTCTAGTTTATTATCATGTTTGACTTATGTTTTTCGAAAGTAATTGCAGCTATTTGAGGCAACTCAAAATAAAGCAAAGACCGTCTAAGCCACAATCCTTTCTATTCAATTCACAGTAACCGGAAACTTGAAAGTTCATTCACACACCTCCATGATCCTACTCCTCCTCCTCCTCCTGTATCCTACTCCTCCTTAAGAGTTATTCGGCTTACAATGGGCACATAATTGGAGCGGCAATTCAATTACCAATCCAAAGAGTGAGAGGGAGGAAGGGGGAATTGAAGTTGGTCAGGTTATTATGCAATTGCCATGTAATTTGCCACAATTATTCATATTTAAAATGAGTTAGGCCCTGTTGCAGTTGCAGGTAGGAGCCAAGGGGCAGGCGAGGGGAACGCGGCGAGTAAGCAATTTTCACGCGTAGGTAACTTTAAACGGCGACGGGCCTCTCGGAATAATAATCGCCGACACATAAATATTACAAGCATCTGACAACTGAAAATTATCTGCTTCACTCACGAGCCATTTAAATCAATTTTACACTTCGAATTTCACAGGCCAAGAGCCGAGAGCTGTTCGGCCAAAAAGGATACGATTGCGAAGGGGGGAGTGGAGAGGGTGGGCCGGGAAATTGAAATTTATTGAAAAAATGATGACAAACGAACGAAAATAAGCGCATGCGGCAGCTGCAAGGTGGTCCCCGGAGGTGTGACGTGAGAAGTTGAAATTTAAGGCCAAGCCAGCAAGCACATGAATATGTATGTATACATATATATATATTTATATGGCCAAGATATGCCCTGATTAGGGTTGTCAGGTGTCAGAGTGAAAGTGAAAATCTTCGCTGTGATCAGTTTTGGGTAAACCAAGACCAATAATAGAAGTTAAATTCATTCAGGAGATTTGGCAATTTTATGGATTTTATGGTGTTAAAGCTTTGGAACACATCGTGTATTTGTGATACCCTGTATAGTTGTAATAATTGTATCCTATATGCCATTCATTAATCTACATGGAGGATCTGGGTGCCTGCTTTTCAACTTTAGACTTCTTAGACGTAAACTCAATTTCAATTAGCATAATCTTTGCCATGGCTTGGATATTTCTTACTTGGTTTGGCAACCCTGAACGGTGCCTCACATTTTACTGTGTGGTGTCATAAACGTTGTCTGCCAGTCGCCGTCGCCGTCCTCCGTCCGGAGTCCGTTGGTTGGGCCCCCCAACTTGGACACTTTGCGAAACGTTTAAACCAACAATTACGCGAGCATAAATCAAACCGTCGAGTAGAGCCCGAGTGGAGTGTCGGGGTGCAAGGCGGGCGGTCCTGGTCGAGAGTCGCGTGCAGCTCCTCAGATGGGAGAGGAGTGGAGTGGAGAGCCTGTTGCATGGCGATGGTGTTGCTGATGATGCTGCTGTTGCACGCCGCGCCTACTGCCCGATGTGGATCTGAGAAAAGGTGCCTGGAATGTTACACCAGCAGCAGCAGCAACAGCAGCTTTGACTTCAACTCCAACTCCCGACACCGACACCATCTGCGCTGTCACAGCAGCAACGCCTCAACTCCAGTCTACAGTCTGCCGTCTGCCGTCTGGCGACTCCAGCTCTCGGAGTTCCTGCGTCAGCCCGTTGCTTATTGGTTTCAGGTGTCAATAAATAATGGCGCGGCACTTGCTGATCTCGATGAGATTAGATTGGGCTGCTTAGTTTGCCGGCTGCTCCCCAACAAATTTAAATAATTTTCATATTAATTAAACACTTTAAAAACAATTTGCAACTGCGGCCTCATTGAATGTTGCATGCGTCAAGGACGATGCAAAATTGCAATGTTTTAAGTATCGTTTGGCGCATGCGCCGCTGGTTCGACTTGATTCAAGACTTTCGGAATGGGTATATCTAATAATGTAAAGTTATTTAAATGTTAATTTATATCTTAAATTATTTTTACACTATTTTTCGATTATTCTATAACATTGTTACTGATTTGTTAGTTTGATTTATTCTTCATCTAAAATAGAGGCAAGTAATATTTTTGCTTCACAAATTTTATTTTATTTATCGATTTTTAAGCTGAAGCTAATTTAGCTAATGGTTTATCCCTATTTTTTATTTTGTAAAAATCATTATTAAAATTCTCGTAGGACAATTGGCAAGTTCGTTAAGCCATTAAGCCTAATATTAACTTGTATTTTGTATCTACCACATGTATGTATCTCCACAGCCGTTGCATTTTCTACTTGCAAGTCTTTTTCCAGTGCTCAATTTAATAATAACATTTTTGACATTTATAAATAACCAATTTCCTCTTACAATCCTTCGATTTGGCTACCCGAATTGCTTATAAAAAAAAATCAAATAAACCCACACCCAGACACACTGTGCTGAGGGGCAGGCATTCAAATTGAAGCCGTTGAATAAATCAACGCCACAAACACACAAAAATTGAATTGTGGTCAACGCTTGCGGCGCTTCGACCCGAAACAAGCCGGCTGCCAAAGGTGTTAATATTCAATTAAAATTCTAGGGATACAATTCGAACTGCCCAATAAATTAGCGCTCAACAAGACAACTTGCCAATTTCAATTTGTTTTCATATCATTTTTCGCAGCGGCTGCTCCATCTGGAGGCGCAACATAGAGGATGCCTTAGCAACCTGGATGCCTGAATGCCTGGATGCCTCACCAACTGTCTGTTGCCCATTATTTATTGAGCTGCGCAGGTGGCAAAAAGCAGTTGAGACCAAAGTTGAGATTTCTCTCAACTCTCCAGTTGTGGACTAGACTTTTTATGCATTTTAAGTGTGAACTTTTTGCACTTAGCTGAATTGTAAATTGGTAAGCTTCTGTAAACCATTTAAGGAAGACTTTTTCCCACAATCATAAGGGGCAAAAGCATTGCTAATAAAAACATTATTTATGAAAACATTATTTATTAAATCGTTATTTATAAAAGCATGAATTAGATTCTGCTAAAATGAGAATAAATAACTTTTTGTTGAAAAATCAATTTCAATTGAATCCGTGCCACTAAATCGAATAAGACAAGTTGTCAAAAATATAAAAATCGAAATACTTCAAATGCGATCGCAAAACTTTATCCGCTTACATTTCAGCAGTGCTCGGAATGGTCTTGTGTCTGGAGTCGTTAGTGCCTCGTGCCACAGTTGGTTTTCCTCTTTCTTCTTTTGCTGCCCCAGCTCTGCGTGTGATCTTGTAATCGATGTTTGTACTTAGTTGGACATTTGTACTTACATCCAAGCACGCCACGATATCGATTTAATGGACCCACCAGCACACAAAACGACCGATTGACGGCACGCACCACAGCGAGAGGGAAAGAGACAGATAGGGGGACGGGTGACAGAGACAGGGAGACAGAGCTACAACAGTGCGATATTTATCGCCGATAGTGGGTATCGAGATGGAGACCCGTGGGGTCGAATGTGCTTCAATATGCGCCTATCTGGTTGTGATTGCTCATATTGCCTGGTTGCCCGGCACAGTGTGAAAAGATAACAGTTTTTCTTTGCTGAATTTAAAATGATGAAATTCAAGATAAAAGCCAAGATTATTGAGATGCTTTTGTAGAGAGTGCTCACCCCACAAACTCAGCTTTTCAGCCCAAAGGACATGGCTGTATTGACTCGGCTATTGATGTTGATGAAGAATATATATAAATATATCTCATACTTACTTCTATCTGGTTGGAATTTCTAAGTCAATCGATCTTAAGACACTTTTCCCTTGAATACTGCATCTTATTCTGGATAAGGTGACATCATATGTAACTATCAATGCCACAACTTAATTAACCTATTTTATGAATTTTAATGGGCAACATTCTTTGAGTGTTTTAGCTTTTTTTGAGTACATATTTGACAGCTGACTGCCCCACAGTGCAAGCAGTCGCAAGTTGCAACTCGCTAGTTGCAAGCAACACCGCATGAGGTCGATGCGTGTCTGATTTTCTGAATTGGAAACTGAATGCTGCTGGCAGACAGATACCCCATAGTACTTAACACACACACACATACACACACAAGTCAACATTCCAATATCAATTAGTTGGGGGTGTTGCTGGCCAATTGATCTATGAACGCTATTTGAGTTTTAGACGTGATTAGCTCCAATTGTGAAAAGGCCATTAAACAGCTTAACTACAAATCAATATAGAAAACACAGGATTAAACTGGGGGTTTTATGTGAGTTTCTTTAAGTATTTTTTTTTGTATGTATTTGATTTTGCCACGATTATTATTATTATTATTATTATCAGAGTCTGTGCTAGGATCAATCCTTATGAACGAGTTATAGTTTTTGATTGTCCTTATTTGGCTAACATTAAGAATGTAGTCCTATCATCTCGATAGTTCCCATGCATATTTATTCACATCGGTTTTGGCAAATTATAAGATAGATGGCACACAGGTTTATGTCGGTATGCATAAATATAGTAATACACCCATTTAATGTTCACCCACGACGACGAAATGATGGCAAACTTCAATGAAATTAACATACTCATAAATTTATGGCTGCTCGGTGTCGGGGCTGGCGCTGGTCAAAGAAAAGTCTGGCGCGGAAAAGTCATATTAGATGCATTAAAATAATTTCAAAACACATAAATTTTGAATTATTGCCCACACACAACATGCAAGCTGTTGCGCCCCACTCGTCTACCGTGTCCGTGCAACACACTCAACAAAATAATTCTGCAATTAAAGTAAATCTGAATCCAATTTCTTACCAATGGAGATAATTCAAAGTTTACGATTAACAATTTGGGAAAATTTGTAAGCGTCTGTAAATTACCGATATGCCCATAAAAATGTTATTTATTTATACTTTTTGAAAAATTTACTTTTCAGTATTATAAATTTATTTGAAGTAGATATGCACATCTTAGGAAATTTTATTTATACAATTTAGTAAGCACAAAAACTAAAATTGGAAAATTACGTTCCGATTTTGAGTTTCAAATACATAATGAATATGAATTATTTTTATTGAAATATCGTAGTTGCAAAGTTTGGAAAATGTGAATTGCCATTATTTTGCGCACATTATTTTCTTTAAGTGTATACTCTGCACGACATATACGAGTTTTAAAATCAATTTAGCTGCCTACGATGGGGACAGACAGACTGGGGACTTGAGGCTGGGAGCTGAGGATCTGGGATGCGATGCAGTGTTTGCACCACCATAATTACAGACAATTTTCAAACTTTTCGCGATCGTGCGAATTAACTGCCTAGTGGGGCCCCCAATAGAGCAGACCTCCGGCCCCTTCCCCGCTACGAGACTGTTCAATCCCTGGGGGAGCGTCCACTTAAATTGATTTATGGGCGCCTGAACGGGGCGCATTTGTCAGGCAGCCGGGGCCTGGATGGATGTTTATACCTTTACAGTTGTTGCTAATTACATTTGCATAAGTGGGCGCACAATTTGACAGTGGGCGTGGCAGCTGCTTACAGCTGCAGGCTTCCGATTTCAGGTAGCAAAAATGTTTTAAAACCTTTGATTGGCCTAACCCTTGTTGGCAGTTGGCCTTGACCCAATTTTTAATCAATGTCTGTCGATCTGACAAGCAAGGAATGGTCAAGGATCAAGGGGTCACTTAGAACAATGCGGCATTTAATGAAGTGAGGACTCCAGTCTTAAGAAATTGCATTTGTCAACGATCGCATATTGCATTCCAATTGTTTCTCAGGCTTTTCATTTTCCAGAGAGCGATATTTGTAATTTAATCAGCGCAACATTGTCTGGTCGTGGGTAAGAATTAGTATTTTGATTTTTGACATTTTTTATTGCTCTCGTTTCGATTGTGCTGGGAACATACATCAACTCAAAGTGGGCCAACCAACAAGACAAGACGCCCAAAATCGAGGGTAACTAAACGGCTGAAGCCAATTACGGGCGGCTAACACAAAAGGCATTAGCCATAACAATTGGAAACACATTCATGGAATACACTGCGAAAACCAATTTTTTAGAAATCACTGCATTATATTTTATTTAATTTCTATAAATTACAAAATTTACCAGGAAAACTCAATTAGACAAAAAATGGTTTTGTAGAAGGAAACTAAAAAAGTTTAGCAAGCACAGTAAAGATAATTATATTTGAATTGTAGATTTAAGACTAAATGACGTGATAAGTAATTTCTTATAGATATTTTTCTCTCAGTGCATATCTGTTTGTGTTTGACAATGCCAATAAATGAGCAACTTTTCGAAACGAAAGTGTCGATAGGCGGCAAAATGTTCTCAGTTCGCAGTTCAAACATCGAAACTAACAACAGCAGGATAGAGAGCGAGCGCGAGAGAGAGAGAGGGAGAGAGAGAGGGTAGAGAGCAGGCCAGAAGCTAAAAAGGAAGTGCCATAAAAATGCAATTTTAGATTTCATCAAGTGATAAGAAAAGTTTTCAAATTAGCCGCACACAAAAAATGGAATATGAAATGCGAATGGAAACTGTAAAAAGAGCAGCAAACAACAACAACAACAAATGTTCACATGCTTGATTAGAAAACAAAACAAGGACAATGGAGAACGCCGAACGCTGAACGCTGAACTAACGGAAAGTCAGTCGGGCCTACAAATTGCTCGCGTCACGCCAAAATACCGTTAGAAAGTTTTTGTTGTTGCTGCTGTTATTGTTGTTGTTTGTGGCTGCCTAAAAAATTGCAGGGCACCTCCAAACAGAAGTATCGTTGCGACCACCCACGCCCACCCTCCACCCCCATTCCCCTCGACTACACTACTGCTTACAATATACAATAAACACTGAGCTAAAAGTATCAATTTCACATCAATTTTTGTTGTATTCTTTTATCAAATGCCAGCAATCTCAATGTTGCCCGAGATTCAAATAATAATCGAAAAGGATAAGAAAAGGACACATGCGAAGAATGCATTGAACCGAATTCTGTCTGTAGGATAGAAAGAAAAATCTTCAAGTGCAGATCAGCGGCACAATAATTAACGCTCTCAATAATGAGAAAAAAGTATCTTCCTCTCCTCGCTGGAAAGATGAAGAGAAAAGGAGGGAGGAAAAAACAGTAGCTGATGCGGCGGCGGCGCCTGCAGGGATTTAGAGCAAAATGTTAATGATGATCTGTCTTCTTCTTCATCTTCTTCTTGTGATACCGAGGGTTGTTATTGTTGTTGTTGTGGCATTGTTTGCTTTCACAAACATTGAACTGGTGATAATCCTGAGGGCGGCATTTGTTGTTTGTTTTGGTTTTAGAAGGGATTTGCCAAATGCTGATGCGATTTTAATTAAGGCACGCATATTAAGTGCACATTTACCAAATCTAGGCATTCTGGTTTTATATATCTAGTTTATATTTATCCATTTTCATTCTTTGCAACATTTTGAAGCTTAAATTGGCGCACATTTGTTATTAAAAATAAGGCTGGTACTTTTTCTAACAGTCTGGCAGCTCTATAATTCAAGTGTTGCACATCGGCGCAATTAAAAATCAGGTGACAGTATTTCAGGTTCAGTATTTTTCAGTATATTTGCAACAAATATTTGGTTTTTTTTTGCTGGCGGCATGCGTCTTTCAGCAGTCTTAGTTTTTAACAAGTCGTTCGTGGGTCGTGTAAATATTGTAAGAACACTTTTGTTAAATTGTAAAGGGATGCATATAAAAAATAAGAAAAACAAGCAGTGACAAAAGGCTAATTTAGCAATATGATTACATTTAACGAAAGATACTTAGCAATCGAATTGTCGACAAAGGAAACAAGCAGCAGAATGCACACACACAGTCGCACACACACATACCCATACATATGCATATGTATATTTTCCGTCTACGTTTCAATTTGATTTTCGGAAATTTCACCTTCGCTTTGCTGTTTTCGGCTATTTCAAACTTGTTTTTCAGCTGTGTCTGTTTCATAGTCTCATTTTTTTTGTGTCGTTTACGTTTGCCAGCCGCTCACTTTTTGTCGATTGCTTACGTATTACGTGCATTGGTGTGCGTGCGTTTCACAAAATTATCGCTAATTTGCACTAAAATGGCTTGTAAAGTGCTATAATTTGATGCATGCTTAACGATGTACGAAAGTACTTCTCCCTATATACATATGTGTCAGTATATCTATGTGTGGGTATATCTATGTATGTGATCTGTCTATTTGATCAGCTGTAATTTACATAAAGAAATTGGCAACGCTTACACGGCACGTGTATATACATACATGTATATATCCATATGCGTTTGTGTGTGTGTGTGCGTTAGAGTATCTGTGTGTGTTATCGCCTTGCTCACACATACATGAACATTATGTGCGAGCAATTTTTAGCTGTACATATGTATATCTGTGTGTATGGAATGTTTATTTGCATTCAATTGTGTTATATCGATAAAGAAGAAAGCGGCCGATGCGACAATAATAATGTGCAACCAAAGAAGCAAACAAACTCGCACAGCCTGCAATTTGATCCAAAATGTTAGTGGAATGTGTCACGATTTGCATAAATAATGCGTAGTACCGAAATGTGTGTCAATATGTGAGCAAATAATCACAACAACAACGTCAGACCAGCAGGTGCAGTTGGCCAGTGTTGTAAAGCGCATAGAATACATATGTTTGTGCCTCTGCACATAATTACTTTTATATGCATATATAAGTTGTGTGTGTGTGTGTGTGTATGTGTGCGTGCGTGAACAGTGCAAACATATGGAAAAAATCCAACAAAAAAAAATATAAAAAAAACCAAAAAGATTAAATTATCATATTTTTGTTTATTCCCTTCGCAGTTCCCATTGTTGCCTTACAACAAAAACTGCTCCGACTCAAAATAAGTGAAATGACGGGATCAAAGCAAACATAACTGAAAGAAAGAGAGAAATAAGAAACACCCAAACCAATGCCAAATGTGACAACGAAATCGCGAAAGCGCCGCCGCCCCAAAGGAGTAGCAAATAACCATCAAATATCAAGACAACATCAACCAGAACAACAGGAACAACAGCAACAACAACTACAACAATATCAATAACAACAACCACCTCGATTGCATCCTCGGCTACGCAGCGTACCTATTACAAGTTAAATTTTTTTTTTTTTTTTTTTAATTTCCTTTTTGTTTGCATCGATTGTGAAACGTGTTTGTTTGTAGCGTGCAACACACTTTTTTCTCCCACCCATCGTGTCCAGCGTGTGTGTGTGTGTGAAAAAGTCTGTGCAACGTTCAGAAACAACACGTCGAACTCTACGGCCGCAAAAATTCCTAAATCCGTGGCAATAACGAAACTTCAGCGACTGAAAGCTAAAGCAGCTGCAAGTCAACCTTACGGCGTCGGTTATCGCAGATCCGGTAACAATTACAGCGGCAGCACCAACGGCGGCGTCGGCATCGGCGTCGGCGCTGGCAGCAGCGATTTAGGTAGCAGTACAACAACAGCAACTACAACATTTACAAACAACAGCGGCTACAACTATCAACGCGGTGGCGCTGCGGAGGAGCGGAGCTTTGTTGCCACAACGGCGACGTCGGCGTTGGCGTTGGCGTCGACACCCAACAGCGACACATTTGGCGACAAGTCATATCACTACAACAGCAACAACAACAACAACAGCCACAACATTAACAACAACATCAACAATTATCAAAAGTCAAATCACACCAGTGCCAATTACAATAATCAGATACTACCCTCAAGCAACCACCTGCCTTACCAGCCTACACCATACTCCTCCCACAACAACAACAACATTAACAACGGAAACGGGCCAACGATGATGATGACCAAACAGAAGCCAACGCTAACCGAACGCCTCAATCTTGGGGACGAGGTTCGCGAACTGAAATTGGGCTCCACATTCAATCCGAAAAATACATCGACCGCATTTCACACAATTAAATGTGAGTTTTTTTACCGTTTCGCGTGTTTTCTTTTTTTTTTTTGTTGTTTTGTATGAGTTCTGATGTTGCAATCAATCCATCTACGATTTCCAGATGACTTCAAGCCAGCGAGTGTGGATACGAGCCGTATGGCAACTGTGGATGTTGGCTCCAATAATCAAGTTACTGTTACCGTGCCAAATTTAGGTGAGTTTTTACACTACAAACATTTAAACTCCATCTATTTGTAACAAGTCGATAAGTGTAATATTAATCTATAGCAAACTTCATTGAAGTATTATTTTCAAAGTCTTTCATTGATTATAAGCTTGATATTTCAAGCATAGACTTGTGTATTTTCCGGCGGACTTTCGGGGCCACTGAAAGCAAAATCTTTACGGAATTCCGTTGTCTTTTAATTAAAATAACGAATTTTTCAAAGAGTCGAACAAATTTACTGATTAGCATGCCATTAAATTGGCAAGTGAAATCAAGTCTCAACAAACCCGTCGAAAATTCGAATGAATACAAACAGGAACAAGCAATTTACTTATTGCCACATACTGAAGACACGCAATCGAATCGGCGCAAGCTTACTGCCTGCTTCCATTAAATATTCAAATGTGCTGCATTAATAAAATTACATACTAAGTATGCTAATAAACTGAACTTGTTCCCACAAATGCCGTTGACAAAGTCAGCAGGAATCTCGCACGGAACTCAACGGCTATCGATACTCATTTGATTGTTTGTGTGTGCTGTGGCACATTAACCCCAACATAGCAGTGTTTCTTCTTCATTAAAGTGCAACACATTTATGCAGCTATCCACAGCTATTCAAATAATTGGCACAATAAGTCTCTGCCTCATTATTGCTTCTCATGGAAGTGAAAACTGCATTGTTGTAAAATGCCAGATTCGAGACTATAAATATATAAATATGCCTACAGTTTAGTTGGGCTTGGTGGCTTTGCTCTCCCTATCCCGCTCACTCTCTCCTTGTCTTCTTCGCTCTCTCCGTCTGTCTGCCGATGACATAATTTTGCGGCATTATATGAAACGACATGGCCTAACTGCTCAACACAAACAGCGCACAAATTAATAGTTTGCCTTATGCATTACTTGGCTTACAAAAAAACAAAAACAAAAAACAACAACAAGACAAATACAAATCCAATAATGCTTTAGCAGGGACTAATCGACTATGAGATACGGATTAAGTCGAGTAATTCTTAATTATAAATTAAACCAAATCGGATGTGAATTCAGTATTAATTTTGTTTTTCTATGACAAAACTTTGGCTTTGGAAAAGTTGAAGAATTTTTAATTTAAAACAGATATGTCATAAATAAATAAGTATATATTATTTATAGTGCCAGTTATTTGACATTTCTTCGTTTATATACCACATTTGGTCATTTACAGGGTATATAGCTATAGCAACAAGCACAAAAGGTAGCCGCCGACTAAGGTAAAGAAACTAAATTACATCAAATCAGGCAAAATGCAGCCGAGCGTTCAGGTTTTTTTTTTTTTTTTTTTATTCATTTCGCTATGCTCTTTGTGGCCAGACAGGCGCAGTTGTTGTTGTTGCCGTTGTCTCTTTTGTTGTTGTGCTCCATTACAACTAACTTGGTTTAGGTAACGCTTCGTTGACTGTGCCACGGTGTAGCCAAAGTTTTTGCCGGCGACAAACGGTCAAGTGTACTTATTTAGTTAAGAGCATTTCAATTTATATATTGGGGGCACAGCACGAGGCGGTATCGTTGTACAAAATGTGTCATATTATATTAAACTAAGTACAAGACTGTGTACCACAAAAAAAAAAAAAAATGAGAAGCATTCAATTTTATCGAGCAACTTTGAAGAACTGCATTTTGAGCACGTACAAACAGAGAATTGTTTGGCTTTGGCTTCTTATTGCAATTTTACCACAGTTTGAACTTTGTGCTGCTCACCGCAAAATTTATTTAGAATTTTCAATAGATACAAGTATGTTAATTAAACAATCCTTACTTGTTCATCAAAGTGTTCTTTGCATGAAATTGATAAGACCGCAATAGCAAAAACCGCTTCTTATCAGCTGTAGCAACAAAAGCAACATAGAAGAAAATAGGTGGATCAAACTGAACAACTCCATTTGCCACAGATTTAATGCATATTCTTCTAGTTCAACTACCGTTATGAATATTGCTCAGCAAATGATCTCGTCTATTATGCAATTATCTGCCAAGTGGCAACGCCAAACAGCAAACGACATAAACTTTGCATCTTCTTCTCATTTCTTCTGATTTCCTCTTATTTCTTTCTATATGTCGTTTTTGGCACGTCGTCGCTCTGCATTTTATTGTGGAATTTTTCCATAGCTGTTTTCGTTGCGTTTGCTGCTTACATGTATATGTATACATATGCGTACATTTACATATGCACACATTTACATTTGACATATTGAAAAAGGCATAGAGAGAAAGAGAGAGACAAAAAACGAACAGTTTTGGTTTTCGACCAGCTGTTTTCGATTGCACTTGCAAGGGGCCTCCCACGCCACACGTGTGCGTGTGTGTGTGTGTGTGTGTGTGTAAACGTGGGAGCAAACTCTCCTTACAATTTTTTGCCACGCCGACGGCATGCGCACCACTAGATTTCGTTCTTTTCACAACGTGTGTGCGTGTGTGCGTGTGTGCATGTGTGCATATGTGCATGTGTTGTTTTTTGTGTTTACGATAAGCTGATAGGGTGCAAGTTCATTACCAATAAACAGTGAACAAAATTATGGCTCTAGTTGCATTTTTATTTTTTACATTGAAATGATGTGTTAACGATGCCATAATGCGTTAGACTTCAAGTTAAAAACAAACTGCAAAGGTGCAAAGTGACTGTCACTTAATTAGAAGCAGTGCAACAAACAAAATAACAATGGACGTAGGGCGAAGGGTGGGTGGGGAGCTGAGCGCAAGATGACAGTTGGCCGTTGGCAGTTGTCACCTGCTAGTGACACCTGCACTTTAAAATGATTATTTAGCAGCATGCATAGGTGGACACGTATCTAAATACACACATTAATGCCATTTACTTGTAACAACAAAATAAATTCCAAAAGCACAACCGGATTTCGATATACGATTTCGTTGCTCTGTTTTTGTTTGCGTTTGTTGTTGTTAGTGTTGTTGCTGCTGTTGTAGTTGTTGCTTGGCGCACGCTTTCATTTTATTGCTTTTTGACTTTGTGCACTGTGTTAGTTGTTGGCTGAGTTTTTGCAGTCACTGCACTGCACTGTGCATTTAAAACTGTGAGCTGAACAACCGCAACAAGAGCGAGATTATTCAACAGGCGAAAGGCAGCTAAAAAACAAAGAGAAAAAACAACAATTGCACTCAACCACACCACAAAGAGTTCAAGTCAAATAAATAAATAAAATAAATCGAAAAAAGAAAAAAACAGTTGCAGACAAGCAAACAGCCTTGTGTTTTTTGTGTTTCTGTGTACCTCTCTGTGCGCACCCCTGAATGTATTTGCGTATGTAGTACATACAAATGTGCTTAAATATTCTTTTATTTGAGTTACTTATTTAATTGTTTGCCGTAATCAGTTAATTATTTTTTCAGCTGTTTCAGCTGTGTCCGCAATAATACTTCATATCTTGAAGGCTACATCTATATTGAGCTTTATGTGGTTTGTTTTTAAAAATGGATTAACCTTTTGTGATTAACACTGTGTAAGAGAGCAGAAAGCGATTCTTATTTCCTATCGGAATACATCACGTGTGAAATATTATAAAAAATATTCCATATTCCTGCGTTTCGTAAATCTTATAAATATATTTGCTTCTTATCTTATGCGGGTTTCTTATCGTGCAATAGCTTTTTTTACTCTTTACTCACAACAACAGACCTAAGACTCTTACAAAATTGAGCTGAAGTTGCCATGACAACACTTGAGAACACTCCCACGTAAAAAAGACATCAGCGTGTACTTATGTATCTGTACACATACATACATATCTGCCTTAAAATATTGAATAGTTCATTTGGATACAAGAGAAAGAAATGAAAAAAAAAAAATAAAAAATAATAATCATAGTTTCTCTCATTTCAATTACTTCTTGGGGCATTGGGGCTTAACACATCAAGTACGAATTGAATTAAGCACTTAAATGTTTGAAATATTTCTGATTTTGTTTGCCTTTCAACTCTGAATAGTACTGCTATTCATTTTAATTAAGGTGACGCTAAAAAATCCCATATAAAGACATACAAATACTTACTGTTTGTTGCACTTTATATTGTATTTATTTTATATTGTTAATTTCCGATATTAATGTGCATTCACTTTTCAACTTGTATTATTTAAAAACAATATAAAAAAATAAGAAAGTTGTTTAAAATTTGTTGATAACAATACTTATTGAGTCATCCAAAAATTGTACATTTGCTAAACAAATTTGCATGAATTTATCCATTTCCAGAAAGTTCCGGTGTGCCTCATACAGTTTATAAGGGAAATCACAAAAAATATACAAAAGAATGCCTAATCATTTACGACAAGGAAACGGGTGTTTTCACATTAGAGAAGCTAAATCACAATATACAAGTGAAGAAGACAAGGTAATTAATCCATTTTGAACAGTTTACTGAACAATCTAAAACTCTGATCGATTTACAGAAGCGAAATGACAAACAAGCCAAGCTTGATGCCTGCTGCAAATGCTGGACCGCTGATGTCTGGCGCCAATGGTGGTGGCCCCATTCCGTCCTCAATGATGGCAGCGGCGGGATCAGGTTCCGGAACGGCGCCCAAATTGGAAAACAGCACCATGCGTATATCATCCAAAACGAAAGTGTCTACGGGCAGTCGCCGGAACAACATAAGTAAGTACCATTAAATTGAGTTTAGACTAGATTTTCCATTTATGAGAGCTATCTATACATATCTTCTAGTCGATTTCAAGCCACGTAATTCGCCAATGCAACAGAGCTCACCCTCACGTCCAGTGGTTTCGCATCGCAGTCCACAGTCGGCGCCCGCGTAAGTTATTTCGCCATTAGTTATTCGATATTTATAAGTATTTATTTATTTATTTATTTTTTATTTAGCTGGCATGCGAACAATGCGCAACAAACATTGCCAAGCATACCAATGATAACGGACGATGATGATTTTGGCCTGAACGCTGCCTTGCACAATGGTGGCGGCCATGCAAATATCTCGGGCTCCTCCACAGGCTCCTCCAGCGGCCAGCCAGATTATGTATCGTCGGCGCACATGGGCAAACAGAGACAGGCACTGTCGCAAGGACATGGCAAACGGCAGCAAATGACTCAACAACGCTCCAGCCCTCCCATGCATCATCAGCAACATCAAGAGCAGCAGCAGCAGCAGCAAAACTATGGTCGTGTTGGCGGTAGCAACAACTATGCACATCAGCAACATCAGCAGCAAATGCACCAACAGCAGCAACAACATCAGCAGCAGCAGCAACGCTCCTCCTTCAGCCATAGCAATCATAGCAACAACATGCCCTTGGATATAAATTCACCCAGTCATCATGACCATGTTACGCAGTCTGTGGCGCAAGCGGCTGCCGCACTGGAGCAGGTTTGTGCTCTAATTGCTGGTGTGTGTGCTTGTGTCTAATCTCATTTGTGTATTTACAGCAAATTGGCGAGCCGAGTGCATCCAGTTCCAGCTCGGAGTCCGATTCCAGCGACACAGACAGCGGAAGCGATTCTGATGACAGCACCGACGATGATCGTCCCACACAACAGCAACAGCAAAATACGACCAAGCAACAGTCTCAGCATCAGCAGCAGCATCATCAAATGCAGCAGCAACATCAACAGCAACATCAACATCAACAGCAACAACAACACATGCATCAGCTGCCCAATTTGGGTTTGGGTTCCATATCGCCGGCATACAACAGTCAATATCAGCACCATCAACAACAGCAGCAGCCGCCACAGCAGCAGTCGCATCATCATCATCATCAACAGCAGCAGCAGCAGCAGCAACAACAACAACAGCAGCAGTCCGGCATTTATGCGTCCAACGGTGGCTTTCCTAATGATTTGCTACAAAACGATTTACAATTGTCCTCCAATTCGTCCGAAGATGAAAACGATTAGCCGTTTTTTAATAATATAACATTTAGTTTTAATCTATATGCCTTCGTTTGAGTACTTTAAAAAAAACACAACTAATATCCGCATAAAAAAGGGGGGGAAAAAAATCTATAACAAATACAATATTATAATATTGATATTCTTTCTCTCTGCGTTTTTAAATAAGTTGAAATTATTGAATGGTGAATTTAATTGCTAGTGAAATTTTTATAAATAAATTCTTAGTTCTATGGATAACGCATACACATACATACAAACATACATAAAATATACTAATTAATTTTTAACATTATTTGTACAACTTCCAAAATGTGCTGGAGAACATTGAAAGCAAAAAAGAAAACAAAAAACGACAAAATTAACAACAATGTAAGCATAATTGTAATTCTAAACGTACGTTTGCCAATATTTCAATGTACATTAATTTTAAAATGAAATCAAAGGTTATGTGAAACTTGTTGGAGGGTCCTGAAGAGCGCGCGCAATATTTATAGAGATACATACAGAGGACAACAAAAAATTATTTAGTTTCTAGTGGAACAACATACACACACAAACACACAAACACACACACTCACACTGACACATGTAATTGTTAAGTGAAAAGAAAAATCGATAACAAAAAATGACCACAGAGGATTTTTGCCATTAATTACGCATTTTATTCTAAGCAATTTTCAGCTAACATTTAGATGTAATTCAATTTGACAACACCAAACACCAAAAGAGACGGACAACAAGCAAGAGTAAAAAACAAAACAAAAACAAAATAAATTAGAAAAAAAACCGCATACATATATTTAACTTGTACATTAGTTAATGCTTTGTATTTTTTATTTTTTTTTATTATTCGCTTTGCTCGTTT
Organism: Drosophila kambysellisi; assembly: GCA_035042185.1. Taxonomy (NCBI): domain Eukaryota; kingdom Metazoa; phylum Arthropoda; class Insecta; order Diptera; family Drosophilidae; genus Drosophila; species Drosophila kambysellisi. Next base: position 10,173,249 of record JAWNLS010001251.1, read on the forward strand.
TAGTCAAGTTTATTTAAATTTTATATGCGACTTCATTTGTCATTGTTACGCAATCAAAAGTTTTATGCTTAATTTTCAATTATTTGTTAGCGTATATTACAAGTATTTAGTATTTAATTGCTAGCGTCCTCATTTTTTAGTTCACGTTAACTACTGTGCGGTATGAAGACATCTATGTTTTTAGCTCATGTTTTATTTGAATTTATTTGTAATTTTTTTAATTAATTTGTAATAACTATTATTATTATAATTTTGTTATGTGCTTGCAATATTATTAAGCAAAAAGAAAATGATGTGAAAAGAGAAATAAATATGCATTGAAAGAACGATGATCACCGTGCTCCTTGTTTCATATACAATTAAACTGTATTCATAGAGACATATATACTACAAATTGTACAATTATACAGCATATTTACAATGCACTCAAGATTCATACCAACAGACATAAAATATAACATTTGCATGCCACTCTGAATGGAATGCCTTAGGATTTTGAGGTGCAAATCATAGACTCAAAATTCAACTCCTTCCAAATAGAGAAATGCACTGAAAAACAAACACGAAAAATTTCCCCAATAATACAACATTTTTGTAATAGCATTTAATTTGCCAAGAATCAGAAGAAAAAAAAAAATAAACGCATTTGTAAAATACCATCCAGAAGCAAAACGACCAACAGCCGAAACGTCTACATCATGAGAATAATACAAATATTTTTGTACAATTAATAATTATATTGTAACGGGTAAAATTGCATGTTGATTGATTTTCACGCCATAGAAATTTGTTTTTAGACATTATATCAAAGAGGAACTTAATAACAACAAACAAACAAACAAACAACAAAAGGATTCTGATAATCATAAGCACAATGTATGCCTACAACTAATTCTAATTACATATATAAGAATGGGAATTATTCAACTAATACAATGAATTCAAAGCAAAGTAGTTTAATTGATAAGCAAATATACGCTATATATATTATTATTATTATTATTATATATATACATACATATATATATCCATATACATACAAATATTAATGCATACAAACAAAATATATACACATACCATACGAAATTGAGATAACGACGCCGAATACCTAACAAAGATCGGATCGGAAGTAACAGTTAAATTAGTTCTAATGACAAGACCACAAAACAGTCAAACAAATCAATACAATGACAAAAGCAACGTTATGTAAATAATAAGTAAGAACAAACAAAACATCATACACATAGAGACATGGCCTTAATAATGCCTTTACAATGTAAATATATAAAGACGAAGAAATCCGATGAAAGGTTACGCAGCTTTGAATGCCGATTACAATTTAATAAAGTTAACGAACATAGACCTATTTATATATACTACATAAAATATGTACATTTATTCTAAACTTGGTCTTGGTTGGGGTATTGCGAACCTAGCTATCGACATTCTCGTTGAGAACTAACCGATTTAATTCTGAAGCGGTAAACGGTTTAAAAATTTACGTTGCGCAACACTAGCAAAGCACACAAGGACTATCGATATGAATAATACAATGTCGCTAAAATCATAAACTTACAACATATTGCTCTACTCCAAATAGTAAAATTTTAATATAAAAGCAGTTTGTGGATTTATAAAAAACTCAATGGAGCAAAAAACTAAATTGAACAATAAAGAACGGCAGTTGTTGCAAATACTTGATGAGGCGCCCAGCTGAGCAAACAGCTGTTCAACAACAAACAGCTGTGCGAAATTTTGTTAAGCAAAACGTGAGATTGCTAGAAATAAAGTATTTGGAAATTTCGCGAACCGGTATCAACAAGTTATTTTTTCTCTTAGAAATATGGGTGATGTTACCGGGCTGACCAATGCCGAAGCTGACGAGCTTTGTCAAAAACAAGATGCTTCCACAAAGGTTAGTCGAAAATAAATGAAATCTTTGAAATTGTAAAATATAACCTGCGTCCGTTTTTCGAAAGGATTTCCTGTTCCAGCAAACCATGTATCGCATCAAGGATCCACGCAAATCTTTGCCCTTCTACACAGGTGTCTTGGGAATGACATTGCTGGTCAAATTGGACTTTCCAGAGGCAAAGTTCACGCTGTACTTCATGGGGTATGCTCAAGTGACAATCACTTATCTTCTGATTAACGCAATGAACACGTTTTTGTTATCGCAGCTATGAAAACCCTGCCGACGTGCCCAAAGATCCCAAGGAGCGCAGGAGCTGGGCAATGAGCCGCAAGGCTACGATTGAATTGACGCAGTGAGTGTTTAATTTTAATAAATTGCTTTTGCATGGTTTGTAATTATTTTTTTTTTATTTATTTACAGCAACTGGGGCACTGAAAGCGATCCGGATCAAAACTATCACACTGGCAATAGCGAACCACGCGGCTTTGGACACATCGGACTGATGGTGCCGGATGTCTATGCTGCTTGCAAACGGTGCGTCCATCATCTGACTGATGAAATGTGCATAAATTGATATATTATCCATTTTAATATAGCTTTGAGGAGCTTGGCGTTGACTTTGTCAAGAAGCCCGACGATGGTCGCATGAAGGGTTTGGCTTTCATCAAGGATCCCGATGGCTACTGGATTGAGATTTTCAATGCCCACTCCGTACCGAACTAACACAAACATACATTTGTATCTGGAGCCATAATCGCCTTAATTTTATTTGCTTATCGGATTTGTCCGCAATTTTATTGCCAGTCTTTTTTGGACTTGTTTCTCATTTTGATTTATTGGTCTTATTTAAAAACTTCAAGTTGTATTTGGCCAGGAATGTTTGTAATAAAAAAATCACAAGCCATATTTATTCAGCTCTCGCAAATGGCATGACCATTGTCGCTGGCGACTATTTACCCTTGCCATTCATATTATTCCGAACTCATTCATAAACTCAGCATGTGTTTGTGGCTACCTACAATCGACTCATATATCTCTAATTGATTGACGTTTCGGACACGCTAATTATTATTTACAGCAGTTATAAGGGCAGACAAAACTATAGTAAACAGTTTGCACATATGCACCACGTGCGGATCAAGGGTAACCCTTTCAGTTTTCAATTAGGCTGTCTGCAACTAACAATTGTCAAACACGGGAGTGTATTATTTGCTCAGTGTCAAATGTACGCAAAAAAAACCCTTTTCGTAGGCATGTTATTTGACGACGTTGCGGAACCGCAACTCAGTTGTAGTCGAGTCCTCGAAGCAAAAGTTTGTGAAAATTGTCAGTCATGGAAATATCGGAGCCAAGCATTGGTATTTTTTATGTTAGCAAAGTTTTGGCTCTTGCGCCATATTCAGCGAAAAAGAATTCCAAGGGTCAGCGGGAAATTCGTCGTAGTTGGATATTTACAATTTATTCGGTGTGCTTGTGTGTGATCATGGGTTAGTAATCAAACTTGAAACTGCCATTTGTGGAGTACTGGAATAAAATTGCTTTTCTTTAGTTTTTCTAACCTATCGCGGACTTCTCTTCGATGCAAATTCAAAAATACCCGTTCGGTAAGTAAACAAAAAAATGTTTTTGTCATCTGTTATTCGATGTTAGAAATAGACAAGGATTTAAGAGTCAGTTTGTTTTACAATTGCCGTTCATTGTTCATTGTGTACAATTACGGAGTGCATAGTTTTAGGCGGAAAGATATAATCACTAGTGAGACCCTGATTAAGAATATCCAAATTTTAACTGCATACTTTTAGGTTGAGTCATAGACTAGGTCTAATTGGACTAATAACAAATAACTTAGCAAAATCCATGCGAATTATTGAAGGACATGGTTGGTTAGTATCCCCATTCTTTGGAACTTAATCTAAAAACTATGAAAATATCTAAAAACTAAAGTGTCGAAGTATTTTAGTCGGGGGTGAATTAAAGCTTGTTTGAAACGCAAATTCCTTGATAGCTCGGCGACTATCCGCACAATTTACACGTCCTTTGAGGAGCTTATGGTCGTTATTAATAAGAACTGGTTCACGGTCTATTAAATATGTATTTTTTTTCATATTTCTTTATATTTTATCAGATTTTAAAACACATGTGTTATATTTTACAAGCTTTAGATGGTATATGTCGTAATTCTGATGAAGTCCTGGGCTTATCCTTGACATCTAGAGCTGCTGAGTTTCCACCTTGAGAGTGTCGTCTACAGGAATCGCCTCACGAACAAGCCGGGCATTAGGCCGGAAAGTGGGTCGTGGACGATATGGTGGCCTCTCATAAGCCAGAGCCATTGCGAAGAACGAAAGCAGCAGGATAACAATTGAGAAGTTCATTCTGATTGGATTGACAAAACTTGATTGATGCTGTTCGATTTGAATTCAGCGTCTTTTATAGCAGCTCTGGTCTACATTAAAATGCGGTGCTTTTCGCTTGGGGGTTTACAGTTTATGCTTCAAGACAAGCAAGTTGGAATTGGCATACAAATTACTATGCGGTCACCAGCGAAACTAAGGCGTTGTCTTATCAGCAGATTTGTTTTCACGGGAAATTTTAAAATTGTATATTGTGCACGTATACTTTTATTGATATATAGTAAATTTTCCAAAATTATCTTTTTGTTTTAAGTTATTTTAAGCCTTAGTTTAAAGGATTTATCCGTATAAAGGTTAAATTATTTGCAGCATTTGGAGTTTAAAAAAATGCAAGATTGTTATTATTATATTATTTTATTTTTATATTTTATACTCAATGGATATAATAATAAAGGAAATGTAATACCCTGTGTATATAATTTGTAAGTGATTCGAGCACAAATAAGTTATAATTTATATAAACCGCTATTGCGCATGAATTTTTAATTCAAGTCACGTACTGTTTTCTCTTAAAAAATCACCGGCGAATAAAACCCCCATTCTGATTTGAGTTCCTATAAAAGCAGCTGCATTCAATTCGAACAGCATCAATCAAGTTTTGTCAATCCAATCAGAATGAACTTCTCAATTGTTATCCTTCTGCTGTCGTTCTTCGCAATGGCTCTGGCTCATGAGAGGCCCCCATATCTTCCACGACCCACTTTCCGGCCTTATGCCCGGCTTGTTCGTGAGGCGATCCCTGTAGCTGATCCGGTGAATGTGGACGTCGAGCAGTTCTAAATGAAGATGAACGATGTACGGACTAAGGCACAACTCAAGCTACAATATTACAAGCACTTCCTTAAATAAAATTTGCAAATAAAAGTTTTTCAAATGAATAATTTTGTTTAATTAAGCTTTAATATTTATTTATTTAGCAGGTCTTATTGTATTAGTTATAACTTGTGCACAACATTTTCATCTATAATTTAAATGTATAGCGATTAAGGTTCTCTAGAGTGATGCCCCTGTTTGATCCTATATCCCCAAAATTTTCTTTAGGAAGCGGATAAATCTTTCCAGATCTATAACTTTATCAATAGTGATCCGATTTTCTAAAACTATGGCTTCTTTGTCATGTTTTGACCCCTGGAATAGTTCTACACTTTAGGTTGGAATCGCGATCATAGCTTGAAATTCATGTTAATATTGTAATCTCAAAAAAATCAATAATGCAAAAATGAAAGTATTCAGAGTTTTCCAGAGCCACAACTTTGTCAAATGTGATCGGACATTAAAAAATAACCGTTCTTAAATTATAGTATGATCTCTGGATTAAAACTGCACTTAAAATTTGATAGGCAATGCGGTCTGCATTTTCATATTAAGATTCTACCATCAAAAAAGTATTTTTGGAATGGGTAAAATATTTGCACATATTATTGCTTGGCCTCAGAATTAAAACAGCATTTAAAGCTCAAAATTAAAAATGAGCTCGAAATTCTTGTTAAAATACTAAGCGAAAAACATGTTTCCAATTCGAACTGCAGTAATTACTTGGAGGTCAAACCTCTAATAAGAAGCCTTCGTTATTGACAATCTGGTCACTTTGAAAAATTTATAGCACTATAAAATATTGATTGATCCTAGAAGACACTTTTTGAGGGAACAATTTCAATATGATAAATGTGATCACAAAAATTGCGAAATTCGAGAGCAGCAGGAGAATAAGTAAGAGATTTATTCAGATAATATTGACAGCAATTGATTGACATTTTGCTGTGTTTAACTTTTCTGATACATTTGGGGTTTACATTTTGCATATATTGCGGTTGATGCCTCGAGACAAGGAAATGCGTGACCCCGCACACAAATTGGTAATCCGCCTCGTTAGTGAAGATATGTCGAGGTCTTATCAATATTAAGCTGAGCCGACTTTAACGTAGGGGGAACTTTGAAAGGTGGTTCACAAATACATTGATTCAAAATGTCAAAGATTATGTTTTTCTATTATTTCTTACAAGTAAAGATTATGCACATCGCATTTTAATCTTTGTAAAAAACAACACCGGTCCAATAAAACCCCATTGTTAACTGGGTGCCTATAAAAGCAGCTGCATTCAAATCGAACAGCATCAATCAAGTTTTGTCAATCCAATCAGAATGAACTTCTCAATTGTTATCCTTCTGTTGTCTTTCTTCGCAATGGCTCTGGCTTACGAGAGGCCTCCATATCGTCCACGACCCACTTTCCGGCCTAATGCCCGGCTTGTTCGTGAGGCTATCCCTGTAGCTGATCCTGTGAATGTGGACGTCGAGCAGTTCTAAATGAAGATGAACGATGTATGGTCTAAGGCACAACTCAAGCTACGAGCACTACGAGCACTTTCTTAAATAAGATTTGCAAATAAAATTTTTTCAAATAAATAATTTTGTTTAATTAAGCTTTAGTATTTATTTATTTAGCAGGTCTTATTGTATTAGTTATAACTTGTGCACAAGATTTTCATCTATAATTTAAATGTATAGCGATTAAGGTTCTCTAGAGTGATGCCCCTGTTTGATCCTATATCCCCAAAATTTTCTTTAGGAAGCGGTGAAATCTCTTCAGATCTATAACTTTATCAATAATGATCAGATTTTCTAAAACCATGGCTTTTTTGTCATGTTTTGACCCCTGAAGTTCTAGACTTTAGGTTGGAATTCCGATCTTAGCTTGAAATTCATGTTAATATTGTAATCTCAAAAAATTCAATAATGCAAAAATGAAAGTATTCAGAGTTTTCCAGAGCCACAACTTTGTCAAATGTGATCGGACATTAAAAAATAACCGTTCTTAAATTATAGTATGATCTCTGGATAATAACTGCACTTAAAATTATATACGTAATGTTGCCTGCATTTTCATATTAAGATTAAACGATCAAAAAAGTATTTTTGGAATGGGTAAAATATCTGCACAAAATATTGCTTGGCCTCCGAATTAAAACAGCATTTAAAGCTCAAAATTCAAAATGAGCTCGAAATTCTTGTTAAAATACTAAGCGAAAGTAATCTTTCCAATTTGAACTGCTGTAATTACTTGGAGGTCAAACCACTAATAAGAAGCCTTCGTTATTGACAATCTGGTCACTTTGATACATTTTTAGCTATGTATACAAAATAGTTATCGCTCCCAGAAGACACTTTTTGAGGGAACAATTTCAATATGATAAATGTGATCACAAAAATTGCGAAATTCGAGAGCAGCAGGAGAATAAGTAAGAGATTTATTCAGATAATATTGACAGCAATTGATTGACAGTTTGCTGTTTTCAACTTTTCTGATACATTTGGGGTTTACATTTTGCATATATTGCTGTTGATGCCTCGAGACAAGGAAATGCGTGACCCCGCACACAAATTGGTAATCCGCCTCGTTAGTGAAGATATGTCGAGGTCTTATCAATATTAAGCTGAGCCGACTTTAACGTAGGGGGAACTTTGAAAGGTGGTTCACAAATACATTGATTCAAAATGTCAAAGATTATGTTTTTCTATTATTTCTTACAAGTAAAGATTATGCACATCGCATTTTAATCTTTGTAAAAAACAACACCGGTCCAATAAAACCCCATTGTTAACTGGGTTCCTATAAAAGCAGCTGCATTCAAATCGAACAGCATTAATCAAGTTTTGTCAATCCAATCAGAATGAACTTCTCAATTGTTATCCTGCTGCTGTCGTTCTTCGCAATGGCTCTGGCTTACGAGAGGCCTCCATATCGTCCACGACCCACTTTCCGGCCTAATGCCCGGCTTGTTCGTGAGGCTATCCCTGTAGCTGATCCTGTGAATGTGGACGTCGAGCAGTTCTAAATGAAGATGAACGATGTACGGACTAAGGCACAACTCAAGCTACAACATTACGAGCACTTCCTTAAATAAGATTAACAAATAAAAGTTTTTCAAATAAATAATTTTGTTTAATTAAGCTTTAGTATTTATTTATTTAGCAGGTCTAATTGTATTAATTACAACTTGGGCACTAAGTTTTCATCTATAATTTAAATGTATAGCGATTAATGTTCTTGCAAGTGATGTCCCTGTTTGATCCTGTTGAATATGTGTGTGTGTATGTCCACAGTGTTTGTGTTTGTATTCAAATCAGTGTTGCTTAACTGAATCACTTGAAAGAATACTCATTTAAATATTATCAAAAAAATCAAAAGCGCTTCTTTCAGAATGAAATCGGCGACATCGAAAGTGGTTACAGCAGCGGATGTATCAGTTGTTGTGTTGGCCATCGTAGCGGGTGTCTACTGTGGTGTGTTTGGCTTACGTGCCACACAGAAGCTGAACACCCGACTACAGAGGATCGACAGCACTCTTAGCCAGTACAATAATTTCAGGCGTGATCGCTGGAGGGCTCACGGAATGGCGACTGTTGCCCTGCTCATCATTGGAATACTCCTTGGCCTGGATGTGAACACCTGGATGCGCTTGGCACGGGAAATGAACAGTGACTCACCTGATATGGGTAAGCTGTGGACTTTTGAATTGATCTGCTGCATATTTAGCCATTCAACTCACTTAAAAGTATCCTCAGATCTCAACGTACAGTGGTATATACCCTTCTATAGTCTCTACTTTATACTGACCGGGCTGCACATTAATTTCGCCAACACAGCCTACGGATTGGGTAGACGATATGGCCGTCTTAATCTGATGCTAAGAACTAGCTATCTTGGTGGTAAGCACAAGAATGCATTACGTAAAAGAATATTTATTTATTTAAAAAACTCGAATTGATTTTAAATGAATATTTCTCTAAATTAGAGATAAGTGGATCTTTTACAATCAGAGAGGAATTTGCTTTAATTGGAAAAAACTAATGCTTTACGATTATTTATTTTCGAATTAAATATTAATATCAGACTAAATTTTTCAGTAACAGGAAAAAAGATTAGATTTTTGATTGAGTAAAATATATGATATAAATAAAACAATTTGTGCATTCATCTTGTTAATATTTTTCTATCTCGATTGTAAAATCATAATTTTGATGTACGCTTCCATATCGCAGATAGAATTGTAGTTTTTTGTTAGATAGATTTTAACTCACTCTAGTTTAATTGAAATTTTACCTCATTCCTGCTGAGTGTCCATTGAGAATTGATATTTGCAGACAAATCGTATTTGGTTAAGGTAAGCTCTGTTAAAACGATTAGTTTCAAGCCAAGGGCTTTGCACGCGAGCTTAACTAAGTTGAACACGGAGACATTTGCCAACGAATCGGCCTGTAAGTTGTATTACATAATGAATCACCCTAATGTGTACAAAGTGCATCATCATCTTCTGTTGCAGCCAAGGGCAAGAGTCTACTTATTCGAGCCATGGCCGACAATCACGAGTCGTTGGGCAAGTGTGTAAGGCTACTTTCCAGGTGGGCCCATTCTCACATTGACATGAATATTTTCCTTACGCTTTCTGTAATTATTTCAGCTCCTACGGCATTGCTGTATTATTTATACTGGTCTCCTGTCTGCTGCACTTGGTTGCGACCGCTTACTTTCTGTTCCTCGAGATCGTGAACAAGCGATACAATGGCTATATGTGGGTACAGATGCTCTGGATACTCTTTCACACTCTGCGCCTGCTAATGGTCGTGGAGCCCTGTCATCTGGCCGCTCGCGAGTCCCGCAAAACCATTCAAATTGTCTGCGAAATCGAGCGCAAAGTCTACGAACCCATTCTGGCCGAAGAGACCAAGAAATTCTGGCAACAATTGCTATCCGTCGATTCCGATTTCTCCGCCAGCGGATTGTGTCGCGTTAATCGCACCATTTTGACATCGGTGAGTTTATTGCCAAGTTACAAATATATGAGTGAAAGATTGATAATTAAAATAGCTACATTAAATCGAGTTACTTCGGAATACAACAGATTTTTAGCAATTTATCTTATGTTTGCCTAAAACGATTTCTTACAGTTTGCATCGGCTATAGCTACCTATTTGGTCATACTTTTCCAGTTCCAAAAGACGAATGGTTGAAGTCCATCCGACCATTTGTGGCAATTTTGAAAGCATATTTTGTTAGTTATACAAAAGGTTGCTTTTTTTATTAACACTAAACGGAATTCTTAGATGTGTGTTTATGTTTTGTAATTGCGTAGGCAAATAATAAAGAGAAAACTTTTTATGTGATTATATATACCAAACCGTTTTTGAATTGGAACAATTAAGCACATTAGCATCGGTTGCTACTTAAACGCACAAAATGGTTAGATTTCATTTGTAATATTGTTTAAGCTATTTGTTTAAAAAGTCGATCGGTTAATCAGAAACCCTTCTGATACTGCTTTGTCTCCATGCGCTGCTGGAGCAGCTCCAGCTGCCGCTTGGCCTCGCACTGCGGAAAGTTATTCAGATCGTAGTACTGAGGCGCCAGGCTAAGCAGCCACTCCGCTGAAATAACGCAACAGGAGATTCTGATTAACCACGAGGATAAAAAGAGGTATTTGAAGCAACTCACGTTTCACATCTGTCACGGTGCGTATGTAGTTTTTGGTGGTCAACACAAACTCATTGTAGATGACCCAGTCGGGCTTGTGATCCAGGCATGTCGACGGATGTAGCTGCACATTCTGGTTATCCTTGATGGTCAGATAGTGTCCCGTACGCTCCAAGTGCGCCACCTGCATAAAGAAGCCCTGCACCAGCGCCTTGCGTATATTCACATAATAATCCTTGGAGGTGAATTCTGTGCTGGTGCGCTTCAAATTGAAGCGATCCATAATTCGCGCCAGTTGCTGACGCACATTATCGGCGCTCTTCAGCGACCGGAAATTGATAAAGTTCTCGTAGCACCAGTTCGGATCCTCGCTGCCTATTAACGTAAAATATATAGTAATTAAAATCGACAAATAGTGCATTTTAATTACTCACTCTGTTTAAAGGCATGATAGACATTCAGCAGCGTTAGATGATCTCCATCGATGTGTGCGAAGCGCATCTTGGCCTCGTCGGCCACCTTCTTTGCCTCATTCGGTCGCACGAAACACTGTGGCACTTTCATGTTAATGTTTGATGTTTGAATTGGTGTGTTTTTTTTCGATTAACGGTTTTTTTTTTCATTTTTTTTTTTACATAAACAAATAGATTGTGCTTGCATTTTGTCAGCTAGGCAATCTAGAGGCTTGATTTAAAGATTCGATTGCATTTGTGAGTTGCATGTGCGTTTAAAGCCAGCGGCAGTTATTAAGCTAAGTAGCCGTTATTTTCTTCTTATTGTTTTTTAATACTTGAGAGTGTGCCACGCATCACATTTCAATGCTCAATAATGAAATGTGCGCATTTGGGTGCAACACGCACGTGCAACTTTGCTTTAGTGTTGAATGCAAAGAACAAATAAATTGAAAAAACTTTTTTCTTTGCACTAGAAATAACATTAAATGGGGTGCGGTCGAAGTACGTCAAAGTAATTGTCAGGAAAACTTAAGTAATAATTGCACACACCTATTAGCTGCAAGTGGCATGAAACCTGAATCTTGTACGCGCCACTTGCAGCTAATGTCGTTGTGTTATAACTAAAAAGACCCATCCTAAGCAAAAATAAAAGCTAGCTACTTTTCAATTTAAGGGACAGCCCAGACAACAACTGACAGTAGAGAGAGAATGCTCAGCTCTACGACTACGGAAGCTCAACTTAATCACGGAGCGCATTTAGTTAGTGTCTCACCCGACAGCATAGCCGTTATTGAGAGTATCTCATTGGAGCAGTTGTGCTGGCAACTGGCTATCAGCATTTTGGCCAATTGTGGATCCAGTGGAAACTCGGACATGACTGCGCCCAAATCGGTCAGATTGCCATCATCGTCGAGGGCGGCCAGATAGTTGAGCAGCTCTAAGGCACGCATAAGCGTTTCGGGCGCTGGCGGATCCATGAAATCAAAGTGCACCAAATCATCAATGCCCAGTTTCTTGAGCTGCAGCACAACGGTGCCTAAATAAAGAAATCAAAATTAATCAATGAAAATAAGGGAGGAGGCAATTGATGACCTACCTAAATTGGAGCGCAAAATTTCTGGGTATGTGTTGTCCTGCATTTCATTCTTGAACGCCTTCTCCGTGTACAAGCGGAAGCACTTGCCCGGCCGTGTACGTCCGGCACGACCCGCCCGCTGCTGGGCCGATGCCTTTGATATCGGTGAGACGAGCAGACTCTCGACGCGTATGCGTGGATTGTACACCTTTTGCTTGGCAAAGCCCGGGTCAATGACAAACACAACGCCATCAATGGTCAGCGATGTTTCTGCAATGTTTGTCGATACGACAACTTTGCGACCAATTGCACCATTTGCATTTCGTGGCGGTGCCGCTTCGAAGATACGCTGCTGCAGATTCGGTGGCAATGTTGAGTACAATGGAATGCACTTCAGCTCGCCGGTCTCCGAGCCCAAATTGTCAATTTCGCGCTTGATGCGTTTACATGCCTCCTCGATCTCCTCCTGGCCGGTGAGGAACATCAGAATGTCTCCTGTTTAGCAGAGATTATCGTTTACTTATAGTAGTAGTTTAAAAATAAAAATGCATACCTTCAATTTCCTCGCACATGTGTATCTGGATGACTGTACGGATGGCTGCCTCCAAATAGTCGCGCTCTGGCTCTGGTGTGTAGAATATCTCGACGGGATGTGTGCGTCCGGGCACATTCATAAGTGGTGCATTGTCGAAGTACTGCTGGAATTTGCCAGCATCGAGTGTCGCCGACATCACCACCAATTTAAGATCATTGCGCTGACGAATGACCTCCTTGAGCACACCCATCAGTATATCGGTGGCCAGTGTACGCTCGTGCGCCTCGTCTAGCAATATGACCTGATATTGATCCAGCATGGGATCCGACATCGCCTCACGCAACAGCATACCATCCGTCATGTACTTGAGCAGCGTTTTGGGCGATGAGCAATCCTCGAAACGTATGGAGTAGCCAACCTCCTCACCGAGATTCACATCCATCTCCTCGGAGACACGTTGCGCCACCGACATGGCGGCCACTCGACGCGGCTGTGTGCAGGATACCCCCTTGCGTCCCTTGGACACGGCGAAGTCCACGCACCATTGCGGTATCTGTGTCGTCTTGCCCGAACCCGTCTCACCCACGAGCACAATACACTGATGCTGACTGAGCAGTCGCATAAAGTCCGCTTGATACTCGAAGACGGGCAGCGAGATCCGTTTCTTGTACAAGTTTTGATAGCGCGTCGAGTAAGGCTTGTGTGTGAAGGGATTCATCGTTGGAGGCTGCACACAAGAACATAAAACAGTAATAAATTAAGTATGAATGTTTTTTATTAGTGGTTGGGATATCTCAAAACTTACCTGTTTGCTGGGCACGAAGCCACCCAGAATTTGGGCAACGGTGCCAGCAGCTGAATTAGTTGACGCCGATGAAGAAGCCTCCGATTCCCTACAAATGGTAGATGGAGGAAAACGTTTTGGTTAAAACTGCGCATTAGCTGAAAATGGCTTGTTGCGACTTATACTCACTTCAGAGACTTGTTTGAGTATGTCTCGCCCACTTCAATGCGTCGCTTCGACATCTTTTCGGCTTGTAAAAGTGCACAACTCGTAGCAAACAACTTTTGCACAAAAAAACACGCGCTGAAAACCAACGTGAAAAGCGATAAATATTACGAGGGGTGACTGAAACTATCGCCAGTGAATTATTGAACACATTATTGTTATCGATACTATTTGAAATATTTAAATATGGGGCCATTCTCATTTGGGGTATTCCCTCTATGTAGTTTCGTCGCCGGAAAAGCATAATTGATATAAAATTATGCAAATTTGTAAATACAAAATAACCCAGGTGTGTGGAGAGAATACATTTTTACTCAATTTTTAATTTATGTGGCAGTTGGTATGTATCGTATATCTTAATTTTTAATGGTGTGGAAAGATAATGCTTAAATATTGGATTAAATGACTGCAAAACAGTCTGAAGCAAAGTTAATTAAATTTCTTGAATAAGTCACTCATATTACAATTTTGTTAATATTATTATTCTGCTTTCTGACTTTCTATTTATTTTTCGGGAAAATGTGAAGCTAATTGAGAAATAATTATGAAAATAACAAATAAACGACATTAATCGATACTAGCGATGATTCGACGCTGTCGCATATCGATAGTTGTTGTTAGTGCGCAGCATTATCGATTCAGCAGTTTTTGCAATAATTTTTTAAGATGCGCGAAATGTACACAAAAATGCTCAATTCAAAGTGAAAAACGGTTGCCGGAGCGACAACAAACAATGGAAATACCCATTCAAGTGGCTGTGCGCATTTATCCCCACACACAGCTGCACAAGTCCGAGCAGAAGGCGCCCAACGACGACGATGGCGACGCAGCAGCCGCAGCAGCAACAGCAGACAAACCGCAATCGGAGCTCAACTCCCCGACTCCCCCACCTGCCCCGTCGTCCCCAACATCAACACCAACACCACCAGCACCACCGCAAACCACATTAATAGATGCGAATGGCAATAGTGAGCTGCATACAAATGAGCCGGAAGATGTGGACGATGCCAATGGCAACGGCTGCTGCGTGCAAGCGATACCAATCGCCCTCTCTGCTCTCGGCTTGCCCAGCGCTCTGCCCGGCGGTGCGGGGCTGGACAGCATTGCGGCGGGCCTAATACAGGTGGGCGCCCACACCATACCAGTGACACATGCGCTGCCCAGCAGCACCACACAGTGCGAGGTCTACCATCAGACGGTTTTCCCTCTGATCAATCTGTTTTTGGAGGGATTCGATGCTTCGGTGGTCACATTTGGTCAGCGTGGAACAGGCAAAACGTACACGCTCTATGGCCATGGCTTTGAGTGTGTCTATGGCGAGGCGGATCAGGGTGTCGTTCAGCGATGCGTTAGGGAGATCTTTACACATATTGCGGCGCATTCAGGTGAGCAATTTTAATTTAATTTCAATTAAATTACAACTTTGTCGTTATCTTTAATACAAATTTCTCTCTTTTTCGTTTTAGATCGTACCTATGCCGTCAATGTGGGCTTTGTGGAGATTTGCAGTGGCGAAATCCGCGATCTTCTGGGCATGGGCAATGTGCACTGCACCAATGTGGAGGAAGTTTTCCACTGGCTGCAGTTGGGCTTGAGCAACAAGCAGCAACAGTCGCCAGCGCACACGCTCTTCACGCTTACGCTGGAGCAGCAGTGGGTGTCCAAGGAGGGCATGATTCAGCATCGTTTGTCCACAGCCAGTTTCTCGGATCTGTGCGCCAGCGAGCGTTGGGGTGAGCCACCCCCCGGACATCCACGCGATGCTGGACTGCAGATGCTCGAGCAGGTGGTGAACACACTGACCGACCCGAGCATTATGTACGGCGTCAATGGCAACATACCCTATGGCCAGACAACACTCACCACTCTACTCAAGGACTCCTTTGGGGGTCGTGCTCAGACTTTGGTCATTATGTGTGTGTCGCCGCTGGAGGAACATCTGTCTGAGACACTGGGTAACCTGCAATTTGGTTTCAAGGTGCAATGCGTTCGCAACTATGTCATCATGAACACCTTCTCTGATGACAATACGCCCATCTCGCCGGAGGCATTGCCCAATGACGCGACATCGGCAGCCACAGCTGCTCTCATAGCGGCCGTTTCGACGCCCAACGGGGACAACTTTGGCCTCCAGTTTGCAGCCAGTCAGTGGTTTAAGCTGGTCTCCAATGCCGAGGGACTCTTTGCCAAGTGAGTGGATGGCCCTATACTGAGGCAGCTCATCTTGATCACCTTTCTTTTATCTCTCAGGCTAATGGGTTCAACTGCTGTCACGGAGCTGGAGAAGGAACAGATCGAAGAGTGGCTCTTCTTGAAGCAAGAGTGTGAGGACTGCCTCAGTTCCAGTGAAGCGCTGCGCAATCAGAAGGCACTGGTTCCCATCCAGGAGGCCGAGGAGCCCGAGGAGTCCATCAGTGAGCCGGAAACATCCTGTCAACAGAACTCGGACAATGACACCGACAATGAGTCACAGCGTCCCGATCTGGACGAGAAGCTAGACAGCCTCATGGATGAGTTTCGTGTGAGGACGAATGCTCTGATTCAAGCCAAGCACGAGGAGTTTATGCTCAAGCAGCCCAAAGCGGTTATGCACAGCCAGGACAAGGAACGCGAACCTGCCACCCAAGAGACACCCGCCCAGCTGGAAAAGTGTGATGAGCGCAAAGCTAGCATAGGTGGTAAGTTAAGGAAGGGTTTAATTTAAAATATATAAATAAAATTAAATTATAAAAAACATGAATTAAGAGAAGAAATTCTCGAAAGATGTGCGTCTGCCTGCAAGGAGTATACGTTAATGTGTCCCATTTCTAATCCCTTCCAGGACGTCGTCGGAGCATACAGCCGGGCGCCAGTTTGAGCAGTGCTGAGTTGGCAATGCTAAATCGCGTTGCCTCCCAGCAGGCAACGGTTGGCGCTGAAGTGCCACCCGAATTCGATCCTCTGGAGAGTGCAGCAGCAGGCGCTGGCATCGTTGTCGCCACTGCCAATGCCACCGCCACCGCCGCAGGTGTCAATGGACCCATTGAGCAGGTGCAGAAGAAGCTACGCAAATTGCATGCAGAGATTGAGGGACGTCAGCGACAATTGAAGGAAATCGAACAGACGATGCAGCTTAAGCAAAACATTATCAGTGAGCTGGTGAAGAATCGGGAGACGCGTACTCATGCCAAGCAGCGGTTCCACAAGAAGAAGGCTAAACTGGATGCGGAATGCGAAAAGGCTAAGAAGCATCTGGCAAAGGCGCTCGTCCAGGGCAAGGAGAAGGCTGAAATTGAGCGTTATGGTGCGATTATAGCGCACATCGAACAGCGACTGCAGGATCTCAGCTCCATGAAGCACATTGCCGGCGAGAGTGGCCAGAAGCTGAAGAAGCTGCAACAATCCGTTACCGAGTCGCGCAAACAAATCGACGAATTGCAAAAGAAACTGAAGAAGGAGTGCAAATTGCGTGATCAGCTGGAAGCCGAACTCAAGACCCTGAAGGAGGCAACACTAGTCAAGCTGGAACCGAACCCAGACCAGCTGAAAGCGGTGCAGGCACGGATCACCCACCTGGATCACATACTGCGCGAGAAGTCCGAGAATCTGGAGCAGTGGGATGCGGGCGAACAGTCGCCCGCCCAACAAGAGAGTCTGCGCCACGAGATACGCAATCTGCGCCGGACCCGCGATCATCTGCTGGAGCAGCGTTGCACCCTGGATCGCAAGCTGAAGCGTGACAAAATGCTGACGCAGCGCGAAGAGCGCAAGCTGCTCGAATGCGATGAGGCCATCATGGCCATCGATGAGGCCATCGAGTTCAAAAACGAACTGATCTGCGGTCACAAGTCCATCGATCTGTCCACCGATCGCCAGCAGCGCGAGAAGGGTGAACAGATGCTGATGGCGCGTCTCAACAAGCTCTCCTCGGAGGAGATGCGCACGCTGCTCTACAAGTATTTTGTCAAGGTCATCGATCTGCGGGATTCCTCCCGCAAACTAGAACAGCAACTGGTTCAGCTGGAACGCGAACGCGACGCCTGGGAGTGGAAGGAGCGTGTCCTCTCCAACGCTGTGCGTCAGGCCCGGCTCGAGGGTGAACGCAATGCGGTGCTCCTCCAGCGTCAGCACGAAACGAAGCTGACGCTCATGCTGCGTCATCTGGCAGCGGAGACATCGGCCAGCTCGGCTAGCTATGGTGAACGAGCTCTGGCTCCGGCTGGTGCTGGTACCACAACCAGCAGCGATTTCGACTACGAACTGGACTTTTACAAGGCGGCGGCGGCGGCTGGCAATAATAATAAGGCACTGCTCAAAGCACCGCCCGCTCAAGTTCAGGTCAAACCCACCGTTCTCGACAAGTATAAGGATAAGGAGCGCAGCAGTGGCCGCAATATATTTGCCAAATTCCAGGTGCTCACACGTTATGCATCGGCAGCTGCAGCCGCCGCCGGGTCATCATCCACGGCGGATGAGTCGACAGCGTTGATTGAAACAACAACAACCACAGCGGCGGCGGCAACAACAACAAAATCATCATCAACAACAACAACCACAAAAACAACAGCAGCAGCAACAGCTACTACAAGTGGAGCAGGCACTTCGGGCAGGAGCAAGGAGAGGGCGCTTGTCAGCATCAATCAGGATCAGCTGAAGCGTCTGATGCCCGCAACGACCTCCACAAAGGTGACGCGACAAAAGAATAAGATTATTATACAGGATGCAACGCGTCAAAATTAGAAAAAATACCCACGAATTTAGCGCTTAATTCAACAGACTCTTCAAAGGGAGTGAGATAGAGAAACAGAGAGAGAAAAAAGAGTAGTTGCTCGCTTGGCGATCAACAGTTAGTTGTCATATTTCTCTTCTAAATGTAACACACACACACTTACACGTCTCTCTCCATTGAAGTAAAATTTCCCATTAGCATATAGCAGAAGAGAGCAATTAGCTACAAAAGACAACTGTAAATGTTCTCTTCTCATTCTCTTCATCTCTTTGATATATGGAAATATGTACTGAAGAAATACGTCCACACTCAAGTCACAAATAGACTTATTATTCACCATGGTTTTCTGACTCTCAACTGCAGCATTTAAATACACTTAAAAAAAACAAAGGTCCCTCCTCGACTGGCTAAATGTAATAAAGACTTGACAATTGTTACTCAAAATACTCACAAAACTCAGCAATCCCAATACAAAAACGGAAATCGCAAATAACTCGCTCAAAATGTATACTTAAGTAATTAATAGAATCTCTGCGTTTTATGTACATACATTGTACAACCTTATAAACATATGTATTAGTTTAAGTTATTTAGCATTTTCGCATTTACTTTATGTTTTAAGCCTCAGTTCCAGCAAGTGCTATTTATTAGTTTTATATTTAGTTTTTTAAATAATCGTATTAATTAAAGTGTCTTCCCCAAACTGACTTATTTACAAAGTGCTCAAATAACCCCAAATATGTTAAATATATGTTTAACTCTCCATCCAATGCATTTAAGCCAACTTAATCTCTTTATGTTATATAAATTTATCCACAATTTACCCCTATAAAAATATTAACAATATATTTGTAGTTGTATGTAAATGACTGTATGTCTTCTGTATGGTAAAAGAATTTAGGTTGTGTTTGATTTAAAAATTAAAAATGCGAAGAATTATGAGTATAATGCATATATGCTTAATATCAAAATCATATTCCGAATAAAAGTATTTTAACAAAATATTCATTGAGTTTTATTAAACAAAATATAAATAAAAATAGTATATAAATATAAATACTAACTATTATTATTTACTTTGATTTTAATTAAGCATTTAATCATATTTGCTACACATTTTCTGCAAAATAGGTCCACTCTAGCATTAAATAAGAAAAGTACCCTTTTTGGTACAATTGTACTACGCCTGTGTACCTATTCTACGCCTGGTAATGGAGGTTGTTAATAGAATACTTTTAACAGCCATTACATAATTATTTCGTACCATATTTTTGCTAGCTGGCCTGAGCGCAACATGTATTTTCTTATTCACTCACTCACTCGCACACGCACACAGACTCATTTCAACAGGTGTCCCCTCATAAAATCCCAGCTAAATTTCCCAAGCAATTACCCCTACACGCACACTCAGAGCGCAAAGTAAACGAACACAGAGAGTGCCGGCCTGGCCGCTCTCGACCAGCAGCCAGCCAGAGGAGGCAATTCAGTCTGGTTTGGACCGTCGAGCGATCACCGTTGAACGTATTGAAAGTCGGAATTTACGTCTGCGTCAATTCACAGTGTGTGTGCGCCTCAGTTCGTTTGTGTGTGTGTGTACGTGTGAGTCTGTGTTTGGCTACACACACGGTTTACGGTACGCGGTACTCACACCCCCGCAAACCAGTTTGCTGGTGGTGGTTTGTTCTATCGGTAAGCGCGCTTTGTGTGTGTTTTGTGAAAATAAAGTTAAATAAAATGCAAAAGCAATAAATAAAAATAATACATATTTAAAAGCAGAGTACAGCGCCAAAAAAGGCAGCAGCGTCTGCTGTTGTTGCAGTGTAGCAGCTTTTTTTTGTGCAGAGTCGCCACAGCAGTGGATTAGTGGCACCCTGTTACCAAAATTTGCTCACACTCCAGAGTGTTTTGTGCTTAAAAAACAACTAAATTTAATTCAATCAAATCACAACTCGCCCAAACGGTAAGTCAACATTATTTAACGTTAAGCTTTCTAGCCGTCTGGCAACTTCTTTGTTTGCTCATATTGTTGTTGTAGTTGTTGCCGTTAGTTTTACACCAACACCCACCCCTCCCACCACCCACTTCAAGCCCAAATTGAGTGTTTTGCCAATTGTGCATTAAATTTAGAATTTGTTTTATTTTTGACGAGCTATATTTTGTTAAAATGGTACAGCTTCCTATTGATTTTTCACCAGGAACTAAAGTTTTCCCTTTAGAGAAAAACAATTTTGTTACATTCTGCACACACTCACACACACGCACACACAAAAGGGTGTGTACTGCCGAATTGCAAGGCGAATGTTTAAACAGCTTTTAAATGCATTTAAACTGCACAAAATTACAGAAATTTAACAAATTTATAAATTGCCATATTTGCTGTGCTATTTCTGCTAAGAATTCGCTGTTATTTCATAGATTTTCATTTAGAATTTGGCATTTTGCTAAAATGCTCTTTGCGTGCATTTATTTGGTGAATTTTTTTTTTTTTGCGCATGCGCTTTGCAATCCACACACAGCAATCAAAGCAACTCTGCGTTGTCCCTGTTTGTGTACGTGTAAGTATTTATGTGTATATGTGTGTGTGTGCAACCTGAGCCTGAGCCTTGTTTTGTCTTTGTCAGGTAGTTTTTCCCTACTCAGGCAGGCTGCGGCTCTTCGCCAAACACTTCATTTTGAAGCATCTTTTCTAAAATCCTTTTCCATGTTTCCATGTGGCACACATACGAGCAGCACTCATTGTGCTCAGCTGCTTGTGTGAGTGTGTTGAGTGTGTGTGTGTGTATGTGTGTATCTGTGTGTGAGAGCAACCCTCAGCTAAATAGAAAACTCATCCCGGCTGCTGTCAGCATCTCAACGAAATCCCGTGCAGCTGTCGCTTTGAACGGTTTTTTCCTCGTATAGTTTTCTTTATTTGATTTTTGCAAGTGTTGCGCCTTTCGACTTGCTTTCGTCCTTTTCGCCTTCGTCCTTGCGCCTGTCTGCAGGAGGTCTGCATTTCTGCAGGTCGTTTCCTCAATTTGGCCTCTCCTTAGTCATCGTCATCCTCATGTCCTGTTGCTAGGCGGAGTTTTTGGCTGCTGCTGATGCTCATTCTGCGAGTAGCTTCTTCAAGTTGTTTTTGTAACTCGTCTGTGATTATTGATTTACCTTAAACATGTGCAAGGGATATACAATTTTTAAGGCCCTAAATTTACATAGTTCGCAGTATAATGAAAAATTTTAAATAATGTATTTATATTTAAATATTATTTATTTTTTATTCTTTAAATTTAATTTTTGAAAGCATGAATATGCAAAGTAAAGTTGTAAAATTGTAGAAAGTTGAATAGTTTTACTTACTATTGGGGGTTTTTCACGTTTTATATTTGTTTTTTTTAAACATGCAGTTCAGTTTTTTCTAAGTCTATAAAAAAAGAGCTTTTCTTCTCTGCTCACCCTTTTTTCCGCATGCTTGTGAATCACAACGTCGTCAGGTCAGAGCTGAGTAAATAGCAAATATTGATTTTGACTGCTGCATAAAGTGTCAATGGCCATTGGCAAAAGGGTAAAGTGAGGAACGGAAACACAAACCGGTTAGTCAAATAAGGCAAACCAGTCAAAGAAAAGTAGTCGATTTTTGTGGCTGTTGTTGGCCATAAAGTGCACTTGACTCTCAATTAGGCGCAGCATGCAGCAAACCAATGGGTCACTGAACATGAGAGTATGAACCATGGACCATGGACCATGGACCATGGGACAGCAACAAACTGGACAATGGGACATTTGTTGTTCCTTTCCGGCTGATGACGAACGATGGACGGATGCGAATGCGAATGCGGATTGACCCTGCAGCAGGCCACTGCACTTTGTGGAGCAGACATCCTCTGCTCACACACCCCCTCTCGGATTTTGATGTGAAAAACAAGAGAAAAAAAACATTTTGCTGCAGTAAATTGCTAAATTTATTGGCTCGACAGGCACCCTAATGCACTGACAGACATTTTAAGTTGGCATCCGACGGAAAAAGTAAAACAAGAATGAGTAATAAAATTTGAAATTCGCTGATGTTACCACGCGATTGAGTCTCTCACGGTTCCGCCCAAATTAAATTGAGAATTGAGAATGTCACTTTGTACAAATTATGAACATTTTAAATGCCTTAAATAGTGTATTGCTCTCAAAATTTTAATTTCCGGGAAGTAGATTTTTCATTCATTTTTTGAATGCCAATTTTGTGGTGAATAAAACATATTTGAAATTGAAAACTATATTGTATTTATCATTTTTTTTAATTACTAATAAACTGTTTAGAAAATTTGTTAATTTAATGTATGTATAATGAGTAGAACAGTGTAGTTTATGGATATTGCCTGCTGATGACTGATTACCAGATGTTTTCTAAATTGAGACTGGCAGTTTTTGGCATATGTTTAAGCATTGTATCGTTTTGTCTCTCATCGAATGCTGTAAAGTCGACAGCTGAATCATGTTCAAGGCAACAGATGATGCCTCATAACGAATTTGATGGGAGCAGCACAGGATGAGATGTTGTTATTGCTTGCTACACTCAGAGAAAAATGTGGCCTGGAATAAATTTAAATTTAATTTATAGCTTAGAGCAGTCTAATTTGAAACCAAATTGTCTAAAATGTAGGGTGCAAGTTTAATTTTGTATGTCTGTGTGTTTCGTTTAACCATAAGCTATAAATATCTAGTTCAACAGTTCCCGAATGTGATCAGGGAGGTGTCAGTCAGTCAGTGAGTTTTTCCACCCCACTATCTGAAACATGAAAATTCTCTTTTCCACCCTAAAGTCGCCTGCGCAGCTGTGCGTCGTAGTCCAACCAGAACTATTCAATTGCGTTGTTAACTTCCCTGGTGGAAGTTCATTAAACCAATTCCAAAAGCTAACATTTGTCTACGCTGATCCTCTCTTCGTTTTGCTGGCCACGTGCCAAGTTCAGCTGCTGCGCCTGCGCCCTTCATCCATCGCTCCACCATTGCAACCCTCTGATGGAAATAAAAGTTGTAGTAAAGTGTAAAATAAAATTCATTAGCTGCTCATAAAATAAAAGTTGGTCATCGAAAACAAAACAAGAGACGAAAGCTTTTGGCATTTGATCAGCATTTGTTTGCTGGGGAATAAATCCACTTAAGTTTTAATTAAGCGTTAAAAAGCGAACAAATTGCCACTGGAATTCATAGATGTATGTCGTCCAAATCTTCAGCTAAGCTAAAGACACATGCCAAGACAGACGGCGAGACAAACAGACAGACAAAAAGACAGCCAGGCAGCTAGTCCGGAGCTGTTCCACGTTCCATGTTGACATCCATGTCCGCGTCTATGGCAAGTTCACGTTGTCGTTGAGTCTGTCGGAGGCATATGTCAAACTGAAACACAGACAGTCCATATAAATTGATAGATATATATGTATGTAGAAAAACTCGTGTGTGTGTGTTTTTATGTTTGTGTGTGTGGAATCGTGACTTCCTGCCAGTCATAAAGTTTTTGAGGCACGCGAATGTTTTGGGTGGAGGTGGTGGGAGGCAGGAGGGAAAATGGTGGCTGATACTTTATGGATGACAAAAGGCACAAGACGACATCGGAGTGGATTTTCTATCGCCCCATTGCCAACCATTTGGCCATTTGAGGTTTAATTAATGACATCCACCAGCGTGAGTAGTTGCATTTTCAACTTTCCAACACCCTCGCCGAGGTTATTATAGATATGATATGGGATATGTAAAAATATATTTTCAATAATTAAATATGCTGAAGAAGGAAAATGTTTTAGAAATAGAATATAGATGTAACAATTTTCATTATTAATTTTGGATTATGTTGATCAATATCGGTCAGAGGAAATATTTAGCTATCAAAGAAATTTGTAGATCTCCACAACTATTTAAAAAAAGATCTTATTTAAGCACAGGTTACTATATACTTTCATACATCATACAAACATACAAATATAAAACATGAGAAAAGAACCAGTTGAAAAATAATCATTTTAGTGACACTTGATCATTAAGGCTGTCATAGAAATTCTTAGCATTTAACAATAATTACTTTTAGCAGAGTTTTTTGTTTTTAATATACATATATAATGGATAAGGGTATTTAATCTTCTGCATCTGGACAATAACTCTGTGCCCCTCAGTTCTTGCTGTCTATTTTTCTATTCGCTAATCGTTTGTATGGCTTTATAAATAGTTGGCGTTGTCGCAAGTTCCGCGTCGCAAGTCTGCGGGTCTTTAATGCCATATGTGGCATCAATGTGGACAAATTGTTTGGCGCGATTACTTTGATGGATTTACATAAATGTATTGCGAGTGCTGCGGACGGAGCGCGGGTCTGAAGTGCAGCTGCAGTGTGTGAACTGTGACCGAACAGGGCTCATAAGATATTGTGGCTTAACAGATTCATAAATACAGTAATTAAAAGGCCTTCATAATTGAAAATCTAGAAATCCAGTAGTCTGGAACTGACTTGAGATACATTTTTATGGTAGTTTCTCAGTCAAAGTTTTCAAATCTCTTCACCTTAAATGTTTGATAGGCAGTCTGTTGTGTTTTCCGAGTTTGTTACTCTTTTGATATCATTGAAAGCCGATTGAGGTTAAGGACCACACAAATTGATAGCTTGCCACGCCCATTCCGCCCACATTCAGCTATCAGTTTACACTGTGCAACGTATTTTGCAACAGCAATTTTGCACGTCCAGCGGGTTGTGCGGGCGCTGACAAAGGTTTATTTATTGTTGTGCTAAGCTCTGCTTCGAGGGGTTGTCAATGGGGTTGTCCAACGGGCTGTCGAGGGTGTTGTTGATGGGGTTGTTGCTTGCCTAATCAAATTACTTGCATTTCATTAGCATTGGCCAAAGTGGTCGTTGTTCTTGCTTTTGTTGTTGTTTTTTGTTGTTACTGCAAACTTTGTGGGTTAAAATCGATGCTTACATATTCCACACTGTAGTAATTAAAATATGCACCTGGTTAGAGAAAAGAATGTATAATTTTAATGTTGGGTACACTCGGAAGAATTTGTGTGCAAGCCTTAGCGATTTTTGGTAACTACGAATATGGGTTCAAGTTCCTACATTCAAAATAAAGTTAGAAACAATTTGTAAAATACAAAAATGATTGTGGTTAACAGGAAGATTTTCTCAATTCTAAGACACATATTTTTCCGAGTGTACAATAGCCAAATGATCTTTGATCGTATTTGCCATAAAATGAATCACATTCAAAGCTAATTGTTTTGTTAGCTTGAACATTCCATTCCCACTAAACACTAGCATGGACGGAAGTAGATTATTGTTCGCTATCCTAACCTCAACAATATTTCATTTTTCATTGCAGCAACTGAGTCACCGGTTCAACTCCTAACCTCACCAACCATCGCGGTCGCGTGTGTGCCTATAAAGGGTGTTTATTTGTTCGTATAAAAATCGATACAGTCAGCGACCAACCCCGATCGGAATAATCAAAGAAAAACACCGAGCAGCCTACAAAATGGCCTATATGATGCCCAACGAACGCCTCAAATGGCTAACACTGTGCGCAGCTGTTGCTCTTCTTGGTGAGTAATTCTTGATGATTTTCCAGTGGAAAATATGTATATATTACATATGTTCACTTGAGGCAGCACTTGAAAATCTGATTGAAATCCATGCGTCAAAACAAAAAGATTCGGTTTGAAAAATATGATTAATAGACGGAAAAATAAACCCAAGTTTTTCCACAATAGATACGATACATACAAAAATGTTATCTTTTGACAAAAAACTTTGTCATGAATTAATGCTGTCGAAAGTGATATTTAAGCTTTAATAAAACTCCATCAACTCTTTAATTCTTTGAGGCTACAGTACACAAATAGAACGTTAGAAAAACCAAAAGAAAAAGCACTTTTGTTTTTGGAATTGTGCAATGTTTCTGTTTTCAAGTTCTTGCCTCTGTTTGGGCGTCTTAACTTTGGACTGTGTTACGCTTTTTTTCTTTTTGTTTTATCTTGTTGACATGTTCTAAATAAGACACAGTCTGATGGACTTTTACAACTGCTACGCATTATTAATTGCGCTTACATTTGTTTCACTGTAGCTGCTCAGAATGTTTGCTTTCTTTCTTTACTCATTTGAAATTCATTTCCAGATTTTCTGTATCTGTAAATTCCACTGCCTTAAGCAGCAGATAAACTGCAGTTCATTGCCTTTGCTCTGCTAAATGAAAAAAAAGATTTCATGTGCTTTGTAATTAGTGCCACACATACTTATAAGCGTGTAGAACCCACTCTTATGATGGTAATTCCTTAGTGGGTCAGACTGTACTGGATGAATTCCCTTAAGTTAGTCAGCATGCAATGCAGATAGCATTTATAATATACATGTGTGAAGTAAGCATTTACAATGCAAATATCATTCATTGAAAATAATTAAATAATGGCGCAGTTATACTGGAATACTGAATTGGTTTATTTATGAATCTGATATTCCTACCTCCGCAATACGCAATTGATTGGTTCAAGCATTTGACCCGTTCCGATACAATCAACACTGAATTTGATCGTCTCATTTGCCATAAGCGGGTTCTATTTAATTTATACAGTTTTTGGAGCGTCTGCTTTTTATTTAAGGCCATACAGCTGTAACCATCATACCCTATTTGATATTCATAAATTGTAAGCAAAACAAATTTATAAGATTCCGGCCCACGTGGTGTATGCTTAATTTACATTAAAATCTAAGAAAAGAAAAAGTCGTTCATTTTGCAAACATGCTATAAATAAACAAACCCAAACGGGGAGCACAAGAAAACTGCACAAAAAATAATCCACACAAAAATGTGAAAAAATTAAAAAAAAAAAAAATACTTTGTGGGTCGCGTGTTAAAATTAAATTTTCTGTTGAGTTGTGAAAAAATACAATAATTAAAAATTTCATGCGCATGAATAGTTATGTGATTGCACATGTTTGGAATTTTAAAGACACGCATGGAAATGAAACTCAATTAGATGTGGAAAAGGAAAACAGAATTTGCTAAAATTTAAATGCGATTGTAGAACAAGCCCAATAAAAATAACAAAAAACAAGAGAGAACGTTGCAGTCGGATGAAAACGTGATTTTGGGTCGGAACATAAGTCAAAATTATAGTCCGAAAATCGGCATATGGGCATATGGGCATTGGTCGAACCTTCAAGATGCCATAACTTCCTCAAAACTCAACGGATTTTCAAAAGCAAGGGCGTTTTGATCATAGTTTGGCCTCTAGATCAATCGTACATTTAAAGTTGAAAACGTGATTTTGGGTCGGAACATAAGTCAAAATTATAGTCCGAAAATCGGCATATCGGCATATGGGCATAGGCCGAACCTTCAAGATGCCATAACTTCCTCAAAACTCAACGGATTTTCAAAAGCAAGGGCGTTTTGATCATAGTTTGACCTCTAGATCAATCGTACATTTAAAGTTGAAAACGTGATTTTGGGTCGGAACATAAGTCAAAATTATAGTCCGAAAATCGGCATATGGGCATATGGGCATTGGTCGAACCTTCAAGATGCCATAACTTCCTCAAAACTCAACGGATTTTCAAAAGCAAGGGCGTTTTGATCATAGTTTGGCCTCTAGATCAATCGTACATTTAAAGTTGAAAACGTGATTTTGGGTCGGAACATAAGTCAAAATTATAGTCCGAAAATCGGCATATCGGCATATGGGCATAGGTCGAACCTTCAAGATGCCATAACTTCCTCAAAACTCAACGGATTTTCAAAAGCAAGGGCGTTTTGATCATAGTTTGACCTCTAGATCAATCGTACATTTAAAGTTGAAAACGTGATTTTGGGTCGGAACATAAGTCAAAATTATAGTCCGAAAATCGGCATATGGGCATATGGGCATTGGTCGAACCTTCAAGATGCCATAACTTCCTCAAAACTCAACGGATTTTCAAAAGCAAGGGCGTTTTGATCATAGTTTGGCCTCTAGATCAATCGTACATTTAAAGTTGAAAACGTGATTTTGGGTCGGAACATAAGTCAAAATTATAGTCCGAAAATCGGCATATCGGCATATGGGCATAGGCCGAACCTTCAAGATGCCATAACTTCCTCAAAACTCAACGGATTTTCAAAAGCAAGGGCGTTTTGATCATAGTTTGACCTCTAGATCAATCGTACATTTAAAGTTGAAAACGTGATTTTGGGTCGGAACATAAGTCAAAATTATAGTCCGAAAATCGGCATATGGGCATATGGGCATAAGCCGAACTTTCAAGATGCCATAACTTCCTCAAAACTCAACGGATTTTCAAAAGCAAGGGCGTTTTGATCATAGTTTGGCCTCTAGATCAAACGTACATTTAAAGTTGAAAACGTGATTTTGGGTCGGAACATAAGTCAAAATTATAGTCAGAAAATCGGCACATCGGCATATGGGCATTGGTCGAACTTTCAAGATGCCATAACTTCCTCAAAACTCAACGGATTTTCAAAAGCAAGGGCGTTTTGATCATAGTTTGGCCTCTAGATCAATCGTACATTTAAAGTTGAAAACGTGATTTTGGGTCGGAACATAAGTCAAAATTATAGTCCGAAAATCGGCATATCGGCATATGGGCATAGGTCGAACCTTCAAGATGCCATAACTTCCTCAAAACTCAACGGATTTTCAAAAGCAAGGGCGTTTTGATCATAGTTTGACCTCTAGATCAATCGTACATTTAAAGTTGAAAACGTGATTTTGGGTCGGAACATAAGTCAAAATTATAGTCCGAAAATCGGCATATCGGCATATGGGCATAGGTCGAACCTTCAAGATGCCATAACTTCCTCAAAACTCAACGGATTTTCAAAAGCAAGGGCGTTTTGATCATAGTTTGGCCTCTAGATCAATCGTACATTTAAAGTTGAAAACGTGATTTTGGGTCGGAACATAAGTCAAAATTATAGTCAGAAAATCGGCATATCGGCATATGGGCATAGGTCGAACCTTCAAGATGCCATAACTTCCTCAAAACTCAACGGATTTTCAAAAGCAAGGGCGTTTTGATCATAGTTTGGCCTCTAGATCAATCATACATTTAAAGTTGAAAACATGATTTTGGGTCGGCACATAAGTCAAAATTATAGTCCGAAAATAGGCATATGAGCATAGGTCCAACCTTGACACTTTAACTTTTGAGAGTACTTTCAAGTATATGTTCCATGTTTCAAGTCTCTATCTCTTAGGGTGTCGAAGAAACGCACATTCACAGAGACGGACATATGGACAGACAGCATGACGGATATTGCACAAACCCAATATACTATATACCTTCGGTATCGTAATATAAAAAGTATAAAAGATTTAAAAAAATAGCATGCTAGAAATATACCAATTTTCATTCAATGTTCATGAAAGCCAGCAAACTATAAGATACAAGATTCAAAGTAAAAGATACAAAGCTACAATTATTTCTGACGAGCTTGTGCTGATTGTGCGGGTCATCATTCAATTTAAATTGATTAAAAACATTTTGCGCCAATTTTGCCTCACAGCTGTGTGTATGGAAAGCAAAATGTAAACAAGCTTTTATCACAGCCACAAACAGATACACATATGTATATATATATACACATACATATGTATATAGTGTAATATTGTAAGCAAAATGCATTTTTTATTTTCGTTGGCTGCAGCAACGCATTTAATTCGCATTTAATTCAATTGGTTTGAAATTCAACTCACAGACACAAATGGTAAAATCTACAGGAAGCGAACAATTTACACACAGCGCGAATAAAATGAATAGAGACTAGCATAATATTTAGAGGCTTATCATGAATGTATTCATGTATTCATGTATTCAGCTGAATGAATGTGAATTAATTCCATTCGCTGTTAATGACATTTTAATGGTTTTTTTTATCAGTCTTGTCTTGCCTATTCTAATTCTAACAGGCAGTAAATTTCACAAAAAATTCTTATAAAAGAATGAAAATAGTTTAGAGAAAACTTGGGAAATACAAATCTTTTAACAATCTTTACTCAACTCATGCTTATTTAGCTAATTGTTAGGAATATGATGACATTTTTGTCTGGGACTTTCAAATCTTAACTTAAGTAAGTGTAGGAAGTAAATTAAAATTAACAGTTAGAAGCTCGTTAGCCGCAAACTAAGCTTAATTGATTTTATGCACATTTTGCTAACAATTGGGGATCTTTTTAGCTGACCTAGAAAAGGTAACAAAATAGATTAGGCTTCATAAAACCATGCTAAGAATAGTAGATTTTCATCTGTGCTTAATGTGTGTAGTATCCCATTAGTTTTGTTGGCGGAATTCAACGATCTTGACAATTGTAAGTCTTCTGGAAGACATTACGTAATCCCAAAGCACTCATAAATTGTCTTAAATGGAATGACATGCCTCAAGTGCGAGTTGAGAATGAGAGATGCTCCACACGCACATCAGATCGCTTTAGATCAGATCACTGAACCGGGTCTGCCCAAAAAAAAGAAAGAGCCATTTCCGTTAGACCAACACAAAAAGGAAAAAAAAATTGGGAAGAAAGGGGCTAGCAGCAAAGAGAGGAGCCCGAGTATAATTACAAATGATTGATGTGCACTAGTCGAGGTACCGAGAGGCGAGCTGCCAGTTGGAATAGATGCCCCCACTTATGGGGATTGCCGACGATGGAAGCATATCACACGCGGCGCTTGTCCAAACAACAAAAGCAACACAGAATGGCAGACAAACAGACAGACAGACAGGCAACGGGATCGGAAGGCACTGCACAACATCCATGGAGGAAGAGAAGCAGCTGCTGCAGCTTTTGGTTTTTTCTCTTTTTTTGTTTTTCTATTCATGATTTATTTTTAATGGTTCTTTCAAAACGTGTCTCTGCTCCGGCGTGTTCTTGGTTTATTATTAGTGATTATGGTTGTGCCAAGTGGCGAGGAATTGTCGACACAGCCGCAGGAATGCGGCCTTTTTGTTTGCCATTGCCAACGCCAATGGAGCTGAGGATCTGACTTAGACAACATCATCGTCATCATCATCAATGCAGTTGCCGTTTTATGGGCCAAGTTTTGTGCATTTCATTGTTGCCTGCAATTTCATGTCATTATTTTGTTGTTCGTATACGAAACAATAGCTAAGCCCAGACCCAAGTTGAGCCCATTTATAATGGCGTCAAAAGCAACTGTGCGACGAAACTTTGACTGTGTATAAATATATTGTAGAATCTATTTATTTGATGCTTCATAAATTCCTTGAAAATCCTCTTCAGACACCAGACAGTGTAAGCATCAAAGAGTCACTGTCTCGCATTCTTCGGGCCATTAAAAACATTTGTCATACATTTTGCTTTAGCTCATTAATGCACTCGCAACGACTTTTAAGTATTTCTATAGACAACCCAGATATGTCTTATACATATTTATATATATATATATATATTTTACGAGCTGCTGCTGCTGAAAATGCATCGCTGGCAATTTATGTTGTCTGTAGGCTTCGAAATATTTTTAGGGTAAGATTTGAAGGCACTAAAGTTAAGAGCGTGTCGATTACGTTGTACAGCTTCCCATTAAAGTGACTAACAAATGTTTGAGCTAAAAACTTTTATTAAAGATACATTTCAAAAGTCAGCAAGCTTTAATAATTTCTCAACTTTGCTCTGTTTATATATCTCTGATATCGAAATTCATAGAATACAAATCACATATCCTTTCCATTACACTCTCTCTACCCTCTGCAAAGATTTTACTTGTAGTAAATTCAAAATATATTTATGTATACAAGGAGACGCGTACATTTATTTTGTGTGGCACATACTTTAAAAAAAGAGACACAAAGTGCTTGTTGTGGGCACGCACTTTTCCAGCCAACCCACATCACTCCCAGTTCTGTTCTATAACAATTATCTTCCCCTCCTGTCTATCACAACATCATTGCCGACACTCGGCGGAGAAAAAAAGAAAAAGCAAGAAGAACTTGCCCACAAATTATTGTACTTATTTTGTGTCTCTGGGATGTCGGCGCATTTAAAATCATTTAGAGGAATCGCGCGCTGTTGCCGCATTTCACCGAAGCAAGCCCCTGGATTGGTTGGGGAGACTAGGATGGGGAGAAATGAGAAATGTGCTTCCGCTCCTTTTTCTTCTCTGGTGTTTGGGTTAAGCAGGGTGCGTGTGTATGTTTATGTGTGTGTGTGTGTGAGGGTGAGTGTATTTGTGTGAGTTATGTATACGTTAGTTAAGTGGATATTAAGTAGATACTCTCTCTCTCTCTCTTTATTGGCATCCCTAAGCGTTGTTTTTATTTATTTATTGTGTCAACCGTAGACTTTTATGTTTAAACAAATGAGTAAATAACAATTAGTTTCGAAACATTTTTAGTGAAAGGTTTCTTGAGAATCACACAAAACGTTTAAGAAATGCGATAGTCATCAGGGCTTTTGCGCCCAGCACACTCTAAATATAAAATTTCTTGGGTTTTGGGTGTTGAATAATGTGGCGTTAAATTAAAAAAGTTTTATCTGTGCAACGACGCACTGAAAATCTCAATAGTCATCTTCATTAACAACAAGGTAGTAAAGAGACAGAGTCAGAGACCGAGACAGAGACAGAGAAAGAGAGACAAAAAGAGATTAACATAATTTTTGGCGCCCCCATCAAAATGAATCAAGTCATAATTTGTAAAAATTTTTGATTGCCTCGCCCAGAGTTGCGAGGTGGCATTTATCAGGCAGACATCATCTACGTACGTCCAGGCATGTCGTAGAGCTCCCTCCCCTATGTGTATAAAAAAGTGTATATGTTTTTAATAGGAATATGAATGCACACACAGATGTATATGAAAACTGAGTCACGTTTTTGGCTGGGAGCTGCCAACTTGTCAAGTTTTTTATTTTGTTATTTTGGTTTTTTTTATCGCAGCTCTGTAATCTGGCTAACGAGCCGCAGACAGACAAACAGACAGACCAGGAGAACGACAAACGATTCTTTTATTTAATGTTTAAGTTATTTAAAGTTCCATTGCTTGCGTGTTTATTCTTCATTTTTTCAGCGGGCCTTAATTAATGCGACGGCTGCAAGAACGATCCGCTTCTTGTTTAATATGCAAACCGTGTCTGGTGTGCTTCTCTTCAAGCAGCTTCATGTCTGGCCTGGTCTGGTCTGCAGCTATCGTTGCCCGACAAGTTGGCAGCCCACATTTTGTGGCCCGTTTCCCGCAGACTCTTGACACATTCCCATGCATAAGCCTAGCCCCCCGCAACCCCATCCACCCACTCACTCAACCAGACACGTGCGTGGACGCTGCTCACGATTCATGTTGTGCAACAACGCATTCTATTTCGTTTACAAACCACCCTCTCTCGCTCTCTCACTCCTTCTCTTCCACTCCTTATCTCTCCCTGTCTGTGACAGCCACCCCCACAACTCGCACTCACACTGGCCTGTGCAGCTCCACTCTTTGTCTCTCTAAATAACATTTGCAGTCGTTGCCGTCATCGCAACTCTTTGTAAATTGATTTTGAGCAAATTTTTTAATAAAATTGCAACATTAACTTTAATCAAATATTTTGTGCAATGGCAACGATATTATTTTCAGTGTAGCTGCTGTTCGGACAAAGTAGCTAGCTCATCATCAAATGTAGTGCATAACGAGATTCCACCTGAGCCTTCTCCCTCTCTGTAATTGACTGACAGTTGTCTGTGCATCTCTCTCGCTCTCGCTCTCTCTCTCTCTCTCTCTCTCTGTGTATCTCTCATTTCTCCACCCACTCCAAAACGATGTCGCACTTTGTCCGCTCCTGTGGCTTTAACGGTGGCTCACGTGTGTTGTCTCGGTCCAGATACATGTTTTGGTACGTGTATCTGTGGCTGCCTTTGTATTTGTAGCTGTTTCTTGTCACTGTTCCAGCAGCGCGTCGCCAGCCACAAGGTGGACAGGTTGTGGTTTCAGTTATCATCATCTGGCTAGCCTCTGACTCTAATTGAATGCTGAACGGGCGGCTCAGTTGTCAGTATTGCCTTTTGGGCCCGTTTCGCGTAGGTATTGAATAAAATGTTGTCTCACGATTTAGCTAATTGCATTGCGGCCAAACACTTACATTAGTTACTACCTTACCACACATTAAATGTTGGCTTCAATAGCCGTTTGGTGTGGGTCTTAGCCCCGAGACGAATCTAATGAATGAGTGGGCAATAACTGAAAAATTGCAAGCGCTTTATTTACTCTCAATTCTTGCAGTGTTTTTGGCGATTCTCGAACAGCTGTCGAACAGGTTTTTCAACTCGCTAGCAGATGTTTGTTTCGATGCGAAGAGACCTCAAATAAATACGTTTTCAATATACATATATAGGAGAATCAAACAATTATATACATCATAAGTTCAGCATAGACCCAAACAACATAATCCATTTTCCATAGAAATTACGTCTGAATCGCGTGTCAATCAATGGACCCTTGACCTGCCAACTGTGCGTGTTGAAAAGTTGTATTTGGAGGGCGTACTGTGTTTGCTGGGCGTGTCAAAAACCATATGTGTTTGCCCATATAAGGCCTATTGAACTTCAGCGCTTTGTTTTTGTTTGACAGGAAATTATTAATTTCTTATTTCCTTTCAGGACCAGGCATCACCTCTCATAGGTGGGCGTAATAGCGTGTTCTTTTGGGCTTTGAATGGGTATGGGTTAATTAGGTGAGGTTGTTAATGGATGGCTGTAAACAGACACATACTTATGGGTACCACATAAGGCGTGACAGGTAATGGGTTCGGTGAATCATCAAATAAAAACAGGAGCGAAACATTAAAGTTTAATAATTATGTGCGCGTGTTTTGCCTTGGCTTCAAATGTCGGAAAATAACTTAAATTAAGAGGTATTAGTTGAGTTCGAAGTCTGTAACTATAGATGTGAATACCTTTACCTATTCATTATTGAGCAGGGCTTTCAGCAGTTAGCTTTGCTTATTTATTTCGGCTACATTTCAGATTTACCTGTAGTTTGCGTTTATATAGAAATCATAACAAACCAATTATTATATATTTGTTATTAGCAGCTAGACTCAAAAATATATACATGTGAATGTGAAGTGCGCAATTTGGTCAATAATCCAACCATTAAAATGACTAACAATAATATCGACAAATACCACACAATTGTTTGGACGACGTAACCCGATATTTTTGAACCGCTTGCTTTTGTAAGCCTTTTTTCTGGCTTCAAATGGGTTTTCGATTAGTCACATATATTTTTGCCACTACAAAAATACATATTTACATATGCTTGTTTATTTGTTTGTTTAGAACTCAATTCAGTTGAGTGAGACTGCCGTTCGTTCTACTGTTTGTTTACTGTGGCGCCAGAGAACGGTATTCCCGCTGTAGACACTTTATAGACTTGTTC
The DNA here is from genome assembly GCA_035042185.1 of Drosophila kambysellisi. Classification (NCBI taxonomy): domain Eukaryota; kingdom Metazoa; phylum Arthropoda; class Insecta; order Diptera; family Drosophilidae; genus Drosophila; species Drosophila kambysellisi. The sequence continues at coordinate 10,209,207 of JAWNLS010001251.1, forward strand.
CCACGTAATGCTTACTTGCCCCATGTGGCACGGGTCGGCAACTGCAACGTGTCTGACCTTAGAGCTGCCCATCAACGCCTCACTGGTTATCATTTTCCTTCATTAAAATAATTTTTGCTTTATTCACTTCCATTTCTGAGTACATTGTGTGTTGATTCATATATATTTATGCATTTAAGTGGAAAATTGAGCGACAACAGCAACTATTAATAAAAAAGCGCGATAATTAAGTTGCCAGTTGTTGTTGCCGCTGCTGGAATAAATCGCAATTTGCTGAGCAGCTGCTAACGTCACCAGCATCTTGGTAAGAAAATGCCGGCTCCCAACCGGTTTTGTTGCTTGCTTTTTGTTTGTTTGCCAAAAACATAAAGCTACTACTAGGGCAAAAACTGACCAAGCGACTTTAAAATGAAAAAAACACCTGCCGAAAAGATTTGCGAAAATATAAAAAGAAGATTTCGAAAAGTTTGGAGCCAAATTGCAGCTTAAAGAAGAAGTTCTACAACAAAATCAACCAAAGGAAGCAGCTGCTTTCTGAGTCAAAAGGGGGAAAAGACAAACCGGAGCAAGACAAACATTATTCTCATGGGGAGACTTTCATGTAAATCGCAAGTGCAATGAGATTGTGTATGTCGAACAAAATGTTTGGTGTAAATAAACCAAATATATAATTTAATAGAGAATTGATGTGTCTATCAAAATGTTTGACTCTTAATACCCTGTATAACTAAACGAAACTTATAATTCATAAAACATATTAGTTTACTTTATCTGTGTCCAATCATTATCTTCTTTTTAAAAACTGAAACGCAGATGCGTAACAGCTGCAAGATACAATTCGATTCTTCAGCCGTTGTTTGCCATTTTTGCTTATATATACATATACATATATACATATATATTCATGTCTTCACTTCAACGCAGACTTGATAGCAATCATATGGCCCGCATGTGTTTGCAGTTGCGCATTTTAATAATTTAAAAGGAAATGTTTTTTGCATTCGCAGCGCGTTGAAGCAGCCGCATTTCCTGCATTTTAAAATAAAGGAAACTTTTATTTGTATGCCTTATTGAAAACTCAAAACGTTGTTCAAAAACTTAACGCCCCCAAACTGTAACTAATAGTCAGCTATTAAATGAGAGTGACACACGCAATGTTCAATTTGTCAGTCATTCTAAAATTGCTATTGTTTTTGTTGTTTGCATTGTTGTCGGTTTAATTAATTTGTTTCCATTTGAAATGTCAGGAACACGCCGCATGTGGTAAAGTCGCTCCCTCGGCCAAATCTCTTGAGTCGTAATATCCTAATATCACAAACCAGCTTTTATTTGTATTTTACAACACATGTGGCACAGTGGAACAGCACAAACAAAACGCTGCCCCATTGTTTGCGCCCAGTTTTTAATTATACTCCCAGCTAATTTGTTTCCGTTTGTTTTGAAAGACGAGCTGAGTATTAATTAATGCGAGACTGCAAATGATAAATTGGACTTTTACGCACATGACCCAAAAAATGCAAACAACACACAGTTGAAGGACATGTGAAAAAGCTAACTTTCGTCAAATATTAAAGTGATTTTCATATTAAATTCAAAATATTATCAAAAACCATATGCAACATATGCAATTTGGTACAATAAAGTGCTCTCCAGGCCTCGTGAAGGGTGTCTGCATGCGAATGCATAAAATTGAATATAAAATTGCTGGCAAATGCAAAAAACTGCTACAAAAAAAAAAACAAGGTGAAACAGATGGTTCTTTTTTATTCACCTCTGCTCACTCGACCCGGTCTATGGGTCTATGGACTGATCTGACTGCTTTTTTTTTGTCATGCTGCAGCTTCCAAAGTGTCAACGAACGATTTTTGCCCAGTTGCCTTTTGTTTGGGGTTTTGCGTTTGTTGTGGATGTTGTTGATGTGGGTGTGTGAGTGTGTGTGGAGAGGAAGTGAAAGAACGACCAGTTTTAGTTGTTGCTGTTGCTTATGTTGCTTTTGTTATTGTCAGAACAACAACACCGACACACTTCAGCACACACCGATGAGGAGTATGCTGCAGGGCAGACCGCTGACAGTCACTGATCCGTGGCATTCAATTGTTGAGCAGCAACAGCAACAACAACAACTACTGCCACAAAAGCTGAACTGTTGACAATTGGCGACTGACAAATATGACGACAAATATACACACACATATATATCTAGATGCTCGTTGCTATGCATAACTATGCAATACAGAGACAACTTCCGCTCTGTTTGGCCTCAATATTCATAGTGTTTTATATGTTTCTAATTATTTTTACTTGTTCATTATTTTTCTACTCTCCCTCTGCAGCCACCAGCACTTTGGCTGCCAATCCACCGGATGCTGACCAGAAAGGACCCGTCTTTTTAAAGGAACCCACCAATCGCATTGACTTTTCCAACTCCACCGGCGCCGAAATTGAATGTAAATCTAGTGGTAATCCAATGCCTGAAATCATCTGGGTACGAAGTGATGGCACCGCTGTGGGAGATGTGCCCGGCCTACGTCAGATCTCATCGGATGGCAAGCTCGTCTTTCCACCCTTCCGCGCCGAGGACTACCGCCAGGAGGTGCATGCCCAGGTCTACGCCTGCTTGGCTCGCAACCAGTTTGGCTCGATCATATCGCGAGATGTTCATGTGCGAGCAGGTAAGTTGTCGGTGTTCTAGAGAGAGCACGAAGGAGTCTACCGAGTGCAGAGCACTTCGATTGGATGTTGGTTAGATTGGTTGCTTCAAGGTCACCTAAACGGCTAACGAAAAAAAATGGTTAACGTGAATTAAACAGATGATATTTATGGAAGATCGCGAATTATTTTTTGTTTAATATTTTAAAGTTATATTTTGTTCGTTTTAGTGTCTCTTAAGATTTATTTGTGTATTTGTGTATTGTTAATTAAACTGCTCGATATTTGACCTAACTATGAAAAAGAAGCAATCCATTTATTGAAATGATAACCACATCCAATATGTGCTCTGCACTCAAACATCTTTTCAGATTTACAGCAAATTTCAGATCAACGTTGGTTTTAGTTTTTCGACTTTCTACGTTGTTCTGTCAAGGAAACTGTACATAGGAAAACACACAATAATTTTAAATTTGTTTTGTTTTTAGGAATTACTGCCTATCTTTTGATAGATTTTGCAATTTTCATTGTCATTTGGCATTTGCCCTCTAAACGGTTTGTTATTTGCTATTCCGGTAACAAAGTGTGCAACACTTTAGTGCCTCGTGAAAATGTTGTTGAAAACAGCCAAACTTTTTGCACTTGTTGTCTTCTTTGTGCCACCTGCAATGCTGCAACGAGGTGATTTGCCGTATGTCGGGGTTGTTGTCTATGCAATTTCACTGTAATTAATCGTTGTGCAAGCTGTTGGCTATGATGCTGATGATGCGGATGATGCTGATGCAATTGGCGCCACTCGTCTAATCGGTGCCAGAGTTCAAACAAGTAGTTCGCTGAAGCTCAGAGACTCCATGTTCAAATATACACCCCTGCTATACTTTTTAGCTTTCAGCTAATTCACAGTGGAAATCCCCATTACTTCCGGTTGCATAAGCCAGCGTTAAATAGGTTGGAGTTAATGACTTTTACCTAATTATGTTACAATCATATACATGTGAGCAACCCCTATGAGATCGCCACCTGGCAGCCGTGCTTGCCAAAATGTCAACTGGGATTAGTCATCAGCGGGCTTCTCGTCGTGTCGCTGACGTGTTTGTTGGCAATTAGCTCACCTTAGCCTACAACCTACAGCTCAGCTCCTCTAGCCCACTTTTGAGTCGGTTTTAGCTCATTTTTGTCGTTTGGCTTTGCTTAGCATGAACTCGGCTTGTTTTGCTATTAACTAAGTGAATTTATCATGTTGGGTTAGTGCCAAAAAAAATATGTTGAAAGTGGAGAGACCGATGATAATGATGGCTAGCTCAACATAAATTATGCCCCAGCACAGGCTACACCTGCAAAATGCCGACTTTAATTAATATTATGCTTAAGCCGAGCATTTGTTGACTGTGATTATGTTTATTTCGCACTTTCCACATAATTGGTCACATAATTGTTTTCCGACAAGCACAGGAAATGCGCAAATTGCTTCCAGGAATTGATTTCAGTTTGAAAAAGTTGTCAAGGTTCTACAATTGTCTAGTCAAGCGTGAGAAATTTGTTTGGCCTTATCATAGAGAACATCATCATATAACTAACTTGATACGAACAAAAACCCCAAACTTTACAGTTGTTGCCCAGTACTACGAGGCCGATGTGAACAAGGAGCATGTGATTCGAGGCAATTCGGCGGTTATTAAATGCTTGATACCCTCATTTGTGGCCGATTTCGTTGAGGTTGTCTCCTGGCATACCGATCAGGAGGAGAACTACTTTCCAGGCACAGAATATGGTGCGCTGTAACCAAGCAACAATCAAATATCATATATTCCTCTAGCATTCGGCATTCTGTGCATTATCGATAAATAATTAGGTTTAGGTTTACTAAACGCATGGTCAACGATATGAAAATACCATCAATCCATTTCATCATTAAAATTTCCTCCATTTTTTATTATATCATCGATTTATTTTGTTTCTTCTCTATATACGTTTAGTCGTTTCGCAACACTACGAAGAGGATATACATAAGGCGTTTGTCATACGCGGCAATTCGGCCATATTGAAATGTGATATACCATCGTTTGTAGCCGATTTTGTAAATGTTATATCCTGGCATACCGATCAGGAAGAGAATTTCTATCCAGACACTGAATATGGTGTGTGATTTTCACTCTCTGTCTGTCTGTGTGTGTATGTGTGTGTGTGTGTGTGCGCTTCTTTCTGTATGTTGCAAAACAGCACTATTTTAACTACATTCTGCAAACTATAATCCCCAACAAAAACAACAACAACACACAGATCAACACTGCACACTGAATACTCGTGTACAGTTCAAGTACAGTTAACCAACACTAAGTACTAAGTACGACACCAACAACCAACAACACTGGTACACTAATAACTGTAAAATACGAGCCGCACAAAGAGCTAACTCAATTAACCAACACTGGTTAGGTACAGTCTTCCACGCTTCGTCAAGTGTTCCGACTTTGGTTCGTTTTTTTTATTATTGAATATACATTTCTTATTGGTTTCTTTTTCTGTTGCCTTATCCATAAATCTTATTTTGCTTTGTGGCTTTTAGTCGTTGCCCAATACTACGATACCGATGTAAATAAGGCGTATGTCATTCGAGGAAATGCGGCAGTTCTGAAGTGTGAGATACCCTCGTTTGTGGCCGATTTTGTTAGCGTTGTGTCCTGGCACACGGATCAGAATGAGGACTTTTTGCCAGGCACCGAATATGGTTTGTCCAATTTGTCGTTTTGCTCGCGATCCATGTACAGTTGTGTTTGCATAGAATTGTAGAATTGTAAGTCCTCTTCCCCAAACCCTCCCACCCATTTCAAAAACATATTTTCATTTAATTTTGTATGCATTTGTAATTCTTACAAAGTATGTTTGGGCTAGTTGCTTGTTTTCTCAGTGCGTGTTTGCTGGCCATTTTCGTAAACTATTATTAACCATCAGCGCAAAGACTTTCTCAGGGAAGTAAATATATATTTATGAACATCTCATCAAAATGTGCGCATTAAGGTGCATTTAATGCGCTTCTAGCTACTGCGCTTGTCTCGAATAAACTGAATCTCTCACATTTCAATTAGTCTGCTGAAGATGTTCACACGCCCGGAACACGCAGGGTGTTTATACCATACCAAAAACCTCACCTGCCATGTACTCTTACCATTCCCCACTTACTCCCACTTTATTCGTTTAGTTGTGCAGCAGTTCTACGAGTCGGAGGTTAACAATGAGTATGTCATACGAGGCAATGCGGCAGTGCTCAAGTGTTCCATCCCATCGTTTGTGGCCGACTTTGTCCAGGTGGTGTCCTGGCAAGATGAGGATGGTCAACTCTATGGCACACTCGACGAGCAACAGGGCATGGGTACATTAACTAACCAACCCATTTCTAATCTAGTATATCTATAGGACTCTAGCAAATCCAATTTCCCCATCAAAACACTTATTTGACATTTTCATTTCTTTGCTTCGACAGTGCGTGGTTTTTTCTCACTTTCTCTGTTGTTTGTCTGTTGTTTGATATAAAGAACTTGTTCAACATTTTTACAGTCGTCAATCAGTACTACGAAGCTGAAGTTGTCTCCGAATATGTTATCAAGGGCAATACGGCGGTATTGAAATGTACCATACCCAGTTTTGTGGCAGACTTTCTGCGTGTTGAGGCCTGGGTAGCCAGCGATGGCACGGAATATATACCGCAGGATAATTTTGGTAGATTCACCCAGCTATTGTGATTTGTGGTTACCTTTAAGTAGTGATTCCCCTCATTATCCAATTCCTGATTCCATTAACTGTACCACCTTTTTCAATTGCTATAGCTTTTATTTGCATTTTCCATTTGTCGTCCAGTTGTTAATCAGTTTTATGGCGCCGATATTTTAATGGAGTATGTCATCAAGGGCAATGCAGCTGTTTTAAAGTGTTCCATTCCATCGTTTGTGGCTGATTTTGTGCGTGTCGAGTCTTGGATTGATGAGGAGGGCACCGAACTGCGTTACACTGATAATTATGGTATTTCCTAACATCAACGTCTAGTCTTGTCTACATAGTTGTTCTAACTTTAACCGGGGCTTCCAATATCCAAAATACTTTCCAACTTATTTATGATTTCTTCTTTTACGCTTATTTCAAAAATCAATTTGCAGTGGTCAATCAGTTCTATGAGGCCGAAATAATGACCGAGTATGTTATTAAAGGCAATGCGGCCGTTTTAAAGTGTTCCATTCCGTCATTTGTGGCTGATTTTGTGCGTGTCGAATCTTGGATTGATGAGGAAGGCAATGTCTTGACCTTCTCCGATAATTATGGTGTGACTCACAGCTATATCCGTAGATCTATTGGACTAAAGTCTTAGGTTTAAGTTAGCACCCATTCCCAACCAAATTCCAATATTTATGTATTAATTTGCTTATGTTTTATTTACCACCTGTTTCACGCACAGTTGTCTCACAGTTCTACATAACCGAGGCCGAGAATGAATATGTTATTAAGGGCAATGCAGCAGTGGTAAAATGTAAGATACCCTCGTTTGTAGCCGACTTTGTGCAAATCGAGGCCTGGGTGGATGATCAGGGGGTCGAATTGTGGCGCGAGAATTCAACGAGCGCCTATGGTACAGTCTAAACAAAACACATATGCTAATTAGTTGTTAATTTTAGCTTAGTTTTCCCTACACTCACCTCCATTTGTAATTTAATTTTCTTTGTCAAACACTGTTTTGCTTCAGTTGTCATCCAATCCTATGAATCGGAGGCTGATAATGAGTATGTTATTCGTGGCAACTCTGTAGTTATGAAATGTGAGATACCCTCGTTTGTGGCGGACTTTGTATTCGTTGATCTCTGGCTGGACTCAGAGGGTCGCAACTACTATCCCAATAATGCTGAGGAGACGGGTACTTTTGATGCTCAATCAATTGATTTCCAATTTCTAATTAATACTGGTTTATGACCCGATGTATTCCAATTCCAAGCGTGTTTCCTTTTATCCATTTAATTTCACAATTACTTTAATAAGTTCGTTACTCTCTCTCTTAGTTGTGCATCAGTTTTATCAGACACGCGTCATCGATGAGTTTGTGCTACGTGGCAACTCTGCCACATTGAAGTGCCTGGTGCCCTCATTTGTGGCCGATTTCATAGATGTTGAGGGTTGGATAGATGAGGAGGGTGTGGAAATAACACGTCCACTACCCGACGAATCAACGGGTAAAACATGGGTTTACAGCTTATGTTAAGCTCTAGTCTAGTTTCTTAGTCCCGAAACTCTCTCTCTCGAATTCCTATAACTTTTACTCCAACATTTTGCTTTGCTTTTTCTAATCATGTTTCGTATCCCCCACATTTGCCATTTTCCAGTGGTCAAACAGTTCTTTGAGTCGCAAGTATACGATGAGTATGTCATCAAGGGCAATGCAGCGATATTCAAATGTCAGACGCCATCGTTTGTGGCGGATCACATCGATATAACCGATTGGATTGATACCGATGGCGGTGTCTATACCAAGAATATAACGGGTATAAACACTTTTGAGTATCATATTGCCATTTGTAGAAGCATGAAGGGGACCATTATCATTATGATTTATCCTAAACTTAATACTCAATACCCGACCAACTCTCCCACTCTTTCGTACAATTTGCAGTTGTGCCACAATCGTACAGCGTCAATGTAATGGATGAGTCCATTTTGCGGGGGAATAGCGCAATTTTAAAATGTCATATACCCAGTTTTGTTGCCGACTTCATTGAGGTCGCATCGTGGGTTGAGGACGAGGAGCGTGAGATATATCCGCAGGCCGATGTCACAGCTAGCGGTAAATCACACTAGCTTTTAAGTTCTCTAAGCGTTAGCCTTGCTTCTAAATACACCAACATAATTAAATCCCGTCCAGTTCAATTCCAATTGCCAGCTTGTTGAACGATCGCCACTCAGTGAGTGATCCTTGGTCCTTGAGTTTCTCTAACAGGTCCCCAAAAATAAACTACTGCGCTGTTAGGCTTTCGATTAATTTATTCTTTGCTTTCAATTTCAAATTCACTTTCTTTTCTGTTTACTCTTCTTATTTTTCCTCCTCTCCTACTTTTTATTTTGACATCCTTTCCCACCTTCCCCTTAAACTCCAAGAGTCGCTCCTGACTTGCCCCAAAAACCATTTACCCCTTCATGTAGTTGAAAGTAGCGTTGTTTTGTAGCCTAGTGTAAATAGTATCATGTAAATATGTATGAACAAAAATGCTAATAAAATCTCTCATCAATTTGTACATATGTATAAATTTGTATCATAAATATAGAATAACCCAAATGGCTCTTTAACAACAAAATCATCATTTGATAATACGCATCAGCTAAAATTATTGGCATTTTTGTTGAAGCATGAAAATATCATTATAAAATCGCAAATAAATTGTTGGAAATATTTATGCCTATTTCGAATTTGTTTACAAAACTATGTTGAATATTTAATTTAGAATCACAACATATTTCCTGCAATTTCTTTTCGATTTGAACACTGCTTGCAATGGTGTATAGTTATTTATAAGTAAAAATATTTTGATCAGACTAATTTATTTAAAAAAAAGAACATAAAAAATGTTGTCTGTACAGAATGTTGCTTGTTGTTGTAAGGCTGAAACTTAAAGTATACATCTAATATAAACTATTGTTGATATTAAAATTATATTTAATTCAGTCTTCAGTCTTGCATCAGCATACGTAAATGTAAATAGCTTTATAATTAATATTACACACAATTCGCATTTGCAAAGTCACATTGCATGATATTAACAAATGAACACAATCCTCTACATTTCAATTTCATACATCAAGTTCAAAGAGAATGATGAACATAAATCTAACTGTATATAAATGCTTAATTCAAAGCTGTCATGTGGCTTTCGAATGCGAAGCGAACAAATTCAATTAAAGCAACGATTTTAATTGAGTTTTTTCAATTGTCTGTAGAAAGTAGCTTTGTTGTATGGTAGCTTAAGTTAACCCATGAACCCCAAAACTAATATATTTTTTTTATGAACTATCTTTCAACACAAAACAATATAAATTAGACGGCAAATATCTTGTTCTGCCCTCCGGCGAGCTACACATCCGTGAAGTTGGACCCGAAGATGGCTACAAGAGCTACCAGTGCCGCACCAAGCATCGTTTGACTGGAGAGACCCGTCTGAGTGCCACCAAAGGACGTCTAGTCATCACAGGTAAGACGGCCTTGTTTGCCAATTACTTATTATCTGGCATGATAAACTTTAGTTATCTGTTCTGTTGGGATTTATTATATTCGATATGCCAAGAATTACAAATTAAGAATCGTTAAATCGATTAAATGGGTATGGTTTAATCTGTACAATCAATGACTATAAGTTAGTTATATATCCCTATTATCTTGGGTACAATATATAAATATAAAAATAAATTCTAATATATTTTAAAGCATTTTATTTAAAACTTTAAAAGCAATTTTTCCCTAAATATACATTAATATCTAATTCAATCAATAAACCTATAAATCTCCCAAAAGAATGATAACTAAAGTTTAACAAACTCTAAATAAATTTCATACAGCATTGAAATAAAATTTGAATTATGCATTGAAATTAAAATGCAAGTTATTGTTGTTATAACTGTGTGAAGTTTGTTTAGTTTAAAAAAGAAATAAAAGTATTAAACCTAAAATGTAAAGCTACAATGCTTTTAATTTGGGGTTTTTGACTTTAAATAAGTATTTGGAATGTTTTAAAATTCGTCAAACGAATTCATTTAAAAATTTTGAAAATCTTAACTTATTTAAATTTTAAACTAGAATATATATTCCAAGTATTTAAAGTACAGCAGGGAAACGGAGTATATAATTTAATATATAAAGATGATATCCTTTTCCCTGCTATGCTTTTGAATTACTGATGTATAAATAATTCAGTAATTCATTTTAACTCATTACATATATGAAGAGCAACAATATTTTGATAGATATTTATATTATCCAATATTCAATCAAAAAGATTTTTCGCTTAAAGTCTATTTCTTTGTGAGGATAAGGCACATTTGTTTAACTACAATATTTTACTAAACTGAAATAGTATTCCATATATGTGCGTCAGGTCAAAAAATTGTTGTTCGCTTAGTACTAAATTGAAAACTGCCTGAATGTTGGGATAGGGTACTCGACAATGCTATGAGCTTGAAATAAAGCCAAAAGAGAGATAACTTACTAGTCATAATTGGTCCGTTTGAATAATAAGCTTAATAAAGCTAAAACTTACCAGGGTGATTGTTGATTAAATATTTCCCAAAACTCTTTTCGCCTATGCGCCCAAGGTAAGTGCCAACAAACAAATAGTTCTATTCATAATTTATCGCAATAATATGCAAAATGCAAATCAATAAATTCATTTTCCATTTGCAGAACCAGTTGGCAGGGTTTCACCCAAGTTCCCAACCACACTGACAAGTAGCAGCTTTACGACTGCCGCCAATGATAGCCTCACTTTGCTGTGTCCCGCTCAGGCCTATCCAGCTCCATTATTTAGGTGGGACTTGCCATCCTTAACAACCTCTGTAAACTAGACCCAACTTTGGACAGTTTTCGCTTGCCTGCACAGACAATAGTATTTCTTTAATATGCTCCTCTTTCAAGAACCCATTGCTAGTGTTGGTCCACGTCTGCTTTCTGGCAATGACATTAAAGTTGTGCAATATGCCTTCGAGCAAACAATTACGTTACTTTGTCCTGCACAATCGTATCCTGTGCCACTGTTTAGGTAAGACTTATCCCAACGATAGGCAGTGCCAGTCGAACTGCATATAATAGGAGTTTATCCCTATCACTAGAACCCGTTGGTAGTGTCGGACCTCGTCTCACCAGTGGCGATGAGTCTCGCATCCTCAAAGTGCATTTGGAGCAGAGTGCCACGCTTTTATGTCCCGCTCAGGCGTATCCTGTGCCCTTCTTTAGGTAACCTAGCCCAACATTTAGACCATCTCTTAATAGAAACGCATTTTTAAAAATTCTATTATTTTTTTTGAAGAGCCCGTGGGAAGTGTTAGTCCAAAAGTTACGTCTGGCGATGATGCCATTAAAATACCCAAAGTATTATTGGGTCAAAGTGCCACTTTAATGTGTCCAGCTCAAGCGTATCCGGTGCCTTTCTATAGGTAAACTAGACCCAACATTTAGGCACAATACTTGCAGTTTTATGTTACTTACAAAATTATACCCAATTAGAGCCCGTTGGTAGCGTTAGTCCACAGTTTAGTGGCAATGGAAACCAGGAGCATATAACGCTTACTCGAGTTCCGCTAAATCAGAGCGTAACGCTAATGTGTCCAGCTCAGGCCTATCCAGTGCCCTTTTATAGGTAATGCTCCATTTCCCAACATAGGGCATAGTTATCATATAGATATTATATTATATTCATATTGCTCTTCTTAAGAACCGGTTGGTAGTGTTGGTCCAAAACTAACATCGGGCGATGATTCAAGGACCACTAAAGTTCAGCTTTCTAACAGCGTTACTTTGCTCTGTCCCGCTCAGGCTTTTCCAGTGCCATTCTATAGGTAAGATGTCTTCAAAAAGATCCCTTTTTCTAATTCAGGCAGTTTGATTTTGAAGTGCTCTTTCTATAACACGACTTTCCCATTTGCAGAGCCAGTTGGCAGTGTTAGCCCCAAAATTAATACTGGCGAGGATTACAAGCACATCAAGGGCAAGAGCGCTCAAGATTTGAGTCTATTGTGCCCCGCTCAAGCATATCCTCAGCCATTTTATAGGTAATAAACAAAACACCAAAGGCAGTTTTCAAGTTCTCGTCTTTCATAAGTACCTTGAATATATCCATATATTTCAATTACAGAACCCATTGGTAGTGTCAGTCCCAAAATATCAAATGCGGATGATTTGAAACATGTCAAAGTTAGGCAGTTGCATAGCCTAAGTCTCCTTTGTCCAGCTCAAGGATATCCGCAGCCAGCCTATAGGTAAAGTTTGTCTTTGAGTACTAACCCAACATCTCAGCTGTTTCATAGAAATCTCTCGGGAGTCTCGCATACAAGCCATTTACATATTTCAGAGCCCGTTGGAAGTGTAGCACCCAAGTTGAACTTTCTCGAGCGCTTTAGAATGATGCAAATTCAGGGCGGCACCAGTTTCAATATACAGTGTCCAGTGCAGTCATATCCCATGCCTGTTTTCAAGTAAGCCCCACGCATCGACAACCCTTATTCTAGACCAACATTCAGTTTTAGCGTAGGCTTAGCATAATTTGAAATAAAAGTTAATTGCGCTTTTTAGAGCCCGTTGGCAGCGTGCGTCCGAAAGTCAACCCCCAAGACAAGCATCAGTTTATTGACGTGGAGCTTAACAACAGTTACTCGCTGCTCTGTTTGGCACAATCCTATCCAACGCCCGCATTCAGGTGGGTGGTCGAGTCGTTACCTCATCCCAAATGAAAGTAGAAAGTTTTCTAGTGCATGTCCTCAAAAGAAGAATTTCCATGTCTGTGTATTGTAGAACCCGTTGGCTCCGTCAAGCCCAAAATAAATGTACAGGACAAGCTGCAGACACGCGAGATAGCTGAGCATGTTGGAATCGCCCTACTCTGCCCGGCCCAATCGTATCCTATGCCTGCCCACAGGTATTACTTTGAACAAAAATAAATTATGCTGCATGTCTTGCAGCAATTTCAGTAGCTTGGAATTCTGTAAATTGTCCAATTTATGGCGTGTTGACCAAGGGGCAGAATCTTTATTACAGACAATATAATTAAAGTGATTATTTCGTTAGACCCATTTCCTCAACTTCCAAGCAGGCAGGCCGGCAGTTTTCAACTGAGACACTGTTTAACATTTATGTTGTTTACAGAACCTATAGGTAGTGTTCCGCCAAAGGTGGGCATAGCCGATGAGTTATCCAATACGAGAACAGTACTGGGAGCCAGCTTCAGCCTGAAGTGCCCAGCGCAGTCATACCCCATCCCAGCATATAGGTATGATAAACATTCAGGCTGATTTTAAGATAAACCAGAAGTGTTGGGAAACATCCTCAGAATGCATCATCTTTTCAGAACCAATTGGTAGCGTTCCACCCAAGGTTAGCATAGACGATGAGGTGGCCAATGCTCGTGCTTATGTGGGAAGAAGTTTGAGCCTCAAGTGTCCGGCACAATCATATCCCATTCCCGCATATAGGTATGCCTAATCCCCACCCAACATTCAGGTGTAGTCTCTAGTTCGCAAATCCTAAGCTTAATTCCATTTAGAGCCCGTTGCCTCTGTGCCACCCAAGCTGAATCTGCTCGAGAGAGTTCGTACTATGGAAGTTCTTTTGGGCACCGAATATGCCATGCAGTGTCCGGGTCAAGCATTTCCAGTTCCCATCAACAGGTAATGGATCAAGTCCCAACTTCAGGCTATTTTCAAATGTGAATTTCTATAGAAAATTTTGTCAACAATTTAAATTTCAGAACCTATTGGCTCCGTTCCTCCAAAAATCCTCAATATCAATGATAAATTTCAATTGATGCAGGTCAAGTTGAGCTCCAATTTTGCTATGCAGTGTCCCGGACAGGCATATCCAGTTCCTGTAGTTCGGTTAGTTTTGCTTATCATAGCTTAAGAGTCCCATCCAACATTTCGGGTTTAGTTTTGGGATAAAAGTTACTTGATTTTATATTATTTACTTGTCACAGAACCCATTGGCTCGGTACCACCAAAAATTACAAATCTCCACGACAAGTTTCAGTTCGTCCAAGTCAAACTGAGCGAGAATTATGCAATGCAATGTCCTGGCCAAGCATACCCAGTACCCATAGTTCGGTTAGTTTCAACTCTAAATCAACATTTATGGCAATCCATCACTTATTATCCTTGATACTTTCTTATAGAACCAATAGGGTCTGTGCCACCAAAAATTACGAGTCTGCACGATAAGTTTCAAGTGCTACAAGTGAAGTTATCCGAAGATTATTCCATGCAGTGTCCTGGTCAAGCATATCCAGTGCCCGTAGTTAGGTTAGTCCACAGAAAAAATCCCATGACAACATTCAGTTTTCCAGTTGAGATTTAGATATTTGAGCATAAGCTCCTATACTTTTTACTCCTTTCAATTTGTAGAGCCCGTTGGATCTGTAGCCCCCAAAGTTGATACAAGAGACGAATTTACTTTTGCGCGAACAAAGCTTGGTTCATCTAAGGCCCTCATTTGTCCAGCTCAATCGTATCCTATGCCAGCGTTTAGGTAATAAACTTTTAGGGGGTTGTTAGGAATCCCTCCCAACGTTCAAGCTTAGTTTTCAATCCTTGAATTTCCATATACCAATGAATTTGTTCATCTTATAGAACCCGTGGGCAGCGTGGCGCCCAAAGTTGATATCAAAGATGAGATAAACTATGCTCGTGTAGCTCTCAGCCATAGTCTGGCGATAGTTTGTCCAGCTCAATCCTATCCGGTACCAGCATTTAGGTAAGCTCCCTTTCAGCATTCAGGCAGTCTGGGATACCTTTGCGATTATTTTTATTAAGGTTCTATAATATTGCAGAGCCTGTAGGCAGTGTGGCGCCCAAGGTCGATCCCAATGATCGCATTAAATGGGTAGATAAACCCAAAGATAGCTCCCTGAGTTTACTTTGTCCAGCCCAATCGTATCCGATGCCAGCTGCACGGTCAGCCATAATCTTAGGCAGTTTTCAATAGATCTATTACCTAAGGGTAGTGGTTACAAGTCTATAAATTGTTTGCAGAGCCTGTCGGTAGTGTGGCGCCCAAGGTGGACGTTAAAGATCGAATAACATGGCTCGACAAGCCCTTGGAGCAGGCCTTGAATTTACTTTGTCCAGCACAGTCGTACCCCATGCCTGCCTACAGGTACATATTAGTGCAGTTTTCAATAAATATTAATTATCCTTTGCAGAGCCCGTTGGTAGTGTTGGGCCCAAAGTTGATATGCACGATAAAATGGACTTTGTCATTAAAAGTTCAAACACTTCGCTAAATCTATTCTGCAAGGCTCAAGGCTATCCTATGCCGGCCTTTAGGTATGCACCAAACCCATTCAGGCAGTTAAACTTCTTAGAGATATATGCCCGATTTATTTGTTGCTTTTTGTTGTTGTAGAACCCATTGGCACTGTGGCGCCCAAAGTTGATTTGAAAGATAAAGTTGCAATTTCTCTGGCAAAACTTCGCTCACCATTGAGTTTAATATGTCCAGCCCAGGGTTATCCTATGCCAGCATTTAGGTAAGATATCCCGATACCAGCAACAGGCAGTACAAATGATATTAAATGACTAACTGTATCTGTATCTAATTGACACCGCCACAGAACCTGTCGGATCTGTTGGACCCAAGGTGGACATGAATGATAAACTAAAGTTCTCGTCAAAGGAATCGACTTCTTCCTTAAGTATTTTGTGTCCAGCCCAGGGCTATCCAATGCCCGCATTTAGGTAAGATTAACATTCAGGCAGTTTTCTAGTTGGGCGATAGGATATGTGTTAAATGAAGGAACTTTCATTTCCAGAACCCGTCGGCTCTGTGGCTCCAAAAGTTGATATCAATGATAAAGTCAAAATATCCATTATCAAATCGAGTAACTCCTTAAGTTTGGTCTGTCCAGCTCAGGGCTACCCAATGCCGGCATTTAGGTAATATAATTTGCTCGAGTACCTTTTGGCCCTAATTATGCAGTTTTAGTTTGTAGCTTACCTAAATAGAATCAACTTTTGTTAATTGCAGAACCCGTTGGCTCTGTTGCACCCAAAGTAGAAATTAAGGATAAAGCTGGCATATTTTTAGCCAAAGCTGAACACTCTTTGGCTTTACTGTGTCCCGCTCAATCGTATCCAATGCCCGCATATAGGTAATGCTTAGATTATAAGTTTTGAGAGTTAGAAACTAGACCCAAAATTCAGGCTGATTTCTATATAATATGAGCTTGTTTTCAATTGAAAAACGATTTTAATTTTCAGAGCCAGTTGGCAGTGTTGCGCCCAAGGTTGAAATAAAAGACAAACTAGGCATTTTTCTGGCCAAAACAAATAGCTCGATGGCTTTGTTGTGTCCGGCACAATCTTATCCTATGCCAGCGTTTAGGTGAGAATCATAGAGTTAATCTCATCCCATGCATTCAGGCTGTTAACTAGTTGTGGCTTAAGTCTAAATCTAGTCAATAACTTTTACAGAACCGATTGGCAGCGTTGCGCCTCGGGTTAATCGCAAGGATGAGTTCAATCATGATCGCATTAGCAGCTCTCAGGCTATTGCTATACAGTGTCCTGCACAATCATATCCTGTGCCTGCCTATAGGTAAATCAACAGTCGAGTATCCTTTCCCACAACTTGCAGTCTTCTAGTTGATATCTTACCTCTGTTTGCTACTTCAACTCAATCTAATCTTGCAGAGCCTGTGGGCAGTGTGGCACCACGTGTCAACAAGCAGGATGGTCTCACACGTGACAGCATTCGTTTTGGCCAAACTGTTGCCATCTTTTGTCCCGCCCAGGCCTTCCCGGTGCCATTCTATAGGTAATTCTAGATAGGCCAGAACAAATTGTGCGGCAAGTCCAAAAGTTCTCCAATTATAACTTAGGCATATCAAAGTATTCAAGCGTCATTGGCTGCAATTTAGTAATTAGTTTTAGGAATCGCTTGATTTAACAATGTCACGCAATTGTTGTGATGGATTTAGTCTACACTCAGGAAAATGCAAACACTGATTCTAATAGTCAAATAATATTATTAAAATTAGGCTGAAATATGTAGTACTTTTCTGGTGTTTTTAAAGAAGGAATGTAAGCATTTTGTAATATTTAAGGGATGGCTTTTCCGCAGTTCGGAACATATTTTTTTCTCAGTGTAGAAACTGCCTTCACAGCCTCCACTCAACTTAGAGCACTTCAAATTTGAACTGCTGTCACACCGCTCCAACATTTTGGACAGTTTTCAAAGTTTGCAACTTGAGCCGAGCATTGTTTTAACATTAATAAGTTGTTCAATTTAAGAGCCCGTTGGCAGCGTGCCGCCCAAAATAAGCATTGGGGAGCGTCGCAAGGATGCCGAGGTGGCCTTAAGGGGGGATCTGAGCATCTTCTGTCCCGCCCAATCATATCCAGTGCCAGCCTATAGGTAAGAGGGTATTTAATACCTCAAACTCGGCGCAGTTTTCATTTAGTGCTTAAGTGTAGTTTTCATATGAAATTAGTTCACACAATTTAAACTCTCTCAATAGAACCTGTTGGCTCTGTTGGGCCCAAAATAAGTGTTGGGGAACGTCTCAAGGATGCGGCTGCTGAACTCCACTCGACATTTACGCTCTTTTGCCCAGCCCAATCCTATCCAGTGCCGGCTTTTAGGTAAACTTTTAGCTCTAAACAACATTCAGGCAGTTCATTAGGCATTTTACCAATTGCACAATTTTATGGCAACTGTGCTTCATTTACTTTATAGAACCCGTTGGCAGCGTTGCACCCAAAATCAGTGTAGAAAATCGTCTGAAAAATGCTGAAGCTAATTTGGGCAGCAGCTTTTCGCTTTTTTGTCCTGGTCAGGCTTATCCAATGCCATTTTTTAGGTAATACATTGCAGAAATCATTTCAATACTCGGGCAGTTTTTTAGTTATTTCCAGTTAATTTGTAACTATTTTGAAAACATTTTTATAGAACCTGTTGGCACAGTCGGTCCACGTCTAACCTCTGGCGATAAGACCCGCAATGTGGATATTTCAATTGCAGGCAGCTTTACTCTATTATGTCCCGCCCAAGCCTATCCGGTGCCATTTTTTAGGTAACCTTCAAGAATTCATTGCTAAACATTCAATCAGTTTTCAAGATGTCTATATATAGAAGTCGAATATAGCTTAATTTTAATCTTAACTTTCAGAGCCCATTAGCGGCGCAGCTCCCAGAGTTGCATTGATACAGAAAAACAATCTTGAATATGTTCGTATCGCTGAAAATGTGGCTATTGTTTGTCCAGCTCAGGGCTACCCTGTGCCCGTCTTTCGGTAAGGTTATAGTAAATAGATGAGGATCTAATCAGGCAGTTTTCATAGCAATTGATTTTGAATGTATTAAAATAGAATCGCTTTTCTTTTTAGAACCCATAAGCAGCACTGTTCCCAAAGTTATCTCTCTGGCCAAATTCGATATGAAAACGTATGCGGGTTCGAGCACCTTGGCTTTATTGTGTCCTGCTCAAGGCTATCCAGTGCCAGTTTTTAGGTAACACGTCTAGATCAACATACAACAACATTCAGGTGGCTTACCTTAGTTCTGTGTTAAGTTTTAATGCAACATTTCAGAGCCTGTTTCGAGTACTGCTCCCAAAGTGCCGCCACTGCAGTCACGTCCCTTAATTGTGGCTGGTCACTCAAGCATTTCCATATTGTGTCCAGCTCAGGGCTTTCCAGCGCCTAGTTTTCGGTAAGCCTTGTAAAGCTCTGAACTTGTCTAGCGAAACTCCCAACATTCTGGCTGTTTATAAAGTATTTCCCCATTGTCTGTATTCAATTTGATTGACATTTTCAGAGCCCATTTCCAGCAGTCCGCCTAAGATAAACGCGTTGACCTATAAGCCGAATATTGTGAAGACCCAATCAGCCACGGCAATACTCTGTCCAGCTCAAGGTTATCCAGCTCCTAGCTTTAGGTGTGTTAAAATAAAATAAAAAATTAGGAGAGTGTAATCTTAAACCAACATAAGGCTTTTGGTTCACATCGTTTCTTTTTAATATTTCACTATTGATTCTTGTAAACTTTACAGAACCAATTTCCAGTACTGCTCCCAGAACACCTGCTCTGGTCCAGAAACCTCTTGAGCTGCATCAGACTCAGTCGATTTCCTTGCTTTGCCCAGCTCAGGGTTATCCAGCACCCAGTTTTCGGTAAGCCGAAACACTCATCTGCCCAACATTCAGTTCTTAGATGGAAAAGTTTAAATGTAATGCGTTTTACAACACTTTGTTTTTGGCTGTTTAGAACCAGTTGGCGGTAAGGCGCCAACTCTACTCTCCAATGACCACAAGCGCTCTTGGATCGAACGTTTGCTGTCCACTAATTTGGCTATATTCTGTCCAGCTCAAGCTTATCCTGTGCCAGCATTCAGGTTAGGTTTCTTGAAATACCACTAAGGTTTAACTTGAAATTGTTTGTTTTTGTTAAATTATTTCCAGAGCCTGTTTCAAGCACGGCACCACGCATTCCCTCGATAATGAGTAAACCCTTTGAGCTGCATGAGGGAACAGATATTTCGCTGCTCTGTCCTGCTCAGGGCTATCCAGCGCCTAGTTTTCGGTATTATTAATATATATGACATTTGATCAATACTCAGGCTTCGAAATCCAGCCACAAACTATGATGAAAGAGTTATTGCCTTTGAAAATCAGTTCAGTCTTGTCGAAAAAGGCCGTGCAAATTTAAATATAAATTTCGATCTTAAGTCGAGTTGTCAATCTATCATGCATCCCACCATTCAGTTAATGGTCCTCCTTACGATTTCTCAATAAACACTTTGCATTCAGAACCCATTTCGGCAAAGGGACCCACTCTCTCCACTGATACGAAATGGTCGGGGATTGAAAGGCACCGCGACATGGATATTGTGTTGTTGTGCCCGGCGCAGGCATTTCCTGTGCCCATCAGCAGGTTAGTCGAGAAACGATAATCGAGAGTCCCGTAAACTGTTTGCGGCGTGCTTTTAATTATGCATGAGGCGTGTGAACTTTAACCCCAAGCGTTGTTCATTCATAAAATGTGCGCGCAAACAAACATAAAAAACACAGACACACATACAAACACAATCACAGCCAATGGCGGAATAGGCGCGCACACACGCATAAAAAGTAAGCTAAATAAACAAACCGTAAACCGGCAGCGGCAGAAATTCATAGAAAAGCGGCAAAGGCAATCAAATGCAGCTGCCGCCCCAAACTCACACCAATCCACACTCTCACTCTCTGCCGCTCTCACAATTTGTGCTTCTGTGTGTGTGTGTGTGTGACTGTTTGTAAACAAACGCGTAGCACAGCTGATTGCGCTCTCTGTCGCTCTCTTGAGCAGCGCGCATGCTCGCATTCCACACACACACGCGCACAAATTTCCCAAACAATTACCCCTACATGCGCACGCCGCTATTTGTGTGGAGCGTTTGTGGACTGCATGCGTCTCGCTCGCACACCGGTTTATGAATGAACGCACGTTTCTGGGTCAACTTTCGCTTGTTGACTCTTTCCCGCCACCTGTTGCGCCCACATCTGTTGAGTTGCGCCTTGTGCGCAAGTCCCATTGCGTAATTTAGACAACCTTAAGCTTAACATTGACCCCAATCAAATATGCATTGTGCGGCGTCAGTTTATTGCCCGCTTTCTCTTCTCTGCTTCTGCTTTTTGCGTCTATTCGAACTGAGTTCGAAAAGTTCAACGTCTTGTGGGGTTGCGTTTAACTGTGAGCTCTGTGTCAAAAGGTCACGTTCAAAGAGCTCGTGCACTTGAAGTTTTTTTTCTTCTTGTCGGACTTTTATTAGATTTCTATTTATGTGGTTGGCTTCTAACTTTTAGCTCTGACTTAATGTAATCAAATCACATGAATTTTAACTTATGAATTTAAACTTGAGCTCGCAGGTAAATGAGGTGAAAATATATAACAAGACTAGGTTAGACAATAATTAAATGAACTTTAGCTTTCCCATTCATTATGGCAGTTTTCTTTAATACTATCTCATAGTTAAGCGCAAGTTTTAAAACTAATGCCAAAATAGTCAAAAATGACTTTCGGCTTTAATTAAAAAGCATTTTAAACAAATTTGTTCCGAAGAAGGAGACAATTTTAGATGGCAAAGCAAATAGTTGCCCTTACAAGTCTTCAAATTGCTCTTTAAAATGAGATAGTTTATGAGGACTTTTAAGGTCCAGAATCCCTAAGATAATTACCCTTACTTTCACAGAGCCTATTGGTTCAAAGGCGCCCACAGTGCCCTCGGGCGTTCAGACTTTTCAGCAACATGTGCCCCGGGGTTTGAGCTTTGCGATGCTCTGTCAAGCTCAGGCATTTCCAGTGCCTGTTTTCAGGTAAATTCAAATAGAGACCCAAATGCTAATAAGCCGTCCAGCTCTACATTCAGTCAGTTTATATTTAACACTTTTAAAATAATGTGGAATGTGATTCTGTTTCAAGAACCTGTTGGTTTCAAGGCGCCCAGTTTTCCCAGTGTTGCCTCCACGTTCACCATACACGCTCCTCAGCACAGCAGCTTATCTTTGACATGTGAAGGTCAGGCGTATCCTGTACCGATATTTAGGTAACTAGGTAACTTGGACTAACACTCGCCAACTGGTTCTCTAGACACAACTGCAATTATTTTAATTATATTTTTAATGCCATTGATTTTAGAACCTGTCGGGGCAAAGGCACCCACATTTTCGAGCGACTCCAAGGGTAGCATATTCGAGCGTTCCGTCAATGCTAGTTTCGCCTTATTGTGTCAGGCACAAGCCTTTCCAGTGCCCATCATTAGGCAAGTTGAACGAGTAGCTTCCATGTCGGGCAGTTTTTGGATTTTAGGAATATCCATTTATTACATACATTGCCTTTTGCAGAACCCATTGGCTCTAGGGCACCCACATTTTCCTCGGACTACAATTCTTTTTCATATGCCCGCCCGGTGGGTCAAAGTTTTGCGCTGCTCTGCCAGGCTCAGGCATTTCCAGTGCCAGCTGTGAGGTAGACAGAATCTTTACCTATTAATATCATTCAGACAGTTTTTGTAATATTGTTAAGAGTATTTATTAAGGCGAACAATCAATTGCAATTTACAGAACCCATTGGAGCAAGGGCGCCAACCTTCTCGACAGATTCAAACTCCTTCTCATATACCCGAGGAGTTGGTCAGAGTTTTGCGGTACTTTGTCAAGCTCAGGCATTTCCAGTGCCAGCTATGAGGTAGACTAAAATAGTTATTCATTTCTTAGCTCTCAGTTCATTCAGGCAGTATTTTTTGGTGCTATTAAGAGTATTATCATGGTAAACAATCAATTGCAATTTACAGAACCCATTGGAGCAAGGGCGCCAACCTTCTCGACAGACTCCATTGTATTCTCCTACATCCGGGGTGTGGGACACAGTTTCGCACTGCTTTGCCAGGCTCAGGCATTTCCAGTGCCTGCTATGAGGTAGTTCTATTTATTTAGCGACCCTCTAAACATTCAGACAGTTTTCATTTACATAATTTTCTGGCGTGTTTTGACTATTTCTCACTCAAATTCCAGAACCTGTCGGTGCCAAGGCGCCCACATTTGCTAGCGTCTCAAAAATCTCTAGTTTGCTCGGCGGCAGCTCGAGTGATATTGTTTTGCTCTGCCAGGCTCAGGCATATCCTGTGCCGTTTAGTAGGTAAACATTCAAACAGTTTTCTCTCTTTACAACATTCTTAAAACTTCCAAATGGTTGTGCTTGGAATCGCATGCCGAAAATAACTTGTACTATTTTCGCATATTTCTAGAGCCTGTCAGCGCTAAAGGGCCCACATTTGCTACCGATATGAAAAGTTATACATTTGTGCGGCATTTTGGGCAGAGTTTTGCACTTCTTTGTCCGGCTCAGGCGTATCCTGTGCCCCTAATAAGGTAGCCATAAAGTAGCATTAAGTATTTCTCCACCCAAACAGGCAGTTATTTTATTTACTTTCTCACTTGTTGCTAATAATTTTTGTAGAACCCATTGGCGCAAGGGCTCCTAGCTTCTCGGGCGAATCGAAAAGCTCTACATTTGTCAAAGAGATCTCGACTAGTTTTGCTTTGCTCTGCCAGACTCAGGCATATCCTGTGCCCATCATACGGTTAGTTCCAAAATCCAACACAAATCTGGCAGTTTTCACTGAGTTTTGCATAGATCATAATTCTTATAATGCCTTGCAGAACCTGTGGGCAGTGTGGCTCCAAAGATCTCCGGTGGTCGTCTGCAAGAAATGACAAGAGCTACGGCCAATGATTTGGCCATTTTGTGCTTAGGTCAATCCTATCCAACGCCAGCTTTTAGGTAATAAACCCAGCGATATTCGGGCAGTTTTTTTTTTATAGTTACTCGTACTTCTCCGCTTCATAATTGCCTTTCTTTCAGAGCCGATTGGTAGTGTAGCGCCAACTATATCAGGCGATCGATTGCAGGAGTTAACTCGCAAATTGAACTCCGATTTCTCCATACTCTGCCAGAGTCAGGCATATCCCATGCCAGCTTTTAGGTACAAAAGAATACCTCTATTTATCATCCAATCGTTCAGGCAGTTTGTAGTTTACAGTCGTTGAGCATTTCTTAACCTTGTCGACCTTACAGAACCCATTGGCCATGTTAAGCCACGCATTGCGGTCAAAAGCATTGAGATCAATGATGTGCCCTTGAATGAAACCTTTGTAGGCCATTGTCCCGGGCAGGGTTATCCAGTGCCAGTTTATAGGTAGCTTAACTTTTGATTAGGGTGTTTGTCTATCTGTCAGGAACTTGATTTCCCCCTACCCCAAAAGTGGTGCACAAAATGAGCAAATGATGTGAACAGAACTCTGAGATTTGAGGTAAGTAAATACAGAGTAGTTGCAATTCCTGAAGTGAGAGTAAGTATAAAGATCGACATCCCGGCTATGAGTTCTGTCGGTTTCAAAAGAAATCCCTAAGACATTTGCTCGTTTTGTGTCCACTGTCCCAAGCCAGTCTTAGGCACTTGAATAGCATTGATTAATGTGTGTTTCTCGTTCCAGATGGTACAAATTCATTGAGGGAACGACCCGTAAACAGGCTGTGGTGTTGAACGATCGCGTAAAGCAGGTTTCTGGTACACTTATCATCAAGGATGCCGTTGTTGAAGATTCCGGCAAATATCTGTGTGTTGTCAACAACTCTGTGGGAGGCGAAAGCGTCGAGACTGTCCTGACTGTAACTGCACCACTGTCCGCTAAAATTGATCCACCCACACAAACCATTGACTTTGGACGTCCCGCTGTGTTCACCTGTCAGTATACCGGCAATCCCATCAAGACCGTCAGCTGGATGAAGGACGGCAAGGCAATGGGACACAGTGAGCCGGTGCTGCGCATCGAGTCAGTGAAGAAGGAGGACAAGGGAATGTATCAGTGTTTCGTTCGCAACGATCAGGAGTCCGCAGAGGCCAGTGCTGAGCTGAAGCTGGGCGGTCGTTTTGATCCACCCGTCATCCGACAGGCCTTCCAAGAGGAGACCATGGAACCCGGTCCAAGTGTATTCCTAAAGTGTGTCGCTGGCGGCAATCCCACACCGGAAATCTCCTGGGAACTGGATGGCAAGAAGATTGCCAACAACGACAGATATCAAGTGGGACAATATGTGACTGTTAATGGCGATGTGGTTTCCTATTTGAACATTACCTCCGTGCATGCCAACGATGGTGGCCTCTACAAGTGCATTGCCAAGAGCAAAGTGGGCGTGGCCGAGCACTCTGCCAAACTGAATGTCTACGGTCTGCCCTACATCCGTCAAATGGAGAAGAAAGCAATTGTCGCCGGTGAGACTTTGATAGTCACATGCCCCGTAGCTGGATACCCCATTGATTCCATTGTCTGGGAGCGTGGTAAGTAACCAAGAAAACCGCATTAAGAGATCACCCATATCTAAGTTTGTATTTCGATTTGTTTAGATAATCGTCCACTGCCCATCAATCGCAAGCAGAAGGTCTTCCCCAACGGCACACTCATCATTGAGAATGTGGAACGCAATTCGGATCAGGCAACCTACACGTGTGTGGCCAAGAATCAGGAGGGTTACTCGGCACGCGGATCCCTTGAAGTGCAAGTCATGGGTGAGTTGATTAATTCATTTATTGCGCGAGGTGGCCCCTAAAAAGGTAGCTCGTCGCCAGTTTTATCTTTTGGGCGGGTCAGATTTTCAGCAAAAAGAAAGAAATCCCTGCAACGTTGGTCGCTCTGTTCACTCGCCATTAATTGATCCATCCCAACTTAGTGCCGCCACAGATAGTGGCATTTGATTTTGGCGAGGAGGCCATCAATATGAACGACATGGTGTCGGCCACCTGTACGATCAACAAGGGCGACACCCCACTCGAGGTGTACTGGACGACGGCGCCGGAACCGAAGCTCGGTGTGGCGCGTCTCATGTCCAACGATGGCATCCTGATCACCAAGACAACCCAACGCATCAGCATGCTGAGCATTGAGTCCGTACACGCTCGCCACAGGGCAAACTACACTTGTGTGGCACGAAATGCCGCCGGGATTATTTACCACACGGCGGAGCTGCGTGTCAATGGTGATGCCTCAGCTTTTAGGAATACCTACTGTAGACCCTCAATAGTTGTGCACCCTCGTCTAACGTTATGTATATGTATATAATTTGTTATATCCTCCAAAACGCCCATCCAAGTACTGCCTCAGATAGTGCCCTTTGAATTTGGTGAGGAGAGCGTCAATGAATTGGATATGGTGTCCGCATCCTGCACGGTCAACAAGGGTGATCTGCCCATCGATGTGGCCTGGACAAAGAATGGCGGTCGTGTCTATACTAACGATGGCATTGTGGTCACCAAAACTAGCACACGCATGAGCGTCCTCAGCATTGAATCGGTCCGAGCTCGCCACGCTGGCAACTATTCCTGTATAGCGACAAACAATGCCGGCGATAGCAAACATTGGGCCATTCTGGCCGTCAATGGTTAACAGAGTTTTATTCATGGTCCATAGCTGTGTTGTTACATTTTGGTTTGCTTTGCTTTGCTTTTGTTTAACCCAACCAAATCCCGTCCAGTTCTGCCTCAGATAGTGCCGTTTGATTTTGGCGAGGAAAGCATCAATGAGCTGGACATGGTCTCAGTATCGTGTACGGTGAACAAGGGCGATCTGCCCGTGGATATCTATTGGACTAAGAACGGTGGACGCCTCTACACGAATGATGGCCTGCTGGTCAATCGAAACAGTCAGCGCTTGAGTGTCCTCAGCATCGAATCTGTGCGAGCTCGCCATGCGGGCAACTATTCCTGTGTGGCGACAAATAACGCTGGAGCCACCCGGCAATCGGCCATGCTGGCTGTCAATGGTTAAAATTCCTTAAGCTCTGCTTCAAATCGATTTTGTTTGTTTTTGTTTGGTTTGAATTGAATCACACATCCCCAACAATCCCGCATATTCACCAAGTGATGCCCAAGTGATGCCCTTTGACTTTGGGGAGGAGAGCATCAACGAACTGGACATGGTCTCGGCCTACTGTACGGTGAACAAGGGTGATCTACCGCTAGACATTGCCTGGACGAAGAACGGCGGGCGGGTCTTCACCAACGATGGCGTTGTCGTCACCCGCAACAGCCAACGCATCAGTGTCCTCAGCATTGAATCAGTCCGAGCTCGCCACGCAGGCAACTACTCCTGTGTGGCAACCAACAATGCGGGCGAGACCCGGCAATCTGCCATGCTGGCAGTCAATGGTTAAGCTTTAGTTCCCTTCGATTAGCCTCAAGTTTTTTTCTTTCTTTTACATTCTGTTCAGTTCTGATACCCAACCCAATCCGAATTTCATTACTTGTTAGTGCCACCATCCATTGCACCCTTCTCCTTCGGCGATGATCCTGTGAATACGGGCGAAAACGCTGGCGTTCAGTGCATGGTGCAGAAGGGCGATGTGCCCATCACCATCAAATGGACACTGAATTCGCGACCCATCATCAACGGCGAGGAGGGCATCACTATACTGAAGCTATCGCCCAAGACCAGTGTACTGAATATAGCCGCCGTTGAGCAATATCATCGGGGCACATTCAAATGCATAGCCGAGAATATGGCTGGT
This sequence comes from Drosophila kambysellisi, assembly GCA_035042185.1. Classification (NCBI taxonomy): domain Eukaryota; kingdom Metazoa; phylum Arthropoda; class Insecta; order Diptera; family Drosophilidae; genus Drosophila; species Drosophila kambysellisi. Next base: position 10,236,679 of record JAWNLS010001251.1, read on the forward strand.
TCTAGTTATACTATATCCGATCTAAAAGTCAACGGTATATCGCTCTTGGATAGTGGATAACTGATCATGGTCCAACTTTATTATGTAGTTTATCATTTTGATTTGTTAATTTTTAAGTTCACACACCATTTTATACAGTGCCACCACATGTCCTGCCCTTTAGTTTTGGCAGTGAGATCTTCAACATGGGCGATGTTTTGAGCGTGACTTGTGTCGTGTTGAAGGGAGATTTACCCTTGCAAATACATTGGAGTCTAAATGATGAGACCATTGAAACGGATAAGGATGGCTTCACTGTTCTGCAGTTGAATAGTCGCACCAGCTATCTCAGTGTTGATGCCCTGGAGGCAAAGCATCGTGGTGCTTACAGCTGCATCGCCCAGAATCAGGCGGGTCGGGCTAAATATGGCGCTGAATTGCAGGTTAACGGTTGGTGGCCCAAAAGCATCTACTTCCTTAATTCTCTACTCTCCGCTACTTATTAACTTACTTTCGGTTTATTCGGTGTTGCGAAGCTTAGAATGTGTGTGCTGTTTAGAAGTTATTTAGTCGAATAAAAGCTGAATAGTCATAAAGAGATATTTTCACAGTTGCACCACAGATTAGTCCATTTAGCTTTGGAGAGGAGCCACTAAATCGCGGTGAGGTGGCTAGTGTGACTTGTGTGGTGCCCAAGGGCGATTTACCTTTGGATATATTTTGGACGATAAACTCGGCACTGATTGTCAACGGGGAGCTCGGCTTTACCATAGTGCGACTCAACAAGCGAACGAGTTCGCTGAATGTGGACTCCTTGGAGGCGGCACATCGGGGCACCTATAAGTGCATAGCCAACAATTCAGCGGGTTATGCTGAATATGTTGCCATACTCGAAGTGAATGGTTCGTCACGTTAATAGTAGATCTGATCTGTTTACTTTTGTTTATTGTTAGCTATATTAGTTATTTTTATTTGATATTCACTTGTTCTGTTGTCCCGACTCCAATCCACAATCAAGTGCCTCCACAAATCCAACCCTTTGACTTTGGCATCGAGCCGGCGAACACTGGTGAAATAGCTGGTATTTTCTGCATGGTACCCAAGGGTGATTTGCCCATGGAAATACGTTGGACCTTAAACTCAGCGCCCATTATAACTGGGGAGCATGGTTTCTCCTTGTCGCGCCTAAATCCACGCACCAGCTCGCTGAGCATTGATGCTTTGGAGGCTCGACATCGTGGATTATACAAATGCATAGCGGCAAACAACGCTGGCAGTGCTGAATATAGCGCTGAGTTGCATGTGAATGGTTTGTGCTGAACATGGGATAACTTAGGATATTTACACACTTCTTTCATTTATATTTGGATTATTTATTTTATGTTGCTTTATTGATTTGATATCCACTTTACCACTTCAAGTGCCTCCACAAGTGCTGCCCTTTAGCTTTGGCGAATCGGCGGCCGATGTTGGCGACATAGCCAGCGCCAATTGTGTGGTGCCCAAGGGGGATTCACCCTTGGAAATACGCTGGTCCCTCAACTCAGCGCCCATCGTAGATGGCGAGAATGGATTTAGTTTAATGCGCGGAAATAGGCGAACCAGTTTGCTGAACATTGATTCGCTGACTGCGTTTCATCGCGGTGTTTACAAATGCACCGCCACCAACGAGGCTGGGAGCAGCGAATATGTTGCTGAATTGCAAGTTAATGGTTAGATATGTGTGTGTGTGTGTGTGTGTGCTACACCTTAAATAATTAATACGTGTTTTACTATGCTTAAGTAGCACTAAAATCAACTGCTGAATTTGCTGTTTAATGTTGGAGCACTGTGCACTTCAAGTAATCAAATAATGAAAAGCTACTAAATTATGTGTCTTAGGTAATTATGAAGCTGTTTAGTCAGAATGATCAAAAACTAGTGTGTTAAAATGTGTTTAATCTGCGCTGAATTGTAGCTGAATAGTAGCTGGATAGCTGAGTATTGCGGATTCCTGCATATTTTTGAGCTCTCCACTTCAACGTGTTGTTTTTGTATTTATACTTTGCTCAGTGCCACCACAAGTTATGCCCTTTATATTTGGCGAGGAGCCCTCCAACTACGGCGATAGCACCGCCGTACAGTGTATGGTGTTTAAGGGCGACACCCCGCTGCAGCTGCACTGGACGCTGAATGGACAGCCCATAACGAACGAGAATGTGGGCATACGTATTATCAAAATGTCACCGAAACTCAGCTCGCTGAGCATCGATTCCATAAATGGTCATCATCGAGGACTGTTCAAATGCATTGCCAGCAATGCGGCGGGCGGCGCTGAACAAACCGCTGAATTAGTTGTCAACGGTTCGCTTGCCACAACTTTCTGCTCAATTTTATTTGTGTTTTCAACTTGTTTTTTATGCTTTCAAATTTTGATTTAAAACACCCCCAAACAATCCTCATCCCACAGTTCCGCCACAAATTAGATCGTTTGACTTTGGTGATGAGGCATCCAACTCTGGTGAAACTATAGGCATACAATGTACCGTTATCAAGGGTGATCTGCCCATTAACATTAGCTGGGCCCTCAACAATCAGACGCTGACCAGCGGCGACTGGGATGTGGTCATTGGACGCATGTCCAGCAAGTCGAGCACCCTTAATATAGACTATATAGCAGCTGAGCATCGTGGCAATTACACGTGTCGGGCTCGCAACGAAGCTGGCGAGAGTAGCTACAGTGCCGAGCTGAAAGTCAATGGTGACCCACATAATCAACTATCAATGCTTGTTTAACATTAAGATTTCCTTCATTTCTTATACTATTTATTTTGGCCATTGACCAACTCCCGTTCCTGCTCCTGCTCCCACTTCCTGTAGTGCTACCCAGCATACATCCATTTAGCTTTGACAATGATGCCAATGAGGGCGACAGCGTCCAGTTGACCTGCCATGTGGCCAAGGGTGATCTGCCATTGAGAATACGTTGGACCCATAATGAATTGCCGCTCTTTCCACATCTCGGCGTGATGGCTAGCAAAATAGGGGAGCGCATCAGCCTGCTGACTGTGGAGTCCGTTAAGGCGGTCCACTCGGGCAACTATAGCTGTGTGGCCAGCAATACGGCGGGAAATAGTAGCTACACGACCGAGCTGTTTGTCAATGGTTACCCTCTTATATATATATATATCTGTTAGGATCGTATATTTTGTTTTATTGTTTCGGTTTGGAAATTCCCATCTAACACACTTCACACTCACACTCTCACACCCGACACTCAGTACTGCCGCAGATAGTGCCCTTTGCGTATGAGGATGTCATCAACACGGGCGACTCCCTTGACCTGTTCTGTCAAATCCAAAGGGGAGATCGTCCCGTACGGGTGTACTGGAGCTTCGAGCGCAGTGCCAGCGACAGCGATATCAGCCTTGAGCAGCTGCAGCCGCAAATGCGCACCAATCGCATCAGCAGCAAGACGAGCATGTTGTCCATTCCCAGTGCGAGTCCGGCTCACACCGGCACATACACCTGCATCGCCAGCAATGCGGCTGGGACGACTAGTTACGGTGTCAACCTGACTGTGAATGGTATTCAAATCGATTAAACGGATCTATTCTAGTCTTGGTGGTTGTGGTTACGTTTTAAAGAGCTAACTCCGTTGATTGATACTAATCCATTTAACGCGAATTGGGAATGCTCACACCTATATATATCTTTATTATTATATCTATACTTACCCATGCTAACAACCATTGCAACATTACTTCTTCCTGCCCCAAGTGTCGCCCAAGATCGCACCCTTCGACTTTGGCGAGGAGCCCTTAAACTATGGCGAGCCTGCCTCGGTGCAGTGCACCATTCTGGGCGGAGATTTGCCCATGAATGTGACCTGGCTGCTGAACAACGCCACCATTGATAGCTATCATGATATCTCCTTCTCGCGCATTGGCAAACGCATCAATGTTCTGTCCATTGAGTCTGTTTCCGCTCACCACGCCGGTCTCTACTCCTGTCATGCACAGAACAAGGCCGGTCTCACAGCCCACTCGGCGCGTTTAATTGTTAACGGTTTGTCAGCAGACAGCTCGAGAATATTTCTAATTTCTTAAAATTTACTTTTGCTCTTTAGTTTTTAATTTTTTATTATATATATATATTCCCATATATCCAACCATATCAGTGCCTCCCAAGATAACGCCCTTTTCCTTTGGTACGGAGCCCATGAATTTCGGTGAGCCCGTCTCGGTGCATTGCACCATTTCGGGTGGTGATCTGCCCGTATCGGTCATCTGGACACTGAATCGCCATCCGCTGTTGCCGGAACTAGAGATATTCACTGAGAAACGTGGCCAGCGCATTCACAATCTAATGATCGATGCAATTGAGGCGAAACATGCCGGAAATTTTACGTGCATTGCCAGCAATTCAGCGGGTCGCGCTGAGCACTCGGCTGAATTGATTGTCAACGGTGCGTGGCCCCAGTGTGGCTCTATATACATTTATATCTAATTCAAACCTTTGTAGATCTGTTGTCCTTATCAACATACCCTTGCTTCATTTCAACTGATAGGTCCGCAAGGGTATTTCAGCTTCGGTATACCGAAGATTGCTTGGGCTTTCCCATTAAAATTTTGTAGTTTTTGTATTTGTCATTAAAACTCCTACAGACTCTTAAACTTACATATGTGTTGTGTGCTGCTGCTGAAATGTGTGTTAAATGAGCTGACCAAATTGTGCATCTATTGTATCCATCTCTTATATTACGTAATATCCAAAACTTCCCCAATTAGCTTTACCCCGCATTAGCCCCTTCTCGTTTGGCGATGAGTCGATGAGCTATGGTGAATTTGTGAATGTGCAGTGCACCATCTCAGGTGGTGATTTGCCGGTGAATATTACCTGGACACTAAATGACAAACCATTTGAGGATTATCTGGAAATAATGACAACCAAGCAGGGCAAACGCATCAACGGTTTGACCATCGAGGCTGTCTCGGCCAAACATGTGGGCAACTATTCCTGCATAGCCGAGAATCGAGCGGGTCGTGTTAACCACACGGCCGAATTGAAAGTGAATGGTTAATACTCTTTACTTACTTGCACTCTCGTAGCTTAATGATTTTGCTTTTGTTTATTTAAACCACCCACCCAATCCTGACCCAATCTTAAGTGCCGCCCAAAATTGCACAATTTGATTTTGGCGAGGATCCCTCGAACTTTGGCGAATCGGCGAGCGTACAATGTTTGGTTACCTCGGGCGATTTTCCTGTCAGTTTTGCTTGGCTCTTCAATGGACGCGAAATAAATGAGAATGTCTACGATGTGTCCATGGTGAAGCTGGGCAAGAAGATCAGTGCACTATCCATCGACTTTGTGCGCGGTCATCATGCAGGAAACTACACTTGTGTGGCAGTTAATCGTGCCACACAGGTTAACTTCACCGCCGAACTGGTGGTGAATGGTACACACGAAAACTCTACTCAATTGTCAAGTGTTTAATTTTCGGTTTTATTCTTATTTCATTGCCCAACTCCCACAATCCTATCCTCCAATGAAAGTACCCCCTAAGATTGCACATTTCGACTTTGGCGATCATGCCATTAACTTTGAGGAATCGGTATCGGTCAATTGCCTCATCTATCTGGGTGATTTGCCCATGGAGATCACTTGGTTTCTTAACAACGAGCACATTCAAGCCTACACGGGCGTCTCCATAGTCAAGGGTGGCAAGAAGGCGAGCATTCTGACCATTGACTCGGTGCATGCGGGGCATGCGGGCAACTATAGTTGCAAGGCTCGCAATGATGCTGGCTCTGCGGATTACACAGCCGAATTGATTGTGAATGGTATACAAAATGGGGCATTATTTGTGCATGATCTGTGATTTTTTCTGTTGGATTTTTCTTTGATTTCCATCCCAAAAAACTCTTCCCTAACAGCTCCGCCAAAAATAGCGCCCTTCGATTTCGGCGGGGCACCGGCCAACTTTGAGGACTCGGTGTCTGTGAATTGTTTGGTGACCTCGGGTGATTTACCCATTGAAATTGAGTGGTTGTTCGATGGCTCACCGGTTAACTACGCCGCTGGCATTACGGTGCTGAAGGGTGGCAAGCGAACGAGCCTTTTAACCATTGACTCGGTGCATGCAGGACACGCTGGCAACTACAGCTGCAAGGCGAGGAATAAGGCAGCCAGCAGCGATTTCTCAGCGGCTCTAATTGTCAATGGTTCACTTCTATATGTTATCAATTCTGTACAACTTTAGTTTGATTTTGTAATTATTTTTAATATACCGAAAACCCCACATTCTCCACTCTGCCACACCTCCAAAGTACCGCCCAAAATAACACCCTTTAGCTTTGGTGAGGAGCCAGCAAATGTCGAGGACTCTGTCTCGGTAACATGTCTGATATCAACGGGAGATTTACCCATCGATATCGAATGGTTATTCAATCACTACGGCATCAGTTCATACTCCGGTATTATGGTCATGAAGGGTGGTAAAAGGAACAGCGTCCTGAGCATAGATAATGTTCATGCCAGTCATGTTGGAAATTACACTTGTCGCGCAAAGAATCTGGCAGCTGCCGTCAATTATACCACCGAACTGATTGTGAATGGTATTCTGCACAACATGCATAAAACTAATGTATTCATTATTAGTTATTTCATAAGTTTTCTGTTTACATTTATCATCTCTTTAATTGATCCCATCTAAATATATATTTTGGCATCTAAAGCACCACCCAAAATCACACCCTTCACTTTTGGCGATGAACCCACAAATGTTGAGGACTCCGTTTCGGTAACTTGCCTCATCTCTAGCGGCGACTTACCGATTGATATCGAATGGTTATTTAATGACTATGGCATCAGTTCGTACTCGGGTATAAACGTAGTCAAGGGTGGCAAGCGGAACAGTATGTTGAGCATTGATAATGTCCAGGCCCGACATGCTGGCCTATATAGCTGCAAGGTTAAGAATCACGCGGCAGCAGTTAATTATACAACGGAACTGATTGTGAATGGTATTTTATGGAAAACTGTGGGATAATATTTTAAAAACATTTATTTTGAGTTGTGTATTAAGTTTTCTTTTTTCTACACCCTCCTGTTTAAAACACCTAACTCTTTGATTAAAGTACCGCCTAAGATAACTGCCTTCGATTTTGGAGAGGAGCCCACTAACGTGGAGGACTCAGTGTCCGTAACGTGTCTCATCTCCAGTGGAGATCTACCCATCGATATTGAGTGGTACTTTAACGACTACGGCATCAGTTCCTATTCGGGCATTACGGTTGTCAAGGGCGGCAAGCGTAGCAGTGTCCTTGGTATTGATAATGTACAGGCCCGACATGCCGGGAAGTACAGTTGTCGGGCCAAGAATCACGCAGCTGCTGTCAATTATACAACAGAGCTTATTGTGAATGGTATTTTGCGAATAATGATTGTTGATTTGTATATTTAGATTTTAATTATTATTTAAAGTTGATTCACTTTGTGTTATATCTCCTCGATATTACCTTAAAGTACCTCCCAAAATTACGCCTTTTACCTTTGGAGAGGAACCGACAAATGTCGAAGACTCCGTTTCGGTCACTTGCCTCATCTCCAGCGGTGATTTACCCATCGACATTGAATGGTTATTCAATGATTACGGCATCAGCTCTTACTCGGGTGTAACGGTAATGAAGGGCGGCAAGCGGACGAGCATGCTGACCATAGATAACGTAAGTGCTCGCCATGCTGGCAAGTACACCTGTTTGGCCAGGAATCATGCGGCTGCTGTCAATCATACTACCGAATTGATTGTGAATGGTATACCAGTGCTTAACTTCCGATTTGAAAACACTACACGTAGCTTATTTATTCTGTTTTATGTTAACTTTTCCCCATCCAATCCAACAGTTGAAAGGGTGCTTAACTTCAAATACCAGATTTATTTGTAATATATTTGTGAAAATCCCATAGCTCCCCCGAAATTAGCACCCTTCGATTTTGGCGAAGTTCCCGCTAACTTTGAGGACTCCGTTTCTGTAAACTGTTTGGTTTCATCGGGAGATCTGCCCATCGAAATCGAGTGGCTGTTCAACGGTCAACCCATAAACTTTGCCTCCGGCATTGCTGTGCTGCGCGGTGGCAAAAGAACCAGTGTTTTAACCATAGACTCGGTGCACGCGGGTCACGCGGGAAACTATAGTTGCAAGGCGAGGAATAAGGCAGCTAGCAGTGAATATGCGGCTGCTCTAATTGTGAATGGTTGTTAACATTTATGAAGCTTACGACTAAATTATGGTGTTTTGTTATCATTTCGTTTTTAATGCATCCTTACTTATCCCAAAAAGTACCACCCAAAATTATGCCCTTCCATTTTGGCGACGAGCCAGCGAACGTTGAAGATTCAGTATCGATTATGTGTCAAATATCAACTGGCGATCCACCCATCGACATTGAGTGGTTGTTCAATGATTACGGCATCAGTTCCTACTCTGGCATTAGTGTTATAAAAGGTGGCAAGCGGAACAGTGTGCTAAGCATTGATAGTGTTCAGGCCCGTCATGCTGGGAAGTACAGTTGTCGGGCGAAAAATCATGCAGCTGCCGTTAACTATACCACCGATCTTATTGTGAATGGTATTTGAACCATTATCATACGTAGTCTTAGTTAAAAATGCATATATGATTTTTGTAATTTTAATTTGAAACCCAAAACAAATTAGTTTAACGTAGTCCCATTGAAATCTCCATTAGTTGCACCCAAAATAGCGCATTTTGATTTCGGCGAAGCACCCGTAAATTTTGAGGATTCCGTATCGATAAATTGTCTTGTTAGCTCGGGCGACTTACCACTCGATATCGAGTGGCATTTCAATGAATATCCGATCAATCATTACTCGGGCATTTCGACATCCAAAATGGGCAAACGGTTGAGCGTTCTAATGATCGATGCGGTGAATGCGCGCCACGTGGGCAACTACACGTGCAAGGCTAGAAATCTCTGGGCCTCGTCTGTCTACACTGCCCAGTTGTTTGTTAATGGTATAGCAAAAGTTGTAAAGCACATTAATGTAAAAGTATCTTTTGGTTTCATTGTACATCTATTTCTTTTATGATTTGACACCAACAAAATTGTGAGTCGAACACGAATGAACACTGCAAAAAATGCATGAATGCTTTATGCTTTAGTATGTTGATATTGTTCGCTTTTTGATTTGGCTTTATATATATTTATAAATATCTATAAATAATATAACGAATGACTTGGGCAACGAACTTGGAGAGAAAACATTCCCTTATCAAAAGACTTAGGCAATAAACTTAAAGAAACAGCATAAATATTGAAAGAAAAAAAAATTCTACTTCGACTACTCTGAATGGAGACAATTCTGATACTCCAAGGCATATCTGCTAACTTTATCATCTTCTTCCTGCAAAAGTGCCACCTCATATTACACCTTTTGAGTTCGGGGATGAGCCCGCGAATTTTGGAGATTCGGTGACCGTACAATGCACCATCTCCAAAGGGGACCTGCCTGTGGATATCTTCTGGCTGTTCAATGATTATGCCATCAACGAGTATCATGGTGTGAGCACCTTAAAAATAGGCAAAAAGGTCAACGTGCTGACCATCGACTCCGTGAATGGCAACAATGCCGGCAACTACACGTGCCGGGCACAAAACAGTGCTCAGACTGTGGAATATATGGCGGCGCTGATAGTCAACGGTTGGGCAGCTCCTCATATCTTCGATTTGTAGTAGTTATATTAATATTATTTTATGTAGTAGACTATTACTTTGATTTTAAATGTTTCCTCTGCCTATTTTCTGTTCACACCTAAAAAAAAGTACTACCTCAAATAACGCCCTTTGCAATGAGTGCTCAGCCCACGCATCTGGGCCAGTATATAACGTATCAGTGCACCCTAACCGAGGGCGATCTACCCCTAAATATACGCTGGACATTTAACAAACAGCCGCTCTTCAATGACGATGATCAGGATATACTTATAGCCAAAATGGGCAGACGCAGCAGCGTTCTGACCATCGAGAGCGTGGCGGCCAAACATGCCGGAAACTACAGTTGCCATGGCGAAAATGCCGCCGGCAAAGCATCCTACAGCACCCAACTAAAAGTTATAGGTGCAGGAGACAACTCCATTTTGAATACTTTGTGAATTTGTATTATCTGCTTTTGTTTTATTTGTGTGCACTGTATTATTTCAATATTATTTCCCATCCACAATGTTCAGTTCTGCCGCGCATCATACCCTTTGCCTTTGAGGAGGGTCCCGCCCAGGTGGGACAGTACTTAACGCTGCACTGTTCCGTGCCCGGTGGCGATCTACCCCTGCAAATCGAATGGACCCTCAATGGTCAATCGATCAGCGAGAAACTGGCCATCAGCACCGAGCACGTTGGCAGCCGTGGCAGCGTGTTAACTATTGAGTCAGTTGAGGCTCCACATGCCGGCAATTTCACATGCCATGCCACAAATTTGGCTGGCCATCAGCGCTTCACAACGCTACTAAATGTCTATGGTACAGATACAGAGTTGAAAACACTCGCAAATTTGAGCCTCACAACTAATGTCCGCTGTAGTTTGCTGCTACTAATCACAAATGCGTCTACAATAGAAGTATTTTGGCTGCATGTCTGTCTTTCTCTCTCTGTCTTGGTTTTATCTATCTATCTCGCTCTCTAAGCTCTGTCTCACTCTCTGTGGCTAGTCGCACCAAAAAGGCTTGCATGTATAAATTAATAAAAGACACTGCACCATCCAGAATATCCATATAGGGATTAATATAAGATTTATTAGCCAACTATTTGCGGTCCTCAAATTTTTCATCGCAGTTTCTCGGGGGTCTTAAATAAAAGTTTAGATCAGCTCCAACTTAAATTTTATGTTATATTTATTTGATTTTAATTTTGCATTAAAGTACCACCCAAACTGGCGCCTCTGCCCATCAATTCGCCGCTATATATGGGCGACTACTATCAACTAACTTGCGCCGTGGTGCACGGAGATGCACCCTTCAACATTACCTGGTACTACAATGGCCAACCAGCCGGGGAGCTGCCTGGTGTCAGCATTCTAATGCACAGCCGGCGAAGCAGTTCTCTGAACATTGAGAGCGTGCAGGGTGGCAACGCTGGCACCTACACGTGCATGGGCGCCAATGGGGCCGGCTATACGACCGTCGAGACGAATCTCAGTGTCAAGGGTTTGTTTACTGCACAGCTTGGCCTGTGGTAGTTGTAGCTTCCACATAGACTAGCCAGCAACTGTACATTTTGACCACTATCTGTCTCTGTGTCTCTTTCTCTTTGTGTGTTTACCCTGGTGTCGGTTTGCTTAAGCTCAATATTTTGTATTATATAACAATTACTCATGCACGGCTTTTGTGTGTCGTCCCCCATTCCATTCGCACAGAGCTTCCCCAAATTGAGCAGTTCCATTTCAATGCCAGCGGCGTGAATGGCGGCCAGGCGGTGCGTGTCATGTGCATGGTCATTTCGGGAGATCTGCCCATCGACATCTACTGGTTGAAAGATGGACAGCCCCTGCTTCGTTCCATATACCACAAGATCGATGAGTACACGCTCATCCTCTCGCTCCGTCAGACAACCATCAGCGACTCGGGCAACTATACGTGTGTGGCCAGCAATGCTGCCGGTCAGGCCAGTCGCTCGTCCAGTCTGAAAGTGAAGGGTACACGAATAGTTTCATCTTCTTTCTTTTATGTGTTTTGTAAATAGTTTTGATTTTTCATTATCTTTTGTGTCCAAAAATATAAAGACTTAGGCAAAAATCCAGTGATCTTAGACCTTGAAAAAAATCAAATTGAGGAATTACATAATCCTGCAAACCGAAGCAAAGTTGCTTGCACTTTTATCCAAACTTCTTATGTTTAATAAATTACAAAACGTCGATATTCCACTAATGAGCTGCAAAAGTCCGATAATAATTGAATGTTTCATAGAAGATCTCATAATTCGACCGATTGTTCCTATAATTGTTTCTATATAAATTATACACACGAGCTCGAATATGTCTACTTCCTTACACATTTCTCAATAAAATTACAATATCCACTGCATAGTATAAAAATATGGAAAGCAAATATAAAAAATCAAAAGACTTAGGCAACGAACTCGATAAAAGACTTAGGCACCGAACTCGATAAAAGACTTAGGCACCGAACTCGACAACGCCAAGATTATTCTTTACAAATTTTAGCTTGGTTTATAGTTGTAAAAATGTTGATTGCTTTACACCAATTTTCACCACATTTCTGCCTGGCAATCTGCAACATGGTCTTAAGAGCCGCCAATTCTCGCTGCATTGTCGCTTTCTGCGTCCGTTTGCGATGTTAATGATTATGTGCAGCTGACGTGCATCGCCAGTAGAGGTGCCACGCCCATTCAATTCGAATGGAGACTGAACGGAAGGGCGTTGCACGACGACGACGATGATGGTGAGGTGGATGCCACACAGGCAACGGTGGGAGAGCACACGAGCCTGCTGTTGATCAACAAAGCGCAGGCACATCATGCCGGCAACTACAGCTGCACGGCCAGCAATCATGTGGGCGTGTCCCAGAGGCAGGCAATGCTAACGGTCAACGGTAAATGGGAATGTTCAGCGATTTGCATTTTTTCTCTCTTCTAATCAAGCTAATCAAGATTTTCTCGAGATTCTCGTCTTTATTCGATCTTTTGCTCTATATAGGCCAAAGACTGTTCGATTGAGGTCTATCCATTAAGTTTAATGCAATCCAATTAGCCACTGTATATTGAAAACTCTTAAAAAACAAAGTTACTCGGATTGCAATGTTAGTTACAACCTAATCCGAATAAGCTTGTATGTATGGCAAAACAGCTCAGATTCGCATACATTATAACCAGCAGCACACACACACACATCCACACACCTACATGTACATGCACCACGTATACGCACCGTACTACTAGTTTTTGAGGAAAGGACTCACAGCTTGATACTTGCTTGAGCTTTCTATATACACACACAGACACACTTATACATAGACATATGTTGAATGTGTTTTTTGTTTTCAATTCAGTTATGTGTACATTAAAATTGAAAAGGCTCATGCTCCAACACCGAATAAACTGCAAACAATAACAGCCATAACAATAACAACTATTCGCATACTCAACCGCTTCTAATTGTCTACCAAACATTTAAACTCAGCCTTTGGCGCTAACTGAAACTGTGCGCTTAAAGATACATGTCCCTGCTACGTTCCCACCCACACCCACCTATCAGTCCAAACCTAATCCTTCATATCCCCAACTTTAATTACTTTCATTTTCATTACAATCTATGGTTTACTTAGTCCTTAAGGCACAAAACGAAGTCTGTTTACGAAACAAGCGTTTAGAAAACGTGATTAGAAACAATTACATAAAAACAGCACTTCGTTTTGCACAAATTGCATGTGATTTATCCTTTAGTTAGTTACTAATTATTGTTTCATTAAAATCCAACTTTTAGTTGTCCTTTAATATTTTGGTTAATTAATTGTGCTAACAATATTGGTTGTAGTTTGGCTTATGAGTTTAATTAGAGTTTAAGAAAATAGTGGAAATATTTTGTCAATCACACAAGTTTAATATTAAAATCAACTCAAGTTATTGACAATGAATATTCTGCAAATATTTCCACTATAATTTGAACAAATTGAAATGAGTAAAATTTTAAAGAAATAAAAAAGAACAAACTCAGATCATTTCAGTTTGTACAAATCAAAGTCCGTCTTTCCGATTATCAACACAACAATCCAATAAACCGCATGCTAAATGTTATTTATTTACAAAGAACCCGCCACAAACTTTCTAACATATTAATTTTCTACAAACAACAATCATCAAACAACAACAACAACAGTGCCACCCAGATGGATACTCGAACCCACAGACAAAGCCTTCGCCCAGGGTTCCGATGCCAAGGTTGAATGCAAAGCCGATGGTTTCCCCAAACCCCAAGTGACCTGGAAGAAAGCAGTTGGTAAGTCAATTGACATATAATAGAATAACTGTCATAAATATTAATATGGTATATGCTTAATAAAACAGGCGACACACCCGGCGAGTACAAGGATCTGAAGAAGAGCGACAACATTCGCGTTGAAGAGGGAACTTTGCACATTGATAACATTCAAAAGACCAATGAGGGCTATTATCTATGTGAGGCTATTAATGGCATTGGTTCAGGTCTCTCGGCTGTGATCATGGTCAGTGTTCAGGCGCCGCCAGAGTTTACCGAGAAGTTGCGTAATCAGACCGCTCGTCGAGGCGAACCCGCTGTGCTGCAGTGCGAGGCGAAGGGTGAGAAACCCATTGGCATTTTGTGGAACATGAACAACATGCGACTGGACCCCAAGAACGACAATCGCTATACAATTCGTGAGGAGATCCTCTCTGCCGGCGTCATGTCAAGTCTCTCGATCAAACGTACCGAACGCTCCGATTCCGCGCTCTTCACCTGTGTTGCGACCAATGCCTTTGGCTCCGATGATGCCAGCATCAATATGATTGTGCAGGAAGTGCCTGAAATGCCCTATGCTCTCAAGGTTCTCGACAAGTCGGGTCGCTCCGTGCAGCTGAGCTGGGCACCACCTTACGATGGCAACTCTCCACTGATTCGCTACATTATTGAGTTCAAGCGCTCCCGAGCATCCTGGGATGAGATTGATCGAGTTATGGTTCCTGGTCTTACCACCGAGGCCCAAGTACAGAAATTGAGCCCAGCCACCACCTACAACATTCGTATCGTCGCTGAGAATGAGATTGGATCCTCGCAATCTTCGGAGGCGGTAACCATTATCACTGCTGAAGAGGCACCATCTGGCAAACCTCAGACCATTAAAGTGGATCCCGTGAATCAGACTACTCTTCGCGTAACCTGGAAGCCACCAGCACGCTCTGACTGGAATGGTGAAATCCTGGGTTATTATGTCGGCTACAAGCTATCGAACACCAACTCTTCGTATATCTTTGAGACCATCAACTTCATTACCGAGGAGGGCAAAGAACACAATTTGGAATTGAACAATCTGCGTGTCTACACTCAGTACTCAGTGGTTATTCAGGCATTTAACAAGATCGGCGCAGGTCCTCTGAGCGATGAGGAGAAACAGTTCACAGCCGAAGGAACACCTAGCCAACCACCCAGCGACACCGCCTGCACCACCCTCACCTCGCAAACGATTCGTGTCAGCTGGGTCAGCCCACCCCTCGAGTCGGCCAACGGCGTGATCAAGACCTACAAGGTTGTATACGCATCCAGTGATGAGTGGTATGGTAAGTAGAGAGATCTATTTCCAGAAAATGAGAGTCTTTATTGATGTCATATGTATTTGCAGATGAGACTAAGCGTCATTACAAAAAGACTGGCTCCTCCGACACTGTGCTCCATGGACTCAAAAAGTACACAAACTACACCATGCAAGTTCTGGCCACAACAGCTGGAGGCGATGGAGTTCGCAGCGTGCCAATTCACTGCCAAACCGAACCTGATGGTAAATAAAGCCTATGCAAATCCAGGACTCTTCCAAGATCTTTGTGCTCACATAAATATGTTTTCTTCCACACAGTTCCTGAAGCACCCACCGATGTGAAGGCTTTGGTTATGGGCAACGCAGCCATCCTGGTATCTTGGCGTCCACCAGCACAGCCCAATGGCATCATTACCCAATACACTGTCTACTCAAAGGCTGAAGGCGCTGAGACTGAAACAAAGACCCAAAAAGTGCCACACTATCAAATGAGCTTCGAGGCCACCGAACTGGAGAAGAACAAACCGTACGAATTCTGGGTCACTGGCAGCACCACCATTGGCGAGGGTCAGCAGTCCAAGAGCATTGTCGCCATGCCCAGTGATCAGGTGCCCGCTAAGATTGCCTCATTCGATGACACGTTCACTGCCACCTTCAAGGAGGATGCGAAAATGCCATGTTTAGCTGTGGGAGCACCTCAACCGGAGATCACCTGGAAGATTAAGGGCGTCGACTTCAGTGCCAACGATCGTATGCGCCTCCTGCCCGATGGTTCGCTATTGATTAAGTCTGTTAACCGTTTGGATGCTGGCGACTATTCGTGCCATGCCGAGAACTCCATTGCAAAGGATTCAATTACACATAAGCTGATCGTCTTGGCACCACCCCAATCACCCCACGTTACGCTCTCGGCCACCACCACAGATGCGCTGACGGTGCGCTTGAAGCCCCATGAGGGTGACACTGCCCCACTGCACGGCTACACCCTACATTATAAGCCAGGTTCGTAAAAATATCCATAATGTTGAGTGGTAAATTATTATTTAAAAATTATACAGAGTTCGGAGAGTGGGAAACAGCTGAAGTCTCCGTGGAATTACAGAAGACCAACATTGAGAATCTACTATGCGGATCCCGTTATCAGGTTTATGCCACAGGTTTCAACAAGTGAGTAGAGCGTAGAAGCGTCTAAAAATATTGAATCTTAACTTCTAATTCTTCTGTAGCATTGGCGCTGGAGAAGCATCAGATATTTTAAACACACGCACCAAGGGCCAAAAGCCTAAACTACCTGAGAAACCACGTTTCATCGAAGTCTCATCCAACTCAGTTTCATTGCATTTCAAGGCCTGGAAAGATGGAGGTTGCCCCATGTCCCACTTTGTCGTCGAGAGCAAGAAACGGTATCGACTTAAAGCACATCTCACGTTATGTCAACAGCAAATTAATTTCCTCATTTTTCTCTAGTGATCAACTTGAATGGAATCAAATATCGAATAATGTCAAGCCCGATAATAACTATGTAGTTCTCGATCTGGAGCCAGCTACCTGGTACAATCTACGTATAACTGCCCACAATTCTGCAGGTTTCACCGTTGCCGAATATGATTTCGCTACTCTCACCGTTACCGGAGGTATGTTCGATCTGTTTTCCGATATTCACATATTTCACATTGCTTTTGTACATAGAAAACTACGTTGATAATGTTGCTGGGGTTCACGGTTGCGATTCCTAATGGAGGACGAGCCGAATTTTGGACCCCAGCAAGATTGTCCATATACAAATAACAAGCTAGGCATCAAGCAAAAATTGTTGTAAACACTCTTTCTAGAGTTGAATTTGCTTTTTATTAAAAATCACCAAGAACTGAAAATGAGCAAATTTCTATTTTTATTTAATTTATCCGAGCAAAATGCACAGTAATTATTTAAATTTGTAATGAGCCGATATTATTTATAATTTGTTTAAAACACCAAGCTTGTCATACATAGTTGAACAAAAAATATTTATTTTAATTATTATTTTTGACAAAATGCCAGACAATTAAACGCAGCGGCATTTTGAATAGTGTACAAAAAAATGTTTTTATTGCGTAAATGCAATTTGTTTTTTACGTTTTTATATACAATACCATAAATGTATATGTGCAAATCCCAAAGAAAAGCAAATGCTACAATTAAAAACAAGAGAGAACGTTGCAGTCGGACCTAACCGACAGCGAAATACTATGATACCATAATTTGTGTGCAGCCAAGAAATACTGTCCAAGTTGCCTTTCAGATTGAGGTAGATATAATATAGTAATTTTTCGTCGAAGTTTGGCAACTGTAGCTCTTAAATTACGGAAGAACTGATCTTTTCGAGATCTTGGGGGTGGGATTAATCGTGGTTGAAAAAAATTAAAGAGGAGGTTCCTAATAATCTTCCTTCCAAGTTTTGTAACTGTAGCTCTTAAATAGCACATGTTCTCTTAAATAGAACATAAGTCAAAATTTTAGTCCGAAAATCGGCTTATCGGCATTTGGCATAGGTCGAACCTTCAAAATGCCACAACTTCCTCAAAACTAAACACATTTTCAAAAGCAAGGGCGTTTTAATCATAGTTTGGCCCCTAGATCAATCGTACATTTAAAGTTGAAAACGTGATTTTGGGTCGGAACAAAGTCAAAATTATAGTCCGAAAATCGGCTTATCGGCATTTTGGCATAAGTCGAACCTTCAAAATGCCATAACTTCCTCAAAACTCAACGCATTTTCAAAAACAATGGCTTTTTAATCATAGTTTGGCCTCTAGATCAATCGTACATTTAAAGTTGAAAACGTGATTTTGGGTCGGAACATAAGTCAAAATTATAGTCCGAAAATTGGCATATCGGCATTTTGGCATAGCTCGAACCTTCAAAATGCCATAACTTTCTCAAAACTCAACGCATTTTCAAAAGGAATGGCTTTTTAATCATAGTTTGGCCTCTAGATCAATCGTACATTTAAAGTTGAAAACGTGATTTTGGGTCGGAACATAAGTCAAAATTATAGTCCGAAAATAGGCATATGGGCGAAAATCGGCATAGGTCGAACCTTCAAAATGCCATAACTTCCTCAAAACTCAACGCATTTTCAAAAGCAAGGGCTTTTTAATCATAGTTTGGCCTCTAGATCAATCGTACATTTAAAGTTGAAAACGTGATTTTGGGTCGGAACATAAGTCAAAATTATAGTCCGAAAATTGGCATATCGCCATTTTGGCATAGCTCGAACCTTCAAAATGCCATAACTTTCTCAAAACTCAACGCATTTTCAAAAGCAAGGGCTTTTTAATCATAGTTTGGCCTCTAGATCAATCGTACATTTAAAGTTGAAAACGTGATTTTGGGTCGGAACTTAAGTCAAAATTATAGTCCGAAAATAGGCATATGGGCGAAAATCGGCATAGATCGATCCTTCAAAATGCCATAACTTCCTCAAAACTCAACGCATTTTCAAAAGCAAGGTCTTCTTAATCATAGTTTGGCCTCTAGATCAATCGTACATTTAAAGTTGAAAACGTGATTTTGGATCGGAACATAAGTCAAAATTATAGTCCGAAAATCGGCATATGGGCATAGGTCGAACTTTCAAAATGCCATAACTTCCTCAAAAATGAACGACGGACAAACGGACAGACAGCATGACGGACATTGCACAAACCCAATATACTATTATACCTTCGGTATCATAGTATAAAAATAAATATTGTTCTATAAATAGTTTTAAAGCAAATCTCACCAGTTACCCTTTATTATTTAATATTTTGTAATTATTTACTGTGCTGTGACCACACTAGTCAATTTGTAGTGCTCTAGACAATCACATTAATACAATAATTTATTGTAATTTTATTCCTTCATCATTTATAATTTCAATTATTTCCATCACATTCCGTTTATTGCATTTATGTGTCCAGTGAGTGGAGATCAAGTTTTTGTACATTAAAAACAATAATAAGACGGCATCAAAGTGCATTCGAATTTGTACTGCCTGATATGATCAATTGTTGTTGTAACCCCTGTTACTCCTTCCTCCCACTGCTCGTACAATTATGAATGTCTTGTATATAGGACTCGAAAATATCCCTTAAAAATATTCCGAATTGTAAATTGCTTCACTGACTTAAAATCCATTCTTAATAAATACTTTCTGCAGCAAGGGCAAGATAAGTAAGAATTTTAAAATGCAGAAATTATAAACTTATATTTCTAGGTTTCCCAACATGGGAACCATCATCATTTGGAACTGTCGTTCAAGAATTTGTTGTACAAAATTTTCCACAACTGAGCACATTTTGGTTTTGTCATCCATTACTTGGTTTTTATTTTACAATAATTTTACAGTATAGTATTTTATTTAATTTTAAACAATAGCAAAATGCTCCTCAGCTTTAATGACAAGATAAAAATGAACTTAAAAAACGAGCAGAGCCAAAGCGCACGCATTTTATTCGAAAGCACAACAACCAAAGAAAGATCCATCATCCTAACATGTTAAAAAGAGTTCACAGGAGAGCTGAGAACAAGAAATGGAGAAGAAGATTAAGACGTTCTCTTGTATACTACAACTACATAAGTGCATTCATTATATACACACACAAAACATTTATTTCGATTACAATTCAGTTATGTCATCAAGTTATAGTTGAGTTCCGCCTAAGTTAGTTAGTATTTATTTAAAGTTAATACCTTTTGAGAAATGGCAAAGAAGTTCTTTCGTTCACATTCTCGTACTCGTCCTCCTCTAATCATATTCTCGAAAGCTGCTGCTACACTTGGAATGCCTGTTAATTGAATTTTTTACGAGTTGCTTAAATGCGCTTTAGCGTTTCGACTACTTAATTAGCATTAAACATTTACTTAATTAGTTGTAAGATTATACGGATAAAAAACAAATTGCATTTGAACGTATTAAAAACCGATATTGATTTATTATACAATTACAATTTTTACTAAAATACTAGATAAAATAGTTTTCATATACTACTCACAACAAATAATCTGCGTCCAGTTTGGCGCATTGTAAAATAAAATCTAAATCTAAATATTATAAATATAAGTTTCTTTCTCAACTACAATTTTGTGACACACTTCTCCACATCTCAACGAACTCAACTCAAATCGAAAAGTCGACATTATCGTATATTTGTGTCTGTTAATGTATTTGTATATGTGTGTGTTTAATATATAAAAAATGAGTATTTTCGACTAGTTCGTCTGGGTACAAAAGTTAATGTACTATTGCGAGAGGAAGGCGAAGGACAAAAAGAGAGCGAACTTCTCTTTAAACTTTAAAAAGTTCGCTCTCTTTTCGAATTTTCTAACTTCTTTCTTTCTCTCTGTTGTCTCTCTCTATCTCTCTCTCTCACTATACCTCTATATAATTGTGTGTCTCTCTCCCACTCTCGGTCTACATGTGAAACACTTTGGTTGTTGTTGTTGTTGTTGCAGGCACAATCGCACCCTCGCGAGATTTACCCGAATTAAGCGCCGAGGATACTATCCGCATTATCCTATCGAACCTAAATTTAGTAGTGCCCGTCGTGGCGGCTCTGCTCGTCATAATCATAGCGATAATTGTTATTTGTATTCTGCGTAGCAAAGGCAATCACCACAAAGGTATCTATAAGTATATCAAAACTAATTACAATATTTCTTCTTCTTTTTTTCGGTTCCCCTCTCTATCGACTCTCTTATCTCTTATCACTCTTACAACAAAACACACACAAAAAAAACACTCGCGCTTTTCTTGTTTACATACATACACACCTATGTTTTGCACACCATATCCGAAATATCTTAAATATTTCGGGCTATCAAAATTGCCTGCTCTGTTGTTGCATCCGATAAATGAATTGCATGATCGATTATGGTTTGTATATCGAATACGAATCGAAAATCAAAACTAAAGGCACAATCGCACCCCTCGACGATGGCACGGGTCACACAAATGTCCATGCGCGAATTCCCCTGCCTGCCTGGATGCCCGAGTGGCTGGATCTGAACTTTATGGTGCCACTGATAGCCACAGTTGTTGTGGTTGCTGTGGGTATCTGTGTGGTGTGTGTGGCGCTCTCTCGCAGGCGCTCGGACGATATGCGAGGCGGTCAAAAGGATGTCTATTGTAGGTTTTTGACTGTGCCACAATTTGCACAGGAGCGCAAATGTTCTACTTATTATATATATACTTGTTTTTCGACAAATTTTATTTCTGTTTTTTATGTTTTGGTCCCAAAATGTTGAGGATTGAATTTGTAATTTTTAGTTTAAAATTTCAACATTAGGGCCAAGATACCCAAAATCGAATGCCGTCACTCTGCAAAAATACTGGTAAACTTTTAAATGTTTTTTGGAATGTTTATGTTTATGTCTATTAATCAGCTGCATGATATACCTATAAAAATATTCTTAAATACAAATACATAAATCACATAAATCTCAAAAATACACGCACAAAAATATACCAACAAAATATTATGAAATCATATATTTATACTATATACTAAATGTGTATCAATGTCTCCATATGTGTATATAAATACATTCATATTTCTAATTTATTCATATGATACTCCCATAACTATCATCAATTTTCCATCGCCATTAAATATCATTGGAAAATTAAATAAAAAATACTTATATTTGTATAAATATCTTGCGATAACTTTAGAGTGCGATAATGATTTTAAAAAAAATAATTCAAACTATAGATAAAAAATGTTTTTGTTTTGATACTCTATCATTATGAGTTTGTAAAACAAGTAAATGTCCTATCATACAATAAACTAAATATAATAGCCTATATATCTATATCCAGTGTTGTTGTAAATACGTTTTGCTTATATTCTAAGCAACTTTCACAGTCGAAATCATTTTTCCTACAACTTATTCACAACACACAAGTTTCCATATCTTTCTCGACACTCTTTTAGTTGTTGTTGATTTTATACCCCTTCAATATCTTTCTTTTAAATGAAACCAAAACTAAGATGCTTTTTGAAATCGCAATTGAATATTGTAATGCTAAAGTAAAGTAAAGTAAAATAATGTTAAATATAAATTCTAAATTAAAATCATCGCTCATTTCATGTCATTATTATATCATGAACAAGTTGGTATATTTTGAAATCAGACAAAAAAAAAAAAAAAAAGAAATGAAAAACACCTCACGTAATTCCGATTTTTGGAAACTTCGTTCGCAATTATAAACCTGTATTTTTGAGCTACTTATTAGCACACTAGTGTGTTGAGATGCCGCACCAAAAGAAAAACAAAAAATTTCATTTTAAATTTTCAAATATTGTGAGTGACGGAACAAAGCGGATTGAAAACTGAAAACAGAAGTAAAGTATGCGAGTTGATCTATTGAGCAGCATTAAAAGGGAAAAGCATCTTCAGTGTTTCACTATTGAGTTTCGCGATATCATATATTAATTCTAGACGATGTAGTTTACAATCAGACAATGGGACCCGGTGCCACCCTGGACAAACGTCGCCCCGATCTGCGTGACGAGCTTGGATATATTGCCCCACCGAACCGGAAGTTGCCACCTGTTCCAGGATCTAACTACAACACCTGTGACCGGATTAAGCGAGGTACAGTCATAAGTAAGCATCTAAATTTCCAATGCAACATTTATTAATGCCAGGACTATGCCAGCGAAGCCCCCAAAAAAGGGGCAATCACTGTGCATTGGCTGCGGCTTAGTTTTTTTCTTCCATTTACTTTGCGTACAAAATGATAAAAAAAAAGAGAAGAAAACAAAAAAAGAAAGAGTATTTCATATTTTGCGTTGCTATTGCATAATACAAACAGTGAACAAAAGGTGCCGACCTTAATACATACATAAACAAATACATACATACGTGCACACATACATGAGCACACTCAGCAATGCTTTATCAGATCGAAATTCTTAATGTGCTTCTTAAAGTCGCTTCTCTATTGTTTTTGAACCCATCCGAAAATACTAGTATTATTAAATGTTGTGCTGAATTTAGATAACTCTTAAATATTATTTGAATTTATTTTTTATTTATATATTATTTAAAATTCTCCCTTGCACAACTCGAAAAATCCCCTCCGTTTCGGTTGCTGTTGCCTGAATTGTTTACATTTTTCGTTGACTCATCGTTGATGTTGTATAAAAATTGGAAATTGGATAAAAAAAATATATATACATATAAAATAACACACACCTAACACAATGACACAAAATATAAACAAACACGAAACGGTTCAGGCCGCGGTGGCTTGCGATCGAACCACTCCACTTGGGATCCGCGCCGTAACCCGAATCTGTACGAGGAACTCAAAGCTCCACCAGTTCCAATGCACGGCATTGGCAATCACTATGGTCATGCCCATGGCAATGTTGAATGCCAATACAGACATCCAGGTAGGGATTGTCCTCCAGTTTGATTTTTTCTACGTTTTCATTTTTGTACGCACCCCAAATGACTAACACACCTAAACCCTGCCACATTTAACATTATCATTTAAAATTTGAATTGATTTTTGAAAACGACTAACATATTGTAGTCTAACCCCGGTCGCATCGAGCTAACCACAGATAATGCATCATAGTAAGTAAAATTCCATATGGGGAAAGCCATTGAATCTCGTACTAAAACACTAAAACAAATACAAAATACAAAGACAACAACAAAACACTCTTCTATTAATGAGGAACACTTGCTAATCGTTATCTTCTTTCACGAAGGCATGGAAGATGAGATCTGCCCCTATGCTACGTTCCATCTGCTTGGCTTCCGCGAGGAAATGGATCCCACCAAGGCCATGAACTTCCAGACCTTCCCACACCAGAACGGACACACCCCAGTTCCCGGACATGCCGGCACTATGCTGCCCCCTGGTCATCCTGGACACGTACACTCTCGCTCCGGATCCCAATCGATGCCACGGGCTAATCGCTACCAACGCAAGAATAGTCAGGGTGGTCAGTCTTCGATCTATACACCAGCACCCGAATACGATGATCCTGCCAACTGTGCCGAAGAAGATCAATACGTAAGTTCTATTTATTTCGACTGTTCTACAGTATGTAATGTTACCAATTTGCTACCCAATGTTGCCCACAGCGTCGCTACACTCGTGTCAACTCTCAGGGCGGCAGTTTGTACTCTGGCCCCGGACCCGAATACGATGATCCCGCTAACTGTGCACCAGAGGAGGATCAGTATGGCTCTCAGTATGGCGGTCCCTATGGCCAGCCCTACGATCACTATGGCTCTCGCGGTTCCATGGGTCGTCGCAGCATTGGTAAGAGAATGATAAATGGAGAAAGAGATGTTTCAATTAATTGTGATATGTCTAGGTTCAGCACGCAATCCTGGCAATGGCTCACCTGAGCCACCACCACCACCACCACGTAATCATGACATGAGCAACTCCTCATTCAACGACTCCAAGGAGAGCAACGAGATCTCAGAGGCCGAATGCGATCGCGATCACGGACCACGTGGCAACTATGGCGGTAAGTTTTTGATAGACAGTTGAATGATGACCCCATTGAAATCGTACCCTAAGTTTATCATTCCAAACATATTTTGCAAATATTTGATATGCTAAATTGAGTATTCATCAATTTTTAACTCGTCCATTCGCAATCTTCTTGATTTCATTTTTCAAAATTTGTTAACACCATTGAAATAATAAAATCTATCAGAAGACTCCAATGAGGGTGAGTGATGTGACAGCAGATCACAAATCGAGTTGATATAGTGTTCATATTGAATTTTAAATTCCCCTTTGAACCTCACCTCATTCTTCGTACTTATCGCAAGGTCTCATGAAACTCCCCAACGATCTCATATCAGGAATGTTCTCATTCTTCATTCCTCCATCATTGTATCATTCACGTGTCATTTCGAAGACAGTTCTTCGCAACCAATATTCATGCTGTGTTTTGCTAAAGTTTTAAAACAATAAATTGATTTGTTTTATTTATAAATATGTTTTTATGTTTCTCTTGTGTTAAAAATAATAACTTTGGTTTTGGTTCTCAAATTTATTTAAGTTTGAGTTTTTAATGCACAATTAAATACACACCATTTCATTTCATGAAGCACACTGCCCAAAAAGATAATTGGGTTTATTTTACAGCACTATTCAATGTTTTATGTTTTGTATCTAATATCGGATTTAAGCTTAATTTTAATCGATTTTCATAAATTCTCATAGCGTTCATTTCATTGAGTTTCATGTGTCTAGAAATTCGCATGTGTCCGACTAGAAACTTGTTTGGTTTTTTGAAAAACAATAAGTTAGATATTTAAGAAGCATATTTTTACCACACCATTTTTAGAAAACAACTTCTGCACGTAAACTCAATATGGAATATAATATTTTTTTTTTGTATGAAAGTGTTTATTTGAAATTTCATTTATCGTTTTCTTTCCATTTTCTTTTACATTCTATGATATTCTAAACCAATATATATCTACTTTCGGTTGCTCAATTTAATTTTGGGGTTCTTAAACACAATATTTCCGCAAATATGTCGAATACAAAAATTAAATAAATATATAAAATCAGCTGTAAAAAGATCACCACAACCGAAAGATCAACGCACCACCGAAGAAATGCGTAAATTGATTGAGAGGTAAGAAACGAGTAAACACACAAACTATGGTATAACAAGTCAAACAGTATAATAAATAATTAATTAAAAATTGCACAGAAAATAATAAAAAAAAATATTGCGCACTTGTTTAATATAATTCAAGTATGAACTCACTGCGTTTGCAAGAGACACAATTTACCAAAAATTAACTAAGTACACAAATGTTCAACCATTTTAAATTTAAATTTATTTACAATTCTGATACTAATAGTATTTGGAACTTAGTTGAGTAATTTCTGTGCAATTTTAAACGCGCCAAGATGAAATTAATCACTCTACAGCTACTAATTCTGACCATTTTTGTATTTTTTTTTTCATTTAAAAAATAATAATTCTGGTTAAATAATGGTTGATTAACACACTGACTAACTTAGTCGCAGGCAATTGTAAGTCTTAAACTAAGTTAAGTTTTGTAACTAAATGTCGACGCTTTTGCATGTCCTGGGCGCAATAACATCCTTGTAATTACAGGCCTATAACTAAATGTGCATGTCTCTATACTATCTTATATTCAATAACGCTTTTAATTTATATTTTCTTTATTTATTGTCGATTCTATTATATATGATTTGTTTTTTGGTTTGATTGAAAGCAAATCACAGTTGAGTGTTTCGAAACGTACCCAAAGCATTTTATCATTTGATAAACTTTTCAATTTACATAGCATACTCGTATATTAATCAACAGGCTTTAAATGATACTCTACACTGTATGAATACATACATATATATATGTCTAACAGTTTCCAGCAGCTTGGCGCTTGGTCTTGGCTTGCCACATACACAAAAAAAAAAAAAACATAAAAATGAGGCACCCAATTCCAAAACACGCCTGAAAGCAAAAAATAAAACACAAAAGAAGGCGTAATTATGAAGCAATGCTTTGGTTGCAGATATAAGCCTACAATAATATTTATTAATACATGTTTATTCTAAATATATATTTATACCTTTTGTAATATATTTTAACTAATCCCCAAACAGAAACGAAGCCGGCCCAAAACAACTCCAACTCCAACAAACAAATGGCGCAGGATTCACAGCCTACGATACTATGGCAGTGTAATTTGTAAGCGAATTACGGTGGGCGTGGCATTTTAGCTTAGTGTTTCAAGTCAATGAAGTGCGTGGGAGTTGAATGACACACACACACACACACACACACTCACACACACACACATGCAAACATTAAACACACTCACACACACACAGACAAACACATGCAGATAAAAACATCACAAAGAAGTAAGCAACGCATATGGCGCATACATAAATACATATATACAATTATTAACTATTTCAAGTATTTATAAACGAAATTTGAAAGCATACTTATATGCATAAATACTCACACATACACATACATACGTATGTATGGAAATACTAAAAGCGCATTAAGAAATACCAAACAAAAGTGTCTGGTTGAAGCCAAATGCAAATCAATTTTTGCATTTACACTTTAAAACTTGAAAAAAAACGAAAAGAAAAGAAGAAAAAAACAAACAAATAATACAATTTTAATTGTGTAATTTTTAATATTGTATTTTAGTTCGTAAGTCAAGCAGAACTACCAAAATATCAAAAGCATGCAAGAGCTGCCCAAATACATAAGAAAATGCATATGTATATATATATGTACTTCTTATGTATATATTTCGTAAGATTCTTTCAATTTGATTTTTTGCCATCTATGCCAAAAGCATGAACTATTTGCGGTAGCTTAAGTCAAAGTCATAATATTATTGTAATTGATAGATATTGTTTAATTTGTCTGGTCTGCAAATCCTATAATTTCGAGTATTCACTGTACTCGATTGATTTTGTATTCAATGGAATCAAAACCCAGCGCATGTTTGAGTTTTGCATTTTGTTGACTTTGCGTTGACTTGTGATCATTTAATTTTTAACATTGTGTGAGTCAATATTTTATTGGTACTCGATTATATAATTATTTTTATACAACGTAAACTTAGAATTTTTAATTATTTTATTCTTTTTACAATGCGCTTCCAAAAGAACAAAAAATAAATAAATAAAACAGACACAACTAAAGTCAAAATAATTTGTTCAGTGCACAATAGCATTAACTTATGCAGAAATTATATATTAGCAACAAAAAAAAACCATTTAGTCACAACCTCTAAATTGTATTATACAAAAACGTCCCAAGCGCACTTTTATTTTAATTTATTTACTATTCAATTCTGCACATCAGTTATACGCAGTTCAAGCTTTAAGACAAACTGAAATTGATATTGTGCATACCTCGATTTCTATTATTGTCAGATTTATTTATTTAAGCTTTTTAAATTTGTTCGCTAAATACATATATATAATTTTTATTGAAACCTTTCTGTGATTTTTTATTTATTTGCATTTATTTGAATATCATTTTCAGCAAGTCCTGTAAATGTGGGAGTCATTTTCAAAACTCAAAGACTGAACTATGCAAATTTATAATGCCATAAATGTTTAACAACATATGTAATTACAAGAGTTTTACAGAACACAACATTTGCTCAAATCGTAGAAATAGCAAAGCAATTGAGGTGGCTCCCACTATTTAACAGGTCATCATCATTAATAAAATTACAAACCACCTTAGATTACTTATCATATTATCTTTCAATATTTAATTTCTTACGTACAATTTTAGTTACCTTGTGTCTTTTTCAGTTTTCACATTTTGCAATCTTAATTTGTGTGTTTCCGTAAACATTTCTATATACATACACTATAACCCCCTACCTAGGTATACCGATTTTATATATGAATGTAGTGTTGTGAAGAAAATATTGCTTACATATATTATTATGGGAAACTTATATAAACGTACTACAAATTTTTATGGTAAACGAACTACAAATATTACATAGCGTTTAGTGAAAAAGCATTTAATTAATATATACATATATACGATATACAAACTTAAACTTCAAAAATCGAAGCAAAGAACAACTCACAAATTTTCAAGTAATTCAAATAGCAACCCAAAACCGTTGGATTTACAAAATTGTAACGAGAAAACCTTAGATAACTCGAAAAATACACTTAACTAATCACTTAACAATTTTCGGCAAATCAAAATCAAAAAATTATTCAACTAAAATATTATACAACAAATAAAAACGAAATACATTTTGACATTTGGAAACAAAAAGTCTTGGAGTTGCGTAACTTAGGCTAAGGAATATTCACATAAATTAAAGTACATCATGCATTTTTCATATTAATCATGCATATTGGATCGTCTGCTTTATAATATGCATTGCTTGCTTTTTGTGTTGCTTAAAAAAAATATAGAAAAATAAACGAAAAGAAAAACACAAAAAAAGAGCAGTGAAAATATTCATTAAGCATAACTTAATCGAACCTATTTTGTAATTATTTAGCATTAAACATGCATAAAAAACATACAACAAATTTTCTACTTAACTTTACTTAAAACGCATAAATCAAAATGACATTTCCATTGCATTAAAAAGCGAAAAACAAAACCAAACATTGAAAAAGAAACGACAACATTCAACTTCAACGCACATCACTTAGGAACGCGAACTAAGCAACTAAAAAAAAATAAAAAAAAAAAAAACATTAAAAAAGAATTAACAACTTAAACATAAGCAACAAACAGTTTAAAACGCATACTAATCACTCGCTCCTTCTTAGCCGATCAAATATTACTCGTATATCATAAATACATACATATTACGTATGGGAAGAGATAAAAAATATCCAAAGATTCAAATTCGTAATCCTTAAGCGCGGCATTATAAAAAAAAAAACAAACTAAACGAATACTTAAAAATATGTGTATTACTAATTACAAATTACAAAACATATATATATGTATTAACTATATATTAATATTGAATGTATTGAATTGACAAGGAACATTTACTTACCAATACCTACACACCAACACACACATACATACTCCCGTCAATAACATAAAAATCACTTGCAATCCATTCGTAAGATCGAGTCGACATTTTGGTCACATTACGTAACAAACACCAACACACACCTACAGCAAGCAAAGCTAAATTTGTCAGTTTCAGTGTCATTAAATTCAAGAAAAACAACAACAAAAACTAAATAAATGCCAATCTATGTTGGATAAAACAAAACTAATTGTGTCATTAACTTCTGAAGCGTATTAAACAATTCGTACAGGCATAAAAGAACGCAAAATACACTGTTTAGTGTGTGGTCAAAACTGACTATTAATTTCAGAGATACACGTGACTTACCACTTTGTGAGGAGCCATAAATTATGCGCCCCTCACAGCAACTGTCGATCGGGCAGAAATCCGGCCCCGACACAGTTGCGGCGAATTCGCTCTCTCGCGCCCCCTCCCTCTCTAACGCAGGCATTCAGCCAACTGAACGTGTCGGACACGCAGGTCAAAGGGGACATGCACCGTTGGTGTGGGAGCAGTATTGCGGGTGCAATACTGCCATCTATGCTCACACCAGCGGCCGACAATGGTTGGCGCCAGCGAAAGGCAGTGGAAAATTACCAAAGATCACGCCACCAAAGAACATCACGCCACCTGAGTACAGTCCCGCCAAAAGGTCAGCCAGTGACCTATATAAGGAGCGCCGCAGCAAGGCGCGAGGCAGTTGCTTGACGACGAGTCAGAGAAGCACCAAGTGGGAAAAAAACACAGCGAGTGAAACAATTAGTGCAGCGAAACGTGAAGTGTCAGGAGTGCAACGGAGTCAACAATTGGAGTTCCAGCAAGCAGACACAGGAGCGTCGACCATTGAGTGATACTGTGCATCACTCAACCACGGCAAATAGTGCAGGACACTGAGGTCCTGAAATTGGTAGCCCATCAAGAGCCTTGCCACGCGAGAATTCCAGTCACGGCGGAGCCGGACTGACATTCGAGCGAACAGGTGATTGAGACGCAACCAACGAAAGGCCGCAGTGCCACGGCGAGTGCCGAGTTTCGCTAGATAAAATTCCAAAAGTGCAATAAATAAAACTAAAAGATAATCATACAAAATAAATATATTGTGTCGTTAATTTCCGCAAGCGCAACGTATATAAATTCGTTGCTCGAACTCACAGATCGGCTGAGTTTTAGCCCAGCTATAACCACCGAACTGAAAGGTTCGTTACAACTGGCGCCCAACGTTGGTGGTTGCGGAAAGTGATAAATATATTTGTTGTGCGATTATAATAATAAAATAAAAAAAAAAAAATAAATAAACATGGTGCGTGCGTGGGTGTATAACCTCAAGAAGGACGAGGTGACGCGGTACGGAGAAGAGTTCCATGTGGAACTATCCGGCACACTGGATGCGATGCGCAGGCAGTTTGGAGAGTGGGTGAAGACACACGAAGCCAGACTGCCATACAGTGCGAGGATAGAGGAGTTGGCGGCGACTCATGGCAGGCAATCCCCGGCCAGAGAAGTCGAAGTTGCGGATGATACAGAGGCGTCGTTCGTGGATATCGAACAACTCAGCATCCCGGCAACAAGCGCAGCAGCGCGCGCCAGAGACGCCAACTTCTCGATCTGGGGAGCAGCGTCCACACCACAGCCAAGAAGGAGAGTAGCCATTCAGGAACAGGAGACACCAGCCATACCCCAAGACTATCCAAGGGTAGTCAAACAGGTGCGGGAATGGAACTTTCGCTTCGACGGAACCACAAAGCCTGTGGAATTTCTGGAACAAGTGGAGTGGTCAGCCGATGCGTATGGGCTCAACTTGAATCTGGTCCCAAGAGCCATGCCTGAACTGCTTCAAGGAATGGCTCTAAAGTGGTACATCGCAAATAACCAGCACTGGACCAGTTGGGTATCTTTCATTAAGAGTTTCCAAGAATACTTCCTGCCAAGGGATTATTTGGAAAATCTCAAGGACGAGGTTAAACGAAGACGGCAGGCGGCACAGGAGCCATTCAAGGTGTACATGGTGGAGATGCAGACGCTAATGCGGCCACTGCAGTATTCAGCTGGAGCACAACTAAATCGGATCTATAACAACAGCCTCCCAGATCTACGAGCATTCGCCAGGCCAAACCAATTCGAAAAGTTAAATGAATTGATGCAGTTGGCCGAGGCATTCGAGGAACTCGAGGCGGATCGAGAAAAGCTGAAACTGCAGAGCCGCATGGAGCAGCACACGTTCAACACGCCACAACACAGCCGAACGGAGCCACACATGTACAACACACCACAATACAGCCGCATGGAACAGCCGTATAGTAACAGACCACAGCACAGCCGCATGGACCAGCGGTATGACAACCACCCACCACAAAGACGCATGAGTAACCATCACGACCACGAACGCGCTCATCCACACAACCACACGCGATTTAGGGCAATGGAGACGGAGCCAGCAGACAACGGCAGACCCAGACCAGCCCCAAGGACGACGACAGACAACATACAAACACACATAAAGAATCCAGAGAGGGCATGCAGATATTGCGGCCAAGAGGGACACTCGGCAATTGAGTGTACAAATCCCATGCTGGAATTTTGTTGGAGATGCGGGCGGATTGGAGCCCGTACACCAGTATGCTGTCCGTCGGGAAACGGATATCGGCGTCCGCTACCAAGGGGCGAGCGGGAACCGAGCAGGACAGCCCCAAGACGCTAATCGGCAGCCTTCAAGACGAGGGTGCGCAACTGACAGCCACCGTAGGGATCGGCAACTGTCAGTACAAGGCTACGATTGACACAGGGGCCACGAGTAGCTTCGTTAGTGAGAAGCTAGCTCGTGGACTGAGCAACGTAGGCCGACGACGCGCAGCCAAACGGCGAGTCCGCATGGCAGATGGCCGAAAATGCGAAATACGAGAACAGGTCGAGGTGATCATTAAACTCGGGCGGAACAGCATGAAGATCGCTCTGCTGATACTGCCAGGAGTTATTGACGACCTGGTTCTCGGATGGGACTTCCTGTCAGGCATGGACACGGTGTTGGAATGTGCAGGCGTGATGGTTAAAATACGCAAAAACTCAAGGAGAGTACACCCGGAGGATAGATTGTCGGTGGCCAAAACAGTCATCCCGCGGTTAAATCCGGATGCAGAAATTGAAAAATTTTTGCGGGAAGAATTGGCTGCATTCGAGAGGATAAAGGGGACGTCACCCATAGCTGAACACAAAATAGTTATGAGTGACGACAGGCCCATCAAACAGCGATACTTCCCAAAGAACCCCAAAATGCAGGCGGAGATAAATCAACAGGTGGATGAACTGCTGGCTAAAGGATGCATCGAGCCATCAAAAAGCCCACACAGCGCACCAATAGTGATGGTGCGCAAAAAGACAGGAAAATGGCGTCTCTGTGTGGACTTTCGACAACTCAACAGCAGGTCGATAAAAGACGCATACCCCCTTCCAAGAGTTCACCACATCCTGGACCAATTGAGAGAGGCGCGTTTCATCACTAGCCTGGATCTGAAAGATGGCTACTGGCAGATCCCGATGGAGAAAGGAAGCCGAGAAAAGACGGCATTCACAGTCCCAGGCAAAGGGCTGTACCAATGGAAGGTAATGCCATTCGGACTCCATTCGGCACCAGCAACGTTCCAGAGGGCACTGGATCGCGTGATTGGACCCGAGATGATGCCACATGCGTTCGCATATTTGGATGACATCATCGTGATCGGGAAGACACGCGAGGAACACATGGCCAACCTGAAAGAAGTGTTCCGACGGCTGAGAGCAGCAAACTTGAGGATCAACGTGGAGAAATGCGATTTCTTCAAAAACGAGCTGAAATATCTGGGTCATCAGGTGACTGACCAAGGGATACGCACGGATCCGGACAAGGTAGCTGCCATCGCCGAGCTGAAGCCCCCTGGAAACGTAAAGGAACTACGACAATACCTGGGAGTGGCATCATGGTACAGACGCTTTGTACCAGATTTTGCCACGACCGTACACCCACTACATACGCTACTAAAAAAAGGTACGAAATGGGAATGGACCGAGGAGCACACAGAAGCTTTTGAGAAAGTGAAGGCGAAGCTGACACAATCACCAGTGTTAGCATGCCCAGATTTCTCAAAACCATTTTGCTTGCAGACGGATGCAAGCAATTATGGTTTGGGAGCGATATTGACCCAAAACTCAGAGGAGGGCGAACGGGTCATATCGTACGCAAGCAGATCTTTAAATGGTGCAGAGCGTAACTACTCTGCGACCGAGAAAGAGTGTCTTGCGATTATCTGGGGCATACGGAAGCTTCGACCGTACTTGGAAGGATACCACTTCACCGTCATTACAGACCACATGGCACTGAAGTGGTTGAATTCCATTGAAAGCCCATCAGGGAGGATTGCGAGGTGGGCACTGGAGCTACAACAATTTGATTTCGACATCAAATACAGGAAAGGAAACCTGAATGTGGTTGCAGATGCCCTCTCCCGACAGCCCCTGATGGAAACGTGCTCAAGGATCTCGATGGTGGCAGATGCAATGGAGCAAGCCAACCGTCAATGCAAATGGATTCAAAAGTTGCGAACGGAGATCGAGAAAAATCCCAGGAAGTACCCAGACTACAGCGACGAATCTGGAAACTTATATAGACACATCCCGCACAGAGCTGGAACCGAAGATGTAGCGGCCTGGAAATTGTGCGTACCAACGGATAAGAGAAGGCAAGTCCTGGCGGAAAACCACAACACCGCAGCCGCAGGCCACACGGGTAGCAGAAAAACCATAGCCCGAATAGCAGCACGCTATTATTGGCCAGGTTTGTATAGAGACGTACGAGCATATGTGCAACAATGCGAAATATGTCAACAATACAAACCGAGTCAATTGGCAGCAGCAGGACAGATGCTGACGCAAATCCCGGAAGAACCGTGGAGCACAGTATGTGCAGACTTCGTGGGACCACTACCAAGATCCACACATGGCAACACCATGTTGTTGGTCTTCGTAGACCGCTTCTCCAAATGGACGGAGATGGTACCACTCAGAAGCGCCACCACTGCAGCACTACAAAAGGGATTCCGAGAAAGGATACTGGCACGGTTCGGCACGCCAAAAATCCTGATTACGGACAACGGTACACAATTCACCAGCAAGGCGTTCAAGAAGTTTCTGGACGAGATGGGGGTAAAACACCAGTTCACTGCTCCATATACGCCGCAGGAAAACCCCACGGAACGCGCAAATAGAACAGTGAAGACTATGATTGCGCAATTTGCAAGGGATAGCCAACGGCGGTGGGATGAGGCACTACCCGAGCTGACACTGGCTGTCAACACCAGCGTCGCAAGCTCCACAGGGTACAGCGCTGCCTTCATCACCCAAGGTCGAGAGCCAAGGCTACCAAAGGCGCTGTTCGACGAGGTAACAGTCGGAACAGGCCAAGTAGCCCAAACGCCAGCAGAAAAAGAAAATCGGCTTAAAGACATTTTCGAAATCGTGCGGCGTAGTCTGGAGAAGGCGGCTCAGGACCAAGCCAGGCACTACAACTTGCGACGCAGACCGTGGAGACCCAAAATAGGAGAGAAGGTATGGGTGAAGCTACACCACCTGTCGAATGCTGCTGAAGGATTCGCAGCAAAGCTGGCGCCAAGATACGGAGGCCCGTATCAAATTGTAGATTTTTCGTCACCAGTAATCTGCAAATTGAAGAGCCACACGGACAGGCGGATAAGGACGGCACACATAAGCGACCTGAAGCCGCACAGCGACCAGATGGAGACAGGTGAGTCGGCCAAACAACAGACAAAAATATAAAATAATTAATTACCCCTAAAACCAAAAACAAATTTTTTTGGAATACTTCAAAAATTTTTTTTGGTCAATGAAAAAAAAGGGGAAAATAAATAGGCCTCAAAACCCAGGCTATTTATAATTATTGAATACAAAACATATAAAACGGAATTATAATTGCGTTTAATACAAAACATATAAAACGGAATTATAGTAGCGTTTAATACAAAACATGCAAAACGGAGCCCAGGCTATTTGTATGCAAAATAAACAAAACAGAGACCTGAACCGGCCCAGCACAAACAACAACAAAGAGCAGCGCGGCGAAGAGAGCAAGAGTGCACGCGATCGGCAATGCACCCGAGAGCGGGAGAAAGGGTCGGCCGAGAAAGCACGACCATGACCCACTCTCTAATGCATGCGCTGAATACAGAACCAAGGGTCAACGGACGAACAAAGAGTTCAACGGCCAGCCCAAACGCATGCGCAGCATCATTGGCTGACCACCCACACACACACGCACATTAATCCCAAGGCACGCATGCAGAGCACACTGTTGTGGACGCTCTCACGTTTAGCGCGGGAGCGCGAACGATGGAGAGCGTATCACCAAGCACATGCGCGACCCCATTGGCCGAACACACACACACACACATACGGATGCCGAGTGTTCGCTCTCACGTTCAGCGCGAGTGCGCGAACGTTGGGAGCGTAACAAAAACGAAGTGCAGTTCGGGGATGCATTCGTTGGAGTGCATTGTTGGCTCTCTCACGTTTAGCGCGGGTGCGCGAACGTGGGAGAGAATGTCAACAACAAAGTGCACTTTGGACCAACGAATGCCGAATACCCCAGTGTTGGCGCTCACAACAACAACGTAATGCATTTCGAGCGAGCATTTGTTGGAGTGCACGGTTGGCTCTCTCACGTTTAGCGCGGGTGCGCGAACGTGGGAGAGGATGACAACAACAAAGTGCACTTTGGACCAACAAATGCTGAACGCCAGTGTTCGCTCTCACGTTTAGCGCGAGTGCGCGAACGTTGGGAGTGTAACCGAAACGAAATGCATTTCGAGGGAGTATTTGTTGGTGTGCACGGTTGACTCTCTCACGTTTAGCGCGGGTGCGCGAACGTGGGAGAGGATGACAACAACAAAGTGCACTTTGGACCAACGAATGCCGAACGCCAGTGTTCGCTCTCACGTTTAGCGCGAGTGCGCGAACGTTGGGAGCGTAACCGAAACAAAATGCATTTCGAGGGAGTAATTGTTGGTGTGCACTGTTGGCTCTCTCACGTTTAGCGCGGGTGCGCGAACGTGGGAGAGAATGACAACAACAAGTGCACTTTGGACCAACAAATGCCGAATACACCGGTGTGGACTCTCACGTTTAGTGCGAATGCACGAACGCTGGGAGCTTAACACCAACACCAAAAATGTGTGTGACAACCAATGCGGAGGGAGCCATCGTCGGCCCGCTCTCACGTTTAGTGCGAGTGCACGGACGCTGGGAGCGGATCGACAACAACAAAATGTGTGTGACAACCAATGCCGAGCGAGCCATCGTCGGCCCTCTCTCACGTTTAGTGCGAGTGCACGAACGCTGGGAGAGTAACGACGACAACAAAATGTGCGTTGAGCCCAATGCCGAGCGAGCCATCGTCGGCTCTCTCTCACGTTCAGCGAGGGCATGCGAACGCTGGGAGCATAACGGCACGAACGAATGTGTGCCAAAACCTAGGCCGAAGGCACTGCTGTTGACTCTCGCCGTGTAGAGCAAGGGCACGAGCGCCGGAGAGAGAGCAACAGCAACAAAATGCATCTTGAGCGAGCGTTTGCCAAAGTGCACTGTTGCCGAATTTCGACGGTTAACGCGGGTGCATGACCGATCGAGAAAGGGTGACAACAACAAAGTGCACTTTGGATGAAACAAGTGCCGAACGCACCGAGGTTGGCTCTCACGTTTAGCGCGAGGGCGCGAACGTTAGAGAGCACAACAACAAGATGCATTCTAACGGGCTTTTGCGAGAGTGCAGTGCTGCCGAATCTCAACGGTTAACACGGGGCATGACCGCTCAAGGCATGACAACAACAAACAAGGTGTTGTGCTGAAAGCATGCCGAGTACACCGGGATGGCCGCTCTCTCTCGTCTAGCGCGGGTGCGCGGACGAGGAAGAGGCGAACCATAACGCTGGCGATGTCGGAACGAGACATGCACACGAAGGGCAAGGTCTGGAGAACACACTCTCGCACGAAGCCAAAAGAGAAGGCGTAGCTCATGAGGGCAACAACAGCGTGGATGCGTCGCTGGGGACCACGGGGGGGAAGGGTAAGACACCTACGTGTACACACGTGTGCGTGAACTTAATCTCTGAGATTAAGTGCACACGTGTGAACATTAAAACTCGGGAGAGAGTTCGGGTGTCACACGCACACATACACCCACACCCACATCCCCCAACAGAATAAAAGGCGCGGTCAGGCATGCGCGCAGCTCATAACTTTTGCAAAGCCAAGGAAAGAAAGTATTATGGATACCAAAACAGCAACTACCACAAAGGCCACCAAACACGTGGGCACTGGCTCGGCGATAAATGGTCGCCGCGCGTCAGACCCGGGTCCCTGCGCGAATCCCAGCGAAGCTGGAATTCAGCGCGAAAGGGGAGTCGGGCCGACAGCGCGAATGGCTGCCAAACGCCGACCAACTCGCCTACGTGAACAGGCGGCCCCTAGAAGGCGGATCATACGCCGGAGGCCCGCAGAGCGCAGGGTGCGCCTGCGGCTGACCAGCCAATGGCGGCGGATCGAGAGGGAACGCCGGAACCTGCGAGAAGACCAGCTGGAGCTGATGGCCTCGCCGCTCCACGAATGGAGTGGAGACGAGGCCAATCCTCTAGCTTCGCCTCGCGCCGAAGCCCGGGAGGCCGACACCGCGGAGGAAGCCGGCCCCAGACGAGCACGGCTCCCCAGTGACCTGGACAATATTAATCCGGCGTGGTTAGCGTGGCAGTTCCCGGAACTGCCGCTAACCCCGGAACCGGAGGACACGTTTGTCCTGGCCAGGGAACCGAGACGCCGCGCCGAATCCTGGGAAGCCGACGTGGCCGCAGCGGTGGAAGCTGAGGAGAACAGGCTCTCGGAGGATTCATGGGCCCCCTCGATAGCCTCGGGCCGGAGCTCCGACACCGAGACGGAGGAGGAGGTGATCATAATATCATCGGACGAGGAAGACGAGGCGGAGGAGAGGGCGAAGGCACCGGTCACTAACGGCGACGACGAAGACACGATGCCGTACACACCGCGGAAGAGACTCGAGGAGACGAGCGAGGCGGTGTCGGACGAGGACCCGACTGGGAGACCGGTGGAGTCCCCACCACCACCACCACCATCATGGCGACGACCAACACTGGGCCGACAGGCGTCGTGCCCAGTAACAACACCGGAACCACCCCGGCCAAACCTCCAAAGGCAGCTTTCAGCGCCTGAGGACGAAAGCCGGTGGGAGGAGGTGCCGCCAACGGTTTGGCCACCACTGGTACTGGAGGCCGTGGACAGGCAACCAGGAACCCACCGCCGCACCGCAAAGATAGTGTGGTGCGAAGGGGATCGGTACCGAGTAAAAACGTCACCTTGGGGATCAAAGGTGTTTAAACAGATACCCTAAACAAACCATGAGAATAAAGAAATATACCATAACCACAGCGTAACACCATTTTACGGGATCCAGGGGGAATAAACAAAACTCTTCTCATTTCAGGCGAACTCCTCGGCGGGAAACTGGAAGCTTCCCACTGCCGAAGAAAGGGGGGAGTGTGAGGAGCCATAAATTATGCGCCCCTCACAGCAACTGTCGATCGGGCAGAAATCCGGCCCCGACACAGTTGCGGCGAATTCGCTCTCTCGCGCCCCCTCCCTCTCTAACGCAGGCATTCAGCCAACTGAACGTGTCGGACACGCAGGTCAAAGGGGACATGCACCGTTGGTGTGGGAGCAGTATTGCGGGTGCAATACTGCCATCTATGCTCACACCAGCGGCCGACAATGGTTGGCGCCAGCGAAAGGCAGTGGAAAATTACCAAAGATCACGCCACCAAAGAACATCACGCCACCTGAGTACAGTCCCGCCAAAAGGTCAGCCAGTGACCTATATAAGGAGCGCCGCAGCAAGGCGCGAGGCAGTTGCTTGACGACGAGTCAGAGAAGCACCAAGTGGGAAAAAAACACAGCGAGTGAAACAATTAGTGCAGCGAAACGTGAAGTGTCAGGAGTGCAACGGAGTCAACAATTGGAGTTCCAGCAAGCAGACACAGGAGCGTCGACCATTGAGTGATACTGTGCATCACTCAACCACGGCAAATAGTGCAGGACACTGAGGTCCTGAAATTGGTAGCCCATCAAGAGCCTTGCCACGCGAGAATTCCAGTCACGGCGGAGCCGGACTGACATTCGAGCGAACAGGTGATTGAGACGCAACCAACGAAAGGCCGCAGTGCCACGGCGAGTGCCGAGTTTCGCTAGATAAAATTCCAAAAGTGCAATAAATAAAACTAAAAGATAATCATACAAAAGAAATATATTGTGTCGTTAATTTCCGCAAGCGCAACGTATATAAATTCGTTGCTCGAACTCACAGATCGGCTGAGTTTTAGCCCAGCTATAACCACCGAACTGAAAGGTTCGTTACAACTTGCGCCATCTATGTGTCAATATTGTTGGTTGGTGTACGTGCTAAAATTATGGGAAAATGATGTGTAAAATTCCCCAATTTTTGTAAGATACAAAAATGAAAAAAAAACATTGTTTTGATATAATGTCGGAAATATTAAAAGTTCTTATTAAATACTTAAGTATTTTCATATATATTTTGGAGGTTTAGCTTTAAATTCGGAACAGTTTCATCAAAATATTATTCCATCTGAAACACTCTAACTTGTTAAAAGTTGTTTTTGTCTACAATTTTGCAATGTTTGATTATTAATACAACAAATACTTAAATGAACACCGACAAAATATTTCAATATGTAATGCAAACACGTTATGAAAACAATACCCCGATCTGATGGCTCGGCGGGTAGGGGTTTTGGGCAGCGCATGGAACGTATTTGAAATTGGGTGTGTCCCTAATGCGGCACTGAGGCGAAAAGTTCAACAGGCTGCACCACTAAATCAACAAAGAGAAAACCACAAAATGCCGATAAGGGCCCATATCATACATAGACCCAGCTCACCCATCCAGGACAGGAAGCCAACTGACCCCCATATAGTAAGTATGTATATAAGTATGAATATCCATTGGGACCGGGGGACTTGGACTGAGGCAAGCGACACACCAGCTAAACAAACAAATGGCTCACATTAAAATGAACGGCAGCAAAAATGTGGAAAATTTGTTTACGAAAACATAGTATGAGCAGAAGAGGGAATAGGAAAAGGAGCAGGGGCAGGAGCACAAGCGAGAGCAGGCGCAGCAGCAGGGGAGCAACAACTCGGCCACTTTACAGGCTTCAGTTTTGTTGCTATTTGGCTGGCTCAAACAAGCAGGGGTAGGCCCCACCCCTCCCCGGAGATCCTAGGGGTTGCTGTCGCTAAATGCGGCCTCCAAAATGGATATGCGTTGACAACAACGAATAGTATTTGTTGTTGTTGTTGTCATTGTCCGCCGAATGCACAGTAAACATGCAAGCGAAGGCAAAGCGAAGCATTTCGGGTGCAAAGTTGGGGAAACTATGTCAACGTTGCTCTGGCTACCCAATGTACAATAGTAGTTCCACCTTAATTGGGGCTGTGGTTCGCTCTGGTCTCTGGACTTGTTTTTTGGGCCCGACATGCCTCAGCTCCTCTACCATTAAATGGATTTCACTGTTGGCGTCGTGCAATTTAAATAGCTTATCAATTTTAATACTCAATTATGG
The DNA here is from genome assembly GCA_035042185.1 of Drosophila kambysellisi. NCBI lineage: Eukaryota > Metazoa > Arthropoda > Insecta > Diptera > Drosophilidae > Drosophila > Drosophila kambysellisi. The sequence goes on from JAWNLS010001251.1 coordinate 10,278,221, forward strand.
CAGATAACAGAAATTTCGTTTCCGCCCAGTCTTAAATAAATACGTTTTTTGCGCGACCCGCCCATATCCGGGCAGTTTTTCAATGTACTTCGCGTGTCGCCAATTTAGGCTCACAAATTTACAACATATACTAAATGTTTAATGATTTTTCTACATTTTTCTTTAGGCTACTTTGTCTTCTTACAACGATTTTTTTGCAGGTTGCTGCTTAGGATAGGTTGCTGTAATGGCTGACTTGTCCTCGAGCAGAAAATATGCTGCATACTTTTTAGGGCACATGCAACGAAAAGAACCGTTAACATCGCAGGGAAATGGTCTATCCAGTTGCATTCAAAAAGACACTTTGTAGTATGGAACCTGTACAATCAATCACATATAAAGTAATAACTAATTGAAAGCTTCGCAATACATTTTTTCATTCTACTATTATTGTGGGACCAATTATTTACAAGTCCATTGCATACTTGTGGGCTTTAAAATAATTATGCTGGGAAAAAGTTTTGGAAAACTAATTGCATACTTTTAGGCTATGTTAGAAATGGGAGCGCCTAAATCCATACAGATTTTTGAACAAGTGGTTAATCTAATCATAAAGTTTCTTTAACCTTAGAGAGTTAATTCAGAATCATTAACTTAAGATCACAAACTTAATTCAATAATTGAAATAAAACACATGTCTAATCAAGAATTAGTAGCTTTCAGTGCTTTAGAAAATATCCACTCCCTCTGTAATAAATATGTTATAAGTTTAATAATAGAAACTGTAATTTTTTTAGTACTCTCATTCCAAGATTTTATCCTTTACTTTACTATTTGTATTTTTACGTGTCAATAATATTGGTGACAATTAATTGAATCTAAAGGTATCCACAGCCAGCCATAAAAGTAGCGTTTTTAACGACTTTGGCAAATAAATTAACGGGCCTTTAAAAGAAAATAAAAGTAATCGAATAAAATAAAACTTAAGCCTAATGCTGACTGTCATTTTATGGATGCTCAAAAGCAAAAGCTGCGAATTGCGAGTGGCAATTGTTGTTACTTAAAAAAGGCCAACTCCATTTGGTGCTTTTGTTTGTCTTATTTTATTTGCGCGTGCTGCATTCGGGTCTAGGGTAGTTAAAGTTTATCTACACTCATTTGGCGTGTTTGTGTTTTTCTACCCATAAACCTACTTTACGGCCACATAAGTTAATAAACTGTTTGCTGTTGTTGTTGCCCTTTGTTTCTGTTGCTGCCTTTTGTTTGCAATATCGATTTTCTATTTTATTTCACTTAATGTTTTCAACGGTTTCCCAATTTTTCAATCAGATACAAAAGCAACTAGCAAACATTTGTAATACTTAAAATAACCCTTAAGCCAATCAGCAATCCAAATCAAATTAAGATGTTTAATAATTAAACTAATTATTAGGCTGAAACTCTTAAGATATCTTATGATATTTAAAACTGACTAAATACCAGAGTTTTAAAATTTAAAAGTAACAGAAAAGTGCTAAAAAAAAATAGTCAACACAAATCATGGCCTCCAAACAGTTGTTGTTTTTGTTGAATGTGTAGCTGGCTGTGTTTGTCTATTTTTGAAACAGCAAACAAATTATGAGAATGAAAACAAGCGACTTACACCTACACTATACTATATACTGAAAATTGGTATGTATATCGTATATACAGTCAGTGACACACTCGTGTATAAAATGTATTGTACTATCTATAGATTGCTTAAGTATTTTGTGATTTTTCTTAATCATCATAAATTTGAGTTAGTTTTACCGAGACATTTGGCAGTTGGCCACCAACAAGACGACAAGAACTTTCCCAACCGACGGAAACATCAATAAATTAGAAATGTTAAACTCAATGGATTTTTTAGGTGGGCGTCTTGCAGCGTCGCAAGGAGTGGGAAGGGGGGGTTGAGGAGATGAGGACAAGGCCCCCAAACTTATTGTCTGCGTGTTGCGGCATCAGAATATGTGCGTCTCCTTGGTTTGCCTGTTGCCATAATTCTAGGCATTTAATGGCCGCCTTCTGCTCGAATGGCATTGAAGATACCGTGGCCCAAGCTCTGAGTTATGTGCTGGGGGATGCAATGGAATTTTAAAGTGGGTGTGGCACACCCTACCGTATGGTGGATGATTCCCAAACGGATGCTGCGCATGACGCAAATCTAAGCATTCGGTTTTTGCAAGGGATGCACAGCCATTTTGTAATAATACATTTATATATAACCCTATGGGACATTCGCAGATGTTTACCATTTTATTTTGAATGTACGTTGCTAAGTGAGGAAGTGACTCCACTACGATATTCATAATTCATTAACTGATTCATCAAGTTGATAGCATTGTACACTAAAAAATTAACAATTTGCTGTCTAATAAAACAGCAAGGAGTCAACCTATCCCCGCCCCCTCATTTCATAGAATGCCGTTGAAATAATAAAACATAGTCATAGTTCGTGTCTAAATGTAATTTAATAAATTAGTGCTTATGCACGTTGTTGAGTCTCCGTTTTATGAAAATATTTTTCAACTCATGTAGCAGACAACATACATACAGTGTCTCGAAGCATAATTCGAGCAGTGCCTAGCAAAAAATTTAAAGTGCTATAAAGTTTAAACAAAGAAAAATACGGAAAATGCTTAAATGCCAATTTGTTTAATGTTATATCACATTTTAAAAGGAAATTTAGTTTTTATTAAAATATTAATTAATTAATTAAAATAACTAAAAACTGAAAACATATCCAAAATAAATATTGAAGCATAATTCGAGCAGTTTTAAAAAAAGTGAAATATTTGGCGTATGAAAGCTTAAATAAGGATTTTAATACTTAGTATGATATCCTTTAGCCTTAACAACTTCCCTTAACCTATTATTCATGGAAGATACCAGCTTCCGGGTAGTTTCTGGACTGATCCTGCTCCACTCCTCCAGCAGAGCATTTTGGAGATCCTGTTTGCAGGATATGTTGTGTTTCCGGATGTTATTTTCCAGCAGAGCCCACAAATTTTGAAGAACATTAAGATCTGGAGACTGGGCCGGTGGAATTATGATGTGGGGACACTTCGATCTAAGCCAGGACTGTACTATTCCAGCCTTATGCTTGGGGTCGTTGTCCTGGTAGATCCGGAAAGTACGTCGGTTTCCAGCTTCTCGGCACTTTGGAGTTAATTTTCCTTTAGTATATCGATGTACACATTCTTGTCCATTATTGTTCCAAAAATCACAAAATTTCCGTCGCGGGCTGCAGAGATAGATGCCCATACCAGGACACTTCCTCCGCAGTGCTTGACTTTTGCCTTTATGTTTTTGGGACTCAGCTCAGTATTGGAGTATCGCCACATATAATTCCATCCCTTCTGGCAAAAAATGTTGAATTTGTACTCATATCCAAATATGACTGTGTTCCAGAACTCCAAATCCTTGTCCAAGTGGATTTTGGCGAACGTCATCCTATACCCTGTATTTTAGCTTTAACAAATTTCTTTTTCCGTTGTTCTCGGGCATTAAAGTCATGGTTTCGCAGAACTTGGAGCACAGTTCCCATACTGAACTTTTTCCTTATTTCATCCTGCACCTATTAAGTCAGTTTTTGAGCCGATAGCTTAAGATTTCCCCTTGTTTTAATGATGATCCTTGGCTCGTCCTGCTTGGTGAAAATCGGGTTTGGTGCCATTCCGCCCTTGTCCTCTGTCCGATTTTCGTCGACGAAACTCCAAATGATTCAGAATACAGTTGAGGTGCTCAGATTGACCATTTTAGCTATTTGGCGATATGGATATCCGATTTTTAATAGTTCCAGGATGATTTTCCGTTGATCAATAGTAGTCCGTTTTCCCATAGTCCTTGTTGGCTCGTTGCACCCGAAATGCAGGAAAAAATTAAACTGACTACTGAGGATTGGTCTATTTATACCGAAAATATTCAACTTTAGGTAAAAATCTAGGATTTATGGCACCCAGGTGTCCATAATGTAACTGTTCGAAACATGCGTCGACCATAAAAAGAGGTACTTTTTTGCATAACCCTACCTAGCAGGTGGAAAAACCACAGTTTATTAGGGTCATATATTTATTTTTGTGGTTAATAAATGTACCTGCCATTGGTCTTTGGAATTTTTGAAAAATATTGAATAATGAGTTTATGACAGGTAATTAAATTTTTTGCTAGGCACTGCTCGAATTATGCTTCGAGACACTGTACATATACTAGTAATTAGCACCCTTGGTATAGTTGTCCTAGTTAAATTGATTGCTAAGTTCTGCGTTTAAGCTTAAGAGGATATATAAAAATGTTCAAAATAAACCTAATCATTGATTAACAAAACTAAGCGAAACATTAACAAACTGGCAACATTTTTACGACAATAAGTTGACTGGTTGCGAGCTATATTTGGAATATAAAGCTATTACTTTCTAATTTCAAAATTATATACTTTCTAAAATAAACTCACAATAATTGTTATTTATATCTACAATATAAATTTTATATATAGTAATAAATATAGTAATTGTAGGTATATACAAAAAATAAGCATATTAAGGCGCAAGCTTCTATGCATGTTGCAGGCAAACGTCATCGTGTCACTCACAACTAACCAACACGCCAGCTTATCCCATCCTCTTGTCCAGCACATTTAACACACCCACACACACACACTTACACACATACAGTCACACACACTCTTATTCACAGAGCGATATGAAAGCGACGCGCCGCCAATTAACGTAATTAAATGATGCGCACATAGTGGAGCATAGCAAACACTTGACTACTCCTAGTGGAGGACTAAACACCCCACCCCTCCACACATAGACACACAACAGTACAATAGCACAATGGCACACTGGCACACTCACTGGGTGTGTGTGTGTGTGTGTAATGGGACATCCTTTGCTTAATTAATTTGGGACATGACATTTTGTTCAGTTTTCGTCTTGCATTTATCGTTTATGTTGTTGCTATCTCATTTAATGTTTCAATTGGGAGTTGGGGGCCAACTTTGCAGTCGTCCATGGCAACATCAAGGAACCAATCAACAATATAGCCCCACATACAACGACAACGACAACGACAATGATCGGTCGATTATGTCACAGGATGTACACGGAAGCCGCACAACAAAAAACAGGAAACCAACAAAGAGTCGCTGGCAAAAGTAAAAGCTGAAATGCAAATAAGCAAATAAGCAAATGTAATGTAATAAAATGTGTGTCATTAAGCAGCCATAACTGTCATCGACTAAACAAAGTGGATCCTTGGCCAAAGCCCAACTCCATTGAAGCGATAACTCTGCAGAGGCAACGCTGCGTATACGCAATTTCTAAATGCTAAAAATATTCACATTTGTAAGGCGCAATTAAAGCCAAACACTTTTCTAAATTTCCCAATGGAGTCCACCCCTTTCTGCCCCTCCCACTAAATGCGTATGTTGGGAATTAAGCGTATTTGTTCAACTTTTATTTTCACTTTGCATGACCCAAAATTATGCTAATCTGGCTAATCGGGCATTCTGGCCAAAATTCGTTTGTGCAGCTTACATTTCAAATAATATGAAGCTAACGAACTGCTTTTTGTGGCTACACATTTAATTACCGCTATTTGCTGGATGTTGCCAGTTCTAGGGGGTCATTAAGGACGCAACGACTCTCTCTCTCTCTCTCTCTCTCTCTCTCTCTCTCTCTCTTTCTCTCTTTGTGTGCCCTTGCAGCAACGGGCACATTCCATAATTTTTATGTGCCACGCACTAATTAAACTAATTAAGGCAATTTCGCTAGCACTTAAAGAACGGGCTAAGTCCAACTGTGAGCTGGCAGGAGACACCAAACACCCAACACCAAACACCAAGCAGCAAACAGCAAACACCACGTGTCCATTGGAAGAATACGATTATTATTATTTTCGAAGAGCAATTTTCTAAAACCCATCTACGCTGACATGACCTATTTTTGGAAGACGATTCATCATTCACAAAATACAAGCACAGGGCACAGGGTCAACAACTTCAACAAGGTTGAAAAACAACGAGGAGGAGCTCCAGCGGAGCTCAGAAGTGCCGCAGAATATGCAAAACACACGAAATAAATTCAAATGCGTTTTGCTGGCGTTTCTCGTAAATGTATGCCAACTAAAATTAATTACAGGCAATAACGTCATTCCTGTCCGGCTGTGCTTTTTGCCAGGATCAAGCGGAGACAGACGACAGAGCGAGCCAGTTGGTCGGCATTTATGGGCTCGACATTTGCCAAAAACAATCGGACCTCAGCCCGGCGACAGAATCAAGCTGAATTACGAGCTACGCCAAATAGAAATAAATGCGACACACTTTTAGGCGCCGCAACCAGAAGCCAGTTGCCAGAAGCCAGTTGCCACAAGCAGCAAAACAATTGCGTGTATTTTGGCGATTAACATGATATGCGGAAATTTCTGTACTGCAACAAAGCACACATCAACACACACACACACACACACACACACGCACACACACACAACAAATGCAAATACTTTAAGTGTAGTATTCAACTGCGCATGAGTCGCACAGGTATACCCAGTACTCCCCATAAGTATGTATTCGTTGTTACTTCTTTTTTTATACTTGCTTTTCTTTTGCGAATAAAAATTATATTGCACGACCCGTTCTCTATATACACACATACATATGTGAGTTTGTGTGTGTGTGTGTGTGTCAGAAAACTCAGTTGTTGAAGGGAGTCGAGAGACTTCGTGCCTGGACATGCGACGTCATGTCATTCAGTCGCCTCAGCTCTCATGGGCAGCCAAGTTGGCACAGGAACTAAGTGCTTAGTCTCCTATAGGGTGTGAAAAAGCTTAAGCAAATTATACCAATTTAATGTAAATTATAAAAAACTAAACAAACTAAATAACTGGAACTCTCTTCAATTTCCATGTGACTTGGCTGTAAACTTGAAATCGATTCAATAATTTATAAATACCAGGGCTGAAAAGACAAAATAATAATAGTCATAATGTCGATTTGTGTAAACTTTTCAATTGAAAGGCAATTGAGCAATTTGAGCATAAAATTAGCATACTTTTGAGAGTATTACAAAAATCGGTTAAAATATTATTTTATATAGCAAGCAATATGTATATAAAATATATTTTTATAACCTTGCGAATTTAAGACAAGACACATTTCACTTAAATACTGAAAAATATTATGACAAATTTTAAGCAAATTGCTGCCAAATTATGCCACAAAAACTTCTGAAAACAATGAGCAAAGCCTAAATTTAAATTGTGAAAATGAAAAGCCACACAGCTTAAAAAACGATAATAAAAAAGAGAAAAATAAAACACCAGCAAATATAAAGCCAACAACAACAACTAAAACAACACGAGAAATACCAAAAACTAATCTACGCTAATAAATTTTCAAGCAAAAAGAATTTTCCGCGCAAAAAACCAAAATATGTATGAGTAAAAAGTATTTTTTTTTTCCAAAATGAATTTGAAAAGACGAACTAAGAGATTCTTCTAAACGGTATGATGAAATCACTTCAAGAAAATATACGAATGGGCTTCCTGGTTATACAAAATTCCAGTTAACGAACTGAGTAATTTTGTCAATTGTACGCTTTATGAGGTGAGTAAAGCTTTTATAAATAAATTAAGGCAGCGACATTTTCTGGCTTTTCACTTTTTCGCCTGCTGTTGTGAAAAATGTGGGCGTCTTCTTATTGCATTTCATGTGAGGTGTCGTATTTTTATATTTTATTTGTTTTGTTGTTAAATTTCTTAAGTGTTTAGAGATTTATAGTCGAGCCCATAAAATCTTCTGTGTGTTTTTCGAGCATTAAAATATTTGAATAAAAGCTCAAAAATTAAGTGTAAAGAAGCTAAAAAAAATATATATAACTAGTTGTGGTTAGTTTCTATTTTTTAATGCGAGCGCAGGTGAGGGCTAATTAAATGCCATCTAATGCCAGCTACCAAAGCATTGTGCAATTTTATGAACCATATAAAATTAATTGCTCTGTTCGTGCAATCTATACTAAACTTGAGAGGGGCCAGTGATCATATATCATGTGCTTTATGAATTTTAACGGCAATTTCCTAACAAAATACAAAAAAATATAAAAACGAGAAATTATCGCGGCTCGATTTGCTCGTATAGCAGTCATCGTTGAATCACGAATCCACTGGCTACAAAACTACAAGCTTTTACTAAGAGCGACAGTATAATCTCATTAGCTCTATCTAAGCCGCATCTTTCGAGCTAATCAAGCGTCGACAAGGGAGGGGACGGGAGTGGAGAAACAGCTGTTGTAATGCCAAGCGCTCAACCGGTTAATCTCGCACCAAAAGTCAGGTGTCTTTGGAAAGAATGCTTGAACAAAATATTTTTACATAAAAAGCAAATCAACGGCTAAAATATAATAAGAGCCGAAAAACAACAGGCCCAGTCAGCAAGCAACCAACAACACCAACACCAAAAACAACAACACCAACAACAACAACAAATATTAATGTCAATAAATTAAGTCAACAAAAGTGACCACGAGAGCGGCGGCGGTCGGGCAATAAAGACAACTACTATTCGCGGCGATCGGTTAATCGGGGCGGTCCGCAGCTCTAGAAATCGGAACAGGTTTTTCTAACAGCACGCAGACAATGAAAATTAAACCTCAATTTAGATTCAACGGTCCGAATTCGTTCGCATTCGAGTTCAGATTCAGATACAGATTCAGATTCATCTGCGATCGCCTCACAGTCTCACTGCCTCTTTGGGTTTCATTTGTAGCGACAAATTTACATTCTGGTATGTTGGACAGACGGACAGACGGACGGACGGACAGACTGGCAGCACCTTCTCCTTCTCTGCTTCTCGCTTTGATTTCACCTGCATTAGTATCGGCAATAAAGTTGCTTTACTTAATTTATTCTAATTGCTTGGCGCGCTGCCTCGAAACTGATTTCCAGTTGGCAAACAACAAACAGTTGCAACACTCTTAGCCATTGGCCATTGGAAGGCACTTTAGTTCAATTTTCAGATTGGAACAGTCGTAGCTATAAACCTAAAATGATGCAAAACGATAATTTGCTTATTAGTTGACTGACTTCTTTTTATATAGATAGCTATAAACTTTATTCATTCAGATGATCAAGCATTCATAATTATACAAACACTTTAGATTATAGATTTTTTATCGACTTCAATATTTGTTGAGGGTATCAAATAGTCAAACACTCTCTCTCTACGAAAAAATAAATAAATTTACATTCTTTGTGCCCAATTACGTAGTCTCCAAATGCAAATCAATTCTATCGAATTCCGTTGCGTTCGATTTAAGCCAATCCATTCCTATATATTTACATACATACATATATATATATAGAAAATCAAACGGAACAGAACTTTGTATCTATGTAAGCTATGTGAGTGAATCTGGGGTAAATACATAAAATGAATTCAAATGGCTTGATTGGACAACTAATCAAGTCTTGTATTCTTTTGACCACGCATAGGTAGAGGTATCAACAACAATTTCAATTGATGTAAAGTCCAATTTATGGCCATATACGAAAATATTTCTCAAAATTTATTACCTTGCCAAGAATGCGAGCTGAGCGCAGGCGCAATCGCACGTGCTGTGGCTGACTTCCAAATTAATTGTTATGACGAAAGGAGTTTTACAATGTGTTGGTGTTGTTGCTGCTGCTGTTGTTGTAAAGCTAAACACAACACAACACAACAAAAAACAACAACAACAACAAGAAAATACTATGTCTTTGCACAGTAAATTATTATGACTTTCACGCCCAAAGCAATATTTACAACGTCACACGACGAATGATTAATAGCCAGCATGGAAATATATATATTCCTTTCCTGGCTTATGGATACTCTAGGTTAGTTGGATACTCTACTCTCTACTGTTGGCCATCTGCCAGATATTATGGTTACGTTCATTGTAATTATGTTGAAAAGCGAGTTGGCCGAAAGCAGAAGCCAATGAACCGCAGAGATGGCAACGATTGCCTGACAACTGCAGATACAGATACTTTTTTGTCTATATGTATGTATCTATAGGCTCTCAATTGTTGTTATTGTTTGTTGCCTATGCTTAATATTATGACAACATTCAATTGCTCATGTGACGCATGAAAGTCGAGCAGCCTCCGCATGTATCTCAGTTGTATCGGAATATCTGAGAGTATCTCCAGTGTCAATGTATCTCGATAAGTAAGTATCTATTGTGAGCATATAAGCAGAGGCTCTTATGTATCTATGCCACTCAACTTTGCCGGCCCTTTGTGAAAGTGAAAACCTACAAGTGTGTTTCACATTTTGCTGCCTTCAGCCTTCAAAGTTAATACATGACTTACACATAATTGAGTTAGCCAAGTGTCATTGTTGGTATGATACCTAAATGCATGAGTACGTGAAAAATTTGGAAAGTTTGACCGTCATAAATCATATAAATCTAATAGTTACACGCTTATGACAGACAGACCCAGCATCACGGGCCATTAAACTCATATTCCAATTGACATGTCATCATCATCATATGACAATTGGTGATAATGGGCTTAATCAATTTAACAATTAGCACAACATTTCTATTGCCCATCAAATGGGACTTTCTTTCAAAGTCAAAAATAAAATGATCGCTCGTCGAGACCTCAATCGTAAGCCGTTACAAATTCAAAATAACTGAAACGAATTCAGGTAATGCCTTAATAACAAACAGAAAACAAACAATTTCAACTGTGGCATACGAATATACGAATTACACGATAGAAAACCTATCCCCATCAAATTCCAGCTTAAGATCCAAACTCCAGTTACGCATACGCAATTCTCAACGATTTTCTATATGTATATACCTATGTATATGTATTAAGAATTAATGTAGATTTTATGGTGCACATTTGGTTTAGTTTAATGGGGAGTGCAATTGCATTGAATTGAATTTTAATTGTGCACCAAAATAGACAGCAAAAGTCGTTGTAATAAAATATAAAGTCGAACGAGCAATGGACTCGCATATAGAACACTTTGGACTAACGCATAGAAGCGTTTACAAATTCCACTCATTTACCATAAATACAATGCACCATTCGGCGTATATATATATATATATATATATATAAATATATAAAGGTAAAGGTAGCAACAATTTTCCTGTCTCTTCTTTTCTTTATGTAAAACGCATAGATTTGTATTCAGAAACTGACCAAATGGGTCTGAATACGCAATTTATATCACGAGGTGAGGCGCATGGAAATTGTTTGTCACTTCTTTTGTCGACAGGCAATTTTTTAAGAGTAGGCTATCATATAAGGGGAGTCCCCTTTAATTTAAAAACATGAGAATTGAATTTGAACAAGACTGGAGCAAAAATGCACAATCAGTTTTTAATTTCTACTCTTAACTTTTGGAGTGAAACAAGATTTTTGATTCAATTGAATTGGACTCTAAATGCGAATATGCTGCAACATTGTGTAGGGCGCAATAGAGACAAATGAATTCTGTTTTCAGTTTTCAAATGAATTTTAAAATACTGGGCCGTGGCATACAAGCTAAATAATTGATATGCCAATGCAAACACACTCAAACAAACAGTTACAGTTGGAATAGTTCAATGAAATGTTAAATGGATCTGCTCGATGTATTTAACCCAAAATGCTGTAAGTATACATACATGTACATAAGTAAACCGCTTACATTTAAGCAAACAATTACCATATTTAATTAGAGGTAAATGGGCCAGAAGATCACCGTTGTCAAACAGTTGAGTTCGGTTGATATTGCCACAAATGGTGGCATTGCATTTGTAGAAACAACATGTCTGTATCGATGTGTACGTTTTTTTGTCGGGATGCTTTCGTTTTTTGTGGCCCAAAATACGGCATAGAAAAAAACATTTTTGTGCATTTGCCAACGAGAGAAACTGAAATCAGTGAAATTACGTTGAAAACGAGTCACATTTCAAAGTTGACACTTCAAACGCAATGCTGCCAAGTTTTTTAAGATACCCAACGGCAGCAGAACACTCTGCTAGGTGGAGATGGGGACCCAAAATGCTAGCTATGCACGAACCGAACTGAACCGAACCGAACCGTACCGAACTCGTAAGCATTTAATTTTGGCCTTTATGTCGAGCAAATGGAATCAAGAAAGACCCAAACAATTAACAGCAGATAAGCGGAAAAGTCATTTGACGTCCCATTGTTGTCTCCGATGCTGCTGCTGATGCTGTTGATGCTGCTGATGTTGTTATTGTTGTGATTGTTGTTGTCGAACTACTTAAATATTTTAGTTTTGAGAAAAATCAAAGCAGAGCAGGCAGGCAGCCCGTCAGCCAGTTCAATGACCAAAGGCCCGGGTCGCTTTCAGCTTTCATCAATGGTCGCGCTACATTGGCCACAAGGCGACAACGACAACAACAAAAACAACAACAGCAACGACGGCGACGCTCTGTTAGATATCAGCCTGAAGCACAGATACAGATACAGATACAGATACAGATTCAGATTGAGATTGAGATACATATGCATGCATGTACATATGCAAATGTTCAAATACGCATGTAGCTGTACCACTTCCACTTGCACACTTAGAGGAAAAATACAGAATATTCGTACTTAAATCAAGTACAGTCAAGGTCAAAATCATAGAAATCTATGATTGTTTCGGAACTGTTAAGTTTGGCTCTTCTCAGCTTAAAAATGTCAAATAAAGAACTGATTACTTACAGTACGCTTTAAGTTTGTATTTTAAGTTCTTAAATTAATGCTAAAATCATATTACATCTATCAGAGATAAAAACTAGGTAGTTTGAATTGTATGCAAAGCGCTGCTTAAGAACATCTCATCAATTTTTAAGTTTAAATTCACGTAAATGATGAACTTGACTTTCGTACAGGGATTTTCTCTGAGTGTGCGTACGTGTGTTTGTGACTGGCACTCACATGCTCATCAGCTGCATCGCTTGACGTTTTTCTATGGCTTGCCAGAAAAGAAGAAGAAGAAGAAGCCGGCAATCGACAATCGTCAGCCGCAGCAGCAGCAACAGCAGCAACAGCAGCAGCAACAGCAGCGACAGCAGCAGCAGCAGCAAAAATGTCACACGCAGCCGCCGCATTTAGTTCAATTACATTACAAAAGGCAGCCGGAGCCAGCATGATGCACACAGCAACAGCTACAGCTACAGATACAGATACACATTTATTTTTTTATTTTCTTTTTTTAAGAAAAGAGCATTGGCAAAACAAACCAAAGCAAACGCTTCAAATCACTGAAAAAATTGCTGTTGCCCGTGTTTTTGCGCTTTTAGCGATCGACTCGCTATATTCTGTAAATTTTTACCGTTGACATTCTATTGAAAAGTATTTGGGAATCGTAACGAAGCATCCAAATGTATCTGTATCTGTGTATCTCTTGCTGGGTGCACAACATATTTTTGTAAATATATCAGAGGATTGATCGGCATCGCCCGCTGCGTCATCAGTAAACTAATGAAAATGCCTTACCCCTTGAGTCATTGCGACTCGTACTTTGTCCATTCCCATTTGAAGCTACCATTATTTACCCATTACATTAACATGACTAGCTGCCAACTGGGGAAACGGTAACTAACTGATTGGTCCAACCTAACGACCACTTAGTCATAACCTGTTACTGAATTTTATTGCAGCTTATACTTTTCATTTTTTATTTTTCTAAAAATACAGTTTTTAATTTCTCAATTATAGTCTTCTGACCAGCTCAAGCCCAACGGGCTGATTAATCAGTTACGACACATAATAACTGCTAAATTTAATATGGAATATATATAGGGATTTTTAATGAGAGATCAGAGTCTAAGTAACGCAATACTTATGTGTATAGCTATATATTTTATATACATATGTATATTTGGATGTCTGTCTGTATTTAAAATATGCCACATTTCATTTGAATTTGACAGTAGAGCAGTATTTTTTTTTTTTTTTTCATTTTGTGTTTCACTGCGGAACTTGTGGCCATAGTTCAGAAAATGCATGCAAAATCCGAATGTGATTACGAATACGATTGCGAATACATTCGTAATGCTGACTGCAAGACTTTTAATGAATAGCACATGAATTGGCACAATCGAAATGCTTCATTAGTTTCGACCCTGGCATAATGCTGCGCATCCAATCAGCTGTTGGAGCCAAGTCCTGCCAAAGTCCGGCATCTTCCGGTTCTCCTCTAGGCCGGGCCAACAAAACACCTGCAAACTGGTCAGGCGAGTCTCTCTCGCGGCGTATATTAATTCCATTACACGCATGCACTAATGTGCAACAAGTTGCAGTTGCTGTTTCCCTTAATACCCTATGCTCAGTTGCAGTAAGCTACATTTGCAATAAAGTTTCACATTTTCAACAAATTTTAATAACAGATAAAAGTTGGATTTTATCAAAAAAAAAAACAAATTATCGGTTTAAAAACTAGAGCTACACAATTTTATAGCTATCTATTTTGTATCTCTTAAATGCTTATGATTAAGCTAAGGTATTCAAACTTCGTCATGCGCAATGTTGGATTTTTTCTTGTTTAATATGCAGATTGTGTCGCTGACTTTAATTCTTTGCAACATCGTCGATCATTTCGCTGGTTGGCGTCTGTCTTTCGGTCTTTCTGGCTGTCTGTCTATCTGACTCTGGCCGCCCGGCTGGTGGCATGCAACGTTTGCGCGTTGCAGAAAAGCATGTCGTACAAGCGTTGTCGTCTTGTAAATCTGCAACACACACAAGCAACATGCAACCAAACATCGACAACAACAACAACTTCAGCATCGATCCAGCCGTGGCAAGGTGGCGAAGAGAATGACGCAGTTTCCTTCCACAAATTTCCTTGGCCACATTTTTAATTAAAAAAAAAAAAAAAATACAAAAAACTACTTGCAGAAATATGCCGTGGAGCAAATAAATTGCATAAAAGAAAAATAAAACTCTGGAATAAAATGAATAAAAGGCAACCAAAATAATAAAAAGCAATAAAGGACAGATGCTCATGAGGGCAACGACGATTAAATGCCCTGGACAATTTCCCATAAAAATAATCGAAGGAATCAAACTTTCTCGGAATGTCATCAAATTCGACTTAGTTTCATATTCAACATTTTAAAATTTAATCATTGAATATCTGAATAACAAAGCCAACCTATAGCGAATACATGTATGTATGTAAAAACATAATATAAATCGACATCTCACCTTACTGATTTCTGGGACCACACGTATTTCACAACATATTGAATATACCCCGAGAATCTTATATAAATTGAAATTTTAGTCTGCTGCTGCACATGTTCAGCTGTGACTATGGGACTTGTTGGTGGGTTTGCGATGGCGCTGTGTGGGCTGATACCGATTGCTATCTATCGATAGTTAATCGCAGCTGGTCAATGATTATTAATAGGCCAATAAAAAGTATCAATAATTGGTTATGGAAACTAGTTAAATACATTTATTTAAAAATATTTTTTAATGGTGCTATATTTCTTACATTTTCGCACAACAAATTTAAGCGATGTTGAAGTAAATAAAAATCGTATATTTGCGATCTCGATAACTTCTTCGCCGGAATCATTTAAATTAATCAATAATTGAATAAATAACCAACTTGCTTGCCCCATCTCTAGGCATTGAATGCAGACCCCTTCTTCTTTGCCTACCCATTTGGTAAGAGTGTATGAGTGTGTGTGTGTGTGTGTGAGTGTGTGTGTACGGTGTGTGTTTCTCTGTCCGTCTGGCTGTAGATGTCGAGTTTGAATTACGCTTACAGGAATTTACAGATTGCCAACATTAATTTTCATGCATTGTACGAGGTACAAGTGTTCTGTGTTGATATCCACATATTTGCATACTCTACTAATGGCAATTATAGGTTTCTCACATCCTTTGAAACGTATGTGTATTTGTGTAATCAACAGGAGTTGTTGATTAACAAAGAAAACAATATATTTTCGTACACGATTGGATTGCAAATACTGATAAATATATCACTTTTAAATTAATATAGCCAATTATAATTACGTCATGAATTTAATCACTCATTTAAATTTGTAAAATCAGCAGTAGCTGAGTTTCGAACCTCCACTGAATTTATGAATTATCTGCAAAATCACTGTCAATTAATTTTATGACGACAAATAGTTATATAAATATTTTATAAATAAAATAAAATATGCATTTATTAGTTACGTATAAGCCGGAAAGTTGGGAAATGCATTTTGGCTTGTTTGCGCTTTAGTTTGCAACTCCCCGTAATTTCCGGCCAGGAGCATGCGCAAATCTTTCGAGTTACTCTGTTCGAATTTCATCTGGCTGCGGTATGCTGCAGAGTTATGTATGGGGCGTGGTCAGAAATCGTGTACACTTATAGTATATATGTATGTACATATAAATACTTATAAACATGTTCGTCGATATGTATGCATACGTAGTTTGTTATTTTTGTACTGTGGGTTTCCTCTTATCGTTAAGTGCGGGTTCAAATGTTGATAACCCATGACAACAACTCAAGCCGTCAGCAGACACACAAACAGACCTAGACTCGCACACACATTAACATACATAATTTGAACAACAAGCCCAAAAAACCAAATATACCCAAATGGGAAAATCGTTTAAAAATGCAAATGCCGCCACATCGACCAAATAGTATTCAAATCAGTCCATGGGTCGACGTCGTCGACGTCGTCGTCGTCGTTTCCTGGTGCTGCATTTGTCAAACGCTGCGGAATTAATGAACCGCAGCGACAATGCCGATTTGTATCTCATGGATACTGCAGCAATAACAATAACAACAGCAACCGTAACTATAACTATAACTATGAGTACAAAGCATATTTACGGCGGACCTTAGCACGCGTGAAATATTTTCACATGGCACTTAATTTATTTAGCAGGGCTCGGCTTGGACCCCAACCCAGTTTGCCATGTGTGAGCGACCCACGTGGTCACAACTCCAACTGAAACACTGGACAACTGGTCACCTTGTGCTATTTGCCCACACATACAACCCCTCCCTCCCTCTCCCCCCACCCCCCTTACGTTCCTACTCCGCCATAAATATGGGCTTTTTGTGCACAGTGCGCAACGTTCGTTAGTGAGGTTTTTTTATATTTTTCTGTTTTGTTGCGATTTGCCGTCAATTTGTTTGCCAATATTTGACAGGCAGCGTCGCGTATCTCAATAACCCCGCTCCGAGAATTATCAGCATTTATGTTTGTGTGTGTGTGTGTGAGTGTGTTGCACAGAGCCGCAAAAATATTGTTCTATCGATTCATTTGTGACGCGTCGTGTATGCATGTCAAGAATTTATACCTAGGGGTTCGATTAACATTCTATATACACAACTAATCGAAAATGGGTTAGGCTCCTCTGGGATTCGTGTTGTTATTTGAAGCGTTCATGTGTTGGCACTTTTACTGAGAAGAGTACAATTCCATGAACCTGTTAGGCTAAGATTTTCAAGATGTGTTCATTAGGGCAAAGCTGTAACCATTATAACCAATTATATTATACAAAAATTTGTATTAATTTGTATATATTAATATTCTTAATCAACCAAGTCGATATTGTCGTGACTACTATTTTAAGTAATTTATCTGTCATATTAAAATGAATATGAAATTGAGTGTTTAAATTGAAAACGCAAAACTTGTGTTTTTTTTCAAGATAACTTGCCAATTAGTTGCTTTATCATGCTCCTCACACTTAAATCAGAGCTTAAATTAATTAATTAATTTGTGATTTTATAATAAAAAATGTGTGTCGCTATTAGAATTCATAAATATTGGAAAGCTTGTCACGTATAAACTCAGTTACCACGTGTCTGCTGCCAATCAAATGGGACTGAGAAGTGTGAGTTGGATCTTGTATACACATATATATATATATATATATATGTATATGTCCACAAGTCTGGCCATCTCCTCACTATTACACATTCACTTTGGTATATAAGTATATTGCCTATATGGTGTCGTTCAAATGCGTCACTTTAAAATTATCGCAGACTTATTTACTCAGCGTCTAACACACAATTGTCGCTGTAATCAATTTCAGAGCTGTCACTTTGACACTTGAGCGTTTATTCTCCACTTCTTGTCTCGAAGTATAAAAACATATAGACAAGCACACGTTCATACTCTATATCTCTCTATATAGTACTCTATACTTTAGCTTAGCTGTGCCAAATGCCGTAGACAATGCGTCTGTTGCCCCATTTAAAAATATGCACCAATACACACACACACACACACATATCTCGTACTCATTTATGTACTTAATGCATATGTGTGTGTGTGTGTGTTTCTACTCTTGGCATTATGTATTTATCATAAAAAACATTTTATCGCTTCCAGTTTGGTTTCTCCTTTTGTTGTTGTTGTTGTTGTTGTTGTCTTGTTCTGCTAATATATAGTATTTGCCGTTAGGCCAAATATTTGTTCATTTGTTTGTTTGTTTGCTTGTCGCCTGTTCGAGTATTTGTTATTTGTGTGCACTTTGTAGGTGGCTCACATTTGCCTCTGCTGTCAACGCTGTTATCTTGTACGGATTCGGTGGCAATCATTGCTAGTTCTATGTTAGCACCTACTACCTACCACCTACCACCAGCCACCTACCACCTACCACCAATGTATCTAGATTCCACAACAAAAGACACATTATTCAAGATGTCAGCATGAAGGTATTACTTCTGAGTTACACGTTTCAGTGTGTCATAAGCTGACAGCTTGAATATTCAACAGGAAATGAGTTGGGGACGGCATTTTAAGAAATTCTTTAAATGTGCAACAGAATACTCTTCAAAGGTTTACAGATATTCTCATATTCTCGATGACCATCCCTCAAACTGAAAGATTCCCCTAAAGTACTCAAGAGCTATAAAACAATCAAAGTATTAACCTTTATTTTCCTCAATATTTCAATTGAAATCTCGAAAGTTATTTATTGATTAGATTTATGACAATTTGATTAAGTTGACATTATTTATTGGTTCCTGGTAATGATTGCCATGGATTATAGGGTATAAATAATATATAATATTCATATTTGTCAGTCACTAATATATTTGTTTGTGAAAAAAATGATCGAAAAAGGAATATATTCTGCAGGTTCCTAAAATTGTTGATTTAATTACACTTCTGAATTTATACTCAGATTACTGAGGAATAAGAACTCTATCACATTTTGCTAGTCAAAAATATTCATTTTTGATAGTTTACTCGATTTATTTGTGTATTATCAAGTTTATAATTGCTGTTATTAATATTCTATTACATTCATGTTTGTGGTCTTATCATCATGTGAGCTGATTTAAGGCTATAAAGATCACCGTGTGAAAAATACCAAGTAATTCCACGACCATATTGATCAATTTTATATTCGCCACCCAAGTAAAGTCCATTCAAATTGCTGTAAATTACAAATGCAAATCATAAGTATAAAAATTCAATAAAACACAGATTTAAATACAGACAAGCAGAATAAAATAGTTCCAAGATATTTGACTATATACATAAAAGTATATATACACCGATGATTGCAACAACCCACCTGAAATGTGTTGTGTGGTACCACCAAGCTCCTGTAAATTCGACAGCCAAGTTTCTGGTGCTGTCCTTGTCATTGTCCCGATCGAATGTGGAGAACTTCGCATTCAGATGGAATCTGAGCCCATCTCCAGCATTGCCTGAATAGTATCCCAATTTATTTAGGCCATATAAATTGGCATCGTTACCGATGGCAAAATCGCTATATTGCGCAAAGCGAGTTTGTCCTTCAAAGTCTGTTAGGTGGATGTAAAGCTCGTGATTTTGAGATGCAGTTATGGCATTCAACTTATCCAGTCCAATAAAGAAACTCTTATCCAAGTCACCGAATCCTTGTTGATAGGACGACCAGTTCCTATAAAAGTTGACGTTGACATCGACACGTCGCTGAATGACCATCCAAGGGGATCCCGCGAGTTGCACATCGCAATAAACCGACATGACGGGTTGACCTTTGGGTTGGATTTGATAGATACCATTCTTCTTAGGTTTGGCAGCTGAACATGATTCAGGATACTTTTTGAAAGGTTCAATGCTCACATTGAGCTCGGCAAACGAAAAAGTCACCCACAACACTGACAAGAGAACGCAGACTAAAGTATTCATTATTGTCCGATAGTTGATAGTCTATGAATGAGCTGATCGAATGTTTTCCCTTATATAGAATACCAACGAAGGCCAACTTATTGTTAAGAAAGTAATCTTAATCTTAATTTATGGCCTTATTATTGCATGTAATGCGTTATTGCAGATTATGAATTTGATAATAAATAAAGGAAATGTCGTTTTACTTAAGGAAAAACCAACCAGCAAAAAAAAAAAACTTTT
The DNA here is from genome assembly GCA_035042185.1 of Drosophila kambysellisi. Lineage (NCBI taxonomy): Eukaryota > Metazoa > Arthropoda > Insecta > Diptera > Drosophilidae > Drosophila > Drosophila kambysellisi. The sequence continues at coordinate 10,298,608 of JAWNLS010001251.1, forward strand.
ACAACTGCAACCCACGGAGATTGGCGGCTGAAAATAAATAACTTAAGAACTAAAAGTGCATTTAAATTCAGGGCATCTTCTTTTGCTTAAGTTTAAGATTTGGTGCACTTAAAATGCCACAAGCATTTCTATAAATTTTATTTTTGGCACACATTTTGTAGTTCTCAGGGAGCAGCCTAAAAAAAGATATGCCACAACCGCTGAATGTGTGTTGAGCTTACTTTTGATATTAAAAACTAAACTAAAACTGAATAAAAACCGCTGATAAAACCATTTTGTGGATGGCAAGTTCAAGTTCTGGTTCTGGTTCGCCACCAGATATCTTTGAGCGTATTATTATTATTATGAGAAATATTAGCAGAATGACGGGAGCGCGTTTCAGCTGCGATTGCTGTCCCTGTCCGCTCATATTATATATCCGTTTGAGTTGCGGCCGATCCGCTCCATATCCAATAACGGTGCCTTCAAGCTTTTGTTATTTATAATCACGACGGCAAAGTGTTGTCGGATCTGTGGCTTCAAGACTGGCGCTTGTAGTGGTAATTTCACTGAATATCTAAATAAATATGTGTATCCCCGATGACTCAATTGGCGCACAATGGCCAACTTTCAAGTGAAGAAATTAAACTCGAAATATCAGATCAAGTTCCCCACAGATTCAACACTCGCTCATTCATTCAGTCAGTCATTCCGGGCAGAACCAGCTGATCCCAGCAGTTTTTTTTTTACAACTCGGATATATATGACACTTGATGGTCATTGTGTGTGCCCCGATACTTTTATTTGATTATACGTACTTTTTTTTTTTTGCTTGTCTGAGAATGTGGTGGGAAAATTTAGGATTGCGGTCGTAGGAATGTTGATTTATATTTGCTGCACACATAAGAAGCGCTTTTTTTTATAACATTTGAAATTATTGCGGAAGTTTCAGCTCGTTTTGTGCACACAAAATATTTATATAATCACTTTTAAAAATGAGCTCAATGCTGATTGGCATATGGGGAGAATTTTCCGAGAACTAAAACCATGTTGCAAGAATAACCGAAGCTGCCAGAGGTAGCAGTATTATAAGAGGATCTCACATAGGAAGTATAATCCCCACTTCTTTTGACCTTTCTGACATTAGTGCTAGATATATTCAAGCATGTGCATATGTGCTTGCCAATTCTCAACTCATATCTTAATGACATCTTTAACACGAGCGTAGATTTATGGAAACACACACACACACACACACGCACACACACATAGACTAGCCACATTGTAAATACGAGTACGCTGAAATTATAATTAACCAAATAAAATTATGATGGATGGAAAATGCGAATAAGCGACTGACGGCGTTAATTGCATACTCAAGCAAAACAAGTTGTAAGATTTGCCAACAAAAATGAAAAATCATTTAACAAATTGAATTTGCATTTGCAAACACACACACACACACACACGTTCTACAAGAGCATGGTGTAAATATTTATATTAAGGCACCTCAAGAGGAATGGCAGTTAGCTACTTTTGCTACTGTGCAATTAACTGAAATTAATTGTTTAACCAGTTTAACCATTGACTGTAGAAAACATCACAAGTGATAAATATTTAATGTTGTCAGGGTAAACTATACGTTTGGGATACGCCCACTTTGGAGATGGTTAAGAGCTCGCTTGAGCCACCCTAATGGGTGGCAGGGGAACCAAACTGGCGGCATTGGCACGCATTTGAAAATGTGCGAGTGTCGCGGCAATTGAAATGCTTTTCAGACAAACTCAAAGCAATTCGAACTGCACTGAAATGTTTTTATAATGAGTTAATAAGCGCACACCTGTTGCCAACAGCAAACCGCAAGTTGCAGCCGCCAAGTAATTAAGAGATTTGCCTCTTGCCCCAGGAACAAATCCAGTTGCAGTCCAAACGCGTTTCACATAAATTACAGCCTTTGCTTTGCTTTGCTTTGCTTTGGGTTGCTTTTGCTTAACTTTGTTTGCTTTTGCCATTTTAATTGCTAATCACATCGATTTGTAATTCTGCGACAAGTAATTTATTTGCCATAACAATTGCCCAGTGTTTGGTTAACAATTGCGCCGCCGCATCCATGGCCAAAGGGGGGGTTGCTTGGGGCGCCAGTAAAATGCTTAAAATGACAATCGCAGAGGATGGGCTGAAAGTTAATGAGTCTGTTGGTCTATGAATAATGCAGTCATTGATTCCACATAATCTCAACTGATTGATTGCATTTCGCAAGTCGAGACATCTTATTAAAATAATGCATATAGGAATAGGCAAGTAAATCTTGGCCAAAAGAAAAATTAATAAAACTCGCATACAATTTTGCAGTTTTCAACGTCTGCTGAGATTCAACAGAAAACAAAAGAATGACAAAAAACAAAAAAAAAACATGGTCCAACAAACGTTTCAGAGACATTCCGAATTTGTTTGCTGTCGAAAATATTACAATTTTCATTTGTAAGTTTTTCGCACGAGCACAAGACAAGAAAAAAGCATAAATGAAATTAAATAAAATAAAAATGACGAAAATAAATTCACAGCATCTAAAAAGATACAGATACAGATACAGATACACACAGCCCACACTGGCTGGCTGATACTTTTTAGGCACTTTTACTAAAAAAGAAAAACAAGGAAAACTACTAAAAACAACAACTTTAGCGCCTAGCTGGCGCAGTTTTCTCAACTACATGCGTGTATTTTTTTTTCGTATTTTCTCGTATTTTTGGCAACACGAACAAAAAATCCAACGAGTTTTCCGAAATGTTTCGCGACTCGTTCTTTAAATTTGAATTTTTTTTTTTTTTTTTTTTTTTTGGTATTTTTGTTCCTTTTTGACATGAATAAAGTAAAGTGCAAAAGCATATAATTTTGAACTTGGCAGAAGACAGTTCGGCTGAGATGAGAGGACACAAGCTGTAATGAATTGTTTGCATAGATGGATGGTTGGAGGCATCTATGTATGTATCTATGTGTGTATGTAGATGCTGATGCAGACGACAACTTTCTGCAATTACATATTTTGTATCTGTATCTGTAAATGTAGTACGGTCAATGCACAGGCGTCGGCGTTGGCGTCGTCGTCGTCGTCGTCGTCGTCGTCACATTTGGCCAGACAGTGAAATTGTTTGCTTTTGTTGTTGTTCCTTCGGGGGCTGACCAGCCACGTCACCATCACCCATCACCCGATGCCCAGCCGGGCCTCGTCGCCGTCGTCGTCATCCATATGGCAAAACTATTTTTAAATATGTTTTAATTATTTTCTGCCATATTCCTTAAAGCATTGACTAAAGTCGCAACCGTCGCCGTCTGATGCTCATCTGCTGCTGCTGCTGCTGCTCCTCTGCTGCTCCTCTGCTGCTGCTCCTCTGCTCTCTGGCTAGCAGTAATTTGGGCCGCCTCAGGCAACATGTGCAACTACTTTGGAGGTTTCTCCATTTGTTTGTGCTATTCGTCTATTTTTTGTATTTTTTTTTTTATTTTTATTTTTGTTTGTATTGCAATTTTTTGCTGGCTGCTACATTGTTGTTGCTGTTGTTGTTTTGGTTGCAAAATACATTAAGTGTGAAGTTTCTGCTTTAGAAATATTATTGTCGCGTCTCTCATAAGTGTCGCAGCTAGCATGTAATTTCGCATCTTTCAGTCAGCGGCAAAAAAGCACACAGAACAGCAAATTTAAGCAATAAATAAAACTAAATCTTAATTCTAAAATAAAATCATAATACATAATACAGTTTAGCAAAATAGAATAGTTTTCAAATACGAATTCTTCTTGCTGTTTATAGATTCAAAATTAAATTTTGGACTACATCTGAAATTAAATTTGTCTGACAAAAATTATGATACATAAAATTAGCTCCCATAATTTTGGACTAAATCGGAAATGTAGATTTTTGTTAATTTTTGGTTACTTACTGCCAAGTTTCTAGAAATTTGAACAATCATAATTAAGTAGAATTTGAACGAAAAAACGTCTGCACTGCTTCAGATCAAAGATCTGAATCATGTTGCCGAGTGTTGTTTTAGACTTTTATAATGTGCATTTCATTTCATGACAATTTTTATACGTACACTCGAATAATATTTTGGTATACTGTCGTATCATTAGTGCGTATATATACATAAATATATATATATATGAATAGGGATGCCGCGCCCAGCAACTCCAACTGCATCTGTGCAGTTCTCCTAGAGTCTAGAGCAAGATAAACAAAGGTCAAACAATATGCCGAGTAGCTGCTGAGTGTGCGTCTCTCTGTCTGACCGACAGTCCGTCCGTCCGCGGCCTTTGTAGAATACAATTTTTCTATTTACCTAACTGGCAGTCGGGCAGCAGCAGCAGCAGCAGCAGTCGCAGTCAGCAGCCAAGTTTTAAGTAGTTTCAGCCTGCTTTTGCCTGTAACTCTGCCTCTGCCTCTGCCACCGCCTCTCTGTCTGCCCGGTCTAGGACAAGTTAGCTAAACAAACCGAGACCGCCGATATGCATATGCTCGCTTTACAGGCTTCTCTTCTTCCCTCCCTCTGCTCAACCGGGCAGCAGGCATCAGACGACATGCGGCAAGCGGCAAGCGGCAAGCGGCAGGCGGCAAGCGGCAGGCAGACGATGCCAATGAAGCGAGAAAAATTACTGTTTGTTGTACTTTGAGTTGTGTATAAGCAGTTGTGGATTTGTTAAGTGAGTTTGTCAACATGAGGCGCGCGCATCGCACCACCAGATACAAATACTGAAATACTGATGTGAGACGGAGTTGTACACTCAAAAAAATCTATGTACATTCTCTGGGATAAGACTGTCGAGAAATGTAGCTAATTTTCCAAAAATTAAATTTCTAAGCAAAGAACAATCAAAATAGTTTATCCTTTTAAATGTACATTTTATTCCCCATTCCCCATTTTTTAAGAAAAGTAAAAAATCTGATATTTGTAGAATTTTATATATCGATTTTATTAATTTATTTATAAGAATAAACTAAATTCGATGGCATAAATATGCATAAATATTTATTTCAAGTGTAGTTAAAAGTTGGAGAAGCTGCTGATGAAGATAGAGAGATACGAACAAGTATCATGGCGTACCGTTAGAGAGACGTTACCTGGAAGCCTCGACTGCAAGTCCAAAATGACCAAGCCCAACAGCTCCAAGCTTCAAGCTCCAAGTATCCAAAATACCAAAAGACCAAGAAAAGCGACTTGAAAGACTGAAAAGATACGAAGCCAGCAAGCATTTTTCTGCAGAAGTCCAAGTCCAAGTCGAAGTCGAAGTCGATGGCGATGGCGATGTCGGTTGTCCATTGTCGGCATGGGGGCTGGTAATTGTAATTGAATGCCAAGCCCGGCATGGTCACAGAGTATTTCTGCTGTTTGCTGCTTAGCCTTGTTGTGTGTGTTTTGTTTGTTTGATTGTTTGCCTGTTTGTTTTTGGCTAGTTTGTCTAGGCGTACATTTATGGGTTGTTGTCTCCGCTAAAAACGGAACCAGACTCGAGACCGACAGCTCTACCTCCCTCTCTCTCTCTCTATGTCTGTCTCTGTTTCGCTCTATCGTTTCCTTCAACTTCAGCTTCAGCTTCTGCTTTAACATCTTGTTCTGCCTCAGCTTCTGCATCAGCTTCAGCTTCGGCTTCCACTTCTTTTAGCAGCTGCTAGACAAGGTCCGGCAATGGCAACACGGCTATGTCAGCAATTACTCATTTATGGCCAGTTCATTTTTCGCATTGGCTTCTATGTTTAGTTTTTTGTCCATTCGCTGCCCCTGCACCCGTTTCTGAAGCTCTCCTCTCTTCATTGATTTATGCATTGGTCGTTAGTGCGTGCAGTTTGTCCACTGCATTCATGCATAAATCGGGCTCCGCGGTCCTCCTCTCGATGCCATTGCTGGCCTTTTGGCGTTCTTGGGTGTCTTCGTTATGTTTTGCTATTTAAAAAGATTACTCGCAATTAAAAGGAGTCCAACAGATCTCTCCGCGCGGCTGGCATAAAATCATCCAGTCCGAGTTGTTTTACTTGGACACAAAATATAAATCTCTTTCTCTCTCTCTCTCTCTATCTATCTATCTCTGTTTCTCTTTAATCGGCCTGTTGGTTGTCCGTTATTCCGTTAGCAGAGTTCAATTGCATTGATAGCCCCATTGGCGTCAAATGCAGCTCGCTCCTGGTTGTTGCCCTGTAAAGCCACACAACTGGATTTCCAGGTGTGCCACTGCCACAACCAACAACCTGTTGCTCCAAAGCACTCAAGGTCTATTTTCATTTAATAACTGTCATATATAATAATAACCGTAAATAACTGTTAGAATTTTCAAAACCATGTTGACCGAAATATTTGCTTTCAATTTTAAATACAATGGGAGGTCACACCTTTATCGCTGCTTTAAAATTACTTTACTTTTGACAAGATTATAACTGACGCAAGACATTTTTTACGGTGTTTTAAAAAAATAGGTTATGCTAAAATATATATACCAGAAATAAATCTCGTATTTCTACATATTTTACGTAAAATAATCATCTTTTAGCTAAGGTGGAAAGGCAACTCTCAGTAAGAGATTATTTTATTTCTTCGAATATCAGTTGACAACAAGATTCATTACGAAATCATTTAAAAATTTAAAATGTGTATTGAATGCGATTAAATTCACATTCCGTGAAGGAAGACGCGCTTCGCTCCCATTTAATGGCCCCGTACACATAAATAAAATGAGCTGCCTGCTCGGGGCTGACCTGGTGATAAGGGGAACCTGCCTTCGACTTAAGTACTTCGATTATTGCTCGCTCGTCCGCCAATCTATCTTCTGGCCGTTAAGTGATCATTTTGAATTTGAACTCTGACCCAGGCTAAGCAACAGTGTTCTGGTTGTGCTTCTGCTTGGCGAGCTTATCAACCTCGGCATTTGTATGAATTAGGTGATAAGGCAAACTGAATTAGTTTTTTTGTTTGTTGTCTCGTCGTTGGCCGCAATCGCATTTCAAAAATTCTATTTTAATAGGGCATTAAAAATAAATATTTGTATTTGATTCCATATAATCCATAGTTTATTTCGTTGGCCCCAACCCAATGTAGCCCACTGAGCCCATACGAAACCGCAACCACAGCGACTTTGGGGTTATCATGCTGATAATTTAATGCACTGCCTGTTTATAACTACATTTCATTTTTAAACATTGTATTTTTTTTTTTATGTTGAGTTTTAGTGTTATACGCCATTTGACACAGTTTGACATAGGAATTTTGTAATTACCCCGACTATTCGTATATTTGATGGACTTATCAGGTTTCGTCTGGCATTTAACCTCAGTCCACGATGTTAACGCATGCCTCTTCTCAGTTCTGTGAGGCACAATCTAAATGGAGTCTAAGTTTTAACCTCTGCTACAAAAGATACTCTAAATCAATGTTTGAAAATGCTCAATTTGGTTAATTATATATTACGGAATGCTAGGCTTAATTACAATTCATGGTTTCATTGAAAATTACAATTCCATAATTTCAATATTCATTTTGATAGTTTTGTTTCCATTATTGAAAATTTTCGAAATGGTTCAGTTCGAGTCAGTTGCCCAATTGCCAATGTATAAAAATATGCATCTCGTGTCTGCCGAGACTATTTTGTCTATTTGGTCTTTGAGTTAGTTTGTTAGTTTGTTAGTTTGTCAGTTTGTCAGTTTGTCTATGGTCTAGCCATAGAGTTCTTATTTTATTTGTTTCTTTCTTAGTTTGTCGCTTGTAGCATTTGCATCTAGCATAGCTCACATTTTTATAGCAATTCATGTCTATATCGCTTTGGTTTTTGCCTGCTTGCATTTTTATTTTGATTCGTCTATGCGGTCTTTTATTTCTATCTTTTTTTTTCAACTTTTTGTATCTTTTGTCAGCGGCGTCGACGTCGTCGTCAAGTGAAACTGAAAATTGCAACTAAATGCCGTGCTCATCACTTGCAGACACTTTAGAATGCGCGCTGTGCAAGTAGCTATGAGATACAAAGACACACACTCACACATGGACAGTCGGGCAGTCGAGACAGACGGACAGACAGACAGACAGACAACAACCAGACAGCAAATGAGACGCAAATGGAATGCTGAAGTGCATACACATATATACAATTCTGGTATAGAGAAACAATAGGAATAGAATAGGGATATTAAAGACCTACTCGAGTCCGATTCAAATGCAATTAAAATCCAAATTCTTCATTTCCCATCTCCAAAGTTGAATTTGTATCCGTAATTGTAGTTAGTATGTTAATAATATTTTCGTTCTGCGATACTTTGTGTGCTTGTTCGTTTGATATGAGATATTTTATTCTTCACATTTTTTGGGCACGACACACTGCCAGCAACAATCGGGAAAATTAGCCTTTGTATTTATCATGTCCGGATTTTCACAATTGGCGAAGGTCGCTGGCTTTTGGCAACTGCGAAATGAATGTTAAGGGATGTTGATCAAAGGGTGAATGTACATGTATATAGCTTACGAAAGATAGAGGGCATTGCCATTCGTGTCCTGGCACACAAAAACTCCGCAAGTAAGCTCATCTTGCACTTCTTCACCAACGGCTATTTCGCCCTGGGGTCCGTTGCAGCCGTTTTCTAAACTCATCTCTCATTGAACCTTTTCATAACATAATGTTTGACTGATTCTTACCTCCTTTTCCGAGACGTGTCCATCGAACCAAAGCATTGCTGCCAACCGCCAGACAACAAATTATAATGCATATCTTACGAGTGTCTATCATGGTTATCCAGTTAACCCAATCAATGCAACAGTGCTTCTAACTGTGGCATATCCAATTCAACTGCCATTTATAGCAGGAAATCAATCCGAGTACGAGTTGGTACCTTAGACGGTGCAAGGCGCCCATCAATGTTTACATATTCAATATGTACCACAATAAATAAATAAAGTTTTGGTGGGAGTTGGAGATGGGCACCTATCGAACTTGACACTTCCCAGAGTTCTCATTTTTATACAACGTTTATTCTCATATAACAAAGATAATCAATTGAAAATATTTTGAAATTTAAATCGACAATATTTAATGCTTATATATTATTATTATCATCTATTATAAATCAAGCTGGGAAATAAAAATACCAATAAATATCAAGTTTCATTTCAAAATAAAGATGAGAGGCGTTAGTTTAATTACTATCCGAGAAAGTTATTGTTTAGTTGTTGTTAGTTGACTTGATTCAGAATGAAGTCAAAGCAACTTGGAAGAGTCTCTCAGTTAAGTATTGAATTTTGAGCAACTGACAATGAAATGTGTTTAATATCTGTATCCATGCGAATACGAAGTGCGTTCCTTTGGGTCCTAGTGCTCGGGATCTGTCTGCTCTCTCCCAACATGAGTGCCACTGGCTATCGACTCTTCAAGGTGAGTTGGGTATCAATTATCAATGGGGGAACAGTGTGTCATCAAAAGTGTGAAATCCTTAGCGACATAATCGGAAACGTATGGTGTGGCCGCCAAATCTGTATGCGGACTTTGCTGCCATCAACAGTGCAGATGTAAAAGAAACATCCTTATTAGACGGACCTGATCCTCCAGGCGGAGCGACGGACCAGTCCAAGTGCAATAATGATAATTTTGATAAGAAATGCGATGTGAGCAAAGTGTTTTCTCCGGGAGATCCCAAACAGAAGTCCTCCAGCATTGCGGTGAAGGCTGCACAGGATGCAAAGGCGGCCAATGATGCACAGCATGCGGCTGGCCAATTGGCTGCCCAGCACATCAAACAGGAGCTGGCCGAGAAGGCCTTTCAGTCGGCAAAGGCAGCCGAGGCGGCTCTCACTGGCAAACAGATGGTCGTCCAGCAATTGGAGCACGAGGTGCAGGAAGCTAATGCTGTTGTTGAAGAGGAATCCGTTTCCGTGCAGAATACGGAGATCAATATGAATGCAGCTGTGGATGCGGCCCGTTCGGCCACCCAACAATTTGAGGCGCTCACAGCGCTCCAAAAGACGTTCAAAGATAATCTGTCCAACATTCAGACGGTGGCAATGGGCTCCCAACACGAAATGACGGCCAAAGTGCAGCTTCTGGAAGCGGCCAGAAATCGCCTGACAACGCTCCAAAAGCAATTACTAAACGCTCGCGACGATTACGAGAAGACGAAGCAGGCGGCGTACAAAGCAGCCTGCGCTGCCGTCGAGGCCAAGCAGAAGGCATCCTCAACCAGCGTTGGGGAGCGAAGACAGCGACGACAGCGACTGCGTCAGCGTCCACAAAGTGGGAGGCAGCAGCAGCAGCAGCAACTCTATGCATAGTGACAACATTATTATTTACAATTATATATTTTATAAAAAACAATTAGATGGCTAAGAGTTCAATTGTTGTTAGCACTGTTTCAAACTGGAATCGGAATTGAAACCGATTTAAGTTCAGAATGTATATGAGCATATAAATATGGCAAGTATTTGTAATTCATCTGTGTGCGATTTGCTTTTGATATTTCTGTGAATTTAACTGAGATGAGCTTACATTTTATTTGTGGAAATTGACTTGAAAGGTGCACAAACAGGTGTCGAAAGGGTTTCGAGTTCCCTTCGAAAAAATGTGTATATAAATGCCGATCCATAGCCAAGAAACAACAGTTAGAATTGTTGCATTGTCGCCGCAATTCGATAGAATATGAAATACTTGTATCAAATAATCGGGATCCAGATTGGATTAGTGCTCTGCATCCGAGCGTTGGTTCATTACGAAAAATTGGAGAAGGGAGGTAACGAAACATAGCATTGTAATTGCTCAATCTGCGATATAACGTATCTACTACTTAGAGAATGGTTGCAAAAGCAAGGAAGGAGCCGAAATGAAAGTGGGTGAAACTGCTGATGATCCACTAACGTGCGGAGTCTTCGTTTGTCAGAATGTAGAAGGCGATGCGCTGATACACTAGTAAGACTCGAATCTGTAACTGGAGTATCTCTAGCTCTCTTTGCGATGATATTAAGATACCGTTAACCAACAGTTGCCAGAAACCAGCCCCTTTCGAGAACTGTTTAACCGATGGTGTATCTACAATCACCCCCTTTCCGGAGTGCTGCTGGAAATGTGTAAACTACATTGAATGCGATGGTGCAGGAGGAGGTGCAGGAGGAGGTGCCGGAGGTGGTGAAGGAGGTGGTGAAGCAGGTGGTGCAGGAGGTGGTGCAGCAGGTGGTGCAGCAGGTGGTGCAGCAGGTGTTGCAGGAGGTGCTGCAGGAGGTGGCGCTGGAGGTGGTGCAGGAGGTGGTGCAGGAGGTGGTGCAGGAGGTGGTGCAGGAGGTGGTGCAGGAGGTGGTGCAGGAGGTGGTGCAGGAGGTGGTGCAGGAGGTGGTGCAGGAGGTGGTGCAGGAGGTGCTGCAGGAGGTGATGCAGGAGGTGGCGCTGGAGGTGGTGCAGGAGGTGGTGCAGGAGATGATGCAGGAGGTGGTGCCGGAGGTGGTGCCGGAGGTGGTGATGGAGGTGCTGCAGGAGGTGCTGCAGGAGGTGCTGCAGGAGGTGCTGCAGGAGGTGGTGCAGCAGGTGGTGCAGGAGGTGATACAGGAGGTGGTGCCGGAGGTGGTGATGGAGGTGCTGCAGGAGGTGCTGCAGGAGGTGGTGCAGCAGGTGGTGCAGGAGGCGGCGATGGAGGTGGTGCAGGAGGTGATGCAGGAGGTGGTGCAGGAGGTGGTGCAGGAGGTGCAGGAGGTGGTGCATGAGGTGGTGCATGAGATGGTGCAGGAGGTGTTGCAGGACGTGTTGCAGGAGGTGGTGCATGAGATGATAAAAAACTTGCACGAGTTCTACCACCTCCTGGTAATGCAGTTGGTGGTGATGCAGCTGGTGGGGCTGGTGCATATTTAAGAGCTTTGGCATACGTGGGTAAAAATCTAAGTAGAGATGCTGAACACGCAGTTGATATTTTACCGCCAAAAACATATGTCTAAGATTAAGAAAATATACTGTTTGATCAAAAAAGTATTTTTACTCTAGTAAACTCAAAAACAAAAAATATATTTTTCTCTCTTTAAGAACTAGCTATATGGATAAAATGATTTTAAAAAAATATATACATATTTTCCAGATCATGTGGAATGTATGTTTTCAAAGATGTTCTTGCCCCAAAAATACCAGCTATCGAGGAAACAATTTTGGGTGTAACTTCTTACAAATGTCCAACGAAACGATTGAGTTGTTTAAATTGTGATAACTTTCGGAAACGAGCAGTATTAAAACACAAAACCACTCTCATGGGGTATATATACCAATTGTTAAACTGCTTAAGCAAAACGCGAAACGCTTTAAAGCCACTCAAAATAAATGTGAGGGCAATATGCACTTCATTTATCATATGTGGCAAAGCTGACGCAAAACAAAAAAAAAAAAAAAAAGCAAAAGAAAACCTAAATGCTAATGAAGAAAAGAAAGACGGGAGAGCTGTAAGGATCAGCATTGATATTTGGTATACATTTCTCAACCCCCAATTCCCTGCCCCTCTGCCCAAGCATTGGCGCGTTTTTTAATTAGCCGCCGCAGGGTGAATGCGCACAATCTTCTTCCAGGTTCGGAACGAGCGGCAAAACCGACTCAAAGCCAAGGAAGGGGCCGTGTGGTGGTCCTTCAACCCGAAAATGAGGCAACCGAAAAATTGAAATTACAAAACAAAAAAACAAAAAAAAAACTACAGGAGACTCGTACCGCTTACGCATGTATCTGTATCTGTAGTAGCGGAGGCAGTAGTAGGTATGCGTATCTGTTATAAGAAAAATTGAGAACCGGACCTGACAATGATCTGCTCGTGAAATTAAGGCTGCGGCAGCAACGACCAACAAAATCAGAAAAATGAAAAGCAAAAAAACACAAAAAAGCTTCCCGAACCCAACAATTTGTGTGTTGCGGCTGACGATGACAGTCTGAGACCCTACCAACTCCGTTGTGGAAACGAGTTTAAATATTTGCTAGTGTTCAAAATGAGATTCGGACGTCTTCAATTTACATTTCATATTTTGGTTATTTTTGCAAGAGGCTACCAGTTGGAATATCCATGCCATGGGCCTAAATCCCATATTTTTTTTTCTCTTTGTAGGGTGCCGATGCGAAGAAACGAAATCTTGCTGCTCTCATTAATTGGAGGGAACATGTCGAAAAATGGGCAGACGAAAAGGAGAGACAAGTAAGTTGCAATGAATTATAAAATACACAACAAACAAATCAAACGCAAACCTGGTTAACGGATTTTTCTTAAATTATAAAATGTTCGCTCATTTCCTTTGATTTTCTTTTTTTTTAAGTTTAATTACTGCATTGTTTATAACGTATTTAAGTTAAGTATTGCACACATATGTTTGGACATGCATATGTTAACGTAAGCAGTTGCTACGTAAAGCATCTGGCATTTTTTAAGTAACGCGGCTCGAACACTGAGCGATCGAACCTAAAACAGAAACCATGCGGTTGCAACATGTGCGCTACGAGCAAGACGACTACAGCATGGTACAAGCCAGCTGTGGCATGTGAGAGAAAGCGAGATGGCGCTAGTTGCGAGGCAACAACATCAACAGAAAACAAATGTCAAGCTAATAGAAATGCGACAACAAATAAAACTCACAGCGGGTAAAGAGCAAAAGCGAGCGAGGGAGAAGGATAGAATAGAACCTCTCTCTCTCGCTGACGAGATTATCAATAGAGACAGAGAGCCAAAAAAGAGAACGAACGCATGTTAACATTAACTAATACACCATGCAACAGTTAATGTTAACTTAGCAGACAACGAATGGGTCGAATGAGACCGAACGCGGTTGCAAATCAAATTTTACTTTTGTACTTTATATCAAACTTGTTTCCCTTTTTACCGTTACAGTTGATCGTGTGCCTCGTGCGCTGTTGGACGTGTCACCGCTCGCTCACTCGCCCGCTTGCCGTCCGCTCGTTCTCTTTCATTTCCATTCGAGGCACCAGAACTAAAAAAGAAAAACCTTAACTCTAAGTGTTGCCACCCGGGTGGAGTGTAGGAGGAGGAGAAGGAGAAGACTCCATAGACACCACACGTATATTAAATTCTTAAAAATAACTTTATAATGAAAAAGCGTGTGTTTGAAGACATAAAAAAATCTGTGAAATGCTTAAAAAAGTGTAAAATCTAAATTGTCAAACAACTTGATAAAGTAAATGCAGTCAACTTTAAATAAATTCAAAGGTTGTGTGTGTGTATGAGTGTGTGTTCAGGGTTTTAACACCTTGACGCAAACGTGTTTCACACATTTTCCCAACAAATTTACGCAAAATATTTATTCACATCAAATAAAATAACAAAAATCTGCCATAAATTTCTGTGCTTTGACACTTTCCACGTGCTCGGTTATTCCAGTTTGGACGGACAGAGATCATGAATCCCGCCGGAGTTTCGAGCGAAAGAATTAAATGCAATCAAGCACATTATCAAGTAATAATTAAGCAAAGATCAATAGAGTGGCTATTGCAAAATAATAAATAAATCACAATAAAGTGGTAACTTTGAAAATGTTTACGAACGGAAATAAATATCACGTCATGATTTTATAATTAATATAATATTTGTAAAATGATGATTCAATGAGTCAGCAGGTAACCATTTTGAATGCTGTTAATCATTAATATTTATTGCATCAATAAATTGAATCTATTTCTTTCTTAGTATCATGCCTTAATTTAACTCGGTACCTAATCTTAATCTATTCCATTCAAATATTTCAAGGTCAGCAAAAGCGCGCCAAAATCAATTAGCATAACTGCCAATTACATTATTAACATATTCAACATTTTGTATTGTTAACATGATATTTAAGATTTATGAGCTTTATGTGGGAGTTTCCTGACCCAATTTTCACGCACGCTGCTCAATATCAAGCTGATAAATCAATGACGCGATCGACGAGTAGAAAAATACATTACTGAAATTGAAATGACAGACATACAAAAATTTCTATGTATGTAAATTTGTATATGCAAAATTGTAAGCTAACATTAATCAAAATTAACGCCAGCCCACTAACATAGTTGTCGTCAAACAGGCTTGATGTGGCATAGCTTGGTTCGAAGTTGCCTTACAGACGATTCCGTATGCCTAACAGTCTCATTGAGAGTTAGTTGATTACGAAAATTCTTCTCATGTATTAATTCTTATCTAAATGCTACGTCAACAATACTGCACAAAGTACATTAAATAAATTATTATTTATTTTAATAACACAAGTGTTATGTATGCTAAAGCTCGTGTCTAACAAATTGGTTTGATGTTGTGCGCTTGGTGTTCGATGTTAGCTTGCAACATTGTTGTGCTCTCAACAGTACCATTGTGAGTTAACATTAACATGATGTGACAACTTCGCTGTTAGTTCGTTTTGAAAAAAACATTTTTGAATTTCCGCCCGTCTGTTTCTCAATTTTTTTGTCGTCGCGTTTCTCAATTCTTATTTGGTGCTCGATCGCGACGGTTAGCACTGCTTCGGTTGCTTAGTGTGTGGTATGCATGCATAAGTGTGCATGCATGTGTGTGTGTGTGTACATGCATATGTATTTCCGGTGTCACAAAAGCATAATACGAATAAAGTGTCATGGCAAAGATTCAATTAAAGTTTATTCATTAAAAAAAAGCAGTTAAATAAATAAATATCGAGTGTCGCTGCATTACATTATTTTATGGTATACGTTGTGTGTGTGTGTTTGTGTGCGGTGCTGGCAACTGGCGCCAACATCGATTTAATTATAAATACATCAACAAATAATAGCGCCATCGTTTACGTAGTACGTATGTTGATTTGTGCACTGCCATTTGAAATAGTTACGTTACACACAAACACACACACACACGCCTTGCTGTTGTTGGTAGGCGTTGCTTTTTGCTTTTTTTTCGCCTTGGTTTTTCTCTCATTCTTTTCGCCTTTCGACATCACGCGGTCCGGGTACAAAAGTTAAAACTTGCCGTTGGCGTCGGAAACACACCCGTAAAAATCTACAACTTAATGCTTTGCCTATCCATATTCTATATTCCGCATTCAACATTCAAATGCCAATATGTAACAAGTTCCAATAGACATCGTGTGGAACCTTAAAAAATCAATTAACAATTTGTACTCTGCCCTAGCAATATATTAATGAAAATCAACTTCTTCGGCACAAATACTTTACATATAAGAAATTGTTATCATCCGACCACGATGTCCGTTCCAAAGTTGAAAATGCCCTTTGGAACGAAAGATAATGGTGAATAATATTGCTATAAATACATAAAATACTCATACAAATATGCCAGATAAATAAAACGTATATCAGAAGAGACTAGAGAATAATTCTGTGAAAATAATCAATTTGCTTGCAAGCACACAAGTTTTGCAAGGACATCTGTTCACATCTTACCGGGCAGCATTAGATTCTTGATTTAAATAATTCTAATACTGTCAGGTAAAGATGTCGTCCGTGTCCTTATCCATCATAAATCAAACAAAAAGAAAAAAAAAAAACGTATACAAACAAAACGATAATAATAAGCACAATAATACACAAAATATGCAAACTAATTTGCAACAAAAACCATAAGCGTAAAAGTAAATCGCCGAAACAAGTTTTTCAATTGTGCGTGTAAGGAAAAACTTGCACAAAGGGAGTCAACCAGGCAGAGATCCCTCCTGCGAATGCTGAACCCAAAAAATGATGCTGAAAATTGGTAAAAAAAAAAAACAAATTCACATATATTTTTTTGCAGCAGCGACACGTTATTATTATTTTTTATTTTGTGGATGACATCAGTTTTAGAGATCTTCGATGTCGCCGGGGCTGTGTATGAGTGTGTGTGCAGGTAATGGCTGTGGTAGGGAAAAAGGAAAGAGATAGCCAGCAGCAATAGCAACAGATACTGCGACCAAGTTGACAGTAGAATCCATAAAAATATATATTTTATGGTTAGGCTTATATTTTTCCCGCCCCGTTTCATTTTATTGTTTTGTCGCAGGGCTGCCGACGGATTTCTTAATTTCTTGGCCAGAATTCACTGTGCGAAAACCGTTGTACGTTGATACCTGGCCCAAAACCAATTTATGATCATAGTTTGCTTAAGCAGCAGTTAAATTTGCGCCATAATTTTTCTTTTTACGATATTTAACTTGGAAATACAGAAAACTTATATATGAAATACCCACGCATTGCTCAGATTTCAGTAACCAATTTCATGCTAATAACATGAGGCTTAGGTAAAATCAGATGATGATTTCTTGCGAAAATGTATTCTGAGTTTCCCTCTTTTTTTTAGCAACTACAAAACACTTTCGAGTGTAAATTTCCCATATTCATTTCATTTAATCCATAGAAAACTATTACTTTTAGAAATTCCCGCTTCCTCTCGTTTTATGGCAACAAACAAAATTATAAATCTCATAATGAATTCGTTATTCCTTTTCCACTCTATTTACATAGTATGTGTGTCTAGCTAATCAACCAGTCAGCTATGTACAGAGATGAGCTCACAAACAGCTTCAGCTGTAGTCTCATATGTAAGTTGGTCAGCTCATCCGAAGATAAGATTGGAGCTCGTCAAACATTTAACGCCAAGGTACAAAGTGTCTATAAAAGCAACAAATACAAAAGCCAGCAACAGCTAAACAACCAAGGCAATTGTCAAGAGTCGTGTACAGACAACCAACTGTTGAAATGTATATATGTATATATAAAGTATATAGAGACTAAAACAACTCAGGCAATACTCACTAGCCTTTGGTTGTAAAGCGCTTACAGCACTTTCAACTTTTACAGTCTTTTAACACAGTGCTGTCCATTTTTTGTCAATAAAGCATAAACAGTTATGGAGGTGAGACGCGTGTAAATCTAATCAAGGAATCCGAAAAAAAAAATCCGTAAAATACTATATTTTCATAGTATGTGTTGGAGGTTGATGTTAATAACGAGAACGTAACCGGAACGAATACAACACCTGTTGATGAACCTAGGAGCGATACTAATGAAGAAGGCACACACTTTGCTCTTCCACTCTGGTTGCTGTTCTCGATTTGAGAACATTGCTTCGAAGTTAATGATTAAGAACGTTAGCCCAGTCGTAGCCTTGCACTAGAACATCGAAACGGCTGAATCAATTAAAATGCGGCCACGACTCAAAATGCATTAAACTTTGAACTGCATTTAAAATTCTCGCTGCTATGTTGATCCGTATCTAATTGTGGGGTTGAGGTCTAAGACACTGCAACTAATCATACCAGATATAAATATATTTATATACATAGAGATTTAAGCAAAAGACGTACTGAAATTGGAATCAAATTTGTAAATATTCCTAATATTTGTTGTTGGTTATCTATCCGTATTTAATATTAATAAAACAAGTCTAAAGCGAAACTATTTTAACTTTCTAGCAGGCAGTCTATTAATGGAAACATTAAACTATTTATAGAAACCAATTTAAGATGTGGTTATTAACAAACTAATGTATGACAAGTCCCAACCAAACATAATGCAAGGTGACTTCCTGTACTAATTTTTCTATTCATAATAAAAGGTACAACAATAATAATTATGTTTGTTGGTCTAATGTGATTCATAGTTCACATTTCACAATTTGATTGCAGTTTTTTGTATACTAAACTAAGTTACATAAGAAGTACACACACACACACACTCGCATGGTATGAAAGTCTAGGACTAATATCAATATAGAACACGGTCACTATCAAGCGAATAATTTCACAACCTGACAGCAAAGGGGGCCCGATGGCAATCGAGAAGTTAACGCGGCCAAATAGAAAACATAACTCATTGCCCCGATAGGGAAAACACTTCACAGCTGAATAATGTATTTATGGAGTGTTTAGGTACTCGAGCGGAGATTGTGGGGGGAACACTTCTGTTATAGTTGTAGGCGATTGTATCGATTGCGCGGCTGTTAATCAAAAATGTGACCAGACGCACTTGATATCCACGCGTCAGAAGATAATGCCCGTCTGGCTGGCCTAGCAACGATCCAATGGGTTCCACCCAAATAAACCTTGTGTAAACCAAAAGCCTAAATTAATTTCATATCATCGTTTTGGGGCACTTGACCAGGGTGCCAACCAAATTCAAGTTATTAATTTGAAATCAAACTATTTCCCAACATAATCGTAATCTTTCTAATTAGCCCTTTTTGTAGCAGATTTGACTGAAGTATTTTGACTATGGTTTTTTGTCAAATATCTTTTGGAATTTGTTTAGAGAGTTTACTTTTCAACCGGTATTTTTACGTGGCTAGTTTAGTTATCGGAAGCTCTTAAATGAAACGAAACGCCAGCAAATGCAAAATATGCTTGTGGCCAATTGGGCACTGCGAAAGGTATCTAATCATGTAGTAAAGAGTATCTAATCATGGCCTTCAAAGTGAACTGCTTGAGTACCATGAGTACGGTGTGAATCTAATCGGAACTTTAGTTATTGATAAAGTTATATTAGACTCGGACTCGATTGGGACAGCTGGCGCCTTAGATTCCTCAGCTATTCAGTGCTTTTTTAGCACAAATTTCACCCTTCAAACGAACTTTAAGCGACATATATTCTTTGTTTAATTTGGACTCTTTAACATATAAAATATTTATAGACCGTTAACTAATTAAAATAATAATGATGAATAAAATATTTCTAGGAAATGTTCGAGAAAGAAGACGTTGGATCTGTTAATGGGTCATAATCGATTTGTGGCCAACAAATGCTATTCAGCTGATTGATGGCACCTAAATTCCAGAGTGCAAATAATTTGGGGAAAAACAGCAATAATCCTCAAGTCACCAATACAGCCGATAATTTCAACTTAAAATGCAGCTAGCGTTGTCGTCTTCAGAGTTTAGTGAACCTGTCCGGACTTAAGACCAAAAGAATGAGAAGAGTGTAGACTCAGAGGCAGTGGTCAGAAGCCCGTTCTCTTTGGGCTAGTATTTAGGAGCTTCTTTTTTTTCATTTTCTTTTTTTAACGTGTGCATAAATTAGTTAAGCACTAATTTCCAATTCCGATTTCAGTCATGCAAATGTTAATTGACCACTTAAGTTAAAACTTCATAATGATCGTTAATAATACCGAGCACGACGATCGCGAACGGGCAGATCGTCCAAGCCAGCGACAACTGTAACCAAAAGAACAGGTTCAAATTGGACTTAACTAACCAGCCCCCAGTAATCGTCTTCGGCTCGTAAGAGATACATACTGTATGCTGTAAGACTATAGCGAACTTACTTAGCACAAATTACACACAGTCACACACATCAATATATATATACATATATATATATATATATATATATATATATATATGTATTTACAGCAACATAGTCATGCGAAACCCGAGAGCCCTGGAGCCGGAGGCTCTTAACTGTGCATTAATGATCTTTTCTGCTAGCTCATTTTATATATTTTTCTGCTTCTCTTTTATTAATACCCTGTGCCCATAAAGTGGGTTAAAGAAGTGTGTGCTGTCAACGAGCCAAAGAAGAGGCCAGAAAATGTATATAAATAACTACTTTTGATCACACTTAACAGCTGAACATCATACTTTGAGATCTGTCCATTATTCAGTTCTCAGAGCTTGGCGCAAAAGTTAACGGCCTTTCTTAAACCTAAAGACAACTATTAAAACAAATGTGTCATAACTATAGTATTAAATAATGTACAAAAATGAAAATGTTAATATCTTAAATGCACTCAGTTAAATCAAATGATTTGTTAATTCTTGTTTAATGGCAAAGCATTATGAGTATTTTTAATTATTCAATATATGTTCGCTCAATCAGAAACTAATTATGATTATATGGTATACTACAATAAAGCAATGAAAAAAATCAATAAACCTTACAAATAAAAATTGTATTTTTATATCCAAACGTTCGCTTTTATTTATGATGAAAGTAACTAAACTTTAGATTTGCTGGATATTACTGGATAGGATGATACTTGTAAGATTTAAGTACATTAAACTTGGCTGGAATTTTAATTAACTCCATTGAAAATTGAAGGAATGTTTATCTTAATTGATCGCCAAATTAAGGCACAAGCAAGATCGCAGGTGTGAAATGCACAGCGATTGATCAACGAAGTAAATGTACCAATACATACACACATACATACCTCTTGATGTATGTGGGTATGTCTCGATGTACAATTGCTTACTCACGGTCTATAACCAAAGCCAATAAACTGATTTCCTGCTCATAGTTTGAGTGCAGCAAAATGGGTCAAAATAGCAACGAAGCAAGTTGCAGCAGAAGCCAAACCATATAAGCGTCTATTTATCAACGTGCCAAAGCGGATGCAGCCGCATGACTCGTGCCACCTACCAACAACAGCAGCAAC
This sequence comes from Drosophila kambysellisi, assembly GCA_035042185.1. NCBI lineage: Eukaryota > Metazoa > Arthropoda > Insecta > Diptera > Drosophilidae > Drosophila > Drosophila kambysellisi. The sequence goes on from JAWNLS010001251.1 coordinate 10,319,931, forward strand.
AACAGCAGCAACAACAGCAACAACAACAATAACAACAACTAAACAAGAGCAACATCAACAAAAAGTGCTGCGCCATGGTAGACAATTGGCTACCCCCCAAAACGATGGAGGCCTGGCGCAACTAACGTCTCCTCTTCCCCACAGATAATTGAACTTCCAATTTGAAGGCAGGCATTCCAGCTGCCCCCTTATTGTATTTGGGAATTGGTTGAGCTGCGGCCCGAGTCTAGTTGTATCCACATTTCAAATGAGGTGCTCTTTGGGGCACGCCTCCTCTTTAGCGGTGGCACTTGGCCGCAGTTGCTGCGCCTCGCTGATCATCAGTTGTCGCCGCGTTGGCAGTGCATCAAATTAGCATTGTTACCGTTGTCTACTCAATCCCAGAGCTGGAGAATGCCCACTTTTCCAATATGTTTACCCGTGAGTTAACTGTACGTTTGCATGCTTAGTTGACTTTCGTCCATAATTTGGTTAAAAATGTGGTTTTACCATGTTTCTTATTGTTAACAATTGGTTTGTCAAAGTGAAGTGAATGTTTTTCAGCTATGGCTTATCTCAGAATATCAGAATTCAGCTAATCATTGACTAAATGTAACAAGTGCTGTTAGATTTAATCTTCTAGTGTTTAAAACTAGTTTTTAAGCTAACGGTCTGAATTCATTAATTAATTATTTATAATCAAATTCACATTCCAATCAGATAGCATGTTTCGAAATTTAAATGCTGCGTTAATCTAGATGCCAAATCATGACCAAAAATAATAAAGAGAGACAGAGAGAGATAGAGAGAAAGAGTGAGACAGATGAAAGTGAACAATTTGGAGCCATGTATAATATAAATGTTGAAGAAAATACCTGCTTCCAAATTAAAATTTTTAAAAGCGTTTAAAAATCGACGACTTAAAATTCATAAGATATTTCGGAACCAAATATTTCTGAATGTACTAAGACAACAAATTCAATTGATTAACAAAGGCTTTAATAATTTAAATTAAAGATCTTAGAACAATACTTAGAACTGTATTTTTTCAGCTCAATACTATGAAAATAATTGCTCTTTTCGAACTATGATCAGCAGGCGAATAGCAGAAAAATATTAAGTGTTATTGTACACATTTTTTATGACGATGTTTGCAAATTGCACCTGTATATAACATATGATAAATAGTTAACAATTATAATTAACGAGCAATGTATGTTTCAATATTTATGTATTGGGGCCACGTTAGCCACCTGGTCTGGGCCACGCTCGTGTGGCTAACAGGCTAGGCCATGCTTCAAATTAAAAGCGTTAACGTTTTAGTTTTCTTTTGTTTTGACATTTTATTGTCGTTTATTTCGTTATGTTGAACTAATTCGAAAAATTAGCGTGAATGATGCTGAACCAATTCGCTTACAAGTCAGCTGACAAAGGCTGACTGCTACGAGAACTCGCCTGATCGACAAGCTTAGCGCAGCAATTAGCCAGACAAGAGATCTGCGCTTTATCATTATGAATATGTATGAATTCATTTTATAAACGATCTGCATAGCCACATATATGTGTAATATATACTTGTATTATACACATTATTAACTATCGCTCAATCATATGTGAACACACACACAGACGCGTACACACACATATGCATATAAATTTAACACGTAAAAAATTAGATAAATTTGCATAGAAATTGCATTGAACCTTAACACAAAAGTGCTAGAAGCAGTGGCTGAGGGGAGGCAAGAAGAAAACAACAACAGCAACAGCAAATAGCTGGCTAGCAGGTGGTAACAGGTTAATATGTACACTAGCCAACCACCAACAAGTTAGTTTTCAAACAAAATAAAAAATATATTTTTATTGATCATTAAAATACGTAAAAAAAAAAAAAAAAAAAAAAAAAATGTTGGCTTCAAAAGTTGAAATAAACGATAACAGTTGGAAAAGCATTTGACATTCTGAAAATTAAATGTTAATTTATGCAGATCAGAGCTAAATCGGTTATTTAATTTCTCATTCTAAAAACTTAATATTAATTTATACATAACCTAGGCTAAACCACTTAATTTAATTCAGTTTTTTGTAGATGTCTGTCGATTTCTCATTCGTAAAACTAAATGCTAATTTGCAAGCCATTGCTGCAAACGCCTCTTGTTGCACAGTGTGTGCATGTTGCATGCATACTAGCTGAAGTTGTTGTTGTTGTTGTAATTATTAGCAAGTCTTCGTAACCCGTAGCTGACAAACGACATAAAATACTCACAAGTGCAAATGAACAACAAAAAGGGGGTAAATAAAAAAAAAACCACTACAAAAAGATAAAGTTTTATTTTAGCCATCTTGTCTGCTGTGTGGCTACTGTTGGCCATTTTATGCATTCGGCTTTTAAGATACGATTTTTGAATTACATTATATACATATATTTATATATATATATATATATATATATGTATATGTATTTTTTTGTTTTGCTTTATTTATAGCACAAAATGTTGTAGCAAGTTTGCCGCCGCTGCCATCCTGAGCAGCGCAATGGAGCAACAGAGCAACAGAGTTATTAATGCTTGGAATTTTCATAATCGAAACGAGTTTTCAACCCGGCAGCCAGTCAGACAGCCAGTCAGACAGACAGCCGGCCAGCCAGCCAGCCAGCTAGTCAGTCAGCCGGCCAGCTAGTCAGCCGGCCAGCCAGTCAGCCAGGCAAGGAAGCACGCGCGTTCACTAATGCGACGGACGGAGCCGAGGCCCCAGAGCTGAAAGATCTCGAGTCAGTGTTGTTGTTTCAATAACTAACGCCTCTCTCGCTTGCAAAAGTCAAGTTGTTGGCAAGTTGCGCTGAGCAAAGCAAGCCAACTCAACTATGGAGAAGAGAGACGGAATCTAAGGGGTACGTGAGGTGGCACAAGCTCCATGACTGGCACTGGCACTGGCAGAGTTATGGCAAGACAAGCACACGCCTTGCGCGAACAGGTGAAGCGTTTAACTGTACGTCGGCGGAGTCAGAGTCAGAGTCGGAGTCGGAGTCGGAGTCACAGTCAGAGTCAACCGATCGCACAAGAAATATGGGAGGGGGACGGGGTCTGAATGAATGAGAGGGGATAACAACCTGGCCAGGCCAATTGACTTTGGCTGGCCAACCTGTTGGACTTTGGCTGGTTAGTGCTCGTGCACCTCGCACAGCTAAATTTGTTGCAGTTTCATTCCCCTTTCATTCCCTCCAGAATGATCTATATACTTACTTACTTAAAGCATGAGTTTAATTAAAAAAAAAAATGCCCACTCAATTGTAATTTAAATTTCAAATTTCAAATAGTGCAATAAATTGCGCAATTGGTGTGTCAAAGCAAACGCCTTTTAATAAATAAATAAATATTAAATAAAATTGATAAATTAATTCAAAATTTCAATGAAAAAAAATCAAACAGAAAATGGCCAAATTGGCAAAGAAGATGAGGCGAAAAAATAAAAGTGGTTTGCGCAAAAATTTGAATATGGACAGGTTTCACAGAATTATGAAAGGAGAGGCAGAAACAAATATCATTCGCAATGCCGTCGGCGTTCGCTCACGTTGCATGCCACGACGTCAAAGGGTAGTCCACGCGCGTTGCAGGTAGCACCGGCAATGAGCTGGGGGCCCCAAATTAACCTGCTCGACATCGATGGCCAAAAGCTGTAATTTGCTTAAAAGCAGCGAACAAATAAAGGGTTTCAATGGCTCGGCCAAAATACAGGCACACTCACTGATAATGAGCCGAGAATGAGGGCTATGACTTCAAGACCGAAGCTCAAACTGGAACTTGAACATGAAGTGGGGGACTTGGAAGACGGGACACGGGACTCGAACCTGCAGCTAGCCCCCAGGCCAGCAGAGGAGCAGTGACAAGTGCCTGTTTCCAAGCCGACAGCTGCCGCTGTTATTTTATTATTATTTTTTTTTTTTTTCTTTCTTTTAGAGCTGGCCCAGAGAATCATCTTCATTCTGCACCAGGCAGCTATGAGTATGCATTTATCTATATTGCATCTACATATTTACATATGTGGGTATTTACAGATCTGTGTAGCGCGGCCAGCGCATCCTGATCATAGTTTATAATTAAGTACTTATAGGCTTTTGACTTGATGCGTTGCGACCCGTTTCCAGCTTTTGATTAAGTGGATTAGATACTTAACCATCAGCGGAAATTCATTAAATGTACAATACTTTAATTATGAATCGATCCACAAGAACTAATTTAACTATGAATTTAAAAACTTTTCTATTTGCCCCCATATATATGTATTTCTCAGAAACATACATATATCAGATGTTGATTTGGTTAATGGCTTGACGTTATCGCATTATTTGTGTATACATTTTTTGATTTATTCACTTTCCTGGTAATTGTTTCAAAACATGTTTCCGTTTCGCTAGCTGAGGTTATTCGAAATATATTCATAACAATTGCCCGTTCGATTACAGCTCCAATTTCTTGATAACTTTCCGAGTGCTCACATTTTCAATGGTAACAAGTCAGATTAGTCGACAAGCCCAGTGCGTTGCTCAAAATCAATTGAAAGCTGTTGTTGTGCGATCAAAAAACAAAAAAAAAAAAAAAAAACAAAATTAGGCAGAAATCCATTAAAAACACGCACTCGCAATATGCAGCAGCAGCAGCAGCACTCAATGGAGCAAGTGCTGGTTAAGTGAGCGGGGCAAGAAGGGTGCTGGTGATAAATGCCCAAAGGCCTCCAAGCGCAACATCGATAAAGCAGCCGGCGCTGCATCCAGACGTCTAAACTGGAACCGGGACTGTGACCGGGACTGAGACTGGCACTGAGACTGCGACTGCGACTGCGACTGCGACTGAGACTGGGACTGGCAGAGGAACCGGCATTGTAAGCTTATCAAAAATGTACGCGACGAATGAGCAAGGAATTTTATTCATTAAACATTTTTCAGCTTCATGCTGGAACAGGTTCAAGTGGTTAGGCACCCAAAAGAAATTTCGTATATAATTATGTGTGTATTGAGCGTGATAAAAAGTAGGTATTTATTAAACGGTCGATGCACGTCGTCATACAAGACATACAAGCTTCCAGCTTGGATCTGCCCCTTACTTAAATGCTCACTATTTAATCATAAGGTGTGAAAAATTGCTGAACATTGGCTGCAACTTTGTATTGAAAAGAACCTAAGAATAGCGTATAGCTTGCAACATTATTGGTTGCAATTAAACAGAGACGGAAGTAAGTAAAATATAACATTAAATCAGTCCCGAAACAAGGTTAGTCGATGTTGATTTATTTGCTGACTGCTTGAGACATCAAATGGTGCAAGTGCTACAAAACTGTCAGTTTTGGCAGTTGCAGCTACACAAAAGTGCTACTAAATCAAGCCAGAAATTGGGCGCATGATGGGCTAGGTCCAGGTTCCAGAACAGATTTATGGCCTGTTAAAAAAGTCGGGACGCCAAGTGACGGTCAATTGGTTAAAAGCTACACGCCAGATACAACACGCCCGATAACGGACCGAAAACAACAACAGCAAACGGTTCCAAAAAAAAAAAAAAAACAAAAAGAAAAAGAAAAGAAGAACATTTACGAGTGAAGAACGCGCCACATGACCAAAAAAGGATGCAGGCTCCGTCCGCTGGTCCACTGGTCCAGTGGACCCCAGCTCAGCGAGTCTTTCAAGTTCATAAATAAAAGATTGCAAATGGCAAAAAAGGGAGAGCCAAAAAGGCAAAACAATGGACAAGCCGCCGAAACCGAAACCGAAGCCAGAACCAGAACCAGAAACTCAAAAATGCAGACGTGACTTATTTAGTACAAATTGTTTGATTTACGTTTTATAATAAAAACGATAATACGCCAATAAGAATAAATCTGCAGTGTCAATAAACTTTAAATCGACCATGAAATGTACTACTCAGAAACGAAGTTATGGCATTTTGAAGGTTCGACCTATGTCCATATGCCGATTTTCGGACTATAATTTTGACTTATGTCCCGACCAAAAATCACGTTTTCAACTTTAAATGTACGATTGATCTAGAGGCAAAACTATGATTAAAAAGCCCTTGCTTTTGAAAATGCGTTGAGTTTTGAGGAAGTTATGGCATTTTGAAGGTTCGACCTATGCCGATTTTCGGACTATAATTTTGACTTATGTTCCGACCCAAAATCATGTTTTCAACTTTAAATGTACGATTGATCTAGAGGCAAAACTATGATTAAAAAGCCCTTGCTTTTGAAAATGCGTTGAGTTTTGACGAAGTTATGGCATTTTGAAGGTTCGACCTATGCCGATTTTCGCCCATATGCCGATTTTCGGACTTAATTTTGACTTATGTTCCGACCCAAAATCACGTTTTCAACTTTAAATGTACGATTGATCTAGAGGCCAAACTATGAATAAAAAGCCCTTGCTTTTGAAAATGCGTTGAGTTTTGACGAAGTTATGGCATTTTGAAGGTTCGACCTATGCCAAAATGCCGATATGCCGATTATCGGACTAAATTTTTGACTTATGTTCCGACCCAAAATCACGTTTTCAACTTTAAATGTACGATTGATCTAGAGGCCAAACTATGATTAAAAAGCCCTTGCTTTTGAAAATGTGTTGAGTTTTGACGAAGTTATGGCATTTTGAAGGTTCGACCTATGCCGATTTTCGCCCATATGACGATTTTCGGACTATAATTTTGACATATGCTCCGACCCAAAATCACGTATTCAACTTTAAATGTACGATTGATCTAGAGGCAAAACTATGATTAAAAAGCCCTTGCTTTTGAAAATGCGTTGAGTTTTGAGGAAGTTATGGCATTTTGAAGGTTCGACCTATGCCAAAATGCCGATATGCCGATTTTCGAACTATAATTTTGACTTATATTCCGATCCAAAATAACGTTTTCAACTTTAAATGTACGATTGATCTAGAGGCAAAACTATGATTAAAAAGCCCTTGCTTTTGAAAATGCGTTGAGTTTTGAGGAAGTTATGGCATTTTGAAGGTTCGACCTATGCCAAAATGCCGATATGCCGATTATCGGACTAAATTTTTGACTTATGTTCCGACCCAAAATCACGTTTTCAACTTTAAATGTACGATTGATCTAGAGGCCAAACTATGATTAAAAAGCCCTTGCTTTTGAAAATGCGTTGAGTTTTGAGGAAGTTATGGCATTTTGAAGGTTCGACCTATGCCAAAATGCCGATATGCCGATTATCGGACTAAATTTTTGACTTATGTTCCGACCCAAAATCACGTTTTCAACTTTAAATGTACGATTGATCTAGAGGCCAAACTATGATTAAAAAGCCCTTGCTTTTGAAAATGCGTTGAGTTTTGACGAAGTTATGGCATTTTGAAGGTTCGACCTATGCCAAAATACCGATATGCCGATTATCGGACTAAATTTTTGACTTATGTTCCGACCCAAAATCACGTTTTCAACTTTAAATGTACGATTGATCTAGAGGCCAAACTATGATTAAAAAGCCCTTGCTTTTGAAAATGCGTTGAGTTTTGACGAAGTTATGGCATTTTGAAGGTTCGACCTATGCCAAAATGCCGATATGCCGATATGCCGATTATCGGACTAAATTTTTGACTTATGTTCCGACCCAAAATCACGTTTTCAACTTTAAATGTACGATTGATCTAGAGGCCAAACTATGATTAAAAAGCCCTTGCTTTTGAAAATGCGTTGAGTTTTGACGAAGTTATGGCATTTTGAAGGTTCGACCTATGCCAAAATGCCGATATGCCGATTATCGGACTAAATTTTTGACTTATGTTCCGACCCAAAATCACGTTTTCAACTTTAAATGTACGATTGATCTAGAGGCCAAACTATGATTAAAAAGCCCTTGCTTTTAAAAATGAGTTGAGTTTTGAGGAAGTTATGGCATTTTGAAAGTTCGACCTATGCCGATTTTCGCCGATATGCCGATTTTCTGACTATAATTTTGACTTATGTTCCCATGTCCATATGACGACTTCGGCGTTAGAAAACTTAAATGCGCCTTTATTCCAGCTACAGCCAAACTTCGAAGAAGGGTAACTATTTTATATCTACCTCAATCTGAGAGGCAAACTTGGACAGTATTTCTTGGCTGCACACAAAGTATGGTATAATAGTATTTCGCTGTCGACATCCTGCAACGTTCTCTCTTGTTATTCATAAGATAAAACAAAATTAACGAATAATAGTATGTATAAATTAATTGCGTTGTTTTAAGCATAAATCACATATAAATTGCGCTTTGTAAATGGTTGGCATTTTAATAAAATGAACGCATTTTAAAAGTTTATAGTTTTTATTTAGACTTTCTAGTTTTTTAGTAATTACTTTGTATTTTTTTGCTGTGTATGTCAGGCGCTTAGCTGGTTATTTGACACCTTCAACTTATGAATGTATGTGGATAACCATGCCAACTGACTGGGGCTAACCAAACCAAACCAACCCATACCATAACATGGTATACACATAAGACATAACATGGTATACGAGCATCCCAACCTTATCCTATTCATATTGCTGGCTGGCCAATGAAGCGTGGCTGCTTGGGTAAGCCCAGGAAAGAGCATAAAGCATAAGTAGAAATATGTATATAGACACATATGTATTTGTATATATGTGTGTGTGTGTGTGTGTGTGTGTGGTGCCAAGGATGCTAGGCTGTCTGGCTTGGTTTGGTTTCTCGTTTGCGGTGTTTTCCCTGCTGGTGGTTGGTTCGTCTAGGAGCGAGTTTTGGGGTCATTGGCATATCCTGCCAGCGATCGACGGCAGCGAAGCAAATCAATATATGTATATATACTTACAACCATCGATAGCATAGCCGAGAGGGTGCCAAGTGTATATCTTGGGTTATTTAATTTATGTTTTTGTGTCTATCTTTGTTTCTACTCTAATCGCAGCTTACAAAAAAAAAAAAAGAAGGAGAAAAACACAAGGGAGCAATGAGGCAAAGCGCGTTGGGTTCGCCTCGGCTGCGTTTCGGTTAATTTCTGAATATATAATTTGGCCGCTGACTGTGTGACACACTTAACGATGTCGATGGCGATGTCGATGCCGAGATGGGAAAATGGAAGATGAAGGCTTCGAGTTTCTACTGATTCTTCTTTAGATCGCTTGCTGGGCATAATTAAAATTTATGGCAAATACGCTTCGAGTCAGTTCATTAGCCGCCTTCTAGTCGCGGCTTAATTAAATAGTTTCATAAATTTTCAACTATCGCGTCGTATTCACCTGTTGTGCCATCCACAATTCCTTCATACTTATTTTATGATGGGGACCCACCATAAAGCCTGAAGATGGCCAGGCAAAAATGTTTGATAGGGAACCCCACAAACCATACGTATCTGAGCATCGGCTTTAGTTTTTTTTCAAACTGTTTTCTTTTCAAATTTTAATTTCCATGACATTAAGGTACCATTAATGTTTTTTTTTTATTTAAGTGCTCCGTTCAGAGCTGAGTACAGTCAAAAGTCCATAGCTATAAATCAAATGCGTATCCTGTTCAGGCTGGGCAGTTATTTCAAAGCCCTCAAACAAAGAGATTTAGTATGTATTGGGTTTTAATGAGCGGCACAGCAACAACAATGATTGGGATATATCCAGAGAAACTGGAAACTCACACAAACTTTTACACACATGCTCATATTGAGATACACTAGTCAAGTGCCTGCTAAAAAATGCCCAGACATGCCAATGGACATGTGCTCTCAGTTTCCCCCTCCTCCTCCACACGTGATTAGCATGCAAGAGGCAGAAGAGATGGCGACTCAGGCACAGTTGGGGGAACAGTTGACAGTTGTCAAATCCACTTACGCTCTTCATGGTAAACAGTTTTTGACGAGCCTGCTGAAGGATTTATTTAAGTGCAGACAGACAAACTAACAGACTAATAAGTGCGGCTGGTTATATGATAAAAAAACAACAACGGAGGTGCCACATACATAAGTACATTCATTCGAGGCATACTTGCAGCTGTGTGGCATGAAGTGAGCAAGGGAATCGTGGAGAGGGGCAGCTCCTACCTGTTGCTACCTGAAGTTTATTCGATTGTCTTAACAGGCATTGTTAATAAAGAAGCCCTGAAAGGTTTAAAGACCTTAAATGTTGTTCGATGAACGTTCGTCTAATTCAAAGCCAAAGCAAACTAGAAATTCATAAAACAGTTAAAAAACAGCTGTGCAACCTAACTTAATTCAAAAACACATTAAAGAAATGCGTCATTTCGATTAATACCAAATTTAATATACGATTTCAAAAACTAAGGAAAGTAGATTAATCATATTAAAGAAATTAATATGCAAAACATGCAATGCGACTTCTTGCTAAACGTATTAAGTACATTCCTCTTAAAAAATACATTTTTTTTAACTGCCGGGTAAACTAGTCATAAAAAAGCGTTGGAGCAATTCGACCAGATGCCAACTGTTTCAATAAACAAAAGCAAATGAAAGGTTTTTTGTTTCTTTTTTTTATGTTCACAGCACACTTAATGTTCAGCTGTTTCTGCTGGACCCTGACTCCAGATCTGCTGAATTTCAAGGGAGTTGATCGACTATTTGTTCTACGGCATGTTGACACAACAGCCATACAGTTTTATTTACAGTGTATAACATTCGAAAAATTTCATTGTTTGCGCGATACGTTTAAATTAATAAGAATAATTTGTTATATCAAGGAATGGAATAAAAGAAATTTAAAGATATTTATCTTTAAGCTTAACAAATAAAAATATACAGAAAATAAAGTAACTATTCAATTAAATATACCCATTATTATGGTCGCCTGGTACAGGTATCAAAAAAAAATACAAGAAAATAAAAATCTGTGAAATTATTTCACACTACGAGTGGAAATCCGTCAGCCTTGTTGGCATTTTGACTTTGACAATTGATGGCCCGCACATTTGTCTTTCACTTGTTGCGCTTTTTGCTTTGAGCCAACGGCAACTTCTCTGTGTATGGCCAACTTCCCGTTTCAGTCGACAATTCGTCTTTGCCTTTTGCTTTTTGCCGTTTGCCGTTTGCATTTGATTTTGGCTTTGGCTTTGCTTTTGGTTTTGGTTTTGGTTTTTGCTTTTACGCTTCTGCACTTGGCCACAATTATTATTGTCTGGCTTTGACGGCCTTTTGAAGTGCGCTCGTTTTGACAAATGTGTGTCATTGCTGGGGGACCATCAAAGAGGCAGGCGATCGTCTCGGTCGTCTCGATCTTCTCGATCGTTGGATTTTGTTTGGTTTGGTTGGTATATTTTCGACTATTGATGGGCGACATAAACGGTAAAACGTGGTTAAGTGAACGGCATGTGGGATACGATGAGATGCACGATCTATTCAATGTGTACAAAAGGTGAATCGGCAAACAATTAAATCACTTACCTGTTTAAGATCTATCGAAACTAGTTTAAATGAGTCTACAAAAGCCGTGAGAGACAAATATTACGGTTTGCTTCTACTGAAAACCGACTGGGGACATGGGACCGTTGACTGGCAAAGACAAATATACCCAAAAATAAAGCAAAACGCACAAAAGATTATTATATTTGAGTTCACAAAAGTGTGATTGACTGAATGTTTGATCGCTGATTAATTTATAGTTCTATTTTATATTTAACATGATTTCTTAAAATCCAACCAAGAACGGTAAAAAAGATGATTTTATTTAGGTTAAATTGTTTTATACCAATTGGATATTAACCTAAACGAGAACAAGAAATATTAATACACCCAAAAGTATACTCTACTAAAATAGCTTAAAAAACTAGTTATTAATATTATCTACATTATATATTCTATATGGCTTTTTCTACAATCTTATCAAATGTATCAAATAAATACTAAGAAAAACATTAGACTCTTGAGATAATCAATCAATTATCGAATAGATTAGTGAGTTCAGGTGAGTAAGCATCAATTGTTATAAAATCAATCACTAAAAATAAAACTCATTTCACAACAGTCCCCATTATAATGGTGACTTTGTATAAAAGCTGTTTTAGACAACGCTGTTGTGCTAGGTTGTTAATATGAAAGCAGTATTTCATCGACCATTGAAATAGATCTAAATGTATTCCATATTTCCACTCTTACTTTTAAGATTACAATATATGTGCTTCTTTTTGGATAAACACGTACCTTACTCTTCATCATTTGATTCCATTTTGATGACAGAAAAGCCGTGAGAAAACTGGTGACTGTCGGAGGGTGGATGTACAAAATAGACCAACATAGACATACATATGTATAGATATACATATATATATATATAGATATTTTCAAAACAAAGGTAGTTATTAATAAAATCAACTAAACTTTGTCTGCTAGGGGTATATAAGAACCTATATACAAAATTTGACATCTCTAACCCTCGTCTGTTGATCCTGATCAACAATACGTCTATTTTATGGGGTCGGAGTTGATTCAATCTACCTGTGACTTAGATTTGCCCAAAAACATACTCAATTACCCTTTTATAATGCGTTCAGGGTATAAAAGATATTAAAACACCAAAAAGTATACTTCACTGAAATGGATTAAGAAAATAGTCAATAGTATTATCTACGGTTCTTAACCGTTCTTATCAAGTTAGTTTATTTACCTTTAAAAATGAATACATTTTGAAGATCTGCACAAAATGATCAATTATCGACTGGGTAAGTAAGTTCAAGTGCCAATTTAATTTTCGGCGAATTCAGTTGCAATCTAATCAATTTCTAAATAATGACTCATTTCACATAATTTCCGTATATAATGGTCAAGTTGTGTACAAGCTGGCATAGTCAACGCTGAAGTATTGTGCGATATTGTTAACATGAGATCCGTATTCTATATCCTGTCCGTGCTGTGCATGGTGGTGGCTGCTGTCCACTCGTTCGAGGACATTGCACCCTTCAAGAGCTATCCGGCCAATTGCAAGGATGCCAAGGCCAAGAAAAATGGCATCTATAAGATACAATTAAATGGCGGTGAGCCCTTCAACGTTTACTGCGATGTCAAACTGAACGGCACCGGTTGGTTGGTAATCCAGCGACGCGTCGGTGCCAACATTAACTTCTTCCGCAATTGGTCCGCCTATCAGCAAGGCTTTGGCGATCTGGAGGGAAGTTTCTTCATTGGCCTGAACAAGTTGAATAACCTGACTACAGCAACGGCCAATGAATTGTATGTTTATCTCGAGGATTTCCATGGTCAAAGTCGTTTTGCCAAATACGATACGTTTGCCATTGGCAACGAGGCCAATCGCTATGGCCTAAACACACTGGGCTGGTATTCCGGCAACGCTGGCGATTCGCTCAGATATCAGGCGAACATGAAGTTCAGCACCTACGACTGGGACAATGACAATAGCACTACCAACTGTGCCGCACAGTTCTCCGGTGCCTGGTGGTACAACAGTTGCATGTACAGGTAAGCAACAATTGCAATGAAGTTGAGAACATTTCCGTCTTCTTAAAAGAAATTACATCTAGAATTTTTACTCAGAGTTTCGAATTAATAATCCTTCAAAAACTCAACTTGGCATTAATACTTTTAATAATGATAACAAAATACTTTTAATAATGATAAGAATATATTATCAAACCATGCCTTTGAGCAATTATTTCTAAAAACGACGAAATTGATTACAAGAAAAATATATTATCTAGAATATCAGGGTTACTTAAGATACCTAAAAATTAACTGAGCGTTAATCTCTTTACTTATAAAAACCTATTTCTTATTAATAGAATTTTTGTAATGGAGATTAGTAAAATAACTTCTTATGGAAAGTATATAATATCTAAATACTTATTTATTTGCTTCCAGCAATCTGAATGGAGAATACTTGGGTGGCGAGTATGATGGAGTAGCTCTTCAGGGCCGTGGCGCCAGCTGGACAACCTGGCAAGGAATCAATTATTCGTACAAGACCGTGCAAATGATGATCCGACCATTGAAATAGATATACATATATATACATATATAAATAAGACATTTCCACTCTTACTTCTAAGATTACATTAAATGTGCTTCAGTACGCATAAGCATGTCTTTTACTCTGTTCAGTATTTGTTTCGATTTTGATGTAGGATCGTTTAGCACGTTGACAGCTGCTCCAGGTCCAACTGATCCACGTCTCCAAAACACATCACGAACCGTAAATTCCGCATAACTTTGTCAAACAGACCCGACAGATTGTCGAGGTGGTTTCCAAAATAGAAACGCTTAATTGCAAGTATTACGTTGAAAATGATACCAATAAACAAGAAAGCTGCACACAACGACAAAGTTTTTTGGAGGCGAAATTAGAACAAAATGCGACGTCTTCATATACATATACATAAATGTACATACATATACAAACAAACAAACATACTTATGCTTAACAATTTTTAGTGTGGCGACAGCTAGGAAAAAAAAAAGTGAACAATTTTCGGTTGGAACATTTTAAAAGAATTTTGTCCAAAAACTCACACGGCCGCAGACCATAGCGGCGAAAAAGACATTTTCATTACCTATGTACTCCCAAAACACAGAAAGGGTATTTTAACTTGGACACACTGTTTGCAGAGAATGCATGGATGGTGAGAAAATTCGGCATGGAAACGAGTTGATACAGCGGCTAAAAGGGTATATATAATTCGATTTGTAGAAGATAACTTCAATATTTAGTTGTCGTTTTCATTTCACAAGGAAGTGTGGAAATATTCAAGAAAACGCTTCACGGAAAGAAAGCGCATCATTTCAGAACCCATCAACGGCGACACGGAGGCAGAAAACCTCGGCACAATTTTCATTTCAGTCAGAAATTAAGAGATGTTGTACAATTTTATGCCTCCCCCGGGCGGAGTAGTAGCTGGGGGATCTGCAGATTTTCAGATATTCTGGGCTGGGGTCTCTGTCTGTTTGGGTGTGTGTAGGTGTAGGTGTAGTTGTGCGTAGGTGTGTGTGTGTGGCGCTGTCAAATGCTGTTGAAAGATTTTCGTGTCGTTGTTTCCATGCCGCCTGCCAGCAGGCGACAGACATGAAATTCTTGAAAAACATTTTTAAAAACTTTTTTAAAATTCTTCTTTACTTTTGTCTCTGGTTGTTTCCTTCGTACGTAAAAAGATTTAGCAATAGCAATGAATTTAGTTAATTTATGGCGTTATTAATGACATTTTGAAATATTAACAGAAAATACAAAAACAAAAAATAAAATTAGAAGAGCTCAGCAATGTTTGGCCTGACAAAATAAACAGCGACATTTTCTATTACATTTTTTTATTTTATTTATATGTATATATGAAAAAAAAAAATATATATATAAAGACTATTTTCACATGCGTTGTTTTTCATGAAAAGTCATGTGAGTGCTATGTTAAAAATGTTTGATTTCCGTTTCGGTACTTAAGCTATTTTTTGGTTTTTCATTTTGATACGTTTAAACAAAAGAAATTTTACTGGGTCAGTCTGTTACCCATATATTACGCTCTGAATACCTTGGTCAAAGTAATAAATATGCTGAATAGTTTGACATTTCTGAATGGCACGAGCTAATCAGCCTGCATAATATGCAAATATCCAAACAAAAGAAACCCAAACTTCCAATCGGAATACAACAAAAATCAACCACACAAATTTACGATTCAATCAATGGAATCTTTCAGGGTCTTGTTGTCTAAGAGCCATTAAATGTTAAAGCGCCTCTTGAGTTTCTTTTTCCAAAATATATATATATATATATGTGTATATATATATTTTCTTTTTTATTTTTACCGCTCAACTTACAGTCACTAAGCGACACAAAAAAATTTACATTAATTTGAGAACAAAGTGTAGCATATTATGCAAATAGTGGTTTGGCTTCGAGCCCGTCACTTTGCCTGGAAAATAAATATGCATATAGTATAAAATCGATGTATATATAATTCGTTTAGTAGCTTTAATCAAGAAAAAAAGAATGTTCTACAAGTGCTGATAACCTGCGATTTGACGATGTTATTGAGAGACAGGCGCAGGCGCCTAATTAATACGAAGGCAGAGGGAGATTTTGAATTTATTGAATTCATTAAGAAAAAAATCAAAATCAAAATCAACAAAAAACAAAAACAAAACTGCTGCTTGTGCGCATTCTTGGCAAACAACTTTGATCCCATTTAAAACGTATACAGATTTGAAATAAAATCACTGATTATAATGTTCTTGCAAAATAGGGCTGGAAAATACTTTAATTAATTTATTATTTTCATTTCACATTATTTAGAGGACATTCTAAGGAAACATAAATATATTTAAATTTGTTGAATAAATATAAATTAAAAACACTCTTAACACATTTGACATTTTTATTGGCCAAAAAAAAACACGAATTTCAAATTCATACAACTAAAAGATTTGCATCAAATTTTATTTGAAACATTCTAAATTAAATATGTATATCTATGTTTTAATGTCTTGATAATTCTTTTGATTTCATTTGTTTGTCTTGTGTGCCTCTAATTTATGGCATTATTATAAACAAACGATACATAGCAAAACTCACAAATTTAGAAAACAGCACATCCAGGGTTAACAAGTCAAAGACACAACAATTTCCTCAAATATATTTTAGCTGGTTAAATGATTAACATAGCCTTTAATCCGAGCGAATTAATAAACTAAATCATAAATATAACAAATAGAAGAAAACTACTGCTCGAATCCTTAGCTCATTAAAAATTGCATAAACTATCTGTGGGCTTGGTGGCCGTTGTCAAGACCGATCCCATCGAAACACGCTCATAAGTAAGCACATGAAAAATGTCATAAAAAAAGAAGAACAACAACAACAGGCCAAACAATAACACACAACAAAATCACATACATAATTTGCATAAAATCACCTGAACGTTAAATACTTATTTTGAGCTTATACCATGAAATGCTCATAAAGTTCAAGATAAAGCCGCAGGTCGGAGTTTTTATGTAAAACAGTCCAAAATCGACGGGGGACATGGAGGCATTACCAAATCTACACTGCGAGAAATTTTCAATTTTTTTAATACTTGAAAGAATTGAATGAAGAATAAAACACTTATTGAGTCTTCAATTCCTATTCACATATGAAATGAATATGTTCATAATGACATTTAAGTCATTTTATGTTTTTATTGGATCTTATTTCTTGCAGTGAACACGTTACACAAAGATAAAACTATCAGTCTGAATTATGGGCGTCTCTACACAAATTTAACATATTTGCATAAATAAACCAAATATCATTCAAACTATTTTACATTTTTAATGAAGCCAACGCTAAAATAATCGTGTACTCCTCTTCCATCTATGAATTTTATCGAATTATGCGTAATAAGCAACATAAATTAGAATTTTATGACGTCAAATTAAAAAGTGTGTCGATGACAAAAAATCATTAAAAAATAGACATTCAAATGCATTTTCAAATTTCGCTGAGATTAAATAAATAATTAAAATGTGTATTAAGTTCACAAAAGTATGTGAAAATACAATGATCAAGTTTGCATCATTATACTGATATGTATAGGTGGGCTAATAATAATTAGTAACTACGAATAATTAATTCAAAATAAATAGTAACAACTTGTTGCAGGAGCTACGCAACTGTTGAGCTTCGCATAGCGAACAGTGTTTGAAAATGACAATATTGTTAACTAACACTTCTTTTTTGACTTGCCTACGCGGCACTTTATCGATATTTATGTGTATTTCGAATGTACTCACACTCAATAGTATTAAGACAGAGGATCTAAGGTTTTACATGAGTTAATCAATCGTTTCAATTGTATAACATACAGTTATTAGCAAAATCAGCACATCGCCGGTTTTTTGATATGTGCAAAATATTAATCGATAAGTTGAGTAAAGACAGTGTTCTTTATTATTATGTTAAGACTCTGTTGAAGGCTATAAAATGTTAACTCAAACATCATGCGCGGCATCTTTTTTTTAACTAGGCGTCAACTGAAAACATTTTACATCTTAATCATTAAAGTACAACGGTGCTAACAGAGTTAAACATAAGAAACTGACAAGATATTTTAAATGCACGAAGTTGCTAATCATGTTGTATTTACGGATAAAGTTGATGTTCAGCATGCATGGCACACTTGCCGACAATGCTCACTGTTAAATAACAGTTAAGCGAAATGTTAATATTTTTGTGATGCCGAAAACATATGTTTGATGAACGAACTACAATCAGGGACTTAATTTAACAACACACGATGGAAGATCCTCTGAAGCCGAAGCCAGTGCCGCTGGCGGCTGAAACAGTATTGTGGTTTGAGTTTTTGCTGGACCCAAACAAAATAACACAGCACTTGCAATGCAAGAATCCCGGTATGAATCCCCACACTCAATTTTCATTTGTGTCACTTCGGCTAAAAGGCTTTCTATCTCTCCCACTGCTTGCAGAGCCGAGTGCCGTAGAGCTAATTATGCAGTTCATCAGCATGACGCCAGACTCGGCAATAGCATCCACTGTTGTCACACCGGGCAGCGATCTTCAGAATATGTCCAACGTGGGTGCTAATCCAGCCACACCCGCAGCCTCCGCCGTGCTCAATGTGCCCCCAATCCAGCAAAGGCAACCGGAATTGCAATTGACGCGCAAGCAGCTGGCACTCAAGATTTTGGAGTTAAAAGTAGCCACTTGGCTGCGGTGGAATTTGGACGTGCTGGAGAACGGTCTGCCCGTATTAATGCAGCTGGCCCTGTTGCGTGATCTATGCACCATTAGCTACGGTCGCGCCATCAGCATTCCATTTGCGAGTGATTTCGACATGAAGATTTGTACGTCAATCTTTGCTTATCTTAAGCCCATAAGCCTAATCTTGCGTTTGCCTTTTTTAGCACCCACTTGTGGAAATGAGCGCGCTGCCCGCTTTTCACTTACCATCTACCATCGGATGATTCTCCGGCTGCAGCTCATCAAGGACGTTGCACTCAAAGCACCTCGTCCACAAATGTAAGTCTTGATCATAAAAGTGAACTGCCAGCTTATAGAACTTCCTTTCAGGTTTCCAGCCGCAGATCAACTGCAATTATTTTTGGACACGCCCACACAGCCTTCGATTGAATATTTGGAGCAGCTGTGCTCGACGGCCAACAACAAGCTGTTCCATGTGTTCCACTACGAGAGCTTTGTGACGCTGCAGTGCGATAATTTAGAGACCGCCCAGAACTATGACCTGATGCACCTCATCACGCCACAAGAGCTGCGCGCCCAGCTGCAATATGAGCTGGCCAATTACTACCTCCATACCAAGCAGTATGTGCTGGCGCGCGAATCTGCCGCCGCCTGCAATAGCAATCTTCAAGCGTTGCCACCAGGAGCAACGCTCTACTTTTGCCACATTCAGCCCGCAGAGCTGGAGGGACTGTTGCAGGCGTGTGGCATTAGTGCCCAGCAGCGCACGCTGCTCGAACGATTCCATCAGTCGCTGCTCAACAACTTTGCTGACATTGTGTCCATACTACAACTGGACAATCGTGCGCGAGAGATTCCATTGGTGAGCAGGCGCAACGTCGAGCTAGACATTGAGGCCGCCATTTCCAATGGCCTGCTCAAGGAGACACGTCAACTGCTGCTGCATGTGTCCGCATTGAATGTGGTGCGCACCATCTTCGAGTGGGGTAATATCTTTGGCAGCGTTGAGTACTTTGAGAAGTATCGCGACATGGACTACTTGCCGCCCATTGTGGAGGCCATGCAGGAAGCTCTGACGCACTGCAGCCAGTCGGAGCAGACGGCCCTAAAGCATTTCCTCATCGATTGCCTGCTCTATCAGCAGCAGCAGCAGCAGCTGGAGCAGAGCCGGCAGCTGATCCACACAGCACGTGGCATGGGCATTTTCAGTAAGGAGGAACTGCTCGATTTGGAGGAGCAACTGGTGCAGGCGGCGTTGCCCGTACTCAGTAATTCAATGGCCACGCTCAACGATTGGATTTGTCATTCGAAAAGTGTGTTTTTATTTGTTTTATCAAATTCTTAATTTGTTTAAAATTCAATTTCAAATTGATTCTACTTATTTGCTAATCTTGCAGTGACACACGTGGATGTTGCCGCTCTGGAGCGTCAGTTGATTACCTGTACGAATGCGAATAGCGTGCGAATTCTGCTGGTCAAGCTGTGCAGCACGGCACCGGAGAAGCCGCTGTGGGCCATCAATCCCAGTTGGGATGTGCCCCATCCATTGAAGACTCTGATCATGGCAATGCCGGTGAGCTTCCTGCAGGACTTCAGCTATGTGCTCTTGGGTAAGGCACGGGAGCTGGCGGCACGTGGCAACTACATCGATGCGGTATCCATGCTGAGCGTGCTCAAGTCAGAGACACAGCGCCAGGAGCTGGGCGCAAGCGTTCAAATCATGTGCAAGCTGATCACATGGGAAATCCTGCATATACAGATCACACAGAGCCTGGACGAATGGCACCAGAAGCCACTCGACCTGCAGGCGTTGGGCACACGTTGCAAGCAGTGTTTGGGCGCACTGCAGGCGGGTGATTCGATTGTGCCGCGATTGGAGATTTTGGAGAGTTGCGCCATCATGCTGCTCAATCTGACCGACTTTCCGCCGTTGCTATATCTGGACAAGCGGGTGCAGCAGCTGGAGTTGCCGTTGGCCTTCGCGGCGACCTTCACCGAGATGGAAAAGATGAAAGGACCGAAGAAGGTGTGTCGCGATGCCTGGGAGCTGATGTTAAGCATGTTCCTCAATGTGCCCAAGCGGGCATCCTCATCGGGCTCTGGCAGTGGTGCCAGCAGCTCACTCCAGGCATTCCTGCAGCGTGTCCGACATCAGAGTGTCTTTGGCTTAGCCATTTCCATGCTCGGCAAGATGCATAATATATTGAAGGATGATCCTAATCATGATTTGAGTTGTGAATACATGCAGCTCTGGCCCACCAGCATTAACAAGTAGGTGCAACTTATCAGAATCCATTAACTTTAGCCCAATACTAATTTTGACCCATTTTTGTCCAGTCCAAACAGCTATAGTTTGAGGAGCGTTTGCGAGACGCTTCAGTGGCTGCTGTCCGAGGCACTTAGCCACTATCCGCAGACCATCTCGTGGCTGAAGATGAAGGGTGATCTGGAGCTGGCCATTGGCAACAATGAGTCTGCAATGCGTTGCTATGTGAATGCTCTGGTCACCGGCACCGATTATTGCACGATGCCGCTGCAGCGGAATGTCGCCGATGATTATGTGATTAGGAAGATGATACGGTGTGCCGCCAATTTGGGCTGTCACATGCAGGCCACCGTACTGTGTCAATTTCTCGAGGAGATCGACTACGGCATTGTCTTCAAGAATCTCAGCGAGAAATCATCGAATTTCACGGACGCCATGGATGCATATTACAGCTGCATTTGGGATACGACACTTCTCGAATTTATTGTTAATCTGCATGCGAAACGTGGCGAACATAGTCGCAAACTGGAGTCGGTATGTTCCACGGAAGCTGTGCAGCGGACGAATTTAAGCTAACTTGAAACGGTTCCTAATTGATGTACTTTTCTTGCAGATCTCTATGATGGGCACCTTGGAGCTGAATGCCAACAACAATGAGGAGATCAGACGTGAGGGCGCCATGGTGCGAAAGTCGCGCTTCCTGCGCGCCCTGGCCAAGCAGTATTTGCTGTAGTCGCAGCCTCTCCTCGCCAGAAACTACGACCAAGCCCACACAAAGAAGACCAATTAGCATTAAGTTGAAACAAGTTTTTTTGTAATCGTACCAAGTTAGTTCTTTGTAAGCTTAAAATTAACCATTAAGTTCATGTGGTTTAAATTAAAATTAAACATGTAAAAGTTCGTGTAGATTTGTATCATGTACTACGACTAATTACTTTGGACGCCTGCCACGCCCAGCGCCGCTGCCGCCACCGATTTTGGCCTTCTTATTGTTGGCACTCTTTTTGGACTCCTCCGCCTTACGCTTGGCAGCAGCGATTGCATTTGGAGAGCTGGGCAGTGTCTTGAAGAAGCTATCGAGACGCACCTGCGTCTGTGCCTGCTTTGACTTGAGCAGTTTCTTGGCGCCATTGCGGACACGCTCCTCATTGAACTGCCGATCGCCGCAGAGGAACTGCACAAGACCATCCTCATCGGGCTCCGTCCACTTGAGATCAATGGTACTGGCATCTGTGACATCTGGTTCGATGAAGAGCTCGCGTGCCCGCTTATAGTTCCAGTTCTCTGGCACTGGGTACTTGTTGGTGTCGATGTTCTCCAATATCGTCTCAATATCCCTATGGCTCTTTATTAGCTCGATTGCACGCTTTGGGCCGACACCCTTAATGCTCTCACAGTAGTCACAGCCCATGAGAATGCACAAGTCAATGAACTCCGTACTGGTCAGCTCCAGACCCTGCAGTACTTTGTCGTAACTGAACTCCTTGACGGGCATTTTACGTGCCTCGCTGTAGGTTAGATATCGGAGTAGTTTGCAGGAGCCAAAGGTTAATGCATCCATATCCTCCGTTGCCGTCGCATACACCTTGCCCGCCTTGACCAGAGCGGCGCACTGGGCCTCTGCCTCACAGGGTGCATCCACATAGGGCACACCCATTAGCTTGAGCAGCTCTTTGGCCTCCCGCGAGTGTTCCTTTGTGACGCGCACCAGGCGACGATTGAATTTCTCAATCTCTGCTTCATCGCCGGCGTCCGTTGCCGCTTTCAGTGCCTTCTCGGCCTCTTCACGGCGTTCTGCGCGTTTGGCCAGCTCACCTGATTTCATGTCTGGCGGCGCACCATCAAAAACGTAGACGGGCTTAATGCCATTGTCCAGCAGACGTATTGTGCGGTAAAACATGCCCATCAAATGTGAAGTGGGATCACCGTTAACCGTCGCCAGTTGAGCTCCCTCTGAGCGCACTGCAATCAGAAACTGATACAAACACATGCTAGCATCGATGGCCACCTTCCGACCTACAAAATTATGCATATATAATTGATAAATACTCCTATTTCGTTACTATATATTCTGTGGGGCAGACTTACCAAAGAAGTTCTTAATTTCGCTCTCGCGTATGGCAAGTGGAGCCAAATCGGCTATAAGCTTCGAGAGGCCCAAAATTCCCATGTTGAGTGCCTGATTATTGCTAATGCAGTGTTTATTTATATTATTATATTTTTGGCTTGGTTAATTTTGTGCGCGCGCTTTTTGTTGCAAATGTTGTGTACGCGTTTCGTTGTGAGTTTCACATTAAAGAAGTGCACTCATGGCATAATGCATAAGGATTTGTCGATGATCTATCGTTTGCTTATAATAAAATTAAAGGAGTTTGATAGTTGACAAAATGGCTAGGCCTTATTTGTCATAGCTAGGCCATGTGTACGCTTTGCATATATATTTGTAAGTCGTGCGATAAAAACGCAGATACTGCAGTTTGCCGGACTAAATGTTTGCAATTTGGCTTGCCGCCATTTATCGATAACGCTAGTGCATCGCTATCGATATATTTACTCATCCCTAACGCCACACACATAAGCATAAGCATGTCGGCTGACGAAAAAAAAGATAAAACCATTGAAAATATGGTACGTAAATTACAGTAAATTATATCAAAATAAAGCTAAAAGTGTGTGCGACAAACGCGCATAGAAAAACAATAGGGTGCAAATGTGCAAACCGTGCAAATAAAGCGCAACAAATATTGCTCTCGACAAATCGGTCTTTCTCCCCTGCGACGATTCGGTTTATGTGTATAAACATGGCGTCGTCGCATTTGTATGTTGACTACGTCTAGTTTTCGGTGCGTGCAAGCGAGACAACGTGTGCATGCCCAATGCCCCATAGAGACACGCATACACAAACGCAAAGCTCAAAAGAAAACTTGTGTGCTCTAAAACAATCGAAAGAAAACGAGAAAAAAAATTCGAAATAACTAAAACGCATAAAGCAATCGCCGCACAACGTACAACGTCTCTAATGGTATTGGTAGCGCATGTGAATGTGAAAAGAAAAGAAAACGCCGCCAAAAATATATATATATAATTTGCTAGTGTAATTTAATTGTTTTTTTTTTTGTATTTGCTCTTGTTTTGATTCTCGTTAGGATGCCAGCACAGCGCCAGAAGTGGAGACGGTGACGGCGACCAAAGAAAATGCCGCTGATAAAGCAAACGTCGAGTCGAAAAAGCTGCTAGAAAATGCATCCGAACCAGCAGTAGCCGAGGATGCCGAGCAGCCAGCAACAGCAGCAGGAACCGTGGAAAAAGAGAGCAACGATGCAGCGGCAGCAGCAGCGACTCCCGCGACTGATGACGTCGCTGATAAAAAAGCTGCTGTTGGAGACGCAGCGGCTGCGACCGCGCCAACATTATTGGATGCAGGTAAATAAAAGCAACACAACTACATACAGACACATGCTTGCTTTCTTGCTTGCGCACACGCAGGCATCTCTCTATAAACTTTCGTATGTGTGTGTGTGTGAAGAAAGAGCGAGAAAAACAAAAATCATAAAATGAATTTTGCGCGCGTTTCGCGTAAAGCAAGGCGAATTCAATTCGCTCACTCAATAAATATATACATGGACGTCAATAGCCGTCGTTGCTGCTACGTTGGCTTTGGCGCCGCTGTCTAAAATGCCGCGCGAACATTGCGTGATTTGTTCTTCGTCTCGTGTTTGTCACAGTTTTTGGTATGTGTGGGTTCGAAATTCACTGCAGTTTTTCATGTTCGATGAGATTTGTTCGGGAAAGAATAAGATTATAGAATTTTGTGTTATTATTATTTGTTGTGTGTGTGTGGTGATTTTTCGCAATTACTTACTTACTAAAAATGTGTGTTTATCCTTGGCTATTGTTCATGCGAAACCTTGAAAAATATGGTTGTGCATAGTAAATGCTAAGGTATAATAAAAACTACTTCAATTTTCATAGTTCCTTGCGCTCCCAAAAACCAAGCATTGGACTTCCCAAGCATGAAGATATTTCTATAAATACTTTATTTTACTACAATTTGTTTTTGTAGATACTTGTAGCAAAAATATAATTTTAAATCAGCTAAAATTGTAGTCACTGAATAATAATTATAAATTAATAAAAAATATCTTTAACCTCAGATGGAAAGAAGGACACAAAGGCATCATCGCCAGCACCGCCAGCAGCAAAGAAAGTTAATAATGGCGCCAAGAAGAATGCCGCCAAGACTGATGACGATGACGAGCATGCAGATGATGACGAGGACGAGGACGAAGACGAAGGTGACGAGGAACTGGCGGACGATGATAAAGAAGATGGCAGCGAGGAGGATGAAAAGAAACCAACAGCAAACGCAGCAGAGAAGAAGAAAAGTGATGCAACAGATGGGGCCAAGTCAAAGTCGGGATCTGCAGCCGCAGCAGAGAAGTCAGCAGTCGTCAGGAAGACTGAGTCAAAGACCAAGAACGGCAAAGTGGACAAGTCGGAGGAGAATGAGAAAGATGACGATGATGCTGACGAAGGCGACGGCCTCGATGAAAACAACGAGGTGGCCGAGGATGATGAGAACGTTGTAGCTCTGGCCGAGATTGATCGCATTAACGAGAACATTAACAAGACACGTGTGGATGGGCTACAGGTGCTTCATGCGGTATGTAAATATATTCAAGACTGATCGATTGACAATAACAATACATATAATTCCATATTTGTTATATTTGCAGCTCTGCTTTGGAGCACAGGGCAAGAATAATGTGGTTAAAAAGAATCTGCGTTCATTCGCGGGCTTTGAGTTTGCCAAGGATTCGTCGGATTACAAAAAGAAATATGAGTCTATCAAAAAAGTGGACAACAAATCGCTGCGCAGCATCTGTGAAATTCTAACGCTGGATCGCAAGGGCAGCAAGGATGAGATTGCGTCGCGTGTGCTCAAATTTTTAATGGAACCCGATGAGTCGCTGTGCCTCGAGCAGGGCGATGAAGAGGAGGAGGAGGTGGACGATGAGGAGATCGATGATGACGAGGTCGCCAGCGAAGAGGATAAGAAACGCAAGACCAGCAGCAAGGCGAGCGCCGGTAGAGGCTCTGCTCGCAATTCCACCGGACGTCCAAAACGTTCAACGGCAGGCAAAAGTAAGTTTGCTCGCCTATTTCCCTTAATTGAATGATCTCAACTGATACAATTTTTTCTTTGCAGAAATGTCCGCATATGTAGATTTATCAAGCTCCGAAGAGAGCGAGCACAAAGTGCAAGTGGCTAGGCGAAGACGGAACGATGACTCCGAATCCGGCTCAGATGTAAGTCTGCCCCGAAAATGCTTAGCTCGTGTCAGACGCAACTCACAATGCCCTCTCTCCATCTTCATTTGCAGTATAATCCTTCGGGCAACTCAGATTCGGATGCGGGTCGCGGAGGTGGCGGCGGCGGTGCTCCTGGATCCGCTGCAGCCGGTCGCAAGCTTGCTCGAGGCAGTCGTGGCCGGCCGGCGCGCAAAAGTCGTCGAAGAAATTCAGATTCCGAGGACGAAGAAGAATCAGAGCTATCCGATGCTGATAGTGATGTAAGTTTTCATTTCGCTCTGGTTACATTTGTTCCCCATTCTTATCACATCATTCATCGTTTGCCCCACATAGGTGCCGAAGCGCAAGCGCGCCCCTCCTGGCAAACGTGGCCGATCCGCTGCGACTGCTACTCCGTCTGGCAGACGAGGACGGGGACGAGTCGCTTCTGCGCGAAAGCGCAAAGATTCGGAAAGCGAAGATGAGGAAGTCTCAGAGGACGAGGAGGAGGAGGAATTGTCCGAATTCGGCAGCGATCAAAGCGAGGTCAGTTAACCACTCGAAGTATTGTGAATCTTATGTTCAAAATTTTCAATCAT
This sequence comes from Drosophila kambysellisi, assembly GCA_035042185.1. Classification (NCBI taxonomy): domain Eukaryota; kingdom Metazoa; phylum Arthropoda; class Insecta; order Diptera; family Drosophilidae; genus Drosophila; species Drosophila kambysellisi. Next base: position 10,346,702 of record JAWNLS010001251.1, read on the forward strand.
CTACCAGGAGGAACGCCCCAAAAAGAGTAAGAAGCCAACAACGCCTGCGAAAAATAGCAAAGCTAACAACAAGTCAAAACCAGCTGGAAAGTGTGCGTATTTAAGACATTCTCTCGCCTCCAAATAATCCTTATTTTAATTGGCATAATCTGTTTATTTTAGCCGCTGGTCGACCGAAAAAATCAAAGAAGGAAACGTCTGAAGAGGAAGATGTCGATGACAAAGATGAGTCCGATGAGGACGAGCCATTAACCAAAAAGGGCAAATTGGCATTCCCAACGGTAAAAGAATTCTTTTAATTGTTATTCCCAATGTTATTCTAATTATTTGCAATTCCATTCCATGCCAGGACGAGGAAATACGGGGTTTTGTCAAACAGATATTGGATAAGGCCAATCTCGAAGAGATAACAATGAAAACAGTGTGCAAACAAGTCTATGCTAAGTACCCAGATTTTGATTTAACAGAGAAGAAGGATTTCATTAAGGCCACAGTTAAAGCGGTAGGTGTAAAATGCCCTGCTCCCATTTTATGACAGATTATATAAGATTATATTTCACCTTCTATGATTCCAGTTAATTGCAACATAAAAACTACACAAAAAAAGGGAGGCATTGGAGCCTGGGGATGGGCCAGCAAGCAGTAGAACTTCTTTCAAAACACTGAAAAATAAAACAAACAACACAACAAGCAACCGCTAAAGCAAAACATATTTTTGCCACTTTTTGAGAGCTGCTGCGACAACAAAAAAAAAAAAAAACAAAGAAAAAACCTCTAGTTTTCCTATAAGCGTATAATTTGTACTCTATTAAAGTAACTAAACTTTACCTTAAACGGATTATGTCCTTCTTTCTATTGTGTACTAAGATTATCCAGATATGCATGTGAATATGTATATATCTAAACGTAATTTGTAAACACTTACTATTCATTTTCTTTATGAATATACCTGCGCTCTCAAACGGCTCTACAAAAAATAAAAAAGAAGTGTGGTAATTTAAGCAAAACCGGAAATAGAAAAGAAACTTGTAAAAACAAAAGCAGATGAAAGAAACACACAAAATTTATAAGTACATTAAAATGTAGTGCTGATTGATTTGACGTTCAAAATTATGTATTTTAAATTAAGAAAAAGACGATAAATAAAAACTAAAAAAAAAAAAAAATAAATAACACACTGGCAACAGTACAAAAAAACGAAGCATGGAAACCTTAAAAAACAAAATCCGAAATTAAAGATATTGATATACTGCACACACTTTTGGCTATGTAAAAACTAATAAACTATTTTGGACTTGGGCGCCGAGTCAAGCGAATGCACTAGGAATGATATTGATTAAGAATTGCAAGCTATAATTTATTGATTCTTGAAGCAGAGTTGTGGAATGACTACATTTTATGATTTTGGTTGCAAGTTTTGATACTTTTCGATATGGAATTTTTAATAACGAGGTGAATTATTTAAAAAGGAGGCTTGGAATTGAATGTTTTTGAACTATCAATGAAATTGTTATGATAAACACTTATGTACTTCCACATTTTCAAATTATTTTTGTAATTTCCGTTAATCTCAAGTGATTGGCTTTGATACTAGATTGAAGACATAAACTGAAGCAGGTTTCTCTTGTAGAGCGGCAATACACACACCTAGAACTCACACACGTACACGTACACACACTCACACACACACACAGAATATGAAATATGAAACAATGAAATAAACACAGTGCAAGAAATATTAAGTATGAATATTCATGCAGAAATAGATGTATGTAAATTTTAAATAAAAATTAAAGAAACAATTTAATGAACAAAAATACAAGTAAATGTTTTGAACACCAACAAACACACAGACATACACACACATATATATATATATATGTACACACAGAAATAAATACAAACATCTTGATGTACGTTTTCTTGTAGTTGAAAAGCAAAAAACAAGTTTCAATAAAGAAATAAACAAAAAAGAAAAAAACAACCAAATAAGTATGAAATAAAACTCGATGTGCGTTAATATGCATACATAGTATATATATATAAAAAGTACATGTGAAAAACAATGAGTTTACGAGGATCGTACAAGAACAGTGTCGGATAGAATTTAATGAACGCTCTCTTTGTAGAACAGAACTTAACTTAACCGTAAATCGCGTACATCCCAATTGGATGCCTAGATGTTAAGCGATATTTTGTTTTATCTTTAAATGTTTTCGCTAAGGAAATAAAGACGAATGCAGTATGTATATCAATAATATATCGCAAGAAAATAAAACTAAATTTTGCGTTTTTCTTTAATGGGAATGCAATATAAATGAAGCGATTTTATATATATGCATACTTATATATATCTTGGGTTTATATTAATATCAGCCTATACTATAATACAACAAAATAATTTGTGGTTCCGTGGACAAAAAAAACATAGCCATTTCTAGTTTTGCTTCAGATAGAAAATTTATTGAGTAATCGAAAAAATATGTAATATTTGGCAATTTTTAAAAATAATTGTAATATACTTATGTAATTTATGCGTATATGAAGGATTTAAGGTAAACCTGTCAATTTGACGGGCAAGTGGATCACGTGTATAAGGCTGTAACATACAGATATTAAAAAAGATCAATTTGCTATTTTTTTTTTTGTTTTTTTGGATTTGATTTTGTTTCTTTTATATGGTAATAATTGATAAATAAAACACAATATTTTCAAAAATTTGTGAGAAATGATTTGTTAGGTTTTAAATGCATTGAATATAATATTGAAAGGATTATTACTCAATTGGCCCTGGAAATAGATCAAAGCACAAATTTAAATCAAATATAAAGAAATATATATAGATATATATATATATCAATTTCAAAAATATCATTTGATTGCGAAATAAACGGCTTGATATTGACCCAAAATGTAAATTCAAAATGGATTTTCAATGGGTTCTACATAAAATTCAGATACATAATAATGTTTGTGTCATTGTCGTGTTGTATACTTACCATCAGAGTTTAGATTACAGATTAAAGATTTCATCTGAGCGTCACCTGCTTAAATGGAAAGAAATAAACAACTTCCCGATCAAAGAAAACATAGCCCAAGCTAAGCCAAATTCAAAGAAATATCTGCATCAACGTTTGAAATCGATTAGAAATAGCAAAAGTAGTTAGTTGGTGATTGTCCCAAGCTATGACTTGACTCTAAAAAAGTTGCCTTTCAGTAAAGCTGTACCGTTTTTCGAAACTATATATATAATAATATAAAATATTTAAATGCATACATACACATATTGAGATACATATATATATAATACTCGTAATTTGTAGGTAATATAAACCGCATAGATCGCAAACAAATGATATATTGAAACAACATACTGATATACAATTATTAATCGTGGAGATTCAGTTTTATATATGATTAAAATAGATATAATTAAAATATCAATATTCAATTGGTTTTTGTATTTGTTTTTTTTTTTTGGAGAGGGTACAGCAAGTACAGCGTGGAAACTCGTTGAGGTTGGCTATTGGAATATATAGAGAAATATACATCAAGTCACATCAAGTCGGTATGTATGTAATGTATGTACAATTATAGTGGTTGTAGTAGTAGTAGTAGTAGTAGTATATATCAGCAATATAACGAGTACACATGTGCATAAGATAAGGCATTTAAAATATGTAGACAAGTAGTAGTAGTATATATTCAAAATGTTTCAAGGAATATTCATAGACCTGCTACATACCCAAACAATTCGACAACGACATCAACTGAACACACACAAAAGCAAAAGCCCGGCCCTAGATCCCATCCAAATTCAGCCCATCTGAAAATACGCTCAGAAACGATTTTCATTTATGGCAAAGATAGAAAATAAAATAACAATTTGATAAATAAAAAATATAATAAATAGAAACGCATAATTTGCATACAACGTACAAGCTTGTGTACGTTGGTTGCATTTCAGTAATGGGTTTTATAAATATAAATATATATATTATATAGTCATATTATGTGTTTATTCAATGTATCGAAGGCTGCTGCAGAAAGAGATTAGTAAATCTTGCAACACGCCCACTTTCTTATACAAATATTCATTAGAAATGGGTGTATCATCATCGTATTATTATTTTGTTTTTGTTTTTTTTTTTTTTGTTGTTTTGTTCTTTTGTTTTTAGCTGTTGCAAACATTAATATTCATCATCATTTTAAAGAGACATAAAACTTAAGCTATTTATTGCATTTAAATATATATATTTATAATTTTGTTATAATTGCAGACCTACGTTTTATATATATATATATAGATATATGTTTATGGTTTACGCATTAAAATGTTTATGGTTCGCATTGTAAGATTTGTAAGAAATACACAATAACAACAAAAGATCTTACCAATTTTCACGCATTTCTACTATTATCAAGAATTATTATTATTTATAATTATCAATTTGCTTTCATTAGGGATTTCGGTTTTTTTTGTTACTCTTATGAACTGGTTTGAAGATCGGCCTCTGAAAGTATATGCTCTATATATAGATAGAATCGTTTAAATACAATATGAAATCGAACTCTTTCATATACATAGATATCGTTATACCACAACTTATCGTTAAAGATCTTACCAACAAATTATAGATACAAATAAGTTTTGTGAATAAAGGAAAACAAAAACAAGAAAGAAAGAAAGAAAGAAAAAACATACAAAATGCGCCAACGGATTGCCAAGATGTTTATAGAGAGAGAGAGCATGCAGCAATCGGCGTTGAGGCCCTTATTGTTGTTTGTTGTTAAATGGTTTGGGGGCAGTTTATCAATCTGAACTGAAATCAAAATTATGTCTTAAGGATAATCAATGAACAATATATATATATATATATATATATAAATATATGGTATTTGTCCTTAACTGAAATATGAAAACAAAAGATGTTAAACACATTGTTAAAGATCCAAATATCAATAGATGTGACCTCGACATTTCTTCAGATCAACCGACCAGTTACATCGAAAAGGATTAAACCAAAAATAGAAATATCATTCTAGGCATATTTTGTTATACAAGACAATTGGAAATCTTACAGTTTGAAAAATCTTACCAGATCAGTGGAAACGTTGATCGTAGTATTTAACATTGTACAATTTATAAATGTTTAATAATGCAAATGGGGATGTATTAAATCTAAGCTAAGTTAAAATGTTTATGAGAGAAACGTTTTTTGTGGTATCAAAAAATGTATATGTAATATTTTTTGTTTTGTTTGTTTGCTTGTTGTCTTTCAATACACACACAACACAACACAACACAACACTCCAACTTGGACATTGTTCTAAGTTGTGCATAAGTATGCTAATAATTTGCTATAGTTGGCAGCTGTCGGAAGATGCCTAAATTGACGACGAAAGAAATTTTATGCATTTTATGAAATTATATATATGCATATACATAAGATTGAAGATATATATATATATATATATATGTAAATACAACTAGTAATTTGTGTATTGTCCCAGAAATTTGTGTATCTGAACCTGGACAGCAACAGCAACAGTAATTTGATTTTGTTTTCTCTTGTTTTGCTTTGTGTGTTATAGAATTAATATTTTTCAGGCAAAATCACTTAGAATCTAGGAGTGAAATTATAAGTTAAAAATAGAAACCAATGTAATTGGCATATAATTAAATACGTATATATATGTATACATATATAAATATATAAATGTATAATAAATTTACATTTATGCAAAGCGCGATGCATCAAGCTGCAAGTGTGCAAAATTGATTGATTGATTGACTGTTTGATTGTGTGATTGATGGTTGTCTTGACTCTGCTGACGCTCGTTGTTATTGTTATTGCTCATCTCGCTCATCTTTATGCACTTCTCAATGTGTTTATTTGCTAATTTATTGGGGATAAAAGACATAGGATAGTAGAACAAATCATATGATTTCACTGCAAAGAGTTTTACGCATGGTAAACAAGAGATCGTTAGATTTTCATACACATATACATAGTTTCGCAGGTAATTAATTATATAGACAAGAATATATCGTAATAATACAAGAATTCATAAAGTACATATACATTTATATATCAAATGAAGTAATCAACTGGACAGGCATTAGGAAAGAAAGCGAAAGTAAAAGGTAATCAAGGCATCAATTGTGGCATCAGCGAGCGAACACGCAACGTGCCGTTGCCCAGCCTATATGCATATCGAGAATTACTCGAGAGGATTCGAGTCGAGTGGTGTACTCACCATTTTCAAGGCACCAGCATCACAAACAGTCCCTCTTAATGTTTATCGTTCTTGTGTGATTTCTGCGATGGCTGTTGACCAGGTCCGCCAGCTGGTCCGCCGGGATAGCCGCCATAGCCACCGCCCGGATAGCCACCAGGATATCCGGCTGGTGGACCACCGCCCTGTCCACCACCACCGCTGCCAGCTGCGCCGCCTTGTGGCTGGGGCGCCCCTTGCGGCGGATGACCCGCAGCAGCCGCTGCAGCATAATACTGTGAATATTGTGCATATTGGCTAGGAGTCATACCTTGGGCATAGCCACCTGCCGCTGCAGCGGCGGCCGCTGCTGCTGCTGCCGCAGCCGCTGCATTGGGCTGCTGCTGGTTCGGATTGGGGCCTCCTTGATTTGGATTGGGCACATTGCTGCCGCCGCCAGCGCCAGCTCCATTTTGCTGCACATGCAAATCAATCAAATAAATTAATTAGATGTCAGAAATACAAGTGCTCGACAAAGAACTATGGCAAGAGTTATATCGGGTATCATGTGTTGTATATCTTATCTATTTTGCGATAAACCTAACGAAGTACTCAATAGATTTATAACAAATTGATTCACAAACACAATTCTCGGCCGATTTTCCGTATATCCCACAAGAAATACTTTTTCAATGCGCTCGAGTCCGACAAGTGCATTCCTTGCAGTCGAAATACAATTTTACTTTACTTAGAAACAGACATGAGAGACTTATATCAACTAAACTATATATAAAACATATATACTAAACGATCCGAGACCTCAAATTCTGCCTGGTACATAAATTTACGCTTGTTTAATGTGTACAGTGTGTTAATGATAATAACGGGTAATTAAAATTTGTCCAATCGATTAAACAATTACATTTACTTCAACCCAAAACATGAATTTGGAGTTATTGAGAAATCTCAATTTTGAAGCTGTACCTTTGTTTTAAGTGTCTTTTCAATGGCTTCTGCTTCCTCGACTTTGCCCACACTGCGATAGTATTCCGCCCACTGTGCACTGTAGTCGGCACTGTTGGCGCCGCTTTGCTGTTGCTGCTGCTGTGGTTGCTGCTGTTGCTGTGGTGCCTGTTGGCTGGGTGCTGCACCGCCAGCCGCCTGCTTCGCCTTCATCTGCTGCTCAATCATATCTGCCTCGCGATGGCAACCAATTTGTCTATAATTTAAAAAGGAGTCAGTTTAAGAATTTAACTGTAAAATTTGATTTGATTTTTTTTTGTCCACTCACTTGTAGTATTCGATCCATTGAGCTGAGTAATCCTGACTGCTAGCGCCGGCAGCTGCACCTGCTTGACCCTGACCCGCCGCCATGGCCATCTGTTGTTGCTGGGCTGCGGCTGGATCCCAGCCACCCTGTTGTCCATAGGCGCCCCAGGGCTGCTGCTGTTGTTGCTGATAGGCGGCAGCAGCGGCTGCATTGGGATCGCCGCCCTGCATTTGGTTGCCACCGTAGCCGCCAGGCTGCTGATTGTGGTGGGCGTTGTTACCACCACCACCACCGCCGCCACCTCCGCCGCCGACGCCTCCACTGATGGGCTTTCTTGAGATCACCGTCAGTTCCATGTTGATCTTTTCAGAAATCATTTGACGTGCCGCTTCCACCTGATCGGTGGAGCCCTTGGACTTAAAGAGCTTCTCATTTGGCGGATTGCTGGCATTGCGATCCATTTCTGTGTGCGCTCCCGACTGCTGGTTGATCAGCTTAATCGTCTCTCCGCCGCGTCCAATGACAATCTAAACAAGTTAAGGTAAAATATGAATTTGTTGCAAGATATAATGAAAATCTGGTTTCACTTACGCCACACTTGGAGGCAGGCACCAGGAAGGTGATCTCCTCGCGACCGCCTTGTGCATGATTCACGCCATAGCCGTAACCATAATTGGAGTTGTTGGAATCGCCGCCCCCTTGACTACTACCGCCGTTGCCGCCACCGTTGCCATTGCGATTCATTCCATTGCGTTGCTGTGGGAAAAAATTAATCCACTTAATACATGAAAGATTCAAAGAAATCCAACAATTTTGATGCTTAATGGAAGCTTAGATAAATTATAATCATGCGCTTTTCACAAAAAGAAAATGAAAGCAACTATCGCATATAGGATTTTCCGACCAAATTAACTTTTGCAGTTTCTTACCATTACATTCTCGATGAGGCCGTCAATGGTGCGCTTGGCATCCTCCACCTGCTGTCTCGTGCCTTGGATGACGCAGCGGCGATCGCCCATCTCATCGTTCTTGCCCTGGATGAACTGCAGCTTGCAGCCGCATTCGGTTTGAATTTTACGTATCATGTCGCCGCCTTTGCCAATGACGACGCCCACAGCGATTTTGGGTACGAAGACCTCGACGCTTTCGCCGCCGCTGCCATTGTTGAAGTTGTTAAAGTTCGGTTCGGAGCCACCTCCGCCACCACCACCACCACCACCGCCAGAGCGTCCGCCGCCCTGCTGCTGCTGGGCCAGTGCGTCCTTCTGGGCAATCAGATCCAGGACCATTTGCTTGGCATGTTCCACCTTTTGCGGTACGCCGGAAATGCGCAGCGGTTTGATAACTTCCTGATTGGGTCCATCCTGGATGATGATCATGCGAGCACCAGTCTTCTCCTGCAACTGCTTGATCGTGTCGCCACCCTTGCCAATGACCAGACCCACCTTGGCACCCGGTATCATGATCTCCTGGTATGGCGGATAGCCACCGGGACCCGGCGGCGGCATATTAATGGTTAACAGCACCTCGCAGCTGCCATTGCCATTGCCGCCGGCACCATTCCGGCCAACCATTTGCTCGAGCATCTCACGTCCCTTGGTGCAGCTCTCGCGGGTGCCACGCAATGTTATCACACGCTCCTGGTCCTGCATCAGCTCCAGCTTAGCACCCGACTCCGCCTCAAGATGACTGAGTGTATCACTGCCGCTGCGTCCCACAAATAAGTTGACAATGCTTTCAGGGATGCGCACCTGTTCCTCGCATGTGGATGCTGGCCAGGCAGCCAAACGTGCCGCAACTGCCGCTGCTTGTGCAATGGCTTGAGTCATATTGGCGCCACTGCCTCCGCCGCCGCCACCGCCTCCTCCCCCGCTACCGCTGCTCATGTTCGAGTTGTTTTGGCCGTAGTCGGGACTGCCAAAGGAGCGTTTGCAGTCGGGTCCGCTGTCGCCGTCATCGTTATGCCGCTTAAAATTGTTACCACCGCCTCCACCTGCAGATGGTCCACTGGAGTCACCACCTGCCTGTTGCTGAGGGTTTGGTTGTATTTTTGCGGCAATCTGCACAAAGACAACAACAACAACGAGAAAAATTCATTCTGGGGCTCCTTTGGGTCTGCTGCGGCTTCTTCTTCTTACCTGCTTGGCACGTTGAATGGCAGCTGCCAATGCCTGCGAATGAACCAAACTCGCTTGCTGCGTCTGAAAATCACTCATATTTGCAGCGTTTCTTCCGTTTTTAGTCCAGTTGCAATTGCCTGTCTCTTTTTCTATAATTATTCTAATCGAATTGCAAAAAACGCCGACGCAAACTGACGACGTGCAACTGGAAAATTCAATAACCAATTTAACTGCGCGCGAGTTGTTTTTACTTTAGATCTCTTTGAAAATTTGCTTCTCGTTGAGTATTTTTATTATCTATCACAATCGTAAACTGTTTGTTAATAGTTTTGGCTCACAATAATTGCATCTGCTACAGTTTTACGTGGTTTTTTTCGGTGAAAATTATGCGCCCCAATATGAGTACACAGAGATGCTTGGTTGGCAACACTTTTTAATACATTTACCAACACTTTGTAACAATGTGGTTGCATTTATATCGATATGTACTGGGTATAACGATATTTCGCGGAATAAGATAAATTAAATTTACTAAAATATGCTATAAATAATTCAATAGATAAAAGGTTCACTTCTAATAATTCAAAGAACAATTAATCAATGAAACGCAAAGAAAAGACGTTGATCTAAACGATATTAAGTTAAGTTAATCGTGCTATCGAATAGTGTTCCCAATAATACCGGTCCCACTGTTTTGTTACGCATATTACAGGTTTTTCTAACAAAATAAACAGCTGAGCTTTGTTCTTGCCAAAAGAAGTCGATTTTGTAAGCGGAAAATAATTAAGTCTTAATATTTAAACATTTTTGTAAACCGAATTGCAAAGTTGACACAAAATCAAAATGCCTGTTGACTGGTTCGGTTATGCTTACGCTGCTACAGTTGCCGCTGGTGGAATTATGGGCTATGCGAAAGCTGGTTGGTGAAAATTAAATAAATTGTTAACACAAACTTTACATTTCAATCAAAAAACCTTTCGTTGCAAACAGGTTCTATTCCTTCTCTTGGGGCTGGCGTTGCCTTCGGTGCATTGCTTGGCTATGGTGCCCACTTAAACTCTGGGGATCCACCACGTCCACTGCTCCAATTGGGCACATCGCTCTTTCTGGCCGGTTTGATGGGTGCTCGTTGGAATCGATCGGGAAAACTGATGCCAGCTGGCATTGTTTGTATGCTTTCAGTGGCTGCTTTGGTTAAGAACGTGCTCACTTATAACTTGCCCTTGCCAACGAGGCGTAATTAAAACCAACTACAATTAACAATTAATGTCTGGGTCTGGATTGCTTGCCGAGGGATTTTATTTACAATTAATTATTTTTATATATTTTTCATCTATTGTCTTGTATGACTTAAATAAATTTTAAAAGGTTAAGGGACTTATGAGTGTCACATCAGAATTAATTCTCTGCATAACTTTTACTGGTATTCGCATGATTATTATTTGTAAACTTGCGATAAGATAGGCTACTTAAAAATTATACTGGCCTCCGCATGAAGGCATTCCAAGTGCAAGTGTCCTCTTTTTTTGTTTACCCCAATATACACATTTAATATACACTTAATATTTTTTGAGGATGCAATGAATTTCGAATCAGAATCGCGTTATCAACAAGATTAATCCAGAGCTCAAACCATGACCAAAAAGCGCTGGCTGGTGAAAACATGGAAATTAGACCAGATATACATTTCCAACTTTGAATTCAATTGGTCTGGCGGTCAACCGTCTAAGCTGACCCAGAATTAGTTGATAATTAATCAGTAAGCCAGGTTTTTAGAGATAAACAGCTGTTTTATTTATGTAAATGTATATATGTTTTTATTTAATGAATATTCTTAAATTATGATTTTGTTTGCTTGCATGTGTCTGTATGTGTGTGTGATAAATGTACAGTTTCAATTTATATGATTTCCAGTTGTCTAGATCTAAAACTTACAAATTATTATTAAGCTATTTTACTCTTACAATGAAAGGATAATGCAATTTTTAAAATTTTTCTGATCGCATTAACAATGCACAACTTTTCTACATTTTGAACACGACAACAATGATTGGAATTGCAAGTTTTTTTTTGTAGGCAAAATGCGGCTAGTTAGTTAAATGAAATTTTTCACAACTTTTCAAGCAAATTTTCTAAAAAAAAAAGATAAATATTGTTAGTTAAGTATACAAATTATCTTTTATCACAATGGAAAATTGGAAATCCTTTAGGAATAATTTAACAAAATATTTATGCTTGTTTTAAATACCAATGTGAATGCGTATCAACTTTTTACAGAATCATATATAATATACAAAATATGATATTGTCTTTAATTATACATTTTACATTACATAATATATGTATTCTATTCATATGTATTCAAAAATTTTCACTTAGTTGGGTGCGTGTTTTTTTCGTTTGTTTTTTTTTTAACAGAAAATAAAATACAATATTTTTAAATTAGTTGTTACTAAAAACTGAAAACAAATCAATAGTATTTATATAATATTAATAAAAATAAAAATTCTATCTAAAAACACAATTTGCTCAACTGCAAATTAATTTGTATTTGTTCAAATTTCAATGGCATAACCAAACCGACCAAGTGTGCCAATTCCAAAACGTTCCTCTCTTCAAGGTCGCAGTGCACTAAAACGGAAACAGCTTCCAGTTAACCACTAAATGAACAACAAAATAAAAGACAACAAGATTAATAAAAATGCTTTTAAATGTTATGCAATAAAATGTTAGGCGTGCAGAGGATGAGAAATGTTTGCAGTTTTTGGTTTTATGGTCTTAAAAGAAAAGTAATCGTTGCAGACGCCGCCAGACGCCCTATTTTTTTTTTTTGGTGTGTTTATGTTTATGTGCCACCATTTCTCAATTATATCGCTAATTTGTGTTCCACATTCCATGCGTTTCCAATAGCCAATTTTTTTTTATATTTTTGTTGCGTTTTCTTGATATCGCTAGATATATTTATGTATATATTGTTGCTATAGTTGATTTTTTAGTATGCAATATGCGATTGGTTTTTATAAGTTTTTAGTTGATTTTTACGCCATGCCATTTTGCAATTCATTTCCAAAGTATTTTGGATCAAATACACCTTAATTTCTACGTTTTTATATGTTTTGCCGGCTTTCATTGATGTGTATACATGTATGTATATAGATGTGTGTGCGTGTGTGTGTGTGTGTATGTGTTACGAAATGTATACGTATGTGTGTAAATATGTATGTGTGCGTATTTTAATTACCAATTTGTATCTGCATTGGTTTTTTCGCATTATAAATGTATGTGTATGCAATGCAATTTCGAGAGACAGGACGAGAGCTTTAGAAAGTTGAAGTGGAAATTCGGGATAGCAATTTAATGATATGTTGTATCAGCAGCGATGGGTTTTCGAATTTTATAGCGCATATGAAAGATATCTGGCATTTGAATACATTTGTAAATATATGTTGTTGTAAGCCGTATGAAGATTCCAATGACAGTGTCAATAAATGACCGGGTTTTGAGAATGACCACTGAGTATGGTGCTAGTTTTCAGTTATCTAGCCAGATATATATATTTTTTTAAAATACTTGTTCGCAATTGCAATAAGTGACCATTTTTAATAGGAATAATGTAAATTAGATTTGTATATAAAATATTCAAAATATTACTGTAAAACTGTTCATGCTAAATTCATAACTACGGCAAGCACTACTTTTTTGGACTACTACAAATGTAGTCCATACTACGTTTTTCAAATGTTTTTTTTTTTTTATTTTTTTTTCAAATAGTTAAAAATGTTTTGTTTTTTGAGATGCTCGATAATGGTCGAGTTTTGCAAGTCATGCGGCAAATGCTTAAAGTATTTAAAACGATATTACAACTAAATGGCCAATAACGAATGCGAATTGGTACTATAAGCCTCAAATACCGATTATATCTATATAAGTAGTATAGAGCAGGCAGCAAATACCACTAAAAATTTGTTTATGATAAATTCCCTTTATTTTTGTTTGTTTAACGGCAAAGCTTTTAGACTACGAAAATAACGGGTTGATTGCTTGTTCTTACCGCACGAAGGGAGCAAATAACAAACGAAACAGATATCAGATCGTTGCAGGGGTACAGTTAGGTTTCTGTGCGTGTACCTGACTTGTCTGGATGTGTGAGTCTGTCTCTGTATCTGTGTGTGTGTTTGTGTGTGGAGTACTTTAAGAGGTATGCAGAGAGTTACAGTTACAGTTACAGTTTCTGACTGGTTTGTTCGTTGGCAGTGTTGGAAAGTTGTTGCTGAAGCAGGTCCCCGTTTACACATTATACATAGATATAGTAGTAATAGTAAATGTAGCAGTGTTTTTTGTTTTTATTGTGTTTTTTCTGTTGTTTTTGCGCCACTTTTATTTGCCTTCTGTTACCCTTTACATGACTCGTGTGCGGCGTATCAGTTTTTGTGTTTTGATTTTGGGTTTTCTGGGCGTTGTGGTGCCATTTGTTGACTGTTCTTGTTGTTGTAGCTGTTGTATGGCTGTTGTTGTTATTGTTGTTGTGCTTGGTTCATTGTCCAACACCGTTGGCAAATTGTTGGTATTGTCGCCAATGTAATTGGTTGCATATGAAGGCGATGTCTGTTCTTGTTGTTGTTGTTGTTGTTGATGAAGCAACTGCTGTTGTTGTTGTTGTTGATGACTATGGTTATGACTATTGCTACTAACTTTATTACTACTATTTTTGTTTGCTGTAATACTACTGCGATTTAGCGTACGTTTTAAAAATTGACTGCCATCAAATTTATGCTGATGTTGTTGCTGTTGCTGTTTTTCTTGTTGCTTCTGTTGCTGTTGTTGTTGTTGTGTGCTGCCCGCTTTTGTTGTTGATGAGCTGACGGAGGTGGACACCGATGTAGTGGTGGCTGTTACCGCACCATCCAGTGTTGGTAAATGCAATGCTTGAAATTTCTTAAAGTATGCATCGAATATCGATGATGTTGTTTTCAATTTTGTTGTTGTTGTTGGCGTTGGCGCTGGTTTGGCTGCTGTTGTTGCTGATGCTGTGCTTGTTGTTGTTGTTGGTGTTGACAATTGTTGTTGTTGTTGATGTTGCAGTGTTGTCAAGTGTCGTGGTTGTTGTTGTTGTTGTGAGTGAAACTTACGTTTTTGCCGCTCAATTGCTTCATTTATCTCAATGCCGGCATTGGCCTCGTTTTCCTCATCAACAAGTTGTTGTTGTTGCTGTTGCTCTTGTCGCTTGTTGCCTTCTTCGCTGTTGTTGTTGTTGCTGTTTTGTTCTTTAGCGCCAATGTGGTTGCTGGTGTTGCTGTTGGTGGTGGCACTATAATTTGTAATTTGTTTTTGTACCAAGGGAATTGAATATTGTACATTGGACTCTATTTTGGACTGAAGTGGTTGCTGTTGTTGTTGTTGTTGTGATTGTGATTGTTGTGGCGTTTGTTCTTGTATCAAGTGAAAATAGTATTCAATTTGTTTGCGTAATTCATGTGTATAAATTTGAAATATATTCGGTGTTTGTGTTGTTGGTGGAGGTGTTGTGGTTGTTGTTGTTGTGTAATGTAAGCCACTGTTGCTGCGGCTGCTGACGCTGCTGCTGGTGTGCGTTTTGACCATAACATCGCCATTTTGTAGCCACTGCGATTGAGCGTTGAGTAATGCCAAATTATCATTGTTGCCAGTGTTGAACAGTCGTCGTAAATATTCGAAAGATTTTGATTTGTCTGTCGTTGTCAATTTTCTTGTTGTTCTCGTGGGTGTTGTTTTTGTTGTTGTCGGCGTGTCAACCGCAGCAGCAGCAGCCGCGACAGAGCTTTGCTGTATATTATTATCCTGCTGATTAGCATCCTGCTCCTCACTACTAGTACTACTGATGACCTCTGTTTGGTTATCATCATGCTCCTCTTCCTGATCTTCCTTATCGGTTTGGCTCTCATCTTCTTGGGATTCGTTCTCCTCGCTACTATTTTCAACATCTGTCGATTGGTTGTTTGCATCTTTCTTATTCTGGCTGATTTTACTAATGTGTTGTGTTTTGTTGTTGTTGTTGATGTTTTTTGGCATTTGTGGTGTTTGTGTTTATTATTGTTGTTGTTGTTGTTTGTTGATATTTGTAAAGGTGTAAAAGGTTTGCATATTAAAATATGATAGTTTTTGTGTGTTTTTCTTTGTACTCAAAAATTACATTGATTCTTAGATTAGAATTCTAAACTTACACAACCAACTACGCAAATACAGTCGCTAAATACAAAAGATGTACTTACTTGTATACTAAACGGTAATTATTTCCATAGTCGGGTATTATGTTTGAGGGCAGTGGGGTGCAGCGACCATCCAGGCAGTGCTAAGGATTGTTAAAGATGGTACAAAAGTTAAATGAGAACTGTTGAAACTGAAGACAATGAAAAACTGACAACTTTCCATCGATTTAACAATATTTCTTTAAATGAATCAGAAATAGAGCTGCCCATACTTACATAACCATTACCGCAAGCGGATCCCTCCGCTGCCGGCCTGTAGGCGACACAGTAGCCCGTCTGTGCATCGAAGCAGAAGAGCTGGGCACAGACACGTTCATCCTTGAAGCAGGCATAAGTGCCGCGATCTCTCCGGCATTGCGCATCCAGGGAGAGCAGAGTGCCCGGCAGGGATCTGCCCAAGGCGCTATCCTCATGTGGTGCATTGTGCAGGCAGGTCGCAGTGTCTCCACTTTACATTAGATGTGGAGATTAGTTCAACTGTAATTAGAGGCTCACTCGCTTGGACTTACTTTAGGAAATGATGGAAGCTCTGCACTGTACAGGCGGACCAACGGAAGCCGCGCTCCGTGTGACGCAAGTCGGACATTATGTAGCCATCCTCCCAGCGGCAGCGTTGAGCTCCTGGTCCACCCAGATAGCTGGGCGGTGGCGAGCCGTCGTGCACGGCTCCCAATCTACAAGCAGAGGCAGAGAGAGAGGTAAGGGTAGACTTGAGAGTTGGACTTGATTGAGTTGCATGAATATACCAATAAAATGTTAATTGATTAATTGCACAGCGAATGATGTCAAACGGAAATGCAAACAAGTTTTTTTTTTGCTAAGCACCGGAAATTAATAATGTCTTTTGGACTTGGCGTTAAATGGAGTGGAAGTGGTGTAGAAAAACACATTCCAAGTAACGAATAAAAAAAAACCCATCGGCGGTTCCGTTTAAGAGTTGATAATGAATTTGTATGCAGATCTCACACATATAGTTTATTTTTTATTTGGTTGATAATTGTGAGATTTAAAGTTAACTTAAAGAAAAATACATTTGAAAATGGTAAAAAAAAAGAAAGGTAACTACTTACAAGTGACCCACTTCGTGGGCAGCCACAATGATGCCACTGAAGCCGCCGGTGTCTTCGATGATGGCAACGCTATTCACCTTCTCCAGACGCTTGTTAACCACGCAGGCGCCACCAACATAGGCAAAGCCTGTGGGCCAAGATACGTTTTTGGCGAAAACAGAAATGAAAATTAGGCAATTAGTTTTGGCCAGCCAGCAGGAAGTTGACAATTTTCAATTTTAACTAGTAGTAGTCGCTACTTGTTGACGCAGTTATTAAATATAAAAAATAAAAGCCGACTTGCGCCTTATTTTTTTTTTTTGCAATTTGTCTTTACTTTCAAATTTCGATATGGCCTAAACGGCGTTTATCTTTTTATATAATAACTGACTTTGTAATATGCATATGTGTGTTTGTCAATACTCGAGGTGTGTGCGCCATTATTGTGGCATGTATTGTATGTGTATGAAGATGTGTGTCAAAACAAACCACCAGTTAGTGTTAATGCTTAAGTTAAATCTTAGTTACAATTGTAGTGTTAAGTTAAGCTCGCAATACCCAATTAGTGCCAAAGCAAAACTAGGTGTAGAAACCATATTAAAGCCCAAATTTTATGCTTAAAGAAATATATATTTAGTTAAACCTAAAATAGTTATTATCTTTTTCTTTTTGTAAAAAATCTGAAAATTTATGATAAAATATATATACACATTTATAAGTCATCAGAAGATTTGTGCCTTGTGAACATGCATAAAGCACAGTGGTCAGAAGAGGATTACAAATAAATATCACACAAGAAAGGGAAGAGAATCGTCACAAGCAGAAGATGAGCGAGAAATACGCAGAAAACATATATATATTTATATATATGTACAAACATCAAGAAATAGAGTGAAAGATCATTTGAGCAGCATTGCAGAGCATAGTTTGTGAGACACATGTGAACAGATTCCTTTTGCTCCTGATGGAGTTGTTGATCATTCCATTCTTTTTTTTTTTGTTGCTGTACAAAATGCGTGCGACACAAAACACATAAATTAAGTTCACTCGAAAAAATAACAAAAAAACATATTGAATAGAGTAAGTAGAGAATACAAAATGCAGAGACACTCTCAGAGAGATAGAGAGAGAGAGAGAGAGAGAGAGAAAAAAGGTAGACAGACGTGCATGAAATTCAATTAAATTGACTTGATTTTAGATGATGGAGCGACGCTTTAAGTTTGTTTCGGCGGTTGCCGCCTTTAATGTTATTTTTGGTTTTTTTTTTTTTCTATTTTCGCATTTATCTGTACATTGTCAGCGAACAAATTGTAGTTGTTGTTGTTGTTGTTGATGTTGTTGTTAAGTGTTTTAGTTTTTTACCTGCGGTACCGCGATTACATTCACCAAATGCGGAGGTGCGACGGCACATATCAAGTCTGCGGGCGAAAATGGTTCAAAATGCGTAGATTTGAGTACGGATTCGATTTCTTACATATGTAGGACCAGTATGTACATAAATTAAATTTATAGTCTCTTTTTTTTGGGGCGTGCCCACAATAGAGAAACAAAAACATATAGTTGTAGCAGCACAGCAAAAAGTTTCGATATTTGGTCGGGTCAGAAGAAGACAAAAAAATTGAGAGTAGCAAAAAAAAAAAAATCCGTAATCTAATAAATAGTATAGGTGGAAAAAATAAAAAATTAAAGAGGACAAAAATAAAATGATATATCCATAAAAATACTCAGTTAAGACTAGTTATAAGTTATGATTTTTTAACTTTTTAAACTATTTAAACTATTTAACTACCACTACTTTGAGTACCTTTGACTACGTGTTAAGTTATTGTTAAGTGTCCTTCTCGATTTAAAAATAAGTAGTTAAATTAGAACAATATCTAGATCAAAATATGTGTTTAAAACAACTACCAATGTCATAACACACAAAAAAAAAAATGGTTAACTTATGCATATATATAAAATCAGCTACCCAAATGCAGCAACCAAAAAAAGGCAAACGATATGTTTTCTTTTTGTAAAATACTGAACCGGTTTAAATGGATTTGTGAGCAACCCGCTCCTCAAATTAGATGAAGTAACGCCTCGAATTTAACTCGAATTTGTATCTTTTACTAAGATGTCGATGTGTGTGTGCGTAACTGTGTTTGTGTGTGCGTTGTTTTTTGTGTGTTTATGTAAATGTGTGTATTTCTAAGACCCACACGCAGTTTTTAAGTAACTTGGTTAAGTGTTTTTTCTAGTGCAAATTACGAGAATGTAGCAACAAACTAGTCGAAACTTTTGTAACTAACAGCTCTGAGATGTTAAAAACCAATATGACATTTGTACGCTTGTAATTGTGTATGTAAGTGTGTGTGTGTGTGTTGGCATGTGTGTGTTGGCATGTGTGTGGTCTTTGGTAATTCATATTCATATTTGTATTTAGAATTTGGTAGATTCTTTTACCCGCTGTGCCTTTGGTGCAACGGCCGCCTTTACGCCTGCGACACATATCATACCTGCGCATAAGTAGACGACATTATAGATATGAATTTCAGATATAGAAAATATAGAGTTTAGATCTTAAAGAGTAGAGTGTTGGAGTGTGGGAGTGTGGGAGTGACAAGGGGAGCCCTTTCAGTTGTAGGCTGCTAAACAAAAAACATTGCTGCTGCTGCTGATCGAATCTGCAAGAATACACAAGAATACACCATAACAGGCTGTGTCCATTCACAGCCACTACTCACTTGGTGATCGCTACGGCAATGTCGTAGACGGGCAGACGACGCTCCCGGAACAGGTACTTGCCCATGTCCGTCAGGGCGGCAGCGGAGTCAATTGCATCACGGCCCACACGATTACGTTCCAGATATGGTGTGGCGTCGCGACCCTGCAAGAAAGAAAAAAAAAGAAAAGAAAAGATAAATAAGTATTTGTGAGAAAGTTGTATTTATTAAATATATTATTAAATAATGTTTGTTAACTGTTTATATAATATTTTATTACAATACTTTATAATAGTAGTTAATTTGGCTTTCTCATCTCGCCCTCTTCATATCCATCACTGCCAATTTCAAATGCTAAGGTTGGTCGTTTATCTGGCTAATGGTCCTCTTCTTACCTCATCTAAGCCATTAGTCGGTAATCTGCCAAATTTAGCATTTGAAATTGGCAAACAGATAGACAAATAACAAATAAATGTTTAGGGTTCCCTGGAGGTCTTTAGCCTTTAATAAAAACTATTGCCCATTAGGCGAGTCGTATTTGAGCTTATTATGCAATGCGGCTTAGCATTTGACAAGAGCCAAACAAACAAATGGAAAATCACCAAATTTATGGCCCACTCGGAGGCTAAAACTGTCCAACACTTTGGCGTAGGCAGCAGCACAGTTGCAGCTGCTGGGCGAGGGGTGATAGGGGGGGGGGGGGGTGCCACATTTAAATGGAGTATTGAGGAGTTCGTAAGCGAAACGGAAACAAGTGAACGTGAAAAACGTGCCCCATGGCGACTGCAATGAGACAGATCCGATAAAAAAGACGCGACGCGACGATGCCACAAATGAAAATGAAAATGGGAAATGGTGTCGCGTGTTGCAAGTGCGGACGGTGCAAAGTCAAAGTCGTGTGCAGACTCTCTCACAAAAACTAGTTGCAATTGTGCGTTACATAATTTGTGGCTGCCACAGTTGCTTCTCCCCCAGGGCAACTTTCAGCTGTTTTCTGCTGTTCATGCAACAACAACAACAACAATAACAATTATCGTGACTAAGGGGCGGCATTTCTCGGTGAATGTGTGTTTGTATTTTTGTCTGAAGTGACAGCTACATAAATTATTATAACACAATTGTCAATCATGTCAGGCCCTAGGCTAATCAATATGTTAATACCTTGCCACAATCTAAGTATATGTATAAAGTAGAACCCGTTCGACAGGCCCCAAAGTGCAGGTGATAAAAACAAACTAAGTGTCAAAGATATGGAGATTTCCAGCAAACAGCAACTTTGATTTTCAATTGAACTAACAAATGTATCTGAAAGATACTTAGCTTTGCTCTGACTGCGCTTCGGTCGTCGAGTGTCGCGCCAAGGCATTTGATATATGGCACCACTCACTCACTCACAAAGGGGATATAATAATATATATATGTAGATCTTAAGATTGTTTATAATACGTGCATTATCGACGTTTATGAACCTGCAGTCAAAATACGACAGATTTATAAACATATTAGATGTGTTTATTGCTATTTCAGGAATGAGGAAATCGGGCAAATTTTAAATTTTTGGTCCACGTTGCAAGGCCAATTTTGCGTAATTGTTGTCAGTGAATATCAATCACAGTTCACACATTTAAATGCCGCCAAGTGGCACTCAATTTTGTTTTTTACTATTTTTTTTCTTTTTGTTTTTTTTTTTTTTTTGGTTTATTCTTCGATGTAGAGTAATTCGCACTGTGTGGCAAATACTAAATAAATTGACAATTCGACATATTGATCAATTGTTAGTGCGCGCACGTCTCCCAAACTCAAACTCGAAAATATTTGGTAATTTTTTGGCTAAAAAACGATCAAGAATTTTAAATGTTCCGACGACGACCTTGGCGCACAGCATTTGGGAAAGGCAACGTGCGTCAAATGTTGCTGTTGCTGGGATCGTATGATAAATATGATCAGATAACTCATAATGTTGCAGCTGATACAGACGCTGATTAAGGTCGGTTATGCCGTTATTGAAGTGGCTGGTGCATCTTCGAAGGCCTCTCGAGTTTGAGGAGCACTTCAGCTTGCATTTACGAGGGCAACTAATGGATTGCAACCAATAACCTACAATTTGTTTGAGTTTGACTGAGCTCAACTCTTTAGACCTGGCTTATAAGCTCTGAGCTTACATTGCAAGCAGTTTCAGTTGCAGTTTAAATGCAGCACATGAGCTTTAGAAATGTCTATTATGTAATTTAATGCCAAGAATTATATCTGCTGTAATCGATTAAAAGTTGGCCAGTTATGAATGTGATGAAGATGAATTGGAAGCTAACTTTTACAAATAAATATATATATATATATTTTTATAAATAAAAAAAATCATGTACTTTCGGAGAGTGGCTGGTCTGTTAACAAATCAAAGCATGACACATTTGTTTTTTTTGCTGTTTGTGTAGCACATTTGTTTTGTTTAAATAAAGACTTGTCAAAAGTCCCTGGGAACAAAACGTAACCTGAGGAAAAGTCACGTTGTTTGCGGACCACCAACGTTGCAGTTGGAGTTGCAGTTGCAGTTGCAGTTGCAGACAAGACAAAAGCTACTGGACACTTGAGAGTTTGAAGAGCCCTGAATGTGACTTGAGTTGGCAGTTACACAATGCAAATGCAGTCAGTCGCCAGCATTTTGCATCTGAAAGATACTTCAAACAGCCGGCACGAATAGTGCACTCGATTAGGCGAGAGTAATTTGTCAAGTAATCTAATTTGTGTGTGCCAGTTGCCATTAGAAATATTACATATACGATTTTCATTTTATTTATTTATGTTTTTTTATTTTTTTAGTTTTTTTTTCGTTTTTTGGGTGCCTCCACATTAATAGCTCTTTGCATGTGTCCGAGATACGAGCAGTACCTAAAATGTAACCAGGCTGGCAACTGGGAGACCGGTTTGCCTTTCCCAAAAATGGATGTAGTTTTGTTTTTGTATATTTTTATTTTTATTTTTATTTGTATATTTGTTTTATTTTTTTATATTTTTTTTATTTTTTCTTGGCTGTCTCAGAAAATGTTGCAATGGCTTTTGTGCGTAATTAAATGTAAAGTCTCTTGCGTCGCTTGGACTTAATATATTAATTTAATTTACAGGGCGCATAAATCGTGGCAACTGTCAAACTGTGGCACTGCCACAGTTGCTTAAATTTCTATCATTACGAAATGCGCACCAAAACTATGCAACTGGCGGCATTTCAACGAAAACCCACCCACCCAAGACTCAGACTCTCCAGTCCCCCAGACCCAGAGGCAGCTCCAATTCCAATCCCAGCTTCAGCTTCAACTCAAAACTCCAATTCCTACTTCCCACTGCAGTGACATATGTTTTGACTTTTGTGTAGCCGCTCGAGCAACTGCGCCCACACAGTCTCTGGGTTTTGTTTTGTGTATGTGTGTTTTTTTTTTTTTGGGGAATGGATGTGAAAGACAGGCGGTGGTTGTACTTTGGTAAGAAAACTTTGAGATAATTTTGGAAATTTTTAAAATAATTTTTAATTAAAGAAATATGGCTCAACAACCACTTTTTATAATTTAAAAACGTACTTTGTTGGTTGCAGCTCAAGTGATTTATATTTGTATTATTCTACGATATATATGGATTGACATTTTTTCAAATTCCTGGTCATTTATTTGTCACAGTGGAATGGCGGACACCACCCACGGCGCATGTTGGTTTTAGATTATTTGCTGTGTGGCATTTTAGCCTTTGGGTCATGCCTTTGGGGATACTTTTAGACTTTTCCTTTTGTCGTTTGCCTTATTGCAATTTATGTTTTTCAGGCACCTTCATTTCCAGCTACTGACAATGGCGATAAGCTTTGTAGCTTTCCCGTTGCCGCTTTCGTGACATATGCCTTATATATACACACATATATATATATATATATATACTAATATATACAAATTGGCATGGGGCCAACACCTGGTGTTGGTCTGGCAGCTACTCGAATTGGAAACTTCGTTAGCCAGGAATTCGTTATGACATTTGCAAATATGAGGCTCAAAATTGTAATTCTTTAATGCATGTATGTGTATGTGTGTATGTATGTGTTTTGTCTTATTTTTGGGGTCTGGATCTGGTCTGGGTGTGGCAAGTATGCATTACTTAGCATTTCCGTGTGGCAATTGATAAATCCATGCCGATAACGTTGAGTGGAGATTGTTGATTGGCGGCAACACAAAAAATATGCTCGATATAAGTCAGTCATGCACTCATAATAAATAACAAATTCTGAAACTAAGCACTAATCAAATATTTGACTTTCTTTTAGTTTGCTTTATTGCCACAGTGTGTTGAAGGCCTCTTTCAAAAGCCACACAACTTGACCCCAATGCATGAGGGAGTTGTTGTCTATGTGTCCGAATAGCCATTTGTATTTTGTTCTACTGTACTTGGTTGAGAAACTATTCACATAAATTAATCAGTTGCTGACAAATAACCAGCAGAATTACTTAAAGCACGCGTAGTGCAAAATGTTTATGTTGCTTAAGTTTGCGCAATTAATCGTTTATTGCTATCAAAGTTAAATGACAACAAAACGTTCAAAGAACAAAAAAAAAAAAACAACTAAAAATAATAATATATATTGAAAAAGCTGCACGACTCGTAAAGTGCGTAACTGCAAGGCTGTTGAAATAAATCGAAAACTGTTTGGTTTGCTCCAAGACCTCCAACCCCCTCCCCTCAGAGAGTGAGAGAGAGAGAGTGTGAGAGAGACGGAGACAACTAACAATAAGTTGGCGCTTAAACGCTTCGACGGCTATTTCAACCTAGTTTCAAGTTGCCAACTTAATAATGCATCAAACTTCAATTTATGGCTAAACTGAAATTCTAATCGAGTGTCGGCCAGTTAGTACGCACAGCTCTCCAATTACAATTTGCTGTGGCATATTAAATGCACACACACACAAACACACACACACACACACACACACAAACACACACACACACACACACACACAAACACACACACACACACACACACACACATACACATTAATATACGCCATCGACACGCACATAATAAATTGCGTATACGCAACGTTGCCGTTGAAAAATGTTTGTGGCGCAAGCGCAACGTTCGACACTTGTAGCAGCTGTCGGTTGTCGGCTGTCGCAAAGCGATACGCTGCCCCATGTGGCGGGGAGTGGTCTGTTCAGGGGGTTCGGGTGTAACTCAATTCTAACGGAAAGTTGCCCGCAATTAATTAAAATGTTAATTAAATGTCACAGATAAAAGTTCAACGGTAGCAGCCCCTTGTGAACAACGTCAGCTGCCCACGCGCCTTCATTTAATTATCTCTCTCGGATTCTGACACTTTTGAGTTTGTTGTTGTTATTGTTGTTTGTTGCTTGTTGGTGTTGGCTTTACAAATCTGAAGCGATGATTTGTTTTGATTGCCCACGAGTGAAATGCAACCGACTGACAAGTTGATTGATCAGCTTGAAATGATTATCAAATGATTCCGAACTCGGAAAGCTAGAAGCAGTTTTCAAATGTATTTCTTCTTTTATTGAATATCGATTTGCATATTAAACATTTATCGCTTGTTATACTTAATATGTCAAACAAATTTTTATGACTTGCAATAATTGCCACCCCTCCCCCTCAATGCTAAATGCGTGACTTTGTTTTCAGCTGGTTTTAAGCTATTGCATATTTGCAAACAGACTTCATCGGCTTATCGGATATGCAATATCGCATAAATTTGTAGCCCCTTTTTACAAATTCTGAGTAATTACTAGTTGGCAACGATTTCGAGTTCGACTTCGACTTCGACTTGCAGTTCGAATCGAAGTCGAGCAAGTTACAATTTTGGTGTCATAAATTCGCATTCGGATTTGTAGTTTATGGCCAGCGAAATAAATTTCAACATTAATTAGCGAGCGAAAAAACCAAAATGTGGTCGACATTTAGCGACGGATGTAGCCGGTGTATCTATACAGATACTGCCAGTTGCAGATGCCGATACATACACACACACACACACACACATCTGTGGGCCGACATAGAAAAGGAAGTTATTGCATGAAATTGGGCAAAGATCTGAGCCACAATCTGATCTGCTGCTGCGACGCGGCCCATTAAATTATATAACTTCAAACCAACGCAGCAGCAGCAGCAATAACAACAACAATAACAACAACTACAATTTGCTGCTGCATATTTATGCAATTTAAAATATATATTTTTTTTTTTTGTGTGTATTTTTCGCGTGAGCCACAAACCAATTGACGTACTTAGGGTAAACTGTCGACTTTATCGTGTAGGCTTGATGCAACTTCAACTGCAACTCGCTTTGCATTGCTTTGCTGCAGGTGCAAGCCGCAAAATTATAATAAAAAAAAAAACTACGCCAATTTACCACTTTCCACACACATGTGTGTGCCTTCGTGAGTGCCTGTTTGTGTGTGTGTGTGTGTGTATCAATGGGTCGACAGTTTGACTCAGACTCTTCTCTTACTTTTGCGTGTTGCTGCGGCCACAAAAAATGGCTTCCTGAACTGGCGACGCTGACTTGTGTGAGAAAGTCAAGCGGGCCATGTAATAATGTTGTCAAAGTGTTTTATGGTCACGTTACGTAAGAAATGCATTCACGACAGCAGTGCAGCTCAAGAAGCTACACGGCTGTTTCAAGGATCTACGGATACACTAATGTATTCAATTTACACATTTTCCCAATTTACTGGGGTAGTATTAATTTTGGTGTATTTGTCAATGAAATAATATACATATAACGGTAATAATAAATATCTTAATTGAATGTCCCATGAGATGTCATTTGCTTTTCAGCAACATTCTATAATTACAAGGAATACGTTTTGAAAATTGTATAAAATTTATTTCGTGCATTTTAAAAAATTATTGAAACCCTCGTTTTTTTTAAATATTCATTGCCATAAATAACTAACCCCAAACTTTAGTTTTAAGTCTACTTTTTTTTTGAGTGTATACGACGACAAGACTTCTTTTGCGCCAGCTCATAACTAACCAACACTTGGATTTGGAGCTCGTTAAAGTGTTTTGTTCTTCGGAGCACTGCAATCAGAGACATTTCTATTTGGAGTTAACAGCTCGGCAAGTTCGTTGCCTGAGTCTTTTGTTCGCGTGCGCCAAATTTGCTAATTCCTTAGATATTTAGCAACATTGATTTTTTGCTGGCACGAGTATTTGGCTTCAACCGAAAAAAAAAACCAAAAAAAAAACTTGTTAAAATTTGTAGCTTTACTTTGTTTATGGCCCAAGCAAATAGCCAAATTGATTGTTCACATTTTTTCTAGCGTTACGAATTCGAAGCGCATGCGTTGCATGTTTGATGTGGTTGTTGTAGGTTTTTTTTCTTAGCTATCTCTCTCTCTCTCTCACACACACTCTTTCTATCTCTCTGTCTGTCTCACTGTGTTGCTCTCTTTTATTGTTGTACGATTGGCAAGTAAATCGTGATAAATTTGTTTTTTGCTTGCCTGCGGCCGGCATCTGTTCCAATTTGCCAAATGCCCCCCTTTGGCTGGGGGTCAAAGTTGAGCGCTCAAATGAATTACTCAATTAGCCAAATGAAAGTTAAGCAGCCGTTTAAAACTAAGGATTGTGTAAGGATTTGATATGTACTCACCCGTGAGATTATAATGCCAGCAATGCTAATCCGTATTCTGGGTCCCTTGAGCAGGCGGTAACGCAAATCGACACCGTTCCAAAACGAGATAAAGTACCGTTTGACCTGTAAAGTAGCAAAAAGATATTTTTCAGTGTATTCCATGTCTACTTATGCACGCCCACAATTTAATCATTTGATCTGATTTAGTCGGTGTCTAGGCACATTCATCAGCTGCAGCTGTCGCATTTTTCAACTTTCATCCAAGCCGCTTAAGACTTAAGACATTCAGATCGCACCCAGATCGGGCAGCGCCATAAATCTTCAGCTCTGAGTGATGTGCATACTAAAAAGGTGTGTCGGAACTGTCTAAGAACTCAGCATAGTTGACTGCGACCAAAGAGTTAATGCAGACAATTTGTAACAAGAATTAAAATGATAAACTTGATAAATTGGAAAAAATAATTTTCAATTTGATTCGCTAAGGGATTAAAATAAGCATTTGACGCTTAGAAGAAGATTTGTCTCTTTCAAGAGTTGAGCTTTAATTAATTTTGTCTTCATTAATATTCTATATATGAAACTCTACCGTCAAATTCTCAATATTTCCTAGGGGTGCTCCCAGCTATTCGAGTAATTCAATTTCTTGTTCTTTTTGCCTCCAAATAAACCTCAATTAATATGTGCACCTTGTTTTCTGTATGTCACGTCCCCTTTTATCAGATTTGATTGCCACAAGCTCCAGTGCTTGGCTGGGAGTGTATGCGATTTTTTTTGGCAATCCCAATTGTCTGGATAAATATTGCGTGACAACTTCATTTAGATTTTGGTGTACGCACCTGCAAGTTGTCGCCGCCATGGAGACGATAGCCATCGTAGTCGACAATTACCAAGACCTCGGGATAGATGACGTATGGGGCTTGGCGTCTGGGTCGGATGCGGGATTCGGAGGTTTGTGGTTCCGCTTCGGTGCCGTCCAGGGCGCCCTCATCCTCATCGTTGAGATCTTCAAAGTCGGGGCTAGTGCCGCTGCTGCGTCGACGTCGACGCTGCTGACGGCGCTGCAGACGTTCAAGTTTCTCGCTGGCGAGCAGATCGTCTGGCTCCATGAAGGCTGCAACGAGGAGAGTGGTGAGAGGGGAGGCGAATGGGCCAATGAATCACAACGAAAATGAAATGCAATCGTTTTATTATGGCCCAGGCAAGTCAGGTAGCTGCACATTTAACTGTATTTTATATAATTTTTGACTCATTAAATGGCAGCCCCAAAAAGCATTGTTGCGAAATCGGTTTTTTTTGCTGAAACACCATCCATAAAATAAGCGTGTTTATGGTGCATCGCAAATTAAAGCTGTGGTATTTTGGCGCCATCGAGCAAACCGCAAAGGTAAATGCATCCGGCGAAGGACAAACAATCTCGTCAACGACGACATCGAGAGTTCAAGCTGCAAATTGAACTCATGGCTCGAGTGCCGCAAACGCGAACAGGAAATGCTAATCATGGGCACGTCGATCTCTCGAAGACACTCGGAGCGACAGTTGTTTGTCAGAGATTAGATATGGTTTCTAGTTCAATGTGCCCATTACATAAGTTCCGCAGATAAAGTTGCCGCTTGGAGCGGCACAAATGAAGAATGCCACATGGCATGGAGAGGATCAATGTCAATGCCAAGATAAAGAATAATAAATTTGATGCTTATGCAAAGCGAGCAACATTCGGGGTCATCTATCAAGATGTTAATGTTTTGGGATTACATTTTATGGAATACCTACCAAAATCACTCATCTGATCATCTGTGGCGGCTGCTTCACGTTTGTAGACAATGTGCTGAGCCTGCTCCTTGTTGGGACTGAGCTCATGTGGCAATGGCTTAATGACCATATCGTGACCAATGCTGCCCTCCTGTAAGAAATGGTTTAAATGGGAAAATTGAAAAAATTTTCATGTCACGGCAATCAATCAATTATGTGTGGGAAATTTTGAGAAAGTAAACAACAACAAAAATTCCATTTAACATATTCACATTTTAAGGGTCTTTATTAACAAATAAAATATCGAAATATTTTGATATTTCGGCATTTATTTTATTACTGCAAATGTACAAATCTGAAATTACCATAACATGTACATGTTACACTGTCTCATAGGCGACACGAGCGCACAAGTAAGCAATATTCATAATTTAGTAGATTTGTTATTAAACATACTTCTATTTAAAATATATATCAATATCATATGAATGAGTTGGCAAACCTGGCGGCGAAGTGGTCATAAAAATTAGCTTCAATTTGCATAGCTGAATAATGAATGCAAATCATTTCGATCTAGATAAGAATGTTTCTTGGGCGTTTAGTAGTTTTATTACTTTTAGTTGTTGTTGTTGTTATTGGTCTGTATTTTTATCGCCTTGGTAATTGCAATAATTAGCTTAAAAAAAATAATACAAAAAATAATAAAAATGCATAAGAAATCGACCTTGAGAAAGGTTAGCCAATTGAAAGCAGTCTCTTTGCCAATTGCAACTTGTAATTCATTAAACTAAATGTTCAATAAGAGGCGGTGGCAAGAAGTGGGAGGGTGGGGCAATAGCGGCGAGTTGTGCTAATTAAATCTTGCCACGCTCAGCAGCCATTTGTTGTGCTATAATTATAATATTAAATATAAATTACAGCAGTCACTTTAAAAACTATATTTTATTAATGTGCCCAAAACACGAACTCACTAAATTGTTGCACTTTGCGGTTAAACTTAATAAATCTATAAATTCATATATAGATACATTGTTGGATGCGTTAGAAATCGAATGAGAAAATATGCATCTGTGCCAAAGAACCTGACTATCTGTAAATGCCAAAAGGAAACGCCAGAGTTCAATGTCCTACAATAAAGCGTCTGCCAAATGCCAACAGCATTAAAAACAACAACAATTTTATGGCCTAAACGATTTGCAAGTAACGCAGCTGGCTATACAAATTGCCATTGATGACATGCGCCAACAGCCAACAGATTCGACGGAGGCATCGGCTCCGGACTACGTCGTGGAGCTGAATTCCATGGCGTCTCTATTGAATTGCAAAATTTTGCAAAGTGCGTTTCGCCAAATTGAAAATCCAATTGCAAATGTGGCTCAGCCACTGATGGGAATTCACAAAACTTAAGAGATGCCTGCAATTACGACATTTACATGGAATTTTTCTGTTTTTTCTGTTTTTTCTGTTTTTTCATTTGATAAATGTGCAAAGATAAAATTACGAAGTTCGACATTCAACTTGAAAGCTGACATCGATTGCAGTCAATGGTGAATCAGTGATAATAGTTGTGAAAGGGCAAGAGAAAAATATATAATTTTATAATTGAAAATGTTTTGCAAAAATCATGAATTTTTAATCGCATTGGTAATGTGGTTAAAGTGGTATTTTAATTATAATTTTACAGGCAGTTAAGAGTGTCATGGTCTATTAGGATATTATACTTTGTACTAAGAATTAATAACTGACGAGTTTATGGTAAGTAATAAAAATAAAATATTGTAAAAAAAAAATTATTCACATTATCAAGGTATTATTTGAAATTATAAATTAATCATGAATTATTTGGCTTATTTATCAAAGTCGTATTGCACCAATAAATCACTTATTCATTCTAAGTAATGTAAATATTGTCGATAATTTATTAATGAAGTGAACTAGCCTGCTGTGCATGGAATATAACCATATTCTCAGTTACAGCGCAGTTTGAATATATAGTAAATATATATATATATATATATTTATTTATTTTTTTTTTAAGTCTGTAATTGACAACTAGATGACTGTCAAATGGGCGGAACGTATTTCGATTATTTTTAATGTTTTAAGGAGACAAACAACTCGTACAAATGCATGTGTTCCGCCTTTTCAGCAGCAGCAGCAGCAGCAACAACAACGTGCCACATGCAACAAATGCAGCAATTGCAAGAAAAGCTAACTAGAAAACCAGACAAGGCGTTTTGGGCGTGTGCTGTGTGTTTTTTTGGTTTTTTTTTTGTTTTTTGTTTTTGTAAATTTATTTATTTTTGTTTTTTGTTTCTTTGCTAAAATTTATTTCGCTCTCATTTATTTATTTATTTGGGGGATTGTTGTTGGAGTGCGGAGTTCTTTGGGCAGTCGACGAAACGAGTGTTATGTAATTTTAAAGCGCAACAAGTTGTAATTTTGCTAGTCTGTCTATGCGAGAGTTCACTTAATAAATTACTAAGCGATTTATTTGAAAACTTAAATTTTTACTAAGTGATTCGCATAGCAACTAATTAATTCAAACGCATTTGACACAAGAGTTGCCTAATTATGTGTTTCTTTCGGGGGGGGGGGGGGGGGGGAAATGTTAATCTGTATATAGGAAAACAGCAAATTGCTTTCAAAAGCAACCAACACTGCTGGCCTGTAAATGAAGTTGTCTTAGTTGTCTAGTTTATGTAATCACCCACAACATGATTGTTATATCTGGTTGCTTGTTGCCTGTTTGTTGTTGTTGTTGCCTGACTGTTGGCTGGAGACAGGCGCCGTTATTTATTACATGGCCCGAACGCAATCTCCCGACAAGGCTCAGACGGCACTAAGCCTTTCACACACTGACACACAGACACACACACACACACATACACACCAAAAGTCAGTCAGTCTGTCAGTCTGTCCCGGCGCTCAGCTGGACACGGCACCAAAGTGGCACCTGCAGTCAACTCTTTACATTGAGGCCACAGCCACGCCTCACTGATAGCAATCAATTGTCAATGCTATGATGGATTTGTGATGCGATGATAATGATATTTGGCACTGGGTATTCGGCATTCAGTATTCATCATTTGGCATTCGGCATTGTCTTCTCCCATTTGACGCCTGATTGCTTTTTAATTTCGCATAACGAGCGCACATCAACAACAGGCATTATTCAAAGATATTGTTGGGAGCATTGCATTGCATCATTTTTGAGACAATCTGCCAATCTGCCCCCGCCACAAAAGTTCACTGAACCAAAACACACACACACACACGCACACACCATCGAAATTCACTTACAATCAAAATTAACACCTACCGATGTTTGTTTTTAGTTGTTGCTTGTTCCCCCCCCTCCGACAATAGCCGAAAAGCAAATATCGAAAACTGGCAGCAACCAAAAAAAAATCATTTTGTGGTTTGTAATTTTGGAAATTAGCATAATTTGTGCAAATTCATGACACGAACATTTGACGCCAGCGGAGGCAACAATCAACCATGTGAATATTGTTGCTGCTGCTGCTGCTGATTGTTGTTGTTAATTTTTGGCAAAAGTTGCTGCTGCTGCTAAAATTGATGATGCCAAAAAACCTATGAATCGGAAAATGTGTGAAAAATATAAGATTTTATTTGATGATAGAGAAGTAAAAAATCACCATACAGAACTTTGTGTTAGGTAGAATTTGACTAGAAAACAACATGTATCTTAAGCTTCCTCATAAACTGATCAAAAGTTCATTATTCGAATAATTGTTATAAACAAATGTCCAAATTCTGATACGTCATTTGGTTTAAATGATTTATATATGCAAATTTGATGAGTTTGAGTTTGGGGCATAGCCAATTATCACGTCGTAAAGACCATACTTAATATCTTAGATCGGAAGTGCTGCCACCTGTAATTACACCACTTTTACATACCAATTTTTTTTTAATGTTTCTTTATTTTTTTGTTTGTTGTTTACAAGTAAACTTCAAAGGTGTGTGTTGGCTTGTTGTATATGTTTTTTTGTTTTTTCGTTATCATCTTGGTCAAGGTTAGGTCTAATCGGCGCTTAAGATCGCTGTTCAATACGACTGCATGTAGTCATAAACTAAAGCAATTGCAATAATAACAACAAGAACAATAGCAAAACTAAGAATATATATATATATATATATGTACATATATCGACATGGTTGGCACAGCCCCAGAGCAGTGTTAACAGTTTGTTTACATAAAGCTGCTCGTTAAAAAAAAGGAAAAAGAAAAAAAAACTATTGCAAAGAATAAGAGAACCCACCTTCGGGCAGCGATAATGTATCTGTGTAACTGCAAGTGTAACTGTATCTGTGAGCGATCAATGAATATTTATAAAAACAGCAGCAGCAGCAGCAGCGGGCACCGCCCATGGTCAGCAACAAGAACATGGCCCACACCGCCGCTTTTGACATTCTAAGCCAAAATGCAATCAAAAGCAATCAAAATTAATTTGCTCACTCGTTTGTTTGCCCAAATGTATCTCTGCTCGATGCTCAAAGCGTTCTGCACACTTTTTGGCATAATTTGTTATACACATACACACATGTAGATCTATATCTGTGTGAGTGTGTGTGTGGATGTGGCCACTATGCGTTGGCTGCTGCTGCTGTTGGTAACAAGTTCAATGCGAACGGGGCAAGTCAAAGTGCGCTTTAGAGTTGCCGCTCCAATAACTTCCAATGACAGTGCCACCGAAGGGGCACAGAGTCAGGGGGAAGGGGGAGCCAGACAGACGATTGATGAAGTTGCATATCAATGTCAGTTGTGGTCAACATCAACACAACTCAAGTTGGCTGCTGCTGCAGTTATCCTTGCACTTACTTGGCCAAAGTGAAGGTCTCTCAAGGCTGTCGCCAGTTCTAAATTTGACTAAAAGATGCTATTTAAACATTTTTAAAAACATTAAATATAGTTGCAACTCAGATACACTTACAGCTAATTTAGCTGGCCCTTTTTGGGGAAATTGTATTCAATTGATGCTTATAATATCAGAAATGCCTTCAAATTGTTAAAAGTTTGTTTTTTAAATTCGAATGTTTGGTTTTTTTGTGCGTGTGGCAAAAGTCGATTAAATGTTGCACAATGAGAATTAAGCAAACAAGCTATGCAATTGATGTATGTATGCCACTTAATCGAATTTGACTTTCAATTCAATTTAAATCCCAAAATGACTTTCCCCCTCATCTGATGAAGCGAGAAAAGTGCCGCATTCACAGAGTGCCGCTTAATCGTCTTATGTGATCTGTGTGTGTGGTGTGTGGGGCACGTATGCACGTAACCGATATGACAGACCGTTATTAAAATGCAATATGCTGAACGGCACCCGCCTGCAGTAGTTGTGGGCACACTGTTGTTATCAGGTTGCCACACGTTGCCGTTTTGGGGCGGCAATTAAAAATCATTTTTCATGAGGAAATCGCAGACTTTGCTCCAAATTGATTAAATAATACAAGTGTGTGTCCCACATACAACTCTATATATGTGTGTGTGTGTGCGAGTGTGTGTGTGTGTGTATGAGAAAGTGTGTGTGCCATGAATAGACTGAGGCATGGAGCGCGGCTAATCCTTTGTGTGCATGCGTAAAGATTGCCAGCTGCTGATGTTGCAGCAATAGCAGCAACAGTTGCTGCTTAAGTGTGATTTTGTTGTTGTTATTGCCGCTGCTGCTGTTGCAGCGCGTGCTAAACGCTTGTGACTCGCTCGCGATCTGGCATTCAACGAGCGCCTCAAGTTTTGACTAGGTGCTTGTCGTAATGTCGGATCAATTTTGTCTCACTTTGGTTGCAGCCAACACTCGGCCAAGACGCGGCCAACTGGCCAAACTCGAAACTCAAATCGTTTTGGCAACTAAATTTGCATTTGCCGCATGCCTCATTTGATACGTTATGTGGTGAAATTGCCAATTTATGTATTAGTTTCGACCAAAAAATTGACTAGCTTCATGTAGGAAATGTGACGTTCGGTTCAAATTACTCAACTCATTAGATTAAAATGTTTAACATACACTAAAAAAAACTAAAATTCATATGCGACAATAATTTTACACTACAAAATAGCATATGAAAATGGCTCAAAATTTTCCATAACCTTGTCAAAACTATAGCCATATTCATATGCATATAAATATAGTGATTAAATATGAATACATAATTTTCTGTCCAAATTCATATTTAATTTCTACTCGAAGAAGTCAACAAATTTTCCACTGTGAATAATTTACTGAAACCGTATTAATTATTCAGTGTAATGACTTTTTAACCATTAAATTTTTTAAAAAAATTCTGATTTATTTACAATTTTAAGATTTAATGAGTCAAATTGATGGTAATTTAAGGCAATTAAGCAAATTGATATTAAAATAAAAGTGCATAATGCATGGTGATAAAGTCGAAAATCGAATAAGTTGTAAATGTCGTCTCATAAAAAACGATGTATTTTTATTGTCGACGTTTCTGTGAATGTCAAATCGAAAGACTTAGGCAACGAACGTGCTGCAGTCATCGGCATCGGCTGCGGCTGCGGCTGCGGCATCGGCCCAAAAGAGTAAATATCATAAATTAAAGTGATTTTAAGCACGTTAATGCCGCAGTCAATGCAAATGAAATCAGTCTGACCAGTCTGTAAGTCTATATACTTATATAAGACATAGAAATTGTGAGCCAACAACACGTTCAACTCTGTGTAAATATCAAGGCTGTAACATCAAGCAGCAGCCAAGTATAAACAAATTGCTAAGAAGGTGACGACGAAGAAGCATCAACTCGAAACAAGTTTGCTGCCAAAGAGACTTGAGGCTTCTCAATGATGATGAGGTGTCTGAAGAAGCCGGCGTATCTAATGGAGTTGTCCAAAAAAAAAAAACAGAAAACAGAAAAGAGAAACACAGTAAAACCGTGTCCAAAATGGCAACGGACTATGTTTGTTGTTGTTGTTGTTGTCGCTTCAGCTACCTAATAATTGGCCAGGCTTGTTGATTCTGTCTTGTTATTTACAATTGTGCCCGCTGTTGCTATTTGATCAAATGGCATAAATAGTCGCTGCACACACATATATATATATGTATATATATATTTTGATCTTTAACGCTGCACTCACCAAATGCCAAAGTGAATGCAAAGGGCAAAGCCAAAGGCGAAGCCAAGAGGCTGCTGTAAAAGGCGGTGGCTTCGAATGTCAGTTGGCAAAGATGCCAATCGAGTGGGTCAATGGATGCACCCCCTGCGGTATTTGTGATATTTAGCTTTTTAATATAATACTTTAAGTGTTAAATATGCTAAAGAACAAGATACAACACCGGTCTTCGACAGATAGACGACACTGAGAACCGAGAGACTATTTTGCGCAGACAGAAAGACATGACTACATCGACTTGACTTGTGGTGCTGATCGAGAATATATATTTATAATTATGGTGCTTTATGCACTGCAACCTAATTTATCAACCTTCTGAACCTAAAGTTCCTCCATCAACCCTGTTTCTAGCTCCAATTTTAGTTGAGTTGAGGGAATCCGTGTTTTCCGAGCTTAAAATGTGTTTTCCCAAAGTAATGCATCTTTTTCTGGCTAAGACTTTGAGGAGAGGCGTGTCTATTATATCTATAAGTCTATTCATCTGGATATTACGTGGTTAAATCGTTTCTGATTATAGTTGTGTTAATAACATTAGGATCGCAAAAGTATTTTGAAGTTGTTTTAAGGGCTTGTTGACAAGTCTAGGAGCACTAATAACAGATGAACAACCAACCTGTTGCACAGTTTTGACTGCAACTGTTGGCTGCTCGACCTTTTTGGCCAATTTATTTAAACAAACAAAGAAAAAAGCATGTCTGTTTGGGCTGACATTTGGTGCGATTAGCATTAATCAAGCTTGGTGCTTATTTGTGCAGTTGACCCCAAAAATGCTATATTTATCTGCCAAATAGCACCGGACATTTGTTCAGATCTGTGCGAACATTGAAGTCCGGCTGGGGCAGTAAAAATTATGATTACGGTTTTGGCTTGGTGTTTGCTCGGATGTTGATTGACGTCTTTTTGTGCTGGGCGTTTTGGCCTTGAACTCGTTTCATCTTTGATATATTTCAACGCACTTTGCCCCAAAACAGTGCAATGCACTCCAAAATTATATTTACTAATTAACACAGGCGCCAAAATTATTGTCATCAATTTTGTATATTTGCGCAACAAATTGCCGCAACAACAACAACAAGAAATGTAGATGGAATTAACGCCCTACGATGTTGGGGCGGGGTCTGAACTTAATTAGCCATGACTATTATTTTGGTCTTTTGCATGTAGACGATATGTCTTGTTGCCTTTGGAATATGACCATGTTTCTTGTTGTTGCTGGGGGATTCAGCCGAGTGAATATTTTGAATGTCGAAATATTCAATGCCAAATTGATTAGCTAATGTAACCAACAATGACAACGAATGACAGCCAATTACATTATATGAGGGCATGATAAACTACCCCTATAAATAGCATGAGTCTCAGTTTGAGTTGTATGCAAAAATGTGACGCATTGACAGGCTTATAAATAACACAAAGCCGAACGTTCTTTTAACACTTTTGGCTAAAACAAATTAAGTTTCCTTACGCAATTTCAACACTGCCAAAATACAGTGCTTAAGGCGTTAAAGGTAGTAACAACAAATATATATAGTTTGTTTGCTTACTCACGCGCTCAGTGAGTTGGCCTAGACCAAAATAGGGGCGTTACCGATACCCCGTTTCTTTTTGAAATTTGCCCAACCCAGCGAGTAACTTGCAACTTGTTGCCCGTTTCAAATGGTGTGGCTAAAACTTCAAATGCCAGAGGGGCAGGGCGGCAAACGCTTCTGTGACTATTTCGGTAATCAAGTCACAAAACCAACAACAACAACAACAACAAACAGGGTGATCCAATTCGTGCGCTGAGCGATAATAAAAAAAGGCCTACTGATCTACAACAATAGCAACAACGACACAAACAACAACAACATCAAAAGAAGTGAACAATTTTTGTGGCAAACTTGTGAAACACACTGTCAGCAAGTTTGTGCCTTAAGTCTTTTGTTTCGCACAGCTGAATTCTTTGCAAAAATTACTGTTAATTTGGGATTTGAGTGCGTTTTAAGAAATCGTTTGATGTATAAACAAACCGTCTTTAAAATATTTCATGTCAGTTCAATAATTACGAACGTGGCTTAAGTAAGACGCACATTTTATGGCACCAACTATTCGGTTGGGTCTAATTAACTGGCTATAAAATGGCCAAGAAGTCATCACAGCGGTGGACTTCATTTGGCGAGTCGAGAGATTGCACAACACTTTGGCCGCCTTTAGACATCTTCTGTTTTCTGTCTTTTTTTTTTTTTAATTACAAGTCGGTGTCTTGATATTTTTATGCCGTTTAAGGTCAAAGCTAAGCCGGAAGACGGGCAGCCAACTGGGCAACCAACGGGGTAGCCAAACCGATCGACCAGCTGGCCGTTGAAGCAGCTGCAGTCGGGATTGCGAAATTTTTGGCAGCTTTGCACTTCAAAATGTCAGCGAGCGCACATTTTTTACATATTATTTATGAATTGTAAAATTTTTGGTATTTTTTTTTACTTATTTTATGCCTGGCAACGCGCACTTGGCCATAACAAGTCGGTCAAGACGGCCAAGTCGGGCCAGACATTGCTGTTTGACCTTTTATTGGCTGTGGCTCTTTTGTGACTTGCTGGCCAACTTGTCTGTGTAATTATTATCTAAAATACATTTTCGACTTTTGATTAACAAATGAAATCTGACAAAAAAAAAAAATATATATATATATATATATATTTATATATTGTTATAAAGAAGCAGCCAAAAAGAGTTGAAGACTTGTTTATTAGCCATTTGACGCTGATAGCTAATGGTTGATTGGTTCGATTGACCCTATTAAAATGTATACATATATATATATATATTTGACCAACTTGGTTCGTTTATTGATTATAATTATTTTTTGGCATTGTGACATTTGCTATGGTCTTCAATCTCAATCTCAACTCACTCATTAATTTGCATTAACAATCGACTTAAGCATTTGGACACGATGCAAAAATTGGCTTTTATTTCAGCATTGTTATCAGAATTTCCCAACCCAATTAAAATTGACTTCCTTTTGCTGTTTTATTTAATTTTTTTTTTTTTTTGTCTTTTCTGCGAAACAAAAGTTTGCACTTAGTGCCGAATATTTAAGTACTATTTTTTTGGAGTTCAATTTCCGCTACAGGTTAAATGTTAATTGCCAATTGTGTTTGGAATTAAAAGCTGTGGCAATTTATCAGCTACTTATTATCTGCAATAAGACTAAAGCTGTTAATAAAAATACAAGAGGCGACCTTCAAACAATGGCGCTGATGTGAGGAAGCGAAAAGAACATATGCATGTTCTTGTTTTTTATGGTGTTGTACAACAAATATGTATGACGAAGTGGGAAATAATATGCAAAAGACAATTTCCTGACTTTTTAAACAAATTTCAATAAAAAAAAAAAACACTGCAACTGCAAAAGTATGTAACAGGTAGGTGGAAACATCTCCGACCCCATAAAGTATATATGTATTCTTGAACGCGGTCAGTAGCCAAGTTGATTAGGCCATGTCCACCTGTCTGTCTAACAGTCTGTGTGAACAAACTCATCTGAGCGAATATAAAGGCTATATAATTCAGATATCTCAAATCAAATATATTTTAATATCGTTTCCTTAAAACTGCCATTAATTTGTGCCGTAAATTGCTTTTAATGATATTAGTTTTTTATATGTGTTGGCTATTATAATAATACTTATGGCCATATCTAAGCATATCGCCCATAAGCCAGTCCGAGTTTTCACTTTAGCAAATTGGTCAAGGTGCCCGATTTGGTTTTGACGACAACTCGTGAGTGTTTTTGTTGTATTCGTTATGGTTGTTGCCTTTTTTTTTTTGCAGCTGGGGCCATTTGACAATGTCTAATGCCGATCGACATGCAATTCACATTACGGCTACCGATTCGCGTTTTGTCGATCTAAATTAATGCTTAATCAGCAGAAATTGTCTAAATCCGCAAATTATTTGCAAGTGGCAGGCGTTTAATTGTAACTGCCCCCAAGTGCGGCCAACACAGTGGACACGAACCGCATTTTGGTGGCCAACACGGCCAAGTTTGACCATAACAATGGACCCAACTTGTTATAACAACAACAACAACAACAGCAATACAAAAATTCTTAAAAAACGGATCGGCAAAGGAGGGGCGTGTTTATTGAAATTCTTGTTGCACATTTTTTTATTGTTTGCGTTTGCGACCTTCACAGATGCCTTGTGGCTTATTGAATTGAATGAATTGGAAAACATACCATTATCAAATCACCCGTCTCCATGTGACGACGCATCAAGATCGCTGCCATATTTTGTTCATCTTGGAATACCTCGCCAATCTCGTGCTTGTGATGCTGCAAAGAGGAGAATTCAAGTTTATTAATTGCAAAATCAAGAAAATATCAGCTGTAGCATAAATAAATAATTAAACTAATACAATTCTCTACGCAAGGTTGAATTTATACTTTAATTAAATGCATAATGCATTATAGTTACACAAAACCAATATCGCTCGCAGCTTACTAAGCTATATCTATTTTATACTGAGCTAATCGGGTCAGGATATTTACCGCAATTTACTTAGCTGACCGCCGGCTTTCAATTAATAAGCAAATTAATTTCTATGGTCGCATTCCGAGCATACCAAAAATTAACAACAACAAGTCAAACTAAATGTATAGCAATTTTTTTTCTATGTATATATGTAAATAAAAAATAATAAAAAAAAAAATTAAAAATAATGCTGGCCGGCAAACAGAATTGCAGACAAAGACAAAGCTAAAACGTGGTGGTCACTGGCAACTGAATATTAATTAAATTCACCAGCAGCAGCAGCAGACGGACAGACAGACAGAGACAAAGTCTGAGACACATGGACATAGAGATTAAGAGGCACTCTTTGGGGTGAGATGAAACCCGGAGATCAGAGGCCAGAGACGAGGGCACCTAGAGTTGGTTGACTAGATGCGTGGGTAACGGCTGTGGAGCTTTGATTTATGCACTTGGTCAGCAAATGTGACGCCTCAGCTCAGCACGTCACTCATACGCCGTGTGTGCCGAGTGTTGTTTGTTGTTGTTGTTGTTGCTCTTGTTGTTGTTGTCTTCTGAGCCTGACCATGAATATGTGGCTAGAAACTAAAGCGTAAGCTTTTGACATTTGGCCAACTGGCGGCTGCCCGATCTGGTTTCAGCTGCAACATTCTGGCAATCCTTTGACATCGAAATTCGTGTTAATTTCATTTATTTTTTGGCATTTTGTATCTTTTGCATTTCAAGGCAACTGCTTGTTAAAGGCCTAGAGGATATGACCACTTAAATGCGATTTGAATTGGAATTGGAATTGGAATAATATGTGATTTGCTCGCTGGACACATGGAAATCACATGTGCAGCTAATTAAATTAATTGCCGCTCCGCCTGCCCATTAATTCTGTAATAAATATCGAAATAAATGTAATCTGACACTTGACATCAGCATTTGGCATTGACTGCGTATCGGACCCAGGCCGCCAAATCCAAAATCCAAAATCTAAGCCACCAAACTTGTCCGCGGCGCTCTATCAAATTACAAGCATAAATCATTTTCATAACTGGCCTCAGTCAAGATATATATATATACCATATTGCATGTGAAAAATGCCATAAAACTAAGCAAAGTGCCAAAATCAAAGTCAACTGCAAATTGACCAAATAGCCATTGGCAAAAAAAACAACAACAAATACATGTAATGAAAGCAGCTCGAGAAACCGAGTTGGCCATAAATCAGCTGGGGGTTAACTGAACAATAGACCAGCAAACGGAAGATGTGATTTTCAAAATTGAAAATGAAACTAGTCATAATATATAATTGAAAATATACTTTTAACGCTTTATGTTCATAAAATAATTAATGCGCAAAATAAGAGCTCCAATTAGAGAGAGAGAGAGAGAGAGAACGGCTGAGACAGAGATACCGAGAGAAAGTGCAACATATACGAATCGTGTTTATAGATTAAAAGAGAATTATTAATAGATTATATTATATTATATTATATTATAATATATTAATAGAAAATTCACATGCTTGATTTTAAATTTATTTTTATTTTTAAACTTAAGCTTTTAGAGTCTTCTTCTTTATAAAAACTAAAAAAGGCGAAAAAGAGAAGCAACAATTTCACACTTCAAGAAGGATCAAAAAATGATCAATTGTTTTTATTATGTTCAAAATAGCTTTTAGAATTCGCTAAAACTCGTGATGCATTTTACAAATTGGCCGATTGGATGATCGAATCACTAAGCCTGTCTGGCATGCGAGTGAAGACAGGGGGGCGTGGCAAAAAGGGGTGGTTGGCTGTTGACCGCGAAACGTGTTGACACGCAAACGCACCACAACAGCCAATAAATAGCAATTTTCATGTGCAACAGGCATTTATAGCTTAATTTGTTGCTGTTAACGGGGCTGGCTGACATGTCTTGGCTAACGACCTTGTGAAAATAAGTTCAAAGCAACAAGAGCGACCCCCACACCAAATGGCTCACGTATTTCAGTTGTTTTCTGTTTTTCTAACTCAGCTGCCAACTGGCCAGAATCAA
Organism: Drosophila kambysellisi; assembly: GCA_035042185.1. Classification (NCBI taxonomy): domain Eukaryota; kingdom Metazoa; phylum Arthropoda; class Insecta; order Diptera; family Drosophilidae; genus Drosophila; species Drosophila kambysellisi. The sequence continues at coordinate 10,389,374 of JAWNLS010001251.1, forward strand.
GGCACTTGTTATCCACAGTTTTTTGTTTGATTTTTATTTTTATTTGATTTTGTTTTTTTTTTTGTGGCTGCTGCTTTTGTCACCGTTGCAGCAGCCATGTGGCCAAGTGTTTTGGTCATATTTATAAACTGTTAGTGGCCGGTGGCCACTTAGCTTACCAAAGACTCGTTTGCAGCACACATATTTTTTTTTTTTTCATTCAATTTTTATTATTCCTATTACTGTTTTTTTAACATTTGTTTGTTTGTTATTTTCTAAGTGCTCTTGAGCTGACATTACATGCCGCTGGACCAGTGTCCTTTGTCCGTTGACAATTGTGTGCCCATTTTGGCTGATTCTGTACTTTTTGCCATTTTAATTAGCCAACTCGCTGCATGAATTGTTAGCTGTGAATTGTAAATTTGCTTGTTGTTTCTGATTTTATTTGTATCTGTGTTGCTGTTGCTGTCTCGCATTTGAAGTCTATTTTTCTATTTTTTTTATTATTAACGGCGTCGTAAATTTTAATTACAAAATGCTACAAGACATTATGCAAATCGCTGCCCACAGATGTGAGCGATATGCCATCTAAAAAATTGTTTTGCAATTTCAGTTGGGTTCAGTTGCTTATGTAAATCACCCTTCTCACATCGGCTAACTCGGCTAACTGGGCTAACCCGGCTACTTCAGCAACTTCAGTTTGAGTGTCCGACTTGCCCCAAGGGCTTTCAACTAATTTGATGCCATACAATTTGTTGCCTTTCTACAAGTATTTCGCATATTATTTTTATAAATTGTGCCTCATTATAGCGAAAAACGCTCACAGTAATTAAATAACAAAATTAATAATAATAATAATAATAATAAAATGAACATTTAAAGTGTAGCTTTCTAACTCTGCGAGATGTGTGGGCGTCTTAAAAAAGAGAATAATTTAATAATTGAACTACATCTCTACTCTCTAAAAAACACCCTCAAAAACGAAAGTAAACCAAGCCGAAATACTCTATCCAAAATAAATAAGATACTGTTGCTGACAGACGTCATCCCAAAAGTGATATATCTCCATTAAGTGTAGAAACTGGGCAAAGAAAAGTAAAAGCCATGGCTCTCCACACTTTTAACTACTTCCGGGCAACGCTCTTTATTTAACATTTTGGCATGCAAATTGGTCCAAAAGAGAAAGAAAAACAAGGCTGCCAAAACTAATGACTTGACGAAGTGAAAATTGGCCTTTGAACTATTATGCGAATAATACAGATCGCCAGTGAAACGATCATTTATCATGTGCGTGGCAACCTTAAACCTAATCGTTGTATTTAATTTGCCATTTGTTTGTTGTTTTGTTTATCTTTCGCTTGATTTCTGTCAGAGAGACACCCACACTGTAATAATCCCAAATCCAAGTGTTTTTCTTCGGTGAGCTCTACTATGCTCATAAATCCGCCAGCCATTTAACCACGCTAACTGACAATTAACGCATTAGCCGCGACATCGACAGCGACATCGAGTTGTGAGCCAAGTGGGCGTTTTGGTGTCGATTTGTGTTTCGTTTTTATACCCATTAAAAATGGGTAAAAAGGGTATAATGGTTTTGTGCAAGTGTAAGTAACAGGCAGAAGAAAGCATCTCCGACCCCATAAAGTATATATATTCTTGATCAGGATTAACAGCCGAGTCGATATAGCCCTGTCCGTCTGTATGAACACGCGGATCTCAGAGACTATAAGAGCTAGAGACTTCAAATTTGGAATATAAGCTCTCGTGTACCAGGCGCAGATCAAGTTTGCTTTATTTTATCGATACCTGTCTCAGTTTCTGAATTATCGATACATTTCGATTTCCGATAGCAATAAATTCCACAATTTAAAAGGCAGAGCCTTCTGATTTATACATAATATGCATATACAAATTATTGATCAATTGCCGAAATTTTATTAAGATCGGACAAGAAACACCAACTGGTTTAAGGGTATATCGTAGTCGAGTTAACTCGACTACAGCATCTTACTTGTTGTTTCTTTGATGGTTACGCATACGACCCGTTGGCTGCCCGCCTCGACACGCGCATAATGATTTCCATTTATCGGTCTGTGTCAGACTTGATTACGCACCATTATGCACCGTACTGTGCGTATACAATGCCAGACACAGTCACAACCACACACACACACACACACACACACACACACACAGAGCCACAATAGACCGCACAGTTGACTTGAATTTGAGTGCAGGCCGTTTGTTTGTTTTGGTCTCTTTTTGGTCTCTTCTGGCCGTCACAATGCCAAGGCTTTTTATTACTTTTTGAATCTAGACAAACCTAGGCAGGCACAACACTCACAGACACTCACAACACTCATTGGTTGCCCATTATTTGGCTAATTATACACACACACACACATTTCGTTCAGCGATGATCAATGTTATGATTAAGTCCGGAATTTATTCAATTGTTTGATCAAGATTAACGGATCAGCATTAACTGATCGAGAGAATTCATTCGCATGAAGGTAAATTGGACTGAATTGTCATTTCTGTTATTGAAAATTTTGTATATATTGATAAATTTAAATGAAAGAGTATTATGAATGAGCTGATTATGAAAATAAGTTAATACCACAATAAATATTCATTAAAATCGAATGTCTTAGCTGGTGGTTTCTTACAAGTGTTTATGCGACTGTTTATTGAATCAAATATTCCCTTGACTTATTCATTTGTTTGTATTATCATATTAACTTTACTTAGATCGCAAGTCTTATCAGCATATTTATCTCATTTACTTCGATTTAGATACAGTTCTTAAATATACATTGTTTTTCTCTTGAATAATTTGTAGGAAATAGCTTTAAAGATCATTCATCTAAAGTGCATAATCATCAGTGATGTGAACTATGTTTAAGCTATTACTTTTCTCAAAGAAAATTACTCAAAATGCATAAGCTTCCGCGCTTTCATAAAAGTTTTTCCTATATGGCCGACGGGTAAGCAAATTTCCCAAATGCAGAAATCTCCATCAGCAAAAAATCAAAAAAAAAAAATGCTTGCCAAAAATATAGTCCTCGTTACCTGTGCTCCAAAGACGTATTCGTACTTTTATAGTGCAAACTTTGGGCACACAAAAAAATTAAATAAAAAGGGAATGAACAACCTCGACTGCTGAGAGATCGACTTTGTCGGTTTGCTGATTATTGTTGTTGTTGTTGTTATTGTTTGGCTACAAAGCAACAAGCCGCACAGCGTTAACAATAACTGCAACATGAGCATGGCTAACAGCAACAACAAAGGCTGTCTGACAACAACACGGGAGCATTATGCAACCGATTGCAGCGCCACAGACTCGACAAAAAAAAAAAGCTAGCGAAATGCAGCCAACGGGTCGCCGATTTCAGCTGCTTTCTATGCGGAGCCGTCGACGGCTTTTTTTTCCAGAGTGGGAGACAGTGCGACAGTGAGCTAATTTCAAATTCATTCAGCTGCCAAATGCTGGCCAAAGTCGGCAGCTCATTAATCAAGCATCGCTTCACCCAAATGTAAATGGCCAGCAATGTTGGAAGTCGTTTTGCAATGACAGGGTACTCCAGTTAGCTGCACACATATCCGACTATATGCATATCGACTAGGGAAAGGAGCGGGAGGGGAGGGGGTTGCTGTTTGTGAAATGTGAACCAATTGCTTTAAGAGCATTTTAATTATGCACTTCGGCGGCATCTATAAAAAATTCACTTTTACTGTTTTTTTTCTTGTTTTGAAAACTCAATCAGTTTGGCTTTTGGGGCATGGCTTAGAGAATGAAGCGACTTGGTTGCAGTCGAGAAGTGGTGCACATTAACCAATTCTTTTGTTTTTTTTTTTTTGCTTGCCCCATATAAGACAGCTGCTGCCAATTGCAGTGGTTTTTTTTTAGGTCTATTTGAATATTTGTTTATATATTTTTCACACGGGTACAAAGTCAATATGTAAGTTTTTTTTTTTTGGTTTTGCACTAATCGGAATCTGAACTTATATAACTGTCAGTTAAATGCTAATTTATTGAAGACTTTCATGATCAAGCAGTAGGTTCACGACTCCAAAAAAATTCGTAAAATACGAGCAACTTTTTCTGTTGCCATACATATATTTTCCTGTTTGCAACAAAAAGCAAAAAAAAAAAATCAAATTCGTTATGCCCGTTTAGACGGCTACTATTGTGTGGCAGGCCGAGGAAACCTGCACCTTTATTTATACTATAGCCGAGTATTTTATTTAATTTTTTGCGCCTGACCTTTGTGCGGGGGCCTATCGATTGAATGCGGCAGTTGGGTGTGCCCAGCGACGCCTTGTGTTTGCCTTTATTTTCGTGGCAGCAGCACAAATAAATTGCAAAGGAAACTTTCAGGGCGTTGCCAAGTGAACCACCAAACGATGCCTTCATTGTTTGTCCAGATATTGAACACCAAATTTCACTGCACGAATCTTATTTTCATCAACAGCAACAGCAGAAAAGGTGAGTGCACCCACAAAATAAATGCAATTAAAGTTCAGCTGACTATAATTTTGAAAGTTCACTCTTGACACCCACAAAAACAATAAACAATTCACCAAAAATTTCGATTAAATTTGCGGCTAGCAAATAAATTTCCCTGGCCAAGTTTGTGGCTTAAGTCTTTTGTTTTGCCAGCGAAACGGGGTCGATTTTTTTTTGTTTAAATAGTCATTTAGAATATTTTTCGCATGCGGTTTCGAAATTCTTCGAAATAAGTGCAAACAATACGGAAAATAAACAAAAAAATAAACACAAAAATTGCCAAAAAACAATTCATGCCACAAATTAGAATAAATGCTTTTTGATGGAAGGTCTCTGACAAAGTGCCGCCATTACCAAACAAAAATCACATGCAGCAAATATAAAATAATTCAATTGTTGTTGTTGGCGTCCACAACCGGAGGCCATTTGCTGTGTGCAGCTATTTGTGGCATGAGTCAAAAGATTTTACTGGCAGCCAAAAAAAAACAAAAAAATAATTGCCAAATTGCAGAGACTTTGAAAATGTCGTGTGTGGGTCTGTTGCAGCCGTGTTGCATAAAATAAAAAATTTTCAGCGCATTTCATTTTAATTAAAAATAAGCCCAAATCTTCCAATAAAAAGCGACTCGCATAAATCTTTCCGCGTTTCGCATGAGCCTCAGCAGTTGAGTTAACACACATAAATCACCGAGCAGCCAAAGACCATGTTGTAAAGATTGAAAGTGAGAGACAGACAGACAGAGAGAGAGAGAGAGAGAGAGAGAGAGAGGGCAAGCATTACTTGACATGACATTTCACTTTCATTTCCGAAGTTTGTGTCTTGCATTAAAATCAGTTTTATTTTATGCACAACTGACTCAACCCCCAATCGAAGTTTGGCATCATAACAAAAAAAAAAACCAAAATAAAAAATAACCTAGTAAGTAATAACAATAAAAATTCACTTGCACTTGCGGTAACAACGCCTCCTTTTCATTGTGGCTTTATAATTATATTGTATATGTAAACAAATGTATATATATATATATATATATATAGAAGCGAGGCAAAAGAAAGTGAACACTCATAATTGAAATAAGTCACGTTCATGTTCATGACAGGGAGTCGGAGACACGTGTGTGTGGGTTTCATGTGAAATGAAATTGATTTTTTCCTATTTAAGCCATGTGAAAGAGATCATTCAAAAATTACTGTAAAAGTAGATAGAGGCCAATCAAATGCAATGCAAATATTATTCAAAAAATCGACAAATGATTGCAGCTTAGCAAAAAAATTAGTCAACCAAAATTAAATGACTATTAATAATAATTACTTTGCATATTTCTGTTGTCACATGCTATTAAGACGATCAATTGTCGTTTTAGTGCCAACAGCTGTCAAGTGCTAATCTCCAGCTACCTACTTTATATAAGCCGATTTCCGCACGTCCTTGACTTTAAAAAAAAATGTCTTGTATTTATTTGTGGCAGTTAATTGCATAACAAGAAATGTAATTAAAGACAAGCTCCAACAGTAGTTCAGTTGGAGCCCCAGATACAGATACATGGCGTCTAATCTCTTTATCACATGGCCAATTAATTTTGATTAGATACAGGCAACAAAAACGTTAACACACACAACTACAACAACAACTACAACAAAGCGGCAAACGAAGCGCAACTAAAGCGAATGCTGATAAGAAACAAAATAAGTTGCAAACTCTGTTTACTCAAAGCGGAAGACGAAGCTTCACAGATACAACGAATAAAAAAAGATACAAAATGGAAAAATCCGTGCACGAAACAAAGAGCAACAAAATGTTACAAATCATGATGTAACAATGAAAGTGCAACAAACCAATCAACAAAAGGTAGCCACAGAAACGTGGTAAATAATAATGACACAAACAAATAATGGCAAATAACAATAAGTTTATCGAATTCCATAATTACCCAGAAATTTGTTTATTTAACTATAGCAGAATGCAAAGAAATAACTATTTTGGCTTTAGTTGAACAGATTTGATATCTTTGAGAATTGTTGTGGAATGTATTTAAAAGAGATTATTTAAGATTAAAGTGGAATTATTTTTATTTTATTTTTTTTAGATTTAATTGAGATTTAAAGCCTGATACTAACTCCTCAAATCCTATAGATTGTGGATATATGATTTAATCTTAGACTTACCTCCTCGTTGAGCAGCTCCTGCAGATCTAGGCCATGTGTGGCATTTGGTTCACTGCCCACCGACCACATGCGCAGCTCGTGTGGCGCCCCCTTGAAGAGACCCTGTGTGGCGCGCAACGTGAGATTCATGTGGCGTCCAAAGGCACTGAAGGACACATTATGCGACTTGATGGAGCTCACGTCGCTGTCGAACAAATGATTACCGTTGCCAGCTCCCGCTGCGGCAGCCTTCAGTTCGCTGTAGTAGGCATTTTTGCTCAGATCCTTCTTCACATGATGGGCCTTGCCCAGGGATTCGGCGATGCTGCGACGCTTGCGCTGATGTTCACCTTGGGGCGTGTGATGCAACAGCTGGACGAGCTCATAGTCTGGCACAGCGTCGTGTGTGTCCACATGAAAAACTGAATTCAGTTGATCCGGCGACATATGTTTGTGCAGCTACAATGAGAAACAAAAAGGAGAGATAAATAGATATAGTTAATGAATAATATGGATAATTTAATGGCCGCTGGCAGCTACAAATTGTGGCAATTGTTTAAATATTAATTGAAAAATTATCAAATAATTCAATAATGCAATAACAGCACGCCACACGCGGCACAAGTGTTTATACGGTTATAGTTTTATATACGGTGTTTAATGTTTGCATGGGCACTCAAGTGCTGGTCTAGAGATTAACGAGCCGAGCTCAGCTCAGCTCAGATCCGAGCCAAACTGAACTCTGTCGAGGTTTGTCGGTCGCAAGTATCTTCAGCAAGTGGGTCAGGGTCAGATGGTCGCATGCCGCCGCTTTGGGGTTTCTACCATACACACATACACACACACATACATGCATATGTGTGGCACTGCTGAAGAAATCCAGCGGCAAGCAAACAAAATGGTTAAAACTGTTTGCGTGTACTCTTATCGCCAATATGCGTGTATACGAAACTTGTGTTTTGAGCGCACAATAATTGCATATTTTAATTAATAACATATTCGAAATTATTGTTATTAATGAGATTTTAATTTGCACGCCATTTGTTGTTGCTTGTTTCTTTTTTGTTTGCCAACAATAGTTTTGTAAGATTTGTTTTAGCCCAAAATAGCGGCACACTTAAGTAAAGTGTGTAATTCGCACAGTTTCCTTTTTGAGTGTAACTGCCCCAGTTCCAATTTGGCCGACAACATTTTAATTATATTTTTCCTTTACTCCATTTTCCAACACCAACTCGATTCTCAGCTCAAAGACCGCGTTTCCGTTTTATATGAATATTTTTTTTTTTTTTTTTTTGCAAAAATATTTACCGTATGTTTGCATTCCAAGCGGCAGCAACAAAACGGCAATTCACAAAATTTGTTACAGGGTCAAAGCAGACTAGAATTTCCTTTAACAACAACTGGACACAGGTCGTCTGGCAAATACAAAAGACTTAGGCAACGAACTTGCTCGCGCGATCAACAAATAATAATAATAATAAAAAACAAAAGTCTGCGCAACAACATTTAGTCAAATTTCTTGAATTTTAAACAACCAAAAATGGTGCGCCGCACCGAAAAGAGTCCAAATTGTGCCGCAAATGACGACAAAAAACGTGAAAAAAAAAAACAGAGAACTGAAAAGCCAGAAGACGACAAGGCAAACAACATAATGTCTGACAGCATAGACAACAAATACTTTTTTTTTTATTGTTTGTTTGCGCTGTGATAACATTTTTGATTTTGTTTTGTTGTTTATTGAGTGTGCGTGTGTGTGTGAGTTTGTTGTATAATAGTTAGCGTGATAATTCTATTTTCATTAAAATGCATGCGACTGGCCGGCGAAATGAGCTGGGGCAGGTGAACAAACGGGCTGATGGAAACCAGGCGCAGACAATGCCAAAGAGTTTTTACTTTCATTTGAAACGTGTTTCGATATGGCGAGGAGCCACTGCAGCTGTTTGGCCGAGTCTGTGGACTGCGCAACAATTTGCTGCATTGAAAGTGAAACTGCAGCCAAGCCAAGTTTCGTCTCGAGTCTCGAGTGCGAGTCTGAGTTTAAATATGAGTGTAAATGAGTGTTGAATGTTGAATGTGCATTAAGTACATTCGCTGAGCTCTGCGTGTGTGTGTGTGTGTGTGTGCTTATGGAACGATGCTGCTGCTGCTTGTGATTTTCTTAGGGCGAACATTTGGAAAGCTGTTGCACCTGCAGCAATTTACAATATATGCAAATGCCAAATGACGGCCACACCCCACAAACACCAAACACCAATCAACACTTGGCCGCTTAGCCGTTTAATCAAAGCCGGGGGATCAGGTGCAGGGGGGCAGCCCTTGCTGCCAATTAATTGCAATTAATGGGAGTCAACAGAAAATTATGCAAAAAAAAAAAAGAAAAAAAAAAAAAAATTGTTAGCCATTTGATGAACAAGATCAGCGCCATTGATAAAGATTTGCAAGTCAGGGCTGCACAACGACGAATTATAAATGCAGTTCAAATGAATCACTTGTTACGAGTGAACCAATTAATAACAAAAGCATGCATAATTTGTTGTTAAATAAATAAATAATGCTACGAATTAAACTTTCATGGCTATATGCCAGACAGGCATTTACTTAAAGTAGCTGTCATTTAAATTGGATGTCGCAGCTTAAAAAACAAAAAAAAAAAACACAAAAAAAGAACCGTGAACCAGTGAACTGAATCCCAGTTTGAATCATTCATCGATGTCTCGACTGGCAATCCGGCTGCTGCTGGCGATTTGTCCAAGCGGTGTGCGCTTTAATTTTCGACGGGGTGCAATGACGGATATTGTGAAATTTGTGTTTGTAATTTGTATAGTTGCTGCTGCTGCTGCTGCTGTTGTTGTTGTTGTTGCTGTTGTTGTTGTTGGTTGTCCGTTTGTCCAGTTGTCCGGTTGTTGCTGCTGTTTTGTGCGCGCAATTACTGAAATTGTGTGATTACTCATACGCCCGATATAACCGGCATGGTGACTGCAACTACAACTACAACTATGACTACTTAAGTGCAAAAACAACAATAATAACAACAACAACAACAACAGCAACAACAACAACAACAATAACAACAACAACAACATCAAAGCAGCATTCAAAGTAAAAGGTGTAGCCGCCATATTAGCGCAAAAAGTGTGCTTCAAATTGTCTGCGGGGAGGCCAATACTCTGTTTATGGCATCGTCCACACACTTATCGCGCTCACTGTAGTTGTGCAATTTTCTTGTCTTGCGCCGGTCAAAGTCAACATCGAAATTCGACGCTCGGAAGAGTGTCACTCGACCTTTGTCACAAATACAAAGAAATTATTCACTTGAACATTGCGAACAAGCGAAACACACACAGAGAAAAAAACAGAGAATAATCCACAGACACAAGCAATGTTCAACTAGGCACAGAAATCATAAAAAATAATATAACAAGTGCTGTTTTTTATTTTTCTTATTTTTTTTTTATTTTTCTGGGTGTGTTGACCTTGCTTCTCGTTTGACAAGCGCCGGAAATTAGCAAATGCTTCTGTTGGCGCCTGTGTATTTTCTTTTTTTGTTGTTGATATCTATCGCCTCTTTTCTCTCTCTTTCTCTCTCTCTCTCTCTCTGTCTCCCTCTCTTTCTGTTTGTGCACAAAATTAGCAATGTGTGAAAAGTTCAGAGTGCTGTGAAACCTGTGACTTTAGCTGAGCTTAATGGAAAACCATTTCGTTGTAAATTTAAGTGTTTGTCTTTCCTGGAAGCACTTTTCAATAGAGGCTTTCAAATAAATTTTAATTAAATTAATTTTGTTTCTTTTTTAACGATAGCTTTTCATAGTGAAATTCGAAATGCTAGTGTTTTATTAAAAAAAAAGCTGTCAAAGAATTTGAATGTACCCCATTTTTTTATAGAAAGCAAGATTGAAGCGAGGACAAGCATTTGTCAATTATCAAGTTGAAGTACGTTTCGCAAGGCAATCTTTGAGATATAATAGCTATCTTAAGGCGGCTCTTACTCACCCACCTTCACTCACATAACATCACACACACACACACACACACACTCACAACACACACAGAGAACACTCACTTGGTCATTGGCGGGAACGTGACCCGCAGCAAGCTAAAACTGAAAGATAAAAGCCAAGCGTGACAAGCAGCCACAGTCAGCAAGTCGGACAAATGTAGCAACAACAACAACAACAACAACCACAACAATAACAATAACAACAAGAACAACAACAACAACATCAGCAACGAATCGTGCCACACAAATTTCAAACGCCAAAGTTCTTGATTTCACAATTAAAAGGCTTAATTTATTTGCTTGGCCAAGACTGCAATTGATATTCCCGACCAGCATCCAATTGAATCGGAAGAGGAAGAGGAAGAGGCAAGCAAGGTTTCATATTTTCATGCTTGCGTTTTTCTGTGACAGCACATAAAACATAAATATAGAGCAGCAACAACAACAACATCAACAACTATATCTATAACAACGGCAAACTGCAATCGGCTGACTCATGCACCTAAAACGAATCGATTCTTAAATTGCTGCCACATTCGCGTTGTTGCTTGTTGTTGTTGTTTGTTGTTGTTTGTTGTTGTTGTTGCTGTTGTTGTTGCTTGTTGTTGTTGCTTGTGTTGTCTTTGCTTTGCCTTGTTGATTTCCATAATTTTTATGCTTGGTTGCGATTTGAAGGGCCTCGTCATAGTTTGTTTTTTTTTTTCATCGTCTTTCTGTTTTATGATGCTGCTATTTGTAGTTGATGTTGTTGTTGTTGTTGTTGTTGTGCTGCTGCTGTTGTTTCTATAAAAAAAAAGTCAACTTTAATTGCAGTCAGCTTTGCAATCGGATACTGTGCCTCAGTTTCAACTGTGTGTTGCAAGCCGCATCTCTGTTAATAACGACAAACATGCAGAAGTATTTAACGAGCTAACGTTCATATTCTCACATGGAAGTGTCAAGGAAATGATGGCCAGACTTTTATAAAGCTGCAGCAAACTTGACAAGTCTTATAATATAAGCTGACTGAAGTATTAAGATAATGTGTGTAAGGAATATCTACTTGAGATTGACAGACATTTAGGAATGCCTGTGGACAGAGTGTCTAGTGGTTAAGGGCTTGGGAAGTAAGTGTAATACAAGGCAGAAATGAAGGAATGCTTTCCTTGGGGATAAGTGTCCCGAGAGCTTAACCAAATCTGACTTTTATTTGCAGCTGTTGATGTGTTAATAAAGCACTTATATTAAAATAAGAGATTGGATATTTAATTTAATCGATTAGGCAGTAACACGGAAAGAATAATCTGGATAAGCGTAAAATTCAGTAAATACCTCTTACTTGGATCGACGTAATCACATCTATTTTTAAATCTGTTCTCTATGTGTCAACGACTTTCAATAATTTAAACCACGCCCAGCTACGTTCAAGACATAATCAATTATTTGAACGAACTCCATTAAGTGATTTGCTTAAAAGCAAATTAATTATGACAAAAGGGAGAGGGGGGTTAAATGTTTAAATGTTTTAAAGCTGAGCATGAAATCCACGAAAATTAAATCAGCAACAATTACAAAAGCAAATCAGAAGGCAAACGCTAAAAAATTTACTTTGAAATAATTACAAGAACTTTTCACGTTTGACCTTGGCCATAATTCGATGGCGAAGCTTTTTCTTCGAGACAAAAGCTGAGCGTGCGTTTGGTTTTTTTTTTTCAATGAGAGGTGAGCACACACACACACACACACACACACACACACCCACCTACACTATGCATATATACATATATATATATATATAAATATAAGCAGATAGGTGTGTAATTGTGTATGAGTTTAATAACAATGCCATTTGTCTCTTGTGGGTATGGATGAGAGAGACAGAGATATACACAGAGCGAGAGAGAGAGGGAGAGAGAGAGACTCGAAGACTGATGTCTTTGCTCGCTATAAATAGTTTTGTAATTTAATTAATATACAAAAAATGTTTTTAAATGCTAATTACGCACAATGCAAATGCGCGCCACAAAATGACAATGAAATTTACTTCTGGCGGTCATTTGTGTCGCTCAATTGTTGTTACTGTTGTTATTGTTATTGTTGTTGTCAAATACAACCGTTAACTGGTATTGTCTACACTGTCTTATCGAGTGTCCAACAAAAACCAAAACAAGAAACAAATAAAGGTTTATTGCATTGAATTGATTGATGAGTTCTTCGTTATAATTCGAGAAAAACGTGATAGGTTCAGAGCCCAAGGCATTATTTGGGTTATCAGGGTTAAAAATAATTACGATACTTACATCTGGCAGTGCCTGGCATATTGTGCTGGCCAACAGAAGCGCTGTGATTAATCCCAGTATTGAGAACATTGTTTGTTGTGATCTTAAGAAACTTAAACTGCAAATAAAGAGAGATTGGTATAAAAATAGTGTTAGTTAAAGGAAAATATTATAATAATTAATACAAACTTATTTAAATAATATTTAAGTTAGTTAAATTTATTACTATAATTATAAAACAAACTAAATATAAACAAAATAGCCATTCTTCATTCTTTCACCATCCACAAAACTTTGCTGATTGCAGAATGCAAATTACATTCAAAATGCAATAAACGCAGACTCACCACACCCCATTCCCCCCTCACCCAATTGGTTACGCTCAAATGGACATTTGGCCAGTAAACAAACTGTGTTTATGTTGGCATCCCCTGGCAGTCGAGAAACTGTTGCAACTTTATTTTTGTTGTTGTTGCTGTTGTTGTTGCTGTTGCTTGTACAATTAATAATTAGTATTTATTGTAGAAAACCTACATTTCTGGCCCGCTGGCTGTAATTAATTATTGCGTAAGGCCAAGAAGCTACAGGCAAATCCAACAACAATAAGAAGTATCAGTGCTGCTGCTGCTGTTGTTGTTGTTGTTGCTATTGTTGTTGTTGTTGTTGCTGTTGCTGTTACTGCACATCCGTCCGGGCGTAAATGCTATCGAATGCGGCTAATTGTCAATAATGATTCAGCGAAGCGTGGCAAAAGACGGCAGCATCCACATCCACATCGACATGGCCAGACCTTTGACAAACCAACGAAAAACAAAAACAAAAAACAAACAAAACTGCCCAGTAACGACACCAACATAAACACAGCCAACACGGACAACATCAACAATGACAGCTGCTGTTGCATATTTTGCAACATCGACTCTTGATACAAATTGCATGACATTTGTCTTGCAGCTCCCGATGCAAAAAACGGAGGCAGGCAACCATGTTTTGGGTAGACCCATTCTTAAAGAAATTTCATTTTTATGCAAATTGCGAAAAAAAAAAATCGAATGAAATTCGATAATTAATTAATTTATGAAATTTTTTTGTAAATTTTAAGCAGAAGACTTTTCGTGCACAAAATTGATAAATAGCTTTTTATTTTATGAAAAGAAAATTTGAAATGTTAACATTTTACAATCAATCAAAAAAAAATATGCACATATGCCACAAAAAGGGGGCGTGGCCACGTCTGCAGCTGTACTGCCCTGTACAAAATTGCCGTTAACCAAATGCATGTGTGCCACAGAAAGTGAAATTTGCCTAAACACTTAATTTAAAATGATTGGCTCTTATTGAAAAATGTTTGCTTTCGGCAATTTTACCACAATTTTTTGCCCAGATGGGGGTAGAAAAAAGAAAGAAACAAAAAATAAAAAAAACATTCGTTAGTTTTTTTTGGAGGCGTGCAACAAACGTCAAATGCGTGGAGATTGAATGTGGGTTTCACTCGCCAACAGAGGAGGGGGGCGGTTTTTTTGTTGTTTTGTTTTAGTGTCCAGCCCACAGGCTCACCCAACCTTCCAATTAGTTCAGTTGGAGAGATAAAGACATTAGTGGGTCACTTGAGGGTTAATGGCAATGTGCTGATGTAATTAGTTAACTTAGATAGCCAACAAGGGGGCGAATACTTAAAAAGTCCATAAAGCAAAAGGAATTAAATCTAAAGACTTAAGCAACGAACTTGACTTGGTATATGCTATTAATACATATACGAACTTTAACATTTAATTTGGTTGCTTAAAATGTGATAGTAATTAAATTCAGGTAACTCATTTCCTTAACATTTTTAATATTAATATTAATAATAATATTAACCAAAATTTCAGCTAATAAATTAAATGAATGACATAGAATTATTCAACAAACTTAATCATATTCTTTAGTCAGATATCACTTTCATAAGTTATTAAAGCCGCTGTCAAGTTTATTCAGCTTTGGCCCTAAGGGCAAACGGATTATGGCCACTTTGATTGGCCCTCGAACTATACACATGTAAGTTCAAAGCCAGCCAAGTCGGCTAAACGGGCAACAAACCTCAACTCAACGTTTAAGTTCGTAAATAACCTTGGGCAACACTTTCACCCAAACTGCTGCCAAACAATAGATAAATAAATATACACCAAAAAAATAAAAAACGAAAGAAAAAACATAAAAAACGAAATTAATTCATCAAAGTGTCAAATTATGATGAATTCGGTTCGAATGTCAAAGGCAAGGCGAAACGATAAGGAAATTAAAAGAAGCAACCGAATAAAATGAAAATTAAATTAGAAAATGCAAAGAGAATTGTGAATAGCAACTAAAAGATACCCTGCATAGAACAAACGAGAAAAGCTAATACTAAATGAGGCATATTCACAGTCCAATAAACTCAATATTCCCCATTTCTGCACTTGGTAGCCAGGGTATCCACTTATTTATTGGGTGCACTCGAAAGTGTCGTTTTTATAGCATTCACTTCTGAATGAATACAAATATTTGACATAAATTTATAGTGAATACAGTTATTGGGCAAAGCGAAACAGAAATCGAAAATCAGATACAAAATCAAAAAATAAAAACGGAATTTATCATATTTTTTTTTTTTTTAGCTCTTCTTGGCCATTTTGTCAATCGAATGGTTGTTATTTGCATAATTAAGGTCGATTAGGGTTAGTCTCTTTTCTGAGATGGAGATGATGAAGCAGCTGATGATCAAATGAATCTTGAGCTCAAGGTTATGGTTATGGCAATACTTAAAAGTTGCATTTACTCGAGTGCTTTCTTGGCTCTTGCACAACACACCTATGCCATATATATTACATTAAATATATATACACATATATATATATATTTATGCCAGATCGCGTGCCTGGCGAACTGCAGAAATTATGCAATACACAATTAAATGGCAACAGTTTTTCACAGTTTGCAGTATTTGCTGTGGCAATTAAGCTTTCTTGGGGGCCCCCAATTTAAAAGCCGTCACCAAAACAGAAGCGCTAAGAAAGACAGAAACAGTTAAAACACTTTTTGGCCACATTTCGAGCATTGTAAGTGTGGAATTATGCCAAAAAGCATTGAAAGACAGCATTTTCAAGAGAGCCGACACGCAGTTGATGAAACAAGGGGTGAACCGGAGGGAGGAGATACCGCCAAAAAAAAAGAAGCAAGTTGCATTGTCAGCTTCCGCATAATTATGCCGACACAGACACTTGCCACACACTCAACAGCTCACTCTGTTGTTTTGTCTGTGGTTGTTGTTGTTGTTTTTGTTGTTGTTGTTGTTGTGGCGGCTTGTTGCCAATGCATTTTGTGGCTGGTCTGCTTATGGGAATTTCTGATGTCTTTTGCTTTCAGCTGTTAGCTGTGGGCTTTTAACAGTCTTTTTAGTCATTGTCTCTTTCTTTACTTATTTTTTTTGTTTTTTTATTTTATTTTTTCTGCTTTCTTCAACCAATTCGCTGACACAAGAGCAGGGCGTCAGCGTTTTACTTTAATTGACATTGACAGTCGAATAGTGCTCCAAGAAAAGACATCTGTCGTCGCCATGAAATAATTTGCAGCTGATATCATCACCAGATCCACACCTGGGCTAGTTGTGCACTTCAGTTGATAATGAACTTATTTTCTGATAAACGCTGAGCTGGCCAAAATGCCGTCTCAGACCTGCAACAAAAACAGCAACAACAACAACAACGACAACAATCAGAGGCGATAACTGGGCGCATGAGTAATGGACTTTTCATCAGTTTTGGTGCTTGGGATTTGAGTTAGGTAATGTTTAATGAGTGAAGTTTTTTTTAGTTCAAAACAACATATACCAAACAGCTCTTTATGTTATTTTGTGTATTTTATGTTCACAACACAGGTTATATAATATGCCATCGCAATTGAATATTGTAATCATTAACTCTTTGAAACTAAGGAAGCCACACTTTATATATACAATTGTAATGATGAATGATAATCCAAAATAATCGTATTTTATATAACTATTCTTCACTTTCAATAGATTTCGATGAATTGCAGACCTTCAGCATATTTAGTTCAGCTTGATTAACAAATATATATTTCTCATCCTTACATAACAAGACTTATCTAAGCATATTCAGAGTTTAGGTCAGCAACAATAAACCCTTAATATTTGAAAACATTTTTTTTTCCTCTCATATAAATTCAAATGTGTGTGAGACCTTGAAGATCTTGCCAAATGAAACCTTTAACATATTTGATTTGGTTCAACTCAATTAAGAAACACTTTTGTCATCCTTATGCAGCAAAAGGCAAATTTAATCCAGCTTGTTGCAAAGTTATGATTCCAAACAAATGGATTCCCTAAAAACAAATCCCACACAAATCACAATCTAATCTGGTGTGTGGAGCAAAAGCAAAGTGACATAACAAAGTTCAAATGCGAACGTTTTGCACCAAAAATCAGCGCAAAGACCGACGACGAACCGCACAAAAGATAATAAATTTGATTTCTCAGTTAACAAGTTAACAGTTGCAGGTTGCAGGTTGTGTTTTGGCCCGACAGCGACAATGATGTCGGAAAGGATTACGTAAAGTGTCTGCGACCTGAACTCTTTGCATTTCAAATCAGCTGCAATTTGTATGTGAGTGTGTGCGAGTGTGTGTTTGTGTGTGTGTGTGAGTGTGTGTTTGTGTGTGTGTGTGTGTGTGTGTGTGTGTGTGTGTGTGCATAAGGGCGAGCGAATATTTGCTATTGTTTGCATTTGGAAACAATAGAGTTGGGAACTTGTACCTTGAATGTGTGTTGAAAAAACCCGTTGACAGCTAACGAAGCTGAAAACAGCTGTGCAAATGTCTCGCCAAAAAAAAAAAAAAAAAAAGAAACCAACAAATATTTTATAATAATACTTAGGTGCTGTAAACCGATGATATATTTAAATTTCTTGGATTGAAATATTGTTTTGACAACTAAGAATGTACACAAAAATCACAATTTAATAATTTCAAACCAGTTTGACAAACTAAAAAATTCCATTCAGATGAAACATGTTTTTTAAATATTTATAAATAGTAGTTTGGCGTAGTCTTGATATGTCATTAATTTATCATTATTTTTAATATGCCATGAATATTGAAAAATTAACAAAAGCACGCAAGTTATTAAAAAAAAAAAATACCATTTGTGGTAAAAATAAACAAAAAGACTAACACAACAAACGAAATAAATAAATAAATATACAGCGTATACGTAATGTGGCAGCTAATTAAATAAAAGATGCGCAATAAAAGAGACGCCGTTGATAATTAAGGCAGCCACACACACACACACACACACACACATACACACGCACACACCCAAACTCGCACACCCAAAAGAAATGCCAAAATACTTTAAAAAATATGTATTCATTTTTTATCTTCAACCATAGAACGGGCAATAAAAATCAAAACAATTGTTCACAGCTGCAATTGTTTTTGCTCTCGCTATAATTTTTCCAGTTGTTGTTACAACATGCAACAGGCTATACATACACACACACATACACCAGTGTACAACTTGTGGATTGCGTGCAACATTTGCGGTCGTCTGTCGGAAAAACTGTAAACCGCAAAATGAAAGTGAAATTGAAATTGAAGAAGACGTCAAAAGCGCAGCGCGAATAACTTTGCAATACCAGTAAAACTTATAGCTTTGATACTACGTGTTTATATATGTATATATATGTTATGCAGTTGTGTACGTTTTTCATAATGGCCAAAAACTTATTATTATTACATTTATGACATTTGCATTTTTAGTTTATTTGCCATATTTGTTAGCCACTGCTGTTGCTTATCTTCTGACATTGCACTTATCTGTTGCCTGTTCACTAGTAATTATCTTTACATAAATATTGGATCAAAACAGGAAGTACACGCATTTGATAGAGGATGGCTTGGTTAAGCTTGGCTTAACATGATTTTATTTAAATGGATATTTTTATATTTTTATGATCGTTGCTTAAATCGATTTTTGTTCGTTTAGTAATTGCAAACTTTCAAATATTGCTGCTTGTTCAAACACATATTTGATTAAAATGAATTAATTGCAAGACTTTGTTGAAATAAGCTAAGCAATTTTTGGAATTGCCTGAAGCGAATTTGCATGAAACTATCGTGGCTAATAAATAGGTTTACCACCAATTTCAACTAAATGAAAAAAAAATATATATAAATCAAACACGCATTAACAACGATAAACGTTGCTGAAAAAAAAGACTATTTACTAAATGTTGGATAAAAAATTTAATTAAAAAAAAATACAAATACAAATATAAAATTACACGCACACACATGCAAACAGAGTTGAACGGCTAGGCGACTATACCAGGCGAAGAGACAAACAAACAGGTTACTCGGGTTTCTTCTTCGGTGTCAATGAAAAAGCAAAGCAAAAAAAAAAAAATACAATAATAAAATATATATAAAAAAGAAAAAAATAACACATGAATTAAAAGAGTGAACACTATCGATGAGCTGATGAACAATGAACGAGCACACACAGCTGGCAATGTTTTGTGTTTATCTTTTTGTATATCGACATATATCGATATATAGAATTTCGAATGCGCATAGAAAGTTGCAAATCTACTGTTACAGTCTGGGCTCAGATTGGGTGCTCCGACTTAGATCATTATGCATACAATTTAAAAGCTGGCTGAAAGCTTTGCAAGCTTCCCACTCCCCACTTTTCTCTCTCTATATCCATCTCTCTCTCTCTCTTCTGTCTTTCTCTGTGGCTTTGTTGCAATACAAGCTGCAATAATTGCAACAATAACAGCGAGGAGAGCAGAGTAAAGCGTATCGAGCAATAATAACTGTAGCAATATTACAAAATCGCTACAATCGAAGCCCGAAAGCGGCCCAAAACAACAGCAACAGTAACAAAAACTAAAACAACAACAACAACAATGAGATAATAACGTGCACAACCAAAATACCCAAATAATAATAACAACAACAACAACAACAATGAAAAAGTCCGTTTTATATGCATTTATATGCACTAAAACATATACAAATATGTACATATGTGTAAATGTGTGTGTGCACATGAAAATATAATTGAATAAAATAAAATACAACCAATTACGTATTACAGATTAAGAAACAAGCCCACTTTTCGAATACACCAACGGTAAAATTTATAAACTTATACTTTAAATATTAAAAAATTATGTATTCAGCGATTTGATAATATTTCAATTAGCAACTATTAAATGATACAATTAACAATTTAAACAAAAGGTTGTCCAAAACGTGCGAAGGCTTTAATTTGACAAAAACTTGTCTGCAAATTAGTGAAACATAACTAAATTCATTCGTTAGCCGTTTTCTTCATTTCTTGATAAATCAACCTAATGGCCATGTGTGTAAACAGCTAAGCTTGGTTTCGATTTGAGTCAAAGAAATATTTTAAAGAACTGCCAGGCACCAGTTAGAAAGCAGAATTTCACACAAATCGATCATGTGATTGAAATTGATGGGGTAATGCACCACTCAAAGATATATCACTATAAGGCTTGATCTGAGTTAATATTTTTAACTATTTATTTTATAATATTTGGGATATTTCACTTGGAAAAAAAATCCACAATAACGAATGTTTCAACAAATTATTACTATATCACTTCATCAAATTAATTTCATTTTTAGCACAACATATTTTCTTGCAATCTAACTTACAATAATTATATTATGAACTTTTAAATATTTGTAACTATTTATTTTATAATATTTGGGATATGTAACTTGGAAAAAAATCCACAATAACGAATGTTTCAACAAATTATTACTATATCACTTCATCAAATTAATTTAATTTTTAGCACAACATATTTTCTTGAAAACTAACTTACAATAATTATATTATGAACTTTTAAATATTTTTAACTATTTATTTTATAATATTTGGGATAAGTCACTTGGCAAAAAATCCACAATAACGAATGTTTCAACAAATTAGTACTATATCACTTCTTCAAATTAATTTTATTTTTAGCACAATCTAACTTACAATAATTAAATAATAATTATATTATGAACTTACCTAGGTCCGTAATTTTTTGTTAACTTCTGTGCGGCCAATAATGGCCCTCGAACTTTACGCGAAAATCCTTTCAATTTTTGTAGAGCACTCTCAAACGCATTGACTGCGTTTCTATGTATTGCTTGTTTTTTATCTTTATAGAACACTTCCAAATACCGTTGTTATTGGGTAGCAAAACACCTTTGCGCCGTCTTCTTCTGCTTCTTCTTCTTCTGGTTCTGGCTCTGGCTCAGATCAATAGATGCGACGATAGCAATAACGATAACGATAGCCAAGCGCGCGGCGATTACTGATAACTGTTAAGCAGAACACAAAAGGCACAGAACGCGTGAAGAACACACGGAGAGAAGCCACAACACACGAACAGAAAGAAAGACGAACAGCGTTTAAACTGCAGGCGGGCAGTGCGCTAAGATTAAATACGGCGTGAAATTTGCTTGGCAGACGACTTTTTTTTCGACGTCGTCGTTGTTGTTGTTGTCAACGAAATTTGTATATTTCACTCATTGTAATTGTGATTCTGATTGTATTGCTTTTATTATATCTTAACCTTCTCCGGGGCTCAGAACACGAAAAAACATAAACAATAAAAACGCGCGGCGACGTCGCAGCAGCAACAGCAGCAGCAGCAGCAGCAGCAACAGCTACGGAAAAAAATGGCAAACTGTCTGACCGTTGGGTGAGTGAGCGAGATAGAGAGAGAGAGAGAGTGAGTGAGAGATAGAAATTGAAATGGAGATTACTGAAAGGCAGATTCACTTTTTTATTTTTTGCTTATAGCTTTTTTTTTTGCTTTGCCCAACACACGATTACGAAAAAAGCGGAGAGCGAATTGAGCGTAATTCAATGGAGCTGAAGCTGCTGCCTGTTTTGAAGGGGGGGTGGGGGTTTGTTATGCTTGCACTTTTGAGCCACTTATTTATTTTGCCACACTGCACACTTGGGAAGAACTTTGAGGCAGCCTTACATAAGCAACGCTCGCTTTGCGTATATCTCCAATGGGTTTCTTTTGTTTCAATTTGTTGTTGTTTTTTGTTTTTTTTTTTTGGTAGTTTTTGACGTATCGCGTCTGCGTGCCGTTTTTTTGTGGCCGTCTACGGAAACTGGTCGGCGCACACTAAAGTTAACGTTCGCTTGGGCAGCGCAGCGCAGTCCAAAAAATATAGCGCACACGATGATCGGGCCAGCTAACAACAACAACAACAGCAACAACAACAACAATTAAAAGCTGACAGCGCACGCGCAAGCGAGACAAACAACACAAGCCACCAGCAGTCAGAGCCGAGCTTTGGGCCAAACCAAAGCAAACCGTCGTGGCCCAAAGCTAACTAGTCGACAAACTTAAAGTTTGCCTTGAAAGCTTCCCAATGAAAGCGAAAACGAAAAAAACACTTGCATTTTCAGCATAATCCAATCGTAATAGCTTTTCGAGTGGAAGCTGGAGTCAAACTTTGAGTGACTTAAAAGTGTGTGTCTCTCTCTCTCTGCATCGCTCTCTCTCTCTCTCGTTGAATGACTTTTCGAGCGAAATTTTGTTGCTGAAAAGCATTTGATTAATGTTGTAAAGATTTGTTTTCATTTATCTTCAATTTGCGATCTTCACAACAACAAAACATTACTCAAATGCAAATTTCATTTGAAGCCACAATACAGACATTATTTAATGAAAAATACAAATTAATTAAAAAAGTGTCATTCCGGCATTGACAGCAGTGCACATTGTTAACAGGAAGCGGCTGTTGCACTTGCATTTAAACATATGTATGTTTTCCTTGGGCGTGCTGCAAAACTAATCACTTGTCATTAAGATTAAGCTTAGGTCCTACTAGTGTTTATAAATTGTTATTTTACAATTCTTTATTTCCTTTTGAAAAATGTTTAAGCCTAACTAATTTGTATTTTAATTCTAACAACATTTATTATTAAACCTATTTGGGATTAAGAATTATGCTTAAAATAATGAATTAAATAAGTATCATTGAATAAGCCGACGTATTAAAATAGCTTCCTTGTAAATGAAAACAAATAACAATAATAATATTTAAGCGTTTCATTTGGCAATTAATTACTTAACCAAAAATTAAAAATTGCCAATAACTTTGATATTGCTACCTAAATTCGACACCCACATTTGTGGGCAAGTTCAATGACAGTTTTTGGAAATCGTAATTTAAATATGATGAGGTGACTGTGATCCCAAAAACCGTTCCGTTTTTGACTCATCTACGCATATTTAATGTAAATTATTTTTTTTGTTATACATTTAAAAGGTAATTGTGCCACATTGTGGCACAATTGTATCGGAAAGTGGGGGTGGTCTGAAATGCGTGTGGATGCCAAGTACAGTGAACCCCATGAACGTCAGACCAGCAGACAATCGATTGGGTGAAACGGCAATGAACCAATATATTGAACGTATAAATATTGATGAGATGCTCTGAGTCAACGCTGACGTAGGAATCGCTTTGACTCCAATAATCGCAGCCACTGGGTGACCCCAATTGCCATTTTGGTTTGGAAGGGGAGGGATAAAAAGACAACATGCTCTGTTATATAAACTAGCTAGATTGAGATCTTCATCGGATCGGTGTCATTACACGTGTTGCTTCAAGCATTCAGCATTCAGCATTTCAAGCGACATTTAGCCACAGCTGCGATTGAAATCTATTAATGAGCTGTGATATTTTCCTCCGAACCCCGGAGCAACAGGTTTCATTTCATGGGTCTACGGTAACCGCATCAAGTCGGAATCTGAAGCTGAACTCATTACTTTTATGTGAATTTCGTGTTAATTGCATTGCATTTGTTTGCATTGTCTTAAATTTGTTGTGTTTATTGACACTTTTTGTGCTGCTTTCTCACAGCCTGTCTTCTGTCTAAAGGCGAGATGTCAGCGCATTGGCATTACATTTAATTATTGCTCCACTTTGTTCCACCTCCACCTCCAACTCCACACTCCCCTCAACATTTAATTGGTATACCTTGTGATTTGTTCTCTATCTATCTGCGGTTTCAATTCAAAATTATTGAAACTCAATTGGGGTTTAGTGTCAATAATTTGGCTGTTGCACAATTCTCTAAAGCCATTACCGAAATGATCTCTGGCTTGAGATTTTGTAAGGTTTTTAAAGAGCTGTGGCAAATTGAATAAAAAAAGGTATTTCTTGTTTATATCGTTTTTTTCATATGTCAAAATGTAGGCAAAAATTTTATCATGATAGCTCTTCTCTCACATTAATCGACGTCTTGGAAAAGGTCAAAGTCATGATTGCTCAATATCCACAACAAGCACATGGAAACACACTCTGGGATCCACGGGTTAATTGATCATCTCTTAAGCACCACGCAATCATCTTTTTTTATGGGCGTCAAATTGCAGTTGAGCCCCAAAAAGTAATATTAACAACAGCTAACCTGAAATAAATAATGCATTAATGTGTTTTTCAACGGCTGGTTAAGTTTAAACTCTTTAAATTTCTATAAAAAAAAAAATACAAAGAAAATCAATAAGCATTTGCATAATTTTCAACATTTGACGCTGCCCGGATTCGGTTTTTGGGATTTGAGAAATTGGAAACAAACAAAAAACGAAAGAAAAAAGAAAAAAAGAAAAAATCCGCCAACCACATTTACGAAATTGTCAAAAGCAACAAACTTGGGTCATTTCAATGATGTAATAAATATAAACAACAACTAATCAGGTTTTAAGCCTTAAACGAAATTGTAACATAAATGAACAAATGTAAATATGAATTCCAAATGAACTAAAATTATAGCCAAACTGAAGAAACTTGAATAAATTAAGATCCAGATAAAAAAAAGCAAAAAAAAAAAAACCAACTAAAAATAAATATAAATTTAAATCAAAGCGGCAACAATTTGAAAATTGCAGCACTTTACGAAAAGTATTGGACCAAAGTCGATTATAATATAAGCATTATTGGCCATTATTATGTCAGGCCAACCAGCTACCAGTTCCCAATCCCAATGGACCAAGACCCACAGAGACCAGAAACTGTTGTGGTTGCCACAGTAATTTGAACTGTGTCTGTCTCTCTCTCTATATTTTTTACTTCTCGGCCAACTAGCTGTTAATGCGGCTCGCTGGCTCCGTTTTATTTTCAAGCCAAAAGTCTATAAATATTCATAGGTTAACACACATGTCTTTTAACGGCTGGCTCCTGACTTGCGAAAGGAAAACCAGCTCAATATTGACTGTTAAAATTTTGATTTAAGCTGGTGTGATAATTAGATCCATTCAGGCTGCAGTTGCATGTGAAAAATAAATAAATATTCAATTATTTATATATATTATTTAATATCTTTTAAGCCAGATATAATGTAGAAGTAATAAAAAAATACGAAAAAACAAAGAGAATAATTTTTGATTTTCGAGAAACCAATAAATATAATTACTCTCATTGTTTCATAATTGATATAGGCATGTGTAGCACTTAAATTTGGTGATAATTAAGACACTTTTTTTTGCTATACTTGCTGCAATTAATCTCAATGACCAAAGTTCAATGTCATGGCAAAGCACAGGAATGGAATTAATTGATGGATCGATAATAAAACATTTTCGTTATATCAATTATCGCCGATATATTCGGTAGCAACTTCCTGCAAAAAAATAAAATAAAATAAAATGCAGCAATTAGAGAATCTCAATCAATTACAGGTGCAGGAGGTGAAAACAAATTTGCTAAGAAAGCGGTAAATCACAAATGTTGTGTGAAGTTAAACGAATGATTTGTCATTTGCTGAGAGGCTGATTGATTGTCCGAGTGCAAAACAAAAGACTGAAGCAACGAACTTGCAACGAACGCACATTTGCAATTTCGTATTGTGTTTGATTTAATGTGCTCAAAGGAATGTCTGCCAAAAATATATTAAAATATTTAAATGCAATTAGCACACTATTAATCTTGATCAAAAAATCAATGCAAACAATACAAAAAAAAAAAAAAAAAAACAAACAAACAAATTGCATCGAATTTGTTCAACGAGGCCTGCAAACAATTGTAAATAGCTAAATAAATATCACAAAAAAACATTTTGTAACGAATTTGTTTAACACGAATTGTAAATTGCAAATTAAATATAAAATAACATTCAATACAGATTCATTTAAATTAAGCAACTATAAATCTTGCTGAGAAAAAAGTTTTCAATTTAATCACTGTGTTTACCTTCCTTAAAATGTGTGACTAAGTGCATCTTTGAAAAAAGTCAATAACTTTAAAAACAAAGTTCCTTAGCCTTTGGCTTGTTTGGTTGTTTTGATGCTACACTTCAGTTGAATTTGGGTTAATCAACGATAAAGCGCTCATCGACGTCCAACAAGTCCAATGCAATATTGAGTTATTTACATTTAACCAGAAAATAAAAAAAAAAAAATTTATATTTTACAAAACACAAACATAAACTTATTATAAATGGGCTTTTTGTCTTAAACAGCTAATTGCTTGTCATTAATTTGCATGTGAAATTAATTGCCAACATTTATGCATTGTTAAGATCAAGTTGATGATGATTATGTTGATGTTGATGTTGCTGTTGTTATTGTTGTTGAACGTAAGTATTATTATTACTTCCTAGGCAATTGGTTTTGACAAGGTATGAAACACATCGCCTGTCGACACACTCAATAACACAAAGATAACACAACATTTTTGCGGGATCCCACAAAATTGACGTCCACTCGCTTATCGAGTTCAAGTTTTTGCAATTGACCCATAAATTCATTATGCATGCAAAGCATGCTGTGGTAATTGAATTCATATTTTTGCCTTTTACATTTGACATACGTATACATACATACATACATACATATATGTATACGTAATTTTGTGTATTGTCCGACTGAGACAGTCGGAGTGTCGGACAGTCGGACACTCGGACTGCAATTGAGTATTTCATTTCCGTCAACATTTGAGATTATTAGACACAATTATAATTAATTTTCGTTTCAAATGTTTCAATGGGCACGATTGGCCCGATTGGCCCGATCTGGACATCGGATATTACTGCGCTGAAAGGTCTTTGATTTCAATGGGATCTTTTGTATGGTGCGGGTATGTCTTGGACTTGATGGGTTTTTAATGCTTTGCCCAAATGTCATGACCGAGCATTTGCAGGGTCGCCCATATAGGTTAGCATGTGAAATATAATAAATATGACCTCCACCAAAACACTGTGTTTCTTAGAACGCAATTGTGTTCCTTAATATTCAAATATACGTCATTTACATATGCATTAATAAACAATAAAAAAAGATATATAAATTCAACTTGCAAACAATACAGACCTGGTTTTGTGACCTAATTACTTAAATATTGATAGGACACGTGGTGTGAAAGTTAATGTGAAAAGTAACATTAAAATAAAAAACAAGCAATTGCAATTTGTTAATAAGTTTATTGCACTGTCATTGAATCGAATTACATTTATTTAATTAATTTCATAATTCGCACTTCAATTCAATTAACTTTGATCGATATTCCAGAGTTAACGAGCTTTATCAGTTTGCTGTTGTGACTAACTAGCGGGACTCTGTGAGTGTGAAGAAGACCTTCACAATAACTCGATCACGATGATCGATACTGAATGTGGCATAAATAGCATAGTCTCCGCCAGGAAGTGGCAGCATCTCCAACGATTTGACAGGAAAACGAAAATGTTCCACACTCAACTCAGCCTGCAAATGAAAAAAATTGATAATGACTAACAGAAAATATTTAAAGAGAATATTTAATTACATACCGGCAGTGGACACTTGTTGATATTTGAGTGATTGGAGAAGCTATTGAAGACGATATTGACAAAGGGATGATTGCGCTTCTCCAGATACTCGCATGTATCGCAATGCCGAACATCGTAAAGAAAGGGTTTATATCCACTAGCCCGTTTCAGCAGCTGTATTCGCATCTGCAGAAAGCAACAGAACAGAAATTTATATTTTATTAAATATATATTTCAATAAAATAAATTAAATTATTCTTAATAGTTGTTGAAGATGCCAAAATTTTCAATGCACCTTCAGTTATAGCTGTGTAGTTTTCAGCCAACTCACATAAGTAGGCCCGAATTCAATGTCACAAAAAATAAAATAGAAAATAAAATAGAAAATTTCTGTCGAATTCCGAAATAGTCAAATACAGCTCGCAATTTAAAATCCGTTTTCAAAAATCTGTTCTCAAACATATATATATTTATATATAATAACCAAATATTTCCAACGAAATTTAAAAATAAATGAGTTTCTTTAGCTTCGTCACGCGTTTCCTGGTCATCATCTTTGCCACGTTGCTGCCAGCACGGAACACCCACCTTGCGCTGCAGCAAGATAAGGAGGCGTTGACCTCATGGGCAAAGTATTGGATAGTCTATGCCTGGCTTATTAGCCTGGAGATAGTGAGCGACTCCTTCTTCACATGGCTGCCGTTGTATGTGGAGACCAAGCTGCTTATCGTCCTGTCGTTGGTCGTATCGGCACCATCGGCCAGTGTCTGGGTCTTTGACGTGATTCTTAATCCACTGATGGGTCGCCATGTGCACCGGCTCAATGACTATATGCTCTACGAGAAGCGACATCTGCTTGCCGATGCCTTGACGTACTCATCCCAATTATGCACTCGCTGCCTGGATATAGTAATACCCATGATCTCACACCTGTGGAAAAACACCCAAAAAGCGGACGACGAGACCAATGACACGATCCATGCGAAGGACGCAGAAGTGGAGCGTGTTTCCGATCCTCATACAAATACTTATTACGATCCCACCGCAGACGACGAATCCCGTGACATGAAATTAGCCTCCTCACACTCCCACACTCAGCTGCTGAAGTATCCCGAGCTGGCCAAGAAAGCAATCGAAACAGCAAATAGACGTTCCTTGAATCGCCACGAGCGGAAGCCATATGTCTACAAGCCGTTGAAAGCAGTTGATGATGCAGCCCAGAAGTGTGACGACCCCCTCAAGAGTTTTGATGATTTGCTGAAAGGCGACCCGTTAGCCACCGATCTGCAACAGCATCCAATACTCTGGCGTAAGGAACGTCCTCGTTACCAATAGTGCCACTACTGCTCCGGAACTATTTGTATAAATTTATTGTTAGCTAGACCAAAAACACAGCCAAGCGCACAAATGGCTTGCATTTGGAAACCATTTTGAACGAGAAGAATATTTAACTAAAAAACTCCTGTCCATACTTCCATTACTTGTTAAATGAGGCAATATTTATTAAGCTATTAGCATAATGGATCAAAAATATATATATACATATTATGTTAATCACATACTCAAACCAATTATTATAAATATATATATTATTGGTGCTTTTCATTTCGAGCGACATGACTTCCGATAAAGTGCTGATATACAGCTATTTATCTTGAATGTTAACAAAATTTCCATATTTTTATAAAAGCCTCGTCCGCCTATGATACCTATGACACCCTATGCCCATATGCCGATTTTCGGTCTATAATTTTGACTTATGCTCCGACCCAAAATTACGTTTTCAACTTTAAATGTACGATTGATCTAGAGGCCAAACTATGATTGAAAAGCCCTTGCTTTTAAAAATGCGTTGAGTTTTGAGGAAGTTATGGCATTTTCAAGGTTCGACCTATGCCGATTTTCTCCCATATGTCGAATTTCGCACTATAATTTTGACTTATGTTCCGACCCAAAATTACGTTTTCAACTTTAAATGTACGATTGATCTAGAGGCCAAACTATGATCAAAACGCCCTTGCTTTTGAAAATGCGTTAAGTTTTGACGAAGTTATGGCATTTCGAAGGTTCGACCTATGCCAAAATGCCGATATGCCGAATTTCGGACTACAATTTTGACTTATGTTCCGACCCAAAATTACGTTTTCAACTTTAAATGTACGATTGATCTAGAGGCCAAACTATGATTAAAAAGCCCTTGCTTTTGAAAATGCGTTGAGTTTTGAGGAAGTTATGGCATTTTCAAGGTTCGACCTATGCCGATTTTCTCCCATACGCCGATTTTCGGACTATAATTTTGACTTATGTTCCGACCCAAAATTACGTTTTCAACTTTAAATGTACGATTGATCTAGAGGCCAAACTATGATTAAAAAGCCCTTGCTTTTGAAAATGCGTTGAGTTTTGAGGAAGTTATGGCATTTTCAAGGTTCGACCTATGCCGATTTTCTCCCATATGCCGATTTTCGGACTATAATTTTGACTTATATTCCGACCCAAAATTACGTTTTCAACTTTAAATGTACGATTGATCTAGAGGCCAAACTATGATCAAAACGCCCTTGCTTTTGAAAATGCGTTAAGTTTTGACGAAGTTATGGCATTTCGAAGGTTCGACCTATGCCAAAATGCCGATATGCCGAATTTCGGACTACAATTTTGACTTATGTTCCGACCCAAAATTACGTTTTCAACTTTAAATGTACGATTGATCTAGAGGCCAAACTATGATCAAAACGCCCTTGCTTTTGAAAATACGTTAAGTTTTGACGAAGTTATGGCATTTCGAAGGTTCGACCTATGCCAAAATGCCGATATGCCGAATTTCGGACTACAATTTTGACTTATGTTCCGACCCAAAATTACGTTTTCAACTTTAAATGTACGATTGATCTAGAGGCCAAACTATGATTAAAAAGCCCTTGCTTTTAAAAATGCGTTGAGTTTTGAGGAAGTTATGGCATTTTCAAGGTTCGACCTACGCCGATTTTCTCCCATATGTCGAATTTCGGACTATAATTTTGACTTATGTTCCGACCCAAAATTACGTTTTCAACTTTAAATGTACGATTGATCTAGAGGCCAAACTATGATCAAAACGCCCTTGCTTTTGAAAATACGTTAAGTTTTGACGAAGTTATGGCATTTCGAAGGTTCGACCTATGCCAAAATGCCGATATGCCGAATTTCGGACTACAATTTTGACTTATGTTCCGACCCAAAATTACGTTTTCAACTTTAAATGTACGATTGATCTAGAGGCCAAACTATGATTAAAAAGCCCTTGCTTTTGAAAATGCGTTGAGTTTTGAGGAAGTTATGACATTTTCAAGGTTCGACCTATGCCGATTTTCTCCCATATGCCGATTTTCGGACTATAATTTTGACTTATATTCCGACCCAAAATTACGTTTTCAACTTTAAATGTACGATTGATCTAGAGGCCAAACTATGATCAAAACGCCCTTGCTTTTGAAAATACGTTAAGTTTTGACGAAGTTATGGCATTTCGAAGGTTCGACCTATGCCAAAATGCCGATATGCCGAATTTCGGACTACAATTTTGACTTATGTTCCGACCCAAAATCACGTTTTCAACTTTAAATGTACGATTGATCTAAAGGCCAAACTATGATTAAAAAGCCCTTGCTTTTAAAAATGCATTGAGTTTTGAGGAAGTTATGTCATTTTCAAGGTTCGACCTATGCCGATTTTCTCCCATATGTCGATTTTCGGACTATAATTTTGACTTATGTTCCGACCCAAAATTACATTTTCAACCTTAAAAGTACGATTGATCTAGAGGCCAAACTATGATCAAAACGCCCTTGCTTTTGAAAATACGTTAAGTTTTGACGAAGTTATGGCATTTCGAAGGTTCGACCTATGCCAAAATGCCGATATGCCGAATTTCGGACTATAATTTTGACTTACGTTCCGACCCAAAATTACGTTTTCAACTTTAAATGTACGATTGATCTAGAGGCCAAACTATGATTAAAAAGCCCTTGCTTTTGAAAATGCGTTAAGTTTTGACGAAGTTATGGCATTTCGAAGGTTCGACCTATGCCAAAATGCAGATATGCCGATTTTCGGACTATAATTTTGACTTATGCTCCGACCCAAAATCACGTTTTCAACTTTAAATGTGCGATTGATCTAGAAGTTACGTTGTAAGCTAGAGTCATCATATTTTGAAAGTATGTTACTGGTAACTCCCCTAAGAGATCGATACAAAATTGGATGATCGCGCCCACTCCGTCTACTTAAACCGATACACCTGTTGGTGTAAATCGATAAGACCACATATCTCACGCAATTTAAAAGCCTAAGTCACCAAATTTGTAAGGTATACTGCTAGTAACTCCCTTCAAAAATCTGCTGTTAAACTTGGAAGGAACATTATTATTACTCCCGCCTCCAAAATCTCGACAAGCTTATATTTTCCGTAATTTAAGAGCTACAGTTGCCAAACTTCGAAGAAGGAAGTATCATAGTATTTCGCTTTCGGTTACGTCCGACTGCAACGTTCTCTCTTGTTGTGTATATGATAATGCAAAATCGCGCACTTACCCTTAATTATGATCACGAATATTACATTATAAATACTACCCGTTAACGCTTTGCTGACTAAAATAGATAAAATGTCAAGTAGTACAGAACGCACATATCGATAATGGCTTTATAATTACTATGCAGCAGGTACATACATGTATATATATATATGACGTCATTAGAAACCCTTGGATTTCGGCAGACTTCCAGTATTATGGTAAATATTGAGTAGGGGAAACTTACCGCAATTGGTTTCTTGGGGAACTTTACGATCGTGGCTCGTATAGTCATTTCAGCCACATCGCGCTTAACTGCATACAGACGACAAACGGTAAACAAGGTGATATTTGTATCCTGGCTAACACACTGCACATTTGTAAACTTGGCCAAGCCGCTGATCTAAGAAACCCTTCGATTAATTAACGACATCCAGATAAAAACGTCACACATTCTTGCCTGCATTATGTTCCAGAACAAGATCAGCTGCACCATGAGCCAGAAGATCAACATTTGGAAACTATGTATATATAAATATAGATATTAAAATAACCGAATATTTTTCAGATTGCGCGCAAGTTAAAAAGCGTACAACTCCGGCAACTGACTTTGGGAGACAATTAAATGTATGTAAAAAATATTTTTGGTTATTGCTGATAAACAATAAATTGATCAGCAATTGTTGTTCGCTTCGCAATTATCCAGTCATTATATGGAACATTATATGGGGAATGACGATTAATTAAAACAACAACAACGATTAATTAAAACAACAACAACGATTTTTGAAACCAAGCTCTATTTTTGCAGGTTTTTGTAACACTTATCTTAGAACTAATTGCTTGTTTGTGTGTTTATGTGTGTGTGTGTGTGTGTGTGGATTGTGTGTGTATTGTTTTATGGAAATGTATTAATTACTGTATTAATCGCTGGCCTCATCCTCATCATCCTCTTCATTACTCTCCTCGTCGGTCTCCTCATCGGTGGCTTCACTTTCACTTTCTTTGGCCTTCTTCTTGGATGATTTGCTTTTATTTTTGTCCGTCTTACTGCCGCTCTTTTTGCCATCATCTGATCTAAAGGAATCATCTTCTTCGCTCGGATCCGCATCACTTTCTCTCTTCTTGGGCTTCTTTGCGCTGGCTCCGTCGGCTGATTTGCTCTTCTTTTTGGCTGGCTCACTGCCGCTCTTTTTGACATCCTCGGAACTAGTGGAATCTTCATCCGAGATGTATTCCTTGCTCTTAAAACCACTGCCCGAAGTATTTGATTTCTTCACTGGAGATGGATCGGATTTGCGTTTCTTGATCGATTTGCTGCCGCCGCTGCTGTTGCCCTGCTGTTCATCATCGCTGGCATCGCCGGCATCTGGCTTATAATTGCGCATCTCATCCTGATAACGTTGCTTGTCCTTGGATGCAGCCTCATCCCACTTGGATTTGTCCTTCAGCTCCTTCCACATCTCACCGCCCTTCTTGGCGATTTCGGTGACCTTTATGCCCGGATTATCGCGTTTAATCTGCTCACGGGTATCATTGAGCCACAACATAAAAGCGGTTGTTGGACGTTTTGGTTTGTTCGAGTCCTTCTTCTTGGTTTGTTTTTTCTGGAAAGGCGAACGCGAAAATCAGTTAAATTATTCATTAAACTTTTAAGTGGATTGCTTACTGTGCGCTCTTTTTCTTTGTGCTTCTTCTCTTTCTTCTCGCGCTTCTTCTCCTTGTGCTTCTTCTTAGACACCCCATCGCTATCACCGCCGCCACCACCACCACTTGCATCGCTATCATCATCGGAATCGCTCTGGACATTGCTGTCGTACTCCTCGGCAACATCGGATTCATTTTCGTTCGGCTTAAAGTCCTCGTCTGTGGACTCCTCATCGGAATCTTCGGCATCGTCGTCATCCTCCTCCTTCTCGCGTGCCTCAGCCTTGAGTCGCGCCAAATAGGCATCGGGCTCGTTCTCATTGTCCGAGTCACCAAAGTCGACTTCCTTATAGCCACTCTTATCCTTGCCCATATTGCTCACATGCAGCTTCTTTTGTGTGATATAATCAAAAAGCTTGGCGTACTCCTCCTTCTCGATGGAGGAGAAAATGTGCACAGTGCCATTCTTCAGCGTCACCTCAAAGTCAAAGGAACGCGTCGAACCACCGCTGCGGGCAAAATTCACCGATGTGATCTCTTCAAAGCGGATGTGCAGCGGTGGCTTGTGAATATAGATGAAGCCCCGTTCCAGCGGATACAGATAGCCGGCGGCTGCCTTAAATGAGCAACCGACAGCAGCTGTGCCGGAATGTCCAATGAAATTGCCAGGACCGGTTATTTTGCGCCCAATAAGCACCTTCATCACCTTGCCCATGACCTCATAGACCGGGCCCGACAGCTCCTTCTCCAGCTTGCCCTCGTACTTGTCCCGCAACTCGGCCTCGCTGAAGGGCAGCTCAATTGTGGTTTCCTCATCGAGAGCGAACAGCAACACCAGATAATGATAGCGTGTCTGACCCTGTTTAATGGGTGGATCCAGTGAGAGGACGAAAAACATTTGCCGGCTATCCTTATGGGGCAGCATAAACAAACGCAGCACAGAATCCATGGGTATCTTATAATCGAATGTTTTGCCGTGCAATTGGAAAAATGTCGAGAAGATCTTGATGTCGTAGCGACCACGAGGCGTCAAAATGTGAATCTCGCGGAATATGGCAATGGACTCCCCGGAGGCCGAGATGACCGACGCCTTGTTCATCACATTCTGATGAAACTTATCCACGGGATCCTCATCCGCTGACTCCACGGTGGGTATGTGAAAGCGCATCTCCAGCAATCCCACAGGCGCATCATCATTCTGATGAAATTCCAGTGTGACCTCATTTTTCCCGGTGACGCATTGTGAGACATGTGACAGAGGCACCTCGAATATGGTCTTCGTATCCTTGTCGAAGCTCAGAACGGAGCCCATGAAGCGAGCAGTGCCCCAGTTCCAGCCTTTGACACACATCTCCTTCTCGACCATCTCCTGGGCATACGCATCCTTGATGTACTTGCCCAACTTTTCGTGCTCGCTGTCCCGAAAGCCCATAAACCGATGTAATGCACCACTCTTGGTGAAGATTCGCAGTCCCCAGGTGCCGACGAATTTTTGTGAATTTATCAAATCAATATCATCGGCGGCAATCTGCTCCACCTTGCCCGTCTTTGTGTTCTTGAAGATGATGTTCTGTTCGGTCAGCTTCAGGCGTCCCGATGACTATCGGCCGGGGAAAGTGGTTGAAGGGGAAAACAGTTGTCAGACAAACGTTTTGCGAATTGCGTTCTTGAAACTTACCAAAACACCGCGCACTTCGGCATTTATATCGTTGTACTCCAAGGCGTCGGCCATTGTTGACTATGCACTGCACTAAATATTAAAATTAAATCAACTGTCAATTGCACCACAACACGCAATTCTGTACAAATTTTCAATAAATTGTGCACGAGAAAATGCCGACAGTGCCGACTGCGCGCCCAATTTTAGGTTAGACGCTAGGGGTGAGACGTACTAATAGAGATGGTACTCAAACAAGTATTTTAAAGTACCAGTTAGCAATGTTATGCGATAAGAAACTTTTTTAGATGCTTGCAGAAGAAGAAATATAAATAAACAATAAGAAAACGCATATTATTATAATTACTGTTTTTTACAGTGCCTTATTTTTAGTGAGTTGTCTGAACTTCAAGTCGCAGCTTGTTAACAGTTGCAACAGGTCACTGTTAAAATAGTACTCAGTAATTATCGATATATCGATTGTGCAGGCCGTGTGGCAGTCCGATAACTAACCAGAAACGGGATAAACGACAAGAACTTGGATTTTTTATTTACATACGCTAGAAAGTTATATTTTATATTTATAATAACACAGAGTAGTAAGAAAGCCAAGCCATGCAGCGCGGCAAGATATCGTTTGGCAAAATACAGCTAAACGTGAGCAAAACACGCGCTGAGATTGAAAAGCCCGAAGAAGATGCTGGTGGCTTTAAGAAAATAAACAAGCAACAAATGATACGACAAATTGAAGATGTGGCCGAGGATTTGGAGAGTCAGCATCTTAAGGATGTTATGGGCATCAGTGGATTTGGCCGCAAAGCAGCTAAAGTGTTCGACATCAATGAGCAGATCGCCAAGGCGCGAACAATTGCACCACCGGTTAAGAAAGATGATAAGGAGCAGGAGGAGGAGGCTTCTGAGGATGTTATAGGTCCGCTGCCATCTGCAGCTGTCACAGAGCAACACAAGCAGCAGTCGGATGATGCCACTAAGAAGCAGGCAGGTAGCAACCAGCAGGTAGAGGCTGATTCGGACGAAGATGACGATGATTCAGATGGGGATGAGGATAATCTGGCACGTCGCATACCCTACACACATGAGGTGCAAATGCAGCACGGCTCGCGAGCTGTCTTGGCCCTAGCTGGGGATCCATCGGGTGCACGCATTGTTTCCGGCTCCATAGATTATGATATGTGCTTTTGGGACTTTGCAGGCATGGACTCGGCTATGCGCAGTTTTCGTCAGCTGCAGCCATGTGAAAATCATCCCATCCGCTCTCTTCAATACTCTGTGACTGGCGACATGATCCTGGTCATATCGGGCAATGCTCAGGCCAAGGTGCTGGATCGGGATGGCTTCGAGAAGCTGGAATGCTGCAAGGGGGATCAGTATATAAGCGACATGACACGCACCAAGGGCCACGTGGCGCAGCTTACCTCGGGCTGTTGGCATCCCTTTAACAGAGAGCAATTCTTGACCGCAGCGCTGGACGGCACACTCCGCATCTGGCAGGGATTGCGTGCCAAGGACCAGTTGCAAGTAATCAAGACTCGAGCCCAGGGCGGCCTAAGAACCAGTGCCTCCGCGTGTAATTTCAATAGGGATGCGACACTAATCGCTGCCGGCTGTGTGGATGGCTCCATTCAGACGTGGGATACACGCAAGATGTATGTGAACACGACGCACTGCATCCGGGAAGCGCACCAGAAAGGCTCGGAAATCACCTCCATTGTGTTCTCGTACATGGGCCAGCAGCTGGCGACGCGCTGCAACGATGAAACCATGAAACTCTGGGATTTGAGGAACTTCAAGCAGCCGCTGCACACTTGGACGAATCTCTTCTCCCGCTATGATACCACAGACTGCTGCTTCAGTCCGGACGATCGCATGCTGGTCACCGGTGAATCGCTGCCCAAGGGCCAAACGGAGGCCAATTTGTATTTTTATAGCACGCAAAGTTTCGAGGAAGTGCAACGGATTCCCGTTGCCGGTTCGCATGTGATCAAGACTCTGTGGCATCCGAAGTTGAATCAATTGTTTGTCAGTTGTGGCAATGGCATAATCAAGGGCTTCTACGATGACCAGCGCAGCATACGTGGCGCCAAGCTGTGCGTGGTGAAGACGCATCGAAAGAGACAACAAATGGAAATGGTTGGCGTGTCACAGATCATAACTCCTCATGCACTGCCCCTGTTCCGGCAGGAAAAGACACGATCCTCCCGCAAAAAGATGGAAAAGGCGCGCATGGATCCGGTCAAGTCGAAGCGGCCGGATTTGCCCATTACCAGCGGCCAAGGCGGACGTGTGGCCAGCTCCGGC
Source organism: Drosophila kambysellisi (assembly GCA_035042185.1). Taxonomy (NCBI): domain Eukaryota; kingdom Metazoa; phylum Arthropoda; class Insecta; order Diptera; family Drosophilidae; genus Drosophila; species Drosophila kambysellisi. The sequence goes on from JAWNLS010001251.1 coordinate 10,427,269, forward strand.
GGCACACTCTCCTCGTATGTCATCCGCAATCTGGGTCTCAGCAAACGCGTCGACGATGATCAGGATCCGCGCGAGGCCATACTCAAGTATGCCAAGGATGCGGCCGAGAATCCATATTGGATTGCGCCCGCATACAAACAGACCCAACCGAAGGCCATCTTCTCCGAAAAGCTGCCAGCAGATGAATCTGCACCGGTGGCCAAGAAACCAAAAACCGAAACGGATGCCACATAAATTTTGAAGTCGATCTCTAAAAGCATTTAATTAATCTGGTTGCTGATAGACTTAATAAATGCTGAATGTATTTAACCTATCCCTGAACTGTTCTATTAATTGTTGGAGAGTATTTGAGAGGATGACAAATAATCAATTCCAGACCAACAGTAATTTAAGAACTCCACACTAAAGATATCCTTTAACTCCTTTTCCATCTTTCACTAGAGAAATTTACAGTTATTTTCTATTACTTCACTCGGTTTAAACTTTTATTAAACATACATACATATTACATATTACATGAGTTCTTGAATTAGCTGGTTGTTGTTGTTGTTGTTAATGTTTTATGTATTTATATATTTTTAATGGTATTGCGCATTTGTGTATAATACTTGTACATTTATGTATGTATATGGTATATGGTATATATGTATATGGTATATGGTATGTGTATATTTATATTTATAGATAGTATATAGAGCCATTTGGTTAAATTTGTAGCTCACCAACATAACTTTAGTGCAATTTTGCATAATTATCAATTTCAATTATGCACTCGAAAGACTCATAAAAGGTGCTGTACATAAGAGCTATAGTATAATATTAATCAGAAAATTCTTTGAAACATATCCATTAAATATTATCAACAATATCTAATACATTTTATCGTTTATCATTAACAATAAGTAATTAATATAGTTTTTCTCTTAGGTTTGTATGAACGTATGTATATGTGTATAGATTAAAGAGTTTTGTTTTTTGTTTTTTTTTGCTAGAATTGTTTACACAATAATATATAATATCAAGTTAATCAAACCTGGTTTAAATCAAATTATCTCTTAGGTACATTCCTGCATATTTAACTAGACACCATTGTCATAGTTTTTATTTCACTGTTGGTGCGTTCAATTCTTCTATATTAGATAAGGATGTATTTCAAAATAGCCATTTATAATATAGTTTACATAGTACAAATATGTATTATGCTATCTTTACTCGTATGTGTATAAATTAATATATTTAACAGTTGATTGTTATGAGGCGGATTTTCATAATATCATTCGTTACAGCATTTGTTTCTTGTTCTTGTTTTAATTCCCAAAAAATTTGCAAATATTCATTTATTTATTTAGCTCATGATTTTTTTTTTTGTATTTAATGCAACTACATCTGTATTTATATTAGATTATATTTTGCTCGTCTATAAGTTAATATTCGTCTTCTATGTGAAATTAAGAAATGAACAAGACTTTAAAATTGTTTGTAACTAATATTGAAACGCTCTTAAATAATAACTTAATTAATATGCATTTAAATTATATTTTTAAATATCGCAAACATATAAAAATAAAATATTTATAAAAAAAATTACATATACACATTATTATATGTATTTAAAAAAAAAACTAATATGAAATGTTGTTAATCATATATTCTTTTAAAGAATTTAGCATGTTATTCAAATCGTAAGAGTATTTAAATATTTAAAATGATATTTGTTTCATTTTGGTGAGTTTCTTTGGTTTTTCTTGCATTTATATTATAGGTACTTTATGTGTAATATCTTTTTAGTTGTGTTTTTGTGTGCTATTCATTTTGTTGGTTCCTCTAGGACTATGGTGTGTGTGTGTGTGTGTGGCTTCCTCAATGATCCTTGAAATATTTCCTCTCATATGATATGATTGCGATGCAACTAAGATTTTAATTATTTTATGCTAAGCTACTGTATGAAAATTCGTTCGAATTGCTTTCTCAATAAAATGAACAAAATTTGATAAATTTATTTTTATCTTTGATCTAAATAAGCTAATTTAACTTTGCAAATATTGGTTGGTTTGTAAGAAATAAATTGCATTTCACATCTATTTTGCATTTTAAAAGCAAAAGTATTGCTTTATGCATGTTGTATATGAATCTCCAATATAAAATATATATTTATTCATCTCTTTCCTTTTGTTGTTCAGTTATGTTATTTGGCTCGTTATGTTGCGTACTCATCTCAGCACCAAAAAACCATAATAAAGCAATGTGTTTAGGCAATTAATATTGCAGGCCCATGTCCAAGATATGTTTTCGGTTATATACTTATATATTGTTCATTCCCATGACTATGTGAGTGTGTTAGTATCTATGTATCTGTATCTGTATCTGTGTGTTCATTATGTATCTTTATGTTGGTGTTTTGAATGCGAGGACTGTTTTCCTATTCTCGGGAAAATCATTATATGAATGAGTTTACTGTGCAAATGGATTGGCACCGGGTATATCCAGATTGCCGCCGGTTGTCTGATAGGTGCCATAGGGTCCTCCATTTGGATTCATCTCGTTCAAACGTGTGTTGGACAGTGCTCGTGGTATCGGATTGCTGGGCACACCATGTGGCGCCAAATGGGAAGTTTCTTCGGCCACCTGTCAATTAAGCAAGCAGTTAATATCATAATCTCTTCAATTTATGCAGATTGGCAAGAAAGAGTGCGCTAGTCGCGAGATTGACCGACTAGGAGATATCAACAAAATCGTACTTACTTTTGAGCTGTTCATTATTATAAACACTTATCCTAATTGATAAAATTGTATATTTCTACTCCAAAACTTAGTTACATGTCAGAATCATTTTATAATCCCTGACATTATCATATTATTGTGCGGAAACACTTTAAAAAACAAAAGCCTAGTTCATTTTAAAAACTTCAACAGACTGAATTAGGAAAATTCATTAGGAAAATTCAAGATGCACTTTTAGATAGAATTTCAATTCTCTGATACACTATCATCAAATTGTTTAGTTAATTGTCAAGAATAGTAGGACGCATTCCAAACTTAAGGCTTGCTTTAACAGACGGACGTGACTCCATTAACTTCGGGATGGTGGTCTATAAATGGTAGTATATATGTAAATCATCTTTGGGTCAAGAATATCTTCTTGGATACTGGGAGTTGAAGTAAATTGATTAATAAACTTTTGAAGTGGTGCGCCTAGATTTCGTTTACAAAATCAGAAATTAACTTACCTGATGTGGATCTTCGGTGACTGGTATATCGGAGATGAAGCCTTGTTCCTTGCGATAGAAATTGATGAAGATGAACAGGCCGAGCACAAATAGGCAGGCGATACCATACCAACGGAAGGTAGCAGTAGTACCGTAGTAGGTGACAAACATACCACCAATGATGGCGCCGCAGCCACGACCCAAGCCATGATGGATGCCCTGTAATACGCCCTGGCCCGAGGAGCGCAGATGCTTGGGCGTATTGTGCGCAATGTAGGAGCACGAAGCGGCCCAGACGGCGGCATGAGTGATGCCCTGCATCAGCTCGAAGGGCAACACCATCCACGGATTGGTCAAATACGAGATGTACAGAAAACGCAACACATTGCCAATGAGGCCCAGGCACAGGACCTTAACATGCCCAATCTGTGTGATCAAACGGAAGCTAAAGAAGTACGCAAAGATTTCAGACACATGATTAATCACGGAGGCGACACCAAAAAGAGTGGGCGTGCCGCCATAATCTTGCAAATGCCAGAACAGGAAGGTAAAGATCAGGCCAATGCCGAAGCCCATGAACCAGGCAACAAACAGAAACGAGGCGGTCTTCAAATCCTTGAAATGCGTGAGCACAGTCATCCACTCCGGCAACTCCTTGGCCGTCTGGGCAAACACTTTAGACTCGGCGCCAATGTGCGGCTGCGCCTGATGGCCGCCTGCAAGGAAGCTACTGACGCCACCGGCGCAGGCACCCGAAGCGGCGCTGCCACTACCCACTGCCAGTGATGGTAAATTGAGCTGGGCGGCCAGCTGATTCATCGAATCCTCCTCGGCCTTCTTGTTCGGATCCACAAACTGAGCCTGCATCTGCTGCTGGCTCTCATCGACAGGCTCATACTTGAAGGTGATCTTCGCCGCTGAGATTATGGCGCACGTCATCAGCACCGAGAATATCGAGAAGCATATGTTATAGTTTTTCTCCTTGTTGCCAGCGCCGCACGGATGATTTGAGAACGATGTGGAGTGATCCAGGGCAATGCCCACCAGAAACATTGATATGCCCCAGCCCAAAGATCCAAACATACGCTGATGCCCATATTTATCCGCATCCTCGCCCAGCAGTGTAATAACCGCAGAATCCGCTAGAGTTATGGCCGGAGCACTAAAGAACTCACCAATCAAAATGACCAGCAGCAGCAGAAAGAATGCCTTCTGAATGTCCTGCAGAAAGAAAGGCAAAAGTAAGTAAATTAGTAACGATATTCTGACTACAGCTCAACAGGTTACAGAGTTTTATTCCTCTCAATCCTGGTCAACACTTACTGGAGTCCGATAGACCATTGAGCTGAAGATGGGCGTCACATAATCCCGATGATGCTTGTTGTCATAGTTGCTCACAAAGTTGATGTGCACCGGAGAGATGCCCGCGTCAATGCGTGGCAGCAGGAGCGATCTCTTGCGTCTGCTGTGCCCCCCCTCCGACTGATCCTCATCGACGAGCATGCTGCCATCAGGATCATAATAATCCTGCTCCTGCTCCAGCTGCGAAATTGGCTCATACATGGCAGAGGTGTCTCGCTTGGTCCGCGTATAGGTGAGCACAAAATCGGTGGCATTGCGACGCTCGATGCAGTTGATGGCCTCCGGTCGGATAAAGCTTAGCGGGATTGTGAACAGAACCCAACAGGCGAGCGATGCAAGCAATAGCTTCTTGCCCTGGCGACAGCGATCCGCATAGGAGCCCCAGAATGGTGCGGAGAGGAACTCCACAAAGGGGCGCATGCCAACGAGGATGCCACACTGGCCAGGATTCATCCCCATCTGCTTGAAGTAGACGCCCATAAGCGGAAACAGCGACCCAAAAGCCGCATAGAAGAAGAAGTAGAAGCTCTTCACCGGAATTAACTCCTGCTCCGTTGCGCCAAAAAACATCTCGATGACTCCCGAAGTGCCGCGAACCTTGTGAGTCGAATCCTTTGCCTCCGGATATCTGTTAAGGGTATACTTGATGATCACTACCACACCAGGCAGAAATATGCCGTCTGAGCTACTCACAAATTCGGATCAACTTCGCCACTGGCTTCGACATCAACACGTGGTCTGGAGCCTGGTGGTCCATAACCAGCCGCTTGCTGCTGCTGCCCATAGCCGGCTCCTCCGCCCTGATCATAGCCAGACGTTGACTGCTCCTCGTATCCATAACCCTGCTGCTGTTGTTGACCATAACCAGCACTCATGGCGGGCGCACCAAAGGGATTTGCCGCACCACCACCACCACCACCCGTCGTATTGTAGGGATTCATATTATGTGTGCTTGTGTTTGTTAATTTACTAGTTCAGATTAAACGCCCGGCTGCCTGCCGTCCTTCCGGTCTCTGCTGTCGCTTCCTGTCAAGCAGCGCTTTTGTTTTCACTTATTCCCTTTGTGCGTGTCCAACTACATCAGCATCATGCTTCGCATTATCCTTTAGCAGCTGTTCACAAAGACAATGGGACCAATTACTGCTAAACTCTTTGTAAATTGTTTGCTGAGTGTTTTTTATTTGCTTGTTTTTCTTTATCTATATATCTACAAGCAACACCCACACCTTTCACCTGTTGAATATACATATATATACATATATATTGGGTATGCGAAACAGTTCCCTTATTTTTCTGTCTTTTAATTTTTATGCTAAACAGCAATAACTTGTTAATAGTAACAATAATAATAAGCAATACAAATCATGCCAAAAGAATTATTCACACATTTCCCTTAATATACATATATCCTGTTAAGTGGCAGCTGGGAATGCAGCTGGCCACTCGAGACATTACCCCATCATCTGTGGCACTTAACATTGAAAAGTGCAGATTTCACAATAAAACAAATGACAAAAACAAAAAGAAAACCAACTAACCCAATGAGAAAATGCTTGAGCGGATTATCAGATGCTTGGTGGGGGTTGATGGAGTCCAACACGGCGCTTGAGTGAGTTGTCGAGCTTTGAGTGTGTGTGTGTGTGTGTGTGAGTGTGTGTGTGAGTGTGTGGCATTCAACTGAGCGTATGAGTGAATTTTCGAGCAATTGTTTTTTTGTTCTTGTAGCTTTTTTTAACACACATACGCACAGTTGTCACGTTCTAAATGTAGGTAAGTGGGTTTGCCTGAGCTAGTGTGTGTGTGTGTATGTGTGTGGGCTTATACATATATACATACATGTATGTGTATGTATATAGAGCAGACTTGTTGTTGTGGGAAAGCTAATACATATGTGGGAAACTGTTTTCTAGCATTTGTTTAAAAAATAATGTTTTAATCCTGCCGAGTAAAATTTAGATACGATTCCTAAGAAATAAACATTAAAGAAATGTAGTTAAATTAAAAAATATTACATTTTGCCAAATGTACGTAACAAACATTAAAATACTTTAAAATGAAATCAAATAATGAATTCAGAGTATAAAAATATGGGTTCCTAAATTACACAACATTTGGAAATGACAAAATCTTTAAGCAGATAACCCACTTGGCCGAGTCTACAAATATTGGTATGTATATATGTATCTTGTATATATACAGGGCCAAAACTGTGCACACTTTGAAGGCCAACACCAGACACACAAAATGGAAAATGTTGCATCTCAGCCCGAACTTATAAGATGTTCTTTAAAGGTGTGTGTTGAAACAGTATTTTATAGTTATTTTACAAGTGATTTTACACACCAATTTTGTTAGCACATTTATTAGTAGGTTTTCACGTTAGTTGCACAAAGAATGTGTTACGTGCGTAATCGATAAGCAACGTTTTTTTTTTTTTCAATTTTTTTTTCAACACAGACAACTCACGTCTTGCCTCTATACGCGCATTTGACAACTTGTCCGTGTGCGCTGGATTGCACAGAATTTTCAAAGAGCCAAAAAGCCACTCAAGAACGATGAAAAACGGAAAACGGAAAAACGGAAAAGCTCGCTCAAGCGCGATTCGTGTTTAAATCTAATGAGATTTGACACCGCCGACGGTACGATATGAGCAGCGCCGGTTAAGAGAGGACCAAGAAGCCCTTAAGAGAGAATGCGGATAACGGACAGCTTGGCGCCAAATTTTCGAATCATAAATGATTTTTTTGCTTTCTGTATAATAGATTTATTTTAATAATGTAAATAATGTTCAAGTAAATCCCCTCGCTGTCAATCATTCTAGACATCATTATAATACAACTATAATTTGAAATGATAGTTTTTCTTGGTAATTTTACAACTAGCAAAAGACTGTCATAAAAAAAAATCACTTGAATTCTATAATATATTCTGCTAAGAAACATGCTAAGAACAAAAAATGATGATCTTATTTTTATGACGCAAACGGCAATTAGAAAGTCATTGGTATACTATACTTTTCATACAAATAAAAAACAAGCAAACCCTTAGCTACAAAAAAGTTGTTTTTTTTTTTGTTTTTTCCGATTTCTTGCCAAACGGGAAATTCCCCGCTAAAAAATATTTGTTTGGCAGCCTTTTAATTAAAGGTTTGCTCGCATTTTGTTCTTGTTGTCTTCGTCATAGAGCTAAAAGTTTGTGTATTGGATTATCTGCCTACTGCTGTGGAATGGGATGTTGACAAATAAATTTGAATAATATATATTTCTAATATGTGTGAATTAGTTCTTATCACTGCAAACACACGACTCATTTCTGAATTGTCGCAGTGTAAGCTTTAAGTTTCGAGTTTTGTCCAAGAGTACAACTTTCCACTCTCGCCCTCTTCTCGCATCCTTTGACTGCTCCTGCGCACAAAATTCAATTAAGCTTTGCCCAAAAACTCAACTCAAAATGAGCGGAAACCCATGAGGCCCTCTCGAGCTATCATTCAGGTTTCTTATCTGACTCCACTCTTGAGTGAAACTTTATATTAAATGTGTGGAGGTGACAAGAGAGCCAGAGATGTGTTAAAAACATAATTTATACAAATGCAATTCTTGATCAGGACTTGTATCTATGCGGAAACTAATTCTTTGAATAAGTTAGTCATATAATTAAATAAAACGATTAATTTAAAACTAAATCGAGTACAACAAGTGACCTAACAGGCCTTTTAATAATATAAAGATTTTGTATCTCTTCCGCTCCAGCATTCTCTGCCTTAGATTCTGCTGATCTGTGGACCGCGAACAAATTCAAAAACCACGCTAGGGGATTTTCCTCATACACTGAAGCTGCCGCTGATAAGACAAAAGAATACAACAGACAGGCAGCTCGATGTCAGGCATCGTGTGAATCACAATCGGAACCCAAATCAATTGCCGGCTGCGACTAGAGGTGCTTCCCCAGAGCAGCCGCTTAATGTATATAAGCTCCAGCGGTGATAGCAGACAATCATCAGTAATCAACAAGAACTTTACCAAGCAACATGCAAAAGACAAGCAGCATTCTCATTTTGGCAATTGTGGCCTTCGCTGCCTGCATTGAGGCGATGCCACAAAAGTTCCAGACGCTACCCTATTATCCCCAACCAACACCTAAGCGTGGTCCCATTCGAGCTAGGCGTCAGGTTTTGGGCGGTACGGTGTCTTCGGATCCAGCTGGTGGCTCAAATGCACGAGTGAATCTTAGCAAAGGCATTGGAACTCCCGATCACAATGTTATTGGACAAGTCTTTGCAGCCGGTAATACAGCAAGAGGACCAGTTACTACTGGCGGAACCGTAGCCTACAACAAGTAAGTTAATCTTAAATTCGAATAAATAAGCCGTTGAACTAATTGGTGACTTTCCACCTAGTCATGGGCATGGCTTCGATCTGACCAAGACCCACACGCCAGGAGTGCAGGACAGCTTCCAGCAATCGGCGCATGCCAATCTGTTCAACAACGGCAGACACAACCTGGACGCCAAAGTTTTTGCTTCACAGAATAAACTGGCCAATGGTTTTGAGTTCCAGCGCAATGGAGCGGGTTTGGACTACTCCCACATCAACGGACATGGCGCTAGCTTGACTCACAGCAACATTCCCGGCATTGGTCAGCAACTGGGCTTGGATACACGGGCCAATCTGTGGTCATCGCAGGATCGCAACACTCGCCTCGATCTGACCGGCAATGCATCCAAGTGGACAAGCGGTGCATTCAGTGGCAAGAACAACTTTGGCGCTGGTCTGGGATTGACCCACAGTTTCGGCTAATATTGTCAATTCTAAATTGGCATTTATCATACAGGAATATTCCAAATTATTTATTTCTATTAATTAAACAATAAAATTGAAACAGAAAATGATACAAAACTCGTTTTTTATGTTCAAAAATAAGATGTGGGAAATTGGGATAAATAGATCTTTCTGTTTCAAGGACATTTAGACCACAAATAGTCCTTGTCATGTCGATTCGAATAATGCAATAAAACCGGTTAATATCACTCAAACAGGCGTACAAGTAAAAATCGACAGAATCCCATCGAGTCTTGTGTAAAACAATTTGTCCAAACCTGTATTCGCCTAAAAGTGTGTTTTTAAGTTTTCACTTTTCTCAAACCAGTCATCACTGATTATATTTTTATCCAATAAGTATACTTATATTCGCTGATGAAAACAATTCCAAGTTAATATTCTGGAAATTACTGAGGATTCCCCTCGTCGTCCGAATATTCGCTTTTTGGTTTTTTTTTTTATTATCAGTTAATTGAATAATTTTGCTTACAATATCGCGCACGCATGTAGTTTTGAATAATTATGCTTAGAAATATTATATTACGGTTTACACGTTATTTGTAACTGCTATTACCACCAATTATTGTTTACTTTTCCAGTTGTTAATCGTTCCGAAACATAAAGTTTCTGATTTGTTTTTTTTGTTTTTTGAAGACTCGGTGAGGGAATTTGTCGAAATGTAAGCAGATAGAAAGTTGTCAATCTAATTTCGAAGCTTTTGAATTGAAGTGGATTGCGTGGATGTGTGTGTTGTGTGGTTTCATGGTTATTTTTAGCTGCAATTACTTATGACAGCTTCTTGGCCTTCTGATAGAGGGTATCCACCACCTTGCCCATGCTCTGTATGGTCTCCAGAACGCGCTCATATGTCTTATCAACGGGCGTCTCCTCGAACACAATGAGCACACCCTCGCCTTGATCCAAAATACCGCTAAACTTTTTATCCAATATCATTTGTGACAGCTTCTTCTCCACCTGCGGCATAAGCAGCTGAATGCTCTCCGCCACATGTGACACCTACAAAATAAAAGCATAAGATGTAATTAATCACAAATTAATTGTCCAAAATTACGAACCTGAACACGAGAATATGGTTCGATAATGCGGCATAGATTCTGCTCCAGCATGGTGTCGTAGAGCGTGCCCAGATGTGCTTGCACAATGACATCCTCTGCCAATTCCTTGTTGTAGTCTTTTAACGCCTGCTGAAAGTCGGCCAGCGAGCGTTTGTGAGAGGCCTCCGCCACAGCTTTCATGGCATCAACATCACGGCCGGAATAGGTTATGGCCTGTCCAAAAAAAAAGGTATTCTAATAATGTTGTAAGTATATATTTTCTAAATAGATTTCTTACCAGCTTGCCACTAACTATCTGATTGACATCGTCTGACTGGCCCAGCATAATCTTGCACAGCAACATATACTTGAGTGATGTGAGCGCCTTGACGCTGTCAACGCTATCGAAGCCCTCAAATGCCTCATAGAAATAGGAGAAGGCGGTTTTAAAGTCACGCTCATCGGCAGCATGTAAAATGCCCGACTGGAGATCAAGAGCGCCCTGCACTTTTGGGGGACAGTAAATTGCATTTGCTGTTGTGCGAGCTGAGGTTAAAGCGGCTCGTGCCTTAGGTAAATTGCTCAGTGCATGATACGTTTTGCTCTCCAACAATTGCACCTCAACTAGCAAATTTTTGTCATCGAGTTTTTTCAGTTCGCGCAGCAGCTGAGACCCAAGCGCAAGTGCCTCCGTATACAGAGCCGTGTCAAAGTAGAGTGCAATGAGACGCGCCTCAAGCGATTGACGCAAGAAAGTTCGCTTCTCCTGCTTGGCCCACTCGATGCAGTCTTTACATAGTTGAACCTGTCACAAAATTTATTAACAAATATTACTACGCATATTGATGTGGTTACAACATACCTCAATGCCAGTCCCTGCATCCATGTCGAGAAACATGTCGACCAGCGAACGCACCAGTTTAGCGGCCTTTGCCTTGCTGATCAAACTCAAAAATGGCCGAGTCACCTTGATCAAATCGGCCAATTCTTTAGCCTTGCCCTCCTGTTTGTAGAGCTCCCCAAGCTGCATAATACCCTGCTCCTTGATGCGTATGAGCTCCTCATCGTTTTCAGCGACTTCCTGTTCGCGTACTATTTTATTTAGCAGCGAGATGCCTTCCTCGCGATTCACGCTGGACAGCGCCTGGGCTCGCTCGAAAAGTGTTGCTCCGGCCATTTTGCTACTGCTGCGGCGACGACGATAGGGAATTCAGTGAAATTTGACAACGCGTTCGCAATCGATAGAATTTGCACTTTGTATTCAATATATGTGTATTAACTAGTGCACTATCCAGGTGCAAGTATTATTGTTTGTTTTGCGGTTGCGCTAAAACCTTTCTATTTCTTATTTGCGTGTTTTTTTCACTAGATTTTATTGTATGCTGGTTTCTAGTTGTCGTTGTTATTAAGCGCCAGTCACGATTCGAGATGTGTGCCTGACGATAGCCACGTGACGATGCCTATCGCATAGTTCTCGATGCAACACTGCGTGTTGCTAAACGATATACATATATCGTCTACGATATTTGTTTTAAGCAACCGATATAAATATCGGTATTGAGGAATCGCAGATGAATAAGATGAACTGCTGACGGACGTGAGCCCTAAGCAAAAGAAACAAGTGATTAGGTCCTGTATAAAAATATCAACAGGTACCGCAGTAGTTGACGTGAAATTGTGTTAATAATATAGGATGGGTGAGGAAACAAGCAACTCAACGCAGAACAAGGCGCGAGCGAAAACGACGCGACCCAAAGCCGTTTACCAATGGACAGTGAGCGACGTGCAGAAATGGTATTGTCGCCACTGCGGCGAGTACACCAAATATGTGGATCTCTTTAAGGATGTGAGTAAGCAGCAAATATACTCACCACAGTGGGTTCTAATCCTCTCTGCGATATTGTCCAAGCACTTTCAATATTTCAATTTGCTGTTCTCAGCATTTAGTTGGAACAATAAAAAAATAACAAATTAAATTTTAAAAATTTCATTCTGATTGATGACAATTGTTTACTGCGTTTGTTTTTCAGCACGATATAACTGGACGAGCACTGCTCCGCATCACAGATTCCTCGTTGCAGCGGATGGGAGTCACAGACAATCGAGATCGGGAGGCCATTTGGCGTGAGATTGTCAAGCAGCGACTCAAAACGGATATAATGGAAATACGCGACATGGAACGCCTTAACATGCACTAAGAAATAACTTCATCCACCTGATGGTGAGCGGAATGCTTGAAAAGGAGCAATGCTAATGATAAATGCACTGAAAGAATTTGTGTAGCGTTTGTTTGTCCAATCTTTGAATTCGCATTAATCTTTGAGTTTTTTCTTCATATTGAAGACAGCCGAAAGACGACTGCTGCGCGAAATCACCCAAGTATACTATTTTGGAGAATAATCTTGTTGCCAAGTTTTCCCCACTTATTGAATTAATTAAACATATTAATCATGTCACAGACATTATTTTGTATTAGAAATAAACATTTAAATAAGAAAATCATCCGAGTATTATCTATTAGAGATCACGGAAACAAAATACTGTGTTAATATCGAAATGGTTTCCACCTATTTTAGCCATCCTGCTCCAGTTTGGGCGTGATTAGCTGTAGTTCATTGATTTGGGTGCAAATCTCCACGGGTTTTGGTGCGATAGACACACATGCCCCCGCCGCCGATGTCGATGAGGATGCGGGTGCTGCAATCACCTTGGGCAGCGACGTGGCCAACGCAGAACTGGGCGTGAGTATATGCGGCATGGTCACAGTTCCATTGCCAATGTTGGCCATGGGCAGCGCCGTTGTAAAGAGCAGCTTGGGTGGCTGCATCCTCTGTGCTCCTCCAGTCGCTGCGCCAGACACAATAAACTGCGGCGATTGATGCGGCGTCACTTGTTGAACGGAACACGGAGCTGTTGCTGCGGGTGCCGGCTGTAGCAGTGTCGGCAACATGGTAAGCAAACGTTCACCCATCTTCTTCTCCCAGTCGAGACGCTCCCGCTCCAGCGACAAACGATTGTGCTGAATCTCGTTGCCCTCGTTTTGGGCATTGAGCAGTTGCCGCAACAAGATGCGCATGGCTAAGGGAGAAGCAGAGACGTTTCGAATTAGGTATAGTACGATAAAGATGGAAGACTACTCGAATCGAGACTATCAACAGGAAAACCCACTGCTCCCTTACAATTTAAAAAATGGAATCTTAAATAACTTAGTTAGATCTTTGTCCGGAGGGCCGACTCAACTTGATCTGATGCCTTAAAAATACCAATAATATTTAAATTGCGCTCACTTGTCATGTGTCGCTTGGACTGTTGTTCCTCCCGAGCTTTCTCCTGAGCGCGACGCTTCTCCTCCTTCTTATCCTGGTGCTGATTTAGCTGCAACTGTTGTTGCTGTTGCTGCTGTTGTTGTTGTAGTTGCTGCTGCTGTTGCTGCTGCTGCTGCTGTTGTTGCTGCTGTTGTTGCTGCTGCTGTTGTTGCTGTTGCTGCTGCTGTGGTTGCTGCTGCTGCTGTTGATTGTAATCGGTTTGCTGGAGCAGCTTCTGTTGTTGCTGTGGCAAGGCTGCACTGGTCACAGAATTGGAGTTCGGTTTGGTTACAGCTGCAACTGCTTTGGCTGCCGCAGCGGCTGCCTGATCCGCATTGACCAGGACAAACTTGACGCCACCGGGTCCGGTCACCAAACCCGTACTATTTGTCGCCTGGCCGGGTGCTGCACCTGCTCCGCTAATCATCAAACGGGCACCCTGATTAATAGCGCTCTGCAGCAGCTGTAATTGAGCTCCGGCTGCCGTTGCGACAGCCTTGTTGCCGGCCGGTGTTCCATTGCTGTTGGACTGCTTGGTCTGCATGAGAAAATTAGTGGGCACCAGCGAGATCTTGCCCGATGTCAGCTTTGTATTGGATGTGCTGCAAGTGGGCACAGTGCCGCCGAGCTGGGCGATGCTGGTGCTGATGCTATTTGCTGGTATGATGACATTGGCACCACTATATGGCAACAGATTCGTCGCCTTGGGCAACTGCAGTATGTCCTGCAGCAAGGGCGTCACGGGGTAGCAGGCTGCTGCTGGAGCCACTGCACTGCCACTGCTTGGGGAATTGTCGCCGGCAAACTCAACGGCATCCACATCGATGGGCTCCTCTTTGGGCAGCGACAGCAGCAGGCAATCATCGTCCTCATCCACATCTGCTGGCAGCACAGTTTCCGTTATGCTTGACTCTGGCACTGACACTGATGGCTCCGGCTGATTGCTTGTCGGCTCCGGCTGAGTGCTGGGCGGCTCCGTTTTGATGCGTGCCGCTGTCTCATCAATGTCCACGTCCGGCTCGGAGGAAGTCTTACGCCGCTTGTTTTCCACGCTGGGGGCAAAAGTCTCGTCCTCCCTCTCGTCGAGGTCCATTTGGAGCTCGGATTCGTTATCGGTCAGCGTATTCGCTTTGGTTTTCCCATTGCCATTGACATTGACATTGGGCACCAGGGAGGAGAGCAACATGTCATCTTCCTCGTTGTCGCTATCGGACAGCTCCTCATTGTTCTCATTGTCCCTGTCCCGGTTCTCCCTGCGGCGCTTGCGACGCTCCGCATGCTCCTCCAGTGCCTGCTCCAATTGATATTTGAGCGATGGAGCTGGCACCTCATTCGGTCGTACACTAAAAATGGGACGCGTCATGATGGCATCCATCTCAGCGAAATGCTTCCAACTGGGGCCCGATTCGCCACCCAGTCCGCACTCCTTGTCCTTCTTGAGGCGATTGTAGAAACACTTCAGATTCTTAATGCGCGTTGTGATCTCCTCCGGCGACCGATGATAGCCGTACTCCTGCATCCTGCCCGCCAGCTGACAGATGACCGCATGCTTCTTATGTGTCGTTATCAGTGTACGCTGCAGTTTAGGATCTCCCCACAGCTGGATAAGCAACTTTGTCTCATCCGTATCAAAATTGGGATTGCGCCCAACAAAATTGTGCTTTTTACTCAGGCTTTGATTTGCATTTGAATTATTACTGCTGCTGCTGCTGGTGACGGCAGCGCTGCTCGAGGCAACTGCGCTGCTGCTGCTGCTATTGTTGGTGTTGTTATTGTTGCTGGTGTTGTTGTTGCTGCTGCTGATGTTGTTGCTGCTGCTGCTGTTGTTGTTGTTGTTGCTGTTGACTGCAAGCCGCTGACTGCCGACGGCCGCAAAGGAGGCCGTGGTGGGTGCTGCTGCCGACGCCGCTGCTGCCTCCGCGGAGCGTCGTTTCTTAATCCTTGCACTCGACTTGACACTCATAGTCTACAGTGTGAAAGGCAGTATTTCAAAATTAAATTGTTAAACGCACTCGAATCACACTTACTAAATCGCTTCGTCTTGCAAAAATCAATAAGCGAGCTGTTTGCGTTTTTTTTCGTGTTGTTGGGGAGGTAATTAAACCATTTGAGGTGCCTCCAAAGTGCAGTCCTGGTTGAGAAGAATAAGCAAAAAACGTTTGTCAACTTTACGCTGCGTGTGTCAAACAGCAAGTGAAACGAAGGAAACGAACGAAAAGTCGACTGACGGCGCAACTCAGCGGCAACAACAACCCCTAAAGAAAGGTAAGCGTGCCGCGGTCACAGACGACCACCCCCCAAACCACCCAACACCCCAAAACAGAAAACGAAAAACGAGCTGCAGAACTAAGCCAAGTGCACCACCAACAATGCAGGGCGAACAACAACAAAACCGCCCAACTACGCAGAACATGCGCAATGCGAGCAGTCAGAAAAGCGCTCTCTCTGTCTCTCTCTCCCTCTCTTTCTCTCACGTGCTGTTGTTTGTCTATGTATCTTTCTCTCTCTTTCTCTCTCTGTCGTACAAGTGCAAGAGGCGACAAGGACGAAGCTTGTCTTGCGCAGTACGGCGACTTAGATTTATTGATTTGTAGCCAAATACAATACAAATGTAATTAACGTTTTTAAATATCAATTGCTTAACAACACAAACAAAAAAATTAATGAAAAAAAGGAACAAAAGCGAAAAAAAATATAAGTTTGTCCACAAAATATATGAAATACTGGTGGGACAGGACATTGACACGAGATCTGCGCATAACGCTTTACAGGTCATGCGCAGTGAGCGTTACTTCCCTTCGGGCCAATTAGTGACAGAGATTGAGAGAGGGAGGGGGGATACGAAGTGAGAGTTATATTTGCCAGCGCAAGTGAGTGAGAGTAATAGTTGGGAATGAGTGTGCGCATAACGGTCTTCTCCGGGTGGTGGAGGCAACGAAGCAACAGACTTTATACTAAGTATGCATTTTTATTAATTATTTATTACTGCGTTCACTTAAAATTACTTTAGCACAAGTTGACTTCTGATGCGTACAATATTTTTTGTTTTATTTAACTGATCCGAATTTGCGAACATCAAACGTGAACTTCACTTCCCGCGCACAGCAACAATTTTAAGCGATGAAAGAGTAGCGTTATGGCATTAGGGTTACCATGCAGCTATGTCTCTGTGTGTACGTCTCGCTGTGACTAACAAAATACTCTGCTTCATGCCGTTTGCTGTCAGCTGTTTGCGTTTGCATTTTTGTTGCCGAGCACAAATTGGGTTTTGCAACACACTAAAATGGTTTTAACAAAGGAAGAGGAGGCATTCATTCACCGCAAGCACGAGCAGACGCTTAAGCTGCGCAACGAATACCTCAAGCAGAGCTCGAATCCCTTTCGTCATGCTACCGGCGAGGGCGGCACTGTGGTATGTTTAAAAACTTGCTGATTATGTCATCACTGGCCAACTTTGTTAATTGTTTAAAATATATATAATTCTATGCCATTCCAAGTTCGATGCCGGTCTAGCACGCTTCCAGGCCATGCGCGTGTCCAACTATGAACACTTCCGTCCTACTGGACACTCGTTCCGCGTGGGCATGTTGGCCGTCGTGCTCCCAATTGCCATTTACGCCTGGGCGCTGAAAAGCGAACGCGATGGCCGCGAACAAAAATACCGCACGGGTCAAGTCGCCTACAAGGATCGCCAGTTCAAGTTCATCTAAAACAATCATTCTTTTGCAGAATATATATATATATATATGTTTCACTATGAAATTAAATGGAATATGTTAACGTACAATTTGCACGTGTATAATTATAGTTACAGATATATTTATATTAGTTATTTCAAGTCTATTGCTATTTCTCCTCCATTTGTTTGTCGCGCGCAATGACAAAATCCTCGAATTTGACCATGTAGGTGGTGCCCTTGTGCCAGTGCGCCGTTACCTTGCAGGGCTGAAAAAGATGTGGATTAGCATACATAATGAATGTATAATTCTATTAAAATAATTACAAATCCGCAATGGGTCAATACGGCTTCAACGATGCCAGCCGTAAAGTTAGCACAATTTAGAGAGCTCTTATCCTTCGGCACACTGATAAATGTATTGACCAGTGGCTCTTTCTCAATGATATAATAGGTCCGCTCATCATCGTTGGCATGCTCCAATTTTTCCGCCTCCTTGCCAAAGAGATTCTTCCACACCGTCGTCTTCACAAAGAGCAGCATTTGTGTCAGCTTTGTTTCACGTTTGGAGTTGCGCTCGCGCACAAAATACAAGTCAATGATGCGTGTGCCCACATCCTGCCCCAGATCATGTAATCTAAAACTCGACATCATTAATTTAATTATATTCACTAATAAATTACAAAGAATAACACCTTGTTTGCAATTCGGGAACTGTGAAAACTCGACTCTGTGAGTATTGAACAATCTCACTGAAGAGCAGCGCCACAATGCTCTGCGAGACCTCGGATTTGCCTTTTGAAAGCGGTCGATCCAGAATATTGCTGCGCGGACGCATCGATGAAATTTTCAACGCCTCAAGTTTTTCCATTTTTATTTTGTTACAAAAACAGAATGTAAGCAAAGAAGACTCAACAACAAATTGCCAGACAAACAGCTGTAAGGGCTGCCAGATGGTCAGAATCCCAAGCGTTTTGTCATTCACAATTGGATTCCGTTAATTTTGCAGGCAGTCACACGTCTTCGTATTATTCAAATCAAGCAACGGCAGTTTGGCCCAATAATAACGCGGCTTTTGCTGCAAAATTGTTAAATAGGCCTCAAATTGTTTGAAATTGATACCGCGTGTATGCGGACAATCAATATGATGAAAATAGGGACACGCCTCATCCTGTAGCCAGCGACGCTGCTGTATATTCCTTCTGACATTGCCCAGATCTGAAATATTTCCTTCCATTTTTTGCTCATACATGTTGGAAGTTATTTGGAAAATTGAGTCATTGATGATGACATCCACAGCAGATAGTTGGAGAAGTTCTTTGACCAGCTTATGGCTCTCTAAGCGTCGCACACACAACAAATACGACAGAGGCATTGCAGCAAATCGAATGCAACCAATCAAACTGTACACATTTGATTTACGCTTTGACCAATCGTGTCCCAGCCAACGCACAGCAATAAAAAATATCTACAGGAATATATATGTTGTAAATTGAGTATACTCTTAATTTCGACTTAATGGCAAACCTCTATTTCATTATTAACACATATTTCATTGGAGTTGAGCAGATAGATCAGATGCTTGAGGGGCATATTTAAAAACTCGCGCGTTGCCACAAAAGTTAGTAGAAATTTTTGAATTCGAGTCAACATTAGATTGCGCACAATATCCAATGCGGGATTTCGATTGGATTCCACATATAGAATACAAGCGGTGTCCTCATTGAAACAGTTCAGATCCTCGAATTTCTGCCAACACTGCAGCAGTAAGAATTCAATCCTTAAATAAGTGGCAGCCACAAATATGGCAACAATATTCTTGCGCTCCAGTTGCGGATCATCGCTGAGCATCCATTTGTAAATGAGCATAAATGACTTCTGAGAAACCTTGTCCTCTGGCAATGAGACAACGAGCGGAATTTGCACAAGATCTCTAAAATACATAGAGTAGGCCTGCAGGACGATAACGTGGCAATTGAAGTACATTTGATTGATTTCGATCTGCAGGGTGGTCTTCAAATGATTCTCCAAAATATATCGTAAAACTACTTTTAGGGATTCCTTTGGGGGCTGTTCGATGCTTAACCAATCACGAACCTCTTCAAAATTGTAGCCGCACTCGAAAAGAGATCGATTTGTTGACAAATCCACAGATTCACACTTAAAAATGCTATCCAAGTCTTCAGCTTTAGAGACTATGCGTGTTACCGATCCAGGTTCTTCCTCGGATGAGGTAGAGAGCTCTCGCTTTTTATCAGCCAAGGCTTCATGTTTTCGCATTAGCTCATTCATTCTGTCTGACAATTTTTCAAATGTTGTTTTACGTACTTCGATGTTTTTGAAACCGAGAGACTTGTGACATATCTACACCAATTTTAATATTTAATACTTTTTAACAGGGTCATATTTCAAGAGCACTTGAAATAGCATAATTTTATGTTTCTACGACAAATGCAATAAGAACTTTGAAAAATATAAAAAAGTAGTTTGCATCGGCCGGGAATCGAACCCGGGCCGCCCGCGTGGCAGGCGAGCATTCTACCACTGAACCACCGATGCTTGTGCTTGAAAGCTGAGCTAATCGTGGTATGAATAAAAAGCTGTGTTTTACTTTATAAATCTCATACTAACTAGTTAATCAACTAACGCGCACTAAAAAATTCAACTTATCTTTGAGCCCACATTACTTTGTTCCTGTTTGTTGCGAAATGAAATTGTTCGGTATTGTTTATTAAATTGTGTTTTATTTGTTTGTATTTTTCTTTTTCACATTTTCAAATACATTTATATGAATAAATATATCATTTATTTTGTTTACTTTTTAATGCCATCTTTTATATGCGGCTACTTATGCATACATTATGTAATTTTTCATTTTATGTATTGTGTTTATAAACAAAAAGTTGATTCAACAAATTGCTGGCATTAACTATTTTATCTGTAGAATATTCTGTTATGAGAAAACTTGTTAATAAACAATGTAGCGAATTGTTGCTATTTCTTATGATTCTTAGATTGTTTTTAGTTTTGTTTTGTTTTGTTTTGTTTAATTATTATTTTCGCTTTGAAAGTTAAGTTTTTCTTTTTATAGTGTGTATGCACAGTTAAAATTGAAAATACATTTAATATACATATAGTACTATATATATTTTTATGTTGGCATGCTTGTGGATCATTTCATATGTTAAAATTATTGTAGCTTTAACTAAATAATAAAAAGTAATTTTAAATTATATATGTATATTTAACATTTTGTACTTTTTGTTGAGTGTTTGTTCTTTGTTCAAAGTTTTTCTTCATTTTTGTTTGTTTGTTTGTTTTGCTTGTGGTAGGTTTCTTGATCTAAACAACTTCCGTTCATTTATTTTTTAAATACTGCATTTGCATTTTTACTAACAATTGCCCGCTTTCTTAAAGGTTTCGTTTTTTCTTTTTTTAATACATATAATATTTTGTTGCTTTTATTATGTGTTTTTGCACAACCTTTGCTTATTTTTGAATAAATATGCATTTATAGTAAGAAATAAATTAATGCTTTTTTTATTTATTATTAATTTCATTTTTAATACACAAAAATTACTTAGGTTCCTTGCACATAAGTATTTTATTTATGCATTTGTTTTAATACGTTTTATACACATTTATATATATAGTATAGCTGCATATATGAGATTTGTTTTATTTATTCATTTTCATTTTCATTTTCATTTTTCTTTTCTTTTTTTTTTTTGGAAAACACTTAAGTATTGTATTGAAGCCCGCATTTCAAATGAGCTAATTTAGATTGGCTGTCATAAACCATACAAATTGCTCATTTGCATTGGCAAAAATTACAAATTGTTTTTATTTTAAGGGTGATTTAAGCGGCACAAACGCGCAATTGCAAATGTTTTGTTTTCGTAACAACTAATTTTCGAATTTTTCTATTATTTTTCAAACATAGGCATTTTAAACAAAAAGAGTTTGCAGTTTTTTTTTGCAAAAGAAATATTTTGAATCTTAATGAGCCCTAAAAAGAGTCAAAATCATTCTTTTTTAAACGAACTAAATATTTAATTATTTTGTAAAACATATTTTGTGAATACAATTAACTCTGTTGGGCAAATTGAAAACGCATCTATTGCAAATTGACGTTGTCCGCTTTACAAGGTTCAAAAACAACTTGTAGTTCTTTTGTGGGTTTTTTGTTTGTTTGTTTTCTTTTTGTTTTTTTTTTCCTCATTTGTTATTTATTGTATTGTATTAACAATGTTCTTGTAATGTTCTTGCTGCATTTGCGCTTTGAGTTGCCTTTTGTGTGTAGAGACAATGCAAAATTTGCGCGCGCTACTTTCTTAGAGAGGGAAAACGCTCTGTTTTAAAACTATAAACAAATTGGAATTACGCACAGAAATTTATATATTTTCATATAAGTATAATTTTCGTGCCTTGCCTTGGCTTTAATACTGTTCTCCAATTTCAAATTGTAAACAAAAGGTAAGTAGCAAAAACTTAAAAGACTAAAAGAGAATTACTGCTTAAGCATTATACATATGGTACGTAATTAAATAATTCATATATATATATATACATAAATATATTTATATATATATATATATGTATACAGTATATAAAAAAAGATAAACAAATAGCCCGGTTTTTACAAAAGTATAATTAAGTGACAGCACTTAAAATAAATTACAATTATAAAAATGATGTATTTTTTTTTTAATTTATGTATTATGTATGTATGAATGTGTTATGTACGTTTCAGTGCGTTTGATCTGCTCTACTGATGTATATACAAAAAATATGGCAATTCAAATGGAGTTACAAATAAACGATAAGAAAATCAAACTGGCAACTAAATAACTAAGATGGGACAACAGTTAACGATAAAAACGATCTTCTTGTTGTTGTTGTTGTTTTTGTCGTGGGGAAAGTTCTCTTAGAACATTAGCCTTCCGTAGTCATTCTGGGCGGCCTTGCTGCTGCGCGGCTGCATCAGATACAGCGGCTGTGGCGGCTCCTGCTGTGGCGCCCCGAGACTGTGTGATAGTTCCCAATTGTAGAAATGCCTTTGGGGCTGCGGCTGTGACTGCGACTGGCGCTGTTTCAGTCGCAGCAGCTGGCTTTTGTAGTTGTAGTTGTTGTGGCTGTGCTCGTCGGATTGTTGGTGGTGCTGTTGCTGGTGCGAATGGTGGTGCTCGTTTCTGGGCCTGGTGCTGGGGTCGTCATCGTGCTGTCCTTGCAATCTAGCCTCCAAATGTCAGACATGCGGTTTATGGCGCCCGCCACAAATGCCGCAATGTACGCCCATCCAATGGCATGCACGCAGCGGCGGATAACACCACAGGCACGGCACGAACAGGGACAGCAGCGCCAGGCCCAGCCAGCGCTTGGTGCAGCCCGCCTCACCGACACTGCAATCGCACGGATGCTGCGCCGTCTCGCCCTCTGCATCGCTCATGCAGTGATAGATCATGCAGCGGGCACACCCCAGACCGGAGATACACTCGTAGCCACTGCGAAACGGATCTGGCGCATATTCGCAGGCGCCACGTCGATTGAAATCCTCGCTGTATAACTCGTGACAATAGCGACAACGCAGACGCGTTTCCTTTTTGAGTATGTCTGATACATTTGGCTTATTTAATGGCTTATTCGCTGATGTTGTCCCCGACGACTGGGCCGCGGCCATTTGCTGTGCCGCTTCCAGCGCATTACGCTTTTTCAGGGCACTGATTGACTCGCGACGGGCATTCAGCACCTGTGCGCCAACTGGCTGCTCCACAACCGGATAGTTATAGTCATGGTGTACCGCTGTCAGCGTCACATACGAATAGTTCTCGCTGGGCGCTATTTGACCTGATGGCGGCGGCGGCGCCGGGGATCCACCACCATCCGTTGAACCGCCCGCCGCCATTGATGTTTTGTCCGTCGATATGTAGTGTATGGTCGCCGCTGGTAATTTCTCGGAATCGGAATTGTTGCTGTAGCTATCCTTGTTGCGATCGCTGTTGCTTTCTGTATGAATAAAGTTGGAAGATATACCTCAATTATACAGTTCAACAAAATGGTTAGTTATCGTTAAATATTACTGTGACTTTTTTCGCTGCCTTCGGGGCTTGAATGTATCTTTTGTAAACTTTCGCTTTCCACAGGTAAGTCCAGGGTCTGTGAAAGATTTCAATTAATAAATGCTGCACCAATAATTGTATATTATAAATTAACTCACCATGAAAACATCATCTTCACCAACCGAATCATATTTGGTTAATGGTGGGCATATTATAGTGGGATTTGATTTGGCCAGTCCTGAATATATATATATGTATTTATAAATAGATTAATTGTTTTCAATAACCAATTTGTTTAACTGAGAACAAGGCACACAGCAAATTAAATATAAGGCTTATATAAAGCGTTGAAATTTAGTTTAGAGAGAGAGAGAGAGCGTCATAAAGTTTTTTTTAGTTAATAGTGTGGTAGAAATTGTAGACTATTTATTGTTAAAATGCTATGCGTCTAAAGTGTGTGTGTTTGCTGCACTTTTACATGTGACGAAAGAAAGCAATTCAAACTAATTGATTTGAAATAAGTCTTTCAGTATAACAACAAAAAAAAAGCAGCTCACACTCTAAAAACTATTTAAAAAGAAACCTCCTTAAACACTTACCAATTTTGTTTTAAATTATATTGTGTTCAATTTTGTATAATGTTGTGTTTTTGTAATTTTGAAACAAATTGCACAATTCCAATAAAATGTTTTAAGATTTGGCAAGATTTTTTTTTTTTTTTGTTTTTAAAAAAGAGCATAAAACATTAGTTTTGCATTAGTTAATGGAGGCAAAAAGGCTTTATGCAAAAGATCTAAGGGTGATGTGAATAAAAAAGACAAGGTGTAAATAGGAATATCAAAACTACATTCGAGTAGGTAAAAACAAAGCGTGGATAGGAAACAGATTTAAGAGAGTCAATAGAGTTTGTAAAGCGACATGCAGTTAAATGGAGGATATAAGGCAGCTCTAGATAACGTTTGAATTGGAGTGTTGGCATCTTGCATACCATCGATTAGTTCATTATAGGCGCGCAGGACACCTTTGTCAAAGGCGCGCGCATCGGCTGCCGTTTGAAAAGTTAAGCCATTGCGCTGCTTTCCGGCGCGCCAATGATGAAATGTTGGCATTACTTTGTAATACTTCAAATCACGATTGATGATACAGCTTAAAATCACCTGTAAAATGAATGAAAAGCGAGTTTTAGAATTATTTGTGGATTTGAATTTGTGATTTGATACTTACACTTTGATCAGAGATTCTTTGCCCATAGATGATGTAGTCATGACCCGATGCCAGTGGGGATAATCTAGCACGTTTGCGTATCGAAACATTTGCCAGACCACCCCCGGCCAGCGGTAGCCAGCCCTCGGTGCTCTCGTCTCTGGTCATTACCTGCGCGCGTACTGTAACTAAGAAGTCGCTGTAATGATAAAAAAAATAGAGATAGACAGAGATCAGACAACAAATAATAATAACTATTCAAGTATAACTATATCGTTCGTTATCAATTATTATCGATTAGTGGCGGCACCTGCTCAACTGGCGCTTCGAGCTTAATTTACGGTATGAAACTGCGGCCATTGCTGTTTCTCAGTTACTGGAGTTGCCTCTGGCATCAACCCATGTCCATATATCCTTGGTGCGATAACTTAAAAGTGTCGCTAATTCGGTTAATTTAATTTTCGGACACAAATACGAAGCCATACAGGTAGACAACACCTGTCGTACTTATTTGTGACCAAAAAGACAAAATAAACTAAAAATAACTAGTAAGTCTCCCGCTTTAAAAATATCCACACACACACTGAAACCCTTACTCATTGATGTATGCTGTGTGTGTGGGTGTGTGCGTGTTTTTTATTTAAGGGTAGCAAAAATATCTGAATTAAGAAAATCTGAGTCGTCCCAGTTATGGTTTCATTCTTGAAACAGCACAGGACAAGCGAACAGAACACAAAGCATGTCAGACGACCTGCGCACAAGTTTGAAAAGGAGTTTTTCAAGCGAACTGAAGTTACTCAATGAAAAAAGCTTTCGTGAAACGGGGACAAACTCCGACTCCATTTGCTGATATACACACATTTGTCCTAGATAATGCAGAACAACAAATTTTACAGAATGAACATGCACGGCAGCGCAAAGGAGTCCTTGCGAAAGTAGGCGCAAAACGACGTCATAGCTGTGTCAAGGACTAGGTAAGTTGTCTTTTACAAATGCGACAGCAGACACACGAAGTATGTATATATTTATATATACATATATATAAATATAAAACTGTCTGTCTGTATGTATGTGGACAATCCACACTCAAGGTGGGACAAACACACATACACACAAACACGTCAGCAAACCAGCATGTCTGGCCAAGGATATTCAGGTGGCTGCCATGCCATGAATGAATTTCACTTTGCAGCTTTGCAGTCAGGGTTACCAGGGCTAGATGCAATTTGCAATTTTTTGGAAAAAGCTCGATGCGCTAGGGGCAACTTTCAATGAATCGCCGCTGTATTAGAGTTGCCACCATGTATATTCATTGACATGCATACATATATACACACAAACACACACACACACACACACACACACACATATATAGGCGTGCACAGTCAGCAACAACTCCGCACAGACAGACACGACAGACAAAGCCTGCCTCAAGCAAAAATTAAAAGTCCCAAGTCATAAGTAAAATTCTCAATTGACAAAACTCCCAACAGAGCGCATGCGTGAGAGAAATAGCGAGAGAGAGAGGGAGAAAGACAGAGACTGAATCGAAACTGAATCCAGTTTGTGTATGTGTGCGTGCAAGTGTTGTGTGCTGCTAGCTGTCAAGTGCTTAAAACATTTCTCTATGATCTGCAGATGAATGTGTATGCATGTGTTTGTAAGTGAACTGCTTGTGCATTTTATGTTACATTATGCGCGACAAATGCACTTGAACGAGTTTGCATAAATACATATTTGCATAACATGTGTATTTAGCAACAATTTGGCATTTTGCAGCATAATTCTAGATATGGCAGAGTTGCCAGCTATCGTTTAAATTTCGACAAGTGTATAAAGTTTTTATGTACTCATGCACAATATTGGCGACTGCAGCTCAAAATATTAATGAACACTACCAAATGCATTTTTTTTTATTTATTTATTTATGCATGTGGTGCGTAGGCGTATTATTCGTTGTAATGTCAGTTTGAAAACGCGTAGCTAACAAAAAAAGCACCCACACACAAAATGTGGCAATGCAAAAGAATCGAATGAAATGTATCCGTTTTGCTCAGCAAAAACATGTATTAAATTCTTTACTAGTGGAGGACAACCAGAGGCAGAGGCATGAATGAAAACTACAAGAACCTTGGTTATGTTATTGGGTGTATGTTTGTGTGGGTGTGTGTATTGTTTTTGTTGTGGCCGTTGCGCAGACGTTGGCCACATGCAAATTGCGAAAAGCAAATAGCACAGCTAAAGTGCTTTGGCTTTAGCCACTGTCTTCCACAGTGTTGTAAATGCCTCAATATGCGACACATAAAAAACCAAACCAAGAGCAACGTGCTGGGGGCGAGTGACATCATTTTCAATGGGCGCCCGCTTTACGCTTTAAACAGCAAGAAAAGAAAAAAAAAAATAATAATAACAGAAAAAAACAATTAGAAAAACAAGATAGTTGCGCTGGCATTCCATTTCATTCATTAAAAGTGGCGACAGACAGACTACGTGGAGACGACACGGCGCTGCCAACACACACATACATACATGCACATAGTGTTGCCATACACATACATATATGTATGCATTGGATTGACCAGACAAATGAGTCACATTTCATTCATGCCCAACACTTGCTTCTTCTGCTCGATTAGCGCTCGCTCGTCTTTCCCATTCAGAAACGTTTGTAAGTATTTTAGTTCAATTAAATAGCATTTTTTCGCTTGTTAAATTGGCATTAATTGTTTGAATTAAATTGGGAGCGGTAGCAATTAAGGACCGTCCACTCACATAGATCTGGCAACGCTGCAAGCGAGACTTAAAGCATGTATGAAAAAAACGGAGAAAACATAAACTTTTGCACTTACCTTTCATGTCCTTCTGTCATGATTTGTTATCAGAAAGATTCTAATATAGCAGCGTATAGTGTCGGTGTTGTTCTTGTTGGTGGCTAAATACACCATGATTAAAGCATAAAGACATTCAGAGCCTGCTGCTGCACAAACTGCCAACGAAAAAGAAACGACGACGGACAACAAACAACCGAAAACGGGAAGGGGTAACTGTAACTAACAGTTACAGCTACTATGCAATGGAGCTTGAAGTTGGCTGCAGATTTTTTGAGTACACTCTCGGAGTATTATTTTTATTCAGCTGACTTGTTGTTGGTGGTGGCGATGCTGCTGCTTCTGCTTTTGTTGTTGTTGTTGTTGTCAGTACTGCGCTTCGTTGCGTTGTCTATATATTTTTTTTTTCGTTTCTCGATTGCTTTCTTTTTGGCACAGTAGTATGAAAGGCGACGCCACTTGCTTGCTTTGCAACGGTTTGTGAGACGCACAATTTATGAACTGCGAGTAGAGGGCAAAACAAAAAACCGTTATATATTTGATTTTTAATTAAATTAGAGTTATTATTTTTTTGCAATTATAACGGGAGCAGCAGACGGCGACGAACGGGCGACTTTTACTTTTTCAATACACTTGCAACACACACACACACTATGTGGGCGTGTAGACAAACACTGTGGAAAAACTTCATGGAGCAAATATATGTCCGAATTTTTCCAACCAAAGATGTAACAGGCATCCCAAAATGAGAAAGATAGAGCGAGAGAGAGAGAGAGCGCGCGCAAGGTTGAGCCTCTGTTGAAATTGAGAGCGCATCAGCCCCAGTTAAAAAACAACAACAATACACAGAGTATACAACATTTTAGTGTCCATTAAACATTGTTGAATTTTCATATTTATTTATTTAACTGTGCAACTAGAACTTGCCAATCTTTTGGAATATCACTTTTTTATGTTGTTCAATTGAAGATAGCAAGTTTTTCGCAAAAACCACTTTGCACTGCAAACGAAATATTCATTCATATATTTCCACATCAAGGCTACAGGCATTTTGTGTGGAGCTCTCGCTCGCTCTCTCGCTCGTTTGTTCACCTACTCTTACTCGCTCTCTCACTTGCGCACTGCGAGAGCGTGTCGCAACCAACGCACTTCGCTTGCGCATATACAAAAAAAAGGTAACACACACACATATATACACACACACGTAGAAAGTGAGGTAGAACGTTTTTGGGCGATTTCTCCATGTATACACATAGCATATATGTATATAAATTTATATACATATATATATATATATATATATATACGTATACATATGTAGATATAACAAATTTTGTTTGCCTATCCTGCAGCTTTTGACATATACATATATATATATTATATATGTATATAACTACATATTTTATTGCTGTTATCGCTTTGCCTGTGTTAATTGTTTACGATGTGCACAATTGTTTCACTTTTCCTTCCTTATTAGTTCTTTTTTTTTTGCACTACGAATTTTGGTTAGTATATGTTGAATTTTTGACTTAGCGCAGACATAACGACCGTGAAGGAGGAGGTGGCAGGTGCGGGTGCGGATGCGTGTGGAGTAAAGGGGGAGATGTGGTGTATCGGAATTTTTCTCTATTGGATAACAGCTTTTCACATTTGATGTCGCTTAGCACGTTTTTGCAATCGCACACACATAAATACTACTTAAATATTTTGGCAATTTCTTCAATTCTTTGCACTTTTCACAACTTGTCTCTTTAGAGACATTTAGCATTTCTCATATCAGGTCGCAACTGCGTGTGGCTTGCCAAATTTTTTTTGATTGCTTTTCGATTTGAAGGTTGTGTTGTTTAATATTTAAATAAACTTTTGCACTCAATGCATAGTGTAAATGATTTGTATTTTATTTGGCATTTGACTTTACTTTTATGCAGATTTCACACAAACTTCTTCTTCACGAAAAAATAGAATGAAATTCCAAACAGAGATGTTATTTAACATAACGGCGACTAGAACAGTTACATTTGCTGAAATGTTATCAATGAAAATCAGATGCTGTTAAGAGCGATACCTTGATACATGTGAATAGTATCGCAATACTTGAATAGAAAATAATTTGTTCCTGAATGGTGTACATAGTAAAAATTCCCAATACTTGGTGTATACTAAGAAACGTATGATTTTACATATTATATAAGAAAAACCGATTTAAAATGTAATTACTGCTGTTTTGTCGCTGTGACTATTCATATATAAACAATTCGGTAAAATACAACTCTGTACGTTGAGATACTTGTAACGAGTAATAATATCGCTCATCTCTAGCATTAACATTTCCTTTCTTATGTGCGTGTGTGTGTTTGATGACTGCGGGAAATTGGCTGCCGTGTATAATTCGCAAATAAATCGCTGAAAATGGCTAAAAAGAAAAGTGAAGAACATTCGGGAGCCGATGCAAATGATAGCGACTACAACGAGGAACCAAATTTTGACGATCCACCCAATTTTGTGGACAACATCAACGATGAAGGCAAGTTTCGTTCCGTTTGCCAGCGCAGCACACGCGCCGACTGATGCAAAAACAAACCTAACCTCAATGTGCGCGATTTTTCCAATTGCATTCGAAATAATGTCCAAAAAACAAATATTACAGATTTACTTGGCGATATGCTGGCGCAACGCCCCTCAGAGGCCGATGGCGTCGAAAGTGTCGTCGTGGTGGACAACATGCCGAAAGTGGAACCAAGTCGTCTCGACAAACTGAAATCGGTAATCAACAAGCTGTTCTCGCATTGCGGCGAGATTGTTAATGTTGTCTATCCCGTCGATGAGGAGGGCAACACGAAGGGCTATGCATTCATGGAGTATAAGACCGCCAGCCAGGCTGAGGATGCAGTCAAGAAGCTGAACAACCATCGTCTGGACAAGAATTACACCTTTGCCGTTAACTTATTCACGGACTTTCAAAAGTAAGCTCGGCAAGCTGATATAAATCTTGTATGTGTCAATTTATAATCTGTAACCAGCCAGGATGAAAATACAAATATTTTTTGTATATATTTTATAAAATCCATTAAAAGAGACACTAAAATTTGTAGATAGGTAATTTTTAATACATGTCTTCATGTATATTTATATATAAGTATATCTATGAAAAGAAGAATCTTTTATTCTGATCCAAAACGATCTGTAAATAATATAATTTCCTTATTTGCCTTTACAGGTATGAGAATATCCCGGAGAAATGGGAGCCGCCAACTGTGCAGCCTTTTAAGGTCCAGAGCGATCTGTACAATTTCATTAATGATCCCGATACCTACGATCAGTACTGCGTGGCTGCGGAAACTGCGCCAAATTGTGTGCAGGTTGGCTTCTGGCAGAATACTCTGCCTGAACCCAATGAGCTGGAGACCCGTGAACGTTTCACCGATACATTTGTCAAATGGTCACCGCTGGGCACCTATGTGGTTACGTTCCACAAGCCAGGTGTCGCCATTTGGGGTGGTAGTAGCTTCCAGAAGATTCAAAAGTTTCCGCATCCTGGCACCCAATTCGTTGAGTTTTCACCCTGCGAGAATTATTTGGTCACATATGGGCCAACGCCAACCGGGCAGAAGATCATAATTTGGGACATACGCACCGGTGCCGAGAAGCGCTCCTTTGTCGGTGATGGAATGTCAGTGTTGTCAATGTTCCGCTGGTCGCACGATGACAAATTTGTTGCGCGCATGGGCGAAAATTCGATTCACATCTATGAAACACCGTCGTTCTATTTGCTGGATCTGAAGTCTATCAAGATACCGGGAATACGCGGTTTTTCGTGGTCGCCCACGGACAACGTGATTGCCTATTGGGTGGAGGAGCAGAATCAGATACCCGCTCGAGTCACGTTAATGGAGATACCCAAGAAGCGGGAGACACGCAACAAGAACCTCTTCCATGTGGCCGACTGCAAGTTGCATTGGCAGAAGTCTGGCGATTATCTGTGCGTCAAGGTTGATCGATACTCGAAACTGAAGAAGGACAAAAAGGAGTTGGACGTCAAGTTTCTGGGAATGTTCTACAATTTTGAAATTTTCCACATGCGCGAAAAGGAAATTCCCGTTGATTCGGTCGAGATACGCGAACTGATCCTTGCCTTCGCATGGGAGCCAATTGGCAATAAGTTTTCCATAATACACGGCGAACAAAATTCGGCCAACGTTAGCTTCTATGAGGTGAACAAGGGCGTTAAACCCAGTCTGGTCAAGCGTCTGGAGAAGAAATCCTGCACTCATCTGTTCTGGTCGCCGCGTGGCCAGTTCATTGTGATGGCCAATCTGACCATGGGCACATTTGAGTTTGTCGATACAACCAATGATTACATCATTAGCGCATCCCCCGATCATTTTCGCGCGTCCGAGGTCGAATGGGATCCGACTGGTCGCTATGTCGTCACCGGCGTCTCCTCGTGGAAGGTCAAAGAGGATACCGGCTTCAATATGTACACGTTGCAGGGTCGCATCATTAAGCGTACCATTTTGAAGAACTTTGTGCAGTTCCTGTGGCGTCCACGGCCGCCGACGCTGCTTAGTGAGGAGAAGCAAAAGGAGATTAAGAAGAACCTTAAGAAGTACTATCCAACGTTCGAGCAGAAGGATCGCCTACGCCTGACCCGTGCCTCCAAGGAGCTGCTCGAGAAGCGCGCCCAGCTGCGTGAGACCTTCATGGAGTACCGCAACAAGCGCATTGCCGAGTGGAAGGATCAAAAGAGCCGTCGTCAAATGCTCAGAGGGCGTAAGTTTCCCTATACCCACCCACAGCATAATTTTCGCGACTTTGTTTTTAATGTGATTTCATATTTATTTTTTAGATGTGGACACGGATAACTTGGAAACCGATGAAGTCGATGAGGAAGTTGTTGAATTTTTAGTCAAGGAAGAAATCACTCTGCTAGAGTAAACGACCCCCTGATACTTTGCGCCACAAAAAAACACTACCAATCCCTCCTTCTCCAACTACTCCATTCTGTCTCTCTGTTTTCACTTCTTTTCAAAGCTGGTGTCTCTCAGACTTTCGTCGAAGTGCGCCTACGTCCCGGCAGCAGCCTCCACTTGTCGGGTTCAACACACGTAGAGCGTCATAAATATTATACGACTAAGCGTAATCATATTTACAAGCTTGCGTTACATACATATGCACATATATAAATATATTTATAAATACTTTTATAAATTCGATCCCTAAGCGCAAAAGTAACGTCACATAAATTGATAACTAAAGTCAACGCCAACAACCGAACAACATTTGATAAAATTGTGCACAGACCCAAAAAAAAAGAAAATGAAAAAAGAAAATAATATAAACAACATGTCCGATGTTATATTATTAACAATTAAAAGTAAATTTGCAATGTATTTGTATGTCAACAGCAAAAAGAAAAGGAAAACTAAACGGCATTTACACTTTTACTGAGCGGGAGGGATGGAAATGAATATAAATTATAAATAAAAGCCGGCTACCATACAAATTCAAAATTTGTTTTTCCCAACTCTTCAGTACACTTCTAAAAACCAAAGTATAGAATGGAGATCGCAAACTTACATTTGAAGCATCAAAATCAAACCAGGGTGTAATTGACGCGAAAGTGCAAAGATGATTGGAAACTATTCAGTTAAACTACACTATATTCTATATATTTAGTAAGGAAACGATTGTTCCGTAGTGAAACATATTTATTTTGCATCAATAATACTGATATAGGCAATAATTTGTGGTGTCTAAAATTTCCCTTGCATGCTGGCACCAACCAGATAGTTGGATCCACCTCCAAAGCAATCTTTAATACTGGGCAGCTGCCCGCTGCATTTGGGTTCGAAGACCGACCAAAATCCCCAGCCTTTCTGCTGTCGTATCAATTGTGCGCACCTCATCGCGATATCAATGTGGTCCGTACGTAATGCGTCGCAGTTCACATTGCAGCCGTTGTGTGAGACTTGGCCGTTGCTTGGCTGGCACCAGAAGCGGTCGTTGATTTGGAATATGCCATGATCTGTGGAGCCATCATCCTTGAGTGGTCCTCTCACCCAGGTGCGATAGTGGCTCACGTGCTCGGCAATGCACACCCAACGCGCCAACTGATTCCACGGCACATCCAAACTTTTCATTGTTTTTGCCAGACTGCAGCGATCGAAGGTGCGTTTGCCATCAGCTGCACCAGCCATCAGCAGCAGCAGCTGGATTCCCAGCAAAGGAGCTAACCACTTTCCAAATGCAACTTCTTTTGACATGACTCGATGATTCACTGAACACCCATCTGGCATTGCCGGCAGCTTTTATATTTGTTTTTTGGGAATCCGGGCTGATAAGCGTATCGCGAGCACAAAATAAAAGCTACTCAAGCAACTACTTTGCTCTCTCAGCTGGAGGTCGTTGGGCTTCGTGTGCTGAGAGCGGAGACGCAAACCACTAAACTCTGACGTCATATCGACTGAAAACTGACGGCATAAAAAATCTAATTTTTTTGCCGGCGAATTGTGTTGAACGCGAACGCAGGCCGTTAGTTCGCTTGCCTTCGCTCCGACATGTTTTGTTAAAGCCGTTAGTTCTTCCCGGTTCTGCCCTTTAAAACCTACACATGTTTGTATTATATGCTCGGTGATAATTTAATTTGTAAAGGCCGATTTAGCGATCAACGAAAAATTTCTCTACCGAAATTTGCAATATTTCCTTTGTGGAACTTTGTCTGCTGAGAGACAAAAAGTTAATGAATTCATTTTCTCGCCTTAACGGCGATTATAAGTAGACTTTTTTTTAAAGATTAAAATCATTTTTATACCCTGAACCCATTAAAAATGGGTAAAAAGGGTATAATGGTTTTGTGCAAATGTATGTAACAGGCAGAAGGAAGCATCTCCGACCCCATAAAGTATATATATTCTTGATCAGGATCAACAGCCGAGTTGATATAGCCCTGTCCGTCTGTCCGTCTGTCCGTCCGTCTGTATGAACGCGCGGATCTCAGAGACTATAAGAGCTAGAGACTTCAAATTTGGAATATAAGATCTCGTATACCAGGCCCAGATCAAGTTTGCGTTATTTTATCGATAACTGCCTCAGTTTCTGAATTATCGATACATTTAGATTTCCGATAGCAGTAAATTCCAGATATCTCTCACAATTTAATGGATACAGTCACCAATTTTGGTTGGTAGGTTGTTGGCGAGGTCCTTGAAAGATCGGCATGTGCCACGCCCACTTCCGACGCCCCCATCACCCCCGACCCAAAAATTTTCAAATGGCTATATCTACCGCAGTTTTTGAGTAGGGAACGTCAAATTTGGTAGTTATATTACTGATAGTTGCCTTTAAGAACCGATAACAAATTTGTGGTGCCACGCCCACACCTGCGCCTACAATCGACAATTCCGATTTTAAATCGATAACTCCGTATATCTCCGAACATTTTAAAGATAGAGTAACCAAACTTGAAAGGTAATTTGCTGATAACCTCCTCCAAAGATTGGCATACCAATTTTTGGACCACGCCCACATCCGCCGCCCCCACGAACTTCGTCCCTAGAAATTTAAAATGCGCATATCTGCCGTAATTTGCAAGCTCGAGTCGCAAAATTTTGCA
Organism: Drosophila kambysellisi; assembly: GCA_035042185.1. Taxonomy (NCBI): domain Eukaryota; kingdom Metazoa; phylum Arthropoda; class Insecta; order Diptera; family Drosophilidae; genus Drosophila; species Drosophila kambysellisi. The sequence goes on from JAWNLS010001251.1 coordinate 10,462,392, forward strand.
GGTATGTTACTGGTAACTCCCCCAAAGATCGATAAAAAAATTGGATGGCCACGCCCACTCCACCTACCTAAACCGATACACCTGTTGGTGTAAATCGATAAAGCCAAATATCTCGCGCAATTTGAAAACTTAAGTCACCAAATTTTAAAGGTATATTGCTAGTAACACCCTTCATAAATGTGGAAAAAAAATTTTGGACCACGCCCACTCCCGCCCACAAAAAACGATAAATGCCTGTATCTCTCCGCAATTTAAGAGCTACAGTTACCAAACTTAGAAGGTATATTACTAAGATCGAAATCCAAAATATTTTGGGCCACGCCCACTCCCGCCCACAAAAAACGATAAATGCCTGTATCTCCCGCAATTCAAGAGCTACAGTTACCAAACTTAGAAGGTATATTACTAAGATCGGGCCACGCCCACTCCAGCCCCCAAAAACGATAAACCTATAATGCATTTAAAGCTTGGTTCAGGGTATATGGTAGTCGAGCTCACTCGACTACAGCCTTCTTACTTGTTCTTTCATAATTTACTATTTCCATTATTTTGACACCATTAACAACTGTTGACGGAATCCACACAAGTCAGCAGTGAGTTAACTGCGTGGATCTTACTTATGGGGTCACTAAATATCGGCGACATATTTGACTCTGTGTTTTATTATAGTTTTGCATTATCGATAACTTTTCTTATCTTAACGGATAAGTTACAATTTATCGGTAGCCGGTAAACTTCCTTATGCGTTTGCTATGGCAACGCGAAACACCCTGTAAGAAAAACAAAACAAACTGTTACTTTCTGTTTGTTCGGAAGTGTCAAATGTAATGCATAATTTATAAGACTTATATTATTTCAGTGATTAGCAAATCACTGATAATAATGGAAAAAGAAAAAAAGCGAAGCAAGAAGCGGCGCAAAACGCAAACCACACGTGCTTATCGCACAACCGAGAGAGAAGTTCAACAATTGCTCTTCCAATGCATTGACAGAACCAATGCTGGGCAGCAGCAAGCAGGAGCTCAGCAATTGGAGGCGCGCAGCCTGGACTTTTTCCATGCCAAAGATATCAACAGTGTGGCGGATTCAGAGTCTTTCGCAATAAATGTTAAAGACTCAACGGACAATTTCATACAGATTGAGCTAACCGAGCCGCCGTTAGTTTGGACCCAGTTGTACAAGACGCATCATTGCTATGACAACAGTTTGCTGTGGACGCCCAAAGGTGGCCAGTTAAATTTGCCACTGCAGTCAAGCGATTGCAATACGACGCTAAAGCCATCTCAGGTACGTATGCTGAATCGCTACCAGGAGGAGGCGAGAAACCGTCGAAAAGGCAACAGCAGCAGCGGCTGCAAACTAAATTCTCAACTAATAACCGATCTCACGGACGCGGATGCAGTTATATTCGTGACTGATAGGCAGCTATATCGCAGCCATTGTACGCGACAGTTTAAAACTGTATTTTTGGCACCAGTGCCGGTGACTCTGTGCCAGGGATTGCCGGTGAAGAGTTGCTGCCTGAAATTGTGCCTGAAACAGTTGCGTTTCACGACGCATCCATTGCTGTTGGAGGAGCATCGTCTGGCCCAGCAGTTGGAGGATCTGTATGATCTGTACGTTCAGCAGGAGAGCAATGATATATGTGAGCAATTACGAGAGGAGCTGCAAATCGCACGCAATGTCGCGACACGGCTAATCAGTGTCAACAATCAGCCGGAACATGCGGAACAGTTGGCTGTGCATGTCCAGCGTCAGCTGGAATTGACGCAACAATTGCGCACACGCTACTATGCCGAGTCGACGGCCCAGCGTTCACTGCTACAGCGCCTGCTCAAACAGTGGGCCAAGCTGAAGGAGTTGCGCATACGCCAGCAATTTCAGTGCACATGCTTCAAGCTCAGTTTGCGACTGGTGCCGCCCGATGATGTGGATGCATCATGTACGGCGTGGCGGCAACGCTTCGAAACGGATCTGGCCGAGGTTTATCGCGAGCATTTGGAATTGTACTATCAGCGCCGACTTTTATGGAGCAGCGGTGAGCAATCGTCGCGCTTGAAACCGCCACGTAAACCGCAATTCGGATCGATCATGGATAGTCTGAAGATCCATTATGAGCGTGCGTTTCAGGATCCAGAGGAGCCAGCGGTGCATGTGCTGCGGCTGCCAAACGATGCATTAACAATGTGCGCGCCCCCGGGCTCAAGGAACGAGGTGCGCAACTACTATCTAAAGCTCTACCTAGACAGACAGTTTGTGGCGCAGACGCGCTGCTATCGCTTGGAGCCCGATTTGCATGTCTACATGAACGAGAGCATTGGCGTTCTCCTCGAACGCTCGTTGCCCAAACAGCTCCACATTTGGGTAAGCTACCAAAGAATTGCGATTATTCTCGAATTTTATTGTTTTTGCAAAACTCGCCACTGCATTTTTATCATTATCAAGTCTATATAAATAAGTAAGTAAATGCAAACTTGACCATTTCATGTTGTGTTATCATTAGATTAGAACTTGTTGCCTGACGCGAGCGCCTTTAATTATCTGAACAATCAGACTGAATGAGCCACTTTTCCAATATTATGTATACATATGTATGTATTTGATTATTGTTCAATTAAAAAAATTCGGGTTTGTAATTGTTCTCAGCATTATATACATTTCTGGTTGGAAGATGACATTCGTCGAAAGTTTGCTCTGATCTGCCCCTGCCTCCGGTGGCAGTGTCATTATCAGCAGCAACTTTTAAATCCGTCTCCTCGGGGAAGCAATCATCGACGTTTGTTTGGCCACTTTCGAAATATCGGTCCATGGAGTTTTGCCAGGCATTCCAACCATGAATCTCCTTTACTTTCTGGGCGCACTCAACGGAGGCACGAATATTGTTCGACAGCAGCTCGTCACAGTCCACTTTGCAGATATTTTTACTGGGGAATCGCTTATCTGAGAGGCACCACCATCCATCACTGATTTGGAATAATCCGTAATTGCGAAAATTCTGTGCGTCTAGTGCGCTAACTGCATCAGTCCGAAAATCGCTCAACTCTTTGGCAATAAACACGTATCTCGCCAACTCATTCCTTGGAACGCCCAATTGATTCATTTCCACGGCCAGGGTGCAGCGATCCAGTATCCTTTGGCCCTCCGCGGTGCCAGCCAGGATCAGTTGTAGCACCATCAGCACCACGGACCACTTTAAAACTACGTCTTTCTTTGCCATGTTCTGTGAACAAACTGAAAAAGTCAACTTGCTTCAACACTTGACCAAGCTTTTTGATAGCTCTAGTTAACAATTAATAAATCGCTGACAAGCAATTTACGATTTCTTATTATCAAATAATGCCATACATAAAAAAATTAGCAATCATGAGATAACCTATTTCGAATGAATGGCTATAATACCAGACCAGTCAATACCTGCACAACTCAAGAAGCGTTTCAGCATATATAAATTCTTGACCAGGATCAATAGTATAGTCGATTGGCCGATCTCATAGACATATAAGATCCTGTAATACCCGCGCAAATCAAGTTTATTTCATTTTATCGATAAGTATCGTAGTTTCATCAGGATCGATTTAGAAACACTCAAGAAAAACAATTCTCAGCAGGTGCAACCAATTTTTGTATGCATAATTGAGATATGGCGATAAAACAAGAATAAATATATTTAACAACTGAGTGCAGGGTATCAGGTAGTCGACATACTCTTTTTTTATGTATTTATTTTTTTTTGTTTTTGTCAATTGCAGCTGTATGAGAAATCAACGATTACGTCACATAGTAGACGATTGGCGTTGATAAGCTCACCACTGACTTTGGCGAAGGGGGATAGCTCGTCGCTGAAGCTTGACTTCCGGGTGACGTCGGGTGCAGTTAGTCCTAAGCTGGAAGGTGATCTATATCTGCACATTGACTATCGCTACACGGATGAAGACGGTGTCACTGAGCTGGACGACATACAGAAGCTGCCGGATGAATTAAGGGAAACGTTGCTGCCGCGCAAACTTCCGGCTGTGATCAACACATCCGCTGAGGCTCCACCACAGCCACAGCCGTCATTTGACCTTGCTAAAAACAAGTCAAGGACGACGACAACGACGACGACGACGAGCGCGCCGCTCATATTTGCTGAGCGTCAGCTGCAATTCTGCGGCGTTGAGGAGCTGATGGAGAATCGACGCTTTCAACTGCTCCACGCGCGTCACCAGAAACGCAATCTGCACACAGCACACAAGCAGCTTAGCTTTGTGCCCGCCCTGGAGCACGAACTGATCGAACTGAAGGAGACCAATGGATCGAATGGCAACAGCAGTCAATTACTGGATCCGGGCACCACATGGAACCCCATCGATCTGCACAAGCATCGCGGACGCAAGTTCCTACAGCTACTCTACAATACGATAGTCAGCCATTGTGCGCAACGTTCCAAGCTATTGCAGACGTCGCGTCCGCTGGTGCAGCTCCTCGGACCAGATGGCATAGATCAGTCCACAGCCGGCTGGTCGGGGATCTGGCGTGCATTCCGCTCTCTACTATTTGGCGGTGGAGCATCAGCGACGATGACCCCGCCACGTGAACCCGCCTGGCAGCCGCACCCAATAAATGCTGCGGATCAGGTGCAGCAATTGAATATCTCATTGCATGTGGTCCGTGCAACGGGAGTTCCGGTTCGCAGTCGCCACATTGTTAACGTGGAGCAGACAGCCAACAGGCGACGGAGCAGTGCCGGCACCGGCACCGGCAGCGATCTATCCGCCAATTTATTTGTTACACAAAGTGAGCAAACGAATGGATTTAATGCGTGACCAACTGAAACTCACAATCGAATCTCTTGCAGCGCTTATGTACTCGAATGTGCGTCCATTCGTGACACTGAGCTATGGCCAGAGGCTGTGCCGCAGTGGCACCGCCGAAGGCTCAAATCCCACCTGGAATGAGCAGCTCAAGCTGCAGATAACCGGACAGCCCTTCGATCTTCATGACGATCTGAAAATTAGCCTCTTCGATGAGCTCATCGAGCAGCAGTATACGGACGAGGCATCGGATCTCTACCAGCGGGTGCAGTGCAATTGGCTTGGCGAATTTCGGGTGCCCATCAGTAGTCTCTTAATCAGTCGCAAGGTGAGTCCTTTGCCAATTTCACAGTCGTGCCATGTGAAATGCATTCCATCATTCCAGTTTGAGGGATGCGTCGAGCTGAACATGCCCAAAGTGCTGGTGGGCTACAAGAGGCCGTTAATTGACTCGGTGACAAACATATCCGTTGAGCAATATCCCGAGTTCAAGGAGTCCGTGCATCTCTGGTACTTTCTGAGTGTGGAGCCGATCATCGAACCATTGCCCGTTCAGGTGGGCAGTCTGGCATGTGCCGAGCTGCCGGAGTTGCAGCAATTTGTGAGCGATCGACGTGTTGAGGTGCAACAGTTGCTGCTGCAGCCGCATCGATATGTGGAACCACTCATTTGCACCTCGCTGGGCAAACGAGTCAGCCTCACCCGTCTGCTGGAGCCGGTACCGGTGCCCAGTGAGTTGCAGAGTGTGGAGAGTATTTGTCGCTTTGTCTCGCTGCTGACACCACTAAAGAGTCCGTTGGTCGCTTGCCACAGCTTTCAGGGCATTTGGCTGGACAATCAGACGCTGCTCGACAGTACCTGGTGTTCCGTAAAGGATTTGGGTGTGCTGCTGTGCAATTATATGCTCGCCCTGAATCTAGAATGCTGGCTCTTGATGGGCTTAGCCTGCCCCTACGGCGAATGCACTTTCGTCATCTATCGCCAGCCGGAAAGCGCTGATCTTGTGCTCCTGGCACCCACAACAGGTAAACGCTATCAGCTTCAGGACACTTTTTGCCCACTTACACGAGTCCACTGCATTGTGACCACACAAAATGTAAGTCATACAATTGTTTAAAATTCTTCAAGATTAAACTGTGTGTCTGTTTGTTGCTCGCTCAACAGATGTATATCAATATTCAGGCGGAGGAGCGTGTCAGTATGACGAATTTCAATCTGCAGGATGGAGCCTGCTGGTTGCCGCTGTTCAACAAGCGCCAGGCGGCGCCCCAAGGTGGCATACAGAAGCTGGACTACGCCTACAAGCACAGCTACGATTTGGGTCAACTGCAAAAGCAAATCGAGCGCAAAATCATGAAGAAGATATGTGCCTGGCGAACCACACGCAAAACAATTTGGAATCGGTGGGTGACTCCAGAAACCATTTCAATATCGCTCCCCATAAAAATAATTTTGTTAATATATATATTTCATATAGTAATAATTTCTTTATATCTAACTTGTGTTATCTCTTGGCCTTTTTAATGTTCAGTTCATAAAGCCTTAGTTGTAAAGCCATATAATTCATCTAATCGACAAGTCGACCAACTGATAACCCAAATACTTGCAGTGCCTTTCAGCCCCGCCTGCTGCGGATCTTGAGCGATATGGAAAACTTGGCTATATACACGGGAAATCGGTACGATGAGCCCGCCTTCAGTGAGGAACTGGAACGTGAATATCCGAATTATCGGGTGAGTATACCACTTATGCGTATCATTCTGATCATAACAATTCTTATCATCAGCTTTACGGCTTTACCATAAACTTTGCATACACGAATCTGGCTGCGATATCGGAACGTATTCGCACCACCTGCATTCACTACAATAACAATGCCAGCGTTGAGTTCTGTGTGGCAGTGCATATCAATGCCTATGTCAACGACATCCTATCTGTGTGGGTGTTCCTGCTGTCCATAGTGCCACTTGTCGACTGATGCGTCATCACTGATTGACAATGTGACGTTTGTGTGAACTGATAAGCGCCGCCTTCTGCTATCTCCATAGACAATGCTCACTCTGCCAAAGCTAATCAATATATGAAATACAAAAAAAAAATATGTTTATATGTATATTTCTTATCTTGCCGTTTTGGAAAACAGAATAGTAAGCATTTAACCCGATTTACAAAAAAAAATAATAGAATAAAAAATGTATGTTGATAAGGTAAGTATTTTGTATTTGTGGCGTGTTCACACATTACTTCTTTTGCTGAGGATTGTCGGCAGGTGCATTTTGGTACGATTTCAGTTGCTAGTTCACCGTGTACCTTGCGAGAGTGTAGACCGTCGCTAACTTGTATCATCGACATGTTTGGGAAATTGGCCGCGAAATATGCCCAATTCAAACTGTATGTGATCTGGTTGTATAGCCTCTATGAGCTCAACACACAAATCTCCATTTGCGAGCCATGGGAGAAAGTGTTTTGCAGTAAGTTGTCAAGTGTTCATTGCTAATGTATATGTAACTTCAATAGAATGTCAAAGCAAGCACCTAACCAGTTAGCCATAAATATTGTGTAAATCACGAAATGCGATATAATAATCAAGTACACGGAACAGGTGATCCCAAGAGCAAGAATTGTACACGGCGACGTTGTTAAAGCATCGAACATTGACTGCTGCCGAAATGCTTCCACAGGTTTAATGAAACTTCATAATTATCTGAACACTATCTACAAATATTCTTATTCTACTTATAATATTATCTAGGTACATATATACTTCTGTGAGTGCGTCTAGACTCCCATCAATTCGGAGAACAGTTATGGGCTCCCCGTACTTGTCTGCTCACGGCTTTACCTATCTTCTCTATAGGAGTCCTCCTTAGTTATCTTGACTTTGTAATATTGAAAATATATCTTATCTATTTCGGTCAGGCGAGGGAAAATGACTAACTGCACTCTATTCTGGCCTGTCTTATAGACAACTAAATAACACTGTATATATAGTATATTTGCTGGAATTTAATCCTATTTCAATATATTTATATTTTTCAGACGTACTCCTCGGCAGCTGCCTGTCGCTAGTCACTTATGCAACATACGCCTATGTTCCCGGGTATTGTCTGATGGTTGTGGGCTTTCTGGTGCCGGCTGCGCTGAGTATTAATAATACTAACATTACTGTAAAATGTGCTGAGGCGGGGGAGGGCTTGTGCCCTAGTAGCAGTAAATCTTATCTTGCCTAACACTTGTTCTTCTAATATGTATAACCCATAATAAATTATTTTAAAACCAAAAGTGCTGCCAGCTCGTTATTTGAATTACATAAATTAATGTAACGTTGTCATTATGAAATCAATGCATTTAAATGAATCAGACATTAATTTGAATATTAGCGCACTAAGCCTTGTGCCAGCATTGCCACTCAGGTAAAACTCACCAAAATTCAGTCGAGTTGGCAGTCCTATCATTGGCTATGCTGCCATTCTGTTAATTCATTAATGCTGTTCAGCAGCTGGGCGCATTTTATTTACAAAATAAACGTTTATGTGAAATAATGTCGAATGACAAACGCACCGTTTATGTTGGTGGATTAGCCGATGAGGTCACGGAAAGGCTGCTTAACAATGCCTTCATACCGTTCGGCGATATTGCGGACATACAAATGCCGGTTGACTACGAGTCCCAAAAGCATCGGGGATTCGCATTTATTGAGTACGAGAATTATGAAGATGCGGCCTCTGCCATTGATAATATGGTGAGTCAAATTTATTTATATATTTGATAAGACTAACTGATGATCTGTCTTGGATTTTAGAATGATTCCGAGCTGTGCGGTCGCACGATACGCGTCAATTTAGCCAAACCGGTGCGCGTGAAGGAGGACAGCTTTAAGCCGGTTTGGGCGGATGATGATTGGCTGCAGAAACATGCCGGCGCCACATTACAAGCGGATGGTGAGCCAGAGGCTGACAAGGATAAGGAGAAGGTGGAGACGCCATCGAATGGGCCAGCGGTAATTGAGAAATCGGAGAAACGCAATCCGCAGGTGTTCTTTGACATACGGATCGGTGGCAACGATGCAGGTCGCATTGTGATGCTTCTTCGCGCCGATGTGGTGCCCAAGACGGCGGAGAACTTTCGCCAGCTGTGCACCCATGAGCAGGGCTATGGCTACAAGGGCTGCACCTTTCATCGCATCATTCCAGAATTTGTGAGTGGAAATCTTGGCACCCCAAAATGAATCCACATTAATAACGACATAAATTTCACACAGATGTGCCAGGGCGGAGATTTTACGAATAACAATGGCACCGGTGGCAAATCCATCTACGGCAAGAAGTTCAACGATGAGAATTTTAGCTTGAAGCACAACAGCTTCGGCACATTATCCATGGCCAATTCTGGTCCCAACACAAATGGTTCACAGTTTTTCATATGCACCACAAAGTAAGAATCAATAATTATTTTATTTCCATGTGAATTCAATTTAAAGTTCATCCAACACAGAACTGACTGGCTGGACAACAAGCACGTGGTCTTTGGACATGTCATCAGCGGTGCGGACGTGGTGCGCAAGATGGAACGCTGTGGCAACAAAGCTGGAACCCCTTCACAAAAAATTATTGTATATGCTTGCGGTGAACTCAAATAATAAAAACATATTTAATGAAGTACATTTGTTTAATCTTTTATTCAATTTAGCTTCACAGCATAATTATTTATTGAAATATACTGCAGACTGGCCTGGGAGACAGTCATCATTTAACCACATCGCCATTCTGAAATAAAGAGAATAGAAAGTTAGGTGGCTGGATTCTCAAAGTTGACACATTGTTTAAATAACAATTGCATTATCAGTTGGGGAAAGAAGACAAGTCAGCATGATTTGAGTGACTCAGTGAACATACCCTGTTGTGGGACTTTTCATCATAGGAATAGAAAAACACTTTTATTAAATTAGTTGAAATTTACCTTAGCAAGATTTCTCTGAACAGGCGGCAGAGTCCATTGTAAGTTATCCAGGATCTGTGACCTGCAAGAATAAAATACACTCGATTAGTTTGTTGTAAAGAATTTTAACATAGAATTAAGTGTTTTAATATGATCAGTCAGGGAAAAATTGACCGCATGGTTTTTATGGGTTCTACTCAGTAGAGGGATCCTGATTAAGGATAATTCATCAGATCAACATTTTTAAATATTTAAAACCACAAAATTACACACCTTTGGCATTCTTCTCGCCTTCAAATGGAATTTCAGAATGTCGACTAAATATCAAGCATTATCTGTAAATAAAAAATTAAACATTTTAGTTTTGTTGTTTAACATTTAATTAGGAACAAAGATGATTGGACTCAGTCGGGGAAGATTGACCGCATGGTTTTTATGGGTTCTACTCAGTAGAGGGATCCTGATTAAGGATAATTCATCTGAGCAAAATTTCGTGCGTGGTGATCTAATCATAAATTGAAGCTTACCTTAGGTTGTATTTTTAATGTAGCAGCGAGAAACATCAAGTCACAACAACTGCAACAGAGAATAGGATATATTAATATTAATTGTGTAAATAATTAACTAAAAGACATTAATATCAATCAGATTCAAAATCTTGTAACATGTTTGTTTCTAATGAACTATACTGAATTAACATCATTATAGATTTATGAACTGACTAGGGTATATATAAATAATGACCAACCTTTCTTGCTATAAATTTGAAGTTGCGCTTCCATCTTGACAATATCTGGTTAAGGATGCGCTCTAAGGGGAAAAAAGACTTCTGGTTAATAGAGTCCAATTAAATGATTCAATTTATTTATGAAATTAATATTATCAGTATCCTTTTGGTTAATTTTGCTTGGTTGGTCAGCATAGTTTTCAGAGTAAGTTTCTCATCAAGATAAATAAAAGGTGAGGTATTCATCAGTGCACAAAATTAAGCTTACCTTCAGATGTTATCGACACTGTCATAGAATAATTCCCAACAGACAGCTTTCAATTGGAGTCATCCTGCAAAGATGAAAAAAAAAGCATTTTAGCATTTCGTTTGTTTTTTATTTTTAACTGTCTACATATTTGCGCTTGTTTCAGTTATCTTTCTCCGCATTTTCGACTCAGTAGAACGAAAGTTATGATATAAAAAGGTATTCATCATCTAAGCAGCAGAGCCTCATCAATAGAAATGTGATTTTAACTTACCTTAATTTGTAAAACGAATTTCCATATTTGATGCAAGTGACGTCTGCAATTAAACAAATAAATAAATTAGCCAACTGACTAAATATGGAATTTTTTTTTTTTAAATTGTTTTAAATTCAGTTGCAATAAATGCAGCCATGGGGTTTTTAATCACAGAAATCGTACGGTAATTACTTTCATCACTTTCTGAACTCAATTCAAGCTAATTTTGACTTTTTCTTACCTCATCGAGCATTACACGGAAATTTCGATCTCATCGTGCCATTATAAAATTTCTGAAATTAAAAAATAAAAATTCGCATTATGTGGTGCTTCATTTTTGTATAACTTTGAAATTAATCAATTATGCATCAGTTGCAATAATTGCAGCCATGGGGTTTTTAATCACAGATATCGTACGGTAATTACCTATCATCATTTCAAAGTTTTATTTCTAAACTGCATATGAAAAACTTACCATCATTCTCTGAGTGGAATGCCATCATTCAGACTGGAAAGCAACGACATCGCCTGCCCTGTAAAGACACAAAATGAGGTTAGTTTCTAAACGTGACTCTATTCAGACTATTTAACATTTTGATCGAATTAATCAGAATCCTTTTGGTTTAATTTTAAGTTGTGGATCAACAGCACTTTGTTCAGATTGAACTTATCATCATGAAAAATCAAACAATTCAACAAATAAAGTCAAAACGTACCGAAGCTCTTCCCTTCCCCTTCCAGTACAGAAACCGGCTTCCAGCCACGTGCGTGAAAATATCTGCAACAAGAAAATATTGCTTTAGAGTGCAAGCTGAACACTTTTATATACAACTTAATACAACGTATTTTTATCAGTTGGCCGTTCTTATTCTTTCTACAAGAAAAGAATGCTAGCATTCCCTTTTGCAAGGGTCTACTAGCATCCGACTCTTCAGAAAAAGAACATTCATCAATATGTAACAAAAAATTTGACATACGAAATCTAAAATTGTACTTACCATTTTTTTAAATTGATAATTTGTGGCAAGTTAATGCACAACATTAGTGAATGCAAGTACTACAGCAAAGATTATTCAATGCTGAGTAGTATTAATTAAGTAAAGGTTTATAAAAACTGACGATGCACACGGTAATGATGGATTCAAAAGAAAGATCAATCCACACCCAAGCAATACGAAAAGGAAATGAACGATGCCGAGCACCAGTGTGACCAAGTGCATTTGGCGTTATTACTTTCTGCCTAAAAAAATACTGAAAATTACCTTTACAAGAAATCCTCTGTTAACATATGGCGCTGTTAAGTACACATTATCTGATGTAAAACTCACGGTTTGACAATTGAAAAAAGAAAAAATTTGTTACAACAAATTCAAATAGTGAAAATGTTGCAGACAGTAACCCTGTGCTCCGCAAAGAGAACAATAAATAATTGTCTAGTAAGATTCAGTGCACCATCAAATAATTAAAGTACCAGTTGAGGTACATTTGTACCACACAATTGTTTACAGAGTAGTTAACAGCGGGCTTATAGCAACCTAATTTAACAGCGTTTCACTCACTTTTGTTAAAAAATAACAGAGTGAGCAAGACAACTGCAAGATCACAAAAGCATTGGTTGTAGATTCGAAAAATAAATTTACCAAATTTGTATTAAAAAGACGACTTTATTAAATTTAGCATAGCTCATCGGATGCCTTTACAACAATAGTATATCAAGTACAATACATGTATACATACATATGTTAAAAAATATACATTTTTTATAATTTTTTTTTTCTTCTAATCGAAAGATTCAATCGTAAATATTTGTATGTAAGCAATCACGACTCTTTTTCACATATATCATTTGTTTTTCAACCGAAAAGGCATATTACATTTATCATAAAAATTTCAATAAAAACTATCACAATATGAGAATTACAGGATATGGCATCGCTCGTTTATGATCTTATTTATGATGTAGCTTCCGAGTCACTCGAGCATGACCATTTCCTGATCCTAAAAATTTCGATATATGCATGTTTTGTAAATTTTAAAAATCTTTCTTTTGTGTGAAGTGGTTTTGTTTTTTGCTTTTTTTTTGTTGTTTAAAATTGTACTTAGACTCATAAAATATTAGATACAAGACATATATAAAAATATATTATGATTATTATTTATACAAAATTTGCATGTTACGGACGGACAACATCTTAAAACGTAAACATAAACATATAAAATGCTGATTCTGCTTAAAAATACATGCAAAGTGTGTATTTATTGTAATGCTTAGACTTAATTGTTTAACTTTACATTTATGGCCTAAATATAGGCATTTATATATCGATTATATTGATTGATTTTTATTTAAGGCGCGTGCTTTCAAGATTTGTGCGTTATTCTTTCTCTTCATGGTTTTAGGCTGCTGTGTCAAGGGATCTCAGTTCTTACGAAACAGCCTCATTTATGTTTGACCGCAGAAATTAAAACTAAAAATTCATGAAGTTTCTTATTTCTAGATGTTATATAATTAAGTTACAAAAATACATTCTCTTATATTCAATTCCTTATTGAGCTTTATGTTAGATACAATTTATATTGCATTTGTTAGCCACAAGACATATCCAGTTTATATAATTAAATACCATTTTTTTTTAGCATGCACATAGAAAACTATGAAGAAAATTATAGTAAAACATTCAGTCTAACAAAATACTTGTACAGAATAATAATCGTTTGAATTTCGAGAAAAATATTCGATTTGTGGGTGGGTTCGCTTATTTCTTGGGCACACCCCAAAAACACTCCGTTCAAAAAAACAAAAAAACAAAACATTGCCAATTTTTGTGTGTAACCCAATTAACAGATTCTATGTGTGATATGCAATTGTCTTAGCTCTAATTTTTGTGCTTACAAATTATACTACCAAATAAACATATAGACGTGTCGCCACGAATACTTTGTTGCAGCTAAAGCTTACTCTTTATGGGAAGTATTAACTTTTCTGCTAGCAAAGCATTCGACGCTACGCTGTATAGATAAATTTAACTAAATCTTGACAAAAAAAACGAAATATAAGCACAACAGTTTCGGATGTGCCGAGACACGTTTCAAACGCGTCGAAAAACTGTTGATTTGTCCAAGCGGGGTGGGTTCACAACAACTAACAGCAACATAAACAATGAAAATTCGACTAATTTTGTGGTAAACTGGCCATCAAAAAAACTGATGTTGTTTTCCCTTCCCCACTTCAGATATAAGTTCGCTTCACTTTTGTTAGAGTGGACGTTTTGCAGGGCAGCTCCTTTTCCAAATGCTCTGTGGAGTTTTTGCACTCGTGACTCCGATCCTTTTCAAGATCCAGATTCGGTGTTTTCTGTGTCGTGGTATATTGATTCGAGTTGATTAACAGATTAATGTCCTTGCCGCTATTTTGATGCTTAAATTGACTGTGGAACAAGACAAACAGAATAAATATTTTAGTTTTAGTCTAAATCATCGAGCTAGTTTTCAAATATTTACATTGGCTTGCCAAAGTGATTGTGATGGCTAGCATCAAGTCGATTCTGGTTGCACCATTGCTTGATTCGAATGCCCGCAAATCCACCCAGAAAGAATGTCATCAGGAAGGCAATTATGATTATCATCAAGGTGTAGCTTGTGATGGGCGATGCCTTCTGCAGCTCATTGACGACAGCAATTGATTTCTGGGGATCTAGAAAAGGATGAGAAATTCAGATGTATAATTTTGCTGCAGTTGAATTTGGTTTGAGTTGAGTGCCACTCACCATGCAGATTGGTCATAACCTGCTCGGGATCCACAGATGCCTGCGGTATTTTATTCTCATCAATATAGTCATTTAGGGCAAAATCAGCACCGCTGCCTGTTGGCTGCTGTTCCTGGCTGGGCTGCACCTCCGCTGGTGCACCACCCACACTGGCGTAGTGGAGCTTTTGTACTTCCTCCATTTGTGATGGTGCCATTGTAACAATTACTGGATCTGCAGCAGTTTTCGGGCACAAAGATGCCGCTGCCTTTTTGGTCGTGTTCAGACTCTGCAGATAGCTTTTGGTGCCGAACTTATGTTGGCTGGCAGCTAAATTTTTGCACTCATGTGTCTGCAGATCCCAGGCACAGTTCGGATCCTGCAAGCTCAAACAGCCCAGGCAGTCGACAATCAGCGAGCAGTGATGCAGTGGCACCGTCACCAGTCGCCCATCGCTCACCACAACAAGTGTGTTTTTCTTGGAGGAGATGACCAGTTCGCGCACTGGAGTGCCCAGCGGCAGAACCTGCATCTCGGAAATGACTACGGTGCGCAGCCGTTCGGTGCTGCTATTCTGATGCGTTGTCACTATATTGATGAACTTGGTCACTTTGCCGTCGTCGGTGCCACTGTAGACGACATCGTAGTGGTTGCCATTCAAGGCACGCACCTGTGGATCCACGGTAATCGCCGTGAGTCGATGATGCAGATTCACCTTCGTCAGCAGAGGACGGCCGTGCACTGCAGGCACAGCTGTCTCCATCAGTGGATGATTCTTAATAAAGTTCACCGCAATGCTAGTTAGCGTGCGCGAATCATCCACACACTGGCCGGGACGTGGCTTGGGCACCTGTGTCTGCTCAACGGGCAGCCAGTGCGATTGTGAGTCCTTTTGTGACTTGAAGTCTCCATTAAAGGCGGCCAGTATATCATCCACACGATAGGCACACACCGCCGACCCGGGTATGGCATTCACCGACGTGGTGAATACAGCATAAACCATTGCATTGGCGCCGCTCTCCACAATCGGACTTATGGCCTCTATAAACGGAGAGAGATGCATGCCAAGTTAATTAAGTGCTTGAAATGGAATTTCTCAAGGAATTGAATCTGTTAGTCACTTAATCACTTACGTATTTCATCAAAGTAGAATGGAAACTCGCCGGGCATCGAGCAGTTGAGTCGCGCCTTGAGGAACGATGTCCAGCTCTTGCCGTGATTGTAGGGACCGCCACGATCATTCTTGCAGACGCGACCCACACGTGAATAGACCGCCTTGCCAAAGTTCATGTACTCCATAGACAGTTCGCGGAAGAAGAAGAACACGTAGCCATTGCGTTGAATGGCGCCCACAAAGTCCGGTTGATTGAGCTGCTTGAGATCGTATTGCTCGGTGCGCAGATTCTCGCGATAAATCAAAGGATCACCGCCAGAGAAATCGGCAACAGTGGCGCTATACAACTGTCCATCGGCAAAGGCATAGGTGCTGTTGTGGGCGGGACTATATGGGCACAGACCCTGCGCCTCCACATCTCGTGTTATCTCATAGCGCATGCTGTTGCCGCTAGAGCTGGTACTGGTGACCGTCGCATCTGATCCGTCCGCTGCTGCTGCTTGCTCAACGTTCGCATAGTGGCGACAACGTGGCTTGTACGAATTGGTGCCGCACAGCAGAAATTGTCCATCACTGAGCCGCGAAAAGACACGCAAATAGTTGTGGCAATCCCATTCGTGTTTGCCCTTTAACACGCACAGCTCCCGATCCGCACCCGAACTGGGCCAAACCAGGCGACTGTTCTCCTTCAATCCGCGCATGCTGATGTTGTAGAAGAAGTCCCTGCATATCGAGAAAGGAAGAGAGATGCAGACAGTCAGAGACAGTCACAGAGGGAGAGAGAGAGAGAGATCATTTAGTTAGTCGTCAAGTTAATTGCCAGTGGCCTGTGCTAATGAATCAAATTGCTCAGTCAAACAAAAAATAGATGAGCCGCTGAGAGAAGAGGAGAGACACGTTAAACATGCCAAACTGTTTGTCAAGGTTTTTCTCGCCAAAATAATTAGAGCTCATTCGTTGTATAAATTGAGCACTCAAAATATGCAATTGCGCTTTTAATTGCCAACGTTTATGTTCATATAATATTCCCAGTTTACAACCCGAACAGAAACTAGAAAACACATCTACAAATTCTTATTTCCTATTGTTTATTTCTATAAAAACAACACATTGCTCTTGGCCTTAACGCTCTGCTTGAGTTGTGAAGGGTATCTTAGTTTAAACACAGCTTTTTATAAATCTTTACTACTATAATTATTTTCTTAATACTATATTTGTACAGCTGGAAATATTTGCTAATTAATAGTGGTTAAAAAAAAAAGTGCAACTAAACTTGAGATTATAAGTGATCCATAACTTCATTTATAGCAATAATTCGCGGTACATGGAAAATTGCACTTTTGCATGCTTCAATTCAGGCGAATGCTTGAACAGAATTATACTTAAAATAAACAAGTTGCTGGCCTGTTGCTCACATGCTTGTTTCCAGGAAATCGAATGAGAAATGCGAGATTTGCACTCAGTGGTTTGTATATAGTATATCTAAACTGAACAAAATTAACACAAACTCAACAACAACCACAATATAAAACCCTCGTAATATCATTGGTACGTTAATTATTCCGCGAATCGAACACATATTTTTCTTGCCATGATTTTTTTTTTTTTTTTTTTATAAATATTTAAGTTAGCTCGTGCCAATAAAAATAAGTGATTATGCATTCAGCACAGGTGGAGAACAATTGATTATTTTGCTAATTCGCAAATGGCAATCGAGTGAAAACCTTAAGGCATTAAGGCAAAGTCCATATGGACTGGTGCACACATACATACATACATACAATCGAATAAGGAATCAAATACTTACTTGGCACCCACGAGAATATTCTCATCATCGTAACCCAAAATCTTATAATAGTCCGTGGTGTTGCCAAAGAAACTCGCCGTCACTTTGTCTGCCTCTGCGAATACAAATAAAAGTCGTTTAATTTCGATTTCAATTGTTTCAAATTCCAATTGTCTTAAAATGGAAAGCAACAACTTTATCAAGATGCAATTTCAATACTTCAATGGCAAATAGATTTTGTTATTTAAGAGATTTAATGTTATTGAATCAAAATTCGCAACAAGTTGTATGAAGCAAAAACACATTAAAACAATATTGAAAACAGCTCTTAAGCGAATATTAACTGTAAATATGAGTTTTTAAGTACAACTCGGACAGTGTTTGGTTAATTGTGCTGCGTTGCTGTAAAAAATTCTCCCTTGACATTGAATTGTACTTGTTAAATGTGAAATGTGAAATACATGTAAAAAAAACGATTTATATAATCGTTGGCAGCTGTGCTTGGAAACATGCAGCAATTGAATTTCATAGCAAACATGTATGTCTGCAATTAGTTGGCCCATTTACCAAGTTGCTTCAGAGGAAACGCTAATTTGTTGCAAGCATTGCGAAAAATTGGGTGCGATAAGCAGCCGCTTATTGTTGCTGTTGCTGCTGTTGTTGTTGTTGTGGATTGGTGATAAAAACAGCAAACGGCAAACAAAAGAAACAGCAGCAAAACAAACAACAAGTGGCACAACTAAACAACTACAACTACAATGATAATAATAATAACAACAAGAAGAGCGACTGTGACTTGTAGGCGACTTACTCGTTTGCAAATCGGGCCGCACATCGGGCATCCAAGCACCGACAATCGAGAGGCAGAGGCAGAGGAGGCACACCAACATATGCCACACGACAGCTGTTGTCGTTGCCCTCGCCCTGCTGCGGCTGCTGCTGCTGCTGATGATGCTGCGGCTGCGGCTGCTTTTGTTGTGTTGATATCTGCTTCGGTCAGTAATTAGCATTGTTGCTGCTGCTGCTTTTGCTTTTGCTGTTGGCGATGAACGCTGAAGGTCTCTTGACGTGTTCTTTAGTTGTTGCAGCACAACTAGAATTAAGTATTTTCAATTGACGTAGCGCACTTGAAAACTGTTGAGCCAGGCTTTTTTGCAATTCTGATGATTCAGCAGTGCTGCTGATAGTGCAATTGCTATTGGTTGTTGTGGTGGTTGTGATTGCTGTGGTGCTGGTCGTGCAGCTGCCACTGGCACACTCACAGACTGAGTGGCTGGCTAGCTGGCTCGGTGGCTGACTGGCTGTGGCTGTCTACTGGTGCCAATGGGGCTGTCTCTGGCTTTGGCTCTTGCCTGACTCTCCGACTGGTTTTAATCACTGCAGTTTGTCATTTTGATTGCTGTCATTTTCGTGCCAGTTGTTTACTGCTTGTGCTGCATTCACTAACATTGCATTGCTGTTGTATATTGTAAATTTTCACTGCATTTGCTTCATGATTTATTTTGCTTCTTTTTCTGTTGCTTTCTTAATGCTATTAGCTGATGTACTCAAAAGAAAACGCAAAACCTGTAATGAGTTAAAAAAATAATTGCGATTAGCTTTCTTGTATGTAAGGAATTTCAGTAGATCTGGTTGTGGTCAAGTGTTTGAGTTTCCCGAGGAGTTTTCCCTTGCGGAAAATAGGCTAATGGGTTACTCTTTTTATAACTTTCATCTTTTGCGTTTTTCTTGCTAGCCAGCCGAGTTTGTTAAGTCATATCCGTAGATTAAGACTTTAAAGATAAGTAACAATTGTTCGTAAAAAAAAAAAAATAAATTATTTTTTGTTGGACGATATTCAGTTATTTAATATTTTAATTATAATTTAAGTAACATTTGATTATCTTTAGTTAAATCAGTAAATTATGTTATCCAACTTTCGCAAGATAATTGTTCTTATTTGTATATTACAGCATTATTTTACATTTTGCTCATTATTATATAAAATAGTTTTCACTCATTTGTTGCCCATTATTGTTACCAAATTTCTCTTGTGTAACAATGATCAAAACTTGTTTGATCGCATTTGTTTAATGCGATGATTGTGTTTGCGAATTCTTCACACACAACTTTTTCACACTTTCTATGAAAATCGCTTTAAATTCGACTAAAAACCGAGCTGAATGAACCGTACGTTGGGCGAACTCGTCGAACACTGACGCAGAGAACTGGCGAACACAACAAAATTGCCAACAGAGCGTCGAACGGCAAACGGCAAACATAAAACGCAAAACAACAACAGCAATAAAGGCAACAATATACAGCAGCTTATACGCCCACACACTAGACTAGAGAGGAATAGTTTTGAGAGCTGCTTAGTTTCGAGTACAGTTTTAGCAGCACTGCCCTCTCTTCCACTCTAGTGCTCGCTCTCTCTCTCTATCTATCTGCAGTGCAGCACCCTTCTTGACATGTCACGCACTGTCCTGCGGTAATTTTTGTGATTCATTCAGTTTCGAGTTTTTCCCACTTTTTTATTTTGTTTTGTTGGAAATCACGTGCGGTATTTTCCGTCAATTTCCCCGTGGCTTTTGGTATCTAATCAGCTATAGATACATAAGTTAGAGCATTTCAGGACGTGCTGTCCTGCAAAATATGTTTATCACACGTTTATTTCACACTCACACACGGACACGTAATTTCCATGTGTGGGTCTTCACATGTTTTTTTTTTCTTTAACGACGATCGCCGGAAATTTGTGCTACAGTTTCTCACGCCCCTCTGCCGTGCACCGTTCACCGTTCAACGTGAGTCGCCTCTTGTCACAGTTGGACAACTTTTACCTACACGCTGCTGGCGGATGATCTTCAATAAATTGCTTTATTGGCCAATTGAAGGTCACACTTGCTGCGGCTGATGTTGTTGTTGTTTATGTTGTTGGCTTGGTCAATGAATTTGGTGTCTGGTATCGTTTTTCCAGCTTGAAGGTTTTCAACAGCAGTGGTTGGTGGCAGGGGTCAAGTGATCCGCTGTCTGACTCTTGGCCCATTCCATTCCATTTGATGTCGGTTTTGTAATGTAATGTGTGTGTGCAAGTGTCGAAATTATAGGGGTCTACAATTGGCCTTAAGAATTTCTGTATGTCAGACGAAAGAGAGAGGGAGGTTTTAGATCTACAACAAACGATAACTTTTCATTTTTGACGCTTTTCTTGTTACGCCGGTCAACGAGCCGAGTCGACTCCAACAGATAGGTCAGTTCCCAAATGCAGCTAAGAGAAAACTACGTGCTTAAAGACACAAACTTAATTTTCAATTCTTAGCCAACGGAAGAGCACCTTTATAACGACCGCGGACGGTATCAAATGTACGATTTGTAATAGGTTGTTTTAACTTTTTGATTTTAAATTGTATAGAAATTCAAATATGTTTTATTGCTGGCTCCGATATTAGCATAAATTGAAGTCTATTGTGAATGACGTTGTCGTTGAGCGGCCCTCGTTATGATGCATATGTTGTACATATTATGAATACACATTATCAATTTTATATTTATGTTTGGCTCGGTCTCAAGTTTCACAAGTCGAATTTGGTTCAATGCCAGGAAGTGCGTTCTGCTTTTGCCAGACGACCAGTTGACCAGCAACAAATGCTGGATATGTGTGTGTGTGTGTGTGTGTGTGACAATTAATTGATGAGCTCAACTTCCAGTTTGAGTTACCTATCTAGCATCATCTATTTTTCAAGCTGTCTATCTATTTATGAACCGGCGCTGCTGCTGCTTTTCACACTTTTCACAGGTTTCCCTAAGCAACAGACCGAGAGACTGGCTGCCTGTCTGTCTATCTGTCTGTGTTGGACAGATAAGCAAAGTTGATCAAGATAACGGTGAAATGTATGTCACGTTTGTCGTTTGTTGTCTCCCAGCCCCATTTGTTGTGGGTAGCGTGAGCGTGTCAATAGAATGTGTGGAAGTTTTTACGTGCTCCATAAGAAACTGATTTCAGCGTTTGGCTATTGGATACACTTTACTCATATACTATACATACTACTTATATAAATATGTACATAGGTAGATATAGAGATTATTTGCTCGAAACCTGATGTTCGCATTATTTCTGCATGCAACCAGTTTGGCCAGTGGGCGTTCAGTTAGTCAATAATACTCGAAGTCAACAAGCCCAGATAAGTTGCGACAAGAACAACACCTGTTGGCAGTTGGCACCTGTGCGCAGAGTGCTGTTTTTCCTTATAAAGTGATTTGTTAGCCGTAGACAATGTGACTCTGTATTTCTGGAAGCTGTTGCTTTTGCAATACTTATGCATATTGGGGTAGTATTTAGTAATTTATATTAGCTGACTTTAGTTAAGCTGATCAGCTTAACTTAAATGATGACAACATTGATGAATATCATTAATTTTAGCACTGACTTTAGATATCTAAAGAACATCATTAAGCCCCTGTAAAGCCGAATACTACCTGCTGCTGATTAAAAAGTCTGCTCTTGCAGAACATAATTTTTATGTTTTCTGTAGACATACATATCGTTTAGTTTTAACAACACTATTATTAAATACTTCTATTAGCTTCGTAATCGACTTAAGGACTGAGCTCCAAGCCAGAATCATTATTTCTTCTTTAGTTATTATATATTCTACATATATGAGTATGTATATTGTATATAATGAATACATAATCATATGGTTTAATTAAAATACCGCTCGTTGATTATGTTTCTGCTCTTGTGGTTGTTGTCTTGTTGTATATTATACTATGTTTTGTGTACTGCTCTTTTCATTGGGCTTCTTATCATTAGTGTTCAGTTCAATGCACTTTGAAGTCTTCCACTTTGTTTTTCACTTCACTTCTTATCCACGGAGTAATCGCGTGTAACTGACTCCAACTGGCAACTGCTGCTGCTGCTACCAACTATCGCTTTACTTCCGATTTGTACTCCAACTCCTACATGATTCACTTAGATAGAATCACACACTCACACATACATTGTTGAAACCAGTTTAATAAACAGGCAATGCTCAGTTTGGCTTCAGCGGAAGCGCAGATGATTCACAAGTGTATCAAACAAATGATCTCTTCATAATTTGTGAATCAAAATATATAGTTTTTTCTTTCTTTAATAGTCACAATAACAAATAAGGCGCTACAAGTTTTTCATTCATTCACAAAACTAAAACTTTTTATTATTAAAGCACGTAAAATGAGCGTAGGAGTTTCTAATTTGAAGTTAAAACATACGCGCTTAAATCAACAAACAAATACTTTGTATTTATACATATATTTGTATATATATTTACGGAGTTGCATTCAACACCCATTAAAATAAGGGGCGGGGTGCGTGGAGTTGTGCGTGTGCGCTTTTGAGGTTAAGTGTCGCGTTCCACTTTTTGGGCTGCTGTCGCCTTTGTCACTTTGACTCTTAAGCTTTGAATCGAACTTTCATATTGTTGTTTCTCATTTTTTTTGGGGCGTTGTTGCTGCTGTCGCTGTTGCATTTGAAATTGGAGTCACTATACCGTTAGTTATCGATATGCGTTTGCAGCTATAAACGAAAAACTAAACAAAAAACACTTTGTAGAACGACGCGAATTGATTATGCCACTAATTTATTAGATTTTCTACTCGAACAGCACAGCTCGGCTCAGCTAGAAGCTAACTCGTTTTTGTGCTGCTGCCTTTTACAGTTCTTGGCCAGACAAGACACTAACACTTTGGCCACCGCCTCGACCACTGTTTAGAGAACTAGTCGAGGGAACGGGGGTCTGTAGAAACAAGTCCACAAATTCACCTGTAGCTGTTGTATAGCGAGTCATTTATTTTTTACTTTTTTTCTTTATATGTTATCTCTCTCTCGTTCTCTCCTACTGCTGATCGAGAGCCACTTCAGCGCTCGACTGCTGCTTGCCTCTGCTGTTTACAGCATTACATACATACACACTACTCACTCACACACAAACACACACTCGCGCACGCCTAAATTTTATGTATTTTCTTGTCTTACTCGTTTTTAAGCTTATGCTTCATGTTTGGTTTGTATGTTTTCATGTGTGTGTGCGTGTGTGTATACGTTTGTATGCGTGTGCGTGCATAAATTAAAAGAGAGAAAAACACACGTCTGTACACAATAAAAACCTGTTTGTTACTTCGTCGCTTGTTGTGGGTAAATAAAAAGCGGCGCGGGGGTTGCAGTTGGGTACGCTTGAGTTGTTGGCTTCTGGCCGTAGTTTTTTTTGTGTGTTGTAAATGCAACAGCAACCACAATTTAGCATTGATTTTAAACACTTTGTTTTGCACTTATAACTCACAATTTAGTTATGCATTTTAGGCACATTTGTGCAGAGCATCTTTGTGCAGCCACTGGACTCACCAAAATTCATAAAAAATGTTCAAATAATGATCAAATTAAGCGAAAAACACGAACTTCTAAACAAGTATACTCTTTACACTCCGGCGGCCATTTTGCTTTGGCTTGTTTGGTATACATCTAGCGATGGCCCTAGCAGCGATACCATTGCACATTGTTATCGAAATTTTACAAAGTTGGCATGCCTTCAACTAACTACAAAATATGTGGTCACATTGTATGTGATGCGATGTATCGATGTTTGCGGCTCAGTCACCCCCGCAAAATAACACGAAAAATGGAAGGTGTAAAGTTATTTACATTAAAATGAAGAATTCTAATCAATAAAGTGCAATAAAGCTGACAACAAATACAAAACATTGTATCCAAAATGGCAACAAAGTAAGTGCATTCAATTAATTAACAACATTTAGAAAGTATGTACAAAAGCTGCGGTGAATTTTTCCTGCTTGGATCCATGTATGCAGGTATTTCGTCTGTGTGTGCGTGTGCGTGGGTGAGCGTGTGTGCGTATGTGTATGTGCCGTGGGTGTATGTGAGGGTATTTTATTGTGTTTGTTTTGAGCTGCAGCTCTTATACTCGCGAACACACACACGCATATTCAAACAAACGACGCGTTATCAAAGTGTAGCCTAACAATAAACTGCTGATAAGCAAATGCAATGTGTATATCAATATTAATGCTCCTACTTTGTGAGAGCATAAAACACAGTGGTACAAGAGTTGTGTAAACATCCTGAATAGTTGGCAATTAGTGAACACTGTATTTAACTTAATTATTTCCATGGAAATACTTTTATCGAACAGGTTCCACATGGTAATAAATAGCATAGATATTTTGATGTGCTAATTTGTGGAACTAAAAACTAGTTTGTCTTAAAAAAATGAAATAAAAGACCTTAGCTGGTATCAGCAAATTAGTATCTCTTGTAGCTTGCCTGACAATGTTCAAAGCGGTAAGTTTGTTTTCGGTTAACAAAATCAGTCAATACCTATTTATTTGTGAACAGTTGCTATCCCTTCTATTTATCAACTTGACGTTGTCGGCGCCTGCCATTTTTTTGCCGCATGTCAATACATTGGATGAAAATTATACTGGTTGGCATCTGGAGCCCCTCGATGACCGTTATTCACTAAAGTAGGTTTCTCGTAATAAAATACGTTTGCCTTAACATTTCTCCTGACCTTGACAATTTCGTCTGATCGCATAGCATTCAGCTGAATGATGCCTCGCGTGTGGAGACCGTGCAGGAGGTTGCCCCCGACGAACTCCAGGTGGATGGGCACATCTATCAATCTTACCCCGCCGAAGAAGCGTCTATTCATGTCAACTACAAAGCAGATCGCAATGGTTATTTTGCCAATTATAAATATGAAACAATCGAGTCTGCGCTTTTAAAACCACAGCATCTGCCCGGATCAGTTCTTAAGGCAACAGTTGGATAAGTACATTGTGCCCTCGAATTTGAGAAGACGAATAATTGGAATAAAAAAAAAAAAAATCTAAAATTAAAAGCCAATTTTGATTCAAATCTCTGAAGTTCCATTGCAAATTTTTAATGCTGTATATCTTACACAACCTTGTCGTCGGTAGTAATTACTTTCAGAGATTATTATGTACTTGACGTTGGCAAATAAAAACCCATCACATGTCAATGTTTAACAAACCCTTGTAATTAATTAATTGTTACTTTTTGTGTGAATTCAGTTATTTCTATTAATAACGGTTCGCTGAGAGGATGCCCGATCGTCAATAGTTTCCAATTTGAATGCTAGTATTTCTTTTGTTAAGTCACATTTTTAATTGATTTATACAAAACTGGTTTCGAGCACCACTTTGGGTCTTTTAAAATTCGAAGCTATCACTCTGACCAACTCAGTTGCCAGTGAGGCTTCTCTAGGTACAAATCTACTAAAAATAAATATGGAAATAGTTTTGAGAGCGGTGAGTTAGAGAAACATTTTAAATGAATCCAATTAAATACTGTATGCATATTTTAGTGGATTCTTGTGTTCTTTGCGAACTTTGTGCTCGTGGCTCCCGCAGCGCTTGTGCCGCGCATCAGCAACGCAAATGGCTTCCAACTGGTGCCGAGCAGTGATCAGTATAGATTAAGGTAATCCTCAGATCAACTCCTAAAACCAGGATTTATTTAAGTAACTCATTTGCTCGCACAGCATTCTGCATCCAGACGGGAAGAGTGCGCGAGAGGAGACTGTCAAAGAGATTGCACCCGGCATCTTGGAGGTGAAGGGTACACTTAATCAGGAATTCGAGAACCAGGGCCATCTTGTCGTCATCTACGAGGCGGGGCCTAATGGATATGTGGCCAAGTATAGCTATAAGGGTGCAGTCGAAGAAGTTCAGATCACAATTCAACTTAGCGCACCAATTCTAAAGTCAACAGTTGGTTAAATTTACGTTCTAATAGTGTTCGATTAAATAAATTCCTAATTTTTTCATATTGACACTGCCCATATTTATTCCTAAAAGTATGCCATACTAATTAAACCAGCAAAGATGCTGTGTGTCGGGGCCGAATTTCAAATTTATTCCAAAATTGAAACTCATTTGATCTTACAAATTAAATGTCATTAAATTGAGCTTTTTATTCGGTCTGTAAATGTCGATAATACTGCGCTCTGTGAAACATGTCATTGGTAGTAATTATTTTTTGAGATAATTATGTACTAGACGTTGTTAAATAAAATTGGCAGCACTCCAATACTTAGAAATTATTGTTTTCTTTTTTGTGCGAATGAACTCAAATTCAAATAATTCAGTTATTTATCTCAATAACGGTTCGCTGAGGGAATCATTAGTCATTAGTTTGCAATAAGAATTAGATTATTTTTGTTGCTAAAACAAAACTTGTTTGTGATCACCACTGGTGGGTCTTTTAAATTTGCGAAGTTGGCACGCTCGCAAACTCAGTTGCCAATGAGACTTCTCTATATACAAATCTACTCAAAACAAACAGCAAAAATAATGTAGCGACCGGTAAGTTAGAGAAATATGTTAAATGAGTGCAATTAAATAATATATCCAAATAAACTCCTATGTTGTGCTACTTATATGACCCCTGCTGTATGTGTACATTTGTATATGTGGCACACAAATTAAAATACCAATGATGCAAGTTGAAGCCAAATTTCACACGCACTTGCACACACACACACACTCAATAGATTTTGGCTTACGAATTGAAGGTCATTTTATAAAGCCTCTCTCTCAATCTCTATCGCTCTCACTCTTGCACTTTCGATAATCGATATTTCTGCGCTCTGTGAGCTTTTCACTTAATTTCTCTGTTATCGATAGCAATTGGCGCTGTTCAGGGGATATTCAAACTGTTAACGCTTGATTTGACTGCGTAAAGTGATATTAGCTGAAGCGTTACGCTGCGCTGCTCTGCTAAATCAACGTCGTAATAAGTGGCGATTTCACCTCGCGTCATCTTCGTCTCCCCGCACCGCTCGAAACGTGAGCAAAATTTGAAACAATGCTGCGCTGCTGTTCGACACCTCATATCATATGTATGTGTTTATTTATCAGCCAGACAGCTGGCAATTCAGTTCAGTTTACTGTTGACAGAGTTATCAACGCGGCAAATTGAGGGAGGCGATAAGCCGCCACGATGCTGCTTTTCGCTTGCTATAGCCAACAATTGCTAGCCTGAAATCAATTTACCCTCTTCCAAAATGTTCAAAGAGTGGCGCAAGACAAGCCACAAACGCTGGCAGCCGCAGCAACAGCAGCGACAACGGAAGCTGCAACGGCAAATGCTCGACAGGTTGCTCTCTCTGGCAGTGACTTTAAAACTGTAATTGATGGTATAATTAATGCGCCCTCAATTTGTTTTTATGGCAGAGAGACGATGATTGTGTTTGTGTACGACACAGAGTGTCTGCAGGACGAGGCAGATGATCCGATTGCCGCTGTGCTGTACTTTCATCCCAGCTGGGTATCGGACACCCAAAAGGTGGCACTCTGTGGCCAGCTAATGGGCACATCGTATTTCCTCAAGGACTGCTTCTTTAAGCCCCGCATTCTGGCGCTGCAGAATGGCAAATTTGTGCTGAAGGAATTTGGACGTTTTGTTTTGGTAAGTTGGCTAAGCTGGCCAAGCATCTTTATTACAGTTATGATTGATTCTGTTTACCTGTAGGCTGTGGGCACAGATCGGAATATTGCTGATCAGCTGCTGGAACACCGTGCGAATCTCTTGAGCTCACTCCTAAAGTTCTTCCATCGCGACTTGCAGTCGCTGCACGATCAGTATGCACAGCCCGCCCAGCAGCACAGTCGAAATCTCAACGAGAAACTGTATCACATATTCGAGACATATCTGCCGATGCTGCAGCGCAACGGTAACACATTCCAGAATGTGCCCAAGCTGCGCATGCCCAAGGTGAGAGTGCACTAAATGCGATCCCAATTAAAGTATTAAATGTAAATTACCGTTTTGAACCACAGACCGCAAGTCACATCTATCTGGAGGCGATACAAACGCTGCAAAGCTGCCAGCAAACTAAGGGCATACTTGGCGGCGCCATACTCTATCACAACAAGTAAGTTGCCAGAGTACAAAACTCTGTTTAAATCAAGCTGATCTTTGTCCTCTTTCTTTCAGAGTGGTTGCCTCCCAGCTGGGCGATGTGGTGACCAAGCAACTAGTGCTGACAGATCCACGGCATGTGCGCACCACCGCCGAGCAGCTGAACATGCAACAGTTTCACATTCCCAATGGCGTGCAGATGCTGGTGGTTTATGTTGATCATCAGCAATATCGCAAATTGGCCGCCGAGGCGCAGCGAGCACAGAATCTCCAGACGACAACAACGCAGCTGGGACAAAGTTCGCTGCCATTTCAGTATGCCAAGCGGAAGCTAAAGCGTGACAAGTCGCTAATCTTTACTCATATACCCGAGGAGGAGCACGCGACGACGACGGATACGCCGGGTAAAGTGGAGCTGCCGACGTCACGGCCAAAGTCGATGCGGCCAACTCATTTGCCACTCCGCTTGAAGAGTCTGCATAGCAAGGATCTGCCGGAATCGGGCATTGCTTCGATTAACTTCGATGAGACCGACTCTTATCCGGAGTTCATTGGCCGCACGAGTGTCTGTAACACGCCAATGACAGAGAATAAGGTGCTTCCGGTGGCAAGTGTCATGTCCATATGCGCCAATCCCGAGGAACAGGAAGCCGATGCAAACAACTCCAATGGGAAGCCAGCGATGGCGTCATCGTCGTCTCGTCGCAACTCGTTAAAGCTGGATGTGGAGAAGTTCTTTCAGAACTTTATCAGTAATCCGCATAAGCAGCTGACGCGTCGCAAATCGTCGGCGGATTTACAGGATGCACTGCGTGCCATATCCAAAAAGTTGGGTCACATCACAGACGGCTTCAAGACGGATGTAAATCGCAATGGCACCGGCACCGGTACTGGCACTGGCAACGGCAACGGAATCGTCGACGCTAGCAGCGAATCCTCACCGGACTATATAGAGAGTGAGGAGCGGATCAGTTCGCGCACCATTAGCGATCCCACCTATCCGGTTTTCAATGCCAACGGTCAGCAGATCTCGCGCAGCCTGTTCCAACAGTTCCTCGAACAGTACCGCAAGCTGTGGGGCGCTGCCAGCGAGCAGGCCACACAGGATGCTGAACTGGCGGCACTTGTTGCCGAATTCAAGGAGTTTAACTTGGAGATCCAGAAGCTTGACGAGCACATGCGACAGCAGGCAGCAACCTCAGCAGAAGCAGCCGACCGCAATCTGAACATAGCAACAGTCAAAACGCCGCTGGACAAACGCTCCATGTGTTTGCCATTGAAGTCAGCCGGTGACAATGTGGACACCACTGTTGGTCAGCGTAGTCGTAATGGTGGAAGTGGAGTTCCCCTAACACCGCTGATGGCCAAGCTCTCGGTGCTGGCGCTGAACGAGGCGACGCCCATTGAGATCCAGACACCGTTGACCAGCAGCAAGGTATTTCCACGTCGCAGATCTCTTAATTGCGAGGATGCTGTCGATGCACTGGCTGCATTCAATGCTCCGCCGCCGCCGCCCGTTTCCTCTGCTCCGGTGGATGGACTGCAACGCACCGAGCTCTATGTGTGCGGACAGCAGAATATGACGTTGCTGCTGCTCATGGAGGAGGGTGCCTCTTTTCAGCAGCCCATTGTGCAAAAGATGGTAATCTATTGTTAGCAATTTGAATCCTCTAGAAATTCTCTCTTATCTTCTGCTTTTCTTTGGCAGTTCGACATTTGCGTCGCAAAATTTCCGCACATGGAATCGCAGTTGAACCAAACACTGAATGTCAATGTGGAGGGCGAT
Source organism: Drosophila kambysellisi (assembly GCA_035042185.1). Classification (NCBI taxonomy): domain Eukaryota; kingdom Metazoa; phylum Arthropoda; class Insecta; order Diptera; family Drosophilidae; genus Drosophila; species Drosophila kambysellisi. The sequence continues at coordinate 10,492,706 of JAWNLS010001251.1, forward strand.
AAGCGAGATGGCAGCAACTATAGCTTCATGTGCATAGATGCCAAGTGGGATGCACTGCAGCGCAACGGGCCATGGAATCCGCTCGAGCTGAGCACACTCGAGAGCATGCACTGCGATATGCAGCAACCAAGCGGACAACTCACCGACTTAATACTGCGGTAAGTCTTTGAAGTAGCTTCCAATTGCGATATGTGAAATGAACTCGATGATTTTTTTCAGATCGCATGACTCGGTGTTTTATGGCTATAAATGCGGACGCACCGAGTTCTTCTACAAGGAGCCCACACATCAGATTAATGGCATACCACCGCCCTCGGATCCCATTGGCAATATACAAATGCGCGCCAAGTCGCGCCTGGAACGCGATCATTCCTACATGCTATTGTAGACGATACAGAATAATCAATTACATACAAAAATACTCGCATGCTTAGCCAAAAATTAAACAAAAAAAAAAAATACGAAGATAAAATACACATATACTGTGTCCAGATGTCAGATATATGTATATGGGGAAAGCAACCCCAATGCCAGTTTTATGCCATCCGTTCTAACTGTAACTTACTTTGCCATCTCAGCCTGTGCTGACACCAGCTGCAATTAACGCAATAAATTCAGAAATTGTTTAATTGCAGCTCGTTTGAGCACAGCATATTTTAAACATAAGCTAAATGTGCAGATTTTAGCCAAATATTATATAAATATTATTTACATTTATTTTGTTCCATTTCGTGTTAAGTACAAATTGTTTAAGTATTTGTTTTAAATTTTACTATATATGTCTATATGTATATGCCCTCCACTGTTGTTTAATTTTAGTTCTGTAACTTTTTTGATTGTATGCCAAAAGAATTTGCAACATTTGCACTGAGACAGTAAAAAATATTTGTTAAATTTGGATTAGAAATTAGCTTTGAAATAATTTCAAAATAATTCTCAGTGCGAACGATATTTATTTACTGTATGAACTTATTTACAGTTCGTTTAGCGCATAGTGCCAATTTATGCAATGCAAAAGCCATCAATGTGTATAGAAATACTTAAATGTATAAATATATTTATATATATATAAATATAAAATGTTTATCGGCGTGTATTTAGAGTTGCCGCCGATGCAGTTTGCGCAGCACTGTGCAACTGCAGCCGCAAAAAAAGCGTGCAATATCCAAACATACAAATGAAATATTTTACGAGTTTATTCGTCGATTTTAGCCCAAATATGAATACAAATAAAGATCATACTTTATACAAATATACAAAACAAATTAAAAGAAAAGAATAATGAAAAGATATCAGATACCGATAAATATTTGGGTATTTGTGTATACGTTTTTAAAAATATCAAAAATAAAAATACTCGTATGTGAAACCTTTATTTTGCTATCACTCAATGACGCATCTTCTCAATTGCATCTTCTGAGAACTTGTTGGACACCATGCGCGATGGTGAGCTAGGCGTGATGCCACTACGTGTCAAGGTTTTTGTGAGAACACAGTGGCACAGTGGTACAAGAGTTGTGTAAAAGGAGATAAAAAAAAAATGTAAAAAATAATTCAATTTTTATTTGTAAGCATTCTGAATGGTTAGAAATTTAATTACAGTGCTCACTCTGTATTCAGCATAAGCATTTCCATGGGAAATTCGAACAGGTTCCACATGGTCATAAATATCATAGCTGTTTTGATGTACTCATTTGTGGAACTAAAAACTAGTTTGTCCTAATAGAACTATGGCGTTAATATAAAAAACCTCACTTTGTATAAACAAATTAGTAGCTTATGTAGCTTGCCTGACAATGTTCAAAGCGGTAAGTTTGTTTTCAGTTAACAAAATCAGTGATTATCAGTTTATTTGTGAACAGTTGCTATCCCTTCTATTTATCAACTTGACGTTGTCGGCGCCTGCCATTTTTTTGCCGCATGTCAATACATTGGATGAAAAATATACTGGTTGGCACCTGGAACCCCTCGATGACCGTTATTCACTAAAGTAGGTTTCTCGTAATAAACTACGTTTGCCTTAACAATTCTCCTGACCTTGACAATTTCGTCTAATCGCATAGCATTCAGCTGAATGATGCCTCGCGTGCGGAGACCGTGCAGGAGGTTGCACCCGACGAGCTTCAGGTGAAAGGGTACATCTATCAATTTTACCCTGCCGAAAAAGCATCTAGTCATATCATCTACACAGCAGATCGTAATGGTTATGTTACCAAATATAATTATGAAACAGTGGAGGCCGCGCTTTTAAGACCATCGCATCTGCCTGCATCAGTTCTTAAGTCAGGAGCTGGATAAGTAGTTTGTGCCCTTGAAAATAAGAAGGCGAATTCCAATTAATGGAAGTTCGAGGTTTCTTTTTTGCTTGTTGTTAATAAATGTAAATATGCTACTAATACTACTAAAATCCGAAGATAATAATAAAAATTATAATCTAAAATTTAATGCCAATTTTGATTAAAAACGATGCAAATTTTGAATGCTGTATAGCTGCATCCACCTGGAAATCTTACACAACCTTGTCGTCGGTAATAACTACTTTCAGAGATAATTATGTACTTGACGTTGGCAAATAAAATTAGTCATCACGTGTTAATGTTTAACAAACGATGATTGTAATTAATTAATTGTTACTTTTTGTATGAGGATGCATGGTCGTCAATAGTTTTCAATTTGAATACTAGTATTTTTGTGTTACTCAGATTAGTCATTGATTGATTCAAAACTGGTTCTGAGCAGCACTTTGGGTTTTTCAAAACTCGAAACTAGCACTCTGACAAACTCAGTTGCCAGTGAGGATTCTCTAGGTACAAATCTACTAAAAATAAAAAGGGAAATAATGTTGAGACCGGTGAGTTAGAGAAAAATGTTGCATGAATCCAATTAAATACTGTATGCAGATATTTAGTGAATTCTTGTGTTCTTTGCCAACTTTGTCGATGCCGAATTTCAAATTTATTCTAAAATTGAAACTACATTTGATCTTACAAATTAAATGGCATTAAGTCGATAATACTGCGCTCTGTAAAACATGTCATTGGTAATAATTATTTTTAGAGATAATTATGTACTTGACGTTGTTAAATAAAATTGGCAGTGTTTTTTTTTTAAAAATGCAGTTTGAGCAGCACTGTGCAACTGCAGCCGCAAATTAGAAAAAAGCGTGCAATATTCAAACATACAAATGAAATATTTTACGAGTTGATTCGGCGATTAAATACAAATAAACAGCATACTTTATATAATATATAATGAAAATATATCGATGAATATCTGAGTATTTGTGTATACGTTTTTAAAATTGTCAAAAATAAAAATACTCGTATGTGAAACCTTTATTTTGCTGTCATTCAATAAAGTATCGAATTGCATCTTGTGAGAAATTGTTGAACACCAATTGCGATGGTGAGTTTGTGCCGGAAAATCACACGATTCTGTGATTTGTGTTTTGTTAACAATTGCTTTATAAATAATTTTCTCTTTTTTTTTCGACTTTCATAAATTATATTTATTCTATTGTCAGGCCTATTCGAGGGGATTCCCGCTAAGAGATTCGACTGTATGGCGAGTGCAGCCGGACGTGATGCCGTTGTGTGGCAAGGTTGGTCGCTACACTAACAAGATGCATTACATGAAGAAGTATTTCTTGAAGCAACTGAAGCGACAGCAGTTCGCCGCTCCCTTCATGGAACCTGTAGACGCGGAGCTGCTAAATGTTCCCACTTACTATACCGTAATAAAGTGTCCGATGGATTTTAGCACCATTAAAAAGAGACTGGACAATAGATACTATCAAACGGTGGATGATCTCATTGACGACGTCAAATTGGTCATTGGCAATTGTTACACCTTCAATCGACCCAAAGCAAACATCTATCGGTACTGTCAGATGCTGGAAACATTTTTGCAGAATGTGCTGGCCAAAATGCCAGATGGTGAGGAGGTACTCTCCACCAAGGGGAAGTGCGCGAAATCCGTATGCATGAATCAGTGCTATCAACGGCTACAGCAGCTGGAGGAAGACACAGAGCTGCTTGAATCGGATGCTCAGCATTTCTTTCACAAAAAGTGGTTAGCTTTGGGTGAGGAGTTGAGCGAGAATAACATCGAGTCGCTGGACACCTTTGATACAAAGCTTTCAAGCTGGCTCAAGCAGTGCCAGGATCAAGCAAATAGCATACAGAAAGCATTCTTTCAGTGCACTGTGACGGAGGAGATGGACACTACTGCTGATGGAAACACAGCTGAGGAACTAGAGATGCACTGTTCGAAGCCAGAATTTAATTGGGAGGATAGTCTGATCGATGCTCTCGGCGACACGAGTATTTGCCTCAAAAAAGATTTGGTCCGAGCACGTTTGCATTACAGGAGCGATAAGCAGACATACAGTAAGATACTGCAGCCGATGTTCGCCAATGCTCAAGTGATCAGTGAAGAGCTTTGTTCCCAGACGAATTTGAGCGACTCCGATGAGGAGGCAGAGGATTCGCAGCAGCATTGCGCCAGCGATTATGAACGTTTGGCAATTCAGCAACGCTACAATCAGCTATCCGCGGAATCGAAGATTGCCATTATCCACATGATTGAGCAGTCTGATATACTGTTTCCGAGTAACAGCGACCAAAAATACAATATTTTGTTTTTTAAACCGGAAACGGTGCATCTCATAATGAAGGCCGTAGATGATGCAGAGCGCGATGAAATCACAGATGTGGGTTATTCAACGACCAAGCCGCAAACAGTCAGCGCTAGCACCGATGCTGGGGAGGAATGCTCTCAACAGCAGCAGCATCAGCAGGAAGTGTCTTCAACCGATTTTCCTTGCTTGTTCGTCGACTATGCTGAGGAATGTGAGCAGGCAGCGGCTGCAACAGATTATCTTTGTCTGCTCGGTGACGAGACAGGGGAAGAATCTGACAAGGAATGCTCCGAGCAGCTGCAGCAGGCAGTAACTCCAATTAAAACTCCTGGTGGATCACAAGACGGATCAGATAGCTTTCTCGATGACATCAAGGATCAAGGCAATATTTGTGTCAATGAAATTTCGTCCACCAACAGTGAAATCAATTGAAACCTATACAAATTGCTGTGTGAAGGATAATCTTAGCAAATAGCACACTTATTATGATTAAATAATTGTTCATTTCAATCGGAATAGCTCATAAATATATACACATAGCTAAAAAATGATTGATTTGATTTATTTTGCATTCACTTCGAGTTTGGTTTTGTATGCAATTTCCATTTCTTGTACTTAATATTAAACTTCACTACAGCTGCTTCATTTTGAGTTCTTATCAAAAAATCAATTTTGTTTGTGTTTTCCTTTGAATGATAATGTGTGTGTGAGTGTTTGAGTGTGTGTGTATGTGTGGGAGCTTAAATCTTCTAAAAAATTGTAAACTTATTGGGTACCACAATGAAATAATTCTCAAGCGTTTTGTTTGTCAATCTATGCGTAATTTTCTATGTTAACAAAATCTAATTGTAAATGTAAGCATATATTAGATAAATCACACAACAATCTTAATCTTTGCTGCACTTTGCACTCTCACTAACTTCGTTGTAGGCGGCTAAAAACTATATGGAGTACATCTATTTTATATATGTAAGTAAATATATGTGTATAGATGTATGTGTATATATAGGTATATGGGAGTGTGTGTAGTATGATTAACATTCTTGCCGTTTCTTCATTTTAGCACATTTTTGACTACTAAGCTTAGTAATTAACCCGTTGTTGCCGTTGATTATATATTTGTGTATAATTGTAATCTCTGACTCGCCACAACCTACTATGCCACAATATGACTATTCTTGTTCAGATCAGTAAGTAATTCGGCATCCAAATCTTCTGCCTCCAGCAAATCGCCATTGAGCGAATGTGGTATGCTTGTGGACAGAACCATGCCGCGTCCACCGCTGTTTGTACCAATCGATATATCATCCGTTGGCGAATTGAGACGACGCTCCCGCTCCCTCACTATATGTGGCGCTTCGTTAAACTCGTCCAGCTCATCCATGCCTGAGAGTGTTACAATTATAGTCAACTGAGTGGCAAACACTAGACTGCTAGTTGGACTCACCTGCATATTTGGTGCCCGCTAGCAGAAGATATTGCCCGGCACGATTGGGCCACAGCAGTCCGGTCATGACACAGTAGGCCATGCAATCAGCGGAATTGGTGATGCCCTGCAGCAGTTTGTAGCGCCACATGGGACTCACTTGCAGCGCCACAATTGCCACAATCGGCAAGTAGATGAACCACACCAAACTGGACGCACCCAAGTGCAATAAAAAGTCCAGCTTCTTGCTCGAATGCTCATACTTCATTGTATTGCGCAGCTCGTACAAAAACCACATCATAAACGAGGTGCTGCTCAGAAATGGGTTAAATTAGAGTCAGCATTAAGAAGGATTTAATTTATGTATCTACCGCAAAATTAAAACAATCCAGCCTGGCCAGGATTGGTATTCATCACTGTCTGATATAATATCCACCTCCGTCTGCAATATGCGAAATATTTATGAATCATATAAATATACTCTTGGCCGTCACTTCAACTTACCCGATCCCAAATGTAGAGAAACACATGGAACGCACAGTAGGGGACCCAAATTGACATCAATGTGATCCAGCCGGTGCGACTGATTTGCTGCCGCGTCACCGCCCAACCCTTGGCCAGCAGCAGTAGGATCAGCATAAATGTGGTGCGACTGAGTATGTCCAGAACGTCACCGGCAGCTTGCATATTCGGCTCACCCTCACCATTCGCTGCGTAGCGGATGAGATGGGCTGTGATCAGAGCCAGACTCACAAACTCGCTGAGCAGACTAAGCGTGAATAGTTTGGTCACTGGATGCTTCTGGTGACGCACCGCATAGATCTGCATGGGCAGCAGCACAATGTAGACCAGCATGAAAATCAAATACATTTCGAGCAGATTTTGCTGATCGTATGGATACTGAAAGGTCAGCGGATGTGCAGCCGAATGGTTTGGATTCACATTCACCAAATTGATGTCATACTGTAGCGTGGCCAGCAGACTGCTGCTCCGATTGCTCAGCCGCGCCAGTTCCTCATGGGCGTGCCAGACGCAGGTGCTGCGATTGCGATAACAGGCAACCAGCGCCACATACCAGAAGCTGAAAAAACAAATAAGAAAAAGTTATTCATAATTCAATTGTTCAATTTTCTTTAAGAGATTATAAGATAAACAAGAAAAAGTTATTCATAATTCAATTGTTCAATTTTGTTTGAGATTATTTTAGCGTACACAAATTAAAATATCAAGTATTTATTCAGACTGAAATGTCAGACTGAAGTCTGCGTTTCCGCTTATTGTTTATGAACTCATCAGTAAATATTGTTTTAAGGCTTATCTGTTAAGTGATAAACAGCTGATAGCTGTGTGCCGCTTACCGTGGCTCCGCCTCCAAGTCAATGACATAGGTGAACTGATGCCCGCCAATGACATTCGAGGGAGCATCCTCGTCGACGCACAGCTGGCCCGATGGGCACGGCACCCGGCGCAGAAAGTCCCGTTTGCCTTGGGGATTACAGTCGGGATCGTAGACGATGTGCTGCAGGCGCGAGAACATACGAGAACAGGCAGTCTCCCGATGGCGATAGCTGCGATTGCTGTAGAAGTCGACGAACATTGACTTGTCGAGGACGACGAGCGTGACGGGTGCACTGTATACGTCCCGTGACGTTACATTGCCATAGATATAGCCATAGGAAGGGAGGCTGCGCGGCGAGGGCGGATCAGCCTTCTGGAAACCGAACTTGGCGAGGAACTGGAAGAAGTCCGCCGTGTGGAATTCGCCGCTGATGTGCGTTGCCGTTGCATGAGGCAGTTGTACCTGCAGTTGCAGGGCCAACACTACGATTAGTAGCAGCCATTGCGTGCGGGACGAGGTGTGAGAGGCGGGGGCGGCTGCTGCTGCTGCGGCTGGAGTTGATGATAAAGATTCTGCGTACTTTGCAGATCTTATCACCAAATTTGCTGTTTTCGCTATTCGATTGCCAGTGTTGCAGTTGTCTAGCGAGGCTGTTGCTGCAGCTGCTGCTTGCGTGGCAGCTAAGGTTGCATTACAATGCCAAGGTGGCGCACTTTTGTGCATTCTGTGCGAATTTGTTGGCTATTTTTGTTTTGTGGAAATTTCCACTTTCCGCTCACTTTTTGCTCTGCTTCTTCTTCTTCTTGCTGCGTTGTTTTCCATACGAGCTGTGGTCACCCTAGGAGTTTAACATTAGCTGTTAAGTCATTCAATAAAGCGCTTAAATCTGCTCCTGGACAAGTGATCAATCAACATTGTTTTCAGTTTTGCTAAGTAAGCTTAATAGAAGCTTTCGAATACATCGCCTTTATAAAAAAAAGAGTTGCAAACAAGGCAGCTGACTTTATAAGCGCACTTTAACAGCTGCTTACTAACTGTTATTTATAAATGTTAACAGAGCAGAGCGCCCAACACGATAGAGGGCGTTTTGTGTGTGGTGAACAAACTGATTTTAAATGCAACATTAACGTCTTTGCTTGTACAAATATAAAAAATCGGGTTGAAAAATTTGCAAACACACATTTCGGTTTTTCTTTTTTCTGAATAGTGCCCACAACAATACACAAAATGCTGAGTTAATATGCGATTATGGAACAATCAAGGTCATCAGTGAGTTGAAGAATGAATTGCTCCCTTTGAAATGGGCGCTTTAACAGAATCACCATCCTTTCCTTTTTCCTTACACGCAATTCAACAATAAATTTCAATAATTCCAAAATTTATGCGGAAAAGAACGATGATGATGCCACTACCCTTTGACGTTTCAAGCAAACGCACTAACTTCAAAGTCTGCAGTGTCAGGAATTAGGTATGTATTGTATATTCACAGCTCGCACTCCACCCCGAATTTATCCAATGCATCCCCTAATCATAAATGTACGACGTACATATATGTATGGGTATACTGCATGCGTCGGTGGCGACAATCCCCACGTGACGTGGATTGTGGTTGCCATTGATGCTAGCAAAACAAAGTCGGAGTTCTGCCAAGGTGCGAAAGAGCTTTGCACGCTGACAATTCCTTTGAGCTTTGATTGTGGCAAAGGGTGGAGTTTTCCCGGTTAGCAGAGGGGCAAAGTATGGTTTTTGATCTCCATTTTTTTTTTTTTTTTTTTTGAATAAAAATATTAAAAAATCTTGCACATTCAAATGTAGATTTTCTATTGTGTGCCCTTCAAACAAGGGTTGTTAAAGTCGGATTTTGTGTGAAGGGATTTGAAATGCGTTAAGTAGTGTTTGTCTTTGCTTTCACTTCTCCTCCTACTGCTGCCCCTTTGTTTGACCTAAATCTTCATTGGAGTTTCTTGCTCATCTGAAATCCATTATTGATGACATGACAGAAAATTTATACGGAAAACTTAACTAGCATTTGCCTTTTGTTGACAATTACAGTTCGGGTTCAGTCATATGTGCGAAAATATGTAACACACAAAACCATGACAAGTGTACGGAATGTGCTCGAGGGCAGCTTGTAAAGTTTAATCGCGCACAGCTGGTTTGCCTCACGAATAGTTGGAACTACCCTATCTGACCCTAATATGAAATAAACAATTGAATGGGCAAAACAAGTTGCCACTACAAATTACTTGGCCCCGAAAACGGATAACAAATATTAAATACGATATACGATGTTGTTGTGCCTCGTAAAAATCGGCAAGGTTTGCAAAAAATAAAGAAAAACACAAGAATCAACTAATTTGTCGATGAATTTCACTGCATGAATGGACAGTCGAAGACTTCAGACATCAGACTTCAGACGTCAGACCTTCAGAACCGGGTTCCAGACGCCGACAGTTGTTCATTGAAATGCCGGGCGACGAGCGTCTGAGCATGGACAATCAATTGATCGGGCATAGGGGTAGGAAGGAAGGAAGGAAGGGGATGGAAATATTAAGGCATATATACATATTTGTACACATGTATCTACTTCGACTTCGATGATTTTTGCAACCTTGGCGCAAAACTGTTTATTGTCTATTTGTAAGAAAAATAAGTTGGTAAATAGAATAATTTTAAGCTTTTTTAAAGATTAGCAAACACTTTTCTTAACTGAATTTGTATTGAATTCGTTAGATTCAAAATATTAATTAACCTTGTCTCCTGGTTTTGAAAATTGTTTTAATTTATGTTGAAAATCTTAAATTTCGAAATTTACCTCACTAAAGTTAAAGTTCAAAATTCATTTGAAACTATTTTAATCGAAAATGTATATATTTTTTGGTAATTTAAGGGTTCAAATAATTGTATACACTTTCTTGATTTCAATTGCAAAACATGCGACGAACAAAGCGTGCCGTAAAATAGTAAACAATTTCCGTAAAGCTTAAGGCACTGCAGCCCAAAAAGAAGCCCACAAGGCCGCCAATATAAACTGTAAAAAATACGTTAAGTTCGTTAAGATACATATAAAAGGAATATATAAAAATAAAGAAAAACGTACCCAAAACATCTGCAAAGGAGAAAAGCACATCGCGACGCAGCTGCATTTTGGGATAATCAATAATGCCCCATTGAAGATTAGCGCCCAAAAACCAGACGCGAGACCTCTGCCAAAGAGAGAGAGAGATATATAGAGAGAGAGAGGCGGAGAAGTGGAAATGGCAACAAGAGAATAAACAGGAGCAACACCAACAGTATAACAACTCAAACTAAACTAAAATTATTATTAAATGTAAAAACTTTCGACGCACACTGCGCGAAAAAAGTGACGTTAAAGAGCAGCTTTTGTGCTGGTCTGTAAGTTGACTACAGCTCCGACTACGGCCGAAGCGGCCCGAACAACAATAATTGCATATTTCAAGGCGTCCGCTTTTGCCGACCAACTTTTGTGCTTATTATTTTTTACGGCTCCGGTCAACAATTTCGATGTTTGTTCAACGGCAACAAAAAAATAAACTACTTCTCTCTCTTTCGCACTCACACGGCCAATGCGATATCCAGGAGCGTTTTAACGAGCGCTAGATGGCGCTTGTGTTGTGCAAACATTTGGAAAGCACATTAAAAAAAAAAAAAACTAAAATTACCCTTAACGTTTAAATTGTTTAAAACGAGTATAATATAGATGTTCTTCTCTTGTTAGCACATTCATTTGCTTAGCCAATAATTAATATGGGGTAACTTTTGTTGCTTGTACTTTTAGTGTTATTGCAATGATTGCGCGACTTACATAGGATTGCACAAAAAAGTTGGAATCATCACAGTTGGCCAGACAATTGCAATTGATTTTATATTTGTCCGACTTCAAGGAGATTATCTCGCCTAAAATGATAAAATTGAAAGTAATTCTAGCCAGGTTCTTTTGGGCAATCATTGTGCATAATCATTTAAGCATAAGTTAAATATTTGATCAAATTCTGGGAACGTTTACTGGCCAGCAGCAACCATTGAAATATGGTCACGTTCAGCGTTCAACGGTAAAATATTTGGTAATGAAATTTTTTTTGCATAATTTCAAATCGAAATTTGAGCCAAAGTCAAATAAATATTTGCATGCAGACTTATCAAAAAAGTAAAAATGCTCACGTTTAATTTTGACCAGGCAACCGATGCCCTCCAAGCCACAAATGGGCAAGCGCCGACCATTGCGCACTGAAAGAGACAAAGAGAGACGTAGATAGAGAGAGAAAGAGAGAGAGAGAGAGATAGATAGTCGTGAAAACTTGAAATGGAACTATTTAAACATTTTATGAGCGAATTTGCGATGTCGACACATAAAAGTTAAATTTAATGGGACCAATTAAGTGCAACAATGTGAAGTGAAGCAAGGATGCGGAGGGGGTTGATGATGGCGCTCCAAACATGATTACAATGGCAACAGAATGATGTTCAGCTTAAAAAATGCATAACTATGATAACTTACAATGATTACGATAAAAGTGTGGCACACAGCCGCAGACGCGCAGGGCGAAGAACATGCGGCATTCGGAGAGGCACAGACCAAAACTGTAAATGGGAACCGTTTGCATTTCCTCCGCTTCGTACTGGTAGCGACACTTGCGCTGCTTCGTGTTGAACCTGCCACAAATTAAATACAGTTCAAATAAGACAACATAAATTAATAGACTATGAATATACAGATATACAAGATATATAAATGGCTTATAATCAGGGAGGGACAGTAATGAATATAGAGTTATATCTTGATTACGCTCTAGCATCCTCATTTGTAAAGATCTCGAGGGCAATTAGCTCGACAGTTGTGTAGTCACTTTCGGGAAACGTATATCGCCGCTTGGATATATTCGGTACGTCGCCAGCGGCGTGAAAGTAAACATCGTAGGCCGTGGACAGATTGATGATCTGGGCGTAGATCTCACCGTCGAGCGGATGCACTGTGACACGATCCCCATGATCCAAGATGCTCCAATCGCCAGTGCGCCAATAGCTATCAGTATGTAATATTATATATAATAATAGCAATATTATAATGGAATACTCTTACTTAAATGTATTGTAGCGAGCCACAAGCGAGTTGACCGTGTGACAAATGCCAAATTCAGTTAGTGTCTCATAGATGAACATTTTGACGGCGGCGCCGCTGCTGATTTCCGGCTCGAATGGCCATTTCAAGTCATAGAGTATATCCAAATATTGGCTGCCCTCGATGCCATAGGACTTGTTTAGCGGCAGAGTTTCCAAGTTGTCATATGTGAGACTGGCAAGTTTAACAATAAATTCCCGGAAATACTCCTTATCCTCCTCATCCTCAAATTCTTCGCTGTGAGCGCTGGCAGGACAAACAAAGGGAACAGATTTCGTTCATATTCATATGCCAAACTTTGCTGCATTCAAATTTAGTTTCTTTTTTTATAATTTAAAAAATTATAGATTAAAGTAAGTTTTTTTTTAAATAGCTTTTGTTTGCCCAAAATTTGTGTAGATAACTTTAAATGAAATTAGAATTTATATTCATATTTTTATTAGCAATAAAATTGTTTGCCAGCACTTAGGCTTAAAATCTATAATTATTTTGTGTCATAGTCTTAACCAATCCCCCAATCAGAGAACCAGTTTAGGTTCTTAAGAAACATGAAATACTTTGAGCAATAGCAAAGTGAATACTCACAGTATATAATCGTCCAGTTTGATATCATCGATCCGCTTATGGGGACACACAGTGAGCGATGGAAAACTAGTATTCCACACCAGCTTATTGCGATCCATTGAAATGACCATGGGCGAGGTCTGGAACCGTTGCCAAATGCGTTGGCTCAGCGAGATGATGCTGAACAGGGCTACGCAGATAAACGCAAACCAGAGCACGCTAAAAAAAAATATCCACAAAATGATATATGAAGCTATATGAATTTTTTTTGATATTTTTTGTATACATTCTGGCAACGCACATAAAAATCTATTGCGTGTAAATTTTTGTAAGCATCAGGCGAAATATGCGCGACACAAGAATTATGGCCAAGTTGGCAGGAAGAGTCAATGAACGGCAGAAGAGGCAGACAATCGTATTGCAACCCTTTTTGTTCGAGGCGCCCCATTTTTATTTTATTTGCTGCTGCAAGTGCGACAACAGCCAAAATAGAGGAAGACAACGCACACAAACAGAGAGAGATAGAGATAGATAGAGAGAGAGAGCAATAGCTAGAGACAGTGGAGCGGGGAGGGAGAGGGAGACAGAGTAGCCATAACAAGTCTGACAAAAGCCGACAAATCCTCGAGGAATCTCCCTTTCCGAGTGTCATACCGCACAATGATGACATTTTGACGCCAGCAATGGCTCATAAAGCCTTCAACGCTGTCAGCGCACACCCACTCACACACACTCTCACACACACACACACACATTGATGGGGTTTAGGTCTGGGCATTTCATTGCTGTAACAGCTACTTGGCTTTTAATTTTCAAAAATTTCGCTTCAAAAATGTTGAGCACTTTCCGCTTCTGCACCGAATTATTTCTAATTTCAAATAGTCACCGCTCTGTAAAGTTTGTCAGCTATTTTCGGCTTTAATATACCCCTGATTAATAATGGAAAGGGTATGCTGATACTGATGTAACTTTAAATTATTTGTATTCATATAAATATTGAAATAATAACTTTTTTTTATTTCTTCCATTGGTAAAAAGCGGCTAATCATGGTTAGAGAAAAGGAATTCACTTGTGAAACATTTTTAAAACTGAAAATTTATTGTACATTTTTGTCTACTTAAGTGCGTGGTATCTTCTAGTCGAGCACCATGAGGAATGCTCAAAAAACGCTTTGTTTTTATGAGGAAACTTGGAATGCTCGCTGCGTTTGCTATTTCTACTACAGACTGATTTCCAAAATGTCTGCCCGCAAAAATTCTTTTTAAATCATACATATGAAGAAATATATATATATATATATATATATACATATATGAATACACATCTGTCTGCCTCGACGCATCTGTCTGCCTGTCAGTCAGTCTGTCTGTCTGTCTGACATTTGCTTTGTTTCATCATCTCTTAGCACTCATATGAATACACTATTTGCGTGAATAAAGCTCAGTGGTGCATGTGGATGTTCTAATAAATGATATATGTATGTATATCCTCAAGAATGAATGACTTGGAATTCCATTATTATGAATTCTTACACCAAATGCAGACTTTTCATCTTATTTGTCAGGCATACAAACTAAGAGTTGTCGCTACCAATGCAACCCATAACTCACTACATCTCCAATACTTTGGTATTTGCTGCCACTCGTCACATTTGCAATCCATTCCAAAAATCATTCGCATTGCAAATGCAATTGTAGTTTGCGCTTCTGATTCTGGCAGTGGATGTTGTGGTTCCTCTCGCCATCTCCTTCCAAATGGCCACTTACCTGCAGTTGCCATATCAACGTTCCCACATGTCAGCGACACAGACCAAAACGATTTTTAAGCATATTTCATACGAAATATTTGTACTCCTAACTAGAGTCGGTTGAAGGATGATTAAATCAAAGATGACTTTGTATACCCTTCCAAAGGATGTTTTGAAATTCTGCCTAATATCAAAATTTTATAGTTGAAGATGGTTCAGAATAAGCAAGTTAAGGCAATGAAGTGGCTAGAGTTAAATGCCAAAAATATGTTTATGGTGCTATGGATAAAATAAAAGTATTGTTGACAATGCCAACAACACGCGGTGTTCCCAAGCGGTCCCCCATCTAAGTACTAACCGCGCCCGACGCTGCTTAATTTCGGTGATCGGACGAGAACCGATGTATTCAGCGTAGTATGGTCGTTGGCGAAAGTCGATTGCTAAGAGTTCGAACTTGTATAAGACACTTTGAAAGATATTTATAGAAAATCGATAATTTCAACATATACCAAAAATGTATAGAAGAAGCTAGTAGTATAGATTAATTGGATCAGAATGAGCAAGTTAAGGCAATGAAGTGGCTAGAGTTAAATGCCAAAAATATGTTTATGGTGCTAGGGATAAAAAAAAGTATTGTTGACAATGCCAACAACACGCGGTGTTCCCAAGCGGTCCCCCATCTAAGTACTAACCGCGCCCGACGCTGCTTAATTTCGGTGATCGGACGAGAACCGATGTATTCAGCGTAGTATGGTCGTTGGCGAAAGTCGATTGCTAAGAGTTCGAACTTGTATAAGACACTTTGAAAGATATTTATAGAAAATCGATAATTTCAACATATACCAAAAATGTATAGAAGAAGCTAGTAGTATAGATTAATTGGATCAGAATGAGCAAGTTAAGGCAATGAAGTGGCTAGAGTTAAATGCCAAAAATATGTTTATGGTGCTAGGGATAAAAAAAAGTATTGTTGACAATGCCAACAACACGCGGTGTTCCCAAGCGGTCCCCCATCTAAGTACTAACCGCGCCCGACGCTGCTTAATTTCGGTGATCGGACGAGAACCGATGTATTCAGCGTAGTATGGTCGTTGGCGAAAGTCGATTGCTAAGAGTTCGAATTAGTATAAGACACTTTGAAAGATATTTATAGAAAATCGATAGCCTCAACATATACCAAAAATGTATAGAAGAAGCTAGTAGTATAGATTAAATGGATCAGAATGAGCAAGTTAGGGTAATGAAGTGGCTAGAATTAAATGGGAACAATATATTTTTGGTGCTAGGGATAAAAAAAAGTATTGTTGACAATGCCAACAACACGCGGTGTTCCCAAGCGGTCCCCCATCTAAGTACTAACCGCGCCCGACGCTGCTTAATTTCGGTGATCGGACGAGAACCGATGTATTCAGCGTAGTATGGTCGTTGGCGAAAGTCGATTGCTAAGAGTTCGAATTAGTATAAGACACTTTGAAAGATATTTATAGAAAATCGATAGCCTCAACATATACCAAAAATGTATAGAAGAAGCTAGTAGTATAGATTAAATGGATCAGAATGAGCAAGTTAAGGTAATGAAGTGGCTAGAATTAAATGGGAACAATATATTTTTGGTGCTAGGGATAAAAAAAAGTATTGTTGACAATGCCAACAACACGCGGTGTTCCCAAGCGGTCCCCCATCTAAGTACTAACCGCGCCCGACGCTGCTTAATTTCGGTGATCGGACGAGAACCGATGTATTCAGCGTAGTATGGTCGTTGGCGAAAGTCGATTGCTAAGAGTTCGAATTAGTATAAGACACTTTGAAAGATATTTATAGAAAATCGATAGCCTCAACATATACCAAAAATGTATAGAAGAAGCTAGTAGTATAGATTAAATGGATCAGAATGAGCAAGTTAGGGTAATGAAGTGGCTAGAATTAAATGGGAACAATATATTTTTGGTGCTAGGGATAAAAAAAAGTATTGTTGACAATGCCAACAACACGCGGTGTTCCCAAGCGGTCCCCCATCTAAGTACTAACCGCGCCCGACGCTGCTTAATTTCGGTGATCGGACGAGAACCGATGTATTCAGCGTAGTATGGTCGTTGGCGAAAGTCGACTGCTAAGAGTTCGAACTTGTAGAAGACACTTTGAAAGATATTTATAGAAAGTCGATAGCCTCAACATATACCAAAAATGTATAGAAGAAGCTAGTGGTATAGATTAATTGGATCAGAATGAGCAAGTTAAGGTAATGAAGTGGCTAGAAGTAAATGGGAACAATATATTTTTGGTGCTAGGGATAAAAAAAAGTATTGTTGACAATGCCAACAACACGCGGTGTTCCCAAGCGGTCCCCCATCTAAGTACTAACCGCGCCCGACGCTGCTTAATTTCGGTGATCGGACGAGAACCGATGTATTCAGCGTAGTATGGTCGTTGGCGAAAGTCGACTGCTAAGAGTTCGAACTTGTAGAAGACACTTTGAAAGATATTTATAGAAAATCGATAGCCTCAACATATACCAAAAATGTATAGAAGAAGCTAGTAGTATAGATTAAATGGATCAGAATGAGCAAGTTAGGGTAATGAAGTGGCTAGAATTAAATGGGAACAATATATTTTTGGTGCTAGGGATAAAAAAAAGTATTGTTGACAATGCCAACAACACGCGGTGTTCCCAAGCGGTCCCCCATCTAAGTACTAACCGCGCCCGACGCTGCTTAATTTCGGTGATCGGACGAGAACCGATGTATTCAGCGTAGTATGGTCGTTGGCGAAAGTCGACTGCTAAGAGTTCGAACTTGTAGAAGACACTTTGAAAGATATTTATAGAAAGTCGATAGCCTCAACATATATCAAAAATGTATAGAAGAAGCTAGTGGTATAGATTAATTGGATCAGAATGAGCAAGTTAAGGTAATGAAGTGGCTAGAATTAAATGGGAACAATATATTTTTGGTGCTAGGGATAAAAAAAAGTATTGTTGACAATGCCAACAACACGCGGTGTTCCCAAGCGGTCCCCCATCTAAGTACTAACCGCGCCCGACGCTGCTTAATTTCGGTGATCGGACGAGAACCGATGTATTCAGCGTAGTATGGTCGTTGGCGAAAGTCGATTGCTAAGAGTTCGAATTAGTATAAGACACTTTGAAAGATATTTATAGAAAATCGATAGCCTCAACATATACTATAAATGTATAGAAGAAGCTAGTAGTATAGATTAATTGGATCAGAATGAGCAAGTTAAGGTAATGAAGTGGCTAGAATTAAATGGGAACAATGTATTTTTGGTGCTAGGGATAAAAAAAAGTATTGTTGACAATGCCAACAACACGCGGTGTTCCCAAGCGGTCCCCCATCTAAGTACTAACCGCGCCCGACGCTGCTTAATTTCGGTGATCGGACGAGAACCGATGTATTCAGCGTAGTATGGTCGTTGGCGAAAGTCGACTGCTAAGAGTTCGAACTTGTAGAAGACACTTTGAAAGATATTTATAGAAAATCGATAGCCTCAACATATACCAAAAATGTATAGAAGAAGCTAGTAGTATAGATTAAATGGATCAGAATGAGCAAGTTAAGGTAATGAAGTGGCTAGAATTAAATGGGAACAATATATTTTTGGTGCTAGGGATAAAAAAAAGTATTGTTGACAATGCCAACAACACGCGGTGTTCCCAAGCGGTCCCCCATCTAAGTACTAACCGCGCCCGACGCTGCTTAATTTCGGTGATCGGACGAGAACCGATGTATTCAGCGTAGTATGGTCGTTGGCGAAAGCGGACTGCTCAGAGTTCGAATTGGTATAAGACACTTTGAAAGATATTTATTGAAAATTCAAGTCTTTGAATTTGTAGAGTTTAAAATTAATTTGAATGATTTCCTTGACTATGGCTGCAGAGTGTTGAATTGTCGGTTCGCTTGTTGTTATTTGTCATTGTAAATCACATTTGAGTTTTATCTATTTTTTTTGTGGCAAATAAATCAATGTGAAGTGCAGGAATAAAAATGGGCATAAATAAACAAAATTGTAGGCAGCACAAATCATTTGGCTAAGAGTTGGGGTAGTGTATTAATTAGAGCCGGGCGTTGCGTGCTGCACACAAAGCCCCCTTTACCACCTGTCATTTCTGTACCAGAACTAACAAAAATTGTAATGGAGCTTGCCGTGCAGAAATCTGGATTGGGGTAGAAAGTGTGTCTGGCGTGCTGGTGGGTTGTGTTATCCACTAATTAACCCTCAGCTGCTGGCTGATTGTGGTCCATTTTTGTTATGCTGACAGTTCCCACATGCCCCCGTGAATGTCAGCCTTCTCACTTGGAGTGGAGTGTGTTACCCATGTAAGCCTTGCCAGACATTCCGTGTAATCCTGTTTGTCATGTCATGTCAGTTTTCAGGATTTATTGCGCTGTCGCTTTACTCTGCACCAAATACAAATTCCACCAGCCAAAATATTACTTTCACCCCCCGCCCCGAGAAAGATGTAGAAAAATTTATTTTTAGAGAAAGAGAAAGGAAGACGAAGTGAGAGAGTGACCCTATATGGGCACGCACATCCGTTTTGGGCCTGTGGCATATGGTAGCGATATCGGAATTATAATCTTTGCATTGCACGTGCGAGCGCTTTAGAACATTTTAAGTCCTTGACTTATAGTTTTGTGTCGTTTAGTTTGTATTTTCTTGCCGGAAAATGGAAAGCTAAAGCGAAAGTTAACCAGATCGAAAGTTTTAGTTGTAATTGAGGCTTGTGAGGCCGTAATAAGGCTTTAGTTTAATTTAGTTTAAAAGTTAATTGGATGAAAGTAATTGCCTTACGAAAGAGAGAGAAAGAGAGAGAGACAGAGAGAGAGAGAGAGCGAAGAGTGCGTGGAAAAACCATAAATACTTAAAGGAAAACAAACTGTGTTGTTGTGAGGGCAATTATAAAAACAAATAATATTTATTTATGACTCAGAAAGTTTTCTTAGACAAATGAAAACGCTAACAAACTCATTTAAATATTTAAATTAAATATGAAACCAACTAACTAAACTGGTTAGGTTTGACAAAAGCCAAAAATGTACTTAAATATTTAATCCAAATATTATCAAATAAAAGAAAGTAACAAAATTCTCTTAAATATTTCATTTAAATATTAAATCAACTAAATAAACTGAATAAAGCTTTACGCGCTTTGTATGAAAAATAAACAAAACTTGCCAACTAACTTTATGTTAAGCAAATTAAACAAATAAAGAACATTTTATAAGTGTTTAATTTAATTAGTATATTAAAAAATGTATTTTATAATCGGTATTTCCTGTACCTGTTAATAAGGTTCTATTGAGATAAATAGTTTAGATACATACATAAATTCAGTGCCACTTTACTAATTCATGATGACTCATTCGGACTTCCAAAGCATCATCATTTCCCATTACAAAAAAAAAAAAAAACAGAAGCAATCAATTGTTGCTGCATTGCGGCTGGAACAGCAGGAGATTCAGATGATTCAGTTGATTTATTGCCTGCCATTCCAAACTTATATTTACCCATCGAAGCGAAAACTTACCGTTCGACAAAGTTCAAGCCAAATTTGGCTAAATATACGAATCCGTGAATGGATGAGCCCTGCAGAAACTCGACAATGAATGCATGTGCCTTGGCCAGGCAGGCCAAACGGTCTTTACGGCATACAAGATCATGATCATGCTCGTCCGGCTTTGCTTCGTCCGTTGTCGGCCTGGTCAGCTTAGGTGGCTGCCACAGCGGCGGACGTCGAAAGCTGCGCACGCTGCATGGCTTACGTCGCTTAATGGGGTCCACCTGCTCATCGTTAGCATCATGATATGCGGTTCTTGGTCTCGTTGCTTGACTTTCCGCCGGGAGATTATCCGCTTGCTTTTGAGCGGAGCCCGGAAAAAGCAACAAGCCAGGTCCGATTTTAGAACGCGACTCGATTGATATCCTTTTTGGGTGTCCTTGTGGCAGCAGCGATGCGGTCGATGCTGTTCGCGGCATGGCTCTTCCTTCGAAGCTGGTCATCGTTGTTGTTGTTGGTGTTTCACTTTCCGATTGCGTATTTAAATTGAATTTGTTTCTGAAATTGGGTGTTATTAATTGATAAGTTATTATCGGACAACTATATTTGAATAAAAGAAGTTAGTGATATATCTACTATAACTACTGATGTGTATAAACCGTATGCATTCTGGCAAATCAATCAAACACGATTTAAGTAATATCAGTGGGGAATAACAGTAATAATAATTAGGGATGAGAGAATCTTCTTAAAAGATAATATATAATAATATTCATTCTTTTAAATTTATCTGGCACTTTTTTTAACTCACATGTTCATCAGATTATTTGCAACTCATATTTCTGTTTTTCTGTGTATTCTCTTTATCGCATTAAGAGTTTATTATTTTATTCTCGAAGCTTTTCATTCACCCCTGATTAAACATAAATATGTCGTTTTAAATATGTTTTTCTGTCGTTATGAAACTGCAACAATAAATCATTATAGCATTTTTAATGCCATGTATATTATGCCACTACATATGTGTGATTTTCTCTGTGTGTGTGTGTCAGTGTGTTTGTATTTTGATTAAGACCTCGAAATGACAGGGGGATAAAAGGACTGCAGCCAGCAGGATGTGCACATATAAAAATAAACCTCAACTGAGATCTCCCATCACAAATGAGGCATTAAAGTTGCCCTTAATTCGGTTAAGATTACATTTACTTATCTGGTGCAGCTGCCACAGCTGCCGCATATGCATCAATGGGTGGAGCTTTAAGTGCAGCATAATTATACGGTAATTGGATACCATATGATTGAAAAGTCATATGAAAATCTGTTTAAAAAAGCAGGCCGGCAAATATACTTCGTAAGTAAATTGACACTTCACGTCAATTTGGCTCAGTGTGAAATAAATATTCTCCACAATAGAAATTTAATTTCTGTCTTGAAAGAAAATAGAAAATCGAAAAAAAAAATAGTTTTAATAAATTGAAACCCGTGGAAAATGTCTGAGGCTGATCACAGGTTGTACTTGTGCAGCAACTGCTATCGCCGTTGCCTGTGGGGGGAGCTGTCCAAAGCGGAGCATCGTTGCCATTATTGCCGCCTGCCGCTCCTTGGATGCGTCATTTGTGACCGGAAGTTCGAGCCACGCAAACAGTCGCAGCTCTATTGCAAGCGTTGTGATTTCCATGTGGTCAAAGAAGTGCCGGACTCGCCGCCGCCTGACTTGGGTTTGTCACTGGAGCTGGATACGGATACGGAGTCAGAGTTGGAGTCAGAGCCGGAACCGGAACGCTTCGGATCACCGCGCAAACGTTCGATGGCCGAACGCTGCCGGGAGTTCAGAATGGCAGCTGGCATCAATAATGGCTATTTTGACTGACAATTGTGTTCCAAAGAATCCCATTGGGCTACTCTCAATAAAGAGCATAAGTAGCAACTACTGCTGTGTGGCATGTGTTCGAGCGTACGCTCCATTTGGGCCAACTTACATGAGACAAATAAAAGGGGGCATTAAGTTGTACAACAAACCAACTTATTATAATCAGTTTGCAGTCGCCCCACCTTGGGGTCAGTCCTGTGTATCGATGAGGCTGGTGACTGGCAAATGGTTTCTGCGTCCTTAAAATGGATTAAAATTTCATTTAAATTTGCATTTAAATGAGCGCAGCGCACTCAAAGTAAATGTAACCATTTCCACCCCGCATCTCCCGTCCACACACCCCCTTTCTCGCACAGTACAAAGGGCTGTCGCAGACCCGCTGTCAGAAATGGTCGCAGACGCAGATCCCAGCTGC
This sequence comes from Drosophila kambysellisi, assembly GCA_035042185.1. NCBI lineage: Eukaryota > Metazoa > Arthropoda > Insecta > Diptera > Drosophilidae > Drosophila > Drosophila kambysellisi. The sequence continues at coordinate 10,515,362 of JAWNLS010001251.1, forward strand.
CGTAGTCCAGACTTCCACTCCAAACAGTTGCCATCCGGACGTGGACTTCGCGCATTAAAAGTGTGTGTGTGTGTGTGTGTGTGTTTGTGAGTGTGTGTTGGTGTCGGTGTTGTTTTTTAATGTATTTTTTGTGTTGTTATTGCAACTTGGTCATTCTGCTGGCAGTTGCAGCTCAGTTGATTACCTTTGCCAGCTGATATGGGCAGCCCGTGGGCGTGGGCCGAGCTTAAGCGAGCGATCTGCTACTGCATTTTAATGGGCATTATTTAAATATGTATATTTTACAATTAAATAAACGATTTTTATGCTCTTATGGCGTACAGTTCCTCCTTCAGCTGTGCATAAATATATATATATATATATATTTATATCCTTTCTGGCGGCTTTCGAGTTCTTTCCCTGCAGCTCATGTTTGCTTGTGCATTTTCTGCTTTGCGTGTTAATTAAATTGCAAGCTGCCTAAAGGACATTTTAATTGGCCTTCACTTTGTGGGCCAATCAGTTTCGTTTCGTTTCGACTCTTTTTTTTTTTTGGCCCTTACCTTTTTATGTCAGCGTACTGTCTTTAACATGAAACTCCTTCAGCTTTATGCATTCAATAAATTCTTGATATAATCGAAGTGTTTCGAAAGCGTTGTCATGTTTGTCCTTCCAACTAATATGAAAGGATAACAAAGGAATGCTATTCTGGCTTGTTCCGTCCGGTTGTCTGTTTTTGGCGAAATAACAAATTTTCCAATTTGTTTCTTGATTTATTTTCACGCCAATTTCTTGGCGTTCGCCTCCGACTGCTCCTCCTCCGGCTGCTGTGCTCTGACATTTTGTTTATTTATTTGGTTTCATGTTTTGTCTGTCGTCGTTTGCCTCAGCTTATTTCTCCGCCTTGCCGTCGTTTGAGGGAAATCACGAATGAATGAATGACTGCCCCGGCAACCGCCATGAATATTCATGGGCCATGCCGCTACAAACACAACAGTGGCTCTAGCAACAACAACCACAACAACAACAAATACAGAGTACACTAACAACAACAACAACAACAAGAGCACACAGCTAAATCAGCTTGCATTTCCGCTCTATGCTCCAACAATTTGCAGCGCCATTTTGTTGTCCACAGCAGCAGCTGCAGCCGCGCATCGTGGCTTGTATACTCTTTACTAGCGGGGTACTTTAAATTTGTCAATGTGTTTGTGACCCTATTGAAATTTTACTGCTTAAGATGCTTTAGTTATAGAAATAATAAATTGTAGAGCTGAAAGAGTGTTTTTAAAACATACAATTCTACCTCAATCATTATTTATTTATTTCCCTTGAACAACATTGTTAAGCAATTTTTTTTATAATCCATTATATTCCAAATTTATTCAAAGATTAAATTAATAGGAATATAAATACATCTAGCAATTATTTTTAACAGCGTTACACAAAATATAGTTCACAAAATATTAGAACTTACTCAATTTGAATTGGCTTTTAATTCACTTTAAGTTGTAATTTGAAAAATAATTTGTAATAGTTTTCTCTATTTTGCAAATAAGCAAAGAGAGTTAAAAATATTTGTAGAGTTATGTCATAAGCATGTTAGCCACAATTAAACTTTATTTAATCTAATAAATTCATTTAATCACTTTCACATTTTTACAATTCCATATCTAAGCTCAGACACTTTCAGTAAGGGTATTCAAAGTTCGTTTTTGTCTTGTTCTCGTTCGTTGGGGTTTCGATGTGCGCAGCTGTTTCTTGGTGAGATGCTGCAAATTGCTTGGTTGCTTGTTGTGCCTTTCTTTGCCATTGTTTTAGTGAACATTTTGTGGTTGGTATGTGTGTGTGTTTATTTAGTTGTGTGTGTGTGTGCGTGTGTGTGTGCAACAGTTTCTTGTGAGCAACACAAACGTAGGCATTGCCTTGCCTTTGTATCGAACAGGAAATTTAATTAAGAGCGCTTTGTTGCCGATTTCAAATGCTGGAAATATATAGTATGGTCGCAACTATAGTAGAGACCACAACTTACAGCTTACTTAGTGCCACTGCCACTGCCACTGCAACTGGTTACTGCCACTGTTGAATTTTAACTGCCACTTGCTGTACTTATCCCTCTCGGCTGTGCTAACGAACTGTGACTGTAATCATGCCCCTGCTGCACTTGACTTTAGTACATTTTTGGCTGTTGTGATTTTTAGAAACCGCCACCTCCTCTTCGCCCCCGTCCGTCCGGCCGTCGTGAGAAACTTGTCAGCTGCTGCTGTTGCTGGCCGTGTCCTGGAGTCGCGTTGATTGCTCCGGCACAATCCAAATGGCATTTTGTCTAGTGGCACACACACGTAACCCTGATTGCGATTGCGATTGCGATGCTTGCCTGTTCCAACAAAAGCACCAGTTCAGAATCTATTGATTTCCAAGCGCTAATTACTAACGTTTTTGGAGTGGCCACTGTACTATGAGCGGTCAAGGCAGTGGTCCTCGTAATTGTTGCTCTCAGATAGGATCGGTTCAGTGTCCAGCTGCAGTCGAACCACGATTTGGGGGCTGTGTTGCCTAATGTATCTCTCTCTCCTTCTATCTCTCTCTCTCTCTCTCTCTCTCTCTATCTATTATAAATGACTGAATCCTATGGCATCAAAAGATTAATTAATTTATTTTTTATATAAACTAAAATAAATTTATATACGCATAAAATAATTACTTCCAATAATACGCTATTTAAGAATATTTCTTTTAAAGAAAACCCTCTACTTTACAGAGACTATACTAAACACTAAACTGGACACATTTACCATTAGTTATCTATTCGCCAAAAACAAAGAGTATCCAATAACAAGTAACACTGAGAAAGTAGGTTAGGTCAATCGGGAAAGGGTCAAACAGATACGTGGACTTGCTCCTCCCAGTAATTGATTTAGGTGTGATTTCAAATGTTGAGCATTTCGTTATTTGTAGTTGGCTCAAGGCTTCTTTTAGTTGATAATATGCTATTCAGTGTATATAGGGAAAATTAAATCTAATTATTAACACCAATTAACCCATATCCAAAGGCAACAATCAACACTCGTCAACATATACATAAAAAATAACTAAAAAATAGATAAGCGCAGCAAACAGAATTTTAATGCTCAACTTTGTCTAAAGCAAAAAAAAAATTGGTGGAAAATTTCTCTTTGCCTTTTGGCCAAATTGTGCAAACTTTGTAGACCATTCCATTAGAGGAGTCGTCCTTGCTACCACCACGCCTGTCAAGCGTGGAAGCTACAGATTCCGTTCCCTGCACAACTCTTGCTCCTTGCCACCCCGCTAAGTAATCTTTGATTTTGCATGCGCTGCTTGAATAGATTCTGTATCTGGAGACCCCATCGGTTGTGGCCAGCATTGGGGCACTGCAGCTGTATAAATTTTACATTTGTTTCCTTTCAATTTAACAATGTGTACTTTTCGTATTGTTTTGCTTCACGTTGGTGGTTGGGGGAATGGAGGAAGGGGCTGGTTGGCAGCCATTTTTCACGCGACTCGAGCAATAGCTGCCAGCTCATTACATCGCCGGATTTCGCAATATTTATGATTAGCAATTTATTATTCATCATTTTCGATTTGTGCAAACAAAGCGCAAAAAATAACTCAAGCATCCAACGAAAATCGAATGAAAATTCCCTAACAATGTCCGGGTGCGAGATGCATGGATGGATGGAGGGCGATGAAGTGGGCGGACGGAGTGGGTTCTTGGGTTGTCCCGCCATTAACTTGCACTTAATTTGATTAACCGAAAGCCGATGTTTACATGCGCTGCATGCAGCAGCAGCAAATCTATCAAAATTGTGTAGCATACTGGATAGAACTGAGATGTGGGTGGAACAAGGTTGGGGGGCAGGGGTTGGACTGGAGTTGTGTGCTTTGTGAGAATTGATGGCTGCAGTGGATGCTTTGAGCTGTAACAGCAAGCTTAGTGGGTGATTTGTGTAAATTATTTATGGTATTTACGCCAACAGCAATCTTTATATATGTACATTTGTAAATAGGCGTGAGGATATTTTTTAGGCACACAAAACCGGAAAAAAGGGAAAATCTTAAAGAATTTTGTTATACAAAATGTGTAGCTTTAATCAACTTTAAATGTGACAATCACAAAATACATTCACTTCATATATATATATACACATATATACATATGTATATATATATATGCAATCAATTTAGGTCAATTTATTTTCCGCAAAATAATTAAGTGTTAATAAAATCCATCAGTGATGGGATTGTTTCGAATCCGAGGCAGGATTCGCGCTGCTAAGTAAGCAATAAATTTTGTGGCTGCCAATATTGGAATACATTTGTTGGCGACACTTTGAATTGAATTTAAATATTTGCAATTATATTGAAATGCTAATGTGAAGTGTGCGAATGCGAATGGGAAGGCAACCCCTCCTCAGTGTGTGTCTGTCTGTCTGTCTGCTGTTTACACATGCCAATAAATTTTGGCACAAGCGAGCTTTCGACGGCATTTTACATATACTTATGTACTTATATATATATATACATTATATATATATATACATATATATATTCGTTTAGCACTTACGAGCGTATTATAATGGAATGGAATCCACTTGAAAATAGAGCAATATCCACTTGCATATGTCGCGCGGACACATTTTAAGAATGAGTCGACGCCATAAATATTATTGATGGGAGGCAGGGGCAATGCCACGCCCACCCATTGCCGCCCCATTCAGCGACACAGACGATGATTGCGGCAAGCGGATGTAAAACCTTGGCAATGACAGTTTTCGGGGCCCGTCTGTTATGCAAATGTTGGCGTATGCCACAGTCTGTACTCGTAGTTTGTCTGCCTCACTGCACATATGTGTGTGTGTGTGTGTGTGTTTGTGTGTGTGTGTGTGTGTGTGTAGCCGCCTGTTTATATGCAAATCTTATATATTTCGGTCTCGGCTGTCTTCGTTTTTTCTTTTATATCCGCTGCAACGCCGCCTGTTTTATTTTCTTGCATTAAATTAACATCAATAAAATGTGTCGTTTGTATTTTTCGAGTGTGTCCTGATGTCCTGCATCGATGTGTCCTCATCGCTATCCTCATCCTATCCCCTGGCTGCACTTGTCTGCCCATAATTTGTAGCTAATGCCAACATGTGCTGTGATTTGTCCACGCTCGACATTTACCCCGAGGGGGGGCAGCCCACTTAACATAGACATATTCCATTCAATGACATTTTTACTTTTAAGACATTTGCATGAACCAGTTAGGGAAGTTGGCTAAGTAGAAAACACAGACTGTGTATATTCTATTGGTCAGATTGAACAAAGCTAATCAAGTTGTAAGCAATGTCGAATTGATACAATCCGTGATCAACAAATACTTCCAAGTAGCACTAGAAATTCACAAATAATATGAGATTATAGCTTAATCCAGATCCCAATCGAATATTAAAAATACAATAATAATATGCAAGTTTCCAAGTGGAATGTGCCCTGTTAATTGCATCTATACAAAAGATATAGATGAAAAAATGTGTTCAATTCAATTGCATATGTAATAAAAATGAAATAGAAACTAAACTAAAGTTAGGCGACTCTTGTGTGGTTGAGGTTGAACATTCAATAATAAACAAACAATAATAAACATGGCTATGCAGTATTAATATTTATGCACAAATATTGAAAGGGCAGCGGCAAGGGTAAATAATGGCAAGGAGGAAGGAAGTGGTCCAAAGGGCGGCTCGGAAATGCTCGTATATCTAAGTGAAATGCTAAAAGATTGATGACTTTGCGTCTTTGTATGCTTTGCTGTATTCTCGACTCTCTCTACCAATACATGTGCCTGTGTGTGTGTGTGTGTGTTTGTGCCACGTTTATAAGAATTTATGGCAATGAATGCTAAGGCAGCGCTGCGAATACGCAATATTTATATTTATGTATTATGAATCAATGCGTGTGGCGTGTAAGAGCAGCGTGCAACAGAGCAGCAACACTAACAAATTTCGGGCTGTGGGGCGTGTCAGTTTGGCATAAAAAAGTGTATACAATATATGTATGTATGTGGCATAAAAGATGCACACTAAAACAAAAGGATAACAATAACTTCTCGACCGGGGCGGGTAAAGTAAGCTGGGGTCTGTGGGGGCGGATTATGCTTGAGTCTGCTTCAGGTTTTTTTTTGTGGCGTCTCTCGTTACTTATAAATAAGCTCACATAACGCTAACGGAATAGAGCGCACATAAAAATTGCATGAAAATGAAAGACATCCAACTCGTATGCGGACAACAATCATCGGGCAGATGGACCCTAGGCCTAAACTGGGCCAAAATAGTCCGCATCGTGTGTTGTGGATATTGTTTTGTTCGTTCGTTTCGCATTTTCCTTTATCTTGTTTGCCTTTTTCTTTTCTACGTAAAAAATTATACTATTACAATCAAGTTTACGACTGCAATTCGGGCGCATTGCTTGAGTGCCAAAGAATATGATGATGGGTCTTGCCAATGTATGACGATGAGGATGATGATGATGATGATGATTGCGTTGGCTCTTTTCCGCACATAAAATCAGCGAAAAGAACCGATATATATGTGTATGTATGTATGTAGATATTTATGTACATGTTTGTTGTCTGTGGAGATACAGATTTGACTGGAAATTCTTAATCAAATGGTTTTCAAGCTAAGCTGAAGCACTTTTTGATATGTTAATCTACGCAGCTTCAACTTTTATATATTTACATTTATTTATAATATTAGAGTTGCTCAGTTGAAGTACAGCTTTTGTAGTCGAACAATATATTCTTGGATATCTTGAGCAATCTTCACTATTCTCCTAACACATGAAGTTTCACGACTTTTTCAACAGTTGATTGGAAAAAGTCTACATTTGTATAAAAAATAGAAATATATCTGAGAGTGTATATAAACGTCGGCACTCGGAAGATACCGATTGCAGATCTGTACCCTTAACATCGGTCGTCAATATCTGATTGGCGATTTCTCTGCGTTACACTTGTAATCGTTTACTTAGCATAGTCAGTTTTTTTTTTACTATACTTGCAACTAGGTTTCTGGTTTGGTTTATGTATTCGCTCGTTACTTGCAACGCGGTTGAATTACACGCCCCACAAACTCAAAACTACAAAAGCAACACCACAACAACAACCGCAAAAACAACGATGAACGAACATTTTTGAGCTGTGCACTCGCAATTTTTATGTGCTTCCCCTTTGGCAAGTGGGGAGCGCTTTTTCGCTGGCTGCAGTCAGGTAAAAATTGCCATAGCTAAAAGGCTTGCCAACAACAACAACAACAACAACAGCAATAGCAACAACAACAACAGCAAAAGCAACAACAACAGCAACAGCCAAAAAGAAACTTTTTAAAATCCACAAGCGGCGCTTTTGACTGCCGTTCAGCTTTTACTCTTTTCTCTCTCGCCTTCTCCTTCTCCTTCTCCCCCTCCCTCTCCCTATCCTTCTAACGAGTGCTTTTTTTCGTGAGCTTTGAGCAACTTTTTTTTTTGCGCCGCAAAACTTTGCACTTTGACATGCAGCCACGTGTATGACTCTGTTGTGTGTGTGTTTGTGTGTGTGTGTGTGCGTGTAGGTGTGTTGGTGTGTGTTTAAATACGAGTTGAATGCGCATTTGTTGTCGCTTTTGCTGACATTTACTTTGATAGTTGTGCGTGGCTGAAGAGGGGGGAATTTAGCTTTGAATGCAACTGACTAGCTACCAATGGCAACGCTTTGAATTGGCCAACAAGCAACAGAATGCTAATTCCTCTAATTGTTAACAAATGCGGCAATAATAACGAGGCCATAATGAACATCAAACATTATTATTCAGCAATATACAATGGTTATTTGTTTTTAATTTAAATAGAATTGTAAATCTCCTTCAACAAAGTAGATAAAATTTAATATTTAAGTATCTATATGGTTAAGTTCATAATATTACATAATGAACCTATTTTTTGTATATTAATAATTACTTTAATGTACTTTAGCAAATACTTATGTTGCATTATTTTAAATTTATTTTTGGGATCTTCCCATTAAGCATTAAGTTGTGGCGCTGGAGTGTGATAACGGCACTGTGATGGCCACACAAATACAGTCATAATAATCACAAGCTCTTCCCCCAAGGTAAACACACTTACACACATCCACACTCACTCACCCCCCACACACCTACACACCCACACACACCCACACACACCCACACACACCCACACACGTGCGAACACTTGAAAATCTTTCAACTCGTATGAATATTTTAAAACTCGCTCAGAACGCATGCAAATTATGATAATGATGGGAGCGGCGAGTGCTATGCAAATGTGTTACAGGAGATGTTTGGGTTGGACTCCTGTGAGTGTGTGCATATGTGTGTGTGTGTGTGCATGTGTGTGGGTGGGCGTGTGTGAAGCGCTAACGAGCGCAGAGGTACTCGTCTACTCAGTCACAAGTCCCAGTTTTACAGTTCACAATTCACATCTATTTCCCTTAATGCATTTCATTAATTTGTATACAATTTTTTGCGCATTGTCGGAGAAATGTGTGTGTGTGTGTGTGTGTATGTGTGTGTGTGTGTGCGTGTGTTTAAAGGCTCTCCCGTGAGTGGATGGCCAGGCATCATTAGAAGTCACTTCATGAGTAACTTCCCCTAAGAAGGAGTTGAGAGAGCACTTGACTTTGAGCTTCTTAATTTCTGCATTCAATGGACTCTTGACAATTGCAGATTGCAAATTCTGAAATTTTCATAGGATGTCGTTCAAATATGGCCGCCATATGCCAGATTCGATTGTATACGGTCTAAAAGTATACTCTTTTCATTGGGTAGACAGAAATAGGATGCCTTGTTCACAATTCACATTCACTTTTTGGAATGAAAAATTATAAAAACTGTAATGAAAAATTATATGTTATTCGATAATGGATTTACACATAATAAATCGGTTGTTCTTGATCCAACAACTATGTACCATACTGAAGAAGAAGATAAGGCTGTGAATTTATACATTCTATTTATAGTTTTGTTAGTAATTTGTTGTCTTTGCTTATTCTGCTGCATTCCACTACTGATAGGATACCTACGGGGCCTACGCGGTTTCAGAAACGATCCTTAAGCATATTATTGAAACTCAATGTTTATTTTGGTAAGTGAGAATTTAAATAAATGCTTTTATTTTGATTTCTCACTGAATATTACACTTTTTTTGCTTTCACTCTTGACAGCTTTCAGAATGCAAATATTGACATACTATTCAAATAAGGCCAGCATATTCCAGAATTTATTGAATACGGTTTAAATTCAATTTTCACTGAGTAGACAGCAAGAAACATCTCCGATCCTTGATAAATCGTATAAACTTCCTTTACGAAATTTTCCTTTTATGTGTATTAAAATAGATAATTCAAAACAAAAGTATGCCTAGCTTTCAAAGCAATTCACATTAGGAACTGAAAAATAATACAAATTAATATGAAAAATTATATGAAAATCGATGGATATAAAGCTGTTGCATCGACAACTCTGTGCCCCCAGAAAGAATCTGAAGATGATATTATTAATTTACACATTCTATGGATAGTTTTATTAGTATGTTGCTGTCTTTGCACATTCTGCTGCATTCCATTACTGATTGGATACTTATGCGGCCTCCGCAGCAGAAACGATCCTTACGTATATTATTGAGCCTCAAAATTTGCTTAGGTAAGTGATAAATCCAATAACAAATTCTATGTTCACCTTTGCTCACTAATATACCCATATAGAATGAATATACATTATGGTCAAAATTTCAGTTCAGACTGTTTCCTAAATCAAAATCAGAAGCCGTGTGGTAAATTGTAACTTTAAATGATAAATATTTGTATATTAATTTCTCACTAAGGACTTAAGGTTTTTCCGAGTGAAAAATGAGTGCTAAAGAAATTTCGAGTAACCCATCACTTGAGGACTTGCTTTGTGCTGTTGTTGCTGTCCGATTAGTCTTTTAATTGCAATTGTATCTCTTCAGAACTTGTCGTAAACCACATTACTGAAGATAAATTAATATAAGTAATTTCTGCTGTCTTGAGAGTGTTCAATCTGTTTGGGGAGGGGACTGAGAAAACAATTCTTCTTTATTTTAATAAATACAAGGGAATTGAGGAATCTTTACTTTTCAAAAAACCTGATAAGCTGAAGTCGATTTCAGGGAGAGTCAAGTCTGCCCACCTTCAAGATTACTCATGATGCATTTTGTTCTCTTCCAGGATGGGGAGGAAAAAGCCGGACAGATGCATGAACAGAGACACGACAGCAAAAGTCGTAAATGCACTCAACACTTTCAGACGGAAAATGCATTTGCCACTTTTCTTTGGACGGTTGTTGCACTTCCCTCCCTGCCTCGCTCCTCACCCTTTCCCTCTATCGCTCTGGCAACTGGCGTTGCAAGAGCTTTACATCTTTTTGGGCTGTCTGCGTCTTCGTTGTTTTGTCTAAATTTCGATGCTTCCATATTCAGTTTTATAATATTTCTTCAAGTTTTTTGTGGTGCATGAAAAAGTTTTCATTGCCATCGTCAGCCACAGCAAAAAGTTTTGTGCTTTTATATTCGCTGCAAGGAGTTTTCAGAGTGCACGTGCACTTATCGGGTGTGTGTGTGTGTGTGTGTGTGTGCGTGTGTGGGTGTGTGTGTGGGTGTGTGTGAGTGAATCTGTAGTTGAAGAGTGTAAATTCTAAGTAAGTTATTTGTACAACTTTGTTTTATGTGACTACCAATGTCCTTCTAGTAATTTGACACGGTTGTTAAAGTATCATTCCCTTTTTATTGAATTGTGTGAACTCTTTAAATGACTTTTATACTATGATACTAAAGATATATAGTATATTGGGTTTGTGCAATGTCCATCATGCTGTCTGTCCGTCTGGATGAACGCAACTTTTTTTCACACCCTTATGCCGATTTTCGGACTATAATTTTGACTTATGTTCCGACCAAAAATTACGTTTTCAACTTTAAATGTACGATTGATCTAGAGGCCAAACTATGATTAAAACGCCCTTGCTTTTGAAAATCCGTTGAGTTTTGACGAAGTTATGGCATTTTAAATGTTCGACCTATGCCAAAATGGCGATATGCCAATTTTCGGACTATAATTTTGACTAATGTTCCGACCAAAAATTACGTTTTCAACTTTAAATGTACGATTGATCTAGAGGCCAAATGATGATTAAAACGCCCTTGCTTTTGAAAATCCGTTGAGTTTTGACGAAGTTATGGCATTTTGAAAGTTCGATCTATGCCAAAATGGCGATATGCCGATTTTCGGACTATAATTTTGACTTATGTTCCGACCAAAAATTACGTTTTCAACTTTAAATGTACGATTGATCTAGAGGCCAAATAATGATTAAAACGCCCTTGCTTTTGAAAATCCGTTGAGTTTTGAGGAAGTTATGGCATTTTGAAAGTTCGACCTATGCCAAAATGGCGATATGCCGATTTTCGGACTATAATTTTGACTTATGTTCCGACCAAAAATTACGTTTTCAACTTTAAATGTACGATTGATCTAGAGGCCAAATAATGATTAAAACGCCCCTGCTTTTGAAAATCCGTTGAGTTTTGACGAAGTTATGGCATTTTAAATGTTCGACCTATGCCAAAATGGCGATATGCCAATTTTCGGACTATAATTTTGACTTATGTTTCGACCAAAAATTACGTTTTCAACTTTAAATGTACGATTGATCTAGAGGCCAAGCTATGATAACAACGCCCTTGCATTTGAAAATCCGTTGAGTTTTGACGAAGTTATGGCATTTTGAAAGTTCGACCTATGCCAAAATGGCGATATGCCGATATGCCGATTTTCGGACTATAATTTTGACTTATGTTCCGACCAAAAATTACGTTTTCAACTTTAAATGTACGATTAACCTAGAGGCCAAACTATGATTAAAACGCCCTTGCTTTTGAAAATCCGTTGAGTTTTGACGAAGTTATGGCAATTTGAAAGTTCGACCTATGCCAAAATGCCGATATGCCGATATGCCGATTTTCGGACTATAATTTTGACTTATGTTCCGACAAAAATTTACTTTTTGAACTTTAAATGTACGATTGATCTAGAGGCCAAATAATGATTAAAACGCCCTTGCTTTTGAAAATCCGTTGAGTTTTGAGGAAGTTATGGCATTTTGAAAGTTCACCCTATGCCAAAATGGCGATATGCCGATTTTCGGACTATAATTTTGACTTATGTTCCGACCAAAAATTACGTTTTCAACTTTAAATGTACGATTAACCTAGAGGCCAAACTATGATTAAAACGCCCTTGCTTTTGAAAATCCGTTGAGTTTTGACGAAGTTATGGCAATTTGAAAGTTCGACCTATGCCAAAATGGCGATATGCCGATATGCCGATTTTCGGACTATAATTTTGACTAATGTTCCGACCAAAAATTACGTTTTCAACTTTAAATGTACGATTGATCTAGAGGCCAAATGATGATTAAAACGCCCTTGCTTTTGAAAATCCGTTGAGTTTTGAGGAAGTTATGGCATTTTGAAAGTTCGACCTATGCCAAAATGGCGATATGCCGATTTTCGGACTATAATTTTGACTTATGTTCCGACCAAAAATTACGTTTTCAACTTTAAATGTACGATTGATCTAGAGGCCAAACTATGATTAAAACGCCCTTGCTTTTGAAAATCCGTTGAGTTTTGACGAAGTTATGGCATTTTAAATGTTCGACCTATGCCAAAATGGCGATATGCCAATTTTCGGACTATAATTTTGACTTATGTTCCGACCAAAAATTACGTTTTCAACTTTAAATGTACGATTGATCTAGAGGCCAAATAATGATTAAAACGCCCCTGCTTTTGAAAATCCGTTGAGTTTTGACGAAGTTATGGCATTTTAAATGTTCGACCTATGCCAAAATGGCGATATGCCAATTTTCGGACTATAATTTTGACTTATGTTTCGACCAAAAATTACGTTTTCAACTTTAAATGTACGATTGATCTAGAGGCCAAGCTATGATAACAACGCCCTTGCATTTGAAAATCCGTTGAGTTTTGACGAAGTTATGGCATTTTGAAAGTTCGACCTATGCCAAAATGGCGATATGCCGATATGCCGATTTTCGGACTATAATTTTGACTTATGTTCCGACCAAAAATTACGTTTTCAACTTTAAATGTACGATTGATCTAGAGGCCAAACTATGATTAAAACGCCCTTGCTTTTGAAAATCCGTTGAGTTTTGACGAAGTTATGGCAATTTGAAAGTTCGACCTATGCCAAAATGCCGATATGCCGATATGCCGATTTTCGGACTATAATTTTGACTTATGTTCCGACAAAAATTTACTTTTTGAACTTTAAATGTACGATTGATCTAGAGGCCAAATAATGATTAAAACGCCCTTGCTTTTGAAAATCCGTTGAGTTTTGAGGAAGTTATGGCATTTTGAAAGTTCGACCTATGCCAAAATGGCGATATGCCGATTTTCGGACTATAATTTTGACTTATGTTCCGACCAAAAATTACGTTTTCAACTTTAAATGTACGATTGATCTAGAGGCCAAACTATGATTAAAACGCCCTTGCTTTTGAAAATCCGTTGAGTTTTGACGAAGTTATGGCATTTTGAAAGTTCGACCTATGCCAAAATGGCGATATGCCGATATGCCGATTTTCGGACTATAATTTTGACTAATGTTCCGACCAAAAATTACGTTTTCAACTTTAAATGTACGATTGATCTAGAGGCCAAATGATGATTAAAACGCCCTTGTTTTTGAAAATCCGTTGAGTTTTGACGAAGTTATGGCATTTTGAAAGTTCGACCTATGCCAAAATGGCGATATGCCGATTTTCGGACTATAATTTTGACTTATGTTCCGACCAAAAATTACGTTTTCAACTTTAAATGTACGATTGATCTAGAGGCCAAATAATGATTAAAACGCCCTTGCTTTTGAAAATCCGTTGAGTTTTGACGAAGTTATGGCATTTTGAAGGTTCGACCTATGCCCATATGCCGATTTTTGCACTTGAGTGCAATCTACATCTTAGAATCTATATTACAACTTCAACTTACATTCCCGCATTTTTGCAATGCTAAATTTTCTCTAGATATATCAAAGTTTTGCGAATCTTATTGTTTTTCGTGGGCTTCTTTTTTCTGTTTAATTATACAAAGTCATTCCCCTATCGATAAGAAAATGAAGTTCATGATCCATCATTAGATTCCCCTTCATTTCGCACCTCGAATTATATTGTCGTTAATTGCTTATCTTATAAAACAAATTTGTTTATGGCGCAATAAACATATATATTTTGATTACTTTTTGCACGAGCGATAAATAATCGTAAAAAGTGAATATCGTAAACTTAAATTGCTTCAATATCTAATTACTAGAAATAAATTATATTATATTTAAAATCAGAAAAGTGAAAAATGTTGTTGAGTTTATCTGGCAAGTACACTAACCAGCCAGCCATTTAATAAACTCTCGAAATTTTTCAAGTTTTCGTTGTCCACCACGTGTCAGAACGCTTTTCCAGCGCCGCTCGATGGGAATACGCTCCTCCTGATCGAGGGTAAGTAAGTGCTTTTTGATCATCTTGCCAAAGGATTTGAGTAACTTTGTTGATCGCATCTGAATTGTGCGTTTCCATCTGTCGAAACCATTGCGCTGCAGACACATGGAAATCAATTGGATCTCAATGCTCGTCGTCTTCTCGGCGGCATCCGCATCCAAGAAGACCTCCACAATATCATAGAAATGTTGCAGAGATTCCTTTGTGTGATTATCGCTCTGGAAGAGGAATGCCTCAAAGTTGCTCAGATAGCTGAGCATTACGGAGTTCTGTGAGTCGAGCACGAGGAGATCATCAACAACACTATCCACCAGTTCAGTGGCCTGAGCCATCGCATGATCAGTGATGGCAGCCAAATTGTGCTCCGCCTGAGTTGTCAACCGACTCCGACTGAGATCGCCATAGCCGGATACAACTCTGGTTCCGAGCAGCTGAAGCCACAACAGTCGCCAAGTAAGACAAGTTTGTTAAACATCCAAATTAGATACTCACTAGGTAAGGTAGAAGCAGTAAAGGTAGCCAGATGAGTTGAGTATGGACGGACATTGTGACAGGTTGGCAATCGGTCGACTACTGCTGAAGGTGGTGTGAAAAGCGAGCAGATCGGAAACGGGTTCAGATAGTGTTATCAATTTAGCCTGGCATAATTTGACATAACGATCAGACACGATTGAGGGAATGATATGATACACCTCCACTGCTCATGACGATTTCATTATTTAATTTGTCTTGGGCAACGAACTCGACTGATAATGCCAATAGATAAGTGGTAAGTGTGAACTTAATAGGTTGTAATTGAAATTAATTTGCGTTAAATATTGAAATTTGTATAGCGATTGAAACTAGTACAAAAATGTTTTGTTAGGTTAAACAAAGATTATGGCACAATAGGAAAAGAAATCTTTGAATTTATGCCAAACAATGAGATTCATAAGTGTAACTCTAATTTTAGCTGGTTTTTATAAAGGTGGTTTTTAGGTGATTTCGGAAATCGGAAGGAGTCTAACTAAAAGTGTAGCAAATTCTCGAATCTCAAATCGTTTTTTATATCTTTTAAAGAGTATCAAAGAAAGCAAAGTTAGCTACCGATTGTGAAATACTTTAACATTACAAGTTGACCAGTAGCTGTATAGTATTATATATCATTATATGAACATGAGCTGACCACTTTAACTGGCAGCATGAAAAATTGATGCGCCGCATCTAATCCAAATAGCTCGGGAAATGAAGATGCTCCACTTAAATACCACAAAAAAAAAGAAGAAAATTACTACTCGATGCGTAAGCCGAAGCTGGGAAAAAGTAATAATAGTGAAATAAAAGTTCACTTCGTCGTGGAGGCAACTAGAAATTGCCTAGATTGCCCTGCTTAGATGGGGAAATGGGAGAGTTATTGTCCCCTCGGATTTGGAACCTGCCCCGCAGACAAATCGCATGTGTAATAATCGTCGTATGTGGGTCAGTGTGGCATATGATGGAAACTTGGTGGCATCGTCATCAACAGTGCAAAACATAGGCCCACAACTGTCGATTTTATCACTTTTTCAATGTATGCTATTTGGAGTTTTGAGTGGCAGCCGATTCAAACATTCGAGCTGCAATTTAAACTTTGATAAGCCAAGTTGAGTGGCCACAGTGCGGGGGAAAGTGCTTCAAAAACTAAAACCAGCAATAATCCCGCTAGATGAGATAGCTCTTACTGTAGTTCCCAAATTTATTGTAGAATCGATAAGGATTTTATAGCCTGCACAATAAACTGGTGCAAATGCATTGATTGCATATATCTGCTTTAGATTTTTAGTCAGAAGCACTGCCTGAAAGTAGGGATAGCCTAGACCTGTAATCGATGTATAGATACCATTGCTTTAAAATATATTCAGATTCTTTGAAGAAGCGTTGCCAAATAATCCTCTCGATTTGGTTTTCATCAGGTAACACCTGCAATTCATTCAATTCCATTCGTAAGTTACCTTTAATTTATTCATCAAGCACATCAAATAATCGTCACATAATCAAACATCGACTGCAAAACAATTACGCCCGCAGAGACCCACCAACACACACAACACACACACACACACAACCGTTTGCATGAACAAAACTCTGTGTAGACCCACAACAGATTTATAAATATATACAGAATATATATATATATATATTGCTAAACAATAAGCAACCCCACACAAAGGGACAATCCAAACGTGAGGCAAGTTGGCGGCGGTTAAGAACAAAGCACAAGTGTTGTAAATTCGTCTGCCTTACACGACACACAATCCGCACTCCCCGGGCTGCTCCATGCTACCTACCTCCATGCTATATGGTATATGGCATACCACCCTTGGAGCCACTCTGCGCTCGCATGCAAATTTCAATAACTTATATTCGTAACCCTTCCGCCAACTGACACTGAATATCAAATATGAGGCAAGGCGTAGACGATGTACAAAAATTATTTGCATACTTTCTGGGGATGCTTGGGAACAGGCGGAAAAGTTGATCGAAACAATGGCTACAAAAAGAAAATCGCAACAAGAATGCTTGAGTCAACCATGAAATACCCTGTAAACAGCAAACTCATCTTATTTCAGATATTTGTTAAATTGTATTCTCAACTGTTTATAAACTATAAATCTAGAGTTACCATGAATAGGTAGAATCAATCCTATTCATGGTAACTCTAGATTTATTTATTTCGTCTAAATTTATATCATGATGTCGACTGTTTTTGATTATTTTATTTTTTAAACATTAAATTATTTTAATTTAATCTTAGATGTGTACATTAAGATGTATTCAGCACTAATTGCATTAAACCCTTTCGCTTCTTATTCTAAAGGGTATACAAGCACAAGCAGTTGGAGCCACATGTGGCGCACTTTTGGTTTAGTGTGAAAAAAGCTAAAAACAAGCCGTTACATGCTTCCGGGTGGGTGCAAGCAGCAGAGACGCCGCCCCCTTTCCAATGTACCGTTGTTGCTTGCCACCAACCGCATCACGCAAACGAAACGAGTTTATTTATTGCATTTGCAAATTGTATACAACATTTTGCAGTCGATGCTTCCCTTCCTTAAAAAAAGGTGTAACTTGAGTTTATCGCTGAAAAATATTTTCCCCACCTCGAGCAGAAATTGATTCGGCTTACGTATGTGGAAAGCAAACTTTGCGAGGCATTTGTAACACGACGCGGCAAGTTCAATGAAGCCAAAGGTGTTTGTTTGTTACGCTCCCCCGACTTTTAAATGTTTTTGTTCCATGTTGGTGTTGGTGTTTGGTGATTGGCATTGGGTTCGGGGGTTAAGGCTGGGGTTGCCGTTGGAGTTGGGATTTTTTTGTGCCAAGCAGCCAAATTGATGTGCAAATATTTCCATAAATTTATTTTCTATAACGCCAAGTTTTGGGTGTCATGTTGGAAAACATACAAAAAATTTGCACAACTTATGTGAGCATCCTGGAAAGCAGGCAAAAACTGTGAGCCCGAAATTTTAAATTTAATTTTAGCTATACCCAGAGATTTTAACGGCGTTCTCATCCAATCATGCTGTGAAATATCCTACAAATAATTTGTTGTATTCTAAATTTATCGTGTGTGCATGAAAAATGAACAAAATATTTTACATGTCATACAAATATATTTCTATAAAAAATAAGATTAAGGTTTTTATGTAGATAGGTACAATTTTTAGCTATTCGCTTACAATTGCTTAGAATGACTTAAATTTTATAAAGAAAAAGAGAACATACAGACAAAAATAGGAAACTTTAAAAAACCTTGACAGAATTTGAACCTACGCATTCTGGTTTTCAAGTAATACATCTACCCAGCGCGACACCATAAAATCAAGAAATTTTCGTTTTGCTGCGAGCTTTTAACAAAGCTTTTTGTACAAATACAAACTTAGTCGGGGGACTTGAATCTTTTGCATTGCCGTTGTTGGTAGAGTGCTTAACGCTGTTTGGGTGGTAGACGCGAGTTCAAATGCCAGTTTGTGAAATTGGATGAGAGGACTTTTTTTTTATTTCCTAATTTTTACATGCAATGTTTAATATGTATATATGTGTAAGTATGATTTTCAATGAATATATTTAAATATATAGACATATAGCACATTGAATTTGATTCGTTTAAACAATTATATATACATTTTTACATTGTCAATATACAAGTTGGATTCAATAATTAAATAAGGCAAATGGAAAATAGAGTTGAATACTTATTTTTGATTGATTGACCTAAATATAAATATTAAATACATTGTAGCTTACACCATCTGTCAAAAGAAGCACCTATTAGAAATATTTGTAGGTATTTAAAAATTGTAATGATGTATTTAAGATGCAAAAAATTCAAATAGATTAAAAAAAATATTCAAAAAAATCGACCAACACTTTACCTCAGATGGGACTCGAACCCACAATCCTCGGCTTAGGAGGCCGATGCCTTATCCATTAGGCCACTGAGGCGATGAACGGTGTATGCGCTAAATGCGCATATGAAACCAAGGCGCACAGGCAAGAATATCTCACAGATACAAACATACATGTATTTAGCTGAATTGAAATACCATTTTAGACCAACAATAGAACAGCTGAACATATTATTTACCTCCGCCGAATTTAAATAATTGTTTGTCTCGTATGCGGGCCAACAACTGGGCATACACAAGTGAGACGTTGAAAGGCCTTCCGGGCCATATTTACTCGGTGTGGCAAAGCAAATGGCTCAAATAATGCGGCCAATATATATCGGTCTGTAACTGTGTATGTATGTAACTCTATATATGTATACACTTATCTCGTATGATAAATCAACGTCACTTAGCGCTCATTGGCAATTCACTTAGATAACTACCCAAAACCAAAATGTCAACGCCGAATCAGTCAGCCAGGAAGAACGATGAAGTTAGAAAGAGAGAGTGGTAGATGGGAAGAGATAGGGAGAGAGAGAGAGAGAGTGAGAACCACAAACGAAGACATATCATTTATATCAATTTAAATAACGACCTATCAATGCTTCGACGAGCAAAGCACGAAAAATCCCTTAATCAAATGCTTAAAAAGCTCAACAAAACACCTTTTGAAGGGAGGGATGGTTGAGTGACCAAGAGTGGCCAGAAAGGGCCCTCACACACAAAAGGCGC
Organism: Drosophila kambysellisi; assembly: GCA_035042185.1. Classification (NCBI taxonomy): domain Eukaryota; kingdom Metazoa; phylum Arthropoda; class Insecta; order Diptera; family Drosophilidae; genus Drosophila; species Drosophila kambysellisi. The sequence goes on from JAWNLS010001251.1 coordinate 10,535,091, forward strand.
ACACACACACACACACTCGATGTTGAGATGGATAGTCGGACGAGCCATTGACAGTTGTAAGCCATAAACCACAGAAAATTGGGCATTATATTAGTTAAGATGCTGTCAAGCTGAAAGATATAGCAAGAGCTTTTAGGGCCAGGGAGGGGGTGTGTGAAAAAGGGGGGGGGGGGCAGCCGTAGCGTTAACTCCAAAGTGAACCCAAAACGCAGACATATCGCTTTCAGCCAGCAATACATAAAATGCTGGCTAGCGTATCCGTTTCCGTATCTGTATCTGTATTTGTGCATTTGTATCTGTATCTGTGTGGCTAACACACCGTTTGACAGGCAACGAAAGGCGGAAACCAACACCGAAACCGTAACAGAGAGAAACCTCAGTCCCCCAGAATCTGGATCCGAAATAAACAGAGTGGCCAGCGGGCAAGTAGATAAGCAAACGCATTCATCTTACTGAATGAGAGAGGAGAACGACATTCAACTGAAAATAGGCAAAAATAAAGGCCAAAACAAAAGTTGTTCCTTTAGTTAAGAGCTATGCAAGAGCATTAAGAGCTTTAAGATATTTCATCTGACTCTAACTCTGCAAGTTATTTGGGCAGCGGCTGCGGTTTGCTTGCTGCACTTGCAGCAGGAGTCTTTGTTGAGAAAGTATCTTTTCGGTTTTGGGTGCTGCACAAATCAAAGCAAGCTTTTCTTTGTTGATTTCTTTTGTTTTGGTTGTTCAAATTTTCAGCACTTGCTTCATTTGGGGTTTTTTATTTCCGTTCTGTTGTGTGTGTGTGTTGTCTCTATTTCAGCCACTTTGCTTATCTTGGCCACACTTTTATTGGTCGCTTTATTTGGCATGCCACCGCTATAATTCACAACAACAAAAACCCCAAAGATAAGCGGAAACAGTTTTGCGGTTGCCCCTACGAATGCATACGAATTAGTTTCTCACCATATTTGAGTGGGGTCCAAAGTAAGCTGGAGAGATCTAGGGAGAGCGACAGTTGGGTTAGCCAGCAAATCCTGCAGGATATGCAAACGAACAGTTTGCTTAGTCCTGCTACAAAACGAATTTCGGCCAAGTCAAAGGCAAATTAAAGCATGCCACAATGTGCAAATATTTAGGTTTTAATAATTAAGGAGAAATAACTCAAATATCTTGAGGAAAATATTACGTTTACTTTACAAAATATCTATATACATACATATGTAGTTGTGTATGTGTATGTATGTATGTACGCATTAAAGCAGAAGGTAATTGAAAAGTGTAATTTAGATGGGTGCCTTCAATTATGCCAAGTGCTTGTTAAATCAGAGAGCTCAATCTGTTAAGCATCCATTTCAATTCAATCGATTAAATGTTACGCAATGTTCCGTTGGGCATAAAAGGCAATACTTCTTGGCCAATTTAATTTCGCCGTTTGCGCATCTTTTAACAAAATTGTGGGCCATTAAATTGTTTATGCGGCAACATCACTTAAATTTATATGCATGCAGTTGTGTGTGTACTCTCATCTTAGCAGCTCTACGCATTGACAGTATCTGGGCAGCTGTATCTGGATCGGTATCTGTATCTAGAAATGAAAGCAAGCAGCACCCATAACAAATACGGCATAATTTTCTAAATGGCCGTACTGGCAATTAAAATGTTGCCACAGTCGTAACTCAAGGCACAGTATCTGACAGATACATATTTACGTTGGGGAGCCGCTCCCGCAAGGATGGCCAGCCACGCATCTTGGGCTGCATTTAATGGGCACTCAGTCATAGATTTCGTCAAGCGTTTCCTGCACTTTATGACTTATTGGGTTGGCTGTAAAAGAAAATTTGCGCAAAGCATTTCCTGTGAAACGTTTTCAGTTAATCAGAGAAAACAAATGATGCGATGGGCCACAAAGTCGCTCCTTGTTTCGAAAATGTATTATATCATAATATTAATTACTTGCCATTACTAACAGCACCATCGCACACCCTTCACTCTGGAAACCCGGTACGCAGGTGCTCCTCTGAGCCACGGGGATTGTGAGCGCATCTCTTGGAGTTTGCCTGCCTGAGATGCTGAGAGTAGGCCAAACAAATGTGTTGCAATCATTCAGAGCTTACAGAGCTTCACATTGGAGCCAAACACCCCTGGCCGGGTTGAATAACTCAATGAGTGTGGCAGGGATTCACTCCAAACGAAAGTGAATGCTTGCAAGGGACTAAAAAGGAGACTGCGACAAACACAGGCCTGGGGCTTGTTAATTATTTAGAGAGCATGCAGATTTATTTACTAAACTGTTGAGCTTCTCTGTTGTTCGTTGTCTTGTTGTTCTTGTTGTTATTGTTGTTGTTGTTGTTATTACTTTTGTTGAGGTGTAGTTGTTGTGTCCAGTGCAGTCAGGGACATACTTAGGCTGAGCCGAGGCGAACGGAGGATGGGTCTCAATTTTCGTCATTATCTTTTATAATTTTATCGATAAAGACAAACTTAATTTATTAATTAAAATTAATATAAAATAAATAAAAAAAAATACGTAAGAATTTGGAATAGTCAGAGCTATTTTTTACTGTTAATTATAAAAGTTTGCTTTTAAATTCATTGAATTTTTTATAATTTTTGCCTCGCTCTCAAAAGTTTGCTCGAATTTTGTTATTGTTCTTGAATGGAAGAAACCGTTTAAGTTCCGCCCCAAAACACATGTTGACCAAGTTGCCCTGGATTCCGCCCTTATTGTTGCACTGGCTGGCCATATATTACTTACTTATGTTTATTTAGCCACATATCTGTTCGTAGCCAGCCCCCCTTTTGCCACTTGTTTTGTTTGGCCAGCTCTCAAAGTGCGTTGTTGTGTTTTCGTAGGCGTTTCAAGTTACTTTCTGTGTAGCACTTGTTTCTCTGGCTAGATTTATGTCATTTGTTCTGCAGTTTATTTCTGCTTGTGAAAATACCTCTCTTGCTACAGTTTTCCTCTGCTAACGCAATACAAGCTCTTTATTTGCTTAACATGGCTTTATTTGTTTTTCTCTTTTTTATTTATTTTTTTTTTTGCCACATTTTGGATTTGTGCAGACGACAAATCAACAATTAATTTGCTCCTACAAAAGAAGTCGACTGCTTAAATTTCCTTTATTTGTTATGCAAACATATTGGATTTTTTTTAAGTGTAAAGTCATTTAATGCATTTTAAGAGAAATTTTGCATATTCTGCATTTATTTTCCTAACATCCCAGTGAAAAAACTATTCGCTGCTCAAACTTTCCTAAAGTTAAGAAGAAAACTCAACTCATGCTTCATTTTTGAGAATTTTTATTTATTTTTGTTTTTTTTTTTTCTTTTTAATTTGCATCTTCGTTTTCTTCAGTCTTCGTATAAGAAATAACATTTTTGTTGTGTTTGTATTTTGTGTGCATATTTGTTGTTGCCGCAAATTGCCGGTGTCTCTGCCATATATCATTTAATTAAATACTTTTGCATACATTATGATTTTAACCTAGGTTTTGTGCAAACACACATTTGATGATTTTATTTATGGTTCAATTTTGGGGGCAATGAACCACACAAATGCATTTTCAGTTGCACTGTCTCGACTATTTGCTTTGATTTATTAGCTTATTTGTAGTTTAGTTTTTTTTTTTTTTTTTTTTTTAGTTTGTTTTTGTGTATTTCATATAGTTTATTTCATATGCATTTGTATTTATTAGTTTTGTTTGTCTTTCTGATTATTCGAAACAAATGCAAATGCAAAGTTTTAGTTTGGACATCGAGTATTTTCTATGCTCACCACCCATTCAAATTCGAGTGAATAATTAAGCCAACTAAATTTCAAAAAGCTAGGAATCTGAAAAAAATTGTCAACAAAGTGAAGATTCTTTAAATGAAATTGCATCGAAAAAATTGGTTTTCAAATGCATTTTGTTTGTTTTTATTTGTTTAATATTTCTGTTTTGCTGTTTACTTAAATATACATTTTTGCGTTTGACTAAATTTAAATGTAAGAATAAATTATGTACAATAATTATGCAAAGTATGCTAAGTTTGTGCTTGAGTAAAGTGTTTGATTTCCTTTTGTTTATATTAAGCTTTATATTTATATTTATATTTATATTTATTTACAAATCAATTTTGATTAGGTGTTATGCCAACTTTGAGTCTCTCCACAAAATAAAGTATACATTAAATCGAATTTTGCTTAATATTACACATTATATATTGTCATCTTATTGGTTTTTTTTTTGTTTTTTTTTGTCAAAAGTACTTTTGTTACTATTTAGTTCACAATTTATTTGGTATTAACACGGCATTAACTGTGGCATACTAACTAACTATCTTCTGGCATTATATCCTTTTGGATCGTAATATTTAAGATGGACTTTTTTTGGTCCCAGTTTTCGCAGAAGATTGTTGATCCACAAAGCCATAGCTAATGCCCTGTAATCCTTGAGAAATGAAATTCAAACAAAAAAGTTGATTTATCAATTGTCGAATATAGTACATATATAGTTGCTGTATCAAACTAAATGAAATGCAGTAAATAGTTAACTAAGTTATTGTTGCACTCTTTACATTTTACGGTAATTCTTACGCTTCTTATTTAGGCTTATTAAATTCAGTTAAATGCGCTTAAAAACTACATTTTATTTATCATAAGAATGCTAAATGCTTTTAACTATGAGTGGGTTTTTGTTTTTGTTTTTTTTTTGCTTAAGGAGATTTATTGCTTGGTTTTATTTTTGCTTTTTGATGTGTGTGTGTGCGAGCGAGAGAGATAGTGAGTTAGAGAGAAAGAGAGATATTGAGAAAGTAATTCACTTTTGTGTATCCCAACTATTTCTATTTAAATATTCCTTTTGAATTTGTGTATGTTAGCTTAATACTTAGTATGACATATCTGTTAGGTTGTAGTTTATTTTAATATTAATATATATATTCATATACATATATATATATATTTAATTCCTATGTATTGTATATATACTATATGTAGTATGCTGCTATACACGTAGACATATCCCTTGTTTCATTTGACGCTTGTTAAACTTTGTTGCGAGTTATCAAAACTCAAACTCAACCCAAAGAAAGGTAGCTAAATATAACCTCACCTAAGAACACAAAAGATACAAATCTAATCTCACTTGATGAGCTGCTGCTGCTCCTGCTGCTTATATCCCTGTCTTCAAAAGTCCTTGCTCTGACATTGCACATAGCTGCGATAGTTGTTATTGGTCAGACCCAAACCCACCAGCTCTATGCCCATGTCCTGATCCTTCGATACCTGCTGCTGCTGCTGGTGCTGTTTTTGAATGGCAGAACCAATACTGCGTCCACGTCATACGTAGACAACATGTGGCTTTGTGTTCGCAGCAGCAGAGGCCGAGGCTTGAGCCGCTTGAGCGCTGCCCTGAAGCGCCGCCGCCTGCTTCAGCTTGGTCATGGTATGCGTATCGGGATAATCGTAGTGATCGAAACGCTCGTAATGATGCTCCGGCTCATCGTCCGCCTCCTTGACGGGCAGCTCCCACGGCTTCAGCGCCCGATACTCGTTGGCAATGGTCTGCGCCGCCAGATACCGTTCCAGCTCCAGTTTGTCCAGCTGGGGAAGCGTCGTCTGCTGGTACTCATGACCAACGCCACCTTGCGATTGCAGCGGCATCGCCTGGTGGTAATGATGATGCGCCTGCAACGTTTGCGCATGATGTGGATAGTTGAGGGACATGCCCATGCCACCCACACCGGAGCCGCCCAATGTCATGCTCATGCCAGGCTGATGATGATGTCCCTGCAGGATGCGATCGTGCACATTGATGATGCTCTTGCTCGTCCTCAAGGGTCCCCGCTCGTGGAGCAGCTTGCGTCGTCGCTTCACAAACCGCAAATAGTAGAGCACACTGATGCCAATCATGAGCACCAGCAGGCAGGTGATCACGGCACACACAACGGTCACAATGTGCGCCGGACACGTGATCTCGCCCTCGCTCATCGACAGCAGCTGGCGACGTGTGCGCTTCGCATCCCGCCAGATATCGCAACCGATCCGCTGTTTATCCATGCGCAGGTAACCAGAACTGCTGCTCGAACTGGCTCTGGAGGCTTCTTCCAAACGCTGCTCATAGGCGCTCGGCTCGGTGGTTTGCAGGGCATTCGCAATATGCTGTTCGGCTATATAGGCTGCTAGGGCAGACACGCCATCGTCCGCTCTGATTGTGGTGTCGTCATCCTCTCGCAGAGCCGACGCCTCTTTGGCGAGGGCGGCCACAGCTCCGCCCGGCGCATGCTCCATGGGAGGATCGGAGCCCTCGAAATTGCCAGTCACCAGACGCCAGAGCCACAGAAGCGAACAGTTGCACTGCAACGGATTGTCGCCCAGGTAGAGTTTCTGTAACTGATCCACCGGAAACTGAGCCGAGTACAAAGTCTGTAAGCTGTTGCTCTGCATGTAAACCTCCAGGATGTTGGGATTACCCTGGAACAGCCGCATCGGTATATCACTCAGCTGCGGATTGTAGTTCAAGTGCAGTGTCTGCAAGTGCGTATTGTCCACAAAGGCTCTGCAAGGAAATAAGGAATAATAATACAGTTAGAGATTGGATATTTATAGATTTGTTATTAGCAATTGTGGGATTCTTATATAATTTGTAAAAATAAAATAAATAAAAATAATAAATAAATGAATTCAACATAAGCTCAGAACAAAGAATTCATAATATCCTTTAAATAATAATTAAATAATAGTTTTTTTATTGTTGTCAACTTTAAATGCATCAAAGTAATTAAACTAATCCTAGAGTTGTTCTTAAATAAGTCAGAAATTCAGTGGTTATTAGATGCATGTAACTAATTAGGACTGCTTAAATAAATGTACAGTTAAAGCTATTTTGATGTTTAGATTTTAAGGATTAATCCTTATATGAAATTTGCTAAAATAAATGAAGTTGAACTAAAGCCATGCTTTTATGCTGATGTTTTAAAAACATTTCAACTGAATGCGCAAGCTGTCAAACACAAATACAAAAACATGCTGCTACCAGCACCACACACATACCCACACACACACACCCACACACACACACCCACCCACACACACTCACATAAACCAGCAAGATACTTTGTGAATATACGCGAGACAATTCTTGTTGGGTTGTTCATTTTAATTATGCACCATGCGATGCATCAACGTTAAACTTAAATGCCAGGCAATGAAATACATGAATAAACACACACACACACACTACACTCACTACACACACACACTATATACACACACACACTACATCACACTCACATTCTCAGTGCTCGTTGGCCCTTTATCCACATGGCGTCGACTTAAGCGACGTGGATTTATTTAGCCTGCGTCTATTTCAACTTAATAATACAGCAAAAGCAACAGCAACAGCAAATGCGGCAACGACAAAAACAACATGCTACCATGCTGCATGTTGCACGTTGCAAGCTCTGCGAAGCGTGGCTGTAAATCCCTGCCAAGTTAAGTCAACGTCGCAAAGTCGCAGCAGCAGCAGCAGCAGCCGCACTTGCAACAACTGCTGGCAGTGCATTACCTATAACATACTAACCCCTGCAGCACCACCCTCGCAACAGTCACAGTCACAGCAGTTGCAGCAGCAGCAGCAGCATGAAGTAAGTGCAACGTGGCGTATGAACTTCTTTTCATTCCCCCGACTGCCCTCGCTGACACACAGCGAATTTGTCGCTCTTAAGCGATATTTTTTCTTACACTTGCCACACTGCTCTGCTCTGCTCAGCTCTGCTCCGATTTGATTTGATTTGATTCGAGCTCTTAAGTTGCATTTCGTGTTAAATGAACGCATTTATTCGAGCTGCACTTGCTGATGAACTTTCCATGCATCGATTTGATAAGTGCCGCAGTTTGTTTGGCCCCTCTCTGGGGATCCATTTGTATGCAGCAGTTAGCTGCAACTGATTGCTACCAGTTGGGTAGTGACATGTAAGAAAGCGCTGATGAATTTGTGGCACGAGGCAGTCACAATGCTTTTTTCTCATTGAATTGCTTTGTGCTTAGCTCTAACGCGACAAACTAAAAGATAATAATCATGATTACAAATAAAACTAATTTAGGAAACAAATTGATAAAATTGGAAAGACTTGTTTTTTAAATTTGAATATAATAACAGTTAAACAGGTTAACATTTTCAGTCGCATATTTTGATATTGTATATTTATTTCATGAAATTTAACAAACAATAATACAGATTCGAATAAGTTGAACAAAGTATGGCTTTTCAAAATCAGCTGAGTTTTCATGACTGAGGGAAATTAAATTAACTTCGATGAGTTTAATTCAAAATCTTTGCTTTAAATCGAACCAGGCATGTGGAAAATCGGCGAAAACTTAGGAGTCAACACATGAATGTGACTTTAAATTAATTTATGATTTCCCACACCGCTTTAGACTTTTTAGACAAAACAAATGAGCCGCTGCCACGTTGAACGTGCAATTTCATGGCAAGTTAAGCAGCCAAAAACTTCAATTGCAGGCGCTTCTCTGCATTTTCTGCACAGTCAGAGCCCAAAACAAAACTTCCCCCGTTTTCGGCAAACTAAAAGTTCACTCCACTCAAACAATTTACCCAACAAAAAAAAAAATAAATATATATATATATATATAAGAAAAACAAATTCAATTATTTGTGCAAATATTATGCAAATAGTGCAGGGAGGCAACCAGTTGGGGTTGCAAGAACGAAAAGAACGTGACATTGGCGGGGACTCTGTTTGCCTGCGGCTGTGGCTGGGGCAGGGGCTGTTGGGGGCAGGTGACTTGTGCCGATTCCACAGGTCGCTACCTGCTGTTGAACGCTCTTTAAATGCAGCTTTGGCGACGCCTTAATGTGTGTTAAGGCACACACACACACACACATACAGAAAACGGGTGGCTGTCAGGCAAACATTTGCCGGGAACAGGCCCAAAATCTTGACTGCCAACAACAGCAGAAGTTGTGTTTTTTTTTGTCCTGCAACAAAATTCAAACTTCATTTTGTGCCACGTGTTTTTTGTTGTTGTTGTTGTTGCTTTTATCGATGCGAGATTCGCTGTTTTTGAAAACACTCAAATGCAAATTTTAGTTAAACTTTGTTTATTTTTTGCTGAGATTTTCCTAGTTATTTTGGTGTGGCAAGTTTAATAATCGTATGTTTACTTTATATTATTTTAAGATATAAAAAAATTTTTAAATATTAAAAATAAACTGTTTTAAAAATAGTTTAAAAATAATTGTCAAATTTTGCTATATCAAAATTTATTCAAGCCAGAAATGGGAACTACTAACCGTTATTTTTGCAGGGTATTTGATAGTAGAGCAGTCTACTAGTTTACAGACTTCTTACTTGTTTTCATTGCTGTTTTTGCCAGCGTCAAACGTGCGGAAACGGAAATGGCTGCCATGTGTGTGTGTGTGTATGGGTGTGTGTGTGTGTGTCTGGGTGTGTTTATGTGTGTGTCTAAAGTCGAAAATATATGTGTTGTTTTTTCGCTCTTCTTTTTTTGGCCAACTCATATGCAAATTGTTTTGTGCATGTGTGTGTGTGTGTCTGGGCGAGTTTGAGTGTGTTTGTGGCTTCTGAATTGGAATTGCTGGAAATCGGATTGAAATGTTTGCTGTCCATGTTCGTGGAGCTCAGTCACGTTTCCCGATTCCGGCCTTCAGACTACTCCGAATCAAAGAGCGAGTGAGAGAGAGAGCGAGAGAGAGAGAGTGTGGTAGAGTTCAATCACACGAACAGCTATTACGACCATAGTTAAGCAACTGAATGGGACAGTCAGTCAGTCAATCAGTCAGTCAGTCAGTCTGTCAAATACTTTGTCAGCCAGTCACTCAAATCAAATGATATGTTGTCCTGTTTTCATATAGCTTTTAAATCTGCTACTCGCCTGTCTGCACCTCTCCATGTGTGCTGTGTGTGTGTGTCTGTACTGTGTGTGAGTGTGTGTTAGTCGAGTAAATCCGCTCTATTCAGTTGATTGACATTTTTACTACAATAAATAGAGAGAGATATGACAGTTGATAACCCCAAAGGGATACCAGTTTTACTGGCTGCATCGACTGTTGATTTGTTGACCGTTTGTGCTGCTGCTGCTGGCAGTTTGCATAACAGTCGAAGGACATTAAAGAGACACTTTAAAGACACAGTGCACATATTTGCTATGCACACCCAAGCAATCATTAACTAATTGCCTCACACACACACACACACACTTACACCAGGACAAATTATCAAATGATTTGAAATATGCCCAAAGCATTTGTTAATGGCATTTTAAACGCTTTTGAATTGCGCATACGCCCCGTTGAACCTTTAATTTTCGTTTAGCGGAAACGCGATGTCAACGCAACAAAATGACAAGCCCCCAACGTTAGGGGATGGTTTAAATATATATATATTTAAATCACCTTAAAGATAACGTTTAAAGGGAACATGCTTGTCTCGTTTGTTATTCGTTGCAATTTTGTAAATATTTTGTTCTTCATATTAATTTTAAATTACTAAGCGAAATGGGAAGAATTTTAAATACCAGAAACTTGTGAGTTTTGTATCTTTCTTGAGACTGCTGGGGTTGTGTTTTGGTGTCTGTTTTTGCCAGTTGCCGCTTGCATAATTTATAATTGTCTTGAAATTCAAGTGCAATGCAGCGAACGATGGCAATTACGGGGCGAGTTTGCGAGTGTGCAACCTCCTCTCCTTGGGCATGTTGCATGCATATGCATAAATATAGAGGCTTAGACGCGGAATACTTTGGAGCTCGCTTTATTTTGCTTGTCTCGGCAAAGAATGCAAATACTCTTTGCGCATTCAGGAGAGGAAGAACTAAGTAGAAACATACGCATAATAGCTATTCACGAGGCTGCCTTGAAATATTTCCAGGCTCATAATTTATGGAAAAATTGTCGGGTTGCCGGTGGGCGGTGGGACCCGCAATAGCGGGTGGCAAGGAGCTGGGCGGAGGTGGGCATGGCAGTTAGGCAGGCAACAGCATGTTTATGTTTTCCTGTTTCCGTAATTTCTTCCTGCTTTCATTTTGCAGCTGCTGTTGTTGTTGTTATGTGTGTTGTTGTTGCCATTTTTTCTTGGCACTCTTCGCTCTCATTCACAAAAATATGCTTAAAAACATGAAATTATGCATTGCGTCCTTTTGTGAGCTGCAACAGCAGCAGCTGCCATTGCCACATGGGCCAAGAACGAGGGGGTGTTGCCATAAGCTTTGTTTGTTTATTTGCAACATTTTGTCACTGTTGCACCCCATTTAATACACCTTCTAGATGACCTGCTTAGGGTCGATAACGACTATCTAGTTTGACCAGAAGGGCTGCCTCTAAACTTTACAAACAGTGAGTTCTACTCAGCTCATCAATTAGTTGCCTTATTTGAGCAACTTTTCTTTAGCTAATTACATAAACTATCAATGTGCCATTGTCAATTGCTTTAAACTGATAACTCAGTGTTTAATATTTGACTCATTGGAACACTATAAAAAGAAGCGCATTTCTGTCCCCTTCAATCAGTTGTTGTTTAACACCCACTGCAATTAAAGATGAGGGCTGTAGTCGCACTTCTGGCATTTGTCGGACTCGTTCAGGCTTTTTCCTTCTCAAACGTGTTGCAAATGGAGTGGGATTCCTATAAAGTAGAGCACGACAAGCACTACGGCAGTGAAGATGAGGAGCTGTTGCGTAAATTGATCTTTTACGAAAACAAGAAGACGATTGACACCCACAATAAACGCTATGCCGCAGGAGAGGAGACTTACGAGATGGGCGTGAATCAATTCACCGATATGTTATCCGAGGAATTTGAAAGCGTGATGCTGCGAAGCCTCAACACAACAGATTTTGAATCCGATATCCATATGGTATATGAGGCACCTGCGAGTTTGGAAATACCTGAAAGCATTGACTGGCGCACTAAGGGAGCTGTTACTGATGTGAAGGATCAGATGAAATGTGGTTCTTGCTGGGCATTTGCGGCTGTAGGCGCTTTGGAGGGTCAGCAGTTCTTAAAGACAAACAAACTGGTGGCACTCTCCGAACAGAATTTGGTGGATTGCTCAAGTAAACCTCCATATGACAATAATGGTTGTGATGGTGGTTCGGCAGAAGAAGCTTTAGATTATGTTATTAAAAATCGTGGGATTGATACCGAGAGTTCCTATCCTTATAAGGGCATTCAATCTGCCTGTCATTTTGATCAGAGCCACATTGGCGCCACTGTCAGAGACATAAAGTTGGTAAAACCGAACAATGAAGCGAATCTGGCTGCTCTGCTTTCAACCCAAGGTCCGATTTCAGTTTCCATGCACGTTAACGAAAAATTTAAGCACTATGATGGAGGCGTTTTCAATGATGCCTCATGTGAAAAATCACTGAATCATGAAGCACTGTTGGTCGGCTACGGTAATGATAAACTCGGCGGCGACTTCTGGCTAGTGAAGAACTCCTGGGGCAAGAAATGGGGAGATAAGGGCTACATACGAATGTCGCGGAACAAAGGCAACCAGTGTGGCATAGCCAGCGATGCCGTTTATCCGTTGGTCTAATAAGATATTTGTTATGTCTGATGGGGATTTTCGTGAGTTTTCCCCAATACAAACAACAAATGTTGGACCATTTTGCATTTAAATACTACACCGAGAAATATTATACATTTTTCATTATTTTCTTTGGATTTAGTTTAATTTAAATTTTTGATTTTGTATTTTTCGGTGTCGACTAAAATTATTCGACATTAAATAAAAAATAATAATAATAATCTGCGAAATTCTATTCAATTCTATTAGTGAGTGGCACTCGTTGCAATTTACTTTTACACAACTCAAATTTAAATAAAATAATGTGAATATTTAAATAATAAACACTTGTAGTTGTTAACATTTGTTAGTAATTGGATATAGTGCGATTTTAGCAGACGCACTTTAAACAATTGACCTTTAATACAAAATTTAATTTTTGTGGAAATAATATTTATATTACTGCATGAATATAAGAATATGTAATATATTAAATTATCCATCATTTATTTATTCGCTTATATTTTTAATGGTTACTTAGTATTCGTAGCAAGTGTTTATTTTATTCATTAAATTCCTAGTTCTCGTGCCAAATAACACCCCAATTCATTCGGAAAATCATTAAATTCCACACCATTACACACAGAATCAAACTCTTCTGCAAATTCCTGTTGTTCCTTCATAATTCAACTAAGAAGAACACAAATAGCCAAAAAAAAATAAACAGGTCGCTACTGGAAAATGCGAGATAAGCTGCCAGGGAACCCGGCTTCGGGCTCCGGTTTCTATATGAGATATTGCAACCCCAAAGCAGCCACAAAACAAATGTCGCCTGTTTGCTTAAAATCCCGGCAGTCGTAATTCAAATCGCATTTCAACTCATCCGCACTTCAAGCGAAGGGGAAGGTGGAGAAAAGTGGATTCAGTTCGTGTTCATCTCGCACAAAGTGCATAAATTTTAAAACAATTAGTTTCAATTTTGCCATCCGCAATGACAATCCGTGCAAACGAGCTGGCCAACACCTTTTGGGTTATCCCCTTTCGTGGCAGGACCAAATGTTAATGTAGCGAATGACTTTTAGCTATTAAGTCATACACACCCAGGTGGCTGGCAGTGGGATAGACAGGACAGACAGGCTGATGGACAGACGGACAGACAGACAGAGAGTCACAGCTTCCATTCGGTGTAAAAATGTTCACTTAATATTCCCTTTGATATGCTCAAGTGTTGCAAACGTTTGGCAAGGGAGGGTTGTTTGCTTTTAGGGGGTGGTACGTGCCACTGCCTAATGAATTTTGCTTGAGCGCCACTGATTGTTTAGGTGTAAGGTTTTTATAATGAGGCAGCCACGAGAGCCAAAATACATGTGTGTCGCACAGTTTGCGAAATGTATCTGCCATAAACTTTGCTATCAACATGTCGCCATCGTCGCACATCGCTTCCCACTTCCCCAATTCCCCTGTCTGCGTCCAGGTTTGTTGGTTAGGTGAGGGGGAGGGGAAGGGGGGAGAGGGGTGGGTTTTCCATTAACGCATTTGCATAAATATTTACATACATGTGTCCTCCACACCGCAACTGTGCTGTGGCATGTGTCTCGCCCTTTAATGTAACAGCACCCGTCCAAACTTTAAAATGTTGAGCTATTTCCGTTTACTTTTACTTTTCCTTTACATTTTTCTGAAAAGGGTGTTCAACAATTTGTCTGAACCCCATTTTACCTCTGTCGACAGCAGTCAGCTTCAGTTTTAAGTTTGGGAAATATAATTTCCTGCCAAATTTACAATCAATCGAAAAGGAAATGAGAACGGAGTTGAGCTATGTGCTTGCAACAGATATGTGACTAAGAATTGGCTCCAGAATGAGAATAAAGTGAACTTGATTGACAAATTAATTAAAACGTTTATCAAAATGAGTAAGTTTCCTTAAAAACATGAAATTATGAATTGCGTCCTTTTGCGTCCATTGCCACATGGGCCAAGAGGGAGGGGGTGTTGCCTTAAGCTTTGTTTGTTTATTTGCAACATTTTGTCACTGTTGCACCCCATTCAATACACCTTCTAGATGACCTGCTTAGGGTCGATAACGACTATCTAATTTAACCAGAAGGGAAACCTCTAAACTTTACAAACAGTGAATTCTACTCAGCTTATCAATTAGTTGCCTTATTTGAGCAGCTTTTCTTTAGCTAATTACATAAACTATCAATGTGCCATTGTCAATTGCTTTAAACTGATAACTCAGTGTTTAATATTTGACTCATTGGAACACTATAAAAAGAAGCGCATTTCTGTCCCCTTCAATCAGTTGTTGTTTAACACCCACTGCAATTAAAGATGAGGGCCGTAGTCGCACTTCTGGCATTTGTCGGACTCGTTCAGGCTTTTTCCTTCTCAAACGTGTTGCAAATGGAGTGGGATTCCTATAAAGTAGAGCACGATAAGCACTACGGCAGTGAAGATGAGGAGCTGTTGCGTAAATTGATCTTTTACGAAAACAAGAAGACGATTGACACCCACAATAAACGCTATGCCGCAGGAGAGGAGACTTACGAGATGGGCGTGAATCAATTCACCGATATGTCATCCGAAGAATTTGGAAGCGTGATGCTGCAAAGCCTCAACACAACAGATTTTGCATCCGATATCCATATGGTATATGAGGCACCTGAGAGTTTGGAAATCCCTAAAAGTATTGACTGGCGCACTAAGGGAGCTGTTACTGATGTGAAGGATCAGATGAATTGTGGTGCTTACTGGGCATTTTCGGCTATAGGCGCTTTGGAGGGTCAGCAGTTCTTGAAGACAAACAAATTGGTGGCACTCTCCGAACAGAATTTGGTGGATTGCTCAAGTCAACCTCCTTATAACAATCGCGGTTGTAACGGTGGTTCGCCTAAAGCAGCTCTAGTTTATGGACATGACAATGGTGGGATTGATACCGAGAGTTCCTACCGTTATAATGGAAATCAATCTGACTGTAATTTTGATCGGGGCCACATAGGCGCCATTGTCAAAAACATAGTGTTACTAAAACCGAACGATGAAGCGACTCTGGCTGCTGCCGTTGCAACCCATGGTCCGATTTCAGTTACCTTCTATGCTAGCGAAAATTTTCATCATTATCGTAAAGGCGTTTTCTATGATGCCACTTGTCAGAAAAAACCGAATTATGCAGCACTGTTGGTCGGCTACGGTAATGATAAACTCGGCGGCGACTTCTGGCTAGTGAAAAACTCCTGGGGCAAGAACTGGGGAGAACAGGGCTACATACGTATGTCCCGGAACAAAGGCAACCAGTGTGGCATAGCCAGCCAAGCAATTTTTCCGTTAGTCTAAATAAATTTGTATAATTTTTTGTGTGACATTAAATACAAAATTATAATAATAATCTGCGAAATTCTGCTCATTTTGCACCATTGACTTTGTACCACAGAGCTTCAGTTTTGAGTTTGTGAAATATAATTTCCTGCCAAATTTATAATCAATGGAAAAGGAAATGAAGTTGAGCTATGTGCTGGCAACAGATTAAGGCTAAGAATTGTCTACAGAATGAGAATAAAGTGAACTTGATTGACAAATTAATTAAAACGCTTATCAAAATGAGTTAGTGAAAGTGACTTTGCAAATGTTATAACAATAAATGTTCATATTCAGTTAAATATTTTTAAACAATTTAGTCAAGTTTCGCACAACTCCCAGAGCATGCAACAATGTGCTCCACAGTCTTTGCACCCTCGCAGACACGCACCCCAAAACAATTCAAATTTCCCCAAGATGCGTCACAAAAAAAAAGGAAGAAAATTCAAATTTTGGGCTATATTAGCATAAAGATTTTGTGGCAATGGCAAAGATTTCCCGACGCTTTTCAAAAACACAAAAAAGAAAAAAATGGAAAGGAAACCAGCGGAGACAAACGCAAAATTTAGTTTGCAAATGAGGACACATGTGTGTCTGTGTGTGTGTTTTGGCGTGTGAATGTGTGTGTGAATGCGAGTGTGAGTGTGAGTGGCATGTAAATTTGAGTTAAGCAACAATTTGTCAGCCGGCGAACAATGGTAAGGGAAAAGTTTGCAACAAGACTGAAACTGAAATCAAACAAAACCAAACAAAAGCAAAAGCAATTACAATTGGCAAAGAACATGGGTGGGATTTAGAGGGGAGGGGCGTGTGGGTGGGGGGAGGAGGATTTACTGGTCTGGCAAGGCTCAGACAAAAGAATCAAACGAAATTGCAAAATTAAACTGATTTAATGGGAACTCTGTTCAGCTGTGGATCCATTTACATGACTCAAGCTTGTCCAAACGTTTCGCATATAAGTCATGTTAATGTTGCTGCAGAGCAGATGAGGTGGCAGAAGGGGGTGTTGGGATGATGAGGGTTGATTGACAACCAAGTCGAGACTTTGCCACAGACGGAGGCCCGTTCAATGATGATTTGATATGAAAATTGCCTGGAATTATTGAATTAACATATGCTCGAATTGAGCTCAAGCATTTCAGTGTCTGCCTCAAAGATGGGAGGAAACTTGGAACGCCAATTTGGCTTTCTGATTGTGTGTGTCAGTGTGTGAGTGTGTGTGTGTGTATGTGCGTATGTGTGTGTGGTGGCATCTTATTACCAAAGCGTATTAGACATGATTGATTGCATTGAGTAATAATGATTTGTAGCTGAGGCATGTTTAAGTGACTCTCTGTGTGTATTTGACGTGCGTGTGTGTTTGAGTGTGTGCGTGTGTGTGTGTGGGTGAATGTGTGGACGGATGGAGGTCACGTGCAAGTGTGTGAAAGTGAATTGCATAAATAGCTTGCTGTCTACGCTTGAGGAGCAGAGGCTAAACGCTTGGGGGCATCGTTTGATGAGATGCTCATGAGCATAAAGCGATTACCAATTGCTATTGCAAGGATGGGTTTGGCCAAAAGATTAGCAATGCCTGGTCGATGCCGACTTTAAGGCGTCCTCGAAGATGAAACTATTAAGGCAGCAGACTGAAGAGAAAGTAAACGTTTTCTCAGTTTGTTGTGCGATATAAATAATTGAACTCTCAAGGTTTATTTTGTGGAGAAACTAATGAGAGCCGCTTATTTTATTTATTGCAATAAATACATATAACAAGTAAGATGCTGTAGTCGAGTTGGCTCGACTACGATATACCCTTAACCCATTTGTTAAATATATTTTAGTTTTATTGGCAAATTTCCCTATAAAATGATTTGCACTCAAATGAAAGACAGACGGACAGGGCTATATCGACTCGGCTGTTGATCCTGATCAATAATATATATACTTTATGGGGTCGGAGATGCTTCCTTCTGCCTGTTACATACATTGCACAAAACCATTATACCCTTTTTTATCCATTTTTAATGGGTTAAGGGTATAAAAAGGAGATAAACTGAATAAAACAAAAGTGAACGAAATAAGTAAGGACTAAGAAGTCCATGAACAAGGAAAAGTTAAGCTGTAACATGGTAAGTCTACAATATATTCAAGAAAATCTTTAAGTTTTTCTTAAATCGATTGCAAAAGCTAAGGTTTCCAAAAAGTTGAAAGTGATGCAGTTGTCGGGTTTATTTAAATGTGACACAGTTTTGGGTGTTTCTCAGGATTACTCTCGCTTTGAGTGGAAAGTGTTTGCTTGTTGTCCAGTTTGCTGATGTGCAGTTTTCAGCTGCTCAGCAAATACTATTTGCAGTGTTACATTTCGTATTTCACGGCACTGACCCAGTTACACTTTCCAAAAGGGAAACTCTTATATCTATATAGATTTATATATGTATACACATATATACTCTTCAGTTCGTTAAGTAGTGTCTGTGTAACTTTGCTCGGATAGTGAACTTTCACTCGGCACGATGGGAAACTTACCTCGAATCGATGCGCTGCAAATAGTCGAGGCGGCTCAAATGCAACTCGCGCAAATGAAACAAGTTTAAAAATGCCACTGGGGGCAAGTGGGCAAAACGATTGCCGCCCAGGTTCAAATAAGTGAGATTTGAAAGTTTCGAGAGCTGCTGCGTGGGCACCATCTGCAAAGATAAAGAACGAAAAAGAGAGAGAGAGAAAGAGAGAGAGAATGAGAAAGAGAAAAATCATTTAATTTCAAGTGTTTAAACAAAGTGGGGGACAAGTTTTATAGCACTGTCGGGAAGGGGGGGCTTATAAAATGTTAATGCCATCCACTCAACTTTAGAAGCGTTTTGCGGCTGCTCTTGATAGTTGCGAGTAAGCTGGCACTCCAAGCTCATCTCTGCCCCTCTGCCCCACTCGTGAATCCCATTTATCCCTTTTAGACGACTCATAGCTTTTATTTATTTCTAAAAGCGCTGGCATTTGAAATGTTGCAAGGATGCAGTTTTCAGTGTTGTTCAACAATAAAATGTGAAACACTTGAAATGTGCAGCATTTGGCGGCGGCAGCGAGAAACGGAAACGGAAACGTCATGTACGTCATGTACATCCGAGCGCTATTTTGCCAATGTCTGACCAAATCGCCATGTGTGTGTGTGTGTGTGTGTGTGTGTGTCTGTGTGTTGGCCATACAATCAATCTTGAAACAATTTGTTAAGGCCAAACAACAACAACAAGAAGAACAACCCGAGTAACAAAAGCTATGTAACGTCTCGAGCTTTTAGCCTTCTCAGGAAAACCTTTTGCCTGTTCTTAAAAAAAAAGTGTAGTTGTGTTATTTGCCTGCAACCTTGCCACCTTGCCACCTTGCAACCTACCCTTAGCTGCTGTTGTCGTGTCGGAAGCTACGTGCCAAATGTCCGGACACGAAAAGCAACTGCGATAACGTAATGAACTGCGTGGCTAAAGAGAGTTGCGTGGTTATTTAATAGCTGCCAAACTCATAAGGCAAACGGCAACCAACGAAATGAAAATAATAAAGAAAAATTAAAGGCATTACGCATACGCAATGTAGGCCAAGCGCTGCAATTGTTTAACCTAATGGCATTTTCCAGTTTACATTTAAACCCTTCGCCGGACTCAGTGTTTGAGCTGCACTCAAGCGAGGGGCGGCGGGGAGCGCTTGACTAATTAAAACAGGCTTGGGCTTCTAGGGGGGTCCAGTGCGGAGCGAGGGGCCATCCGCTCCTTTGGTCATTTCGTTTGGCGAGAGCAGCGCCGCAGGAAAAAAAAGGAAACGCTCCAACGGAAAAGCTTGCGGCGATAAAATTGATGTGGTAAAAGGCAAGAGCTGATAAGGACTTGATGGCGCCAGGGGGGGGGGCAGGCAGAAAGGTGTAGCCACGAGTGGCAGAAAAGAAAGCGAAATTATATTGACTTTGATTTCTCAAATTAATTTACATTTTTTTCCATTCCCTTTGACTTTATTATTTGAATTGGGCGGTAATTTCGCTCCAATTTCATAAGGATAATTTATTGGGCCAAGCAATGAACTCGATTGAACTTTAAATAATATGAAATGAGTGTGGAGAAATGTAAGGTTAATCGGAAAAGCAAGTTAATCTGTAGTCTACAAAGGACATGCAGTCTGTTTTCAATTTTCGACTGCATTTTAATATTTTATGGTCTCTGCATGCAGAGAAATATTATTCACATATTCAGTTGCCAAGCTAAAGAATTTTTAAAAAATATTACAAAGTTTTTTCAAGCTGTGCACTGATATGAAAACCAAATGCATTCAACAGAAATGTACATAAAATAAAAATAAATAAAAGAATCAATGATTCGTCTGGAAATTTTCAATTGAAAAATACTTTATTTTCTGTTGTTTGCCAAAGTTGAATTTAAGTGGCTTTGGTTGGGATAAATATGGAGACAAGACAAGATGGCAAGCTCTTAATATGCTCAACTATTTTTCACTTTGATGAACAGAGTATACAAATAAAATTCACTCCAAAATATTTGCTTATGTAATCGAGCAAATGCAAATAGTGAAATCGGGCAAAGCAACATAGAATGTATATCAATTCAAAAATTCATAATTCACAACTAAAAGCACAACAAATCGAAAATAATAAAACACAAAACCACAAACACAAATGTGCAAACACTCAAAGGAATATTCATTTTTGTTAAATTTCGAATATGCAAAATTGAGCAAAAGTAATTTGAGTGCATTTTGTTGTTATTTCAATTTTGAGACTTTCGAAATAACAAATATTTGCTTTAATTTATTCAGCAAAAATGCATTTGTGAAATTAAATGAATACCAACTGCGACAATAGCTCGTTATTTTCAATCAAAATGCAACATTTTGATACATTTAAAAAAGAAAATAAGTCGGATTTCTTTTATTTTAATATTCTGAATTCAATATCTTAACTTGGAATTGGAACTTATCTGAAATGTTTTAATCCAAAAATTTCAATAATTTCTTATATCAAAATTTGCTGCAAGAACATTAAATAATCTGACTTACATAATAGCTAACGATAATTTACCAAAGTATTATATTTTTTATGTGTGGGAAACTCACAATGTAATTTTTTATAGTCCTAACCTCAGATTAATTATTGCCTTTATTTCAAATGCTAAATCGCCTCTAGTGTGTGTCTAACATATCGCCATAAAACTGGCAAGACATCAATTTAAGATATTCGAGAGACTTTTGTGGGATGCGAAGGGGAAACCGTGCTCAAAAGTGAATACCAAACATGGGTGAAAGATGGGTTCGAGAGTGGCGAGTAGCCTGTGATGGGTACTCACTGCATAGCTGAATGCATTTTTATGCAGCATGTAATCAAAGGTGCTGTTGCTGTACTTGTTGTTGTTGTTGTTATCTTATGCAAACCGGCAACAGAGCTTTGGAAATAAAACAGGAGGTAAACAACATGGACGCAACCTGACGAATGCATTGCGCACCTGTGCAGCATCCACGTCTGGCTACCTGTCTGACCTGCATGCAAGCATAGCATACATAGATATATTTATGGTCGTTAAAAAGGGATAAAGGACTACTGAGCGCAGAGCACTGAGCACTGAGCACTGAGCACTAAGCACATGCCTCGACCAGGCCAAGCAAAGCCATGCCAGCCATGCCGGAGCCGGCTAAGCAGATGTGAAGGTGCGCGTAGTCAACGGCAACCGTCTGAGGAATTTATGGCGCTTGGAATCAGTTCGAAACTACTTAAAATACCTTTTGGCATTTTACAGTTGAAATATATGGTCACTGGTGGTGTGCACTCTACTACTACTACCACTGCCACTACCACTAATACAACTACTACTAATACTAATGCAGCTATGGCCATGTGCAGCAAACTATGCAACGGCATGCAACTCTATGTCCTCCTCCTGCTCCCATCTACCACCTCTCCTTCTGCCACCTTCAGGGAGCGACGAAAAAAATCCAGTTGACTGCTTTTTGGAGCTGCTTATCATGAGGTTGCTGCCTGCTGCACGACGACTTTGTTTTAACCGTTTCAGCATGTTTTGGCATTTGCCAAACTGCATTCCATCGCCTCTTTTTCTACCTCAGCTGCCTCTTTGTTGTTGCAGACACTTGTTATTATGCTGCAGCTATAAGCAAAGGTTCCTCCCAGCTCCTATTATGTATTGTACTCTATGGGCAATGTTGGAAATTTGTTGGCTGCATCAGCATAGTTATCCCACCCCCCTTTATGGACAGAGGCATTAGCATGATTATGTCTGTCCATCATCTTAACAAGTAACTAATTTTATAAGAAGAAAACTATGAAATACTCCTTGTTGCAACAGGAAGAGCGAAGAGTTTTGTAGATATTTTCTTTGAAATCAGTTGCATGATTTTGTTGACGGAAATAAAGTCAGTTTATTTTGTTACTTTCCTAGGAATCAATTTTACTTTGTGATTGTTAATTATTAAAATTTAATGTAAAAATATGTTTGTTGACTTTAGTCAACGCTGCAGCAACGTGATTCAAAGGGTTTCAAGGGTTCTAAGAATCATCTCAATCAATAATTTATATAAATTTACTCAATATACATAAATTGTATACGTTTCACTGGTGCAATAATGTCCTGTTAAAGGCATATCCTTTGAGAAGAATTTAGTTTATTCAGGCGGTTGATTTCGGAAAAACTCTTTTTAAAAATTCATTTCCCACATCAAATGTAAGGTAGACTTTCTCAATCTCTTCCAGTCGAGCGAGTGTTCTGCCTTCTTTAAAGTTGCATAGCATGTGGCATGCATCAAAAGTTTTTCTGCACAAGTGTGCTCGAGAGTCTGGTCGTAAACATTAAATGGCTTTAAAGCTGCTGAGTGGCAAGGACGGTATACTTAAAGCGTTTGCCACCGAAATAGGAGACTCCAAGAGGCGGTGCCGGTTGGTAGGTGGTGGGGTGGGGTAGGTAGGTTAGGGAGCAATGCGAAGACAGCGGCAACATTTAACGAACGCAAAATGTCGGCGAATAACTGTGGGGCCTAAGCAGAGGCAGAGTGTACACGCAACAGAAATCAGCACGGTACGGACATGTTTGCATGCATAAATAGCAAAGGACATGGCCAAAAGGACGCACTTTATATACGAGTGTGTGCTCGTATGCGTGTGTGTGAGAGTGTGGAGTTCTAAGCAGACTCACACGGTGGCAACAACAACAAGTTATGGTTATTAATTCTGTGTATGCAAACGGCAGCACAGGAAGGACGAACTTAAGCTGTCGTCCAGGACAACACAGGATAGGACCGGACAGGACAAGGGCAGCTGCAATCCGCTTTTGCAAAGTGTTGGTCACAGGATTTACTACTACACAGCAAAGTGTCTGATTTATGGGTGTGCGTGTGTGTGCAACTTCCCGTGTGTATATATTGCTGTGTGTGAGTGTGTGTGTGGCAGAGCCTAAAAGGCTGCCGCAATAATTTAGCTGCTGTGTGTGCCTCTAGAGCCAGTTTCATGGTAAATTATTTTATCTAACAAGTATACGACATGTGGTGTTTTATGGTCGACAGACCCACTCACCGTCAAATTGTTATCCGATAGATCCAAATGTTTCAGCGAGATGAGTCCTTCAAAGGCGCCCACATCCAGTTCGCTCATGACGTTGCCGCGCACACTCAAGGCCAGAAGCTCCTTTAGGCCCTCAAAGCTATCGTTGCGCACGAACTCAACAAGATTGTCGGACATGTCCAGACTCTTCAGGGCATGCAAGTGCCACAGATTGCTTGCGGGCACATCGAGGAGACGATTGTTGCGAAACACGAGCACCTCCAGCGATGACATGCCCTTGAAACAGTTATCCTCGAGACTCACAATATTGTTGTTGGTCAAGTCCAGCTCGACGAGCGCAGCCAGATCTCCGAGTGCCGTTGGATGCACTGTCTCAATGCGATTGTAGCTCAAGTCGAGCAGCAGCAGATTCGTGAGTCCCTTGAAGGCGTGCTTGTGCAAGGCACTCACCAGATTCCTGCTCAAATTTAGAGTGCGCAGCTCCGTCTGATACTCAAAGTTCTTGGAGCCGAGCGTCTCGATGATGTTCTGCGAGAGATCGAGCACTTCCAGCTTCATGTAGAAGGGCAGCGTGAACTCCAGATTCCGTATGCGATTCAGTGTCAGATTAATGTACTTTGTCTCCGGATTCAGCTGGATGGGCACATCCTCCAGTGCCGCATCGATGCACAGGGCACGACTGTTCGCATCACCGCCCAAGCACTGACACTTTGAGGGACAGAAGGCGTCTGTGCCACCAGGCAGCACCAACAGCAGCAGCAGCAGGAGTACATGCAACAGCAGCCACGACATCTCTGATGGCCAGGGTGCCAGAGCAGGAGGTTTGCCATCCTGTCGCCACTTTGTGTGTAAATTGTGTGTGTTGCTGTTCCTGTTGTTATTGTTATTGTTGTTGTAGTTGTTGTGTGTGTCGTTTGCCATTTTGCTGGAGCCCTGGTGAGCCTTGCCGGCTGCGTGTTATCCTTATTGATGTTGCTGTTCGAGTTGTTTAGTTATTTGCGGTTGATTTGAGGTGCTTGTGGTGATGGTGGCAATATCACCAGTTGTTGGATGTCATTGCGTACAGAGTTCTAAAAATAAAAGAAAGCAAATTAAATTATTGTTAAATTTAAGTTTGCGTAAATCATTTATCAAATCAAATACTTAAAGATAGCTGCGTTAGCTCTCACATTTGATTTAAGTTAAGACTAGCTGACTTTATGAATATGCATTGCAAATGTTCTTTAAAGATTTAACTGCAGCTCATGATCCGCAATAGGAGCTACTATTGCAGTGCATTATACAAAACTTTTCGGACGGAGAAACTGCCGACAAGCGTCGGTTTTAGTTGGCCCTTTGCATCTAAAACCATAAACTGCAGTAGAGCCAACTCAATAGCGTTTTCATTTCCCTACTTAACTCACCGTCAGAGCCGTCTGGAAAGTCAGCAACTTTCTGTGCGAGTTGTCAGCACTTTTCATCGGCCAACGAGTTTTGACTTTTGCACTGAGTTCTCAGTTTGGTCTCGACTTTTATGAAATATTAGCGAGCAACTTATGCGCATAAATCTTGCGGCGTGTCTCTAAAAAACGAAGCGTGTTAAATAAACTGCCAGCAGTCGTAAAAGTTGTATTTTTTATATAAATTACACTTACACAAAAAAATGAGAAAATGGGCTCTTCGTTTTAAATACTTGTTACAATCTGATTGCCAAGTATCTGTAGCATTAAATATTTTCTAATTTAATTTGAGAATTATTATAATTCCTTTTTCAGTGTGCGGCGAATTTGGTTCTCTTTGGCGGAACAGACAAAATACACAAAAATGTTCTTAGTTAGTTGGATTTGAATCTATAGCATATGTTCATGTTTAACTTTCAAAAAAGTGCAGCATACTTTTAGGCTGTTGGTTCGATAATGTGCAGGGTTCTGTCAATTGCTATTGCGTGCTTTTAGGCTGAGCATTTAATTTCAATATCTGCCAATTTGGAGTAATCAAATTTAAATGTGGTCTTAATCTAGCGAACAACACTTAATTAAATCGCACTTGATTTAATTAATCGGTTGGCATTGCAAAATGCTCACACACACACACACACACACTAAACCACTGTCAAATCCTTTGAGCCTACATAAGACTTAAGTTAAATATGTGCCCTTTGGCCAACACTCAATTAAGTAATTAACAAATTACAAGTAAATCTTGTGCCATTTTAACTGTTTGGAAAATCCGTAGGTTTGTCGTCTTGTCTGTCTGTCTGTCTGCCTGCCTCTTATCCTGCGATTTGCATATGGCAAGCGCAAACAATGAGAAGACCTTCCGCAATCACTACCAGCACAACACCCACACACACACACTCAGAACACCCCTATATCCGTTAACCTCTTAAGCTCTTTCCCTAGTGCACACGCCAGCAATTTGAACAATGCTCTTAACTAGCTGTAAAACAAATAATAAAAGAATAGCGCAAACTTTGAGGTTTCGTACTGTCAACAAAAGTTGAAAGCTCCCCACCCACAGTCTACACACACACACACACTTTCTCTCTCTCTCTCTCTCTTCTGTGTCACTTCCGTTCTCTCTCTTTCTCACGTTTGTCGGCCTCCTTTACAATTTTGGTCGCCTGGTCTTGGATCATATTTTACGCTTCAATAAAATTGGTGAGAGTAAAAAAACAAGCCGAGTTAACTAACCAACCAATCGCACCCCCAACTCCATCCCTTGCTCGCGAACTCAGCTCACTTGTCGAACCCCAACCACAACCCTTGCCACCCGGCTTTCGCTTTGGCAGCAGCAACACACAAAAAAAAAGTGAAAATTGTGAAAAATTCACTCCCGTGTGAATTATTAAGTTTCACATGGCCATTGTTGTTGTTGGTTTTGATGGTGTTTTTGCTCCTGTTGCTTTTGTAACTTTGTATACGCTTGTGGATGTGTGTGTGTGTGTACGGTGAGTGTGTGTGCCTGATTGTTTGCGAAAAAAATATAGCAAAAGGCACACAAAGTTTTTAATAAACTTTCGCACGCCAGCCTCACTTGACTATACTCGAGTCTCAGTCCTGTGCCCCACCAACCACCCCACTTTTGTCCCCTATTTGCTTTTTATACAACCCATCAAGTATGCGCTCAAACTGTATGTCGGTTCTCTCGACTCTGCTCTAAGTGGGGGCGTGCCACGGCCAAGGCACACAAATATGATTTCATTGTTGCAAATATTTTGTTAGCAAGATAGAAGAAGGATGGCGGTGGATGTGGGTCGGTTGGGGTGGTTGAAAAGTGCCTGCCCCATCCAAATTGGTGGCGCTGTCAAAGGCCAACAAGTTGGGAAATGTTTGCTGTTGTTGTTATTGTTCATGTTATTGATGTTGTTGCTGTTGCAGTTGCTGTTGCACTTTTGGCGCCCACTTTTCACTCGCTGGCAGTTTTAGTGGGGCCAACGTCATCGAAGTTGCATCTTAATAGGCTTATAAAGAGCTTAAATGTGTACGCAAACTGAACATGTGCGCAAGCAGAGAGAGCGAGAAAGAGACATCGAGAGTGTGAGAAAGAGACGAAGAGTATTTGCGCTGTAAATGAAAGAGTTCTTATGTTCTTAAGTTCTTATGCCATAATTGAGTAGAGATGACAAAATTAAACTTAATAATACAGTTGCAAGATGCGTAAGTTACATATTATTTTAATGATAATATTATCGTGTTAGTATATGGGACAACAGATTTATAAACTAACAAAGAAAATGATTTGCTTGTGGTGAAAGTGGCAACCTTCCCATGTCCTAACGAAGCCCTGTTTTGAACAGGATTACTCAATTGATTGCTTGAAGTAAGCTGCATGTATTGAAAACATTTTCTACATTGTTCCCACCCCAGTGAATACTGCATCCATTAACTTTATGACTGCACACCTGAACCGAAAGAAATCCAATCAACAATGTTGTAACTTCACATTACACTTTATTCACATCGCAAGCTTGTTTTCGTTCCAGTTTTTATAAGCTCCATTTAATTATATTGACATTGTTTGCCTATTTTTCCACAATTTATTTTAATACGAGCGTGACTCAGAGAGTAACTGAAACTGACTGTCGGATTGTCGAACTGTCTGAAGTGCGAACACACTTATATAGGATCTAGGTGTGTGTTTAAGTGGAGAGCTGGGAACATTTCGCTCAAGTTAAATGCCATAAAAATGGAAAATAATAGCAAATGCCGAGAGGGAAACTGGCATCAAATGTTGATAATAGGAAAGCGCCTCCTCCACTTGGTAAAAATCCATGGCGGAAGCTGCAGCAGCCGCAACAGCTACCATTTCAGGATTCTCTCGCCACGCATAAAACTTTTGCACATAAATTTAAAAGCAGGCAAAATCTGGGAATGAGTGTTTATGTAGTGGTGCGGGTGAAATGAGAGAAGGGGAGGCGGGGCAGTGGGGACAGAAGACAACGCGTTGACTTTAGGGCCACAAATGGTAAGCGGGCGAGGTCAGGGTTCAGATTGGGGTCTAGGTTCAGGCTGTCGGAAAAGCGAGGAAGCGAAGCAATCAAAGGTGAAAAACTTTGCAAACTATGCGCTAGCAAACAGGCAAAAAGTCAATATTAATATTCACTTAGCAAGGGTCCCACCAATGGAACGGGGCCATCGAGGAGCAAGCAGGGGGGGAAGCTGATGCTGACAATGGCCAGGCAAATGCCAGGCAAATTGAAAATGCGACGAAAAACGTGAGACGCGCCAACTTTTCCACCTCAACGTGCCCGAGTGCGTTTATTTTTATCAAGATTAGCATTTGGCTCGCCTGCCTCACAGCTCTCAGCTCTCAGGTCACAGTTCCCAGTTATTGGATAGGCAAACAGAGAACGACAACGGCAACGTTGTCTTCGTTGTCGACATGGAGCCCAGACAATGCAGCAGATTTCTTGCCCCGATTTCGATTCCCCCCAAAAGTCTCTATTGAAGTGCGGCACGCACAAATTATATATATATATATATATATATATATATATATATATATCCCTCTCACACATACTGGCTCTTCCACTGAGATTTCCGAAGATGCCGTCGAAGATGAATTGTTGGTGTCGTCGCTGTCACCAGGCACCACCAGCAGCAGCAGCAGCAGTTCCTCATCCGTGCCTCCCTGTTTGTCCGCCTCCATTTGCCGTAGACCACATAATTGAGTGTCTGGCAAAACTTTTCAAGTGCCTCCACTGTGGCAATTTGACAAAAGCCTTTGCCGCAAAATGTTGCCGCACGCATAATTAATGCAATTGTTGGCAAGCAACGACACAACACAAAAACAGACACATCCACATCCACATCCACAGACTGGGGCACACTCAGAATGTTTTTGCTTAGATCGGTTCAACTGGTCAGCCCGGGGGTATATATTGCTGAAGAGGGAGGTAGTTTGTCTGTCAGAGCTAAATGCAAGATTGTGTTGCACAGAGTTGCTCGAGTGCAGCATTTTCTTGCATTCCACAGAGAGTCGTAGCCTTTAATAATTTGTGCTTCTAATTTAGATATAAAACCTGAAGTAAGTAAAGGTTATCTACAAATTACTGAAAACAAGTTGAAACCATAAATTAAAGTTAGTTAGTTAATTATTCAATTTAAATATTGTCTAAAAAACAATCGTGTTTTATTTCTTGAAATCCATCCTAATCCATAAAATATTTTCAATTTATTTTAAGCTTAGTTCAGATTGATATATCCAAAATCCATATTACATATTCCAATGTTTGACAAATTGTTAAATTATCTTTAATAGATTATTACGCTGCACATTTGTCAAATATGCTGCAAGGATTTTTATCTTTATCTCTTATCTTGTTGTTATCTTAATGTGGAGCGTATTTAAGTTATAGTTTTCAATCTATGGCCAAATTCTCACTTAAACTGTCACGTTATCTTTTAGCTACCAGCATTTTTTTTGTCGTTAGCTCCTCTTTACATATGCGGAAAACTGTAAAACTTTATTCGACCATAAACGGGCACAATAAAAACCAGTTGAGCATCTTTCCCAATTCAAACCAAAAAAAAAAAAAAAAATAACCAGAGGAGCAATAGAAGTAAGTTTAGTTGAACAAAAACTGCAAGCTGCATATAAAGATAAAATATTTCATTTGCCAGGCAGTCGCCAGTGCTCCCCCTCCCTCCCCCAGCTCTTAGCAACCCCTCCTCCTGTCGTGCTAGTCGGTCATCCATCCATTGTGCACTTAATGCAATTGTCGCATTATTTCGGTCCCCGGCCACTTGGCCAACCCCTCGTACTCCGGCCAGATCCGAGAGAACGATATATATTTTTAAATACCTAGTTCGCGTTTTTGTGTGTGTCTATTTTATAGCGTTTTTGGGTTTTTATTTTGCCGCATGGCGTCTGCTCCGCTCGTTGCCTGCTGCATGCTATATGGTGTCGTCTGTCTGCATCTGTCGCGTCTGCCACGGCGTCTGCAACTCCGAGACAGCTACAGATATTCCTCGTGCTGTTGTTGTTGTTGTTGCTGTTGTTGTTGTTATTGTGGTTGTTGTGGCTCGTGGCTGCTTATTAAGCCATTTGAAAAGGCGCTGCCGCATTTTGCGCCATGTTTTTGTTTATTTATTTTTATTTTCTGTGCGAAAAAAAAAAATAGCGAAAGAAGAAAACAGTTCACATAAAAAATTAAATATAATTTTGTTCTTGGACTTTGGCACATGTGCGCAGAATTTGCCACTTTCCCAGGCGGCTTTTTAAGCTGAACGTTTTTGTTTTTTTTTTTTTTCACAATTTAATACTTAAGTATCTCTACTAATAGCATTGGCAGACAGACTGCTAGAAACTGATTTATTTCACAGTAGAGAGCTCAGCTAAAATAATTGCAAATAATTTTGGAATTTCTGTGAACTTTTACCACAAATAACCCAACAATCCAAGTATTCATTATTTTGTGACCATTACGCTTAACTTTAATTTGCAACTGCTTTAATTGCATGACATAAATCTAAATAATACAAGTGACTGTAGCCAAGAGGGGTTTACCCAATTGGTGCCCCTAACCTTGTCACATTGCTCATACGCCTAGTGGGAAATATCGATCGGAAAATAGTGGAGTACAACGCACTTTGTGTTTTGGCTGCTGGCAACGGCAAAAAAGAAAAACGCCAGAAGTCAGTCAGTGAGAAAAAAAAAAACTTTGGGCCACTGGCACAATAATTTGGCACGCAAACCTTTTTTCCTTCGACGCCACGGCAATAGATTTCCCTGTAGCAAGGGTTGAAGTTCGGGGACTGTGCATTTTTTTTTTCTTTTTTTTTGTTGGCCGCCGTGGGGCGCGCAAACATAAAAAATGAAGTGAAATACATTTTGGAGCTAGTGGCGAGCATTAAAAATTTGCTAAAGCCAACGACGAGCCAGGGACTGGGACACAATGGCGCCAGGACTCGACTTGAGCTTAGAGTTTGGGGTTGGGCGTTGGGGGTTGGGGGTTGGGGCAGGTCACGCGGCATGCTCATAGTTCAGTGTTCGCCATGTTTGCTGTGCGGATAAACATATAACAATTAGAGTGCTCTTTGTTAGTTTCTGCTTTTTGTGTTACGACAGCCATGGTCGAGAGCTGCATCCCTGGGAATTTGAGGTTAGGTCTGGGGGATTTGAGTGTCTTGTGTTACGCTGCCACACACATGTATGTGTATGCCAGTTAAATATTTAGCTAGATTTGGGTTTTAATTTATTTCGAAAGGGTTTTATAGCGCAGACTGCTATGCAAATGAGACCTGCAAAAATGGGTCAAAGTTTAATGTGGAGGCGTGTCTGACCCGGCTGGGCTTGAAAACAGTCTCTGCTTGCAATATTTATGACCACCCCAATGGATTTTTGGGAAATTGAAGTTTTGCACTGCCAACGTGTCCGGCATGCTAATATGGGGCAAGGCAGTGAATTATGTAGAACGAGCAGTTGAAAATAGTCACAGAGGAAACGATAAAGCAGTGGCAAAGACATGTGCAACAGTTAGTTGCAGGCACTAAATTACCAAAATATATATGTATATAGGTGAGGCAATTAGTTACTTCAACGTTCCATACACAACTTTCCCGCAGATAGCAGAAAGCCTAAATTTAAATAATATTTGTTCATATCCCCACAAATATGTATAAATATATAAGACTCTTGGGCAATTTTTACTTGCCACACTTTTAAAAATCAAAGGGTTAAGAATATACAAAGAGCTCCTATCTAAACGCATTCATTATTTGGCAATGTCACCAAATATTTTGTAAGAAATTTTCCGGACAAGAACATAAATTAATTTAACAAATGAACAAACGAAATAAAGCGGCACAGAAATCCCAAGAATTTAACCTGGACACATAAATTTCTCGACGAGAAGTGTAACAAATGCTCATTAATATGCCAGACACATATTCAGAAGCGTCGTGGGGGCGGAATGGGTGGGGGAGGGGGGGTCTGGGAATTACCAACAAAATCCATAAGAATGCCGTGAAATAACAAAAGAAAATGAATTTACAAAAAAAACCACTCGGTTCCAAAAATAATATTTATTAATTGGCAGCTAAATAAGTCGCAAGAATTTACACGTTAATAATTTTATTAGCAAGCTGCTGCTGCAGTGGCAGGTGGGTGGCGCCCGGGGGCGTGGCAGCGACAGCTGCTCTTGTATATGTCGGCGGCACAAACAAAAACAAAACGAAGACATTTTCAAATTCCACTTTGTCATAAAATGTGGAAATAATGAAAAATGTGAAATGTGTTGCCAAAAGGGCGACAGCAGCTTTGGCTAATGTTCCCCCATAGGTTGAAAGGGGTGGTTGCCAAGTGGCCAAGTGGAATGGGTATATCGTTTTTTGTTGAAAATTTAAATAAATTGTATAAAATGCACATCAAACATGCACAAAACTATTTTTAGACAGTCACTGGCAGATGTTGCCCCTGGAATCGATAAATTATAATCACTTTGAGCAGCAGACAAATATTTATTTGGAGGGGGAGCATTTGAAGGGCTCTCAGCAAAATGATGCCGAAAATTAAAGCAATGCGCGATGGATTTTTCTTTTCTTATTTTTTTTCTTTTTTCCTTATTCATCTGCCGTTTATTTCCAGCTGTTGAACACAATTTAAGTTAAGTGTTTTACTTTTAAGGCGGATGCCATACGCGAACAGACGCCAGGGCCACGCCCACAGCCCCGAAACGCCCACACATTGACAGGGCAGCAAAGTCAAAGCCAAAATGAGAGGGAGAGAGAGAGAGAGAGAGAGAGAGATGAAAAAAGAGATGGAAGAAAAGCGCAAAATTCATTGCCTTTTAATTGCAGTTGGCAGTTGATACGAAGAATTTTCGACTGAATGTGAAATACTTAGTATATATACATATATATATACATATATATGTGTATATATGTGTGTATTGTGTGTGCCCTCCCCCAGGCTGTGGATCTGGAGTTTTCCCCATAAATAAATTCAACTGTTAATTGAATGCAGGCACTTGAAAAATGGGCAGACTATTGGAGCTGACTCTCCAAATGGCAACCTGTTGAATCCACTGAGTGATTTATGTATCTTTTATCCAGACAATTGACTGTGGACACTATGCAGTCGAGAAGAATTTTTGGCAATTCTTTGGAATTGTAGTAATAAAGTGGCAACATAAGTATAATATCAGACATAAGTTAATTAGAGCTGAAAACAGATTAAGTATTTATTCATCTGCAGAATGGGGACAAACTTGGAATTGATTTCAACACAAGTGAGTTAAATCGAGTTATATATTTTCGTACTTATATTCTTACATCTTGCTTAAACTTAAGTTATCAATTTACACTTTACAAATACAAATACTAAAGAGGCAGTCTGCTGTCCCTGTTAACACACTTTCCACAGTAAATTCCGAGCCATAAATACCCAAGGACAATCAAATCAATAAATTACTCGCCCATCGACACAAAGAAGATGCCAGGCGTACGAGTTTATATGTTACAAAAAAAAAAATAAATAAATAAATAAATAAGAAATAAATACCTTTATAAAAATAACTCACAACAAAATCAATGAACATCAATGAAGCGCCTATAAAGTGTCCCCAGCTTGGATAAAATCAATGGATGCCTACATTTTTGGCAGCTCTTTATTTTTAAAATGCCTGACAACGACGCCAAAGGAAGGACTTTGTAATAGGGAGTCTGCACACACACACACCCAGGCACACCCACACACACACACACACACACCCAGGCACACCCACACACACACACACACTTACACACACACTCACACACAGACAGACATAACGTCATGGGGGGATCGTACTTCATGAATTCCCTCTTTTGGTAATTGAATTATGCTTGGAGCATAACATTTATTTATTCATGATTTGAGCCAAGTTTACGCAATGAGCAGCCAGAGCACGTAAATGCAATTTAAATATATTTAGTCACAAATCTGATCCAGAGTTGCTAAGCAGCAAAAAATTACTGAAATTTCAGTCGTTTTACAACAAATTTTTGTTACACAAACACAACAAAAATGCTGTAAACAAGAAACAAGAAACACGCCAAAAAGCAGTAGACCAACTTTTGTAAATCCTGTCAATGAAAGAAGTGTTGTCTGCCTTTTTTTTTTTTTTGTACCCGTCAGATGTAGATAAATGACAAGAGTTGCTTTTGTGGCACTCTTCACTTTTGAGAAAAATAAACGCAGCTCAGTTGCTTCTTCATGGCCAATTTGGGGCACTGAGTTTTAAATGGGGGCACCGATTCAGAAAGTCGTAGGGTTTAACTTGTTGCTAATGTTGCATTCGTTGACAACGTTTTAATTAGATTAAAGTACGTTCAACACAAATGAGAAAAACGACAATGGAGAGTTTCCACATTTTCTTTTTTTCATTCGTACTCTCTCACTTTCTCCACCTGCACTTTACGGAAATGAGAGAACTTTTTCCAAATGGATTTTGGTCTTTGGTTCGTTGAGCGCTTTTCCGTGTTGTGTTCAAATTCTATCAGTTTTCGGGGACAGGAAATTTGATGTAAAATGGTTTAAATTTTGCCAAGTTGATGCTACTCCTCATCAAGTTACAAATTGGTTTTATGTGTGATTTCCGTATTCTAATTGCGTTATGCACTTTTGTGGCTTATGCAACAAGTGGAAGGCAACATTTTACTTACCTCTTTGCTTAGCTTGTTGATTTGGCTGCTCTCGATTTTCGTTGGGAATAGTTCTGCAAAAAACACATAACTGGGTTAGCAATGTTAATAATAATTCAGTTGTAAATGCAAATATTAATTATTCGTTTTGTCTTAAATAATTTAGTTATGCACAAAGCTAAAATAATTAAGCTCATGTGGCGTAACTAAATACTAAATACTTGACCTAATAAGAGCAAAGATTACATAAACTATTTATGCGACTACAATTGGTAGCTGAACAAGACTTCCATATGTGTAGTTTATAGTTGTGTGTATTCAGATTTCCGATATGGAAGCTCAGTTGTTACATAAAATAGGTAAGCGACTCATGTTGATAACTTTGTCAGCAGCTACTTACTTTCAGTTTGGCCTGTCAGCAAAGTTTTCAACGCTGTCAACTTTGGCAACAACTCAACTAGTCGGCAGCTAACAAGTTGCATGTGCAACGTGCAACACGATGGCTGATAACCAACGACAAGACGCAACGCAGCACGCATATGGACACAGGGTTGCACAATGTGTGGATCTGATTGATCTGCTTTCGAATAAAGTATGCACACCAATTTTTCATAATTTGAAATTATTTAAATTATTAATTAATCTCAAGTTGTAAATTATTTTTCAGCTGTTTTTTTTAATGGTAATTAAATATTTTTCAAAATTTGCACTCGTCTAACACAAAACAGTTCAAACCTCGACAAGTTTAGGGTATCCCTCGTTGTGGCTTCCACATCAGTTTAATCTTATGCCTCCTTCGACTTTTTCTTTGCAACTTTTCTATACAAACTAAATTTGCAATTTCGATTCAAATGGGCTCCTCCAAGTGCTGCTGCCACAAAGTTGCGGGGCACACACACACATATACACTAATCGGTGAATCAAATGTCAAGTTGTGGCTGTCGGTAGTTTTTTCTAAGTAGAACATGACGCACGTTAACCTCAATGCAACTTGGAATCCATCTGCAGTTCAAGCTTCTGGCCACCGTAGATTCTAGTGTCAGCTCTTGACTAGTTGCTGCCAGTTTGGTTTCCGTTTTAATTTGCCCGACTATACGCTATACATATATATATACAAATTACTCATACGCAGTGTTGCGATTAAAATCTACTGCCCGACTTTTCTTTTTGGTATTCAGAGCCAACTAAGTGTATGCATCATTAAGGCAATAGTATCAACGCGGAGGCCACAAAATCACAGCTCAGCTCTGCTTAATGCTAAAGTATTCGACTCGAGTGGGGGCAACGTTGCGTATGCTTGATCTTGTTACACGCAGATAAATGTCAATTTATTTGCCACACTCCAGAACACTAAGCCGATGGTGGCCTTCAGCAAGAGAGAGCTAAACACTCCCAGCCCGCCCCCCTGTCCCTATGTCAAAATGCGGACGTGGGTGTCTGTCTATCCGTCCGTGTGGGCGTTCGACGCATGACGAGATGTAATCGATAAGCAGCGAGGCTTGACGCAGCTTGACTGACTGGTTCGCTGACTAAATAACTCAATGACTGACTGACTGACTGACTGACGGACTGACTGACTGACTGACTCACTGAATGGCTGAGCTGTCTGCTTAGCAATCTCATTTAAAATTGTCGATTCTCCCGCTCGCCGTTTCCCTCCCTTTCTCACTGTGTCAGCAATCAAATTATGTTGAAATTTATGCGCCCCAGCAAGTTTTTAATGAGCATTATTCTAATTAATAATTGCCGCTTATCACAATTTACGAAGCTAACATTCAATTTGAGCAGCGAAATATTCGCATTCAGTTTGTTAAAACGCGGAACGACTGAATCAAGTATGTACTAATGATAATTATTCATAATTTTTGTAAGTTTACCAATTTACAATTATAAGTGAATGTATAACAGATATATAAATATATGTTTAACATTTTAAATATTTCGCTTGGCAAATCTTGAAATTTATGTTTACCACACATGCCAATGAGCGCAATAAAAACGTATTGAAAACCCCTAAAAAGCTACCAGAACAAGAGATTTATATTTTTCCAAACACTTCCCAACCCCTAATTGTCTGGGGATTGTCTGGCATTTCTAAAACGCAGCTCAGGTGCATTTTACACGCTTTTACTCATTTTATGTGCTCGGAAAGCATTTAAAATCCAAGTAAATCCAAATGCTACATCATTTTCAGCTGGCCACAAATAACAAAAAAAAAAAAACCAGCTAAAGAAAAAGGGGCCATGAAAATTGAAAACGAAAGTTAAAATGCAAACATAAAAGGAACCCGGGATAAAAGGCGAAAAACGAAAGCGTTGGCGAATATTACTTATTTTTATGTATCCTTTTTTTTTGCTTTTGGAGGGAATAAAAGAGTACCGCAGACGACGTCGTTTTGGTGCTGGTCACAGCTGGCTCCTGTATCCTTGATCCTGGAGCCGCCGGCGGCAGTGCCGCAGTCAGTCAATAACATCAATAGACGGCAAATAAAAATGGGCTTTATGGGCGTGGCACATTGGGAGGTGGCTTTTTCGATTTGCGCTTTGTTTGTTGCTGCTGTCTATTGATGCAAGTGTTCTCTAGCCAGTGTCTGCGGTGGACAAAAGGGCTGAGACCACTGAGACCAAATAAAATGAAAGCCAAAGGCAGCCACGCAGCAAAAATGCTGAGGTGGGCAAATGAGAAGCGTAACCCAGCCAACTATTAATATTGAAACTGTGATTGCTGGCTAAATCCTTTCACGCTTTTGTTTTTCTTTCCATTCGCAATGCCAGTCACAGTCACAGTTACTTTTCCAGCGGAAGCGGAAATCGCTGCCCCTAACGAGCAGCTCCAGTCAAAGACCAGACCAAAGTCAGATTCAGAGTCAGAGTCAGAATCAAAATCAGCAGACAGTTTTTGATTGTTTCTCGTCTGGGTTTTTCTACAGTTCACTGTTTCTGTTTCGGTTTCTATTTGTTTTCTGCTTATTTATTTTTTGCTATTTTTATTTTTTTTTTTTAATTTTGCGGCATTGCCAATTATTTTAGACAAGTAATTGCCAGAAAAGCGCCACAGAATTTGAAGAGCAGACAAAGTGCTTGGGGATCGAGTCCCACAGCCAGTTAACCCGGCTCGAAGAACTTTCGTCTCGGCATTTGCCAACTAATTTAACAGTCATAACTCGACAGCATAGTAAAATATTGGATTCAGGGCCCCGTGGGTAATATGAGATCCTCACCATTGGGCGCCAAAGTATTTGCTTTCCCTCCCGGGGGCAACCAAGTGGTTGTGACACGCGGAAGCCGCTTAAGCGCACTCCGCAACAATATCAACTGGATATTGGGTTTCATTCTTATAGAGAGACAGACTGACTGACTCGACGACAACACGACTAAAGTTCAACTCGAGGACCGGCTTATTGTCATGCGAGACACTTGAGAAAATCGTAGTGCGGGGGCGAAACTTTAGAACTTGGTGGCAAATACTTATGGTGTGGCAGGGAATCAGCTTCCCATTCGAAGTGTGTGCGGCTCATTTGCTGTGATTTACTTAAATGAAGCACTGGCTAAGAGGCTTTTAAGTGGCCTCTATTAGTGGGTGCTGACAGCGTTAAGACTTAAATGCTAATTGCTTTACAACAAGCAAAAACATTGCAGCAAATTGACAAGTCAACGAGGCAGGAAAAAAAAATATTCTAGATTTAATTGTTCTTGTTTCAATTTACAACCACATCTTGAACATTTTTTCCATGCTCTCAATGTTTACTTAATTGTGCTACTGTTATATACAATTTTTAGTGTAAATAGTCTCATTTCCTAAAGC
This sequence comes from Drosophila kambysellisi, assembly GCA_035042185.1. Taxonomy (NCBI): domain Eukaryota; kingdom Metazoa; phylum Arthropoda; class Insecta; order Diptera; family Drosophilidae; genus Drosophila; species Drosophila kambysellisi. The sequence continues at coordinate 10,573,399 of JAWNLS010001251.1, forward strand.
TAACATCTTATTTGCATAGATAAGTTTCAACATCTGATTTTTAATGAGTGGCAACTGTCTTTTAATTAGCTTACCAAATGAAAATCATTAGTTGGTATTTTAGTGGCATCCTCTTTCCAAAAGCGTCCAATCAGTGGCCCACACATTTCTCTTGCCCCCTTTGCCGGAATCTTATTAGTTGGCCAATCGCCGACGGACTAATGAAACTATTTATAGCCGTGACAAACTACAAAATGGTAAATGGTAAAAAAAAAAAAATAAAATGGTAGCTGGAAACAAGTTAACAGTTCGGAGACTTTGGTTTTGTTGCTTTGTAGCAGTTTTAATTTGGAGATGCGTCCACGATGGACGTTGAGTTTTAACAGCTCATTAACATTCGCTACACGGCAGGAGACATGACAGCCAAAGGGGAGGAGGAGGGGGATGACGGCGACATCTCGGACGTGGAACGGTCGAGCAGCACATCTTACAGAAGCTGCTTAAGTGCCACTCCAAGAAATGGTGCCCAAATGCATATATAAATATGTAGATGTGTGTGTGTATGTGTATATGTGTATCTATATATATATATGTACATCGCACATTTAAAAGCCCCAAAGTATCTGGCTGTCTGTCTGTCTGTCTGTCGTTCTTTCTGTCTGTCAGTCAGGCTGTCAGGCAGCGGCGGCACTTGCATTCAATCAGCGTGGCGACCACGTCAAAATAATGTGGAAATGTGGAGGGGGAAGAGATTTGGGTGGTTGGAGGCGTTTGAGGGAGAGTGGCTTATCACATAACTCAAATCGACAGGGCAACAGAAACGTAATGAAGTGTCTCAAAGTAGCTGTTAATATGTATTCTAAAATAGAAAGAGATAGAAAGAGAGAGAGAGAGAGAGAGAGAGAAGAGTCGACTTTAGGTGCAATTGATGTTTTTTTTGCCTCTTTTTATGGGCAGCATTAAAGTTTATATGCCTTTAAAGCAAAAGCAGAGGAAAATCGTTAAAGTCGACAGCAAAACGCCAAAAGCTTGTTAGCGGGAAAACGCTGCAGAAAAGCCATTTACATTTTGGCTGCCAACTGCCGACGACTGTCGACTGACTGTCGACTGTCGACTGTTGAGGACTGCAATCGAGCAGAGCACATCAATCAACGGCACTCGGCAGCATTAAAATGGTAATTTAAAACCGCGAGAGAGACCAGCCCTCAAAGTATCTACAACACCCTACCTCTCCGTACAACAAATCCGTACCAGAGCTTCAGCTACAAACAAGTTGCAAGCTCGGACTCAAACCCATCATGCCGACGTTTTAATGATTGGCCGCCGGCTCTTTTTCAGCAGCGATGCAAATGCAAGAAAAAAGCCCAGCTACTCAAATCCATTTCTCAGTCCATAATCTGGGGCCATGGCTGCCCGGCGGCAGCATGCCGTAAATCAAGGTTGCAACACCTAGCCGAGCACCCAAAAACCGTCAGCAGCAAAGGGGTAAGGTGAGCGGAAAGTGGGGAGTGGGGCATCGTAAAGTGTTTTGAGAAATGTCACCCGTGGGGCGTTTTTGTCATTTCAAAAGTGTTCAATCAACTGTCAGCATCGTCAGCATCAAACAGCAACTTGCAACAGAGCGCAGACAGAGCAGCCGCAGAGCAGGTATGTGGCAAGAAGAATCGGGCATTACTTTGTATGCCGCTACACATATCTGTCACAGATTGAATATCTGCCAGAGTGGCCATCAGCTCAAAGGCTAAAAGTAATTTGAGACTCGATAACATTGAGAGTGCAACGCGTAGTTGCAAGCATCAAATGCAAATTGCCCGACAAATGTGTGGGGCAAGCGATTGCTCAACTCCAAATTGCGGTCATCTATCAAAAATCTGAAGTGTACAGATAAGTTCGCCATATCTAAAGTTAGGTTTCCTTTGGTTTTATAAGCAGTCACAATTTATTCCATTTAATATTTCACTTTCACAGCTGTGGCAACCCTGTGCCAAAATTTGGGCCAGCTCCAAAATGTAATGACACATGTCGCCTTTGGGGGGCGTTTACAGTTTGACGCTTCACTCAGCGGGTGCAAAATGTTAGTTGCGCCTGACGCAGGCCTTCTTCTGGTGGCATGCCAAGACACTCCCACTAAGCGACAGCAGACAGCAGACAGCAGACGGCAGACGGCAGACAGCAGTGAATGCGTTTCCTGTATGCCTGTATTCCTTACACTCCACTTCCGTTTCTATTTCATGGCGACGCCGATCGTCGTCGTCGTCGTCGTCCTCATCGTTTCCCGTAGGTGTGAAGTGAAATTTCTGGAGGCGCTTGGCAAAATGTTGTTTCTGCTTGCCCTTGTCTGCCTGCCCTTTGCCCTCTGCGTCGGCATATGCAGCGTGCACCCTGCCCCATTTGCCACTCTGCCACTTTGCCACTTGCCACTTGACTTGTGGCGTCCGCCTGACAAGCGACACCAACAACAACATCGTCTTTCCATATTTCTTTTGGGCGTTGACATGATTGCTTATAAATGCAATTTTCTATATCATATCAACATCAACAGGCGTATATATGTTATATATGTATGTATGTTGCCCCATAATGCAGTCTGTTGAGGCGCAGTTGCTTTTAGTGTTCTTTATTGCCTCTGATTATTATTATTATTATTGCAAACAGATTTGATTTCGAAGTGAATGCACTTTTGAATGTCAGCCAGACCTTAACTTTATTTTATTTTCATCATATTTTGCCAATGCTTTGCCTTTGGGTAGAATGCAATTTAAGTAACGGGTAAATATTGTATTTTGGGAAAACCGATAAATTGAAAATTGCCATCAAGTGGCCTTTGAGGCTACAAGTAATTTTTTTCAATTCGATTTGCTGGCAAAGCATTACCAGAAATCATTGCGTAAATATCAGTAGTTAGTAATTTATGCAAATTTTGAATAGCTGGTTTTCTATCGTCTATCGTCTTTCGTTTCTCCGTTAATTTCCCTGCCACAGCCACATCTTTAATTTACATTCATGTGGAGCTTAGGAGCACCCCCCAAAGATAAAATATACTTTCGCTTGGGCTTGAAATGCTAATGACCCACATAGTCATTAACTTTGCTGCGATAAGCGATGGTAAACAGACGAGAAAAAAAGCTAAAAAAAAAAGAAAATGTATATAAGGAAATTATCCGTGTGTGCGCGAGCAAGAATTTTCAGGGGAAAAACTCACGCAAAAAAAAAAACGAAGAAACACAGAGAGAAAGAAATGAGCAGCAACATCATAACTTTGACGGCACGCAGAGGGCTGGATAAACATCATTATGACGTAGTGGGAGGTGGTGGCAGGAAGGGTGGTAGGGCGACCCCTGGACAGACATCTGACAGCCGCTCATCAAATTGCGAGCAGGCGTTGCAGGAAATTAAATAATTTCGGGGAAAAAAAAGCAGCGAAATTTTTTGGAGTGAGCTGCGTTAATGTTAATGCATTTTCTGACACTGGTTAGGGAACCAGCGAAAGGCAGCTCACAGCTCAAATAAATACATTGAAAAAAACAAAAACAAAATGAGGAATGTACACACACGCACACACACACACACCCACACACAAGCACACACAGGAACACACATACGGAAACTCACAAAATGGGTGCGTTGAAAATAAGGCAAACACTCAAAATGATTGTTATCATCCCATGCCAAATGGTTGTGTGTGTGTGTGCCTGTGTGTGTGTGTGCCCGTGTGTGTGTGTGTGTGTGTTTGTTGTGGCTTTAATTTTCCACTCTCTCTCTTGGCTTGCCAATTTTTTGTTGCTCGCCACGCCCCAGAAAGCACATAAAACAAGAAAATTATAGCATAAATTGCGTATGTTTGTGTACACTATGTACTAGGTATACAAATATATATATATAGATATATATATCTACATATATGTATGTGTATATATTGTTCTTTTTTCGTTCTTTTTGAATGTCCCCCCAGTGCAAACGTGTGCACATTTCAATTGAAATGGCAAACACGAATGAGGCTCTCAGTGGTTGTTGTTTTTGCTGCTGCTGCTGTTGCAGACTCTCCTCTGTAGGTGGTGGCATGTAGGTGAACTGCTGCGTCTGCCGCATTTTTGATTTATATTGCCATTTACACTTGCTCGTTATTGTTATTGTTGGCAAAAAAAAAAATAACCACGAAAATATATAAAAAAAAGAAAACAAATCATACAAATGCGAATTTGAGTTTATTTGTATTGTGCAAACATGGACAGTCTTTAAGCCAAAACGATTTTCAAATGCAGTCAGTAAAAAAGGAGGTATTCCTCTAAAAGTGGCTTGATCCAAAAATAGTTTATTAAATGTTAACAAATGGCATATCAAATTATTTATTTTCAAGAATTTAGTTGGCATTTCAGCATTATTAATTTAAATATTTATTTTAATATAAATTTAACAAATTCAATTTTATTTTTCACTTAATTTTGAATATGAATTTATCCTAAACAAGTTTACTCATGATGATTATAAATATAATGCTGAATAAACTTCGGGGAAAGACATATTTTAAAATAATTTAGTTTGTAATAATTGCTGTTTGAAAATGATGACTTAAGTGCTGGCTAAAAGGCAGGTGTGCTCCTATGCCCACTGGAATTGTACTCTGACAGCACAACAATAACAACAACAACCGAAGGTGACCATGTGAAGGGCTCGGCACGCAGTGGCCCCAAATGATTTGAAAATAACAGTCGTAATTTGTTTGTCGACACACACACACACACAAATGAAACGCTGATGTGAAGGGCCAGGAACGGAAAATGGGGCTTGAGGACATGACTAAGGCCACATCTGGCAGGTCGTCGGGACAGTGGGGATGCGTGACTGGAGCGAACCACTAAAGAGGCGCAACATATGCACACATTTCACATGCCATCCATGCCGCAACAGACTTTGGACAACGTTTGCTGGAGCTGCATTATGTTGGCCCCGTGGCAGCCGGCGACAATTAGACAAAAGCCCGACGATGCCAACCAACCAACCAACCAACCAACCCAAACCCACAGCGTTGGTGCACGGGTCGCCTCAATTGCATGTCATTGTCAGAGCGTCAGATCAGCTTTGGGGTTCGGGTTCTAGCCAGCTTGTCGGGTTTTATTATTTTGAAATTAAAATGCTTGTCCTGCCCCACTTCTGCGTCTGTGCCACCTGATCCACCTCCTCCTGTTACTCCTACTGCTGCAGCTTCTGTTTATGAGCTTTGTGTGTTATGCGTGCTGAGTTCTGGGTGCACATGTGCTATCCGACTGTCTATGCTGGTTTTGCGCGGTTTGAGGCATGCCTCTTCTGCCAGTGCCACCTCGGGGTCGACTGGCAACAAATGTGCACGTACACATTTTTAATTGATTAAATATGAGACAAAAAAAAATAAACAAAAAAAATACAATAAGAAGCAAAAGAAATTCAAGGATATGTGTGAACAGGGAAAGCGGACGCAGATGTCAACGCTGCTGGTTCTATGAATACTAAAGTCAGTATGCGACACCCAAGGGTTAATGGGACTCGTCATGCAGCAGCTGAAATGAAAGTAAAAGCAGATTTTGTGGAAGTGGCAAATACAATAGAAACACATAAGAGTGCAAGTGGAACATTGAAACAATTGAATGAATGTTTAAAAAGAAGCGTGTTTTATTATTTAAATTCAATGTTTGCGTAGATCCAAATTTAAAATAGAGTAAAAACCCTGGACTTGGAAAATTATTTAGTGTGCAAATTTTACAAACATAAATAAGCCTATCAAAATACACCATTCGTAAATACTCAAAACAGATAATTATTACATCAGAACTAATATATTTCTTGTAATACCACTATTTGATTATGGGTTGGTCCATTTTTAAAGCTAATCCATGAAAACAACTGCAAACGATCAGAAACTTGCCACAGCGTTGGCAACAAATGTGCCACATCAAATGTCAATTTCAACCGAAACGCAATTTGACAAATTTTCGTAGACTCAAAAACAAACAAACAACAAATGCAACAACATTTGTGCTGCATGTGTGTGTGTGAGCATGTGTGTGTATGTGTGTGTTTGTAATCAAACTAAATTGGAACTCTATTTATATTGAGCCAACAAAAATCTGAGGCAGCATTTATTTAGGAACACAGCTAACAACAAAATTTAGTTCACAAATTTATTGTGCATTTATCGCTGCCAAAATTGTAATTCGAGCTGCACACAAAAAATTGACATTTTTTAAAGAGAGCATAAAAAGATTTTAAATATAAAAAAAGGGGGAAAAAATGTGAAAAAATGTGAAAAAAATGTAAAAAATATGAATATACAAATTGTGTATGCAGCTTGCAACCAGCAGCTTGCAACTTGCAGTGATTGACGAACTGACTGACATCCTGCGTTGTTTTTTACCTATTTTATATTTTCTCTCTCTGGTTTTTTTTAGTTTTTTTATCGCAATTTTACAGTGACCAATTTGCACTTAGCTGCGGCACTTGTTGAGAATCGTGAGCTGCATTTTTCCGATATTGAATTTCAGTGTTGGAGCACACCAAATTTATAGCCAACCCTTAGCACACTATTAGTTTCGGATGTCGAGTGCTTCCTATTTGGTGGCATTATTTATATACTTGTGTTTTTTGTGCAAGTTTTATTTTATTTTTACTTGTTTTTTGTGCTGAAAGTTTTTGTGATTCGCTAGCTTAAAAAGAAAATGAATCGCATTAGTTGCGGCTGAGTGAATCGAAATTTGTGTGGGGAGTGGTGAAGCGATGAAGTGGTGCATACTGACAATCAGTGGGTGAGAGAGCTTGTCTGGCAGGCAAATGTTGAGGTTTGTTTTAGCCAGCTGAGAAGTTTAAGGTGTCGCTAATTTCTGTGCAAATTACACCTAAGTGTGGGTGGACCAACGAGTGTGTCTCTGTGGTTGTCTGTGTGTGTTGAGTGTGTGTGTTGTGTGTGTGTTGAGCTCTGTCTGCGGCTTAAACTGTGCTTTGATTAAACTTAATTAAGTTGTGTGCACGGCTGCAAACAGGCTGGAAAATAGATACTGATTGAAATTTATGTGTTGTAAAGTTTCAACTTAAAAAAAGGGAGATAATTTGAACTATTTAGAGACCACTTAATAACAATTTCTTAACTAGCAAAATATTTAAGCCACATAACAAAGACCTACACATATTTAGAATAGCACAATGTTAAGTTAAATCAATTTAAAACTAAACATTTTTGGCAAAACATTTAAGTGACCGACCACAGAAACCTCGAAAATGTTGTTGTTGTTGGTGCAAACACAGCTGAATAAATTTAAAACCATTAACTAACCAACTTTATGCAAAATTTATGAGCAGTATTGATGTGTTCAGCTATGTGTGTGTGTGTGTGTCCTTTATTGTTGTCATTGGGCTTGGCTCGTACAGTGTGGAAAATATTGAGGCATTTTAAGGATTTAACGGCCGACCGCAGACCGGTCGAACTTTTGGGTTTGTTTGAATAAACAAAACAAAATACACAAAACACAACAGGATAGAAACTAACCAACAATAAACCAGCAAGAGGATAATGGTAGGTGACAGGGCAGACAATGTCCTGCCAGTTGGCCCAGTATATATGTATATAGAGACATACCAACATAAGGCCTACAGTCGATGCTCAACGTAAACACTCTGGGAATGCGACAGAGCCACAGAAATTACTAGACTGACATTTTGGGCCCAGTCTATTGGGCTGCTTGCTGGTTTTGCTGGGTTTGCCCGGACTGTTGACCCATTGCTGACTTTGGGTCACAACAATAAAATTGTTAGTTTACACATGCACGAGGAACTGACCTGCGAATGGGGAAGTGTCTCTATTCACATACTTTGGACTTAGGCACTGGTTTCATCGTATCGCCTTAAATATTTGATGATGGGAACTGTAGCATTCATTCAATTCGGGCTCATTTCACATTTCGATTGGCCCATTGGAGGCAACAACGGCAACAACTCAACAACCCAACTGCCCCTTTAAAATTAAGCCTGTTGTTGCTGTTGCGCAGCCATCAATTTAGCTATTTTGACATCAAATTATGTACATTTTAGAGCAGAAACTTTTGCGCTGTTTGACAACTTGTCAACTCGACTTTTAAGCCGACTTGTTCAGTTCGTTGACGGGTCTTCTTCAGGCCAAAAGTTATGCGAGGCCATGTTAAAAATGGGGCAGCGGCATGAGTTCAAGTATAGGTCATGAATATAAAGTGATTTCCACTTAGGCAATCACTTCATTTACTAGATATTCTTTTACTTACAAGTTAATCATCTTTAAGTACACATATCGAAAAAAGGCAATCATTCATTGGATAAACTATTGATCAGCTCCAAAATGTTAAATTTCTCTCTATCTTTCTCTTTATCAATTGGCCACCAAATTAGCAGTTAAGTGATAGACCACAGGTCATCATGCAAAACACGAACCAATCAAAAATGAATCAATAAACCCCCATCTCCCAACTTTTATCATACATATCAGAATGCATGGGGGATGGATGGGGCATGCAGCAAAGCGATTTGAATAAAAGCGGCCACAAATAAATCGAACGCAGGTAAACCGAACGGGGTAAGCCCATAGTTCAAAACATTTTGTGGTAAATGCAAATTTATTGCAACAAAAATTTGCGTACGAATCGAACAGCGAATCGAGTACCGGACTTCGATGCCGTTGCCGTTGTTGCCGCAGTTGTTGCAGTTGCAGTTGCAGTTACTCTTCAAGCCGCAGCCACTATTCGCATGCATGTAAAATATGCTAAAAGTAAATCCAACTTGAATTAATGGACAGCAATCTTTGGCCAAATCTTATCCATTTTCAAATGCACACACATGAGCCGGGAGGGAGCAAAAAAAAAAGAAAAAAACACAAACTGATACCATTTGCATAACAGCAGCAAAGGGAAGAGCTAACCCACAACCAAAGCCGAATCGAACCGAACCGAACCGTACCGGACCGGACCGGACCGGAGTGGAAACAGCAACTGAAGCGATCCACAAGCACAATTTATGCAAATTCAATCGCCAAAGTTTAACCGCACTTTTGGTTGCGTTTTATGATGGCTAACACGAGCTGCAAGTGTTGGCCATGGGAATGGGTGATTTCGAATCCGATTCGATGCCAGAGCGTTACTCTCAATTGGGGATAACTTATGTAATGGCCATGCTATTCTGTTGTCAAATATGATGCCCCTCGGTGGCAAACGTGTGCGCCACTTTGTCATTGATAGCGAATCTCAACTATAAATTGGTGTCAGCCAACTAAAATTTGCTCAAATTTTTCTTATTCAGCTGTTTTCTTTCCCCTTTTGTGTGTATTGATTTAATTTTCAGTTCAAGTTTTTTTTTGGAAATTTTTTTCGATATTTCCCTTTGGTGGGTAATGAAAGTCATTTGGCTTACACTGATTACACTTCAATGCCACTCGAATTTAATCCAATTTCAGATGGCTGGCTTAAAGTTCTACTTATGACACATTCAGTGGGCTGTATTCTGTATTCCATATGCCTGCGGGGCTATCAAGTCGCCAGACCGCAAAAGTCATTCACATGTTACTTAACATTCAATTGCCTTCAATTCAAAAGGAAACTCTCAGACGCAAAAGCAGACGGAGACGGAGACGAAGGAGGAGACGGAGAGGGAGACGGGGACTTGGACTCCGACAACAACAGCTCACAAATCAACACCCACATAAAAGTTTCGCAGCATACAACAAAATCAGTGCTCCATATGTAAGTATGTATATATATATACATATACATATATATATTTATATATATATATAAGTGTGTACTCGACATACTTGTGTGTGGAGTCTGGAAGCTTGGTGATAATCACAACTAATGCGGCTGCTTTTCCGACTGCCTTAGTTACTTTTTGTGTGTAGTTGCTGCAGCTTTTCACGGATTTGAGATTGGGCCACAGCAAGATTTGCCTCAAGAGGCAAACAGCCGGGGAGCAACGACTTTGCTGTCTGTCAGCCAAACCAAACCGAGCAATTCAAAATTTGAAAAGAACTCCAAGCAATGAACTTAGAAAGCGAAACCATTGTTGTGGATCCTGAAGCAAACCTCATTTATTGGTAATTTTACTCACAAACAATATTGCAAAATATTTACAAATAAAAAATGTGTATGGAATAAGTAAGTTTTAACTGAATTGAAGTTAACAACACAAAAAAGACTTAAAGTCATACTAAAGAGAAGTTCATAATTTCCTGCAAATAAACAACCTGTTTCGGAGAAACCAAGAAATATTCAAATAATATTTTTTTTCTTTCAAAATTTAAAAAAAAAATCACAAAGGAAATTGAAAGCTCAAATCTTACTATGCTGTTATCCCCTGTGACTATTTTGTGAGTTTTTTTTTGGAAAGTCAGCAAAAAAAAGGACAAGAACTTCAAGTGAAATAGTTGAAGTTTCATTTTTATTTGACAGCTGAGCTGCTTGAACCATTGGCAGTATCCGAAAGAGAACTGTTTCTCTAGTTCTTAACAACCACAACAATGTGCAACCTTTCAGCTACCAGTTGGTGCCTTAACGGTTATTTTCCATTTTTTTTTACGCTTCTACCCATACAAAGACACACATGGATGTACAGTTAAGTTCTTTCCTGCCACTGCCACTGCCACTGCCACTGCCACTTTCGCTGACACTGACATTTAAAAGCATTGACTTGCCGAAGCAGCAGCAGCTAACGACTGCCAATAAGGCTGTAAAAGTCTCCTACAAAATACTCGAAGCTCTATTGAAATAGTTGGCAACACGACAACGGCAACAACAACAACAGCAACAACAACAACAACAACAGCAACAACAACAGCTACAACAGGCAACAGCCAACAATCTTACACATGATTGGCTTATTGCTTTTTGTGCGGGGGGCCAAAAAAAAACTTGCAACTTGCAACAACTCCCCAACAACACGATTATTTCTTGTTTATTGTTATTTTACGCTACTTTGCGCCCAAAATACAACAAAAAAAGAGCAACTCAAATTGCAGGCAGGCAGCTGACAGCGGGGCAAAAAATATGTAGTTTTAAAGTTTTGAACATATTGAATGGACCCTCAAGAATTGACTTTTGTCTTATCGCCACAAAAAAACCAAAAAAAAAACGTAGAAAAACCAAACCCCTCTCAACTTGTGTGGCATTTTAAAGGGTTTTCAATGTTTTGTGTTTGTTGTTTTTTCGAGCTTGATTAGTATTGTTGGCTACTGTTGCCGCCTTATCTCGCTGCCAGACACATTTAATTTTCGGGCAAACATCATAAATCGATTAAAATTTAGAAACTCCCGACCAAGCAGCATCATTAACAGCCGCAAAACTTTCCGACAGACATTAGACCCTTTTCAAAATGCGTTTTTTCGCTGCTCTAGTCATGAGCCCGAGGCGCTAATTTGACTTTCTGTAACTGAGGCAGCCGAGGTTCTCACAGTCACCAGTTAAACTGTCTGCCAAGTTGGACAAACTGAGGCTGCATCCGACAGCTACTCTAAATGGCACCCCAATCCCCCAATACTTTGTAGTGTCTGTCTGTCATATTTGACATTTTGCGCTAATGCATTTGAATATCCATTTTGTAACTGGGTTAGCATTGATACCAAGAGTCAGTCGGAATCAGTCGCAGACATACATCACACGATATGCTATTCAGTCAGCCAGTCAGTTAGCCAGTTAGTCAGTTAGTCGGTCCGCCAGTCATCCAATTTGAGTTATCTGAGCGCCTCAAGTGATTTGCGTTTGTAATAAATAGTTAAAGTTTCTTGGCAACGAAAGGCGTTGCGTCTGCCGCTGATTTGATGCATCCCCTCTCTCTCTCTCTGCTCCAGTCTGTTGCTAACTGTTGCAACAAAAAGTCTTTCTCACTTACTTTGTGGCACGACAACATTCAGCCTCGAGCTGTTGTGGCAACATTAATCTGCGCATCATTAAGTCGACTTGAAGTGCCCCGTCTGAGATTGTCTATGGCTTTTTGGGATTGTTTACCGGAGCTAGCATCTCTGGATAGTTGCGTGTGAGGATCAAAGTGTGGGTTTTCCGGCCACTTAACACATTTGGGCCTCGAGCGCAAAATGTGAGAGTTGGCAGTTGAGAAATGTGATTGTGTAAATGGAACGCGAAATGTTTAAGAATTGTACACAAGCAACTAAAATTAAAAGATAATCAAATTGTGCTTTATCGAGGGACCTTTATTATACAGCTTAAATTTTCAGTTATTGATCTGGATTGTAGCCTTGTTAACACAACCACATTTATAAATCTGATTCAAATCATTTTGTGTGTAAATATTCCCACATTCCACTCAAAAGTTACGTTTATCGATTTGACTGCTCACGTCAAAACAAGTCACACCTGGCGACGCCCACAACTCGAAACAGTTTCAATACGATGTGTAATTTATGGAAATTCGATTTGAAAATGCAATCATAATTTATGCAAATCACTTGAAAACTATTCAAACTTACTTATTTACAAACTCAATATCAGTTGGACAAATCATGCGATTTATGTGCCACCTGTCGAAGCACAACAGCAACAAAAACAAAAAAGCACCAGATTTTGTTTTGAAACTCACCTGAAACGATAACAAGAAAAGCAATTAAATTAGAGATATGGTTTTTGAGTGCGGCGGGGCAATTAATTTTACGGTCAGCGCTAATTTTCATAATATTAATACATAGTTTATGGTTATCGTAAACATGCCTCCGAGTGTCCAAATTGCAGTTTCGCCCACAGAACGGAGGCACGCGAGGCGTATGAGTGATGTTGCATGCTTTTTTGGGAGATGCAGCGCAGCATGAAATTGTTGAACAGTCTAAACAAACTGAAAGCATGAACAAAACCAAACACAACACAACAAAGCACCACACAAATAATAAGATACACACACACACACACACATGTATACACACACACACACACATGTATACACACAGACAGTGTTGATGCAGCATGCGGACCACCAACTGTGAGCCAAGTTGGACACATAAGTCACATAAATATCTGCCTGCCCCATGTTTAACGCATTTGCATGACAAAGTTGGCCAAAAAAACAGAGAAACAGCGCTCCACGCTTCAGCTCCAGCTCCAGCTCCAGCTCCAACTCCAACTGTCCGACCGAACCCAGTTCCAAGCACACATTGTGGGCGTGTTAATTATCCACTAATGTTGCCTGTTTAAAGCACAGCAATGGGCTTGAACTTTGACATATGTGCGCCCCTAGTTAAGTGTGTTCGTACACTCAGAAAAATACAGAGTACTTCGTGCAAAAAGTACTTATTATTCTTATTTGTAAATGTAAAACACTTGAGTTCAGGAGACATATTCTAAAATCTAAAGTTCATGACTTGCTCAAAGATTTTAGTTTTTTAATCAATTATGTTTGCATGCTAAAAATAAATCTATAAAAATAAAATAAAACTAGAACTTAGCATATATAAATTTGTAAATTAGACAAATGTTTGTAATGAGTACTATAAAGTTTATTCACAAATCGATCTTGTTATTTAAATGCCATTAAAAGTGAGTGATTAGAATTGAAAATGATTTAAGCGGATTAATTAGATAAGATTTAATGTTTTTGCTGAGTGTACAAATAACTGTAATGTGCCTCACATGCACTCACACATTACACATCAAACATTACACATCAGACAACAGACATCAGACATTAGACATTAGACATGAGGCACATCGAATCTAACCGCGCCCACTTGGCCTCCATTTGGGGCTTTTGAGCATTTGGATTCCGACTGCGACTGCGGCTGCGCCGACGACTGTCACTGTACCCGTGGCATTGCGGAGCAATATTAATGATCTGGGCATTGGGGGCGCAGCTTAAGGCAACAGCAGCAGCACTCGCTACACAGTCAGACAGACAGACGGACGGACAGAAGGACGGACAGAGGAGAGAACTCTGGCTAATTGATTTGGCTGTGGCCCTTTTTTGGTCTGGCTGCCAAACAGTTGCGGGAGGTCGCCGGATAATGAGCCAAAAGATAGCTTGAAGCTAAACACATTTGAAGTTGCACAACACTCTGAAGCATTGTGGCATTGTCATTAGCGCCAACACATTTTGTAATTACACACACACACACACACACACATAATTACGAGGCCAAGTGTTGCTTCAGTTACATTCCTATTTAACCAAATATGAAAGTAAAGGCCTGAAAGTGTCAGCCGAGATGAAGAAATTTCCAATTTCCGAGCTAAGGGTTAAAGTTAATTAGTTTTAGTGGCCAGCAGTGAAAAGAAAGTAAATGAAAAGCTGCTAACACATTTGCGTTATGGCAATGAAAAGAATAGAAAATAGCATATTTTACAAGAGTTTCCTTAGCGAATTACGCTTATTTCCTTCCAATCAGGCATCCCATTAAGGAACCAATTTTTTCCCTTAATTTCCTTTTGTTTTCCATAATTTCCCTAGTAAAACGATTCTTGAAAAATTTCAAAACTTCAACTTACAACTGGCTTATCTTTAATTGTTTTGCTGGCGTCAATAAATTCTTTGTTTATTCTTTCGAAAACCAGCAACTTTAATTATTTAAAGGCTTATCTGCACTATCTTATCTCTACTTTTATTCCCTGGCCGGTTCATGTCTATTTTCACTGCATATGCACATGGTAAATGGCTGGCCAAGAAGACATTTAAGTGTACCATAAAAGAAGCAGCCACAATTCCAAAGTTGGCAAGCCAGCAAACGGTTAAAACGGCTTCATTGACGCTGGGCTGGGTTGCTTTGTCAACCCCAAACTAAGTGTCAGGGACAAGTTTATGAGTTGCTTTTAAGTTTTACAGCTTAAATAAACATTTAGCCTGCTGGCGTTGACCAGCATGCGGCATGCGGCATGCGGCATTGCGCCGCTCTTCGAGTCGCTCGTCGGGTTGCTGGTGCTGCTGATAATACGGTGTATAATGGATAATGACTAGGGCTATTTCACAAGCGGAGGACTGATAATCATGAGCAGCCAGCTCGTTGAGCTCAGCTTGTCTCATTACACGTTGATAGGTTTTCCTCTCTCATTCCGTCTCTCTCTTTCTCTCTCTCTCTCTATATCATCTACACCTATTTTCCTATTGTTCCCCAGGCGAAACTCGCACATTTCCGCTGATTATTCTCAGTTGGCTGATGACACCCAGTTCCACTCTCTGTGTGTGTGTGTGTGTGTGTGCGTTCCTTGGTTATTATCCACCAGAATCTCAGCACGCATTTACTTTGTATTTGCGCTAATCTTTAACTCTGGCCAGTGTGTGTCCTTTTCGCCCGGTCTCGTCCTTGTTGAACTAGTATCTTAATCTAGTATTAATCTTGGTAGTTGGTTTCTTTTAATGCACTTTTCTTTTGCAGCTTATTAGCAATTTTCCAGGTGATTAATTTTATTTTAAATGAGCATTTTTGCGGGCATCTTAAATGGGATTTGTGCATCTTGAACTTGGATTTTTAAATGGACAAAATATATTATGCAATTTATGCGTCACAGCATTGCTATTAGGAGAATCCAAAGTTACTTTGAAATGGTCTGCAGAGGCATTTACAGAGCCAGCGGCAGTATTGGCCATCGAACTAAATGGCCACTCCAAATGTGGCACTTCAAGTGGACAGCAACGAATTGTGGCTACAACAAATACAAGCAATAACAACAACAAAACCACAACAACAACTGTTGCAATTGCATTGCTGCCGTTTGATAGGAGGCCAAAAAAAAAAAAGGTTCAACGCACAGCTGCGCCCAAGTGGAGGACCAGCAAAACAAAGGAAACACATTAGAAGTTGTAGCCGGCACAAAAACCGAGAAGTCCGCAGTGCACAGCAGAGAGACAGAAGCCTCTTTGGCCAATTGTAAGCTGACTTGGCCGTCAGCGGGTTCATGGCCAAGTTGAAGAAAACAATTTTGCACGCGGGCTGCAGACGAAAATTGCAGCCACGCAGGAAACCAACTCGAAAAATCTATTATTGAAATCTATAAAAGAACTCGGGCCAACATCGGAGGGAGGTAACTTCCCTACCACTTCTCCTCTTGTCTCCTCTCTCTCTATTTCTCTCTTTTTTTTGGACAGGTTCGCTTAAGAGCTTTATATACATTTTTAATATGGCAACAGGGGAGGTCGGTGACTGCAACTGGCTAACTAACTGGCCAACAGGGGTCGAGTCGGGTCGGAGCAGATTGTACGATAACAGCCACAGCAACAGCAACAGCAACAACAACTCAGATACAACAACAACAACAACGATTGGCAACTATTAAAGTAGCAAATGATGTTTTTTTGGTGCTGGGTGTTTGATTATACATTGGCAATGGGAGTTCCCACTGGTAACAAGAGGAAGCACGCGCGTAGAAAATAGATTAAAAAGGCAGTTGGCATTTCGTGTGTTTGGGGAGCGGAGACGGAACCCCCATTAAAGCAAATCTATCAGCTTGAAAATAACTACAAATCTGATAAGGCGGCGAAATGCATTCAAGCAGCGCAAAGGCAAATGTAGAAATAGAAACACACAGAAACAGACAGTTGAGCTTCAAGTCCAGGTCCAAGTCAGCATCGGAAGAGGGACAGGAATCCATCCAAGCAGCAGCAGCAGCTGGTTTTTAGTTATTTCGGCCAACAGAGGGCGCTGCACTAATGCAGTCGTCTCAAAGGAAATTGATGATGTGGATGAATGAACATTGCGCAAAGTGATTAAGATTACGTTAGAATGATAACGGAACACAAGTGGGGGGCAGCAGACTACACAATAAATCGAAGCAAGCAAAATGCAATGAAATTGCATTAAAAAAATTGAGTGGGTTGAGTCCGAGTAAGATCAAGACGCACTGGTTACCGAACACGGAATCCGGAATACTGAATACACAATATTGGACATGGCTCAGCGAGCATTAAGCAAATGCTTTTGTAATTTTTGTGAAGGAAACTTCATTTGAGGAACACGCTGAAGTGCTGTGCAGCAAGGATTTCCGGAGATTCGGGTTTGATTTACTTAAGCAATGTGTTCGACAACAACTACAAAATAATAGGAAAACGACACTTGTATTAAAATAATAAATCAATAATATCAGGTTGGTAGTATTTGTACAACTGCTTTCAAAATCTAATTTATTTATCTTAAGAGAGTAATATTAAAGAGGCAAAGATAAAAGCCTTGAATTAATCAATGCAATAACCATAAATCAAATATGTTATCATCTGCATATGAAAGGTAGCACAAAATGGGATATTCGGTGAGCTAATCTTTATGCGGGTATTAATGGTGAAGATGTATTGTTAACCTATAGCTATCAAGTCATATCATTTTACACAGCTTAGCTCGTCAAGGCCCTTTTCCCACTCAACAGCCCACACAATGCCCAACTCCACAAAGCCAGTAAAAGCTACACAAACAAAGCAGCGAACACAAAAAAAAAAGTGTCCCGCACAAAAAATATAAAAATATATCGCCACATCAGAGTTTGACTTTTTGCTTAAGCGATTTCCCATGAAAAATCATTTGGCGCATAAATGCATACGGGAAGCACAAGAAAACGAGAGGCGTTTAAATCAGTGCTGCAAATGCGACTCATCCTCCACAAACAGATACAGATACAGATACAGATACAAAGGCCTCAGCTTCAGCTTCAGCTTCAGCTTGAGCCACACACACGCAACATTAACAATTTCCAACACTTCAAGTGTGGATTTCAAGAAAGCCAATCAAAGAGTCAGCAACACAGCTCAGCTCCTCAGCTCTTCAGCTCCTCTTCTGCACATTACATATGCATACGACGTCGAACAAAAGATACCCAAGGCACAAGGCACAGGACGGGAAGACGGAAAGGCTTTGAGACTTGGAGAAGAGGAGCCCACATCAATACTTGCTATCATTTCAGCATAAAACGAATGACTGACTGAGTGAATGAGTGAGTGAGTGAGTGAATGAGTGAGTGAGTGAGTGAGTGAGTGAGTGAATGAGTGACAGGCGGGCAGGACTTTGGAGTGCACATTTTATGCACTTTTAGTTAACGTAAATTCTCGGCATCTACATACGTACACACACATATACATATATTTAACACTTGACTGCACCGCTTGACACCTAACAAGATGGTGCTGCCTGTGCTGCTGCTGCTGCTGTTGCAGTTGCACTCTGTACCTTGGACTCCCCCCTGCCCAGAAGCAATTGTATTGGCCAGCCAACAACTGACAGGCAATCAACACAAATCGATCAAATCGAACGGCCCCATTGACGTCTGCAGAGGGTGCCCGTGGCCAATTTAGGAACAGGAACAGGGTCGCTGTCGCCAGCGGAGTGACAAACATGCCGCGCTGCCAGCCATCATCCAGCCAGTGGGCAACACATTGAACATTGGACATGCGACATGGGACATCGGACTCGGGGGCATGGGGCATGGGGCATTGAGCTTGCAAATCAAATAAATCAGCGTAAATTGCATGTGAAATTAATGCAAGAAGCACTCGAGTTGCGCACAAGATGGGTTTCGAATACGTTACCCAAGTTGTGGCCGCATCTTTGCCAGCGTTTAATGAACTGCATCAGAGTTGGTTTTTTATTTTAATAAGTCTGCTCCGCTCCCAACGATCCAGCAATATTTTATGAGCAACCCAAAATGGTAATATGCATTTTAAAAGGTTATTTTGCATTTTTAAAAAAAAAATGTATTTATGATTTGCAAAATATTTGTTGAATGATTCAAAATTCCAATTGAAATTTTCTCAATGGGCTTTTCCTTTCAAAGTGCATTCAATATTCGTTAGCTTTCATAAGCACTTTCCTCGACTCTCCATCAATTTTTAATTATTTTCGGTGCAACGCAAAAAATAAGAGAAGAAGAGGGAAAATAAATATTTATTGCATGCTGCATTTTTTATTTTCGGGCTGATTGTTGCGTGCAACATGTTGCAAACTGTCTGCCGCTGCTTAATTTATTGTTGCTCTCCCCAAAAATGCTAATAAACATGTTTATTATGCGGCATCCAAACTAACAGCAACCAGTGCAAAAAGAAAACTGCACACCAAAAAATTCCACTTGCAACCGCCGCCGCCACAAAGAAAAATCCATAATTTAATATGGAAGTTCCTTTTATATTTTTTTTTCCTTTTGTGTCCTTTGAACAACAACAAAAAAAAAACGCAAAAAATAAAAAAATAATTCTCTTATTGTCGTATTTAAAAGGTTTCTTATATTTTTCATTGGAATTTTGATGAAATTTATATGCGTACGTGCTCAAAATTATCCAGCCGATCAATCCTTTTTGGCGTCTACACTCTTTACACCACCACTAGCCACCACCCCACTTCACCTCTCCTCCTTGGCACCCTTCTCATTACTTTAGGCTGCTGTTGCTCCTTACGTGCGTTACAAATGCGCTGCTTAAATTAGACTTTAAATTGGCTAAAAATGCGGCGTAGCGAAAATGTTCAGCAACCAGCAACCAGCAACAACAACGTGAACCGAGAGACGTTGACCATCTTTGGGATAGCATCTGAAAGCATCTCGCGAACCATCGCAGAACCCATCCATTGGCATTGCCATTGGCATTGGCATTGGCCAAGAGCCGCCTTTGCGGATCGATCGTTGAATGGCTCATTGACTTTTGGTATGCGCCAAGTTTTGTTTTTTAGCTGCTTCTCTCTGGTTTTTTGTTGTTGCTCACGTAGCTAGTTTGGTCGATGGCTCGTTTCTTTATTTCAGGCTGTCCTTAGCATTTAGCGTCGAGTTACAGCTAGAAACTGATTTATGTGGTTAGACGATTGTGTGGCCAGTCATAAAAACGACTTCTGGCCGGCGGACTGCTCGACAGCCGTAAAATTTGTAAATAGTTTTGGGCATTACCGATAGACCCGAGATAATGAATGAGCAATGCGGAAAGAAGTGATCGATGAGAGTGCTCCTCTGCTCAGGAGTGGCGACTTCAGGGATCCCTTTTCAAATGCTTCATCCACTTATAAACTGTCATTTATTTATTTATCATTATGATGGCAACTTTTTGCATTCATTTAAAGCTTTAAGTTTGCCCGGAAGTTTTTAAAGCGCTTAACCGAAGAAGCAAAAAGTAAATATGCAAATTGTGTGCAAGTAAAGTTATATATTTTCGCACATTTTAGTTGCGTCTGCTGCCAAGCAAATAATGGCTGCCACTCCTAACTACCCCCTGCTCGCCCGCCCTTCCTTCGTCCCTGCGTCCCCATCCCTCCCTATGTCTGTCAGCCACACGCTGTTGTTGGCGCCCCCCTTTTTCTGTTGCGTTGCGTGCTTTATGTGTCTCACATATTTTAATTTATGACTAGAAATTTATTTAAATTAGGAACTCATTAGTTGGCAACGCCGCCGTCTGTGCGCCAGCTATGGAAACGGGCTGGCGGCATTCAACATCCTCTCTCTCTCTCGGTCCCTCAGCGGGCTCCTCCTTGGACGCAGTCTACCTTTGTCACTGCCAACAGTTCGGGGCTGCTGATGTTTATTTCTGTTTGCGCCGACGGTAGCGCCAGTTTATTATATTGTAAAGTAGCCAAAATGGAGTAAGTGGCTGCAATTGAGTCATGTGGCAGCATAAATAAAATTAAACTGCCACTAAGCAGCAACATGCAGCAGCAAGCCACAATTTGTTTGCATTTCGTCCACCTCCACACGTGCGGCGAGTGTTTGTGGTGTGCTACGAGGCAACCGGAGGCAAACCCAATCAAACATGTCATAAATAAAATTACCGGAGCATAAGTTTAAGAACTTGAAATGCAGCCTAAACAAACACTTCAGCAAAGCCAAAAAGGGAAATGGGGAAATGCCCCCGAAATAAAAATGGTAAAAATGGAAAAGTTGCATGATAAATTAGCTGCCGGTCGATGTTAAAGTGCCCAAATACTAATTTTCAATTCAAATGCAAACAAAATAATGGAAAACAAGTGAGGCCCAGGACTAGGCAGGCCCAAAAAACAAGAGGCCTCAGCAAACAAACAAGCTAAACAAAAAAAAAAAAACAACAACAAAAAAAGGCAGAGAAAAACAGCAGGAAAACAACACGCAGCCGAAGGAAAAGTTTTACAAAACCGCAAAATTGTAGCGGTTAGGAAGAAATTTGAACACAACCCACACAAAAAAAAAAAAACAACAACAAAAATTGGAATGGAAATGAAAATGAAAACCAGAAACAAACCCAACCATTTGGTCCTCAGCGAGGACTCTGTCGAGGATACTTGTGGCCTGTTTGCCTGTTTGACTTGAGTGTTTGCGATGCCCATAAAAAATTAAGCGCCATTTCAATTGTCGTCCAACTTCTTGGCCACATTTTAGCTGCTGTTTTTGTTCTTGTTGTTGTTGTTGTTGTTGTTCTTGTTCTTGTTACATCAAATTTAACACGAATACGTGAATTTGTTGGGCTTAGTTCATCAAGTTGTTCCCATTTGTCCGGCTTGAAGGCAATTGAACAAATGAAGCAATTTGTAGGCCAGTTGAATTAAGGGTAGTCCCCAAAAAAGGCTGCCTCTAATGTTGCTAAGCTATTGCCCGGTGTATTGTGTGGGGTGTTCAATATATGGCAGCGGGTGCACCATTATAATCGATTGATCGACAATTAAAGTGGCCAGACCCAAATGATATTCAATGTTTGCCACGTCTTCTATATATAGAATATCTATTAGCTAGCTTCGCTTTGTCTGGAAAAAAATACTGGTTTTATTCACCACCAAATTGATTTCAGATATATTCATTCTGCATTCACAAAGTCGGCGTGGGGCGGGGGGGCGTGTCTTGATTTTTGCAGTCGCCTCTTTTGCATTTCAAATGCGCCGCCGCCGCCGTCGACAATTTAAATTTCGCGACATCTTTTCAAATTGTTTAGCTATTTTCGGCTGGGGTCTCTGGCGACATTTGTGCGGCTTTTCTCGCCACAGTCAGCGGCATTTTTGCCGGTCACGTGCCACACGCAATTTGCGGCTGCGTCTCGAGACTCGAATAAGAGTCTCATGCCGCTCCTTTGGAGGCGCGACAAGCGAAAGTATTGCCAAGCCGCAAGAGCTTGTGGCATACTTATTAAGCCTCATTTATTGTAATATATGGTAATAATAATTTTATTAGATAAATTACCTGCAGGCTGCCGCGGCATATTTACTCAGTGTTGTTCTGGCAACAGCTGCTGCTGCGGTCGGGTGTGTGTGTGTGTGAGTGTGTGTGTGTGTGTGTGTGTGTGGGATAAGGGGCGGCATAATTTGTACATGAGAAGTGTGACTGGTATTAGCACATGTCGCTATTAAAGACAGCAAATCGTTGCTTTAAGATGTACTATGTGTGTCAAGAGAAAGAAATCTTAAAGAATATACAATTTGATGGGAGACTTAAGAAATCGTATATATATAAAAATCAATAGGAAGTTTAACTTATTTGCCAACATATTTATAAGCTCTCTTTTGTTGCAAAGCAAGTCTTTTGTTGTCTTGGCTAATCTCTGTCCCCTTCTCTGTGCAAGTTTAAGGAGACTTCACATGCCAAATTCCCCCTGTTTTGTGCCAAGTCTTTGCCCTATGGCTCCTCATCCATTTTGGGCAAATGGATTACAAAAATTAATAAGAAAATGCATTCGCTACTTGCTGCTCTGGCAGGCAGCATGCCAAAGACGAGGGCTTAAGTAGCAGAAAATTAGGCAGACAATGGGACTAGAAGCTGCATAGACGTACCAGTAAATAGCAGAAGTGGAGCGCTTCAGGCCAAAATAGGCAAACAGCCCCAACAACCGACAACCAACAACCAACAAGCAACAGCAAACAACCGACAAGCAACAACCAACAGGCAGCAAACAGACATTTGCGACAGAGTCAGAAAGGAGCCAAAGTTAAATGCTAAAACACAATTATATGTTAACGATTCGAGCGTGTAACAGGAGTAAAGCAGGAAGCTATGCATCTAAGTGTGTGTGAGTGTGTGCCTATGTGTGTGTTTGTGTGTGTGTAATTTTTCTAGCACAACATACGATTAACTTCAAAGGATGCCTCTGCCTCGGCAGAAACGCGCTCAAGCAAGAAACTAAGCCAAACACGGCAAATGCCGGGCAGCGAAGAGTGAGAGAAATAAGTCAGAATAAAATTAAAATAGTTGAGTTTGATCGAGCTCTGAATACCCTGTAAATTAAAACTATTGTGCACCCTTTTAAGCCAATAGTTTTTCCATACACACTGATTCTTTCAGGAATTTCAGAATTTGTATCGGATTGAGCATTTCATTGCTTTCTTAGAAAAAGAAGAATACAATTTAATTCAAGCTATTTTCAGTGTGTCACCTCCGGGCGCAATCTACATATTTTACATTCATCCATTTCTTTTGGGGCACCTCCAAAGATTAGAGGGCATCACGAAGCCAGCAACAAGCGTATTTGGCCACAAAACTGAGCGAATTAGGGCAGCCAAGCAGAAGCTAAATATATTTCGTATAATGAGCATGGCCCAATCCAAGGCACAAGCCCAATCCCAAGCCCAGGCCGAAGCCGAAGCACAATCCAACTGGCCGTGAAGCTGTCCATGTCAATAGGTGGCAAAGTCGTCCACAAAAGGTTATCCCGGCCATAGGCCACAAGAGGCACGAGACTCGATTGTGGCGACTAAACAATAGTTTGTTTAAGCATGCACAACTGTGGCAACTGCTTCGCGAACTTAGCTGGCTGCGGCTCCTCCAACTCCGCCTACAGCGTCTGCCCCCCCCGACTACAACTTTCTTGCCGGGCACCTACCCAGTTCCTGTTGCCTGGCTTTCGCGTGGCTCTTTTGGCCCGTGGGGCAGTCGTTGGAGTCGCTTACGTTGCTGTTCACGATAATTCAGTGTAGATTAGTTGGGTCAATAGCGACTTTAAAAGGAAATCAATAAATTATTATGGTTTATTAATAGATAGCCCGACTTGGCTCCGACTCAAGATATGCGGCTCGTAAATTGAAAACGGGGCGTTACACAGCCAGAAAAAAATGAGCAATAAACTGCGGCATTATCTAAATTAACTATGCTGTGGCTTATTAGTGTGGGCGTGTATATAAAAAAAGATTTGTATTGAATGGGAAGCCGGACTTAGCTGTGATTAATTCCCCAAAGCTGTCTGTGTTAAAACTACGAAATGATAGCTATATTTTAAAAATTACTTAACGTCTTAAGAGATTTATTAATGACGATAATGATTCTTAAATACAAATGATTAAACAAAGTTTTTTTCTTTCAAATAGTTACCTTAAGAATTTTCTATAAACTGAAGTTAAGCTTCGAGTTCAACTTTCGCAATCAATTCTGTTTCTAAATCCGCCTTTAACTTTTCCACTTAGAGTCTGCTTTAACTTATTTAAATGAGTGAAATTTTGTTGCAGTGCACAAACTTTGGAAGCCCCTCAGCAATTGCTTCACAGAGGCAATAAGAATTGCTGCCACAACGGGGGCAAATAAAAACAAACAAAGACACAAACGGAAACCAAACACGACTCTGACGAGGGGCGGTGCCGCTGGGGGCGTTGGGCGGAATTGCAGAGCCGGAAAGTCACTCACACACATACATACACACACACACACACACACACACAGCACTGGTGACTGGGGGGAAATGGGGAAAGGGACGCTGTCGATGATTTGCCGGCGCTGATTAGAGGATTTGTTAATGCGCTTTTAATACACAGCATAGCTACCATTCTATAATTCGGTCGGGCCCCGAAGCCTCGCCTACTGTCGCCATATCTGAGGCACTGCATCATCGTCATCAACATCATCATCATCATCATCATCATCATTAGCAACTTCATTATGAGGCACGCAGCGAAAGGCAGCGCACAATAAACGAGCCAAACGACAATACAATTAATTATAAAAATTCGCTACAATTTATTTGCGCTGCTGCTTTTTTCTCTTATTTATTTATATGAGCAGTTGCCGCCTCCATTTGTTGCACGGTCCGTTCCGTTGCCCTGCCTCTGTGAACTCCACTCCCCCCTGTACTTAAGCCTAATTATGCTCGATTGTTGCCATTGTTCACGCACCTTCCGCTGGTTCCCCTTCCCCTTCCCCTTCTTTATTTTTTTTACAATCCAGGGCGCAAGCGCGCACCGATCGAAATCAGCAGCCAGAGATCCACAAAGGCGGCTGCGTTGGAGTTGGAGGAGCCCAAAAACCCAAACCCAAAGTCGATCCGAAACCCATTTCGAATTTGGCATTGTTTGTCGTGCTCTTGTTGTCTCTGTCTCTGTCCCTGTCCCTGTCCCTGTCCCTGTCTCTTTGTCTCCGTCTCTCTCGGCTTGGGTGTGTGTGTTGTGTGTTTTTGGGTTCCTTTATCGTTGACGACGTCGTCGGCGTGTGTTTAAATTATATGCTTTTAAAAAACGTTTAAGGATTAATTGGATTATATCGTTTTTTTTTGTCTTCTCTTGTTTTTATTATTATTTATTCTTTGTTGTATTCTTAATGGGTTTTCTTTGCATTATTTAAATGGGACTTGAGCTTAGTTAAAGTTGATCCGAATTGATTAAGATCTATAACATCGTATAATGCCTTTGATAATTAACTAACAAAACAACTTTAAGGCGATCAATTAAAAATGCGTTGGAAAACCTTTCGCTACCATATAGAATAAATAGTTGTCAGGAGATCAGCTACTCTGCAACATTTCTACATTTTAAAAAGCAAACCACAACAGGTATTCAACGTAAACATTCTCCAAAAATATTATTTATGGTGCGATATTTAAAGATATAAAGCAAGTTTATAACTCAAACGAAATGCTTAACAAAGGCAGAAAACCGCAGCGAACTGTAAAAATCAATTACACGTTTACGTGAGACGCACAGCCCGAAAACAGACACTTACCATAAATAATAATAAAGGCCAGGGCAAGAGAGTGAAAAGAGGCCGTACCGACTGCCGCAGATAGAAATCTTTACGAGCCCAAAACTATTGTGGCCAACGAGCCAATACAATCAAATCAAATAGCCCCATACCGGACAAAGGAATGGAAACGAGTACCGAATCCCAGTCCGCGTCCAAGTTGAACTTCGCGTCGGAATTGGAGTTGAAGTTGGAGTTGGAGTTGAAGTTGGAGCTGGTGTCTTTGCCCGCACAATTTTGATTGCATTTTGATCGACAGGCTAACAAAAAAACGTTAACGATGGCTGCGTTTTTGGGGCCGGCTGCTTACCAAATCATAAAGAGAAACACTAACAAACCCAAAAGCATGGCCAAAATCATAAGCCGATGCCGCTTAAGCGCAACGAAGACCAAAGCCCAAAAAGATGAGACCACGACGAAACGACCAGAAAGAGATGGGGACGGGGATGGAGGGAAGACAACGTTAGCAAACGCGGCGGGCGGAATAATCAGATAAACTTGATGCGCCAGCTACAGTGAAGATTCCCAAGAAGACTGACACTAAGCTTGGCATCGAAATATGCAGCTAAAACTTGCACCTAATATTAAAAATTTAAAAGAAATCAAATTTAGTTAAAAATCTGGCTTAATGTAAAGTAACAATTTATAACAGTTGTTAAAATTCAATTAATTATTAGAATTGTTTAATATTATTTAATTAAATATTTTATTAACTATACAAATATAATAATCTGAATCTGTGTTTTAATTTTTCTGATTATCAAAATCATCTTCGTAGTTACTGTACATTGATTAATCGTGCTAAGAAATATAGAAAACTATAAAGCTATAGAAGAGTTTCTTAATAATTCTAACTAATTATATTCTATTCAATAAAGTTTTCACATCCAATATCAGTTGCAGCTAATCTGGAAAATTCAATATTTTCTTATATATAAAATTTCATTTCGAAGAAATCATCACTGTAAATCGATTCATGGAGCAGCTCTTGTGCTTTTGAGCCAATTTTACCTGCTGGCCAAAACTATCTTAAAATCATGAATGCATAACCCAATCCCAATCCCAATCCCAATCCCAAACAAATCCAAATGATTTGTGCGCATATTTCTTAGCGTTTTCTTTTCAAACTTTATTTATTTCCATGGAAAGGCAAAGGCGATTCGATTCATTTCATTTTGAATTTGGTACGCATCGATTTGGAGATTTTTTTTTCTGATTTGAATTTGCATTTATATTAAGTTTAGTGTTTCGGGGCTAAGAGAGAGAGAGAGAGAAAGAGAGAGAAATGTAATTGCCTTGATTGATACGAACCTGTGACCAGCTCTAGTCACACTCATGTGATATGATGATAGACTTTCACCTGCATGGCGATTATATAACAAGCATTTTTAGGCGGCTAACGAATCCGGCAGATGATGATTCAAAGTGTTGGCCGCTGCTGCTGCTGCTCTTAAGAGAGAGGGATAACTCGAATATGCTTTTTTTATCATTTCGAGAAAATCTTCTTGAGCTACGTGCTGTAATTTTTTATGGTCCGTGTGCGATGATCCTCGTCAGCGTCAGACGGCTTGAAATTGGCATTGTAATCGACATCTTTGAGCTGCGAGCTATAACGAAATCTGAGCTACAGCAGTCGGGGAGGAAGACAGAGAGAGACAAACAGAGAGAGAGAGAGAGAGACTGCTCCTCCTCCAACTATTCACAACTAACAAGAACTGCTCATGCTCATCTTCAGCCCACGGGCTGCAGCACTTCTCCGGCCTTATCAAAGTTTCATAATCTGACATTTTGAGTTTAAATGAGTCGTCGTCGTCTGACTTCGCAGCCAGTGATGCCTGGGCTCAATGGGTTTGCATTTAATATGACTCTTAATGCCGCTGATCTGACTTCAGTTTGACACATTTGTGGGCAGCAGCATTTGTTGGCCTGAGTGGCAGACAGATCGGATTGCTCCTCTCTTGTGCGGAACACAAGTGTCAATCAATGCCCGCTAAATGTCGCCCCATTGAGGAAATGGTTTTCATCTGCCACGCCGAGGGCGTTTGTATGAAGTCAATTATGGGTCACATGCGCGGATAATAAAGCACTTAATGCCTGCTGCATTGACTGCTTGAGTGACAATTAAAATGGGACACGACACTGGAGGCATCCACGATGGAGATGACGATTAGATTAAAACCAGCAAATATGCAATATAATATGAATATAATATTCAAATGCATTCAAATACATAATACCGATAGATACATCCATCTATATATCTATCTATGTCCCTTGTCTATCTCATCAGTCAGAGCACAACCCAGAAATAGGCTAAGGAATATGAAATGAGCAAACACAATTAACTGTAGCTCCCCTTATGCAACTTAAAGTAAGTCAACGACTTTCCCTTCGGCTTGTGTCGGTGAAACTTCCAAGTCATCAGCGATTCCTTATAGCGAACCATATCAGACCGTAAGCTAAATGCCATTTAATGAAATATGCAAATATATTTATGTTATTATACGCCAGGGTCTACGTATCTACCTACATTTACTGGAGTCATCAGCCTACCAGGCGACCGAAATAATCAAAACAAACCTATAATTTGTTTTAACAAGTGAAACGCCTCAAGTTTCATAATTTACTTCCCCCAACTCTGTCACATATTGAAATGAAGACAGCGCCAAGCGCCACAAGCCAAGAAAAAATTCAAGGAAAGAACTGAGAAGTATACGATACGGAGAGTTGGAGAGTTGGAGAATGCATGAGCTGCCCCCCAAACCAAACGGAAAGGAGCGAGGGAGTCACTGAAATTGGTGCAGGCAATTTGCATTATGTTTCCGAGAGGCTTTGAAGTGCTTCGCAGAATTTACGCTTTTCAGAACGGAAGGCAACCAGAATGGGGACAGACAGACAAAGAGACAGAGAGACACAGACTGTTAGTCAGTCGGATGTCTTTTCATTTAACAGCAAAGGGCAAATTCTTGCCATTCTTTCATTTCTTCATTACAACGCTGTGCAGCTCTAAATGGCCAATAATTGCGATAGAGGTGTCGACCCATTTGAAAGACAGCGGGTTGTCTGTTGACCAGACACAAGTCTAGCAATAACCATTAGCTCGTCTTTAGTCTTTAGACGATGTGGGCTCATCTCAAACGTGTGCCAATAAATGGGTCATTAAAAAAGTGGCCATAGCTCATATTCTGAAATAAATGCTGTCTACCGATTAAGTTGTATAAGAGAAACGAAATTATTGCTATCAAGTTATAATAATAACAAACGTTTGCATGCTTCAATTAAAATAATAAACAACTCTTGAAACTATGCCAGCCGATACACAAACAAATTAAATTAAATACCCAGACACAATATAGAAAAAAACACTCTACTGATTTAAAATCGTATCAAAAAAGGGAAGCCCAAAACAGCTTCATTTAAATGGCACGCAAGGGAGTAATGTACAAGAGCCTCAGTTCATAGCATTTTCCATTTACCATTTTCCATTTTCCATTTAAAACCCAGCCAGCTTCTGCTGGGCAGACAACACATAATGAAAAAACTTCACACAAAAAAAAAAAAAATAGAAAAAATTCAAACAAATGTCGAGTGCGTATTAAATAGTTGCCATTTTTTCTATCTCCCTCCCTCTCTCTAGCTGCACGTCCAACTGCTCTCTCTCTCCGTCTCTCAGATGCTCTCTCTCTCTCTACTCTTGCTGCTGCTGCTCTCTTTGTCTGAGCCCTAAGGCCCTTGCTCTGCTCTGCAAACGTGTTCGGTTCATAGAAGTAAATAATTTTCAGGTTCAAGTGGCATATAATTTTTTTCCTACCCCCGCATGAGCCGACAAATTGCACCCGAGCCGGGCATCTATGGGATTGGTTGTGGAGGGGTTGGGGGCGCCCACATAAATAACGCCATTAAACATGTTCGGCGATGGGCAACAACTTTCCGCTTTCCATTTACCGCTCCTCCAGTCCCTGTTGTCCTTGGTGCGTCCCCGAGCTCCATTTTTATCAGCCGCCCATTTCAAGTTTCTAAACAACATTCTTTTTTCGCTCTTTTTTTTTTTTTGTTGATAGCACCAGCTCTTGGCATGTTCTGGTCTTGGTCCAGGACCTGGACTGGCTGACTGGTGTCCTGGCTGCGGCTCTGCCGCCATTCATGTCTGCCATATATCAAACGAGCCAGCTCATGTGTCTGAGCCCTGTCGTGCGGTTGCCTGACTGCCAGCCTGTTTAGTGTCCTGGCACCTTTCACTCCCCGCCCTCTCCATTTGCCCTTCTTTGCCTCAGCCTCTGGCTCGGCTCGGCTTAATTGCCAAATGTGTTTAGGTGTGGTTTTCAGCCATGTGCCACACAGCAGCAGCAGCTCCTTGCCCCATTGTTCTCTCATTTTTCTGAACGTTGCGCCACGGCAAGAGAATTAAAAATACGGCCATTGGGATTGCGAATGTTTTGTACGTGTTGGGGGGTGGTGTATGGAGGGATTGCCGTATTGTCGGATTTGCTCGATTCGAGCAGCAAGTGGCAACGGGAAACGCAAGCAAATGTCCAAACAGAAGCAGCAGCAGCAGCTTTTATACCTCGATACATCGCACAAATTTGCATGTTTGGCTGTCCCTTGAATGTTGAGCTTGCTGCTGCTGCTTTTGAAGTTTTATGGCTGCCATTTGAGATGCTTCGTAAGGGGGCAGAGGGAGAAAGGAAGAACCAAAATTGGAACTGAACATGCAAGCAATTTAATACTCTCTGCGTTCCAATTAAGCGAGCACAGCATTTAATCCCATTTTGCCAAGAAAACGTGTATTAGGCACTTTAATTGATTGATTTATATATAATCGAAAACATGAAAGATTCTTGATTTATGTACCTAACCCTTAATACGGTACTTAGCAGGCGATGCTCTGCTTGCATCCCTTGCAGGTGTTACATGATATATTTCTTTATATATACATATGCATATTGCAATATATTTAATCTCTACTGTAACAGGCAAATCACGCAAAGTTCATGACAACAACTAACAACTACACCGTTCCCCCCGGCACGCCCTAAATTATTTGCTCGCACTGGAAAAATTGTAAAGTTTACCAAATAAAAGCACAACTAATTGATTTCTCGTGTCCACATGGATAGTGTGGTTTTGAAGGGGACAGAGAATGAGAGCCTGGACCGGGCCAGGAAGTGTCACAAATAAAACAAGTTCAAAACCACAGGAACCGGCACAGGAACTGGAAGGTGAAATGTCAACAAAGCAAAGAGGAAACACAGACACAAATAAACCAAAGTCAACAATGGAAAATGCGGAAAATAAAATGTTGAGGCGAGGTACGTGATAAATGCGACAATTTCATGTAGAAAACAAATTAATCGAGTGAATTTTTGCATGAAAGCTGCACGAAATCGACAGAAAGAGACACCAGCTAGAAAGAGAGAGCGAGATAGTAATAGAGTACATCAAGTAGCCATAATAAATGATTAAATAAGCGTAATTATCACCTTTATGCTGCGACGCCGACGCAGACGCCGAAGTTGACGCTGACGTTGACGCTGACGTTGACGTGACAACAATGGCGACTGGCCCAGAAGAATGATGGCGACACGCACAGCACGCTACCTTTCTCCCTCTTGCTCTCTCTTTCTCTCTCTTTCTCTCTCTCTCTGTCTTTACATCTATTAAATTTTTCTTGTGCGCGACATTAAAACTAATTTTATTACTTTAATTACTTTATTTACATTTCGCCAAACAGGAAGCGAGCCTCCAAGCAAAAATGACACGCCATCTAAAGCGGAAGTGAAATAAAAATGAAAGCTAAGCCAGAGAGTCTCCAATTGAAGTATACCCTGTATTTGCAACTGAGAAAATGTTAGGGCTATATATAAATACAAGCATACAGCCTAAGATACCCTATTTTGGCATGCCTATGCAGGGCATAAAATGGGAACTAAAGGAGCAAAAGCAAACGAATTTACCCCGCTTTGGGAAATAAAAGTCTAGAAAATGTATATTTATAAATGTGTGTGTGTGTGTGTGTGTCTGTGTCTGTGTGTGAGGTGTACTGGTGTGTTTGTGTGACTGCTTGATAAGGAGACGTGGCACATGGGTAATTGTTGTCCTGATGAGCTGCGTCATGCAACGTGTTAAAGTTGCCAGCTGGCACCAAAGAGAGAGGGAGAAAAACAGAGTGAGAGAGAGAGACAGAGTGAGAAAAAGAGTCGCTTGGTAAATGGGAAAGCGTAATGTGCCCTTGTAACTGTACATTAACATAGTCATAATTTAATTAAAGCCTCGAGCTGTTGTTGCTGCCGTCGAGATTAGGACTAATGAAAGCCAGGATATCAGATTCATGCGACAGGAAAAAAAACTCTAAAAGCGATTTATTAATGAAAAATCATTATTTGCTGAATTAAATACTATAAAATACTCCTAAACTTAGATATTTCTATATGCTGGCGATTAGCTTTTTAATTCTCCTCGCATTTTTGAGTACTTCACATAAAAGTAAATAAATATTTAAGCATAATGCAAAAAGGTTATCATCAGTAGATGAGTATTAAGCCTGACCTTTAACCCGAACTAATTTCTGTATTGCCCGCAATGCCTTTTCCGACTTGGCTCCTTAATTGACGAAGGCATATTTAAAAACTCAATTTCCGTTACACCCAAAAACATGATTCCAAGTCCAAAATTGTTAATCTACCCTGCATATAATGCCTTTAAATTTTTAATAAACTTTCCCTTTTTGGATCAGATTTAGACAACCTTTAGCATTAGATTTTTGCTACGTTTTAATAACATAAATTATTGCGTTGAAGTTGAGTAAATATTTTAGGACGCGGCCAGGTTTCGTTTGCTCTAAGCTGGCACAGGAGAAAAATCACAAGTCATTTGACGGCCTCACACAATGAGCACCTGCACAAATGAATCAACTAGCCCCGGGACAGGACTAATAAGCATGGTTAAGGCTGGAATAGCTCTTACCACTAACTGCAAAACTCGAGGCGCACATGGGCAACGCATAGAATTTAATCGATAGTAATAAGCATAAGCAAAAACCATGACGATGTGTGATTAGGCAAATGTGAGTTTGTCCGAGAGGGTGTGTGGAGAGGAGAAAGGAGAGAGAGTGATAGGGAAGAGAGACAGAGGGCTATATGTTAGGAAAACTACGAATTGGACACACGCATGCATGGATTGCAAACGCGTTTTAAATGCGCTTTTAAAGACCATTAAATGAGCTCAGCTCGAGTCGAGAGCAATTGAGATGATGATAACCCAAAAAAAAAAAGAATAACAAAAAAAAAACAGGTGGCAAACTCTTGATTTCTTCCATTTCTGCTTCTTCAAACTGCAGCCGGAGCAGCGGCAAATTAGTTGCCACTTTCCTCTTTGGCTCTATTTGGATGTAGACTCCATTAAGTGGGCACCAACTCCACTCTTTGATGTTATATTGATGATTTTGGTGATTAGCTCGGCACTCGCTTCTTTTTCTTCTCGCTGGCGGCGATGCAAATGCTTTTCACTCCTCAACATCAACTTGCTTTAATTAGTATTTGATATTTGCGCTGCTGGAAAATTGTGCTCGAGACGCAGTCAATCATTAATCACCGTGTGGGAAAGTTCAATGAGAAAATAAATATTGCGAATGGCAAATTAACACTCGAAGGGAGTAGAGTTCAAAGGTTGCTGGTCAGAAATTAAAGAAGTTAAAGATATTCTACTGATTAGTTTCTGTGCGATTATTATCGATTATTATCTAAATTAAATATATCAGTGATTACGTTCTATAATCTCCTGCATTGTTGGCTGACCCTTACCTGTTTGTAATAAATTGGCCAAACCAAAAACCGCCAATTTAATGACCTCCAAATGTGCAATTGCGTCGCGTTTGGTTAATTCATAAACGCTTTGCACACTCCACATTCGAATTAATGGACTTTTGAGGTTGCCGTGCCCCAAAAATGGCAACACAAAAGTGCAGTGTTGCCAAACAATTAAAATGCACAACAAGGCACGTTAATTGAGCCAAACATTTGCGTAAGCGGTCATCGTCAACAACATCATCATCATCATCATCATCATCATCATCGTCATCATCGTCATCGTCATGATTGAAATGTTTCTCTCCTTTTTTGGACAGGAGTTTTTTGGGGCGTCGAAATGGAAAGCAAATCCAACACTTGACAAGTTTATGAATTTTTCATTGGTAAATTCTGTGTCTGTCGCTGCTGTTGGGTCGAGGCAGATGAAAATGCGTCAAAAATCGAATTGATTCAATTGAGGCGGCAAGTGGGCGTGGCCTGGTGTTGCAATTACCATATGTCATCCGACAATATTCATATTTCGCATGTTTTTGGCATTTAATTGCAGAAATTTTGTGTTTGCAGTCGCATTTGCTGCTGTGCCGCAATTTTCAATTAAAATTTATGAATCGAATGCTAAATGGAAGTCGACGTTGCCCATCTGTGATCTCTGCCCCTTATCCCATGTTTTTCGCGCTGTGCGCATAAATTATGGAAATTCATAAATGCCAACCAAAGCCGCCCCCCCCCCCCCCCCACCATCCCTCAAACAACCCCTACGAAGAGGGGGCGGTCGGGAGATTGTACGAAATTACCAAATGCAGCCGCCAAATATTTTCACGTAAATATTTGTTTCTCTTATTTGGCATTGTTAAATGCATAAATATTTAGCTTCACATTCCGGCGCCCTTTAGACACACAACGCTTTTCTTTTTTGTTTTTCCAATTTTTGCTTTAGGCAAAAATTTTCAATTATCAATTATTTTGCATTCATTGCGCTGCAGTGCATCGAGAGCGGGTTGCACAGGGAATTGGCCCAGCCCCGTTTATTGAATGTATTTTTTTTGTTGTTTTTTTGGGGGAGTCTGATTTTGACATGAGGCAAATTGAAATGTAATTGTTTTGCCAGCCGTATCCACAGCCGAAAAACGAAACGAACTCTTTCGTTTTGCAGTTTATTTAACTGGCAATTCCCGCGAGTTGTGCCCACAGCAGAGCGCCACTCCGAACACTCCACCTCCCCCGCACACCACTGTGTTAATGATGCAGCCACAAAATGCCGTTTGCATATGTTGCCACTCCCACGGGTAAACGTCGATTGAATCTGGCTCTGAATCTGGCTCTGAATTTGACTACCAATTGCAGCACCAGGCGGAAACACATCAAAGCGCTTTGAAAATCTAAAGCAAATTTGCAAAATGCTATATACAGTGCCTGATTTACATATACATACATATACATACATATATATTTGCATTGGTGGCTTGTAGACTGTGAGCCTATTTTAGAGTCTCTAATTAGCCATGTGTGGGCATTAAATAGATTGGTAAAAGAGCAGCCAAAACTTACTTTTTAATTTCGGATTAAATTTCGCTTAAATATTGAATATCTCGCATCTTACCTGTAATGAAAAGAAAATATGATTGGTTTAATTACATAATATTACAAATACTCTTTAAATACAGTTAAAATTAATTTAAAATATTGAATTTTATCAATTAATTTCATGCATGTCAATTCACGAATTAACTCACCAGCTAAATGTAAAAAATAGAAATGCAATTTCAACCATCCATTTTAAAGACCCCTGCACCCTTGACAGACACCCCGAAGGAACAGCTGTGCTGTAAACTATTTTGAACTATGACCCTTGAACACTCCCTCAACTTGCAGCTTGGCAGCTGCATTCTAATTTAAACATCGCACCTAATTTCAATTAAAACGAATACCAAAACTCATTCGGCAAATGTTTGAATAAAAAAATACATATTTGGGTAATTTGTAATTTTTAGGTATTGCCACTAGGCACCGACAAAGTGCAAATGTAGCAATATTTCAAACCGACCAGCCCCCGGTAGCCCGGCAAACCCAACAATCCGGTAACCCGGCAAAACACTCTAAGGCTCTAAGGCTTCCAGGTGAGTGCGCATTATTCATTAGCCAACAAACCCGCAGCGCCAACGCCAGCAACCGTGGCGAGAGAGAGTCCTGCCTGGCGGCGAGTCCTGTGCTTAGGCGCGCCGTGTTGATGTGCATGTTATTGCCCATTATGTGGCACAAAAAAGCTAACCCTCGAGCACACACACAAACACACACACAAACACATACACACAAACACACACACAGTCACACACACTCACAGCTTGTTGTTGTTTTGCACATTGCCTTTTTAAGTATTATTAATTGTCTGCCATGTTTGTTCTTGCCACGGAATATGTGTGTGTGTGTGTGTGTGTGTGTGTGTGTAGGGAGTGGGAGCTGTCGAGGAAGGTGGCATATGGGGAATGAAACAGCAGTTGGAACAGCATGTAGCTTCTATTGTTGTGACTGCTGCATATTTGTCTGCTGTCATAGAGCATTGTGATAAAAATCTAATTTAGAAATTCATATTTGGTTTACCTGTTACGGTCAGTTCAGCGGAGGCTAATCTCTATCTGTATCCGTAATGCTATTCCACGGCTCAGTGAGCTTATTTCGGCTGCCTAATTTGCCAGAAAATTATCCAGCAAGGGCGTTGATTACAGTTCAGATGGGGTAATGTTTTATGAAGGTCAAATAAATGTCGCCCACCTTTCAGCGCGTTGAGCACATGTTGAGATACCAACGGATATTTGTAACCAATCGCAAAGTTTCCTCTCCGCTAAAATTCTCTTACATAGCCCGGGGCTAATGACCCCCCAGCTCACTTGCAATTGCCATGGAAGCAATCTGCTCTCTCCACAAATGCAATGTCATGTCCATTTGGAGCCTTGCAGTCAAATAATTGAACTTTCGACTGCAATTGCAACATACACTAAAAGTAATGCTAGAGAAGTGCGCCCCTCGGCAAAACCAAAACAAAAGTACAAATTACACGCGACTCGAATGGACAGAGATAGATATATATATATATGTATATATAGTATGTGTAGAGAAGGAGAGAAGACCTCTTTCACGGTCAGTGCAGCAGTGTGCGATTTACTGGCTCAATTAGCTGGGGTACGATGACTGGCCCATAGCTGCAGGCTGACGGCGATATACCGATTTTCACAGCACATATTCAGGAAAAGACAGGAAAACACAGTCAACACCGACAAGGAATGGAAACAGCAAAGATACAGCAATGAGAAAATCCTAAAGCAACGATCGAGGGGCGATTTCACATAATTCGCATAGTTTATGCATGCAGCGGCAAAGATAACTGGGATCGCTAAAAAGAAACCTGTCCATAAGTTAACATGTTTATTTCGACTTGGGCTCGCTCAACGAATGGCTCATAATTCAATATGCCAATGGCCACAATTAACTTAACTCCAGAACCTAATCGAGCCGGGGATTCTCGAGGTTGTTTTGACATGCGAAGTGAGACACTTTCGTGTGTGGAAATTTACGAGTTCTGATAGAGCTCTTAAGATCTACTCAGAGATCGTGGCATTAGCATTAAATTAATGCCCTCAGCTTTCGAGCAGTTGTTGACGCATCGATGAGATTCCAACTTGGTCGGTCGGCATTTAATGTCTTCATCAGCAGCTCGCAGAGAGTCGAGCTTCAAAAATAACCTAACTACAGAAATTTAAGAAATTTTTACCTGGTAATTCTTAGTTTATTTGCCAATAATTTAACATCTGTTTTCATTCACAGATATGTTGGAGCAGAGCAGAGCAGAGTGTTAATTACTCTCCCGTAGTTAGTCGATCTCAGAGCATCCAATTAAGGTTAAGCATTTATTATATTTAGCACGTAGCTGAGAAATGCAAAACAATTTGCAGTCGGAAACTGTTGTAAATACTAAGATACTTAGCTTGTTAATTGCAAGTCATGTTGGCCATAAACAGACCAGTAAAATGGGTCAAGAGGATGCAGATATTGTGGGTTAAGAAATACGCTGCATCGTGTAGAACTAAAAAAGCATCAAGTACCTTCTGAATCTATATATATTTTTAATTGGTAGTTATAGTAAAAGTAGTGTTGCAAATTAAAAGCTGTATAAAAAGAGCACAAATTTAAGTCTTATTCAGTGAAGTTGCAACAAATGTAGACAAATTTAGCAGCAAAAGATTTCAAATAACCAGAGACGACTAGAAATTGCCACATCTTTCTGGTAGTATCCATTTTCCTTTATTTACAGCAGTTGTGATTAAAAGATAAGCTAATGTTTCAGTTTACAAACAGAGTGTCAGAGAGAGAGAGAGTAATGGCGACGGAGAGGGAGAAAGAGAGGGAAAGTCAGTTGCTCTGAGAGAAAACAAACATGAAAACGGTTTTATCAATTAGAACGAGAATTCTATTTTCTCTAGAAAACCTATTCTCGATATAAGCGCTAGTCAAGTGGAAAATTAGCGCAATTTTTCCGAGAGAGAATGGAGAGGTAGCAAGTGCACGGGTTGACCGTGAGAGAGGTTGAAGAGAATCCCACAGAGATCATTAGTCAGTCTGCTGCTGACCATCAGTCAGTCATGTCACTTTGGTGGTTGAGTGGGGCGCTGTTGTTGGCGCTATTGTTGCTACTCTGTGTCTGTCTGGAGCGCACTTACAGCTACTGGGCGCGTCGTGGGGTGGTGTACGACAAACCGGTTTGGTTCTATGGCAATCTGAGGAGTGTGGGAAGAACGACAACGGTGCTGGAGCCATTTCGCCGGTTCTACGAGAAATACAAGGGACGGGCGCCATTCGGGGGATTCTATTTCGCATTGCGTGGCGCTGCAGTGCTGCTGGATCTGGAGCTGGTGAAGCTGGTGATGGTCAAGGATTTCCATAACTTTGCGCACCGTGGCAACTACTACAATGAGCCGGATGATCCCATCTCAGCGCATTTGTTCAATTTGGATGGTGTCGAATGGCGCGAGATGCGCAACCGACTGACGCCCACGTTCACCTCGTTGAAGATGCATCAAATGCTGCCCACCGTGGTGGAGATCGCCAATCGGTTTGTGCAGGTTGTGCAGCAGAAGATTGAGCCATTGCAGCATGCCGAGGAGTCGCCAGTGGCAGTGAAAGATCTGCTGGCACGCTTCACCATGGATGTCATAGGTAGCTGTGCCTTTGGCCTGGACTGCAACAGTCTCAACGACCCCAACGATCAGTTCTGTCGCCTCGGCCAGCGGACCTTCAAGGAGCGGCGTCATGGTCGTCTGGTCTTCGCCTTCATGCAGACCTATCCCCAGCTGGCCCGGCGACTGCACTTCAAGATGGTGGAGGATGATGTCAGTGCGTTCTTCACGCGTGTCGTACGCGAAACTCTCGACTATCGGGACAAGCATCAGGTGCAACGGAATGATTTCCTCAATCTGCTGATGGAGTTGCGCAACGATCCGAGTGGTGGATTGACCTTCAATCAGATTGCGGCCCAGGCGTTTGTCTTCTTTCTGGGCGGATTCGAGACCAGTTCTAGCACCATGGGCTTTGCTTTGCATCTGCTCGCCCTGCATCCGGAGGTGCAACAGCGTGCCCGGCAGGAGGTGCAACAGGTGTTTGCCAAACACAAGCAGCTCAACTATGAGGCCTTGCGGGATCTAAAGTATGTCAAGCAAATCGTTTATGGTGAGTCGGTCATAAATTTAGATACCTGTAGATACCCTGTAAAATCGAGTGAATTTCAGAAACACTTCGCAAATATTCCATTGCTTCAATACTCATTCGCATGACAATTGAGGATTATCAAGTGCCCGGCTCAGATTATGTACTGGAAAAGGGGACACCTATCGTCATACCCGTCGATGCCATCCATCACGATCCGGACCTTTATCCGGAACCAGAGAAATTCGATCCGGATCGCTTTACACCCGAGGCCATCGAGGAGCGACATTCAGCTGCCTGGCTGGGATTTGGTGCCGGTCCGCGTAATTGCATTGGTCTCAGATTTGGCGAAATGCAGACTCTGGTCGGTCTGGCAGTGCTCCTCAAGAACTTTAAGTTCTCGGCGGCCAAGGAGACCGAAATACCCTTGAGAATCAACAAGACAAGCTTCTTTCTGCAATCGGAGGGCGGAATTGTGCTCAATGTGCAGAAAGTTTAAAAGTATTGGAAAAATGGAGAAATGTCATTTTAAACTGTCTTTATTAATAAAATAAATGTCAAAAGTATATAAATATTTCCTATGAGACTCGATGCTTGATTCGCTTATCAGTTGCAATTTGCTACAGTAAAAATATATACATATGTATATAAATATATATACAGCTTATATTTTTGTTATTTGTTGTGTGCTCAAAATGTCAGTCATTGTGTTGAAATATATTTCATATTTTATACAATAAGCTCAGTGTTGCAACACCATTTGTGTTTGATAGTTGTATCAACTTAATTTATGACAGACTAAAACTGTTGTTGAGCCCAGCACAACTTTTTGACGGCTCACCATTCATAGTTAGGGGAGCTTCACTGTCCCTCCGTTCCCTCAGTGAGTAGAACTGTCGTTGGCATAAATAAATTATCAAACACTTCAACAGTAAAGCCAAAGTATTGCTGTCACCCAGGTATATAGATTATCATGCATGCAACTTAATTAGTTATGCGACTTGTCAATGAGCCGGCAATGAAAAGGAGCCCCAGAGACAGCTGCTCATGATTTGTCACACAATAAATTATGCAATTTCACATGGCAAAAATGAAGACACTTGAATCCGACGACGACTTTTACAACAGTCGCTATTGTTGCGTGTCTTTGTTCAATCATCATCAACAACATCCATCCATCCATCCATCCATTCATCCACAACAACAATCAACATGAGCTTTTGCATGCCAAATGGTCGACATCTCACTTGAGCAGTTCTCCCTCTCACTCCCTTACTGTCTGTCAGTCTGTCTGTCTCGCTCTTCCTTTGCATATAAATAAGTAAATAGTTTGTACACAACATTGACTTTCATATGTGTGTGTGTGTGTGTGTTTGTGTGTGCTCATGTTGATTGTAATGTTGATGAACCTGAATTATCACATGCCATTTGATGGACTGCAAACACGCACAAAACTTCGGACCTGGCCACAGTTCTTTGCAACTTGTCCATACTCGTTATAATACCTAAATTATTCGTACGTGGATCTGGGCACATGCGTGTCTATATACAGACACTGGGAAAAAAATGATGTCCCATTGATATATCTCATTCCTAGACACTAGTCACTATTTGAACAATTTGTCTTATATATAATTAAAATACATTTAATATTGACAATTACAATTTACAATTATTTTCAATCATTTTCCCTAGTTGCACTTAATAATTGATATGTTCAATTAGTTTAATTTAACTTAATTTTTCCAATATTCATAATTTATGTATATTTTCTTTAAATGATAAATTATTGGAACAGCTTTAAAAAGGAATGATTTAACAAATTTAAAGTTTTGAAGCAGACAAGGTTCCCAGTTCTTGTGAATCATTAAAAACATTAATTATATGAAAAAGTACAGAATATTAAATTATTATTATTATTATAATTTTTAGCTTATATTTCGTTATGTCTCCAACTTTAACTATAGTCTTTTTCTAGAGTATTAAACAAAAACAAAAATCTTGTTTTAGCTTTGACAAAGTTATGTCATGGAAAATCTACTCGTATTTTTTAATTAAAATGAAGTATGATTAGCTAATTAATTTCAACTTTTCTAGGTTATGTTACTATGTTTTTTTTCTGAGTGTATCAATGTTTAGTTTGGTTTTTCCTAGGCAGAGTCTGTTGGCGTCTGTGGCCGACTGTCAAGTTGATAATCTCTCGACACTTTGATGAAATGCTCTCGTGCTCTTTTGCTTATGCCTGGCATTGATAAATCGTCGCAAATGACAAACAACAAAAGCGCCCGCACCTCGCCGCCGCTAGATGTCGCCACTTCACGCTTGTCTTATCAATGTAGGCTTTGAATGTTATTTTTATTGTTGTTGTTGTTTTTGTTGTTGTTTGTTTTCCTCTATTTTGTTTGTTTGTCGCTGTTGTTCTACATGTAAACGACTCGGACATTGATTAATTTCATAGTTAATTTGTCAGCATTAATCAGTATTAACTTAAATGGGCCTCAACACGCCCCCCCACCATCCCCCACTCGACTTCCGTTGACTGCATTAGTCCATAAGTCGACGAGTATTAAACTGACAGTTGGATTCAACTTTTTCTTCTCTGTTTCTGTTAATTAATTTTTGCATATAACTTGGCTTAGTTTTCTGGCTCATTCTTCAGCTCATTGAAGCGTGTTTTTCAATTAATTGCATGGGATTCCGCTTTGTAAGCCTTGGCTTATGAGGCAATTAGCCGAATGCTTGGCTCTGCCACACGCCAGGTGAGATGAGTTGCCTTCGCACTTGAGATGAGCACAATTTGTGAGCTGTGAAATGATTTAAAAGCCAGCTTCAAGAAATATAAATTGCAGGCATTTAGTTTAAATGATGCAATCAACTATTTTTAGGCTATTTGTTATATGCAAAACAACAAGAAATATTCCCCTTCCCAAATGCATGAGCAAATCGTCAATAGTCAGCGTAAAAGTAAAAAGTGCCTCCCAAAATCACACTTGGCAAGCCCAAACAGGCCCCGACCAGAGTTGCCACCTTTGCGTGACGACTTTTAGGCAGCACAAATGTTTGCACACGCACAGTGGGGAAAAACCCTTCAAGCACGTTTATGGGTTAAACAGAGCAGACATGAAAGGAGTGAGGAGTTCCTACTACAGCTCCCCCTCTACCTCTCCCTCTCCCTAACTCTAGTTGTAGGGAATGATGTGTGTTTTCTTTGTACACTCTTACGTAGTGGTACAAAATGGCGGCCAGGGCACACCTGTCTGCACTTGAGAATGAGGAATGGGGACGGACGGGAAGCGAAACTAATGCAACACGGCGAATTCAAGTGCCGAACATAACGGTAAACATGCTAAGCGGTTTTTCCAAGCACAGAACAAGAGAGCGAGAGGGAGAGGGAGAGCGACAGTAAGGGAGAGATCAAAAAGTCAATGGGAAGTGTTTGCACAAGCCGAAGCGGACAATAAAGGCAGCAACAGCAAAGAAAGCAAAAAGTAAGCAAAGCAACTTGATGAGCAGGCTAAGGATGGGGGGTGGGGGTGTGGGGTTGGGGGCTGTAGGTTGAGTGGGGTGTGTTGATAAAAATGCAAACACTTTTAGCGCTGACTGCAGTGAAAGTGTCGACGCGGCGGAGAGGAGCGCATAAGTGGAGGAGAGTCTGTTGCCAGGCTGTCCTTTTTGTCTGCCCAATTGTGGCTTACGAGCTGTTGTCCTCACACCTCCCTCGCCACTCCTTCCTCCCTTCTCCCTTGTCACTTGTCTTGTTCGGTTCTATTCTCTGCTTTTGCCAATTGACGGCTACTTGACATTTTCGCTGCTGTTTACACACTGTGCGCTGTGCAAGCCAAACACTCAACACTGAAACCAAATGGAGCACTGTAAATTCTCTGCCAATATTTCCCAACTCAATCCAGCTCACTCCCTTTCTCTTTCTCTCTCCCTCTTTCTCACACACACACACTCTCGCTCCTTTTCTTTGGACAGCGAAAATATTATTTTAGCGTGTGAAAAGTGTAAAGTGCTTTAATGTTTGAAAAATATACTATATATAGAACAGTTTTTTTTTATCTTTTCCACACACACACACACAACACACACACACACAGCCAGGCAGGCGACAAACACTTAAAACACTCCACTCCCAACTCTTGACTTGACTTGACTTGACTTGACTTGACCTGACTCGGTGTTGGTAACGACAACTTGGCCAACTTTGGCAACAGCTCTACAAATGTTATTCTTCATTTTGTTTGATTTAAGCTGATCAAGTGTTGCAGCGAGTACTATATACATATATATATATATTCGTATATATTTCCGTTTAATGCTTCTTTTAAATATTGATGGCACTCAAGTTAAGTGCAGCGCATTCTGTTTTGACTCTAGAACTTTTTACTTAAATATACATTTATTATGAAATTTTAATTTCAGAATTATTTTAGATTCAAATCGTGTCTAAAACATGTTCAATTTGACAGTTTAAAATACTGGACAAGGCTGATTTGTAAGTTGTGTGTAAATTTTAATCGAAGCCACTAAAGTTCAGATGTTTCTAATGCCTGCAAGTCTAGAGACATGTCGTAGATATACAAAAATCTATAAAAATCAGAGTATTTCCTCTGCTCTACCTCACTTACCTTATACATATTTAGTATGTTTCTAACTGATTTTTTGTATGTGACGAATTGCCAATAGGCGTGTGAACTTGTCAAGTCCGAGACATGAAAAGTGTAAATTTTATGATCAATTTCCGTTGGCCGCTGAAACATGCACCAAAGCATGTTTTGTGGCAGACATTAAAAAGATGCACGGCATGGAAATCGTAAAGCCACACTAAATATGAACATTAAAACCCATAAATATTAAAACATAAAAATAGACCATAAAAAAGGGCAACTCGTAGAGCAGGCAACAGAAATTCTCTACAATGTAAATGCACTGCTGGAAAATTAATTTCTAAACAATGAAAACAGCTGGAGTTCTACGAAATGAATGCCCACCCAAAGACTGCTGGAGGAGTCACACAATTAGTCACAATGGACGACGAACGCAGCAGGGAAATCAATTTCCACCGCTTGCCTTTATCGGAATGCATTTCCATTTACAAGAAGTGAAAAAGAAAGAAAAAAGAAAAAAAAAAACAGATACGACCAGACTCCGGCTAGTGTATTAAAAATCAATGAATAAATAAACAGAAAACAAACGAAAATCGTTGCCAGGCTGTGCAGCATTTTCATTCAGCATTTCCCCCCCCCCCCCACACCTAACAGCTAATATCTAGTTGTGGTTGTTGTTGTGATTGTTGTTCTCTTAGTGATTTATATTTATTTTGGGTTCGTTGTGTGAATT
The DNA here is from genome assembly GCA_035042185.1 of Drosophila kambysellisi. Classification (NCBI taxonomy): domain Eukaryota; kingdom Metazoa; phylum Arthropoda; class Insecta; order Diptera; family Drosophilidae; genus Drosophila; species Drosophila kambysellisi. The sequence continues at coordinate 10,618,046 of JAWNLS010001251.1, forward strand.
CCGACGGCAGCTAAAAGCTTTGGCGGCACGCGTCTGCCCGACAAGCAGGTGCTCGGTGTCCAGAGTCCAGAGAGTCTAGACTTAAGGAAAGGGAACTAAATTTCATATGCAGCTTGGTTAGTCTACTCGCTCTGCTATTAAAGTCGTTTTCCAATTCGTAATGAATTTTAATAGCTAGCTGGGAAAATGTATTGACTTAAAAGCAACAACAAATACAAAGTTAGCCGGAAAACAGCTAAGCAGCTAATCAAAATACAAAATACAATTCTATAAACAATACGCTTAAAATATATAGTTAATTGTTCGCTTTGTGTGATAAGCTGCAAAATTTCAGTTCTATTCCACGTTTAACGCCAGCAATAATTAGATAAATGCTCTGCTCTGTGTGTGTGTGTGTATGAGTAACTGTGTGTGCGTGTGTGTGTAGTAAACACACATACAGTTGCGTATTGCGAGCATAGTTAAACTAATTTGTTGTTGCATTCGCTATTTGCCATAGCAATTTACTGTATCTATTTATAGCACACATTTCGCACACACACACACATACATCGACAAATAGCCTTAGTTCTAGCTGGCATTTAGCGCCGGATCATTTCATGTGACTCCGTGGCGCAACGGTAGCGCGTCTGACTCCAGATCAGAAGGTTGCGTGTTCAAATCACGTCGGGGTCAATTGTCCAACATTAAATTTTTTGCATTTTATAAATTATTACTGTTGTTATGGTTTATTTATATTATTTATTTATTTAAAGAAACATAATTATTGCTATTTTCGTAATTTTTTTTATTTATTAATTTGTAATTGTGACAAACATTTGTACATATTTAAACAACAGCACAGTTTTAACCCAATTGAACCCACAGCTTAACAAAAATGATTGCTTAATTAGCGACATTTTTGTTTCACAAGCGAAAGCAATTGTAAATGTCAACAGTTGTCGTTTGTCGCTTTTGTGGCATTCAATAAACATAATTACAACAACTGTTGCCGTTTGTTATGTGGGCATTTACACAGGTTCCTCACCCCCTCCGAAAGTGCAGTGTTGTGTCACTTCATGAAATTGTTAATTAGCCTCCCAGCAACAACAACAAAAAACAGGCAAAAATGCGTGAATTTTGCAAAGTGGAAATAGTTGCATAAAATGAGACACGCGTGATGCGATAACTTAACAAGAACAAGTTTAATCTATATATACATAAATATAAATAAATATATATTATTTAATCAATCACCATTTCATTTGTGGCTGCAAAAACTTTTTCAATTTTATTTGGCCAGTTAAATGTGACTGCGATTAAAATGTCACCGGGAGTATTTAATCCTTGGGGTTGAAGCATGTAAGAAAGAGAGAGAAAGAAATTCTCTTGATAATCTTTGACGTTCGAGATTGTTGTTAATAAATATTTAATTGATTTCAAATTGTGACATTTGTACATACATATGTATGTGATTATGACATTGATTGATGGCATCATATCCAATATCCGAGTGTAAAAATGAGGGATATTTGTGACAGTAAAATACATGACAATTTTAATGACAATTCCCACATATGACATGTGACATAATCAATTTATATCAAGTAAAAAAGGAAAGAAAAATATTCGAAATTAAAAAAGTAAAAATGTGCTCAAGGCTAAAAATGCTCAGCAATTAAAAATCAAACCCAACGTAATAATTAATTATAAACTGTAAATTGTAAACAACAACGAGCAGCACACTTTTAAAACTGTAATTAATAATCTAAAAAAATCAAAAAGGAAAAATTAAAAACAAATTAAGAACTTCTCAGTTCAAGGAGGAGTTGAAGAAAACGCCCATTTAGAAAGAAAATAGACACGCACAAGTCTCGATTATAATCACATAGGATTGAAGCCAAAGTCGGCAAACGACAACTTAGCTTACCGCCTTTGCCCCGCCCCTGTTAGAAGACGTTCCTCTACACAAATTTAAAGAGCACTTGTCATTTGGAAAACAGTTGTAAAAATTCCCATGAGCAGTGCGCAAAACTCAAAAGGCAAATGGTCAACAGAGCTGATGGATGGGGTTTGGAGAAAGGAGTGGGAGGAGCAAGGGGAGACATCCCTCATATATACAGAGGCGCATCATATTTTCGAGACGCTCATATAAACAAATAAAAACCCATTAACGAAAACCAACAAAAACGACAACAACAACAACAAAAGCAACTTTGCTTTTTCTCTTTTATCCGCACTCTGCTGTGATTAACGGCACAATGTGAAGGGTGCAAGAAAGTAGCGACGAGCAATTAACAACTACAACAATCAAACAAAACGAGAGACAGCAAGCAGCCTGCAGCGTGGCAGAGTGAGATAGCAACAGAGACGAAGGCAGAGACGAAGGCAGAGGCTGTTCACTCAGCATATGTGCGGGCAGAAAAAACAACAACAACAACAAGAGGAACAACAATGGAAATAGCGATAAGCAGCGCTGCAACTGCAGCCCATTAGATAAGCAAAAGCGATTCGCAGTCGGTGGCCCACAACTCTCTCTCTCTCACTCTCTCTTTCTCTCTCTCCCACTGTGCATGGCGAAAGGGACCCAGCTGTGTTTGTTCTGTCGAGCGAAGCGATGTAAAAATAGCGCAAAACTGCAGCCACACACAAACAGCAGCACACACACACACACACACACACACACACACACACACACAGCACACACGCACTCACACATTCTTACAACTTCAACATGCATTTTCATATTAGTTTTTCGTGTGAAATATTTTAATATTTGCTTACAAAACAAAACGCAAAGAGGCGAACATAAAGCAGAACAGCAGAAGTAACACAGGCAACTCTCAAGTTGCGGGCGTCGCGAGGGGTGTTCCCCAAATGTATTTCTTGGACAAATATTCAATCAGAGCAGCAACCGCGCTAAATATGTGGGCAACATGTTGTCAACTTGACAAACAGAGACACAGTCAGAGACAGGGGCGTGTGCATAAGGGTCATCGAGGGGGTTGCGGCGGGTTCTCTTGCATAAATGTAAATTGGCAGCGATAAACATGATATCAATTGTGATATATTGAACTGGTAATAAGTTAAATCGCTTAAAACAAGTTTTAATTAAATGTGTTAAAATTTTTTAAAATTAAAGATTCTTTTTATGACTGTAAATATTAAATAAATCAAGGAAGAATGCTTTACAAGACACCCGAAAGATTGCATACACTTGTCGCCCAGAGTTAAATCGAGATATCAAAATAAATCAAACCAAAAAATCATTAATTTCTGCTGTGTTGAGTTAAGACCGATCTTTCCTATTCACCTAACCAAAATTCTGTTTAAGGAAGAAAATACATTTTAATGTATGAGGTGGACACAGGTTTCCTGACAGGTCCAACACTTTGCCGAAATCAACTGGAGAGTAAAGGGTTCCAAAGCCATTTTGTAATGACGTCTAAGATACACCCCACCAAAAACTACGTCCATGCATTTAGAATTGTGCGTCATAGTAAAAATATATGTTTGGTGTTTGAGCATTTGTTTCATTTCAGGGCTGCAACATTCGCAGAATCCCAATCGCTTTAGCTGCTTGTCACACGCTCGTTAAGCCAACAAAATGCAGGCGACTATTGTGACACTTGGCATGACAACAACGACAACAATGAAAACAGCAACAACAGCAACAAGATAAAACAGCACTAAGTTGCAGTTGGCAAAATGCTTAATGAGTGACGGGCCAGAAGCGGAAATCTGCATCTGCGGTAGGTTAGAGCCAGGCTGGGATTTGTCAAGGAGGGGGTGTAGAGGGTTGCACTTTATGAGCCACCCTCCTTTGGGCCACCCACTCAAAATGCGTCGCTTTTTGCATTTTGTGTCAGCTGTCAAAGCCAAAAGTGAAGTTGCCTTTGTATTTTTTATGTGTGGCCCTGGCCAAGGGGGTGGGTAGCCAGGGGCTGACGAAGGGTGGGGGAGGAGTATTCAGCCTGCGCTGCCGGGCAAAGTGTCCATTATGTTGATTTGAAAAATAAAAGCAACGGATGTGATGCCTCAAACGACAGGGACGAGTGGAGCTGTGGAATGGAGGATGGGGGTAGAAATTTAGTTGATTGAAAGACAGTTGGATATGTAAATGGTACTTTGCGACTACGATTGAGGCCGAGATTTGTTATAGAGCTAAAGAATGTTTGCCTGATTGGCGAGAGGAAATAAGAACTGATTTCGAAGTTGTCAATCAGATAACAAAGCGATGTGCTACTTTGATATTCACAAGAGACACCGTCTTAAGTGTTTTCCTAAGAAAAGGCAATGGAAATATGATGCCTTTAATTAAATATATATCTGCCAATTATCAGAAATGTATAATAGTTTGTGCAATGTCCGTCATGCTGTCTGTCCGTCCTATGCCCAAATGCCCATATGCCAATTTTCGGACTATAATTTTGACTTATGTTCCGACCTAAAATCACGTTTTGAACTTTAAATGTACGATTAATCTAGCGGCCAAATAATGATTAAAAAGCCCTTGCTTTTGAAAATCCGATGAGTTTTGACGAAGTTATGGCATTTTGAAGGTTCGACATATCCCAAAATGGCGATATGCCGATTTTCGGACTATAATTTTGACTTATGTTCCGACCAAAAATTAAGTTTTCAACTTTAAATGTACGATTGATCTAGAGGCCAAACTATGATTAAAACGCACTTGCTTTTGAAAATCCGTTGAGTTTTGACGAAGTTATGGCATTTTGAAGGTTCGACATATGCCAAAATGGCGATATGCCGATTTTCGGACTATAATTTTGACTTATGTTCCGACCAAAAATTAAGTTTTCAACTTTAAATGTACGATTGATCTAGAGGCCAAACTATGATTAAAACGCCATTGCTTTTGAAAATCCGTTGAGTTTTGACGAAGTTATGGCATTTTGAAGGTTCGACATATGCCAAAATGGCGATATGCCGATTTTCGGACTATAATTTTGACTTGTGTTCCGACCAAAAATTACGTTTTCAACTTTAAGTGTACGATTAATCTAGAGGCCAAATAATGATCAAAACGCCATTGCTTTTGAAAATCCGTTGAGTTTTGACGAAGTTATGGCATTTCAAAGGTTCGACTTATGCCCAAATTCCGATATGCCGATTTTCGGACTATAATTTTGACTTATGTTCCGATCAAAAATTAAGTTTTCAACTTTAAATGTACGATTGATCTAGAGGCCAAACTATGATTAAAACGCCCTTGCTTTTGAAAATCCGTTGAGTTTTGACGAAGTTATGGCATTTTGAAGGTTCGACATATGCCAAAATGGCGATATGCCGATTTTCGGACTATAATTTTGACTTATGTTCCGACCAAAAATTACGTTTTCAACTTTAAATGTACGATTGATCTAGAGGCCAAACTATGATTAAAACGCCCTTGCTTTTGAAAATCCGTTGAGTTTTGACGAAGTTATGGCATTTTGAAGGTTCGACATATGCCAAAATGGCGATATGCCGATTTTCGGACTATAATTTTGACTTGTGTTCCGACCAAAAATTACGTTTTCAACTTTAAATGTACGATTGATCTAGAGGCAAAATAATGATAGAAAACGTCCTTGCTTTTGAAAATCCGTTGAGTTTTGACGAAGTTATGGCATTTCAAAGGTTCGACTTATGCCCAAATTCCGATATGCCGATTTTCGGATTATAATTTTGACTTATGTTGCGACCCAAAATCACGTTTTCAACTTTAAATGTAAGTTTGATCTAGAGGCCAAATAATGATTAAAACGCCCTTCCTTTTGAAAATCCGTTGAGTTTTGACGAAGTTATGGCATTTTGAAGGTTCGACCTATGCCAAAATGGCGATATGCCGATTTTCGGACTATAATTTTGACTTATGTTCCGACCAAAAATGAAGTTTTCAACTTTAAATGTACTATTGATCTAGAGGCCAAATAATGATCAAAACGCCCTTCCTTTTGAAAATCCGTTGAGTTTTGACGAAGTTATGACATTTTGAAGGTTCGACCTATGCCAAAATGGCGATATGGCGATATGCCGATTTTCGGACTATAATTTTGACTTATGTTCCGACCAAAAATTATGTTTTTAACTTTAAATGTACTATTGATCTAGAGGCCAAACTATGATTAAAACGCCCTTGCTTTTGAAAATCCGTTGAGTTTTGACGAAGTTATGGCATTTTGAAGGTTCGACATATGCCAAAATGGCGATATGCCGATTTTCGGACTATAATTTTGACTTATGTTCCGACCAAAAATTATGTTTTTAACTTTAAATGTACTATTGATCTAGAGGCCAAACTATGATTAAAACGCCCTTGCTTTTGAAAATCCGTTGAGTTTTGACGAAGTTATGGCATTTTGAAGGTTCGACATATGCCAAAATGGCGATATGCCGATTTTCGGACTATAATTTTGACTTATGTTCCGACCAAAAATTACGTTTTCAACTTTAAATGTACGATTGATCTAGAGGCCAAACTATGATTAAAACGCCCTTGCTTTTGAAAATCCGTTGAGTTTTGACGAAGTTATGGCATTTTGAAGGTTCGACATATGCCAAAATGGCGATATGCCGATTTTCGGACTATAATTTTGACTTGTGTTCCGACCAAAAATTACGTTTTCAACTTTAAATGTACGATTGATCTAGAGGCAAAATAATGATAGAAAACGTCCTTGCTTTTGAAAATCCGTTGAGTTTTGACGAAGTTATGGCATTTTGAAGGTTCGACCTATGCCAAAATGGCGATATGCCGATTTTCGGACTATAATTTTGACTTATGTTCCGACCAAAAATGACGTTTTCAACTTTAAATGTACGATTGATCTAGAGGCCAAACTATGATTAAAACGCCCTTCCTTTTGAAAATCCGTTGAGTTTTGACGAAGTTATAGCATTTTGAAGGTTCGACCTATGCCAAAATGGCGATATGCCGATTTTCGGACTATAATTTTGACTTATGTTCCGACCAAAAATTACGTTTTCAACTTTAAGTGTACGATTAATCGGCCAAACTGTGATCTGCTGTGGTCCGATCCGGACCCGTTTACTATCGGCTGAGGAGAAAATGATAGCGGAGTGAGCTACGTCCTTGGGGCGAATGTCCTTGATTCGTTTCACAAGCGACACGACTTCAGTCTGATGTGTCGAGCCCACTAGGTGGTCGAGAAGGGCTACAAGTTCTCCTTAATGCAACACTGCCTCACCGTCTTCTCGGCAACGAACTATTGCAACGAGTTGGACAATGCCGGAGCAATGTTGTCTGTCGATGAGAATCTGTTGTGCAGTTTTCTCATTCAGAAACCTCAGCGAAGAATGAAATGTGACAAGTATTTGAAAGTGTTACGTATCGATATATTTGTCAATAAATGTATTTTAACTTCGTTATTAATTCAGCTAAAAATTCTGCACGGGCTTTAAGAATATTATCAAAATTCTTGAACAAACATTGAAATTACAAAAACAATTATTAAATTACTGCTCTGGATGAAAATTGTTCTTGTGGCGAAAAATGATTCATTATTAAAATATTTACGGTTGTATTTTGGCCTTTGAGAAATCAAAAATGCGCACAATTTATGCATGCACAAATTAATTAAATAATTCATTTTGTAAATTTTAAATTAAAAATACTCTCAGCTTCATTTTTGCATTCTGGTAAATAGAAGAAAAAAACTAATTAATTGAATAATTCATTTTGTGACTGGCAATTAATGTTTAATGCAAACTATTCGCTTTGAAGCGTCAACATAAATGCAAATTGCTGAAAATCTCATCTGGTTAACAAAATGCATGCTATTAATATTAATTTGCTAAATTATTTGCATTAATTCGCATACATCATCATAAAAGAAATTAAATTAATGCAGCTCTAAATGAGCGTTGAGTTTTGCACAATATACGATAATTTCCGGGTTAATTGCAGCGATGCTCCGACTCCGGCAAATGATAATGCCAACAATGACTACAAAAAAAAGGCAATATGAGCTATGGATGAAAGTGAGTGCAGCTAAAATAATTACTAAAATGCATTACAACAAGCACATCCAAATAAAAAATGGATGAAAGTGGTGCATTAAAAAATGAAATGACGGCAAATTGCAATGGGAATAATTTAATGACAGTCCATTTGGTGAAATATGCTAATTTGTGTGAGTGGATGAGCACAGATTAACAATAGATAATAAAACCTTGAAAACACATTTATCCAATGTGGAGCAAGTGAGCATGCTTTAATCAACTCGACTACGAGATACCCTGAACCCAGCAATTAGAATTTTTGTGTTTTAAAGACTTACACTTTAAAATGAAAGACTCTGCTGCTGATTCTGATAAAGAATATATATATATATACTGCCTATAACATACTTTAGCAGATAAACATCATACCCTATCTACCCGTTTTTAATGGGTTCAGTGTATAAAAATAGATCAAACTTGCTGGAAGCAATTAAAATACACAATCACTAATCAGCAGAGCAACTAATCATCACTTTAATTAATGTTCATATGTGTGCATGACTACATCTCCTGCCGGGGAGACCCGCCCCCCTTTGACAATAACAAAGACGAACCCTTATGCGAGAGCTCACTAATCAAGGCAGAGCCAAAGAGCCAAAAAGAAAACAAACTTGCAACTTTGCCAAGCATGCCGAAGGATAGTTAAAGTCAGTGCAAACACAGGACAACAAGGAGTTGTCATGTCCTGGCGCTGACTAACGACAACAAAAGCATATCAGTACAAAAGGAAAAACCAACACACGCACACACACAATGTCCTGTTCCTAGACCAGACCAGATACAGAAACGAACTCGACTCGACCCCGAGCCCGAAACAAAGTCAATGCGCATAAATTTTGGCTGCATGTCCAAGGAATGAAAGTCATGGAAGGGAGGGAGGGTGGGTGGGTTGGTAAGCAGTACAAGGCGATGGATGCATAAGATAGACGGCGACATGGAGACAGGGACATACATAAGCCGAAATATCCACAAAACTAATCTGCAGGCGGCAGACGAAGAAAGTGCAGGCAAGGATTTACATATTAAGCCATTTTTAATTTACGACTTGCCAAAAAAGCTGCTGCTGCTGGTCGAAAGTTGCTTTCTTCACATGAACACACACACACACACACCAACACACACACCCTCTGACACACTCACACACACACACACACACGTACGCCTGACTAAACAGCAGATAACGAACGTGGAAAGAACTGAACACAGATGGTTGATAAAGGCGCCAGTCGAGCAAAAGGATAACGACAGCAGCAGGCTTCCCCAATAATGGATGAAGTATACCCCGTAATGTTATTTGCCAAGAGTCCTACCCCTCATCCTTCATCCTTCGCCGACAGCCGAGACAAACTTGAGTCCTAACCTGGCCAAACCGCCACCTCCCACTCCGCAAAAGGTTGCAACGGAAGCTGTCCGCCAACAATGACAGTAATAAAATAAAAGTAAATCCATGCTATGCTCAGCTCTCTCTGTCTTCCTCCCACTCTCTCTCTCTCTCTCACTCGCTCTCGTTGAGCATTGGCTTATGTCAAAGTTGACATTGACGTACAAGTCCCGGAAGCAAAAACTGCGGCATTGTTTAGGCAACTGTTTAGCTGTTTTTCATGTTGCCACCGAACTTGAGCAAAAATTCGCCCAGAAAGTGAAAACTTTCCGGGAATGCTTTGAATTTTGTTTGTTCGTTAAATTTTTGGGCTTGTTGCACACCTGTTCAATTTGGAAAATTGTGTACAGCTAACTTCGTCTATGGTGTCTTCAAGGATTTGCTGTGAGGCATATTGAAGTATTGAGTACAACTAAAAATCGATGTGAATGTGTATTAAATGAAGTACTCTTTAAAGTGTGCCAATCAATTTGAGAAAATGTTAGCCCAATTTACATTTAGCATTTGAAACAATGGCAGTCCATCAATGAGCCCGCGATTCGCAAACATTAAAGCCAAGTCACAACAGGTGAAAGGATGGCCTTAAGCAGTGCCCATCAAATAACAGCCGGCATAGAAGAAGCCATCAATCATGGGCCTGGCTTTGCAACATGGTTGAGCTTTAGTTGCCACTGCCTCACACACACACACACAGCATATGCTAACGGTAGTTAAAGTCTGCCATCCCTTTTCATGGTAAATACCGAAGCCCAAGTTTCTTTTAATGCTCTGTAAGAAAAGTATTTCTGAAAGGGGGCTGGTTTTGATTGATTGATTGAAAGAATCTGAGTTTTGCAAATATTCACATCCCAATCAAACTAACAATCGCAGTCAGTCTATTGCAACCTGTTGCATACATCTTTTAACCATATATTAGCTAAAACTACTAAGCACATCATTATGCTAGGGTATTCCCAAGTTGAGCACTCTCAACTCCAGCGGACTTTTGTGGTTTTTGTGGCGTCAAATGTGACGCTTTCTGGGGTTGCTTAAATTTTACCCCACAATCCCCAACCGACAAAGTTGAAGCCGTCGCCTAGCGGCAGGAAATGTTGGCTGTCTGATGATGATGATGGTTTTCTTGTTGCTATTGCTATTGTTGTTGTTGTTGTGGTTGCTGGTTTGAAAATTGTAGGGTTTTTCTTTTTTAAGTTTCCTTTTTATTCTTTTGGCTTTTGGGTTGAGACACCCCCAAATGTCAGTTTGTGGTTTGTCACACACAAGAATCGCCCTTGTGCGGAATTTCATGTGTGGCAAGAAAAAAAAGAAAAGATAAATAATACTTCCTTACAACCAAAATGAAGATCATTGTACGTTTGTGGGATTTACAGTGTTGATAAGCATTTAAATATGTATGGGGTTAATTGGGTGATTTTACCTTACATAATATAGGCATCGCCAAACGCACTCACCTGCAAAGAGTTGCAAAATATGGAATTATGATATTAATTAAAAGATTACTCAAAATAAAATAAGCGTTTAGCTTTTTTTTTTGCGCATGGAAAAACCCTCTTCAAAATTGCCAACTGACTGGCATTTAATTCAGACCCAAAAACCGACCGCAATTCGCAGCAAGCGTGCCAAAAGGTTATCCAACAAAAGCAACAACAAAAGCAACAACAAAACAACAACAACAACAACAATGAAACACAAGTAACAACTCTATTAAAAATATGCCCAGCAAATGATTTATAACCTTTTTTTCCCAGCCAAGGACAAAAGTGAAATTCATGCTGGAAAAAACGGCAAACAAAAAATAAAGTTAAAAAAAAAAACATTTTTTATGTATTTGAAAAAGGCATAACAAAATAAGCCAAATTATAATGGTAGGGAATTATCATGTCCACCTTTTAGGCCTGCTTCGCTTTATATATATATATATGTATTTTTTTTAAGGAAATGATAAAAAAGTGTTTAAAAATTTGGACAGGATAAGCGGGCGCTTCTTTATATGACAGTGAAAAATGGTGAACTCACGATTACTTTGCTAAACTGTGGGTTGCCACTCGGGTGGGGGGATTGATTGGTGGTAATGATGACTTGTCGATTGTTGTTATTAAAGGGCAGACTTATGGTTAACATATATATATGTGTGTGTAAAGCTAATCTTTCAGCTAGATTTTGACTGTTATGATGCCCACATGTTGCAAGACATTTAATGAGTAAAAGATCAAAATCAAAGTCAACATTTTGACAAATGAAAAATCATCTCTTTGCGCTCCAGCATTCTGTAGGTCAAGTGTCAAAGTAAATTTCTCAAGCATTCTCCATACATGAACTAAAAAACTAGACTAAAAAACAAACGCTGCCTGCATTCGAAGCCTTATCAAAATATAAGCTACTTTCACCATTGAATTGGAAAACAGCTGCATAAGAAACATGATTAATCAGTAAAGTAAGCAAAAACAAAACTGAAAATGAAAATAAAAATGAAAATGGATGAAGGCAAAGCCGTAGCCAAAGCCAAAGCCACAACAACAATAACAACAAGAATAATAAACAACATTGCAGTTATGGCTCAATAAGCCAACAAAGGCGCGTTTCAGCCTCAAACTCAAACTCAAACTCAATGATAAAGCATTTTCCTAAAAACGAGAAAAACAAAAAATAACCCGAGAAAACCACAAACAACAATAGACAGGCATGATGAGCACCAAAGGAAACAACAACAACAACAACAAAAAAGAGCAAATTCAGCTAAAGAATGAAAATGAAAAAAACCACAACGAAAATTGAAAAACATTTATTAGTATTCAGGGGCGTGGCAAGGGATGAGAGAGGAGCGGGGCATGGGCCATGTGCGCATGCTAATGAAAATGAGGAACCCCTTTCCCAGCCAGGATTACATAAGTCAGGCTCAGGAAAGTGCACACCCAACACACACACACTCACAACACACACACACTCACAACACACACACACTCACAACACACACACACACTGTGTGTGTTATTTAATGTCGCTTAGGAGTCGCTGCGTCTCCAGGCAAATTTATGAGGGTTAATAATCGAGGCGCGATTACCCACAGCAGATAAGCGCTCCGAGAACCAACACCAGTCAGCAATCTACCTATGCTCTCTCTCTTTCTCTCACTCTCTGTTTCTTTCTCTCTCTCTCGCACAATCTCCCCTCTCCTCTGGCGTTATCTTGACTCAGCAAAAAACATTCTTCCATTCTGCAGCATGCGTTGCGTATGCGGGCAGTGAATAGAAAAGGGTGTGTGGGGCAAAGGGGGGGTGTGCGGAGTGTAGAGTAGAGAATTTCATAATTATTAATTATTGATTATATAAATATGCCAGAATCTGCATTGTGCAAGAATATTAATAAATAATAAAATTCAATCAATCATGTGATTTTAAATAAAGCCACTACGAGCAAATTGAAGAGATAAAAAATAAATGAAAAAAATAAATAAATAAATAAATAAATAAATAAATAAATAAAATCAATGACAAAATGTCAATTGTGACTTATTTAAAGCATAGCACATTGTTTAATGAAAACATCTCTTTCAGATCTTTGGAGAATTCTTGTCTCCTTATAGCAAGTGACTCATTTTGGTCATATACCAATGACATTGATTGATGTGGCATTAAGTAAAAGTCAAAGATGAATAATGAAAATAATATATAGATATAATATATCAAACTCGGCAGTCTTTGGAAGGGACTATAAATATTATATGTGGCTATTATAAGAAAAAGACTTCAAGTCTTTCAACTTGGCAAACCTGGCAACTGACTATAACTATGAACATTTCAGGCACCACACATAATTCCCAGAATTGTCATAAAATACTGAGTCTTTCATCAAATTTAACAGCTGAACAACGAATAACGAAAGCTGCGATTGCATTTTTGCATACAACTCACGTTCAACAATATGAGGCAAGTACGAGGATCTGTTTCTGCTGCTTCTTTAGCAATGGCGCTAGTAAAGCGCAGCCAACGCAGTCAACAAATCAAAAGAAAACAAGTGAGCATGAAGAGTGAGCTTGACTAACAGATACCCCGCAAATGAGCTGCTCAAAATTCGCTTTAACAAGAATTGCACACCCAAATGTAAGCAGTTGAGAAAGTGCTCTTTAACTTCGGTGTTTCTTTTAGAAACTTGATGAAATTTTTACCGTTGGTCAATAGTATATGAAAGTATTTTTTAAAGGGACGTATCTGCTCTTAAAGTTGTTATCGATATTTATCGATATTCGCGATACGCTGGCAATTAATGATAAAATTAATTTGATGTTGGCGATATATACAATAACTTACATATCAAAAGATGTTATGGTGTGTGTATGTGTGTATATGTATAAATGTGCCAATATACCCTTCTTAGCATATTTAATGGGTTCAGGGAGTGAAAGAAAAATACTGCAAATGCAAATAAGTTAAAGTCCGAAGTCGGAGTTCGGATTGAATTACGGTTGCATTAAACTCGCTCTCTATCTATCTCTCTCTCTCTCTCTCTCTCTTTCTCTGTGTCTCTCTCTGTCTCTCTCTGAAAAATAATCAGCATAAGCGTTTTGCAAACCGCAAACTGACCGAATGACTAACTGACTAACTGACAAACATTCGCTAAATGCAGTTTGGCTGCAGATTAGCGCGAGTTGATTATTTACTTTGGCTCGCAATTGTGCAAACTGTGGGCGAGAGGGATGGGTGAGGGGGGCTCAACGCAAGGAGAGAGTTGGCTACAAACAGCCGCCGCATTATTATGTTAATGGCAACAAAATGCAGTTGCAGTTGCAGTTGCATTTGCAGTTGCCGAGTCTTTCTTGCAATTTTGAACGTTGAACGTTGAACGTGTTGTCCATGCGGGTCGTAAATCTGCAGACGGCAAAAGAGAGAGAGAAAAAATAAATAAAGTCTGAGTACCCCAACCCAAGCCAAACCCCTTGCCTCCCCGTCAGTTTGGATTGGAATTGGAGGCCAGCGTTGCATGTTGATTATTTTATTGCAATTGACAAAATGCAGGCTGCAAAAATGCACAACTCTGCAAAAGTGCATTGTAATTGCTTGAGACGCACAGCTGCGCTCCCCAAAACGTAGCCAAGTCTAAGTTAGGCCAACCTCCTCCCTCCTCCCCGTGCCCCTGCCCACTCCTTTCCCATGCCCCAATCTATAAGCTGCCGCAAAATTAATGTCGCAAATTAAATTGGCGAATTACTTGGCATTAATATAAAAACGCAACAAAAAATTGAAAAAAAAAGATAGAAAACATTTTGGCCAGGTTACGACAAACGAATAACTGCAAATATCTCTCTTTTGGCCAAAATGTGTGGTTGTTGTTGGTGTTGTTGGTGTGCACACTTTGTGGCTCTTTGTGGTGTCGCCTGAGTTATTTGCGGACATTCAGAATGTAACTGCACATGGCCAGATTGGTGGCAGATTGCGGATTGTGGATTGTGGATTGCCAATTTTATGCAGTCCGAGATGCAAATCTGTCTTAGCTTGTTTGTATCGCAAGTGCAATTGATTAAGCCAAACTGGGCTAACTATGCTAACTGATAAATAGAAGGCAATCTAATGCGCTTGACATGTTGATAAAATACGCAAAGATTAATTCAATTTACGCTGACTGAGCAGCGAGCAAATAAATAATTATTTAAAATCAAATATGCAAGTAAGAGTGCTGTAGTCGAGTGAGCTCGACTACGAGATACGCTAAAGCCAGCTGTCTAATTGAATATTATAGTTGAATTGCCAAGTTTCCCTTTGCACACTCAAATGGAGGCAGACGATTGATTTGTATCGATATTCGCGACACGGTGGCATTTATCGATAATATAAAATAAACTATACCTGCCCGGGTTAGATGAAAACTTGTATTCCAAATGAGAAGTCTCTCGATGTTATAGTCTTTTATAGATGCTGATTAAGTAAATACTTCACTCTGCACAGTTTTAATGGATTCGGTCTATAAAAAATAGTTTTTCATATAAAAAGTTGAATAAACTTTATAAAAACCCACATTTTATGGCTTTCCAGCTTTAATTAGAGTTTGTGCAACAGCTGTTCCACAGTTTTATCGTAATCCACTCATCCATTCCAAAGACACAAAAGTCTCACTGCTAATCATTAACAAATTACCACGAGAAATGTCCACAAATGAAAAGAGCAAAAGAAAAATAAGGAAATTCGAATCTTGATCTCAATTATGCAAATCAAGAGTCGCACTAATTTGTTGGTTGTCGTCAGCGTTGTCTGGCTATTAATGACTGAACATGGTCATAAACATAAACATATAGCCAACAACCAGCAACCAGCTATATGTTGTACATATCTATATCTATCTATCTGGCTATATATCTTTCTATCCATCTATATGCCATATGTCATTGGGAGCTTTGGAAGTGGACAGAGTCTTGGGCATAAATTAGACAGGCGACAGGTGTAGGCAGCTGTGAGAAGATTGAGATGGAAACACGCCCGAGAAGATGTAGATGACTTTTCACTGATTGTGTAATCACACACACACACACACGCACACACAGAGACAAAGCTGATCCCTTGAAACTCAATAGGTTTACTTGGAGTGGGTTGACAAGTTGACAGACAAGAGTCTTCCCTCTGTGTGTGTCTGTCCGACATACTTTGTTTATATTTAATGCCCAAATGACACCGACGACATCCACCTGATATATATACATATATATATATATATATATTTATATTGGTGGCCTCGAGGTGTTTCTCTTGTTTGTAGTTTGCCTGACTGATAAGTCACGTCCGCATATTTGCCTTCAAGTCTTCGCCCCACTCTTGACTAATTGGGCAGCTGGCTTAAACCTTTTGGCTAATGCACATCAGTTGTTTTTGCCAATTAAAGTTGTAGATTTTTAATTTATTTAAAACTATTATCTGTGCAATGCTAAAACCGCAGCGGCAGCAGCAAACACGCACACAGCGCAACATGCCCCATAATCAGTTCGAACAAATCAACTTTCAAAATGTAAGCATCGAAACCACCGAAACCACCGAAACCATTGCAGCCATTGCAACCACAGCAACCACCAAAGCGACCGCTCGAACCACAGCGTAATGCGAATGTGAATTCTGTGTGCCACAGCTTGGAGCTGGACAACTGCAACAACTGGCTAATGTGGCAGCATTTGTCACACGGCACACGGCGTTGCATGCAGCGATTGCTCTGTTAACGGAAAAGCGGGTGGCAAAAGAAGAAGAACTGCCAGCTAGAAGTGGCAAGTAGGTGTAGGTGGGAGGTGAGCAAATGTGTTATGAATTAATAACTGTAATTTACGATGCGCTCGTTGATAATCCCGTTTATTTATTCATTTAATACGAACTAAAAGCAGTCAACCGCTGTTGAAAAAGTTTATAAAAAATATAAATTGAAAACTCAGCTCAACATTAAAATTAAAGTTACAAATTAAAATGAAATAATATAAATGATAATTTAACATAGAGCTATAAAAAAATAATGCTTGTAATAATACTCTCAGCTTTATTCAATACTGATTTCTATTTTATTCATTAAATAAATAAATAAATAAAAGAGTAGAGAATAGTTAGAATAGAATAGAAATATAAATGAAGTATGCTAAAATATATTCATATATGAATATGATATTTGCAACTATTTTTTAGAGTAAATAAATTTCTATTTCCAATTTTTTACATATCCGCCTAAAATTTAAAATTTAAGATAAATAATAATAAAAATGCTATTCGATTTGGCATTTTAATAAAATGTATCGTTGCAACGACAATAAATGTTGAATAGAATTTCCCTTTATGATCTTTCAGTTAAATTTCGTATGCGAGTTTCGTACTCTTATCTTATCTCAAGAAAACAAAGACAAGTAGCAGCTGTTTACCCAAGTGAAAATTCTGTGGAAATTTAACAGCTCCGACACTCTAAGGTCTCCAAAGAGCCCTTCTCACTCATTGCGAGCGGAAGTGCGTGGAAAACTGAGGAAAACTTATCACTTACTAACTCCTACACATGTTTTCTATATAAGTACATTATTTACTAATGCAGCCCACACTGAGTTTTAGCCTCTCGCCTCTCGCAGTGGCAAGTTGACAGTTTACACTTGGGAGCAGCAGTTGTCAGCTGTACTTCAATTGTTGCACAAACAACAAAGCTGAAATCTCTACTAAAAATACAGACTAGATCATAACAGAGTGCCACGAAGTGGAAGTTTGATCTATTTGATCCTCGACCCCGGGAGAAAGGAGAACTCTTCTCTGACACTTGCCTGACATGTGAGTACCTTTCCCCATCTCTCTCTCTCTCTCTCTCTCTCTATCTGTTTCCTTCTCTCTTTCATTTAGTCAAGTCAACTGACAGCTGAGAGACAACAAAAACATACACGGGGCTTAATCTTTAAGTGGAAATCTGTTTTTACATTTTTGAAGTGCTCGCCGTTGAAAATATTAAAAAGCAATTTCGAATCTTTCAACATTTTGTTGCTACTCTCCGAATTTGGTTTTAATTAACCCCGTTTGAGATGAGGCAAGCACTTGAGAAGACTTAAGGTAAACTGTGCAACGGCTGCTTGCCACTATTTGTAAATATTTGTGGTAAATTTGTACACCATGCCTCGACAGCTTGACAAATGCACCAAATACACACTATTACACACACACACACAGAGATACACACACACACACACACACACCTACAACTAATTACTTGCCACGCACTTGAACTAGTTTCAGTTGCCTCAGCTTGAAGTAGCCGCCTAGTAAAATATATTTTGTATCTCACAGATGCAAGCAGAAACCTTAAGAAAAGCGCTGCGTGGGTGGGGGGTGAGGCAAGAAGAGGGGGAACCTTGTCTTAGTTACATTTTAGAACTGCGTGGGGTCTCATTTGAGTTGCAGTTGCAACAGCAGCAAAACAACAACAACAACAATCAAATTGAATGAATTACAAATTCTATGCTTCTTATTTTTCAAAAGCAACTTTTTGCACTTTGAATGCATACATAATAATATTTTAATTGCAGTACAGCTGGGAAGCATGCCTCAAAAGCGAGAGAGTTGCAGCGTTGCATCACAAATAGCTAATGAGGAAAATGGCTTTTGTTTTCCTTGAATGCGAAAATATTCCGACTATAAAAGTAAATTTCTCTTATCCAAATAAGTAGGTAATTCTAGCTATATTAATATTAATATTCATATTAATAAATATATATACATATTTATATAATTATTCATTTTCTTTTAATGTTTAACTAATCTATTTAATTGTTTTTTTTTTTTTTTTATTGCTTATATTCATGATTATTATTTCATTTATTTTTATTATGTATTAATTATTTTTTCTTTTCTTATAGTTGTAAGAGCCGAAGAAAATTAATATAAAGTTCTCATCATATTTTCCCTATTTTTCTATATAGTCTTTGTTATAATCTACAAAAAGGCCTCAAACGTTCTTTTATTTAAACAAATGCGAATGCTTTGTGACTTGAAAAGTTTTCTTCTTGGTTGCATTTTCAGTTCCATTTTAAATAGACGCACGTTCAACAGACGCTGACAACAAATGCGGCAACTGCAACAACAACAACAACAACTGCAACAACAACCCATCGCGCGTCAAATATTTGTACAAATGTTTGTACATGGATTGCATTTTCACGCCGCATAATTAGACAACAGCAGCAGCAGCAGAAGCCACTGCAACAACAACAACAACAACAACATCAACTACAAATATAATTGAAATGCAACACGGCAGAGAAGCAACAACAATAATAACAACAAGAAAACCAACTGAAGCTTACTTAAAAAACTACAAATTTAATTAGATGCCAAACGCAACTCGTGCAACAGAAAAACAACAACAGCAACAACAACTGTTAACGGCGTCTGACAACAGGCCCAAAAATGCAAATAACATGGGCGATTTGTGGATGTGTGGAGGGGTTAGGTGAGGGGTGGGTGGGGGGAGTTATTCAGTTATAACACATGTCTATGGAATAATAGAAGGGAGTGGGAAAACATGCAATGCATATTCCAATCAGTAATCAGTCTCTCCGCAAAGCGTGACCCATTTGAAATTGCCGATAATGTTGTTGGAATGGGGGGTGGGTGGGGTGGGGCAGAAGGCATAGGCTACCCCCGCAAAAGAAAGGAAAAGAACAGTTGGAAGAGCAGTGGAAAGGGTTTTAGAACAACTGTTGAGCTGTCACAACATTTCAAATGCAGTGAAAAACAAAAGAAAAATAAATAAATAGAAATAAGAATAATGTGTGTAAAGATGGGCAAATTATATACTATAAATAAGCGACAAGGTATATAACATATAGAAACTTAACTTAATGAAAAATCTTTATATTTAATGCAAGAAAAATAAATGAACAGTTGCATTTTAATTCATTTTGATTAAATTGACTCATAAATTTGAAGAAATTTTCAAAGAAAATAAAATTGTCTTTCCAAAGAAGTTTCTGCATATTGTTTTTGTTGAAATCAGTTGTATATTTTAATATTATTATTATTATTTTATTTATCAGAGAACCCGCTTAATTAATTTTAAATAATATGCGAAAGACTCACCTCATTAATGCAATATGCTCATAATTATCATATTTTCAACGATAAACTATAATTGTTATTATAATTTGTGTGTGTGTTTTTATGCAATTTTGCAGAGCTTCAATTTATCCTGAATTAATTGTATATTTTCGCTATGGTCACATTATGCACGTTCTCCCTCTCTCTTTCACACACACGCACACACATACTCACTCACATGCATTTGCATAAATCAAGCGGTGTGCGATAAAATTTAATTAAAACTATCAGCGAAAATTATCCGCAACAATAATAACATCAACGAGAAGAGGAAGATGAACAACAAGAACAACAACAGCACTGTTAAAGCAGCGGCAAATTACTTTTCAAATTGAGATTCAACGCACTTTGGTCACACTTTGCAATTTGAATTTGTATTTGCATGCCGCGAGCCGCTAAGCTGGAACGTCAGCGTCTGCGTCAGCGTCAGCTGCTATTCAATCAATGCAATCCCAATTGGATGGCAAAGCCTAACGTGCAAAACACAAAAAGCGCGGCGCGTTTAAAAGGATCAAAGCAGTGAAAAGTTCGCAACGCTGTTTTCTTTTAGGAGTCGACGTTGGGCAGATGCTGCTGCTGTTTACCGTTTTATGACTTTAAAAGATTTAATGTTAACAACTTTGAAAGCCTCAACACGCGCTTTTCACATTTCACATTTCACTGCTCCTTTTTTCGCATTTACATTTGCATAGAATGTCGCGCAATTTAAAAATTTACGTAAAATTGAAAGTTGAACGGGGAAACGTCAACGACGACGACGACGACTGAGACAACAACGACGAGAGAACGGCGCTCAGGAGGACAACCGCTCGCGACGAGTTTCGCTTTACAACTGGCGCCTTCCAATTGGAAGCGACAGCACCAGCAGCAGCAGCAGAGTCAGAACTCTAAACATAAGTAGCGGCATGCATGCGTGTGTGTGTGTGCGTGCGCTTGTGGGTGGCTGTATGGATGCTTCGGCTTCGGCACGAACGGTTTCTTGCTCGTTGTTGCCTTCGGTTCGTTCAGTCGCTCGGCTGCGCTTGTTGAGAGAGCAAGCAATAAAGTCGCATGCGAGAAATTTATTTGTTTGAGTTCTAAACACAAATTTAATGCATTATTATTTGTATAGTTATTATTTAAAACATGTAAGTTTCTATTATTTTTATTATAATTTTTATATTAAAACTTCTACACTTTTAATAAGTAAGTTCATCAAATTTAAGTCATGCAATAAAATTCGCCTGGACTTGCTATAAACTCTCTCTCGCTCCTCTCTCTATTTTTATAGCAACGCTACTCGAATGCCGGCAGACAACAAAACCCGTTTCTCAGCTGCTACGCTCACTGGAATTTGGAAGTGAGACAGCAAACAGCTGTTTTTTGTTTATTTCAAGCGAACTCTCTGTTGTTGTCTGTTTCGTGCCTCTGTGTGTGTGTGTGTGTGTATATGTGTGCCTCTGATAAGCACGTGTTTTTATTGTCGGCGAGTGTCTGTTTTTCTGTGCGGGTGAGAATTGACGCCGTCGTCAAACACGTCGTCGCAGTAACAGCCGCTGCCGCTGCTACAGGTAGCGTCGCATGTAACAGCCTCTGTTAACAGCACTTTTACAGAAGCCAAAAGTTTACAGTGAAGAATTTAATAGCAAATTGATTGAATGAAGGAAAATACTTTTAAATATGAAATAAGATATATATTAATATCTTTTCAAATGGATTTTTACCAGAACTTCGACTAATAATCACATTTTCCAATTTAAACGTAGTTTTAATTTAGATGGATGAACTTTCCAAATCCAAACTCCCCGCTTTATACCTGGTTCTGGTCCACTTCAAGGCAACTAGACAACACTAATTAGCTCAGCATCCAATTAGCTGTTTATGCCTCATGCATAATCCGCTGAGTGCCCCCCTTTCCCTTCGCGATGCCACGCCCCGTTGACCAAGTCAAATGAGTCTCGAAATCGTTGAAATCAGCCGCACAATCAATTAAAATTGAATTTGCCTGGCCAGAAGCAAGATTTCAGTTAGAGGCGAAAATATTAGAAACAAATATTAATAATGACTTCAGGTTAATATATAATTGGAAAACTAAAGCATTCCCTGGATGCCGATAAAATCAATAATCAAATTTAAAGGCTAATAAAAATGTAAAATTAAAAACTTAAATACATTTTTTTGTTATTGTTATGTTTATGAAGTTCACAGAAATTAAAGATTGGCTTATTGAATTTTTCTACATAGATTTCCAAAAAAGAAAACCGATTATTTTAAATACCTAAACCTCATAGTCTAAGTGCCTATTTTGCTTGCGATTACAGGGTATATTTTACACATAGAGTCAATTTGTGTCTCTCTTCCCCCATTTCAGCGACTGTTTTGGCAAAATCAGCAAATGTGTCACAAGCTGCACGGGAATTCTGCTCCATGTAGAAAGAAACGCATTAATTTAGCTCGTTATGATTATTGCCACGCCCCTTAGTAACAACACTCCCCCCAACCCCCTCCCCACTACAAGCACCCTGCTGCTGCCCCAGACATGTCGCATGGGTGTCGGAGCACATATGGAAATATGGAAATATATATGTATGAATATCTGGCTTGAGTAATATGCCACAAATGTCTGCGACGGCGACCCCGTAAAGCAGCACAAGCGACAGTGAACAGCAGTTGGGTAACCCCAACTTGCAACTCTACCCCTTCCCCAACGACTGCCCCGCCTCCTCCCCTGCTAGGCTCCACATGCAGAAAACCACCGCCAGCGGCGCACGTTAAGCGAATCGTGCACACGCCCCATGACGATGATTAATTACCTTTTTGGGTGCTGCTGCCCCTGATGCTGCCCCACGACTGCTGACTTGAATGTATCTGTATGCCGTATGTCGTATCTGTATCTGTATCTGTATGCTGCATGTTGAAGTATCTTGCGCACATTTCACTTATGCACGCTTCAAGGAAACTGCGAGGCTGGCACAGCAAATGCCAAATTTGGGGAGGGGCTGCCACAAACAACAACAACAGCAACAGCAACGAGTCTAGGATGGGGGGCACCTCAAGCAAAACGATACTCGTCGCTGATAAAGTTGTATTATTCATCGCAAATGATTTTCGCACTCAGCTGAGGAGCCGAAGTTGCAAGTTGAAGCCGTTGTTGATTGAAACTAAAACTGAAACTGAAATGGAAATGGAAACTGATTACGGACATGTGAGAAACGTGAAGATTGTTAAGAGAATTGTGGGCAATTGAAGAGAGAGGGAGCGAGAGGAAAGAGAGAGAGATAGAAAGAGAGAAAGGGAGGGAAGGAAAACTACTGTCTAAATTCGAAGCAACGTTCAACTAATTGAATTTACAGAGAGAGAAGAAAATTGATTCTCGACTTAATTTAAAGAGAAAGAAGAAAAGCTACTTTCAACTAATCTAAACAAAAAAGAAAGAATAAAAGCTACTCTCAACTAATTTAAATGAAAGAGAAAGACGAAAACTACTCTCAACTAATTTAAACGAAAGAGAAAGAAGAAGAGCTACTCTCAACTAATTTAAATTAAGAGAAAGAAGAGAAAGAAGAAAAGCTACTCTCAAGTAAATTAAATGGTGGACAGAACAACCTACTGTCTACACTCGAAAGACTAAATTAAAACATGAAGAGAGAAAAGGAAAGAAAAGAAAAGCTGCTTTGTAAATTGGCCTAATTAAATTCAAAATGTATTTGGCATTTTTGTAAGAGTATCTTAATTAATCTTTGGAGTAACAAAATGGATTTGGCATTGAAAATCGGTGGAGTTTAGACAAATTTATGAAAGTTTCAAAGCAAGAAAGTTAATTTTTTGTGGCATAAAACTGATGGAAACAGAAGGACCCATTAGAGAAAATTTAATTGGTTTTGATAAAAATTATAAAGAATATTGAATTATCTCCATCTTGACAAATAGTAAATATCGTTTCGAAATTCAGCATCAAGTTATTCAAATCAAATTAAGTCGCAGCTAAACTGAAAATATTTGGGTGCATTTCCTGCACCAGGGACACTGTGCCCCAAATATATTTGGAAAACACATACATAATTTTGTGTATATAATTAGAATCTATCGAGTTTCCACATTTGATTTTAAATACACAACTCCTTTTCTCTATCTCTGTTTCTGTCTGGCAGGACTGCAAATCGATAAAATTGAAATAGAGATGCATTCAATACTTTAAAGTCGATGTTGAGTTGTTTGTGAGTTGTCCAAGGGAGAGGGTAATGGGAAGGGGAAGGGGCATGGTGAAATATTTCACAGAAATTCGAAACCACACAGTCAATGAGCCAAAACAAAAGAAAACAAAACCCAGAACAAACATACGCATAGAAAAATAAATACTACAAAAAAAAGGGGGAAAATTAGAGAGAAAAACGAAAAAGAATCGAACAAAATGTTGAACAATTTGACATCTGTTTCAACAATTCCGTTGCTCAAGTCGATGAGGCATGCAGCAATAAGGACGCCACATCACGTAGATTGACTTGCAACTCGGGAACAGGACTCGAACGAAGGCGACTTGAGAAACTCCTTTTTTTTGTATCTTTTGTTTCATGTGTTTCAGGTCTGCGTTTTGTGAGCATGTGACAAATGTCAAGGGTTAATGGGATCCCGGCCTGGCCTGAAACGGAGTTGCGTTAATTATCTGCAACAAGGAACGAGTGTTTTAACGCTTCATTAGGCAAAAGCATTGCAGCCAAATACTTAACAAATACTTTTCAGTCTAGGGGAGGCAAAGGCAAAATAATACCAAATGTCGAGTTCTTTTTTATTTCGGGAGGGTTACACATTTCCCAAGGAAATCGTGGCAGAGGAAATATCATATTACGAGGCGAGCAAAGAGTTTTCACGAGTCTCTTTTAAATGGAACTGCGTTTGGGGCATTAGGCATGTAATTAGTCAGATTTAACTAGGGTTATGATTGTATTTATACTACCAAACAGATGTTAGCTAAATGTAGACAGAGTAGCTGATAACTGGGGATTGTTTTCTTGAATATACATGACCAATTTTCCTATCTAAGTCATACTTTTTTTTAAGAACAAAATAAACAAGTAGGAATGTTATTATTTATTTTTAAACAGGAGCAGTCATCCATCAAATTATATCCAAGAATTTATATTCTATTTTTCAAGTCACTAGTTTATATAGAATCTGCGATAAAAAGTTTTAATAATCCTAATCAATTGGAACTTTTTACAGCATTTAAATTACTATAATTATTATTATTGTGCCCCAAAAGGCCTACTGGAACTTTGGCTTATATGTTTTACTGCCACAC
Organism: Drosophila kambysellisi; assembly: GCA_035042185.1. NCBI lineage: Eukaryota > Metazoa > Arthropoda > Insecta > Diptera > Drosophilidae > Drosophila > Drosophila kambysellisi. The sequence goes on from JAWNLS010001251.1 coordinate 10,643,295, forward strand.
ACCAGGCATTTAATTTTTATTTTTGTTTTAATTTTTTCAGTTTTTGTCATTAACACTTTCGATTACACAAAGCACATTTTGTAATTATAGATTAGCAGTTCAAAGGAAAACGTCAGAGTTTTGAAGCATCATTAACACCAATTATCTGCCTCTGAAATAGCTATATACACATATATATACATATACATATATTTATATATATATGTGTATATTTTTGAAAAATGATTCGTTAGCATGTTGACCAAATAATCAATGAATTTTGGCGCTCATTGTGCAATCTTTCACTAATTGTTGGTTACAAAACGAGAACTAACCATTTATTTTAATTAGTTGAGGCGACTTCAGGCGAAGACTCAGACGAGTCTTGGACTTGGACTTGAGAATGTGAGTTGATTGATGGATGTTTGCCTGACATTGCTTGCTTATCGTTATGTGAGTCATCAATGAGTGAAAGAACCCACAAAGAGTTGCATGCAACTCAAAAGATGGTCGTCTGAGTCATGTGCACTCGAAATAAGAAGAACAAATCAGAAGCTCATAAAAATGCAATTGACAGTGCTCAGCTGGACTCCGACGGAAGTTTATAGGAAAGCAATTTGACAGCTGTCAAACGGTGAAAGGGATGCAAAGTGGCCAAAGGGTGTACAGGGGAAGAGGGGAGGAGGGCAACAAAGAGTGCGTCTTTTTATTTTTATGACATTCGAAACAAAAATATTTGAAAATATGCAAGTAAAACGCCCAAAAACACATACACACACACGCACACGCACAAGCACACACACACGCACACATGTGGCAGACAGCACAGGCCATATAAGTAGCGCCCATAAACCATAAAAACCCATAATGTACCACCACTTGACACGCATTAAAACTCAGCGAAGGCGCCTTTCCCGTATTTGTTTGTGGCGGCTTTTCAGTTTTATGTGGCATTTTGGTGAGAGTGTTGCAACTGCAGAGTGAGGTTTGTACTTCCATAAAAGATACAAAGATAGCTAAGTGCTATGAACCCAACTAATTATTACCTGTAATATAAATATATATCTATAATATAAATATATATAAAGAAAGTTATCTACTGCCATATAAAATACAACAATATAATCAAGACAATGGCTAAATAAATGCCATATCTTTTTTATAACTTTTTTTTACATAAAATGAGTGAGTAATTTATGTATTATTTATCTTCAATTAAATAATAAAAAATATCACATTTGCTACGTAAATAAACAGCTGCTTAAATTCTTTAAATTTCTATAAAATTGTTGTATATTTTTAATATATTTGTTTAATATGTTAACATATCTATTCCAATAGATATTAAACAGTTTGTCCAGTTCCTTTTTGAAGAGCATACAATAGTCGTGGCAACCCATTGCAGCTTGTCATTTTTTATATTTTACGGTAGACCGCTTTTTCGAAACATATTTCAAATGCTTATTGATAGACGAAGTGCACAAATAATGTTCAGCATTTGTGTTGGCAACTTATCAAGTGAACAACCAAAACAAACTGCGTTAAAAATCAGGCAATCAATTAAAATAACAATCAAAATATGAAAATACGTCATCTTAAAGGAAACTTTTATATATTCTCATTAATTATACAAAGCCCGAATTATCTCAACAAATGAAGTCCACTTTATAAATATTAATTCTGCACCAAAAGTTTAAAATAAATTAGCTTAAAAACAAATCGAGAAAATCACGAAATATGTTTTATTTAAATCCAAAATTTAAAAAAATTGCGACAGAATTTTAACATCGAAATCACGTCTAAATTGCGTTTATAATTTTAAACGGAGTTTTATCCTGGATATCAAATCTTAATCACAAAGTCCTGGTTTTTGTAAATCTGATTACTTTTGACAAAGATGTGACTCCGGGATAGAAATTTAATACGAATTTCGACCTAGAAACGCATATAAAAATTGCAGTTGTAACCAGCAATTCCGGAGCTTTGAGCCGTGTTCCGCTAGAACTTTCTGCAAATAGCATTATGGCGTTACACAGCAAAAAAAAAGGGGGACATGGTGAACAAATAAGCTGGGCCACAAGTGAAACTGAAAATGAAACTATATTTTAACTCGAACTCGGATTCGTTACATGGTCGTCACATCATAAAAGAAACTTTGCTCGTTTCCGTCATGCACAAAAAGAAAATAGTATGGAAAAAAAATGGAAGGAAAACCAAAATGAAAATCAAGGGAAACTGCAAAAGGCAAAAAGGAAACATTGTGAAAATCACGTGCGTGTCGTACTTTTGGTCGACTTGTGAATTTATTCGACACATTCGCCACTGTTTTCCGACTTTTATTACTTATCACAGTTTCACAGTTCAAATAAAAGCGGAAAATCATAACTTGGCCATAAAGTTCCAAACAGACAGATCAAAGAAGAAGTCGCCAGGAAAAGTCGTCATAAAATGCATAAAAAATTATAACGATTTGAAATTACTCAAAGTGCACCAGTAAAACTAAGTTTGTATATTTTTAATGATTTAATTTTTAATTTTTAACAAGCTAACATCAAATATTATTTTGTTTTTTATTTAACAGCATTGAAACTACTTTTAAATAAATATTAAGTTTTATTTCTACAAGCTCATATTTTGACAATTTTTTAACCTTATTTTTTCGTATTGTTCTTTAAAAAAAAACTAACTACATAACATTCAGAATTTTTATTAATTTTATTTTTAATTTAGTTATATAGTCCTGTTATTTAATTAAGCGTAAATATCGTATACTCTCCACATTTATTTTGATGTTAAGCCTAAAAATATGGCACAAACATGACTCCTCTCAATGTCCACATTGGAGTCGATGTCGATGTCGCTGTCGATGTTCATGTCGATGGCCATCCATCCATTTATCCATTCATCCATCCATCCATCCATCCATCCATTCATTCAGCCAATGGAGCAACATAAAAGTTGGTTTATTTGCCCGGCAAACACAGCGAACGCCTCATGATTAAAGGATGTATATTAAATAATCATGTAAATGTCAATTTAAAGCTACTGTTGCCTCCAAACCCGCTTCCACTGATTGGCTACGTGCTTTGGTCTCTCGAAACCCCAACAACAACTACAACAACAACAACAACAACTGCAACAACAACAACAACAACAATAACCACAACAACCAGAAGGGCGAGTGTCAAATGTTGGCGGCCTTTTTTTGTTGTTGTTGCTGCCCGTCGCTGTTATTATTGATATTGCGGGTGTATCCTTTTTTTACTATAGATGGGGTGGGGGTGGGGGTGGGGGAAAGTCCCTTTTGAAATTTGCCGCCAACTGAGTGCGTGACGTCGCGACGGGTGCCAAAAGGGTGCACATGAATAACAATAGATTTATTGCAAACAATACATAAAATGCATTCAAATGGAATGAAATGTGTTTGGTTCTTTATAATATTCTATAGGCTTTTTTTTTCTCTGTATAATTCTATACGCTTGCAGCAGAGTTTTTTAACTTTGCGACAAAATGTGGAAAGTATTTGATTAAGATACTTTTTAAAGTGGATGGATTATGCAGCTTTAGCTTCTATTTAATAATGTTAACGACAATTCAACAAATGTTATAAAATCATTAAGCAATACTTATTTATTTATTGTATATCTGAAAGGGTATTCAATATTCGACATTCGGAAGATTTTTCTTTTAGTTTTATTGTTTTTTTCTGTGTTTTTTTTACGTGAAGTTTCACATTTGTTTCTATTTACATGTTTGGGGGCGTTGCGGCCAAAGAGGAAATGTTGCCAAGTCGTTAAAGTTCAATGGGAAAGTTGATTTGTCATGAAGAGAACGGAAAACACTTTCTAGCATTGATATACATAAATATAAAAATAAATGGTTAAATCGTATGAAAGGAAACCAGCATAAATCAATAGCTTCTTAAAAAAATAAAGAACGATATTTTTTATTTACTGCCAGTTTCTATATCAATTATATCGAAGCATCGATTCCTAAAAATTCCCAAGTCTATCGATGGTACATTTTATTTATTGTATCGCATTGACTTTATAATCGTTGTCAACATTGGAAAGCTTCCATCACTGACTGCCTGGATGACTAAGCAGAACTTTGAGAGCATTTAATTTTCTGAGAAAATATTTCGGCAGACCTGAAAAGAAAAAATAATTTTAAAATGCCAAACCGTAAAAATAAGAAGACGCCTAAGGCTTTAGCTCAGCAAATCGATCGAAAGGAGCAGACCAAAACTGGGGAATCCAACACGGCAGAGAAAAGAGCACCGATGTCAAAGCTGGCACAGTTTTTCGATACTTTCGGCGGGGAGTCCAATACGCCAGAGACCATTCCGAAACCGGGAATGCCGCTGGAAAGAGTTAGCCAAGCAGCTGATGTGACTGCAACTGCTGCTCCCGATGCTGCAAACACTGCTGCACCCAGTCGCGCTCCTGTTGCAGAGCCAAAGCTGCCACAGTCGTTGCTCAATTATGGCTTCGCCCACAGGCTCTATTTGGCGGCGAGGAGCGAAGAGGTAGACTTTATCAATTGGTCAGGCAATGGTCAGCTGCTGGAGTTGAGCTATATGGAATTGCAGGATCATCTGTTCAGTGACGAGAGCATCTTTCGCAGTCGCAGCATAACCGAGTTTGTCAGCCAGCTGCTGGAAGTGGGCTTTGAGCGTGTGCAGCCGACTTCAGAGCAGCGGAACAATCCTCAGATGTACTTTCGGCACAAGCAGTTCAAGCAGCATCAATTGGAGCAGCTCAATCGCATAGCGACACCGCAATTTGAGCTGGAGCTGAAGCAGGAGCAGAAGGAGGAGAAGCCAGTACTTGCTGATGTTGCCCGAGATCCGTGCACCATGTTGCACGGCTCATGTTCGACGCTGGAGATGTCGCGTATTCGTTTCGATACATTGTTGAGCTACGAGAACGATGTGCGCCGACTGCAGAAGCAGGAGCGTAAAACGGAGGAGCAGCTGCCACGACGTGGACGCATCGTTAGCCATCGGCAGCATGCGGAGGCACTGGCGTCACTGTCTGCGATGTATGTGGATCCCCATCATTCGGTGCCGAACATCGAGGTTGATCATGTGCCCGACTATGCTGGCTACTATGGCAATGTGGATCCATCGCTGATCCATGCGTTCTTTGGCGATTATTTGCCACACTTTGGCCCCAAGAACTCTTCTGGCCACAGAGACATTATTGTCGACGCCAGCAAGGCGAATGCCTTTCATCAGAACCTGCCCATTGGCATTCTGCACTCAGAGGATGAGGATGATGTTCCCGCATGTAGGAAGGACAACGATAACGATTCCCAGCTGCCAGCGGACAATGGTAATCGACCGCCCGACGACATGGAGCTGGAGAAAATTATGGATGATCTGTGGGGCAGTGGAACCGATAGCCAGCCCAAGGTGCAATTGGAAACAAACTGTGAGAACATAACAAAGCCAGATGAAACTGAAACTGAATCTCTCGAGGATCTGCTGCAGTCAGCTGCCGCTGCTGCACCTGTAAAGGACAATCTGGGGAGCAATGCAAATGCCAATCGAGGCGATGACAACGACACCAAACAGCCTCTTGAGACTCAACCCAATCCAAAGATTACCAAGCGTCGTCGCTACGATCTGCGTCAGTGCAAATCAAAGCGCTGAAATTAAAAGTGTTTAAAAACTTTTCATATGCAAATATAATTAAATATGTATCTAAACAAATCCAAGAATAAAGAACAAAAATTATAAATACAATTTTGATCTTTTTAATTATGATAATTTAATAATGAATAATAATATTATTTATATATTTATTTGTTGTTAAAATTGAGTGATTATCAACAGTTTTCATTTGGCATTTAAAACAAAGAAAACTCGATTGATTCAACTTTTGGACAATTCAACTTGCACAGATACAAATGTATCTGCGATGTGTTTGCCACAAACAAATATGAATATGGCTAAAAACCAACACTAAAACGCTTATCAGCTAATCAGATGTCAGTTGCTTCATTACGACACATGCTAAGTGGAGGGGGGCCATCAAGACTCAAACCGAAACTGAAACTGTAATATAATCTGATCTGGAGATATCTTTGACAACATCTTTGAGCTGGGACAGTCTGACGGGGGCGCAATCAGTGCGATGTTTACAAGTTTTATGAGCCAACAAATGACAAGGCGAATGACGCCAACAATAACGAGAACTACCGAACCGACCACACTTCAAAAACCGGGGCCAATTTTTGTTTTCTTTTTTTAGTTGTTGTTTTTTTTAAGGCCACTTCCAGACTCAGGTCACATTTAGTCGCTTTCGGCTTCGATTTCGCAAAAAAAAGAAAACGAAAATGTTGTTATTGTTGTTGTTTTTATAAAGCACAGCATGAGGCGAGACACGATTTTTATCGTCTTTAATTTGCTTTTTATTTGATATCATATTTCACGGCATGTTGTTACTCGAGGGCCCACGAAGCTGCGAGTCCCAAATGAAATGAAAACAAAAGCAAGTGGCATTTATTTTGGGCACACGGAGTCTCCCTCTCTCTCTCTCTCTCTCTATCTCTCTCTCTCTCGGTCTCTGGCTGGGCTGTGAGTCGAGACGTCATAATGTCATAAAAATGTCACATACTTTTAATAACTTTATGACAGCTACAAAATCATAAACAAAATGCTCCGACAGCGACATACGCACAACAGCAGCCACAACGACCAGAAAAGGACTGAATCAGCCCTGAGGGGTGTGCGTGTGTGTGTGTGTGTGTGTTGATTGAGGCACATGCAAATGGCTGTGGCCAAAAGAGGAGGCTCCATCATTTTGGAAGTCACATCATCATAATGAGATGTGTCATGTTTGCATTCCCAGAAAATGTGAAGGTTATTTTTACTGAAATCATTTGGCATCATAGGAGGCACCACTTATGAACATGCCACATGATTATTGTATTTGAGGCCACAGAAACTCGTAGATAAAAAAGAATTTATTGTTTAAATGCATGCTTTGTTATCAAGTTGAGTATCTTTTTAATGATTTACTTACTTTTTTATTTATATATATTTATATTTTTTTCGTATTCTTCAATTTTCTCTACTAAAGTTCTTTCAACTTATTCCCAACACTTGATTATGCATACATCTCTCTCTCTCTCTCTCTTTTTACTGTTTCTCTCTTTCTCACATATCCATTTTGATTACCAACCTCAGCTTTAATTTCAGCACATAAATTGGATTGGCGACAAAGCGCTGCCTTAAATTATGAAACCTCTCAACTCGCAATGAAGTCGACTCGTCGCATAATAATGAACCGACTGCAGAATTGCAAAGAGAGCGAAAGAGACAGACAGTGAGTGCAAGACAGAGAGAGAGATAGAGGGTGAGAGCAAATGTTGGACCCGTAGAGTTATTAAATGCCAAGTTATTTGTCGTTTAGCTGGAAATCCACGCTGGCCGACAGTACTTTAAGTTTAAGACAAGACTCCGAGACTGCTTTATGGCTTTGAGTAGGAAATCTTTATGAGTATATGTGCCCCGAAAGCCGTAAGCCGAAAACCGAATATGGTAACAGATAGCAGCAAAGCAGACACCACAAAAAAATAATACAAAAAGTGAGACAAATTTATTGGCAAAAGTATAAATGCATTTCTTTACGGTTTTACAGATTTGTGTAGTTTTAATATGAAGTCGTAAACATTTTTAATGAACCATGGCGATTGTAAAACTATTTGCATATTACGATATATGAGACCAGGGCGTGTTTTTATGGTTTGTCAATTTGCCTTTTGGCTACAGCAAAAAGTGATGGGAAAATCTGAGATACTTTACAAAACCATACTTACTTTACTTTTCTTAAACAGATTAAAGAGATCTCAGTTATAATATAAGAATCAGAGGAACATAATTCCAATATCCATTAAAAATTGCACTATTCCCCAAGAATCTTAGGAATACATAAATAATAAAACAAATGTATAAATAAGTGTACAATTTGCAAGTTTATTATTTTGAGTTATTGGCACAAGTATCATTGCTCTCCATTAGAGCCAATCAAAGCTCGCTGGGAATATGCATTCTTATCCAGGCAAAAGCAAATAATTTGTTGGCAATAACAGAAAGTTATGCTTATCGCATTGCAATTTTAAGAAACTCACTTGCCACAAATATTTCGAGCAATTTATCTCGAATGGCAAACTTGCTCCTGCTCCTGTGTCCGTATTCGTGTGCGTGTCCTTGCCTGTGGTATTCTGTGTTTTTTATTATTTTTTATTTTTTATTTTTATGATTGCGCAAATGCAAAATGCATAGCAAACTGAATTGCACAAAATATTTCGCATGCGGCGGCAGTTGAAATGCGGCAAATTGGGATTTATTTGTATGAGAAAGAGTGAGACGATGCGACTCTGGCCTCGTCCTGGACCAGGTCCTGCAGCGTGTCCCTGGCCCCATTTTGCCAAGCAAACTTGCATCGTATCATAAACCAAAAATGCAGATGAAGATGTAAGAGAGTGAGAGAGAGAGAGAGGGAATGTGTGAAAGGGAAAGAGATCGAGTTAGCTAACCCACTTTCAAATTGCTTTTTTATTTGGCAATGGATTCGGTAACGGTTACGCTTATGGATACGGTTATGGATCTGAGTGCGACTGCTCCGATGGGAAAATAAAATGGCACGCAAAGTGAGTCAAAGTAGTTTATGCAAAATTTACAAATACATATTTTCAAATGCAATCCCCAAAAGTTTGGCCTGCCTCCGGGTGCTCCAAACTGTTGTAGTCAAAGTTTGACAGGTGCACTCCTTACGTAGCTACAAACTGCAATTAGCTAACCCAACTCCTGCTCGGATTGGGTTTTCGACTCAATGCACTTGCAGGCATCAGATGTGTGGTTTGTAATCCAACGCAGATATTGATTCACTCTGGTATAAACGCCAGGTGATTCGGGTCTGCCACATCCTGCGCCCCATGAGACAATGCCAGCCAGTTGATACTGCTCCGGTTTCCGCTCGCTGAATGCCACAAGCAAAGGTCCACCGCTATCACCATGGCAGGCATCCTTGCCTCCCTCGCCCAGATAGCCGGCACAGAGCATGGAGTCGGTGATCATGGCTGGAGTGTAGCTGGAGTTGCGACATTCGGATTGACTGAGAATCAATACGTCGACTTCCTGTAGAATACGGGCAAAAGGTTTAACTAAACGGACTAGGTCCGAATGGAGGGGGGCTCAAGAGGTAATGGGAATGAAAAAAATAACAAAAAAAACACAAAATAATAATTATAGATACAAACATAGATAGATTAAGCACCATCAGGAGAGGAATATCTGAAGACGCGGCACTCCCCGTACGAGTTCGAAATAGAGTGCCACAGAGAATGAGAAAGAACAGCAAGGAGGTAGGGAGAAAGATATTGATAAAGAAATGTTCAAACGAATATAGTTCAGACTCTGCAGGTGAAGAAACATAGAAAAGATTTGCATATTTAGTTGAGGGTTAGTTAATCACAAAAAAAAAGAAAAGAAAAACTTGAAAAACAAGTAAGAATGTTCTAGTCGAGAGTGCTCTACTAGGAGATACCATGATCACAAGACTTTAGATATTTAGATTTGGGGTATTTCGATTTTCTTCGATAAAGTTATCGATAAAATATATGCGTGCGGTATGCGAGAGCAAAGAAATTCTTGAATTGTGGCTCTGATAGTCATTGAGTTGTACAGACAGACACACAGACTGACAAATGGATTTTGCTTCTTGCTGTCTGATAAATACTTTCAGTCTACTTCATTATCAATTTTTAGCGTGTTCAGGGTATAAGCTGATTTACTCTTTTTAATTATAATAACCAAAAAGTAACCCAACAAATCACCTGCAAAATGTCTGTAGCAAATCCACCCTCCCGCTGTGCACCCCAACCCGTCACAATACCAATCCTCCCATCGAAGCTGGAATCGGGCGACGGCAAGCAAACGGGTCGTAAGATTGCCTCAAATACCACCGGCTTGTCAATCCTGATTAGGGCAATATCATTCTCGAAACTTCTTGGATCGTATAGCTCGTGGGCTCTCACATGGTCGGCGTGACGCTCCAGCACTACAGAATCATCGCTATTAGGACGACTGTGTGCCAGTAGTCTTACAGTGATTATCTCCGGGTGCACATCTTGAACACAATGAGCTGCTGTAAGCACGTACAGATCACTGATCAGAGATCCAGCGCAGTAGAAGTGGCCTAGGACTAGAATTCCAGCCATCCAGGGATATTGCTGAGGACGTGTCTCGTGACCTCCAACGATCTTGCGTCCATTGTTGATTAGACCACAGTGGCAACTGCTGCATTCCCTGCCAACCGGATTGTTGCTGATCTGTGGTAACTCTGTTGTCGATCCTGGAGTCGATTCCTGTTCGGGTTTAACTGTAGTTGGCCACAATATCATCGAAAGCCACTCCAAGAAGCTGTCCCGCTGGACTTTGACTTTAACAGGCTCATGGACACCACACACGAGGACACTCTGCACAGCCGCAAAGCAGATGAGCTGTAACCTCATCTTGCTGCCAACTAAATAGTTACTGCAAAAAGCCAAATAGCAGCTGGTTGCTGGCTGCTTACTGCTCTGCAACACAGCTGGAAAACTGGCGATCAAATTGTTGACCCATTTATAAGCCAGTTTTGATATTGTTTTCCATTTGCTAGTGACGAATTTATACCATTTATTCATTTTATTGCACACCTAACCAGTTTTCTACCTCTTCGTTTTCGTTTCAGGCCATCACAATGCCAACTTTTCCACTTTGAAAACTATTTTCGATATCAAATATTTTACATTGCAAATGTACATTTAAAACATTGTAGTGGTGTAGTTGAGAGGCTGTGACCGACTAGAAGATACTCTGCTGCCATCATTTGTCAATACATTACGTTGTCTTCTTCAGCATTTTCTCATACATTTCCACAACTTTAACAGGGTATCTTTACAAACTGTGATTGAGTAAATTAATCGAAATACTTTTTGCTTTAAAGCTAAAGTTGAATTGTCTTGTAGAACCAGTTAGACAATTATTTTGCTTACTTTTAGTATTTGTGTTATTCATTTGTTTTACTTCGAAAGTTGGGTTAACAACCGAGCTACAATCAGAATTTGTAGAACTCTTACGCGATTTCCCCTTCAAAATCAAGAAGTGTTCGGAACATTTAGTATTCCATTTAACTGCTTTTGGTGTCAAATATTATGCAAATGGTAAGCTTAATAAACGCAAGACAGTCCCCAGACTTCACAAGACTCCCCTTCCCCTTCCTCTCCCCCGAGCTGGCAGTTCCCACTTGTCATTTAGGCCTTTGTAAGCTGGCACAATAATCTCTAATAGGCTTAGCATGAAATATTGACGCTTAGTGGACGCTTAGTGTTGCCAAATAGAGCTCGGAAAATGTTGTTATGTTTATTTGGTTTTTCCAACTCGCTGTCTCTCTGTCACTCTGTCTCTCCCTCCCTCCGTCTGACCGTCGTAATGAGCCAGCCAGCCTGAAAATTAGTGAAAGCAGTTTAATAATAATTTTCCGACTAAGCTTCTTATTCGAGTCGGAATTTTCGGGGCTGGGCAAAGTTCGATAACTTTTGTCCCAGTTAGTTGGGGGCGTTCTAAAAACAGACTAATTGAATTTTATAGAGCAAACCCGAATGATCCATAAATCGAGAAACCCATTGAACCCTGACTGACGTGGCAGCAACAATTGTGTTGACACGCCCACAGTTACGCATCAACACCAAAACTGTAACTTGCAGACCTTGAGCTAATACATTTTTATATGTATTTAATGAGCAACCATGCAGCACTCTGGTGGATCAGGGGAACCACTATGTAACGCAGTAGCACCTAAATTGTCCAATTATATAAAATATCAAGCGACTCTCAACGACAACAACAAAATGGACAACGATGATGACTGCAACGCGTAGGCTGCCCCACAGGTAGCCTCTGTGGCAGCCGCATGTTTCTGTCACTTTTGATATTTTGTCCCTTAATTGATATTTATGGAAATGGATGTTGTTCGTATGTGTGTAAGTGGAGCAGCCATCTGTGAGATTAACATGCTCACTTGGTGGTGACTTGCCTGGGGCTGCTTATTAAGGTGCTCATCCCAACGAGATGTCTACTGAGCAGCAGAGCAATCTCAGTCTCACAGTTCCAGTTCCAGTTCCACAAATCCTGCGAAAATGCCTCCGCCACACAAGAAAACTTGAACAACTTTGCACAACGGAAACTAACAAAACAAAAAGAGAGAAAATTAAAACAATGCAACTTGTTGCAAAGTAATCCTAATCGCCACTGCTGACCGCCGCAATGAGTTTTGCACTTGACTAAGAAATATTGCTTAATTGCAGAAATGGTATAAACTTGCCACGTGGCGCCACAAAGTTTGTGCAGCAGGTTTTGTGGTCTCACTTGGACAATGTTCATAAACTATGATGAAAACACTCAAGTGGATAATAATTAAGAATAAAGATTAAAACTCTTAGAGCAACTATCGATTTAAGCAGGCATCAAAAAACTATTAAATGTGGCAAGCAAAAATATGGACTCACCTAAAATATAGCAATAGCCATAGCTATAAGAGCTCCAAGTGCAACATAAAATACATTTAATTTATGGATGCAGTAAATTGGAAATTAATCATATTTTATATTCGAAGGTGGTCTAGAACTAAATAAGTTAAACTCCTGATCAGTTTTCATTTTCATTTAAAATGTTAAAGTGAATTGAAAATTGAACCCAGGCTCTGCTGTGACTTCATCTAAGACTCCAATTCCCCAAGCAATTAACAGGCTCTTAAGAAACCAATACAAAATTCCCATTGCCTATGAATTTATTTTATAAACATTTGAATTAAATCCATTGACACGCAATAAATCTAAAAAAAAAGTTGTATAAATTCCAAAATTTACGTAGGATTCGTTTTGAATATTACAAGTGTGTGTGTGTGTGTGTGTGTATTTGTGTCGGTGTCTTTGGAGTCTCCAAATTGCGTACTTCTTGTGATGTTGTTGCTGGATTCGCTGTTAAACATGCGCTGGGGCTGCCTGTTGGCTTCTTTATCTTGACAGCATCGGGCTTTAAAATACAAGTACATAAATACATACACTACTTTGGGCCACAAATGTACAAACATTCCGACACAAATGTCGAGATTTCGGGCGGTGGGGGGGATTCAAAACGCACAATTGCAAAAGCGGCAACAGCTTTTAATTAAAAGCAACATTTTCACAGGCCACAGCAACAAGGCTTATTAACAGTTACTTTTTCGCAACGTAAATCTCCGACTGCAGTTTGTATCTGTGTGTCTCAGTGTGTGTGTGTGTGTGTGTGTGTGTCTGCCATTTAGCCGCAGCAAAAGCTGTCAATTGATAAACAAGTCAACTGTCACTTAGGCCCGCATTGATAGCTTCTTATCGAGCCGAATGCAGCGAATCGAGCGTCCAACGCTAATCAGCCAGCAGACATGAGGCATGAGGCAAGAGGCAGGAAGTGTGTGTATGTGCCCCAACAGGCGGAGCGATGTCCAACTCGAACTTCGTTTCGTAGTCCTTGCCTTGCCACTTGCCACTTGCCACTTGCTGCTGCGCTGGCGGCGATGGCGATAAGTCATTCGACACATGTCACAAGTTGTTTTTTGATTCGTATTTCTCTGTTTTTACTTGTTTCAGTTTTTTTTCTATATATTATTTTCAATCAAAAGTGGAAATTAAACGCGGCTAATGAAGATTTTAATTGCGTGCCACAAGCTGCACTGTCTGTGGCTCTGTTGCATGTGGGCAGCAACGCATAAGCGAATATTATTTATAAATAAAACATGCTCGACTTAAGAGCAACATGAACAGCGTTTGTCCAATGCAAACAAACACGCAACTCAACTGGGCAACTTTTACTATATGCAGATATGTATATCCTCCTCCCTCTCTCTCACACTCTATTCCCTCTCTCTCTCTCTCTCTGTTGCTAAGTCTGTTGGTGCACTAGTTACTAGTGTTTGCTGATAAAGTAAGCTGCTTAGGTTTTCAGGTATTTGGCTGCCTGATTGCCAACATTTTGCATGCCGTTTATGACAGTCTCTGAAGGCTTTAAACGTATAACGGTAATGTGGGCTTTTTGGGAAACTGCGTTTGGATTTACTGTTAGCTGATTAGCGGCCAAAATCTGTAACTGACAGAATTGTCGCCAAATTCGAAAGTTCACTTTGGACACTAACTGACTGTCATGGGTAAATAAAGACTGGACTTGGCTATTTCTACTCGGCTATTGATCCTGGCCAATATCAATGAATATATTCTAATGGGGTCGGAGATGCTTTCTGCTGCTGCTAACAGAAGTATGTTACACAAAATCATTCCATTCTTTTTAAACATTTAAACAAGAATCCATGGAAACAGCTCAATTCAAATCAAATAGTATTCATTAAAGAGCTCTCTGCAGCGGCAAACGGGAAAAGTCTTCATCTAATACCCGTTTAGCATAAAAAAGCGAGCGAAAAACAAATGTGGAAAATGTCACGCTTCATTTGTGTAACCCGTTCAAATGGACACCTGGCCCAAGCCAAGTGAAATGAACTGTCATCGGAGAGTGACACGCAGTGGAAAGGTAAGCAAAGAGGAAAAGGCAAAGGAAAAATAGGAAAAACGGGGGTGAAACAAAAAAAAAATGGAAACAGCATGGCACACAAATTCCATGATAGACACTGAAACAAATAGAATCGGACAGATCGATTAGGCATACAAATGTGCAATTAGAAATAGAAGTGGAATGTGTGGAAGTTCACTTGACAGTCACTCAAAGAGGAGATATGAGCTGACATACCTTTGATACCCTTTGCTCAGCAAACCGTTACAAATGACAAGCCAGAGAGACAGAGAGAGAAAGAGAGAAACAGAAAGCGCTTCAAAGAGCTAACGAGCCGTACAAACGACACTTAGCTCCCTTTTAGCCATCATTCTAAGCGGCAGCAGGGAAATTTATATAAATAAATACACTGACACTGCAAGCTTTTCAATGCGCTTTTCCACTGTTTTAATTGAATTAAATTTTTACTCAGTAATTTTGTGTAATTTATCCGCCATTTGTTTCGGCCACTGTCCACCACAATTTTCCGTAATTAGGAACAGCTTTTAATTACGCTTTTTTTGAGGAAGGTTGCTGGCAATTTTACAGCAGACATTTAATTATTATTTATGATTGTTTAGCATTTTTCTGAAATTGATTTATGTGGCTTTCTCGTGCAACGACGGTCAGTTTATTAATTTGTTAAGCTTGCCTCCGGTTACGACCACGCCTCTCCCTGCCACTCCACCCCCCCACACGAATCGCTTCCGATCGAGCCAAGAAATGTGGGCCTGTCATGTCGTGAGCCCATTACAATTACATATTAATTAATAACATTTTTTCGGGGTGTTAATGCGTGTTTAATAAAAGTTGTAATTATAATTTTGATTGCCCCCACAAATGATATGTTGGCTGTTTATGAAGGGATCGGTTTTTGATCAATTTTAATGGGACATTTAGGCGATGCCGTAGAGATTTAATTGCAACTGCTCGAGAAGAGAGTGGAAAGCTGCCAGTGTAAAATATCAGGTTTATTGCAGTTTGCATTAATCAATCAAGCTCCGCTTGGCAAAAACATAAATTCTCAGCCTCAATCAAAGCATTTCCTGCTTTCGCCAGTCTTCTAGCCACTCAACCCCCTCAGCAGGACTCTCCTGAGTGGCATCCACCTCGAAGACAATGCAAACAACCGACCGAATGAGCAACGCCTGCGTGAAAAATGCAAATCAATTCAATTAAAACAACAAGAGCAACATGCAGCCAGCAACAGCAACAAATACAACAAGAACGATGGCAATGCAAAGACGCATGCCTCAATGCCATAGCCGCAAGGTACAACAAGCAACCAACCACCAGCCATCAGCAGCAACAGCAACAACAACAACAACAACATGATGCATGTTGCAAGGAGGCAGCACAACAAAAGCCATGCGCACCATAAAGATCCCGCGCAGAGCCGTTGTTCCTGACAACAGCTAAACAACAACAGCAACAATGCAAGACAGAGCAACAGCAACACACATGCCACAAAAGTGTTGCAGTTACAAGAATTTTAATCAAGCGTTTAACACTAAACGCGCCACAGACTCGAAACGACGCAGACGCATAAACAATTTTCCAATTGTTGTTGCTGCTTGTCGCTGTTGCTGAGCCTTTATTGGGTCTTTGTGTTGTTGCTGCTTGTGTTGCATAAATTAACTTGCCGCTTGTCTAGCCGGCAACCACTGCTGCTGCGCCTGCGTGCCACAATCCCAGCCGCTCAGCCCAGCATCTCGGCTAGTCTCTTTGGTTTTTTGTTAATGCCGGTTACTGTTTTCTTATTTTTCTTTATTTTTTCTTTATTTTCCTCTCTTATTTTTTTTTGCTTTTTTACTTGTGGCATGGACAAATTTAAATTTGCATGACAGTCGCACATTGATCATGGTCTGTTGTTGTCTGTATGACTGTTGTGTGTCCGGATTGTGTGTGCTGTCTTCAATGACTCCCAGGACATACATATACATACATACATACATACATATATGCCTCCAACTGTGCCAACTTGCAACGCATTTTCAATTAACCCAAACATGCCTGGCACTCGAATGACATTTCAAATGTTTGTTGCGCTTGTTGCTTGTTGCGTGTTGCATTTCTTGTATTTCAATGCTGAATTGGGCCAGCTGACAGTCCACTTAAGGCGCCGCCATTAAATCCGCCCAAAAACCCCAATAAAAACCATTCAATAAATCACAACAAATTAACATAAATCTTGGAGGTCTGTCGACGCAACTGTTGCTGGTTGCCAGCGGGGGGAGTGGGGGATGGTGAAGTGGATGTGGAAGTGGAAGCTGTTGTTGCTGCATCTGTTGATGATGATGATGTCGATCGTAAATCCTGAAAATTTTGACAAATGTACAAAAGCTTCCTCAAAATGGGCAATAAAAAATTAAAAAACCAAACAAAAATAATAAAAATTGTATTGCAAGTGTATGTAAAACACACACACACACACACATACACACACACACAGCAGGCAACAAAAATCTTTATTGCATATTCAAAACGTACAGGAAAAGAAACAAAGTAGAAAGCGTTTTCTAATATGAAAAACAGCAGTTGGAATTCTCTTCAATTGGATGGAAACTCGATGATCATCTTTAAAAGATTTGTAAAAGATTTTAAATATGAAAGGATTCAATTAAAAATTTGTATTATGTTTATTACTTTGATTGCTATTTATATTTATTTATTTATTTATATAACAACACTTAAATTTAAAATACAATTATAAATAATATTTTAAGCACTCTTGAGCTAACTTACAAAGTCGATAAGCTCAGCGTTGTAGAGTATCCCAAGGCGGGCAACAAGAATCTAACAAAACAGATGCAGCTCTCTACACATGACACAAATGGCGCACAGAATGTATCTTTTAGAAGGCAAAATGAGTGCCATAAATGTGAACAGAGACACTCCGACAACAACCCAGTGAAGAGTGGAGTCGGGCTGTGAGGGAGTGGGCTAGTGGGGAAGTGGGGAACTTTGTATGCCCCAAAGGGCCCCGCATAACGCACATGTCTGCAAAGTGTTAATGTGAATTTATGATGCATTACGCAGCAGCGTTGCCATTGGATGGAAGATGCCTGCGGGGCAAGGAGGCAAGAGCGAGGAGATGGCGCGGAGATGTCCGCCTTGTGGAGGAGCCACTGGCTGTCGTCGGGGCTTTGAGATTTCTCTAGTCGCGTAATGAAAAACAGATTTGGAAAGTTTTTATGATACACAATATGAAGTAAAATGTGTAGTAGCTAGTTTTAGGAGCAAACCCGCTTTGGGGAATTGAGTGCAAAATATAGCGCCAGATTACGCAAGACTTTACTCCAAACTGAAATGAAGATCAAAGACGCTCATTCTAAAGATAAAAAGATGAGAGCTTTTAAGAAGCTGGTATAAAGATAAAAAAAAACCAAGAACTGATTTTAAGTGTTAGATATTAGGTAGACCTCTTAAGCAACTTCAACTTCATACTAGAATCATAATCAATATGGGGCTTTATCTTACAGCTCATAAAGTAATCAACTCTAGATACTTTCTGATTTTTTTATAGGCTGAGTGGGAATTAATATTGTGATGGGATGGCTCTAAGAAAGCAGTAGAAAGATAAAACCCTGATAAAAAAGAGCTGATCACCTGAGTACTATTGATAACTGATAGCTTAGCATCTACTATAGACTTAGGCAGATTTCAAGAAGAATCTTAAGTAGTTCTCAAATCATCACCTCTGCAACTATTTATTTAAGGAAGTTCCAATCACTTCACGCATGCTTGTCAATATAAATCTCAATTTTGTGGGCGCAGACAAAAGCCAAAAGGCGTTTCCACTAATTACAACGCCTCTGACCACCCACAAAATGCACACACTGACAGCACTCAACACTCAACATAGCAACAACAGCTGGCACACCCCCTTCGTCCCGGTTGACGCCCCTATTTGACTCTTGATACGCCCCTGTCTTAATTGAAACCTCGCGCAAAACTCGAATTTACCAAATATGGTTCAACACTAGGAGTATTTATGGCTGCTTTTAGGAGTAACAAAAGTAGCAACCCCTTCCAACTTCCATCCACCCAACTGAAAGTGCCAAGATTGTGGCAGCCACACTCAGTGCCGCACTGCATGTCAAGCATTACAAGTAAATTAAATTATGGCCACGCCGACGCCTCAGAAAATGCGACTAATAAACTTTCAATTAATGCAACCCAAAAATACACACATGCAACGGGAAGTGGCCGAAATTAAAAGAGATGCGGCTTTGCAGCAGCACACACTAAAAGTGTGGCAAGGTGTGGCGACTGTATCGCTTCGGGAGATGCGCTTAACTAAATACAATTTGCTCCAGCTCACAATGGGTAAAGATAAGAAAGGTACTATCTCCCTGGGAATGGGGCGCGTCCCTGGCGTTGACAGCTCCGCTTGGTGGGCGCCTAATTTATAGAGTTGACGCTTCGAGTTTCTCCAGTTTTCCCCTTTTATTATTTGTTTGTTGCACACGCAACGGGCATGACGAATTTGGTGGCGCTGCTTTGAAGTCTACGGCAGCATTCCGTGTGCCAAAAAAATAGTTCAACACTCCCCCCACGACCCGGTTCTGCTTCAATCTTAATTCAAAGTATACGAGCTTGTGGAGCTGTTCCCCGGTGTGGATCGTAAATAAAATCGTAAATTGTCATTTTGTTTTATTGTTCACTCCGACAGTTTTTATTGAGCTCGTTTTGTTGGCATTTGGTTTTAGTGCCCGACATCTCAGCTCCTTGCAGTCCCCTCCTCCTGTTTTTGACTTATTCGACGGATGCAAAAGTTGTCGGCTGTTTGTCGTCGTTGCTGTGGCCAATGACAAGTCCGTTAATGAGCCATTAAGGTGTGCACAAACACCTTGAAACATGACCTGCCTTTTCAAAACAACAAGAGGTCTTCCAGTTACATTTTATATATATCGACTCCCATTAACAAATTAAACTTATTTACACTCCATCAAAGTTTCTTTACAGATACTGAAATGAAGATCTGCGGATAAAAAGATGAGTGCTTTTAAGAAGTAGCTATAAAGATAAGAAGAACCCCTATTTTAAGTGTAGGGTAGTGTTATGTGCAAAACTCTTAAAGATTAGTTTCTGTAACACCTTCCTTTCAGTCATATTCAGTCTCAATTGATACTCGTAGATTTTTGTCCATTGTGACTTATTTTTTCCCCAGCACCTCGCTTACATTTCCTGTCCCTAAATGACACTCCCTATCTGTCACTTACCGCAGTTCTTTTAAAAGCAGATCACACAACATTCTCGTAGACATATGCAGATGATAATGGCATATATATCAAAAAGTGCTAATGCGACCGGTACAAATTGTGCTGGCTGCTCCTTTAAATGGCCATAAAAGTGAACCACGCAAACTAATCACGCAATAAATGAACGCTCATCAATTCATAGACAGTTCAGTTCGGTCGAGCCGAAGGGAGTGGGTAAAACTTGGTCAACGGTTCGCCTCGACTAAAGCAATGCAGCCCCAAATGAGCAACAGCAAAAGCAATAAAATTTATGTTAAGTAGCGCGGCCATAAATAGCCAAGAGCCAAATAGGATGCTATATAGAATGGTATGGTATGGTATGGTATCGGATGGGATGGGATGGAATGGGCTGGGCTGCTGATGTGATATGGAGAACGATGACGATGACAACAGCGAGAACTGGCCCGGACCCAGTCTGGCCTTGACAAAGGCAAAAACGTGAATCGTGGCATGATAAATGTCAAAGCAAATGACATAAATAATCGAATCGAGCGCAAAGCAGTCAAGCATGAAAGCGTTGCAAGCGTCAGGAGGCAGGAGGCAGGAGGCAGGAGGAAGCTGCTGGCTGCTGGCTGCTATGCCACCACTATATGGCTATCACCATCATCATAATCATCATCATGAACATTGGCTAGACCTACGACGAACTCATAAAAAATCCTTTAGCCAACGCCAAGTGTGGTCCATCGGCACGAGAACAAGCGCAAGCACGAGCCGTTGAGCAGGCGACTTCAATTATTGATAGATTATTTACTGTCAGACCAGCAATGACATTGCCCAATGCCCAATGCCCAATGCTCAGTGCCCAGTGCCCAGTGCCCATTGTGCTCTGGCAGTTCCAGGAAACGCAGTCATTGCCATCCTTCTCATCATCATCAGCGCTGTCTTTGACTTTGCCTTGTACGCGACTTACATTAATCATCAACTGAAGAGCAAGTCTTGCCTCTCCCTCCTGCTCCCACCTCTCTCTCTCTCTCTCTCTTTCACTTGCAATGTGTAATTTGTTATTCTTTTTGCGCATATTACATTATGAAGCAGAATTCTTTTTAATACAGAACACATACTTATCCAAAGTGAGGCACACGCTTAACCCCTTTTAAAAACCAATGAAATGACAAATACATTACAATAAATCATATGAAAATAAATAGTTTAAATTCTTTAGAAAATATCAAATATTAACGAATACGAGAAATTTTGACGGATTGAGGGTTTCTATGTGCTCCCAGTATAAAACATTAAATACATCTTGTCTTGGCTAAGGTGACACAAGCTGTAACTATGTATTATGATAACTTCTCATAACAAAATGAAAATTTCAGTAGTAAATATAATTTGTAGATCTACTTATTACATTCAAGTTAAATATATCTATATTTGGGATAAAAATGAAACCATGGGTTAATTCTATTCATATTCTCCCCGTCCATATGTCAGTTATTCACGTACCTCAACAAGTGCTTGGCTCCAGGGCCGAGAGGGCCACCTATGCAGATTATGGTTAGTTTACGTACAAGATTTCCACATGTTCTCGTAGTTAATTGAAAATTATTTACTAGCAATTTAGCCTTGGGCCTTGGCAAACAGCAGGAGAGAGCGAGACGGAGACTAGTTTTTGACATGTTGGCTCAAGATTGGCAAGCAGGCAGCTGGCAGTCAGATAGGCAGGTGAGTGGACCTGCTGGCCAAGTTAACAGCAATGATTCATGGGCATGCAAAAAAAAAAAAAATTCAGAAGAGAAAACGGGCAAAAAAGAAATGCATGCCAAAACCAGGTCAGATCACGCATGTCAATCAGTCAAATGCAGTTTTGGCAGTCAAGTACTGATTTTCTGGTTATTATTGATGAACGAGCTTTGCCTGTTCGCTGGCAACAATGGCCAAAAGACCTACCCATCAAAAAAAAAAGGAAAACAAATAAAAAACAAGACTCACTTCATGGTCCATGCTGTCCACATTGATGACTTCATGCGCAGAGCTGGCCAAACAGAACTAATGGTTTTTGGACCTCCTCCTCATCCTAGTACGCCTACGTCGGTAGGCATTTTTACAAAAGTTGCCAAGTCAGGGCCAACAATTAAGTTTGGCCGATGCTGAAGATTTTAGCAGTGGTTTCCATTAATTCGAGTCGCCCCCCTGCCGTCAAATGCAAATGATGCACATGCTCCATCCGAGCACATCTCGCCCATTTTTGCCCAGTCACAAATCGATGCGTAATTAATTGGCCTGGGCCAACTTTCGCATGCCGCATGCCGCATGCAATTAAAAATTCATATGGCAGGCTGCAAAGTTCAATGTCTGCTGTTTCGCAGACTTAGACAACTTGCTTTCAGCAGCGACTGCGTGTGCACCAAGCGCCGCATGTGGCATTCTGGGCAAATGTTTGCCAAAGCTTCTTTCCTGGCCCAACTTGGCGGACGTCTTTTGCATGGGACTCGAGGACTTGTTTTGATCGCTGCCCGTTTGCTGGCTGTGTGGGCTCCAGAGAGACTAAGACTGGAACTGAGACTGGAACTGGGACCGGGACTGGGACTGAAAGGGACTGGGGGAGGCAGAGAGTGAAAATATATGGTCCGATGATTACCGCTTGCTGTGATTTTTGATTATGCAGTTTCCGTTCGTTTCGTTTTCTTTTCTTTTTTGCATATGTAATTTTTTTTTTTATGGCTGGCCACGCATTTCAAGGACTCTGTGGCACAGTGGAAACAACTTCGATTTACTTTGTAAGCTGGGCCATTGATAAGCTCTCAGCTGGTTAATAAATGCGTACGCATTCCCATATTTTAGATTATTGACTATTTACATAAAGTGCATTTATCTTTTTAAATAACTTAAAGATGAAGAAATACTACGAAAGTAAGGCCTTTATAAAATATAATAAAAGATAGACAAATACCAATGAATACGACATATTAACAGGGTATTCGCTAGTCAATCGCATTACTTGACACCATTCTTAATTGCTATTGTAAGTCTAAGCCTTAGGCGGTACTGACAAAAATAGCAATCCATTCTCGAAAATGCCCCAACGGCTCCATGACATAACACAAAACTCCTTACGAACTCCCATTTTGAGACCAATAAAACAGAGGCCTAAAGGCCTTATTCAAAGACGACTTTGTTAAACGATTAAGCTCAAATAATAGACTCAATTAAGCAAAGTAGACAACTCAATAGTCTTGAAAGTCACGCTTCCAGAGCCAAAAAAAAAAAATTAAAAGTAAAAAAAACAAACGTAAAGAAAAATGTGTGTAGATAAATTAAACGTAGCGCTTTTCGAGCAACAAGTTTCAAACGCCTCGAATTTCAATAACAATAAAAAACATTTGGAAAAAAAGAAACAAAGAATTGAAAAGGAATAATACAAATCCAACCACAAACTGTGCAATGACATCATTTGGCATCAGTGTCAACTTTTTCGGCTGACCCCAAAAAGGTCGCAGGGCACAGAAAGTGAGCGATTGGGAAAACCAAACAAGAGGCTAAAAGCTTTACAGAGAGCCCAATCATCAATTATGAGACACAGCCCAATGGCCAAAAAGGTAGCTTCGAGCCGCTTGTAAAAGCTAAACAAGTTCAAATCAAAAGCAGCCACTTTTTAGAGATATCTGTTTTCGGTTTCTTCTGGTCTCTTCTATGGTGATGAATTGCTGCAATTTGTTAGGCCAGCGAATGCTTTCGATACGGGAAATTACCTACACGCTGTGCGCGGATCGTACAAATTAATTAAATGACTACATGGAGTGGAGGAGCACAAAGCTATACACAGAAGGAACAAAAAAATGCTGAAGAAGATCGACTGCAGAACGAAACCCAAACACGATTTGATTGGTTCAGTAACTTCGACTGCTGTTTTTACGGTTCATTTGCCAGGGGGCAGCAACTGCTGCTGCTGCTGTGCACCCATAATAAATAGTTCGTGGACCGCATGTGGTTTAGGGGCCTATTTGCAGAGCAGGGGTGTCTGAAATGAGATACGCTCCTACTTATGCATACCTACATATGTATCTTTGAAATTAAGAAGCTTAAAATTCAAATAGAGCTAGTCATCGTAAGCAAATAATTTCATCAATTGAGTCTAAAGAAAAAAAGAAACAATTTAACTTATCGCTTGCTTATTCAAATCATATTTTTATTACTTATTTTAAGCTAACTTTTATTAAAGAACAACAGCAGCTAAGGTCTCGTAATTAATTGGAATGAGATAACTCATCTTAATCAAAAACATATTTTTCTAGCATTGTAGAAATTTAAAATTATTTTTTTTATAATTATATTCTATGTTCATAGGCAAATGAGTTCTAAGTGAAACTATTTTGTAGACTCAGCTGCTCTCGAGCGCTGACCCAATTAGATAAGAAATATGCTCTTTTGTTTTTTAAGCGGGGCTGATAACAATACTATATTTAGAACAACAAATGTTTTTGTTTTAGTTTTAGTATCGAGTGACTTATGTTAAGAACATTGCCAGCCACTTTCATGTGGCGTCGGTGGTGTAATGGTCAGCATAGTTGCCTTCCAAGCAGTTGATCCGGGTTCGATTCCCGGCCGACGCACAAGTCAATTTTTTGTTGTTAATTTTAATTTACCATATTAAACTCTATTAACTATTTAGAGTACATATATTGGTCATAATCATCCGCATATTTAGTCATATTTGGCAGCTGTGCTTTTCAAAATTGCTTTGTAATTAATTTTGGTGCCGCACAAATTGCTTAATTTAACAAACCAGCTAACAAGCGAAACTGCAACATCTGTTGTTAACTGATTTGAAATGGTCATATATTAAAACCATTCAATTAAATTTCAATTACCAAGCATTTGACCACAGCTAGTCTGTGATATATATGAAGCTCCTGGCATACATACATACATATCTAATTATTGGGCTTTGGAATTTGAAACGACATTTTTGCATGTCATCAAATATTTGCATTCGAAATTAAATTATGCTGCCCATGCGCTAGTCGAGTAAATATTTAAGCCAATAATATTGTTGGGCATTTTAGATGAAGTCGAAGTCGACCAAGGTCGATGACTCCACAGGAGAGAGACAAGTCAAGAGACTCGACTCGACTCGAGTTGACTTGGCTGACTAATTAGTATGCCGTTTGCATATGCCAAATGCTTTGTTTGCACTAATTTCCCTCATCCGGCCAACCAGATGGGACGTCTGTCTAGCATTTGGCCAACAAGCTGCCCCAAATAGCCAACACAAAATGTTAATGCATACAGTCCAGGAAATGTCGAGCAGTGTTAAATCGCTTACGGACATAATACACAAAGAAGAATTACCAAAAAATTGGTTCCCACATGAAAATTGGTTCGTTTTTTGGTATTCTTCACAAGGCTAACATTTTGGTCCGGCTGTGTCCGATTTGAGCTTGACTGGTCTCATATATTTTCGGGTGTGGCTCCTGCTGCGCTCATTTGCTATTCATTTGGTTGCCGGCATCCCTTGACTTATGGGTATTACTGCAAATATCAATTAATGCACGAAACGTGCGTGAAATATTTAAGATTTTTTCACGCACAACGGCGCGAGGAACGCTTTATCCTCAAAATGGACACGCTCTGACCTTGGATTACGCTCATATCGAATATCCATGGCGAAAAGATAAGAACTACCAGACAGACAACATAATTGATTTGCTGGCGATTTATGCGACTGCCTTGCAGATCCTTGGGGTCAAGTCACGCACCAAAAAGCTCAACTTGGCAACAACTTGTTATTGTTGTTGTTGTGGTTGTTGTTGCTGTTGCTGTCCTGATTGTGTGTTTGTTGTTATTTACACAAGTGTGAGTTTGACATGGACATGACCAAGTGCAATATGTAAAGCATGCTCGGCTGCATTTGTAATCACTTTGAGCATCATTAAGTAAATTACAAGCTGCCAACAGCAACAGCAGCACATTACTTGTAGATACATTTGTATCTTAACCACCAGCAGCAGCAGCAGATGGGGCAGACAGGGAGAGAGAGGGAGAGAGAGCAAGTAGCATTCGTGCGGTTGACCAGCAGCCGGTGCTTAGAGTTTCGGGTTTAGTTAAGTTATTTATGCGCCTGCCAACTCTAGTCTATTTAATTTAATTCAAGTTTGTTCCTTGCCATAAAACCTCCCAAAACAAAATGCTGAAATTAAGTGCCTGGTGCAAGGTCTTTTGGACCTTCTGTGCGACCTCGAATCCCGTCCTTTTGGCACTTTAAACCAATATTTGCTTAGGCTTCCACGCCTCAAAAGAGCAAAAATGAAACACTGCGTTTTACGTTTTTGGCATTTCAATGCGTGCCACGCCCCATCCAGCAGCCCCTCCCTGGCGACCCCCTCTCTCACTCTGCAGCTGGTTGCGGGCACGTTTGTTTATTTGCTTGCTGCTGGTGGCAGTGGCCAGTTCGCTTTTGGGGTTTGAGGTTTGCCTGCATATTTAAAGCACACATACATATACCTTAACCTACTCTTTCACTCTATCCCTCCCCCTTCTCTCTCTCACACACACACTCTCTTTCTATCTCTCTCTCTCTCTGGCTGCATATATTTATTGTGCTGCTGTTGCTTCACTTCTGCCACTCCCTGTGTATACTTTTGTTGTTGTGCCTGTTTGTGTTTGTTCTGCGGCATCTTCACAGCTGAGTGATTGCGGCTCAATATTTGTCTTTGTTGTTTTAGCCTTGATGTCCTCATGAGCCCCATATTAACAGCTGCCCATAACATTTTAGGAACGGAAACCCTTTCAGCGCCTGACCCTACACAAATGTAAGCTTCATATTTGTAATTGTAATTTCTGACACATTCGCAATATGCTTTATTGGCAAACGAATGTGGTAGGATCTCATTTTCTCCTTATTTCACAGGCCGTATTTAAACTAGTGTTCCTAAAAATCATATAACTTTTGACAAAGTGATGACTATTGCAAGTTCTAACCTGTTTCTGCATACCAAAGTAAAATTCAAATTGATGATAAGATATTAAACATATATATATAAATATTTGTGCTTCTTTGAAACCCGATTTGTAAATGTCAACAACGAATCAATTATTGCAATAATTCCATTTGCTGTTGCAATCAGTTCAGCTATTTTTCTTTCACGTCTTGGGACGTGTTCCTGCTGGAGATGGAGGATCTGCAGCATATCCAGTTTCTGGGTGGACCACACGCATATCAATCTCAGCATCAATTTCAATCTTCGAGATGCCATTTCCACTTCCATTTCGCATTTTTTAACCGTAGTACCACAGCTACCTCATCCAGACGTAATAATGTCTCTGTTAAATTGCCAGCTGATATTCAACGAGCTGTGCAGTTTAATTAAAAAGAAAATTTTGCCACAGCTGCAGTTGGAGGAACCACCGAACAACCGAACCACTGAACCACCCGTCGCCCCCTCGCTCGCTCCACATACGCATATCAATTACGCAGACGATTAAGCCAAACAAACTGCCAACTGATTGGCAATGCATGCCAATGTTAAGGCCAAGACAAAATTGGATGCAGTGAAGACCAGAGAGAAGATGCTTTTAGCATGCGAAGTCGCGAATTTTGCCTCGTTTGCTCCGTGTCATCATTAGAAAAATTGCAAAGAGAGAAAGAGAGAGACACACTGTTTGCGAGCGAGAGAGAGAGAGAGAGAGAGAGAGAGGTTGCTGTGGAGGCCGCGTTACGCACACGAACTGTCAACTGGCTAATAGGCACAAAGGAAACTGGTTAAGAAAATTGCAGCCTTGATTGCATGTGACCAGCGCGACACGCACGAGATGGGGAGGAGTAATTGTTGGAGGAGGATGAAGAGGAGGAGAAAGAGGAGGAGGAGAAAGAGGAGGAGGAGAAAGAGGAGGAGGAGAAAGAGGAGGAGGAGAAAGAGGAGGAGGAGGAGGTGGAAATAGAGGAGGAGGAGGTGCTGGCCCAGTCAAATGCTTCTAACAGCGCCTTAATTTGGCTTAATCGGCTAACCAAATTGCACGCTTACCTCCAACACGTTGAAAACGAGTATGTGCGCATGTGTGTGTGTTCGATTGTGTGGATAAGTGTATGTGTGTGTGTGTGTGTGTGTGTGTGCTTGCCAATAATTTTCCAATTTCATGCAATTTAATTTTCGTTGTCATGCGCAAAATTTTTCATTATTCAGGCTTACAATTTTCATAGCGTCGTTTAATTGTCATGCTTTTTGGCGGGACACGTTAATTGCATTTTGTTGTAGTAGGTAATTCTATAGCTTAACCGTTAGTTGATGCAACCGTTAGTTTAAGATTGTTTGTTCACCGCAGCTGTGTGTATTTTGTACGCAGTTTTTAAACACTGCCTATTGTGAGATCTGTTAAATGTGTGTGTGGATGGAAAATAAAGAGGGGGGGAGGGATTACATTTAGTGTACTAATGGATCGACGTATAGAAATATTGTAAAATAAACCACAAGTTCGTGAAAATTAATATTAAAGAATATAACTATCTCCCCGAAGTAGAACTCCTCTAAAAGTATCGGTAGATTATTGCCAGAATTATAAAGAGGAATTAAATTAATGCTTAAGTAGATTATAATTAGATAGTTTCTGCTTTAAAGATCCCACTTGATTTCCTTCACAATCCTTCCTATCGAATCTATTGTGTGGATGGTCTCTGTAATTGCCACGCGTCTTTTACCACCTAACTGTGTTGTCGGGCATTGTTTAGCTTTGGCCAATCATTCAACAATGTACACGTTTATCGCGTTGCGCCACAGACAGCAACAACAACATCACCCAGCTACAATGCCTGAACAACATCTTCGGTACAAGCCAAGCGACAAGCAACAACCACAAGTAACCAAAAAAAAAGAAGAAAAAGCCAGTCACCCACTCCGCCAGTCCATAAAGTGGACAATTCATGGCTCGTCGGCAACAAACAAGAGACAACTTCGTTTCCACCTTGATCCCAATCAACCTTTGGTGACACTGGCGACGGCATCCTTAGCCTCAGCCTCATCCCCAGCCTCATCGCTGGCTTAACATGGCTGCCGCATAGTTCGCGATTTTTCTTCTTCTTCATGTTTTTTTTTTTTTTTTTGCTCGCCTTGCCAATTAATTAAGCGACACGAGAAGCAGTCGTTGTCATCGTCTCTGCCGCAGACTCCAGGCAGCAAGCCGTCTGTGCAGCAGAGCAAAACTGAACAACAAATTTGTTGAAAATTGGCCATGTAGCGAATTCTAATTCTATTAGCTAAAGCGCCACAAGGCAATTATGAGTGGACGACGATATTCTCGCCTCGACGCTAAACTTAATGCATTTAATTTCCGCAAGCAAAATGGTCAACGCAAGAGGCAAGATTGGGAGTGATGGACGCTCAAATTTATAACAATGGTTAGCCAAATGGGGCAGTGAGTGCAAAGAGACTCCCGAAGTAGTAAATTATTTTTATTGGTAAGTGGCATATTATAATCTTTTATATATAGTTATATATTGCATTTAATATATATTTTTCATTTTTCTATCATTATATAATAATTGTTTTAATTGTAAAACAAATATTTGCATATACTCAATATCAAGGCTATACTGCTAGACCTAAATACTTTCGATAATATATTTGTTATAGGGTATTAAAAGTTATAAGGACAAAATTTGTATGATGCATAAATTATTATTGTGAAATTCACAAACTATGAAATTGTGTGTGTGCATATAAAACATTTTTGGGGAAAAATCCATATTAAAATTATAAACACAACAACAATCCCAGAGGCTGGAAAAATCATACAATAAATAGTTTCGCAAAGCTCTTTTCACAAAATAGAAAAAAAAAAATAGCAGAAACAGCTCCAAACTATTTGCATATGAAATTGCCAACCCCACTTGCGTTGTTGCACAAACACAAATGCACACATATATATTTATATGTATATATATATAATATACATATATATTACTTCCTAATTAAAAACTACAAAACTTTCTGAGCAAATGTCTGGAAATGACGAGCTCCATCAGAGAAGCGTTGCTTTTAATGATGATATTTTGCAGCCGACAAACTTTTTTAATAAGTTTGTCAAAAAGACTGGCAAAATGCCACACACTCACACTCTCACACACACACACATACACACACACACACACATACCTAAACCCCACACACAAATTGTCGGCGTGTTAAGGCGCTCATAATAGAGATCCAGTCATTGGAGGAGTCTGGCACTTTGGATTACACAATTTTAACCACAGCTGCAGCTGCAGCAATGCCAACAACAGTTGACCCTTGACACCTACACAACACAACACCTACAAGAGCCGCACAACTCATCCAGAAGGTGGGCAAACAAATTTACCAAATTACTCTCAAAGCAAATAAGCAATCAACATAAATTGCATTTTATTTATTTTTGTTTCGCCTCTGGCCAAGTATAAATTTCAGCGTATTCCTAAATAAAATCTTTTGGCTTAACTTAAAAAGTTATAGTGTGCTGACAAATATAATTATTGGTTTTAAGTAAACAGCCTAAACTTAATTAACTCTGAGTACGGAGCATACAAAATATTTTAAATAAATTCTAAATTATTTTTGTGACAATTATTTATGAGTCGAAAATTTAATGCATTTCACTAAAAGAAAGTTTATTCAATTTTACAATCAAATTAAAAAATAAATATAATTATCGGTTTTAAGTAAACAGCCCAAACTTAATTAACTCTGAGTACGGAGCATACAAAATATTTTAAATAAATTCTCAATTATTTTTGTGACAATTATTTATGAGTCGAAAATTTAATGCATTTCACTAAAAGAAATTTTATTCAATTTTACAATCAAATTAAAAGTGCTTTTAGTTCAATTTAAAATATGCTTTTAGAAATAATATGGCTTAAGAACTTGTGGTTAGGATTTAGTAAATTTAGCTTGGTTATCAAGTGGCGTCGGTGGTGTAATGGTCAGCATAGTTGCCTTCCAAGCAGTTGATCCGGGTTCGATTCCCGGCCGACGCACAAGTCAATTTTTTGTTTTTCTGTTTTATTAATTTATATTTTCAATTTTGCTAACCAAAAACTATTATTATGCTGTAAATTGTTCAACGGCCAAACAACCGTTATTATGTGACGTATGTTTTTTTATTTATTACTATTTCATTTGTCATATTTATGGTCATTCTTTATACTTGTGCATTTTAAATAAAGGGCCACCCAAGCAACCGTTATTAGGTAGCCAAAATAAATATATTTTCAATTTCCCAATAAATTTTTCATAAAGTTCCCTTTTAAAGCGACAAACGCTTATTTGTTGTTTTGCATTTTAAATTGTTGGTTGGCGGCCAAATCAAATAGTTGGCCACAAACACAAATTATCAATTAGAGGTGCATAATCACAATGTTGAGTCTGGCCATTATCATACGGAGCGATTAAACGTTTATCGATTGACAACAGCGACGAATGACATTGCTGGTGGTCGCACCCCACCCCCACCCCAACCCCCCCGACCCATCTTCATGAGAACGCTGTCAACATAATTAACGGCAAATGCCAGCGACTGTCGGCAAAAGTCTCACGGCCCGCGATGTTTGCTTGTATGACGATGGTGGCCGAAAGCGATCCCACTTAACGCTGTGTGTGTGTGTGTATGTGTGTGTGTGTGTTCACCTCTTCTCCTGGTCCTGCGACTACGCATAATTACACAAATATGCACTGTCTATGCAAATGAGACCTGGCGACGTCTCTGTGCACTTCCTGGACTTGGGTCTGTGTGTCTCCACGCGCTCCATCATTATTGTGGGTTATTTATATGGCGGGGTGATTACGTGCAATTAATGCATCAATGCAAGTTACTGAATATTGAATACTAATGACGCCCCTGTCACACGTCGTGGCATCCACACGACCACACAATTTATAATTGCGCTCGTAAATTGCAAAGTCAGCCAACGAATGCTCAAGAAAATGCTGTGACTCCACCACGCCCGAGGGGACATCGAAATGAGTTGGACCAGTTGCACTCCTTGTCTAGTCGTGTTGTGTCATTGAACGCAGACATTTTGCAGACACACAGACTGAGAGATTGACCGCCAATATGGCCATATATATACATATATATCTCATTGTCATAATGACAGTAAATAATCCATCAATAATTGCATCTACTTCACTTGCCCGTCGAGTTTTTCCGGTTGTGCATTCGGGTTTTCCATTGGGGCCTGGGGTGGCCAACGGACCAATGCTTTATGTCAATTGTGTTGACATTAATCATGACCGTTTTGATTGCACTCCACGACATTGGCCACCCAAGGGTTTAGTCACCAAAAACTTGATTTGTTATCGTTCAGTGACAGGTTGTCCGCTGCTAGCAACTGCCACTCGCAACTGCTTCGAGCAACTGCCACTTGCAACTGCTACGAGCAACTGCCACTTGCAACTGCAACTCCCAGCAATAGCAGGCTTGTCACTGAACTGCAAATGGAATGCAGTTGATTATGATCTTTAAGAGAGAGTGGGGTGGACTCAATTTAGTATCCACTGATCCACTTGTCAAGTTGAAATATGACACAAATTATTCAAACGTATCTAGTTAAGCAACTTCCTGGCATAGTGTTTGGCTTCATTTTTAACGGTTCTCTTAAGCCAGTTTAAATGATCAAGAATTAACACAATTTTCAATATTTCTTGGGCAATAAAAAACAGAACAGGGACTGCAAAGATAAACCACTTGAGTATCTTAAGGAATAAAATCAGTTTGATATTAAATGAAAACTCAAAGCCGACAGCTTCCTTTAAAGATCTGTAAGAACACACACATATTTACACTCACACACACAGACACACACATACAAATGCAAGTATACACTTGGATGTAGTTTGTTTATATTTGTTTATGTTTAATATTGAAGTACATATGAAGCCACTAAAGGAGAGCGCCACTTCAGAGTCTGGCCGAAGCTTTTTTCAGGTCAGCTAATGGTTGCATTTTGGTAAACGGTAAGAGGCATGCAACAACAACAACAGCGACAGCAAAAAACAACAGCAGCAACAACAACATCAACGTTTTCACTGAGAACTTTTACCGAAAAGTGGATTTTCTTTTGCGTCAGTTTTGCGGCATTTTACGTTTTCTTTCGTGGCCGTTAGCCTGCTTGGCTTTTATTTACGTTTTGCTTTACGCAGCGAACTCAACTCGTTTTCCCCCCACCACCTGCCCCATGCCTACACTCTGTTGCCAACTGCCCTTTTGCCCTGCCTCTTCCCTCTTCCCTCTTCGCTCTTTGCGACCGCTTCAAACAAAGTGGTGCTCGTGGCTGCGTTCATCCGCAAAAATGTTTGTAGCCACAGCGCCGCCAGGCAGGCAGCACCAGAAGCTTATTTTAGCTAAAGAGCCAATACCCCTTCCCCCTCCCCCGCTCCCACATGAACCAAGTAGCCAAGCAGCCAAGTAGCCAGGCAGCCAAGCAGCGAATGCATTTGGGTCAGGGTTTTGCGGCAGACGTAAAGAAAAATCGCAGGTGACGTTGTAATGTTGAAGAAAAGTTCAAGAAAAACGTTTGTGCGTTATGAATGTTTGAGTCAAAGGGAAAATCAAGAAGTATTCAATTCCATATCTTATTGCAATTGAACATTTACGTCATTGGCTTTATTAATAACAATTTTAAAGATTAATAAATCAGTATATTTTTATACATATATAAATAATATATTTCACGCATGATAAGGCAACAACTGAGGAACGTAGAAAGGCAAGTGGGCTGATGAAAAGGCTGTAGGCTCAGAAAGGAAGAATTGATATTTATTAATAATAATAGTAATTATAATATAAGTCGAGTTTCCGCTTTGGAAACACGCATCCAAGTCAGTCGTATGCTAAGCATATGATCATGTCTGATTGCAGCAACTCGAATTCAAGTGTTTCACTTAACCCTTTTGTTAAGCTGCAAAAAGTTTTAATTCGTTATGCGTTGCTCAGTCAACCTCTATAAAATTCACTTAGATTTAAAGCCATGTGCAACCATCCGATTTGATATGCTGGCTTGGTCTAAATACTAAGCAGCTACGCTTCGATTTAAACAATTCTTATAAACCTCTCCCACATTGAGCGTTATGTCATAATAAGATTTACAACTCTATAAGCTTAAAGTAAAACCCACAAAATATAGCCCATGGGCACAGAGGCAAAACTAATCCGCGCTATTCAACAGACACAACAGCTATGCACACACAGCCATACACACACACACACACACACACACACACCCACCCAAACACAAACAACAACAATCGCTTACAACGCCAACAATCGAATCAACCAATCAACTGTCGATTACTTAAGCCATTTTCAATCAACACTATGACGCCAGCCGGCTAACACACACTCACACACACTCACAGACTCACACACACACATACACACTAGAACACACACACACAAGTGAATTACAAATCTCAAACGCACAATAAACGCAATTACAAGCGAGAACTTGCTGTTGAATTGAGAGAGTCAGAGTGGTTGGCAAGAGGGGTGGGGGGATTCGGATGGTGTGGCAGACACAGGTGAAGAGTTAGTGGGCGTTAGGGAAATATGCTGGCATGTTATGTGTGCGACCGCAGGCCTCAAAACGTGGCAAAGGCAATGAAAGCCAAGCGAACCACAGCAACAACTGAAACAACGAGGCGGATTCGCAATGCGAAATTCCAGCGACAGCGCAACACCCCAACGCACATAACATCAATCAATCAATCAATCAATCAGTTTGTTAGTCAGTTTGTCTGTTCGTCAGTCCATCAGTCCGTCAGTCCGTCGCCACGCATGCATATTGCCCAAAATGATTCAAGTCAATTATGAGAAGGCAGCATTTTCGATAAGTGTCCCCAGCGGGTTGGCAAATGCCCCAAACATGCAATCACCAGCAAAAACTAATCGAGACACCAAACCACATCCGGGCAGTGTGAGTGTGTGTGTGTGTGTGTGTGTGTGTGTGTGTGTGTGTGTGTGCGTATATCCATCAGATAAAAGCACTCAATGCATAACAAATAGCAAATTATTTGTATCTATGGTAGTTTATGATTGCCAGCAGTATTTGTGCAAATTGCTTGACATTTTCATCATGAGAAAGGTGCCAGGAATTCAATTTCAAGTTGCATTTGTCGGCAAAAGCGATGCACGTTTGGATTTGAATTTCAACTGAAAATCATGTTTCCAAATTGAAGTGCTGACTTAACCACTTCTCTGCAAAAATCGTTGCAGCTTTGACAAAATGACAGTTTGAGCTGATACCTAAATGGAATTTCAGTGGTATACTTTATGTACAAGGCCTTATCAAACAAGCTGCAGCTGAGAACTCCGAACACAGGTGTCTATTTCAATTAGGCGGTAAATCGGTAAATAAAATGCTACACTTCCGAACTTCCGAAGTCCATTTCCGGTTTTGTTTTGATACGTTTATAAGTGGATTTACCTTGCAGTTGTGCTGCTTGCTGCTTGCTGTTGTGGCAACAACCCCCTTGCCGCTTTCATTTTCGTTATGTCATTGCCTTTAACACTTACTGCCTGCCCTCCACACCAAAAACTTGTCCCGGCTGTAAAAAAGTTACCATTTTTATAACGATTTCAGTTCTGTTGTTTTTTCATTCATTTTTTTCCCTTTGTTTCTGGGCGCGCCCTTATCCCCAATTCATCTGTTTTGCATATTTCTTTGTTATGGCTGTGGCATTATTTTCATTTCACTCCTGCAGCATTTTCCTTCTGCGATTGTGTAACGTAATCTCCGCATGCTTGTGTCCGTCCGCCTGGATTGTAAAGAAAATCTGCTGTAAATATATGCAAATAAGTACAGTTTGTGCTTTAATTTAAAAGAACTCAACTTTTTGAGTGTGACCTTCGCATAAGTTTAGAATGAAAATACAAAAAAATAATACAAAATGGAGAAGTTAAACAGATTCTCAAGTCTTTAACAACGATACTGGATATGAAATCAAATTAGTTGCACTTCTGCATTTGTATAAAAATAAGGAAAATAGGAAACAAATTCAATTCTCGAATGTGAGTGGCTAAAACACTTAACAGAAGTACTTTGGGATTCCAGCTAACTATTTTGTGTACATTTTTGTCACGATTACACGTATCTGTATAATTGTTTGCCCTGTTTCGATGCGGAAAACACATGTCTGTCCATATGTTATTTGAGGCGACCTCGTGCTTTGGGTAAATTATGACAAAAGTGTTTCAGTTGCCACTGTTTTGTCGGAGAGTCATAAATTTACGCATTGTGTATCAATTTTAAGCACTTGCTGATAAGGGGTCTGATGGCTTTGATAACCAATAGATAACTGCACTAATAAAACCGATTGGCCGAATATGGCCAATTATCAATGATTCACCGCGAATATTAAATAACTTTTGACACAGATAATTTGGCAATAAATGGCTATAAAACTTACTCATAAAAGAAAATGGCCTTGATGGGTTAAGAATGGGATATTCAAGAACAAAAGAAAACTACAAATATATAAATTTCTATATAAAAATGTCTGATGAGTCACAATAAATATAATATAAATAAATAAATATGATAGTCCAGTGCAGTATATGAGATAAGCTTCAACAAAGTAAAAAGCACAGAGCTACTTAAGATATCGGTCACTTCAAGAGTCTTGCAAACACAAAAATAAATCAGGAACAACTAGGAAATCCTAAGTAGTATAAACTGAAATATGTTCATACCCTCGGCTCAATGAGAAAATAATCGAAGTAAGAATTTCAAGTGGGCGATAAAAAAATTGAAAAAAAGCTAATGTTTGTATTATAAATAAAAATAAACAATTATCTCAATGAAAGTCAGTGAACAAGCCTGTAGAAGTTATCAAATAACAAAGCCTATTCAACTTGGCCCGGTAACCGATGCGGTTGCCTTTAAGTGAATGGGGTATGAGAACCCTTGAACATTTTGAACTTCAAATGCACTGTAATCACAGCCTCCAACTTGTAATGCATACAATTCAAAGGAAAATGCTGAAGTGCCCACATTTGATTTTAAATTGTAGCGAACAAACTTGCTGTTAGTTTCAACTTTAGTTTTAGATTGCAGGCCAAAGTTAAAGGTAGAAAGAACATGACTCTGGCGACTGCTGTTTTCCTTTTGCTTGGCCTGTCCCTAACTGCTTCTTCCGAGCTGAGGGATTCTGCTGTGAGTACATCGACTCCTCGTCACTGTTACAGCTGCGAGGGTATCAATTGCCAGAGAACCAGCCGGCAAAATGCCACGGTCCAGTGCACCGATCTGCTTGACATTTGTGTGACTGTCTACGAGAGATGTGAGTAGATAAGATATTTCCAATTATACAGAATGAATAACATGTCTAAATATCATAGTTAGGGTGACTGAGAGGGGCTGCTTGTTGGAACTTTCGCTGGTGGCGCAGTCGAAGTGCAATTCGCAGGACAAACAATGCCAAAAGTGCAGCGGAGAATTGTGCAATGATCAGGGACGCATCGACTATCAGTGCATTCAATGCACTGGCTCTGATGTGAGTACCGCAAATAGTTAACTTTTTTCCTTGTTCTAATTTTCTCAATTTCCTGCAGGATTCCAAATGCGATTTGCCGGGTGACAACATAATGCCCTCTCAATGCCCGGCACCCACTTCAAATAACGCCTACTGCTACGTGAAGAACGTTGGTAGCCACCTGCAGCGGGGTTGCGCCTTGAATGTAAGGGAGCAGCAGAGTTGCCTGAAGGACATCGAATGCAGCCTTTGCCTACCGGAGAATGCTCACGGCTCCAGTGCCTGCAACAACTATCAGCTGGAGTACAGATCAGGAGCCCCACAGGCACAACAATTGCTCGGACTTTTGCTGGGAATGCTTGGCCTGCTGACTGTTAATGGATTGTAATAGTTAACTCTATATACACATATATATTTTGTTGATTAAACATAAATAACCAAAATAAAAAAAAGTATAGAGCTGATTGAAATGTTGTGTTTTTCCTCTTATCGCTTGACGCAGATATCAATTGTGTTATATTAAGTTTGGTATCAATCATTAAGCCACCATGTGATTGGCTAACGAACACAGATGGCAAGAAAGTATCTAATTGTGGTAGAGAGTGCTGTAGAAAAATAAAAGCATTATATATATAGATATACATAGCATACATATAAATGTAATATACTAAAGAGATATATTTGTGCAACAGAATCGATAATTGAACCTGACTTAATAAATATTTTAGATTTTAATGGCATTTAAAATTGTTTTGCAAACCGCAATTTGTGCACAAATATAAATATATGCAAACCAAAAATAAAATGAAATTAAATATAAGATATCAAAGACTTATTGTTATATATTTTAGTATTATTTCAATGTTGTTTATGAGTAATGGAACTTTTCCTTAGCTGGGTGATACAACTTTTCTGGCTGTCAAGTGTTTTTGTCACTTAGAACTGACATCGAGTCCACTTCAGATGACTGTCAGCGTATAAAAGCCAAACCTATTGGCCAACTGGCACACAGTTGAGGCTCAATCATGAAAGTCAAAGCAATTTTCAGTGCGCTGCTGCTGCTCGTCCTTTGGACAGGCTGCAGCGAAGCCAACACTCTAATGACTTGCAACAGTTGCCGGGGCATCGGTTGCCAGCGCACGTCTCAGACACAGGAGCAAAAGTGCGTGGATTCGCTGGACTACTGTGTGACCATCTACGAGAAATGTATGTTTCCATTTAAGCACAAATACTCAGTATCTTTTCTAACCACTAACTTTCGAAGCAGCCAAGGTTCTCTACATGGGCTGCTCGCTGGA
The DNA here is from genome assembly GCA_035042185.1 of Drosophila kambysellisi. Taxonomy (NCBI): domain Eukaryota; kingdom Metazoa; phylum Arthropoda; class Insecta; order Diptera; family Drosophilidae; genus Drosophila; species Drosophila kambysellisi. The sequence goes on from JAWNLS010001251.1 coordinate 10,681,906, forward strand.
GATTCCCGTTGAGCTGCGGCAACGTTGCGACTCACCGAAGGATGGCTCCTGCTTTAAGTGCAACTCGAATCGTTGCAACAATGTGGGCTCCGAAAGATTCGCCTGTGTGCAGTGCGATTCCAGTAAGGTAGGCAACACATTTTCAGTTTCTGCCACGACAAACCAGCTAAAATTCCATATTTCCAAAGGACACCAACTGTGCTGAGAACGCCACCTTGTTGAAGCCGGTAGTCTGTGCTGCTCCCACGGCTGCCAATTCCTATTGCTACGTGAAGGCTGCGGGTTCGGGCAGCAGCCAAATTCAGCGCGGTTGTGCCACAACCGTGACCGATCAGCAGAGCTGCCTCAAGGACGCCAACTGCCTTTTGTGCTCCTCTGGAGATATTCGTGGATGCAACAGCGTCAACATTGTCACTGATTCAACTGCCGGCAATCGTTTTATTCGGTTTCTTCGTTAGCCCTAATTATAAGCCAATAAATAAATGAAAATTAACTATATAAATAAATGCCGAACCTTGTATGAAATTTAATTGACATCTCGTATGAGTAATGGCTAAATTGCGGAAGCCAGCCATTAATCAAACAATGTGAATAATCGAGTTGAGATAAGATAATTAACTCCCAAAAAAGCATGTTCTCTTTTGTCAAAAAATACAACTGTGCATAAATCAAAATTATGACTCAAATTACACATACACATTTTACAAATAGTATAACTATTTTATAAGTTGGTTCTGCAATCTAAATTTAAGTGCAGCCTTGAATAGTTTTCCACGTTTCTAGGTACACACAACATTATATAAGAATTGTGATCAGTTCAAATTAATGAGACATATTTGGTTATTTTTATTTTACTGATTTTCGCTAAGCAAAATAAATTAAAAGAGATTTCGAACTTCAGCTGCTTGGCTAAAAATTACTCTCGTGAGAACAGAATTTTCAGAAAACTATCAAATTCGTTTTCAGCTTTAATCAATTAATTAAGACGAATTTCTCCAAGACAACAATATCTAAATAATATTTATTTAACTAGAACGAAATGCATATAGTATAATAAATACTATCCACTCTCTGAAAAGTGGAAATGATATGATTGAATATAGAAAAACTTGTTTTGACTAGAAGTCATGCCATAGAATTATTCCATGGAAAAATTCCATACATTCTGTAAACATGTTTATTTGTTTATGTCTAAGGAAGACTCAGTATAATGCCGGCCCTTAAATAAAAGGAGAATTCAAGTACATTTAAGCTTTTGCATTGCCAATAGCTGAACTATTTACACAATGCTCGAGAAAAGAAATAAACATGACAAATCACAAGACTAATATGATTCGATTATCAAACTGCTTGACTTTGGGTGGGGTAACATCGATAGATACTTGTTCAGCTGGCTGATAGCTCTAATGAACCGACTAATCAGGACCATGTTGCACTTCAAGTGCAGCAAAAAACACTTTCGAGTGCAGCAGAGTTTATATAAAGCGTTGACTACATTATTGCCCGACCAAATGCTAAATGACTCAGTCCGAATGTTGACCAGGAAGTGCGCAATTCTCTGTATTTTATATCACTTGCTGCAGGCATACTTTGTTGTGGCATTGGATTCCTGCTTCTACTGTCGCGGCATTAACTGCCAGAGAAGCAGCTACCAGGCGACAGAGCAGTGTGTGGATCAGCTGGATGCATGCATCAGTGTATTTGAGGGGGGCATGGTTCAGGCTCAGGGCTGTCTGGAGCCGCTCGAGGACAGCTGGCGGAAGCGGTGCGAAAGCAAACACAGTCCTCAACTTCAATGTGAGATTTGTGTGAGCAATAACTGCAACAATGTGAGTTCCAATCAGCTATCCTGTTTGCAGTGCCAGGACACACAGGTGAGTAAGAAACAAAAGTAAACAGCAGAAACTATAACCAATTATAACTATCAATTAAAGGATGATCGTTGCCGTACTGCACCGGAGCAGCTGGTGCCACAATCCTGTGGAATAGCCCGCACCGGACGCGGTCTGTGCTATGCGAGCATCAAGGATCAGCGAGTCGATCGAGGTTGCGCCCTCACCATATCTGAGCAGATTAGCTGCCTTGCCAATCCCAATTGTCAGCTGTGTGATCCTTTGGATATGCCGCATTGCAATGGCCAGCTGCTCGAGGAGACTGATGAGGCGGCTACTACAACAACTACAAGTTCAACTTCTACCTCAACCAGTCCTACACCTAGTACCAGCTCCAGTTCCAGCAGCAGCACCAGTAGCACCACCACTACTACCTCCTCAACGACTCAGTCACCCACTGAGCCACCAAGCCCAACACCAACTCCCAAGCCAGACAGCGCTCAGAGCCTATGTAGTAAAAACCTTCCAGTTTTGCTGCTTATTTTGCAACTGATTAGGTATTTTTATGGTCCCAATAAATAAGTGTAAAAAAAAACTATGGGCAAAGCTCTGCGGGTTTGAGTTCCCACGACCTTCCCTCCATCCTAAAACAAATAGTAATCTAATAACCGTTAAACGATTGTTAATGTTCATAAATTACGATAAAGCACTTGGCTATTCACATAATTATATGTACACATATACTATAGGGTTTACAAGCTAGTTTTACAGTTCACTTCAGCAGATTCAAAAAATACCGATATAGCTTTTATTTTTTGGATTAACAAAGTTCTGAAATAACAGTTATAAGATAAAGAATTAACCAAAATTATACTATTGTAAGTGGCCCATCAAGAAAGTCCTCAACAGTTAAATAGACTTTATCTCATTCTGAAAATACTACTCATAAAAAAAAAACTTTAGCTACTTTTTGACAAAGTTCAAAATACTAAAAAAAAACTGGAAAAACCCAATAACGGTAATCTTAACTTGATTAGAAGAGTTAATCTATTGTGCAAATAGGACGATTGCGAAATCTGTGAAAACCCTAGCGACATCGCTTGGTAACACCTGATCTATAAATATATATCTTATAATTCAATAAATCGCGGGAGGTTCTGGTAAATAAAATTGTTAACAAATCGGAATTTTGTATATTCGAGCAGCGATTATCATTTCTTAATCGCTATGATTATATCGAATGATAAGATTGAAGAGCATCGACGCTGAGAATTAACCTTTACCCAACTCCAAGTGCTTTACCAGATCTGTTTACGGAAACAGTCTAACAAGAACCTTCTATAATCGCTCATTTATCGTCTGTATAATTCGAATAATCGCAATATAGTATATATGTATGTACCTGCAGTCCTCCTAACATATTATTGGCTTATCGTCGCCTTATCTCGATTCTTGTTTCGGCAAAACGACGATAATCGAACAACACGAGTATAAATATGTATCGAACTCGTTTTTGTGATTATACCGTGCGTTTGGACTTATCTTTTGAATTGTTTTTGCTTTTTATGTTAATTGCCCTGGAGGAATACGCACCACTCGCATGTGTGGCACGGTTGCTGCTAGTGGTGTTATAAATAACGGCAAGTTGAAATTGGCCTTATCGCACATTCGGCAACAGTGTCATATAATCATACTCATTAATAAAAAGCAATAACTCTGTTCCGACTAACGGTGATACGGGTGTATTCAACTGTCCAATGCCAAATCTATAAAAGGCGATGCGAACCCAGCCACAAAATTAGTTGCCCGATTTCAATTTAATAGGTAATACGCGTCGGGACCCATCGATCATGAGAGTGGGCACAGTTGGAGTAGCTCTGCTACTTCTGGTATTATATGCCAATAATCCAAGTGGTAGGTGGAATCAAGTGTGATAATCAAGGATAATGAATTCAAGTGTTGTGCTTCATAATATCAAAAACTATTACAAAATAAATGATGATCAAAACAACGTCGTGTATTATAAAATTATATTGTGTGCACAAAAATATAGAAGAGGATTTCTGTGAAGAAAACTAGAACCAATTTAAATCTATAAATATATTTAATATGTGTATACAGAGGCTTCTAGAAGGCTTATCAAATCTAAAAAACTAAAATTGAACTAAAATAAAGTGTCGTGATCTAATGAAAATGTAAACCACAATTAAAAAAAGTTGCTGAAGATATCACGTCCTTAACAAATATCAATAGCTGTGCTTGCTTAATGCTGATAATGTTTGTTATCAGCTTACTGGACTATTAGTTGTAAAGTATTATCGCATAAAAATACAAATTTCCACAAAAGCTTCTCAAGTATGAGCTACTTTCATGTTTTATGATATTTTTTTATATGGACATGGGACACGCTTGAAGTATACTTTTAAATATACCGTTCTCCCAATTGCTGGACCAAACCATACTCATTGCCCATACTTTACCTTGGATGTTTATTAATATAAAGCTTATTACGTAAAACTTGAAGATACAATTTTAAAATACCCCCCAATGCCACAATTAACAAAATCATTCAATCAGATGATGATTAAAACTATCAAATTCAAACGAATTTCTTGAAGTGTTTTGAAATTAGATAATCAATAGAATTTTTAATACTTTAATATGCTACAAGTACCGTACATAAGTATGTTCGTAATCGCACGGATTGGTGTAGATTAAGTGTTAAGCCGATAGACTTGAAAAGATTAGTGCCTTATGACTTTGGCCTAGTTGGAACCCTGAAATTCCCAGGGTTTTGGCAGGCAAAGATTTGTTCAAGTTGATTAACACTAAAAGTCTTTACTTAGATAATGAATAAAGGTTATTCATTAATGGATACTTGCTACCGTTACTCATTTAGTTTTAGACTTAAAAACTCGCACATTGCATAAAATGAAAAAAGGGCATTTTAGAAAAGATTTTAAGAATGAAGACTTTCTTTGTAATTTTCTAATTTTCCTATTTAGCAAAAACTTTCTCTAAAACTTATAGAATTGCAATCTTTAACTCTGATAGACTTTGAGAACTCTGTCTAAGTATAGATCGTCAAACTGACAGACATACGGTTCAAGAATAAAAATATCCTATGGGTCTGAACTGTTACATTTTATTATACAAGTTTATATTACCCTTATTTTCTATTGGTATATGCACGCGTCCAATGCTATCTCATCTAGTTAACACTAAGTACGTATGTATATTTATGAGATATTATATAACGATAAGGAGTTTGATTACGGACCCTAAACAATAATCGATTGTCGGGCCGATAAAACTAGTACAAAGATTACCCAGCTAAATTAAACTTGTTTTCAACTGTGCACAGATTTGGTTACCAAGATTAATTTTAAAATATATTTTTAAAAATGTAGAACAATTCCATTTGTGAATATTAGACTGAGTTTTGCACAAATCTCGCTTTATATAAAATCAACGAAAATCGAAAACATTAATTTTATACTCACTTTTTAAACAATTGTATTGCATTTCCACAGATGCTTGGACGCATAATTGGCACACGGGTCCAATAAATTGTTATACATGCTCCAGTTTAGAGGAGTGTTCCGCAAGCTCTGGCCAACTGCAGAAATGTGCTGGCAACGATGCCCAGAGTTGTATGGCAGTCTTCGATAGCGATGGATCAGTGATCCAACGTGGCTGCAGCGATAATCTGGCGACAACATGCAGCGATGAGGATACGGAATGCTACGAGTGCCGTTCCAGTGGCTGCAACAATCTGAAGACCAACACACAACTGATTGACTGTCTGGCGTGCGATGCCCAAGATGATGTCAACTGCGTCTTCGACTACGAACTGATTACGGATACCCGCAAGTGTCATGAGAAGTGTATCACTGCGCTTTATCCCCGCACAAGCGATGAGAATTCTCCATTGGAACTTGTACGCACCTGCCTGGACGATCTGGACCTGGACGATCGCGATGAATGCGTCGAGGGTACTCTAGCCAACTGTGCACCCTGTAGCACCTCCAAGTGCAACACGGTCGAGATGGGCGCCCGCGGCATGTGCAACTTTTGCACCGATGGCAAATGCGACAAAACTGAGGCAAAGACGTGCCGCGCTGTCGCCGCCAGTGGAGAGGATCAGTGCTCCATCCAGCTGGATGAATCTAGCAACATTCAGGAGCTTGGTTGCCTCAGTCAATACAATGTCAGCGATGCTGCCTTTCTGCAGAGCGAGAAACGCCTTTGGGTCTGCTCTGGCGAGAGTTGCAATGTGATCTCCGCATTGCCCACCGAAAAAACATGTACAATCTGCAGCTCCCGAACCGATCGCAAATGCGCCATTGACCCTTCAAAGGTGATCAGCACAACGCAATGCTCCCACCCCTTAAACACTGACTGTTACACCCTGTTGCGCGATGATGGACACACAGAACGCGGCTGTCTAACCAGCCTGGACACGGAGGATTATGTTGAATGTGCCGGTGGTAGCAATGCCACCAAATGTGTAACTTGCTCGGGCGATAAATGTAATCTTAAGGTGAGTAATGCATTTTTATGGGCACTTATAATAATATATGAATGATCCAGTTGGAATGGAATACTAAGATACTAAGAACTTTGCTTTTGTCTACCAAATAAGCTAAAAACCTAAATAAAAGCTTGGTAGGAAACTTTAAACTTAACTTCCCAAAAGTTTTGACTCGAAGATCACCCAAATACGTTTCAGCTCTTATATCACAAGCTTTTTGCAAGCTTTGTGTTAGTTAACTTTTGAATTTTCTTCTGTCGTCAGCCAGTTAATAAATTTCATATTACTTTTTAACAGCTGCAACCAGCGGATGAACGTCTAACTTGCCACGTCTGCGACTCCAGCGAAGATGACACTTGTGAGGGGACGCCCAATGCCGAAGAACTTTGCGTGCTGCATCAGCTGGGTCAGAAATGTGTGACAACCATCGATTCCAATGGCAACACGCTGCGTGGCTGTGGCAGCTCCCTGAGCTGTGTGAACGATGCAAGCTGCAAGCAGTGTTTGGGCAAGAACTGCAACACGGACAATCTGAAGAGACGGGCCGATGGTCAGCCGGGTCAGTGGGGTCAGGAGTTGCCGCTGAGCTGCCAAAGCTGCAGCGACACAATGACCTGTGCTAGTAGCAATCTCGAGGAGATTGCGTGCGCTGCCAAGGATGAGTATTGCATGACAGTATTCGATGACACGGGCAAGGTGAATGCACGCGGCTGCAGCAATGTTGTCGAAGCCTCCTTCAGCGCCTACTGTGATGCAAATATGGACAAGTGCCACAACTGTAACTCAAACGGGTGCAACAACGCCACATCGCTGGACAGCTACAAGAAGTGCGTCTACTGTGATGGCAGCCAGAACGAGGATTGTGTGAGGAATCCATCAGCAGTGACAGGCAGACGTCAATGCAATGGCCAATGCATGACGGCACTAAAGCCGCAAGAGGGTACTGACCAATATGCTCTCGTGCGTGGCTGCCTCGACGACAAGGATGCAGAGGATCAAGAGCGCTGTGCCGCCGGCACAGACGATGAGTGCGTCGCCTGCACTGGCGATGCCTGCAACTTGGATGATGTGATACCAAGTTCGCTCAGCTGTTTTACCTGCAATGACAAAGATGGCTGTCAAGATCCAAAAATGGCTGCCTGTCTTAACTACAGTCCCAACGATAGTTGTTATTTTCTTTTCGATGATACCGCCTCGGTTATTGGTCTCGGCTGTGTCTCCGACCAGGGCACAGACTTTGTCGACAATAATCTGGAGAAATTGTTATTATGCACGGAGAACGACTGTAATTCCTTCGCGAATTTGCCCCAGCCCAACGAATGTGCTGTCTGCTCATCCTTGGATGATGTAAATTGTGCAGTTGATCCCAGTAAGGTCGTCCAAGTCGATAACTGCAATGTGCTGCCCCACACAAGATGCATATCGCGTATCCACTCAGGTGAGTTCAGTTTCTCTGAGGGATTGATTTTAAAAAAGTACATTTCTTATCTCAGTTCAAGCTGAAAATTCTTTTGCAATTGTAATCGTAAAATTTTGTTGATAATTCTACTAATCAGAACATAAATCGACTAAGGACCTATTGCATACAAAATCTTACTGTATTGTATTCTTAGTGGTAATTCTTATATTCTGTTAATCAAAGAAATATTCAAATTAAATTATAATTTAAAGTAGTCACATTTAATTACCTCTTATGCAAATCTACAAATTTCATAACTAGTTTTTTTTTCAAGCAAGTTTGAATTTATCAAACAAAGAATTTAAATTTACTAATTAATATTCTAAATGGAATTTGCTTTAACGTTTCATATTTTAATATAATAATTTGTTTTATTTGTTATTGTACGTTATTTATTTTAACTTTATTTCTGAAATTTTACAGATGGTTCCACAATGCGCGGCTGTATGAGCAACTTAGTAAAGGCTGAGCTCCGATCCTGCCTGTTGGGTGAGGGCAATTGTAAGGTGTGTGAAGGCTCATTGTGCAACAAGGAGATCTATCCGGCTGATCGTCGTCGCTGCCAACGCTGTAACTCCAAGGATGATCCCAACTGTGGCTCATCGCCTGACGCCTCCGGCATTTGTCCACGCTACAATAACAGCACGGGTTGCAGCGTCAAGCTGGTGAATGGTGCCACATATCGTGGCTGCGAGACCGAATTCGTGTGCGATCCTGCGGATAAACAATACTGCCGCTCCTGCAGCGGTGACAATTGCAATGTTGTCGATCTGGATATCTGGAATATTGGCTATCCGGGCAAATGGGTGACCCCACCAATTAATTGCTATACCTGCGAAGGTGCCGACTGTCAAGGCTCCAGCTTAGGTTCCCTGCAAAAGTGCTCCAACAACAATGACCAGAATTGTGCCACAGTCTTTGCGAGCAATGGATCAGTGATCCTGCGCGGCTGCACTGATCAGCTGTACGCAGATGCTGAACTAACCCAATACTGCGATGAGACTCCAGGCAGTTGCAAGCAGTGCAAATCGACTGGATGTAATAATGCCAGACAGCTGGATGCCTACGTGGACTGTGTCCTTTGCGATGGTTTGGATCAGGCTGCCTGTGTTCGCAGTGTTGGCGACATTACACGTAAAGTATCCTGTCAAGGCAGCTGCTTTACTGGACTCTATGCACGCTCCAACGTGGAGCTGGATTCACCACTCGAGATGGCACGTGGCTGTGCCGATGACCTGGAGTATGATGATCGTCTCGCTTGTGAGGACGGCAAATTGGAAAACTGTGTTGCCTGCAGTGGAGCTAGTTGCAATAAGGACGAAGTGCCAGAGGAACGTCTCAGCTGCAACTACTGTGACGATGAGGAATGCGACGAAATTAGCTCCCAGACTTGTGTCTCATATCGCAGCAGCGATCAGTGCTATATCCACGTGGGCGATCTCAAAATCGAGAGCATGGGCTGTGCCAGTGATTTTGAGCCGTCTTTCCTCCAATTGAATCGTAGGGACTTGTATCTCTGCAGTGGCAAGGACTGCAATACTAAGGATGTCCTTAACCTTCTTGGTAATGCTTGTGTGAATTGCGACTCCCAATCCGAATCCAGCTGTATTGAAGGCACTTCAGGGACTAGCCCCGTGTGCCAGCATTACTTACATCCGGAGTGCTACACGAGCATCGATGATGGTAAGTCATATTCGCATGTTCTTATAAAAACAATTTCGAGAGAGAAAATGAGAATGATCAGGGTATTCACAATTCTTGTAGTTTGTGTGTCCACAAGTTTCATTCAGATAGTCAGGCCATGGTTAACCTCATTTCCAATAATAAATATTCTATTCCACAAACTTTTTCAACTTTCGAGTGTTTGTTATCCTTTCTATTATTGCACATCTAATTTGAAATGTATTATTCTACCTGCCAATAGATGGTGTTTTGCACCGTGGCTGTTTGATGGACAAGGACGACGAATTCTTTGATGATTGCAGCAGCGGCAATAGCACCACTTGCGAGATATGCTTGGGAAACTCGTGTAACAATGAAGTCTATCCCGCTGACTGGCAGAGCTGTTTGCGCTGCGACTCCGCGACCGATGAGAACTGCGAGAAGGGCCCAGCTACATATGCCAAATACTGTGGCATTTACGAATCCGGCGATAGCTGTGTGACTAGCTTGGAAAACGGACGCACTCGTCGGGGATGCCAGTCTGAGATTAACTGTGATGCCAGTCAGGTGGGCAGATGTCGCATCTGCGAGGATAGCAATTGCAACTCAGTTAATTTGGCTAGCAGCTATGTGGGTGAGCCGGGCAAGTGGCAGGATTTGCCATTGAGCTGTCTTGTCTGCACGGACTTAGAGAGCTGCGCTATTGTGAGCACACCGACAAAGTGCGAGGGTAACAACAAGCAACTCTGCTCCACAGTTTTTAATGTGGATGGCAAAGTGATTGCCCGTGGATGCAGCGATGCCGTGCTTGAGGAGCATGCCAGCCATTGTGAGTCAGATGTCGAGAAGTGTCCGCTGTGCAAGTCGAATGGCTGCAACAATGCTGATAGTCAGGATACCTATGTCGAGTGCTACCAGTGCGATGCTGAACATGATCCGAACTGTGCCTGGAAGACGCCCACGAAAAAACGCCAGTGCCAGGGCCAATGCATGACGGGCATGTATCCGCGCAGCTCTGCTGTTGACTCCGCCCTGTTGCCCACACGCGGCTGCCTGGATGATCTGGAGCAGGAAGATCGCGATCAATGTGCCGAGGGCAAACACGCCAGTTGTACAGCCTGCACGGGACCATTGTGCAATGGTGAGGAGATTGTGAAGACACCACAAGAGTGCTATACGTGCAAGGATCCGGATTGCGAGACCCCGGTAAAATCCAAGTGTGTGGCCTACAGAGAAAAGGATCAATGCTACCTGGCATTTGATAGTGCGAGCGTTGTTGACATGGGCTGTGCAAGTGACTTTGAGACTCAGGTCCTTAACGAACTGGTGGCCCAGCAACGTTTGTTGCTCTGCGAGGGTCAGAATTGCAATAATTACGATATCATACCCAATCCCAATACCTGTCTGGAGTGCAACTCCCTCAGCGATCCACGCTGTGCCACTAATCCCAATCAGTTATTAACAACGAACATTTGCTCCGGGATACCCTATACCCAGTGTGCGACGCATATCGATGCAGCTGGAACAACGACACGTGGCTGTCTGTCCAGCGTGGAGAGCTCTGACTTTTACGACTGCCTTATGGGCAACTCGGCCAAGTGCCAAACGTGCACGGGCAACAATTGTAATGGACTCAGTGTATTCCCAGCGGACCGTCGTCGTTGCCATCAGTGCGACTCTGGCAGTAATCCCTCGTGCGCTACTGCGCCCAGCAGCAGTGCCGTCTGTTCCATTTACAATGAGAATGAATCTTGCGTGTCGACTTTGGTAAATGAGGTCACCCATCGTGGCTGTAGCTCCAGCTTGAGCTGCTCGGATCCCAGTGATTCGAACACCTGCCGCATCTGCAGCAGCGGCGATGCCTGCAACACCGTCAACTTGGCTCTATTGAATATGCATGGCTCTCCAGGCATCTGGCAACCGACACCAATCAGCTGCCTCACCTGTGCCAATGCCGAGGAATGCAAATCGGGCAGTGGTCAGCTGGAGAAATGCACGGGCAACGATAATTGTGCGACAGTCTTTGATGCAACTGGGGATGTTGTAACATCACGTGGCTGCTACAATGCATTGGAATCTTCGGCGTCTAGCTACTGTGATCAGCAGCCCGACAATTGTCCACGTTGCAATTCCAATGGCTGTAATGTGGCCGACAGCCTCAATAGTTACATTGAGTGCTTGGTGTGTGATTCCAGCGTGGATCCCAATTGTGTGCGGGATGTTAGCCAGATCCATAAGAAGCGTCAGTGCAATGCCGCTTGCATAGAAGCCTTCCGACCACTCTTCAACGAGGAGACAGATGATCCCAGTTACGCTCTGGTGCGCAATTGTAACGATGATTTGGAGGAGGAGGATCGCACGAGCTGCGGCACCGAGGCCAACAAGCTTTGTGCCAGCTGCACTGATGCCATGTGCAACAAGGACGATCTGGTCGCCAAGCGACACAGCTGCCTCAGCTGTCGCGGCGAGGAATGCGACGATCCACAGCCAGAAAGTTGTGCCAACTATCGCGAGACGGACGAATGCTTCATTGAGTTCGATGAGATGCGTTCAGTTGTTGCCCATGGCTGCCTCAGTGAGTATAGTCACGAGCATATCCACTTGTTGCAGCGTTCCAAGCGATTGCTGACATGCAAGGATGATGATTGCAACACGAACGATTTGATCAAGGACCCACAGATCTGTGTCCTCTGCAGTTCACGCACAGATCGAAATTGTGCAGTCAATCCAAACGCGGTAATCAGCGAGACTAGCTGTATGATAACTGGTCTGCCCAAGTGCTATTCCCGTGTGCTGAAGACGGATGGCAGTACGGAACGTGGCTGCCTGTCCAGTCTTGAGGATGATGAGTTCGTGGGCTGCTTCGATGGCAGCGCCGAGGGATGTTCCTCCTGCGTGGGAGATCGCTGCAACAATAAAATCTATCCCACAGATCGTACTTCCTGTCACATTTGTAGCTCGGAGACCAATGCCAACTGCGAATCGACGCCGAGCAGTCTCTCCGTTTGCCCCATCTATGCTGAAAAGGATACCTGTGTGACGAACTTGAGGGGCGACATCACCCACAGAGGATGCTCCAGCTCGATCAGTTGTGAGCCCAACTCGCAGACCTGTGTCATCTGCCAGGGCAATGGCTGCAACGTTGCCGATTTGATGGCCAAGGCCGATGATAATCACGGCAAGTGGCAGGATCTGCCTTTGACCTGTCTTACCTGCACGGGTGATGGCTGTCTCCAGAGCGCCATCAGCTCCGAGCGCTGTGAGGCCAATAACGAACAGGATTGTATGACCGTATTCAGTGCGGACGGCGTCGTTACCGGTCGCGGCTGTCAGGATGCCATTGAACAGGATGCAACTCTCGGCAGCTACTGTGACAGCAATCCTGATAAGTGTCCCGTGTGCAAGTCTAACGACTGCAATTCGGCAACAGCAATCACGGAATACAACAGCTGCATCTACTGTGACTCCTTCAAGAGCACATCCTGCCTGTGGAACTCCACGAGCACCGCACACAAGCGTCGTCAATGCCGGGGTGAATGCATGACTGCACTCTATGGCATTGCCGAGTATGGCCTGGATCTGATACGCACCTGTCTGGATGACAAAGAGAAGGATGCACAATCCACCTGCTCTGCTGGCAGTGATGCCAATTGCTCCTCGTGCTCCGGAGATGCTTGCAATGTGCAGTCGCTGCCCACAGATCGTCTTAGTTGCTTCCACTGCGATGGCGCTGACTGTGAGGATCCCACGACGAAAGTGTGCGGAATTTACAAGCCAAGCGACAGTTGCTACCTGTGGGTGGACGAGAAGAACAGCATTAAGCAGTCGGGCTGCCTGAGCTCATTCCGCGGTCAGGATCTAGAGAGTGTGATCAAAACAAAACGAATTGCTGTATGCGAGGGCAACAATTGCAATGCGCCACAATTACCATCGCCGGTCAAGTGTGCAGTCTGTGATTCCCGCACAGATCCTAAGTGTGCCACAAATCCTTTGACAGTTAATCAATTCACGACCTGTACTGAGTTGCCGTATACACAATGTGTGACCAAATTAGAGAATGGTAAGTGCCATTTCCAGTATTAATCGATGCGATACTTAACAATCCCTTACTCTCCCAGATGGTTCAACAATTCGTGGTTGTCTTTATGATCTGCCACAGGCCGACTTTGCTGGCTGTCTGCTGGGCAATGACGAGAACTGCAAGCTGTGTGAAAAGTATGGATGTAATCGCGATGTAAGCTAAATGAGATGACTCCCAGCTAAGACCAACTGATCTAACCAAAACTTTCCAATTGCTCTTAGATCTTCCCTGCCGATCGGCAGCAGTGCTACACTTGCACCTCCGCAGACGACAGCAGCTGCGTGTCCAATCCAACTCAGGCTGTAGCCTGTGCCTTGCTGACCGATACGGAGACTTGCCAAACATCGTTGGAGCAGAATGTGACGATCCGTGGCTGCAGCAGCTCCGTCAATTGCAAAGCCAGTGACTATCTCAATTGTCGCAATTGCGTTGGCAGTAAGTGCAATTCAATTGATTTGGCCAATCGTGTGGATGATGGACAGCATGGTCTGTTCCAAGAGCTACCTTTGAAGTGTCACACGTGCGCCGGGGAGCATTGCCACAGTTCCTTGGGTCCGTCCGTAACCTGTACATTGAATGCTGAGCAGGATTGCAAAACGGTCTTTGAATTGGATGGCGTGACGGTGCGTCGTCGTGGATGTGCTGATGATGTGGATGACTATGAGGATCTCTACTGTCGCCAGAATCCCAAGCAATGCATTAAATGTAAATCGAACGAATGCAACGATGCTTGGAACTTGGAAGATCTTACCACCTGTGTCTTCTGCAACTCTGCAAAGGATAGCAAATGTATTACGTATCCGCAGAGCGCCGATCTGGACAGTCGCCAGTGTCAGGGCAAGTGTATGGTGGGACTGGTTGGCAGTGCTCTGTTGCGCAGTTGTCTAGACGACAAGGAACTCTTCGATCGTACTACATGCACCACCGATGAAAGTGGGACGAATTGCGCCACGTGCGAGAATAATAACTGCAACACATTTGCTTATCCAGCAGATCGTTTCAGCTGCCACGTTTGCAACGGCGCCGACGACTGCAGCTCGAGCCGTGCGGAATCCTGCCTGGCCTATGATAAGGATGACTCCTGCTTTGCCAAGTACAAGGATGGCGTTCTCGATATAATGGGTTGCGCGAGCGGTCAGAATAGCTCTGATCTGGATCAATGGCGCTCCGCGAATCTGTTGCACGAATGCAAGACTAAGGACTGCAACGAATTGAGTCGGTTGCCCTCGAGCGGCACCTGTGTTTCCTGTGACTCCAGAAAGACACCAGAGTGCGCCCAGTCGCCCACTGATGTGCTCACCGTGGAAACCTGCCACGCCCCATTGGCGGATTGTGTTACCCGTTTGGAGAGTGGTAGCACAATACGCGGCTGTCTGAATAGTTTGAATAGCAATGAGGGCACCGCCTGTGTGGCCAATGGCACCTGTGCCTCCTGTGCCGGTAGCAAATGCAACGTGAACGTTTTCCCTATTAATCGACGCAAGTGCCACATTTGCAATTCGGTTGCCAATTCCGATTGTGCCGAGAAGCCCAATCATCTGGCCATTTGCCCCATCTATGACGCTGATGACACCTGTGTGTCCAGCCGTGATGCTGATGGATACATTCAGCGGTCCTGCGGCAGTGGGCACCAATGTGAGATCGATGATGAGGATCATTGCCAAGTGTGTAAAACGGATGGTTGCAATACGGTCGTTTTCAATGGCTCTGCTGCGCTCAGTGGCATTGGCCTGATCCTGACTGTTGCTGTATCCCTGGTAACCAGTGGATGGCGTTTGTAGTGGCAATTGTTCGACCAATCACTTACTCGCCATAGATTATAGTTAAATAGATTGTACATAGTATATATTCTATACGAAAAACCATAAATTAAAACGAAAATATTTTAGAATCATGTAAAAATACTTGTGTTTTCTTTCGCTAGATTTACGTATCAACATGAAGCATGATCTCTTTTGAGCACAACAATTACATTTCTCCTTCTAAATACTTTGGCATAATTTCAATAGATAACTTTATTGGGTTGAGCATAGGACAACATTTTAAAATAATCGCCCAAATCTTTAATATTTTCGCTTGTTAGAAAAAGTTTGAGTATTATTTAAAATTACTACACTACTATTTTAATTGTTGTGGTTTTATTTATTACTACAATGAATTTAATGTTATATTCTATGGATATGGAATACGTATTAAGTATACATTAAATAATATCCCAGTTGAGATTGATAGCAATGACCTTATCTTTTCTTGTTAAGAAACACTTAAGGCCATTTAATCAGATTGTGAAATTGTTTTTTTCCGAATTTTAAAAAGTGATTCACAGAAAAAATAATAATTCAAATAAATTCTACCATAAATATGTTCATAATTGGATGGATTGATTAAGACATATTTGATATTTTTTAAATTTATTGTCCAACCTTAATCGCACCACTCCCACGTGGGGCGATTTTGAAATAAATGTTGGATACGCACAATAAAACATGTAATTTTTATACCCTGAACCCATTAAAAATGGGAAAAAAGGGTATAATGGTTTTGTGCAAATGTATGTAACAGGCAGAAGGAAGCATCTCCGACCCCATAAAGTATATATATTCTTGATCAGGATCAATAGCCGAGTCGATCTAGCCCTGTCCGTCTGTCTGTCCGTCTGTCCGTCTGTCCGTCTGTCCGTCTGTCCGTCTGTATGAACACGCGGATCTCAGAGACTATAAGAGCTAGAGACTTCAAATTTGGAATATAAGATCTCGTATACCAGGCGCAGATCAAGTTCGCGTTATTTTTTCGATAACTGCCTCAGTTTCTGAATTATCGATACATTTAGATTTCTGATAGCAGTAAATTGCAGATATCTCTCACAATTTAATGGATACAGTCACCAATTTTGGTTGGTAGGTTGTTGGTGAGGTCCTTGAAAAATCGGCATGTGCCACGCCCACTTCCGACGCCCCCATCACCCCCGACCCAAAAATTTTCAAATGGCTATATCTTCCGCAGTTTTTGAGTAGGGAACGTCAAATTTTGTAGTTATATTACTGATAGTTGCCTTTAAGAACCGATAACAAATTTGTGGTGCCACGCCCACACCTGCGCCTATAATCGACAATTCCGATTGTAAATCGATAACTCCGTATATCTCCGAAAACTTTAAAGATAGAGTAACCAAACTTGGAAGGTAATTTGCTGGTAACCTCCTCCGAAGATTGGCATACCAATTTTTTGACCACGCCCACATCCGCCGCCCCCAGGAACATCGTCCCTAGAAATTTAAAATGCGCATATCTGCCGTAATTTGAAAGCTAGAGTCGCAAAATTTTGCAGGTATGTTACTGGTAACTCCCCCAAAGACCGATAAAAAAATTGGATGGCCACGCCCACTCCACCTACCTAAACCGATACACCTGTTGGTGTAAATCGATAAAGCCAAATATCTCGCGCAATTTGAAAACTTAAGTCACCAAATTTTAAAGGTATATTGCTAGTAACACCCTTCATAAATGTGTAAAAAAAATTTTGGACCACGCCCACTCCCGCCCACAAAAAACGATAAATGCCTGTATCTCCCGCAATTTAAGAGCTACAGTTACCAAACTTAGAAGATATATTACTAAGATCGAAATCCAAAATATTTTGGGCCACGCCCACTCCCGCCCACAAAAAACGATAAATGCCTGTATCTCCCGCAATTCAAGAGCTACAGTTACCAAACTTAGAAGGTATATTACTAAGATCAGGCCACGCCCACTCCAGCCCCCAAAAACGATAAACCTATAATGCATTTAAAGCTTGGTTCAGGGTATATGGTAGTCGAGCTCACTCGACTACAGCCTTCTTACTTGTTGTGAATAAAAAAAGTGTGGACAAATTAAAATCTCCGAAATAATAATGATAATGCACATACAATTGTCAACCAAATGGATGAAGAAGTACCTAAGGCTGCATGCAATTCAAGGACTTTCATATAACACAGCAAAATTTAATATAATTTTTATTATGTGATTAGATTGGCACAACAATTTTAAGATTTATTTCTTATTTCATAAGAAAATGATTAAATCAAAAAAGACATACCACAATTTACTTTATAATCTTACTGATTTATACTATAGATATATAGTTATCAATTACTATAAATAAAAAGAACCGCAAACCCGACCACCAAGTTAGTTTCCAATTGATCATGAGGGTGGCCACAGTACGAGTAGCTCTGCTACTTCTTGTATTATATACTAATAGTCCTAGCGGTACGTCAAAAATAAAGTGATTATCAAAAATATCGTAATTTAACAACATTATATTCTAACTATTCTATTCTAACATTCGAGTTTTGTGAGGATTCTATTTGTGCATTTTTAAAACCCTGGATATTACAGGATTAACAACAATTAAATAATAAAAAAAGGACAGTAAAAATAAATAAATATTTAAAAAAAACAATATTATTTGGATAAATAAACAATACGTCCTTTAACAAACTATTTGATCGAGCTTGGTTAATGTGAATAATATTTCCTAATAGCAAATTGTTTGAAGTTTCAACTACTTGTAAAGATGCAACTCATTTATCTAAACTTTGTATTATCCTTCCACAGATGCACAGGAAGAGGTGGGCAACAAATGCGTCGTCTGTTCCTCCTTGGATGATGCTAATTGCGCTGCTAATCCCAGCAAGATCGTCCAGTTCGAGAATTGCACGCATCTAACAAATACTGCCTGCATGACGCGTATAGATTCGGGTAAGTCTTATCTAATCGGTATATATGTAATACAGTATATATTTGAATATACATATGTATAAATACAAGACAATATAAAAGTAAATAAATACATAAAATATAATATATATAAATACTTACATAAAGTGCATATTTCAATACTTTTGTTTTTGACATTTTGAAGATGGATCTACACAGCGCGGTTGTCTGAGCAACTTGGAAACAAAACCACTCAATGCATGCATGAACGGTGAGGGCAACTGTGAGATTTGTGAAGGCTCATTGTGCAACAAGGAGATCTATCCGGCTGATCGTCGTCGCTGCCAACGCTGTAACTCCAAGGATGATCCCAACTGTGGCTCATCGCCTGACGCCTCCGGAATTTGTCCACGCTACGATAACAGCACGGGTTGCAGCGTCAAGCTGGTGAATGGTGCCACATATCGTGGCTGCGAGACCGAATTCGTGTGCGATCCTGCGGATAAACAATACTGCCGCTCCTGCAGCGGTGACAATTGCAACGTTGTCGATCTGGATATCTGGAATATTGGCTATCCGGGCAAATGGGTGACCCCACCAATTAATTGCTATACCTGCGAAGGTGCCGACTGTCAAGGCTCCAGCTTAGGTTCCCTGCAAAAGTGCTCCAACAACAATGACCAGAATTGTGCCACAGTCTTTGCGAGCAATGGATCCGTGATCCTGCGCGGCTGCACTGATCAGCTGTACGCCGATGCTGAACTAACCCAATACTGCGATGAGACTCCAGGCAGTTGCAAGCAGTGCAAATCGACTGGATGTAACAATGCCAGGCAGCTGGATGCCTACGTGGACTGTGTCCTTTGCGATGGTTTGGATCAGGCTGCCTGTGTTCGCAGTGTTGCCAACATTACACGTAAAGTATCCTGTCACGGCAGCTGCTTCACCGGACTTTATGCACGCTCCAACGAGGAGCTGGACTCACCACTCGAGATGGCACGTGGCTGTGCCGATGACCTGGAGTATGATGATCGTCTCGCTTGTGAGGACGGCAAATTGGAAAACTGTGTTGCATGCAGTGGAGCTAGTTGCAATAAGCACGAAGTGCCCGAGAAACGTCTCAGCTGCAACTACTGTGACGATGAGAAATGCGACAAAATTAGCTCCCAGACTTGTGTCTCATATCACAGCAGCGATCAGTGCTATATCTATGTGGGCGATCTCAAAATCGAGAGCATGGGCTGTGCCAGTGATCTGGAGCCGTCTTTCCTCCAATTGAATCGTCGGGACTTGTATCTCTGCAGTGGCAAGGGCTGCAATACTAAGGATGTCCTTAATCTTCGTGGTAACTTCTGTGTCTATTGCAACTCCCGAATCCAACCCAACTGTATTCATGGCAATGTAATAAATTACCCCTTGTGTCACCATTTCTTACATCCGGAGTGCTACACTCACATCGATGATGGTAAGTGATATTCGCTTGTTCGATATAGAAAATGAGACATCCTGTTCACAATTCTTGTAGTTTGTATGTCTACAAGTTTTATTTAGGACAGGCCAACCTCATTTTCAATCAAAAATATTCTATACTACAAACTTGTTGAACTTTCGAGTAATGACAAACTTCTTATAATTATATTTTGTATTTTTATATTTGCACATCTAATTCCAAACGTATTCTTCTAACTGCCAATAGATGGTGTTGTACACCGTGGCTGTTTGATGGACAAAGATGACGAACTCTTTGATGATTGCACCAGCGGCAATAGCACCACTTGCGAGATATGCTCAGGAGACTTTTGCAACGAAGAAGTGTATCCCGCTGACTGGCAGAGCTGTTTGCGCTGCGACTCCGAGACTGATGAGGACTGCGAGAAGAGCCCGGAAAACTATGCCAAATACTGTGGCATTTACGAATCCGGCGATAGCTGTGTGACTAGCTTGGAAAACGGGCGCACTCGTCGTGGCTGCCAGTCTGAGATTAACTGTGATGCCAGTCAAGAGGGCAATTGTCGCATCTGCAAGGATAATAATTGCAACACAGTCAACTTAGCTGGTACGGACTAATAGTGCAGCTATCTACATCCATTGGGAGGCCGATGCAGACAGCTCTCCGCAATTCGAATGGTTGCAGCAATAGCAATAGTTAACTCTGACTGCGCGCCAACGAAGTATCTTAATTTTTAAAACTACTGTTGAAAATATCAATAAAAGATAAATGAATTTATGACAAAAAAAAAGAGATTGTTTTTCCGAAAACGATTATCGCAATTTTTGAGAATTTCTTTTTATCTGCTCCTAACTGTTGCTACAGAGGCTTATACAATCAAATTAAAGTATTTGGTTGAATTGAGACAGAAAACTTTTAAACATAATGTGGCTATTTGGAGTGATACGAATCACTGAAAACTTTTATATTTTCGTGGTCATAATTGTTTGAAATTAAGTTTTATTTGAAATTTGTTTTGAGCGAGCTACTTATTTCTACAAACCTTTTTTTTTATTTTTGTGGTAAATTTATTAAGTCTAAATGAATATTACGATACCAAAGTTTTGTGCATATGAAGATTTTCGGACTATATTTTTGACTTATTTTCCGACCCAAAATCACGTTTTCGACTTTGAATATACGATTGATCTAGAGGCCAAACTATGATTAAAACGCCCTTCCTTTTGAAAATCCGTTGAGTTTTGACGAAGTTATGGCATTTTGAAGGTTCGACCTATGCTCATATGCCGTTATGCCGATTTTCGGATTATAATTTGGACTTATGTTCCGACCCAAAATCACGTTTTCAACTTTAAATGTACGATTGATCTAGAGGCCAAACTATGATTAAAACGCCTTTGCTTTTGAAAATGCGTCGAGTTTTGACGAAGTTATGGCATTTTGAAGGTTCGACCTATGCCGATATGCCGATTTTCTGACTATAATTTTGACTTATGTTCCGACCCAAAATCACGTTTTCAACTTTGAATGTACGATTGATCTAGAGGCCAAATAATGATTAAAACGCTCTTTCTTTTGAAAATGCGTTGAGTTTTGACGAAGTTATGGCATTTTGAAGGTTCAAACTATAAGAGTATTTCGATGTCAGTTACGCACGACTGAAACGCGATCTCTTGTTTTTATTGCTTGTGTGTTTACAAACTTCTGAAGTATGGACTACAAGTTTAAGGTCATAAAATACGCATAAGGTATACATTGTATAATATTGCTTGACAAAGCAATACCCCATACCCACGATCCACACGCGCCACATAGTAACAACCTTATCTTTTGTTGTTAAAATACGCTTGTCAGATTGTGAGATTGCACATTAGCGATTTATATAAAGGGTTTCACAGAAACATGATTAAATCAAATAAGTTATTCCATAAATATCATGGAATCATTGAAGTGTTTCACACATAAATTAAAAATAAAATAAATAATAAAATAAAAGCAATACTGAATATGTAATCCTTATTTAAATGAAAATTCAAAATATACAAGGCAATGCTTATATTTTGCTTATACATTAAAATATCTAGAACAAATAATTAAATGATCCGGCCGAAAACTTATTATTTACATTGTCGCTGGAGAGTTCATTTGAATGCTTTAATCGGCTTTGATGATGGCCTAAACTGACCGCAAGCAATTCAAGAATGAGTCTCAGAGCACAGCAAAATTTCATGTGACTCATGCTCAAATGCAATATATCATTGGCATCTATATCCCATCGCAATATTTCCAAACTCTGTTTTTTTATTTTTATTTTGTAATTCGGTATTAAATTGCCGTCCACTAAATTGCCAGCTATAAATCTAAGCGTAATCGCTTGTGGTCATGTCCAGCAATTAAAAGCAAATCAAATGGGAAAGGCGACAAGATTTTGCCTTTGTAGTTGCTCCTTTCAATGGAGTTGCTATATGTTCATAAAGAGCCGCAAGTTGACCACAAACATTATCAGTTGTAGCTTATCGTGAAGGTAATAGACAATGACAAATTAAACCAAACTGTGGTTGTTTTTATATGGTCTTTTAATAGGAACTTAACTATTCTATACTTTGATATCCACCTAAAGTTCAGTTTGCTTATTGTCCAAGCTTATTTTGAGGCTAATTTTGTTTTGCATTTTATTGCTAATGGTTGCTTTTGGCAATCTCTTCACAAGACATCATCAAATTAGCAAATGGTTGTGAAGAATACGGCTCCTAGTAGACTGTAGGTCGCCTATCCTGCTTATAAACAGATAAGAAATAGTAAATTCCAGAAAAAACAACAATTTGTTCAAAGATAATATGCTCTTCGCTTTACATAAACAAGTCACATGGAAACCGTTTCAAATATTCAACTTTGTAGGTATTGATTAAAATCAATATTCACCAATTAAGCAAATAATTTTGATAACAAAACATTGACTATTCTCATATTAATTTTTTGGCCAATAAAAAACTTCTCTAAACGACTCCCAGACTTGATCGATTACTGAACAACAGTTAGTGATCACTCAGCCAACTTTATGTTTATGCCATGGTTTTTACTGTTGTTGTAATCGCAATCACAATTGATATATTTTCATGTGGACGTCACAACATACCCCGCTCCTTGACCAGGCTATGGCTATGTTGCAACCAGTTGCAGTTGCTGACAGCGACAGCCACATTTAAAACCTATTAGTCCACCAACTGCCGGCAGCTGCCAAATGGGAAACCGGCAACTAGCAACTGGCAACTGGTAACTGGCGACTCCAGCTGCAGAGTCTATTTCTGTTTTCGGTTCATGTTTGCGCCATAGAGCAAACAAATTTATTAAAGCCAAAACTGGACCGCATCCTCCGCAAATGTATCATGTGCAACAAATAAATTATTTTCAGCTCTATCATTTGATTAAAATGTTTAAGTGCCAGGCCAATGGAAAATGAATTGCACCAATGGCGTTCGTTGACGGCCACCAGACAGACCAATGTGTTGCATGCAACAATTGTTGGCAACATCAAATAAGAACTGCTATATCTGGCATTCAAATATACAACTTGTTCTTTATGCAAACTTTCGCTCAAAATACATATATATTTACACTCTAGGACACAGATCGATGTAGGTGAGCAACAGTCAAATATAAGTTTTTATTTGAGCAAAAATTGTAAGAAAACCCAAGTTTATCGGCAACAGAATTTTTACGAATTGTAGTTCTCGATATTTTATACAGAACCCTTGTTCTGCACCTTGCGCAGGCCAACCTTCTTGGCTGGCTTGAGAACGAAGAACGAACACATCAAGGTGTCATCGACAGACATCATTGCCCCGGCATTATCAAACTCTCCACAATAGTTGGGTGCCGAAAATATTGTGATTAGCTGGCGTTTGGCAAAGAACTCGTAGCCATCCTCAACGACCTGGTGGGCGCGACAGATCAGATCGAATTTGAAGCGATGGATAAACTTGCCGACCGTATCCGGACCGAAGGTGACACTCACACCACGATCATTATCACTCCAGCCAAGGACTTTGGGATCCGGATCAGCCCATAACAGATCGCAGAGCAGACCCTTGTCGGGCACCTCGCATGGACGCATCAGCTTATTAATTTGCGACATATTGTTCAGCTCCGGGCTGAGTCCACCATGGCAACAAAATATTTTGGTATCCACAATCGCTGCGACTGGCATGCAATTGTAGCAATCGACAAAGGTGCGCCACAATTTGATAGTATAACGGCGCTTGCACTCGTCGTAGAAACCATAGATGCGATTGATGCCAGCGCTCTCGTGATTGCCGCGGAGCACAAAAAAGTTTTGTGGAAACTTGATTTTGTAGGCCAGCAGGAGGCAGAGCGTCTCAATCGATTGCTTGCCCCGATCCACATAATCGCCCAGGAAAAGATAATTAGAGGCGGGCGGGTAACCTCCATAATCGAACATTCGCAACAAATCCGTAAACTGTCCATGCAAATCCCCACAGATCTTTATTGGAGCCGATAGCTCCAGCAGCATAGGTTGCCCCAAAAAGATATCCCGACATCGCACGCACAGCGATCGTATATCCGATTCAGTGAGATGCAGCTGCTTCACCCGCCGTACCTCGATGATGCTCAGTATGATCTGATCGATGCTGGTTGGATCGCTGACCAACGAAAGACGTGGCAGCTGTGGCAGAGACATTCTGGAACTCCTCCTCCCCAACGATCTTTACCCTTTACTCGCACGCAACTTAAACAGAGAATTTAAGCTGTTAGCAAGAATCAAATGATACGAAATATACAAAATACTTAGTTCCATATATATATGTGTTTATCAGATTTATGTTTTGTTTGTATTTTATTTGTGTTGACAGCTTGTGCCCGTTTGCCAATTGATTCAAGTTGATTTTGTATTAGACTCCGATGGTGGATTCATTTAACTTCTGCCAGTTTCACTTTGCGTTTGTCCGTTGGACGCAGTATATCGAACGAGATCATCAAATCCTTGTCAACACCCATCGAGGCACCAGCATTGTCATACAAGCCACAGTAGTTAGGTGCGGAGAAGATGGTTACCAGCTGGCGTTTCGCGAAGAACTCGTAACCATCCTCCACCACCTGATGGGCGCGACAAATCAGATCAAAGTCATGTTTGCGTAGAAATTTCTGAATTACATCGCGCCCAAAAAGGAAGCTAACACCTCGATCGCTGGGCGAATAACCGAATCCAATCCGATCCGGGTCACTCCACAGCAGGTCACACAACAGGCCGCTATCGGGCACATCGGTGGGTCGGGGCAGCGCAGCAATATCACTCAATTCATTCAACTTCTGACTGAGTCCGCCATGGCAGCAGAAGATGCGATCGGAGACAATCGCTGCCACTGGCATGCAATTGTAGCAATCGACAAACGTCTTCCACAGCTTGATTGTGTAGCGTCGCTTGCACTCATCGAAGAAACCGTAAACCTGATTTATCGTCTGCGACTCGTGGTTGCCCCTCAGCAAATAAACATGCGTCGGATATTTGATCTTTAGCGCCAACAAAAACGATATCGTCTCCACGGAGTTCTTGCCCCGATCCACGTAATCGCCCAAAAACAAATAACGGACTTCAGGCGGATAGCCGCAGTGTTCCATTATCCGCAGCAGATCGCCAAACTGACCATGAATGTCGCCAACAATGCGAAACGGTGCTTCCAAACTTAGCAGCATAGGCTCATCGAGAAAGATCTGGCGCGCAAAGTGGCACAAGTTGAATAGGTCCTGCTCGAAGAGCGCCACCCGCTGCTGCTTCGTCTTTCGGAATGCCTGCAGCTTGCCGATGATATCGTTTAAGGCTAATTTTGTTTGTGATAAATTTGAGGATCTGATCGAGTTGACCTCATCGGCGTTTTCAATCACAGGTGCATCGCCAACTTCCTTTTGCAATTTTTCTTCATTTTGATAAATAAGCGGTCGCTTCTTAAATCGGCTAAGTTTTGTGTACATGTATATTTTCTTTATTTTTTTATTTATTTTTAGTTTTGTATGTTTTTTGTTTGTGATTTTTTGTATAACATATTTCACAAAGATGACAAACTTACTGGGAACAACAAAGCAAAACTCGAGCAAGAGAACTCTTAAAAAATATGAAATGAGTTTTACAAGGGATTCAAGCCTTCGTACAATGCTAAAATCGCTTATAATCAAAACATACTTTTAATCATATTTTTATTGCAGATCCAGATTTGTTACCGAATAAAATAAATAGCATCTAATTGTGATTTTCGTGGCTCTGCAGCGCTTGCACCCTTCGAAATATGATTTATTTATTTTTGGTATTCGCTGACTCTGGATTGTTAAGTTTGCAATTCAAATCGATGGATCGTGTTTTCGGTTTCATTATAACCAACGAAATGGTGAGGAGTTTATCAACACACATCATGGCGCCGGCATTGTCATATTCCCCACAGTAGTTCACTGCCGAGAAGATTGTGATTAGTTGGCGCTTGGCAAAGAACTCGTAGCCATCCTCAACAACCTGATGGGCGCGACAGATCAGATCGAATTTGAAGCGATGGATAAATTGTTGGACAATTTCGGTGCCAAAGGTGAAGCTGACACCTCGTGAGTTTTTGCCCCATCTAGTAACGGTCGGGTCTGGATCGGACCAAAGCAAATCACAGAGTAAACCATTTGATTTAATATCACATGGACGCGGCAAATTGCGTATTTCATCCATTTCGTGCAGCAACGGACTCAGACCACCATGACAACAAAATATTCGCCCACCAATAATGGCTGCAACTGGCATGCAACTGTAGGTGTCCACAAAGCATCTCCAGAGGCGTACAGTGAAACGTCGCTTGCATTCGTCAAAGAATCCGTACATCTGATTAATGTTAGCCGACTCATGATTCCCACGCAGTAAATAAATGCATTCCGGAAATTTGACTTTATAAGCCAGTAATAGTGTTAGCGTTTCCACTGAATACTTGCCACGATCCACATAGTCCCCCAGAAAAAGATAATTCGTTTTCGGCGGATATCCTGTCGAATCAAAGTACCGCAGCATATCACCAAACTGACCGTGTATGTCACCCACGACATTCACCGGTGCCTCCACCTCCAGCAACATGGGATCATCTTTTAAAACCTTACGCGCCTCATAGAGGAGCTTAAAAATGTCTACCTCCGGTACAGTGATGCGTTTATCCGACTTCCAGGCCAATAGCGTGTTGATCATTTCGTCCAGATGTTTTTCTAACATTTTCCTAATTGGAATTTAATATAACCTATAGCGTGTATTGTTGTTTTTCGAAAAGAAAAAAATTAATAAAATAGAACTGACAAGACAAGAAAAAAATATATTATGATAATTAATCTGACAATAAACTCAAATTCTTAAACTTCAACTGCTTATGAAAATATTTGTTGAGTTTAGCTAAAGTTATGGAAGTGGAAAGTTTTGATTCATCACTAGGAGTGTGCTTGCCGTGCTGCAACTTCAAATTTCTCTACTCTTTAAGACTTGTGTCACCATCGAGGGTGCCAATGTTGCAACGTAATCCTCCTCCTCAGGGGGGCAATGGCCGGAGCCGGAGTCGAAGCGATGTCAGCTCATCGTCTGAGGTGCGTACGTGT
Organism: Drosophila kambysellisi; assembly: GCA_035042185.1. Lineage (NCBI taxonomy): Eukaryota > Metazoa > Arthropoda > Insecta > Diptera > Drosophilidae > Drosophila > Drosophila kambysellisi. The sequence goes on from JAWNLS010001251.1 coordinate 10,709,247, forward strand.
CTTGTCGCTTATTAGTTTGTGCTGGACACGGTTGGTTTCCAAAGGAAATTAAAATAATTCAAGCATAAAATTCAATTTCATTTTTGCAGCTGCAAAAAGTTAATGAATGACAAAAATAAAAAACTTACTTTATGAACATGCATCATAAAAAGAAAATATTTCCCGGATAACTTGTGAGATGTTTAGATTTTGTTTAAGAACTTGTTTTTTTTTTAATTATCCCAAAATTAGTACTATATAAATTTATAAGAAGAAATAGCAATTTAAAACTGCAAGTGTCGAATATGAACTTGTGTACATTTCAGTTCAGACCACAGCTCTATTATGTCCAATTAAAAAAATGAATGTACTCGTAAATAAACTTTTTATTTGTTATGTTCTATTTACTTTATTCTCCGCAAATCCAATCCCATCAGTTTTTGCCAGTTAAGCAAATTTAATCCCTTACGGAACAAAAGGACAGCTGGCACAAAACTAAATCCAGACAATTGAATTTGTTGTGGCGATGTTTTATATAAAAACCGTCCAGCTGTAGTTTCACGATATACTTCCAATGCATATATAAACATATATATTTATATACACACGTATGTATATTTTTTCCACATTTCTCACTGTGTGGTATTATTTAAATTGAATTTGCAAATTAAGTTTATTGTGTTACAGCGCACAGAAATTTATATTCTATGTGCGATTATTGTTTGGCTTTATTTTTATTTGTTTATTTTTTTCAGCCATTTTTTTAACGGCGAGCGAGATTCGCTGGGCTTATATGATATTTATTTATGGCCAGCAACTTGTTTGCTGTGACTGCTTTGCCCTGGAGGAGGAGGAGCATTTCAGGTCTAGGGATTCTGTATGGGTACATATTTTATTGTATTGACTGCGCTTCAATAGGAACAATTGAGCAATTGATTTGCATGCATACAAATTTGTAACTGGGGTTTAGGATGAATGATTTATGGGAACGCGTTTTGCATTTTTCGCGATTTTCTTCAATAAATTTACTGTTGACAAATGATCGACAAGCCATAAGCTTTAATAATAATAGAAATCATCTTTGTCAAGTAATTGAGACGTAGAAAGAATTTCGATTAAGGGGCAATTACAAATATTCTTTTCTTATTTGTGGCAACACGATTTATCTAAAATGAATTTAGAAAATATATCTACTATATTTTAATAACTCTTGGCAAACAATGGACACTAGCAATTGCATAAGCTTCCAATAGGCAAAGCATTCCCTGCCAAATGTTGCACGCTCCAATAACCGCTCTACGCTAGTTTTAGCCAAAACTTACATTAAATAGTTTATTTTTGTATGCAACTGCATATCCGGAAAATATCAGGCTTACGCTAGTTTTAGCCAAAACTTACATTAAATGGTTTATTTTTGTATGCAACTGCATATCCGGAAAATATCAGGCTTACGCACTGTCGTGCATTGCACCCAATTTGAATTTACTTGGCAAACCGTTAACAATTTTGGCGCAGCGTCTAGTTGGCACCACTTGGTCAGCCAAACTCCAGTTAAAAAAAAAAAAATAGAATAAAATAAAATATATTTATGTATATATGTATACAAATAAATTAAAAATCATATAAAAGCGGACAACGCAATGCAGATCGCGTTTTGTTGGCGCCAGGGTTGCCGCCATAGCGACGCCTAAAAAAGACGAACAAACCCTGCCGCATCATATTTACCATTAAATTCACTTTGTTCAGTCTTGATTTTGGCGTGTTGCACAAATAAATAGAAATGGCAATATAGAGAGAGCGAGAGAGAAAGAGTACGATAGATAAATGTGTATGGGAATTGGAATGCATGACTGGTGCAAAAAATTGTGCAACTCTTACAAAATTTGTTCATGTAAATCTCTGTGAAATGGTATGACCCGGTAAAAATGTTCAACGGTCAGCATAAAAATGTAACACTGGCAGTGAATATAAATAATGGCAAGTGTTAGAAGGACAAAATGTGTGTTAGCCGGCGCTTTAAAGAGTCGTAAAAATGTGAGCTGACAGGCGACTCTGGGGAGCATTGAATAAGTTCGCAAAGGAGTTGAGAATAACTTGACGGAGAACCGTCTAAAGACCAGACAAGGGTTGGTTTGGATTTGGAATCAGCTTTAAAGTTCTGGCTTGGATTTAACTGTCCGAAACACTTATAATTTGAGTAATTAAAATTCTATGCAGAAATGGCAAACCTTGCCACGTCTAATTTATTGCTAACCAGCACCTTGTGCAATGCAGTCACGTAAAGTGTTTCAGCTTCAGGTTCCAGTCCAGATGTCGCCGGTTCGCTAAAGTACAGTGAATACGTATCGCGTTGAACAGCTGGCTGCAACTGACCAACCAATCAGCGAACCAACAGCAGTGCCAAACTGTGCCCACGTAAATAAGACATAACTATTTAAAACTGAATATTAACCTGAACCACCTCCGCCGACTGCACATTGAGTTCATTCGGGTGGTCCCGTAGTTATCACGCACGTAACACTGCACCAGCTGGCGGAGCAAATATTTGGCAAGTGACGCCTGCACGGCCTGCACGGAGTTGGGGACCAGGTAATTAGCATTGAAGTCCAGTGCATATAATTTTAATTAAATGCAAACCACGTCCGTGGCGGTCAGTGAAATGCATTTGGCAAACCAAAAAGCTGGGAGACTAAGCGCTTTATTTATGGCGTAAAACGATAACGATTATATGACATTATAACTAACAGTAATGAGCAAGGACTATTTGTGTTAATGCTTAGAAATAGGCAAACATCTACTGCGACTAAGACGACAATTTATTGGCGAATGTAGTACAAACAACCCTCAACTAAGTCAGTCGGTCAGCTGGTCAACTGGTGAGCATCCCTCAGTGGACCCAAGTTAGGGGTAAACGATGCTGACACAAACACAGCACTTGGACATCGACGGGTGCCAATTTTCTGTTGATTACGGCAACAACAGTTTTTTGTTGATTTGCTGTTGTTGTTGTTTGTTGTTGTGTGTACTTGCCACCCTCTGTTGAGTTCATGTTGGGATTGGGGCGGGTTTGGGGTGATGAGGTTCATGACAAGGGTCAAACGAAAGTTTTACGAGCACTCGCCGGCATTTAAACTAACGCCAAACTGTTCCACTGAAAGCTGTTTAATGTATTGTTTTTGTTGTTGTTGTTGTTGTTGCTGTTAGGTTTCATTTTATTTATTTTAAGTTTAATTCGTTTGGTTGCAGAAAAGGAAATTGGTTTAAGTGGAACGGACGAAAGCAGAAGAAACAGGAATCTTTCTCCCGCTTACACACTAAAGGAGATTTATTTGCTGAAAGTTAAACACCTGATGGGGATAGAAAAAGTGTAAAGAGTCAATGAAAGTTGAAGCTACTGCGACTGACAGCACCGATATGGGTTTTAGATAGAGGAATGGGTTTCATTTCACTATAATGGTTAAGCTGGGTACCTAAGTAAGTTTTGTGACAGTGTTGGGGCGATTGTCTCTAACGATGACCATTCACAATTTAATGAAAATTGCCAGCATTCCGAGTATTTAAAGCATCGCATAGAACTGAATCAGTGCACAAACAGAAGTCATATTATAAATCTTCAAATATCTGACAGGGTCTGCATGTAGTTTGTCTGCCCGCAGACACTCATGGTTCCGTAACGTGCAGCTTTGCTGCTGCCAAAAAAGCATACATCAATTTTGGGACATTCGTCAGCGATGCCACAAAACTATCATGGTCAAATATGGGCAAAGAGATTTGCCACCCCAATTGCACAGTTGCTGTTTGCATATAGTCGCGATATTTTGAACGCACTCGTTTTGGGGGCACTGTCAGACATGGCAAGGAATTTGAAAGTGATGTCTGCCAGAACGAAATTGTCAAAACAATTAATCATTGATGAAGAAAATGTACATGCAACAGCCAGCTTCACCAACAAAAACAACAACTACAACCGTGACAGGAACAACAGCAACAGTCGCCTGACTGCATTTTGCATATTTGCGCCAAATGTCATTAGTATGCCTGTTGGCTGACAGTTGTCCATTTGTCTTATGCTATTTAGCCAAATGCGCTGCATTGCATTCCACTCGAGGCCTTAATGCATTTTGTATTAACAAAATGCCAAATAATTGTTTTAACTAGTCCGATTGGCATCCAAGTAGCAGCAGCTAGAAAACTGTAATTGCATTTCACCAACAGCAGGTGTAATCAACAATATAATCTGGCTCAAAGCCAGATCATTTAATTAGGGCAACTTTGTCATTGGCAATGAAATAACTTACTGATTTGCTTAGTTGTCTTCAATCAATTCTAAACTGCATTATGTTTAAAACGATATCTATATGTGAAAACTAATAGTTTGGGTTACAGTTAAATTTAATTGTATAGTTTCTCTTAGATTTTATTAACACATCCGTTCTTAGAGACTGCCCGAAACATAATTTAGCTTTCCATAATTTATTCGACATTTGAGTGCCTTAAACACTAGAACAGCACGCTCCTCTAATAGTTGTGCTTGTAAAGAAAAAAATGAACGGCGCTTCAAAGTTCGCCCAATCAAAAACGTTGTTCCAATTAGCCACGATTGGAAGAGCCAAGACTCCAGAGCCACGAGCATTACACGTTTAGCCACTTTAAGCGCTTGTTGACGACAATAAAAGTCGAAATCGAGGGAAAAATACAGCTTCAGCTCCTAAAGCGCATCAGTTCAGATGCGTGGAAAATAAATTAAGAGAGAGAGAGAGAGGGAGATAAAAAAAAAGAGAGAAAGAGAGGGGGAGGTAAACGGAAACTGAAACATTCTGGACCACATCAAATTGATTTTTTTTTTATTTTGTTCAAACATATTTAACTCCGGTAACTGCCCATCTATTTATCGATTGTCACGCAGAGCAGAAAGCGAAAACAGAGCATAAAAAACGGATTCAATGTGGGGCGACAGGTGATTGGAATTTCATTGGGTTTTGTCCAGTCGTGCCCTTTGCTATCCGATTGTGGAAGCGTTTTATGACTCATAAAGACTCATTATATCTATAGAAATTATATCGTTAATAGAGTAACAAACTTACTCTTTTTTAGCTATCAACATTGCCATAAAATTTTTAATGGTGGCATATTTAATTGGCACAAAATTAAATAATAAAACACAAGATGATCAGTAAAAAAACGTGGTCATTATTAGCATAACTAGGTGACTGTGGGAAAATAAGTTATACAAATGGGCTTTACAACTTATTTTATGTTTATATATTTAACACGCAACCTGATTGTTGTTATTTAATAAATGAAAAACTTCAAAAGTCACGCACTTAAACAAATTAATAATCAATGCAATATAACATGTATAAAAAAAGTAACTTCACATTCTTGTTCATTTTGTTGGCTTGGATATTTTATTAAATAATTTATTTACTGCCTTTCAACCAGTTAAAAAAAAAATCTGATTTCCTATGAAAATGCAATCAGCAAAAGTCGCCAGTACAAAAAGGGAAAACAAAGTGAAACCAAAATCAAACCATAGAGCGAAACAATGTTGCTGAATCGCAAACCGGTTAAAAGGCGAAAAGTTCAAACCGCAATTAATTAAATCCGCTGTTAATTTTATTGTCGGCGGAAGTGGCATAGCGTAAATGAATTTATTGTCATTGTTGGCCATGAAAAAAAACTTGTCATCTTGCAGGAATAAATGTATTGTATTTTAAAGCGAGTGAGAAAGCGATAACATTTATTACGCTTCGTAAATTCATTTGCAACAGTCTGTGAAATGCTGAGAAACAAACAAATTAAAAAATTAAATGGTAAAAATAAAATAAATAATTTAAGTTTTTATAAGATCATTTATTATTTTCAATATTTGATTAACAGCTGCATTTAGCGATTTTATTCGAATTTCGTCTAACACCATTTTTTTTTAAATCTTATGTTTTGGTCCGCATCGATTTCACAGTGTAATTAATCTATTATATTGCTTGCGTGAGGCACTCTCGTTGCATGCTACTTCCACTTCAGAGTTGCATGCAAATTATTGCAAGTTGTATCCTCCAGCTGCAAGTACAACTCATAATCGACAGAAATCGCGTGTTGCCCCTCAAAACTCAACTTACAACGAGCCCCACAAGTTTTGTTGCTGCAATTCAAAACTTTTCGACGGCTTTCTGGACTCAGCGGCAAGTTTTTGAGGCATGACCGGGTAGAGTCTTGCGCGTTGCACGCCAAGCAAAGTTTCAGTCTATTCTTTGACCTTCATGATAGTTTTACCATGCCCCAACTCCATAGAGCACCATCATTACGAAGCTTGTTGAAATGGCTACATGAGCTCGAAGCGCCTTGCGTGCGCTTTTGTTGCATTGCAATTCTTTTTTTTTCGTTGCAGGTGTGGAAATTCTTTTTCAAGGCATTCATGTCTTTTGGTTGGCCCAGGTATGTATCACTTTTCAGCATTGCATTTCTGTTCTATTTATTAAGATCGACATGAAAATTGTATTTTTTTTTTTACTATTGCTGACCACGCTCCGAATACGAATCCTTTAGGCAACCGCACACCTTTCACCGGAATGCCAAAGAGTGCATTGGCTTAATTTGTATGAATGCCAAAATGAAAAGTGCCGGCAAATAATATAAAAAATAACGTATATATTTATATGTATGTATGTGTGTTTGTGGATAAAAAAACTGAAAGCGCAAATGGAATAACTAATTAAATTTTCGACTGCAAATGAACAAAGTTGCCAGGCACCACCGCAAAGCTTTAGGGAAGGAGTTGTCTGACTGCTCTAGCAGTTAACTGTTAACTGCTAGCTACCAACTGCCAGTTTAATTAACTTGGCTTATAAAATTTTATGCTAACTCGCAATGCGCATAGTAAAACATTATCTATGCACTGTAATAGTTGGCCATAAAGGTTGTATATGCAAATATGTTGCAATATATATGTTGCCACTCGATTGCTTTTGGGCTTTAATGGTGTCATCCCGTACTCCCACCACCTTTAAGCTTAACCCATCGAGGGTTGCTGCCCTCCCGTACTGCGCGCATAAATCAAAAGTGAAATTTTTACACGCGCCAAACTGTCTGTGGAAAATTCATTTCCATGTAGCACAGCATGTTCGGCTCCCAACTTTTCAGCTTCCCAGCTTCCCAATTCTTTTCCAACCATGTCCAAATAGAAGGGTCACAACACGTTTTTAATTGTTTTTTGAGGTTTTTCGGACAATATTCAAAGGGAGTAATTTAAATTTCAGTCTGTAGCCTGAAGTCAGTTTTTTATTTGATTTTATTATATTTTTTTCACGACCGTCTGTGGATTAAGAACTCATTGTTGGAAGTTTATTGGAAACTTCAATATAAGTAAATGTATTTTAACAATGCAAGCTGTTGAATTTATAATTAAAAGTCTAATTGAATATGGAAATTAAAATGCATGGACAAAATATCTTTTTGGAAACATTTCTTATAGCTGGGTATCTTCTAGACTCTATAAGTTGTGTGGCGTTTTTATCAGTTATCAATTTGGCTACTTGGTCACACAACTTGGCCAGAGTAGTAACTCACTAATTGCTGGCCCGAAGCATATTTAATGGCTGTTCTGTAGTGGCATCTAATGTGCATATTACAAAACCTATTTACATATTTGCCAACGTGTTTAACAGCCGATCCCTTTGACCATGTTCTGCCTACCAACAGCCAGAGAGAGGGGGGGAGCGAGAGAAGTTCCGATGTCGGACTTTGTTGGTGGTCACGTTTCGAAGCCCACAACAAGACAGCCTTGCATAATTGCGAAACCAAGTGCAGGTCTGCAGTTCTACTACCTCATCGCATAAATAACGCAACACACACACACACATACACACACACACACAGATAAACACTCCCATTTTAAATATGTAGGTGTGTGTGTGTTGTTTGGCTTTTTGTCTAGCATGGCTATTATGCAAATGGCAGTTTATTTTAACAACGCACTGTGGTTGGGACTGGAGACTGATGCTGAGCTCGACATTAGTTCGTCATCAGCATTGATAGCTGCCCCACATCCCGCTGTCCAACCCGGTGCTGTGCTCTTGGCCACATTACGCGGACAATTAATATGCCAAGTGTTTTGTGTGCGCATAGTAATGACTTTTTCCAGTGGCCACAAAACCATCAACGTGCCGAGCCACATTTGCATCTACATCTGCATCTGCATCTGCAACTGACTTATGCGGCGCTCATCTGTCAACTGCGGCCATCTATCAATAATTGTTTAACTGCCCGACAAAACGGCGCAGACGCAAACGCTTCCTTTCCCCCTCAAATGCACAAACACACGCATTAAATTTTATAGTCGAGGGCTGGCTACTTGAGAGCCAAACCCACATACATATATACAAATATATATATATAGATATGTACATATGTATATATGAGTCAGAGCTTAGCCAGACACGCGCGATTTCTGCGTTGGTTGGCCCATTATTAATCTGCCCCAACAATTGTGTTGGGCACAGAACACAATACAAAACTCCCGACAGGTCCACGTCAACGGGGCGTTATTCTGGTTATGTCTTTAAAGGGGTTTTAACTTCTTAACTGCACTAAAAGTTTTACGAGTGCAAATACAATTAGTGTGCTGTTCCTCCTCCTATTTGACAGTTTAAGTATAGTTCTGATTACTTAACAATTTATGCGCTACTTGAAATGAGTCAACCATTTCAGCCCACTACAAACCGCAGCAGCTACCCTAAACACCCTGTATACACAACGGGCAATGAATTGACCAAGCCAACCACGTAAATGATGTAAATGTAAACAGTTAAGTGGTGTTGGTTGTGGTACCATGCTACCAAACAGCAACAGAAAAAGCGGACAGCACAATAAAAAAACCAAAAAAAAAAAATATATATATATTTATAAGGCTAATGCAAACAAAAAGCAGACACACAAAATACAATAAAAAACATTCGCCCTATAAAATAAATCAAAAGAAAGTAAAATTACGACGTGTCGTGCGATCGAACTGCGAAAATACGGCATATAAAAAATTTATTTCAAAAAAATCAGGGGGAACAAAAACTTTCGCTACTTCAGTGGCAAAAACAAAAAAAAAAACCAACCAAAACTATAGAAAATCAGAGAATTTGGATTTCGAGCAGAGCGAAGCTTAAATGCTCTAATACAAAAACCGGTTTCAATATCAAATTGAGTTTTAGAAATTAACTGCTAGTTAAACTGAGTAGCAAAATATTTTATTAAAGATATGAGAATTATTTTTTGTAATTTGAATGCCAATTTGAAAATATGTTGATAATAAAAGCATAAAATAATAAAGTAACTCTCCTACTATTAGTTCTGTGATAAACTCCATGTTATATGAAACCGATCCACATTTCAGGGTATAAAAAACCGTTGAATTGAATTCAAAGAGATCTGATGTGAAGTATTATTATCATGGTCAAGTCGGCGTAGCCTACGCATGCGCAGAATACATATACAGATACAAATACAAAAAAAACAAGTAAGAAGGCTGTAGTCGAGTGAGCTCGACTACCATATACCCTGAACCAAGCTTTAAATGCATTATAGGTTTATCGTTTTTGGGGGCTGGAGTGGGCGTGGCCCGATCTTAGTAATATACCTTCTAAGTTTGGTAACTGTAGCTCTTGAATTGCGGGAGATACAGGCATTTATCGTTTTTTGTGGGCGGGAGTGGGCGTGGCCCAAAATATTTTGGATTTCGATCTTAGTAATATACCTTCTAAGTTTGGTAACTGTAGCTCTTAAATTGCGGGAGATACAGGCATTTATCGTTTTTTGTGGGCGGGAGTGGGCGTGGTCCAAAATTTTTTTTACACATTTATGAAGGGTGTTACTAGCAATATACCTTTAAAATTTGGTGACTTAAGTTTTCAAATTGCGCGAGATATTTGGCTTTATCGATTTACACCAACAGGTGTATCGGTTTAGGTAGGTGGAGTGGGCGTGGCCATCCAATTTTTTTATCGGTCTTTGGGGGAGTTACCAGTAACATACCTGCAAAATTTTGCGACTCTAGCTTTCAAATTACGGCAGATATGCGCATTTTAAATTTCTAGGGACGATGTTCCTGGGGGCGGCGGATGTGGGCGTGGTCAAAAAATTGGTATGCCAATCTTCGGAGGAGGTTACCAGCAAATTACCTTCCAAGTTTGGTTACTCTATCTTTAAAGTTTTCGGAGATATACGGAGTTATCGATTTACAATCGGAATTGTCGATTATAGGCGCAGGTGTGGGCGTGGCACCACAAATTTGTTATCGGTTCTTAAAGGCAACTATCAGTAATATAACTACAAAATTTGACGTTCCCTACTCAAAAACTGCGGAAGATATAGCCATTTGAAAATTTTTGGGTCGGGGGTGATGGGGGCGTCGGAAGTGGGCGTGGCACATGCCGATTTTTCAAGGACCTCACCAACAACCTACCAACCAAAATTGGTGACTGTATCCATTAAATTGTGAGAGATATCTGCAATTTACTGCTATCAGAAATCTAAATGTATCGATAATTCAGAAACTGAGGCAGTTATCGAAAAAATAACGCGAACTTGATCTGCGCCTGGTATACGAGATCTTATATTCCAAATTTGAAGTCTCTAGCTCTTATAGTCTCTGAGATCCGCGTGTTCATACAGACGGACAGACGGACAGACGGACAGACGGACAGACGGACAGACAGACGGACAGGGCTAGATCGACTCGGCTATTGATCCTGATCAAGAATATATATACTTTATGGGGTCGGAGATGCTTCCTTCTGCCTGTTACATACATTTGCACAAAACCATTATACCCTTTTTTCCCATTTTTAATGGGTTCAGGGTATAAAAATACAAATACATATTTATATGCGTGTGTGTGTGTGTGTGTGTGTGTGTGTGTGTGTGTGTATAGATTGGCAAAGTGGACGTGCCACAGGCCAGAACCACTTTTTTTCTGCCTGGTCGGTTGTCATGTGAATTTGGGTGAAATGTTTGTCGCTGGCTTTCAAATACGTGGCTGGCTTTTCAGTTTGCAACGAGCCACACGAGTTGCTGGTGTCGCCGAAGCCAACTAGAGAAAGCAACCTCCACACCAGACAAAAATGTTTTTGAGCCGCCAGCCGATCTGCCTGACGCTCTGCTTGCTGCTGCTGCTGCTGTTCGGATCAGCGTACACCCGCAACACAACCACTGGTCCCTCGGTGGGCACCACACCATCTTCACTGCTGCTAAAGCAATCCCAGAACACGTTTGTACAATGGGTTCTATCACTATTGCCGCAGCGTCCCGACGCTTCTGCAGAGCCTGTCACAATTGCCACGCTCAGCAGCTCGGCAACGGCACCCACTGAGATGCCAGATGTTGCAATGCTAACTAGCACCACCACAACGGTGCCACTACCGACAACCACCCGTAGGGCCACAACGCCGGCGCCACCAACTCTAAGTCCACCTCGCAACTGCACCGATTGCGTCTGTGGCGTGGCGAATATTCAGAAGCGCATTGTCGGCGGCCAGGAGACGGAGGTGCATCAGTATCCCTGGGTGGCCATGTTACTGTACGGCGAGCGCTTCTACTGTGCCGGCTCGCTGCTCAACGATCAGTTCCTGCTGACGGCCTCGCACTGCGTCTACGGGTTCCGCAAGGAGCGCATTTCAGTGCGTCTGCTGGAACACGATCGCAAAATGTCGCATCTACAGAAGATTGATCGCAAGGTCGCCGAGATTATCACACATCCCAAGTACAATGCACGCAACTATGACAACGATATTGCCATCATTAAGCTGGACGAGCCGGTGGAGTTCAATGAGATACTGCATCCTGTTTGTATGCCAACTCCCGGGCGCAGTTTCAAGGGCGAAACGGGCGTTGTCACCGGCTGGGGCGCACTCAAAGTGGGCGGACCCACTTCCGATACACTGCAGGTAAGTAACTACCTCAACAGTGTCTTAGAGCAGTATATTGACAATTTGGTATTATTTTTTTTAGGAGGTTCAGGTGCCCATTCTATCGCAAGATGCGTGCCGCAAAAGTCGCTATGGCAACAAGATTACGGACAATATGCTCTGCGGCGGCTACGATGAGGGCGGCAAGGATTCCTGCCAGGGCGACAGCGGCGGTCCCTTACACATTGTGCCCAACGGAACTCGGGAATATCAGATCGCCGGTGTCGTCTCATGGGGCGAGGGCTGTGCCAAGGCCGGTTATCCGGGAGTGTATGCCAGAGTGAATCGATATGGCACCTGGATCAAGAACCTCACCAAGCAGGCTTGTCTGTGCCATCAGGAGACCAAGAAGATCAAGTAATTGGACACACAGTTCAGTTCAAATAGTAATAAGACATCTCAAGTATACACTTGCAGTGTAGTTAATCAGAATTTAAAACAAGTAGAAGGAAATCTACCTAATTTGATCATTTTTTTAAAAACAATAGCAACGATTGAACGAAATTCTAGTTTTTACTTGAAAAAACTTTAACTGTTTCGTGGAAAATCGACCGAATGACTTAAATTTATATTCAAAAATTGAAAAACAATCGATTGAAAGTTCAGTTTTTTTATTAACGTAAAAACTAGTTTCTTTCATTAGATATGTTGCCCTAACTAAACTCTAATTTATCAAAACTTGATCGAAATTAATCGATGTTCTCTCTGCAAGTGTATTACAAACTTCGATGTGTCGAAGATATTTAAATTGCTCAAATCCTTATTTATTGATAAATACAAAAAAAGAGACAGAAAAAACTAGAGAAAAATGTATTCTTGGAGCATTCCAATCCGTGGCAACGGCAATAACCTTTTGGTGGTCCGGTTTGCTGGCTGGTCTAGCCAGTTCTGCGGCCGATTCAGGTTCAGGTTCAGGTTCATGTTGTGCGATTCTAGTTTGGCTTCTAGCTGCCAGTGGCAAGGATGCGCCAATTCAGTTGCCAATTGTCGGCTGGCCGAAAGAGTTATTCTTCGATACAGAAATGAGATACATTTGTTTGCTCTCACTGCTGGGCCTCAGCCTGGCTGCCTCGCCCAGTTTGCGCAGCGCCTCGGAGCCAACCAAGATACTAGAATCTTTGAGCAACTTGCGACAGAATAGCTTTCTCGACTGGATCATATCCCAGATGAGTCCAGAGAGTGCCACAACAAGTGTGCCCCCGAAGCGGAAGTGTGCTGCTTGTACTTGTGGCAACGTCAATACACGTCATCGCATCGTTGGGGGCCAGGAGACCGAGGTGCATGAGTATCCGTGGATGGCAATGCTCATGTGGTTTAATAACTTCTACTGTGGCGGCACGCTGGTCAACGATCAGTATGTGTTGACGGCAGCCCATTGCGTCCAAGGTTTCTATCATCGGCTGATTACAGTTCGGCTGCTCGAGCATAATCGTCAGGATACCAATGTGAAAATGGTGATCAGACGTGTCTCTCGTGTCCTGGTGCATCCCAAATATAGTACACTCAACTTTGATAGCGACATTGCCCTCTTACGCCTCGATGAGCCAGTGAGTCTTGGGATTGAGTTGCATCCAGTCTGTCTGCCAACGCCGATGGAAACGTATGCTGGCCAAACGGCTGTTGTTACGGGCTGGGGTGCACTCAGCGAGGGTGGACCCATATCCTATACCCTGCAAGAAGTGGAAGTGCCCGTGCTGTCCCAGCAGGAGTGCCGCGAGAGCAACTATGGCAACGACAAGATCACCGACAATATGATTTGTGCCGGCTACGCTGAGGGCGGAAAGGATTCCTGCCAGGGCGACAGCGGTGGACCGATGCATGTCATTGACGCATCGCAATCCTATCAACTTGCGGGCATTGTATCCTGGGGCGAAGGTTGCGCCCAGCCCGGCTCACCCGGCGTCTACACGCGCGTCAGCAACTTTAACGAGTGGATTGAGGCAAACACTCGCGACGCGTGTTCCTGCAACCAGTCAGAGGAGGAATCAGGCACTCAAACTGAAGCTGGCAGCAGCTCAACGGAACAGCCAGAGATTATCACTGGCACGGAGGCCAGCCAGGATCGCGAAGTACCAGAAGCTGAATTTTAAGAATTGATATCCATAGTTCAAAATATATTTGAAATAAAGGCCAGCAATGCTCATGAATTTTGAAATGCTTACGAATTTTTATTAATTTTAAATGCTAGAATGGGTAAGGGGGCAATAACAGATATGTGGAGAGTGTGTAACAGGCAGAAGACAGAAAAAGAATTATGACTAAATTTCATAAACGTATAATGTAGTTTAATTCGTTAAAGAAATACCCGATAGTCCAACAAACTGGGCATTCTCAGCTTCAGTACATGTGATGATCGCAGTGAGAGGAAATGTATTTCTGATTGATATCGCAACATGTTTAACTAAATTTTATTTATTATGTATTCCTTAAAATTCAAACAAATTGCTGAGCAATATAAGAAAGTCTGTTTACTGCTTGTTACAAACATTGGCACAACTTCAAGTTGCTCGTTTTACCAGTTTTTAATGGATACATGGTATATATATATACATATAATATCTGACCCTCGGGTGACTGAGCTGTTATTGTTCTTTCGCTTGTTAACTGGCATCTCGAGCCGTTTCAATTTCCGTCTGTAATCTGCTTGTTTTTAACTTTGCCCCCGAGGCATTGAAAATTTTTTTTTTTTTTTGCACGAAATTGCCACTAAATCAAAACAAAAATTGCAGCAACAACAACCACGCACAACTCCTACACAGCATGTATCGGGCTTGTCTCAATGGAGTCCAGTTTGGCAGCGATGCTGCGGCATTGATAAATAACTAAATAATAATAGAATAAACAGCACAAAAGGTGCTAAAACATTAAAGGCGGCTTTTGGCGTGCCTGGCCAAAATATAAGTGAGAAAAATATAATAAAAACAATTGCAGAGGGGGAGAGAGTGAGAGGAGAACGGCCACTAAAATTATGCACATCCTCGAGCGAAGTTTGTATTTTGTGGCTAAAAAATATTTATTTTTATTTTGTTGTTTTTTTTTCCTCTTTTTTCGCTTGTGATTTTCTTCGCCTCTTCCTCTTAGGGGCAAGGCGCAAATTTGCTGCAATTGAGCGCATTTTGTGGCTTTGCCGCCTGCAGGTTAGAAATATTTATTGGGGCGTAAAATTGTTTGATTGAATATTAGGGCGGTGCCTTCATAAATTCGCATTTTGTTTTCTCTTTCGATGGTTTGGTAAAAGACCAAAGCCGACTTTTAAATTGCAGCGATGGATGCCAACTATTTAAAGTTGAATAGGAAAGTTCAGTAAATTTGGGCTAAACTTTGATTAACAATAAGGCCAATAAGAAAATAACTGACCAAATTAATAGAAAAGTTAGGCACTTTGTATTTCATATCACAAATAATTTAACCAGCTCGACAGCTTATTGCTCATAAAATGACATTT
The DNA here is from genome assembly GCA_035042185.1 of Drosophila kambysellisi. Taxonomy (NCBI): domain Eukaryota; kingdom Metazoa; phylum Arthropoda; class Insecta; order Diptera; family Drosophilidae; genus Drosophila; species Drosophila kambysellisi. Next base: position 10,724,622 of record JAWNLS010001251.1, read on the forward strand.
CTCATGCGATTCCAATCATTCGCAATCCATTGCAAACAATATTGATTAGAGTAACAGTGAAAGCCAACGCACCGACCAATATTTTTTCGGTCATTATCAGCAACACATCAAGGATGTTTGCAGCTGGCTAAGGAAGGTAAATTTAAATTTGTTAAATTTAACAACGAGCTGAACTTTTATATTTACCTCTATGAAACTAATTATTAAGCTTAGAGTTCGCTGAGCAATGACGACGCAAAGAGAGACGCAAGTGATTATGGCCATGAGGGTGGCAATGGCCAAGACTTCAACCAAACGGACCGCGACGGGCATCTTCAAGGCATTAACAACCACTCTTAGTAATTTTGAAAAAGAATACTACCTAAAATGTCTAAATAAAAGCTAAAATGACATGTGAACAAAAGATATATTCAGAAAAAAAAAAAAAACATAAAAGGTATGTCATATTGAAATCCATTATGTTTAAAACTTGATCCAATTATATGCATAATAATATCTAAACTTTGCTCGCTAATCCGTACCAATTTGTTGAACAAAAACGCTTTTCAATTTTTGCAAAAACTCAATTTGTTTTGCCCCTACACGTGCCAGTTGATATAAATAAGCCCACACTGTCTACAAACAAGCTGCCACAGAAAAAACCACAAAACCGCCAACAAATTATTGTTTTCAATCGGTTTTTTTTCCCCCTTTTTTTTAAATTCAAGGCATAAATATTTTTCAATATGCAATTCCAATTATCCTATGCAAATGCAATTTGTCTCGCTGCAGAGCAATTTAGGATCCCTCTTCCCCAGCCAAAGTGAGTCCACTTACTCCCTAAACTAGGCTCGTTTTGTCCGGCTTTGATGTGTCTGCTGGTATAGATTGTTCTGAATTATGGCTCTAAATGGCTAGACATGTTACATAATTCATTTAGTTCGCATCAGGGACATTTTCCATTATGGGCCATAACCTATAGTTGGTCTGTGCCAGTGAATTCAACCGATACAACACACAACAATGGAATTGAGTATCTGTGTGTTTGAATGTGTGCTATTTTTTAAAACTTTAATGCATGTAGCAGTTTATTTATTGCATGGAATATTCAATTAGCTACATATGGGGGGGGAAAACAAACAACAAATTAATTGATTTGCACGTTGAGATTTTTTAAATAATTTATTAAAGCATTTTAAATGACAGTCCAACGGCTATCAATGCAAACAAACAGACAGTGAGTCAGTCAGCCAGTCAGTAAACTGACTCTGTCTAAGTTGAGTTTTATTAACCAAGACGCAGCACGGCGATTTTCCGGATTCTGCTTTTGATTTATTTTTCGTCAACTTCATAAAAATCCTAAAATAAATATTTGCACACATAAGTTCAGACTGCGATGTCGGAGTCGATCCGTCGTTGTTGCGTCTGGAGACAGACGCAAAAATAAGCGCAAAAGTTTTGTCGCAAATCCCTGGCATGCCCCAGCCGGAGGCACTCGATAGACAGAAAAGAGCAAAACGAAATTAAAATAAGCCACAGAAACCGAATAAACTGATATCTTCTGCGTGCGGAATCTTAAATACTCTATCAATTGTGTATATTTATTATAAGAGCTAAATAAAATCACATTGGTAAATTATAATTTAATAAATAAATAAATATACATTCCAAATAAAATTAAAATATTTGATTAAATATTCTAATTTATTTATTTATAATCAAAGAATAGTTATTTAAAGGATTATCATCCTGATTTAGCTTGCAACTCAGATCAACACACGAAACACTCTTTTTTCTCTCATTTTCTTTCGCTTTCAGCACAAATCACAACTAAGCCTTCTAAAGGGTATTAACAACAAGTACAAGTATTTATACCAAAATCCAGCTTGTAATGGATTTTTTATTATTTGTGTTATTCGAGCTGCTTGTTACAGAGCGCATTCAGACTTAATACCTACAATATTTACCTCTTATTGTACTTTGAATTTATTGTCATAAAAAAAAAAAGTACAATCTTTGCATTGCAACATTGAAAATGTGTGGCCAGTGGTGCACAAGACAGGAAATGCCACCTGTTATTTATATACAATATCTCCAATACTCACACATTCACATTTACAGTCTACTGGGCTGTGGCATTTGGTTTGTCGCAGATCAACAGCTTGTCTGGAAGTTCATCCGTATTTAAACGCTTCAATAAATCATTTTTACCGATTACAAAATATATTAATCTTCCAGATTTTAAGCTCAAACATTTTAAAATAATACTTTGGCATATTAAGGTATTACAGTTACGAACAAAGAAATTCAATTGTAATGAGATATCTATACAAACTTTATATTGCTGCAACTAATTTAATTATCTTATTTCAATATTTTCCTAGAAATACGCTGCGAAAATATAGAGAAAAACAGAATATCAAAATAAAGCTCATTATAATTCCAAACGAAAACAGATCCATTCCCAAGCCCTGCCCCTTTGGTTTCAATTCAGCGATTGTCTCTCGCTTGTTTTCATTCTTTTGATTTCATTATTGTTTTTATTGCTTCGTACTTTCGTGTGTCCAACTGACTGAGTTTGCCAAAGCAAAAGGCGCATTTAAATTTCATTATTTCATTTTGATGCCCCAAAACCCAGTCCCAGCCTCAGCCCCAGCCTCAGCCCCAGCCCCAGCCCCAGCCAAGCCTCTCACAGTCCCAGTGCCGTTTTCCATTGAAATTCGCATAAAAAGGGTATTAAAACAGAGGCATTCGATAATTGTGAACTTTTTGGCACGTATTCAAAACCGAACACGCCTTGCCACATTTTTGTTCTTCTTATGATTTGCCTTCATATTACGAATTAATAAACAATTCTTTCATTTATATTTAAGCTAGCTACAAATTTGCCGAGTTATTGCCACATTTTGGAATTTTTTATGATTACTTATTTGGCGTCTTCTGAGTTTGTCCTAATGAATCATGGTTATGTCGGCTATAATTTAGTTTTAATAGCACTTTGGCACTTAGGCAGGGCGGACGACGCCCGAAGAAAAAGGAGGAGTTCCTGCCACCGAGGGGCGAACCAGGTGGGTTGGATGACCCGAATCGGCGGAACCTATGTGGTTCACGGGTCAAATGGTACCTCCGGTACCTCCAACAAGGGCTTGCTCCAGGTGAGGCCTTAAAGAAGGCGAAGGAGCCAAGGGAGGCAGCTGTGGCACCGACACCAGCCACAAAGAGGCGTAGCAACGCCCTTACGCCACCGACGGCAACCCCAAAAAGGGCATGCCCGCAGGCGAAAGCCCCTGCAGTGGCAAGAGTACCGGCCAACAAGGCCCCAGAAGGCTTGGACATGCGTCCAAGCACGTCACGTGCGGCCATGAGGACCAACCCTCTAGCAACCGCCGGACCTCGATCGTCATACGCGGATATGGCGAAGAAAGTGAAAGTGGCCGTGCTACCGGTGGAATACCCCCAGGTAATGCTCAGTCACGAAGACATGTCGGTGCTGGAAAACACCATCCTGGACGAGGTGGTTGATTCTGGATGGGCGGTCTCGTTCGCGGGCATTCATTTTCGGGTTGGATTCCTGACCATTGAGTGCTCCGACGAAGACTCAGCCAATTGGCTGAGAGCCGTCGCACCGAAGCTGCGCTGGTGGAAGGGCGTGCCCCTCACATGCAGAGTGGGAGACGAAATACCGTCGCCCCACAGCATTACCATCTATTGCCCAAGAAGCATAGACAGGACCTCGGAGTTTATTCTGGCTCTGATAAGCAACCAGAATAGTATGGATATCGGGGCCTGGAAATTAATATCCAGGAGAGACGAAGGAGGTGGATCACTCCTGGTTATTGGGATAGACGAGCTATCCAAAAAAGTCATAGAGGAAAGAGGACACCAACTCTCTTTCAGGTACGGGACCATCCATGTGAATGGTCTCAAAAAGAAGGTCGGGGCAAACAAGCCTACCGCACCGAAAGACAGAGAGGCAGATGTGGAGGACATCCCCACCACATCTTTTGCCCCCGTGGCAGCACCAAGCATCCACCCGCTACAGCCCGTCGACACGTCGGCAGACCTTGCAGAGGACGAGGACCTAGCGGATGTGACGCTCTGCCACGAAGAGGAGGTGGAGGACCACGAAATGACGATGTCCTCACAGGAGTTAGAGAAGGAGCTGCAAGAGGATGCGGCAGTTGCTGACGTCACAATGACGAGCAGCGGTGACGAGGGCAGCTCCAGGCCCCAGACACCATGGCAACTGGAGCCCATCCTCTAGTCATGACTAGAATCATCGATACCAGGGTGGCCCAGGTGAACATTCACCACGCCAAAGCAGCCTCGGCGGTGCTGGCTAGAATGTTCACCAAAGAACATCTTGGGCTAGCCCTGGTACAGGAGCCATGGGTGTATAACGGCATTAAAGGCCTTTATACATCCGAATCGAAGGTAATCTGGGATCAGAGAAATCTAGCCCCTAGAGCATGCATCATGGTAAGGAAAAGTACTAATTTCACTATCCTTTCAGAATTTTTAACTAGAGATTGTGTCCCGATAATGGTCCAGGCCACTGGCGACACTGCCTCTATGGTATTTGTGTCGGCATACTTCGCAGGAGATGGACCCTGCCCACCACCAGAAATTGAGAGACTGGTGGAGTGCTGCAAGAAGGAGAAGATGCCGATAGTTATCGGATGTGATGCCAACGCGCACCACTCGATATGGGGCAGCAGCGGCATCAACACAAGGGGTGAGTACCTAACAGATTTTATTACTAAATATAATCTAGAAGTAGGTAATGTCGGATCTACACCGACATTTGTAACAAGGGTTAGGGAGGAAGTCTTAGACATCACCCTGGTCAGTCGGTCCCTAAAACCTCATCTTAGGGACTGGCACGTCTCTCCAGAGGAATCTATGTCAGACCATAAGATAATCCGATTTAAGCTGAAGCTAAATACGGATAGTAGTACCCCCAGTAGGAACCCCAGAAAGACAGACTGGGAAAAGTTCAAGTCCACCCTAGAGCTCAACCTCTCCAACGGGACATCTGGTATACCCAGAACCCCACCTGAGCTAGAGAGAGCTGTAGGAGATTTAAATAAAAGCATAACAGATGCTTTTATGGATAGTTGCCCCTTAGGGAAAAAACGCATGGTCAAAGATGCTCCCTGGTGGAACGAGAGCCTGGAAAGGCTACGTTCAACCACACGTCGCCTCTTCAACAAAGCAAAGAGAGACGGAGGATGGGAGAGGTACCGTGAAAGTCTGACCTCCTATAACAAGGAGATCAGGAAGGCCAAAAGGCAGAACTACAGGAAATTCTGCGAAAGCATTGTTAGCACAAGCGAAAGCGCCAGGCTCTATAGAGCTATGTCAAAGCGAACGCCTGATGCTAACTTAGCATTGAAGCGTAGAGACAACTCCTTTACGAACAGCAATATGCAAAGGCTTGAGCTCCTTTTCGAAACGCACTTCCCAGGTAGCATACCCTATCGGGAAGAAATTATCGTGAGAGGGAGCAGGTATAGACCGTCGACTGCTGACTGGGCATGTGCCAAGCTGACAGTCACAGCCGAAAGATTGAAATGGGCAATTGGTACTTTCCAGTCCTACAAGTCTCCAGGCTTAGACGGGATATCACCAGTATTTTTACAGATCGGCAAGGACTTACTCCTCTCCCGCATCAAGAAGATACTGCAGGGTAGCCTTGCCCTCGGTTTTATACCGAGCGCTTGGAGAAGTGCTAGGGTGGTCTTCATCCCCAAGGCTGGGAAGAAAGACATCACCAACCCAAAGTCCTTCAGACCCATCAGCTTGACTTCGTTTTTATTGAAAACATTGGAAAAGCTGGTGGACTACAATATTAGAAGCACTCTGCTGATGCAGAGTCCGCTGCACACAACGCAGCATGCTTATAGAGCGGGCAGGTCCACGGACACTGCACTTTATCAGCTGAAGAGCATGTTAAGCTCAACAATTGATAATAAGGAGATAGCACTGTGCGCCTTCTTGGACATAGAAGGCGCCTTTGACAACACGTCACACGATGCGATTAGGGCCACCCTTGAAAGAAGGGGTTTGGACTCCACCACCAGTAGGTGGATACTGGCACTACTGGGGTCCAGACAAGCCACCGCATCAACACATGATAGTAAAGTTACAGTCTTAACCACCAAAGGCTGCCCACAAGGGGGTGTACTATCTCCGCTACTCTGGAGTCTGTTAGTAGACGAACTGCTTAACAGACTTACCACCAGAGGTATCCAATGTCAAGGCTATGCCGATGATATTGTAATAATAGCGAGAGGCAAATTTGAGGAGACACTCTGCGATATAGTCCAGACAGGGTTAAAAATAACGAGTGACTGGTGTATGGAGGTTGGACTCAACCTAAACCCTACAAAAACAGTCATCGTCCCCTTTACTAGACGGTATAAACTGCAGAGGATGAAACAAATACGGCTCTCAGGATGCCTATTAGAAACCAGTAGGGAAGTTAAGTACCTAGGGGTCACATTTGACAGCAAGCTAAACTTTGGCACCCATGTAGAAAACACGGTATCGAAGTGCTCTAGAGCACTCTATACGTGCCGGAGTATAGCCGGAAAGTCATGGGGTACATCACCAAAGATTATGCGATGGCTATACACAATGGTAGTGAGACCCATGCTGACTTATGGAGTAATAGCATGGGGTGATAGAGCACGGCTTATCACCGTGAAAAGAGAGCTGCAGAAACTGCAGAGACTGGCCTGCGTATGCATGACAGGGGCAATGCGCACCTGTCCAACAATGGCCTTGGAAGCCTTAATGGAGATAACACCACTCCATCACACAATAAGGCTCCAACAGAAAGCTACGCTCTTAAGGATGTCAGCGGAAGGAGTTGGAGGCTATCACATCCTTAGCCAAAAAGATGCCCAACGACTTTCAGATGAACTTCCCCTGCTGGTTCAACCTAGGGATGAAATGGCAGCCGAATACATATTCGAGCGTAATTTCAAAGTTCAGATGAGCAGCAAAAAGGAATGGACGTCACTGGATGACATCCATCCCATGAAACCGCACACCATAAAATGGTACACCGACGGATCACTCACCAGCCAGGGCACAGGCCTAGGAGTGGTGGGCCCTCGGATATCGTATCACGAATCCCTAGGAACGCAAACCAGCATTTTCCAAGCTGAAGTGTGTGCGATAGGAAGGTGTGCGGATTTTAACCTGGTGCGTAACTACCGGAATACGGATATATCCATCCTATCCGATAGTCAAGCAGCGTTAAACGCTATTAGTGGGACGAAAATCACTTCTAAAGTGGTCCTAGAAGCACGATCCAGACTTGACCGACTCGGGGCAACCAATAGGCTCACCCTAAGATGGGTCCCGGGCCACACGGACATAGCTGGGAATGAACTGGCCGACAGGCAAGCAAGATTGGGGGCGGAGAGACCCCTAGTGGGACCTGAACCGTATTGTGGCATCGGAAGGCACACGATACGGCAGGCGCTTAGGAAAGAAGAAGGACAGAGGAGGCAATGGAGCTGGGCAGAGGCACCAGGACTCCGACAAGCCAAATGTCTTATGGGTGGCTATAATCAAAAGCGATTTAAGCAGATTATAGCCATGAGCAAAAACAATCTTAGAATACTCACCGGTCTACTGACGGGACACTGTAGACTAAGAAGTCACCTAGCCAAGCTGGGTATAATCAGTAGCGGACTCTGCAGGTTCTGTGAAAGCGAGGAGGAATCCTCAATGCACATCCTAGCAGAGTGTGTAGCCCTAGTAAGGAAAAGAAGCAACATCTTGGGGATGCATGTCATGATGAGCAGTGACATAGTGGCCCTCAACCCAATGAAAATTCTAGCATTTGTGCAAGAGCTTGGGTTGATGGAGGAGCTCTAAAGCCCAGAAGGAGGCACAATACATCTACCAGGTTGCAGTGCACACACCCCCAACCTAATAATAGCACTTTGGTGACATTTATACTGTCAGCGGCCTACAATTTTTATTAATGTTCAAATGAGCGCCCATACATGATATCATTATAAAGAGAGATATCACAGCTTTTAATGTCATTTTGTAGGGGCTTTGTACAAAATGAACTTATGGCCTCAGCCTGTCTAGCTGTGTGTCTGGCAACTGAAAATAATATACTACTGCAAGCTTTGTTTTCAAAGATTTCCCTGGACTGCTGTTAATTTATAACATATTAGAAGTTTGTTATGTCGGAAAGTAATGTTTATTATATGAGGAAATTTTTTTGTTAAGTGGATGAATAAAAAACGCAATGTTTGTTATTGCTTCTTGGCTGACCACAACTTTAATAATTGCTGCCAAGCCTTGAATCTAGTCAAGAATACTTAGAAAACTTTATCATATTAGTAATTCGAATACAAGTAGCGTATCGCTGAGTCGAATAAGCCAGTAATTCAACCAACATTTAATTGCACTCATAATATTATTAAGTTTTGCTGTGTTTATTGGGCTTCTTAACTTTCAGTTTGCGTGCAGCGAGTCGAGTTGAACTCCTTTAATGAGACACAGGGGCGATTGCAAGACTAACCTAATCATCTGGCTCACTTAAGTAATAAAGCAATTTATCGCTTTTCAATATCCTTTAAGCAGTTTTTGCTCTTTTACGTCCTATTATTACACTTCCTACGCCAGACCCTCGAGCACTGCGAATGAATAAAGAACCCACACAAATTATTTTCGCGCTGGTTTCATCTCATCCAGTTTTTTTTTTACAACTCCCCCCATCTTTGGAGGATGCTGCGGCTGTGGCCGATGCTCTTTTAACTTGTCGCTCCACTTGGCCAGCGGCACACATTGCGATTTTTATGTGTTGAGCTTGGTCTTGAGCTTGAGATTGGAATAGGGATAGGGATAGGGATTGGGATTGGTATTGGTATAGGTATTGAGACTGGGTCATATCCTTTGCCGCCTCCGCGTTTTTTTGCCGCCTGGTGCCGTTGGCGTTCCCAGACCAGTTTGATTTTAGTGCCTGCTCCAGACCAGAGACCAAGGGCCAGTAATGATTTTATTACACGATTTTATATCGAATTTTATTACCTTTGTGCATGACGCTGCTGCTGTTGCTGCTGCTGCTGCTGCTGCTGCAAAGCCAAGGAGTAAAGCACAAGGATTGTGGTGTCCTTGTCCATACGCCTTTGGCAACTTCCATTGGAATTTACGCACTCATAAAATTGGCCGTTTGAATTGTGTGGGAATTTTGGAGCAAAGTTTCTTAGCAAAGAATGACCCCAGCCCCAGCCATCATAATTCAATATCATAAAACGTTTATCCAATTAATTGTGCCTCGCTAATATTTATAGCCACTTCGTGTAAGGATTCGAATAGTAGTACATCTTAAAGTTTTCCTCTGCTTCGATTAAGTTATAAGGCAGAATTTATAGATGCCGCTATATATAGAATATTATCGATCAATCCATCATACAACTCAGTTTTAAATATATCTTTTTTTATTTCAATAGCACATTTATTACTTTTGTTGTTTGAGTACTCGGATTGATCTTGAAAATGTATTCAACGGCTGTTTTGGGGCACGCATCAATGGATTTGTATATTTCCTCCTCTCTCTCTATCTCTCTCTCTCTCTCTGTCTCTTTCGTTCTGATTTGATGTGTGCTCTCTTCCGCTGACCTAATCGGGTTAGATTTCCAATTACGATTATGCTAGCACTTTTGCTAATGAGCTCAAACACAACCAACACACACACATAGCAAATCAACCCACATGCAACTCACAACCGAGACAAATTCAAACGTCATTACCGCGAGTTTTTGCTATTCATTTGTTGCTGTTGTTGTTGTTGTTGTTTTTTATTATTGTTACTGGTCTTTGTTTCAGTGTCAAGTTCAGTTCTCAATGTTGCATGATAGCCGTTTGCCGTTTTGCGGCGTTTCAAATGGCTGCATGCCAAATATAATGGGTTTCCCTTGATGAGTTTGCCAGCTATGCATGCAGATAGAGATAAACGTTGGAAATACCAACAACTACAACTACAACAACAACAACAAGAACTAAAATTACAATACAGATATTTCTCGTATATAGATGTAGTGTGCCACACTGTGTTCAGTGTGTGCTCAGGGACTGAATTATGGCATAGTTCTCCATATTTTCGTTTTGAAATGTCGTATGAAAATCGCTGAAGTGGGCAAACAAACATGCATTGGGGGCAATGCAGGAGGCCTCATTAAATGCCCGTCATGTGTCTGAGAAATAGTTTATAATTGTTGCTATCCGAGACAGATTATTATCACCATTATTATTATTACATGCACGATATGATTGTAATAAAACAGCCTTAGTTTGTCTCCCTTAACATTGTTTATAGAGCAGCACTTAACTAAAGTCTCTCTACACTGCGAGAGCATAAAGTGCATAAAATAAAGTGGTAAATTGCCGTGGATCCTATCAGCAATAGCTACCCAATTTCCTCAAGCCTCACACAGATCGCTATCGAATAATTCGAGTCTCAGCTTGTCAGAAGTGCTTCAATATCTTTCTGAAAAATACATTATTTCACAAATTGTATTACAGAATGTATGCGATTTATTTATATGGCATTAGAGGCTCTCAATCGACGCCCTTGTCCGTCAGTTGACGTCAGCTGAGCGTTTTGAGCATTTTTTGAGCGAGCTTCTGAACCGCAACAGATACTCGCACACATTTGTGTATATCTAGATACATCTAAGTAGATGCCACCGCCAGAGCGGGCCTGAGCTTACCTGAAGTTCATAGTTAAATGATTTCAGTTTTTATTTAATTTTCGACTGAACTTTTGCTGAGTATTCGGTTCAGTCTCAGTTCTCGAACACACGCCGAGCCGAACAAATGCAAATGCAAATAGCACAAATCGCGATCTATCGAACATAATACACTTTTGCTCCCACTATATATATATAGTATTAGATGTTGGCAGTAAGTGTGTTGTGGCTGACTCTGATTGGCACGCGGTTGGCCGCAGCAGTGGTGCATCAATCGCTGCAGGATGCGCGACAGGAGCAGCAACAACTTGTTCAACGGTACATCAAGACCCTGAATAAGGAAGAGGGCGCCATTCGTCTTGTTGGCGGTGATGCCGAATATGAAGGTAACTGATTTAATTCTATTGTTGTCTTAACAAGTTTATGAAATCCTTCCAATCCTCCCCTAGGTAACATTGAGGTGCTGCACAACAACAAATGGGGTGCCGTTTGCGACGATGAATGGGATGCAACTGAGGGTGAAATTGTGTGTCGCCAACTGGGATTTCGGGGTCTGCGTCGCTATACGCACAGTGGCTACTTTGGACCCGCTCGTCGTCGTTACTGGATGGACAATCTATTCTGCGAGGGACACGAACGGGAGCTGACCCAGTGCCACTTTGATGGCTGGGGAGTCAACGACTGTGAACCGAGCGAAGCAGCTGGCGTCATGTGCTATCCACCGACAGAGGCTCTGAGAGCTGAGCCCGCAATCTTCCCGGATGATCGACCGCTGCCCAAATTTCCAATACATCCCAGTTCACGGCTATATGTGAGACTTCGAGGCGGTCGCTCTAGATATGAGGGACGTGTCGAGGTTCGAATTGATGGCCAGCGCTGGGGCAGCATTTGTGCGGATGGCTGGTCGATGTTGGAGGCGAATGTTGTGTGCCGCCAACTGGACCTGGGCTATGCTCGGGAGGCCTTTCAAACGGACTACTTTGGAGGTGCCAACATCTCACGGCCCATGCTCAGTGGCACCGAATGCTACGGGAATGAAACGGAGCTGGCGGATTGCCTGCACCACAATCATGTTAGAGGGATTGTGAGCTGCCATGGGAGTCGACAGCATGTGGCTGCTGTGATCTGTGATTATCTGTCGCCCGATTTGGTCGTAGACTTCTATGAGATCGAGCAGACGGCCCACTTAGAGGATCGCGCCATGCTGCTTATGCAGTGCGCCATGGAGGAGAACTGCGTCTCCAATGAGGCCTATCAAATCCAACGAGACGATCCCAGCTGGCGATACCAGAGGCGAAGGCTACTCAAGTTCACGGCAGCAGCCATAAATGCGGGCAACACGGACTTCAGACCGTTTAAGGAGAAGAACCAGTGGGAGTGGCATATGTGTCATATGTAAGCATAGTGATAAGTTCGTCCAACTTGTGCTTAGTATTATATATATTCTCTTATTACAGGCACTTTCACAGCATGGAAGTGTTTGCTACATTTGACATATTCGATGCAGAGGGTCGCAAAGTTGCCCAGGGACACAAGGCATCCTTCTGCCTGGAGGACAGCAGCTGCCTGCCCGGCGTTCACAAGAAATACAACTGCGCCAACTTTGGCGATCAAGGTAATAACTAATTTCCCAATAATCTTATCAGCATTTAAACTGAATCTTTGAAAATGTTATTATCAGGCATCTCTGTCAATTGCTCGGATGTTTATCTGTACAATCTGGACTGCCAGTGGGTGGATATCACAGAACTGCCACGAGGCTCATACATACTTAAGATTGCCATCAATCCGGAATTCAAGGTGGCCGAGATGAGCTACGACAACAACGCTGCCATTTGTGACCTTTTCTACGCCGAGAATTATGCGCGTGTTGACAACTGTCGTCTGACAAGACCCTGAAGACAACCAAGCTTGGATTTCTTTCTTTAACAGTGCCAAATATTATTAATAACCACGAAGAGCGTCGAGCGTGAAGATGTTTATATTTTTCTACATTGTACATTTTTTCTATTTCTATTTTAACCGAAATAAAACTGCACATTTTAAGGTCGTTAGTACTCAAATACCAAATGATGATGCTGAACTTGAGAATCACCAGAGTGTAAACATGTCAGAGACATGAAGGGCATTGTCAACGCCAGCGAAGCATTCATCAAGTGTCAATACCTGGCTGGGGCTTCAATACGTATTATTGTCATCAAAGCTGGGTGTTGAACTGGAACTGATTGACAGAAATTCTATTTAAAGCAAGTACAAGTACTCATTTCATTTAAACTAAATGCTGATGCAACTTAAATTCATTAGGCAAATTAATTTAAAGAAAAAACTGTAAATTGCATAATAGACAGTTATTTACTTTAACTCTTGTGTAAGCTATTTAATCAGATTTACATAACTAGCAGGTTAAGTTAAATTATCAACCTGACAAAATTGGGTATCTTCCAGTTGACTGGACTCAAACGTTCTCACCATTAGCAAAATTAAAACAATTTTTTAACATAAAAATCAAGTTAGAATTTTTTTAGCACATATCAAATTATCAACCCCAAGACAGAACTTCTCCTGCAAATAGTCCGTACCGAAATGATAAGAGTGAATGCGTCAAACTACTTCTAACTGCTCACCGAATCAGCTAAGAATAGCAGGCATCAATTTTGCTGACAGTCCTAGCTTCTTGAACCCAAGCAATTAATGACCCAGAGATTCGGACGCATCGCTTATCCCACTGGCCAAATAATCCGAATTTTTTATATAGAGCAAAACGGCGACGTGATGGATGCACGTGGCAAAAGAAAAAAAAAATGAAGCAATCAAATGGTCGTAATGTCATCAACACTATCCATAAGTGGACAGAAGCAGCACCAGCACATACACACATACACACACACACACACACACGCACACACACATGCAGGCAGGCAGATAAGATGGGTACATAGGGACTGTGAGAGGAGCGAGGACAGCGATGATGAGTTACTTTGGTCACGAAGCTATTTTTACGCTTGATTACACGATAAATGAAAATCAAATGTTTGATTGCTTAATGCTTGGCCAGCAGGGTCAGCAGCGCCCAACCACCCAACCACACAACCACCCATCCAGCGAGCACCACCACTTCAGAAAGTGCTGCAATTTTGTGCCAAAGTGCCATGATGAGGATGGCTCCCTGGTTTGGGTGAACATTTCAATTATTTATATGCTTGTTTGTCTCCCCGTAAGGGTGGTGGGGGGCGTGGCCGGTTCATGTGTGCACGTGCGATACGCGGAGCGGGTGTTGGAGTGGGCAAATTGGAGTGATAACAGTTGACTGCACACAGCTATCATTTTTTAACCACGAGACAAACGCACGAAACTGCAAATTGCGAAGCTGAAGGCAGCTCAAAGCAAGGACTTTGACTGATTTGTGGATAGTTGAGTGCGTTTGGGACGGAAAATGGGACATTGTCAATCTATTGGCTGACTGGCTGACTGATTTTCGCTTTCGTTCCAACACCTCTGTTTTTGATTAATTTATTAATCGCCAGCAAATACAAAGTGAAAGCATTTCCTCATGCCACAAATCTAAGGCAGCTTTCAAGCCTTCGCCTCGCATAAGCAGCTTATGTTAATTACATTTTGAGGAAAGTGTTTTTTTTTTAGGAGACTCCTTGACGCAATCAATCAATTGTTGGTTGGTTTTGGTCTCTCTCTAAAAAGTGTTAAGCAGAAACCCATTTCCAATTTTTGGCACATTAATTTTGGACTTGAGCTTGAGGGAGTTAAGTTGTTGCCGAGTATATTGATGAGCTAGGTCAGCTGCCTGGCAGCACTTTTAAATGAGTTGTGTAGTCAGTGACAAAGCAGCTGAACAAGATAAATGTGTATGGCAAATGATAATGGCCAAAGGACGTTAAGTTATCAGACAAACCCTTTGGGAATAATGATAGCCAACTTGCCAAAGTAGTTAAAATAATTGAGATGCCATTGACATAAATTACAACTCTTTAAAGTATTGAACCAGTTAAGTGACGGAGATTGACTAAGAGAAAAGACAGCTCTACTAAATGATAATAACTGCATAATACCAATCTCACATAATATCGAATTTCCATATTTATATCAATTGCATCAAGGTATTTTTGATATTGGAATTAAATTTTTATATATTTTTGCTATAGCATAAAAAGTATTTACAACTTTAAGAATTTACTTGATCAAAATGTCTTTGCGTGAAAATAAAGAATTACTTCCGATGTTTTAAATGTGGTATTCTCAAGCCATTGTTTAGCATTTCAATAACTGCTATGGGATTCAAGTCGAGGTCCAGCAGCTTATTGGCCGTTTCCTGGATCTCAGGCTTGGTCTGCTTTCTCGAAATGTTGCTTACAAAATGTTGGCAACTTGGCAAAACTGAATGCAAAGGAAGCTGGGCCAAAGTGCTCGCAGGCAGGAAGGCAGCAAATTGTTATTTCAATTGTCAACAGCAACAGTTCTAAAAGGGGCGTGGCACTACAGGCCCCAAAACAGACTCCATGCAGTTAATTTTGTGCTTTGCCTGCAATAAATTTTGAATGCACATTTCCCAGCAAGCAATGCAGCAACAACATCGGCATCGACGACAACAAAATGAAACGAAATGGAAAACAATTTTCTGCAATTTTACTAAAACGACACAGAGGAGCACACATTGACACACATCTGGTCTATTTGGAGAATGGGTTCGGCCCTTGCAACTGCAGCGTCCTTGCCATCAGTCCGACAGCGTCGACAAATGAAATTGTTGACCAAGCTGCAACATTTAAGAAAATTACACACACCAACACAGACTGATGCATGCACTCATACATACATACATACATATATGTATGTATTTGTATATGAATCTGTTAGGTTTCTATTTGGTCAATGCATTTGCGCTGCACTTCAATGCAACTTCCTTTGTCCAGATTCCTATTGTTGTTGCTTATACACTGTATTTTTATCGGCTATATTTGGTTATATTTATATAGTATATTTCAGCGTGGAAAACTTAAAAGTCAAGTGATATTTAAATGTTTTCCTACATTTTAAGTGATTCTCCAATTTGTTTTTTTTTAGTTATTCTTAAACTAGGAAATACGCTAGTCGTTTACTTTTTTAACTCTGTTTGTTCTTTGTAAGTTTTGTTGTAGCTTTCATCACAGCTATTAAAGTGATTTTTCTGTGCTTAAATTTGGTTTAAATTTTATTTGCAGGCTCTTAAGAGATTGCATGCAGCTTTTGTTATGGCAACAAATGCAAATTGCAATTGTTATGCAAGTCGCATGCTGCACGTTGAACACGATGCTTGGCAATATCTTAGAGTGGTAGTTGTTGCAGCCACTTGTAACCTCGGTTATGACTGAATATCCAAATGGATGATTCCAAATGTGTCCACATAACATTTATGTGGTCAAAAGAAAGATTTATTGTTAAGTATTCTCAAAAGGTGTTAAGATTATGTAAGTGAAAATGCTTCATATTTTTGTATTTCTTTTGATGGTTGTTGAAAAATAATTTAAAAACAAAAACAATATAGAATAAAACTTGAAGAGCTTCATACAAAAACGTATTATTACACTAGTCATTTATATTGCACAATTTTAAAATATATGGAATATTATTATTATAATTATGAGTGTAGTGCATTTAAATTGAATGATTTAAGCATTCATTATCTTTAGTATAATATATTCATACGATTTGAGACCCATTTGATGGCATCGTTAGAAAAACATTTCATTTTGTTTGATAAACTTCACATGGCGATTCCATTGTTGTTTTCCAAGTTGTTGTTGTTGTTGTTCTTGTTGTCGTTATATGTACAAAACATTTGCATTTGATACGCAGCTAATTGCAAACAAACTCATTAGAGAGGAGCGACACTGGCTCCAATTGGCAACTGGCAGCGGCACAGCGAGGCCCGCACAAATTGGGTAACATTCGGTGGCATCTTTTGGCAAATTGAATGCGGCGCACAATCAGCCCCAAACCAAATACGAGAGACCCCCAACCCCTAAAACAATTTGCCGCACATTTGGCTTGTTATCATTCTCATGGTTGACGCGACACATGGAAATACCGAAAGAGTAAATCCCACGTGGTTGGAGAGAGAGATGGGGCTCATTTGTGTGCTGGTTTCTGTTTTGGCAAGCAGTCGGCCAAACATTTGTTTTAATTATTATGAAAGCAAATTGAATAATTAAAAATGTTAAAATCATATTAATTTTTAATTACAATTAATTTGATGCAGCTTTTAAGCTGAATGTCTGTGCCAACTTTTTTTGCACAGATTTCGTATATATAAGTTTTTATATAAAAAGTTACAACGGAAGTGGGTTAATTGTGGATGTGTGTAAGTACTAATATGTTAATTGGTTAGTTGGGTATTAAAAGAGATAAAGGGATGCTTTTTTAATAGGTTGCTAAATAGTGAATGGAACTGAATTAAAAATGGCTGGTTTGGTTTAAGTTAAAAGCTTTTTAAATGTACCCCAACCGTATTCCTTGCAACTTTAAGACGCAAATAAATCAAATTCGGAAGATAAATAGAATACATTTGTATGTGCTTTGCAAATCGTGTGGCATCCATTAGTTGTCTTACGGCTAGGTACAAAATCAAGCAACAATCATTACTCTATCATATCATTTACAAGCATTTCGGTGACACTTTCCAAATGTCAGCACTTCAGACGGCGCAGCAATTTGTTTTGTACTTTCGACTTGTGCCTCTGGCAACAAAACTTGCCAAGCTACGCACATTTCCTGCCCACTTTTGATTGCACAGCAAACTCAACTCAACTCCTGCCGGCACTTTATCCATCCACATCCACATCCACTTGACACAGTTAAGCGCACTTATCAAACCGCGCAAAAAGTCAAACGCATTGAAACGCGACAACCAGCAATGAGTGGCAGAGTCACAGACAGACTCGAAAAATGGCAACAACACCATTGGGACGCATATATCAAAAATCAACAGCTGCAAAAAACAGAGAAATAAAAAAAGTTCCACCCTAAAACGCCTATCGGCCCACCTACCACCAAAAACACACACATGTGACAAAAGATAAACACAAGTGGAAAAAATCTCTAAAAAAAAAAAAATACCGAGAAAAACTTTTATGCAGCCAGCATTTTGTGGCAGAGACGTTTGCCTGATAAGCATGCAAATGAAACGACAAAAGCGTTGCCGGCAGCGCTGCCAGCGGCGACCGCAACAAATTCAGCTCCCATATCTCGAAAAAAAATCCCGATTACATAGGAGTGAGGGGCAACAATCCTAATTGCGGGTCAAAAGCCATGCAAAAACCAAAAAATACAAAATTAAAATGTAGATAAAAAGTGGCCTCGAAATAAGTCTCTAAAGTTTGTTGATAGGGTTTGCAAATGCTCTCCATATGTTACTTATTAAAACTACTTAAATTTAAATTAAATTAATAACATTTCGATTCACTTGAGTGTTTTAAAATAAAATAGGAAATACTAAAAATGTATCATAAACTATAGTAAACAAAAACCTCTCATAGGTTTGTAGAATAATAAAAATCGGTAATAGGGCTTCGTAAGTTTTTTAGGTCTAATCCTTAAGTAGATCATCATCCAAATTGAGAATACTTAAACTGCTTTGAACTCAAACTGATCTCCAACTCAACGAGCCTAATCTTCCTTAGGAGCAAGCACACACACACAGAAAAGGACAATCGGGAAGCTAAACTGGAAACCTTTTCTTTTCGTATCCATGTCATATCCGTTAGCACATTACAGTGTAGACAGCCTAAGGCAAACCTGGCAACACAACTGGAAATGGGTTCATTCGCAACCGCAAATCAGATACAAATCCTTCAGATACAAGATATACGCCCCCAAGATACAAATTTCGCATTTTTTGAGGCTGCACAAAATGCTGGCGAAATGTGACAAATATAAATAAATATTTATGGAGCAGGGGGTAAGTGGTAAGCAGTGTGTGAGCGTGGTACAGAGACCAACAAACATTTGAAAATGACAAGCTTTGCGGTGGGCGGTGGGAGGATGGGAGGGGCTGCGTCTATTCCAATACGATGTCCCATTGTAACCCAAGTCGGCAACTTGGAGCTGACAAAAAAGTTTTTAGCACGCATTCGCCACGTTGCCGTCACCGCATTTTGCTGCATACTTTTTGGCGTTTGGCAACGCGGTTGAACCAACCGTGTGATGGGAAGGGGGGTGGGGGGATTGCTGGTATTGTGGGTTGCTTGTTATTTTTCGCTCTCGGCACTCGGCTTATGAATTATTTGAATTTTATGCGACAAATCACCTGCAAAATATAAATTCCTTGCAGCGAGCAACGTACATCTGGAATCGGGACTTAGGATTGCAGGATGAGCGCGAATCGGGGGATGTGGCACGTGAGCACGTACAGCACGAGGCAAAGCACCACGTTATACCGTTAATCGTTCGTTAATCTGTCGTAAAATTTTTGTTAGAATTCTCGCCGTCAAGTTAAGTGGATGTCTGACAATTGCCGGGGAAGCGTCTCAACTTTACAGGTTTTCATTTCTCACTTTCGCGTTTGCAACGACATAAAAAGTTTTTAATCGAAAAAAGATGTGACCTACCCCTACTCCCTGCCCCAAACAAACAAACACACTCAGAGAGAGAGTCAGATCTTATTGGTATTGCCCACCCCCCCCCAAGTAACTCGTAATTAAGTACGGGGCGTGCTGAGCCTTAAGGAGCATTTGAACACTTGATGTGCCACCGGGTGGTGCAAAACCATCGAATTTGTTTGCGAGTTTTGGAATTATTTTGCTGCAGGTTAAGATGCGAAATGAGCAACGCACCTAGGGGCATTGAATTTCTAATTATAACAATGAATCAGTCATGACACTCGCCAAAACTTATTCCAACAACTTTTGGGCAATCTTTGAAATCTCAACGGTTCTCTCAGTTTAGAACGTGCTTGGACTCATTATTGTTGTTTGGCAAAATTATTGAATGTAAAACTCAACGCTTTTCAGTTGACAGTTTGCCACAGTAGTTTTTCTGGCAATGTTAATATCTAAAACAAAAAAACATTTAAATGAAATTAAAATCGTTTAAATACACTACCTCACGCACATAGTTCATTAAGGGTCATCCATCCCACCTCGTTCACCCCTCGGTGGCTGGAATTCTTCCTTTCTCCTCTATTATAATAATCATAATAGTTCATTAAGGACTATTTCAATGTGCTTATTATCTAAAGATGCCACAACTTTTCAGCAATTATGCCTCAGGTAACATAAGTGTCTTTATGTCTAAAGCATATCACACAATTTAAAGAATGACAGCGACAACAGGCTCCAAAAGCATTTCAAATTAATTGCAGACAGCAAATGTCGTGTAACTCAAACATAAACGTTTCTGGAAAAGTCTGTTCACCCATCCCTGTCCCTCTCTTATGCAATACCTTCAAAGTCAACACAAATCTTTGCCCCCATGTGTCATGATAAAAAAAAAAATAAAACACTGAAACTTTTGCTAAATGCTGGCTGTAAAGACAATTGTACAAGTTCAACATTTGTCACACGTACTAAACATTTACGCAAGACACGAAAAAAAAGAAAACAGAAAAAGAAAAGTAGAAAAAGAAAATGACATGGCATGGAAATTAACAAAGAAACATCAACATCAAGTCAAATTGTTGCTCTTGCAGCCCGCATATGGAGCAGCTGGCTAAAAAGGGCGAGAGGCCAAGGGATCTGCTCAGACAAAGGCAGAGTCGCACTGGATATAGTTGTCGTCATTTTGAGCAGCTCAAAGACAGGCGGAGCAGGTGTTGGGGGCAGCGGGTTGATATGCTCGGAGCGCAGACAGAATCCCAACTAAATGCAACTTGAACACTAGCAATATTTGGACGCATCTCCGCTAGTAGCACACTTACTTTATTCTATTTGATTGTGTGTGTGCTCAAGTCTTCAAAAAATATACATCTACGGCATGTCTAGGTCTCAAAGTCTATAGCGATTACTCCTCTCCGGGCTGTCAGATTTGATACGCCCGTTAAGAAGATGACGACGACGACGACGACGACGGCATTGGCGATGGCAACGGAGACATGAACTGAAGCGACTTGCAGCAACATGAGAGACAATTTTGTGTTGATGTAGCAGCAACAGCAGCATCTAAGACTCAGGGATTTGCCAAAGCATGGGGCATGACGTTGACTTTGTTGCATGTGCTCGGCATGGAGAGAGAACAGGAACAGTAAATGCACTAAAAGAAATCATTGCGATATTAAAAATAACCCTAGAGGTAAAAATTCATACGTAATTGAATTTTCAATATAATTATATATATCTATAAATTTACTAAATATATTAAATCTTAAAAGTATATATTAAGTAAAATTGAGCTTATATTAAAGACTTCCGGATAAGCTAGAACTTTACAAAAAGTTAAAGCAAACTTTATAATTTACAAGTTATTTTGTTTTTGTTAGAAAGGAAGATAAACGTAGTGCTTTAGTTAATTAAGTTTGTAATAATATATATATATTCCTAACATTTACAATTAACAACAATTATGGCATAACTGATAGAAAGTTCCATTAAATTTTAGCCAGTGTTCAGCGCATAGCTCCCCCCAATAGTCCCTTAGTCCAATGCTGTCACAACACGGAAAAGAATTAATGTGCAGTTGAATACAAAACGCAAACATAATTAAACTTGCCACACCCATTTGGCGATATGGCGAAATGTGGCACGTTCTCACTTCTGAGATTGTGACTAGGACTGTGCCTCACTTGTATGTTTTATTGTGTCTGTCTGCCGCACAGAAATAAAACCAAATTTGTCACAATGCGCACAA
Organism: Drosophila kambysellisi; assembly: GCA_035042185.1. NCBI lineage: Eukaryota > Metazoa > Arthropoda > Insecta > Diptera > Drosophilidae > Drosophila > Drosophila kambysellisi. The sequence continues at coordinate 10,746,155 of JAWNLS010001251.1, forward strand.
CAGACGATGGCTTCTTTGGGGAGACGACTCCTAGTCCTAGTACTACTATATGTATGTATGTATGTATTTATGTATATATGTATGTATGTATGAACTATGGGCACTGGTACTTTGATGAGCTACTCATATTTCGCAACTAATGAAACACGCAACTCGAACAGTGACTTTGTTGCCTGCCGTTGACATTTATGGCATGCAACTGAATTTTTATGGCTACGAAATTAGTGCAGATACTGTATTAGTCCACTCAACGACTCCCTGTTTCCCCTATGCCCATTACTCACCCGGTTCACCCTGTCTGCAGTTCATAAAGACGCACTCGTATTGAGTCATAAAACGGCGCTTGATTGGATCGCTACGTGGGCGTTTATAGAGACTGCAACTAATTTGAGATACAGACGGCAACTGTAGTTTATCTTTGAGTTGTTTTAATGGCATTATGGCTTTATGCATAGCCCAACTAATTGCAGGCGTCCGTGGGTGGTCACAGAATCCAAAAATTTCGCATGCAGTCTACGGTGTCTGCTCATCTTCTGCACCACCGCAAGCGTAAACCCAATTTTCGCGCTTAATTATGAAAAGGCAAACAAACTTTTGAAGCTGGCCAAACAGTTGCTGAACTTTATGTGTGAGTGTGTGTGTGTGTATGTGTGTATGTGTGTATGTGTGTATGTGTGTATGTGTGTGTGTGTGTGTGTGTGTGTGTGTGTGCAATATCCTGTCCACTTCCGTTGGTTGTCCACGCCCCCGTACGTCTGGCACAACAACAATGCGACTCTATATATGCGTATATCAAATAATTTCTAGCCCGGGGCATTTTCTCCGCCGACAGCTGCTTTAAAATGCATTTTCAATTTGTGTACGCCCCCAAAAACATCACTCACGGCATCCTCAGGCTCAGGTATGGGCAAGGAGCCGCGACAGTCCTTTGTAAACTAATTGGCTTGAACAGGGAGTAGCATATATCGAAAACAACGCTTTGAGGCCTCTTTGTATAACAAATATACACTGACTGCAGAATGTATGCAAACAATGTTAAAAATGTGCGCCCAAAAACAAAAATAAGCAGCAGTCAGCAGCAGCTGCCACAAAAACAGCTAACAAAATAACGGCACATACTATGTGCAAAAATATAAAATAATAAAAAAAGAAAATTACAAAAACCCAGTGGAAAACAATTGCCTGAGCAATTATACACGCATTGCTGCCCCAGTGAAAATCGAGCCACAAAAAACAATAAACCCAAACAGCACCCACCGAACAGCAATCACATAAATACACAGCCAAAACTCTGAGAGATAACCCAGTAACAAAGCTCTTTTACATGAGTGAGGGATTTTAGATACTTAAATATAAACGATTTGGACAACACTTGATTTGATTTTTAATAGAACTGTTGGCCATTGTAAAATATTTATTTTTAATTCCTCAACAATCCTGTTTTTTTTTATACTATGATACCGAAGGTATAATAGTATATTGGGTTTGTCTGTCCGTCTGCATGAACGCAACCTTTTTCAAAACCCTTAGAGGTAGATTCTTGAAACTTGGAACATATACTTGAAGTTACTCCGATTAGATAAGGTGTCAAGTTTGAAGTCCCACGTCCACTTAAAAATCAATAAAATCGATAAAGTTTGAAGGTAACTTGCTGGTAACCTGCCTTTGAAGGTTCGACCTATGCCCATATGCCATTATACCGATTTTCGGACAATAATTTTGACTTATGTTCCGACCCAAAATCACGTTTTCAACTTTAAATGTACGATTGATCTAGAGGCCAAACTATGATTAAAACGCCCTTCCTTTTGAAAATTCGTCGAGTTTTGACAAAGTTATGGCATTTTGAAGGTTCGACCTATGCCTATATGCCGTTATGCCGATTTTCGGACAATAATTTTGACTTATATTTCGACCCAAAATAACGTTTTCAACTTTAAATGTACAATTGATCTAGAGGCCAAACTATGATTAAAACGCCCTTCCTTTTGAAAATCCGTTGAGTTTTGACGAAGTTATGGCATTTTGAGAGTTCGACCTATGCCCATATGCCGTTATGCCGATTTTCGGACAATAATTTTGACTTATGTTCCGACCCAAAATAACGTTTTCAACTTTAAATGTACGATTGATCTAGAGGCCAAACTATGATTAAAACGCCCTTCCTTTTGAAAATCCGTTGAGTTTTGACAAAGTTATGGCATTTCAAAGGTTCGACCTATGCCCATATGCCGTTATGCCGATTTTCGGATCATAATTTTGACTTATGTTCCGACCCAAAATAACGTTTTCAACTTTAAATGTACAATTGATCTAGAGGCCAAACTATGATTAAAACGCCCTTCCTTTTGAAAATCCGTTGAGTTTTAACAAAGTTATGGTATTTTGAAGGTTCGACCTATGCCCATATGCCGTTATGCCGATTTTTTGACAATAATTTTGACTTATGTTCCGACCCAAAATCACGTTTTCAACTTTAAATGTACGATTGATCTAGAGGCCAAACTATGATTAAAACGCCCTTCCTTTTGAAAATCCGTTGAGTTTTGACAAAGTTATGTCATTTTGAATGTTCGACCTATGCCCATATGCCGTTATGCCGATTTTCGGACAATAATTTTGACTTATGTTCCGACCAAAAATAACGTTTTCAACTTTAAATCTACGATTGATCTAGAGGCCAAGCTATGATTAAAACGCCCTTCCTTTTGAAAATCCGACTGACTGAAATCTGAAATCTGACTTCCGTAATTTAAGAGCTACATTTCCTAAACTTCGGAGAAGGGGATACTATCTTATATCTACCTCAATCTGAAACCTTGGAAAGTATTTCTTGGCTGCACACAAATTATGGTATCATAGTATTTCGCTGTCGGTTACGCAACGACTGCAAGGTTCTGTCTTGTGTTATTTATTATCGTTCACGTTTTTATATTAGCTCTTTATTACATTTATCATGTGCCCCCGAAGAGGGGTCAAGCTCAAAGTTAAAAGCAAAACAAATATTGAACAAAAAAAAGTATATAAAATTAGATTTCTATGTCAAAATGGATCTGCCGCAGGTCCTTTCTCAATGGACTACTCTTTTCATGATTGCCCCAAATTTTTACTGCTCATTAAAATGTGGCAGTCAATTTGACAAAGTCTTGTAATAAACTGCCGCATGGAGGCACCCTGGCAGCATGGACAATGATAACTCACACAAAAAAAGTACAACAAACAACAAAAAAATGAAATGTATTATGGGTGCTTAACTCATTTATAATTATAATGGACTTTTTACGAATATTTTCATATGGACAATTTTGCGCTGCGCTTTCACAAAGTCCCCACAGAGCGGATGTTTTTTTTTTTTTGCCACCATTTGGTTTTTCATTCTTTTTTTTTATTTTTTGTTCTAATAACAGAAAAGAGCCAACATCATAAAAGACAAATGAGCCGCAACCAAAAGCGGCCCAAACAAAAAGAAAACCAAAAAAAAAATAGGAGGAGGGAAAACTGTAAGCGAGTTCGTCTCATTGTCTACATGACTTTGGTCAACTGGCTGATTGCTGGATGATGTCCGGAGGTAGGGGGACTATATAGAGTGAAATCAGTTTGTATTGTATTCCTTTTGAAGGCATCTAATATTTTATGTATTTTGTGCGCCCAGCAAATGATAAAAAGCCAGTGAGAAGCGAAGGCAATGAGGACATCGTTGACTTGCAAGGAAATGGCTACTTTTCTAAGCTTTTAATAATATCCTTTTTACGTCCACTAAATGGAGGATATAAAGTCAACACTTTGCACAATAAGGCGCCAGAGGATGGAAGCTTTGCACATTTTCATCGCCTTTTTTTCTGCCTTGGCCAGCCGCTGGCATAAAAACTTGGACATCGTCCTGGGGATCTAGCCTCTTGGTTGCCATTCTATGGCCAAGTTTCTGGACCGCTATCTGCCCCATGGTTTGCATAAGTTTGCTACCAGGCGCTTCCGGTTAATGTGGTCAGCAACAACAGCAGCAACAAATAATAAAGGAAAAACCAAAGTCTGCTAGACATTTATATGGGTAAATCTTTGTGTGATTTTCGCTTCAATGATGCAGCTTTCCCAAGCCCCTCCTTTCGGCGCCAAGCAAACTGAACATTAAGTGTCGCCAGCGAACCCATCAATCTTTCTTGCCGCGCCCGGGACAGACTTTTATGAAGAGTTTTTAGTAGAGGGGTTCTGCTTTAAATTCAATGCTCGCTTTAAGCCAGGCCAATCAATAAAATCAATCCTTCGGCTGCCGGGGCAGCTCATCAATAACTGAAAGAGTGCTCTGCTCAATAGGGACAGCCTCAAATGATGCTTGTTGTCCTTTACCCTTTTTAATAAAATTAAAAGGCCAACATTTGTCACAGCCTCAACTGAAGGAGTTGATAAATTTATTTAAATTTATTTAAAGTCGGAAAATGGCTGTTTTTCGGAAAAATGTTGATTTTCTCTTGTACAGTCAAACTTTTGGATTCATGTATACAAATATAAGTAAACTGTGCCATTTTCCTTTCCGCATAGCCAATTATGTCAAAATCTCAATCGCTAATCCTTAACTACCCGGAGCACTTTTCATTTTTCCATGCGATTGCATTCAAATCATCGATTACCAGTCGGAGCAAAAGAAACGGAATAATTTCAATAAGCAATTAGACGGCAATTACTTACAACAACTCGGCGGAGTTGCAGGACGACTTTCTGATGACTTTTGTTGAAGGGGAGCAGGACTTTGACTTTGGCTAAGCAATTACTTGAAATTTATATGTGACTGGGCTCCTGAAGTGGTCGTGCTACAAGTCACAGCCACTCACCACGAACATAGCCATAATTGAAATGCTCAAGAGAGACGAACGTCCAAAGAACATGGATCGGACTGGCGCCAAAGCAGCAATAGCAACAACTATTACACATAAACTTTTTGGGGTAAAAACTAATTGAGTTACATACTTGTACTCGTAATTGTACTCGCATTCGTCTGTCAAGAAACACACACATCCACACACACACACACACACACGCACATAGACTATTCACTGACACCCACGGCTCCAAGTTGTACTCGAACGTGGGGACAAAGTTTGCTTCTTTTTGGCTTGGTTGGCTTGTTGAGCAAACCAAAAGTTTACATTGTTTAATTTTCGACAAATGTAAGACACTCGAAAGCGATTGCAACCCCCACTAATCTTTTGTTTGTCATGTCGTTGGGGTTGGTTGGGGAAGTTCTTTCTTCTCGACCCACACTCTTCAAGTAACTTCACATGTTCTCATGTTTCTTAACATGGCATAATCTCTTTGCCAGCTTCCTTTTTGGATTTCACAAAAACTTACTTTGCACTACATATACTTATACATTTACGTACACATATATATATATATATAACTATCAATGGGGCTGGGTGTAAGTTTTGCTCTGCTGTTTCCGGCGGCGCCATCTTTAAGTTTCATTAGTGAGCTTATGAGTGTGTGTAAATCTGTTAGTCAGTGTTGTGCGAGAGCCCCGAGCTGTGCTTTATTTCTGCTTTGCCTGGGAGTCAAAAGTTTTTGTAATTGAGCTGCGACCAGCGTATGTTGCAGCAGCAGCACCAACAACAACAACCAACAGCCGTAGCAGCAGAACTGACAGCCACTGTGGCGTATGCGTAATATTTAATGACATTACTTTATCATTTGTGACAACAATTTATGCAACTTGCCACGTATGTGTGTCGTGTGAGTCGGATAATGTTCTTAGTAGCATATCTTGACATTACTTAAATACTTCAACTTTAATTACAAATGAGCAGCTTAATTGTAAATGACTTCACGAGCCAACTTAAGACAACTTAGTTGGGCTATTACTCACTTAGGCATTGGTATATGTCTATAGCTATATTTGTATGGCATATATTTGAAATTAAGTTTTCGAGAAGAATTAAAGAATAACAATAGCTAAATTTGGTCAAACTGTGATGAACAATTATTAGTGAAACTCAGACCCAAAAACTTTGCTTAACTTTAAGAGCAAAGCAAAGTAATAATAGCCTGGCAACTGCATCGCAATAAACCTATGTGAGCCTCAAGTGGCTCGTTCAGTCTTTTACCTACAATGTGTAACGGGACAATAACTTGCTCTGCTCGGGCTGACAATACAAATGTGGCTAACGCCCACAAGGACAGTGGGTAAATTTGTTTTGCGTGTGTGCTCCTAAGAGCTTTACTAAATTAATCAGCATAATTATGCTGGCAAGGCAACCAGACTCCCACACTCCCACACAGCCCGTTTGGATACCCTAGCCTCGTATGTTTTACCTTGCCTTATTTATTAATTAGTGATTCGTTAGTGCAGGCAGTTTGTTTGTTTTTCCAGTTGCTGTTGTTGTTGTTGTTGTTAAGAGCAACTTTCGCTGTTCTGCTTAAAACAAAAGGAGAAAAAAAATCGGAAGGAAAGTGTCGCATTTTAATTATGCCGACAAACAAAACAAGCCCCAAGTGCAAACAGGCAGCTACGTTTACCTGTGCTTAATTAAAATAAATAGACACATATGCTGCCAGCCAGTCAGCCAGCCAGCTAGCTAGATTGAGTGGTCACATGTCCTTCAAAGGACCACAAAATATGCTTGGCAAGTCGGAACAGTTTTCATTATTATGCGAAGCATGTGTTTCGGCATTAACCGATATAGACGGTAATTTCCATAAGTCAACAGCACTGCTTGCCATCAGAACCAACCGGCTTAGCAATTTAAGCCCATGTTCCTCATGGCCAACCGACACACTGACTATTTGGACCTTGGGACAGACTGCATCGGATGCTAAATGCAACTTTCGCATAGCAGCTATTGCAAATATTTTTGTTCCTTGTTTTTTCGTGAGACGCTCAAGTTTCTGGTTTTCTGCTTTTCTGGTTGGCCCGTATTCAAATCAGTTGCAACGCCCAATTAATGTAAGCCACCGCAATGTTGCATACTAATGAACTGGCTGGCAATTGCCACCGACTGAGTACTGAGTAGGAGACGCCGACAATGAACATCGGCATAAAGATGTGCGGAACGATGTCGAAATGGATTCGACAAGTGGATGCAAGTGGATGTCGGAGTCTTTCAGTTTGGTTTAGTGCCTGTTTGCTTAGCTTGCATACCAAATGAACAAATGAACATCAATTCATTATTATATTCACAAGCCTCAAGACGAATATGTTATTAAATATATATATATATATATTATATTTTATAAATATTTTATATATTTTCCACTTAAGCTAGCTTGCAAAGAGGTAACATATTTCTAAATAATTATTAATCGGCTCAGAAGTATAACGAAAATTTTCAGTTAACATTTTAAATACAATTTGAAAATTTAATAATTTAAATTTTAAGTACAGATTAGCAATGAATAAAAATGTAAGCGAATTGTTGTTAATGCTTTTAAAGCATTTTGAAATGGACTTAAAGCTTTAAGAGCTTCAGTTTAAATAGCTTATTCTGTGAAAATCGCATTTGCATTTTAATTTTTATAAAATACAATAATAAAACAATAAAAACATCAACTTTTGACACTTTGCAGCCATTTGCAAGGCGGCAAAACGGCAAAATGATGTCATTAAAGACACATGCTGATGGCATTTTGAAGGCATATTACGCATACGACGCGTTTGGAGGCGCAACAGCTGTGGCATGCCAACCAAATGTGTGCTCATGTATGTGCCTATGTGTGAGAGTGTGTGAGAGTGTGTGTGTGTGTATTTCCGTTGAGATTTGCCGTTCAACATTTTACGTGCAAATATTTTAAGCCTTTATGGCAACACAAGTTGCGTTGCGGCGGTTGCAGGGGCAAAGACAAGGCAGCGCATTATTAGGCGCATATTTGTAAGAAATAATGTATGTATGTATACATACATACAAACACACTCATATATATATATGAATATAGGAATGTGGTTATCTTGCGTACGGATGTGCCACAGCACGCAGCACTCGTGAGCGGCACGTGACTGCGCCAAAGAAGTGCGTTTCATTCCCTCCCCCTCTATCTCTCTCCCCCGCTCTGTTCCGCTGCTACGGGGGATTTAATACCATTTTTTTTGGAGCAACATAATTCATGAAATTTGTTTTGGATGTGGTCGGCTTTTGGCCCTGATCATCGCTCATCCATTTTCTTTGCGCATTTGCAACTTTAACTTTCCTTTAATTGTCGCAACTTTCTAGTCCGACTTTTTTAATTAATTAAAAAAGTTTTCAAAGCTGCCAGCAAAATGCCAGCTCACCTAAAGGAAACCAAAAGAGCCGCACTGCCTCAACACTTGCCGAATCTCAAAAAATAGGTAGAATTTTGGTCATTTCATGTTTCTCAGCATTTTGTACACTGCACAGCACGAGGCAAGGATAAACTCTTGCCAAAGTCAAAGAGCAACAAAAAGATTTGCGGTGGCAGTGAAAAAGCAATTTTATTTATTTGCCTTCTAGACGCTCCAAGAACTAAGGCAGAGTCCAAAGATAAGTTCGATTGCGGCTGAAAGTGTATTTTATTATGTTTAAATTTAGTTTGTTTATTATATTTTATTAATTTAAAAACTGCATCATGAAATAAGCAAAAGCAAAAACGTCACCTTGACAGGTTATATGGCTTACAATATTTATTACAAAAGTATCTTAAATAAAGAGTAGAAATAAAAGCAAATATTGCAGTAATTTCAAAAATATCTGAGTGTTGAAATAAGTCCAGAGAAATGGAGAAATTCACACTGTGTTTTCCAAACTACCCATTAAAATCCATCAAAGGGTAGAATAAATAACAATTTTAATGAAACAGAAAGTTGTAAAACGGAACTTAACACAAGAATTTTGGATGTCCAAATGTCAATCGTTCTCACTTTGATATGTCGAGTATGAAGATTTTTGTTTGTTGTCATTTATTTATTTTTTACTCAGACAGGCAAATACTTATTACTTCCCAGATCCTGCGAAGGCACAAACAAACAAATCTAAAGCTCTGGCAAGGATTTTGTCCTTTTTGATGTAAAGTTGCTAAGCGGCAACAAATTTATAATGCCAACAGCATGTGTGTTTCAGCTTTTTCATCTGATGTTGTTGTTGTTGTTGTTGTTTTGTTGCCTGGTTGTTTTGTTTTAGCGCTCACTGTGATTGTTGTCAACGCTGCTGCGCTTCCGTGTATGTTGATGTGCTGATGTGTACGGGTATATGTGTGTGTGAGTGTGTGTGTGAGTGTGTGTGTGTGTGTGTGTGTGTGTTAATCCTGTCGCCATCTGCTTCGCTTTTGCTTTGTTCTGTTTAATTTTGTGCTTGCTGCCGTATCCTGCAGCTGTTTGCCCGCCTCCGTCGCCGTTCCCGTCTCCGTCTTATTGTCCGTTGTCGTCTCTTCCATGTCATCGACGTGTTTTCATTAATGTTATTATTCCACACATTTCTATGTTCACGTCATCTTCTACACACAATGCCCGTCTCTAATTTGTATGCATAATTTACGGACATGCTGTGACTTTGTCACGATTGGATACTCACAGAGTGAAAGCAAATCCATTTCGCATTTCAGTGTTTGTGTTTTGTTTTTTAAGTCCATTGTAAAATTGTTTAGCTATTGAAGATTGATATTGTCCTGCAGTCAGTTGAGCATAAATGTTATTGACTCTGTTTAAAAATTAATCGAGCTGATTAAAGAGCAAACAGTAAATAATTAATACAGTCAGTAGCGTTGAAACAATTTCCTTAAGCACATCTAACCTGGTAAGCAAATTCAAATGTCCGCTGGAAAAGTCTCCAAACTTGATAAGAAAACTTTAAAGGCTGCTTGTGCATAATAAAAACCCAGAAACTGTTGCCAAAATTGAAATAGTTTTACACGATTGCCTGTCAAAATGCCAAACTAAGGAAAAAGTAAATTGTAAAGAAACAAGATACATATACAAACATCTATATATACGTATATATACACAATTACATGTATGTAAATGTGTATTTTTGTATTTTTGTCTCTGTTGTTCTCTTGCCAAAGTCAACAGTTTGAGCAAAACTTTTAATTAAGAATCCGGTCAAAAAAATAAAAAAGAAAAAATGGGAAAGAACTGAAAAATACGACGCATTGTAATGTTGAAGACAAAAAAACAAAATATATATGTATATAACAATTTGGCCAACTGCAATCAATCTAAATGTCAATGTGTCAATAAAATTGTCAACCAAGTTGCAGTTGCAGCTAGTCAGATAGAAGGGCGAAATGTCTGCCAAATAGGTATCGCATAGAAACTGCAAACACGTTTGCATACCTTTTCTAGATGACTGACTTTGACGTTTGGCTCTGCCCCACAAACCCACGAGGAACGAGGATCCAGGACGACTCTGCTGGTGGCCAACGAGCGCAAGTCGTGTGCAACAAATGTGATTAAAGGGGAAAACTTATGAGGTAACTCTCTATTGGCATTTATTTGACTAGATCTGCAATAGAATCGAGAATCAGATATATATGCTATGTCCTTTTTCCATCCAAATTCTTGTTAGTTATCCTTGCACTTTACAGTTAAATTTAAGTGTTCCTTTCCATTTTCATCCGACACATTCCCATATTTGAACTTATTTCACATTAATGCAGTTGACATTTTTATTAAAAGCTTTAAGTTGTAACTGCAGAGCACATACTTACACACACTAACACGTTTGGACACACACACACACACACACACACGATTATATATATATATAAATGTGCTGCGACAGGATTTTGCTGCAATGGCAACGGCTGCTGTCAACTTATTGGCTATAAGGCATATATGTATGTGTGTGTGTGTGTGTGTGTGTGTGTGTGTGTTTGCTCCATCTGCTGTCTTATTTTACAAAGTAATATTGTCAAAAATGAGTTAGTATACGAAATCAGCTTTAAGTTGCCGACATCTCCTGCAAAATCCTTTTGTTTGATGCCCTTAGTCAATGCTTAGCATTTCCTTTTTTGTGCACTGGGTGCTCCTCATGACATACTGACGCACACACGCACACACACACACTCACACACACGCACACACACACATGCAACACACACTTAGTACGTACGTTCGAGAAAAGGACTTACAGACTTGCAATATTTTTTTGCTGTTGTCGTCCTGACTTATGAGCTGAGCTGGAGCTAGAGCTGGAGCTGGAGCAGCAGCAGGAGACGGGAGGAAACGGGAGCATCATTTTTATAAGCTGCCAACGGGGAACATTTTTGCAGTGCGTGACATTTTATGAAAACTCACTTGATAAATGATTGAAAAAACGCACACAAGGGAAATGCATACAAATGAAATCCTGAATGATATTTTAATGCCTCGCTCAAATTAGGTTAGTACCCACAGTCTATTTATCTACCCAGACGTGAGCTCTGATAAATTAATCAGAATTATGATCATGGTTTCAAGAATTATTAAGTCGAAGCCTTTAAATATTTATATTTATTATTATTTATGCTTCAAGTTGATTTCATTTTAGAAAGACTTAACCTCACAATACTAAGCTACATAAATCGAGGCTGTCAATTGCCACATAAATGTATCCCAAAATAGAGCAAACACTGTGTATTCGTAATATTCATGCACTGTGCCACCATTTTGGCCAGCTTTGTTTGTTTGTCTGTTTGTGTGCGTGTTCATGTCATTCGCCATTTGCAATTGCCGAAATTTTCGCTTTCACACACATAATTCTCGTGCATAATTCCGTCGAAATGTTGACTGCAATTTCATATCTGCATGGACCTAGAGCCAGATCCTGTGCCTGGCAGCCAACAGATTTCATTCCATGTGCCGCAAAATGCAAAACGCAAAACGCTTAAGAGGGCCAGTGGGGCAACGAGGCAGCCATTCAACCGATTCCCTTGCCACGTCCTCTAAATCCCACTCACATTCACATATAGCGTGTTCATTATGCGCATAAACATTTCGGCATCCGGCTGCCGACTGCCGGCTGCGTTGATTTGGCGTCTGCCTTCGCATTGTCTTCCAGCTGCCATGTGCTGGATATATTTTTGGGGCATACCATCGCGAAGCTCCCCCTCCTTATTCGCCTTATTCTGCTGGTTGCAGTGTTGCAACCCGCATTTGTGTATCTACCGGATGCGGCCTGCCTGCCAGTTGCCTTTGCCTGATAACAACGGTCATGGTTTAGTTTCAAGTTCCCCATTGCAATCGAAACATTGCGCTTTTAAATTTAAGGCAATAGATGTTGGTAAAAGTTCAATTGAAAAGAGGTGCACAAAAAATGAGGGATTTATAAAATAAGACTACCTAAACTAGATATAACCACATCATAACAGATATAACAATAAGATCTAAAATTGTTCAATAATTTTTAAAACCAACAAATTTTACAAATATTTTATTTCAATCCAATCACTTTCCATCCACACAATTTGCAATAATAAAATAATTGTTATGGTTTTCACAAAATGTTATTAAGAATTTGTTGCTGAATGTTACCAATAAATTAGTTTGCTATTCCGCTTCGCTAATGCCCCACTTCGAATGGCTACCAACATGCAACAGTGCAAACAATGCATTTGCATGCTTTGCAAATGGAATAGATTAAACATAATAACAACATAAACTGAATGATATTATAATGAAACGTTGTTACACATCGGCTGAAGTTGACAGCACAATCATAAAATAATTTGCATAAAATTATAAACAAATTTGCATGTTGCCTGCATGCGGCACGCGGCTCTGATTTGACCACATGCAAATTCACGAAAGCATATTAACACTCGACTTTACATGTTGTAATTAATGAAAAATAATTTGAAAAAACAAATAACTACCTTTTATATTTGGCATTAATGCTGAAATGTACTTAAACAAGCTAAAATTAACTTTCACAATGTACTAAACGCAATTTACAAATCCATAATTGGTTGCTGACTGTTCATTATAAAAATGAATTTATGATTCAGTCAGTTATCGATCAAATGATTTGATCAGCATATGGTAAGCTTAACAGATTTTCAGATTTTCAAAATATATTCGATTATGGTTAGATTTGTAGATCAATACTACATTCAAAGTTGCAAATGCGATTCTGGTTAAGGTTTTCGTGTTAAGCCTTCCTCACCTTCAACAGCCATAACTTTGCCAACTAGAAAATTTATATAATATATGTATATAGTGTTGAATTATACTGCTGTTGATGTACTTTGGTATTGCTGACTGAATGAATTGTTGTAAAATTATTCCATATATTTGAAGTTGTCTCCAAAAGGATGGGTATGCAAAAATTGCCAACCATTTGGCACGCATCAAACGTGTCAAAGTGACAATTCTTTATTTACATATAGCTGACATCCTTCTTCTCTAGCATTCATGGCTGTGATGAATGACAACAACAGCACCAGCACCAACATCTACATCAACAACAGCAACAGCAACAATAACAACACTCACTTTTGGTCACATTTGCGTGCCGCAACGTGAGTCGCATGCTGAGCTGAATAAGTGGCAGAAATATTTGGAGCAAGAGATGGCGTGGAGAATGTTGAAAAAGTGTCGCCCTTTTTGCCACAGGTAAAAATGTTCGGCATTTATCAACGACGCTCACAGTTTTTCTGTTCTGTTCGTCTGAATGAAGCTATCAAGTTGTGCATTTTGTTTATTTATCAACAGATTAGCAGTCTGTTCGAGACATGATTCCCCACCAGTTCCCCACCCCTTACATCGGCCTCTCCATTCTCCTCCACTGGCTCTGCTCTGCCCTGGTTTAATGGTACATGAAATCGCAATAAACATGGCGCAGAGCGCCAACTTTTGCGGCCTGTAGTAAAGTAAAGTATAACTTACGCCCAGGGCGCACATAAGTCAAAATTTTTCACTGTGACAACGGGGTGGGTTGGTTGGTTGCTGGGCTTACTGCCAGTAACTGCCACGCATTAAGTGTAGGCGTTAAAGTTGCCCAGTTGCTCAGTTGCTCAGCCACTCTCGTCCCTGGGGCATGTTTTGTCCTGTGGCCCCGAAACTCGAACTGTGAAATATGTTGCATACATTTCTGTCCAGACGCGCGACACATTTGCGGTTTATTGTAGGCGTGGCGCGTGCCAAACTTAACATACACACACACACATATACACACATATACACACATATACACACATATACCCACATATATATATATCTATATGCTGTGTTGTGTCATTTGCTTGCCCCTCACGTACACAGTTGTCGCTGCACAGATGGGGGACGCAAGTTCCGTTTCTGTCCCCAAGTTCTCATCGCATACTTCATAATTCATTTTCTTCCTCTTTTTCATTATTATTTTCATTTTCACATTTTCCTCTTTTCCTTCCTTTTCTGTGTGTCCGGCTGTAGTGGCGCTGACAAATTGTTTTAAATTGGATTTTCATAACGTCTTGTTTGGCTGAGTGATAAACTTAAACTATTTTTGCGAGGAGCTTAAATCAAGTGAATTACCAGAAACAATATTCACATGCTGAATAACTATAAATAAGGAAATATATATTTTATACGCGATATATTTAGTTAACAATCCTTCATTTATATATTTAACTGGATGTTCTTTAACAACATATAAATTTAACTGAACGTAAAACAAACACCGCAATAAATGTTAAGTGAATGTTGAGTTTACCACTTAATGCTACCTTGAAATAGACCCAAATGCGAATATGCAACACATACATTACCACTTTCACACCAAGAGCACCATCCTGCTCCAGGCTCTCTCTCTCTCTAATGTTTGGACATTGAAAACAAGCAAACCATTTTGGACAAGAGCAATCAAACATCAGGCAAATGATGGTTATAGGCATTGCCAAATGTTGGCAGACCGACACCACCCACCACCGACTCGTCTTCGCCTTCCAGCCACCACTACCACTAAAATAAAAAACAACAAAGCATCAATGAAATTCCAATAGGGCAATCGTTTTTTGATGGCACAGTCGACCGTTACAATTCATCAAACAGCAAATGGATATTACTTCATCGAAAACAATATTAAATACTTGAACGTAAAACATGAACGGACCACAATGGCCGGCAGGCGTCAGGCGCAGGATCATTGGCAGGCCCCAGGACCACGTCCGGGGCCAGACACTGACACTGGCAGAGCTTTGCCCATTCCCGCCTCGGTCGTCGGAACGACCTCAAAGTATGTCCACATGGAAGCGAATGACTGCTGCGAGCCTGAAACAAAAGTAAATTGCAATAAAAGTTTGTAATTGACAAACGGACAACAAACAAAACTCCACTTCAGTTTGCCAGTTGGTGGACAACGGACATCGCTTGTTGTTCAATGTTAGTTGGTGAGTGGAGCGGGGTGCGAGGGGGTGTGGCTTGGGATATGGATGTCGTTTGGTTGGACTAGCGGCGTTCCATGTTTTTGGCGACTAAACAACTGGCGCGCAAATCAACAAAAACCGATTTTCAGTAACAGGAAGCAACAACAGCAACATTGCCGTTGACAGACCTGCAACCCAGCAAACTCCCTTTTCCCCCTTATGGAGCAGTGAAACCGCCCTCCCCTCCCCCGTAAGTGTGCCCGCATATTGACTTTGTGCGAGGGGCACAAACGATTTTGGATTTAAGAAATAAAAGTTTAGTGCCTCAGCGAGCAAATCTGCAGCCACAATGCCAAACAGCTAACCAGACTACACACACACGCGCACACACACACACACACACACACACAAATACAGACACAACAACAACAACAACAATGAGTTAGAGCAAACAAAAGACGCGTCTGTGGTTGGGTCGGGTCCTGGCAGGGTTGGATGCGGCTGTCGAACAGCAAAATGTCGGCGGTTACTGCTTTGACTTGTTTACCCCCCTCCTGAATCTGCATCAGAAACAGAACTGCTTCTGGGCTCAGGATTTACCAATGGCCACGCAAAACTACACTCGGAAAAATGATCTTCTTAACTGTATATATTTATATCAAAATGAAAACTAGGAAAAAGATATTGTAGCTCTCAAGAATTAAATCGTATATTTGCTATTTAAATTTCCTTAAAGTTGAAAGGATTACCCTTTATAAACAATCCCCAGAATATGTTATATATTAATGATTACCACAAAAACTTAATCTGTAAGCTTACAGTGAGTAATTGTATTTGGAGAAATCAATTAAATAATTTTGAAATGAAAGTTGTTAAAAAAAAAATATTGCGTATTTGGTTAAGTGTACTGGGACTGGTTCTGGGACTTCAGGGCTCATTGGTTTTGGGCATCGTCGGTAAATAGACTCCGCTCTCCACTCGATTTGCGATAGACCAGAAACGACAAGTGCAATCGTTTGGCACTGCTGGCGACAACCGGCTTCCGGTTTCCGGGCGTGAAAATTATTGATACAAGACTCAAGAGTCTGTATGTAATATTCTCACAACTTCTATATAAGATTATCGCCCAATTAATTCACCCGTCTGCGTACAGTTGCCACAACTCAGACATTTACCGATCTCATACTCTAAGCAACTAATTAAGCGCACTCTACGCACATTTTGCCCAAACCTCAAGTTTAAGTTGAGGCATATAATCAAAGTAGTAGTTCATAGCCCCCAGGAGTTGGGCATTGTATTTGCTTGTGACGCACATAAATGTTAATTGTTTAATTTGCATGTCCATCGTGCGGGACCCATGGTCTGAGAAATTAATGAATTTGTGATTAGCAGCAGTGGAAACAAGTTGGGTGAGTTGAAATTTGCATGGCTAGCTAAACTCAATTTCAATTTGTTGCCAGCAGCAGTGGCAAGGGGCAAGAAACGAGGAGGAGGAGCAGCAGACGTCCCGCTGCGTGAGAATGTGAGTCACTTGAAGCCGGTGGCAAGAAATGGCCAGCGGAAACTTGACTCAAAAATTAACAATTTTCATGCGAGTCTAAATCGAGTCGTGAACAACAAACGAAGCGCTAATTTGACAAACCGACATGAGGTCCTTTACGCATACAACTATTTCGCATTTACGAATACACATATGTGAATATACCTTACTCCACGGAGCGGCCCTTGGACAGACGAGCACTTAACCTGCGCCACAGGAGGCTGTCGTAATTGCGAGTCCAACCCAGACGTTGAATCGTCCACACAATCAAATCGAAATGAAATTGACCATTAATCGGTATATTCTGAATCGGCTTGTGTGTTGGCAACTTACGACCACATCCATACATACACATATACATATGTACATATATACAAATATACAGACATGCAACGTATTGATTAACAGCATTTGTGCCTCTTTGCCACTGACAGTTTTTGTGAATGATGTTGACATACGAGAAATTGTGTCCGGGCGGTTGCAGAACTCAATCCATGTTGGCCTTGAAGCACCCAAAATAAACCACAAAAGTTATCTGTAAATAAAAAGTTTATTTATTTATTGCATTTTTTTGCTTGAAAGTTAAAAATTAAACTTTCTATTTGACTAAAAATTATAAATAATATTACATTTTTGTTAACAGATTGGAGTTAGGTGAGGGAAGAGCTTTGAGAAGAATATGGCAAAAAAATTTATTAATATCCATGAAAGATGTTTTAATCGAAGATTAAGTGACATTTTTTGTGCATATTATTTGATGAATTTTTAGCAAACCAACATAAGTGAACACAAATAACTCGAAAGCCAACACTCTAAGCCAAGTGATGGCATTTTAGCTGCGCATTTTGCAGCATTTGGCAAACTCATTAAAAACTTTTCCCAAGGTGTGCGCAAAATAACAAAAAACTGAAAAATGATAAAAACACACCTGCATATTTGGCCGACAGTTTGTGAGCGATGTTGTGCACATAACTCAAACGGTTTGTCACTCTCTCTCTCTCTCTCTCTCTCTCTTTTTATCTCTCTCTCTCTCTTTGTCTTTCTCTCTGCTAAGTTAATTTTCTTTTTGCCGCTCTTTGTTTAAATAATTATTTTTTGCTGGCGCTCATTTTTCACGGTTCGGAAATGCACAAAGTTTACCGTGGGACGGCGAACAACGAAAATTTTTATAGCGCATTTAATTAATTAGTCATAAAGTTTTGTTCTTCCTTGGGAAGATGATGGGTGGGTCGCCTTCGCTTGATTCTGGCGCTTTCATCAACTTCTTGGCAGATAGGAGGTGGGTGGGTCTCAAGTCATTATCCCTTTCTGTGCATAGCTTCCACTTTTACCCTACGTCAACGGCAAGCTCGTCATCGCCATCATCATGCACTCGATTATGCCGGGACCAGGCACAGGCCCCACGCTTCAGGCACTCACTCTACTCCACCAGGACTACTCGGGTCATAGGCGAACCCAAACCCAAGCCACATAACTTTTAGATATTCGCCGTTTGCATTAAATATTCATGTGCATTGTTAAGTGGCCCGCGAAAAGGTAACTCCTCGTGGGCCAACTGCCAGCATCAGAATTTTATGCCCGCTCCCCGGCGATTATAATGCCAATTTTCCACTTTATGGGTGAAATATTCATAAGATGCTTAATTAATTGATTAATGGCCTCAAATTCAAAAGTTTTGCCAAAAAGCTATCGCATGGTATCAAATTACTCATTGGAAATTACTCTGGGGGCACGAGCAGGATAAGACTTCTGATCCTTATCTTATGGTACGCCAGGGAGTTGAAAACAAATTTGCCGATGAGTTTCACCCAACTCAGCAATTGAGCAATTTGATTGTGGCTAAAGTCATTTTGTTGGTTGAAAATTTATGCAGATTGCATTTCTCATATCATTTTCAAATTACATAAATGGTAATTTTAAGAAAATAAAATGCAATTAAGATGTCATTTCTCAATCGTCAATATCATCATCCTCAGAGCTCGCAACATGCCCCGTCCGTTGCAACAAAATGTGTTAAAAATTTTTCAAAACGACACTTGCACGTAACATGTCATGCAAACATATAATTATATTATTGTTGTACATATTTTTCTTTGTTTTAACACTAGACTCGAATGGGTAACCCAAGCCGAAACCTCTTGCCCCACCCAACCATCCAACAGAGATCGTTGCGTTGATAAACTTGAATAGCCTGGGGCATGGCCAACACGACGCACTGCAACATTACACACACACACACAGCACCAACAACAACAACAACAATAATAGCAATAATAATAGCAACAGCAATAGAGAAACGCACGTGTTAACAAGGATGCGATAAAAAAATGTTTATATATAAAAAGCGTAGTGAGGAAATAAACGCTAGAATGACAGGAAGTCTGTGTGCGTGACATTGTAACTTGTCCGGGTTGTTGTTGTAGTTGCTGTTGTTGGTCCTTGCTGCATCGTACATTTCAGTTCCTGTTGCTGTTGCTGTTAACACGAAAGCAACAGGATACCCTACACCTGTACATATGTATGTATGTCTATATACAATATATGTATATATAGCTATAAATACATGGTTAGCATGGAAAAACATTGGACATGCTTCAAGTCGGGGGTCCATTTCAGCATGGGCATTGGCGTGTGTCCCTGGTGTGTCTAGCATTTCACTTGGCATGCGATGGTCACTCCAATAATATATGTGCATACATAAAGCGATACATACATACATGTGTATGTATATTTAGTTTGTATTCACAATTATGCACAAACATTAATCAAAGGGTTTCAAAACGCACTTATTCTTCTCAAACACTACATTTTGTACTTTTGCAAAATCATTTCACGTATCACGAACAACAATTTCTGAATCGATAATTTTTAATTTTTGAATAATCTCTAAAATTGTCCAGGCACATCGTAATGTTTCACTCTGTCTGCCACTTAGCCGCAATAACTTGGTATGCAACTAAGTGCTAAACAGAGCTTTAACTGAAGACCCTTTCGGGACTGACACTTCAGGCATTATGAATACACAATGTTGCTATAGCTATGGTTGTATACAAAGTTTCCTTGTTTTCCTCCGTTTTGTCTGACTTATCAAGCGTAAAAACCCGTTATGGGGTACATACATTCATACATATTTGTGCAGTACTTGCCACCAGCACGCAGCATTTACAACTGCAATGGAAATTTTTTTTACGATCCAGCACTTGGCCATAATTTTGGATTTTTGCTATTTCTGTGTTTTGTTTTTTTGTTGCATGCAGCCCCAGGATTTTGGCATTGCATAAATTCATTCAGCTGCCGGCGTTAACTCGGTTTTAATTTGCTTTGGCATTGACGATGCCAACCGTTTGACAAACACAATAAAAATGGCATTTTACATTTTGATTGGGACATTAGATTTGCTCGTATCTGTTTGACTATCTGCCTCAATTCAATTAGCGATGCAATTAAATGTTGATGCAACATTGTCGCCTAGTTTTATGGCCATGCTAATGGTCAATCCTTTTGAGTTGGCTACCAGACATTTCGTGGTCATTTTTATGGGCAAGAAGTTAGTGCTAATACACCCTAGCTAAATATATAGATTGGTAGGGGGTCAATATTTAATCTTATGTCAAAATTGTTTAACTATAACAATTAATTACAAACAATAGTGTAAATATCTGTATTTATTTTTCAAACATTTATTTCAAATATAAATGTAAAACCACAAACCAATTACAGGGTATTTCTCCGTCCATAACTCCTTACTTCCACAATTTTGCTAATTTTGTTTGTCAAACAATGTGATTACAAGTTATGATTTATGCTGGCGTTAAAACCAGACTCGTTCATTGCCCAGCAACGCCCACAATTAACATGGCTTTAACTCCATTTTAGACAACCCACAAATTTTATTAGTCGATTTTCTTTCGCTTGACTGAATTGCGGTTTTAATAAAAGGACGCATAGTTTGTGTGCTCTCTTTTTTTTTAGCGGAAGTTTTTCAGTTTGGACAAACACCGGGCTGCAATGTGGGAGTTGGTGTTGAGTTGCGGTTGGAATTGAAAGCAGACAGACATTGGCTAGACCATATATCATATATATATACATATAGCCTGCATTGTGCGCAGCGCTGTGGCAACTCTGGCAGCCAGGCTTTTGATAGACGATTTATTAAGCGTTTATTATTAGTTTTTGGCTTTGGTGGCTTTTGCCGAAATTTTGATTACAAATTCCAAGAGCCAAGTGCTGGAATTACGCGTGCTTCCTATCCAACATCAATAAAGTGGAGAGAAAAGCGTATTTATGACTTGACATGTGCATTGAATGAGTAGAAGGAGTTGCTAAGGAAAGGAAATTTTTTCTATGAACAATAAAAGAAAAAAATGTTTTTTAAACTTATAACGGTAACCAAGGTAACTTCTAGACGAACTCCTTTGACTTGAGCATTTCTACTATATTTTCCAAAACATTTAAATTTAATGCAATTTTTTAAGGATATTCTTATACGTATAAATAAAACTGCAGCTCATTTTTCTTCTATAGGCAGCAAATAATACAAGTCCAACGCTCTGAAATTTTTCCAACATTTTTCCGAGCTGCTTTATTTATGAAGTACAAAAGGCGTGCAACAATAATGCAGCAGTGGCAACAACAAAGGCGCAACACTGCCTTTATCTGCTCAATATGATGCTTAAGTTGTTGCATCCTGGTGGGGGGGATTGACGTACTGATTCTGATTGTAAGGAGCGGCAAAACAATTAAGGCAAGCGGTTGTAAAGCGTGTGGATGGCATTTCAGTTACTGTACACCTGCACAACCAGGATGCACAGCCTCTTTGTGCATGTTTAATGTGGCCAGACGAGAGTCTTCCGTTGTTCTTTTTATTCTGAAGACTCGCGTGCCTCGCCTGTCAGCTGGCAAAAGGCAATAAACAATGAGTGAAGCTCGGCATTTTTGTGTCACAATTTGTTTGCTTTTAAAAAAAGAGTACTCTGCAGCACATTTACATGCAGCATTCAGCTCAGGGTGAACGTCAGACAGTCAGGGGCTGGCCGACAGTCCAGACTGTCATTAAACTTACATGTGGCAAAAATGAAAAAAAAAAATAAATGGAATCCATTTAAAGGCAGCAGTTCACATCACGCATACGTCGCGTTGTCTCGACTGCACCCAAGTTTTTAGTTTCTCCAGTCGTCGCGTGGTCTAGACTGTCTTCAAAGTCAAGGGCCAAGTAACCAAATAATTGATTGTATTTGGAATCGCAAATTGCTGTTGAAATTTGTTGACAATTTCAATCGCTGAATCTGTAGTTGACTGTTCCATTAAATTGTTCAATTTTCTGTTTGTTTTTTTGTTGCAGGTGTAGCGTTAACAATAAAAACCCATACACCACATGGACATACGTGTCGTATGCGTAATTTGGCCTATCGATTTGAGCTGTGAATGCGAATTTGCCTTTGAAATACACCTACTGCGTATTTTGGCCTGCATAAAATATGGTATTTACGTAGCTTTTTGATTAATAAATTGTTTTTATTTCCCAGTCAGATGGCACTTCTAACCGCAAAGTGTTTATTTGTCGTATATCACTGGAAATATTTCTGCAATATACCCTGATCGTAGAGTCGTTTCACATCGCTGCCGCCTCCCACAAATTTGCCATCGATGAAACAACGCGGCACAGTCCGAGCTCCTGTCATCTCGCCCAGCACCGACTGAATTTCCTCGCCATCGCTACGCAAATCAAGCTCCACCACATGGGCCTTCACATCCAGCTTGCGAAACTGCTCCTTGGCCATGCTGCAGTATGGACAATAGCTCTTGCTGAAGATGACCACTTTGTTTTCATTGATCGTCTGGTGCACAAACTGCGCCGCCGGCGAATCCATGCTGACAAACATAGTCGGTTGCTGCATTTGAGTCACTACGGATCCCATTTTGTTAACGGATTTTAGAGAGAATCAGTTAAGTTGAAATATGTTTTCTATTGAGAAATGTTGAATTTTGACTTTGATTTTATTTCTTTCTATCTAAAAATGTTTTGATTGTATTTCGGTTTTGGTTGCTTGGTCTTGAAATTTTACACTTTAGAGTTAACTTGAAAGAGTAGAGTAAATACATCTGCTAGTAAATATTTAACCTTAACCTTTTTTAATAGAGCACATCTCAAATTCAACACAAATTTTAGTCACAGTCAGAACCATTCACAAATGACAGTCGGCAATTTCAGCTTACTTTGTGGTCTGTCCTAGAACTTTGTTAGCCTCACTTTGTACAGATGACTTATGAAACATTCACTCAGCGCACACAGACATCAGACGTATCATGAACATCCGCCCAGAAACTAACCACAAAACTAATAACAAACCCCAAAAACGAGCGACACTTTCTAATGAATCTTTTGGTTATTTATTCAAAGTCTAAACCTCAACTAATGGCTAAAACATCAAAGCGCATTTAGTATTTAGTTCAGAGCCAAGAACGTAATCTTCAATGTGTCGGCCTTTAAATATTTAAATAACCTCGGGACAAAGTCATTTCAAGTGCACACACGGAATATAATGCAAGGAGTGGAAGGG
Organism: Drosophila kambysellisi; assembly: GCA_035042185.1. NCBI lineage: Eukaryota > Metazoa > Arthropoda > Insecta > Diptera > Drosophilidae > Drosophila > Drosophila kambysellisi. The sequence continues at coordinate 10,769,513 of JAWNLS010001251.1, forward strand.
TGAAATGTGAACAGGGCGGAGATGGTGGGGACGTGGCTGGCTGGGCTGAGTTGGCAACTAACTGCAGACATATGGGAGAAAATCCTTTTCATTAACGTGACGCTTGTTGCTGACTTCCTGCGTCCGTCCTGTGTCCGTCGCCTGTCGCGTGTCCGCTGGTGCCCGTTGCAGACACTGCCAAGTTCCGTGTAACAATGTAATTTATTGTGCGCACCTTTGTTTTTCAGTCAACACGCTCTCAACGCTTGGTAATAAAACAATTTCTCAGCGTACATGCAACCTTGTTGTTTACAAAAGTTGCTTTAGCATCCCCAGCACCATCCCCACCCTCATCCTTACCCTCAACGACCACTCGCAGATACTTGGTGTGCAACAATTTTGCACTGGTAAATGGATTATCCTTGGGTAGGTGCTTAGTTGTTCAACCACTTTGAAACTACTAGCCCTGACCAGATGGGCCATGTCATTATTGCTACTTGTCTTGGTCTTATGGCCAGCTTTTGCTCCTGTGTCTGTGTCTTTGGCGGCTTCTTTTAAGCCAACTCAACTCTTACATGCTCACATATGCAAATGTCTTGGCCAAGTAATTAAAATGCAGACGCAAAACGCATGCGACAAGTGCATTTATCGCATGCTACAAAAAAAGCAACTTTTCTCATTTTACTCTGCTCTCATTGCGCAGGTTCCTCTCCCAGCAAACTTTCTCTCTCTCTCCCTCTCGCATCCCTCTCTCTCTCTCTCTATAAGTGTGTGAGCTAAACAGCTGTTATTTGGCCGGAAATTCTGAGTTGTGACATTTAATTGTTTTGGGAAATTTACTTACAATTATTCGCGGTTTTTCCCAAGGATTAGTACTTAATTTGATTAGGCCCATTCAAACCGAGGGACGCAGCGGTTGGCGCCATTTTTATTGTGGCATTGTTGATTTTGGTAGATTTTACAGTTCGTTTGAGGTGCCCATTAAAATTTCATTGTGCCATTTTTGGCTTCAGTTCAGAAACGATAACTATTATTTGGCCAATTAAACTTAAAATGGCGTTTGGGGCAAAATTCCATGGCGCTCGCAATGGCGCCATAGAACTGTTTACGTAATTGATTGTCAAAATAGTTGATAAATGACTATCATTAAATATATATTATTATATGAATATTGTGTAGGCTAACATAATCCAATGGGGTGCTCATTTGTGTTAAATAATTTGGATAATAATCATTTAGGCTTATCTGAATATATTAACTGAAAATTTACCTACCTACGATAATAGGTTTAAGTCCATAAAATTAATTTTCACTCTGTTAGCCTATTTAAGTTGCCTTTATTCGTAAATTAAGCTCTTAAGATTATTATTGTTTAATATATTTTCAGTATTCATATTAATGGTTATCATTCCCCAAGACACCTTAGTTGATAGTCAGATGGACAAGCAATCAACATACATACATCCTTCACCAGGGCTCAGAAATTGTATCCATAGATAACTTGTCAGCTGATAGAGACTCACACACACGCAGTCAATTTGCCCATTGAACTAATGACAAGCAGTTAAGATTGCTTTTAACGAGCCAAGCTTCAGTTGAATCACCTTAGAACCAAACTATTCATGTACTCGTCATTGTTTGCCTAAATAATGGCGTAATGTAGCCTAGCGGCTAATCGACTACAATTTGTCAGAAGTAGTAGTAGTAGTAGCTATAATGCCAGTCAAATTAATATCCAGTCATTAAGTCAGCAATGCAGGCATCAAAGGGGGTTCAAACAACGCAATACTGACCTATAATAATTGAGTCCAAGTCTGTGTCGAATTCGCACAAATTCCAGAGGAACACGCAACGACAACGACGACAGCAAAAGGGTTGGCGTTGCATGCCACTAAACGCAACTGAAAACACCACACCTCCCCCCCTCCGTTCGACTTAATCATTAATATCGGTCATTAAAAGGGGGCTGCTGTTTATGGAGGAGAGGGATGGCAACACTGGCGTTGACTATCGACTTTCAGCCACTCATTTCTTGCCTAATTGCACAACGTGAAATGGCCCAGAAATGTGTGCCGGGTACTTTGAACTCTAGCATTTGCCTGTTATTTGCCGGCAACTGTTTTTTGGGTACATTTCGTTACGGCTTAATTGATTAGCTTAATTTGCATTTAATGTTCATAATTTTTAAAATGCTGCCACTTCTGCTGCTGCCATTTGTGAAAGTTTGTTATAAATTTCTTCATTAAATATTTTTATTCATGTGCCGCTTCCGCTGCCAAACACACCCCCCTAAGAAAGGGTTTAACTGAAGGATTCCTTTAGACTGAAAGTGAAAATTAAATGAACTGGCTGCGTTGTAATTATTCATGTGGGGATTCCAAGAAGCCAAGCTAAACCAAGCCAAACCAAGCCAAGTCAGCCAGATAAATGCGAAAGCATCGCTTGTCGTCTCAAGCAGAAGGCTAACCCTCAAGTTATTTGCATAGTTTTCTTGGAAGTGGTTTTCTTATGTAATAAGTCAGTGAAATGCGTACAGTAAGTAGTTAGTTTTTGGCACAGGTGCCCCATTCGGATTGCTCGTTTTGAGCCGCTTGGGAAATGCAAATAAAGTGAAAGGTACCAACAAGTGAAATATGTTTCTGACAATCTATTAAACATAAATGACAGTTAAATTAAGTCAGAACGGCTTTAAGGGCCTAAGGGTCTCGCCTAAGTTTTGTATAAGGTATATGGAGCCTTAGTTTGGGTTAGGCTATGCGGCTAAAAACTAAAATATTATATACACAAAACAAACCTGCCAACAACATTTTGCCAAAATAAACAGGTTCAAAATACTTATAAGAAAAATATCTTTATCAAAAGTAAACCATTAAGAGCTAATTTCACTTCAAATCAACACTTTGAAAACTAGAAGCGAGTAACAGTTTTTAGCTTCTCAGCTTCACACTTCATAATCTTAAACCGAAAACTCTTTTAATGTTGCCAGAAAAAAAAAGAAACTTTGCACACAATGCATTTACGATTATAAACTTGTAGCATTGTTTGGTTTCGCAACAGTTCCAGGGAGTCATTTGCCAAAAAGCGAGTTTTACCGCTTTTATCAAGTGTTCTGCTCTCTGGACTCCAACTAGCAAACAATGCGTTTTCTGGCAGCCCACGCCAAATCACAATAAACGTCTAGACGCTGGTAAACAACGAACAAAAGACTCCTGGAGCACATTGCCAGGACAAAAAGCAAAAGTGCTGGTAAACAAAGTTTTTTAGTATTTCTCAATGCTAACTGCATTAAATCTGCATAATTGACATTTGATTGTGCGCCCTATAAGGCGTGGCAAAAGGCAGCGCACTCTCATAACTATTCCTTTATCGATATTAGCATTTTCTCTCCGAATTGGTCAGAAAACTGCTTGGAAATGGAAAAATATCAGCTTCTTATGTACTTGCTAAGGATTACACAGCTGGATCAGTAGTAACAATCTTCGATAGAATGAATTTATGGGTAAAAACAACAAGGCAACTGCAAAATATATTACCAATATAAACAAGACAGAACGTTGCAGTCGTTGCGTAACCGACAGCGAAATACTATGATACCATAATTTGTGTGCAGCCAAGAAATACTTTCCAAGGTTTCAGATTGAGGTAGATATAAGATAGTATCCCCTTCTCCGAAGTTTAGCAAATGTAGCTCTTAAATTACGGAAGTCAGATTTCAGATTTCAGTCAGTCGGATTTTGAAAAGGAAGGGCGTTTTAATCAGAGTTTGGCCTCTAGATCAATCGTACATTTAAAGTTAAAAACGTGATTTTGGGTCGGAACATAAGTCAAATTTATTGTCCGAAAATCGGCATAACGGCATATGGGCATAGGTCGAACTCTCAAAATGCCATAACTTTGTCAAAACTCAACGGATTTTGAAAAGGAAGGGCGTTTTAATCATAGTTTGGCCTCTAGATCAATCGTACATTTAAAGTTGAAAACGTGATTTTGGGTCGGAATATAAGTCAAAATTATTGTCCGAAAATCGGCATAACGGCATATGGGCATAGGTCGAACCTTCAAAATGCCATAACTTTGTCAAAACTCAGCGGATTTTCAAAAGGAAGGGCGTTTTAATCATAGTTTGGCCTCTAGATCAATCGTACATTTAAAGTTGAATACGTTATTTTGGGTCGGAACATAAGTCAAAATTACTGTCCGAAAATCGGCATAACGGCATATGGGCATAGGTCGAACCTTTAAAATGCCATAACTTTGTCAAAACTCAACGGATTTTCAAAAGGAAGGGCGTTTTAATCATAGTTTGGCCTTTAGATCAATCGTACATTTAAAGTTGAAAACGTTATTTTGGGTCGGAACATAAGTCAAAATTACTGTCCGAAAATCGGCATAACGGCATATGGGCATAGGTCGAACCTTCAAAATACCATAACTTTGTCAAAACTCAACGGATTTTCAAAAGGAAGGGCGTTTTAATCATAGTTTGGCCTCTAGATCAATCGTACATTTAAAGTTGAAAACGTTATTTTGGGTCGGAACATAAGTCAAAATTACTGTCCGAAAATCGGGATAACGGCATATGGGCATAGGTCGAACATAGTTTGGCCTCTAGATCAATCGTACATTTAAAGTTGAAAACGTTATTTTGGGTCGGAACATAAGTCAAAATTACTGTCCGAAAATCGGCATAACGGCATATGGGCATAGGTCGAACCTTCAAAATACCATAACTTTGTCAAAACTCAACGGATTTTAAAAAGGAAGGGCGTTTTAATCATAGTTTGGCCTCTAGATCAATCGTACATTTAAAGTTGAAAACGTTATTTTGGGTCGGAACATAAATCAAAATTACTGTCCGAAAATCGGCATAACGGCATATGGGCATAGGTCGAACCTTCAAAATACCATAACTTTGTCAAAACTCAACGGATTTTCAAAAGGAAGGGCGTTTTAATCATAGTTTGGCCTCTAGATCAATCGTACATTTAAAGTTGAAAACGTTATTTTGGGTCGGAACATAAGTCAAAATTACTGTCCGAAAATCGGCATAACGGCATATGGGCATAGGTCGAACCTTCAAAATACCATAACTTTGTCAAAACTCAACGGATTTTCAAAAGGAAGGGCGTTTTAATCATAGTTTGGCCTCTAGATCAATCGTACATTTAAAGTTGAAAACGTTATTTTGGGTCGGAACATAAGTCAAAATTACTGTCCGAAAATCGGCATAACGGCATATGGGCATAGGTCGAACCTTTAAAATACCATAACTTTGTCAAAACTCAACGGATTTTCAAAAGGAAGGGCGTTTTAATCATAGTTTGGCCTCTAGATCAATCGTACATTTAAAGTTGAAAACGTTATTTTGGGTCGGAACATAAGTCAAAATTACTGTCCGAAAATCGGCATAACGGCATATGGGCATAGGTCGAACCTTCAAAGGCAGGTTACCAGTAAGTTACCTTCAAGCTTTATCGATTTTATCGATTTTTAAGTGGACGTGGGACTTCAACCTTGACACCTTATCTAATCGGAGTAACTTCAAGTATATGTTCAAAGTTTCAAGAATCTATCTCTAAGGGTGTCGAAAAAGATTGCGTTCATGCAGACGGACAGACAGCATGACGGACAGTGCACAAACCCAATATACTATTATACCTTCGGTATCATAGTATAAAAACTATGAAAGTAAATTTGAATATTTCTCGAAATATCCTTTAAGAAAATAAAGTTTAAGTATTCCTAGATTTTAGATACTTTGTGTCCTCTGCTTATAATATAAATAGGTTTTTTTGCTATTTGCAGGTCAATTATTTTTTATATCCATTATATCCCATCAGTATTTATCTTGAGGAAGAGATTCATAAAGAAGTCCACACTTCGAATCTTAAGATACAAATTTCAGATAAATTTATAAATAAAATCCATTATTTTCTGGCAACAGTCAAGTGATTTAATGTTTATTTTATCTTTAAAACTATAAAGTAACAAGTAATGCTCAATTTCTGCACATATAGCTGCCACTCGGCAGTTGAGACTTGCAACGTGGGACAATTGCACACACACACACACACACACACACACACACACACACACACTCGCACATAGACAAAGGCAGTACCAAGCACACACACAGATACAAATTAGTTAAATTACAGCAGCTGCTCGCGCAGGTTTTTGGTTGATTAGAAAAAGTGGCAGCCAAGTTGGCTTCGACTTTGGCTTTGGCTTTCGACTTTGGATACGCTTGGCATCATCCTGTATGGCTTGAATCAAACTGGCAGCCAGCTCGTTTTCTTTGCCAGCTGCCGCTAACGAAGCTCAATTCGAGCGCCAAATTGAAATTGATTGTGACATTTGATCATGCGTTTGTCTTCCCTGCTGGGAAACGAGCAACTCGCAACTCGCAACTGGTAACTGGCAACTGGCAACATTGTCATGTGCAACGAGCGACGTGCAACTTTGCAACCATAGGCGCCCAACAGCCTATCAGCCAAATGAAGAAGCGCTGCCTCGTCTACTTCTCGGGAATGTTTAAAACGTTAGACGCAGATTGTCCACATAGCTTCGCTCTTCTTTCTACGGCTTTTTTTTGTTGCAAGTTGTCTTTATGCATTGGATTAATTGGGGGGATGTGGATGGCCTCGAAAGGCAGACAGGTAGGTAAAATGTAAGATGTTGCTGGATTTTTCTTCTTTTCTTTTTGCTGTCAGAGATTCAGTTGAGACTCGAGGATTACTTCATTTGAGAACTGTGCTCTGCTAAAGAAATTAAATTTCTAGTTAATGCAAATGCTGTGAATACAGTTTTTACTGTTTTCAATTTATTTATTATTCCCGGCATTAGTAGCAAGCGATATTACATTGAAACAAATGTTTCGCTCTGAGCAAAAACACGTCTGGCACACTTTTGATGAGACCACAATGACCAGTCCATGCAAATTGCCAGCCGAGTGGAAAAAGTTGTTAATGCGTACCGATGTCTCCGGCACTTTGGAACACATGTCACGCACACTCTGGCTACTCCTAAAGAAATCCCACGCGACTACGCTGACAACGATGACAACGTTGGCTTCTAGGCCTAATCCCACGCACAGTTGCTGCTCAGTTGTTCCCTGGTCTTGGTTGAGGCTTGCGCATAGGAAATCTTTAAGTAGAGCGCCGGGCAGCTCCGCGTTGAGATTGCAAACAAAAAAGAATAAGAAAATAATCAAATGCGAATAAAATCAAAACATTGTGGCCAAAGTAATTTGCATGCGCAGAACCGGCAGCCACTTGGACTCGACTCCATAAGACCAGCGGCTTGTTGCGGACAACGCCGGCGGCGCCTCTCAACCAGCTGCAGTGTGGAAGTGTTTGCAGACACTTGTTGGCTGCTTGCCAGTGGCAGTGGCATCCACAGACATAGACAATAACAACAACAACAACAAGGAAAACAACACAAAGATAGCATGGACAAAGTCGCGCCTTGCTGCGGCACTTGCAGCTGATGTTCATCATGATCATCATCATCATCATCATTATTATCTTCTGCCTTGTTGGCCCCGAAGACAGCATAACAAATGAACATTTAAATGGATACGCAGACGACTGCGGGGCCACTTTTATTATTATTTTCTTATTTATATATATTTTTTTCCTTTTTGCTGTGGATAGAAATATGCACTCAAGTGGGTAGCGGCCACGTTGAGGAAGACATTTTGAGGCTTTAATCAAGCATCAAGTGTACCATGGAAAAGTTTCGACTTACGTCTACACACTGGTCACTCAACTGGCTAACGATGTCCGGCGTCATCGTTGTCCATCGTCATCGTCATGTACATCATGTCTCCAACTCAACGAGGCTACTCCCCATCCATTTAGCAGTCGGTCTGTCGGTCGGTCTGGCGTCTTTGCTGTTTTAATAAACGTTTGGTTGTCAGCCGCAGATTGCTTTTGCCTTTACACAGCTGTTGTTCCAGCTGCTGCTGCTGCTGCTGCTGCACTGCATCCATGCACTCAGTGCTCGGCATGAGTTGTTGGAAAGTTTAAATGGGTTTTACGCAAAAGTTTTTGATATGCTGCCTTACGCTGCTTGCTGAATGATTTTTGCCTATTTTGCGCGGTTTGCTTGTAATTATTATCTCAAAGTTTCGCCTGGTGTTTTTTTTTGCTTTCTTAAAAGCCACTTAAAACTGCCGAGGAATATGGCAAACAAAAAATGCGCTATTCTTTATTTTTAATTGATTTTACTATAAATAAAAAATAGATTTTTTTCAATATTTATAAATGGAATATTTTGTGTTATTTTTATGAAAAGATTTCCATTATTAATTTTCTGTCCATTATGGCACTTTCACTCCACAAAAGATAAAACCAATTGCCAAACATTAGCACACAATTCAATAGGATGCAATGCAGCAAATGGCCAACAGTTACAGATACAAGTGCCAGATATGCATTTTGACCAATAAACAGCTCGAGATTTATGCATGCCCCGGACAAGAGTCCAAGCCCGGAGGGGAGCCAGCTGCAATATTTATCGATACAATTGGCAGCAATGTCTGGCCAATTGGCCACAGACAGCTCTGGAAATGTGTGCCAAGTGCGCGAAAGATTCTCTCTTATAAATATACATACATATATACATATCTACATACATTTATGAGAATTCGCTGTTGCTCCAATTGGCAGTTTGGTTCAGTCACTTATCGCCTAAATCTCAACCCAGTCTGTCTGGTCGGGCTGAGAAACTGGAACTGGAACTGAACTGCAAATCGCGGCTGGGGTAAATACAGGCAAAATGCACTTCGACGATTTTGGCCAACCGCCAACCGCCAACGGATACGGATTCGAATGCGATTGTGAATTGGGTTAGAAATTGAGATTCACATTCGCGCAGCGCAGTGTGTGCACTTAATTAATTGAATCTAAATTAGTTTGGCATGCCTCATGGGTGCAAAAATGCGGATATGTGAATGTGGCAACAAAAAAATTGTACAGTTACTTTTTATACACACATATAAAGAAGTCAATTGGCTAGACAGCCAATCTGTGTGTAGGTCAAAAGGTGAGTGTCTCAATTGCAGCTGCTGCTAACTGCTGTTTAATAGAAAAGTTGTAGCTAAGATAAGTCAGATAGGAAAGATACTTTAAATTTATTAGGCAGCTGCTAAATACTAAAATTAAATCATTTTTCCATTTAAAAACTTTTTAAATTACCTTTTCAACATACAATTTATAGTTCGAGGCTGCAGAAATAAAATATATCAAGGTAAAGTATCTTTAGCTATTTTTAGCTAATTATCACAAACAATTGTATGTGCAACATAAATAATCAGAATCATAGCTATGCAACATGCAGAAACTGCAGTTAACCACCTATGACAATTTAGATAAAAAGATACTTAAAATTGATAAGGCAGTTGGTAAATATTGTCACTAAACAAAATTAGCAAATAAATTAAATAATTTATATGAGTTTTAAGCCAACTTCTTGGATATGTGTTGCCAACTTCTAGGATATGTGTTGCCAACTTATTAAGTTACATTTTCAATAATACACATTATTTATAGTTCGGGGCTGCAAAAGCGAAATATGAGCAGATGAAATCTGTGTTGTTCATTTTAACTCATTATTATAAACAATTTCTATACTATAACTTAGAAACTGCATTTAACAAGCCAAATTTAAACGAAATTCCTGAGCAAAGCATAAAAAATTCAATTTCAAAACTTCAATCCGCTCAAACCTCAGCGCTCCACTCAGTTTGAGGCTGGTCAGGGACCACTTTGTGCAACAAATGCTGTTGCCTTTGTCATAGGAAGCAAATTGCCAGACAGCAGCTAAACAGATGCAAATAAGAAAAAAAACTGAGAGAAAGAAAAAAAAATAACGTTTTACAAAGCGCCGGCGATAAGGAATTTCATTTTATGCGCACTGGCGCCTGCAGATACAGATACAGATACAAATATAAATACATAAACAGATGCAGATGCAGTTGCAGTTGCAGTTGCGTATTAAATTCAAACTTAGTCAAAGCGTGGCAAATATTTATAAGATGCCATATCGTAGGCCTAAATTGGAACCAAAATTAAATAGCAGACAGACACTATTTATTTCAGGAGTATCTGCTGCCCCAGCTACGCAGTTCGCTGTGCAACAATGCAGCGAGCAAACACTTTGAAGTATGTCAATGCTTTGCTTGCCACATGTGCAACATTTCGCCAAGATCCACTGGGGTCGTCCCCAACCCGCTCCTGTCTGTGCCTGCTTAGCCAACGATAATTTATGTGGTTGCCGCCTCTGTCGGTGCTTCACTTTGATCAGCAACCAACAACAACAACAATAACAACAACAACAACAACATTCCCTGCCCTGAAGAGATTCTGTGGCCTGCATCACAGCAGCAACTTAAAAGCGAAAGTGACATTTTACTAATTTAGCATTTTGAATGCGTCTCGTGTCGAGGCGCGAAAAGATTTATTCGCCAATCGCAATGCATAATGCGGCCTCAGCTTTGGTGGCTTTAATTAAAGTATCTTCAACAACATGCCTTGCACTCGACTGCACATCGATTGATTGATGACCCACTGTGGCGTGGCATGCCACAGCCTTTTTTTAGTCACTGCGTTTATTTCAAGGTAAGCAGCAGGTGGCCAGACGAATCCATAAGTCTGGCAACAGTCTGTTAGCGCTCAATAAAGATAGCCATCGAGCCATCAAGAAAAAGAGGTGGATCCCAAATAGGGGCAACAATTTTTGAGATCCTTAGTCCCTAAAGATTGCCAAGTGTCTGGTAAGAATATTTAGTTTCTTTTTCCAGGTAACGCTGTCAGAATTCTTAAACGATTTTATCATGGTCATAAACAAGTATATAAATACGATTCTTGTTGTAATCTGATTAAATATTCTTAGCATAATTTTAATCCACTCAGTTTTACAGATGCTTAAATTTTGTCAATTCCAGGACAGTTATTTCTATCTTTTTCTTTTGTGTTTCTGAGCTTTTTCTTTGAACCTTAGTTTCAGTTTTGTAGAAAGCATATTTATTTCTATTTGTTCTTTATTTTTGTTTTGATATGTAAAACCAAAAAAAAAACCTTGAAAAAATACCACATATATTTTCACAATAGTTTTTGTATACTAGTTGTCGTTGTTATTATTTGTGTTGACCCAAATACACACACACACACACACACACACACACATAGCAGAGACCTATTCAGAAAGATGAATGACTCAACATCATTCATTGGCAGGGCTCAGCATCCATTTGAAGTTTTATGGCCATTGACAAACAATGCGACAAATTGGTTTTGTGTTTTTGGCCCATATTCGGTTTTTGTAATTTGCTCAAATTGTTTTTAACCAAAATATTCTGCACTAAAAGCAAAAACTCTTTTTGCTGCAGTTTTGTGATAGTCGAATGCATTTATACATACATATATATGTGCCATTTATATCGGCCATTAATATTGCATTTTTGTTGCACTTATATGGCGAATAAACTATTATATATTGCATATAAGTTAATCGCTTTTTTTTGTTGTTTTCTTTTTCTTTTTGTGATTGTCAGCAGCTTTGTGAATTTTGTACAAACATTTTAAAATCGTATATTTCGATATTTTGCGTTCTTCTGTCCAATGATTTGCTGCTGTTTGCATTCCTTGCAACGAAATTAATTGCGTAAATTGTATTAAATGTTTTATGCCATGGCCAGCAGCAAACAATGGACATTTTAATTGAATGCCTTTTGTTTTGGCCAGCTCGAATGGGTTTTTGTCGCTGCGATCCACTTAAACACAAATCGACACTACGCCAAAAATAACAAAACACAAATAACTGTATAACTGAATAACGGAATAACTGCTGCCTGTTGGCCATGATTGCAATGCGTGCGATAAACGGATAAAGCGTGCTTCAAAACTTGGCCAAAACATATATATTTTGTTCTACTAATTGGTTTATGCACGCATTATATTTTGCAAACTGATATATGTGAAATGAGTTTCTTTTTGTTTGTTGTTGACAGTTGAATGGAATTAGTTTGAGTAAGAATGCTTGAGTCGAGAGCGCTCGACACGCATAATACAGTTGGGATGGGAAACTGCCTGATATAACACTTAAACCCCTTATAGTTACGGGTAATTCTAGCAGTAACTATTTAACTGAATTATACAATTTAAAAACTTTAAATATAAATAAATGTCTCGCACACCATTTTACAATATGTACCTATTATCAGATTAAATCAATGTTCGACATATATTTAAGAACAAATTCCAAAGGTTTTATTGTTCCAATTGATATAGAAGATACGCTTATATATTGTTGATCAACTGATTGATCATCATTAATATCGTATAAGAATCACACAAGTTTTGATCCAAAAATGGGTACAGGGTATCTTCAAGTCAAGCTAGCTCGACTAGTGCTTTCGTATTTGTTTATAAATACATTTGGCATGTTCCGGATATAATTAACTAAAAATATTGTTCTAGGTCAGCTATGTCATCGTTAGTACTGACCCATTTATCTGGCAACACATCCAACATCAGTTCATTAGACCATATCACACTTATCCACAGATCTCATCGAAAAGGCAAATGTTTTCTCATTAGCTGTCAGCCAGGACTCTCTGCCATTTGGGGAACTAATTCAGTGTTTGAAAATGTTTGACCTGGTCACATTTCTGGTGCGCTTGAACTACTTCTATGGCCGTCTCTTTGGAGTCCTCAACTTCGTGATCGACTTGAGGACGTATCGGGCGAGATTAAGTAAAACAGCGACTATCTATGCGGCAATTGTGAACATATTTGTCTTGGGTTTAGTGCCGCTGATTTTCAAAAGTCGAATTTGGAAGTCATTTTCCCCGCAAAACAATCCCCTACATGAGTGTGTGTTCCTGGTGGTGGTGTCCATCCGTATTGGGTGTGTATATCTGACCATCTTGAGTCGCTGGTGGCAGCGAAAGAGAATCCTTCAAATGATGGCCACCTATCGGCATTTGTTTCTGCAGCAGCCACAGGTGATGCAATTGTTGCGACGTGGTTTCATCAGCAAGTTCCTCAGTGGAACCCTGTCGGAGACAGCTCACATGCTATTGACAATGTATGCGATCAAATGGAAAATCACTCCGTTAACAGGGTTGACCATGTTTTTGATTAACATAATTATTGGACTCCTCAATATGATTCTTTGTCAATTCTATTTCATCCTGTTAACTTTACAAGGACACTATAAACTCTTCAATCACAAGTTGCGCTCGATTGTGGCTGAAACCCAGCAGCTGGAACAGGATCATAGCCAAGACGAGTGCCTACTTAAATGTGAAGAATTGGCCAATCGCCTGGAGAACTTGGCTCGTTCACAATCGCAACTGCAAAATGTTATGCAACAGTGGTCTCAAATCTTTGGAATTCAATCCCTATCCATGTGGATCTTAGCTAATATATCCCTGATCGCTGGCGTTTACTTTGGCTACTCCACCATTAAGTACGGCCTGTTGACCATCAATTGGCTAAGCTCTCAAAATATATTGGTGGTCTTTCTAACGGTTTTCTTTGTTGTCGACACTTACATCACTCACTCAATCGCATATTATGTGGAGGATCAGCATAATATAATGCTCAAACTAATCGCAGAGTATCCAACGTTTGCCTTCTGTCTGGACACCCGCTTGGAGCATGCAGTGAGTCGTCATATTACATTCTGTTATCCTTGTCATCCTTGGCAGCTTAACAATAGCGAACTTCTTTTTGTTTAGTTTGAAAGCTTTCAATTGCAACTCGTACGCAATCCCTGGAAAATAAGCATCCTCGGACTCTTTAATGTGGATCGCAGTAATCTGATTGCAATTTTCAGCTCATTAATATCCTATTCACTTATTCTAATACAGCACGATATTAAGAACTATGCAAACTAACTAATTAACTAACGATGTAGAATTCTAACAATACCAAAAGAAATAATAAAGTATCAGCTCTCTTAAGCTGCAAAAAGAGTCTCCTGCCTGTTGTTTTATGATACGCAGACGAAAGTCTTAGACAAGATTGGAACTGGCATTAACACTCCAACAACAACCGGCAACAAACCCAAAATTTCAAATGCCAATAACTCAAAAATAAATAACTCATACGGAGAAACAGCAAAAGTCACGAATGCCAAACAAAAAATGCGGCGCACAATTGTAAATATTTTTCCATTGAGTTTTATTTGAAAAGTTTGTGGAGCTCAGGAAAGGGAAGGGAGGCAGCCAGATGCAGCCTGATGAAAAACAACCCCCAGTTGAGGGGGTTGCAAGGGGGTTGTTATACTTTATACCTGTCCGCTGGGTTACACGCTCGTTACGTTTGATTTATAAAAGTTTATTTTTAACAAGCTCGAAGGCAGTCCACAAATTAATTGCCGTTGTTATGTTTGATAAATTGCGCATACGCCACATTCAACGCTGCTCTTTCTTGAGCAACTCCGCCAGCTGAAATGGAAACTGAAACTGAAAAAGAAAACAAAACAAAATGTTTGCAAAACGCAACAAATACACAACTTAAACGAAATGAAAATATAATTTTCTGCATATCAACATTGATTAACGTTTTGAGTGAGTTTTTAAGTGGTTTTTTTTGGGGCAAGGGTTGGCGCTAAGTTGGCAAGTAATTTAGCACTTGAAAAGATATTTAAATGAGAAATATTTGCTTTTAATTTATTGCATCGCTTTTCTTAGATTTTGGTAGCGTTAATCGGAGTGAAAATAATTATTTTAAATTCTTGAGATGTTCTTAAACGAATATTTGCTTCAGCATTCATTGAACTCTGGGGCAACAAAGTCCAATTCCTTAGCAACGTTGTTGTTCCTTATTTGTGTTTTTTGGTCTACCTGTTTCGTGAAATATTTGTAATTTATTTTCTAGTTACCAAATGCGGAAGCTCTCGCCATGAAATCCGCTTGAACTTCAACTTGGCTCCATGTGCTCTGTTTTAACATTTCTCTTAATTTGTTTTGTAATAATGTGGCGCTTTGTTGGCCCGCAAAAAAAAAACAGACCCAGGAAACTCGGAGAGAAAAACGGTAAAATCAAAAAAAAGAAGCAACAGAAAACAATATTTCTTTTCAGTTTCATTTTTGTGGAGATATTTCACTTTAGTCCTGCTGCTGTAACTGTTTCTGGTCCTCCCGCAGCAGCGGCGCCAGCGGAAATGAAAACTTAACGCTTATTTGAACCTTCAACAGTGCACATAAATCAGCAGACTGACGCTACCTACCCCTGCCACTGCCACACACACCCACACCCGCCAAATGCCAGTCTGCCTGAACCCTTGAAAAGCAGCTTAAATTCCATTTTGTTGCAAGTTTCTTATATTTTTTTTTTTTTTTGTTTTGTAGCTGTTGTCTTAACAATCGCACTGCTGTCTTTTGCCATTCATAATTCTGTCTCAAAATATTTGTGCCGGGCATTATTTGCATATGTGCGTGAAGTGTCTTTTCTTTTTATTTTTATATTTATTTTTATTTGTGCTCGATCTTAGTTCAGTTATCTAACGTTCTGTACTTCCGTTTCCGCATCGCACCGGATGTGGCAGGCGCCTGTGGTTAGCACTTTCACTGATTGCAGCTGCCACATTCAGATATCTAAACACTTGTAGCTCATTTGTATTTTCAATAATTTACATAAATGCTACCCTTAAAGTTAGCCTAGACTTCTCGACAGCAGACGACACTTAAAACTTGCAATAAAACCTTTGACATTAACTAATGTCTGAGTCGAGCTACCGACTATGAAATACCCGAACCAATTATCTTTTGGGTATTTTAGTGCCATCAAATAATGAAAAATGAGGCAAGTAGTTGCTTCATTTGAGAGAGGGAACTCTCTTGAATTTATTACACTCTTCTCTATATATACCTTATACTTATTGCCATTTACTCCAACTGTTCCTTTGGTAAGGGTATAAGGGTACGGGTCTGCTAAATAGACTACAATAAGCAACCCCCTCAAAAGCAACTCACGCTTAAAATCCGACTGCAACGACTCCAATGCCTTGCCCCAAATTGCTCCTCACCCGTCTGCCGTTGATTGCCCCCAGTGCGAAATGAGTTTCGTGTCTCGGCTCTCAACATTTTCAAGTAATCTGAAATTTTTGCTCATTTGATTCAATTACACCTTTGGGTGTTGTAATATTGGAGCCATGGCACAAGAAAAAAATAAAATAAAATAAAAGAGAAGAGAAGAAAACGCCGGAGCCAAAAGATGTTAAGAAAATGAATGGCACGAAGTACGAAAAGGAAACGAACGTCTTCTTCTTCAGTTTCCCTTTTTTTTGTGAGGGTTTTGAAATGTTGCAAGAAGCAAAAATTAAAGACAAAACAAATGAGTGCAGCTAGGAAACAAAAGTGGAACCTATGCGATGCTTTAATGAAAAGAAAGATATCGGAAATGTTTACAGTGTAAGTTAATCATATTGTAATCATTGATTTATATTAAATTTAAATTCAAAATAATAATTGAAGAAATACAACATCACTCAAGTTAACAAATTTCGTACAGTGCATGTTGCAAGACCCCTTCATTGTTGTTTATCTTTGCTTTTGTGTTGTAGGTTTTGTCCAACAACACAACAAAAAATCGCGCTACTTTCTCCTCAACATGGCTGCTAATTTGATGCAACAATATTGCAGGATACCATCCGCACTCCCCCAACCCCTTGCCACGCACATCAGATCCCCAGCCGCAGCCCCAGCGCTCCACTCCAACCGTCCCCGACTCTCCGGGGCTGCAGTTTATTTTGCAAGTCGCCTTTTGGGGTTAGCTTTAATTTCATGCTTACTTTAATGCGAACAAGAGCCAATCCTCGCTGCCGTCGTTGACTT
The DNA here is from genome assembly GCA_035042185.1 of Drosophila kambysellisi. Lineage (NCBI taxonomy): Eukaryota > Metazoa > Arthropoda > Insecta > Diptera > Drosophilidae > Drosophila > Drosophila kambysellisi. Next base: position 10,786,341 of record JAWNLS010001251.1, read on the forward strand.
TGTGCTGTAGTTAACGGCTTTGGCTTTGGCTTTGGCTCGGGTTCTGGCTGTGGGTCTGGCTGGGTCTGGTTCAATTTTTTTGGGGGTGGCTTTGGCCCGCGTGAGGTTAACTACTTTTCATGAGCTTAATTTTAAATTGAGGCTGTGGCGGCGGCGACGGCGGCTTCATTTACTTTTTGCCTTCAACTTTGTTGCGCACAACTTTTATGCGGACTATTTAGCAAAGTTGCCGGTTGCTGCCTCAGCTGCCTCAGCTGCGCTGCGCTGGGTAGCTGAAAAATTCTATTAGCCCATGCAGCAGCAGCAATCAAGAGTCAGGGCGTCAAGGCGATGAAAAATGCCAGGCGACCGGTTGCCAGCCCCATTGACTTATTAAGCCAAATAATTGCTTATTTGCACAGCGAGGCCCAAAGAGCGAATGGGAGCCAATTGCAATTTGCACTTGGCGCGAAAAATGACCACACACGCCCACTTTTGTGGCAGGCGTTGCCCGGCTGATAAGCCAAGCAGCAGCATTCATGCAGCTGCCACCGCCTTGGCTATTTACACAGGAACGCCTATCGTACAATCAAATGCATTTCGCAGCCCGAGTTGTAATTAAAAAAATGAAAAAAAAAATGAAAAATAATAAAAAAAAACATTTACTCCTCGTGACTTTAATTAAAGTTTGCTGCGCAAGCGCCTCGACTAGCTGAGGCAATAGAGACTCTTGCCTGATGACTCTATCGCTTAGAGTCTACGAGGACTGGGTCTGGTATCTGCTCATCGATTTTCTTTAAAGTTTACATTGCGTTTTTAATAACTTACTTACTGCAAGCGAAGCGAAATGATTTAATTTCAGCTAAAGACCCTAACAAGATTATCTAAAGAGATATGTTTATATAGCAAAGGGCATAGGTACAAGCAAGAATCTAATAATTGTCGAATTTCACTGGAAAATACCTACCTTAGCTACATTTCAATTTTCAATTCTCATTTAACTCACCCAAGCAGTTTTATCAGAACCGCATTCTACTATTTTCCAATCCTTGCACATTGGCTGGCTATCCAAATACCAGAGATCCAAGTAATCTAATTTCCGAACAGGTTAAAACAACAGGCTATCTATGGATGAACAATAAAAGTTTACCCACTACACACACACAATACAGCCAGGAATACCTCAATAAAATGCTGCACAGTTCGGGCTCATATTGCAACAGATATGTTGCAATAGAGTTTGAGTTTAAGGATCCTTTTTTTTCTTGTGGTGCTTTCTAACTGCTCGCCTGATGCAATTTACGATGCTTTGTTAAACGCTTCAGCTGGAAACTACATGCTCAAAAACTTTCCATAGAAAACACATGCACACACACACACACCCACACACACACACACAAGCATTTACAGTTTTGGCCAACGGATATACAACTTAAAGGCACATCCGTTTCACTCCAACGAGCTGGCCATAAACAAACTCAACGCTTTAGCCATTTTAGCCGTTGTTTCAAGGGTTGTTTTAGCTATGCCACGAAACTTGTGGAATTTAAATTATTATCTAAATTCAAGGAAATAAAAAGAGAAGTTTTTAGTATTATTATATACAAAATTCAGCTTTTATTATTTGGAAATCGAGACAGAAATTTTTTTTATTAGGATTTGATGTGACGTCTCATGAACTTTTCCCTAGGAGTCCTGACAAAATTAAAAATTAAAAATCACAATCAAAAAAAACTTTATTTATTTAGAAAAAAATATATTTAATTTTTCGAAAATAAATACAAAATCTATACTAATTAAGAAACAAAAAGAGATATTCTATTATTAGATTTGTTTCGATAAGATATACTTTCCACAATCTTTTCTTTAAGAGTCTATATAAGATTGATTACTTTCTTCTTACAAAAACTTATTTGGAAAATAATAATGTTTATTTCTATTCGAGTCATATAAATATAAATTCACTTAAGAAGTTCTAAAACATTGATGTTATCTAAAATTCTTATTATAGGGTATACAAGTTTCGTTGCATTCGATGTTTTTATTTGGCTCAGTTGCTGGTGTTGCTGCTTTCGGACTGACTGACCGTTCCTGGACAACTATAAAACAATTTCGCATGTCCATAGGACGAGGCTGGGGAACGAAAAGCAAACTCAACTGAAAATGTGCAAAAAAAAAATCCAAAAATGAAAATGCTACTTTTGCAACGAGCTGGTCAAGCTTGCGGTTTGTCCACCCCCGCCTTCCACTTATCCTGTGTCCTGCGCCCTGACGTTGAGTCCGTCTTCAGTCATTGCCTCCACCAACACCTGGCTAGTGTGTGCATCTGATTGTTGTACGAGAGTGTTGCATACTTTTGGGAGTTTCATGTTTTTTCCACATACATGCCTTGCTCGCCAGCTAAAAATGTTTGTGGTTCGTCCAAAATGTTTCTTGTTTTTTGCAACAGTTTCACACATAGTTTTCTTGATGCGCTACAGTTTCTTCAATAATAGATCAGAAAATATCTACAGAGAGTTGGTTGCTTTATATGGAATGCTTTGTATATTATATCGATTAAAGTCCACTAATTGAAGTCAGCGCTGACAACTGACTGGACCCAGCTGACATTAAGTTTTCCAATTAAAATAACAATAAAGCTTTGCCCAGGCTTTGACATTGTCTTTATCCTGTTGCTAAGCACTTGCTAAGCCGCGAGTCCTGTCGCATGTCCTGTCGTCCTTTGTGCCACCATCTCGGGCGCGTCAATGCGTGCCACAGACCCAAAGATCAGCCCACACAATGACATTTAATGGCCTCGTTATGTGGCATCAACTCTTCTTTGCCTCATTAAAAGGTGAACTTGTCTTGTTCAAAAGTGGGCGTGGTCGTCGTTTGCGGTTGCGGCGAGGTCCCCATTTCATGGGGTTGGGTAAACTTTTCTTTTGTTAATGGTTGATGGAGCGACTACTTTTGTGGCTGGCAGTGAGCTATGACGCTTTAATTAAATGGACGCAAGTAAGTGCAACTTGTGCGGTGAGCTTCATTCTGAATATTGAATTGTTTATAATAAAATTACTTAAAATTATGTTCAGATATAGAAAACACTGACTAGAACACTATACAAATAATGGAAACATTTCAAAACTGTTGAAAACCTTTCAAAAGAGTTTTGTTGAAATCAAGCTATGAATAAAAATCCTTCGTTCTGAAAAATGAGATTACTTTTCACTGTGGAAAGTTTTGATCCTTCCCTACAAGCCATTTTTGGGGGTATAATTTTAACATAGAAATCGCGTCCAAATCGCGATTGCAACTTTAAATGTGGCATTATTCGTTTTTGAAAATTGAGTATTTTTTCCACACAGAAACCCGCTTCATTATTTACATAAGAAGTACTAAAAAATAATAATTAGAGCAAGAAATGTCTATCAATGTAGAAAAGTTTAGATATTGCACATACTAAAATAACAAATTTAGGTTGCAAGCTGCTTTTATTGACTTTACAAGGGTGCAGACGTTGTTCAACTTAAGTTGAACACACCAGGAATTGAGACAGCCGCCTGTCTTCCACTCGATGCTCCCCGCTCCAAGCAGCATATTAACATGGCCGGCACTTGGGCTGCTGTTCATTAAGAATGCGCTGCCAAACAGCAATCATAATCAGAAGCTGTGGCAGCAACCCACGTGAACAGCAAACGAGAACGACAGAGAGAGAGAGGAGTTGCAGGAGCACAGAGGCATAAGGGCAACAGGAGCAACCTCAAGACCCCAAGCAAAAGAGACGTCTCAAAAGGTACAAAACATTGAAAACTTTTAATATTCACTCTTCTTGCTGCTGCATAAATTAAGGCACTCGAATGGTGAAGTGTTGCAAGCTGTGGGTGCAGAGTAGCACCACCAGCAGCAGGAGCAGCAGCAGCAGATAAAAGGGTCTGCGTAACAGCGAAACCAATGAAAGGCACTCAACTGAAGAAGCCGTCCAGTCAAAAAGTGACTCATAACCAGCCAAAATGCAAAAGGATGCAAACCAAAGAGAGAGAGGGAGAGGGACTGAGAAATAGAGAGATTGACTACAACTTGTGGCGCCTTTGTAGCAGATCTGCTTGTTGTTGTTGTTGCTGTTGCAGCTGTTGTTGTTGTTGCTGTTGCGGCTGTTTGTTATTGCACTTTTGCGTGCCAGGCTTTTGCCTTTTGGTAGGCAAGGCAGCGCACTCAGCTCACTTCAATGAATACTTTATGGGTTAATAATCGTAAAACCATTCAACAGCAACAGCACCACCACCACCACCACCACCTCCACCACCATCACCACCAGCACCACCAAGGCGGCAACATCGTTTGGGCCAACTTTTGTGCGCGAAAATTCATAAACAATGTGCATAAAGCGCAAAATGTAGCGCTTCTGCTGGCTGACCCCAAGGGGGCAGGTGGCAGCAGCGAGGTACGATGACTTTATAGGTGCATATGTATGCATATACTATGTGTGTGTTGCAGTGGTGGCAGCTATTGGTGGGTGGATTGAGTTTGGTTGCCGACGGCTTCGTCGATTGCTTGTCGCTCTGCACACTGGCAAATTGTTCGCTTTTGTTGTTGTTGTTATTGTTGTTGTTATTGTTGTTGAAGTTTGACAACAATAGCAAATGGCAGCTGTTGTTTTGAATGCTGGACAGTTGTTGCAAACAGCTGAGTGGGGGTTTGGCGGGGAACACATTCGTACTCCTTGCAGCAGACAGCTCAATGGGACTTTCAGTTGAGCAACGCTTCGCGAACAGATTTCCCGTTGATTTTGTGTTGAAGGTGTTGTCATTGTTGATGTTATTTTTCTTGTAGTTGCTATTGTTGGTTGTTGCTACAGCGCAGATTACATTGAAGAAGTGGCCTTTAATAAGGAGGGAAAGGATTGCAAGTGTGCAGAAGTGGGGTCAACAGCAAGTTAACTTCAAGATTAATAAGTTTACTAAATATAGTATCAGTTTTTATCGAGAAAAGTTTAACTGACTGAAGTTCAATTGGAACTTCAACTGATTGTAAGAATTTAATGCTCTAATCTAACTCTATATTGACTTTAAGCCAACGATATAATTTAGGAAATCATTTCTGAAAAACCCTCTAAACTCCAACCGTTTAAAACTGACCCATACATTAAAAACCAGCTCATCTTTGCCCTGCCTCCCGTCCTCACACATAGAGCACTCCTTATCCAGTTGTGTGCTGTACAACGGAGCGTGAAAAAATCATTCGATACACTTAAAAATCTGACCTAGGAACGACATCAGCAAAAAGTGTCTAGCTGAAAAAATGGCACACAAATCTTGCATCGCTTTACGTAAATAGAATTTATCAAATTTAATTTCACGCTTCATGCGCTCATTTCTATTTAACTTGGAGTGGCGGCTGTCGCAGGACAACAACAAAAAAAAATTCCAAAAAATACAAAAAAAAGGCCAATGAATGTCAAAAAATGTGACCATAAATGACATGAGCGCCCCGGGCAAGTGCAAAATAAATCTAGGAGCACAAGATGAAGATAGTGGCAGATAGGAAAAAAAAGAAGAACAAAATCAGAAATGGGAAGAGTCACAGAATAATAGTGAATTCTGTGATTATAGTGCAAAAATAAAAAATAAAAATAAAAATAAATAAAAAATGATGAAGGTTGCACTTGAAATGGGCAATCAGAGTTCGGGATGATTTTTAGACCTTGCTAAAGTTATGAAATGCTTGAGTGCAGCTCTGAAATGGGCTGTGCAAATATTTGGGCACATCTTCCATTCCCCAGTGCCCCACATCCCAGCAACATGGGGCAAAGACCAAGTCATATTTTGCATATGCCTAGCAAGCTGTAGAAACATTTCAAGAGGCAGATACAAACAACAACAACAACAACAAGGGGCAGCAAAGAAAACATAAAATATCCGTGTCAAGTGTTGTTGGGAAGCTGTTTTTCAGCTTGACTGGCTTTTTGACTAGGGTTACCCAGCTCCATAACGCTGCCTCCCCTCCATTTCTCCCGGCACCCTCCCCGACAACTGCCATAATCATAATCAAAAATGTATTTAATTTGCTTTTATTTTGCTGTTTAAACTTTTGGCGGTTCGCACATAAATCTTTGATATATGTGTGTCATGCATAGTGATATGGTGTGGAAAATTACTTTGTATTTTAATGAGTTGTCTGCGGGCAAAGTTGGTCCTGTTTTCCGAGCCTGCGCCTGTCACAGATAGAGCGTAGAGTGGAGCGGGGGACGGGTTGATGGGAGTGATGTATGTGGTATGATAAGAAGTCAAGTGAAACTATCGAAATGACAATAGATTAACAGCTATAACCATAAATAACATATGCGGCTAGACAGTTGCAACATGTTGAAAGTAGCTCGTGACATAAATACGGAAACTGCCAACTTTTTCTAATTCTAGTATTTTTAGCCTCCTTCCTCATTCGGGTAACCCGCAGCGTATTGTAATAAACTTGAATTAAAACATTTACACATTCCCCCCACAAGTGGAGATCTCAATTCGCCCGGAGGCCAGTGCAACAATAGATGGGCCATTTATCTATGATTATGATCTGCGGTAGCCGCTGCATTAGAATTGTTCCAGTTCCTCTGTCTTCTCTTGCTAGTGCTATGTAATCAAAAGAGCCTCCGGGGCCAGGGCCATTTAATATGCCAGTGTTTATTCGAATTGTGTCCAAGTTGTAGGCTTTTTTTTCCTGAATTGGCAACACGTTGCAGGCGACATTCGGGCCAAAAGTTTCGCAGCGGACAAACACTGCCAAGTGCAGCGAGGCGTAGCTTTTTTAATAGAGTCATAACTTGGCTTCAACTAATGGGGCTCCCTGTGCAAGTGAATGCAGAGGGGGGTGGGAGGTAGACCCACACCAAGCTCCTGCCAGACTTTGCTTAGCAATAACATAAAGCCCTCGTTTCGCCCTCTCCTGATCCTCTAGTCTCTTTTTATGCTCCTTTTTTTTGTGGGCACGACTTTGGTTACAATTCAATTTGCAGCGGACGCTTTTCTTTGGCCGTTTTTTATTTTGCAGCCTTTAAAATCTTTGCCCTGCCCGCCACCTGGCCGGGCGTGTCGTAAATGTGTGTGGAAATTGTGGGGTGTCATGCCTGCTGGTTACAACAGTGTGTGGCATGCGGCAGGTGGCCAGCTCGAAGCTCGTGCAGGCAGCCCTGTTGTTTTATTTTGCCTCGATGGACTGGGCACTCATAATTGTCTTGGGCAAATGTTCGTGTAAAATTTTAATTGGTTTTTAGTGCAAACACTTGGAAAATTTGTAGTTTTCGTTGTCTAACAAGATCTGAGCAACAGGCCAAATGTCAAACATGTTAGCTGACACTGATTTGCTGCCGAACAAGAGAAGAGCAAAAGGGGACAAGGATTAAATACCCTTTCCGATATAAATATAAATAAGTGATATTTAAACAAAATATTTATGTTGTTCTATTTTACATATTTTATAAACATAAAACATAATGCAAAGTAATTCAGTTTTCATTAAATGTAATTCGCTTCATTTAAAATTAATTTCTTGGGAAAGTCAAGTCTAAAACCGACCACAGTACTTCCAACTTCCTTAGAGTTTAACATATATTTGCTCGATTTCTTCTTCTACTATATCCTGGCAGATTTCCAACTTTATGTTATAATCGCAGACAAGAATGTAAGACGCAATCAAATTAAAATACACCAAAATGAGTTTTAAATATTTACAATGTGACCTATGCAATACCTACACACACCCACACACACACCCACACACACACCCACACACACACCTATACACACACACAGGCTTAACAAATATTTTCATATGCAGCCTTGGCTTGGGGCATCCACACAGAGTACGAAACCCTTTGAGACGCACAAGACACACGCCAAAAAAAAGAAAGAAGCAGAATAAGCTAGAATAAGAGGGAAAAATGAGAGAAGACAGAAGAGAGAAGAGAGAGAAGCAGTGGCAAACAAAAATGTATGCAAATATTTTGGCGAAGCAACTGGCTGCTGTCTGCCCGATGATATATGTATCACATATATATATATATATAAAAATCGGTAGACGTGGCAAGAGCAGCATGAGTTTGCATGCCGCTTGAATTAAAATTAATTTTAGTGGCTTGCTTTTGGCCAAAGTTTTTATGGTTAAGGAAATGTGCATAACGGTTAACGGTTAGCCGGATTGCGCTTCTGCTCAAATGCAATTTTACGTATGGAAATGTCTGCAAAGTTAGACAGCTTTTTTAATTACAGCCATTTAGTGTGAATGGAAGATGCTTGTAGGGACATTTTTTCAATTATGCCAGGTATTCTGCGTATATTGAAACCAGTAAAGTTGAGCATTGTTTATAAATGTACCGCTCCTTAAGCTATTCATTAATAATTCAGTGGTAAATGGGAATTTTATGAACTTTTGAAATTAAATTTACGATGCACATGGTAAAACCGAAACTAGTCCAACAAAAAGCTTTTAGCAACAATTAATGCAAAAACCTGAACGAGACCTCAATCAATCAGTCGAGAACAGACTGACTCCGACTGTAGACAAATTACTCGGTTTGGATGGAAAAGAAAATATGCCGAGTCCAAACAACAAACTTAATTGTCTGCACAGTTTTATTTACTTCGATGTCGACACATCCTTAGCATGTCCTTGCCAGAGCAGCTGCATCTGCTGGTAATTACTGAGAAACGAGTTGTGTTCGTTGTTCGGTGTCTGCCAGCCGCACTCCAACTCCACTTAACGAACATGCCCAAGTCTGGACAAACAATAGGCTGACCGGCCAGCCTGCCTGCCAGCCAGCCTGGGGCATGGATAACTAGGATTCGTTCTTGTTTAGTGCCAACACAATTCACGGGGGACCCCACAAGGTGGCTGGGATGCAGTCTTCCATGCTTGGCCAACCAGCGCGAACAAGTCTGTGGCATGTTGTAGGTGTTGTTATCATATTTGCATGCTGTATCTGGGCTCCCTCTCTTTCACGTCTGCCAATAACTCAATCAGTGGCGCATTGCAGCTGCATTCATTGGGAGGACAACATTCATCATGGTTGAGTCCAGCAGCGTCCAGATAGAACAGCACAGAAAATATGAAACGCAATTGCTCCAAAGTCGGTGTACGGAAATCATCGCGATTATGTCACAGCAGCAGCCAGCTTACAATTTATAATTGTCAGACGGAAACTTGCCAGACAAATGGATAGATATCGTCCTATCTGGCAAATACATATACATAAATAGTGTGGATGCTCCCGGAACGCTTTGGCTTCCTGCTCGCGTCGCACAAATTGAAGTACCAACTGGCTCCATTGATTTATGGACATGGGAAATTGACTTGTGATATATTGTCAAGACCTTGAAATGAATGCACTCTGAGAAATAAATGCGTTGGTTAAGTTTGAGTGAATAGTCAACAAGATTGTGTGTGTTCATTTTGATATTTATCGATTAAAAATTTATTGAAAATATATCAAGTTTTACTATTGAACAACATTTTACAGACTTATGTCCCGATTTCTCCAGGTGTAAACGCCCATATAGCGTCCCGTTGAAATTGAAAGCAAACGTATCTCATTTAAAATTCCATTTCCAAGGTGGCATAAATTAAGTGCATTCATAATCGCCATAATGCTATTAACCATCTCACTTGCCTTTTGTCCTCTCGCCAACATCACTGACTCAACCTCGTGTCCAGCTGAGAGAGAGCAGTATTTAATGGCATAAGTGAATGCAAACTGGGCTATGATAAAGGGCTTAAGCGATTATTTGAATGCATTTGCCATGGCTTTGACATTTTAATTTGTGGCTGGGCTTTGCTGTCCCTGCTCGGCACTGGGTTAATGGAAGTTAAAGTAATTGCGTGGAATGAATAATAAGGGAAACTTAAGCTCGTATTAAAGGTTGTGGTTTGAAAAAGGGCAAAGGTAAAAAGATTTAAATTGTAATTGTAAATTAATTTCTTTACCTTAAGCAAACTATGTTAATAATTAATGTTAATAATTGTATCGTAAGTATATAATTGCAGCTATCGAAACCATTTCATGGCCATCCAAAACAGGTCGACTATTTGTGGCTACGTCAACCTAAGTCAACTTGAGACTAAAGCAATTATCTGAATAATGCTCGGCTAGGAAATGGAGAGGACATTTGTCATCAATGTCTTTTTTAGACAACAACTATTTGTATTGCTGGAGCCAATTTTGGGAGAACTCAAAGAACTTGAGAACTTTGCAAAGTGAGACAGCGAGAACAAAAGGACTTTTCCGCCTGTCACCGAACGCTTCACATTCATCTTCGTCACGAAACTGGGGCCAAAGTTTGCATTTAAATTGGTAATTAACACAAATGAAAACGAAAGTCAAGCAACAAAAAAAAAAAACCAAAAAAAATAAAAGAACTCTGCACAAACACAAAGACAGATTGCAAAGAGATAGTCGACTGAGGCGGAAGCAACTTATTACGCAAAACGGAAACAATCAACTACACAAAAGATAACAGAACGTGCTGGGCATGAAGGATGCGAGTAAAAGCTAAAGACATAACAGAGTACCGAACAACAGAGGCTACACATCAACGGGCAGAGGCAGAGAAAGATAGAGAGAGAGAGAGAGAGACAGAGCGCGAGAGCGCAAAATTTATTGTCAAGCAGCAAAGAGAGGACAACGTGAATATAAAGCAAAAGTACACTTTTCGAGAGTGTACGACGAGGAGATACTCTGCCAATACAAAAATTTAATCCACAATCTTTGTCATTTCTTATTGCCTGTAACTGCATATTTGTGTTAATAGACAGCAACTTGAACAATTACAGTTATTTAATTTTTTCTTTATTTCTTTTGTACACCTTTTAAGCTCATTTATTGCGCTTTCTTTAGCAGTGCCTTAACTGCTGTTGTTACAGGGTATACAGAGTGGCAAGTGTCAGCGAAATGTCACCGAACGTAAAGACAATAAAATGTATACTATTCCTTTTGTTATTGCAGCCAATGTTGTTGTTGTTGCTTTGGCAGCGTTATCATTTCATTAAATCAAAAATACGAATAATGAACAAAAGACAAAGTGCCACAGTTCGTTGGATGGAGCTCTTTCCTGGTACCCCAGCATTGAGAGCTGCCAATTCAAATCAAAAGTGACGCCAAAATGAATATGAATGAACCAGCCAGCAGCAAGGTGAGTGTGAGTGAACAGAACACCAACTGATGGGAGTGGGAACGAGACGGGGGACAGCTGCAATCAGACTTTTGTTGAGCAGGTTCCAATGAAAGTTTAGGGCGTCAGTTGAAAGATGTTAATGAAGCTATCGTAAAAATGGTATGCAGTTTAGCTGATGTCAATTGTACGATTACAATGGAAAATGGAAAATTGTGCAATTATTGTTGATGTTGAAGAGCTTTCAAAGAATTTGAGCAATTACCATGTTAAGGACAGAGCACTTTGTGCTTCTTTTTATGAATGACCAATTGTGTGATTGGCACGCTCACAAAATGATTTACAAATATATTAAGAATTTCATATTTGTACTCCCATAACGTTGTCAAAACTCAGGGGTGAATTCAGAAAAGTTAGGGAAGCTATCAACTTTTAAAAGGATTTTTCTAGAGACTATCTATCGTGGTAATTAAGGTAACAACCCCTAATATTACACCATAAATTGAAGATTTATGCGCTAGCTGTCCAAAGCAAACCACAAAATAGTCAATATCAATTTCGGCTCAAAAACCACTTTCAATTTTCAGAGACTCCATTCGCTGTCCATCAATCAATCAAAACTTCCACTTTTGTGGCGGGGAGTTCATAAAATGCATTACACTGCACTACATAAACAGCGAGCGGCGGGCAGCACATAAATAACTCACTTATACAGCTAATTACACTTAATTCAATTTTATTGGCCCAACAAAATGACAAGAAAACTGCTGGCCGATGTTGATATTGATCTCGATATTGTTGTTGTTGTTGCTATTATTGCTGTTGACGTGCAGCAATTACAAAAGCAACAAAATGCAACGACAAAACTGCCACCGGCGACAACTAAAAACGCATGCCACAAAACTTCCACAATTAGCGCCGCTGCAAATGGAAACCAAAGTAAAGACTCGAGAGACCCACAAGTCTCTCGACACCCACGCAAAAATTGTGTGGCTCGTGTTGCAGCTTGGAGTCTGGGTGTAGTCTCAGAACCAGCCACAGACCTGTCACCAGTTGCATGCACCAGCAACAACTGCCCACATCGAGTGTTGCATGCAGTTAACTAGAGTGTTGAATGCTGAAAAATACTATGGGAATGGGATTGGGAATGGAGAGAGGGAAAATCAAGCAAAGAGTTTAAAGTTAATTTCAAACTTAAGATTTCAATAGTACTCTATTCCTGCCACTCCAGGCCGGGATAATTATATAATTTAACAAAGATTTCTAAGAGCAAGTCAATCTCTTAAATATAATATTTTATAACTGGTCGTGTTCAATACCCTTTTAAGTTAAGAGACCAATAAATATGGAATCCCTAAACAGGATTTCAACGTGTCGAGCAAATCATGATGTCGTTAGTTTGATTTGTTGCCACTTGGACTTATGACGCACGACCAGTTTGCAAGTGGCACCAAATGTGGCACGACTGGCAGTCAACACACACACATACAACCTGTAGGCATGCATGTGTGTGTGTGTGTGTGTGTGTGTGTGTGTGTGTGTGTTAGCAAAGTAAAACTTTAACTGAAAATGCGGCATTTAACAGTTTGTCAGTTTGTCAAGTTGCCAAGTTGTTGTATGTTTACCCACACTTAGTGAGTTGTTGTAATTAATTATTTGATAAAAGTACAAGCATTAAGTCAATTAAAACTAAATTTATGCCAAACGTTATCTGATGTTGACAAAAAGGCGTGATTTACAACATATATAATACGTGTTTATATTATTTTTCTAAAACAGTCTTTTATTTAGTGGGTAGTTGCACTACTTAAGGAACAGTAAATGGATTTGAGAATTGCTATGCAGCTTTATTAACAGCTATATAATACTTAACAATATTTAATTAGTCCTTTTTAGAGCTGAACTTACCAAACTTGGCAACTAGATTACTTGTCTGCTATAATAGTGATATCCGAATATTTCGCAGTCGATTATCCCCATCTGGAACGTTCTCATTTATTTTCCTTTTAAAAAAAATAAAATACATTTTAATCTAATCTAAGTCAGCTTCTTCAGCAAATTTAAAACACAGTTGCAATTAAGTGTTTGCCACAGCTTTTTGAAGAGGGTAGTCCAGCTGTAGAGGATTGGATTGGGTGGAGTACAGGGATGGAAACCGAGCTAGCACCGTTTGTTGTAGAAGTTTTCTAAATGCTGCTGCAAATTTGTTAACTGTAATTTTGTGGCAACAAACCAAAGAAACAAGTAAACAAACCAACCAACAAATACATAAGGCAACAAAAAAGGACCTCAGCAACATTTTCTCCACTTTCAATTGGACACAAAGCACAAACGGAATACGGCCACATACACTGAGAGAATTTAATTCTGAATCTGAATTGAATATGCATATAAAAAATAATATATAAAAGAATAGATCTGTACAGATATTGATGGTTTTAGTTGAATTATTAATGGAATTATTGGACTCTACAAAATTTGCAATTCATTTTCAATTCACTTCAATTTTTTTTCAAGTGTATAAACTAGTTTATTTCTTGCCATTGCCTTGCTGTGCATAATTAAAACAATGTTTGTGCACAATTTGCAGCTTTAAGAGACGCCACTCGAAGCAGCAACTAACCGAGTTGAAATTGAATCAAACAAACAAAAAAATAAATAATTATATAGCATATTTCATGGCGTTTACACGGCAACCAAATGCGGCAAGCGAACGAACACACACAAAATTGTTGAATGTTGATGATGATGAATGTCAGCGCCGCACAAAAGAAGTAATTTTGTGTAAAAAGTAAGCATTCCCGCCACCCCCATCCCCATGCCCCACCATGACGTAGGCGTGCCCCAAAGCCGTTACAACTGTTAATGACATTTACGAATGTTTGTGCGAGAGTCCCGGCCTCGTCGACATTCTCTCGAACTTGCCGCACATAATGCCAAAATAATGACGATGCCTGGACCCTAGTCACCACATCGTAACCAAAACCCCCAAACAACTTCCACACCCCCACACACACACACACACACACCTCACTTTCCCGGCTCTTGCAACATGCAACATAGAAAAATGACGCGGAAACTGTCAAAAAATAACAGAGAAAAAAATATATAAATGAAACCGCCGCCGTTTGCGGTTTGCTTTACAAATGACCGCCGGCGTTGATAATGAAACTGTTCTGCCGCTAGACTCCATCCGCCCACCCCCTTCCTTTCCCCCCACTTCTTCCTCACTTTCAGTTGCCTTATCCTGACAGCCCCGCCCACTAACGAAAATTATACAATAACGGCGTCAACATTAGCAAATTGTTCGGACGGACGGAGCAACTGGCAGAAAACTTTGGGGCAAGTTCCGTTCGGTCTTTAACGAGCGTTTAAATTGCGGACCTTTGCCTCAGATCGTGTTGATTGCAGGGTATTTGATTTGTGTGATGCTTATTTTCTGCAAGTCTTTTTTATAGTTAAAAAAGGAAACAGTTTCCAATTTGGTTTTTTAGAATTCAATAATTTTATAAATTTTATCAATATTTACATCATAGCTGAAGCCGTATTTTAAAAGTAAGTTAAGTTGTGTTTCTTGCTGATAGTTAAAACAAACTTAATTCAATTTGTTGCTTCACAAAGTTGGTTGCCACGATTATCTAACGTAAACACCTGCTTATCAATTATTGAAGATAAATTTGACCTTGATAATGCGAATATTAATTTATTTTAGTCAGAAAAGATTTGAATTTGCCTTCACTGAAATCATATCAGCGCCATCTACTGACAGTCACTAGCAACTTAAGAGTGCACTGCTTGTCAGCGTTATTAAGCAGTTCATGATTCTTTTAGAAAGCAGTGGAGCAGTTACTTTTTAAAATTCAGCCAATTTAATTAAATATTTAAGATGCAAAAACTAAGTAAACATATAAAATAAAAATTAAATAAAATATACTTAGCCAGATATATTCATATTTCCTTAACATTAAGTGTGCTACAAAAAAGCAACACAAAATTGATTGCGTTTCTTTGACGAAACGAAAATATTCTGTTTATTTATTTGTATATATAAAGTAATTGCGATATTTACATGATAAAAGTATTTAAGATTTGTGTATAAGCTAATATCGTAATAAGAAGTTAAATAATAGTTGCTAGATGCTAGAAAAATGCCTACTTATGCAAGTAGTTTATAATTTGTATGGCTAAGAGCAATTATCGTTTAGGCTTAAGTAAATATTTAAATTTCGTTTCACTTTCGTCTTGAGATAAAACCAAATTCTGTAACATATTTTAAAAGCATCTGATGTATGCTGAATACATATATACAAATAATTCGAATCAAACTAAAAGCTAAACAAATTAAAAAAATTCTTGTAAATTCAAAAAGTCAATAACGGTGGGCGCGAAACTCACAATAAAATAAAATGTTTGCAAAATGACACAGCGGGAAAAAGTGGGTTAATAGATCTTGGGCAGAATATAATAGCGCACTTGACCACAATAGCGATGCCAGGCCGAATGATAGCGTCCCTGATTCCTGGCATTGGTGCGCGTGGCCCGATGAAACAGGACCACGATGAGCAGCAGCAGCGACAGCAATGGCGGCCAGGCAGGACGCAGAAACATGGGGGCACCCAAGGCACACATGGCAAGGATATCGCCCAAATAGTTGGGCTGCCTCAAGCGGCCCCAGAGGCCGCCGAGCAGCAAGCGATTACCCTGATACGTGTGTATGGTGGCCACATCCGCAAAAATGGGATTCTGCGAGTTCAAGCGATACTTGTACTTGAAGGCGCAACTATACCGCTTGATGATCAGTCCCAGGAACAGCAGCACCAGCACTCCATAGGGCGCCCAACGGCAGGCAATCGGCACCCGCTGCTCGTAGAAATACTTGCTGACCGAGCTGAGCAGATACGGGGTGACTGCGTAGCGTAGCAGCAGCAGGCAACCGTAGCCCTCGTGTTGCAGCTCGAAGGAGCAGCTGAGATGATGCTCGAAGAGCAACGCGTCCAGCACATAGAGAAGCAGCGAACTGGCCGCCAGCAATGTGCCCGCATCATAGTTGAGATTGTGCCAATAGTAGCGCAACAAATACAAATAGCCCTCCTGCGCCTGCGGGTATTGGGGCCACTGCAGCGTCTGGTAAATGTAGCAGGCGGCATAGAGCAGTGTGCTCACCAGGGACAGACGAGAGTAGAACTGCTTCCAGTCGACACGTCCCAGCCACTTGGGATTGAGCTGACGGCCGAGGGCAAAGTCCACCACAAAGTTGCCACTGCGTCCATAATCGTTGGCGAGTGTCTGGCGCAGCACATTGTATTTGTTGGTATCGACGCGAAAGTAGCTCCAGGTGGCTGCCACAAAGGCGCTGACCAATCCATAGATGCAGAAGCGCAGATAATGACGCAACACAAAGCTGACAATCGGATACTTGAGATACTCCACAATGCCGCCAGCCAGGAGGAGGGTGAAGCCAACGCCCAGGCCGTTGAACGTGTACGTTTCACGGGTGAGATGCACACGACGTCCCGGCAACAGGGCCACCAGCAGAAAGACGACAAACTGATAGGCCGTGAAGACGCCAACGACATGGTTCTGGAACACTTGTCGTGTCAGATAGCGCCAGTCGAGCAACGCCGTCAAATTGAGACGCTTCAATTGGCAGGCATTGCGCGCCGTGCAGCTCCACGTGAGATAGTAGACCAGAACTGGGATTAGTACCAGGAGGAGCAGTGCTCCTGGCAAGCCGCCAAATTCGCGCGGTGTCGTCAGTTTGCGGCACGCTTTGCCCAGCAACGGCGTCACCGATTGCCGGGTCATATTGAAACTGCGGAAGGGCTCATCCTCCTCCTCATCGTCCAGCTGCTGTTCATCCTCCTCAGCGATATCGTCATGCTCATCGCCGGTGGAATAGCTGCGCTTTGAACTCTTATCATCATCGTAGACGGACCGTGAGACGGAGCGACTATAACGACTGCCGGCATCCTCTGTATTCGTGGTGGGCGTGGCAACACCAGCCATATTCGAGATTGTTTGCGAAAGGGATCGACGCAGGCGATCCGTTAAACGTTTGCGTATCGATTCTGTATCCACAACCACATCATCGCCATCCTCCGATTGAATTTGAATGCGCTGTGTAGTTGTTGTGCTGCTGCTGTAGGTGCGACTGATGTTCGGACTGTCCACCGAGGAGGTCATCATCGCCGCAATCGGTGCTCGCGAGGATGTATTCGTGGTCAGTGTCATGGGCAAGTTGCTCCTGCTGTTGCTGCTGCTGCTGTTATTGTGCAACTGGCGCACAGGCGAGTCCACCTGCAAGTAAGAAATTAATATTAAGAGATTACGCAAAACTCAAACCGGTTATGAGAGGGAAGGGATATGGAGAATAAGGAGTAAGCTAGACGAACCTCATGGACTTCCTTAATGGGTGTCGGTGCTTTCATTGTGGCCTTGGCAGTTGCTGCCATAGGCTGGCCGGCAGCGGAGCGTGGTCTGCTGGAGCGACGGGTGCGTGGACCCAATTCTACTGTGGCTGGCAAGGGGGCTGGTGCTGGCGCCACCTTGATGAGGGAGGGCGAAGCACGTGTGCGCGTTTGCAGGCCCACAGATGGCACTGCTATGGAGCGCCTGGTCTGCGTAGTGGGAGCTGCAACTGGAGCTGGAGCAGCAGCAGCGACTGCTGCATAATCCTCAGTGCGACGCGGACGTCTCAAGCGGCGATCCATGGTGCAGTTCTATGTGAGAGGCCGCGAGTGTATGCTGTAAGTGTACACACAAAAATGTATTTATATAATAAATTATTTTAATGTGCGATATATTTTATTTATAGACTGCACTGCACACACACAATCACACACACGCACACACAATAATCCATTTGTATTTACACTTTCCCGCCCAACCGACAACAACAAGAGCAAGAAGAAGAGCAGGAGCAACAACACTTTTCAGCTGGCACATGAAAAACGGCGCGTACTGTACCCGGCGACGTCGGCAGCGCTGCGAGCAGCGACTGCAGCAGCGACAGTTGTCTCTTTCTCTATCTGCAATGCACTTACAATTAAACGCAAGCCAATGTGCGTTAAATGCTTCTTATTTTTCCAATTTCTAGTTGTATATTTTTTTAGTTAGACACGATTACATTAAATTACACATAAAAACCAATTTTAAAATTTCTTATCGTAGCGCACAAAACTTAGGCGCCCGCCGCTTCGTCTGAATACTGCAAAAAATTTGTTGTAAATGAGCGCGGCAAAGCGTTGGCATGAGTCCTTTGTGTGAGTGTGAATGAATACGTTTCGTGGTGAATAGCTTTGCGCAACAGAGCTGCCAATCTGCGTTACAAATAATGCACACCATTTCATTTGGAATAAAAATGCATTTATAAATATTTATCAAATAAATATGAATACAAAAAATATATTTATATTGCAGAATCTAGGCAAGTGTATGTTTTTAAGTAATTGATCTACCTGACAGCCCTGATGCCGATGCATTTTTAGCGCGTTTGCTGTCATTTTTAGCACATTTATTGGCTGCCTTTTCGCACACATAAAAATTCTACAAACAAGAACAAGGCAAACAAAAGGCAGAAAGCGAGTATAAAGAAAATTTGTAAAATACTCGTACGGATTTAACATAAGCTTTGCTGTCACTTTGAAAAATGTAAGTACTACAAATACATACGAAGAAAAACAAAACACACACACGAAAATTCCTCGATGCAACAAATAGCAAAAATGTTGTGCAATCTGAGCATAAAAATTGGCAGTGATTTGTAACTTTTGTATTATGAAAAAACTCTCTCAAAATTTGTATTTTGCTGTGTAAGCAGCGCAGCAGCCGGGCAATCAAAGCGAATCGAGGTTGACTCCAACGTTTAGAAGAGAGAGCACCATGGTCACCCCGCAATCACCCACACCAATGTTTAATGGGCTGGATGACGATTTGTATAATGATGCAAAATATGCGCATGAGATCAACGATAAAATGCGTGTCCCGAAACGCATCAAGGCCACGGGGGAGTTCTCGGACGAGGATCTGTTGCTATCGAATCAGAATGGTTTGATCAGTTCGTGGAATTATCATGACAAGATCGATATGAATGTGCCCGATCGCATTGTTGTTCTCGGACACAATCAGCATCTGGAGACACGTTCGGCGCCGCGTGAAATCCAATTGGAGAACTCTATATTGCCAAAGAATCCATCGTTGGGTTTCTTGCGCGTCCAGACACCACCGCGTGTCATCACATTGACGGATCATCATTTTCCATCGGCATCCGAGGAGAGTTCACCACACAAACACAATAATGGCAATCTCTACACTCATCCCGATCTCGATGGCGATGACAATGATGACGACGATGAGCATCATGCCACGCAATATGTACGCTCCAATGGCAACATTCGCATGGGTTTCCACAACAGCAACGATGCCAATTCCATCGAGTCGGATTCACAGGTAAGCCATCAAATCGATTCCCAATCCATTCTTACGTCACATTTCACATATCGCATTTCGTGACGCTAGCGAAATATTTCACAGACGACAAGCGATTCCATGTGAATCGATCCTTATCTTGTCCCAGACCACTTCCACTTATCAGCACATGTTTTATTGAAATGCAACCCATGACTGAAATAAATCTGAGTGCTGCTTGCCAATATGCAACCGACTCATCGTGGTTTTGCTGCAGGCAGTAAATATGTCGGATCGTATCACTATATAAAAAAGCTTCAATCAGAAACAGGCTATACTGATACTTAAGTGTTGTTATAAATAAAAATCAGTAACATCTGACTAGTATTATATAGCTCCAATAGGAACAATCAAGCGAAACATGAGTTCTGGTGTGAAATACTTTTTTTCTAACGGACAAAATTGTAATATTGATTATTAAATGCATAGTGATTATAGTGATCTATAGGTGATTATAGATTATATCTGTTTGTAAATTTTAATTGTAAATATTTAATTTGTAGATTAGTGAACTGCTGTACATCAAAGTAAATAATCTGAAATTTAAGCGAAGAATTTTATTGATGATTAAAGTTTTCTCATTGCGATTTGACAGCGCAGAAATTTAGCAACGCTTGAATTATTTAAGTTGAACTGAGACTGAATTTACTGAAAATAGTTGGAATAGTTTTAGAATAGATTTTGTTATCGTTCCAACTGTAAATCTATTTGCAATATAATTCTAGTTTATACAAAATTTTTGTTGAAATACTGAATCACCTGGAAGAACATATTTTTTTTTTTTTTTTTAAATAAATGTTTTAACTTGTCAATTAGCAAATATGCAAAGATACTTCAGAATATCACAGCCATACCTAATATATAATTATATTCAAGTTCTTTCTGCGAGGTCTCCTTATTTAAAATATAATTTCAAATTTTGTATTTTTTTTTACAATTTATCTCCTCTTTGAATTGAGCTAAATGTTTGTATACCTCCCAGATAATATCTGTCTATATGTTCCGATATTCTTTCCTTCGCATTTACTTTTCTATTTTATAGTTTTATTAATATTTTCAATAATTTGGTTTTGGGTATACAAAAAATTTTACTTTGATCTCTATTTGTACAATTAATTTAGCATATTAGTAATTTGCAAATAGCGCAATTTAATCACTAGAGTGGGTATCCTTAACCCTCGGCTGCTTGTATGAACTTGTCTGCTCCTGTTCAGCCCTGATTGGCTTGGCAAAGGCGCGACACTGCCACACAACCACCTCGGTGGCGAGACACTTGCGGAAATCGTAGTCGCACTGGCCCAGACTGTAGCCGTGCTCGATGGGCCTGAAGTAGTGGAGGCCACGTTCAATCTTGATGATTATGCCCGAGCTGAGTACGATCTTGCGGTCGTGCAGTGTTTCGTCCAGCTGGAAATTCATGTGTATGTTGCCACTTGCCAGATCGTCGCGTATCCGTTGAAGTACCTGCAACTGATTGCCCGGCGCACTTGCATCCGGCCGGGTTGTCAGTCGTATGTACTTCAGATAGCGACAACTCTTCACCAGCACCTCGAAGAAGTTGATCAGATTCTTGAACTGATGCTCAGCGCTCAGATGCGGCTCATTTAGATGCGCCTCCCGCACACTGTCATCCAGATAAACGCCGAGCAGTCGCTGGTAGCTTTGGCCGCGTGCATCTTTATCGATTGTGATGTGATCCAGCATTTTGCTGTCATGCAAGTGCACCTTCACCTGATCCCTGAGCTGCTTTGCCCGCGTCTCGTACATCTCGAGATATTTCGAGCAGCGCTGTTGCTTCTTCACATCCGAGCTGGACGACATTTGGTTGAGCTTGAATATGCCTTCCTCGTACAGCAATATCGCCTCCATTATGTGGCCAGTTTGCTCGCACTTCAGTGCTTCCCTAATGACCTCCAGCTTGGGCCGATTATCATCGTTGTTGGTAAAATGCGCTTGTGACATCTTGTTTCGTGGATAGTTTTTTAAATTTTTGTAAATTAATTTGTCAAATTTTTTTTTGTGTTAACAGAAATATCTGGGAATGCTACAAGTTCAAATAATCATTTGTCAAATGGTTTCCTCCCATTTTAGAAATTTGTCGAAATTCAGAAAGTATAATCTATCAAAACACAAATATATATATATTTTTTTTAAGAGCTATGGTCCGTCAAAATTTTGATGTAAGTTAGGATCTGCTAAATCAAAAATTTACTAATGGATTCGTTTTCTGGTTAATCCTCCTGCAGCTCACCACGGGCAGCGCGAGCAAACGCTCTCAGCTGTTGCAGCAGCAGCAGCATCTGCAGAACAATCTGGATGCCTCGATGCTCACCCAGCGGGATGGCACGCCCGTGGGCGAGTTGACGCCCCACGAGGAGATCCTCTATCTGCGTCGCCAGCTGGCCAAATTGAATCGTCGCGTCCTCAACATTGAGATCAACAACGATCAGCGGATGCAGCGGGAGAAGATCGTCTACTGCCTGGGACTGGCGTACTTTGTGCTGAAGACCATCTTTTGGCTGAATCGCAACTAAACAGCACTTGTGCGAGAAGAGGGATCAGGATTTCAACCTGATGGTGCTTCATTTCTTCGTTTGTTTCCTGTTTGCTGCACACACACACACACACACACACAATCTTGCAACACATGTTCTTTTTTCATCTTTTGTAAATGGCTCTGGGAGACTTATTTTTTTTTGCCATATTCGTTTTAAGTTACGTAATTAAATAAGCACAACTATAATTTGTTTGTCCATCGTGGAAACCAAAAAAAAAAAGGAAAAATCAATGCAACAATTTTAATATTTGTAAAATTCTATTACTTATAAGCAGCCCATGTATTTCTTTGTGTGGTCTGTCTGAAAACAACAATCCACCCACCCGAAACTGTCTAAAATCTGAAATTGAAATTTTTGTTGTTGATGTGTGTGTTTAATTTCGGAACCAATCCAAAGCACAGCACTGAAATATTTATTTATAATATATATATATGTATAATATATATTAATGTGGTTAAACTATGACTTAATCTAATAGCGCATTAATTTTTATATCGCAATTCAAAGATGATCTGAATTCTCGTGTGCTTTTGTTGAACGTTAGTTTTTAGCATAAACATTGTTAACCATAATCCCAAATGGATGCGGATCTACTCTGGATCCCAAGCCCAGCAACGTGAAATATTAACTAAATCGGTATTTGGATGCTAAAGTCCCATACGACAAATAGATAATGGTAATTGCATACATAACCCCATACATAATAATATATCTGATGAATTCTGAATGGATATGTTTGAAATAAAATCATTTAGTTTTAGTGATGATCGATTATTGAATTAATTATGATATTTAAAACAATAAATAAGAAAATCTTTTTAAGGTGTTTTTCTCATATTATAAGTAATGCTTCCCAAAAGAGAAAAAAACCATATTTTTTTAACGCATTTAAAAAATGTATTTTTTGTTTTTTTTTTTATTTGTTTTTCATATTGGAATTAAATTATATAGGTATTAATTAAGACTACAGATTAAATGCAAATACATCTTCGGATTTATTCTGCAACATCTTTAGGGATTAACAAAGATGTTTCTCTAGAGTTCAATATTACGAAAAACCTGAGCGAATTTCGTTGGTTTTTTATTTGTTTTGTTTTTTGTTTTGAACGTCGTGAAAAAGCTCTCTTTTTTTAAACGCCTCCTCTTCATCGTATTTGTTTTGTTTTGTACAATCTTTATCATCTTCGTTTCGATCAACTTTCAACATTATGCTTTATAGCTATTGGTACATATCGATCTGTATAATAGACTGTGAAAACGCCGTTTCTCCTCAAGTGTGTTGGTTTTTGCGTTGTACAGTTAAATTTTCAGAACAATAATTGATTTCGATTTTTTGTAGTTTTTATTTGTAATGGAATTACGTTATCGTTTAATTTACAAATCTATATGCAAGATATACAAATTGATCAACATCCTCTGCTCGCTTTTCATTTTTTTTTTTTGTATATTTGCTAGCAGGACTCACGAATGAATCTCATAAACGTAAAGAACGATTTGTCCTCTTGCAAACTGTAAATATAAATGAAACACCTACTATAAACCTAAATTCTTATGTATAAATACAATTTTGCTTATGTTATTGAGTGTAACTGACGCCAACTTCTTTCCTGTCGCAACGGTTTCACTTTCTTTCTTTTGATATATATTGGGAACTCTCTCTTGTTTTCTATGCTATTTAAAATGTCTTGTATTTTTTTTTAATTCTTTTTTTTTTTTTTTTAATAAATTTCTTCTTTTTTGGGTATGGCTGGTGCATGTGGAGAGTAGTGTTGGTGTTGTGTTGGTGTATTGGTGTGGGTGGAGTGAATTTAAGACGTAATGCGATTTATTGATTGAAATGATGTTCTTGTGGTATTTTTGTTGTTGTTTTTGATGATGATGACACCTTTGTTGTTGTTGTTGTTGTTGTTGTAGCAGCAATCGCAATCTACTCGCTCTCATCATCATCGTCATCGTCCGAATCGTCTTTTTTGCTTTTTTTCGCTGGTTTTTTCGTAACCTTTGAACGTTTTTTGGCACCGCCATTGGCAGCACTGCTGCCGCCGTTGGCCTCAAAGTCCTTAACGGCACGATCATAATCATCCTTTGCCTTGGCTGCCTTTGCCTCCCACTCCTATAAAACAAATCAAATAAAAACAATTCGCATTAGTAACAAATATTGAATATATACAAATTATTTGTGTATCTGTATTTTTTTCTTGCCAACTCACCGACTTATCCTTCATTGCCCTCCATAATTCTCCACCACGCTTGGCCACCTCTGTGACTTTGATGCCGGGATTCTCCTTTTTGATCGACTCGCGAGCGCTGTTCAGCCACAGCATGTATGCGGAAAGAGGACGTTTTGGTTTGTCGGCCATTTTTCTTTTGTCTTTGTATGTATGTTACGTAGTAAGTTATTAAATTAATTTGCTACAAGCTTCAAGCTGTAAAAATAAAGTTAAAAAAGAAAATTAGTATCCATCCAGATTGCAAGGCAAAAAAATATACACGCTTTATACTTGTTCGCAACACTGCAGAGCGCACAGCAAGCGACAACTATAAGAACTGCCGCTCAGAAATGAGAGGGAGAGCGAGAAGCCACCACCACACCAACAAACCAATCAGCCAAGCAACACACACATGCATCAGCAATGGTCGCAGCATTAAGAGAGACGGCAATACTACACACACACACACATACAAATACATAGTGTGTGCTGGAAGCATCAACGTTTGAGAAAAGCGCGCGCGCGCGTCTTTCTAGTTGAAGCGGAAGCAGAGTGCGCGCAGCTAACAGAAATCACTCATATCAAAATTAATTTCATAAATAATGTACAACAAAATATAGATTAAAATGTCATAAAATGCGAATTTATCAAGAGCAGCGCCATTTTTTTCTGATTGCTCCTCCAGCACACAGGCGAGTGCAAAAGACCGAAATGGCAACACTTTTTTTTCTGTATGTACTGGCCTCGGACTGGCTGCTTTTGCTTGCCTGCCTGCTTGCTTGCTTTGCTTGCCTGTGTGCCCGTACTGCTTGTATGTGGTACAGCAGCGTCGTCGTTGTATGCGACGCGCTCTTTTGCACAGCGCCAAGCGACGTTTTGTATGAAAAATGTACTACAGAAGAGCAAAATATATGGCAGAAAAGCGCAACCAAGCAGCAGACGAAAATTAAACGAAAATTGTACTGAATATGATGAATATTAAAATAGTTACTTTAAAAGACGTCTTGCTACTTGCTTACAAAACAATTATATATTTCACTTTGCAAAAGTATTGACTGCTTGTGTTAAATAATTTATTGGCAATTCTATTTGATTTCTATTCAAGAAAAGCAACTCGAAATATTGTGTCACACTTTAAATTAACTTTTTTTTTTGTCTTACACAAATTTGTAATAATTTTTATGTTTGTCTTTGCTGCTTGCGATTAACCAACCTTTCACGTTTCTTTACGAACTTCAACTGTACTGAGTGAAGCCAGCAGAAAGGCAAGAAACCAAAGGCAGCGAACGAGTAAACGCCAACGGTGCTCTCGCTCACATCGGCTGCGACGTCAGCAGCAGATAAATTGCCGGCTGGGCATTTGTCTCAGAGAGAAAGAGAGCGGCAAGAGAGAGTACAAGAGTGGCAAAGAGAGGCAAAGAAGAAACGCGGCTAAATGCCGAGTAAAAACAAATACAAATACGGAAACAAAGTTAAAGTGAAATATGTGAGAATAGGTGAGAAAAAGGCGCGCATTTTAGTTAACAGCGCGTCTCCTCTTAATAAACACAATATGAATTGTTCACGAAGAAAGTAACGCAAGCCTCGAGCATAATTATGCAAAATTAATGAAATTAATGGCATAGGCAGCCATTTTGACTTAACGACGCTCACGTCGCATTAAAAAAAAGCCCGAAATGGCAACGCTTTGCCTTTGCCTTGGTACAGCATTGTCGTATTTTTCACAGCGACGCAACTCAACTCGACCCAAGCTTGCTGCGAAAGCCAAGAACCTGAATGATAAGTGATGCAAATTAGCTTTTCTTCTGCTTGTTCTTTAGTATTATATTATTTTTCACAGCACTTTTTCAAAAAATTTCAGTTTTATAGTGTTGTCTTAATTCTCAATTCACTCTAAACACTTAATTTATTTTTGCACAATAATTTTAGCGCAGAACCAACCTTTCTCGTGTGCTGCTCAATTTTAACTGTACGAACTCTGCGTTAGCTGTCATAAGGAAAGCAAGCAGCTGCTAGTTGCTGGTGAGAGCGTCGCTGCAGACGCAGGCAGAAATGCGGCTTGGGATGTGTGCGTGACGCAACATGCGCTCAATTAATTCACGACTCAACACAACTCACTTCAAACATAATAAAGAGTGCGCACTTTTTGAGCAGTTAAACAAGCAACTATTTGCAATCTATAATTGATGTTATTTTATTATAGATTTATATATTTTTTTAAACTTTAATAATTTAAATCTTAGCAATTCAACAAAATTAATCGCACTATCTAACGGCACGTTGCCATATCTATATGAGAGAGAGATGAGAGCGAGTGAAAAGGCCAGCCGGCAAATTATCTGAGACACTCGATGAGATAAATAAGAAGTATGAGACGAAAGCAAAAACAGCGCTAAAAGCCATGTAAAAACAAAAATAGCGTCAATAAAACTGTTTGAAATGTAAATCAAATAAATGGCAATCACAAAGCGCATTTGCAATAAAAACAAATTAAAATTAGCTTTACTTAGTTAGCAAATGTGAAGCATCTACAATTCGCTTAACGTGTCCCACACATCTAGATTGCCCTGGCTGGGTGGAGTTCAGTTTCCACACATACACGACGGCGACAAAGGCGAGAAAAGAACAGCCTATTTCTCTCTCACTGCCACAGTGCACTGGTACATACAAAACGAGCACCGATTGAGGCCTCATTTAAAAATGGCGCCAAAACAACAACAGCAATTCTAATATGGGGAATAAAATGTAAAAACATATTTTACACGCCTAACACCCATGCAAAATTGCAAATATCATACATGCATACATATAATTTTTTTTAATTATTGTCTCTTCTTATTATAAGATAACCTCTTTGCTTTCTCAAGGTTCGGCTGACACGCGCACAAGCTGCTCAGAAATATGCAATTATTACTCACCCGCAAAAATATATTAGATAAAATCACAACTACGCTTAACAAATAATATTTTGTATGATTTTCCTTTGGCGTTATTAGTTTCTTTTCGTTTGGCTTTTAGTTAATAAGAAATGCTTTCGCATTGATTTATAGCAAGCAGCTTTCTGTTATGCGTACAAGAGATGACAAAAATAAGGTTGAATCGCACGTTGACGTCACAACTAAAAGCGTTTTTATATTTCTTCAGTTTTCTTTTTATTTTAATAGAACTTGAAAAAAATGACAAATTTATGATTTTAGTTTAAATTTTACTTAGCAAAGGCTTGTGAGGCAACAGAAATGCTTAGGAAATGTAAAATAAATATACATATGCTTATAGTACAATAAAAGAAAAGGCATGCTTTGAATAATATTATATTTAAAAATAATATGAAATAAATAAATTATAGAATATGTATTTATTTAAATACTGAAGTCATTAAAATTATGGTTCTTGAATAATAAAAAACATGTTCTGAGGATACATAAGACAAGGACAGTTTTGTAAATTGTAACGGTTTGATTGTACCTACAGTTACGGGTTAGAGGGTGCAGAGAGGCTGCAAAACATTTTCCCGCCAAACTAAATTATGAAGAGCGGCGCAAAAAATGAAACAGTGGATAAAATGGCGTTGCAGTTGCTGCTGCTGCTGCTGCTTCTGATTCTAGCAGGGAGGCAGTCGGCAGCGCAACAAAGGATAACAATGTCACGCGCCGCTTGAAGTTCGTTCACAATGAGTAACAGAACTGAACTGAGCCTGGGAAGTCAGCAGCACAAGCAGGCAGCAGCGCAGGCACTGTGTGTGTTTGTATACCAATGCTAAGCTGCATTTTGCAGTCCAGCAAATGCACACATTCCCTTGAAAATACTTAGGGTAAGCACTGAACGACGTAGGTATGCCATATGAAGGAAGGACTCTAATGGAACAATGCAGTTCTGCAATTGCATTCAATTCGGAGTAGAGTTGCCAATTAGCGATTACTCATATTTGTGAAATTCCAAATTTATGATTTTGCATTGATTGTTTTTATTGATTACATTAATTGTGTGAAAATTAATTATAGCTTTGATAACAATTTGAGTTTTCCATAATTGGTTGCCAATAAAAAAGTAAGAACATTTATTATAGTTTCGTCTTAAAATTTGTGTTTAGAGTAAGAAAATAAATTAAATTAAAGTTTTCTATAATTGTCTCTAGTAAAAAAATCAGAAAATAAGTTATAGCTTCTCCAAAGAACTTGACTTTCCCATAATTTTTCGCAAATAAATAAAGTAAAAAAATTAATTTTTGCTTCGTCTAAGAAAATAAAAAAAATTTTAAAGACAATGAGTTTTCCATAGTTTTGTCGCAAATCAATAGGTAAGAGGATGAATTATAGCTTCGTCTTTGAATTTGAGTTTTCCATAATTGTGTTGCACCTTCAAATCGCACACAAGCAATTAGAACTAAAGCAACACGCTGCACCGGATCTTGCAGGCAACAAATTCTCGTTGCTGATTTAGATTAACTTCCGGCTTACTGATTAAATTTCAGCTTTGCCAAACGACGATGTTTTTTCAACTTGACCTTAACCAGATTGCAGTGGGTAGATTAGTTTTATCACTAATTCAATACATGTGCTCTTACGCAGCCTTAATTTAATCGTTAATCGACTCGCAGCAGCTATCGATAAGTACTTTCATCATTGGGCTTCGTAAATGAGCTCGAATTAAAACAAAAGAGAACGCAAAAAAGCATCGAAAACTAAGAGACAACTTTGACAGGGAGCACGACGCGACACGAACGAAAAATAAAATATACGAAAAGCTAGCAAGAGAGTAAAAACATCAATCGTTCGGTTCGTTTTTCTCGCAGTGCTCAGCAAATATTTCAACGGCATAGTCGGCTAACTGTTTCTGCCACCCCTAACCACGGCCCACGAAAAGCAGAATGACTGGCAATATTTTGCTGCCATTTCGGTTCACCGACGAGCGTAACATTAAATTCGTAGAGCTCTACCGCCAAGAGCCTTGTCTCTGGAATAGTCGGCCATCTTTGATTGGAGATCGCAATGCGGCCTACGAACGCATCCAGGTGGGCATCAATGCCGAGGCGGATCACGGTGAGAATCAAATAACTTTGCACGCAGTCAAAAGTAAGATCAACAATATGCGCACTGGCTACCAGCAGGAGCTGAAGAAGATGAGAGCGATTTCGGAATATAGACCAAAAATTCCTTGGTTTGCGCCATTGCACAGCTTTTTGGCACAGTTCCTCGACAAGGTACTTGCAGCTAATCAAAATTTCCATTGTCGACCTCAGCATTTATCTCTCCCTTTTCGTGTACAATAGAAATCTGAAAACGGTGGGGCTGTGGTTCCTGCACAAATGCAGCTAAAGCGACTACAGATCAAATTGCCACGCTTGAAGCTCGACAGGCTGCCGCCGATGATGAAGCCGAAAGAGCATCCCGTTGTCAAAATGGAACTGGAGCCAGATCAACAGGTGACAACGGCGCTACCCTTAATGCCAACCCTGACACCGACGCCGCCCCGGCGTCCCGTAGTCAAAATGGAACTGGAGCCAGATCAACAGGTGATCATACCGACAACGGCGCTACCCTTAATGCCAACCCTGTCACAGCCGCCGCCCCAGCGTCCAATTACTCCGCCAGTTCAAGTTTCAATTCCGATTCCAAAAATGCTCGAAGTTGCGACATTACCGATGGAAAAGTCGAAACCGTTGCAGGCGCTGGGCGAAGACGAGTTCACATTTTTCGGACTGAGTGTTGCCGCCCAATTGCGCAACATGCCCCTCTCGAATGCGATGATCATGCAGTCCAAGATTCAGTATATGCTATCCACGGAACGTCGCCGGATCGGCGGAGTCACGACAGATGCCATGCCATTTCTCTAATTGAGAAAATAATCGCCGCTTTGTGTTAAGAAGCGATGCATTTGATCCACTTATATTTATAGGTAAGCTACGCTAATGGTAGCCAGCTTGATGATCGTAAGCGTTGAGTCTTTGCATTCTGTGTGCTAAAGCTTATATCGCTTACATCAATCAGTCGCGGGCTCGAATCCCGCTGGAGGCATGTTTGTTTGTTGTTTGTCTAGTCCAGTAATAGTCTGTTCTGCCTACTTTTCTTTCTTCTAGTAATCTTTCCGTCTAAATCTCTATCCACACGGCACCACAACTGGCCAAAAATGGCCTATGTGTGTCGGCCCCTTCGATCTACAACCGTATAACCTACCTAACACCTACCTAACCTATTGGAACCTCCTCAAAAACCAGCACAGCAAAAATACAATAGAAATATGTGATTTACAATCAGATATTTATCATTTATGTTAGCCAACAAATGCGAAAGACATTCTAAATTAAACGAACAACTTAAAAATAATTTTTCGATATTTTTGCTGTACATTTAAGTGCTAATATGCATAAAAGCAGCTTAGTCGTGTCACGCCAGCAACACGACACGGGGCCATCTCTACTTAAATAAAATGTGTGTGTTTTATTTTGCAACGATTTCCACTGACAACAGCAGCATAAACGCCGCACATCGCCACCTGAATAAAGCAAGCAAAGCAAATGCCAAAGCACAAAGCACAAAGCTGCTACTACTGCATCAAAAAGCAGAAGCAAAGGCAAACCGAAACATCGTTGAAAGAAAGCAAACCGAACTGTACCACACAAAATGTCGCTTTGCTGGCGAGCGCTTGGCAGCAAAGAGCGGCGAACAAACAAGCAAGCAGAGCTAAAGAGAAGAGAAGAGAAGAGAGACAGAGAGTATGCGTGACATTGTGTGGGTGAGCAATGATTGTAGTTCGCTATAGTTTCGCTCTATGTATTTTCGCACTATGACATACAATTTGGTACCAAATTGTGGCTGTTTGTTGTTGGTACATGCGTGGTACTTTGGCGAATGCGCGGCCAGCAATACTCACAAATACCCTACACGCACACACACATGCATGCGTATACGTATGTATGAATGTTTATTTCTGTGCATGTGCAGAAATCGTTGTTGAATTCTGAGACAGCAGCAGCAAGAGAAACGTCGAAAACCGGACGAAAACAACGGCGAGCTCACAACGCACTGAACTGCTGACTGCGATTGTTGTTGTTGTTGTTGTTGTTGCGGTTGCTTGTTGTTGTTATTGCCCATTCATGTTGGTGTTGTTTTATGAGCACCCAGCGCATGCTTATCGTTTCTCACTGAATATTACTGTTAAGTTCAACAATTCGCTTTGAGCATTAGCTACCAAAGCTAATATAAATAAGTGATCCCTTTCAATGTCCACTCAAAGTTCTTTGTAATTGTCCCATTAAAATAAATAACACTTCTAAGTGATAAGATAATGTCCAAAGTACAGCATAAGATAGATGCATACATATGCATGCGTGTATGTGTGCTTGTGCGTGTGCGTGTATGTGTGTGTGCTTTGGTTCTAAAGATGATTCTGATTTGCAAAATACATGTTTGTATTTCGGTTTTCACAATCTATAAATTTTTATTTTTATTTATGACATGATAAAGTTTTACAAAATTGAAATCAGTGATTATTATTATTATAATTTGTAAAATTAATTTTAAAAAATATTGATAAGCTGAAAACAATTAATTTAAATTTAAAAATCGTTTTATTTTCCATTTACTGAACAGCTTTAATTTTAATATATTTTAATATCGTGTGTGATTATTATTCTGAAAACGAAAAATACTTAATGCTCCTTAGGGTTATCATTTTAATGATAAGTAAATGAAAAAAAAAAACCATATCGACGACTGAGTTTCTTATTCCAATTTGTTCTCTAGAGATCATTTTACCAGCATTAAGATTGAAATGCGTTAAGTGCTCAAAGCTGGCCCGCAATCCCACCCCGCAATCCCACCCCGACACCCCCCCCCCCCCCCCCACTAACCAAACACTCTCAAATAGGCGCCATCTGACATGGATAAGCATAGACCATCGACATCGGCATCGGCAGCTCTCCGTGGAATTCCGAGCTTCACTTTCGCACTTTGCCATCACGAAATTGGGTCACATGAGAGCGGCAAAGGCAAAGGAGGCAGGGTTCCATGGCCCAGAATCAGAGCAGTCATCGAAGCTCGGCTGGAGTTGTTCTTGTTGTTGGAGGTGGAGTTGGTGGTGGAGTTGGTGTGGTCTGTGTGTACTGCTGTTGTTGCTGTCGTTTCAAATCGCGGCAACGACAACGACAACTACAACGACAACGCCAGCCAACCAGCCACACACATTCTTGGCCACAACAATAGGCAGCACAAGATACTGAACTTGGCCTTTGAAAGACTCTGTGCGCTTCTCTCTTTCGCTCGTTCGCTTCTCTCTTTTGCTCGCTCCCTCTCAATCGGATTGACCTGACCGTCCGTCCGCCCGTCCGTCCGACTGTCTGTCTGTCTGTGCCCCCCACTTGTCTGGCACAGCAGCAGCAGCCAAGCAGCGTCACAGCAAACGTGCCACATGCCATCGCCCTCGAAAACAACGAAACCCATCCGCATATTTGTGAGAACTCTTTTCACTCGTCTCACTCTTTAGCCTCACCCGCACACAGCGCTCATATGTGTGTGTCTGTGTGTGTGTGTGTGTGTGTGTGTTTATGTATTTGCATCATCAGCTGTTCCGTGCCGAGCAGCGAAGCGCCAATATAGCCAGAGACCCGAGACAATTGCCGCAGAGACCTAAATCAGTACCAGGAAGGCAAAAACATTACGAGGCACAAATGCTTCACAGACCTACAGCTTCAGGTGGTCGCTTGACTTATGACTAAGAGGGGGAGGGGGTGTTCGGGATAGCTGTCCCTTTCATCTCAATTAGACACAAAGTGCTTTCGGATTGTAATTTGTGCGAAAATTATGAAATATTCGTCTCCTTTCTGCTAGTCCCAAGTAAGTCAATTCCTTTGGACCCATTTAATAATGATCATTGATCATTCGTTGTGGTAGCCATATCTTATCTCGCATTCAAATAAAAAAAAATTATGGATCGTTTCTTTATACTTAATAACATTCTGATCGGGTTTTTGTGATCTCAAAAGCATAGAGGAAAACAAATCAGTTCATAACAAATAACAACCTTTACTATTTTTTATGTATAAATATATGGATTTGGATAAGTAAACAGGTGTCAAAATCTGTCTTGTTTAGATAGCCATAAAATCTGAAGTAAGTGAAATCTGAAGTTTCTACTGCCGCTTTCATAATCTCAATATTAATTTTCAATTCTTATTTAGTTGCCTTGGTTTCGGATTGTCAACATTTTCATTTGTCTTCCTCCGTTGCCAAACAATGCCAATTAGATGTTGTTAAACTTTTGCAATATGCAAATGGATTGGGCCAAAGTATTCGAAACTATTCGAAACTCTGCATATTATGACAATTTTATTGTCCTGTCTGTTGAATATGGGTATTAAATATGCGTTGGGTAAGCATAACGTAACGGTAAACGTAAGAGATACATTGCATCCATATGGCAAACATATTGGCTCAAGTAGGCGACGACAAGATGACGCCAACGGACCAACAACAACAGCAACAACAACGACAACAAGTGCTTGCCACTCTACTCTGACCATCTTCTTGCATCCTGCTGTGAGTAAAATATATATATTTATATACATAACTATGTGTGCTTGCAGGAAAACTGCAAGATTCACTCAGTCAGCGCAAGTCATTCAGTTCTGTAAAGGGACCAACGGCAAAACACACAAACACTCACACACACTCACACACACAGCTACATATGCGAAACCCAAGTATCACGCACAACTGCAACTAAGCTGACAAACTATGCCCTGCCTCATGTTGCAACGAAAGGGGGCGCGAGTGGAGTGACGGAGAAAGGCAACCCAAGGCGACATAGTCTAGCGAGCGACCACCCCGATTTCTAAATTTGAATTATAGCGACGTACTCTATGCGCTATTTGGCAAAGAGTCCTCGACTCGGAAGAGTTGCAGAGTCCCCAATGCAGATACACTTCGGAAATTCGATGAATTCCGTCAAAATAATGATCAATTAAATTTGAGAATTGAAACCAATCTTTGAAAGTCTAATTATTAATTTAGTTATTTTATTTAAAAAATATTTAAAATAATATAATATATACATTTTTGTGCCTAAAATTAAAACCTGTGAATTTTTGTTTTATGCATATCTTTAATATTTTTTTATATTTATGTATATAATTTAAATGGTATTTTACAAATTATAATATAAATTAATTATTTGAACTCTTATAACTTATTTAGTTTTAAACATAAATAACATGCATGTTTCAGAATTGAGTTAAAAACTATAATATTTTGTTTTATAATTATAAATCTAGGTATGAGTTACATTAAAAATGCAACCATAGTTTATCATTACAAAAATTGAAAAAATTAATAATTCTTATTTCCATTCAAATATCATTCATTTCATATAAGGCTATATATTTCGTCTATTTTTTTCCCCGTTTCAAATAGCATATTCATTAATATATAATTCTAGAATTATAATGATTCTTTCTCCATATGTTCACGACTAATCATGACTAAACCGATTTGATATCATCGGATTTTAGTTAGTATGGAATTAACCCTTTGCCAGCAATAAGTTAGATCGATCGAGGGTATTTTCTGTTCGAGTTGGTTGAGGTATCCTTTTATCCTTTTTATACGCTGTGCCTACCAGTTTGAACATTGTTTCTAGGATACGCACACACACACACACACACACACACACACACACACACAAAAGCATAGAAACACATACGGGCTCTTTATATCCACATCCTGTCGAGTGTGCGTTCGGCTCGTTAGCTCGTTCGCTGCTTCGTTTGGTGGTGCTGCTGCTGCTGCTGTTGCTGCTGCTACTTTTCGCTTCCAATGCTCTGGTGCCTGGTTTGCATACAACCCGAGCAACATACAAATAGATATGTACGTATAGCTGTATTCCCACCACCGACAGCAACTGCAGCCGCCTCTCACCACAGAGCGATAGCAGCAGCAGCAGCAGCAGCAGTAGCAGCGGTATCAGCAGCAGCAGCAGCGCAGTCGAGAGTCAGCGCCAGTGGCAGAGCTGGCCGAGTCTACACCACCATCCCCAACCCACCCGATGTCAATGGCCCGGACCGGGCTGGCCCGTTAGCTCCGGCAGCGGGGTTCTGTTACACAGAGACAAACACTGACACACACACACACGCAAACACACACACACACTCACACACACAGGCTGCATCGAGACGACAAACAAGCTGGGAATAATCGACATCGACCCACTGCACTGTGGGCCGAGCTCCATGCGAACATCTTCCACCTAATCGACAGTTTTGCGAATTTGCCGCACATATATTCAACAGATTATTGCGTTGCCTGCCACCAGGATACAGTGTCTTGAAACCGATTTGATTTGCGCAAACACTATCTATTTAAATTTTTTAAATTCATATCAATATTTTTAATAGGCATTTTGGTGTAAAATAAAAGTCAAAATTCCTTGAGCTCAGCGTATATTTTATACAAATTTCGAAAGACTTGAATTTCTTTTTGCCGTATCTTTCGGTAAAAATATTGAGTATAAGAAGAAATTCTCTGTTTAAGGTTAAAATTCTTTAAATCCTTGTTTTTATAATTTATAATTATTGGTATTATACGAATTTATGTTCATAACTTTTTTTTTGTTTTTTTAGATCTCACAGATTGGGTTACAAAATGAAATGACTAAATTCTTAAATAAAATATCAAATATCATCAAACTGGTTGCAGGTATATGTATGTATATATTTAAATTCATTTTGAGATATTTGAAAAATATGAAGCTGCAGAATTTCAATAAGAATAATAAATAAAGTGTAACTTAGAAAAAGAGGCAAACATTAATTAGGTCAGTGTTGTTTTTCTATAATTTATACTGCAATAATTTCACATTAAATAGGTCAATAATTGTGTTCTATATTTTGTAGCACTATGTATTAATCAGTTAATGGATTAATCAGTTCAAAAACCGCAATTACCTATTTAATTAACGCTCAACTTTTATTCAAGAGTCATTAGTGCATTATGCTGGTTTTCCAATATCCATGACGATATGCCCACGATCCAAATGTTTAACGTTTTGCATCTTGTTTGCATTAGCGCCAGGTCCACTGGCTACACTGTATACCCTACAGTGAGTGCGGCCTATTGATTTTTACAGTGCTCCCAGCCATATTGCCTGGGGCTGTAAGCTGTTTTGCTGTTAGCTCTGCCATAGATACACACACACACTCACACACACACACATACGATAGCAACAGCAACAACAACAACAACAGCGACACATCGCAGTCGCCGTCATCACTCCCCTCTCTCGCTCTTGCTCTCTCTCTCTGTCGTATACCTTAATATTGCTCATGCTCTGCCTCCGTCTCTGCTTTTGGCTCTGCCAGTGCTTCTGCTTCTTCTTCTTCTGCATTTACCGCTGCCTATTTCATTCGTTTGCTCGCTGGCTCGTTGGCTCGCTTGCTTCGTACGTACTTTCGCACCACGGCGACGACTGGCTGTACTCTGTGCTCTGTCACTGCGGCGGCTGTGGGCTCACCAGAGCGAGATACTTGTACTACAGTCAGCCAGCCAGCCAGCCGCACAGCCAGTCAGTCAGTCAGTCAGCCACACAGCCATACAAGCGAATTCCTTCAAAACTGGTCGAAATCCGTTGTGCGCTACACTTAATCGAGCTTTTATGGTTTCCATTCGCATTTGCGAAAGATGGTTTCACTAAAGATACTCTCTTGTATGCGTAGTGAAAATTCATTACTTTTTTCTTTTTTTAATTAGTTGCTATTTAAAAAATATATTTAACTAATAGCAGATCATTACTAACTTAGGATATGGAAAATATGCCAC
Organism: Drosophila kambysellisi; assembly: GCA_035042185.1. Classification (NCBI taxonomy): domain Eukaryota; kingdom Metazoa; phylum Arthropoda; class Insecta; order Diptera; family Drosophilidae; genus Drosophila; species Drosophila kambysellisi. The sequence continues at coordinate 10,823,495 of JAWNLS010001251.1, forward strand.
TATGATATAGGAAATTATCTTTATTACCAGTTACTATCTCATTTGGTTAAGGTATTTGAACATTTATTCACTAAAAAAAATATTTTAACCCTCTACTAAATTCATATATTGAGAGAATTATTACAAATATTATATATTTTGAAAATAAAAATAAAAAAAGAAAAGTTAATGATAAAAATATTACCTTACTTATGAAAAATTACTTTAATATCAATAAAATTACTATGTTATTATAAATCGCATTAATGTGGATAATTATTAATTAAATGATTTGTTTTTTTTTAAATTAATTTTTTTTTTTTTTTTACCTATTTCTATAAATCTTAATAACTTGCAATTTTTTAATTTAACTTGCAATCTTTATATAAAACTTTCTTGATTTTTTAAGTACTTGATATACGATATTGTTTTTTTATACAACCTTTTTTCCCTGGGCACTTCCATTCAAAATTTTCCAGTCAACTGAAGTTGGGTTCGTTGTCGAAGTAAATTGTTCTGGCTGGCACAGGGCAAGAGCCAGAGCCAGAGCCAGAGCCAGAGCCAAAGCAAAACCAGCCACAATCAGCAAGGCAGGCAGGCAGGCGGCCATATTCAGTGCTGTTGCTGTTGCCATTGCCGGTTGCCGTTTGGCACCCCTCACCGCTCAACTCCCCAGTTGCCCCTCTCTGTCCACAACATGTTGTGGCTGCTGCTGCCGCTGCTGCTGCTGCTGCTGCTGCTGCTATAGAGCTGTGTTCATATAACGAACGAACAATTTTTGTTTTCAGCTCTACACGCACCAATACATTGAAACGAGCATGAACAGAGCCAGATACACACGTACGTAAGTATCAGTATCTATGCCTGTGTAGCTCTATGTGTGTATATGTATGTGTGAGTGTGTGTGTATTTGTATTGCTGGTGCTGGTGCTGTGCTGTACTGTGCTATGCTGTGCTGTGTGTAGCCATAGCCGTTGCCTCTGCTTTGCGCACATACAGTGGAAGAGCGAACAAACCAACGAGCGAACGAATGAACGACACAGAACACGCACACATACACACACACACACCTCGACATACACATACTCGCATACTCGCATAGGAAATATTACACAGGCACACACACACATAGACATTTTTCACTGCCTGCGTTTGCGTCGTATACACGACGTATACTGCTGGTGCTTTTGGTGTGCTTGGTGTGCTCTGCCTGCCTCTGGCTGGCTGGCTGGCTCGCTGGCTGGCTCGTTTGGCTGGCTGACTGGCTGGCTGGCTGGCATTCGCATTCATTCTGTGTATTTGATATTCCACTGAAGGCAAAAGCTGTACGCTGTACGTTCAACGCTGTGTAGTAGTACGTACACGGTGAAGCAAACCGAGACCGATACAGCGACCGACTGACTTGAGTTTTTAGTAGAAGAAATTTTTATAAAGTGAACAAACAAAGCACTGACTGGCTCTGTGCAGTGCACCCAAATAGTATAACCAATCCACGAGTAATATTCGTCTGCTGACAGCAGGACGGCAATTAAATTTTTGCAAATTACGCGACATTTTCGTACGGGTGAGTGAAAAGTGTCCCACTATGATTGATTTCTCATTGTTTTAACTATATCAATTGACCAAAATGCGACGCCATTGCGGCCATTTATTATATAAATTTCACTAAATAAACTTAAGCGACCCAAATTTTCAACATCGTTTGCGGCCCTTTTGCTTGTGTGTGGGCTAGTTGTATTATATCGAAAGCGCATAAGGTGGCCCCGGCCTCTATTGGCCTGGCCTGGCCTGGCCTAACCTAGTAGTGTCAAAAGATCCAATATTAATTAAAAAAAATGTAAAAAAGATAATAATAAAACGTGTAGCTACTAAATTCATAGAGGCCCAGAGTTCGTTTCGGTGGCGTTCGTCGTTTGTCGTTGTTCTTCTTCTTGTTGATTATTGTTGTTGGTATTGAATGAATTTAAATTTTCGAATGGCGCGCGCGTAAAATTGACGGTTATTTTTTGAAAACACATTGTTTGCCTGCCTGTCCGATTATTTAATAGCCAATTATCTATAAATATAGTGTGACAGGAAATTCCAACTAAAGATTGTGTAAATGCTGATCATTACGCCTAAGTATCTATTCAAATCCGATTGGATTATGCTTAAAATATTACAAAAATATTGCTAGTGTTGTAAAATTTTTAAAAATTAATTAGTTGTTTTATGAGGTGGGTTTTCTTTGATTGGGGGAGAGGTGACAGTAAGGGGTTTCATTTGTTGTAGATTTTAGCGCGTGAGTGACGGCAGCGGGGCACAGTGGGATGGCAAAAAGAGGCGTAGGGAAGGAGAGGGGGGTGATGAGGCGGGGCCGGTGGGCGGCATATTTGGTTATATGTGACGACGACTACGTTCATGACACGATTGATGGACAGAAGGGAGAAGCGAGGGGTAAACAAGGTAGTGGCGAAGAGTGGGTGGTGATGGGGTGGGGGGGGGGGTAGGTGCGGTGGTTGGTGCGGGGATAAGGGGAATAGGCAAGTGGCAGCGGCGGCGCTGCTGCCGCGGCAAAATGCTACTGGCATTTCGTTCGCACAAAGCTCGTTCGCTCCACGCTTTTTATATGGCTGAGGCAATAAGCAGCCAGCGCGTACAGTCGCGTCAAAAATAGTTGAACATGCGCGTGTGCCTACCATGTGGAAGCAAAAGCTAAAAGAGTGAGAGTTTTACACTGGAGTAATGAGGTGTGAACATAATTATAGTATACATTATAAACATCATAAGCACATTATGACAACAAATTATTTTTTCTAGTGCGGCTTAAATATATAAATAAAAAAAATATTTTATATTTTATATAATATCAAAAAAAAAAAATTATATCTAAACTAAAAAAGATAATCATTTTTTGTCCAGAAATACTGTTCTATATTTTTTACTGACTTCAATAAATTTTCATTATGTGCTTAAGTTAACTTCCATTATTCTTCCAATATTCGACGACTCCATTGTGCATGCGCCGTACATAATCTATAGCGGGGCCGAGTACAATTTTCGGGTACGCCACTGTAGCAGCCACCGCAAAAACGCAAATTATTATTCTCACACACAAACGCAGTGATTCGGCAGCTGTGCGCACGTAATTTGCCACCACTGTGGCCCCGTCTGCCTGCCTGGATGCCTGTGTTCGTTCGCTCTACCCGCCTGCTGCCGTTAACGTCGTTGTAGTCGTTGTCGCTGCTGCTGCTTCTGCTGCTGCTGTCGTCGTATTCGACTCGACGCTGTATGTTGGTTGGTTGGCTGGCTGGCTGTTTGACTCTCAGATACAGATACTTTAGCTGTCGCCTGCCTGTACTGCGCTCTGCACTGGGTCTCTGCTCTGCTGTGGCTCTGCTTTGGCTCTGTGTGTATTATTTGATGGTCTCGCTGTTCACTCGTTCGTTCGGTGTTCGCCTCGTCTCGCCTCGCCTCGTCTCTTCTTCCATATGCGTGTGTATGTTTCTGCCTCTGCTTCTCTGCCTGCCTGCCTGCCTTTGCCGCCTGCCTTGCGTTTGCCAGCCTGCCTTGCGTTGCTTCGCTTCGCTTTGGTTTGCTTTGGCTTTGCCTTTGCCGTTGTCGTTGCTTGCTTGCTTGGTACAGCTGCTTCAGTTGAATTTCAGTTCAGTTCAGTTTTCTATAGACACTCGCAGTACATTTTGTTCAGCGTTCAGAGTGTTGTTCAGTGCCAGTGCCAGTGCCAGCGCCGCCAGTACGAAGCAAAATATATTGTAGACCAAGTCTCGGGCCAAGAGTGAAGCAACAACAGCAACAACAACAACAGCAGCAACATAATAACAGCGGCAGTCAAAGCAAACAAAGTACGTACATATCAGAAATACGAGTATTTTTCATTAGTAGTCTTCGTCGTCTGTGGGTAATAATTTTTACACTGGCGTTTAGTGTTTGGCCCATGGGGCGTCGCGTTTACAGTGTGCGTCAAATTAGTTGGACAACCTTTTCTTTATATTTTATTTTTTGGTGTCGTTGCATTCTATTAGCGTTGGATGGCTCGATGTTATCATCATCAGTTTAATTGATTAGCAGTTGAATTGTTCAGCAGCGCATATCAAAATGAATTCGCTGTTATTTGTTTGATTTGATTCGAGTCATAATTAATTAATTATTGACTATCATACATATGCTTAAAGTATTCTAATTTGTGGTGAAATTCTCGTGCTTAATAATCGACTTAATATCATTGAAAATGGAAAGATTCAATATAAAAATAAAAATTATATAAAACGATATATTTATAAACGATATTTGTATATATTAAGATATTTTTTTATTTATGTTTTTAAATTGATATTTTTACTACTTGAATATCTTAGTCTTTATTGTTTTTAGGCTTTTTTGTATGTACAATTTTTTTTTTCTGTTTTTGTATTTAATGTATTGATCGTTGTTGGCTCAATGTTATTGGCCTCGAGTGTAGTTACATGCAATGGACCCTACGCCCACTGCATTTTGGAGGCACTGAGTGCGTCTGCTTTGCATTTCGTTTTCGATTTCACTTATTGTTCTGGACCTGGTCCGAACCTTGGTGGCGCCACCCACCTGTCGACGGCTTCGGTGGCAGTTGCTCAAAGCGGTACTCCCCTGGGCGCAAACTTGAGGCATACGTACGGCGCTTGTATGCCTTGGACTGACTGACTAATTCTCCGGTGCATTGTCTGTGTGTGTGTGTGTGTGTCCAGGCATCAGTTGTTGTATTCACATTTCATTGCAAGGCGTCTTCTATGGCCTTATCACATGACGGCAATTGTCGCCCATTCTTGCCGGTTGTCGGTGGTCAAGTTTCCCATACCCGTTGCCCATTTCCCACTTGTCGTCTTCCCGATTTTCTCATGTTTATTTTACTTGACTCGCATTTCGCAGCTGCGTGTTTAAAATTGCCCGCCATAGTGAATTCTCCCGTTTGTGGATAAAGTTTTTAAACTTTTGACCGTGAAATGTACTTGGTAATTGAGTTTGTTGTTTAACGAGCAAAGCGGATTCTCCATTGCGAACTTACAACTTTTGCGGGTGTTGAATGATATGCAATTTCTTCTTGTCAAAATAGTTTTTATTAGTTGCCGATGTAAGGGTATAAGATCGGTATACTAATAACTTTAATATCTTGATTATACTCATGAGTTTCTAGTTTCTTGTCCTTTAAAAATGCAATTTACTTTATTTAATAATTTGTTAGTTTGTTTAACTATATATATATATATGATTATTACATAAAAAAAAACACTTGGAAACGATCGCTGTTTCTTATTTTTTTATATATTATATATTTATACATAAAGAATTAACGAAAAAGTGAGTAATGTGGGGTGTTGGTCAAATTTTATTATTTGTATTTTTTTCGTTTGACAGACTGAAATATTTTATATATCAAATAATAAAATCATCTTTAAATGCTATATTTATAAATTTTTCTAAAACGTACATAAAACAAGAAAACTGTAGAATCAACCTTTGCGCTGGAGGCTTTTTATCACATTTGTATATCGTTAACATCGTGCGATTCTCCTTTTTCTCCGCTATTTGAGAAAATTTCGTTGTTTATTTATTTAGTTTTGCATTTCGTGCGCGTTTTGCTTATGCACTCGTTTCGCGAACACTCGAGCACAAACTAAAAATGGCGCCAAGAGTTTGCCACACTACCTGCACAAGGGGGCTCTCTCTCTCATTCTGTCTCTCTCTCTCTCTCGTGTAAAATCGAGAAAGAGAGGGTGGCACACTGTTCCAACGGGCCGTCTACAGTTATAAAGCTTTTTTTTCGCGCCATTTTCACTAGTTGAAAACGGAATAGTGTCGTGCCATAATTAATTACATCGGATTTGTGTGCACCTTATCAAAGATCTGTTTTTCAACGCAACTCCGCTGCTGACTTCGACGTCGCTGTCGACGTTCGTTGGTGTTGCCCTTGTGCTTTTTGTTGTTGCTGTTCACTTGCCGATCATCGCCTGTCAAATGAGTTATGCATGTGTGTTTATGTGTGTGTGAGTGTAATTGTATTTGTACATGTTGATTGTCGTTGTTGTTGTTTTTGGCAAAGCTTTCGCCCTCGTTTAAAGTGTTTACACTCGCCTTTTGTTAGCTAAACGCTGAGACAAATAAATATTTATGCATGTGTGTGTGCGTTTGTTTTTGTGTATTCTTATCAAAACTGTTTTTATACACAAATAAAAACTAACGAAAGCGAACCCGAGAATTTGAGCTTTTGTAATTTGCGATTGAGTTTTATTATGCTGAATGGAACGATTCTTGCTTATAGATAAATAATATTAAGGGCAAACAATTAACATGTAAACAAATCAATTGCTTACGAATTAAAAGTTCGAGCATATGTATTGCGTGTGCCACGACTGTACTGCATATGTGAACTACACTTTTCGAAAAAGTCGAGTCCAAAAACTTGAACAAATTACATCAACGAGGCAAACGTTGTGGCAAGGCTATTAAAAGTCACCACTGTACGCGTTCTCCTAACGGTAAACGACACATAGATACACAAACACACACACACGCACACACACACACGTATATATATATATATGTATATGTATAGTCACACATATAACGGTTCGTTTGGCCTGTCGACATCCACTGCGCAAATCCCTGTAAAAGTATCTACCCTAAAATGCTGTCACTGCGCACAAGCTCGAACTGAAAGTCGCATTCAGGCAGCAAATTTTACAGTTTTGTGTGGTGGTTCTGGGTGGTTCGTCGGGTGGCTCTTACAGTCAGAAACAACAACCACTAAGCACTGAGCAGCGCAGCAGCAGCAGTTGTCGTCGCAGCGCTGTCGGCGTGAGCAGCTGCGTTGTTGGCATTAAAAATGCCATAAACACACAAACACACACACACACACACACTTACACAATTCTCTGCTCGCACATTGAACAGATAAGCAAAGGCCGCCGCAGAGGCAGCGGTAATTTTATGCCTGCCCTATGTGTGTATGCGTATGTATGTGTGTGTGTATGTGTGTGTGTTTCTGTATTTGTACACTGTGTATACACTGTTATGCAGTGTGTACTGTATTCCTTTCAGCATTTTCACATTTTGTCCATTTGACTTTGACTGCGACGGCGACAGAGACTGTGACTGTGACGCCAGCAGCGACGCGAACGTTGGGTGCTTTTCAATTTTAGATCAACGTTAAAATGTCGGGACCAGCCTGCCTCATTTTGTATGCCATTTAATATCATTTGTAGTCCTTTCCCTTGTTTTCATTTTGGGTCCGCTGCTGCTGCTTTTGCTGTTGCTGCTGTTGCCGCTGCTGCTGCTGCTGCTGTCCCCAGCCAGTTGGTTCTCTATTATGCATGATTGTGTGTAGGAAGTCCCACCACGCTGCGTATGCGTAACGTGCACAGTTTTTAATTTGTTCGCTAGTTTCGAAATAAACAGCTCGAACTCTGAGATACGCACATTCTCAAAGCTAATATGACTAATAAAACATTGACAGCAGCTCTCCCAGTTGTTTATGCTTTATTTTTGATTAAAATGTTACTGAAATCAACCAAAGAGCTTTTCTTTATTTATATCTAAGCCAGTTTACAGGCAGATATAACCAACAACATCAGTTGTTGTTGTACTCTTTAAGCACGTCATGAAACATGCTCTGTCAGGCAGATGTAAGGAAATTTTTAACTAAACTCTTAAGTACAGCATTGTGCTGGATTTTTGAATACATTGTTGGAAAAATCATTGTAAGAATAACAAGGACTTTTATGTATTAACAAGTATTACAATAGTAAAAGAGTTTACAGCTTGCTCCTCAAGGTATGCAATTAAAAACAAGACAAAACTGGTCAGTTGACTTAACTAACATTTCAATATTTATTAAGCATAAATATTTATTAATATTTACTAAGATAATATTAGAATATTGAGTGTAAATTTATGCAGCATACTTGTGGGCGCACCAATCCTGTGACAATTGCCAATCCTTGCACACAAATCGTTGACTTCTTCAACTTGGCTAGCAGGACATATTAAGCTTTAAGCTTCTCTTTCTCTCTTAACGCATAAATAACACAATTCGCCAGTGCCTAGTTACCTATATCCTATATCTACATCAACTGCTGCTACACCTAACAAATTCTGACAGCCTCTATCCACACACACGCATATTCCTCGCCAGACAAAATGGATTTCGCTTTCGATTTTGTAGGTGACTTCTCCTACAGCTATGTATATAAATATATATATATATGAGTGTGTCCTGTGTATTGTGTATATATGCGTTGGTGGAATCTTTTGGTGTTACCCCCAATGTGAGAAATGCCAACGCGTAAGCTCATGCTGCAGCCTGCCGCTGTTTCTATAGTTGTTGCTTTGTGCATCACGTGTTGCCGCCTCGTGTGGCGACATTGACAACGTCATTGCGTGTACGTGTGTGTATGTGTGTGTGTGTGTATCTAGTCGGATGAAGGCCCCACAGTTGCATTGTTTGGGGTCCAAGTCTTCGGGCATAACCGTTGCTGCACAGTTACGCGAGTGAGATACTAACAACAACAACTTTGCCGCCATTTTCCTGTTGCTGCACACAGATACATGGCATGTGGGTGTATGTGTCAGTTATTGCATTCAGCTAATATGCGCAGTGGCTGCTGTGGCTGCTGTTGCTGCTTGCTTTGCTGGTCGTTTGACCAGTGCGTGGATTTGTCTTCGTGATTGATATGCCTGTAGTCTTGCCAGCCTGCCACCTTGCCACCTTGCCATCTAAGCCAGCCAGTAACCCGTCGTTGCTGTCGTTGATTTATTGATGCTATGCTCCCTAATCATCTGTGCTCTGTGGTTTGTTAACCCAAATTGCCAGTGCTTCTCGACAGCAACATCATCATCGTCATCATCATCATCATCATCATGGTCGTCTTCGTCACGCCATCGTCATCGATGTTCTCGTTGCTCGCTGTCTCGTGCGCGTTGCGTTTGTCAGTATTTCTGAGTATTTGGGTCAAGTGCATGGAGGCAATAGTCTGTTGCTGCTGCTGACTGCCGATGATGACGACGACGACGACGACGACGACAGCAATGATGATGTTCATCATGATCAGGCTGATACTGAAACATTTGCATAACGTTGACGTCCCACCTGTCATGGGTTGTTTATCCAGCAGTACTTTACCTAGTTGGTGTAGCTGATGGGCTGTTGCCCGTTGCTTAAACTTGACAGGGTTTATGTGGACGACAAGTTTTTATCTAACGGTTTATTTCCTTATTGTTATATTTGAGCTGACATGTCAAATTCCCATTGCAAACCCAAAAGTTTTCTTCAAAATATTTCACAACTCAACTAAGAGTTTTAATTGAGCATCTAACAAATTGATTGCTTGCATTTTCGCTATTATATATACATATGTATATATGTATATGTATACATAAGTGCTCGACAGATGCTGATGTGAGAATAAAGTGCATTGTCCTGATTTTACATATGTACAGGTATTTCTATATATCGCAATGGATTGGTCCAAAAACGCAATGCCAGCCTTGCCCCGTAAAATTGCATTATTGTGTAAATTATGTGCAAAATACATAAAGTCATGTGTACATAATAATCGAGCTTATGTATACATAAAAAATGTTTCACTCTGTATATGCTGACTCCCCATGTACCTGTTTTTGTGTGTGTGGTGTGTGGGTGTGTGTGTGTTGTGTGTGGGTTGTGTACAAACTGTGTACAGTTGCACTCACAATATGCATACGAATATTTGATGAATGTTTTGTGTATTCGATATGCAATTATTGAATATTTAATGACGATTTCGCTTCGCTGACAATTTACGACAAAAAAATGGCCCAAAGCGTGTATTAAAATTGCTTTCGACTCGATAAAATATTTAACTGACACACAAATTGACACACAATTAACGTGTTTCGATATGTGGCCTACAAAATTCAAACAATGATTTTTTAAATATCGAATAGAAATGTCGATTAACTGTCAACAATATTGAAAATATTACTTTTGAGTTTTATACAATTTCTGCTTGTTTTACTGAACATTTTCTTTCATTCGTTACAGAAAAGAAAAGTACTACCCGAGAGATCTGGTATTAAATTCGAATTGAAACCACCGTCAGTAAAAGTAAAAAAGTAAAGAGCAAATATGAGTGGAGAACGCCCGAAGCGTCCGTTGTCGGCATATATGCTGTGGCTCAATGAGAACCGCGAAAGTATCAAGAAGGAAAACCCCGGCAGCAAGGTCACAGATATTGCCAAACGTGGCGGTGAACTGTGGCGCGGCTTGAAAGACAAGACCGTAAGTGATTCGAAAATGAACAAACCATAAATATATTATTGTTAATGTCTTTTATATATATATATGTAATTAGGAATGGGAACAGAAAGCGATCAAAATGAAGGAGGAGTACAATAAGGCGGTAAAGGAGTACGAGGCAAACGGTGGCACCGATTCGGGTGCGCCCAAGAAGCGAAAGAAGGTTGCCGCCAAGCCCGCCAAGAAGGCCAAGAAGAAAGAGTCCTCCGAGGAGGACGAGGAGGATGAGAGCGAGTAAATGCAAATTGCAAAACGCTCGCAACAGTTTTAAAATACATTTTACTAATGTAATTTTTTAAGTGACATAAAAACAAATGAAAAACAATTAAGAAAAAAACAAACAAACAAACAAAAAACAAAAAAAAAAACAAAAAAACAAAATGAAAACCTTATACCTTTAAATATGCACTTAAAACAAACCACACCAACAACCATAATATAAGTTACAAGATAATTTCCAGTCAAACACAAAACAAAAACAAAACACAAACAAAACAAAAACAAAAAAAAATGAAAACTTACAAAAAGAAAAAACAAAAACTAGCAACTGTTTCTTTATAGGTTTATACGTATGATGTACATATGTATGTATTTACAACTATGTCATTCTATCGCGTTTCCTTCAATTCCTCATTCGCCGAGTGGAGATCGAAACGTTCTCCATTCCGGTCTCCACATTTTCAGCACATCAGCAATATGAGGTTATTATTATTATTATTATTATGATTATTATTTCGTTTCTTCTCGTCGCGGCATCTAATGTAAATGTTTATATGCATAGCGTTCCACAGTTTATAGAGGAAGTCATTTCATGATGCACAGACTCCACCACCACCACAGAGTTCGAGTCCCATGTTTTGTGCGTCCAACGATTCCTTCACTCGTCCTTTTAGCAGACGTTCTCACTTTAATTACATACAATTTATAAACGTTTAAATCAACAATCCAACAAGTTATATATACATTTTATTATATATATACACATATATATATTTAAATGTAATTTAAAAGATAAAAAACAAAACCAACAAATATTACAAATATGTAATTGTAAATGTAGAGCTGAACGGAATATTATTTAAAAACATATAAATAAAAGAAAAATTTAAAAACTTGTGTGTGTTTTAATCATTATTCATATGAAGAGAGCGCTTGGATAAGTTCTACTAAGAATGAATTGCACTTTTATTAATTTAAAATATATATCAAATATTTAAAGTTATGAATCACGAAAGTTTATTTTAAATATACATAAAAACGATGTTGGCTTATCACTTTAAAGATTAAGCAAATATGTTGAAGCAAGTTTGTCCAATGGAAAGCTTTTATTACTGTTGAGTGTGTTTTTTGTATGTTAAGACTCAAAGCTTTCAAAAGCTCAACAAACTGAAGCTTTTCATGCGCTCAACTTGTGAGTAAGCTTGCCAATAACAGTAAACTTTTCTGTTATAAGTCGGTTACTATTTAAATTTGATGAAATATTATTTAAGTGTTAGTCATTTTAAAGTGTGTATTATATTTAACTATATATTTTCAGATCTATATTATATTTCTATAAGTAAAGTTAACAGTCGGCTATTATTTAAAGTTAATTAAATATGATTTAAGAGGTAAAGTTTTTGAATGGATTATTGAAGTATATTTTATACTTATAAATATACAGGTTTATTTATGAAAATAAGTTTTAAGTTTAGTAATTTTTCCTAAATCCTCTGCATTTGGCCACGTTTATTTGGCAACTTTCTTACCACGGTGCCGACGCGTGCGCAATCCTTTCGAGCCAAATTGCAAAACAAGTCAGCTGCTGGCTTTGTGCCTGTCCAGTTTTATTATCACCGCTTAGTTTGTTGGTTGTCTGCCAGCTGCCAAGGAGGTGAGTGTTCAAAACTCGACATATATACATATAGTTTTCCGTGAGCTGCGTAGTTTTCATGTCCAATCAAAATGCAGTTCAAACAATTACAAAAGTGCAGTTGGTAAATATTAAACAATCCTTAAGTGGTCTCAATTGCTAGCAGTAAACTAAAACAAAAGGTAAAAATCTCTTTCAATACGCACACCTGTTGAGTAAGTGCGAAATATTGTCAGATACACTTCAATGCTGGCTACAACTGCAACTCTGCGAAAAATCAATAATGTCCAAAACATGTGGCATATGGAGCGGGCAGCTGATATGACCGATTAGAGACACGGCGCAATGACATTTTCAACATTAATCATACGTCGCGTGTGGCATGCGAATTATTTAATTTTAATTACAGACAAAGAGGCACACACGACCCTGAACTTTGAACTGGCGGTGAACTCGCACCGAAGTAAACAAAAAAGAGCAAAAAGACACAAAACAGCAACAACAACAACAACAACAACAGCAACAACAATATGGCCAGCAAGGGCCGCTTTCGTAAGGTAAAATAGACAACAAGAAAACGTGTTTTGTCTTCGGTGCACCGAAGTTTTTATGTGCAGGTCAGATTAGTTAACTTTTTGTCTGGATATATCTATAAAAAATAGCAGGATTAAAAAACAAAAGGACACAATTTATTTTCATGCTAAACAAATGTTAAAAAGTTTAAGTTTACATTATTAACATAAGCTGAGTTGAGTTACAGCTGTCTTTAACTAATTTTATACTTTGCAATAATGAATATATTGAAATCCCATTTAAATCGAAATGTAGCAATAGGAAAATTAAGCAGAAAATCAGATTCCAACTTATAGAGCAAACATTTGTCGAAGTTCAAGGGCGATCTCCTGTTTACATGAAATTCATTTAAAAATGAGTAAGGGATATTATTTTTAGATGAGTACTTGACTTTAACAGGTTAAAAGTAAAGGATTTTGATCCTATCGCTACTTGGACGTCCTTCGCTGACCAAAATAGTGCAAAACACGCTTTGGCTGATGGATGATAGCTGAGCAGTCGACTGTCCGATGAATGAGGTGTTTAGAGGGGGTTTTTTGCACGGCAAGGGGGCGTGGGGGGTGCTCCAACGCTGCTCGCTTAAAACGCTTCAAAGTGATTGTGCGGGCGTCCCAAAGCAATTAGCATGCAAGGCACAAATGTTGTTATATTTTGTTGTTGTATTTATTGGAATTGCGTGCTGCCCGCTTGTGGTTTGCCTTCGTCTGTTTTTTTGAGCCGAGAAGCAACTCAAGTGTTGTGTTTCATTTCATAGCTGAGCCAGCGCAGCGCGGAGCTCGACACGGAGGCGACAGCAGCACTGTTGAAATCATCACCAAACATATTGGAGAACTTTGCCTACGACGACATCCAGGCACAGGTACAGGCACACGCCCAACTGAAACGGATGGCGACGTTACCGGGACAGGTGAAGCGGCCACCTTCGCCACGTTTCTGTGAGACGCTGGAGCGGCATGCATTCATGAGGAATGTGATAAATACGCGACCGGAGCCACAGCGTCGCTACTCGACGCCAGGGGAGAAGGAGGCGCATGTGCGTCGCAGTCTGGAGGAGATCTCCAATGACATAAAAGAGATTGAGCAATTTGTCAGCGCCACCGAGCAGCTGATGCAACGTGAAAAGGAACAGGAACTGCAGGCGATTCAAAAGCGCAAACGGGACAAGGAGAACAAGACTCCCAGTCCGGCCAAGCGGATTAGCTACAAGATCAATGCCTACAAGGCACCACAGCGTCGCCAGCGTCCACACAGTCCACGATTCTTTCATTCGAGACTCTATTTTCGCAACGGACGCATTGGTTGCGTGGATGCCGAGCGTTCGGGTCAGATCAGCAACATTGAGAGCACCCATGCCCTGGTCAAGCACATACTGAAACATGAGAAACCACTTGTCAGTCCGGAGAGTGTGCGACGTGTGTTGCAGCCACAATATGTAGAGCTAACACCACTACCGGGTGCCGTGGAGGAACCAATAGATCCTGTGGCTGCACGACGTGAGGCGGAATTACGCAGTGCAACCGGACAGGTGCTGCTGGAGCCAACAGAGCCGGACAACAGTTCACAGCCAGTGGCCGATGAGGACGAACAGGATGTGCAGATCTGTTACAATGAATCACCGGAACAGCAGAACAATGATCGCAATATGCGCACCACGCGCTCCTCCTCGCTCAACGAGAGCGAAATCGTTGCCGTCGTCGAGGCGGACACAAGTGCGAGCCATCGGGCCAGCAGCGCCGGCAGCTTGGACTCGCAGGGTCAACAGTTTCTGCGCGATCAGGTGCGTCATTTGGTGCGACGCTTTACGGCCAGGGCCAACAAGGTGAAGTCACGCATCGAACAGCCACCGACACCCTCATCGAGTAGCGCCAGTTCACCGACACCGCCGCAAACCGGTCAGGGTGCACTGCACTCGAGCACGAAGAGTCTGCATCCGTCGCCGGAGCACAAGGTGCGCCTGGTCCCAGCCGGACAGTCACCGCATCGCGGTCGTCTCTTCGAGGCGGACACACCCCGCTCAAATGTCTGGCTCTGCTCCAGTCTATGTGGCGCCAACAACGATGAGCGAACCCTGGATCCACAGGGCAAGATCTACATCTCGTGGCTCTGTGTTGTCTCCCTGTCGTTCCTCTACAATGCCTGGGTCATCCCATTGCGTGCCTCGTTTCCATTCCAGACCAAGGAGAATACAAATATTTGGCTTGCCTGCGATTTCTGTGCAGACATCATTTATCTGCTGGACGTCGTCTTCTTCAAGCATCGCGTCATGTATTTATTTGAAGGTTTTTGGGTCAAAAACAAAAATCTAACGCGTAAAAACTACATGAGAAAATTACAGTTTAAGGTGAGTCAGGAAAATTACTAAAAAGATCTGTCAAGTTTTCCCTAATCTTCACTTGAATTCCTCAGTTGGATCTACTCGCTTTGCTGCCTTTGGAGCTATTCTATCTGAAGTTGGGCACCGGCGCTGTTTGGCTGCGCTTTCCACGTTTCTTCAAGATACAAAGCTTCTGGGAGGTATTCCGTCTCTTGGATCGTGTCATCTCCTCGCCACATTTCGTAAGTTCTGCTCAGCTATTGAATGTGTATTGAACTTTAGTAATATTTGAAATTGTCTAGGTTCGAGTGGCCAAGACGCTGACCTATATGCTCTACATGATACACATAACGGCTGCCTTGTATTATGCGTATAGCGACTATCAGGGCTTGGGTCAGAATCGTTGGGTCTTCAGCGGCAAGGGACATCCGTATGTGCGATGTTTTGCCTTTGCCACCAAGACGGCGACATCGATTGGCAAGAATCCAAAGCCGGAACGGCAGGGCGAATATGTATTCATGACCGTCGCCTGGCTGATGGGCGTATTCGTGTTTGCCCTGCTCATTGGTCAGATCAGGGATATCATTTCAACGGCGACCAGGAACAGGCATGAGTATCGCCAGCTGGAGGATGAAACACTCGAATATATGCGGCGTTTGAATCTCTCGCAGGAGGTGCAGTCAAGGGTTAAGATGTGGTTTCAATTTACCTGGGAACAGCAACGCACTCTGGGTAAGATCGATCAATAATATCATATTATAATTACATTTTTATATCTTATGAATGTATATTTTAGATGAGTCCAACATTCTGGACGCGCTGCCCATCAATCTAAAGACGGACATTGCCATTTCGGTGCACATACAAACCTTGTCGAAGGTGCAGCTTTTTGCGGATTGTGAGGAGGCGCTACTTAGGGATCTGGTGTTGAAGCTACGCGCTGTTACCTTCCTGCCTGGAGATTTTGTGTGCCGCAAGGGCGAAGTTGGTCGTGAGATGTACATTGTCAAGTTGGGCCAGGTGCAAGTGATGGGTGGACCGGGCAGTGATGTTGTCCTCGCCACTCTCACTGAGGGTTCGGTTTTTGGTGAGATTAGTCTGCTGGGCATCAATGGCGCCGATCGACGCACTGCTGATGTTCGCTCCAAGGGCTACTCCAATCTGTTTGTGCTGTCCAAATCAGATCTGAATGAGGTTATAGCCTACTATCCAACGGCCCAGGCGATTCTCAAGAAACGCGCTCGTCAACTAATGCGGAAGAATGCGGCTCGCGAGCGCGAGGAGGAGGAACTTGAACGGGTTCGCAGTGCCCTGCAGGCTGATGTGGTTATCGGGAATCCGAAGACACCAGAGACACCACCCAAACTGCTGCAGACTGTCATCCAGGCACTGCCCTTTGAGTCACCCGCCGTGGTGCTCATCACACGTGGCTCGAAGCGGGTGCGTCGCAAGCGGCAGTCTGTCCAAATGGAGACGATAGTGGAGCCCACTATGGATGTAGTTGGTATCGCAGAGGCAACCAGCGAGCAGGCGGGCAATCGAGATAGCATGATAATGAAACCAGGTCGGGGCTCACCGGACCTACTCTCATCCATTCAGCGAGAGCTGAAGCTCATTAATCTCACGGATTCGGAAAAGGCATTGATTATCACACAATCGGCGAATAATTCGATGGAGTGCGTCCAGGAAGATGTCTAGTAATCGAAACTATATATGTATATGTATACGTTATATGGGCTATATATGTATTAGATCTGCGATATATGTGTATATGTTAACATGCTTTATGGATCCAAATTGTCTAACAATATGCTTTAACTATTAAAAAGTAGCTATAAAATACGATTTGAATTTGATTTTGCAATGAATACTGGGGAGATAGTACTCTAATAATTGTCAATCTGGTTTTATTTGGTTTTATTTTTTCTTTTAGCTGATATGTTTTTTTTTATGTAATATAAGATAATTATCGAGTGCTGGTAAAGATCTGTGAACACATGATGTCATTGTGAAATATAAAATACATGAATTATCGAAATCGAAATGTATCGATAATTCAGAAACTGAGGCAGTTATCGATAAAATAAAGCAATTTGAAGTCTCTAGCTCTTATAGTCTCTGAGATCCGCGTGTTCATACAGACAGAGGGACGGACAGACCGACAGGGCTATATCGACTCGGCTGTTGATCATGATCAAGAATATATATACTATATGGGGTCGGAGATGCTTTCTTCTGCCTGTTACATACATTTCCACATAACCATTATACCCTTTTTACCCATTTTTAATGGGAACATATTATAAACAATTTTATTTTTATTTATTTTTTCAGATTCATTTTTAATTGACTTTTAATGCGATAACAACATAGTTTGGTCCTGTTTTGTATTTTATACTTTATGTTGTATTCAGTTCTTTTTTCTAAATGTTAGAAATCATTCCATAGACCTACTGAATGACTGACTGTACTTTAATATTAATTTGTAGCTTCCTTGTAGTGCTTCTCGTCATCAGTTTTATCCAGCTTGATGGTGTATCTGCCAATCAGTGAACCCTGCACTTCGGCCTGGCCATTGTCATTGAAAACCGGACCGTTGCCAATTTCTTGCTTCTCCTCTTTCACAACACGATAGCCATTCTCATCGGCCTCGTAGTAGACAGTCCGGAACACGAAGCCATCACTGTATGAATAGGAACCGCTAACCTTTGTGCCATCGCGAGTCTCCTCGCGTTGAATTTGAGCATCGTTGATTTTGTCATCGATTTTCGAGGAAAACGAGTATTGGGCACTTTGATTCTGCTCGTCCTCCAATTTTCTTTTCTCCTCAGCATCAAAGTCGTCTTCCATAGTCTGTCAAATAAATAAATACATAAATACAAAATTTAAGTTAAACAATTTCTTAACTTAAAAATAGACTTCATTTTTAGCACTCAAATGAAGTCATTTCATTTCTTTAGAATTGCATTCGCTGCCAGTTGAATAACATTTATTATTGTGTTAATATTCACAACTGTCGATAAGTTTTGAGTTTTTCAACATGACTGAGTCTTTTTGAGTCATTCTTAATTATAATAGACCTCAGTTGGAGGTTGCATAATCAAGTTCGTTCCATGTTTTTAGTTGTTTTGCATTTTTTTGCGCTTCGCTCAAAGTTGTTTTTTGCTTTTTTTTTTTTCCTTTGATATCTCAATTTGTCTTATGTCGTTCAGGGTACTGTGCTTAAATGCATGAGCGGAAATGTTAATTAAATGATAGGTCGATCTGTATATGAAGTCTTCGAAATGAGCTACACCAAGTAAAATATATGTATTTCAACTGTGAAGATCAGCTTAAAAATTTTTACACTTGAAAATTTGAAATTTTGCAATAATTAATTATTTCTTTATATTAAAATTTGCTCAGGATGAAACTTATTTTCATCATATTTTTTTTTTCTTTTTGGAATAGTTTAACTAAGTATATCTTAAGTTTGTGTAGCGTTCTGATCGAATGTCGCTGGTCGCATTTTTTTTTTTGGCTATATAGTATGCAAATACAAAGCCGAACTGATAAGTGGCGTTGTTTTTACTTTTGTTTTCGTTATTGTTTTTAGTTTGCATTGTTTTTTGCCTTCTTTTTTTTATGATCACGCGACAAAGCGACAAAACATACAGAAACTGGTTCGAGTAGCAGGCGGGATCCGATCGGATCCGATCGGACCTGGGCAACAAGTATAAAGCCGAACCGGCGACAGTCGCAGTTAACTAAAGCAACGAAGCGGACGTCCAACGACGAAAAATATCGAGGAAAAATGGGTAAGTACATCTCGAGGGGGGCAGTCTAGAGGTTTCCAGAAAAACTAAAACTCTCTCTTTGCACTTAATTGTTACTCATTGCAGCCAAGTTAATGTTGTTGTTGTTGGCTTTGATTGGCGCCTTTGTGGCGTTTACAGTGGCGTCTGGCGGTAAGACAGGGTTATTAAATATGCCATTCCATTAGCTTCAAGGCTAACATTGGCCAACTGTATGGTTTTTTTGCAGACTGCCCCTCATCGACCAAGGTGACGAACTGCACGCCCAAGTGCCTGCACGACAGCGAATGCAGCGCCATTGGTGGCAAATGCTGTCCAAATCTGTGCAATGGACGCAGTTGCGCATCGTCCAATTTGCTGGGCAATTCGGGCAGCGGCGGCAGCTCACCCTTTGGCAGCAAGAATTGTGAGTAGCCGGAACAGAGAAAAGCGATCAAGATTACGAAACTCTGTATTTATTCTAGCTGGCTCCTCGGGCAGCTACTGTGGCAACGTGAAATGCGGCAGCTTCGAGAAATGCGAAACAGATCGCAGCACCAAGCGGCCCAAATGCGTTCGCTCCTAAATAATAGCCATATATATTAACTGGATTCACACTCAAGGCCCAGTTCGTTTTTTGTCTCTTAATATATGCTTGAAATATCCGAAGATTGATGATGATGTGTTTCACTCACGGGTGCGGCGAGGGCAACGCTGACCAGCAGGCTGGCAATCAACACGAATTTGAACATTTTCTTTGCTTTTCTTTTTTTTGACTTTTCGATTTTCGATTTGTGAATTTCTTTTCTCTTTCTTTTTTTTTGGTAGCTTCAACACGAGCTGTGCACGCTGCAAGTTGACTTTTTACTATGGCTTGTTTGCAGCCAGGTTGAGTTGCTTTTATAATACACTTGAAGACACCCGCTTACACACACACAACCGCACACACACACACACACACATATATATATATACTAATGCAGCAATTGGTAGCAGCGACGCCGGCGCAGACAACGCATTTTTGGAGCTTTTTAATCTGGCTTTTTTGGTTATGGGACACGTTGTTGTTGTTGGAGTTGTTGTTGTTGGTGTTGTTGTTGTTGGTGTTGCTGCTTTTTTTTTCGGTTTTGCATTTGAGATGCGATTTTTTGGCCTTTTGTAATTCAAATTGTATTTCATACAAATTATATACTGTATACTAAATTGAAGATTCAAGTCTGAAGTCTGAAGATTGCATTGCATAAGAGCGAGTCTCAAGGTCAGCTGGTCCCAGCTGCGCTGAACCAGTTTCGGGCTGATCCCTTAAGAGCTGCTGGAAGAGCTGCTCGCATTTTGTTTCTTTCTTTCTTTTATTGTTTACTTTTAATGGTATTTTTTGTTGTTGTTTATTTTTTGGTCATCTTATGTAATTTATGTGCAAATTGAAAGCTTCGATTATGTACTATTTTTTTGTTGTTGTTGCTGTTGTTGTTGTTGCTTCAATTTTAGTTTACATTTTTTGTTTTGTTTGCGCTTACGAGGAAGTAAGCGGAGCATTACGTTGTCTGTGGGGCACCCTTTTGAAAATGCGACGACGCCATAACAACTCCTCAACAGAGCAACAGCAGCAGTCTTAAGACTGGGCGGTCTGCAAAGGAGAGAGACAGGGATAGAGAGAGAGAGAGAGAAAGAGACACAGAGAGAAAGAGACTCGGGCAATGCAATTTTTTGTGGTTGTTGTTAAGTGCCTCTGCCACGCACAGTGAGCCGAACAAGTTTTAATTTTGGTCTGGCAAAAAAAAAAAAACAAAAAAAACTTATGAAGATCATTTTAGTCTCGACGTCAAGATACATATTAACATTTTAAGTGGTTATCAGAACTCGACCAGTTTTGGGTGACATAATAAAAAATAATGATTTGATTTGAATTTTTATTTGCGAAACAAAAACTTGAATTATGAAGAAGAAGATTACAAAATGTCAGCTTAAATCACCAAATCTGTTAAAGGTTAACTGCAGAAACTAATTAATAGCTTCGTTTAGACGCCCAAATTGCTGTATTAACGTTTTATTACATTTTATAACTTTGTTCAAGGCAATCTGTAGTGAATTTTTAATTTTTTTTTTCTTAAAATAAGCTGCTAACGAATTAAATTTGAAAGACGGAAAGTAACAGTACTCGTAACTGAAAATAATTGTGAAACGACTCTGAAAACGTGACTCTGCTTTCCCTCAGAATATTCTTATTATTAATTTTTATGACATTTTAATTTTATGGCCACATTCAGTATGCAAGGCATGCAGATGACCATATTTGTAATAGTGGTTTTGGGTATAGCTCGCACCACTGTTTAGTGGTACTACATCCGTTCGTACCACTTTCGTTTCGTGACTCTTACCCCATTCACTTGGCTTCCCATATGCTTGGCCGTATTGCGGGCTTAAATAAAATAGTTTTTGGTTTGTTTTTTATATTTATTTTTATTTTTTTTTCCACCATCTTCAATGGAGCAGCGGTCTTTTGTCTTGATGTAACTAACAGAGAGTTTAGTAATATTTTTGTTTATCTTATTTTGATTTGGTTTAGGTGCAGCTGCATTTGCCACTGACTTTGTTTGATATCAAAAAGTCAAAAAACCCATAAAGACAAGTTATGCCTTAGTTGTTGTTGTTGTTGGTGGTGTTGTTGTTGTTGTTGTTGTTGGTGGTGTTGTTGTTGTTGTTGTTGCTGCTGCTGTTGCTGAAATCAATATGAAGCGCTCAAGGTGAGAGACCGCACCAAGTTGTCGTACACGCAACGCCCCACACCATCGTTCCCAATCATCATTATCATCGTCACCGTCATCCCCGCAATCATCATTAAAATTTCTGTCCGTATTTTACTGATAAATTTATAATTATAATTTTTACCCCCCGAATGATGGCCAATATCACGATCAAGCCGTGGGTCTCAATGCTTTGATTGATTACATTTACTGCGTCTAACACACACACATACACACACACACACTCGCACACACAGTCGCACACCCAAAAACGCCAACGCATTTGCCGCTCAAAATTTATGGCTCTATTTTGAGGCAGCCTTCACAAATTAGCACGCTAATTTGCATATGTTGGACGCATCTGCAGCTCGGGGCAAAGTGGGCCACTCACTCTCAACATTGGGACTCGCTTTCAGGTCTTTTGGGTGTTATATTGACAAATTGGTCGGCTCGCTCTTTATCACCGCCTTTTTTATGTAAATGATTTTTTTTTGTCTTTCTCTTATTTTTTAGCTTTATTGCAGCGGGTTTATTTACCGATTTGATATGCTCAACAACAGCTAAATATTATTTTATTTATAGTTATTCACATTAAATAACCATATCTATTCATTTATTCAGTTTTTGGGGAATTAGCTGATGGGTATTTATTAGTCTTTACATTGACCTTTTCAGAGGCATTTCTTTGATTTTGTGATTGACATGCTGAACTTAATTCCAATAAATGTGAGCATGTTTCAAGACGATTATGATTTTAAATTAAGAAACTTGACCTCTACAATAATAATGACTAAAAAATTGAATTAGATGGAAAATAAAACTTGGAAGTAGCCAAAAAAAAATCAATACTAAAATTCGAATTGTTGGCAAGCGAAAAGATATTCAATAATAAAGTAAACTTTGCTTTTAATTTCTTTGTTTAATTTCTGACTGACTTTAAGTAAATTGATAGTTATTTGAAAACTTCAAAGGGTATCATTAAAAATTTCAAAAATGTTTGGAGAACAAAAATTGTTTCTTTTAAATGCTGAAACTTATCACTGACTGCATCGCAGCATTCAGAGGCAGCCAGCGCCCCTTCCATTGGAGACGCCACATATCATTTGCACCAATGTTTGAGCAAATATTTGTGGCACTCCATTTGGCAGTCGACCAACGCACTAAACAGCCAATTTACAAAGCCATTTCGCAAGTTTGTACACTGAATAGAGAGTCTAGAGTCGAGAGTCGGGAGTCGGGAATCGGGAATCGAGGGAAGGGGAAGTGTGTAAAAATCGCAGCCTTTCTATATGCAAATGTGTGTGTCTGTGCATAATGTCCTGGTTATTTTATTGCATTCCTTTGGCACGCACGCAGACCCAAGTTTCAGCTGCCATGTCCGATGTCCTTCACAGTTATGTCTATCGCTTGGGTTGTGCACCCGTCGCGTTGTCCTTGAATTGGTTGCCAAGCTGTCATCGGGCTGACAGCCCCAGTCGCAGTCGCAGTCGCAGTTCCACACAATCATCGTCAGAGTTGCTTCTGTTGCCAGCGTTGCTTTAAGTGGCAACTGAACTGGAAATTTATGCGTTTTGCATATAAATCTATAATAGCCCACTCTGCATATGCATACATACATATTTTATTGACCCATTTAAGTTTCAATTTGAGCAGGTCAATAAAATAATACGCACAATAAATCATGTCAAGCAATGATGAAATCAAAAATCAGGTGTAAAAAATTATAAATAATATATTACATTTTATTATGTTGTAGTTAATAAAAAAAAAAATTAATAATTTCATTACTTTATAATAATTTTGAACACAATGAGGAGTATTTTTTTTTTTTTTTTTTTTACAATTTGAATAATAATAATTTTAATCTAGATGCCAAAGTTGTGAACCTTTTTTCGTGATATTCACAAAAATTTATATGTTTTTTTAAATTTATTTCTATTTGTTGTTTTCTTGCTTGTAAATTTGTTTATGTTTTTTAAATTCTAGTTTTTCGAGTGCACTTTTTTGGGCGCGTTGGCCATTTGTTGGCTTGTCCTGTTGCCTGACTTAATTAACGCTGACTTACTCATCCTGCAGGCCAACTCACTCCGTTGGCCCTTTGCATCTGGTTGTTTCACAAACTAATGTTGCTTTGTTGTTGTTGTTGTTTTTGTTGTTGTTTTTGTCGCTGTTGTTGCGTTTGATAATTACTTTAGATAACTTATGTTGGTTGGCGCGGTTTTTAGTTCTGCGTTTGTTTGGCTCATTGTTGTTTGTTGGTTGCATATGGAGCCATTATATGGCTTATCAGCAGGAATGCACATAAGCCACAGCTGGAGCCACAGCCCATAGCTGAGCTTTACTACTACGAGTATATATAGTTTTTCTTTTTCTATTGGCCAACTTTCTAGGTTAAGTGCTTTTTTAAGCCTTGGGATAGGTCAGTAGTAAAAGAGACACAAAAAATAGATCGAAGCGAGCGCTTTGAATATTGTGTGACTAAGCCAATTATTTTAGACGCAAGATGAATGATTAGTTTTTTTATGCTTTTTGGTAATAAACTATATTTTTGTTTTTTTACTATTTTTTATATTTATTTGTATACGTCTTTTGTTATGCTCTAATACCGAAGATACAAATGAACATTGGTTTTGTGCAATGAATAAATATATGTTTTGAAATCAATTTAAATTGCATATGACATTTGGATAAATCGTGTTAACTAGTTTTTAGTTTTTCATTTGTATAACACTCACTTCTTTTTATACATTTTCAAATTTTTGAATTGAATTAAAAAACGTTTTCTTTTTAAAGTTTTGAAGCTGATTTAATTGCATTGAAATCCATGTTGACTGGTTTTTATTTTATTTTTATAACATTACCAACTTTGAGTTTTACAACTCACGAATGCATTTGAGAATTTTGGTCGTCAATTAATGAAATGAATAAAACATTTCAGATGCTCTTTCGTCAGACATGTTCGTTTTTTATCAACGTTGCAGTCGGACGTAACCGACAGCGAAATACTATGATACCATAATCGGCTTATGGGCATAGGTCGACCCTTTAAAATGCCATAACTTCGTCAAAACTCAATGGATTTTCAAAAGGAAGGGCGTTTTAATCATAGTTTGGGTCGGAACATAAGTCAAAATTATAGTCAGAAAATCGGCATATCGCCATTTTGGCACAGGTCGACCCTTCAAAATGCCATAACTTCGTCAAAACTCAACGGATTTTCAAAAAGAATGGCGTTTTAATCATAGTTTGGCCTCTAGATCAATCGTACATTTAAAGTTGGAAACGTGATTTTGGGTCGGAACATAAGTCAAAATTATAGTCCGAAAATCGGCATATCGCCATTTTGGCATAGGTCGAACCTTCAAAATGCCATAACTTCGTCAAAAGTCAACGGATTTTCAAAAGCAATGGCTTTTAGATTATAGTTTGGCGTCTAGATCAATCCTACACTTAAACTTGAAAACGTAATTTTGGGTCGGAACATAAGTCAAAATTATAGTCCGAAAATCGGCATATCGGCATTTTGGCATAGGTCGAACCTTCAAAATTCCATAACTTCGTCAAAAGTCAACGGATTTTCAAAAGCAATGGCTTTTTGATTATAGTTTGGCCTCTAGATCAATCCTACATTTAAAGTTGAAAACGTTATTTTGGGTCGGAACATAAGTCAAAATTATAGTCCGAAAATCGGCATATCGGCATTTTGGCATAGGTCGAACCTTCAAAATGCCATAACTTCGTCAAAAGTCAACGGATTTTCAAAAGCAATGGCTTTTTGATTATAGTTTGGCCTCTAGATCAATCCTACATTTATAGTTGAAAACGTTATTTTGGGTCGGAACATAAGTCAAAATTATAGTCCGAAAATCGGCATATCGGCATTTTGCAATAGGTCGAACCTTCAAAATGCCATAACTTCGTCAAAACTCAACAGATTTTCAAAAGGAAGGGCGTTTTAATCATTATTTGGCCTCTATATCAACCGTACACTTAAAGTTGGAAACGTGATTTTGGGTCGGAACATAAGTCAAAATAATAATCCGAAAATCGGCATAACGGCATATAGGCATAGGTCGAACCTTCAAAATGCCATAACTTTGTCAAAACTTAACGGATTTTCA
Source organism: Drosophila kambysellisi (assembly GCA_035042185.1). NCBI lineage: Eukaryota > Metazoa > Arthropoda > Insecta > Diptera > Drosophilidae > Drosophila > Drosophila kambysellisi. Next base: position 10,849,157 of record JAWNLS010001251.1, read on the forward strand.
AAAAGAAGGGCGTTTTAATCATAGTTTGGCCTCTAGATCAATCGTACATTTAAAGTTGGAAACGTGATTTTGGGTCGGAACATAAGTCAAAATTATAGTCCGAAAATCGGCATATCGCCATTTTGGCATAGGTCGAACCTTCAAAATGCCATAACTTCGTCAAAAGTCAACGGATTTTCAAAAGCAATGGCTTTTAGATTATAGTTTGGCCTCTAGATCAATCCTACATTTAAAGTTGAAAACGTTATTTTGGGTCGGAACATAAGTCAAAATTATAGTCCGAAAATCGGCATATCGGCATTTTGGCATAGGTCGAACCTTCAAAATTCCATAACTTCGTCAAAACTCAGCGGATTTTCAAAAGGAAGGGCGTTTTAATCATAGTTTGGCGTCTAGATCAATCCTACACTTAAACTTGAAAACGTAATTTTGGGTCGGAACATAAGTCAAAATTATAGTCCGAAAATCGGCATATCGGCATTTTGGCATAGGTCGAACCTTCAAAATTCCATAACTTCGTCAAAAGTCAACGGATTTTCAAAAGCAATGGCTTTTTGATTATAGTTTGGCCTCTAGATCAATCCTACATTTAAAGTTGAAAACGTTATTTTGGGTCGGAACATAAGTCAAAATTATAGTCCGAAAATCGGCATATCGGCATTTTGGCATAGGTCGAACCTTCAAAATGCCATAACTTCGTCAAAAGTCAACGGATTTTCAAAAGCAATGGCTTTTTGATTATAGTTTGGCCTCTAGATCAATCCTACATTTATAGTTGAAAACGTTATTTTGGGTCGGAACATAAGTCAAAATTATAGTCCGAAAATCGGCATATCGGCATTTTGCAATAGGTCGAACCTTCAAAATGCCATAACTTCGTCAAAACTCAACAGATTTTCAAAAGGAAGGGCGTTTTAATCATTATTTGGCCTCTATATCAACCGTACACTTAAAGTTGGAAACGTGATTTTGGGTCGGAACATAAGTCAAAATAATAATCCGAAAATCGGCATAACGGCATATAGGCATAGGTCGAACCTTCAAAATGCCATAACTTTGTCAAAACTTAACGGATTTTCAAAAGCAAGGGCGTTTTAATCATTATTTGGCCTCTTTATCAACCGTACATTTAAAGTTGGAAACGTGATTTTGGGTCGGAACATACGTCAAAATTATAATCCGAAAATCGGCATAACGGCATATGGGCATAGGTCGAACCTTCAAAATGCCATAACTTCGTCAAAACTTAACGGATTTTCAAAAGCAAGGGCGTTTTAATCATAGTTTGGCCTCGAGATCAATCGTACATTTAAATTTGGAAAGGTGATTTTGGGTCGGAACATAAGTCAAAATTAAGTCCGAAAATCGGCATAACGGCATATGGGCATAGGTCGAACCTTCAAAATGCCACAACTTCCTCAAAACTCAACGGATTTTCAAAAGCAAGGGCGTTTTAATCATTATTTGGCCTCTTTATCAACCGTACATTTAAAGTTGGAAACGTGATTTTGGGTCGGAACATACGTCAAAATTATAATCCGAAAATCGGCATAACGGCATATGGGCATAGGTCGAACCTTCAAAATGCCATAACTTCGTCAAAACTTAACGGATTTTCAAAAGGAAGGGCGTTTTAATCATAGTTCTGCCTCTATTTCAATCGTACATTTAAAGTTGAAAACGTGATTTTGGGTCGGAACATAAGTCAAAATTATAATCCGAAAATCGACATATCGGCATATGGGCATTTTGGCATAGGTCGAACCTTCAAAATGCCATAACTTCGTCAAAACTCAACGGATTTTCAAAAGGAAGGGCGTTTTAATCATAGTTTGGCCTCGAGATCAATCGTACATTTAAAGTTGGAAACGTGACTTTGGGTCGGAACATAAGTCAAAATTATAATCCGAAAACTGTCATATCGGAATTTTGGCATAGGTCGAACCTTCAAAATGCCATAACTTCGTCAAAACTCAACGGATTTTCAAAAGGAAGGGCGTTTTAATCATAGTTTGGCCTCGAGATCAATCGTACATTTAAAGTTGGAAACGTGATTTTGGGTCGGAACATAAGTCAAAATTATAATCCGAAAACTGGCAAATCGGCATAGTTCGAACCTTCAAAATGCCATAACGGACAGACGCACGGACAGACAGACGGACATACAGCATAACGGACATTACACATACCCAATATACTATTATACCTTCGGTATCATAGTATAAAAATGAACGAAAAGTATATACATATATGTACATATATGAATTGTGGCGTCTTTAAATCAACATTTAAGCTGAGCTGGTTGACAGCATTGACCCTGCAGCTGCTGCAGACAGCGACATTTGTAATTGTGGCAGCAATTTAAGTTGCTGCTGCTGCTGTTGCTGTTGCTGCATGCAACATCGTCGCGAACCGGAAGCAAGTGTGCACAAGTGGCATGCTTGGGATTGGATTGCAGTGCACAAGCAGTTTTGAGCAGGCGGACAGGTAAGGGTGGGTCAGGTGAGGTATGCCTGGTCTTAACCACCATTGAAACTTCATGCGATGTGTTGTTGTTGTTGTTGTTGGTTTGTTGTAGTTGCTGTTGTTGTTCTGGCTGCTGTTGCTGTCGCCAGTCGCTCCGGCTTATGCCTTTATTAAGCATCAAACAAAATCCAAAACGTCAAGGATATGCTTCATACATAGTCAGCGGTCGTCGCATCAGCATCAGCATCACCATCAACAGCAGCAGACGCATCCTTCACGTGTTTTGTTTACAGATGCAGCTTGCAATTTATGCACACAACTTGTCACACAAGCCGGGGCCAAGACAGAACAAGACAGAACCAGACAAGACAAGGCAGCAGCACAGCACAGCTACACTCGGAAAAAATATGCATCACATTTGAGAAAATCACCCGTTAAAAATTCGATTTTTTAATTAAAGTTAACATTTAAAACTATATCTTCTGAATTAATTAACATGTACTTTTAATATTGCAGAAATGTTGTTATTTTTGAACAACAATTTAAATGTCAGCAGATTAACTCCGGATGGACTTGTACCTATGGTAGCTAACATGATAAAGTGGTCCGATTTGGTCATCTCCGACCTAAGACGTATGTACTCCAAGTTCCATCTAGTTCTGTGCTTATAAAGGTCAGATGAAAAGACTGTCATAGCTATATAGACTCAGCTAGTCATGCTGATCACGAATATATGTATATACATTATGCTGTATGCTTTTCTTATTACATTGCAAATCAGAATTCAAAATGGAAACATCCTCTTTTTTGACAAGTGTACGAGTAGCAGTCACTGCATTGGATAACCTCAGAGGTAAGTGGAAGGGGGTTCGGAGTCGGTGGTGGTTGTCGTTGCAATGTGTGGGGCAAACAATTTACACCACACAATGCGTTGACACACGTCGTCCACAAATGTGTGGCTACGGGAAGCCTGAAAGACAATGGGGCAAGGACTCGAGATTACAGTGTACTCGGTCTGTTTTATCCAAGTTGCGTTGCATCATTAAACCTGAAAAGTGTCAAATGCCCAGCCACAACCACTCACACACAATCACACACACACACACATATACACACACACACACACACACATAATCACACACACAGATGTATAAACACAAGTGCCCAGCAGCTTAAATTCAATTGAATATAAACTGCATGGGTGGAGTGGAGCATCAGTTCGTATGGTGTTAATCTAAGCCAGGAATTTATGACTGAGTGGTGGCAATGGGGTTCTGTATGTCCTCATGTCCAGATGTCCTAGTGTTCTGGCAGACAACTGGCGCCGGCATCTCAAGCTCATAATTTAAGCAGTGTTGACAATGAAAATGAAATTCCCATTAGAATGCAATATGTTGCAGCAAACTCTGACTGCAGCTCCTTCTCACATCCATTTTCTTTTTAGCCCAGACTACAAGGTTTGCTATTAATATTGTCTGCTGCTGCTGCTCCTGCTACTGCTGGTGCTGCACTGGGACTCTTAATGCGCAAATGGCAAATGTTTATATGGTCACAATGTAAACATTGACATTTTGAGAGAGGCTCCTCCTGGCTGGTCGATGCTTGTTCTGAATTCTGGCTTGTGACATTGAGTACGTCCTGCATTTGGGGTTGATGAAATTTATTACATTTTCCGATAAGCGGCTAAAGCAGTCAATTTCACTTAAGTGCAAAATTTAATTAAATGGACAAATATGTGGTTTAAGTTAGCTGTTTGAGAAGTATGTTTATTTATACCTTGCAGAGTATAATTTTCATCCCAATATTGTGATTTTAATTTTAACTAATGTAATTTAAGGAGCATGTCATTTTGCCTTAAATGTGTTTATTTTTTTTACTTTAACAATATTTTAATTTCACGTCAAGAGCCCGAAACTTGTTGTCTAATTTGATTTATGTGCTTCAAGCTTAATTGCAATGTTAAATATTTTAATCTTGTGCTCGAAAATATTTTTCTTATCATTTTAAGTAAGATGCAGCCTCACCTAACATGGTCACTTACATGGAGTACTGGAGTTTAGATTTTAACTAACTTAAGTCTTGTTAATCCCGCTTGAAGGCATTTAAATTGCTAGCGCCTTCGTTTGATCGTTTTAATGTTTAACATAAATCGTTTATTTATAGCATTTAAAAGGCATACGTATCTGGCAATATGCCACAGTCATCTCTCGACCAAATCCTCCCCAAAGCAACAACAAATATTTTGTGTAGCGAAGGAAATGGAAGGAATATTTTGCCTAGAGGCTAAAAAACTTCTCCCTGTCGCGTTCTCAAGAGTGTGTATCAGTGTGTGTATGTGTGTGTGTGTGTGTGTGTGTGTGTGTGTGTGTGGAGAGAATATTAAATTTTATTTGCATAGCATTTGAGAGCTGGTGCCGTTGTTGTTGCTGTTGCTGCTGCATAAGCAAAATGTAAAATTAAAGCTTCAAACCAAAATCCTAAAAACCAATGGCAAATTGCAAATTGAATATCCTGTTGATTGCGACGCAGGACTTTTATTTGTGGTTGATATTGTTCTTGTTGCATGCTAAAAACCACACATAGACTACGCAATGTGTAGTAGAAAATTATGCTAAAATCATTGGACCTTAAACACAACAACAACAACAACAGCAACAACAACAAGAACAACAACAACAACAGCCATATCAACTCCAGTTGCAATTCTTGGGCGTGGCAAAGTACACAGAAAGAAAAAATAAATAAAAATAAAAAATACAATCAAAACATTGACGAAATTGTGTTGAGAGCACATTGCACATAAAATAACATATTTTCCGGCTGAGCTAACATCCAGCAACAGTCAGGGCACATCCTGCGCCGGCTACAAGGATTATGCATACAAAATTTTTTTTTTTTATTCTTACAAGGAAATCAGAAAACGAAACATTGGACTGTTTTATGTATCTTATTATGCGTTCGGTTTGGCGAACAAATTGAATTACTCTCGCACACACACACACACACACACACATATCAGGCACACACACACACACACATCAGGCACACACACACACACATCAGGCACACACACACACGTCAGACACACTTCGAATTTGAGTGTTTGTTGGCCGCGCACGTGCTGTATGTGTTATTTTTGGGTGCCAGTGAATACCCTGTAAATTCAAAACTTGGTTGACGTGTTTTTAAAGGGGTAATATTGCGTAAGGATCATTTTTATTTTTGCTCTCTTATCTTCGTCTTGCTATCGTTTTACTAACTCCTCTGAAGGCAAAAAAAAAACGATTTTAAACACTCTAATCTTCTCCCAACAGCAGCAAGATAGAAAAGCATTTTCCTAAGAAAAACTCTTAGCTTAATGGAAACCCATCACAACAATCACAAACTACTCCATCTCATAATTGTATTAAAAAATATCGTCTTACTTTCTACCTCAGTCTTTAGTCAGCAATTATTTTAATTATTACATATTTTCGATATTTACAATCAGCAATAAACAGGGCATCTTTTAGTACATCACTCCCCATTTTCTTTTTGCTGTTGCTGTTGTTGCGAAAACACACTTCAAGTGCCTGTTTTCGTGTTGCTTTGATGTGCTGCAAATCGAATTTAGCGCTGTGTAAGAATCACAGGCAAAGGAGCCCAGGAGCCCAGGATCCTTGATACCGGCAACCGTCATGCATAGTTTCTAGCTGCCATCAAGTATACGCAACGTTGATTGGATTCGACGCTGTCCACTGACCGGTTGCATGTAATAATCATTTGTATTTAAAGTACCAGCAGCAGCAGCAGCAGCAGCAGCTGCTGGAGCAGCAGATGGAGGAGCAGCTGGAGCAGCAGCAACGCCTCATCTCATCAGCCAGCAGCCCTTCTGCGAGGCAAATTCAGTGCAAGTTTGGCGTGACATCCTTTGATTGGCGTTATCCTTGGCACGTCTATGAGGGCGCCTGACATGCACAGCAAATCTGACATGCTGTGGCAGCTGACAGTCGATGTGCGCACGGTCATGGGAAACTGCATATAAAATGAGATAAGGATAGGTAGCGAATGTGTGCATTACTTTCTTTTAACACCTTGCCCAACACTCCCAACCACCCCCTTTCCTGTATCCATAATCGTTCACATTCGGGTCATAAAATACAGAAATCGGAGCATAACACAACCATTTTATATTCCCCAAAGAAAGCGAGTGTTGTTTATGGCATGTTCCCGCGTCTGGGCATTAAACCACAGGAGATTCTTGGAAACTGATTTAAATTCAAATAGGTTGCCATGTCTTTCAAGTGGATGGGTGAGTACAAAAAAAGATAGATTTTTGTTTAGAATTGGTAAGCTTTGGTGTTACTGACTACATCAGCCGAGATTCTGTTCCCGTGAGATCCTCAAAGAGCAAAGCCGATTACTAATGGTAGTTGAATGAGTGGAAAACAAGTCATAATTTAAGCACTCCATTCCGCAATTCTACTGCTGCCTGAGCTCTATCTACGAGAGTGCCATGAAATAAAGTCCGCGACCAACTAAAAGTGACGTCATAAATTGTGTAGCTACTTAACTGGGGTGCGTGTGGGGGGTGCGGCATTGTGGTGGTGGTTAGTGCACAAGGAGCTGATTCAGCGTCCTGCTTTGCCGCTCTGCTGCCGCTTCTGCTGCAATCCGTTGTCTAGCAACTAATGAATTTATGTTGTTGCTGCTGCTGCAAACTTTAACCAAGAGCCATGATTGTTATGTGGTCTGGCCCCCGAGAGTAATGTGGCTGTGTAGAGTCGGCTAGGAGCACGCAGCTCCTCAACCTTAATGTGCCTTGTACTTATGGCCGAAACGAGCAGAGCCACAAAGTTGTCGAGTAACCGATTTACGTGGGGCGTGGTCGGAATAAATCGAATTCTTTCATTAGCATGCAGCGCCACACAAGACACAATTCATCAAACTTTTGGCCATTGTAGCAAGCAGAAATAGTAGCAGCAACATCTGCTGCAGAACACCTAAAAGTATGCTCTGATTATATATATATATTTTATATAAGAAAAAGTCCAGCGTGTGCATGATTGATTAACTTACCTGGTCGCTATCCTGTAATTTAACAAATGCTCAGCAGAATTTTATGTATAAAAAAGCTAACTTATAAAAAGCAGAAATTCTTTGCTGCCATTCGTTTGATTGGAGAACACCCTGTATTTAATTTATAATATCGCAAATATGTATTGATACTAATATGTACATATTTTTAGTAATTACTTGAGTATATTATTATGCAAATGCTGATGGAAAACAACATTAGAAATTATACCTATAAAGTATCTCGAACTGTAGGTAAATATATATTTTGTTGGCCAGTTCCAAGAATTAAAAAAACTTTGTTTATATAAAATATTGCTTTAGCTTTTCCTGTAAATAATTTAAATGTGTTTTTCGCTGGATGGACGCAGTAAATCTCTTCTTGAAGATTATCCCGACTGATAAAATAAACATATTGACATATTTTCATAAAACACAGGGTAGCACAACATGCAAAATACAAAAATGAAAATGCAGCCAACGTGGACGATGACGAGGAGCACGACTGACACTTAATTAGAAGCGCCGGAAACGGAAGCGAAATGCATGACCATGGCTAAAAGTGGACAAGGAGAAGTGTCAAATGCAGCTGGAGATGCGAATAATGTTCAAAAATACCCAAATTCGTAGAAGGTGTTTTTGCGATCTAATTTTATAGAAGTTATTTTCCAGCTGTTATTAATTTTAAAGTTGAACAGAACTTGAGCGAGTAAAATACACAAGCAGATATTAATGGTAATAACATTAATAATAATATTAATAACAATAATAATAGCAATGAACTTACCAGTAGAAACATAGCTTTTACTAAGAAAAAATCATATACTATATTTTTGTTTCGAATATAAATAAGTCTAATCAGGCATAATGAGAGGAACAATCTAATAATTTGAGCATTATCATATTAATATATGCATTTTCTATTCATAACGATTACACATTGCACATCTCTGAAAGCAGCTTCTATTGCTGTTTTACACACACACATACACACACACACACAGCCACCCTGCCCTGTTGTGCCATCCAGCAACTTCCGCCTTGCCCCAAGAAATGTAAGTGGATGCAACATGCAGGCTGCTCTGACGACAAAATTAAATTCTACACAGAAAAAGTTGAGTTGAGGGCTGCAATTTGTTTTGACTTGCCAGGCAGTCAGGCAACCAGCCAGCCGGTCGGGTTTGGAGTTCTTTTATGCTAAAGGATGCTTCGAGTGCTCCGTGCGAGGAGGATCTATTTTTTATTAGTCCTACGCTGATTTGATTTGCATGCGAGTCAACCCCAAACTTTACTCTGTGGCGGGGTGGATGACAACTTATAAAGCCATAAAGGGAAACTAGAAGCCAGAGCAGCAGCAGCAGCCTGCCTGCCTTGCATATTTTGTTGTTTTTGGGGGAGGCTGTGTTGTCTATGCGGGCACATCATAATTGAGGATTGGGGACGACGGGGAAGTGGGTCAGGCATTCCTGTGCATAATTGAAATTCCAGTCTAAACGCGTTTGTAACGGGAAATTGCGCGGCCAAAAAACGGAGGCCGGAGAAATAGTGGCAGAAACAGAGGGAGACGCAGAGGCAGAGGCAGAGGGAGAGAACTCAGAGCCGGAGACGGATGCGGATGTCCAAAAATTGTTGGTTTATGGTGGAATTTCGCTGCAATATTTGTGCATGTAATTACATTACGCGTCAGCCTAATTACTTTTGCAATAATATTTGTAACCAAATAAATAAATAACAAGATTTGTCTTGGGACTCATTTAAAATGTACATACAGATATCATAGATCTAAATCATGTATAAATTGCTTGACGCCCATAATGTAATTAATTTTGACCAAACAATTATTATGCTGCAGTTTCACAATGTACAATTAAATTTTGACAAACATATTGCGCTCCAGGGAAATATAATTTTGTGCCTGCTGCTGCCGTCTCACTCTCCTCACACACACAATGAAATGAGTGAATTGTTGAATTGGACAAACAGCTGATCGGTTGGCTGTGTGGCGTTGCCACCTGATTGCGCGCGCACAATGTTGTGTGCGTTGTGCGCATGCCTTCGTTTTCCAGGAGCTAAAATAATGCATTTCCCAGCAAGGCTCATTGGCCAAAGACACTGAGTAATATGTGGCAGTAAACGCCGAGCTTTTGAAACACTTACAACGGACGCGCGCATTAACAACGAGCGGCGTAAATGTCTATATTGTAAAGCAGTGCAACGCGTGTGACGCTAAACACAGTAGAAGCTGAATTATAGAAAACTCAACTGCAATGTGTCAGCGAATATGCTTCATATACAGACAATAATTAGCTATTATTTTAGTATTTAGCTATTGTGGTTATATTTGTTTATTAAAATAAAAAATATATTGCTTAAATAATAACGGCGGTCTGGCTTTGGCAGTAGTTGGCAACTCTGCCAATGTTTTGACAGTTGGTTAACGCTCTCTTCCACTCTCACTCTCACGCGCCCTCTCACGTTACTCACACACAGTCGGTGGCTCTCCGCGCTGCTGAAAATGATTCGTGTTGCGTTGTGTCGCGTTCACATTGTTTATAAAACAAATTAATTATATTTATTATTAGTTTAAGTGGTAAAGTGGTTGAAATTGTGCAATATTGCCGTAAGAGTGTTGCGCAAATGCGTAAAGAATGCATGCGAAATGCTAGCTGCCAAGTTGTCGCTGTTATCGTTGCCGTCGCTGCCGCTGCCGCTGTCGACGCCGCAATCTCAGTCGCGCCAGCATATGAAAAATATTCATATGTATAGAAAATAAAATATATTCAAAAATTGAATAAAGAAATATGCGAAAAACGCTGTGTTAAATTTGTGCAAGTGAAATGTGTATGGAAAAGACAACAGCAACAACGGCAACAACAATAACAACAAACACAGCAGAGAGAGAGAGAAAGAGAGGCTCGTTGTTGCTGCGGCTGCTGCTTCTGCTGCAAACGACAATAACAAATAAGAAGAAGCAGAGCAAAATGCGTTTAGAATAAGGTTAAAATAAACAAGAAGCATCACGCGCTCCTTTTCCCACTCCCAAATCAACTTGTAGTGCATCTCACACTCACACACACATACACACACCAACAACAACAATACCCAGCAGGAAACACAGCACCCAGCTGGACTCGTTGCCATTATGCAGGCGAAGAAGCGATATATTCTGGTCTTTGTTTCATGCGCATTTCTCGCGATTTCCTTCTGCTATTTTGGCGGCTACCGACTGAAAGTGGCGCCCCATCGCCCCCGCCGCGCCCAGCACGAATCGGCCAAGGATGGTGGCATCCAACCCTACGCACAATTGCCGAGTTTCATCAGTTTTGAGCAGCGGAAACCGCTCGCCAATGAATCGAGTACTGCTATTGCTGCTTCCAAAAAAAATGCATGTCGCATGGAGTCGTGCTTTGATTTCACGAAATGCTATGATCAGTTTCTGGTCTACGTTTACCCGCCGGAGCCGCTGAATTCGCTGGGCGCCGCACCGCCCAGTTCAGCGAACTATCAGAAGATCCTCACTGCCATACAGGAGTCGCGTTATCACACCAGCGATCCCGCCGCCGCCTGCCTCTTTGTGCTGGGCATAGATACACTGGATCGTGACTCCCTGTCGGATGACTATGTCCGTAATGTGCCGTCGCGTCTGGCGCGTCTGCCGCATTGGAATAACGGACGGAATCATATCATCTTCAATTTGTATTCGGGTACATGGCCGGATTATGCGGAGCATTCGCTTGGCTTCGATGCCGGCGAGGCTATTCTGGCCAAGGCCAGCATGAGTGTCCTACAGATGCGTCATGGCTTCGACGTCAGCATACCGCTCTTCCACAAACAGTTCCCGTTACGTGCCGGCGCCACCGGATCCGTGCAGTCCAACAATTTCCCGGCCAACAAAAAGTATTTGCTGGCATTTAAGGGCAAGCGGTAAGCGAAGAAAAATTAAGAACATGTGGTCCTCATGTATCCATATACTAACTTTGGAGATCTGGAACATGTGTCAAAAAATATACCTATACAATTATTGTTATATTTTTGTTTTACTCTTTGAATGTATTGTGAGAAAAATCGATTCCTATCGAAATTATGTTAGCATTAACTTCTTAATATATAGACGATAAATTTTAACTGAGTTCTTTCTTTTCTTAAAGAATACGCATTTGAAGAGCTCACTTTAAATGTGTGAAATGAAATTCTAAATTGAACTAAGTGTATTATTTTCAATAAAAAATAAACATGTGTGAATTACAGGGTAACTCAAAGTCGCGGTCCGTTTTACTTGCAACTTATAGTAAAAATAAAAAATAAATCACAATAGTCTTCTAAACATCTTGCGCTCGTTAGTCACTAAATACTTATGTGAGATGCACTTAAAAAAAAGAACTTAACTTCAAAGTTGCTTTGTTACCTGGAAATGTGTCTAAGCAATAAAAGTTTCTTTGGTAAACATTTTTGCTAGTTCATAGAATGAGCCACGTAAAAACTTCATTTTCATTTCATTTTGTTTGTTTGATGTGCTTTTATTGTTTTGTGCCTTGTTAGGCTCGCTGAGGCGGCAAATTGCAGGTTGCAGCGATCGATTGCAATGCCAGAGAACTATGGAAATACCCCAATCCACTTTTTGGTGGCATTCAAATTAAAAAGCTGTCTAGCAACGCGTTCTCCATTTCTCATGTCCAACATTGAGACCTACTCTCTCTCTTCCCTCCTTCCGCCATCCTCCCCTCTCATGTTGCCTCCTGCGTTGTGCTTTTGTTGCGCTTTTGTTTGTCTTCGCTTTATTGTTGTTTACTCGCTTCTAGCGCCCACTTTTGCCCCAGGCGCTTCTTTTGACCTGTAACTCGATTCAATAACAGTGCCTCAGGCCGATACAAGACCAGCCAGCCGCCGGGACAACGGTGGGGGCACAAGGTGAGTCTGACATGACCTCTGGCTTGTTGTTTGTTGTCACTGCTGGCTGCTGTTATTGTTATTGTTGTTATTGTGGGAGTCACCACCTGCGCCTGGCGACAACCAAACTGGTCAGCAGTTGAGCTTCTCGTCCGGACCCAGCTCCTTCTACACTCCAAAAAAAAGTTTGAATCTTATTTATATTTGACACATAAATGTAGAAATAACCTTTTCAAAATATTTGGAAAATTAGAAAATATCTAAAAATGTGATTCTATTTTTAAATAATAGATTTTATTTCTAAATTAATTGATTGAATTTATTTTATAAATCAGAAAGAATTACTGAAAAGCGACAATCGCTTGAATTTATGAATTCGCAGAAGAATAAGAATAATTGTAAAACTAAAATTAATAGTAGTTTTCTGAAAGATTATTTTTTGGTGCAAATTCTTAAAAGCCTTAAGAATATATATTTTTCTGAGTGTACATGAGCTCATTCTGTTCTAATTTAAAATTGATTTTTGCTATTGTGCAGGACACACTTAAATCACCCACAATACACACACACACACACACACACACAAACAATACACGCAGCTTACTAGCAGAGCTTATAATAATTTATGGCGGACTGTGAGAGGTTGTCACACACACAATACTTAAAGGACTTTATTAATTGAAGTGACAATTAATATATTTATATGAAAAGAACAAAAGAAAATACGTCGTCATCGTTGCCCGCTGCTCTCCGTGTTAATTTCAGACCGTTTAAAATAAAGCCATCAGCATGCAAATGTGTGTGTGTGTGTGTGCGTGTGTTTGGGTCATACTTAAGTTAACTGCAGCTTTGGTGGATGGCAGAATAACGGAAAACGACATTTTCCCATAAGATTACAAAAAGCAGCAAACAACAACAATAATGGCAAACAGCAAAAGACAAAACACGTTTCACAGCACACCAAAGTGATGTTAATGTTGTTAAAAACACATACACACACACACCCACAAACACACGCACACACATATGTAAAGTTCCACATTCACACTCACATAGATGCAGAGTCGTTGATAAGTTCAGCGAGTCCTAGACGTCCTGGAGTCCTGGCGTGGGAGTCGGACACATGGACAATTAAAAGTGAAAGCAACCACACATCGCCAGCCACTTTACAATTATGTGTGTGCCACCACCAAACATCAACTGCAAATCAGAAAGTGCTGCTCGACTACAAGTTACCCAGTAATTTTACACACACCAAAACACAAACTAGTCTTAGCTTACTAACGGATAAAAAGCTGATATGTTTAATATAATAATAAAGAGTTACAATTAGCTTCCTTAACATTCTAATTAGAGTCTTGCCATATTTTGTGGATTGCATGTTGTGGATTGTATTGTAAATGGATTCACATTATTACGTTTCAACAGCTACAGCAACAGCACATGTTGTGCGTTCAGCTTTACACACACCCTCCCTACGCTCCCACATACCTTAAATGACACACCCAAACAAGCACACACTCACCCGCACACACTCACCCGCACACACTCACCCACAGACACACACAAAGGGGACTTACATTTACATAGCTGGATAGCGTCCTTTGCGTATTCGCTTTTCTACGAAAACGATGAAAAGTTTTTCTTTTCGCATTTAATTGCTCGTCGTTGCTGCTGCTCCTTTTCACACACACTTTATCTGTCTCCCTCTCCCTCTCTCTCTCTTTCTCTGTGTTTCTTCCCTCTCTGTCGTTCTCTTTCTTTGCTATATCAAGTGAAATTTGTGTGTGTTTCAGCTTGCTGTGTGTTAATCTTTGCTTGGGAAGCTGCATTTTGTGCTATTGGGCAAACCCTCAATATGATGATCCCCAGAGCTTACTTGACCCACTAATCAAGCTGAAAATGTTGCGCTATCAGTTATCAGTTATCAGCCATCAGTTTGTCTGTCGACACAACATCTCATTAATGTAATTAAAGCATCTTATTAGGCAGACTCTTAGTCAACAGTTTGCTGATAACGCTTTGCAAACGTAATATAATTAAACTTTTAAGCGCTCGGATATTTTTCTATATATTTAGGTATTATAATATTGACACCAAATTTATATCGGGGCGAAGCATTAGTGATTAAGCCATAGTCGACCTCATCAACTATTTAAATTTGTTACAATTATTCATTCGATTCATCTTTTTTAAAGAAAATGGAATAAACCACTTTGATTTTAGTTAAATAATTTAATACTCTCTTTATATATTTTGTATTCAACCAAATAAAAGTAATACCCCCATTTAGCAAACATATAAACAAATCTGAGCTCCACAACCCACTCACTATTATTTACTTGATAGTTATATTTTTAAATATTTCATGATTAGCTGCTTTACACATTGATAACATTCACATTTGTGGTCTGCAAGGGAAAATCAATTTAGCAATCATTTTATTTTGACTCCCCTGATATGTGAATTCACTTTTATCCCAGCAAGAGTCAAGCTAAACTTTCACACCTCAACTTGACTCGAAAGTGAATGCTTGCCACAGTTGCCCCAACGAATGCTTCCCGTCACGTAGCCGACTTCTTATTAACTTTTCATATCTGAGTTCATGATGTGTGAATTTCATATGCTCGATATATACGAGCATATAACACCAGCTATTTGCAACACACACACACTCCAACCTTTTTTTCCCGTTGCCTTTTCAAGGGTTTGCAGAACAAAAAAAAAAAAAAAAAAAAAAATGGCGACATCAACTTAAAGCTGACTTTTATATACTGCCCCAGTTATTGGAGTTTTTTTTTTTTTTGCGCAATTAGGGCTGGCATTTTTTCCTCCACTATTGTCCAAGTTTGGCTGGTTATTATCCGTATTTTAGCTTTTGCCAATTACACCGATTGCTTGTTACGTTTATAAAGTCAGCTGCAGTAGAGCTGCAGAACTATCGATTAAATCGACTTTACAATTTTCCTAATTAAGGTTATGAATTCCATTATTATTTATTTATTGCAATTCTTGAAGTTTTGGGGAAAAACATATCAAAAAGCTTAACATAATTCTTGAAGTGAAAAATTATAAAAAATCGTGAAAACTTTTCACATCATCACTTAAACGTAATTAATAAACTGTTATTAATGCTTCAGTAAATTAACTTCGATGGATATTCAAAATGAATCATTTGGAAAATAAGATACGATTAAAAACAGAAAACAATTTTGCTTTTCGATTGCAGTGAGTGAAATTCCAACTGCTCATTAAAAGCAACATTGCTGAAATAGGAATTCATTAAGCTTAACACACAACAAAGCAAGTTGTTCGATTGAGGGAAAATTTCGAATTCGTTAAGCGGTTTGATTGACTGGAGGCAGCCGAAAAATGTTTGCCACCGGTGGTCGCAGAATATTTACAATACCCTGCAATACTTCGAACACTATTTGTTGGCTCTGAGTTGAATATTGCTTTTGGGCTTTTCAGCCATTTCGCATGCGGCTCATGTCGATTGCTTTCTGGCTACAAAGAGGGGGGGTGGTGGTCCAATGTTTCGTTTGACGGCATGAGTTGTTGTTCCTTCTATTGCGTATTGTGTGTGTGGGTGTGTGTGTGAGTGTGTATGTGTGTGTGTGAGTGTGTGTGTGTGTATTGTGTGTGTAGTGTGTGTACGATACTTCCCAATTCCAATTGCATTTTGCGCTTTTTCAAATTGCTCGAATCAATTCGCTGCGGTTGCATTTCGTTGTAGTTGTAGTTTCTAAAATCAGCTTTGCCTTCACATTTCCCTTATCGTCTATTGACTTTATTTATTTTGGCCAAATCCGTTTCAGTGATATATGTGCCCATCGGCAACGTATCATTTGACGGCTGAACATTGAAGATGTGTAATAAACATGATTGATTTTAAGTTGATTTCTCAAAAACTATACAATTTGTTGCACGATAAAGGGAAAAGGCTTACAAAACCAGTTAACATAGCACGTCTTTAGAGCAATGAGAGAATTCCTTGTAGAATTTTATATGTATTTTTTTATAGCACAAATGGGAAAAAAAGTTCATCCAGTTCACATTTGACATTTTTCGATATGACAGAGAAAATTGCAGAAATTTACATGTTTATTAGCTTTTCTATTTTGGAAACTCGTTTGCCAAGCAAAAGTTGAGTTACAAAAGTAATATCGAAATTAATAAACTTGAAATATCTTTAAAAGAGAAATTGACTTGATTTTGTCAGCTGCTTTGAATTGTCATCAATCGCTTCATTTGGTCTAATAAACTTTTATTTGTTGGATATTCCTTATCCCATTTATTGGCTGAAATGCTTCTAAAGTTAATTTGCCGCAACGTTGACTGCCAACACACACACACACACACAGCACATAAAAAATTATTTATGCTCTTCAAGTTGATTTTCATTTTGGCAAAGGAAAATGGGCGCATTCCATCCATCCCCTACCAAACATCACACCCCCCAAAGTTTGTTACTTAAGGCGCCAGATCTGCATAAGAATACAAAGAGAGATTGAGGAAAAATGCGAGTTAATGTCCTTCAGACAATGCCCCAACGATAGCAGCAGAAATTTGAGACAATTTAGGAAGAGTTTTAAATTGCTGGCGGCTGTCCAGCTCGCTGACTTGACTGCTTCAATGTCCATCAAATGGAATGTCGTATCGTTAGATAAACCCACATTCCAGACACCGATAAGTCGCCATCGCGCATAATGAGTTTTTCGCTTTTCTTTGTGAAAATTCTAGGGTGGATTTGCACACGATTTGACTCTGGAATAAATATGCACGAAAATCGGTTTTAGTTTATTTAGAATTCGGAAAAATATCTTTTTCATTTCTACTTGTTTATTTGTAGAAAATTCGTTCAAGTTATTTTACGGTGTTCAGCTTTTGTGGGTGAAACCCTGCACTGAGCCGCTTTAAATTGTGGTTCAGTTTTTCTAGTGGTTTTGTGGTGGTTGCGAGCCGACGGCACGTGCCGTCAATAAGGAAATAAATCGCATAAACTGTTTAAACCGCTTACACGTCATAAGTAAAAGTGCCAATTGAACTGCTGCCGCTGCCGCTGCTGCTGCTGCTGTTGTTGTTGTTGTTGTTGTTGTTGTTGATAATGCTGGCAGCGTGCCCCGAGTTGCTTGCAGCAGATAAGGTTAGTGCCTGGCTACACTTCTCTGGTTATTGGCATCCAAGCACATTCAATGTGTGTGTAGCCCATAATCAATTTCTGGCATTGGTAGTCTGAGCATATCTTAAAGCGTTAAGCATCCCGCTATTGCCAATAAAAGTATCGGGTTTCGTTTTGCTTCGCACTGATAAAAAAAATGCTTACAGGATTCACAAACACATTCAAAAGGTTTAATTTAAGGTTTAATATTTTTGTTTGAATACAGCCACAAATAAATGCAAATATTTTCAAGATTTGATGTGAATTGAAAATGTGAATCCAATAACAAAGTTGGCCCTTTATTATATCATTCTATCAACCCTGTCATTTGCAAATTCCGTTTGTCTGTAACATATTCAGCCAACAGGAAATTGTTCGCATTTCTAGGAATTCCGCATTTTATTTCCATCTCCATTTCATTCAAGCTAATTAATACGAGTAAATTTCCACATAAGAAAACTTTAAGAGACCAACAAAAAGTTGATCCTTTTCAGCCTTGGCTTGGTCTTACCACTTATCGCAAGTTTTACGAATGCAACGAACAAACAAATTATAATTCAATTGTGCTTAATTGAGTAGTGCGACCAGTCCGAAGGAACCACAAAAACCACTCGGCCACAACCACCAACCACCACCCACCAACCACCATCCACCTACCACCACCCACCAACCCATCTACAAATATTTTCGCATTTTATTTTGTGATTATGTGTTCACATAATGCTTGGGCCACTTTCTGTGGCCGGAGAAGTCATAAAATTAAATTAATTTAATTGTAATTTAATTTTACATTTTTGTGTGGGTGGTTTTGGGGGGACCTGGGGGGCATCCTGACCATTTTTGCATCACATGTTTGGCCTAATTATGAGTCAGCTTTCCCACCACACCAGAGAGATTTTCCGCTGCTGTTTGTACTTGTTCGTAAAAAATATTTTTTTAATTATGCCTATGTGTGTGTCAGTGTGTGTGTTGGTTCTTTCGCTTGGCTGCAAGCTGCTGCTCCAGTCAACTCCCCCCTTACCCCGCTCACCTTCCTTTTTTGCCAACTGTTTCCCTTCGCTGCTTGTGGTCTGTGCCCGTGCTAAATGCGCATATGGTGCAAAATGAATTTTTGCACCAAAAAAAAAATAAAAGAAAAACAACACCAATTTACACACACACACACACACACACACATACACACACTCGTGCTGCTGCTGAAATAATAATATGTCATGTGTGCACTTTTGAACCTACAACAACAACTCGCTGGCAATTGTTGTTGCTGTAGCTTTAGCGGCTGCTGCATTAATTTTGCTCAACCATTTATACCCTGTACTGAATATGTGGGCATGTATGGGTAAAGAGGGTGCCTTTGTAACAGCAAATATAAAAATTATACAATTATCATAATCGATTAGACTGTAGGCAATTATTTTTAACTTTCTACACACTGCATACTAATTAGTCGTGCTCAGCTCACATTTAGGCCATTTTTGTGCCAACACTCGATGCCTGTTTGGTCGCAAATTAAAGCCAGAATCCTGGAAAATATTGCCTACTTTTATGGGATGAGACCCGGGCTGCTTTACAATTTATGCGCTCGGAAAGGCAATGAGCATAAACTATAGACGCTCTCGGCGTGTTAATATAATTATGATAAAATGCGTCACCGCAACGAGTTGAGTGGCCAAAAGCCAAATTGTTAGCTAACGTTTCCTCTCGTCGTCGTTGTCGTTGTTGTCGTTGTTACCTCGTCTCGCCCAGCCGCGCCCCCAATTGCGTTTGGGCTATGCCGCCTCTTGTTGGCCAATTTGTTGGCAGAAACACGCAGCAACACTTGAGTACACGCGTAGAAAACAATAAATTTATAAACGCTTTGCCTGCGAGTTGCTGCCAACAATAATGGCACAAAATGTTGTTCCCGGACGCTGAGAACGTTGCGGGTGTGTGTGTTGGGGGATGCCTGAAGCAGGATTCTGACAAATGCGCGTGGCAGCAAAGGGGGCAGTCTAGAGTGTCAGAGAGAAGGAGTAGGAGAATGGCGGTGGGGGAGGGGGGGGGGGCAGAGTGAGAAGGAGTGTTAAGAGCGTACGTGCGTGGCAAAGCAGCTTGCAAAGAATTTCCTACGCTCTGCTCAACATTGCGTATGAGTTATAAATGTATTGTTCAGCCCCATTGTTGGTGGGGTAGCAAAGCTAACTGCTTCTGGAAAAACCATTGTTTTTCAATCCATAACTAGTTTGTAATTAAAGCTAACTCAGAAAAGTTAAATTGAGTCTAAAACGTTGCTAAACTAAACTAAACAAAAAGAGTATGCGAACAGCCACAACTGAACACCATTTTCAAAAATAATACACTGCAAAATGGTTAACAAAATGGTGTCACAGAATACGCAGGATGTGTCTGTGTGGTGTGTGTGTGTGTGGTGTGTGTGTGTCAGTGTGTGTGCAAAGGAAGCGAGGCGTGTGTGCCTATGTGTGTGTACGTGTGGTTGCCATTGTCAAACAATGAAACTTTATTTGGTGATCTCGTTTTTTATTTAAGTGTGTGTGTGTGTGTGAGAGTTTTTGTCCTTTTATTGTTGTTATTGTATTTTCATTGTTTGTTATTTACTTTGGCACTTTGGCATTGTCACATTTTTAGTTTAGCCGTCGTTATTTATGGGCTAAAACGCCTCGTGCCGTCGCACGTTTCAAATAAATTGATTAAATTTCATGACAATTCATCATGCCACAAAAGCCAAAAGCATCCACAACAACAACAAGAACAACAACAATAAACAACCAAGAACAACCAACAACAACCACAACTTGTGAGCTGTTTCAAGTGGTTTTTGAGCACAACAACTTTACTCATAAAACATGAGGAAAACTTTCGGCAATATTTCTGTCTTTTTCTACTCCTTCTTCGGTGGCCTTCATTTCTCTCTTTCTCTCTATCTAAATGGCTAAGTGCGACAACTGCTGTGTCATTTGGCAAGTTTTATTCCTGTTGTGGGCTCCTTGATATGATTATTAATATGAATGCACAGAACTCATAAAGAGCCGTTCGCAAACAACTCATCAGACTCAGAAAAACCGCAGATGATTTTTGTACGCTAATTAACAGCGCCCAACTTTAAGTTTTCCACAGCAACAACAAAAACAACAAAAACAACATTAGATCAAACATAATGAATGAATAAGCGAAGCGCTTTTTAATTGAATTTTCTTTTTGCGCTTTTCAGTCTCATTAACATTTGTCTTTTCACTTTTTTGATGGGGGGTGTTGGCTTCGAGGCAGCAGCAATAAGAAAAACCATATGCCAAAGGATTCTGTAATCAAATTAAAATCCCACTCAAGGCACACTTTTTGTTTTAAGTACATGAATAATTAAATAAATACAAATATTTATTATATATATATGTATTTGTGCAAATACTCAGTGCAGAAATACGAGAGGCGATTTAATTAAATTCTACTCTGTTTTTGGATGTTGGATTGCTCGCTTAGCAAGTGAACTGTGAGCGGTGAAAAGCAAAAGGAAAAGCGACTACAAAAAAATCTAGAATTCAATTTCTCTGTCAATAGAGCAGACGGGGAAGTCAAAATAAGTTAGAAATTTACGGTCAGTGGCAGCTTGACTGAAAGATACCCTTTAGGTATTAAACCGTGAATGAAAACATAAATAAACAATTGCTGTCCTGAACTGTATTTAAGACTGACCTAATTTAACTACTTTTCCGGCTATTTGATTAAAAGATTTTCTTTTCCCCATACTTCTGCATACCCTCTGTAAACATTCTTTAAAAAAAAGAGGCCAAATCAAATTTGTGGCTTAAACTTTTATATATTTTGTTGTTGATGTTTTAAACTTTGCGGCTTTGTTGGCTCTGTTTGCAGAAGGCAAGTAGATTAAAAAGTCCAGCTGTCAAATTTGAATGCCTTTTTCGTGCTGGTTTTCATGGATTGACCACAAATAAAGTCAATTATTGTTATTTAAAAAAAAAACTAACTCAATTAACATGTGCGGTCGCAGAGCGTTTGTACTGTAGAGGTAAAAATATAAATATTTAAAACTGAATATTTTTTGGCAATGAAATATGACCACAATTATCAACAAAATAAGTAAGTTTAGCTAGTAAAATTATTATTTTATTTAAAATGTTAAATGCAGAGAAACATATTGAATGAATCTTGCACAAAATACCAAGATCTGCAAAGCTAATCTCGACTGCGGCTTACCACATCCTGCGAGTCTTTCATTGGGAAAATTATTTACTGGAACTTTTGTATGACACTCGAAATACCAGAGTTGCCAGTCTTCGTCCTTATTTTACTTAATTTTTTTTTTTTTTTCGCTATCTGTTGAAAGTTGGTTTCGCTTTTGCACTTCGCTCTTTGAAGAGTCTTGGACCCAAAAGGAAAAATATTTTGAACGCATTTTTGCTTTTATTTTACTGTTAATTTGATTCCATGTTTGTTGTTGTTTTTTTTTTTTTGGGTTTCTTGTTGCTGTTGTTTGTGGTGTGAGTTGGGTCAAGTCTTTTGGAATTCGTGCTTTTTTGTTAAGGACTTTTCATGTGGATAATTAAACAAACTGCCAACGCAAAAAGGCGGAATTTTTAAATAACGAAAAGTGCGCAGAATTTTCCCAGTTTTTTTTCCATTATATTATATTAAATAAGTGTAATACGGAAGGTAATTACTATTGCTTTGGGCGAGAGTTAGACCCAAATAGTGAGGTTAGTTTTTTTGAACTGATGCTTAAAGCAGCAAGGACCTTAACAAAATTTTTGGCAGCTGCACATCCGTTTGCGCAGGATATGGACTGGCTGCAATCGACAGAATGTGCTTCAATGGTTTTCTAATGGACTCCATCCGCTGTTTAATGCAGTAAAGAGAGTTACACCCACACACACGCACACACACCGCACTTAGCCCCACACACACACACAAATATATATATAGCATAAAGTGAAGCAGAGCAGCATCCTGCACGGATAATGCTCGTGCAGCGAGATTTTAAGTCTGGAAAAGGCGTACACATTGGCAGCTTGTAAAGATTAATGATTGGCAAAGCCGGTGTTGGCCCCATGACCAAACCGGACCACACCACACCACACCACACCAGACCAGACCAGATGCAATAATATGCGATTTTCTGCCCAGGGTATCTATAAAAATCGCTTGAGTGCGGCTTCTGCTGCTGCTGCTGCTGCGGTTGCTGCAACTGACAGAGCAATTGCTGCAGGACAACATACGACAGCTCGTCCTTAGAGAAGCTCAAGTGTTCTGGAGCCACCTAAACACTTGGAATGCATGAACTTATTCAATAAAATAAAAATTGAATAGCTCTTTTTATTTAAGCTCTTGAGTGACCATGACTCGCAGGAATATCCCACAAGCACCCAATAGCTGCTTATGGAAAGGATACACTGTACATGGCACATGATTATTATAAGGAATCGGCAACGGTTGACACATATCCCAAATCCAATTAAAATAAAGCGAACAGTTCATAAATGTGTTCATATGTGAAAGGTTGCCTTGTGGAACGGACTATTCAAAAGTTGATGGCTTCATAGGTCTAATAATATGTATTGGTTTTTTACGAGGATAAAGCAATCGAATGTGACAAGTGGATACAGCCAGCGATAGTTTGCCATAATCTCAGATGTTTCTCTTATTTCTCGTTTGTTTATTCCCATAATAAATTATTGTGGGTTGCCAATTATTTTTCTTTAAATTGCAGTTGGCCAGTTTTAAGCGGTGCACTCGAATCGTTTTCAATTTATAAACGTTAAGCTTTTAATAATCATTAAAATGATGTTGTGCCTGAATTTTGACCCGGTTGTACAAGTGCATCAAAGTCAACAGCAGCCACAGCTGCAACTGCTGTGTGTGGCAGTGCCACAGTGGCTCAGAGCCGCAATCCACTGATGATGCACTGCAGCTGAGCTGTAGCAGCTGCTGCATTTAGCATTGTGAACTTCCTCTCATTGCTGCAAATTGCGCTCCATATCCACATATATGGTTATATATGTATATGTGTGTGTGTGTGTGTATGTGTGTACGGGAGACATGACGCAGCCCAAGTGTAAACTACAAACTGCGAGTGCTCCATGCTGCATATGCTTTGGTAATTGCCGCCGTGCCGCTGATTACACTTCAACAGCCCGCCACACACAGACGCAGATGAACGACCAGCAGAACTTGTGCCGCCTTCAAAGCTCCACACTCCCCCCTCTCCCCATGTTTACACACACCCTCACACACTCACACACACGGAGAACACACATCTCAGTCCAGCTGCAGCCTTATATTCGGTTTAAGCATTAGAGCCGACTTTACTCCAGCTTCGGCACTCGGCAATCGGGCAATGGGACCGCTGGGCTTTTAACTGTGCTAGATTCAGCAAAGACCCACACATATGAACACACACTCACACATACACACACACACACACATGCATACTTGGACGTGTTGTATCCAACCAACCGACAAAATTGGCGAAATGAATTATGAATGAATCTTTGAGTGATATTGAGCAAAATTGATAAGGTCATAAATAAATATAAATGAATTGGAAATAATACAATTATTGATTTGCTTCATAAATAACGTTATTCGCAATATTAAGTTACTTAAAGTTACTATGAATTGTGTTCAATCTTACAATGTTAAGATACCTAAGGAGGCTTCTTATCGCGAAGATATGTAAAGACGTGAAAAGACACGTACGCGGCACCCATTGTGACCGTAATAAAACCATCCGCGATAAGAGTTCTCCGAACTGATAGGATAATGAGTCTAGACGCATTTGCAGAAGTAAATATGTAACTAGATAATTTCCTAAGTAGGATAAGAATAGTTGTATCTATCTGTAAGATAATTTAGAAGTTTTCAATAAACCTGCCGAAGCAATTCGGCAGCAGTCTATGTTCGAACCTTTAACCACGTCGTCGTGTTATTATTTTGATCCTGCGATACACCGCTTGCCTTTATATATATTGTGCTTCTCGAGTTAAATATTGGTGACCCCTAGATTTGATCACGTGAAAAAGTGAAAAATTAATAAATAAATATAAAAATTTGTTTAATTAATAAACAAAAGTAAATTCGCGAAGTGAAAATAATAAAAAGTTTTGTAATAAACAAAATATTTAAAAATAATATCATGGCACAGGAGCTGGTTAAATCACAGGAGGTTTTGGGAGAATCCCTGGTAAATCTTTATAATAAGGCGACGGCAAAGGCATCGACGGCCAGTCACGAGGAAATTCTGGAGTGGAAGAAGACAGCTGAAGGCATCGCTGAGGTATTTGAAGCTAACGATAAAAAATTGATAGCTCATTTACCTAGCATGGAAAACAGCTCGTATTTTAAAACAAAATACGCAGATAAGGTAAGAGAGTGCTTTAAGAAAACCGAAACACTGCTTAGCCTTATAAACTCAGGAACCAATCCTCAGGGGGCTATCAAAAAGATAGCACCTCCAGTGCCAGACCACTCCCATAAAACAGAAAATAGCAAAGGGAAAATAGGACTTTCGGTTAGCCGAAAATTTCGCTTTATATTAAGCGAGTATGAAGGAGTTTTAAATAGATTTAAAACAGGTAATGAGCCCATGTCCGAAGTCCGTCTAATAAAAAACAAAGCTCAAGAAGTTTTCTTCGAGTACCTCGAATATAATGAAGACGACGAGCTGACAGATATGTTCTATACACTTAATGAAATGTATGATGAACTAGCTTCCACGTCAAGAAGCGAAAATCTGCCTTTTGTGCTTCCCAAAATAGACATTCCGTCGTTTTCAGGGAAATACGAAGAATGGAAAACTTTCAAGGAGCTATTTCATCAATTGATTGGCTCTGCGAGAATTCCAGACGCACAAAAAATGTGCGTACTAAAAACAAAAATTGAAGGGGACGCAGCAGCTACCATAGCAAGTCTGGCGCCAACAGAGGCGAATTATAAACTTGCATGGTTGCTGCTGGATTCAAAATTCTCAAATCAAAGAGCAGTTTTCGAAATTCACTTAAAAAATTTAATTGATGTTCCGATTGCAAGCGAAACCGCTTTAAGTGTAAAAACTCTTTTAGATACGGTGCAAGAAAACTTGCAAGCAATAAATGCAATGGACTTGACTGCCGATGCAATTGTAAAAGGCCTAATTAATTTCATTTTAGTCAGAAAACTAAATATGAATTTAAGGTCAAAATATGAGAAATCTCTGCTTAACCCTAAAAAAATGCAAGATACCGAGCCCCTTATCAAATTTCTCGAGCATGAGCGATACGCTTTGGAAGCAAGCCAAGAGCCTTCGCTAAAATGCAATGAAAGAACATTTGAGAAGAAAAAATGTCTAATGGGTTGCACGATATTTCACACTTTATATAAGTGCTATAAATTCAAAATGCTGAATAATCAGGAAAGATGGGACCTGATTCGTGCAAACAATGTATGTGGAAAATGTCTCATAGGGGGGCATTTATTCACAAATTGCAAAAAAACTTGCTCGAATTGCGGTAAAAATCACCATCTACTGTTGCATAAAGAAGATGCAAAAGTTATAAATAAAAGTGCTACCGCCAAAAAGCAGGAAAAGGGTGAAAATAAATATGTTCTTCTTGCCACAGCTATGGTTCAAGTTCAAGATAGAAAGGGAATTTGGCATGATTGCAGAGTGTTACTTGACAGCGGTTCGCAAGTTAATTTTTTGACCAAAGACATGAAAAACAAACTTGGGCTAAAAGGAAAAAAAATTCAAACAACTATCGAAGGTATGTCAGGTAAAACCGCACAGGTAGATGAGATGATACCAATTAGTCTCAAATCTAAAACAACAACTTATAAAACAAATATTGAAGTGTTGGTAATAAAAAAAATTGTATCGGAATTACCGACACAAAAAATAGATATTGGAAATTCGGTTACAAAATTACAGTTAGCTGATCCCCAGTTTAACATCCCAAAAGGCATTGATATGCTTTTGGGAATGGAAATATTTTATGACATTCATATTGAAGGCACTGCTAGTTTAAACGAAGGTCAAATTAGATTACAAAATTCATTATTTGGATGGATTGCTAACGGAAAAACAATCTTAAGACATACACCTAAAATTTGTGCTACAGTTACATCGGTATCCGATGGATTAGATGCACAAATTAAAAGGTTCTGGGAATTGGAGGAAATAAATACTGATCGCCCAAAACATACAAAAGAGGAGCGAGCATGCGAACATATTTTCAAAAGAAAATTATCTAAGAATGTAGATGGAAAATATATAGTTTCATTACCATTCAAGGATACCCCATCTAAATTGGGTGGGTCTGAAATGCAAGCTAAGCGAAGGTATATGGCATTAGAGCAAAAATTAAATAGAAATCCAACTCTTAAAGGTCAATATTCGGAATTTATGAGGGAATATTTACAACTAGGACATATGAAAAATGTTCCCAATCCTGAACGGCTTAAAAATAAATATTATTTACCGCACCATTGCGTTGTTAGGCCTGAGAGTACAACAACAAAGGTGAGAGTGGTGTTTGATGCTTCCTGTAAGACATCCACCAACTTATCACTTAATGATATGTTACACACTGGGCCAAGGTTACAAGAGGATCTTTTCAATATCCTACTTAGATTCCGAAAGCATAGATATGCCATTTCAGCGGATATTGAAAAGATGTACAGGCAAATTTGGGTAAATAAAGAGCATCAAAATTATCAATTGATTTTATGGCGATGGGATCCTCGGGAGGAGTTAAAAACTTATGCACTTAAGACAGTGACATACGGCACTGCTCCTGCTCCATATTTAGCAGTTAAATGCCTTCAAGTCGCAGCTGAAGAAATAAAAGAAAAATTGCCAACAGTAGCAGAAGTAATAAAAAATGATTTCTATATGGATGATCTGATGACAGGCGCAGACTCTATTAAAAATTCTCTAATTTTAAAAGACCACCTATCTAAAGCCCTAAAAGAAAGAGGGTTTCATTTAAGAAAATGGTGTTCAAATGCTTCACAAATTCTCAAATCTATTCCCAAAGCCGATAGAGGCATGTGCTTAGAATTTGAAAGAAATCAAGCAGACACAATTAAAGCGTTAGGGGTATCCTGGGTGCCAGAAACAGATAATTTTTCAATTAAATGTAATTGGGAATGCAACCATAGTGCTACAAAAAGAAATATTTTATCAGATATATCAAAATTATTCGATCCTTTAGGTCTGGTCAATCCAGTAACAGTTACTACAAAAGTAAGTATGCAGGAACTTTGGAAATCAAAAATTGATTGGGATGAGGAAGTAGTTGGAGAATTGGTACACAAATGGAATAGAATAAAACATGAGTTACCACTGCTAAATAAAATTAAGATACCAAGAAGGTTGATAGGCAATGATGCAAGCAAAATAGAGCTCCATGGGTTCAGTGATGCATCGATTAAAGCTTATGGGGCAGTGGTTTACATTAAGACCATTAGCATTCATGGAGAAATCTTCATAAATATTGCAGCATCAAAATCAAGAGTAGCTCCAACAAAAATTGTATCTCTCCCAAGATTAGAACTATGCGCCGCAGTATTACTGGCTGAATTAGCAAACAAAGTGATAGATAGTATGAAAATTAAAATTGATGAAATTTATTTACACTCAGATTCTAAAATCGTACTTTGTTGGCTTAAGCTTGATCCAGCAACTCTCAAAACCTTTGTTTCGCACAGAGTTAATGCGATTCAAATTAACCCAAATGCGATAAATTGGAAGTACGTAGAGTCAAAAGAAAATCCTGCAGACATAATATCTAGAGGAGTATATCCTAAAGATCTAGTAGGAAATAATATGTGGTTTGAAGGACCCACATTTTTAAAAAATATTACCTATACGCCTACTGATCAAGAAATTCAAGTAGACGAGATCCCAGAGGTAAAAAATAGTGTGAAAGTATTAATAGTTAAAAGCGAGTCAATGTTAAGAAACATAAATACAAAAAACAATTTTAAATTTTTGCAGAATGTAATAGCTAATGTTCTGCTTTTCATTGCCAAGTGTAGAAAAGAATACAATAAAAATATTATTGACTATAGAAAAAGCGCTTTGCAACTCATTGTGAGCATTATCCAAAAAGGTAATTTTAGTGACGAATATAAATTCCTAAAAAAGGGAATAGACTTGCCAGGAAAATCGACTATAAAATCACTTTCACCTTTTATAGATCAAGATGGGGTAATACGAGTCGGTGGTAGAATTCAAAATTCCAATCTATGCTTCGAAGCCAAGCACCCTATTTTGTTACCATATGGAGATAAATGGGTACATCTTTTAACGGAGTACCTGCATAAAAAACATTTGCACGTAGGTCCTCAAGGATTGTTAGCTATAATGCGACAACAATTTTGGCCAGTTAGAGGGAAACAATTAACATCTCAGGTAGTGAAACAGTGTTACAGATGCTTTAGGGCACAACCCAGACCGATTCATCAACTAATGGGAAATTTACCAAAAGATCGGGTTATACGTACTAGACCTTTCTTGAATATAGGTATAGATTTCTTGGGGCCTATAATGATTCACCATAAGATTAGGGGCAAGAGAATTGACAAATCATATGTTTGCGTATTCGTTTGCTTTGCTACGAAGGCAGCTCATTTAGAGGTAGTATTCCGATATGACGTCGGCTGCATTTATAGGGGCATTAAAACGTTTCATAGGTCGACGTAGCTGCCCAGAGAAAATTTATAGTGACAATGGCACAAATTTCATTGGCGCAGCCAATGCCTTAAAGGAAGTTTATGAACTATTCCAAACAAAAGAAAACCAAGCGAAAATTAATGAATTCTGTGCAGAACAGCAGATTGAGTGGGTAAATATTCCTGCAAGGGCACCTCACATTGGAGGTCTTTGGGAAGCATGCGTCAAATCGGTGAAAAAGCATTTTGATAGAGTAACGGAAGGAATAATGACTTATGAAGAATTAGCTACACTAATGACACAAATAGAAGCAATTTTAAACTCAAGACCATTAACTCCATTGTCCGAAAATCCAAACGATTTTCAAGTACTTACTCCAGCACATTTTCTACTCGGAGAGGCTTGGACGACGCTTTTAGATTCAAAAAATAATAGATCTTACAAGGGACTGCGTGATCATTGGAAAGCGGTACAGTCCAATTGTGAGGAATTTTGGAAACGTTGGTCTCTGGAGTACTTGTCCGAATTACAAAAAAGATACAAATGGAATAATATAAAAGAAAACCTAAAGCCTGGTACGTTGATATTAATAAAAGAAGAAAATCTTGCCCAAGCCACGTGGAAAAGGGGCAGGGTGACAAAGCCTATTATAGGAAAAGATGGGCTTTGCAGAATGATAGAGGTAAGGACCAGCAATGGAGTGTCGCTAAGATCGACACACAATGTTTGTCCTTTTCCTATCGAGGAGGAAAATCAATTAACAAATAATGTATGTGCCAATGCAGCGCAAGTTCAAAATAAAAATGAAAAATGTATACACCGTACTACACAAAATCCCTACAGTACATATGAGCCACAAATAAGAAAAAATTTTAAGAACAAAAATATGTTTATATATATATTAACTTATCTTAGTATTTTTAATAATGTAATGGCTCAAAAAGTAGAGCCTATCAACAATAACGCAGGAATATTCTTCGAAAACGAAGGTATTGTAGGACTGACAAGATCAGCATTTAATATAATTATTCACGTGGATCTGGATGACTATTGGGCTTTCAAATACCGCGTCGAATCATCGTGGTCAATAGTGCACGACATCAAAAAGAAACCGAATGATATGAGTACTAAATCTATGTTGACGCTACTTGCAAGTAAGTTAGAAAGAATTCGTCATAATGACAATATAATAGTTCAAAACCAGATAAGAAAGAAACTACGCAAGCCAAGAGCTCCGTTGGCCTTTATGGGTAGTGTGTATAATTCAGTATTTGGGTTAATGGACGAAGAACAAGCCGATGACCTACTAAGAAAGATTAAGCAAAGCAGGAGCAACGAAGATTATTTACTCGACCTGGTACGAAATCAATCTTCAATCCAAGATGCCACAGCCAACATGATGAAAAAGCAAAATGACGTCATCTGGAAGAATTTTCAAACCATCAACCAAACAATGTATACATTGGCTGATAGTTTAGACAAACAAATAAGGTTTGATGGGTTTCTCGCCGCCATCGAAGCACTATCCATGGGGATGGACGCCTTTGAGCATCTTCAGCATGATATCATCTCCGTTATCTTGAACACGAACGGTAATTTTTTGGAAACTCTGATGCCGATCGCCGAATTCCAGCAGAAGATTCAGCAAATTGCTCTATATATGCCGGAAGGAGTCCAACTACCAAGCATGGACCCAATTGAAATTCAAAAAATTGCGACAATAACGTCTCGAACAATGAGCTCCGC
Organism: Drosophila kambysellisi; assembly: GCA_035042185.1. NCBI lineage: Eukaryota > Metazoa > Arthropoda > Insecta > Diptera > Drosophilidae > Drosophila > Drosophila kambysellisi. The sequence continues at coordinate 10,880,131 of JAWNLS010001251.1, forward strand.
AATTTTGTTTAATATCAAAATTCCATTGATAAATAACAAAAAACTAAGAGCTTATAAAATCTACCCACTTCCGATTATGCACACCAATCGTTTTGTGAGCATTAAGTCGGAATATAAGCATATTCTAATGGATGACGAACGAACAGTACACTACGGCATCAGCATGACGACCGGATTACTACTCTTTGGAATCGCCGCGGTTGTCTTCATTTTGTTCAAACGAGTCTGTCAGCTACCTGCCCAATTTCTGCCTGCAACGATAGCTTTACCACACATAAGATAAGAATATCTATGTTCGTATTCGAATCTAAATATTATACTTAAAAAAAAAAAAAAATTTTATATTGATATACTTGGGCTCATATGTATAAGCTGCTAATTTTAAAATATAATTCAATGGCCAAAAAAGACCAGGAGGTAAAATCTTCCAACTTAATTCAAATTAATATGTACAACAATGAAAACAAAAGGTTGTATTCTTTAAGTAAAGCAAAATGTTTTTTTGAAAGGCCATCCTTTCAACAGGGGCCAGGGTACATAATCTTTATAATTAATTATTTCAATTATTAAATAAGACCATTTAATAAGATATATATATTATATACATGTATAACCATCCTTAAAAGGCAAGCCTTTTAACAGGGGCCAGGATGTTCAATCTTACAATGTTAAGATACCTAAGGAGGCTTCTTATCGCGAAGATATGTAAAGACGTGAAAAGACACGTACGCGGCACCCATTGTGACCGTAATAAAACCATCCGCGATAAGAGTTCTCCGAACTGATAGGATAATGAGTCTAGACGCATTTGCAGAAGTAAATATGTAACTAGATAATTTCCTAAGTAGGATAAGAATAGTTGTATCTATCTGTAAGATAATTTAGAAGTTTTCAATAAACCTGCCGAAGCAATTCGGCAGCAGTCTATGTTCGAACCTTTAACCACGTCGTCGTGTTATTATTTTGATCCTGCGATACACCGCTTGCCTTTATATATATTGTGCTTCTCGAGTTAAATAAATTGTCAAAAAGCATCATGTAAATTTGATTAATCAATGATGATTTGACTCAATCAATTTTTGATGGGGACACTGCAAGCGGTCTGTGTTAAAATATCAAAGAAAAAACCAGGTATCACAATGTATTTTTGACCATGTTAACTTAAAACTAAATAAATAACAACAATTTAAAATCAACAAAGGTGCATTGGTCCAATTCCTGCTTCAAAACTTTTGTTTATTTACATTGTTAATTGATGAATCGAATAAATGAATAACACAAATTTCGGCCATCGATCCCAAAGTACAGTAAAGCATACAATTGAAAGAAGAATGCAGGTAAAGACTAACAATATAAATAATATAAACACTGACCAGAAAAGACTTACAACATAAATAATATAAACACTGATCAGATAAACAGTTTACGTATATATCAAAGATACTGTAAACATTGTTTATAGATTTGGCGAATGCCTCAAAATTCTTGTAAACATTTTATTTTTGTCGCCTGCATTTCGCTTTTGCAGATGCATTCCATAAATTTCAGTGAGTTTCTCTATTCGAGTTTCGAGTGTTTTCGGCGCTGACTCTTCCTCTATAAAGTATTGCCCTGTCTTTTTACCCGGATTCTCCCTTTGCTTCGTTGCTCCTCCGTATTTGAATATTTAATTTTTTACCGTGCAGCGAACATTTCGCTCTTCTAAATTGACGCTAAAAGTTGTCGTTGGCTGCATTCGCTGGGTGTTTGGTTGTGTGTGTGTGTGTGGGTGTGTGTGTGTATTTTATTAAGCAAACAAAATGTTTTCTATGCTAAATGGACAGCTTTGTCAGTTCCTCGCTGATTGCGAGTTCAATGGACGACACCAGCTTTCAACAGAGTAAAAGAAACTAAAGAAGAAGAAACGTGCTTCAAATTAGCCTTTTTTTCTGATGTCGTCTTTGCCAATTTGTGCGTCGCATGCCATAATTAATATCATTTTTGGCACAAAGTGGGTGGGGCATGCCACGGCCCACACCCGCTGCCGGGAGCCACCCTCGCGGTTATCTACCAAAATGCGCCATTTTTCAACTGTCATTTGGGTTGGCTGACGTTCTTAATTAAATGAATTTCACTTTCATAAATTTCACTTTGACAGCGGCTAGCAAAAGGCGTCAACGGCATTTACCACGCCACAATTAAATGCCTTTAAATATTTAATTGAGATCATTCTCTTAAGTCGAAAAAGAATCCTGCTAAATACCCATTCTTCAGTTAGACATCAGCGGGAGTTCTGCTAATGCCAAATGTGAACTCTCTTGTTCTCTTACAATAAAATTTTGACACTCTATCCGAGCATTTATATACCCTATATATTCTACTCCCATACACTTAGTCATTTACTTCATTCAAGTTAAAAAATCTATATATTTTACTATAAAATTTACTATTTACAATGACCACCTTTGAATATTGATAATTTTATATTTTAATTACTTGAGAGCTATTTATTTTTGCCTCAACTTGTCTATTCTGTACTATTCATATTTTTAGTATATAAACTTTGTATTTTATTTACTGGAGCACCACTTGACTATGCTTTCTTTAACTTTAACCTTGATCTATCGTTTTAAACTTGGCTAATATAGTTTCTTTTTTTTTGTACTTGAACGCACTTGAAACATTTTTTATGCGAAATTCCATTATACCTTTGACATTTAGCTGTCGAGTTAGCGACCTAGTTTGTTACACTGCGAAAATATCTGCAAACTTTTTTTTGTTTTCCAGTAAAAAAGTAGGATAAAAGAAACGAGTACGCGACAAACTGCATCGCATTATTGCCATTTGGTTGTTGTTGTTGTTGTTGGTGTTCAAAGCGCGTTACGTGCAATGTCACCCACGCATATACACACACACATACATATATACACAAAATATATACCAACACACACACACATACTTACTTCCGCTCCGGTTGCATTGTTCATTTAAATTCTAATTTGTATTTGGCACACTCGAAAATGAGAATCGAGAACAGCAGAACTTGGGGACATGGTGAGCATGCTTCCTGCCAGCAGACTTTTTGGACAGGTGTAGTATTAGGGTTACCTTCAGCACCCACCCCCCCATCTCCACAACTAGCCACGTGCCCAATAATGTCCTTGAAAGTTTTTGGGGGGTGCGCCAGCGATTTGTTATTGCTGCTTTAGTTAGGTGCTGCAATCTTAATCGCGTTTCTGGTGACGCTTTGGCCAAGAAGCCAAAAACTCGGCGACAGTCAATTGGTGCTTTTAATGACTCGAGCTGAAATGGAGAAGTTCTCAACAGCCGGCAAGGCCGCAGGACACTAAGTAGAGTGTGATTATTGCATTACTTAAGAAATGATTAGCAATCATTTAGTTTCAGTTAACAAGAATCGCTTTCAACGAAACTTTTGCATAACAAGCAGAGGCAAGTTTATTGCTTCAAATCAAGGCAACCGCAGATTGGCAATTAATCGATGCCAAATATGCAAGAAGGATACAAAAAACATTCATTCCGGTTTCGGCTTGTTACGAATAAATTTATTTTCCTTATCCGCTTATTGTGAATTTTTTAGCCGTTTAAATTTGTTTTTTCCTGTTACACTTCTACTCTTTGGTAAATCCACTAAGGGAATCGATTAAATGTTAACTTATTTGAATTTTAAAAAGGAATAAATCACAATCAATAAATTTCTTTCAAAATCACGCTTTCTTTACTTTTATATACATATATAGATATATAGCATATGATCATATGAATTGTTACTTTATTTTTTTTTATTTAGTACGTGATAAAATCACTTTTTCCTTATAACACATTGCATTTAATAATTACCACAATTTTTATTGAAGGCCCGCCTTCTGTTATTTATAAGCACAAAAAGCTTAAATAAGCCAATGCCATATAATTGTTGGTTAATAATCTCATTATATTCTTAAACTATATAAACAGTTCGTGTCGTGTTTTGCAATCAGTTCGAGCTGTGGAAACTACAACGACTACATCAAAAATGAGATTCCTGTTGATCTTAGCCTTTTTGTCGCTCTACGTGGCAAACACTCGAACCCAGCTACTTTGCTTAGGACGTCCAGCTGTGCAGAACTGCACAGGCGCCATGGATTCTGGAAACTCTCAGGGGCTTACCTGTGTGCTTAGAGCCATGAACCAAATGTGGTATTACGATCAATCTTCAAACAATTGTACGAGTATGAGGTACCTTGGCTGTGGTGGCAACAACAATCGCTACTGCACCCAAGCCGATTGTATAGCTAGATGCAGGCGATAAATTCCAAATAAATATCATAAATGAATATCATTCATTTATTGAAAATATTCGTTTTTATTGATTGGTTTTTTGTGGTTTTACGTGGCATATACTCAATCTCAGATTATATGCAGAGGACGTGCGCTGATACCGATTTGCGCTGGTCACACGGATTCTGGCGATAATCGCTGGAGTACTTGTCCAATTAGGGCCATGAAATGTGGTATTACGATTAACGTCAACAGATTACCTTACCTTGGCTGTGGTGGCAGTAAACAATCGACTTTGCAACCTTGCTGATTGTATAAATTGAGGGCGATACATTTAAAACATTTAAATAAATGCATCGCTTATGGATTAAAAATATATATTTACATGGAGGTCTTTTAAAGTGTTAAGTTTATTTTATTTTTATCTACCTCTCCTTTATAAATGTTTTGTGTAGTTTCAGCTGATCGATTTAAAACCACCGAATTTGTACTTAAAGTGTATTTTCATATTGAAGAAACTTCATAGATAGCATTCCCTGTATAATAGACACCTACTGTTTGGAATCCAACTCACTAGGTACCCATTTGCTATTCATTCAGTTTAAGTGTGCAAAGCCATTTAAAGAAAAGTTGACAATAAATTTAACAGATAAAATATATTTACATATATATATTTATTTTTTTTTGCACATGTTGAAACAGCTGTCGCATAATCAATTCAATTCATAACTGTGTGGATTCATATTTTCATTTTATATTTTGCCTATATAAGAACTTTATTTCATATTTGTGAATCAATTTAAGGTGTGAAACCTTCTATGAATACATTAAAAGTGAGATTCCTCTACGTGGCATGCACTAAATCCCAGAGGTTTCACGCAGGACGTCAATTGATGCAGACCTGCACTGGCGGCATTGATTCTGGGAATGAGCGATGAACTGCCTGTCGAAATAGAGCCAAGAACGAAATGTGGTAATTCGATCAAAGTTCTCGAGATTGTTTCAGAATGCGTTTCCTGTGGTGTCAACAGCAAATCTTTACTGCTCCCCAGACGATTGCATAGGTTGATGCAGACAATAATTTAAGATATATTTAAATAAATGCAACAATTATGGATTAAATATAGGAAGCCCAAAATGGAATATCATTCATTATTTAAAAAATGAATTTTTATTGATTTAACTCGTGATAAAATTACACTTATGTATTTCTTTAATGTAATTCTTATTTACCACATTGTTTTATTTTTATTTATTTTTTTTTAAAACAATCACTTGTTGAAACAGCTGTCACGTAATCAATGATTTATTATTGTAGCTGAATAGTTGCATTATATTCTTGGGCTATATAAGCACTTTCTGTGTCGTATGGCACTCAGTGCTGTGCAACTAGTTCTGCGACTACATTACAAATGAGATTTTGGTTGATCTTAGCGTTTTTGTCGCTATACGTGGCATCCACACAATCCCAGACATTTTGCGTGGGGCGTCCAATTATACAGAACTGCTCCGGCGGCAGGAATGTTGGAACTATTCGGGCGCTTGCCTGTCTGGTTAGAGCCATTAACGAAATGTGGTATTACGATCAACGTGCACGCGACTGTTTCAGAATGCGGTACCTCGGCTGTGGTGGCAACAACAATCGCTACTGCACCCAAGCAGATTGTATAGCTAGCTGCAGGCGGTAAATTGCAAATATTTAAATAAGTGCAACAATTATGGATTAAAAATATAAATATATTTTAGTTTTATTGGCAAATTTCCTTTTAAAATGATTTGCACTCAAATGTTGAGTTCTGCAAGTGCATTTCTTACAGAGTATTTTTGCTCACAAGCAGTACATACATAAATACACACATAGACAAATTAGAAGCCTCTGCCTCTTAAATTGTGGAATTTATTGCTATCGGAAATCGAAATGTATCGATAATTCAGAAACTGAGGCAGTTATCGATCAAATAAAGCAAACTTGAGTCGCTTGCTCTTATAGTCTCTGAGATCCGCATGTTCATACAGACGGACGGACGGACTCGGCTGTTGATCCTGATCAAGAATATATATACTTTATGGGGTCGGAGATGCTTCCTTCTGCCTATTACATACATTTGCACAAAACCATTATACTCTTTTTACCCATTTTCATAAAATTCAACTTTTGCCTTTCCTATTTAGCACAATGCTTTTTTTTTAACAGACACTTGTTGAAACAGCTGCCACAGAATCAATGCCTTATTGTTGCACGTCAATAGTTGCACTATATTCGTTGGCTATATAAGAACTTTCTGTCTTGTTTGGCAATCAGTTCTTTAGACAGTTCAGCAACTACATTACTTATGAGACTTAGGTTGATCTTAGCCTTTTTATCGCTGTTCGTGGCTTATACTCAATCCCAGAGAGATTGTGTTGGACGGCCGAGGATACAAATCTGCATTGATCGCATGAAATCTGGTCATAATCGGGGAAGAGTCTGTCGTAATATGGCCATGGACGAAATGTGGTATTTTGATATATGTTCGCGGAAGTGTCTAAAGATGCGTTACCTTGGCTGTGGTGGCAGCCACAATCGCTACTGCTCTTATGACGATTGTGTGGCCAGATGCTATCGATAAGTTACAATTATTTCAATGAATGCAACGAATATGGACTCAATATATATATAAATATATTCATTTCGAGCAAAAGCGAATATCATTCATTTAGCACGTGATAAAATTGCAATTTTGTTTAACTTAATGCATTTCATACTTGGCACAATGTTTGTTTTGTAAATAAGTTAATGTTTAAACAGCTGTCGAATAATCAATGCCTTATTATTGTAGGTTAATATTTTAATTTTATTATTGGGGCTTATAAGTGCTTTATGTCATGTTTGGAAATCAGTTCGAGCTGCGCACATTAAATATGAGATTCCTGCTGATCTTGGCCTGTTTGGCGCTGTGCGTGGCATTTGCCAATTGCCAGTCATTCTGCGCAGGACGTCCGATGATACTTGGCTGTAGGGGTCCCAAGGATTCTGGGCACAATCGCTGGGCCAATTGTCCTAGTAGGGCCATGAACGAAATGTGGTATTATAATCAGCAAACACGCAACTGCGAGCGAATGCGTTTCCTTGGCTGTGGTGGCAACAGCAATCGTTATTGCAACCGGGCCGATTGTTTAAACAAATGCAGGCGATAAACCCCTTTATTCAAATGCAATTATTATCGATTAATAATAAAAAACATGACGAGTGTTTAAATTGTTAGCCGAGTCGTATCTTTATTAACATTTCATTTGTTAATGCTTTAAGTTAAGAGTGGCTCAAATTAATTGCATTCCTTTGGCAACAAAGTTGAGCGGTTGCTGTTTTGCTTGCTGCATGTTGCTTGCCGCATGCTGCTCGCTGCATTAACTGTCGTCTACTGCTATATATTTGCTATTGCCATTCTGTTGGCCAGTTGTTGGGTCTTAATTCAGTTGTTGTCGCCGCTGCTTGTGGTACTTAATTAAAAACCGCATTTGTTGCATTTCTTTCTGTTTTCCGTTCCTATTGCCGGAGGAGCAGGCGGAGCAGGAGAAGTGCCCTTGTGGTTGTATCTGGAAATGTTTAAGCTTACAATGTCTTATGGCTGTCTTTTGTTCTGGCTTGTCACTGGAATTTATAGCAGGTTTAACCCAGTTTTATTTGCTTGGTTTTTTATTTTCTTCGTTTTTTTTTCTTAATTTTTATGTGGTCGCTTTTTGGGGTCAATTTCGAGTAATTTAAATTGGTTGTCAAATGCAATGAGTGAGTGCGATAAATGCCAATGACTCGGGAAATGTATGTGTTGTTTTTCTTACCATAATTAAACTGTATTTGCCACATAGCAAAACGCACTCAGAGACAATGATGAAGTCGTGTTGCGTGCAACCAGTACAATGACTTTTTTCCGCCCCCCCTTCAAATCAAAAATGAAATGAAAATTGAAAATGAAAATGGAATTGTTTAAGAAATTTTTTAAATTTTGCTTTTACTCATTGGCTTTTAAAAACTACGTTAACAACTAGGCAATTAAAACGCTTAGCTGACGCTTTGGCTATGCTTTGGTTACTGCTCCAACAAGTGCCTTTTCCCCCCGTCCCACAGTCCATCGACTATTTCTCTTCGTTGGGATTATCGGTAAACTTGATGGATCCACGCTGTCGCAGATTTGTCCGCGGTCTTTTGTACTCGTTGCGTGGTGGAGTTAGGGGCTGCTCAAAAGCCACAGCACTCGGTCCAATGGGACTGTTCAGATAGTCGCCACTCGGTTGCACCTCCGCTGGCCACTTGTCGCCCTCCATTGCCTCGACGAGTGCTGCCTCCATTTCGGCATCGTGCTCCTCCTGCTTCGTTTTACGCTGCTGCTCCTGAAGTCGCGCTCGCAGCGTGCTCAAAGCAAAGCTCACATTGGACTGGGGATTGCTTTCGGTGAGGATTTGCTCCTTGTGCTGATGATGCTTCGAACGCACTTTGTGGATGGCTTTTTGGTTGGCAGTCGCTTCCCTTTCGCGATACTTTTTAAGAAAAGCGGGTGGATAATTGGGCGCTTCGGTGGTGCTGGTGCTTGTGGTACTCATTATGATAACACCACGACTGCGGGGTCGAGGCATATGATTGCTGCTGCTGCTGCTGAGGCTACTGGGATTGCTGCCACTATTGCTGCTGTGATAGATGTGGGAGGGTACAAAGCCACCCTCCATCGGTGCTAAGGATTCTACTTCGGCGCTTGCCTCACCCGTGTGCTCTGTGACTTCGTATTGATGACCGCTTTGCTTAAACAGATCATTATCATCCTCAACCTGCTCGAAATCATCCTCTTCATCCTCCAAATCGGGCATGTGTCCCACCAACTTCTCCGGCTTGGGCAGCAGCTCGTGGCTTTTGTAACTGCCATAATCATTGTGTTTGACTTGATTGCTGGATGTGATCTGTGTGTGCAGTTGCGTTAAGGCCTGTGGACGAACGGTGACAAAGGAGGTGGGCTGCTCCCCGGATTTGTAGACGGGCTTCCAGCTCTGGTACTCCATTATCTTGCCAGAGACAATCTCATTGCTGTTGCTGGGACGCGTCTTTGGCTTAAAGAATTTGTTCATGAGTGCATCATCGCTGCTCATCGGCGCTCTGCCTTCCACAATTAGCTCCTGCTCCTTCTCCAGCTGTCGCATCCGATTCTCATATTGCAGTTTTGTCGGCTCTGTCACCACCGGCTTGGGCAGTGGCCTTATCAGTTTCACAACCTTCTTCCCTGAGCCGCGCATCTTGATGATCTTCATCGGTTTGTTCGTATGCGGATCTCTAATGATGTATTTCACGCGCGTCGTCTCCGTTGGCATAAAGTCCAACATGGTTTTGGCATAGCCCACTGTGCTGGGCATGAAATCTGAAAACATGCTCTTCATGGCTCGGGCTCCATTGAACATGCGCCCCATAATGCCGCCCATTACAGTATTGTCCATTTGCTGCCACATGAAACGGCGTTGGATTCTAACAAATAAAATGGAGGGAAAATTTTATGTTTTAAACAAAGGATAATTTCCCGTTGCATTTCTCACAAATCAATCAAATTAGTTTTCCTATAGTTAAAGATTAACGGTACTATAAATCAGTTGGAAAAACTATTTACTTTATTTATTTAGATTGTATAGAGAGCCATAGATTTTTAAATAAATAATTATGTATTAAATATATCTCTGAGTTTTCCTATCAGTCAGTTTTCAGTCAAAAAAATCTGAATTGATCACTAAATATCTATAATTAAAGAAAACACTCACTTCCTACTCAGCTATGATGAAAACCCAATAGTTTTTCTTGTTGAGAAACTGTCACAAATTTACATCCGATCAATTATTAATTTCACATCATCACATGACCACTTCCACCACTTACCTGTGATCCTCCGCCTGTTGATCGGCACTGACGAGCTGCAGCAGGAGCAGCAATGTGGCCACAGTTATTGGCCAAAAGCCGTTTCGCCAGATCTGTGTGCCAGAGCCATATTTGCAAGGCATTTGCATAGTGTTACTTTCTGGCTTACTTACGCAATGCTTCCTCATGTTAACAACTAACGTATCTTTTTATCTTGTCTCAAATAAATATTTATATATATTCCGTTACTTTCGTTTTGCTGGCAAACAATCCGTCTGCTAGTTTTCGTTGGCCACTTTTGACTGCCGGCGCCTGCGCGCCAAGCACATGATTTTATACATTTTTCACACGTTTGCAGCTGGCAGCTGGAATTGTGGCCAAGACTGCTGCAGTTGCTCCAATTACATGAGCTCTGCAGTCGCTGCGCTTGCGCTTGGCATTGGCATTTCACTTTCGGCTAAACAATGGCTACCCCCCACCCCCCACCCTCTCGCAATGCCCCTTCTGCATATTTATGTGGCCGCCTTTCGTCAAACAATTAGTTCCATTAGTTTCTGGCTGGTTTTGTGTCTGCGGTTGCCTTTTATTTATTATTATTTTCTTTCTTTCTGTGCATTGTTGTTGTTGTTGTTATTGTTGTTGTTGTTGTTGTGTTATTGCCTTTTCCTTCCTTTAGTTTGTTGTTTCCGTATGCATTTTATTTTCGTGCTGGCTGATTTTTGCACCTGCCTTGGCGTGCAGATTTCTTTTAAATATTGCTTACAATTTTGTTAAATTTTGTTAAATCACTGATGTTGAATGTAAAAGAAGAAAACAGCAGCTGCTGCTGCTGCTGTAGTTTTCAATAATTACGATTCGTGCTTAATTATGAGTTAATATTTATTAATGAGCGGCTTTTATTTTTTGTATATATATTTTCTGAATTTTTTGTATTTGCTGTTGCATTTTATTAATTAACGGCTCATCGGCAATTGCATCATAAAATTACTGCTGCAGCGTCATCTGTCGAACGAAACGTGCAGCACTGGAATGAGTCTGGTCAGCGGCTTTTTGCAAATGACTTTATGACGTGCATTTCCAGATAACCATCATCATCATAATCATTATGATGCCCATAGTAATGATGTTTGCGCTGAAATTAACGCTACTTTTGTATTTCAAGCGTTTTCTATTTGCACATTGCAAATCCACTTGAGCAGTGTTTGGATTGAAAAGGCGACAGGTGGCGCCAAGTGGCAAATGCGTTAGAACTGCTCATTGAGAACCAACTAATTGCAATTGCAATTGACAGTTAGTTGATATAAAGCCTGCTCTTTGTTGTCAATTGCATACATATATATATATATACATATATTTATGTATATATATTTATTCATGTGCACATGGAGCTCATAATGATAAGTGTTTTCTCTGCTCTTTCGATTCGCATAATTTAATCGAAATTGATTTTCCAAAGTAAATTTGTAATTGGCTCTAAAATATCTTGTGCCACTATAATTGCCGTTTAAAATTGCTAACTTGTTTGCAATTTTTTCATAATTGACACAACTGCAATTGTTGCCGATCAAGTGGAAAATATTAAACTATATATTTTTAAGTGAGAATCCCCAATTAAATTCCAACCAAATGACTTAACACAATTGCATTTGCTAATCTTGACCCATTCTTGATGTTGTAATTAAACAAGCGCTTAAGTAGACCACAATGTAAACCAATTTGCACGCTGATACACTCACAGAAACGAGGACTTGGTCTAGTGTTTGTGAGCTCGCCAAGGACTTTCGCACAATGGGTTGCATGCAAATATTGCGTATACGCAAAGCTGTTGCACTTTGTGCTGTCAATATAATGTATTTAAAATGCCATTTGTGTAAATGGATTATAAAATCGATGCATTTGCCATCGGATTTGCTGTCTGTGTGTGTGTGCGGGAGTATATACTAAATGCATATTTGTATTATTGCTTGGCTGGGTGATAACGATGCTGCTGCTTCAACATTGGCATTCAGCTCGGACACTGGGAGTCGTCGCGCTCAATATTATGTATATATAAGTAAAAGCAAATTGATGCCTTAAGCCAAATATAAACACAATAAAACCAAACAAGCCGCAACAACACACACCCACACACACTCACACACACCCACACACACACCCACAAAGTCAGAGGACGCCAAGTTACAAGTTGCTGTGCAGAAAAGCCGGCAGCCTAGCAAAACCCGCCCATCTCCGCTCCACTCCAATCCTTGGGAACGCTGCAGGGGGCAAATTCGAGTCACAGGCACAATTCAGGCAGTTAGTCAAGCGTAAGGCGGCAGTCGGCAGTTGGCAGTCGGTTGGCAGCAGGCGGCTAACTGCAAATTGTATGAGCACAAATTTGCCTGTAAGCCAAGAGTAGCAAGCAGACATAGAACCAGAGCAGCAGCAACAACAATGGCAACAGCCAAAAGAAACAACAACAATAGGAGCAACATAAACAAGAACAACTCCTGCAGCAGTACTTCAAATTGTATCTGAAATGTTGATAACATCGTATTTCTGGGTTAGATTTTGCCCTTAACTCACAGAGGCAAGCTAAGCATTAGATACAATAACATTGACAATATTGACAGGCAACATGCAACACAGATTGATACGGATCGTTGAGGTTTGCCATTGGGATTACGGGCATTGGGCATTCGGATAGCAGAGTGGGTTTCGATGTCATTGCATCAACCGATGTCCATTGCAGTCCAGGCTTCAGCTTAATTCAGTTTATTGCGATAGCTTATGCTTAACGAGGACGTTGCGTACGAGTGCGAGGGCAGTTCCAGCAGTTACACAACCAGCGGCATTTATGCATTACTGTAACTGAAAACAATCATTATCAGACAGACGGACAGACAGTTGAGTTTTCGCAGTAATGCTTAATCAAAATATCGAATTGATGAATTATTTTTTATCAACTTTTTCAATGAATTTCTTAAAGTAAATATGAAATATTTAATCAATAAATGCATTTTTGTTTGCTGAGATTTACAGAAATTCAGCATTGCATGAAATATTAAAAATATTAAGACTTTAACAGTAAACAATCTGTGCCTGAGAATATATTCATACTATATAAATTTAATGAAGTCTTAAATTCCCTTTCCACATAATTGGATTTCTATATTTAAATGTGTAACGCATTGAAAAAAACACATTCTACTCATAAAGTAAGTTGATATATCTAATTTCGATCCGTATCAAAAGTTTTTTTTTATATATATATATATTATATCGTATATATTTATATCGTGCATCCGACATAAGTTTGTAAGGGTATTTCATGTGCGGCAACTTAAAATGTAACTCTTCCTGCTGTCTTTTGTTTGCTTTTAATATCATTTTTTATTTCCACATTTTACAGAGAATTTATTGTTGTTGTTGTGCTGCACTTAAAATATATTCACTTATGTATATTTTGTTAAGTAAAAATGCTACCTGTTTCACATAGTATCTGTGTGCAACGAGATGCTGCAGTTGCAGTTGTTGTAGTTGACGTCGTTACTGATTTAAAGCCCGGGGCGCCTCTGCTGCAGTTGCATTGTGCGGCCGTTGACGGCACCATTTTTGCTTTATGCCACTCCCCACACTCACACACACACACTCACACACACACATACTCGCACATACATAGACACGTATATAAAAGAAATAAAGGCAAAGATATTGCACATACGCCGCAGCTTTTTTTTTATCCATGTTTGTCATGTTGGCGCCATCACAAAAGCTTTGAAGTTGCATAGATAAGCTGCACCAGCCCATCCCAGTTGTAGTGCCGTTGTTGCATGTTGTCGCAGTTGCTGCATAACTTGAGGCTAATGGCCGCCTATTGGACAATGCGCTCCATTAAAAGGGAAGCATGTATTGAAGCAGCAGCCCATAAACTTATTTCATAAGTATCCTAAGACACCAAGATGCCCCAGCAGCAGCAGCAGCAGCAGCAGCAGCAATTTTTATGCCACATTCGCTTGTAAGCCTGACCAAATCCAAAGCCAAAACCAAAGCTGACCCTAAGGAATAATATAAATGGGTTTGCGAGGGCTCCATTAAAAGCAAAATGTTAAATAAAATCCATTTTCAAGCGTAAATAAGATACAATATATTAGATACAATATTTTTGTGAAATTATGTGGATTATAGAATGATTGATTTGTTTATGTGATCGTTTGTCTTTTATTGCGACACTTTCAATAGTATCTTAAATTTTACAATAAAAAAATATTTCGTACTTTTTCAAACATAAACTTTACAAGTTTAGAATATTACCATAGTTTAGTATACAAAAAATAGTTTTATGCAGTGCGTTGACTTTAATTATTATTTTCTCTTATTACAAATAAACTTACAACAATATTGGCTAACAGATTATATGTCTTTTAAAAGTTGTTAACTATTAAATGTTGATTAAAGTTTAATGTAGCATAAATTTAATGTCTGTCAAGATGTCCACTTCGCTGGCGGCAACCCTCGCACATTATTTTGCAGTGACCTACCACGTACACATACACACACACACGCACACTCGTACACACACACACACACTCACACACACTCACACACACTCACACACACTCACACACACTCACACACACTCACACACACTCACTCACACACACACTGACACACACACACCCTCACATTTAAAGCACATTTAATGCGCGCATAAATTATTCAGAGGGCGCTGAAAAAGCATCGCATTGTTGGTCCGACGGATCCCGCTAGGGTTCCTCGCTGGGCAATAGTCAATTATTTTAGATTATGTTTGGATTAGTGGTCAGTGAGTGCGGCTGGGTACGACGAGTGGTGTATATAGTTGCACGACCCAAAAGTTAGTTCATTGTACGCCTGGTTATTGCACTTTGCGGACCGAGGACAGCTGCGGAAAGTTCTGGTTTATTTTTTTAGTTTTTTTTATTTTTGTTTTTTATTATTATTTCAATTGCTGATTGGGCGAACGACGGTGGGTTCAATCAATGTTTAATTGACCCATTTAGTGTGGGTTGGATGGGGCATAAATAACATTTAAGTTGTTTCGCGCTAAAAGCATTTGTTATTTATCCATGAAAGTCCTTGTAATGTGAGCTGAGCCTATGCGTTTAATTTATATTAATGTTGTCATCGTCAGCGTTCTGTGTGGCTGCCTCATCTGCGTCCAAAATTAATTTACACTGCGCAAAATCCCAGATGCCTAGTAAAACGTTGTGCCATCAAATTAGCGGGCTTACAGCAGCCCCCCTTCATTGAGAATGATTATGATGAGCCGCTGAGCCGTAATTTTATTGGCATCCAATCAGTTTTGCTTATGCTAAATAATTGACAGCCGTAATTGACAATTTAATTGCATTATTAGCTACAAATTTGGTATATTTTGTATAGCTCTTTCAGCTTTTATAGCAAATTTAGAAATGCAAATTCGTTTCACTTTTTGCTTTTACTTTCATGCGATACACTTTCAATAAGCGTGCAACAAAACAAATTGGTTTCAGTTCACGGTGAATTGGCCATCAATGCCAAAGTCATTTATTTCGTTCTAATTTCAACAAGTTTATTCAAGAAATTTAGGTTAATTTTGCAACTGCATTAACCGAAAATTCTTTTTTGGTTAGCTAGAAGCAAACACAGAAGTGTGCTAAAATTTGAAATGATGGCAGCATTTTTAGTATTTCACTAACAAAATCACATTTGTTTCAGTTCAAATCCATGGCTAACCGCAATGACACGCTGATTAAATCAAATAACTTATGGCCGGCGCTCACTTAAAGCCTGCCCTTCCCAAAAAACCAACCAGTCAGCAATTTAATATGAATTCTCAATGCCTGGTTTTGTTCTGCTGACTGCTGACTACTATTGCTCCTGCTGACTACTATTGCTCCTGCTGCTCCTGCTCCTTGCTCCTTGCTCCTGCTGCTCCTTGCTCCTGCTCCTGCTGCTCCTTCTCCTGCTGCTCCTTGCTCCTGCTGTTGCCGGCCAGCAAGCAGCAGTCGGCAAACGGAAATCAGCGTTGCCCAATCTGTGGTCGGCTGCGCTGCTTCTGCTGCTGCTGTTGCTGTTGCTGTGGCGCGTACTTCATTGTCTATGAAATTTGCTCAACTGCAAGCGAAGCAGAAGGAAATTGCTCACACATACACAAACATACGCACAATCACAAACGCATGTGTGTGGCTAAAACACACATACACATAGAAAAACATTGGAGTATTTTTGTTTTTCTCTGTTTGGAAAGTCATGAAGAGAACCAAATTTTGAATTTGATTAATGTTTTATAGTAATTCTAAAATTCTAAATTGAAAATAAGTAAGCTTGTTGTTATTTTAAAACAGCTGCGTTCTTAAAAAAAAGTCCTGTTATTTAGTTTGTATCTCAGCAACAGCACTTCTTAAATGAAGCTGGCCATAATTTTAAAATATTAAAAGCCTTAACGAGAGCGAATTTAAGTTAAAATATACATTTTGATAGGAATTCCTTAGCGATTTACCAATCTTATCTTCAAGTGTACAGATACAGAGCAATGTCGATGTTTTGCTATTTCTAAGGCATCTGGCATTGCCTTAGCTATTTTTCTGCTCGACTGCGGTTGCTTCAGACGATGTTGTTCTTGTTTTTGTTTTTTCATCTAGCAGCTGCCATTTTGTTTTGGGCCACACACTCGAAAACGTTAACTGTACATGTGTGTGACTGGTATCAGTGTGTGTGTGTGTGTGTGTGTGCGAGTGTGCTTGTGTCCATTGTTGTAAGTATCTTTTGTTTCAATTGCTCTGCTTGCGGCACAGCGCAGATTTGAGCTCAACTCAGCCTCTGCCGCCTTGCTGGTCGCCATCGTTCCCCAAGGACCCTCTTTTCCTTGCCCACATTTGAAGCTGCTTTATTGCAATTGATTTCGACACCGCTTTTTATGTGTTTTGCAATCTGCCAGCTTAATATGACCTAAGCATTGTGTACACGAGCCACATCGATAAGTCTCAGATATGTATCCTTATCTATCCATTGATATATATATATATATACAATTTCCTTTTATCCAACTGTTCAACTTTAACTTTATATTTTCTGGCATTTACAGTTACGTTCATGGTATTGGATCGGAAACGCGCAACTCGCTCTTCCATTTGCACAATGGACGCGACATGGTTATGGTGACCACCTGCCGGCATGGCAAGAGTTGGCGCGAGCTGCAGGATAATCGCTGTGACGAGGATAATCGCGAATACGATAGGTAAGTGTGATCCACGCACAACAATCAGAATATAGAAGATGACGATTTGGGAAAACCAAAAATGATTTCTGGCTGTCATTAACTCCAAATGTAATTTGTTTATCCGCTTTCGTGCTAATAGTAACGCCACGCCTGCCTCAAATCTGCCCCATCGACCGTCATTAGCAACAGACAGATAGACAGACTGAGTCCGGGAGTGGGTCTCCGGTCACACTTACAGTTCCAGTCCCAGTCACACTCCCAGTCTCAGTCTCTTTCTCTCTCTGCCTGTCGCGAGTCATGTGATTAATGTTCAAAAATCCAAGTTGACAAGCTCATTTAAATGGAATGGAACGCTTGTGCAGAGACATCGGTCTACTTGGAATGACTTTTAGGACTGCCAAACATTTATATAAATATAAACTTTCAGTTTGCAAGATCGCTCTTTAAACTCGGACTAGCTTGAAACAGTAAAACTCAATCAATAAAAATAATACTAAAGTAGTTATAGTATAGTATTTTTGGAGGACACAAGGTTGTGGTCTTAATGAAGTGTACTTCGATGTGGAATAAAAATATATAATATTATATGAAATATCCACAACTTACAGTGAATTGTTGCCTTTATCACATTTTCACCACTCTTCCCTCTCCTCTTATCACCTTTTGACTTTTCAACTGACTTGCATTGAGTTTTTCGATTTCGTGCTGATTGGAATCATGGCTAACAGAATAAATCACTGTTATTCATTTTAAACGAGGCCAAACAGTTATTGTAATCAAAGACTACAACTCTTATTTTTATATAATATATTGGGAAAATTGAAAATTTCTTATGAAAATGCATTATTGTGTGATGAATGCTGGGCAAACATCCCAGTGAAGCTCATCAATTTCGATTGCTTGTCAATTTATTGTTTTTGGCGCAAAGTTCAGAAAATGTGAACGAAACATTTAAGTTTCGACCTTAATTGAATGTAATCTTTCATTCATTTTTCAGCAGTGAGTGCGACTCTTGCAACTCACCTTTGGCTCTCTCTATTTGCGTCTCTGCCCCCTATGCCCTTGTTACCCATTTTACCTGCTGCCCCGTTGTCTGATGCACGTAATTTGACATGACTTATGCGACAGATCTGCTTGGCGTCAAGCGTCAGCGATTTATGCGCCCCCATCCTTCCATTCTGTGCCACATCCCGAGTGGAGGCAGTCGAGGACTCAGGGCGAGTTTGGGCGGGTTTGCCACACAGCCAGCAGCCGCCCGTTCGTCAACTGTTCAACATAATCAAGCAAATTGCTTTCCTACTCGCATCATTTTTTATCTGAGCGACTCCTCCTGTCTGGAACCGTGTCTGAAACTTCGTTAATGCACCTGTCAAACGCTGTGCATATTTATAAATGTCGAGCAAATTGCATAATACCTGAGCAGCCGTGCTAAGATTTCTTATATTTTTTTTTTAGTATTATTATTTTTTTTTTTTTAGCATATTTTGCGATTCTCCTGAATCTTATCCTGATGAAGTGCTGTTGTTTCTGCTTTTTGATGACTTTGCTGTGTATTAATATGCAAATCTATGCATAGTTAGCTATTCTTTAACGTTAAAAATCATGGCTGTTATAGTGGAGCTAAAATGAGAAAAACTTTCGATATGACAAAAATGCACAAACTAAAAACCTTTTTGTTTTTATCGACCAACAGAGAGTTTATAAAGCGGAAATTAGCTCTTTCCAAGAATAACAGAGGAATTAATTATGTTAGAAGGTGTTGCATTGAAAGTTATTTGTTTGTACTCAAAATTAATTAGTTATTTAATTTTAACTTGTGAAATAAAAAGAGATTTCTATAAAGTAATTTTTGCTATTGCAACACTAAAAATGCTCTCATAAATTTAAATATATTTGAGGTATTTTATTTACTTTTAATATGCAAATTTACTTCTGGCTTAAATAATTTATACTCAAGTATTATGGCAAATGAAAACTTTATTACATATAATTAAAACACTGTAAAAAGCGGTGTTAAATTTAAATTGACTTACTGCATTTTATGTACTAAATTATGATACTATAGTAAAAGATTTATTAAGTTTAAAAAGTACGTAAACAATTTTATGTACAATTAAAAAGCCAACTAATCAGACACTTAAAAAAAATATAGTAATAAAAAATAATCAATAAATAAGTGAATTTCAAGTTCGCTAAAGCTTTCAAAGATTTTCAAGTTTTTTTTTATTTTTTTTTGCGAAATTATCGCAAAATCCATTAAAAAGTTTTGCTGCTGCTGCCAACAAATATATAAAAAAAAGTGGGAAAATAAACGAAAAACTTTAACAACTGCATTCACAAACCTTGAGCTGCTTTTAATGAAATTTTGTTTTGTGATGTCGCGTCGCAGTCGCAGTCGCAGTCGCTGTTTTTGGCCCGTTGTTATTGGCCATAATGAGCCTACGGCGTCGTTTGGTAAACGCTGCTGCTCGTGCAACATATGGCAGCACAAAGTCGCCAAACAGCCACACAACCAACTACTACAACAATCAATGCATTCTGCCAGAGGCCCTCTGCCGGTCACAAAAATGTGGCACGCTATTTTCCGAGAGCGCCGTGTCGACGATGTTGGCATCTGCTGTTTGGTTTAGGGATCTCTGGTGAGTTGATGTGTTACTTGCTTAGTTTGCTGATGATGATGTTGCCTCTGATGGTGCTGATGCTGCCCCTGTTGACGGCAACAACACACTTCACTGATGTGGCAGCGACAATATAACTGAAACTGGTGACATTTTGTGGTTTTTGCCTTTTCGACAGCTGATATGGCGAAAGGCGTGTGTCGCTTTGGAGTGAAGTGAAATGGGCGTGGCTGCCAACGACTAAGTTTCAACTGGGCGTGCAACATACACAAGCGCATCTGTGTGTGTGTGTGTGAAAATAGTCAAGTATCTTAGATAGAAAACTATTTTGGCTGGCCGTTAAAGTAAATATGAAAAATGATGGGACACTACGAGAAATGTCCTTGAGTAAAGTTGAGTTTTCCTCTTTTGCATCATTTTATTTTCGCACACAATTTGACAGAAGGCAACGCGACGAATTTCCTCAGTGATTATGTATGAGGCAACGTCAGCGTTGACAAAATGTTGCAGCACGTAAGAGGAGTGTGTGTGTGTGGGTGCAACAAAAAAAAAATAAAAACAAAAAACTTTGAAATTAAATAAATAAAGCCAATCTGCGACAAGGTCATCGAAAGCAAACTTTTCAATTTTTTTGTGCGCTTCTTTAATTTGAACCAATAAGTTTTTAATTTCACTGCACAAAAAAGCAAAACAACCGTTTCTCATTAAAGTATATACGTATACAGTTATTTGCTTAACAAGTTGTTTAACTTGGTCTGAAAATGCACAGTTGGCCGCATATTTTGTGTGTGTTTAAACAAAAAAAAAACAAATGAATAAAATTAATGGACAGCAGTCGCTAAAAGTATTTATAATTTAATGTTGATGGCATTTTCAGCACATTAAATGGCTTGTCATAAATTTCCATTTGACAATAGTTTATGATTTGATTTATAAAGGCTAAGAGCACAACTCACTTGACTTTCATTTAATATCATTTAAATATGTGCATTCCACATAATTACTGCTGCCAGCCAGCTAGTCTGGGCCCGGTTCCGGGCCTGGTTGTCGGGCATTTTATGCATTTTTCATAATGCAATTTCCAGTGTAATAAATTTTTCCCGTACGCAACACTATCATCATTATCAACAAGGAGCAGGAGCAGCAGCAGCAGACCTGAGCCCAGGCCTGGCAAACTTTTGGCGTCAGTTGCCTTTGCATCTGCGCCTTAACTTCTGCACACACACAAACACACACACGCACACCTGCCCCTGCCACTGCCCCAACCTGGTTACTGCTCGCCATTTTGCACGTTAATCTCAGATTTTGCCATAAATCACTTTAAAGGCGACACACTTACCACGCCGACCAGGTAGCCTGCAAGCTTGCACCGTGGAAAGTGGCCCATTGCAATTTCTTTGAGTGCCAATTCCATTTTTTACAGTCTCTATTTTCCTTTGTGGAGTGTCGCATACTGGTGTGTTTGTGAGGCACCGTAAACTGTAACTCCGAATTGGTGGTCATTCACCAAGTGTCCAGTTTTGTGTGGCTGAAAGTGAGATCCATATAAGTTTACACCTTAAGGACATGTACAAGGAATTTTTTTGTCGGGATCAAAGTAAAATTTGTATGAATATATTTTTGACATTTTGACACTTGACGTTAAGACAAGCAAAACTTTTTTCTTTAAATAAATTCTTTTAAAATACAAAAAAAAAAATCTTTTTACATATTTGGCTTAGTAATTTTTAAGAGGGACCACCTGCATTTTGTTCTTAAAACTAATTCTTGCAAAATATATATTTAGATATTTTGTGAGGTATATAAGTTTGCCATGCCCTGTAAATTAAAATGTGTAAAAAAATAAATTTTGTGAAAATTATAAATATTCATAAAAAAAGTAAGCAAAAAATTTTGTATACTAGTTGAGAGTCTTGTTGTGCACTACTGGGTATCTGTGGCAGGTCTTATCCAATGAATTTATTTTAGCAAAGTTTTAGTTGGCTTTCAAGCTCGCTTGCGTTCCAAACGCACTGTGCCCTGAATTTCAATGACTTCTTGGGTTGGTCTTTAGTTTCAGCTAAAAAAAAAAAAAAAACATCGTCTTGGTGCGGTCTGCTTTATTCATCATGAGCCATTATCACAAGCTGGAATGGAGAGAGGGATTGGGTGTGGAGCTGCCTCCCTCCATGCGCCTTACACTTGTGACTAATGCGCCATATTTAATGCCACAGCTTCTGCTGCTCCTGCTGCTGCTGCTGTTGCTCCTTCTTCGCTTAGGACAAACAATGGCAACTTTTACAGCTGGTTTTTGCTGCGATTCTGTCTCCTGCTTCCTTCTATCGTATGCTTTGCGCCATTGTGTTTGTGTTTTTGTCATCTCTGTTTGTTTGTTTGTTTGTTTTTATGTAGTTTTCCCACCAAAAAACCCCGCCCAACCAGCATCCGAACGCACAACCCAATTGTCTTTATTTCGAATGCTGTTTTTAAGAATGCAATTTTCATTGAAATTCATTGTAATTTCCTATCGCTGGCTCGGATTGGGTTGTCCTTCTTACATCTTCTTGCCACTCACTTATTTTTTCATCACTTAAAGCGGTCGCAACTTTTGCCAGTCGTCGAGCTGCAAGTTTCACTCTGAACTTAAGCTCTGTGTTTGTGTAGAGGAATTTACTTGACTTGTTGTTTTTCTTTTTATTTTCATTTTTATTTTTTTTTTTCAGTTTTAATTAATTTTTGCAATCGTTGCTGGCAACCAGGCGGTTGCTGATGCTGCGGCTGCTTCTGGTGCTGGTGCTGGTGCTGGTGCTGCATCTGACAAGCATCCGGCCTAAGGTCGGAGCAGCTCGCGTTTCAGTTTCAATATGGCCCAACCGACATGCAATTTGCGTGTCAGGTTGACGCACAAAGCCAAAGCGATGACAAAGCAAAATACGATACACTTGTGCCAAAAGTTACACACGCAACACACACACAATAGCAACCATAAAAAAAAAAATAAAAAAAACCACGTCAGTCTTTGAAAATGTTTGTTAAAATTGAAACTCTTATATCTTTGATTGAAAGAGCTCTCGAGTGAGTTGCCACAAGTTGCCTGTTAATGATTACATTTTTTTTTTTCACATTGCACATGTTTAGAAAGTTTTCTAATATAAAATTGTCATCTTTTTTTTATTCATTTAATCTGTTCATAATGCGTTCATTCGGTTTTTAATTGTAGAAAATAAGTGCACTTTATTGTGAAAATCGTCGTTTCGAAAATTTTACAGCTGTTGTTAAAGTACCATTAAACATTTTTCCAGACTGTAACTTTGAATTCTGAAATGTTCTGAAGGGTATCTACTAGTCGCTTACTCTATTTTATTTACTAACTACACCGAAAGTGTAAGGGTTATTGATAATCAGGTGGTTTTAAAATAGTTGACCCATGTCTAAGAGGGTTTTTGGCATAATACCCTTTTCAGGTTTAAATGAAGCACAGATCTAGCGGTCAAGCCACGATCAAAAAATCCAGGTTTGTTAAAATGTAATAATTTTTGACTTGGAAAAAATGTAACCGCCTCCACAGGCACTTTTTGTAGGTATAATTTGAACGCGATCTTTTAACTATAATTGCGTTTCCATCTTTGAATGACGAAGAAACCCTGGTTTCAGAGTATTCTGCAATCGGTAATGCCCGACTTTCACTTACTTTTGTTTGCATATTTGATTCATTCCCTGCCAAAATATAACGGCTGGGCTGTCAAAGGACAAAAGGACTTGTCCTTTTTGCACTACTAAAGTCATAACGTAAGCCAGCCCGTCTGTCAGTTAAATAGGAACTTGGGTCGTTTTGTCAGTCACTGAGCCTAGCTTCATTCCGGCTAAACAAAAAAATAGCGAAAGAAGCATGGAGCGAAAGAGGAAGCAAATTATCATACCTGACGCCCGACTAAAAGCCACCTTTGACAGCTGGAAACCACTTAAATTATGTGCCCGCTGCGCAGCCACCAGAACAAACTGGACTAACAACTGGCGGAGATTGGGTTAGAGATGTAGGAACTGTAGGAACTGTAGGAACTGTAGGAACTGTAGGAGCTGTAGCTGCTCCTACTGCTGCTCGCTGCCACTACTTATGTTAATTTTGTTGGCCTTGGCATAAAGTAAAGTAAAGCAATTGACATCAACCCAACTCGTGTTGACGTCTGTGTGTGAGTAAGTGTGTGTGTGTGTGTGTGTGTTTATAAGTGTGCTGGTTGTGGCCTGCTTTCGGCATCTGGCTTGAAATGTTAAGCAAAGTGTTGGCAAATTAATTACGGGGCATGTGAGTGTGACCTGGTGTGTGTGTGTGTGGTTGGTCAGTACTTGGCAACAGGTACCGCAAAATATTTGATTTGATGTCAAGTGCAGCTAAATGCCAAATTAATTACAGTTAAAACTAATTTGAGAATGAGTTATTTGATATGAAAACATTATTAGTGTTAAACATTAATTAAACTTAAATAATTAAGCATTAGGGAAATTATAACAAGAGAGAATGTTGATGATGATTTTGGGTCGGAACATAAGTCAAAATTATAGTCCGAAAATCGGTATATCGGAATATGGGCTTAGGTCGAACCTTCAAAATGCCATAACTTCGTCAAAACTCAACGCATTTTCGAAAGGAAGGGCGTTTTAAGCATGATTTGACCTCTAGAGCAATCGTACATTTAAAGTTGAAAACGTAATTTTGGGTCGGAACATAAGTCAGAATTATAGTCCGAAAATCGGCATATCGGCATTTTGGCATAGTGTCGAACCTTCAAAATGCCATAACTTCGTCAAAACTCAATGGATTTTCAAAAGGAAGGGCGTTTTAAGCATGATTTGACCTCTAGATCAATCGTACATTTAAAGTTGAAAACGTGATTTTGGGTCGGAACATAAGTCAAAATTATAGTCCGAAAATCGGCATATCGGCATTTTGGCATAGGTCGAACTTTCAAAATGCCATAACTTCGTCAAAACTCAACGGATTTTCAAAAGGAAGGGCTTTTTGATCATAGTTTGATCTCTAGATCAATCGTACATTTAAAGTTGAAAACGTGATTTTGGGTCGGAACATAAGTCAAAATTATAGTCCGAAAATCGGTATATCGGCATTTTGGCATAGGTTGAACCTTCAAAATGCCATAACTTCGTCAAAACTCAACGGATTTTCAAAAGGAAGGGCGTTTTAAGCATGATTTGACCTCTAGATCAATCGTACATTTAAAGTTGAAAACGTAATTTTGGGTCGGAACATAAGTCAAAATTATAGTCCGAAAATCGGTATATCGGCATTTTGGCATAGGTCGAACCTTCAAAATGCCATAACTTCGTCAAAACTCAACGGATTTTCAAAAGGAAGGGCGTTTTAAGCATGATTTGACCTCTTGATCAATCCTACATTTAAAGTTGAAAACGTGATTTTGGGTCGGAACATAAGTCAAAATTATAGTCCGAAAATCGGTATATCGGCATTTTGGCATAGGTCGAACCTTCAAAATGCCATAACTTCGTCAAAACTCAATGGATTTTCAAAAGGAAGGGCGTTTTAAGCATGATTTGACCTCTAGATCAATCGTACATTTAAAGTTGAAAACGTGATTTTGGGTCGGAACATAAGTCAAAATTATAGTCCGAAAATCGGTATATCGGCATTTTGGCATAGGTCGAACCTTCAAAATGCCATAACTTCGTCAAAACTCAACGGATTTTCAAAAGGAAGGGCGTTTAAGCATGATTTGACCTCTAGATCTAATATACTATTATACATTCAATATCATAATATATAATTTAAGGCGAAATGAGGATACATTTGACTGGCTTAAGCTTGTTTCAGTTACCAAATGGGTTGAAGAGCAATTTCTCTCTTGTTGCTTACTTTTAGGGGCCAACAGTGCAAGTCCGAAGAAAAGTCATAAAATTCAACTGACATACGTCTTTTTATACTCAGGAAAATATATTATTTTATTACCGACTTACTCACAGATGTACAAGATGTACAGATACACATCTATGTACATATTTTCTCATAAAAATATATGTAGAATTTACACACAAAATATTCTCTCTTAAACAAGAAATTTATTTTAGTCCAATGAATTGTGGGACTAAATTGTGTGTGTGTGGAATGTGTGTGGTTAAAAGAATTGGAGTTTAAGTTGACTCTAAGCTGAAATACGTTAACTAAATCTGTGTTAAATCTATGATAAATTATCTATAGATAATTAATGTGCTCTCCTTAACAATTTTATGAATGAAGGGACGAAGGGAAAACTTTTCCTTTGAAGAGCTGCATCGGCTGCAGCTCAAAGGACTAAAGCGTATTTAGCACCGAATTGCAGCCTTCATAGACGCCTTGGCGCCTCATCGACTAATGAAGTGGCTGCCACGTTGGGGGCATCAACTAAAACGGGCAGCGAACTTTGGCCACAAGAACAATGTGAACAGTAAAAGTTTTGCTCGTATGATGCTCGGACATGGCCAGAACCGAGCTAAACTAAGCGGAATGAAAGGAAACAGCGCTAAACAGAGAACTCTGTTGAACTAAACTATTCGCTCAACTTGCTAAAGCTAAAAATCATTTAATTAAAGTTGAGCACGACAACCAACAAAACAACAACAACAAAAATATATCAAAACTAGCAACAAATACAGCTTGATGCACTGTTAGCGACTCTAAATGGCTTAAACAAGTAGCTAACAAGTACATAGCCAAACAGGGGATTGGGAATAAGGGTTTGGGGCAGACGGTGGGGTGCAGTGACCTGTGACCTGTACTGTTAGCCAAATGCACATACATGTATATAGACGAAGGCGGCATATCACTGACTAATTAGGGAGGCAGTTAGGGGCGTGGCACTCACCAATAAATAACAGCACACAGCCACATACGTGTGATGAATAACAAGCGTTGCAATTTGTTCACTTTGCACACGAAATATAAAAAAAAAATAGGGAAAAACGAAAAACGAAAATACCGCAAATTCGAATGCAGCGCGTGCTTTTGGCCAAGAAGTACGTTAAATTCTAATACATTTCAAGCCAACAAAAACGAATGCAAGCAATTTTCTCAAATGATCCATAATCCAAAACAGACAGATGAAATATTATTCACAGCATCAGGGAACGAGCGAGGGAATAAGTTAAATATGAGCTTAACTAAAGTTGCTACATTTTGGGGCATATTAGCGAAGAGTCTTCGAGGATGGATGTTTAGCTGAGCTGCGCTCTTCCATCTTACCAATTTGTATTTAAATAATCTCTTTTCTTGGCTAAATATTTAGTGCCGAGTTTAAACTTCTTTTTGGTGAAGTTAGCTTAAAGTCAAAGCTTAGTTTAATGACTTTGGGCATTAACTTTTACACAAAGTACACTTTAAGATAGTTAAAATCTTTGATTTCATGTTTGCAGCCCCGTTTATGGGTCTCTTTTGCTTTTTACATATTAAATTAATTTGGCAGGGCATTCCATTGTCGGTATTCCCCAGTGGGCTTCACATTCCTGTTGCTGTAGCCAATGTCTGTTGCTTACAAATGACTTTTTGGCCACTGGCGGGGCAACTGGGGAAATGGGGAAATGGGAAACTGGGCGGGTGGGCGTCGGGGCGGCAATGTTCGCCTATGCATTTGAAAATGTAATTTTTCAACAGTCGAAACACAGGCAACATGCAATTTATGTTGTTTACTTAAGAATATTCATAAGCCATGCCTACGGCAAAAACACAGACGCTCATTGCCCATTGCCCAATGCCCACTGCCTCGTTCCTCATCCCTCATCCGTCATCCACTGATTACATCAGATTGCCATCCCTCTCGTAATGTTTGCCATTGTCAATGCAATGCGAATACTGTGCTGTGACTGCACTTTTCTAAATACAATTTCTGCTGAATTTGCTTTAAAATGTTAGCAGCTCAAATTGCTGACCAGAGTTAGGACTGCTTTCAATCGTTGGGCGGGGGTTGTGGGCGTGCCAACATGCCTCACTACATATAATTTTACGCGCAACTTAACTTGTTAAAGGGGGAGTGATTAGAGAGAGAGGGAGAGATAGAGATAGAGATAGAGATGGGAGTGAGCACCTGCACCTGAATGTGCACAAATGTTTGAGCTACATGGCGTATGCTTAGTTGGTAGCCTCCTTGCTTTGATTTGTCATTAAAGCTTAAATCAGCAACAAGCACGGATTGTGGTAATTTCAATGGTTAAATTGCAGAATTGAATGTGTGTGTGTGTGTGTGTGTGTTTGATGTATGTGTGTGTCTGTGAGTTATGCTCATGAATATTAAGCATACGCCGCGTTGCTTATGTGGTTTGAGAACTTTGCTGTTTGATGCTGGCTATTAAGATGGAATTGAACCATTATCCTTAATGTTGTTGAGGAGCAGCAGCAGCAGTGTGAGGCTCTCAAATGATTAATACATATGTATCCTGCGGGGGAGTAGGCATCAACATGCATTTAATATGTTATTAAACTAAATCACCTTAAAGTGCATATTTATTGCTCAAAGTTGCTAAACTGATTACTGTACGCAATGAAAGTCAAAGCTTTTTAATTGGCAGCTAATTAAGTTAATTTATGATTGAACAATGAGCAAAGTTCTGTTCGGTTAAATTATGTGTGTTTATCAGTGATCTGCATAAATTTGAAATGCTTAAATACGCTTGAAAGTACGATTTTGATTTTGATAAGTGCATTACTTGGTTTAGTTTCTAACAGTGCTCTTAAAAGTTTACTACAAATCCTCTTGATTATTCGAATGATGGAAGCAATTTATCAGCTCTTCCCGGGGCCAAACACAAAACCAGGCTGTCAGTCCCCATCTGAACCTCCAAGAACGACAAGTCCATTGTTCAATTAATTGCTGCACAATGCCATTATGCTGTGCCATGGCTCTCACTAATTTCCATCCTCTGCATTGTGAACCCCCCCCAACCCCCATTTTCTCTTACTAACTCCATTTTGCTTGGTTGACCCTTTTCTCGCCTCTTTTTTTTCACTTCAGATACGACTACGAGACACTGCTGCAGAATTCCACGTTTTGTTTGGTGCCACGCGGGCGTCGATTGGGCTCCTTCAGGTAAGCAAAAAAAAAAAAAAAAAAAAAGAAATCAAGTAAAAAACTATTTTCATTTTACAGCTCATGCCCATTTAGTTTCCCCTCATACATACATACATACATACATATCTTGCATTTTTTACTTTATGCCGATTGTTTTTTATTCATTTCCAATAGATTTCTCGAAGCACTGCAAGCAGGCTGCATCCCGGTGCTATTGTCCAATGCCTGGGTTTTGCCATTTGAGTCGAAAATCGATTGGAAACAGGCCGCCATTTGGGCCGATGAACGGCTCCTGCTGCAGGTGAGTTGACCAATGGCATTAACTACATATATATATGCACATACACACATACACCTCCTTTACTATGAATTGGCACATCAGTTTTGTTTGTTTGTTTGTTTGTTTGTTTTTTTTCCTATTTATGCAATCATAAACTATGAAAATGGGTTGCAGGCTTTTAAAAATGTGTGCCTGAAAGTTTTTGTTATTTTCCCCGGCTAACCTACATCCGCCATCCGCAACTGGGAATTCTGCGTTGTCCTCTGCTATCTGGTCCTGTCTCCTGGAGTGAGCTGCTGTCATTTATGGATGATTTTATGTGCCTGAAAGCTGCACAGAAATGTCCGACATACAACAAAAATATATATATATATATTTTTTTTTTTATTTGCTCACTCGTCAATATTTTTCCTTTGCAAATAGAGCAGCTGAAATTCAGCAAATATTATTAAACTATTATTATTATTAAAAATCGCACAATAAACTAACTTGTTTAGATAAATTCAATAAGTTTCAATATAATAATTGGATCGTTTTTGCAGTCACAGAAATTGCCAGCAATTTGCAATCGATGGAGAAATGAATAGTTGAGATTGCGTCAACGGGATGTCCTTCCTCGCCTGGCCAATGTGCCGTGTCCTGTCTGTCCTGTACTGTCCGGCTGCTCACCTGGCTGCAAAAGCAGAAAACACTTTGCCCCATCCATTTAACTGGCTGTCTGTCCGTCCCTCTGTCTGTCTGTCGGTCTGTGTGTGCCTTGTCCTCGCTTCTTGGCATTTGTTTGCACGCAATGTCCCCTAGCAGCTGTACCACTCTCTCCTCTCTCCCTCTCTCCTCTCTCTGTCTCTCTCTGGCTTTCTCTCGTCTTCATTTCGCGACAAAGTCTTGTCGCATTGTTTGCCAATTGCATTGTCCAACCTGCCGCTCTCCACGACGCTTCCGCACTGAGAACGACAGCCTTTCGACTTCATCGTTGGCATGTTTGCTTTTGTAGTTTATTGGCAGGAAATGCAATTAATTAAGTTAACTTGAGCAGGAAACTTGAGCACTAGAAGCACTCATGCTGCACTCTTCAAATTGTAACAATTTGAAGCTGCCGCATTTATTGAATTCCCTCTCTTCCCCTCAACCAGTGTTGTGTGTGTGGGTGTGTGGGTGTGTGTGTGTGTGTTGGTGTGTGTGTCATGCCTAACTATGATGTATATCTTGCGGGCACATTCCCTTACTAATTACGTAGCTTGTTGCCTGGTTGGCTGCCTGGTAGGCTGCGGCTGCTGCCTCAAGTTGTTATTGGGACCATTGTAATTAATGCATTGGGCTTGGGATTTGCAGCTGGCGCTGTTGCAGCAGTCGTTAAACTATTATTCCACATACGCACAGTTAACAAACACAAACACAAATACAAATGTATGTATGTATATGTATATGTATGGAACTCATGGAAATTCTCTCTCTTATTGCAGGTGCCCGACATTGTTCGCTCCATTTCAGCGGAACGGATCTTTGCGCTGCGCCAACAGACGCAGGTCCTGTGGGAACGCTACTTTGGCTCCATTGAGAAAATCGTGTTCACAACATTTGAGGTGAGTCCTTCGCACACTTGTTTATTTACATCTCATTCCACATGCACACACACACACACACACACACACATACAACACAGTCGCTTTACTCTCTAATCGACGAGCCGCGAACAAGTTGCATGCC
This sequence comes from Drosophila kambysellisi, assembly GCA_035042185.1. Classification (NCBI taxonomy): domain Eukaryota; kingdom Metazoa; phylum Arthropoda; class Insecta; order Diptera; family Drosophilidae; genus Drosophila; species Drosophila kambysellisi. The sequence goes on from JAWNLS010001251.1 coordinate 10,911,128, forward strand.
TCTTCGTCAACCAAAAAAGACAGCAAACCAAATTCCGCAAAACTCTTGAACAAAAAACATGCACATTTTGGGGATTCTTTGAAGTAGGCGGTTATTGGTTAACTTTCTGCGGTCGACAGCTGCATATTTCGATAACCACGAACCACGTATGAAAGTTTCTTTCTTCGTCTTCTTCCAGTATGTCAAAGTGCACAGCGAGTTGCGTTTCTTAAAAGCTGCTGTGCTCTGTGGACAAATTGCCACAAAAGTTGTAAAACTGAGAAACAAAAACCTTTTAACCCAAAAATTGTTTGCGTTTTTTATGGAAGAAGTAAATTTGGGTATTTTTCGCCAGAAACAAGTCTTTAATTTAATATGACAAAATATAACAAAGTGCTACTTAAAACCAAGCCAAACATGGGTTTAATTATCAAAATGAGCTCTAATTCAAAATTTGGTTTATTTTTAAAAAAAAAAGGTAAAATAATTGGTAAATTTGTAAATTCACGTAGTCGATTTTTTGGCACACAGTTTTAACGTGAATTCCAACCCAGAAAACTGTTTTTTACTTTTAAGTAGATTCATCTAAAAGTTAAAACATTGCTTTTTAAAATCAATTAACTTTTCATCATGTTGGAAGAGTGTTAATTCAAAAATCTATTGAAAATGGAAATTTCGAGCCATGTTTAAAAAGTGCTGCTAGCCATTTAGGGCCAACTATTAACGGTTTGTGTTGTTACGACATCCGTCATTCACTTTGACTTCCATGTGGGGAGGCAGCTGGTTTATCTGCTCCTGGGCCAGGGCAGGCTAGGGAAATGTATCTGCCAGCTGGCTTTCTTAGTAGCAGCGGCTGGCGACTATTGAATTTGAATGTGGCACGTTAGGCAAATGGTGGGGCGATGGTTACGCCCAATATGCGGCATAGACAACAAAAAAAAAAAAACAGAAAAAAGACGAAAATGAAACGGATTTGGAGGGCTTTGCATGGATGCCAGGTCGGAGCACAGCCAAACAGAGGACAGCGATGATGATCATGTTGAATATAGAGACGAGACGACAACTGGTATAAATAATACACACGGAATTTACACACACAAACACACATACTTATAGTTGTTTTGTATACAAAGTAACGCGACAAGCGACGACGTTGATGATGAAGCCGAGAAGCAAACCAAAAACCCAAACCAAACCGCTGACAGCGGAGACCACTTTTCAACACTCAAATTGACACACACACACACAGAGAGATATTTTCATCTGAGAGTGTGTGTGTGTGTGTGTGTGTGTGTGTGTGTGGAGCATTCAATTTTGTGTAATCATCGCAGAAACTGTAGCTGTGGCTCTGCTGGGTTGCTGAAGGCAGGTCGCGAATGTAGCGAATCTTTTTGCGCTGACAGAGACACATTAACAGTCGATGACATGGGTGTGGGTGAGGATGTGGATGTGGATGAGGATGTGGATGAGGTCGTTTTTATCACAAAGACTTCTCTGCTCTTTCTCTTGTTACGCAGAGTATGGAAATTGTATGCTGCAAGTTGTGTATATCTATTGTGAGTTTAAGTTTCGCATTTTCCTTCATATTTTTTTTGCTCTTCCTCTTTCTCTCTCTCCCTCTCTCTTTTGGCCTTGGCTAGCAATAATCAATTTCCAGTTACAGTGTGTGTGTGCATGTGTGTTAACCAAATGAAAGGCAAATATTTGCCATGCAACGTGACCAGCTCAGGCAATTCGACAACAATTGAATAATCCCCAAAAACTGGCCCGAACACGCACCAGATGCGTTAAGCGTATTGTTAACATGTCATCTCCAAGATCATCTCTCTTGTTGGCAACAGCAGCAGGTGTTAGTGAATCCTCTGCCTGAGTTTAAGCTCTGATTTATGGCTTTGGCTGCCAAAGTAATTTTCACTACATTATTATTATTCTTAGCATATTGAGCCGAATCCGGTTCAAGTGGGCTGCCAGCAACTTGCCCAATTTATTATTGTTTAGTCTTTTATTAACCATGATTTAATTGGTTTTTAAGAGTCTTAACAGTAATAACAGGACATAAACTGCTTAATTGGGATTACACTTTGCTCATTTAAATATTGTCCATTTTCCATTTAATTTTTCGTATTTTATTATATTGAGTTTTAATTTAATCACTTTTGGTTTCATGCGAATTTACCCGCAAAAATTTCTCGCTTCATAAAGCAAATAATAAATAAAACAAAACTTTAATATTTGTGCAAGTTTCAGCAGTTGAAAGGAAAGTCCGAATGTAAAAAATAACAAATAAAAATCGCAGTTTTGTTTGCCAATGCAAATAACAAACATATTTGTCAGATTTTTCTTCAAAAGTTTGCATGCAAAAAAAAAATAGCAGTTTGAAAGGAGAAATTGTTTCATAAATGTTTTTCGTGGCCATTATGTCAAATGCAACTATAGCATCTACAACTATTGCTTGAGAGCATGCAACACATTTTGTGGCACCTATACGCCCCCAACATGCACCTTTTGATTTATGTGCCGCGATTAAAATATGATTTGTGGCATTTTCGTATTGGTAAAATGGTCACGCCCCGCCCATCATTTTATTGTTGTTGCATGTATGTATGAGTATGTAAGTGGGTGTGTGTGTGTGTGTGTGTTGCACATGCAGCACGTATTGCTGGAGCCCTCTTTTGCATGTGCCAAAAAATGCAGCCTGTGTCAGCTTATGGTCAGCTTGTGCCTGCAACCACTCTTACCAACGAATCCCTTCAGCTTTGCTGCTCCTGTCTGTGGCTTTAATATGCAAAAAAGTTTTGCGCATATTTGTTGAAAAATAGTTGACGTGTGTTGCATGCCGCCTCCTGGCTGCCGCCTCCTGGCTGCTGGCTGCTGCCGCCTGATGCTTGATGCTTGTTGCCTGCGGCTTGGCACACTGCCCAGAGTATCCGGCTGTTGAGACGTCACGTCGTCCTCCACCAACATCGCAGCAGCGCCAACCAAATGAACAGAAACTCAATTTATGCATGATGGCTGGCAACAGAGGAAGCTAAAATTATAGTCGTATACCCTGGCAATTTGTTTTATTAATAAAACGCATATCAAAGTGCAAAATCCACTCTGCAACTTGGCACCACTCGAGGCGTCCTTTTGACAGGCAAATCACGTCGACTGGCAGCATTCACTCCTTCCAGACGCCCACCATCCTGTTCCAGCCTAATAACCTTTTAGTCTAATAGCTTAACCCAAACACACACTCAGACACACACCCTTTCTGTCTGTCTGTCTGTCTGTCTGTCTATCTGTCTGTCTATCTGGGGGGATTAGAAGAAAATGTGACCGGATTTGGATGCCACGCAAAAATCCCCTACGCTTAAGAGTCATTCATGCAGCAAATTGATTTAGGCATAAACATGCTGTCGTGCCCCAAAATATGAAAATATGAGAGTGGCAAATAATTTTTGGCTGCCTGAATTTGTTACTGTTGATACTTTTATTTCAACAGACGCCACTATTTCCTATACCCAATTTCCCAATCAGCATCCGTACCCAAATCCAAATGTTCGACTCTTTTTTTTTTTTTTGTGGGCGTGTTGAACACCAACTGGAAGACAATTTTTGGTGTCTGTTTGGGTTCACCTTCTCTGTCTCTCTCTCTCTCTCTCTCTTTCTCTCTCTATTACTGTCTCTCTCTGTCTCGCTGCGAAAGTCAATAAACTAACAACAAGTGCAAAAACAACAACAGCCCATGCTGTGGGCTGTACAAACACCAAGAACAACAACAACAACAACACTCAAAACGGAAAAGGTGGTCAGAAAGGGTCGAAGAAGACTTGGGTCGCTTTGAGAGGATGCCCAAAACATCTGGATAAAAAAACAAATTAAGCAGTTATTTGGGGTCTTGGTCTTAGTCATACACACACTTACACCCACAACCACAGAGACAAACACACACGCCACCACACACCCTTTCGCCAGTTATCCTTGTCATTTGGTTTTTGATGCTACAGAGCCATTCCTTAAAGACCCACTGATAATAAGTAATAAGTTAGCGAATTTTAGATGAGTTTTCTCAAAGTCATAAAACAAGCGTTAATTAAGTTATTTTCTCAATTGTATTTTAAATTAATGGGTACTGTATCGCATACAAGTTTTCCTTTTCGAGTTTATAGCTATTTTATGATTTTGTTAAGAGAAAAATCGTAAACAAGACATTAAATTAAACATATAGTAAGCTGTTAAGCTACTGGTTAATTTTTTAGTTACCTTAAATAGCTTAAATTTGGTCAACAAAATTGTAAAACACAATTCCAAAGAGGATTATGAACAAAACTAAATATAAACTAAGTAATCACCACATCAATTTGCATGTTCAAAATGTGTGCCCCAATGAAATTGAGCTTTTTGCTGAATTATATATATATATTATAATTAACATATCGAAAAGTGCGTCAAATGCCGGAGGGTTCAAAACCGCAACAGAAAGTTTGGTGAAAATGCCTTGACCCGTTTCGATGGTGTTCCATTTTATGCGGCTGATCTCTAGATTTGCATAATTTTATTGTATGCTGAACTTTTGGTCGTAACGAAAGTTGAATACACAATAACCCCACACACACACACACATACATATATATATATATGTCCAGTTGTAGCCGCCACAAAGAGGTCACTCAAAGTCCACTTACCAACTTAGTTATCCTTGTCCACCATAGCACAAAATCTTTGCCTAAGCCTAAAAGTCGCTATTGAATTGGAGTGGGCAATGTCTGTGTATCTCTCTTGTGTGTGTGCGTGTGTGTGTGTGTATTTGTTGGTGTTTGGCTGTGACCGATAAGCGTGTGGCGTGCACTTAAGTTGCACACAATCACCAGGCCAGTAAAGAGTGGGTCGAAATGCTAAAGTTCGAAACTGGTCAGAAAACCACAATAAGCCGAAGATTACTCCTCACTTGAAAGCATCTCCAGATACGAACCCTTGACGGAAACTCGAAGTGCTACTGCTGCTGCTGCTGTTGCTTTCTTTCGTTGTTGTTGTTGTATTTGTATTGTTTTTGTTGTTGCGTATTTTGTTTACGACCAACGCCCAGTGCAGTCAGGGTCCAGTTGCGGGTTAAGTTTGTGTTGGCTTGCAAAAAAATATGTTGCATACTTTTGGGCAGCTGTCGAAAAGTTCTCGCTTTTCAGCTTGCTCTCTCACAGACACACACATACACACGCTTAACTTTAGTGTGTCACCGAGATTTACATTTCAAAGTAACGCAAAACACTTTGTATACAATATATATGTGCATATTTATACATATATCTATATATATATATATGTCCATATATACATCTTTATACGTATATACTCCTGCACAACTGCAGCAACTTATTATTTTGACTAATCCTATTATGTGAATCCAAACGTGCGACAAGCAACAACTTTTCCTGCAACTACTTTGAAGTTGAACGCCTCAGTGGCTGTCACTATCCACCTACTTTTCTATCTCACTCCCTGCTCTGCCTCTGCCTCTTCCTCTCCCTCTCTCTCTCTCTTCCATCTTTCTTTATCCGTTGGGTCTGTTTGTCCACCTGTCTGTCCATTCATTCTATTGAATCGTGCGCTCACTCAAGCGCTGCTAAGTTGTCTTAGTAGCTGCTACGGCTACACTGCAAAAATATTCAAATGCTTTTCAGTTCACGAATTGGACTCTTAAACGCAAATACATAAATAAATATTTTAAACTTGGATAAATTGACTTGATAAATTTAGAAGCTTATTTCAAATATATTCTCTTTGACTTATGATGCTTTTTATGGTGTCTTTAAATTTAATTGACTCAGTACTTTAATAGTTGCAATTCTAATTAAATGTTTATTAATTAATATTTATTAAATTTCAATTGAAATAAGCTTTCCGAATTTATTATAGCATTTATTGGCCTAACAACATAATGAACAACAAATTTGTTTTATTTTTGCCAACTCGACGTCATTATTAAATTTAAATTGGCTACAACTGTCAGCTTATTCAATAATAGAATTCATTTGCATAACAACAAAATTAAACAATATATAAAATAAATATTTTTAATTTTATTGTGGGCACGTAGTCAACAGTAAATTTATATAGAAATGTTTGCATATAGAACAGAATATTAAGAATTATTTTATTTAAAATCAAATTGAAAAGCGGCACTTAAATGGAGGAACGACATTTCATTATTATGCTAATTTCCAGACTGAATTTAGTTTGATTGAATAAAGTTTTCGATCAGCAGCTCTACTTAAATTCAATAAAAAGAAAATGAAAATGAAAAGTGGACCAGATTGAGCTAAAAACGTAATTTTCTTTTTCTATTTTGTACATTTTAATATGTAGTATAAATTTGTGCACGTTTAAATTAGTTGACAATCGACCAAAATACGAGTATTTCATGGAATTTTGCCATTGGGCATTTGAGCCAACTGCGTTCTCTAAAAACACACACAAAAACATTAACAGTTTATCAAGTGCAAATTCCGTTTTATTTGGCCTAAGCTTCTTGACCCAAATTCCTCTTCGGTTTTCGTACGGTGCAAGCCATCCTCGAATCCGTTTTTCTTTCCAGGTAGCTGCTGCTGCTGCTTGTGGTAGTTAATTTCACCTGCTTACTGTCCATTTTGTTTGAACTGTAGAAAGCGGGCTGGTGGTAGGAGGGGGGGGGGGGACGGTTGAGGAGGTAAATGCCGCGACAGCAGCCAAGCGGCGAAGATTTCTGTGCAAATCTTGGCAAGCGCGCGTTAAGCTGATTTTCTTTAGGGTTCTGAGTTAAAAGTTTGCTGGGCAAACTTGGCCAACTGCTTGGCTGGCTGAGCCATTAATTGAATTCTGGACATGTCCTGGGCTCTAGGTATTTTATTTGAATTAAGTTTCGTTCAATTCTTTTCTCTTTTTTTTATTATTTTTATTTTCAAACGTATTTTATTTTTGTCAAATGCATTTTTTTGCCATTTATAAATTATACAAAAAAAATTAAGTTTGAACAGAGTCTTAAGCATATATTGAACATATACGTAGAGCCAGCCAATATTATGATTGTTGCTGTTGTAGATAGTTTCTTGTTGTTGTTTTTGTTGTTGTTGTACATTTATTAACTTGCAATTAAGTGTGATATGCATCAAAAAAGCACAGTTTGATGTGTGAATGTGTGTGTTGCACGTGTGGATAACGCTTTCAACTTCTAAACTAGATCCTCTCTCTTGTGGTGGGTGCGTGAGTCTTCTGTGTGTGTGTGTGTGTGTATGTGTTGTGTATTTGTGTTGAGTTGTGCGAGTCCTTAGAAGAGCAGCGAGAAGAGGCTTCTTACTCCAGCGGAGCCAGCTCCGGAACCGAGGGTAAAACCGGTACTGGGTGTTCCACTGCTGCGATGCCGCGAGACATGACTGGAAACGTTATCACGGACACGGTCGTAGCTGGCAACATCCTGTAACAAAAAAAAGATGAAAAATAAGTTCAATCACATTTGGGAAGGTGTATTTCATGGTATTGCGTACTGGTCGAGCACAAACTCGAGATGCTTGCAGTGGCGGCAGATGTCACAAGTGCCGCATGTGTTGTATATCGACAAGACTCTCACCTCTTTGTCGGCATTGGTCAGCACCGATCGCATTGAGTTTGCCACCGGCCATTTCTTCTTCATGACCAAATTTGTTGGTGGATCATGAGCGGTGCCAGCATCCACAGACCAAATGGTTGCTGTGGCACCACCCACCACCTTTGAGCCGCGCGAGAACTTGAAGGCGAGCTCCTCATCGCCGGCAATGCGTGTCAATTGCCAGCCAGTGAGATTGATCTCCTCGGTGCCCTTGTTGTGCAGCTTGATGAAGCGTCCCTCGGTGTCTGCCTCCATGATCTCCAGTTCGCCCTTGGCGGCCGCATTCACCGAATACTCGGACAACGTCCGATCCTCGCTCTCATCAATCACGGTGCGACGACGCTTCACAGCACCCGAACCGGATATGCCGGGTGTGGCCGATCGGCGTCCGCTGGGCGTAACACGGCCAGAGCGGGAACCGCCACTGGCGCTCAAGTGGGTGCCATTGCTGGAGATGCCCGAATCAGCACCGCGAGACGGTGAAGTAATGTTCAAGCGACGCTCCTCGCCGCACAGCAGCTTGTCGTAGGCAGCCAATTCCAGATCCAGCGACACCTTAATGTCCATCAGATCCTGGTACTCTTGCAGCTGCTGGGCCATCTCATCACGCATGCGCTGCAGATCCGCCTCCAAGGAAGCAATATACTGATTATGACGCTGACGTTCCGCGTCCAACAGGTTCTCCAGCTCACGGATGCGTGCCTAGCGACAAGAAAAAAAAGAGTCAAAGATTAGTTCGAGAAGTGCGCAATTGAAGCCGAGCCTGCTACTCACATTTAAAAGAGCATTGGTGTTCTCCAGCTCCTGGACTTTGTTGTGGAGTCCATCGATCTTTGTGCGCATGAGACGCACCTCCTCGGTGGCATGCAACGAGCCTTGAGCTGCACGAGCGGCAGCTGCCTTGAGATTCTGTATTTCATTGTCGTACAGGTTCTCGATCTCCTCGCGATTGACGCGCATTTGTCCCTCGTACTGATCACGGAGCTCCTGCAGCGATTGCTGCAACTTTGCCTCATACTGTTTGGACAGACGGCCATCGATCTCACTGATCTCGATCTGGCGACGCGAACGCGTCTCTGTCAGCTCCTGTGAGTGCAAATTGTCCTTGAAGGCGAGCTCCTCGCGCAGACTCTGGTTCTGATTCTCCAGATCGACGCGTGCCAATGTCTCCGCCTCGAGCTGCTTGCGCAGATCCTCCAGCTGGCGACGCAATCGCTCATTCTCGGCGGCCAGCTCCTTGGCCTGATCCTCGGCCCGCTTGCGATCGGCGAGTGCCTGATTGTATTTGCCATTCACTTCGCTGTAACGAGATTCGTAGAGACGTGCATTGTTCTCGGCGACGGTGGCCTCTTTAGTTTTCTTGTCGAGTCTGTGAATGAAATTGAAAAGTGTGTGGAATGTTGTTAATACGATTGTTTATCGCTTGACATGTGCAGCAGACTGTTGATGACGTCACAACTGATTCACACGCGATTCAAGATCTCTCTTTCTCTCTCTCTCTGTCTTTCTATATCTGTCTCGCTCATTGGTTATTTGCTTGATCTTATGAATTATTCATCGTTTATGTTTTTTTTCTTTCTTTCTGTTGCGTTGCTGCCTTGAAATCGTCAAATGCCATTAGCATAAATTAGCCTGGCTATTTTCTGATCATCTACATTCTTCCCCATTCCCTCTCTCTTTCGCTCTTACGCATCTTATTTATGTTCCATGCGACTTCAAACGTTTTTTATTTATTTTTTGGCTAGAAACAAACTTGTTTATTTGCCTAAACAAAAATTCCACTAATCTATAAAAAAAAAATGTCGTCGACTCTCGTGGTTTGCACGTTTTTTGTTGTTGTATATTTGCTAAAATTAGCAACAATCGAAAAAAGTACAGTATTTATTTTATGAAAAGTAAATAATTTAATTGAATATTTGCATTTGATTATAATGCTACATTACTTTATATGTGCACGCAAGGTCGTCGGCGCAATAAAATGGCAACTTGTTTGTTAGTTTTTATGGGCCATATATATGTAAACACAATTATACACCGTTAATTGCCAGTTTTCAATGTTATTTTCACCGTATTTTCCACAAATAAACAATAATTTGTTGAAGCTAATCAGCGACAGAAATATAAATAGACGACAATCCCAAGGTTATTCTCAGTGCTGTGGCATGCGTGTGAGTCCACACAACATACCCCCACGTTCCATTTCCCACCCTCCGCCTGACCCTCTGCTTTCCTCGACAGGGGCGCATAAATAAAAATGCTACCAAGCGACCTAATTTATAAAAGTGTATCGGTTTTTTGTTTGTGTTGTGGTTTGCTCCAAATTTTGACATCAGGCAAGTGGGTTAATTATCGATAGAACTTTTTGGGGTTGGTGGTAAAAAGAAAAATGTGTGAAAAGTGCGCCAGAAGTTCTCAGTTTATTCTTTGCTTGTGTCTATAATAAGCTGTAAAGATTGCTACACTTAAACACTTAATGATATTTGTGTAATTTTACATTTGTGAACAATTTCACATAGAACGATTTTTCTAAAATTCTAGAAACATAGTTACACAAATCTTTTTAGGAAGTTAACTTCTTTATAGAATAATCGTATCTGTTGCTTTGGACGTTTCACAACGCCAACGCAATTCTTTTAATCTCCTTAACAAAAAATAAATAAAAAATAAAAAATTTCTGGTCATTATGGCTAACAAGCTATTGAGCTCTGGCCTAAAACACACATTTATATATACAAACAAATAGATCCCGCATACCCCACCTAAGTTAATTCCCTGAGCACAGTTAAGCACCCAAAATAAATATTGCCTATGTTGATAAGAGTTGAGCTTAAATCTGAAATGCGCAACATTCCCAAATATTGTTGACATCATAGAGAAGAGAGAGAGCGGGTGCGTCCGTCCCACCAACTCCCATTTGTCCAACTCCAAAACTGGTATTACACTTTGTCGGCATTACAAACAGCAAATACCCACAAACAAGCAACAACAACGCGCTGCGTATTATATTTGGTTTGAAATGACATCATATATAGTATATATATGTATTTATATATATATTTATACATACATATATATGGAAGGTATACCAAAAATGTGTTCGCTTTTGTTTAATTGCAACCTTGGAAGGGTTTCGGTTTCTATTTAGGCATTACGTATACGACGCATATTTTGTGTCGTTTGCTTTGCCTATTAACGCAAGAGCGCGTAAGACAGTGAGACAGAAAGATAGAGAGAGAGAGAGAGAGAGCGAGCGATTAAATCGTGGCAATTGTGTGAAATTTTTGAAAAATGTGCTCGCAAGTTTTATATTTTCCGTCTTTGCTTGTTGTTGCTTAAGTTGTTATTTCTGTTTCGTAAATTAAAAAAATAAACAAAAGCAAACCGAGATGGATAGACAGGGTTGTCTACAAAGAGAGACAGAGAGAGAGAGAGAGAGGGCCTGCCATGTGCCGACTGCGGCATGACATCAGCCAACTCAAACTCGCTCTCTTTCTTTCTCTCTCGTTCGCTCTCTCATAGATATGACATCACTGCGAGTGCTGATAAGTTACCTTTGGCTTTGTGTTTGTTTGTTGTTATTTTTTTCCCATTCTATTCTGTTTGTTGTTGTTTTTACCTTTGCTTTAAATCATCATTCTCCTCCCACAAGCGCTTAATATCGATCTCCAGCTTGGCCTTATCCTTGGCCGTCTCATCGAGCAGTTTGCGTGCCGCTGCCAACTCCCTCTCGTAGACGGCCTTCAGGTTAGACGTCTCACGGTTGACGGTGTCCTGTGACAGGTGCAACTCCTGTGTGAGTCTGCCATTCTCGTTCTCCAGGTGGCGCATGCGATCGATGTAGCAGGCGAGACGATCATTCAGATGCTGCAGCTCCTCCTTCTCCTGGATGCGAGTGGTGCGCGTGGGGCTAGTAGGGCTGGTGGCGCCACCCATTCTACCCGAACCCGAGGCGCCACCAACGGGCGTCGTTGCTGATGCGCGTGAGACGCGTGAGCCCAAAGTAACGCGGCGTCCAGACATTTTGTGTTTTGTTTTTACTTATTTATTTTAAAATTGTTATTTGAAAATGAGGAACGTTTTAAGTACACAAGTGCTTAAATATTTTCAGCTTTTTTTATGTGTGTGTTTTTTTATTGAGGTATATCCAAGTCTACTGCGATAGCACGTCTGCTTGCTTTGACTGTTGAAAAATTACTGTAAGTTGCGGCTCGTTGGCCGCTCGCACGAAAGCCTCGCACACGTCATCATCATCGACGAAATTAGTAGTCGCCGTCTCAGTCGACGTCTCAGTTGGCGTTTCAGTCGGCAGCTATATAGAAATAACAACAATAATAACTAGCAAGTTTCACACGGAGCGCGCTCGCTCTCTTTCTCTCAACGGTCATGGGTAACTCGCTCACATGTTCAAATGGTGGCAACGCTCTGCCAACGTTCACTGCTGTTGCTTTGCTCAGCTATTTATTTGTTGCTGCTTTCTTTATCGTTCTTGTTGTTGTTTGTGTTTGAACTACTAAGAACGCCGCTGCTATTGTATTAGTTGCGCAGCTGAGCGAGAGCTACAAATAGAAAACAACACAAAGCCAAATCAACGAAATCAATGCCAAAGCACAAAATATTTATACATGTGAATGTAAGCATGTGTGTAAGCATGTGTAAACATGAGTGCTTGCATGTGTGCATATGAAAGTTTTCGATTTAGAGTTTGGGTTAATGTACGCACTCCTCTAAGCTGAGCAAGCCACAAAATGCAAATTGCTGACACCGACACAGAAAATAAATGTGTTTAATGTAACTCAATTATTTCTTTACATTGTATCTTGAGAATTTACTTTTTCTACTTCTCTACATACAACATTTTACAAATGACGTGTTTTAATTTTTTTAATCTTTTGCTTGGTTTTAAATATAAACTAAAACTAATGCAAATATAAGCACTTCTGTAGATAACATACCGTATTTTACGTTGCTCTTATAATTGTACTGTATACATGTTTATTTTATTTCACATTCTTCGTAAACATAGCTCGACTCACTCTCTTTCTCTCTCTGTCATTACACTCAATTATTGACTTCAGTTCAATTAGGCACACAATTTATGAAATAGTCAGTCAACAATGCCCATCCCCCACCACCCACCAACACACCCACTCGGGTGGGCGTTCGATGCCCAATGTCAACTTGTCATAAATGAAATATTTATTGACATGCTGGCTGACTGTCTGACTGGTCGTAGTTTTTGGTTATGGCTCCCAACCTGCTCCGACCTTCTTCGTATTCCTAGGGGATACCAGCAGCAATAACAATAAATAATCAGCACAACAACAACACCAATGACAATAACAACAACAACAGTTATTCCACACTTTGAGGGAATGCGCTCTCCATAACGCACTCTCTCTATCCCTCACTCGCTCTCTCTCACTCTCTGTGCAATACATTTTTTGCAGGCGTATCTGTTGTTTTGAGCGGCCGCAAATATTTTTATAGCCGGCAAAAAAATTTTTTTTTACACACAAAATCTTTATACGCACACATGCATGCAAACATATACAGCATGTGCATAGATGTCGAACAGAGAATAGAAAATAGAGAATAGAGCATGCCGCTTCTCTCTCTTACACACGCTCTTGGCATTTACGATGCGACAATGCTTTTGCTGAGCACATAGTTCTCCTCTCTATTGTTGATGACAAACGGTTAAAGCCAATGCCAGCTGTTACTTCGAGTGCAGCAGTAGGGCTTATCAGTTACGTGCACGCCTGTGACGTCATCAACTTTAAGCCAGCGCCAAAGCAGCTGACCTTAAAATTTAAAATATGACGCAGACCTTGTCGTCAACAAATATTTAATGCTTTCGTTTCTTTCGCTCACTAGCGCGCTCGCTTGCTCCCACATATGGCTCTTCAATGTGACGTCATCATATTATTTTTAATTATTGCGTCGTCGTTGAGCACATTGAGCAATATTAACAGATCTGACATCGTCTTGCCGAATTATGATTCTGTTCGAGTGTGCTTTAAATGCTGGTACAGTTCGGCTAATTAGGTTTAATTAACGCTTAGCGAAACTGGTAGAATTATTGTTGATTTCTTTGCTTTTCATAATGCTTTTTTGTTTATTTTGTTTTGTGCTTATCATTTGTTAACAGCTTTTGCCTTTGTTGTGTTTTTGCTGTTCGTTCTGTCATTCTTCCAAGCATTTTCCAGCACTTTTTTGTGACAACTCGCGACGTCAAATTTATCGCTTAGCTTGATTAATTGATAACATTAAGGTCATAAATTGATAAGATTTTTTTAAAACAAACTTATTCAGAAGTCGGATAAACATGAATGAAATAGTACCTGAAAAGTTCGATACTAAACAGTTTTATTCAGAATTATAACAACTTGAGTATCTATAAGAATGAAAGTTCAATTTTCATAACGTACATATGTCTTAACCGGCCTTGGAATTTTAAAAAAACTCGTTTATTAAAAATAAAAAGAGCAATTAAAAATATGCAATAAAAATTATACAAATTCTAGTTTTCTGCCTTAGCATCAATAACAAATTCAATCTAAATATATAAACCAGAAATCCGTACAGAACGTGAATTTAATAAATTGCTCTGCAGATTCTCATGTTATTAACCCCAATAATAATATTTATGAATATTAATTATTCATAACAAACATTTCTAATCGACTATTGATATAATTTGACAACCTTAGAGCATATGTCAACGTCTTTTAAAAAACAAGATATTTTTGTTTGATTTCAGTTAAGTTTATAAATTATAATTTAATAGGGAGTTTAACAAGTTTTTTAGTGACCTAAGGCACAAGCAGTTTGCTCTTTTAACACATGCAGAATTATGAAATCAAATTCCGTACAGTTTTCCAAATATTTATGCATAAATTTGTATACGTTGTCCATTGTTGCGCAGCTGATGATTTATGTATATTGACTTTCCTATCTGACTGCCTATCAATGGCCAATAAATACTGTACTAACAAACAAATTTCAAGCAGACGCTTCGTCCCGAATACTCTCAGCTCTCAGTTTGTTAGCTTCTCGCTCAAAACTTGTTTGTCGTTGTCTTTAAGCGAATTTGTCAAAGCAGCTTCAATAACTTCAGCTCTTTGTTGTTGTTGTTGTTATTGTTGTTGTTGACGTTTGCCAGGCGCGACTTTGGGCCAACAATAATGACATCATCGTGAGCTTAAAGTTTTGAAGTCATGGCAAATGACGTTTTCGCTCGACATAAGCCAGAACGAAGTGAATGGCAGCAAAATATGTATGGAAAAAAAACTTTCGAAATAAAGTATCTTTAAACTGCAAATTGTCAGCTATCGAAAAACTACCCAAAACCCATTTACACATCGTTATGCAGATGAAGCTGTCCCAGATTTTTGCCTAGTCTCTCTCTTAATTAACTTTGCGTTCAAATCGATAAATATTTGTGGAAAACTTCTAAACCAAAAAACATGAAACGAAATGATAACCATTTTTCGATATATCGAGCATGGAATACCCTTCCTCACACTATACTCTTACCACAGTCAAGATTAAAATCAAAAAAATTATATTTCTATTAAAAGAACACCATTATTCTATGCTCCATAAAAAATAGTAAAATATGGAACAACAATTTAAATGTCCGCTTTTCTCTTATTTGATTGTCATTAAATTGTTACACAGCTCGTGACAAAGCTGAAGAACCCTCTGTTAAGTTATTTAAGGCAATAAACTACATAAATCCAATTGTGTTTCAAAAGCGTTTGGCATTTTGGTTAGTAATATTTTTTTTGTTGTTGGCTTTTTTTGCGGGAATGTTTCTGTCACATGCCGAAAAACCGCAGTGCAAATAAATAAAAAACAACTTAGTTATATTTGATTTATAAAAGTCGACTATGTAATGCCCTCTAAAAAAATAATTTTACTCGCATTTTAGAAAAAAACAATGATTACAACAAATAAATTTAGAAGAGAATTAAAATATTTATATATTCTTGAGCCGCCATTTAAACAGGGTATAAATTGGTGTATTGAAACCCATTTGATTTGTATTAATATTGTATGTAGAATTTTTTACGCTCGCATATTACATGCTAATTTTGTGTATTCGGCGGAAACAAACATTTGAAATTATTTAGCATTTCTATTTATTCAGTTTGTTATTTATTTTTTAATTAAAACAGTGCGAGTGGGACTCGCACTCAACATTATTTACGGGCCACTTGTTGTTGGGCTGTTTGGCAATGCAAATTGGCTAAAGGACAGCTTATTACGCATACGCAATGTTGTTGGCATTAACTTTAGACTTTTTACTTTATACAGCAGCCAAACATGGTCGTTTGTTAATTTTAAAGAGTTTTATGCAGTGTTGCTC
The DNA here is from genome assembly GCA_035042185.1 of Drosophila kambysellisi. Lineage (NCBI taxonomy): Eukaryota > Metazoa > Arthropoda > Insecta > Diptera > Drosophilidae > Drosophila > Drosophila kambysellisi. Next base: position 10,927,078 of record JAWNLS010001251.1, read on the forward strand.
TTGTCTGATCCCACTGCAACTTGCAACTTGCAACTTGCATCGGCAGCTGGCAAAAGTTGACAAGCATTTACATACAATTTTCCTCTTCTTAGCTTAAGTTAATTTCGTGTCTGTCTTGAGCAGAGAACTTCTTGTTACTGGATTTGTGTGTCTGTATCTGTGTGTGTGTGTGTATGTGTGTATGTGTGTGTGTGTGTGTGTGTTTGTGTTTGTGTAGGACAGCATGAAATGACAGCATCAAGCGGGACAACATTAGCAAGTTGTGCAACTTCAGCTGAATTTCGTTGGTTGGTTTGCTTGTTTTGGTGTCGTTGACTGCAACTTTTGCCAACTGCAACTGCAACTGCAAATTTTATGTGTGTGCAGCTTGCTGCTTGCTGCTGCTGGCTGCTTGCTACTGGCTGCTTGCACATTTTATGTATGCAGCTGTCGACGCTTTGAACTTTTGCGCCCCAGAAACTATGCTGCAAAACATCAGTAAATACGCTCTTTTTGTGCTTGCTTATGCGAAATTCAAATGCAAACGCGAATTTGAATGCGATTTCCGCTTATGCGTGCCACTTAAAGCGAGCAGATTTCACAAGCTGCCAAACAATTGTGCAGAGCATAGAAAAAAAACCCTTGAAATCTGTTCAGTTTCAACAACTTTAATACATTGTCGATTCTTTAGAAACTAGACTTAATATTTGCTTGACAGAGTACAAGAGTAGCAGGAATTGTGTAGCTTGTAACAAATCCCAACCGAGTTTAGTTGAGAGCACTAAATATTTAAAAGGCAAATTAACAAACGGGGAAAAACTACTTGCCACACACACACACACGCACACACTTATTGTATATCACATACCCAACATAGTTGGGCTTCTTAAAGTTTAAATTACAGCAAATTATTTGACTTTCATCAGAGGCAGCAGTCGCAAAACGCCCAAATCGTAAAATGTAAAATCGCAAAAGAAACTTTGTTTGGGCCAAAGAGCTTCTGCAATGTATGCAATTAATTTGAGTAAATTTCCTTTTAGTGCTGCGTGCATGCACAGTAATTTGTGTAGCCTGCTTTTAGGCTGGCCCAAAATGGAAGGCGGCTAAGAGTGGGCTGAGCTGGAGTTGTGGATGCAGCTACTAGAGCTAAGCTAGAGAGATAAGCATGAGTGCATGTGTATCTGTATCTGTATCCTGTATCCTGTATCCATATCAGAGTCACGAGCATTTGCATAAGCAGTTGCCACGCCCACGCCCTCGCCCACAAACTGCGCTCACCTGTTTTATTTGCACACATTATGCGCTCCATTGAGTTTTTGCGCCCAGTTGAGAGCTGCAGCTTTTAACATATTTTCCACTCCCTGTTGGCAAACCGGCAAGTTGGCTAAGTCAGCCAGCGGAGTAAACGGCACTTGCCAGTTGGCCAAACTGTCGTTCAGTTGCTTAAGTCGCTTAAGAAAATGCCAAAAATAAAAAGGGAAAGTAGAATCCAACTTGCTGCCACTTTAGCAAACGTGGCCAAGTTGCTGCTGGGTTGCCAGGTAGCCGAAAAATACGGAAAACGGAAAATTCGTCTTACAAAAAAAACCCAGCGCGCTTTAAGTCAATTAAAGCACTTTGTTAGCCAATTAAAATGGCAATGCCAAATATTTGCTTGGGCCTCTCCTGACCTGGACTAAACCTCCGCATATATGCACCTTGCATAATTGAATCATAGACAAAACGAGTCGAGGAGAGGAGAGGAGAGGCGTGGGGAGACGAGAGTTGAGTTGGGTTGAGTTGAGTGCAGTACCTCGCTCTTTGCTGACTCTTGGCTTGTTCTCAATTATGCAGCAACGTCAACAGCAGCAGCAACAAGATTGACTTAATTATGTCAGCCACCCACATTCATACACACACACATACACACACACACACACACACACACACACACACACACGCACACACACACGCACACACACACACACACATACACACTCGACTTGAAAAGGTAAATAAACACGCGCCTTGTCTGCTCTTAGACGCTCCTCCACGCTCGTCGTTGATTATTCCAAGAACCGGGAAAGAAGTTAAATTAAATAGAGAGAAGACAAAAAAAAAACAAAAAAAAATATAGAATAGTGAAGAAATTATAATTACAAAATAAAGCAGATACTCGAGATGCAGGTGGAGGAGCAAGTCAGGCAGTCGCTAGTTGACTGCCTCATGGCATATCATAAACAGAGTCCCATGAAAGTCTACTAAATCGCAGGCTTGGCAAATCCAACTGAGAGTCCGCAATTGTGAACATAAGACAAAATGTGTATTTAGTATGAGCACAACTAACATTTAAATAAAACATTTAAATAAAATATTTGCACATGACATTTTATACTTAAATTAAATTTTTGTTTAGACGCAGTTGAAGTTATTGAAGTTATAGGATTATAAGATGCACATAAGCATTATACAATCCGAGTATAAATTGATTGAGCTGTGATGCAACATTTTTCATAATAACATTAGGAAAAGCCCGAGGAAAAGCTGAAAATATAAGCGTAAAATAAACATAATAAAATTCGAATACAAATGAATTATTAATCTGAATGGAGAGCTGTTTATAGGCTTATAAAATTAAAGCCCGTATATATGTATGGCTTATCTGTACCATGCAGATAATATTTCTAGTGCTTCTCTAACGCTCAACCCAACATTTAAATGCAACTGCAACTGTTCTCTAGTTGAATTGTTTTATCCACATTTTCCAGGTGGCACACACAAAAGAGTGTGCCAGTTGAAAACCCGATGAGTTGAGCCCACGCCGTCAGCAGCAGCAGCAGCCGCATTTCCAACTGCATTTCCTGCTGCTGCTCCTGCTCCTGCTCCTGCTCCTGCACCTGCCCCCACTGCCACTGCTGTCTTCATGGGGCACACGTCGCACTCCGAGTCGGGACTAACAATTATAATGGCAGTTTCCCAACCTGTGCACTTTCGCAAAAAAATCTACTAAATCTAAAATCAAAATTTAATTTTTAACAAGTTTTCTTCTGACAAATTCAATTATAAGTACCCGTTAGATAACATAAGAAAAACCGTCAAGACTGCGATTTTCAAGCAGACACTTTCACATTTGATGAATTAATATGAAAAACTTTTGGCAACAGTTTTTAATTAAATCTCATCTCACAGGCTCATGCTGAGCAATATTCTTAATTTATCCAAAATCTTGGCTTTATTTTTTGTATGCCAATAAAGTGAATTCCTTTTTCTACAGTGCAGTGTGTAAGGATTTGGTAAGACTCTCTGTCTCTGACTCTGTCTCTGCCACTGTCTCTGTCTCTGTTTGTCTCTCATGATGTGCATAGCTAATTTAGCATGGCATACTTTTGAGGCGTTATATATGCACAAACCTACACACATAATTCTCACTCTGAGCGACAAATTAATGGGCGTTAATGACACGCGTTGCTGTGAATTCCCAGCTGCTTTGTTTAGCACTTGTGCGAACGAGAGATAGAGACAGATACAGAGAGAGAGACAGAAAGAGAGAGGGTTGAAGTATCGCGGGGACTTTAGTTCCCTGTGCGGCTTCCCTTGCACATCGGAAGTTGCGGCTAGCGGTTTCCCTCTGGGGAGCTGTTTGGCTCCCAGCTGCGTAGAGCGGAAAATTAGGCAACAGCTTGGCGCCCTTTCGAATTAATGCACATTGAATGACTGCCACACGGACAGACAGTCGGAAAGAGAAACAGACACATGGACAGACAGGCTGACTGACTGGCTGACAGACAGACTGACAGCTTAAGCGGCTGGCGTCGAGTGCCATTGGAAACGCAATTTGGTCGACCAATTGAAGTGCCGAAACCGTTCATTAAGCAATCAATTGGCAATCGCCATGCCACTTGAGTTCCTTTCTGGTGTTATTAAACAGCCGTTTGATTCTCTCCTCTTTTCACAGATAATTCGCGAACGACTGCCCGATTATCCGGTAAGGAGCAATCTCATCTGGAACTCATCGCCGGGCGCCCTCCTCACACTGCCAACATTTGCGGATAGTTCTAGGTAAGAGTCAGTAAGAGACAGGGAACACGGTACAGCACAGTTGGCGTGCCTTATTAAATTTACATTCGATGCCATTTTGGGCGCATTGAAGTGTTTTGCCATTAACCTAATTGCCTGTGGCCCGTTTCAGATTTATGCCCTTTCTACTCAATGCGATGGGTGTGGAGCCGCGTCACAACTACACGGCCGTTATCTATGTGCAAATTGGCGCCGCTCTTGGGCCCAATGCGGCCCTCTACAAACTAGTCAGGACCATAACGAAGAGCCAATTTGTGGATAGAGTAAGTATCCAAATTGCCATTGTCCAAATGCTACACATGCCATGTGATAGATATCCTCTCTCCACCCACACCCCCATTGGAAACAAAAGTCCAATCAATACTAATGGTAAAGCCGTAGCATTTAAATGTACTATTCGATTTGTAAAATGACTCAACTCTTTATCGAATATACATTTAGAAAGATAGGAACGCTTTTTGAACCATGTGTGATATTTGTTTCTTTGTCTCTTCCAACAGATACTTGTTCTGTGGGCCGCTGATCGACCGTTGCCACTTAAGAAAAGGTGGCCGCCCACTTTTCACATACCACTGCATGTTATCGCGATGGGCGGCAGTTCGCGTGGAGCAGCCACGCCTACGGGGCAGACAGGTGCGGAGGCGAGGTCAAGCATATCACAGAGATTCTTGCCCTACGACGAGATACAGACAGATGCTGTGCTGTCGCTCGACGAGGATGCCATACTCAATACGGATGAACTGGACTTTGCCTACACAGTCTGGCGTGACTTTCCGGAACGCATTGTCGGTTATCCGGCGAGAGCACATTTCTGGGATGATTCCAAGGTGAGACAAGACCCAACCACTGTGTGTGGTTGTGTGTGATTTGTGGCTTATTGTTGGTGTTGTTAATCACTTTACAGAATGCCTGGGGATATACGTCCAAGTGGACAAACTACTATTCGATTGTGCTGACGGGTGCGGCGTTTTACCACCGCTACTACAATTACTTGTACACCAATTGGCTGTCGTTGCTGCTATTAAAGACTGTACAGCAGTCCTCCAACTGCGAGGACATCCTAATGAACCTGCTGGTCTCGCACGTGACCAGAAAACCGCCGATCAAAGTGACGCAGCGCAAGGGTTACAAGGATCGGGAGACGGGACGCTCACCATGGAATGATCCCGATCATTTCATACAGCGTCAGAGCTGTCTGAACACATTCGCCGCGGTCTTTGGGTGAGTACAAATCAAACTATATCAATTGATGGAGACAAATTAATATTCGTTGCTTAAATTTCTTCTTCTTTTTTCAATGTGTATTTACAGTTACATGCCGCTTATACGTTCAAATTTGCGAATGGATCCCATGTTATATCGCGATCCAGTCTCCAATTTGCGCAAAAAGTATCGCCAGATCGAGTTGGTTGGCAGCTAGCGATATGTGCAGATCGGTAATAGCTACAAGCGTTAAGTGTACTGAGATTCCCCTACCGCACACACACACACACAGCAGTCCACATATATATATATATATATATATATATATATATATATAAATACACCCACACATACATACACAGAGACTTCATAAGCTGCTGTTTATTGACGCTGCTAAGCGCCGCAAACTATGTTAATTATTATTAGTAGAAGAAATTAGTTAGGATTTATGAAGCGTATATATGTATATGTATATGTATGTAACTAAATAGCATTCGTCAGCTATATATATGTATGTAGTTATTTACAGACACACACCAGATTTGTATATGTATATAGAAGGACTCTGATTAGGCTTAGTTAAGTTATCCTCCCTGCCGTGGGAGCAGAATGTGCGAGCGGATTGCCATTTTTGCTAATTTCAAATTAGCACAGCAAATTTTCAATATACGATATATATATATATATATATATATATATTTATATATATATACACATAAGTAGCCGATTTTGTACTGTGTAAAAGCGACGCGTTTGATTTTTGTATGTGTAAATGTTTTTTGTATGTATGTAACTGTAATTGTTGTAACTCAATTGATATGATATACTGAAAGGATACGATATATGTATGTATGTGTAAGTAAAAATATCCTTATGTGTATATGTATAGTTAGATAGTGTTTTTATTGATATACGTGTGTCTGTAGCCATTTCTTATGTTGCATTACTAACGGAAAATGATGGGGCTTCAGCTTGCAAAGATATTCCTTATCGATTATAATTATTATTATTATTAAAAATGAAAACTGTGGCCATCATTTCGCAATAACGACAAACAATTAAACAGCTAAACAAGTGAACGAAACTCTTCAGCCATGCAACAATGTGCACAAAAACAACAAACTCAAGAAACAAAACTTGTCTTCGGAGTGCAGCCGAAGGATATCCTTGCAGACACTGGCTAAACAAAATGTAAATTCATAATGTGCTGGATATTTCCGTAAAAAGAACAATACTACTCCAAAAAGATAACATTCAAATGTAATAGTCAATACTTTTCCCAATCCTTGCCACCAATTGCAGTGCCTCTGCAAGGATATTTAATGAATAGTTGTAAATGTCTTCATTTCATTCGTATCTGTGTATTACTAATTAATGCTTAATATTTTATTTCTAGACTCTTATATTAAATGTGCAATTTCCATTTTACAGTAACAGTTCAAGAGTGCATATTTTAATATAGAAATTGTATATCGGCTTTAGCTTTAGCTTTTAATGCGGCCATTTAATATACATATGTGTATATATATATATATATTGTAGCAATCAATTATAAAAATATTATAAATATGCAATTCTATTAGTTATACGCTCGCATATCAAATGCATACATATGAGAGTTTTCTTACTTTTTTACATTTAGTTTTAGTTAACAATAGATATGTGTACAAAGAACAAAAAACCAACAATACATTTTTTTTACACATACTGAATCTAAACATATTTTTACACAAATATACACAAAACATATAAAATAGAATATCAATAATTTTGTTTTCTTTTCAACGAAATTTGCTCGGTTCTCCTCTTTTCGTGATTGTTTTTTTATGTGTTTTTTTGTTTTTCTTTTAAGATTTCGTTACTTACAAAAGTGCATAGGGCAATAAGAGTAGAAAACACGAAAAACATACGTAAAATGAAAAATGTAGCATGATGCAATAATGTTTACCCTAAACATATCAGAAATAAGTTGCTGCCAAAGAAGTCAACACAAAAGTGAAGGATAAGACAGAGAAAGAGAGAGAGATAGAAAGAAAGAGTGAGCGAGAGAGATAGAGAAACACTTCCTAACTCAGTGCATCTCTGAGGAGCATTTCCTCAACTCTGGACTGCCAAGCAAATTGTTTAGCATTTATCATTGGAAATGTTTATCAGCAATGCATATACAAATATAAATGCACACACACACACACACATATACACACACACACACACACGAATGCAATATGCTAAATATTTATGTAAATGGAAAAATATGTGACAGGCGGAAGGACGAACGAGGAAAGAGAGGAATAGGAATGCAATGAATTCGCCCTATCAGGCATCAGAATGCACATAAATCAAATATTTCAAATATTTTCTGCGTTTACTGCTAAATAATAATCAAAAATTCCAGGCTGAGGACATGACACAGACACACACACAATCACACACACACACAGACAATCACACACACAAACACACACACACACATCCACATGCATACACGCTAACAATACAACCAATACAAGAAAAACTGGAACAAGCAATACATAGAAAATAAAATATATCGCTATATTCAGAAACAGAAAACTAAACAAGAAATTTTTGTACAGTGTGTTTACTTTTTTGTATCTGTGTGTAAAATATTTGTATTATACTCGTATTTTGTGCATTTGTATTTGACACAAACAAGAAACAGACTATGCCACTTTTTATACATATTTGACTATCAACAAATATATAACAAGAAACAAAAAACAAAAAACAAAAAGAAACAAAAAAAAACTCTAAAGACGAACAATTGACCAACAACAAAACCAAATCTACAATCTTACATATATACACAACATCCAACAAACAGTGCACACAAATTTAATTAATTGTTATCGACAAGCCAAAAATAAATAAAAGATCAAAAGCTATGTGCAACACATTTCGCCTGTCCCCCAACCGCTAATCACAAGTAATAATAATAATAAATTAATATTATATACGCAGCTAACATAAAATGTTAATCAACCATATTGCATACCATTAACACAAAAAAAAAAAACAACAAATTAAGATATAAACTAAATTAAATGCGAAATATAAATGTTGTGATACGATTGACATAGTAAATACTACCAACAGCAACAGCAAGAATATATATTGTATGATCGTATATACATACATACATATATACATACGTTATCCATTTTTATGCATTTCAATTTATTGCGTTTGCATTTTAAAGATAATTGAGCATAATCAATTAGTTTGCAACATTTAACAGATGAGGGCCACGTCAACCTGCAGAATGCATTTCAATGTTTTATTACTTTCCTCTTCTTTATTATTATTATTATTTTTTTTTTTTTTGTTTGCTCACGATGCACATTTAAGCACTGAAATTGAATCATCGTCTGATTTAAAAATATATTTTTATACGAACATGGTCATTTGAATAGGTTCAGTCAGCAGCTAAAAGTTCAAATTAGTAGTTGAATTCAGGACTAAATGAAAGAATACAAATATAGTTAACTTCTAAATGATGAGTTTTGAAATAACTGTAATTGCACAAATAGTTTTTAGTTTATGAACACATTATAATTTATAATGAATATTTAAAAAAATGCGGAGAGAGAGAGCAAGGCTTGAAAGCAGACAATAAGAACTGAGCCTCTAGAAATATGTACCAGCTATTTCATTAGAAAAGCCCCTCTACCCAAAACAAGAACATACCTTATATACATATAAGTTAGATACAGCAGTTAACAACATTCCCAAAGTGCTGTTGAACCTATTCACTTGGCCATTTATTGTACTTTCAATTGAGTTCTGAGCACATAACGTGTTTTTGTCATATTTTTAAAATTGATTTAATTACATTTTTGTAATTTTGTATAGACATAAATGCGACTGCAATTTGAGGTGTCAAATTGAATGGAAAAGTGCGCCCAAGAGCATGCATCGCTTTTAATTTGATTTTTTAACAAATGAACTTTTGTACATAAATATATAAACAGTTGACAAATACATACATACAGTACATCAGCTGCAACACAATGAAATCATTCAAATAAATGTGCTTAAGTTATTGCATAGTATAAATTGTTAAAGCTTAAGGCAACAAATAAAAAAAGAGAAAAAGGTTCCCTAGCAAAAGAGAGAGCCACATTAACAACAAGCGGAAAAGAGAAGCATAATCAACATGTAAATTACATAAATGAAAATTTCAATCTAGTAAGCATACTATATATAAAAATGTAGTAAAAATTATTATATTATTGAACAGCAGCTCGCGCCGATTCAGCAAACGAAAACAAAAATAAAACAACAACAAATGTGATTTTTGAATAAAAATTAAATGAAATGAGAGAGTTGTAAAGTGTTTTTCATTTATTACCCAGCCAGTTAATGTAGTTTCTATTAACAAGTCGCTGGAACACTCAACACCTTGCTAAAAGTTTGCGAAATGAATTAGCAAAGTTTTTAGCAAGGAGCAGGGAACATGTCGGTGTCCTCTCCCAAAATAGTTTTCCAACCAGGTGAGTTTCTTCCAGTATGTGCATGTAACTACATACATACATGTATATACATGCACATAAATATAGATCTAAAACTTTTAGCCAGCAATTTCTGCACTTGCAAATTAATAAATTGCATTTCTGCGGTTTTGGCTCCAAGAAGCGCCCGCCTAAAAGCATGCAATGAAATTTCGCGGTTATTTCACACACTTGCTTCGCAAATAAGGAGTTCATGGTTTGCGGGGGAAGCCTGTATCGAAGGATGGGGGTACTTTGGTAAGTGCATTTCATTAATTACATATAATTATGCTCATATAGAAGGCAGTTTGTAAAGCAGCATATCTCTTTGTAAAGTGAATAAGTTAGGTCAATTTAACAGGGCTTTGAGCCATTACAAACTTGTGAAATATTGATGTCCTCAATTTTGTATTAATTAGTACAGAAAGAACGTATGTAATGTATTGCTTTAATGGGGAATACCAACATATTTTAACCTTTTCCTTTCATTCATTAAATGCATTATCTTTTGGCATATATTTTATACTTTAATTCCGAAGGTATCATAGTAAATGGACCGTCAGTATGAACGCAACTTTTTTCGACAGAGACAGAGATAGAGAAATGCGCGTATTTTCCAAAATTTGTAAACTAGAGTTATCAAATTTTCAAAGCACATTACGAATAACTACCCCAATAAATCGATTAAAATCGAATGGTGACCCCAACCTTTGGTTTGTTGAACTAACGGTGACCAGCTAGTCCACGCTTCCGTATCGATGGCCTGCTGCTTTTGAATGCAGTTGAGTGCATTCATTATGGTATTGTGCTTTGTGCGGCAGCAATGGAGCAGATTCAACGCAACCAATTTTCCAGAATTCACAAATTGTCGGCTCTCAACACAGCCAACTGCGGCCCACGAATTATTGCAGTCTCCCTGAATCTGGTCATTAGTTGCTGCTGCTAGTACATGCCACTCAATGGCATGTGCATGCAACTTGGGTACGAGATAAGAATCATCCACTTCAGCACTGTCATCCTCATGTTCATCATCACCATCATTATTATCGGGCCTGTCATAATTTACAGTAATTAACTGATTGAACTCCTCTTCGAGCATATCGCAAACTGATTGACACCCATCTGGTAGCTTTTCCAGCAGACCATGATTTGTTGTGTTCTCTTGTTGTCCTGGAACATCTGCATAAGCGGCCGATCCTCTGGAATGCTGAATGTATTCCAAGTTATGTCCCAGAAATGAGTATATTTTTCTGGTCCCATTTTCTAGCTAAGCCTGCTTTAAAATCTTTGGTCACAGTCACACAAGCGACCTCTGCCGGTCACTTCTGTGCGCCTGCTTGGATGCTGCTGGCATTGTCAAGGACATGGTGCATATGTTCAGTTTTTATGTCGCCACTTTTTGTCAGCTCTTGTGGCAGACAGAAACGCCTAACAAAAGCGCTGAAGAAGTGGTTTTTTGTAACTACGAGTATTTCCCTTGCAACCATCGCGTTAACTTTATCCCTTTCCAGCAGATAGACCAACTAAAATGCGGTTCTCTTTTGTTTTTAGTTCTTTTTTTAAGTGAAATTTTTTAGCATTAATTAGAAACGAGCGCGTGTTAAACATGCAGTGTGCAGCATTCCGCTGCATGCCCCTTGCCATCTAAATAATGCTTGAGTGCAAGTCGTGTGGTTAGTATCAACAAAATGCCTACCACATTGTTTGTCTACTGCGCCGTTAAATTGGGCTTAAGCCAACAACAAAAACAACAACAACAACAGCACTAACACAAACAAAATTACCAGCAAATGCAACAACAATGTTATGTACAATGTTTTGTTAGTTATTTTTGGGCAAATTGCTGGCACAGTTGTTGTTCTAGCTAATTATATAATTATGCTGCTCGCTGTTGTTCCACGAAACTTTAGTTAAAGCACTTATTTAATGTTGTTTTTAGCGTGGTTGTTATTATGCTAAATTTGGCTATGTTTTGCAAATGCACATGGGAATTATTATTCAAATTTATTGGCCAAACATGAAATTAAAATCATAAACAATAAAACATAATGTGAAATAACTAATTAATTTATATAATTATATTCAATTTAATTTAAAAAATTGTAAAGTCGAATAAAGTTAAATATTTAATATATATAAGAGAACAAATCAGAAATAAAAATCATTCCACAAAGTAATCTGTTCAGTTTCAAGGTTATAAAGACCATTTTATTTAGTTTCTATACAAGTATCTGGGGCATGCCCCCAGCGCTGTCGCACTGAATTTCTAACTTTCATGAACCAGGCAACCACAACTTAAATTGTTTGGAAGTGTTGACAAATTGTTGGCAAAGCCAGAATTGAGAATTTCGTTGTGTTAAATCCACAATAGTTACACTTTAGTGCGTTGAAGATATGCTGAAACAAAAACCCAAAAAGTAGTTAAAAAACAAAAAGCACAAGCACACAAATAATTCAATGCATTGTTTGAAAAATATATATCAAAACTAAATTACGAATATACAAAAAGCTCAGTCATCCAAACAAGCATCTCAACAACAAACAAAGCAACAATGTCTACACAACAATAACTGCGAACAATTGAATTTTATTGAAGTCAAATTTGATGAAGAATTTGCCATATTGCTCAATATTGGCAATATGTAAACAATCAGTTCAATCCCAAATAATAGATATTATTTATTTGCTGCAAAAAATAGAACAAATCTAACAAAATGCAACCAGTAGTTAATATTGCCCTCAGAGTTATGTTCAGTTGTCAATTTTGTTCTCATTGTCTTTGTTTTACTTTTGAAGCTGCCAAAATTGTTTCAATTGTAGTTTTGAATATTTGCATTGGTTTTTCGCCAGCACATTTTTAGTTTTCCAATTTGGCAATAAGTACTTTAAGGGTTCGGCCAACTTTGTGTCACAGGTTTGTGTGATGAATTTATTGAATTTATTGCGGAACCCAGGCCAAATGTCAAAACAATGTGCAACAACGATCAACAGCTGAGTTCGACAGCTAAATGGCCAAAAACGAAATGAACAGTTTGACAGCTTAATTTGTTTTGGCCTACTTGCTGGTTTGTAACCCGAATCTGTTGCAAATGGTAAAGGACAAACTATTTAGATGAAAGATAATCTGAACGTGTGTCTGTGTGTTTAAGTGGAAATATGACAGTTCGCAATTCATTTTATTGTATCATAAATCAACATTTGTTGAACATACGAGTAGTTTTAAATTTAAGCTGCAGCCAATTGGCAAATAAACCATTTCTCTCTCTATTTAACTCTTGATATTGTATTTTTGGCCTATTCTAATTGGCTTATACCCGTAACACAATCACAAAGATAAATTAACCCATTGACCAAACTAGGCTGGCATCGAAATTCACAATAATCAAAACACCAACTCCAACTGGCATCAATTGATTAAGTTGCCACAAAGCACGAGCAACAGAGACGCATACATAGAGAGACAATAGTTCCGGCCAAATGGTATTTTAATCGTGTATTTTGTAGCCCCATAATTAACACTAAATTTTGCTTCCCCCCACCCCCCTTCTACTGTATTTGTTGACTTTCATGCAGAATTTGCTGGAACAGCAGCAGCAATTTACTCCTGAAACTAATTAAAATGCATAAGTGTGCGTATGCGCTAATAAAACTGCTAGTTTCTATGACAACATACATGTTAATTATGAGCATTGCAAACTCCGATCTCCCGACTCCAGCCACAGTCATTCACCGGAACTGCGCTTCGTCTAACAGAGCCAGCAAAAAATAAAAAAAGATACAATAAAAAAGAACAACACGTAAAAACAACCACCAAAGTAAAATGTTCTGTTCGCATTGGCCCGGAATTGAACCAAATATTATGGTACATTATGTGCTGTGAGCCAAAAGCTGCGACAGCTCCATTTAACAGCACGGAGGACAGTCAGACGGACAGAGAATCAGAAAAAAAGATAGTCGCAGTCTGTGAAGCGTACAATTATTTACATTCTCCAAAAGCACCAGCAAAATCAAAACTCAATAATAAAAAAAAAAGCAACAACGAAGATCGAGGGCAACAGTAAAAGTTTCTCATAACAATATATGAAATGGACAATAACTGTAAAATAAGTATAGTTCTCAATAGTTCGCTTCAAAATTATAATTCTCAAACATTTTAAGCAACCCTCTGCCATAGATTTACTATAACAGACTCCATAATGAATGCATGTAACAATTGACGCTGTTTTGGGTTCAAAGTTACGGGTTCAGGTCCAGCCTCCGGACTAAAGCGCGAACACAACGCATATACACATATGTATTTACATATATATGTATGTATGTGTGTATGTATGTTTTTTGAAACATGTAAACATACGTGTACCACAACCAACAACAATCCACCCTACGAACTTGCTGGTTGTTTAATGCTTTTGGTGTCGCTGGCGTTTTGATCTCCAATGAATGCATGAATGATTCCTGCGCGCACACAACACAATAACAGCAACAGCATTAACAATAATGACACCACAAAACAATTGAAATAATTCTAGCAGAAACTTTTAGCCAACATTTTCATCAACGGGGGCTCATTTCTTTTTATTTTTTTTAGTTTTCGTGCCAGCGTCCAGAAGTCTACTAGCTAAAAAACTGCAGCGGAATAAAGTTATAAAGAAAATCAATATATACAATATATTATCAAAAATTTAATTCATTTAAATAAAATTTAACAATAACTAATAAATGCAGCATCAAGTGTTAGCAAATGAAAAGTGGCCAATAGATGAAAATGTTTGTGCTCATTAACTGGCTAGGGGTATTCACTTGGCTCAGCATCCACGGCTGCTGGGCCCAACAAACGCATATCAAACTGGAACAGGGCGATCTAATAGGTGTAAGTCTTAAAACAAAATAGATAATATAAGAAAAATTAAATATTCTCATACCATTTCAAACTTGTTCTTCGATGTTCCAGCTTAAGGTCTTTCCGGATGGAGCACGCAGCGCTGTCTACGCTTTCCTAGGAATACCCTATGCACAGCCGCCATTGGGTCCACTCCGATTTGCGGTAAGCCAAAGAAAGAAAATTGATTTCCATATTAATTAAATGATTTATATAAAAATTATGTTTAAAACATATTTTTATATTATTAATTTACCACAACCATCCAAGGCTTTGCCAAAGATATCAGTTCTTTTTCTCTTTCAAATTAAAAACGATTTAATATTAAAATCCTTTTCAAAATCAATCTCGTTTGGTTTAGCCCGCGAAGCCGCACAATGGGTGGAACCGGACGTTGCAGGCAACGACGATGCAACCGATTTGCCCACAGCTCTCGAATACCATTTATGACGAGACCGTCGATGGCAGCATTTTGCGAGCAACTCCAAGCAAAGAGGATTGTCTGTATCTAAACATCTGGACGCCGGAGACGGGCTTACGTTATGGCCAACTGCCAATGCTGGTCATAATTAGCGGCGAAGATTTCGCCTACGACTGGCCACGCAATCGCATCAATGGACTGGACTTAGCCGCTGCCGAGGGCATCATTGTGGTCAACGTGCAATATCGTAGCAATATCTACGGCTGGCTTGGACTTGGCCAGGATCATCGCCAGCTACCGGGAAATTATGGATTGAGTGACATTCAAATTGCATTGCTTTGGCTTCAACGCAACGCGCCCAGTTTCGGTGGAAATGCGGATCAGGTGACGCTGCTGGGTCATGGAAGTGGTGCCATCCTAGCACTGGCCATTGCACTGCAGCCGGATGAAGATGCGAAGACATTTAAGCAAATCATATTGATGTCACCCGGTCCTGTGCTGTACGCCTTGGGTGCTGGTCATCAAGAGCGTATTGTGGCCACGGGACGAATGCTAGTCCATAAGCTGGGCTGTCAGTTTGAGGAGCAACAGCATCGACAGCTGTTGAGCTGCCTGCGCCGTAAGAGCACCGAGGATTTGTTGCGTGCCTACGAAAGTGTTTACAATCATGGCAATGGAAGTATGCAGTTGGGTGTCCAGCTGCGTGGTCAATTAGAGCAGCTCTTAGTGAATGCTTCACTGCCGCCACTGCTGCTGGGCATTGGCTCCAATGAGGGCGCCTTTCTGCAGGATTACTGGCTGGACGTGGCACGCGATGGACACGTGCCGTTGCATGGCTATATCAATAGCACTCTGCTGCCGAATGTGCTGCGCTCCATGCAGCTGGAGGCTGGAGCGAGTGAGGCACAATTGGCCGCTATACGTTGGCGTTATTTTGGCGAGGATTCGTCGGTCAGTCGACTGCTGTGGGGTATGCAACGTCTGCTGTCCGAATCACTGTACGAGACACCATTTCTGCGTCTGCTGCAGCTGCTCAATGGCAGCATCAGCTATGCCTACGTCTTTGACCAGTCGCTCACACATTCGATGGATATGCGGGGCAGACAGAATCTCTTTGGTGGGGCCTCGCATAGCTCGGACTTACCATTGCTGCTCGGTCCGAGCTTATTTCAGCAGATTTCAAGGCGTCGCTTCAGCGCCGAGGAGGAGAAACTGTGCCGTAAGCTGCGTGGTTCCTTTGCCAGCTTTGTGAAGGGCGGTAATCCCACGCCGGGACGCATTTACGATGGCTGGCAACCGTACACCGCTCAACGCCCCTTCATCTACAGTCTGGGTGAGGCGCTGGCCACCAAGAGCCTGGAGATGCCATCGGGCACGGATGAAGCGCAAATTGAACAGCTGTTGGGCGGTAAACAGCAGACAGAGCTTGGCACAGATCGCAGTTTGTCCAGAATAAATCGCCATGATAGCTATCGACAGAATGGACAATCCTATGTGGCCAGCAATCAGTTGGATTCCGGCTACGGCAATCATCTGCGACGTGTTTTTGGTTTCTGGCGGGTACTCTTACCAACGGCACAGGATGAAGAGCTACGTGAAGGGGGCGCTGGTTATGATGGCGGTGTCTTGGGTCAGCGTGTTAGACTGATGGAGGCCAATGCGGATGCGGCACGGTATCGTCAAGGCTTCTATGCAATGCTCGGCTTAGTGTGCCTGCTGCTCGCCTGCCTGGGCTTGTGTGTCTATTTATTGCGACGCGAGATGCCGCATAGCCGACATAGTGCATCATTATGACAAAAGTGGTTTCGTTGGACGACCATCTTTCGAGGCAGCACCGATGCGGGCCACGTGGCCAATGTCGAGTCTTGGCGCAAAGGTGGTCGTACAGCGAAACGTGAAAGAGAAAGAGACCGGGAAACAACAGCAATACCAACGGGAGGAGGGGGATCAGCAGGTAACCAGCGTATGCGACGTCCAAGACAACTGCAACCGTACGATGAACAGCCAGAAGTGGGTAGCAGCAAGGCTGCAAACACTCTCCGAGGAACCAGAACTGGAAATGGAACGGGAACTGGAACAAGAGATGGCTGTGGTGATGGAGCAACTGCCGTTGGAGATGAGGCAATTGTTGCGGAACACCTGGACGCTGTCCGCAACAAATACGAACAAAATGTGGCTTTTAAAAACTGGCAATACCAGTTGACTTGTGATAAGTTTTAAGCATAACCAAAGCATAATCCAAATGAAGTTGTATTTACACATTTCTTCTGATTAATTAAACATGACAAATTGTTTCAAATTTGAAAAATCGCGCCTTTATTGTGTTGTGAACAACCCTGTTTACTGCTGCTTCTTCGATGCAAGTTATCGATGTATCGCGAAATATGCATTTATATCGATGCGATCGTTACATTCATCGATACTTTCGCACTGCTCTTTAAATACACGTGCTGCACGGTATTGCTTTGAGGCAGACAATTATTTCCATTCAAAATAAAAGTCGTTCAAATAAAGTCGTTGTAAAATGGGCTCAAGAAGAGCACCTGACGTGCATATGTTTCCCTCGGACCTGGAGTTCGCAGTGTTCTCACCCGAGGAGATGCGCAAACTGAGTGTGGTGAAAATAATAACCGGCCTCACATTCGATGCCTTGGGACACCCAATTCCCGGTGGCTTATATGACATACGACTGGGATCGTATGGCCGTTGTATGGATCCGTGCGGCACATGCTTGAGAATGCAAGATTGTCCCGGTCACATGGGTCGCATTGAGCTGGGCACACTTGTTTACAATCCGTTCTTCATCAAACTGGTGCAGCGTTTACTCTGCATCTTCTGTCTGCACTGCTTCAAACTGCAGATGAAGGGTGAGTGCTTGACTAATCTTGGTTCACAGCAGTCTTTATTTTACATATTTAAAACCCAATTCTCCACAGATCATGAGAGCGAGATTGTCATGCTGCAGCTGCGACTGATCGATGCTGGTTATATTATTGAGGCGCAGGAGCTGGAGCTTTTTAAATCGGAGATCGCCTGTCAGAATACCGACGAGCTAGTGAAGCTGGACAACGGCGATGCAGTGCATCCACGCATTGCAGCTGTTAACGAATTGCTTGCTAAAAATGTGAGCAATGCCACCAATTTGACCAAGACAAGCTGCTCCCTACGCACAGCCATCACGCATGCTGCTCTGCAGCGTGCCTCCAGCAAGAAATGCAGGCACTGCAATAAGTCTATGCGCTTTGTACGCTACTTGCATCGGCGCCTCGTCTACTATGTGACCATTGCCGACATGAAGGAGAGGTGAGGTGACGTACACAAATTCACTTTCATTACGTTCTAAACCCGACTCTTTTCCCAGGCTGGGTGATGTGCCCGAGAATAGTGGCCAGAACAAGGTGATATTCGCCGATGAAGGGCAACGCTATCTGCGCAAAATTTATGAGCACTATCCGGAGCTGCTGAAACTGTTGTTGCCCGTGCTCAGCCTGAACAGCGAATCAAGCAGCAGCAACGGCGACTACTCGCCCGTGGATATGTTTTTTATGGACACAATACCAGTGACACCGCCGCGTGCGCGTCCAATGAACGTCATTAACGACATGATGAAGGGCAATCCGCAGACAGACATCTATGTGAACATCATTGAGAATAACAATGTGCTCAATGTGGTCCTGAAGTTCATGAAGGGTCAGCAGGAGAATCTTAGCGAGCAGGCCAAGGCTGCCTACCAGAATATGCGTGGCAGCAACAGCCATGAGAAGCTTTACAATGCCTGGCTGTCGCTGCAAAGTTCCGTGGATGTGCTGCTTGACGTGAACATGTCGCGTGACATCAAATCCGCCGAGGGCCTTAAGCAGGTGCTCGAGAAGAAGGAGGGCCTTATCCGCAAGCATATGATGGGCAAACGTGTGAATTATGCAGCGCGCACAGTTATCACACCCGATCCCAATATCGATGTGGATGAGATTGGCATACCGGATATATTTGCCCGAAAATTATCGTATCCTGTGCCTGTAACCGAATGGAATGTCGTCGAGCTGCGCAAAATGGTCATGAATGGGCCGGATGTGCATCCGGGCGCCAATTACATACAGGACAGCAAGGGATCGACCACGTTTATACCCGCCGATAATGTGGCCAAGCGAGCCAGCATGGCTAAATTGTTGCTATCGAATCCCAAGGACGGAGTCAAGATCGTGCATCGGCACGTCCTGAATGGCGATGTCCTGCTGCTTAACCGTCAGCCGTCGCTGCATAAGCCCTCCATTATGGCGCACAAGGCGCGTATTTTGCACGGCGAGAAAACCTTTCGGCTGCACTATTCCAATTGCAAGGCTTACAACGCCGATTTCGATGGTGACGAGATGAATGCGCATTATCCGCAGAGCGAGGTGGCCCGTGCTGAGGCCTACAATCTGGTCAATGTGGCCAGTAACTATTTGGTGCCCAAAGATGGCACACCGCTGGGTGGCCTCATCCAGGATCAAGTTATTTCGGGCGTCAAGCTCTCCATACGTGGTCGCTTCTTCAGTCGCGAGGATTACCAGCAGTTGGTCTTCCAGGGTCTGTCGCATATCAAAGGCGATATCAAATTACTGCCACCGGCGATTATAAAACCAGTTACTTTGTGGTCGGGAAAACAAGTGCTTTCGACCATAATCATCAACCTGATACCGGAGGGCTATGAGCGCATCAATTTAGATTCCTTTGCCAAAATTGGCGGCAAGGTAAGCAAGGATATAGACTTAAACTGATTGCTTGTTTATTGGTTACTAAGATAATTAATTCTTGCAGAACTGGAATGTGGCCAAGCCACGTACTCCGCTGTGCGGGACGTCGCCGCTGGAACAGGAATTGAGCGAGAGTCAGGTGCAGATACGTAAGGGTGAGCTGCTTGTGGGCGTGCTGGATAAGCAGCAGTATGGCGCCACCACATTTGGTCTGATCCACTGCATGTACGAGTTGTATGGCGGCGATGTGTCCACTCGCCTGCTGACCGCTTTTACCAAGGTTTTCACATTTTTCCTGCAACTCGAAGGCTTTACGTTGGGCGTCAAGGATATTTTGGTCAGCGATGTGGCGGATCGAAAGCGTCGCAATATCATTGATGAATGTCGCGATGCGGGCAACAGTGCTGTTGCCTCTGCCCTCGAATTGGACGATGTGCCGCCGCACGATGAGTTGGCCGAGCAAATGGAAGCTGCCTACGTCAAGGATTCAAAGTTTCGAGTTCTGCTCGATCGCAAATACAAATCGCTTCTCGATGGCTACACAAATGACATTAACAAGTGAGTTTAAGGCTAATCCCTAAAATGTGATTCAATTAAAAGTGATTTGTTTATCATTATCATTTAGAACGTGCTTGCCAGGCGGTCTGATCAGCAAGTTCCCATCGAATAATCTGCAACTGATGGTGCTATCCGGCGCCAAAGGTTCTATGGTGAACACCATGCAAATCTCCTGCTTGCTCGGTCAAATTGAGCTGGAAGGCAAGCGACCGCCGTTGATGATATCAGGAAAATCGCTTCCAAGCTTCACCTCTTTTGAGACATCCCCCAAGTCGGGCGGTTTTATTGATGGACGTTTCATGACTGGCATACAGCCGCAGGATTTCTTCTTCCATTGCATGGCTGGTCGTGAAGTAAGCAGATAAATTCCGAATGCATTTTTTTAAATACTAAAATATCTTTGTAACGTGCGACAGGGTCTCATCGATACAGCTGTAAAGACATCCCGATCCGGTTATCTACAGCGATGCCTGATCAAGCACTTGGAGGGATTAAGTGTGCACTACGATCTGACTGTGCGCGACAGTGACAACAGCGTGGTGCAATTTCTCTATGGCGAGGATGGTCTCGACATACTCAAGTCCAAGTTCTTCGACGGCAAATTCTGCGCTGATTTTCTTGCACAAAATGTGAAAGCTGTTTTGCGCCCCAGCCAGTTACAGCTAATGAAAGACGAGGAGTGCCTGGCGAAGGTGAAACGACACGAAAAACACATACGCAGCTGGCAGAAGAAACAGCCTGACAAATTGCGTGCCGCCTTCACCCACTTCTCGGAGGAGCTGCGCAACGAAGTGGAGGTCAACCGACCCAATGAAATCAATGCCAAGACGGGACGCCGACGCTTCGACGAGGGTCTAATTAAACTGTGGAAAAAGGCTGATGCCGAGGACAAGGCACTGTATCGCAAGAAATATGCACGCTGTCCCGACCCCACCGTGGCCGTATACAAGCAAGATAACTACTATGGAGCCGTTTCGGAGCGCACGCGCCAACTGATTGATGAATATGCGTTGAAGAATCCGTCGCAAAAGAAAATCATCGCGGACATTATGCACATGAAGAGCATCAAGGCACTTGCCTCGCCGGGCGAACCGGTCGGTCTTATTGCAGCCCAGTCGATTGGCGAACCGTCCACCCAGATGACACTGAACACCTTCCATTTTGCGGGTCGTGGTGAAATGAACGTCACTCTGGGTATACCACGTTTGCGTGAAATTCTCATGCTGGCTTCGTCGAACATCAAAACGCCATCGATGGATATACCCATCAAGCCGGCTCAGCAGCATAACGCAGAGAAGTTGCGCATTTCCCTCAATTGTGTAACACTCGCCAGCCTGCTGGAGTGTAAGTTGTTATCCCAATATACACACAATTAGCTATTTGTAACTGTTTCTCTTTGCCATATTAGCTGTGCACATCAGCACCAGTTTGACGCTGGAGCCGGAACGCGCCTATGTCTATGACTTGATGTTCAAGTTCCTGCCGCGCGAGATCTACAAGGAGGATTACAGTGTGCGACCAAAGCGCATTATCAAATACATGCATCAGACATTCTTCAAGCAGCTCATACGCGCCATTGTGAAGATGTCCAATGCCAAGAATATTTCCAAAATGTACTTACTTTAAATGTCATTTTCGAAAATCTTAAAATTATCTGTAAATTTATCTGCCTGTAGCATTGTCGCCGATGACAAAAAGGAGGGCGGCAACAAGCAGGACGAGGATAATGATCAAGATCTAGATGCTGCTGATGACATGGCCACAAAAAAAGTAGCAGAAAATGAGGACGACTCTTCGGATGATGGCGTAAGTTGAATATGTCAAAGTCAAAATATAATCGCAAGAAATAATAAACATGTATTATTTCTAGGGTGATGATGACGCTACTGGCATTAAGCTGAAGCAACGCAAAACCGATGAAAATGACTATGACGATCCCGAAGATGTTGACGAAATTATAGATGCGAATGGTAAGTGTGCCAAACAACAAAATTACCTAAAACTCATAAGAACTGCAATTTACAGATGACGAGTATGATCATGAAGAAGAGGATGGCGATGGAAATGAACAGGCGAACGAAGACAACGCCGAGGTGGACGATAAGTCGGTGGAAAAGTTGCTCAGCAATCAAATGGTCAACGATTACACCTACGACAAGGAGCATCATCTGTGGTGCAGAGTAGCACTCAATTTGAGTGTGCGCTACCAGAAACCCGATCTTACATCCATCATTCGCGAACTGGCCGCCAAGAGCATTGTGCATCAGGTGACGCATATCAAACGCGCCATCATCTACAAAGGCAACGGTGACGAGCAGCTGCTGAAAACGGATGGCATCAATATTGGTGAAATGTTCCAGCATAACAAGATCCTGGATCTAAATCGCTTGTACTCCAACGATATACATGCCATAGCACGCACCTATGGCATCGAGGCTGCCGCCCAAGTGATTGTCAAGGAAGTGAGCAATGTGTTCAAGGTGTATGGCATTACCGTGGATCGACGCCACTTATCTCTTATTGCCGACTACATGACCTTTGATGGCACCTTCCAGCCACTGTCACGCAAGGGCATGGAGCATTCCTCTTCTCCACTGCAGCAAATGTCCTTTGAGTCCAGTTTACAGTTTTTGCGCAACGCAGCCGGCTTTGGACGTCCCGATCAACTTAATTCGCCATCGAGTCGCCTGATGGTTGGACTCCCGGTGCGTAACGGCACTGGTGCATTTGAATTGTTAACAAAAATGTGTTAGTTATCCATTAAATTCAATTTGTTTTACCAATAAATAACCGATTTGCACAATTTCAAACATATAAGTATCGATAATCGCTACTGCACATAATTGTGGACTATCGATATATAGAGCCACATCTGATATTTTATATTCATGCTGAAGGCCACCTCTAATTGTCAGCTGAATTGTATTGTTTGTAAACTAATTTTGTTGCAAAAGAAAAAAAAACATTTGCGATGTTGAGCTCAATGGTTAAGGATCATCATGCCAAACAATCAAAGCGAAAACAAGAGCAAGAAGTTCGTCGCAAAGAGGCAATTGAAGCTTCAAACGAACTTACTCAATCACTGGTCGATCATCTGAACGTGGGGTAAGGTGACGAGTAGATAACGTGTGTATATTTATGCTAAATAAATTGTAAATTAGTGTGGCGCAAGCATATTTAAATCAGAAGCGTTTGGATGCGGAGGCCAAACAACTGCATGTGGGTGCCACCAACTTTGCCAAACAGACGCACCAGTGGCTGCAGTTGATTGACAACTTCAGCAGTGCTCTAAAAGAATTGGGAGATGTAGAGAATTGGGCGCGCAGCATCGAAGGGGACATGCACGTAATACAGCAAAGCCTGGAGCTGGCCTACAAGACGTCGCGTGCAACACAGGCTGCAACAGGCGCAGCAGCACCAACGACGGCAACAACGACAACAGCCACAGCAGATGTCAATCCAAATTAAATGCATGTTGTGTTCATGTCTGCTAGCCTATAAGTTAAATAGAACTAAAGATTTCTTATACAAATCTATACACAAACAACATAAATTAAATATATTATATGTGCTAAAACTTACAACTGGATTAGTTTTGTTAGTATATTTTGTATCGATTTATGCTGTTTCTTTTAAAATACATATCACAAATTGTGTTACGCGCCATTGGATGGATAAAGGACGAGACGCGAAATCCACATCGGTTGCTTTCTTGATGGTTACACTACATTTTACAAAAACGTACGAGGGGTGCAACATAAACGATATTGGTGAGTTATTTATCGACTAAAAATGTATAGGGAATTGTAAAACTAAAATAAATCAGTCTATACCCTCGTGTGCTGAAGCACTTCTTGTTGCACGCCACATTAATGCGATGAGTAGCGAGATCCTGAAAGGATAAAAAACAATGATCAATAATAGTGAATAAATAATATATCTTTAAACTTACGCATGCGTGGAGAACGTGACCGGGAATAGCTGCGAGAGCGACCGCTACTACTGCGCTCATAGCGTCGACGACTGTGATTGTTGCGACGATTCGAATCAGTTGCTGACTCAGACGACGAATCACGGCGGTTGCGGCGTCTCGAACGGGATTCACTGCAGCATTTTCATTAAAAGCATTAAACATTAAACTTCAGTTTTTTTTATACTACCAACCGTGAAGGGCGCCCCAAGTACACACCCGGCGTGGGTGTGTGTGGGCGCTGTGTTATTGAGTAATCGACGCGAATGCGACGGCCATCAACATCCATGCCAGTGCAGGCATCCTTGGCAACGCGTGCATCCCCCAGATTCTCATAGTAAATGAAGCAAAAGCCGCGAGAGCGACGAGTCTACAGGGTAAATAATAGTGAAATATTGAATACAGAGTAAAATCAAAACATATGTTTATGTTACAGCAAGCCTTTAGTGAATTGCTAGTGATTCGCATAGCAAACACTCAATATTGCTGCATTTAAATACAAATACTGTTTGCCAAACGCCAGACACGCAACTCAGCACAAGCTCAAGTCCAAATTGCACGCTGACCAAAACTGAATGGCACAATTTAGGTAATTTCGTTTAATTTCCCCACTTACATGAGCATCGATGACCATTTGAATGCGTTCGATCGGTCCGAATTTGTTGAACAATTGGCGCACCTTGTGCTGGGTGGTCTTGGTGTGCAGGCCAAAAACGCCAATGCAGCGACTAGCTTGTGGATTATCCTGAGACTAAACAAATTAGTTGCTACTAAATTGTTGATTTGGTTCCAATTTGCTGCTACTTACGCGTTCTTGACGCATGCGACGATAATCCCGGGACAAGCGACGTTCGGAATAGTGACGATGCGCAGGCGGCGATTCTGATCCGGAGAAAGACCGTCGGCGTTGCGGAATATCAGACTTGGAGTTGGGACGACGGCTGCTATAACCCTCCACGTTAGACCTTGAAATGGGAATAGATTTTCAGTTGGTTTTGTTGTTGGCTGTCTGTGCTTTGTGATTCATTTGATGTTAAAATTGTGTGAATCGGTTTTTTGACATTTAAGTAATTGAATTGAGCTGCTATAAATTTTGGTTTGCATTTTCATTACGTTATATTGCGATTGCATTTCAAAAATAAGTTTGCCTGTTTTTTGATTTGAACTGTGCATATTTTCTGCTCTGAAAAAATAAAAAACACAATTTATTTCACGTTTGTTCTTACATTTTTCTAGTTTGGTATGTAAATATATAATTTTTTTTAAGACCGAAGAATAGAACCTTTTCGATTGAAGAGCTAAATCAAAGTGATGAATTTGTGACAGTTAAGCGACACCAAAATTTTTTGGCATGCTAGATTGACAATCAACGTCAAGCTCTACTCGATGCCGGTTCAAACCCAGTTTCGATACTCACCGACGATGACAGGAACGAGCGTCCGAGGACTCTGCTGCTGGAGAGAGCGGACTGTCAGAGCTGCAAAGTGCTTACACTGTTAAAGTGTGATCAAACTGTATATATATAAATATTTATATATATATATATATATATATATATATATATATACTTATATGTATTAGTAGAAGTATACCTGCGGCTAAATTTGTATGTATTACTGCGCTGTAAATGTAAATATTCCCTTGCGTTGGCAAACCCAGAGGTCTGCGGACATGAAGATTATATCGTGTGAAGCAAACTTTAAAGACGTATCCTTCAGGTGCGGCTCACTTACCATGGTATTGGGTGCACTTAATGCCAAACTTTATCACACTTGATGCAATTTGTTTTTTATTTTGCTTCAAAACTCCTGTCAAAAAGTAAAACACGCAGAATTACCTAGGGCTGCAAAATCATAAGCATCGAAAGCATCAATTAATAGTCCGAAATATCGGCTCTATCGATAGTTTATTTATATGTATTCAAACGTAAGGTTCTGAGTGAAAATTTATTTATTATCGCTATATCGCTGTAGTGCTTAATGCTTTTTGTAATTTTGAGCATTTTGGAAACGATATTGCTCCTTTGAATCGGAATGCTTTGTTGAGTGGTGTTTGTTGTTTGTAGACCAATGTATCATTTCTCTCTTGTAAACCGTCCGTTCCCGAGTGATTTCAAAGCTGTAAGAGTGAAAGAGATTTCAAGTCGGGAAATCTCTACCATATAAATTTTAAGAGTATTGAACTGCTAGGATACCAACCGTGACGGTTTTCCTTGGTACACACCAGGTGTAGGGGAGTGGCCGCGCTGACTAAGGGAGTAATCAGCACGAATGCGATTACCGTCAATCGCTATGTCCTTGCAGGCTTCCTTGGCTCTCCGAGAATCACTGCGATTTTCGAAGTAAATAAAGCAAAAACCGCGCGAGATTCGTGTCTGTAAATTTGCAAATACTGTCTTAAAAATATTGCCAAATTGTTAATTGAAATCTTCTTGGAAACTGGAATTACCTGTAGAAAGTTTACCATTTTAATGCGTTCGATGCGTCCGAACTTACTAAACACTTTGTACAACTTGTTCTCCGATGTGAAGGTGTCCAGGCCAAAAATGCCTAAGCAACGACTGGGCTTAGCTTGAACCTATAAGGGGCCAGACTTAATTCTATCACTATGAATTATTTACGTTTAGTCTTCTTACGCGTGACGAACGTTGGAGATTGAATGACTTGTGACTTGAATAACGACGGAATGATGGAGATGGTGAACCGCTGCGGCGGTGACGTTTCCAACCGGATTTCGGGTAGTAATGCCTATTGCTGCGGTATTGCTTATAGTATGACCTTAAATGGGAATTATTCAGAATCAAAGCTGATAAGTTGCTCTTGCACTTAAATAAACGTTAAGAAATTGTTGCTGAAACAGAATATAAACCAATTATAATTTTGCTTACATTTTTTTTTATTCTTCCCAACAAAACCAGAGACTGCAAAATTGAAATAAGGTTACCAAATGACAGTTTAAAGTCAAAACATAAAACAAATTCTGTTATCGTTTTATTATTTTTTATCGTTAAAGATATCCAAATTAGAAGAAAAAGTCAGTTTTGTCGATCATAAAACATAACAAACGTATAATATATA
This sequence comes from Drosophila kambysellisi, assembly GCA_035042185.1. Taxonomy (NCBI): domain Eukaryota; kingdom Metazoa; phylum Arthropoda; class Insecta; order Diptera; family Drosophilidae; genus Drosophila; species Drosophila kambysellisi. The sequence continues at coordinate 10,954,462 of JAWNLS010001251.1, forward strand.
ATATATAAATATACCCTAAAATTATACACTGTAAATATATTATAATATACTATGATAAATCTATATTAAACAAGTATAGGGAAAATACTCTTGACTGAACCGTTGTCTCATTAAATCCATGGACAATCCCTGAGTGACTCCGGATCATCGGTGTGAAGTTTTTAAGAAGTCAAAAAAACATGTATTATTTGTATAATTCAGTATACGAACAGTTTAAGTGTTTCCTACAAACATACTGGAAGAGCAATTTTCGCTCCTCATCGTACAATTGGGTAACACTCCTTATAACCTTGTCGTCGTTGTAGGGGCTATTTTGTGGGGCTTCCAGCAGCTTGTCTTTCACATACAATTTCTTATCGGCGAAATGGGCTTTTACTCTTTCGCGCAGACCAACACCGCTGAAGACGGGTTTTCGGAATATTTCACGCATATTCTTCTTGCCATATTTTTTGAATATACGGTCCAAGGTCTCGTCAACTTCAGTCTGTTTGCAATGATATAAGTACCACAATTTGCGGTCAGGTTGCCGCGCATCAGTAAGACTCAGCACTCCAAATATCTCGATAATTGAGGGATCGTATTTCTTCATTTCGGTATGTTTCGGAATGTAGAACAATTTATGCAAATACTCCTCGAATTTATCATCGAAACTCATATTGCCTGCAACAAAAGAGTAAGAGTAAGAGTATTTTTAATAATTTGTTCACAACATAAAATAAATATACATACATATGCATGTCTATGTACGTATCAACGTGTCTATGTATGTATGTATGTATATGTATGTATAACAGACTTGTGCTTTACTTTACCTTCTGACATCATTTTAGACAGTTAGCTTTTTGTATGATTAATATAACTTCTTAAATTATCGTAAAGAAAATACTGATAGACAGTTGCGCTGGCTTCTGCTTATATTGTGCTTATTTCACCAAGTATGAAAGTTGTGCGAAACTTTAACTGCGTATTAATTTCACAATAATATGTTCGCTTGAAAGCTATTTGTGCTTGAATATCGATACTTAACCGGCTGTAGCGTTGCCAGATCTTGTTTCTTAGCAAATTGACAGTACTAAGACCTACAGCTGTTTCTGCTACCGCCTACAGCAAATTCAGTTATTTAACCAGTCGATTTCTTAATAAAAACAAATGCAAAATTGTGTTAAACTTTTACCGCTTGCACTCAAGTGCCCGCAAAGAGCGGTTAGCACAACGGCCGCAATGGCTGGCAAGCGTAATTTTCGTAAATTTAACGTGTACAGCAAGCGAGGCACACGTGTGGTAAAGGAAGCACAGCGGACGCTAGCCAGTCCTCCGGTCGCCATCCACAAACGAGGAGTACGCGACACAGGCATCACACTCAATGGCCAATTTGTGGAGATACCAGAGAAAATACCCGACATCATTGTGCCAGACTTGACTGGCTGTAAACTGAAGCCATATGTATCCTACAAGGCGCCCGAAGTAATACAATCGGAGTACACAAGCCTGGATCTCTTTAATGCCGTCTACTCGCAAAAGATTATTGAGGATTTCAAGGCTGGCAAGTTGGACTCCGATGGTAAAGCCATAGAGCCATCACCCAATGAGCAACTGACGCCAGAGATTGCTCTGATGCGTGCCCGAAAAACTGGCAGTGATATTTTCTAAGCGACATCTGTTTTTTATAGGTTTTTATTAATTTTGAATTATAAATATCAATTGCTATTGCTGCATGTACTTCTGGCGATAATTGTAGAGTTTACGCAGCCATTTCTCTGCCTTCAGTTCAGAGTCGCCCAAAAACTGCAAATGGGTAACATCAAAGAAAAACATTTGTTAAATACAAAAAAAAAAATGCAAATAAAATATAAATGCAACCCACATTGGGATGGAAGATTTCGTCTTCTTTGGGAGCTGCAACTTCGATTGGCTTGGTTACGATCACCGTCTCCTTATTCAAATCGATGATCACTTTGTCCTTTTCGGTGGCTTCACGATCGCGAGAGCTGAAGAATGCAGACGGCTTGAATGCATCCTCATCGATGGTTTCCAGCGCTTTTTGCACTTTGGCGTCCAGCAAATCGATAGCTTTCATGGACGGTGCAGTTGATATTGATGATGATGTGTTTAGCTGGCGGAAACCACTCTCAGAGCTGGGCGCTCGTGTTGTGCGCTGTGATGCCGACCTGGACTTGGATTTGCGGGAATCGTATTCGCGACCCTTGCTCTGCCGGCTCCGCGAGCTGCTGCGGGATGAGCTCTGTGAGCTGAGCGATGAGCTGCGGCTGCTGCTGCGACTATGTCGATAATATTTCTTCGACTTCTTTGACTTTTTCTTCTTTGATTTTGATCTATTTCGGCTGCTGCGTGCGGGAGATTTTGATTTGGAGCGATAGCGTTCACGTTCCCGCTCTCGTTCTCTATCCCTATCTCTGTCACGGTTTCGGTCGCGCTCTCGATCTCTGTCACGGTCTCGATCCCGCTCTCGTTCTCGTTCTCTATCGCGTCTTTCACGCATTGTTTTTTGTATTTAATTAATATTAGCGGAAAAAAAAACACAACCTATGTGGAAATGAGAAATGTTAAACTAAAATATAGCTTAACATAACAATAACATACATTTGTGTTAACAGCATGAAATGAGTTTCTTATTTAGCAATATGGCAACGCCACAGTTGGCGCCACAATTTGACGCTTCAATTTAATATCTGACAATAATCAAACATCAATCGGAAAACAGGTCAAAAAAACCCAGCTTATCATCGATGATGCACACTGTCAGTCTTCGCTGACCAGGCATGCGGAGTTAGTATTAATAAATCTATCAATTATGATTACACAAAATCGTTGTCAAACTAGCTATCGTAAATTTGATTGACGCTTTAGTATTATATGTTATCCGATTCAACTACTATGGGGGTATATAAATGCCGTGTGAACTTGATAAAGTTGCAATCTAATTGCTGCGGTCAATTCAGTAAAACATATTTGTTGAAAATGGGGGTCCTGCGAATTCTGGTAGCTCAGCTGTTTCTGGCTTTTATTGTTACGGCTTTGCCTTCCAATGTCGGACGGAGTAGTTCAGTAACTACGGTAAGATATATCACATATCATATTTAAACTTGCATTACATATCCTTTAATTACGAAATCTATACAGGTGTCTCTTGTGAAGAAGTTTGGCTATCCAATCGAGGAGCATGAAGTGCAAACATCCGATGGATATATTCTGACAATGCATCGCATACCCTACTCTTCGAAAACGGGCAATGTTGGTGGTCCACGTAAGGTTATGTTCCTTCAGCATGGTTTGCTCTGCTCCTCATCAGACTGGGTTCTAAGCGGACCAGAAAATGGCTTGGCCTTCATTCTTTCCGATGCTGGCTACGATGTCTGGATGGGAAACGCCCGCGGTAACACCTATTCGAGGAAACATGCGACGAAGTCGCCACTGTTTCAACCGTTCTGGAACTTTGAATGGCACGACATTGGCATCTATGACCTGCCGGCGATGATGGATTATGTTCTGTACATGACGGGGGAGCAACAATTGCAGTATGTCGGTCACTCGCAGGGCACCACTTCCTTCTTTGTGCTTAACTCGATGGTCAAGAGATTTAAAAGTCGCATTCGTTCAGCCCATTTGCTGGCTCCGGTTGCCTGGATGGGGCATATGGAGAGTCCATTGGCTAAAGTGGGTGGACCTTTGCTTGGACAGCCTAATGCCCTCGTGGAGTTATTCGGTAGCGCTGAGTTCTTGCCCAGCTCAAGGGCTATGGAGTTGATGGGTTCGCTTATGTGCAGAGACAGTGCCGTCTCTCAAGTAATATGCACCAATTCGCTCTTCCTAATGGGTGGCTGGAACTCACCGTATTTGAATGCAACAATGATTCCCGAAATCATGGCTACAACACCAGCGGGCTGTTCCATCAATCAGCTCTTCCACTACCTGCAGGAATACGAATCCGGCTATTTCCGCCAGTTCGACTATGGCAGTGTCAGAAACAAGAAGGAGTATAATAGCAAGGCTGCCCCGAATTATGACGTTGAGGGAATGGATGTACCCATCTATCTCTACTACAGCGACAATGACTACTTTGCCAGTCTGATCGATGTGGATTTGCTGAGGCGAACAATGAACCCAAGTGCGCTTAAGCGCGCTTATCGCATGCCTGAGGCTAAGTGGAATCACCTGGACTTCCTTTGGGGTATGAATATCAAAGAAATACTTTACGACGCCGTTCTGGACGATATCATAAATGCGGATTAATAATAATTACCATAATAAATACATCTCGAAAATGTCAACCAAAAGTGTTTTATTATTATATTTTAATCAGTTAGATTATAATTAAAAATAAATAGTTTGGCAAGTGTTTTGCCCATTGAATGAGTAGCACTTTATTGAGGAACTTAATTGATAACACATCGAGTCTAAGGGGTAACGAATGCGATTTCTCACTCACGATTGTAAAATCTAAAAAAAACTTATCTTACCACCTTTCCGATTGAAATTTAATTAAATACAATTTATTTATATACAGGAAATTTATTGTGTTTAGTATAAAATGTGTGTTTATTTTCGCTGCTTGGGCACTGACGCAAACGGGTCAATGAAATTTGTCCATCCATTGTTTCTTGAAGTAGAATGAAAATGTCAAAATTAAATAATTTTGGTGTTTAAAATGTAGCTAAAATGACCAACATTTTTTTGGATCGAAACAAGCAATCCATAAATTTTTATATTTGCCAGAAGCGAAAGAAGGTCATTATTTCAATTCGGTTGGGTTATGAATGTGTGCGAAAGATCCGGATCACGCAGACACTTAAATGTGTGCGAAAATAGCAGGAACACTCATCATTGTCTTTTTGGGTGCGAGCTGGCAATCGATTTTCAATTTCTTAGTTTTGTAACCTTTCGTCAAATAAGGTGGCTTAACTGTTGATAAATTTTTTAACCACAGGCCACATAATGTACGGTGAAAATCTAAAACAGGGTATCATTGTCTCGACTTCCAACATTCTTTGTTTCTCGACAGGCACTCATATACGAATATATACAAATATAGGATTCAACCGGATCATGTCACAGTAGGTAGACGGCTATTCGAACAAACTATTTTGCATGTCGAGACAATGATACCCCTTTTAAGATTTCGACTAGAGAATGACGGTTGAAAACAGACCTACAAATGTTAAAATTTTCGACGCTTCGCTGGCCAGTCCTTCGGTGGCAATCCACAAGCGAGGAGTGCATCACTCTTAATGGCCAATTTGTGGAGATACTAGAGAAAATACCCGAAATCATTGTGCCAGACTTGACTGGCTGTAAACTGAAGGCATATGTATCTGTGGATCTCTAATGCCGTCTACTCGCAAAAAAATATTGAGGATTTCAAGGCTGATAAGCTGGACTCCGATGTCAAAGCCATAGAGCCATCATCCAATGAGCAACTGAAGCCGGAGATTGCTCTGATGCGTGCCCGAAAAACTGGCAGTGATATTTTCTAAGCGACATCTGTTTTTCATAAGTTTTTATTAATTTTTAATTATAAATATCAATTGCTATTGCTGCATGTACTTCTGGCGATAATTGTAGAGTTTACGCAGCCATTTCTCTGCCTTCAGTTCAGAGTCGCCCAAAAACTGCAAATGGATAACATCAAAGAAAAACATTTGTTAAATACAAAAAAAAAAACTGCAAATAAAATATAAATGCAACCCACATTGGGATGGACAATTTCGTCTTCTTTGGGAGCTGCAACTTCGATTGGCTTGGTTACGATCACCGTCTCCTTATTCAAATCGATGATCACTTTGTCCTTTTCGGTGGCTTCACGATCGCGAGAGCTGAAGAAGAATGCATCCTCATCGATGGTTTCCAGCGCCTTTTGCACTTTGGCGTCCGCAAATCGATGGCTTGCGGGATGAGCTCTGTGAGCTGAGCGATGAGCTTCGACTTCTTTGACGTTTTGTTCTTGGCCAATATGACAACGCCACAGTTTGCGCCACAATTTGACGCTTGAATTTAATTTCTGAAAAAATCAAACATCAATCGGAAAACAACAAAGCTTATCATCGATGACGCCGCACACTGTCAGTCTTCGTTGACCAGTTAGTACTAATAAATCTATCAAATATGATTACACAAAATCGTTGTCAAACCAGCTATCGTAAATTTTATTGAAGCTTTTGTATTATATGATGTCCGATTCAACTACTATGGGGGTATATAAATGCCGTGTGAACTTGACAAAGTTGCAATCTAATTGCTGCGGTCAATTCAGTAAAACATATTTGTTGAAAATGGGGCTCCTGCGAATTCTGGTAGCTCAGCTGTTTCTGGCTTTTATTGTTACGGCTTTGCCTTCCAATGTCGGACGGAGTAGTTCAGTAACTACGGTAAGATATATCACATATCATATTTAAACTTGCATTACATATCCTTTAATTACGAAATCTATACAGGTGTCTCTTGTGAAGAAGTTTGGCTATCCAATCGAGGAGCATGAAGTGCAAACATCCGATGGATATATTCTGACAATGCATCGCATACCCTACTCTTCGAAAACGGGCAATGTTGGTGGTCCACGTAAGGTTATGTTCCTTCAGCATGGTTTGCTCTGCTCCTCATCAGACTGGGTTCTAAGCGGACCAGAAAATGGCTTGGCCTTCATTCTTTCCGATGCTGGCTACGATGTCTGGATGGGAAACGCCCGCGGTAACACCTATTCGAGGAAACATGCGACGAAGTCGCCACTGTTTCAACCGTTCTGGAACTTTGAATGGCACGACATTGGCATCTATGACCTGCCGGCGATGATGGATTATGTTCTGTACATGACGGGGGAGCAACAATTGCAGTATGTCGGTCACTCACAGGGCACCACTTCCTTCTTTGTGCTTAACTCGATGGTCAAGAGATTTAAAAGTCGCATTCGTTCAGCCCATTTGCTGGCTCCGGTTGCCTGGATGGAGCATATGGAGAGTCCATTGGCTAAGGTAGCTGGACCTTTGCTTGGACAGCCTAATGCACTCGTGGAGTTATTCGGTAGCGCTGAGTTCTTGCCCAGCTCAAGGGCTATGGAGTTGATGGGTTCGCTTATGTGCAGGGACAGTGCCGTTTCTCAAGCGATATGCACCAATTCGCTCTTCCTAATGGGTGGCTGGGACTCACCGTATTTGAATGCAACAATGATTCCCGAAATCATGGCTACAACACCAGCGGGCAGTTCCATCAATCAGCTCTTCCACTACCTGCAGGAATACGAATCCGGCTATTTCCGCCAGTTTGACTATGGCAGTATCAGAAACAAGAAGGAGTATAACAGCAAGGCACCCCCGAATTATGACGTTGAGGGAATGGATGTACCCATCTATCTCTACTACAGCGACAATGACTACTTTGCCAGTCTGATCGATGTGGATTTGCTGAGGCGAACAATGAACCCAAGTGCGCTTAAGCGCGCTTATCGCATGCCTGAGGCTAAGTGGAATCACCTGGACTTCCTTTGGGGTATGAATATCAAAGAAATACTTTACGACGCCGTTCTGGACGATATCATAAATGCGGATTAATAATAATTACCATAATAAATACATCTCGAAAATGTCAACCAAAAGTGTTTTATTATTATATTTTAATCAGTTAGATTATAATTAAACATAAATTGTTTGGCAAGTGTTTTGCTCATTGAATGAGTAGCACTTTATTGAGGAACTTAATTGATAACACATCGTGACTAAGGTACACGTAACTAAATACAAGTCATTTACAGTGTCTCATAGATTATTTGCAGCATTGTCTCGCAAGCATTTTAATTGCCTGTCATAAACTAATTATACATTATTTTGAAAAATTCCAAAGACCGATGACAGGTACATGTATTAACCACCAAAATTAATATAGGGCCCCAAGAAACTGGGGTTTCTTCACCTGCTAGGTCGGGTTATGTAAAAAATTACCTCAATTTATGGTCAAAGCTTATTTGGAACAGTTAAATTATGGACACCTGGGTGCCATAAAACCCGAATTATTTACGTCAGGTTGAATATTTTCGGTATATATAGACCAGTCCTTCGTAGTCAGCCAGCCAACAAAGACTATGAGCAAACGGACTATCATTGAACACCGGAAACATATCCTGGAACACTTAAAAATCAGATATTCACATCGTCAAATACCTGAAATAGCCAATCTGTGCAATTTAACGGTGTACAACATCATTCGGCGCTATGTCGACGAAAATCGTATTGAGAACAACGGCAGAATGGCACTAAACAAGATTTTCTTCGAACAAGAAGAGCGGAGGCTTATCAGGAAAACAAGGGAAAATCCTAAGCTATCGGCTCCAAAACTAACACAAAAGGTGCATGATCAAATAGGTAAAAAGTGCAGTGGATTTTGAGTACTGGAGCACAGTCATATTTGCAAATGAGTCAAAATTCAACATTTTTGGCTCGTACCGACGGAATTATATGTGGCGATAGTACAATACCGAGCAGAATCCCAAAAACTTAAAGGCAACAGTTAAGCACGGCGAATAAGCGGAGCAAGATCAGCACAGAAACTACCCGGAAGCTCTTATCTTCCATGAATATTAGGTTAAGAGAAATTGTCAAGGCTAAAGAAAAACACACATATTAACATCCTTATTTATGCTTTTAATTATAAGCTTTGACATGTGTTTTGGATGTTTTCATCTTTTGACTAAATTTAATTAATTAGTTAATATTTTAATAAAAGCTTAAGTTTCTTTTTCAAACAAACATTGTATTGTCTGCTTAGTGAAATTACCTTCAAAAAGCAGATTGAAAATAAGACAGGAATAAGAAGATATAAAATTATATACCGTATTGGCGTTGGCAAAGGTTTAAGTGGCTAAGATGGTCATCCTTTTCTATTACTTTCGAAACAAGCAACATATGCATTTTTCTGCTATATCAGTATTATTTAGTATTTTTATGCTAATGGCAAATGGTCACACTGCACACGCAGGTACATCCACGGTACAGCCTCGGCGAAAAAAGTCAATTGTCCATTTTATTCGAGGAATAATTTGAATTTAAAAACATCAAATAAGGAAGCCCAGTGCGTTGGGAACGATGACGCGGATAACACGAAGTGATTTATCACTTGATATGGAGTGCTGGGTGGAGGAGCTATCACCCGCCCAATTGGCCTACTACGAGAAAATTACAAACGAGCACAACGCGGTGAAAAATGCTCTGAAGTCCGCCGTCAGCGCCAATGAGGGCAAGGAGCTGTTTAGCGGTCAGGTGTTTCAGGCATACTCGTTCAAGGGCAAAGTGCTGCAGGAGCTCAAGGAGGCAACCCTGCCCAAAAAGCCAATAAAAGCAGATCCGCCCCCACAGCCCACCACTGCCTCGGGTGGAGGCGGTGGTGGAACAGGGCGTGGCCGTGGCCGACCCCGTCTGGCAGCAAACATTGCTTACTTGGAGTCATCGGACGAAAGCGACGATGATGTGCCGCTGGGCAAGCGCTTAGCCCTATCAGTAGGTAAAAAAGCTGTTGCCGCCGCTCCGCCATCCCAATCGACACCCAAAGCGAGTAAAAAAGCTGCCGCAGCAGCTGCATCTCCCACGGGCAAGGCATCGCCACAGCCCAAGGGTGGGAAGGGATCGGGCGCCGGGTCCAGCAAAGCATCGATTATCGGCGAGGCGCCACCCAAGAACTTCCGTCCGGCAGAGGTCAACTCTGTAGGTGGTCTGGTGGTGGGTAGCAATGATGACAGCAGCGCTAAGAATGGCAAGGATGTCAAGGACGGCAAGGATACGAAAATGCAGGGCAAAACATATCCATCACTGGTCGTGCTGGCCAAGCCATTCCTCAAGATTAAAGACATGGCAGCGACGCGCAGCAAACTAGACTCCAAGGTAAAACTGGTGCTAATGCTGACGCCCAACAAATTCTGCGAGTGGCTGCTCCAAGAGGGCCTGTTGCGTGCCCAGCAGCACTGCATCAATCATCGCAGCAACGAGCTTAAATTGGGTAAGAAAGAAAATGCTTAAATTGAGTGTTTCATTTGCGAATCTTCGTTGGAATATGAACTGTTTGTTAATTTATTTTATATATTTATATCAAAATTATTTAGGAATGCTAAAGAACTCATTTTTTTAAAATTTGGAAAATCCTCTGACATACTTTTCTATATATTCCTAGGCGTTTACTCGGACATCAGCAAGTTTCCGTATACCGGCGGCTATGTGTGGATTAGCGATTGTTGTCCCTACCGTTTCGTTTCGGTGTTTAACAATTCAATTTTTGAGGGCGCCCAGCATCCGCCAACATTTCTACTAAAGCTCGTATATCATTGGGCCTGCCAGACCAGCATTCAGAATGTGGTGCAGTGGGTCAAAGTGGACAGTGTCTACATCAAAGGCATCTACACTTGGCTACGAGCTATCTGCACATTGGCTGTTCATCAAAAGTGCAAAAAGCTTGGCGGACCAGGCAAGTTTGTTGAGGTGCGATTAATTTAGATATTTATATTTTATTGTATTTTTAGTAAGTTCGAGAAAGTAATAAATTTTCTTTGCCTTTGGGCGCTTTGCAGGTGGGTGTCATTTCATTGGGCACCACGTCGCAGGATGGTGCACAACGTCAGGTGAAGGTGGAGGTGCTTGGCGTCTACGACTATACGGATAAATCTATACGGCTACGTGCTGTAGAACCGATTACCGATGGCGATCGTAATTATAAGAAACGTTTTCAGGTATGGAATATTTTAATTTATCATAAAGTATATATTTAAATGGATACATTATTTGCAGGCAATTTTAGAGCCACTGTCTCGCTGGGTGCACAAGGACAGCACAATTTGCATAGATCTGACCGTGGACAAGATAACACTCTTTAGCATGGGCTTCAAGAACATTGTCCAAGCGGCAGCCACCGACAACGCAGCGAAGCACAACAACTCGGCTGTTATGGAATACTTGCGTCGCATTGTGCCGCGCATGTTCCAGAATACGCTGTCGTTGCTCTCTCGCCAAATGATACAGCAGTTCCTCGATGAGCTCGTCTGGCGCGAATCCTTTGGCACGTATGCACTCCAGGCGTTCAACAATATCATCATACACATTGCCGAGCAGACACGTGTAACGACCAATGAGACAATTACACAGCGCCTGTATCAGGTGATTTTCGAGCAAATACAATTTAGAAATATGTTAATTTAGCAAGACGTTTGTTTATTTGTTCGCAGGTCGCAACGAATCCGTTTAAAGACTGGAGCGTACTGCCACCCAATTACAAGGAGACACCAGCCAATGCCACGCCCAAGCGTCTCAAGAAACGTTAGTAAATCACCGCTAGCTAGTATGTAGACAGTGATTAGTCATAATAGTCTAATTTAGCTGTAAGGCAGCAGCAGCTGCGAGCAATGCCAAACCAGAAATATATTGTAATGCCTTTGCGTTTTGTCACTTCAAAACGATTGTAATAACCAATGTTAAACATGATATGTTTATCAACTCTTATTCATTTTTTTACTATCTGTATTGGAATTAATCTTTATTCATGATACTTTAAATGAGTCAGCATTTAAAAACTGATTTACATATAATTTTACTTTTGGCATTCTTAAAATGTGTTAACTTGTTTTAAAACGAAATAAACAAAAAAAAAAAAATTATATAAGTAAAACTAAAAACAAAACTATGTAAAACTGGTACTTTTTATTTGCATACATTATGATTTTTGAAGTGACAAAACGCTAAAAAGGCATAAAACTGTTTAAAAACAAAAAGAAAAGAAAAACCAGAAATGTGGATGGCTTCAAGCGATGAATGTTCTCTGCATCTTTAAGATGAATGTGCGGTGTTATTTAAAGAGTTGTGGTCCGAAAGCCAGATAAGATTTTAATTCTAAACGATCTGATCTTCTCGTTTCGCAGCCATCAGTGATACCGACTATGTGCACACTGGCAGGGAATATGTCAGCAAAGTGAAGAAAGAAAAGGATCGTGAAAAGGATATTTTGCCAGCAGGAAGCAAACGTCGCAGTGCTGTCAGCACACCACCGCCAGCAGCAGTTTCCAAGGGCCTCGGCAAAGGAGCTGGAACCTCAAAGATGGCAGCTAAAATAGCAGCTGCCAAGACGATCGCTCCTGCTCTGCCCGCGGCCAAAATAGTGATTAAGAAGCCTAAGGAGACAAAGGAGGAGAAAGAGAAGGTGGCCGTTGTCATTAAAAAGGAGGAAGACGAACTCAAGGGTCTCGAGGAGCTCTACTATGGCATTAGCGATGGCACCGAAGAGTTCTACGAGCATTTTCCCTACAGCTCGCCTCGAGCCAATCCAGCGGAGCTGACCAGGACCGTTGAGTGTCCAATCTGCTTGAACGGCGAAACGTATGACTCCAACGAGAAGTTGCAAACGCATTTGGTGTCGCACATCTCGCCAGAGGGCAAACAACATCAATTTCAGTGTCTGTTCTGCCTGGAGAAACATCCAACCGAATCTGTGCTGGCCAAACACAATCAGATTATGCATCCCACCGAAACCAAGACAGATGGCTCCCCATCCTATTATTGCCTGATTTGCCAACAGCGACATAATTCTCTGCACTTGCTGACCGCACATCTGCAGAAGGTACACAGCACATTAGAGTTGCCGTACTGGTGTCAATCCTGCAGCTATCGATCATCCTCGCATCGCGATCTGGTGCGCCACTTCTACGACGACCACAAGAATCAGAACTTCTTGCAGTGCCCCTACTGCCTCGATGTAAGTGTAATTTGAAGTTTATACAATATGTTATAAAATCGTTTATAATTGTTTGCCTTCTGCAGATCTATTACTTTACGCACAAGGGCAAGGTGAATCAGCTGCGTGTTGAGCACTTCTTTATGCATCTGGACGAACATGTGAACAAGCGGGATCCAGCATTGCGGTGTCAGAAGTGTTCGCTGAGCTTCTTGGAGAAGGGCGATTTGAAGCAGCACACGGTCATGCATCATGTCAGCATGACCAAGACAAATAAACCAGTGCGTCTGCTATTGAATAACTCGCTACTGATTCCGCCGCCCAAGGTGCGCACTCACCATCGAGAACAGCCGCCATTCTCTACATATAAACGGCCCGTTTTCTTTGCCTTCCTCGAGGGCAAGACATGCGCCGAGTGCAATACTGATTTCGCTAGCGAGGAGACGCACTACACGTAAGTGAAAGCAATAAATATATTCGATGTACAACTGTTGAATCCTTTTGAATCTTTCCCAGCGGTTGGCTGCACTGCGTCAAGTGCAATTATCAGACATGTTGCGAGCGCGCCCAGTTTCGACATGGCGTCGATTGTAACAGCAACTTTGAGGATGCAATGGAAGTGAATATGCTGCAGGAGATGCACTGCATCTGTGGCTTTGCCACCAGCAATGGCAACAAAATGGCCCAGCATTTGGCCAACTGTTGCCTGAGCACCTGCTACCCCAGCGTAGAGGCCGCCAACGAGAATGCCGTCAAGCGCAATATGCTGGATATGTTGGGTCTGGTGCGTCGCGATGGTGAAACTTCTGGCGAGGGCGCAGATATGGGTGATGCGGTCGATGATGCCATGGATGACAATAGCGAGCTGCTACAGACGCCAGTTGATGATGACCAGCAGCTGCCACAAGAGGTTCAGCCAGCGCACCAAGAGCCAACGCAGCAACATCATCAGGCTTTGCCGCAGGGGACCCATGTTGATATGCAAACAGCTGAGCAGCAACAGGAATATATAGGAACACATCCCGAGCCCGTGCCATTGCCACATTTGCCCCAAGTCCAGCAGCAAGAGCAGCAATCAACACCCATACAATTTGGCGAAATGGAAGCGGCACCTGTCATGCTAGATCCGCAACAGGTACAAGTAGCTGCCGAGTATGCTCAGGTGTCTGTGGTGCAGCAGCAACAACAACAGCAGCAGCAACAGCACCACCAACAGCAGCCATACGGAATGGCTGGGTACGGTCAAAGCGCCATGTCAACGGACATTGACATGCCGCTCATTGGTGAGCTGGCCGAGCCAAGTGCGCCGCCAACGCCACAGTTTTTGGGTGAGGTGCACACGCCCATGTTCGACGCGGTCGCCGCTGCCGAGCAACAGCACTATCAGCAACAGCAGCAGCAGCATCATCATCAACTACCCCAATGATACAAGCTACCGGGCAAGCTGAAGGCACGCGATTATACGCTGCCTTGGCAGAATTACTGAAACACTTCATCCATTTACAAAACGCATTCATATATTTTATGAGTTTAAACCTTATTAGCTTATACACATACACTACACTACATGCATCGTAATATTGCACAGTTCATATTGATAGATTATTTGTAAAACATTAAACAAACCAACAAAATTAAAAAAAGAAAACGTGCAGCTCGTATTGTCCACATGCAATACACATAAAACATATAAAATAAAATTATAAATATTGGTAAGCGCAGTTTGAGTCTTTCAATGCCAATGGAACTCTTTGATAAAATTGAGTTAAATTCCACAATTCCTATACACGCATTTGTTAACAAGTCTGCATAATTGTTACAGTTGAAACACAGTTTTGGAGACTCGACAACTAGAAGACTCGCTCAGCGAGAACCTAAACTCTGTTTGACACCGGCAGAATACTTTTTTCGATTATAGCTATTTTTAGAGGATTGGAATTGTACTGTTCTTGGTCATTTCTGCTGTTGTCGCTGTTTAGATTGCAGTAGGGCGGACAATACAAGGGCGGTGTCCAGCTCCTGTTGGGTGCCCGGTTCGTTGTCCAGCGAGATTTCAGCAGCACGCTCGTGGAAACGCGCTAAGACGCGTGGTCGATAATCTGCAAGAAATGTAGACAAATTAGATTCACTTAGGATATAATTGAATTAAATTGTTAAGAAAAACTTACCGACACTGCCTGCGAGGGGATTACCAGTGAGTCGCAGCGTCTCTAGGAGCGGCAGATTGGCAACAAAATCGACTTCATCCAGCTGTTCAATGAGATTGCAGCTCAAATCCAAGTTGACCAATGAGAGCAACTTTCGCAGTCCACTCAGGGTTTTGATCTTGTTCTGTGCCAGCTTCAAGGTCACCAGATTACCCATGCTTAGATGCCAGTCCACGCATTCGGCTATCAAGTTGCCTGACAACGACAGCATCTGCAGATGCGGAAGCTCCGCCAGATTGTGCACGTTGCGTATGCGATTCTGTTCGAGGATCAAGCGACTCAGTTTGGGTGCAGTGCGTATGCTGCCATCGATTTGCGTTAACAGATTTCCGGTCAAATCCAGTTCGTTAAGTTCACTCCACGCACCTGTGGTAAGCAGGTCATCGTCACCATTTTCGGCTATCGTCTCCGGCACCAGGCTGGGCACATCGCACGATTTATGCAGATTATCGCAGAGCAGCACCTGATTGATGTGTGTAATTGTTGTGTTGTGCACACAGATCGTTTGCAGAGTTGGCTTCAACGGCTCAATGTCCACAATGTTCTCCGTGGACAGTGCTGAGAATTTGAGAGTTTTGAGATTACGGAATGCATTCAAATTGAAGCTCAAGCGATTCGGAATGATATTGCTGCGACCAATTGGCACGTCCACCGTGTTGTAGTCCTGCACAAAACTGGTGTTTTCCTTAACCGGCGTCACCATTAACGCCGCCAGCTGCATGCTAAAGTCCAGCACATGCGAGAAGTCAAATTTGCCGCCCAGTTCACTCGGTGGGCAGGGCAAGGCGAGGCGCTCACTGATGGCATAAACCTGCGAAATTCAAATGATAAAGATTTACGAAGGTAATCAATCGATAAATTTTATTATTAAAATTAAAAAGCGTCTAATTAGTCATACACTTCTTTTGGATTTGGAGATCACTCTCGGGTTGTAGTTCACGCTCCTCATGCCCCAGGTAGAGCGAAAGCAATCTGTAGAGCAATGCGACACCGAGCAACCTGCGCTGCTGCATTGTGAATTTTCTGCGCGCCACTCCAAAGTAGACACCCACTCGTCTGTTGGTCAAATGATTCATGCCCAGGGCATCGATCATTGCCGCCTCGCGCGTGTGTGCATCATGCGAGGAGATGCCGTGGAAGCAACGCAGCAAAAGGACGCCACGCTTCTGATGCCACAGATGCACAATGAGGGCGATCTTTGGATCTTTTGCCATCACATGACAATCCACCGATTGCATCACCTTGTGCGCCTGCCGCAAGTGGACATAGGGACGCGATAACTTCCCCTTGCCAACATAGAAAATAGAGCGCAGAAAGGTCAACCACACATCGAGCTGATGCATGCCACTTGCACGACTCCTCAACCTATTGGTTATGCGGGGATCCAAGAACAAGTAGTTAAAAAAATGCCGCTTGTTCGGATCGTGACGGCAGTGCCACCTTTTATGCCTGCGGACTAGGCTCGAGTGTGTTTTGATTATGCTTGCAAAGCTATCATCCGATTTGAGCGTATGCTGCAGCTCCGCAGAAAAACTTGTTTGGGGCATATGTAGCACACCAAGAGAATACTTAAGGCCGCGAAATTGGGACAGTGGCCGGCCGCTGAACATAGTCAGGGCTAGCACAATCAATTTGGACATTGCAAACGCGAGTCTTATATAAAAATGAAGCAAAACTAAACTTAAATATTAAAAAAAATCGAGCACATAACTCACATAAAATTGAGTTTTTCTTCAAAGAGGAAGAGATTAAATTTAAATTTGATCAAATCGGGGCTTACTTCCAGAGCCGAGAGGCTGTACTCCTTTTTTGCACTCAGGAGTGCATCGCCGGTCTCGTTGAACAGCATGGCCAGATCCTGCAACAGATAGATGATGTCATACTTGTTAAAATCCAAGAATTCGGCCAGCAAACGTGGCAACTCGTTGCGAAAGTAGATGAGCAGCTCCCTTAAATAGGTTTCCAGTTGCTCTCGACGCTGTTCCAGAAACGCGGGCTGCTTGTTGCCCACTAGCTGCAACGAATGAAATGTGAGTTTGCTTTTAATCTTAAGTCCCAGTCTCGAGGTTAGATTTTGGTGGGCGTACCTTTTTAGGCGGCAGCAGCTTTTTGCTGATTGATATCTCCTCGACGAGCTTTTCGTGTAATTGAGAGAAATCGCGATAGCGTCGCTCCACAAACCATTCCACGTTGGCCACCTGAACCTATTTGCAAATATTATTGGATTTATTATAAAGTAGTGTGGGTATTGTATTGTCATTAATATAATTAAATACCTTTATGTCATAATATGTGATCCCCGCTGAGCTTTCGACGGAATATTTGGGAATTGTGACCGTTGTTTCTTCATATTGCCGATAATAACACGACATTGTTGCCTGTGTGTGTTCTTGGATTTGTCAACGTGTGTTACATTTAGTGATTAATTTATGTCTAAGAATAACAACATTTACAAAATTACTAAAGTGGTAATTGCACAGCTGATTCCCGTGCCGTAATTAGGGATGGACAAATTGCACGGTTCGTGATGTGGCATCTCATCAATACTGAATCTATTAGCTTAGCAGATATTATGAAATTTAAATCTATTATTGTAATGATTTCATATTAATTTACTCGACTTGATCATATTGGAAATGTTCCAAATATTGTATTCTGTAATTTATTAATATTACTTGTGAATTCGATATGAGAGTAGTCCTGTAGTCTGGCAACGCTGCGTGGCCATATCGGCGTTTTTGTTTATATTGCTTGTTGGCAATTTTGATTCAATGAATGTGAAGAACAATAGAATTAAAACGATTTCTAACTAAGCAATGTCACTACCTATGCACCCAAGCAGAGCAATATTAACAACCAAAACGTAACAACTTGTCGCACAACCAAAAATGGCTTTTCTCGGCGACTGTGTAATTGTGTTCGTCTCCCAGGCAAGTGGTTCTAAATTATTCACCTGGATTCAAATTACAATTCCCATTACGTCCTTTGTTCCAGATGCTGTTCTTTGCCGGCGGCTGGTTATTTTTTAACAAGCAGCTCTTCAAGCACTATGAGATTCGTCACATCTCTGTGCAGTTGATATTCTCCTCAACATTTGCCCTTTCCATCACAATGTTTGAGTTGATCATTTTTGAAATCATTGGCGTACTGGAGTCAAGCTCCCGGTATTTCCACTGGCGTCTCGGATTGACGCTGCTGCTGTTCATGGTGACAGCGGTGATACCCGTCTACATCTGCTACTCTGTGATACACAGCATTTCCTTCTGTATGTCATAATGTCTTTACTCATATTTAGTAAGAGGATATATTTTGTGTTTATTTCTCCGGCAGTTTCTGACAGATGGGTGCGCATTTTGACCACTCTCTGTTGGTTTATCTTCCTCTACGGTCTCTGGCGCATTGGTGAACCCTTCCCACTTCTCAGCGCCTCGCATGGCATATTCACAATCGAGCAGGGAGTGTCGCGGATCAGTGTTATTGGCGTTACAGTCATGGCCATACTCTCCGGCTTTGGTGCTGTAAATTACCCATACACTAGCATGACATATTTCATTAAGTAAGCGTTCATAAAACACACAACTGATTTCTTATCACCCACGACTAACGTGTGTATGATTTTTTACTGCAGACCCGTTTCGCGCAATGACATCATGTGCTTTGAGCGACGTCTGGCTCTGACTGTGGACATGCTGACGGCCAAAAAGCGGCGCATAGCAATGGCTCTCTATAATCATAATAAACAGCATCCTGCGAAACCAAGAATTTGGGATATGCTGACATCAGCAGTACAACGCACAACCAGCGGTGGTGAGGGTAAGCCAAGTCGTCTTCATTGTTTAGCTACTCGTTTTAGATAAACTCTTTCAGATATCAATCAGCTGAAGCAGGAAGTCTACGGTTTGGAGGAGCTGCAACGATCGGTGTTCCTTGAGCTAAGCTCACTCAAAAATATGGAGGAGCGCCAACGTTGGTCACAAACGCTGCAGGGCAAATACTTTAATGTTATCGGACATTTCTTTAGTGTCTACTGCGTTTATAAGATATTTATGGTTAGTACAAAATCTTATTAACTATCTTCAGCAATTTCTGTTTAATCTGTCCAATTTGCAGTGTTGCATTAATATTATCTTCGATCGCGTTGGTCGCAAGGACCCAGTGACGCGTGGCTTGGAAATTGCCGTACACTGGTGCGGCTTTGATATTGATTTGGCATTCTGGAATCAGCACATTTCTTTTATTCTCGTCGGCTGCATTGTGGTCACCTCCATTCGTGGCCTGCTGCTCACACTCACAAAGGTAGACGGCTTTTTTGATGCCCCACACATATGATTTGTTTAATACTTGTGTTTATTGCAGTTCTTCTATCGCATTTCATCGAGCAAGTCGAGCAACATTATTGTGCTGATTTTGGGTCAAATTATGGGCATGTACTTCTGCTCATCAGTTCTGCTGATGCGGATGAACATGCCGGCTGAGTATCGTGTGATCATCACTGAGGTGCTTGGAAATTTGCACTTCAATTTCTATCATCGTTGGTTCGATGTTATATTCCTGGTCAGCGCCCTGACTACCATTGTCGTGCTGTATTTGTCCCGCAAGCCAGTTCGTGTCGAGGATTCTGAGATACAAAAATGAGAGAATAGAGATCATGACATTGTATGATAGATAAACTAAGCACAATTGATTAAGAATCAGTTTAAATATCATAATTAATGCAAGCTTTAAGTTATACAGATATATATTAATGCGTGTATACGCTAGTGTGTGTGCGTATGTTTAACTTATTATCTATTATATATATATATATATACGGCACCAAAATCAAAGTAATGTCAGCTTAAGCAACGAACTATTTAAAATCATGTAAAATAACTGTTTGGTCTTAAGGTTTTATTCCGTGATTAAAGCTTTCAAATAGCGTACCCAGTATTCTGATTACTCGTGTGTTAACAGTTGCAGAAAGCTTTCAACGAATCTGATGGGAAAGCTTCCTCTTTATTTTATGTTGCTAGGTTACAACTGGGCTGCTTACGCTCAAGGTTGGCTCAAACTTGAGTTTATTTCAGCCCACTTTCACACTTGTCGCAAGTGTTTCAGTTATGTTCCATCCCAACATATCAACATGTGCTTAACAGGTCGCTGTTAACGTTTGAGGTAAACTGTTGGGTAACTTATCGGCTCCGTAAGGATTAAGTGATGCGGCATATGAGGCCAGGGAAATTCCAGGAGGCATGCCAGGAAACATTTGACGTTTTGAACAAATTCCTACCCAATTTTTTAAGACTGGAAAATAATTCGTGTGCTTGAGGATTGAATTACTTTTTAAATGCTTAATGTGTCATAGATTTTTTTATTTATTTTGTAAACGCCAAAAAAATTATATCTCTTTTTTTATCACGTTCTCTTTTTTTCCTTGTTAGCTTCCCTTGGGAGCCGTTTAAATAAAATCCGAGAATTTGGCGCATTAAGAAACGCAATTTCGGTTAAAGCTGCAAGGAATTTTAAATTTGTAAAAATACCCAAAAGTTTGTGAAACAAAAAAAAATCGAATGGAAATTTTGCAAAGCGTGTCAATTGGTGGCCTCTTAGCTGTCCATTTGTAGATAAAACGCCATTAAATCTTTGCGGCAGATACAACTGATCAAAAAGCATTTTAATGTCTGTACGAATAAATTATGAAATAAAAAAGAGGCAGTTACCTACCCCTCAGAAATGTGGAATAAATGCACAAGCCACTGGCAACTGGAATAGCTTAATCAGCTGTAAATTCGATTAGCCGCTAACAATAAATAAGATAGCCCACTGGCTGGATTGACTTTGACAACTAGAGATGTGTGATATGCCATATGAAATTAACTAAAGGCATACAAGTAAAACAATGGGCAACAGTCTCTAGACATGTGTGGAAACTTTGTTTATACCTTGCTGCGCCTCTGTTCGGGATTTGCTTTCCTTATTTTTTTTTTTTGCAATAATTCAAATTCACCTTGCACGTTGCCATCTCTAAGTGTTAAGGTGGGAAGGGGTGAAGTGCGGCGATGTGGAATTTCTGGGCATGCATCGCCATGTTTGTTTGCCTTATCGATTTCATCGATTAGTGATTGATAATGTGTTTGGCCTGCTTTCAGTCGGTTGCTGCTGCTGTTACTGCTGTTGTTGTTGTTCTTCCAGCTCATGGCCATTATGCAAATTTGCAAAACATTTGATTTGAATTTAATTTACGGTACGTTACGTATACGCACCATATGCCATGTGACATAATTAATGCCTTGCGTCTCAGCTGGCCAATTAGCATAAACTTAATTAATTTGTGGAGCTTGAACTTGGGGGCATTGTTGCCACGCCAGCTGCTGATTGACAATTGCAAGCGTACGCCACAAATCTCAGTCAATTGTGCTTCTTTCTCTTTCTCTATTTCTTTCTCTCTCTGTGTCTTTCTGTCTCTTGAGACACTCGAAATCTTGACACTGGTACATTAATGGCGTGCGTATTTAGTATATTTCCTGTCCTGTGACATTTGACCTTTATAAAACACGTGTGCGCGTCGCATTCACACCTGACTTAATATTATGCCAGCAAAGAACAACAACAACAGCAACAACAACTATGGCAACCGCAATCCTGTGTCTCGCTGCGGGACATGAAAACGGTATTAGCATATAGGGGAAGGACTCGGCGATTGCTGAAGAAGAATTTGCGACAGCCTTTGGGCCAATTATGCAGTAGACTTGTTTCGCGATACAGTTGAAATGGATATGCTAACGAAATTTGAGATAAGCCAGTGTTTGACACACAAAAAATACAAAAAGAATGAGCCCAGCTTAGCTGGCTGACAGTGGAGCATAGACTAGAAAAACAAAATTCAATTGCTTAAAAAATCTTTGCAAGCGTAAACAATTTGCTTAAAGTCAGCTCATATAAATTCTCTTCAATCCTGCACTGAGTTTTTATACACTTGCCATATAAAACCATCTGATCAGCTAATGGTTTTTATTTTTTCTTCGCAAAATTAACTATTTTGCTAGCTGCTCTAATGAGGTATCGTTTGGTATCCATTAACATTTTGCTTGCACTTTGGCTTCATTATAACAAACCTCATCGATTGGTATGTGCTGTACCTTAACTAATTAAGTTCTTACCTGCTCCCTGGAGGAGGTCAGCAATGTCTCATTAGCGTAGTCTGCAGTCCGTAATTAAAGCAACACAGACTGACTAGTAAAAAAAAAACAACCAAAGCAAATGTAACAACTAAGCAATCAAAGGCATTTGCAATTATTACATTGATTACGAGATGAAAGCAATAAGTGCGTCACAGTATATTTCTGTGTTAATAATTTCAGTTCGTGGTCAATACACAAAGGAAATGAAAATGCCCAAAAGCATGCTTCATTAGGCGTTATATGAGGTATAAACAAGAGGCAGCTATAAAGAAACTGAGAGGGATAATGGACAAGTGTGTGGAGGTCCAGTAAAAATAGATGAGATAGCCACGTAAGGGTCCACAATTATCTCTTAAGAAATGGTCTGTCCGTTCGTTTGCACTGATCTTAGAGACTATAAGAGCTAGAGCAGAAGAGGTCTAAGGCAAAGGCAAGGACAATAGTCACATAAATTCAAATTGTGTTTTTGGTGCAGAACAAATATTGTTTGCCTTGTTAGTTGTTGCTGCTGCTGCCGCAGATTTCAATTCTCGTTGTCTCTTAACTTGAAAATGAGCATAGCAAAAAGACAAAGTGAAGTAGGGAAAGCTGATGAGAGCAGCTAAAGATGGAGCAAAAGATATCCTTGCAGACTTATTTGGAAGGATCAGAAAGCTTCAGCAAAGAGCGTAATCTCGTTTTTGCTTTAAGCTCGCTGCGATTCTCTCCAAAATACACGGATTTAAAATATCTGTATATATATTTCTTGCACGCATTTGCACCACTTGATGTGGATCTGCTCTTAAATCTTTTTCTTCAATTTTCTTTTGTTTTTAGGAAAAGGTAAAGTTGAAAGTGAAAACAAAGTATAGTTGCTGCTAAGCCGAAAGGGAAGTGACGGAGACAATTAAGAAAGGATTATTGTTTTATTGTTGAATTCTTTATTTGGAATTCGTTATTTGGATATTATTTTCACTTAAATACGCAATTCTATTTCTAATTAAAATTCTCGACAAAGTCCGGTACAAGCAGCCATTCCTTGTGTTGTCAGACAGGCTCAACTTCCGCATAAAATATGCGTATGTGTGTGTAATAATAAAACGGTATATATTTCTCTCTGTGTGTGTGTGTGTGTTTTCAATGCAGATTGCCAATCAAATTATTTGAAGTATAAAATATTTAAAAGCGCTGCAGCGAGGTTGCTCTGGGCAGATGGCAGGCTGCTTTGGCTATAAACAGGGTGTTCGATTAAGTGGAACACCCACTTAGTATGATTGTACCCACACACCCGAGCACGCTGTATGTTTATATACATAGCACAGCAATTTTACCTTTTCTGCTTGTTTGTATGTTTTGCAGCGCTCACTTTAATATATGAGCATCCATATACAATAGTATATTTTTGTATGTTTGTATGTGTGTTTGTGTGTGTGTGTGTGTGCAGATTCCCAGTTGGGGCCCAGCTGAATCGGAATCGTTGCTGTTAATAATGCTGATGATGAGGCTGCTGCTGCTGCTGCTGCTGATGTTGCTGCTGCTGATAGTGCTGTTGGGTAGGCGTTGTCCGTTATATTGATGAGAACTCAATAATTCAATGCAGCTGCTTGGCCGGTCATTAAAGGCTGGTCGGGGGAAGGCGGAAGCGGGCAAAGTGATTCAAGTGTGCTGCTGGGACATGTGAGTAAGTACAACCACAATATCGAAAGGTCACTCATAATATCGTTATGCATGCTCTTAGGCGCACCAAGGACACGCCCCTGGGCAAATCGGGCTGGTTAAATGTTACTTGTTGGCTTCGCTATGTGCTATTCATTTTATCGTAGCCCAGCATCAGACACACTCCAGCGACACGCCCACAAGCGCCCACGAACTGCAGTTGTTTACTATGCACGTCGTGTTGCCACCATTCAATCCTCTTTGGTTGCATCTACCGATTTTAAACAGTGCCAAGATTATTGCTCTATTTTGCGCTTCAATGATTTTCAGCACCCGCTGTCAACTTGGCATACATTTGAATCTAGATGTGCACACCTGTGTGTGTATGTGTATGTGCGTGTGTGTGTGTGTGTGTTTGAGAAAAGGCCTCATAAAAGTGCCATAAATGTTGATAAGACATGTCTGTTAGACGCCTTTGCCAGCACCTGCTCACATGATTGTTCAAAGCGATGAGCTAAAGATATAAAGCATACACTCGGAGAAAACTAATAATGCATTTTGAATATTGAATATTGTAAATATTGTGAATATAGTCAAAATTGTTAGCAATTCTACTTTTCAGAAGTTGGTTTCTAATATTTATACTAAAAGCATATGAATTACGGAACATTTGTAAATTATTTTTAAAATACAATAAAATAAAATACGAGTATCTTCTTCTTAAACACTTTTCATAAATTGGGAACATAGTTTTCTTTAAGTGAAGGCTAAACGTTGACTTTGCTGTCGTTTGCCAATTTGTTCGGCCTGATGATAAATGCATAGCCATGCATTTAACAGATTGTTTTATTACCTTCAAGACGAGCGTACAAGCGGAAGCTAAAATAGGATAGTTCCGTAAGACTGACATTTAAGTATTTGCCATCCCAATTTGAGCAACAAATTGTTAGCATAAACAGCACAAATTGAGCTTGACATGAGATCACAAGAGGAATATATTTATTGTAGCGAAAGAAGGTTATTGAGTTGTCAGCAGCTGCCTCTGCTCATTTAAGTCGCATTGTGAGAGCCATTTGCAACATGGCCCCCAAACACAGTTGATTGCGCACTGTCCAGTGGCCATTTGTGTTGGGTTAACTCGTGTCTGCCGCTGCCGCTGCCATTGATGGCCTCAATCAAAGCTGTCATATGCAGCAGCGAGACATGGCCTCTCAACGAGCCTGTTGAAACTGAGTGAAGTTTCCCCTTTTACTCTTTCCCAACTGCTACGCATTCCCAACTAACGCATTCTCAATTGCAGCTGAGCGACTCTTTGGCTTTTCAGGCTCGATGTGCTGGGGTCGACATCAACTGAATCAAAACACGAAAATTATGCAAATTGACATTTGGCCCGACTGGTCATATCCATTCAGTCTGCGGCATTCAAATGTTGCCAAGCAACCCACAGGCGTCAACAAAGAATTATTAAGAATTGCCATGGCACTAAATGTTGTCATTTAAATATTAAATTACCAATTTCTGAAATCATTGCATTAATTTACTATAATTGGCATAACACCAAACAGGACAAATATAAATAAGCCGATTAAATGACACCCTCTTATAATATGTAATTGTATTAATTTGCATATAAAGTATGAATAGCTTAGTTATAAAAGAATAAATATATATAATCGCCAAGATCGTGAGGATTGCGCAATTCCAATTGCTTCTCTTCGGAGAACAGCTTCAAAATGATGCAACAGTGAATACATCGATTAAGCGCATTGGCCCCAACAAGCAGCTTAAACAACAAAGCCATTGTCAACTTGAAGTAAAACCAATGTTTCTCGTCCGGCAAAATATCCATATCCAAGTGCATCAGATTATAAACGATCGAATGAACGCTGCTTAGCCAGCACACGATGAGGAGCAGCAGATAGGGACCAAAAAACATCACCATGAGTCTATTGAATGGTATCCAATATCTAATGCGTACATCGGCTGCAGTAACTGGACTGCATAAGTTGCAGCGACTGCATTGACGGATCCGTAATATCAGCGAATATATTACCAAAGTCACATACACTTGAGTGGCCACATCGAAGTGGAGTAGCGAAGAGTGTTCTATCCAAAAGTGATGCCAGTAGACCCAGGTTGTTTGCTTCACGATAACTGGCACCATTGCCGATGCATGCAGCAATGTCCAGAGATATGTGATCGCCACCAAGCAATGGAAGGACACCGTAAGGCATCGAAAGATTTTCCACAACGCTTTAAAAATTGGCATTTTCAAGATGTGAATTATTGAAAATTTCCTAAGTTGTTAGATGTGATTGAAAAGCGGCAAGAAAGTAAGAAAGTGTAGACCTACTAAGTTTTTATTCGTGACTGACTCAAAATATGACAAACAAAGTTGTGAACTGACTTTAAACTGCCATAACTTGAGTTTTGTTTACCGATTTTAATAGAAAAATCAGATTAATGTTTGCCAGAGTATTTAAGATTTGCCAGAAGATAAGCTTGCACCCCACACATTTGTGTGTGTAAGTGGTGGCGGTGGTGCGGTCGTGTTCACAACCCACTCATGCAAACATGAAAACATTGAGTATACGCGCTGTGTACACTTTTTCATTATGCTGTAAGAACATTTGATTCCACATGTTTCACTTGCAAGCTGCTGTTGCTTTCACCCTTGTTGAGATTTCCTTTCTCCTTCATTTTTTTTATTTTTTATTTATTTTTGCCGCAGGTGCTCTGCTGAAAAATCGCAGGCAGTCGTAAGATTTGTTCCTGTCATGTTGATACGTGCGAAATCGAAACCTTAAAGATTAAGTTATAGCCAATTTCGTTTGGTTGAAATTCAAAAGTGAAATTGCCATGAAAATGTATTAGCTATGTTCGATACGTGACATTGTGCAATTAGATATACCCCAAGCATAACCAATCAATGTATTGTTATCATTATTATTAATATTATTATTATCATGAATTGCGAGTTGGGTAAATCACAGTTTACAACTGGAAATGAAACTGTTCGAGTTGGCTTTGTTCATCGTTTTAATTATCATACACAACAGTTTCAGGGGCAAATGTCCCAATGGTAAAGAATGGAATAGCTCTGCAAAAAAATGTATAAAATATTATTTGGGTTCATAATCACATCCGCTGCAAAATGCTGATGATAATAAAATATAATAAACACAAAAAACGCATTAATAACTGTAGGAAAAAAGGTGCGAGTGGACTATTAAGCGGAATGACAACTAATTTTTTGGGTTAAGCCACACAACAAAGCAATGCGGCACAACTCTCATTTATAACATTTAAAGACAAAGAATATAAATGCGAAAAGGAGAAAAAACAGAAAGCCCATAAAATCGGACCAGAAACATGAAAAATTAAATGCCATTTTGTGAAGCCAGCAAAAGTGCCAAAGAGTTTCTTTGTTCGCATCACACAATATATCAACTAATGTTCTCTGTGGGGTTAATAAAAAAAGAAAACCCAAAATTATAAATGTTAGCAGATTGTCAGCAAAGAGCGAATTCTTCGGTTTTGACCTTGCCATTAATCCTTGGACAGGGACAGTTCGATAAACTGTCGACTGCCGATTCCAATAAATAATCCGTGGCAACTACCGTTTTAGTATTTCTGGCAGCTCCAGCATATTATCTGTTTATTAATAGTATATAAAAACTTCCTTCCAGTCAAGTGCAAATTGAATAATAGACCGTAACAAATAGTGACAAGTAAAAAGTAACTGTAATTATTGCCGCACCACCAAACAAACCCAATTAAGCCACAACATGTCGACAAAGTCGCACAATTGCTGTTTGCCAGCCAAATATTTTAATAATA
Organism: Drosophila kambysellisi; assembly: GCA_035042185.1. Classification (NCBI taxonomy): domain Eukaryota; kingdom Metazoa; phylum Arthropoda; class Insecta; order Diptera; family Drosophilidae; genus Drosophila; species Drosophila kambysellisi. The sequence continues at coordinate 10,982,012 of JAWNLS010001251.1, forward strand.
ATCCAACTGAGGTTGGTGGGCGTGGCATTCCATAAAACAAATATCGTATTTATAGGGTGGCCAAATTAAATCACATTTACTATGATTACTATGAGGTAGTTTGGGTGGCCCAGAAGTTGGTCCTTCAAAGTAGTGAAAGGTCAGTTACCAGGGGTGGGAAAAAGTTGATTGAACTTATTGTTCGTTTGTCTAATTATATAGCTCATAACTATATCCACAGCTATATCGCATGCATATTAAGTCTGTTATAGTTCAACTTTAGTTCTAATAGCACTCTTATCGAGAAAACTATTTTATATTATAAACATATTTTTATACTATAATACCGAAGGTATAATAGTATATTGGGTTTGTGCAATATCCGTCAGGCTGTCTGTCAGTCTGAGTTTTGAAGAAGTTATGGCATTTCGAAAGTTCAAATTATGCCCATATGCCGATTTTCGGACTATAATTTTGACTTATGTTCCGACCCAAAATCACGTTTTCAACTTTAAATGTACGATTGATCTAGAGGCAAAGCTATGATTAAAACTGCCTTTCTTTTGAAAATGCGTTGAGTTTTGACGAAGTTATGGCATTTTGAAGGTTCGACCTAAGCCAAAATGGCGATATGCCGATTTTCAGACTATAATTTTGACTTATGTTCCGACCAAAAATTACGATTTCAACTTTGAATGTACGGTTGATCTAGAGGCCAAACTAATGATTAAAACGCCCTTGCTTTTGAAAATCCGTTGAGTTTTGACGAAGTTATGGCATTTTGAAGGTTCGACCTATGCCAAAATGGCGATATGCCGATTTTCAGACTATAATTTTGACTGATCACGTTTTCAACTTTAAATGTACGATTGATCTAGAGGCCAAACTATGATTAAAACTGCCTTTCTTTTGAAAATGCGTTGAGTTTTGACGAAGTTATGGCATTTTGAAGGTTCGACCTAAGCCAAAATGCCGATATGCCGATTTTCAGATTATAATTTTGACTTATGTTCCGACCCAAAATCACGTTTTCAACTTTAAATGTAGGATTGATCTAGAGGTCAAACTATGATTAAAATTGTCTTTCTTTTGAAAATGCGTTGAGTTTTGACGAAGTTATGGCATTTTGAAGGTTCGACCTATGCCAAAATGGCGATATGCCGATTTTCAGACTATAATTTTGACTTATGTTCCGACCAAAAATTACGTTTTCAACTTTGAATGTAGGATTGATCTAGAGGCCAAACTATGATTAAAACTGCCTTTCTGTTGAAAATGCGTTGAGTTTTGACGAAGTTATGGCATTTTGAAGGTCCGACCTATGCCAAAATGCCGATATGCCGATTTTCAGACTATAATTTTGACTTATGTTCCGACCCAAAATCACGTTTTCAACTTTAAATGTACGATTGATCTAGAGGCCAAACTATGATTAAAACTGCCTTTCTGTTGAAAATGCGTTGAGTTTTGACGAAGTTATGGCATTTTGAAGGTCCGACCTATGCCAAAATGCCGATATGCCGATTTTCAGACTATAATTTTGACTTATGTTCCGACCCAAAATCACGTTTTCAACTTTAAATGTAGGATTGATCTAGAGGTCAAACTATGATTAAAATTGTCTTTCTTTTGAAAATGCGTTGAGTTTTGACGAAGTTATGGCATTTTGAAGGTTCGACCTATGCCAAAATGCCGATATGCCGATTTTCGGACTATAATTTTGACTTATGTTCCGACCCAAAATCACGTTTTCAACTTTAAATGTAGGTTGATCTAGAGGTCAAACTATGATTAAAATTGTCTTTCTTTTGAAAATACGTTGAGTTTTGGCGAAGTTATGGCATTTTGAAGGTTCGACCTATGCCAAAATGGCGATATGCCGATTTTCGGACTATAATTTTGACTTATGTTCCGACCCAAAATCACGTTTTCAACTTTAAATGTACGATTGATCTAGAGGCAAAGCTATGATTAAAACTGCCTTTCTTTTGAAAATGCGTTGAGTTTTGACGAAGTTATGGCATTTTGAAGGTTCGACCTAAGCCAAAATGGCGATATGCCGATTTTCAGACTATAATTTTGACTTATGCTCCGACCAAAATTACGTTTCAACTTTGAAGTGTTGATCAGACCTTAAACGCCCTTGCTTTTGAAAATCCGTTGAGTTTTGACGAAGTTATGGCATTTTGAAGGTTCGACCTATGCCAAAATGGCGATATGCCGATTTTCAGACTATAATTTTGACTGATCACGTTTTCAACTTTAAATGTACGATTGATCTAGAGGCCAAACTATGATTAAAACTGCCTTTCTTTTGAAAATGCTTGAGTTTTGACGAAGTTATGGCATTTTGAAGGTCCGACCTATGCCAAAATGCCGATATGCCGATTTTTGGACTATTATTTTGACTTATGTTCCGACCAAAATACGTTTTCAACTTTGAATGTAGGATTGATCTAGAGGCCAAACTATGATTAAAACTGCCTTTCTGTTGAAAATGCGTTGAGTTTTGACGAAGTTATGGCATTTTGAAGGTCCGACCTATGCCAAAATGCCGATATGCCGATTTTCGACTATAATTTTGACTTATGTTCCGACCCAAAATCACGTTTTCAACTTTAAATGTACGATTGATCTAGAGGCCAAACTATGATTAAAACTGCCTTTCTGTTGAAAATGCGTTGAGTTTTGACGAAGTTATGGCATTTTGAAGGTCCGACCTATGCCAAAATGCCGATTCGCTTAATTTTGACTTATGTTCCGACCCAAAATCACGTTTTCAACTTTAAATGTAGGATTGATCTAGAGGCCAAACTATGATTAAAACTGCCTTTCTTTTGAAAATGCGTTGAGTTTTGACGAAGTTATGGCATTTTGAAGGTTCGACCTATGCCAAAATGCCGATATGCCGATTTTCGGACTATAATTTTGACTTATGTTCCGACCCAAAATCACGTTTTCAACTTTAAATGTAGGATTGATCTAGAGGTCAAACTATGATTAAAATGTCTTTCTTTTGAAAATACGTTGAGTTTTGGCGAAGTTATGGCATTTTGAAGGTTCGACCTATGCCAAAATGGCGATATGCCGATTTTCGGACTATAATTTTGACTTATGTTCCGACCCAAAATCACGTTTTCAACTTTAAATGTACGATTGATCTAGAGGCAACCTATGATTAAAACTGCCTTTCTTTTGAAAATGCGTTGAGTTTTGACGAAGTTATGGCATTTTGAGGTTCGACCTAGCCAAAATGGCGATATGCCGATTTTCGACTATAATTTTGACTTATGCTCCGACCAAAAATTACGATTTCCTTTGAAATGCCCAATATGTTAGCCTTGCTTTGAAATCCGTGAGGACAGTTATGGCATTTTGAAGGTTCGACCTATGCCAAAATGGCGATATGCCGATTTTCAGACTATAATTTTGACTGATCACGTTTTCAACTTTAAATGTACGATTGATCTAGAGGCCAAACTATGATTAAAACTGCCTTTCTTTTGAAAATGCATTGAGTTTTGACGAAGTTATGGCATTTTGAAGGTCCGACCTATGCCAAAATGCCGATATGCCGATTTTTGGACTATTATTTTGACTTATGTTCCGACCAAAAATCACGTTTTCAACTTTGAATGTAGGATTGATCTAGAGGCCAAACTATGATAAAAACTGCCTTTCTGTTGAAAATGCGTTGAGTTTTGACGAAGTTATGGCATTTTGAAGGTTCGACCTATGCCAAAATGGCGATATGCCGATTTTCAGACTATAATTTTGACTTATGTTCCGACCCAAAATCACGTTTTCAACTTTAAATGTAGGATTGATCTAGAGGCAAACTATGATAAAATGCTTTCTTTGAAAATGCGTTGAGTTTGACGAAGTTATGGCATTTTGAAGGCGACCTATGCCATATATGCCGATTTTCAGACTATAATTTTGACTTATGTTCCGACCCAAAATCACGTTTTCAACTTTAATGTAGGATTGATCTAGAGGCCAAACTATGATAAAAACTGCCTTTCTGTTGAAAATGCGTTGAGTTTTGACGAAGTTATGGCATTTTGAAGGTTCGACCTATGCCAAAATGGCGATATGCCGATTTTCAGACTATAATTTTGACTTATGTTCCGACCAAAAATCACGTTTTCAACTTTGAATGTAGGATTGATCTAGAGGCCAAACTATGATAAAAACTGCCTTTCTGTTGAAAATGCGTTGAGTTTTGACGAAGTTATGGCATTTTGAAGGTTCGACCTATGCCAATGGCGATAGCCGATTTTCGGACTATTATTTTGACTTATGTTCCGACCAAAATCAAGTTCTTAACTTTGAAGTACGATTGATCAGAGGCCAATCTATGATAAAAACGCCCTTGCTTCTGAAAACGCGTTGAGTTTGACGAAGTTATGGCATTTTGAAGGTTCGACCTAAGCCAACCGACGACTGAACAGTATTGCTCGGACGTGACTGCAATCGATCGGCCACATGACGACGGGGTGCAACACAAAGCTGGAGCCGGACCGCAGGAGCCCGCCCGCCGAGTGGCTCGAACAAATGAAAAATGCGATAAGTTCACTACAATTGCATCTGGTACAAGGAGTACAAACGAAGAGCAGTCAAGAAGCCTGCCAGGTGTGGACTCAAAGGAGACAGTTTTGTGCGAGGAAACCCAGAAAGAAAATGAATGAACAACAAAACCACTAAGGACGGAAGGTGGAACAAAGAGCGACCAAAAATTGATTGGGACTCAACAGCAAAAAATTCTTTTCATTTACTCCTTATGTGAAAATATATATACTACAATAATAGTACTATATTTCAAAAGTATGGGTTATATTTTATTGTCCTGCAAGCTCGAATGTTTAAAATCTTAACTTGTCAAAGGACACAAAACAAATGCTGCAAAACTGTCTGCGATGCCAACATAACATAACAAATACTACGACAAGAAATGTCAGCCAGCTTAAGGGTTATAACTTGACTAAGACAAATAATAATCAACAAAAAAAAATCTTAGCGCATGCCCCGAAACGGATTCGAACAACAAGCTCGGACGGCAAGCGGGCCGATTGCTTGCGAGAGGATGTGCCATGGCAGTTGGCCAACAAATTATGTATACGCCACGGTAGCCGCTGGCAGTGTGGCAGTGTCAAGTGAGCTGCCACAAACACCACGAAAACAAGGACAGACACCGGACAGCTGTCGTCCAGGGGCATCCAAAACAAATAAAGTTGAATGGCAATTGCAGCGAGCCTTCCAATTGCAGCACTCGCAGCCGCACTACCATAATCACTTTGGCGCATTCCCCAAAACGGATTCGACAGAAACACGACTAGGCTAAAGTGGTGAATTTTGAAAACGCTGAAAAATCAGTATACTTCTGAAACTGTTGAGTACTTGCCACGCTTTACCGTATTGATGAGCAGTACGCAGTTCGCAGTATCAACACTTGTAGCATTTAACATTTGTAATGCGCTCAAGTGCGCAGTTTACAGTTAAGCGTGCGCTTCGCTCAAAAATGGTGTCCTTGTGAGCCAGCCTGTGTGTATGTGTGAGTGTGTGTGGGTGTGTGTGTTCGTGTCTGTATACTCGTTGGCATATTTTGCGGTTGAAATCCACACAAAAGGTGTGAAAAGCAACAGCAGCAGCAGCAGAAGCAGTCGTCGTGCGGCGTGCGGCTCTTTTGATTGTGTGCTGTTGCTTATTTGGCACGGATTTCATTTGCCTTCCGTTGATACCACCATCCAGCCCAACCACCCTCAACCCCCTACTTCCAGCGAGGTTTTAGAAATTGAAAGTTGATGTGTGTTGCAACTGCAAATGTGCGATAAATGTTGAGTGCTGCGGCTGAAAGGCAGAGGAATACAATAACTATGAATGACATTGGTTTAGCCATGCACGCAAAGCCATTTAAACAGCTAATTCAGCTAATAAAGGCATAAACAAGATTAAAGGAATCTTACTTTACGATAGTAAAAAATCAGTCAAAACTTTACAATATGATTTTATATTGTTGCACTTTACTAAGCATCGCTGTAAAACATCCTTATTTTTGTGAGTAACTTTTTGTAGAAAGGATTTCTTTTGTTTGTTTTATACCCCAATAAACATTCACAGAGTTTTTCTGTAATCAAAATGGAATAATAGTGTCAGCCACTATTAGTGTAAACATTTGGAGGGTCCTAAGCGAATGTGAGAGGAAACGCATTGCTCACTAAGTCGTCGACGTCCTGGCAGTTTTGTATGTGCTATGAGCACTTATACAGCGCTTTGTTTTTAGGGCCTCATAAATTGCGCATACGCCATGCTGCACCCAGTCAACCCATGCCCAGATAGTAGATAGCTTACACTTTTTTTTCCCGGTTTGTTTTGTTGTTTTTTTTTTTGTATTCGCTTTTCGCGTGGAGACGGAAGCGCATAAATTTACTGTTGAAATATTTGTGAGCCGTGAAAAAGTCAGTGAAAAAAAAATAAATCTTTACTGAATGCCAAACGCGCTCAGCTTCAAAGAGCTTTACTCAGTCCTCGGAGCCCGCTTCTCGGTTTGTAGTCGTCCTTAAGCCCCAGGTGCATATAGGTGTGCTGGGAACTCAAATTGACATGCAATTGCGATGGCATGCAAATTGCAATTATTTACCTCTCTTTCTCTCCCTCTCTATCTCTCTCTGTTTATTTGCTTCAAATTTTGGCAAGTTCAATTTGGCAGTCACACCTACGTCATGTGGCACTTGTCCAATTCTGACTGTACATACTCCCAGCGGGTTTGTGCTTTTTATATTATTTTCTTTGCACATTTATTTTGTTTTTATTGCATCCCTGGCGGCGCTTTGCTTGCTCGAAACTTAAATATTTAAGAAATTTGCAGCTATGGCCAAAGGCTAAGCACTTTACTTAAAGCGCCTTCACTTTGACGTCCCAGTTGCTTATTCTTTTCAGTGAGTTACCTCCACAAAATCTGGCAGTGGCAGCAATCGCGTTTTTTTCTTATTTTTTTTTTGTAGGTCAAGCTCTGACATTGCTGTCATTCTCATTATGTTGTTTAAAACTTCATTCCACCGATAGTACGAGCAACATTATCATCATTGTCAGCATCAGCATTGGCATCAACGTCAGCATAGCAAGTTGATGCCAAAAGTGTCCGTGAAGTTTCCACAGCAACCTGTACTCTCTATTTATCTTACGACCATCTTTTGGTTTTTTCTTCTTGCCGGCGAAGGATGTCACTTGTGTTGCCTCCAACACTGTTGCAACATCGCACTTAACAGCGTCACGTTGTGCCATGTGTGCCATCAATCAAATTACGAAAGTAGCAGCTGATGACATTTTTAACTTTTAATCCATAAACTAACCAGGCTAACATATTTATAGCGTAGAAACGTTTGTTGGACTGATTGGCTGATTTTCATATCTATAAAAGTCACACTGCTGTTTTCAATGCAAATGTCAAATGCAACAAACGACCTTCAGCCGAGTAGTTGTCAGCGAGAAGAATGACACCACTTTTCGGTCCACGGATGGAGGGGAGCAGGCGGCGGAGGAGGAGCTCAAGCCACCCAGCAAAAAATCGTTAAATGTTGGCCATGTGCACGGAAGCGTTGAGGTATGGCTTCTACTTTCACAGGTCTAAAATAAGTACTGCCATTGTGGGGCTGTCAGTTGGCTAAAGTTGCAGTTCTGGGAAAAATATAAAATGCGGTTAAGAATAAAGAACAACTCGTTTTTTTTTTGCATTTTCTCAAGTTTTATTTATGTTTATTACTCAATTAAAATTTAGTGGGGACATTTGTTTTTTTTTTATTTTTGTTTTGTTTTTGCTTGATGTATTATGTTTATGTTTTTTCCTTTTGTTCACATTTATTCTCATTAATATTTTTGTCACTTATTGCTATTTTGCTTTGGTTTAATGTAGTTGTTATGCATTTTAGTATAATTTTACTTTGATCTCTAATATAATTTTAATGCTCATCATTATTTTTTTTTTTTTTAATTTAGTAGTAATTAATTTGAATTTTAAACAGTTTTGTTTGTAGTTGCTTTCATAACAATTTCCGTGCTGCAATTTCGCTAGCTTTTTAAATTAAGTTCTTTTGTTTGTGTTATGCGAATTTTTATTTAAATTTTTATTTTCAATTTTCTATAATACTTGTACGTATATATATATATTTATATATATATGTATATATATATATATATATTATGTTTTTGTTCTTTCTTTTCTTTAGTTTTTTTTTTGATAATATATATTTTCAAGTAGACAAACTTGTAGTACACTTGGTAGAAAAACATAAAATTGTGCCACCAGATTAGTTTTGAGTTCTTGTTTATCAGTTTAATTAGCTCGCTGAAAAAATTTGTTGACGTTTCGTAGCTGTAGTTGCTTGAGTACCCCTAATGTGCCTTCTCGGCTTATTCAATTTATTTAACATTGAGTATCAGTTAAAAATTATGTTTTCTTTATTTTTGTATTATTTATTTATATTTTTGGGTTTCCCTATGTAGGTACAACAATACACTGCATTTGGTTTGAATTTTTGGCTTTGGCCAGACAAACCGGTTAAGTTTTAAAAATGTTTCAGCATTTCCCTTGGGTTTGTCTTCATTGTTTTGCCCTACAATAAATTTTGGAACATCGTGCCTTTTTTTTAATATGCTTTGCAAATTGATTTTTAACACTGATTTGCCATTAGATTTAGGTTTTAAGTTATTTAGTTTGGGTTTATTATTAGCAAATTTAATAGTAAATTAAATTTATTGAATTAATGGATAATTTAAATTTCTAACAATTGTAAGAAATTTATAAGCAATTTGTATTAAGCAAACTATGGAGATTATGTTTATGAATTTCTTCGCATATATTGCAGAATATAATAAATATTTATTGAAATAAAAAGAAACTGACCATATAAAACCAGAATGTTAATTTTGTTTATCAATCAAAATGTGGGAGAAAGTTAAGGCTATATTTTTAGTAATTGGCTCGGGTCGGGCTTACTTTTTATTTATAATGAAATTTATGCAGAGAACTCCAGCAAATCATTTCACACAACATATTCAACATATATTCATTCTATAAATTAAGACGACATAGTATTTATTCTAAGATCTTTAAAGCGTTATTTTTCTTCAAAATTATCTGAACTGAGAATAACTTAAAGGTTCGGTATAATAATTGCCATTTAATCAAGTTAATTATTGCTTAAAAATTAATGAATTAATATATTTATATATATATATATTATTACAATGACAATTTTGCTCCGCTCATAAATATCATTTTCATTTATTAACATATTTACTAAAAAGTTTAGTGCAAGCATCTTTCTAGGCTTTGCACAGTTACATTTTACCAATTTCTTCTTCTTTTGTTTTGTTTTGTTTATTTAATAAATTTTTTATTTTGTTGACTGCTCTGCGGACAGTCGACAGCAACAAATTCAAAAAGACATCGCATTGCTCAGCTTATTCATTAGTGGTATCTTTGCGTGTCTTGTGGCCACGGAACGAAGCTTGAATCTTGGTGGCAGCCTTGTTTAGCTCCGGATCGGTCAAATCAATGTCCAGCTCCTCGGCCACCTTTTTGGTTATCTCCTGAATGTCCTCATCCTCGGGCTCGTCCTTGTTGACCAGCTTGCGTGCCAAATGACCACGGAAAGTCGACTGGATCTTCAGCGCGGCATGGCACAGCTCTGCGTGTGCGAAAGAGATCGAAAAAGAGAGAGAGAGAGAGAGAGGGGTAGATTTAGGGTGAGTGTTAATTGCTGTAGCTGTTGCACTACTTTTAAGTGGTCGCTTCGCCAGCGATCCAAAACTAAATAAATTAGTTAATAGCAAAGTTTTGTTCACTTTCCGCCATTCTAAGTGCTTTCAGTTGACCCTACTAAGTACAAAACTAGGATTTTTTCTTCCTCTCAATTGAAACTTTACACTAAACTATGTACATATAAAACAATTTCAAACTATGTAGTTTTAATTAACTGCTGGTCATGTGGCGTTTTACTAGAACTAGTTATTGCCTTTTGGGTCACACAAGTTTTAGTTACACAGCAAATATTGACCATCACGTATCTTTGCGTTTGAAAATCAGACCTAGTTAGAGAGTTGCCCAACAAGCTGCAATGGTTGAACAAATGTAACATGGTTTTTTTCAACGATTTGAGAATAAAAATTGGTAGTAAAACTGTCAAACTATTTTAAGAGACAGTTTGGATTGTCATAATACTTCTACTGACTTCATTTTTATAGCTGATACATGTTTATTAAATGGGACAAAAGCCAATTTACATCTGATCACTCTCATCTGTCACTGGACACATTTTCCTATTAACAAAATATTCAGTACATTTCCATTCCCAATGGAGGCAATGTACAAGCTCTGACTGCGAATTCAGTATGTAAAATCTGCGATGGTTGTAAATATTCTATTCGCTGGCATGCGAAATAATCGACATCAGAGCGAAATGCTCCCCAAGCGCTCTTCACAAGCTCACAGCTAAATGGAGCCTGTCAAGATACTGGTGCGCCAGCTTCCATGATGGTCAAGCTAATCACATTACGTATACGCAATATGTCCACTGCGGTTAGCCAGAGGGAAAAACGAGAGTGAAAATCCAGCATTTTGCGGCATGCTGATTGCATATTAAATGCATGAGGCAGCCGCAAAAAGTCTGAAACAGAATTAAGCTTCATTTGTAATGTTCAGCTACGGATGCATGTGAAAGTGGCCACCATTTTGGTCAAGTCACAAGAACGTGCTTCATAATTTGCCAGCTTAAAGTTGTTAATAAAAAAAAAAAGACATGCGTCAGTCTTCCTAATGAGCTGTATTTTTTTGCAGCGTCACCCAGACTAATTAGCAATTAATTGTATAATACTCAAAAGAAATTCTGCTAAGCTAAAAAAAAACCAGTTAATCGGAAATTGTAGGAGAAAAATTCAAAAATTCAAATGGAAATATTAAATTCTATGCAACAGAAAGCTATACCCCATTTGCATTTATATGTCTGATTTATGGTAAAATAAATATGTCACATTCATTTGGCTAACTTTATTTTATTGCTGAGATTATGATTCTCCTTATGACACAATCTACTAACTAATAATTCAAGAAGAGATATTTGTGTAGTTATTCATGCATTCGTTTCGCTTCGTACAAATGCATTTAGCATTCATACAATATTCATATTGCCTCCCTTAAGATAGGAATCAGTGGTTTGCTTACCTTTACTGCAAGTTGGGTTATGTAATGCAGTTGCCCGATATTTCTTTTATGTATTTTTCCCCTGTTTTTTTGTGCACTGCGCATTTATGCAAATGTTATAAAATTCTTATTTGCAATTTTCTGATTACGCTTCTTGTTGGAATTTCGTTTAACTGTACAATATATTTAATTTAGCAAAAGTACCTGGTTACCTGCTCCTTGAAGACCAGGTCAAACATTCAACGCAATTAGGCGTTCAAATGAAATTGGCTTCCGAGGCTGCTAATGCTGAACTCGTATTTTATTTGTGTGTTTTTTGCATTTGCAAAAAAAATTGTGGTTGAGTCTTGGCCAGTAAATGGTATAAAATAACACATACGACGCATAAGTAACGTGACTGGGGATTGGGTCACGTGCCGCGTCGGTCGTGCTGCATTTTTGTTTATTTATAAAATATTTAAAATAAGCTCAAGACGTGCAAATAGCTCGAAACTGCCAGCCCTAAGGCCTTACTGTGACATTTATGAGCCAAGTTGCAGGAGGCACAAACTGGGTCTGTGACAAAATGAAGAGCAACTTTGCTACCTGAATCTGCTTGACTTTCACTTAGCTCTAGCAAAAGCATACTCCAAATAGTTTCTATAACAAAAATAACAAAATAACATTTTCTCTGTAGATTAAATAAAGAAGTAAAATTGATAGATTGGCTAAGCACTTTAATGTTGTGAAACTCTGATTAAATAATATGCGCTCAGTTGCAAATCTGTGAATCAAAAGTAAAGTTGGTAAATTACCACCGAAATTGAGGCGAAACTGATTATGGAAAACTTTCTGGCAGCAGTGGTAGCATTCTCGTGCCTGTCACGCTTCGGCTGAGGATGTCTGGGCAATGTAACACATGTTCTCCATTCGCTCACGTACCGAGCGTGTCCTGTCACAGGACATGGCCCATGCCAGCGAGCACTGCCTAAAATCGGAGCATGCACATCTACTCAGCTCAGCTCAGTTCTGCTCTCGTCTGTTGGCTTGGTGCATATAAATTAAGTTTGTATGTTGTAGCCGGGTTGACTTTGCACCTAACGCCGTTGTACCTGTGGCCAGAGGCACGAACTGGCAGCTAACTTGATGTTTGGCAAGCGAATTGCATGTGAAACGCTCACCGGCCAATCGATGTCTAGGCCTGATTGTCTGACTATCCTGGCTAAGTTTTTGGCATGATAGCATGACGTCGTTGTCAGTGGCGAATTTTATTACATTTCAACTTTAAATTAAAAACGTATTAGAGCATGATATTGAAAAGTTTAAGCTTGACTTAATTATAATTAAATAGTTAAAGTTTAACATGATTTTAGCGATGTAGTCTTAAAACTTGTCAAAAGGGTTATTGGTTGATATGAAAGTTTTATTATGTAAAAAAGTTTACTATATAGTAGAAGAGACTATGTCTAAAAGCCAAATCATGCAAGCACCAGCACCAGTGTATAATCTGGAACATACTCAAGGGGATTTTTTATGGTAATATTTCTGAAACAAAATTTTGCTATGGTTTTTTATATAGTATTTTGACATGAATGTCGAGTGTTGCGAGCTAGTATTAAAAATTAAGAGCAGTTTAACCGAGGTCACAATCAAACACCAAGGGACAAATATTTTAATGAATGCCCACATGAAAAAGGATATCAATTTAGAATGCATTATTAATATAGGTGCCAAACGCTGACTATAAAATATTGATTCTAATAATCGGTCAATTTATGGAAGTATAACTTTTCTATTCATTTTTTAGTACCCTTTCTTTCACTGAGTGCTTGACTCAGCATATAAATAGTTCTTTTTACCACTGTACTGTTATACATAATTGACCATCAATAGTAAAGAGGGATTCAAAATGAGAAGAAGGTATTCTAACAATCTGACCACTTTTTCCTGATACTTTTAATCCATCACCACTAGTTGCTAGCTTCTTCTGCGGTTTACTACGACTGCTTTGTCTTCATCTCTGATCCCTGACATCCATTGGCTTTTGAAATCAGATAAAATAAGCTGATGGCTTTGCTGACCTTGCAAGAAACTTCTTTTTCAGATTCCATCAGAGATTTCCCAATGCACCAAAGGTAATCAATCATACGACCTGTATGTACATATATATTTTTGTGAAAATATGCAGCGATTTTCACTCAATTTTTCAACTACGTCTGCTGCCCTTCGGTGTGATGATTATTGGTATTATTGAGAGAGTGCTTACTGGACAACAATGCGGCAACAAGAATAACAACTCTTGGTTATATGTTGCCACTTTTGTGTGGCATTCAACGCTCTTGACCCACATTCATCTCGCACAACACAAAAACAATGCAAATTTTATATTAAAAATAAAACAAAGCAACGCTGGCGACAATGTGTGAATATGTGTATGTGTGTGTGTGTGTGTGTGTGTGTGTGTGTGTGTGTGTGTGGAAGTGTTGTTTTGGGTGTCATTAACAAGAGTGAAAAACCTGTGACGTGTGCTAAGTAATTGTGTCATCTACAGAGAGCAAGTGCAGAACCAGACACGCGCATAATGAGCACATAATGTATTTAAAGAATAGGTTAGAAGATTGCACAACTACGACTAACGAACTAGAAGTACCCTTACTTAAGTGCAAAGAAGATCTCTTGACAATCAACTTAATATATATATTAAATATATTTAGAATACATTTCAGTTATTAATTAACCAAATACTAGTTGAGACTTTTGATCAAAGCTACTCCTGTCTGCCTAAATATTAATTGTCCAATTGCCCCAAAAAGGCATCAGATTTGGTATACCTTCTGTGGGGGTAAGAGAAGTGGTAATGACAAGCTAAGTGGTTCTGTGGATGGCTCTGTCAGGCATGTAATACTTAATAATCGTCAGCTCTCTCGTCTCTGCGTGGTTTTGTCTGTCATTCACAGGCAGCTGCCATAATAACTTTGTTAAGTCTTTGTCATAAATCTGAATTTTAATTACTTTTGCGCTACACGAACACAGTAAAAACAACAAGCATAGCTAACTTTATGGCCAAGAACCGAATTGTTGCAGAATATAAATGGTCATCTTGTGGGTACTTCCTTGCCAAATGAATAAAAATTAGTTTGTTGCAAGTTAGCAACTGATTTACAAGTTTATGGCTTCTTTATAATTGTGCAATTAATTCTTGTAATGGAAGCGTAAATATTTTTGCACAAATAGACTCTTTTAATGTTATCTTTACAGGTAAAAACCATTTGTTTTCTTTTGTTTTTATTGAATATACCTTTTCTCTCTTGTGCGGGGTAAGAGGACGCAAAACTGCGAAAAATGGTCAAGGATAATAAGCTCGCTCAAAGAAGATGAAAAACAAATGGTTTTCCAAAGCTGTCAAGCTCGGAAACAGGCCATACAAAAAAAAAAAAAAAACAAACAAATGTGTCGGATATTTTGACTCTTACCTTTTCCGTTTTCCCATTCTATTTTGGGACTTGCGGTGACCCAAAGAGCCCTTGTCCAGCACCAAAAAAAACTAAGCCCATTTTTCAATTTCCGCTCACTAAGTCTAGTGGTTAACCAAAGAGGTTTGATTTTCATTTCGCTGGCATTCTTTGTTGTCTCTTTGTTTGGCCGCAAATAAATCTTCTTTGGCAGCATGCAACAGAGGCAACTAACGTTAATTGCATACTGACTTTGGTGCCCCAATTAAAATGATAAATTGAAGGCAATTTTCATTATGAATATTTATAATATTTGGTCCCTTTGCCCATATTAAGTCATAATTTACACTCAAATGCTTGTGGCATAAATATCGTGATTGTGCTGCTAATTAAGCTTCAAACACGTATAAATTCTCTTGTGGTAATCGTACTTAAGTCAACCGAATAATGTCGGTCGACGGTCCCATTGGTAATTTGTGAACGTAACTGGTTGCTGCTTTTACCCACACCCACAACCATATCAACACACCCACACACACACCCACACCAACCACGACAAATCAAACAAAAAACTTTAATTAATATAAAAGCCCGACACAAAATCAGCTTATGGCTTATTTTGCTGTTTAGTAGGGGTAACAATGAGTTTTTAGGGCTAGTTGGAACTGTCTTAACTCTACAAACTAATTAAACGTCAAGCTAATCCCAGCCAGGCACAATTTACTACTGGCTTTAAGATTAAAGTACAATTTATTGCAGGTGTGGAGTAGATCAACAATATATTAATAATTTATATAAAGAGGAAATTAAGTCTTTTTTTGTGATGGTCGAAAACAAACCCAACGCACGCTTGCGTACAGATTTTAATTGGAAGTTGAATTAATTATCAAAAGGCTTAGAAATGAATTTGTTTATCAAATAATTCGTAATTTTCATATTATTTGCTTAATGCTTTGGAAATGAATTAGCCAACACTTTGAAAGGGTAAACCAATCTCAACAGACCATACAATGACTTGAGGTCAAGCTTCGGTTATTCAAAGATACTACGGAAGGTAAACAAACCCAGTATGTATATTTGGGCAGGTAACTAAACAAGTGGGGAAATTAAATATTGAAGCCACAATTAAATATTTACAAAGTGAAATTCGAAAGCAACAATAAACATATTTATATATGTTTAAAGGAAGAGTGTTCCAGTTGTTTATTGGCAGTTCAGCACAAGAAAAGAAGAAGACTGCGAAAAAGGTGCCAAGTTTGCTAAAATATTTAAAATGCGGTCGCCAACAAGGCGACAGACCAAAAAGCTTTTGCAAAACGTTTAGCAGCATGCTTAATAAATAAAAAACCAGCTGTCTTACAAACAGACCCAAAAATACACACACACTCGCACACACGCACACACACACTGCCACACACACACACTGCCACATACTGTCACAGTGGTAATCTATGTCAGTTTTTATTTTGGCCACTGTGCATTATAAATTAAAGGACCGTCACTGAAATGTTGTCGCCTGTTTTGTTTCCAAACGGGCCGCTGAGGAGTTTCCTACATTGCGGAACACCTGAGCTCAAGCCCAAAACTGTTAGGTGTGTGTGTGTGTGTGTGTGTGTGTGTGTGTGTGTGCACGCATTAGTGTGGGTGTTTTGCAAAAAGCGCCAATTCAGGGTCCAAAACATTTTCAGTTCATGCTGCTTTTTGCGTGTTCGCTTGTCGCTTGTGTTCGTTGTACATTTTGTGTTTTTTCCTTCTGCTTTTTTTTTTTTTTTTTTTTTTGCTGTTTTAATACGGCCGCATTACTGCGCGTGTTTGCCGGATCCGCCTTTTTTGTTTGTTTTTGTGCTTGTGGCACAGCTGTGAATAAGCAACAAGACTAACAACAACACACTTAACATTGTACTTAAATGTATCGCCCAGCGGCTGTGCTTTGTTGTGGTGTAAATGAAATTACAACTGCGCTTAAAACCGAAAATCCAATTAGAAAAAAAAACGTTGCGTCTGCTTTATCGCAAATGTTGTTGTTACTCTCAACATCCGGCTGACACGCACCGGGCCAATAAACCCTCTCCATGTGCTTGGACTTAGTGAAGTCTTATAAGTAATCTCTTTTGAGCGTTCCTCTCGACTATCACAATCTTACTCAAAATTTCACTAAGCGTAATTAAGGCTGCAAAAGTGTTGAAAAGTTATTTTTTATCGCAGCGATTATGTGTTTTTAGCTTTGTCACCATCAACAGCACAAATACTAATCAGTTTTTAAAGAAGAATTTGCAAAACATTCACTGCATCTGTATAAGACACCAAAAATCCGAACTCCACAATAATTTGTGCTGAAAACGTGTCTTATGTGAAATTATAGCTAAGCTCAATCCTTGATCACACAATACAGTATTATGAGTAAGCCAATTAGTGCCTAAGTGGCTAAATCGTAAGCATTTGCATAAATTTGCATTTTAATGACCGACTCAATAATTGCAAGCAAATACTCGAATAATTCTCAAAGTTACCCATACGCAGCGTTGGCCACACCCAAAACGATCTCAAAAGGCATTCAACACAGGGCAATATTTTGCCAGCAGTAAACAACAATTAGTAAGAAAATGATTATGCAACTGAAATGAGGCCAAAATTGCAATCGACATGGCCACAAAACAAATTGCCAGACAACTGGGCGACCTTCAAAGGCATTAGGCTAAATGTTTTAAGCGTATGCCTGCATTATGTGTACACAAGTGTGTGTGTGTGTAGTGTGTGTGTTAAGTGTGTGTGTTTGTGTGTTTATTTTCTCGAAAATGATTGTACGTTATGCACAAAGGCAAATGCCCGAAATGCCACAACAGGAAACATGCCAAAGCCACATTGTTTTGCCAAATACGAGTGCAACAAGAAAATATCCTTTAAAATACCTTTGGCTTTCCCTTTCAGGCCATCTCCCTCATGTGCTGTGTGTGCGTGTATTTCTGTGTGTGTGTGTGTGTTTGGTATTTTGGCTCATTTGCATGCCAAATGGGCGTTATTGCATTCGCGTAAGCCAAGCACTGACTAAATAATTTGCAACGGCCAACCAGCTGTTGTTGTGGTTTACTTGTTTGTTATCGCTATGTAAAATAGTGCAATATGTTGGCTAAAAAAATTTCAAAACTAGGCCAACACCAGCTGCTGTTCGTCCATTGTTGTTGGGGCAGCCAACTTTGAATAATGATGAAGTTCTAACCATCAGTTTGCTGGAACCAGGTGTGAACCAGGTGTGAAATTACAGTCCACAACAAAGAAAGTTTCTGGTGCAAAAACAGCAGAAAATGTATTTTATTAAGCCATACCAAAATGAACAAACAATGAATGCAAACAGACTCAAAGGGGTTTATAAAATAAACTTTGTTCTTAGAAAACTCAAATTGAAACTTAATAAATGAATCAACATTTGACAACTTAAGGGTTTCCAATCAATCATTTCTGAGTGATTTGTTATCTTTAGTATGTGATTTATGCTATTTTTCGATCTAAATATAGCTAAAATACAGTCGGATGGAATTGATATATTTGATATGTGCTATCCTTGATTCTATTTATAGCTATGCTACTGTTAGCAAAATGGCAGCAAAACAATGAGCTTTTCAAGGTGACAAAACTATTAGTTTACAGCTGACAGATGAAATGTTGTCTGACTGATGTGTGGCCTTCGGAAAAGTGTCCTTATTCCGCTTGTTCTGCTCTAATTGAGTGCTGTGCAACAAGAAGTCGCCGGGTTTTTTCATGCATTTGCACATCGCTTTGACTTGTGAACCGCGTCTAATTAGCCTTTGCCTCCCATTGTCATACACACATATACATATATATATACAGTGGCTCACATATTGTTTGGCCCAGTGCCTTGCACAAATTTTAAAGTGCTATAAAGTTTGAACAAGGAAACAAATTGAAAATGTTTAAATGCCAATTTGTTTAATGTTATATCACATTTGAAAAACAAACTTTAGTTTTTATTAAAATATTAATTAATTAATTAAAATTAGTCAAAATCTGAAAACATAACCAAAATTCATGTCACAAACATTTGGCCCAGTCTTAAAAAAAGTCAAATATTTGGCGTATAAAAACTTAAATAAGGATGTTAATACTTAGTATGATATCCTTTAGCCTTAACAAGTTCGCTTAACTTATTTTTCATGGAAGATACCAGCCTCCGGGTAGTTTCTGGACTGATCCTGCTCCACTCCTCCTGCAGAGCATTTTGGGGATCCTGTTTGCAGGATATGTTGTGTTCCCGGATGTTATTTTCCAATTGAGCCCACAAATTTTCAATAACATTTAAGTCTGGAGACTGAGCCGGTGGAATTATCAGGTGGGGGCAGTTCGATCTAAGCCAGGACTGTACTATTCCGGCCTTATGCTTGGGGTCGTTGTCCTGGTAGAACCGGAAAGTACGTGGGATTCCCAGTTTCTCGGCACTTTGGAGTAAATTTTTTTTTAGTATATTGAAGTACACATTCATGTCCATTGTTGTTTCAATAATCACAAAATTTACGCCACCGGCTGCCGAGATACAGGCCCAAACCATGACACTTCCTCCGCAGTACTTGACTGTTGCCTTTAAGTTTTTGGGACACAGCTCAGTATTGGAGTGTCGCCACAAATAATTCCGTCCTTCCGGGCAAAAAATGTTGAATTTTACTCATATTCAAATACGACTGTGTTCCAGAACTCCAAATCCTTGCGCAAGTGGATTTTGGCGAACCTAATCCTAGAGCCTCTAGTTTTTGCGCTTGTAAATTGCATTTTCCGTTGTACTCGGGCCTTAAAGTCATGGTTGCGCAGAACTTGGAGCACAGTTCCCATACTGAACTTTTTCCTTATTTCATCCTGCACCTATTGAGTCAGTTTTTGAGCCGATAGCTTAAGATTTCCCCTTGAAATCTTGATGATCCCCGGCACGTCCTGCTCGGTGAAAATCGTGTTTGGTGCAATTCCGCCCTTGTCTACTGTCCGATTTTCGTCGACGAAACTCCAAATGATGCAGAATACTGTTGAGGGGCTTAGATTGACCATTTTAGCTATTTGGCGATATGAATATCCGATTTTTAAGTGTTCCAGGATGAGTTTCCTTTGCTCAATGGTAGTCAGTTTGCCCATGGTCCTTGTTGGCTTGTTGCACCCGAATTGCAGGAAAAAACTAAACTGACTATGAAGGATTGGTCTATTTATACCGAAAAAAATCAACTTTAGGTCAAAAAATCCGGGTTTTATGGCACCCAGGTGTCCATAAAGTACCTGGGCGGAAAGTTTGTGACCTATAATTTAGGTACTTTTTTACATAACCCGACCTAGTGGGTGGGGAAATCCCAATTTTTTAGGATCATATATTAATTTTTGTGGTTAATATATGTACCTGCCATGTGTCTTTTGAATTTTTGAAAAATATTACATAATTACTTTATGGCACGCAATTAAAATTTGTGCAAGGCACTGGGCCAAACAATATGTGAGCCACTGTATATATATATGAGATGTATATGTGAGTTGTATATGTGAGACAGGGTTGAGCATCATAATTAAGCAGTAGCAGTGACAGAGGCGGAGTGTGTCTACCTCACTTTGGGGATCCATGTGAGACTGGCGTTGGCCTCGTTGGTTATGCGACTTGATGACATGCTTTAAGTTTTTAATGAGCAGCTACGCCAGTCTACCAGTCTGCCAGTCTGCCACTCTGCCAACCTGACTATCTTCCTACGAAATTATGGCTAAATGTTGTCGGTGGCTGCTTACGGCTTAATAGGGTTAAACGTGCCAGTAGCAGATCCTCAGTCACTGCTCTCCCGGGTATAAATGCCGCTGTGTCGCTTGAAGTTTTTGCGTTATTTATAAGAGTTGCGGATCTGTCAGACCCACAATTAAACACCCATTGGGCGGGACAGGGGCGCGGCGCGGTCTGCTTGCAAACTTTGCATATACATATGTATATACCCATGCGGGCCCGGCTGTCATTCGCAGGCAAGTCTAACGCAACCCATGTTGTTGTGACAAATTTTTCTTACACTCGGAAAATATATTGCGTAACGGTAACGCCAAAGTTTTCATTACATGGGGAAGTTGTGCAAACTGTAATTTCAGCATGGGTGTAAAGTTGCCGATTTGCCAACGATGTGGGAAGGCAAACCCCAAGGACTACGACTGAAAATGAAGTTATGGCATTACCCAGTGGAGGGGTAGGCCGAGGAGGCTGTAGAATGAGCTGACGGCATGTGTCAAATAAATGTACATGAGAGTTTCGGAAAGTGTAGGTCATGATTAATGTGCTTGCCATGAGCAAGCAGGTTAACAAGATAGCACTTAGTGACGGCACTCGCAACTGTGTCATGACTTGAGCTAATAATGACCAAGTAGGATAACATATAAAGTTCCCTACATCTCAACCTGTCAAGCTCTCAAGTTCTCATATGTTTGTGTATATACAAAATTTAGATGTCGTTTTAATGAGACACATTTATTGAAACTAAGTGAATCAAGCTTGCAATGAGCTCGTTGTGAATTTTTTATCCTTGCACCAATTTTAGAACGGATCAGCTCTCCTGGACTTTTTTTTGCAGGGACAACAAAAACTTGCTCCCATTTTTCCTATGAAATAAAATATACCACGTTTCCAAGTAAACGAAAGTTTCTTTTGAGAATTTTTCGCATTTTTCTTTAAATCCTCTTTGGGCATCTTCAGTTACCGGAGTGCAGCATTCAACTCGTATATATTTGGCCATTCTTTTGTTGGTCAAAGTAAATATTTGCCGAGTGTAATCTAATACCATCCGTTGGTAAGCTTCAATCTTGCTTAACACTTTTGAGTACTTTAATTTGGCATGCACTTACCTTTGTCGTTCGGATCGAATTCAGCCTCGAGCTCCGCCTTGGTGGGCTCCGCCGATGAGGAGGCTGCCTCGGCGGCAGCAGCGGCGGCGGCAGGAATGGCGCTGCCATTGTTGGTTGTGGTTTTGGTTTCCGATTTTTTCATGGTTTCTCTCACTTTGTGGCCTCGAAAGACGGCTTGAATTTTTGTTGCGGCTTTTGCTGCAATCAAATGCAAAAAAAATTATAACAAAAGTGTATCTATCAAAGTATCTATCAAAAGTTATGTAAAAACTTTGATTTTTTAATAAGAAACTGGTCATGTTTATATAAAACTCTGTGACAGCTTTTTTTCTTCTTTTATTGCTGTTTTTTATTTTTGTCGTCTTTTGGATAACTTTTGCGCTGGCAAGTTGGGCAAAGCAATTAACTTCCATGAGCGGACAACCCTCTAGAAAAATCGATCGATTACCGATTGAGTCCCACAAAATGTTGAAGAATTTTTGGCATTCGGCCAAAAACTCAGGCCAAGAGCTCTGCTAATATACTTGAAGCGTAACTTCTGTGCGTGTCTGAGTTTTTGGGCGAGGTTCCATCAATGGAACCATCACTAGTTAATGTTAGACAGCAAGATACCCTGTGAAATGAGTTGTGTATGAAGAGTGCAGTTAATATTTGGGTTTATGAGCGAATAAGTATGATTACAATATATTTAAGGCATTTCTAATTCTGGCTTTACTCTCTGCACAATAAAGCCCCCAATATTATTGTTTATATATAGGATATATAAAAATACCGGACCGAGTAAGCTTTGCTTTTCATGTAAGGGCTGAATTTCTGGGTAGGGGCAGCGTTCATTTTTTATGGCTTTTTTCACGCAGATACCAAAATGCTTTCCTTGAATAAGTTATAATAAATTGACACGTAAGGTCTTTGGGCCAACACTATCAGTAAAAGTAGCAACAACAGCACAAGCAGCACAACAACAAAAGAAACCGAAGCAGAAACAGTTTTGTGGCTTGAAAAATTGTGTTGTGTGCATTTTTTGCAAGGTTGTTTTGTTGAGCTGTGGCCGCTCTGGTGGACGACAGACAGGGCGGGGCAGTCATGTGAGGCAGGCAACGGGTGGTGGCCAGTAGCCAGTAGCCAGTGGGCGGTTGCCAGTGGGCGGTGGCCAGTCAGGTGTGCAAGGCGTAAAAGCTGAAACGGGACTGGCCAAATTTCGTTGATGGCTTTGCCAGTGTCAAGTGGTAACAGTAGTCCCTTTGCTATTCAGACAGCTGCCCAACAGTGCTCGGCCAGAGGCATTAAATCATTCAAAGGTAGTGAATTAATGTTTTTTTTTTCTCTTCAAATGTCGACTGTTTATATAGGTATATATATAGTGGTGGCAATTAATCACAAAACAACTGCACTGGAAATTGTGGTCAACTTAATGACTTTTAACAAAATTATTTGAAATTGTTATTTATTTAACAGCTGTCGAAATATATTTAAGGTATTTAATATTTAATTTGACATGTTATTAAAATTAATATTCGATATTGATAAATGTTAAAATAAAGTGTTTTTAAATTTAAGAACTATAACAATTTCAATCAATTGAGCGTTATGTGAATTTTATTATTTATGGAATGTTGGAATACTTGATTTGTACTATTAATTTTAAATATATGTGGTAGTCAACAAAAACTAATACCGATTAATTTAAATAATCCCGACTTCAACATTCAGAAGGTCTGCGCGTGTTAGCCTCGTTTAATAGCCTAAATTTTAGTGCTGTCATAAAACGAACCAAATAATGCGTGGCAAGGTTATTAAATAAATGTTGCATGCGGCTCATTAAACCTTAAGGCGAAACAAAAAATGAGCCGTTGCCAAATGTCAGATGCGCAGTGCACTCGAGTGGAAAATAAAATTTATAACCATACACAGAAAACACAGGTAGCAAATTTACACCTTAGCTTCGACACGCAACAAAACCAGGCTCAAAATGCCAAAAGTAGAACAAAGAAAAAACCACATCAGAAAATGGCGAATAGGAAAGGAAAGCACACAATTAAATAACTGTTTGTCGCTATATAGAAGGGAGCATATGAGCAGTTTGATGGCGGAAGCGAAACCTCATCAACATCAAACTTGTTTAATACCTAATTCACACATTATAAGCCATTCGCCATATTCAAGCAAGCTGGTAAGTTGTCTTTTTGGACCAGCAGCGAAAATCATTTCCGTTTCCTGTCGTCGCAACAAAGAAAATTTGTCAAGCAAAACATTTCTTCTGTTTTTTTTTTTGCTCTTTTTTGCTCTCCTAAGCTGCTTGTTTATGATTGCTGTTCTTACTTATTTTTTGTTCCTTTACTTAACCAGCTAAAGTCATCAAGAGCGTTTAAATGGGGTGGCAAAAAAACAAAAACAAAAAACAACAAAAATAAAAAAACAACAAAAACAACTGCTGTGAATTGGCAGCTACTGCCCAAGTCCAACTTATTTACGTAATTAAAATTCATTAGCAACGGTTCGCTTGGAATCTGTTCTGCTGGTGTTTTGTTGTTGTTGTTGTTGTTGTTGTTGTTGCTGAAAACTGGGAAATGTCTAAGGCAGCAGCCCTGTAGTTGTTCGCTATCTTGTTGCTACCAACGGTTTTCCTCTCATTAACGCATTCAACCAACGGGGGGGCAGCAGATGGAAGGCGTGGCATAAAACAGCATTATGCAAGTGAAATATTTGCTGCCTTCCATAAAAAAATAATGGAAACAAATGCTGATTAAAGTGCGGTTGCTTAATGAGATTTTGTTCGAGCTTATCGAATAGTTGGTTGAACAACTCAAATACCAAACAATAAGATTAATCAGATTGCAGCAAAAGCATATTTTAATGATGTAGTTTTCTTAAGTTTTGTTGGGGTAACTCTGTAAGATTAAGACGTCTCCCTTATGCTGTCAGCTATATCTGTACACTCAAATCTAACGATTCGCACTGTATAAGAAAAACGTTGAATATAAATCACTCTGGTATACATTTTACTTCATTCCTCTTTATGCAATAAGTATAAAATTCTCAGCATTAACTTGTTAAAAAAAAGAATTTTCTTTTACATTTTGCACATATTGATTTTTGTGCTTTGCCTTAGTTGCTACTTGGAACTTTGTAAGCCGACCGACCACCACTGACCATAGACAGTTGTCCCCAGGCTGTCCTAAGACTAATCGCTTGAGTTTATACTCCGCGGCGCAGGTAACACAAATGCCTTGAAATTTATTACTTTAATTAAATTGTAGACTTCGCAGTTCGCATTTTAATCGTGATTTTACGTACCCTTCAAAAGGCTCACAGCCCGCTGCTATGGCTTAGAGCTCTATCTTTGTTATATTCTCTTTCGAGGCCTGGAGAATATGAAATCGAATGAGTTATGCAGGAGACAGCTGCTGGTTCAGGAATATGGACTCTGCTCAGTGGTAAACTTTGGCCAGCTGTTTTCTAACTGCCGTTCGGTTTCCATTCCAATTGGTAGTCGTTGCTCTTGGCCATAAACTGTAAGGTCTGTCGTGCATGCCCCTTAATGACAGTCTTACATAAATAAGAAGCCGCAGCACAATCAGAGTTAATGTCCAGTTTCAGGAAGGTCAATTCCCATGACAACTTTAATTGAAATATGTTGAATATTTTATTTCGATATGCGGCAAAATGTGGTTTCGTTGCAAGTGCTGCAGTTGAGTTATTATTTTTATCAAATAAATACATTTTGCTTTATTTGGAAATTCATTTGAATCGCTCTGCACAATATGAAATTATTTTTGTTTGGGTCTCTGCACTTTGGTATCACACGCAATCTAACTAAACTAGAGAAGGAACCGTGCTCAAATATTATCACGACATGCACGAATTTTTCACTTTTTGACACCTGTTTTAACCTTAATATTTGTCGCATGTTTACTTGCACTAAACTGGCTACCATCTCCGCTCCTTGCCACCTGACAAATATTGTGAAAATTGTTACAATGCCAAACCTACTGATTCTTCAACAATTGATTGCATTCGTGCTGGAAGGTTGATGAAAGTGGCACGCACGTTGAGAGGGGCCAAGGGAAACAATTTCATAGCCAGGTTCCATAAAGCCATGCCATTAATTTAATAAGCCAAACTCTCTGTTGCCCCACTAGAATATTTTGGATGGCAATTCGCCAAAGAATGACAAGTTGGCCTCATAAATAAAAAGCAGGATGGTCGGGTGTATGGGTTATTAATTTTTGCCAAAAATGAGTGCAATTTATACGCATTTAAGCCCCTTTAATAAAAGTGCATTTAAGCCAACGAGGTGTGATAAACTTTCGTTCCGAAACAATACACAAAATACTTGCCACAGCTCTTGATGCCCATAAGTGAATCTTAATGGCAGAAAGTTGTGCTCTCTTTTTATGTTCGGTTAGTTAAAAGAGCAATGTGGGATCCCAAAAAGGACTTGAGGGACCAACTTATATTTTGACCTAACGGCGACTAACTAAATAATAATAACGTAACCCTAAAAGCGGATTAAGTGTTGTATGTGGCATTTTTAATTAGCTGTAACTATAAGATATTTATTTATATAATTAATTAAGGTAAGAACTACCAGTGCCTTAAAATTATTCTGCGCATATCTTTACTTCCACTTCTACTTTTTGTATAGAATAAATTAATATTGCCCCAAACTGTGGCAATAACGCAGCTTATCATCCATAACAACGAAAAGCTAGAAACAATTACTACAATTTATGTGGGGTAATTTGTATAACCAGGCTCACTTAATTGTTCAGCTGGGGTCAGATCAAAATTAATGCACGCATATAATAGATAAGCAGCAAATGACACACACACACACACTTATACAAATACACACACTTGAATAAATAACGTAAAATTGGCTATGTTTTTATGACTATCAGAAATGGCTCATAACAGGCCAGGCTTGCAGAAATGAATTCGATAAGAGTTTTATTTGCATGCGGGTTGAAAATGCGAACTGATAGCCTTATTTTTGTCGGACCGTTGACAATTGTTATTTTAAAATTATTTTCCCGATAATTTAACAATTTATTCGTATTTGATATGAGAACGAGTAGACGTATATATAGAGTAGAAGATACTCTGTAGCTTGGCTCAGGTCATGTCATTTCATATGACCACCATAGCATACGAAATTTATAATTACTCAATGCTCCAGTTAACTTGGCTAACTGCACATCTAATGGAATCTGGCTATCTGTGTTTTTATTTATTTTCCCACTTAATTAAACTCGTTTTTTCCTATTCTGATACGTGTGAAAAGGACGTGTAAATTGTGCACACAATCAATTTCAATTAGGCAGCAAGTTGAGCGCTTAATTCGATAGTCAACACTCGATCGATGCGCTGATTGACAGGCTATATAAACTTGCGACAGCTGCTCGCAACACGTTGTGGCATACACGAATTCCATATGCCAAACAAATCGGGCTGCCTGCCGCTAGCTGCCAGTTAGTCATCATTGCCAAGTTTCGAAAGGCAAACAAACGACAAACTATTTGATATGCATTGCACATTCCTTTGGAAATTATGAAGATGCCGCTGGCAGCCCAAGGGCCCATAAAGAAAAACCCAAAAGCAAGCCTCAAGTGGCTGTGCGAGCCTATTTCGCCTTTTGGGGCCATGGTCATGTTGGTCACGTGCCAGGCGAAAGAAATCCATTTGTTGACAATTTGATTACGTGTCGTGTCGCTAAGCTCTGGAAATTTGCTACCGAAATTCAAGTCAAGTAAGGAAAACTTGTGCAAACTTTTAAATTTAGCTCGATTTGTTAATTTCGTCATATAATTGCTTTGGGTACCTAGAATTTTACTGAATTTAACCCAACATTGATATAAAGTTCAGATGTTTGGCATATTTCTTGAATTTAATTTCTTTATAAAATGCCATTTACCAACTTTAACTACTTTAAATACATTTCTCAAAGGTTTTTCCCCCAACCAACCAACCAGTAAGTAACATTTTCCACTTCCTTGGCCGTCCGTCCATTACAACATTTCCGGTCTATTTATGAACACAAAATAAAGCAAAATGGCGCCCTTTTTCAACTCGCATATATTTATTATTAAAATGTAACTCAAACCTGGCCCGGACAAAGTTTGAAACCAAATTAAAAATGCCCACAAGCAATGCACAGCAGCCCGAAAGTTGCCCAAAAATAATATCTCTAGAATTTATTTACTTTTTTTTTTTGAAACAACACGCGCACATGAGTTAAGGCAAACTATGTGGCCAAAAGAGCTATTCGTTTTCGGTGGAAAAGGAAATAAAATGTAACAACCAACAATGAGACTGCTCGACTTGTAGATACTCTGTAGTCAGCTGAAATGCAATACTTAAATTGTTTTCAAATTCTTCAAAGAATGCTTGATAAACTTCAATATACAATAATAATATTGCTATAGTTTGATTTATTTTCATAAAGTTATCATTCTTAGGTAGTAGTTTGGCATAGCCATGTCCCCATTACAGGGTACAATGAGCCAAAGGGGAGAAAAAAAAACACTCAGTTGCTGGTGATTTTAATAAAGAATGTACTCAAATGCAAAGAGGGAAGTGGTTATGGTTATGGTTTTTATTTGGTAGTTGCTAGTTGAGCAAGTGCAGCAGGGACAAGTGCAATTTGCTACCGGTTTATGCTTTGCACTGGTGTCCTTTGTTTGCTGGCGTGTTAAGGACAATTGAAATTGAAACTTATTACGCCGATGACACCAAAAGGGCCTCATGAAAACAAAATGCACTCAGCTTCAAGTCGCCTGCAAAAGGGCAAAGTTCAAGTAAGGGAAATGCGCAGCTGGCAGTGCAAAAATTCAATTCGCCGGACAGGGAGAATTCGTTGTAATATTTATTGAAGTCCAAGAAAAGTGACATTTGGTCAGCAATTCTCTAACGGATCTGGAAATCACAGTTTGACAATCACTTTGCAAAATCATTCCCAATTGTGTGTCTTTAAATCATTTATTCTGAAACCAAATCTTCTATCATGTGTTTCTCTCTGGTTGTAATAACTGTATCTTGTGTAAAAGCTTATATACAAATAACACCTGTTGTGGTTCCTGTCAGTTCGTGCCACCATCAAGGTTACTCATTACGCAACGTGAGGTGGCATTGAAAAAGAAAATGAAATAAATTTAACGCTGACATGCGAAAATTTAATTTTCACATCGTATGAAACTTAGGACACGTCACGCTTGCATTGAAAAATCTTTCACATTTTCTTCTTCCTTCCTCTTTGCTGTTGTTGGACTTTCTCTTTCCCTTCCTCTTTGCTCAGCAGTTTCCGTTACCTTTTTTTTGTTTCTGTTTTGAGGCCATTATATGAAAGGCGCTTGTGCGTAAGCACATTATTATTGATATTGTTGTGGTTGTTGCTATTGTTCTTTGTAATAGTTGTTGTTGTTGGTGTTTGGGTTTTGTAGTTGACATTATTGTTGCCCGATGACTGGGTTTATATTTATTGTGGCAATTTATACTTAAACTTGGGCCACGTGCACAGGTTTCCATTACATTGTTTTATATCGCCACTTTTCACCTACTCCCATTGCTGTCAGTTTTATTAGCGTTTAATATATGTGTGTGTGTGTGTATAACAATTTATATATACTTAATTAAATGTCAGTCTAAATTAACAAAAGTGACATTTCAAAATTGGTAAGAAGACTTCGTGACTCTTAAACTGAGGTCATTAATTCGAAGTTGGAGAACAAAAGCAGCCAAGTGTGAGTAATAAAGTGTAATTAGCCAAAAGATGCAGTTAACGAAGCTTGCAGAAGTTGATAGCACCGAAAAAGAATAGAAATATTATAATTAGGTGAACAATACCTAAAGGTTTCTTAGGAAACCCTCTTTAATTTTTCTTTGATGCAATTTAAAGAATTAAAGATGAAACCTTTTTATCAATAGCCACATTCCATTTTTGTGTATTCTACTAAGCGAAACGTTGGTGAAACAAGATAATCCGCATAAAGTGAAATACATTAAGAATATAGTGCAAAAAGCCAAATACCCAATAAGAGCCATGGTAAGCTGCAGTAGGCGAGGACTTCAGTGGAACTAATTCCTAATCTAAACTTTTTCCGCCACATTTCCATTTCCTCTGTAGTCTAACACAGCCAAGGCTTGACCAGCCACTCAATTAAGCAAGAACACAGAATTAAATTATCTTGACGCTATTCTGCTATGCCCAAAAGAGTCATAACAAAGTGGCTACTCACTTATCCACCAGAGTCGAAGGATGTGGTGCAAAGCAAACATTCAAATGTAAGCAAACATGAGGCATACATATAGAATGGACCGAAACGGGTCTCAAGTGTCGTTTTGTGGCACATGCAACAACAATGGAAATGAAAGAACAACAGCTCATCAATGGCCCAAGACAACAAGTAAGTAGCGGAAACAATGGGAACTTGACGAAGAAGGGATCCACGCAAGAGTGCTCGACAAGCAGACACCAGTTATAAGTACTTAATAGAACCTAAATACTTAGTTGATACAAATTCACTTTTTGTTGCTTTTGTAAACTAGCTGAACGAAAATGCCTTAATCTATCTTTTTAAGTTACAGGGTATAAGCAGTCGCTAGACAGTCATAAAGCGGCAGCGCATTATTATCACAAACAACATCGTTCCATTCTGATAGCTTTAAAATGCGCGAATGCGGAAGAGCTTTGTGGCACCGCCAACAAATTTCCGGAGCAGCGGCACGAATTGTAGGCAACATAAAGTGGCAGGCACTAAAATTTGCAGCTTCTTAATTACGAGCGATGCGCGTAGTGCAAACTAATCTCACTCGAATTTGTATTTGCGTTTATAATGTATGTGTGTACATAAAACTAGTTTGTGTGTTGCTGTTGATGTTGTTGTTGTTGTTGCTGATGCTGTTGCAGGGGCTGTTGCAGTGGCAGTTGCCGTTAGTGACAGTTGGCCACCCACCAGCTTTAGCTATCACATTTTGTGTGTCACCGAAAATGTTAGCCATCTGTTTTCCAAATATTTGTTCAAATTCAATTTTCAACTTAGCACAACAAAATTCTGGTATTTGTGAATTGCATTAAGGGACTTCTTTTGTATTTTAAAACACGTTTAGCAATTAAAGTTTATGAATATTATATAATTATTATGCACATTTCTAATCCCAGCTAAGTGTTGACTCTTCTTTCCAACTTTCCTTGCATTTTAGTTGCATTTTCCGAATTGACATTCTCCATTTTTGATTTCAATTTTATTTTGTTTGCGCAATTAAATATTAAAATCAATTTTCGAGTTTTAGCTTGTTGCACAATTTTCGATCTTGTTTGTTTGCTGCATAATGACAAATTGCATGTTGCAGCTACGTTTCAACATTTAAATGCAAAAGGAAGCAATAAATTTTATATCGGAAAATATGATGTTGACAGGTTTTGCCGCAAACGG
This sequence comes from Drosophila kambysellisi, assembly GCA_035042185.1. Lineage (NCBI taxonomy): Eukaryota > Metazoa > Arthropoda > Insecta > Diptera > Drosophilidae > Drosophila > Drosophila kambysellisi. Next base: position 11,012,911 of record JAWNLS010001251.1, read on the forward strand.
AATCTTCGATTAGATAAGCAGGAAACAAAAATGTTGCCGTTTAAAATGGGATAAATCAAACTGAGCTCAAAATATTCTGCTTCACATTGATTTATTTATACAATTCAAATTGAAAGTGATACAAATCCTGTTAAGATCTACTTTAGAGGTAAAACGTTTCTTAAATTGTTCGCTTTAACTTGTTTTCGCTTCGATTATATAACTTCAAATACATTTTTCAATCAGCTTAATGGCTTCATAAACTAATGTATACATTACACATGTTGTCCTTATCATACATAGGATTCTCATATTATAAAAGTATTTGCCCCAACCACTTGGCAACACAATCTACCAAAATTCTATCCAATTAAAGCAGAATCCGAAGCATACACAACATTTTTTGAATCTCTTTCCCAATCTTTGCCATAAATCAGTGCCTCAAAGCACCCATAACTATGTGTGTTGTTCATGCCCCTTTCCCCATTGATACTTCTAAAATGAAATGCGGCAAGTTATTGTGGCACATAGTTTGTGTTTGTTTTTGTGTTTGTATGAGATGTTGAGCACTTCTTGCTATTTTTTGCCATAATAATTTGTAGTTACAAAAGTCAAACTGACACAAAAAATAATAAACCAAATTGCTGAACGTGGTGCCGAGTTGCTCGCGTTGTGTTCAGCGTTCAACTTTATAGACGGCGGCATGCAACGAATGTGAGCGCTAAAAGTTGTGGCGTTAAGCATTCTCAGAAGCGAGATTATAAAGAAAAACCAACAAAAAATATATAAAATAAGTAGCATGAGTCCTAAACAAAAATACGCTTAAAAATGCGCTTCAGATACCATTAATTCTTTGTGTCGACTTTTGGAACTGGGGTTGAGCTGAATAAAGTTAAAAATAGACTTGATCTAATAAAGATTCCTTAAAACATTTTGTTGTCTCACTGACTGGTAAATATTGAGCTCAGGATGTTTATAAATATATCAGGTTATTTATATAATATTTATTAAATTAATAATAAAAACTCATGTATGTAAATGTAATTATTCTTATTAAACATTTTGTGGATATAAATCTCAAAAATGTGCCTTAAAAATAATTGTACATTTTAATTTGTACTTTTGACGACTGTGTTCCTTTAAGATTTATTCCTTGAGCCATAACAAGGACTCGCATCAGCTGCTGATGCCCTTAAGCCTTGTTGGTTGGGTTGAGGGGCATAAAAACACACACACAGCAAATATGTATGTACCGATGGAGCAAAAACAGCAGCAGCCGCTTTGGTTTTGCTCCTTTCGCTTGTTGGAAGCCTGTGCATTTTAAAACCGGATAAAAAAAAACGGATTTACAGTTATGAACGCAAACATGCCGTAAAGCAAATAAATGGGGAACGAAAGAAAAATCAAGAAAGTGCCCCAAGGGCGCAGGCACGGACCTGGAAAATAGTTGCCATCGCATTTTCACTTAAGTAAAAGGGCAGCAAAGGAATGAAGAGTTTGGCGCTTGGAGTCCAGAGTCCTCTGTCCACACAGCTGCAGGTGTAGGTGCGTGACCCTGGCAAACAAATCTACGACCAACGACAATTCAAATCCAATTAAAGTAAAAGCAATTTGCTCGCCACATGAAAACTGCAGCCAAAAGAGATTTCGTTTAGTTAGCACGATTGTGAAATTAGAACGCCTTGAAACCCCTATTTAATTAGACACTTTTACGACCAACCCGACAAACAGGACATAATAGAATACTGCTGTCGAGGGTGCAGTGCAACAAAAGCAAAAGCAAAGGAAAAAAATTCCAAGAGACACCCCCTTTGTCACATTGTCGCGCTAAAGAGGCCGTGGCCAACAGTTAGTTGCATTGCCAGGACGTGCAACAATGACGACATTGACAGATGACAATGTGTGGATACGGCTATGAATAAGGTTAGAAAATGACACAATTTATGCCCTGACCAGAGTAGAAAGACAACCATAAACCATTGATATTATAACAATTAAAATAGGAAAAATAGGATATATAAAAAAAAAATTATTAACATAAGGCAACTATTTTCCAACAATTCAAAGACATTTTCTTGATTAATTAGCAACTTTCGGTTAGAGTATTTTGTATTCAGTTTGCAACACATTATTTTGTTGAGGTTTTTTGCCACCCTTTTTTTGAGTTTATTTGAATTGCCGCCTTATCGAAACGGGGCCGTTCGGCATTATCAATGCTTGCATCTACGTCACTGCACATTAAAATTGCAAACGACATCGTCGAGTGGGCGTCGTGTGGGCGTGGCACAGTGGCACTTCAGTGTCGACACACCCCGATACACAAGTACCACATAAGTACATAAGACTTTCAATCAGAGTGCACTGAAAAGGAAATTCTGCGCTGCAGCGCAGAAAGGAAGGAAATACATGCACGTGTGAACTAAATGAATGACTGACTGACTGACTGACTGACTGACTGACTGACGGACTGACTGACTGACTGACTGACTGACTGACTGCTTGTCTGATAGACGAACTGATGTTGTGATGGCCCAGACAAGCAGTCGCCTTGCAAGTTAACTAACCATATCAAGGAACATTGAATGTATTGGTTTAGATGCAGTTGAGAGTTGCCACCTCCTTTTCATGCTTCGGGTTTTTGTCTGTGTAAAAAGGTAAGCAAATGTTGGATGTTGTTATGTATTATGGAAATGAATGTTGCAAACAACAGCCAATATCACTGCACCTATAAATATGGCCATCCATTCGTGGAGCTCAGTAGATAAAATAAATACAAATATTCTAGATACCCATTTTCTTATTTATTCTAACTAAATTACTATAAGTTCTATGGTAATTGATTTTTGTCAGTTCATTGTACAAAATCCAATCGCAATCACAAAAGTCACTAAAATTCGTTACAGGGTATCTCAAAGTCGAACAGTTGTTGTATTCAGACCAAGAAACTGTGGATAAGGCGCTCGTTAGAACAAGGTTGCAGCCGTTAGTCGAGGTCTTGAATGAACTTTGCTTCCGATTTTGCATACTTTAAACTTTCGCTATATATTGTATTAAAGTTTCCCCAACCTAAGCCTTGTTATTGTTCTGCACAAGGTTCTTATAGCATCGAGAAATTCAAAGTATCCGTCTAACGATGGAACATTATTATGAAATATAAAAAGTGCCAACAGCAACAACATCGTCGATGTTGGCTAAGCAGCATTGGTTGGACTTAAGTAAGTAGGCAAATATGGTTTCAATGAAGCTCGAAGAGCTACATAAAATGCAATTGGGCTTAAAGATAAGATAACCAAATGGGTTGAGTTTGGCAAGTTAATGTTAAGCAGACATATTTTCAGCTGCTGTTGAAAGTAGCTCTATTCTTGCAACATATCTTACAACTAAGCACTTGTCTCAATTATTGAGATATTGTGGTAACAACCAAACAATATCTGCAAACCTTCAATAATTTACGGCTCGATAATTTTTGAAATTTCGGTTTCAATTTCCTGGCTGAGTGAATAAATGCTACGCTATCTGTCGTTGCGGCTGAATATCAAAATTCACAGATCCGCTGAGCCATTTGCCATTTGCCTGGCTGTCTAAATACGAATCCATTTAAGCGTTCAAATAATGACCGAAAATCCGTAAATAAAATAAATTTGATTTTATTGACAGGGAATCAGCGGCAAACGCATTTCCACAATGGCCGCCAACAATGGCCCAGCCGAAGGAAATTACATTTAGGCGTCCATTGTTGTTTAGCACGAAGCCGCACCAAATGAATAATGATGTGCACGAAAAGGGGTTGCTTTGCGTACTACCCCCGCTTAAGTACAACCCCTACCACCCGGTACCTTATACATCCCTACCTCCCCACAATAAGTGGCGGTTTGAACACCTGGCTACTCTGTCAACGGGGCGTATAAATCTTGGTTTCCTCGATTAGGTCTCGTGATACAATTTTATTTGTTGTTTGGTTTTTCGTGGCCCCCGTCGTTGGTTTATTATTAAATATTAAGGTAATTTGTAGATTTACACGATTTTCGGGCCAATGTGGGTCATAGTTACGTGCATGTCTTGAATAATTTCACCAACAAAATCGGCATTCATAGTCTCGAAGCATTCGTGTAATTTATTAGTCTCGTGTTTCAATATTTAATTGAATACACTGTCGCAGCTTAGATAAATGGACATCGTCCTGCCTCCAGTGGCAAAGCGTGTGGCACTTAAACTGTCGAACACTTAGAGAGACCAGCTGGACAGGCACACAGCCCGTGACATTTGCTGTTTTATTAATAGCCGTACACAATTAAGTAAACAACCAGATTGCTATCCAAAAGTAACAAAAAGTATTTTCGAACCGAAAGAACTCCTTAAACTTGAACCAGAAACTAATGTATATAAGCCAAATTCTATACAATTCAGTTTCCACTTATAGCCTGAAGTTTATAACTCAATTTGACTTCAATACAAAAAATAGTTTTGAGGCGCTTCCAAATGGATTTTTTCATGATTGCGTGACTCTTTGCAGAGTGATTGATTAAAATAAATATATATAGAGCTTTTCCACGATTTTCGATAAATAGAAATAAACCTATTGGAAAAATACATTAAGTCAAGTTTGAACTACGAATAATGTACATGTTAAATTCGTAAGTAAAATAACCAATTTAAGCATCGATTTATTTAAGGAATCAAAACATAAATAATTTGAATTTGCTAATATTGATTACTGTGCTTTGTAATTAGAGCATAGGCTATTAAAACAATGGGAAACTTAATAAATTAAGGGAAAGTCGAAGCTCATAATAACAAAAGACTTATGGAACAATATTGTGTAACCTGTAATTAATATTAATTATGCTAAACTTGTTTTTGCCAACAGATCGGAGCAATAACAATTTCACTTTTAGCCCCTATTTTGTGCTTCATAAATATAGACTGTTCAGGCTGCGAGTTACTTAACTTAACAATGACCTCCAATTCAGGTTTATTTTGAATTTAAGAGAGACTCTGTTGCAAGCCACAAACTCTGCCGACGGCCTTTCATAAAGTTTGCTTAGTTGACGCCTCAGCAGGCAGCCAAGTTACTTAGGCACTTTGATGTGAACCGCGAGCCTTGTCAAGGCCAAGTGGCAGAATGGGGCGTGGTAAGGAGGGACGACACTCAAAAGCCGCAGCTATGCACTCAGTGCCTCTGTGTGTGTGTGTCTGTGTGTCCGGTCTATACTAGTTTCAGGGACGGGAAACCAACCATTAGATATGCAAAGTCAAACACACCTATGCAAGCTGCCAGAGGCAGCATACGCAATGTGTGTGTAATTGCAATGGAACAGGGTCTGTATGTGGAGGTTGGTCGTGCAACTGCTGATTGACTCCATGTTCGAAAGGCGGAACCATGTGGCAACTAACTGTTTACTCTTGCATTAATTATGTCAGTGTTATGTGTGCGTGAAAATAAATGACCAACCGAAGGATTCGTCATGGCGACATCTGTCTGGCATTAGCATATGACAATTTGTTATATCTTTTTTATTCTGTTTTCTTTATTGATTTAATGTACAGCATGATATGCGCATAAGTATGCTTAAGTAAACACACATATTTTGTTTGTGTACATATATATTTTCTGTCGATTATTGTATATTTCAAATTGAATTATTTCAAACCGAATACACAGCAAAAGTCAGAGTCAGAGTCGGATTCAGTGCTTTAGTCCGAATCACTGAATAGGGACCAACATGGAACTGAGTTGTTTTCTCTTTGTGGATTGTTGGGTGGCTGGTTGGAGGCAATTTAAAGGCTTGACTTTTGTACACTGTTATGCACAGGAAAAGCAAGCAACACAACATGAAATATAGTCAGGACAGTATCATGACAAACTGATGCTATATTTTCTTTTTTCTTGTTTTTTCTCTTTTAGTACCTAAATGATATCTTTTGTGGAATTGATAAGTCCATGGCTGTGTGTGGGTATGTGTGTGTGTTGTGTGTGGGTATTTCTGTATGTTCGACTTTTTGTATGACACATTAAAAAAGCCTTGGCTTTGGCTTTGGCTTTGGCTTTGAAGCTGCGAGCGTCGCCCTTTGGGGGATTTTTAACAAATTAAAGTCGTGTACAGCTGCTGGGCAAACGAAACTTTGACAAGGGCTTTTTGTAAATATCATTGGCACATATATATACATATATATATATATATATAGCAATCGTATACATATTGAACGGTCATGTGGCAGGATAAGTCGACACACGACAGTTGTATCTTTACATATGTATATTTGTGGTGCACATGTCGAGCATTTCAGTGGCTTATGTCAATACGATTGCTGTGTCATTCCCGTCAAAATTAAACGGAAAATGCCAAATAGATAATATTTAAATCAATCATACATCATGAAAACTTCAATTTCTTTTCGATTTGTCAACAATTTGTATGGCTCCAATAACTGCTAAAAGGAATGTTTAAAATAGATTTGTTTACTCTTGAATTGATGCCGACAAGGACGCCCAGTTGATATTATTATCTCCTATTTTTTATTTAATATGCTCCCAGATTAAGTCTTAACTTTATACATTTTGCGGTTTGATAAGTAGCTGTGCCATACTTTCTGAAAACTTTTATCTCACATTTTCCACACTTTGTTCTTTGTTCCCCCAACAGTGCTCATAAATGAGGAATACAAAAGAATTTAATTTGCATGAGCAAATAAACTTTTGCTTCAATTTATTGTTTTTTTTTCTTTATTAGAAACTCAGTCCCTCGGGTTATATTTGTCATCGTTAAAAGGAACCAATTGCTGCAGCTCGCACATGTTCAAATTACCATTCACCTAATAAGATGTCTAGTGGCATTTTAACAACTCACTTAGCGGGCACATTAAAAAGGGAAACTTGCTGCAGCAGCAATGTTAACGCCCCGCAAGTGTTCGTGCAACAGTGGGCAACTTACGCAACAACTAAGACAATTTGCAACGGGGACAATAAACATTTTTTTTAGCTGACTGCAGATGTATTACTTACGACCACGTCCTGGCCATGTGCTGAACATAAAATAAGTTTAGTCGCTTTATATTGGCCACTCCCTACACAGGATAAACCAAATATTTGCGGTTTTTTTGGCCGCAATTTCGATTGGTATCTGACATAAATCCCTAATTTTTTTTAGTGAAAATCTTCCTGTCAAAAATATATACACGCAATTTCCCACTTTTGTTTCGCAACTTTGTTGCCAACACATCCATCACTCAACGCATTTATGTGTTTAATTTTAAAATATGAATTTAACATCGTATATCATTTATAAAAGTTTTTGCTTATTGCTTTTTGTAAATTATGCGTTAAATTGTAGTTGGCAATGATTGATTGGCAAGTCAAAATAAATGTTGTGGTTTTTTGTTTTTTTTTTTTTATTTCTTGTCCTTCTATAACAAATGTTTGTTTTGGAATATTTGCTTTGAGACTGGCGCTGGTAAAGCAAGTCATAAACATATTTCACGACAAAACAAGAAGCGAGTGCGGCACAAAGAATAAAATAACAAACGTTGTAGGTCATGTGTCATTTTCAGAGTTCTCAGCTCGGCTTGTTGTTGCCACACTCCGAGCTCAGTTGCATGTTGCTTATGTGTTTGCACTTTGTTAAGGGGGCCACCAAAAAACTTTAACAACAACATTTTTTTGAGTCTCTGAAATTGAATATTTACATTCTTCCTTTGTCTCTTTTGGCATTGTTTTGTTAACGGTGGAGTGAGGTAAGTAAAATATCCGAATATTTTAGCCAACGTGAAATATTGTCGAGGAGCTTCAGCTGAGTGATGTACAAGATTTTTGAAGCAGATGAAATATGTGTTTGCCATTAAGTTTCGCTAAGGGAAATAACTTCAAACTCAAAAATATGTGTATTTCACGAAGCATATTTTTAGCCAAACAAATTCAAAAGCAATTTGCGAAAATATGTTTTAAGCTGTTAATAGATTGCCAAAAATGTATATTGTTTGATACTTTTAAGACAGTTATTACTTACGAAACGACTTTTCTGTTAACGGAAAATTGAATAACAAAGTTTAAAATAGCTTATCACATCAAATGATTACAAGTAAAGCGCAAACAATTTTAAATTTAATGCTCACCTTTGTTTATTTTTGGCAAATTAAATAATATAATATGAAATTTTAAATGCTTTCATCCAGCTGGAGTTTATTTTAAGTGCAGAATTAGGCAACCCAATTTAGTCTCAATTTCGACCCTTTTTGATCAAATAAAAATAAGCAAAGCGAATCCCTTTTTGTTAACACAGCCCTGGTCTTCCATTTTAACGCCACTTAATTGAACTACATCATACTGCGCAGCCAAATTAAATCATGAAAATCCCTTGGAAAATCCATAACAAAATGTCAACACTCAATCATTACGAGGCAAAGCATAAAAAGTGACGACCACAAAAAAGTGCTGCATAGAAATGGGTCAGCGCCAGTGCGAGCAGAGGCCAGATAAAATGTCACCCGGATGGAGCAACCAAATGTAGGATTTTTAATTGTCGCCGCCAATCGATATACGATAGAGACAAACAAATAAAATCAAATATGCGAGCCTGTTAACGGTCAACAAACACCATTTTTGAGGCTGATTAGATGCAAATGGCGGCGATAAAAAGACACAAGCGGAAACCAAACTACACCATTTGCCCCAACAAACTACCAGGCCAAGTACCAATTGGAAGTTAGGAAAGAAAAATTATTGTAAAGCCGCAGCCAGATTTTATGATATTTTTATGTTGAAAAAATAAAAAAACAAAAATAAATAAAGAAAATAAGAGAGATGGGCGTTTGGCGGCGCGCTCACAGTATTTATTTATTCATGGGCACGTTAAATTGTACGTTGGTGCTACAGCCCAGGACATACAGCTAGGATATTACAGTTGGGCGCACAATTTAAGATAAAAATATATATATATATTTACACATGTATCGCAATATGTTACTGCGGTGATTTTAATGGAATTTTGCATTTTTATGTGTAAAGCCACACACACCTGCTCGTAAAACGATAATCAAACGCAGGACGTGCGGCTTATGTGACAAATTGGAAAAACAGAATTTACAACTAAGCATCGAGAAAAGTGTAAATTGAAAACTTAAGCATAGCTCGTACCTTGTCCAAAGGGTAAGCAGGGCGTTCAATTGGCTTCAGCACTTAAGTATGCTACACTTTTTGAATTTCAAAATAAATACTTTAGTCGCGCGCACTTTCACTTTTTAACTGCTGCTGCTGCTGCTGAACTGAACCTATCGAACCGAACACCTCGCTTGATTTGTGAAACTGGCCTCGTTTGTTCCGCTGGGTTTGGTTAAAACAACGACTCTGTTAACGCTGCCCGACAATCGGGCGCACGAGTGTTCTCGAAACGAGTGATGTTTTTCGGCCACTGTTAACTGCCGCTGACTCGGATCCATCTGGAATTGAAACACGGCACAGCCCCCCAAAAAAAAAAAAAAAAACAATAGGTCTAGCAGTGAGTGAAAACTCAGTGTTCGCAGTGAGTGAAAACTCAGCGTTCGCATTGAGTGGCATCCACTTGGTTGGAGAGAATCCTAACCCCTCGTACTATGTCTGAAGTTGTGCAATGTTAAAGCTTTTCGGAAAGCTTTTGTGGGAATTGTTCCAGTGCCAAATGTAACCAGTATTTTAAATACTCTAGCAGAAACAAGGGTACTTTTTTAAGCTTTAAATACCTGATTATAAAATATTTATAGTTCGTATATAAGCAACGCCAATAATTACCTGTAAGTAAAGAATGGAATAACAAATTAGTAATTAAATTGTAGTAGATTTATAAACAAACATAAACAATTAGTAACTGATATACAGACACTTAAACACATGAACAACAATAGTTTTGATATACATTTATAAAAGGAAATTTTAAACACCGTATAACAAATACAACAAGTACAAGTACAAATAGAAAGAGAAAGAGAGAGAGACTTTTTAGCCCAAAAGCTTGGAGAGCTTTTTAAAAGTGTTACCAGCTGTACATTTTATATAAATGTTCGGCTTTTTAAATTTAATTTGGAAAGTCCGTTAGAAAAACATGCCAATATAAAATTTAAGAGTTTCTTTTATTTATAAATATTTCCAATGTATTTAATATCAAAAATGTAAGTTACATCAAAGAAACGTGCAAAGTTAGTGACAACAAAAATTGAAGGCAGCTATATTTTCAAACAACTTAACAACACTGTTAAGCAACTAACAACACTGTGGTATTTGATAAGTATTAGTAGCACAACACACAACAAATAACACGTGCTTTCTAGGCCGTTACTATATGTACATAGATAGGTTGCTAGGCTTCTGTTTGTTTGTTGTCATTGTTTTGTTGGTGCAACCAACATAACAACAACAACAACAACAAATTGCCTAGCTATCAAACACACACACACACCATTTGATGTTGTTGTCATTGTTGTTGTGGTTGTTGTTATTTTTGGTGCTGGCTAAAACGAATTAACATCGAATTTAAAATCGAGATCCAAATTTTTCAACGGATTTCGACGGAATTTCTTGCTGCCATGATGATGATGGTGATGTGGTATAAGTATCTCCACTTCCGGTTCTTCATCTGCAGTATTATCGATATACATATTTTCGGATTTGGTTTAACAATTTCAATTAAGTTGTTCGTGTCGATTGTTTATATCAAAAAATATACAAAGACAAATACAGAGAAGAAATGCCATTAAAACAAAATACAATCAAAAACCATTTAAATTATCGTTATATTTATTTTTTATATATGAATCTGTGTCAAGTGCATGAGCCATGGAATAAGCGTAACGAGTACAATATCAAAAGAACAAAAACACGATGAAATTTATGAAGAAAATGAATTCAACAAAGTGAATGTCAAGTCAAAGTTGCACATACATAAATCTACACACACACGCACACACTCACAGAAGCACACGCATGACAACTTAACATTTAATACAGTGCGTATGCGCTATATGCGACTCAATTTCCTGTTAACACGCATCGACCTATTAGCATTGATTAGAAGCACGCAGCTTAATATCCCCTGCTGATGAAACACACACGTGTAAAGTGTGATTGACTCATCGAACCCACCACAGAATAGCTGCGCATCAATTGCCAATTTTCTGAATAATTTCCGCAAGTTCCCAAGTCCTTAATCATAAAAATACCTTTAACAGAAATCGTTCGCAACCGTGAAGACAGAGACATAAGAATGAAAAATGTATGATACGCACACTTGACTTGGGTATACCCTGTAATATGATATCGACTATTAAAACAAGTAAGATGCTGCAGTCGAGTTGGCTCGACTTCGATATACCCTTAACCCAGTTGTTAAATATATTCTAGTTTTATTGGCAAATTTCCCTTTACAATGATTTGCACTCAAATGTTCAGTTCTGCAAGTGCATTTCTTACAGAGTATTTTTGCTGACAAGCATATACATACATACATATGTACACGAAACAGTACACATCGGGGCTCTGAAGAATACACACAAATATATTGACGCTAGCGTCGATTATCATGCCATCTCTTTCTCACACATGCGCTCGCCTATTTATATGTATACAGAAAATGCTTGCGGCTGCTGATAGAAATGAGATCAATATGAGAATATATTTTCGACTATAACTTTGGTGTTTCTTGTGGAATTTATTGCTATCGGAAATCGAAATGTATCGATATTTCACAAACTGAGGCAGTTATCGATAAAATAAAGCAAACTTGATCTGCGCCTGGTACACGAGAACTTATATTCCAAATTTGAAGTCTCTGAGATCCGCGTGATCATACAGACGGACAGACAGACGGACAGTGCTATATCGACTCGGCTGTTGATACTGATCAAGAATATATATACTTTATGAGGTCGGAGATGCTTCCTTCTGCCTTTTACATACATTTCTACAAAACCATTATACCCTTTTTACCCATTTTTAATGGGTTAAGGGTATACAAATATATGGACGTATAACCAAACAGGTGCACTAAAAAGAATTTATTGTTTCTATGTATCTGTGGCTAAAATATACCCTTCTCATGTGTGCAGGGTATAAGAACAATAAAAACGGGAAAAAGGGCTAGCTACATTTCTATACGCAAGCAAAACTTTTTGAGTGCGACGCGGCAACAATAAAAAAAAAACCAAAGAAAAGAAAAAATAGGGCTAACATAATAAAATGAAACTCCCAAAATGAAATGGCAACTCTTGAAGTCAATGTTGAGTTTTGGCCCTCAAAAAGTTATACAATACTCGTTGTTATGGCAGTTGTTGAAGTGCAGTTGCCAGCGCCTGGAGTTTCCACTTAAGTGGCTGCATTTGACTGCCACCTGAGTGCATGGATATATTTACCTTAGTCTTACCGTTAGCTAACAAAGTTATATTGCTTCTGAAAGATGAGCTCTCTCATTTTCCACATTAAGCAATTTTGGTAAAAACTAAAGGGTTGATTTCAATTTCCTTGCAGAAAAGCTAATTTATCTTTCTTCTTAAATTTTGTTTGCAATATTTACTTTATATCTGAAGTCCACAAGAAGATTTCTTGGCTTAAAGCGTATGCTACTCTCTAATTGAATGCAATGGCCCAATCATAGTCAGACTTATTACATATGCATGTGACAATATCTACACAGCTCAGTTTGTTCAATTTCAAAGGCATGGCTCATTGGTATGCACCTCCAGTGTGACGGCATGGGGAAACTTGAAGTTTGTGGTAGCCCCCTGCTTTCTGAGACAGCAACACACACCATAACACAATTGCAGCACACACACACACACACACACACACACAGACATACTAAGCAAAGTCTGGGAAAAGTTAGATGTCTGTCAGACGTCTCTTAGCCTGCCCCAACTTGTTTGCGGCAGGCAATCGCTGAACGAGTTGCCGCCTGGCTGGCTAAACTTTTAATCAGCTTGCAAAGTTACATCCTGGGCGCGCAATTATAGCCGAATTTCAGAACCAGCAAAAACATAATCAAGTTAATTGCATAAAGAATGTTATGCAAAGGCTTTCAAGAGCAGCAGCGACAACAACAACAACAACTATAATAACAACAAACAATATCATTCTAACAAAATAAAACAACAATGAAGAAGCAGAAAAAGCGGCGCCAGGTTTATTGTGTTGCCGTCGCAAACAACATATATATATATATATATATATATAAATATATACAATATTTATATGTTTGTGTGTACACTTTATGTTGACAGCTAATATGGCTTATTGCTGGCATTGTTGTTATTGCTGCTGGTGTTACTCTGCTTGTTGTAATACAATCAATTTCCGCTTTTGTTTGTCAAGAAAAGTTGAAGAACTTTTTGTGTTTCAACTTGCGGCACTTTATGTTGTTATTGTTTTTCTTCTATTTTTTTCTGTTTTCTGTATTTTTTTTTTTTTTTATTGGCGTCATTTTTATGAAGCGGAAGCAACAGCTCAGCTGCCAGGGCCTGTTTAAACATGACGTATACGCAATACTTCCACTCCTGGCCAAAACAATTTATTGATTGCCTGCCATTGCCATCGGGTGTTTTGGGATGTTGAGCAGGATGTTGGGATGTGTTAGGATGTTAAGTACACATTTTTTAATTAAATTTCCTCCTTATGGTGCGTAATATCCATTATCATCCCTGTGTATTACAATGACTGCCACTTTATTGGTCGCTCGTTTGCCTGCTTAGGGCCATTTGAGGAGGATTTGTTTGTGAGTTGAGGCATTGGCTTTGTGCAATTAGCTTTTGTGTTATATGGTGTGCTTGATTAAGATCCAAAACTCTCAGATATGCCTCTGGCACATAAGACACATACCCACTCACACATACATCTTCAAATCTGTCGACTACGCAATTGGTATCAGACTCGACTTTGTCAATGTCTGCTGCGTGTTCTGTTCAGAGTAGACTGAATTGTTTATTGGAATTAATTATGCATTTATCAAAATCAGACAAAGAATAGGCCGTGGCCTATTTATAATACTTTATTTTTAGACCAGATCCATAAAGAGCAAGAGTGAACATAAACACATTTATATTCATTAATAAGAGAAAAAAAAGGTCAGTGCCTCGAGACTTACCAAAAAGTCAAGCAAAAGGGATTTTAACTTTTTAGGACCGAAGTCTTGACTCAAAGTCTTTAATGATTAATGCCTTTCCCCCAATTTATTGCTCCATGACGCAAATGCTGTGTGAGTCAGCTCTAAAATGTATTTCCATTTCACTGACTTGACATGAAAACAGATAACCGAAATAATAAATACAAAAAGTATTTAAATTTTATTGCCAACGTTTTGCTGCAGTTGCTAAAGCATTTATGATTGCCAAATACAAGAAAAAAACAAAATTCATAAGCCATTAAACATCTGAAAATGGCAGTAGAGTATTCCATTTAAAAAAAATGCCACCGATAACAAATAATCACAGGCAATTATTTACAGTCAGACAGGGAAGACAGGATATATGATAAATTTGCAAAATAGCGATATGCGTCATATCGACCTGCAAGGATATCAGTGTTTGCTTAGAAATATATGCGCATATCCTTGCCGTCAAGTGACAAATGCTAAAATGCCAGACGTTCCGAAAAAAATACGTCGACTGGGCTTATAAGCATCATAAATAACATTGGCCATATCAATAACTTCATAATAAATTCATAACCAGCAGTCGTCAAATAACAGACATTTTTATTATTCTTAAATCTTGTGCTGAGAAGTGAAAACAGAATGCTTAAATTTAAGCTATGAAATGAAAATGTTTTACGTTAGTTAGTTGAAGAAAATGTGTTGTTTGTATTAATTTATATGAAAACTAACTAAATTAAAATCTTTTGGATGGCAGATTATAGCCATGAGTAAAAACAATCTCAGAATACTCACCGGTCTACTGACGGGACACTGTAGACTAAGAAGTTACCTAGCCAAGCTAGGTATAATTAGTACCGGACTCTGCAGGTTCTGTGAAGGCGAGGAGGAATCCTCAATGCACATCCCAGCAGAGTATGTAGCCTTAGCTGCATCCTAGGGATGCATGTCATGATGAGCAATGACATAGTAGCCCTCAACCCAATAAAAATTCTAGCATTCATGCAAGAGCTTGGGTTGATGGAGGAGCTTTAAGCCCAGAAGGGGGCACAATCGACCTATCAGGTCGCAGTCCACACAGCCCTAACCTAATAATAATAATAAAATCTGAGCCATGTTTTTAGACATTCTAATATTTAGTTTCGCCAGTCTTTTATTTTTTTGACATTCAAAGACAACTTGGCTAAATTCAACAACTACCACGAATTCATTCAGCTTTTGCACTATTTTTGTACATTTCTCTGTATCGGACGTCATTTTAATTTATAATTTGTCGCTAATGGTTTCTTTTGTTATAATTATTTGCTAAGCAGTCTGGCGTCTTTCACAATTACTTTGCACAGTCAATAAGGAAACCGTTGGAGGAACCGTGACAGGAGCGTAAATAGGATGACAGGAAATGTGGAACGGTAAATGTAGCGACGGAAATCTCACGGGCATAACTAAGGGATGTCAATTTATCATTTCCGTTTGTTAACGCGTCGCCAAATTGTGCGCTTAGCAAATGTTTTTGCTCGCTTTTAAAAGCCATTTGATTTCGCCAAAGTGCGAAGGACAGTTATCTTGGTCAGTTAGCTGAGCAAAAACCACACCCACGGCCAACTACTGACTGCGCCCACTGTCGACATTTATGTGTACATAAAGATATGCATAATTTGTGTGTGGCGCCAGTTTTTCTCAATTTCATCGCGACTGTCAGAGATACAACAACAACAAAAATAAAGGAAAGAAAAACAAAAATATCAAATAACATTCTGGCACGCATTTCTGGTATTTGTCTGGCGCTTTAATGCGACTCCAGTGTCCAATTTTGACGTGGCTCAGTATTTTCATACTTTATGCATTTCTTTCGTGTAAATATGCAGCATTTAGTCACATTATGACCAACCAACGACCAAAACCACTACTATCCACATTATCATCGCTTTAATTTCATAATTTTGGGCAAGGCCGTCCTCGTTTTTGTTGTTGTCTATTTTTAGCCAGACGGACACACCTTTTATGGCAAATTAAAATAAATGCCAACACAAGGGTTCATCACGGCGTATGCGTAATATTGTTATAGCTGTGCGGATTCGGCAACGACCAAACGAGCTGTGAATGGTGCCCCACATGACCCAGAGGCAAATATGTATTTCAATTCAGCTCCTCTCTTGCGTTGGCCTCTAAAAATTTATTGCCTCCAATTTGAAGCTCTCCATGTGGCCTTACACAAAAATAATGGCTCACTAAGTGAGCGGCTAAACATAGTGTGGATGTTTTGTTGATTAATGTTATTACAACATTCGCAGAAGGGTTCACACACTTAATGCCAATAATAATGTTTTGAAGAGTCTGCCAACTTATAAATAAATTGTTGTGTTCTGAAATTTAATAACAAGTTTCTTTTCTTGGCTGACTGCTTAAACAAACTGCATGACTTCCAATCAGTCAAACAACGCGCTCACACCTTAAAAAAAAATGGAAAAGAAGAAAGAGTTCTAATTAACCAGGGCACACAAACATGAAAATCAACGGAGCGAGCTGCGAACACATAAAACACGTCAACACAATGGATCAGGCCGTGGTAATGGAAAGAAGATGGCCGCACCTTAAGTTAGTAAAGAGTGGAGGGAAACAAAAACAAAAAATATCAAATGGTAATCATTAGCCGCCAATAAATCAAGCGACTGACGGGAGCAGGCAAATGGGCCTTATTTACTCTCAATTAGGCTTACATTAGCTCTGAACTCTGGCCAAGTTAGATTGAGCAGAGAAAATAGAAATAATTAACAAGCTGCGAACAAAGGCAAAAGCAACGGAAACGGAAACCGCCAAGCCTCTGATCCATTTTTGTTTTGGGTGTGTATATATATATATATATACATACTAATTGAAATCGTTTGTAGCTCAAAAGCGTCGCGCGTCGTTTTAATTAAAATTATGCAAATATGTATGCGATAAGCCCCAAATAAATATCCAGCTAAAAGCAGCACTAAATTTAAATTATGTTGCGTGCCTTTGTGCGCATATTTCGTTAATTCTATTGATTCATACTCTGCCTCCGATGGGTATATTAAATTTGTAGTGCCAGACAACCATTTAAGTGAATTTATTATATTTAGCTTAATTTAATTTTGATTTCAAGTGATTTAACACACTCGTTTCTCAGCAACATTAATCATTAATTTTAGGTTAACTTTCATACTCTTCAGCCAATGGGTATATTAAATTTGTAGTGCCAGACAACCAATAAAGTAACTTTATTATTTTTAGCTTAATTTAATTTTGATTTCAAGTAATTTAACTCACTCGTTTCTCAGCAACATTAATCATTCATTTTAGATTAACTTTGTATCTGCCACATAAGTTGAATGCGTTAATCATGGACTAACTTAGTCTGCTAAATCTCCACATCTAAAATGCAAAATAAATTACTCTCATATGCCGTTTAATCCAATTAGGGTATAATCAAGTCGTGTACGTGCGTTGTGGCTCGATATAGTCTTACACCACTTAGAAATGGCTTAATTGCTCATGTACAACAACAATAAGGCGCCCAGAACAGAACAGAACAGCAAGCAACAATGTGGAGCACCTCTTCCAAAGCGTTTATTTGCATTTCACATTAGCCGGAAAGCAGCTCACAGATACTTTACGAGGACTTAGGCATTGGGCAAAGTGTTTTATTGTCTGCTTTCCGCTTTTGGGGATGCTTTTGTGTATTTGTTTAGGATTTTTTTTGCACACAATTTTGGTGTGTTTGAGTGTGTGTGTGTGAGTGTGTGTGTTGCGCAGATTTACGCATGAGTTGACTACTTTATGGCTAATTTATGTGCAGCGTTGTGTAATTTTTTGTTGGCCTTGCCACGCCTGAAGACAGCTACCTAATGGCCATATCTATTTGGGGTCTACGTAATGTTATTCCGTTTAGGCGTGGCTAGTCGTAAAGATAAGCCATGTCCACGACGACCACTCTCGTCATCCGCATATATTAATTAGCTTATGATGTGTCAAAGACAGACTTTTCACAAATTCTCTTTAACACTCAAGGGTTGAACAAACTGCAGCTGGGACGGAGAAAAAAATGGCTCCTTTGGCGGATGCTGGTGTTGGCAGCTCTGTTTTTTATATTATTATTTTTTTTTTTTATAATTTATTTTGATTTGCAGCCAAGAGAAAAACGCAAACAGACTGCGAATGTGTTGAGACCCGGCTACGTGTTTATAATATGAAATATTTCTTGGCACAGACCGACAAAGAACCAGAGGCAAAGACATAAAGCGACGACGACTTAAAAGGCATTTGTTTGGTTGATTTGCTTTCCCAGTAGTTTTATTTTATGTTTTTTTTTTGCAGTTGCCTTCATTTTTTTATGCCAACAGCAAAAACTGCAGAAACGCATAAAAAAACAACAAATTTAAAACTTAACGAGCCACTATAAACATTCTGGAAATATGAAATTTGGGTCTGCAGATAAAATATTGATGCAAAAGAAACAACCCAATATATATTTCATGAATTTTCCCTTAACATTGTTTGTTTTGCTTATTAAAGGAGTTGCAAAGGCTATTTTCAAATTTCAATCAAGAGTTCAGAAGTATATTTATAAAACTTATAGCATCGTTAAAAATAATTGGGGTGTTGTTCAACAGGGTTGCTTTGAAAGTGTAATTTAAATTTAATTTGTAGTATTGTTGAGATACAAATACAACTTTTAGAAGTAAGCTTCTGTTTTACATAGAAAGATCAAGGTTAATTTAAAAGTTGAGTTTTTAATTAGCTCACACTTTAGATTTATATTTTAATTTAATTTCTTTTCAAAGGTAGCACATTTTCAAGGCTTCATCAATAGAAACAAATTTATTTTGAGCCCAAGGCACATCAAAAGCATTTAATAAGCATTAATTAGCGTAGCCAACGTAAATTCGCCCATTTAAATTGCTTTCATGGCAAAAATCTCGAATAGCAGCTGTGTCCTCTAACAAGTCCTGTGGCAAGGACATGGTGAAATTAAAATCTGCCAACGCATGCATGAAAATATTTAGCAAATTAAAAGCAACGACACCGACGAGGCGAGCCACAATAACAACAACGAAATTACTAAGCAATAATCATAATTTGTGGTATTAACGGGGCACAAGGATACCCAAGAAATAACCATACAACAGGAACCGTTGGTCCTTTTTATCGACGCCCTCGCCTGCGCTTTACGAGCGCTGATAAAGTGTCGCTTTGCAATTTATACAGCTGGAGATGTGCGGAGGCAGGTAACCTGGGTGCTGTGGGAGCCACAGGACCCGAGAGCTGCACCTGTCACGTGGGAAAACACGTCCTGGTAATTTATGAGTCATACTTCTGAGTTGTGCACTCTTATTTGGCCTCCGGTGCGCAAGCACGACTCGCGCGAATTTTATTTCCATTATTTGAGGCAAACAAACCGCAAAAGTTTTTTTTTTATTTCGTTTGTGAAATTTTCTAAAAATAACACCATGGTTGCAGTTATTTCTCTATATACATGCAAAGTAGAGGGCTGGAGTGGGAAATTGACGAGCAAAATTGAAGTCAAAAGTTTCACGCTGATGTGTTGAACAAATGTTTTTGCCAAATTGTGTAGTATATTCCCCGAATTTGTTAAAAGTTTTGACAGCCAAAAAAAAATAATAATAACAACAAAGTAGCAGATGTGATAAATGGCACGCTTGGGTCAGCAAGGTGACCAATGAGTTACTCTGCTTGTTAACTTGAAATTATTAGCTTATTATCATAAATGAGCGATGGAACGATAGAGATGTCAGAAATGTTCGCAAAGAGCACACATAAATTACGTTTAATACAGAATCACAGTTGTAAGATTAAACTAAACAGGCTGCAAAAATTTGCCAAAATTTCATTCATAAGAGTCTCAGAGCCCCGAAAAGTAGGCAATGAATTTTTGCCATCAGCAAATGTGATATTTATATTAAGCTCTTAGCGCTGTCATAAAAATATTTATGCGGCGCTTATTAGATAACATAAACAGTGAAGCATGGTCACTAATAATGCCCATTAGAGAAAAGCAGTCGGGACAACAGTTCGGCTACTTAACAAAGTTAAGTGCAGCACAAATTTGCCGAAGGGCAGAACAATTTGCAGAGCACTCAAACACAGCCAGGCACAAAAGTCATAAAAGGACATGTAATATAAGAGCGGAGTGTAATGTAGTGCGCATTAGGAAGTCATGTATTCCACATAAGTATTCCCTATATATATAGAGGCAATATATATTTGCGAGCCCATTAAACACGCTATTGGATTAGAGTGCGAAGCATGTGAGTAAAGAGCAACTGGGATAAAGATGCGACACATAGCACACAGCTGATAAATACAACAATACAATAAATAATAATGAAGGTATCACAATACACAATGCACACACACACACACACACACACAACACACACACAATACACACAAACGTACGCACATATCCCTTATAGATTTGTAGAAAGAATGTATTTTTGGGAAAATTATATCAGACATACAGTGTCTCACACCTCATTTGGAACAGTGACTAGCAAAAATTTTAAAGTGCTATAAAGTTTAAACAAGGAAAAAAATGCAAAATGTTTAAATGCCAATTAGTTTAATGTTATATCACATTTTAAAAGGAAACTTTAGTTTTTATGCAAATATTAATTAATTAATTAAAATTAGTCAAAAACTGAAAACATATCCAAAAAACGTTTCACAGCTTATTTGAAACAGTCTTAAGAAAAGTGAAATATTTGGCGTATGAAAGCTTAAATAAGGATTTTAATACTTAGTATGATATCCTTTAGCCTTAACAACTTCGCTTAACCTATTATTCATGGACGATACCAGCTTCCAACTAGTTTCTGGACTGATCCTGCTCCACTCCTCCATCAGAGCATTTTGAGATCCTGTTTGCAGGATATGTTGTGGTTCCGGATATTATTTTCCAGCAGAGCCCACAAATTTTCAATAACATTTAAGTCTGGAGACTGGGCCGGTGGAATTATCATGTGGGGGCAGTTCGATCTAAGCCAGGACTGTACTATTCCGGCCTTATGCCTGGGGTCGTTGTCCTGGTAGATCCGGAAAGTACGTCGGATTCCTATTTTTTCGGCACTTTGGAGTAAATTTTCCTTTAGTATATCGAAGTACACATTACTGTCCATTGTTGTTTCAATGAACACAAAATTTCCGCCGCGGGCTGTCGAGATAGATGCCCATACCAGGACACTTCCTCCGCAGTGCCTGACTGTTGCCTTTCAGTTTTTGGGACTCAGATCGGTATTGGAGTGTCGCCACACATAATTCCGTCCGTCCGAACCAAAAATGTTTAATTTGTACTCAAATTCAAATATGATTGTGTTCCAGAACTCCAAGTCGTTGTCCAAGTGAATTTTGACGAACGTCATCCTAGACCCTATGTTTTTGCTTTTAAAAATTTCATTTTCCATTGTTCTCGGGCATTTAAGTCATGGTGGCGCAGAACTTGGAGCACAGTTCCCATACTGGTCTTTTTCCTTATTTCATCCTGCACCTATTGAGTCAGTTTTTGAGCAGATAGCTTAAAATTTCCCCTTGAAATCTTGATGATCCTCGGCTCGTCCTGCTCGGTGAAAATCGGGTTTGGTGCCATTCCGCCTCTGTCCTCTGTCCGATTTTCGTCGACGAAACTCCGAATGATGTAGAATATAGTTGAGGTGTTTAGATTGACCATTTTAGCTATTTTTCGAAATGAATATCCAATTTTGAAGTGTTCCAGGATGAGTTTCTGTTGATCAATGGTAGTCCGTTTGGCCATTGTCCTTGTTGGCAGGTTGCAGCCCAAATGCGGGAAAAAACTAAACTGACTTAAAAGGTTGGTCTATTTCTACCGTAAATATCCAACTTTAGGTAAAAAATCCGGGTTTTATGGCACCCAGGTGTCCAGAATGTAACTGTTCCAAATAAGCTGCGATCATAAAATTAGGTACTTTTTTACATAACCCGACCTAGCGGGTGGGGAAATCCCAGTTTATTAGGGTCATATATTAATTTTGGTGATTAATATGTGTACCTGCCATGAGTCTTTGGAATTTTTGAAAAATAATGCATAATGAGTTTATGGCAGGTAATTGAAATTTTTGCTAGACGCTGTTCCAAATGAGGTGTGAGACACTGTATATATATATATATATTTATATATCTGTAAGCTGTGTGTCTTGACTCTTCTCACCTTCATCCTCGTCATCATCATCGAGTTCCGTGATTTCCGCCTTATCGCATGAACGGTCGACGACGCCATTTGTTGCTGTCGCCGTCGCTGCCGAGGCGCTGCCTCCTTTGGCGCTGAGTGCCGCCTTGGCATCGCCATTCGAGATAATCGAATTTGATTTTGCGTGATTTGTGTGATTGTTCGAGTTGGATTTTGCCGATGAGCAGCCACCATCTGTGAGCTCCATTTGTGGTGCGCTCGGCTCCGGTTCGCCATTGCTGACAGCATCGATGGCGGCGCCGTCCTTTGTCTTCAGCTCCTGACTGGTGTTGCAGCCCATTTTATCTGTGTCTGAGGGCTCTGTTGCTCGGTCTCTGTGCTTTGAGTTGGCCTAGGTAACCGGGCCCGAACCAACGCCAATCGCTGTTGTTTAATCAATTGCTACAGTAACAACAAAAGTCACACACTCACACACACACAAACACACACGACAATTCTTCCTTTTTATGCGCACACACACACACACACACGAATCTAAAGTTTTTGTTGTGAACTTTGTTAGGGTTTGTTATTTGCACTTTGACTTTTGTTGGGTGGAAACCTTTTTGTACAAAAATCGGTTAGAAAAATATCTGTTTTTTTTTTCTTAAATAATTGAAAAATTATTTCGTTTTCAAAAGAATTACAAAAAGGTTCACAACCACTAAATTACCAGTCAGATTAGTTTTTATGTATGTTTTCTTGGGAGATTTTGGAAAACGCAAATCGCAAATCGAAAAACTCTAAAGCAGACGCTGAATTCAACTGACTGACTGACTAACTGACTGTCTGTCTGACACTGGCACAAGCTCGGGCACAACTGACAAACGCAAGCTACGCGTTCACACTAAGAACGAATTGCGGCTGGGTATCCTGCAGGACCAAGGCTCAACAGTCGACAACGGGAGTCACGAAAGAAGCAGCAGCAGCAGCAACAGCGACTGAAGCAGAGGCAGAGGCAGCGACGTCAGCGTCAACCGGCAGTCAACAACTAGCCAAATATGGAGCCCCAGAAATCGAGCGGGCAAACGCGGAAAGAGAGCAAACAAAAATCCAGCCAGCCAAGCAGCCAGTGAGAGAGCGCATTCCTGCTCATTTTGTTAGCTGCACAGTGACACGAAAGCTGTAAGTAAATGTGATAAACCTAAATGTAAATCTACTTTATTTATAATATATTTATTTCTTATCTGTAGTTGTCCGATTTATTCTACTTAATAATTGCAATATATATATATTCAATATTATATTATATTCAATATAATCATTTTAATTTCAATAGTTCTCCAACCAGGGTAAAATTGCGCCAGGCAGCAAAAATTAAAGAGAGAAAAAAAACAACAACAAAGAGAGTGTAAAGGAGACTCAAAATTAGAGGAAGTGAGAGAGGGATATTTATAGAGAGAGAGTGAGAGAGTCGAATAATCGGAGAGCAATGACAATACAACAGCTGATGTCTGCTGGCGCTGTTTTGTGTGTGCGGTTCTTGGCCTGCAGAGTGTTTTTACACAAATAAACAAAGCGATAGGCAAAGCCGACAGTCAGAACACATACAAATAGACAAAAGCACACACACACACACAAATGCAGAAGAGGACCACAAAGCCACAGCAGCAGCAGCAGCAGCAGCAGAAGCAGCAGCAGCAGCGGAAGAACAGCAGCCATTGCTGTAAAGTTGCTAAGGCAATGGCATCATCATCCATTGGGACGTTTGCACGCACCAACTTTAACACACACACACTCACACACATACACAGAGAAATGCGCACACACATACACACTCACATATGTATTATATTTGCTGTACCTTTTGCGTTTAGCGAGCCGTAAACAGCATGCAGAGAACAAACCACAAAACAAATACCAAATGTTAACCATAAAAATATATCAATGAGAAGTTCTGCTGCTATCTTTGGTTTTTTGTTTGGCCCTTAGCATAACTCATCTGCGTAAGCAGCTAACTAGTTTTTTCTTCCGCTTCTTATTTATAGATTTCTCCCCCTCTCTTCCTCTCTCTCTCTCTCTCTCTTTACTCTTTTTGCCACTATGTTGACGCTGCTGTTGTTGAACCTTTTTTTTTTTTGCTGTTACACTTTTTTGACTACCACTTTTTTTTTTTGTCTGCCATTTGGGAGTTTGTTCTGTGTGTGTATAAGTGTGTGTGTATTTGTGTGTGTTTGTGTGTGTGCAGCTGTGTGAGTCACTCAGAAATGAATTGGTCTGCTCTTATTGTGTGTTCTCCCAAAGCCCGCCTCACTCCCTCCCAGTCGATAGGATGAAGCACACAGGGTGTCGTTATCATAAAGTCGATTGCCCGTCTAGTTGGGCACCGGAAGATAATCGTAAAAAAGCGACTGCATATGTAAATAGTAAGTGACATTTGACTGCTGTGCAGAACGAATGGAACGTGTGCCACACTTTTGGGCGTCAGCTGGCAAGAGTCTAATCAAATGTGAACTTGCCTCATTGCATATGCAAATGAGTCTCTCAACAAAATGAGTAAAAAAAAAATAAAAATCATCATTTATTTTGGGTTAATCAAAAATGCGTTAAATGACTGTGACAAGGCACCCTGTATGCTACGGTAAATATTTAACAATTATGCAAAAATACTTTAGAGCCCTGACAAAAATATGCCGCACATGCCGAAAATTGCAAATAAATGGTTTGCGAGTCAGCCAATTAAAAATATACAGAATAGTGAATTTCCCAACAATTTAATGGCTCGTATTATTATTGGTAAACTATCAATTGTACAAATATAATGGTTTGCTTATCGGCACAATAGATTAAAACTTCTAACTTGACAATGATCTCTAAACAATATACACACATTTGGCGAATATAGTTTGAATTAACTTTAATTGAGCCTTAATTTAGATGTTTCTTGTGAGACTATTCCTTGAGAACCGTATAACACTAGAGACATAAAACTTAATTTAAATCCAGGATGACAGCTGAAGCTCTTATCTGCTGTCGCTGTTGCATTTTGCCAGTCAGCAGCTGCTATACAAGTAGAAGGACTCTTTGAGTTCAAAATACTTACGCAAAGATACCCTATGCTTGAGATATAAAGAAAGAAAAAAAAGTAGCATCAGTTGTTAAGTTAGCAAAAAACATCAAATATACATTATGCTACTTCTTAGCTCCGCTTTTGTGTTTTGACAGCACTAAGAAGAAGAAAGTTGCCATCAAAATAGGGTACAAATCAGACAGCCGCGGCAGTTAAGACAAAAGACAACAATCGTCAGCTGTCACAGGACACAGTGTGAGAAGGCACATCCTTTTTGTTGCACTGAGTTAAGACTAATGCGTGAATTTGTACATTCCGCAGAGCGCCCACAAGACGAACAACCAAAACACAACCAAAAATGAACTGAAAAACATTGCGAAGGACTTAAGATAGCGACAACCATTTTGGTGAATGCTGCGCATCCGTTGTGTTTGTGGCGTGTGAAAATGCATGGTAAGTTTCCTCCAGAGTTTTTGCACTCGACAATTTTTGGCATTCCAGCCTTTTGTGTTGCGGACAAGAGACAGGCACATGACAAATGCGCGGGCGACACATAAACCCTTTCTGAGGTTGATAAAGTGACAGACAACGAGTTGTATCCGCAGGACTCACAGCTCTCAGCTCGCAGCTAACAGGCGTAATTGGCGCTAGGGGATGCCTCCGAGGCCTTCAAGTTTGCGCACCATTTGCCCGCCGAAATGCAAAGTCATTATTTTGGCCAAGAAAGAGATAAAAAAAATATATAAGAAAATACTCGAGGAATCATTGTTTCGGTCCTGGCTTCCGATCTGGGCACATTTCGATTTTGCTCGCCTGCCTCCTTGTCTGTGCTCAAACAGGAAGCCAAAGAGCAAGGAAACGTGCCCCGCCGAATTACGTATACGCCATGATGTAAACTCTCGGCCTATGACACACACACACACACACAAATGGCATGAGCTAGCCCCCAGCCCTCATTTGTGTCTGTTTCTGTCTACTGTCTCCCGGGACACCAATGCTGGCAAGTGGAAAGCTTTTGCGTCCTTTTTGTCTGAAGTTCAACGGTGCGCAACAACTTTTTGGAGGTGGGTCTGGCACAAATTGACAGCAGACCAGCACAAATTCTATATATATCTATATATATATATGAAAATTTATGTTTTAAAGTGCGCTGGCTTTATGCTAGCTGATAGCGGAGAAAGCAGCTTCTGCTCTTTGGTTATCCCAAAAGCAAACAAAGTCAACGCCCAAAGTCAGTTAGCAGTTTGCTTAGCGAAATCAAATTTTTACTTTAAAACTTTAGTGAACTTTGGCTTATGCGATTTACAGTCTGAGCTGCCGTTTGATACGGGCTTTAAATTGAATACGTTATTCGCAAAATTCGAATATAATAACGTCTATCTTTACTCAGTAAAACATAAGCGGGACATTTCTTTTGAAACCCACTTTTACTGCCCTCGTCACGTTTTCATTTTGATTTGTGTTTCCTTCGCTTTTCCTTCGTTTTTTTTATTTTTTGTTTTGCTACAACAAAAGTCGCTCGAAATAATTGAATTAGCCCTGACATGATATATGATCCATTTGTGAGTAGTTTACAAGAATAGCGTTAAGTGTAGACCTGTGTATTAATAACACGCCTACTGGACTACAATAAAATGATGCTTTAGCATTAAAATTAATGATAATAAAGAAGCAAAGCTAATTTAAGCAAACCATATATTAATCGACTATTATTAAAAAGAAGACTCTGAAGCTGTCGTCTTTGTGTCCTAGAAACCAAGGATTTTATTAGCTAATTGCACTCATCCTGCGAGTAAAGTTTTTACAGGCTTATAGCTGAGAGCAGTTTGATAGAGTATATCCTTGTGATTCTAACGCATGATTTCTTTTGAAGATTTGTAAGGATTTTATTTTTCTCATAGCTTGATCATTTCAGTAAACATCTCTGAAATATATATATTTCTGATCTCGCACAGAAAAAAAACTTGAGATTGGCATTTAAAAATTTGAAGAACACGACCTTTAAATTTGGTAAAATTTCCACAAGGGTCAAAAAAAATGAGTGAAAACGAAAAATCCTGAAGGTATGCTTCAGTTTTCTTTATGCTTAAGGCAGCAACCTAACTTTACAAGTCGCCAAAATTTCGAAACCTAGAAAAATCGCCTGATACTTGCTCATTTCAAGGAACACGTGTCTAATATTTAGAAGGAGTTTATAAACTGGCTTATTGTTGTTAACGCTTGCTTTATATGGTATTATTGCGCTGTTGAGCGCTCCCTCATGTGTGCCTTTCGTAATTTTCCAGCTATTACCTTAATTTGAGGCACACAAACCTACACACACACACACACACACACTCGTACACTCGCACACCCATAACTCACACGTGTGGCCGAGTTGGCTCAACGGTGTAATTGTTAATTAAAAACGCTCTCTGGTCACGAATTGTGTACATAGTGCCCCCAAAATGGGTGGGCGGAACTGACGCCCACTGACCATGGCCCGTTAAAGGTGTTGCAATAATGTCATAAAGTCGAAAATGGACCCATGATATTTTTGGTTTTTTTTTTTTTTTATAAGCGCCTCAATTTCAACAGGGTTACGGCCATCCGTATTGAATGGAGTTGCGCGGCTTTGATTTTATGGCCATCGTAAAATTGTTTAGAAAATGAGTTTATGACATACATAAAGCCAATATTATGTTACTGTAATACATTTTTAATGTGGAGCACCGTTTGCAGACGGCTCTGAAACAGATAAGTAATTGCTTACCAAGGCCAACATAATGGGAACCTTTTTTTGATTAAATTGAGCAGCGCAATAGAAGATAAATATATATACATATATATATATATATGTATACGAAGATATATGACATAAGCCCACAAGGTTGAGAATGTGATTTTTGATTTATACTACACTTTTTTTGTCGGGTTAATTTAGATGACATTTCATATAGTCAGAGCAAATCTTTCGTCAACCTTGACAATTTCTAATAGGCAACATCAATCTTTTGGCAACAAGGCAGCAACATCATCAATCAAAGCAGATGTGTGTGTGTGTTTGTTGTGTGTACGTGTGTTGTGTGTGTGGGCGTCATAGGCTTAAGAAACTAGCCAAACAGGATATGAGTGGCACCCAATTGCGTACACTGAGCAAAAAGCCTGTGTGTCTTGAATAGATTTCTAATGCTAATGATTTTATCTGAATCTGATTATTATTAATTCGGAATAAAACAAATTGATTTTTGTAAATTTGTGAAAAAATGAAGAAAATAAAATATTTTTTAGATTTTCGTTGAAAAATAAATTGTTTTTTTTTATTGAAATATATTTAAAACACATTTTTAAATTGTTAATAATAGTACAAAAATTAATTTTAGATTTCAGCGAATTTCTCTAAATGGTTGTTCATATTTTTTTCTTCAAGTGTAGACACCTCTCACAAAATGGCGTCCTGTCTGGAACTGAGTAGTTATCATGTGTGCGCTTAAGGACCAGACATGACAACCAAATTGAAAAACCCCATTTAAATGCAACTCGATGCCTGATATTTGAATGAGGGGTCCTGTTTTGGGTTGATTGGGATCCTGCTGTGCCTGCGTGACAGCACGAAAAGACTTTTGAGCTGAGAGCTGAGAGCTCAGCCTGGCTGACTGGCTGGCTGTCTGTCTGTCTGTCCGTCTGTCTGTCTGTCTGTCTGACTAAATGTATGCTATTGTCATTTCAGTTGGCAATAGGAGTACATTCACTTAGTGCAATGAGCACAAACCGGCCAAAAACCCAAACTTATGACAGCCAAATGACACATACATACACAACACACACACACACGTGCGCACATTACACAAATAGTCCGTGTGTGGCGTGTGTGTCATTCATGTAACCCTTTTCAATAAACATGTTGTGCGACGGGTGGTGTGTGTGTGTGTGTGTGTGTGTGTGTGTGTAGATTGGCGGCTGTGCATTCAGTTGCCACAGCGAGTCGAGTAATTGAACGGCCACCTGAGCATGTGTGTGTGTGTGTGTTGTTGTTGTTGTGTGTGTGTTTGACTTGATTTTAAAGTCAACATTGAGTTCTTTTGATAGACGAGCTGCCAGTTTTTGGTTAGCCGCCTGTCTGCCAGTTGGTAGCTTGGTTGGTTGGTTGGTTTTCGGTTTTCCATTTTGATTCCGTGTCATTTTGCAAATCACTTGTGTTAATGGCCATGTTGTGCACCACATATGTATTTATGATATGCCACCGATACCCACCCATTTAACCACTGACTTCGACACACAAACTGTGATCATCTGGTCATATTGCCGGTTAATATTGTTGGCTTGGCATGCAGCCAGTAACTGGCGCCAGTCATTTAAGGAGCCAGCTCCTGGAAATGCCATTGCAGGCAGCACAGGATATGGGTATATATATGTGTATAGATTGGAACTTGTATTGGTATTGGCTATGAATGCCGTTAGTCCTCTGCTCTGTATATTGCTTTAAGTTGCCATGAACTTCAAATTGCTGTGCTTGCACTTTAATTTTGGAGTCATTTTTAGCAATTTCGACAATAATCGTAATTTGAACATGCAAACTTTACGTTTAAACAAAATCTACCAAAACTAAATTTCAAATTGCTTAAATTTTTTTTAAATGTTAGAAAGAAGAAATGGAAAACATTGCATTTTCAGATGGATGCTAACTTTTCACTTTCCACAAGAACGATTCCAGCACATACGAATCCCTCAACACAAAAGTAATTCTGCATTTTTCAAAATCACTCACTTGTGTCAAATTTACAGTCGTTGGCGCAGTAAAAAGGACAAGTATAAAAAACTAAACTAAACCTTGCGCATATGAGAAAAGGTGTCGAGCTGAGACCGCAAAAACTCTGCCTTTAATTACATTGTTTTTGACACCTTAACGTGTGTGGAAACGCTATAAAAGAAAGTAAAGACAAAAGCAGCAGCAAACAAAACGGCAGAAAGAAAATGGAAAAGGAAAAAGGGAAATGCGAAAGGGCAACAGCTAAGAATTCTTGAGCTGGGCATATGCAACTGTGGCATGCTCTTTAAAAAAGTCTTATGAAAGCAATTAATCGATTATATTATTATCTATACTATAATCTATAATATGATTATTATTTTATCCCCAAAGTGCTGTTCACATATGTAATACACACTCTCTGAATATGATAAGCTAAAAATATCCATCATATATAATAGCTTAGTGCAATCAATTAACTGTCTGAAAAACTGATGACGCATTTGACCAGCTGCACAAGCATTAGTGGAAAATGGGAGTACAGTGAACGTCCGCTAAGTAAAATGCATATGTTTTGATATGGATTATTATGCATACCTAAAGTAGTTCTTGGTTCTAGCAAATACTTAAGCTATAAAACATAAAATTAAGAAATGAGTTTAAGTAACTATTGCCTTAGATTGACAAAGATTATTCAAAGTTGTAATCTTCTAGTTAGCACTGTAAATTATTTATATAAATACAATATATATTTAACAATTCCAATCATCGTTATATAACTTTCAAACCTTTCAGAGAATTAATTTTAAATAGCGCTTTTAGTTCAGCTACAATGATTATTCGAATATGTTCCAGGAGCCACTGTAGCAACGGGTTAAAAACAACAACAACAGCAAAGACCTTTGGCATTTGTGTGTTTGTTTTGTTTTGTGGATGTTTGTCGAGTGTTGGTCAACCATGATCTAAATGAAACGATAATTTCCGCTAGCATTGCTGACTGCTCGGCTCGGTTATTGTTTTCGTTGTTCTTGTTGTTTGGGGCAAAGTGCCCCCAGACATGCAAATTTCCATTTAGTGGAAAAGCTTTTTGTTGGCACGCGAAACACGATGTGAACGCAATATGGGCGGGCAACAGTTTGAAATTGAGCCAGCAGAAGAATTAGAGGCAAGTCCTAAACATGTTAGTTGCAAACAGTTAACATGGCAGAGAGCAAGAAAGAGAGTTTAACCTTTTTAAGCTATATCTATATATACTTATATGTACATAGATCAAAATTTATAACTAACTACTATATATCTATATAAACTTATATCTACATAGATGCTCAATTGCTCAGGCTTATTGGCTGATGGCTCCAGGCAACTGCCCAGCGTGTGGTGCGGCCCTGATGAAACTCTGTGCTGCACACATTGCTTATCTTGCGTTCCCTCAGATAATCCATAATCTTGGGCACATTCGCCTTGATGCCCAACATGCTGCTGAAGATGCTGCAAGTGAAGGGAGAAAAAAATTTATTTACTTCGTTTTAATGGGTTGCAGCGTTGCACTTACAGCACGCGATTCTTGTAAATTACGCTCTCGTCCACAATGCGTTGCACGAACTGCACTTCGCCGCCGGCGCAGGTCAGTTCCTCGGCACTGCCGGTGCGCACATTGTTGGGCGCCGGACGTCGCTGGGGATTGCGCGTGTTGCCGCCAAACGGATCTGCCGCATTCGAGTCGAAAAAGGGTGGATTGCAGAGGCAGAAGTGAAAATCTGCTTTGGCTGCTGCACTCTCCGACTCGAAGTAGCTGCTGAAAATGCTCTGTCCGTCGGGCTGTGCGTAGACTTCGATGAGTGACTGCAACTCGTTCCTGGCCACATTCTGCCGCGCATATTCAATGTTCGTTTGCTTCGATTCCAGAGCCAACATTTGCCACTGATTCTTCTTCGCCCCAAGCAGCGAATAAATGCACGAAGAGCCACAGCCTGCAAGTGTTTTCGTTATTCTGAGAGAGTCAATAATAAATAGTATCCCTGTCACTTGCCTATGTCTATGCCACGCACTGCCTCCAGTTTTTGTGGCGCCAACAAATCCTCCAGCCACAAAATGTAATTCAAGCGCAACGCCAAAGTTGGCACCAAACTGTCTGGCGCAAAATCCACTTGCAGGCCAAAATACTCAAGCAGCAGCATTTTTGTCAACTCACGCAGCGTGCGTCCGTTGCGAAAATTAAGCGACACTTTGCCATTCAACTCCTGCAACAATAATTATTAAATATCAACAAGTTTTATTTTTGTTAGTCACAACTCACCAATTCGCAGACGTGCCGAAAGTCCTTGTGCTTGATGGCCAGTTTGGTGAAGTCGGGCGCTGAGCGCAGCGGATTACGCGGATGCATGGCAAACTTTTTATTGCTATTTTTCACCATTTTATCAAATAAACCAAGTAAATCAAAAACAAAACGTTTAAATTGAATTTAGTGCCGCAAGAATGCTACCGTTTTGTGTGAGTGCAGAAATATCCAATTAAAAATACTAACAAGCAACAGTGCACAGCTGTACGGTCACACTGTTCATTAACACAACTCTGTTAAAGCGAATTGAGCTCATTTGCAATAACAATATTTCGTGCAGCTGACGAATTTTCAAGTTTTTGACGAATTTATTGTGAAAAAATGTCGGAAACCAGCTCCAAGGAGAATGTTAAGACAGCAATGACTTACATTTGTGGCGGTAAGTAAGCAAAGCAGCTAAAACAGGGAATGCTAAACTGGCGCACATGTTTGCGGCAAAAGCAAAACAATTCACTCAATGGTTATTTAATGCTCATTTCTCATTTATAAACAAAAACAGAATGCCATCACGAGAATGAGATGCGTCCACGAGATCCGATCCGTTGTCGCGAGTGTGGCTATCGTATTATGTACAAGAAGCGCACCAAGCGTCGTAAGTAGCCTGCAGTGACTCCAAAACTGTACGCGGCGACTAATGCAATGTTAATGTTAACTCTTTACAGTTGTCGTTTTTGATGCCCGCTAAACTGTTAACTGGACCGCAACAAATTCCAAGTGATGGAAACTATTTTAGAGTTTAGTTTGTAATTGGAATAAATATAAGAGACTTTTAATCAGATGAAATTCATTTTGTTTTATATGTTCCGCCTGGAAGACATTGGTAAAAAAATAAACAAAATCTTTTCGACTTGAAACTTTAGTTTTGGCAGTTTCGCAACGTTTACCGATTTCGAATACGAAATAAAACAATTAGTTTTCTATATTTTAAACTAGTTTACTTTTATTTAAATGGTTTTTTTGGGAAATATAATTTTTAAACTAAAAACACTTATATTTGTTTTTTTTTTTATATTACTCATTTTGTTTGTTTCTTGCAACTTGTGCTTAAATAAAACGTAAAGTAATTGTTCTTATGTATTTTTTTTTCGTTCTTTTTTTTTGTTCCTTTTTACTCATAAATGTCTTTTTTCGTCTCAAAAATTTTGTCTAAATGGCTTTTGTCATCCAAAAATTTACTTTACTTAAGAATTTCTCTTGGTTTTTGTTTTGTTTTTGTTTTTTTTTTCATTTCCTTTAGCGTTTGGTGTAATAAATTTACGTTTAAGTTTACCACATTTAGCAAAAACACACATTTTACACTAGAAATTGTTTATACGATTTATTTGTTATTTATTATTTGTATCTTTCCTTAATATTTTCCCCGACACTTTTCAGTCAAATATTTTCTTGTTCAGTGTAAGGTAAAAATTATTACATATATTTTTGTATTTGTTTTGTTTTTTATTTTTTAAGTGTATTTTTATGTTTATCGTATTTTGTTTCTTTGAGTATTTTTGTATTGTTTCTTGTGTTTTGTTTC
This sequence comes from Drosophila kambysellisi, assembly GCA_035042185.1. Classification (NCBI taxonomy): domain Eukaryota; kingdom Metazoa; phylum Arthropoda; class Insecta; order Diptera; family Drosophilidae; genus Drosophila; species Drosophila kambysellisi. Next base: position 11,046,809 of record JAWNLS010001251.1, read on the forward strand.
GTCTTCTTCATTTGTTTAAAATCATAAATACAACTACTCATTACAGTAATATTTGTTCTTTTGTGTTTGTTTTTGTGTAATATTAAATATAAACTTTTGCGATCTTTTTTTTGTTTGCAGTAGTATTTGTGAGTGTTGTGTGTGTGTGTGTATGGGCGCATTGTGGGCGTGGCTGTTTCACAAACTATAACTAAATTAAATGTACATAATATGCAATGTTCATGTGTGTTTAAAGCTTAATTTAAAAAATAAGGCAAAAAGGTATTTGAGGTTTGCTTTCATGTTGTATATATATGTATATAAATTAAATATATAAATGTATGTATATGTGTAAAATACAACTTAAACAACTAGTAAACTATCAATGTAAAAAAATGGCAAAATATACTCGTATTAAGTAAACTTAAATAAACAAAGTTTCTGATTTGTTTCTTATTTTGTTTTTTCTTTCTTTCTGTAATGGCAAATTAAAGCTATTTTACTTCAAACGAAACTTTCAAGACATTTGATAAATGCTCAACGAGCATCTCTAAAATCTATTAAGTGTTTTGTTTTTGTATTTTAATTAATTAATATTTTTAAGTGTAAGTTTGTTGTTGGTGTTGTTGTCTTTTAAAACACTGCAACGTGAGTATTACACGTGTGTGTGTGTGGGTGTGTGTGCTTTTACATAACCTCAATTATACAACTAATATTATGTGAAATTCATCGAAATTGGGCGTAGCTTTCTACATTTTTTTTTTTTTTTGTATTTTGTTTTTTAAAGAGAAATCATATTTCAGGTACATCACAACTTAAAATTTAACAAATAAATGCAATTTTTTTGAATGAATTTTCAATGTAAACGCCTAATGCATAAAAAATTTATATGGCAAGCAAAACATTTGCTAAGTTAAATGAGAAACAATTGGTTCTCTCTCTCAACGAGAGAGAATGTGAGAGAGATAGAGAGAGAGAGAGAGAGAGCCGAAAGTGTGTAAAGCCTACAGTTTGGCATGCTTCAGCCGCTGATGCAGCTGCAAACTGTAACGCCTCTCAAACGTTGCGCTGCACTGCTTGCAATTGTTACGAGTTGTCACACGCAGCGTACGATGCTTCCAAAACCGATGCAGCGCCAGCGAGCCGAGTGTATGATGACTGAAGCTGATGCCGCCGCTGCCACTGCGCCGTCGACTCGCCGAGCAGCTGGCGCAGCTCAAACCGTTATGCACGAGTCGATTGAGGTGCTTGTCGCGCAGCATCGCTATGACCACTTCGGGTGCGAGTCGCATTTTCTTCGGCTGCGCCTGTTTGCGCGAACTGCGCGCCGTTTCCGCTTCCGATTTCTTGCTAAAGTCGAGCGGCGCCGTTAAATACTCCTGCTTGCTGGCCGCATCGGCAAGCAGTGGCAGCAGCGTTGCCAACTGATTGAGCGACTTGCGCGACGAAGAATTCACCACACTGTTGCTGCTGTTGTTGTTGTTGCTGTTGTTGAGGGTATTTTGGTTGGCTGCTGCTTTTTTGGGACTTTTACGAGGTGTTGCCAGATCCAGCTGACGTTTAAGCAGCGACTGCGGCGCCGGCGCAACTAACGACTTTAACGGTGCGTTGCTGCTGTTAATATTGTTGTTGTTGTTATTGTTGTTAGACACCTTTGGTGTGATTGTGAGCGTAATGTCTTCCTTGTTCCGCAGATACTCAATGTACTCCTCGGTCTCGCTCAGCATTCGCCGTCGCTTGCCATATGTTAACTCTTGTTCTCGCTCTCTTTGCTCTCTCTGTTCTCTTAGCTCTCTCTGCTGGCCGGTTGTCGTCGCTGTTGGCAGCGCTGCTGCGGCGGCGGCTAGCATTAATGGTGTTTCAGCTGCATAATATTTGTTTATAATATCCTTAACATAATTCTGAAATTGTGTGCCAATGCGATTGAGATTCTGGTATTCCATTTGTGTGAGAAAAGGTGTTGTTGTGTTGTTGCTATTGTTGCTGTTGTTGCCGTTTGGTGTTGCAGTGACTGCTGCGACTGCTGCTGCAGCAGCAGCTGCCGCTGTTGTTGCTGCTGCCGCCGCAGCAGCAGCTGCTGTTGCTGCCTCAGCGCTGCTCGTGTTATTCTCCTTATCATCCTGACGATGATGCTGCACGGCATTCCTATGAGATTTCTCTCTGTAATAGCTGTTGTTGCTGTTGTTATTGTTGTTGCTATTGCTGGTATTATTATTATTATTGTTGTTGTTGTTGCTGTTGTTGTTCTTGTTGCTGTTTAGTTTATACGCGGGAGACGATTTAATAAGCTGCACTCGCTGATGCTGCTGCTGTTGCTGTTGCTGCTGTTGTTGTTGCAGCAATTGCTGTTGCTGTTGCTGATTCTCTTGATCTTCGTCATACTCAATTTTGAGCTTTCGCTTGCTGGCAAGCAGCTCGATGGCCGTCTGCTCGTAGGCAGCTGCTTCCAGAAATGCCGTTGCAATCAAAGCTTTGCTCTGCTCCTTGTGGTGCTCGCTCTCATCGCAAGCAGCTCGCAGCAAGCTTTTGTTGTTCGAATGACGCGACAGTTTTATCGGTGACGTAACACCCGACATACTCGTATTGTACTCATCGCCCGAATACGAGGACGATGATGCCGAAGACGGCGTATTCTCATCATCCTCGCCCGTCGAATGCTGTCGAGCCCGCATCACGCCAAACTTTTTGCTGTTGCTGCTGCTGTTGCAGTTGCTGTTGCTGCTGCTGTTGCAGTTGATGTTGCTGCTGCTGCTGTTGTTGTTGCCGCTGTTGCTGCCGCTGTTGATGTTGCCGCTGTTGATGTGATGGCCACCGCCCATGTTGCTCAGGCTATGCAGCAGCGCTGCAGCCTCTCGTGTCGTCCATTGCGAAGGCAGTTTATTATTGAACAGGAGTTGATGATTAGCTGGTATTTTCAACTCGTGCACGCCTCCCGCTTTATGAAAATCCTGAGCGACCGAAGCTGTGTTGCGACTAATTGCGTCCATTTTTAGCAGACTGTAAGTTCGAAAAAACAACAACAAAAGATTAGTATGTAAAATACACATATGTATAAATACAATATATAAAATAAAATAAAAATAGTTAAGCATTTAAAACGAAAATTATATTGAGTAAAATAAAAGTAAGTTGAACACAATTGGACAATAAAAAGGGACAACAATAAAAGCATTGAAATAAAATTGGCAACAGCGCATGGAAAACTAAATTTCCTGGCAATAATAAACAATAACAACAAAAGCATCATTGAAATAACTGTGGAACTTTAAAACTTGAAAATGAAATGATAAAAATGTAAAGCAAGAGAAAACATTGAGTAAATGACAATTGGCAACAAAAAACTAGGAAAACGGTAGAAGGAAGGCGCAACAAAAGGAACAAGCAACACAAGAGCAAACATCAATCAGTCAATCAAAATGATAATTAAACATTAATCAATCAATCAAAAGCAAAACCAAATGAAAAACATAATCAACAGAGGCAGAGCAAACATCAATCGATAAATCAAAAGGGAAATGTAAGCAAACACAGAAGCAAACATTGATCAATCAATCAGTCAATCATTGAGTAAATAACGACTGGAAACGACAAGAAATACCGCGCATAGTCCTCCGGATCGCTGCCCTCGGCTTCGAGGTATTGAAATAAACGCTCCGAGCCGCGTTTCTGTGTTGCCGCATTTGGTAAACTGCCCGTGAGTAGATCATGCGGCGGTATCAATGACCCATTGGCGCTGAGTCGCCAACCGACCATCGATGTGGGATTCACAATGATCTCCTGCAGGGGGCCGCCCGTAATGTTGCCACCGCCGCTGTTGTTGCCTCCACCCGAGACACCCTCATTGGTGGTTGTCGTATAGATGGTAACGGCACCACTGCCGCTCACATTGCCAACGGTTTGGCCACCGCCACTGGAGGAGCTGTTGGTTGATTTGTTGATTTGTTGGTGGGATGGATCACATTTGTGGGGTGTGGGGCGAGAACGAGTTGAGAGAACAAGAACGAGGGTAGTAACGAGAGTTAGGAGAATTCTGCGCGCTGGATAAATCTGTTTTTGTTTTGTTTTTTTTTTTAGAGAGAGGGGGGAAGGAGGGCTGTCTGAGAACGTTACCCAAAAGCATTGCCGGCATTGTGAAACGTGTTGAGCTGATTATTGGCCACCAGGGTGTTGCCAATCGTTCGCAAGACGTTCAAATTCTGGCTATGCGTTGCATTGTTGCTGCCACCGTTGTTGTTGCCGCTGCCACCGTTGTTGTTGTTGCCACCATTATTGCTGCTGCTGCGCGCTGGACGATTGTCATGCGGACTGAGAGAAACAAATCGACTATCAGCAAATACGTATTTGGGGGAAGGAAATAGTTATAATAGTTCTAGGGGGACCTGGAGAGATCCTTAAACTAGTTTGAATATTAATCGGTGGATATTCCTATCATCTCTATGAAATTCTCTCCGCAAATACATAGCAAGGAAGTAAATATTAATAATTGTTCAAAATTGTTTAGAGGGATTCCTAATTTAGTTTGAATATTAATTAATAGATATCCCTATCGCATCTGTCGATTTAGTTCCTAAGGGTTGCAAAGCTACTTACTGCACATCACTCATGTGTATCTGGAACTCCTCCTGGGTGTCGGCGAGATAGGAGCACTTGCTGCAGGCGCGCTTGTTGTGCACCTTGAGCACATGTGTGGCCAGGCGCTCGGAGCGAGCCGCCTTGTAATCACAGAGCAGGCAAACGAAGGGCTTTGTGTGAGTGTTGAGATGACGTTTCAGACCCCACTTGTCCGCACCGGACCAGGGGCAATAGCAGCAGGTGAAACGCTTCTCACGCTTCGGTTTCAGCAAGCCCGAGCCGGCGGCATTGCTGCTGCTGCCTGAACCGGAACTGGAGCTGGCCACAGCCGGCTGCTGTTGGGCACTGCTGCTGTTCAGCACGGCGCTAACGTGGAGCGGCAGCACGGAGCCATCGTCGAGTTTCTCCTGCTTGAGATGGGCGAGCGGCATATCGGCAGCGGAGGCCACCGCCTCGATGGTCTCCACTATGCTCATGCTCGTCGAGGTGGGATGTCGCTGTGCCTCTAAGAATGCATTATCAATATTCACACCGGTCGCATTGATCGTCACATTGCCCCGTCCGCCGGCATGATGGGAATTGCCAACGGATACTCCACCAGAGCCACCGGAGCCACTGCTGGAGGAGACATGACGACGCGTCTTATTGATATCATACTGCAGTTCGCGATGCATGCGCAGAAAATGCTTCTTGACGTGATCGGCACGATTGAATTGCTTGAGGCAGGCATAGCACTGAAAGGGCTTCTCGTCCTTGTGGATGTTCTCGTGTCGTGTGTAGAGATCCCTCCGATCCGTCGAATAGGGGCAATGGGTGCACGCGTATCGCTTCACGATGTGTACACCATTCGCCGCAGCAGCGGCAGCGGCTGCCTGCGCCTGGGCGGATTTCTTACGACTGCCGCCACCGGAGGAGGTGCTGCTGCTGCCGCCGCCACTGCTACCGCTGCTACTGTTGGTGGGCGCTGAGGTGGGCGTGGATTGGACCAAATTCTGTGCCGCATTCGCCGATGTCGAGGGACTGGCATAAATCAGCTCCGCCGCATGCTCCTGACGGTGTTTTCTAAATGAACAATAAATGTGATTTCAATTCGAATAAAATCTAATAATTTTGTATAGCTCAACTCACTTGGACTTGGGCGTGCTCTGATGAACCTGTTGCTGCTGCTGTTGCTGCTGCTGTTGTTGTTGTTGCTGCTGCTGTTGCTGCTGCTGCTGCTGTTGCTGATGCTGACTGACCTGCGCATAGCTCTGCAATTTGCCACCTGTTGTCCACTGCACCAGCTGGGGCTGCTGCTGCTGCTCGGCGGCCGAGGAGCTATCTTGCGCCCAGCGCTGCTGCTGCTCACCGGCTTTGAGCAGACCCGCCTGTCCGGCGGCAAAACCGTTCTGCATTAGCGCTGCCAGCCCAAAAGCTGTACTCAAATGATCTTCGGACTTGAAGCTGCCAACGGTGGCAACGCTGGGTGCCGGCACCACAGTGGCGCCGTTGCCAGTGGCGCTGACCACCACAGAGTTACCCGACTCTGACTGTTGCTGCTGTTGTTGTTGCTGTTGTTGTTGTTGTATTACATTGGCCTGGGTTGTGGCCACGTTATTGTTGCTACCACCGCCCGCAGCTCCACTTGCCTCGTACTCAATGCTGGGCGCTGCGGTGCGATCAATTTGTTGCTGTGTCGAGAGAAAATGGGGAAGAACAACACATTTCAAGAGAATTAGTTGAGTGCTTTTTGAGCAATTAGCAATAAAATGCACTTGATACATGTAAACAATAGCTGTTGTCATATATCCAGATTTAAACTTATTTTCGATTTACACTCTTTTACAGTTGCGTAACGAATAATAGCACCACTTGCACAAGAAATGTTTTCAAGTGAGTCTTTTTTTTTCAGTTTGTTCGAATACGTTTTTAAAAGTGGAAGAAAACTCTTTGGAAAAAAGTGAGTAAGAACAAATTCATAATTTTATTCAATGATTTCGACTTATTTAAATTTAATTAAAATAAAACGATTAAAGTGAACGAACAAAATAGTAGCAGCATTTAATTATGAGAATTATAAATAAATAAATAAGGCCAAGCATTTAAAAATATGAACAAAATATTTTAAATATCTACATTTGAATAATTGCATCATTCTCATTAAAAATGACGTAGTATTATTTTCGCTACTCTTTGTGGTTTAAACTTTAAACTTTATCTACTCTTCACAATACAAAATCTCCGATCAAACATTGATTTCCCTAAACATTCTTTTCGATTTCATATTGTGCACCACTGTGATGGAACCAGTTAACAAAGTTAGCCAAGTATAAGTGAAATTGGATGATTAATTAATTAAATTGAGCTTACCAAATTCGTAAACGAGCGCTGTTCGCCCTCGGGGACCGCTGTGGGTCCACTGGTGGCCACCTGAGCCACCGGAGTGCCGAGCGTATGTAAACCGTTGCCGGTCTCCTCGCCGTATAATTTACGTGTGATTTCCTTGAACATATCTTCATATGTGGCCTCAACATTTGAGGACTGTGCTGCTGCTGCGCTCGCTGCTTGATTGGCTGCGATCGCTGGGATTAGTGTTGCCATTGCTGCGACTCTTTGGCCTTCGCTTGCTGCTGCTGCTGGTGCTGCTGCTGGCGGCGTTCCGTTGCACGTAGATAATTGCAGCGACGACAACTTCTCTCGCTGTTCCCTCCACGTATGCGCTTCGAATACTACATAGACAAAGAGAGAGAAAGACAGTTAGTTAATTAGTTAGCTAGTCAGTTAGTTTAAGCTTAGCGCACATCACATTCACATCCGGTACAAAAAATAACCAAAGCCCCCCAATCGACGTCAGTTCTGGGAATTTGATGTTGACACACCAGACAAACAGCCAGCCACCACACAGCCAACAAGTAGCTGCTTCTCTCTTGCCTGGAACCTGCCTGCCTTGGACCCTATCATTGCTTCTGATGCTTATGGTAGATTGGAAGTGGGGGGTTAAACGCGGGATTTTCTGCTGCTGACGTCGGTTACGGCGCAGCATCAGCTGAGTCAGCGCTGAGCACGAGCAGCGAATTGAGCACACTTTTTGTTTACGACTCATTTTTATTTCTCCACTTTGGCTGCGCAGTCAGGCGACAAAGGTGTCGAAATTGGTTTTGATTGCTGCAAGCTTTTATTGATTAATGCTAAACTAAACTCTTTGTTATTCTTATCTGACTCTCAGTTTCAATGCTATATATCGTGTAATAGCACAGATCGATCATCTGTATATTAAAAGTTGCGTTTTTTGGTTTCAGTTTCAGTTGGTCAACATTTTTATTTCACAAAAGAAGTTAATTTTAATCACAACATTTTAAGTTACATATAAACCAATACTATATTTCTTTTATAATAGTTATGAACTTAAGTTGTTTTTAAAGATTTTTTTAATTTTGCAAGTTTGACACTTTTGTCACCTGATACAGGTTGGGCACGAAGCGACTGTTTTTTTTCTGCTGCATATATTAATAAAATTAACCACAACACTTTAGCAGCAGCAAAACCAACAACAACAACGAGAAAACGCCGACAAGCCCAGCCAGGTATATTAAAAAAAAAACCACCATTGAGAAGTTAACGCGCCCAAAACTTTTGCAACTTTAAGAGGACTTCGCTAAGCGCATCTCATAAAAATACAAGACAAATTGCCAAAGAGCGACAACACCAACAACAACAACAAAACTGTTGGCGTTGTAATTTTGGCGGCACTTTTGTTGTGTTTGGTGGGTGGCTGTTTGTTGTTGTTGGCCCACATGTTGCTGATGACTGCGCCTCGTTTTTCAACCAAGAGATGCTGACACACAACAAATACAACAACAAACAAAACTTTTGCGCGGCGACAAAAAATATTGTTGTTTTTGTTATTTGTGTACGCGGGCACGTCTCGATGGCCCAGAGCCAAACATACACACAGACCGAAGCCACCCACACACATACATGCACACACACGCCTCGGCCCAGGCCCATGCCAAATCTGTGTGGAGGGATGCGCAGGGCTGGGCAAGAGGGGAGTGTGTTGTGTGTGTGTGTGTGTGTGAAGGAATGAAAGAACTGTTTGTGTCTGTGTGTGGACCATACCGAAGCGTGTTTTCTTTCATTCGCTTTTGCGCTCATATTTCGTATGGTTATTTGTCGTCTTCTTCTTGATTTTTTTTGTGCATATTTGATTTTATGCTTTGTGTGCTTTTTTTACTGTTGTTGCCCACACTGTGCGGTGCGCCATCATTGGGGGCGTTTGCGTCTTCTTCTTTTCGCTTGCTTCGTTTCGATGATTTTTTTTGTTATGTTGTTATAGTCTTGTTTTTGCCTTTGCCTTTGCCTTGCAGATCTGAAAGCACCTAGCCCCCCCCCCCCCCCCTCCCTTTACCCCATTCCCCCTCTGTGACCCATAAACTTCTTTAGCTTTGATTGACTCGCTGCGTGTGGCTTTTGCCAAGCCAAGGGCATTGTTGCTGTTGTTGTTGTTGTCGGGTGTGGGGACTTGACTTTGTCTCAGCTCAAGATCATCTTAGCTTTGTGTATGTGTGTTTGTGTGAATGATAGTGGTCCACTTAAAAGTGTAAGTGTTGGTAAGCGTCATAAAACATAAAGCAACTCAAACTGTAAATTAAGGATAAAATATAAACATTTTATTATTATATTTTAACGTATTTTATTATTAGCTTTTATATTTCAACTCAAATATAATGAAATCCATTTCTTACTGATTAATGTGCCCATTAATAACTCTTAAAATTGCAACACACATTTTTAAAGAGTTTCCAAAAATTGATGACAAGCTAAAAAAAAATATGTAAATACAAAAGAAGCATAATCCCAAAATTTTAGCCAAGATAAGAAAAGGGCCAAGGGGTGAAGAAGGGTAGGAGTGTGGTGGAGGGGGTGGGGGGCGTAAACTTATTGTGGGCGAGCTGAAAGACACACACTGACGATAACGACAGAAAAGAGTGTCATGCCAGAAGCAGAAGAAGAAGCAGAGTGTGTGGGTGCTTGGCTGGGGCCAGGCACACCAGCCACGGCAACAACAACAACATCCGCTTTGCTAATGGCAGGCAGCAAAAAATAAAGCACAACAAATAAAAAATACCCAGAGACAGCGTCAAACGGGCGCGTCTGCGAGTGGGCTGAAAATGGGCGCAACAGACGTCGCCGACAGCAGCAGCAGCAGCCGCAGCAACAGCAAAATCAATTTACAACAACTCTAACACGCGCACCACCAGCAAGAACAAATACAACGATCTGTCGCCGTCAGCTACGACGTCGCCGCCTGTGGTGGGTGTGCAAAAAAAAAACAACAGAAAACCGAAGAGAAGAGAAAAAAAGCAACATCAGCAGCAGCAGCAGCAGCGACGCAGCCGCAATGACAGCGCAATTTGGGGGAGTCAAACAAGAGCGAAAGAGCGCACCGGAGATGGGGAGAGAGCGCACACAAACCGGTTGGCAGCTGAACCTATAAAATAAAATGCCGGTTGGGAGCTTTTGCCCATAGTAATAATTGATATGGAGAGAGCGATAGAGAGAGAGACATCGAAGAGAGCTAAGACATTACAGGGCGCCCTGCACGTCTGCTTGATCGGCGCTCTTTGTCCAGCTGTCGTCTGTTGTCTGTCGTTTGTATTTCGTTTTGCAGATGCCGGACGATTGACTGTTAACGGTAAACGCATTATTGCGTGGCTTCTCTTTAAATAAGGCAGCACAGCAATTGTTGTTATTATTGCCGTTTGTTTTTGGTTGCTGATAATATTTGTCAGAATTGCGTTGAGTGTGCTACAATCACACACACATACATATGTACATATAAACATACATAAACGACCCGTTAGGGGGCGGGCGTCAATGCGCCAAATTGCCAGAGAAGCAAAGCTGTATTTTTTTTAAACATGTGTGCGTGCGCAGTTAAATAAATATGTATGCGTGTGTGTGTGTTTGTGTGTGAGCACATTTTAACACCCGTGGGCTGAGCCGACCTGATGGCAGCTCAGGGTGAGCCACAACATTACTAGCTGAAGTTGTTGTTGTTGCGGTGAACGGTGAAAGGCTAAAAGACAAGATGAGAGGAGAGGTGAAGTGAGAAAATGAGGGAAGGCGCTAACAGGGGGAGGTCGAGGCAGAGAGCGAGAACGGACTACGGCAAACGGGCACAAAGGCAACAACAACAATAACAGCAGCGTCAACAGCTAATGACATGTTAACGCCAAGCAGCAGCCGTTTGTCTGTCTGTCTGTCTGCCCGCCATTCCAAAAGCCACACGCAGTTATTAAAAAGCACTTTTGCCTGATGATGGCACAGTGGGGCAAGCTAATTGTTAAGGGGGTTATTTGCGAAATGCAGCTAATCAAGCAAATTGCCAGGCACATGCAATATCGCTGTTATGGCAGAGCTGAAAGGTTATTTATTTAATTTAAATGTAATCTAATGTAAATAAATATCAAAGAGATGACAGCGATTTACAAGGATTAATTAATATAATGTAAATTAAATTTGAAAATTCCATCAGATCTAATGCAATTAATAATTAAATAGATTTTCAAGGACATAAAATGCCTGTTAAAAATTGTTTAATTATAAGTTTGAATATAAAAAAAATTTAATTTAATTAATACGAAATAATACATTTTGCTATTATTTTTTCTAATAATGTAGATTTCTAACAGTTTGCACCACTGTGTCGAGATTGTGGGCATCAAGCAGCGTGATGTCGATATACGCTAGCATCAATAGCAGCAAAAAACCACAACAGCAACAACAAAAAGTTGCTTAAGTGGGTGGGTGTCTAACAGCTGTTGTGTCCAGCAAAAAAAAATTCAACGATCAACCAAAACGACTGCGATATAAAATTGAAGATTTTATATGCGCGCCAGCAGCAGCAACAGCAACAACAACAGCAGCAATAACAGCAACATCAGCAATAACAGCAACAGCAGGGAACGTAACATTAAATGATTTTCTTGCGCTGCTTCACACGCCTACGCAGCAGCAACAACAGCAGCGACGCCAGCAGCAGCGCATGCGTGTGGGCTGCTTGTCGATTGCATTTGTGTTGGCTGCGTGGGTCCATTTTATTAGTTGATGATGGCGGAGGGGGGTAGATTACAGCAAATTTGACAAAGAGCTTTAAGCTAAATATCAGCTGCACATGCACATCCATATGCATATGTATGCAGTGCTGCCGTTTACGATTGTCTCTTTTAATAGTTGATTTTTTGCACTTTTGGCAGCTGCGCAGAAGAAGACATCCGCCAGCGTCGCTGTGCGTGTTTGTTCGTGTGTTTGTGTGAGGGCAGCTTTATATGGGCGGCAGGTGGTAAATTTTGTGGCCAGCCAAAGACAACAGCAGCAGCAAAAACGATGCGACGACGGCAGCTGCTGCTGCTGCTGCTTTATTTTTTTCCTTTTTTTTTATATATTTTTGGCGTCTTCTTTTTGAGCTGAGGTTTGGCCAAGACAACAAAGCAATAAGCGGGTTTCCTTGTGTGTGTGTGTATATTTATGTGTGTGTGTGTGTGTGTATTTTAATTTTGGGTGGTGCTGTTGGCATTGCCTTGTGGGCGTTTGCGCCAGCAGCAATACCAACAACACCATTCACAGCAGCAGCAACAACCAATTTTCTCAAGGGCAGCCATCGGTTCAGTTCGGGTTCAACTTCGTTACGGGCCAAGTCATATAGCATTCAGCCGCGTCTCTGACTTTAGCTTTTGGCTATGCTTATTATTATTATTGCTGCTGTTGCTGTGTTGCTGCTGTTGTTGCTGCTGGCAGCTGTTGGCAGGTGCGCGCCCTCATAAAAAAAGTCGTCCGACCGAACGACCCAAAAAATGCAGGCGCTGCTCCTGCTTCTTCTTCTGCTGCTGCTGTAGCTTCTGCTGCTGCACATGCTCACAGCAACATAAGAAACATAAAAGAGAAGAAATAATGGCGACGTCTGCGTCCCTCTTTCAAGTGTCAGTTGTGCACCCTCCTTCTCCTCCTCCTCCTCCTCCTTCAACTCCTCATCCTCCTCCTGCATTTTCTTATGAAATCTTTGCCTTTTACTTAAAATGCTGCCCAAGCAACATGTGCATCGATCCTCGCCTCCGTCTGTCTGTCTTTCGATCCTCTGCCCCTCTGGGGTAGAAAATTTATGCAGTTGTTTTATTTTAGGGGTGGTTTTTTTTCACATTCGTCTCGTTGTTATTGTAGGGTTGCCAGGCAGGCTTGCAGGTTGCAGCTGCTGCCAGAGAGACTCCTCTTCTTATTTTTTTTGTTTTTAGCCTGTTGCTGCCACAACTGATGGAATGGAATGTTTTGCACTTGCTTTTAGGGGTGAACATTACCAGCTGACAAGTGGATAAGCCTTGCCAAGAAGGGATGACCGTTAGATACACACATACATATGTATATATTATATTATTTTAGGGATTTGTTACACTTGGTAGACTCGTTAAATTAATTTCGAGTGAGGTTAATTCATCTATGGTTTTTAGCTACTTATAAAATCATTGTCTTTTAACTAATTTTTTTATTCCAATCAACTTCGTATAGAGAACATAATTTTTATATTAGCTTTTAATTTATTTTATTATTAATATTATTTATAAGAATATTATTTTTGGAGAATTTAACTGATAAAGTTTAAATGTTTCTTAAGAATAGATTACATCTCAATTACTTGAAAGATTAGGGCGTAAATAATTCTTGTTACTGATTTCTGTAGGGTTCCTTTTAGGAATTGATCTAGGTCTGTCCATGTCCTACTATATACTTGCTTTATGCGATTGTACATCCGTTTTGTGTATATGTATGTTTGAGTATATGCATACTTACCTCTAAACCCAACCCAAAAACCCAAAGATGAACTGTTGACGCTGGACGTCTCTTAAAAATAACAACAACAGTCTGTTATACACACGAACGCGCACACACACACACAGATACCGAAAAGAGACCCAATAATGAAAAATTTCACAACAACCTTCAAGCAGCCATCGACATCGGCGTCTCATGTGTGTATATTGTACATATGTATATATATATATACATATATATTTTTTTTTTGTTTTTTGGGCCGTCCCATCAACGTTGAATATTGAAAAACGGTTGAGGTTTTTTAGGCAAATTGTAGTAGGAGGAGGCGATGGCGATGCGCCGACAGCAGCAGCATTGAGCGGCAACCCCCTCCGTCCACTTCCCCTCTGTTAACAACCTCTTCTTGAGCGTCTCAGCCTCATAGAATGAGGCAGCGAAACGCAGATAATGATGATCACAAAGCACAAAGCGACTCAAAGCACTGAAGACGAGTTTCTTGTTTTATTTTTTCGGGCCAGAGACAGAGACAGAGAGATATAGAGACAGGCCCAATTCGAACCGAAGCAAACCCAAACCGAAATATAATCAAGCCCAGAGCTAACCCCTCCTCCCCCAAAAACAACAACAACTACGAAGGAGACGCGGACCCAACCCAAGTTTGAAAGCAGTGAATGGTCCACAAATGAAATGAAATCCTACGCAATGGGGTGGCTGCTGCTGCTGCTTGCCTCGTTGCGAGAGACGCCACAGGTAAAAAGTAGAAACCTTGAAAGCCACAAAACAAACAGCTGCTGCTGCTGAACAGGTAAACTCTCTTTGCAGGTAAATTGCAAGACGGCTTCGGGTTCCCGGGGGTGGGGAGGCAAAGCGACGCTGTAACAGGAAATTCCTATGTGATTTTTGAGGTGAGATTGTTGCTGCTGCTGCTGCTGACTGGGGTCGTTCGCTCGATCAGTGCAACCAGCAAACAGCAACCCTCATGTGGCAAACAGTCAGTCAGGTACCCGACTGTCGATAGTCCCTTTCCCTTACCCGTTGTCTTTCTGCACCACCCTCTCCCCTAAAGACCGACGGACTGCGACGGGAAGTGCGTAATTTAGTTTTGTGAAGTTTTGCGCTGGCTGCGTTTTTGTTGTTGTTTGGGGTCGCGCCTTGCTCTTCATGGGAACTTGAACTTAAGCGAACGCAACAGAGGGGGTGGGGAGAAGGCGTGTCTGTGTAGGTCTGTCTTTTTTAAAGGTAGGGTGTGTCACTATATGTAGGGCATAGGCAATTGTCTAATTGGGCGAGAAAGTTGCTCATTTTATAAAGGCTGAAGGGTAACAGAAGAAGAGTAGGAGAATAGAAGAGCATAAATGCCTGTAGTCAAAAGCTCAGCTTATAGAATTAAATATTTGCATAGTAATAATCTCTCTGACTCGCTCTCACACACAAATACAGTAACATGTGTAACTCAAAGTAATCGTTGCATTGACAACTCCTTGTGCAGCAAAAAAATGATGATCAAAGTTGTTAAAACCAAAAGCGAAGAGGAGACGAAATGTGATATAAAAACAACACAAAATAACAGCAAAATTATAATAGAGGGCCGAATTGTGTGGGGGCGGCAACGACAGCGGACAGCAGCCAAGCAAAGCAAACGAATGCGCAGTAAAGAAAGAGAGAGAGAAGAGCAGAGGCGAGGAGAGGCAAAAAAGCAAAAGTCGTCGCTGGGTGGGTGTAAGAAATTCGTCAGAAATCGCAGTCAGCAGCAGCCAGCAGGCAGAGGCAAAACTGCAGGAAGACGATGGCAACGCAGGCAGAGTGGGCAAGCCAAAGAACTTTGTGTGATAAACTAACAGAAGGGTGTGAAGGCAAAAAAAAAAGAAGAAAAAAAAAACAAGCAAAGCGAGCAACGAGGGCTGCCAGCCGTTGTTGTTTTTAGGCAGTGGACGCCAAAATAAAAACCTACGAAAAAATCAACATATGAAACAGCGGGCGGTGGAAGCAGGCGGCGACGGTCAGTCGCGACAGATAGGAAGAGAGAGAGAGAGAGCGAGGGACGCCGAAAGTCGGGAGTTGTACCAAGCGAGGCGGCAATTAAAGAGCGCAGCGACAAAGCAAAAAACACAAAAACAGAAACAGAAAAAAAGAAAAACAGAATAAATAGGGCTGAGGTAGGCGTCGCGACGCGTCGTGTTTGACTGCCTGCCTGCCCCGGGGGAAAACGGGTAGGCAAGATTTTAAAACATCACCCACTCACTTGTGTATAGTGTGTGTGTGAGTTGAATGCGTTGCGCATTTGTGAAACGGACGAAATGAAATACGAGAAAGAAAGTAGGATAATGTAGGCGCAGGGTTGCCACCAGGTCGCATTAAAATCAACGAAGCTACAAGTGTGCGTAAGAGCGAGAGGGGGAGGGAGAGAGGAAGAGGAAACATAGTCAAGACACGCAAGCTGGCAAGGATGTTGTTGGTGGTGGTAGGTTTCACATCATTCATTATCTCTTTGCCCCTTGCAGCGCGACGTCGCGGCTGCGCCAAGCGAGGGAGGGCCAAAACAAAAATGCGATGGCGACTGCGACATTGGTATGTGTGTGTGTGCTGGCATCTCTTTGTGTGATTGCCAGAGGCATGCCCGATGCCCAACGACACGAAAGGGGTGCCCACTCTTTGCGGGCATTCTTTGTGAGCCGTGTTTTTTTGGGAGTGTGTTTATGTGTGAGTTTTGGTGCGTTTTTTTTTTGGGCGTTGGAGTGGCTGTTTTTTTTTTTATAATTTTTTTTTTGGTGTCTGTGGGTATAATTGGAAATTGGGTAACCGGTTTTTGTGAGCCACTAGCTACCTGTGGGTTGTGTTGTGGCCTTCGGTATGATTTTTGTCGATGGGTCTATGTAATTCTTCAAAGTATTGGTGTGTGTCTGTGTGTTTCTGCCTGTTAGCCACATGGGTTCTGAGTTCTGCTGAGTGGTAACATGTGTCGTGGAAAGGTTCGAGGGGGTGGGGCTGATACATAAGCCTAGCAGGCAATGACAATTAGAAGACGACAGATATATACCAAAAATATGGTTTTTTAAATCATGTCTTGAAAATTTGCCTTAAATTCTTATCATTTTTTTTTTAAATAAATATTTATTTCCTACAAGACAAGCTTAAGTTCCTATTTATATTGAATTTTGGAATATTTTTATCGTAATTTTTGCAATTGCGTTAGTTTGATATATTCAATTAGAATAATATTTTTTCTTATTATTATTGTTATGTTTTATTAACTATTAAATATATATGCAAATTAGAATTGCAGTTGGAGCACTGTACTCTGATTTATTCTCACTTTGCTTATGATTTATTCCCAATTTCTTATGCAGGGTTTTTGCTTCTTGTTTTTAATCTGGCCACATCCTTCACCACTTTCTTCCTTTGAAAATTGCTCACATTTGCATCAATATTCAACACACACTTCAAAGTCTTCTCCAAACATTTAATAAATTTATTTAGTTTGTATAGCTATCTACCTTTTAGTTTAGCTGCAATTGATTTTCGGCGTTGTTTCGGCTCTTAAGCCATTTCAATTTGTTGTTGAGCGTCCTTGTTGTCGCTGTTGTAGTTGTTGCACTTGTTACGCACCAAATTCGATCACTTCTTTGTGGGAATGCAATTAATTGCAACTACGTACACTTAATGGGTGCACTTTAATTAATCCAAACACTGGCCAAAAATTCGTTTGAAAAACACGCGCCGCCAATATAAAAATTGTTTGTGCTGATGCGCGCGATTGACAGCGAACGAACCGAACGCCACGAGAAATTCCAACAGACTGCGAGAGCGTCAGCGACACCAGGGCAAAATGTGGGAGAGAAGCAACGATGACGCAGCCAGCTGCTGCTGCTGCTCAAAACGAACGCGCTCGACAGCGTCAGTGGCGTCGCACAGTGGAACTGAGCCGATAATTCAAAAACAGATTGCATACACATTAAATTATGCTTCAATATTGAAGCTCGATAATAAGTTTAACTTTATAAATCAAACTTTAATTATGCTTTTTCAATTATTATTATTTCAATTACTCTATTTTCATGTGCAACTATCTGAATTGGTTTTCCAGCCCACTGTGCACAGCCGCCAGGGGGCCCAAGCAGCCACCTTATAAAGCGAATGATCGAATAAAAGAGAAATTGCAACAAGCAAACGACAGAGTCGCCGGCGTTTCTGCCTCAGTCGGCGTCAACAGCAGGCAAGGCAAGCCACCCGCTCATTCACGTTTTTGCTGTCTGTGCTGTGTGCTGTTGTGTGGGCCACCAGCCAGCACACAGAGAGCACCAGAGAGCGAGAGTGGGAGAGAGGCAGTGTGCGCGTTGTTGTTTATTGCGTAGGGTGGGTTGGCTTGTAGAATTTCTGGACAGAGTTGTTGTTATTGTTGTTGCTGTTGCTGACTGCGCAGTCGCGCAGAAGCAGGTCAGTTTGTGTGGCGTTCGCTGCGCAACTTGATTTTTGTTGTTGTACGTTTTTATGCGCGCCCGACGGCGTCGGCGTCGGCGGGTTGACTCTGTTGGTAATGATCTTCGTGCATGTGGGTTGCTTGCTTGTGTTGTTGTTATTGTTGTTGCTGTTGGCGGCTATGTCAGAGACGGGGGACGTTTGACTGTTGCGTTCATTAGCGTGGCCGCTGCTTATTTTTTTGGGCTCGTTTTCGAGGAGGAGGTGCAGATACATAGTCCAGGTAGACACAATATATGTGGCTGAGTATATATAAGTATAATGTATGTATGTAGGGTTGGGCAGGTAGTTGGCAGCTGGGTGGCGCTGGCAGCAGCGTGGGCAGCACTCGAATTGAGGTTAGGTTGAAGTAAACTCTGCTTATATTTTTCTGCCAATGATGCATATGCAAATCGCATGACTCACATGGGAAATACCTTAATAGTGCAGAAATGCACTACATCACAACAGCAACAACAACAGTTTTGCAGACAGCGACAACAAGTCAATGAAATTGAAAGTTGATCGCAATCAATGGTTGTGCAAAGCAGATGACGAAGAGGAAGCAGCAAATGATGCAGCGAAGAGAAGCTTTTCGCTTTTATTATAGCGGAAAGTTCAGGTTCTCTCCTTGTTGTTATTGTAATCAGAAAGAAGCTTTGCAAGTGAATCAAGACTATGGGCAAAAATGCATATGCCACAAAGTCGAAGCGTGCGCAGTTGCTAAAGTAACGGCCTTTTGAGCTTTTGTGTGCGCTGCGTTGACAAAATGATAATAATATTTAATTATAATAGTAAGAGTAATCATTTTTGAAATCTTAATTGAATAAGCAAACCACTTTTTGTTATCAATATTTTAAAATTGTTGTAAATTGTAATATGTTAATAGAATTAGCGCATCTTCTTTTTATTATCATTAATTTTAAATCTTTTTAAATATAACAACAACCACTTTATTGCACATTAGCATAAGTAAATATTAACTCCAGAAATTACATATAAAGAGTGTAGTACATACATATGTGGATTATTTCATTGCATTTCTTTAATGTCTACACTTTCTAGCATCCCCAGAATCGGTTCGGAAATGCCTGCAGTGCAGCGCACTTGAGGAACAGCGGGGACACGAAAATAATAAAAACAGGTTAGTCAGTGAAATGGAGCACCCTACTTTTAAACTTCATTGCCAGTCGAATGGCGATCACCGCAAAGGAGCTGCCTAAAAACCGGCTTGCAGCAGCAGAGCAGCAGCAGCCCTATCGAGACCAGAGTTAAGCAAGTGGCCCACTGGAACAAGGAGAGCAGCCGACAACCAAATCGAAATCAATTCGAAATCGAACTCGAACTCGAAGTAATGCCAAAATTGTGTCTCGGAAATCTTCGCATTGAGATCACAACTGTTTCGTTTGTCGGGTGCACCACACTGTTAACCTCTTGGCCATCCTTGGCCCATGCGATTGTGTGATATAACGTAAGCCCCCCGCATAATGAGCCCAAGTCAATTACAAAACCAGCCAGAGTAAGAAAAAAACAAAAAAAAAAACTACACATGGCTTCGACCTGCGCCTATAAGGAAACCTGTTGAAGCCCCGTTTCTGCTTCTTCTTCGTCTTCTTCGACGCAGTCTGTGGGAGAAAGTGTCGCTGCATAGGGCTTCCTTTGCTGCCAGGCGCCAGGCTTCGACCAATAAAAATCCCGGAGCAGGCTGACAATTCTCCACTCTCCACACCACACTCTCCACTCCGATCGTCACGATTTGCTTGCACTTTGTCACGTCTCATTTAACAAAACAATCAAAAAAAAAAAACGAGTAAAAATTATGGGGCGACACTGAAGAGGGGCCGAGCCGAGCCGAGCCGAACCGAACCGAACCGAGCCTGACCCTCACAGCAACAACAACAACGGCAAACAATAGCCAAAGGGTGGGTTTCGATCGCACATATTCAATATGGCGTAGCGTGGGATGGCAACAAGAACATGGCAACGGGAGGGGGAGAGGGTAAAGGGAACCGAGTTTCGGGGAACGGTAACGCATGCGCAATTTGCCGACTAGAAAAATAAAAAAAACAAAGTTGGAATCGGGGGCGTGGGTGGGCCGTCCATCTATTCATGTCTGTCTCTCTCTGTCTCTGCCTATCCGACTATTGTTGTTGTTGTTGGCTTCAATTCCCGCCACATGTTTTTGCGGTTGGGTTGTGCTCGCTTGTGAGTCACAGCTTTCTGGGCTTTGGGTGTTTTTTTTTTAGGTTTCTTATATATTTTTCTTGTTGTTGTTGTTTCAGCGGGTAACTTTGCTGTCAGTTCAAACTGGAATTTGAGCAACAGGAAATGGTCAGCATTTGGGATGCGCTCGAAATTAAGTTACTTGATTTATACTTTTTTTTCTGTGGCAAACACAAATATGCTTAATAATAATAATAATGTTGGTATCTTTGTTATAATTTATTTGATTAAATGTAGAGTTTACCGGCCATGATTTAATGGTTAATATCAATTGTTTATTTGTAGATTAATTAAATTTTTTCGTTATAATTAGGAGCATATTAAGGCTAAGTCTTGAATAAGATAAGACAAGGCAACTACTGAGAACAGCTTGTCTAAGTGTGAGCGAGAGAGAAAGAGAGTGAGGAAGAGAGAGAAATAGAGCGACATGGAGAAAAGCTGGTAAGTAAACTTCAGTCAGCGTCGTCATCTCGTTTGCAGCCAAGCAGCTGCTGAATTGAGCAATTTGAAATATAATCACCTTATAATAATAGTTAAATTGTGTTAATTAAATGCAAAGTTAATTATTTAAAAATATTATAGATATTTTTAAGAGCGTTTGCTAAAAACGGAAGCAAAGCTTAATTTGATCTACATTTTTCTTTTGTTGCTTTAGGCAGCCTTTAAATAACTATAAAATAATATTGAGTGCTGCTAAAAGGATTTTTATATTTTTTCTGTTGTTTTTAAAGCAAAATTTTAACGATTTCAAAGTTAATAAATTCAAATAAGAGGAAGAGTTTTCTTCTATTATTTTGCGGGGGTGTGAAAGAAATTGATTTGCTGGAAGAGAGGATTTGCATAGAGGCTTCCTGATGTAGATAGGTGCATTTTGTATCCTCTCTTGAATTCCTATTTATTTATAAATTATATTCATTTGTATTTGATTCTTATATGAATTGACGGATGCGATAGACTTGTTAGATACAAGCTTACATTGCATGCAATCCTTTTGCCTTCTCTCAGACTTATTATACTCAAGGAGGAATGCAAATGAATAACAATTTACATACAGCATAGGTATTTCGAAATATTTGTTATAGAATATTAAACAAGAGGCGACTGCAAACATTTCCTTAAGCCTTTTTGATTACTTGGCAATAATTGAGAATCTATGAAAGCATTATAAATGCCACTTGAAGCCACCAATTTTCATGTTTTACTCACTCCAATTATTTTGATGTATATCGGAATATAAATATATTTACATATGTATCTGCTTGTATATTTATAATCCCAATGGTTGAAGCTTTGCATTTTATATAAGATATAAATCATGTATGCTATAGATGTATATACATTTATAGAAATAACACCACACAGACCCCAACCCCCAATAAAAATATTTATTTGCATTGCCTAGCAACAACAACAATAAAAACAACTCACTGAAAAAATATTAGTTTTGCCAAAATGCCAGAGCATAAATAACAAAATACAAATTATATAATAAACACACGCACACATACACAAAAGCACACACACACATAAATTCAGCTGCATTCCCATATGCCGCATATGTTGCATAAAAAGCAAAAACAAAAGCACAAAACCATATGCAATAAACGCCCCACAACGCCCCCAAAAAGTGAAAGAGAGAGAGAGAGAGATAAAGAGCGAGAAAGAGATAGAGCATTGCAATTGCATTTTTGAGAGAAATAGCAAATTAAAACTATGTAGCACTAAAATAAGAGAGAGAGAGAGAGAGAGATAGAGAAAGAGTGAGAGAGCGGGCAGCAAAAGTACAAAGCTAACTCTCTCTCCCTCTGTCTCGCCCTCTCTCTCGCTCTCTCCCGCTCTCGCTCTCTCGCGCTGTATGTTGTCAGAAACTGCAACAATTCCTTTGCAGTTTTTGATGCTCGCATCGAGTAGAACAAAAATTGTTATAGACACAAAATTTATGATATGCGCCGGTGGTAGGAAAAACAACCACCCAACCAAAACTGCCTTTCTGCGTTCGTTCGTTGGGTTTTCGTAGTTTTCCAAAATGCCAAAGCTTTAATTTTCAATGTGTGCGTGCGGGAGAGTGAGTGTGTGTCTATGTGTGTGTGTGTGTGTGTGTGTTGGTTTGAGTGTGTGCATTGTTTTGGGGGTTGGTTATTTTTGCTGCATAAGGCGCCTGCTCCAATACTCCAAACCAAACCAATACCAATACACACACCTATCTATGTGTGTGTGTGGGACAACAACATGGCAAATGTTTCCATGTGTTGCAAAGTATTGATGATGGAAAAATAGAAGTTGGCGCTTTTTAGTTGTGGGGGTTGTTTGGATGCCAACAACAATAGTTGCTCTTGCTGTTGTTGTTGGGTTGGTGGGGTGTTTTCTCTGGAAAAAGTGCATACCGAAAAATATACGCACACAGACAGGGCCCCATATACACACTCACACTCACTCACACACACAAACACTCGCACACAAACGCAGTGCGGAAAAATCAATAAATCATTTCTTAGAAAACTTTATAATTGCCCTCGTGCGGGGATTTTAAATTTTTTGCGTAATTAAATAAAGTAAATTTCTTTCTTATATTTATGCAATATGTTTTATAATAATTTAGCCTGCAACACTCTTGCAACTCGCATGTAACGGTATTTTCGTTTGCAACTTGAGGAATTGTTAAAAAATAAAAACTATTGCCTACTTTAAGGGCGCAGCAACTTACCAACATGTTTGTAACGATTTTCGCGGCCAGCTCAAAAGTATGCAACACAATTTGATTGCCAGCTCACACAGCAGCAAGCCTCTGGAATCCTTATTTTTTCGCACTGCCTTGGCTTGGACTCGTTTATTTTTCTAGTTGTTCTTTAACACTGCACTTTAAACTTTAAACATATTTTTCTTTATTCTTGCCTCCGTTTTAGATTATTAGGCGAACGCTCGTCGACGCTTATCGCACAATGGGGCCTTTTTACAACTAACCTCATCAACACTCACACACTGAATGAACATTTGCAACTGAATGAATCGGGAGCAGCCGCCATATATATATATATATATATAAATATATATATATGTATATGTATAACATGTAAAACGAGCGACTTTTGCGTGTGGCAGCCCTGGCCAACTGTCGTCGGCTGTTGGTGCTGGGTGGGCAGATGGTAGGGAGGCGGGCGGCGCACCCCGCCCCTTTTTTGGCTGCACGCACACAGTCGTCAATTAAACCGTTATTTGAATTTTGTAATCTGTGAGTCTGTGGCTTTGTGTGCGTTTCTGTTTTTGTTTCTGGCGGCTGCAGCGTTATTGCTGTTGTTGCCGCACCGATTGCCAATCGCGCAATAATTGCGCTCAGCGTTGTGCAATTGTTCAAAAAGCTTCCTGTTTATTACGCATCTTGTTGTTGTTGTTGTTACTCCTGCTGTTGTTGTTCTCGTTGTTGTTGCCATTTCACAGAAAAAGCGCGCGCATTCCAGAACTCTCTCTCTCTCTCCCACACGCAAAACAACTAAGAGCATGTTTCTCTCCCTATCGCTCTCTCTCTCTCCCCCACACTCATTTGTCTGCTGCTCTTTGGCTGGCGCTCACACCATGGACGCCATGTTTATTTACAAAAAGTTTACCGTTATTTGTGCGGTAAGCTTTTGAGAGCATTTGGGTCTTTATGAAACGCTTGTAACTAAATATTTATAATAATTATGTTTGTTAAATGAATTCGTCAAATGAATTTCATTTGTAATTCTGAATCAGTTCGAATAGACGAATAAAGCAAATAATTAAAGAGATGCTCTTTATTTTTATTGAGATGTTTATTATTTGTTTTCATCTTTAAAATATCCATCACAATAAAAGCGCGCAATTGTATTCTAAATTTGAACAAACATTTAATACAAGTCTGGCAGCCCTGTCCAAACGTTGTGCGGCGCTGCCACCATGTTAGCCGTGACAGCAACCGCTAGAGTGTCTTTCTAAGGCAGCCAGCTATGAAACTCAATTGTGCATTTTTATCGTTAATAAAAATTGTTTATTTTATACTTATGAGAATAAACTAAAAAATATGCAACAAGTAAATTGAAAACTTACTGCGAATTTTCATTAAAAGACTTTGCTTATTAATCCGAATAATGTGAATATGGAAATAATCTGAAGAACAAGCCATGAATAATAGCTTATAAATGAAAATCTTTTCAGTTTTGAGTCATTCGTATATATCGTATATATATTATTTGTAAGTATCTTGGTCATAACGTACCTATTATAAATGGTTTGCTTTCTGCTAACTTCAAAAAATAAAAACTTCTGATATACTTTTTACACGGTATCTGCTCGCCGAGCTTACTCGAATACAACATTTTTTTCCAATTTTTTTTTGTTTTAGTAGAGCTATAAAGTTTTAATCAAATTGCAAATGTCACCATCTATATATGTGCATGTACATACAGATATAAATGTGTGTTTATGTGTGTAGCCGCACTCCAAAAGGACCCCAACTGTTTTACTCCCAACCCCTCAGCCCCTCATCGCCTCATCAAGCAACAATTGTCGCCCCACTACTAACCTAATTTTTGTTGTTCCCTGTTTTTGGGTTTTGTTTTTTAATTTATAATTTTTGAAGTATTTTCTGCATCGTCAACTGTCTCAAAAAGTTTTTAATCATCGTCAACAGGCGGAAAAATTGTGATTTCATTTTTAGCTCTCTTTGTTATTGTTATTGTTTTGGTATTTGTGGCACTTGAGATTTTCACGTATAATCGGGCGGCAGGCAGTTTAATTTGATGTTGTTGGCCCCAATTTTTGTTTTGCGAGTGTTGCACGCAAACATTTTCCAAAGCCAGCGAATTCAATGCAATTAAAAACAATTCATAATACACAACTTTTGTTGTTGTTGTTGTTGTTGTTGTTGTCGTTCGCTTTTCCATATGCAGCTCCATTTTCCACATTTTCCACATTTGCAACATTCTCCGCAGCGCCGTGTAATTTGTCTCCCACTTCGAATGGAGTGGCGCCTCCCAGCTCTAGTGGCAAGTGTAACACTTTTGCTTGTGTTTCATTCTTTTATTTTTGCTGTCTTTTTCTTTTTGTGTACAAAAATAAATTTTGTAATATAACATTTTACGGGCAACAGGCTTTTGGCTTTATGCATTTAATTAAAAGCAGTCGCCCAAAGCCAAAGCCAAAGCCCAAATGAAAATGCAATGAATTCGAAACAAAATAAATAAGCAGGCGACGGAGACAAACGAGTTGGCTAAAATATGCAAACAAGAAACGGAAAAACTTATTTAGATGCCGCAGCCCAACTAAACACAAAACACAAAAAAAAATCAAAAACAACAAGTTAGAATATTCTAGTGCTTGCCACACGACGGGGAGATACCCCAAAATTGGAATTGTAATAAAGGATTGTAGATGATTTGTATAGATGATTTGAAAGATAGATATATAGATAAAGAGGTGGACAGACAGATTGGAAGTTATTAGATATATCAAATATTAGGTGGATAGATAGCATATTGCATATAGAAAGATAGATAGTGGATAAAAGATAGATAGATAGATACATGTATAATATATATTAGAAAGCAGATAGATAAAAATACAAATAGATAAATATACAGATAGATAATAGTTAAGTAGGTATTTAGATAGATTATTAGGTTGGGGGTGTGTGCACTGCGACCTGATATCTATCATATATTGTGCCCCTATTTAGATAGATAGGTAGATAGATTGAAAGATATAAGAAATTATATATATGATAGATAGTCGAAAGCATATAGCAAATAGAAGATACCGAGATAGACACTAGATAGATATATAAATTTTGTAAATATAATAATAACAGATATATTAAATGTGTGCAGATTATAAAAAATTTTTCTGTCTATTTCATATCTGTCCTTGATCGATCTATGATTTGCTCCTCTCTGTTACATACGTAGGCACCAATTCATCAGACCCGTTCTGCACATTTTGAAAGGGTGCAGGGTATACAAAGAAGAGCAACAGCTAACAAATGACAACAACAGCGAACAGTGACTACAACGGGGCCAGAGACAAAATGTTGCCCCGGCTGCTTATGAAAATGGCGTCACAAACGGAAAAACTCTTCCACACACAAACACACAGCTGCAACGTGAGCTCCCACGCGTGCTTAGTGCTGCCCCAAAACGCTGCACAATGGGCGGTCAGCACCAACAAAAAAGAAAAAGACATTGCAACAAACCAAAGCGCCACGAAATTTAACAGTGAAAATATACATTTTTAAAAGTAATCCCTCAACAAAAAGCGTGCAACTCTCAAATCAAATTCACTTGGTATATTTAAAATGTTGTAAATCTTTTTTACCTGCTTTTAAATAAATAAAATCAATGTAAATAATAAATGTGGCATGCGTCCAAAAATAGTATTGAAAATTGCATTTTTGGGGAATGCAACAAGATTTTTGTGTAATTGCACGGCACAATAAACAAAATAGAGAAAAGTGTTTATGAAAATGAAAATAAATTTGGAGTACAGTGAGTGACAAAAGTGTGCCAACAATTTAAATCCTCTTTGCTCTTGCCTCTTGCCTCAGGCTCGAAAAGTATTAAAATTTGTGTTCTGGACATTTGGCAAACTTCAATTAATGTTTTGCTGGCAGTTTGAATTGTTGAGCAGTTTATCAAAAACAGTTGCTAAGCCTGGCTTAAAGCAGTCAGAGCTTTCAACTGCTTTTAAGTCAAACTTTAAAAATCGTGAATTATATTTAAAAGGAGTTGGAGTTGTTGGGCAGCTTATCAGAAATAAAGCTTTCGGAGTTTTACAATTTTTGCAATATATGCAAACGTTGCCATTGTACTGCAAATCGACCTGCTGTTGCATGTGGCAAAAGACTTTGGCCGCAAACAGCACACCCCAGCCATCCCAAAAAAAAGGCCCGATTTGATTGTTGTGTTACCAATGGAAAACATTAAACAAAAAAAAAAAAAAATAGAAGAAAACAAAATTCTCTCACCATTGTTGAGTGCGTGGGAAGCGTTTCAATATTTTGTTTGTTTGAACATTTTTTTTTTTTTTTTTTTGCCGCTGCTTTTGTGTGCAGCGCATAAATTTTTGCCCATACCCAACCCCCTTACAACTCCACCCCCCCACACACCGCCGGCAGAGTCGGGAAGCGGGAATCAGAGGCACAAGTAGCTGAATCACAGTTTAGTCCGCAAGTAGTCTAAAGCCAGTTGCCACTTGCCACTTGCGAGTAGCTGCCTCTAGTTTTCAGTTCTTTTCCATTGCTTGCTTTGTTTTTCTTTTTGCCTTTTTCCTTTGTCTTTTATCTTTATTATTTTTTGTTTGTTTGTGTTTTTTTTTCTTTTTGGCCAATTGCAGCGCAAGAAGTTATTAATACATAATTCATGTTTAATTGTCTGATGGTTTTTAATTATTCGTCGCAAAGTTGGCAACACTTGGGAATTGCGGCCAATGGTGCGAGAGGTGGGGCTTCGTGCGGAGGGGGGACTTAAGAGGTTAATTGGTATAATTTTGGGAAAGGGCTGTCAAAGTTGATGGGGAACTTTCGCTGATTGAGTTGCATTTAGTTTGTACGATCGATTCGCATTGACAGACATTTCAATTAACTGGTAATTGTAATTGGTATTGGGTGGTTGGGTGGTTGGGTGGGTGGTTGGATGGCTGATTGGTTGCGGTGCGGCGCCACAGCATTTTGCCGCAGACTTCCCAGTTGTCAGTTGCAAACATTGCCTGCGGGCTGAACCGAGTTTCGTTGAGCTGTTGACGAGTCGAATGTGGCACGCTTAAAATGCATACAATATGCATGGTGGAGTGTGTAGGGTAGCGGTTGCAGGTTTGGTGGTTGCAGCTTAAAGTTTAGAGTTAGTGAGTTGCAAAGCGACATGAGCTCCTTAACGAGGGTAGTTTGTAAAATTGTCCCATAATTAGACACCTGTTGCTTTTAATTCAACAGTTTTCACACAAATTTTGGGGTGGATTCATTAAATATTTTTTCATGGATGTGGTGGTCTTTTTGCTTACTCTAAAATCGTGGAAACGTATCGGAAGTCATTCACAATTAGTTTGAAACCAATCTAAAAATATATATAAACATATATATAAACATATAAAAACATAATACTTAAAACTCCGAACTCAGGTTTAAATTTTATGTACAAAATGTCAAACGTTAGCCAAATTTAAGCAATCTTGGCATCTGTTGTTAAACACAAATATCTTTATTAAAGTACAAGAAATAGGCAAATATGCTAAAAGAGCAATATTTTATTTATTTTTTTTATATATTTTCAAAGCATTTTTGATCAATTTTATGCGTTAGATATTTTAGTTGAATTGTTAATAAACTTGCCCAAGTCTATTGCAACTTAAATGCAATTATGACTAAATAAAAGCAAAAATGAAACTAAATATTTTTATTAAAGCTTTGAGTTCTTTCCAACAGTTTTACTTATATTTTGAGTGCAGCTGTAAATATACATAAATATTGCTTTATATTTGTTAGACAAGTCAATAGAGGAGAAACAGGAGGAAATCTTAATTTCTCTCGGCAGATGGAGACTCGTTAGCATTTTCCGCTTGCATCGTTTCTAAAAAAGTATTGAAAACTTCTCAGTGAGTTGAGCTGCCCTCGAATAGTAACTTTATTTGACGCGCTGCGGGTTAAAAAAAGTTGCGGGTGGTCACGGCGCACGGAAATCGGAAGCAAATGCAACAGCTGTCTCTCTCCCTCACTCTCTCTCACTGTACCTCTCTTTCACTCTCTTTCTGACACACACTCTTGTGGCTATTTCCCTTTGTTCATAGTTTTTGGATTTATTTAGAAAACTGGGGTTGAGAAGCGGGGGCATGCAACGCGCGGACAACGAGCTCTGCGGGCAGGTTACAAAATTTCAAGTGCAACAACAACAACTAAAACTACAATATTAACAACAATATTGAAGTGCTGTAAATTGTGCTGCGTTTGTAGTGAGAAAGAGTATGTTTTGCCCCCGTTGGCAGCCCTGGCTTCTGTGTGTGTGTACGTGTGTGTGTATGTGTGTGTGTGTGTTTGCCATTGGCATTATTCTATTATTCCGATTCAGAGTTTGATTCGGTGTGTATTACTTCGTGGCTGCTAACTGCGTCAGAAACTCGGTTATTTATTCTACGCTTCGTGGCTGCAATTTTTTAAAACTTTTACTACTTTTTTTTACTTTGTGTGCGTAACGCGTTAGTGTGTGTGTGTGTGTGTGCGCTGCGGGTGATTAATTTGCTGGAATACAAAAAAATTGTGAGCTATTCAAAAATATGGCTGTTTATTTTTTTCCATATATAGTAATAGGTTTGTAATTGGGCTGAGACGCCAACGGCCAACGTGAATGGCAAAAAGTGAGATGGGAAATGAAGGGAGTCAAGCATTTGTTCAAAATACAACCCAAAACTCATTAAGTGATTTCAAAAATACTTTAAAATGCTATAAGATGAAGGCTGTAGTTATTAAACTAATTAAAAATCAACTAAGAGATAAATTTAAATACAAACAATATTTGAAATTAAATTTCATTGTTTCACAGATTGAATAATTAAAAGAAATAATTTAAAAAGTTTTCAATTTATTTTGAAGTTTTTTTTCATATATTTTAATGCTGAACACAGTTTGAATAGAAAAATTGAAATATTTCTTTAATATATAATCACCTAATATTATTATAATTCCCTGCCCAAGTATTTTGATTAATTTTATTATCTGTATATAACTTACAACAATTGGTATTTTGAATCCAGAAACTTTTGTTGCATGACATTTTGCGTACAACAGGTTGTGTGTTTGAGTGCTGTTTGACTGCGACATGTTTGTTGTTGCATAGAAGGTGCATGGCTAAGCAAAGCCAACTCATACTTGCAACTGTTTGTATCTTCTACATTTCTAAAATATTGTTCAAATAAAGTCGTTCTCTATTTAGAAGCTAGAATACTGCACATTATAAGTCTTAGCCGGTTCCTTTTTAATTTTATTTATAAGTACCATTGAAAGTATAAGTGTACTTCGAAGTAGGAAAGAAACAAACATAACAAGTGTTAAGAACTATCCTGTACTTAAACCGAAATCAACAACCAAACAAATTTTACCAAAAACATCGAATGTAACAGGCAACTTCTACGTATAAGCTGTATAAGTGAGTGTAAAACTGTTATATTATACTCATAGAACTGTGAATTAGGTGCCGATAAGGATAATATTTTCCTTTAAGCGAAATATAAGATATACAATATTAGTATTTGCAAATGATAAGTTTTCTAAATCTCTTCCAATTTAAACACCCATTTGTATTTTTATATCAATCTAAACTTACTAACATGTATATAAGTGGAAATATAAGTAAAATATGTGGTAGAAGTCTAAGTTGTGTATAAGACGAAGTAGAAGTGAGACTGAGCTATATAAGCACAGCATATAATATATAAGATTGGCCTATATCCAACTCTACTACGTATACGTACTACACCTTATAATTCGAACTTTCGAATAATTCGAGTAAATGTGTGAATGCTCTTATACACTTGGTATAAGTTAACGTAGTAGAGACACAAACCTGCTATGCAACCAAGTCGACCATAAAACAATCGAACATACAACCTGTTGTGTTGCAGCTGCGAGTTGTGAGTTGAGGTTGCGCTCAAATAAGTCTAAATTAAATAATAAATCATAATAATATAAATATGAATAGAAATGATGAAGTGATATGTGTTGATAAGGAAATTATGAATGTAGCACAGGAATCGAATGAATGTGGAAGCATGCAACTCAATGCAACTGAATGCAATTCAGAGTTCTCTCTCTTTCGCGCTCTCACTCTCTCTCTCTGTTTCTATCTCTTTCTAGCAGACAGCTAAAGGTGGCTTTGCACGACTTTTGACTTTAGTCCGTTGGTATTTGTATTTTTTTGTTTTTGTTTTTGTTTTTGTAGCTCTTTTAATATTTATGAAAAAAGGCAAAAGACGAGAGGCGAAAGAGCTGGCGTTGAGAGTGTTGTTGCCGCTGAGCGTCGCGCATTGCACGCCGCATAAATATCCACTAAGTCCCATGCACACACACACACATGGACATAGAAATGTGTGTGTGTGTGTGTGTGTGGTGTTATGTGCCACCCTTAAGTGAAAAGTGAGGAAGACCTGACAACAACAGCAACAACAACTTCAGCTTCTGAATGTGCGTCCCCCTTTGAGCTGCTCTCAGGGCTGTCAAGCGTAAATTCAATAAATATGAATACATATAAGATCATACACACACTCGCACACACACTCACACACACATACACGCGCGCGGCACTTGTTGTTACATTTTTCACTCACTTGGACTAACTTGGCTAACACGCCATACACATAAGAATCCCCCCGACCCCCACTGCTCCCACATAATGACGATGACACTGATGTTGTGAGGCACAAACGGCTCGAGGGTTTGTCTTATTCTTCTTCTTCTTCTAGCTGCTGTTGTTGTTATTGTCATCTTATTTACTTGATATCGAAATCTTTGTTTGTGCTTATTATTTGTAGCTAGTCCTTTTGTGTGCCGCTGCTGCTGCTGCTGCTGCTGCTACTATTGGAATTTTACGATTGACAAAGACCGATTGACTACCGAACCAAATGGAAGAAGTGAGCGACAGACAGACAGTGTGTGAGAGAGAGAGAGAGAGAGTGAGATAGAGTGAGATGTCAAAGTTAACCGAGGTTAGTTCATAAATTGAAGCTGAATCTGAATATAAACTCCATTTAATGAAGTGAATCGAACATTGACAATCAGAACTGGTTGTTTTGATATTGATCATGAATAACAACTGAGTTAGTTTCAGGTTGTGAAATTAGTAATGCCTCTTAATTGAATATATCGATGTAGTTATTAAATTTTTGAGTGAGAATGAAGTGTGTGAAGTGCAGAAGACAGCATCTGTGGCATCATAAGTCATATATGTATATTGTTGATCAGCATCAGCAGCAGAGTCTATCACTCCGCCTGTATTTATTCTTTAATTAAAAGGTTAAATTATTATATTGAAAGTCTTGACACTTAACACTTATTTGAGTGGAGTTGTCTGCACCAGAGCAATACAACTTGATTTAAATAATATTTCATTTATTCAAATCAGTTTTTCTTTTGTAATTATAATTTTAATTCCATTTGTTCTCTAATTAAAAGTTCAGGCACATTTTTACGGAAAACCCTAACAGTTATTTGCATCATTGATTAAATTATTGACTCGATAGTCTTCTACAGAGCTACCCTCGTTTCTGCTGCTGTTGTTGTTGCAATCCTTGACAAAATATGAAATAATTCATTGCACTCGACTCGCACTTCCATCGCAGCATTTACAATCCATTTCATTGTGAATATTGTTGCCCCTCTGAAATGAAAACTGAAAGTGTGCAGCCTGGCAGCCTGGCAGCCGGGCAGACTGGCAATAAAGTCAATGGAGCTATCAAAAATCGTCAACGCAATGAAGCTAAAACTTGCCAAAGTGTCGTGCCACATATGCGAGGGGCTGTGGCACGTATAGAGGCCAGATATGCAGGGGTGGGTTATAAAGCGAAAAGGGGCACCGATCCAAAGAAGCTTATGTGCATGTATTTTAGTATGGATGTTTATGCCGACGACGAACGGTTTGAGTTAATGCAATGGCCAATGGCTTGTCGTCTTCAGCTTCTGGCTAGTAAAAGTGGGCTAGATGTGCCTGCATTGATGGCCCACATTGGCTATGAAATATGTAAGCCATGAGTAACGGATATTACCAGGCAGGCAGGCAGGCTGGCAGGCAGGCATTTCGCGAGGCAACCAGCAGGGTATATGATTAAGCAGCAGACACAAGACTGATAGCTTAAAAGATAGTCGCTCCGTTGAGCAGACGACTTAATATAGCTAATGGCTTTGGCTGCGGCAAGTTTGGCTCATAAGCAAATGAGCAGACAGCTAAAATAAGGGTGAGTTTAAGCAAAACAGAAGAAGAAGAAGGTAAAGGAACACGAGTGGATAGTTCATCTACTTCTTGTTGCTGAAATTGCAAATGGCAACATAATAAAAGTTGACATCATAGGAAAGTATTTCATTTCATTAACCAGCTGCTCACCTACTTGACTCATATTATGATCATAAGAAACTATAAGCAGCTTCTGTATGAATAGTTTAGTTCGATTTTACTTTATTTTTTGTTCGAAAGAAAACTTCGCTTCAAAGTTTTTGCCTTGCAAGCTGAAGACATGGCTTTGGTCTTCTTCATTGAATGCACTTTTGCAAAGAAGATTTGAAAAAAAAAAAATAAAGCAATAAGGGTGTGTCGAGAAAAATTTGGGCAGCAAGTGGGGTGAAATGGCCAAGAGAAAGCCAAAAAGATAGTTGCGAATGGGGGTTGGCAATCTTGGCCAAATTAAGAGAGACATGGGCCAAAAGTGTCATGTAAAACATACCAAGAACAAAAATGAAGCAAAGCCGTTTCTTAAAGCCTATATATATATAATGTTAAGTGTGAATTTAAGGTAATTCAAGTTGCCAAGAGGAAAGCAAAATGTTTTAGCCCGGGTTAACCGTCGTCCTCCAAAGGATTCGCCAACTTGCCGAGGCCAAGAAGCCAGCGGAAACTTGCCAACACCACGAACTGTTAGAACAAGAACAACAGAAAGGAAAGGCTAGAAACTGCTGCAAAAGTTTTAAATGTGGTGGTGGAAATGAAAGAGTTGGCCAGAATCAATTGGCCCCAGCTTGAGGTTGGCCTTTTAAAGATTTGCATCATCCGAAAGTGAATTAGTATATAGTGTTTATTAAATAATAGTTGCTCAAAGTGCGAAACTAGACGACCGAGCTTAAGTTGGATTAACAATTTTGTTGAAATGATTTATGTATCTTGAAATATATTATTTCTATTAAATATGCTAATATTTCAGTCGCTTCAAGGCAGCATTCACTTAAAACATACTCGTTGGCTTAAATGAAATTAAACTGTTGAAAATTCCAGGAAATATATTGAACAAATATTTAATGTGTACGCTGGAATTAATTTAATACATTTAAATATTGTGAAAGTTCGTTGAAAATTCTATGGATTTCGCAACTTTACTTTTTATGTAGACCCAATAAAAAGCAAAGAGCCAAGGGATTAGGCTGTTCAATCTGCCCAAAGTAGCTTGTCATACTTATCATACATATATGTATATATATATATATAATCTAACTGAACGAGTATATACATAGTAACAAATATTCTTGAACTTAAAAATATGAGCTAACAATCTTATCCATAACAAGGCCTCGAAACATTGTTATCATTTCAACCCTTTTGCTGCACTTGTCACACACTCTTTTATTTCATCATTTATTTTGAACTGTCGGCAACATTGAAGAACATAAGCAAATAACAAAATTGTTGTACTTTAGCCCTTTGGGGGTAACGTTCTCATCATTTTGCCCTTAACAAAAACATATATCCGACCAAGCATTTACATTGGCAACAGCCAATTATTGAGCCACTTCAGCCTCCACATACGTAGAGAGAGGAAGAGAGAGAGAGAGCCGGTGCCGGATCCGGCGAACCCTTCAGGTGGACGTGGATCAGCCGTCGACCCCAAAAACGGAGTCTGTATGCGACAACTACGCATTAGGAACTACCAGGCCCACATTCCCCATCCACAAGGCCATAAACAACTCTTACCTTTGGCCACTAAGCCAGCAACTAAGCCAAGTTGACGAGCAAATTTTCAGGGTTACTCGCATTCTATTTCATTTTTTTCTGTTGCCTCGTTGGTATTTGGGTTGGTTCAGACATGGGGGGAGGGGGTCAATGTGGCTGACATGAACTTGAAGGGTCGGAGGAGTTAACTGAAAGCGGCGGCAGACGCATGTCAAACCCAAATGCCAAGTTTTTCCGGGAAGGAAAAAGTGGAAGCTGCGAATGGTTCTTTTAAATGGTACGACAATTTTTTTGTTACCAAAATAGAAATCTGCAAATCTGATAAGCATAGTAAACAATTGCACAAGGGTTGCAAAGAAAAATGGAAGGAAAAGCATCAGAATATATATATATATATATATATATATATATATATAGAGTCAAAGAATGTGGCTGGTAAGTAAGTAAGTAAAACTGCAGGACACGGAAGTTGTCAGTTGTTGTTGCCTTTGTCTGCTTGTTGGGGCTGCCGCATTTTGTGGGGTTGTGCAACAAAGCAATATGACAAGACAGCACAGACCCGAACAGAAACTTAAGAAAAAACCAAAAAATATAGTTGAATTTAATGCGCCTGGTTCTATTGCCATTTACAGGAGGTCATTACTTTTATATTTTTTTTTTTCAACATATAAATATATATTTGAGGTTGAGTTGGGTTTTTGCTAATTTATGGCACGCGCCCCTTTCTAAGCCGATGTGTTCCATAAAAGAAAAGTAAAGTAAATATTTTATTACACACATTTATGACGCACTTTGGCGCAGCGCTGGCGCAAAACTTTTGGGACACAAAAATGCCAAGTGGAACTATTAAAGCTGTAAAAAAAGTTTACCAAACAGACTCACACACATGAAAACTAGACAAGCCACGAGCACATTGCGTTAGACAGAGAGATAGTCAGTGTGATAGAGAGTGAGTGTGAGAGAGACGGGTAAAGAGAGAGGCACACAAACATGCGGCTGGCGTTGTCAGCAGTCGCGTTCTCGTCGTCATTTTGACCGGAAATGCGCAGTTTTTAGTGAAGTGCATGCCATTTTGAATTGCCAACACACACACACACACACACATGGTCACACAAAAGCAAATAAACACACACACACACACACGTACACACACATTTATGCGCGTTTGTCAACACAGTTCGCGCGCGAACTTTGGCTAAAAACAAAAACGAGTGGGCAGCTCCCCCTCTCAAAAAGACCGAGTCATCTATGCGTGCATCCCCCCGTTCCCCCTTTCCAGCACCTCCCAATCCCTATCGGCATCAGCAAATGCTTGTTCACTGCATACTACACTCAGTTGGTCAATATGGCGGTTCTTTCATATCTTCTTGTTTTTTTTTGTGAGCTTGAACGCCTACGTTGTTGTTTCTGGCGTTGTGCGCGTGACAATTGCGCATAAAACTGATCTTTATAAATGCAAATAGTGCAATATTAATATTTAAGTTTATGATTTCATAAAATACAACAATAAAACAATAAATGTTAGCTTACCGTCAACTTTAAAGCCATGAATCCAGCATATTGTAGTTTATGTTATTCATATGTGTGCATAAAACTTTCTCAATGTGTTCAACATCATTTTTTGAGCCCCATAAATAGTTGCACATGTATTTTTTCATTACATTTTATCTGAAAATATTGTTATGGTTTCAGCTGCAAATATGAAATATTTTTAATATTATGGAATTTAATCAGTAACTTTATTCAAAAGTTTACTTTTAAAATTTTGTTTATAAAAAGTTCGTACTAGTTTTTTTGCACATTAATTAAGTAATTAAAAAATAACAACTATACACATTTTTTATTATTTTTGTATAAGGTATTAATATAAAAATTATATTTATTTTAATAAAAATGCATAAAATGTTTATATATATAGCATTTCTGTTACGCCTTACAATAAGCCGATTTGTGTCGTGTCACTAACACATCTCTGGCTGTGTTGGTCAGTGAACCTTTTGGCCATATGTGCAAAGTGTAAACAGTAAAGTGAAAAGTGGAAAACTGTGCGACTGCTGTCGCCACTAACTGTCGCTGTCTTCTCTCGTTTGTTGCTGCTGTTGCTGCTGCTGCTGCTGCCGCTGATGCATGCCTCTGTTGTTGGTTGCAATGCTTATATCGACATTTCCGTTTAGGATCCATTTTGTTGGTTAGCCGTTAGTTGTTGGCTATTTTTTGTTTTTTTTTTTCATGACACACTCTGAACTCAGCGCGTGTTTATTGCATTGTGACCCAGGGATAATTTTCAACAGTGTGGCTCGTTTCACTTTGCTCTATATTTTATTTTCATTAGTTTTTCTTTCTCCATTTGGGAACGGCTGCAAATCTTCTGCTGGTTGCAACAATTGTTTTTGTTGCGAACCCAGGAAGAAAAACTATCCCAGTTAAAACAGCTGTTTTTGTTGTTGCTGTTGCGGTTGTTGGCAATGTCTGCTCTGTGAAACCATATTAATAACACCGAATAATAGAATACGAGTAGAGTGCAAAATTAAATTAAGCAAGCGCAAAATTATTCAACGTAAAAATAGATTTTATATTTATAATAAGATATTATCGGAGCTTAAGTGAATGACAAAACTATTTTTCAAATAATTTTTCCAAAAATACAGCCAATTCTTTAAGTGGTGTGCGGGAATTTAATTCGGTTGTCAAATTAAAAGTTACGCAAAAAATTGCAGGAGGTAAAAATATGCTTATAAAAAAACATTTGTGTCCAAAATTGTTAACATGTTAAAAAATGTATGAAAACATCATAAAATCGTTTAGAAACCCAACTAAAAAACTCAGATAGCAAACAAACTGCAATAAATCATGCAAAATTTAGAGAACAGATTACTAAATTGATTAGAGAATTTTCCATAGAAGGTGTGCTTTCATTTAAGGTTGACTTAAATACAGTAAAATGTTTTTCTAATCAAATCGTTTTAATCAATTTATAATACTCAATGTGTCCAATTTGTGGAGTGACATGGAATGTAGAAAGAATAATTAAAAATATACGGAAGACCGCGAAATCTCAATTTTAAATCGTTGATTATATAAAATAGCGTTGAAACTGTTCGCTTAGCTACAATGCTTAATCCTCTTATTGTATTTCAGCTAATCAATTTGGATATTTTTCCAACAAGGTGGAAAATCGGAGCTGTAGCTAAAAAAAAAAATAATGAAAAAAGAGCGCAAAATTGTACTTAGCGAAATTCTCAGTGGCAAGCGGAAAAATCAACAGAAGCTAGCGATGGCCAGACTGAAGTCAACGCCAACGGATTTGAAGCTTCCAGTTATTTATGGAGGAGGCTTGTGGGAGGGGGAAGAGATGTTGGATGGTGCTGTGGCAGCTGTGGTAGCTGAGCAAAGCGGAGCGTCGTTTGGCAGCTTATTAAAAACTACTTGTTAAGTTTGTTGTTTTCGCTATATTTCTTCCGTTTTTTTTTTGTGCGAATTTGTTTGTTTGTTTGCTTGTTTGGGCAAAATTGGCGGTAGAAAATAGAAAACGCATAAAGCCCTCGACGAGGGGAGGGAACGGGGAGCGAAAAGAGGGAGTTGTGGGTGGCTGGCAGTTTCAGTGGCTCTGCACAATATTGAAGCATAATTGTTACAAAAGCTGTTTTCGTTTTGATTTTGTTGTTCTTTTTTTTTATTGTTTTTTATTGTTTGTGTTTTGCTGTTGTTGATAATATGGCAGAACGAAAAGTTTATTGCGGTTGTTATTTCTGTGCTGTGTATTTAAACGTGAATTGGGAGTTTAGCGGGAGGAGGCAGGTCACTGATCCGATACGAGTATGTTGCAACTTTTGATTAACTTTTAATTGAACACAAATGAGGAGCGAATCGGTTGCGCAATCAGCCACAATTTAAAAGCAAGCTACACATAATTAGAAATACTGTGATACAACACAATTATCCATGCAGTAGAGGATAAGCAATTGAAATTAATTTTTACTTGTGAAAATTTTAATTTTAGCTGATGCAGAGAATGAGTTTATAAAAATGCATAAATTAATTTAAGCATCAAACAAAACTTTTCCACTTCTGCTGGTAAAATTATTCTCAAACCCTGTACTTACACTCTCTTATGTCATTGTGCAGAGATGGGAGCTTCGTCTTTCCTAAGTTTCGAATAAACGTACAACTCTCTGCATAATATTTGCTCAATCATTTGTGTGTCTCCATGGTCCCAGTTCATACTACAAAATAATAATGTGACACACAGCCTCTGGATGGGTATTAGGTTGCTCTTTCCCAAGGGTATTAGCTGGAAGGGGTGGAGGGGGGCGAACCCGAAAAACGTACGACTGCAACACAATAATCATGGTAATTAACATGCAAACGAAATTATGAACGAGAGCAAAAGGTAAACAGTCAACGAGAAGATTGAATGAAAAATCATTGTGGAAAACCCGCAAAGCGTCAAAGAGCCCATGTTTAAATAAACAGGGCACACACAGACAGACACACACAACAACGTGTCATCAAAATGGGACGCCTTCGATATCTGAGAACCAAAAAGACGAGACGTGATGCGACAGATGCGAACCGATGCAAAGCGCTGTGGTGCGATGTGATGCGGTCTCATTGGCATTGTCATCTCTCTGACATGGTGGGGGCAATGATTGGCAAAGAGTCAAAGTCCCGACTAGGCGACCTTTGTGCCTCTCTCTCTCGGTGTGTGTGTGTGTGGGTGTGTGTGTGTGCCTGTGCCTGTGCCTGTGCCTGTGCCTGTGTGTGAACGCGTTAATTAAGCAAAGTGAGCGAGACACACGTAGCACGATTAGTGGTATGAGGAATGCAACTGTGAGGCATTCAGATGAAATGCACAAACACAAACGCACAGGACAAGGTTAAGAAGCACACACACAAAAGGACGAATCCAAAAGACGAGGGTTGTGTCTGCTACCTGCAGTCAAGTCACCGACTCGGGCAGGTTAAGAAAAAAAATTTGGAATATATGTGTATATGTATATGTATATATAGATATAGATATATATATTTAGAGCGTAGCGTAGATGCATTGAAGCGTAAGGCAGTGATAATCACGGCGTGGCGACGCCTCAACACGTAATGTCCAATGCCACGACACGAACAGAACCTGGAGCAGAAGCAGGACGAGGACCAGGAGCAGACTGGAGTAGACGGGCGGGCAGCTATTGTCATTGCCAGCCAGCGAAATTGCACGATAATCACAGCAACTTGAGCTCTCAAGTGTAGGCAGCCAGCAGAAAAAGTAATGCCAGAGGGGCGTGGCAAGGTGGTGGCGGAGGGGGGCATGCTGTGGCAGCTTTCAGTCTTGTGTCTGTTTATGCGTGGTAAGCCAATTTGGATATGGAAGCGCTAACCAAAAATTCAGAAAGAGCCTGAGGGCGTTGCCATTGTCAAAGTGCATTCAAAGTCATCTAAGGAAGAAGATGGCGACGGCGACGGCGACGGCGACAGCGACGGAGACGGAGACGAAGACGATGAAGATGGGTCGAGACAACAATGTCGACGACAAAGTAATGGCATTCTGCTGTTGTTATTGTTGTTGCTGCTGCTGCTGCTGTCAGACTGTATTGAAAGCGAATTTCTTTACCTTTTAATTGTTTTGCCACTGAACCAGACAGGCCAATCTAGAATTTCATCTTTAAGTCCTAAAATTACAATGTAGCACTGCAATCTCATTTGAATGCTAGAGTGAATATTCTGGACATGTACAAATTTTGTTAAACCAGTGCGGGAACTCTTTGTGATGAAATACTTTTGTATTTTCCTACTTGAAGTTTTATAAAGTGCCACAAAATCGATTCGACAAAAATAAAAATACAAATTTTTGAGCTGATATTGCAATTAATTTGCTGGCTTGCCGAAATACACAGCTTTTCTATGAATGACGTTTATTCTTGAGTGGCACAAAATAAGAAATAATAAAACAGATTTGAGATTTGCAATTTGCAATCCCAAATGCAAAATGCACATTTAAAATGCTTGTTGGAAGTTGAATTTATTGCTCGCTTGAGCAAAAAATTGCAATCAGAGAACTAAGAAGAAAATGACGAAAGCAATGTTGAAATGTCCATTTCGATTTTATTCGATTGTTGCACGCATATATGAATCGATTGAAAGCCATTGCATTTCAAGCTGGGCTACGAAGTCGATAATTATGCAAGCATGGATAAGCTTAAGGACTTTCAATTATAATTGATAAAATATATTTAGCTGGCTTGCGCATTAAATCAACATAGTTGGTTATTGAATCAATTATTAACGTTGTGAATATGAAATATTGTTAAATGTTTGTTTCGTGTGAGCCTAATTGCCCCCCAACATGCCTTCAATCAGACCACCAATGTTGAAAATCAACTTCTATGCCACAAAATCGTGTCCAAGCTGATTTGACCCACATCATCCGCTTAGCGTGCTTGGGACCTACCTCAAAACCAGACCGCATTAAATCCCTGTCCAAAAGCACACGCACACATACGTATGCATACATCAAAAAGGAAAGAGAGAGAGAGAGAGAGAGAGAGAGAGAGAGAAGAGGGGTGGGGTGTGGTTGGAAAACACCACAAATGGTAGGACGCGTATCTATGACAAGTTCAATATTATAATTTGTTTACGAACTTTTGGCTGCATTAAAAATAAACGATAACAAGAAATGCCGCGCCTCGTAAGATAAGGACCAAACAGAAAGGACAATACACACCGAGAACAAGAAAGGAAGAAAAAAGAGAACAAAAATTATATGCGCAAAGCCCGCAAACGAAACTCAATTTTCGTGAAATAAAATCAAATTTAAATAATACAATAGGGGAAACCCTAAACGCCAGCGAAACCAGCAAAGAAACACCAGCAACGAGCCACACAATAACAACAACAGCAACAACAACAACAACAGCAACATCAACAACAACAACAACAACAACAACAGCAACAACAACAAGTCGCAGGCAGCCGTGAGCGCGACAAGAGCAACAAGGACATCATCAAGTATATCGCTGCTTATTTATCTTTATCGCAATTCGTTTCGACCCCTCCACCGCCGCCACCTTCCCCCTCAGCACCCACTCAGCAACCAACAGATTCCACAGCCTTTTCGCTCTTTCGTCTATCGTTTTCATGCTGCGGGGGTCTTTTGATATTGCAGCAGCGCAGATGGGTTGAGGGAAAATTGGATGTTGGCTGGGGTCTATGAGGGGCTCTGTAAGTCAAAGACGACATCAATATTATTGCCATAAGTTTCATATTTGCAGGCTTTAGATGCCGTTTAAAATTTCTCTGAGAACGTCCTCGTCGCCACATCCTGCAGGTCTAAAGTGGCGGGCAGTTTGTTTTTCATTTCACTGCGGCTTCGGATTCGTTTACTTTTGCCTTTGCCTTCGCCCTCGAATTTGCCACGATTTCTCTACAATATATATATATATATATATATATATATATATAGCATAATTTTTTATTGATTTATTTGGCTTACAGTTTTACCACCCAAAAATGTAATGGGAAAAATGTTTGCTGAATTATGTGGCACTGTGGCTGTGTGTGTTTCTATGGGTATGGCTGTATGTGTGTGTGTGTGTGTGTGTTTGTAATGCAGGGAAAATCAAACGTAGACAAGTGAAAATTTGAAACGATTTACGCGCAATTTACGGAAATTGCAGTAGGGCATATCAAATTGATAACGACGCGGGGAGTGGATGCGAATGATGACTGTGGATTCTCTAGAAATATATTACATAGAAAATGAGGAGGAAAAAAAAAGAAAATATTAATGTGGAAAACTAATAGCAAATCGAAGGAATGAATGAATGATAGAATGTACACAAGTTGACAGCGAATGACAGACAGACAGATGGAATGATGTGCAATGAGTTGGGCGAAATTTATGATGAAAAATTCTGAAATAAATGCGAATATTGACATTTGCATGTAATTACTCAGCCTATTTATGAATTGGTAATTGCATAAATTATGAATAAAAGATATAACGCATTGCAGACTCCAAAATTTACATATAATGAATTGCAAAGTGAATATGATGGCTTAAGGCATAATTTGTGATTGGCATCCATCGAATATCTTGGATGACTAATTTCATTTCATGCAATTAAATGCGATAAATGGCTTTGGTGATAAGTTTTAATACTGTAGATCTTCACATCGTCAACATTTCTGAACATTTTCTGTACTGCCTGTCAATTAGTTTGCAGTTACATGTATTGTAAATAGCCAAGGTATCAGCTTTGAGCCATCTATTTTAAGCATTCATTTTTGTTAACCATCTAAAAAACCAACAGGTTACATTCTAATTAACTTTGACAACCCAAAAAATGTTAACCTTTTTTCTTTATAGAGGAAATTAACGCGACCCATCAGAAATGTAGAATTTTCCAAGCTTATCTAAAGTCACCTTAAAAAGGAAACAAAAATGCCATGGAGAATGCTCGACTAAACAATACCCTGTGCTAGATTTTGTGACTTAAACTGATAGTTCGTGTAGTTGTTCGTGACTTCTCAAATCAATTTATATCTCTAGAGAGACCATCTTAGATTACATTGATATCTATTTAAGTGGGTGACACCCCATGGATTTTTTTGTGCGCGGCATATAAAAAGTCAATTAAAAATTCAGCTTGCTGCCGGCTTAGGCAATCTGGTGCTGAGCGTAATTGTATTTATTTTGAACAATTTCGTAATCAAAGTCAGCGGAGCAAACAATCAACATTACTTTGACCAAAATGTACCTAGCTG
This sequence comes from Drosophila kambysellisi, assembly GCA_035042185.1. Lineage (NCBI taxonomy): Eukaryota > Metazoa > Arthropoda > Insecta > Diptera > Drosophilidae > Drosophila > Drosophila kambysellisi. The sequence continues at coordinate 11,090,239 of JAWNLS010001251.1, forward strand.
GAAATAATAAAATACAAGAAGGAAACAACAGCAACAACACAAACAACATCAAAAATACAAATAAAAAGATCGCACGACGGGGAGGGAAAAAATTGCGCCAAATTAATGAAAAGAGCAAATGACAGTGCGAAAAAAATTGGTCGTGAATTTAAAGCGGCGTAAAAAATGTGCGACAGGAAAAACGCGAGATACGAACAACTCTTTGAAATTAAATTTCGAAATAAGTACGAAAGACAGCCAGGCAAACAAAATGCGAGCGGAGCAAACGCAAAAGAAAGTAAGCCCAATGGTGGGCGTGGTTAGGGCAAAGCGTACAAATTCCGGAAAACGCAAATTTATTTCAGCATTTTTTGCTGTGCGCAAAAAAAAAAGAGTAAAATGAAGGAAAAGAAAAAATACTGGTATTAAATAAGTAATAAAGAAATCAAGAGCAGTTAAGTTAAAATATAAAAATCAGTTGGCTGTTGAGCGAAGCTAACAAAGTTGCTACTTGTCAGACGTCAGTTGTCAGTTGTCAGTAAATGTTTATGAGTTAATCAACTTGTAATGACCAAAAGAGACCCGAATGATCCGAGCAGGGGGCAGGCAGTCGGTCGGACACAGTCTTTTCAAGAGTAAGGAAAAAAAAAACAAAAAACCAAATTGTGTACGCAGTGTGCAGGCAAAGAGTGTATTCACAAACTGTTGAAAATAAAACTTAATTAGCTTTCATTTAAAGGCACATCCGAACAAAACCAACTGCAGATAGCAGCACAAAAAGCTGAAAGCCCAAGCTGCAAATGATGAAAAAGCATCAACATCAACCGAAATGAGCGACAAATAAACAAAAGTAAAAGTTTTATCCAACAACAACAACAACAAAAACAACAATAACAGCAACAGAAGCTGTAGCGGAAATGCGCAATGCGCGTTGTTAACACAAAATGAGGCAAAGCCAACGGGCAAAGGCAACGTCTGTGTCCACAAGTCGTGGCTCGACAACTTAGCTATGGGGCACAAATGTCATCTAAAAGTTTTTGGTCTCAGCCATTTATGGAATTTCTAAAATGCCACTCGACAATCTACAACAAGTACACAGCAAATTGCACTCAACTATCTCTAGAGATGGTTAATACACGTCTCATGTGTGAGGCTTAAACTTATTTATTTTTAGTATTTTGGATTCTAGGATCATAAGCATTCGACTTTGCTATAATTTAACAATCTTTTTATTTGCATAAGCTAAAACTTCTTTCACAAACAACAAAAGTTTCAAAAGAGATTATGATTCTTTATTTTCGATGTATGGTTTGTTTTCAGTTTGCTTTAAATTTATAAACCTTGTTTTATTGCACGACGAACAATTTATCCATACTTAAGTGTCCCAGACATATTATAGTCATTATATATAAATTACAATCAGTTAAGCCTTAATAATATTGCAGTCCTTAAAATAAACTGTCGCAATTTCAATAATATCTTATCCGAAAAAACCGCAGACTCCTGGCCCCATTACTGCTGGCATTAAAAAGTAAATTATATTGTAAGCATATGAAGCAATTTGCAGGTAAACATCAGACATAAGCTGACGCCCACAGAGCACAGAGTCTGGAATTGTTAACAGAATGTCGCTTCTATGTGACCAATAAAAATGTTGAGAAATTTGCACAAGCGTCGACAATTTGCTCAGGTACAACATTAAACAGTTAGCATAGTTTGTTGGCAGTTTTACCTGCCCCTTCGGGCGACTGTCTGCCCATTTAAAGGGCTCCAAAAGGTTTTTGACAAAAACACAACAATTACTTTTACGATGCTGCGATGCTGCGGGTGGTTAAATGGGTTAGTCGGTGAATGGGTTGGATTGGGGTTGGTGTGTGGTGGGGTGGTTGTAATGCCCGGTTAAAGGTGGTGCCAAAGTAGTAGAAGCATGGCAAGGGCGCGTGCACACTAATTTCTACAAAAGATAATCAAGAGTGATAATTATTTTTGTTGGGGAGTTGGACGATGGGAGCCACAGCTAACTGCGAGCACCTGCTGTGTGAATTACTTGAGCGACGACAATAAGTTGGCATCCCCTGGCACCCTATTGGTCTCAAACTAACCCCCATCCCTTTCACTTATCAAACCCAACATTGTTGGGGTTTGGCATCGAGAATGTTGTGGCGACTACTGCTACGGCTGCTCCTGCTGCTCCTGCTTCTGTTGATGATGATAACAATTTTGCCATAACGTTGACAACGACCAGCGTTTATATTCAGAGCTGAACGCAAAAACTTTTGTAATTACATACAATTTTTGGGGGTAAATAACTTTGAACTACGGGCATCTTCCCGCTGGCTACTGGCGACTGGTTACCGGTTACTGGCTACTGGGCACCTGACAGTCCGATTCCGTATCTGAGCTCAGCTGACCCCGCAAAATGTTCTCTAAGTGCGCCCGCACATTTGAAGTAATTAAAATTTTGTGTTTATGTTTCGTGGTAGTCAATGGACATGCAAAGCGAAAGAGCGACGGGGGACAACCGCAGTCGCAGCATAGACCATGAAAAATTGTTAAAACAATTCTTGGAAAAACTAAAATTATTGAAACGAGCATTAAATGTTTATAGACGCACACATTTTTCACGCTGTCGCAAGTTCTTAAGAATTATGCGCATTCATATTTGAGTAGGGTATATTACAATGATTATGGAATTTGAATTGCTTCGAGTTATGTTAAATAAAATTAAAATAAGTAGACAGATAGATAAATATATAAATAAATATTAAAATTGGTTTGGAAATATAATAAAATCGTTGACTAGTTATTATGATTTACCCAGATTAAATTATATGAGCATTTACCCCTGTAATCGTTAAGATCTGTAAGTGCATTTCAAATTCGTCTTTGATGACTATTTTATTTTTTCAATCTTATATATGTATATAGTATTTATTAAACACTGTGTACACATTCATCGCATTCAGTGCAGACGTTGTTTATTGCTGCATTCCCCTCGCAGCGGGAAGTGAACCACAGTCGAGAGTTGACTCAGAGTCGGAGTCAGCGTTCGAGTCACTTGTTGTTGCGAAGAGCACGCGAGGCGCGACAATTAAATTAAAAATAATTAAAAATTATGAAAATGGACAAGTCGATGGCAAGTGCGGGGCCATTGACCCCCGCGGCGGCCGCGGCCAGTTCACTGTGTCCTGCCACTTTACATTGACTTCAGACTGTGACTTCGTTGAGCATTTAATGAAAATTTATTCTATGCAATTTGCGACGTAGTCGCCTTGCCAAGTAGTGATAAACCAGTCAAATTGGTAGGGAAGCGAGTGGAGAGCGAGAGAGGGTGGGGGTGTGCCGGGGTGGGGCTGGGGTTGGGGGATTTGGGGGGAGTTAGCGGCGGGTATTGGTCAGCAGCTGCTACACAGAGCACAGCTTACAGAGCGCATCGCTTGTCTCGTGTCAATCCAAATGTCTTTTGCCTTAATTAGAATTGCTGGGACTCCAGAGCGGAAATAATTTAATGCATTGCGAGCTTGTAGAGAGTCACTTGAGAGTGGAAGGGTGAGCTGGGGGAGCAGTCACAATGGTCAGTTCGGCCGCCCTTTGATGCCAAATGTCGCCAGCAAATTGTCGCCCATCCCCTCCTGGCGCACTGGACATCTCGCATGTGGCGTTATGTTTTATGCAATTAAATGGGCGTGTCTTTTAGTTTTGCGGTTTCGTGTATCTCCACGCTGTGGATGATTTCTCCCACTTTTCTCGCTCTCTCTCTCTCTCTCTCTATGTCTCTCTCTTTGTGAAACTGTCTGCCTGTTGATCTTTATCTAATTGTTGTCTGCAACTTCTCCAACGGACTGCTGCCGCCACCCTTTCTCAGTGGACCTTCACCTTTCGAGCTGCGTTTTGATGTGGTACCAATGCCGACTCTATTGGCCCCTTGCGGTAAGCGGCTATAGTTACAAAATGGATTAGCTGGGGTTAGTTGTGACAAGGTGCGGCTTACCGAAGGTTGCATTCTGTCCATTGGATGACTAAGCATCGTACCAACTGTAGTTGTGCAGTTTAATTTGTGGTGGGGCAACAATGCTATAAATAGTTCTTAAGTTCTGCCCCTCTTCAAGGTTCATAGCCATTAAACTAGGTGCCGGAAAAATAATTTTGCATAGTTTGCAATTAAATTTGCTTAAGAAAATTGTATGAGTTTTCCTACTTAAGATTAAATCATGAATTTCAATGAAAATTCATTAGCAAAAATGTATGGCTTATATAAATCGGATTAGTTTTCGCAAAATTGTGACTTTCTGATCTTTAGATAAAGTTCATTTAAAGTCTACAGTCAGTCATTAGACAAATTCTAAGTGCAACTTAATAATTAAATCACTATTAAAATCAAATGTGCAAAATGTAGAAATGCATTTAATGGTAAAATTTCCACTGCTTTGACTGTTCAAATGGGCATTCAAAGTACTTAGTTGTAATTAGAAACTGGAGACAAAGTCATTTGAATAATAAATGACTAACTATTCAGGACCACAATTCGCAACCTAGTCAATGTCAGATGCCTGTTGCTTTGTCACTAATTTGTAGCTAACCTCAACTTTTAAGCAATTTGCAATTTGAAATGCTGTCGAGTTGATAGTTTGTAGTTGCTATTGTTGTTGTTGGTGCAGCTGATGCTTTGGCTCAATACGATTACATTAATTAAGTTTTAATTCATCGCTTATACGGGGCAATTACACTTTGCAACAATAGCAACAGCAACAGTAACAATTCAAAAGTGCTGCCACATGCACATTTCAAATTAAACAAATGCATCGACATTTGAATTATGGTCCCAGACATTTGAACATTTTTAATTTGTGCTGCAATAAGCAGCAGCAGCAGCAGCAACAGCAACAGCAGCAGCAGCAGCAGCAGCAACAGCAACAGCAACACACATAAATCAAACAACTGACTGCTGTCGACATCGGATGCGGAAAGGGTCGACGGGGGGAGGCGTGTCGGTGCACAAAAGCCGGGGTCAGGTGCCAAGACTGTGGCCCGGTTCGAGCCCCTTTGTTTTCGCCAGCAAAGCTTTGGACCTGTAGCAGTACCTCAGCAATTTTGTAACAACCTGTGGCCATGTGCGCCGGAAACATTTGGTCAAGTACCTGCATGTTTAGCAGTCGTGTGTGCACCTGTGTGTGTGTGTGTGTGTGTGTGTGTATGGGTTGGGCGTGGCCATTTTAGTGCATGTCCAAAACTATTCAAGGCACAGAGCAGTCGCCTTGTTATGGTCTGTTATAAATTTGTTAACCGCAACAGCAGCAGCACTGTAATTATATTGGAACCCCTCTATTCCTTTTACTATTTGTTATTGTTATTGTTGTTGTTGGTGTTGTTGGTGTTGTTGTCGTGTTTGTTGTCCTCCAATGTTATTGGCCTGAAGTTTTCATGTCGGTTTCGGTTTGCATGTTGTTTTATTGCATGTTATGGCATTCGCATATCATTTATTTTATTAATATTATTATTATTAATGTTGTTGTTGTTGTTGTTATGGCTGGTGTTGCAATTGTTTAACGCGCTGTTATTTATGTTTGGCATTAATGCGCTTCCAGAGTCCTGTTTGCAATGTGTCCTGTCAGCATGCTGACATGTATTATGGTGGTAAGCTCTCTGTCTATCTGTTGATGCTATTTCTGCATATCCCGACAATCGAATAATTAACCAGCGGCAACAAACAACCCATTTTTTTGTCATGTAATTATTTTAACTGCTTTATGGTGACCAAATGAAACCCAATTACGGTCAGCCGACGCGTCGGTAACTGAAACGACTCAAACTGAACCAAAACCAGAACCATACCGAACCAGAACCTGCAACAGCACCAGCAACAGCACCAGATTCAGAAACCGAACCGCAAACGGCACTCAGGCGAAACATTAAAACCACAATGGATAGCCAGCGGAAATTCGGTGCTCAAATTTGAGAATTTTCAAATGCAATGAAACTCATAATGTTGAGAATTTATAAAATTTGGTATAAATGTAAGTTGTTACTCTCTCTCCCCCATTCTCAAAATTAAAAGTTGAATACTACTGCATTTACAGCCAGTTTATGGAAAAGTCTATTAAAATGTGCTGTCAACTGTTAAAACTGACTGCCTGACATGAGTTCAACTTAATGGGTTTTAGAAAAGAGCAATATTAAAACTATAAAAGGCATAAACTATAAGAGAAAAGTGAGGAACCCATTTAGGTTAGGCTTGTAGGTCAATCAATTTAATTTAATTAGTCACAGACTATGCTAATCGACTTTAAAATTGAATTCATTTCCTTTAAATTTAAACCGAATCAAATAATAGAACCAATCATAAACAGCTACAAAAGTGAAACATTTGGCGGCGGTGAAAAGGAAAAAAGGACAGAGCTTTGGTCGATGTGGAATGATTGCTCTTTTGTTGATAATTGTTTGTTTATTTTCATATTTTTCATGTTTTTCTTCAAAAAATATTGTCAAGGCAACAGCGCTATAGTAAGGGGCAATGGCGAAGGCCACTTGTTGAAAACGCAACCTTAAACGAATAAATTGAATGGAAATAATCGAAAAGTTGCTCCAAAAAGCTTCAAAAAGCAAAGCAAAAAAGAACAAAAAAATAATAAAACGCAGTCGTATTGGGAGTGATGGAATCAAAAGGAGCCAGCATCAAAGACGAATAAATAGAAAAACTTCCAGCAAGCAAAAAGGGCAGAAAATGTGGAAATAAAAACCATTTCGCCTCCACATAGGCAACCAATTGGGCTTAGCCCTGGGGTCTTAACGAATAGATTTGACACTGGAGCATCGAGCCTGAAACCCAAAAGTCAGACTGAGACTAAGTCTGAGACTGAGACTTAGGCAGAGACGAAAACCAGATTGAACCTGATAAGATAGCACCAGGCTTTGGCAGTCAGCAAAGTGATAGCTAAGTGATTTCAAATACATGGTATACCACATCTGCAAATTTTGTTTTATAACTCAAGTTATCTTGTATTTTGTTTGTCTTTTCACAGAATAATAATTTTAACATGAATTTCGAGCGTCAATCACGTTTATTATAGAGTTCAAACTATAACCAAAAAACGCTGGCTCCGGAAAATTTAAATTCCTTCTTGAAGCACTTTTTAGGAGTATAATTTTAAAATGATTTTTCAGCTAAATTGTGTGTTTAAATTATGATTAAAAAGTCCAAGTTCTTGAAAATCGGGTCACTTTTCATAAGTTTATGGCTCTGCAAAGTTTGTTTTCACACAACTTGAAAAAACCTGGACAGTAAATTGCTGGTGACCTACATATGTATATCTCCTATAAATCTCAGGTGTTACATTGATATCAGAGTATTCTGCAGTAGGCTACCTGCAATGTCTGTAAACTCCCTTACTCGTTTTTAAGAAAGTTGCGTTCATTTCGAAGAGAGCTATGATTTTTAAAAGATAAATCTTTAAATCTTTTAATAATGGCCACACTTTACCATAAAGTGTCTGGCTACCTGATTGTTGCCGTTGCTATAGCTGCATTCGTCTCTGTGTTGCAACCTGAACCAGACAAGCAAGCCAACAATAACATCAACATCAACAACTGGCAACTGGAGGCGAGTTATGCACCATGAAGGGGCATAGTCACCAGGCGACTCATCAGCTTGTCTGCCACGCAAAAGACCAAAATTGACAGCAACAGGAGCTGCTTCAGTTGATGTTGTTGTTGTTGTTGTTTCTGTCGTTGTTGTTTATGCCGCTGGGCTGTTTCAAGTGTTCAACTGTCTGGCCTGCCCATGCCCATAACACTTTTTGTGTACGTGCCACATCGCTAAAAATCATGGCCCGCATTTCTTTTTAAATCAACAGTGGCATCAGCATCAGCAGCAACACCAATTCGCATATTTATTTGTTTATTGCATGCAGAACCTGCAGAGTCGTGTTCAGCTGCTGCTGCTGTTGCTCTTGCTACTCAGATGTGCTACACGTGCGACAAGGGTTCCCCACACACTGCACACCGCATCCCCTGACCCTTGGCTCATAATGTATGTGGACCGCTCGCTGATGGTTTTCCTGATTTTTGATGTCGCTGATTTCTGTCCCGGAGTGTGTATTTTTGTGTTTTGTATATGCTCATATGCCATGCTGATTTATTTCAATAGCTATTTAATGTCAAATGTAAAGGGCATTGAGGCAACAAAAATACTGTTGCCTACATATGAGCGTTTCAAATGAAAGCGATGCTGGCAACCTATTGAAATTTGGAAACATTCTGGTTTTGTGGTTTACGTACGCTTCCTTTGATGCACAACAATTGACCATTCAAAGCAACTGATTTCAACATCCAGCCTGGATTTGCAATCGTTAAACTACCTTTTTGTTTGGATATAAGCCGCATTTCGAACACTCATTCTTTATTTATATTAAGTGAATTCACAACTGTTTGCTGTTGTTTTCGTCTTGCCTCGGGCAAAATGATAAATATATAATGACAATTAAAACTACAGAATAAGACAAACACAAGTTGCTTAAAAAATAATGAACTTCTAATTGCCGAAAACCATTTTCATATTTTATAAAGCATTGAATTATTCTCTGCAAATACCCTTTTCATATTTGGATGCGATTCAACAGGGTACATTAAATCCAATCATTGCTCAGAATAATAAGAAGAGTTGGCAGCTCGTTATATTGCTTTTGCTACAGGGTGTCTGATTGTCGATCAATATACAGATTGTTTTCCATCTTGGTTTCATTTATTACTTTGCCTAATTTTCTTTGTTCAATTTTTGTTTGAGAACGTGCAGAATGAATTGGTTTTTGCAAGCAATCAACTTTCAACCCCTGATCAACTGGTTATTATTCAAATTTGAATTTGATACATTTGGCATGGGTTTTGACAATATTTGCACAGAATTTTGAGGATGAGCTGCCCACGTGTGTGAGTGCATTAATGATGGTCATTGCTGGGCATCCGGCCAAACGATTCGCTGCTGCTGTTCAGTGCTCCGATAGAGTCCTATCCCTTTTCGCACAGCCAATTCATTTGGGGTCTGTGGCTGCCTTTGTCAGGCATTGTCTAGACTTTAGTCGAGTGCTTGCGTTGATTTATAATTATTGTGTGCGGCTTTCGAGTGAGTGGTGTGGTTATAACGGGTAGACTGCACGACTGACAGGATTGGCAGGACTAACAGGACAGACATTGAATGCCACACCTAACTGACGACAGCGACGACGCCCCCAAATCTTGTGTCAACGTGCTGCGCTGACTAATAACCAAATTTCATTTCCTCAATTTTTGATTTCCTGCACTATGCGGTCAGGATGCTAGAATTGGGTTGGCTGCTTGGATGTGTTGGATGTGTGTGTTGGATGTACGCGTACAACAGTCAGCAGCATATTTTATTATTTTAACACGAGCAGAAGTCAGCCATAGATGGTAAATGGTATATTTTTGGCACGCACTCGAGCGGCCCAGAGCCGCAGGGTCGTATTGCCAGTGCAAGGGTTAACAGCTGCAGCCACACCCGGCGCCAGGAGTTTGGTTTGAGATTGGTCCTTGCCATTTGTATGAGTTTGTCAAACCAAAATTTCGGGTTTTTATTATTGTAGATGCTGGGCAAATGCTGGGCGAATGCTGGGCGCTATTGTTTGTTGCCAGAAATCATATTCATAAATAAAATTTGCATTTGGCATTTGAGGGGGAAATAAGATGCGCCTCGTCGCATGTGTTGCCAGGACGAGTGGCCATGGCCTGGCATTTGACACTCACACGATTGCCAGTGGCTTGAATCGGGGACGAGCAAGGATAACCGCTGGTCTCCTTCTCAGACTTTCTTTTTGCTTCCCTGGATGTGTGTGTGTGTGTGTGTGTGTGTGTGTGCTAACTGCCCGACATTATGGCACAATGGAATGTCCTTTTTACTTACGTGCTGGGCTAATATATATAAATTTGGTCGCCCGTCTCTGACCTGACCTTTCATAATGCTGTCAATTTGTGCGCTTGCCTGCACAAAATGTACATTCATATATATATATATGTATGTATTCCCAGGAAATGAAACTTTGCAGTAACATAGCCTGCCGATTTTCAAATACGCTTTTTAATTATATACAATTGATTTAGACTTACTTCTTAAGCATTTTAAATTGTTATCAACGGTGCAACCATTTACTATATTTTTCATGAAGTTTCTTAAGAAAGCTCTTAAGTTTATTTGATATTAAGTTTATTTTATATAATTTCACTATATTCATATTATTATTAAGCAAGTTACATTTTGCAATAAAATACTTTTTGATTTTAGCATCAACACATCCCAACAAACTATACCAGAATATTTGACTAACCTTTGATAGTGTATTTAATGGGCGTCGAATGCCATTTTATACATTTCGGGCAACAATAATAGAATAATGAATATTTTATATAAATAATATTAGGTTTTTTTGTGAACGAGAAAACTGAACTGTTTGCTGGACTGAAAAATATAAATTTGAGATTTTATTTCATATAAAAAATAATTGTACTGTTTTGTGTTGGCGAATTCTGAGCAACTTGTAGCCACAGCTTACGGTTGGCTATCAATACCAAACTTAAAATACGAAAAGGACTCTGTCATTGTCTTTTAGGAACATTTAAGCACACTCTGAACACAGACACGCACCCACACACACACACACACACACACACACACATACCCACGCATCATGTTACAATGAATGCATTCATGTGCATGTGCGTCTAAGTTGATACGAAAACTTAAACATTCAACAGCAAACTAAACAAAACTCTGTAAGGAAAACTGTCATAGAAAGATTTCAAGCAAGTACGTAAGTCCCCATGAACCCAAACAGCAAAACTTATTACAAAGCACAGTGGAAATTTCTCAAATTACAATTACAAAATATTCAAATGACGAAATTTCGCTAAAGATGAATTAAAAGATGAAAACATAAAAGTATTTTATTCAATACCTAGCGGAAAATTAATACAACATAAGCAGATAAGTAATAATGGATAATGTATGTTTAGTTATGTTGTTGCCACGGTGCCACATATTCAGTGGCAGAGCGCTGTGGCAGAAACGGAAACGGATAAGAGCGGCAGGAACAACTCGAAGAACATATCAAAAGTTGTAGCGCGACTTTAATTAAACTTCGTTGTGAGAATGCTGAGCAAGAGAAGTACTTTTGGCAGTTCAAGCACACGCACACAGACACACACACACACACACACAGATACTTACACAAGTTCAGATTCAGGGATTGGCAACAGTAAGTAGGAATGCGAGGCAAGTTGGGCAGGACTCCTATAATGCACAATAGGCTGTGTCTGGTGCCGAGTAACAATGGAGTAGTTTGAGTTTCTACGCTACACTTTTGGTTCGAGACGAGGGGCAGAAAGGAACTTGCACACCAGGTGGCAGTGTGCACGGCCTGTTGCCAGCGCTGATGCCACACATCGTCATCGTCATAGTAGTCCTCGTCGTTGTCTGATTTGAAACAAACTGTTGATGGCTTGTGGCAAGCAGCGTGGCAGGCTGTCGTAGCGAGAGCACCTCGTTGTGTATTAGTGTGACACCCAAGACAGTTAAGGATTAACTAGTAAAATACCACAAATTGCTGAAAATGCCGCAAAGTTTGCTGAATGTAGTGCCTCCTGTTGTTGCAAAACCACCACTTGCCACTACCCCCTCTGCTCGATATAACCCCTGGCATGGCATGCTAAACGTTTGCAGTTCTCGCTCAACTCGACTTCGGTCGACTTGGCTCGGATGGCGTTGATGTTGATGGCAGCTAAAGTTCGTCTAGCTGAATATGCCCCGCTTGTATATGTGTATGTTCGGCTCTTTGAGGGTTGCAACAATGTTGCAAGTGCATAAAACAAACACAAATTTTTTTTTGCAACGTGTGCCGTCTTTTTTTTGTATTATTTTTTTATTATACCCTACAGTCATTAAAAATGTATAAAAAAAGGGTTTAGCTGTAAAATGTATTTGTCACACACAGAAGAAAGCATCAGCAATTCCAGGGGGCATACATAACCCCGAATACCTAAAAATGTATTATCTATACAAAGAAAATGTATTTTACATAGCATACATATGCTATATACTAGATATCCCCTAGTTGAGAACACTTGACGAGTCTTATATGAGACTATTGTGTTTTTTTTTTTTTTTTTGTTTTTGTTTTTTTTTGTTATTGTTCATTTCAACGAGTTGCTTGCGGCTAATCTGATTTTTTTTTGCCATTAAAGAAGAGCAGCAGCCAACAGCTGTCCAGTCTTTGTGTTTACTCTAAGCTTTTACTTGTGCTGACAATTTACATATTTTCAACAATGTTGCCATTTTTTTTAGTGTGTTAGTTAATTATGCTTCTATTTAATAAGCTTTAAATGTTATATTAATTAAAAATCATGAAAAAAATAGGTTTTAAAAATAAATTATGTATGCAAGTAAATCGACGCTGTTGAAACTCTTTTATTATGGGCAATAACACGCTAAATAATTCTCAAAACATATTTATTGTTATTTACAAATAGTATGGTCAACTTTGTTTTAAGCCGCTTAGCATTGCATCCATTTCATTTGCTATACTTAATCCTATTATATTACACACTCCGGTGAAGAACATATGGTAATTTAGGTTTTTATTGACAAGCAAAATGCACGAAATATTGCCTGAAACATGAAATCACTTGAAGCTCTGATGGTGCTCCAAAAAGCTTGTGACGTTAGTGAAAACTATTGATTCAGGAATGTTTGTGAAAGCATTCTTGCCGCTGTTCAGCTTAAAGTTATATTATGCAACAGAGGCTGTCAAGTTTGAAAAGCCGCAGCTGCAATGTTGGCATATCTGCAGCACCTCATTGCGTGCTAAATGGTTTCACGCTGCAAAATTATACACACTACACACATTTTAGATGCTAAGGATATATACACACACACACAAACACACACACACACACATACATATATACAAACTTAAGTATATGGGGGATAAGAAGACAAACGATGCGTTACAAAACTTTGCGCTTGGCACATGCCGAGTGCCAGTATTTCATTGGAAGGCAAATATTTACAGAAGAACTAAATCTAGCTTAAGTCGAGCCAAACAGTTCACAACAGAGTTGTTACAGCGATGATCTAGTTCTAAATTGATAAATTAATATAAATATATAGATATCTATATGTGTTTATATATATGTACATTCTATTACATATATAGTTTATTGCGGATTTGCCACAGTTGTGAACTAGTTTAAATTATCTCAATTAAATTAAGCAGACTTGACTTCAATAAATGCTGGGAGTTTATCTGTGACATATTCAGTTCAGTTGAAGTTCTCTTCTCAGTGAACTAGTTCGGTCGCAAGTGTTGCAAATTTGTGGGGGCAGAGCCGCACTTCCCAAAGCAACCATTAAATATGCAACACGTTACGCACTGTGGGTGACCCAAATAGGGCGCACCTTTTTTGCACCATATCTTTGGGTTGTAGTCGGTTTTATTCCGGTCGGCGCCATCTTCCATCCATTTGCATGCAACATTTAACCGGGGCGTTGAGTGTCGGGACTTTGGCAACCGCAACGGCAATTAATTATGCCATTCTCTCGCAAGATTTGTGTTTCTGGGTGTGCTGAGCATGTGAAACTAGCCAAAGTCGTTAAGATTTTATGCTCGGTTTGGATTTTAGTTGTGCTTCGTTTGCCGCCCCCAAGTAGGCAAAAATAACTGTGACTGTGTAACTGTGACTCCAACTCCAAAGCTGACTCGAAAATATCCCCTGTTCATATTCATTCATATACATATAGTTGATTCACCAAAAAAGAAAAAAAAGAAGTAGCAAAATAAACAAACTTCATTTTAATTGTTTTCGAGCTGAGCCACTTGACTTGTACGTTACCCTTTTTTAATAAATAAAATTTGCGAACTCCCTTCCTAGCGACTATGCAACAAAGTCGACTGCAGAGTTTAATGGAGTGCATGCTGGGAGTTTGTTGCAAAATGGCGGCAAAGGATCAACTTGCACCAGAGAACACAAACAACAGCAACAACAACAACACTAAAACGTTGAACGTTGAAGCATGTTTTGCATCCAACGAACTTGAGATGCCCTATTAAACAAAACAAGTCGTTCCTTATCAAATTTAAACAGACATAGCATATAAAATATAAGAAAATACGAATTACTCGTTTGCCTATTAGTAACGTTTTAATTAGGAGCATGCATTAGTATGTTTCCAAGAGGAAATGCTTCTTAATTCAGGACTTATGGTAGGGCATAGAAACAATGTTTGTACGCTGTGACGTTGCACGACATCGTTATTTTACGCTTAGTGTGGCGCGAGCGCATAAATTTTTGAAATTAAAAGCGGCAAAGAAAACATGAACCTAGGCAGGCAAACCAACATCCTTGTTGTTGCCGTTTTTGTCGCGCATTGTTGCTGTTGCTGTTGCTGCACAGGCAGAGGCAGAAGCAGAGGCAGAAGCAGTGGCAGTGGCAGAGCCGGAGCCAGAACCAGACCCACTGACGATGCCAGTCAGCAGAGGCAGTCAGGCCAGCGAAAGCCAGGGCAGGCAGTCAGGCAAACACTCCAAGTCGCGCTTCCGGTTGCCATCGCGTATACTTGATACGGCTGCTGTGGGTGGCGTCATGATGTAGTGCGCCCTAACACCCAACACCCTACGCGCAACATCCAGAGCGCTGCGTTCGTTGCACTCAATTTTGAAGCGTTAAGTTGCACATGAATTTAAATGGGCGCATTTTGCATTGGCACTGCTCCCACTGCTCAGCCATGGGCATAACAATGCTGCCACATTGCCCCGAGCCAGACTCTGACTGGGCTGTGATTCCAATTGGTCAGTTGTGAAAGTGGCACTGGCCACGTTACTGCCATTAATACTTCTGACATGGTATAAGTGACCTAAGCGAGCAGTGGCAAGCGTTGCTTACATCGATCCCAGGCTTTATCAACAAACAAATTCATATTTATGTATATATAAGATATTTACTTTTGTTGCTATATCTGTAGCCTATCATATTAAATTTCTCAAAACTCCTGGAAAATATTTTGAATTTAAATTATTGCACACACTTTATTTTGCACAACGTGTACTTCAAAATGGACTAATTATTCAAATTGAATCTACATATATTTATTTTATGCAACAGTGAAAGTGTGTACAACAAGACACTCCTAAGCACTTAAATAATTTGTCTGTTATTTATGTTGATTCCTGTTGACTTTATTTTTGCTCACACTAATTTAAGCTAATGTATGCCGACATTAGAAGTTAGGCACATAAAAATTCAATTCAACGTTCGGCATAAAATTTTCGCTCATTGTAAATTTAGATCTTGTGTCATTATATAAGTGCCATTAAATTCGTTCAAATTATATACACAAAATGCGTAACTTTCTAGTGAACTGAAGGCCGCTATTAACCGCTATTTTACCATGACAATAAGTATATATGTATTTTGGCGTCGCCAATCATCTTTTGTCTTTATGTCAACATGTTGTACCGCCAAGGAGTCATAAACTTTAATCAGTCACACATAAAATTAACTAAACATAGGTGTTTGATAGGCCAGCACATAATTTAAATGTCGTTCTCAATGACAGTGACAACAATTAAGACCAGTTTATTTAGGCACTTAAAATAAAATTTAAATTCATTTATTATCACAGACAAGCACACACACACACACACACGCACACACACATTGTGTGACATCATTAAAAGTGGAAATGGCTGAAATTGTTTGGAATTTCCCACACTTTTGTTTTTGTGTTGATAAAAGTTTTCTAAACCGAAAATACTTTTACTGGATGCAAAAATTTTATGCATTTTATGCAGAATTTCAGTTAATTGAGAATTATTTATATGCTGCATGGCACATAATTTATTACTGCAGCTTATTAGCTTTTGCGAGCTTCCGACAGGCCGAACGAGTCATTTAAGTGAAATAAAATATATGATAATAAACATTATTGTTGCTCAGTCGGCAACCAAAAAGTGCCAACGTTTGCACTTCTTGCTGTCTGTTAAATATTGAATGGATTTATGGGCTACCCAAAGCGTTCATCCACACACATGCACAGTTACACACAGATACACACACACCCACACACACACACCCATTGGAACACCAACATACGCCCACTAAATCGCAGAGTAACGGCTTGCACTTGAACTAGTCGACTGAACTTTTGTGGCAATTTGATTAAAACAGACTCCAAGCCATCAAGAGCCAGCAGACAACAGGCAGCTTAGTTTTGGCCATTTGTTGACCATTTTTCCAGCGTGTTGTGGTCTTTGTGGCATGAATTGTGGTTGGGGTTGCCAAGCATTGGAATTTTTGGCAGTAGGTCGACTCTACAGTATTAGTCAGAGGTATAACCAAATCTGTGTTATGCAGTCCATTTCGATTGGTTTTAGTAAAGATTTTCCTCATGAAAAAATTTAAGAACAAAAAATATTCTGTAATCTTTTTTTTAAGTAGCGAAAGTGGCGAAGAAATATATTCTAAGCTTAAAATTGATTCAGTTTCCAGCCCTGGTTGCGGTAATGAGCAATGCCACTCTGCTGCTGCTGCTACTGCTGCTGCTGCTACTGCTGCTGTTGCTGCTGCTGCTGCTGCGGCTGCTGCTTCTGTTGCTCTTGCTCTAGTTCCGTTGAGCTCGTAGTTCAGTTGTGGTTTATGCGTTCGGAGATATGGCACAAACATATGCAGCGCAAATATATGGGGTCAGCTTTTGTGGGTAGGGCTGGTTGGCTGTCCTCGCTCCCTGAACTGTTCTGTGTTGTTATTTGGCGTTTGTATGTTTGTGGCTATAAAGCACATGAATGAGGCGAATTTTAGCCTTAGCAATGTCAGTGTCACTGACACCACTGCCATTGACAACAGCAGCAACAACGAGAGCAGCACCAGCACCAGCAGCAGCAACAGCAGCAGCAGCAGCAGCTTCCAATATTAGCAATGAGCCAATGACAACAATGGGGCAAGTGGTCGCCACAGCGCGTTACCAACTGACTGCACAAAATGAAACGACGACAATGGCAACTGGACGCGAATATATGTGTGTATGTTATGTGGTCGTCGAAATCGACTGCCCGGCTCCTGCATTTTGAGCATATGGTCCAGAGCACAAATGTGCAAGCCAAAAAAAAAAAAAAAAAAAAAAATGAAAAGCAACAAAAATAGAGTATAATGAGCTCAGTCAGTGGACTGTTTGGACATTGCCTTTTCAATGGGTTTTTCTGTGGTATTTTTTGGTAGTGGCTAACTGGCAGCATTTCACAGCAACAGCAGGAACTGTGGCAGAGGCAGGGGCAGGGACAGGGGCAAGGATTGGTGGCATTTTAGGAGTGCGAATGCGGGTTGGCGTAATGAGCAGTTGGTTTGTTGGCTGCAAACTGTAGGGTATAACTTTCGTCCTCTCTCTCTCTCTCTCCCTCTCTCTCTCTCTCTCGCAAGTGTGATTTATTGCGTGTACTTAGCTTACTGGGGTGAGTATTATAGATGGGCGCTCGTATAGTTTGGAACTGTTTTTCAGTATTCGGCTAATGTACAAGTCAGAACAATACTGTAAAGTTGTGGAAGCTGTGATTTAGTGTGCATAATTTAAAACATTGGTGAATCCGCACAACAAACTGCAATCATTATCAAAATGAAAACAGCTACTTTATTATTTTATTAGCTTAGTCATATGAGTTTTTTTTGATAGGTGATTTGTGGGCAATAGTGGGTTTTCTTCCAAGTGCGAAACGGCCTGGAAAACTGTTGTATAAAGGTGAGCAATGTAATATCATTGCTTTATTTTACTAGTGCAAATATTTTAGTAATTTGGCAATTTTATTTACTTTACTAAGACATTTATTGTAAGCTTGGAATATTTGTGTACGCTTTTGGAAAAAACATAAAACGATTAGGCACTTAGACAGTAATGGCTTTAAATATACATACAATCGAGATAAGCGCATCGTTAAACGAATGTTGCACATTCATCCATCAGGCGACCATTTCAGCTCGCACGACTTTGGTGGTTTTAGTTTTTCCCTGAGCAATTTTACGCTGTGCAGCCCCTAAGCAATTTAGTGTAATCTATGGCGCTTGCAATGAAACTACAACCCGGCATTAGAATAACAATGAAATGCCTGACATGGCAGCAGACGAAAGGAGCCGCGACAAATTCGCGCTACCTACGCAAAAATCACCCAAAATGCGACCGATGAAAACCAGAAAAGCCCCAAACCAATTGACGTTGCCATTGTCATTCACATACTTCCACATTCATTTACCACACACACACACACACACACATAGGAGTCCAGTGTGTGGTGACCGCCTGGGGCGTTCTAGTGTAGCGTATAGCCAGTCAAACCAAACGGATGCTCATGCAACGGCAGCAGCAGCAGCAGCAACAAAAACAACAACAAAAACAACAACTACGTCAATACCAATACTAATGCCACCACCAGCACACAATTGAAAGTTTCGTACAACGCTGCGTATACGTAATTTATTACAAGCGACGCCATTTTGCGTCATTTCGCGCACAGTGCGCGTGGTAAGCTGTACATGTGTATGTGCTTGTGTTTGTGTTTGTGAGTGTGTGTGTGGGTGTGTGAGTGTGTGTGTAGATAAAATGCAAAATAGACGTTACGGCAGCTGCTGGTGTTTAGATAGGCGCGTCCTCCCCAAAGACCCTCAGCTGCCATTTGCTTCCTTGCGCCCCGGCTACTTGCCTGAAATATGTCAGCGTTCATGTTCCGACGTTTTTGGTCCGTGTGTATTTGTGGGTGTACGTGTCTGTCTAATTCAATTACAAATGTTAAATGCAAAAGTGCCATCGAAAAATGCTATGTGACCTGAAGCGCACCACACACACAGACAGACAGCCAACTAATTTGCAGTCAACATCGAAAACTAACTAACAACAAGCAATTTAGGCCAGTTGGCAGCCAGCTTTGGAGCTCCAAAGTGTCGGCAATTTCCACAAATTTTCATTATGCAAATCAATTTTACACTTTTTATTGCTTCCCCTGATGGAGTTTCGTGCATTAATTTTCGGGACTCGAGTCATTTAAATGAGCGACTGAATCGGCTGGCAAAGTTTGTTTAGGTGTTTCGTTCTTTTTCCTGCTCATTGATTAGTTCGAGGGCGGGCATTATCACAGCGTTAAAATCATTTGGAGTGCAAATCTTCAATTAGACAAAACAAGAAAATTGTGGAAAATTCATCGCCGCTGGCAGACAGCTCTGTCGATTTTTCGACGTCCATCGCTGTTCTTGTGTATAAAGTTTACTTTTTTCCTTACTCTCTGTGTGCTTTTTAAAATTTAATTTTTTTTTCCTTGCACACAAACCTCCCTTGCTGTTGCTCGGCGGCTTTCATTCATCCAGCTAATTATGCGCTACAATGCGTCGCTGTGGCCATTGTGCTGCCGTCCAACTCCCAAAAATCATCAGCTCTGTCCATACTCGGTGCCCTCTGCAATAGGGGATGAATTGCGCTAGGGTCAAGGGCAGATGGGGGTGTGGGGCAGTGCTTTGTGCCTGCGTATTTATGTACTAAGTACATGCCTAGTTTAATGTTTGAGTAAAGGATTCAGTCTACAGCTGGATGTAGTTATGCTCCTTTTCAGAGAAGGAATTCGCGAGCGATAAGCCAATTTTATAATTTAAAAGTTTTTGTAAAGTTTTTTCTCGTTTGGCATTGCAAAAATGTTTGATTTAAAAAGTTTTTGAAGTTATTGAAATAGTCAGTCCATAAAATGTTCACTTCCGTACCCTGCTGTGCAGTTTATGTTCTTTAATTTTTCCTTTATATTTAGTCAATTGCTCTTGGAACGTATACTTAATTCTTGATTAATAAATTATCTGAATTTCTCTGATTCAACGCCGCATAATTTGGTACGTTTTTGACAATAAGCATAATTAATTTGGAAAGTATTCCTGTATTACTAAATTAAAGTTTCAAATAGCATTTCAGTTTAAGGTTCTTTGCATTAAATTTAAAACACTTAAAAATCAGATTGCCATGTGATGATATATTATCACACGTTTCAATTCCATATGGAAAAAACCTTTTGATTATTTAGCTTGTCACTTTATTTCTTAAATTATTTGTTTTGCCTAAATTCCGCGTTCTGATTTTGTCTGGCAGAGACATTTTATGTGTTTGATGTTTGAGTCCTAAGATCAATGGTACAGCTAATGAGTGCCTTACATTAGGACATTGACATGATGCTTTTGGCAATGTATGGGACTTTGACTTTGTAACAAGATAAGTCACTTTTGGGCCATAGATGTGGCTCATAAAATGTAACATGTTCTAGCCCCAACCACCTAAACAGCTCTCAATTATAGACTGTCTGCTGGCTCTTCCTGGGACGAGGGTTGTTTGTTGAAAGCTACTCCAGACAACAGCCCATAAAAACTTTGACTATATTTATACAATTAACACGATGAAAAATTTCATCATTTGTTTATCTTAAAGGCAAACGCGTGTTCGAGACTGTGATTAGAAAATTGCCAACAAATAAATTAAAGGCATTACATTTGTGTTAGGGATTCCCAAAAACGGAAGGAAGGAAGCTCATTTCGTTTGCTTCATGGCCATTCTTGTTTCTAATTTTTTTTTTTTTTTTTTGCTTTTCGTGGGTTGTGCCTTGACTTTGAGTTTAATGCTGATAGATGATGTTGATTGGAAAGACTGATGCGACGAACCAATAATCAAGTCAGGACCGACCGTGCCTAAGCCCTTCAAGACCGAGGCAGCGCGTGTCGCAGCTCAGCAAAAATGGAGATAGAGATGGAGTGCAAAAGAAAAGCGAAGCGAGGAAATTCGTAAATGTGTAAGTGCTGTTGGAGCAAAAAAAAAAAAAAAAAAAGAAGAAAATAACAATTTCAGAGCCGCAGTGCACGACCTTTTAACAGTGACGCACATTCTCACAAAAACTTCAAAGTTGGGGCGAGCGTTAAATGGTATAAGAGAGGCAACAGTCGCTTTCAGCTGGGGTGCCACAAGCAACGGGGCAGCCACAAGCCGCAGAGCCCGGGTGCTCCTTGCTATATATTGTTTCGCTGTCGCAATTCGCATTTCTAGCAACTGTGAAAAGAGGTCTTTCAACTTTGCAATGATGTCTGTCTTGAATAAGCACTAAGTGTACTTCAACCATATTTATGCAGAGACCGAAATATTTAATTATAATCTTTAATATATGCCTTTCCGAACGAACAATTTGAATGGGCCTAACATTAATACTATAATTTATATTGTAACCAATAAGAGTATCTTAACGTCGAGCCATATAGTCGGATGGCAAGCTTTCCTCTCTTTCCTGTTTCTTTTTCGTTTCGTTTTCTTTTTGTCCTGTTATTCATAGCTTATAAAACAATTCCCCTGGCTATTGCGCTCTAATGTTGGTCGAGCATTTCGCCCGGCCCCCGGCCCCCGGCCACCGCCCTCGCACTCTATGGTATCATGGCAAGGGATCTCAAAAAATACGAAGAAGGAAAAAGCAACGGCCGTATGACTACTTAAGGTAAATAGATGGCACTAGCCCCGCCTGAACCTGAACCTAAACCTAAACCTGGCCACATGCACAACTCAGGACAACCTTCGCCTGCCACGCGCCTGATGCTGATGATGATGTTGCTTATGTTGTAAACATTTTAAGCAAATTGTTTAGGTAAATAGATAAGACGTGACCTTTTTTCACGGACACAAATGCATTGTCAGTGTCAGTAGTGGGCAGCCCCAGGGGCGCAGGGATGGCAATGGGGCGGGAGTTGGGCTTATGTCTGGCTAATGTATTACTTACCATTATTATGCTTTTTTCTATACACATCTCTTATGTATTATTGTCAATTATAAAAATAGCGCTACAATGCATACTGACTGCGGCTCCAGAAGCGACTCATGCTTCCACTTTGACTATTGTCATTGTCCTGGCTGACATGGCTTTTGTGTGGGGCACAATAGTCCTGTAGTATAGTGCTGCTTCTTTTCACCCCTCATTGTCGTCTTAAAGTTGAAAAATATGCAAATAAATAAACATAAAGTAGGTAAAATTGTCTGGCCAACAACCCGAGTGAGCCTGAGTGGCCCTGTTCTGTTTACTTTGCCGTGGATTGATCTGAATGGGGTTGGGCTAACTCAGCCTGCCAAGTAGACCCAAGAGGCTTGCGCTTAAAGTGTTAATGGTGGGGCCGGGTTACCATATACAATGACAATGACCCTGGGGTGGCATACGCAAGGCGTATGGTGGTCGGGGTCAGAGTTGGAACTGGGGGTCACAAAAATTCTATATCATCTTACTTCTAAAAGCTGAACTTTCTCTTACAGTGACATGATAGTTAATACTTATCATTGATGTGGTTTTGAATTTACATACATATCTGAAATGTGAGTAAGGTATCAAAACATTTTCGTATAGAATCAACAACAATGAACATTTTTGCCATATGCCAATTTTCTGACTACAATTTTGACTTATGTTCCGATCCTAAATCACGTTTTCAACTTTAAATGTACGATAGATCTAGATGCCAAACTATGATTAAAACGCCCTTGCTTTTGAAAATGTTTTGAGTTTTGACAAAGTTATGTTATTTAGAAGGTTCGACCTAAGCCGATTTTCTCCCATTTGCCGATTTTCTGACTATAATTTTGACTTATGTTCCGACCCAAAATCACGTTTTAAACTTTAAATGTACGATTAATCTAGAGGCCAAGCTGTGATTAAAACGCCCTTGCTTTTCAAAATGCGGTGAGTTTTGACGAAGTTATGGCATTTTGAAGGTTCGACCTATGCCCATATGCCGATATGCCGATTTTCGGACTATAATTTTGACATATGTTCCGACCCAAAATCACGTTTTCAACTTTAAATATACGATTGATCTAGAGGCCAAACTATGATTAAAACGCCCTTGCTTTTGGAAAGGCGTTGAGTTTTGACAAAGTTATGGCATTTTGAAGATTCGACCTATGCCGATTTTCTCCCATTTGCCGATTTTCTGACTATAATTTTGACTTATGTTCCGACCCAAAATCACGTTTTCAACTTTAAATGTACGATTGATCTAGAGACCAAACTATGATTAAAACGCCCTCGCTTTTGGAAATGCGTTGAGTTTTGACAAAGTTATGGCATTTTGAAGGTTCGACCTATGCCAATATGCCGATATGCCGATTTTCGGACTATAATTTTGACATATGTTCCGACCCAAAATCACGTTTTCAACTTTAAATGTACGATTGATCTAGAGGCCAAACTATGATTAAAACGCTCTCGCTTTTGGAAATGCGTTGAGTTTTGACGAAGTTATGGCATTTTGAAGGTTCGACCTATGCCCAAATGCCGATATGCCGATTTTCGGACTATAATTTTGACATATGTTCCGACCCAAAATCACGTTTTCAACTTTAAACCTACGATTGATCTAGAGGCCAAGCTGTGATTAAAACGCCCTTGCTTTTCAAAATGCGGTGAGTTTTGACGAAGTTATGGCATTTTGAAGGTTCGACCTATGCCCATATGCCGATATGCCGATTTTCGGACTATAATTTTGACATATGTTCCGACCCAAAAACACGTTTTCAACTTTAAATGTACGATTGATCTAGAGGCCAAACTATGATTAAAACGCCCTCGCTTTTGGAAATGCGTTGAGTTTTGACGAAGTTATGGCGTTTTGTAGGTTCGACCTAGCCCATATGCCGATTTTCGGACTATAATTTTGACATATGTTCCGACCCAAAATCACGTTTTCAACTTTAAACCTACGATTGATCTAGAGGCCAAACTGTGATTAAAACGCCCTTGCTTTTCAAAATGCGGTGAGTTTTGACGAAGTTATGGCATTTTGAAGGTTCGACCTATACCCATATGCCGATATGCCGATTTTCGGACTATAATTTTGACATATGTTCCGACCCAAAAACACGTTTTCAACTTTAAATGTACGATTGATCTAGAGGCCAAACTATGATTAAAACGCCATCGCTTTTGGAAATGCGTTGAGTTTTGACGAAGTTATGGCATTTTGAAGGTTCGACCTATGCCGATTTTCTCCCATGTGCCGATTTTCGGACTATAATTTTGACTTATGTTCCGACCCAAAATCACGTTTTCAACTTTAAATGTGCGACTGATCTAGACGCCAAACTATGATTAAAACTCCCTTCCTTTTGAAAATGCGTTGAGTTTCGACGAAGTTATAGCATTTTGAAGGTTCGACCTATGCCGATTTTCTCCCATGTGCCGATTTTCAGACTATAATTTTGACTTATGTTCCGACCCAAAATCACGTTTTCAACTTTAAATGTGCGACTGATCTAGACGCCAAACTATGATTAAAACTCCCTTCCTTTTGAAAATGCGTTGAGTTTTGACGAAGTTATGGCATTTTGAAGGTTCGACCTATGCCGATTTTCTCCCATGTGCCGATTTTCGGACTATAATTTTGACATATGTTCCGACCCAAAATCACGTTTTCAACTTTAAATGTACGATTAATCAAATGGCCAAGCTGTGATTAAAACGCCCTTGCTTTTAAAAATGCGGTGAGTTTTGACGAAGTTATGGCATTTTAAAGGTTCGACCTATGCCCATATGCCGATATGCCGATTTTCGGACTATAATTTTGACATATTTTCCGACCCAAAATCACTTTTTTAACTTTAAATGTACGATTGATCTAGAGGCCAAACTATGATTAAAACGCCATCGCTTTTGGAAATGCGTTGAGTTTTGACAAAGTTATAGCATTTTGAAGGTTCGACCTATGCCGATTTTCTCCCATGTGCCGATTTTCGGACTATAATTTTGACTTATGTTCCGACCCAAAATCACGTTTTCAACTTTAAATGTACGATTGATCTAGAGGCCAAACTATGATTAAAACGCCCTCGCTTTTGGAAATGCGTTGAGTTTTGACAAAGTTATAGCATTTTGAAGGTTCGACCTATGCCGATTTTCTCCCATGTGCCGATTTTTGGACTATAATTTTGACTTATGTTCCGACCCAAAATCACGTTTTCAACTTTAAATGTACGATTGATCTAGAGGCCAAACTATGATTAAAACGCCCTCGCTTTTGGAAATGCGTTGAGTTTTGACAAAGTTATAGCATTTTGAAGGTTCGACCTATGCCGATTTTCTCCCATGTGCCGATTTTCGGACTATAATTTTGACTTATGTTCCGACCCAAAATCACGTTTTCAACTTTAAATGTACGATTGATCTAGGGGCCAAACTATGATTAAAACGACATTGCTTTTGAAAATGCGTTGAGTTTTGACGAAGTTATGCCATTTTGAAGGTTCGACCTATGCCAAAATGCCCATATGCCGATTTTCGGAGTAAAATTTTGACTTATGTTTCGGCCCATAATCACGTTTTCAGCCTTAAATGTACGATTGATCTAGAGGCCAAACTATGCCGAATGCAGCGATCTCTCTTGTTTTATTTGATTATTATAAATTTTTGTTTTGCACACAATTAACGAGCAACCGAAAATTTTTTTTTTTTTTGTTTATAATGTGTATATACAACTGAATTTACAGTCATCATTTTCTAAAGGGTTTTGGGTACAACAAAAAAACGATAAATATGCAAAAAATATGAACACAAAACAAACAATTACCGGTCGGCAACAGGATAGCTTTTTGCGTACCTTCCTCTGCCTGGCTTTCAGGCCTAACAACTTCACGCTCGACCGGGGGCTTCATCTTCATCTTTTGCAGCTGCCAAAACAGTCAAGTGTTTCTTTTTCCGTTATTGCCAACCCCCAAAGGCCGGGCATCTAATCGAATTTGATGGCTTCACACTGATAGGAGCAGCTGCTGCCGCACGCTCTCCGTACCTTCCCTACCTCTGCCCACGAATCCGGCCAGGCCACGATTTTATTGCCTTTTATATTATTGTATTAGCCATGGCATATGCTTTAAATATTGCCTGTCCCTTCGCAATTCGGAAGCGATGGCTTTTGTTCTTGTTGTGCTCTTCTTGTTTTGTGCAGATTTCAGCGCCGATTTTTATGTTCGGCGTTTATTATGCTTTCCTTTTCGCGCCTCTTTTTAACCCCTTGTTTTATGTGCTGGTTGCTGGTGTTGCGTGTGTCGACCGGAAATGCCTCATTTTTAGAAGTGTTTTGCATTTTGTTGCCGCCCGACTCGTTTCTCTTTTTATCCATTTCGCTGTTGTTTTTGTTGTTATTCTGTTTTCAACAATTGTAAATGCGTTTTTCTTCTTGTTTTTTTTTTTTTTTTTTTGTTGATGGTGTGCTGTTGTTTTGGTGTTTGGGCTTTTGGCTTTTTTTTTGCTTTGCTGTCGGTTATTTGTGAGATATATGCAAATGTGTTGGCAGTTATTTGTGTTGAGGATTTGTTTTAGCTCCGCTCCGCTCATGTTATGCATATGTATTTGTGTTTTAGTTTAGTTTTGTCAGCCTGACATGGCATATGGATATGGATATGGTTTTGGGTTCGCTATTATTATTTTTGGGGCCAGCTCTCGTTTGATTTATGCAGCCAAATATTTTCCCTGCAAATTCTATTGCTCTCATATGCGAGCTTAGTTTTATTCATTTTATATATTCATTGAAATGGAAAGATTTTTAATCTATATTACTTCAGGTGCATTTAACTTCTAGATGTGTATTTACTTATATTCTTAGTTTAAGGATGACAAGGCAATGAATACAAATTTTAATTTGGTCTGACAATCCTGTTAACTGTGCTTTGTTTTTTGAATTAAAATTTTAAATACCTATTTTTGTGTAAATAAATATTTTTTATAAACTAGTATAAGATGGATCTAGAAACTTAAAACATTTCGATCATGTGAATCACAATTACTTTCAAATTAAAAACAAAATTAATTACAAATATAGATTCGTAACTTTCACATTGATATTTGTAATTTTAAAGTTTGTTTCATTGCATCTAATCGAAATACCCTATACCCTATTTCAGGCAAGTGCGCAATGCAGAGGTTAATAATTTTGAAATTTGTTTAAATATTAAAAATATACAGTTTTCAATTCTTTTGTGATTCCAGTAGAAGTCACTGTGTGGTGGACTTTATGCTGGCTTCGTTTTCTGAAGAGGAACTCGAACGCTTCAAGCATAAATAAAAGAAATGAAATCATTTCAAGCAATTTGTCTAAAATTTTGTGTCGCACTTTCTGCGCCATTTCTCACATGTCCATGCTGCACACACACACACACACACACACAAACACAGCCACACCAAGGGCTAACTCTGAAGCAGCACCAGATCTGCACCCACTGCCAATCCAGAACCAAGTTGGCCACCCGGCAAGGTGTCACGCTGATAAATGGCGTTGCCTTACTTACGCCAACTTCTCTATCGGTCTGGTTACCTGCTCCTGCTCATGCTCCTGGTTCTGCTTACTGCCTCGATATACCATATTTTTCGCTCAGCCCTCTGCCATTTTGCGTTTATTTTCACAAAACTTTTTTCGTGTGCCAATTTCAAGAAAGATTTCCTTTAAGTGTAATAAAATGCAGTGTCGCCGTCATAAATCTATTCCGCTCGATTTTCGACGACGACAACGACAACGACGCAACGCCACAAAATTGAAATGCATTGATATTGAAAAATGAATTCAAAAAGAGTACAAAAGCAGTCCGGTAGCTAAACTTGCACAAAGACCGTCAATATTTGAGCATTGGTATTTTATTATATGCAAAATTGTGTCGCAACGTTAATGCGGAAATTAAATATTTTAAAAAAACTCGTCTCAAAATGAATAACAACAACAACAATAAACAGACGAGAATTCAACACAACGACAACAAAACGCTTCGAAACAATTTCAAAACATTTTCGTTGACAGCGGACTACAAACACACAAACAAACACACACACACACAAGCACACAAGCACACACACGCACAGTCCCTGTTTGCTCATGAAAGTATGCTACACATACAGTGGCAGCAAGCCGAGAGTGTTCTGTAAATCATATTCGCTTGATATTCCACATTGTTAACAAGAATAGTTAGTAACAAATCTTGGTATGTTATCTGAAAAACAATTTGTTATGCTTGCAAGAAGAGTTATTGCTGCAAGTTGACTTCCTTAAAAGTCAACTCATATGGCTGGCGAAATATGCTCGAATGGGAACTGGAGAGCAGGATCTTTCTGCTTATTCGTGTATTATGTATATATGTATAGTTTTTGCGCTGGCAAAAACATTTCTGCGAGCTGGCTTAAAAATTCTAATAACACAAATATTTGCAGATGAAAGAGGTACTAAAAGGCATTTGGCCGCACACTCCACTTGTCAAATGTAGAGTGAGAACGAGATACACGGAGCAGGGAGTTGAGCTCCATCGACCCCTTTGCCGCCCCCCTTGATCCCTTGCATGGATACAGTCCGTACAGTTGCCACAGTCGCAATCTACCGCCCCGGATGACAGTCACTGTCACTCCATCATTTCGGGGCCGGCGTTGGCATACTTTTTGACAACACCAGCGACAACAACAAGCCACAGACAAACTAACAAAAACGGCTAACACACACACACAAACACACGAACAAACACATTCATAGAGAGAAAAAATTTGTAATTTTCGTAGCATGTTTGCTGCGTTTTGCACTTTTGGTGCACATTTTTCATTTGCTGCGCACAACTTTTTGACATGTTGTAGGGCAAATTGAATAAGTCCGTAAAAAAAACACACACACACACAGCAAAACAATAGAACAAATGTTGCCCGCATATTGTTATGCGTGTATGCCAAAGTGTGTATGTGTGTGTGTGTGTGTGTCTAGGTGTGTGTATGTGGTTGTATGTGGTATATGCTTATGTGCGTGTGGATCTCTCACACTATTCGAAATAATCAAATTTGCATCGCTTCCCTGCCTGGCCAGTGTTAATCGCTTTCTGATGAACTTGCTGCATCGCCCATTTCCCAAATGATCTCTGTTCAAATTGCACTCCCAACGAGTACGAAAACAAGTGTGGTAAAACCCCAAAAGCTTTTTCGCACGAGAAGAACTCACACATAAGTATGCTCCAGCTCTAGTGTACTCGACTCATGAATCCTCTTTAAGATACATGAAGTGTTTATATTTTGTTTAATTTACCATTAGTCATAATGATGTGGATTGAACATTTATATATATATATATATATTTTCTTTAAATATATAAATCATTAAATTTGAAAATTTTCTTCAATTACGAAGCTTTGCTTATTTGGTAGTGCTTATGCAAGTCTTCGTTTAAGAAATCGCTTGAGTTTATTGTGCAATTTCCGAGAAATGCTAAATGCCAAATGTTTGGGTCACTTTACTTTTTGACATCTTGGCACAAAAGTTAAAATGAATTGTGTATTCTAACGAATGGCAATGACTTACCATATATGGTTTTTAATATTCCGATGGTAATTCGTACTGTGTATGTATGAAATGTTTGCACCATCTACTTTTTGAGTGTTTGTCATCTCCCAAACACAAAATTGAATTGAGAATCTCTAACATTGAATTCATGCCTAAAAAGAGTAGAGAGTAGGGAAAAGAGAGAGAGGAAAGTGCTTTTCACTCAACAAGGCAATACATAACAGCCATAGAGGGTAGAGCAATGTGCAATTTCAGTTTTTGGTACTGGTCGCTGTTCACTTTGTCTTGGTGTTTCGATACGATTTTTCTTCATTTTCTGAAATCAATCAAATGCAGACTGTCTGCCTCGTTGTTCTTCGGGGTCTCGGCTGTTGTTTGTATGTATGTGTATGTATTTGCTCTTGACCACGAACAGGCACGCCCATTCTGCCCACTGGGCTGTCAACACAGACGCCTGTTTCGCCCATCCGCCTGCTCTACTGCTGCTGTCCTGACTGCCTGACTGCCTGCCTGCCTGCCAGGCTGCTTGTTGGACATTCATCAAGCCATTTCATCTATTGACTGATTGATAATATTTTTGATAAATGATTGGCGGCGACGTTGTCGTCCTGTGACTGTGCAAGCAACTGGACCACTTGGCCTGCCTTGCCTTCCGGCTGGGTTATTTACGGCGTGCAAAAGAGCCAAGCAAAGGATTTATAGGTGAGCTGCCAATAGCTGAGCTGCTGCAATATGCAAATTGATGGATCCTCAATAGGTCATGTACATATGGCTGATATGGGCCGGTTGGGTGGGGCTAAGCTTATGGCTTTAGCTTGTTAGTTGATTGAGCTGTCCACTGAGCAGAAATTGAAAGGCCAAACTAAGCACAATTCGCCCTCACATTGCCTCATCGCATGCAACTCATCATTTTTCATAAGGTGAAAAACAGCAGCAGCGGCAGCAGCAGCAGCAGCAGCAACAGCAACACCAACAGCAACAGCAGCAGGAACAGCAACATCAGCCATGCGCATAACTAGTTGAACTAATAAAAATTAATTGAAACATCAGCATTAACACCACACTCCAAGCGATTAGAATCAGTTCCAGGCAGGCGCACACATTAAGGTGTTGTATTGTTGATGCCGTCGCTGTTGTTATTGTTTTTGTTGCTGGCAGTCAGGCACGCGCCAATGTTTACACGGCTCATGGCACAAGCGACAGGCCGCAGACGGTGGAGCAGCACAAGGTGGGTGCTGGGCATATGCGAACCAAGAATCACAACAATCAGACAAGCAACACCACAACATCGGGTAACAGTAACAGCAACAGCAACAACACACGCGACAGCAACAGCAATAGCAACAGCCCCGGCAACAGCAGCGGCAACAACTTAGGGACACGGCCACATAAAACGCCCACATTGGACGCGCAGATTCAGACGGACGCGCTTATACAATAAGCCACACATTGCAGAGACAACGGACGTTGGGCGGCGGACGACGAGCGACGGACAACAGACGGGGGCAAGACTGAACACAGCGTACGTGAATGTCGGACGTCGGACGTCAGACGTCGGCAGACAGACATTGCAGGTCCGCGCCAAAAGGTAGCTAAAAATCTTTCGTGCAGAACTTGATGGCGTTGCCTGTTCCACATTTAAGTATGTGGCATGAGGCATTATAACTTTCTGATAAACTCACCTATAATAAAAAATTCAAATGGCGCAATAAAAAGATAAAACATATTTAAGCGTTTTTCTTTTTCAATGGGTAAAATGAATAAAAGCCTAGGTGAAATATTTAAAGAGTACTGGTAAGAGTTTCTTCATTTTGTTTCAAATCCTTTCACAACTAACAAGTTGGTAGCTGCATATCGCAATATTGGCATAACTGCCACGGAATCCGCTAAGAGCATTCGAGCAGCGACTAACTGAATTTAATTTTCCTTTGATGTTGTGCTTCTTGTTGTTGCCGTTTGCCGTTTGCCGTCATTGCGTTTGTACTGCGGTGCTTCCACCTGAGCTGAGTTAAGCGCCGCGTGACTTATTTGATTGTTAAACAACATAATCTGTTGTAGCTTGCAACGCGGCGTGCCCGCTTTCGCTGTCTCTGCCAATTGATTTTGGTCAAGTGTAACAAATAAGTGGGTAAACACGAGGCGCCCAAGTGCCCACGCGACCAGTTGGCAGGTGCCAGGTGCCAGGTGCCAGTAACCAGTTGCCAGGCGTCTAGTGGCAAGTGGCAAGTGTGAAGTATCAAGTGCAGAGATACAATACAGAAGATTGCAGATGCACGACGGACCGTAAGGCAAATGGTCAACACCCGTAAGCCAAAAGCAATTCAAGCAATTTGCAATAAGGCGACTGGTGACTTCAATTGCCAACTGGTTGCCTGACTGCCTGCCTTTGACAAGCGGTTCTAACAAAAAAAAAAGTTAGCAGCTTTCTTTGTCTTTACTTTTGTCGCTGTCTCTGTCTCTGTTTAAGGTATCTGTATCCCATTCCCGCACACGTGCAAGCATAATGAAAATGCAGTGTTGCGGAAAATCGCACCAAAGACACGGTGCAAAAAGTTTACAACGGTGTCATTGTATGTGTGAATGTGTATACATACCAGTGGAAATTGAAAAGTAACGGACTGAAGTGGAAAACTGCCCCTACCAAAACGAGACAAAAAAAATTGAGAGCAAAACGAAAGAATATTGCGAAAAGGTATGAAAATTTCGTTCAAAATTCATGCATGAATACAACGACCAAAGTCAGCGAGAGTTGCAACCAGAACCAGAAGCAGAAGCAGAAGCAGATTGCCAACTCACTGGTAGCAAGCACTGTATGTGTATATGTATGTATCTATATGGGTATGACGGTAGCTGCTGGCGGAGAAGGGGGCACTATAACTGGGATTCCGATTTGGGGTCTGCTGTCGTGTGCATTTTCTGACAGTCAATATTGCCGGGTGGACAAAGCCACTTTAGGTGTTATTGTGTCAAAGTCTCGCATCCAACCAACGTAAAACCCCCTGAAGTGACTGCCCAAAGTGCCAGCGTAGATTTTTTTTCAGCATACACCATGACAAGAGAGAAAACTTTCAAAGGGTATATTTAAGTTACTAATGTTATAGGAAATCGAACCATTAATGGAATCCATACAGATAAACCATAATAATGTCTATTTTTTACATAGAAATTCAAAACTTGTTATAAACATATTTGCAAAAAAAAAAAAATGGAAATTACGAAAATAAGTATTACAAAAATAAACACTAACAAATGAAGATTTAAGAGTAAGTGGTTACCGAAATTTATACAAATATTTTTGTTGAATTATATTTTGCTTTTACTCACGTACAGGGCATCTTCCAGTCGGCTTCTTTCAGTTGCAGCATTTTTATTTTTTGTTTTGTTTTTTTATGCTGCAGTACCAAACAGAAATTGGTAGTTCATATTTTACAGCAATTTCCATTTGGCCATATTGCCAAGCTTCAGCTCACTTAGCTCCCTCAGCTCCGCTCCCCCGACACACTGCTTTGCACTTTCTTTACTGCTCGCTGCTGTTCTGCATGCAATAGCGATGTATTTTTATTTGGCCAGGCTTCATTTGGCTCTTGCTTTGGTCTTGCTCAGTGCCACTTGGCCACATCTACAATTGCATATAGTTAATAATTTGACGCTGCAGCTGAACAACAAACAATCAGTTAATTTCAATAATCAGCACTTTTGTCGCATGTCTCCCCCTCCCCATCGTTATGCCTCAACCCATTCCCTTTCCCATATACGAGGCTCAATTCGTTGCGTTTCCTGTTAGCCATAAAAAAGTGGGATGCGGGGCAAGGCTTCTTATTGTGCAACGTTGGGCATGAATTGGATAAGTGGACAACTGGACATTTAGACTTAGTGCTACCCTTTTGTGTAAGTAGTAAAAAAACTGTAAACTGTATTAACTTTTGCATACCCAAGTCATTTACGATATCTTAGATTAACATTTATTTGTATATTTATATATTTATCCAGGAATCGGCTGCATATTTTTGTAAACAAATGTGTAGCTTAAGCTCCAGTTCCATATTCAAATGGATAGGTGGATTCCGTTAATTCGAAAAACTAATATGCTCTACCTTGAATCAGCTTGTGGCATCATGTCAAATTATAGCCGCAATGTAGTTTGTGCCACACTTAGCCTCCTCCTCCTAGCAGCTTCCTCTAAGCAAATTAAGGCACTGCCCACTGCAGTCATCTTACCCTCTCCCCGTTGTGGTAATTGCCTTAAACTGTAATCAACCAACGTACAACTGGTTAAAAATAAAAGTGGACAGTCAAGTGGCCAGGTCCAGAACCAGGCACAGGAATAGGCCCAGGCACAGTCCTAGTAACTAGATACTAGTTCTGTGGAATATATCAGAGACGGACCGCATCGGTGCAGTGAACCGGATGCTGGTAATAATATTTAGATTTTTAGCCCTTGATGCAAAACTTTATGCTTTTTTAGATAACATTATCGCGTTGGTCGTAGCCCCGGGTAGGCCAAGTCGAGTTGCTGGCCAACTAGCTTGTTGGCCGATGCAGCGGGGTGGGGTGGAAGAAAACTTTTGCTAGCACGCATAAACTTGGGTAATTTATGATTGCATTGTGGCCATTGGACCCGGTCGTATAATTAGGAAAATTAATTTGTGTGCTTTAAGAAGACAACAATAACAACATCAACAACAACAGGAACAACAATAGGAAAACAAACAGCATCAGCAATAACAAGGCAAATGCAGCTGTATAAAGTTTTTAATTTTCATGATGCAGATAATGCCCATTAAAATACGCAGCTAATGGTGACCAACACCTGCGGCAGATCCTGGCCGGTTGAAGTTCCTGAGATGCGGCTCTGTCGAGCCGTGAGCTAAGTGCATTAAAAATTGCAAAAGGAAAATGCACAGCAAACGACGCCGGCAGCGGCAATGAAAAAAAATTATGATTATTATTTTTTATTATGCAACTGAAAGAAAAGTCGTCCTTTGGGGCCAGTTGTTCTGCTTCCGCGTCCGAGTCCGCGTCCTGCTGTTGGCCAGACCAGGATGCGACGGCCTTTTGAACTTGTCCGGAGTCATTGCACGCTGTAAAAGAGCCGCGATGTTGTTGTTATTTTTGCTGCCGACATCGCCGACGGCGGTAGCCATTATACATTATTATTATCCTGCCCCTGCCTCCGGTCCCCTTCACCAAATGCAGTGAATGCTGCGCATTTATACATACATATATATATATTTATATATATGTATGTATTTTCCTGACCGTCGCTCGAGCTGAAAATTATTACTCGAAATCAATTTCGTACAATTGAAGCACTTAATTTTTACCAATTCATTAATTGATTTTACAGCCACCGCGACTCTCTCTTTGCTTATTTTGCGCTGACAGACAAAATAATAAAAACAACAGAGATGTCGGATATGCTCTGGTGCGCTATTGGCTGAATACCCTTAACCATATATAATACTAATAATAATAAGCTATGAGCTTTAGCTTAAGCTTCATCGCTATTTAGATAGTTATCTAAAAATTTGTCGTGCTATTTGGTTCTAAATTTCAACTTTTTTTGAATTCCTTTAACTTGATTTTCATATATTTTCTTGCGTGCAACTCTTTAGGTTTTCAGATGATCAACTCTTAAATAATTGTGGTAAATCTATCGTGGGACCAGTTATACCCCAAATACTCTACATAAAGGTCAGTTCATTGCGATTCAATGCAAATAAGAAGTTGTTCGAATATATATGTTTGCTCTTATGTATGCAATAAAACGCTTTTCATCCCTTTTGCTGACGTGTTTTAATGAGCGTCGACCGATGGTCTTTTGCTATTGGGTGCATGGGGGAGTGGCACGGTTCACCGAACGGTGCTTCACCAATTTACGAGTTCTGAGTAAGTTGGCAAATGTAAAAGGAATATATTAAGTAATTTCTCCATCCGTAGCTTAAGCGGATATAATAAATTGTATGAAGTTTCACACATATATGCAGATGGATATAGAAAAAAAGATACATTTAATACAATATTAATTTATATGTAATTATATAATTACTCTTTCATGCGCTTAAATATTGTACTTGTTGTGTCTAGAGCTTGTAGGCTTATAAAAAACAAACATATTTATATGTTGCTTTTTTATTATTTTGTTTTTATACCCTGCTGTCATTAAAATGAGCAATCCGAGTGTCATAAAGTGAAAAAAATAATTCGCATTAGCAAAAATATCAATTAAATTGTAATTAAGTGAAAAGTTCATAGTTTTCTGAGTTCTTAGCCATTTATTCCAAAAGTAATTTTAATTTTTACAGGTCTTGTCTGAGTCTAATATGCCCAACTAAAGTGTTTAAAGCTTACATTTTTGTTGTTATCCTAGGCGCGAGATCTGGAATTCCGCATTCTGAATTCCGCAATTCGATTGCGACACAACCACAGCAAACAATTGTGCAAATATTTATTCAAGTTTGGTACAAATAATTGGTACTTATTTAACAGCGCTTAAACATTGCACTAGAGGATTCATAAGTACACACAATATTCGCAATGCAATTGTAATGCAAATAATTAATGATTAATATCTTAAATTAATTTACATTAAATACCGGTTATTGCATTGTGACTGAACTTGATAATTGACAACCTCTATGCGAATCGGAAATAAATTATATTTATTTCATAACTTTTTAATATGGAATTGGCTTCGTTTTTCATCATTTGTGTGATTCACAACTTTAAAATAATGTTTATTATATTTTATTCATTTTATTTATCGTATCATTAAGCAACTTAATTCATTTGAATTATCCTAATAAATGTCATTAAATTCGCTATTCCATTAAACAGAAAACATATTCATTTAATACACGCATTCGTTACTCCCATGCGTTTAAATTTCAGATCAATTAAGTAAAAATTGCCGCAATTGTTATCAATTCACTTTTTTATTTGGATTCCATTTTTTATTTTAAATTTTAATTAAATTAGTCTGACTTGTTTTTATTGATTTAAATGGAAAACTCGAATTTATTGGAATTCATTGGGGAAAAAAATGTATCACAGTTCCATTGTGTATGCAGGCTTTAGGATTCAGAGAACCTGAAATAAATCGTGCAACGTGTTGCCTTACATTTGATGAATCTGTGCCACACCCCTTCGCATCATTATTGTCGTTAGTTTCATTGCCCCCTCCTGCAAGTCTGCATTTGTTGTTGGCTGATTTTTTAATGAAACGCTGAAGTATAATTTATGAATTTTAATGAGTTGCCAAATGATGCCGAAGCGTTGATTTTCCATAATTATTAACACAATGCTGCTGGACCATCAGTAGCACCAGCATCATCAGCATCAGCAGCACCAGCACCATCAGCATCATCAGCTCGCCATCATTGCCAGTATCAACAATAGCCTGTCCGTCCCAGTTGAATACAAAATGAACGGAATGAGGATACGGCTCGCTACTGGGCTGCAACTGTGAGTAGTGGCTACGAGGGGCTGCAGTTGCCAGGCCATTTGTCTGTCCGGCAGCCAGGCCGATCAGCAAAAGTGTAAATTATCGTTGTACTCTCACTTGAATGCCCTTGAAGCATAATGGTATGTCTAATGTAATACTATGTCTTCGTCTGCAATCGACAAATTATCTCAGTAATCATAGACTAACATTCAAAGTAATGCATACAAACTAAGCTTTTAACTAATAGAATATTATATTGTAATATACTCTAGGGTATACAATCTTCGTTGTCCATACTTTGCAAAATTTCGTTTTATCTGTTTGTTTGTTGACAGTTGTGCTTTTAGCCTTCGCTATCCATTAAAGCTGTGAATTGTTTTTCCTTATAATTATATTTAATGTTTTCTTATTTTGTATTTTTAATTAATAGATTAAGCGAATTGCGCATAATCTAGGGCAACAATCACCTTTAAGGATTTTTAAATTTACTGCACACACATTTTATATGCATACATTTTTCCGATTGATTTTTGCAACAAATCCCGGATCATTAATTTAAATTAACACATAATTCCCACACACAAAGCTGCGGCTAATATGTGAATGATGCCAATAATGCTTAATTAAAGCCAATAATGATAAACAAATGCCCGTAAAGAGCATTACATAATCAAATTAACTAACTAATATAACCGTCGCGAACTTAATTGAAATGTATCAAAAGCATTTGCAGCTTAAGCGTGCGAATGACACAACACACACAAATGCACACACACACATATTGAAATACATATAGATATGTAAATATGCACTCACACACACATACATACGTTCATAATGACAAGCAGAATTACATGCAGAAAGGGTAAATATATGTACGTATATTTGATTTTAATGTGCTGGGACTAAGCTGGCTTACCTGTCGTATGATTAATTGTAATGTGTTGCATTACATTACGTATGTGTAATATGCGAAGCATAGCAAATATTCTATCGAAATGCTGCGGCTGTCGACTGGACACATGCAACAAATGTCGACAATATCGGCTTTTTTCGTCAGTTTTAATTATACAACTAGCTTTTATTTGTGCGAGTGTGTGTGAGTGCGTATGTATGCACAATGTGCTTATTCATAATTAAAATCAAGAGACACTCCCGATATTGAATTATTTCAGCAGTGATATGCAGCTATACAAGTTATATTAGTATTTATTCCATCATCAACCCACCAAATCCTTCCCGACCAATAATCGGGTAAATCAATTGTATTGCAACAGCCAAATTAAACTAAAGTATCAATTCAGCAATAAATCAAAATGCATAAGTTGAAATGTGATCAAATGCATATGCAATACCACAAGTATTTATACAATTTTCGTAATCAATGAAGAAGAAGCAATAATTATATTCATTTAGAAATTACGAATCCACTCTGATTCAATTATAGGAAATATCTGAATAAGCAGAAAACCGCCGGATTTTAATAAACTTGCATAGGTTATTAATAATAATGGTGATTATTAATACAAACTCATATATATTTTTAAAT
This sequence comes from Drosophila kambysellisi, assembly GCA_035042185.1. Classification (NCBI taxonomy): domain Eukaryota; kingdom Metazoa; phylum Arthropoda; class Insecta; order Diptera; family Drosophilidae; genus Drosophila; species Drosophila kambysellisi. The sequence goes on from JAWNLS010001251.1 coordinate 11,128,589, forward strand.
ACTACTTATTTTCTATATGGGGAAAATATACTTACTAGAGTGGTCTTACTGCTCAGGAGAGTGAAATATGCGAAAGTATATTTGGACATTAAAAATTGCAAACTATCCTATTTAATGATTATGGATTAAGCCATTAATTTGCTATTGATTTGATATTTGCACTGTATGATCTAAATACCAATCAACATAATTTAAATGTCAAACATTTTGGGCAATTGCTATAACAACATTGATTGCGATTGCGATTGCTGGCGATGCGGTTGCTATTAATGCAACTTCTGCTGTTGCCGCTGTGGCTTCTACAACATGGCAGGTGGGAATGTCTAAAGCGGACGGCAAGCATTACAACATAAAGTTGCCTAATGCTAATGATAATGTCTACCAAAGTCAACACACAAGACCACTGAGTGCTTGAGCACCATACAAATGTGGCAGGCATTAGATGCAAATGTGCGACGAGATTTTGAGATTGGCAGGGAGTCAACCGGGCCAGACAGTTGGTGGCTTGGGGCATGGTCGAGAGGCTTAGTCGATCAGGAGAATGTTTGTCTCAATGCCGATTATAGAGTAAATGAACTCGTAATACACTAACACGAATATGCACTTAGAAAGCAGAGAATAGTGATAGTAGTACTAGTCCCATTGAGGCCAACGGCAGCACTTGGCACATTCAGCTGGGCGCTAACGCCTGCCAGCCTTACTGTAAACAGCAATCACTGCTAATGAGTTTTATTGTAAATTAAAATTGCAATCAGTGTCAGGCACTGGCAGACAAGACAGACGTCGCTTTGTTGTTGCCACACACATACGCAACACACTCGCATGCGCACACACAGATGTTAGTATGTGGAATGTGTTGCATGAGCAGCATGATAAATGCAATAAATGACACTGGCGTACCATTGGGGGCAACTCAAATCCTTTCATAATAAATTTGCCAAATTGCAAGCATTAAATAAAGACAATATTTAATATGCAATAACAAGCCAGATGCCAACAACAACAATAGCAGCTACAGTCAATGGGAGTAGGGCCACGTTCAAAGAGGCAGCCACATGTTGCCAGTAGGGTCAACAACATACACACTCTACAACAGCACTAAAACACAGACAACATAGTTGCACCACCAACTTCTTAACCAGATTTATCTTTTATAAATATAAGTTTTAATGCAGAGCTAAAATTTATTTATAATGCTTCAGAGGTTTAAAATACATAAGTTATGAAAATATTAATTAGCACATATTCCTTCAGACAAACAATAAACTAATATCAAATAAAAGTTATATAAATTTAAATGAATATTTTAAACAACTTTATATGCTAATTTGAAGCATTTTATTAAATTTGGCAGGATTCGTGGAAAATCCACTTGCACAACACACACATCCTCCTACAACAAACACACACGCATGTGTTGAAGTCATTAAAAAGGCATTTATCATGCAAGGAGAGGGACAGACAGTGTCGACGATAGAGAAAGAGTGATAGAGAGAGAGAGAGAGAGAGAGATTGAAAAGAGAAGAGCAATAAACTCAGGAATGGGATATATAGCATGCTGGCTTATCGAAATGTCAAGTTAATAATTAAAATCACAAAATGCGTTAAAAGTCTATCAGTTTAATTGCCATCCGTGGCTGCAACTATCAGCAGACGACAACCATCGACGCCGACTGCGACGCTGCTGCTGTCAATGACACTCTGATGAACTGCTAGCTGATGCCAGGCAGGCAGCTTCCTGCCGACGCAATGGGTTGTTGTCCTGCCGCTGATCCTGGGCCTGCTGATGCTGCATTGATATGCAATTAACAGAGCCGAGAGACGGATTCGAGCCAGGAACGGGACAATTGACGCATTGGGATTTATTCTATAGGCGCATGCATTTTTTATGATTAAATGATAGTTGGATTTTTTTTAAATGCTGCGCCAGCAGTCAACCATCCAACGAGCCAAGGATCCACAGTGCAATAATTGAACAATTGGCAGCTGTCAGTGGGGAAATGTCCCAAAAAAAGAAAGAAATACAACAAAATAAAACGGACATGGATGCCAACCAAAATTGATCCATACTGAATACTTTAAAAAGCTACAACACATGGCCTCCACTGCATTTAATACCAGCCAGCACTTTGGGCTGCTTTTTTAATGCGGGTTAATTTCGTGATTGAGTTATTGGATTTACATTCTGTGGTTGTATCTGTGTATTTTAGCTAACCATATATATATTTTTTTAAGCATTTTGTAGCTGGGCCAAAAATGAATTTAACTAACTGCTGAAGTGGCCATTTGTGTTATTTCATGTTATACAAATGCATGCAAATTAAAATACTGCTACGAACTATGTGACTTAATTAAACATTCTGAATGCCAAGGGAGATTCATCATCATTTTATCAGCTTCATTTTAACTGATTGAGTTTTGTGAATATCACAGATATAAAGGAAAAATCCAAATGATCTCTTTTCTGTATTTCATATCGAAAATTCGTGTTAATTTGGAGCGTTTTTGTTGGTTGACTACACATCAAAGCAGCTTACGAAGCTCACACAAAAAATACAAGAGGAAGTAATAAGGTAACACACACACACACACACACACACACACACACACACACACGGATACAGACATACATAAGCATAAACAAGCATACACAAAAAAGCTACACTAAGCCGTATCGAATTTGGTGGCTCCACCACCTCCACCAGCTCCCCCTCCTCCACGCATTCAATTCCCAACTCACGCGTTTGCCCATTTCCGATGGCTGACGCCGGGCTACAGCATTTATGTTAAATGAGCAACATGTCTTAATCGGCTATTCATATGGAAATGCATGGATTATTATTCAATTAGTTACGTTTTGATGAAAATAACAAAAATAAATAAAAAGTAGAATACTTTATCTACAGCGTGGACAAATAAATACCCTATCCCTGTACAGATACACACAAACAAAGAAAGGTAGAGAGAGAGGGAAAAAGATACCTAGATGGATATAAATGGGCATCTGAGCAAAGTTGCTTCGCTTCAGTGAATTTTATTAATGAACTGTGGCCAAAGCAGGGAGCGATGAAACTCGAGTCTCGCTTTGGCCACGGGAAAAGAGCTAGAAATACACCTGCAAGCGTTTCATGTTCATTATTTGCCCAGGCAAGCACCCGCCTCACATGTGCTCGTATCTTGTATCTTGTATCTTGGCCAAAAGCAGATTGCAAAAGCCGCAGCGGCACCAGCAGCAGCAGCGTAGTAAACGCAAATGGCCATGGAAAGCTGGAACTGGAACTGTTCGTTGTTGTCGCCGCTGGAGCTGCAAATATAGTTGGTGTTGTTGGTGCCACTCGCGTTCATTCATAAAAATCCCAAGCACCAAATCCAGTTTGAGCCATGGCTTCAAACCAGAATTCACACAAGTCTCAAATCAAGTTCAGGCCATGCACAGTGGAGCAACATGTTTTGCTAGAAACTAATTTATTTACGCTGCAAATAATTAACTGAAATTGGATCAATATTTGCAAATGAATCGAAAGTGCAATATATGCGAAATAAATGTGTGAAAGTGCAAACAATTAAACAGCGATTTGACACCCCATTAAATTTGTAACTTTGCTCAATTACAAAACGAACAATTGACAACTGTGCGCTGGCAGCTGACACCGACGCCGACGCCGACGCCGACAACGGCGACGCCCCCGTCGCTGCTGTGTGGGGACTTTCAGCGGATGTTGGGGCAACAACAACAAGAGCAATAAAAACAGCAACAGCAATCAGAGTGGCATCAAAAGCTGCTCCGTTGCTGATGAGTGTTTGATCTTGGGATGGCAAAGCGAACCTGTTTAAGCCATAAAGTATCTATATCCATAAGTATATATGTATATATAGTTTGGCCAGCGCTTTTACTATTTTATCGATTCACGCTGGCCAAGCGTGGGTTTTCTGTCTGTTGGTCTGTCTGTCTGTCAGCTGGCGAGGCAGTGGGAGGCAGAGAGCGGTCGGTCAATGAGCAGCGGAGTAATTGGATGCCAAATATCGAGCAGGCAATTAATTATAACAGTTTGTGTGTCGGGCTTACAGATGAGTGGGTGTAAAGATTGTACATTGTACAAACACTGCCAGATTTTGGCTTCGCTAATTTGCATAACAAAGGCAGCAGCAGCAGCGGCAGCGGCAGCAACAGAAGCAGAGGCAGAGGCATAGGCAGTTGCCTCTGTTTTGGGGCGTGGCAGCTAATCAGTGCGTTCATTGTTCAGAGGCAGCTCTGATTACTCGGAGTTGCGCTTGTACCTCCTCTACCTCTACGCACGCAATACGGTTTTAACTGCAATTGCAAACTTCTTGTTTTTAATAAGTTTAATAAATGCTTGTTTGACTTTTAGCGGTCGCAAGTTTCTCAAGTACAAAACAATTAGCGGCATGCAGCGCTGCGCTGCGCTTTGGGAACGGAAGCTTGCCACACGCAATCAACTTGAAAGAAAAACAACAACCGGGGAGGGAACAGTTGTAATGTTCGCCAAGTTGGGCTCATGTGGATTCTTAAGTTCTTAGTTCCCAATGCACAGATCACGGTGCACAAAACGAAAATTCAGACCAGGGAAACACTGGAAAAGTCAACGCGTGATCTGCATTTGTGGGCTTTCGTTTCATTGCGGAGAACACTCGGAAAGGGTATCAAGGCGTTGGTTACTGATAGGGTAATAACTACTTTCAATGATCAGTAATTAATATTGATAATTGAACTTCAATCCAGATAACATACTTCTGGCTTGTTTTACACTAGATACACATAAGTAAAATACTTAGTTTGTCTGCTTACATTTTTTGTGGCATTGATCCTGATCTTGAAATTTAACCGGAAATAGCAAGTTATTTAAAAAGATCCATCTCTGCAATATGCACTTTATTGCAAGTAGGGTATGCGCTCTTCGTATATAACTTATGGGACATAATTCGCATATGTTTTGTTCTCGTTTTGGTTTTAATTTAGTTCACACAATTCATTCGAGCCTGGCCTAGGTAACTCTCAGTCTCTCTGTCTCTGTTTTAGTCTGTGCAGCTATCTGAATTGCCTGACTGAGCTGAGTGATGGTGATGGTAATGACTTGGCTCACAATTCCCACATAAATTATGTGCGAGCCCAAGTGTGACCAATAAACCAACTGTCCAGACAACTAACCTCAAGTCCAGTGCTGCCGCATCTCCTATTGCATCATTTGCTTTTGGCTTGGGACCTTTGCAATAAAATATGCCTGGTAAAATCTTAAAGTGACTGCTCTTCTTGCTACTGGCTACTGCCTCCTTGAATGGAGCCGAGTTGTGCTGTGCTGTGCTGTGCTATTCTATGGTGTGATGTGCTGGGTGCCCAACCGCAGCCGACGTGCTTCGAACCCTTCTTGGACACAACCTCTTTTTAACTTAATTTAGAGTTAAATATTAGAAATTACCTCACGTGCAGGGCATCAGCAACAAATAGGGACGTGGCTGCAACCCCAACTGGAATCATAACTTTTAAGTCATGCAAAAGTTTGCCAAGCATCGAGTCGAGTCGAGTCGAGTCGCCTCGAATTGAGTCGGGCAAATGTGCCTGCAAATGTCTTTTCAATTGGCCATCGACGAAGGCGCAAAAAGTTGCGGTGATATCGTTTTTAGTGTGAGTGTGTGTGTGCTCCCTTTACGCTTTGATGCGGTCCTTAGGCAGGCGTAATCCTGTCAAAGTGTTATCGCTAAGCACACACACACCTTAATGTACACACGCACACCCACACACTCTCATTCACATTTACATCTTGGATTCGGTCTTGACTTGCATGCAAATTTTTGCACGGCTGACTTCCAGCTTTATATTTTATCGATAAGTTCGGCTGTTTCTCTTTTCCGATTTTGTTTGCGTTGTCGTTGTTGTTGTTGGTCTTTTTGCTGACTGTGGTAAGGCTTCTTACGGTTAAATAAAAAATATCCACACTTAACACTTTTTGTTGTGCCGCCGCCGTCCACAAAATCCGTGCAATATTTTCACTCGACTCGGCTCGACATGGGAGCTTTCATGACTTTAGTATCGGGCCAGTCATCAGCTGGCAGAGGCAAATGGCATCGCTTGTCGCCATAAACTTGTACAAATATGTAGCCCGGGACGTGCCACTTATGGAGGAGGAACTCCTCCGCACTCTCTCTTTCTCTCTCGCACGCTGCATCCCATATATGTATATTCGCCCTCCCTTAACCTCATCACCATTTTCGACAACATTTGCGCAAGGTGCGGCGATTGCCGTTTACCGTTTGCTTTGACACGTGTGGTTGGGCTCGGGCTTGAGGTGACTCGGGACTGCCACAGGAAGCGTATCTGGTTTTGGTTAGGGTAGGTGTATATATTCACGCACACACACCTACAATGTACATATATGTGTATATGTCAGAAACGGGCCTGGGGTCGTCTTGTTTTCGGTTCTCTGCGCTGCGGTTTTTGTTTAAGATCCGATAAGTTTGTTCAACTGTGCTGCGACTGAAGATTGCATTGGGCATCGCCGTACTCCAACCAATGTGCTCACATTGGAACTTGCCTAATTGAATTAAGAATGTTTGAGCTGCAATTCGAGCTTAATGAATTATGCACACATATTTTCTTGGAACTTAAATTGATCATCAGCGCACAAAAGTGCAATTAATATATATCTCTATTGTGGGGTCAAATTTTTCATGATGAATTTTGTTAGAAAATTGTGTTTGCCAACTTAAATGTAAAATTGATCAACAGGCCAAGCCGTGCTTGGAAAGCTACTTATTTTCAAAATCGGTTCAGTTTTTAAAAAATTATATTAGAGAAGAATTCTAATTTATCCCTATGGTCCAAACCATACTTTTGAAAGCTGGTTTCGTTTTGAAAAGTTACGGGAATGGATCATGGATGTATTGTTCCATGCGACAGCTCCAAGACAGACTACAGCTCCTTGTGAAATAAAAAAGACAGCTGTGACTAATTTCCATTGTTAATCGAGAGGTCCTGAGCAGCAATAATGTCATAATTGAGTGGCAGTGATTAAGACTACATACTCTCGAGTTCATCGCATACGGTGGCTGCTGCTGCTGCTGACGTGCATTGCCGGGCTCACCAATAGCTCATTAGTTGTTACATGGTAGAGGGTCTATTATAACGCTGTCAGCGACGGCAGGTGTTTCCTTCTACAAAGGAACAGAGGTGTCAGACCTGCTACCCGGTCTGACATCATCATCAGCGTCTAGCGTTCACGAATCTAGCATCGCACATCCAACAGGCTGTTGATGTTGGTGGATGCTTCATGCAAATGAAACTTGGCTCTCTAACTACCTACTAAATGGGCTCATTTTTCAAATTTTATAGCTACTTAACAGAACATCAAACAATTTTCATATTATTAAAACACACGCGCTCACACACACACACCACATACACACAATTGGCTCCCGCCACGAGTTGTTAGGTTTAGGAGCCCAATTCGTTTCATATTCGTCGTTGTATCTTCAAGATACATTTTTATATACATATATCCGTATTAAGCTAGGAAGGCAACGCGTCGCTTGCGCTTCAATGACTACAGACATTGCTCCTCTGCCACGAAAATACTTTCAGATGGAAAAAATAAAGAAATATTTTGGGAAAAACATTTATTACAATAATTGTGTGTTGTGCTATGCTTGAAGAAGCCAATACACATACGCTAATTGAATATGTGTGTGCGACTGTGTGTGTGTGTTTCTGTGCCCTCAGAGAAAACATGATGTGAAATACGAAATCATATGCATGTATTTTTATACAAAACATGCCCCAAAGGGACTACAAAAGCCAAAGTCAAGTCGAGCCAAGGCAAATGCTGCTGATGCTGTTGTTGCTGCTGCTGCTGATGCTGCTGCTGCTGCTGAAGCTGAGGCAGCATCAATAAATGATTGAACAAAGCAACGAGTGAAATGAAAACCCCCGCAAAGGTCATGAAAATATCCAGCAACAATAACAAGCAGGAGGAGGCACACGCAGGCGGGAGATGCAGATGAAAAACCGAACAGCAAGTGGACCCAGCGGCCATCTAGAGGAATGTGCGGTTTAAAAATAAACCAAAGACACGCTGGGACAGCCAACGGCAGTCATGATGAATGCCACATGGGTGCCCTACGCTCAGCTCTCAGACGACGATGACGACGACAGCATCTGCGAGCCGGGCTAATTATTGCCTCTGAGGTGTTGGTGTCGGGGCTGCAGACTACAAACAAACTGTGCCACAGAAGGACACACACAAACACAAAACCGCCGGCCAATTGGCATAATTTATGAGTATTATGTCAACGGTCGAGCAGGCATTTGTTTGAATTCAAATATCAACACATCGTCTAAAAGGCGGGCGAAACTTGTTTCAAGTATTTCAAGTAAGCCGCATCGAATTTCATGGCAACGATGGTTATCTAACAAAGGCCTTGGCTCAACTGTGGTTGCCACATTAATTTGTCAACATCAGGCGGCGATCAAGTTGCAAGCCTGATCCTGAACCAGGCAACTATCCTGTGTGTGTGTGTACTCTTGACCTGCAGTTCAGCTAGAGGCCAAAGCGGAAGTCAGATTTTGTTTTTACTTTTTGGATTTGGAGATTTGGCGACGGCCGGGCGAGGATGTGGCCCGGCCACTTGAAAGGGATATCGTTGAGAGATTTAGAGTAACAGTAGATGTTGTGGTAGTAGTTGCCCTTGACTTTAATGTGACAGTCTCAATGAGGATTTGTCTATTAGGGCGAGATATTGAATTTCGGCAATTACTGCCATCGGTCAGATCGAAATAACTAATCTGGGTACACAATACGCCAAAAGCATTTTATGCCAATAGACCATAATCAGAGATAACTTAAAGTATTTGAAAGAATTTGTCATAATGAACAACCATATAATATTAATAAACATAAGCTTGGCCCAACCGCGATTCGCTTTTGTCTACCGAAAAATGGTGTCTTAAGGCTTTTCTAATTATAATTATATGCATACAGATATTAGAGTCTGTGGGGTATTACCAAAGCGAACCCCAGAATCACTCATCAACGCCTAGTCGGCCAAGTTTTTCACTTTGTAATCCCGACGTTTTCCTCGAGGCCTATTCCCATTAGCCCTGTGAGCACTTGTTGTTGTTATTGTTGTTTTTGGCTTTTCTTTCACATTGTGTATAGGAAAAGCAGCGCGAGCTTTTCATCATCGTCATAATCTCAACAGCAACATCAACAACTTGAAGTGATTTGTGTTTTTTCATCTGCCTGCCACTTGCTGCATATTCTAAAGCTCCTTACTCTTCCTTTCACCATCCACTTTTGTCGGCAGCAGGAGCAGCAACAGCAACAGCAGGAGCAGGAGCAGCTGCAGGAGCAGTAGCAGAAGCTATAGGCTCCTGACGCCCCTGGCTGTCTGCCTTTTTTACTTAATCACCTCACAAGGCGCTCGAGCACACAACACGGCTTTAATCTATTTTAATTAAAATTATAATTATTTAATATAGCCCAAGAAAAAAGCTCCTCAGCACTGGAGATGCCAGGTAACGATGACTCCAAAAGGAACGTTTTTGAATTCTTAAGTGAAAAGAGAAAGGTAAAAGTGAATGGGGAAAGTTGATAGTCAAACATTGCTTATACAAATTAGAACAAGAGTAGTGTTATTAATATTTTAGAAATGTCCGATGTGCAAGCACTTCTAATAAAAATCAACAAAATATTAAACATATATCAAAAGAAAAATATAAAATAAAATATACATAAAATAATTTTATTTCCTAAGTCAAATTTTTAAGAATGCAATTTTTTCCCCATTTTATAATAATTTTATAAATATCACGTTGCCTTCAAATCACAGTTTGTACAGTCACTATTCACACTTTAGAGTTTTTCATGTGATTTTCTAATTTGCAGCACTTCTGTCGTCTGCAGACCGAGAAAATAATGAAATGCAAAACACATGACGTCGGAAACGTTTCGCATAAAATTTTAAATTCTTTGTAACTGAGTCTGGAAGGGGAATGGGAAGAAATGCTCTAAGGGATGTCGCCGCTACCTGTGGAAACTTTGATAGCTCTGTGCAACATTTCGGTGGCAAATCTGTGCACGCTTTTGTCGCAAAATCCCAGTACATCATGTGTAGAATTCATTAAGGTGACTAAATACATTCAAGTGATTCAGAAAGTACATGGGTGGTGCGAGCAGGGGGTGGGAACTGCTGCTTGACAAGCAGTTTGGCAGTTTCTCAAGCTGCGTATAATTTGTAGCAACTGTGGCAGGTAAAGCGATGCCAAAAAGAGGCTCCTCTGTAGATGTTGTTGTTGCGGCTGCTGCTGCTGCTGCATCAGAGATATTAATTTCTTGGTGCTGGCAAAGGAAAAGGCAACGTAACTTAAGCTTCAACTTGTAGCAGCTTGGCAACGAGATTGAGATACACAGCCGCCGCTACACTTGTGCCACGGCTGAGCCGCAAGCTTCCTTTAAGACACCTCGCCAAGGCAAAGCACTTGTTGTTTTTGCCGTTCTTGTTGCTGCTTTTGCTTTTGCTTTTGCTGCTGGTGCCGTGCACATTAATTCGTGGGAATTAATTATTCTCAGGCCTGTGACGATTCCCAAGATACTCGCTCACTCATTCGTTCGTTGATACCCGGCACCGCTGCCAGGCTACCTCCATCACCATCACCAGCACCACCACTACCACATCCCCATCCATATCCCCCATCTTCATCTCCATTCCATCCCATTTCGCAACCCTTATCCCTCTCACCGCCCCTCCTCCCATCGACATCTGCAGTCAGTTCGTCACTCGCCAGCGTCTGCGGTAAGGCCTGCCTCACATTCGTATCTGTAGCACTTCTGTATGTAGGTATGTATTTAGGTATGTATGTATGTATATATATCTGTGTGTTTATATAGGCAGTGGCAAAAGTTTATGTACTCGCGTACTTGTAGCTGTTGTCGTTTTTCCTCAGCTTTTAATTCACTGTCTCGACGCCGCAGTCGACGCCGACGTCGACGTTCGGCTAAGCGGCACAATTACAACAGTGGCTGCAAATCGCTTCATCTTTTTTATGGTTGCACTGCAATGGCCATTTTGGGACGGTCTTACGGATGGTCGGGAGTTGTTTGTGGCGCGGCTATAACAAATCATTTGCCTTGTTAAAATGAATGAGCAGCACTTTGTACGCCTGCCTCTAGCTTAACATTGGGCTCATTAAATTTGATAAAAGTTCAAAAGGCTGTTCGCAAGTAAATTAGCATTTTCTATTTGAACTTGTTGGGAATATAACTCAAACAAACAATTTATTTCAATAGAAAACAAAATATATGCATCATAATACCATGCATAAAATATGCATTTTATAAAGTCACATCGACAATTAATTAATAAACCGATACGCATATCTACACTCATATTCTGGCTCATTTACATTTTGACTGTTGCTTATTTGTTTGCCATCATAAATAGTTGAACATGTTTAGATAAACCTATTTCTAAATAGAGCAAAAACTAATTTAAAGTACTAAATGTAAAATGGAAAGCTTTAGATTATTGTGCGATAATAGCCAACCAGTGGGCATAAAACCATAAGTAATTTTATTAATTTAATACAAATATTGATTTGTTGTACATATTATCAAAAGTTCATGACAAATAACAGGATTTCAGCTGTCCAGTATTTATAGCCGCAGTTATTTTATAAAAACAATTATAATGTACATATTTTTAGAAATTCAGTTAAACGCTATGAAATATGAACATTTTTTTTTTGCAATACTATTAATAGATTGGACTTTTTAATTACATCTGTTTTGTGAAATCATATTTAAATAGTGCAAAATATTATTTAATGTTAACAGCATACTTGATGCTACTAAAATAACCGCACATATTTTATGAAAATTGAATTTCAAATCTGTTTTGTTTGCCACCTTTACCCTTTATCATAAATGTTTGTGTGTTTATAGAATACCCACATAATCTGGTTGTCAGCTTCAATGTTTTATGCTTCCATATGCTTTCCCGGTGTAGGGTACATTAGGAGTCGTCAGGTCGGCACCTTAATATTTAATCCAAGACATGTTCGGGGTACTCCCTTTTTTCTTCGTATGCCTGTTTTCCTGTGCCGTATTAGCATAAAGTCTCATGGTTTTGCGTTGTTTTTTCTCCATCCTATGGCACTATACATTGTATTATTTATATGTACGTACCGCGGCGATCTTGTCTACCATTTTAAGTTAATAATTCTTTATTGCAGCTTGTGAAAAAAATATAATTTCGCTTTTTTTTTGTGCTCAAGCTATGTTCTGGCTATTAAACTGATGATTTTAATGAGTGAATAATGTGCTCAGCCCCCTTCACGACATGAATAGAAACGGCAGCAACAGTTTTTCTGCTTTAATTTTTTAATAACTTAAAAAACAGCCAACCAGCTTGCCACTTGAAATGGGGGCCACATGCAACACTCAGACTCCCAACTCAGGCCCTAAGCGCGACTCTGACTTCGAATGCGACTCCAACATCTCTTAAAGGTCACACACACACACACAAACACACACACACAGATACATACACACCCGAACACTAGCAGAAACAGCCAACGCACTCTAGAGGCGTCTCAATGTGTTGGTTGCGTTGTGTTTGTTTGTTTGTTTGTTTGGTTTTGTTTGCTTGTCGACATGTGTCTGGGTCTGCCCCCCAGGTCCCAAAACGAGTGGCGCATTAAATTTGTCATTAGGTTTTGTGGCGCATCTTCAAAATTACATAACTGCCGCAGAGACTCGCGTCAACTTTTTAAATTTTTAAACGTTCCAATCGCCCAATGACAATTTCTGCTGGCCATTGGCCACTTGAGTTTCCAGCCGAGATTGAAGCGCTGAGAAAATTCTTCGTTGACGTAGATAATTACGCTTCTTACGATTGTGTCACAGATTATGTACACCAACTGACAAATGTCGGAGACCCCAAAAAGACCAGCTTTTGTACTCCAACATTTTCGGGGGTGGAGCCCAGTGACAGAACACATTTCAAATACTCTCGTTGGCTTCCTCATTTTTAAATGTCTTTCTCTCTATCTCCACATCGTTTTTTTTCACAACCCCGTAGTTGGTCTGCCCCTCTCTGCTGATTTTGTTACTAGTGCATTTTTTCTCTAAACTGTGACATTTTTTATGGCCTGTGGTGATGTTTTGACCTACTAATTTAATGATGCTAAATGGCGTGGCAGTTGATTGCCGAGACATGCGGGCTTTACAAGCGCCACCACCCCATCCCCCATCGACTTTGCAACCCGTTGGGTGGGAGGTGTGAGAAAAGCTCAAGATGTGCGTCAAGTGCCACAAATGAAAGAAATTATATTTATTGCTTCGGCTTGGGACCCACTAATCATTAAAGAAATTCTCCTCAAGTGCTCAACATTTTGCCTAAAAGTTCTGAGAATCTGTCTGCTTTTTGCGTCTTTCATATTTAGCCTAATAATAGTTTTTTAGCTTCAAGCTAAGTCTGACGCCAATCTGCTCGGCTTTTAAGTTTGTTGCCATTAAAAATGCTGAAGCTTAACCATTTGTGCTATTTGCAGCTACTCTTCATCACAATCCTCTTAGACTTCATTCGGTCTGCAAATTTGAAGCACTTTCCAGTGTTTTTAATCGTAAGCAAAGATTCATCAGCGGCTGAATTGTACCCGACACCTGGGGATTCTTTGGTAGCGGCTGTGGCCAAAGGAAGTAATCCATTCTGCGGGCAGTTTTCCATATCACTTTCAGCGACAACTTCCTGCGCGTCGCATCATCAAAATCTGTTGGCACTTTGCATACAAATGTGTCTCGGCCAGGGACCGTGGCAAAACTTATCGCAACATTTTAATAACTGCCGGCAACAGTAGCTAAGCTGGTGCAGTTGTTATTGCCTCTGCCTTAGCATCAGCCTGAGCCGTGGCAGCTTTCATTAATTACCAAGAAAAGCGAGTTTTTTTATGCCGCTGCACTTTTCCTGCCAGTCAGGCAGTCAGCTTGCCTGAAATCTAAGTAATCTATATATATATATAAGTATTTTTCCGCAAACTGGCCAGCACGTCAACAGGTTGGCGTTGGCCCTAACTGGGCTGGGCTCCGGGCTCCAGGCTTCAGCTGGCTCTCACTGTGGACGAGGTTGTGGTTCTTATCTAGCGTCAACATCACGTAACATGCGCGTAATTTTATGAATGAAGTGCTCGCTGCCGGCCAGGATTCGACTCGTTTACGTTCACTCGGAACTGGTCAGACAGGCTCTTAATTGCGCTCGCACCTATTTTTTACAGCAGTCAACAGCAGAGAGTACTTGGGGAGGAAGAGGAGGCGAACATGCAGGCAGCTAGCAGCAGCAGCAGCAGCAGGCAACAGTTTGTCAGCCAGGTTAACAAATTGAGCTAAAGCGTTGCTGCTAACATTAACCGGTTTTCTGCACATCTGTGTCTTGTTCTGGCCGCACTTGTTGCATCAGCATCAGCATCATCATCATCATCAGCAGCAGCAGCAGCAGCAACAATAAGAACAACAGACAGCCATCACTTGAAACAGCAACTGAACGAAGCCTTTTCACTTGCTGACTGCGACGCGCTTATTAAATATGATTATGCGTTCGATTGCAGTCAGCTTGTAGTTTGGGGCTGGCGACCAGAGAGTGGACTGGACTGGACAGCCGAGCACAGGAAGTGAAGTCGAGCCGGGCGTCGTCACATTGGCAGTCAGTGTTTAGAACATGCCCAGAACCAAAGCGAACACACAACCCAACAGCCAATCCCCTCCGCCAGCCCCCCAACCATCTGAATTGCTGGCAACGGCTGCTGCCAACTGCTGCCCACTTTTAATGAAGTTTTCCGTTTCTTTCCGCTGTTGGCCTCGCTAGCTGACTCTCTTGGCCCCAAACTCTCGTCGTAGGTAGCTCTTATTATACACTGCAGCAATGTTGTGCGGTTGACATGTATATTGCAAGCCATTCGTAACAGTTACTAGCAAATAATAAAGTAACTAACAATGCATTGGTATAGAATATAAGTGCGAATAATAATAATACTATTTTATATATAATAATATGTAATCAAATATAAATCAATAAAATATTGGAGAGTATACGCTTATCAACGTTGTAGTGTATTGTTGCTCTGCAATTGTAGAATAAAAATCCATTGCCCGTTCAAATGTTTTAATTAAAATTTAATGAATTCACTGTATTTAATTATGCATTGCTTTTGTTTTGATATTTCTTGTTGTTGCTGCTGCTGTTGACACTCGTTCTACGCACTTAAAACATGTTGAAAATTAATTTTAATTGTCCTTTTGTTATTTGCTTCTGAGTGCAATCGAGACTATTATAGGTTTCCAGAATAGGCTGCTGCCACAGAGTTTTGCAATGACAGCAGCCAACATGGTAATTAAAACAACATTTATTTTATTTGATAATAAAAACATTTTCCTGTTATGCTCAAATCGAATTTCGATGCAATTTCAGTTTGCCCCCTTTTTTACAACATTGATTATAAATCATTAACATTTTGCTGACACGGCATAGGATCAAATTATATTCAAAAAATCAGCTGAAAGAAAATAAAACGGAGTAAAAACAACAACAAACCTATTATTTTTATTTCATTAATATTTGCAATGTAGTCGAGGACATGTGCACTGATTCTTTAAAAAAAAAATTGTCGATGCTTGTACAAAAAAATTCCCAAACAATTTATATCTGTCGTGCACATATTTTCAAATTTATTATGCAAATATTAAATTATGTTTAATAACTAAATTATTAATATTTGACTTCCCAATATTGTCTGTTTTCTTTTTCCCAGTTTTAGATTAATCTTAGCGTAGACCACCAGGCAAGTAAAAAGCTTTATTCTTGGGGCAGTGAAAGCTGGCCCAGACTAATTCAATGATCCGCTAATGCAGCCTCCAAAAATTAAGAAATAAATATTATTAAATGTGTCATTAATTAAGCGAACCAGCAACGCTATTAATTAATACAATTTCCAAACAAAAAGCCGACTCGAGCGCCGTTAAGTCTGGCCCCGAAAAACAATTAGGCGGCATTTAAGGTGTAAGTCGCCACGCCCACTTAATAGGGCCCGCAGCAAAAATGGTGGCTCAAGAATGATGAACAAAGCCAAGCGCTGATTGATGGCAATAGACACAATTTGTGCAGCTCGGCGGCATAATGAAGCAGGTGGCAGGGGCAGCCACGGGCAATCGTGGGCGTTAAGTATCTAACCTGTAAACCCAAAATGAAAACCCTTCAAATTAGTGTTAGGTATTAAAATATGTAGATTTTATAATTTTCAAAAATTTGTAAGTTATTTATTCAAATACTTTTCTTTAAAGTTACAAAAATTTGTTGTGGGTGTTTTTGTATGATTTTTTTGTTAATGTTTTTTTTTTTAAATATTTTTTTCTATGATTTGAAATGCATTAAATATTTATTACATTAATTATACATAATTTATTTAAATTTGATTTCGTATGGTACACATGCTTATCCTGATCTAGATCTGAATTTTAACTTGAATTAACAATTTATTCAATTTTAGCTTTTCTGTTGTGTTTAGCATAATTTTTGGCGCTTGCGCGTTTACGCATTTTTTATCATGTATATAATTTATTGTCATGCATGATAAAAAGTCGTTGAATTTGTGTAAATATGGTATATCATATATATATATGTATATATGTGTAAATGTATATGTATGTATGTATGTATCTGTATGGACTTATATGTATATCTAATCTCCACTTAAATTTAACGACAATCACACTTAAAAGTAGTTTATAATTGATGTATGCTTTGAAGAATTTCTGGTATTTAATTGTGATTTCGCATCGCATGCTATTAATTGTTTAATAACGTTACGCTTATCGGGCCTTAAGGTTGTACATATATATAAATATGTATGTCTGTGTGTTTGTATGATTATATATGGTATGTCTAGAGCTTAAACTTGAACAACTGCTAATGAGAATGAGTCACGACTCGACAGACTCTTTAATATTAATGCTAAATGCTAAAAATCGTAATTTCTACTACTTAATATCGAGAAAAATGCCTACAAATTAATATTTGAGTTTTATGTGTTGTTCTTTCTACGAATGTTGCTGCTTTTTCATATATTGTTGTATTTGTTGTTGTTGTCTGTTTGTCGGTTTATTTGTTTGTGATGAGAGGGGGCAAGCATTTGTAGAGTGGGTTTTGCGCACCTGCCCCAAAGGCAAATCCATTGCCATCGGCATCGCTTGCATTGATTGATGTGGATCCAACATTTGTTGTGTTGCGTGTTGGCCATCGTGATGCGGTCGGACCGAGTGGAGTTGAGAGAGCCTTGGATACAGGTACTTATCACAGCCTTCGAGCGCCGCATGCAAATGTCTTTTCTCAAAATACATTCAACATGTTTCTACCATTTGCGCTCCATAATAATCAACGTCATTTAGTAATAACTATAAACAGAAATCCAAAAACTTGCAACAGCATCAACCAAACCCAAAGCAAAAATATGAACAAAAAAATAATCAAAACTCCTATTGACTGAAATCGACTCAAATCCAATTTCAATGCATACGATGATGTTCTGGTTTTTGTTGTTTTGTGATGTCAATCAGTCTGGCTGGGGGTTTGGCTGGTGTTGGTTGTCTTCGTCTCTGACGCACTGCTCGGTTTTAGTAGGTCTGTCGGATAAATTAGAGTGAAGACAAAAAAAAAAATGGGAGAAAAAAAGAGTGGTTATTAAATTTAATAAGTCATTATCAATAACAACATTCAGGCTAAGCGGAAAACTACGAAGTGTGGAAAGGTTTTTTTTGTTGAAAATTATATTAATTAATTTTGATATTCTATGAAATAAACTTCGTGAGATCATTTTTCACATAACAAGGTTATAATTTGTGCGGGTGAATAATACTACTTTTATTTTTTAAAGAGTTGAAATAATCTGTTTTGGAATTTGCTAATGAATATCGACATTAGGTAATCAAATTTGTTGTAGTATTTTAAAGTTAAACTTACCACTGGTGGATAGGACATGTATTTGTCGCTCATATTGAAATAGGAGCCATCGGCTGGCGGCGCTGGTGATGGCGATGATATGTAACTTCCCTTGATGACCAGCGAGGAGGCGGGAGAAGGTGATGGTATATAGAGACCATTGGAGATCAGCATGTGATCATCCTTGGCACGCATCGGCATTCCGTCAATCATGCCCGATGCACTGTTGCGCTGACTGTGCCGCTTCGGATTGGGCAGGGTGCGGGTGAAGTCCGGATTGCACAGCGGATAGGGTGGTGTGCACATAGAGCTCTCTTGGTATTTGGGAGGGTAGGCCGTCGACTGTATGATGTCCACGTTCTCCACTAAATAGGTGGAAGCAGCCGCCTTCTTCTGCACGTCCGCCTGCAAAGCAGTGATGGGCAGCTGGTTAGGATTAGGCCAATCAGTTCTGCTGTTCAATATTTGTAATTAGCTAATGTTAATTTACCTTATAGACCGACTGATTGTCATCCTTGGAGTAGGCATCATCGTTGCTCGGCTCCGTTTCGCCCTGTGTCTTATTCTGTCGCCGTATGACAAACCAAGCGACAAGCGCAGCATTCAACACAAGCAACACCATCGCTGCCGAGGTAATGCCAATGATCATTACATTGGGCAGCTCATCCTTTTCTGTATACTCAGCCGAATGGGGCTGCGAACCCTTTGACAGCGTCAGCTTAATGTCCGGCACAAATTTACTGCCACCTGCCTCGTTGTGTGCCATCACGGAATAGTAGTAGGTGCCGCCGGGCTTGAGACCCTCCAACGTGATATTCTGTTGACCCACCTTGGCATCCATATACTTGTACTTATCCTCACCATGCTGCTTGAAGCGTACACGATAATACACCTGCATGCCGCCATCGAAGCCAGGTGTCCACATCAGCTCCACACTCGCATCACTCACATTGCCGACACGCAGCTGAAGGGGCGCATCCGGTCGCGAGGGTTTACTGAACTCTAGTGTGGTGCTGGCCTGACCCATCGAATTGCGCACTACACACTCGTACTGTCCATAATCATCCGCGGAGGTGCTCTCCACGAGCAGTGCGGACTCAAAGTGCAGTGGATCCTCCTGACGCTCGACGCTTGTGAATTTGTTGCGTCGCTGCATCTTGAGATCCTTGCCATGGCGACGCCAAATGAAACTTGGCTGCGGTGAGGCCAGGGCACGGCAAATCAGCTGAGCCCGCACGCCCAGACGGGCGGCAAAGCGTGTGTAGGCTGGTGTATGATCAATCTCCGGGGAAGCTGCAAGATAAGAGAAGTTAAAGTTTCGTTCCTATTGAGAAATATCCTTGAGGTTAGCTCGGCTACTTACTTTGTACTACAAGCAGGACGTTCTGTGTGGCAGCCGGTCCACGTTGGTTGTCCACAGAGCAAGTGAAATTGCCAATATCCCCACGCTGAACATTATCGATATGCAACAGGGCAGTGCTGTTCTCAAATGTTGAAGTGGTGCGTGTGGCAAAATCGTAACCAGGTCGGGACCAACGCACATGTGACGCATCCAATGGCAGGGCCTGGACTTGACAGGCGAGAACGGCCTGTACGCCTGAGGCAAAACTCTGACCCTCGGTGACTGAGGTAATCACGGGTGCATCTAATTGTGAAGAGTAACATCAGCAACGGGGTAACTTTGGGGGTTGCTCCGGTGACAACTACTTACATTCGACAATAACTTGAACCTCGAGCATGGCTGTGCCCTGTGTGTTGAGTGCCTCGCACACATAAACGCCAGCGTCGTTGCGACTGAGTCGACTTATATTGAGACGGGGTCCGTCAGAGATCAAACGCTGTCCGCTGAGTGCGTTGTTGCTAATCGGCAGACCATCCTTGGTCCAGGTGTAGCTTATTGACATTGGATTACCACTCGCATGCAGTTCGACCTGCAGTGGTGCACCCTCCACACCCACAAAGCTGGTCAACTGAGCCACATCGAACTTGGGCGGAACTGTTCACAACGGAGTTTGCTATTCAGACTGGGCATATGAGTTGATTTTAAGTGAGTACTTACAGAGTATGTCCAGGCTTATTGTCTCGTGCACGCTACGCTGTAAGACTTCATTGTGACTCTGGCAGGTGTAAATGGATCCATCGAGATCTTGGGTAATGTTCACATGCATTTCCAGTGTCGATACCGAACCGCCCCAGAGACCTGGCCTATTGGCCAGATTGAGACCCTCCACTGGGATACCATCTTTCCACCAGCTGATCTTGGCAGGTGGATTGCTGGAGCTGGAATCACAGATCAGTTTGGCTCGAATGCCGGGCACGAGATTCTTGGGTGCAACGCTAATTTTGACTGTCTCCGGTGGAACTAAGAAAATACCGAATAGTTGAGGGCACATCTAGATTAGTCAACGAAAGTTACTTACAGTGCACGCCCAACGTCTTTGTCGCAAATAACGGTATGTCGATAGCAGCATTTTGAACCTCACATTTGTAGATTGCATTGTTGTCGGAGGCATTCACCAGCAACGACAATTCCGAGCTGATCTTGTTTTCCGTTACCTTCGACGCGGCATTCAACCGCTTATCGTTCTTGTACCACTGCAAAGTGGGCGGCGGGTTGCCACCCGCGGAGCTGCATTGTAGTTTCAGTATTGAGCCGGAGATGATAATATCACCGTCGTTATAGCCCGTCAGTAAGGGCGGCGAGGGAGGATCTATGGAATCAGAGGTGGCTAAAGCAAACTAGCTCTCAATGGATTGCTGTGTTACTTACACAAAACATTCACCGTATGGGAGCCGACAACATTCTGGGACAGCTCCGCATTGAGGGCATGACAAACGGCAATAAAGGTGCGACTCTGCGAATCAATGTTCAGCGATATATTGGAGCTGCTCACCCAGCCACCATCGGCACTAGCTGTCGTCTTGAACGTGCTGTTAGTCAACGGTCTTCCGTTCATGGACCAATTGATGCGCGCCGGGGGATTCGATGGGGCTGTCACACAGCTCAGCTGCACAGCATCGCCGACCTTGGCATGGGTAGCTCCACTTAGGAAAACATCCTTTGGTGAATCTGTTTCAAAGATATTTCGAGGTTACACGGGGCCGCGTAGCTGGAGGCGATCTGTGCGACTTACATAAGACAGTCAGATTGAGTTCGGCACGCAGCGGCGTATTGGAGAGCAGATTCTTGGCCTCGCACACCAAATTGGCACCATTGTCCGAGGTATTGGCCGTAAACTTGTACACATTCTCCGAGAGGCGACCCGAGGTGCGTTGTGGCGAATTGATGACCTCACCATTGCGATACCAAATCAGCTGAGCGGGTGGATTGCCGCCGCGACTGCGACAGGCGATTTGTAGCTCCTGGCCACGTCGCAAAGTTTCACCTTGACTATAGCCCTCAAAGAACGGCGGACCGGGCGGGTCTGAATTGGAAGGGAGACTTGAGTGAGTCCATGTTGATGTGGTTATTGAGGTGTTTCTTCACTTACATAGCACAGAGAGCTGAACCTGAGCCCGCATGGGCACATCGGGAGGCAGTGCCTTGTGACGCGCCTCACAGGAGAACTCTTTGTAGTCATCATCGGAACGTGGCTCCAAGTGTAACGTGGAGCTGGTGCGGAAGCGCTTGACTGAGGTTTCATTCACTGTGACAATAGGCACTGCGAAATCCCAAGCCAAGTTAGACAAGTTCCACTTAACGCTAAAGTCAAAGCTGGACTTACCCATAGTTAGCGGCGCCTCACCCTGAAACCATACAATCTCTGCGGCCGGATTAGCATTCTCAGTGATGCATTGTAGCGTTAAGTTTTGGCGTTCGACAACCTCCACCTTGGCATTGCGTGCATAGCCATCGATGGAAATGCTGCTGGGCGCTGCCACTATGCTCAGCTTGGCATTGGCGCGAATGGGCGGATTTCCAGGTGCCGGTGCCACCTGACACTGGTACTCGGCATCGTCCTCGAGCGTGGCGTTCTTGATTTGCAAATTGTACGAGCCATGCGCTGCGTCAACCAGCACCGAGTAACGCGGAAAACCTGGTATGACTGCGGAGAATCCCAACGCGAAGCCATCCTTGGTCCATTGCACCTTGCCGGCGCGCGAATCCACCTCGCAGCGCATCAGCGTATCTGTGCCCTCCAGTATTTGCAGATCGTGCGGGGTTACGCGGAAATTTTGCTGAGTGGCGGCTACCTGGGCACTGCAGCTCACGCCAACTAAAACAAAAAGAGGAACAAATAAAACGGAGAGTGAATAGGAAATTCGCCCATTGTTAATCGGCACGTTCGACAATTGCGCACGTAGTTGGCAACGGCAGGCAGGCATGCAGAGCAGCTAAGTTCAATTGGCAACGCAATCGACGAATCGACCTGTCACACACCCAACCCAGTCACAGTCACACTCAGCGGCACAGTCACAGTTACAGTTACCTACTTTTTTTTGCAGCCCACACATAAAATACACATTACTTAAGCGTAAGACCCAACGAGGCAGCCCAGTCACATCTAACTAATTTGGAACAACTTTTATTTTGTTTTTGTTGTTGTTGTTCTTCTTGTTTTCTTCTATTTTTTTTATTTGTTTCGCACACACGTGTCTCACATGTGTAGGTGTATGTATGTGTCGGGGCACTTTCAGGCTGTCATTGAGACATGTCCGTCTGTCTGTCCGTCCATCTCAGTCGCTGTAGCTGTCTTCATCATGGTCTGCCCGTTGCCAGTCTGTGTGTCGCTACATCAACCCACACGCTGAACCAAAGTAGGTCTACAGCTTGCGGCTCATTAGCATTAAAATGTCTTAAAGAAAAGAGTAGGCCACGTTCGATACCAAATTGAACCGACTACTTAGCTGTATATGTGCTTAAGTGTGTGAGTGTATGTGTGTGAGTGTGTTATGTTGTGTATTTTGTCGTCGACCTAATCAGCATTAGAGCCATCTACGTAGGTAATATACATAAAAGCACGCACAGTGTCACGGGGTCATACAAAAATTTTAAGCGAATAGCTCCAATTTAATATAGATTTTCATAGAGTTGGAAAACGTGCGATTTATAACTCATTTTAAATTCTATGAACTGGTCCGAACTGTTGAATTGGGATTTGTAGAATTTAGCAAACTGCAATCAATTATCATTTATCAAGCAACGCATAATTCGCAGCTAATTTTTCGAAACTTGATTGCCAGTCGAAACGAGTTCAATTAGTTGCAGTCAATACTCAGTCAATTCTCAGTAAATTTAAACTGGTTTATAAACATTTTTTCGTAATACACATCTGTATAATTGATTGCATAGTTTTTGCGCCACTGTGCGGCACAGGAACCAGCTAACGCAAACATCCAAGCAAGCAAGCAAGCGCTGCGTGAGACGTTCCTACAAATGGCTCAACAAATATACGTCGCTGTCGTGGACTTCATCAATGGATTAATTGATTATTTGTCGTAGACAACAGCAAGCGATGTTTTCATGGTCTCGAAATGAGCTCGATATCCGTTCGTTCGATTTGAGCACGAATTGAACTACATGCATATAACATCTACGACAAATACATAAATGGAGCTATCCATTGAATATGATTTGGTCACAAAGGAAAAACATCAAACAGACCACCCGCAGCTGCAAGTTAGTCATTCTGTTTTTATTTTTTTCTTTTTTTTTTTTTTTTGGTTGATGGTTGCTCTGTTTGGGGGCGCGCTTCAATTTGCATAGGGCTGCATTAACTCGGTCCAAAGTTCAAGCAATTAAGACCAGAGACTAAGAGACAGTTGACCAACTCTGTACAGCCAGAACATTTCCTGTGGCAATTAACCAAAAGCAACAACAACGAAAAACTGCACAACTTGACAAGTTTTTGCGACGACGACAATGGCAACAACGACAACAACGGCAACAATGACGACGACAGAGAAAAACAGAGGCCAAGCCCTGGCACCGTCTCCGGTTGGCTACAACTCATTTAGTGTCATTACGAGGTACCTTCAACCACCTCCCCACACCTTCAAATACATATATATATATATATATCAAGGTATACATGTACATTTGTATGTGCACTATAGCACATGCAAGAGACAATGAGAGGTGGGTAATTGTCACACATATGCAAGGCAGGATGACCAACAAAGAAATCCTTGAAGTGTGACAGTAGGAAGCACTGGCAGCAAACACATGAGTACAAAAAAATAAACACACACACAAGCCGTAAAGTGAAGTAAAGTGCAAAGTAAATGAAAGACAGAACAGAAGGCAGGCTTAAGTAAACCGGTTTACCATTTCATTCATTCATGCGTTTTCTGGCCAGTGAACAGTGGTCAGGGTAGTCAGTGACAGGAGAGACAGGAGCACTCTCACACAAATGGTCAGTAATTGTCAACTGGGCCCACAAATTGTACGCAAACTAAACTAACAGCTTAACCACAAAACCGTTCCATGCCAGTCGATGCCTGATTTCGATGATGATGTGTTTGATGCCGTTCCTGTGGCGATCCTGTGACTCCGCCTTGAACTCCGCCCGGCCGCAAGTTAACTGAGTGTCTGAGCTGGCCTACAGTCGCAAAAGCTTGCTAATAGTTTTCCAAGCATGGAGACTGTGGCATCTACGTGTGGCAACAGCCAGCGAAGCGCAACGCCGGATGTCGCACTAATGGTCAACGCAACGAGCACCCCTCCCATCCTGCCCTCAGTTTAGTCCCTGCTGTACTGCTTGTAATCCTCTTTCTCACTTTTTCTCACTCCATCTGTCTCACTCTCCCTGCCGTGTCTGCTTTGTAAGTTAAACTATCTACAAGTCATTAACTCATATAAAGCCAGCGACTGTCGCACAGCAGGCAAAGCCTATCCACGCCGTATGTGTGCTGCAGAGAGTGAACGATATCCACAGACAATCCATAGTGAAGTGGCCGGGACCTAAACCTGAAACTGGCCCGGGAATCGGCTGCTGTTGCTGATGCCGCTGTTGGTGCTGTTGGTGCTCTGGACCAACGCACATTTTGCTGGATGCTTTTGTTTTTCCTTTTTTTTCGCCGTCTGTTGCCAGTTATTGCTGCTGTTCTTATTTTTGTCTTGGTTTTTTTCTACGGCTGCTGCTGCTGCTGTTGCTGTTGCCATTGCTGATGTTGCTGCTGGTGTCTTATCAAGACCAGTTTCCAGTTTTGCGGCTGTTTCTGTTTTCTGTTGTCTGTTTTTGGTTTGCTGTGTTTGCCTGCAACTTCAGAGCGTTAATGGAAAATATTGTGGCATATCACAGGAAATCCGGTGAGATTTTTTTTCTCGCACTCCTTTTTGCGTCAGGACACTTAGCGTGCACACAGTCAGCAGCAGCAACAGCAACAGCAACAACAACAGCAACGAGAACAACAGCAACAACAACAACAACAGTAACAAGTAACAAGCAACTACAAAAACAACACGCACACGAAAGACTTTGACAAAATTAACGGTCTCATAAATCTCCCTCATAGAGCTCCTAGGCACTCTTTGCGGCTTTGCGTTATAAATTTAATTAAAATTTCTGCGTTTTTTTTTCGTTTTTTTCGCATTTGTTTTTGGTGTGCGCTACGCGTTTTGTTAATTTAACAAATGTCTTTTATTATATTGATTAAAGCGGCTTTGGTGTCAAATTTGTTGTCAGCTATGTTAAGCGCCCACAAAGTGTTTGGAATTGTTTTAAATGGCGTTGTGCAAAGGATTTTTGGGTAGCCATGACAATTATTTTCAACATGTGGCTTAGAGCTCACCACATCAGCAGCACCAGCACCAGCACCAGAGGCAGCAGCATCATCAGCAGAGGCAGCATTAGCAGGAACCCTTTACAATCCGCACGAGCGGATATGTGGAAAGGCTTATAATTTGAAAACCAGGCTAAGTAAATGGTGTGCACTCGATGTTGAGCCGCTTTGGCCATCAAGATTGTTGGATGATTTTTCCTAAGCGGGTTTTGCTTTATCCAAAGACCATAAGAGAGATGAGACAGCTACATTGGTATAACAATTTATTTATAGAATCATATGATGCTCAGTTACATTTCACTGCTCAAATGGCTAAAAGCGTCAAGTCGCAGACAAATTGGAGTTTAAGTTTCACAGCATGTTGTGATATTTAAAATTGTTTATAAGGCATAAATCGCTGCCCGCATCTATACGAGTTACCAATCAATCTTCGCAGAGCTTTCGGATTCAAGTTAAACTTGTTTTGCATTCTTGTCTTGAATATCAATGTCTATTCAGATATAAAATTATTATTATTTATTTTTATATCTTTAAGATACGTGTTTTAAATATTAATAGAGTGCTACAAATTTTGCAGCTGTTCCTTCTTCTGAGCAAATCTTTTTAAAGCATTTTGGGCAAATTGCTGTGCGTTGATTTGATTTTGATGTTTACAGTCAATATAAATAGTACTGTCCCAAATTGAATCTTTTATCAATGTATATTGCCTTTCGTATTTTGTCCATTTTCCTTTGCATATATTAATATTCTCAATTTATTTCTTTTATGGCGAACACATTCATTTTTGGTGCCCTTTGTAGTTGTTTTTTGTATTTTCAAGCATCCTTTATCGGGACTACATCGTTCATATCCACTTGCCGTCAATTTCAATATTCTCCTTTATTGTCCGCCTGCTCTTGGCCATCTTTATTGCTCTCTCATTCTCTCGACCCAAACTCTGAGCATCTACTCCAGTGTCACGGAACTGAGCATTTAATGTTCGCCTTGGGCACGCTTAATAAATTTACAATAAAACGCATTTGACTCACGCGATTCGCCCAGCCCCCACAATAACCTTCTCAATGAGGGGAACAGGGGCAGAGGTTGCCGAAATTGTTCCTCACACTCTCGCTTGGAGTCACTGTTTGTGAGCCTGTTTAGCTCTTGGTGAATTTCACACAAATTGCCGCATTACCAAGTCTGTTTGTCTGTGAGCTTGTGTTTGTGTAGAGGGCACTGATTGAATTATAAAATTTGCAGCTGAGCAAATGTGACCAGCCATATCAAATGGTTCTACACACACCCAAACACACACACACACACACAACAACAACACCCAGCTGACGCGCCTTACCCCAGCCGTCACCCTGCCCGTGTCGACCAACCAAAAAACGGACAGGCTCTTTGGCAGCGACGTTAAACTAATCAACTAATTTGCTATGAACTTTGCGGTCTGCACAAATTAGAGACCCATTCCCTGGGACGATAACGGGGCGAAGAGTTACCCAACCAACCAAAGCATTAACATTAATTATTTTCTGCTTCATGAGCATTTTGGAAGAATATGAATGAGAATGCTCCAAACGTTGAAGATGTGCGCTTCCAGCTGCTTTATTCATTGCTAACCGGAGCTTTCATCTTTAATTAATTAATAAAAATTATTGCCCCTTTTTGAACTATGTGGCTGTCAACTATTTATAAAATATGCAACGAAATATTTTATGTTCCTTTTTGGAGTCTCTATTGTTGACCGCAGCATACAAACAAAAAAAAAAAAAAAATTATGTTTTGAAAATGGAGAGTATTTTGCGGTTGGCCAATGCGGGCAAGGCAATTAGTAAAATTAAGACTGGCATTTTAGTGGAAACACTTTTAACAAGTCACAGTGACTACAAAACATTTAAACATTTAAGCAGAAACAATAAATTTAAATACTCACACCCAAATACGGTGCAAATTGAGCTCATAAACTTCAAATAATAATATATAGCATATCTGCTCTGCACAGATGTACATATAAATGTGGCTACCAAAAATAAATAAAAGTCAAACAACAATTTTAAAAGCATATTTACAACTTTCGGAAGAACTGAAAATAAACAACAACAAAATATAAATCCATACAGATTTCAGTGTATTTTTTTTTATATTTTTCCTTCTCTGTTCCATAGTAGAATAAGAGAGAAATATAATAGATTTGATGATTTTATGTCTATAAGCCACTCAACGAAACATTCGCTGGTTTATACTTTTATATGTTCGTCCGGTTGTCAAACCAATGCGTGGGTAGAAAATCTCAAACACCCACACATCCCCCAGAGCCGCCGGCAAAGGGGGGAGTAAAATATTAAAAAAAAAAAATTTTCGAATTTTATTAGTCATAAATTTTGGGTAAGCATAAAAATCATGGGCAACACCTAGGCCAGAACCAAAAAAAAAAAAAAACAAGAAAGAAAAAAACAAAATGACGCTGCGTCGGCAGTCTATGAAAATAAATTAGTCAGTGAAAATATTTTATATACAACAACAAAAACAACAACAACAAAGGAAAGTTGGCCCAATATAGCAATGTGAATGGCGCATCGGAGCCTTAAAATATGCAACAAAATATTATTTAGTGTGCTCGTAAAACTTGGGTGGGTGTTTGTCTGCAAATGGGCAAAGTTTTCAGGCACTTCTTGTTCTTATTGTTGTTGTTGTTGTTGCTGTTTTAGCTCTTATATTTTGTGGCAGGCAAATTAATTTATTTTTTTTTTGTTCCTTTTTTCGGTTAAGTAGAGCAAAGCTCTACTGAGGATTTGCATTTGGCTTTAATGCGTTAAGTTTGGGATCTTAACGGTACGACTACCGGTCTTTAATCTTGGCCCAAACACCCACACCCGACACACACACACAAAGTCACACAAAGACAGCCGCAGCTGGTCCATTGACACAACCCACAGAGCCGTAGGGTATTTGAATAAGAAATCTAGCTAGCTCGAATGGTACACCAAGACCATGTCTCATAAAGTAATCAAAACCAACATTTAGCGCTCGCTAGCCATGGAGCTTTGAAAACCAGTTCAAGTACCACTAACTAACAGAGCCGTCGCCACAACCTACGTGCTTAAAAAAAAAAAACAAAAACAAAAAAAAAGAAAAAGACAAAAAATACGGGTTTATGAATGGCAACCGCCATATGAATGGCTTACAAAGACGACGACGACAAAGACGTGGGCCGGACGAATCCCCTACCAAAGATACGACGCGTCGGGGCTTTGAGTTGTGGCGCATATTAAACTGAATTTCAATTTAACTGGCCAATGGTGAGGGGCTCTAGTCTTAGCTGACGCTCTGGCTATAACTACAAAACTACAACTATGCAGCTTGAACTGGTCTCCTTCCATGTCTTGGGCACCCAGAGCACGCACCTGGCTTTGGCTGCTCAGCTTGTGTGTGTGTGTGTTTTTTTTCACCCGGCTTAGTTTAATGCGCTTGGCGAATTGGCGGATCGACAGCGATCGACGGCTGCACTTGTCGTTAGCCAAATGCCAAGACACGAAGCCATTGCATGCCACGCTTGGCTGTTGGCTGTTAGCTGTTGACTGTTGGCTGTTGACTGTTGCCGTTACCATCGCTGTTGCTGGTGTATGTGGCAGCTGCATAATTATAATGTCTGGGCCCGATCGGCCCGTTGGCTCTGTATTATGTTTTTTTTTTTTTTCACTCTGTTTTTCTGAATGCCTTGTTGTTGCCAAGTTTGACTGTCTGTCTCGCCAAAAGGTCAAACTACATATTTCTGCTGTTTTTATTGACGTGCTGAACTTTTCAGTCGCTCAAGTGTGAGACTAAGGCAATGAGTTTGGTCTGCAAGTGGGCTAAAAACCGTTTGAAAGCTAAATTATTCCAAATATTAAACATAAATTGGAATTCAAATGCAATTAAAAGAACTCCTCAATAAAAATACTAGTAAAATATTTTATAGTCCGCCCAAAAATGTAGACGTCAAATACAAATTTAACCTCGATAAATAAACCTACCAATTTAAAATAAGCAGAAATAATAAAAAATAAAATACATAAATACATACATGCATAAAATGTGTGAACTTAAAATAAAAATAAAAAAATATGAATGCGGAATCATAAATTCAATGCTGGTATTTTATCACTTTTGCAGATAAACAGTTTTGTGTGATAAATCAATATTTTTATAAGCGAGTTTCAACTTAATTATTATGATATGGCTTTAAAGCTTGCTTTATTAATATTCATAGGTTTAGGCGGAATTTATTTTTATTTGTGGGAATCGGAACTATCTCATGCCAATGCACCGCAAAGAAATTGCCTCGCAAAAAATATGTGCGTTTTTCTTCAATTTACTCATTTAATCAAGTATAAATAATTATATGCAAATATTATGTATGCAATTCCGTTTGATTTTTTTTATTGTTTTTTTATATATCATTTTTGTATTTTATTTTTTATTTTCTTATTACCTTGTACCCGCACGCTCACGTAGTATTCATGAATGAGTTTGCGGGTCTGTTGAAAAGTTTTTTTTTTTAGTTTATTTCTGAGTATTGTGTTCGGCTTTTTGTTTCGTATAATTTATGTATGCAGATTTCAACTTTTTTCAACTGTGAGATTGTGTGTTTGCAGCTTTTTTGAAGACAGCTCGTTTGTTTTTCAAAAGTTTAATGGCCGCCTGATTGCGAACCAAAATGTTCATATTACCTATTTATATATATTTTCAAGGATGCGCTCATTAAGTTTTAAGATTTATGCATGTTGTAGGTGTGAGTGAACAAATGCGGGTAATACAGATCGGATCTCATATATATATACATATAATATAATTATAATAACAATAAAAAAAAAAACATTTTATTTTGCACTCTGGTCCCAAACTGGCTGGGTCTTAAGAACTAAAAAGCCAGCCGAGCGCGACGGACTTGAAATTCAAGTTATCTGACGGCGTTTTAAAAACTGCTCGAGCATAACAACTGTCCAAAGGCAACCCAGCCAAAAGTTAGATAATCTAGCGACACCCAGAGCCAAAAAAAAAGGAAAAAAGATATGCTAGCACTGCAATACAGTGAAACACGGCCACACTGGTCAGATTAATGGCTTCAAGCTGATTAGTTTGAGGCCAAGACAAGAGACAACAGCCAAAACAAAGGCCAGTCAACGTTGGAAGCCATAATTAAGCAAAGCCGCCGCAGTCGCTCTTTAGTCCGAATTTGTAAATTATAGACAAGCCGGCCAGGCATGGGGAACATAGGGAATGTGGCATGAGGCATGGGGCATGGGGAATGGGCAATAATGCTCTACATGCCCAGCAACCAAAATGTTCATTTGTCAAAATTAACACGCAGCCAAAAAGCCAAGAGCTATCTGGCTGCTGTTACTGTTGGTAATCTGCTTATTGACCATGTTAAGCAGTTACTAACTTCTTAAATATGGTTTCCGTCACGATGCGTAGGAGCAGTTAATTATTAATCATTTTCAGCACTATCAGATCTGCCAATTAAATATATACCCTTTAAGCGACATTCGTGTGTCTATATATTAATGGCTATACTTTCAATATTCTCCAATTAAAATATTGAATAAAATTAATAAGAAATATTGAAATATTGTCAATTTAAGCTTTCTGTGACGTTGTCCCCAATGATCTTTAAGTGTTTTTTTTCCCACACCAATCAATCATGATTCTTTATAAATTTACGATACTTATTGAGTCTGACCCAATAATGAACACTGCTTATTATGCTTACTGTTAACTGTTTTTGTTGTAGTGGTTCTTGGTAATTGCACAGGTAAATTGAAAAAATAAACAACGTTTAACAATTTTCACATTGTCGCGTCTTGTTATTAATTCAATTTTTTATTTGATTATATTTTTTTTATTTTTTTTTTTTTGCTTCGCCTTTCAGCTACAGTTTTGTGGGTTTTCGGCCAAGTCTCTGGCAGTTTAATTGCGGCAAGCGGAGGGGAAAATAAGACACTGACAACTGCTGTTGTCCAAAACCGGCTTAGGCGCGTCGCACCAACACACACACAAAGAGTGAAACATACACAAAAACACACGCACAGCCAACTCACAGCCATCCATCATTATGATATTGTATGTGTGTTTGTGTGTGTGTATGTGTGAGTGTGTGTGCAAGTTGAAGTATCTGTGAGCTGCACCTGCTCGCATTTAGCTGGCCTGGGAAGCCCATGTTTAAGAAGTCGAGGAGGCCTCCTTCATTGATACTTTGTTTCATGCACTCGCAGCTCAACTTTCGCATGCGCAAACTTGTCGGACAACATATGCTGACCATCCAGCTATAGTTCCAGCTCCCATCGCCCAACTCGCTCCAATTGAAGCAACGATCTGAGTGAGTGTGTGTGTGTGTGTGTGTGCGAGTGTGTGTAGCTGGAACCGGCCCAGCTGGCTCGCTTCAGCTTCTGTTTTTGCTGTGATTCTGCGTGGCTCTGAGTTTCGTTCAGGGTATATTTTTTTTTTTCTTGTGTTTTTGGTCTTCTTCTGATTTTTGTTTTTGTGCGCCCAACGTAAGTTAATATGACTTGTAGCACGATGATTGCTTCCTGTGCCACAGAGAGTGACTCGAAAACTCGCACGACGACGACGACGACGACGACGTCGATGAAACTTAGGCGCTGACAGCGACGCTGACGCTTCATCAGCTTTTGTTGGCCAACTTTTGCGTTCTGACGCTTTTTTTTATGAATGAGAAATCGCTGCTGCTGCTGTCGCTGCTGTTGCTGCTGGCGGAAGTAATAAATTAATTGAGTAAATATCGATTCGCACTGATGGCAGGGCTGCCTTGTTAATTGGCAGCACTTGAACAACGCACACACATAGAAAAGCGCCAGTCGAGCATTCAACTTTACAATTTCCCTATTTTGTGTAGTCAAATTGGCTTGTTAAAGGGTACAGGGTACAGGGTACAGGGTATGGGTAGGGAGTAGTAGGTATCTGTCTAAATCGTGTAACAGGCAACTGTTTGCAAAAATTAATTCAGTCAATATCAACGTTTGTCGTCCACATCCTCATCCCCATTCCCATTTCCATCCACATCACCATCACCATTTACATCGGCATCGGCATCGTCAGCGTCATCGTCGTTTTTCACTGCTCCAACAGATTAATGTCCATTGATAGCGCATATTCAAGTGCGCATCGAGCGTATTAATGCAGCTTGATAATTTATTGGAAGCGCTTCTAATGAATTTTTATGTTTGCCTTAAAGTACACCAACAGCAGCAGCATCAGCAGCGGAATGTGCTTGGTGCTTGGCGATTGGTAAGAGGAGTAGCTTTTGGTACTTGGTTTGCTGCTGCTTCCAAAGCGCTACTAAGTGCCTTTTAACGGCTGCTTCCGCCAGCGTTTGGCAGCGTTTGGCAGCGTTTGCCGCGTGTGTCTTGTAATTTGGTACGTAAAGCGTTTTTTATGGCAGCTTTATAGCAGCATATGCCAACAAGCTCCGTCACAAGTGCGTACTAAACTTAATTAATTGGCCTACAGCGTTGTTTTTACCAATTATATCTAGTTCTTCCTATTTTGCTGTATTTAATTTCAGCTCAACCAAATGGTGTGGAAAAAATTTCATTTTAAATACTAATATTTTTTACAATAATATAAAATTTATTTTAATAGCACTGTCTGTCTGGCTGTCATCAGACCAGACAGCAATAAAACATTTTTATGCGTGACTTGAATTAAATTTATTTTTGACATAATCTAGGCTTATCTCAGCTATACAAAACAGACTAAGGTCAAGGACATTGATGCGACAGAGATAAGGTAGATCGGGTATATAGCAGCACTGGCTAGGTGGTGCTTCGAGGGGATGGCTGCGAGGACCCGCATAAATTGTGAAGCAGACAGAGAAAAATATAGCTACAATTAAGTGTCGACTGGAGAAAACTAACCCCTGAGATCTTTCAAATAGACTCTTAAATTTTCATAATTTCTAATGAACGTTGCATGTACTTAATGATCATAGATTAAGTAAGCCTCAAGTCGCAAAGTCAATAAATATTTTTTGCACATAAGATCAAGTGGTCATAATAGTGATAGCAACATTAAGTTAATTTCATTTAGTTTTAATTTATCCACTAAAATTACAATGTAATGAAAGGCATGTGCCACACCAACATATTCTGTCTAAGCTGACAAACATGTTAACTATTTTATTATTTTTTTTTTTGCCATCAACGCTTCTTGTAAAATGCCCACGCGGGTTGGCTTTAATTGCGATACCACTTAGCCGCTAAAAAAAGCGGCTAGTTAGAGACTGCCAAGAAAATAAATGAGAGAAATGAAAGCATCCGCAGCCAACTTCACACGTTACAAATATGTAACCTAATATTTTGCTGAAAATTGTTATTGGATTTTTTGTAGTTTCCTTAAATGTTGAATGCTGGGGTTGATGCTGCTGCTTTATCACATCGATCTGAGCGACATGCATAATTGCATACATCAGATGCAAACACCTAACTGTACACATGTATACATATATATATAATATATACATATATGGATATGCATATGCTCGTTACGAGCAGCCCGTCATAAGCAGCGATACAGACGACAACAACAACAACAACAACCAAATGAGGCAGCAGCAGCAACAACTGCAACTGTTTCAACTTGTTTGCACTTGCTGCCACTGCCACTGCTGCTGCTGCTGCTGCAGTTGCTGCTACTGCTGTTGTTGTTGACGCCACCTAACTGTCAACTTTCTTTTTTCGCTGGCGCACATAATTACAGCTTGCACTGCGTGTGTGTGTGAGTGTGTGTGTGTGTGTCTGTGTGTGTGAGTGTGCGGTGTATTAAGTTTTACTTGCATGCAATTAGCATATAAAATATCAACAGAGATTTTGCTTTTATATAACGCTACAAATTATGCATCATTGAAGCTGCCACAGCGCCAAACTGCAATGACGTTGAATAATGACCGAAAATGCAATAGCAACCTCCGACAACTGCGAACGTCCAAACAACAACAACAACAACCCGCTACTAGCTGCACGGTTTGCCAAGTGACAGTGGCAGCCACGAGCCGCCAGTTGCCACCGCAGTTGTTGCCTCTGCCCCAAACATCAGCTTTAGCTGACGACAGACAAGCGACGACGATGATGATGTTGATGGAGTTGCAATTGCAGTTGGATGCCGTTAAAGACGCCAGCGGAACTCAGGCACATATGTAGGAGCCGCTGATAGCCAGGTTGGATCATTGGTGCCGTTGTGCCACTGACACCTCACGCACGCCCACTCCCATTCCCACTCCAAATGTGGCTGCATTGGCTGTAAATCTGCAATTGCAAACATGCAACCAGCACACAAACACTCACACACACACACACACACACACACACACAGTTGCACAAAGCGGTAAGTAAAACCATTAAGCTGGAGATGGAGGTAATAGAGATGCGTCTATTTTTCAGCTAGAAATCAGAAGCCTAATGGCAAATGCATTTATATAAATTATATGTTGAGCTGTTGTTTAAAATTAATTATTTGATAATTAATTCCCATTGATTTTTTGATGTTAATATTTACTCTTTATTCTCTAATGAAAAGGAAAATAATATTTTTTATAGGTGCCAACAAACGCTAAAATTATCAAATTAAGGAACACTTTACAAGTCTCGAGAGAGCTAAAAGGTAGGAAAGACAATATCAGTTAGATTTAAAAAAAACAACAACAAACATTTTCACATATTATGAAATGGGAAATAATTTAAATGCCATATTTGAATTTTTTTTATTTTTATTTTTGTTTCGGGTAGTGACAGGAAAGCGTGTGAAAACGATAAAAGCCAAACAAAGTAAGGTCGCATACAATAACAATAACGATGATGCGAACGTGCTCATCTCTAATTCACACACATGTGCACACACACACACATATCTTATGTGAAATAGGCCCGGTCTTCGAGATTGGAGACTGAGAGACTTTGGAGGTTGTGATGTATATTGGATTGTAGGCTGATTCCCCCCCTGAACGCATGAATAGACCGAGCCATAGACAGTTTGACGCTTTGAAAGCGCATTTGTCGAGCTGCGCTCGGGTTTTTCACTCACTTGACGCGCAAAGTGGTGCAAAATAAGCGCAGCGATGGTCCCACATAAGGCACAAACATAAAGGTCTGCACATATCTGGGTTTGTAAAAAGACAAACAAAATGAAAGCGCACAGCAGTTAAACAAAAAAAATAATAAAAAAAAAACACAAAAATACACTAGATGAAAAAGTTATATAAAAAACACAAAAAATTGGTTCAATTTAGCACAAAGACAACACAGAGCAAAATAGCGAGAGAAAGAGAGAGAGAGACACACACACCCACAGAGGGGAGAGGGAGTGAGAGAAAGAGAGGCGGGGGCAGGCAACACATTGAGGCAACATTGGCAGCATCGGTTCATGATGATGATGGGCATGGGCCTATTTGGGTAGCTCAGCTCAGTTCAGTCCAGATGGGCTTTTCTTTATTTTGTGGGTGTGTGTGTGTGTGTGTATGTGTGTGTTGTTTTTGTTTTATTTTTTATTTTTTTTATATATGTGTATGTACATTTTCTGCAGTCCAAACGAGCGACGACAACTCGTTAGCACAAATTTGCTATGTGGGGTGTTTAATGATGGGGAGGGGGATGGGAGGGGAGTTTGAGGGGTGGCACTTCTCATTGCTGTCAACGCCTTTTAAATGGGCAGCTACGAAAAAGCTTTTTACAATAGAATGGAAACCCAAGCAGAACGCGTTTCCCAAAGCCGACGCCGCCGCCGCCGCCGCCAAAAACAGGAAAAGTCACTTCACATTATTGCTGTTGTTGTTGTTGTTGCTCTTCAGCTTGATGCTGCTGTTGATATTTTTGGCAAATTTTCATAAACTGTTATTTATTTTTATTGCACAAGGAAAATGTGAGCAAAAAAAGCAAAGTCCCAAAAAGATGATAAAGACGCAGTTGCGAGCAATTTTCTGCTGCTTTTCGTTATTATTATTTTATGATTTTTTTTCGTGTTAATTTTTTTTGGATGTTGGCAAAAGTCTGTGGCGGAAGTGAATTTGCACAAAAAGACAACGACAACAACAACAACAACATATGACGAAAAAAAAGGAAAATGCTGTGCGCTTTTGACCAGCCTCAGCCAAAGGCGGTACAAACAGCAAAATGTTTGCAAAACATCCAACAACAACAAGAGTAACACCAACATACATACATATTTAAACTTATATTGCATAAAAAGAGTGTCAGACTGAGCGACTCGTTGAGTACAGGCAAATATGCATAAGCAAACAACAGCAACAACAGCAACAACAACAACAACAACAGGCAGCAATAACAACTTTGGTGCCGCATTTTATTTACATAAAAACAAATGACCAGCATTTTGTGCGGGTCTCCAAGTTGTTTGCTGGACTGAGTTGTACAAATGGACAAATGTAAAGAAAGGCAAAAAAAAAGGTAAGACAGGGGTTGTAATTATCCAACACAACACAGAAATATAATGGAAAGGGGGGAGGGGGAGGGGGAGGTGGCGTCATTGGAGCAGCAGCAGCAGATGAAACCCTCAGCATTGGTAGGTCTATTAGGCAAATGCCTCAGCAAGGGTCTGTATGCTGTGGGTTTGGGCCTGGTCCGTAAGCATGAGCACACTTGCAATTTGGATGGCTGGGAAAGTTGCAATCGTCAGGCTCGCCATGAGCTGGCAAATACTTACATATGGAATAGACATATGTACTAGAGAGAAGAGACAGAGAGAGAAAGAGGATTGTGAAAGCCTGGTGACAGCTAAGCAAAAGCCGTAGATAGCTTTTACTTAGAAGTAGCACACAAGGTACACAAACTAAATGAATATATGCAACAGCAATAGCAGCAGCAGCAGACAGAATAGATAGCCAAAGGTGCTTGGGAATGAGCAATAAGCCAAAACGGAAACTTTAATAAATGGCATGAGTTGTGATTCTGCCCGAAATGAGCTAATATTATAATGTTTATTAAGCCCAAAGGAATATAGGATTGCCAAGGATAGGAGCTATGTTTCTCATATGAATGTTTAGTTATGCTTATTTATTAATATATAAATACATATATATATATAAGCCGTAATGTCATATCTACAACCCAATTAACTATGCCGACCCAGTGGCTCTTTACCGTATGCTAAGCATAGTTTAAGTGCAACAAAAGTGCTTAAGAATATTACACAAGAAGTTTTGGGCCAGTTCCAAGTGGAGCAAACAGGAAAAAACAGCTCCGATTTGCTAAGGCAATTGCGGTCAGTTCAAGTCAAGACTTGTGTGCCCCTTTCAGCCAGAACTCTTATTCTGATTTTCATATTCCCAGACACACACACATATGTGGGCTGTGCCTCACTTAAATGACCCCCCCTTCCTCAGCCCACTCCTCTAACCAACAACGTGCTCAACATAATTCGCAACCGTATTTTTTAATCAGAGCAAGTGGCTAAGTACTTCCAGCAGCTGCTGCTGCTGTTGCTGCTGCCCACCGATTAGCCGCATAGAGCTAAATCCGAGTCAGTTCAATGTACTACAAGCTGCTTGCCACACACTCGCACACACACACACACAGTCACACAGACACACACACGCACACAGTGTCCAGTTTTAGACAAGCGCGTCAAAAGTTTTATGCCAAACACATTTTAGGAACGGCTTTAAGCCAAATCGGTGCTAAGTCCAGCTATAAGCCAAGAGCGAGCCAAAGAGCCGTCTGCCTGTTTTAGCCGAGGTTTTAGCTTTAATTCAATTTGCCTAGGTAAATCGCTGGGATTATATAGCAACGTCGCTCGTATGTGTGTATGCACATATGTATATATCTATTCACAGTCGCACATAAACCTACATATTTGGCTTAAAGCCTCTGGCTCCTGGCCCCTCTCTGCCCATTATCATTTACGAGTGTGTAGGCAAAAGAGATTTGTAAATTCTACACTTTTTTTAAACAACTTCACCCCCTCCCTGCTCCTCCTCCACCACCTTCACTAGCACGTCGTCTTTCATCGCTTAACCACATCCTCAATTTTTCTAGTTGTGCTAAAAAAGCAAAAAAAGAGAAGTTGCGTCCACAAAAAAAAGTAGCGTAATCATAATTTTTGTGTACCGCCTTTTTTTTTCTTTTTTTGTGCTAGGTTTTGTGCCGCTTGCTACACATGTTGAAAATTTGACTGCCTTAAACTGTGTTTGCCCCATTGCGGGCTCTGGGGCAGGTGTATTTCTTTTTAACAGCCTGTCTGCTGCTTGCTTGCCTGGCGGTTTTTCTCTACTTTTATGTTTGTGTTGCTGTATTTTGTATTTTGTATTTTGTGTTTTGTGTTTTTGTGTTTTTGTGTTTTTGTGCTTTTTTTTCTCGGCCTGCCAGTTTGCCAGTTTGGCTTGTTTGCCTTTTGCAGCTTGGCTGGTATTAATTTTGAACGCGTGCAAAATGGAAGCTCGGCGACGACCACATGCCGAGGCAGCTGCTCCTCGTGTCCATCGTATTCACATACATCCCTGGGCGTGTGCCAACCAAAATGGAGCTGCTAATGCAGCTGGAGCCGTTACTAATAACGATGCCAACTGGAACTGTGCTCAGTGATGGGCCCTCTTTAATGTCGCTCTGACGAAGGTACCAAATTAACTCTGATCCCATTCAAATTCTTAAGCAATTTTCGCAAAATACACAAATTACACATACTTGAAAAATTTGTACGAAAATCGATTATTTCAATTTTGATCAAATTCCACTAAAATTGCTTTTCATGATTTTCATATACTTGTGATCGTTTCAAACTTGTTTTCTTAAACTGGGCAGCTTAGGCAGAAAAACAACTTAATACAAAATATTTTTTTTTCTGACAATTCTTAATTGTAATCTTTTTTCAAACATGAATTCAGCTAAATTACTTTTCAGCCACATCAATTTAATTTGTTCTGCGAATCTAAGCATTTAATTTATATTTCTATTTAAATTGTAATCTACCTTGCTGCTATTTTCCAGCTAAAGCCAATTTAATAAGAGAGAAAATATTATTTTCAAGAAAATACAAATATTTTCTTATGAGCCTAATCTCTCTTAAGTCCATTTGATTTTGTTTTATGTTATTTTTTCTGCTTTTTGTTGTCTAGCGGCGCTTTAGATCATAAAAGTAAATACACGGTCTTTGGATTCTATTAACGGAATGTTAATTAAAGATTTTCAATGCTCACTAATACATTCGTCATGTGGTGGTAAACTCATTAAAATTGTGTTAACCAACAATGCCGATGACAGCAGATGAGCCGCAAACACAAATGCTTGATTCGATTTCCAAAAAATTCATGCAACACAATCAATTCGAGTGCATTTTCCATTGTGTCGCGCTCAATTCATTAGCATTAAATCAAAAGCAGAACTTTTGTAACGGACCATAAAAAACCAAAACAAAAACAACAAAAAAAAAAGGTCTATGAAAGTTGTTAAATATTTTACATTTTTTATGCAAATAGTTTTCAATTAGCAGTCAAACAAATTGGCAAACAAACTGTGCTGTGAGTGTGCAACAAATCGGCTAACTTTACAATAATAAAAATGCAAAATGGCAAATAATTAAAAACAGGAGCAGGCTGCAGGCTGCTGGCTGCTGGCTGCAACTAGGCAGCATCAGTGGCAGCAGTGGCAACAGCAAAATGCTATGGCAAAAATTAAATTATGTGTGCCACAAAGTTTGCCTCGAATTATGTCGCATAAATCAAATAAACAGCAGCAGAGGCAAAAAAGCACAGACTACAACAACACCAACAAAAATGCGAAATAATAAGTAAAGTTGAGACTGCAAAATTGTTGAGAAAAATAACTGAGGGAAAAAATTTATACGAAAAACTTTTGCATTTAAAACGAGCCCGTGGGCAACGGAGGCCAGTGGATGTGGTGGAGGGGTGGCCAACGTGTGTTAGCGCAACACTTGGCAAAAAAAAAAAAAAAAAAAACGGAGATTTTTATACATATTTTTGGCGCTGTGAAGTAAAAACCGCAGTCAGCAGCGGCAGCGGCAGCGACGGCAACAGCAAAAACAAGTGTTTAAATGTCAACAGCAAACACAAGAAAAACCAGCAGCCAGTCAGCCAGTTAGCCAACCAGACAGACAGGCAGGCAGACAGACTGAGCGGCAGACAGGCAGACAAAAGGAGTTTTGTATCTGGAAATATCTGTCGAGTCTGCGAGCGCAGCGCACAATTCATATGAAAAAAAAAGATAGCCGCTGCTGAAACTCATCTTCTATTTTATGTGTATTTTACTTAATTTTTTTTTGTGGCCGCAGCAGTCAAATGTCATGAACTTTGCGCAGCGGTCAGAGGCATCTATGAGTTACATATTTTTTTTTTTTTATTTTTGGCGCACATGACGCTCGGCTTAATAACTTACCCACAAGCGATGCAAATGTCAAAGTTATCCAAAACTGCATCTTGCCGCCGTTTGATGAATGCATTTCTTGTTGTTGTTGTTGTTGCTGTTGTTGTTTTTATTGGGATTGTTAACTTTTTTTGATTGGTTTTGGTTGCTCAACACGTGGAATTTTTGTGTTGTTTTTTTTTTTCTTTTTGGCTGTTTACAGTTGCAGATACTTTTATATGTTTTGTGTTTCTAATTGCAAGCAGCTGCCTGCTTTAGGCTTGGCCCTGCATTTAAGCCATGATGCATTTGAGCAAACATTTTCCACACAACTACACTACACACACACACAGAGATAGACACAGACACACACAGAGACACCCACACAAAGCGTATTTCTTAACTGTTGGCTAGTTGTGATAAACTCATTTGGCCATGCAAATAGATTTAAGCGGCTTTTGCAGTTGTTATTGTTGCTGTCTCGTTTTGACTCGATACGACTCGACTTGATTAAAATTTGTGTTACACTTGATTCGCTGCTGATGCTTGAGATACGCACGACGTAAACAACGTGAACAACGCGCAGACCGTTGAAGACTGAACGCAGCTGGAAATGCCGCCTTCGTAGATACATCCAAATCCAAAGCAGACAGATCGAACGAAGCGAAGCGCAGCTCACAGCCAACTCGAACTTGATGGCAGGTGGCTGAACGAACTCGAACTCAAACGCTCACTTATACAAGCTGCTAACGCTGCAGCGTGTTAAGGCCGGTTCGCGTCATTGCTAAGCCAGTCACAGACTGCACAGGTTGCAAATAAAATGTTGTGTTCCATTTCAGATAAGCTTCAAATAGTACCCACAACTTATAATTTAACAAAATGCGTTTGAGCGCATTCCATTAGTTTAAATTTAATTATTTTATTTTTTTATAGTTTTGTGAAATATTTTTCTCTTGGCATCTCTCAATTTGTCTAAAACTTGTATTTACTTTTAGTACAGCGACTTCGTTGCGAACTTCGTATGAAGCTGAGCCACGACTCTCGCACAGCAGCCACGGCGACTGCGCTGAGCTGTCGTCGAAGAGGTGCGCAACTCTGCTACTGTTTTCGAACTGTGCAGACGCGCTCTTATACACAACTCTGCTACACAGCCAATAACAATAGCTGAATATAATTTCGAAATGCTTTAGCAGAGATGCAACCCAACGCAAGCAAAATACGAGTAGCTATATAAGAGAGCGTAATACTTTTGTATAAGTGGGCGTAAAACAGTTGCATTCGAAGAGAGAGTGAGAGAGAGATGAGGAAGGCAACATGTCTGAAGAGTGCCAGGCTCAGTTTTTTTTGGTTATGAAAGTAAAAGTGTCCGTCCGTCTAACGGTCCAGCTGGCAGCGTAAGTGGCAAACCATGGCAAAAACTTCATCCAAAATGCAGGCGGGGCCCAACAACAACAACAACAACAGCAACAAGAATGAGAAGACGAAGCCTTAGCGCAAAAAATTCTAAAAGTTTTCCACATACAAAAGTGAAAGTGAAAGTCAATTTTGGGTGCTTAGTGCACGAAGCAAACAATATAATACTCGTACTAACGCATATATGTATATATATATATATATATATATACATATAAATATATATTGAAAGATGGATTACGGTTAAAGTTATCGAAGTTGAGCCCACAAACTGAGCGAAGATAAGCTGAGCATTCTTTCGACTGGGATTATTTGTGACACACTCTTCACTTTTTATGTCATATTAAAGTAATAAATAAATTAACCTACAATCTTTTTAGCTTTATCATAGCTAAAGTTTTTCCTCACATTCATTTTCTTAAGCCTAATTCAATTTGAGCCAAACGTGTTTTATTTGCACTCACTTGAGATTCTAGTGGAGTCAAGTTTTAATTTTGGTTGTGTGTTTAGAACTTAACTCTATATAAACTCTATCTTTGACTATATTCACTTGAAGATGACAATTATAATTTAAATTTTAAAGTATTTAACATATTTGTGTTTCAACTCAAACCCAGGTTGCTGTAAACTGAATATTAATCTTGGTTGTTGCATAATGAATGCCGACACACCCCCTCCTTTCCACACTGGGAACAGGAGAGATAACAAGAATGCATATTCGTGTGAATTTATTATATACATAGATACACATCATTATTTCTGACCCCTTAATGAATGAAAAGAAGGGCAACTGGTGCAACACCTCCTCAATTCTTGTGTTACGAAACACCTATCTCATTAATATTCTAATCCATATTTAATTACACTATTGGAAAATGATAGTTAACTTTACTCAATATGCATATAAATAAATTCTAGATTAAATTATAGATATAAGTGATGTTTTATAAGTTTATGGATGGGTTTCTGACATGTAACATTGTAAAGTCTATAGATTTGTAACTTATCTTACTGTTTTACTTAAGTTATCTTTTGTTTTAAGATTAGTATTAATTATTGCTTACGTATAAAAACAAATCACTCAGTAATTGTAATATTCTTTTTAGCAATCTCAAAATCACTAGAAAATATAACTGAACTTATCTGAAACTGAGCCGAGATCATTTAGCAAATTTGTTAAAATTGCTGCAATTGAGTTTCATTTAATTTGAGATATGCTTCTATATGTATATACTCACTTTAAACTTAAGTGGTATTTAATTGGAATTAGAAATTGAGTCATTGGCAGATGCTGAGAAATTTGAAATTTGATTCTCAAGCTGAGAGAATAACAACAACACTAATAAACATTTGCTGAATGAGAAAAATTCATAACAAAATGCTAAAGCTTATGCCAAAAAAAAGTTCTTAAAAAATGTTTTAAAAAAGTTATTGAAATTATTAAAAATTCTTTTTGTTTTGCCACTGATAAACTGCAATTTAACCAATTGCAATGCACAAATAATAGTTGACTGCACAAATTAAAGCCAAAAAATAGTTGCAAAAATCAGACAAATGTGTGCATTAAAATAAAAATAAATAGTGCGTCAAA
Organism: Drosophila kambysellisi; assembly: GCA_035042185.1. Taxonomy (NCBI): domain Eukaryota; kingdom Metazoa; phylum Arthropoda; class Insecta; order Diptera; family Drosophilidae; genus Drosophila; species Drosophila kambysellisi. The sequence continues at coordinate 11,172,659 of JAWNLS010001251.1, forward strand.
GGCAAAAAAAAAACAAACACTCAGAAAACGGACTCGAATCGCCATCTGTGGCAGACATTTGGGCGCATCATCCACGTGGTTGACTTTCGATGGCTAACGAATGAGTTAGTGGATTGTGGAGGAGCAACAATAATGTAGAGTTGGTTCAGACAGACAAAGAGACAGATATATAAATTTATACCTATGTAAGCTACTAGTTATGCAGTTGTGCTGGCCAACACACACACACACACACAGGCAGCACACTGGCTTTATTAATGGCTCATAATGACTTAAGTGAAATTACTGAAGCATGGCGACCCATTGCCAGCTCTTCCCCCGACCGCTTCCCCAACATGCCTCTGTTTCTGCGACTGCCTTGTGCCTTGTGCTTTGCTGTCTGTGGCATTTCCCTTTTGCCTTGCTGTGGTTGCAAACTCAGGCTGCAGCCATAAACAGCGAGAATTCCCACGCGGCATTTAATATTCTGTTGGCCAAGTAAATTTCTCGTCGCTCACATGTTGCTGCCTGCCTGCCTGCCTTCAGAATGAATATCTACTAGCTGGTTTTCTCTCTGCAAGGCCCACAAGGGTATATTACAATTTTTGACCAACTCAAATACTACTACTAAAGTTGGGCTCTCTGTGTTTGCCTTGTCATCTAATTGTATCATTGAAATTCAAAGTATCTTCTTTTAATAACTGACGAAATCTATTTCAAATTGCTTTTCTGTTTGCTTGTAAATTGTAAATAAAATAAATATGCACTCATCAAACAACTCTTGTGATACTCTGTCAGTGGTTGGTCGTAAGTTTTGTTATTAAATGTCTAATTCGGTGATGAAGACATCTGCAACTGTATTTATATATACTTTATCAGTTGAGACATAATGAAACTGCACTTAACTATGTCGAAGTGGGAGCTGAAAAGGAAGAGTATCTTCTAAATAATTCAATACATAGTTTGGAATTCATTTTGTTTTTGTTTTCTCATCAAAGCTTTACTAGACGAGTGTTACTTGGGTAATCTTAAGTATACCTTCTAGGGTATTTAATCTTTGTCAGCCATAAGAATTGTTACTTGTTTTTACTGTGAGTTGCTGCCGTGCAGGCAAATAGTTAAGGCCAGTTTATATATGTATGTATGTATATTATGCTTTGCCTGGCAAAAGGTGCCATAAGTGTATCTGTACATATATATTAACACAAACACAACACACAAATATATATATATATTTATGTAGAGAGAGAAGGGGACTATGTGTGTGTGTGTGAGTTAGTGTAGTTTTTGCTTTTATTTATTTTGCCTGTCTGCCTTGGCCAAGTCGGGCAACTGTTGCCTACTTTTGTGCGTCTCTGATGTCTGCCTGCTAATTAAGCGAAATTTTGCGTAATAAGCTTGTCTGTAATTTGCGCTCTCTGTTCGCCATTTGTTTTTGTGACCCTTGTTGTTGTTGTTGTTGTTGTAATTGTTGTAGTTGCTGTTGATGTTGCTTTTGGTTTGTTTTTATTTTGGACGAAGACGTCGCCGAGTCTCTTCGCCTTTGTGTTGACTTTGTTAACTGTCATCAAGGTGTTCATTGGCTTTGTTATTACGCCTCAATGAATTTTCGGGTGTGTCTGTCTATCTGCACAAATTGTGCGCCATTCAAGTGATATATGCGTGTAATTTTTCATATATGCGGCAGCAGCAACAGCAGCTCCTTCCTTGGAAGCGATAGTTAGGAATAAGGATAGAGGGCTTCGAATAGGGATAGGGATACTCTGGCTGCTGCTGCCGCTTCTGCTTACAGTTGAGAGCCTTCGTAAATCATGTTGAGACATGAACTGAGAAAATAATACACACACACTAACACACACTGTCCAGAGGTCAGTCAAGGGAAAATTGAGAACAAATTTAATGGAGTACATAAATTTATTTTATTTAATTTGCCTTATCGCACAAGTGCGCTAGAAAATGCAACAATTAATCGAGCTAGATAAATGCGGTAATTATTCAATAATTTTTACTAAGAAATTTATGTTTATTCATGTTGTCAATATAGATTAAAATAATTGATTTGATGTAGATATTTATTAATTACAAACCAGGCATCAAATATAACATATTATGTACTATCAAATTATGTTTGCTAATTGATATATTTTGGTTATCTGGCAATAATAGATTAGCATCGATTCAGCAGATACTTGTTAGCTACTCTCTCTCTCTCCCTTTCTCTTCCTTAGCAACAGCGTAGATAACTAATCATCAAACCCATTCAAGCATAGATATTATTTGAGGGAGCTCTGCAGACAGCAGGCAGAATAAACCAACTTCCTTTGTCAGCTCTTGACTGATAAGGAGGCATTATTAACGCTCCGTCAACTTCAGCACACGCCTAATTTTCAAAATTTCACACATACTCGATGTGCAATTGTTAAGTGTATCTTTTTATCTTTTAGCGGCGTATTTTTGCACCTGCTGCTCTCATGTTTCACTTTTGTTTTCACAAGCCAATGATTTTTTTTCCACTTTGTTTTTGTTGTATTCTCGCAGATCAGGATAATAACAACATTATTCACACAGGCACACACACACCAGCGCACACACACGCACACAGGCACAGCCTGGTGGCTTTTTAAACACATGTAAACAAAACCGTTGAATTAAACCGAAAATTAGCATCGATTAAAGTCAAGAAGCGGCAAGAGTGGCCCCTCTGCCAACCAACGTTGCTGACTTTTGCTTTTGCACCCCTTTTGCCACCAAACGCGTTATCAGTAACAAAGCCAACACACACACACGCACACACAGAAATATGAACAGTGCGCGTTTATCTTGCACAAACACCTCCCCCCCATCCCTTGCCGCGTTGAGCACTTTAAACAAATTTTAACATAATTTAAACATGTGTTGAAGGCGCGCACACGCTGCGTATGCTTAATCCCTTTTAATCCGTTTTTAGGCGCACCAGCAACGTGCGACGCGCTCCACATAACCTCAACAACAAGAGCGAGGACTAACCTAACATAATCTAACCTGCACAACAACAACAGCAACAACAACAACAGCAACAACACAATTAACAGCAACAACAACAACAACAAAGTGCAGCTTATGATAAGGCAACCAGCGTTGAGGATGCTGTTGATGTCCTTGGCGGCTCCATTGATGGTGCCAGCATAAATAAATAATAGGGTGTACAAGTAAATGTACGTCCATGTGTCTGTCTGTGTGTGAGTATCTGTGTGTGTGTGTGTGTGTGTGTGTGTGTTGAGGTGTTTGCAAAACTGCAAAAATATTAGCACGCTGGCGGGCCTTAACTCAGCTACGCTTTTCATTTTAGACAGTTGTGGCCTAAACAGATACACTTTAAAAAATACTTTTAGAATTCATTGAGACAAGTCCATTTAAGTAGAAATGCAGTCAGCAGCGTGTTAAGATTAAATATTCTTACTACAGTTATTCTTCGTTTTTCTGATATCATCACAAAATAAAACTGATTTAAAGTTTCTAAAACTGACTACAATTTTTGCTGCAGTGTATAACGAGTGCTCTGCATAGGATTGTCTTATGAGCTGCAACGTCTAGTTTAGTGCAAGGGTTGCCACCTGCTACTTATCATATGCAAATGTTTAAAAATGCTTGTGCTCATAAATTCTGACAAGATGCGCGTAAGAAAAGTGTTTGTTAGCGTCTCATACTACACACAGTATACACACACCCACACACCCACCCACCCACACACACAGTGCACACACCCATACACCCATACACCCACACCCAAGTCGCACTCGAGAGTAATCCATAAGTTCAACACAGTTGCAGGCTGTTTGTCTGTCATGTCATAAATTCATTAGTGAGTTTTTATGACGCTTGACTGCTATCGAGGCTATTGCCTCTCTGTAAGTATCTTGCAACTTGCTTCAGTTCGCATCGCTTGCTTTTTATATGGCTCATAAAAATACATCATTTAGCAGCAGGTTTCGGCCAGCTGACCGTTGCAAAAACACACACATGACACCTACACACATACATATGTGTACATATATGTATCTGGATAGCGAAGGAAGGAAACTTGGTAGTTGAATTTGGGATCAACTGACAGAAATCTTACAAGAAACTTTGGCAAGGAATTGTGTTTTCTAATTTACATTCAGTTAAAAATCGAACAAGTTATGTTTTATTAGTTATAGCATTGAAAAAGCCATTAATAATTAAATTATACATTTTTAGGCGTATTAATTTTGGACAGCTGGCGACATTTGCATTGAGAATTCACTTTGTATTATAATTATGCATTATTATTATTATTATTAAATTTATGTATGTTTAGTTATTTATACTTGTTGAACATTGCTGCTAATTGACTTAATTCACTGGAACCTCAGACGAAAACATTTCGTAGCAAAAGAAGTCAAAGAACCAACCAGAAATTAAGAATGAGCAGAGGTTGAGTTCCGAGTGAATGCATAGATCAAAGTTGATTGATTTCTATAGAGATTGCTATTAAATTGAGAATCACAAATACTCAATAGAATCAATAGTTTGCCTTGCTTTTCTCATCAAATTTTTTTTAGTTTTTTGTCAATATAAAATATAAAAATTTGCAACGCACTGAAAGGCAATCTTGATGAAAAACTTTATATTTCTGACAGCAATATATAAGTCTGACATAACCAGATCGGCATAGTATATATATATCAATTGGTAGTAGGAATGTAGTTTAATTTAAGATTTATTTTACACCGATATGTAATCTTCTTTCGATTGTCGAAGTGTGTGGGAAATAAATTAAATTCAGCTTGTCTCAAGTGTTAATGCTGGCACTTAACTTTTGTTATGGGTGTAAATAGTTTGAATTACTTAGCATGTTAAGCCAAGCAATAATTTTGCATACAAATTACTTTAAATTCAAGTCTTAGGGCAATTAATGTCAAATGTTCAATGGCTTCGAAAAGTTATTTGTTGCACACTGGCTTATCTGCATAAACCTGTGCAGTTGGATGCCAAATCCAGGCAATTGTTTATCTTCTGATGTGGTTCAACCCACAACTCACAAATGGTTTCAACAATTTACACTCTCGAGTTTTGTTTAGCTTTGCTTGGCTTTTGGTAACCAGCCTTGGCCTGCTTCCCAACATATCTATCTGCAATTGGCCACACATTTGAGCCATTTTTCAGTTTGTCTTTCTTTTCTATGGTGCTTTCGACATGGTTCGCTTGACGCGTTGCTTTCTCAGTTTCCTTAGCCGCTTTTTGCATCGTAGATGTAATTTATACAAAATTAATTTACGTCATAAGGCGACTCGAAAGGGCGGGTCGGGGGCCAGTGACTGTGTGAACTGTGCTGATGACATAAATGTTGCATGGCACAAACACAAAACCCACACACACAGAGCAGCTAGCACACAGACACACACATGAATACACAAAGAGAGAGAGAGAGAGAGAGAGAGCAACAAATATGCATCGAAATAAAATAAAATATAAGCCAAAAAGTAGTAAAAACCTAAAGCCCTGGCCAAAAGGCCCAAAAGCTGTGCACAATTTATGCATGAACACGCCCCCTTTAGCGCCTCCAATGCTGGCAACATTTTGTTGCACTCCCCACAGCCACATTGCAAAAGAGGCAGGCGGTGGAGGAGTAGAAGGGAAGATTGGGTACCTCTTGCCTATTGTGAATGCAGCTTAGAATTTGTTGCAAATAAAGTGAAATGGCAACCGGTCTCTGCTACGAAATTCCAAACACACACACACACACACATACATACACATACACACATTAAAGTAGGAGAGGAAGGGAGCTGGCATAGGAGCTAGAAAAGTCAGCATGGCAGGGTTAAGAAACTGAGAAAAAAATTGGCAATTTAACATTTGACGTTTTCTACGAGACTTGTTCAAACAATATACTTGGGAATTTGTTTTAATGCTCAGGCGAGGCAAGAGTTTTTGGCGGAGTTGACGGGCTTCTGCCTTAAGCTTCACACGAGCTAAGAGCGAAGGACGACTAGAACTAAGGCATAGAGAGGGGGGAGAGTGGCAATGGGGGCAACTGGCAGTAATGGCTTTAAATTTTTATTAGATGACGACGCTTATGCGCCTTAGTTGCCTTCTATGCTGCCCCGGCACGTTGCAGCTGCTTCAAATGTTGAAATGTTGTTGAAAATGCAATGCTCTTGTTGCAGTTGTTGTTAGTCTCACTTTCCCGAGTACTTATACAAGTGCAACAGAGGTAAAAATGTACCAGCTGGTTGGTGCACGGTGTGTTCACAGTTGCACAGTTGCACAGTCGCATACATACGTTCACATCAAGCTGCTCATGTAGAAATAAGTATAAGCACTAATTACCAAAAAATAAAATAAATAGAATCACGCGCAAAACACGATACACAACTGGTGTTTAAGCAAAGCCGAAGCTCAAATGCGCTACTCCAATATATGAAGAGATTAATAAAAATGTAAGCAGGCTTTAAATAAACACACATATATATATATATATATATATATGTATGGCAATTTAAGTTAACTTATTTGTAATTATGTGTGTGCTAGCCAAGTTCAAGTTTAAGCTGAGTTTTTCGAGTGGATGTGTGTTAAATAATCATTTTCTAAATATTCTTAAGCTGCTTAAAAGTAAGCAAAGCTGCCTGTCTTCATTTTGCGGCAAGTACACAAAAAAAACACTCATACATACAACAGCAATATCCCAAATGTCGAATGGGGAGCATGTGTGCTTGTGTGTGTGTGTGTGAGTGAGCTTAGCTGGTAGCCCCTGAGCGTATGCTACACTTTATATTATGTGGCTGCTGTCGCCTAATTCGCATAATTACGCGCTTATTATTTTTGTGAACGGTGTCTGCTGCCATCTCGCTCTGACCAGCACGTAATCGTATTTGTATTTGTGTCTCTGTATAGGTGTGTGTCTGTGTGTGTGTGTTTGTAGTGTGTGCGTAATTGTATTTCGCTTTGCGTGTAGCCTGTAATTGTATTATTTGCTTGATTTCATTATTTTCAACAGCGCAACGAGGCAACGCAACGCGGCCATAATTAACCAAATAAATAAAACAGTCCAAAAACTGTCCAACAGATATAAAGGCATTATATAGTGGGGCCTAAGGGGAAACGGAAGCGGTGCCCACAACAACAACAATTACTATCTACAGATAGCTACATATATATATATATATATGTATATACAAACTCACACTCGAAATAATGTTATTGAGTACTGTCTATGCCCCGTGGGTTAGATTTGTGCCTGTTATTCATTGCCACAATGACAGCGGCAAATTAAATGTCTGCCATTACGCTTTTTTTAATACCCTATAGTACAAGTACGGCAATTAGCTGAATAACAGACCTTGCACACAACAACAATTGCAATTATCAGTTAAATGGATAATCGCCACAAGAGCAGCAGATGCCATTTAAACACACATATTTATTTTTAATGTCACGGCTTTAATAATACATAAATAAATTATAGTATCTTTTATGATATCAAATATTAATGCCGCAAGTAAACAGTTACAGGGCATTTTGTAGTCAAACAGCCCTTCAAGGAGACTATTTGTGTGTATTTTTGTTGTTTTCGTTTTTCTATTGTGTGTCCTGAGCGTAGTTTGTTTGTTGGATTACTTATTGACTGTTTTGCAAATTCCGTATTAGTGTTTGTCTGTTTGGCTTTGCATTATGAAGTTGTGAGCATAACTAATTGAAAAGTTTTTGTCGCATTTGGCGCTTTGGTTTGCTTGGTTAGCGGATTTGCAACTACCAAATCGCAACTAGCGACTGGCAACTGGCAACTGGCAACTTGCAACTGGCAACAACCAGCTATGCATTCATATCAGCAATGTTTTTGCCCGATTAGCGGTTCTTCTTCTGATCAGAGCACAAAAAAAAAGTTGTTTAAAGAGCTTAGTGGAATTAGGAGCTTACAAAATCGATTGACGATAAGAAACAGGGCTAATAACTCAACTCGTTTTTATGTGAGCCAATAAATGTAACAAGACTTGCGGAATTTAATAAATTTCATTAGAATTGCAAAAGACTGACTTTTGCCAAGCCTTTGCCAACTGTAGAGTTAAGTTGTTAATAAATTGGCCTGTAAGCTACGTTCAAAAGTTGGCTGAGCAACCGTAAAATCTTTAAGTGTATAACATTCCACTTTTGGCACTTTTCAGATTTCTGTGGCGCAGCATCTGTGGCAAACATTCCAAAGTTTCTGCCCAAATTTGTGTGTTTAAGTGGCAAACTTCCAGGAAAATGTTATTTAGAAGACTTTGTTGTGTATCTATTTATGCTCCTTGCAAGGATAATATATTTTCTAACACCTTGGAGAAGCCACATTGATTCCATTTGGATTGTACATTCTTACGTTTTCTAACTGGTTAAGTCGATGGGTTGTGCCAGCCCAATCTTAAGTTATTCCAGTTTTTATAGGACATATATTAAGTTATTATATTTTAGCCTTAAGCCTGCCAAAGTTAGCAGTATAATTTGAATGAAAATAGGTGAAATGGCTTTAAAATTAATGTGTGGCAAATAAATCCTCTCTCTTACAAACACACTTACATTTACAAAATTACTTACATTTTCGAATCACACTGAATTTATTTAAGATCCCCAATGTGTGTAAGACCACAAGTTGTTTAATCTACGCTCTGCAGCTTAGTCAGCTTATGCATTCTAAGTAATAATATTAAGTCACAAATACTAACCTAATGTAATTATAAACTTTTCTATAAACTTAATTTGATTGCTTATTGATTGTTTGTTGAATGCCTACTCTAAACATGTAATTTGAACGTTCTTCCGCTTCCGCCTGTGCTCAAATGCATCACACACAGCGAGGTGGGTGAGTGAGATAGAAAGAGAGAGATAGAGAGAGAGAGAGAGAGAGAGAAAAAAACGACTCTGTGTGGAATTGAATAGCCTTTTAAAGGCAGCCTGTTACGTTATTGCCTTATGGCTCACCGCCGCCAATAACCACACAAATTACATTTATTTAAGTTCCGTCACATGAAACGTTTATGTCCCATGGCCACACACACATACACACACACACACACACACACACACACACAACACACACACACACATACACACACCTATACACACACAGTGTGGAGCCTCACTCATAACTCTGTGTCTGCCTGCTACAATTGCCCATCTAATTCACTCAACTGTTCACCTGTTGGGCCCCCAGCTCCAGTGATTCTTAGCTCCACAGCTCCAGCTCTATCCAGCTGACATCGTCGTCATTTGGTTCATTTCAGTTTTTGGTGTCTCCCAACATTTCCATCGCCCATAATCATCATCATTATCATCATCGGCTGCTGTTCTTGTTGCCTTGTTGCTGGCGGCATCACAGTTAATGTTGTCTGATTTCATTAGCGCACTTCTCCAAGACTTTTCCCACCTAACCCACACCACACCACATCACACCACAGCACACCCCTCACTCCACACGCCTGAAGCAAACGTAAACGCGTATTGACAGTTTTCGTTGGCTGCCAAAACCAAGACCTTAAAGATACACGCGTAATTTATCTTTTCACGTTTCTCGACTGCTTCGCACGCCAATTAAACGCCCCTCTCCCCTCAGCCCCTGACACTCCTCCCCCTCCACCCGGCCTTGCTTTAGCTGGAGCCGCTAAAGCATTTTACATGAACTTGAATGAGCTTATTATTGGTTTCGCTTTTGTCAATGGGGCTGTCAATATTATTGATACCCATGCTAAGCGTATTTATATATGTATTTATATATATGTTGCTCTCTTCTCTGTTGCCTTCTGTATGGTCTTTTTTCCCACCAAGCTAAGCCGAGAGACTGCCCCTCCCTTCTGCCGTCATCCCACCACCTTTGCCGCCGCTTGTTGTGGCTAATTTGCTTTTATTATTCGCATTAAATTTTATGCTTATGCTTATGTTTATGTATTTTTTTTTTTCTCAAATAAAAGTCGAGAGCCGATAGAAATTGAGACATTGTTGGCAGTGCGAATTAACCGGAAGTGTTTTTTGTTCTTATCCGCTTCGACGGCGTGCATTTTAATGGCCAGTTTAGACCAACAGTTGCTGCTGCAGCAGCTGCTGTTGCCTTTCATGGGCTCATCCTTGGCCTAAACGCAATGATTAGAAATTGCCGTCAACGTTGTTGCGTAGTCAAGTGTTATTAACATATATCCGACATGTGATGCGCATACAGAGAGTCTAACACAGGCGACAAAACAAGGCCAGCTCAGGCATAATAGGAAATGCACGCCCCAACCATTAACTTGGTCCGAACCTAGCCAAACTTGCATATGGAATAAGTTTTAGTTTCAGCTTTGTTTTCACTACCAAACCTAAGCTTAACATTTATTTAATTGTTTTGGCAATATTTCTTTTTGGCTCATGTTTGTTTAAATTGAAAACAACAGCTGATGGCAATTAAAGCCAGCCGATGTTCTAAATAAAAAATGCTCACTATGAATATTTTAAAAATTGTAGATTCAGTTTTCTCTCTCTATTCAAACATTTTTTGTTTTTACATTTTGTTTTGTAAGCCTTTTATATATTCTAATAGAGTTTTTAATTTTTTCATCTATACAATGCTTTATTTGAGAGCATATTAATTTCGTGCAACATCCATCATGCTGTCCGTCCGTCTGTTCGTCTGTATGAACACAACTTAATCGACACACTTTAAGCTAGACATAGTGCTAAAATTGGAGTGTTACTTTCACAACGGGTCTTTAAAATCGATATGATCGATAATCGCAAATCGATAAGATAACTTATCTCCCATTATCCTTAAGCTATGGTCGTAAAATTGCGTTACTAACTGGGTGGCGACGTCCTTTAAAGAATATAAGATTGATTCAAAAACTGTTGTATCTAAACCGATATAATTGTTGATAAACATCGATGCTACCATATATTTTTAAGCCGTAATTGTATATCAAATTCGCTCTCCACTCCCCTCTGCATGCATGTATTTAAATATTTACTAAACCACCTTAATTAAAATCTCGCTGGCTGGCCAATTTCAATTATATTTTGTGACCTATCGGAGCAAACAAGTAAACAAGGCGATCCAGTCAACGGCAACAAGCACACACAAAAGCACACACAGACCCCGCAACGCCCCCTAAATGCCTCCTGTGCAAAACACTCGTTCGCTTGTTTGTTGTGATATTCGCATATAGGTACAGGTACCGCACACCACACCCCGTGCCACCCCGTCCACTCTTGACTGGTCCACCCTGCAGCCAGGCATATGTGTCATAAAAACAGGCAACGCATAACTCTGCCCCACATCCGAATACTGCTCCGGGGTACGAAGCAGATCTCCCCATTTGCTCTGCTGTTTGTTTTGTTTTTTATGCCACTGCTCGATGCAAATCATTGCCACATCTGACGCACATGTGGCACGTAACAGACACAGCGACAAGCTCGTGTACATCGCCTGGCAGCAGCAGCAACAGCAGCAGCAACGTCGTCGTAGTCATCGTTGCAGGATTTGTCTGTTTTCTGATTGTCGTCGGTGGCGGCAACAACTGGCGCTCCAAAAATTCTCCTCTTCCTGCTCCTCTCCCTGCTCCCCCTCTTACTCCTCCTCCTGGTACCTATTTACGGTCGTCTGCTGTGACATTTTGTAGGCGCTATGGCGTGCGAAATTGTAAATTTCTTTCTTTCCCCTGCCCGGAGCTCTTCAGCTGATGTTGCTGTCCATTGTATGCTTTGTTATTGTTTTTTTTTTTAGGGGCATATGCATTATTAAGAATATACTAAGCTGTCAACAAGTCAGCGTCTGGTGCAAAACGCAACTTCTGTTTATTTTTTATATTCCAGATTGAGAGTGTCTGGACTTTGATTTACAAACATTTGCATTTCTGACTATTACTTTTTTGAGTACGCGTTCTGTGCGTGGTTTCAGATCCCCTGCTTGGCTGCCTTTCCATGTGGTTGCTTTAGAAGACAATCCCTGGCTAGCCACTTAAGCGTTTGTATCTTTAACCGATTTTAACTGACCCTGTTTTTCATTTTTGGTGCTAATGATTGCTAGTTATTGAACTCGCGGCTGTCAGCCGGCCACCATCATTCCCCACTGCCTCTTTTAGCCATGGCCTTAACTGCTCTGTCGATGAATCATGAGTACGTGCCAAAAGTTTTTCCTTTGGGTTGTTCACCTTTTTGGCTGATAAAAAGTTAACTCGACTTGACCTGCACCTGCCTTTTTTATTTTTTTATTTATTTTTTTTTCCATAGTTTTGCTCTAAAATTTATTTGATGTTTCTGCTGACAAAAAGAGTGAGGGAGCATGGGGTGGTTGGGGTAGGGGTAACCGGAGAGGCGAAGGAAACTGCAGTTGAGGTGGCCGCTTTGCTATTTACTTTTCATTTAATAGGAAAAAGCGCGGCTGTTGCAGTTACATGACCTCTTTGTCCGCTTTTCACAGTTGCCCTCCCCGCTCTGCGCTTATCTCTGCTTGACATCCGCTCCTCGTCTCGGCTCACAGCCCGCCGCACTTTTGGCTCATCACTTTTGCTCATTGGACACGTGTTCACAAATATTTGTGCTACGTGGCTGCATTTCCAAGCCGTATTCCCCCCACTCCCCGTTCATTTGCACCTTTGTGTACCCTTGACACTTTTATTGTGCATGCAGGGCATGCAATACCCAATACAAATTTCAATTACGATTTATATATATAATCAGAAATCCAGATCAATCATTCTGATCAGGTGTAAATAAAACACACAACTTCAACTTACATATGGATAGGGAATACCCACTCTGATATGTACAGGGTATACAAATTATAGAGCATCCGTTTGTTGACTGCATTTGTTAAGTCAAACTTTTTGTCGCTGGTGCGAATTGAAAATTATATAATGCGATAGTTTTAACAATCTGTCGACTTTTTTAAGTCGATTATTTACACGACACGACGTATATAAAAAACGCGAAAACGGAAACAAAGAAACCCGACCATCGACAAATTTGTCGGACGCACATATTTCGATGTTGTTTCCTCCCACCTTGTCCCTTCCCGACAACAACAACACCAAAAACAAAAAGGGTTTTTCAATGAGGCTCTGATTTTCAATAAACACGGGAATCGCAACAGACACCGAGACTGGGACTCTCGGACTGTCGGACCCTCGGACTGTCGGACTCTCGGACTGTCGGACTCTCGGACTGTTCACGAAATGGGAGCGCAAAATCATTTGCCGGTCGCTTGGCAGCTGATAGTTTTTCGATTTTCATTTGTGGCTGTTGCAATTTAATTTTAGTTTAGCGGCAATTTAGGCGCCGTTCTACAGAAAGTATTTTCAAACACTGTGTCAGTGCGAGTGTATGTGTGTGTGTGTGTGTGTGTGTGGGTATTTGTGTGTGTGAGTATTTATGTGTGTGTGCATTTACCTGGAGAGAGGGAAATTTAATTTCGAGGTGAAATTGTAAACCGTCGGCATTGGTTTGCACTTTAAGCTGCGTCTAAACGAGGGAATATTTGCTAACTGTATATGCCTGACTATGTTTATGTTTATATTCGATTGTCTGTGTGCGAGTGTGTGTGTGTGTGTGTGTGTGTGCGAGTGTGTACGAGTGTGTGCCTGTGGAAATCTCGTCGTTGCCATTGCCTACTTTTTGGGATAAATATTTGCTGGAGCCGTGCTTATTGGTGATTACAATTTGGTCGCATCTACTATTTGCGATTGTCGGCGGTTTATTGCCGTCTACTTTTAGTGGTAAAATATTTACCACAAGCGTTTATTGATCCCTGCCTGCAAACATTTCGGATATCTAATTCCAAAGACTTTAAGAATGACCTTTAGCTGTTTACATTTTATTTCTAGAGAAAATTCGATATTTTTACCGCTTAAAGAATTGACATTCAACCTTTTGAAATGTACTGTAAACCAGAAACATTCCAGTTGAATTAATTTTCATACTTCCGAGCTGTTAAAATATTCTATATATACATATATATATTTGTGTATAAATATTGATTGAAATCTTACTGAAAAGCTGACCCATTTATAATTCACATTTACCAGCATTCAACGGCTGCCATTTGCTGCATAGTCTTAAGCTGTCAATTTATTATAGACCCACTTTTAAGCTTTCCACATAATATTCTGCCATATTCTTAAGCACCAAATGCTGTTGCATGCTGTTGGCCTATTTATTATTGATATGCTGCTAGGCAATGTTCAATGGCCAATGGGCAATGGTCAATGGGCAATGGGCATTTGGCAACACCTTAAGCGCTCAGTTTATGTCACAGAATGTTATCTGAATGGGCAGCAGCAGCAAAATGTGTGGTATTCACTTGCCTTTTATGGCAGCTGTGGCAAGGAAGACAAAAGAGATACAGATGCACAGATACTACCATTACAATGGTATGTAGATGCTGAGGTAAAAATGTAAGATAGTTTGGTTATAAATTCAATTGCAAAATGTCGAAGACGATCTGCTCTGCAAACTGTGCAAAAACTTAGCCGCTGTAACTTTTCGACTATTTGCACTGGCTGCTGCACTGACATGCAAAGTAGCAGAAAAATTGTCTGGCAGAAGTTGCAAGACAGACGCGCGGACAGACAGTGTAGTGTATAGGCCCCATTCCACCCCTAATCCGGCAACACCCTCCTCGCAACAACTTTTGCCAACCAGACACATAAGGTAACTCAGGCTGCTGCTGCTGCTGCTGCTGCTGCTGCTGCTTAAGTTGTATCTGTATCTTTTGGGTTGTTGCAGAGCTGCTCGGTGCTGCTAAAGCATTCGTTTTTGGCTTCGCCGCTGGATGGCATATCTTAAAGATTTTGAACAGCACACACAGCGCACAAACTTGTCGAAAATGCTTCTATATGCGAAAATTGTTTAACAAGTTGAATGCTGCCAACGTTGAACTGCCAGCAGAGAGTGAAGAAAAAAGTTAAAAAAAAAAAAAAAAAAAAAATAAGAAATACCACTTCTTCACCTGTATGCCGGGGCCTGCGAAGTTTTCACACCGGGCGATAAGTTTGTCGTTGATTTTAGCCAAACTGAAAAACGTTGAGGACGACGCTTGGCTTTAGTTTCAGTTTCAGTTTGCCGCTTCTCAGTTTACATCAGCATTTAATTAAATAATTTCCACTAACAACGGCAGCAGGCGGCAATAAAATGTTTTAGAACATCTCATATTTGATTTGGCTTTTTTCAGTGCTGGCTGGCAAAATATTTAACTGCATTTCCTATTGATTTTAGTGCTTTGTAATCAACTTGGCTACCTGCAGGCGCATGAGGAAATTGGCGATCTCCTCCAATCGTTCCACCTTACCAAAGTCGATAGTAAAGCCAAAAAGCTATTGCTATAGTCATAGTCATTGACATAGCAATAGCCATAGCCGTAGCCATAGCCAGGAGTCATCCAGGAAGTGAGTGCAGCTGCATTTGTCTATTTTGCTTCATTCCCCTTTGCACACACACACTCATACACACGCACACTCTATCCATACATACATCGGGTGGAGGAGGAAAGCAAAGAGGGAAGTGAGAGGTGCAGCGCTTATAGCAATTTTACTTGACTTCTGCTGTTTTGTTTGCTTCTGGTCAATAAATGAGCGTATATTAAGGTATTGAATGGGTTGAAACGACATTGGAAACTCAGGTGGAGCAAAGAAATGCAATGCAATGCAATGTTTCCGTTAACTTTGATTCGTTTGGTCAATATGAAAACGCAGTCTGCCTAAAGGCATTTCCTTAGTCAAAGTCTATTTAGTTAAACGAAAACGTTTCTTAAAAGCGGTAAACAGAAACTCATCTATTTGTTGACCAAAACTAAGCAAGTCGAAATTGCCGATACTTAATTAGCTATATAAGACTACTTACTTAACAAAATTGTTGTAAATACAGGAATGAAATATTATTTATTTTCTACTAAATATAAAAAGTTTACCTATGTAAATCTCTATAGAATAGTTAACAAAAAATAGAAGTAGCTCATGTTCCACATCTTAAATAAATCGAGTAGCAGTCTCGAATCATAATTTAAAAACTTGACTAACTTCACTGACAGTGTTGTGTAGTGCTCGAAAGTTGAAGGAGGCAAATGACAGGAGCTAAATGACAACAGCAGGTGTATGCTATGGTTTTTAAAAAGTCAACTAACCAAACTTTTAGTGTATATATATATATATGTATATATATACATAGCGAGAGTGAGAGAATTTGCGACAAAGCTACCTGCAAGCATGTGGCATTTTGATATGATGCGGGGTCTACTACCCGAGTGTGTGTCTGTGTGGCAAGGTGTCTGGTTGGCCAATGTGGCGCGCTACAAGCCAAAGGCTAATTCAAAGTCAGGGCGCGCACACAATGTCGCCGCACTCCTTGAATTGTATTATGACAGCATCTGCACCTGAAAGTATGCACTGATTTTTTCCCACGTGCGCATCTGGCTCCTTAACTGTAAACAAAAAGCCGCAACAGTAGCTACGAGAGGCAGTGGCAATAGCTGACAACTACGCTGTGGCATTCCAAGTGTTCATTGTCCAGAAGCAGTCGCTGCTCATAAGCGAAACACGCTCCAGTTAGACTGAACGTGTGTGTGTGTGTGTTAGTTTGGGTGTGTGTGTTGCAGTTGGAATATCAGCTGGTTGGACATGGTGTAAACACGTTTAATGTTGTTGTTGTTGTTGTTATTGTTGCTACAGATGCTGCAACGTCGGCTCTAAGTTGCACTGTTGTTGCGTTTAATTTAATCTACGAACCGAGCTGCTACCTTGACATGGACTAGCCCCACTCACAGCTTAAAGTCATTGTGTATGTGTGTGCGTGTGAGTGTGTGTGTGTGTGTGTTGGTTGCCTGAGTGCACCGCAAGTCCATTTAACTTAACTTTGGTCGTACATGATGCACTGGCATTGGTTGGGCTTTTCTCTGTCCTTACTCGGCAGCAGTACCCGCTCCATTCTTGCCCCCTTTGTGTTGGCTGTCCCACTGCATCACTCAAACACACAGCCAAATGGTGACAGCAGTGCGTGTCCATATCCCATATGTGTGCGTGTGAATGTGAATGTGAATGTGTGTGTGTGTGTGTGTATGTGTCACTGTGGGCAATGTAATTTGCATGGTCAGCATGAAACGGCGCATTGGCAACAGCAGCAGATGGACTTTGGGGTGCATGGATATTTACAAGACAAAGGCACAGAGGGAAGAGGCACAGACAGAGAGCAGGTCGAGTGTTGCTTGCTTAATTGCATGGCACAGCATTTGCAACTTTTTGTTACCCCAAAATCCAATTGCTGATGCCCCAAAAAGTGTTGTCCACTTTACTTCTATCGTTTCCTTGGTGTCACTTCTTAAACACTCATATTAGCTTCTTGTTTCTCAACTCTTTTTAAGCTCTAACAACAACAAGATCCAATGCACAACTTTCAAAACTTGATGTCCAGGTGATTTTAGGATGTCTGTGTTAACGTGGCTCATTTACCGTTATATTTGCAGGTAACAGCATCGCAAAAAATTACAGAAAAAATACATTGCACAAGTGCCGCGACACGCAAAACATTAAAGCAATTTTTTTGTTGGCTATCGCTTGGAGTCAGGGAATCAAAATCACACAAATGTACATACCTACATATATATGTATATACATATGAATGTACTTTAGCCAGAGCTGTTTAAAAAAATGGGGAACACAAATGGTGCAGCATTTGTTGCCGCTTTTTATGTTAGGACTATCAAGCGCACGACGAATCATTTGCAAGCGATTTAATTTCAATTGCATGGGCGTTAATCAATGGCAACAAAAGCCAACAGCCATTTTAAAAGCAACAATAAAACCGATGCATTGAAATACGACCAAAAAGGTAGTCAGTCAATTAAATTAGCAAAAGCTCCAAAACAAACAAAAAACCATCTGTCGAGCAAATTCATGCAGAAAAAATACGTTTGAATACGCGCCACTAGACCGTCCAATAACAGATGCTTACCAACACTGATTTTATGCCGACTATCGAAAGTATATCGTGTAATAATCAGGTCAATCGGCATGCCGCCACAAGTATTTATTACCAGCAAAACTCACAATTTCGCAAAATATTTTTAAAGCTACTAAAATCTGAAAAAAAAATCAATATAAATAAATAACGTATACCATGCATTGACATTTGTGACATCTTTTGCCATTTAACTGTAAGCATACTTGTTGAATTTACAAATTGCATACGAATCTAATTGATTAATAATTTAGGAAGCAATTTGTATTATTATACAAAAAACGCGTACTGTTTAAATAATGCGAAACGTTCGCATGGAAAACAATTAAGCAGGTTGAACAAGAGAACTGAAACAAGTTGTTGGAGCAAAATATCGTATTTGTTTGTGGCCAGTAACTAATAAAATCAAAATGAATGGCAATCGTAAATTTAAATCGCTGCGCTTAGTGCGCTTCGGTGACGTTCTTTACGATCAACAGCGACGTTTAATAATGCTTTGCCGTTCCTGCCAACGGCATTATCTATCATTGGACGCATTCCAAGCGCACCTCATCAAATGCGGTGCCATAAAGCACATTGTGACGTCGATTGAGGAACTTCAGTACGACGAGGAGAGGCGAGAGTCGAGACTAATAAATGGCAAGCAAGAGGTAGGTCGTTGTAACAGTGTTAAAAAAAAACAATAATCCAAAAAGAGGTAAACGTTAAATGCCTTTTTCCAGATGTTCATTTACGAACCTGATGCTGTGCGCAATGGCGTCAAGTGTAATATCGATTGGGAGGCTGAGCTTGAAGATCCCCGCTGGTACACAGATGACAATCAAATGCTGCAGACGAAAACAAAACAATCACCCACCAATGCCAAAGAAAACGTCGTTGAAATTCGTACACTCAAGCAGGCAGCCAAGGCAATCGAAGGGAAAACGCAAAATGTCAAGCAATCGCCCCAAAAGACAAAAGAGCAACAGCAACACTTGGCGCAACCTATGCCCGCCAAACGTATGCGACATTCAACGCCAAAGCGCACCATTCTCACAAGCCAAAAACAACAGCACATAACACGCGCCAGCGTCGATATGCCCAAGGCGAAAAATGATGTTTATGAAGTGCAGAACATTATTGGAGATCTCAAGAGACTGGATGCATTGGCAACAACCTGTGCGGTGAGCACAGCAAAAACAACATCAGCATGCAAAGAAAAAACATCAGCATGTAAAGAAACAAGATCAGCATGTAAAGAAACAACACCAGCCACAACAATTAAACCCACAGTTGTCAACAGTAAGCCGAATGGCGACACGCAACAATTACTTAACAAGCTGCGCGCTTGTGGCGTCGAAGTCAGGCGTCGCAATACACGAGAGACGCTAGATGCGTCTAGCACCGATCCAGCTGCATTGGCCAAAAAGCAGCAGGCACTCGACATAATGCGTAAGCTGCAGTCGAATGGCATCCAGTGCACCAAACTGAATAATACCCGAAAAGGTATCTAGCTAATTCCGTGTAACTTTTTAAATACATCTGAATAGTGCCCACGCATCCCTAGTTGTAGTGCAATTACTTTAAGTACTTGTGAATATACATTGATCAAAATTGGTCTATAGAAATCATTTAAGTTGTAAATTGCAAGCTGGCTGCATTGGTTTCGACTTTTCTTATCATTTAGGAAGAACTCAAAACCAGCTGTTGTAAACAAATACAAATGCGTATTTCGATAGTTGTCAGTCACAGCACGCACTTACATTGCCATCTCTAATTTAGTGATGAGCAATTGGAAACATTTACTGGATTAGCTTGAAGCTTAATTTTGTATTTATTATGAGCAGTCGGAATTTACCTCAAGCTATCGGACATTAAACACATTTTTTATCATTAATTACATTATAAATAAATAAATAAATAATTTTGTTTTCCAAATGTAAGTTGCACACTGCTAAAAACCTTTGAGCGAATGTTAAAGTTTAGGGTGCCCAAAGCTTGAGATGTTAGTGAAATATTCATTAGTCGCACGCGTGCGTTTCAAGACGAAAGTAATTTAGTTAAAAACTTGCTGGAAAATAGGCGCCTTTTAATTTTGTTATATTTTGTAGATTCGTAACACAAACCAGCCAATTTCGACCGACGCGTGTGGCTAACAAGCTCGGGAGGCACGCAAAAGGGGTAAGTCTACTGATACTTATTGGCTTACATAATTTTTTTGTTGGACTACTGCGGACCAAAATTTTGTTTTGCATTTAAAGAATTATGTCAAAATGCAGGCATAAAATGACATCATACTTTGGGAATAGTTTTTATTTTCAGTTGCTCGACGCTGCATTAGCTAATTAGGCGAGAAAGGTCTTATGATCTGTGTGTGGGAAGGATTATGACTTCAGATATGATTTTGTTATGATGAATTAATTGCAGCAGTGATAAGATATTGTTTACAGAGGGAAGAAACAAAGCCGGTTTAAATTAAGCTGCTCATTAGAATCCCAGACAAGTTTGTTTAAATTAATATGTAAATTTTTATTTTTAAATGGAAATTTTAATTTCAACTACACAGAGAAATACTCGCATTTATAACTCATATTCATTCTTCACGATATTTGAGAAATTTACTTAAATGGCTAATTGAATTCGTTATTTGTTTGTTTTTGTTGCATTTCTCATTTCAAACGAGTGCCGTTTTTTTTCTATCTTTTTTCTTTTAATGCGTTATTTTAGGCTAAACTATTTAGTGCATGTGCCCAATTTTCTGATTTCTCTTTAATTAGTAAGTGGCTTATTTTTTCAGTATTTTTGTTTTAAACATTAACTTAAAACTGCTTATTTGTTTAGTGCCTGACATTTCACTTTTCATTTCTTTTTACATTTTTCAATAAGTTTTGCAATCACATAAAAGAACATCAATAAGTTTAATATTAACACGCAGGACACTCGGAACAATTACTCAACATTTATGATAATTTAATAATATTTAATAATATATATATATATATACGAAAAAATATATATATTTGATAGGCATTGTGTACTCAATATTCAATTTTGTGAACTAAATGCGTTTCTCCTTGCTGCATTCACAAACGTTTTACAATTCATTTAATATAAACAAACTTTTAAGTTGATATTAGAGTTTTGAGAGTTGTTGTTGTTGTTGCTGCTGCTGCTTCTGCTGCTGTTGTTGTTATTCGAGGGAGCGACGGCGCAGTTGCCGCCGGACGCTGCCCATGGCCGCGCTGCTGCGATCGAGCAGCTCATTGGATAGTCTCGCCAGGAGCGGCAACTCACGCATGGAAACATTCACCGATGGCAGCGGCGCCAGCTGCTGCTGTAGCTTCTTAATGCTGCTATCGTTGGGCTGCTGCTGCTGATAATGCTGCTTCTGCTGCTGCTGTTGATTATGATGCTGTGGCGTCACGGGCAGACTGTGATGGACATTGATTGATACGGCGGCGGTGTTTACTTTAATCACAACATCCCTGGCATCCACATCATCCATATCGCTGTGGCGCTTGAAGGCCTCCGCGCCCAGTGAATCGGGTCGCAGTTCTGTGGATTTCTGCAACTGATGCTTGGCTGCCTCCTTGAGCATCATGAGATGGTCCAGTTTGTCAACGGTGGCTTTTAATTCGTGTTCCCAGACATCGTTTTGCTGTTGACCGTCGCCGCCTTCGATGGGTCGCACAGCGAGTATTTTGACCTTTTGACGCAACGCCTCCAGTTGACGTTCGTCGACAACACCGCGCAGATCGTTGCCCAGAGCTGACTCGTCGTAATCGCGGACATTATCCTCCTCCTCCTCGTCGAGCTCATCCTCCGTTTCAACAGCGGATGGGGTGGCAGCTGGTGTGGCACTGCCTGCACCCAGAGACATTTGGCTGCCCGCCATCGATGGATAGTCACATTTCTCCAGCTCCAGATGGAAGTCGGGCAGAGATGGCAACGCACTCGACGTTGGAGTATTCAGTTCGGCGCCGACGCCCGGCTCTCGAGGTCCTGGCGGCGGCGGGGAGCTGCTTAACGCCGGATAATCGCCACGCTGCCGATGAATATCCTCGCTGATGCGCTCCAAATTGCGCAACGCCGTGGAATATGTCGCCTTGGCACAGGCCACCTGTTGCTGCAACTCCTGGATGCGATTCTTTTGCGTTTGCAACTGATCTTGACACACCTGCTTCTCCTCAAAGTATGGTCGCGATTTGTTTATGCTACGCCTGAAGCGATCCTCGAGCTGCTGCAACTTCTGCTCAGCGGTGTGAAAGAGTCGCGTTCGACGCTGATGCTCAGCATGGCAGTCGGCCTTCTGCTTCTCGGCATCCATCACCTTCTGTGTGGCATGATTCAGCATCTCCTGCCAGGCATTGTCGAACTGCCATTCGTGTGAATTGGACATGAAACGCTGCTCGGCCAGCGCCACAGTCTCCTTGGCTGCTGCATGGATCTCTGCAAGAGCGGATTTTGTCGACTTTAGCTGGAGTTCAGTTTGTTTGCGATTTGTGTCTTACCATTGGCTCGCTGAAATTTGACCGCCGCCTGCTGGCATTCAATTTGTGCCTCGCGCGCCTTGTCCAACGCCTCGTGGTAAGGACGCGCCTTCTCAATGCAATTCCCTAGCTTCTTGGAGGAGAGTTTCAAGCGGCGCGTCGACTCGTTAAGCAGTATGCGAAACGTTGAGTTGGCCTCCTATTTAAAAGATAGATGAGTTAAAAGTGATTTTTATAAGAGTTAAAATTTGTCTTACCTCCAATTCAATTTCGAGTTTATTAATCTCATCCGTAGCGCTATTGAGATTCTCAAGTTCAATCTGGAAAACAAATAGAAAGGAAATGTACAGTTTAGGATTGAATAAATACAATTCTTATATTTATATAAATATATATATTTCTTTCATTACAGCTATTGCCAACCAATCAACACCAATAACAACAAACACAAAATGCCAAAATCAACGGCTGGCGGTCCCATGCCCAAGGACCCAAATAGCAAATATGATCTGGGCAAAATATCAGCTCGTGTGGATCGGGTTAATGTTAGCGGTTTGCTGCGCACCCACAATGACTATGTGCAGCGGGCGGCGGAAGGTCTGTTCAAGGCGGACAACTTTCAGTCGATGATGCTCGAGGCGATGGCAGCCAAATCGTATCTGCATGAGCTGGGCATCTTCAAGGATATTTCTGTGCACATCGATATCAGTCGTGGGGCTGATGCGACGCCGCAGGGCTACGAGGTGACCCTCAAGGGCAACGAATACACACGCATCATGGGCTCGGCGGGCACAGAGATTGGCCAAAACGAGGGTTCACTACGCACCGAGCTGACCATACCGAATATCTTGGGACGCGGCGAGAGCATCTCACTGCAGGGCAGCTACAGCAGCACCCGGGCCAACGATCTACAGTTGAAATTCTGGAAGCCCTTCTTTCATACACGATTTCGCGAGAATCGACCCGAGTAAGTAATCGATTATCGATTTATATCGATCGTTAATTGTGGTTTATTTTTGTACTACAAAGTTATTTGATTATTTGAGTTAATTGGGGATGATTTATTTTTTAGGGTATCGTTCAGCGTGTTTCGACAAACGGATCGCTTCGACATCAGCTCATTTCAGACCACCAACTTGGGCTACCTGATTGACTTCAGTGCACACACTATGGTCGGCGTCGATGTAAGTTTATTTTTGGATAATCTATAATCTCTATATAAATATATATTTATGTATCTGCCCCACACAGCTCACACACTCGCTGCAGTATGAGAATTCGATAAGGGACCTGGGCTTGTTGAACAAATCGGTACCGTTTGCCATACGCGATCATAGTGGACCCAAATTGGCATCGCTGGTGCGTTATTCCCTGGTCTTTGACAATCGGGATAGCAATGTGTTTCCCACCCGTGGCATTATGTTGAAGTCCGTCAACGAGTATTGCGGATTGGGCGGCAATGTGGCGTACACCAGCAGCACGGCGCATGGGGAGATGAATGTGCCGCTGTTTGCGGGTTTGGTGGCACAGTTCTGTGCCCGTGTTGGCGTCATGAAGGAGACCAAAAAGACAACTGTGCTGCCCATTAACAATCTATTCTATTGCGGCGGTCCGCTTACGTTGCGTGGCTTTAAGTTTGGCGGCGCCGGACCCGTTGTCGAGGGCACGCCCATCGGTGCCCAGACATTTTGGTGTACGGGCGCACATCTGTGGACACCGCTGCCCTTTGCGGGCGTCTTCAAGGGACTCGCTAGTCATTTCCGTATGCATTTCTTCTACAACATGGGCAATAGCAATGCATTTACAACAGGTGCGTTATTATTCCATTTTAAAAAGAAACCTAAGTATCTTATTCTTAAATCCCTTTCTAGACAACATGCGCAGCGCCTATGGCTTGGGCTTGGCTATCAAGCTGGCGGAGCGTGCCCGCATCGAGCTGAACTACTGCATCCCGTTGAGTCGTCAGGCCACCGACAAGGTCTTGAATGGTTTCCAGTTTGGCATTGGCTACGAGTTTGTCTAAATTTCAAAGTTAACAACCATCAATATACATATGTACTTAGCTGTATAGAGGCCCCCTCTGAAATGATGCTGATACAAAAGTAGATGTCCACAAAAATAGTCACTGTTAATTTTTAAACTACGACCCACTCTTATTTTGTTGTATTCTTCTTTTTGTCAATGCATTTCTTTTTTGCATCCTATTAAATTTACTTGTAAACAGCAAGACCTATTAAGTATAGTTTCTAAGTGTATATACAAAGCAAAACAAACAAAAACACTCACAAAATGGTACAACTAATAAAATATTACAAAAAAAATTGTTAAACGATATAAAATGCGTTTTAAATTGGATAAAAAAAAGGAATGTAGTTTACATTAGGTCTAAGTAAAGGCTTCGCTTAATAACGAAATGAACACGACGCCTTTAAGGAGTGAAACACAACACAATACATTGTTCTCTTGCCCCAAATGTGGACATGAAATTGCATTTTGAGCAGCAAATTCCAAAGCAAACCTAGGGGCACCACAATCAAATTAACAATAAATTCGAAAGAAAAACAATTCTTCTACTTCCCTCCACCGGATTCGATCCTCGGACCCGCGAGAGAAATCTATCACAAAACTCTCGCAAAGCAAGCAAGCAGCGCAACTCAACGCAGAGCGCTATGCCAACATCAGCGAACTAGCAAGCAGAGCAACCATTTAACATAGCGGCACACAACAGTAAATTAACATCTGTTATGGCAATGCCCTTTACAGAGAATGATGTGAAATGTTAAGCAGTCAAATTGCATAAATGCCATGGGAAATTTACTCAATCGAAGATTGCCTATATTTTTTGCAGTTATTTATTTATTTTGGTTTTTCTTGCTAATTTATTTTAAATTCCCGTATGTATAATGCAGCTGTCGGCGGGCGTGCACCAACCAACCAAGCAGCAGCAACGTAAATTGCCACGGATCGGTGAACTGAACTGAACTGCATGTGGCTACAGTTTTTGTTTTGGTCAAAAGAAAAACAAAAAAGAAAAAAAGATTCAAACTGGTTTTAATTATCATATTTTCGGACATTGTCTGTATACACACATATATAAGCGAGATGGTGTGCGTATGTTTTATTGTAGCAGCTTTTATTAAGCTTGTCCCAGTTTGATTTTTATCGTGTTGTGTTCGTTGGACATTTCTTCGCATACCGGATACAAGCAAGGGGCAGGCGAAGGTAAGCACATGCATGTGAATGTGTGTGTGTGTGTGTGTATGTGGAACGAAGCAGAGCATCACAGGGCAGAGTCTGGATGGAGACTGATTGATTTAAAATGCCCAGACGAACGAAGGGGGGGGAGCACTTAAGTTTTAGACCGGTTTCGAGTTTAGCTTTTCGGCTGTGTTGTGGCCCCTAAAAACCAGTTTCGTCGTAAACTACGCTGCAGAAATTTGAAGCAGTTGAACTTTCCAGGAATTTGCTGCCATCGCGCGATGATGCCACAAAGGAAGCACACAAACGAGGCATAACTTTTCGTCTGGCTTGGCTTTGTGTAAAGTGCTTGTTAATTACAAGTTTTTTCTTGCATTTGTTTTTCAACAATTTTAATGTGCACAACACGCAACATTAAACAAACAACTGAATATAAATAAAATGTAACTTAGCAGCAAACACGCCCCCTACCGGCACCTACGATGCACTAATTAATTCCAATCGTGTGCGACGGCACCAAAAGAGGCAAAGACCTTTTGAAAAAACAAATTACAATACAAAGAATGTATTTATTGTGAACAATCCAGCAGAGTCAATGAAGATTCCGTCGTTTGACATCATAAAAAGTTTATGACATTGCAATTGAATTGTAACAAAAAGAAGATAAATAAAACCCAGACGCATAAATTGTTAAGCAAGCTGCGCAGCCAAGCAGCAACCAGCTGCACTTAAGGCTATGAGTAGGCAAAAATATTTGATTATCTGCGCAAATAATTACTTATCGAATGACGGAATGACGTCTCAGAACTTTATCAACATATACAAATATACACATGTACATAATTACAAAGATTTGCGCAATGTCTGCTTAAAA
The DNA here is from genome assembly GCA_035042185.1 of Drosophila kambysellisi. Classification (NCBI taxonomy): domain Eukaryota; kingdom Metazoa; phylum Arthropoda; class Insecta; order Diptera; family Drosophilidae; genus Drosophila; species Drosophila kambysellisi. The sequence continues at coordinate 11,199,131 of JAWNLS010001251.1, forward strand.
AAACAGCAGCAAAAAGTATACAAACAAGTAAGAACGCTGTAGTCGAGTGAGCTCGACTACCATATACCCTGAACCATGTTTTAAATGCATTATAGGTTTATCGTTTTTGGGGGCTGGAGTGGGCGTGGCACGATCTTAGTAATATACCTTCTAAGTTTGGTAACTGTAGCTCTTGAATTGCGGGAGATACAGGCATTTATCGTTTTTTGTGGGCGGGAGTGGGCGTGGCCCAAAATATTTTGGAGTTCGATCTTAGTAATATACCTTCTAAGTTTGGTAATTGTAGCTCTTAAATTGTGGGAGATACAGGCATTTTTCGTTTTTTGTGGGGCGGGAGTGGGCGTGGTCCAAAATTTGTTTTCCACATTTATGAAGGGTGTTACTAGCAATATACCTTTCAAATTTGGTGACTTAAGTTTTCAAATTGCGTGAGATATATGGGTTTATCGATTTACACCAAGAGGTGTATCGATTTAGGTAGGTAGAGTGGGCGTGGCCATCCAATTTTTTTATCGATCTTTGGGGGAGTTACCAGTAACATAGCTGTAACATTTTGCGACTCTAGCTTGCAAATTACGGCAGATATGCGCATTTTAAATTTCTAGGGACGAAGTTCCTGGGGGCGGCGGATGTGGGCGTGGTAAAAAAATTGGTATGCCAATCTTTGGAGGAGGTTACCAGCAAATTACCTTATAAGTTTGGTTACTCTATCTTTAAAATATTCGGAGATATACGGAGTTATCGATTTACAATCGGAATTGTCGATTATAGGCGCAGGTGTGGGCGTGGCACCACAAATTTGTTATCGATTCTTAAAGGCGACTACCAGTAATATACCTACCAAATTTGACGTTCCCTACTCAAAAACTGCGGAAGATATAGCCACTTGAAAATTTTAGGGGCGGGGGTGATGGGGGCGTCAGAGGTGGGCGTGGCACATGCCGATCTTTCAAGGACCTCGCCAACAACCTACCAACCAAAATTGGTGACTGTATCCATTAAATTGTGAGAGATATCTGGAATTTACTGCTATCGGAAATCTAAATGTATCGATAATTCAGAAACTGAGGCAGTTATCGATAAAATAACGCAAACTTGATCTGGGCCTGGTATACGAGATCTTATATTCCAAATTTGAAGTCTCTAGCTCTTATAGTCTCTGAGATCCGCGCGTTCATACAGACGGACGGACAGACGGACAGACGGACAGACGGACAGACGGACAAGGCTATATCAACTCGGCTGTTGATCCTGATCAAGAATATATATACTTTATGGGGTCGGAGATGCTTCCTTCTGCCTGTTACATACATTTGCACAAAACCATTATACCCTTTTTACCCATTTTTAATGGGTTCAGGGTATAAAAAGAAAAAAACAATGAGCGATACAAAAAAAAAAAAAAAAAAATGCTGACAATGCAAAGTAACATTTAATATTCAATTGGGGATTCAATTGGAATCTCTTACACGATTTATGTGCTTGAAAAGAACTTAGCCACAAGTGTTTATCATTAGTGTTTGATTACAATGATTAAATTTTAACAAAAGTAAAAGATATATTATTATGTTTTAGTCGAAAATGTTGCCTTGAATAATAACTTCTGGAAATTTAAAACTAACATGAATTATTGATTAATTGACAAATACGTCAGCAGCTGTCGAAATGTTAAAGCGTCTCCTCACCCACAAATGGGGTCAAAATCACATGGAAACAGAACCGACGCCAAATAATGTTTGCAAATCACGCGATGTGCTGACGTTTTTTCTACCTTTTTTTTTTGTTTTGTTGCATTTGTCAGGGTCGGTGCTAACCGAAAGGTACTCATCGCAAAGGGAAGCGGCAACTTGACTCACAGACCATATAAATCAAATGTAAAAGGTTAAAAACGAGCGTAGCACGAAGCACGACCAACTTAAATTATCTAAATTAAAAGGCCATTGCGAGATGACGTGTTCTCAACCCCATCACCTCCCCTCCGCAACATGTGAACCTTACAGGGCAGACCGACAGACAAGTGGGCGCCGTTCACAAACGGGGCAATAAAGTTGATTACGTCGTCGCGTCTCTTTTTGCTATTTACAAAGATGACTGACAACTGCCAACTAGCAGAGTTGCGTCAACTTTGAGGAGTTATGGTCACATGGCGCTTTTGTCCCTAAGTTATTAAGCTGCCATACTTGTCTCAAATCCAATATAAAGGGTTCATTTTGTTCATCATTCGTGGTTTGAGAATCTGGTTTACATTTAAAAGTTAAGCAGACTTCAACAGTCTTAATGAATCAATGAAAGAAATGAATGAAAAATCCCTAAGAAAAGAAATTTGTATCTAATAAATTTTAGACTTTTTATATGGAATACAGGGTACAACTAAGAAAAACAGGCAAACTACTTAGCTTGTCGTCTAATCGTGTAATACTTATAGGAATTATAGTTCAATGCATTACGCACTTGCACTTAGCATTAGCTGATTAGCTTGCCCCATCCTGCAGCACCCAGCAGTTGACGACGCACCCCGCGAAACGCAAACTAGAAAAAGCAGGCAAACTAAAGTCAGGGAATACTAGGCTACTGTAAAGTGGCGTGATGCTTGCCCAGAGACGATTCCAACTGAAGCCTGACCTGACCTGACATGACCTAGTTCTGTGGTGGCCTCGCACCACCAGCTGGGAAGCGCTGCGTAAACATTTGCCAATGGCAGAACGGGAGAAAGGAAATTCGAGACGTAAAATGGAAGCCGTATATTCATCGATTTGGCTTGTGTAATGCAGGAACAGGAAACAGGAACAGAAACTGGCACGTGGAAGGTAAATGTGCCCAAAAGGACATTCAACTGTAATAAGTTCTAGTGCGTCATTTGTTGTAGCTAAATTTAACACACCAAAAATAACAAAAACAAACACATCGCATATATGCATATTTATTGAGGGCAGATTTGAGCTATGCGGCTAAAGAAAGTTAGGTCTGCCTGAAGTGGGCTGTGACAGGGCTGGCTAAAATAAAAATGTAGCTCAAACAAAACTAGCTCAAGTGTTGCCATTGTTATTGTTGTCGCTGAAAGTGTTGTTATATAAAAAAAAAAAAAAAAATTTAAAAAAGGGTAAGGCACACAAGCAGCGCCTCTGGCAGCCCCAAAAGCAAACCCAGCGTAGCTTGACTCAAAACGCAATTGACCGCAACAATTTTAATTAGCCAAAAACCGAAAAAAACGTTATGTCAACAGATGAGACAATGGAGAAAATAGGATTGTGAAAAATGTAAATCTAAGAAGCGCAGCAAGAGATATTAGATAAACTGCTTGTTTACAAGTCAAACAAAAGAGATAAAATCCACTTTTGTTATTTCAAGCTGAGTTTCAGTATCAGATTAGATCAAAGCTAAAAAAAAAAGCAAACTTTGTAATTAACATACTTATAATTTCACATAAGCTAAACAGGAATGTTTACTTTCATTAGCCACTATTAACTTGAATAAATTCTCGACCAATTCACTTTTAAACTAACTAAAACCTGTTAGGCAAATGCATCTCTTAAAATTCACAACTTAAAGCAATTGAACTTCTAATGGCTTTTGAGACAAGTTAATGACGTTGTCAAATGATAAGATTCTCATTTTCACTTGTGATATGGCTGAGCATATTGCTCGCGCCAAGTCTGATTGCAGAGCGGAAACAGATATTTTGTTGTTGTTGACAAGATTTCTAACCATTGAAACAAACAAAAACAAAATGTTGAGCGACTTGCTTGCGGCAACAGCAATTAATTAAATATGATGAAAATATACAAACAATTAATGCAAATGATGTGCGGTAACCTCAGGCATTTTTTTGTTATGCATCATTGAAGAGCCAAGTTGATAATGATGGTGATGATGAAGGGGGCACCTCCGAGTGCTTGTGCCGGAGATGCCATCGAATAAACGAATACAACAAACAGTAAGCAAATGGCACAAAATAATTAAAAAGCAGCTTTATTAAGCCGAAAGAAAGATACTCTAGCCATAGATACAGATTGACAGCTGATCCATAGTTAATTTATTACAAATAGAGTAAAATATTACAAATAACAAAAAGGTCAGTTAATATTAATCTTGCTATTGAAATTTATTGATTGCCACTAAGCAAATAATACATTGTATTGATTGCAACACTGGTTGCACTAAGGTAAGAGCGAAATCGAAAGGGGTAAGCGTTCAAGTTTGCCCGTTGTTGCAAGTGCAAAGCAAATAGAAATGTGTTGTTTGTTTGCCCCACGTAAATATGTAGTTGCAAAAGTCTTGCTACATTTTCTGGCTATTAATAATCGGGCCAAGTGCCAAGTGTAGGGTTTGAGCAGAAGTATTTTGGTGGCGCGATCCGTTGTTTGGTAGCGTGGCCGAGTGGTCTAAGGCGCTGGTTTAAGGCACCAGTCTCCTCGGAGGCGTGGGTTCGAATCCCACCGCTGCCAACTTGAGCTTCTTTTTTTTGTACAAAATTGAATAATGAAATGAATATAATTGCGATACAATAAAAATTCAAAGTATAATTTAATATTTGATACTTCAAGCAACAACAATCGCTGAGTAATTTACATATAGATATATATCTATATTCATAGGTGATTTGGCAAGCACGCTTAATGTGTGATTCATTAGTGTTTGTCGTGTTCTTTATGTCGTGTCGTCTCACCTTGCCGACGATTATGGCGTCTTTTATTAGTCATTAGCATAATTTTCGTTACTTATTGAAAATATTTCCTCTGTTAATCAAATTATCAAGTGGAACAAGGTAATATGTTGATATTAGATACGAGCTCAGTTTCATGAGAAATTAAATGGTAGTTTTTTTTCCATTTATTGGTTATCAATTCCGCGATTCGATGCAGATCGAATTTTATAGCTTAAGCAGCAATAAATAATACATATACACATATATTTCAATTATATTTATGGGATTAATTGATATGCAGCTTTCACATATATGTTCAGGTAAATTTGGCACCGGTTATCGCGTATCAGCGATAAGTGTACACTAATTGTATAACTCACGATGAAGAAAGTTTGATCGCAAAAATAAAAAAAAAACTCCCCACGCGAATGACTAAATATTGACGCGTGTGTTGGAGTGTGAAAGAGAGAGAGAGAGAAATAGAGAGGCAGCGATGTGTGCATGACATAAAAACAAATTCCATTAAGCGCAAATACAAACAGTAGAACAGCTGTCCAAATCGGAGATAAAGCTAAAGAAGACGCCTTTACAATTTAAGCTTAATGTTTTATAGCTGTCTTTGTCTGTCGTACGCCCTGTAGACGTCAACGGGTATTTTGCACTCTATCTTTGCGTCATAGAGTCTATGTATAAACATGTTAACTCATTCCCCTCTCCATCCCTCTTTCCGATAAGACAAAGGTGCTACAAAATTGCACGCGCTATAAATTTAATTGATAAACTTACAGAGCAATAGCAACAACAACAACAACAAGCAACCACCTAAAAAGAGGAAGTGCTGCATAAGACATAGGAACAACAAAATCACAGCATATAAAGTAATAAATATTTATACATTTATGCATAAACATGCATAAGTATGCTCGAGTGTATTTTGTTTTGTTTAAAGCTTATTTGGAAATATTTACGTATATTCGCAACTTATGCGGAAAAAACGAGTTTTTCAGTTCCTTTTTTGCTTGTTTTGGTGCGGCTTCCAATCTAAATATGTGCATATATCGGCAAATAAATAAATTCTCTCACATTCTCACACACACAAACGTATTTATAGACATTACAAACGTTCCAATCAAAAATCACATGCCTCTCATGAATCGGTTTTGTTTCCGTTAATCTTTTTACGCCGCGTGGTATATTTTTCGTTTATTTATTTTCGCTCTCCAACTGTGTTTGGATGGGCATAAAAATAGACTTATGGCTGTGTGGGAAATTTTGGTACTTGGGAATTTTATTTATGAAGTTTTTTTTAATTATATTTTTACAAATCTTATTGCAACGAATCAAAATCAATATATCACTCAACTCAACTTTTGAATACATAAGAAATAATAATAAAATAAATAAAAACAACGAAACAAATGCAAACCTAGCTTAATTAATGCAAACTGCGCACGAGGCTTTTAAAGTCGAATGAAAGAAACAGGCAAAATATTTGCGCATTTGTTTTCATCTGCTTGCGTCGGCGTTTTGGCATTTTACCCGCAATATATTAATTTTATGCATTCCATTGCTGTTCCTCACATTCCCTTCAGCGAGTTTTGTTTTCTCTTCCACACTTCCACTCTTTGAGCCGCTGTACATGAGACTGATCAGGGTGACAACGCACACACACACACACAAAGACAAAGACAAGGAGTAAATAGAATATGTATGAATGTAAGTTCAAAATTACGCACAAGGAGCACAAAGCGTAAAAAGCAATTACTTGGAAGAGGCAGCAAGACAAACACACTTGACAAGGACATGGACATTTGACATTGTGCGCGTGAAAAGAGACAGCGAAGAAGAGAGGATGTCTGTGTTAGTTACTCTGGAAATGCGCAGACAGCTGTTTTGTCAGTTAAAAGTTCCATGAATATGGAAACAGTTTAATTAAAGGAAACCCGCAATTTGTGCAATTGAGTGGCAAAAATAATATATGAAATTGATTTTTATTGTTGTTGTTTAGACAACAAAATGTAGCCAAGCGTAAAAGCGACACATGCAATAAAACGAATTAAAATGTAAATGTAAAACACACAGTGCAATGAATAATCAAGTAACGGTGCCTTCCTGTAAGAGGCTATGACAACTGTCAAACTAATTAATTGTGAATGGGAGAAGGATAGAGAAAGACAGATAGGGAGACACACTCACACACACACATATTCAAAGAGAGCGTCACAGCAACGACAACCGCTTACAAAACAAAAACAATAAAACGAGTCAAGGCAACAACAGCTGAGCATTTTATTGTTGTTGCTCTGCGCTTGTCACTGAGTGGCACCCAGTGTATTGACCAAGGGTGCAGGTGACGGAATGGGTAGCAGAGCGGGGCAGACACGTGCAATGCATTTTTGGAATTTGGCTTGGCTTACCTGAATTTGCGGGTCCAGCTCGCTGTCTTCAGTGTTTGACATTTTGCACAACGTACGATTTGTTGTTAGCGCGTTTGCCAATTCCACACAACTGCTTTAAATTGCGACAGCTTCTCAATTTAAATTTATTTTCACTTTTGTCTCCACAGCTCGCTCAGCGCCTTTTCTTAATTAGTTTGCCTTTGCATTTTCACTTGCATTCATCATTTTTATTTAATGTTTTTCTACTTTGATTGGATAGATTTTAATTTAGCATTAATCACATGGGTGTGTAATCGTAATCGTCTGTGCTGAGAATAATATATGCAAATAATTTTCACATGGGAAATTTTGTGAAATAATAAACAATAAAATAATAGTATTTGTTGTAGTGCGTTGTAGGGGTATTAGAGAGACAGAGAGAGAGAAAGAGAGACGCGCACGAATTTAACCACGACTATAGTAATATTATAGGAGAGATATGAATAATTGTAGACACACACACACTTCTATTATTGTTGTTTTAATTGTTATTCCTTTTGTTATAAATGCTATAGACTATCTTAAAATTATTGGAGCGTCCGACCGCGGTGTAGGTGAAAAGCTGACTCAATGTGGTCGCAAATGGCTTGCTTGCAAATACTGCCAAGTGCCATATATATCGATATCTATCGGTACAACTAACATCGCACTGTTAAGTGTGGAGTGTTTTCTGCTGCGAGCTCACATGTGGAGAAAAAATGTTACCGAGAATTAATGCTGTTAAGGATGGATTGAAACTTGGTAATAATGTTAAGTGGTTAACAGTTTTGTTGTGAGCACTTCCCCTTTTTCAGAAGCAACATTGCGTCATAAAAAAAGGGCGCAATTATTTGAAATTACTGTGCGGCTATTTTAAAATAAAATCAATTCATTCATTTTTACTATGAAATTTTATTTAATTTGTTTGGTTTTGTTTGTTATCATTTTTGTTTTGTCCATTATGTGCTTTACATGTTGTGTGAATTTTTATTTTTTGTTAATATATATATGTACTATATGCATATATGTATACGTATATGTATATTTCCAATTTCAATTACTAATGATATGCGCACCAAAACAAATTAACTTAGCGCAAAAATTTGCTTTAAAACTGAAAAATTGTCGAATGGAAACAAAAACAATATCTATGTTTCACTAAAAAACGTTTATTTAAGTAAATGATAAAGAAAGGCAATTGAAGTGTATACCACGGAATTTCTATACGTTATTTAGCATTCATGCCCGTATTTGCTTGCTTAATGTAACGCTAATATATATTTAAATATATATATAATTTGTATATTTAATATATAATGAATTTTATAGTTTTATATGGAATAACACTTAATTATACATTCATTCATATAGATTTTGCTTGTTTATTTTATTGTTATTTTGTTTTTTGCATTGTATTGATTTGTATACATATTTAAAATATAGTATATAAAACCCAAGTGTCACAAGTAAATGATGTTTAATTTGATTTCTAGTTGTTTATAATGTTTATTTGAAAAAAATTAAAGATAATGCAAAATGTTTTGCAAATAAAAACTAAACAAATGCATTTGTAGCTCTTTGTAGTAGAAAAGTTGTTGCTAAATAGTTATTTGTTGCTTTTGTTTTGCTTTGTTTATTTATATATTTTGTGTTTTCTGTTTCTTGTTGTGTGCTTTGCAGTTTCTCTGTTTTCATTTTTATTCTTCTTCATTTCTTTCAATTTCTTTTTTAGTATCAAACCTCTAAATACTTGCCCATATAAATGATTTTTTTTTGTTTAAATATTTATTAAATGTATACATATATATATATATATATATATATATATATTATGCTATATATTAACTAGGCAAGTGTTGCATATATGCAATTTGCGCTTATTTTTTCATCATTTTTAGATATTTTTGCGTTTTGTATTTTGTTTTTATTCTGTTGTGATTTTTGTTTTTTGTTTTTCTTGTTAACATTCATAGGGAAAGTACAAAAGTATACGTTTTTCAAAAGCTTTTCTGTTGTAGTTACATTTACTACACATGTGTGTATTTAATATAAAACATAAATAATAAAACTGGCCTGTGTCAATTACACAATTTAAATACTTGAATCGTTCACCAATTGGTTTAATTTATGTTATAGCAAAACAAAATTGCGGTTTGCCGTTTTTGGAATGTCTTCTAAATTGCAGGAAATGTTTCAATAAAAACAAAATGAAATGCACCAAAAAAAAAGGTTGTTTCTTTTTCGATTAAAGAATTAATTATATTAGATTTATGTTCGCTATAACATATAAATAGACCAATTATTCGAAAATATTTTCTTAGGCATACTCGCCTAACACTCGATACACATTCCAACGAGTACTGAACTTAACCAATAAAATTATAGATAATACATACAAAATATTATAAACTAAGCATTCAATACAAAGTAAAAACACTGAAAAACTTGACGCAGGCAGAAACAAAGTAACGAGATACGAGTTACGAGTTACGGGTAACTACCACGACGATTACACACACATAAATTTCAGCTACACTACGTGAAATGTTCTCTCGTTCGAGATGTGGGAGTTTTTTTTAGCTTAAGGAAACTTTGCTTTCGATTTTGACGCATTTGTCTGGCTCCCCTCCTCTGCCACCTCTTTACTCACTGTCAATGTTGAGACCTACACGTTTCTCCTCCTCCAGCATGGCGTCGAGTTCATCGGTTAAATTGGCGAGCATATTGCCAATATCGTTGAGCACATTGACCGATACTTTTGGCGGCACTGTAGCATTAGCAACGGCAGCAGGTGCAGCCGCTGCCGAGGCAGCAGCTCCAATCGTTGGCTCTGGCGATGCCGATGACTCCATCAGACCACCGCTGCCAGCGGCTGCTGCTGCCTCTGCCAAAGTGGGTGAGCGCAAGTGGAGAGCACTGCTGCCAGCACTCGCCGTGCTGTTCATGCTGTCGCTGCGGGCGAGTGTTGCGTCGTGCAGCGAACTGGAAGATTTCAGCGAGTGGAACGAATGCGCTATATTGTTGGCAATGGTGTTTGTCGACGACGAACTGGAACTGGAGCTGGACGAATGCAAATGCGTGCCGGCCGCATGGTGTCCAGCACTCAGCACTGATCCCGTCAATCCACCAACTCCACCACCACCACCAGCCACGCCCGATTGCAGCTCCTGGCGATTGAGCAATCGCTGCTTAATGGTGCCGGTGTTCTCATTGGCAAACGGTATCGTGTCAATCGAATCTATGCTGGAATTTGACTTATTGTCATGATACTTCTCGCAGTGTATCTCCGCCGTTGTCTGCTGAATGGTTGCATAGTTCGCATAGATCGGTTGCTGTTGCTGCGAGTTGACTCCTCCAACTTGCTGCTGCTGCCAATGTTGCGCCGTGTGTCCATAGAACATGTGCTGCTGCTGCTGCTGTTGTAGTTGTTGTTGTTGTTGCTGCTGTTGTTGTTGTTGCTGTTGATTGTTTGCTGCTGCTGCTGCAGCCTGTTGCGTTGCCTCCACGCTCAACTGCCTCGAGTTGCGTATGCTGCAGTGACGCCTTGGCGGCTCGGGCGCTATCTTCTTGCCCGTCAAGGGACTGCCGCCGAGAAAGGCCTGCAACATTGGAATTCAATTAGAAATTGGCACGTGGCACGATTGAGTAGTTAACAAGAGACAAGATTTCAATTGAGATTGGCAGAAGAAGGCATCTTTAACTGCTCAAGATTGCTATCTCTCGTTGCTATCTTGTCTCTTCTGTTTTTGGCACTGTTTACTCACCGTTGTGGCATCTGCACCGCCTGCCGTCACATACTCTGCCGCCGCCGCCGCATTCATGTAGTGATGATGCTCCAGTGGCGGCATTGTATTCAGCACTGCTCGCTGAAGGATGCCACGCTGCTGGCGGGGCAGTGTGCCACCGCCCTCCTCGTAGAGCAGCTCGCGTGTGGCATCGTTGGTGGGTGTAATGTCGCCATCGTCGTAGGAACGTCGCCAGGCCAACGCTGCTGCATTGCTGCCAAGCAGGCGAGCTGCGGCCTGTTGTTGTTGTTGGTGTTGCTGCTGGAGCAACTGATGGTGTTGCTGCTGTTGAAGTGTGGCTGCTGCAGCCATTGCTGCGGCCGCCGCTGCTGTTGTGGGCGGCCCAAAGTGTCCATAGTCAGTGGTCGTGTAGTGGCTAAAGGTCAAATGGCTGCGCGTGCTGTTGTCGTGTATATCCTCCAGCGATTCCAGGCTCTTGCCACGCGGCTGACGCACCTGCACAGAGCGAGAAAGAGAGAGAAAGAGAGAATGCATTTGTAGGTGCTGCCACTTTAAAGTTCAAGGACGACGACTGCAAACGACTGACATTTGTCGAGTACTCAGACATTCACACACAGACACTGGCACACACTTAGCCACACACACACACACACACACCCACCTTAATGAGCACCACATCGTTGCCGTTGCAACACTCGTGATTGCTGCCCGTGCAATAATAGGCATCCCCCCCACCGACATTGCTCAGGCCACCGCTGTGGCCATTGGCCAAGATATTCGCTGGCATCGCCGACGTCGTCGCATAGATCTTGGTATCGTCCCAGGAGACGCGTGTGGTTGGCACATAAGATGGCGTACTCGGTATGGGCACATTGAATTGCCACGGCTTGCGTTGCTGGTATTCCTAGCGGGTGCACGTCGCCCATTAATCAAATAATTATGTAATCGAAGAAAATAAGAAAAAATTAAAATTATAAAACGCACAACAAATTAAATTAAACTATGATTAACAAGAAATATTAGAAGAAAATGTTTAAATCATTTGTTTAATAAATAAACATAAATCAATATCTAATAAACAAATAAAAGACTCGCACTTAAACAAAACTTGAATCAAGTGGCTGAAAACATTCCACTTGACGTCATATTCTTTTTCCCAAGCAACGCTCCCCTCTCGGCTGCCTGCCACAACCGCAACTTCGACTGCGAGTCTATTAGACACACTATGCGGGTCATAATTCTAGTGTCGTTTACCTGCTGCTGATAGGCATTGCCACCGCCCGGATTCCATTTGCCGCTGATAATGTCCTTGACCCGCTTGATGGCCAGCAGTATCTTCTTCTGGTGGCCCAACTTGACGATGCCAATGTCCTCGAGATCCTCCCAAGTCACTTGGGTGACATCGCGCACCGTTTTATAGTTCTGCTCCAGCAGTGGTTGTATATATTCCTCCAAGCGCAACAGCTGCAGCCACTCCTCAATGGAGCCCTGTAAATATAGCGAGGAGGGATGTCGATCATTTTCTATACATATTTATTTGTCTACTAATCGAATGCGATTAAGAGTAAACCCATCCAACGTTGGCGGCAGCCCCCAGCTACAATTTGTCCATGAACTAATTCCAGGCCAAATCGCTGATACCAACATGTACAAAATGAAGGGGAAATGGGGGAAAGGGTGTTCGGAGGGAGGGATCTGGGCACCGCCAGCGAGCGATCGAGCGAGCATTGCGTTTGTCTCCCGCTGCTGCTGCTGCTGTTGATGAGCTCGTCGCGGCTCTAATCAGTTGTAATTGATAAGATATGACATAAATCGCGTCAAAGCACAAACATAAAGAAACGGGTAAAGAGACACAACTCGTCGACGTTGATGCCGACATCGTCGCCGCTTTCATTGCTCTGCCAGCCATTAAACGGTAGCCAAAGTTTCCACAACACACCAGCACACACTTAGATACACACACACACACACACACACGCACATCGCAAACACACACGCAACACAGTCAAAAATCATCAACATCAGTGAATTAATATACCCTACAATCGCATACATTACAAATAGGATATGCTAACTTAAGCAACTGTTTGCGAGACGCTTTCAAAACAACTTATTTTATAAATTGCAATTTGGAGACTTAAAAAATATTGGAAATTAGCAATTAAAGACTTGAATATAAATTTGATAATGCTCTGCGTTTTGGAAACTGAAAAGGTAGTGGAAATTTTAAATTATTTTTTCTTGTGGCTACAGAGTATCTGCTAGTCAATCACTTTCGCTCAATGCTGCTTACTTGCTTCACTTCTTGTTTTTTAACTTTTAAAGTCATTGCTCTTTAGCTTGCCGTCTAAATTGCCATAGATTTCCACTATATTAATCGGATGTGAATGCTGCTGTTTCATTCCTCAAATCTTTCCAATCGTTATTTAAATAAATTTAAAAAAAATGTACTATTTTTGTTTTTAAATTTCATTTACACAAATGTTGTACAATTTTTGTAGTTGCTCAATTGCAGAATTGTTTTAACTTCTTCTGTGTTAATATAAATAAATCCAAGAAAAAACCGTTAGTCTTCAATTGCAAATATATGTAGATATATTATTTTCCTTGCTGAGCTAAGCCAAGTCAACACTACTCAGCAATCACTGGCTGAAGACAGCTAACTGCACATTGCGCAGTTGCTAATTAAATATGCATATTTGTGGAGAGCAGCTTGCTTGGCTCAGGCACGACTTATTTCTCCTCTTCAATAAAACTTAACTCTAGAAAAAATATTTATTTAACGTCATTCCAAAGATATACGAGCCTATGCAGACATATAAATATATATATATATACATATATACTTTGTCGCTCATTAGCAGGTAGCATATGGTATGACACAAAACACATCAGACCAGCATACAGCAGCCAGTAGACAACAACCGACAAACAACAACCGACAGCAACAATAATGGTCAACAACGAAATAACCGGTTTTCCAGCAAACTGTACGTACCAAAAAAAAAGAGTATATACATATATATATATATATATATATATAGGTATAGCTAAAGTTAAGCGTACGTCAGTTCGAAAACTAAATACCATTTGAGTGTCTAATAACGGCAACAACAACAAAAACAGCAACAACAACAACAAAAACAGCAACAAGCACTTTGGGCCAAGCTTCAAGGTCGTTGCTTGATTGCGGTTTTTGTTTTTGCTTTGGCTGGAAAGGTACACACACACACACACACACACATACATCTATATACTTTTGAGCCATTCCAAGAGATTGGCAACGACACGTCGTTGACGATGTTTAATAACCTTTTTTTTCTGTCTCTCTCTATTTTGAGGTATTTTGCTTCATTTCCTTTTTCGCCAGATAAAGAAAGTGCCGGCTGCTGATCACAAAGCGGGAATTGTTGGGATTTTCTGCTTTAGACTCCGGTCTCTTTTTTCTTATTTATTGTTTATGTTTTTTTAGAATGGCAGCTAATGGGGGTAGCCCCCGCACAATTTTGCATGCGCCTGCAGAAAACTTTCGTTTCCAGCCAATATAAACATATATAGTTATGATGTAAGTAGAGTTGCCACCACACCCAAAAGCCATATGCTGATCAACAGCTACACTCAGAATAAGTAGTTATAAGTTCTTTGAAAATTTATCTTTTAGAACTTTTACAGATAAATAATAAAATGAATAAAGAAAATGTGTTTTCCAATGTGTATTTCTATATAATGCAATATAGTTCGAATACCGTCAGGAATTGTATAGATTCAACAATAAAGAATAAGGAAAATATTTTATCCTTATTTGCAGAAATATTTTATTTGTTTTTCTGAGTGTATGGAGAGGCGATAATAGTCGCCGATCTGAGTGACTTCGGATACAGTAACAAGTCGACAACAAACAGCGCAAAACTTGCGAAAACAGTCACGGAGTGTTATATCAACAGCAAACAACGAAAAAATAAATATAAAATACAACAATAATTCTATACGGCTAGTTAAATAAAAAAAAAAATAAATAAAAACAAAAACTTTATGGCGCATTTTTAAACTGAAATATAAGACGGATCAGCCACACAAAGGCTGAGGTCATTTTTGACTTGAAAAATTGCACAGCACGTTAGAAAACGTTGCAGAATATATGAATAAATACTGTGCTCAGTTATTATTGAACAAATGGGGAGGGGAAAATAAATAATAATAAAAAAAAAAAAAAAGATGGAAACCGATAAACTAACCGGAGGTTATAATTTGAATCAAGCAATTAAGAGCGAGTTACTATGGAATGCGGTCCGAATCGGTCGAGTTGGAGAGCTGCAGATGCATAGGCGATAAATGAAATTTCGGTTTCAGTTCGGAAACACAACACACATACACACACACACACACACACACTCTGGGGCACATTTTGTGGCATGCAGTGCAGTCAGGTGGGCAGACAAAAGACAGGTGGGTGGCGGGGAATGTGAATGTTTGTGAATGCAATCGTGCCTAAAAGCGCTTGAAACGCTGACGAAATCAATGAATCAGCCAAACTTAAAATGCAGTCAAAGTTGTTGTTATCGTTATCGTTATTGTTGTTTGTCTGTTGTGCACAGTATTTGTCATATGCATAAAGCTGCTCAAATGCATTACAAATGGAATAGTTGATTTATCGCTAGCTGCACAGTTCAATAATTAACTAACTCCGCAGCAGCGCAAGAGCAATGGAAAGAAATATTAACAGAGCAATAGCAGAGTGAATAGCAGTAAATTGAAAGAAATGCTATTTCACACTGCTCTGCTCAATCATTGCAAGAGCAATAGCAGTAGCAGAAGCAAACTAATTGCCAATATGCTCTCCGTAGTTGTAGAAATAGCAAAAAGAGCAAGAATAAAGCGGAGCATAGCAAATTATCTGTGAAGCTCTTGCTATTGCTACCCAAGCAACAGAGATCATCAGAGCACCTGCTTCAGTTTTCTGATATTGTTTCGCAACAGTAGCAATACTACATCGATACTTATCGATAAATCTTGTACAGTTGTACTTTCTTTCCGAGTTAATTCAGATAATTTCATACAAGGAAGTTTATTCAAGCAACTGACACGTACAATGTTTTTTATGTTGGGTTGCAATTATTGTAATGCTCTGTGTGGTTTCTCAAAATTGGCCCTTAAGAGGGCTTGATCACCAAATTTGGGTATGGGAAACTTGTTTCTGGTTGCACGTGAAGTGCATATCGATAAGAGAGTCGCGTTGCACTTTATTGTGTCACGTATTTGATCGGATATCGTTGCACATACAAAACATGACGTGGATAAGAAGCCAACGTTGTGAATATTTGTAGCGGAACTTTTCGGTCAAAGCGTGGCTGAATCAGATTGTTAACTTATCAGCAGTATCTTTAAGTGAAATTTCGTATATAAGTTTAATTTGAGTTTATATGGAATATTTATATACAAACACTCCAACAAGAATTGCAACCTTAAGAAAGGAACCTAAGCAATCACTTAAATTGTATAACAATGTTGTTTAACAACTAGATATTCAAAATGACTTAATAATCAGTTTCGACTTGATTGAGTCTTGTTATCTTCCCAAGCTCACTCTTTAATCCCATAATTATAGTCTCATTAGAAAACTTGCTCCGGCAATTAGTTGTTTGCCCAAGAAAGACATGACTTTTGAATAGCCATTTTGATACAATGTTAACGAGCTTTTGAGATTCATTGCTCTCGTAGCTCCACGAACGATCCCTCGCCGTGGTACCTTCGTTAGTGTCACCTGTACAGGTGCACAGTGAAGGCAGTTTGCCAACACGTTGCATAAATTAGCAAACTTGAGCGAAGTTCACGCGGCTTGAGTGGATTTATTATTATTATTTTTTTATATATGTTGTCTGTTTATATAGCTGAATCGCTGATGGGAATTAATGTGCGCATATTAAACGAAATTCTTTCATTAACAATAAAAAAGGTAAATAAATAAAAAATTACAATTTGCTGACAGCGCTTTTATATGCGGGTCTCCTCTGTGAGAAACGAGTTTTTGCAGCGCGATTGCAAATGCCTTTTTAATGAATTGTGCATGAAAATATAAGCTGCAGATACAAATAAGCAAACAGCGACTTGAACCAAGCTGCTGAATACTCAAGATGAGAGCAAAATATATTCAATAAAACATTCTTTTATTGATATTTAAGCCGTGAGAAGTTGTTGAATAACTTGTAAAAAGTTGCCGGGGAAAACATTTGCTAGCAAATTCGAAGCCAATTTCAATACTTAAAAAGACAATTTGTATAAACCAGTTTTGAGTCTGCTACGAAAAGTTTAAAAATTCCGGCATTATTATTTTTATTTTTTTTTGCGAGACAAACTATATCATTTCCGGTATTGTAGATTTATAAGAATTTTGAATTTAGCTGCTGATTCTGATTCTGAATTTCAATCGCTTTCGGCTTTGGTATAAATATATCAGAGTTAGCCAAAGTTAGTTTGTTATCAGCAATGCGATAATACATGCTGATCGTGACAATCGTATATATATATATATATATATATATATATATATTTATCATTCATTCCTATATAGGTAACGTCACCTTTGGTGTGTCGCATTTAATGCCAATTTGACAAATTAGTATTTGCTGTGCATGTTGACTTAATGACTAAACTTGACTTTATGCAAATATCACGAGTTGCTCCGCTTTGTTGATTAGATAGAAAAGTGGAACCGGTTTGGGGATCGGTTGTTGTTGTCATTGTTGGGTTGGGTTTATTACTTTGTTTACTTACCGGCACAAAGTGTGGCAAATTGTCGAGCACCTGCAGCTTGTCGATGCGCTGCTTGATGCGCTCCCGATGATGCGGATTCTTGATGCCGATGGCGGTGAGATCCTCTGGTGTCATGCGTGCAATCGTTGGCAAGTCATAGCCAGCACCAATAAAGAGCTGAGCATACTCCTCATGCTTCATCTCCAGCAGCCAGTCAATGATGAGCTCATCGTTGCGCTGCCGATCAACACTTCCAATGGAACAGGAGCTCACAGAGCTGCAGCGGGGCGAGGAGAGTGGCGCTCGTATCGAGGCGCCCGATGAGGAGACGCCCGTCAAATAAGACGAGGCACGACCCGAATCCAAGCTGGCGGTGCTATGCCTTGACCCCGAACCAGCCGAACCAGATGACGAGCCAGGCGAATCCCGGCCAGGTGACTGGGTTAAGTCGATGCCCTGATCTTCCTGCAGCGCCAACTGCTGATGATAATAAACGGCCGCCTTGTGGGTGAGCGGTTCACGCAGAGTGGCACAGAAGACGGGCGGCGGACAGGCAACAATGCTGGGCGGTGCCGGTGGTTTGCTGCCGCTGCTGCTGCTACCAACTGTGGCAGCTACGACTGCTCCTGCTGTTCCTGTTGCTGCTCCAGCCCCTGCTGCCCCTGTTACCGTCTCATCTTTCAGACGGAGTGCGACGCTCGTCTCGCGTGGCAAATTGAAGCCGCCCTCCTCCAGCGAGGGCGACGAGACAATGCTGCTGCCACTCATGCCGCAAGTGCCATCGTCCAATTGCTGCTGCTGATGGTGTCGCAATGGGCCGCTTAATCTGTACAGCGGTATCAGCGCCTGTTGGTGATGTTGATGATGCTGATGGCCAAGGGGCGAGGTGGGTGACAATTGTTGCAGATGCTGCTGCTGCTGCGGCTGCTGCAGATGATGCTGATCTCCTGGTATTGTTGGCGGCTGTACCTTTTTAGCTTGTGCCGTCGTTGCATGCGGCTTCAGTGGGCGATGCATGGCGCGCTTCTGCTTCTTCTTCAGCTGCTGCTGCTGGCCGCGCTGATGGCCAAATTAACTGTGGCAACGCCTGCAAGCACAAATAACAAAACTATGCATTAGAAATCTGCTTGCACATATATATATATAGATATAAATTTGTATAGGGTGCAAGCAGCAGCTACACATCTGCTGCACATCTGCCGGTTTGTGGCATGCATTTGCAGCAACAAAATCTGCATAATTGGGCATCAATTTTCGTTGCTCTAGCTCTAAAAATAGGGTCACACTGTTTACACACGCGCACGCCACGCTGCGGCAAGTCAATAAACTGCCACAGAGTGCCACGAGTGCCTGCACAGTGGGCAGTTGCACGCCTATAAATTTATTTGAGGAGGCCAATATTAATAGTGAAATCAATTTAAATTTCTATTTTAAACAACAAACAAAACAAATGAATCTGCTTGCCAACAATTATATTTGTTGCGCCTTAAGAAATGTTTAAATTGACCCACTGTGCTGTGTGGCCCGTAGCATCGTATTACAAATTTCATTCACAAAACACAACTAAAAACAAACACAGTGGGGAGAGCTGCAGCGAGACAGAGAAAGAGTGGGAGAGAGAAAGAGCGCGACGATGTCAAAGTTCGTTGACAGTGGGTTGGCTTTGCCGAATGTAGGGTTGCGGGGGGCTTAGAGAGGGGAGAAGTCATCTAGATGTTGGCCTGTGGCTTGTGTCTAGGCGCGACGTCATAATACACTTGAAAAATGCACAGGCAGGCAGCATGCAGGCAGGCAGTTAGCAAATCTGGCAAAAGTCACGAACAGCCATGTCATTAACATTAGCCAGAACAAAGCCACAACACAATACTCGGAAGCAATAAAAACCAGAGAAGCAAAGCAAAAGCCAAAGCCAAAGCTTTAATATGCAGTTCAAGTGAAACAGTTAAGCGATACAACAACTGCTGTGTTTATCGATAACATACGACACTCAATTGCAGTAGACGGCCACCTGTTCGATTAAATACTCGATGCCCGGCTCATGGCGAATGTGACAAAGAGTAACTAAAACGAATACCGCAAAAAAAAAAAACAGGTGGAAATTTCATAACGCGCGCATGTTTGTGTGGGAGCCGAAACGTAGCAAAAGCAGAGCAAAAGCAGCGAAAAAAAGGAGAGAAGAAAAAAAAACAACACGTAAAACGGTGGCAGTAGTAAATTTCATTTACAAGCCCGTCGACGACGTTGTCGACTACCTTTAATGAATTTTTATGTATGCGACGTGAAACGAAAATTAACGAAAAAAAAAAACTGCAGCCGAAGGAGCGGTGGAGAGCTAAAAACAAGAGAGAGAGTGGGAGAGAGAGAGAGAGAGGGAGGGAGGGAGTGAGTGGGAGACAGAGAGGGAGAGAGCACATTGAGCAGCGGTAAAGTTGTAGTAGGGTAGTATATCAAACTGCAAACGATACACAAATGTGGGTTGCGATTTGTTGTTGTTGTCGTGGCTTTGGTTGTTGTCACCCACACACATACACAACACACACACCCCATTCGCCCAGCTGCGCACATTTGCAGATGTTGTTGAACCGTGCGGCCGGCTTGCATTTTGGGCTAACAGTTTTCTGTTTGTCTGCTTGCCTGTTTCCTTTTTTCTTCTTTCATTTTTTTTGTGTGGTTTACTGCCCATTTTTATGGTTACATTTTTGCTTTTGGCTTTTGTTGCTTGCACATTTAATTGCAAACATGGCACACACACAAACACAGGACGCCCCCTGGCGCACAAAATGCAAACATAATATTGCAGTTGTGGTTGTTGTTGTTGCTACTGCTGCTGTTGGGTGTGGGTGGTGAGTAATCATAATGAGCACAACACTTGCTCCTGTGTATGTTTGTGTGACTGTAGCTGTGTGTGGATAAAAACTGATTGGAAATGCAATTGGACGCTTGGGCGGCCTTTTCCTATTAGAAACTCCGAACACAATGCAAAACTATTACAAAGGGCAGCGCTGGCTGAAAGATTTATTGATTGTCGTCACACACACACACACATACACACATATCAATTATTGTGTGTATGTGTGTATATACATTGTAGCGGTGTTGCGGTTTTGAAGTTAGCAGCAAAAACGCTGAGCAACTAAAAATAATTATGTTTACACACACACACACACACACACATATATATACATATCAAAACAGGCAGATAGAGCTGAGAGAGAGAGAGATAGAGAGAGAGAAAGAGAATATTGAGAGTTGCTTATGAAGAAGTTTGAATTATTTTTGAATGGGACGCCCAATAAGAACTCGCACAATTTATGCGACTTGAAGAAATTCATTATTTTATCACACATCAAATCGTAAACGAGGGAATGAAAATTATGATATAAAACTGAAAAAATTGTTCAATTTTGTTATTTAAAAAAACCTGCATATATTCAATTTATTACATGCACACGTCACATTTAATGATTATTGCCTTCAGTTGAATCAATTTCCCATTAATATACGTAAGTGTATTTGAAGTTCGTTAAATTGTCAATCAATGGCTGTTGTCGCCGTTAAAGTTTACTGGCATGAGTAATCAGCCAAATGGAGCGCAATAAAATGGCAACGGCAACAGCAACACAGGCGGCAACAATCTATCAGGACGGGCCACCAGCCACATCAGCTTAGTTGATGCCCAGCCACCCCCGAATAAAACATATCCCTCCCCCTTCCGCATCTAACACTTAATGGCCAGATTCATATGCCACGAACTGGGACGTGGGTGCAAAGGGGAGAGGAGAAACGAGGCGGCTGAAATCAAATGAAGCGAGTCTCATTCTCATGTTTATTAACGGTGCTGAGCTGCGATACATATATACATGCGACAATGTATGTATATTGTGTGTAAGTGTGTGTGTGGGTGTCATTAAGCTTGGTAGATAAGGAGGGACCGCCCAGGCAACACTTCATTACCAACCAAGCAGCCAGCGCGACTTATTGACAACGGTTTTCTGTTACACCCTCTACAAAAGATGCAGATACAACACTTACAATACAGGCTGGGCAAACAGCTCTTAAAAGTTTAGTGCTTTTAAGATCTGATCACTTAAAGTGTTACTTAATAAAGTGACTGTTTTTGTGGAATAAACATTGTTTCTGATGATAGGAATGTATTTGAAATTTGTTCTATACTGCAAATAACAAATTTAATTTCTGTGTTTCCAATGGTACTATTTATATATAAGTTTTAAAATCCACATTATAGCTGTTCCTTTTCTATCTCTCTTGGTTATTTTACAGGGTATCCCACTGTACGTGCATAACTCCCTGTTGCTTTGATTTTTGTTGCGGGTGCTTTGCATATGTCATGAGACAGTTTTCAATACACTTTCTCAAAAAGGCAAAGCTGGTAAAAAATAATCTAACAAGAAAAGTTTTCGGGTGCATTCTGTCTTACATTTCTTTTAAAGTTTTTTTCTGCTTTTTTTGTCTGTTTGCCACGCCCCAAGAGTTGCAAGTCTAGGGTTTTTTGTGTGTGCTTTGTACTTGTGTTGTGCAGCATTGTTGCTGCTGGCGTGTTTTGTCAGCAGCAACAACAACAACAACGGCAACTACAACAAAATAAGATGGTGTCGCTGTGCCTGTCGATAACTGGAGATGTTGATCTTGCAAGAAAAGCAAAGCAGAGGAGAAGAGGACAGCAGCAGCAACAACAACGACTACAACAACAATGGCCGCAAGCAGCATAAACTTGTTTTGCCTGTAAAAGGGAGTTGTAGTTGTAGTTGTTATTGCATTGTCTTTTGCGTTGTTGCTGTTGTTGTTGTTTTCAGGTTTCATCATCTGGCAACGCCAAGAACGGAGGAGCAAACAACACAAGCGAGCCATAAAAAGCTCGTAGGAGTCCCACAAATGCATCGAAGATGTGTCAAATGTGTGGGCGAGACAGAGACCGAGATACTGGGAGGGAGGGAGAGGGAACACTGTACGTGCAGTTAACGGTTAATGCAAAACGCATATGGCACCAGACAAGACAGTCAGAAGCAGAGACACACAAACTGACAGACAAACAGACAGACCAAATAAGGTGGCTGTCAGCACGTACACGAAGAGCACCAAAAACGGCCATCAATTCCAAGCTTTTTGGTCAAAAAACGCGAACAAGTTGTAAAGCGAGCAAATGCGAACAAAGCAACAACAACAATAGCAAAAGAGTGGAGCAGGGAGAGGAGGAGAAGGAGCGCATTTACAGCTACATTGAACTTTTTAGTGCCCAACCACTTGCCACCCACTTGCAAAGTGCGTTTACTACTACTACGCACACACGCACACATAGACACATACACACAGCAAGCAAGCCTCACACACTCTACACACACACACACACGCACTCGCTTATTTGGAGGAATACAATTCGCAACAACTGTGCCAAAAATATGCAAATTACCATTTGAAAACGTTGATTTCGGCTACAATTTTTACCACAAACACAAAAGCTCAATAAAAATGAGCAGTAATTACAAATTTTGCATAAATTGCAATTGATTTTGTTGAACAAAAGCACGTCGGAAAATTCTGTGCAAATTTCTTTTACACTCACACACACACGCAGAGACTAAAGTATCACCAACACTAACACACACACACACAAAACAAGTAAAGCATATGAAAAAGGCAGCGCAAAAAAGTTGCCGCTGCGGCAACGACGGCGGCGGCTGCTGCTGCTGCTTAAAAGAAACGAAGAACGAGCCGAAAAAAAAGGCGGAGCGTGCACGAGCCGACGGCGACCGCAAGTCAAAGCGTATTGAAAACGCGGCTCAAGTTCGACTCCAAGTCAGAGTCCTCCTGTCGTACGGTTTACCCAAACTTTGAGAGAAGAGAGAGCGAAAATAAAAAGAGAGACAGAGAGACGCCAGAGAGAGTCGAAATTGGTACTCAATTCTAGGTCTTTTTTTTTTTTTTGTGCGGCATAAACAGAAGCAAGGCAATTTGTTGCAATTGAAACAATAACAAGTGGCTTGACAATTTGTTGTTGCTGGCAAATTAGTTAATAAATAAAATTGTCCGTTTCGATGATAGGCGTCTGCATACTTTTGCCCCGCAGTGTAGTGCACTATAAGCCCAAGCAGAGAGAAATGCATTAAATTCGTGCTGCATAGTGAGGCAAACCAGAGCAAAAACCTGTCTTATACATATTTACAACCTAACACTGTTATTATTGTTATACTCAAAGATCTGTGTACGATAATGAAGTTAGAGGTCAGTTCAAATGTTTAATGATTGTAAGTCATTTGCATTCAATCGTAATCGTGTCATGTGAACTTGTAAAACTGAGTCCAAGTCATTATCACTACTTCGCCTCAAGGTTAAATAGGTAGCGTAACTTTTATATCATTTTATTTTTTTCATAAGGAAACTTTGTGTTAATTTGTTCAATTTTATATTAATATTAACAATAATAATATAATTTACATTCAATTTTCCTTAAATTTTGTACAAGCTAGTCCCACTGTACAATGTATGCCACAAAAAAGACAAACAAATCCGAACACACATTTGGTCTGTGGACAGTCAACCACTTTGCTTGCCGCATAAGCCAATAAGAGCTACATCAAATGAGCGAGAGCGAGCGAGAGAGGAAGCGAGAGAGTGAGCACGCGCTCCACACGAGTTTACTACAGAAACTTCAAAAAAGGCTCCATCTTTATTAAATGGCCTGCGCACGCTCTCACATTCTCTCTTCGTGCACTCTCTCTGCCAAAAGCAATGCGATGCTCTCTAAGCTGTTCCCCGCCCACTGTCCCCCCTGCCCATTTCTACGACAATTCTAACACTTCATTGGAACCGTTGCGACGGCAACGAGACATCAAATCATTTGATTCCCACACAAATCTCTGCATATTGAGCGGTCGCGAGAGTCTCTCTCCATTAGAGCCAAGGGAGTTATGTATATATGTGTGTGTGTGTGTTTGTACTCTGCGCTTTCTATTGATTTATATGAGCTTTATGGCGCAATCTGAGTACTTTGCCGCAACGAGTACAAAGCTCAGATAAACGAAGAAGAAGAAGAGGAATAAGAGTTTGAAGTAAACGCGCTTTGAATTTTCAAATGCTGTCACAAAAAATAAACAATGCGTGCGGACGGTCACATTTAATTGCCGACAAGAGCGATTTTTGTTAAACAGCGAACGACGATGGGAAACAAAAATGCATATATTATGCAAAGTGACCAGAGTTGCCTCCGTAGAGCGTCATTGTTGTCCGCCCCACACTTGAATGCAGGAGCAGCAGCAGCACGCGTCAGCATCGGCGCTCGAGCATAACGCCGACTTTGCCGACACGTGTTGTTTTATTAATTACATAAGCAGCAGGCAGATGCAGCTGCCTGCCTGCATTATTGTCGTGAAAGAGCACTAAACAAAAATCCAATTTCCTGCAGATGCCACTCTGGCCACTCTGAACAAAGGAGAGTCGAACAGCTGGCAACCACTGTAGATGGCCAGCAAGGAGCAAGAGGAAGACCAATGACAGATGGCGCAGTCAGCGCCGACGCCAGCAGAGGCGGCAGGACGCAAATGTCAAAACAAAAACATTTAAGCCGCATATAAAAAAAAGTATCGCTCACCTGTAAAAATAGCTTGTGGGCTGTTTTCCAATTATCAATTTACGAGAGTAACAAAAAGCGAGGCAATCACATTAAAACACAACCGCGACGAAAGTTGACACACAAAAGTAAACAAATGTTAAACTGTAACAGGGCATTAATTACTATTGTTGTTGTTGTTGTTTTATGGTATTTTCTACAAACACTCTCACACACACAAACACACGCACAACTACAAATGGCGCGCGCGCGACGCATAAAAGTAAAACATAAAACCAGATTAATTTTTGTGCAGCCGACACACAAAAAAGAAGAAAAAAGAGTTTATTAAGCTGCTTGCGTAGTTGTTGTTGTTGTTGTGGCTGGTTTTATTGTTTGCTACGTCGCCATTTTCTTTGTTATTTTTTATTTCTTAATTGAGTTGCTTTTATGACTGAGCTTTGTTGCGTTTCATTTAAATAAATGTGTTAACTAATTGTTAATTTTAAGATTTTATTAATTTTGTGCCACATTTATGTTGATTTATGCGATTTTTTTCGTTCGCCAGAGTCGCGCGATTTAGCGACGCGAACCACCCGCAACCTTTCAGCAAGAAAACAAAAACATAACTGAGTGTGGCTGCAGACTTAGGGCAGCGAAATGCCGCGATACAACGGATAACGATAGCTATCGATATTAAAATACCACTTTCCATATATCTTACAACTACCAAATCAGCGAACAGAGATCACCTAGATCTGCTTTAATTGTTTGATAAAAGTAATAGATTAAAGTTTTAATACAAATTTGTATTTAACAGCAAACTTTCTGATATAGTACATTTTGCTCAAATCACCCTGTGTGACGATACATCGGCTTAGCTTGTGTCATCGATAAGTACTCAAATTGATTTACTGTCATCACTGTTTAGTAGCATAAATCAGCGCATTTTGTTAGCCGCATGCAGCCACACTTGTTGCATTTGTATAAAATGTTACAAATTCTTAAACAAATTTAATGGCCCAACAATAACAATTGATAGTGTGTGCGTTCATTTCGTCTAATAAATTATGTGTGCCTTTTTACTTAACTACAATTAAGATTCTGTTCTCTGTGTCGTGATTCGTTGTGGAATATTTAATTTCACTGTGTGCGTGTATGTGTGTCTGTGTGCTTATTGCTTGTGTTGCCTTGTGCGGCATTTTTGGTTAAACAAATTACCACGACTAACTGCTAAGAGTAAGCATAATGAGGTGAAATTAAGTAAATAGACAGTTTATTGTCTTGTGCAAAAGCAAAAAAAAGGCAAGTGATCAACTGCAAATAGAAATTGAAGAAAAAGCAGCCCCAGATTCAAAAATGCAAATGAGCATAGAAAAGAAAAGATGTAGAAAAAAATTAAAAAAAATACAGGTTGTCTGTCGCTGCTACGCTTTGGCATTTATTGGCTTGGCTCTCGCTCCGTTGGTGTTGTTGTTGTTGCCTACCTTTTTGGTTGGTCACTGCACGAGATTAATTAAAGCAAAAGAAATAATACTCGCTGTGTTTTCATTTTGTTTGCGCAATAAGTAAACTTAATATTGTTATTGTTGTTGCTAAGCTTTGCGTTCTAATTATTTTTTACAGTGGGCGTCAATACTGTTATGAATCATTGCATTGCAATGCTATTAGTGTTAACAGCAACAGTCACAACAACAACAACTGACACCTGTGGCATGTGTCTGTTTCAGTTTGTTGATGTTGCTGGCGAACTTCAACCGGCGCCGGGGCCAAAAGTTCAAATTTTGACAGCTGCGTGGCGCATCATAAAATCAGATTTGAATTTAGAAAGCTCAATTAAGAGAGACAGATAGAGAGAGAGAGAGAGACAGAAAGACGCTTTTAATCTGTTAAGCTTTTTTGTGCGTATTCACAAAATTATGCATCTCTCTAATGGTGGTAAGCGAGAGGGAAAATATACTGTTAACTTAACACACTGTTAAAACATAGCCTAACAGCGCTGTTAAAGCGAAGAGCATGTTAAACTCAGAATGCGATTTTTTGATTTGATATTTTTTCTATGAATTTTGAAAATATATTTATGATTTGTTGTTTATTTACTTGCAGTTCGTTATAATTTCTGTGATTCCCTGTGCATGTTTCAATATATGTATCAAATTGTACAAAAAAAACCCATAAAGAATTCTCAACGAGAATAGGTCAGCAACTGCAACACGCCACACGACTCTCAATCTTTGTTTTGTACGTTTTCGTTCCGTCCCAAATGCAGAAAATGCCGTCACAAATCTTAAACGATGGCAGTGGCGCTGGCAGCATAAATAATGCCGCCTCATTGTTGCCCAATTGCATTACAGTGAAGACTGCCTATAATGGCCAAATCATAATCACAACAATCAACAAGAATATCACCTACGAAGAGCTCTGCTATGAGATACGCAACATTTGCCGCTTTCCCATCGATCAAGTGAGTAAATTAAAAATGGTATTCAATAAATATTAATGATAATTATTATGATTATTGCAGCCCTTCACCATCAAGTGGGTCGACGAGGAAAACGATCCGTGCACAATATCAACGAACATGGAACTGGATGAAGCCATCCGATTATATGAGTCCAATTATGACTCCCAGCTGGTTATACATGGTAAGTTAAAGCCCTTTCTTATCAATATTGTAAATATAGTTTATGGTATTGTAAGTGCTCTTTTTGTGATGTTCACGTTCCAATGCGATAAGCTCTTCATATATTTGAAAGACTTGAGAAATTGGTCACCTTTGGGTTATTTTTTCCATGTCATAAATATTATAATATAATTAAGATTTTCTTTGATCTCAAATGTTGGTTTAAAAACAGTTGAATTCAATTGAATTTGAGCTGAATTTTTCGATTTCTAATCGATGTAGGGACTTAGAAATTTTCCTGAATTTAATTGTAAGAGTTGATCTTAGTTTCCTATTTTCCTTTTTCATTTATGCACAACTATTTAAACTAAGTTTCTATGAAAATACCACTTAAATAGTTGTGCTTAAGCGAAGCCCAAAATGGGTTTTAATTTCTAAAAGGTTTCTTATGATAAGTAAGCATTGTATTGTAAATATAAAAAAAAAAAAATAAAAAAATGGGCTTGATTAAGTAGTAAATTTATTTACGAGCTTGTTTTTCAAAGCACACATTCCTTTTAAATTGTGGTTTATGTGCTTAGCTGAAAGGGATACATTTTATGGCCTTAAAGGATTTGAAGAGTTCGCAGTGTGCGTGTGTGTGTGTGTTCGCTTAGATTCCAACACATTTGGGTGTTTGCTCGAATAACAAAAACTATTCGAAAGTTTTTAATTTGCAACAAATTTCATTAACAAAGTTGTTGCCGCTCATTTCTCTGTGTGTGTTTGGGTGTTCGAATGGGTCACAATATGCTGAGGCTTTCCAGTTGTAGCACAATTTAACCGCAATTTTGTGCACATTTCAGCCTGGTTAAACAATATGCTCGTTGCTTTATTAGCCCAATAAACCGTGCCGCCAACTTCCGGCTCCTCATTCCAACTTCGCCTGATTCCTGATTTCAGCCTTCAGCCTGTTCGGCTGGTTGCTTTTCTAGCAATTTTTTGGTCCGCCCCCAGGAGGGCGCAAATCCAAACAGCAGCCCACCATGTTAATAACATAAAATATTAATTAACTTGTGCAGAGGCATATAACTGACACACACACAGCAACACACACACACACACACACAGCAACACACACACACAGCCACATACACTCTGTAGTCGAAGCGTTTCTTTCCCGTTGCGCCCATAAGTAGACTCTGCTTTTAATCTCTGTGCTGGCTGTTGTTAATTTTTTTATATTCACCATCATATCTGCTGTTTTGACCCGATAGCTGCTTCGTTTATAATTCATTATAATTAAATTGTATGCTGGCAGCGCCGGTTAGCAACAGCGGCTTAAAATTTAATTTTTGTGCGGCTTCTTCTTGCTGCTGCCTCGAAGTATGCCTAACAAACACACACATACACACCTAAACACACACCTAAACACACACCACACACACACACACATATCGGCTTAGTTAACTGTCTGTGCTTAATTATATGCTTGCCGCAAAAAGTTTTTTTTGGCTTTCGCCCCATTCGAAATTTTTGCGCCTAATGACAAAAACAAAATGTTTCCACAACAACCATAAATTAAGTGTAAAACACGTAAAGCAACCAAAATGAGGCAACACAAGAATTTGATGATGCGCTCTCCTCTCAAAATTAACATATTTAGTGTATGCTGTTCTTTTTTATTTTCCTTTCGCATTTTCCCTCTCCTTTGACAATTAGTGGAAAATGTATTGCAGTCTTTGGAAAATGGGAGGGGGGAAAAAAAAAACTTTTTTGTATGCATAGATTTTTCTTCTTTGGTGAAACCATTAACAAAGGGAAAAGCGCTAACAAGGAAAGCATAATAAAATTTATTTTTGGTTTAGAGTTTCGCAAGCATAGTCGACTTTAAATCTAGTGATATCTTTGGAATAAAAATAAAGCTTTCTTTGCTACAAAAGTATTTATAATATTTCTAAGGAAGTTGAAGAGTTAGTGGAATATAGATGCATAAAAAACGGTTTTTTAGTATTTGACAAGATTAGTCAACAAACATCAAAAGCGAATTTCTAGAAATAAGACAATATCTGCTTAAGTATATAATAATAAAATTTAAACTGGAGTTCTTATAAAAACAAAGAGATACTGGAATAAATATTCTCATTCTTATATGCAATTTTAATTTCATGTTTGTCTTCTTCAATTTGCAACAGTTTTAAAGTTTAATCTAAAGGCTAAAATATATATGTAAATTAAAATTTATTATTATCAGTTAAGAATTTAATGAAATATATATTTACCAAAATGGTGTTCGTATTTTTCCACTTGCCACATTTAAAAGTAAAGTGTACTTAAAGATAAATCAAATATCTACCAAATATAGATTTCTGTTTTGATGCTATATTTTCTTGTGGATCTATATTTATTGAACTTAAATTGTTATTTATGCATCGATTGCACATAAATTTCATATTTTTCATGTATCCTTGGTAGCCCTGGGTTTGATTTCTAATACATTGCTTGCTTTCCATTGGGAGTTAGTTCAGGACTCGTTACATTATGGATTTTTAATTTATTTTATCATTCCCCTCTGGGTTATCTCGGGTCTCGTTTCATTATCGTTATTTCTGTTGTGTTTTGAAAAGTGACAAAAACTGGAATTCAGCTTGTAAAAACTGTTGCAAATGTAATTGTTGCCACCGCAAAACAATCAGCAAAGTTTCAACTGCATTTTTATTTTTTATTTTTTTTACACCAAAACTATTCGTATTTGTAGAATTCTGTTGGGAATTTTGTTATCTTTTAGACTAACCCCTACATATTTCTATATACAAAACATGTTTATATCCATGATTTGCGTGTGTTGTTTCTGTTTTTTAGCCACGTGTGAAAAAATGCGGCTTAAAATGTATTAAAAGCATTTTCAGTGCGGTTTTCTCTCTATCAACGTTCCCTGTCTGTGTTTGTGTGTGTGCTAACATATTATGCCACACATATACATGTATAAACAATGTACATGTGGATGCCACAAAACTCATACAAGCGCCTTAAAAGCATTACACGACGCGACTGTTGATGTTTTCGCTACCTTTGCATGTTTGTTTGTGTAGTTATTGTTATTGCCACAATTGTTGTTGTTGTTGTTGTTGTGGTAGTGGCTGTTGTTGTTGCTGATGCTGCTGCTGTTGCTGTTGTGTTGATTAGTAAATGGTGTATCTGGGTGCATGTGTGTGTGTGGAGCAGTCGTTTTTATAAGCTGTTGTTTTGGTTGCCTTGTGTTTTGTATTTTACCTTCCGGTTTCATCTCCGGCTAACAATGAGTCGGCTGCCCCTTTGCCAACAAGCTCGCCCGATCTCTCTCTCTGTCCCTCTCCTTCTCTTTGACTCTCTCGTTCGCGCTCTCTTTCTCTTTCGGTTTTTATCTCTGTGCCTGTCGGTATAATTTATGCGCCTGCAATATGGCAACGCTGCCTACACACAGTCGCACACACACACACACACACAGTAGCACGCGCTCAACAAAACTTTATCCAGGCGTACATGCTTTACTACACATAAGGTCGATACACAAGATGCCCTTACAGTAAAGCGAGATAGACTCTGTGTGTGTTGGTTGGTGTTGGGAGAGAGCGAGAGTAAAATTTCCCACATGCCAACAAAAAAAACAGCTGAGCGCTGTCGGCTCTGTCGGCATTGCCAGCTGCGGCGGATATTTACTCAACTGCTGGCAATGCTGCGCCGGCGTTTGGCTTTTGCTAGGTAGGCAGGCGGCTGGCCAAAAGTTTCAAAGGAAATGAGATTGAGCGCAAGTGCAGGAGACGAACTTTAAAAGGCGTTTTGTCGCTGCTGTTGCTGATGCCTGCTGCCTGCGTCACCTGACATTGAACAGCGGGCAGACGACGACGCACACACGCACACACATACACACAGTTATGCTAGTCTATATTCGCTCTGCTCGTTGTGTGTGTTTGTGCAAAAATATCCCTAGCAAAAGTTTTTGGACTGCGTCGGCATTCGTTGTCCTGTCGAAACACTCGCGCCGTGGCTGCTCGCCTGTCTGGAAGTGCCGTGCGGATCGAATCGAGAAAACGAAAAAAAAAACTAAAAGAACAAAAGAAAAAAAGGAAAAAAGAAAGCTTCGCTTTTTTCTTCTTGCTGTTGCTAACGTCGCGTCGTCGCGCACAGCAAACATACAAAAGTCCACACACACACACATATACACACACACACACTCACACAAAACCCGCACTAATAAATTATATACATAATACAAAATACATATAGATAAATATATGTAACTGAGTGAAATTAAGTAAAACGTTAACGTTAAAAGGCAATAGCGCATTGCTTAAAGTGTTTGCACATTTATTTTGTAAACCGTTACTTCATTTCTCGCGTTCCTCGGCCGAAAAATCTACAAATAAGACAAAAAAAAAGCAAACAAGTAAAGAAAATGAACGAAAAAAATCAATTGCCCCTGGGCAATATATTTTTTGACTGGCTTGGAGTTCTGATTGCTGCTGCACCCCTCCACAACATATTTCACTGTGTGCAACGGGGCGTATGAAAAAGAGCTATCATAAATGTATACATTACATACATATATATTTCGTATATTTGTATATTTCTAGGGTGCTTTCGGCATTTAAATTACTTAAGCCGCTTAGGTTTGTGATGTCTGCAAAAGGAAAAAAAAAACCCTAAGTCGGTGATAATAATGTTGATGCTCGGAGCAGCTCAAGATTTGAGGCGCTTTCAATTGAGGCAGCTTGCAAATGTTATTGCCAGCTTTTGCGCTCGCAAAAAGTGTAGGCCGCTCTTGAGTAAACTTTTTTCCTATGTTTTACCTTAAATTTGTTTAAATATATCTGGGTTTAATTTTTCCAGTTTGATCTGCGAACTTTGAGAGGCAACCAAAATGTTCCCGAGCAGATTTAATGATGTTGCGTGTTGCAATGCAAAATAGCATTTTAAATTTGTACTATTTTTCAGCTCATGTAAAATTTATAAATTTTTGTCGGTCGTTTTTTTCACAATTTAATGGGTACAAAATGGGCAAGTTGCATTGCATAAAGTCCGTTTGTAAACTGTATTTGGTTTTTCCATGTTTTGACAAGTGAAATCGAGTGCTGGAATCGTTAAACCGAATGTTGCCTCTGCCCACGAGGCGAATGTCATGTTTTACATTTGTCACTTAATCAAATTGTTGTTGGTTACATTTGCGACTCGAATTCGTTGTGTGCTGCATGATTGTTAACGTGACACCTCGTTTGTTCAGTTATCCATCCTCCCACCTCTTGCAGCCGCCCACCGAAAATCGAATTATTGATTTGCATTTGCTTCGCTGATTCGCTGATTTTGGGTTGCTGTGTGTTGCGCCCCAGACAGACACACATGCAAACACACACAAACACGCAGACAGGCGGCACAAAAAAGGAGCACACATACACACACACATATATACATGTGTAAATGTGACTGCCTGTGTGTGTGAGTGTGTTTGTTAAATCCCCACCCTAAACTTGACCCCAGCAGGCATTTGCACTTCATCAAGCGTCGACAGTCGACCGTCGCCTGCCTGCATTACAAAGTGTCTAGGCCAAAATAAAAAAAGGATGCCTAAATACTGTGGTACTTGACCAGGCTAACAAACACAAAGGCAACACACACACACACACACATACGCTTATCATGTGTATGTCTATGTGTGTCAGTATGTTGCCAAGACGCTGTAGGGCAAACAATTTTTGTTCTCGCTCTGCTTTCGTCCTTTCGTCATTTTTTTTTTGTCTCCTGTGAAAATCAAAAGCCCAAAATCGACAAATTTTGTTTGTTGCCCAAGCTGTCGCCTTTAACTTGTTGTTGTTGTTGTTGCTAGCAAATCAACACATTTACATTTTGGGGGGGTTGAGGGAGGTGATGTTAAACTCAGTCCTGGCACATTATGATTGCTTGGCATATATATTTTAATGATGCCATTGGGCTTAATGAAATTATTGTTAGCTCGAACAGCGAGGCAGGTTTACCCCTGGCCCCCTTCATCCCCTCTTGCCCGAAGAGTTGGGTTAGTTAAGTATGCACATGACGTACATTTTGGCTCGTTTTGCATGCATGGCCAGAGCTATAGAATTGTGCCCGATGTCCTGCCTTTGCTCCTGCTCCTGCTCCTTTTGCCAAATTGTTTCTTGTTGTTCCTTATTCTTACTCAGCGTTCAGCGTGGCATGTTGAAACTTTATAGTGTAAAGTGCTGCCGTTGAATATATATTGGACGCAGGTGGCAGGTTTCGCCAAAAACAGCAGCGCACCAAAAACCAAATTTTATGGTTTTTGCCCGTCTGACGTCATTCACTGGCAAATTTTTGTTGGTCAGAAGGAGGCAGGGGCAGAGGCAGAGCATCCACAATAACTGGCTTTAAGATGGCCGTTCGTTGTTTTATTTATCGTTATTATCGCTGGCAACTTGAGTGGGTTTTTGGCCGGGGCGTGTCCTGATAAACATCCAACAACGCTTGACTGCGCCCGGTTTTCTCTGCAGCTCTGCTGTGATGTAAGACCCATTGTTTGCAGACACTTAAGCATTGTTCAAGTAGTTTTTTTTTTTTTTTTTTTGAAGTGGGGGTAGGTGATTATTGGACACTCTATAGAGTTTGACAATAGAGCATATAATGCATTAATTATCATATTATATGTATATAAAGTGGACTTGACTATTGATTGCGATTGAAGCGCGTGTCACAAATGATTCAGCAATTTGTGACAGCATTGCATTGCATATACATAAATATTTCTGATTGATTAGCTCATTCATAATATTGTTGAATGATTTGTTGCCACTTCATTCGTTCGATAATTACTCAAACATATTTCACATTCACTTCAGTTGGCCAACTGTGCGTATGAGTAACGTAATATAGAATGCAGTAAGGGCTTTCCTTATAATATTAAATATGTGTTTATAGTACACAATTTGAAATGCTTCGCATTGCCAAAATTGGACTTATTAAAGCCTTAGCCGGATACGTAAAGTTGCCTCAAATTTGCTTAAAGTTACGAAATGGCAACTTAAACCATAACTCTTTGTATTTGGCCTAAATATATTCTGAAAAGAGAAGTTTATTTAGATAACTCAATTATCAAAGTTAGTAGAGTTCAACCTATAAATTTGATAGACTAAATATTGAAATATAATTATCAGATGTAAACTTAAAGTACTACTTGCAGATATCCAGTTTAGTTGCCAGTTAAAATGAAGGGAATATTATTAACTATATGAAATGTTCATTGCATTAATAATAACTGTTGTGCATACAACTAACAAACATAGAAATTGCCTTATCTATATGAGATGTATACAGCCATAAAAGATTAGTGCCACTTAATTGACTGGCAAAAATGCAAAGCTGCTCCACATTAATTATATTCACATTTCGAGTTTATCGCCACGTCAAAGCAAATAGCAGCAACAGCTCTGGGGTTAGCCACTGATTGATTTACCGCACACTGTTGTCACTTTGGAGGGTTCACTGGGTTACAGTTGAGGCAAGGGTTGATGCTGTGCAACTAACCAACTTGTCGGCTCATTCGGTGTGCCATGCCCCATCGCCACCCCACAGAGCAGTTTGCATTTGGGTGCCCAACCGCAGTTGGTCCCCAGTCGGAGGGAGGTAGGGGTTTACCAAACCAATATTCATGCTCCAATTGCAGTCACCAAACAAAGCCCTTGCAAGTATGTTTATATTTAGCAAACCATGTTACCCCGAAAACAGATACACAAGGAGTGGGAGTGATGAGGATGGATGAGGGTTGAATAGGGTGAGGCGTCCCCAAATGGTTGCCGGACATGCTGCTGCATCAGCACAAAAGTAAGGATCGACTGGTGGGCGATTGCTTGTCACGACAGCAGCAAACCACTTGCCTCAAGTGGATGCTGCCAATGCTGCTGCTGTTGCTGCTGTTGATGCTGCTTCTTCCACTTCTCTGGTCGCCTCGTTAATCATGCGAATTATGCATGAAAGTAGAGTACTTAATTTCAATTGTCTCAACAATCCAGCAAGAACAACGACAACAACAACAACGACGACAACAACAACAACAATGTGGCCCAACGTCAAGCAGTTTCGATGTGACCTACCAATACACTTGAAGAAATTTTCTATTTACACTTGAGTGCAACCGTGGAGGGGAAGATTGCATACACAACACCAACACACACACGTACACACACATTCTCTGACGCCCTGGGAGTAAAATTTCCCTTGCGCAAGCTCACGCTCTCTCTCTCTCTCTCACTCTCTTCAATGGTTGCTCTCTCTCATTATTGGTCTTTCTCTCTCTAGCTGCTGGGTGCTTTTGCACGCCTTTGACAATTTGCAGCAACTTGTGCGCTCGTTTGACTTGGGTTCAATTGTTTGTGATTGTCGCAACACTGACGCTGTATGGGTGTCTGTCTCTGCCTCTGTGTGTATGTGTGTGTCTGCGCTTGAACAGAGTTGTCAGCTGTTTTACTTGCATTGCGCCGCTTTCGTTGTCGTCACCCCTCTCCACACTGCCTGTCTTTCTCTTTCTATCATGCTGTGCTGGCCCATTATTACACAATTTATCTACATATATATTTTTTTTATTTTAGGTGTGGTTTCTGCGGCGACAGCGTCTGCATGACGCCCACACCCAACCACGCCCCAAAAGTGCACATTGCGCTTGCTGCAATTTTTAATCAATCATTTTAAACTATACAGTTTGCACGCCAGGGGGCGTTGCTGTCGCTTGGCTTTGAAAACTTTTGCATTGCATAGTTTTTGGCGGCCCGCGGCGCTGTCGTCTACTCTCTCCCACTCCTATTCCCACCCAGAGTAACAGTAAATGCAGTAAACTGCGATTGCAACTGCTGCTGTTTCGTGGGCCTTGTCCCGGTTTCTATTCTCTTGTTTCGTTTTATTTTCCTCATTTCTCATTGCTGGTTTTTGTTATGTGCTGCACAGTGGGACAAGTGTGTGCGGATAACATGTGGGAATATTTATGCACATAAAATATGCGGTCGTTATTGGTGATTGGTCTCTAGAATTGATGATTTTTTAAGTATTTGTTGTTCTCCAGTGTTGTCTTTTTTTGTGCAGCTCACTTGATTTATCACCTTTATTGGTATTTGACAGCCCAAATATTAAAATGCTCTTGCATATATGAATTTTCACTCTTTGTTAAAAAAAAAAGTTCGCCCACTTTTGTGTTACTGTGCAGCTTGGTGTAAAGTTTCTCATTCTCTTTGTCGTTAGTTGTGCTGCACTCTTTTCGGCTCGCTTGTTGACATTGCCAGTTCATGCAAATTTGCGGCAATTAATCGCAACCAGCAGCGGCAGCAGCAGCAGCAGCAGCAGCAGCAGTTGCAGCACCAAAAGTCAAGTGCAAAACAAACCGAACTGAAATATTTAACGCGCCGCAAGCAAAGCTAAAAAAAAGCAAATAAATAAAAAACAAATCTAAAAACAAGGAGCAGAAGAAGAAGAAGCAGCAACAGCAGCACACAGGAATTATGGCTTGGGGCTATTGGTCCGCCACAACAGTGGATCGCGGACGTTCGCCGCGCCGCTTGACGCAGTGCACCCCGCTGCCTGTTAATTTAGTACAGCAGGAGGAGGAGGAGGAGCAGCCGCCGCCATGTTTGCCCCAACAACAGCAACAGCAGCAACAACAGCAACAGCAGCAGCAGCAACAACAACAACAATCGCAGCAATCGCAGACCTGCCCCAGCACACCCTCTGCCAATCAGCAGGGAGGCGGCAACGGGGGCGGCGGCGGCACACTCTGCTACAGTCCGACATGTCGTTCCCGGTGCTCGAGTCCGTGTCCTGGTTCGCCGTGCGGCTCGATAACGCCGCCGCCCCCGCCATTGATGACATCCTCTCAACAGCATCTGCATCAGCACTCGAACAAAAATTGCCCGGCGGCACAGCAGCTGCTGACGCATCTGGATTACGCGGCCCGCCGACAGTCGCTTGATCAGCTGGACAGTCCGCAGGTACTGAACACGGTACTACATAGATCAGGGCAGTCCGAGCTGTGCACGATTCGAACCGTTAATTGACACACATTCGAATGCAAATTGCAATTAATTTAGAAAAGTTGTCCCTTTTCACAAAAGGGAAAGCTAATTTGCGCATGGAGATGCCCGCTTTGAAAATGAAAACGGATAACTTTGCCGCTAAGTGAAGATTGCCTGTTAAATTAGACTTCGAAGATTACAAAAAAGAAGTTAATTGAATTTTGATGAATTGGAATAGATATCAGCGCATATAGAAATATATAGAGTGATAGATTTATTGAATTTAATTTGTATTATTTGGCATTTATGAAAGACAGTGGAAAAGTAAAGTAGGCCAATTAACAACAACACACATTGCTGCAAGGACTTTTAGTGGCATGCTGTCAGAAATATGAGCTAAAAATAAATTAAATCAATAATAATTATATGTTATTTGCACTTCAGCATGAAAATTACCTAAAATGAGTTATAATTTCATTTAAACATTTTTGAACAACTTAAAAGATGGAAGCATTTGCTCGTTTTTGGTTAGGTAGCCTGCCAGGTGCAACTTGAAAGCTCATAGGATTTGTTTATGTGCAGTTTGATCGGAAATACATTCAGGGACAAGCCGTCAAAAATCAATTCACTTTTGTAATTCGAATATGTAATGTATTATATATGTATATATACATATATATGTGGAATGTGTGCTCAAGGCAACGAATGTTGTAAATCATGCACAGCTCACACGGGAATTGACCTTTTCTGACTGACATTTTGCTTGCTTCCCTCGTCTCGTCTCGTCTCTCCTCTCGTCTCGTCTCGTCTTCCTCTCTGCGTGAAGCAGTCGAAGTACTTTGATATTCAGGCCAATCAGCTATCGGACATCATGTGCCGCGGCGCGGTTGTCAGCTCGATACAGTCGGCGAACAATACGCTGACCCGTGGCGTCTCCCTGCACAGTCGGAGCGGCAGCGCACATGGCAGCCATCATAGTCACAGTCATCATGGCAGCGCACACGGCTCCCTCGGCTGTCTGCAGGGCAACGTGGGAGTTGGCGTCGGCGTTGGCACTGGCAGCACTGGCAGCATTGGCATGATGTCCGCCAGTCATATAGATACTGGGGACTACGATGTACCGCATCCGCATCCGTATACGCATCATTATATGCAGACAACGGCATCGGTGACGCCGCCGCATGCCACATTGAGCAGACCCGGTTCGGCGGGTGCCGTCTGCACCGGTCACGATTCGGGCTCCGATTCGAGTCAGGGCTGTGGTGGCTCCATAATGGGCGGCATGCTGGTAATGGGTCATGCCGGACATATGGGCAGCCTGGGACATCATAGCACGGGCAGCGGTTCGCTCGGTCGCTGCTCCAGTCGTTGTCACAACAATACCACAACCACGGATGACTCGGGCGGTGGCAGCAGTGGCGGTGGTGGTGGCGCCAACACAGCCACTGTTGCCCTTGGAGGTGGTCCCGGCATGATCATGGACTATCATCATGGCCATCACAGTGGCAGCGCTGGCAGCGGCCTCAATGGCTGCGGCGGCGGCGGCGGTGGTGGCGGAGGAGGAGGAGGAGGCGGCAGTATTGCCGGTGGCAGTATTGGGGGACGCAGCAGCGTCCTAGGCACCATTCACAATGGCCACGGTCATCATCATCAGCAATATCATCACGAGTGCATCCACTACGAACGTCTGCCCATACCAGTGCCCATACCCACGGTGCCCATGGGCGTGACGCAACAACAACAGCAACAACAACAACAACAACAGCAGCAGCAACATCATATGTCCTCCCAGCATCAGCTGCAGTCGGAGGAGGAGATCGAGCCAGCCTATGCAACAGGTAATTTTGTAAGGATCAGACAAGCAATATATGTCCAGGAGTTTTAATTGGAATTTAAATCGATTTGAGTTTGAATTTAAATTGAATTATTTATTAATTTATTAATATTAGCTGTAATAGTATTTGTATAAAAATTCTACTATAATTTTAAAATGTATTATTTTATATATATTAGACAAGTAAGAGCCACAAGACCAGTTTGACGTCATGGATTGGATTTCCCATAAGACTTTCCAATCAAAATTCGTATTGATGTTATGATAAGTATATCAATAACAATTCCTAATCAGCTTTTCTTTGTATATAATAATTTATAATTTTCTTACTTATGTTATTATTATATTATTTTATTTATTTTATTATTATGTCTATATATTTCAAATATTATCAGGATTAAAGTAGTCTTCTACATTTAGAAACAAGATTAAGGTTTAGAATTGTATAAATGTATTGTCTTATAAAGAGAAAACATTTGCTAGCTACTTCTTGTTTATAAACCTAAAGATATATATTGTTTAATTTAATAAATCTATTGTTGCTGAATCTTTGAATTTCCAATTTCCATCGCAGATCGTGCGTTATTCGACGCGCTCTCACTTGCTCCCAATTAGGCTTCAGCTGCTCGTTCAATTCTTGTGACAATTCAATAGCCTCTTGAAGCTGTTAGTTCATTTTTTCTTTTCTTTATGTTTTTTCTTTTTTTTATTTTTTTATTTGTTTGCTGTTTCTTTCTTGAGTTCTTTTGTTGTGCTTTTTGATTTCGGTTCTTTTGCTCGGCTTTTGTATTCGCCTCAGTTCGCATCTGAAAGTCGCGCGGTGACGACGCGTCGCGCGTGCCAAAACCTATATATATATATATATATATATATATATACAGATCCATATACCATATATAGCAAATAATATTATTTATACATAATTTGTGTGCTTGGTGCTTTGACATTTGCGTATTTCTAATTGAAAAACACTATTGGCGCCCCGCCTGCGGCTGAACGCTGAACTCTCCACAGCCAAGATGATCATCTGGAGTGGTTTCTGTGAGGCGGCTCAAATTTACAGCACCCAAACGGCCAGTTTTATGAGTGGTGGTGTCTCGTGTTAGTATGAATCTGGTGGTGGCTCCAGCGACCACTTAATGTGTCAATAGCTGTCAGTTTTGAACGCAAACAAGATTGCTTGCTGAAGAATATATATATGTGTATATATATATATATATAGATATGTATATGAATCAATTGCTGTCACTTAAATATACAGCAATTGTTTTCTTTTAATAGCATAAATATCTGCTGTGCGCTGATAGCGAATGCTTAAGCCTATCACATAGAATCCACACAAGTGCCACACATGTTTTGAATTAAAATAGATTTCACACGCCTTCCACTTGCATTCCACCTGTGGGGGTTTTTCGCTTCTTTTATTTTTGTTGTTGTTGTTGTTGTTATCTTTACCTGAGTAACCCGCCGCACGACCTTCACACCTGTTGAGTAAGCCGAATGCTTAACGACCCTTTCTTTCTCGCATTTACAGTTAAGCTACCTATTTATTTCCCAATTTTTCTATCTGGTCTATAAATTCTAGCTCGTTATCTCATTCAGCCGGGCTATGAGTAGTTCTCTAACATAAACAACAAGAACAACCTTAACACAAACCAAACAAATTTTGTCATCCATATCGCATAGTGCTGATAAGAACTCCCACTACGAAAACGCTCATCGATAACGCTCAAGAGATATGTGTGTGTGTGTGTGTGTGTTTCAGATACAAGTGTAGTTCATATCTGATATGGATATTAGAAAGATGGGGGCGATTTCTAGGTCAACGCTATGTTGTGGCAACTTTGTGGCCTTGTAGCAGTGTAGTGTGATCATATTATTGAACCCTGTTGCAAGAATGAACAGCAAACAGTTTGAGTAACTAATTGAATATGAGTGATAGCTAAAAACTACTCTCGAGATGCGAACAATTGAGCTCAATTGAGACGGACGGATCCGCAACTGAATCGTTTCGTCTCTTTGGTGCTCTACCAGGAAAAACTTAATTAACTGTGGCCAATTACTTGTGGAAAAACTTCTCAAAGAGAGCGCTGCGCTCTCTTTCCCTCCCTCACTCCCTACCACTCTGTTATTTACTTCCACTGTATTTTGTATATGGTGCGTGGTGTGACGCTCCAGAGATAAGAAGTCAGTCGGTTCGAGTGTTTTGTCTGTTTCAGTCATGCAGTTGGCTCCGACATGTTAACAAGCCACCTCAGAATCAGAATCAGACACAACACACAACATAACGACACAGCGGCAAATGTGGCTGGGCAAAAATCCGTTTACAAGTACTTATATATCAAATATATACAACAGAAATATCAATTTTGTGGGGCATTAGTTGTTTGGCCATTAAATTGATAAGGCCAGACCCACAATATCATGGGTAAACTCACTGGCCGTAAGCATGAAACTCGATTAA
The DNA here is from genome assembly GCA_035042185.1 of Drosophila kambysellisi. Classification (NCBI taxonomy): domain Eukaryota; kingdom Metazoa; phylum Arthropoda; class Insecta; order Diptera; family Drosophilidae; genus Drosophila; species Drosophila kambysellisi. Next base: position 11,241,172 of record JAWNLS010001251.1, read on the forward strand.
AACTGATGAATATATATATTTTGATTTTACTTAATTATATCTTATGACTCTTTTATTTCATTTGTATATTTGCAGTATTTCCCAATGTTCCTCAAGCGCCTGGCTTGTCCTGCGATGGCGAAGATCGTAAGTGTTTCCATGTGATTTTGGATTTTTACCCATTTCCAGATCAAGTTTTTTCTAATCAAAATCTTACATTTTGCTTGCAGGCAGCATTTACAGAAGAGGCGCTCGTCGCTGGCGCAAATTGTATCGCGTCAATGGACACATTTTCCAGGCCAAGCGTTTCAATCGCGTAAGTAGCAAAAAACACATGTGTATCTGCGTGCAACACATTATATCTAATAGAGACATCCATTCATTGCACACTGTCATGGGGTCAACGAAACTAGAACTAGAAAGCCAAAAGAAAAACACACGAAAGTGTTATGTTAGTTCAGTAAAGTTCAAGTGAATAAAATGGGTTAAGTTCGTTTTTTATGCTATTTAAAAAACCATTACCCGATTAGCGTAAATTCATTGAATATCATTAGACAAGCACTTAAAAGTTAAGATGTTAATTCAGTAAAGTTAGAGTAAATGAAGTTACACAAGTTGCATTTAATTTTAATTTAAAGTCAAAAATCATCACTTTAAAGCGAACGTAACTTAATCTAATTAAAGCGTTCCTTAATCCAATTAATACATTTTTACTAATAACTCAAATTATAATATATATTTTGTAAATATTTCGTTGCATTCATTCTCTTGTAAATATCTGTTAAATATAATCCTTAACCTCCTGTCATATTTTTACATTATCGCACTTATTATTAATCATGCTGTTTAAATTACAATTAATTAATTAATTTTCTTATAAATTTCTCTCCTATTTTTTTACTCTTTTTGCAGCGTGCCTTTTGTGCGTATTGCCAGGATCGAATCTGGGGCCTAGGTCGACAGGGTTTCAAGTGTATCCAGTGCAAGCTGTTGGTGCACAAAAAGTGTCATAAGCTCGTGCAGAAGCACTGCACCGATCAGCCCGAGCCGCTGGTCAAGGAACGGGCCGAGGAGTCGAATGATCCGATGCCGGTGCCATTGCCACCGCTGCCGTATGAAACTGTTGGCGGCGGTGCCGATTCGTATGAGCCGCACGAGCATGCGCTCATTGTGGTGCCGCCACCGCAAGAGGATTCACAGGAGCCGGCCACTCAGCGCCAGTATTCGCTGAATGACTTTGAGCTGATACGCGTCATTGGACGTGGCAGCTATGCCAAGGTGCTGATGGTGGAGCTGAGACGTACGCGTCGCATCTATGCGATGAAGGTGATCAAGAAGGCGCTGGTCACCGATGACGAGGACATCGACTGGGTGCAGACCGAGAAGCATGTCTTTGAGACGGCCTCGAATCATCCATTCCTCGTGGGGCTGCACTCCTGTTTCCAGACGCCATCGCGCCTCTTCTTTGTCATTGAGTTTGTGCGCGGCGGCGACTTGATGTATCACATGCAGCGACAACGTCGCCTGCCGGAGGAGCATGCCCGCTTCTATGCCGCCGAGATAAGTCTGGCATTGAATTTTCTGCACGAGAAGGGCATCATTTATCGTGATCTGAAGCTGGACAATGTGCTCCTGGATCATGAGGGTCACATCAAGCTCACCGATTACGGCATGTGCAAGGAGGGCATTCGTCCCGGCGACACCACATCAACATTTTGCGGCACACCCAACTATATTGCGCCCGAGATATTGCGTGGCGAGGATTATGGCTTCTCGGTGGACTGGTGGGCACTGGGTGTTCTACTTTACGAGATGCTTGCGGGTCGCAGCCCCTTTGACATTGCGGGTGCTTCCGAAAATCCCGATCAGGTCAGTAACTAATAATCTAATAGTCCTAAATTGAAATTTTACTGATATGCATTTTGACAATTGCAGAATACTGAAGATTATCTGTTCCAAGTGATTCTGGAGAAGACCATACGCATACCACGTTCGTTGAGCGTTAAGGCTGCCTCCGTTTTGAAAGGTTTCCTCAACAAGAATCCCGCTGATCGTTTGGGATGCCATCGCGAATCTGCCTTCATGGACATTGTCAATCATCCGTTCTTCAAGGTCATCGACTGGGAGATGGTAAGTCCGAGGCCAGCTCATCGAGACTGCATTTGTGTTTCTGTGTTCGTGATTGTGTCCATGTTGATAATAATGATGATGATATTTGTGCTCCAATCTTTGCAATACAGCAAAAGTAAGCTCTCTTCGTACTGCTAGTGAAAATAAATAATTAGTAGCTTGCGTGGGTTAAAGTTGTAGTTTGTGTTTCAAATGATAAATAAGTTAATTTTTTAAGTCTATGGTTTACTGAAAAAAGATACTCTTTTTAGATTCTTTAATTGGTTTTTGTAGTTAAGACCCTGTAATCCTGAAGCAGATCACTCATCCTATAATAGATTGTTGTAGTGTCTGTCTTTCTGTCTGTTCTCGATGGCGTGCGTAGAGCCAGTTTTAATGGACTTTATTATTTGTGAAAGGGTTCCATAATCTGTCCCGTTTTAAATAGAGAATACGATCTTTTGTAAAGTGACACAGAATCAAGGATATTTCAAACAGTCTGATGTGTTTCACATGTGAAATAAGAGTAAAGCAGTTTTCAAATATTGTTTATACATTTTATTTAAAAACAAGGTTTGCAATCAATATCAATCTTATTTATTTCCTAACTTTAATAATGCGTAACATACTAAATATAAATTTGTGTATAAAAAGATTGCACAAAAGGAGGTACAACCGCCTTATATACCAACCCTTGATCCTGGCGATCCATATATGACAACAAACTTTGACGTTCAATTTACCAGAGAACCGGCTGAATTGACGCCAGACGATCCGTAAGTTTTGGGTCAACAAATAACAAAAAAAAAAAACAAAACAAAGAAGAATATGCCTTTCAGTTATTTTGTTCTTATTGTATACCGACGCATGAGACAATCCCCAAAAAAAAACCCTTAATAAAAAAAGAAAAAGAACTTTTGCATTAGCGGTCAGACTAACAGCAGGTAATGTTTGCTATCAGTCACATTGTAAACCCCGCCCGCTGTCCCCATCTCTATAACCTAAAAAAAAAACCATCCCCTACCCCTCGCTCGCTCTCTATCTACTTATCATCATTATCATCACGTACACACACACAAATAAAAAGAAAAGAAAAACTCACACGGACATGCATTTTTAATGTGTCCTGAGCCTTATGAAATTTGCTTTTACGTTTTGCCTAGATTGGCTGGCAGTATCTTTTTAGCTATAACCATTTTATTTTTTACTATCTTTGCATATATACATATCTATAAATCTCCTGCACACAATCGACTCGACTACCCACAATTACACTCAACAATCAAAACCCACACCGAACACACAATATCCTGCTGCACACGCCAATTTCAACCTCATGCAGCTCGAACGCAAACAGGTTTCGCCTCCATTCAAGCCACGTTTAGACTCAGATCGCGATCTGGCCAATTTCCCGATCGAGTTTACCGGTGAGCCAGTGCAGCTGACACCAGATGATGAGTAAGTTTTTCTTATTTTGGTTTGTTCCTCTCCCTCTGTCTCTCTCTCTTTCTCTCCCCCTCTCTTGATTCGATTTTATTTATTTCATTGTTTGTTTTGACAAAACTAATATATTATTGTATCATCCCTAGCCATGTTATTGACAACATCGATCAGTCCGAATTCGAGGGCTTTGAGTATGTAAACCCATTGCTCATGTCATTGGAGGATTGCGTCTGACACCACGAGACGTGTGATTTGCATCCCTATAATATGCGTGTAAGTTTCGAGCGAAATTTAATTAGCAATCGATCGAATTTAAATTTTCAAAAATTTTCAATTCTGCAGCTTTATGGCGAGGACTCCAGTGATTACGATTCCGTGGCTGACGATTTAAGTCTACTGCATTTGAACAGCGCAGGTGGTGCAGCCAATACCAATAATAATATAAGCCAGCAGCAACATTATCGCCAACAGCAGCAACAGTCGCAACTAACTCAGCAGCAATATCATCCATACCAACAGCAACAACAGCAACAGCAGCAGCATCAGCAGCAGCCGCAACTGCAACAGCATCTGCAGCAGCAGCAGCAGCAGCAGCAGCATCATCATAATGGTAACAATAACAATCATAATAATCAAATGCAAGCAAATAATAATAAAAGTCTACTGCAGCACATGTTTTGCCTTCCATTGAACTAATTAAAATAACGAATTAGAAAAAGAACAGCAACAAGAGCAACAGCTAAACAGACAGCAACAGCAACTAGCAAATGCAACAAATAAACAATTTAAATACTAACATTACTTATTAAACAAATAATTATAATCTTCTATATACAACTGTCTTAAAGTAAAAACTGAGAAAATAAGAACTACTTTCATACCAAAAAAGAAAAAGTAAAAAAAAAAAAACAAAAAAAAACTGTCACAAATTGCGAGTATTACACTAAACTACAAACGATTACTTTACTACTTATGCACCTAGGCAATTAGAAAAACTCTTTGCATGCAACAGCAGCAGCAACAACAACAACAACAACAGAAGAAAATTTCAATATTTAATGCAAGACTTTTCAGCAAGCAGCACTTCAAAAGTATGCAAGGCAGCAAACAATTTTTAAGCTAATAAATCTACAACAAAATTAAACATGCATACACATCTACAAAAACAAAAAAAAAACAACAAAATATATATACATATATAATTTTTAAATATTTAAAAGCAAGACATTTAATTTTACTACAAAAGATAGAAACACTAAAAAAAAAACATAAACAAAAACGAGAAAATCAATCTAATATTTTTAAGCGCGTAAATAATATGTAAAATGTATGTGTGTTAGTGTTAGTGAGCAGAATGGTTTTTAAAAGCAACAAACTGATAAATGTGTGTGTAAGCAGAAAATGCATTAAAGTATAGACATAATTGAACTGGCAAAATTATCAAAAAAAAAAAAAACAAAAAAAACAAAACGAAAAAACTAAACAAAATCATTATCAAAATTTGATGATACGAACAAAAGTTGAATCGCTATAAAACATATATATATTTATATAAGCAATCAGTAATTTATTGTATTTTCTGTATTATTGAAATTTACACACAAAATCGTAAAAGCATCCGTCTACTGGCAATATCACTTTTTTGTTAAAGTATTAGAAAAACTTTGGGTTTTCAACAATAACAAACACATTCCACTTTGTACTTATTAAACGAAATTGTTGTTAAATTATTGTAAAATACGTATAAGTATGAGATTCCCAGAAAGCAATAAAAAAAAAGAAAAACTATTATTATTATTATAATCACTGTCCCGTTTTTATTGCTAGTTGTAAACGAAATCAAAATTGAATTATTTTCCAAACACACGCATTTTGTGTGTTCCCTAGAAAATTGTTCCAATTCTTTGCACTGTGTGAGTTTTTAAAAAAAAAATACATATACAAATATTTAAATAAAATTGTAAATTATGGTTTTATAACCCTTAAAACAAGTAGAGATATTTAAACAAATCAAATGAAACAGAATTAAATTAGTATTAAAACAAAATATCATTGTGTTGCTTTAACTTAAATGAGAATTTACCCAAATTGTGTTTTAAATTAAATACAAATTTTTTAAATCAATCGTATATGATAAACAAAACAAGAAAATGGTTAATTGTTAATGTATTCAAAGTTACAACACAACATTAAGCAATTTAAAATTATTAAACACTCAAAAAGGAAAACAAAAAATAAACACACAAATACCAACAAAAAATGTTTTGATTAAACAAAAATAATAGCAAACAATCAATTAAAGCGTAACATAGTACATCATTTATATACTTACATAACTAAGTACATACCTATTAAAATCAAGATGACGAACACACTGAATAAATTTAGAATGCACATTTTTATTGTAAAAAAAAAAATCAACTTCGCGTCAGCAATAAAATAATGAAAAATCTGTTTTTATGTTAAGCGAATATTTTAAAAAAGTTCTTCAATTAAACAAAAATTTTTAGGCAGAAACATAATTAATACGTATATATATTTATAAAAAATTTTCTACTTTTTAGGCAGCTATATTTATAATAATATTTTGTGTGAAAATTAAGATTAATTTTCTTGTGTTTACTTTACGAATAATTGTTGTATGTGTTTTGTCCAATCGCTGTTTTTGATCAAATTGATTTGTAATTTGTATTTTGTATTTGTATATTTTTTTCTTTACACACTAAACGCACTTTGAGTACTTTAAATGCTAGCAAAATGTCAAACGAAATTGAGAACGTAAACAATTTGCGATACAATTATGCATCTAAACAAACGAATAAACTATTGTGTAAGTAATAAATTCAATAGTTTACTTATTTTCTTGGAAATTGGGTGCAAGCGTCGAATTTTAAATCTGATGTAGTTTTAGAAAAATACTCCACTTTTCATCCCTTATGCGTGTTTAAACAAGGATTTATGTTTAGGAATTCTCTTCCGAATGGGCCAATAAACTAAATTGGATTTTACTCCGCTTTTTATTAAGAATCTAAAACTAACGAGAATGTAACAAATGCAAGGTGGATGATCCCCTTTGTGAGTTAAGTACGTTTCAGTTGGTCTGCAGTATGGAGACGGGTTCCTGCATGATTTGCTGTATCTTTGCTTCCGGCACCGGCGTCCCATTAACGAGCAGGGTGTGAACAATGCCATCGTGCTTGTTGCCGCTGGAGCGTGCCTGTAATACAAATTGAGTGTCCTGCAGCACGAAACTAGTATCGGTGCCGCCGTGCACGAAAACTGCCTACAAAATGAAAATAGCATGATTGATTGGCAGCCTTGGTCTGGCATTACGGCCCACATCCGCTCCAGCTTACCGTCTCCTCGCGCAGTTCATCGTTCACAAACAAACTGAGCGTGTCCAGCTTGAGCATAATGCGGTATTCCTGTGACGCATCCATCGCTGCCTCCGCCTGCCCCGTGCCACTGGTGCACAGCCAAAGCCTATATTGTCGCGTCAATTCCTCCGTGTACTGAGCATGCGGCTTGCCATCAATATAGAGCGAGTACTCGTACTTGAAACCGGGTGCGGGATCAACGCGTATAATACAGCGCGACTGGTCGATCTCAAAGGTGTCCTCGCCGACTAACTTAAACATCCAATCACGACGCAGCACCTCCTGCAAGAACGAAAAGTGCCACAAATTTCTAAGTATGCAAAAATACAAAAATAAATCTTGAAATTATCTTTACGCAAACAGTTCACTCTTGTTCCAAAAATTGTATATAAATTGTTGATCAACCCCAATTAAAAAGTCAGTATAGTTAGGTACATCGATCAGTTTCTTATTAAAGCTTAGAGATTAGTTTGCAAAATTAGTTCTTGGATTGCGAAACTTTCACAATTTGTTCGTCTTATTAAAATGTTAGTATAATTAGTTTTTAGTGAATAACCGTTGGATAATAGTCAAGATATATTTGGAATTTGTATTATTAATTTATTCCATTTGATTTTATGTAGACTAATAACAGATTTACAAAATAGTTACCAAATAAATAAAGCAAAAAGATATAACAATAAATGTGAATAGCTAAAGTCAAATTTAAAATAATAAGAAATAAATTAAATTAAGAATTTCAAATTAAAATCAAAAATTAAAAGATATAAAAAATTAAATTTTAAGGTAAGAATTAAATAAAGATAAAGAATAAATCTTGGGGTACTAAAACTGAAAAAGGGCCAAGATTTATTACAAAGCTTAAGGAACCCCATAATAATCTTATTCAGATCCAAAATCCTATAAGGAAAGTATATATAAATCTATATAAAAAAGAGAAACTTGAGTTTGTGTTGCAAGTATAGAGTATTTCCACGTGGAGTACAGTGTCGAGCATTGGTCTAGACTCAACGACGCGTAATATGTTAATTGTGTACGTATTTGTATTTGGTGGCAGTGCTACTAATTGCGTGGTTTATGGGGGCATGCCACGTAAAGTGCATTCACCACTTACCCGACCATTGACCCAAATCATGCGGCGTCCACTTGTGGTGCCATGCTCCAGTTCGATGCGGTACATCTGGAGTCGGAGTCAAAAAGTTAATTAAATGTTAATCAATGTTGTTGACAGAGATGGAATGAGTTGAGTTTAGATTGGGTTTTAATTTGATATTGATATAAATCTGATATTGATTTGATTTGATTTGTGTGTACCTTGCCATTGATGGGGGCACACCATTGGGCAACGATGTTGTCCTTATTGTAGCGCTGTGCCTCGGGCACATGATCCTGACTCATGATGGGCACCGTCGACAGGTTCTCCATACGCAGCGATGGCGACAGAAACGACATATTCAACGTTGGACACACTAAAAATCGATTTCATATTAATAATACTTAAAAAATTGCATACGAAATGCACGAAATGCATGCAAAGTTGATTACACAATGCGAACAACGTTAAAGTTAACATTACGAAATTAAAAAATTACAAAATTACAATTAAGTTGTAGTAATTTATTTAATTTGCTTATTAACACCTTAAGGTTCGCTGCCCAATTAGCTGGGCTATGTTCTCTAGCCCTTAAAGCGGAAATGCGTCGGAAAATGCGACCCGTTAGCATTCAGCGTCAATGGCACACTAAACAACACACAATAATGGCTGAGAAAGAACTGAACACAAATTTATATAGCAGTAGTAGTAGTAGTTATTGTTGTTGTTGTTTTTGTTGTTGTTTTTGTTGTTGTAGTTGGTTGACGGGTTTGTTGGCTGGCTGCTCGCTGCCTGCTGCCTGCTGCCTCTGGCCCTGGTCGGCTTCTGCTACCACTACTGTTACTGCCACTGCCACTGCTGCTGCCACTGCTGCTGCTGCTGCTTCTGGTCGAGTTGCGTTCGTCTATGGGTCCTTTCTGTTGTGGCTAGAAAAAAGTGCAGAGCCAAAGCCAGAGCCAAAGAGCCAAAGCTAAAGCCAAAGGCAACGGCAAAGAGTAGCGCTGAGCACCGCATGGCGCCAAAACAGAGTCGATTTGTTTCACTTCAAGTGTGCGTACACTCAGAAAAAAACAAGAGGACATAGTGATTAGAATTTATCTCTATCTATAAACTAACTCTAACGTTTCTAGTAAAAAAAACTGTTTTTTTTTTAATATCTATGCAAAAAACAATTCTTATTTAATTTTTTTTTTTAATATTTTAAATAACTTTAAAAAATGCTTAGAAGAGGAAGATATTTTTGAAGAGTTTAAATAAATATGTAAAGCGTAAAATAAAGCGTAAATAAAAATGTAAATATTTCATAAATTTATAAATTAATAAAGAAAAATATGAAATCTTTGGTTTCGAGCACATACATATTTTTTGCAAGTGTGTGTCTGTGTGTGTTTGTGTGTGGCGTTAAGCCCCACTTCTAAGCACTTTTGTGGGTGTATGCGTTAGACTCTGTGTGTGTGTGTGTGTGTTGTGTTTGTTGTGTGTTAACATTTGCACACATGTCGCCGACGCCGTCGACGACGTTAAGCATAAAAATAAACTTTACTTATTCAGGCAGCTCCGAGCGCCGCCAAGTATGCAATTGTTATGGCCATAGCTGGATTGTGGTAACATTAGCTATATCATGCGGTTGGTAACACTGAAGATGTGCTGTCGTGTCTCATAACATTCACTATCTCCAATGAAATACTTAAATCAGCGCATGACGAAAAACATTTTCAATCATCAATCAATTGTTGAAATGATAGAAAGAAAATTAATTTATAAGATTAAGTGATTTCTTTTATTCCGTTATAAATGGGAATTTCGTGCAAACTATTGCTATTGATTACTATTGAGAACGCGATGCTCGCCTCGAGAAATGTAGATAAATTAGGGTATCTGAAAGCTGTGCCCCAAGCGGCACCACTCAATTGGTGTCCCACTAACGCATTGCAATTGAAACGCTGGCTGCCTTGAGCCTTGCCTCAAATTGAGCGTAAGACAACACTTTTTGGTTGCTTATATCAATTGGCTGCGCTCTCTGTCTCCCCTCCCTCCCCTCCCTTTACAAACAGAAGGAAACTTTCTACATACAAATGTGACAATTTTATTGCCCGCGGGAGAGGGGTGGCATAAATTTGCTGGGTGGCAAACTCCTTACGTCTGTCTGCCTGCTGCGTGCCACAGCATATCGGGTTTTCGGGGGCGTCGCAAATTTGTCGCGTTTTGTTTTGCTGTCATGTTTATGGCGTAATATTTTGCGGCCATAAATATACGCCAAAAATGCTAATGACCGCTCACAGGCAAGAGGATGGTGGAGAGGCAGGGGCGTGTGGCCAAACAATGGGAGCGATAGATAGATCTATGGATATATAGATAGATAGTGTGACAGCTTGCGTTAGTTTTGTATTTCAATTTGGCGAAGAGAAAAAACAAGTATTGATAAATGTATTCGGCACACAGAGGAGCTGCAGTCACATCATATGTCAAATTGGGGCCTTGACGATTATTCTTAGCACGTCGATTGTGTCTCTGTGTATGTGAGTGTGTGTGTGTGTGTGTGTGTGTGGGAGATGGATATGGATATACGAAAAAAAAACAAGTGAAAATAACAAAAAGAAATAAAGAAGCAGGCATTTTCCACACGCGAAGGTCAATGAAAAAGTAACATTTCAAATCGCTTACAGCCGCTGTATGTACTTTTGCTGTATTTATTGTTGGTATTTTTGTTACCGCTAACGCAACACAACAAGAACAACAATAACAACAACAGCAGCAACTAAAAGAGTCCATGGAGATAACGAGAAACGAAACATGACAAGGACAAGGGCCCCCAACTGGCAACTGACAACTGTCAGTGATTGTGTGTGTGTGTGTGTGTGAGTTTTGAATGTGTGTCTTAGCTTTAACATTAATGTATGTATGTTAAACAATTTAAAGCTTTGGTTTTTCATGCTCTTTTCACTTGCAGAAGCAGAATCTGAAAAATTTAGGTAAAACCAAACACTGTAAGTGCTGTAATAACTGGCCTTTGGTCGTATTGTAATTAAAACCGATTGATGTTCAGAATATAAATATAATATATTTATTTATTTGCGCGCGCAATTTTCTTCTACTTAGCATAAAGTTCAATCAGATCAACTGGCTCTCTTCACTTGCTGGCGCTCTCTTAGCACTCTCTTCGGTTTGTGCTCTCCACACAAATGCGTTTACACATAATTTGAAATGCTGAAAAGCTTCGAGGCACGCAAACAAAACAACACAACAAATACAACTTTAAGCTTTCGTTGTGAAATTTCGATCGGTGCTGTGTACTGAAAGACAGCTTTGGGCCAAGCACAGTCAGTCAGCTGTCTTGAATGAGTAAACACAGTAAGCAAAATATGGAAGAAGTTAATTTGGAGAACAAAAAAGACACAAGTAAATAAATAAGTTGAGATAAGTTTAACAAACAAATATTAAAGTTTTTGATTTTCCAGCAGTGAACACAATTACAGCCGCAGTAAATGTTCTGGCCATTGGAGATAAAGAGGAGAACTCAGAAAGCAACAATCCTGCAGCAGAGTCAAACCGAAAACGTTTTCAGCAGCGTTGTGAGAAGCATTTGAGTATACTTTTAAATGGAGGTCGTACACTCAGTTGCAATTGTGGGAAGTGGAGTTCTTATGAATACTTTTCAGTAGCAAGCATCAAGGAAGAAAATAAACCCAGACGTTATCGCTTTCGCTGCAGTAGCAAAAGAGATTTTCGGACTGGTGAAATTTATAATGCGCCCACTTTTAAGGCCCAGTATGTGATGGAGGAAGTTAGAAAACTACTGAAAGATGAAAATTGGATATCAACGTATGTCATTGAAACGCCTCTAAAAACCAAAACTGAATTTAATGCATGGTATGGTTATGATCAATACATTCAAAGTGTAGTTTCGAAAGCCTTGGGTGCAACATATCAAAGGATATTTCATTTTGTGCTTTATTTACACAAAGACTATATGAAAAATAATTAGCAATTTCAAATGCAAATGTCCGTAGCCATAATTAATTATTAAAGTTAAACAATTATACATTCGCCTACTATTTATTAAATACTTATTTTACCAAAAGAAACAATTAATTTGTATCAGTCTTTTTATTCATTCTGACATTAAAAATTAAGTCTTTTGCATTTTGTTGGAACAGCTGATTGATTGAATTAAGAGTAAATCGCAGAGAGCTTTACGATGAGCTCGCCAAGAGAAAATAATCAAAAACTAAACTAATACACGCATACAAATAAGCTTACTAGACAGTGTTGGTTAAATAAAGCAAAACTCTTATAACATAAAGCTTTTTTCGAACTTGCGTTGTTAAATTTTGTTCTCTTTTAGAAACTTTTGCCAATTACAAAGCTGGCATTCAGTCAGTCAGCAGTTCCACAGAAGAGAACAAATTGCAAAAAAAAAAAAAAAAAATGGCACAAGTTGAAACAGAGAAAGATGCAGATATATGTAATTAAATTTAAAAACACTTTTGTGTATGATTTTAATCAGGCGTCTTTTCAGTATACAAAACAGAAGTCTTGGCTATCGGCGATGGCAGAGAATGGCCAACGACCAGAGAGAAGTCCAGCAACATCTCTTATATATATTTTTATGAGCATTTGCGTCTTATATTTGGGAGAATTCAAGAGCCCATCGAGTTTTCCAAAGATTGGAAATTAATGGATCACTTTGCAGTGTCGGTCATCAAACAAGATAATCACCATAGACGCTATCAATTTTATTGTTCCCAAGGCTTCAAGTGTCCGGAACGTGCTTTAATTAGTAGTTTCACATTTAATGCGCAGCTTGTGATGGATCAAGTTCGAAAACGACTTAAGCGCGAAAAATTGATATCAGAGTATGTCATTGAGACACCACTCAAATCAAACACTAAGCTATTTTGCCAATCTGATCAATACATTCAGCAAATAGTTTCCGAATCCTTTGATGCAGAGAAAATTAGATTATTTAATTTTGTGATTTTTTTACATAGGGAACACATAAAAAAATCGTAATAATTTGTAGCTCATAAATTGTTTATTAAATATTCTGTAATAGAGTTTTTTATTTTTAAACCATAGCTTACAAATCTTTATACTTATTTAGCTGACAATTTACAATTGTGTTTGCTATAAGAGTAGTATATGTGTTATTATATATTATGTTTTAGAACCGGTTTATTTGGGATTCACAAAGTATATGTATATTTGGGAGAGACTCTGTAAACAACAACAAAGTAGCAATTAACTCAACCAGAAGCTTTTATTAAGCTTTGAACATATTTCTTGTGTAATTCGTATGGCGGCATGCACAGTCTATAAAAATGGGAGAGAGCTTTTGGACAGTCACGAAGTTTGCTTCAAACAAGTAATAAGTCAGCTGCGCGTCATATATTTAAAATAAGATAATCAAAAACAAAATATTATGGAACTAGATAAAACGGGAGACGATATAAGTAAGTTAAAATTGTTGTCTATCGTGTCTTCATTTAAATATCCTAATTGTAAACTTAATCTTATTTCAGCGCTGGCCACAGTGACGTCACCAGCGAAAGTATTGGTTATCGGAGATAGGCGCAGAAGTGACCAGTCCGAGAAAACAACTGAAGACAACAATAAGACGACTTTTAAGGATGAGTGCACGAATCATTTTGCTCGACTTTTGACGGGAACTCGAGTTCCCACAGTAAATGATTTGGATGATTTGGAAACGTCGGATATGTGCACAATGGAGATTGTTGAGGATGATAAGAAAAACAAAAGTTGTCATTTTTATTGTCGAAGCGGTATCAAAGTTTTGAATGATTATAGCCAATATGGCGTGACGGTTAATGCAGAGTCCATAATGCATGAAATCAGAAAAAAATTGAAAGGAGAAAATTGGAAATCGAAATATGTGATGGAACTGCCACTCAAAGCAAAAATTGATCCTAAGATATATAGACACGGTGAATATAACACCTATTTCTATATTAGAGATATATTGAATAACTCAGTTTTTGATCAACAAAAGAGAATGTTTCAGTTCCTGTATTATTTTCACAAAGAATATGTAAAAGATAAGTCACAAAAATGTACATAAAATCCATTTAAATTGTTTTATAAATATATGTAGTCGAATGTAACCGATAGCGAAATACGCATTTTCAAAAGGAAGGGCGTTTTAATCATAGTTTAGCCTCTAGATCAATCGTACATTTAAAGTTGAAAACGTGATTTTGGGTCGGAACATAAGTCAAAATTATAGTCCGAAAATTGGCAGATTCCAGATTTATGAAGGGTGTTACTAGCAATATACCTATCAAATTGTATTATCGATTTCGCCAATAGGTGAATCGGTTTAGGTGTGGGCGTGTGTACACAAATTTGTTATCGGTTCTTAAAGGCAACTACCAGTAATATTCATACCAAATTTGACGGTATACCTGCGGTATCATAGTATAAATATTGATTAAAATTAAGCTCAACCATTTGTGGAGCTTTTATCGAAATGTTTTGATGAAATTGTTTGTATTTTGCTATTCATAGTGCTTAAAAGCAAAGCAGAGAGAGAGCTTTTATAGAGTCGCGAAGTTTGCTTCAAACAAGTAATAATTCTATTGCGCCACTATTCATAATTGATAAACAAATGGAAAAAGTTAATGCAGAAAAAGATACAAGTAAGCTAAAATTGCTATCATGTCTTTTTTCAAATATCCTTAGTGTAAATGAATCTTATTTTCAGCGCTGGCCACTGTGTCGACACAGACGAAAGTATTGGCTATCGGAGATAGGGGCGGAATTGACCAGTCTAAGAAGAAAACTGAAAATAACAATGAGACGAATTTTAAGGATGAGTGTACGAATCATTTTGCTCGACTTTTGAAGGGAGTTCAACTTCACGTAGGCAAAATAAATGATTGGGGTACGTCGGACAGGTTTACGATGAAGATTATTGAGGATGATAACAAAACCAAAAGCTGTCATTTTTATTGTCAAACCGATGTACAATTTACAAATAATGGTTATGGCTATTACAGTCTGCTAGTTAATGCAGAGGCCATAATGCATGAAGTGAGAAAACGGTTGAAAGAAGAAAATTGGAAATCGAAATATGTGATGGAATTGCCGCTCAAATCAAAACCAAATCCGAAAAAATATGGATTCGGAGAAACGTATGATACAGATCACTATATTCATGATGTAATTGGAAGCGTTTTTCTTGATGAAGAAAATCAACTTTTTCAGTTCCTGTATTATTTTCACAAAGAATATGTTAAAGAAAAGATGCAAAAGTGTCCATAAAACCTATCTGGAAATTACTTTGAATAATAAAACATACAAAATTAAATTGTTATCAATAAATTACGTAAAGAAACTACTCAAACTCAAATATAATTAATTAATTAATTATTCCTGATCTTCTGTAGAAATGATTTAATTTGTGTGATATATGTGTACTATATAAATATGAGGTAAATTTTGTGTTTAATCCATGAGAAGAAACAAACTAAAAATACTGATGAAAAAAGCTTAAGCATTCGTGGAGCTTTTAACGAAATGTTGTGACGAAATTAATTGTATTTTGATATTTGTAGTGCTTGACAGCAAAGCTTAGAGACAGTCGCGGAGTGTGCTTCAAACAAGTAATAAGTCAGCTGCGCTTCATATTCAAAATAAATAAAAAATACGAAACAATTATGGAAGAAGTTAATACAGAAAAAGATACAAGTAAGATACAATTTATTTCAATTATGTCTCTAAGTATCCTAATTGTTGTCTAATCGCACTTGCAGCACTGTCCGCAGTTACATCGAAAGCAATGATTTTGGCAATTGGAGATAGTGGGAGCTGTGACATGTCCAAAACCATTGCGGTAAAGCATAAGAAGAAAGAAAAAGAAAAAAAGGATGATAAGAACACTTTTAAGACTGACTGCATTAATCATTTTGGTCGACTTTTAATGTGTGCACCGACTTCTAGAGAAGCGCAAGGTGATTGGCCCTTGGAGGTCTTGGAAGCTAAGTTTATTAGGGAAAATAACCAATTGAAACGCTGTCATTTTTATTGTCATCGCGCTGGCACATACGATAGAAATCATGATACTTATAATAATGACATATATCAAGTCAGCGTGTACAATGCAGAGTTCGTAATGCATGAATTGAGAAAACGATTGAAGAGAGAAAATTGGAGATCTAAATATGTGATGGAACTGCCACTAAAAACAAAACTTGATCCTACTACATATGGGACCGGTGAAAATGCCATTTGGATTGTATGTGGTTCCGCTATTCATGATACTCAAAAGAATGTGTCTCATTATCTGCATTTTTTACATAACGAATATCTTAAAGAAAAGACTCAAAAATAAATTGCCTGTGAATAATTTTAAAACTATTTTAAATACTTTAATAAATAAGTTTACTCCTACACTATGCATTAACGTTGAAATGACGCAACTAAAATTATTGATGACAATAACATAAAGCTTCATCGAGCTTTTATCGAAACGTTTGCTTGCGAAATTTGTATTTCGTTATGAGAAGTGTATAAAGACAAGGCAGGGAGAGAGCTTTTGACAGTCACGGAGTACGCTTCAAACGAGATTGTTGTGCAGTGGATGTGATCTTTAGATTTTGTGTTAAACAAAATATTTGAGCAAGCAATAAACAACTATGGAAAACGAAACAGCCAAGATTGACACAAGTAAGCTACAATTCAAGATTTCTCAAGTTGTAAACAGAATTTGAAGTAAAGTCTTTCTTTTTTCCATCAGTAACGTCGAATATAAAAGTATTGGCTATTGGAGATAAGAGATATAGGCAAAAGAAAAAGAAGCCATTCAAAATCGATCAGAACACGAAATTCAAGGACGATTGCTTGAAGCGCATTGGACTACTTCTAATGGGAAGTCAGGATCCCATTAGGTGTGTCGACGATTCAATCACTACGGATTGGATTGGAATGGAGACGATAAAAAAACATAATCAGCCTAATTGTTTTAAATTGTACTATATAAGCAGTAAAACTCATCCGAATACTAACTTATGGTTTTTCCCCACATTTAATGGCCCGGCGATAATACATGCAGTGAGAACGAAACTGAAATACGAAAACTGGATATCAAAAAATGTGATAGAATTGCCACTCAAAGCACATGTGAGCCGTAAATACGATAATTCTGAGGAATATTATATTCACAGACAAATTCATGATGCACACATTGATCAATATAATAGGTTGTCTCAGTTCGTGCATTATTTAAACTTTGAATATACCAAAAAGTAGGCTTAAGTTTAGCTCATACTATATTTATTTATGTTAAGATTAGTTCAAAGTGGACCAGTTCTATTGCTCGTGCTCGTCTCATAGTTGAAGAGAGATAATTTGAAATCAAGATATGTGTTGGAACTGCCACTCAAAACAAAGCTTGTTGCATGTAAATCTGCTATTTATGATACTCAAAGTAATGTGTTTAATTCCCTGATTTTTTTTCACATTAAATATGTTAAGGAAAAGACGCAAAGATAAATTGCTTATGAACAATATTAAAAATGTTTTAACTAATTGCTTAAGCTGCAGGCGCATAAGAGGCGCATATGGGAGTCTACACCTACACTTATGTACTAACGTTGAAAGAACCCAACAAAAGTATTGATGACAATAAAATAAAGCTTTCATGAAGCTTTTGCCGCAGCGTCATTTTGTGAAATTAGTTGCATTTCGTTAAGAGTAAGCAGAGAGAGAGCTTTTGACAGTCACGGAGTACGCTTCGAACGAAATTATTGTGCAGTGAATGTGATCTTTAGATTTTGGGAGCAAGCAATAACCAACTATGACAAAGGAAAAAGTTAATATAAACACAAGTAAGCTACAATTTAAGATTTCTGAAGTCGTATACAGAATTAGTCTTTCTTTTTTCCATCAGTATTATCGAAGATAAAAGTATTTGTTATTGGAGATAGGAGAAGAAAAAAACCATTAAAAATCGATGACAAAACGAAATTCAAGGAGGATTGCGTGAAGCACGTTGGACTACTTCTAATGGGAAGTCAGGCTCCGATTAGGTGTGTCGAAGAGTCAATCACATCGGATTGGTTTGGTATGGAGACGATTAGGAAACGTAATCACCCTATTCGTTTCAAATTTTACTGTATACGCAGTAAAAATCATCCGAATACTAACTTATGGTTATTTCGCACACATAATGCCCAGGCGATAATGCATGAAATGCGAAAGCAACTGAAAGACGAAAACTGGATATCAAAATATGTGTTAGAAACGCCACTCAAAGCAGATGTGGACCCTCAAAACTATAGTTCTGAGGAAGCCTATATTCGGAGAAAAGTTTATGCCGCATACACTGTTGAATATATAAGGTTGTATCAGTTTATGCTTTATTTACACTCTGAACACACTAAAAAGTCGGCTAAAGTTTAATTCATACTCCATATGTACCACTATATCTAAAAGCCTCTTGCTGAGCTCTTTATATCATCCAAGAACGTAGTGTGTCAGTTCTGTTAGCGTTACTCATGCTTTGGACGATGGGATTGCGTGTTTTCTGGTTACAATTCCGTAGATCTTTGGGTACCGACAAGAACAACAGAAAATCCATTCCAAGTTTTATCGAAGAACTTTAATTAAATGCGATGGTTCCCATTGTTTTTTTGTTTGTATGACCGAAAGATTAAATCGTTGCAATTCGAAATGACAATGGAAAAGTTCGAGTGAAAAATTGTGTGTTTATTTAATTCGTTCATTTTTGTTTACTATTTTTGTTTTGTTTCTGGGTGATTTTTGTAGCGCTCTTAAACCAAATTGAATTTACGAAAAATGTGCGCCCTTATGCTAGCTGTACTTGTGTGTATTTAAGTATGGATGTATGTATGTATTTTCAATAAAGATATAGAAATGTTTAACTTTTAGCATAATTCTCATAATTGTTAATCAGCTAAATAATAATACTGTTCACAACACGCCAATGGTATAAGAGTTTAACAATTTTCCATAGAAAAATGATGATTCGATATAGACAATAAATATAGAATACATATTATTATATTTTTTATATATAGAATTTATATTGCTGCACCATAACAACTAACATAAACAGCTAATATCTTTGTTCAACTTTCATCTATGCACATAATCAATTTAAATTTGGAACAAATGTGAACAACGCTGGGCGTAAAATAGGCGCTAATTGTAAATATATATATATATACATATATATATATATATTTTGTTGTATGTATAAGTACACATATATACAGTTGTATATGTATATATGTGATTATATATTTTGTAAATGCCGTCCATATGGTACTCGTAATTGTATGTACGTATTATAAACGCTAATTGCACTATTTATTATATTTTCTGTATGTTTGCTTTGAATTACACTGGCTGCCAATTTTGAAATGAATATGAAACCAATAGTAAAGTCTTATAATAATAGCTACACGAATTTTATACAAATAAATATGTTTAATGTTAAGAATTAGAGCCAAGAATAATATTACTTTCGACAATAAACATTGCTTCATTTTGAATACCAATCGAATATTTAACAGCAATCTGTTTATTGCTTAATAAATACCTAAGAAACATAATTTAATACAGTCATTAAGTTGTCAACTTCAAGTAACAAGTTTTAGCATAGTGTTAAGTGGAGGACAATTGTTTAAATGGAGTTTCTTGAGATAACTATAACTTAATTAAAATTTCGAAATACTTTAAATACTTGTTTGCGTTTAATGAAGATATGTGTTCAACCAAAGTCAACAACAGAATTCAATGTAAGGGACTCATAAATTGCACTTCACTACTTACGATGTACATAAATTTAGGTAAATGGCAGCTTAAACTGATTCTATCTAGGGGAAATGCATCAACTGGAAGCTTGACTGTAACAAACACGAGCATAAGGCGCCAGTGTAAAGGACGTTTATGGCTTGGAAATGCAGTTTTGCTAATATTATAATGATGTATAGGCTATTTTTAATATTAGCGTATTTCAAAATTGCTTTAGAAAAATGTTATGCAAAGAAGTCTTCGGTCTCGGTTCGGAGTGGATTGGAGTAGTTTGGGTAAATTGGATTGGGAGAAGTGGGATTGGGGTATGGAATTTGGGGCCATCATTTACGTGACAGCATTATATTTATAACAGTGCCGCAGTTAAGCAGCACACGTTTGGCATCGCTCAGGTTGGCATTGGTCAGGTCATATCCATCGATTTCCAGCAACTTATCATTAAGGCTCAGCAGACGCGCCGCATTCGAATTTGGGCTAATCGCACTCACAAAAATACCCGACTGAAATCAAAAATTGACGGGTAAGTAAATTATATATATATATGCGTGTATCATCTATAATCTCACCTGATTGAGCAGCTCGGCTATGTCAAAGCCAATGCTGTGCTCCCATTTCAGCGTCACCTGCTTTACAGTGGGGTTCTTGTGCACACCAAAGATCCACGTCGATTTCTTGCCACCCTTATAAGTGTTGTTGGTGGCCGTGGAATTTATTGAGTGCTGCGATAATGTGTCATCCATATCCTGCAACGGCTGTTGTTCCTCTTCGTTCTCAGCCTCTAGCTGTTCCTGCTCCTGCTCTCGGTCCAGCTCCAGTTGCAATTCCAGCTGCTGCTCCAACTGTTCAAGCTGCTCCATGCTAATATTGTTTTGGTAGTCCAGCTGCTCCGATTGTGCATTAATTGCAGTTGTCTTAAAATTGCTATTTAGCGCATCCTGGTAGCTGTTGCTCTGCTCGTATTGCTGCTGCTGTTGTTGTTGCTGTTGCTGCTGGAGTTGCTTGCGCTGTCGCATGGACTCGTAGAGGGTTAGATCCTCGGGCGTCTTCTTGGTATAGACACGTGCTATGTGATACGGCGGCGGTTCCATGCGTGGCGGTGGCGCCACCGCCTGGTGTTGTTGTTGCTGCTGCTGCTGCAACGGCTGCAGCTCATAATGCTGTTCGCTGCCATTGGACAAGTGTGGCACTGCGCTGGCATCCACATAGAGCGGCTGATAGTGTGTCGTCTCATAGTTGGCCAACGGTAAACCATAATATTCCTGCGTGGCCTTCTGCTGCTGATAGACCCCATAGATGTGCGCCGGCTCTGGGGCAACACCATATATTGCACTTGCTGCGGCATGGTCCACAGCATCCTGATTGCTATCACAGTGTGTCATGGCCACCTGACCATTCGGCACAACGACACGCGCCTCGCGCACCTCACTGGACGGTGTTGTGGACACCATTGCCACTGGTGAGGCATCTGTAGCCGCTGATGCTGCTGCTGCTGCTGCATTTGCTGCCTGCGCCTGACGCATATATTTGGCCATTTGACGCAGCTCCTTGGGATACGGCGTGGGGGAGCGCATTAAACGCACCGAGCTTCCAGCCGGTAACTGCTGCTGCTCTGGATTGCCGGGCGCCGTCACATTCGTCACATAACTGGCGGATGGATAGCTGGGCGCCGGTTGCGGTGCACTACTCGCATTCTTTGCACTCAAAATGGTCGCCTCTTCGGCAAAGCAAATGCGACGCGATGGACTCGATGGTGGCTGCTGGGCCGGCTGCTGTTGATTATGATTGGCATAGACAAACTCGTATTGCTCCTGGACCTGCTGTTGCTGCTGTGCCTGCATCTTAAAGGTCACCTGCGGCAGCATAAAGCACGTCAGCTGCGTCTTGCTGCTGGCATCCAAATACTGCAGCGGCACCAGCGGTTGCGATTGATTGTCGCTCAGCCAGAGCGATGTGAGATTCACCAGACTCAGCATGGAAACGGGCAATGCATTAATGTAGTTATTCACCACGTTCAACACTTTAAGTTTGCCCAGATGTCCAATGTTTTGGGGCAGTGCCGAAAGCTGATTGTTGGCCACGCTAAGAACACTCAGTTGGCTGCAGCTGCACAGTTCGTCAGGAAGCTGGCGCAATTGATTGTCGTCCGCGAAGAGAAAGCGCAATTTGACCAGCGAGCCAATTGTGCTCGGCAATCGCATCAGCTTGTTGTGGCTAAGTACTAGCTCCTCCAGCTGCTCCAGATAGCTTATGCTGTCGGGCAGCTCACTGAGCCCATTTGACTCACACTTGAAGGTTACCAGCGACTTAAGCATGCCGAAACTAAAGGGAAACGCCTCCAGATTGTTGGAGCACACAGAGAGCACCTCAACATTGCGCCAGTTGCTCAGCTCGTTGGGCAGCGCATCCAGCAGATTGCCATTGGCTTCAAAGTGCTGCAATTCGCGCAATTTGCCAATGTTCGGGGCAACACGGCGAATTTGATTAAAATCAATCCACAGTTCCCGCAGCGATTTCAGTTCACCAATGACCTCTGGCTGCGAGGGGAGAACAAGCTATAAATCATTGAAATATTTATAGTGATAAATGCTTACCAACTCTGTGAACTCATTGCCGCCAATGTCCAGACGCTGTAGGCTAACCAAACGCACCATCGACTTGGGCAGCGTGATAAGATTGTTGAGTCGCACTTCCAAAATTCGCAAATTGACCAAACGACCAAAGTTGGCTGGCAAAAACTCGAGATACGTTTCATTTAAAAGCAGCTCCTGTAGCGATATCAGCGACGTTATTGCATCCGGCAAACGCTGCAGACTGTTGCAGCTGAGATCCAAATGGGTTAAATGCTTGCACGCCTTTATCTCCTCCGGCACATTGACAATAACTGCAATGTAAAAAGTTAATTTCTTTTAATTTTAGCTGTAGTTTTACTAGTTTAGAGTGTGACTGACGATTGCGGTTCAGATCCAAGTGCTGCAATTGCCGCAGCGAGCCAATGGCTTGCGGTATGCTCTCCAGATTGTTGCTGTTCACTTGCAGCACACGTAATCCTTGACAATAGAATAGCTGCGGTGGCAATGTTTGCAACTGAAACAACCAAGGATATATTAAGTTAATATATATTTTTTATAGAAATACTGTGGTCGCTTGGTAATTAGAACTGCCTGACATTACAATACCAATATTTCTTGAATCCGAAATGGCATTTTCAACATATTTTGTTTTAGTAATTTTAAATATATAATTTATATTATAAAACATATTTTCAAACATATAATTCAAATTAATTGCCAATTGGAATCAATTATTGTTCCAATTGTCGAGCGACCACTCAGAATAATTTAGATTGTTAATTGACAACTCACCCGCGCATTGCTCAGATGCAGTTCCTCGAGTGTCCTTTCGTGCTGCCAGACCTCGGGAAAGGCATCCTGGAGCGGTGTATTGCTGTAGTCCAGCTTGTCGATGACCTCTTCACGTTTGAATTTGAAGCAAGGGAAGCATTTTGACAGCAGCGGCATTTTGCCAAACGATTCGATTTTCCTATATGTTTTTATTGCTCTACGTTCGTTATTTAAGGCACGACCGTTGTTATTATTGTTGTTGTTGTTGATATATTACTATTGCGGGCTAAAATACACACACACACACAAAGACACACACAGAGACAGAATGAGAATGAAATATGCGCTTAAGCCAAGTCGCATAACTCACCTATGAATCATCGCTGCTTTTGCTGCTGCTGCTGCTGTGGTTGCTGCTGCAGCACAAAGACAGCGGCCGCATTGAACGCTGCTCCGTTACAATTCATTGGCATTTTGTTGGGCTTGTTATTGTTCCAACACTCTTACAAACACACACGCACACTAACATCCATGTATGTATGTAAAAATACAAACAATAACGGGGGTCCGGTTGCCGGCACCTTGAATACTTTTGCCGCTTACTACCTTATGCTCTTTGCGCTTTCTGCACGTTTTCGATGTTTAATTTTTCACGCAA
This sequence comes from Drosophila kambysellisi, assembly GCA_035042185.1. Lineage (NCBI taxonomy): Eukaryota > Metazoa > Arthropoda > Insecta > Diptera > Drosophilidae > Drosophila > Drosophila kambysellisi. The sequence goes on from JAWNLS010001251.1 coordinate 11,264,968, forward strand.
TTTTGGTTTTCTTTAATGTTTTTCGCTTTGAAGACAAGTTGCGAGTTGGCAGCAGCCACAATGCACAGGAATGCATAGCAACTGAAGTATCGATAACAGGTTCTAGGGAGCTATCGATACTCAATTGCACAAACCGCGCTGTATTGTGCATTTTTTTAAATATAACTTGGCATTATACTTATTATTAACGTATGAGCTAAAATATACACTTGCTTTCCTATAATTAATGGTAATACGTGGTTATGTAAATGATTGAATTTCCGAACGCGCTTAACGCTTGGTAGCAGCCAGTGTTGGTAAGCAGAATGTAGTCTGATTAAATTCTCGCTAGGTGTCGCTAGGGTGCAACTGTTTTTTAATGTTCATTTAAATAAATATAAATTTATTGAGAGTAAACTAAGGCAAAATTTACACAGCCCACATTCAATATTTTTTATTTAAGTGTTGCATAAACTATAGTTAATTAGCTGTAGCTAATATATATGTTAATATTAGCTTTTCACTTCCTGGGTGTGCAAAACTATGCAAATAGGTTTAATTATAAACTAACAACTAAATAAGGAAGGCAATGCTAGTTTTTCACTTAAAACTCCATTGCAGATATAGCAAATGCAAGTTTTCGAAAAAATCCGCTGATTATAAAATTAAAATAAACTAAAAGAAAGAAGATAAAAGACACTTTGACCCAACTTGCCAAATGGACGATACTCAAAGACGAGTGCTCGTAGTGCGAAAATTATACAAACAGCGTCCACTTTTCGGGTCGCGGAGGGCTCTCTACGAATTTACAATTCAAACAATTGTAAAGTTGTACGGCTATGTGTAAATAAGCACATAATAAACACAGCTTGTTAATTTTTGTTGTCGGCTTTAGCAAGAGACAAACAATTTTTCAAACTACGCAAAATGCAATTGGCTTTTGGCATTTCAGTTTTGATTTTAAAGTCGACCGATGCAGTTGTGATATTATTTTTGAATGAACTCCGTTGAAATCCATATCCATCCATCCAAATCTTTGAATGGATAAAGTTAATGTACTTGACATAAATATTTAAATGTTATAAAAAGTAACTAAGTTGTGTGCCGCTTTGACAAAAAATTAAGTCAAACTATAATTATTCGACAATGTTTTGGCTTTAATTGCAAAATGAAAAAAAAAACAAAAAATTATAGTTTTGTCTCGTTGCTTTTTTGACAAAACTACCTGAATAGAAAACGCGTCAATATGAATTTGAAATTAACAAGCAGCTGTTAAGTTTCCCTCGAAGGCAATTTAATTACTTGTGAGGTAGTTTTAAATATGTAAGTAGGTCGTTGTTTTCATAACTGAGATTGTTCACTCGCTGATAAATAATTTAAACCACCTGTCGCGGTACTTAATTTTTTCATTGATGTTACCGGTGCGCATCTCACATGACTCATGGCGTGTATTTTACCACCCCCTTTTGCAGTAGCCAACCCCTAATCCATTAACCACCCCCTTATAAATAAAAGCGCTGGTAACTATGACAGAGAGAGACAGAGAGAGAGAGAGAGAGGAAGAGTGCTTAAGGAAGTGCGTTTACAAAGAGCGAAACGGTTATGCTTTTTAGCTTTAAAAAACTTAATTTCTTTTGACAGTGCCAAATAATTAATTTAAATCTTAATTATTTTGTGTCAGTTTGTGCCTTGAAGTGTCATATTAATTACACATTTTTTTTATATTCCAAAATTTATTTGATTTTTAAAATGTTACGTTGACTTGATGGGTTATGAATTAAATCTAGATTTGATCAATATTTTTAACATTCGACCAAACTTTAAATGGTTTTCATGCTTGGGAACCTTTGGTGCTATATTGTCAAGTTCTGTAATTTTAGAATTTTAACATGAGTAATTATTTTTTTTTTCTCTTGTATTTGTTACCCATCTAATATTTGTCATGTGCATCATTTGAGCCTGGCATTTTGACACCTTCTAAGCGTTCTTGGTTTTAGTTTTGGATTTGCTCTTCGTTTTGCTCTTCTTGATGGTCTTCTTTTCAGAAGATTTTGCTGGAGCACTTGCGGCAGCTGGTGGAGCAGCTACAGCAACCGATTCTGTGATTCTAACCGGAGCAGAAGTGGTCGTCTTTTTGGTGACGCTACGCTTTTTGTCAGGCATGATTACACTTTTAGCCAAAAAACGAACACGTTACATAAATTTTGAAATTTTGTGGAATAAAATTTTGGGTTAATCCACAATTCGACAAATTGTGTACTGAACTAAAAATAATATAGGAAAATCTATGAAGGATACTGTGTGCAAGAGAAATTTCAACGATTGCTCAGTTTTCATTATGTATATAGTGTGTTTGCTAAATAAATCCTGCAACAATATAAATTTCATAGATTGATTTTTGTGTTTAAATTCAGCCACGACCGATTTGCAACCGTTTCGCTCTGCCCCATCCCCCACAAAAAAGATATATATACATATATACAGACAGAGAGAGGGAGAGTGTATTGCCTGGGGGCTGATGCTATTTCTCGTTCTCTCTCTCGCTGTCTCTCTCTTTCTCTCGCCCTGTGGGTCGCTCTCAATTGTCGGGCGGGCGGCAGTCGTGGTAGTGAAAGCGAAGGAAAAGCGCGTGTGGCAGCTGCCGCATAAGTATTTTAGTAGAATTTTCCATTTAATTTTAGTTATTAGCGCAAAGTAAGGGAAAACTAGTCAAACACAAGTATTATCAACTAAAAGCACAAATATTTAAGCAATAATTAACTGGCAAACACAACACACAAAGCAGGCCAAGCAGCTTTTATCTCAAAGGCAAACAAAACACAATAAAAACCGAATTATCGATTTATGTCTCTCATGTAAATTGCAACATTGAAGCAATAATAAAACAAAAAAAAAAAACAAAATAAAAAAAACTGGCTGTGCAAATAATAATTAAGTTCTTGCAACAACAAAAAATAAACGTGCAATTAATTGAAAATGTTAACTAACCGGAATACGGTAACCACCCAAGTCCCAGACACGCCCCCAGAGGGCACATCTGTCACTCTGGACCCGCGCCTCACGCGGCACGTGGTCAGCGTTATACCCAAGAAGCGGTAAGTTCACGAAGCAGCCTATTCTTTCTGTTGACAATCAAATTGTTTGCGTTCCTGTCTTGTTTCTAATTCAGCCAGGAGGTGCTCAGATGGTATGGCTGGGGCTACAAGGATTCCGAGTTCTATGGAGACCACGGCACCATCTGCTTCAAAGGCGACAAGTGAGTACAATTCTCAAGGAATAGCTACACATTAATTAAGGATACCTATTTCTAATATAATTCTTTTCACCAAATCTAATTGGCCCTCAAAAAGTGCTTTAGGAAGTGTTTCAAATATGTTTGTCAAATATTACACGATTTCTAAGATCTACGGATTTTTGATTATGGCTTAATCTTGTTCAAAGCCCTGAAGAGTCATAACTTTGCCAAAAACTGTCCAGATTTTTAGATAATGGCTTGAACTATAGATTACCACTACATTAAAATTTGAAACGCGATTCTAACTCGAAAGCCGTGTTAAAATGAAATCACCAAAACACTTGTTTTGAAGTGAGTCCAGAACCATAATTTAGACAAAAGTGACCCGTTTTTCATTAACAATGCATAGGACCGATATATATATATATTTAATCAATATATGTATATCAATATACATACATGTGTATCATATATTAATCATAATCAATAAATCAGATACTCATTACATTCTATTATTTCAGATATCCGTTGAACGGCTGTGAATTGCCGAATTTCACGAAATGGGCGAAGGGTAAATTTGATCTGAATGTCGATTCCACCAAAAAATATCCACAGCTGCCTCAAAAATACCCGCAGCCCGTGGAGAATGCTGGCTTCCTCAACGAGCTGCGTAGTTGCACCAAAGTGGAGCATTCGCAGGATGGAGTGGATCGTTTGGTGCGTTGCCACGGACAGACTTTGAATGACATCTACAGTTTGTGGCACAACAAGTTCAAACGCATGCCGGATGTGGTGACGTGGCCACGTTGCCACGACGAGGTGGTGCAGCTGGTGAATCTAGCCCATAAGCACAATGTGATGTTGTTGCCATATGGCGGGGGAACGAGTGTATCCGGTGCCATCACCTGTCCGCAGGAGGAGCAACGGATGATTTGTGTGCTGGACACATCGCAAATGAATCGAATGTTGTGGCTCAATCGGGAGAATCTCACCGTGTGCTTTGAGTCGGGCGTGGTGGGTCAGGATCTGGAGCGCGTGCTGCGCGAGCTGAACCTGACGGTGGGTCACGAACCGGATTCCTATGAGTTTAGTACGCTGGGTGGTTGGGTGGCAACACGTGCCTCTGGCATGAAAAAGAACGTGTACGGAAACATTGAGGATCTGGTGGTGCGTGTGAGAATGGTCACTCCTACCGGCACCCTGGAGCGGGAGTGCAGTGCGCCGCGTGTCAGCTGTGGACCGGACTTTAATCACATCATACTCGGCTCGGAGGGAACGCTGGGTGTGATCACGGAGGTGGTGCTCAAAGTGCGTCCTTTACCGCCAGTACAGCGTTATGGATCCCTTGTCTTTCCCGACTTTGAGCAGGGTGTGCTCTTTATGCGTGAGGTGGCCCGGCGTCGCTGCCAACCGTCCTCTGTGCGTCTCATGGACAACGAGCAGTTCGTGATGGGTCAGTCACTGAAGCCAGCGAAAAGCTTCCTATCCAGCTGCATGGATGCAGTGAAGCAGAGATATGTGACCGCCTGGAAGGGTATCGATCTGGCACACATTTGTGCAGCCACGCTACTCTTTGAGGGCGAACAGAAGGATGTGCAGCGCCAGGAGGCGCTCATCTATGAAATTGCCTCAAAATACAAAGGATTTTCAGGAGGTAGTCAGAATGGTGAACGCGGCTATGTATTCACCTTTGTCATCGCCTACATTAGGGTGAGTTGCAAAAGTACAAAGCTCGATTATCGTCGAGAAAATTTTTACCAGTGTACAATTTATAATTGCAATTTGTGTCTTTAGAAGATGTGCATGAATTAGAAAATCTTGTTTCGAAATTCAAATTATGGTTGAAAATTATTAACTAACCCTAAATTGATCATTTCTAATATTGATTGGTCTTGAGAAATAATTTCCGTTATCTATTTTTTTAGAAATGTTTTCTATTATTAAAAAAATTCATTTCGAAAAGTAGATTAAGAGACAGAAATTGCAAGTTAACCCTTCGAAATATGTTTAGTAAATTATATCTACATTAATTTACTTAAATCAATATAAATTTATTATTATTAAATTCTAAATGAACCTTTTGCAGGACTTTGCAATGAATCAAGGAATTGTGGCTGAATCGTTTGAGACGTCGGTGCCCTGGGATCGTTGCAGTTTGCTCTGTCGCCGTGTGAAGCAGCGCGTCGTTTTGGTTAGTTTTATATTTAATAATATAATAAAATACAAATACTTATTAATACTCAAATCCTGCAGGAGTGCCGCAAGCTCAACATTACGCATTACACTATCTCCGCTCGGGTCACACAGACTTATGATGCGGGTGCGTGCGTTTATTTCTATTTTGGTTTTCGCTATCTGAACGTACCGAATCCGGTGGAGACTTTCGATGCGATTGAGCATAGTGCACGTCAGGAGATTCTGGACTGCGGTGGCTCCCTATCCCATCACCATGGTGTGGGCAAAATTCGCAGCCATTGGTATAAAAATGCAGTCACCGAAACCGGCAGCTCCCTCTACACGGCTGCCAAGGAGCATTTGGATCCAAGGAATATCTTTGCTATCGGAAATTTGCTGCCGGCGCCGGAAAAGTCGCAACCAGAGAACGAACAGTCAGCTGCAATTAAAGCCAAACTTTAGAGCCACTAACGATGTAAGACATTTGTAGAGAAACTCTGGTGTAAATCTCATCACTACCTTCAACTGCTTGCATTCAGTTTTGCATTTTTTAGTCGGGACTCATTTTTTGTATGGGTGTTAACTCTTTGATAAATAAATGGAATATTTGTAAAACGAAATAACAACACTCGATCCCATCTCTGTCTGCAGTCTTTTGAGGTAACCTTGACAGACCCCGGATAACAACGACGTGCTCGGCTCCTCGCTCATTTGCTGGTGGTCTTGGACTGGATCTCTTCTTGTCTGCCAGCCAAGACCACAACAGAAAGCAACAGGCTTCAGCCTTCCAGACTTCAATATCGGGTGTCAGTATCGGCGCATGTGCATAAGCCTTAAGGTAATGGCTACAAAACTATCTGTAGGCCAAGTAGGGTACGCTAAAGCTTGTTGATTTGTTAACGTGATCTATACAAATGTTGTCAGCCAGATTCATATTTATTCGTGGTTTCTTTATTGTGGCGAGTGTTAAAGTGAAATATTTGGACTTAATGACACTCCCAGTGTTAAATCTTAAAAACGCCAAGCCAGTCACTGGATGTAAGACTTTTTGAGTGAATTTCATAATTTATTTTTGCTTTAAAATGAGTTGTAGAAGAAAACACTTCGAAGACATGAGTGTACGAATAATTATTGGTCTATGAGTAGTTGGTAAATTGTAATAGTAAATAACGAATAATACAAATTTCCTATCTTGTTATATTACTGTAAAAATATATCCCAAGTTCTAATTAAGCATAGTCTACTTTCAGCACTTGAACATTAAATTGAGTGCTTACAAACTGATACCGTCAGTTCAGTTGGTGCATTTGCAATGTAGCGCCCTGCTGGGTGCATGCAACTTCAGCTGCAACTCCATCTCCAACTCCAAGTTGAATCCAATCTGAATGTGCCTGTGCGTGTCTCCTAGACGAAAATCAAACCCAACTGACCGCCAACTGATCGTCTGATCTGCTGAACGTCTCATCTGATCATCGTGCTGTCATTTGCGGTCTGCCTTTGCCTAGGCTTGCTTGTCGCTGTTGTCGTTGTTGTAGTTGTTGTTGTTGTTGTTGCCAGGAGATCAAATGTCATCAAGTTGTCAACTTCGTTAGCTTGCCAAAGGCAACAACAACATCGGCTTGCAAATCTCTTTCTGCCAGCTCCTTGCGCTCGTTAATAGGCGACTTGGGTGAATGGGGCAGACGGCAGCTGCTTATTGATGATCGCAGTGTCTTGCCTTGTTACCAAATGCTAGTTACTTCCCAAAAGACTTTGAACACACACATACACGCAACACACACACACACACACACACACACACATTCACACTCACCAAAACACACATCGTTGGCACGCATACAAGGCCTATAAATAAAGATTAAAATCGGAGAAGTGTGCAAAACTTAAACCTGAGGCTGAGTCTCTTTCTAAGCCTGTATGTTTTTTAGTTTTTTTGTTTTTTTTTTTCCTTTCTGCTGCCAGCCACTGAAAATTGTCAGCAATTAACCCTTGGGTCAGTTTCTACTCTCTGGAATCGCTGGCATCGCTTGCAGTCCTGTGATTTATGCCACAAAGTGCCTTAAAGTCAAACACAATCAAGCTGGCAAATTTATGGCCAACAGTCCAGTCTTCCCGCTCTCATCTCCCGCCTCGGTGCACGTTTCTCTGGGTGATGTTGCTCGCACATTCATTCATTCATACACTCATAATGGCCATTCACATTCGGAACGTGCAATGTCACATTACATCGTCTCCACTTCGTTCTGCCTGTCGTTTTGTTTGTTTTCACAAGAGACTCCCTTAAAAATGTGAATATGTGTGTAACAAAAGTAGTCCTTGTCTACCTGATTTTAGGCCAACTCTTATTTGCATAGGACTGCCACCGAGAGAGGACGGAGAGAGCGTGCCTTATTCTTACCAGCTCATTTCATTAATTACTTTTGGGATAATGACTTCTTAAGGGGATTCTCTATTTAGATTGTTCTTTTAATATATATTTTAGAACTGTATCTGGTATTCATTTATACCACTGTAATAGATATCCATCTCGCTGATTTAACTAAGTAATATGTGTCTAAAAAATAAGCTACTTTCATTTGTAGGTCTTTTATTCCCTGTGGTTTTGCTGGGGAATTTTCTGCTCAGCAATTTTGTGTGACACTTCAGTTTTAAAGTCCATTAAGCGCACTCAGCTCTTAACTTATCAGTTTCTGTCTACTCACCTTTGGGGTGACATTCCAACGCCGCTGTTTTTTCAGAGTGTCCTTATCGAATTCATCGGCTTTGCACATTCTCACATCTCGAAGCAGGCTCATTAGAGGGCCCGAGACAGGATCCTCGAGAAAAACGAAAGAAAAAAAACCTTGGCAGCTGAAAGATCACACATCTACGCAGGTACTGCCAGGCCTATGCTGCTTCCGCCTGGGGCATTTTACGACCTGTTTTTGTTACGAATGCAAAAATTTTTATAGTTGCAAAAAGGCAATTAGCCGATCGACCAACAAATACCCAGTACCAATTGTAGAGAATGATGACTACTCGTAGTGCACTTAACGCGTTAGCTCTTTAATTTCCCCAGACATTGTGATGAGGAAGTGAGATTTAATGCGTCGTTGAATGAATAACTAACCATTATCTCGCAGTGTAGACTCGCTTGCCGAGACAAACGGGCCAATAGGCAACAATAAAACAGCAATAACAGCAAGCCAGTTAACCCATTGAAGCCGACAAAACACCAACACCAACACAAACAACCGAGCTGCGCGAGCTGTGACAGCGAGCGCCCAAGCTGCGGCTGCGGCTGCGGCTGCGGCTGAGGCTGCGGCTCAGTTGCTGTCTGCTGCTGCGGCTCAGTTGCTGTCGCACCTGGCGCTCAGTTGTGGGCAGCTCGGCCAACAGCTAACAACAACGGCAAACAAAACGCAAATCGCAAATCGCAATCGCAGTCGCGACGTGCTCAGCATTTATGTTACGAGTTAGAACTTTTTGTGGAGTTCGCTAGAGAAGGAGAGAGAGAGAGAGAGAGAGAGAGGGAGAGAGAGAGAGACGGAGTGAGTTAAGAACACAAGGAGCATGTGAGCGGGAGAGCGAGGGAGTGTGTGCGAGAGATCAAGATCTACAAAAAAGCAGCAAGCAGCAGGCAGCAGCAGCAAGCAGCAGCAGCAACAGCAGCAAGCAGCAGGCAGCAGGCAGCAAGCAGCAGCAGCAGCTAGCTGCAGCTTCTCATCGCCTGGGCTGCAACAGTTACGTTTCGTGCGCGTCGCTTGCAACATCGAAATTGTTGTTCGGTTTCCGTTTCGTTGACGATTGTTTTGTATTGTCTTGTGATACGTGTGTGTTTGTGTGTGTGTGTGTTTGCGTGTGTGTGTGGTGGGAAAAAATGCAACGAAAATGTCTGTCCATTAGTTGGAAACATTTTGGCGCTTGTAATTGGCGGCAGCTGCTTTTGTTTTGCCTTTAGAAGCCAACCAAAAAGTGAAACAGGTGCGTTCACGCATGAAAATCCACCTAAAAAAGTTAACTGAAACCAAAACAAAAAAAAAAACGATACAAAAAAAAAAATATAAAATAATAAAATAAAAATAAAAATAAAAATAAAATACATACAAAAAAATGTTGCTGTAAAGCGAGTAGCGTCAAGGAACAATAACAATTAAATAATTAAAAATGCATTATGACGAGAACTCAATGATCTACAGTCCGAACACCTGCAATGACTTGTAGAAAATATTTTCTAGCCATGTGCAGCTTAAATTAAAGATGATACCAAGAATTCTGAGCTTGGCCTAACTGGCAAAACTGACTCATTGAATCAGATTCTCACTAAAAACTGCCCACGCGATCTCCGAGTGTTTTTTATATAGATTTTTACGATCGAGTCCGTAAAGCCAAAATCACAAACACATAAATTTTTTTTTTTTTTTTTAGATTTTGCTTAATTGTTTGCCAGCCAGTGGACTTGGCTTAAACGAATAAATACTTGACTTAGCCCACCAACGCAAGTTATTTGACTTTAAAAGTTGTTGCTCTTATGGATTTTTGTGTAGGTCGCAATTGGCCTGGCTAACTTATGGACACAATTTTTAAACTACGAAATGTTCTAGTCTCTAAAATCTTTGCTAATCAAATTGCTGAATTACTTTAAATTGTTTCAATTAGTTCGCACAACTCTTCAGTTAGTGTAGGTTGAGTATCCACCATAAAAAGTAATAATTCCATTTAAACTGACTGCTTACAAATATTCCTCATTGTAGATGTACATTTTTCATGTGGTTATTAACATCTTTTTGACTTAAGAATGTTGCAAAATATATCTTTTCTGATATTCTAATATTTCATAGTGCATTTTTAGTGTGCTAAAGTTTTCAATTACTTATCCAAGGTAGTAAAAATTTCGAGATAATGCCTTGAGCACTAAAAAATTATAACGTTAAAAAAGTTTTAAGCTAAAAATAAGTTTACGACAATTTTCATGGGAAAATAAATGTCTTAAAATAAAAATTCCATTTCAGAAATTGGAATTTATGAGCAGCAAAAACGATAGCATAGTTTGTAGTTTATAGATTAAGTCTTTCGAGACTTTGGCAATATACAATTTTGATGCCTAAAATATTAAAATTGTTTTGGATTTTAGAGTTGTAAAGTAGTTGAAATTGTTGTCCATATATTAAGAATTTTCTAAAAATATTCAAAATATGTTGCGTAATAAATTCTCTTCAGCTGTGCAATTTTTAAGTTACTTAAGTAAATAAATGCTGGTAGTTTGTTGCACTACAAAATATAAATGTAATACTCCATAATGTCTTATTAGTTATAAAACGTTTACAGTCAGATGCATGACTTTATGATATATTCATGTTCACGGCTTTTTCAAGTCATGCTACTTCATAGCTTGAGTAATTTATCTAATAGATACTCGAACTGCTCATCAAGTTGACATAAAACAAATGCTGCCTGCTCAGCATAACGAAACATGAGCAGCAATCGTAAACCTGAACAACACACAATCAACTACAACAGCATTTACATTTGCAGTGAAATACAGTAACAACAACAACAAAAACAACAACAACAATAGCTGTAGTTGCAACTGGAGGTAAATGCAGTCAAGGTGCGCTTAATTAACATGCAACGGGCAACTGGCAACTGGCAAACGACAACAGCAAGAGCAACAACATCGACAAGCTAACGACAACAGCACGTCATAAGAGCAATCGACAATATCAAAAGCTCCAACAAAAGATTGCCGCTGGGCAACAGCAGCATCTGCAGCAACAACAACAACACTAACAACAACTGCAACTGCAACAAAAGTTCGCCAATCAGTCAAACTAAAGATGAGTTGTTCAGCATTGCTTAGTTCTCTGCCCTGCAGCTGCTAATTAAAGCGCAATAACAGCAACAATTGCAACATCAACAGCAGCAACTATAGGAAAATCAGCAACAGCAACAGCAGCAGCAGCAGCAGCATCGATTGCCACAGCAACAACAGAAACAGCAACATGTAAGTGGCAACATGGCATTTGACTTTCTTTCCAGGCTGTATTGTTGGTGACTTTCTAAGCCAGTTGCCAATTTGGTGCAATGGCAGGCGGCATATTTGGCAAACAGGCAACAAACTTGCCACTTGCAACTGGTAGCAACCATTGCAAGCAGTTGCTGCAGTTGCTTCAGTTGCTGATCTGACTGCACAGCGACAATTGTTGTGTTGGGGCAGCATGGGCGACTGGGTCGCGTGTTTGACACAAATGCCGCGCATAGTTTTGAAGGCGGTTTGGAGCAACTGCGCTTAATGGTCAAAACCAGCAAACAACACATACATACATACACACATAAATACACACACACACACACACACACACAGATATCGATACTCAGTTACTTATAAGTATAAGATACTGCTTCCTGCGCTGATTGCATTTTAATAAGCCTGCCCGGTATCTCTGAGGTACTTTGGCGGGGCAGGCCAAAAATGTTGCATGTTTGCTTAAGTAGCCAGCGACGAAAGCAAAAAAATAATAATAATAAGCAAAATGCGGCACGCAAACAATGTGGAAGGCAAAATGCGCGGGTTGCCGGATGCTTCGGGGGGAAGTGGCGTGTATCGCGTGCCAATCGCTTTAACAATGGGTCACAATGGGTTAAGCTGGCCACATAAAACACGTTCAAGCTGCAAAAAGGTCCAGCAAACAAAATAAATTATTAGCAAATTCCACAAAAACCATTTAAAACCGGAATTCAAAAATTATGCATGTAGAAATTTTTGCTTTATCAACAATCTAAGAATCATACAAATTTAAGACATGTGTCTGGAAATTATGCAAATCCAATTTATAACTAAAGTAATACTTAAAAAATTTATGATATAAATATTATTAGGGGTAAAAGCAATCTTTTAATAGGATTTCAACTTATTTAAATTTACTGATATTTAATATTTATGTTAGTTATATCAGAATAAGGTATTACATGTTGCATGTTAATAATATAAATATTATTAGCGGTAAAAGCAATCTTTTAATAGGATTTCAATTTATTTAAATTTACTGATATTTAATATCATAGTTAATATTATAGTTATATCAGAATAAAGTATTACATGTTGCCCACTGTGCCCCTTTGAGTGGCGGCGGCTACTTTGATGCAAAGATCTGTGGTCTCAGTTTCGAGTTGGGGTATTGGTTTTTCTACTCAGTTATTTGGCAATTTGTTGATCGCACATTACGAGTAAAAGAGTTTTTTTTTTATTTCCTCAGTTGTGTGTGCTGCCTGGCATAGTTTTGAAAAATGTATCTTTTGTAAGCTGTGTGCGAGTGTGCGGCTGACGTTGCACATTGCCTGAGTTGCTTGGCTTTTAATAGGCTTAAAGTGGTTGAGCAATGAATGCAGCGGCCCGTTTGGTTATCCATCAGATCCATTCACAAGCCATTTGCCACGCCTCGTACAACTGCATTAACAAATAACTGTCAGAGAACAATAATAACAATAATAACAACGTCTATTTTGTGACCCTCAAGCAGGAGTCTTGCCACAAATGAACTTGGCTAACAACAACAATAAATAAAAGCAAGGCGCAACATAAACAAGTAGCCAATAAATGTTCGACGGAGCAAAAAGGCCATAATAATAAACTTCAACTTAAAAACACACCACAAACAAAAAAGTAAAAAAAAAATTAAAAAAAATATATAAGCTTAATGTGAACAAATTTGTGAGCTGGTCATAACAACAACAACAACAACAACTACAGCCACAAAAATTTCAGCAGCTGTTGTTGCCAGTTTTTATGTAGTTTTCGTGGCCATTCAATTTTTTGTTAGTGACAGTCATTAGCCAAAATATGAACGCCAAAGTTGCGGATACATGAGTATAAACAGTAGTCAAAATGTCTACAGTAAAAAATATGCTTACAAAATTGCAAACTTACAGATTTGTGCCAGAAACATAGAAAACTCTGAATGCACTTTATTTTAGCCTTCAATTGTTACCACAATAAAGAAAGCTAAGAAAAGGGTTTGAGGGTAAGGAAAAAATTAAAAAAAAAAATTTAACAATTGATAGAATGATATATGATCTAAGCAGAATTCAATAAACTAAGTGTTAAGATACATATTAGTGGAACAGTTAACAATTTTCTCAATAAGATTTGGCAAGATTTTTGTTAAGATAAGATAAGAATAACATATGGCAACATATTTAATATGTCTAATAGCTCATCGTTTTGATACCTAAAATCTTTTTGCTTTGTTTAGAAACAGAAAAAATTAAAGTAAATTAATTTATGTTAATTTTGTTGTGAACAAACAAGATTTTATAGCATCTAAATATCTATTTTTAGTATATTATAAATCGATTTGAAACTAGTCCCATTAAATTTAAATCAAATCGCATATTCGTTAATTTTTTTTTATTTGTTTATATTAAATGAAATGTGTATGGTTTTTATTTTTTTAAATGCAGCACCTTATGGCTAAAATATTATCTAAAGAAACGTGTATTGTGTATTTATTTTTTTTAAAGAATTCAGCATCGTATGTCAAAAAAATGTTATCTAAATCCACACGTTTTTCTAATCAATTAAATGAAATCTGAGGAGAGGCCTAAAACGCATTGTGCGGTTTTCTAACATCTCTGCCACAAATTCCACATGCACCAACAACAACAACATCAACAAAAGCCACAAAGTTGCGCGAGTCGTGTCAAAAAATTGCTTTGTATTTTTATTATTTTTTGTTTTTTTGTTTTTTTGTTTTTCGATTTTTGTTTATTTTTTTTTTTTATTATTTTGTTGTCTTGTTGTTGTTGCATTGTTTGAGCGATTTGTTTGAATTTTGCCGACCGGCGACGATTGGAAACTTTGGAAAGATGTCTCGATGCCAAAGCATTGGGTCCAGCGTCTGGATCTTGGGCATCATCCATCGGCTTGGGCTCTGTGTGGCTTGGCATTTTATCCAGTCACGCTGCAAGTTATTTGCGTCGTGCCCCAAGAAGTTCTCAGTTCTCTGTTATTATGCCAGCCGGTTGGTTCCATCAACCGAGTGCCATCATCATCATCATCATCATCGTCGTGAAGAAATAACGCTTGCCCCAGCAGTTTTGGGCCCTCTGTGTAACCCAAGCTCGCAGTATGATTTATGCAGTTGCCAACAAAAAACTGTTGCACTTAGCCCCCCCTCCCCCCTTGCAACAGTGGTATTAAGCAAGGCTTGCAGAAAGGGTATAGGATTTGGGTATCTATTAATTATGTGGGTGTATTTTAAAACTGTACAAAATAATGATAGTTGCGATAAGATTTGTGTAACTACTATGTGTACTCAAAGTTTTCATACTCTTTAATATCTGTAGAGCATATCAAAGTCGGCTATGCTTGAAATTGAGATTGCACTTTGATTTTGCTTTTCTGGCTGATTTAGTTTTGTATGCTTATAAGATATGAAATCCGTAATGGCTTAACTCGATGCTGCACTTGTTGAATTTTGATATGCTGTGGGAAAGTTGTCAAAACGGATCCCAATTATTCTTGAGTTGCGCAAATATCTTGTGGCAGCTGCAGAAAATTTGAAGCAGCCAAATTTGATGCATATTGATTTGCAGCTGCCAATCTCATTTCGTATGCAACAGCAGCAACATCAGCAGCTGTTTGAGTTTGCGGTTTTTGGAACTTCCCGCCTACCTTAAACACGTTTACGACAGCAATTGGCAAGTACTTAAATTTGAGTGTATTTTTTGTGTGAATGAAATCAGTTTCAGCCTTGGAGACAACTTCCGTTTGAGGAGTGCCAATTGTGTGAGCCACTTGTCGACTCGTTGTATTTTGTTGCGATAGATATGAATGTCGGCATCGAGCAGTGCTTGGGGCATCAGCTTAATGTCCAATTATAATTTGTAGACTTTAACGTTTGCCACATCGAAGGTTGTGAGCTCCGAGCTCTCGTAATCGTAATGGCATAATTATACTTCTCTGGAGCAATTGAAATTTTTGCAGGCGTTTCTTTTCTTTTTTTGTCGAAGTGTTGAACCAAAAATTACTTCATTTCGCTTGCGGCTTTTATGTGCTGCGGTCAAGTGGCTGATGATCATGTTGAAAGTGTGTGTTTCGCCTGCACTCGGAAATTGTAAAGAAAAAACGTATCTATTACACAGTTTTTGTTTTTTGTTAGCCACATTGTAAAGATGCTGCTGAAAGGTTATAATGATATCATGCCGTGATCCCTTTGTGCCACTACGCCACTGGTGCAAACAGGTTTGGTTGGGGCTTACTGGGAACTGTCAACAGCGATCTACGTATTCTCAACAACTCATTATTTACACTCCATATAGTTGCTATTTTGGGTTATCGAATTTCAGTTTTATGTTCTCACTGCCTCGTTTGCATATGACACAAATAAGATCTGAAAATTCCATAGCACCAAAACAAAAAACAAAAAATATGTTTTAATTTTACGACTGAAATTTGCAAGTTGTCGCCATTTCGGGCGTCCAAATATTTGCATATATTTTCGGTTTTTTAGAAACGTTCCACCTGCTCAACAAACTTGGCTAAAAGCATAGCTGGCCAATTGCGCAGCAAAAAAAAAATCAATAAATAACAATCTCGGAAATAGTTTTAAGTAACCATTTTTTTTTTTATTTTTTGTTGAGTTTTTATTATTGCCTCTGCGCTCACGACTGCATCGTAAAAAACGGGCAGCAAAAAGCGTTTTTGCATTAGACGCCATCGACTTGTGGCCTTTTTAAATGAAATTCGCGCCTTACTTTCACCGACGTGCAATTGAAATTTGAAATTTGAAATTCAATTACGAAACTCAAAACGCCCAGGTTTTAAAAGTCGCTTCAACTTATCGTCGCCAGCGGGCAACGAGTGCAAATGTTTATTAATTGGCGGCAGCGGCAGCGAGCAAAAGCAAAATGCATTTTTAACGCTTGCTCGACAATCAAAATGCACCTCGTAGATACTTTGAAATTTAAACAACATATTGGTTAACATTTGTATACCCTTAACCCATTAAAAATGGGTAAAAAGGGTATAATGGTTTTATGCAAATGTATGTAACAGGCAGAAGGAAGCATCTCCGACCCTATAAAGTGTATATATTCTTGATCAGGATCAACAGCCGAGTCGATATAGCCCTGTCCGTCCGTCTGTCTGTCTGTCTGTCTGTCTGTCCGACTGTCCATCCGTCTGTATGAACACGCGGATCTCAGAGACTATAAGAGCTAGAGACTTTGGAATTTGAATTTGGAATATAAGATCTCGTATACCAGGCGCAGATCAAGTTTGCTTTATTTTATCGATAACTGTCTCAGTTTCTGAATTATCGATACATTTCGATTTCCGATAGCAATAAATTCTACAATTTAAGAGGCAGACGCTTCTAATGTATACATAATATGCATATACATATAATTGATCAATTGCCGAAATTTCATTAAGATCGGACAAGAAACATCAAAATTATAGTCAAGTATATTCTTATATTGATCTCATTTCTATCAGCAGCCGCAAGCATTTTCTGTATACATATAAATAGGCGACACATGTGTGAGAAAGAATACTGGAATATATTTAATAACTGGGTTAAGGGTATATCGTAGTCGAGTTAACTCGACTACAGCATCTTACTTGTTAAGAAATTAACAAGAAGAACATTGCACCAAAGTGAGACAGCGATATGTAGATATGAGATGACGAACAAATGTATGTGCCCGATGAGAAGTAGAGTCATCAGATCCCCAGCTTAGACATATGCAAATTGTGTTGACGCCCCGCGACGCAAAATGCTAAACCAAATGTCGACTCAATGTTATGGCATTCAGATCAGGTGTGCTATTGTTGTTGTTTATGTTTCTAATCACCGTCTATTTAATAATAAAATGCTTAAGCCGTGATGCAATTGGCGGGACCTGTCTCTGATTTAGAGTCGAGCAAGCTTGCTGACAAATAGCTGGCGACTGTGGGTGGGCAGGTCAAGCGATGATCATGACTAAGTTGATAATGCCCCAAGTTGCTCACCTTTGCTAGCCACTCAACCAGCTAGCCAGCTAGCCAGCCAGCCAGCCAGCCAGCGCCTTGATTGTAATCAACTTGAATACTATATTTATGTTTCTCAGTTTGGCATCGCCAGCGCGTATATCATAATTTACAATTTGAAGAGTGTGGCGAGGTGTGGCGGGTGCAAGTGGCAAGCGGCAAGCTGCAAGCGTCAGGCGTCAGCGCACGCGTGCATTCTGTTTTCGATTATGCGCCTCATGGCATTTTGGTAGACATAAGTTTTCCGCAGAGAGTCGACTCTGTGGCCGGCCTTGGATGGCAGGCCGCCTTTGGCGCTCGTATCTTGTGCTTGCATCTTTGTATCTTTTGTATCTCGTTGGCCGCCGTTTTCGCTGACCACATGGGGCGGCAGCAGGAAATTTGTTAGCCTGTCATAAACTGCAACGAAATGTATAAATTATGGCTGGCAGCGGGCCGCAACTAGCCACTTATCGATATGCAAAAATCAAAATGAAAAAAAAATCAAGCCAGCGAAAGTGTCGAACGATGTTCTAGGAAACTAAATACATATATATTTTTTTTAATTTTTTTTTTTTCTGTTTTCAACAAGCAGCCTTTGGGCCAAACAATTTGTTTTAATTAATTTCTGTGACGTCTAGACACGGACTCGAAATACTTCACACGCCAACGCTCGAACAACCGTGTGACAGGTGCTGATTGAAATGACCCCAAAAAAGGCGAGACATCAACTGTGTGTTGTAAGTGGAAATGAAGATGGAGCTGCCTTTCACACTTGGTGCAGTAGACAAGTATAAATACACTTGGGTTGTAATGAGCCGAAGAACTCACACTCAAACTCTCAAATATCACTGAAGACGAGCAGTGAAAATAAACAAAAATTTACATCTTTTGGCTCCGTCTGTTTATAATCTTTTCATCAAATTTTACACATAACATTTGGTTTTCGGAACAATCGCTTAAAATACACACTGTGCTTATGAGAACAAGTCCTTAATTGCGTCAATCATGTCGTTCTATAATATACATAAAGTTAATAACAAAATAACATGTTTTTATGCACAAGTAGCAAAACTTACGAAAGTATCTTTTATGCTATCCCACCAGTCAGCTTTAGCTACATCCACACTTAAGGCCAGGAAAATGATTACAATGAAAATGAAAAAATTGTAATCCATTGTGAAATTTTATTTTATATTTTCTTGTTGTATATTTCGGATTTTGTGATGCTGCAGATGCTGCTAGAATTATACGACTGCTGCCTTATCTCGTTGGCATATTAATAAATAAAAGTCTCAGAGTCGCAACGTTGCTGATAAGACGTAATTTGCCCAAAAATAAAAAATAAACAATCTTTGCGACGAATATGTAATGCCCTTGCACTGGCATTTGATGAATGTGGCTTAAGTATACTCTTTATAAAAGGAATGATTAATTTTTACATATGATTAATTTTACATAATTTGACAAACATAAATTAAACCAGTTGCCGTAATTTATATAATCATTTATCAAGCACGACACCTTCTTCAATGTGTGGCACATGTTGCAACAGAATTGTAATGGCCTCTTGCAGAGTATAAGAATTAAGGCAATTTGACGCATATTATTTTTAGAAAATAAACTTGCTCAATTATTGTATGCTCAGCAATTTTCAGAGCATTAATTTGTAAACAACATATTTTCACATAAGACTTAAGTTGTTGACCTTCCCAACTGACAATACAGGGTATTCTCTAATTGATTAAACTGAGCCTAGCTAAGGCAATTTTTATATTTATTTTTTCAAAATATAGAGCATAGTACGTAGCAACAAGTACTCTTAAATATATATTTATAATTATATACATGCATATATTTAATCAGCAAACAAAGAATTTATAATCATTTTTACACGTTCCACTTGGCAAATTTAGTTTTGACTAAAAAATGGATGGTCAAAGTTTTCCTGCAAAAAAAATGGTATTAGTGAATTTAATTAAAAGTATCTTAAATAAATTATACTTACGAATGCCTTGCCCATTTCCTCAACTTCTTTGCCAGCTTTTTCCTACAAGAATTTATTTAATATAAATTCAATTTACTTTTCAACTAAACTTTAACTTACAACTTCAGCTCCAATATCGTCGACCCAATCTGCCCTTGTTTGTCCCAAAATTATGGCCAATATTAGCGCCATAAAAGTGAATGTGGTAAAGAAGTTCATTTTATGTTATTTTATTGTTTCAATTGTTTTGTTGCAAGTAGACTTTCTGCAATGACTGCACTTAATAGACTAAATGTGTTGCACGCTTGTCTGCCTTTTATATGCTCAGACTGATATTACAGTACTGATTAATGAATGCATTGATTAACAGGGCTTTTCCCAATCAGCAGTCATTATAAAAGTGAGACGACAATCTTTTACTTTTGTGAGGCTTATACTTCTACTTTTAATGTATTCATTTTAATATATTAATTCTAAGTTAATAAGCAAGCAAAGCATGTTTCTGTAATTGTGTTTTATTTCCCAAGTTGCATCGTTAACTATAAAAATATGGCATGAGTTTCATCGTATTATAACTGATGTATTTGTATACATTTAATTTACTAGCTAAACGGGAATTAAGCATTAGCCCCGACATTAACTTAACATAAAGTTAACAACTTTGTTAAGAGTCAACATCACTAATGGGAAAAACAGTAGTTTAACACCCAGCGGGGCAACTTTAAAGAAACTCCCAACCAAAGATCCTGTAGCAATTAATTAGAAACAAGTAATTTATTTTTTTGTTGTTGTATATTTCGGATTTTGAGATGCTGCAGATGCTTAATATATTTTAAAAATGTTTGCAAAAATAGTAATTATACCCGCTAATATAGTTAGGCATAAAGTTTCCTGAAAAAAAAAATGGTTATCATCAATTAAATTAAAAGTATCTTAAATACTTTTTCGTCCTCCGTGTCATCTTCTTCCTCACTACTAACTTCGATCCACCTTGCACTTGTTTGTCCCAAAATGATGGTCAAGACTATGGCCATACAAATGAATGTGGTAAAGAAGTTCATTTTATGTTCTTTTATTGTTTTTTGTTTTGGTTGCTTTGTTGCAAGTAGACTTTCTGCAGTGACTGCACTTAATAGACTAAATGTGTCGCCCCCTTGTCAGCCTTTTATATGCTCAGACTGATATTATAGTACAGAGAAATATATGCATCTTATATGCTCAGACTGATATTAAAGTTCTAAGAAATAATTAACAGGGATTTTCCCATTCAGGTGTCATTAAAAAAGTGACCCGACTATCATTTATTTATTTTTGGGATGTTTACGCCTTGATTTTTAATATATTCATTTTAATTTTGATATATTAATTCTAAGCAAACAATATAATTGTGTTTTAGTTGCCTCCTTATCTGTTAAAATATAGACATGAGTTTCATCTTACTAAAAGCTATGTATTTGTATACATTTAATTTACTAGCTAATCGGAAATTGAGCATAAGCTTAACATAAAGCTAACAACTTTGTTAAGAATAAACATCATTTATGGGGAATGCAGTAGTTTAACACTCAGCGGGGCAACTTTAAAGAAACTGCCAGCCAAAGATCCTGTAGCAATTAATTAGAAAAAATATTTAAAAAAAAAAACCATTACAAAAGCTATTAAAGCTTAACAACGTCGGTGGTCAGTTGTTTGCTATCAAAAAAAAGTTGAAAACCGATTTCCAACCAAGACGGCAAAAATTTAAACAACACAAAATTACATTGTCTACAACAACAATCAATAAAACATTTTTGTTGAATTTCATTGAGTGGAACTCGAGAGCTGGAGAATTGAGAATTGAGAAATGCCTTAGGCCAGCGGCAGATATCATAGTAGAAATCGATTGGGTGTGACGCATAAATAATTGCAGCCATTTATTTAAACATTTATTGCGGGACACCGCAATGAGATTTTCAATGTGTGGCATAATTTTAAAGCCGTCAAATCCGCAGGCTAAACTGATACAATCAACAGCAACCAAAACAAAACTTGTTTATGAAATCATAGATATATAGTAGATACTCAAAAATATATACAATATATATTTATAACCGGCTCACTTAATATTCGCAATAGCGTTTGTTGCCTCTCTGTCAATAATTCAAAGCTAATTTGTATCTACGCCTCGGCCTCGAGGGTCGTGACAATTAATAAGCGTCCAAAATTCGCTGCCAATTTCATGGGGCATGAACATTTCGTTGTTGGCTCATTAACAGTTCGGTCAACCAACTGAAATTTCAAAAAAAAAAATAATTAAATATTCAAACTCGCGCTTCCCTGGAAGACATTTACATAAAATTATAAACAAAGACATAAATCAATAGGCGGTCAACTAAGTAGAAACACTTGCCTTTAATCATTCAATAAATATACAAATTTACGCCTTGAGACTTGCGCTAGTTGGAGTCGAGTTCACGCAACGCGTTTAAGGCGACAATTGTGTAAATAGCCAGCGATATTGAGCCATTAATAATTACTGTTACAAGCAAACATTTAATTCACTACACAATTGAAATAAACATATTCATTAGATGGTGCCTTGTCATCGAATATACAAATAGGTACACTTGGTGAGGTCTTTTAAGTTGAGTAGTGAGCACTTTATACTTTTTTTTTTATAAGCCAATCAGTCTCTGTAGATAGCTAAAGCCAATAAATACCAAACTTTGTTATTATCATATCATATTAAAATATTATCATATTGCCTGCTATAATGCCAGAAATAAATGTCTAAGTTAGTCTAAAACGCATCATCATATTAAACTCAATATTATTATCAGCAGGCGTCGTACTGTTTAATTATTTATTTATTAATATATTTATTTTATTTTTTTTTTTTTAAATGTTGAATGAATTTTTTAATTTTTCGGAAATGATTTTGGCTTTAAATTGAAGTTGCTATTGTTATTTTTGTGCGTGTCAGCTGATAGACATGTGGTGCATGCACTGACAGACTGCATGACATGCAGTTTGACACATTGTAATGACTTCGACTGTTTAGGTGTTATCTTATCGCTGTCTGTCAATGTGCGTATGTGTGTGTGTGTGTGTGTGTGTGGCAAGCAATATGTTTACATTTGTGTTTCTTTTTTTTTTGGGTTAAAGCTGTCGAGCTTGAATCCGGACGTTGTTGGCGTCTACAATTGTATTTGTTGCTGCGTTTTGAAAGTGGGCGAATGCAAACGATTCTTGAACTCTCTTTGCTAATAATAATTATTATTTCTTAATGTATATTTTTTGTTTTGTATGTTCAGCTACTGCATGTCAAATTGAATTAGTTAAAGCAAAAGACTTAAAGCAAAGACCGAAAGATCAAAGTAGGCCCCAACTGCCCCTGTTTCGGGACAAGCGACAGCCAGGCGACACCTTTTGGCATCATCAATCATTCCCATAGGCGTTTTGAGGTCCAAAGAACCAACCATATTGACGCTTTTGTTCTCAACAATACTCCAATATATTAGTTGCAGGGGCAATAGTATCTAAATATCTATATTCATATACATATATACTCGGCTAGCTGTAAAGCGCTTATCGGGCATGACGCTTGTTTGGGTGTTCCAACAAGTTACGGCAACGGAACTGGTTTACTGTCTAGCAGACGCTTATATTTATTAATTATCGTATCGATAACTCTCTCATTTGAGTTGAGCTGAGCTGTGCTTGAATCATGGCCAATAAGCAAAATAATGAGAGTGAACAAAAAATCAGAGACCACTTCGCATTGTGTTTTGACCCAACAAAGTTCTGTCTTGCCGCTGCTCTTTTGTGGTCGGTCGTCAACAAACAAAAAATAAATAAAAAAAAGAAGACAAATACTTTGCAGCACACATACACACACACACACACACACACACACACACACACACAGACAGAGTGAGATACAACACGCTTACAGAGCATAAAGTTCAGCGGCAACAACGTAAAGTTTTTCTCTGTTGGATTTCAGTTCGATTCGAGCGATTTTAGAGCGCGGAGCTTGCACGTTCCGTGGAACTAAAACCAAAAATTAAAAAAAAAACACTAAATAAATAAGTAAATAAATAATAAAGTTCTCGTTCTCGTGTTGTCGTTGTCGTGTGTGCGCCAAGTGAAGTGTGGCCAAGCTGAGTCAGCCGGAAAGTGCAGTAAAATGTAAAATTTCTCATGCCCAAATTCAGTTCAGAGAATGAATGGTTGGTGTCGCCTCGATGGCGTGAAGTTTCGCTTGCCAATCAAATCTAATTAATTTCGGCATAGAATTTCCATTTGGCTACGAATAACGTATGCCAATTAATTAGTCTGTGTGTTGTGCTTAGTGCCATTCAGCATGAATGTGAGTCTTGGTAATATTGGTATCGGAATCGATGGTCTTCCCGGCGATTTGGCGGCCTACGATGAGTCAAAATTCAACCAAAAGATAACGCACCTGACGCCCACAGAACAGGAAGCCGTTAAGCGTTTTTGGAGGTAAAGATAACCATTAAACACTACGCGCTGATCTCCAGTTCGATAAGTCCAAAAAAGCGAACTCCGTAAAATGTAAATAATTTTGGCGCTGCTTACTCAGCTTAAAGATCAGAGTGTTTGGGTGTTAACCAAGGTGTGAGTTGGGGGCTCAAATTGCGGTGCCAGAATGACAAGGAAAAACGATTTGTTTAAAAATAGAATATTAGCCAAACACATGTAGCTTAAAGTTGTCTTAAATTAATTAGACAAATACGTTAATAGAAAACCAGTTAATCAGCTAAAATTCGAATGCAAAGGCACATTGACTAATTGATTGCTCAACTTCATTTTTATTTAATATAGAAGCAATCCGGCTTTAAACTTTTCTGAAAATACTATTTTTTATTTGTTTTACAAACTTTTGAATAGATGTTCTCTATTTTATATATTGCAGATATCTATTCAAAAGTTTAAAAAATGTAAGTTAAAATATTAATTAAGTATAGGTATTTATTAAAAGAAATTTCTAAAGACTATACATTCTTTTCACTACGTCATACAACAAATATAGATTTCTTAAAGATTCGAAAGCGTTATGGAAATATTAAAAAATGTAAATCATTTTTTTTTTATTCTTTTCTGAGGCACTAATTCAAAATGCCGCCAGAATCGCGCGGAAAACGCGTATAAAACGCGCGCATTTGTTAGTGTGCAGTTGTCGGGGCCTTAAATATTTGTTTTGCTATTGACAACTGTTCAAATAGAACTTATCTATCAGATTTATAAATAAATCAATGTAGTGTTGGGCAAGGGATAGGCAGTCGTATTATAGAATGCAGTAAAAGTATGCGCTGCACACAGATACACAGATACAAGATACTTTTGCTTAGTTAGTGCCACACTTGCTTGGGAAATTATAATAAAATATATCAAGCTGTCAACATTTTGAGTTTTGGCTGCGGCCCCTTTTGTTCTCAGTGTTGTCATTGTTGTTGCTGTTGTTGTTGTTGCTCTTGTTGCTGTTGTCGCCGGTATTTTGAAACATCTTTAAAAGTATGCGCGCCACAAAATCCACAATAATCTGTTTGCCATCCCATAAAGAAGCAAGGGTCTCGGCGACAATTCTTACTCCCAGGCAAACTGCACTCATTAGTGAACTTTGGGTTTCTCTCCCCCTTTCGCTGTAGAATATACATATAGTTTTTCCTGGAAAATGTGTGCCGCTTTTCTCATTTTCATTTGTTTCCACGGTTTTGTGTTTGCAACGGAAGCTGCAATTATTTATAATTTGTTTTCGGCAGCGGCAGTCCTCAACCTGATGCAATTAGCCCCCAAAAGTGGCGCTGATGGAAAAACTCTGCCAACGGGCCGTGCATTTTCATATCTTATTAAATTAATTGCCTGTCATGTTTTCCACGCTTACGGCAGCAACAATAACAACAATACCAACAACAATAGCAATGTTGCTGATTTCAAATAAAAATATATAAATCTTGTTGAAAGCCGTCTTGCGATTTGCTGCCATATTTTTCATGTTGCGTTTCTTTTCGATTCCAAAATTTATGTAAAATGAAAATTTATGCGTCAACTGATTTATGCGGTTTTCCGTATCGCATGCATGACAAGAGCCACAGAGACCACCCCCCCCATCCCAGCATATTTGATCGCTTCCCTTTGCCACCACCCCCCATCCATCAAGCGATGTGCGTCTGTCGAGTTGCATCCATGTGAAACGAGCGACGGCGTCGCTTATTTTTGGAGTGCAGTCCAAATTAATATGTGTGTTTATGATTATGATACACGTATCATTATGCTTATACATAAATTTGTCTTTACATCTGAGCAGACCGAACAACAACATTGTCAAGCAATCGGCAATGAGTGCCGAAGAACATATATACATATATATATATATATATATGACATACATATGCATATATATATTGTGTATATCTAAGTATGTGTACGCGTAGCTTTTAGGCGAAACTAAAACGACTTTTTTTTTATCTCATTAGCTCTTTAGATTAGCAGGCATTAACTGAAGTATTGACTGCATATTTATGTGTTTTTTTTTTTGCAATTTCTTAAACCAACAACTTTAATTTCTTTTTTATTCGCAGGTCGCTGGTTTTGCGAAGTCAACGCGCCTTCATTGAGGAAAATGGTACGTAGAATTGCTGCCATGCGTGGCGTGGCGTGGGCACTTTTATTTAGCTATAAAATCGTGGCTTAAGCCCACATGAGAACCACTCTCTGGTGGATTCGGATGTGGGTCAACTTTGACGCCCGCACAGGGCAACCAAGAGTGGCGGCGTTGCCAACGCCCACCCACCATTCAGCCAATGTCTTTGCTCTTAGCCAATTTGTCACAGCAGCAGCAGCAACAGATTGGCAATAGTTACAGTTCAGTTGCAGTTGCCCCAAACGCACTTTCCATTGTCCAGACACGATGCCCACATGGAAAGTTCAGCTGCAAATGTCTTTTGACTTTTGCTGATGCATTTTGTTGCACGCCCCCAGACAATATTGGCAAATATTATAAATTTTGTGGCTCTCATATGTGAATTTTGCAAGCCAAAAGCCGGTATTTTGGCCAAATATTTGGCTCAGATCAATATAGATAAATTTTTAATATGCATTCATTTTGGTTTTTTTTTGGTGTCCAATTTATGACAGCGGATATGACTTGACACTTTTTTTTTTGTTGGTCGTAGGCCTGGCCGGTTTTCTTAGCGTTAATTGAGGCAATTAAATGCGATATGCAAATGCAGGCTGTCAACTGCCAGCGGCAAGTTAGCCAATTCCAATTCAAAGACACAGTTGCCAAAATGGTCTCATTAGCCACACGCAGTTAACAATATTTTTTTTTTATTTTTGCGTTTACGCATAAAATTTATGACACGCGAAGAATCTTAATTGTAACAACATAAAACCCCATGAATTAATTGGCTAAGAAAATGCATAGGGAAATTTGTTCCTCGTTTCACGGGGAAGCACTTAAAAGCAAATAAAACAAAACATAGTCAGGCAAAAATAACTTCATACACTATGAACATTGAGGGTCCATTAGCTAATTTCTAGATAATTTCTAATTATGAAGTCTAGAAAATATTGATATTTTCTACAAAGGTGCTGTATTTTTATAAATTTTCGATTTTCAAAAAATAATTCAAAATTGTTTAAGCATTTATTAAAATATAATTTATGTTAAATTCAATGTATTTCCATTTTTCTAAAGTTACTTAAATTAGATTAGATTAGATGCAATTAGATCGATCGAATATACACAAATAAATGTGTAATTCTTGTTTATTTTTTTTTTAATTTTGTATAAATTGAATAGTAACAAATTTGAATTAAAATCCATTAAGCAAAATCTTTCAAACATTTATCACATTATTTATGTTGATTTCAGTTTATTTCCTATATTTTTCTACCTTTTTGCTTTTATTTGACTTGCAATTAGATTGAACAGCGCCTGCACGTGTTTAGCATAATTAAGTGTTTTGCACTTTACGGTAATTTTTGTTGTTGTTTTTTTGGTTTTTTTTTTTTGGTGCTGCTGTTGGACCGTTAGCTTCATTAGCCGCAGCTGCAACTAACGCCTACCCGATACTGCCGCATTCAGCAACAACTCCTTCATATGTGAACAATTTTACACACATCTGTATTAGTTGAACAACCAGTTTTTAATTTTAGTTTGTTTTACGTTAACTCTTTTGCTCGGTTGCCTTTTGGTCGAAATTCATTCACAAGCCGGCTTCATTTCGTATGCTGGGCAGCGTCTGAGTTGGCCAAAGCCGCCCACACTGAAAATGTAGTCTTTACAATCGGGGAATCTTGTCGATGACCGGGATTGCTTCGCTTTTGGTCTCTCTGTCTGTGAATACGCTGCAAAAATCGATGTGCGACTCCGACTCCAACTCAAACTCTGGCTCGGAGTCAGAGTCTGTCTACGTGCCTGGCCTGAACATGCTCGTAATTTACCTTTACTTGAAGCCCAGTTTTGTTGTCTGTCTGTCCGTCCGCTGGGCTAATTTCTTAATTTTTATGTGCGTCGAGTGCGCGATTTATGTCATTGTACGGGTAAATGGGCACCTTTTATGGTGCTCCCGAGATTGTGTAAATAAAGTTGTTCGAATTGGCCAAGAGACGGTACGATCGAAAGATTGGTAGGGCAGCGTAAGAAATCTGATTGCCCACTTAGCTGCTTAATAATTGTATTATGATACATATATCTTTGGGGAATCAGTAACTTTCAAGCTCATCAAATATATATTATTTAATAGCAATTTGCACGAGTTTGATATGGATACAAATATATACAAGTTGTAGTTTTTTTTAATATCTGCACGAGTAATTGCTCCAAATGCAGTTAATATTTTCTTGCGAGTAGTTCTTATATTAACCTTGAGTTGATATGACATAGGATTGTCTGAGATAAGCGCGAGTCACACTTTCGTCCGGGAAACTTATTAACGCCTGTCAAAGTGCAAAGTATCTTTAGCAAATCAATTATAGAACATGAGAGAAATGTTTATCGACTCTGGTCGAGGCTAGTCACACTTTTGGCCCTAACAGCGGATGCTCATTAACACGTGCTTAAGTGGAAAACCCATTAGACATGCATTTGAGGCAGTCAATCAAGTGTAGACAATGTTTTGCAACTCAAACAGGCAAACACTGACGAGACAGCGACAAGCATTCAGTTAGTCGTGCTACCAATTAGGCGACATTAGGCAGACCGCATTCTTTTCGACGCCCACAACGTACAACAATGGCCAAAAGCGCTCACCAAACAGGCTAAACTCAGCAAACAGCTGTGGGTGTTTGGTGTCCAATATAGCGTTAATAATTAAGCCGGCAGGCAGCGTCATTAACACCACGCCCTCGCAATCGGCCATGGCCATGACTGTTGTGTTAATTACAGCTCATCAATATGCGTCTTTTTGGCCTGGTTAACATTGGGTTGCATAGTGCATACCAACAACAACAACAGCAGCAACACTTTCCCAAAGTGACGCCTACGAAAAACGCCTACCGCAATCGAGTTGCATTCGTTTTTATGAATGAATCGCAACACTGAAAGTGAAATCAGAAATTGATATCTTTTTATATAAGGTTGACATATAGATGGCGCCACGCGACATTTAATCACATCAACAAATAAAAAGCTTCTTCGCTGCAATCGTAACGGGGCGTTGTTTAGCCGAATGATAAGTGAAAAATTGCGTATCTTATCGCCAATTAGCTGCATGATGAGTTCAACAAATATTTTGATTGTTGGCCATCCAGTTGGGCTGAGAACGTGCTCCCCAAACGGTCGCCAAGTCGTTGGTAGTATTTGGGAAATACTAACGCGTATTTCTTCAGTAACGAGTCGACCTTGGCCCAAAAGAAAATGTTTTGGATTTTATTATGGCTAGGGGTGCTGTGGTTGTTATATGAGGCTAGAAAGCCAAGCCGCATATTTCCGAGGATTTGCAGCACAAGTGAGTGAGGGAGTGAAGAAGATCTTCAAAATTAAAATTATAATTATTGCTTATTGTAAAGTTGTATTCATAGCTGGGTGCACTTTGTAATTATAACCTACTTATTGTATTATTAAAATTTTTAATTTAATGTTCAATAATATTAAACAAATTAAAATCAGAGATCTTTCCAAAGATACAATTAAGGAAATTGCTTCAAACGAAGCTAATTAAAGCAAATGAACTCAAGACTATAAATTGCTGTTGGGGCGAAACTTCAAATGAGTCGCGTGAATAGTTTGTTATCTAAATTAAGCATATTTAGTTATGATATGACGCAATTAAGCAGAAATATGGCCAGCACAAATCACACAAATGTATCTTGCGGATACATTCTGAGAACTGCGCTTGGGAGCGACTGCGACTGCGACTCAGATTACGAAAAAAAAGAAAACGAAAAATCAAAAGCTGAAACGTGTTTTGGGCCAACAGGCCAACAAGGCAGGTGTGGCTGTGAGACAAAGCTTAAATGCCTGCCACACACACACACACACACATAAAACTAAGGCAGACAAATATGCTGTGGTTGTGTGTTGCCAATACCAAGAATCAAAAGCAGACTCAAAACCCAGACAGACGTGACCTTGATAGTGACATTTAGATACGCGCTGTCTGCATTTAAGATACAGACTGTTTTTTGTTGTTGTTGTTGTTTTTTTGTTGCAATGCTCATCCGGTCATTTATTTTACTCTAATTTTTTTGTTTGGTTTCCTCTTCCACAGCGCATCAGACAGCGGGCAACAACAATGGCACCCCAAGCTCAACATTGACTCGCTCGGTGCGCAGCTGCAACTGTTGTCCTTATGGCTACCACATCGATCTGGACTTTGTGCGCTACTGCGAGAGTCTGGCCAATGCCAAGCCCAGCGATGAGGAGCTGCAGCGTCGCGATCGTCGGAGATCTCGCAAATCCATGGAGTTCATGCTCGGCTTTGAGAGTCTCTTTGGCGGCGATTGGCAGGCGGAGAGTCGTGTGCAACCAAAGCTAACAGAGGTGAGTGCCCAAAATCTAACCTAGGTTAACACATTTGATTAGATTTGTAAAAACTTTGGGCCTCATTTTCCCTTGGAGAACTTCAAAGTGATTTCACACTTCGCGCTCGATTAACTTGTCACCTGTTCACATTTTCAACACAGGCCGCACATGAAAGTGAACCGGATTCGCCACGGCTACCGGCTGCCGGTGCCGGACTATCGCCGTCCTATCGGCCACGCTCGTCGTCGGTGCCACGCTTCACTTACAGCAGCACCCTTGCACCGCCGCCGCGTTCAGAGTCACCCTATGGCACTGCCTCCTCCACATGCTCCTCGCTACGTGGCGGCGTCGAGAGCGATGCGGGCATCTATCCGTCTTACAAATATCCGACATATAGTCATGCACGGCCGGCCAACAGTCCGCCGGAGACGCGTGCCTTCCTGCACGAGGCACTCGACGAGGTCTGCAGCGATTTTGAGCGAACGCTGGAACGTGCCTCGGCCAGGAGGCGCAAAGGTGCTTCTTACAGCTATACAAACGGCAACTCCCTGTCCATGGATCGCAACAACAACAGTCTCAGCCTCAGCTTGAGTCTGAGCAATGGCTATGGCTCCAAGGAGACGAAGGAGGCGAAAGAGCGTCGCATGGGGCACAGCACGTGGGATCGTTACTTTGATGTTGCAGGTGAGTGAAGAACGTGCAACGCTCAAAATAGATGAGGAAATACTCTTGGTTGCTGCTCTGCTCAGCTCTGCTCTGTATGATTCATAGGCGGCAGACGAATGACTTTGTTTGTATCTCGTAGATACTTTTGTCGTTTTTCCTTTTGCTCTCGCTTTTCTTAGCAATTAGCGATGACGCAGCACATGTGACACTTTTACGCACGAAAGTGTGAAAAATTTTGAACAACTGTTGCAGACTGTTGAAATGCTGTACAATGGAAAGTGTTTGGAATTTTTGTGAACAACAGACTATGTCGAAGAATTGGTAAAAGCCTTTCTCATTTGATGTCTCTTAACTCAAATATATCATAAATATTTTGCATCAATTAAGTAAAATACACAATTTTGTTAATTATCTGTTAAAATTATTATTTTTCCTAATTGAACTCTAGTTTCTTCGCCTTCCCATCCCATTGTACCAGCATATAATGTAAGGCCACACTACTCATGAAGCTGTCATAGCCCAACACGCAAGCTGTTAGATCAAAGTAATATTTAAATGTAGTTCCAAAAAAAAAATCAAAAAATCAAAAAACCAAAAACACAAAAAACAAAAACAAAAACAAAATAAACCCGTCGCAATCTAGCAACGCATAATTCAATTTTATGCAGCAAGCCTCCTGCCCGAAATAAATGTCTGGGGCCAATCAAAAGACATTAAGCTGCAAAAAAATGCGCAGAGTTGTCTGCAGATACAGATACGTTATGCCAAGCAATACATAGATACAATCACTTTGCATCTTTGGCATTTCAAACTCAATTGGAGTTTACAAGCGACTTCAAGGCGATTCGAGGCGTTCGTATCTTAAATCAATTTTGAAATGCGCATTTGGCGCTCAATTTGCATGCAAATGTTGCTAAGTTGTTGTTGTTATTTTTGTTTTTTACTGTTGGCCCGTTTTTCTTGTATTTGTTTATGCCATAAATTTGCCATAAAGTGTGCAAAAAGCAATGCAAGAAACTCACGCAAATAAACAATCAAATTGTCGCTTTTTGCCCGTGGACATTTTAGCTGGGCAAGGAGTCAAAAACTGACACTGATTAATGATTACTGTTGAACACATGTATTTACGATATGTGGGCCCCATATATATACTATAGTTTATGCTGTTTAGGGTCGTTATAAATGGTTTCTAAATTGCCTTTGCGTTTCACACAAAAAAAACCAAAAACGTTTGCCAAAAAAACTTGACAATTGAGGCAGACCCCAAGGAACGAGCCCAAAAATCTATCTATTGTTAGACAAATGCCAAAATGCGTGCAGCGATAATTTCTTGTCTAACCTTGGGGTTCTAAAAGCTGGTCTAGACATGTGCCTCTTTTAGCCATATGCGATTCAATTGAATGCTTTTTATCGCTAGATACAAATTAACCTCAAGGCGATTAACGAAAATTATTAATATGCTTATCAAGCTGTGTATTTTAAGGTCGAAAAACATTATTCAACTTGATTGAAATAAATAGTAAATTGAGAATCGAATAATTTTTTTAAAAGATGTGGGAGCGTGTGTTTTAAAATTTAAATATAATGTGGAATATTCAAATCTGCGTTTAAATGTGAACTTTTGAGATTAATTAAACATAGATAAGAAACTTTTAAAATTAAGCCAGTAAAAATATTATTTTAGAGCGTTCCACTAGCATCAGAGTATTATGGAGTCGGCTACATGCTAATAATCGTCAAATATTTAGATAAATTTACTATCAAACTGTAACTGTTTTTTGACTAATAATAAACTGGATATTAGTTGATCGATCAGCAGCAGCAGCCATAGATTTATAGATATTGATCGATTGATTGCACCTCAAAGAAATACTCAAAATACTGGGGCGTTTCGTCATTGAAAAACACAAATAGTTAAACACAACTTGTTCATATTTGCTTGTAAATTGATCTGACAAACTAAATAGAAGACCCACCTTGAGTAGTGAAGACCCCGATCTTTTCGGGTCCCAGTCAGCTCAGCTCAGTGCATTGTGTACCTAAATGTGTTACAAAATTCGCACCATCATTATAATCATCCGTTTATCAGTTAATAATGTGCATTTAGCTTATCTGCAGATTGCTGTTTAGTTTTTGTTAATGTTTTTTTTTTGCTGTTCAGATTGTTTAATTTGTATTTGCTGAGAGAGCGACGACCTTATCACTATATATTTTTGCTGTTCTCTCTGCACTCGCGGGTTCTCAATATTTGTCTTTTTTATTTTTTGTTAGTAATATTTAACAATATTTGTTGTTGTGCTGTGCTGCTCTAGCACACACGAGCTGTTAAATAATAACAAAATAGCTGCTGCTAAATGATGTTTTTTCTTTTTTCGTTGCTGGCAGCAGCTCGAAAATTTCAACGCAGTTTGTCGACGACTTTCGAACGAAAAACATAAAATGTGTCTAGCAAAGAAATAAAAAGCAATTAAATCAGCGAAATGATCTAAACGAATTAATTAATGAACCGAGTGTAACGCGATATTAAATTTAATTAGAATATACGAAATAATTGTAGCCATCGAAAAGTTTGTTAGCACATTATTAAAATCGAATGACGGTCCGAAAGTTACGACAAAATCGACGAAATAACCTCGACAAATTAAAAATAACAGTTTCATGCATTTTAAAAATACATCAAGAGAAAAACGTGTCCTTAAAAAAAAACACTCAAAACATAAATATTATTAATCATCGAACAATATATATAAAAACTCGAATTATGTTTCAAACATAAATCAATCAAAAAATTGATTAATGCCTAAGTAAATGACTAAAATCAAAGCGAAACACAAAGTATAAAAAATTTGTGGTAATAAAAATAAATCAATATATATATCTAATTGTATATGTATAAAACGGTAGAAAGCTAAAAATATATATTCTCAATGCCAATATTCACGATATTCAAGAGAATCAGATATGAATTCATGCAGAGTGAGTTTCAAGTGTGCATCTAATTTTGTGCATCACTGTGAAAGATAACATTTGACGCTGATCGCTTCGATTTCGAAATGTGCTTGATGGCTGAGCAAATCAAATCAAATTAATATTACTTATTACTCACATAGCAATTGCTTTAATTAACACAAAAAAAAAAACAATAAACAAACAAGTCGTAAATAAAATAAACAATTTTTTTTTATTGCATTACCAAAGTGCAATGGATGCCGCCTTGACCGCTGATCTTAATTATTTTGCTGCAATGTTCAATTAAATGTGCTATTAAGACTGAAAATCAATAACACGTTGGTGCAGCAACAACAACAACAACAATGTTTGCCACTGCCGCAGACACTCTGCCGCTGCGACGCCACAAGGAGACGACACGAAAGATTAAAATGAAGCCGGAGACAAGGCAGAGCACTCTGAAAAGCTGGTGGCACGACTGTAGGTTCATTAGCCAGCTAGTTGTTAGCCAATAAAGGGGTTTTCTTCTGGCTTGGACGTGTGTGTTTTTCATTTTCATTATAGCTAATTTTTGAGCTCATAAAAACTGATTAATTATGGCCCCGGTCAATGCTATCTGAACACGCGGCTTGCTGTCTTTTTGGCCAGCCCCATCTTCTTGCCTTGACCATCTTTTTGTGTGTTTTTCGACAACGCCGTCAACTTGGCACCGTCACAAAAATTAGAAATCTTTCTGCTTTATTTTTGTTATTTTCTTCGGTGACTTTTCCTTTGCATTTCTTTGCCGAAAGTTCAGTGCACAAAAAGTATCTATACACACACACAAATACACAAGTATCTGTATAGAAATTAAGTAATAGCAGCAAATAGAGCAGCGACCAAAAACTGAGAAAAATACAAAAATACTTGGCAGCCGGCAAAAGCGATGAGTAACAACTGTCGACAGACAGTGCGTGTACAAAGTATGCGTACACACAGATGAAGAGCAACAATATTTACTTGTAATACTTTTTAGATAAAGTATCTATGTATCTTCAATTGAATTGTGCAAATTTGGCTTACATTCAATATTGTCGCGGTGTTGCCATTCAATTGAATTTCACGCAACATATGTTGCACTCTGCACTAATCAGGGTCATTTGGTATATATGTATGTATGTATGTATGTATGTCTGTATTTATTGGCCCTATACCGATAAACATTTGATGCGATCGATGCGTATTGCAAAAAAAAACACACACACACACAAGTCGGGCAATGCCCGAGTGGTGGCAGCAAAACATCGTCTCTTTTATATAAACAAATGGGTGCAATAGATAGATAGTGTTTGTATGTAGGTAAAATCAATATTGAATAATAATAGAGCACCAGTCGGCGCCTCGACTTATCAGCAGTCTGACACAGACACACATAAAGGACAGACTCGAAGTCTCTTTTGGCTTTTAGCTTTTGGCTTTTGTCTATTGTACTTTTTAGTATTTTTTTTTTTATTTTATTTTTGCTGCTGCTGCTGCTGCTACTATTCATAGTTGAAGCGGCAGTTTTTGTTTGGTGGGCAAATTATGCGCACCGTGGCATAGTTTCTAACTGCTATCATATATTTTATCACTAATATTAATAATACGCATTTTGCTGTGCCAAAATGTCGCTGTCAGTAGTCAATTGGAAGCGTCTATGGCAAGTTTGCAAATCAAAATAGTTCTGAGCAAAGCTACACAGAGAGCAAGTAACCAGATAAAATGCTTAAAGTCGGGCATTATCTAAAGCTAACTTTATCTTTTATTTTCTTTTATCTCTTTATGTAGACTCCTGCATGGCTGGCAATCGCTCACCTCGTCTCTTTCAACGCTCGAATACGCTGCCACTGCAGCAGCGTCCCAGTCCCGCTGAGGTCCAGTATGAGAGCTATGTGCTCGCCACGGTGGCTGCCAATGCCAAGTCGCCCGTGGAGCAGCCAGAGAGTGGCGGAGACAAAGCGGCGCCACCACCTCCGCCACCGCGTCGCCATCATTTGCCAGCCACACCCAAAGCAGAGCAGACGACAACAAACGGCAATTCCTCTGGCAGTCCCCTCCAGTCGCCGGCCAGCTCCGAGACGGGTCAGACTACGGCGGATGCACAAGCACTCTGCCAGATACGTGAACAAATGGCGCTCAGCTTGAAACGTCTCAAGGACCTAGAGGAGCAGGTCAAGGTCATACCTGATATGGAGGTGAGTAAATCGAGCTTAAGTTGGAATCCAGCTAAGATTACAGATGGAAAAGCAGGACAAAATTTTAGTTTTTGTTGATTGGTTATTTAAAGATACTAAGCTACAGATATGTATATCTCTTAGCCAATTGACTCTACAAAGATATCTATCTATCTGACGTTTACTAATTCCCATCAACTTTCAGATGGAGCTCAATTCATTGCGCTCTGAGAAACAGCGTCTGCAGCGTCGCAACGAGGAGCTGCTTCGCGGACAACGCCAAACGCCATCGCCACCCAGTCCGGGCATTAAGAATGGTTCACCTGTGCAGTTTACGCCGCAGCGCATCAGTCCCGTTTCGCTGGAGAGTCTGGGCGCACGGATGCGCAGCAGTTCGACATCGCCGAGCATTATACGACGTGATGTCGCCACACAGGCGGCCAGCAAGGTGATTGCCACACGTGACATTGCAGTGGGCTCGCCGTTGAGCGTTCGCCACGTGGGCACCCAGCAGACGGAGGCGCTCTACTCGCAGCTGGAACTGAAGCAGAAGATTGAAAAGGCGCTCAGCGATAGCAAGCAGCAGCGACTCCGACATCTCATCTCGGTGGGCACACAGATGTATGTGCCGAAGCGGGAGCAGCGGGAGATGGGCAACCAAACCGTACCCGAGCGTCCAGTTCTCAAGCATAATGTGGGCATCAGTGCCAAGCCGATGACCAGGGAGAACTTCACTAACTGCAAGCCGGATATGCGCAGCGTGGGCAGCTCCGAGCATCGAGTGACGGATGTGCTCTGCGAAAGGTGTGCCATCAGCAAGCGTAGCGTCAGCGTCGGCTGTGGCACCGACGAGCAGTTGCCGGAGAGGCCGAAACCCGTGCCACAGTTGCCAGGTCGCAGCAACACCTTCAGTCTGGGCGAGCACGAACAGTTGGCTATCAAACGCAAGGCGATTGGCTGCCAGACTCTGAACACAGTGGTGCACAGTGCGTCGAGTCAAACAGCGGCGACCACTGTTCGCTCCACGGCTGCTCAAGCGATGCCCGAGCAGCAACAGGTGGGAACCCAATGCGGCGTGGAGTCCACTAGCCGGCAAACGGACACCAAGGGATTGCAGCGTCTCACGCGCAGCGAGACCAAAACCGAGCAGCTAATGGCACCACTGACTCCACCACAGACATGTCATGTGGCCAGCAACACGGAGGAGCAGCCGTTGCCTGTCGTTGCGAAACCGGAACGCATCGTTGCCCACTCCTCGTGCAACACGGAGCAGGTGCACAAGCGAGACGTTGGCTGTGGCGACATCGTCAAGCCGCACATCTCGATTGCCTGTGCGGCCAACTACTGTGATTCCTGCAAGGAGGCCATCCAGCTGCTGGCGAAGGATTTCTCCAAGACAGACCCAACCAACGAGCCACCAACAGCTCCACATCCCATGCGTCGTTCCACCTCGGCGGATTCGCGTATACCGCGTCCCAAGCATCTCACTAGTCCCAGTCCAGTGCGCAAGCAGTTCCAACGTCAAAACACTTATACGCTGCCAACGACCGCCCAGACAACGCCAACGGCGCCCGCAAGGAGCCCAAAGGCTCAACGAAAAATATGTCTGAGGTGAGTATCCAAGTTTTAAATTATTTCAAATCCCATTCGTTATTTCTATCGACACATTTGCACAATCTTTTCTCTGTGGCAAGCAGATTTTGTGTAATTAAACCCTAAGAAAAAGAAATCGTTGATTTTCTGAGAAATTAGTATAGTTTTTTTAAAGTTAAAT
Organism: Drosophila kambysellisi; assembly: GCA_035042185.1. Classification (NCBI taxonomy): domain Eukaryota; kingdom Metazoa; phylum Arthropoda; class Insecta; order Diptera; family Drosophilidae; genus Drosophila; species Drosophila kambysellisi. The sequence goes on from JAWNLS010001251.1 coordinate 11,302,886, forward strand.
ATTATTATTGTAACTTTTACAAAGTAGTTTCGAATATTTCCATTCTTATATTGCCCATGCTCCACTGTAACTTACGAGAGCTTTAAGCTCAATGCGTTAGCTAAGACACGAACCCAGCGAAGGCGCGTCATGCGCATTGTCGCTTGCTAAGCAGGCGACTCCGAATACGGACTCCGAATTGACGTATTTGGCGATTTGGTCGCATTGACCTTCAGGCTCAGTTTTCATTTTGGCTTTGGCGCGTTTGCAGCTACTTTGCTTCGTTTCTCCTCGTTTATCGACTTTTTGTTTATTGTTTGGATTTTCGTTTTGTGTTCACAATGGTGTTCTCGATGTTTTCCGGCCTGAGCAGCTTCACCTGCTACCCACTGGTGGTCAGCGGCTGCTCGGCGCTCCTGCTAACGTGGGTTCAATTGAAGCAATAGTCACATATTCACTAAACTGCTTATGTTAAAATTGATGATGTGCTTAACTTGTGTTTCCACAGCTCGCTGCAGGAGAAGCCGCCCAGTGTATCGCCTGACTGCGCGCCCGAGTCGCAGAGTTTCATCACACAGCCGTCCAAGCAATCTGCTACGTCCCAGGATTTGGATTTTACCCAACTTGGTGATGATGAGCTGGTTGTGCGCGAGGAGAAACGCGTTAGCATCAGCTGGTCCAGAGATGCCTCCCCCGCACCACTGATGACCTCCACCTCTAGCAGCAAATCGGCCTCGCCGGAGCAGGCTTTAACCGCTTCGACTGATTCCAATGTGGAACGGGAAATTGCACAAGGTGCACGCAAAAAGTCGAGCACACCACTTAAGTCTAGTCAGAGTGAGGAGTCACAGGTGACCGTCATTGAGCGGACCGCAGATCTGGTTCCGAAGGAAGCTTCGAAGGAAGCTCCGAAAGAAGAGCGACCGCCCACCAAGGCACAGCTGCATCAGCTGGCTCAGGCACCCACGGAGCCCAGACAAAAGTAAGTGTTCAGCATTTGTCAATTATAAACTAGATACTTACTGTGCCTGTACAGAACGGAACTGGCCAAGGAGATGAAGGATGCCCTGAAAGTCATCAATGATTCGCTGCTCAAGAAGCTGGGCTCCAAGCCCTTCTCATCGTTCAGCTTGAAATCATCAAAGACAAGCATTGGTGAGCACTGGTTCCGCATCTCCAGCACGGCGACCTCCAATCCGCACGAGGTTGAGGATTATTTGGACTATTTTGAATCGTTGTCGGTGCCACTGCTGGAGTATTGTGTCAATCTCTCCGATAGCAATGTGAGTAGTCTTTTTTCCTGCTCCATTTATTTTACTATATTTAATATTTGTTTGCAGGGCAATTCGGCAATGCATTATGCGGTTTCGCATGGCAACTTTGATGTTGTATCCATATTGCTGGATTCGAAGGTTTGCAACGTAAACCAAATGAATAACGCTGGATACACATGCGTGATGCTCGTATCGTTGGCCAAGCTGAAGCAAGTGGCGCATCGGACGGTCGTGGAGCGACTGTTCCAGATGGCCGATGTCAACATACGGGCCAAGAAGGTAGGTAAAGGCACACCCAAACCAGTGTCCGCCCATCGAGCTGATTTACTCACCAAGCCCCAATTCTCAACTGTGGTCTTCCTACTAACTCACCTGTTCCTTGATCCTTTTGCACCTGGTACTTACAGCACTGCCAAACCGCATTGATGCTCGCTGTGTCGCATGGTAACGGTGACATGGTTGCCATGTTGCTCGATGCCGGGGCCGATATTAATATTCAGGATGAGGATGGCAGCACGGCGCTGATGTGCGCCGCCGAACATGGTCGTGTGGATATTGTGAAGCACTTGTTGTCGCAACAGGATTGCGATTCCCTAGTGCAGGATGTGGTGAGTTTCGCTTTGCTCTGCACTCCTCAGCTACAGCAGCACCTGATCCAATATCCTTTTCTTGCAGGATGGCAGCACAGCGTTTAAGATCGCCTGGCAGGCCGGACATCGGGATGTGGGTCTGCTGCTCTATGTGCATGAACAGATGCTGCGCAGCAAACTGCCCAATCGTGGTGATCCCATACGCAAATCTCTACCCTTGCCGTCGCGACCCAAGCCACCAAAATAAATAAGGTGAATGATTTAGAATGGAAATCTTCGAAGCTGCCGTGCAGCCAATTTTGTATTAGCGGCCAAAATGTCGAACAAACATTAAACTTAAGATTTAAATTTTAAATTAGCATTTCGTAGCGCTGCCCTAGAGAAAACAGCAAACAGCATTCCATATCAGTCGAGCTAAAAATAATTGTTAATAATTTTTACACAACTTGAACAGGCGCAAAGCAGTTTTTAATATTTAATGATTTTTTTTTATATTTTGTTTATTATTTATTCTACAATTAATTTAAATGCCTAAAAAGCTCACAATTTAACATAACTTGTGCATAGTTTTTTAACTTTATGCTTATTTTTAATGAACTAAATGCTACTAAAATCAAACGAAAAATGTCAAAATTTATATTTAATTACTACTTTTAACATATAGCAATATATATACAAAAAATACTGCACTTAACTGGGCTACACGAGAAGTAGCAGCCATATAGCAACCATATCAGCAAATGACAATGCAAAAACAATATACGAATTAACAGTAAATAACAACGAATGAAACACAATTAATTAGTGTGTAATTAAATTATTTTTGCAGAGCTACTTAATAATAATAAAAAAAAAAAACAAATGGTTAATAAATACACTCATTTAAATGAGCACATTTTAGTAAAATCAAATAAATTTGTGGAATTCTTTCAATTCCCAAGAGTAGTGCGAATCCAATAAAATATATGGGTTTATCCCAAGTTCTTTAATGGCATATTGTAATTAATTTTATATGTATACCTATGTATTAACTATAATATTTACTATTTTAGCGGATTTTAAATAAATACAATTTATGTTAAAGCGTTTGTGTTATGCTTAATTTTTAATAATTAAATAATTATTTTTGTCAGAATATTGTTTTTCTTAAATCACTCGGATGTTTTCTTTACTTTGTTTTAATTTATTGCAACCCACTGTACGTCATTTACTTTATTTTTATGATTTTTAAAACATATTTAAGGTATTTTGTTCTGATTTCATGAATTTGAAATTGTTTTAAGGGTTTTTAATATTTAATACAAAAGAATGATATTATTTTCTAGCATCTGTTGCACTTCGTAAGCACTCTGAATTCATAATAAACCTTACGTAAAACAACCATATTTGAGCAAGCTCAGAGTGCACGCTCCTCCTGACCCGGCTCGACCACACCCAGAGACGTCAGCTGAAGTGCTATGCCATCCTCTAGAGTGACCAAAGGTCTCTTCGAGTTCAAGGTGAACTCATATTCCAGTAGGAGCAGTGCCAATGCCAGGCGTAATAGTAATTGAGCAAATTGCATACCAATGCAATTGCGGACACCGGAACCAAAACCAAACCAAATACTTTGCTCCTTGAAGGAATCCCTGGGGCTGCCCCAACGTTCGGGTCTAAAGCGATCCGGCTCCGGATAATACTCGGGATCATTGTGTATGGCATGTGTGGGTATGATGACAAATAGCTCCTTAACCAGATTATATTTGATGTGATCCGGCACCGAACAACTGTTAAGGACCCGACGCATTATGTACGGTGTTATGGGATGCATACGCAGCGTTTCCAGGATGACATGACCCATTAGAGTCAAGGATTGCACACAGTCGTAGCTCAGATTATTCTGATGCTTCTCCATGGCCTGTTTGATTTCCTGCCTCACCCGAGACTGCACACCAGGGTTTAGGGCCAGTTCGTAAAGGACAAATGACAAAGTGTTTGCCGTTTGCTCGTAGCCCGCCTTGAGGAAGACAAATGCATGAGCTGCCAGCTCGTTCTGCAGATGCTCCTGCAGCTGCTTGTCCGCCTCATACTCGTGAGTGGTCCACTCGAGTGCTTTCACATCCAGCAGCAGCTGCAAATAATCCTTATGTCGCACCTGGGCTGCCTCCCGCTGTTGCACAATGTCTCCGAGCAGCTTCAGAAAGTAAACTTCAGCCTCTTTGGGTGTCAGACGCATTCGCAACTTGCGACAGAAGTTGGGAAAGCGTATCATTATCAGATTCATTAGATACCCATGCTTCTTTGTGCTCAACACCAGCTCCGTCATCCGCTCAAACTCATCCATGGAGTATTTCTTTCGTTGCTCGGCATCCAGACCAAACACACAGCTGGCCAGGGCGGATAAAACATATCGTCGCATTATTTTCTGTATGTGGACCGTGGAGTGGGGCTGTTTCATTAGCGTGCTGCTGACAGTCAGCAGCAACTGCTCGGCCTCCTCGTACAGACTTCCATACAGCCAGGACATGCGGTCGGATTCAAAGGTGGGATCCAGTTTCTGACGCATCTCCTTCCAATGATTGCCGCGCAATCCGTAGAGATCACCCGACAAGGGATCCGATTTCTGATTGCAGTAAATGCCACGATCATTGAAATTGGAGAAATCCTTGATCATTATCTGGCGTATCAGCTCACGATCGAGGACAAGGACACGTGGCTGCAGTAGCGCATAGAAGCCGCAAAACGGTCCGCTGCCCTTGAACTTGTTATAGAGGGTCGTGTAGTGTGCCGTTTTCATGGCCTCTGTGCTGAGGGACTGGGTGATCAGTTGCTTCATTATCGGCCACAATTTCTTGGGTCTTTCATGGGGTATATCCAAATAACGCCAGTAATCGCGCTGATAACGCGCTGCCATAATCAGCAATATTACCAGGCAGAGCACGATTAGCCCCAATATCATAAATAATATCCACATATTTCTCATGATGATTTCTTTTGAATCGTACAGCAATTAGAAACACACGCACATCTATAACTCAATCTATATATATTTATATATGTATAAAAACACCAATTAAAATTTACAAATCACCGCTTTTGGCCAGTGACTCTTTGTTGCCCGGAAATCGTGAATGATCTAATACACGGAGTCGCGAACGCGTTCTCAGCGACAAACTGAATCAGTTACGTTCATTACCAAAGCGCGCTGTTCGACTGAGTTGACTGCAATTGAGTAAAAACACATTTACGATTCGCTCCCTCAGCCAGTTGGAAGCTTTTCATTTTCAAGTGGGGGAGGGGTGGGGGAGGGCGGGAGGTGGGTTGTCAGTACCGAGTGCGGTACACTACAGTTATTGCTGCTTATGGCTGTTGACTTGGCTTAAACATGCTCCGTGGGCGTTCGACTGAGGCCAACAAATACAGTCAAATACACAGACAAAAACAAGTTTTTTTTTTTATAGACTCAATTGATTACTAGAAACAAGTATTAAGTTCTTTAAATAAGTGCAAATACCATCAATGTAGCTTAAACATAGTTTTTTATGCAGTTAATAACATTTTAAATTTCAACACTAGTTTCCTTTGTATCTATTTTTTGTTTATGCTTAATTTAATTTTTTTTACGCTGAATCTAAGTTGTTTTTTGGAAAAAAGAACTGCAAGTAGGGCATTTGTGAAGTCTACATAACTGAGCATTATAAATTCTATATAGTCAATACAATTAAAATTTCAATTTCGTTTGTTATCACTTGTGATGTACTTTTTGTTTTTGGTTTATAGATAAAATAGTCGTGGTTGCCTTTGAAATTCCTATACTCGTCGAGGTGGGGTTGGCTTAAATTGAACTGGACCCATAAACTGATTGCACTGTGCAAAAAGATTATGTACTCTATGAGTAAACGTAAATAAATATAAAACACTCGTCTATCGAACCAGAACGTGTTCATTTTGTAATGACTTTAGTCATCAACTTGATTAGTCTGTGATTAGTATTTATTACGGTTCAATACCGTAAACAGTAGATTTATGTAGCTGAACGTGTCTGGTTTGTCAAACTATTTCTAAATTCCAAACGGTCTCAATTTATTCGATTATAGTTTATAAAATATTCGCAGCTCTTGCTCTCAATGTACTTGTTCTCTAAACATGCTGAATTTCACGTTCAATTAGCGCGTAGAAAAACTCACTTAAATATTGTGTATGAAAATAAACAATGTGGCAGGCTCTTAAATTGTTGTTGTACTGAGTGCTTATATTGTTGTTGTTGTTGTTGTTGTTGCTACCAATATCCGCACTTGAAATCTAATCAATTGTCAAACAAACCATCAGCGTTGCCGGATCCCTACAAGTATTACATGTATATGTCAATTGAGGACGTATATTAATCACTGAGAGTCATTGATATGATAACTTTTACATGTTCTCAGTGCTTTGTATTATATTCTTTTTTTTGCTAAATAAATAACAAACTTGTTTGTTCATCAAATGAATTTGATCTTAAAGTAGAGATTTGTAGAAGCTATATGCAAAACTTCAAATAATTTCTACTTACTCATCTAATGGTATTATTCGCTTAAGTTCAGGCCTAGATGAGCTTCAAATTTTCAAAGATGAATAATGCGAAAGGACTCAAACAAAACAACTATTTTCCTTATATAGATGTAGTTCGATATTTCGCTATTAACATGTGTGCCTTTCGAAAATGTAATTGTAATATTGCGTAATTGGCAACGATGTTTAAAGAAAATAACATGTGGATTTTCAGATGACACCAACAGCATAGAAAGTCGTTATTTTGAACATTTATTTCCAACAGGTGGCGCTACTTAACATACGATCTTCGTCTCTATTGAGCTTTGCCCAAAAAAGCTCACAAAGCCAGTCAAGCGATAAGTTTATAAGCTTATCAACAAAGATTGTACACTCAAAGCTCCCAAAGCTTCACTTAAATTCGCTTCATTATGACAGCGAAAGCTAACTATATAAATTGCAACAAATCTCTCAGTAATTTCAGTACTCTGCCATAGTTCGTTGCAATTGTTTTGTGTTATTCTCTTTTGCGAGTTTTTGTTCGCTTATATAATGGGGATCGCCACCTTATTATTAACTGCAGTGCTAGGTCTTCTTGGCTATCTGTTTTTGCGCTTACGTCGCAATATGCAGCATTGGCAAAATCTGGGCATTCCATGTGAGGAACCCAGTATGATGCTAGGCAACTTAAGCGGTGTGCGTACGAAATACTCATTCGCAGAGATTTGGATGCGGTACTACACTAAATTCCGTGGAACTGGACCTTTTGCCGGGTTCTATTGGTTTCAACGTCCAGCGGCATTTATCCTGGAACCCTTTTTGGTAAAGAACATTCTCATCAAGGATTTCAATAATTTCACGGACCGAGGATTCTACAGCAACCCCGAAGATGATCCGTTGTCAGGTCAACTGTTTCTATTAGACGGACACAGGTGGAAATCGATGAGGGGCAAACTGTCATCAACTTTTACCTCCGGCAAAATGAAGTACATGTTTCCCACGATTGTCAAAATTAGTGATGAGTTCGTACAAGTTTTCGGCGACATGGTATCAAAGTCGTCGATTGTCGAGGTTAAAGAGCTAATGGCGAGATTTACCACTGATGTTATAGGTACCTGTGCCTTCGGTATTGATTGCAATAGTCTTAAGGATCCGGAAGCAGAGTTTCTAGTAATGGGACGTAAGTCCTTAATTGATAACCGCCATGGTACCCTGGGAATTGCATTAATCAATAGTTTTCCCTATTTTGCGAAACGCATGCACATGAAAATTACTGCCGAGCACATCGAAGAGTTTTTTATGCGTATTGTGAAAGAAACTGTTGACTACAGAGAAAAAAATAATGTAAGACGCAACGATTTCATGGATCAGCTGATTGACTTGAAAAACAAGTCCTTGATGAAGTCTGAGACCGGAGAGAATTTAAACTTAACGATTGAAGAAATCACTGGTCAAGCTTTTGTGTTCTTCGCTGCTGGATTCGAGACTTCTTCCACCACAATGGGATTTGCCCTTTACGAACTGGCTAAGGCGGAGGACGTTCAGAATCGCTTAAGAGAGGAATGTAAAGAGGTTCTGTCCAGGTACAATGGAGAACTAACGTATGAATGTATCAAAGACATGAAGTACTTGGATCAGGTCATATCAGGTAAATAACGACAGCATTCCTCAAAAGCAAAGCCAAATAAATTATTTTCTAGAAACACTTCGTCTGTATACTGTGCTACCAATCTTAAACCGTCAATGCTTGGAGGACTATGTGGTACCAGGTTATCCCAATTATGTGATCAAGAAGGGAATGCAAGTTTTGATACCCGCCGGCGCAATGCATCGTGATGAGAAGTTATATCCCGAACCGAATCGCTTCAATCCAGATAACTTCGACGAAGAACGAGTTAAGAATCGTGACACCGTCGAATGGCTTCCGTTTGGGGATGGACCCCGTAACTGCATTGGTTTGCGTTTTGGCCAGATGCAAGCACGTATCGGCCTGGCTGTGCTCATCAAGAACTTTAAGTTTTCGGTGTGTAATGAGACACAAATTCCCATTAAATATAACAAGGAGGGCTTCTTGATTGCGAGCGAGTCGGGAATTTTCCTGAAAGTTGAACGTGTTTAACAATTTAAATGGCAAAACAGTATAATACAAATTATAATCAATAATAATTATTATTATGCATTAAAAATATAAGCGAAGCATTAAAATTGTATTCTATATTTTGTAGATTTCATTGACCGTAAAAATCTTTTCACATTCAAATTATGAACTACTGTTGAGGTAGTTTATTTACTGCTGCCAAGGTTTTTCATGGTTTAAATAAACTCAATTTATAGAAATGATACACATTCTGTAAACTAAAATATGTAGAGTGCAACTGACTAACCAACCATAATGATAAAGGGTTAATCTAATAAACTGTTGCGATAGAAAGTCATTGTGATTGCAAAATTTCGACTCAACATTGTTAGGCAGCCGACTCTATCAGTAGATAGTAAACCCCCGAAGTGCGATTGTCTCTTGTGATTCATAGTAATAGTTGTTGTTGCTGTTTGTCTAGGGTGGCAAAACAATATAATAATTATTAATGTTAATAATTATAATTATTATACATTAAAACTACAAAAGACACTTTAAAATTATGTTCTTTGTTTTGACCTTAACAATTTTGTACATTCCAAGCAGCTCGGACAGTTTTACAAATGATGAACTGCTGTTGAACTAGGTTCATTGATTTTTTTTACATCTGACAAGGGTTTCCTACGTAAAAATAATCTTAATTTATAGGAATGGTATACATTTTGTCACTTGTTTGTTAAACCTAAAGATAAAAGTCATATTTAAGTTTATTTTATTTTTAACATTAATAAAACTTGATTACAAAGTTAGTATGATAAATATATTTATAGGCATATTGTTGCTTACTGTGGCAGTTGCCTTAATTGGCTATATCTTTTTGCGCATACGTTGCAACTGGGGACTGGCGAAATTTGCGAGTAATCCAATCTGATGCTGGGCAAAATGGTTCCTCAAAAGCAAAACCACATAATTATCAAGAAAGACTTATTTTCTGGAAACACTTCGTCCGTATACTGTTCTACCAATCGTAAACTGTCAATGCTTGGAGGACTATGTGGTACCAGGTTATCCGAATTATGTGATCGAGAAGGGAGTGCCAGTTGTGATATCCGCATCCAGAGATGGACATGCGGGCAAATTCCTAAGATGAGCTGTTATGGATTCATATCCACAGTATTGTCACCGTTGACACTCTGATGGATTTGAAACCGTTCAAGGTCTTATAAAACTGCTTTATTTATAATTATCTATATGATTATAAAATAAAATGCTTTTTGAAAAATAATATTTATGTAAAAGGTTTGCAAATGTTATTAAATACTACATTTTAATTGAGTCTTTGCGTAGTTAAAGTTCATTCAAGCATTGTATTTTTACTGAGAGACTTACTTACTCTCTTGCTGAGCGTAAATAAAAGCTTTTCGCTCGAGTACTCGGGATTATGACGTCACTGCGTATTCCGAATGATTCTGTTTATATGAGTATAAACATGTGTGTGTTTATTAATAACATGTTTTGTGCGTATTTTGTTTTGGTTCTCAGCATTGTTGATTAAAGTGAAATGAGTTTGTTATAGTCTCACTAAATGTGTTATAAAAGACACAAAGTAGTTTGGAATTTCTAGCAACTAATTGGAGTTGAAATTTGTTTTCAACATTTAATTCAGTTTCAACTCAGCTCAGTGGCTCCACAAGTAGCTTGAAACATTTGGTGTGTAGTAGAAACGAGTGCTTCGTGAATAAATTGCCGCGCAATCCATGGAGATCACCCGACAAGGGACCCCAGTTGATCATTGAAATTGCTGAGGGACTGGGTGATCAGCTTCATTATCGGCCACAATTTCTTGAGTCTTTCAAGGGCTATATCCAAATAACGCCAATAATCGCACTGATAACGCGCTGCCATAATCAGCAATATTACCAGGCAGAGCACGATTAGAACTTATATCAAAAATAATATCCACATATTTTTCATGATGATTTCTTTTGAATCGTACAGCAATTAGAAACACACACACATATATAACTCAATCCATATATATATATATATATTTATATTTGTATTAAAACACAACTTAAAATTTACAAATCACCGCTTCTGGTCAGTGATTCTTTGTTGCCCGGAAATCGTGAATGATCTAATATACGGAGTCTCGAAGGTGTTCTCAGCGACCAACTGAATAAGTAACATTCATTACAAAGCGCGCTGTTCGACTAAATTGACTGCAATTGAGAAAAAACAAAAACCAACAGCATAGAAAGTCGGTATTTTGAACATTTATTTCCAACAGGTGGCGCTACTTAATATACGATCTTCGTCTCTATCCCAAAAAAGCTCACAAAGCCAGTCAAGCGATAAGTTTATAAGCTTATCAACAAAGATTGTACACTCGAAAGCTCCCAAAGCTTCATAAATATTCAAGTCATTATGACTGCGAAAGCTAACCATATAAATTGCAAAAAGTCTCGCAGTAATTTCAGTACTTTGCCGTAGTTCCTTGGAGTTGTTTCGTGTTATTCTCTCTTACGAGTTTTTTGTTCGCTTATATAATGGGGATCGCCACATTATTATTAACTGCAGTGCTAGGTCTTCTTGGCTATCTGTTTTTGCGCTTACGTCGCAATATGCAGCATTGGCAAAATGTGGGCATTCCATGTGAGGAACCCAGTATGAAGCTAGGCAGCTTTGGCGGATTGCGTACGAAATACTCATTCGCAGATATTTTTATGCGGTACTACACAAAATTCCGTGGAACTGGACCTTTTGCCGGGTTCTATTGGTTTCAACGTCCAGCGGCATTTATCTTGGAACCCTTTTTGGTAAAGAACATTCTCATCAAGGATTTTAATAATTTCACGGACCGAGGATTCTTCAGCAACCCCGAAGATGATCCGTTGTCAGGTCAACTGTTTCTATTAGACGGACACAGGTGGAAATCGATGAGGGGCAAACTGTCATCAACTTTTACCTCCGGCAAAATGAAGTACATGTTTCCCACGATTGTCAAAATTAGTGATGAGTTTATACAAGTTTTCGGCGACATGGTATCAAAGTCGTCGATTGTCGAGGTTAAAGAGCTAATGGCGAGATTTACCACTGATGTTATAGGTACCTGTGCCTTTGGTATTGATTGCAATAGTCTTAAGGATCCGGAAGCAGCGTTTCGAATAATGGGACGTAAGGCCTTGACTGAACACCGTTACGGTTTTTTTGGAATGACAATACTCCATAGTTTTCCCCATTTTGCGAAACGCATACACATGAAGATGTTTCCCGATCACATCATAGAGTTTTTTATGCGTATTGTGAAAGAAACTGTTGACTACAGAGAAAAAAATAATGTAAGACGCAACGATTTCGTGGATCAGCTGATTGACTTGAAAAACAAGTCCTTGATGAAGTCTGAGACCGGAGAGAATTTAAACTTAACGATTGAAGAAATCACTGGTCAAGCTTTTGTGTTCTTCGCTGCTGGATTCGAGACTTCTTCCACCACAATGGGATTTGCCCTTTACGAACTGGCTAAGGCGGAGGACGTTCAGAATCGCTTAAGAGAGGAATGTAAAGAGGTTCTGTCCAGGCACAATGGAGAACTAACGTATGAATGTATCAAAGACATGAAGTACTTGGATCAGGTCATATCAGGTAAATAACGACAGCATTCCTCAAAAGCAAAGCCAAATAAATTCTTTTCTAGAAACACTTCGTCTGTATACTGTGCTACCAATCTTAAACCGTCAATGCTTGGAGGACTATGTGGTACCAGGTTATCCGAATTATGTGATCAAGAAGGGAATGCAAGTTTTGATACCCGCCGGCGCAATGCATCGTGATGAGAAGTTATATCCCGAACCGAATCGCTTCAATCCAGATAACTTCGATGAAGAACGAGTCAAGAATCGTGACTCCGTCGAATGGCTTCCGTTTGGGGATGGTCCCCGTAACTGCATTGGTATGCGTTTTGGCCAGATGCAAGCACGTATCGGCCTGGCTGTGCTCATCAAGAACTTTAAGTTTTCGGTGTGTAATGAGACACAAATTCCCCTTAAATATGACAAGGTGAGCTTCTTGATTGCGAGCGAGTCGGGAATTTTCCTGAAAGTTGAACGTGTTTAACAATTTAAATGGCAAAACAGTATAATGCAAATTATAATTAATAATAATTATTATTATGAAATCAATATAATAATTACTAATATTAATAATTATAATAATTATAAATGAAAACTAGAAAAGATGCTTTAAAATTGTGTTCTTTGTTTTGACCTTAAAAGTTTTGCACATTCCAAGCAGCTCGGACAGTTTAGCAAATGATGAACTGCTGTTGAAGTAGGTTCATTATTTTTTTGTAAATCTGCCAAGGGTTTCCTACGTAAAAATAATCTCAATTCATAGGAATGGTATACAATTTGTCACGTGTTAGTTATATAAAAAGATTTTTTTATACAATTTCTGTACTTAAACATTGATGAAGTTTTTATCTACAAATCTTTTGCATGCCATAGAAAGATAGCAGCTGTTTAGTAGATCGGTAAAGCTTGTTTGCGTCACACTCGAGTGGTTGTTATTTGGAATCGTAGTAATAGTTGTGGTTGCTCACAGTGGCGATTGCCTTAATTGACAACATGCAGCACTGTCAAAATTTGCGAGTAACCCAATCTGATGCTGGGCAAAATGGTTCCTCAAAAGCAAAGCCAAATAATTATCAAGAAAGACTTATTTTCTTCGTCCGTATACTGTTCTACCAATCGTAAACTGTCAATGCTTGGAGGACTATGTGGTACCAGGTTATCCGAATTATGTGATCGAGAAGGGAGTGCCAGTTGTGATATCCGCATCCAGAGATGGACATTCGGGCATTTTCCTGAGATGAGCTGTTATGGATTCATAGCCACAGTATTGTCACCGTTGACACTCTGATGGATTTGAAACCATTCAAGGTCTTATAAAACTGCTTTATTTGTAATTATTGATATGATTATAAAATAAAATGCTTTAAAAAATAATATTTATGTAAAAGGTTTGCAAATGTTATTAAATACTACATTTTAATTGAGTCTTTGCGTAGTTAAAGTTCATTCAAGCATTGTATTTTTACTGAGAGACTTACTTACTCTCTTGCTGAGCGTAAATAAAAGCTTTTCGCTCGAGTACTCGGGATGATGACGTCACTGCGTATTCCGAATGATTCTGTTTATATGATTATAAACATGTGTGTGTTTATTAATAACATGTTTTGTGCGTATTTTGTTTTGGTTCTCAGCATTGTTGATTAAAGTGAAATGAGTTTGTTATAGTCTCACTAAATGTGTTATAAAAGACACAAAGTAGTTTGGAATTTCTATCAACTAATTGGAGTTGAAATTTGTTTTCAACATTTAATTCAGTTTCAACTCAGCTCAGTGGCTCCACAAGTAGCTTGAAACATTTGGTGTGTAGTAGAAACGAGTGCTTCGTGAATTCCATGGGCTGCGGGGTATCCGGCGACAGACTGAAGCGAAAATGACGCAACAATGAAATTAAACCCACCGCCAGCTTAATTTTACCAAAACGCATTCCGATGCAGATGCGAGGACCCATTCCAAAGGGGAGAAAAGCACAAGTCGGACGCTGCTGGATGGCCTCCTCTGTGAAGCGTTCGGGCATAAACTTTTCCGGCTCCGGATAGTATTCCGGATCGTGATGTATGGAATAGACGGGTATAACCAACTGCGCCCCAGCTGGTATATCATAATTGGGATGATTGGGCACCTCATAGTGGGCGTTGGCACGTCGCAAATGCTCCGAGGCAACGGGATACATGCGTAGCGTCTCTGAGTGAATGAAATATAATAGACAAATAAATAAAGAATTACTAAAAGAAACTAAAAGTTCATCTTTTGTAGATACAAATATTTTTCTAAATATTAAGGAATTTATTTTTTCATGCATTTGATTTCTGCTTACCGGATATGACCTGCTCCAGATATTTCATTTTCGGCAAGGCCTCATAACTCAACTCCCCATTCTCTCCGTAGTTGGCGATGACTTCCTCGATCTCCTCCCTGAGCTGGCTCTGGATGTGCTCATGTCGTGCCAGCTCGTACAGAGCCAGGCTCAATGCCGTTGCTGTCGTCTCGAAGCCTGCCACCAAAAAGACATACATCTGTGCGGCGATCTCATTGAGCGTCAGGCCCTCTTCCAAATTGCCGGCATCGTATTTATGTTTCATATTCAGCATGATATCGATGAAATCATTGCGTTTGATATTGTACTTTTCCCGGTAGCTGATTGTGTCCTTGACCAGGCCCATATAGAAGGTTTCCACATCGCGGGGCGTGCGCTTGAGGCGCAGTTTCAGGCTGAGCTTAGGAAATATCAGGCAAAAAATGTAATCCAAGCGTTTTTTCAGCATCGCATTCAGGCCCATCTGGACAAAGGGTGCCTTTGGATCGCGCAGACTATTGCACTCCAGTCCGAATATGGCAGAGCCAATGGTATCCGCCGTATAGCAGGCCAGTAATTTGGTAATCTCCAAGTTTGCCGCTTGGCCGCCGCAACGCTCTTGCAGGACATTAACCAACTCGCCAGCTGTCCTCACCACAGATGGAAACATTAACTTCATTTTGGCACCACTAAAGATGGGCGTCATGCGGTGCCGTAGGCTATGCCACTTGGGACCATCAATCGCAAAGAGATGGGCGGACAGGGGATCATCTCGCTCATTGTAGAACAGACCACGACTGTCGAAGTTGGCAAAATCCTTGATAAAGATGCGTTTCAACAGCTCCATATCGGTGATAATCCAAATGGGCGTCACTAGAAAGTAGCCACCCACATAGGGTCCCAGATGTTTGTACCTAACGTATAACCTCTGCATTATCTCCGAGGTATGTTTGGTGACTCGCCAACCCCATAAGTTGCCAACCAGTGGCAAGGGTGTCTCATGCGCAATGCCACGTCGCTTAAAATAGGATAATCGGTGCTGCATCCATATATAGACAACGATCAGGATAAACATGCACAACGAGTAGAAGACGAACATTTCACTTGGCTAATAGAACTTAGACTGGTCAACAGTTGCTCGAATTCTCCGGCATTTATATAGCCAGAGTTTATGTATAGCGCTGTTCGGGTCAAGACCTCACTTAAAATTTGCTTTATTACAGACCTGTTGAGATTTTTATTCCAAACTTTTGACGAACGATGTGGTTCCAGAGTTCATCCAAAATTTTGTTATATTTGTATTCATCTTGAATTACTACTTGACATACAAGCAGCTATAATTAATATTAATTTATCTAGTAAAAGTGGTTTTTAATGTTTCCAAGTAGTGTCTTAAAATATGTGTGAATGATTTAAGTTGACCCACAACAAACCTTTGAACTACCCTCGCAATGCAATTGTTTTACAGTTAGTTAAAATAATAATAATATATTGTTACGTAATATGTTTAAGTACAAGTGAAGTTCTTAAGTAACGAAAACAGTTAATCATCTTATTGAGAAATGTAAATTCAGTCATTTTATTAAATATTTTATTTAATTGTTTCCAATGTTCTAAAGATAAACTCCAACACAAAAACACATATAAATATATTTTAAGACTTTTATAAAAATTGTGAACTGGTTTGCAAAAATAAATATACAAATTTCTTTTTTGTAAAACGACGTTTTTTTTTTATTAAGCACATAAATCAAATAAAAGAATAAAACAAGTTTTTGGTTACTTTGATATCGAAATACAATTGCATATTAATCGAAAAATGAAATTAAATGCACAAAAGGAATGATTATGAAAATACTAAACAATTATATATTTAATAAGTTATAATGATAAACATTCTAACTTGGGTGGCAGAAAATATTAGATTAATTCCAACTGGAATATTTTGTGTTAACAATTGTTAGATTAGATACGACGAAATAATCGAATCAGTCAAGCGATATAAGGTGTTATCTTATATAATAAAACAAGTGTTTCAATTTCGTATTATTTGCCAACTCTTTCGACATTTAAATAAATGCCATTTTCAGAGCATAACAATATGTTTGCTGGCACCAATTTCATGGGTATTTGTGTTTGGGGCGATACACTGAACTTGTAGTCGCTTATCAGATGGGCCAGACCTACACAGGACTGCATCATACCGAACCGAGATCCAATGCAGTTCCGGGGACCATCGCCGAAGGGCAACCAACTGACGGATGGCCGAGCCGCAATCTCAGCTTCCGTGAAGCGCTCTGGCTTAAACATGTGTGGCTCCGGATAGATGTCGGGATCATAGTGAATACCAATGGCGGGCACAACAACAACCGTACCCTTCTCAATATAATTCTTTGGATCTTCCGGCGAATAATCCGAGATGGTCTTGCGTGTCAGATGAGCCAACACGGGATATTTGCGTAGCGTTTCTAAAGGAGGACACCAGAGTATACAATGCTAAATGCATGTGGCATTCTCATTACTTACCCATCACAACCTGTTCGAGGTATGCCATTTCTTTGATATTCTCGTAAGAGTAGACATTGTTATTCTTGGCAAGCACTTCGTTAATTTCCTGTCTCAGTTTGTCCTGCACATCCTGATTCAGGGCTAGCTCGTATAGGGCAAAGCCCATGGTTGTGGAGCTGGTCTCAAAGCCGGCCACAAAGAAAATGAACGCTTGGGCGGCCAATTCATTAAAGGTCAGTCCGTCTTCGGTGTTACCCTGCTGTTCCTTCTTATACATTTCGATGAGCATATCCATGAAATCGTTGCGCTTCTCATTGTTCTGTACTCGATAATCGATAGTGTCTCTTATGATGCGCATATAGAAGTCCTCAACCTCCCCAACTGTCGATTTCATATGCAAATAACGCGCCAGTTTGGGAAACCCAAAGAGGAAGAAATCAAGGAGTCCATAATAGGCTCGTTCTGTAACAGCTCGTTTGCCCATGGTTACAAAATCGGCCTCCGGATTGCGCTGGCTATTGCAGTCGAGGCCAAAGGCACAGGTGCCAATCACATCTGCCGTATAGCGACCCATTAGATCCGTGATCTCCAGCACCTTTGGTGATGTGACCTTCTCGTTAAAGATGTTGGCCAATTCCTCGGCCACTTTCAGAACGATGGGCAGCATGTTCTTCATTTTGCCCGAGGTGAAGGTGGGCGTCAGCTTGTGCCGTAAATGGCGCCATTTCTGACCCTCAATGCTGAACAGACTGGCCGATAGCGGATCATCGACTTCATTGTAAAATACGCCACGATTCTCGAAATTATGAAAGTCTTTGATCAAGATGCGTTTTACCCATTCCATGTCGGTGATCACAACGACCTTGGTGAAAAAGAACAAGAAGCCGGCAAAGGGGCTTTTGGCATCCTTGTATTTCTTATAGTAGTCCCCAAAGACTACACCAATTTGCCGCTTGGACGGCCAGTCGCCCATATTGCCTTTGGGAAACTTGGGTACATCGTGAGGAATACCACGACGATTCCAATAGTTGAACCTATGGTTCACTGCGTAAATGAGCAGCGCCACAATAATACCGATAAACGTTAGAACCAGCGACATTTTAACAGACTGAGCAATAAATTGAATGAGCACTTCATATTTATAGCCCAAAGCTCGCTCTCAGAAAGCTTACGATTGAGTTAGCTATGTATGTATGTATGTATATACATATATATGTATGTTCTGATGCATGCATATGTAGGGTAATCTTACGCATTTTGTCTAACTACTCAAAATGCTCCAAGTTCATGATTTTAATGCAGTATTTTACATTCAATTAGTCAACAACTCAACAAACTAAATAATTTTTGCCGAGTCAGTGTGACAAATCAACAAACAAATTGAGTAAGCTCGACTGTGATATACCCTGCACTCAGCTTATACATATGCAGGAATTGATTGCTGTTTATAGTGATGAAATTAATTTAAGAATACGTTTTCTACTGTGCAGAGGTGTTTTTTATCTAATCTTAGTGGCAGCTTTGTCCAGCTCTTCAACAACTTATTATTATGTATTATTTCATCGATATGTATAGATATTCCCGAAACGGGTGTAATTATCGATAACCTGCGAGGTGTATACGATATAAGTTCCCAAAAAGTGCCTTCTTAATTTCTTTGGACTCCAGACACATTCTTTTCATCTCACAGCGAAGAAGTTGTGCTCTTGCAGAAGTCTGAACAAAAATTATGTATATATAAAAGTGGATGTTTGCTGTACAGTGTAATAAAAAAATTAGTGTAAATAGGTTGAAATATTTTATTGTTTTTTGTAGGTCAGCCATATTTCCTTTTTAAAAATTTTTAATGGGTGCGTTGTATATATTGATTTGCATTTAATATTGGCCAATCTGATTAAGATTAATGCATCGTGATAGAAATTAATGATAAATTGTATTTATTTGCAAGGCTTACTTGATATATTATAAATGTTTTCTGATTAGTCAATCAGTGGTCAAAATAAATGTGATAAGTACTAAAATAATGAGTTTAGTTCATAAGTCAATAATCCGTATTTCAATAATATTATATATTTTGCAGCTCCTCCACCTTAAGATATATACCATTCGCCGAACTTAGCAGAATATTGGACTTGACAAAGTCAATTTTGGACACGGTTCGCGGACAGACGCTGAACTGAAAGCGTTTCAGTAGATGGAACAAGGCAACACTTGTCTGCATCTTGGCGAATCGCATCCCGATGCAGTTGCGCGGCCCATCGCCAAAGGGCAGCCAGGATGCGGTGGGCCGTTCTGCCATCTGATCGGCCAGGAAACGCTCCGGTATGAATTTGTGTGGCTCTGGATATAGTTCGGGATCGTGTTGAAAGCCATAAACGGGTATCAGCAGCATCTGGCCGGGTTCTATGTAAAAGTGTCTATTTCCCTTGGCCGCATAATAATTGCGAGAGATGCGCGAAAGATGCGGCAGAATGGGATATTTTCGCAGTGTCTCTGAAAACAAAAAAATACAAATTTAATTAGTTCTTATAACAAGTTAGAGTAAGTTTTTTATCTGATCTACAATTGATCGATGATATGTCAAGGTAAATTATATATTAATTGGAATCTTGAGCAATCTAAAGATTTGATGTTGTCAGTACACAATAAACTTCAAAAGAATTCAGTTGTTCTTAATAATAGTATTCTACAAACACTCACCTGCAATGACCAGCTCCATGTAGCGCAGCTCCTGCATGCATTCGTAGGTGAATTCACCCCCGTGCCGTTGGAGGGACTCCTGGATTTCTTGCCTGAGTTTGACCTGGATTTGCGGCTGCTTGGCCAGTTCGTAGAGCGCAAAGGTTAGGGTATTCGCTGAGGTATCGAAACCGGCGACAAAGAATACGAAAGACTGGGCGGCCACCTCCGGCAAGGTGAGCTCGTGGCGCTGCTTCATCTCAATGAGCATATTCATGAAATCGTTCCGAACAATGCCTTTCGACTCGCGCTCCTTAACCGTGTCCCGTACAATGCGCAGGTAGAATTCGGTGACATCCGGATGGAACAAACGGAGGCGCAGTCGTCGTGCCCAATGCGGAAAGTTCTCAATGAAGCCATTGATGAGTTTGTTGTGGCGTCGTTCGGTGAACGCTCGTCTGCTCATTGTGGCAAACTCAGCTTCCGGATTGCGTAGTCCATTGCAGTCCAGGCCGAAGACACAGCTGCCAATCACATCCGAGCTGTATCTGCACATCAGGTCATACACCTCCAGAATGCCACAAATCGAATTCTGCGACTGCTCCGCACAGATCTGAGCAAGCTCCAAGCCCACTGCACAAACCGAAGGAAATATGAACTTCATATTGCCGGAGCTGAAGGTGGGCGTCATTTTCTGACGCAGCGGTCTCCACTTGGTTCCATCGATGCGGTACAGATGGCCAGTGAGTGGATCATCTCGTTCATTGTGATACATGCCGCGATCCTCAAAGTTGGCAAAGTCCCTGATCAGCACCTCTTTGGCCAGCTCCAGATCCAGCACCAGCACAATCGGCTTCAGCATAAAATATATGCCTGCAAACGGGGATCCCGTCGACTTGAACCGTTCGTAGAGCGGCGTCAGTATGTCCTTAAAGTGAGCCGTGCTGTGAAAACCGCGAAAATTGCCCATCGGAAATGTGGGTCGCTCATGGCTGATCTGGCGGCGCGCCCAATAACTGAGACGGGTGCGCACGTACCAGAACCCGATGGCCAGTGTAATCAGAATTAACGCGAGCACATCCAGCATTTTTCGCTTTTCACTTACAACTGTTCGCGCTTTTCTTATATTGGTATTATTATCTATTCAACTGGAGAATAAAGAACTGCAACTCAAAGAAGACTCGCGCGCTTGGCTCGGCTTACTGGCTCTCCAAAAGATTAATTGCAATGGTGTCACATGCACAGAGATTATGTTAAGGAGGGAAAGAGGCTTAGCAAGATAGTGAGAGAGAGACAGCATGACAAACAAGTGCACCGTGAACTTGATAACTGACCACAAAAGGCAGTGGTCGATAATTGAGATGCTCTGGAATGCGGCTTGTCTGCAAATGCATTGATGCAGTTTTTGTAATCGATTTTCTAATGTAATTTGCATAACTAAAATTTGCTCCACACATCATAATAAAACTTGTACTATATTTCTTATCTTAAGGAATTATAATCTATTCTTAGTTAACATTTTTTTTTTTTATTCGTACAAATATATTTTTATTTACATTCAAATATTATCATGCTAGTCTCGAATGTCTCGATTGCATACAAACATAAACAATAAATTGCAAACACGCAGAATAAAGAATAGAGCGTGGGAGAACAATTAAGAGAGAGAACAATTATGAGAGACAGATAGAGAGAGAGAGAGGGTGAGGGGGAGACAGAAAGCGACACTTGAGCTTTCAAGTGCTGAGCGTAAACAAAGCTTTCGCTCGCAGAATTTCGTTTAGTGTGCTTAGTTTTGGGTAGGTTATGGCTGGAATTTTATTTAATTAATGTGTTCATCTCGTTATCAGTATAAAATTAGGTTTACAACTACATTGAACGAGTTACACAACTATTGAAAAATCACTAATTATGTTTAGTCGGCGGAAAGTCGTTCGATTTTCAGATGAATGCCCGACTCGGAGGCAATTAGAAAAGTCTTCTTTCCAAATCGCAATGGAATCTGAGTTCGCGGCGTGCTTCGAAACTGATAATGAGGCAGCAGGGTGGCGATGCCAATCTTCACCTGCATCAGGCCAAAACGCTCCCCAATGCAGGCACGGGGTCCCTGGCCAAAAGGCAAATAGGCAAACGGATGTCGCGATTTGATGGCCTCCGCCTCAAATCGATCGGGATCAAAGCGTTCGGGATCGGGATAAATCTTTGGATCGTGGTGTATGCTATGCACGGGTATCATGACACGAGTGCCCTTCTCCAGGATTAGCCTGCATCCGGGTACTTGGTATTCCTGTGAGGTGCGTCGCAACAGATGCGGCACGATTGGATATTTGCGCAACGTTTCCGCAACGACCTGATTGAGGTAGGCCATCTCCTGGAGGCACTCGTAACTCAGCTGTTCCCCGTGCCGATTTAATGTCTCCTTGATTTCCAGTCGTAGGCGCTGCTGTATCTCAGGATTGAGTGCCAGTTCGTATAGGCAAAATGACATGGTCGTTGAGGAGGTATCAAAGCCGGCTAGAAAGAATACCATGGCTTGCGCGGCAATCTGCACGAAACTCAATCTGTCCTCCTCGGTCTCCGCACCCAGGTCGATGAGCAGCTGGATGAGATCGTTGCGCTTGATGTGCTCTCGTTTTCTATACTCCAGCGTTTGGCGCACCGTCTCCATGAAGAATCGGCTGACCTCGGGCCGAAAGAGTCGCAACCGGAGTCGCCGCGCCAGCTGCGGTTCAGCGAACATGAAGGCTTGAACGGCAACTGGATGCAATGGCCGTTCCGTTACAGAATGACCCATTTCACGGAATTCCGATTGCGGATTCGCTAAGCTGTTGCAATCGATTCCAAAGGCGCAGCTGCCAATCACATCGGTGGTGAAGCGTGCACACAAATCTTTGGCCTCAAATTCACCCAGCTGCTGCTCAGTGATCTGTGCCAGCTGCTCCGCCACTTGGACCATCGTTGGAAACATGAACTTCATCTTGCCGGAGCTGAAGACTGGTGTCAAATGCTGACGCAGCCAACGCCACTGCTCCCCGTCGAGGAAGAGTAGATTGCCCGTCAGCGGATCATCGCGCACATTGTGAAAGAGACCGCGATCGGCAAAGCTGTTGAAATCGCTGACCATGATCCGTTTTATTAGCTCCAGGTCAAGCAGGAACAGCGACTTGGTGATAAATGTGTAAAAGCCACAGAAACGCTCACGTCCCGCAAATCTCTGATAAATCCTCCAATTGATGTCAGTCCAGTGCCACTGGCGCCCAAAGCCGGCCATGTTACCCAACAGGAATCGCGGCGGCTCGCCTGGCACATGACGCCGCCGCCAGTAGGAGTAGTGTTGAACCAGGTAGCCATAGATAGCCCCGACGGCAATAACGATCAGCAAAGCCAGAGCCAACATGCTGATACAGAAAACAAAAAACAACTGCAGCCAAAGGGCTAATGCAATCGACAACGAGAGCTTTTAAGCACTCCCTCTCTCTCCCTCTCACTCACTGGCTGTCTCGCTCTAACTAAGAAAGAGCGAGTGCACGCACACATATACATATGTAGTTGTGTGTATATACATCGACAAACATGTGAGAGCATGATTACCCTCACTAAATGTACGCTTCGTATTTAAATCGTTTCACTCTCAGCTATGAAATATAACAGTTAGCATAACCAGTTTTTTTTTATATTAATTGTTCTACAGCAAAGTCAAATAAACAAATATGGGGAACAAATTACTTTTGCGACTTGACATATTCACTTTAGTTCTCTCAACTACAAATATTTATGATTGTCAGAATATGATTGTGGCTCAGTGTAGATAAGAAATACTGTGAATGCAAGTGTATTTTGTTGTCAACAACTGCTAAAAAACATTCCTTGTGACTTACTATTTTTATCTATGCAAATTTGTTGGCTTAAGATAAAATTCTGATGCAGTGTATTCAAAAGTTGTTATTGTTTGACAACATTTTACCAACGATTGTTTTCTGTTATTTGTTTACATCAACACTTTTGTATTTTATTGTTTCTAATCAACTCCGAGATTAGCTAACCCAAATTAAAAAGCTTACACACTAAATTTGATTCAACCTCTGCAATAATTGAAATTAAATTATTGGGCAATTATTTTAGACAAGATTAGCGTTCCTTTTAAGTACAAAAATTGGTTTGTCTAAATGCGTTCCACTTTCAGGTGAATGCCGCCCTTGCTGCTTAGCGTGAAGTTGCGCGTACTCAGTGGCAGTGGCACCTCCGTCTGCTCGGAAACACCGGATTTAAAGCATCGCAGAAGGGCGATGAGTCCGATCTTGGCTTGCATTTTGCCAAAGCGATCTCCAATACAGTTGCGGGGTCCGTCGCCAAATGGCAGATAGGCAAACTGATGTCTGGCCTTGATGGCCTCGGGTTCGAATCGGCTGGGATCAAAGCGTTCGGGCGAGGGAAAGATATCTGAATCATGGTGTATATTATGCACTGGTATCGTAACCATAGTGTCCTTCTCAATTACCAGCTGTGGGCCAGCTACTTTGTAATCCTTGCTAGCCACACGCGACAAATGCGGAAGAATCGGATATTTGCGCAGTGTTTCTATGTAGAAAGTTTTTAAATATTAAAAAGAATTTTGGGATTTAAACTATGTTTTGCATACCTGCCAGCACCTGATCCAAATAGGTCATCTTTTGCATGGCTTGAAGAACTTGGCACATCATCGGGAAAGGATTTCATGCGCAACTTTCTTTCTCGAACACCTGTCGACCCTTGGCTCGGAACTCGGCATTCGGATCAGCCAAACTATTGCACTCCAGTCCAAAGGCACAGCTGCCAATCTCATCTGTGGTGAAGCGAGCACACAGCTCCTATGAAAAATGGGTAAAAATAATATTATTATTTTGTGCAAATGAACGTATCTGGCGGAAGAAATAATAATATAATAGATATAAGATATTGAAGTTAGTGTATTAGATTAGCAAAGAAAAGTACGACTTTACTGTTAATGACTTGATTTCACGACGTACCGACAACTTTACAACTAATGGCACTGGGGACTTTGACTGCCCAAAGACGACTTTAACGTTGCGCTTCCACGACTCGACTCTCTGGTTCTCCTCTCGCGTTCTACTGATTCTCCTCTTACGCTTTCGTTGCCGTTAACCATCTGTTAACCCTCTGTTAACCAGCGTTGCCAAACAACAGCACTGTAACTACTCGTTACATATATGTTCTTTAGTAGCATCTGTCTGTATGAATACGCGGATATTGGAGTCTATAAGTGCTAAAGACTTCAATTGGAATACAGGTTCTCAATTATAGCTTTATTATATCGATAACTGACTCCATTTCTCGATTATCGATACACTTCGACTATGTACAGGGTATAACATAGCCGAGCTCACTTTACTACGGTATTCTTATTTGCTAAATAGTTCTATAAATAATATATCATATTTAAGAATGACTAATAAAAACATTCATTCACTCGAAGTGGTTAAAACTGATTAGATTTTGATAAGTAACGGATTTATATAATGACTTCCAAGATTATGTAAGAAGTATTCTTGACCGTGGTCAACAACAGCGTCGATATAGCCAAGCCCATCTGTCCGTCTGTAAAACTACGCATTTTATTTAACTACTTTTAATATTAAATATTGACTGCTGTAACTTGCTCTCAAAATGTGAAATAATTGCTGCCAAGTTTGTATTTTCAATCACAAGCAACCTCAGCAAGTGATAATTGCGAAATCAGCTCGATAACAAAATCAACAAACAGAAACACAACTACAAAATTACGTTGTCAAGGGCGCGTGAGAACTTCAAAATATAAATATATATGTATATATATAGATATTATATATATATATGTAAATATTAAAGCACAATACCAAAATACTTTATTTTGACCTTTTGCCTTCCAAGGGCCATATTGCATTGTTGATTTCAGTTTATCTTTACATTTCTCACCTTTGTGTCCCTTTTGTTGTCTTCCTGTTGACAGTTTTTCAATTAAGCTCTTCATTATTTGCTATTCTAATTGGAATGTCTATTGGCAGGATGTTGTTGCAGCTTTGATTGTATTGACGTTTGGCATTTGCTTTAATTAAATTCGGATAGTGGCATGGACGTAGTCAGCTTCTCGCAAAGGGATTACACTTTATTTTTCCTTTTTTTTTATTTTAACGACGTTTCATACATTGAAACACATATATTGTTTGTACATTATTTCGATACATAATCTATGTCTATAAGCTCTTTTAAATTCGATTTTGATTTGCTGAAGGGGATCCGTAGTCCCTCCCCCCGCTTGTTATTCACATTGCACACCCCTGGTCAGTGGTAAATCAAATCATGCCTAAAGTCAATGAAACTAATATAAAATTTAGAGCCAATGACGAACAGCGACTGTTTTGCTGACTGGGTTGCCCAGCTTTATTACAAAATCGCGCCGAAATTTATGCGAAAGCGATTAGGGGCACATTAAGCGTTGATTTTCATGGGAAACTCGATGGGGTCCTGCTGGCTTTTTGTGCTCCTCCCGATTGAGGTCCTTGTACGTGCACGCCAATAAAACTGCGTCGCGCCCAAAACAGTGTGTGTTGATGCTGTGTGTGTGTGCGTGCGTGTGTGTGTGTGTCTGTGTGAGTATTGGTTCTTAAAGGATTTTGGGCTTAATGCCTATTGCCTGTTTTATGCCGCTAATGCGTCAAAGCCATTTTCGAACAGACATAAAAATTGTAGCGAATAGCAATGAAGTGTTTGGTTCGCTTTAATTCACAGCGGGACAAAGTCGAAACTTGGCTTTAAGCCAAAGATCTTCGCACTTGTTAGCTTAAGGGTTAAGTTAATATTTTAGAGAGCTTTTCTTTTGATAACCGCCCGAATTTGTTACTTTTAAATATAAATTTGCAAAGACGATATTTGTGGAATCATTTTTGAATTTCGCCAAAAATTATGCTTTAATACTTAAATAAAGAATTCATTTAGCAACTGCAAATCTGCAAATTTGAAGTGTTAAACAGGTATTTATTTTAATAAGAGCCCAACATTTCTCAACTTATGCATGAAGTTTTGAAAAATTGATTCTGAAAGTTAACAATTTTTTTTGTAAATAATTTTTTAGAAACACCCAACGTATTCTGTATGCAAAAATTGCTCATGAAAATGAAATTAACTTAAACAAGTTTAGAGTAGTAGTCGAAGTATGTACATACAAATTGTGGCACTTGAAGTTTGCTGCAAAACTTGAATCTTGAATATTTGTTTCAAGATTCGAGAACTTTGTTTGTCTATTGTTGGTTCTTTGTCAAGCTGTGTTCTCTTCCTGGCCAACTGAAAATAGCTGCAGTATCGGCCACTAATTTATGGCGCACCACTTGGCCAATTTGGCGAGAAGTGTAACTAATAAATTGTGGAGGAGCCGAAAGTGGTTGGGAAAATTGCGAGGGCGGCCAAAAACCAATTGAACATGCAACTATGGAATTGTTGTACTGTTCAACTGTCCGGTTTTCAATTTGCAGAGGGGCAGAGGTGGGTTTGCTGTGCTGATAATGTTCTTGATGAGCCCACTATTACTAAGGGGACTTAAAATTGTTGAATCACTCTAAATAATATAGACCAAATAATAATATTAATATAATAATGAAGAATTACAGCAAATAATAAACATCTAAATAACCATGATTTAGTCAGAGACAGCTGAGCTGGAAATAAAAAAATTTGCTTGCAAGCAAATAAAATAATTAGCAACATGAAAGGTCCTGGAACTAAACAGTCTCCATTTGGCTTATGTACAGGATATTCTCAATGGCGATTTAAAGTTCGTGTCTAGCTACAATTTGGAGGGAGCAAATATATTGCTATATGCCAGATGGCAATCAGTAGAACAAAAATAGTATAAAGCAAATATAGAAAAAAGTAAATTTCAGCCACTGATGATTCTGGGGCTTGACCGTGTGGGTGTTGATGACTCCAATATAGTGCCAAAAAAAAAGAACAAGAAGAAGAAGGAAAATAGGAAAAATAAAAATTGAACTTGTGTGATGGGGCCATTGATTTTCGGTCAATTGGCGCCGTTGTCTTGTCCGAAAACAGCTGCCATGATGTGGCGCTAAATTATATTGGAAGAGTGCGTGTCCAACTACCGACTGGCCATATTTCACTTTGGCCACAATTTTCTACTTTCGATTACTTTAGCTGCGGCATCATCATCATCATCATCATCAGCAGCAGCAGCATCAGCATCAACATCATCAGCAATACCATCAACATCATTATCATCATCATCAACTATGAACAAGAGCATAGCCCCAACTCCAGCCCAGAAGGCAGTTGAGAATATTATGTTATTTACATTTATTATTGATTCGCATCAAATTGCCGAACATTGACTAACGAGCTCATATTGTGGTCAAAAGGTCAAAGTGTTGATTGAGGCCAGAAATGACTACGCGAACTTTGTAAATTTCATGTAATTAAGATGAGGATTTTTGTTCTAGTCTCAACTGCATATTAAGTTTATAAAGTCGATTGTGATTCCATTTTGAGAAGACTAAAAATATCATTATAAACTTAATCTTAGAACTTGCATTCTAAAAAATCTTTGTGTCTTACACAAATTTGTACGCTTAGCTTCAAATTATTTGTCCAGGGTCTCATTTAGTCGTTGACATCCTCTTATGATGTATACGTGTTCCGCAACTGAACCTGAGATTTATGTGCTGAGTGTAGATAAATCATGCTTAGGTAACAATTCATTATGCCTGGCTAAGAGTCACTTGGTGGCTGGCCTCAAAGGACGAAAAGGTGTTAACTTTAATGACCCAAGTTGTGGCATTTTGTTATAGTGCTTTGCTGTAACAAATGGCTGGAGACGAAGTTACATAAATTGCTAATTACTTCAGGCGAAAACGTTGTCCAGGCACTTGAGCAAATTTTTCCTGCCACATGCCACACGCTGACAAAGCATTTCGTAGATTTATCATGGGCTTTATTTATGATTTTATTTATCGGACTGCCTCAAAAGAATTCAACCAGAGTGGAAAAAATGCAAAACAAAACCTTTGCACAATTTATTCTGTTTATTGCCATCGAAAGCAATCGACTGAAACAAAGTGGCTTACAGTTGCCAAAAAAAGAAAGCAATTTTCCTTACAAATCTATGGCCAAAACTGAAAATTATCCTGGCAGACAGGCTAAGCTTAAACGTCATTTAAGAATAGTTAATAAATTTAAATATGTACACCTAAAGTTCGTTTCAAATACAGCTGGAAAATTATACAAGCCTCAATGGACATTAAAAGCATTTTCCATGGTATGAGTTTTGGTATCATTATTTTTGTATGTTTATTTATTATTGAATATTTTCAACAACGCCAATATACATTTTTAAACAACATTTTTTTATTATTTGATTCATTTTGTTATTGTGTACAATTTCTACAATACAATTTTTTATTTTAATGTGGAGGGTTTTTAATTTTTGCTTTGCATTGAAAGAGGCCATTAATAAATTAATATAATCTTGACCAGCATCAAAAGCCCGTCTGTACGAATGATTCTTGATATGAAAATAGTAATAATAAAAGAAAAAGATTGAAATCAAAATATTTGCCTGCATAATTTTGCATTATATATTTTAAGCAACGAACTAAAATTGATAAAATGAAGGGTATCTAGTCAACGGCGTGCCTAAGCAATTTGTTTTTTCTTATCTACGGTAAATTCAATTATTTAATTTAAAATACGGCCTTAACGTTTTTGCTAATTTGAATAGTATGCAATTTGCCAACACGTAAAATTAATCCGATTGCGAATTACGCTTGACCAAACATATGCTATTTTTTTTATTGGGATTTAATAATACCAATATTTATATATTTTTTTAGCTTTGTTTTATTTATTTTTTACACCCTTTGTTTATTTATTTAAAAAAATATATATAATTAAGTTGTTTAAATGCACCTAAGAGATTAAGTAAAGTAAAATTCGAAAGAGACAAATTTAAATCTTTTTCTAATTTATTTCTTTTTGTATTTTGTTACAGGGTTTCGTCTCGAGCATTTTTATTTAATTTGCTGCGCAGATTTTGAATTGCGTAAGAAATTCACTTGACCTCGTCGCAGGACACAACAATTGCTCGGGCTAAGATTAGAGATTAGACGAAAAATGAATGTGTGGACACAATCAATTATCAAAATCGTTTCTTGTCCACGCATTAGGCTGTCAAATGGTCTCAGGCAGTGTATAGTTGTGTTTGTTGCTTTTGTACAAATCAAATACGGAGAAGTGGGCCTGTGGTGCAGGAAGTAGGACCAATCCTTTATAGGACTGTGACAGTTGGCTTTTTGTCAGCTGTCGTCCCGTCTCATTGATTAATGACTTGAGATACGCACACCGAGCTAACCAGTCAACGTGGCATGCCTTTCGTATGCGTGATGTGCTTATTTGTATGTATTGGCTGCTTGCCACTAGAGTGCAACAGCAGCAACAGCAACAGCAACAGACTTTATAGTGACAATGGCGAAATTGACGGCAATTTGAGTCACGCGAGTTGTCATTGCGATTTAGGTACGTGTTACTGCCACAAAAGCAAATGCTGCACGGTAGTTGTAACGGATGCACTTCAAGTCACCATTGACAATGGTGTCAGCAGACATATCCTATTAGTGACATGACACTTTCAGCCTGGTTGCACTCAACTGTAGGGGCAAAGTACGGCACACTTTGGAACTTAATTGAGTGTCATTTGTCTGTCTGTTCATTTTCATTATGGCCCACAAATCTTTTCAGTTGTAGTTCATTTTGCCTGTGCCCCATAAAAATCCACTCATGTTGCCCTTTACGACTTTTCCATATTTTATGTGTTTTTTCTTGCAATCGTGCAGCAAGCTGCACTAAGCCACGCGATTTGCATATATAATACTGCATGTAGAAACGCTCAACGCAGTTGGTTAGAACTTAAACACACGTACAAAAATATTTAAGCTCTTAAGAAACTTGACTTTATGGTATTTTTTTTAAAGGCTGGGTATAAATGATTTTTATTTCAGTATTAATATTTTATTTTTTCATAACTATTTTATTTTTTTAAATAATATAACTAAGACACTTGTCTGGCTAATGACTTTAGTGTATTTTAAATCTTTAATTCTTTATTTAATACAATTTAATTCGTATCTTAAATTTTAAATGTATGTTTATCTTTTTATCATTTTTTTAAACCACTTTTAGTTTGGCTACGTTTGAGCTTAAAGAAAAGCGAACTGCATTCATGTATATATTTATTCTTAAGTGGTTTTCTTGCGTACTTTCTTCAACTCTTGAGCTCTTTCCACCATTTGTATAAGAGTCAGTCTTTGACATTCAAATTATGTTTGTGAAATGCTTCCCCTCGTCCCTTTCAAGAGAGTTGTCATTTAAATTGGAGACGTTCTCAACCTGTTAGCAGACTGAAGTCTGAAATAAACTTCAATTTGAACTTTTGCTCATTGAGAAGCCGAATTAATCTGTCGTTTTACATCAATTATCACATAAAACATTCAGTCATATATATACAGATTCATTCTTGTGCCCCATGTTATCTCAGAGTGCGTCATTGACATCGCAATGGACATGGACATGGGTCATGGTCTGGGACTGGGGGAGGGTCTGAGTATGTCGTATAACACGTTCATTGACACTGCGATACTTTTGTTTTGTTGCAGTGCGTTATAACTGAATTATCTCGAGTTATGTCGCCGTCTGCCTGGACACGAGGACGTGTCGTTGACTTCACTCGACTCTAATGGCATAATTTAAGCGGCTTAATACAATCAGTGTGTTGGCTTGGGGGGGTTGAGGTTTCTCCGAGTGCACGCCGCCAGCTGCTGTCCTTTTTATTGTAACATCTCTTTGCGTTTATTCTTTGGCTATTCTGTTTGTTGTTGTTGTTGTTCTTGTCGTAATTTATGGGAGTTTGCTTTTTTTCTGTCAAAGTCATTTGGCGTAATGACAAACGCAGCTAGCAACAATTGTAAAGTACATGACATGGGTCGTATACATTATATTTTGTGAGCGAACTTTTAGCGCACAAATTGTAACTGACACACACACAAGCACACACACACGCACACATACTCGCCTCCGGATCTATGTATCTAGGAGAGTAGACAATTTCCTTGTGAATGAATGTCAGTGGGTGGCTGAGTTATATGTGCAACTTAATTTGCTGTTGCCACACCTGTGGCTTCTGAGGCATCCTTGGCCCTCTTTGACATGAATTTATGAGATAAGCGAGTGTGTCTATGTTCCTCGTTGTGACTGTGCTGCTTTGCTGCGATGCTTCCCTGTCCATTCACATGACATGCTGCAACATTTAATAAAATATATATTCGGTTAAATAAATAAATGCGCAAATGTGTTTAGCTGTCAGCTGGCAAAGCCATAAGAGTAACATAACATAACATAACATAACATAACATAACTGAACAAAGCACATTTAAGAGCACGCCAGTTTAATGTGAGTCACTAGGTTACAGCTGTAAGCAGTTGTTAACATTTCTTAAGTTTAACATCTTTACTGTTAGCAGCTTCAATTACAACAACAGCCAACTGTTAACAATCGAACACGTGTTGCTTGACTTTCGCTTCTGGGGCGCAAACAGAAGCCGCTCTGTTAAAATTTCCCTTCTTATGCTTGCTTGCGTTTCTCGGCGGGAAAACCGCCGCTCAGTATGCAATATAAACGCGTGATCGTATGACGTGTGAGTGGTTGGCTAGTGGAACAGTTCCAATTACTCTCTGTCACAGTAACGTTATGAAAAGAACGTAAACATAAACGAGACTGGTGAATGTCAACTGCAAGTCTTTGGAATTATTTATGACTTGAAAACGTCAACAGTTCTGTTTGTGTTTTTTGTGTTCCTTCTTCATGTTTCTTATGCGCTTATGCGTCCTTATCTATGCACAGTTATTTTGTGCTTTTTGTCCTTGAGCTACGCCAAAGCTTAAAGTTCTTACAATTTGAAAATTGGAATTGAGAAGTGCAATATGAAATATGAAATAATTTATTATGTTTTGAACCATGAAAGAAATTATCGTTGAATAAAGAAAAATGTAAAAAGTGGTTAAAGCAATTAACGCAATTTTCCGTCATTCATCTCTTGCCAATTTGAAGGTGAGGAAAAGTTTAATTTGAATTTATTTTCAACAAATTTTCCTGCGCACATTTTTTTGATTTAAGCTTTTGAATGCGATTTTTATTTATTTACGCTTAAAAAGTTTTGAGGTCGTAGGAAGTTTTTTTTTTTTTTGTGGTGTGTGGAATAAGTTTTTATATTTAGCTTTTAGTAACTTGGTTTTATTGTTAGCGATTACAGCTTCCTTCCAACTTTTCTTGGATCAGAGCCAACTATTCTTCGAACTTTGATTCCGACAATTGCTTGTCTGCCGTATCAAACATTATACACAAAGATAGATATCTGAAGAATAAAGCGCACCGAATTTGAATTTGTGACCAACCCGTCGCCTTGACTATATTTATATCCATTGCGTATTGCAAAAATACTACAATTAATATTAAAATGATTGTTATTTATTGTTCAGAACACCTGTAAAGGAAGAAACTCAAAGCTGCTTCTTCTTTTTCTAAGAATTAGCTGCTTAACAACCACTTACACTGCAAGCCAGAACTGAGACTAACTCCACCTCATCGCGTCTCTCGCTTGATCTGCTGTTCGCCGTTCTGCTTCTGTTAGCGGATTCGCCGGATTTTGAATTCGCTCTCGTCGTTGATTATTTTATGGTCGTTGTTGTTGTCAAAGGGGATATCGTTTTAGGTGCTGTTTACGCTCCTCGCTGTTGCCGTGGATGCGCTTCACAAGTAATTAACATCTTTGCTGTTAGGCATGTTGAGTGCTGCATATTCAAAAACATGAAATTACCACTAAATATTCTGATTAACAATTCTGTGGTTCTTCCTGGCGCTGTGAATGCTGGCGTGCATTTGCAGCCGCCATTGTCGAGCGAATGGGTTTCGGTAATTTGCATTGTATGTGATTATACATTGTGTATGACTGGACAATACGCCCCTATTCCTGAATGCCCATTATTCATTAATGCTGGTAGCCAGTGGCTGACAGTAATTAAGAGTCATTCTGCGAACAATGGCAAGGAGTATTCAATTAGTAAGCATGAAAAGATGTGCATTACGGTTCCGCGAATGACAGCCTTAGCCAACTGGCCACTTAAACAATGCGACAATTCCCAAAATAGTTTTCGAAAAGAACATTAAAATAACAAAAGTAGTCTAACGTAATTAATCATTAAAAAAAAAAATAATTTTATGTTTAATTTTGAGAGACCACATTTTCTATTAAAAACATAAAATTACCTCTCTATTGTCCGGAATGTGGCATGATTTTAGTTAAAGCAGCTACAAATGAAAGGACATTGTGTTATGGTTTTCTCTCATGTTCTGGACTAAATGAGCCTTAAGCTCAAACTTATCATGATTCTGATTATGTAAATATTTAAGGACGTTTGAAAATACTCACTCTTTATCTTAAATTACTGAAAAATGTGACAAGGGCAAAACAAAAACTGCAAGAGAAGCTGGCAAAGAGTCGCCATCGTTTGGCAATTTCACTAGAGGCATTAAGAACTATTGGCACAGAAGACTATCAGTTCAGTAGATTTATTAACAACCAAGCACATGCAAACATTATACATTATAACTATATGCTAGTTCACACTTTGAGTAATGGCATAAAGCATACCAAATTAACGGCTAACTTATAGGGAAAATAATGATATTGCAAGTCATTGTGACTTCATTAAACAGAATAGAGTGGGATAAAAACACAGACACCGAGAGAGATAGATAGAGAGAGAGAGAGCAAGGGAGAGAAAAAGAGAGAGTCATAATTGTGAGGCTTATTCAAGGATTAATTTAACCATAAATAAACCGGTTACTACTATTAAATTTCCCTATATAATCGAATGGATTATATTATGATAATAATACAACCCAACTGAATATGACTTTATATTACTTTTATAAATATAATTAAACTAAAAGTCACAATTTTTAAGGTTTCAATAAGTATTGCATTGCTTTACATTAAAATACAATCTTCAATAAATATTTTGATATGCTTCAGACTAGAAAACACAAGAACTATTTGGTCATTTGTGTTGGCTTTAAAGAGATTCTGTTTTATTTTTGAACACATAATATTCCGGATATATAATCTCGGCATAAATATATATTGTTTTCATACAATTGATTATGCTGCTCCAATAATTTTTGCTTGATGCACTCATATATCATCTTTAAAAAAAAAAAAAAAATTATGTTTACACATGCTTTGGCTCAGCAACACACACAAATGCAAACACTCACACACACACACGCACACATAAATATATATATATATATTTATGCACATATTGGAGCATTTTAAGAGACATTTTGTGGTCAAAAGTGCAAAACAGGAAAAGGGTGACTTCTAGGAAAAACATACAAGAAACATTATTGTGCCAAAGGATGTGGCTTTGTTGAGTGCAAACTTTTTCTAAATGTTGACTGCGTTCGTTAAGTGGCAGACTTTTGGGTAAGTGCAACGTTTTTATTTTCAGCAGCTTCTTCTGTATGTCATATGCCCCAAGAAAAATAATCATAAATTGAACAACAGCGACAGAGAACAATGCAGCAGGAGGGGAAAAAAACAACTAAAGTACGTTAGGAATTTTTTACTTCTTGCCTGTCTTTGTTGCACATTTTTTTTTTTTTTTGTTTGATGAAAATTTTCTGAAAGTAATAAGCATTCAGCAAAAAGTTGCAATGCAAACCTGCACATCATCGTCGTCATCACTAGTAGCTAAAAATTGCACATTAATTTGCACTTCGTTTATACCCTTAAATTGAATGCATCCCAGAAATAAACCCTAACGAAGCAGCTCGTTTTTTTTGGAAAGTCAAAAGAAGCATTTTTCCTTTATTATACTTAAATAATAGATGCCGATCTCTGTTTGCATATTAAATTAGGCCCAACAATATTATATTCAGTTTTTATTAAATTTTTCTATTTTTACCAAATATGCTCAGAATTTCGTTTTTGTTTTGCCGGAAATTTGGAACTTCAACTCTGCACACAGCGGTTGCAAATTGGTTTGCTCTGCTAGAAATACTTATTACACAATATTCATGTAGAGCAAGATGCCAATTTATATACATATGTATATATATAAATATATATATATATGTATATACACTGAAATCAAGTGATGCTAAGAATTTCATAAGCATTAAATGTGCAGGAGGCACCAATGGCAACGGGCGCACACGTCCTCAATTATGTCCTGAATTTGCTTGCAAGAATGGGCGTGCTTATGGGCGTGGCAGCTGGATGGTGTTTTCGAGTGGTTTCAAACAGCGGCAGCGACTTTCTGTTGTTTTCTTTGCGACTCGATCTTTGTGTTTGTTGTTGCTCCTCGAATACCCTGAACCCATTAATAATATGTAAATTGGGTATAATGGTTTAGTGGAAAAGTGTGTAACAGGCAGAAGGAAGCAGCGCCATTCCCATAAAGTGTATATACATATATTTGATCAGTAGAGTTGATATAGCCTTGGATAACGAGCCGTCTGTAAGCACAAGCCGATCTGAGAGACATTAAGTTTGGAATACAAGTTCTCATATATCCTGCACTGATAAACTTTAGTTCATTTTATGCCGTCGTTTGTGAAATATCGATACATATCGATTTTCGATAGCAATAAAAGACTTTATTTTAATAACAAAGCTTTGCAATTGACATATAATAACTAACTTGACTTCTTATTGATAAACTGTAAAAATTGCATCAATATTCTCATATTGATTTTATCCGCCCCAGTTTTCTTTTACTGAATATTGAATTCCTGTGTCAGTCATACTTACTGAGAGAACTACCACGTCAGCTTCAAGCTTCGTAATGGTAAATTTCACACCTGGGCGGAGAGTATCTCGTAGTTCACTCGTCTTGAGCATCTTTAGTTGTTTTCCTTTGTAAACATATCGTCGTTCGTGCTTGTCCGTTGTCTGTGTATCTGTCGTGTCTTTGAGTCGGTCACATCGCATTGCAAGGACTCGGTGCGGAGTGGGTCCCTTTGACTGAGCGGCGGCTTCATTAAAATTCAATGGCGCATTCGAGCTGCGTGATTTGCTCCGCGCGTGTTTTCATATCGGGGCACCACAAAGTTTACGTTGGCAACCGCATCCATACAATTTCAATCGCCAAATCGCGTTACGTTTGACGCATAAAAATATTAGAACGCTGCAGCGCACTGTAAATATTTGCATTTGTGGCAAGCACCTGCGCTCTTGCCACAGCGTTGCAAACAAACGGATCCATCTCTGACATACCATCTACCTGTGATAACCAGTTAGCAATTAGTACCTGTTCGCTATTTGGCTCAAGGGCAAAAAATTACTTGTTTTCTTTGTTCCCTTGACGCATCAGCTAAGCCAAGAATTTTTTGGCAGCAACAAAGCTGACACCTTTCGAAATTGGCTGGTCGACAGCTAAGTTCAGAAAGCTTCGTGATTAATTCCCCCCCCCCCCCCCCCCCCCAAAAAGGTTGTCTCAAACGAAAGGGGTCGACTTTCTTAATACCCTGTTCGGAATGGGATACATTTTGTAGGATCTAGGATTGTGTGAAATGTCTCATTTACTATTTAAACTATTTGATATATTTTCACACATCAATTTAAAATCCACAAAATGTGGATTTGGTAAAAATACAGATATAGTGTTGCTGACCAAGAATATATAACGGAGACGTCTCCTTCAATGCGTTGCAAACTTAAACGTAAGATAAAGATTTATAAATAATTATAGACAGACAACATTTAAGTAGCTGTTAATCAGTGAATTTAAAATATTAAATTAAACTGGAATGCCTCTGAGTTATCCTAATTATCTGCGTATAGTTGGAGAGATATATAACTGCTAATATATTATCTACCTATATTTTGATAAGCCCCATGCTTTGATTCACACTCACTGGAATGCAGAGTATGAGTGTTCTGCTTACAGCTGCAGTTGGCAGCTTGTCTGCCCGCTTTTGGACCAAGTTACCAGAGTTCCCAGTGTTTTGTGTTGTTTGTTCTTTTCAACTGCTTGTTGCACTATGGCCAAAAACTTTGGCATTCCAACTGACAGCAAGTTGCATTGCTCGCAGCAGAATGTTATCGAGGTTCATAGGTGTTGGAGCGAGGTAAACAACTTCACGCTCATGTGTGAGTGCGTGTGTGTGTGTGCGTGTGTGAGTGTGTGTGTGTGTGCGTGTGTGTGTGTGTGAGCCATTAGCAGCAGTAATGCTGTTACTGTGCTGGCATTTTTGAGTGCACATTTCAATACAGAGTACAGCATTAAATTTGATTTACCTTGCCATATTGATTTCTCTTCGATTTTTGTAACGCCATTCAAGGCACCGTCGTCTTCCATCAAATGTCAACTGTCGCGTGGTTAATTGAATTAAATTTTAATTGAAAGCTAGGGTAATTTTCTATTAAGTTAATTCAATTAACTGACGACGACCACAGCGTGGTGCGTTAATTTACTAAGCCGTATGCGACAAGCTGTCCAGCTTGAATATCATTTGCAAATAATTAATGCCCTTTCGATGGCATTTTCGATCTGAAATTTACTCGCAGATTCCTTTATATATATATATATATATATATATATCTATCTTTATCTGTGTTAAACGTTTAACGATGACGTGCATAAAATTTACGCGTTGCTTTATATAACTTTAATCTGTGCGTGGGGCAATCAGCAGCAGCAGCCACTTGCATGCACCCTAACCTGCTGTCACAAGCACACACAACAGACACATACCACACACACGACACACACACACACACACGACACACTCACTCACACATACAACACACACGCACACAGGACGCACACATCACGCACAAAAAAGTATGCAATAAATTTGGCACAGTTTATGACTGCGCATCGATTTGGCAGCTAACCTCAGGTACCATCGGAACTTTAGGGGAATCGGGAACGAAAGGCTTACACAAAACAATTTAATTTTATTGCATTGCTGCTGACTGGGCAGATAAAATGGTGAGAACAAGAGTTGGCCCAAGATAGAAGTGAGCAAACTTAAGCACTTCGATATATATCGAAGCCGTCAAGAACTGAGACAATCACAATGTGTTTGTTCGATTTCCGAATGATATTCGAGCAAATGGATATATATATCTGACTGAAATGTTTGGCTATTTGGACGTTAAATGTAGCACATAATAAGATTTTAGCTTCGGCTTTGCCAGAAGCAGCCAACAACTCGAATCTCGGCACAAACTCTCAACTGACATCTTACATCTTACATTTAGTGACGCCTATTTCCCATTTGTCCGCATTGTCATGGTTTGTGGGTTCCGGATTCCGGATTCCGGGTTCCGTGTTGTGTGTTGTGTGTACTGAGTTTGGGGTTGTGTGTTGTGGTTTTGCTTAAATTTCGCTTCGTTTCGTTTGGTTTTCTTTGCCTTTTAGCGCAGTGCAATAAAACAGCATAAAAATGTTGAACATGTGGCGCTTACTTATTTTCAACAGTGCCGTGCCCCAAAAGGGGCACCAAGCCATTAAAACTTCTCGTGCTTTATTTATTACTCTCCTTTTTTTATTTTATTTATTCATTTTTTTTCATTTTGGTTTATGGCATGGTTAACATGCACTTTAAACACTTTGGCATGCAGTTGCCAGTGTCTCATTATCATGTTAGCCAAAAACTGGGGACCTTAAATTTAAATGGCAAAAAGTACTTGAAAAGACAACTGCGGTGTTTGTCGAGACAGTCTGTTTTAATCTCAAGCCTCATTTAAAATTAATTTTGTGAGTTGGAAGGAAAATCGTTTAAAGTAATGAGTACCAAAGTTGTAACAAAATTAGCTCAAGTGAATTGATGTAGGTTACCCACCCCAAACTCAACCTAATCTACTGGCACCCAATGAACTGTTGCTAAGTGTAATCGATTCCAGTCTGCAGTTGAGCTACCCCCTTTCTTGATTTGTCAATCTGTCGACGCCACTGGGCAGCCATCTCCTTAGTTTTATATATATACTTTATATGGCTCGTTTTTTTATATTGCCTCACATACGCAACATTTAAGTGGCGCCAAGACCTAAGCAGCAACACCAACAATGGCCAAACTGAGCACCATAACACATACATATACATACATATATATTTATATATAAATATATGTATATTTGTATTGTATGTGGCAGCATAACAGTCGATGCTGGGCATTCTTATTGCTATTGTATGGTTTTTGTTTCCCATTACCTCATCAAATACACCAAAGTAATGTTGGTAAAACTCAGTTTTCTTTGTCAAATTGAATTTTTACAATCCGCAGAGGAGTGGGATTTTCTTGTTTAGACCCTTGTCAATGATACCAAAGGTATAATAGTGTATTAGGTTTGTGCAATGTCCGTCATGATGTCTGTCCGTATGTCCGTCCGTCCGTCTGTACGTACTTTGCTTTTGAAAATCAGTTGAGTTTTGACGAAGTTATGGTATTTTGAAGGTTCGACCTATGCCGATTTTCCCCCATATGTCGATTTTCGTATTATAATTTTAACTTGTGTTCCGACCCAAAATCACGTTTTCAACTTTAAATGTACGATTGATCTAGAGGCCAAACTATGATTAAAACGCCCTTCCTTTTGAAAATCAGTTGTGTTTTGCCGAAGTTATGGCATTTTGAAGGTTCGACCTATGCCGATTTTCTCACATGTGCCGATTTTCAGACTATAATTTTGACTTGTGTTCCGACCCAAAATCACGTTTTCAACTTTAAATGTACGATTGATCTAGAGCCCAAACTATGATTAAAACG
This sequence comes from Drosophila kambysellisi, assembly GCA_035042185.1. Lineage (NCBI taxonomy): Eukaryota > Metazoa > Arthropoda > Insecta > Diptera > Drosophilidae > Drosophila > Drosophila kambysellisi. The sequence continues at coordinate 11,343,299 of JAWNLS010001251.1, forward strand.
CCCTTCCTTTTGAAAATCAGTTGTGTTTTGCCGAAGTTATGGCATTTTGAAGGTTCGACCTATGCCGATTTTCTCCCATGTGCCGATTTTCAGACTATAATTTTGACTTGTGTTCCGACCCAAAATCACGTTTTCAACTTTAAATGTACGATTGATCTAGATGCCAAACTATGATTAAAACGCCCATCCTTTTGAAAATGCGTTGAGTTTTGACGAAGTTATGGCATTTTGAAGGTTCGACCTATGCCGATTTTCTCCCATATGCCGATTTACAGACTATAATTTTGACTTGTGTTCCGACCCAAAATCACGTTTTCAACTTTAAATGTACGAGTGATCTAGAGGCCAAACTATGATTAAAACGCCCTTCCTTTTGGAAATGCGTTGAGTTTTGACGAAGTTATGGCATTTTGAAGGTTCGACCTATGCCGATTTTCTCCCATGTGCCGATTTTCGGACTATAATTTTGACTTGTGTTCCGACCCAAAATCACGTTTTCAACTTTAAATGTACGATTGATCTAGAGGCCAAACTATGATTAAGAAGCCCTTCCTTTTGAAAATGCGTTGAGTTTTGACGAAGTTATGGCATTTTGAAGGTTCGACCTATGCCGATTTTCTCCCATGTGCCGATTTTCGGACTATAATTTTGACTTGTGTTCCGACCCAAAATCACGTTTTCAACTTTAAATGTACGATTGATCTAGAGGCCAAACTATGATTAAAAAGCCCTTCCTTTTGAAAATGCGTTGAGTTTTGACGAAGTTATGGCATTTTGAAGGTTCGACCTATGCCGATTTTCTCCCATGTGCCGATTTTCGGACTATAATTTTGACTTGTGTTCCGACCCAAAATCACGTTTTCAACTTTAAATGTACGATTGATCTAGAGGCCAAACTATGATTAAAAAGCCCTTCCTTTTGAAAATCAGTTGTGTTTTGACGAAGCTATGGCTTTTTGAAGGTTCGACCTATGCCGATTTTCTCCCATGTGCCGATTTTCGGACTATAATTTTGAGTTGTGTTCCGACCCAAAATCACGTTTTCAACTTTAAATGTACGATTGATCTAGAGGCCAAACTATGATTAAAAAGCCCTTCCTTTTGAAAATCAGTTGTGTTTTGACGAAGCTATGGCTTTTTGAATGTTCGACCTATGCCGATTTTCTCCCATGTGCCGATTTTCGGACTATAATTTTGACATGTGTTCCGACCCAAAACTTCCGAGGCCAAACTACGATTAAAACGCCCTTGGCTGGACAGAAATGATGGTATCATAGTATTTCGCTGTCGGTTACGTCCGACAGCAAGATTCTCTCTTGTTTTTTCTTGTTTTTTAAAGGCAAAAGTAATGTTATGTCTGGCAATGTCACTTTTAGTTGCAATTCGATTGTGGCCATGCCACAACACGTTAAATTAATTAACAGTTCTATAGCTATCCCTTTCTTTGGTTGTTTTTTTCGGTCTTGGCTTATATACTTGGGTTGACCCAAAACAGATTTTTCCTGCTTGCTTTTGCCTTTCGCTTGATTTGCCTTTAGTTAATTAATCAGCAGTCGAGTGTGGAGCAGTCACAACTTCAATTCAACGCTGTCGTCCTCATCTCAATCCTCGTCGTCGTTGTCGTCTTGTCCTTATCGTCGTCATCAACAACAGCTTGCTGCAGGACAACAGACACCAGCTTGACATCATTTTCCAATTACGAATATTCCGACGGTTTGAACGGGTCTCTTGTGTAATCAGCCGTAAAATTATTTTGCAGCTAACTGTTCTCAGCTAACTGTTCGCACTAATTGTAGCGTCAAAATAAACTACTACAAAATTATTAGCTGCCGGAGAATCACACGCTCCACGCCATCAGCGGAGCGTAAAAAATGGTTTCAAATTAGCGGCAGATATTTTACTTTGTTTAAAACCAGACAATTTAAAGCGCCGTCAAATGTGAGTGAAATTAATTGAAAAATTAAAGAGATTAATTCAAGCAATTAAAAAAAAATATTTTAACTGTTTGCAATTGTTAATATTTTTATTATTTCATATAAAAACAATTTAATTTAAAGTACAGCATGTCACATGTATTATTAATCAAGGTACAAACAACGCTTACAGATAATGGATCAAATTTAAATTGTTTTCTCAGTTTGTTGTAGAATATGGAATATATAAAAAGTGTACGCCTTATGTAAGGAATAGTGTATAGGGTATTTTCAACAGCTCTTGCCTGTCATTAATGTATTCCCCAAACCGCATAAACTTTAATGTTTATAAAAATGTGTGTGCAGCTGCAGCAACTGCGTTGCATTTGATTTACATAAGAGGAGGACACGCTGCAACAAATGCATCAACTGCATCAGCTGCACTAAGAATAATGAGGACATGAACACCAAAGAGCGGATAACCCTCAAGCTTAGCGTTATCTGCCAACATACCGAGAGCTGAGCTGAGCTGAGATGGAGAAAAACTAGTAAAGTTTATCAACAAACAAGCCACTTGGGATAAAAAAAAAAAAAAACGTTGGCAGACACTGCCACTTGCTGTGGCTGTGGCTGTGGCTGTTGCAGTTGCTGTTGCTGCTGAAAACGAGAACAAAAACTTGTATTTTTACGGTAAATAAGTCTGTCAAAAGCAAACAGCAACAAGGACATCGGCCACGAGGAATGACTGACGGCACAAAATGTGCGCGACATTTTTAAAGCGAAGGAGCCGAGGATGAAGGGTTGCCTGCTTCAAATTGGCTGTGGGCGTTGCAGGGTGTTTGCTGAGTGTTGCTGGGTATTGTTGGGTGTTGCTGAGTGTTGCGGCGTGTTGCTGGGTGTTGCTGGGTGTTGTCGCAGCCAGAAGATGTAGAAGCTGCTCACAATTGCTGAATAGGTTGGCGTAAAGTTATGTAAATTGCACGACGAGTAGTCGACGTTTATAATTGTTAATTTGCAAATTTACATGAAAATTGGACCAACATTTATATACGTTTAAAGAGCGGACAAATACGCTCTTAGCCCTAGCTCGATTTTAAGTTGGTCAAGAGCAACAAAAATGCTGTTAGAATTATTACACAACATTTTCAAATTGTTTATTTGTAAACATGCAATAAACATCCGTAAGTAAGCTGATTACACGCATATTTGCACTTGAATATGGCAAGCCAGTTTCCATTTCCATTTCCATTCATACACCTAAGCACGACCCCAACCCAACCCAACCCAACCCACCCCTCCCCATTCCCCCCCCTCAGCCATATTCAATTTAAATGTATTCAACATTTTTATCATATTTTATCTTTACCTTTTTACCATTTTTATGCCTTGGCAATGATTGCTTTTTTCTGGTTTTTTCGGCTGGGCAAGAAATTGTATATTTGATTTGAACTCTGCACTCGTGCTGCTTGTTGCCTGTTGCCAGTTTGTGCCTGCCGCTTGTGGCAAATGAGGCCATGATGAGATATTCGCCGCAGGTGTAATATTTCATCGTTGTGTGATTTAAATTTGCTCTGGCAGTTGGCACTTGTGAGTGTTCGTATACATTTTCCATAGTCGGTCTAAATAAGATTTTATTGTTGCCTGACAGATTCATAATTTGCATACTTTTTTTTGTTGCCACATATACAAAATATGACTTTAATTCAGTTTAATAAATACATTTGAATAGGGCATATTTTGATGGAAATTATTTGAATATTCGCTAACAAGCAAGACAAAACTCATTAAACTGTCTAAGTGTCAAAGAGATCATTAGATCATATATCATCATTTATATTATTTTAATAATATTTGATTGTAACAAGTTGAACAAAGCTAAATTTAATTTAAATTCTTTCCTAGGAGCCAGCCAAAAACATATTTAAATTACAAAAAGAGTTTACTAAAAAACAAAAAACATTTATTATTTTATTATAAATATTATAATTAAAATTATATTTTTATTAACATTTTTATTATATTACTAATTTACTAAAAATATAATAAGAACATCAACACTTCATTCCACTCCACTTGTTTTTAATACCAAAACTCCAGATTTTAAGTATTTATCTGGAAGTATTTAAAATATTCCGATAACATAAAGACAAGACCCTTCAGCAAGAATCCAAATGCCGTCGTTTGGCAGACGAACTGGGTGTGATTTGAATAACCGCATAATTTATTTGTTTTCATCGGATTTGGCAAGAGTCTTAGCCCCAAAAAGTACAACGACTTCAGCTGATTAACATTTATTTAGCCCGCAAACCGTTCGTTTTTGCGGCTTGATTTTCTTACTGCCACTTATTTTGTGCTCGCTTTTTCTCTTGTTTTTTTCTTTTTCTTTTCTTTCTAATGGGCCAGCAGACATAGAAGATAACGAATTTGTTATACAAATTCGATTTTAAGCGCACAAATGCAAAGAAAAATAAACCTCGTGTGGGCCGAAGGACAATGGGTTTGCCTGCCTAGACAATAGTATAACGAAAGTTAAGCGACAGGAGACAAAACTGAGACATCGTGTGAAATAAAAAAAATCCCTAACTATCGTCGTAAGCTGTAATGCAGACAAAGAAGACGTTGGATGGGTTGGCTTTTGGGTGGGGGATGTGGTTGTGTTTGGGCTGGGTTGGGTTGGGTTTTGGAATGCCAAGTATCTGTCAGTCAAGTGCTTTGAAGCATGTAAATTTGCCTCAACTCGAGTTTTATTAAATTGTTTGTGTCGCCCTGCACCAAAATTTTATTTCCATCATGATTTGCATGATCTGCGTTCGGGTTTCGGGCTTGATGGGACCCACACTCCTCATAAATGCCACCACGCACCACTCGCGCCCCACCCTTCAGCGAAACTTGATGATCATTTTGTACCATTTTTTATATTCCTACGTGTTGAGTTGCGACCGCAAACTGAGCAGCCGAAAAGAAAAAAAAATCCTATTTTGTTTGTGTTTGTCTCCTCTTTAAATTTTTTGGTTTGTTCTCGTTTTCTATGCATTCAGCATCAGTTTTAATTGCGCGGCGACAGAAGATAGCTTCATATTAAAGGCACTTTTAATTAGAGCTGAAAAGTATGCAGTACATTAACATATCATTTGCGGCAGTTGCACGTTCCGGCAAGTGCGTGACTGTCGTTTTATATTCTGTGTGTCCGCAGACAACTGGGTTGTGCAGACAAATGTCAAGTGGCAGGTAAAAGGCTTGTTTTTCACACTAGACACGCTCCTTGGCTCATTCACCACATGCCATTCTATGAATCTCTACGACTTTTAAGAGTGTCTATGTTTTTGTGTGTATGCGTGAGTGTGTGTGAATGTACTTCTCTGGTCAAGGGCCACTGGACCTGAAAATTGACGTTAAACCACAGAAAATCTATGTCGAGTGTCCACTGCAAGCGGCTTTGTCCAAACATGTTAAGAAGACTGCGTTGCCACAAGTGAACTTTCATTTATGCCTTGAACCGATTAAAAATGGCTTAAAAGTGTGAAATGTTTTTGTACCAAAGTGTGCAACAGGCCGAATAAAGCATATTCCTTATTTTATCGATAACTGCAACCGTTTCGTGTATATCGATACATATTGATTTCCAAAAGCAATAAATTGATATTGTTTATATTGTGGTATTTAGTTAAAGAGCTGTTCGAATATTATCCAGATCGAACAAGAAACTCCCAGGCTTAAGCCCAAAAGGTGTTCTCATATTAATCTCTTAACTACTGTATACAGGGTATCACGTAGTCGAGCCCAGCCCACTACATTATTTTTACATGATAAATCTTATTTTCTCAGCTTTAACGGAGCTTAGTGGGCTTAACTGGTACGAAGATAATATTAAATATTTATGAAATAGTTTGTGGCTTAGAAGAATAATTGTGTGTCAAAAGTATACAATTTTATGAATACATTTTATTTATTGTGACTCTTGCAAATTTTAATTAAAGTAGTCAGCAATTTAAGATAAATGCTTTTTAATATTGTAATTCTTGGGTCGCTTAAATGAAATTCTTGCGCTCAACAATTGTGTTGTCCAATTTTATTTGCATTTGGCCACTCTTTGAGTTCATTTCAATCTCAATTCCAAGGCAAACATAACCCAAGCCAGTCAGCTACTAAAGACGGATAAAAGGTTTCATTTTGGGATAGTGTTGAAAAACGCTTTAATTTATGCACAATTCGCTTCAAAGTTGTCTTTTGTGTGTAGGGTTAGTAATTTGTAATTTTGCTCTGGCCTGGTCAAGATTTATGTTTGCTTAAAGAGGTTTGTGCGAAATCTGAATATGGCATCAACTACTGTATGCAGCCCATATAGCGATAATAAAGAGCCATACAAGCGTATATAGATAACAGGACCTGGCTGTCGGAGGTGGCAGAGAGGCACAAACACACATTTTCACCGTCAGACTATTTGCCAAAAATTCCATTTGCTATCCAGCAAAATGAACAATTAGTCCAAACATTGACCATGTGTGCACACAAAGTGCGTACGTAAATCACAAAGATGTAGATTTTGGTCAACTTAATTTATGTATTCCTGTTCGCATGTGGACCCACCAATCTGGTCTGTTCCTTTCAGTAAGTACGTCCTACGGCCCACGGCCGTGTGGGCTAACTGTCCGTCCGTCCATCCCTCCGTCCGTCCATCTGTCTGTCTGCCTACTTCGACTGTTTGTTTATGGTGAACTTGCGGCATGTTGCTTGCTATTGTAGCGTTATATTATGCTTTCCGGCCAAAGAGGCCTACTGCATATCAGGTGCATAAATTTGACAGTGCTGACATATTAAGCGGCCAGACAAGTCGCTCCCTATTGCCTCGTGGCATCGTAAACATGCCACGCAAATCGGGATCTGATGCGGGTGAAATCTAATTTGTGGCCAACAACCTAGGGAATTGCAAACAGAAGCAGTGTATGAGACCACCTTGGTTAAATCACGTTCAAATTACCACAATCAGCGATTACCTGTTGTAAATTACCACGATTCTTAGTTGAATATAATATTTTGTTTTTTTTTTTAATGTTTTAAAGCAATTTAAAAAGTCTTAAAAATTATGGTTCTCCATTAATTTTAAAGTCATTATCATATCTTCATTTCACTATTAAATTTTCTAACATATTCGAATGTCGACATTATGTAAATTATGTCATTCAGTATATTCAATATTCGTAAAGTACGTTGCAAATTTTAGAAATGTGGTAAATGTTAAATATAAATACATTAATGGCAGAAACAGCAGATTTTTTTAAATAAGATATGTGCCAATTATAAAATTAAATTTAAATTTAATTTATGTATTTATTTATTTTTTTTAACTTATTATAATGCAATGCAAATTAGACATGAAACCATTTGTTTTTATATTTTTTTCATTATTTTGTTTTGTTTGCAGAAAAGTGTTCATAGCAGGTGTTAAATTTAAATGAATTGTTTAAATATTTGCATAAATGTTAATATTCAAATGAGTTGTAATTATTTTTAATTATTACTATTAAAAACAGCCTTTCTTAAACTGTTAAACAGATTCAGCCTTTGCATCTGCGGTTATGCACTGATAAATATATTTTCAACATGTCATATACATACTTACATATATATATATATATATATGTATATGTATATATCGCCATACGCCATGTTGGACCGGCCAATGTCAACAAATATCGGTCTGCAAACAAGTTGGGGATTGCCGCCAGCATATGTATGTAATATGTTTGTTAACTGGGCTGATTTGGGAGTGGCTTTACTTACGGCAAGTTGCATTAAATTTATTTTCATTCCGATTTCCATGCTATGCAAATGACTTTAAGCACTCGCTCCTGTGGCATGTAATTAACATTAATAATCAATGATTTCAATGCAACTTGCATATTCAAGATTCACAAATTAAATCGTTAAGCCCGTAAATAAGGCAATGTGCTAATTGAGGCAATTAAAATACAAATTTCCCCGTCAGTCACTAACAACGGCTGTGTGGCAAGGACATTGTTCCAGCTGCACTCTGCACTCTCTCGAGAATTCTGTTGGCCCCCGACTCATTTCACGCCCCGAAAGCAATGATTGTTCATTGTGAGGGCGACAATTGTTGGTTGTCGTCATTTCTAAGCTATCTGCCAGCGGTTGTTAAGCGGTTTACAAAGCGCATAATGCAATATGCAATGTTGGCGAGTGCCGGCAACCAACCAGACCATAAACAAGCTGCCACCGCACCGAGACCCAACTGCTAAATATCTACTATATATTTTTGTGTGTCTCTGTGTGTATGTATGTATATACACTTTAATGTATAAACCCTTCAACGACAGTTTGTTAGACAATTTAAGAACGCTTTTAAATACCCAAATTGATTAGAGTCAGTTTGTCTGGTGATATTTAATATTGTCTGAACCCATTCCAAGTGGGTGAAGGGAGAAAGAGTGTGCAACTTTTTGTGAGGAAATTTTGGCAATGAAACAAGTAAAATATATATATTTGTTGGATTCTCTTAGTCGAACTCATTCGACTCACTTTATTTATTCACCACAAAGTTCAAACAATGAGTTTTTAATTGCCGACTTCAGCAGACTGACCGCATTTGTTTATAGTTGTGGTTATTATTTAAGAAGCGTTTTTTAAATTAATATTAATTATTAAAATTGACAGTAAATAGTAATTATTAATGGAAGAGTATTATTTTGAGTTAAATTAAATCTTTGAATATTAAGCAAATTACGCAACTTTATATGTTATTAACGACCTGCTGTATTCTTAAAATAAATTTGCATCTTAATTCAGGCATCCTAATTCGCTTTACTGTCCTTTTCCAGTATCAGTAATTTAACATCACGGCCTAATCCACCGGCCACGTCCTGTGTTCAGGAGGCGGGCTACCGCGCATTTAATTACCTTTCATTTTATGCGGTCTCTTTTTGCGTTTTTGACATTTTCTGCCGCACAATTAAATAACAATTTGCCAAAAAGTCGTGGCTTTATTTCGTTTTTAATACCCTCTCAATGGGCATATTAAATTGTACACATCATGTGAATTACAGTGTGAATGCCAGGAAGGAATTTAGTTTCTACTTTGGATTGGATTACGTAAAGTATTCAAAATCCGAAATCGTTCCAAGAGGTTTATGAATGTTGATGTATTGTCGAAAATATCCAGCTGTTTCTATCTGTGTACTTGTTAGCATTTAGATGTTACATTGCATCATTTCCTTAATTTGTTTAATTTTTAAACACTCTATTTTATATACTCTACTTATCTATATATATGTTGCTGTAAGTGCATTAAATATTCGGCACTTAGACATTATTGCTTGTTATATATTATCTTGTGTCGCTGCCAAGTTTTGCGGCGACCTCTTCGTGGCAATGACTTTTTAATAGACCTGCCTATTTTTGCCTTTTGCCGCTTATTTCTTACTTCACGGCTGCCATGACAATGAGGTCCTTTAGATTTATTTTGCGCACAATTTAATTAGTTTTGTTTTGCTTTTTTTGCGGGCAAGTGGAGGGGCAGCATTTATTTAACAGCCATTAAATGCTGCGGCTTTATGAGTGTAGCAACAGGCAACTATGAGTAGCTATTATAGCCATAAGAGTTTCCCTCCCCTCTCCAGGATCTGTTTTCAATTTGAAGTCATCTCCCTCTCTCGTCCCTCACATCCGGAGTAGAGATTAATGTGCACACGCTGCGTATTTGTCATATGTGCTTCAATCAACAGAATGATGGCATCGTTAAGTTGCAACTTATCAAGGCTTCCCATACCTGCTGAGCAGGATTCCAGCAAAGTTGCATACATTTGGTTTGTTTTTTCTCATTTTCTTTCTATGAAATAGTTTCTAGCTTTATCTTGTCACATGTTTCGCAGACTGTCGCCGCTGTAAAAGTTTTTCATCTGATTTTTCCTGCTTTTGTTGCGCATGTTGAACAAATAATAACAATCCAAAACTCGTGCTGCTTGCCTCCCATGCAACAAAGTTGCTGTTTTGCACCGCTTGCTTTCCGGCTGCCGGCAAACAGACTGAGTGCATTTGTCATCTATTGTGGTTAACGTCTCCTTGTCCAAGTTACCATTTTCATATTTTCTCAGCCTTTATCAAAGACAAACGTAAATATTATTCCTCCTCTGCAATTTTGCGTAGATTACTTTAGGTTGAGTTTTGTTTAAATTTGTCTGTGTTGCAGGCCTACATTTTTTTTTTTAATTTTGTGGGTCACCCAGGCGTATCCTCCTTTCAGCCAAGATCCTCTGGCATTTGGCCAGCTAACAGCGATACTCATATTTGGTTATTGTTTGGCAACTGCATCAATACCCCATTTAAATTTCGAAACACGCTTCAAGGCGAAAGTTATTTTATAATTCTACACTAAACACTGCCAGAGATTGTCAGTAAACATCTATCAGAATATATTATAGATTTCAATCTTTTGAATGGCATATCTTTGTCAAAACTCCAACTGATTTTGACAGAAATGCTAAACAGTTTGGTATTTGAATCAATACTGCATTGAAATTTGAAAACGCTATACTAGGTCAAAAGTTATGCTATGATTGAAAAGACAACCAGTTTTCTTTAAGCTTTTCAGTAAAATTCATGTCAATTATTATTTGGAAATTCTTGTTTAAATTGAAAAATATTAATATTGTATCATTTATATTAATATTGTCTCTGTCAGACCGAAACCTCGGCTGGCAACTTAATTTATGTTTTCACTTAAACTCACTTTCAATTTATTACTGAATGAATAACATACATGACAGGTTCACTGCCATTTCTTTATAGCCATCAAACCACTCTCCCATTGAGACGAAATAAAGACCATATCATATATTTATGGCAGTTGAAAAGTTCCACACTGCGGTTTTTCTTCACATAAGTTGTTTTGTTTCTCTTGATTGGCTCAACTGCACATTGTGAGAAGAGACAGACAGACAGACAGACAGACAGCCACATTCACATTCCAGGCAACTACTGATATTATTTTGAGCTGTCTATTAAATTCACATTTTGGCTGCAGAGATTCAACAGGAATAACGCATTGAAAGAGAAACAATGAAGTCTTGTGCAGAGTTGGGTTGAGTTGACAAACCAAAAGTGGCAATTTGCTTGATTGCTTAACTTAACTAGTCGAAAATGAATCAGAAAACATATTTAAATGAGTATTTGAGCAGCTGTGTGTGAAATTTAATTGGAAAACTGCAGCAAAGATGCCATCTGATAAGTGAATTGAATTTAACATTGTTTTCAGTTTTGCCTAGGGTGTTTTTCTTAAACAATTCCGGCAGCTGAAAGTCTGACTTTTCGCATTAGTCATAGGTAACATTTTGCTGGCAACTATTGTCATCAATCAAGTGCACTAACATATTTTTTTAAGTCGATTTGGAGAAGTTTAAATTGATTGAGATTTAACCGACAACACAATTGCGGAAAACTCTTACTAATGATTAATGTGCCCGACTTAAGCACAATCAGAGTGCAACTACTTTAAATTAACCACTTACTTAATCAATGCAAGCAACTAAGCAAACTGTAAATTTATATACATATCTACATTTCCACTGGTTAGTGGGTTCTCTCGCCTGTAGGCTCCAAATCCCACACAACGATTTCTGCAGGAGCTGCAGAGACGAGGAGGAGGTGGAATCTCCGGAACACTGGGAAGTCACTTCCTATCCGGCTTAACATAGCTGGCGCACACAAGACCATCCAGAATTGCAAAATTCATAAATACAACTGGCTGGTTCAATTGATTAATTTACCACGAGCTTCCGGATCAGGACTTAGATCCACGGTATCGCAAGGGGCAAAAATTGGTCTAAGTGTGCTGACCTTTCAGGTCAGAACCGTCTAACCTACCTACCTACATTTCCAAGGCTGGCACAATTTAATGTATTTAAAAAAGCATTTTTTTCATTTTCACTTTTCCATTTAGCGCATATTTTGCTGTCAGTTTAGCCTTTTGTTATCCAAGCTTTTCGTCATGGAAGTGAAATGAATATTAAGATAATTAGTGCAAATTATAAATAATATAAATAAAGTGCATTTTAAATGTACCGTTTAGTTTATGCACTCTACTTATCCTTCCTTGGTTTTATAGATTTTCTAGGAGAAAACTAACATATTTTATTTAAAGAAAATAAATTCATAACTTCTACCTGTTGTTCTGCAAGCAAGAAATTTATTTTGTTATTAAAATACTTTGGAATTATTATAATATTATTGTTACACATGTTAAGCAAAATTTTAAATTGTTTTCAATTTAAAGGCTTATATAACGTATAATTTAGATAATTATTAGAAATAATTTTAATTTTTAAAAGCGTCAGATTAATGGGAATCCCCCTCATTCACTTTGCGCCACGCGCTTCAATCTCAATTGGCGCCAATTCAGCCAAACACGATTTTGTTGTGAAGCAAAGTTTTGTTCTCAGCTTGTAGCTCTTGAAGTTTACAACTGCAACAAGATGGCTGCAACGCAGTTGCAATAAACTGCAGCACAAATTCAACTCGCACACACAACTAAAACAACTTTGTCGCAAACAAAAGTAAAAGAATATTCAATTTGAAAGAGCAATTCTAAAGGTGGACCGCTCCGTGCAAGGAGACCCAGGTAGATTCCATATAGAATTTAATAACTCATATTTGGAGATTAGGTTTTGTCAGACAAGGAAATTCTCAGTAAACTGTAATAAAAGCATTCACATATTTTACTTTTATCTAACGAGTGAAATATAAATGCAGTCACATTTGAATTATTATCAGAACAGATGGCACAAGAACTTTATTAAATGATTGGTTTTTGATTATTCCTCTTTGATGTGGAATTGCATTAAGAAAGTTAGTTTAAGAGTGAAAGATTTATTTAAACTAGATTTATTTATGTTTATTATATGCTTTATTAAATTTAATGTTTAAATTAAATTAAATTTAATTTAATTTTAATTTAATTAAAGTAATGAATTATCAAAGAATTTATACAAATATATCTAAAAATATGTTTATAGAATCTAATAATATAATACATACATTATATTTATATATCTATATAGTTTTCGGCATTCTCAACTGCTTTAAGAGTAACCATGGTTCGGCTTTAAGGCATTTGTGAACCTTGCTTTGTGAAAATGTTTTACTGGGCAATAAAGAGAAGCGCCTTGTGGCGCCTCTCTTTTACAGCTGCCACTTGCTACTAGGGAACAGCGCAGTCATTTGTCAGTGTACGTTTCGCCAATTGACGGTTTTTTATGTGTGTGAATTTTTGGCCATTTTGTCGTTTGGAGTTGCCAACAGTGCCAAGTTGGCAGAATCAGACAATGCCAGCTTGCCAGCTTTAGTGTGGCAAGTGCATATGTGAGTATGTGTGCGTGTGTGTGTGTGTGTGAGGGTGTTCGTGTGTTAAAATGAATGTACATTATCATAGTAATTGGCGGTTCTGCATGGCTGCGCTGTGTTCTCGAAACGCAGTCAATTAAATATAAGCGGACAGTCAATGGGCACACATAACAAAGCGGAAGCTTATCTAACAGTCAGCGTTGTCGTACTTAAATTCTATGTGTAAGCACACACACACACAGACACACACACACACACATACAAACACACAAACATATTTGTGTACGTACACGTGGAGAAGCAAAAAAAACATAGCCATTTGCATGTTTGAGTTCAGAATATAGAAAATCAGGCGACCATGAAAATAATTTCTCCATCATATCAATATTAGGTCATAAAATTCAGATACGTCACTGAATTACACACACTAAATGTGTGTGTGGGTGTGTGGCTCGTTATATTTAAGGCAGCAGCCTGCTTTTTGCCCCCAACAAAAGTCTGAAAATCTGCATACAAAACTCTTACGCTTGAGCGCCTGCTGTCTCTCTCTCTCTCTATTTATATTTCTCTCTCTTTCTATACGAAAACAGTGTGGGTGATTCAGTTAGGCTTTGTGTGTAGCTCGCAGTTCACAGGACTTAACTTTGCTAGTTGCCTCACAAGCAACGCGAAGCATGTTCATAAAAGTGTAGCATACTTTTATGTGCAGCACAAAAGCCAAAAATCTTCAACTATTTGTAACGAATTTGCTGACTTTTGGCGTTGGATGTTATTCAGTTAAGTATGTGAGGAACATGGGCAACTCGAGAATCATATTTACAAAATAACAGCATTATTTAAATGAGGCAACTTTACATTATCTAATATTTATTCGAGATTGTTAGAAATTTTGATAGTGAAATCAGATTACAAGTCTTGCAGCCGCCTCTGCTTTGCACCTTATATCAATCATTTGGTAGGACAAACTAAGCCAAAAAGCCGCATTAGGCAATGTTTCAAGCAGCATATAAGATTCCTTCTCCGAAGGACACTCTGTTGACCGAATTGTTGGTCAACACACAACGATAGACTCCACTCCAAATGTGTGTGGTCGAGTGGACCAAAACTACAAGTGGCACTTTCATATTCAACTGAACACAGTTAAATTGTACATCTGGCCTGTTGCCTGTTTAACCAACTTGTGGTCACATTAAATGTGCAATCGATTAAAATTTATTCAGACTTAAATTGTCGTTTCATTTTTGCCAATTGTAAAAGAAGCTTTTTGCAGACAAAATAAAATGATTTAATCAAATATCATTAATTTGACATATACAAAGTAATACAAATGGTTATGAGGCGAACATTTCTTGATCTCTACATGAATACTCTGAAATGGTATTTAAGCCTCAGCCAGACTGGCATTAACTGTTATTTCCTATGCTTTACTGGCCATATAAATTATAAATGCTGAAAAGCTTGCTGTGCACCACGACCAAAATGGAGCCATTTGGCTTAGAAAAACATACATACTTAATGGAATCTTATTGACATGCGGCTTATACAATTTCAGATGTTGGTTTTTGTTGCATTAGGCAAAATTGTTTAAGCTTTCATTCAATCCAATTTAAGGCCACATTCGGTTGGTATTTTTTATATCACATTTTACCTCTGAATTATAAATTGCACATTAGGCAAAATCCATATGCGGAGTTCGAGAGACTCAAAGAAATACGCAAAACATGCAAATCTCTGTCTAAATAAGAATGAATAGAAGATTTAATACCCTTGCCGACCGAGGTGCCGTCATCTAAATTCCTTTGTGCAGTGAATAACATAAATGTTGGGAAAAATAAAAATAAATACGAAGAGAAAAGTCCTCAATATTCTCTTGAATTCTCAATGTTTCTGGAAATTGAAAATAAACAAGAAACTAAATTTCATAGTATCAAAAATTGACTTTTTTTTTTTTTTTCTGCAAAATATATATATCGCTGTCTGCAGGTGAAGTATTTTCATACATATACTTTAACATATTTAGAATCCAATCAGCCTTCCTCTTCAGGATGAAATTCAAAGCATTTGTCCAGTCAGCTGTGGAGTTTGAAATACATTGATTCAATGTATATATTTTTTTAGGTTAAGTGAACAACAAACAAAACAATATTTTAAGAGTGGAGACTGCTTCCATAACTTAAATCTTATTTATAAAGTTTGAAATACTACTTCGATTTAGGTAGCTTCAAAAGTGAGAAAGTAACTCGCAAATCGACAGATAGACGAATATGATTTTATAGACTCGACTAATGATGGTATTCAAACACTTATAGGGTCGGAGATGTCATGTTCAAAACATAATAATTTATTATAATAAATGTTTATGAATGAGGCAATCCCATACAATGATTCATGATTAATGATTATGATTATTAATACTCAGTTTGGACAGCCCCAATGTCACTGAAATTTGAATGGCATAATTAATGCGTCAAGCATTTAACACGATATCGTAAAGTTTTATATTTTGGGCAACATTTGTGCCGCAAAAGCAATTATCTTGACCTCAGGATAACAACACTCCACAAAATGCAATTTAATTTGTTAATTTTGTCATAATTTTTGCTTGATTTACTTTGTTTGACATTTTCTGCAAAAAGAGCATATTTTATTTTGTGGAACAATTGTCTGGTTGACATTTCCAGACGGAGATGCTGTAAAAGTTAATTAAACTTGGGCAACCGCAAACAAATCCCAGAACTAATAAAAATGAAAACAAACTGTTTGCCTTTGTCCAAGTGCTGCTGAGTGCTTTAAGCTATTATTATTGGGTGAAATTTTTGTTTTTGTAACTTGAAATCCCTCTGTCAATTTGCTTAGCATTGCAGAACTGAGCAATCGACATGTTTCGGCCAATAATTTGAATGTCAATGCCATGTAAAGCATTTAAAATCAGCACAACGTGCTCTCAATAATTTAAAACAAATACATGCCAAAAATAAATCGAAATCTATTTGGTATTCAAGAGATTAAATTACAAAGTTAGTAAATGGAATTCGCTTCAAATTGCAAATGTGTTGCAATTACTTTACTAGAATATACAAATTTGATGTCAACAGCATTCCAAATAAATTGGCCTACTCAGAAATGACGAATGTCCTTCGATGCAAAAGGAGAAATAACAACAAAATATTTGAAATATTCAAACAGGAATTGCTTGTGTTTTTGCAAGCGGCGCAAAAACACTTTGTTATCTTTTTCAATATTCTGTGACATTTTGTACATAAATATGTTTTAGGTGAGTTGCTGGTTTTTCTTACGCCAAATCAATCCAGTTTGACATTTGACAGGATTCCAACAACGATTGATTGCAACAAATTCAACTTCCCCTTTGGCTTCATAAATCAGAATCTGTTTTATGTTACTCGATGCATATTTTGCATTGGTAAAATATATTTATTTTTAACGTATCCCAATAATTACTGAATAAATTGCTGCAATTAAATTGCAACACTTTGCACAATCAATTTTTGTATTTTAAATATATGCTATTTGTCTGTCTTTTATTCCAAAGACTTACTGTTTTCCAATGAAAAAACTTTTATTTTATTGCAATGCAAATCATTTGGAAATAAATTATTTTTATTAATAGTAAGTAAATCGAATGAACACAACTATATTTATCCTAACGCCAATGCAGTATTCAATAAATCATCGCAAAAAAATAAAAAATTAAATAAAAAAATATTAATAATAAGTAAATCCTATTGACACAATTATATTCATCCTAACGCCAATGCAGTATTCAATAAATCATCGCAAAAAAAAAATAAAATAAAATAAAAAACTCGAGGCGAATCTCTAAAATTTGGAATGTGGAATGTTCCGATTGTTGTGGCTTATAAGAAAAGGTGCCGGCAACAGCTTTACAGAATTTAAGAAATGTCAATAGTAGAAACAGTCATAATTTCTTCATAAGGACTCCCTGCTCTTATGGCGTGCTTTAGTTAGCCTCTCTGCCTTGTTTTTCATTAAACAAAAATATTTTATTAATGCTACATGCCAGGCACTGGCAAAGGTCCAATGTTAAATGAAGTGTGGTTTGCTTGGTATGTGTCACAATCGCAGTCAAAGAGCGTGTGACATAATGCAACTGACATGATAAAATTACTGCTCTGCTCTGCTCTGTTCACACACACCCACACACACACATACACACACCCACACACACACACACACACACACACACGCACGCACGCACACTCGCTGTGGTCGTGAAATATTACAGATATAAGCAATGGCGTCACGGCTGAGCGCACAAGAGCAGCGTGGCAGCCAAAACGTGGCTGCCACGTTTGGGGGCGCCAACATGTTTGCCACCACCAAGTGATGGCCGCTTAAAACTAAACTGTTGTTGACCCCCCCCCCCCACACCACCCCCTTTTACAGTAATGCGGTTGCCTGATTATTACTGTTTTTGTGTCTGTCTGTGACTGGAGCTGGGGCTGTGGGAACAGCTGCTGTGATCTTGACCAGAGTACAAAGGCAGTGTCAACATTGTATAAGTAACTGTGGCCAAATTGAATTTATGTCCACTCTCTCGATTTATTTGCAAAAGCCAATCTAATGGAAAATTCCATTCCAAGCCAAACACACACACACACACACACACAGAGTATGCATTGCTCTATTGTTTAACAATTTTCAGCTTCAGACCATTGACATTACGTAGATCCCAGTTTGCCCCAGTGCATTATGAGATTTACTTATCGCTAAGCGGTATCTGGCTGCATATGTGCAATTTCCCCGAGGCTAAGTTGGGAAACTGACTTGCGGTTGGATGTGTTTTTGCCCAGTTCTGCGACTTTCCCCCAAAGTAACTTTGCCTACAATAAATTTAATTCAAATGCAACATCCGTTTATCCAAAAAGTTTCTTGCCACAAAGTTTCTCATCAAAAAAGCAGTCTTGTTTTTTTTTCTCTTTCTTACAATTACACTTTTGGTTTGTGTTGCCAGCACTTTGACCTCTTTAATCTGGTTGTTTAAGTTAACGCTTCACAGTCAGCATGCGAGACAGGATCTGACCACGTTCACTTCCCGCCTGCAGCCCGCTGGCATCCACGTGCAGGCTTTGCATATTGAGCAACTCCCAAAGTGTGCAGCCCACAGGGTCTATAAAAAAAATTAATATATGTAAAAGGATCTGGCACACGCCCAGGACCACATAAGCTCGCTGGTATGTGGAATTTGTCTTAATTTCTGTTGTCCACCACCACCACCAGCACCACTAGCACCACCACCACCACCATCGCCGTCCCGGGATTCATGTCGAGCTTATGCAAACAAGCGGCGTTTCCATGCCAAATGAGCGCCAGAAAACAAATGCACTGCAAAATGGAAAATGGAAAATCCAAAAAGCAAAAAGCAGCGGCTGTTGGGACTATGAATTTCCGTTCCGACAACAAGTCGCTTGTTCAGACGGTCGACACGTATCAACATCCACACGTGCAACGCTGTTGCAGCTCATCAGCCTGCTTTTTCTGCATACATCCACAGATACAAATTTTTTATGCCACGCTTTTTAATCAACGAATAATATTTTTGTAAAATTGATGGCATTTGCACAATGCCATTATTTAAGGTGCGATTGCAATTGAGCTGCAACATCAGCATCTGCAGGCACGTACTTCAAAAGTTATATGTGCCACACACACACACACATCCTGGCGACAGCTCCAAGTTGCATTCAACTAACTTTTGAGCTTGTGCAACAGCACCGGCAGTAATTAAGCCGTCTAAACGGGAAGTCAGAAACAAGGACATGAGAATGACAAAGTTTTTGAGCTCCACAACTAAACTGACAAACATTTAGAATGACATGACGCAGCAAATATTATTTGTAATAAAAAAACACCAATAGTTTTGCCGATTACAGTAGCTTAATTTGAATATTGTTTCTGACATAAAGCAGCAAATGTCATAATAAAAACTCCAATAGTTTTGCCGATTACAGTAGCTTAATTGAATATTGTTACTGGGAGTTAAAAAAAGCTGAAAATTACTTAAATCGGATTAGACTTTTAATCGTTAAGTCTCTGGGAGTGTGAGATATACACGACTATGCTATAATTAATTAATAAATTATTAATTAATTCATTAAAAATATTCCCACAGAATTAACGTCGCAGTTGCATAATTATATATTATCTCATATGTATTCATACATAAATTACCTTTCATAGTAATAATCTATGAATGAAGTAATACCTAAAATGACAGTTTCTTGAAGAAAACTCAGTTACTTTCCCATTTATGTTTGTGGCCGGGGAAAATGTGTTTTTCTTATGCTCAGTTGGCAATTCGACAATAAATAATTAATTCTTTTTTTCTGTGGGATAGTTAAGAATTAAGTTAAGTCTTCAACAAATGCAAGTTTGCATTAAATTAATAGTGAGCTGATAAACAGTATTGAAGAGCACGTAAAACAAAAATGTAAAATTGAATTTGCGAAAACATGACTTTTATTGAAAATTGCAAGTTACAGCTGTTAAGTTGCAAGTGGAAAGTTTTCGGCATTTGTTAATGGAAACTCGGCCAAGTTTTTGGTAGAGCTGCTTTCGAGTGTCTCCAGTGTCAGCATTTCTGTTGTTCTAACAAGATGACGCTCATCAATCATTTTTTGAGGTCCCTCCCTTGAGCTTCGATTAGAGACGTGAACGAGAGTGTGGGGATGTGGGGATGAGGGGATGGACAGTGGAGTTGAGGCGTTGTCCCAGTCGATTGAATATTTAAAGGTCAGACAGCAACTGGACGAACAGTTTCATGGCAACCATGAATTATGATTACAAATTTGCGTTTAGTTTGTGGGCCGGGTGTGAGGCTGCTACTTGATTAAACTAGAAACTTAATGTGTGCGGCACAAAATGAAATAGTAAAGTTTTTACAACTTTTGATAAATTGTTGCAAAATGTAGCAGACAGCAAAAGAACAGCAACATTTCACAATGCAGCCAAGCGACAGCCATAAAATAAAATCTTTAATCATTTGAGTGACAGCGAGTGACAGAGAGTGACACAGGGTGTTCTAGCTAGATGGATACGGCTACGGATACGGATCCAATAAACCACCAAAAACCAATTACAACTTCTCACTGTTCTCACTGGTAAACAACAACAATAACAATAACAAACAACAACAACAACAGCGACTGCATAATTTGTACAGCTTGTGGGTGGACTTGCTATAAACAGGAAACAAGTCGAGCGAATTTCATTAGAAGCTAGCTGCCACCAAACCGCACTATACACTGCCACTGATCCCAAACCCAATCCACAACACAATCCCACACCCAATCCTCGAGGGGCGCCAGTGCGCAACTTTCTGTTGTTCTTTGCAGTTAGTTGTTGGTGTTGTTGTTGGTGTTTGGTGTTGGTTTGGGTAAAGTGTTGGCTCGTAAAGCGAAATGTAAACCAGAAAGTTTTCACGGCAGACGTAAAAACAATTAATTCAAATTAATTTGCAACAAAGTTTTTTGGGGCAAAGTGTTTTGATTGAGCAACTGCAACAGCAAGTTATAGTTTCATTTATTTTCATTTTTTTTATTGCTCTTCGAACGGGTAGTAAATAATGTACTAATGTCGCAAAATTCTGGTAATTGAATTTTATATAATCAGCAAAATTACTAAATAAAATATTAACTAAAACTTCATCTGTCTAATAAAAACTAAAACCCATCAGTGAATTTAGATTAAATATCTTTAATAACGATTCGAAAACAATTCGAAAAGTAATAAAAATAAACCCGTTATGAAAACCAGATTCAAAATGTTCAAATGCAGCCAGTGCGAATTTTGTGTTGCCTCCAAAGGCGCCTCTGCAATTCTTGTTAAATGCACACGAGGCGCAGTGGCAAAGGTCAAATGTCAAGCGACAGGCGGAGCGATGCTTGCTGACATGTGTTGAAATCGCTGCCAAGGGGCATGACATTTAAAAACTACACACGCACAAGTCTGCCACTTGTACCCACACTCATGCCCCACATCCACACATCTCAAGTTGAAAGCATCAGCAGCTAGCAAAATTGAATTGTGTGCTGCGAATTCGGGTGTGAATTTCATAGCTACATATTTCATAAAAGATAAAGCAGAACGCAAAATTCATAAATCGTTTAGAATTACTACAATAACTAAATAATATTTAATTTATAGATTTATACATCTGTCATATATTTCACATAATTAATGTTACATTATTTTTTTATTTATTTTTTTTTTATATTAAAAATATGCAAATCTTGCCTAGTCTCGCAATATTTTTGGGCAAGCAAACCTTTGAACCTGTCGCAGACTTTGCCTTTTCTGTCTGCTCCGATCTGACAGTTTTATGAGAACCGACTCTGCCATGGTTCAAGCAATTGCTTGGACTTGACCCCAACAAGCGCCTATGTCCCGGCCTGTCCTATTATGTCCTCTCTTGTCTGCTGTCATATTGCTGTATGGTGTCGGATTTGTCGGTGTGAGTTATAGAAACAAACATAAACTTAAATCCAATGGCGCCATGTGTTTATATTTTGTGATTTGGGTTGTGCCAGGAGCTGACCTCAGCTGGAAGCTGGAGGCTGCAGTCAGTGCGCTGACCTGTTTTTGTCTTTTTACCACGCTGTACAAAACTGTTAGCTTTTTATGCAAATGATAACAAGCACACCGAACCGGGCGAGCAGATTGGGTCAGAGTTGGGTCACTTGTTGAGATGGACAGGAACACAGATAGAAAGCCAGAGCAAAGATGTGTAGGATTGCTCTAGTGGCGTGAACTAGACTCCAATATACCCTGAACACTATTATATTACATACATATATTCTAGATTTTGTTTCTTTCTTTTTTTCCAAATTAGTCTCTAAAATCCGCATGTTCATTCAGATGAAAAAAACGGACATGGTTTTATATCTTCCGCCTGCTACATAATCTAGCAATAAACCTATTCACTCATTTTTCATGGATTTAGGGTATAAAAATAAAAATAACATAAAACAAGCAATATAAATTATTTCAATGTAATAAAAAAAATTATTAAATATATATTTGTGCATGAAATGTGTTCCTTGAAATGTATTTTTGATAGTTTCAAGAACTAACATCTTTAGTTTGTTGATTTAAATTATAAGAACAGACATGGCAGATAAGGGATGATAAAGACTAGTACCATGTCTAGTCAGAAGAGAAGAAACGTTTCATTTTAGCCAATATATATGTATATAGGTATTCAGTCGCCATTGAAGACTCTTAATGCAATGGCTGAAATTTGCATTTAAATTGACTGTTTGAAACTTAGACACTTACTAAACATTGCAAATGAAATTTAAACAAAATAATTGTTTGCACATTCAAGACTTTTTCTTAATGTGTGAGAAAATGGGAGAAACAAAGATGGAGAGAGAAAGAGACAGAGAGTGAAAGCGGAAGTAGTTGGCCATGTTACATGCTTCCGACCATTGCAACGATTCGCGTTGCGGAACCGAGCCAGAATTTTGCATATTTTTGCATATAGAAAAGTCGAGAGTTAATTGCATATGAAAATAGGAAGTAAACTCATGACTCTTAAGATGCCAGAAGGCTCAATGCGATTAAGGCTATCAGGTCTATCAAGTTTTCTAAGAAACTTAACTTGTTTAATATAAAGATAAGGCTAACTATGTGAGGATTACAAGATTATATAAAACCAAACTTTTTCAACTGAAACTTGAGTAATTAACACTCAAAATTAAAATGGAAAGAAAGGCTATCTTAGCCAAGCCGCAGATAATGCACCCTATTTGTCTGTGCTATATAATATACATATACAGATATATTTATTAATGGTTTTATTATTTAATTTTTGTTACTTAAAATTTTGAAATAATATGCTTCGATTTTTTTTTACCTAATTTTTTTATAAATAAAACATTTTTTATAAACTTAATACTGTCCCAAGTTCACCTTATAATAAGTAATTCGATTATATATAATTCATATGTTAACAGTTTCGCGATTATTCCTGTTGCAGATTTATGAAAAAGTTGTTCGTTCAAAATGTAATTTTTAATATCAGTTAGTATCTTTCAGCCAGTGTATGGCAAAGTTTGTAATTAATTGGAAGTATTTTAACATAATTCAAGCAGCAAACCAGTTTCCCCGACTTTTATGAAAATAAGTTATATTTTACCTGTAAGTAAGGCACCTTTTAGCTGAGTTTAAGAAATCTCATTATAGTTATAGTGAACTTGACTGTCTTAAAGGTGGCTAATTAATTTTGAGCCAGTTCTAATTGGCGCTAACTTTATGGCCTTTGATAAACTGTAAACTATTTAACCTTGCTGCTGCATACCAAATACTCAAACGTGGCACACACCCACCCACACAGGTAACTATTCACACACACACACACACACACACACTAACAGAGACACACACGTTAACCAAACGGTTGTGGCCACTAATTGCATGTGATTGGGCCAAGAGCAAAAGTTGGCTCAAAGGGCGGCTGAGCTGAACAGGTGAGCAGCCAAATGTGCATTTCTCAGAACAGTGCAAACCAGGCACTTTGTGACTTGTGAGCAAATTTAAATTAATATCTCTATGTGTAATTACTTTTACCTGCGAGCAACGAATTATTTCGCAAACGCTCACAAATTTTTTTTGTGTGGGCCACGTCCTTCAGATACAACATTCACCAGACCGAGGGGTTTTGGTAGCTACACATGTCGGCCATTATAATTATTGCCAGACGAAGCGAACAAACTTTTTCCCCGGCTTTAGCCAAATAAAAAGTTTGGATATGGCTTACTCACAGATACTCCCACGTGTGTGGCTTTTGTGTGAGTGGGTTTTTGTGTTTACACAACCAGGGTTCGTCAGATATAAGTTTATTTGTTTTTTATGTTTTTTGCTTTTTGTTTTTATTGTTTACTGCTGAACCTGCTGACCACAGCGAGTGAATTTTGTGCTCGGTTTTTTGTGTGTTTCATAGATTTGAGAAAGGCCAGATTGAAATCAAAAAGATATTCGCAGGTAACTTTTACAAAATACTACAAGTGTACAAATATGTTGTACGTTTATTTTGAGTTCTCATCTGGGATGTTTTACAATTTACAGACAAGAATTTACACTTTGAGTGCAATAACAAATATGAAAACTAAGTGAAAACAGAATGCAGTTTAAATAAAACAATGGCAGCGGAAAGGCTTTTAAATTGCCCGATTCCTTCATTTATATGTTTGTAGATATATCTCTATTGTCTTTGTTTATGTAAACTCTTTTTTTTTATTAAAAAATTATAGTAAATTTGAAAGAATCACAAAGCTTTTTACGACGTTAAATTGAGTGGAATGTTAAATAATTTATATCGATTTTAAATGTTCGTTGCTTTCATTTGTTTATAGCCAGCTTGCATAGCATTTTTGTGAAACAAAGCAATCTTTAGTGAAAAGGCAACAAATTAAATAATTTTTAAATTTTTTAAAAATAGTTGTATATATTATTAAACATATCATAGAATTATTTTAGAAAGCATATTCAAATTTAATGTAAATTTTGTAAGGCTTAATGCATTTAAAATTGCCCCAAGATTCGCACTTATCGCAATGTAAATTTTATTTCGGATGGAATTTTATGCATGAATTTCAAACAGAAGTCGTCTTTTGCAATTCAAATGCACTATTTCCAGCCACAAGTTGCTTTCGGAAAATCGCGTTGCACTTTGGCAAGTTTGACCCCTATTCGTAATCTTGGTGCCCTGGAGATGGTCATTCAGTTCGCAGCAGCACAGCAGAGGTCAGCCTGCAGTTTATTTATAGTTGGCTTTTGCGAGCGACATCATTTTCACCACAGCCACAACCACAACCAGAACCAGAACCAGAACCACAACTACCACCTGCCTGCCTGCAGTTAGAAAAACTTGCAGACTAATCGACATGAAATGCTCGAGGAGTGTTTTGTGGTGCGCTGTGAGGGGTTGTAGTGTGGGGTAGCTGGGGATGGTGCGGTTGGTTTGATTGGTGTTTGTTCATTGGCTATGCACGTCTGTTGCTCTGTTCCTCTGTTCCTCTGCTCCGCTGTTCCTCTTATCATCTGTACATCTGTTCGTTTGTTCATATATTCACTGTACGCCACACGGCGACCGCTGTCATCAATGTGTAATTATGCTGTCAATAAAAAAGCACATCACCAATGGACAATCGACAGTGGACTGACACGACTGTCGGAGCTGACATCGTGGCTCCGGTTTAGGTCATCATCAGCTGCTTGTTGCCATCTTAAGTTGTTCTTCTTCATTTCATTGGGCCCTTTCTTCCTTGGCATCGCGACGTGCAAAAGTATTTAACGCCGTGCACGTTTTCGCAGTGGCTTCTCTGCCTCTGCCTGTCTGTCTGTCTATCAGTCTCTGAGTTTCTCTCTCCCTCACTATTTCTCTCTCTATCTCTCTCTGGTATGCTAGAGCAAATATTTATTTAATGCTCATTGACACTCACTTAACTCGCGCTTCCAGCATAATTGTTCGTTAACCATTTAATTCTCTTTTCACTGCTAGAGGTGCTATTTTTTTTATTCAATTTACAGTTGACACATGGAAAGCGGAAAATGTGCAATGTCTAAATAAAGATGGAGGCGAATTTGCGGGCTCTGAATTGTGAATGGCCGCTTGAATTATCTGAATGACTTGCGAAATTGAGTATAATTCAAGAGGCTAGTAAAATGACATTTTTCACGATTACTCGTTGTAATCTATGCAAAAGCTTCTGAGCCTGGGCTTTGTTATAATAATTGATGTTTAGTAGGATTAGTTTATGATAATCAAATAATATATTTGTATTTAATATGCTCGTTTGCAAAATGATAAATGCTTCAGAGTAAAATGCAAATATCTATCATCTTTTTACTTCGTATTTATTTAAACTAAAAATAGTCCACAATTGTAAATTAAGATTTAATGAGAATAGTAAAAATAGCAATAATATTTATTATTATTTAATAGTATACAAGAACATTTCAATTAAGCTTAAAATAAGGCAATCAAAGCATAAATAAAACTACTATGTCGTAGTTAAAAATAGTCAAAGCGAAGCGTGAAAGTCGTTAATTTTCAGTCAGTTGCAACAATATAAGGGAAAACTAATTAATTACTATACAATTTTATGAACTTACAAATAAGCAACTAACGATGCTGAAAACATTTAATTCGCCCCAGGTTAAGTTACTGACAATCAGAACAAAGCTGAACTTTTTCTCAGCAATTTTGTTACAGGCTTGGTCTGCAGAGCTGTAACAGTCAGGCCCTCGCTGCTGTTAAGCGAGCTCTGTTAAAAAATCCCAAAACAACAGTTAACAGCATCACAGACTCGGCATCTACGCTTTGCCTAACTTTATCTAACAGGCTCACGACAGTCTCGAACGCGATTCGAAGCCGAGCAGTGTTGCGGTTGTTGGATGTGTGTGGAGCCAAAGTCCGAACTTGTTTTCACAATTCGCTCTTAAATAAATATATATTTTTTGCAAATACGAAAAATACTTAAATAAAAATGTGAAAAGTGTAAAATCAGAAGCAGTGAAGAAATATTTTCATTACATCAATAAAAGCGAAAAAGTTCAATAAATGCCAGACAGCTTCAATTGGAAAGTCATATAAATATAATCAAGCTTTGATATTGTTAAGTGCAAACTATTTAAATAATAATATTGAGATAAGAATTAATAAAAATATTCATAAAATTGGTTGTGCGTGAAATGCTTGTAAATATTAAGCGCCATTAATAAATCATGTGTAATAAAAGTTAAAACTATTTAAACACAAAAAAAAAAAATAATACGATGAATATAAACGGTGAGCAAATTGAATAAAGTAGCACTTATTAATAACTTTAATTAACATTTTTAACACAACTTACACATTAAAGATGCGCTGTGTTTGAGTTTCGAATTCGAATTTTCGAATTTTCCCAAGCAAAAAGTCATAAAAATAAAATTCAAATGCATTAGCTTATTCTTTATATGAATCGTAATAAAATTGCTGCAGAACTGATTTACGGCAAATGCTTGAAAATGCTAATTCAGGGAATGAATTGGCAAAATGGCATCTTGCGAGGGATGATTTGAAAAGTGTGAATAAAAATGAAATATATTCATTTTTGAGGCGGCACAATAAAAGAGTGCTTTTCGCGAACAATTTAAATTTCAATGAAATTTATGATTAATGTGCTGGCCATTTATTTTTTTGGGTTTCTGGATGATTCATTGTGCCAGTTCGAATTGTATAGCATTCCATTTAGGCCATTTTCAGCCTAACTCTGCTATTGTCAATAAGAGTCGAAAAATGGGCAATTTTAAGCAAATAATGAGTCTTCTCTGCCACACCTTACCAATTTGATGCGGTCAGTTCAAATGAGTTGTCAGTGGAAATCACTTAAATTTATTACCAAAAATTGTGAGTTTCCTTCGGGCACCAACGGCGTTTTTCACTCTGTTTTTGTAGCTTATATTTTACGGTAGTAAAAGCTGACAGTCCATTAGTTTTGGGTACACATTTCTACGGTAAAAGCCGAAAATGCACAAAAAAAAAAAAACAAAACAGTTTGAAAACTTTTCCTTTTTTTTATTTTATTATTTCGTTTTGAAAGAGTCAACATAAACACTCATTTAAGAGTTATGTGTAGGATTGACAGCTTAAGTATAATGGAAGCTTTGGCTAAAACTCTTGTTAATAACTTTAAACACTTAAACATTCTGGCTGCTTTTAAAGTTTGCCCAACTTGATACTAACCGAGTGAAATTACTGCATGTGTTGTGGCCATGGCCAACCACAATTGTGGCTGAAAAGTGCCGTGAAAATGGACCCAAAACGGTTGCCTCCACTCAGAGAGTGTGTGGTCACGTGTGGATCAACAGCATACGATATTTTCAACGTATTGTTTTGAGAGCTATAATAAGAAAATGTTGTTGGAAATAGTTGGGGATGTGACACGAACTTTAGAATAGAGGTGTTTCTTGTGAGGTGAGGGTGTTTCTTGTATTTGGTAAACACAATCAGAAAATTAATTTTAAAGCACATACATACTTCGAAATAAACTTGAGTGCTTTATATTTAACTGCAAACAGGCCCCTTGGATTGTAATTATTAAGAGTAAATATGTCAGTTTAAATTGAAATTTAAATACAATACAGCATGAAAGTGAACCCCGTAAATAAATTTATTTATAATGCTTAGTTTATAGCAATTATTATTATCTGATGAACATGTAATTACTAAGTTCTCAAAATGTGAACTTCTTAAACTTAAAACTTTCCACAGCCACAACTTTGTCAAATGCGACTACTACTCTAATAACTAGTTAAACCAATTTTCTGTGTTAGTCTATTTCTATAATTGTTTTTAATTCAAGTAGTACCCTTTAAGAGGAAGAATACAAATGTTTGAAATTCGCCTCTTCCTTTATTATCAAGCTGGAAATTCGTTTACTTTGCTGATTTTAATTTAATTAACGTGCCTTTGGAGCATTCGCTTTTCAATTATGTCTTTATCCTTATCTTTTCTGTTCATGCATAGCTTAAAGCATGTGAAATTGCTATTGAAGGCTGTCTCTGGACATTTGGGCCTTTTGGTACTTAACGCTTAAATTACAAAATGAAATTCGCTTTCCTGCAGAATATCAACTTACAAAAGGCTATTCATAGCACATTTGGCTTACGCAGATTCAGTGTGTGTGGGTGTGTGTGTGGGTGTGTGTGTGTGTGCGAAATCACTTTCATTTTGCAAGCAATATTTGGGAAACGAAATAATCAAGAACATACTTATTTAAATTGGAAGCTGACGAGAAACTCTTATGAATTACTTTGCACTGGGCAACCTTTTGCCACGGCCACACCTTCAACTGGGCAACGAGGCGTGTTTTGGCCAAATTTTGGTCACACTTTGTGCACATTCTTGGGTCCTGACTGATGTGATCCCATCAGGCATTGAATAATGACAGTCCATCGCCTTAATTAAATTCTCTATGCCTCTGCCAAAGATTAACAACAATGGAAAGTGTTTCAATGCAAACGATGCCCTCGGCGCGTATTTGGTTTACTGCGCGAATAAATAAATATTTTTCGGTGAATGTAAACAAAAATACAGAGGCACAAGCAGCAGCAGCAGCAGCAGTAGCATTAGTAGAATCAGAAGCAGCTGCTGAGGCAGCAACCACCCCCTTTGGGGGTTTAGCAGTGTTTTGGTCATGGGTTTGCTGCCTTGGAGACCGGAAGCGGAAACGCACATTTGGCCAATGCCGGGCATGGGGAATGCCGCAGTTAGTTTGTGTGCCTATCCGGCTCCGTTAATATTTATTATGGCATCAGTTTTTATGGCACTTTAAATATGGCCACCGACGCGTTGGCATTTAACGGCGGCAACTTGCCGCAGATTAACTCGCCGACTTTTACATTTAAATGGGGTGAAAAGCTGTTTTTCCCCGCAACGCGAGAGGAATTGCAATATTTTAACAAGTGCCCCGCAATGGAGTCAAGTTAATCCCCCTTTTGCCTGCCTGACAAATGGTCCCCTTTGTAGGTTTCCCAACCAAATATTTACTATATGTGTGCAACCACGTTGCATGTGGTGTTATAAAATCCGAATAAATTCTCACTTTTAATGGATTTCCAATTCAAGGCGGCTTTTCGTGAATTAATTAACTTTGTTCGAGGCGAAGGAATTCGATATGTTACAGACTTATTTTCCATATGCAAATCCTTAATCAATGTGGAAAATGGGAAATTTCAATAACTGCAATAAAAGTCAAATTAATTACGATTTTCCAGGCTTGTTTCAATGAATCCCTGGCACAGAAAATTTCTCTCTGGTTTTAAGCACATTTAAAAAGTGCATAACTATAATAAATTATGACTTATTCCAATTACAATATGAATTGTGCAGCGTAAGAAACCACAGGTTGCCAGGCAGGATCTGTGCATTTTTATGTGTGTTTTATGGCTTATTGCTGCACATGTGTGCACACTTCATACACATGAATGCATATGCAAATGAGCAAATGAGCATCCTTGGCTCACAGCAAACATTTTGGCTCATTTTAACTTTTTGTATATATGGCTGCGAATATTTTTGTTAAGAAGAATTACAAACATTTCTGTTGCATAAACTTAAATACATTTTAATAAAAGAATGTAAAACAATCGTTTTGCCAACATGCAACATAAAGTTGGCTTTCGAGGGCGGTCCAGCAAAACTGGCAACGCAAACAATTGTCTTTAATGAATTCTCTGACGGTTTTTGGCAGGAATGCTTTAAGTTTTAAGGACTCGTTGTCAGATCAAGTGCCTGTGCCAAGTGAATAGCCATAGAACAAGTCGTGCTTAAGCCTCCTGGAAGCCTGGCAGCCAGCTGGTTTTCAAGTAGTGCCATCAAGATACTTGGCCTCATTTGCATTTCAATAAAAGTGAATTAGATGAACTTTATTTTCAGCGGGCATCGTCTCGTCTGCGCTTTGCCATTTTGTGTATAATAACAATAAGTTGACAAGAAGTACGAATGTTGCAATCGAGAGAGCTCGACTACGAAAAACCCTGTATGCTGTTGTTCAACATAGTTCATACACTAAAAGATAAAAGCAAACTACGGCAGATTAGATCAATATGGGAATATGTTTTTTGGTTACATCTTGTAAGATTTATACCCCATTATAAGTGAAATTTATGGGGTAGAAGCTGCCTGTTACGCAGTAACCAAAATACCCCATTTACCCATTTTGTATCTGTACAGGGAATAAGAATGTCAGAATAACAGCACATTTCCCACGAATGTTCAATGTTGTCGTTTTCCATTGCAATTGGGTTTGGTTTAAGCTTGTGGTTTAGATACAATTTGGAGCATGTGCTGAATTCCGCGTAGTAAACAAATATTGTTATGGTTAGCCGCCAAAAACAATAACAATATTTAATATCGCATGCCCTTTTTGCAAAATCAACATTGCGTTATATTAAGGACACCATGCAGCTGTCCTTGAACTCGTGTTGAGTACATTTTAAGAGGCAGACGCTCTCAGCTGGAAGGATTGGTTTAAGGGGCAGGGCATTAATCAACATAAATATTAAACGCAATAGAAACTGAATGTGATATGCGCACTTATGAATATTATTCACAATTTATGATGATACACTCAAAGCATGGCTGATTAGGCCAACAATTCGAAGGACGCATTAAACATATTTGTGCCACAACATGCATATTCATAAGCAAAGCCATAGATCAGCCCCTAAGCCCCATGGGTGAAAGAAGTGGCCAAAGTGCTCCGCACCGCTTCGCACTGGTTTCAGTGCTCAACCCCAGACAAGTATATATATATATATATATATATGTATATGTATATGAATATATGGTGAGCGCATGTTTGTTTGCCAAGGCAATCCTGAAAAATGACTGCGTTTGTTGTTCGAATTACACTCGATAGACTTGAATAATGTGAATAATTATGGCAGAGTACCGAATATGTGCTTCGCATAGCAAACAAACAAATCTCAAGCCTATGCCAAATGACTGTGTGTGAGTGTGTGTGTGTGTGTGTGTGTTTGTTGTGTATTTGAGTAAGGTCAAAGGTCGTTTGTTTGCTTGGTAATTTATCCGGCCAATGATAAATTGGCAAGGGAAGCGATCAAATCACTTGGCTCGAGCGCAAATATAATTTGATTGTGGAACATATTGATTACTTGGCAATCTATACAAAACAATCTCTTTCTTTAATATGATCCACTCAAATTTGGTAAAACGTTTATTCCCGCATCTGTAAATACTCAACATGATTTTCAATTGTGTTGCCTAATTCTATGAAAACACTTTGCACTTCTTAACCACTTTGCTAATGTGCCAAAGCCATCGACAGCCATCGGCGCAGAGCGGTTTCTGGTTTGGCTATGCTTAACATTTGGGGCCACAGGTGGGTTGTCGCTTTTAGCGACTATCTACATAATATTCACGGACTTCTGAGTGCTTACCACCTTAACATAATCAATAAAAGCAACAATAACAACAGCAACATCAACAAAAACAAAAACAACAGCAACACTTTACACTGAAAACAAGCAGAACCGCAAGAATGTTGACTGGCAGACTGTGTCTGAGTTGGTAACTTTGCTTCCTAATTTATTATTACAAGCTCAGTGGCAAGATGACTCGGTAAAGAGAGCATATCAGCAATTACAGCAACTGGCACGCAACACACACACACACACACACACACACACACACCTACACATGAGATATACACTTACACAAACCTGCCAATTTCAAGCACAATCAACTTTAGCCTCCATTTGAAGTCACGCTGGCAAAACCAAACAAATGGCGATGACAAACCCGTCGACAACAACACCCACAACACACAACACACACACACACACACAACACACACACCGAAGGCAAATACCAAATACAAACGAGTCCCGTGTGTGTAATCCACAGCGAGGCTGCGACTTTAATGCCAATGCCATGATGTGTTGGGTGGAGGGAATGGGAAATGCAGGAGACGAGAGGCAGGTGGCAGGAATGGGGAATCACAAGGCAGGATTCAGCTGCAAGGAATGTGGCTTGTGGCTTGTTACAGCTATCAGCTGTACACATCATTTGCCAGCCAAACGTACAAGTGACAACATTAAATAATCCATTTAATGTGGCATGTACATCATGCAATGTTATCACTGACAATCTAGATCGACTTCAGCCTTCAGTCTGCGGTCCAGCCGAAATCAATAAGTGCCAATAACAAATTTCTAAACGCTTTCAACAACGCTTTCAACAGCAACATAAAGTCAACCCGACAGAGCTGAACCTCAGACTCAAGTGCCTCCAGGTGCTTGACAGGTAGACGCAAGCTTAAAATTCCAATGGTGGGGCAGAATGTGAATGCGAAGCGTTTTTCATGAAAAATATACTGCATATTTTTGCAAGCAAAGTCGACTTTTGTGGCAGGTTGAAGTTGCCCTAAAAACGTACAGTGGACAAATTTTAGCAATTGTTTAAATAAAAGTTTGTCAACTAAAAGGGATCAGCTTGACAGAGTTTGACTACGAGATAAACTGAACTCAGCTTTCAAATAAACTATTCTGGTTTCCTTGGTGAACTTCTCTTTAAAAATTTGTGCACACCGAAGTGTAAGCTGATCGAGAATATATATACTTTATAATAAGTTTATTAAATCCTTCTCAGATAATTTTTGAAGGATGCTGGGTAATCCTCTAATTTCACAAGTAATTTCAATTTGACTTTTGTCCGACTTAGTCTAACTTAAATGCAGTAAAAATGTTTTATTTAAACCTTAGTCCGCTGTCAGCCTCACTTCGAGGGGCAATCGATCAGGCTGGTGTCATTGTCTGTGCCCCGAATGACCTTCGCCTCGTCAGTAAATGGGAATCTTGTGCAACCCAATGTTTATGGGCATCATTTTATGTTCACTTACATATTGGCCATATGTTTGGTTGTTGGCCCTACGTCGTGTTCTTGCCACTAATTGCCGAGGAGAGATGTTGCTGTCTTCCGTTTTGGGGGCAGACTTGTTTATTTATTTAGCTTTTGCATTGAGGCTCACTTCAACAAGCAAATCATTTGCATGGAGAGTGACAGAGAGAGAGAGAGAGAGAGAGAGAGAAAGAGAGAGAGGCAGAGAAAGAGATAGCTTTACTGTGTACAGTAATTTCCGTAATGAGTCCTCCTTTGGTCTCCTCGCGATGTTCTGCATTCACTTAAAAGTGTTTGAAATTTCAAATTTCATTTGAGTTGATGCTGAGCTGGGGCCAAAAGCAATCATTTGACATGTGCATACATATGTATGTCAAGTTGGGAAAACGCAAATTGCTTTTGTGCCACACGAAGCTTCCTTTTACCACGTACTCAAAAACGGGTGTTTCCGTTCCATCAAAATGTATGCAACAATTATTTTCCTTAACCTTATCTTAACACAATGTGAGCCAAATGCAAACAGTTGGCAACTATTTCAACTATTTTGAGTGAACCAAATGAAAAATGATTTTTAAAGTCGTATTTAAATGTAATTTTTTAGTTTAAGTGGGTCTTAAAATTTTTAATGGGTATCGCATAGTCGATTACTTATTTACATCGCTTTTTAGTCCCTGTTTTGCCTTTGTCTGCGTGCGTAATGCGATTAATTTTGATTAATTTTCCTTTGCTGCTCCATTTTCTTTCGGATGCTTGAGCCTTTTTTTTTTGGCGGGTTTTGTTTCCGTCATATTTAATCTGCTTACAAAATCATAATGCGTTTAAAAAGTGTTTGCAAACTTTACGCCACTTTTAAGGTTTGGAAGCAAATCAATCATGCCACATATGTGGCAGAGAGTGTGTGTGTACATTTCGTATACAGTGGGCATAAATCACAGCGAGTTTCCATGCCAACGATGAACAACAAATTAATTAGCTAAATATGCGCACCTTAGCACTAAATAAACACTTTGACACAGGATCAATTAACAAAGTCATCAACAAGGCAATTTTGCCGGTCCACTTGCCTAATTACTTTATTTACGTGTCTAGCGGCATGCCCCAGGCATTTTGCGGCCATTTCCCATTTCCCGACTCTCGGCCAAAAATTGTATTAATTTGCTTATGCCAGAAGACAGAATGTGCCAAGAATTGCTTCACTTTAAGTTTTTGGTCTTGCGGCACTTTGTTGCCTCTGGATAAATGCCGCCACAAAGTCGGGCAAGTCGACAACCCGTGTGTTCGTGTGAATCACTGTATATATTTGGCTATTTATCAGACGGCACTTGCAACAGCAGCTGATTCACAACTTTCCAGTCGTGACCTTGAACTGTAAAATAAATGCCCGAGTGTAGGGTGTCTACGTTAGTACATTAGAAGTACTTTTACGTCAAGACTCTTGTCTACTTCACATTTCTAAAGCTGAATTGATGCCAAAAAAATATTTGCCAACAAATGGAAGAGGATGAGTTTCATTTCAAAATGTCAAATTATGTTTAAAAATCATTTTACCAATAATTGATGGGGAGTGCTTCTTGCACGATTGTGGGAATACAAAAAAAAAAATAAAATACTAAAAATCCCTTTTTAATTTTAATAAACTTTTTTCTATGTTTACAAATTAATTATAAAAGCCAGAAACACTTTCTTGTATTTATTTTGGGACGTGTTCCGTTTTTATTTTTACTTAATGAGCAATTAGTCGCCATCTGGCTGTCGTCAAGGGTTTAGTGTATAGAAATAACTCATTAGTGTTACATTATACATTATACATTCCTGTTGGCCTGCTTTATAATTTCATGGTTGGCAACTATTTAAAAAGTCCTTAGGCACAATCCTGCCACAAGCAGCCCAAATTGATCTAACTAACTGAAATGTATAACCCCTTTACTAACCGCTCACCTGTCAGTTAAATTCTCGACTAGCCGAAACTTTTATTAGGATGCTAAAACTTTCAAAGTAGTTCAGCTATATTCGAAACCCTCTCTCACTCACCTATCTCTCTCTCTCTCTCTCTGTTGCTCTCTATATCTCTCTGTTTCTCTTTGAAATTCACTAGCCCATATTTTTGTATGTTGCAGACATTTTAATTATTTTGACGCATAGAAAAGTGAGTTTCACATTCAAGCTGCTGTTTTCTTCATCCAAATGCGCTCCGTAATTTGGAAATTTTTTTTTTTTTTGGCATTTTCTCCTTTGGGATTTTCGCTAAGCTCCTGTGGCTGTTGTTGTTATTGTTAATGCGACCCGTCGGACGCTGCTAATTAAAAGTTTTCGCCGAACTTTTCGTTGTGTTTTGTCAAACGAAATGTGCTTAAATTTGTGCCCAAAAATGGAGTCTTTAATTTGCAAATAACGCCCCCAACGGAAGTAAAAGCACATAAATATTCAAACTTTTTAATTGAAGCAACAATAAAACTCGTAAGAAACGAAGTTTGGGCCAGGAAAAAGCTGCCACATCTTAAAATTGCTCAATATCTAATTGAATTCAATTTATATCTTTAAGATAGTTATCACACATATAAATATATATAATCAATTCCATATGCCTAAGCACCATAATTACGACAACAAGAATATATACGCATTTTTAATTTACTTAATTGATTTAGCACACAAACTAATTAGATAATTAATCAGAGTGCAGAAAAATGTTTCGCTTAAGCGACTTTAACACTCCATTTATTTTATTACTGACTCGTTCCCGATGTCGGAGTGAGTCAGCCACTGATTTATGGTCTTTTGTGTATATTATTTAAATTTACACCACGCCCACATTTCCCGCTTACAATCAATTTGACCATGAAGTATAACCACACTATAGAAATGAGTTATGGCAAATTTATTACATCGAACAGCCAAAATGAACAAAAAAAATACACAAAATACTGAGAAGCGTAAAAATGTTTTTATGCGCATTGCATATTCATTAGAGATAATCATGCATTAAGTGCTCAAAGTCCTGGCGGGGGGTCCGTCGGTCCAGGCTTATCCGGGCAATCCTCTGGTCACGTGCCACGCATTACGCTGCGTATGCATTATATTAACTGGCCAAGCTCTCTTTTTGTATACCCTTAAAGAAGGTATTTTTACTTTGCTCTAAGTCACATTGAGGGAGGCTTTATTTAGTATAAATATATTGTTGATCAGCACAGATCGAACAGAGTTATAGCCATGACTGACACCCTCACTTTTGAAGCAATCTTGATTAAGGTTGTTTTATATCCAGCTTTTTGCTGAAATCAGTAAATAGTGTGGAGTTGTCCGAATTATTTTTATATTTTCTTAAATGTTTTTTATTTTATTTAATTTTCTGCGACAGGTTTACAAGTTTAAGACTTATGATTACTACGCTAAGCACAATAATATTTTTGCCATGGCAAATGTCTTTATGCTTAAATATAATAAGTTTAAAAAATAAATGTTGATAATATTAAAAAGATATTTAAGCTTACCCAATTTAATTAAGAAATCCACTTAATAATTTTGGTATTTTGGTTGGTATGTCATGTATTTGTTGAGTTAAACAATATATTTTATTTTGTAGATCCTTCACTCGTAAAACAGAAAACAAAAATAAATCTGTTTCAAAACCTACATTTAAAAGTCAGTCTGAAAGAGCATAAAATATTCGTTGTTCCCGACCGTTCTTTTATTCCACTTTTTTTCTTGTATTTTTGTGGCTCGACATATATTTTATTTTTTTGCAAAAAGGTAACTGCTTTTGGGCTGTGCTTATAAATAATATTTCAACAATTGTGCGCCAGCTAAATTAACTTGGGCTCTGCTGAATGCTATTGTGATGTTGTTGTTGTTGTTCCGCGAGGCAAGCTTAAATGGAGTGGGGCACATTAATTTTGCATTTGCTGCAACCTTTTTAACGGCACTTCGGTAGCTGGTTATGATCCTGGATCTGGAACGTGGACCCTTATTCCCAAGGTTTCACAACTTTTTGCATAATTTTGCCATAAAAAAACACGGCCAGGACTGTTACGGCTATAAGACTTACACTGACTCACAGCTGTCTGTGCTTCTCTGTATCTTTCCATTAAATTGGAGCATTAAATGGTCTGCGCCTCTAGGCGTGCAGTTTATTTTTATTTCAGCTGGGACTAAAAGGATTGGCTCCACCCAAGAAATCAATCTTTTAAATAAGTAATCTTTCATTCCACTCCATTTTGTGCACTAATTTAATGCAAATGAATAGAATTAAATATTTAAATCAATTTGCCTGCAACACTACAAGTGAGAAGTTTATCTGGTTGTAAATCGATTAAGTTAATAAAGCTGAGTCACTTTGGACCAGATCTGGTTGTTGTTTTCTATTATCAATTAACATTAATTAAGTTAGCTGCTTTGGTTTGCATATCTCCCATTGCTACTTTTGCAGTCTTGAGCAAATTTTTAACATTTTAATGGAATAAGTTGACTTGGGCATAATATTTTCATGGTTCTAGCCACAAGTTAAGTCTTAAATAAAAACGCAGTTTCCCAAATATGACTATTAAAGATGTAATAAACTTATGTCAGCGCTCCGAGTGTGTCACGCATGTCTGAAAAAACATGGTCAGCAAAATAAAAGGCTACCAGCAGATTTTCTCAACATTTTCATGAAATTGTTAAATTGTCCAGATAAGTGAACTACAAGAAAATAATGTTGGCCCATCAGTTGAATTCTGCGGTGACATCATTTCTGGGTTAACAATTGAAATATATTCGATTTAATTGTAAGCGAAAAATCGATTGATTTCATTGCAATTCGTCAGCATTTTTAATATATTTTGGACATGTTTAAAACGGTTCATTTGACAGCAGAAGAACTGATTGATGATGAGTATCTTATTTTAGTTTAAATTGTAAAAAGTTAATTTTATGTTTAAATCAAACCGAGCTTATTTAACTCATATTTGTCATCGATAGTTGTATGCTGCTTGGTATTCGTTTGCTTGTATTCGATAGCTACGGATATGAATGAATATGAATGAGTTAATCAAGCAACCCATGGACAACTCACAAAGGGGATATTTCTTAATGCGATCAGGCATTATTATCTGATGTTTGTGGAGGCTGCTTAAGCGCTTTGCTGCTAAAGACATCTTTGGGGCATCAGAGCTTCGGGGCTGGCTGCAGGTATTGTGCCACTTGGCCACATTGCGTCATTTATCAGATGATGGCTTTTGGTCCTGGCCAAGAATAATGAACAGCAGATGTCAAATGTTTGACTTGCGGCTGACACACACACACACACACGCACACACACACTGCCACCACGCTGCCCACAGCAACAATTGATAAGTTTAATTAAATTTACATGAGGGACGAGGATGTGGCAACAGTTTGACAGGCGATGTTTCATTAGTTCCACGAGCGGCAACATTTCATTAGTTTGTCGGATTTATGCGCACATTCTGCCGATATTCTGGCCACATGCCACACACACACACACACACACACACACACACGCACACACACACACGAGCTTGTTCATAATTTTTGGGACGAACTTCCCAATAACGTTTCAATAAAAAACTTATTAACAGCAATACAAAAATAAAAAAAATAGAATAGAAAATGGCAATGCGCAGCTAACGGCTATTTTTGTTGCCTGTGTTGCGTTAGCCAAGTAAACAAACAGTTGCAGGGGCTGGCCAAGAGAAAGGGGGAAGAAGGGAATCGCTGGCATTTCAGGTATTTGAGATAAGCGCACATTCTGCTTGGAGGCCCTTGGGTGCCGTTAGGCGTATTAAAGATTATGTCACAGCCAGCCGGAAATATGCGCCGACGGTATTTATAAATTGTGTGCCAAAATATGTTCGACCATTAATATGAGATAAAAGAGAAGAAAAAAAGAAAAAATAATACATTTCCCAACGAAGTTGCTTTCTCGCCCTGGTAGATATTTTTAATGCCAGCTTTAAAGCCAAAGGCTACTTTTTGTTATCAGCTTATCGATTAAGTCCAAAGTACAGTCATCGACCCGTCGGAGTGTTATCACAGCATGCAAGTACTTAAGTTAAACCCACTAATAGCACTAAATGGAAAGAAAGAAAGTGTCCTCGAATCACATTGAAAAGCCATTCGATTGCTATTATAGCAAGTTAATTAAATGGCTGCAGATGGGACGAGGGCAGAATAGAGTCTTCTAATTGGAAATTCATGAAACTAAATAGGAAAATCCTTTTGCGCAGGCGACTATTAATTAATTAGCTGGCTTTCCGTTAATAGTTCATGAGCATAACGCGTTCCGAGAGACAGTTAGCCCAATTTCCGGCTCGACAGGCTTATTATCTTGTTATTAGGTGACGAGGAATATTACTTGATTATTTTTGGCGCTGGGAATGCTGCCAAGTTGGCAGGAAAATGTTTATGCGCTTGCTTTTCCGGCAACACATCCGGTTAGTACTAGTTGTTGTTGTTGTTGTTATTATTGCCTCTGGCCGTCTATTAAAGTCTCGTGCCATTTTGTATTAGTGTTTGTTTGCCTAGTGTAAAAGGGATATCCGCTTTGGCATCACAACTCATCGTTGCCGCTTGTCCACTCAGCAGTTTATTCTCGAGTGTTTATTTTCATTCACATGGACTTTGAGCCATGTCAATACTTACACTGTCAACTATAATAAAAACAAATTGCAGTTATTTTAAGGTTCTGTCAAAAAGTTATGCAAACTGTTATTTATTTTCCGTTTTTATTCATTCCCATTTAAATTGTTGGCCCATTTAGTTTAGAATTTACATGTTTGAATGGCCCATCTTTTTAAATGATTTATGTTATTTGGCTAGTATGCTTATGCTTATCTCGGATGGGGATGATTAGCTAGCTTATTTCGATTCTGTTTTACACTCTCTGTTTTATATTGCCAACTTCCTCAATTTGGACTGAATATTGAGAGAAATATCGAGTTTTTGAATCTCCTCTTTTCTTTCAAAAACAATATATAAGTCTCTTTAGTGAAATATGACTCAACAAAGTATATACATATTCCATATCAGCATCAGCCGCTGCGTCGATACGGCAATAAAATATACAATTTTAAAGCCAGATTCTCTTAAGTCCCACCTCACCTGTGGCAATCATAAGAAATACGAGCACTTCCTCAACTGATTGGATTTGAGCGAAGCTTAGCAATAAAACTAGAATAATTTATTACATTGGTTTCTCAGCCATCACCGAGTTGAGCTTACCCGACTACAACATTCTGAAGTGTGTGTGTGTGTTTTTTTTATCAGCAGGCAAATGAACAAGAAAAAAGGACACAAAAGTGCATTTTGAATAACTGCTGCATATCTGCAATACATATCGACTTCAACACGCTTAGTAATTTTTCCTTTTTTTACAACTCTTGCAACGAGCAAGTGATTTATGTGTTTACTGTAAATGATCACCAATCAATTTTCATTTTCTTATTATTGTTTTTTATGTTTTCTTGCATTTGTTGCGCTACTAAACGAATTTCACCTTCAATTTGCAGTGTAAGCAGCCACAAGAGCACCAACAACATGCAACAAGAGGAGCAACAAAGTTGAGACGCTCTAAAATGCATCGCAAGACAACAACAACAACAACAAGAACAACATCTTTCAGTGCTTGGAGAACCCATAAATTACCGGTTGCAAAAGACATTAAATTAAAAAGGTGTTTGGAAAACCGACAGGCAATTCAAAGTT
Source organism: Drosophila kambysellisi (assembly GCA_035042185.1). Lineage (NCBI taxonomy): Eukaryota > Metazoa > Arthropoda > Insecta > Diptera > Drosophilidae > Drosophila > Drosophila kambysellisi. The sequence goes on from JAWNLS010001251.1 coordinate 11,384,711, forward strand.
GTTAAAATTTATTGAAATTTATTTGTGCAATCGCCAGTAGCCAATTCGGTTACATTTCTTGTTAATGCTGTAACACTGAGAGCAACACAAAAACGTACACATCCAATATGTTGTTCAGAGTAACAATATATGTGTCCTTGCTGCTGCTGCTGACAATGTTGCTGATGTGCAGCACACAACATCAACAACAACAACAAGAACAGCAGCCACTCTTGTACCATTACACAACTAAGCAATTAGCAGGTGCCGGTACAAGGACAGGCCAAAACACAGATCGAAATGGCAATTTAAATGCAGCAACAACAACAACAACAACAACAACAGCAACAGCAGAACAAACAGCAACCCCAACAACAACAGCAAACATAATTGCACCTGCACCAAACCAATTGAAACATGATTGGAGTCAAACTTCAACGGCTTCCACTGCTGAAGTTAACAAAATACTAAAACTGTCTGCAGCATTACTGAGCACGCCAACAGCAACATCAACAGCAACAGCCACAACAACAGCAACATCAACAACCGCAGCAAGAGAAATACTGTCAACAGCAGCAACACAAGCCAAATCCTTGTCAGACACATTGCAAAATGCAGGCACACCAATAAAAACTAAACGAATAGCGCCCAGAGCAACAACAGAAACAAACACAGCAACAACAACAACAACAACAACAGCAGCAGCAACAACAATGAAAACAGAGACAACTGTTGCCAGCACAGAAGTCAAGTTAAATATGCAACAAAGGGGGACAACTGCAGCAGCAATATTGCTATCAGCAATAAATGAAAAATATAATTTAACTAATTGGCAATCAGGAACAGCAACAGCAGCAATAATAGAAGCAACATCAACAGCAGAAGCACCAGTAGCAACAGCAGCAACAACAGCAACAACGACGACAACAACAATTGATGGCAAAATTTTGCCAACTTTGCGTCTGTTGGGCGCCACAAACATGGCTCAATTGAATGGCAACCCATTAGTTAACCCCAGCAGCAGCAGCAGCAGCAGCAGCAGCAGCGGCAGCAGCGGCAGCAGCGGCAGCAGCCCGGCAGCAACATCTTCGGGCTGGCCGGTGAAGCATGCCGCAGTGCTCGAGGGCGATGTGATACTTGGCGGCCTGATGATGGTGCATTCGCGCGAGGATAGCATCACCTGTGGCCAGATAATGCCACAAGGTGGCATACAGGCGCTCGAAGCAATGCTCTACACACTCGACCAGGTGAACAAGATGCAACTGCTGCCAAATGTGACGCTTGGTGCACATTTGTTGGATGACTGCGACAAGGACACTTATGGCCTCGAAATGGCTGTTGATTTTATAAAGGGTAAGTGTTGCATGCACCCCTCCCTTGTAGCGTATATACTAGACACATATCTTGTTACACATATCCTGTTACACATACTAATTGCCTGGCAATATTGTATATTTATGAGACACTAAAGATTTTTGTAAAACGGAACCATCCATTCAAAATGTATGAGGACACTCGTCCTTGGCCAGTTGCCACTGCGTCCGTTAATGCATTTAATTAACAGCCACTCACTGATTCAGTTGTGGTAAGTTTATGTCTTAAAAGTTCAACTGGAAATGGCTTTTTACTGATGGTTAAAAGGAGTATAATGGTTTTTGGCAATAAAACGCAGCAGCTCCGACCCCATAAATTGTATATACTCTTGATCAACATCAACAGTCCAGTCAAAGTAGCCATATTCATCGGTCTGATCTAAGCTATATCAGTAGAGCAAGTTCTTATCGGTTTATCGATAACTGGCTTTGTTTCATGAATGTCAATTGCCGATTGCAATAAAAGCCATCCACAAGAATTGATACCACTTTCAGACATGCTTACAATGGAGTGTGCAGAATTTTGAATTAAATGTAGTATAATATATATATATATACATATATGATTCAGGGTGTATCGTAGTCGAGCTCAGTTGAAAACAACATGCTTACTTGCTGAAATTACATTTGTTTTATGCGGTGATAGCCGTCCCTCGTTTCATAAATTATTCAGATTGAATATGCAAACATTGGCATTGAGAATGTGCAATTGTCTCTCCTGGCAGAAATCTGATAAAAGTTGCTCCTTCCAGAGTCATAAAAGTTGTTTCTGTTGATTCGTAGAATTGTCTGTAAACTGTCATATCTACACATATATGCGTCGGATAATCCAAGCTGCTCTCATATATCTGCTAGCCAAAATCAGGGACAGAAGTTCGGCATTATTCATTCAGGAGTTGTGATTTTGTCATTATTATAATTTTAATGGTTGCCCGCAACGATTTCAATTTGACTGTGCCACACAACATTTAATGGCTTAAATTCAAATTCAGCTGGGAACTGTCGCACGAATGCGTTGCAAGTTCACATAATGAAATATTCAGTTATGTTTATTTTTATTCGTTAACTTTTATTAAATGTACACAAAACATGGGTAAGTTGAAAGTCAAACACAAGCCGAACAGTCGCTTAAAACGCCAACGCATTTATATTTTTATGACATTGCCATTTATATTTACTACACTCGAATGAATGAATGAATGAATAAATTTTAAAATATTTTAATATGAATACTTAAGTGGACGGTGGGCTTAACTCATGTGGACAGCGAAACAATTAATAAGCACAGGCAATAAATCTGTACAAAATAAACAATAAAAAACAATGAACAGTAACTGTTTTTAAATGGCAATTAAAAAAACATGGCAAATAAATAAACCAAACGAAATCTGTATTTAAAATTATCAGTACACACAAATTAAAGAGCTCTGCATTTAAACTTTTGATTTTTAATGAATTGTTTAATTTTAAAACAGAATAAATCAAGTGATGCAACATTATAGTGTGCTTGTAATATAAATTATCATTTAAATGATATACCCTAAAAGTTTGCAAATTTTGTAAAATTCTCAAGCGTTGTTTAAATATAAACAATTAATCAAAAACAATGTAGAACAAATATTTAAAGCCAGTAAATTGAATACAAAATATTTAAAACAAGTTAAAATGCCAAAGTTGAAAGTTGAATGAGGTCGACTACGAAATAACTTTGCCGGTTGAAGTAATGTAATAAATAGGAGAATTTGTGTGTTTGTTATCCGATTGAAATATCTCGACTATTGATGCTGATAAAGAATATATATATATATACTTTATGTGGTCAGTGATGCTAGCATTTGCCTTTTACAAACATTTACACTAAACGTATGACCTTTTTAGCCATTCGTAAAATGTTTATGACAAATATTTATATTTTAAATTTTCTTACTTATATGTACATATGTATATACGCAAACAAAAAATGTATTCTCTGTAGGCAGTAAACAATCCATATGAAAAATGAATAATAAATGAATAAAACAATTATTTGTAGTGTGAACATATCAAATTACATTTTAACGCCGGCGCCTGGGAAATGCAATACTTTTTGCGTTGTGCATTTTTTCAAGTGTTATTTAACATTTAAACAATATGAATGTGAAATATGCGTGGCAGAGGTGAAATTAATAAACAAATAAATAAATCGAGCGTTTTACGTACATATTTAAAGTCTCAATTTATATTTAAGTGCATGCACTGAAAAGATTCGATTTTATTTTCAAAGCCACTTAACTGCTATAATCTTTCACAAACTCACACTTATAAACACACACACACACTACACACAAATACCTGTTAGGCGCATTGCCTGCAAGCCAATCGAATCTAAATAAGAAACAAGCTTAAATCCCTGTAAATGCTTAAGGCCCATTGTCTTAGCGGCAGAAATTAATAAAATAAATCGCACAGCATATTTGTGGAAGGTAATTTCATTCTCGGCAAAGCATTTCTGCTCTTTGTGTGGGAATGGGAATAGAGCAAGCGTGCGAAAGAGAGGGGGCAGCTGTGCTGCGTGTGGAACATGTTCCAGCATGTCTTTGTTAAGCTTTTGCATAACTTCATTAGAATTCAATTTACAAATTCGCAAAACATCCAGTGGAACTAACGGCAGCTTAGCAATTGTTTGCAATCATGTTGCGGTTGTTGTTGTAATTTGCATGCCATTCTTTGTGGGTCCCATCGGGATATCGGGACTAATTAATACGATTGTCAATTCCAGCAGCTGCTTTGCATTATCTGTTTGAGCTTTTTATATTCAATGACAAATTAATTGGCGTAAATAAAATGCATACGTTTTCATTCGCCTTTTCCGACATTTCCTGTTGCAAATCGAGTGCGTTGAACTTGACTCATTTTGTTTCGTGTTCGTCTCATTTTTTTCGCAAGCTGAACAGCCTTGTGGAAGCTGTTACTGTTACTGTTAAGTAACAGACGGAAAGCTTTGGCGAATGGTTCGGGTCCTGGCTAAGAAGTGGGACCTATGATTTGGTTACATATCTGGTTTTTGGGACAAATTCATTTACAGTTCTTCGATGTATTTCGAGTTTAATAATGTGGCTTCAAAAATTATTAACTGAAAATCAATGGTTTCTTAACCTTAATATGATATTCATGTACAAAATGATATCCCAGTAATTCTAAGTAGAAAATTGTATACAAAAATCTATACTTAAACAAGGAATGTAGGGACTGTTTAATATATTCCAAAAACCAACTCAATTTTCATGAGCTTTTATTCATAGTTCTTGTTAATTTAAATATATATATTTGCTAACACAGTTATTAATTTTCTAAATTTTCACAGCTTTCACTTATATTAGCAATGCAATATTCAGTAGATAAAAACGGAATTTGAATATCAGTTTAAACTAAAGCTAAACAAACATCAATATTACTCGTTGTGGCTTTTGCTTTAATCACCAGCAATTTGGCCAAAATAGCTCATTAAGCTAACAGCTTCAACCACAATTGTTCAATAATTCAGAAATGATACACTACTGGCAATTTCAGGATACTATATTAAAATTGATGATATGTTTAATTCAAATTTCGATTTGCTTCATTGGCTTTTGAATCATCAATGTGAATCCAATTAAAGTTTTGTGGCTATAATATAAATGCAATGGACTTAAGCGAACTGCTTCTATGGACCATGATAGTGCCAGGAATCATAGTACAGTTATGTGCATATGTGTGTGTGTGACCATATATCGATGAATATAAGTTGTTTATGTTGGCCTTAAAAAACAAAAGACAAACAAAAGTGAAAAGAATAGATTCGTTTTCTTTGCGATCTTTGGACCCAAAATGCGAATCGGTTGCCTTCACTGACCCGGTTATACTTGTAAATTGAAATTTTATTTTCCCACTACGCATACACACACACCACACATGCCGCACACACACCACGCACCCACCACACACACTCTACACACGCGGACTGGCGCACCCTCATCAAAAGACATATAAAAAGTTTATTTGCCATGACCAAATCTCCCTCTCTCTCTGTCTCTCTCTCTCTCTGTCTTTCTTTGTCTCTTTCTCTTCATATCATTTTAATTCGGTGCTTGTGTTGCCCCGCGCAGCTACCACTCGTTACTCGCTGTTGTTTTTTTTGTTGCATGCCACTTAATGGAATTTGCCGCTTATGCGTTACGCATGTCGAGCATTATCCTTTCAACATGCTCCTTCCGTTTCCTCTGTGCGAAATCTGAGAAATTTCTTCTATCTTAAGTTGTCTCCGTCTGCATTCGCTTCAAAGTTGGCCAAAATCTGTTAGCCGCTTTCTTTCTGGCTTTCCGAAAGAAACAAAAAAAAATACACGCAAAATATGTTTTCGCCTTATTTCACTTGCATGGACTTTGATTGCTAACAAGATTTTATTGGCCAAATGTGCTTAGTTGCTGCCACTGCCTAATTTACTTACTTACCTACTTATGCGTGTGTGTGTGAGTGTGTGTGTGTGTGTGTGTGTGTAGAACTATTTTGTTTGCCTTGTTTGTCAAATTATTTATTTGCCTGCTTCAACTGTAAACTGTTTAGACTGCTTTTAAAGCTGAATGCTGCTCTGTTGGTCTTTTGCCTTTTTCAATTCAAATTCAACAAATTGTATCACACCCACACACACACACACACACATACATACATATACATTCAAGGACACATCAATTTCCATTTACCCATGAAAGAATGCAATGCGAAACTTGATTTGAAAAAAAGTGGAAAAAAGAATCACAAAATCACATAGTCACGGAAACAGAATCAGATCCGACACATGTTTCCTTGCCCCACACACTCCTTGACTACTTTGGGTGAGCATATCTATCTTGCTTTCAATGTTGCTCTACTCGGTCTAATACATATATTTGTACACATATAGATATACGACTTGAATACTCTCACCAAGTGTTTTGATTTATTTTGTGCTAGCCTCGAGGTGCCAGCAAACCGGAGCCAAATAACAACAGAGACGATTGCTTCAATGCAAGAGGCAACTTGTGTTTTAGTTCGGTTTGTTTTGCACCCTGTTAAACCAGCAAAACGTCATCATTAATATTATTTTATTTTGTACGTATACACAATTTGATGAATATATTATTCAGTATACGTTACGATAGTCATCTACCCAAAAGTTACTCTAATTTATGTGTATTTAAATATTTAATTAAAATTATATTCCTGAGCAGCTGAGTCGATTTGGCTATGTTTATCTGTCTCCTAGAGATTAGCTTAATTCATTTGATCTTTAATTGCACATGTCTTGTCATATATCGATACTTATCGCTTTTCGATAGCAACAAAAGTCACAATCTTAAAGACAGAACTCTACAGTTGGGAACATAATAATCTTTGACATATTTTTAATAAACTGCATAAAGTTCTTCGAGATCGATAGGATATTCTCAAGTTATGGTACTAGGGTATCTCGTAGTCGAGTTTACTCTACTACAGCATTACTACTTGTTTCTTGTTCTAGTCGTTGCTGTTCGACTGACTTGAACAGCTTGTATTGTTGTTGATCAGAGAACTTACCGTTTCTTGGGTCTCCTGGCACTTGACGGTTGACTCAGTTTACAAGTCAGCTGAATGCCTGTAGCAATTCCTTACCACCCCACAACTACCCCCTAACCACCACCCTTGGGTTTAGCTAGGAAGCGTTTAAATTTCATGAGCTGTTTGCATTGTGCGCATTTCGTCTTGAGCTGAGTTGAGTTGATTTGATTTGATTTGACTGCAACTGCCAATTGTAGCCAGAAATGGCCAGATCTGTGCATTTTGGCAGCAGTTCCAAATTATGAGTTATTACGAGCTTGTCATAAATTCAGTGAGATGAGAAATTGAATAATTCTTAGGCATAAATTAGTAAAATCAATTTTGCAGCAGCTTAATTGTTAGCTGTAATTATTTGATAATAACTTCAATATTTTTGGCTACAAAGAAATTAATTTAATTTTGCAGCATTTTAATTTTAAAATCTATTTATTTGATAATAAATTCAATATAGTAATAAATAGGCAAAATACATTTTATAGCAATTTAATTGCTTGATTATCTTCTGTTATGCATGCATAATTCTTGTACATTGGCTGCAGAATTAATATTATTATTAGATATGAGCTATGCATAATGTGGTTTTGTTGCTTGTGGCTGGTAAAACGGGATATGAATATTGAATTTAATATAATTTAGTATAATTGAAAACATGCACAACTTGGCTGATTAAACAGAGCTCAATGCACACAGCAAACATTCATTTGAAGAAAATAACAATTTTGCACACTTTTGTATATTTTAACAATAATTTAGTTAGTAGATAAATTCACTTGAGGCGACTCGGACCTTGTGCTTTAGGTTAAATGTGCCTTTGTAAATTTATAAACTGAGCCCTTTGTGTTGTGGCGAAACCACCAGTGACTTTTCCTGGCTCCTGTGCAATTTAAATGTGGTAATTTTTCTATGTCCTGCAGTGTCCTGGGAGCAGCCAACCAACGTACAAGTTCTGGTCAGTTGCTGTTTGCAACAACCGAACCGGAGACAGAGACCCGGTTACGGAGACAATTCTCTGTTCCATTACAAAAGAATAGCTTACTCCTGGTTTTTTATTTTTATTTTACGATCTGAATGAAATAAATACAATTGTTTTCCTGGTAAAAACAACATTGTATACATGAAAATGCATACATTTTTGACAAGCGCCACAAGAATTTCCATGCAAACCCAGGAACTGAAAATATCTGATTAGGTTTCCATTGTGTTAGGCAGAGCATAACGGATAAATCTACATACCATAAAATATCCCTAGACAAAACAAAATACACATGCGAATTTTAGACCCCAAGCAAGGAAGAAACATAAGAGGGAAATCTTCGGTATAAGCATGCAGCTGCCACAAAAAATATCTCTAGAAATAATGATCTAAAATAAAGTTACGCTTGAATGAAAATTAAGTAGAAGAATAAAAATAAATATAAAACTAAAAGAAAACCACGGACAATTGTTGCCTACAAAGAATTGTTCCCTTGACATTCAGTTGTATGCCAGTTTGGCAGTAACAGGGAAACGAATGTCCAAACTGTTATACAACTTCTCCAGCGCACGCTAACAAGTGTTTGTTCCATTCATAAATTGACGGCTTGCCGACTAACCCAGTGGCCCCGTTTTGGCACACTCGAACTGTGCTACGATGCCGTTTGTTTAGTACACATCCCCGACACGAACGAAGTTCGTATGTTTACGAGTCCTGCACTCGGGCGCCAATTTAACTGTGTGGCGTCCAAGCATCGATATCGCTCTTCAGTTGCACGCCGGCCCTACAACGATGCAGACGCACCTTCGGCGCCTTGAGAACAGTTATCAGTTATCGCCTAAAAGTGAACTCCCGAACATTAGCGCGAATTGGATTGGGTTTGACAAATATAACGACTAACGGCTTAGCTCTGATAAATTGCGGTCGTTTGCAAGTGTGACAAATTCAAACAAATTATTTTATGCCAAAAATAAAATGAAAAATATATTTTTTTATAAAATTTAAAAAAAGTAACCAAAAGTACATCATATAAAAACAAAAAAAAACTTATTCATGAATTCTTTTGAAGTTTAAATAATTATATAAATATAAATAAAAAAGAATTTAATTTTTGGTAAGAATGAAACAATTGAAAGAAAGAAACCCGTGATTTAATATGAGAGGCCATAATAAAATTTTAAAACTTTTTAAAAACAAATTTGCAAATGGGTTTCGTTAAACACTTAATTCGTGAAAAAGAAACAAGTATAAGAAAAAAAAAATTTAACTTAATAACATAAAGAAAGAGAATATAAAATTAAACATTTAATAGTTCAAGTACGAAAAAATTGCATTTGCATTAAATGGAAGCTGAATTAGGCAATTAGCTGAATATAAAACCATTAGGGCCTTTAACTTCAAATGCCTCTCTGGTTAATCTACTCTAATTGTGTTACCCAAAATCCCTTTATTGTGGAGCATTAAAAGGCAAATAAAATCCTGAATTTTAAGCCACAAAAACATAAATATATATATAAAGCTATAAGTCGTCTCTGTTGGGGATACTAATTTAATTATCTAAATTCATAAATAACTACAAGGACTCGTTATATTTTCATTGCTTTCCCCTCGAGTCAGACTGACTCTTGGTGTCACTTCAAAAAGGACAAAGTAAATAATAAATCTAAATAATTCTGTGCGCTTCAAACTCTGGCAAAAAAAAAAAAAAATCAGAGAAAAAAAAGTAAAAGTGAACATTGCAAAAGTAAAGTTTGCGTTTTGCTTCAGATTCTACCTTTAATTATAAGTTGTTTTATAATCATTTTTTTTTTCTTTTGCATCCGCCGGACTTTGGTGAGTTGTTTGTTGCTGTGTTTTTGGCCAGAAGGATGAGAGGGCAGTTTTTGTTGTCTCGGAAATGAAAATAGGAAAAGTTAATTGCCAGAGTTTGAGGCGTTGAAGTATTTTAATTAAAGTGCTGACAGCACAGGGGGCAATCAAATTCCTCTTCGTTGTCCTGGCCAACCAAGCAACAAACTCTCGAAGCAATCTGCCCACAAAGCAAGCATCTATTTTGCTTTACCGAGAAAAACACAACAGGCGTTTCTATTTAATTTTTCTTTTCTTTTTCCGTTTTGCATACCAAACTAGTTTTAAAACATTACACTAATGGTTGTTAGCACATTCCGTGAACAATTTTATGAAAAGTCCGGAAAATTACATTTTTATTCCACATGAAAATGAATCCCAAACGCTTTGTAAAATATGCAAAGCCGTTGCTCATACGACGCGTGGGTCACAGGTGCGTTCCAGCCGCCCTCTGATAAACTTCTGGCCAGGCTAAGACTAATTAAGAAAAGTCCTCCCAGGCGCCCAGGCAATTAAAAGTATTTTAAATTGATTACAAAATTATGCAAAATTCACAAAATTTCGGCAGTTGCATGTGTGGAAAATGCTTATCAAAAATCACAGACCCTGCAGAGCTCGAGACTGGAAAGCAACTTATTGCTGCCCGACCTAATATAAATGAAAATACAATTATGCACAATGTGTGTGTGAGTGTGTGTGTGTGAGTGTGTGTGTGTGAGTGTCTGTATGTGTGGGTGTGTGTGTCAGTTGATTGCCATCAGCTGCTGGCTTCCCGTATCCAGTAGCACATACAGGATATTTAATTTCCTTACTTGGGCAACAATTGCTTGCCTTCGGCAAAATGGGTTTTCCACTTTAAGTATATTAGTAGCAGTGGCAGCAGCAGTGGCAGCAGCAGTGGCAGCAGTGGAAACTATTTGACTGACAGAAAGGCTAATGGGGAGCTCAGCACTATTTATCTATGTGGCATTTACAGGTGTGAGTAGTCGGTGCTTACACAAATCTGCAGCTTAGATACCATTGTTATGTGCGTCCAGATGTTTTTAAGGATAGTTGAGTTTTCTGAGCACTGGTCACGTATTCGGCTGTGTTGCTGTGTGCCGCATGCCGTGTGCTGTGTGATAAATGCTGCCACAACCTCCCAGTGGGGCAGTCGTTGACACATTGTCGTCTATGCTCGAGCTGACCTTTGTTTAATTATAAAATGGTTTCCTCTCCGTTAATGAACTGGCCAGCGCTTGTATCCCATTTATCATATAAGCTGTCCGACCCTTTTTGTCCGTATTCAGAGATACTTGTTGTAAAATTGTGAAATCACCAGCAAGAATTTAGCTATAAAAACAAAGTTTTCGCTTATGTGAGGAGGAGTTTTTGTAGTTTGCTATAAAACAAAATTTGTGTTCGGCACTTTTTGTTTCTTATCTTATAGCCTAAAACCAGGCATCAGGAATCCAAAATTCATACACTCTCCAATGTCTACACCAGCCCATAGGTGACAACATTCTGTACATTCAAAATTCATCTTAGTAAATATATAAATTTTGTTATTATTAATTTACCAAGATATATAAGAAATAGTCAATTATATGTTTTATATATCACTCAATCTTTAACGACAGAGAAGAAGTTGTTTGTGGCATTTTAAATATTTTTGATTTAACTTTCAGGAATAAATGTTTATTTTTTTCAGCATTTGAGTGCATCTGCTAAGTATTTGTAGCTGTTGTAAAGATAAATGAAATTAATTTGTGCAACTGTTTCGAGGTTCATTAATTCAGAATGACTTGTCTGGTTGTCATTTCACAATAGGAGTAGCTAATTGCATTTTAATGTTTGCTATTTTGTTGCACACTTTGCCGAAAACTGTCTAAAAACTATGTTCAACACATCTGCAATTTCTAAACACTTTGGGTAAATAAATTATGTTTGAATTTTTAATGCGACAACTTTTGTATGCCCTGTGGCAAAGTAAACTGTGTTAAATTCATATTTGGCATTTTAGTTTAGCTGTGATCTGTTCAAGTTGGCTCAGAGTAGTGAAGAGTAAGTCATCCTCCTCTCGTATTTTAAATTAGTCAATTGAAGTGTGTGATTTCAATTAGTTTGCCGTCTTTGAAAACGCAACGCTAATTGCCAAACATTCCACTTATTACAAAATGAGCATTTATTTGCTTCGACATTAATTAAATTTATGCATATGTTACTGTATACATGAATAGGGGATGAGAAGGCAGTAACAAGGGTTGGGAATTCAAATAACGACCGTATGGGGCAGCAATAGAGCAATGCCAATAACAAATAAGTGTGCCTAATGAGCCACTTGACCTCCAACACTCTCACACACCTCGATAAACACCCACACACCGACACACACATATGCAACGACGTTTGCGCCAGGGAAACCGTTAATTTATTTATGGCCAGGCCAAAGCCTTTAAAACCCATTTACATTTTGTTGTTTGCCTTGTACCTGTTACCTGTTGCCCAAACACGCAATAAATTCTCATGAGTACAATAATTAGAAAATCAAATAGTATTTGCCCCGAACGCGAAAATAACACGGCCATTTAAGTCTAAGAGAGCGGGGTGTGAAAATGGAGCACGGCGGAAACGGAAATTGTGCCTCAGCGTTCAACTTCAACTCGCGCGTGAAACAGGCAAAAACTTGGGTGTTTCTCACTTAGTTAGAAAACAATCAGCCGTTTGGCATTTGAACACATAAATTAAAAAGTGGCAGCAAAGCTTCCTCATTAGTGCGACTAAGGAGCACTTGAGCATTACAAGTGTGATATTTAAACACATATCGTTCTGTGGCTGCCACAAAAACTTGTCAAACTGGGCCTTGATTAACGCTCTGGCTCAGTTCACGTGTGGGAGTTGGCAAAAGTTTTGCATTCTTTATGACTGCGAAAACTTTTATAATTAACTTAATTTGCAAGTGGCAGCCAGAATGTGTCTGTAAAAAAAACTGACAGGAAAAGTGCTGTTCAATTGCAGCCAATTTACTGGGTGCTTCTCCCCAGCGATTTTTCCGCGAGCGAAAATTATCAACTTGTCGCAGTCGACTGCATCCTCTTCAATGTTCACACACACTCACATACACACACACTCACACACACACACACACACACTCACACACACACACACTCTGCATAAGACAGGCGCCACTAATTATCCAATTAATTTGTGCAGTTTGCTTGTTTTTTGTTTTTTTTTTTTTTTAATTTTATTGTTTTCAACAAACAGTTTTACGACTTTTTTTTAATGAACTCCGCTTAACTTTTACTGATGCTGAGAGGGATTTTTCTCATTTTTTTTTTTAATTGTTTCGACCAGCGCTTAAGTTGAAATTGTTTTTAGATAAGGTTTAATTGAGTTTTGTGGCAGCAAAGCCAAAGTTAAATCGACTTTGCAAAGGACAGTTGCAATTGCAAAGTTGACAGATAATTGATGACTTAACAGCCATTAAAAGCAAACACTTGAGCTTTTAGTTTTATGTAGCAATTTATTACAAATCCCCAGCAGAAATTCTATGACATTCTTGTTGCAGTCTCTTGTTAAAGGAGCACATTGAGAGTTTTTCATTTCGCGAAAATGGCGAATGCGGAAAGTTCAAGTGTGGTGGACATCAAATAAAATTGGATGCGTGACGCACGCTCTGTCGTAAAACATAATGAAAACAAATGCCGCACAAGAGACCCAAATCAAAGGACGCCACAAAATTGATGGCTGTCCAAATTAAAGCACACTTTAGGGCACAGAATTAAATACAAGTATGAATTTGTTATTTACATACACATATGCCACACATACATACATACATACTATGTACATATGCCTCTCCTTTGTTATACCTATTGGACGCAACATGCCACGCTGGCATTTAATAGTTTGTTGCACAGCAGGCAACAAAAAAAAGAATGTATATATTTATGGATATGATGAAGATATATATTAAGCTATAAAATATTTAGTACTTAGTTTTTGTGCAGCGCTCTGTGTGTGTGTGCGTGTGTGGGTGTGTGTGAGTGTGTGTGTGTGTGGGTGTGTGTGTGCAGCAGCAAATAAAAGCCTCGATGTTGAATTCTGAGCATTCTTGAAACTGCCAGACAATAGACACTGTGGTAATGATCTTTTTGTTGCTCAAATCCGGTGCTGAATTTGGGAGGCAAAAACCGAACTGACAACCCCTAAAATACACACACGAAATACACACAACCCAAAACAGACGCAAACAAATGAAAGCCCACACGCACACCACACACACTCACACACCACACACACCACATACACACACACCACTCACACACACGTATACTCGTGGCAAATTATTTGGCTGTGTTTGTCATGACTTTGCGCTTTTGGATACCAGGAAAAGCAACAACAACAAAATAAAACCAAAAAAAAAAAACACACACCCAAAAAAAGCACAAATTCTAGCTTGTTTTTTTGTGTTCTTTTTTTTGGGGTTTTGGTGCTTTGTTGCTTGTTTTTAGATGGCACACAGTTTGGGGGTGCCTAAGGTGACCATGCCAAGCAAATTATTATTATATTGCTTCTATCTGCAATTCAGAAAAACACAATTTGTGCCCATCTTCTGAAGAGTTTTCGCATTCGCATAGTTTTAACAATCGTTTAAGAATCGGTCAGAATGCAAATCTTGTTGCTTTCAAGTACGAAATTACGATTCCCAGAAATAAATAAGCTTTCAAATGAGGTCACCAAACAATAAATCAAAATGTATACTACCGAATTCCCGGAAACAAGTCAGCGTAAAATCCTCAACAGATTTGCACATTGCATGCGAGTTTTTTTTTATGAGTTGTGACCTGCCTGGAGATGGGCGCGTGCCGATCATTTTTTAACTCCAACCACTAAGCAGACAATACAATTGTAGCCATCACGACGAAATAAACGATACGTATTGAAGGAGCTAAGCTTTTGACGTGTACAAGCGAGCACGAATGCTGTAGTCGAGTGAGCTCGACTACGAGATGCCTTGAGCCCAGCTATTAAATTTATTTTCTAGTTTTGTTGCCTAGTTTCCCATAAAGGAATGTTGCACACTCAAATGCTTGAAAGTGCTCTCATTTCTAATTTCAATCTTGAGATAAGGACATGTTTTCTCCTGCTCGTTACATATCACATTTTTAAAGATTGCAGGGTAAAATAATATTTGGTTCAATAGACTCCTAGGAAATATACGTTTGCAGTTATCTAGATAGGTATTTTATTAATTTGATTTGTCGTATATGCCGAACATACGAATTGTTGTTTAACTCATGAGTATCGTTGACTCATGTGGCATTGTGGCACGAAACAAGATACGCCCAATTCTAGGCGACAATATTACAAAGGGGCGTTGCCTAAAAGTGAGCAATGGTTTGTTGCTTTCAATTTGTGTTACTCAACAATGGTTATGCAAGTCACGTGCCAAATGAAAACAACCCGCACATTGCTTTTGTCAACCAGATCAGGCTGGCTAATAATATGGATCAGATGTGGCAGTGCTGTAAGGGGCACAATGCACTTGCAAGCTGTGGCAGTGACACTGGGGAACGCCACTTGTGTATCTCTGGCGATTTATGTGACATTTCCTCATACACATTTGTCAGCCATTAATATTTTGCCTTGTCTCTGCAGATGGCTTGTGACTAATTTGCTGTCGTTCTTATTGATTGTATTTCACTGCATGTTTTCAGCTTTGTATTTGCCTATTTCCCCATTTCCCTATTTGCCTATTTCCCTATTTGCCCTGTCAGCAGGGCAGCTGGGCGTCTGCCCGGAAATGTGATTTCACTTCATCACCTTCATATCACAAACATTGTTGGTCAAATAGTAGATGCCAGATTAATATAGATTGCCTGTACAGAGAAAAAGAAAGGCTTTTTAGCTTTTATTTGCTTGTGTCAATTGTTCGCTAATTAACTGTCAACTTGAGCTCTTGACGTAAACAGTGACTGCTGTAATTATGTATACCAAACAATAAGTTGACATGGCTATTGTTGGCTGCACTTAGTAAGCAGAGCGTAGTTAACTTGATTTTTATTGTATTGTACATATATATTTTTATTTATATATCTTGATATCATACCACTACTAGAACTGGATAACTATTTTTTCCAGTGATGCTTTCTATGTCAGCTTTTATCATATAGCTTAAACTTAACTTCAAATACAAATTTCCTATTTGCTGTGATTTTTATAATTTAAATGCAAATCTTTACGCTTAATATAGTTAAGCTTGAGGTGGAAAATACACACATCATTATTAAGTAGGGAGGTAGATTTTCTTTTAATTTTTCATATATAAATTACAGCTCAACTTCATTTCAGAATCATTTCCTCCTCATTACAATTAACATTAAAATCCTCAAACACATAATTGTTTCAATTCAATTAGTTGCACATTTGAATTCTCATTTTAGACGATGATTAAAAGGATTTCATCCATTCTAACTACATTTTCTTACCACTGTTTCTAGAGCTAACATTGCTCCTCCTGTTTTACCAGTTTATATATTTATGTTTAATTAATAAATGTATTTATTTATTCTCCAAGCTTTTTCTTTCATTTGAGCAACAGTAGTTTTCACTCTTGGCATTAAAACAAGGCACTCCAGCAATTAATGTTTATAATGCAAATGAGCGCTATTATTTTATAATATTATTTTAGTTGTTTTTTTTAATATATATTAATATAGAGAAATCAAAGCTTAAGCTGAGGCACAAGTTCGCAAAGACAGACTCACAAAATTAAACATAAGCTTGGACTTTATTGAGTTCAACTTAAAAAGAAAATAGTAAATATTTAATAATAATCTGCAGCAAGTGATTTTGTGTAAATTTCTAACGCCTTAAAAGGAAATGGATTTAATGAATAATCATTGCTTTAAGTGAGTGCTGATAATGCATTTATTTTTTATTATTTTACGCGAGAACAAATGAAATAATAATTAAAAAGTTTTCCAACGGCTGGTGGGTGGTTGGAAATCTTAATTTTCATGGAAGTCTGCCAATCGCAGTCTGGCACTTGGCTGTCTGCTTATTCAATATAGTTTACAGTTTAAACAGCCAGTTTTCTCGGAAATTACACAAGTTGTTCATAAACTGTTTTCGGCCTGACTTGGCCACACTTTGCCTTAAAGAGCCAAATTTATGCGCCAAACTTGGGCAAGTGGCTTTGGCTGATTTTAATAGGGCCCAAAACGAAGGTCGACGCATGCGGAGCCAAGCACACAATTAAGCGCAGCCATCTATAAAATATCAAAATATCCATCAGAAGTTTATCATGCGAGACATTCAAAGCTAGGGTATCGAAAGCTGTTGACAAAACTGTCTGGAATTGCAACAAAAACAAAATAAAGAATAAATTCAAGTTCAACCTTCAACGTGGACCTTGACTCGATATCATTTTTTGTATGTATGAAAATGCTATTGTATTGTTGCAATGATTTATGCAACGACAGGGTAGCTTAGTGCCTGCCACATGGAAACAGTTATGAGTGTGAGCGGCATATGAGAATGGCTGTTTCTGCGTGTAAGTAGCTGTCTAAGTGGGTGCCAGTCGTGCCAGGCGGCGCTTGCAGTGCCTCGAGGATCTGAGCTACCCGTATTCCGACAATATTTACACAGTCTGCGTCTGTTGCCTGAAACTACAAGCCTCCAGCCAAAGCCGTATACATCAAAGTCCTCATTCCAATCACCGCCATTCCCCGCCACATCAGCCCCTCAACTGCTCATCCAACGAAAATAGGCCTCCGAAAAGGTGCAGGACTTGGCCGTGGCAGAGACCCATGGGGTTTTCGCACTCTATCTCTATCACTTTCTCTCTCTCTATCTCTGTCTCTGTCTAACTGTTTCTAGTGGCATGATGGCCTGAGCTGAGGCTGGCAGGCGGCTTGATGTACATAAAAATAACGAAAGGAAGAAAGCAGAAAAAAAATTGAAATTTATATTTATGCAACACATAAATTTCGACTTTTCGACTTGTGCTATGTGTGTATTAGTGTTTATAGTGCGTACGTGTGCGTGTTGGCCTTATGAAATATGCATGCATGTGTGTGTGTGTGTGTGGGAATGTGTGTTACAAGCTGACACACGCTGAGACGCGACTTGTCAGCTATTTGTGTGTGTTGAGCTGGCGTGTCTGTGGCATGT
The DNA here is from genome assembly GCA_035042185.1 of Drosophila kambysellisi. Classification (NCBI taxonomy): domain Eukaryota; kingdom Metazoa; phylum Arthropoda; class Insecta; order Diptera; family Drosophilidae; genus Drosophila; species Drosophila kambysellisi. The sequence continues at coordinate 11,402,636 of JAWNLS010001251.1, forward strand.
AATCAAATTAAAAGTTGTACACAGCAAGAAATAGCTCTTAAAGGCACTTAAATATTAGACGCGACTCTCCGTTGAATTCATCCCGATGTTGTGCCACAATCTGCTAGTAACCAAAAACTAATTAAATGCACTTGCCTCGAAAATCATTACGGATTGCAACTTTCGCCCATTGACAGCGCTGAGAAGTGTGCCACAAAAAGTTCTCAAGCGTGTTCGGGAAATGCGCTGCTGACACGCAATCGGCCAGCTGCCACAAACTGAAATAGTGGCAACTGAGAGAATAACTTAATTACATTTTTGTGGGTGCGCTATTTGTGTTATTTTCTCGGGTTTTGTTTCTACACATGCTCTCTATTTTGGCAATTAGGCTGCATGCTGAGCACCTGTCGAAAACAGCAAATATAGTCAGGCAGATAGTCAAGCAGTCACTCAGTCAGTCAGTCACTCAGTCACTCAGTCCGGGGGCAGCCAGGTGGCTGGAGACATGTGTATTATCAAATGCCAGTCATTAGTGGCACCCACTCCACCAGAAGTGGCGAGCTTCTACTCAACTCAGACCTGTGCCCACTTGGTTGTTGTTACTTATCTCAAATGCTGTTGTGAGCTCTACACGTGTGCACACATGTATACATGTATACGACAGACAGACAGACACACAGACAGACAGACAGACACACACAGACAGACAGACATAGAGAGAGCGACGCAGCTCTTAGTGAAAATAATTAAGTGGCGTTATGCGAGTTAGAAGACCCCATCTCCTTGAGTTTATGGCTATGTGGAGTACACATAAATAGCTAGAGATGACAGCGTGTTCATTATTGGCATGTTTTCCGCTTGGGAAAACTACACTTACCGCCATAATTATTTTGTCCTTCATTTCCTATTCCCACATTTCTAAAACGAGAAAGTCTTGTGATATGGTCTCAATAATTCAGAGGAAAATTAATATGTCAGTCACAATTATTCAACAACAAGTGCAACTCATGCTGTTCAGAAATATTTATTTATTTATTTATGCCTCTAGAGAAGGCACATCTCTAGCAAGGAGCAAGTCAGTCGCCAGGCGACACCTGCCGTGCTTTAATTGCCATTCGGGCGTCACATTTATGGGCTCTGCTTGGCTTGCACTTTTAGCTGACACCATTAGAGAAAAGTTGAATGAATGTTGGCTGCCACCTGCCACCTGCCACCTGCCACCTGTCTGCTGCCACTTGCCGCTTGCCACCTGTTTTCCACTTGCCCTTCACAGCTACTTGGTGGGGTGGCTGCTTAACCAGTTCTGTTTCCCAGCAATGGTTTGCTTCACTTGGTTTTTTTCGTTATGTTTTTTTTATTATTTTATTTTATTTATTTTGCCTTTTTGTAGATGTCATGCAGCAGGTAAAATGGCATTCATGCTTAGCCAGGTATATTATGATTATTATGCATATTTAGCTAATTGAATATGTGTGGGACTCCTGGCTGCTATGCGTGACAGGAAAAGCACTGAGTCAGCCATTGAAATTGTTCAGCCTGAAGTGGCATTAAATTAATTAGATTTTCAATACCATTTAATGAAGTAGTTGCGCAATCTACAATCTTTCATACACAATACCCATATAAATGTCGAGTGTGAACAGATTTCTATATGTGTACATTTGCTACACCCGGAAAAATATCAACCTAAAACTTAGAAAATCGTTACAATTTGGCTGAAAGTCTATTTATTGAGAAAGTGAAAATTTAGAAAACATGTCTCAAATTTAGAAAATAATTTATCTAATTTCTAGGGTGATTTGTTCCGAGTGTGTAAAGTTCCATACCGAAGCTAACCACTTTCCGTAGCTGAATATTAAATTTAAATGTTGAAAGCTTACAGACTGGATTCCACAGGATCTATATAAAGTTCTGTGGCAAGGAGCTCATGTGGTGAGTGTTGCATGCAAATTGCAACATTCTGTTGCATGCATTGCTTGCATTTGCGGTTCCATTTTTCAAAAGCTCCAATCACATCCATTTACAAAACGTTGCAAATGCACGAAATAAAACGGAATACTTAATATTTCCAAAATACAATAAGCGTAGTAAGCTGGAAAAGTCTCAAGTCTCAAATTCATGTCGGAATTTGCAATTTCATTAAAAGTGAAATTTGAGCAGTTTTTGATGAAAAAGACGTCACATAAAATACAATTTGACCAACTTTGACGAGTCTATTTGCATGTCACTAAATTGCAAATTATTGTTTGTTTATTTTTTGCCAGTTTATAAAATATTTAAGTTACTTTTTCACCTATCAAACAATGTGAACATTTTTTAGCTAAACGCAGTAATTTGATGAAAAACTCTTTTAGATTTTTGGCAAATTGACTGGAACCAAATGAAATGCATAAATTAAACAACAAATTATGACATTCCCTTGGAAAATAGTCATTAGACTAATCTGCAAAAAGGACACAATTCCGAGAACTAATTAAGCCGCTTCAAATTCAGCGAAGCGCATTTGTTTGTCCTACGTATAAAATATGGTTGAAATTGTTTGTTTGTCCTTTAATTAATGGCAACTTCTGCGCATCAGCTGCAGCAGCTGAGCTCGTTTTTTATTTAAAATTTTTGCTGTTTCCCATTCTCGCTTCCTGTTGACTTAAGCGAAAATCGTATTTGTGTCATAAAGTACAATTTGTGGACTGAACAACGATAGAATAGTGAAAAGGACACCAGCTTCGAGGAAATGTGTAAGCCGAAATAAACGAGGAGGGCGCAAAAACAAACATGGAACACATTTGACCCTTTTTGCATATTATCAATTTTTGCACGCACACACCACGCACACAAACACACACCAACACACACCCACACACACAAACACACACCAATGCACACCAACACACACAAACACACATCTGCAGCAGCTGTCTTGCTTGTTCAACTCTGTCTATCTCTCTCTGTGAGCTGTCCCTGCCATTGGTTACATATTAAAAAGGCCGTCAAACGGAGTGAAAACGGCTGTCGTTTGGCTTTTTATTGCTCACTCTCTAGAATTTAGCACAGCATTTTGGGCAAACAGAAAAATTGTAAACGTAAAGCGCTGACTTTTAATTAAATGCAACTGAAATATGGCATACTACGAAAATGCTTTTACAACGGAAAATATTTATTTTTATTTATATTTTGTCCAATTATTTGAATATTTTCCACTGAATTTATTTTTGGAAAAACTTTCCAAAATGGCTAAAAAGGGTATAAGGGTTTTATGTAACAGTATGTAACGAGTAAATCATATAAATACCACCAGCTATAGCCTGGTCCGTCTGATTCAGAGCCTCTCAAACGACATACATACATATATTATATGTCTCTTTGTTGACCAACTGCACATACTTACTCAATATCGAATAAGAAAACGTATTGATCTCATTACATAATATTTTAGGTTATCTCATAGTCGAGCTCACTCGACTGCAGCATTCTTACTTGCTTTGGCTGTGTGCTCGTGTGCGTTTTGGCAACATTTTTATGGCTGTCCTTATTTAAGAATTTAATGTGCTTAAAGCATTTTGACACAATTTTCACAATCGAATCGAAAACTGTGACCCGGTCTTGACCCTTTTTTCGACCCGCATTGTTCGTAGTCAGCGTCAAATGCCGAGCTTAGCAGCAGCTTGACCGCATTTGAAAAGGACCCAGACTATAGGGTGCTGGGTGCTGGGTGCTGGATGCTTGACTCGCCGCAGGCCGCTCCACAAATTTACACAAGTCTTTGGGCATTTGTAAGCTGTGCTTATTATTGGGCCATGGATGATTTCTCCTTTGTCTCACGCGCTGCGAGCTGCGAGCTGCGAGTTTCGTGTTTTTATAGCCTGCCATTAACGACTTCAACTATTTGCAGCTGTGCATAAGAAACACAGGGAATCATTTCCCAGGACTTTCGTTGCTTCTTTTCTTGCCATACACTTGTAGTCTTTGTTTTTTTTTTTGCCGGTTTTTTTCTACGTTTTTTTTTTATCTGAGCGCGAGGCATCGTAAAAATAGAAATAAAAATAAAAATATTTATGCAGCTCTACGGTTTCGGTCGGCGCTTTATGGGCGCGCTCTCCATTTCGGCAGCATTGGCTATTAAAGGGCGGACGGAAGAACAAAAAAATATTTGAAAATTGGCTACCAAGCCCAAGAATTTACCGCCCAAGGACGCACACAGATTTCAGGCGGCACACGCATCCGAGTAGCTCGAAGAGTTGTAGGCGAATAAGCAGGCAGCTGGAGCTGGAGCTGGAGATGGAGATGGAGCTGGAGCAAAGGCAGATGCAGGACTCTGTCCCTTGATTAATTCCAATACATTGAATTTTGTATAGACAATGGCATGTTTTGCATGTAAATCCGATTAAAATTCCGAACACGTGCCTTCATGCCCCCCACCTTCTGCCGCCCGCCCGCTGTCATTAGAAAACTTAAAGCCATCTGTTATGCCAAAAATTTAAAGCCTTTCACAGCCCACAGTCTGTTGCCCCAGGCACTCTGATAACCTACGAATAAATATCGAAATAAGGTATATGCAGCCAATAGATAAAGAGGCATAACTTCAATTTGCTGTAAATTGTTCTTCAGCAGTAAAATAACCCTTTTTGCAATTTTATTAGCAGATGAATATCTTAATTCCTAACAGCAGTAACTTTAGTATTTTGGCCTGCTTATTTATGATACATTTAAGAATAATCTTTTATCTAGCCAACTTTCAAAGTTTATTTAATCGCAGTCCTGTTCAAACTTATTTCTCATAAATTCTTAACTTTGTTTGTACTCTGTTCTTGAAACATTTTTAAAAACATGCTAGTATTTTTTTTATCGCAGCTGAAGCTAAAATAATCAATTAAATTTCCTATAAATTATTTATTTATTTTTTCAATTTTATAAGTAGTAACATTTAGAATTGAAGAGTTTATTTCTTGAAAATCTATGCAACTTACTTAAAAGTACAGCTTAACTTATTGTTTTACTTTAACGCGTATTGTTGCGCTTGGAAACAATTTGAAAATTCTTTTGCAAACTGATTTATGAACATAAAAAGTGCAAGTAAACAATAAACTTGTTTGTGGGGAAACTTTGTAGTTAAGCAATTGCCACAAAGAATTCTTAAAGTTGTTCGCTTAGCTGCCGCCAAGTGAGGCACACACAAAAGAGGCTAATGAATTTAATACCCAGCAGGCAGAGGCAGTTGTGGCGATGGAATATTTCCACAATGACAATAATTAACGGCCGGCCAATTCGAGCGGGTTTCCTTTGGCCCTGTTTATGAATATGTTTTCGACTGAAGTGTCAAAACGTGGCTAGAATGCCGCATTTTTATTTATGAGCTGTCAAATTGTGCGCCATCAAAGATAACTCAAATTAAACGCAAAATTTGCCCTTCACTCATAATTTGTTGAATTTGTGGCATGTCAGCTTTTGGTTTTGGAAGTTGCTAAAATTGAAGTAAATTTGGCACATTCGGTGCTGAGAAATATTTGGCTTATTTAATATTAGAGGCCCTTCTTAAATTGTGAAAATACACAACTTTCAAAACTAGCGTTTCCCTTGGTGCCCATATATCAAAGTTAAATAATTGTTGGTTGAATTTTTAATTTAATTTAATATTCTCAAAACAATTAAGCGTAGCATGGTGAAGTTCGTTTAGCGGAAAAATTGTCAACTATTTTCACAATTTACATATGATTTCCCTCTGGCTCCACTTTATTTCATGTTATTTATTTATTTTGATTAAGAATATTTCCACTTGAGAACAGCAGGGAAGCCAGTCTCAAGTTTATTTTTTCCTCGGGTGCCAAGCAGTAAATGTTTGTTACCCAGCTGAAAATTCAAATAAAAATCTGGTTTCGCACTCGCAAACTCTTGTTAACTTTTTGGTCATAAAAGCAAGAAAACTTTGTTTTTTGTGGTGCCACCGCATCACTCGCTCACTCTTCCACTATTTGTCTCTCTCTCTCTCTCTCTGTCCCTATTTTGACACCAAATTGCATTTTACGACGCATCCATTGAAGCCAGAAAATCAAAATGGCGTAAGTAGAAAGTAAGAACGCCATTTTGCCGGAAGTGCGAAAGTGAAGCAGGATGTGTGAAAGCACATTTAAGTCATTATAAGTCTTAAAAGGCATGTAGGCAAAGAAAAGGATGCAAACCGTTGCAGTCTTAACAGGTGACTTGTGTGTGAGAGCTGAAGAGGGAAATGCGTTAAATCTTAAAATTGTTGAAATTTTCTTATTACGTTTCCTAAGTGTCAAAGAGCTTTGAAGCTGGTTGACAGCATGTTGCACGGACATTATTAAAAGCTCTTCAACGTTTATGACTCTCACTCTTTCTCTGTGTCTGTCTGTCTCTCTCTCTCTATCTGTCTCACCTCTCTCTCTCTCTTCTCACGCTATTGTGATATCCTGACTGTTTGTCATAATAATAAAAAGAATGTCAATTTGCTTTATGGCTGACATTTAGAGCTATGCTTTCATTTTCCTTTGAAGTTGATTTTTATCGAGCAACCAGCCAACAACAGCTTTTGGCCAATGATTTGTGCACAAATACACACACACACATACTTATATACATATGTAATAAAAATGCAGAACATTTAAATCTGTATTTGTTGGCCCACTCAAAGTGGATAACAATTCGATTATATTCTGATATATTCAAATACATTTTATGATAACGTCAAAACGCAGCCAACCGAATGTGATAAGTAGCAGCTTAGCAGGAATGTAACTTTCAATTGGAAATCAACGATAAATCCAGTCGAATATATCTAAATATAGAGATATATATATGAAATATATTGCATATATTAATAAATGACCACGTAAGCCTGCGATAGCCACATCCACAATATTGAACAGCGTAGCTTTGAAGTCACATTGTGCAGGAAGTAAGCATATATTGAGCTGGCCATAATAGCACCCACAATTTGTTTGGCCAGCACGTGAAAAAAATTTAGATTGTGGCAACAGCATGACGCAGCTTCTGGACATTTTCCAGCTTACATTAAAGTCATAAATCAACAGTGGCCAACCAGCACCAGCAGTAGGAAGCCAATGTTTGGAGTTAACACACTTCGATTTCTATTCCCTTTTTTGCATACATTTGTGTCCAGTGATTTATAACTGACAGACAGATGGAAAGAGAAAGACAGGCAGAGAGAGAGAGAGAGAGAGAGAGATAGAAAAGTTGTTGGCTATTTGCTCAATGTGACTTTTTAAGTGACTGCATAATTTATGGTTTATTTATGTTGCATATTTGATTTGCCTTAAGTTCGTCCTTGTGGCGCACATTATTTTTTCATAACTTCCCTACCTATTTTCAGTGGTTTTCTTTTTTAGCCTAAAGAAAAGTTATCTTTCAAAAGTTTATCATTTCAAGTGACATGGGAAATGCATTAACATTAACGCATTATTCGTTTCACGTAGGGAGAATTTCAGACATCAGTCCACTTTGAAATAAAAATATTTAATCTAAAACTTGGAAGAATCTCACTTATTATCAAAATTACCTTATTCTGATTACCTGAAATAATTAAAACTTTTTTATTCACAATTACTGAGGCCACCCACGATATAAACGAAAATTTAGTGATGTCAAGTAAATAATAAATATTTCAAAGAAAAATATTGGGTGACAAGTTCAAGTTTAATTCGCTCTGCATGCAAATTAATGCAAAGCTCTCTTCTCCCCCTCCGTCCGTCCGTCCGTCAGTCTGGTCTCTCCCTATGTCGCCCGAGAGGCGCGGAAAAAACCAAACATAATTTGAATTATTGATTGGCAAGCCAACCAAGCATAGTGCGTTTCGTGAAGACGACCCAAAACAATGTCTAAATTTGTGTCATGCCACAAGGATGCCACGCCCACGTGGCCGCCCACCTACCATAACGCCACACCTATTTGTATATGAACTTTATGCAAAAATTGCTTTTCAGCCAATTTCGTTTTATAAAATTTGCGCCTTGTCACAAACAAAAAATACAAAAAAAAAAAAAAATTATTTTCCTTTCCCCTTGGCCAGGAGCCCAAGGCTTTGTCTTTTGAGCTTTGTTGTTGGCGGTTGTTAGTGTTATTGCTGTATTGCTGTTGCTGTTGTCGTACTTCACTTCCGGCTGTTATCAGCAATCGACACTCCACGGCGCTTCCTCCGTGCTCATTTGTATACCAAGTGTATTCTCTCAGAATTCTCAGTATTCGCTTTATATTTCATTGGTATCCCTTTCCTGCGCCTCGGCTCGCTCTGGGTGCGGTGTTAATGTAATTTCTAAGTGGAGGAACTCCCCCCCCCCCCTCCCTCTACACTCCTCTTCTCTTACCAACAAGATAAAATATTTTCAACGCTCTGTTTGAACTTCAACTCAGCTGCGCTTCGGGGCGTTAACGCACCCACCCACCTCTGACGTCTGTCCGTCTGTCCACTGACTGAGCTGTCTGCGCTGTGTGTGTGTGTGTGTGTGTGTTGACTTTATTGAACCATTTTGGCAAACTTGATTGACTTATTGTTGTTGCTGCTCAGGCCACACAATTTTTTTTTTTTCTTATTCTGCTTATTTATCGTTGCCCTGTTTCGTTGCCAGAATTTCGCTTTAGATGGCCAACAGGCAAACAGGCAACAGTCTAAGCCCAGCCTTTCGCTTTCGCTTTCTTGGCGCCTGATATAAGTCAATTTCGAATGTCAATAAAATGGAAATTTTATAATTTTCCCATGAGATTCTCAAACACTCAAAGCCACACACACACACACACACACTCACACGTATAGTCGTCTAACCATATAACCGCTGCATCCACTCGACTCCACTCCACTCCTGCCACGCAGTTGCGGCTTCAACTTAATGAGATTTTATTTATTGGCTCTTGATAGCAGCCGCAGCGCAGGCTGAAGACAACGCTGCTGCCGCTGCTGCTGCCACTGCCACTGCTACTGCCGCTGCTGCTGCCACTGCCACTGCCACTGCTGCTGCTTCTGCTGCCACGCCCATATGCCTTAAGTGCTTTATTAATGCTTTTTATGGTCGCTTAGGTAAATGTCGCTGACATCAGCTGCTACATATGCACACATATATATATATATATATATATATATATATATTTATATATCTACCAGATATCAATCTGTCGTGCTCAAGTGGCGAATATTAAATAGATCGCTCTCAAGTCTCGACTCGTTGCAATTAAAGCCAACTCAACTCGCACATAAACTGTGAGTAGGCCAAAAGCTGTAGCTTGGCCCTTATGCTCGTACTTCTGGCTATTATAATGAAAAGTGCATTTTCACAGGAGATGTTGCTGATAAAGTGTATCTCAATCGGAAAAGCAGAATGTAAAAATGAAAACAACACGGAAAATTTCATTACTCTTTGCTTACATATTTTATAAATCCCCAGCTTTGCAGGCTTCCACTCAATTGTTAATAGTTAATGACGCCGCATTGCAAGTGGCAGCTTTATTTGCTCGCTTTTGCCACGAAGTATTCGATTTCCTCTCTAGTTATTTTGCTGTGCTGCACCACACCACAAAATGCACCACTTAAAATTTAAATTAGAATGTCCGCATGCACAAACAAAGTACACAATTTGTGTTTTTATGCTGGTTAGCAAACCTGCAGAAGGTAGTCAGTTCAGCTGACAGCTTAATGAAAAATATATAAAAAATATGCAGAAATAGCAGACAAATAAGTGGAGGGAAATGTGCACAAATAAAATGCATATATGGTAAAAAACTTGGTCGAGGGATTGTTATTACTTTGACGCTTTTCACTGTTGGCCATTTCTTTATTTATTTTTATTTTTTTTTTTGTGACGTTTGCTCTTTGGCCTCGGTGCAAATATGCCAAAGGCAAACTAATCGATGCCAAAAGGTTTGCCTCCTAAATGTTAATAAAGGAAGACAGCAACAAAAAAAAAGAAGAAGAAAGAAATAAAAGCAGTCCCTGTGTCTGCCTCATAAATATCAATCCATCAAGTTAAACTTGACAAAAGTGGTGCCGTCAACAGCTCCATGCGCTGACTACGGTTTAGCCATTCAATAAAACTCCCCAGGCCGGCAAAGTGGCCAAGCACAAAATGCATAGTCAATCACCGAGTCTGGTCACACTGGCACAAAGCAAACACCGCGGGCTTTTCCGAGTTATCTGCTTGTTTGTTTGCTGCATGGGGGAAAAGTTTTCAATTCAGCGCTTATTTTATGCATGGCACATTCAATAAAACAGTGTGACCTTAATTTGGTATTCAATGAGTAAAATTGTGTAATAATTGTAACAGTATTTAAATTAAATTCTTCATTTTTAATTCTATTAAATTAAAAATATTTTGTTTGCCATTTACCATATTCTGAACATTAAAGCACCTGTAATTTTATCAGAACGGAATATTTCTTATTTATTGCAAATATTTTTTTTTATATTTTTACATTTACATTTTGCAGTAAAATCTTTCCGAAAAAAATGTAATATCCTCTTACAAAATGCTTTAAGGTGTTCATTAACTGATCGCTTAATTTAACGAAAATAACACATTGTTCAGTTGTTATTTAAACCCAAATTCAACCAGGCCCAAAGAGCTGGGTGTATATTTTATTTTTGGGTGGATGCAACGTGCCAAGTACACATTTTTTCTTTAAGCCATTATTATTAATTTAATGATGCCTTTTGTGGCAGGCGCACAGCTGGCAACATTCGTTTTTCCACAGTTTGCCACTGCAACTGTTGCGTTTTGGGTTATAAAATATTTGCCACTGGACTTCTGAATACACAAGAAAAAAAGGGCCAGTTGCACAGCTTTGGCTGTAACGGTAACGATAACGGTAACTGCAACGGCAACGGCAACGGCAACGGGAACAGTAACTGAAATTGAATAGAGTAAAAGCGGAAATTGCCATTTGAGTGTTTTTAAATTACACACAGTAGTTCTCTTGGCCAATATGCACATGTGTTGGCCTCTTAAGGGATTTGCATTTTGGGTTAAAAGGAGGTCACAACTATGCCAAACTATGGCAACAATTATCAACGTTTTTCTTTTGTATGCAATGGAAATCTAAATCCTGTAAAACACATTTGAAACTTTGGCACTCGCCTCGAATATTGTTCCAAGTTTGGTTGAGCTCCAAATCCAATTTGTAATTTTCTTAGCGCAAGCTGAGTTTTGCACTAAAGTTTTATTAAAGAAAATATGGCTTAAGAAATAAAAATGAAATGGTTGAAATTACAAAAAGACAAAGGCAAACATTTTAATGACTCTTAAAGATGTTCTAAATTCAGTGTTTACACGTCCACTTGACATACACTCGACACTCCAAACTCATAAGCCGGCGATAAACTTAATTTTATTATTCAAAATTTGACACAAATCGTAAAAAAGTTTGATGTGGCATATAAGTAAGTAAGTATCTTGTTCCTTGTCACATGTCACTTTTCACTCGGATTGCAAATAAAAAAGCAGCAGACAACTGACATTTTATGGCAAATGACTAAGCACTAATTATTTACGATCTTTAGACAAGGAAAGAATTACATTGTTATCGTTAAAAGTAAATATGGCATTTACGTGCCGTGCCAAAAATTTATGCACTCGGGCATTGTGCAACAACAGCCACAACAACAACAACAACAACCACCTACAAAAAAAAAAAAACACACACACACAATTAAAGCCGCATAACACTTTATTATTTGCAACATTTTCGCGTGCCAACATTTTGCACCTAATTCCATCTGCTTCCGCTGGGGGCAAGTGGCAAGGAATGAGCTTGAATACGATGCCAACTCATATTCGTTGCACCCAATCTCATTTTATTTTTCCTTTCCACGCAATTACAGTAGCCGCTTGGGGGCACTTCAAAAATGTATGGCCATTGATATAGCTCAATTCAATCCCTGCTGGTCATCGTGGAATACACTCAGCACATCGGACACCAGCTGCCCACAACACTCGAGTGCTTGCCCCATGTTGAAGTGATTTTTGCAATTCTTGTGGAATGTTTAGAATTTGAACTTAATGCTTAATCATAAAATGATTGTGGATTTATTTGTAGTCCCCTTGGTTCTCATCATCGAGAAAAACAATGATTTTCCGACATTTCGAAACGGTTTTCTTCGAATCCCTGTTAAAAGTGTTTCCTGTGAATGAATTTTTTTAATTCATGGAAAGTTGTTCACCTTTTTTACACAATGTTATTTACATATTATTATTTAAGTAAATGCAAATAGCAACTTAAAAATACAGCAAATGTTCTGCACTAGCCAATTTCCGCTGCCTGCTAAGCTGCACAGCTTGTTGGCCTGGTCAACGAACTGCATAAATAAGCTAAAACCATTTAAGACCTGCCCGGCCAGTAAAGTCCTAAAATGCTTCCAGCTACTTTGTTGCATGTCAAGAGCCATTAAATTATCTAACTGCCTCTGATTTATGTTGACTGTCCGAAATCAGCGCGCATGTTGCATTTAATTATGACCCGGTGAGCTAGGTGCAACAGCTAAAATAACAATGATTCAATTTCCGCAACCGGAACTTGGGCAACAGCATGTTTCATATGATTTGCATGTTAACTTTTCGTATTGCACGAAATTTGCATAGAAATGTAAAATTTCTAGAACTGAATTTGCTGGTCATGTGCCTAATTTATGATGCTCGTAAGCTTGTCAGTTTCATAAAAATTTTAATAAACTTAACTTCCCCAACTGTGGATGTGCATGACATGTCAGCTCAACCTTATATGCAACTGCCACAAAATTTTGCAACACACCAGTGCAATTTATACAAAAAGTTGTCATATTTTGATTGAAACGGGGCAAAAAAGTATTTCCAACAAGTCAGAAAGCTGTGGTTGATAGAGTTCAATTAGTTCGACTCTGCTTTTGATTCTGGTCAAGAATATATATAATTTATGACGTCGGATGTGCTTTCTTCTGCATATTTCATAGTTTTACATAAAATATTAATACCAATTTAAAATAGATAAAACAAATTAATTAAAATGCTATTCCCAATGCATTCGCAATGTGCGAGTTTGAACAATAAACTAATTAGTAGCCTTAGAAAATTACTGCAGTCTATAATAATGACAACAAAATATATAATTATAGGAAATTGTACTCACTATATATATTACAAATGTATATTTATTATTCTATTATCCTACACAGAAGGAAGCCAGTTGAGCGGGGTGTGCCCCTATTGTTACCTAATCTGCTACTGCATTAAGAACAGTTGGTTATTTAACCAAATTTTAGTAATGATTGCTTAAAATTCCAATGAATTGAATTAGTCAAGCCAACTAAACTTATTAAATTGTTTTTTCATCCATCTAAATTAGAGTATAACAACTCAACTGAACTAATCTAGTCTGGTACACAAAACCTGCATGTTGCCAGTGGAAAAGTGCAGTCACATTATGTTGTTGGCTCGTTTCTGTCGTTCAGTCGATGTCGAGTGAGGTAACATTGGCTTACATGTGTGCAAATTTGTCTTGAGAGCCAATATACCACATTAATTTGTCACACCAGCAAACAAACTGATGCCATCTTCTGTTGATGTTGGTGGCATGCAGAGCAAAATGTGCAGCTTCTCGTTGGGGAAGTAAACATGAAATAGATTATTTACAGCGCCATGAACAGCGATTTAAGCAAACAGAATGCCACAGCTGCCATTCAAGCTTTGATCCAACAACTCTAATTTTCCAACACACACACACAGACACAACCAACACACACACACACACACAAGACACACACATACAGTGAGTGCACAAGTGGCAGCTGAAAGCATAAAAAATGCGAGAAGTGTGAACAGGCACTGATAAGCGTGGGGTGGAGGGGGGGGGGGGGGGAGCGAACTGTTGTCGCTTGTCAAAAGAAAAATTGTTTATTGCCCCACACGAATGCACAAATGAAATTGTGCAAGCAAGATTGACGACATGTGGCAGTAAATGCTGATGAGAGCCAGGCCAGGCCAGCTAACCAACAGCTGCCCCATGTTGCCCACTCGCTTAATGTTGGCCAGTTGCTCAGTTGCCCAGTTACCCGGTTACGCAGTTGCCATTTGCCAGTTGCCACTCCCCCAGTTGCCATTTGACTGAGCTGAATATTTGTGGCATATACATATATGTGTGTATGTATGTATTGGTGCGTGAGAGCAGCTGATGTGAGACGCTTTAATTTACCGACTCGCAAACAAATAGCTCAATTCTAGTTTTGGCCATGATTAATAGTGGCTAAGAAAATCCCATCAACTCTGACTTTCACTGATAGTCTATGGTTTGTTCTATAATAAAATATATTATAAATGTATAATGTCAAAATCTTTTACAAAACGATTTTTATTCTTTTTTTTAGTGGTTTTGGTTAAAATTGAAGCTTGCAAATTTTTAGAAATTGTTAGCTGACATTTTAAATAAAATAAATTCAATATGAATACAAACTCAATTCGAAAGCAAAACTTAATCAAGTCAATTACGTTTAACCAGATGCAATAAAAATAAAATCAATTTAATTGATTGTAACATAAAATTCAATTTGGTGTATGAAAAATATTCGTAGCATATTTTTTTGGATTGCTTTGCAACAAATTTGTTCTGACTGATAAAATGGATTAAGGCAACTTGTGGGCATGTAAACCACCAATGAACATAACCAAAAGGCAACAATTAAGTTGTGCATCATAAAAAATAAGGAGTAAACTAACCATAAAGGAAATTCCAGCATTTTGCATCCGTTGGACAAGTATAAATAACTATAAATGGTCAAATTAGGCCCAAGTCACCTTAGGAATTCAATTAGCCAAATGGCCGAAAGCCATTGCATACAACACAGAGAAGACGTTCCCTGTATTCTGTTAGCCAGACTAATGCATGCCAAATGCGTACAAACGTTAGCTATGCAAAAATGCCAACTATTTGCCATTTGGCTAAATTCAACAACAAACTCGGCTCGTTGGCAGCCAGTCGCATCAATAATTCAGTAGACGTCTCTGTCTGTGCCTCTGTCTCTTTCTCTATATCTGTGTCTGTCTCTGTCTGTGTGTGCAACACTTGAATGTTGGTTGCTGGTTTGCTAGGCGCGGTCAGCCACAGTGTTGGCTAAAAGTGTGTGACTTGAATGCCTGTTTGTCTGTTTCTATTTTTGGTCACTTTGTGAGGCTTTTACTTGTTGGCATCGGGCAAACAGCCGTCCAAATTGACGCGCCAAAAACTGGACAAATGACCCTCAAACATGGTAAATGCGAAAACAGTGGCAAACGTGGCAGGGTTCGGGTTGCTGCCTCACAGTGCTTGGTGCCGACAGACCCCCAACAACTTAAAGGCCACCAAAAATTAATTATGAATATTTTCAGTGTACGTCTGAGTTTTGGTTACTTGTAACTTTGTTAAGTTAATGCGTTTATTTGGCGTGCACAATTTAATTATAAAAATGTCTCATATTTCAGCAAAGTAAAACGCTGACAGTGCTTTTAATATACTTCAAACTATGAATAGAGCATGTCAAATAATGAAAAGTGGAAAATGGGAAATGGGAAATGGCTCAAAGTGGTCTCTTTTGCCTTAAATATTAAATTTGCCACGCTTTGAAGGAGTTGTCTCCGAACCACTTAAATATATATATGTAAATGCCTGATCAGCTTGTATCTATATATAAATAAGATAAATATAATAATATAAAAGAGTATGTAAACTTCGGTGTGGCTACGATAAGCGTTCTTCCGTGTTATAAATATAATAAAAGTGAATTTAATTACAACTTTTGGGCGACTTTCAAAACTCACTAAGAAATCGAATACAAAGCAAATTGAATTAAAGTAAAGTTATCTTTATCGCTGGAAGGTGGTTCAAATTTAAATTGAATAGTTTGTATCCAATTTAAGGATATGGATGTGAAAGTTGATTTAGATATAAACCTCTGATGTGCTCCGACCCGAAACCCAAGAAACAATGTGCTGCATATTGTTAATTTGTGCCTCAATATTGTCCAATCAGCCTGTGTTGTGCCACATGACATTTGATTGAGTTCGGGCTGCCTGCAGCTGTCAGTTGAAAGAAAACAATTTGCTGCTGAATTGTTATGTGGCGGCGCCACTCGGTTTCCTGACACGTGGTCAGCTTTAGTTGCTGCTGCTGCTCCTGTTCCTTGCCACATCCTTTCCTATCTCTCGGCAAGTGTGTGAAAAAGCGTGTGTAACTGTGTGTGTGTGTGTGTGTGTGTGTGTAATCATTATGTATTTTTATGTAATTTGTCTGGTTTTGGCTTTGCGCTTTGCTCAATTTTGCTCATACATTTTGCTTAATTACTTGCAGCATAAAAAGCACTGATTGCTTTTCATTGTTCTCCGCTTATTCAATTTGTCGGGCACTAGACACATCAGTTGAAATTATTATTACTATTATAATTATTATTATTTTCATTTTGTGCTTATCACACAGAGAGAATAAGAGAACAAAAATTGATTTAATTGTGATTCTTTAATTCATTTCATTTGCTATGCAAAAGTGTGTCAACATTAAAAAGATGTTCGCTTTGCACTAATAAATTAAGTGCTTTTCCTGTCACATTTCCATGTTTTTATTTTGATTACTTGAAAGTTTCGTTTATCAAACTTATATTTTACTAGAATTTCCGATTTACTTTTACATTCAGCTTCTGGCCAACAATTGCGTAACGAAGCCCCTCAAAATACACATTTTGTGTCTCCGTCAACAGACGAGTAGCTGTTGTTTGAGCTGCGTGCCTAGACGGGATTATTAGCCGTATTTTGTGGCCCAAAGGCGGAAAGCGTTAAACACACGAAACCAATTACAATTCTTCCATTTTGTATGTTCCACAGCACATGCATAACCTGGATCTCAGCCGGGGGGATGGGGGGTTCGGGTTTGCTGGCTAAGACGCTTGCCTGTATTTAGTGTGTCGGCTCACAAATCTCAGGTATTTTGGTAGCTAATAAAGTTTGCCTTAAAGTATTTGGCTGCAGAAGTTTTGTGTGGACCCGTCTCCTGGAATCGACTCAAGCATATTTGTTTTAATATTAGTTGGCCTCGAGCATGCATGAAATGCGTATACACAACATCTAAGGGTTGTTTACCTAGTTTATCTACGGACTCAACTACCCCTCCAGCCTCATTTCCATCCTCATCCTCAGCTTCAGTTTCAGCTTCAGTTGAGGATACGTGCTTTGAGCTACGCCCACATTGAATAGCAATTTTTATGCGGCCAATATCAATAATTTTGTAGGCTTTATTGTTATTTGCGCATATTTTTATGTATTTACTGGTCCGTTCCACGAACTTGGCTCAAAGTGAAACCCAAGCTCAACTAGTATACGGGCAAAAAGTTGGCATGGCATCGAAAGTTTTACTTTGAGTCCTGAGGACAGCATAGGAAATGAAAGTGAAATTGTTTTCCTGCCACATTTATATTTACTGACCTTTATTGAAATGACGCTTGTAGCTTTGTTGTGTGGCAAGAAAATGCCTGTCGCTCATTAATATGTCTCACGTAATGAAATCACCAATTATTTCCGATAGGTAGACATTATTACGTTGCCAAGGAGTGTCCCGTAGAGTGATTGCTTGTTTTGAAAAGATATTCAAATTAATTAGGGCACTGGAGCTGACTGAATAAAATTATTGTGAAATACTTTTACCACACTCTGATATCTGAATATGCTTAGAATAACCCAAGGTTATTTCATTTTATCGAAAACTGCGAGCATTTCATGAATATCGATACATATCGATTGCAATAACACCACAATTTATGTGGCATTGCCTTCAAATTCATATATACCATGACATAGTATTTCATCAAGATCGAATCAGAGATACTGAAGCTTGAATGTAAAATGTATTTACATTTTGACATTTCAGGGTATCTCCGGGTATTCAAACTCTCCTGTCTAAAACGCGCTCTTAGTTGATTTTCAGATTTTTGCGTTATTTTAAAATGATTCCTTCTCATTGGATTATTCATCTAATTGTATTTGTTTCTCGGCTAACATAACGCTCCCATATTAGATTATATATTAAAATGCTCACACTCATATCTCTCGCATAGCTAATCAAATTAAAAATGTTTGTGCAACTGTCAAAAGTGTTGCTGTTGCTGATTACCTGGCATCCAAACCCAGCCAAGTACGCAGGCATCGTAGAGCAGCTGCCGGTGTCGCCCACAGTTTTTTCGGGTCGTACACCCCCAACAACCCCCCAACACTTGCCCCGCCCCCTTTTTGGGTGTCGCCGAAATTTATCACACCGAAGCAGACATTTGTAACTGACGCACACGGGGCATAAAGGAACATTTTGGGAGGGGGTTGCGGGGTGGCAGGCAATTTGCATATCTAGCGCTCATATGTGTACACCTGTCAAAGTTATTCATATTTTAGACGTTATGCAACATTTTGGCTTTGTTTTTTTTTTGTTGTTTCTTTTTTTTTTTTTTGTTTTTTTTACATGTGTTGCTATTAATTTTTTGCTCCGCCGCGTAGCAAATTGAAGACGTCGCCTAATCTGCATTACGGTGGCGCGTATGTAGATGCTGTCAAGCCATTAGCTGCAGGACGCTGACATCCTTGTCCAGGTGTCAGCCTGCGCATAAGAATACACCAAAAGTATGATTGAATGTTATTTGATGTGAATTTTGAAATTTCCTTATGCGTTGTTGCCATTTATGTAAATGTCACAATTTGTTTTGCTTACTTCATGGCTGTCATCAAAATGTTGCCACACGCGGCAGGCGATGGGAATTTGGTGGAAGTAGCCTTGTACTTCAAGTGTTACACAATGAAACTTTTGTGATTGCTCTTGAAATTTATGATACTTTTGGGGCGGGAATCCGTTTGACGCAGCAAGCAAAGTTAATTGTGCCACACTTGTGAAATGCAAATAAATCACTTATCAACATTTTTCGTTTGACACACAATCTGCACGGAGCCAAAGGATCTTAGCGTATCTCTGCCCACTAAATGGATATTATTGTAAATTCTGCCTGAGCTGTAATTGTAAGCCTTGTGCAGCAGTGGCAACAGTGGCAGCAGTGGCAAAAAGCAATCCGCTTGTCCCCGGGGGCGTTGAAATGAGTGCATAAATTACTGACTCTGCGCATCTTTTTTCACTGGCAACTTATCAGCGAAACGAGTGTTATTTTATTTCGTTATGCTTCTTCTTCTTTTCATTTTGTATATATATAGATATATATATTTTTTTTTTGTACAGTTAATACGATATTGGTTTTTGAGAGGCCATCGTATCGAGTGGTTGACCTTGGACCGGGCTTTGCACAAACACATTAAGTGGCAACTTATGCAACTTTGTCTGCCATCGATGGAAATCAATTTACACAAGCTGAGGCTGAAGCTGAATCTGAAGCCGATGCTGAAGTTGAAATCCAACACGCAGTCTGCCAGGATTCACAGGATACGGGGCAGACACGCGCACCCACGCGATACAAATTGGTCGCATTCAAAAGTTGGCCCTGGCAATCGCAAATTATCTTTAAATCCGGGCCTTGGCATTCTCCGTATTTTTCCAATGCATACGTATTTTGATTTCGATGCCCGTCTGCAAATTCAAATGAGCAAAGAAAAAAGGGACAACACAAGTGAGCGAAATGCTCAATCAACTTAAGTTTACCAACCCTCCCTCCCTCCTCTCTCTCTCGCTCTCCTCTTAATCAAATGCGAAACAAGACAAAGGACATGGGACAAAGGACACATCGCAATGACAAAGTGTCAGCTACAGTCTCTCATCATTATACAGCAAACTCAAGAGCCGTGTAACCAAGGATAAGCCCAGATAAGGCATCGAGCACTGCATGCATACACTGTAATATTTTATGCACTGAATTCCCAATGAGAATATCCTTATTCGTATGCATACACACTTGAACGTCATTATCCTGCAGGAGTTGCCCTTTTCAGAGTTATGCGACTAAAATTATGTTCGAAAATTCACTCTTAAAGTAAATTTGAAGAAAATATTTAATATATTTGATAGTAAATTAATTATTAATATTGTTAATTTCTATAAGGGTAAATAATACATTAAATAAGGACTGATTCTATGATGAGTTGCACAATTAATTAATTCGAGTGAATAGATTATAATTGAATGTTATTTTGTGATCCAAATAACAAACACAATTCTTCTAATTAACCAATTCACTCCTCACTGCCCTCACTATTCAATCATACAAGTATTTTCCTATAGCATTGTTTTATGTCCAGTAGGTGTACTTATCGGGGAGGTAACTTAATTACCGTTAATGTTATACCGGACAGTGAAAATAATACTGGTTTCGAATTGTGTGTAGTTTTGGCTTTTCAAATTAAGCCACAAATATACAAAGCAAACTTTGATACCCTTTACTTACTTCACTCGCCCAAGTACACCATTATGGTGAGTGAAAATTTGTATAGATAGAGAGAGAGAGAGAGAGAGAGATAGAGGAAGCGAGATAGAAAGTGGGATAGAGATAGAGAGCAACAAATGTAATCAAAATAAATTACGAGCGTGTAAGCAGCCTCCGGTGTCTATTAAGGGCAATAAAAGGAAAGCACCATTTGTTTAACGCAATCTCATTATTTGATGCGTCCCGAAGCCGTAGGCACAGCTGCTGCAGCCATAAGCCGTAGGCATCCCTTCCGGCAGGCAGTCGCCCCTGACAGTGACAAGTATTGAGGTCAAACCCCACCCCCCGCACCGAGCAGACCTACACTTCCCACATTCTTGCCCTTGGCTTGATAATGCTGCTGATTATGCTGACGATAAGTAATTTTGTAAACTCCAAGTGCAGACCGAGGATGCCTCGTAAGCGTCGTTAATGCGCCCGTTGATTAGTCAGAGTCAAACACAGGGTCGGAGTCAAAGTCGCAGTCAAAGATGGAGTCGGAGTCGGAGACGGAGTCGGAGTCGCAGACAGAGTGCCTGACGAGGTCTCCTTATGGGGTGGTGTCCTGACACGCCGACAAGCTCATTATGCCGCCAAACAATTTGATTAATTGCCTCTTGCTACAGTTTTCTTTTTCCACGGCAACTTGTGAAAAGTCGTTGCAAAGTATTTGTGCATTTTGTGTGCGGGTCGCAGTTGTGCTTCCGTTTTGTGTTGCGCCTTCGCGAATAAATAAATATGCAAAATATTTATTTACCTAGGGCCAACTGCGAGACAGAAGCAATCATTTTTATGAACAAATTCCCAACGGGAGGGGCTCGACTCACAGCTTGTTGTGGGGTTGACATTTATAAGTCGGCTGTTATCCTATTAATATCCGACTTCGGTTGCAATAATGTTCAGTAACACAAATATTTCAGCCAATTTAATGAGAATGCAATAAACATCAATAATAGCAAACATTTAATTACAATCAAATGACTGATAAATAATTTGCCAATCATAATTATAAATTAAGCACATTGTGTGCATAAACAAGTGCAAAAACAATATTTTGTGAGTTTATTTAAAGGGAATTAAATGACATTTGTCTAGATAAAGCAATAATGCAATCAACTTGTTTGTCTAACCCAAAAATGGAACTGAGATATACAAAATCCAAAATCAATTAGCAAAACAAACCACAACTAAACAAAAACTTCAATACAAAGTTGATGCAAACATGAAATTAGCATGTTTCAACCGGTTGCCTGTGCTTATTTGTGTTGTTCTGCTTTTGGTGCTGGTCACGACACGAGCTGTCAGTGCTGAGAAGGTAGTAATTGGTGATATATATGAAAAGTGGACAAGCAACGATGATGAACCGAAGGACCAACAGCAGCAGCAGCAGCAGCAGCTGGTGGAGCAAATGGAGCACGACAAGCATCGACTCTTTCCGTCTCAACAGCTGGACAGCTACATAACCACAAGAGATCATTATCATCATCATCATCAGCAGCAGCAGCAGCATCCTCATCAGCAGCATCATCATCATCGTCAGCATCAGCAGCAGCAGAACCAGCATCGTCAGCCCCGTCCAAATTTGCATCCAAATCAGCACATTCATCATGTCCACAATCGGATTAACAGACGAAATCATTACAAGGCACTCGAATTGGAAGAGCGACAACAGCAGCTGGGCAAACACTCCCACTGGCTGCACTCGACAATTGCCACGCCCACATCTTCAACACTATTACCGGACTATGTCAATGACGATGATGGGAAGGAACTTGCGGTTGAGTTGCACCAGCAACACTGGCAACAGCAACAGCAACAGCACCAACAACAACAACAGCCGCATCAACATTTCGAGGATTTTGACAGTCATTTCGATTTGGGGAAGTATCCGGGCTATGCGAACATTGAGTTGCCCAATTCGGGGGCGCCACGCTCTGGCCGTCATCGGGGGCGTCATGTGATAACGCACAACAACAACAACAATAATAATCATGTGAACAATGTAATGTTGCCACTGATCTCGGAGCTGGGTGGCAAATATCTGCGCTCGCTGCCGGACTCCGTGGACTTCCTGCAGGATCGTCTCTATGCCACACAGCCGCAACGGCATTGGCCCGTCAAGCGGGAGGCGATTGTCGAGGGCGATGTCATCCTGGGCGGTCTGATGATGGTCCATTCGCGTGAGGACAGCATCACCTGTGGCCCCATAATGCCCCAAGGCGGCATTCAGGCCCTGGAGGCCATGCTCTACACCATCGATCGCATCAATGAGATGGCTTTGCTGCCCAACATAACGCTTGGGGCACATATTCTCGATGATTGCGACAAGGACTCGTATGGCTTGGAAATGGCTGTGGACTTCATAAAAGGTAAATTTCTTGAATCACTTGTCGTCGGAAATCTGATTATAATCTGAATGGAATTAAAACAAATACTTTTTTATTGGAGCATTTATTTCAGCATTTCAGCATTTATTTAATTATAAAAACAATAAGCAACCATTTGTCATAAACATCAATTAAGTATTATTTCAATTCTTCGTGCAACAATAATGGCTGTGAATAATCAATGCACTCCATAAAAAAAAAAAATTCAATAAATGAATACAAAAGATTCACAATTAATGTTCGCAAAATGGTGCGGAGCTTATTTATTTTGCCATTTCTTATTTTATTTTTGTGCATTCATTATTCAAACAACACTTGGTTTCATTTGAACAAAGCTGAGGAAAATTCTCCGCCATTTTGGCGATTTACTCAAGCGTCGAACACTTTATTAACAAACAAAATTAATAAATAAATTATGCGATTTCTCAGCGGGCAACTCGGCAACTCTGCAACGCTTAAGCTCTGAGCGCTGTTCGAGCGCCTAAACTAATATACATAATTCCCTTAAGACAAAACGGTGTCATTTATTGAATTTTGCGCAGACACACACACACCACACACACACACCCCACACACACACCCCACACACACACCCACATGTAAGCAGGAAAAAAAACAAGGCCCACGTGTCAATGTGAGCAAAAATTAAGAACATTGCCGGAGATCAGGTTGCAAGAAAGTTGGCGAGGTTGTCTTGCCACAAGCCACATACACATGTATAAATGTGTCTAACTGTGTGTGTGTGTGTGAGTGTGTAAGTACCTCAGTTTTGTCTGGCACTCTGCCAGGACACATAAAAGGGACGCTTATTGCTTTTATCTGGCAACAAAGCGGCACACGAGACAGCGACAATGACGACGACAGCCACAACGATCTAAATCAATAGCGGCGGGATGTGGCAAGGCTGTTGATGTTTGTATTGTTGTTTTTGTTGTTGTTGTTGTTGTTATTGTGCTAGGCCTGAACACTTTCTAATCTCCATAATTTCATTATTTATGTGCGCGGCAAGGATTTATTTGAGGGACGTGCCGTATTCACTAGCGTTCCACGCAGCCCCCTCTCATTCGCAACTGACGTATGAAAAATATAATTTTCCAAGTCACTGAATTATATTGACAGGATTAGGCATGCCGCAAACTATGAGCTAAGCTCTGTCTCTCTCTTTTTCTCTCTCTCTCTCTCTCTCTCTGTCTCTCTCCCTCTCTTTCTTTCTCAGCAACTAGCGTAAATACAACAAAGCCATCGGCTTCATTATGTTGAGCAAGTTTCCCGCCGATGGAGTTAATTAATTTGTATTTGCCGAGGAAAGTGGGTGCTAACTGATAATGGAGGCGTGGCAGGCTCATAATAATAACCAGCTCAATAGCCGACCCAAACATTTGTAGGATCTGCTATCTGCCTACTGTGTTCTTGCATCTCTGAATAAATTCGATTTGAGTTTAGTTTAATTGAATCTGATGTTGGCAGCTTAGTCCACAGGGACACACAAAGCAATGTGAACCCTCAACCAATAAATAAAGCTGTGTTTTTAGGAAAGGGATTCAGAAAGTGCAAATGATTCAGTGTCAAATAAAATATTCGTATTCAAGCAAACAATGCTCAGTGTTAATGCAGCAATGCAGGAATGCAAAGTGAGAAGCTACTCGACTTTGCAGCAAACAGGAAAAATATCTATCTATATATTACTATATAATGCGCAACTTTTATATACAATAATCAAATAGCTACAGGGTATGCGCAAATTCCGAACGGTTAGGCAATATACATATATAAAAACTGGTGGAAAATAAAAAATAAAAAAGCGGACAAATATTCCTATTTTTTTTTCATTTTAACCCTCTTTCTGGCAGTTAACATGAACATAAATAAAATGTAATAAAACGCAATTAAAAGTACAAAAAAAATGAAGGAAAATCGGTATTAAAGCACAGTACGGTTCAGTTCCCTGTTTGCACCGTTATTTCATTTTTTTTACTTATAAATGGTACATTTTCCAAACCAACTATTCGCAGCAGCAAAAAGTGGTTTAAATTAGGAATAGGAAACATAAAAGCTGCGCCAGAAAAATTCTAATTATGAAAGAATATTAAATAAATGTATAAGTGAATAAAGCATCTTTGGGATCGTTGCCGCTTTGTGAGAGGGGAGAACCAAATTGGCAACTAGTTCGTTTGAGTTTTGAATAGTTTGTTTAATTTGAGCTAAATCAGGTCCCGTTTTCAATGAGCTTTAACAAGTTAAGAACTTATTATGATTGATACAAAATATATATGTGGATAATTTTATATATTAAATTGACTAATTGACTTTCATAATTTGATTTTTGCAGGTTCGATTAGTAACATTGACGATGCCGAATACCATTGCAACAAGACGCAAGTGCGGAAGGTGATTTCTGGCGTGGTTGGCGCTGCCTCCTCGGTGACATCGATTCAGGTGGCCAATTTGCTGAGACTGTTTCGGATACCGCAGGTGGGTCAATACACATGACGTATACGTAACATTTCTCTAGGCAATCTTTTAGTCTCGAAAACCAATCCGGCTGTCGGTTTGTCAGTTTGTCGGTTTGTCGCTTGTCCTCAAACTCTTTTTTGCAGCTGTGTGTTTTGGCCATGTGCAATTTGTTGGTTTCGCAGTGGTAATGAAAAGTTTTTGTGGCTGTAATTAAAAACTGAACAAAAATTAAAGAGTAGAGTGTTGTGGAGCTTGAAATTAGTTTTAGGAGCAGCACGTGGTACATAACTACTTGGCTCCATAAGGGACAACAAATTAGGCAAAGTGCAGCTGTTGCACAGAATCAAATGTCTGCCACGGCTTCCCTTTCAGCCTATTGTTCGCTTTCTTGTTTCTTTCTCTTTCTGTTTCTCTTTCTCTTTCTGTTTCTGTTTGCGTCTCTGTTAACTGATTCATTCCCCAAAATGTCACGTCGCAGCGCTGCCACTACGTGCGCAACGGCCAAAAGTCAATATGCGCCATTATGTCGCAACCGTGCTTTGGGGCAAGGTAAAGTTGCAAGTATGCCATAAAACACACACGCACCCAGGAAATCATTCACTGCAGCAACCAAAACACGACCAGCCATGAATCAAGTCTAAGGAAATGATTGCAATTAAGTGTTGGTAGATGGCCATTAAGGCTATGCTAAATTAAGATATAAATTAAATTAATATATCCTTTTTTCTATATTCATTCACAATTTGTTGTAAATTCCATGATTCCATGTTAGACATTGTTCTGATTAAACTAAGTCTAATTAATTAAACAAATTAAAAGCAATTATAGACCTTTTCAAAGAGTAACAAAT
This sequence comes from Drosophila kambysellisi, assembly GCA_035042185.1. Classification (NCBI taxonomy): domain Eukaryota; kingdom Metazoa; phylum Arthropoda; class Insecta; order Diptera; family Drosophilidae; genus Drosophila; species Drosophila kambysellisi. Next base: position 11,428,695 of record JAWNLS010001251.1, read on the forward strand.
TGCTATCGATTCCGGAATTCATTGGAAAAAGTTTGCTTTTCAATTCTTCGTGAATAAAGAAAAACAAAAGCGTTTTACTTTTGTTTTCTGTGAAAGCAGCGCCAACAAAAAAGAAAATGAATTTTTTCTTCCAGTTTTCAATACTGCTATTTGCATAGACCACAGTGGAATTTGAAATGCTTGAACAACTTCACAGTTTTCTGAGCACTCCCAGAAATTCATTGCTTACCCCGGAAACTGCGCAAACACTTGTCGAACAAAACTGTTGACACTCAAACGTTGGAGAGGGGTTGAGGCAGGGGCAGTGTCAAGATCGCATTTGAAATGATAATGATACTTAATTAGAAATCAAGTTGCAACTCTCGAGCATCCCATCTGAGCACTTAGCACACGCCCACCGAGGATGTGGTGTGCGAATGTGAGTTGCCCCCAAATATTCAGTTGCACTTTACGGTTGCCATTTATTGCCACTCCCCACAAAACGCCAAAATGTGTTTAAACCGCAAAACGTCGTTAATGTGTTAGGTGTGAAATTGGATTTTAATGACTTTAGGTTTTCCCTCCCTCAACTCACCAGCGGAAAACTTGCAGGCTCTGTCGAGAATGGGGTCTCAAAGGTTTCTGATTGCTTGTCTTCAACTTTGACTTTGATTTTAGGGCATGGGTTACGGACTTACTGCACTGCCTTGCAACATGGCGTTTGCATCACGTTGCAAAGCTGACAGCCGCAGAGTGGAAGGAAAATGATGTTGGCAACAGATGTCGAGCATAAAATGGAGGGAAACTTTGTGTATTAAAAATGAGCAGTAGCAGAAAATTAAAATAAATTCATTGATTATTTGCAAGTTTGCGGCAAAACGTGAAGAATACTTGACGGATTCCCATTTTGATTGTGTTGTTGTGTTGCATCAATACCAAATTTTAAATATTTTTTAGCTGCTTTTGAATTATACTAATATGAATTATAAAGAAGACGAAATTCAAATAAAAATATAAATTCTCAAGTCTCTCATGGGTATTGTAAGAAATGCTGAATAGAATTGCGTAAGCAATGATTTTAAATTATGTCATTTTAAGTTGCCACCAAACTCACTCGAGTGCCACCTTGCGGCTGCAAAAAAGTGCACACAAAACCATTTTTCTTTTATTTATTTTTTTTGTTGGCAAACAGCGAGTGAAGCTTTTCTTATACTCTATATTGGTTTTGGCCGCCAATGTCAGTCAGGCTGTCTGCCTGTCTGTTTGTCGGTACATTTGAGCACCATTTTTTCTGACATCCATGGAGCTAGTGACTTAATGGCTTTATGTCTACAAAATCGATATACTCGATATTTACACGAAAAGTTACCAAAGTAGGTGTGTCGATTACTAAAAGACTCCTCGTAAGATTGGTAAGACAAATTTGTGCCCATCCGGGAAAGACTGTCTCCGCCGTAATTACAAAACTTGACAAACTAACTTGAAACTCCCACTTCCACAAGAACGTTCTTTGCCAACTGTGATCAGCTAGTGTAATATGGGGAACAGAGTATTCTGCAGTCGGTCACACTCGACACTTGCTTTTTGTTCACTTCGGATGTCGTTTTTGTGAAAGTCTTCTTACAAATTTAACGTTTGCATCCCTTCTTTTTCCTCATTTTTGCATGCAGGTCTCATATTTCTCGACTAGCCCGGAGTTGAGCAACAAGCAGCGCTTTGAATACTTCTCCCGGACAATCCCCTCCGACCACTACCAGGTTAAGGCAATGGTTGAGATTGTGAAGAGCATGGGTTGGACATATGTCTCGATTATTTATGAGGAGAGCAACTATGGCATCAAGGTGAGTGCAACGTTGACAGCAATTTATTGTACAACAAAATTTTTATCTGATTAAAGTCGAAATTATTAGATACGATTTAAAATTATATTTCTCTATCTGTTGCAACAGTTTAAGATCTTTAACGATTCCGAAATCAGCACGACACTTGTGTTTAGATGTGTTTTGCATGCTTGGAGACAGTTTCTATTGAACGGTTTCCATTCGAGCCGGATTCACTTTATTTCCTTAAAGAGACATTCTCTGTTTTTGCTTTGTTTGCTTTTATTTATGGACTTGTGGGTAGGACACCATTTATGTGCCGGATGTGGCACGACTGTGCGAATTGCTGTCCCCTTTCCCCAACCTAAACTAAAGTAATTTTTCCATTTCCTGTGCAGGCATTCGAGGAACTAGAGGAGCTATTGGCACGCCACAACATTTGTATAGCCATTAAGGAGAAGCTCGTCAAGGATTCGGGAGTGGCCGAGGATATTGCATATGATAATATAGTGCAGAAGTTGCTGACGAAGCCGCGTGCCCGAGGTAAGTGCAATGCAAATGTAAAACAACAGATGCAACTGATACACACGCACACACACACCCACACCCGCACACCCACACACACAAACAGGCAAATAAAATCAGAAACGAGTCGGAATTGTCCAGTTGAGAGTGATCAGCTGAGAAGCTTGCTGAGTTCGCTACACACACAGCAAAAATAATGCTTGATTTATTTTTGCTATTCTTTCAATATTTCAATATTCTTTACTTTAATACCTGTGACTGTCTGTTACATACGCTTGCCCCACTGCAGTTTAATTATTTTATTACAAGTGTTGAGTAAATTACGAGAAATTTTAATTGAAATTTCAGCAGCTAAAAAGTCCGCGCCAAAATTCGTAGCGCAAAAGCTGCCTGAAAACTGATTTTTTATTCCCCCGATGCACCAGAGACTTTCCTCGACAATTTCACAATTTAAATGGGAAAACCACACTTCACTACAGGTTACTTTTATCATGATGTAATTGCAAATGCGCATAAATATATAAAATAAAATATAATTATTAAAATAACACAGTTGGAAGTAGTACACAAACCGAAAGAATTTTACATGAGACGCATTCAAATTACATTAATAATAATATAATATTTTATGAACAGGTGCTTAGCTTAGAGTTACAGTGTATCTTCCAGTCAGGTAATCCTCAGTCTCGAGTTTCGCAGAGTCAATTTAACAACGATGTCTTGGCAGAAGCAACTTTCCAGCGCAGGAAATTAAAATGTTACTTGAGCGACTTTGCAAATGACAACAGAAACTGTCAAGCGACTGTTGAAAATAGCAGGAATGCATTTTTAGCTTTATAATTTACGTGAAAATGCCGAAAATAAGTGGAAAATATTTGACTTGATGTTGTCTTGTTAATTGTCAGCTCAATCAACAGTGTGGAAACTTATTCGCTGTCACTGTTAACAAATTAAGAATTTAGCTTTTCAATTGGTATTTGTTTATTATGTTTGACTTAAATAAAGCACTTAATATATTTGCAAAGTTGTTTTTATATCGATTACATGCTTCGCAAGTGTAACTAATTTGCATTCAACTTAATTGAGATTACCACAAAGAACAGATTGATATTTATCGAGTTGAATATTCACTCGTCTGCCCACAATAAAAATCACTTCAGCCTCAGCTGCATAAGTCAATAAAGTCAATCAGAAGAATGGCAATTAAACACAAAATGTAAATTAAACAACCAGTGTAAACAATATCGAGAGCAAATGAAAACCGCAAATAGCCAAGATAAAAGCAAACGTTTAAAACGAATACAATGAACAAAATACAAACGTTTTTATTTCGTTTTTTTTTTTTATCGATGCTTAATTCATTAAATAAGCAAACGAGTTGTTGTAGAACGATTGAAGGATACGTCGAGAGCCTGTTCTCAAAAATGCAAAAACTAAGCAAAAGAAACCCTTGTGGGACGACCAACCAGCCAGCCACTTAACACTCTTTGTCTTGACTTTGTGCCATATTCTGCAGTGAGGACTGTTAATGATGAACCAAGACGGGGCCAAAAGCGTCCATTTTATTGACGCATGACAGTGCTGGGCTGGCTGCTGGCTGCTGTGCAGATGAATCCCTTGACGATGTTACTTTCATTGTTATGACTTTCATTGTTATGGACAAACAAACTACGTCCCCTCTTTCACTTTGTACACTCGGCCGACTGCAGTTGTCATTTCTTATCAGCAACAGTAGCTTTAATCATCCTCACTCATACCCATCCTTCTCACTTTCCCTTATCCACAGTTCACTCTCTGCTCTTTCGCAGTGATGCTTTTGTTTCGCGCCATCATTTTTCCTGGCAGGCTCTTGGCTTTGCCCAGGATAAAGCCACCAGCTTCTGCTCACTATGAAAAACTTATCGATTGGCTTTTGTGTCGTGCTGAAAGTTAAGCGAAACTTAATCAGGCGAAGCAGCAACAGCTGCACGCAGAATACAGAATACAGAATTCTGAATTCGAAAGACAAAAAGCTGACGATGCCTTGAAGCGCTTCCATTCGATTTACACTCAAGCAAATTCTTTGTTCTATCTGACTGGGCAGCTAAGAGCATCCTGATGGGAGTTGTCCAGGCTGTTAGTTAGTAGTTCCCCAGTTCCAGCTACATCTGCAAGAAAGTCCAACTATTGCTTACTATTTATATATTTATTTGATGCGTACTAAAAACGGTTCATAATTTGTTAAAAATGTAGAGTTCAAATTAAAGTTCACATTTTTTCAGATAAAATAAGCAGGATGTAATTAATTAATAAAATAAAAAAATAAATAAAGGATTTAATAAATCTGCGGGTATTAAAATATCAGATACTTAAAAATTTATTGCATGAATTAAGAAGGCAGAGAGTAAGAGCGAAAATAAAAAGCCACGAAGTCGAATCCCGAGAATCGATTGGCAAATCAGAATGAACCAGTGAAGTTGGATAAGTTTACCAGTGTTAAGCACGCTTCAAGTTGACAAGTTTCCTAAGTTCCACGGTTTGTTGACCAAATACTGAAAGTCAAATTTGTGGTTTAATGCAAAACAGTGCCAGATGTCAAGTGAATAAAAAAAATGTGTGTGTGAATATTTATTTTTTACTTTACTTTTTACTAAGAGCGTAACGAAAAAATTCAAGCGCTCCGTGACAAAGTTAACAGACTGTATTGTGCGGTAAAAAGGAAAAACGTGTCAACGGGAAAACCCTCACATAGGGTCACAACCCAGTGGGCACATTAGATGGCAAACTTTACCCACGCTGGCAATTGGCAGTTGCAGTTACGCTAACACTTTGATGTATAATTTTTCAAGCAACGATCAGCAACCTGCAACACTCACATATGCAAAATTCCAACGAATATAAAATATATATAATTCGATTAATCAGCTGTCCAACTTGGGGAGCAGAGGCCAAAATGGGAAATGGGGAATGGGAAACTGCTGGTAAATGGCGTCAAATCACAAAGCACAATAAATAATGATTGCAATGGCAACCCTTTTTTTTGTTGGATTTTTTGGCTGATAAAGTTGCCTTCTATATGGAACTGTAGCCAGTCAATTCTTTAACGACTCCTGATGGCGTATTTATGTAAATCAGCAGACGGCGCGCGCCCAGATGCCAATGTTATTGGCCCCGACAATTTAACATGACGGCAGCGCCATCTGGAGTTCATTCTTTTTGGCTGTGTCGCCCGCTGATTAATGATATGCGTTAGACCCGGGGATGGTAATTATTTTTAATATATTTCTCCCTGCCAGTCTGTGACTGGCGTTTGATTAATATTTGCAAATCAATGCGAATTGTACACAAATTTTGAATACCTGAAGGCAATAAAAAATTCAAGTGGCAGTTTGCGCAACGAGAATGCTCGACAAGAGAATACCCTTTAAAAATCGGATTAACAATCGCTTACAATTTCAAATAAAATAATTTACAATTAAATAATAATTTATGGGCTTAATAAATTCACATGTATAATTCGAAGAGTTTTTTTATTATTCAGCATACACCTCTTCAATTTGTTGTTTGACAGTTGATTTGAATGGATTCCTATTTAATTTTGTGTTCCATTGGGCGAATTTCAATGTTGGCTGATAAAATGATTTGAATGGGAGATTTTTATTTTCTTTTCAGTTTTTTACGGTTTATCATGTTAGACGTCAAAAAGTTTTGGCAATAAAGTATTGTGAGTGAGTAGGGGACAAAGTTGAGCTTTGTACAGTATTTTTTTACGAGTTCAAACTGATGAATTGACGATGAAAAAAATATAAATCAAATACACTTATACATATATATAAAACTGAGCTTTAAATATAAATAAAATTGGAGTGGAGTATTAAAGCTACGATTATATGCAATATTTAAACGTTAAGTAAGCAAGAAAAGCTGTTGAGCATTGGCTCTGAAAATGCAATTTACAATCAATTTGCTGTTGAAAGAGGTCAGAGTAAAGTGAAATGGAAAATGCAACCAATTATTGAAAATTGTCACTTACGAGACCGACCAACAGGCTGAGGACAGATTATTGTTGACGGCATGCGAATTCCTATTAATGAATATTAAATGTAATCACAAATCACTTTCTGCATTTCCTCCTCTCTCCTCTCTCTCTCTATCTATCTCGTGCACTCAATGGGATATTGAAAATGGACAAATGAAAAATCGGAACTTTGACCAGGCGCCATAATATTTGGCTCGGATCAGGAAGTGCGGCAAGTGATGCGAGCAGTGAGGCGTTCAAATGCAACAGGCGCCTTTTCCTGGATTGGCTCGGATGGATGGAGTGCACGGAATCTTGTCTCGGACGATTATGAACCGGAGGCAAGTGGCATGAACTAAATTTCCACATTTAGAACTAATCGTGTTGCGCAAATTATGAGCGCAAATGTGCGGGAAAGTGTGATTAATGAATCGTTGGGCAAAATTGCTGATGTGTCACGCCCACAGATGAGTGATGTTGGGCGTGCAGTGAAATGACACCGACAACATCCACAACTACAACTACAACTACAACTATAACATTTATAAATGAACGCAGCACAGACAACAACAGATGATGAATTATGGTTTAATTGAAATAAATTGTGTATGCCCGAAACTGGGCGAGGCTGTGGCAAATTAATTTGGCACCCTAGCAACCCCATAGCAACCCCAGCTCCCAAAAACATCAACTGACTAAACTCAAATTAATTACGCATACGCATCGTTGGCGTTCATATATCAATTTCCCTCTTTGTTTGTCTACAATGCTCTACAACGCTTTCCTCTCCCCCTTTTTTGTGTGTGGTGCAGGTTGAGGGCACATTGTCCGTGCAACCGCAGGCGAATCCAGTGCGTGGTTTCGAGGAATATTTTCTTAACCTAACCGTGGAGAATAACCAGCGCAATCCCTGGTTTGTGGGTACGTGAAGGAAATGCATTTCTGCTTTTTCTCCTTAAAGCATTTGTCTTAATTGGTAACTGGTAACTGTAATTGTAATTGTAGAATTCTGGGAGGACCATTTTCAATGTCGATATCCGGGCAGCACAAGCACACCCTACAATAACTATACTCGCATCTGCACCACCAAGGAGCGACTGTCCCGCCAGAACACTGACTTTGAGGATCAATTGCAGTTCGTTAGCGATGCAGTAATGGCATTTGCATATGCCTTAAGGTAAGCTGCTTACAACACACACAAAGAAGCACAAGAGGTAATCGACACTCCTCTTTTTGACGGCTTGCAACTTCACAGGGACATGCATCGCGACTTGTGCGGCGGTCGTCCTTCGCTCTGTGATGCAATGAAGCCCACGAAGGGAGCCGACTTACTCAAGTATTTACGTAAAGTCGAATTTAAGGGTAAGTTTTGTAATCGTCAATTTCCAACTATCAAAATTATGCCTGCTCAGAAGCTGCGCCACCAAAAGTTATTCAAAAACTATGTCATGGATGGATGGATATTGGAATCTAAGTAAATTACAATTTTAGCAGTTTATCACAATTTTCAAATGTATTATTCAAGTGGCTGCTAAAATATTCAACTAAAGTCTTATGGGATAACTCGGCAAACAGATTTTCTCGTTTTTGTTTCGGTTTTGCAAGTGTTGCGCAAAGAATTTAAGTGGTTATATCCATTGCGTATAGATGAAGGGAGAACGGGAAGGGGAAAAGCTGTGGAGCCATCTGCCCCCTGCTTTTGCTAGTCCTAGTCCCAGCCCTAGTCCTAGTCAGTGATGTACCCACAATGCGCATTGGCCATGCTTTCGAGTGGAAAATTGACTTGCTTGTCATCGTCATTGAACTCAATTTGAAATTCAATAAATTATACAAGAAGGAACAGGCCAGACCAGAACGCAATCGCCAACTGGCAACTGGCAAACTGGAAAACTGGCAAACAGGCAGACTGATGCCAAACGCGCAAATTGTCAATTTTCTGATAAGCAGCCGCTGACTGGAGTTCTTGGGCCTTGGATCCTTTTCATGGTTCTGCGCGTCAGGCCGTAAACGTATTTAACCCCGAGCATCTTTCATTGTGCAGGCCTCAGCGGCGATGATTTTCGCTTCGACGGCAACGGAGACGGACCCGCCCGCTACAACATCATCCACTTCAAGCAATCTGTGGCGGGTCAGTACCGGTGGGTCAAGGTGGGCGAGTACTACGAGGGCGAGCTGCGCCTCAACATGTCCGGTAAGTAGTTGTATATTTCACAGCCACTCAACAGTTGCAACTGCCACATAAATATAAATACATGTATGCTTTCTTGTTGGCTTCTTTGATTTGTATATGATAGAGGTAAAGTTCAAACTGTTGCATCCGAAACCACCGGAATCCGTTTGCAGTCTGGACTGTGAACGTGGTCAGGCCAAGAGATACGTTGAGGGCGAGAGCTGCTGTTGGCACTGCTTCAATTGTACAACTTATCAAGTAAGTGAAACAGCTCCCCTTATTTCCCCCCTCCTCATCCTCTCTCTATCTATCTCTCTCTGGGGGGACAACAACAATCGTGGATGCATTGTAGTGTGCATTCAGCTGGTCGACTGACTTCAGCATAAGTGGAACCGAGACTTGCCGCAGGAAGTGGCGCAACTTTCGTAATTTATTTGCAGGGCTTTTGTCCTGATTGAAATGTTCTATAGTGATGAATAGAAAAGTGAATGAAAAGTTGCCATTTTCAATGTCCAGCTGGACAGCAGAAAAAATAAAACATTAAAAAGAAAAAGCAGAAGAAGAAGAAGCAAGCGCATAAAATGAAATTGAAAATCGAGTTGCTGAAAAGCAGTTTCGCGAAACAACTTGAATATTGATGTACTTTTTTTTTTCTCAAATGTGTTGTAAGTCTTCTATTAAATTCAGTGTATATTATTTATTTTTTTTAGTTTACAAATTAAGTTGAAAAAAAGAAGAAAAGTTGGGCCAATAAGAAATTATATAATTCATATCAGCAATTTTTCTACGCCATAAATGAGAAACTTTTGCAAATCAATTGTTTTGATTTTTTCACATTAAGCGCTTTAAATTCAAAACAAAATCTATTTCAAGCTTCTAATGATTATTTCATTTCTGGAAATAGTAGGAGCAAGTTGAGAAAGAGATTTATATCTGAAGTAATCTGCTGAACACGCGATTCGTGTGCACTTTAGAAATATGCTCATTACTATTTCAATTCAACAATAATTTGTTTCCCTGAATTACAATTCTCGTTGCGTGTTTGCCGAGATTCGCTCAATTTTACCTCCAATTAAGCACTTTTTTTTATATTTTTTGTGATGGTTGCCTTTGCAGATTCGCCACCCGGACGATGAGACGCATTGTCTGGTGTGCCAGCTGGGCACACTGCCGGACGCCCACAAGCAGTACTGTGTGCCCATACCGGAGGTGTATCTGAGACCCGAGTCCGCTTGGGCCATCGGTGCCATGGCGTTCAGTGCAACAGGCATATTGATAACCCTCTTTGTCGTTGGGGTGTTCGTCAGGTGAGTCTAGCTATGCATCTGGTCCTTGTTGTGGTTTCTTTGAACTGCAAATGCAAAGTTTTCACGTTGTGCGTGTGGCAATTAAAAAGTTCCATATTGGTTGTTGGCTGCTGGATGCCGTTGCATACGGTGCAGTTTCATTTAAATGGCATATGGCAAGCACTGATAGCTGTCTTTCTCTTTCTCTCTCTCTCTTTCTCTCTCTCTCTCTCTCTCTCTCTCTCTCTCTCTCTGTCTATCAGACACAACGAGACGCCCATTGTGCGAGCTTCTGGGCGGGAGCTGAGCTATATATTATTGGCTGGCATTTTTATGTGCTACGGGGTGACCTTTGCCCTCGTGCTGAAGCCAACGAATATTGTCTGCGCAATTCAGCGGTAAGTGTTTTGTTGCACGTTTGTCAGCCAGAACTATATTTTATGCACTTGCAGCTTTGGAGTCGGTTTCTGTTTTACCGTTGTTTATGCCGCACTGCTGACCAAAACGAATCGCATTTCCCGCATCTTTAAAGCTGGCAAACAATCCGCAAAGCGGCCCTCATTTATCAGCCCCAAATCACAATTGGTGATTTGTACGTGTTTGGTTAGCGTCCAGGTAAGCGAGATGATGAGAAATGATGAGCAAAAACGGATCTCTCCTTTTTTGGATTCTAATTAACAATTCGATTTGGATTTATATTTTTGGGTGATGCGCTCTCGTTGCAGATACTCATTAATGGTGTTTGGATGGTAATTGCCCCATCACATGCCATGCATCATTATCCGACACGCGAGGATAATATGCTGGTGTGCGACTCATATATAGACGCCTCATACATGATTGCGTTCTCATATCCCATTGTCATGATTGTGGTATGCACCGTTTATGCGGTGCTCACCCGCAAGATACCGGAGGCATTTAATGAATCAAAGCATATCGGTGAGTTCAGCCCATAATTATAGTACTCATTTTTAATGTACTTGCTAATGTTGCCTATTAATACTATAAGGCGTGCATGGATCTAATAATACTTAATCTTTATGCCACGTTGAAACTCGAGCTTTAAAACGCACACAGATTCTGATTCTTTCTTAAGAAAATTGAATCGAGGAAAAAATGTTGAAGGTCGAGTTTCAATCAATTTAAATAAAAGCATGAATTGTGACTGAGACATGATTAAAGTGTAATCAGTTTTGGATTTATGGGTGTCCCATTTAATTGGATTTCGTTGCAGGCTTCACCATGTACACCACTTGCGTCATTTGGCTGGCCTTTGTGCCCCTATATTTCGGGACTGCCAATCACGTGCCCCTGCGCATAACGAGCATGTCCGTGACCATAAGCCTCTCCGCCAGCGTAACGATTGCCTGCCTCTTCTCCCCCAAGGTAAGCGAACCGGTGATTAACAATTTATGCCGTGTCTGGTGAGTTCGCGAATTGATTGCCACTCTGTCTCCACTTAATTGCCATTACTTCCAAATTAATAATTGAGTCAGTCTCCGATTACAATTACTTTGCGATATGATCTATAATGTTTAATGTTTTGTTAACTCATCTTAGTGCTTTAGTAGTGCAATGTGTATCACTCCTGCCCCTCTTTCCCATAACCACCACCCCCCTCAGCAATGGCTTGTGGCCAGAGCATTTTTAATAATGCTTCATTATTAGCCATTAAGTTGCGGCAAACTGCAAGTCAAGCTTAATTTCAGCAGCAATTTATGGTCATGCCACTGGTCTCTAATGGGGCCAAGTGTAGGGGTGTGCCTGGATTGGGGTTGGTGGTGTTTGTGATGTTGCTTGTGCATTGGCTTGTTGTCTGCAAACACAGGGAGCTTGAAAGTTCAACGACAATCTACTTGGACAGTTTTGAGATTTACAACTTGTTTGGCCCGCAGGCGGAGCTGGTTTAAACTGTAGCATTTAGTTGACAACTTAAAGTTTGCCAAAAAGTACAGAAATGTTTTAAGGATGTCAGCAAGCTTGGATACTTGTGCAACGAACACAAGACAATAAATAAAGGTACAAGAAGCAGGGATGCAAGTTTTAGCTGCAAGTCCCCAGATGCCAGAATTATAAATGAGTTAAGTTGATAACTTTTTAGAAGACAGCGTTTCGACATGAATTTCGGACCCATAATCAGCTTACGAAATTTAAATGTTATATTTTTTTAGGGTCATTTGAAAATCGGTTCAGCTCTGACGAAGTTTTGGTGGTGGAAAATTGTTAACAGTCCACAAGTAACTTTTAATGTGAACTCAAAAAAAAGTTGTCTCCAAATTTATCAAAGCCAAACGCTTTAAAAATCCAATTCAGTGTTGTGGCTGTAAAATAAGAGTTCCCAACTGACTTTCGGAATAGCTGAAAAGCTGATTCTGAACTTTAGTGCAGCCTCATTCATGATGCCAAAACCTGACACTGAACTGTGGACTTACTTTTCAGTATTAAATTCTTACATGAATTTTTAACAAAACCCTCTTGTTAAAAGCGATCAAAATGAAGGTGGAGGATACACTTAAAGCAGTTCACAATTTTCCCCCAGCACCTAGGTAAATTCGATAACCTTTTTGGTATTCAGTGTGAAAAGTAAGTTGCTGCATTGTTTATCATAATTTATTATCAACACGTATGTGCGTAGTGCATACAAGAACTTACGACGGAAACATTCTCTCAACAATGCCTTTGGTGTGTGTGCAACAACTTCCAACTAGTTATTATAAATTGTTTCTGGCTTACAGCAACAACGGTAAATACTAAGCGAAGTTGCTATTACTAAACCACACAATAAGCGCTATTTCGCTGCTGGGAAACCTGACAGGGAAACCTGACAGGGAGAGGACCGCACACCCATCCGATGTCACATAATGCACACTTTGCAAGCACACACACACACGGACACACACACACACACAGGCAGGCAAATAATATAAAAAAAATACACATACACGCACCTGAAGGCCATAAACACCTCAGGCCATAAAAATGGAATTTAGTATTTGCTGTTTTGCCAACTACAAAAGGAGCGACAAACAAATAGCCAGATACAAAGCAACTGGGATCACTGAACTAAGGCAACAACTAGTGGATCCCACCTTAAGTCTTCCCTAGGTATGGGGGTTGGGATGAGCCCTGGCAACAAACACACTCACACACACAAACAAATACACACCTACACACAACAGTCTCAACCTTGCCTCGAATATTTTTCTTTGGCTGGTCCCCTTCCTGTGTGTGTCGAGTTGCCGTGTTTGTTTGTGTTGAAGGGAAAACAATAATAAACGGTGGCAAATGGTGGCCAGAGAACGTCATGCCAGTGGCAGGAAATGGTAGCGCATTACGTAGTGCGACGCAAGAGCCTAACGTAACGTATAATCGTGGCCAACACGCCGCACAACGCTTTGACATTTTAATGGCCAGGAATTGCTGGCCTCAGTCGCCACAGTGTCAGTGGCCTTTGATAATAATTACCGTACAGCGGCAAAATACAAGAAATTTACTAATGGCAACCAGCACTTTGTGGGCGTGTCGCCAGCGTGGAAAGCCATAAATACCTACCGTACACTGGGGCGTATGATTAATGAATGAACCAAGCAATATGTTGGCTTGAACGTCTGTCTGGGTCTAACTTAAGATGTCACTATTACAAGCTCTTTCCCACTCTCTATCTCTATTTGTATCTTTTTTGTTTTTTAGCTGTATATAATACTTGTGCGTCCTGAGCGTAATGTGCGGCAAAGCATGATGCCGCCACGTTATGGCAACATGCATCGCACTGCGGGCACTGGGCCCTCTTCAATGATGGCAGCAGCAGTTGTTACCGCCGCCACCTGTGCCCAGGAGGAGAAATTACAGAAACATATTACACCCACGGAAACAGGTTGGTGGTCAAAAATAAAAAGCACATTTCTTTACCATTTTTCCAGTAGTATTTTTAATGAAAAGCTATGCAAATTAGCTAGCAAATTGAAATAGGTTTTCTGACCAGCCAAAAATATGCATGGAATTCTTATTGCAGAGCACTCGGTAAAAACGAAAAAACTGTGCGAAATGGCCACACAGACAATTGCATTATCCAGCATATTTGCGTCCTTGGACTGCAATGCGTACAACCAAATACCCTATGCAGATCAGTATGTGCCAAATAACACAACAGGAGCAACAGCGACCACTGCAGCCACAGAGCCAAGCGATGAGCAGGTGGTGGCCAATAATAATAAAATCAATCAGCAGCATCATTGCCAAGCGAGTGTGGTTGCTGTTGCTGCCACCCCGACCAGTAAGCACAACGCCAGCAGTCCAGTTGCTGCAATCACAACAACAGCAACAGCAACAACAGCAGCAACTGTAACAACAGCAACCACAACAGGGACAGTGGCAGCAGTAACAGTTAGCGTAACGGATGCTGCTGCCTGCCCGGCGGAAGTTGTTGCTACGGCGACATCAAACGGCAGCAGCAGACGAGCGCCAGTGTTGCAAACAAATTTATAGCTAAACGCGCAGCAACTGCAACAGCAACTGCTGAAGGAGCAGCACCGGCAGCAACAACAGCAACCTGACTTGACCAATCCGTTGGAGGCAGACCAGCTACAACCGGCTGCCGGTGAGGATAACGCAAGCAACAACAATGGCAGCGATGTTGCAAGTGTTGGCAGCAACAGCGGCAGCACCGCAACCATCGGCAACGGAAGCAACAAGAAACGCGCTGCGATCCCAGTTTAAGCTGAAGTAAGCAAAATGTATCTTTAGATAGAAATGTTGAAATACATATTTATGTGTGAAATGTTGTTGGTAGATTGCCAACTCTTCAATTGTCGCTTGTATATTTTAAATTGGTTATTAAAAAGTTATCTGTGTAATTTGTAAGTAGAATTTTTAAAGAAACTTAATTCTATTGCGCGATCAAAAAATAATCAAATACAGGTGACCAGTTTTAGGTTAATTAATTGTTGTTGAAATTGTTAATAAAAAAAAAAATACTCTTAGTTTTGTCAGAGACACAATATTAATTTATATTAATTGATTCCATTTATTTTTAATCAGTACTGATTAGCTAAACCTTTTTGCGACATCTAAAAAATTATATATATATACAGTTATATTGTGAAATTTGGCGTCACAAAAACACAGTGTTGCAAATAATTTTTGCTATAAACCCCAACGAAATGTCAAAAATAATTGTCAGCCATATTTAATAGAATTAAATTGCGAAATGTTTTTAATGTTTTATCCTTAAGCTTAACTAGTTTTAGTGCAATTGGTTTGGTTGCAGTCGCAGCAATGTTTACCAAAAAGAAAAAAATGTGATATAATTTCAAAAATGTGTGTTTTCTAAAACCGAAACCAAAGAAAAACTAATCTCGTACTTGCTAACTGTTAGGATAAGTTGTAAACTTCTAGTTGATAAATGACATCAGCGCACTCGAGTCTATTTTTGGTGTGATTAAGTATGTTATAAAGGGGTTGCAAGCAGCACGTTGCATAGTGCTACATGCTACCGCAGCCCCCTTGCAACGGCGTCTTAACAATTGCATTTATTGTGTTGTTTGAGCCCAGCAACATGGTAGATTTAATTGTTACGTCTTCATAACACAAAGGCGTCAAAGGCCAGCATTTTAATTGTAAGCGAGTTGTATATATACACTTAAAAAAATCTAGCTGTACGTTCTTTTCCGTATTCATTATTATTAATACTAAATGTGCTGCAGTTTAGCATTTCTACCAAGAGTTACAAACACTTATAACAAATTCAAATTGCTTAACTTAAGGTCAGGTGAAGAGGTGATAAAGAAGAAAAAACACGCAAATAATTTTAATTCAATGTTAAGTCAAATATTAAATATTAAATATTAAAAGTCTAGCCAAATTATAAGAGTTTAACTGTTAGCCAGATGCATGTGTATTAACTATTTGGTGTGTAATAAATGTAATTAAGTTACGAGCTAAAAACAAAACATGCATATGAAAATACAAGCCATATTTATACATATATATTTAACTAAATGTCTCGAAAAAATACTTTAAAATATATTGCGTATAATATATACATATATATAAATAAATGTACATTTAAAACAGCTAAATGTTGTTGGGTGGTATATATATTTACGAGAACTTGCAAACCATTCAACAGAAAAAAACTATCAAATAAATAATAACTGATTTCAAGAATTGTGCTTTATTCCATGCTTAAAATTAAGGCTGATAACTGATAACTGATAAAAAATAATGTCATCAGTAAGTTTCTTATATTTGGAGGCATCTTTTGGTAGAGTTTTCGAGCTGGCTTTCAGTTTTAGTATCTCGTTGGAATAGATGATCGCTATTCAGAGATTGATTATCATAGGTCGCCATGGTGAGCAGGACTGGGGAGTAGGTCTGAATGGGCTGAGAATCATCGAGCGAATCGCAACTCTGCTAAGCCATATAAATAGTCTACATCTGCCCTTCAAGATGAAGCACTTCATCAGGGTCGAAGTAGTCGGAAATGCCATAAAATAAAGTCTACAATCGAGGACTTGGTAGAGAGCTAAGGCATGAGATACTGCAGCTTTGCTGGATTGCCAATATTATCGCCATCAGAGTCTAAGCAGGAACTTGGATATATTTGATGGAAATGCGCAACATTGTTTAATCAGTAATTCGACCTTTTATACAATTACGAAATTATATAGTTTTTGATAAGGTTTCAATTGTCGAGGCTAACAGTACATTGCTGTTGCTGTTATGCACTATCATCGCTACTTGGACGATGAGTATATTTAATTAGTCATAGAGTTGATAAGAAGATAGATCACTTGAGCGATAAAACATTTGTAGAAGAATTCAAAATACTGTTGTAAATGATTTGAAGTAAAGTAGGTCATTAAACTAAATTAAAGATTAAAATCTTAAAATAATTTAGATAATCTTCTAGGAACAACGCAAGGCTATTTGAGAGTATTTTACATTCGGTTTTCTTGCTGAATTACTTGTCGCACCCATCTTCAAAATGCACTTGACGCTCTGAATGTGAATTGGTGGAGTGCATGACAAATTCCTTCCCCACTTGAGGGACGCTTATCATTTAATTCCCGTTAAGCTGGCCAGCTTTCAACTCGTAGCTGGCTGGATAGCTGGCTAGCTGGCTGGCTGGCTGTATAAAAGTCGAAATGCTGACCGACCACAAGCCATTAATTAAAATGCAATCCCTGCAACTGCTGATTCCAGTGTTCTGCCTGGCACTCCTTGGCCAGGCATGTGAGGACACAACAACAACAACAACAACGGGCACCAAGGATTGGTGGCAGACTGCGCAGTTCTATCAAATATATCCACGTTCCTTCATGGACTCTGATGGCGATGGTATTGGCGATCTGAATGGCATCACCAGCAAGCTGGAGTATCTCAAGGATTTGGGCGTAACAGCTGCTTGGCTCTCGCCCATTTTCAAGTCTCCGATGGTGGACTTTGGCTACGACATCTCCGACTTCTTCGATATACAGCCAGAGTATGGCACAATTGATGATTTTCGTGCGCTCATCAAGAAGGCCAACGAACTGGGTCTTAAAATTATCCTGGACTTTGTGCCCAATCATTCAAGTGATGAGAACGAATGGTTCAAGAAGTCCGTGAGGCGGGAAAAGGGCTACGAGGACTTTTATATGTGGCACGATGGTAAATTGAATGCGGAGACTGGCAAACGGGAGCCGCCATCCAATTGGCTCCAGGGGTTCAGGGGTAGCGCCTGGCAATGGAATGAGCAACGTCAGCAGTACTATCTGCATCAGTTTGCCGTGCAGCAGCCGGATCTGAATTATCGCAATCCGGATGTTGTGGCTCAGATGAAGCGTGTGCTGCGCTACTGGCTGAATGAGGGAGTCGCTGGATTTAGATGCGATGCGGTTCCGGTGCTGTTCGAGGTGGAGATGGATGCGAACGGACAGTATCCGGATGAGGAGGTGAGCGGACTGACTGATGACGTGGATGACCGTAACTATTTGAAGATGGACCTCATTGAGAACCAGCCCGAAACCATCGATATGGCATATCAGTGGCGCACTGTGATGGACGATCATCAGCGCATTTACGGCGGGGATGCGAGGGTGCTGCTGATTGAAACCTATGCTCCGCCAGCGTATACAATGAAGTTCTATGGCAATCGCTCCGTGGAGGGAGCTCATCTGCCTTTCAATTTCAATCTGATCACGGAGCCGGAGAAGGCGGGTGTCTCGGCCAATTCTATTAAGTCAGGGGTGGACAACTGGTTGCTGAAGATGCCCGCGGGACGCACGGCCAACTGGGTAATTGGCAATCATGACAAGCGAAGAGCGGCCAGTCGCTATGGCGTGTCCAATCTGGATGCCATGAATATGATAGTCATGATTCTGCCCGGTGTCAGTGTTACCTATCAGGGCGAGGAACTGGGTATGACTGATGGATGGATTAGCTGGGCAGATACTCAGGATCCCGCCGCTTGTAACTCAAATCAGGAGATCTATGAGAAGTTTTCCCGTGACCCCTCTCGCACACCCTTCCAGTGGACAAGTGGCACAAATGCGGGCTTCTCCACAGCACCCAAGACATGGCTGCCTCTCGCCGAAGACTATAAAACGGTTAATGTGGAAACGGAATCAGCAGCAACTCGCTCTCATCTCAAAATCTACAAATCGCTGATTGAACTGCGCAAGAGCTCGAAAACTCTACAAAACGGTGCCACCAAATACGGTGTGGTCAAAGAGAACGTGTTTGTGGTCAAGCGGTAAGTTGAGAATAATGAGGAACACAAGACTCAAGTTTCCCAGTCGACGAAAGCTAACTATAACTCTTTCAGTAATCTGATAAATAAATATATTCGCTTTGCTTCGTAACAGCTCACTGTCTGGCTTGCCCAGGATTTTGCTTGTGGCTAATTTGGGCATCAAGGGCATCACCATTAATCTGGACGAGTTTGACACGACTTTGCCAACACATTTGACCCTGAAAATACGCAGTCTGAACTCCAGCAAAGCAGAAGGGTAAGTTTTATTTTGGCTCTGCTCAACATTCGGTAATCTTAACTTATCTGCGTATATATTCCAGGGCTCTGTTTGAAACGAACGGTCTTAGCTTGGCTGCTGGGGAGGCTCTGGTCTTAAGCGACAGTTAAATGCAGTAAACTTTCGTCACTTGGACTTATTTTTAAGACTAACCAATTAAATTTGCTAACGCACTTTCAAAAACTTTCGACAGCTCTGGCAGTTTAGGGGTGTTCCTATGTTTTAAAGCAAATATGTCGACTCTTGTATAAATAAATAAACAAACAAACAAATCGACAAACAAACCACTCAGTCCACCGCACATACACAAACACTCACACACACAAGCACACACACTCACACACACTCACATGCTCTCAGATAGGCTGAAGTGCCCGGCCACCTCTTGTAATTTCCGGCAAGATGCGGGGGTTGCAACGGGTCTCGCCACTTAAAGTGTTTACACACAAATTAAAGTCAAGCTGCAAACCGTCTCGTATTTTTGAAATTTGTTTTTTATTTCTTTCTTTTTTGTATTTTACATATTGCTTGCTCAAAGAGAAACAGCAACCGAAAAGCAAAGTATGCGTAACGCAAAGTAAATACAGATACAAGTGGGGGACTAAAGGCTCCAACAGAAGTCGACCCTACCCGTATTCCTGGTCGCCTTTGAAGTTGCAGAGCTAGAAGCGAGGGTAGCTTGAAAGCGTTGTCAAGAATTATCAAAGACAAGTAGCTAAATTATACCAATCCCGCATTTTTCTACAAATTCCATTATCGTAGTCTTATATGTCTACCAGTATAGATATAAATGAAGAATTGTGTATGATTTTGTAGACATCTATAAATGGAGAACCTTCTCCAAACTCTAAGAATAATCCAATTAACCCTCCCTGTCAATCTCTCGTATTGTTTAGGCGTCTGAAAGTGAAATTTCAATTACGCTATATATAATTAAATTGAGTTTGCACGTGTTAATTTGTAGTTGCCAGCCATGCAAGGGGAATGACGCATACCACAAACATAAATCCTGCTGCCATAGAACATACATATGTTGCTAAGAGATCCCAAAGAGATAAGGGCTAGAACACTGTTTGGGTAAACAACAATCGAGTCATTAACACGCATCTGGGCGAGGGCCCTTTAAGCACCTTTCTGGATTTTATCTGCACGTTCAAGTGGCGTTATGACTTGATTAAAACAGAGTCAACTACTAAGACAAAAATAAATACCCTTTGAATTTAATGAAAGCGTGCAACCAAAGAGCCTTTAGCGTTGTCGAGACATTATTAACAACGATACAAAAATAGCATAAGCCCTTGGTTAATGTGCAGCGCATAAGCAATTATAAAAGTTGCAAAAGAACACACAAACCAAGTTAACAATAAACAAACAATCAGCGTAAAGCGGTTTTGTTTGTCGGGCGGGAAATGTGGCAATTCTAAATCGTGTTTATTGCAGACTTGCAGCTGTTCAAATTAGAGAGTTCACCCACCCGTGACGCAGATTGGGTTGCTGTATTGGCTAATAAAAGGGAAAGTACTGCATACTTGCAGGGGCCAACAGGTGATTGAACTATGTTAAATGTTTAAGGGGTCATCTAAGAACACAAACACGTTGCAAAAATTTCACTCTTAGTAAGGGCAAAATTATGAGGGGTTGATGTGTAGATATTCAACAGATTTAAGTAATAATATCGTAATTATCAGCTTAATCGTTCAATCTAAAACTCATTCATTCGGCTCATATCTCCCACAATTTTCCTACTTGAAAGGCAACATGCTGGTGACCTCCTCTCGGATCGGCATATAATTTCTTGGACCACGCACACAACCGCCGTACCCAGAAACCCGAAATGTGCATATCTTCCATATACCGATTTCCGGACTATAATTTTGAACTGCGTTCTGACCCAAAATCACGTTTTCAACTTTAAATGTACGATTAATCTAGAGGTCAAACTATGATTAAAACGCCCTTCCTTTTGAAAATGCGTTGAGTTTTGACGAAGTTATGGCATTTTGAATGTTCGACCTATGCCGATTTTCTACCATATGCAGATTTTCGGACTATAATTTTGACTTGCGTTCCGACCCAAAATCACGTTTTCAACTTTAAATGCACGATTAGTCTAGAGTTCCCACTATGATTAAAACCACTTCCTTTTGAAAATGCGTTGAGTTTTGACGAAGTTATGGCATTTTGAATGTTCGACCTATGCCGATTTCTCCCATGTGCCGATTTTCGGACTATAATTTTGACTTGCGTTCCGACCCAAAATCAGGTTTTCAACTTTAAGTGTACGATTGATCTAGAGGTCAAACTATGATTAAGACGCCCTTCCTTTTGAAAATACGTTGAGTTTTGACGAAGTTATGGCATTTTGAATGTTCGACCTATGCCGATTTTCTCTCATATGCCGATTTTCGGACTATAATTTTGACTTGCGTTCCGACCCAAAATCACGTTTTCAACTTTAAATGTACGATTGATCTAGATGTCAAACTATGATTAAAACGCCCTTCCTTTTGAAAATGCGTTGAGTTTTGACGAAGTTATGACATTTTGAAGGTTCGACCTATGCCGATTTTCTACCATATGCAGATTTTCGGACTATAATTTCGACTTATGTTCCGACCCAAAATCACTTTTTCAACTTTAAATGTACGATTGATCTAGATGTCAAACTATGATTAAAACGCCCTTCCTTTTGAAAATGCGTTGAGTTTTGACGCAGTTATGGAATTTTGAATGTTCGACCTATGCCGATTTTCTCTATGCCGATTTTCGGACTATAATTTTGACTTGCGTTCCGACCCAAAATCACGTTTTCAACTTTAAATGTACGATTGATCTAGAGGTCAAACTATGATTAAAACGCCCTTCCTTTTGAAAATGCGTTGAGTTTTGACGAAGTTATGACATTTTGAAGGTTCGACCTATGCCGATTTTCTACCATATGAAGATTTTCGGACTATAATTTCGACTTATGTTCCGACCCAAAATCACTTTTTCAACTTTAAATGTACGATTGATCTAGATGTCAAACTATGATTAAAACGCCCTTCCTTTTGAAAATGCGTTGAGTTTTGACGAAGTTATGGCATTTTGAAGGTTCCGCCTATGCCGATTTCTCCCATGTGCCGATTTTCGGACTATAATTTTGACTTGCGTTCCGACCCAAAATCACGTTTTCAACTTTAAATGTACGATTGATTTAGAGGTCAAACTATGATTAAAACGCCATTCCTTATGAAAATGCGTTGAGTTTTGACGAAGTTATGGCATTTTGAAGGTTCGACCTATGCCGATTTTCTACCATATGCAGATTTTCGGACTATAATTTTGACTTGCGTTCCGACCCAAAATCTGGTTTTCAACTTTAAGTGTTCGATTAATCTAGAGGTCAAACTATGATTAAAACGCCCTTCCTTTTGAAAATACGTTGAGTTTTGACGAAGTTATGGCATTTTGAAGGTTCGACCTATGCCGATTTTCTCTCATATGCCGATTTTCGGACTATAATTTTGACTTGCGTTCCGACCCAAAATCAGGTTTTCAACTTTAAGTGTACGATTGATCTAGAGGTCAAACTATGATTAAGACGCCCTTCCTTTTGAAAATACGTTGAGTTTTGACGAAGTTATGGCATTTTGAATGTTCGACCTATGCCGATTTTCTCTCATATGCCGATTTTCGGACTATAATTTTGACTTGCGTTCCGACCCAAAATCACGTTTTCAACTTTAAATGTACGATTGATCTAGATGTCAAACTATGATTAAAACGCCCTTCCTTTTGAAAATGCGTTGAGTTTTGACGAAGTTATGACATTTTGAAGGTTCGACCTATGCCGATTTTCTACCATATGCAGATTTTCGGACTATAATTTCGACTTATGTTCCGACCCAAAATCACTTTTTCAACTTTAAATGTACGATTGATCTAGATGTCAAACTATGATTAAAACGCCCTTCCTTTTGAAAATGCGTTGAGTTTTGACGCAGTTATGGCATTTTGAATGTTCGACCTATGCCGATTTTCTCTATGCCGATTTTCGGACTATAATTTTGACTTGCGTTCCGACCCAAAATCACGTTTTCAACTTTAAATGTACGATTGATCTAGAGGTCAAACTATGATTAAAACGCCCTTCCTTTTGAAAATGCGTTGAGTTTTGACGAAGTTATGACATTTTGAAGGTTCGACCTATGCCGATTTTCTACCATATGCAGATTTTCGGACTATAATTTCGACTTATGTTCCGACCCAAAATCACTTTTTCAACTTTAAATGTACGATTGATCTAGATGTCAAACTATGATTAAAACGCCCTTCCTTTTGAAAATGCGTTGAGTTTTGACGCAGTTATGGCATTTTGAATGTTCGACCTATGCCGATTTTCTCTATGCCGATTTTCGGACTATAATTTTGACTTGCGTTCCGACCCAAAATCACGTTTTCAACTTTAAATGTACGATTGATCTAGAGGTCAAACTATGATTAAAACGCCCTTCCTTTTGAAAATGCGTTGAGTTTTGACGAAGTTATGGCATTTTGAAGGTTCCGCCTATGCCGATTTCTCCCATGTGCCGATTTTCGGACTATAATTTTGACTTGCGTTCCGACCCAAAATCACGTTTTCAACTTTAAATGTACGATTGATTTAGAGGTCAAACTATGATTAAAACGCCATTCCTTTTGAAAATGCGTTGAGTTTTGACGAAGTTATGGCATTTTGAAGGTTCGACCTATGCCGATTTTCTACCATATGCAGATTTTCGGACTATAATTTTGACTTGCGTTCCGACCCAACTTTAAGTGTACGATTTATCTAGAGGTCAAACTATGATAAAAACGCCCTTCCTTTTGAAAATACGTTGAGTTTTGACGAAGTTATGGCATTTTGAATGTTCGACCTATGCCGATTTTCTCTCATATGCCGATTTTCGGACTATAATTTTGACTTGCGTTCCGACCCAAAATCACGTTTTCAACTTTAAATGTACGATTGATCTAGAGGTCAAATTATGATTAAAACGCCCTTCCTTTTGAAAATACGTTGAGTTTTGACGAAGTTATGGCATTTTGAAGGTTCGACCTATGCCGATTTTCTCTCATATGCCGATTTTCGGACTATAATTTTGACTTGCGTTCCGACCCAAAATCACGTTTTCAACGTTAAATGTACGATTGATCTAGAGGTCAAATTATGATTAAAACGCCATTCCTTTTGAAAAAGCGTTGAGTTTTGACGAAGTTATGGCATTTTGAAGGTTCGACCTATGCCGATTTTCTACCATATGCAGATTTTCGGACTATAATTTCGACTTATGTTCCGACCCAAAATCACTTTTTCAACTTTAAATGTACGATTGATCTAGATGTCAAACTATGATTAAAACGCCCTTCCTTTTGAAAATGCGTTGAGTTTTGACGAAGTTATGGCATTTTGAAGGTTCGACCTATGCCGATTTTCTACCATATGCAGATTTTCGGACTATAATTTTGACTTGCGTTCCGACCCAAAATCAGGTTTTCAACTTTAAGTGTACGATTTATCTAGAGGTCAAACTATGATAAAACGCCCTTCCTTTTGAAAATACGTTGAGTTTTGACGAAGTTATGGCATTTTGAAGGTTCGACCTATGCCGATTTTCTACCATATGCAGATTTTCGGACTATAATTTTGACTTGCGTTCCGACCCAAAATCAGGTTTTCAACTTTAAGTGTACGATTTATCTAGAGGTCAAACTATGATAAAACGCCCTTCCTTTTGAAAATACGTTGAGTTTTGACGAAGTTATGGCATTTTGAAGGTTCGACCTATGCCGATTTTCTCTCATATGCCGATTTTCGGACTATAATTTTGACTTGCGTTCCGACCCAAAATCACGATTTCAACTTTAAATGTACGATTGATCTAGAGGCGAAACTATGATTAAAACGCCTTTGCTTTTGAAAATCCGTTGAGTTTTGACGAAGTTATCGCATTTTGAAGGTTCGACCTATGCCCATATGTTGAAAATGCCCATATGCCGATTTTCGGACTATAATTTTGACTTATGTTCCGACCCAAAATTACGTTTTCAACTTTAAATGTACGATTGATCTAGAAGCCAAACTATGATTAAAACGCCCTTCCTTTTAAAAATTTGTTGAGTTTTGACGAAGTTATGGCATTTTGAAGGTTTGACCTATGCTTCGGCCTTAGAAATTTGAAATGCGCATATATTCCATAATTTGTAAGGTAGAGGCACCAAATTATGATCTGGGATCGATTACAAATTGGTTGTCCACGCCCACGCCTTCTGCCAAAACTGATACATGTGTTGGTGTAAATCGATTAGACCAAATATCTCACGCAATTTTATAGCTTAAGTCACCAAATTATAAATGTATATTGCTAGTATATATTGCTTTCCTAATTTAAGAGCTACAGTTGCAATACTTCGAAAAATGGTTACTACTTAAGTTTAAGTTAAGTCAAACCAACTAAACCAGTGATGTGTTTTAAGAGCACTCAGATCGTTTAATCATAAACTTATTTAGTATTCACAATATCTGTGAAAATACAAAAATAATTGAAAGCTTTGGCAAAGGTCATGCTTAATCTAAAATATAGAATCTAAAAATATAATCTGTAGAAATACAAATTAAATGGAATGCTTAAGCAAATTCTTGCATTAACTAAAATGTAGGTAGTATTAAGAAATGTGAAACCTGAGCTTAAATTCAACCAAGCAAAAATATGTGCTTTAAACTAAACTGACAACTGAATTCTTGTCTTTCATCCACCTGTCAGTTGACATTAAATGCATCGTTTTTGGTTACAGATAAGTGGGACGAGTATAAATTAGCCCACAAAACTACCTCTCAACCCTTTTCTAAACGATGCCCAGCGGTTATGTGCCATTTCCGTGGTGACGTTAATGTCAGAGAGTTGAGCGAATCTCCCTCTGGGCTGGACACTGATTAAGCTAAAAATATAAGCTTAAAAAATATTACGATAATTATACATCATTTATGTGCTGAGCGACGTGCCTTTTAATGCGTGATAAAATTGTTAAGTTTTCTGTTTTTAAAAGGCAGTTGAAAATTATTTGAAAATATTGCTGTGAGCCATAAAAACTTGATGTGTTTGCCATGCTTGGATTAAAGCCACATAAATTCGAATATACGAATCATCGAAAGGTTAAAGTGACCTTCAAAGCTTACCTGACCAAACCCGCACGTGATTCGCATTGAGCAGATCAAAAAGCAGACAAAACGGACGAGACTCGTTAGGAACTTAATAATAACAACAGCAACATCAACATCAACAACAAATACAACAACAGCGGACTCGAAATATCCGGAAAATTAGAAAAGGCAAATGCAGGTGAGACGAACTCAAACATTAAGCATACGATGCTCGTGAAAAACCAGAAATTAATATGCAAACGCTGTTGTGGCTGGAATATACATTTCCTAAATGTGCCCCCGCTGCCTGCCCTTCTGCCTAGAAAATTACAACAGCTTACAAAACTTAATGCATTCCCAAGTTTAGCTCGAGGACGAGGTAAAAGTTTTCGGCTTGCTTTCATCGTAAATCTTCGAAAAGCGTCTTAAACTTAATACATAATGCGTAATGCTGATTTTTTAAGCGTCCTCTCGTCTCCAAATTAACTTCATCATCCTTACACAAAATGAAATGCACAAAGACCCGCAAACGAGTCAAAATGAAGCCAACAACCTGGCATTTTTTTGCGGGTTTGGACTACATACATATGTATATACATATATGTATGTATGTATATAGGTTATTTTTTATTTATTTATTTTTATTTTTATTTATTTTTTTGTTTCTTGTTAGGTTTCAGGTCACGTTTGCGGGAGTAAAGTGACTCTGCCTCTGGTTTGGATTGTGTCTGCGACCCTTTTAATGGGTTGTCGAGTCACGCGGCCATTTACACGATTTTTATACATTTTGCAGCCCGCTTTGCCGCAGACTGCTAATTTTCCAATGTCCGCACAATACCGCAATGACAACAAAAAGATGAATGCATGAATTTATATAAGCAACACTTTCAATTTCTATATATATAACGTTGACTGTGATAAGCAACTAATGCTGAGATCTGCCCGATATTTAAAATTCCCTTTGTACTTTATGGATACTAGTTTTATTTTTCTTAATTTGTGCCACACATTTTATTCATAGACAATTAGACTATAGTTTATATATATATATAGTACATCTATATACAGATATGTGTATGTGTTCGTTATTTGTATAGACCAGCTTTTGTCTATAGCCAGCAAGTTGCCTTCACCCACCCGGCTGGGTAAATTCTCATTTCGTGCTCCGAACTGTGTGAAGTGTACTTCAGTTAAACATCCCACAATGTTTCCTTGTATTCCTTTTAAAATTAACATTTATTTTTACACAACTATTTTTAGCGTGCTGGCAGCCATTTTACGCTTACAATTTCAGTGTAAAATACGAACCCGCACTTCTCTTTTTTTTTTGCGTAATTTATAATTTGCTACTAACAGGGTGCTGTTTGCGTTACAGTTGCGGGCATGTTTTTGATGGTATCGTGGTTGGGGGAAGTGCGCAGTACATCATGAGAGTAGCCGGAGGTGAAAACTCATAATAATTTCACTTCATTTTTTATGAGTAAATTAAAAAGCTAACCCCCACTCGTTGCTGGATGTCGCTTGGCAGTCTGGTCGTGTCTTTGCCCACACCCTCGCGTCCATCCACAGCTGGCGGAGGCGACTTCAACAAGGGCAACTTTACGGAATCAGCGAGTCGAAGAAGGTGTTTCTCCTGTCTGCTGCAACACACGGCGAATGCGTGATTTGTGTGTCTTATCAATCACGTCTAATGGAATTTCTTTTCTGTGGCCACATACTTGAGGCAGACAAAGTTCCCCAATATTTCATAATAATTTCGTATTAAAATTGAAAACTTTTCCAATGTTGCTTGACAATGAATTCTATTCAGCAAACACACACACACACACTTATATACATGTATGTATATATATATATATATATATTCATATTACTTTTGCTAACTTATGACAAGGCAGATAATTTGAAGGATACCTAAACAGACTCCACAATCAAGGCCGCGTATGGCTCCAATGTTAGGTTGTTTAATGTGACGCTATCCCTGTTGGTGGACCAAACAAAAAGAAAGTCAAAAATTGAGCTATTGATTAACAAATGGGTTTATTAACTTACCCAACACTGGCCTTGGCCTGCGGATTGAGCAGCTTGATCTTATAGCTGCCCGAGGCATAAAGTGTGCTGGCCACATCAACTCCACTGACACTGGTGTCCAGCACATTGGCCACCAGCACATAGCTTGGCTGTCCACTCAGCGATCTCTTAATGGCCAAAACATTATCTTTGATGGCCGCATACCTCGTGGCCCCGTATTGCAACGTCTTCTGCTGACGCAGCTGCACCATCTGTTTGTACAGCTTGAGGTGACTCGCATCGGCGGCACTCTCTGTTGCCACATTGAGCGTCACATAGTTGGGATTGATGGGCAGCCATGTGTTGCTGCTCGTAGAGAAGCCCGCATTCGACTCGCTGTTCCAGTGGAAGGGCGTTCGCGCCGGATCTCGCGTGAACTGCTCGTAGATCTCTGGATTGGAATTGCAGGCAGCCGGATCACGTGTATCCTCCCAGCTGATATCCAAGTCAGTCATGCCCAGCTCCTCACCCTGATATGTAATACTCACGCCAGGCAGGAACATTTGCAGCATGTTCATCAAATCGATGCGCTGCTCTCCATAACGGCTGCCAACGCGACGCTGATCGTGATTGCCCATCTGCAAGGAACAGTCCAAGCATATTGATGAAATCTTTTATTTACCAGTTGATTACGCTTTTAATGCTTACCACCCAGTTGGCCGTCTGTCCGGTTGGCATCTGGCTCAGCCAGCTATTGATGATCTTCACAAAACTACCTGCATTCAGTTGAGTGTTGTTCTTGTCACCCTCGCCGCCGACAATGAACTGAAAGTTGAATGGAATCTGAGCGCCTTTCGTGGTGCGATCGCCATAGAATTGCATGACGTAGTCCAGGCCTGAATAGGTCTCCACCATGAGGACTCGAGTATCGCCGCCATGCACACGCTGGTAATCGTCGAGCAGTTGACGCCACTGATACACCATTTCCACAGTTTCGGGCTGATCCTGCGTGTAGATGTGCTTCAAGTAGGAGGAATCATCTGTATCATTTGTATAGCCACTCAGTGGTTCGTCCGGGTAACGACCTTTAGAGTCGGGCAACACCTCGAAACACCAGGGCACGGCATCGATGCGAAAGCCGGCCACGCCTCGATCCAACCAGTAGGTGAGAACACGTTTCATTTGGGCGACCACCGCTGGATTGCGATAGTTGAGATCGGGCTGCTTGACAGCAAACTGATGTAGATAATATTGTCCTCGTTGCTCATTCCATTCCCAGGCGCTGCCTCGAAAGGCCTGCAGCCAGTTGGATGGCGGCTGTCGCGTGCCAGTCGTGGCATCGAGATACCCATCGTGCCACACATAGTAGTCCTCGTAGCCCTTCTCCCGCCTAACGGACTTTTGAAACCAGACATTCTCATCACTCGAATGATTGGGCACAAAGTCCAGGATAATCTTCAGTCCGCGCTCCTTGGCTGCCGCAATCAGTTCATCAAAGTCCTGCAGTGTGCCATACTCCGCCTGAATGTCATAGAAGTCGGCAATATCGTAGCCAAAATCAGCCATCGGTGAGGTAAAAATGGGCGATAGCCAAGTGGCCGTAACGCCGAGATCCTTGAGATAATCCAGCTTGGAGATGATGCCCTGCAGATCACCAATGCCATCGCCATTGGAGTCCTTGAAAGAGCGCGGATAGATCTGATAAAACTGCGCCACCTGCCACCAATCCCGAGTGCCGCTAGCTCTCTCCAGATCCACAGTAGCTGCCTGGCTGCTCCGCCAGAGCAGACCCAACCCGAGCAGCGTCACTAGAAACATGTTTAAATATTCCATGACAGCCTAGTGAACTTGTTTGAAAGCGCCTTATATACGAAGAAGTATAGAAACGAGTAGTGTCACTAAAAACATTTATAAATATTCCATGACTGACTAGTGAACTGGTTTGAAAGCGCCTTATATACGAAGAAGTACAGAAGCATCGAGGGCATTAATTGGGTACAAGTATTTATTTGGTTAAGTGTTCTGAGAATATATATTTTAATTAAGTGAATCACATGAGTACCCGCTATCAATTGAGTATGAGGAGAGCTCAACAATAGCTCAGATAGAGCGCCACTTGAGCCAACAGTAAATAAACACCAAAAACTGGCAGCTGACGAAGTTCCCCATTGGTGTAGTAAGTGTAATAAGTACTTGTGCTTCTTACAATCAGCGACTCCTTGGGAAGCAATTGCAATGAGTTGGCTTCGATGAGATCACTAAAAATGTGAAGAGAAATGAATATCTTGTGACTCTATTTTCTAGTTGACAGTTTTCGATTACTTACCCCACTTTCAACTTGGAGTTGCCTGCCACGAGCACCACTTCCATTTTGTCTGGCAAGTCATTAAAGCTCTGCTTAAGATCGACTGTCTCGACGCCATCGAAGATATTCAGCAGTGTCAAATAGATGTGGTCATGCTGAAGATAGCTAAGTAAATAAAAGAGGAATAAGTTTAAATGGACTTGAACCACTGAAAACCACAAAGCACACACCGCTTGACGCCGAGTACAGCACCACTCAAAGCCTTCACCTCCGTTTTGCCCAGTTGCAGGGTTTTCGTCTGCTTTCTCAACTGCATCAGCTGCTTATAGATATTAAGGTGACTAAGGGGCTGTTGGCGTTCCTGGTCTACGTTGACCAACTTGTAATCTGCGGCAATGGGCAGCCAGGTTTTGGTGGCATTGCTGAAGCCTGCATCAGTGTTGGCATTCCACTGGAAGGGAGTGCGTTCGGGATCGCGTGAGAAGTGCTCATAGATGCTGGCATTGGTGTTGCAGGCCGACGGATCCTGGGTGTCCTTCCACGATATCCACACATTTGTCATGCCCAGCTCTTCGCCCTGGTAGGTCACACTGGCACCCGGCAACGTTGTTATCAGCATATTCAACATGTCCACGCGATCGGCGCCCAGACGCGATCCAACCCGCGACTGATCGTGGTTGCCCAGCTGTAAATGATCAGAGATCAGAGTGTTAACTTAAGCATTTGCATATATACCCAGGATATTTGGCATTCTTACCACCCAGTTGGCAGTGCGACCTTCCGGCATGTGCTGCAGCCATTTGTTAATGGTTCGAGCATAGTCCTCCGCATTGGAATTGTTCGAGATTTCGCTTATCAGCAGAAAGTTGAACGGCAGCTGAGCACCATCCACGGTTGCATTGCCGTAATACTGCATCACAATATCAATGGGTGAATAGGTCTCGGCGAGCAAAATGCGCTCGTCGCCATCGCGGAACTCATCGAGTACGGCACGCCACTCGTACACCATCGCTATTGTCTCCGGCTGATCGACAGTGTAAATGTGCTGCAGATAGCCGTAATCATCGGGATCGTTGACCCAATCGTTGCGCGGTTCATCACGATACTGACCCTCAGCATCGGGCGCTATCTCGAACAGACTCGGCACAGCATCGATGCGAAAACCGGCCACCCCCTTGGACAACCAGAAGCGCAAAACATTCTTTCGGGCAAGATGTCAAATATGATTAATGTCAAGATCTGCGGGGGATCAGTCAGATTACTGAAGCTCACCTTCATTGCCTCTCGCACTTTGGGATTGCGATAGTTGAGATCCGGTTGCTTCTTGAGAAACTGATGCAGATAATACTCTTTGCGAGTCTCGTGCCATTGCCATGCGGCACCGCGAAAGACGCTCACCCAATTGCTGGGCGGGTGGCGAGTACCGTTCACCACTCGCCCGGGGTGCCACACATAGAAGTCCTTGTAGTCATCCTCACCAGCCGCCGATCTCTTAAACCAGTCGCACTCATCGCTCGAGTGATTGGGCACAAAATCCAATATGATCTTCATGTCCAGTTGCTTGGCGACCTTCATCAGTCGCTCAAAATCGGACATGGTGCCAAAGATTGGCGCTATCTCCGTAAAGTTGGCAATATCGTAGCCAAAGTCCGCCATCGGTGATGTGAAAATGGGCGAGAGCCAAGTGGCGGCAATGCCCAATTCCTTCAGATAAGGCAGGCTGTCCGCAATGCCTGAAATCGTCAATAGTTTATTCTACGCTGCTGGTTTGCTCTAATTTTGTATTTTGATTTTGGCTCACCATTCAGATCGCCGACGCCATCGCCATTGCTGTCTTTAAATGACCTTGGATAGATTTGATAGAAGGCACCGTCTTGCCACCACTTGGGCTCATAACTATGCTGATCGATGTCCACAACGTCAGCATGATACATGGGAAATGGCTGACTGAACGTCGGACCAATGCACCGCAGCATTAGCCACACGAGGAACGCCCTCATGCGGTTTACCATTTTCTCCCCGTTCCCCTAAGTTGCTCGCCTTTAATATTTGATAATCCGCCGCTGCTGGATCTGAACGTGAGAAACAAACAGAGACGACTGACGATAAAATGCGAATCACTTGCGGATCATGCAAATTTATCAAGTGTTTTCCTCTCTACTCTCTTCTCGTGCAGCTCTCTGGCAACGCTGAGCATTTATTTTTAGTGTTCATGTGATCTCCCAAGAGGAAAGAAATACATAGATAGAGAGAGAGAGAGAGAGAGAGAGAGCTGAGGCAGAAGCAGATAAAAGCGAAAATGTAAACAGTGCTTAAAAATAGTTGACACTCGCAAAATAATTTAATATTTGCACTTGTCACCTAAAATGAATCAATTATTGTGTTTGCACCGCTTAACAAATTTCTGTGTTGCTTTTATTTATTTACTGTAAAGAGTATATTTACAGTTGTCACCCACTGTACGTACATATATGAAATATTTACACTAATATTTTGGCATGTTTTTGTTTATCGGATTTGCTTTCGCTCCCAACAGCTGCGGGTTAAAATCAACAGTCATTTTTGATTTACTGCCGGTATTTGCATACATACATATATAATCACATAAATGTATATACATACATGTATTGTATGTTTGTGAGTAAAATTTACGAGGCGATATACAGATTAGATGATTAAATTAACACTATCGATTTATTGTTTATTATTATAGATAACACTAATAAATTAGGCTTGCTTAAATTGTATATTAATTTTAATTGATTATACACATACATATGTATGTATGTATGTATGTACGTATTTCAAGTGAATTAAATGCTTTTAAATCAAATTCAATACATATCACTCTCAAAGTGAGTAGACATACATACTTACATACATATGTACATCAAAATTAAACGTTTTGTTGGTATTTTAAGTAAAAACTGTTTGCTTTCAGTGCTTTATCAGGACTTATTTTATAAAAAAATTCTTAACATAATTATTCATCGGCCTTCTATATCTTACATACATGTGTATATGTAAGTATGTATCTGTCTGGTTCTGCGCGTGTAGCAGAATCACTGATTTATTGATACCGTTATGTTCCTTAAGCTATTCTTTAATGGATCTGACCAACATTTTTTAGATTTCTTTTCACTAATAATAAAATATTTTCCCCATATTTTGCAATACGAAAAGACTTTCTGGACTAACTGTATGTATGTAAATACGCACACACTTTTTGGCTACAGAGACGCATGCCTCGAGTCCCCATTAAATCAGTCCACACAAAATCGCATCAAGTTAAAAGCATTTTTATTATAATACAGAATTCTATGTTTCTGCTTACAGAGTCGTTGTGGAGCGCAGGACAATGGACTCGTAGGGCATTAGGGTGACACTGCTAGCGGAGACCTTGTCGCCAAGCTGCTTGATGGACTTGCCGGTGACCAGGGCGTACTGGAAATTGTCGGGCAATCCGCCGAAGATATCGTGCAAGTTGACATTCTCAATATTGTCGAAAATATTGAACAGTGAGATGTAAACGTAATCGCCACTCAGATAGCTGTCAAGTGATTAATATAGGTATAGATAGATTAATATAGATATTCATTAGGGGGGAAGATTGGGATATTTATCTGGGGGGTCTTTACTTACCGCTTGTTGGCCAAGACATATTTGCTGGCCGCCTTGATTTCAGCGTCACCTTCCTGGATGGTTGGCTCCTTGCGCAGCTGCTGCAGCTTCTTGAAGATATTCAGATGGCTGAGTGCAGCACCGCGCTCCGTCTGCACATTGCGTTCGGCATAGTCCAGGCCAACTGGCAGCCATGTCGTGCTGCCGCTGGTGAAGCCAGCCAGTTTGCCATCGGTCCACTGCATGGGTGTCCTGGCCGGATCGCGTGACATGGCCATATAGTTCTCCTCATAGCCATTGCATGCCTGTGGATCTACCGTATCCTCCCACGAGACATAGCCATCCAGCATGCCGATCTCCTCGCCCTGATAGGTGATACTGCATCCGGGCAGTGTCAACAGCAGAACATTGAACAGATCAACACGATCGGCACCGAAACGGGAGCCCACGCGGTTCTTATCGTGATTACCAATCTGTGCGCCGTATCGACGGCAATTGATTACCATTAGCAATTAGTCACATGGTCTATTACGTGATCTCGAGGGTCTCAACTTACCACCCAGTTGGCGCTCTTGCCGGTCGGCATTAGCGATAGCCAGTTGTTAATCAAGTACTCGTAGTGATAGGCATCGGAGTCACTGTGCAGATTGGTTATCAGCTGGAAATTGAAGGGTATCTGTGCGCCCTCCGCCGTCGAGTTGCCATAATAGTCCATCACAACCTCAATTGGAGACCAGGTCTCCACCATGAGTATGCTACAAATGTCATTTCGTATTATTTTCATATTTTTCAATTACCCCGGAAAAGAGTAAATGTTTTCCGATTGCTCACTCGTTTCTCGTTGACTTACCGCTCTTCACCGCCATTGTCCGCCTGGAACTGATCGAGAATCTCACGCCATTCGTACACCAAATGGGGCGTCTCGGGCTGATCGACCGTATAGATCTTGTGGGTGTAGCCGTACTCATCTGGATCGTTGGTCCAGTCGTTGCGCGGCTCATCTGGATAGTTGCCATTGGCATCAGCCTCAATTTCGAAGGCGTGATAGATGGCATCCACACGGAAGCCATCGACGCCCTTCTCCAACCAGAAGCGAAGCACATCGTTCATCTCCTCGCGGACGACGGGATTGCGGAAGTTAAAGTCGGGCTGCTTCTTATGGAATTGATGCAGATAGTACTCCTGGCGACCCTCGTGCCACTCCCAGGCGGATCCACGGAACACGCTCACCCAGTTGGTGGGTGGTCTGCGCACGCCATTCTCAACGAATCCTGGATGCCAGATGTAGTAATCCTTGTACTTCTCTTCACCGGCAGCGGATCGAATGAACCAGTCGCACTCATCGCTCGAGTGGTTGGGCACAAAATCAAGGATAATCTTCACATTGAGCTGCTTGGCACGCGCCACCATGTCCTCAAAGTCCTCCATCGTACCAAAGAGGGGATCCACCGCCTTAAAGTCGGCTATGTCATATCCAAAGTCGGCCATAGGCGAAAGTAGAAACGGCGACAGCCAAGTCGCAGTAACTCCGATCTCCTTTAGGTATTCCAACTTCTCGGTAACACCATTCAGATCGCCAACGCCATTGCCATTGCTGTCCTTGAAGGACCGCGGATAGATTTGATAGAATGAGGCTGTCTGCCACCAGGGGGCAGCCGCATTGACGGCCAAGAAGCCCAATCCCAGTAATAACACAAAGCTAAGCCAAGTGGTCATTTTGAACTAAAGGAGTCGTAAGATCCATCCAACTCTTATATGCCCCCAACTGCGTTGAAAAATTACCAAATCTAAATTGTAAAACATATGGAATTAATGGCTTATCGGTCACCCTCTTCAAAAGTTGACCAATCTATTAATTTATGGATCAGTTGACTTAGATTGCATATGGCAATGTTCCGACTAAAGAAAGAATAATAAGTAAAGATTTTGGCAACAAAGCGTTAATACAAAGTGAGGCCAGCCCCTAAGTAAAGCCAATATATTTCCCAAATTTATTTTTATCGTGCGTAAAATGATTTTCCGATCATTTCAATAAATTTAAAACGTCTGAAAATTTGTAAATTGCAACTTTTCTGTATGTAACCATCTGGCTAGGAATTTAATGGCAATCTTTGAATATGCTTTAAATACCCCCAGCAGAAATAGATTAATAAATTGATAAATATACCCTGGGAAGGGTCATAACTTTTATGGAACAACGGAATGTAATTGCTGTTTATCTGTCGCATGATCTAGAAACGTGAAACCTAAAAAGCGATAACATAAAGCTTCCATAAATGCCCACTACGTAGTTTCTATGGAACACTAAGGAGACGAATGCAATTTGAACACGCTTCGGTCATAAACAATTCCTAAATGGAGCCCCAGTTCTAATCAGTAGTAGTGGGTTTATCTCGTCCTTAGCTTATCACATATCAGTGCGAATCGTCATTTTGTCAGAGGGCATAAATAGTGGCCGTTGTTAATCCGTTGCCGCAATCGCCATTCCGACAGCATGTTGGCAAAAGCTCTCACATTGTGCTGCCTGGTGGCACTCGCACTGCCCACTTTGGCTGAGGTGGGCTGGTGGCGCACGGCACAGTTCTATCAGATCTATCCGCGCTCCTTCAAGGATAGTGATGGCGATGGCGTTGGTGACTTGAAGGGTATGTGTGAATTTTCCAGTGTGGTGCAATCCAAGTGTGATTCAACATTTGCTACTGCTTCGTTTTAGGCATTACGCAACAGTTGTCGTATCTGAAAGAGATTGGTATCACTGCCACTTGGTTATCACCGATTTTCACGTCGCCGATGGCGGACTTTGGCTATGATGTGGCTAATTTCTATGAAATTGATCCGATCTTTGGCACCATGGCCGATTTCGAGGAACTTGTGGCGAAAGCCAACCAGATGAATATTAAAATTATTTTGGACTTTGTGCCAAATCACTCGAGTGATGAGTGCGATTGGTTCATCCGATCGGCGGCTGGCGAAGAGGAATACAAGGACTTTTATGTGTGGCACACTGGCAAGGTTGTCAACGGAATTAGGCAGCCCCCAACGAATTGGATTAGCGTATTCCGTGGATCACAGTGGACCTGGCATGAGGGTCGTCAGGCCTACTATCTGCATCAGTTCCTTGCCAAGCAGCCGGATCTGAACTATCGCAATCCCAAGGTTGTTGAGGCCATGAAGGATGTGCTCCGCTTCTGGCTGCGCAAGGGTGTCTATGGCTTCCGCATCGATGCCGTGCCGCATGTCTTTGAAGTCGCACCCGATAAAAATGGAGATTGGCCCGATGAGCCGCGCAATCAATATGTCACTGATCCAGAGGATTATGCCTACTTGGATCATATCTATACAACAAATCAGCCCGAGACAATTGAGTTGGTCTATGACTTCCGTGAAGTGCTTGAGGACATCGATCAAGAGCTGGGTGGCGATGATCGTGTCCTGCTAACCGAGGCCTATGCCCCGCTGGATGTCCTTATGCAGTACTATGGCAACGGCACCCACAAGGGTTCCCAGATCCCATTCAACTTTGAGCTCCTCGCCAATGTGCACTACGACTCCAATGCGTTCGATTACTCGCAGCTGATCCACAACTGGCTGGACAACATGCCCACTGACCAAGTGGCCAATTGGGTGCTGGGCAATCATGACCAGAGTCGAATTGGTTCCCGACTCGGTGCCGATCGCATCGATGCCGCCAATATGTTGTTGCTGATGCTGCCCGGCATTAGTGTGACCTACCAGGGCGAGGAGATGGGCATGCTGGATGTCTTCATCAGCTGGGAGGATACGATCGATCCGCAGGCCTGCCAGTCCAATGAGCAGGAGTTTGAGCGCCTAACTCGCGATCCCGTTCGCACGCCATTCCAGTGGAACGATGAGTCGAACGCTGGCTTCACCAGTGGCCCAACCACCTGGCTGCCCGTCGCAAATGACTACAAGTTGGTGAATGTGAAGCGGGAGCGTGGCATCCCTCTCAGTCATCTGAATGTCTACAAGCAGCTGCGCGCTCTGCGAGATGAGCCCACCCTGAAGCAGGGCGATGTCTCCGTCAAAGCGATTGGACCCAATGTGCTGGCCTTCAAACGGTTCGTCGCAGATGTTTTGGATTAGAAATTCTAACTGAAACTGAACTGTTTACATCTATTTACAGCTACCTTGCTGGACACAAGTCGTACATAGTCGTTTGGAACCTGAACGATGATGTCGAAACGGTTATCCTGGACTCTGTCTTCATCGATCTGAGCACCCAGCTGCGCTATGTTGTTGTCACCAACAAGAGTGTCCGTCGCACAAAGTGAGTGAAGTCCCCAATACTGATAGAATTGTAAAATAATTTGGTATCTTTCTCATTTTTGCAGTGATTTGACCTATGCCAATTCAGTGCTCTTGATGCCCAAAGAAGTTATTGTACTTAGCACTGTTTAACTACCCGATTTCTCATTTTATTAAGTTCATTTGTATTCGTTGATTAACAAGTCAATGTCAATTCAGATTAAGCAACTAAAAATATAGAAAATACGCACACGATTCTTATCGATACACATAACAGGTTGTAATTAATCCTTATCAACCTATTGAATCTGGTTTGATAAGTCAACTCGACATTCGACATAAAAAGTGTGCTATTAAAACACTGATATTTAGTGAGAAATGAAATAGCTTATTACACATATTAGCGCAATAATCAAGCTGTCTTTAATTGGGTTGTATGGCACATAGTTTCAATCTTGATCAAGATAGTGAAATGTACTGATTAAATTCAAACTGATGACTCAGGCCAGCCAGCGTAGTACGATTGCTTCATATGGCATCAGAATTAATCTTTGGTTCAGATCAATAGTCTCTCTACAAAAACAAAGTAAACAATTGCATGAATAAAAAAAAATTAAAAAAATCGTAGTAAGTGGAATTCAGACTTACCCAGGTCTGTGCAAGGAGTAGGCCGTAACAAGTATGTACTCAAATACTCTGTCCGACAGATCATCAATTATTTCTATATCGTTGCCCATGTTGACTAGAATGCGATATTCCTCATTGCGATTATTGGTGCTGCGGATTGGAATATCTCATTCAATACAACATTCTTGAAATTGCTTTATTTGCCGCTTACCGCACAATTTGGAGGACCTGATTCGTGATTGCCGTGTAGGAGAAGCCATCCTTCTGCTTGAAGGCCCTAAAGGCAGAGGAGCTCTTTAGCTGCTGCAGACCCTTGAATACCTGCAACGAGGAACGTGCCACGCCTCTTTCCGTTTTCACGTTGAAACGCTGAAAGTCGGGTCCAACGGGCAGCCAAGTGCTCTCAGCTGTGGAGAAATCGGCATTTGTGGCTGGAGACCATTGCATGGGCGTTCGCTCCCCATCCCGATCATCGCATGAGATCTCTGTGCACTCAGTCTTCACATTGGACATGCCGATCTCCTCCCCGTAGTAGGTAACCGAGGCGCCGGGCAGCGCATTCACAATCACATTGAGCAGATCCACCTTGTGGGCACCCATTCTATCAGCCACACGCTGATTGTCGTGGTTGCCGACCACCCAATTGGCAGTCTGGTGATTCGTCCACATGGTCTGCATCCAATAGTCAATGGCACCGACAACATCCTTGGCCGTTGAGAAGCCGTTCAGATACATCAGCTGAAAGTTCATAGGTATTTGGGTGCCCAGTCGCTCGCCATCGCCAAAATAGGCGCTCAGCGTTTCCACAGAACTGTAAGCTTCGGCCAGGAGGACACGTGTCTCGCCGCCATGCTCTGCCTGATATTGCACCAAGTAATCCCTCCATTCGTACATTAGCTGCACCGTATCTGGCTGATCCTTGGTGTAGATATGATCGAGATAGTCGTAGCTATTGGGATCGCTGCTCCAGCCACTGAGCGGCTCGTCTTTGTAACTGCCATCGGCATTCCGATGCTCGTAAATGTGCGGAACGGCATCGATGCGAAAACCATCGACTCCCCGATCCAGCCAGAAGCCCAGCACGTCCAGCATATGCTCGCGCACCATGGGATTGGTGAAGTTTAGATCCGGCTGCTTCACCTGAAACTGGTGCAGGAAGTACTGCTGTCGCATCTCATGCCAGGTCCACTGTGATCCGCCGAAGACGCTCACCCAATTGCTGGGCGGCTCGCGTTCACCCGTTTCCGCATTCACCCTGCCATCGTGCCACACATAGAAGTCATCGTAGCCATCGAGACGATTCACAGACTTCTGGAACCACTCACACTCATCGCTCGAGTGATTCGGCACAAAGTCCAGTATAATCTTCAGGTCCAGTTTCTTGGCTTGCGCTATCATGGCATCAAAATCATCCATTGTGCCAAAGATCTCGTCAATTTCCTTAAAGTTGGCGATATCATAACCAAAATCGGACATGGGCGACTTGAAAATTGGAGACAGCCAAGTGGCTGTGATGCCAATTTCCTTCAGATACGCCAGCCGTTGCGTGATGCCATTTAAGTCGCCAACGCCATCGCCATTGGAGTCCTGGAAGGATCTCGGATAGATCTGATACAGCGACGCATTCTCCCACCAATCAATGTCCTTGGAGTCAATTGTGGGGCTAACCAAAAGTGCCGCAAGCAAACCCAGAAGTAATCGCGTTAACATTTCGCTCGCGTTTGAGTGCAGCCCAATCAATTGGTTAATAACAACTGCCGGTTTCGCATGTTGCGATAATAATTGGGTCGATAAGGGCAGCTATTCTCGTATACGATATACGACACTCGGTATATTGTAAAGTTTTGGTATATGGCATGTCCCAAAAACACTTTATTGGCATTGTTCATAGATTACACAAGTTGCTGTGTTCTGCTTTTTAACACCCTGCTGCCAGCAAAATGAGATTATTGATTAATTGCAACTAGAAACACGAAATCTGCCAACCCAGTAAATCAGCAATAAACATAATAATTAATAAAATAAATAATAAAATAAATTAATTTAAAATAAACCCCTACAACTTGTATAATATAAAATATATGCATAAGTTTAAATTACAGTCAGCGAAAGATAGACGGCTGTTCAACATCAATCGACTATTCGAATAATAATCAACGGCTTTTGCAAGGTATCAGTTAGTCGAGCAATCTTCCCTAGAGCACACTTCCTTTATGAGATATTTTTTATGTGACCAGAGAAAATATTCTGATATATTTAAAATTTTACAACTGTTGTTTACCGAACATTTAAGCGAAAGTGTATTTTCCCTATTTAATCAAGTTCTTAAAGCAAGTTCTTTAGTGACATCATTTCATTTATTTATTGGCTCTTAATAAAATATTTCGTATTTAGTTAAGATTTCTTATATGAAAGTCAGCAGCAGAATAACCTTTAAAATAGGAATTTTATTATATAACAGAATTTTTGAGTTAGCTGTTTAATGAATTTCAAAGTGATTTCACTTGGAAATACAAAGAGCCAAATAACAAAAGTGGCATTATCCTTGACACAATAAAAACCAATAGCCAAAAATTTCATGTACATGTCCTTTTGGCCACTTGACAGCTGTGACAACTGTGAGCGAGCGCTCCTTTGACATTTTTAAAAATTCTTGACTATTTTGACAATTTTTTGCCAGCTCACGGATATTTATAATTCCATGTGCTCTCAAAAAAATGACATTGTCTTAAGTGCATATTTAGTTAATTAATTAATGGCTGCAGTTAAGTGTGGATTTGTGTGGTATTCATTCAAGAGTTGTACAAACTAAACTGTTTTATTGAGTTACAAAATGCCTTAACCCTCACTCATACAATAAAGGCTAAAGTCAACCTCATTAGATTAGATTATAAAACAGGTTTTATTATCATTATTCATATTATTATTGTTACTATTAATAGTTTTATGTTCGACTCCAATGTTTTTGTTATACCAAGTAGCCAGAAGATTGACATATTTTGTTGGGCAAATATATTTCTATTATATAATCTAAGAGTTAGAGGCTATTAACTAAAAGGAGTTATTCTATATAGATGCAATCTAGTTTAATCAAGACATTGCACAGCAAAGGTCAAAGTCTTATTAAACAAGTTTTATCTTTAATGTTAACTTTAATATCAAATAAATAAATTAAATAAATTAATACCAAATCGAATGCCATAAACCAAAAATAATCTTTATAACACTTTAATTTAATGTCATTGTTTACTTGTTGTATCTCTTATTAATAAGAATATAATGGAAATTTAAATTATGCAACAATAAAACCGAATGTTTATTTTTCAAAAGTTGTTGTTTATCAATCATAAATCATACTCGAGTCGTTTTGGGAATT
Organism: Drosophila kambysellisi; assembly: GCA_035042185.1. Taxonomy (NCBI): domain Eukaryota; kingdom Metazoa; phylum Arthropoda; class Insecta; order Diptera; family Drosophilidae; genus Drosophila; species Drosophila kambysellisi. The sequence continues at coordinate 11,470,850 of JAWNLS010001251.1, forward strand.
AATACAATATTACTTAATTATTACTTACATAATGTAACACTTTTACTTATATTTGATTGGCGATATGTTAATCTAATGAGCTGAATAAAACATTCTGAATGATTCGGGCACTTTAAAATTTATATATTAATATAATCTTTGTCTGGTTTATAAACGCAATAATTTAAGAGTGATCAGTTTTTAGTGTTTTTTTTTTAACAGAGTTGCACAGATTGGGGGCTGGTGTTGTTTTGCAAATTAAACGAGTTTGGGATAGCGGATTGGACCCGTTTGATCGTTCGTCTTTTGTTGCACTTTGGCATTATTTTTAATATTATTGTTAAACAATATGGTGTCATACTGTATCTAAGCAATTAATATGGATATAGAACTGGGTTTGGCATATAATGCGGGGCAATGGGGATGCAATGTTGGCAAGTCATAAAAATAACAGGATTTATATTGGTCAGCATCCAATTCGGAATCGTATAAAAGGCAGCAACTGGTCAGAGTGGATCATCAGTCAACGTTCGTTCCCTACGCACCACAACTGCAATACAATCCAGTCAAAATGTTCAAAATCGTGAGTTAAAACTTGGATGTGGACTAAAGTAAGTAACGATAATGATCTGGCCAATGTTCTGTTTGTTATTTAGTTGATGATCTGCGCTTTTATCGGCCTGGCCGCCGCTGCTGGTGATGATCACCACGCTGGTGATCACCACGCTGAAGTCGTTACCCGCAAAGATGATATCCGCCACGACGGTTTCGATTCCACCCTTGAGACCACTAACCACATCACACGGGAAGAACACGGTGATGAGCACGGCAACATCCACGGTAAATTCGGCTGGATCTCCCCCGAGGGCGAACACGTCGATATCTCATACGTCGCCGATAAGAACGGCTACCAGCCATCGGGACACCCAGTTCATGAGTCAATTGTCCGTGCCGTTGCCTACAACATTGAACATGCAACCCCCGAGGAGCACCACGGTGGTCACCATTAAAAGAATGACAGCCCCTGATCCATTCGCTTGGACTGGACTTGGAACGTACAACGGACTGCCCTCAAAATAATTCGATATTGTCTTAATGTTATTCACATCTCAAGAATTTTTACTTTCAACAAGTATAATAAATACTTTTTTGCAATGAATGCCACTTTTGTTTATTCATATCTCTCAGGCTATATACATACATATATTTGTACAGATTCAAAAATTTAATAACATTTCAACGGCGTCATTTCTTTTTGGTAATCTATTTCAAAACACAATTTTTTAAAGCAGTTCAGCATTAGTTTATTTATGCTTATCTATATAAAATATGTTGCCATAAAATATATAAGTATATAATTTATTATATTGCTTCGGCTTGCCAAATTTAGTTCAATTGTGAGGATTAACTGGAAAATAATTAACATTCGAGATTATCACATTAAGTGAGTCAATGAGCTTATTTTGCGAAAAGTGAATCAAATTGGGACAACAGAATATAAACATTAGTTCTAAATGTTTCTTAAATTATTATTGTTATTTATTTATTTAAAATTAAAATTCTTTTACTTTTCATTCTTTGACGTAGCATAGCGAACCACATTTTGTTGATGACATTTGCAAGGTTATCAAAAGTCGATTACAAAAATAGTTAACGTTTTATAAACAATTTTTATTAGTGACTTTGTCGGTTATCTTCTTGGAAATAAGGCCCCTTAGAGGTAAACTTCTTTAAATTCGAGTATGCTTTTAAATTTCGCGAACTTCCTATCAGATGATTATTATTGAATACTGACTAATGCCCGATGCACTTCAGTTGCTGTAAAAGCAACAGAAAATTCCAAATCAACAGCAAATTTTCCATAATCTAAAGACACAGTTTTAAAAAGCAAATACAAAATTGCATTGTCTGATTTGTCATTATAAAGTGCTTTGATGTTTATACTTAAAACCAAAGACATTCGTAAGGGGTATGGTTGCTCATGGAACTGGGCGATGCGGTTGTTTGCCCAACAATTGAAATATCCACTCCATGTGGGCACAAACTCAATGGGCATGGTCTTATCGGACCCCATAAAAGGCACCAGTCAGTTGTCAGTTGGAACAAATTCATTCAGAATGCGCTTTGTAACAGTGGTTGCGATTCTGTCTGTGGTGCTGGGTATCTGCAGCGCCACTGAGTGGTGGGAGAGTGGAAGCTATTATCAGATTTATCCGCGCTCATTTCGTGACTCCAATGGAGATGGAATTGGAGATCTGAATGGCGTTACAGAGAAGCTGCAGTTTCTCAAGGATATTGGGTTCACTGCCGCTTGGCTGTCGCCCATTTTCAAGTCGCCCATGGTTGATTTTGGCTATGATATTGCTGACTTTTATCAGATCCATCCGGAGTATGGCACCATGGAGGACTTTGAGCGTTTGATTGTACGCGCCAAAGAGGTAGGAATTCGGATCATATTGGACTTTGTGCCCAATCACTCGAGTGATGAGAACGAATGGTTCCTTAAGTCGGTAAATGGAGATCCGAAGTACAAGGACTATTACATTTGGCACGATGGCAAAGTCAATGAAGAGACTGGTGAACGTGAGCCACCAAACAATTGGAATTCTGAGTTTCGGTACAGCGCCTGGGAATGGAACGAGGTGAGAGAACAGTATTATCTGCATCAATTTGCGAAGGCACAACCGGATCTCAACTATCGCAATCCCGCTGTGGTGAACGAGATGAAAAACGTGATCAGGTTTTGGCTGGCCAAGGGAATTGCCGGTTTTCGCATCGATGCGATTCCCTATCTATTTGAAATCGATCTGGATCGCTACAATCAGTATCCAGATGAGCCCCTCTCCAACGACAGTGACTGCCCCGGTTCCGACGATCACTGCTACACGCAGCACATCTACACCCAGGACCAGCCCGAGACGTTCGACATGATCTACCAGTGGCGCGAGGTGGTCGATGAGTTCCGCAAAGAGCACGGCGGAGAGCAGCGCATACTCATGACTGAGGCATACACCAGCTTCGAGAATATGCTCAAATTCTACGGCGATGGGGTTCGCAATGGCTCCCAGATTCCGTTCAATTTTGACTTTCTTTCGAATATTAACAACGCCTCAAAGGCTACAGACTATGTGGAACACATTGAAAAGTGGCTGGATGCTATGCCCTCTGATGTTTACGCCAATTGGGTGCTGGGCAATCATGACAACAAGCGGGTCGCCTCACGTTTTGGCGTGCAGCGTACGGATCTTATCAATATTCTGCTGCAGACATTGCCCGGTAATGCGGTCACCTACAATGGCGAGGAGCTCGGCATGACTGATGTGTTCATCAGCTGGGAGGATACTGTCGATCCGAACGCATGTAACTCCGATCCGGAGCACTACTATGATCGCTCTCGTGATCCAGCACGCTCACCATACCAGTGGGATGCCTCCTCAATGGCGGGTAAGTACAGGGAAGCAGCATTGCTGTCATACACATCATCCATTGCATTTTATTCTGTGTAACCTGCCCAGGATTTACCAGTGCTGATCACACCTGGCTGCCAGTCTCGGATGATTATAAGACGAGAAATGCCTTGCAACAGCTGCGAGCTCCACAATCGCATCTGCAAATCTTCAAGACTCTGGTGCGTCTCAGGCAGGAGCCCTCGTTCCGTGCTGGTGCTCTGAAGATTCAAGCTATCGATGATGATGTCTTTATCTACTCACGGTATTTCACTTGAACTTCTTCAAAGTATTCACTCACTACAACTTTGTCTCCGTCTCTCTTGCAGTCAAAAGGAGGGAAGTGATCTATATGTGGTAGTGCTGAATCTGGGAGGCAGTGACAAAACCATTGACCTAACCAAGTACTTCAGCTTGGGCGATTCGGCAGAGGTCATAACCAGCTCGCTGCAATCGCAGCACATCAATGGTGATGTGATTAAGACCTCTGCGTTTGTGGCCAATGGATATGTGGCCACGGTTTTGGTTGCCATCTAAAAAGTTTCTAGCCGAACTAAGTAACTGTAACTTTAACGAAATTTTAATAACAATATAAAATGTAAAATAATAAAAAATGTCCAACATATAAGAAAAGCCTGTCAAATTATTTCCTTACACGCAATCGTAGATGTAGACCATTCTCGGACTTAAGGGTCAGAACGGCGGACAAGATCGGATCGTATTTGTGACCCAGCGACTCCTTCCTCTCTTTCTCTGCCTTGGGCAGGCCCACGTAGGTATTTAAGTAGCCATCTTTGGATACAAGTTCATCCACAGCGGGCAGCACCTCAAAGTTACGAACTAGCTTCGAAATCACAGTCTTAATCTCCAACAGCGCAAATTTTTGCCCAATACAGTTGCGTGGACCGGCGCTGAAGGGAACATACTCAAAGGGGCCCGGCTTCTGCAGTTCGAAGCGTTCTGGATAGAAGCGATGTGGTTCTTTGAAAATGCGCTCATCATATCCCAAAATGATCAGAGCTAAATTCAGGGTGGTGTGCTTTGGCACAATGGTGCCATCTATTAACAGAGATTAAGACAACGATATTAATTCAGTTTCAACTGTTTCAACATTTTTCAAACTCACTTATATCGTAATCCTTATCAGTGTAGCGGCCAATGAAGGGCACACTGGGATAGACTCGCTGCGCCTCCTTTATAAACAGATCCAAGTACTTCATCTCAGAGATTTCCTGATAGGTGGCATCACGATGCATTTCATTGCCCATCACAGCGCGCTGTTCCTCGTATAGCTTGCGCTGAGGGTTGAAGTTTAAGGAAAAAAGACTTAGCATACTTTTAGGCGGATCAGTTAAAGATTACTCACCTGCTCCTCCGGAAATCTGGATAGTATATAGCCGGCGAAACCTACACCAGATGTAGTCGTATCGTGACCCTCAAACATAAATGTTGATACCTCCTCATAGATCTCCTTCTGATTCAACGGACGACCGTCAATGGTGGACGAGAGCAGTGTGTCCAGAAAAGCCATCTTTTTGCGGGTAAACTCATCGCCATCAGTTTTCGTGGCAGTCCCAGAGCGATGTGCTTCGATACGCTTCTCAATGATTTCGTTGGTGAAGTCTTGTAAGATTTTGAGGGTCTTTGCATAGCTGTCGTAGCCGGGTGTAAGGCGATAAATCCCGTCAGTTCGCCTGAGGGGATCATATGCTCGCATATTGATATTGTAGCACATGCTGTAAGCATAAAGTCAACTTAGAGTGTAAACTTTTAACAATTATCATATAAGAAACTCACTCTTTGAAAGCCTTTACAACATTGACAGTGTCCCGCTTTTCTATTGCATTTATTTCTACACCCATCGCTGTATTGCAGATGATATCCAGCGTTAGATAATGCGTCTCATCCTGAAAATCTATAATGTTGTCGCCAGCCGAAATCTTTTTGAGGCGTTTGATAAATGTGGTCGAGTTCTCATTCATTACTTGATGAAAGTCTTGCAGGATATTAAAATGGAATGAGGGTGTTATCATTTTGCGATGCTTATGCCATTTGCTGCCGGTGCTCGTGAGCAGTCCCTCGCCAAGCCAGGGATGCAACATATCATAAATATCTGATTTTTGGATCAATGTGTTGCTGTTAAAAATCACCTGAAAATGTACAAATCCATATCTATAGTATATATATTATATATATACATTTTTTGTTTAAGATTTACCTCCAAGTCTTTTGGATTGCAAACCACAATATTGGCATAGTAGCCCACCCATAAGCGAAAGTTATCCTTGTCATATTTACACCACCATTCAAAGAAGTTGTTTAGGATTTCTAAATAAAATTAGAATAGAGAATTTAATTAAATTGAGAATATAATAACCACGGTAAGGTAAGCTTACATACATATACATGTATGTACTTATGTCTGGCAACCACTGATATATGAAACAGATTATATAATAATAAGAATAATAGTTAATTTCATTATATCTAACTTCGACTTTGAGATAACTCAAAATAGGTTTGTTCAACAACAAAAATTAAAATATAGTTCAAATAACTTTTTGTTGCCATTGCATAAGTGCCTTAGCTCGAATGGCATTTTAGCTGATATAATTTCAAAATGTTCATCAGTTATAATTCCATTCGAGAAAAGGCAATTAGCCATTACAAATTTTCCATTTCAATAATAATCTAAGGTAAAGTTACCTGCCGGATTTTTTCCAATTTGATGGACATTGCCAATAATTGGCAGTGTCGGCGGACCCTTGACTTTGTTAACCAAGCGTTTCTTGTGGGCAAACTTCAGTTCAAAGTATATCCACAGTAGCAACGGCAGTGCCAGAATCACATACAAAATTAACCACATTGTACGAACACGCAACACACGAAATTTCAACAATATCAAAACGCAATTTTGTCCGGTTCGGTCCGATCACGTAAAACACTAAAACTGAAATGCCCCGAAAATGAGAGACGCGATTCACTCAAACATAAGTAACTTCAGGTTTTGGCAACTCACAATGAGTCAACTAAAAAAAATATGCGATAGCGAACAAGGCGGAGCTCAAAATTCGGAAAAGACTTGATAGCATTAAATATATCTGAATACAAAGTATTTTATTTAGAATGAAAAACAATTTCAAATATTTTAAAGAAATCGACAAACATATTATTAAGTAAATTAATTGAATTTGAGAGCGAGGAAAATAATTTATTGGTGAAAGAGTGTACTAATTAGCACTGTATTAATTATCAGTATTAATTACGAATTTAAATACAGTTGCAGTCAAAACTCTCTTAGCAATCCCTGTACGATCCCAATGCGATCACTCTCTCTCTCTCTCTCTCTCTCTCTCTCTCTCTCTCTATTGAATTCAAAATTATCGCTCTCTTGAAGAGTGTGGTCAAGCGTGTACTAGTACTAGTAACACTATATATATAGAAAATTGGAGTATGTGAAAGCTAATTCATTACTTGATGTTAATTTATGAAACGCGACTGTCGCCAAATAAATCAGAGTTTCCAAAACTGTAAGAACGTTCGATTTTTTCTAATTCAAGTTTTACTTCAAAATCAGTATTATAAATTTATGTATGTCTATAAACAGAACTTCACATCTTAGTGAATCTCGGTATATACCAAATCGTATATATTCTCGACTGATTATCTCTAAAAACATATAAATAAGATTTGTTTAAAACGACTACAATTTAAGTGTCAGCAGATTAATTCGGCGAGCTTCAGATACGCTTTTTTATTGTCTTAGGCCTAAAATGAGGCCAAGAAAAGCATAAACAAACGTTGATAGCATTTAAGAGTCAATCGTTTTAGGATCCTCTCTTAGTTGGCATTCGAAGAGTTGTATCGAGTCGCTATTTTTGAGGCAGCCCAAAGGTATACAAGAATGCCCCATTTAGTTTGGGTTCCAAACTTTGCTGGGTTAAATTCAATTATTTTGTAATATTCATATACAAGCAAGTGCCTGTTGAAAATAAGTAAAAATAAGGTGATTCCATTCAAATAATACACATTAATATTATTGTAGAGGGAGCAGAAAGACTTTTACAATAAATAAAAGTTATAAATTACTTGAAAGTTTGTATTGATATTTGGACGCGTGCAATTCAATGATGACATCGTCTGGCCTTAGATAGATCAGCATACTTTTTTTCTTATTTCTTCACATTTATAAGATTATCAGCAATAGTCTAATATATATATATATATATATATATATAAAGCCAGTCTGTTTTTGGCACTGTGAATCAATATATAATTGCAAACAAACAATAGATTAGTCTTATCGGACTAATTAGGTGGGTGTTGCTTCGGGTTGCCCTTTAGACTAACACGTCATAATTATGTGCTGCTAGTGAGTCAATTAAACCATTAATTACGCAATTACTATAAATTAAGAGCAGCCACCTCATTGCTGTATATCTACACCGGCAATTTATGTCTGTTGTAATTAGCTGTCGATAATTACCAGCTTTAATTACAACTGGACACTTTGTGCATAGAGTAGTAATAGCCAGATAAGCTATCGATTATGTTATCGCTCTTTTGACCACATAACATTTTGGCCAAGCCTTTTGGATGTTTGGCGATCAGTTAGCAAAGCATTCGCGAATTGAGTGGACCGTGAAAAGAAAGTCTTCAATTTTGAAAGTTGCATTCAAATTATTAATTCTGACGCGTAATAAATCGAAAGATGTTTCTGTTAGCGGCTGCAATACTCTTGGCCACCATTTTGGTGTTCAAGGGTGTCAGGATATTCAATTACATAGATCACATGGCTGGTATTATGGAAATGATACCGGGTCCAACGCCATATCCCTTTGTGGGTAATCTCTTTCAGTTTGGACTTAAGCCAGCTGGTGAGCGCAATAAATAGCTCGCAGTCTATATTTATGCACTATTCGCCAGTGTGAATATATATACGAAATGCGAATACGATTTAAACCTTAAATATGACTTTTGCACATATTTTTGTCAATTTCACTTGCCACATAAATATAAATTGCGTTTTTATAAAAAAAATATCCAGAAAGATTATTGCTGCATTCATTTTCTTACTATCGTGCAACATTCCTTGTCATTTTCATCAGATTTTGTTTGCTTGCGCAGTGGACCCCCGAGCCACGGTTTGGTCCCAATGCAAACAAGGCGCCCGTTCAATTTGTTGAATATTTTTTGTGTTTTTTCCCCGCACGTGATTGCCGAAAAGTAATCATTGCCAAATGCACAAAAGCCGGAGTTCAAAACGATGCACAAGAATCGATAGCTTTCCACTCTTTCCATGTGGCTAGGATACTTTATGTGTGTGTGGGTGTGTGTGGGTGTGTATAGGGAGGGGTAGGGACCTTTGTTTGTTTGACTGTGCGATTGTTGTACATTGTAGGCATCCTTGTTGCCATTACTATCATCCTTGTTTGACTTTTCTCTTACTGCGGCTTAATAGATACTTGATGCAGTCATTGTTTGGATACAGCTTTTGCTCTATTATTTTGCTTGGCTTAACTTGTACTCATTGTGGATTAAAGTAACATTTGTAAGCAGTCAAACGTTCTCACAGAGGTCCTTCGAGCAAGGATAAGCTTTTTGCATTCTGCAGTCAGTGACTGACAATTAAGCAGTTCAACGCAATACTCAATGAAAATTGGAATTAGAAATGATAAAAAGGGTTTTGTGGTCGCAGTTTGAATCTAATTATTTATCCAAAATGCAGACTATTAAGATGCACACAAACTTTTGGAATGTGCTTATCTTATTAAATATTCAAAATTATTTACTTGCTAAAGTGACCCTTCTGCATCCTCTTAAATAAGCAGTCGTCTGTCGACTTTATGTGACCAGCTGTAACCCTATCATTATTCTTGTACTTTCCCCCCCACACAGAGTATCCGAAAAAGGTGTTACAATATTGCCGGAAATATGATTTTCGGGGCTTCCGTTCTTTGGTATTCCTGCAGTATCACATAATGCTGAGCGATCCTGCCGAAATTCAGGTAAGTCGAGAATTGCACATCTGTACTGAATACCAATATTTTTGTGCTTCCACAGAACATGTTGTCGAGCTCATCACTGCTGTACAAGGAGCACTTGTATTCATTTCTACGACCCTGGCTGGGCGATGGCCTGCTGACCAGTTCGGGTGCCCGGTGGCTAAAGCACCAGAAGCTCTATATGCCCGCCTTTGAGCGGTCTGCCATCGAGGGATACCTACGGGTGGTGCATCGAACCGGCAATAGATTTGTGCAAAAGCTGGGACAACTGGCCAAAACCTCAACGCCGTTTGATGCCCAGGAATTGGTTGCCAGTTGTACTTTGGATATTGTGTGTGGTAGGTGGTTGGCTTGTTGCTCATTGGTTGTTGGTTGGCAGACATCCTGTTGCGAAACTTTAGGCATTTTTCATGGACATTTTATATATATTTGTAAATTACTATGGTGCGGTGAAGTCAGCCGGTTGCACCCGTTTACATTTTTGTAATTTATTACAGCCATTTTATAAATATGATTTATAGCAAAGAAAATTGCTACAAGTGGCAGAGATTGTGCGATGGAAAAGTATAACATGTAGCACATGAAATGTACCCAGTTACATTTTGTGTATTTTGTATAATTTTTAAATAAGGAACTGGAGAAATATGGAAATTGTATTTCTCCATTTGTAATTAAATATTTTCGTTACAATACACTCATGCAAAAAGGAGTTTAATTGCTTTCAGAGTATTATTTTCAGTTTATTCATATTGATTTATATTTATACACTACATAGAAAATGCAACGGGAAATGCCAGTAATTCACTGAACGACGAGCCTTCAGGTTTTCATAGAGCCATCAAAGAGTAAGTTCAAGTTGAAACCATAAGGAAACCATCTTAATACCCTCACACGCTCAAACAGCCTATGCGATGTTGTCCAGGAGCGCACTTTCAGCATTGTGAAGCGCTTCGATGCACTTTTCCGCTTGACTCCTTACTACATGAAGCAGCGAAGAGCGCTTAAGTTGCTCCGGAATGAAATACGGCGGGTAAGCAATTCAAGTGTAAAAAGAGGCTGAGACTTTAAACTCAGATTTAAATTCCTGGGCCAGATAATCAGTCAACGGCAGGAACACTTGGCCAAGGCGGACGACAAAAAAGATGCTGGGGAGCTGAGCAATAAGCCATTCATAGATGTGTTGATGGCCGCCAAGCTCGACGGACGTGCGTTGAAGGAAGTCGAGATTATCGAAGAGCTGTCCACATTTATATTTACAGTAAGCTGAGCATAAATTTTCCATATATCAGTTGGTATTGAGCTCTTTCCTCTATAGGGTCACAACCCCGTTGCATCTGCAATATCCTTTACGATCTACACGCTCTCCCGCCACCCCGAAATACAGCAGAAGGTCTTTGATGAGCAGCAGCGCATATTCGGCAAGGATCTAACTGGCGAATCAGATATAGCCCGGCTACAGCAAATGCACTATCTGGAGCTCGTTATACGTGAAACGCTCCGTCTGTATCCGTCGGTGCCGCTGATCGCGCGTACCAATCGCAAATCCATAGACATAAGTGAGTAATTCAGAAATCCACGTTTGTGGACAGACTACAAAATGATTCATCGCCTTAGATGGCACAAAGGTTGCCAAGCGCACAACGGTCATCCTGTGTCTGATTGCCATGGGATACAATGAGCGCTACTTTGACGAACCCTGTGTTTTTCGACCGGAACGCTTCGAGGAGGCCAACTCGACCAGCGACATTGAAGCCTTCAAGAGTGTGCCGTTCAGTGCCGGACCCAGGCGTTGCATTGGTAAGTACAATTTAATGTGTTGGCTAACAGCGCCACAACACATCAGCTAAACATACTAAGCTAAATTGCATTGCAGCCGAAAAGTTTGCCATGTATCAGGTGCAGGCGCTGCTCTCTCTGCTGGTGCGACACTTTGAAATCCTGCCAGCCGTGGATAATTTGCCACCCGGCATCAATGACCACTCGCGCGAGGATTGTGTGCCGCAGAGCGAATACGATCCGGTGTTAAACATTCGCATGACACTCAAATCCGAGAACGGCATTCAAATCAGACTAAAGCAGCGCACGGCAGTGCAATAAAATAATATCCAGCTCTGACCATAATTTATTACAAACATTTACAAATTATTTCTAAACAATATACATATATTGAATATGTATGTGAAACCATGGCCATAATAAAACTAAATACCAAACACTGTTTAAATTGTTTACCCAAACAAATAAAAAAAATATCAAAAATTAATTAGATATGTTGTCATCGCCTCAGCAGTCGGACATGGACTCCCGTAAGCGATTTAAGGGTGAGTGGCATCGTTAATTTCAACTCTTGAGGACCAGGGTTATATTTGTAATCGAAGACCTGAGCAATGGTTTGTTTGTCCAAAGGTGCCGGCAAAATGCGAAACTTGCGCAACAACTTGGCGAGTGTCACTTTCATCTCGAGCATTGCAAACTTTTGACCTGCAAATGGGATATTAGACATCTAACCCGTTAATCTAATATTAAGTAACTTAGTTCTTACCAATGCAGTTTCTGGGACCAGCACTGAATGGAACATAGTCAAAGGGATTGGCATTCGCTCGCTTATCGGCCTCGAAGCGTTCCGGTCGAAATTCGTAGGGGTCCTCAAAGCTGTGCGGATTGTGACCAAGCGCCAGAAGAGCCAGCGTAACGGTTGTGCCCTGCGGTATTAATGTATCCCCTGTCGAACAGAATGTGATTTCATAGAACCATAGAAACATCAGGTCTGCATCCACCACTCACCAATGGCAGTCGGTTTGAGGGCGGTGCGAAAGATGAAAGGCACACTGGGGAATATGCGCAAAGTTTCCTTGATGCAAAGCTCCAGGTAGTTCATTTCACTCAGCTCCTCGAATGTAAGGTGGACATCCGTTCCATCCTTAGTGGCTTCACCATAAAGTAGCACTTGCTCCTCATAAGCGCGCTGTTGCGCCTCTTGTGCTCCGGCCAAGCACCAGACGGCAAATGTCATTGCGGCGGCGGTGGTATCGTGGCCCTAAAATTCAAAATTATAGTAGGAGCAATGTAGAGACAACTTTGCATAGCACAACTTTCTACATTCTCGGATCACACTCGGATCAGTATGCTTGCCGAAAGATGGGTATCAATAATAGCTTCTGGTAATTGTTATTCGCTTGAATCTACTAAGTTTGTTTTTATGTGTTTCTTCAGTTGTTATGTCAAGAACTAACCGCAAACATGAATGTGGAAACTTCATCAAATATTTCATCAAAGGTCAATGGCTTCCCGTTCACTTCGGCTGTCAGTAGGTTATCCAGAAATGCCATTTTCGGTCGCTTTGCATCCAGTAAATCGCCCTGCTGTGTAGTTTGAAAACTTGTGGTTTGCAGCAGACGACGGCGCTTTTCAATTATCTAAACGACAGAGGGATAGTTAGACAAGAGGAGTTCATTTTGAACGGCTGCCAACCTGTGTTAACTCCACTCGTAGAATTTTCTGCGCCGCCTTCTGTTTCCTATAGTCCGAAGTGAACATGTAGAACATATCCATACGCTGGAACAGCGTAACTACGCGTTTCGCAAAACAATCACAGAGGTCCGAAATGGCACCCACAATTGGCGAGGGTCGTCCCTCAATGCTGTTAACTCCGGTACCCATTGCGGTCTCTGTGATTGAATTTTGAAGGTTGCAGCAATTAGAAAATGAAAATTGTTTGCTTTTCTTGGCTCACCGGCAATGATGTCGATGGTACTTCTGGTTATCAATGGGGCAATGTCCAGCACTTTACCATTGGCTGCGTCCGATTCCTGTTCCAGCAGCTTCATGAATCGAGTGGTTGTCTCGTTTATAATGTGCAGAAAGTCCTTTAGGATGCGAAAGTGAAACGAGGGCGTGATCATCTTACGCCTCACCGCCCACTGACTACCATTGGAAGTGATCAGACCATCGCCCAGCAAAGGATACGCAAAGTGATAAGGATCGCCCTTGTGCGTGAACGTAGGGCTGCTTAGCACGAGCTTTATAATTGTCCATAATGAATTTTTTTCTTCTTGTATTGCAGTGTATTTAATATCCTTACCTCCATAAATTTGCACTCGGCGATAAGCGCATACATCTTTGGGCCGATCAAAATGCGATAGTTTTGATAATCATATTCCCTGAACAATTTCAACAGACTTTTCATTTGACCTGTATTGAATATAATTAAGTTTTGTTACAGTTCTAGTTGTTTATTTATTTTAAAACTTATTGAGAACATTTGAGTTCTTTTCTGCAATGGTACATTTTCCTTCCACTTTCTAAAAATAGCTGCATCTTGAATTGATAACAATTATTCGAATGTTTTTCGTATTATTTAATATTTTTTATTGTATCTAAATAATATCAAAAGTATAATTTGAAACCTTATTTAAAAACTTTACAAATATCAAGACATACAACTTAACACATTATTAATCATTCCTATGTTTCCAAATATCTTCAAGAGCGCGAAAATATTCTTCGGGAACTGAAGATTGTGTTGAAGGCGAACTTTCCTCTGGTTGCGATTTATTCTCGTTAGTAATTTTTTGAGCTTGCTGCTGACTGTTGTTGTCAAGTTGCAAAGTGGAGTTGCTGTTATTTAAGTCTGGAACTTTATCTTCAGAAGGAGCGGCCAGTACTCCAACGGCTAAGGCGCAAACAAGAAGCTAAAAGGGAGTTCAATGGTTCTAAATAGTCGCACAGCAAAGCTGAAAGCTACCCACGATTTGGAACATTTTGACCAGAGAACTGCAAAACAGATACTAATGATCCATTGTGGAATCTTTTTGGCTTTTATACGCGGTAGGCTGAGTTTCTCTTTTAATCATTTTTATCTAAGAAAAAAACAGGTTTTATTCTTGTATGCGGACCATAAAATATATATCTACTTCGTGTTAGCCAGTCGACAAATACAAATATAAATTTAAATGTCTCTATAAAATTGTTTTTGATATTTTGTAGAACCGGAAAGCTTAAATGCTATCATAAGCAAATATTACAGAAATCTATTATTAAATATTAGCATAATTGCCTCGATATACCAAAATTTCTGTATATATCATTAACAATCACATAGCTTGTTAAAATGTATGATATGTCAACTTAACATCGAGCAAGAATTTTAATAAATATCTAAACTTGACCTAGTTACGACAGCAAGCTATTATTATATTGTTTACAAAAGGCAGCTGAAATTATTTAAGATTGGTTATTTTTACAGCAACGTATTTCAAGCAATGATGTTTTGCATTTACAATACTCAGAGTAATTAGAAAACTACTGCAAAACCACTCCAAGAACCGGTTGCTTCTGCGTTAGTTTATTAGACTTTGCTTACTGCAATTATTGCAATTAAAGACCAAGCATGTCAAAGGTATTTATTACCTATAAACTTAATCTTGTCAACCTTTGAGACAGTTTAACACTCCACTACCAGTCTAATACCAGCTGAAGAAGTTTGGCAAGAAACTTTCTTTGGGTGGCGATAAATTCTAACATTATGTTGGGTAAGGGCTCAGTCGATTTTATACATTCCAAGTTTCAACTCTTTGGCTACCAGGTTGTCGAAAAAAGTTGCATTCATACAGACGGACATTGGGTTAGGTAAGTTTGGGTTAGGCGGTTGTCAGCAAGGAAGGGGAACACCTACTTAATCCATGATTTGTATGCCCTTCTGCTCTGTCTCTTGCAGTAATTGTTAAACTCTTATTTGCGGACACTGTGTTCCATCCCGATGCTCAAATGAATATCAGACAATACCATTTATTTATTATATTAAATAAATTCTGTATATTAACATAATCAACAAAGAAGATTATTCCGAATAGAATCCTAGATACGATGTTTAATGCACAATCTGCTGACGTAAACATTTTTTTCCGAGCTCGAATCGAATCCAATCACGAATATAGCTTTGTAGGGATTCACAAGGAAACTTCAAATTCAATAGTATTCATTGACTTACAATTTAGCGTGAAGCCCAGCTGAAGAGCGTTGCCGATAAGGGGAGAGGCGCGTGGACCCGGAAACTGTGCGTCGATCCTTTTATGGATGCGATCATATTTAATAAATAGGACACCAAAAAGTAGCGCAATAGCGCTAATCGCCATTAAGAGAAACATTTTCACGCTGCCAGTGATTCGAGACTACTAAATCAAACAAGTCTTAAGCGCATTCATTTTACTCGACTAGATTGTTGCAATTAAATGCAAGTCTTAAATACAAAGTAGTCTGATATATTATCTATAAATAAGAGCGATCTCGGCACGAATTCTATTAGCAACATTTACATTTACATAAAGACTACTATGCCATCAAAATATGAATATTCATAGATATATTTATACATTCATATTCATTCATATCATAGATAACATTTTATATCAGCTGAACTTTGTGAAACCCAATACGCTACAGTTTCATTTAATAAAAGAGTATAACAGTTAACAGAGTTCACACCTCAATTAACTTAGTTCATGTTGTGACAACATTGTTTATAATTGGATTGATTTACTTGAGCTGAGAACCCATATTTAATTATAATTTATGGTGAAACCTGTTTGACTCTCAGTTTGCTTCTTGCCGGGCAATTTTCGCCGCAGAATCTGCACACAGCATCCTCCACAATGGTCAGCTTATTTGGGTCATTCAAGGACCTCATAATCTATGAAGTCAGTTGGATTGAGATAATGATAATTTTAGTGTAACATGTCTTTCGAAAAAAACAAAAAAAAATAAAGTATTTAAACTGATTTCTGAAACAGTTGATAGATAGATAATTGGAGGCACAACTGAGCATTAGAATAAATTTAAATTAATTTTTAGAAGTACTTATCGCAAAACAGGATTGTAATTTAGAGCCACATTCCTCTCACTTCAGTGATACACAACATATTGAATTACTCAAAACAGATTTGCACATGCCCATGTTTAACATGGTTATGGCCAAAATGCAGAACATGCTGGCAAACAATAGAGAGATGTATGCATTTTCCCCACTTTGTTTACACGTTTATCTGCTGCAAACAATGGAAAAATCATATAAATAAATCTGGTATTGAGGCACATGAAGTCAAGGTTACTTCGGTTTCCGCACTGTTTTCTTCTGGAATAAAAGAGCTGGCAATAGGGGAAATGAATATATAAAAGAGAAAATATTGTCAAACGCCATCTGCGTCTTAAATTATTTCCTTTGTAAAAGTAGGAAAACCAGTTAACCAATAAATTGACAAAGGTTTTCACTACAATTCCCAGGAAGCGATGTGTCCATAATTTGCAGCTGTTATGACTTCCACGACACAACTAAAAGCGTTCATGCCCCATTTGCGTGTGGCAAGTGGCAAAAGCGAAGCCATGAATGGATTGTCTGAATTGTTCTGCCACAGATTCGATTTCACAGTGCTTGCGCGACGTGGGCTTCTCCACTAATTTGCCACAAATCACTGATGAATGGCATTTATTGAGTTCCAAGCAAACACACACACACCCAGTTTACACACATGCACGCTGTGCTTGTGTATGTAAGAGTGTGTGTGTTGTGTGTGTGTGTGTGTGTAAAGGCTCCCAGTTGTTGCACGAGACTTAATTAAATATTATGAAATAAGCACATGGCGTAAAACAAATAATGCAATTAGACAAAAGCATTTATCAAAACAACGTTGTTATCTCTTTCTGTTATCTCAATTGCTGAACTTTGTGTTTATTTATTCCATAATTTTAATGACTAATGATGAGCTCCAGCGAACGCAGATGTAAATTGCTGTATCGAAGTCTTGAAATGAGTTGCATTTTGGTTTTCCCACTACGTCCCACCGAATGTGCCCAGTTCTGGCTCAGCTGTCTCGGCTGCCCCGGCGGCTGCTTGGCACTCGGCGCTCCTGCACTCACTTGCTGAACTTGAGGCCAACTTTACGAGACAGAGAAGGAGAAAGAGAAGGAAAGACTTCAATAAAGACATTATTCAATTTGTTAGAATTGCATTCGCATCCGCACCGCTACGTGGGTTCTTCATCTTGGTGGGCTTCTTGCGCACCTCCGGCTGATTGATGCCACCGCTGTTGCTGGTGCCCGGTCCGTGCGTATCCACCTGCATGCTCTCATCGCTATCGGAGGCTTGGCTCTTGAGCACTTTCTTCAAATTGATTAGCTAATCGAGTGGATGAAGTTTAAATCGTTTAGTGCACTATTTTCTCGATTTGCCCACAGACTCTCACCTCCTGCTCGATGCGCTCCTTGTTTAACAGTCGTTTGGCCTTCTCACTATTTGCATATATAATCTGCATATTGATGCAGTTGGAGACCCCGTCACAGGAGTTCACCCAGGCCTGCAGGGTTTCAACTATCTTGCCCGTATAGCCGGGCGGAATGTCACGTCCTTGTGCATAATCCACTTCCAGAATGCGAGTGTTCTGAAATAGTTTGCCATGAATAATATCTGCAAAGATGATAAAGAATATTTCATTTATATTTATTAGCCCCAAAAATTATATGATAATATGATTGCCGAAGTGCACCTTTTTGTGACACATGCAAATTATTTAAGCTTTGCTCAGCAGTTGCACAAACCTGGCTAATTAAGTTGGCTGAGCAGAGAGAGTTTGTCATACAACAGTTGCTCAATCGGCAGTCCACATCTGTATAACTACAAAAAGAGTGCACTCAAGTGCTGCCTGCCTCAAGTGCTTCAGTGTAAGTGTGAGAACTGCAAATGAGTAATGAGTGCGTCTTTGGGACGCATTGGGGCCTTAACTACTACGTACTGATATCTGTGAGCACTGCTCAAAGTGCGTCCATGTGCCCCATCTTATTGTCTTTCTCAGCTTCCCTTAAACTGCATGAAAATGTTGTGACACATGACCAAGGATTGTTTGGGTTATCTTCTCTTCTCTTTGTTCTCAAAGAAGGTTTAATCGACAAAGTTGTTTGAGTAACATTAAAAGGAACTAGTTGTGCGTAAGCAGATTTAGATTTGAAGTTTAAATTATATTTCATTTAGAGCTTGTAAACTATTGACTAGTTAACAGTTAGAGACAGACAAAACTTTAATTAATATAGGTTTACTCATGCTTCAGGAAACTAGTCGAAAAGCTTGATGAAAATTCAATTCATTTGAATATGCATAGTTAAATTCGCGTACAATTTTCATAAATTAAGGCAAATGTCATGTTTTGTATTTTCAAACCAGTTGATAAGTGAACTCTTAAATGGCATAATTTATTGCCAAACCAATCGCATATCAATTTAACTGATGTGAAATTTGTCGAATTAGTGTGCTAAAACCAAAGCTCGAGCAAAACAATAAAAACAATATCGATAACAAAATGGATGTCGGCTGAATGAAATACACAATCCAATGTTTAACTTTCGTTTCAAGCATTTAACGGAAACAAGAGCTTATGAGATTAGCCTTCTGTGCTGGCCGGCAAATCTACTCAATTACCAAAATCCGCTCTCTAAATTTTAAGCGCTGCTGCTGCTACTGCAGTTGGCAACAACAAAACAGAGAACGAGTGGAATTGTTGGTAATTAGTTGAAAGTTGTTGGAGCAGACTTTAGGATTGAACCGGATAACGATGGATTAGTAGCAATTTTCAATTGAACAATTTGCCAAAGGGTAAAATCATTAAAGTGTTGCAGAAGCCAACAGCACATAAGGACAAAAACAACAACAACTGGCTCAAATGATAGCTGGAGTGTCGGAAACTTTTCGACCCGGCCAACTGAATCCATTAACTGTCAAGGGCACATTCTAATTTACTTTGCGTTTTTTTTGACCAAGTCAAAGTACAAGTTAAGACTTTGAGCGCATTTTGGCATTGAATTAACGGCCACTCGGCCTTGAATACGACCAACTTTTGTCATAACTACGGCATACACACATGTATGCACTGTAGGATAGTAGCCAGAGTACATTCACTTCACTCGACTTTATCAGTCTGAGACTGGCCCTCATCTCTCAGCGTATCCTTCTGTGTATGCCTCAGGCATTCAGTTTAATTAGCTTGCGCGGTAGGAATTTTGATTGGATTTGCAGGCCTAGAAGTCTGTAACAATTGAAAAGACATGGTCTGAAAAACACACGACAACCAGCAAACCCCCTCCCTTCGAGTGGGGCTAGCTATAAGTGGGCGTGGCAGCCACAAGTGTTGTAAAATGTTGTGGCATATTTGCCGTTGACATGTGTCCTGGTTTTGCGGGTCGTGCGTTTGTGTGCGTGCGTGCGTGCGTGTGTTTGTGTGTGTGTTTGTGTGTGCGGATGTGTTTTCGCTGAAAAGCTGGAAATTCAACGCCAAAACAATCAATCATGCTGTTCGTGTGCAAGCCACACCCTCGAGGGGCCGCCAAAAATTGCGACTGCTGTCTTCTGTCTGCTGTCTGTTGTCTGAGGGAGAAAATCTGTTGATAGTGCTTCTGCGTTTGGGCCGTGGCTGTGGCTGTGGCTGTTTTTTGACGTAATGTATATTTTATATATGACAATTGTTAAAGAACAGCTTAAAGCCCGCCAACGGGGGCCAGAATAACAGAATAACAGAATAGAACACATAAAAACTAAAAGCATAAACAAAAAATTCCATTAAAGCACTTGCGAAGAAAATAAGTGTATCTAAATATATATTGTATATAAATATCACAAATATAATTTAAGCAACAGCTTAAATCGTTTAAAATATAGCTTTAATCAAACATATAAACAACTGCACTTAGAATTTGATATTTAGAAAATCAGTTTAGAAACTTGTATATATATTAATGTCAATAATTAAATAATATTAATAATAATTAAATAATCAGAGGTTCTATGTACACCCTTAAATAATACGCTCTAAGTTAGCCATTTTTATCTTCTAAATATTAACAAAAGTTTACTCGTGAATTAAGAAGAGAAAAACACCCGGCTTTAAAGAGACACAACCTTGCACTTAAGAAATAAGCTTTCACAGCAGTAAGGAAAGTTATCATTTGGTCAACAAATTTTTAGGATTTTTTGGGCGATTTACAAAGTCTGATTTTTATGTCCTGCCACATTAGTAAGCCAAATTCGACCACAATTCCGTGCTTAATGGAGCGGCGCATTTTATGTAATAAAATGCTGCGCATTATGTAAAGTTTACATGCACCTGTCGCTGACAGCTCAGCTGAAGCTGACCCCAAATTTCTTCTCTTTATTTTACCGAATATTAAATGAAAACTTATTAATTGAAAACTCAGAACCCCGACAAGAGTGGACTGACAGACAGACAGGCAGGGTGGCAAATAAGCCACACACCAAGTTGGGCCATCAATATTAAGTCGGGGCAGCAGGCAAAGAACTAAAGAAAACTTTTACCCTAAAACTGGCAAAGTACTGGGCCAAAATCTGAACTCAGTAGTGAAAACTTTCGCCCCACTGGCTGACAACAATGTGTGG
The DNA here is from genome assembly GCA_035042185.1 of Drosophila kambysellisi. Taxonomy (NCBI): domain Eukaryota; kingdom Metazoa; phylum Arthropoda; class Insecta; order Diptera; family Drosophilidae; genus Drosophila; species Drosophila kambysellisi. Next base: position 11,491,711 of record JAWNLS010001251.1, read on the forward strand.
CCGACACCTAAGAGTATGCGTTGCAAAGGCGCAGAACAATCAGAAACAGTTGCACAACCAACCGATGTGAGCGATTTGGGCGTGGCCCATGGGCGTTTCTCACACATCCTGTTGTCAGTCAAAGCACGCTACACGATGCGAAATCAACTGCAATATAGCAACCAAAAAAGCGCAATCAAACTCAAAAATTTCAAATTCAAAAGAGAACTAAAAAAACGAGCGTTATCCAGTTTGCCAGAAATCTGACGTATTTATAGCACCATTTTTTCTACAACCCATATTGATTCGAAAAAGTGAAGTAGGCAAGTTTGATAAAGAAATCACACTGATACAATGATGTTTTCATGGCATCCTAGTCCAGTGCTGACAGGATTTTGCTAATTCAAAGGCTCAAAAGCCTTGGCATATCAACACCTTCGACATATTTCGAAAACAAAGAGAGGAAATGTCAGTAAGAATGCTGTAGTCGAAAGAGCTTAACTAGAAGATACGCTGAGCACCGCTGTTATATTAAAATTACATTAAATTAAAAAGAAGTTCACAAAAACGGATTGACTATATCGATTTGGCTGTTGAACCTAATCACCAATATATATAATTTATGGGTTAGGAGCAGATAAGTTGCTAACGTTTCTGCAATGCACAAGCAGAGTATTTATTAAGGTTGTGGTTATCTCGAAGCTACTCCTCGTCTCTGTTCAATGGCTGATGCTGTTTTTGGCCAATGCAATTTTTGTGTTGGCCTGGTTGAAAAAGCAATGCAGAGAAACGAAAACAATGGAAAGGCATAAAAACAGTCACATGGCTATGAGTTGAGCAGTTGATGCTACTGACACGGATACATGCTTGAATTGTGTTGATGAGGGTTCAAACTGATGTAAAAAAAAAATGCCAACCACAACAAGCGATCCACAAAAGGTGAAAGCTAGTGTCTATCTACATTTGGACAACCTAATGCCAAAGGTGCTTTGCGGTTAACCAACAACAATGAATAAGATGCAAATCTAAAGCAGACGAAGACTTAATAATAGTTGCTGGACACTTCGAATTGGCCACTTGAATCAAGTACAAGGATTATGAAATATGTCAAAGTTTCTTTCATTATTTACCGAACTCTCAGACTTTCTAAGTATTGGCACAAATAAATAACGAAATCTTGACATTTTTCATAATTTTAATAATTTATCGACTTGACAAAACTTTCTTTAAACTAAACTAAATCAGTTTTTCATATTTTTAAGGACAGTTCAAAAGATAGTTTCACTAAGCAATTTCAATAAATAAATACTGAACAATGAATCAATACACCTGGTCTTGGGCCACCATTCAGCCATTCAAAATTACCAAATTTCAGCCATTCAAAATTACCAAATTTCAATTATAAGACATTTAATTACCGTTAGCAACGTGGGACACAACAGCTACAGCCAACAGTCATCAGGGACCAGCAACCCCTGCTCCTGTACCGGCCACCCCACTGTCAAGACAAATGATGCTATAATGGGTCGCCGTGAAACGTGAGGCATACCAAAGAGCAAACATTAACGGCACCCCAGTGTGGCGCCACACATAGCCAGACTCTAATGCCAGCTTATGGCTCGCCCACACTCCACTCCCGCGATTTGAGATTGCGGCAACTAATGGTATGCAATGCTTTTTAGGCATCCATCCAGATTGTTGCCCCTCAGCGTTTAGCGTTTCAATGATTCCAATCATAACATAAGTCTTGGACACAGCCCCGTGGCTGTGGAGGGACTTTCACTTTGGATTTGGAAACCAATTAAACAGGTTGTGCCTCGCACCTCACACTTATGAGGAAACTCAGGTTGGAGCTGTCCAGAATTCTACAAGATCTGGGGGCAACTGCGCCTGGAGCACACAGTTGTCACTCTATTTGCTTAGTTGATTACTTCGATAATGGATGCGAAGATTTCATTTGAGCTCTATTTGCTTTTTATGATACCCTGTACTCAAACAAAGGTGTGTCGTGGTGAACAAGGAATATCCGACTCCGAATAGCTGATAATATATGCAAATATAATAATAAACAGAAGGAGCAAATTGTTATGAAATACTATTGTTATTTTGGAAGCATTACAAATACTTAAACTCTTGTGACAAATGACTGAAGTGCTTTAACTAAAGTGTTTTTGATAAATAAAAATAACAATAACAGAGTATCTACTGTTTCTGCATTTGATAGTGTCTTCAAGTCGAACGGACTCGACATATTTGTTGCCCGTATTTATTGCGTTAAATGGCATAGTTTAAGATGCTAAGGCGCTTGTTTGTGAGTCTTTGGATTTTGTGAAATTTCTGCTTAAGCAGCAGTTTAAGCATAATAGCTATGTATTTAGATATTTGGTTTTCACTTTAAGTGGTATAAGTTTCGGCCTTCAAAGAGATCTTTTGTACAAAGCAGTGAGAACAAAAAATGTATAGCACGAATGGGAAAAACGGCAACTGGGACTTTTCAAAATTGCTGGCCAGCAAAGCCGAAAAACCAACAGCAAGCGCGGTAAATGCCCAGCGAGTTTTCAAATCAATGCTGCACATCCTACAAATAGTTTCGGGTTACGTTTAACTTGCGGCTCTTAGTTTTGTGTGGCACACAAGTAAATGGAAAATTTCATTGCAACAAGGGTGGGGTAGGGGAGAGGTGAAGGATTAAAGGGGAATTAAAATAGTTTGTTACTCGTAGTTAGCAAGTTGCACGTGCTCGGGCAACAATTAGTTAAAAATGACAATAGTTGCATCCGCCATAAGGGATATAAAGAGAGATTGGAAAGAACGAATGCCAAACAATTTGGCAATAATAGTATTCCGTGTATACGAGCAAACAGCGCTGTTGCAGTTGCTCAGGGACATGTTACGAGGCCTAGGCCGAAACCGGCACAAATCTAGATTATCCAACAATTCTACGGGATATGCAAATGAAATGTAAGCCCACAAAAATATGAACGGCTATTTAAGTTAACTTTAAAACCAATATTATTCGCAACTGCAGAAACTAAAATATATGTATTTAAGCTTGTTTCTAAACTGTTTTATCAGATACTGGTATCGAAGTGTTTTCAAATTATGTTAGCATTTAATGTGAACTATTCATATATCAATTTAACAAGCCACTGTACAAATATATAAATTTATCAATATCTATATTTTAATAACTACACCTATCTGAGATATATTAACTATTATGTTTAATTCATACATAAAAGGACCGACAGATCTATATTTTGACTCAAATGCAGAGCATACAGGAACTAAGATTAATATTAAATGTGAATTGTATTGTATTTCTTATTGTGCACTTCATCTGTCTGTATCATTACATACAGACATGTAATAACTTAAGAACTTACCCGCATAGATAGCCTCAATGATGATGTCCTCCAGATGTCGCACATTATCGATTTCCAATTCGTTCAGCAGCACAGCGTAGGGAATGCTCTTGGTTTTAATGGCCAACGAGACGATGGTCAGATGCTGCAGTTTCTTTTGCATGGCTGGCGACAGTTCGATGTAATCCTGCTGCTGGGCACGGAACTGTTTGTAGGTGCCGTAGGCGAACAGATTCAGTGTGTTGTAGTACTTGGCATCGGGTCCCTCTTTCAGCTACAAGAGCAACGCTTAGTGGGGGCAGTTAGTTATAAATAATAATTTACCTCTATAACATTGGGCTCCGCGAGCAGTTCACCAAAGACGAAGACATTTGGTGCATCCAAAACTTGTTTGATGACATCCAAGAGTGCGGCGCCAGTTGCGTTCTTGGCCAGCAGACAGAACTGCTGCAGATATGTCTCCTTATTGCTACTGGGCTCCTCTGTGCCAAGCAGCATGTCCTGTGCCATTTTCTTTTTATTTATTTGTATTTGCGTTTAGTTTACTTATAATGTTTGGCTGCCTTAAATTGCACAGCTGCTCAGCTATTTTAACAATATCGATATAAAACAGCAAGTCGATATATCTAACACGATGTTGCAGCCAATAATTATACTATCGATATGTAAACATCGGCAGCAGTGCGCTGCGGCCTGGCAAAAAGCTGACGGCTACGACACTCGGCTTACTTGCCCGCGCAAAATTTAAAATTTATTAAATATTAAAAACTTGTAAATTTGTTGAGAATTTCATTTAAATACTGATAAATATAAAGCCAAATTTTTCTGAAGTGTACAGTAGCCCTGCTGTAACCACATTAATCCTTAGTTTGCTTTAAAAAATATTCTAAATGTATATATATTTTGTCCCCAAGCATATTTTGCACATTTTCATTAAACACATATTTATTACACACTTTCCCTTATGGCGTAAAAATTTATCAATTCAATAATGCTTCTGCTTTTCTTAAAACACTTTGCACTCTGCCGCAACAATTTTCACATCCCCCACCCACTGACTCACATTCTTTGGGGAGCGCTTGTGAAAATGCCGGTAGCCATCTGAAAATTTTTGACCCCATCGACTTTAAACTTTTTGTGTGTCTTGCTACTTTGGCCACACTTATTATTATTTGCGAAGTCTGCACAAAAAAAAAATATATATATATTTATGTAAGTATAAAAAAAAGGTGCAGGTCGAAGTTGGAAACCCTTTATAATGCGGCGCCGTCTGCGGGGCTTTTGGGGATTCGCCTGCTCATCGATTATGAAAAGTTAAGCAAGGCGCACAAATAAATACATACATATATACATACATGCATACATACAAATACATACATATAAGGAAAAGGTCAACTGCCTGGGGGGACAAACTGTGGGAACCTTCCAAACTCAAACTCAAACCAAAAGCTATTAAATGCTACAAGCCTATTTTATTACACTCTCTTATTTTGCATTTGCCCCTTGCGAAAATGCAGCTTCTGTCAACAAAACGGGGTCGTGGAGTCTGCTATTTTGTTTGAAGTTTGTAGTATTTGGCTAAAACCAATATGCCTATCTGCAATCCAATTGAATTCGATGTGTTTTGAAGTAGTGAATGCCTCGTCGAGTGCATGCCAAAAATGTTTTACTCTTTGTCAGTTTCGCGCATTTTCGGATTGTATGCAATGAATTTGCAATTCATTTGATGCGATTTCCAACAAATCAAAATATTTACGGTAATTTAACACAGCGTTTTACAAATTGGCTTTAATTTGGTTTCCGTTTCGGATTTGCCACGCACAATTTGCGTTTGTCACAGCAAACCAAACATAAAGGGGGAGAAAGGACTTGTCATCTCCAAAACAGAATTTTATTTTGTAATGCATACTCAATTTTATTGCAGCGTCATTAATTTGACACAAAATGACGCAGTTCCTTTCCGTTGTGATATTCAAACAAATTCCATCTGACATCTGCTGAACAGCGTTAAATGCTGGTTAAATTTGCTCAACTTCAGCTAACAACATTAATATTAATGCACAAAGTATGTATATGAAGCTAATATATATTTTTTGAAAGCTCGTTACTGTTCTAATCGATCTCGATTAGCCGCGAGATGCAACTGTGTATTGCACTGTGTCATTTGCTTAGTGCTATGCGTCCTCTGCCTATTTCTTTTTTTTTAAGCGCAAAACTTTTCAGAAAATAGAAAATGTTGCATTAACATTTCTTACCCTTAAACAAAAAGGTCACAGTATTAAATGACTTTTTTACTACTACGCGACGCTAATCAAAAAATGTTCACAGCATGCCACGAAGTAGGGGAGGTGGACTGTTATACAGCACTAGTATGACAGTGTACTAAAAGTGCCTCGGTACGTAGCACAGTGCCTCATCCTCCCCTATTCAACAATAAACGTTGACTTTGACTTATCAATTTTATCAGCGCAAAGGCAAAGGACGTTAGAAACGTGAAGGTGGGGAGGGGAGGGGGCTTGACCTCGTCTTTTAGTTGCGTGCTGCTCATTAGGACTAGAATTGCTTTGTGTGTGTGTATATGTGTGTGTATGCGTGTGTGTGTGTGTTGGCATTTGTTTAGCTCAGCTTGTGGTTTATTATTGTTATGTTTCTGATTGTTGTTGCTGCTATTGCTTATCGACGCAAATGACCAAAACTTTTGTGAAAACATACATATAATTAACATAAATTTATACACTCGAAGAAAATGGCAACGACAATTTGTGCTTAAATACTCGATAATAACTATTTAGATCAAACAAACTTTGACTGCAGTGGACGTGTTTGCAGCTTTTACTTTACAAAAGTTCTGCTCGAGAAACTAATTTAATCACAGCGAAGTTGTTACAAATAAAATTCAGAAAATTAATAACTCAAGTGCTCGTTTTGTCAAAGTTTCTATTCATTGTGTAAAATGTTCTCAATGCAATAAAGTAAAATGGTTGTGGAATGTGCAAAGGTAAAATTATTATTTGCATTCGTTGCAGAAAATGATTTTATTTATGTGCAAAGAATTTCAAATCAAGACTTTTGCTCATTATATTATATGAAGTCATAAAAATGGAGAAGTCGAAAGTTTATATTTAAGTAAGCGTTTCTCTTTATTTTCTGTAGCCGATTTAAGGATTTAAGCAGATTAACGCCATCTCTTATCGATGTCGATCTTTGCGATCAATCGAGTTGCTTTGCACGATTACAGATATATTTTTAAATGTCGATTAACAGAGTTGCTTCTCTTGCATTGAGTAACAATATGACGGTTATGGTTAAATCAGTATAGAAATCATTGAAATACTTGCATTGCTGCAATCCTGAGATTTATTTAAAGCCATCTCTGTTTCACTATTGTTTTGTCACTAGTTTATCAAGGCTAAAGGAATTCAAATACCCTCACAAATGCAACACCTTTATCAAGCATCGCCTTCAACCCAACTCATCAACCTCAATTGACAATGGAAAGACAAAACTGTTGAATTTGATGCGAACGAAATATTCAAATATCAAATCTGACCAACGAAATGCAATAAGGCAGAAGCCCCAGAGTCTCAATTTCCCACATACTGGCTATCAATGTTATTGACAACCACAATGAAGCATAAATCTCAACTTGTTGTGCAAAGTCCAAATATGGCAACAGCTCCCTACTACCAAATCAGGAAGCACACAAGCAAAAACTATGTCATCTACCATCCTATCTGCATATGCCAACTCAAATATATACATACATATATATACCTATATATATGGTATATATATATACCATGTATGCCTTTATGTATATGTGTGTAAGTCAGTCAGGCGTCACATATGATTATAACAAATTCGTTTATTCTGTTGTCCCTGGGGAAAATCAACTGAATGTACAGTTTGATAGATGGCCAGAGTTGACACTGGCAGGTGTGTGTGTGTGTTTGAGTGTGTGTGTGTGTGTGTTCGTTTCCTGTTTATAAATACTTTTCTCGGATTAGCAAATCAGAATGTGCAAATTGTTGGTTCTGTTCGTTGCAATTATGATATTTACGCCATTTCAAAAAGACTAATCAAAGAATTTATGTTATTATTATAGTTTAATTTTCAATTTAGAATCTATTGTAATCATTTCCGATATTCACGTTTCAGCAATTCGTGTTAACTCTATTACTAAATTGAATTGCCGGCAAGCATGACACATTTGAATTTTAGTTTCTCTGCTCTAAGGCATTGACTTGTTAATAAAATATTTGCTTTAGCATGGACAAGCTGTCATCATGCAGAACCGATTTGTAAATTAAACTAGAGGCCTTCTGCTCGTTTTCCACTTGCTGCTTTCAGGCTATTTTCCTATAAATCCACTTAGCTTTTGTTAAACGCTCTAAGCTGCTTTATGCTCTAATCAGAACTTAAATATTTCAACAAATTCCGGGATGGGACATGATGATGATGATGATGATGCTTGCTGTTTGCTGCTTGAGTTAAGGTTACCCCAAGCAACAGGCCGAGACTCGCCTTGTGTGCTATCAATTTCAATCTGGATAGCCTATTTTTAGGCAGCCCAACATGTTGACAAGCACCAGCAAATGTTTGCCACTGCTACCTGGCTAAGAAATCATGTTCAACGCTCATGTTTGTCGGTCTAAGGATCAAGCCAAAGGCAGAGCTCCCATACATCAGCCACTCCCCTCCACAGCAGAATATGAAAATTGATGAATGCTTTGCATGATTTGTTCCAGTGCAGATTAAGCCCCCATTAAACCAGGCAGCAACTTGACTCACAGCAGCAAACATGGCCCAGCAGCTGCACAAGTGAAATGAAAACAAAATAGTCAAAAGACTCACATGTGCCGGAGCTAGACACAAAAACCACTCCCCCAAAAACCTCCGCTGTTTACCAGCAAAAAAATAAGGAAAAAAAATATAAAGTAGAAAGTCGAAAAAAAAAACCTATCAAAACAAACGATAATGTTGCTGTGGCTATGGCACTGATGATGTGCACAACGGATAGCTGATAAGGATGTCGGAATGTGAATGAGCTCCAATGCCACTTTAATGAAACGCGAAGACCTTCTGTCTGCCACTCTCATTCCCCCTCCTCACCCCATCAGTCCTTAGCCTCATGTGGATGATGTGCTGATTGTCTCGGCGGATGGCAGAAAAGCACTTGGAATGAGAGATGGTCGGGGCAAAGGGAAGTGGAAGCAAGTCAATTGGTCACCAAACAATAAAATCAAGCGGAAATTGACCAAAACGAGTAACACCTACATTGTAGTCCCGTTATAGGCACATACATACGTATACGTATACGTATGTAATACACAAGTACTCACGTATTTCGCGTATAAAATAAATTAAAGTGCGTTTAATAGGGACATCAAATAGTCAAATGATTTTCGGTGGATAAACTGAATAGCAATCGCAGTCAGAAAGCGGAAGGGAATCAAACAGATTCCCAAGAACTTATATAATATATATATAGTTTTGGTTAGCAATGTAGTTTTTGACAGCTTGAAATATTGAAACAAGAACTCATCTATTCAACATATTCTAGTGTTAACTGACAAACTTTAAAGAGCTGTGCACTCTAGGAATTGCTCTCTGATATTTTATTTTTTAATAAAATAAAAATTAAATTGAGTGTCTTATTTTTTTCTACAAATAAATTAAAACATTATTTATTTAATAGCAACTGGCTGTCACTTAAGCGCTTTTATTGATTACCTTTTTTTGTGTTAACTTTTCTCCGTTTTCTTGGCTGCTATCAGTGACACAATTAGCGATAATTAGCTCAGCAATCTGTTCAGCTTAATGGGGGGGTTCATTAAATATGCAGATTCTTTTGTCAATTGCGGCTTTAATGCAATTTCTTTCAATATGTGCGGCTGATTTTTCCCATTTCCTTCTATTTTATATATATATGTTTATTTTTATATGTGTATATTCTTCATTTCACAGATTGGAAATTGGCTCATTAGCGAGGCGAACGCAATGTGTTGACTGCTGTGTAGGCTTTGAGTCAAATTAAAATAGCTAACAAAAGATGCGAGCCATTTGGGCAATTCAATTGGCCTTCGAATGGAATTGGCAGTGTCATTCGTCTTCGTTTCATTATGTTTAACGTACTTGTAATCCTACACCGAACTTAGATTCCATCCCACAAGGTTCCCCACCACCCATCCCCCACCCCCAACGATACAACGTCGCCATTTTGTTTTCACTTTGAATGGTTGCCTGCCCAGGCAGCAGTTGTTAACGCAGCTGTTGTTGGTTGTTGGTGTTGGTGTTGCTTTTGTTGTTGTTGTTAGCGGCATTTGTATTGACAAATTTATTTATTAACATTCAAGTTCATTAAACCTTAATATTTGGTCCGGCTGCTACTCCATGGCTTTCACACGCTCCGCTGAGTTTCCCAGCACCAGCAACCCACCCCCTTCCCCGCTACACGTCCCAACACATTCTTTCCCCATATAATTCGCATGCCGCATAAATCACGTTGGCTCTCAATTCTGACCGCCGCCATTTTGTTTGCACCTCTCCCGTCGCACCCCACGCAACGTCCTCACTATTTCCAGATTGTCGTTGCGTGGGGACATAAAAAAAAATTCTGTGGCAAGTAGTAGTTTTAAAGCTCTCCAAATCATTTTGTTTTTTATTTTATATATACATATATATACATATGTATATATACATATATCAACTTTTCCAACTAATTCAAAAAGATTTATTGTAAAAGCTGTGTAGTTTTTTTTCTAAAGATGTTGCATGTGAAACGCCAAAAATTTACATACATATAACAAAATATATGGTTTTTATTCAACTTACGGAAATTACTCAAAAAACAAAAAATACAAATAAAAACAATAATTGTAAACGTAATAAAGCCTTAAAGTTTGTATAAAAGCAACAATTTTTTTTAAAATAAATATTAACATATTAAGAAAATAATAACTTGAAATTACTCTTTATCTAAAAATTAGTTATAACAAAAATTAAAATTTTTTCGATAGGAAATTTTACTTTTCAGGTTATTTAAGTAGTAATGATAAAATCGCTTTTTCCTAGGGGTTTTCCAGACTTTACGTCTGAATTATTTAAGGATTCCTTTAAAGAAGTGATGAGTTTCCGCAAGTGTTCAATGTAAGTCCCAATGGGAGAAAAAAACTGTTTCAAGGCGAATGTGTACAAATAAATATTGGTCTGGCTGTATTTAAATTTGTATATTGTATTTACATATATTTTTTCTTTGGTATAAAAAGGCCACTGCTCCCCGGAGTATAATAATGAGAATGACTGCACAAATATTTGTTGATATTCACACATAACCATTTTCACACTGACTAAATCGGTTATAAAAAATGGGTGAACACAACAATATTTCATATGATACAGAAGGAATAATAGTATATTGGGTTTGTGCAATGCCCGTCTAATTTTAATGTTGACCTATGTTCCAACTTAAAAACACGTTTTCAACTTTAAATGTACGATTGATTTAGAGGCAAAAATATAATTAAAACGCCTTTGCTTTTGAAAATCCGTTGAGTTTTGACGAAGTTATGGCATTTTGAAGGTGCGACCTAAGCCGATTTTTGCCCATATTCCGATTTTCGGACTATAATTTTGACTTATGTTCCGACCCAAAATTACGTTTTCAACTTTAAATGTACGATTGATCTAGAGGTCAAACTATGATTAAAACGCCCTTGCTTTTGAAAATCCGTTGAGTTTTGACGAAGATATCGCATTTTGAAGTTTCGACCTATGCCGATTTTTGCCCATATTCCGATTTTCGGACTATAATTTTGACTTATGTTCCGACCCAAAATTACGTTTTCAACTTTAAATGTACGATTGATCTAGACGCCAAACTATGATTAAAATGACATTGCTTTTGAAAATCCGTTGAGTTTTGACGAAGATATCGCATTTTGAAGTTTCGACCTATGCCGATTTTTGCCCATATTCCGATTTTCGGACTATAATTTTGACTTATGTTCCGACCCAAAATTACGTTTTCAACTTTAAATGTACGATTGATCTAGAGGCCAAACTATAATTAAAACGCCTTTGCTTTGGAAAATCCGTTGAGTTTTGACGAAGTTATCGCATTTTGAAGGTTCGACCTATGTCGATTTTCGCCCATGTGCCGATTTTCGGACTATAATTTTTAATTATGTTCCGACCCAAATTCCCGTCTGAAAGGCCAACTTGGACGGTATTTGTTGGATGCACACAAGTTATGGTATCAGAGTATTTCACTGTCGGTTACGTCCGACTGCAACGTTCTCGCTTGTTTTTTAATTTAATTTTTTTTTTTTGCAATAAATTGTCACTTGGTGTGTTTAATATTTATCTTCAGTTACGAAAACCATAAACCAGATAACGTAGAAAAAAATATAAATCATATACTTCAACCCACTCAATAAGTGCAACAAATTGGGAGTAAAATAATCAATTTCGTTGGTTGCCTTTTTCGTGCTACTTTCATTATGTTTGTTAAACTCAGAATGTTTGCTTATTTTCAACACTCACAAATTTATATATATATATATATATATATATAAAAAAAGGTTACTCTTTTTGTACTTTTTATAACTTTTGCCACCGTGGCAGGTTCGTCAATATTTGCCTACGCATGTAAAAAAAGCAGCTGGCATTTTGTGGGCCCGGTGAAAATTGTGGCTTAAAGCGCCGAGGCCCTTGTGGAAACACGCACCAATTTTGGCAATCTGCCAGTTGACGTTGATCGATGAATTTGGCTTTAAAACATTTTGGGCGCGTTGAAGTGTGAAAACTTATTGCCTGATTATTTATTGAATTTGCACACATCGATTCAGCCTAATGGAATTGGTAACAACACGCACTCAACCACAATTAATTGGGCCCTAATTGCTAAAACAAGTCCTGCGGTTGCATCATTTCGAATTTTCCACACCAATCAATTATATATTTTGGCACGTGCTCAACAAAATAATTGCAACTATTTGGTTTGTGTTGGAATAAATGCAATAAATGTGCTCTGAAATATTTTAAATATGTTTACTCAAATTTAATTTGAGATTCCACACACAGCTTGAGTGAGAATTCCGAGAACTTGTTAACCCGTCAATTTGTTAGCAATACAAGTTTGTGAGGAATGTGTGTCATGTTGTAGACATGTCCTGCCTCAAAATTGAACAGCTGCCTGTAAATAATATAATCAAATCAATACAATGGCCGAGAGCATAATTATGCATTTGGTGTCACAAGCATGTTAAGAATTCCACATTGATTAAGAGCACATTGTGGCAGATGGTTTGCATATAAACATATATATATATATATATATATATATATATATATCAAATATCTGGTTGTAACTGGTTGTCATTTACACCAACAATTTTAGTCGTACATTTTAACTCATATTGCAATTTAGCTCACATTTGAACATTTTTCAGCGCACACGAATTTAAGTGCCATTTATATTTCAATTAATAAAATATATTTTGGTATTCATGATTGGCAATCGATTAAGCAGATGTTCGCTAAGCGCATTTAATATTTACATTTAAATACCCTTAACACTTAAGCACTTAACTAATAGGATATATTCAACATCAAGTTTTATGTAGTGCAAATAATTGACTTGTCTGCTGGGCATATTTCAGTCGATCATTTTTGTTAGTTTTTCCAAAATTTGATCCATTTTGGGATAATAACAAATAATTTGATTTCTGTTTTACGCAACTGGCAATTTGCATAGTTTTGATTTTGCTTATTTCTTAATCATCAGCAGCGATTGACAATTTTGATTGTAAATGATTTAAGTTCAGTTGGAAATATTAAAATGAAGCAGTAAATGCGATTAATTAGTAGCATTTGAATAATTATGGAAAACAATAATATTTTATCTCAGTCTAATAATTTTTCCATCTATATTTAAATTAAATTATATTCATTTTATGTAAAATAATTTGTTTAGCTACCTTTTTAAAATGAAGTATAATTTATGCTTATCTAAAAATATTTAACAAATAACGAAATTTGAAAAAGAATATTTTGAATAATATTTATGCTAATTAGTTGCTGTTGTATAAAATTTTGTCTGATAGCCATTTTTCCAGATTTTACTGCCGCGTTGTGTAAAATAGACAATATTTAAATTAACTGTTTCGTGTCCCTGAGTACAGCTATATTTATAGGTACTTCTCATCGTTTTTATTTGTTATATATGTATACATATTGGTTGTGTAGTTTGTTTCTTTGAAGCTTGCTCCCAGTGGCTGCTGCTGTTACAACAGGTCCACCATTAATTAAAAGACAACGTAGAGTTTTGCGTTGCCAGCGGTTGCTAGTTTGTTTGTCAAAGGAACTATCTCCATGGTGTCATCAATTAGCGATTGTGTCCTTCCTTTTTAATTCCATTCAATGATGTTCCGCACGTTGCAGTTGCCGCTGAAGTTACGGCACTTTTTCAAGCAAAAGCGGAAATTCAATATTCCAAAATGGTGTAGAATTTCTATAAAAATGTCTGATAAATATAGCAGATTGATGTATGTTTCTACTTAAAACCAAAATGTTGCATAATAAATTAATAATGACTTCATTTTATGATTTATTATGATTTATCTGAATTGATATTAAATTATTTGTTTTAACAGCTATAAGCAACTGCAGTTAACAGTCGATTTTTAACATTGTCCCAACGGTTTGTGCATTGACTAGCAAAAGCTTGACAGCAGCCGGCTGTGGAACTTATGTTAGAACTGGTTTAAGTTGTGCGAACGTTTAGCGGCATGTCGACTTTAATTGAACATTGTAATTAAGATATTAAAAACTCGTTAGAACTATCAACTCTTTAAAGACAGTAATTAATTTATTAAAGCTTAAATTCAATTTGGTTTGCTCCTTGTGCGGTAATTTCTATGTGTATACGGTTGAATAAGATGGATGGATGGATGAGAATGTTTAATGTGTCATAAAATCAACTTGGTCGATTGATTTGCATACACCAATAATTACAAATCGAATGATAATATTATTTTGGCGTGCTTGCTGTGAAGTATTTTGCTTTAGTCAACAATTTGCAGCTGAAACAACTGCAACTATATTACACATAATAAACGATTTGTTTTGATTTCTCTGAATATTTAATTTCTGCTTCATTTCTGAATTGCATTAATGCCACATAGGCAGCAATACCAATGAATAAATTAGGAATATATATGATATGAATAATGTGCTCGTCTGATGCGAATGGATGTTTGTGAAACTGAAATAGAACAATTCACGAAACGAGAATGGAAATTAACATTAGAATTAGAATGGAAATAGATTGCACTATTCATCAAATGATTATCATTTGAAATAAAGTTTTAATAACAAACAAAAAGCATTGTTAAAAAAACTGTGCATTACATGCAAACTTAACTGTACTCGGATATACATTTAATAATGATGAAGTTCGTTAATTAAAAATTTAATAACAATGCCAATTTTAAAGCTTAAGCTGCTGGTGGAATAAATACAAATATATAATATAATAAAATCCAAAAGCCGATTTAATAACCTAAGTAACTGTATTATATAAATTAAAATATATATATATATAAATATATATACAAGTCAAGTCAATTAAATTGTTTCATGTGCAGACACAGTTCATAAAAATATCCACACCAATGCAATTTATGCTAAAAGCAAATAAAAAAATAAAAAAAAAAAATCGTCAAGCAAAACACAAAAAAACACACACGAAATATTTATAGAAATAGCGACGACCTTCAAATGGATTTATGGCAATAAAGTCAGAGCTGTAAATTCAATGCGGACAGTCGAATTCCAAATCTCAATTCGCAAACTGTGTTAAGTGAAAGGCGTTCACGAGCTGACAGATATTAAAGAACGCTGAGCTTAACCACAGCACCAAAAGTGTGGCCAATAAGGAGGATTGGGAGCGGGGCATGTAGAGGGGGGAGCGGGGATCAGAAAACATTCGATGTTTAGCTTGGCTTTGGCTTGGAACACATAAGCGGATTATGCAAAGCGAGACAAACAACGTGTAAAATGGTTACAGCATTTCATGAGTGCATATTGCACGCTGGACATCTTTTCATTTTATTTTTTCTTTTTTTTCTAGCCAGATGTAAAGTACCAGCTCTAAAGCAACAAGAGCAACCACTACAACAACAACTACAACAACAATAGCAACAGCAACATCTACAGTAAAAACAACAAAACCACACACGCAGGCGGACTGAAATCAGATCAAAACAGAAAACAAAACCAGTCTTGAGAAAACTGACGCATCGGCAAATATTTGGGGAAATACCTAGAAACAGCAAACAAAATCTTGGCTTAAAGCAAAACTTAAATCGTCGACTTATTTTTCTTCTTCTTCTTCTTCTACAACTTGAATACGTCATCATGACTAGCTTGTTTACTTAATTCGAGCTGCCAAAAAGCTGTTGCGAAAAAAATGTACAACTTTTTGATGTTTCTTTTTTAAGAATGGGAATTTATTAGCGTGTTTTAATTTAATTAACATATGTTACTAACTGATTGTCAATAAGTCAACAAATGTGAGTTATTCGCATTCGCTTGTGGCTAAAAATTATATATCATGAGCAGAATGTGATTAATTAATGTAAGCTAATGTTTGGAACAAAGCAAAATTATCATGAATTTGTACAGACAATTTAACAAAAAAAAAAAAAATTTACTTAAATATATGTTGTAGAAATCTTTAAATGCTTGAAAATTAAAAATTGAATGTCTTGACTTGGCTATGACGGTTTGAGGTACAAATTCTTTCAGTGTTGACTTCCTTGTCAATATTTCTTGCTATCTTTTGCTATCTAAAAAAACAATTGTTTGTGTTTTTTTTTTTTTATCAACTCATTGAACTTAGTTAGGGTTGGGTAAGAAATTCAGTCAAAGTTTCCGATACAGTTAGTTATTTGAGAAGCTTTCTTCAACATTTTGGACATTAAATTTATATTTAATAGTTTAATTAAATATGGCTAATCTGTGAACTGAATATGTCTAACGAAAAGTGTCTAATCTAATTGAAATGTAAAAATATATATTCGTCTGTCTGATAACCCTTGATTTGCATATATACACCTGTATATCGATAAGTGTCTTAACTCAAAACAATTATCGATATAGGAATATAGACATAATCCAGATATCCAGTCATGCAAATTTGAGACATGTAAATGGAAATTTGCTCGTTCGTTAAACTTGTTTGAAATGTTTTTGACTTTTGACTGTTTTCGAACGGGTTTAATTGAGACTTATTGTGGTGTGTTAAGTAAACCACAGGGCGTATGAGTAATCAAGTGTGAACATTATTTGAGAGCTTAGCCTTCACTGCCACCCAGATGCTCGACAACGTCAACTTAGCAATCCTTGTGGCTAACCGCATTTTGTGGTAAGCATCAGCTGATTAAGTGCGGCATACTGTTGACCAAGTTCTTGAGATGCCACGCCCCGCCCACAGACCACATGGCTCACACCACGTAAGGCCAAAGACGTCACGACGATGCAGGTGATGGCAATAATAAATAATTGTAATAAAATAAGATAAGTAATGCTTAAGTTGAGTCGATCGCCGTTTGCAAATACAAATCAGGGGGAGCACGATTTGAAGCTGAGGTTTCAGCACAACCCAAAACCTGTCTCGACCTGCTCGCTGTCTGGCTGGTTGGCTCTTGCCCCTCAACTCCCCTGTACCCCTTCGATTCCCCCTTCATGTTATCGTCTCATTCATTTCCATGTCATTTCATATTTAGAAGTTCGCCGCCTTCAGATTTCAGTTCAGTTTTAATAGCGCACGACAACGGACCACTTTTCGATACGGAGCTCCACGTCTCCGGAACGCTCGTCAATTTAATAATATCTCGCAGTGTGCTATCTGTCAGTTGGTAATTGAGTACATATTGCAGTGTAACATTACAGTACAGGTAAAAATTGTGTGTGCGTGTGTGATTTTCTTTTAATATAAATGGAAATTGTTGACATACAGTATTTAAGCAGAAAATAATTCATTGCTGGTGAAGTGATTTTATGCAATGCATCAATTTGTGCAAGAATACGCAGCGAGTGTGCAAAAGAAAACTGCATCAATTAAGCACACACAGAGTCCACTTAATATTAATAATAAAAAAGAAGAGAGAATTGCAAAAAAATGTGAGCAATCAAAGGAAGAAAATTAAAGCCAGCCACCAGCCACCAATGGGGAATATTCAACATGAATTTTAATGAGAGATGGGCGTCTTTTTAAGGAATATCAAGTTTATCAAATGGGCGGGTCTCGTTTAATTCATTTCCATATTTGTAAAGCGTTGTGTTTCCAGTTTTGATTACCATTGCTGTTTTGAGAGCTTGTGACGCCTTCAATAAACAAATTACAATTTGCATAAAGTAAAGCTTAACTTAAGTGTTTATACAAAATTCCAGTTTATTAATTTAATTTTAGCACTTGTTGCTATCGCTGCCTGCTGATTCAGATTAAATCCGAAACCAATCAAATAAATATCATTTCAAAGCTTTTCAATTCAAGAATTCATACAAGTATTATTTAAAGTGTTATCTAATGTGAAGAAGTTGAAAACTTGGTGACTTTGTCTTTCATAAATTGTTATTTTAAATTGTCTCTGTGTCGTCTTATTTGAAAAAAACAATATTGTTTTACCTCGAAGATTGATGGGCTGTATTTTTTTTTTGTATTTAATTAAATTCATACGGTTTTGGATAGTATTCAACTTTTACCCAATTTTCCGATGGCATTTATCTTGGTCAAGACGCTGTGAACCAGAAGTTTATCAATGTAACGGGAGATGGGGGCAGCGAGAAGAAGTGAGAAGTGAGAAGAAGAAGCAACAATTTTATGATAATAGAAATGTGCGTTGGCGTTGTGGCAAGACTGGCGGCCACATTGATTGTTTTCTTAGTGTTTTTAGCTGTGGACTGCATTAAATTCAGTGGGAAACCCAAAGTTGCCAAGTTCAAAGTTTCGTGATGGTGTTTTAAACGTCAAAGTGCTGGTAAATAATTGCGATTAATTTAGAAATTTTGCAATCAATTTAAGTGGACAACTTTAGTTTGTTGACTTTCAAGTTGAAAAGTAAAAAAAGCTAGCTCTATATATACAAAAAAACACTTAAAGTGTAAACAAATAAGTTAAGCTGGAAACTAAAGCAATTTAAGTTATTCTTGTTGACTTGCCATAAATGCGGTTAAAGTATTTTCAGTAGAAGTGGGAAGCATATTTATCGGATTTGAGTTTATTTCATAAGGTTATTTAAAGCTTACCTTAAAGCCTTATTTACGCTTTACTTAAAGCTTGACTTGAAGTCTCATTTAATGCTTGATTATTAAATATCTTAGTAAATTTTGACTTAAATATTTAATAGAGCGTGTTTCTCAGATGGTGTCATAAATTAGCAGCTGATGCTGTAAGCTTCTTCCGGGAGCCAATCTCGCCAAAGTTGACTTTTGTCTTGTCTTCTGCTTCTGCCTCTTCATCTTTTTGTTACACCTACAAGAATACGCGAGTCTCATTAATATTCGTAACGGAAACACAAAGTGTGATCCGTTGAGTTGCGTTGCATGAATATCTCGCACAGACGCAGCACAAGTGGCAGGTGACTGTTGGCAGCTGACTGTTGGCGGGAGGTGGGTGGAAACGAGGTTGCGGCCACCCACTATTCAAATTATTGCACTACGCTCCCCTTATCACCACCTACACCGGGTGGTAATAGTGTCATCAGATTTTGTTGCGTGCAGCATGTGCCACATGTTAATATTGCCGTCTCATATAAATTAAGTTACGAGTTTGCTACACGCGAATATGGCACCATTTTCTCAATTGCTATTTGAATCGGTGTCACGAAGTCAAAATTTATGTGCAACTCTGATATGCAGCAAGGTAGCTGAAAAGAGTGTCACCATTTTAGGAAACAACCTGGAATTTTGCAAGTGTCGTAAATTCTAAAACTCTACTAAATACATAAATGTATGTCAAAAACTGAGCAGCATACTTGTCTAGTAATTTGCAGTAATATGTAATTTTTTCTTTTGTTATTCATTTGCGAAGTCTGCTCATCACTGTTCCATCTACCACCTCCACAATTTACTAACTACCCCTAACTACACCTATAAAAAAACAAAAACAAGAAACACCCTTTGCAATCTGTGCAACGCTTCTGCTCATTTGCCATTAATAACACTTTGCACCCATTGTGGGTGCAAGTTATTTGCAGTTTACATAATTTGAACTTATGGCTCAATGCTTGTAGCCATTTACTAAATTGCATCAGCTTGGCTAACACTATTCTATATGTGTATACGCCCAATTAGTTGATATTCTCACGCTCAGCAATGCATCGATTTGCAGTTGCGGCTTGTGTTTTGCATAATTAACGTCAATTAAAATATTGTTAAATTCCTGATTAGCAGCTGCTTGGCTGATTAGCCATTCACATATTTTAGCCTTCATTTAGCTATGGCTTGAACCCTACCTACCTACTCCGAGAAGGGAGCCAACAACAATACAACAAATGTGCAAATAGCCTTGGCCAGTGGCAGTAAAGTTGTTTAAGGTTTGCTCACTTAAAAGCCAAACAATAGAGTGCAAAAATCAACGAGAGGAAAATGAATTTGGAAAAGGGAATTTGAAATGTTGGCACACGTCAGGTGAAGGGGAAAATGCATAATTAAGCTGCGAAATGTAAAATTGGATTCTACAACATGCAGAATAGTTGATATATTGACTAATTAGCTGGGCTTGCCATCGGCAATAATTTTTCATGTATTATTCAAATGTGATATGTAAATTATGCAAGCCCGGTTTGCCAATAATAAATTTATTTTCTATTTTTTATTTGCATTTTTAAGCAAGACACAAAACAGAACATCGTAAATAAATTTTTTTTTTAACGAGTTAATTTATACATTACTTAAATTACGCCCTTATTTCAACCTACTAATGAGCCCTGCATTTTTTGCCTGTCCTTGATGGCCATCTGCTGGTTGCTGCAGCAAAGAAAACGACTCTTGAGGACATCATTTAATGCCCATTTTTTGCACAATACCCAAAGAGTATTTACGAATTCAAGGAGCCAGCTTTTAAAAGTGGTATCTTTTAGAAACAAAAATAAACGAGATGGAAGTGAACACAATGGACATATGCAGTGATGATGGTTTTCCTATTGCAGTTAAATATTGCAACGCACTCACTGACTCACTCAGCCAGTTAGTTATTTGGCGAGAGGAAAATCGTGAAGAATGCCGAGCACCACATAAGCGACATAAAGACCACCAAAGCGGAAGTATTCTACAAATAAAAAACTACTGCCGGGCACTCTAGTAAATGCAAACACGCAAGTGCGACTAACGCACAGCTGTGCATACACATATAAATGTATGTATATATATATATATGTATGTAAATATGTATGTTGGCTGCCACAAGACACACTCCCTCTCCATCCAACCCCATCTCCCCAAGTAAAGACCCTCTTCAAGCACCTCGCGAGCAAAAAAATAAGTGCAGACGACAAAATGCAACTGAGCAAATATTTGTAGAAGAAAATTCACTTGCATAAAATGGCATCGCTTAAGTAGCGCAAGCGGCGGCAGTTTTAAGTATTTTATTATTTTAATTACCACACAGCTGGCAAGCGTCAAGTGCGCTGCGCTTCCAGTGAAAAAAAACTACTTCATTCACGTTTAATCAGGGTATTAACGGCTTAACACTCACACTCATACTCTGCCCATTCAAAATGGGGTATATTGATTTGTTGTGCAAAAGTAGTAAAGTTGGAATATTACTTTGAACCTTTGCTGGCTGTAAGAAATGGTAGCAATGCCACGCATGCTTACTTTTGAATGTGCACAACTTTGAAAGTAAAACTAGACTATAACTCGACTACAACATTCTTACTTTATTTCATTTACTGACAAGAATGCAAGCAATTCGTGTGTGTTGTCCACACGAATAAGTGATTCAATCAATATTGGTAAGCACTTCTAGCACAGTCTACTTTCGCATCACAGAGAAAATTTCAATTTTGTTTAGAAATTGCAGTTGCAATTTCAACGTTTGCACCTGCTTCGAGGTGTTCGCCATTATAAGTTTTGAACTGCAGTTGCATCAGATGGCATTTGATATCCAATTTGGTTTGCAGTTCCGTTTCCGGTTACCTCTTGGCTTATTGTGTATGTTTTCACCTCACCTCAGAGTTTTAACCTTTGATTACACTTTGTTGCCAGTTGCCAAGTTTGCTGATAAAACGTGACAAATTAGTTGTGGGAGCAAAAAGGCACTCAATGCACCGCACTCAAATCGGAAGTGCAGCATACTTTGTTGCAGCAACCACATTTGCGGAATTTCATTTTTACCTGTGCCAGTGCCGAACTTAACACTTTGTAAGCTGTAAAATAATTTTTGTTATACAATGAAGAGCACTTTTTTTGAGAGACTAAAGAACATGTTGAATTGGACTGAAAATATAGTTAAAAAAAAAGAAAGAGTTCTGCAGAGAATATGTGAGACAATAAAACTTAAGCCATTTTACTAGGAAGAGAAAAATTTAACTTATGCAAGTAGACAACACTGGGAAGTGTTCTACGTTTAATAAATAACGGAAGATGAAGTAAAAGTAGCTTAATGTAGTATAATAAATAAATAAAAGAATTTGAAAATAAAGTAGAATTAATTGTGTGACTTGAGAAAAAATACAGTAACTCTGTTTAATTGCTTTATAGTAGGAATAATAAATAAATTAAAATAATTAACTTATTAAGATGAATGTTGCTTCCGTCAAAGTTGCTTAAGCTGTTATCAGTACTGATAACGGAAACAGAAAACTTGACAAACTGTTGAACTTAAGCTGTTAAATTCTCTTAGGCTGTAAGCACACTTAACATGCCGAGAGAGTAAGGGAAATTATAACAGCTCGCTGGAGCGGCTGTAGAGTTAACAGCTGTAGACAGCAACTGTTACGGCAGCAACGGAGAGCAGGCAACAAAAATATTGAAATTAAAGCAAAGTGTCGCATTTTAAATCAAAATCAGAATCGCTTTGATTGAAACACATAATAAATAAGTAGTATTTTGGCAATGCATGATTTTATCAATGTTATTATTCTCATTTTCATTTTTATTGTTCATCGCATTCCGCTAAAGTAATGAAAACCGTTTACATTTACACTTACGTTGACATTTGGATCACATTTGGTATTTATTTATTATTATTATTATTTTTTTTTTGTTGTAGCCGAATTGCGCTAAGGTTTGACGGGCCTATAAAAACCCGACTGTGTGTTAAGTAACTTGGCTTGTCAGACGCAAGGGGTTTGGTGATAAACATAAAAATGCTTATATAGGTTCTGATGACATTATAAATTTATGATTGACTGGGCCGAGACGACACTGAATCGTGGCCTTTAACTCCAAACGAAATCACAGCATTGATTTCCAGCCGAGACGACAGCGTCTTCAAGTGTTTCCATAAAACTGTCACATGTCCTTGGCTGCCGCCAATTCGCAGCGCTCACTTTTGGGACGCCATGGCTCATTAGGAAAAAGCAAAAAAAATAAAAAAAACATAAGCTAAATTATCGCGTACTCAGAGCAACAATAAAAGTTCCAGTCAGAGCGGTCATAAGCATGTAAAATACTTCAGCTACGCGACTCATTGCAGAGCTGGCACAGTGGGGCAAAATTATGAGAGATGTTTGTCAAGACTGATTTTATAAATCATCCCTCATTAAATACATTTGCGTGCTTGCACTCAAACTAAACTTCGCCTTACTGCATTTGTTTGAATAGTGAAATAAGGTAACTTATCCTAAGAAGTTTCAAATCTTTCCTGTCCGACTTACTCGCTCTCAACTGAGCTGAAGGGATCAAAGCAGCAGCACATTTGCGCCTGAGTCTCGATGTTCTGGCTTTAAAAGTGCTTTAATTTGTCTAAAGTATCTGCCGAAAACCTTTTTTTTAGCCTTGATTTTTGCTCAACTTTATAGTCAACTCTTTTGGGTAGCCTTCATTCAGCCATTGTTACCATGTTACAGCACGAGACAGCTGCGGAAGACCGTCAGGTGGTAAAAGGGGGGCCAGGGGAGTGTGTCGTGCCTCCCTGCCTGGTTAGCACACAAAGTAAGTTTCATGACAATTTTATTTTCTTCAGCTTTTGTATTTTCCGCTTTCGTTCATTTTGGACAATGCACACAAAAGAGTGCATTGTTCGCTTTGATGTGCTCGGTTGGCACCTGATGCACTCACTGTAGATATGCTTAAGTATCTTCTGATGAGTCAGATTAATGACTTCCCCATAGGAGCTGCATAAGCCACACTGTCGGATTAGCCTCAATCGCCTCAATGGAGAATGAGACCCGTTGCCACAAATCAAACCCAATCGAAATGCGTATGAGACTTTCTGGGTACAAATCTCAGGGAATTGCGGTTTGAACTGCAAATGCCAGTTTGAAATACTCTTGATGCTCTGCACATCGAATTTGCAACTTGATGAATGACTTTTACATCCTTCGCTTGCATTCACGCAAATAGCAGCCAAGATATTCGTTACTTTAGATTTTGGGTTTTACACATTCCAGTGAGTGCACTTTAAACTGGATTAGGAAGTTAGGACTTATTTTTCAGCTGCAATAAAGTTGTAAGCCAACGTTATTGATTTTGTTCAGGTTTTTAGTTTGTTTTTGTTTACTCCGGTATATTTCCAGTCCCTTTGTGGGTTTTGTTCTGAAACTTAGTTTTATTAGTTTTGTTTTTACTACAAGCTGAAAGGGACCATTCGTATATAATACGTATTGCAGGGTAGCATTTTGGGCAATCACTTTCAGCTAATCTATGCCAGAATGCTATTGTCGAGGTAGATGCTATTGTCAGAACTATTCTTCCGTTGCACCCATCCACTCTCCCTCCGTCCCTTTATCAGGTTGTCTCCATTCCAAAAATGCATCCATTGTGAATTACACACACACATTCAAAGTTCAAACGGAACTGCAAACCAACAATATTTATACAAAAATATCGCTTCAAGTTTCAGTTTATTTTTTTGCGAAGAAATTGGTTTTGAGAACATGTTTGAATCTGTTTTCAAATGCATGTTTTCTTTCATTTTGGGAGAGGCGGAGTAGAACACAAAATTGATAGCAGATTAATGGAGCAAATGTTAAAGCGAATGTCGAACAATCATTGTGATTGCAAAAACAAACTAAAGTGTGCACACTTTGACACACACACACACACAAACATACACATGCACTTACACACACATTTCAAAAATAGTGTTGACTGCTTTTGGGGGCTACTCAAATTTTATGACCGCTAATCAGTTGGTCAAGCAAACTGATTTGATGATGTATTCGACTCATTTGTGTTTGTGTTTGAGTGTTGACTTGAGTTGTGCATGAATGAAATGAATGAGTGTTAAGCGAGCATAAACAAACATATAATAAGAATGACAGATCTAAAGTTAATTACCGGCATTATTGTTTCTCAACTCGACATGTGCTGCTAAGTGCCAACTTATGGGCATAATTACCGCCTTTTGCCAGCCTATAATTTGTATTTTCCCGGCCTGTGCCATAAGTCAAAGTGTACATATATATGTATATATATATATATATCTGCTCAAATTGTGTGCTGTTTTTGCTTTAAGTTGGACAGTGATTGATTAGCTGGCTGGCCAGCAGCTGCTTTATTCCCAAAAATAGAACGCAATTCTGTTTGGCTCAAGGAATCGAATGGGTAATCAAAGCTGACTCTTGTGCAACCAGCAGTCACGAGTGCATGAAATTGTCCAAAGTGCACAGCATGAAATTCAAACTGAAACTCAACCTGCTCCCCTTTTGTCTCATATAAACGATATCGGTTGGATTCAAGAGCTACAGATATGTTTGTCTTGTTGGTGGCAATAATTTAATAAAATTACTTGGGGGCGCCACATAAAAAGCAAACATAAAGCAAATACCCAAAAATTATTGTTATCGGGCATTGGCACACTCACACACACACACACACACAGTTAGACACACTGGCTGGGCGCCATTTTATGGCAGCCACGAGGCTCAATCTGGGCTCCAGTTGCCAAGTTTCATTGTTTCATGCAGCAGCATTTTGAGCTTACACAGAGAGAAAGAGAAACTGAAAGAGAGAGAGTGAGAGTGAGAGAGAGTTTTTGCTGTCATATTTGTCTCCATTTTGTGATTAAGCCTGATTTTCATTTAGATGATGGTCAAGATGCCCAAGCAGCGTGTTGAACCCCAAGTCCCTCCTCCACCCAAACAAATTCTGTGCCTGCCTCGCGTGAACTGTCAACAAACCATAAAAACTTTTATTTATTTTAATGGTGTCTCGTGGCTTCAATTTAGTCAGCGAACTCCACACAGATGGTTGTGCCTCTGTGTGTGTGTGTGTGTGTGTTTGTGTGTGTGTTTGTTGAGTGAATTTATACTTTCAATTCATTTTATGTTTAGCATGCTGCTTTGCCACTGATAACGCTGCAGCTAACAATCTTCAACACGAGTAGCCAATTTTTGTATGGAGTTCTTTTCAGCACTCATGGGTTCCTCCTGAAAATCTCTGATTTTTTATACTGGGATCATTTTTGTCAAAAGTTATGGCATTGGAAGTGCTAAATTCTATGTTAAGTTAACTTGGAAATGATTTTGTTTTGTTTTGTTTTTTTTTATTTAAACATCGACCGTGAATCTTATCTAATCTAGTGTAAAAATTATTGAAAATCGAAGTTAGGGCAGTTAATGGATTTTATTGGCCACCTGCCTGCGGTTGTTTTTACCAAATATTCAAACGGATAAATAATGTGGCCTAAATTGCTTTTATTTCGAAATGAATGCATTTGTAATTTATCAAACTTAGTGTGTATTGTGATTTTGAATGTATTTTTCACACATATTTGTGGTAAAGTGCAATTCTCGATACCAACTCGTTGCATGCGGTGACAATGGGGCAACACTGCGTATGATTAATGTGTGTAGTTGTTAACGGCTTACTGTATTAGGAAATGGCTCGTAAAAGTGATTTACGGATTGAGTTTGGGCCCCAGTTGATTGCCAATCAAGAGTTCTGAAATTGTTTGAGCGCCTACGTGTTTTCAAATTTAAAGATTAATTCAACTTTTGTGCCGGTGCTTTCAAAATTGAAGCAATTAATATTTGTTGCTGTCACGCCCCGAGGTATTTTGAACCAATTTCGCTTGATTATTTAACCCTCTTATCGACGTGCCAAAAATCTTTGAAACAATTCGCTAAGTAAGCGATGGCTGCCGCCAAAAGCAGCTCAGATCAATGGAGTGGGGAGAGTGGGTAGGAGAGGGGAGGGGGAGGGGGCGAACTTTGTGGGTACATTAAATCAAAATCATTGGCCCAAGTGGGTGGTGCTGGGAGGTTAAACAAACCTTATCAAAGCATTATCAAAGGTGCTAAATTTGCAGCAAAGTGTCGTTGGCATCGCGAAATCAAATGCAAACAAGTCGAGCCGAGCATTCAGCCCTTGCCAAACACACAATCCCCCACTCCCCACTGCTCCTCCGCTCCATTGAGGATTCAATATTTGTGTGTGTATGTGTGTGTTGTTTGGGCATTCCTTCAGTGTGTGGGCGTAGGCAGGCATAAATTTGCACTGAGCTTCGAGCACAACGTGCTCTGTGGCAGTGCCTAAAAGATTAAAGGCGGCATTCGACTCAGCAGACATCGTCCTTGCTGCTTGCTGCTGTGACATGGGAAAGCCAAACACCCGGTTTCATGCCGCGCCCAAATTTATATAACTTTCCCTATAGAAAAAAAGGGGTGTACGCAACGCCTGCAGTCGCTATTTGACAAACAGGAGCTGCTGCCGAACTTTTGACTTTGATATATCACAAACCCATTTGGAATACTCTCAGGTGCACGGAATCAACTGAATTTTAGAACTCACATACATATCCCCCTGAGTTTCACAAGCTTCAGCTAGCTAATATACCCTGAAAATTGATTAGGGTATGGGCATGCGACAAGTGTGTTGTCTTTTCTTGTAGCCAACTTTATTGAAAATGTACCTGTGTTGCACGGAATGCAAACAACTTGCTTGATACAGATCGCATTCAATTGAATAAAATCAGGACTTTCGATTTAAGGTGGCACCTTCATCAATAATGAAACCGCTGCCACAAGTAAGATAAAAACATGATATTCGGATTTAAAATTCCAGCGACTTCTCGTCGCAATTTCCCGACTGAACTTAATCTATCGGAGCAGGGTAGAAAGAAAGTAAACGATAATTGAAATTAAATTCTCTGCCGTATTTGCAGTCAATAAATATTTGATAAAAATGTAATTAATTAAATCTTATTGTATTCTGCTTCTGCTTTCGAAAATTGCATTGGATAATTTAACGATGATGAGCGAAAATAAGTGCCAATTAAAGTTTAAATTGCTCCTTAAACACACATTTCAGTTGATCAGCAATATGGTCTATCCGAAGGACATATCGGACTCACATCACGAGGAGCTGGCACTGGACACTAACGGCAACGCAGGCGCTGCAGCTGTTGCACCAGTAAACATAAATGGTGATGGCAGAGGACCACAAAGCCAACGTCAGTATGAGCCGAGAGAGCGTTTAATAATTACCAAAAATGTCATTGTCATTGGTCTGGCATTCATGATACACTTCACGGCCTTCCACGGCACATCGAATCTGCAGAGCTCGGTGAATGCGGACAAGGCTCTGGGCACCACAACACTGGCTGTCATCTACGGGTCACTCATCCTGTCCAACATATTTTTACCGATGACGGTGATTAGGTGAGTAACTAAACACTTTAACTTCCACATGGTTGCATCACAAAAACCAGCACCTATTTATTGTTGTTGTTGACTCTATATAATGCGTGAATAATTACACACAAGTCATGTCTGCAGATGGCGCATAGTTTATAAATAGGATAAAGTAATGAAAATAATCTGAGACCATAGTCGACGAAAGAGCTGTTTACGCAATACTATTTTCGGTTATTAATTATGTCAGTGTTGTCACAGTATTAATGCTTCTTAAAGTTACCAATTCAAGAATCGATATTTTGAGTTGCATTTGTTTAACATCCATTTGAAAGTCAAATAACTTTTCAGAACTTATATCCAGACACTTCAATGGTTGCTTATAATTCGCTCATTAAAACTTTTGTGCAACCCGAAACGGTTGCTTTTTTTAATTTCTGATAAACATCTCATTGTCAAATAATTGCTTCCATTCTCATCGGGGAGTGTTGCCATAAATTCTTGGCGTTACCATAAATGTTGGCAATTGAGTGGCATTTTTATGGCGATTTTATGCAGATGTGACAGTCAAAAGGCAGTCAAAAGTCAGCACTTAATACTTTGAGCCGATGCCCTGAAATGTTCGACTGAGAAATGTCAACAGGGAGAGACCTTTAGATTTGGGTTTCTATCCTCCTGCTACGCTGCACATCGCCCTCATCCCCCTGTTGCCCCCCTCATTATTTTGGTGTTTCGCCCTTTTTTTGGATTCTTGTTTTTGTTTTGGCTGGCTGCCAAGCAGCTTGCTCTGGTTGACATTTAAACAAATCGCTAATTTATAGCTAACGTTAGTAGCTTTTTTTCTCACTTTCCCTTTCTCTCTCTGTCTATCTCTCTCCCTCTCACTCTGTCTCGCTCAATCGTAGAAGGACAAAGTTTTGTCAGGATTTTTCCGACCCGTTTGACTTATTCCAGGCACGCGCGCTTCAAGCTGATGGTCCTAAAAATGCTGTTGCTGGCAACTTTAATCAGTTAACTCGATTTATTTAGATTTATGGCCGACCTTGCATCGGGCACTGGGCCAAAAAAAAATAAACGGCTAAACACTAAGCTTCTTCCACTTGCTCTAATCAACAGTTGGTTCGGCTGCCGGCTGACCATGGCCCTGGCCCTGTTTGCCTATATGCCCTACATAGCTGCCCAGTTCTATCCCCGCTTCGAGACGCTCATTCCGGCTGCGCTGATGGTGGGCTTTGGTGGCGGTCCACTTTGGTGTTCCAAGTGCACATACTTGTCCACAGTTTCGGAGGCACTGACGCAGGTGCGTGGCAACAAATCGCGGAAGGATGTCAATACGGTCAAGTTCTTTGGCCTGTTCTTCATATTCTACCAAATGGCCCAGGTGTGGGGCAATCTCATCTCGTCGTCGGTGCTCACACTCAGCGCAACGACAACGCCTGCCAACGAGAGCCTCGAACTGGAGCCACTTGAGGCGAGCATTAGTCGAGTGGGTGAATTGTGTGGTGCTCGCTTCTGTCCAGGCATTGGCGCTGAAGTCAATCCCAATCTGGTGCCACCAGCACCCGAACAAATTCAGCTGCTCAACTCCATATTCCTCACGTGCATGGCTGGCGCCGTCATCATGATGATCTTTGGCGTTAGTTCCCTGAAGCGGTAAGATTAAATTAATATTAAAATACATATTTCAAAAATTTTAAAAATTTTTATTTCCAAAATGGTAAATTTAATTATGTTGAAGATGCCATATATATATTTATATATTTAATGATATCTTCATATTATATTACAGATTATAGAAATGACATACCCTTTCAGATTTGTCAGTATATATTATGTATTTTCCAAAACTGTTAAATCTGATTTGCATTTGGTTTCTTAAGTTAATAACCCCTAATTTTTTCTAATAAATAGATATGGCGTTAAGCGCGGCGACACTGGCGACGGCATGTCTGGCCTGAAGCTATTGACAGTTACCATTAATCTGCTGCGCAAACGCCGCCAGATACTCATGCTGCCCATAACCATGTTTATTGGGCTCGAGGAGGCCTTTCTGGCCGTTGACTTTACACGCGTGAGTGAACTTTAAAGCTTTTAAACTGCGAGCGAAACTTGACTAAAATTCACCACTCTTGAAACTCACCATAGTCCTTTGTTGCCTGCGGCTGGGGCATATCGAAGATTGGCTTTGCTATGATTTGCTTTGGCGTTGCCAATGCGATTGCCGCCGGCATTGCTGGTGCTTTGGTGGAGCGAATTGGACGTGTCACATTGGCTGGCATTTGTGCGGTGATAAACATTTGCCTGTTGGCCTACATGTACAGCTGGGAGGCGCGTGAGGGTGATTATCTCAGCTATTGCACCTTTGCGGCCATTTGGGGCATTTGCGATGGCATCTGGTTGGTTGTTGTCAATGGTAAGCTTACAATTTTGAAAGCTTAGAAACCGACTTTAATTGGCTTGTCTTGCAGCGTTCTATGGCATCCTGTTTCCCAACCACCTGATTGCCGCTTATAGCAACTTTCGTTTATGGGAGAGCACTGGTTCTGTTATCGGCTATGTCATCAGCTCGCAATTGTGCACTTCCACCAAACTAACAATTCTAATGGCTGTCATGATTGTTGGCTGCATCGGGTGAGTTATTAACAATATAATTTTAGTGCATATTTGAATAGCATTGTTCTCTTTTCACAGATATGGTCTGATCGAATATCGAGTGTGGCAAAAGCAAAAGAACCTGGAGGCCATGTTGAGTGATTGAATTTCTGAATCTCTGCCATTTTAAACTTACTTGATGTGATATTGCCAGCCTACACTAAGAGCAATTAAGAACAATGTAACTAGTATTAGAAAATAGTTGATTATTTTTTGTACTACCAAAATATTTCCATTTAAAGATAAAAATATAAGTATATCACGACTTCTGAAATAAAACACAGCGTGTTCATATTTTTAATGGATTTTTTTTCTTTTTATTACAATTATTTAAATATTTGTTCAGTTTTTCATGATTTTGTTTCTTTCCTTTGTGTACCATTTGAATTTTGTAATTGAAATATTTATTTTTATATATGTGTTTTTTTTTTCTTGCCATCGTTTTAAGTTGCTACATAAATTTGCTTATTCTAAATTAGTGCGCTGCCATACATTTTAGTTGGTTTTCATTTTTTTGTATTTTTGTTTTTAAAGGTTGAGGGATTTGGGGTCTTTGATGGCCAAATGAGAATCGTTAATTGCTAGAGTTTATAATTTGTTAATAAATTGTTTAAATAAAATACACATTAGTATACACGTTATATTATAATATAGCCAGCGCATTAAATGCAATTAATTTTAGATCAGCGCTTATAATTTATAAAGAAATTCCATATTTTTTCTTTGCCATTTTGGTTTTTGCGCTTTGCCATACAAATGTTTAAATGTAAAACTCGTTTAGGTATGAATTTGTTATACATATATTTTTAGTTTTTTCTTGATTTGTTTTTTGTTTTCTTTTGTTTTGTATTTCGTATTTTAAATTTTTGGAATGGCACATCAATATCATAAAATGGGCCCTAAAAACTGCCTATAGACTTTAGACTACTTTTAGGCTATTTGGGATATGATTAATATTACTCGTAATGTTATGCGTAAATAGTATTAATTTTTAGATGGGTGTTCAGATGGTTGGTGTAGGAGTGTGTAGGGTGGAGGGGAGGCGGAGGGTGGGGGCGGGGTATATATGCTGACATTTATTGTAAATGCTATGACACACCTTTTTACATTACATGGCCTAAATGCTAAACGCTAAGTGTTTAAAACTATCACAAAATACACACAAACTATATACAGAGTATGTAGCACGTCCGTCCAGCAAGATATTGCCCCACCTAGACCATACCCTTGGACATCATGCGAACGGTATTTTTGAGTGCCTGCCGCTTGTTGCAGAACCAAATGCGAATCACTTCACGCTCATAGCCAAGTTGATGGGCCAGTCCCGTAATTTCCGTGCCTGCAAATTAAATAATTATATAGATTAATATATTTATATATATAGATTGATATATATGTGTGTCAACTGAAAGTTACCACTCACCCGAAGGATGCGTATTGCGCTCAAAGTGCGCATTCAGCAGCTCCAGGGCCTGAGGGGTGAACGAGGTGCGACGCTTGCGTTTCTTCGACGGCTCCACACCGATATAGTCTGTCAGATGGTTCTGGCCCGATTTATAGCGATTCCAGTGACTATAAAATAGAGCAAGAAATATAGTTCAGCTTGATGGACTTTTTGCGTGGATAAAACGGCGCGTGGAACTGCCTCCATACTCTCACCTCTCTTCGGCCTCCTTCATCCAGCGCTCCAGCACTGGCTTGATTTTCTGTGCACTCTTTGGTGTTATATCCAGTTTCTCGAACCTACATATAGATAGAGTATCTTAGTATTAAGTGACTACTGACTCACTCTCTCAGTCTGTATGCGCTAGTTTAACGTAAAAGAAACGTAACTAAAGTGCCAGGACATTGTCAAGTAGCATACTTTTAATCGCTTTTGTTTTTTTGCTTTTTTTTTGCCAAAAAAATATACAAAATTTGCTAAAAATTGCTCATTGGCAATGCCCTGGCCAATTTAATTGGGATGTGTTTTTTAATACAATTTCAATTTTTTTTATTTTTTTTTTGAAAAGCGCATACTTATAACATAAAAATGAAACTAACGAAAACGTTTAATAAAAATGAGCTCTTTTGCACTTTAGTTAAGTTTCTTTCGCACACACACACACAAACACAATCGCACATACACGCACAGACACACACACACACACACATACATGTTCTGTTGTTGCGTCGACAGCTGAGCGGCATACATCTGCGCAGCGAGTGCACTGCTTGCATTTTGGCATTTGGCATTTGACATTTGACATTTGACGTTTTTGGGTATTCGACAGTCGCAGCGTGGAGAGCGAGTGAAACAGTAGTAGTAGTAGTAGTAGTGTGAGAAGGAGAGACAGTTGGCGATTTAAAAATAAACAAATAAAATAAATAAAATTAATTTTGCATTTTTGGTTTTTTTTTTTAACATTTAACTAATTAAGCATTATATTCGATATATCAATAGCATTAGAATATATACATATTTGATTCTCATTTTATAGCTTGTTCAAAATGTCCTGGCACTCTAAGAACTGTTCCAGAAATTATTATAAAACATATTCAAATTAAAGCGTTCAAAACCAAAATCAATTCAAATGCAAAGATAGTATTTTTTGGTTTGGAAATTATAAAAATTGAACTATCCTGCTGGTTTTTCACTCTATTAGATTTTGACGTTTGATTTCCAGATAAATTATAAAAATACATTAGTATATTGAAAGAAACCAAAATATTGTATAGTATATTTTAAGAATATTTAAATCTTTTGCCATTTGTAACACATAATATTAGTATAAACGCATATATTGAGAATTTTTAAGCCCTTAAAATAAGTAATGATTTTCAAAGATTAAAACTAAGATCAAAACACTAAACTGGAATAGGATCTTCTATGTAAATTTAATGAAATTGTAACTGCTTAATTTTATTGTTAACTAAAAATGATACCAATTCAGCTTAAGCAAGCTTAAGTAATTTAAATATTGGGCTACTTTAATTTTTGGCTAAACGTTCTATGAAATATTTGTAGATATTTTATAGATTTTCTGTAGATTGTTAAAACTATTCTTGATAAAGTAGTTTATTTAAGACTGGCTTTTATGTTACACGTATTTGAAGTGTGTCTAAGATTGTTTGATGGCACAATTCGTGTCCTCCATTCATAGCTCACCTGCAAATGGCACTCTGGCTGTACGCTGGTCCCTCTGTCACCGATAGGGCCTGGCCCACCTGGGTCTGGGTGAGGCCCAGCGAGAGGCGTCTCAATTTGAATGCCTTGGCAAACTCCTTGATCTCATCCAGGTCGATGCCGTCGACCACGTTGGTGGTGGCCTGATTGATGGTGGGTTCATCTGTGGAATATACGTTTACGGTTCAAGGGTTAAAGTCAACAAGAGTTTTGTTTAACGGTACTTAAGTGCTAAGCTAAAATCGAAATGGAAAATGAAAATGAAGAAACTGTTTCGCTCTCTCTCCCCCCTCTCTCTCTTTCTCTATCTTCCAGTGTGTCTTCCTCTGTTTATGTGTCTTTATGTGTGTCTGTCTGCCTGTCGGACAGTCAGTTAACCTGCTCGGTTCTAGGTAATAACTGTCAATGCTAAATGACGGCACAAATTGCCGTCGAGTTGAGTCGCGTCTCTTAATTACAGTTAATTGCGGTAATTGCGAAATATTATTAGAGTGTCGTAGGTAAATTGATAAAACTAATTTGCCACAGCTCAGCCTGAGGATGAGGCAGAGACAGAGACAGTGGCAGAGGCAGAGGCAGAGACAGTGGCAGAGGAAGAGGCAGAGGCACTTATACTTGTAATTATTGCCATGTCACTTAGCTCTTGTTATGCTTGTGTAATAGGTAAACTGGCAAACTTATTGCTCAACTTTATCTGCTTAATTTGTTAGCAGCTGTTGTTGCTTGACACGCACAGAAATTTGATTTATTTATTAATGATATGCAAGCCGACAACAAGGAGACAACGAATCCTTGCAGCAGACACCAACGCCAGCAGCCAAAACCAAAGTCATTCACTTTACAGTAACTGCAGCCCCGCCGCTTTAGCGGTAATTAAGATGCACCCTCCCTCCTTTGTGCACCCACCCTCTCAGCACTCGCTCCACTTTTAGCCTTGTCTGAATCCTTGCCACGCCATAACTTGGGCTGCTGCTGCTTTTGTCGCTGCTTTGTTGTTGTTTGTTTGGCTTGGCTTGGTTTGGCTTGGCTTGGCCTGGCTTGGAGGAGTGAAATATGTCATTAAATACGAAAACATCTTAAGTTTTTGTATGCATCAATTAGTAGTAATTAAGCTGCATATTGTCTGCAATTTGTATGCGATGCGACACTAGAGAGCTGCCATCAAGTAGCATCACGAAGTAGCAAGTAACCGAAGCCAGAACCAGCGCCAGCACCAGCAACCGAGCCAAACGATCCACCAATGCAATTGAGACTAGGCACCGCACAACGTGCAACGTGCAACGTACTAAACCAGTTAGCTGATGGTTTTAGCCAGCGATAGCTGCCAACTGAGAACTGATGCCTCTACTTGGGGCATCTTGTTGTGCTGATTGCATTTTTAATGCATTCAAAGTTTCAATTAAGGAGAACACATACATGCACACACACACACACACACACACACACACACACACACAGATACATTTTCTTAGTGAGCATAACATTACTTCAATTGGGCAGAGGCAGAACTGCAGGCAGCTATAATCAGAAACGATTTAAGCAAATAATATCCATGGGAAAGAACAGACTTGGAATACTCTTTACGGGGTACATACTTAATTTGAATTGTAGCATTAGTTGTCTATTCTAAAAATAGTTGAGTTAAAAATATAAAATACTTATTTATGGATTGCTTTTACTCTAAAGACCTCTAATTGTTTATATATTGTTATAAAATGATGCAGTGTCTTAAAATTGAGAAAAAAGATCTTTTTCACATTCTAGTGAATTTCGTTGAAAAGGATTGGAGTCGTATCAAGGGTTGGGACATAAACTTAAACGAAATATTTGGCAACACAGTTAGTGAGGGTATTCCAGGACCACACCACATAGAGACACACACACTCTCCTGATGCAATGGCGAATGAGCACAGATTGAGGATTCGGCACACGAAATTGAAGTGCCAGTTGGAAAAAAAACCTCAATTGGTGTTTGCTGTTGTTGCTTCTAATAATGTGGATTTGATGCAGTTGCAGTTCCAAATCCGGCCTTTGTGCATCCGAGGGCTATGAGTGATATACATATGCTTGTAAATAGGCACTTTCAAATCAGCAGCCAGTCATTTGATGGCAACTTTTTCAACATTAATTAACGCAGTTCATGTAAAACTTTTGGCTGCCTTTTAAATAAAAACAAACCTCGAACAAGTTGAAGAGTTGCAAGTTGTGCGCGGGGAATATCCATCTATCCATCTATCTATTTAGTAGTTGTTCGCCTAGTGCGAGTCGTCGAGTGTGCAAAAGTTTTGCTGTGCATTTACACGACTTCTCAGGATTCATGATTCATAATTGATGCAGCCGCGAGCTGCTCGTCGAGCTCGACTCCAGCCAAAGATTTTTGGCAAAAGTTGAAAGATGTCAGCCGTAAGTGTTGGCCAAATTAGCAGCGGCGCTGAAGCTGTCACGCATCGCAGACAGTGTCGAGAACCAAAAAGGACCCCAACTGGAAGGGACGACCTGTCAGAAGGCGTTTGACTAACCCACTGCGATTAGCTGCAGCAATGCAGACATTAAATCCAAGCATTACTCACAGAATTTTAGAAGTGTTGAGCATTAAAAGTGGTTCACTTAAAGTTATTAAAATAATTAAATGAATCATTGTTAATAAATTAGCATTTAACCCTAGTAAACTGATGCTCAAAGCCAATCTAGGGTTATTTGTATTAAGTAAGTCCTAACTTAACTATTCGTAAGCTAGCTAATTAGGTAGTCAAGAAAAGAGTCGATCTTTACTCACTCGGTGAATCCATGAGCAGGTCGTTGTCATTGTCATTGTCATTGGGCGACAGATGCGGCGGTTCGCTGCGGGATGAGGGGCTCAGCTTGAGGGGCTGCATGAGAGAAGCACCCGATGTGGATGGCATCGGCACGGGTGAATCGTCACGCGGCGAGGCGGATGAGGCACGCGTTGCTGTGGCCGTTGGCGGTCCCAAGGATTTCGTGATGGTCAACTCGCCATTCGAGGCACTGAGTCTGAAAATTAGTAGACTGGTATTTTCTGATCTGAGGATGAGCTCTTGGCAAGTGCTTACCTATTGATGCTGCTAAGTACATTGCCCGCGGAACTGGCGGCAACTGCTGCCGCTGTGCAGTTGGTGGCTCCGCCAGAGACGCCAGTGGAGCCACCGCTCAAACTTGGTCCATTGCCCAGATAGTCGCGTTCCAGTCGAGGTGAGGTGCCCATATTCAGGACATGCACCGGTGGTGAGTGTGTGCGAAACAGTGGAGATGAGTAGCCTCTTTCATTGCCACCGCCAGGTGGAACTGTCGCCGACAAAGTGGGCGTCAAACGACCCGAGGGATTGTTCCCTGAACCCCTTTCGTGTGGCAAATGATGAACTGATCCACCACTCGATCCGCTCAGACCGGTGCTCGCTCTCGTCGCCGTCGCTGTTGGCGTGTGCGAGCGTCTCTCCAAGCGCTCGTGATGCTGGCTGAGATTCATGCCTGTGCCGCGTCCCGGACTGTGCTTGGGTGAGCTGCCAGCCGCACTGCGCAGATTGTGTCCGAAATGATGGCGAGCCAGAGCCGAAGCCGAGGGCGGCAAGGCTGGCGGGGAGACGCTGCTGCTGCCGCTGCTCAGCTCCAAGGGCTTCAGTTCCAGCTGGGGGGCCGTCAGCTCATCGGGATGCCGCAAACTGATTTGCGGATGTGTCGATGACTGGCTGACCGCCGACGAACCTGTCGTTCCATGCAGATGATGATGATGATGCAGATGCGTCTGCGTCTCGGGCTTGATGTGCAGCTGCTGCTGCAACAGAAATGCAGCTGCGGGCGGCGGTGGCGGTGGTGGTTGCTTGCTCGGCAGCGCCGGACTGCCCACAGTTGGTGAGCCACTCGGCGGCGTTCGTTCCGCCGACCGTCTCAAATCGGCGGCAAGGTGGGCATGTGGCAAGTGACTCGCTGCTGCGGCGGCTGCTGCTGCTGCTGCCAGCTGTTGTTGCTGCTGCTCCCGCTGCTGTTGCTGATGGTTGGCAGCAGCGGCGGCAAACAGCTCCGGATGCAGTGCCGTCAACAACTGTTGCACGCCCGTCGAGAAGAGATTGGGCTTCAGTAAATTCGTGGGTGTTTGCGCCAATTGTGGCAAGGCCGGCGCATGCTGCATGGCAGCCAACGGTGGCGCCAACAATTCACGCTGCTGTTCGCGTTGTTGTTCACGTTGCTGTTGCTGTTGCTGCTGCTGTTGTTGCTGTTGCTGTTGCTGCTGCTGCTGCTGTTGCTGATAGCTGGCAAAGGCGCCAAATGCGTTGGGTAGAAACTGTTCGCTGGTGGGTATCTGTGGACTCACCGGAATGGTGAGAATGGTCTGAACAGCAATGCCTAAGAAAGCATTAAAAAATCAAATTAGTTTTCTTGAAAGAAGTAGGTCAATTTTGGAATAAAGTAGTTTTATTTCTGATAGAAAGCTAGCTTAGGTTCTAGCCGGGTTATCTGGTTTCCTATCTTTCCTGTCCGAATGACTCCCTCACTAGGAGGGTACTTAATAAAACAATTACCAATCCTCCTCAAGTCATAGTAGCTTAGGACTTCATTTTTTTCTTCTCTTAGGTAAATCTAAATTAAATTTCTTTATTTTTATAGCTGAGTAAATCAATATAATCACTTTGTAAGTCTCGAGTTATAATATGTAATTCATTTCATTCGCAATTTATAATCTGGCAAGAACGGTACACGGTTAAGTCTGCGCCAAAGTCGAGGAAATTGAGAGGACACTAATCGCTTTAGGGTTGGCTTTAACAGCCACCGACTTTGGCTGCGGCCCAGGCGAAAGTCAAGTGAAGTCAACTATGTTATTGATACCCAGGCAACTAAAACTAATCCCGAGCACACAATATGTGCATGTGTAGCTATTTGGTTTGCACCCACCTTGCGCTGTGGGTATGAGCAGCTGGGCACCCTGGACGCCCTGCACCAGCTGCCCGGAGGCGAGTATCAGTTGCGGCATTTGGGCGCTCGCCGGCGGCGCTTGGAGCGCTGGCGGTGGCGATGCGGTCGCCGCAGCCAAAACATTGGCCAGCGTCGTCGCGTTGAGGGGATGGGCGTGGGGTGAGCTGCTGCTGCTGGGATTATCCTGCGGCTGTTGGCTGGACGAGTTGCCGGGGGCTGAGCTGTTGCTGTTGCTGCTGCTGCTGTTACTATTGCCCTTTGACGTCTTGTGCTTGTTGTTGCCATTGTGGCAGCTGCTGTTGTTGTTGTTGTTGTTGCTGGGTGAGGCACTTGCTGCTGTCGCCGCCGCAGCAGATGCTGCTGATGTTGAACTGACTCCGCCAACTGCCGCTGCTGCTGCTGCTGCGGCTGCTGCTGCTGCTGCTGTTGTTGTTGTTGTTGCCACAGCCTCAGCGCCAACGCTCAAATTCAATGGTGAGTTAAACACGGAGGCGGCTAAGCCCTGAAGACTTGCAAGTGCTGCTGCCGTCGCCGGATGATGATGGGAATGATGTGAATGTGAATGTGAATGTGCATGCGGATGTTGCTGTTGTTGTTGTTGCTGCTGCTGATGCTGCTGCTGTTGTTGCTGATGCTGCTGATGTTGCTGCTGCTGTTGCAGCGTGGCCAAATTTTGTAATTTTTGCAAATTTATCATGTCTTGCACTGAGAAGATAAACGAGAAAAGGCATACGGAAAATGTTGTCATTAGTTTTTGGGTTGAGCCAGTTAGCCAAATTAGTAGAAATTTCACAAGCGTTGGTTGGGGCATGTTGCAAAGCAGCCCTAAAAGCTGCACAGCACTAATTGCTGCCGTACTTTACTGGGGTGGGCCAAAAGCGTGAGTATATTTATTATTCAGAGACGGAAACTAGTTGTTTAGAATACGAAAAGTAATTTTTTGTTTTCTAGAAAATACAAATAATTTTGAAAAAATCTGAAAAACGAAAATTAATTAAAAATGTACCAAGAAAGCCTGAGAAGCTTCACATATTTTATTATATATTCTCAGCAATATATATATATATTTTTTTGTATTCCAACTTGTTCCAGCTCTGTTGTAATTAGGTTTGTGTTTGGCTTTCGATATGTACTCACTAGTTCCATTTAGATGTGCTGCAAATGCCTTGGCCTGAGCCTGTTCCTCGCGTCGCAGACGCATTGCCTCGGCGGTGTGATCCTCGGCATCGTCCTCGTCCACATCGATTTGCATGGGCAATGGCGAGGCGGAGTTTGTGTCGCGCTGATGATGATTGGCCAGCGAGGCAGCCTTGGCGGCTAGATTCTTATAGAACTCCAGTTCCTTGACATGATCCTTGTTGTCGTAGCCTGAGTGATTGGAGTGTGCCGGCGAGAGCAGCGTTGTCTCCATATCCTCTTCATTGCTATTGATGTGGTTATGATGCTGCTGCTGCTGCGGCTGGTGGTGATGCAGGGGGTGGTGTTGGTGGGCGTGGCTGCTACTGCTGGGCGAATGGATTTTGTGGCAGCTAATCTCCTTGTCGTAGTCCTGCAACACAAATAGAAGATAAAGTTATCGATTAACTAAAGTTTATTAGCAAATGTGTCTTAAAGCTTAGTACAAATATTCATTGAGCAACTGCGTGATAAAATATTGTGTTCCATAAATCAGGGCGAACAGGACAAATGAATTGAGAGCTGTGATTCCTTTTATTATTAAATTATATTTGCACATTTGGTAATTACATAATCCACAGTATTGTCAATTGTGTGACCACGCCCATTTTGTGTGGGTAGGGGAGGGGAGACGCCTATTGTGGCACACAGGGGTCCAAATGTTTGCTGATTGGATTATTATTTAAACGACAGCCGCGGCATTTACTCGTATTACATTACATTTTGTCAGATGAGTGTTCATTTACATGTTTGAATATATCACATTCAGGGTCTCTGCTATGCGAGTTAATAAGTTAATTTAATTTTTGCTGTAATTGTCAACGCACTTTTATTGTTTGACACTTATTGTGTTTCCTGTTGCCGCTTTTGCTGGACAATTCAGCTTGATTTATGCAAATTTAATTGGCTGCAATTGCAAAGAGGAGGGTAAATGGCACGAAAAGTTACAATATAAATAGTTTAGAAAAAATAACACCTATAAGTGTTACTCTTTCTAATTGGAGCTGATTAAATACATTTAAATATCGGGTTTCCGAAGAATACTTTTAAAAACCCCAAATGCGCCTTCTTAAATATGCAGCAAATTCGAACGTGCAACCTTTTGAAGCTTCGCAATTTAAAGGAGGAACTGGCCGTTAGGTAAACAGAGCGCCATTGGGAAAAAATATTTATAAAAAAAACAAAAATAAAAAAAAAAAATACAGAAAGAAAGTAGAAAGGTAAACCAATATAATTATTGGCAATTAATGCTGGCGACGCTCTCCAAATGTGCTGCAAGCCATTCAGGAACAGACGCTAAAGCCAGCACCGTTTGGCCAGCAAATGGTAGTGATGGTAGGGGTAGGGGTAGGGATTGGGGGAGGAGTCCTACATTAATGCCAGGGCGTCGCAGTTGCCTAAGTGCGGGTTGCTGGCGTCTCCGGCGACGTGGGTCGCGACGTGCCCCGGCGAGAGCTTCAATTAAATTTTATTTGCATAGGAAATTAACATAATTGTAGTGCAAAATAACAACCCAAAACCAAAAATAAAATACAAAAACACAAACAGAAACAGAACGCAGTGAAAAAAACCCAAGGAATATAGCAATAAAAATAAGCAGCGAACGTGACAGTTTAAAAAAAGTGTTAAATATGTTAGGAATAAATGCAAATAGAAGTTTCTTCTCCAGTGCGGTAATTAAATGAATTTTTATCGAAGTGTTAAATGCTCGGTGAACCAACACCGGAGGAAAATTGAATGAATTATTTCCGTGCAATGCGATTAAAGTTAACCGATTATGCTGGAAAATAAACCTTGGAAAGTTAGTGTAAACCATATGTATAAAATTGTGTTGGATTATTAAAAATTATACAACTTTCCGATTTAAGCACTTAGAAGTAGCAAATAATTACTGTAAAAGTTGTAAAGCTTGTTTAGCTTGCCAAATTTTAAGTAAATAAGTTAATAGTTAAGTTAACAATAATATAAGTTGTAAACCATAACTCAAAGTCTTTGAATAATATAATTATGAAATAAATAAGATAATAAGTAAGCCAAACTTTTAAAACGTTTTGAGGTATGAAAATTATAAAAGTTTAAACCAC
Organism: Drosophila kambysellisi; assembly: GCA_035042185.1. NCBI lineage: Eukaryota > Metazoa > Arthropoda > Insecta > Diptera > Drosophilidae > Drosophila > Drosophila kambysellisi. Next base: position 11,533,865 of record JAWNLS010001251.1, read on the forward strand.
TTAGAATATTAAATAATTACTGAGCAAGTCTAAAAGCTAGTTTTTTGATAGTCAAAGATAATGTACTAATGGTTTAATTTTATGGTACAGTTATGCATCTCTTATTATGCATAATCAGAGTATGCAAAAGTTGCCTTCTATCAACTGTGGACACTAAAAATGTGCTTGTCCATCGATTACACAGTGACGCCCATAAGTATGCAACTTCATTTGCCTTGTGGACACGGACATTAATTAAGCGCTTGATAAATTTCATTGCCGCGTGCTAAAACAACATTAAAAAATTGACATTTATTGGCACCCGCAGAGGTAAAAACAAACATCGATAACTACTTAAGCAGCCAGAACAGCAAAATTCATTAAAAAAAAAAATAGAACCAACAGAAGCAGGACTCTCGATAGTTGGTGCCACCGCAGCGAGGACGTGCAAGTTAATGCCATTGAACAGCAAATCGAACTAAATTTATGACACACAGCAAAAAAAAAATAAAAATAAAAATGAAAAACTACAAAAAAAAAAGAAGAAAAGAAGAGGAAAAATGAAAAGCAAGCAACGTAAATGTCCTGTATGCAAGTCCTTTGTGCAAACAGGCGGCAAACAGACGGCAAACGCCGACGACGCTGACACTCACTATATGCCACACACACACACACACACCCATACACACACAGACAGAAAAGTAGTTGTTGCAGCTGGAACTGGAACTGGAACTGAACCTGGAGCTGGGGCTGATGCACTGATGTGCAATGAATTAACTTTTCAACATATTTACACACTCTCATTTCAATGGGGGAGCGAGTCGTAGTCGATAATTGTGAGGGAGGCGGAGGAGGGGGAACGGAGCCGTGGTTTGATCGCCCGCGGCACCCAAAGTTACTGAACAAAACGGGGCTTATAATGAGGCACTGACGCTGCCTATTGTTGCAAGCCGTCGCAGTAGTTTCGCAAATGAGCGGAAATTAAAATCTGATTTAGTATGGAAGCTGACTGAAAGTGGGAGACAGACAGGCCTGGACATGAATGCTTCAATGGATGTTACCTTGTGCGATTCAGAGATTACAAGAGTTGTGATTTTTTGTAATTAGGCAGCACATGAAACAGATTTGAACTCATTACGAGAAGCTATCAAAGCAATCAAAGCTATCTTTGCTTAACTTCTTACAGCTATTATCAGATGTCTTCACTTAACTTAAATTTCTGATTTAAATAATTATTATTTCTAATGTTTATATTATTACTTAGTTTTAATTATGAATATTTTCATGTACAGTACATATGAATTATTAGTAAATTTAATTTATAATATCTATAATTAATAAGTGGATAGATTAAATCAGTTTTAAAAACTACCTGCAACATTATTTTTATATTTAGTTGATTTTAAACACTAACCTCCTCTTTGCTATTAGCCATGAATTAAACATTAACATCTGCTTGCAACATTAAGTCGTTTATGTAGAATTATTTTGCAGACAATGCAAACTGGTATCCGCCTTACACAAATATCTCAGTTGGCAGTTTCGCCTCGACGCATGCAACACAAATGCCCACAAAAGGTAACGCGCCAAAATTTATTGCCATGCTACATGTCTCTGTCCAACTGGACCGGACAGTGGCCGTTCACGAGCTTGCCCTCAATCCCACCCAGCAACAGGCCCCCCCTCCCCACATATGGGGCAAGCACTTGAAGCTGCCGAACGATGAATGTGCAACAACTTTTACTTTTTTGTTTCTGCGATGCCGTCAAATGAAAATAAGTCAAAAAATAGAAAATGAATTGAATTATTGCAAAGAGCGAGCGAGCTGCGTTGCCCACCAGATAAAAATGCGAAAGGGTCGCTTGGGTGTATTGGGGGGTATTTGGTAGGGGATGCTGGGCACTTGACAGCCCCAGTGATAAGCAAAAGCCCCGGCGCGAAATGGAAATGCGATGGCGGCAACGGCAACGATGTCGACGGCGACTGTGATGGAAAACGGCAGCTTTTGCTTTCTTCTTATTATGCGCCTGGCACTTTTCCGCGTCTGAGTGTGTGTGTGTGTGTGTCTGCTTATGTGTATTGAGGCTGTTGTGTTTCTTGTTTTGGACACCCTGTACTTGCGCATTTAATGGGAGTAGCTTGAACATGTGTTCACTGACCCCAGGTCAAGTTGTTTTTTATTTTCAATTCTCCAGCTTGTATTAGACAAAAAAAAAAATTATAAAAATATTAATAACAAAAAAATTAGCTCAGTTGAATAAACAAAAATATTTCCTAAATAAATTTAACAATTTTAGCACTACAATTAATTAATTAGACTCTGCTAGAAATATAGTTAGATGATGGACAGAATATAGACAAATATATTTGATGATAATTCCATTTATTTATGGCAAATGTGAATGAACTGATTCACAGGGTATCTATATCGTCTATCCTCCTCATTTCCACAATGTGTGTGTTTTTTCTTGCTTGTTTCGTTGCATGCTTTTGAGCGCGACGCCGAATGCGAAATTATAATTCACACATGCGACCAGGGCGAACGACTTGTGGCAAGGGTATGAACCTGCCACCGCCCTGGCATTACTCTTTGGGTGTCTGAGTGTTTTTGTTTTGGTTTTTTTTTGTGAAGGGTGGTTGGTTGGTGGCAAGAGTTTTGGTATGCTTGGCCATTTGCAGGGTGCGTGTTCGTCGCCTGTTAAAAAATGCAATTGCCAAAAAGTAGCCAGCAAAAAGAAAGAAAGCAGAGCAGCAGCAGCAGCAGCAGCAGCAGCAGCAGCAGCAGCTGCAGCAGCGGCAGCATCGACTGCGTTGCTTGTTTGCTTTAATTGCAAATGGCATTTTTTGGGGAGCGCGCGTTACAAGCTGACCAACAGCCACCCGGCGACCCCCCCAACACCCACCCACCCAACGGAGTGGATATGCATTTTATAGGGGAGCGTGAGAAGGGCGAAAACAGGCTCATAAATTGTCGAAAAATATTTGACTTGTTCTATTTTTGGTCACCAGCGCCTGCTGCGGCCAGCAATATGCTATATTCTTGCTGGCCAGCTTACCACCTCTCCGCCTCCCAACCAGGCACCACCCCCCATCCCCCGCAGTCCATCGCTTTGTTCGTGTGCATGCAAACATTTTTGGTAGCAGCCTCGCTGCAGCCTCGGTCTCATCGGTAGATGCCTGCACTTTTGCATATTTAATGCTTTGTTTAATGCAAATGTACATAATTTCATCATTGAGCATGCGTGTGTGTTGCGTAAGTGCAGATGTCTATGTGTATGGGTGTGTGTGTGTGTGTGTGTGCTGGTGTGTGTGTGTTGGTGTGTGTGTGTTGTGTTTGTTTGCATTTCTCTGTGTGTTGTGTATAGTTTTCTTTTATTTCAACTTTTGCGCCCGTTAAGTCGCACAGAGATGTGAAAATATTTTTCAATTAATATTTATGTTGCTTTATGTGCCTGAATTGTTAATGTCCAAGCTCAAATGCAACAATATGGCATAGTGGCAAATGGCTTTGCACAATCCTCCTAGCATTTCAGCATTTGCGACAATTGCACTCTGCCTCGGGCTTAGGGTCGTGGTCAAGTTATCGGAAAAGCCATTTCCAGAAAAGTTGCTCACTCAAATGGAGTTCATTGAACTAAAGCTCGCTGCGATTGCATATAACAAGATGATAAAAATCGGTATATAAAGTATATGTATATATTATATATGTATGTATATATATATTTTACGTAGATAAAGAAATTAATTAAAGCTAGAGTAGAAAATATGTTAAACGTGTTTTTCCAAATAAATGTGATGTTTTTATTGCTTATTGAAAACCGATTTAGCTTTGACTAAGTTACCTCTATTTTGTATTGACTTTTACATTAGATACTTTCTGTATCAGTATGATAAATTCTGAGTATTCTGAGCATGGAACTCTATTTAGCTAGTGACTTGAGAAATCCTGCTTATATTAAAATATATCCACAACATTTGAATCACATCTCGCAGATCGCTTAGCGACTAAACAATTTGAATGTGCATTGATCAACTCCATTGACCTGCAGCGTCAACTGGTGAGCCCCCAAACAAGGTTGACACAGAAACAAAAAAAAAATGAACAAAATATAAATAATAAATGAAAGAAATACAAAATTGACAAACAAACAAAAGAAAAAGTGGAGCCGCCATTTGCAATAGCCAAGCGATTTCTTGCACAATTTCCTCGGCACACACACAGTGTGAATAAAAATGTAAGCCTCAGTTGCAGTCCAAAACCAAATACGAATACAACGAAGTCGCAGCCGAAGCCCATTACTGATAGCCCCCCTCCCACCACTTTCTGGTGTATCCCTGGCTTGCCCCATACGCAGTCCAATCAGCCACACACACAACAAACAAAAGTTGCAAACTGCAGACATTGCAATTTTCACGAGCATTTGACCGGTTCTCTATATACAACCCAGGCATATATAGCGCCTATATATATGTATATCGGTTGATTGTGAAGGGGTAGGTGCGGGGGGTTTCTGTTGGTTCGCAGTCGCAGCTGACAGTCGCATGGCGAATGGCCAAACGAAAACAAAAAAGCGTGCAAAACAACAGCGAAGCACAAAAACCAAAACAAAAATGTGTAAAAAATAATGGAGCAAAAGTGTGGAGAGAGCACATAAAAATGGAACAAAATACAGGAGAGCCAAACAGACAAGAGAGAGAGAGACAGAGAGAGAGAGAGTGAGTTGGGAACTGTAGATTGCCCCCCCTTGGCCAACCCCTCTAGTGGTGCACCCGCTCTGTGTGGCACTGGTCTAAAGGCCCATCAACGGCGACAGGAGCGACATCAATGGGCGCGCCACTCAATCAACCCCACGTTGCCTGTAAATTGTGTGCCGGGCTGTTTGGTGTTTGCCAAGGGTTGGGAGTGGGGCTGGCAGCTGCTGTTGCTGCTGCTGCTGCTTGACAACAATGAAGGCCAAGTATTGTCCAGGGCAGCGCATCCCAATCCCCCCCAAACATTGCAGACCCAATTCTTTTTTTGCCATCCTACTATTTTGCTGAGCATTTTTTTATGTGCCGCTTCATTTAATTTTTTTCGTTTCTTTCGCTCGCCCTTTCTCACTCTCTTCGTCTCTCTGCCTCTCTCTCTCTCTCTGTCTTTTGGTGTTTATTTTTTCTTGCTGTTGGCCATTTTTCATGTTGGCCTGAGCGCCGTGTTTGCCTGCTACAACTTTCTGACTGCTTGGTCGCTGGTCAGCCGCAGTTATTCTTGGGCCCCGCTCGACGCTCGCTGGTCAAATAAATGCAATTTTGCCACCACCCGCGCCCGCTGCTCCCCGGCCCCTGCCCCTGTCCCTGTTCCTGCCCCTTAACGGACTCAGGTTAACGGCAACGCCCTCTTGCGTTGCGTATGCAAAACTTTTGCTTGATTTTCACTTTTGGCAGCACTTTTCTTCTTTTCATTTTTTTGCGTGCGCCTCAAAATAAAAGTAAAAGTTGCACACACACTCCCCCCTCCTCATATATGTGCCTCCTTTGTGGCCCATTCCTTTGACTGGTCAGTTGGTCTGCCTCAGTCCGTTTTCGTTCCTTCCATTTTTGGCGTCTGTCGCGGCATTTATTGCCACGTTGCCAGCCCCGGGGGCCACTCCGTTTGACTCTGCTGCTCATTTACATCAAATTTTTAATTGGAATTGGTGCCAGAGAGAGTTCAGATTAAAAAGTACGTTTAAGGAGAGTGAGAAAGAGAGAGAGAGAGGGGAATACAATAAGCCAGAAGCGGCTTAGACACATTGATTGGCTTTTTCTGCGCTTATTGTACAATCTTTTTATGGGAATTGTCCATTGATTATTACGCATACGCCGCGTGGTAGCTATTAAAAGTCTCCCAAAGAACTTGAAAGAGTTCTTACGCTAGTCAGAGAATTTTTACTAATATCTCTTTAACTATTTTTACTTTATTATATGGCTTGCTGAATTAGCAATGTTTATTGCTGCATACCAAAAGTACACCAATTGATTTTATCTCTTTGGCTTACTGAATTTTTGCTTCTTTAGTGATGACTTGATTATTTTCTAAGATATGGTGACTTCTGTGCCTCCAAATCTGTAGACAAGCATTTGTCTAACCGCTGAGTTAGTTCTTTCATACTTCTTTTACTAACTTTCTTCTTTTCTCTTGCTTTTGTCTGCCTATTGCACAGTTCACCGCATCAAATGTAGTCACTTTGGGGCACTACCCCTTTTCCTATAGAATCCTCACAACCCTCTAGCTTCTCAACCCCACGCTCTACTTGGCTGCTGCTTTGTCACCTTTAGCGTTGGGCTGAACTTTGCTACTCCTGCCACAGACTCACTTGGCTACCCATCCCTCTTGCACTTATGAGCAGTAACCCCAACCCCTGCCCGGCACCTCATGCGTTCTCTTCCCCAAAACACCCCTTTGACTTCAGCCTGTTGTCTGCTTCTCCTATTTTTAACAATTTTTTCATATGCGTTTCTTGTTTGTATTTTTTTTTTAGCAATGTCCACCCACAAGTCCAACCACCCAACGAGTCCCAACCTCTCAGATTTCGATGTTCCCCTGGGTCGCTGCTTGGCTACCGATATGTTTGTTATTTGTCTGTCGCTTTCTTTTACTTCTTGTTGTTTGTTGGTATTTTGGAAGTTTTCCTTGTTGTTTTTATTGTTGCTGCAGATGCGGTTTTTTTATTTTAGACGGCCGTTGAGAAAACACAAAAGCTTTGCATTTTTATGCAATTGTTTTCATCTCTTTGGCTCACACACACACACACACATGTGTATTATGGGTTGTGCCTGGTGTGTGTGTGTTTGAGTGTGTGTGCGAGTGTGTGCTCTTCTACGCTTTTCTCTACACTTCTCATTCGCTACCGACGCTGCGTTTTTATCAAGAAAACGAAAAAGTAACGGTTGTACGCCTGCTGCTGATTGGTCCTGTTACCCCTGCCCCCCACCCACCCCCAGCCACATGTTGTGCGCTTTAGTACCCTTAGCAACCCACATGTACCACAATGACAACAGCAGAAACATTTTTTGTTTTAGCCGTGGAGCAACACACCCATTTTATTGTTCATTGTCCCCGTTGCAGGCTGCGGGGCGAGCGGGGTTCGCCGACTATTGAATCCACTCAGCTCCACCACCCACTATATCCAGCGATTGTCCATTAGCCTGGCCTGAGTGCATCCCAAAGAAATGCTGCTTCCGCTCCTGCTCCTGCTACTCCACCTGCACCTGCTGCTGCAGCTGCTGCTGACCAGGTGATATGATAAAGAAGACTATCCGAAATCGCTATTTGAAATCATGAAATCGGTTGCCGAGGCGTTAAAGAAGTACTTGCAGCAATAAATAATATATTTTAAAATATCTTAATATTTACTTGCACAGTAAATGGAATGCTCTAAATACAGTTGACCAATAAAAAAAGAGAGTTCGACCCAATCCAACCCAGAAATTGACTGCGTCTGCCTTTGACCATAACTTTGACTATTTTAATATCTATATACATATAAAATATGTATAAATTGGAAAGATCTGCCTTTAAAACTATGGCTATTATTGCTATCGAATATTGTATATCGATATATCGAAATGGTGGCATCTATTCCGAATATGTTTCCTACTTCCTGCAGGGTATCAAAATCCCTGTTCTAATTTTAACTCACAAGGCTTTGAATTATTTTTTGAGTTGCACAGGCAATTTAATATTATTTTAATGAGGCACACATTTTTTGCTGTGCTCACTAAGTATTCATTTGGGAGTATGCGATATTCTGGCATTTAATGTTGCTTAGACAATCTTTAAGCGACTCGGCTGCCTCAACAATTGAGTCTAACAAAATGTAATTACTTTGCGCTGCATACTTGCAACGTGTCTCATGCTACTTGAACATGTTACACTTTCGCGTCCCACACCCTGCCTCACTCAACTGCCACATGACGCTACAGCACTTTAAAATTAATATTCCTATTTTTCAATTACAACTGACACTTGTCTATGGCAGCCGGGCCCAAGCCTCACCGTTCCCCGCCGCCGCCCCCCACACCTACGACCCGCCCGCACATGTGGCATAGAGCCTACCAAGAGACAGCCGCGTGAGTTGCAATTGTTGCTAGTCGGACGTCGTCGTCATCGTCATCGTCATCGTCGTGGTGGATGTGGCTGTGGATGTGGATGTGGATGTGGACGGCACACACCCAATGTAAAATGTCATTATCGTTGACATAAATGAATAGCTGCATTCATTGCATTTGGCAGAGTTGGGCCATTGTGTTAAAAAAAAATAAATAAACAAGATTAAAACCACCAACAACCCACCGAGCACCACCAACTGTTCTTAGTCTAGTTGTAATTCCACATTAGCGATTAGTTAATTAAAGCCAAGTAGCCGCAAAATGTTGCAATGTGGGGCAAGTTAAGAATTCATATCGAATAAGTGTGAGTAAAAATGCGATTTAGCGATAAAACTGAATAATTATAAGTGAGTGCTATAAATCTACATTCTAATGATTTCCATTCCAATGTTTGTTTTGTGTTATTAATTTAAAGCTAGAACTCACTCATATTGATAGTAGTAATTAATCAACTATTTGCTATTGTTTTACATTTAAATTGAGAAATACCTTAAACCTTTAGCAATCATTTTCAATATATATATTTTCATATATACATATGTGTAGATACAACGTTGCAGTGGATAACTCTCTAACTAATTGTGTAATCCGAGCTTTTCTTTTATATTGTGTACCATTCGAGTTTAATTACTGATTCGTTGTTGAGCTGTAAATGAGCAAGTGATGGCCAGCTAGTCCAACCGCTTCCTCACAACACCCACATCCATCCTGGACAGCAGCATATGGAGAGTCCAAAAACGTGCGCCTCATGTAACATTTCTAATTAAAATTTTGGACGCCAGCCCCCCGAAAAAAGGGTATTAACATATTTGCCATAACGTGGCCCATTTGGCTGAGTTGCTGTGTCTACACAGCTCCCTCCTACCTACCTACCATGTCTGTGGTCCTTCGTCTGTGTTATTTACCAGCACATTTGTCCCAAGCTGTTGGCCATTAGTTGGCATGCAATCGAGCAACTTGTCCGAAAACCATGAGCTGCCCAACGCAGCTCAACTAAGTAGCAAAAGTTCTATAACCAGATTTCCAATGCAAACACACAAAGAGAGAGAGAGAGAGAGAGAGGGTGAGAGATAGAACTAGACAAGGAGCGCGATAGGTGGCGACATGCATGCATGCATGGGCGCCTAAGTAGCTGCGCTGTCTTCATTAAAAAGCGCCACCGAACCCACAACACACAACACACGGACCCCAGAACCAGACCTAGACCCATGTAACGTTAGAAGTTGCAACTACAACAACAGCAACAACAAATCGAGCTTCATTCCTAATTTAAATGCAAATGAGATTCATTTGCCAGAGTAAGTGTGTAAGAGAGAGAGCGAGAGAGAGGGTTGAGTTGCAACATTGGACAGGCCCATAACCCAGCGCTCGGTCAAAGTCGCACAGGAGCATTACCCATTTACACCCCCCCAACCCTACAAAGGAAGGAGGTTAGGAGTCGCCTAACTTGGAGCTCAGCTTTTCTTTTGATGGGGTGTGCTGCACGGTGCAGCTGCCCGCTGTAGCAACATTTATGCAAGTAGCTTAAATGGCTGCAGAATGCGTTGCCTCGGCGAGATTTGTTGCATACATTAGGACCGACTAACCGACTGTTGGCAACGCTTAGGCGCAACTTAAGCCCAACAATTTGAATGGGGCAGACACAACCTTCATTTACCCCTCGACGCTGTGGCAATCATCAGGCCTGCCAGCTCTCTCACTCTCTCTCTCTCTCTCTCTCTCTCTCACTCTTTCTCTCTGTGTGCCTGTGTACTGTTCAGGTGTCATGCTGCCTGCCTGCCCCCACTCCCTCCCCCCACCCAAAAGCCAGCTGCAAATATAATCAGCCTGAAAATATGCTATGCTTTTTGGATTTCTTGATTAGTGCTGCTGCCGGGCGGCTTTGCTTTCGGCGTCTACGAATCTTTCGCACTCACTCACACACTCATCTTCGCTCTCTCTCTCTATCTCCCTCTCTCTCTCTCTATGTGTCCGTTCAGCTATTTTAGCCAACTAACTGACTGGCAGTTGATTGTGTCTGGAACTGACTCCATTGGGTGGCCATTGGCAGAGAGCATTAACGGCTCATAGGATTCATTTTTGAAATCCAATGAATGAAACGTGGATTGGGTTGAAAATTGCGGGAATGATCCACAAAATCAACTGATTAACTTAAGTTTAATCCCTGAGAATGTGTTGAAATCGATTCTTTTATTCTCCACCTATGCAGAATTGTAAACTTAAACTTAAGTTGAAACATCTCTGCCCAGTTCAAATACGTTGCACATTCGCATGCTAAAGAAAAATAGCTTTTGTTTATATACTCATCTATGTACCAAGTATATATGTACTTCAAAAAGTCTGTGAGTATATAGGATAAATTTATTACTCATGCGCCACATTGCACAGAGCACCAATCAATATGCAAGCCATCAAATATTTAAACTAAAAGTGCAAAATAACAAAAATGGCTGCGAAATATAACACACAACATTAAAATACAAAACAAGTGTGTGTGTGTTTGTGTGTGTGAGTGTGTGTGTGTGCGAAAGAGATGGAGCCATCGAAATTTGTTGCTAGACACAATGACAAAGTCTTCTAATTGAGTGCAACGGCATGAGCGACAGACAAAAAACCAAAGAGAAAAAGAGAGAGAGTGAAACAGAGAGTGAGAGAGAGAGAGAGAGAGAGGGAGAGGCTATAAGACTGTGTGTGTGTGTGAGCTAGACAAGTGGATAAAGACAAATTCAAGGCAGCAGCTGTAAAGTATGCAACAAGACCTAAAACCAAACCCTTCCTTTGTGGTTAAAATGCATTTGCAGTTATGAATATACACATATATATATACATATATATATATATATATAAATTCTACATAGATATGTGTTTATTTGTATATTCGTGTATATCTTGTTGATTTTTGAAATTATCAGGCTTGCTGGGCAGGGGTTTGAGTTTTTTCTGGCTCTGCCATTTGCTGGCCGTCTGCTTGTGGCCATTTTTTGAATGAATTATTAAATGCTTTGTAATTTATTTGATTGTGATTGTGTTTATTGCAATGTGTGCAGTATGCGCCTCTATGTGTGTGTGTGTGTGTGTGTGTGTTAGTCATGTATTTATTGCACTTAACTGTTTAGGGTTACATACACACATACAACATACATATGCACATGCTACGTGCAGCCCTCGACACCACATCTAGTTCCATTGTTGAAATCTTATGCATTTGTAATGAATTTGAAATATTTTCGGTTGGATAAATGGATCGCCTCTTCACTTGTCTGAGCTCCAACGACGACAAGGCATTCTACTATATGCAATATGTGTGTGTGAGTGTCCATCTAGCTGCAACTTGTAGGGGGCGCCACACCACACCACACCACGCAGATGGGTTGCCTGTGTATTGAGCTTGTATAATGTTTTCTTGTGTCAATTTATTGATCAATATTTTAGGTTGCGAGCAGACAACATGTGGAGCAAATTTAAACCTTGCAACTAGTTAGTCGACTCCACATTTAATTCCTGTTCTAACTAGCAATATTGATCCGGAATATTATTTATATAAGCTTTGCATTTTGAAATCATTGTTCTTAAGATTTTCCTTAACAAACATCAAAATTATGTATTTTATTTGAAAGCTTAAATCAAAATTGTGTAGAATTCACAATTAGTTGAAGTAACTAGTCCCACAATTGGAAATTACTTGAACATAAGCGAGTTAAGAACTCTGTCGCCATTTTGGTTGGCAATGTCAGACAGGACACACACTTGTGTGTGTGTGTGTGTGCTGACAAACATAATTAGATTGCATTACATAAGTGTTGCCTAGGCGGCCAGTGACTACAACTAGCCAACATCTAACGGCAGATGCTCGGTCTTAGCTCTTAACCCTAACCCGAGGCAATTTCAATAAAATTCGGTGTTAGTCTGAGGGTGAACTAAACCCAAAAAGCAGTCAAATGTCTCAGACACAAACCACAGCGATGTCTCGTCCTGGCATTATGCCTTGTCCAACACACACACACACACACATAATGTACCCACCCTCTTTGGGCATGTGAGCTGCAGGATTTGGCCAAGGCAATGGCCTTTCAAAATTTTCGAATTTACGTAAATTTAACTTTCTTGAAATACACTTAACTATAAAATTAATTATAAAAGGCAATTGTGTGTGCGTGTGTGTCTAGGCTTGTATGTATGCTTCGGTGTGTGCGTGTGTGTGTGTGTGTGCGTGTATAACATGCCGCACACCCACTTAAGTTTGTCTTGGTCTTTGGCCGAAAAGGTGTTGGCATGGAATTTGCATAACCAACGGAACGTCAATGTCTTCTGCATGCGACCAGCATATGAGTGTGTGTGTGTAGAGTGTGTGTGGTGTGTGTGTGTGTGTGTTTAAGCATGTACAGTTGTGCGCGTCGACATTTGCATACGACCACGTTGTATACATGACCAACCTGTTTCTATGTATGCGAAAACACACTAATTAAATGTTGAAGGCAGTTTATATTGATGCCCCGCATGGCCAGCGGGCGGCGAATCAGAGTTCTGCATGTGGCATAAGGATGGGGCAGGAGCAGGTAAATGAGAATATGTACATATATGCTACATATGCATTATATACCAGAGAGAAGCCAAATGTGTGTGTGTGTGTGTTTGTTCGGCTTGCCTAAGAAAATCTATAGCCAAAGGGGGCTCAAACTCAAACCGCAACCAAATGTCTTCATTTCGCACATCAAACCAAATGCAGCCGCACACACATTATCAGGTTATTCCATGTGTGTGTGTGTGAGTATCTGTGAGTGTGGGTGAGGGTGTGTGTGTGTGTGTTTGCCAAGGATTTGTAATTACATTCGGCATCATTCGGACTTGTCTTTGTTGCCCAAGGCAGCAGCAGCAGCAGAAGCAGTCAGCATAGTCAAGGTTTAAGCACGACTAGATAAATTATAATATCTGTCTTAACAAAGTTGTAAGCATTTGATATACATTTGAATATTGCTTTTTCGAATTCTTGAAATTATTACAAATAAATTTTAAACTATTATTTCCATACATTACTAAGAAAAGAAAGCTAAGAAAGGTTTAATGAATTCGTACACCCAGCATTTTTCTGAAACTTGCATTTATATCTAGGGAATGACTACAGATACAAACGGTATATGTAAACATTTGAAGTTTTTTTGAAGTTTTAAGACTGCATTCTTTATACATATAAACTATGTATAAAATAGACATACTCAAATGAAGGGAATTAATTGAATGTGCTTTTAGTCAGCTTTCAAATGTTATACTGAGCCAATGTCTGTGGTTTTTGTTTAGCCCACGTTATGGGTTCTGATTATGCATTATGCAATGCAATTATCAGTCTGACAGTTCGGTTAATGCCACAACTATATGGCTAACTAGCTGCAACTCAGACAAGCCACCCACTGACTCCTAGCCATTTTGCAGAGACAGAGCTGTAGAGGAATAGGCGCCTCAAACCACGCCCAGCAATGGGCCAGTGTCTTGAGGCTCTGCCACCTGCCTGGTTTACACACGCAGACATTTTTAATTAAACGTAAAATTCTGCGCTATTGATTAGTTTCGAAAGAAACAACTGGAGAATTGAGGCGGGGAGATGACAGCCGTGCGAGCATGTAAAATTGTGCAGACCTAGTTATTGCCAACGCATTAGTATTAGCGCCTCAAATGACGTGACTTACCCCTACGAGTAGTTGGCTAGGTTTGGTGATTGGGGGGAGGGAGAAAGGTGTAACTTACAATTTGGCTTGACTGGGCTACCGTCTGCCAACTGACACGCAAACAGAAAGGACTACAGGACTACGGGCCTGTCATTGCTCACGTGCCAGGCCGCAGGCAGCGGGGAGAGCGTTGCAAGTTTTGGTTGCCAGTTTGGCGTCTTTTTAACACAATGACAGTTAATTAGATTGTAAGGCTAGGTAAATGGATATATGCAAGTCGAATGTTGAGTCTACTATGCAGGTGCAATAGTTTCGTCAGCGAAACTTTCACGTCTACCCGTAAATGAGCCTAATTGACTTGGTTACGAAAGTGGTTAGGACAAGCCAGCTGGCTGTTGAGTGTGATTCCGAATTTATAAGATTTCTATAAGTCAAATATATCTCCACATATAAACATACATATATAAAATAATTTAAGGCTATTAAATTAAATAAATCTCTGTGCACAAAAGTCAAATAAAGAAAGTAGATAATGAATCATATCGTTGTCTGTTATTTTAAATGCAAATCTCTCTTCTTTCCAGATTTATTGTATCCTTTCATTTTTTCCCATTTTCATTCATTAACAATTTTTCATTTAATATCTGCATTTCAACTTACTTTGTTATTTATTAAAAAATTGTGCACTCTCTTTAGCCAACATTAAAAATATTAAAACAAATAAAAACGTAGCTTTTGTGCAGTTAATAGCTTAATTTAAAGACACTCAAATGCTTGATTATAAAATCAATTTCATTGCTAGAAAATGTGCTTACCAAATTGCCAGCTTGTATGGCTTCAACTAATGAAATCATTAAAATTGCTTAAAGGCAAGTTTACGAATGGGAAGCGGCAGCCACGCACACACTAACAGTGGCATGCAAAATTTATGTGGCTAGTTGAAACTATGTTTTGGCTACATATAATAAGCTCATACACACACACGCAGTAAGGATATACAAGGAAAGGACATTGCCTTGAGCTGGCCGAGCAAAACACAGACACAGTCAAAGTTGCGAGTGGCGCATTTAAAGGCAAAGATACCAAACTACCCCCTTTGCTGCCCCCTCCACCGACGGTGCCAAGTGCCTGCCGCTTGCGCTACTTAAACCCTTGCCCGAAACTACTACCCCCAACCCCAACCCCACTCACAGTGTGGAGAAGGACAACGGCGGCCAGACATCGAAAACATGATTTTAGTGTTTTCAAATTTGAATTTTAAACAAGTCATAATATAATTTGGTTAAGCAGCAAACGCAAAAGCAAAGCAAGGGCCCAAAACCGAAACCTCATTCCTCCTGCCCAGCGACCCACCTTACTAGGCCCTTGTCTGTGTCCACTTGCCGGGCTTTAATCCGGCACAGAACCCGAACCATGCCCGTATAACCCAAACCCCAACCCAAAACCCAAACCCAGCCCGGCAAGCCACGCAGCTAGAGAAAATTAGCTCAAGCTGAGGCCCCAGCTCATTTTTCGCATGGCGTTTTTCTTACAGCACAAAATTGTGAAATTTAAATTGGATAGAAAGTATCTATAGCTCTATATACATATGTATGTATGTACATATATACAAACTATATGCTTGTAGAGTTACATTGGGGGTGTGCGGCTTGCCCGCGTCAGCCAAACTATCTCACACGGAATATTGTAATTTTCCCTCAACTAAAGACGTAAACGGATATTAGCAGCAAATGTATCCTCACGTCATTTGTAGTCCTTGACGCTGTCCTGCCGATAACTCTGCTTACAGCTAAAATGGAAGCGCCCTTTGTTATCGACTATGCGCTGATTAGTTTGAGCAGGGTTGATTAGCGAGCTATCAATTAATTGAGCAATTAGAGTACATAATTCAACAAGCAGATAAAAGTTGATAAATAGTTTAGATAAACTGAAATTAATATACTAAGAATGGTTCATTTACGGGCTCCAGTCTCGCAACATGTTTATTTATTAATACTAATATTCCAATTAATAATACCAGCATAATATAATAGTGGGTTCCATTCTCAATTTCATAAGTAATTTAGTGAGTAATTAAAATAATCAAACTCTCATAAAATTGTGATAAGTAAATATCTAAACTCCATAAGAATAACTTTTTAATTATTTGAATCTTACTGAGCTTCAACATATCGATTGGGTATCTGAATAATCGAATGCATTCTGAATGTCATCAATATGTCAACTCTAATTGCTTATGAGATTGGCAACAATTTCCAGCCGCCTGGCAACTCTGCCTGCGCCTGGTCTTGGATTGCTAACTAAGTATTTACGTTTATATATGTACATATACATATGTATGTATATATTTCAAATCATATAGCAGCATAGTGCTGTCTCTGTCGCAGTCGCAGTCGCAGTCGCAGTCGGAGTCGACGTCACCCTGGCTACACTTTAAATATGCTTCGATGGGCTGAATGGAAATGGACTGTGGGCGTTCTTCTTCCAGGGCGTTGTTATCGTCAACTTGGCTTGCATACATTTTCCATTCTAATTTCTAATTATTTATATAATATATATATGTGTGTGTGTGTTTAGTGTGTGTGTGTGTGTATGTTGTAGTTGTAGCTGTCTGACCAGTTGGGTGGGCTCTGTCCTCGCCTGCCCCTGCACCCTGCCCATGCCACACAGCCTGTTTGTCTGTGCGAATTAATTAAGTGTTTTCGTGCGCGGGCAAAATCCTTTTGCGGTTCAGTTGCCTCGTGTGCTGAGTAAAAGTTGTAAGGTTTAGCTAAGGCTAAGGCTAAGGTTAAGGCTAGGCTGAGGCTGAGGCTGAGGCTGAGGCGTTCTGTCCCCTGTATAATAGACGTATGTGTTGAGGGAAAATCAATTATAAATTAAACATTTATTAAAGAAAGCACTGCCTTTGCAGCATCAGCATCAGCAGCAACAGCAACAGCAACAACTCGAGATCCGTCTCACTATTCCTATGCAAATCGAGCGCGGCATAAATAATGCGACATCATTATTTAGGCGGGTAGGCGAAAGATATAGCTACGGATGCGACCAGAGGAAGGCAGCCAAGTCGAGGGCAGCCAAGGTAGAACTACCAGGTAACTAAGGCAACCGATTCAAACGAAAGCAAACCAAACCAAACCAAGCCAAGTCAAGCCAAGCCAAGCCAACCCATCCATCCATCCATCAATTATGTTGAAGTCGAGCTTTGCCTTTTGGCAGCTGCTTAAATGTGATTCCACTCATTTCAATTGTGTTTCCAGCGGGTTCCCTTGATTATGCACATGCATTTGGTCGACGCGCTCGTACATCAAACTCGAAACTCCAAACTCGAACTGGAAGTCGAACTCAAATAAATGCGGCCTGCATGGATACATGTGTGTGTATGTGTGTGTGTATGTGTGTATTTGTGTATGTATCTACAAGGGGCATATGCTGATAGATGCTGAGCTTAACTGATTTGTGTGTATATATCTGCATTGGTAATTTGTTATAAAGCGACTTTAATATGGCACACGGTACCCCTCGATTTTCAGATTCCTTCAGATCTGTGGTTTTTCCTTTTATTATAATTTTATTTTCAGATTTGGTTCACTTTACTTATTTCTCTTTGCATTTGCACATGCGCAGCAGGAACCTAAAATATGATTTGCATATGAGATGTGAGACTTCAGTTTGCATTTACATTGATGAGTAGTCCAGGATGCAAGAAAGTGAACATACAAATATACATCTATAGATAATAGGTTATTCAGAGATCTGTGATTAACAGTTTTCGAGATCGACTGGATCGGAATGATAAGAATTAGGTAAGAACAAAATTTTTCTATTGAATAAGTAAGTAAATAAAGTAGCCTCCACTTTGTCTGTCATTGTGAAGCTGAATTTATTTTTATTCTATTCGAAATTTAGTCATTGGCTAGGATAGGAGCATAGTGCTCACATCTATTTAAATTTTTATCCGTTTCAGAGTTTTGGTAAAAAAAAAAAATTTTTTTCATGTAAAATTTTATGCTTCTAAATTTTTTAAAACTTAAAAAATGATGTTTTGTAAGTCAACAATTAGCGGCTCCGGTCGACTGCTGGCAATATCCCGATTTAGGCCAGAATCTCTTATTCGATGCTATGCGAAGAAACACAAGCCCTCTCCAAAGTGCTTGAAAGCAAAAAAAGTGGAGACTTGCGAAAATAACCATCCCAGGCCACGTAGCGCAAAGAATATAAAAGAAACCTTTCCATTCTATGACCTGATCAAATTTAAGAAGGAATGCTGCGAAACGGATTGCCCCGAGAAGGACTTTGCCAGCTTTGACGAATGCCTGTACGAAGAGTCGGACAAGAACAAGCGCAAGTACCAAGTCACATGGGTGGACTGTCCTCCCATGGCGATCAAGCCCAAGAAGCTCTGTTGCTATACCACGACAGAGCGTCCGCCTTTTACGCGTCGCCATCCAAAATTCAAGCCACCTACGGCCTGCCAGCCGTTCAAGTGTCCGGACCCGCAACAAAAATGTCCAAGGATGAAAATGCCAGGATGTAGGCCAGTGGCTTCCACTATCAAATGTCATTTGGTTCGTGCGCCCAGTGACTGTGTCAAGGTAGAGGCACCATATCCTGCCTTCTCTGAATGTGTTCGCCCGAAGCCGCGCAGGAAGAAGAGAACCGAGTGCCAATGCTGGGACGAGATACCTATGTGTGACCTGTTCAGGGTGCTGAACAGGCGTCTCAATAGTGGCACAACGAACATGAATCCTTGCTATAGGCCTAAATAAAAATACCGTTTCTCTAAATTACTCATTGAGTTCTAGCTTCATTATTGCTCATTGCTCATATGTAATATATCCAATTGATATGTTAATAAAATAAGATACGATTATGCTTACAAATCATAATACGTATATATCTTTAATTTCACCCAACCAGCATGGTTTACTCTATAAATCACTCGTTGCCCATTTGCAAACTTAATACTCCGGAATTTCCAAATAGCCTTATACAGTGTAAAGTGTATTTTAGATGCGCTGTCTCTAAGACTGTCATTACTTCCGAAGTACTGCAAGGCAGTCATGGAAGTTGGCAAATGATGAACGTCGATGATGCAGAACTTTGCCTGTCCTCTGCTAATTTTTCTACTGTACAAAAATTCGAATAGGCTTAGACAGTCTTGAGTTTAACAAATCTTAGCAGTTCCGATTAGAAATACAAGAAATTTTCTTCAAATTATGCTATCCATAACCCATTTCGCTTATTATGCTCAAATTATGGTTAGTTTTTGCCTGAGTCCACTCCACAGCATGAGCATGAGTATCATTTGAATTTCTTGCATTTTTGGTGCTTAATATTACTACAACCTTCAAATAGACATAAAGACTAAATTCATGTGGACCATCGAAAATTATTTACTTATTGCAGTTAGTCAATGTTCAGATAAAATGGATTGTGTAAAAGTACAACCAGTTATGGCCACAGGAGTGGCTATCATCTTAATAACAGCCATTTCAATTAGTTTGGACGAGCGAACAACGATTCGAGTTTTGACCAAAAATCGTGATTTAAAATATATGCCTAGAATTTATTAGATTACATTATAATTAATTACAACCTGTGATTGGAAAAAGCACTCCTCATAGTGCAGTCGAAAATTAGGCAAAAAGTACCTCACCAAAACTGTTTTTCTTATATCGTAGTAGGCATTTTCAATTTTTCGGGGAGCTGGTGGAGATTGATTTCTAGTATGTTAGTTTACGAAAAGCTTTGGTCGAGTCAACACTAGAAAAATACAAATTTAAAAATATCAAAATTTTCTGCTTCTCCTTTTCGGCAAAAAAAAAAAAATTATAACAAAATTACAAGGGATTCTTTTCTATTTACCTTTTGGAAACTTTAAAATATTAAATTCAGAAAATGTCGGGAATGCTATCTATTTGCAAAGTAAATGGTATTCGTACCGTAACGCCAATCTGCCGTTATTTGTGCAGTAGCTCAAATACTAGATTTATGCTTGTGAGATCCCGTGCTGGAGAAGCCCTTGGACGCAAACAAATGGAAGAGAAGTCTTCTGCTAATGACGTATTTTTTTGCCGAAAACAGAATGGAGAGAAGACCGGAAAAGTGAGCGGATTAATCTCTTCCAATAAGCATAAAGAAGAAAAACCTGCTAACCTCAGTGGAGAGATATTCAGCTGGAAACAAAAGGAAGAGAAGCCCAGCAATATGAATGGAGAAATCTTTTCCAATAAACATAAGGAAGAAAAACCTTGTAACCTCAGTGGAGAGATATTCTGTTTTAAGCAAAAGGAAGAGAAGCCTGGTAATCTAAATGAAATCTTGTCCAACAAGCATAAAGAAGAAAAACCTGCTAACCTCAGTGGAGAGATATTCAGCTGGAAACAAAAGGAAGAGAAGCCCGGCAATCTGAACGGAGAAATCTTTTCCAACAAACATAAAGAAGAAAAGCCTGCTAACCTCGGTGGAGAGATACTCTGTTTTAAGCAAAAGGAAGAGAAGCCTGCCAATCTGAATGAAATATTTTCCAACAAGCATAAAGAAGAAAAACCTGCTAACCTCGGAGAGATTATCAGCTGGAAGCAAAAGGAAGAGAAGCCAGCCAATCTTAATGAAATCTATTCTAACAAGCATAAAGAAGAAAAACCTGCTAACCTTAATGGAGAGATATTCAGCTGGAAGCAAAAGGAAGAGAAGCCCGGCAATCTGAACGGAGAAATCTTTTCCAACAAACATGAAGAAGAAAAACCTGCTAACCTCGGTGGAGAGATACTCTGTTTTAAGCAAAAGGAAGAGAAACCTGGCAATCTGAATGAAATCTATTCCAACAAGCATAAAGAAGAAAAACCTGCTAACCTCGGTGGAGAGATATTCTGTTTTAAGCAAAAGGAAGAGAAGCCTGCCAATTTGAATGAAATCTATTCTAACAAGCATAAAGAAGAAAAACCTGCTAACCTCGGAGAGATATTCAGCTGGAAGCAAAAGGAAGAGAAGCCTGCCAATCTTAATGAAATCCTTTCTAACAAGCATAAAGAAGAAAAACCTGCTAACCTTAATGGAGAGATATTCAGCTGGAAGCAAAAGGAAGAGAAGCCCGGCAATCTGAACGGAGAAATCTTTTCCAACAAACATGAAGAAGAAAAACCTGCTAACCTCGGTGGAGAGATACTCTGTTTTAAGCAAAAGGAAGAGAAACCTGGCAATCTGAATGAAATCTATTCCAACAAGCATAAAGAAGAAAAACCTGCTAACCTCGGTGGAGAGATATTCTGTTTTAAGCAAAAGGAAGAGAAGCCTGCCAATTTGAATGAAATCTATTCTAACAAGCATAAAGAAGAAAAACCTGCTAACCTCGGAGAGATATTCAGCTGGAAGCAAAAGGAAGAGAAGCCAGCCAATCTTAATGAAATCTATTCTAACAAGCATAAAGAAGAAAAGCCTGCTAACCTCAGTGGAGAGATATTCAGCTGGAAGCAAAAGGAAGAGAAGCCCGGCAATCTGAACGGAGAAATCTTTTCCAACAAACATAAAGAAGAAAAGCCTGCTAACCTCAGTGGAGAGATATTTTGTTTTAAGCAAAAGGAAGAGAAGCCTGCCAATCTGAATGAAATATTTTCCAACAAGCATAAAGAAGAAAAACCTGCTAACCTCGGAGAGATTATCAGCTGGAAGCAAAAGGAAGAGAAGCCAGCCAATCTTAATGAAATCTATTCTAACAAGCATAAAGAAGAAAAGCCTGCTAACCTCAGTGGAGAGATATTCAGCTGGAAGCAAAAGGAAGAGAAGCCCGGCAATCTGAACGGAGAAATCTTTTCCAACAAACATGAAGAAGAAAAACCTGCTAACCTCGGTGGAGAGATACTCTGTTTTAAGCAAAAGGAAGAGAAACCTGGCAATCTGAATGAAATCTATTCTAACAAGCATAAAGAAGAAAAACCTGCTAACCTCAGTGGAGAGATATTCAGCTGGAAGCAAAAGGAAGAGAAGCCCGGCAATCTGAACGGAGAAATCTTTTCCAACAAACATGAAGAAGAAAAACCTGCTAACCTCGGTGGAGAGATACTCTGTTTTAAGCAAAAGGAAGAGAAGCCTGCCAATTTGAATGAAATCTATTCTAACAAGCATAAAGAAGAAAAACCTGCTAACCTCGGAGAGATTATCAGCTGGAAGCAAAAGGAAGAGAAGCCTGCCAATCTGAATGAAATCTATTCTAACAAGCATAAAGAAGAAAAACCTGCTAACCTCGGAGAGATATTCAGCTGGAAGCAAAAGGAAGAGAAGCCTGCCAATCTTAATGAAATCCTTTCTAACAAGCATAAAGAAGAAAAACCTGCTAACCTTAATGGAGAGATATTCAGCTGGAAGCAAAGGGAAGAGAAGCCTGCCAATCTGAATGAAATCTATTCTAACAAGCATAAAGAAGAAAAACCTGCTAACCTCGGAGAGATATTCAGCTGGAAGCAAAAGGAAGAGAAGCCTGCCAATCTGAGTGAAATCTATTCTAACAAGCATAAAGAAGAAAAACCTGCTAACCTCGGAGAGATATTCAGCTGGAAGCAAAAGGAAGAGAAGCCCGGCAATCTGAACAGAGAAATCTTTTCCAACAAACATAAAGAAGAAAAACCTAACCTCGGTGGAGAGATACTCTGTTTTAAGCAAAAGGAAGAGAAACCTGGCAATCTGAATGAAATCTATTCTAACAAGCATAAAGAAGAAAAACCTGCTAACCTCAGTGGAGAGATATTCTGTTTTAAGCAAAAGGAAGAGAAGCCTGCCAATTTGAATGAAATCTATTCTAACAAGCATAAAGAAGAAAAACCTGCTAACCTCGGAGAGATTATCAGCTGGAAGCAAAAGGAAGAGAAGCCTGCCAATCTGAATGAAATCTATTCTAACAAACATAAAGAAGAAAAACCTGCTAACCTCGGAGAGATATTCAACTGGAAGCAAAAGGAAGAGAAGCCCGGCAATCTGAACGGAGAAATCTTTTCCAACAAACATAAAGAAGAAAAACCTGCTAACCTCAGTGGAGAGATATTCTGTTTTAAGCAAAAGGAAGAGAAGCCTGCCAATTTGAATGAAATCTATTCTAACAAGCATAAAGAAGAAAAACCTGCTAACCTCGGAGAGATATTCAGCTGGAAGCAAAAGGAAGAGAAGCCTGCCAATCTTAATGAAATCCTTTCTAACAAGCATAAAGAAGAAAAACCTGCTAACCTTAATGGAGAGATATTCAGCTGGAAGCAAAGGGAAGAGAAGCCTGCCAATCTGAATGAAATCTATTCTAACAAGCATAAAGAAGAAAAACCTGCTAACCTCGGAGAGATTATCAGCTGGAAGCAAAAGGAAGAGAAGCCTGCCAATCTGAATGAAATCTATTCTAACAAGCATAAAGAAGAAAAACCTGCTAACCTCGGAGAGATATTCAGCTGGAAGCAAAAGGAAGAGAAGCCTGCCAATCTTAATGAAATCCTTTCTAACAAGCATAAAGAAGAAAAACCTGCTAACCTTAATGGAGAGATATTCAGCTGGAAGCAAAAGGAAGAGAAGCCTGCCAATCTGAATGAAATCTATTCTAACAAGCATAAAGAAGAAAAACCTGCTAACCTCGGAGAGATATTCAGCTGGAAGCAAAAGGAAGAGAAGCCTGCCAATCTTAATGAAATCCTTTCCAACAAGCATAAAGAAGAAAAGCCTGCTAACCTCAGTGGAGAGATATTCTGTTTTAAGCAAAAGGAAGAGAAGCCTGCCAATCTGAATGAAATCTATTCTAACAAGCATAAAGAAGAAAAACCTGCTAACCTCGGAGAGATATTCAGCTGGAAGCAAAAGGAAGAGAAGCCTGCCAATCTGAATAAAATCTATTCTAACAAGCATAAAGAAGAAAAACCTGCTAACCTCGGAGAGATATTCAGCTGGAAGCAAAAGGAAGAGAAGCCTGCCAATCTAAATGAGATCCTTTCAAACAAGCATAAAGAAGAAAAGCCTGCTAACCTCAGTGGAGAGATATTCTGTTTCAAGCAAAAGGAAGAGAAGCCTGCCAATCTGAATGAAATCTATTCTAACAAGCATAAAGAAGAAAAACCTGCTAACCTCGGAGAGATATTCAGCTGGAAGCAAAAGGAAGAGAAGCCTGCCAATCTGAATGAAATCTATTCTAACAAGCATAAAGAAGAAAAACCTGCTAACCTCGGAGAGATATTCAGCTGGAAGCAAAAGGAAGAGAAGCCTGCCAATCTTAATGAAATCCTTTCTAACAAGCATAAAGAAGAAAAACCTGCTAACCTCAGTGGGGAGATATTCAGCTGGAAGCAAAAGGAAGAGAAGCCTGCCAATCTTAATGAAATCCTTTCCAACAAGCATAAAGAAGAAAAGCCTGCTAACCTCAGTGGAGAGATATTCTGTTTTAAGCAAAAGGAAGAGAAGCCTGCCAATCTGAATGAAATCTATTCTAACAAGCATAAAGAAGAAAAACCTGCTAACCTCGGAGAGATATTCAGCTGGAAGCAAAAGGAAGAGAAGCCTGCCAATCTTAATGAAATCCTTTCCAACAAGCATAAAGAAGAAAAGCCTGCTAACCTCAGTGGAGAGATATTCTGTTTTAAGCAAAAGGAAGAGAAGCCTGCCAATCTGAATGAAATCTATTCTAACAAGCATAAAGAAGAAAAACCTGCTAACCTCGGAGAGATATTCAGCTGGAAGCAAAAGGAAGAGAAGCCTGCCAATCTGAATGAAATCTATTCTAACAAGCATAAAGAAGAAAAACCTGCTAACCTCGGAGAGATATTCAGCTGGAAGCAAAAGGAAGAGAAGCCATCCAATCTGAATGAGATCCTTTCAAACAAGCATAAAGAAGAAAAGCCTGCTAACCTCAGTGGAGAGATATTCTGTTTTAAGCAAAAGGAAGAGAAGCCTGCCAATCTGAATGAAATCTATTCTAACAAGCATAAAGAAGAAAAACCTGCTAACCTCGGAGAGATATTCAGCTGGAAGCAAAAGGAAGAGAAGCCTGCCAATCTTAATGAAATCCTTTCCAACAAGCATAAAGAAGAAAAGCCTGCTAACCTCAGTGGAGAGATATTCTGTTTTAAGCAAAAGGAAGAGAAGCCTGCCAATCTGAATGAAATCTATTCTAACAAGCATAAAGAAGAAAAACCTGCTAACCTCGGAGAGATATTCAGCTGGAAGCAAAAGGAAGAGAAGCCTGCCAATCTGAATGAAATCTATTCTAACAAGCATAGAGAAGAAAAACCTGCTAACCTCGGAGAGATATTCAGCTGGAAGCAAAAGGAAGAAAAACCCCTAGCACTGCTTGAGAAGATATTCAGCAGCAAGCAAATGTCCGAGATGCCCATTGCATTAATTGACAACGAAACTGAAGAGAAGCCCTTGAGAGCAGTTTGCAACTAATTATTTAAAATTCGAATGTCTTATTTCATTTATTACTTCAAAGCATAAATTAATAAATTAATATAGTTCATTTATTTAATTTAATATTTAATGCAACTTCTGTAAGAAGTTCCTTTGCCACATGTTTGCAGATGTTATAAGACTGGCCTCATTCCTTGCAATCAATTGCAACTTGTTATTCATAAGTATTTGTACAGATATTTTAGGCCATGACCCCAAGAAACTAGATCGGGTTATGTAAAAAAAGTACCTTAGAAAGAAAGATCATTTAGTTGTGACTGGCACAACTGAAATCAGGAGAGAACGTTGCAACCGGACGTAACCGACAGCAAAATACTATGATACTATAATGTGTGTGCAGCCAAGAAATACTGTCGAAGTTTGCCATTCAGATATATGAAGATATGAATTATGAATTATGGAAGATATGCTCATTTAAGGTTTTTAATGCCGAAGTGGGCGTATCGGCATAGGTCGAACCTTCAAAATGACATAACTTCGTCAAAACTCAACGGATTTTCAAAAGCAAAGGCGTTTTAATCATAGTTTGGCATCTAGATCAATCGTACATTTAAAGTAGAAAACGTAATGTTGGGTCGGAACATAAGTCAAAATTATAGTCCGAAAATCGGGATATGCGCTTAGGTCGAACCTTCAAAATGCCATAACTTCGTTAAAACTCAACGGATTTTCAAAAGCAAAGGCGTTTTAATCATAGTTTGGCATCTAGATCAATCGTACATTTAAAGTAGAAAACGTAATTTTGGGTCGGAACATAAGTCAAAATTATAGTCCGAAAATCGGGATATGCGCATAGGTCGAACCTTCAAAATGACATAACTTCGTCAAAACTCAACGGATTTTCAAAAGCAAAGGCGTTTTAATCATAATTTGGCATCTAGATCAATCGTACATTTAAAGTTGAAAACGTAATTTTGGGTCGAAAGATAAGTCAAAATTATAGTCCGAAAATCGGCTTATCGGCATATGGGCATAGGTCGAACCTTAAAAATGCCATAACTTCGTCAAAACTCAACGGATTTTCAAAAGCAAAGGCGTTTTAATCATAGTTTGGCATCTAGATCAATCGTACATTTAAAGTAGAAAACGTAATGTTGGGTCGGAACATAAGTCAAAATTATAGTCCGAAAATCGGGATATGCGCTTAGGTCGAACCTTCAAAATGCCATAACTTCGTTAAAACTCAACGGATTTTCAAAAGCAAAGGCGTTTTAATCATAGTTTGGCATCTAGATCAATCGTACATTTAAAGTAGAAAACGTAATTTTGGGTCGGAACATAAGTCAAAATTATAGTCCGAAAATCGGGATATGCGCATAGGTCGCACCTTCAAAATGCCATAACTTCGTCAAAACTCAACGGATTTTCAAAAGCAAATGCGTTTTAATCATAGTTTGGCATCTAGATCAATCGTACATTTAAAGTAGAAAACGTAATTTTGGGTCGGAACATAAGTCAAAATTATAGTCCGAAAATCGGGATATGCGCATAGGTCGAACTTTCAAAATGCCATAACTTCGTCAAAACTCAACGGATTTTCAAAAGCAAAGGCATTTTAATCATAGTTTGGCATCTAGATCAATCGTAAATTTAAAGTTGAAAACGTAATTTTGGGTCGGAACATAAGTCAAAATTATAGTCCGAAAATCGGGAATGCGCATAGGTCGAACCTTCAAAATGCCATAACTTCGTCAAAACTCAACGCATTTTCAAAAGCAAAGGCGTTTTAATCATAGTTTGGCATCTAGATCAATCGTACATTTAAAGTAGAAAACGTAATTTTGGGTCGGAACATAAGTCAAAATTATAGTCCGAAAATCGGGATATGCACATAGGTCGCACCTTCAAAATGCCATAACTTCGTCAAAACTCAACGGATTTTCAAAAGCAAATGCGTTTTAATCATAGTTTGGCATCTAGATCAATCGTACATTTAAAGTAGAAAACGTAATTTTGGGTCGGAACATAAGTCAAAATTATAGTCCGAAAATCGGGATATGCGCATAGGTCGAACTTTCAAAATGCCATAACTTCGTCAAAACTCAACGGATTTTCAAAAGCAAAGGCATTTTAATCATAGTTTGGCATCTAGATCAATCGTAAATTTAAAGTTGAAAACGTAATTTTCGGTCGGAACATAAGTCAAAATTATAGTCCGAAAATCGGGAATGCGCATAGGTCGAACCTTCAAAATGCCATAACTTCGTCAAAACTCAACGGATTTTCAAAAGCAAAGGCGTTTTAATCATAGTTTGGCATCTAGATCAATCGTACATTTAAAGTAGAAAACGTAATTTTGGGTCGGAACATAAGTCAAAATTATAGTCCGAAAATCGGGATATGCGCATAGGTCGAACCTTCAAAATGCCATAACTTCGTTAAAACTCAACGGATTTTCAAAAGCAAAGGCGTTTTAATCATAGTTTGGCATCTAGATCAGTCGTACATTTAAAGTAGAAAACGTAATTTTGGGTCGGAACATAAGTCAAAATTATAGTCCGAAAATCGGGATATGCGCATATGTCGAACCTTCAAAATACCGTTACTTCGTCAAAACTCAACGGATTTTCAAAAGCAAATGCGTTTTAATCATAGTTTGGCATCTAGATCAATAGTACATTTAAAGTAGAAAACGTAATTTTGGGTCAGAACACAAAATTATAGTCCAAAAATCGGCATGTGTGCAGATTCCAGATTTATAATGGGTGTTACTGGCAATATATTTTTCAAATTTGGTGAGATATATGGTCTTATTGATTTACACTAACAGGTGTATCGTTTTAGGTAGACAGATTGGACGTGGCCATCCAATTTTGTATCGATCTCTTAGGGGAGTTATCAGTTACATACTTTCGAAATATGATTACTCTAGCTTATAAATTATGGAAGATGTGCGCATTTCAGATTTCTATGGCCTAAGCCCCTGTCAAAGAAACGTGCGTTCATGCTGGCGGATAGACAGACGAACGGATAAACCCAATAAACTATATACCTTCGGTATCATAGTATACAAATGTTTGATCTTAGGAGCCCATGTTTAAAAAAATTCAGTAAACATATTTATTTAACACCCCAGAGTCATAGTATTTGTGGTCGTCTTTCCAGAGCTTTTGGTATTTCTGAATATTTTCGGGTTTTCCGAATTTTTTTTTTTAAATTCCAAGTTAAATTTTTTTTGAAATCTACAAAATTTTATTGGCTAAACATTTACAACATGCTTTTTGCGCCATGTCGTTCGTGTAACTTGAATTCGCTTGCCCGACTTAACCCAATTATATCCGGGCTTCAGTCACTGCGATACTATGCCAGCAAAAAATGTGGCAAGCAAATTAAATCGAAGTGTGGAACTATAAAAAACAACAATTGTGGCTCAACGAGTCCGACGGTATTCCATGTGCCCAAGCCGCCGGTGAAAAAGCCAGACCTGGTCTCAATGTGGAAAATAAAGGACTGTGAGCCATCTGATGTCTGTGTTCTGGACCTCCGCTATGATATGAAATATTACAAAATATCAGATAAAAGAAAACGAAAATATCAGGTAACATGGAACGAATGCCCGCGCCTCCTAATCAAGCCGAAGAAAGTCTGTGTCTACGACAAAATTAAGCGCCCAAAATTCAAGCGTCGCAAGCGCTCGGTTGCCGCTAAAGCATCTTCCCAGCTGGCTGCCAAAGTGGGAAAATGTGTTTATATTACAGCGCCCTGTTGCAAAGTTGGACGCCGTCCACCAAAGTGCAAGAGTGCATTCCCTAGTCTTGGCAACTGTGAAAAACGCAAGACACCCTATCCCAGTTTCTCCGAGTGCAAAAAGGATCCCTTGGTACAGTTGCCGCCAGTCGAGTGTCGCTGCCTGGACCTTCCTGCCCTTTGTGATGGCTGGTCAATAGTGCGTCGACGTATAGCCAGGGGGCTTAAACCAATTAAAAAGTGTGGCGAAGCCTAAGCTACAATCAATATAATCTCCTGATACTCCATCAATCGGAGCAAACGCGCAAAAATTGAAAATTAAAGAAGTCTGGCCTAAATACCAGCAGAGCACGTAAAAAAAATAAACATTGAATTTGTTTGGCAATTAGTTAGTTTGGATAGTAGTCAAAGGACGGTGTTCAAACTCAGAACCATTTGGGTATACAGATAAAAAGAAACTGCAATAAAAATTTTTAAACTGTTACATAATGTTCTTAAGTTGTTGTCGTCAATTATTCCCTGCGCTTTAGAATCAAGTCGCCCTCATTTGCTAAAGAAATATTGCCGATTTATAATGAAAGTTTCAAGGGTCATATAGATAGATAGATATAATCGCAATAGTTCGTGATTTTAGTAATACATGTGGTGGACAAGTCTTCCTAGTCTATTACAAGTGCCGATTCAAAGTGAAAACACAGTAGGTCTCGTTATTTGAAGTCCATATTCTCAATTTCTAATTTTCGAAAACTCATTTAAATTTCAAACATTGTAAAGCAACTACAGAAGTCTACTTTTTTTTGTATTTTAATTTTTTGAGAACCAAATTCAAAATCCGAACATGCGAAACTTAAATCATTTATGTGATATTTTAACGAATTCTCGTCGTAGCCTCCATTTGGCTGCCAATTCGAATATCCTAGAGAATAGCTGCTGGGAGCTGCGCAAACAAGCGACGGCTCGTTGCAATGCCGATCAGCTGATTTATCGACCACGCTTAATGGATAACATCAGGTTAACCGACTTGGGCGCGACAGAAGACCAAGATTCAGTTGGCAACTCGCTGGCAGAGAAGCGATTTGATCTGGCATACTACAAACCGAAAACGCTAAAGGAACGCACATACAACCGTACTTGGACCGATTTTAGGGGATGGACAAGGGATGACATCAAATCTTCTCAATCCAATTCTAAATCTACCCATTCACATCCCTCTCGCACACGTAGCTTCAGGCTTACTAGTAACATAATTGAGCCTCGGAAGGTGCGCGAGGGAGGGGCTACAGTGGTTCGAAAACAAAAAGTCCAGAAAGCAAACAGTGCGAAACTCGATCTCGTTACGCACGATCACAAAAATCGGTGCTCTCCAAGTGCATTCTCTTTACTAAGTAGCACCTTTTGATGTAATCCCCTTATGTAAATAAAATAAATCCAATTTATGTGTATATTAAGATAATTCTACGTTCTTATGGAATTCAAATCAGTTGCATCAGTTTTGCGTTAGAAAAATACTTCGCATCTTTATCATCTTAATAATACATCCCGATTTGTTGATAGCTTTTGCAAAAACATAAATGGAACACGACTATACTCGTAAATATATATTTAATAAATACACACATACTTGAAACGTTCATCACTTTAGCCTAGACTTTTACTTAAATGGAATTTTGAATAATCTACAAGGCCCTGAACATAAAATTCATTTTTAAAGTAGACTTTCTGGAAAGCGCAGCAGAATAAAAAAACTGATGCTTTTTCAATTTTCCTAAACTTTTTGACTCATTTTTGTTGATAAAAAAAAATTCGGGTATTTCCTTTTGAAAATTTTAGTCAAAATTTAAAATGCAGTCTTTGAAAAGGAGCTTCAGTCAGATACATCGCCTAGTTAATCTGTATCCAGGTCAACAAGGCTCTGGACAGATTCTGGCTGCTATCAGTTCTACAAACTTGATAACATCGAAGCGTTATTTGGACACGTTGTACAGTGCAGAGTCTTGCGAGGATTGCGTACAATCCTACAATATTCCGCCAGCCCGCAAAGGACTGAAGAAAATGAAAAAGCCGGATCCATTCAAAAACAAGGACCCATGCTGGCAATCTCTGCGCCGTACGGAGTACAAATGCCGTACCGATCCAGAATTTATGCTAGATGCCTTTATCGATTGGAAGAAGAAATGCCTTCGGGATCCCTGTTCGTTTGATGTGCCCCGTGCTGATCTGAGACACTACAGGCCAACCGACAAGCTAAGGCGCAGATATCCTCGAACCTGGTGCAAGCTCGTGATGAAGCGGCGAGCAATCAAAATGAAGTGTTCTCACAAACCAGTAACATTCAGACGTCGCAAGCCCAAACGTGTCATACGTAAGAAAAAATCATCGTGTGAGCGGAAGGAATATGACCCATGTGGTCCAAAACTGGACCTTCTGAAATGCAAGCCAATGAAAAAGTCTCCTTGTCCACGTCTCACGATGCCGTTCTGTAAGCCCAGCGTTGTCCCGCCCTTGTGCAAGAGACCCCGGAAGCCCAGCAAGTGTCGCAAGCGTCTGACCAAATATCCGTCTTTCTCCGAGTGCCTTATCGATCCTTTGCCGTCGGCGCCACGTATCGAGTGCAACTGCCTCCTGACTCCATCCATGTGCAGTGTTTGGGAATACTTCCGGAACAAGAAATCTTAAGCGAATATTCCCATCAGTCGACTGCCGATAAAATCCATAAAAACAAAGCTGCATTCAACTATTACAATAATTAACAACTGTTTACAATTTGAAAATATTAAAATCTATGCTTGCTGCTAATTGACATATTATTTAAATGTTTGCTATTATTGGGAGGACTACAATTAAGACCATTTAGAGATATCTAGTAATGAGTTCATCTCGGGAGGTGATTGTTCCGAAGAGTGCATAATTCCTAAAGGAGGGCTCCATCAATTCTTTTCATTTAGTACCTCTGGTATGCAATTAATGAGACTAAATTAAGTTAGATAGCTCTATTGGCTAACATCCCTAAGTAATCCTCCAAATAAGGCATTCATACCGTCACACCCAGGATAGGGATAACAATGCCAAATCACTTTCATTAGCTATATATTCCATGGCTTACTGAAAGCTGTAGTATTTTAATTCTCATTTTGGCATAGAAATTTGTAAAATTCTGTAAAATTCAAAATATAAAATGCTTTCAGCTCAACGCTTAACATCTCAGCTCTTGCGGCGCCCTGCGCCTTTGACAAACGTCAAACATGGTTACCACAGGAGCAACTATGAAGCCACTCCTGGCAAATGTGTCCGGTTGCGCGATAAGCAAACGACTCAATGCCTGGGGAAGTATATCCATTGCAATCCCATTGAAACACCAAAGCCTTTTGTTACCAGCTTCTGGAAAGATTATTCTGAACAATTGATGCGGATCTTAAGACCCAAAGAGATTGATTGCGAGCTAATTAGACACGATACATGTTATTATCAGCCCTCGAACAAGAGTCGGAGATATCAGCGCACTTGGCCCGAGTGTGCAATGATTAATCCGCAGCCAAAGAAAACCTGTTGCTTTGACAGGGAATATTACATGCCCAGCTCTCGTCGCCCGAGGTTGCCTCCAGTTCCACAACTAACTCCCGCCCAGAAACATGCCTTCCACATGGCATTGTTAAGCACAAATTGTAAGCTTGCAACTAAATTAAAACCGAATTGCATCAGGGTTCGTAGACATATAAACTGCAAGAAGGAAGTGGCACCATTTCCCAGCTTTTCTGAGAGTGATCAAGTCGGCATAGGTGACAGTTGTCCCACGGAATGTGGCTGCAGGGTGTCGCCATCAATGTGTGAAATGTGGTCGGCTTACCATCGTAACTCGGGTTTGGTTAAAAGGTGCACCGAGGCAATAGTCGGTTACTGTCCATTTAAGAATCGATCACGTCCCTTGTCCTAGGGATTATCATTCAAGAGTTACGGATTGAGCGCATTTTGGATGAAAATTACGCACGAGATTCCCGCTTCACAGAGTGCTAGTCCCTTTTAATCATGTCTGGAGATTTCAGAAATCTTGCTATCAGCACATATTAAATTCTAAATTTCTATCAAAATTGTAGTTCAGCTATGCAGTTGAAATTTGGCACGGTTCTATCATCGCTGAATCCCGTGTGGCGCACTCCCATCGTGACCTCTGCAATACGCAATCTCACATGCCAGAGAGCATTTCCAGACGCGCCCTGCAAGCCACAACATCCGAAGTGTCATTTCGTCGAGGATAATTGCTGGACAGCTCGCAATACCTTGGCCCTTAAGGTGCCATTTGATAAGCTAATGCTCAACTTGGAGCGACAGAAACGGGAGCGGTTAACGGAGCCACCGTGTTGCGTGCTACGTGCCTCCTCTTGCACTCCTTGTGCGTATGCTTGGCCAAAGCGAAAGGAGAAGGAGCAGGAGGTGGATAGCCTGATTAGACCATTTCGCTCCATGTGGGAGCATCCCAGCATACCCCACAAGCACTCAAACTGCCCAGAGCTCTTCCCCCGATTCGATGCAATGTTCTACAAACCGTCAAACAAAAGCAGATACTTTCAGCGCACTTGGATTGAATGTCCGAGGGTGCACGAACGCTTGAAGAAAGTCTGCTGCCCGGATAAGATCAGACCGCCCGAGGTGCAGAGACGCGTCAAGGCACGTTGTCCCCAGGTTGCCTGCCCCTTCAACGACGCCCGCATGCGAGAAATCTGCGCTCACAACTCCAATGACAAATGCAGAAAGCTGTTTTGGCCCTGTTGCAAGCCAGTGCGCTGCGAACTTGGCTGTAAGAGCTCTAGAACGCCCAGCGATTGCAAACGGTTGCGTGCACCCTATCCATGTTTTTCGGAGAGAAGACCGCGCCACAAAGTGCGGCGTCAAAAGGAATGCCCCGAAGTCTTCAACTTTTGCCAAATGCTTGCATTGCGCAATCGACGCGAATTATTTAACATAAAAAGCTCAGTTTGCTAATTCAACTTTGGGATAAAGCAATCCTCGTGGTCTATCACCATTGATTGCTCTGGAACAGAGGCATCATCAGTGCAGCTTCTGTTTCAGAGCAATCAATGGTGCTCAGGATTAAAGATGATATTTGGAAATATGTGTTTATCCAAATTTAAAAACATTTATTTAGCTGTATCAATTGACTATTTGTTTTTAGTCAGAGTATGGATTCATTGTCATGATAAATTAATAAATATTACAAAATACAAAACAGTGTTTTTTTTTTGTTATTTTCTGCTTGCCGCCCTAGAAAATGGTTAAAAACGTTTAAAACTATGTTGCATAACTAGCATGAGCTGTTGCAATGAACACTATAGTTCAAACGGTATTAACGCATTTAATTGAGGGGCACCAATAGGGTCTAAACCGATGACGGTTGGCATCGCATGCGCTAACAACTTGAAAACAACGGCACTCGGGCGGACGTTGCATGATAACAGCCAGCTCCATGCGATCGCATTCCGAATAGCTGGGAAAGGGGCACTTGACCTTCTCGCAAAAGGTACGCTGCCTGGAGCTATGGCATTTGGCCGGAACGCGGGCTGCTCGACAGCAGGGCATCGTTGTACGTGGACAACCCGTGGACATACTGCTGGCACATTCCAGACGCTCCTTCTCGTGTGCCGGCGTGCAGGCGCTGCGTGGACACAGGGGCAGGCTGCGACGCATTACCTCGGGCGGAATGGCATCGCACCAGCAGCAGACACGCTTGGGCACCATCCGCGGACAGCACTCCGACCAGGTGCGCTGGAACTGCCGGCACTTGTCCGAGGGACGATAGTACATGGCGTCGAAGGGCACATCTGGGCATGTGGGGCAACACTCGGGCGGATAGTTCCACATCGTGAACTCCGCGGGCTTCGCTTTCAGTGGCTTCGGCCACATGGAGACGAACTCTTTGGGCTTTGACTTGAAGTCAGCAGCCCGAACGGGCACCTCACAAATGTGCTTCGCTATATTCGCATCTCGGCAACAGGGATATCTTGGATTAGGATCACAATCCTGTTCGCTGCAGGGACGCACTGGTGGATCGGTGGGGCTGCACGGCCGTTTCGAGAGCGGCCGGCAAGTTTCGGTCTTCGTTTCCGGGCACTCAAGATTTGGATTCTTATCATGGTTCGAGGGCGGCTTACCGCTGCCATAGTATCTTAAGTTAGGCAAATAAAATGGCTTGCATTTTGCAATCGAACCGGTGGTAAGATTCTTGACCAGATTTCTTAGCATTGCAATTTTGAATTTTGTATGCAATTCCAAATGAATAGTCAAAAAATGTATTAAAATAATACAATTGAAGAGACTAACGAATCCCGAACGATCTACTTAGCCAGGCTAACTAGTTTCAAAACTCTATCGCTACATTAGAAAAAATCCAAATTATAATGCAGTTATTATTTTTTTAATAATTTGATGGTGCAACAACGATGATCTTCTGCCACAGTCGAGTGCAGTTTCTTCACAAGGCTGTGTGATGAAATTACACTCGAAGGTTGCAGAAGAGAGCTGCTGCAAGAATACTAGTAAAATATAAGAGAACACCTATTAATATAGTGGACACATTGTTGGATAGTTCAATCTTTGGAATAGATCCCGACCAAGTGCCTTGGTACGATCCATCGCTGCAGTTAATTTCTGAGTCTGCTGCGGTTCCATGTTTTCGGCGAGGCACATGCGAGTGGCATTCAGCAGTTTCGATTTTGATGGTTGTCGGTTGCTTCTCCGTTGCACAGTGAAGTCATAGATGTTGTCCAGAGACTTGGGCTTCTCCAGCAACGGCCATTGAAATTGATTTTCAG
The DNA here is from genome assembly GCA_035042185.1 of Drosophila kambysellisi. NCBI lineage: Eukaryota > Metazoa > Arthropoda > Insecta > Diptera > Drosophilidae > Drosophila > Drosophila kambysellisi. The sequence continues at coordinate 11,569,554 of JAWNLS010001251.1, forward strand.
CCAACGACTGCCACCGCAAATATTTGCGATCCGTGGCTGCCATTTGAACAGTGGGTGAAGTGATGTTCGGCTTAATCGTTTCCGGTGGCATGTTGCAACGCAGGTTGCCCGCTTGAGCCTTGGAGTAGCGTGTCAGGAATTTGGTCAGGCGCTCCGCACAGATTGTTGCCACAATTGAGGTGCCAGCCATCGCCACTAGCTGCTGATCCGTTTGTTGTTTTGTTGAAGATTTACTGAAGACCACAATGGATTTTGAAGATTTTTGACTGATTTTCTAAAATTTGTCGTATCGAACCGTAATTGAAATATGTGAGTGAGCTTAAAGTCGATGCAGCTTCTACATTAACAGGAACTGAACTGAAAGTTTTTCTAAAATCGTATTTTCAATATTATCAGCTGAAATTAAAACATTTCGAATATGAAAGTTTTTTTGGAACTGGCTCAATTTACCGTTCCTTTCTTTAATTTAGTCAATTGACTGGCTTAAAGTCCGTCCAAACAATGACAGTGAACAGCAAACAGTTAACAACACAAGCTGCACATGTTTAGATTTAATTGAACATTTAGCCAAATTAAAATACATTTTATTACGCAGTCATGAGACAAACTCTTGCAAAGAAATGCAAAACGAGCCAAAACGCGCGCCCAATCAGCCAAAACTCACTAAAAAGGCCAACAGACAGCCGGAGACAGGGACACAGACAGAGAGACAGGGATTCAGACAGCGCTGCTGCTGACAGAGAGCTGCAATCTCAAGTCTCAAGTTGGTTTTTTGTTGGCCTGGCTGAGGCACGCAACGGATTATTTTGGCTTTTCGGCTGTGAATTGTTGCAGTTTTTTCTTTACCACTATTCGAATATTTGGCACAGATTCGCAGCGCATTTGAGACGGAACTGCGAGCCAAGTGCCCAAATGGCCAAATGATACTCCGACAAACTGGTTTGCAGTGGGCGGCCGAAACAGCGGCGGGGCAAATGGCGGGGGGGGGTTCTCGAAAGTCAGTTAACATGCGTTCTGCAATTGTTTAATAGCCTAATTAAAATGTGCGCAAGGAACAGGTTAAGAGCCGGGAAAGCACATGCAAAAGCGCCAGCTGCCAACATTGATTTGCCCAGTCACAGCATGTGACAGCTGACGAGTCGCAGTCGCAGTCGCAGTCACTGTCACTGTGAAGCGGGTGGTTTGTCACTGCATGTTTCTGCTGCCCTCTCTCTCTCACTCTTCTTTCTGCTATCTCTTTTCTTTTTTCTTTATTTTTTTTTTTGTTTGCAATTACATTTGGTTGTTAATTGCATTATGCATATTTATGGACGGGCCCCTAGTTAGAGAGACTCGACTACCGGACCCGGCACAATGCGGCTCATTAGCATACATCAGCGCGTTAAGCGCAGAATGAGTATGACTAAGTGTGAGTGCGAGTGTGAGTGTGAGTGCGAGTGTGAGTGCAGATGAGCACGAGTCTGAATGAGTTACAACAGCTCGCTGTCTGCCAGTGAGTGCCGGCATCTCCTCCATGAATGCGAGTGTGCGAGTGGGATTCACTTGCTCTCTTCGTCTCTCACTAATTTAAATTAAAATATGAAAAATACTCGAGGCGACAAGGAGCAGCAACCAAACACAAGAGCAAACACCACCACAAAATATGTATATATATGTACATATATGTATATATGTATATGTATATATGTGAAAATCAAATCTAAAATAGCTGCTGGACATAACGTAATCAAATTGTGAATGTGGCCAGTTGTCCAAGGCACGATTTGTGCATGTTTCTATGGAATTTGAAGAATTGCACTCGTATTTTCGACTTTATAATTTAGCAGTGCTTAAATCAATTATTATTAAAAGCATTTTTCGCTTATTAATTAAAATCAACTTTATGCATACTGATATGATTTAAATTGAATCCGAATGAATTTTATTAAAAATTAAATAAAAATAAATAAAAATGAATCACAAAAAATTATAATTTCTCTTAGTTTTGTTAAGTTATCAATTTAAAGTTTCACATTTTGATTAAAATAATTGAAACTTCTTCTAAGCTTAAATATATACTTGTCATATTCCTCATACTCCAATTAAGAGTAAATGAAAATAATTCAAGTGTTCGTTTTGCAGGAGTCTAAACGCAATTTACTCTGTCCAAGCAGTTTCAATCAGTTCTTAAGCCTATGCTTCCTCCACACTCCCGCACCACACAGACAGCACCACACCACCCGGCATCACACTCTCCCGCACACACACACACACACGCACACACTCGGAAACATGGCTATAGGAATTTTCTTGGCTGCTAAGATATGTCCAAGTAGAAGTATTTATGCCTGCTCTCAGTATAAGTATTTCCTGTATGTGGAGGGCTTCCAATATCCACCGAGTGCCCTTTGCTGAGCGCCTGCTACCACGCAGAGTAAAGGCGAGAGAGAGACAGAGAGAGTGGGAGAGAGAGAGAGATGGAGAAAGAGAGCGTAGGAGAGCGTGCTGCAATAAGAATGTACGAAATGAACAGAACTACTTGCAACGCTCTGGAAAGGAAAGTATCGGCTAATGGCCGTAATAAATAAATATGCCATTAACCCACTTGGAAAGCGGACGCAACGTCATTTCTGCATGCAAAAATATGTGGAAATATTAGGCGGCATTTGTATATCAATATGTGGCAGCGGCAAACTTTCTAATCGCACAATAATTGCAGGCAGAAAAGGAGAATAAGCTGCCGCTGCCGCTGCTGCGGCTGCGGCTGCCTCTGCTGCTGCTGCTGCTGCAGCTGCCATGCCAAGCAATAATTAAATGTTGCCGCTGCAGCATGTTGCCAAACTCCACCACAGCTGACTGCGTGATCTTGCGCTTATTGTGGCAATATATCAGCAGATTTAAATCCAAGTTCTTTCCTCGAAACGCTGTGAGAACTATTTAAAAAATGATTAACAAATAACAAAGAACAATAATTGAAACATGAACACATGGAAATAAAAAATAAACCATACCAAAATTATCTATTTGAATCAAGGTTGTCATTTTCTCACACATTCTCACACCTTGGCAACATGTTGCCTAAGCTAAGTGCTTGGCAACATATTATTGGCGATTGCTCGCGTCCACATTAATTTATATGTTGTGATTAGGGGCAGTCCCCAAAAGAGTTCGTTTATTCGCTGGTTCGTTCAACATCGGTTTATGGTTCGGCTGGCAATTTGCAAACTTTGACCAAATAAAATTTATTGTAATGACAGTCGCACGACATTTTATAATTAAGTCAAATTGTTGGCCAGCCAAAAAACCGGTTAACCAGGCAGACATGCCATTATAGCCATAGCTGATCTGTCTGATGGATGTGACTGCTGCTACTCCGTTTATGCGCATGGCCTATCGTTGATCTCCTCTGAGCGGATCGTGGGTAAATAAACCCCCGTTCGCTCCAATGCCAATTAGGCTGTCCCTAATATCCACCCCACAACCTCCCTCCTCCTATCAGCTAGGCAATGCAACGCAATGGGCAGCGATATGTGGCAAGGACTCGCTGACGGATGTTAGCTCGGGTCCGGCAACGTCAGCAATACGTATCGCTTAATTGAAATAATTACATATTAAGTGCATTAATTATTTTCTTTTTTTTTTCACTCACTCGCATTTTGGTGGCACACATGCAAACATGGGACGTCGCGCCTGAAAGTCGCCTGCGCCTTTTTCTCCGCAATTATTAATTTAAAGCATTCGCAACTCCGCTGGGTATCCACGTAGGATATAACCACAATTAGTTGTTGGCTGTTGTTGTTATTCCAGGCAGTTGTAGGCACGCAGCAGTAACAACAGCCATTGCCAGCCATTGCCTGAGCCAACTTGCAACTCGTTTTATTTTATGCACTGGTCATAATTATTAACGTGAAATCATAATTAAAAATGTATTTAGCCGGGTTTTTAAATACGATTAGATACCCGGCGGGGCTACGACTCCTTGCAGCCACAGGACCTGCCAGCTAGTTAATAAATTTGCCAGCACAGTGATGGGGTAGAAGGTGCAGCTTCATACTTGCAACTAGGTTCATTAAATCTAAGTAAATTCGAAGTATGTGAGTTGCTGCAAGTTTGCAGCGGGATTTCATGTGGCAGCAAACACTTTAAAGAGCTGGCATTAAAAATGCAATTAAGAAAAATAGTCGTCAATTGGTAAGCTTTAATATGCCATCAAGCTTACTTAGAGCTTTTAGTAAGCAAATATGTCATTACTTTGGCTTTAAACAGATTTTTAAAAAAAGTAAAACTTGAAAGTATCTTTTCTTTCGGTCAGCTGCAATTTAATTAGGCCGTAATAAAGATGACTGCTCAACATTTTAATTTATTGCCCATCCAAATATCATAATTACTTTATTTTATTGCCAGCAAATAATAATAAATAATTATTAACTAGAACACAATTGTCTAACGCTAATTGATAATTGCTGCAAATAAGTAAGTTTTGTGGCACTCTGCAATTAGTCTTTTGGCTAATTGCAACTAATGTGCATTTGAAAGCGAAGACTTTTCAATATATATCGTTAGTAACTGTTGTTGTTGTTGTTGCTATTGTTGTTCTCTTTTTTTATTATTGTCAATGCCAATTAAGTGATATTTATGTGCTTCAATAAATTATGAGTGCCGCAGCTGACATATGCGCAGTGTCAGAGTGAACAAGCCAAAAACAGCACAGCAAACTTTTCGCCCAAGGATAACTGAAATAAAAAGGTGGTGTTGGCTTTTGGGGAACAACACATGTCGCTAAGGTAAAATAGTTATTAGTGAATATACACATAGCATATATGTCGAGGCAGAATATTTGAATAGAAGACACATGACGCTGAAGCGTTGCACAAACCCGCACCACACCACACCACACCACACCACAGCACACCACTTACACAACCACCCAACGGCATTGTACGAACTAATAAAACAATTGATGTGCTGCCACAGCCACTATATAGAAGGAGGTCGCTCGTATCGCCCGACCGAATGAAGCCGGGGACAACCCACAACAGTTGACTGCAATAATTATTCAAACAAATTTCGCTTGGCGCCAACGGAGAGGTGGCAACCCGCAACCTGCTGCAGCCGGCGGGGCGGAGCGAGTGTGGCAGCAATGTCGTCGCCAGGCTGTGGCCGCTGTTGACCCAGCCAAACTGAGTGGATGGATGACTATTATTGCGCACAAGTTAACCTGTTTTAGTAATTAATTTGGGTATTGTATGTTTTAATTAGTTGCGCGGAGCAGCAGCCGCTGCAACAAAGACAGCAGCCAACAGATGTTGGCCACCAAATTGCCAGAGTATAGTCTATAATGGAATTAACGTGTTTATATAAAGCATATTTTCAAGAAAAACTTAACTTAGAGTTTAGCTTAAAATAAATGGGGTACTAGCTAAATATTAGCCAGGTTAAAATTAAAACAAAAGCTAATGCTAAGTAGTCTTAGTATATCTGAAAATATATCGAGCTTAATTAAAACTTAACTTCATTAAAATGCAAAAATAAACAAAGGGAAAACTTAATTACATTTCCTTCAACTGATTCGATTTCAAGCACAATTAACTGTAGTTTATTTTATACAAAAAATAAGTGGCACATTAATCACTGCTTGAATCAATTATAATGCAAGACTTTGTTAAGATACTTTTTATGTTAGTGCTCAATTTTGCTTTAATATGTCTGTACTGGCTGATTTATATACATAAGATAAATATAAATAATTTATATATATATTTATTTGCTTTTCTCTGATCTGCATTTTCTCATTTCCCGATTTCCTGCTTGCCGCCCGGCTGGAGTCATTAAGCAAACAAAAGCAAGCATGTTTGTTGCCCCTTCTTGTGGCCATTGTTAGTGCTTTTCCTGACCAGGGGCCACACCCAAGACAAACAGTGGAAAAAATTATGCATTTTCCTTTTGTGAATTTAGTTAGCCATCTGCAGAGTGCATCTATGAAAATGGCTCCGCCAGCCAGTTGGCCTGCTCATAATAAACGAATTAGCGCCTTCGGCTAAATGGCCAAAGAATGCGCCTTTATTGCAATTATCGAGTTCGAGTTTCAGTTTGAGTTTCAGTTTGAGTTCCAACTGCAACCTCGACTTTGGCTCTTTCTTTCTGGTGACTGTGTGTTCTCCATTGGGACTGTTCGTTGCATGGCTGGCTTGAATAAACAACTGAGCTTAGCTGCCCCTTGCTCCCCACCCCGCCACCCCGCCGCCCCGCCTCCCCCTCTCCCACTCTCGGCTCGTATAATCACATAAAATATTAATGCTGGCTTAAGACCAGCCACATTTCGCTCTTGGCCAATTTCTTTTGGGGCCACAAACGCAGCACTAACAAATAGAAAAATTATCGCAATTGTGGCATCTTTTTTTATGCTTAGTCTAGTATGGTTTTAGCTTATTGTTGTTGCTGTTTGTGGGTTTTACCTTATGCCAAAACGAGTGTGCATTTAATTTGTGACGCAGACGTGCTACACTTAAAAAAAAAACCATCAGTGATAATTGCTAAAAGTTGGGAATACAATTTTTACGTTTCTCAGCTTAGTGAATAAGAGATTAAATATTTATTTAATTATATTTGCTTAATTACGTATTTCGTTTTGCATTTTTAATTACTATTTTATGTAGTTGGTTAATTTAATTTATGTAGTTGGCAAATATAATTTGTAACTTTTTTCTTTTTTAATTTTACTTACTCATTTTAATTAAGTTCATATAAGAAAGAAAAAAGTCAGGATTATGATTATGATTTATATTTGTAAAGAGACTTGCAACTTATTTCACTTCATTTTGAAAGTCTTCTAAAGAAGCCATCTTCCATAGAAATTATGTTGCAGTGTTTGTTTCGTTTTGACCAAATTGTCCCGCTGATGCATAAAACATCAATGAACGCGATGGCCAAAGTAGTGCCACGTACGACTCCAACGGCCGAGGCTGAAAGAAGCGCAAACTAAATGCTAAAAACAACAACCAACAACCAACAGCAACAATAACAATAACAAAAACACGCAGAAGTAACAAACAATAAAAACAACAAATATTTTGCCTTTTGGCAACGTTTTTCATGTGCCAACAGCAGCAGCAGCAGCAGCCAAAGACAACAACAACTGCAACGGGTATTCGTACTCATACTCATACTCGTACTCATACTCATACTCATACTCATACTCATACTCGTGCTCATACTCATAGTCATACTCATAGTCGTACTCGGACTCGTTCAAACATGGTCATAATCACGCGTTAAATTAATGAGTTTAAATGCTATTTTTGGCCTTAACTATTGCTGGCACACACACACACACACACACACACATGCACAGAGAGACACACCGAGGGGCATTTAATTGAGTGTAGCAAAGTTGAACCAACATCGTTGGCTCTCCACCCTGCCTCTCGGTTGCAAATTATGAGCGTCCCGCCAAGTTCAGGCTCAAAACGAGGCGCATGCGCAACAACCAACGGGCAACGAGCAACTGGCAACTTGCAACTGGCTGCTTGCAACCGGCTCCACTCGCAAATATTAAATTTATTTTAATGCGCACGCTTCCCCACTCCGTCCCACTTACCCCCTCCCCGCCTCCTCGGCCACCCCGCCACGCAGCCTCTCTTGTGGCCAGTGGGCAAAAGTATTGTTGTTGCTGCCTTGATTTTCACCGACTCGGCTTGTCACGGAGACTTTTATGATTGCAACTCCGCTCCTAATGTATTATTAAGCACAAGTAGTTACACGGCCCAAAAGGGCAGCTATTCAAACTTAGCCCAATTTTGAGTTCTTGCCAATAATTTGGCCAACGCTCGCAAGCATACTATTAAAAACTTGGCTTGAAATCAATCTGAAAGCTAGAAAAATTGTCTATTTTTGAGAAATAATTTGTAAATATTAGAGGAAAAAAAATTTGTTGCATTGGAAATAGTTAAGCTGTTATTTTAAATATTTATCTGAGCTATTTGTATATTTGGAATCCTTAAAAACTAATGTCTAATATTTATAACATTAATATATTTATAATTAATAAGAAATCCTTTGCAATTAAGCTTTATTTTCACAAACTTAAGAAAAATCAAACCTGAAATTAAAGAAAATTTAAAATCCTGAATTTTAGACACTGCCTTTCAAAAAATATGATATTTTTTCTGAGTGCATTTAGCAAGTTTCTGCTGCGGCTTCGGGTCAGCTCAATGCGCAGATGTGCAACAGTTTGCACTTAGATACCGATACAGATACAGCTACAGATACCGTTATGTGTGTAAAAAATAGACAACGCCATAAGTAACGAGCAGATGGCCATATGACTATGCAAAGGTTAATTATGTTGATTCTAAATGTGAAAATACCCAGCTTGCAAAGAGCAATCGAATTGATTCATGAATAAACACATAAGCTACGAGTTCAACTCGTAAATGACCCAAAAATTGAAACAACTAAATTTATTACATGCCAAAAACGAAAACCATTGTTAACATTGTTGGGTATATAACATCATAGAGATAATCTATAAGCACAAAAAGATTATTCCGTTAACATATGCCACACATTTCAATTAAGCCAATTGAGTTCTTGAATTTCAGCGAAGGGGATGTTTTCTGTCATTAAAATATATGTTAAGGCAGCTGCAGCTTCATTTGAAGTCTCTCGAAGCAATCTGGGAACTTGTTATAATAAGAATCTAGACACCAAAACTAACATTTTGTATTTGGTTTTCGTTTTCGGAACAAAGCTCATTTCCGGTAGTAATCGCCAGGTGGCGTTTACTTGCAACACTCGAGCTGCAACAAGTTTACTCTGACTTCGCTTAACGCAATTTAAGCCAACAACAAGCAATACAACAACAATGACAACCACAGCAGGCGACTTCAAAATCAACAACAACAACAACAAAAACAACAGCAACAATGATGAAAATGTCGACAACATCAGCAACATTGTTAATAAATTTTTAATACCCACCACAATTAAGATGAAGGCAATTTGCCATTTGTTGTTTTTTGCGTAAATGAAATGAAATTAAGGCGACTCAAAAAAAACTCAGATCGTTGCGAGTGGGGAGCTTTCGGGTTTGGTACAATGAAAAATGGGCTCAACTTAAGATACAAAAAAAACATATCATCTTGCCACAAAATATTGCCCCTCTGTGGAGTGCCTGATGATTATTGGCATTTCGTGGACATGCATAAGTACAACTTGCATTATAATTAATTTATAATTAAATTCGCTGCCAATTTCAAGTTGCATGCAGCTGACGGGTCGACCGCAACAAAAACTTTAAGCCACAGCGGCAACAACAACAACAACAATAACAACAACAACAACGATAACAACAACAACCGTCCGACACACAAATTGCTTTGTAATTTATTTGCAATTAATTTTGAATTAATAAAAGAAAAAATAATACTAAAGAAAAACCACAAATTGTCCGCATGGAATTTGGGTCTTGTCTTCAGTTGCACTTACACTTCAGACTGGCAACTTATCCACATAAATAAATACTGTAAGGGGGAGAGGGGGAGAGGGGGGTAGGCAGTCGAAGAGCCTGTCAAATGTCAGCCATGTGAAAGCGATGGTGAAGGCGTGTCGAATGTGGGATTTAAGCTGGGAACCTGCTGCAAATGGCAGAAAAACGGCTCGAAGACTTCCTCCCATAAGTGAGTTGGCGATGTAAGTTGAGATTAATTAACTTTTTGGCCAGATAACTAAATTAATTGATAAAAGTTGTTCACGCAACTAGATTTATTGATTGATTAATTGAAAATAGTGTTTGCCAATCAGCACATCTAAATTACGATACTTTAATACAAAGTATTTTAAAGTGTGCTCAAAATATTTTCTTTCTTGTAAATTATATGCTAATTTAAAGGTTGAAATAATTAAAAATTTAATCCGATTTTTAACCTACGGATAATACCCTGATCAAAGTGACATTTCTAATAAGAATCGGTTTGAGTTTTAATAATTTTTTTTGAGGTGTTCCCATTCTTACATGAATTGTGATTAAAAATGCTTTTGGCCAAATTTAAATGCGTTACTTATCGTGCGGCTCACTTAACTCATTTGCAGTCAATTTTCGCTTTGCTTCACGGCCATAAAAATTGTAGCAGAGAACATTCTTTTTAATAAGCAATTATTGTCTGCTCCTTTTAAAAAACGTTGACGCGTCGAGCATTTTAACTAATTACAAACGATTTACATGCCAAGCAAACTGTGGCGCACATTGGAGAGGGGAAAGCGGTGCGGTGTGGGGGGGGGGGGATATAGATACACAGAACTGGGCCCAGAACCAGGCCAGGCCTCCGGTTCACTTGTGGATAATCCCGCTTTAAATATGTGCAACATTTAAAGTAAATGCAGAAACCGGTTAGCAGTTTAGCTGCCAGTTGTTGCATTGTGCTCTTGTGCCGATCATCGTGATGATGACGTTGCAGATATGAATGCGAGTACACTCACACACACACACACACACGCACACCCACCCAGCAGGGCAGATGCAGAGAGAGGCACATCAAATCCGCTTGGCACGCACGTAGCCACGCTGCATGTCAAACGTGGAAGCCACCGATCAGCGCAAAGAGGCATCCTCATTGCACATGCGCAACATGTGCCCCGCAAATAAGCGACTACAACACTGAATGTGAGTGTGAGTGTGAATGTGAGTGTGAGTGTGAGTATGAGTGCGAGTGCGAATACTATAGCTTGTTGTAATTAGCGACTTTAGACTGTAAATTAGAGTACATATGCGCTTTGCTGTTGCTGTTGCTGTTGCTGTGCTTTCACCAGAGCCCGTTCGGGCCAGGCCAAGTCATTAGACGGCTGCAATTGCACAGTCTGTCTGTGACTCATGCAACGGACTGTTTGCCGCCTTGGCCTCAAAACCAGCCGCACTGTGTTGCCAAAGCCGTCAAATTGCGTAGCCATTGGGCTGCTTGGCTGCCCCGATCATAATTAGCTGTAATATATTGTAGACTGCACCCAGCACAGCTTCCCCAGCTTTGTTGACTGCCACAAATACTCTAACCAAAAGTTTGCCGCAAATGATTTCAACTCAAGAATAAATCGAAAAAGTCTAAAATATAAAACAATTCCAGATTTAATATAATCAATCATTTGAGATTATCTGAAATTAAAATTATTAATATTATAAATTATTGTTTAGATCCTTGAAAGTGTAGGCATTTTTCGTTGTTTGGCGGTTTTTTCCAATTTCCAGCTCATTTTTTTACTGCGGCCTTTAATTCGATCTTTATAGCACCTGGATTTTCTTGTTTCCAGTCGCCAATATAAATTTATTTCTTTTTTTTTTTTGTTTTTCTTAAGTGTGTGTTGTGCTGATTATTTTGCGCTTATTATTTGCTGTTGTTGTTTTTGTTGTTGTTGTTGTTGCTGTCGTTTCTTTTTTGTTTAATTTTCAATGAATGTTGTTGTTCTGTTGTTGTCTTTGTTGTGCGTGTGTGTGTGTGTGTATTTTGGCCCAGTCGATTACTCATTTGACTGCATGTACATAAATTTTATGCACTTTTTTGATTGCTTTATTTTTATTAATTGCTTTTTACAACATTTTGTTTGGCGTTTTGAGCATTACAGCTCGCATTTTAGTTGCATGATTTGCTCTAGGTGGCAGGGGCACGGGGCATGTGGCAAGCGGATCGCCTGAGAGGGTGTCACTGGCTTGTGTCACTGTGTGCGTGTCGTGTGAGTGAATGCGGACAGAGACAAAGCGACCAAAGCCAAAATGCGGTCAAAGATATCGTTTGAATGCGTTTTTATTCTTTTTTATCGAATAAGACATGGCCATCGAAAGGAGCTCTACTTAATTGACGATAATTCTATAATGTGATTTCTTTGAGCCTAGAATATGTATCTTAAATTATGGATTTTTGCTTAACACAGATGGTTCCTGGCTATAAGATACCCTGCACGCAGCCATAACATTCAGAAGTAATAATTTCTTTACTTTGCAGACTCTTATTTTGATTTAATATTTAAGGTTTACTTTTTGAATTGTTTTATTATTATTTTTGGTGCAGATCTTAGTGAAAGAGATTAATTTTCTTTTTGCTGAGAAGAGGGTGTCTATAAGATACCCTGTACGTAGCCATAACAGTCAGAATGAATACTTTCTTCACTTTGCAGTCTCTAATTTTGATTTAATATTTCAGCTTTACTTTATGCATTGTTTTTTTATTATTTTTGGTGCAGATCATAGTGAAAGAAATTAATTTTCTTTTTTACTGGGAAGAGGATGTCTTATTGGATTCTTGATTTTAGTGCTGGGTCATCGACTGCTCTAGTCTTCTTTCAAATGAGAATCAATAGAAGTCTCCAGCTCTCATGATTTGCCTGCCCAACTCTGTCACACTTTAGAGGCTTCACAGCCACAGAGATTTCAAGCGTTTTCGGTTCAAAATTCTGATTAACCGCTCCGCGGAGCTAAACCCTTTGTGCTGCCCATAATTTGTTCTGTTTTACGAGCAGAGCAAGAACAACAATCGCCTTAGACGACAAATTAAACAGAAATAAACTTGAAAACCAAAGACCCCAAAGCGATTCAGCTATCAACGGATCGGCGTCTTGTCTTAAAGCTGTTGTTGTTGTTGTTGCTGTTGTTGTTCTGGCTATGTTGTTGTTGTTGTTGTGGTTCTGCTGATTCGCTGAGCAACTATGCGCCGCCAGCAGGCACAAATCGAGCCCAAGCAAAGCCAACGAGGACATGCGAAATTTTTATTTATTGCTGACAATTGCACAAAACTTTTTTTGTGATCTCATTTTTTTTTTGTTTTTGTTTTTTATTTTTTTGTTGTTGCTCAGTTTTTATGGTCATTAAAATTGGGACAAATATTTGACCGAGTGTTGCGCGCTGTTGTTGTTGTTGTTGTTGTATTTGGATTTCGGCTTTTATTTTGTTGTGTTTAGTTTGGTTTTTTTGTTGCACGACATGACTCGAGCCTGCGGCTGCTCTGAAAACATTTTGTAGCGCAAAATGTTTGACGCCAAGTTTGCCCTTGACGCGCTTGTGGCCACAGTTGCACAGGAATTGTCACAGTCCGTTGTTGGCGGCAGCGGCAACATTTTGCGGCAAGCTCGCTGATTTCATGATTAGCTATTCAGACGGTGCCGCAACTAATTAATGATCGCCGCAACGCTTGCATGCTAATTAAATGCAAACCAATTTAAGTGTCCAACTAGAGATGGGCGCGTGATTCTCTCATTATTTGTCACGCCAATCACGTTACACTCAAAGCGAGACCATTTTCAAACTATCGACAATTTATAATCGAACAACATGTGAAAAAAATATGAGTTCTTTTTTGTTTGCTTGGTAAATTATCGTGTGAGTGAAATGGAAGATGGAGATAATATTTTTGTTATATTATATTTGGAAGAATCTTGAAGTATGAATTAAGATAGATATAATATGTAAATATATTAACCGATTTATATATATTTATTTTGTAAAAACATTTTCCCAATAGGAAAGCCTCACGCAGTTGCTCAGATTAATATTAGAAATTGAATTCAATTTGCATTTAGCGACTCACCGACTCGGTTTTGATGTTGAGCGCCAGCACATGCGACGAACTGTTAGAGGAGACAGATGGGGGCGATGCGGGCGTGGCCCCGCCACATGGTGACTGCGCCGCAGCGGCCGCCGGTGAGCAGCGGCTGGACAACAAGGGGCTCGCCTCGCGCAGGGGGCTGGCGAGGCTGGCGACACCGATGCCAATGGTGCCGCTTTGGGAGTAGGGCGAATCCGGTGACTTGTTGGCATTTGTGGAGCTATTCGAGGGCACTATGGCCGCTGTGGTGCAGCTGGTTAAAGTGCTCGCCGACGAACTGGACGAGGTGGATGAGCATGACGAGGATGAGGATGATGAGCTGCTGCTGCTGTTGGCATTGTTGCTGCTGCTGTTGTTGTTGTTGTTGTTGTTGTTGTTGCTGTTGTTGCTGTTGTTACTGCTGTTGCTGGAATTATTGTTGTTGCTGTTGCTGTTGTTGCTGTTGTTACTGTTGCTGCCGGTGCAGATCAGTGCTTGCATTTTGGTATTGATGTTATTGTTGTTGCTGTTGTTGTTGTTATTGTTGCTGGTGGTGCTGTTGTTGTTGTTGACACTAGCACCTGGCATAATGCTGCCATCGCAAAACTCTCGCTTCACAATGTTGCTGGCAGTGTTGCTGCTGTTGTTGCTGCTGCCGGGCGTTGCCACAATAGCCGCCTCGCAGGGCAGCACAGTGCCCAGCATCTTGTCTAGCTTATACTGTGACGTGGTGGATTCAGCGGCACCGGCAGAGTCCTCGCAGCCCTCGGCCATGTCACTGATCCGCTCGCATTGTGTGCGCCGCCTGCAAGACAAAAAAAAGGTGGAAGAATATAAGTAACGAGCTGCTTAAAAAACAACTTGTTAGGCTTAAGAAATATATTTATTTAACTGTAGTTTGTTCTAATAAAAATGCAGTAAGTGTGATTATATACATATATGTATATAGGTATCTCTGCAGTCGATGTCTGAATATATTTGTCACATTCCCCACCCGAAATTTAAAGTTTAAACTTTCTCCCCTATTGTAAGTTTTTACATATTTCAAATTTCTTATCTAAAGTTTATATTTTTGAATTAAAAAATATAAAATAAATATTAAATATATATATTGCCATATAATACCTCAGTTAAAGTTCTTCCCGTCATTCTTCCCTTTTTTTCAACACTAATTGTACTTCTCTTGTAAATAGTCTCGGTATTCAAAATATAATATCTATGAAAATAATAATTATAATTATTAAATTAATTTACTTTATATTAACTAACAAAAATCAGAATTTTTGAATTTAACTCATATGCTATAAATACTCCTGCAGAAAGCATAGATAAAACCTTAGATATATTGTAATTTTGATATAATTGTCTTGCTTTTTGAATATTTATGGGATTTGTGTTTAAGGAATGCAGCAATTCAGCAGTTAATTGCCATTAAAATGCAGCCGGTTGTGCAAACAACCCCTTTCGTGGGGGCATTTTGGCAATTTTGGCCAAATGGTGACTGTACCTATGCCTTTTGCCTGCTTTGGCTCATAATTTAGAATTTACATTTATCGAATATATTTCGTGCACTTAAAACTCATGCCCAGGCGCATTAATTTCATTAATTATCCCTGTTGCCATCCGGTTGACCACGGCAACAACAGCAACAACAACAGCAACAACAACAAGAACAGCAACCATAATAGCAACAAACAAATAACAAAAGGCAAATGGAAAGAATGAAGGGGTGGTGTATGTTTAAGGGTGAAGGGGGCGATGGGGGCAGGAAGCGTCGCACACATGCCGCATAATTTTGCAAATGCAAAACGTTGCTTCGACTCCGAGTGCGAGTCCGAGTCCTGTGCATGTCCTTGCAAGCCACGACGTCCTGCACTGGACAATGACTCTGTGCAGAGGAGAGAGAGGGAGACAAAGGGAGGTGGCTCGCAAAGTAGCCACAGCAATCGCCGTGTGGCTTTTAGGGGGTGGTTAGGTGTTCCAGGAGTGTTCGGGTCGGACTGTCGTAATCGAAAATTTTACACCTACTCCGCAATATAATTTATATGCCTGGCGGGTGGCCTGGGCAAAAGTCTCTTACGAGAGTGAGTCACGTCTGGCAAGAAAGTTTGCCTTATAGCACATATGAAGGTATATACATATACATATACATACATATATATATATATATAAATGCAAGAGTCTTTTGTGTGTGAATGAGATCAAAGTACATATGAAATTTTGTTCATAAATTATGCAGAGATGTGTCTAAGATTTTAAGGATAAAAGAAGTTGGCAACTTATGAGCGACTCTCAGTCGCTTTGCCTTAATGAGTGAATTGAGAATACTTAAATATCGCCAGGGGAAACATCAACTTAAACAATCCTAAATTTATATGCTCTAGTCGAGAGAGATCGAGCAACAAATATACATATGTATATACAGATAATGCTGACGCCTGCGATAGTAGTGAGATAAATATGAGAATATGTTTTATGCTTGATATTGATGAAATTCGTACAGTTTGATCAATCATATGTATATATATCGTAATACGCTGATTTTTAAATTGAGTTATTTATTTTTATCCGAACTCCATGTTTCTATTCGATTTCTTATCGATATATTACGATATATTACTAATATGCGTCTTACAGTCTCTGAGATCCGTATTATTCATTCAGACACACACTCGGAGATGACTACACCGATTGACACCTATGTTGATCCTGATCAAGAACATATATACTGATTGGTTTCTTAGATATTTGATTCATAAATGAGTTTAGTGTATAATTATAACATCAATTCACAGCAGAATGAGCATTTTTGTTAGAAATATGTATATTCATAAAATGAAAGGACAATGATTTACAGAAATGTTCAGAAGGGATGTCTACTGTTTTTAGATGGTGACTGATCTATTCAATAAGTTCCTGTATTTTGAACTTTTGAACTAATTTTCTGCTCATAAGCTGCACAAGCTTAGCTGCAAATGGTCTGAGCCAAGTAAAGACGCCTAAATGTAGGCACACAACAAAATGCTACCCACATCGTTTGCTTATATACCCTGACATTTCTCTCAAGCACACACACATTCACACACACACACACACAATTGCACAATGTGTTTTGTACACAGAGAGGCGCCTGGTCGAAAATTGAACACTAAATGCGAAGTAGGGCCTCGATTCTGGACGTGTGTTGTTGCTGTCTTCGACTTTACATTGCCAAGTACACAAAATGGGCGTTGATTTTAATGCATAATGCAACTGGATGTTAGTGTGTGTGTGTGTGTGTGTGTGTGTGTGTATATGTGTGTGTGTGTGTCGATGTTGTGGCTGTTGTTGTTGTTGTTGCACAACTATGCAGGCAACTCGCCTACGAATGTCTGCAGTTGTAATAATGCAAAGCCACCATGACCAATGCAACAGCAAGCAGCAGCAACAACAAGCAGCAACAGCAACAACAAGCTTTTGAAGCAACTGCCCTCAGACTCAGAGAGGGGAGTGGGAGTCAAAGTCGTAGCTGGTGTCAGAATGGGGGGGCACGAGTCGGAGTCGGCAGCCGGCAGCAGTCAACGAACGCACTTTTCCGGCCACGTCGCCGACATCGTTGGTCATAATGAGCCACAATCAGAGAG
This sequence comes from Drosophila kambysellisi, assembly GCA_035042185.1. Lineage (NCBI taxonomy): Eukaryota > Metazoa > Arthropoda > Insecta > Diptera > Drosophilidae > Drosophila > Drosophila kambysellisi. The sequence goes on from JAWNLS010001251.1 coordinate 11,586,718, forward strand.
GGGGGGTGGGGGGTGGTGGTGCTGATGGTGGTAGATTGGGCGAGGACGAGAATGAGAGCGAGAACGATGCCTTGCAAGTTGTGTGCAGGACATGTAATGCCTGAGTCAGGGCAGCAGACGTTGTGTTGTAGATTTTGGACAGGAAGTGGACAGCAACCCGACCAGGAGCAGCAGCAGCAACTGCAACAGCAACAGCAGCAGCAGGAGCAGCAGCAGGAGCAGCAGCAGGAGCAGCAGCAGGAGCAGAAGCGGAGCAAAGAAGGAGTAATAATTAATTTTGTACATTGCATGCAAATGTCTGGGCCATGGCCGTAACCAAGTGGTTGGTGCTGGCTGGGGCATGTGGCATATGCATAAGCAGCAAACAAAGCAAAACACGAACGCACAGCAACAGCTACAGAATAATTTCAAAAGGGGGCAACTACTTCAAGAACTAACCAGGATTCGCATGCTCTATGAAGAATATGCCAAAGAAATTGTGCTGGTGTGTGTACCACATAGAGATGTGATCATTCAGATGAGTGCGAGCGAGCTGGCAAACAATTGTTGCTGCCTGCTGCACCTTGGCAACATGTTGTGAAAGTTCGTCGTAAACATTGGCAAATTGCAGCGACAAAATGTGCCAGCCAAATTAAGTACAATTTGTGCATATTAAAAGTCTGTCTAAATTGCACAGCCGAGCAGCAAACATGCAGTCGCATGCAACAGAGCTTCCTGGCAGCAGCACGAGGCAGCAGCAGCAGCAGCAGCAGGTTGCTGCAACAGCAACTATGCTGCAGCAGCAAATCTAATCAATAACCGACAAACTGGTAGAATTTCGTGTAGCACACTAAATAGCACGATTAATTATCGCTATGGCCAGCCAGCTATAATTCAAATCAAGCGCTTGAGTCTGATTTTTTTTCTTCTTCTTCTTCTTTTTTTTAATGTAGCAGCAATGGCAACAACATGCAACATCTGCAACATGCGCTCGCCTATCGCATATAACGCATTACAAAACCGGTCTAATTATACTCATTTTGCTGCTGCTGCCGCAACGCAAGCTTGCAACATGTTGCCGCTGCTGCCGCTGCCGCTGCTGTAAAATCTAGCTATAAATTGCAATCTCCATGCAACTTTCTATTGCTAAAAATTTATCATTTGAGACACTTAACCGGGCAATGTCTTGGTCAACGTTTTGTCATGCCTCATGCCACTTGCCTCATGCCTCACAAGCCGAAGCCGGCAATTCGTAGCCAATATTCAAATTAATAAAATCATCAATAATTTTTGCATAGCTGCAACATGCTGAACATGTTGTTGTTGCTGCTGCTACAACTTGTTGTAATTAATAGTCAAACTTAATTGTAGCACATTCTGCCATCAATTCGGAGAGGTATCTGCCTCAAAATGTGGCACAAACCAATTTTTGATTAGAAAACTCGGCGTCCGGCTTCAATTTATGCAAGAGGCAATTTAATTGCCATCGGATTTGTAATTAGCACAGAATGCATATTAAATGCAAAACAGGCGACTACTTTAAGGAAGTAGTGAATATTGACGGGGTGGGGGCAGTCGAAGTGGCAAGGAAGCCGAGGGGAATCCACAAAGTGTTGCAACTTTTTTGGCAGCTCAACTTTTCGAGTGCCAGCCTGCAAAAATAATCAATAATGCGCCTCATGCCACAAGGGGCGGCCAGCACAACATTAAGTCATTCAGTTAAAATTATTTATGCAACATTTACTTACGCACACACACACACACACACACACACAACACACACATACTGTCCCACACACCCACACTCCAAAACACACACGTGAGCTGAAAAGTTTTCTGGTTGAGTTGTTGTTGGCTATTGCATTGTTTTAGGGTTGTTGTTGTCGGGGATGTTCATGCACTCATACGTGTGTGTGTGTGAGTGTGTGTGTGTGTGTGTTTGTGTGTTTTGTGAATGTGTGTGTGTAAACGTGCAATTTTCTTAAAAATTACACACGATTACACATGAAATACAACCGTGAAGGTGGAACATTATGTAAGCCAGATAGAACGGTCCGAGGGCTGGAGTTGAAAACACACAACCGATTGTAATGAAAGAACAGCAGCAAACGGCACAAATAGTTGTTGTTTTTTTATTGTTTTTTTTTTAATTTAAGCCAGGCCATTAAAGTTTCGAGGGTGCATTAATAATCGGATTACTTAGATTGCAGTGGAAAAAAATACTTAATACTAGCAGAAATAAGGGAAAATCGAATTATTCATTGAATCATTTTTTAAGGCCGTGTTTGAGTTTCTCTAATGTGTATTAATTGTGTCAATATTCAAATATGATAAATATAGTAGCATTTGTCCTATTTATCAAAGTTGAAGCCGTACTTGAAATGCTAATTAATACAATTAATTAACTGCATTAAATGGCAGCCAGCAATTGCATCTGGAGAATCTTGCAACGATTCTGAGTAGAAACTCGTTTGCCACTATCGGCAGATAGATCAGAGAGACTAAATTACCCTAGTGCATATGGAGACCTTTATCAAACACACATCACGAGTCATTACATTATATTACATACGTGATCCACTGGGCCAATGCAAATCGACCCCCAGTTAATGCCAACAAAATGCATTGCAATCCGGTCAGTGGACGTTGTTTTGTTGTAGATTTTGTTTGCTTGCTTTTATATATACTAGTTTTTTTTTTTGTTTTTTTCTTCTTCTTCTTTTGTCGACTCTTCCATTCAAATCATTAAAAATAATAATAATAAAATTTGCGTGATTCAAACTGAGCACGCACTAGGCGATGCCAATAACAATACCAGAGGCGTACTCAATATAACAATAACAACAACATCGAAAACAATAAACATGTGCAAGCTGAACAGTCAAACGCCCCCCAGAGGAGGAGGAGGCATATACACAGAGTGAGAGAGAGAGACAGAGAAAGAGAGTGAGAGAGAGAGAGGGAAAGCCCAGCGGAAAGGAAGTCAAAGTCATGCCAGGCCGAGCAGAGGAGGCGGGGCCAAGTCAGCCAGACCAGACCAGACCGGCAGCAGGATGAGGCTAAAAAGCAGCCCTCTTATAGCGTGAGTCCTGCACACACACACACAACACACACACACATACACACCCGTTGTCCTTAATGCGCCTCGTAATGAGTTATTCGCATTTTGTATTTGCATTAAAAAGCAAGCCTCTCCCTAACCAAACCCGCCCACATTTGGCAATTTTAATTCATTTAGAAGGGAAATAATGAGAAAAAACATAAAAAACGAATGCAGTGTTTTCACATGACATGTGGACGTTGATATACCCTGTGAATAATGAAGTTACCTAAAAGTCATCATAGACTTAGTCACAATTTTAACAGAAATTTATTTTAGTTCACAAACGTAATCTATTTTAAATGATAAAATATGTTCAATATTGTAATAATAAAATATTTATTAAAAATGAGTATTGTTTATCTCAGTATGCAAATATTCTCAATTCAATAAAAAATATTCAGTAATTCTAGAAATTATAATTCTTTACTCCCATAAATCAAAATTTTTTAATTTACTGTCAGTGTTTCGAGTTGAACATTTCTACTCTACCTACGCAAGAATATGTGGAAAGGCATAGGTCGAAAGTTGCATGTCCCATTCGTGTTGCAGTTGTATAATAATAATCAGGGGGGAGGGGAGAACTGAGCGACTACTGAATGCAACACGAATCGCACACGACATTAGAGAGAGAGAGAGAGAGAAAGAACACAAAACATAATTTTGCTAAATTAGCGAAAAACAAAAGAAATGGCATGTGGGTTGGTGGGCGGGGTGTTTTTTTTTTATTTTTTTTTTTTTGTTTTTTTTTTTCGAGAAGGGTCCCGGCCAGAAAAACTCCCCAATTGAGCACGCACCAAAATCGTTTGCCCAGAGCCGCGTTTTCAGCACGGGCTTAGGGCGCCATAATCAACGTCTAAATATTTGACAAAAAAGTGGAAAAAAAAAATTGAGTACTTGTGCAACCTGATGTTGCCACTGCTGCTGGGCTTGGATTGCATTTGGTGCTGGGCAACGGGCAACGGCCAACTAATTATAAATATTTTTTGCAACCCCTTTCGAATTATGCAAAACCCTTTTGCGAATTGCATGTGGCCAGATCTCGTGAGGGTCTGAGGCCAAGTCCGGGGTAAGTGATTGTGTACGTGCTCATTATGGAAATTTCTTTCTATTTTTTTTTTTTTTTTTGCAAAATTAATGCAAATGCCGACTGACATGCTCGGATCGGAGTACTCCATATTTGGGCAGTGTGGGCCGCTAATGACAGTCATGAGAACGGGGAATTGTAGAAGTCGTTGGTACTCCAAGCTTGGCGAGGGGCGCTTGACAAAGGTTTTATTGGAGCTTTGGCACAGACGATACGCGATTATAATTAGAATTTAGCCGCGGGGCAGAAACAGACAGGGAACGGGCAACGGGCAACGGAACATTTCAAGGGTTGCTCTTGTCTTCCCCTCCCACACTCTCCTTCGATGAGGTTGCAAAGTGTTTTCGGGTTGATTGCAAAAAGTGCGAGGACGACTGGCTTAAAAGTGTTCGGGTAATCGAATTTCAAACCGATTAACTGGCCAGCGATTTTGAGGCAGATGTGAGGCAGCAGATGGAGTTGCAAAAAGAAAACCTCAAAAGGCAAGTTGACTTTAGACTCGAGTCGCAACTGCAACCGGGCTTGAGTCATTAGCCCGGGGCCCCCAAGAAGACATTAGGCACATCATAAAAAAAAAAACTGGTTCAAAGTGCATTACAAAATGAACGATGTGCAATTGATCGATTATCGATAATTATATATTTAAAAAAAAAAAACAATTATAATTTACATACACGAACGACCCTGCGAGCAATTGTATTTATTCTCTGCACCTTTAATGAGCCGCACACACACGCACACTCACACACACTGGCACACACACATAAGATTTATAGACATGCATTGTCAACAAAGTAACATTGAAATGGCGTCTTTAAATCGCTTAATAAGCCATGTTTAAGTAGGGCATTAAGTGGGGCGTTGAAAAGGGGGCACACATCTCAACTGAAAAGTGGCACTTGGCAACTCGGCTCATATCGTATTGTCAAGTGCTGTAATTATAATTAACTTCCTCTTGCAATTGTAATTGCCACGGGTGCAAGCGAGACAGCAACAAATGCAGATACCGACCGTACCTCACTGACGGCATTTATTATATACCCTGAACCCATTACCAATGTCTGGGTATAATGTAGTTTTTCGAAAAGTATGTAACAGGAAATAAAATATGTATATTTTCTTGATCAGAATCAATCTCAGAAACTATGAGATTTAGATAAGAGATCGGTATTTAAAGGTGTATTTAAATCGATTTAACAATTATCGATAACAGCCGGGTTCAGGGTACCTTCTAGTCGAGGCTTGCTACTTTTGTTGTTGTTGCGCTAACAGCCAGCAATTATTTTTTATTTATTTATTATAAGTATTTATTTACTTTTTTTGCTTACTGCTGGCAGCGCTAATTAAAATCAACTTAATGCATGGCCTGCCCGCTTCAAAACAATGACTACAATGACTACAATGACATACATCTGCATATATGTATATATGTATATATATGTATGTACGTAAATGCCATTAGGGCCGCCCCCAAGCCTGCCCCCACAACAGAACTTATGGTGTATACAGCACCTGCCCCTAGGCCCCTGCCCCCTACTCAAGTACGTCATGATTTATAACAGGTTGCACTTTTTCTTTACATTGTGTGGTAAAATTGATATACCCTGTAATCAACATATGCTTACAACGAGTACATTGGCACTATAAACAGTTTTAAGAATAAAGAGATTCCCATTAAAGAAAGCTCTCTAGATATTATTTTAAATAACTTTTTGATAATTTTGTGCTGCACTTGGATAATCTTCGAGTCTAGTCCATGTTGTCCATGAGTCATGACTCACAGCGATGTCATTTGTTTACCAAGTAAGCCGGACATAATCACTAACAGTAAATTGAGTGGCATATAAGCTGATTAAAAGTCGATTCCGCTGTGGCTTTTAATTAAGCTTTGAGCAGCCACTGGGCAAGTGAGAGCTTCTAAACTTCAAGTGCCACATGTGCTGAGGGAAATTATGAAAATTACTTGCCAAGAAAATGGCGAGTAACGAGTTCGGTTCACATTTTGAACCCGCATGCAAATACACTATGTGTGTGTGTGTGTGTGAGTGTGTGTGTGTGTATATAGTTCTCAACTGGAGCAGTTTGCTAATGTTGTGAAATTTTTGATTCCAATTGAAATAAATTTCTATTAATATTTTTAATTGTTTGTTAAGCGAAAAATTGCAACAGAAGTCACAAATTGGCGAAATGTTCTAAGAAGAAAGCGAGAAAGCGAGAAAGCAACAGCAAAATCGTTATATTTGTTAATTGAGATTTGACCTGATGATATAGTAAAATGAGCACAACAACAACAACAACAACAGCAACAATAGAAATAACAACAACAGACAGAATAAAATTGACGTCAACGAAAATTGTCGCCAGAAAGAAATGCGCTGTGAAAGTGTGTTAATTAATTGAGCAAGGAGCAGACAACTATAACTGTTCTATTCAGGGTTGTATAGAGAGAATCATTAGTATATGCAAAGTGTTGGAAAGTTCCTAAAGTGCGCAGCTAGCTTAAGAGTAGTATAATTAACAATTAACAGCTCAGAAGAAAGCACTCAATTTGATGTGTTGTAAAATGCCCAAAGCGAGCTGAAGTATTAAAATTCACAATTAAAAGTGAAGAAGAAGACAGCCAAGCTCAAGTGTTGTAAAATGCGTGCAGAGAGTAGTAAGGTTAAGCAAAATATGAAGAAATGTTCAAGTTTATTTGAAGGTACTTTAAATTGTATTCCAATCGTTCAACAAGTCCAGTAAGATCACTCTAAATAAATAATAAATAAAATGGCTGCCACATTTAATATTGTAATCCACTTAAGGCACACTCTTTCACATATTTGTGTGGCATACTAAATGTGGCATGAGAGAATGTCTCAGACAGGCTAATTGAATGCCGTTTGCTGTTATATAAAGACCTATAACTAGATGCCTGAATATGTGCCGCTCTATTCCTTGCGGCGCCTCATAACCAAAAACAAAAAAACAAAATAAGCAACAAAAATGAGCCCACAAAACGCCCCAATATTTGCAACACAGACACTGAGCAGCAAAAGTATGCAGCCATCGTACATTTGAGACGGTTAACGTCGTCGTCACACTCTCCTATAATTTGCGCTCATAGTGGCAACAACTGCGGCAACTGCAACAGCTGCAACAACAGCAAACAGCTAAAATCAAATGGCACGCATGAAATTAAAGTTTAAGCGCGCAAAAAATTTATATGTACGACGCCGTGTGCCAATTAATGTAAATTACGCGACGTCGGCGACAGCAACGACAACAGCAATGGCAACAGCAACAGCAACAGCAACGACAACAGCAACGGCAACGGCAGCAACACGACACCAACACTAGCAGCGACACCAAGCAGCAAGTGACGCCCAGCTCTGGCGGGCGATATGGCAACGCCGTGGGGGCAACTGCTCGAGCCTGCACGCATGCGTGCCACTATCTGTCTCGCTTGCACCATGAGGCTGGGAGCAATTTTGAAAGTGCGCGCTCAAAAAATTAGTGGCTACAAAGCACTGTGTAAATGATTATTAAATGCGACAATTTGTTGTCACAGTCGCTGCAGGTACAGTCTCCATTCTCCGGTCTCCGGTCTCCGATCTCCGATCACCCGTCTTCGGTCTCCGCGGAGGCTCATTAAGTGCGTGACGGCCCCGACTTATGCATAAATGCATGAGCCCCGATAGTCAACGTCAACGTCAACAAAACCCCCGAGTCAACTGTACCACAAGCGCATTGACTTTCTAATGGTTACCTTTTTAAAAGTGCTATAATAAGCCATAAATATTATAATTTATATGCAATTTAATGTTTAACTTAAGCCCTATTGAATAAGGAGAAAACTAACTTAAAGGAAAATATTACCAACTGCTAACTTTGATTTCCTAACATGGTCAACACTTTGCCCAAAACTAATTACAATTCTGTAGTTAAAGAATCAAGATCAATCTTATGTCAAAATAATGCTAAAATAACGAGCTAAATATTTGTGCACATTTTCACCTTCAATTGTTTAAAGTATTTGTTTATTAAAATATAAAATAAATTGCAGTCTTAACTGATAATTTGGCAATAGTTGTACTAACGATGGTTGGTCCGGTGTCGGCGGCTTATTAAAAGGTTAAATAACTTTGCATTGAACTCGTTATCGCAATTTGAGCGTCATCATCATCAACATCATCAGCATCGACATCATCGTCATCATAATAATAATAATGCAAAAGCCAATCAACGAAATATATTTATTTAAATGAGTCTAAATTACGGCTCATTGAAAAATATTGAGACGGGGGCATTCTTTTGTGTGTGTGTGTGTCTCTATGTCGCTAGTTCTCTGATTGAAAATCAACAAACCAAACAAAAATAAATTAAAAACCCGGTTGCCCGTTCAATACGTAAATTAATAAAAATCGAAATCAGTGAAAAACACTAAATGCTCAATTTATGCGACAATAATTGAGGCAGGAGGCCTGCAAATGACGCCAATGAGCCAAAGAAAGCAAACTGAACAGAAACTGAACCGAAACAGAAACAGAAACAGACCAGAAACCAAAGCTCATAACCAATCAGGGCCATATTAATCAACTTTTAATGAAAGTCATTTAAATGTGTTAATTTTTGTACACACTCAAGTGCCATGTGCCTTCTTCTGTAGCTAACGCTGACGATGATGATGATGATTACGTTGATGATGTGGTGGTGATTTCTTGGAATACCCAAGTGCCAGCGGCCAGGGCGGAGAGGAGGTCATGCCTCCATCGCCAGCAATGTTGTGTAAAAATTACCCAAGGGAACTGGAACTGGAACTGATTACTGCTTAAGTATGGCTACATCAGAATTATTATTATTAAAAATTGCACTAAGAATAAAATAACCCTGAAAACTAGAAAGTTTTTGAAAAAATATCTCGCAAATGTAAAAGAAAAATTCTTGATTTTATATAGACTCAAACTTCCGTTTTAGAAATATACTTTCTAAATAATAAGGTGAGTTATTCTTGTCGGCCAGGAAAATAGATTTTTTTTTAAATTCAGTGCAATTTTTTATCTGAGTGTCGTGTTTTGTAAATTCCGTATTAATCTTAATTATTTTAATAATATGTAAATAGCTTTGTTATATTAGTTAAAGTGCCTTTTCACATTGATTTAAGTAGCACTTAAGCTTTCATAAACTTGTGCTCATTACGCGATTTTCTTCACATTTTATTCCCCATCCGAGGATTGAGGAAATTGCTTCACGGGTCACAAATGACGCAATTTCAGGCGTTTGTCGCAGACGTCGCGACGTTGACAGCTACTGCCAATAATGCCAATTAATAAACAACAATAACAAAATACACATTTATTAATAATAAGTAAAATAATTTACCCAATTAACGGCGTCAGCATTCCAGCTGCAACAACAACAACATCCAATCGAGTCTCACTTGTCGGCCAATCACAAATCACAACGCACCCAGTGGGCCCCCATTCGCCCCCCTCAACGATGCAACAACGTGTTGTTTTTGTTGTTGTAATTGGCTTTTTTTTTCTCTAAAGTATTTCTCAAAATGTTCTACGCGCCTAGGGGCAATTGAAATTGAAATACATTTTGAGGCATGACAGATTTAATTATTGGAAATAAATAGACGCTTTCGATAATTATGTGTGCATGTTTGGGCTGCGATCCCCGGTACAAAGCTATAGCTATCTCACATGCTGGAGGGGGGGGAGGGACCCATAGGTAAATTATAGGTTACTTGAATAATATTTTTTAGTGCCGTTTACAAATTTATTGCCAGCTTATCGCTTGCCATCCTGCCAAATAGGCAAAACCTGCATTTAAATTGCTGAGCAAATTGTGTGCCAAAATGGCATAAAATTTATTTGAATTTGATAAAATACACATATCATTTATCGTTATTGTATCAAGGTCATTTCGATTGGGAAATTGGCATTCAAGTTGGATAAACAGTTCGTATTCGATAAGCATATATAAATCCTTAGTCGTATCTTTATTTTATTATTTATTTATTATAAGTACGTCTATCGCTTGCTTCAGGTCAGGTGATGTTTTTTATATTTTTATTTTTATTATCTTTAATTTATTATTCTAATAAATAGAAAAACACTAGCATTATTTACATCTTCACTATATAACAACAATTAAAATATTAAAAACTTGTTATAAATTATAAACACCTCGTTCAGATAATTAAAAAAAAATATATAAAATACTTATCGACTTGGCTGTAAATTATTCAGAAATTATAGTCAATTGAGTATTGAAGTGAGTGTGTGTGTGAGTGTATACGCGTGTGTCATAAACACTCACACTCAGTTTCACACACACACATTGCCAACCAAATGCGCTGAAAATTGCGCTCATTGGGGGCTCATAAATTGCAGGCAAGACTCAAACTGAAATGGCCACTTTGCTGTGTTGTAGGCCTAGCAATAGGAATTGTTTACTACGACAATCTAACACACAACACACAACACACATACACACATACACACACATGCACACTCATTTGGCATACCATATGCATATCAAATCTGAATCAAAATAAATGCCCGTTTTTCTATTCGCTCTTTTTCTATACCCTTTTGGAAGGTATTTTAATTTTGTTTTCAGATTTGCAACGGATTTATATAGTAAAAGGGTTGTAGAAACCAGGATCGGACTACTATATCCTCTACCTGCCATTGAGGCGTACATCCCTCTCTTTCTCTCTCTCTCTCTGAAACAATATAACTATAAAAATTTGGAATATTCAATTTAAAACCAGACTTCAAATTGGAATCATTACAAAAAATATTTGTGTACAAAAAGTTTCACACCTTTGTTTTCAAATATTAGTTTGTTTTGTTTTGTTGCTTTAAAAATGTTGTTTTAAACATAATATTTAATATTTTTGTGTAGGAAAAAAATATTGTCTTAAACATTTTTTCTACACAAAAATATCAGATATTAGTCGAACAAAGACTTATGTGGCAGAATCGATCATCTTTTGATGTAATAACCTAAGATAAACTATCTTTCTTGTTTTGTTAAAAATCATTAACTGCTTATTAAAAGGTATATAAAGAATTATTTTAAATTTCCCATTAGGCTTAGATAATTGAACTTTACTTATTGCACTGACTATCACTCCAATTCGGCTTAGATCTCCCCAGTGAGCTATGTTCTTAAGTCTAGAACTTGTTCACTTATTCTGTTGTACTTTCAGTTAGAGTGTTTTCTTTGTTTAAACATTATTCCTAGCGCTGGTTGTTGGGTATTATTAAAAAATTATGCTAAATTATAATGCTAATCGTGGTGTGGCAGTAATGAAAAGTCGGTCGATTTGTGCCTTTTTTGCTCGGCAATTTCAGATAATTCGCATAACTTATACGCAATGTGCGCCAATAATTGCATGTAATAAACGACCATAGCTCATTTAGATAAGTTTTTTACCATTGTGAATGAGTTGCAACTGAGCTGGAACTGAGCTGCAACTGCAACTGTGACTGGTTGCCAGTCGCTGGTTGCTGGTTGCTGGGTCGACCTGCTAATCGGGCACATCAATCGAGTGACGGCCATAACAAACCATAAATAAAACACACGAATGCGGCGCCAAAAATGGCGCTAAGCGTTCGCTGTTGTTTTTGTTGTTGTTGCTGTTGTTTTTTGTTGTTGTTTTGTGTTTTGTTTTTTGTTTGTTGTTTTTGTTTTGTTTTTTTTGCTGCTGGTTTTTCTTTGTTGGTGTTTTTGCTGTTGTTTGGCTTATGAATGAAGCAAGCAAAGTTCATGAATGGCAGGCGGTGACGCTTGAGGAGATTACACAGATTGCGACTAAGTTTGTATGAAAAACATACTCGCACACACACACGCACACACACAACATACACACACACACACAACTATATGCAACTTTGTGGCAGACAGACACACACACGCCAAGTTGACGTCGCCGCAATAACAGCAGCGCAGCAACTGGAAACAGCAACAAGCAGACAAACAACACACACACACACACACACACACACACACACACACACACACACACACACACACATACACACAGAAAAAAGCGTGCGAAAAATCGACAAGAGCAGCAGAAGCAGCAGCAGCCGCGTGACGTCACACGCCCGACGAAGATGCGCACAAAAAGTGGCCGCAGCAATAACACAGCAGAAATTACAAGGAAAAAGAAAACAGCAACAACAACAACAACAACTTATGAAGTTGTAAAAGCCCCATCAGCTTAGATGTCTTGGCCATGGTCATGGCAGGCGGCTGTTGTCGCTGCCGTTGCCGCTGCCGCTGCCGCTGTTGAGTCTCTCACTTAACTTGGCCAACAGCCACTACCACTGTTGGCACAACAGGCGGCGCCTTCGTTGGGTTACTTGGTTAAAAGCAGCAGGCGCACAGCATTCAAAGCTCATTTCGACGCCGACTGCGCAGTCAGCGGCGCTGCTGTCGTCTCTCTTAATGTGACAGACGCAAGTGTTGTCGACAGTTGTTGTTGTTGTTGTTGCTATTGTTGCTGTTGTCGCTATTGTTGTTGTTATTGTTGTTGTTCTCGTGTTGGTTTGACGAGCAACTGAGTTGGCGGTGAAAAGCCCTGGGCCAAAGACAAAGATGCGCAAAAACCGCCAATAGAGAAGTGATTTCTTTTTTAACACGTCTAAAGAAGAATTTATTGGCGGAATAACAAAATACAAATAAAAATAATAATAAAAATAAATAATAAATAACTAAAAAGAAATTAAAATCTTAAATTTGTTAACAACGTTTTAAAGTGAAACTACAATCTGTTCTTTTAGATACTAGGAGAGATTTATATAAAATAATGTAAATAATAAAAAATAAATAAAATAAAATAATATTTTACAAATGTTAAATGTCTTTTTAAAATGTGTGCAACTGCAATTTTTATATTTTAATTTCAAGTTTTCAATTCAAATCAAATCCAATTTTCATGAAAACTAAATAAACGCAATCAGCAAATTTAGGACTGGCTAAAATGACGGAGTTTATTAACGCATTGGAGTGGCACTCAAGGGCGTCAGCCAATTCTGCCCTTTATTGTATAACAGCCGCATAACATAAACTAAATTATTTTTTACTAAAGCGCCAAGTAAAAAATGCAACTTAGCCACATACATAAGCCATCTCTTAAAGCCTCTCTTTGAAATTCCACTCAAGCCATCAACTGTATCAAACAAGTTAATAGCTCACATCGCAGGTACAGTTCTTGACCTTCAGCTTCAGTTTCACTCAAAATGCCAAAGCCATGCAGTCATATACGTATATATATGTACTTATATAAATATATATATTTATATATATCTACAGCTTGAAGGCATACCAACTGATTTCTCAGTTTTGCCACAGGCAGCATTCAAGTGGCCCATTAGGCGCACTTAAAACGCCCACTCGCCAAGGCATACCCACACACACATAACACACACAGCCACACCCACACACACACACACACACACACACACACACAGCCAAACACACAATGTCAAATAGGAAAACTCTATTAAAACACCCACTAAAAGAAAAATTACAGACACTTGGCAGCCAACTCAAAGAGCAGGACACCAAAAGCGTGCAGTGGCAAAAGATTTCCAAGCCAACTCCGTTTTGGCCCCCGTTAACAAATCTTATACACAAAAGACCCAAATACAAAATGAAGAGGTGGGGAGGGTCAGAAAAAAAGTAAATGCAAAAAAAAAACTCCCACTTCGTGTTGATGTTTTAACATATAATTTTGGCAAGTGGAAAAAAAAGAGAGAAGAAAAGTGCTGCCACACTTTGGCAAATTTGTGCTGAAATATGCAACAGGTTGTTTTCTACTTCAGAATAGTAGCTCCTTCTGAGTGTATGTGTGTGTGTGTGTGTGTGTGTGTGTGTGTGTGTGTGTGTGTGCTTGGGTGTGTGAGTGTCCCTTTTTGTGAATGAGCTCATAAAACGTTTTTCTTTTCACATTGCCCGGGTGTTGATGTCGTCGACGCCGACGTCGTTTGTCTGTCCTCTGTCCCCGGTCTGCCTGCTTGTCTGTCTGTCTGTCTATCTGTCTCTATCTGTGTGTGTGGCTGGCTGACTGTGTGTCCCTTTTGCTGACTGGCGTGCAGCCCCAAGTTGCTCTTTAGTTTTCAATTTTTTGCTTTTTAACAACAGCAACAACAACAACAGCAACAACAACAGCAACAACAACTACACCTCATCTCCCCTCACCAACCATCTACGAAATGCTTTTGTGCAACTTTGGGTTAAACATTTTACCCGGGCTGCCTTTGATGGCCACGACTGCGAGATAGACCCGGCTCGGCTCTCCTATAACAACCCCTCCCCTCCCCCCTCCCTTCCTTACTTCTTTCGTCTAGTGCTGCTCATTTTGATTAAGTGCAAAACAATTAAGGCTACTGTTTGCTGCTGTTTATGTAGTTAATCGAGACAAGGCCAACAATAAACTGAGTTTTCAGCTCAGCTGAATTCGGTTTGGAAAAGCGCCATCAAAGGAAAAAGGCTACGGATCCGAAACAGCTGTTTTTGTTAACCACGGGTATGGTCAGAGTTGACAAGTTGACTGATTGAGAGGTTTAAATGTTTTTGATATACAGCAAATAAATGGAAAATGTAAGTACAATAAATATATATACTTTATATGAGAAATAATAAGATTAATAAACATGAGGGAACGAAGGAATGAAGTAGAAAATATAAAAAAAGATTAAAGAATAAAAGAAACCAAAGTGAATGAAAGAATCAAAATTGCGTAAGTCGAAAATAAAAGGTGTAATAAAAGAGGAAATATTAGAAAGATAAGGAATTTCAACTTTATACTTAAGGGGGTGGAGATACTTTCCTCTGCATGACAAATAAATTTGCGCATAACCCTTATATATCATATGTATTTTTAAAAAAATATTGGAATTAAATATTTTAACTATGAGAACCGAAACATTGAAAACCATCTCATGCATTTAACTTTTTTAATCAATCTTATGTAATTAATTATATTCTGTTAACCATTAACCCCACAACATTCTTAAAACATATAGTCAGAGGCTGCTGATTAATATGAACGCTAATAAAATATAATTGATTAAAAATGTAGGCATTTGTGAATATTGAAGAAAAGTTAATTTGTTTCTCTCGAATTTTCCTAATGCATTTCAAACCTTTTCAAGACAGTTAACCCATTTTTTGTAAATGGCAATATCTTCATTTGTTGCCTTGTTTTTAGTGTTTTTCGTTTAGTTTTCGTTAATTAAACGCAATTAAAAATGTCGCAGTTACTGTCAACGTGCCTCTTGCAACAGTACAACAGGGTAGCAGTAGATGTGCCATCTGCCTCGTTAATGAGACATGTCGCAGTCGTCACATGCCACTGACAACTGTCGAGCTAATTGCGCAATTAACTGCAAGATGCGGAGAGTGTGTGGAAAGAGAGAATGAACACAAAAAAAAAAGAAAGAAAAACGAAGAGTGACCCACAGAAGGCCACATGTTGCATGCAACGGGAGGGTGGCAAGGGGCACAAGCTGCAAATTTGTTTATATTAAGTGTTGCAAAATCTCGAGCACTTAATTCACGCTTTGCTGAAGGTGCTGAAAGGCGGTCGCTGCAGCGGCAAACACACACCCACACACACACACACACACACACACACACATACCTAATGCACACCCAGCCATACGGGTAAGACCCCAAAGGCATTAGCAACCAGCCAAGTTAAACCAAATGCGAAAACCGCAAAAAAAAACACGGCACACAGCCCAACTCGTAATGTGTGGTCCTTTTTTTTCCTATAATAGATGCATATATATCCCGGATCCTGGAGTCCGCAGCTCATTTTGACTTTGGGCTGCTGGACAAGCTGCTTATCCTTTTGCCGGCGCCAGCACAAGAAAAATGTTAATTACCCTTTGTGTTTAAATAGACCCACACACCCACACACACACACACACTGCGCACACACCCACATTACACTTTTTACACACATGCCTGGCACAACAAAAAAAAAATTAGATTTGGCCAAGGGTCAAAGTCGTTGAGTAAAGCAATAAAAAAAAGGACTTTGTGTTATTTTAAGCAATTAAAATTATTATTTGAATGTCAACACTTTGCTGGCCAGGATAATGCATGTAAAATGAAAACATTGCCAACGCCCCCCCATAAAAAACGGTCGCCAAATCCGTTAAATGTTTTTAAAAGATTTTTCGGCAGCCCCTGTCTTTCCGTCTCACTCCCATTCCACGCTTTCTCTTTCTCTCTCTCTCTCTCTCCTTTCGATACTTTTGCCGTCGGCGACTTTAACGACTTTGCTTTTGGAGTTACTTTGGTTAAGTTTTGGGGTTGATTTTATGCCCGTGCTATGGCTTACCAGGCGTTGAGAAATTCCGTAAAGTGTTTTTACGGTATTTGCGCCAGCTTCTGTTGGGGTTAGGTCAGGTTTTACAACACCCGACCCCCCATCCCCCCTTCTTGGTATAATTCTTTTTTTTTTCTACCCGTTTGAGAAATGTTTTTGGTTGCTTTGGGTTGCTTGTGGTTTAGCTCGCTTTGTGTGTGTGTGTGTGTGTGTTTGTGTGTGTGCGATGGGGTTTGAGCAAGGTCCTGAGCATTGTGTTGCCTTGGTGTTGTCGTCTCTCGACGTCTGTCGACTGTCGGCCACTTGCTGAGCAGCGTGCGGAGGCATTGCAGATAAGCAGGTGTTACATTTTTATGAGTAAAGTGGCTAAGCAGCTTGTGCCGCAGGCTAAAAGAGGGGTGGGCTTAGGGGGAGCGGGAGCGGCGGGGTGTTTCTTGTGGGTGCAGTAAGTGAGCTCTTTATTATATTTTTATCTTCTTTATTTGCTACTTAACCTTGTTATCTTGGATTTGGAATTATGTTTATAATATTTGTTTTTATTTCTTTCCGTTTGCAAATTAAGGAGTAGCGAAATATAGCTTGTAACAAACTCCATCAATCCTGAGATGTTGAGATCCCATGCATATCTCTCTGCAGAACAAGCATATGATTCAATATTGTGTTTAATTCAATTTGTAGATTCACATATCTCATTGCTTCTGTTAGGAAACACGACACACTTACATTATCGGAGACATTTTTTTGATAGCCATCCATCATCAAACATGCAGAGCTCTGTACCAATATTAACCCCTAAATAATGTCCCCTCTCTCAATAAACGTATAATGTGCAGTTCGACTAGTTAATTTGGGCACTTTGTCACACGCAATGGTCTATGAGGAACTTTAATTGCTAATTGAGCAAAATACTTTAGTTTTTTTTTTTTTTTCTTTGTTATTTGACCAAAAACAGAAGCGAACAGAAAAATAAAATTAATTATTGTTTCATGTTTGGTTTTTAAGGTCTTGCGCTCAATGCTGGAATGCGTCGCAGTGAAAAACGCAAAGCATAAATTATTTAATTACTAATTAAGAATGAGCAACAACAATAATAATAACAGCAACAACAGCAACAACAAAAGAAGACAAAGTGTAATGAATTAAAAGAGAGAAGGCGAATCGAAGCCAATTGCTGCTCTTCTCATTTCTAGCGTGTGACAATTCGCATTAATTATAGGAAATGGCTCCAAAAACTAAGCCGTTAAAAATGCTCAGACTAGGGTGGGGGGGAAAGGTGGGGGGGCGGGGTGGTGCCTGACGATCAGGGCATACTTATTGAAAAGAGCGGGGGTGGAAAGGGATATAATAGAAATGAAAGTGCGCATCAGAGGAACAGCTGCTCTCTCATTCTAACTCTCTCTCTCGCTGTCTTGTTCTTGCGTGTCTTCCTGCTGCTCTTTGCGTGTCTTCTCATCGCATGGCCAGCTAGAAAGAGCGCTAGAAAAGAGAGGAGCAGAGAGAGAGACAAAGAGAGGGAGAGCGAGGACGCTTGGCCCGTGTGCCGTTTCCATTTGGACACTTGTGACATTTTCTTAATTGAAATGATGCGAGTTCGTTGATAAAAATTCGTTTGCCAACTGCGTGTGTGTGTGTGTGTGAGTGTTGCATCTGTGTGTGTGTGTTTCTTTCCCCCTCTCCCTTTCTCTCTCTCTTTGTACGTTTTGTGTTGATTATTATTACTGTTCATTATTGTTCATTATTAAATGAGCGTGTGTAGAACTGACTTTCTGTGCATTTAGCACTTTAGATCGTCGCAAAATGTTTTCGGTATTTTTCGTGTGGGCGTTGAGGCATGCGACATCGAGGAGGCACTACTCTAAAGTTGTGGCATGCGCTCTGATGTTGCGATTAACAACAGCCTCAACTTGATCTACAACTGGCAGCACACAAACTTGAGTGCCACAACTCGGCATTCAGCTGCAAGCGGAAAGGTATGCAATGAAATGTATCCCACAGATACAAAATGCGTAAACCTCTTAAAGCTGAATAATGATTTTGTGCTTAACTATGAAATTGGCAGAAGGAAATGCAATTCAACAAAGTGTTTGTATTCCTTATCAGCTTCAACAGCAGCGTCAGATCAAGTACTAGCAGATCAAGTCTTTTTCGTTTTATCGATAACTGCAAACTTATCGATTACCAATAACAATACCAACCACACTTTTAAAGGTTGATTATAAATGGAACAGGTTAATATATTATTGATCAGCTGAACAACTTTCATTAAGATTGCATAAGTAACATTTAAGTATTAAGTTAGTCAATAAAATGAAATAATATAATTAACAGTATCTAGTGCTTTCCACTTGTTCAAGGCAAAAAATTAAGATATCAAAGATCGTTTAAAAATCAATTCATATTAATTGATTTACGCTTAACAACAGCTTCAACAAATGAGAATTCTATTAAGGCTTAGTCTTCAACATGTCCAGAGCTAATTATAAAATGACAAGTTAACTGGTTGCAGCTCCTCGCATATTTTAATGAGTTCGTCTTTAGACTGATTTGACTGGCGCCTTTCACAATTGAAATGCATTTCCTGTTTGCAGCCCACATAGCCGCAATAAAAATGTAAGCATAAAAAACCCACAAAATCCACATCTAATTTGGCAACACATCAAAAGCTGTTTTCGAAAAACAACGCAATTGAAAATCCTTTCAAGATGCTTCAGCTCCTGCTGCTGTTGCTGCAGCAGATGCTCCTGCCCCGAATTGTGGCATTTGCTTGCGCTTCAATGCATTTACGAGCTGCAATTAATATTTTAATTTTGTTTAATCCCAAAACATAGAAGTGCACTTGGCCAGCTTGAGTTACTTGTTTCGACAATTTACGACGCACCCAAGTAGCTGCAACAAAAGCGAGGGGCAAGCGGGGCAGCGGCGAACAGCAGGCAGCACACCTCATTAGCTGGTGGGCGTTTTTATGCAATTCCAAGCCAAAATCTCTAAACATAATTACGCACTCTCTCTGTATCACTATCTCTCTCTCTCTCTCTCTCTCTCTCTCACTCTCTCTCTCTTTCTCTATCTTTCTCATTATTATTTTTGTTGTTTGCCGCTTTTACGATTTGCCTACTTAAAGTGACAACGTGACGCCGGATGAGGAGCTGGTTGGGTTTGGGGCGGGTGCACTGCAGCTGGAGGTGCTGTGGGGGGGGAGGGGGTGATTGTAATTTGCCGCTGGCTTTTGGTTATTTTTAATGTGTTGCTTGTCAGTTTGCAGATTTTCGTAGCCATTTCTTGTGCCGCATTTGCAGCATTTTTATGCGTTCGTCATCCGTTTGTCATAAAAGTGCAACAACAACAACAACAACAGCAACATCCTAGTCAACAACCAGCCCGACAGCAACAGCGATTTTTAATTTTAATTTAATATCTAATAATTGTTGTTGATTTGGCTCGCTTTGTAATTTTTCGTGCAGCTATTTATGCATTCAAACTTGGCCAACTGCATTTCGCAAAACATGCCTCTTTAATGGATTTCTCTGATGATGCACAATATCATTAAAAAAATCTTTTGAAAATAATTTAATCAGGCTATATGTATGTGAGATGGCATTTTGCATTGCCTGTCAATCGTCTGTGGCATGCAATTCGTAATCGTTTACTTATGCTAAATATATTTTCTTAAGAAATATTTAATGTTATTATATACTTTATTAATTTATTTTTTATTCACTGTTTTTCTCACTTTTTTTTTCTTTGATTTATGTAATTAGAGAATTTTTTGCATGATCATAATAAATTATAATTTTTATTGATTTCTGTAATTATAGAATTGTTTACATGATGTTAAAATAATATAATTATTAAATTCTATTACGATAGATAATCATCATTGAAGTAAAAGTTACATAAGTCTGCAGTTGTGGTATAACTATTTCTTACATTTAAGAAGGAAAGCTGGATTTTAGAATTTTTAACAGTAAAACTATTCCAAATTCAGCTGTCTCTAAAATTATGGCATATAGCTTATATATAAATATAATATGTAATTAGTATATTCCAAATATTTAACATATATATGTAATTAAAATATGCAACAAAAAAACATATATATTTTTAACATTTCAATATTGCTTAAAAAGTAAATTATGACTTAAAAAGAGCGAGTCTCTTTACCACTAACTTTGTCTTTAAGTAAACTTAAAAAAAAATATTAACGTTAATTAATTTTGGAAAAGATATATAGCTGCGATTTTTCACTATCT
Source organism: Drosophila kambysellisi (assembly GCA_035042185.1). Lineage (NCBI taxonomy): Eukaryota > Metazoa > Arthropoda > Insecta > Diptera > Drosophilidae > Drosophila > Drosophila kambysellisi. The sequence goes on from JAWNLS010001251.1 coordinate 11,607,477, forward strand.
TAACCCCTATAATTTGATAACTCCACCTGCTCTTTGTAATTAGACTTCAAATCATTTGGAACCGGTTTAGCTCATAATATAACTTAATTGATTTACTTGAAAACATGTATTTATTATTTCAGCAATAATAAAATGATAAATTCATAAGCAAACACTTCAGAAACCATATTTGCGACGGCATTTTAGCCTCGATCTGTGGCAGGTCAAGTGAAAAATCTAAGAAAATTTCAAGATTTCTACGAAACTCTTAACACTTAATTAGCGTGCAAAAATCAGAAACTAAAAAAATGATTAACTCATTAAATGCAAATATGAAACGAAAATTCAGCGAAATAAATTTAGATACGTCGGAATGTCATTGGGAATGGGGGATGGGGGATGGATGCTTGGAAATAGAGTTCTGAAACGTTGGCCGCATAAATTTATGTGTGCTACGAATCTTAAAGTAGTCGGCCAACAAAATAATTACGCGATAACTAGCCGTGGAAAACAAGTTGCAGTCCCTAAGCACCTTGCCCCCTAAGCCCCGTAGACGGGCCCCTACTTGGCAACAATGCAAAGCTAAACTCTGTATTAATTTGCAATTAATGCAACTAATTATATTTAATTAAATGAACGAGCCAAGCGGCAGCGGCAGCGGCAGCAGCAACAGTGCCGAACAATGCAAAACTGCAATAGTTGGCGAGCTCGTGTCGAATGCACACATACCCTATAGATACAGCTCTAGCGGCCAGTTACAGATACAGATACAGATACAGATAGAAATACAAATGATAATTTGTGGAACTTGGACACACTGGGAAAAATTGTAACGCGCAGGTTGCGGCCACTGCCAAATCAAACTGATTATTGCTAATGCTATTGTTGTTGTTGTTGTTGTTGCTGTTGTTGTTGCCTGGTGTGAATTGCTGCTGCTTATTGTATCTACCAGATACATTTTACAAGCGAGCGGCGCGCGCTTATTTTGCAAAACCGTCCGCGACTCATTCAAATGGCAATTGTAATATTTAGATATATATTTAATAATTTTGTTGTTCTTGTTGTTGTTGTTGGGGTGGCATCATTTGCAAGGCTTAGGCACACATTAAACTATTTATGTGTAGAGTTGTTGTTGTATTTTTATTTTTTTTTTTATTTTAGTATCTCACAGATACAGATTTAAGCGGCTCATTGTTGCAAATTGCCAGCGCTGCGCTGCGGCCGTCGCTAAACATATGATTAGTTTAGTTTTGCTGCCTGCCTGACTGCTTTATTATTATTTATTATATTTACTTATATTATTAGATGGCCGCTTCTATTTCTGTGCTCACAACAAAAGCCAAAAAAAAAAATAAAATTTAAAAAATATATAAAAAATATCGCGGGGATGGGATACACTTTTCTTGTATAATTCTGAGCAGTTCTGCATTTTCAGATCGAATGACGCCGTTTGCAATTTGATCGGTTAATTAAAGCATTACCACTTTTATCTCATCTCGCATAAAAATCACATTAATTTATTGTATTAGACGGTAATTCGGTGTCAAGGCAAAGATTTGCATAAAACTTGCATTTGCCACAAAGTGCGTGAGAGGCAGATTTATTTTAAATCTTCACTCCATATAGAGTGAGACTAATGACATTATAAGTCTTGGCTAATAATTAAACTGCAATTAGCTAATGAGACTTCAGCTAATACTTGTATTAACATTTGAGTAGCTTAATTTTTCCCATATTTGGTACACCTAATATATAATTAAAATATTGAATGAATTGTATTTTGGATACTAAAGAATGTGAGTATCTTTATAAGATGAGACTAATGATTTTAAGAGTGATTAAGCTTCAACTAGCTAATGAGATTTTAATACTTGTGTTAGTCACTTTTTCATAATGAGAAATGATAAATACCTACATAAGATATAGAATGTGCTTTATTTTGTATACTGAACATTAGCACATACCCATATAAGAAAATTTTAAGATTTTAAAGATAAATAAGCAAATGAGATTTTAGCTAATAGATACATTAAAATCCCAATAAAAGTAAAAATAAAATATTTGCAATTGTGCATCAAATAAATAAAATTAAATATACCTTTCAGTTATTACATTCAAAACATATATCTGAATACAACTGAAGGCAGCTGAAAACATAAAAATTAAGTGACATCGAAACAATTTCCAAAAAGCTTGAAAGTATTTCACATCACATCCAATCAATAATTAAAGTTTAAATAAAATCCATTATTCTGATTGTCTTAAAACTAATAACAAATCAATAACTTTTAATAATTGAATCTTGATATTGATCTTATTATTTTACAATCACACAAAGTATATTAAACACTCCTAACTTTCATTTAAAGTGTGAAAATTGCAATAAGTGATAAATTTAAATTAAGTCTAAGATTTGCTACAATTAAATGAATAAATATTAATTAGCAAGAATTTCTTGAAAACATACGTTTACTTTTTTCATATAACAACTCATCACTTATGCATTTTTAAATTGTTTAATCTTTTTAATTTGTAGTATGAAATAATAATATTAAATATTTTTAAGAATTACCGTCTTTTTGTAGAATGAAAGCAGCAATTAACAATTTTGTATAGCGATTTGGTTTCTTGAATTGATGCTCAAGCTGTATTTTCAGGTTAATTCAGAAATTTTCGAAATTCTTTGCCAAGTAGGTAAAAGTTCAAATTCGATGGATCGTTAAAGAGTGTTACTTTTTATATATTTTTAATTTTTTTTTAGAGCGGGTTTTCAAACACTGAAAGCACTTTGAAACGATCGAACTGATATTGAGAGTAATTAACGGAACATTTTTATGCACTTTGTAATCAAACACACAAACACCGCCAGATGCTGCAGTTGCAGTTTATAGTTGCTGTTGCAGTTGTTGTTTTTTGTTGTTTTTTGATTTTGTTGTTGTTTTGTTGTTGAGCCACACGCGACGATTTTAAGAGATAAGCGCGCGCGAAATCTTTTAAATAGTTTTGCTCAGGTTGCACAGGCTGCTGCAATGTGGTTGTTGCAGTTGCAGTTGTAGTTGTTTTGAAGATGCAGCTGTTAACTGTAGCCTGCCTGGCACACGCCGGCAATGGAATGCAAAATGCACACGCGTTGCACCCTGTTTGTGTGTGCGTTCGACTGTGTGTGTATGTGTGTGTATGTATGCGCGCTCAGCAGCGTAACGGTGCGTGTGTGGTACGTACAGGCGCAAAGTCGTCCACAGACTGAATGAACGTGTGGCGCACAAACGGCGCTTGGACCCCCAACAATCATCAACATAAGTAGCAAAGCGCGGCCACAACAACAACAACAACAAGAGCAGTCCACGACAACTACAACGACGACGACAACGACGACTTACGACAAACACGAGCAAACAAAAAAGGTTGCCGAAGTCTCGGCCGAAGCCGAAGCAAATGGGCCCAAACCTCAGGAGGAGCAAGCGAGCGAGACACAACGGAGAGCGAGCGCGCGCCTGAGAGTGGGAGTGTGATAGAGAGAGATAGAGAGAGAGAAAGAGAGTGCGAGACAGAGAGCGAGAGCGCAAACCAGACAGAGTCAAACTGACGTCGACGCAAGCAGCGAGTGAGTGGTTGGTTGAGTGGGTGGGAGAGAGGGGTGGCTGTTGCTGCCTGTGGTCTTGTCTCAGCTAATATGTGAAACAAAACGCGAGCAGCGTCGACAGCGGCGTTGACTGCGCAGGAGCGCAGCGCAGCGCACACACACACACAACATGCACCATTGAAATAATCGCACTCGTTGTCGTATTTTATTCCGTCGCTGCTCCGCCCGCTGCCGAGTGTTGTTAAAATAAAAATAATGACGTCATTAAGCGCACAAATGAGCACTGCTGCTGCTGCTGCTGCAGCCAAAGACTGCAGCAGCGACTGCGACTGCGACTTGGGCAGCATTTATAACTGTTTTTGGTGCAGGAGAAGTGAACACTTGACGAAGCTCCGGCCCCCCACACTGAACGATACAAACTCAGCTTCACACACACAGATGGAGAGAGAGAGAGAGAAAGAGAGAGAGAGTACGTGCATGTGTGGGAGCGTAGAGAGCGAACACGCGTGCAATGTGAGCGCAAATTTTGAGTATTTGTTGTTTTTTCTCAATTCTTGTTGCCGGCATCGGTGGAGGGGCGAACATCAGATGGTTGGCGGAGGGGGTGGGGGTTGCACTGATGACCAGTGCTTGAAGTCACACACGGGAAGGGGTGAGGAGGGGTGCGTGGGTGATTTGGCGACTTCTAATTTGTATTTACATATTTTAATTTTTCGAGTTGCAAATTGTTTTGAGGTTTGCATTGTGAATGATACAAAAATCAAATTTGCATCTTTGAGATAAGCAACCACATTTGATTCGCAGTCGTAATTGTATCTATTTTCGTAAAGAAAATTATTTATTTATGCATTTTAATGAATGTTAATTCTTAGTTTTACTTAATTACTGATGAAATTATAGTTTCAAAGGCATTTTTCTATGTTCCGGATAGATAGACAGATACATTTAAACATTTTTGATTAGAATGAGTTATTAGTTGATAGAAAAATATTTTGCAAAGTTTTATGTAACGTTCTTAATGGAAAAATATGTTTATCAAATATATTGCAGCAGTTTTAATGATTATGAATCAATCGTTATAAATTCAATATAATAATTATTACCCTGCCACACTTGATAAGACCTTAATACTTTTATTATGAAACGGTCAACTATAATTAGAAATATCTAAAATGTTGTACGGCTTATCATAACCAATAATCAATAAATAGTTTCAAAGACATTACTTATTCGACTAATTTGTTTAAACACTGATAAAATCGGATTACTTTGGAAGTCGCCATTTGTCAATTGTCGCCGCATTGTGAACAATTCCTTTTGGCCCAAGAAATTAATAATTAAAATGCCAATCCAGAGTCCTTTCAACTCATCACTAGCCCTCTCTCTCTATGTATATAATATTGCTGCTTATATATATATATTTAAATCTGCTGCTCCGATTCCCAAACCGATTTCAACTCGAACTCAACTCAGTTTGTCAACTATCTGGAATTGCTCTTCCTGTTTCACAGTTGCTCCTTTTCTCTGCCTGGACACAAGCTGAAAAGTGCCAATAAATATGGAGCATTTGCAACATTCTAGCCCCATCCCAACTCCCCAATCCCTTCCAGCCCTCCTCCGACTACTCTCTTGCTGTAGCTTGTGCACTAATTCACATTTGATGTTTTGTTGTCTGTTGCTGTTGCTGCTTGCATTTTTCTGGTCAATGAGGTTACAGTCAAGTCACTAGACAAGCCAAAACTGAAACAGCAACGAAGCTCCAGTAGCCACCCACCCCGCCCATCTCCCCTTGGCGACCCACCTTGACTTTGACCAGTTGCCAGTTGCCAGTTGGTCAGTTCGCAGGGCAGGCAAAAGAAGATGCAACAACGCCAACTCGTGCGGTCTATGCAACCGGTCGGTCTATCGGCCACTCGGCCACCTCTCCGTCTAAGCCATGGCCAGAAGCAGAGCTAGAGTTGTAGCTGAAGCTGGGAGCAGGGAGCAGGGAGTTGGGAGTAGGGAGCTGAGAGTCTACTGTCGCAGTCATTGCCACAGCCACCCACCCAGCTCATTTCAGCTTCAACTATCGCTCAGCTATCGGAGGTGTCGATGACGTCGTCGTCCATCGTCCATCGTCTGTTGTCTCTCTTGTCTCCTCGTCTCGTGTCTCTTGTCTCTAGTCTGTTTGTCTGTTGTCTCTTGTCTGCCCACCGCAAACTCTTCTGTCTGCATTTGTTGTTTATTATTGTTCGTAATACTTAGCCGAAAGGTAAGTATATGGACTTTGTCAGCATATTTGCATATGCAAAACTGCACAGAAATTGTATCTTTTACTAAATACTAACCATTTTATATCTAGGAAAGTCGTATCTATTACGATAATACGATATATTTAATATAAGAGTTATGTGGAGTATCTATTACTATAATTACTACCTATTTTATGATTTAACCAATGAGAGTCTATTGCCAAATACTGCAAATTTTATATCAAAAAGTTAATCCTATTATCATTATCCTTTCCCAATTTACTATTACCTTATTTTGATTATTATTATATTTTAAGCGTTTCAGCATTAGGTTAAGCATACTTTCTTCAAGAGTTCACAACTTACTAAATACTATCAATTTTATTTTATTTTATATCTGTTTAAGTGGCATTTTATTTTCTAAAATGTTCTCTGTCTCTTTTGAGACAATTTAATATTATGTTTATCAGATTTTACTCAAGCAACAATAATGTTCATTTATCTAATGGAAATAACATTTTTAACAGATGTTAAATTTAGACAATTGAGTGGTGTACTGCTACCAATAGTTTTATTAAGGCCACATTAGCTTTACATCGTCAAAGGCTTTTGAGTCCTTTCAACTTTTCACTTACAGATTTATTTGACAAATTAAAAGCCAAATCGATTTTATGGCCCACAATTCGATTTGATGTTGACTTGTTTTACACTACCGTTAAGAGAGTAGATATTAATTCATATTATAATTATTTGTAAATATTTCCCTGCAAACTACTCAATTTTGTTCCACATCAATTATATATGAATCACATATATATAATTTGTTTAATCAAGTGTTACACATAGAGCATCCAATTAGGGGCAAGTCTATTGTTGACTATCCGTTATAGCCAATTTTGGTCAAATATTTAAGTGCTGTTGCCACTTCAGTTGGCTGTTTTCTGTTTTACTCGGCTCGTTGTTGTCGTCAATCTGACTTGGCCTGCTGCACGGACGGACTCCACACTTGCACTCCTGCTCCGTCTGCAGCTCCTTCTCCATCTCCGTCTCCGTCTCCTTCTCCGTCTCCTTCACCTGGTCGGCTCATCAACTTAATTTTCGAAATTTTCACGTTGTCTCTGGCACTCTTTCCCCACCCTAACCACCTCCCTCCTCCGCCACCCCTTTCGTTCTGTGCCTGTTACACACACATTGCAGTTGTCTTTATGTCTAATTTTTGTGCAGCATTTTACCGGCAGCTATAAAATTGTATTACCGTTAAATGCAGCACCGGCGAGCCATCGTCTAATTTACGTTAGCCGGCAGCAAGAGTGGGCCAGGGGGTGGAGCGGGGAGAAGGGAGCGTGGGGCAACAGGCTGCCCACTTTCCATCTTGGCTTGATTGTCATTCGTTACGTTGGCATCGTTCGGGCCATGGCCAACAAACTGATTAAATTCAGCACGCGCCCTGCAGGCATCTTAGAAACTTCTTCTTCTTCTGCTTGCTGCCTCTGCCGCTGCCGCTGCTGCTGCTGCTGCTTCTTATTGCAGTCTCGACTTGGCTCCACTCTCTGCCAAGACTGGAAGATGTGGCGATGCTGTTGATGGTGATGGTGGTGGCGGTGGTGGTGGGAGAAGGACAACTACCGAACCTCTCACTCACTCAGGCTGTGAAGCTCAAGCTCGAAGCCTCATCAGCTAACTGAGGAGCTGAGCAGGAGAAAACTCGACGCTCTACATAAATTTGAAATTAATGTTTTCTAGCACATACTCTCCCGCTCTCTCCCTCTCTCTCCCTCTCCCTTTCCCACACTCCCTCTGCCTAACTCCCTCTGCCTCACTCCCTCTTTCTTTCGCTATCTTCGTCTATCTCACACCCGCTTACGCTGGCAATTTGTATTCGTTGCTGCTGCTTGTCATGGCCTGTCTGTAAGCCTTCTCTCTTGCCCTCTTCCTTTCCCGTTCCCGCTCTCGTTCCCGCTCCCGGTCCCACTCCCGGTCCCGCTCGCGTTCCCCAATCTAAGTGCTTACATGCTTTCTGTAATTATCATTGCCATTCCATTTGGCATGGAACACACACGCAGCTCCAAGTCACATCGGACTGCAGTTTCGGACTTCATCCATTCCCATTTCCATTGCCATTCCCATTCCCCAAACTGTGCCCCGCACACTAATTAAATGCAAATCTTCGTTGCATTCATGTCTAACTAATATATACATGGCCAAATTGCCAGCGGGCTCATTTTGGCCACATTTTCAGCAAATGCATGAGAAACTTGTCAAAACACAATCAAATGCCACAACTAAAAATTATTAACAGACCATAAATAAAAATGAATAACTGACTGAAGTCTGGCAAAATTTATTGATTTATCTTAATGAAAGCTTAACTTTTATAAATGTCTTGTGAAAAGTGGTTAAGATTTCATAGATTTTAGTTGTAGAAAAACAAAAATCGACGAAAAGTCATATATTTCGAAAAACAAGGTAATATTTTATTTTTTGAAATTGTTTGGATATGTTAAGGATACATTTGCCAACTGATGGTTAATCAGAATAGTAGATCAGAAGAAATCCTATCAAAAGATATTCCTAATGACCATTGATGAGCTCTTTCACGCTTTATCTATTAAAAAAAAGAGCCATAAATAGCCAAATAGTCAATTGGCTTGCGGCCAGTTCTCCTGACCGATGTTGGTTCAAAGAAAGAGAGAGAGGGATAGTTAGAGACAGGGAGAGATAGAGAGTCAGAGTCATGATAATTAACCGTGGGCGAGGCTGCTAATTACAAAAGCATCCTGGAACATCATTTGAGATATTTTTCCATTAACTGACGAAGTTGTTGTCTACGCTGCCGCTCTACAGAAAACATATTAAAATTAACCTGATTACTCCGCAGGCGCTGCCAACTCGGAATCCGAGCTGCAAGTTGCTGTTGTTGTTGTTGACGTTGTTGTTGTTGTTGCTCTTGTTGAAGTTGCAGCAGTTGTTGGAGGTTCAGTTGGAGTAGGACTTCAAGTCGGCGTTGCGAGGCACAAACTAATTTCAAATAACATAATTCATTCGCTAAGCCAGGGCGACAGCGGGGTAACTGGGGCGTATGTGCCAACAGGGGGGAGGGTGGGGGGAGGGGTGCTACAAAGGGAACATTTGGACGTGGCTGAAACGGCGACTCGAGCTGACCGGTTTTGTGGAGCACCAAATTAGTTGGAGTTTAATCACAGCGCACAACTTGCAAACAGCTCAACAAAGCGCCAAAGCTGTCATAACATCCAAAGTCGAGGAGTCTGGCAACAGCAGCTGGATTGTGTGCTGGATGTGGGCAGAAATGTACCAAATGGCCCCACTGTCAGACCAATGAATGCTAATTGTTATTGTACTTATAGGCATTTGCCTCCAATGCCAATGCCAATCATCACCAAAGGGAGGCTCCCCTTCTTCAGAACCCAACCCAAATATGTCAAAAAACAAAACATAAAAAACTAAATGAAAATATAAAAAAAAACAATGCTTGGCACGCAAAAATCTCGCACGCATAAAAATTTGTGATTATTGAATTTTTATTATTGCTTTTTTGTTTTTTGCTGCACGAATGCGCTTTTACTGCAAAACACAGCAGCAACAACAACAACAACAGCAACACGAGCAACGGCGACACGAGCAACAAACGGCGACAACAACAACATAAGCGGCTACAACTATAATGTACAGTGGTCCAAATTAAATGCAACAAAAGCTTCGTTTAGCAAGCAACGACCAAAGTTAATTTTTTCATGTTTAAATGTACACTCAGAAAAAAATAGCACTGAAATGTAGAGGATATATATAAAATGGTAATCGCTCTGAAAAGTAGAGAATAAATAGTTAAATATAATTTCTATAAAGACTAAATTAAATTAATTAATATTTGAAATGTGTTTTTCGATTTATCAGAAATATTTTTCTTTATAAAAGATAATATTTATTACAAAAAATTCTTTCTGATATCCAGATAATAGTAATAAAATTAGCTATCTCGACTATTACATTAAATGCGTTTTTTAAATGATGATAAAAAAGCTGTTGATTGCTGTTATTAAAACTGGTTGAGATTTGAAATAGTTGTAACATGAATTTCAGCCAAAAAAAAAAATAGTTAAATTTAAATATTAAATTAATTTAGATCCCAAAGTTGTGACATGAATTTCAGACAAAAAAAAATAGAAATAGTTAAATTTAAATATTATATTAATTTAGATCACAAAGCAGAAGCTTATGAAATTTATGAATTTATTTATTTACGATTCGCTTTTGTACTGATTTGCTCCACTGTGGGTAGGCGTGTTTAAAGACTTGAAGTTCTCATTCTGTCCTCATTCCAAGTGCGGTAACCAAACGGCGCGTGTGCAACGACTGCCTCGGAACTTGGTCTGGACTTGGACCTGGAGCTGGACGTGGACGTGGAAGCGAACGTGGAGCAGAGCCTGGAACGGGGGGCTGGACTGCTGGCCAAGGAGCATAGACCTGTGCGTTGTGATGTGTGGCTTTAGGTGCGTTGAGCCGCCTCGGACTAGCACACGTATCTACGTGGTAATTTTGTAATATCGTAAAGTATTTTTTAATTGAACGCACCTCCTTCGGCAGGCGTCGGCCTCGTCGCATTACGGAACTGGATACGGAATCGAGTTTTGGGTTCGGGTTTTCGATTTCTGGCGAACTTTACGATGTGGCGGTGATTGCTGTTTTGTCAACTGGTTTAGAATTATTTCAGAATATCTTTTTACTGTTTTCCCAATAATCGGAGACTTTATGACTCACTAAGTTTTTTTGGTTTTTTTTTTTTTTTTTCGCTACGTGTGATTTATGCGCTAAGAGTAGAACATTAAAATTAGCTCTAATTATGACTATCGCAGGAGCAGAGCCAATTAAAATGCATTTCTGTGCTCTGGCCAAGAACATAAATCAATAAAAGATTTATGGGTCTGTGCCAAAATGAGGGGAGGTGTTGGGGGAACTGGTGGGGGGAACACCAAATGAAAGGAAACAATATGAAGGCTAAGCCTAAGTTTTTTTTATTTTATGATTAGTCGAGCTTTAAGTTTTGCATAACATTTTGGCTGACTCTTGGCTTAACCTCGGCTTTAGTGCCTCAGGTCCAGCCTCCCTTCTACCTTATTTCTTATGCTTGATGCCTTCTTGTTCCCTCCAGCTGCCCATTCATCGCCTCAGATCGCCTCGGATCGCCTCGGATCGCCTCGGATCGCATCGCATTCATTCATTCAGGTCCAGCCCTGAACCTGTTCGGGCCGACTCACGACTTTATAATTAGGCACAGTTGATCTTGTTGTTGTTCGCTGCTCACTTAATGCATTCATAATAATATTTCTTTAGCTGCTAAATTTATGATTTTTTTTCTTCTTATAGTTGTTGCTGTTGTTGTTGTTGTTGTTTTAGTAGTCTCTTCATCGCAGTGTTTGCTTTTTATTTATTTTTGCCAGTTTTAATTTTCTCGCTTCGTTCCGAGTCCGAGGCAAAAAGGAGCTGGGCAAAAATCGTTTTGCATTCTTAAACATAATTGCATGTGGGCGTGGTCACATATGAAATTTCTTTGATTAAAGTCGATTAAAATCGCAGCCTGTTTTGTAGCCTTCTGTTGCTGTTCTTCTTATTGTTGTTGTTCATGTTGTTGTTGTTATTGTTGCTTTTGTTATTCGAGTTGCTTCTGTCGACTTTACCAAAGAAATCTCTTGCTGGCTTATGGGTTCAAGGATTAGGGCGTATATAAATGTAATGCATGGTTTCCTATTAAAAAAAAAAAAAAAAAAACAGAAAAAAAACGAAAAAAGAAAAAGGATTAATTTATTTAATTTTTAAAAATCATTTAGTTGAGTGTCCTTCTCATCTAGATATTACAAGTAAATAAATTCATTTAATAACATGTTTTCCATATAATAATCTTTTTTTTAATATAGTACTATACATTTAATTTATATAAATGTAATTCATGTATAATTGCCCATATCTTTTATTACAAGAAATTTGTTTAACAGGCTTATTAAATTACTAACGAGATAATTATGGACAGGAATTAAAAAGCAATTTCCCTGGCTATTTATTTAAGCATAACTATTTTAGAATTTTTTTTCGAAAGAAGTTGGTTATGTGAGCAATGTGGACGCCTAGTTAAATGTTCTGTGGCTGTTAACTAGACTTTGCATCTTCTATTGAAATGAGTTGAAAGCAGCAACTGCAGCCTCATCATCATCATCATCAGCGGCTGCGTGGCCGTTGAGCCACTCCCTAGCGTAGCGTAGCGTAGCTGCCTCCCCCTCCATCTTCCGCTCGAGAACATGCCGCTTCTAATCTGCACTCAAGTGAATTGCAAATTACGTGTCTTAAATTGAAGTTTTACGAGTTGCTACTCTAAATGTTTGCACCAAAGTGCTCGCTAGTTGTTTGCAGAAGACTCGTCTTTGGCCATGGACCAATTTCTAAGCCAGCAACGGCTGCGCAGCAACACACACACACACACACACACATACACACTGAGGCTGTGGCAGTGGCAGAGGCTGAGGCTGACTCTGAGGCATCCTCCATGACTTGCTGCGTGTTTAGGCCGAGTGTTGTATTTCATGTTGTGTTGTTGCTGCTGCTGCTGCCGCTGTTGCTGTCTCTGCCTCTGCCTCTGCCACTGCCTCTGCCACTGCCACTGCTGTGTTGGCTCTGTTGTCGTCCACTACTTCTGCTTGTTGTTTATGCGATGCAGGATATGATAATAATTACACCTTCGCCGTTTGTTGCCTCCACATGCCTCCACTTGCTGCCACTGCTTCACCTGGCCAGGAAGTCGCCTGTTTGCTTGTTGTTCGTTGCTTGGCTCTGTTGGTCGCTTGCCCCGTGTTTGGCTTCGTGCAACGTCGCAGCGATTAAAAATTGATCTCATTATAATTATTTTTTATAATTTATGAAGCCTTAAAATGTGTGTTGCTTGTGTTGCCATTGCCATTTGCCTGCTCCAATACACGGCTACAAAGTAGTCATTATAAAAGCCATAAATTTGGATCGCCTCGAGCCCCCAACTAACCAACTAACCGAACCAACCAACCAACCAGTCATCGTCATCCAGCAACAGTTGGTTTTAATGAGTGCAGGGGCATCTCAAGGGATGCCAAAGTCTCAATTTGTCAAAATTAAAATAAAAAAAAAACTAATATTTACAACTTTAAGTCGTGGGATGACTTAAAAAAAAACATTTTTGGTTTTTTGCATTTGGATTTGTTAATTGCACAAATATCTCACCTAACAAAAAAGGACATTAAGAGTGGAAAATTAAAGAGACTGTTTCACATTTTAAAAAGTTTTAAGTTTTGTGATAATAACTTAATATAAATTCTATTTTTTTTTTTTAATTTAAGGAATGGTAAAATTATTTATTTGCGGTTAAAAATAAGTGATCATTTTGACAATTATCTTATGTTTTCCTCGCAGCGAAAGGTTAACATTTATTAATATTTATTTATAATTATGAGCTTGACTACGAAAATTCAGAATTTAGCTGTTGAATATAATTTTTCTTTTATTTTCAAATTTTCCTGCACCGACTGACACAGATAAATTAATTCGTATGCTGATTCTGATAAAGAATATAGGATCGGAGATGGTTTCTTCTGGATGTGACATACTTTTACAGAAAGTAATTATATATAATACATATATTACAACAACAGTTGCACCTATAACAAATTTTCCTAACTAACCATATATTTTTCTAACTGTGCTTGTTAGCTTAAAAGTCAATTACCCTATTTACCGTAGGTAATCTCTCCGCTCAATTCCCAGAAATCGCTCATCTTAGATAGAATGCCACAAACATTATGCATAAAACATATACGCAAAGTTGTCCGTCCATTTAAACAAGTCTCTACTAGTTCAATACTAAGACATAATCAGACACCCGCACTGTGAGTGAGTGTCGGACAGAGACCGGTGACCGGAGACCGAAGACTGGAGACCAGAGACCGGAGACCGGAGACCGGAGAGACTTGCAGTTTGCTCATTTTGCATTTTAGTTTGTAATTTAGTTTCATTTATTGCGATTTTACATTGACGCCTGACACGCAAATTCGTGTAATCCTGGCGATGGCAACGCGACCGGCAGAACCCACCGACCATGCGCCACACAAAGTCCAATTAAATTATGAGGGTCCACACGCCAAGACGACGCATCGCAGCAGGGCAGACACATGGGAGGGGTGGGGGGGCCCAGTGGCAAGTCTCGAACTGGAACCAGTTGAGGGGCAAGCGTTGTTGTTGTTCCTGTTGTTGTTGTTGTTGGTGGCGATTTGCGATTTCCAACTGCTTATGCCTCACTTGAGTTTGGCGTTGGCTCATTTTCAGCAGAGCTTTTGGCCATTTGCCATTGCCAATGCCGATGCCATTGCCATTGCGGTGTAAGAGTAATTAAAATCCCTTGATTAATATGTAAATTTAATGAGATTACGAATTCAGCGAACAAGATTAGGAATGCACGGTCTCTAGCAACTGGCGACGACTGCGAACCCAACTGTCATTGGCCAACTTGGCTGGCTGGTTGGCTGGCTGTTTGGCTGGCTGGCTGTATGGCTTTGACTCCTTGGCTAACTGCCAAGAGCTCGTCGTCGTCGTCGCCGGCCACGTCTTGGAGGACGCACACACAGTTGTAATTTTCACTTTGTTAACAACGGGGCATATGTGTATGTGTGTGTGTGGAGACTGGCATATATGTACGTATCCAAGCTTGTTAACGTTTCTGTGGAAAGCCGCAAGAGAAGCCACCCAAAAAGCAAATCGACATTGGAAAATTGGAAGCGCGAAATAAACTTGTACATAAATTGTGTGAAATGGATTTGCTTGCAGTTCAAAAGGTTGTCGAGTTTGTCGTCTCTGTTGTTTGTCGTTGTGGCAAGTTGTTGTTGTTGTTGCTCATGTGATTGTTGTTGCTGTAGTTGTTGTTGCTGTAGTTGTTGTGGCTGTTTGGACCGCGTTCACGTACTGATTTGGTTAATCTGTCAGCAAGGCATTTACCAAGAGCGTGTTTATGTTTTGATCTTTAAGTGATAAATTTTCATTAAGCCAGCGACACTTCACTCGCCATAGACTGCTTTAGTTATAGTTCTATTATACCTGACTAGCTATATACTATATAATCGAATACCATTTTTGCATTCCGCAGTATCTTACCAATCATATGTCGCATTCGGGTAGCTTTGAAAGATTAACATAAATAAAAACAAATAAATTGTTCGTCATAAAAATAACTTTAATAAACATTTAAATGTCAGTCGCATTTTTTTTAAGTTATGTATTAATTTCAAATAATGAATATATAATTCATTTAAAATAACACACCTGATTCAGCAAATCCCAAAATATTAATTACTTTTTCTACACACAACTTATGCAGCAATTTTTGTTTCTACATGCCACGAGGGCTTTAGCAAATATGGTAAAATGCAATTCCCATTTACAGTTGGTTGCGAATAATCGCATTTGGTTTTTTGTTTACTTACCTATTTGTTATGTCATTTAAATCACTGCCAACTCATTCTCCCTCTCTCTCTCACTCTCTCACTCTGTCTGACTCTATCTCTCTTTCTCTCACTAGATTGCATCCTGAGCAACTGCGTAAACAAATCATTGCCACCTAGCATCATTCTAGCAACATTGCCCCAACCCTCATAATGCTAAAACTCAACGAAACTCTTACGTGCCCCAACAAAAAACGACGAGCACAAAAATAATCGCAGCAGCAGCAACTACAACAACAACAACAACAACAACAACAATAACAACAACAATCAGCTATAGATGCAATAACTTTTCCCGTTTTTGCGCTATTTTCCCCATTTGCGATTCCCATTTCATCCCCCAATTGTTGTTGCTGCCACTTTTGCTGCTGCTGCTGCTGCTGCTGCTGCTGCTACTTCTGCTTCTGCTGTTGCCTGCCTCCCTACTGATTAGCAGCTCTGAGTTCTGCGCGACTTTTTTCTCATTAGCGAAAAACACGCGCGCGTTTTTTGCCGCGCCAATGGCTCCACTTGGCGCCTGCGATTGGGTCGCCAGCTGCTGGCGATGCTGCCTGCGATTGGTGGGAAGCCTTTTTAGGCGCTAAGTTCAACACAGCACTTGAGTGCAGGGGTTGGGATTGGATTCGTCTGGGCTTTGGCAGGGCCTGGCCAGGAGCCGATTAGAGTGAGCTGTTAAATTTAATTACACTGTGCGCTTTTGTTTATATGCTTTCAATAGTTACTTCAAATAAGATTGGTTACTTAAACTCAACTTAATTAATAATTATAACCATTTAAAATAGAAAATACTAAAGATTTGGCATATTTTAATTTCAATGCATTAAGTTTCCCATGGAGTAAGTGTTGCAGGTACTTTTTCAAGGGATTAACTTTGCTTTAAGTTGACAGTTTAAGATAGCCTTGTTAGTCAAGCACTTCATCCACATCTGAAACAAGTTGGGCGCCTAATATTGATATCACTGAAATCTTTAAAGATTTGAAGCGACCCTCTAATCGATTCTAGGTCAAAGCAAGTCGTTGAAATCCATGATATACACATCAATGGAGACAAAGCACGAACGGTGCAAGAATACATCATTTATGAGCTCTATTTCTGAATGGAAGGCAAAAGTGAATGAAAGCGAGCAGACACCCAATTGGTTAGACACAGCAAGAGGAGATGCAGTCCGACAGTAGATTCGAATGGGCAGCCATTCAAATACACACACACACACACACACACATTCCAGCAGAGATACACTGGACAATAGTGTCTATGTTTATGTTCATGGGTCGTTTGGATGCTGGACTCGTTGCGTGAGGCAATGCAAAAAATGCAGTCATTGCACATTGCAACACGGCAGCACCATGCAGCAACTGCAGCTAGACGCAGGCAGCAGGATTAAGGCACGCACCACATCAATAACAGAGGACATTAAGCGGTGCGATATGCTGGACACTTTGTGGATGGTGCAACTGTGAAAGTGCGCCAGTCACTCAGTCAAGGTCGAAGTTGGCCAAAAGAAACGTAACTGATACCGAACAAGCCGCCAAAAGTGAACAGACAACTGGCAAGGCGAAAAATCACACACACACACAAACCTACACACACACTCACAGAGTAAAGATAGGAAAATGGCAAGAAGCAGGAGCAGTAGTGGCAAAACGGACGTTCGTTCAACTTTACGGCAATCCTTGCCACACACACTCCCATCTATACAGACTGTCTGAGCTTAGACATTGTTTTCAAGGACTTTCACCCACACACACACACACACACACACACATAGAAAGAGAGAGAGTGAGAGAGAAAAAAATAAAAACAAAATCCGGAAAAGCATAAAACGTAGCATACTTTTTCGAGCGAGTCGCATGGGTTTTTCCACGTTTGCTGTCTCTGGCATTTGCTTGCCACTTGCCACTTGCCACTTGTTCTTTGGCCAAATGCTTTTGCCGCTTTTGCTTTTTTAGATCGTTACGCTTACTGTCTCACTTGCTTGTCCCTTTCTCTGTGTGTGTGTGTGTGCGAGTGTGTGTTTGTGTGTGTGTGTGTGTGTGTGTGTGTGTGCAAACTTCAGCCACGAAGTATGCAATATATTTTTGGGTCTAGACGCTGGCTCGTGCGACTGTCTGGCATCGTCTACGTTTTCAATTTTACAGCTGAGGGTCAACTCCACTCTTTGGGGTCTGAGAGGCACTCAACTTGCAGCCCCTCGAAATGGGTCAAGGTCTTCATATTTTTCACACTTTAAACGCAGCAGCGCTTTAAAAATTGCTGCCCAATTGTTGCTGTGGCTGCACCCCAAAAACAGTAAACGGAAAACCGAAAAACAAAAATATAAACAGAAAACCGGAAATGCAGCGTACGCAATGTTGGCCAAAATGCTCAACCTCCTGCTTCTGGCCGAATGCCAGCAAGCGCGTTTGTAAACACAACAAATAACACATTTTGTGTGTGTGTGTATGCCTGTGTGTTTGTGTGATTGTATATATATGTGTGTGTGTGTGTGTGTGTTTGTGGCATATTTTTTGGCGCCTAGCAAAACGCATTGTAGTGATTTGCGCTCTAACCTAACTATAAATTCGCATGTGGCCCAGTTGGACACTAATTGTGGCACCCAGCTCCTCCCCCTTTCCCCGCCCTCTCACCCGTATCTCTCCACTCACTCCCACTCGTGCGGCTTGTTTGCGGATGGTCACTTGTCGTTATGATGATTCATGCGGCCTGCCACGCACCCAGAGCCTGTTGAGTTTCCCTGTTGAAAATCGCTCAATTGGAATGCTAATTTGGGGTGTGTACGCGGGTGTGAGTGTGTGCGGGTGTATGTGTGTGTGTGTGTGTGTGTGAACGTGTAAAGCAATGCAGCAATGCAGGAATTAAGCATACGCCGTGCAATGCACAATTTTAAAGCGATTGCGTTTTGGCCAAATCGCCGCTTTTGGGGCTGATGGCTGAAGTCAATGTCCGGTCCACTCCACGATTTAGGCAAAGCCGAAGCGCTCTTTTCACTCCAAAAAACACTCGTGTGTTGTCAATTGCAGTCAGTTTCAGTAACATTCACTGAACATCAACTTCTTATTGCAATTTATACCCTAACTATAGGCATCACAGTTGAGCTACTGCATTTGTGCAAATTCTGTGATCCACAAATGTGAAAAATTATTAGCTAATATTTAAAAAAAAAAAATGTATGTATTTGTCAAACCATATCCAAATGTAGATATATTTGTAGCATACAGAAGACCTTTTTAATAACTAAAAATTAATTATTAATACTTATTATTTATCTGTAATCCATTTAATTTTAAGTGACACATTATTTTTGTTTGTTTTTTTTTTTTTAATAAATATTTGAATCGTTAATTTATGGTTATTTTTTTAAGTTACTTCACTTATATATTATTATATACGTTATATATAATATTATATTATTCAAAACACAATATAAATTTAGTCCACAAATGGATAACTATCTATCCACCCATTTTTTTCTATGGGAATAAATGATTGTATTTAACTTTCCATTGTATGTCAAAATTTTGGAAGAGTTTTCGAAAAAAACATATCTCCTCGATGGATTATCATTTACAAAAAAAGTGTAGCCAACATTCAGTGTTGCTCTGACCGCTCCAGAGTCCAGTTTGTGTTTTGAACTCGAGGTTTGTTTAACCCCTGACAGGCGTTCAGTTGGAGCCGCCCATGTTTATCAATAAATTGGCAGCCGTGCCTCAAACTGCACAAGGCAGCATCCAAAAATAAAAGAAAGTCCTAACCAAAAAGCAAGAAAAAAGTACTCACACACACACACACACACACATACACTAACACACACACACACACTCACATAGAGGCATGCATATAAACATGCACTGTGAAAATAAAATGCAAAAAGTCAGAGTCGCATTCATTGAAAGAAAATAATGCAAAAAAAAAATAAACAAAAAACAAAAAACAAAATGTCGCACAAAAAGATTGTCAAAAATCAACTATAAAATTTTTTTTGTCGTCGACGAATATCGGCGATGACGTCGACGCCGGCAGCGCTGCTGCTGCAGTAGGCGGAGTCATGTGTGAGTATTTTTTTATTGTCGCTGCCGCTGCCGCTTGTTGCCGCTTGTTGCTGTTGTTGCCGCTTGTTGCTGTTGTTGCTGTTGTTGTTTCTCGGTGTTGCTCTGCGGCCATTGCGTAGTTTTTTGCTCACATTTGTTTTTTTAGCCATGGGGGCGTGTGTAGGCAGGCAGTTGGAGCTGGATTGGGCGAATCGCCAAAGAGAGCCAAGTATGAAAAAATATATGTGCCGGCAAAAAACAAACACTCGACCTGATATATCACAGATGAACAACAGTACAGAGACACACACACACACACACACACACACACGCACACTCATGAATACATTTGTATATTCAATAATTATAAATACATATGCGGCTGAAGCAGAAGTCAGAATTCAATGTTTAAATGAGGAATGTCCTGCGGTTGGCGGCACTTCACGGCTTTCTGCTTTACGGTTAATCATTTACCAAATTATGTAGCCGCAAAATGTAAAATATACGACTGGCCACACTGGCAACAGACCACCCACACTGCCTCATTGCCACACTGCCACCACCCCTCCCATCCGCTCAGTTGTCGCAAATGTTTATTAATTGAAAATGTAAAATTGCATTTCGGGGGCAGTTGACCGCCCGTCGGCGCAATGATTTCGATAATGCGGTTGCCGCTGGCCGCAAAAACAGTTTGTTGCTGTCATCGCCGCGTGGGGGCGGAGGCGACAGCACGTGCGGCAAGGTAGGTGTGGCACGGTCAGTCAGCTGCAGTAGCAGCAGGAACAACAACAACAACAACAACAATATCAGCATTGCGTTGCACAATTGCAACTGGCTGATAATTGGCGTCGGGTCAACTGTAACTGCCTCATCGGCATGTGGCAAGCAAGCAAAGGAAGCAGATGAAAACGAGGAGGATGCCGAGATGGGGGGGGTTTAAATGAAACTCTATAGGCAAGCCAATAAAATTAAATATGACTTTGACTCAACAGCGATTTTTACTTAATTTGCTTGTTGTTGTTCAACATCTTCTTTTAATTCCTTTGGATTGAAACAATCAGGACTATCAACTGGATTAAGTACCTCAAATTGTATACAATATTGGAAAAAATTGTTGGTCTGTTTTATTTGAATCTCGGGATTGCACTTGACGCTTTTCGGGATTATGCCCAACACTTAAAAACAGATAAAAATTGATTGATTCAATTTTTCAAATTTTTTAAAAGCACCCAAAAAATATTTATAATAGGATAGTCTTCATCCAACAAAAAAATAACTAATAATTTAATAAATATACATATATAAATATTTACTATTTTTTAAGTAATCTACTCATAAAGAAAATCATATTTTAACTAGTTGTTCTAGATAGTTACATATATATATTCAACAGAGTAGTCTTAATTTCTGTACGATAACTATTCAAAGCAAGTCCTGTATATATCACCTCACAGACTCTCTTAATTAAAAGTTAACAAATTCGATTGATAAATACGAAAGATCTTTCAAGTTTGGCAATCAACTTTCCACTTTGCTGAGCCAATTTGCAAGGTTGTCATTGAATCATTTGGGTTTTATTTTATATGTTGCATTAAACATTTGCACTCTTGCTATTTCGCTCACTCTCTTGAGTGGGGGGAGGAGGGTGAGGCAAGATACCGCAAAACATTTTGCTCACCTCAAACATCAATTCGCTTTCAATGCAGCATTTTCAATTCATTTGCCACAAAAGACACACTCGCATTGACAAAAACCCCCCCCAGCCCCCCCAATCAAAATACTCTCGCTGCAATTTGAAAGCATTTTTAGGTAGGCTCATAAATTTCGAATTATGTGCTTTCACAAATGCCTATATCGAATAAAT
Organism: Drosophila kambysellisi; assembly: GCA_035042185.1. NCBI lineage: Eukaryota > Metazoa > Arthropoda > Insecta > Diptera > Drosophilidae > Drosophila > Drosophila kambysellisi. The sequence continues at coordinate 11,628,687 of JAWNLS010001251.1, forward strand.
GTATGCATGCATCTCTATCTAACTACACAATGTGTGTGTGTGTGTGTGTGTGTGTGTGTGGGTGTGTGTGTATGTGTGTGTATATCTATCTCTGCTTTTAGGGTGACTCTTGGACCTGAGAGACTGTCTGCCCTCGCCTCGAGAAATGTTTGCACTTTAAAACACACACTTCCACACACACACAGCAACTCACACACACACACACTCACACACACTCACACACACTCACACTCACAAGCACCACACCACCTCTCACACACACACATACTAACTCATAGATGAACTAAGAAAATTAAGAAGAATTACTTACGTGTGCTGCACACATTATGTGCAACAATGCACGAGTGTGTGTGTGTTTAGCTCAGAAATCATAAGCCATCAGTCCACCTCGCCTTGCATTCACAATACACACACAAACAAATAGACACACACACACACACACCCACACATAGACAACAACACAACACCTGCCCTGAGGCATTGAGAAAACTTCAACATGATTTTCAACATTCTACGCAAGATTTCTGGGTTCAGGTATATTGGCCCAGGCGATGGATTATGTCACATGCCAGCACCGACGACAGAGATGGCAACACACCGAGAGAGAAAGAACGAGAGAGAAAGAGAGAGAGAGAGAGAATACATTGCATAACTGCAGCTTTCACATGTCAAAAATGCTGGAAATGCCTTCGCATGTTTTTCCATTACATATTTTGGGCCAACGAGCGAACAGATGAATTGTGCATACAAAATATATAGAAAAGTATTTCAAGCATATAAATGTATACATATTTACTTAGTTTATATGCAAATTAGTTAAATGACATTTGTATGTGTCGAGTGCACAGATTTTAATTGCGGGGCAACAACAAAAGCGAACTGCAGCCCACTTAGCTGCAGCCAAACTATTGTTGCAGTCACAAACTGCATGTGGAAATAGACGGCAGCAGGCAAAAGATGGCAACTTATTTGGCACGCTTAATTAGTAGGAAACAGAATAGAAACAAGCAAACACAGCAAACATGCAACATGCTCAACAAAAACAACAAGAGATCGACAAGTGTGTGCGCACTTCCGCCGACAATTGTGCCACTAAAGAGGCCACCAAGCTGCAGCAGCAGCAGCAGCAGCGCAGGCAGCAGGACGCGTTGCACCTTTGAGAGTCAACTGTCGACTGTCGACTGTCACAACTGTCACAGGGCCCTCCTCGGCTAATGATGTCAAATTACTTGCGGGCATTTTTATGTCATAATTAAACTGCAAGAAGAGATTTTTGAGTAGCGCCAGCGCCACTTAACTGGCAACCAGTGCTGCAAAATATCCTAGGCCCCTATTTTCAGTACATACCCAGTAATTCTCACATATCAACTACTAATTTGTACTTTCAAAGATACAATGTTGAATCACTCAGATACTCAGATACTGGGCAGCAATATTTACTGTATTTATTTTTTTATGAAAACTTTAAAGTTATCTAAAAAAATATAAAGAAGTTTTACAACACTCCAAAAGATTATAATATTGTTTATCATATTTAATTATTATTATAGTTGGGGAGATTTAAAACCAGTAGATTCACCTACAAATTGTGACTACTTTAAGTAGGTGACCACACATCCTAGTTGTTCTAGCTGAGTCCAGGGTATTTGGCAGTCGAGCATTGTGACGATGCGGCAGCGGTGCTTTTTGCGCTTACTTTTAGATGCACAATTGTTGCAGCAATTGCATCTCATCCCGCACCCACCCAAAGCCTTGTTAACATACTTAAATGCACACACAGCAACGTCCCCTGAATAGGCATAAAAATAAACACACACACACACACACAGACACACATACATACACACGTCTACACAGATAGCTTGGTCGAGTGCCTGCAAGTATGCAATATGTTTTTGCCATTGCCACTAATTACAACGTGCCGCGCTGTCGCATGAGCAGCGCCTCCTCTGCTCTCCTCTACTCTGCTCTGCTACATCCTGTTCCCATCATTGTTGTTGCTTTTGTTAACAGTTTCTTGCTAAGTTGGTTAGGCAACAAGGGCCACAACGGCATCTAGGATATGTCAATTCAATTAAAACTAAACTTAAGTGTAGAATTAGAAATGTGTGCTTTACGAATATAATGATAATAAAATTGTGATTATAAGTATACAATTAAGTATTGTATTGTAAACCAACAGCATCCTTATCAACTTTTGCCTCTTGACATCTCTCAAAACTGTTTTTTAACAAATAAAAAGGACAAAAGGGGTATCTCGTCCTTGTTGTTTTTACGTACATCGCTTGTTTCTCCTGCTCGTCGTTCTTTGCTGGATTTAGTCTCATAAGCAATTAACCAACCCTCATAAGTAGTACTCCAAAAATACGTCTAATTCACTCTACACTTTAATTATATATACCTGTAAAGAAAACTCTGCAAAAATTGATCATATTACACGTATTTATGCTTATAAAAAAAAGCTAACCGCTAACGGCTTTTGCGGTACCTAAAAAAACCATCAACATTTGCCCAATTCTGACGTCAACCTATATAAATATATGTGACTAAGAATCTTTTAAAGTATTTTCACTGCTGGAATTCTTTCAGAGGAAACGCGAGACCATTATCAAGCCAAAAAGCAGAGACATCAGTTATGAGCTATCCAGTGGTCACTTGTAGATCCTCCCGTACCACCTCTGTCCCATAACCCAGCTTGGACAAGAGTTAAAAAATGCGGAGTTGGTGATGCGACCGCGATGGTCATTCGAAATGGTTAAAAATTGTTGCGCTCCTACCTTGCAACAGCCGGGAAACAAAAGGTATATATATATATATATATATATACCCCATATACGCAGGGATGCATAGCGATATATGTATATATATTTTATTGCTCTGGTAGTTGAAAGGAAATGAAAATTGTTTTATGCGGTTACGCCAAAAAGTATGCAATGTACTTTTTTGCCATGCTCATCTGCCAGCTGGCGCCGCAAAAAGTTTAAATAAATATTTGATAAAATGCACAATTTGCATGACACAACCTACGCCCAACACCTGCCACTCCGCCTGCCGGCAAATGGAGTTAAACGTTAATGCAACAGCCCGTAGCAAGTAGCCAGTAGCCAGAAGTCCGATTACCCGATTTACTTATTTGAAATACATTTTATAACATTGCAGCTGGCGCCACATCCGCTGCTACCGAATTCGTTGCATTATACAATTAAACTAATTTTTCGCTGTTGCACAAAGACATCTTGTTTTGCATCCAGCAACCAGCATCCAGCAACAACAACAACATCAACTTGTCCTCGACTGTCCTTTGCCTGCACATGTCAATCGCTGAAGCCATCGATTTAATTCCGCTGCGACGACGGCGACGGCAGCGACGGCAGCTGTTGCTGCTCATCAGTTTCTTATTTACAAAAGAAATCATGCAATTTGCATTTGTCTCTTTTGGTGGCTCTGTTTTGTTTTTGAAACGTCAAGTATGGGGCAAATGTGGCAGCGTACAGTGGTGAGCGAATCAGGAATGTATATAATAAAAATAATAATAATAAAAAAATAATAATAATAATAACAATAATAATAATAATAATAATAATAATAATAATAATAATAATAATAATAATAATAATAATAATAATAATAATAATAGTAATAATAATAATAATAGTAATAATAATAATAGTAATAATAATAATAGTAATAATAATAATAGTAATAATAATAATAAAAACAATACTAATAATAATAATAATAAAAATAATAATAATAGTAATAATGATAATAATATTAATAATAATAATAGTAATAATGATAATGATATTAATAATAATAATAATAATAATAATAATAATAATAATAATAATAAAATAATAATAATAATAATAATAATAGTAATAATGATAATGATATTAATAATAACAATAATAATAATAATAATAGTAATAATAATAGTATAAATAATACTTATAATAATAATAATAACAATAATACAAATAATAAATAATAAGCCCTATTCCCTTAAATTACAAAACTTTGGCTATGCCTTCAAATAATATTTTAAATAATTTAAATATGACTTTTGCTAGCTCTAGGTCAACTTATTTTTAAATTGTATGCTCTAGTATACTACAAATATATAAAAATAAAAAAAAGTTACATTTTAAGCTGGATTCGTTAATTTAAAATGCATTTCCTTTAAGCCTTTGAGTCTAAAAATGGCAACACATCCATGCAACTGGTCAGTATTGCTATCAAGCCACACATTCAATAATCAGGCTTAGTAAATTGGCAATACTCATTAAAGGTATTCGCTATGCTCAGTCGGATGGACCAGTGTGCCAGTTGGGCCAGCTGATTTGCATCCAAACGATGGCGAAGCCACCAGCCAAGTCAAATTGCCAGGCGCTGTGCGGATTAATTCATTACACAAACCCGTTCAGCACAAGAAATAATAACAACAATCAACGTGGTGAAGCTGCCAGTTTGGGGCTCAATAGCAGTTTCGCTGGCAGCGCTGCCAATCTTTTTTTTTTTGCCTCCTTCTTCTTCTTCTTCCTCTTTGTTTTCCATACTCTTTGCTTCTTAGTGCCCCCCCACCCTGAAAACTCATTTGAATTTAGTTTTCATTTAATTTAATTTAATTCGCTTTTGGCTTTGCGCTTCTTTCACTTAATTTTGTTGTTTTTATTTTGTTTTTTTCTTTCTTGTTTTTTTTTTTGGTTTTTTTTTCTTTTCTCTCTGCTTTGGTTTTCCTTCATTACGCTTTTGCTTGGCTAGTCCCTGTCCCCATGATGATGTTGCCTGATTTTCATTAGTTTTTTCCTTATAAGTTTCAAATCGATAACGAGCATTCGTCGGAATCATATACATACATATATGAGTTGTTCCCGCTCCTGCTCTTCATTTGAGCCACCAGACGCTCTTGGCCAGCTAGCTGCTTGTTTGGCCAGCTGAAAGCCGTCTGTCCTACCGTCCATCAGTCTGTCCCTCTGTCTGTCTGGCTGGCTGATGGGTTAGCCGTTGATGTTATTGTTGTTGTTGTTGTCTGGCATGCGCATTGCCAGCGCTCAGTCCATGGAACAGTCCAAGGAGCAGTTGTGAGTTATGTAAAGCGGCGCTGCAATGACATAAATTGTTTGCTTTGTTTAGCTTGATTTCATGGAAGGTCGTGGGCGGTAGTCTGCCAGGGGGGTGGCATGACCATCAGAGGGTAAAACTTAGCTGTCACCAGCACTGGAACTCTCAGTGGCTTTATGGTAAGCATACTTAACTTGCTTAGTATATGTTTTAAGCCCAATGAAGCGAAGGTCAGCTGTTATAGCATTATAAGTTAAACTAATAAGTTAGGAAAGCTCAAGGACTTCGACTGACAAAGATTATAATTGATTTGTATAGGTTGCAGTAGTTATATTTCATAGACTCGGTCGCAGTTGAATGGAACTATTTAGATTCAAACTAAATAGATTTTTTTTCTTAAATTAAATTAATTAAAATTATAAAAATATAATAATTTTTATTTAAATATTAAAACAATAAATTTATTTTCGAAAATCGTCCAAAAGACAAAGCGTGAATACTAAGAAGTTTTCGTAGTTTTTAAAAAAATGTTTAAATATACAAATCAAAATTAACAACTTAAACATTTCTAAATTTTTAGTTAGTTGTCCTTTCAGATCAAGTACTATTAAAATTTGTCTCTATAAAAAGCTCAATCGATTTGTCCTGCAGCTAACTCGATAGAGTACCTTTAGGGAGATTGAAATATTTCATTCGTACACATCCTTAACTCAAGTCCGTGAGACCGTTCCCCCCCACCCACCCCCCCCCCCCCTCCAACAAAAAACATTTTCTAATTTTAAACAGAGCACAAAGACAAATTAGCATACGTTTAGAGCAAACCCAAGACAACATCTATCTAATACACTCAACTCCAAGCCCCCTGCATCTACTAACAACAAAATTAACCCTTTTGGGATAAGGCTGTCAGCGTCTGTCGTCGTCATCGTCGTCGTCGTCGTCATCGTCATTGTGGTCGTCTGGCCGACACATAATTAAAATGCATAATTATGCCGAAAATGCGACAACATTTCAGGCCAAATTACGACAAATGCTGGCGCCGCATTTACAAATGCAAATCAATTGATGGCCACATATTCCGGGGCAGCCACAGCAGGCGGCTCAGACGGATGGGGGGCAGGGGGTTGTCTCAAGTAGGCCGACCAAAACAGAGGGAGAAAGAGAGAGTCCAGTGACTGACTGGCATTATCATTTGGATACGCAATGGTACCAAAAAATCTACTTCTGATTAGCATAAAATTTCATTCGACAAAAGTTTATTGAGTTTTGCATTAATTGTGCAACCCTTTAAGATGTGGGGCAAGCGCGTGGTTCGGTAAGGTGCGTAGACAATTAATCTCAAAATTGGGCAATATTTGACTTTTGTAGTCCTCGCCATGCCACCATCATCATCATCATCATCAACTGGCTTTTTAATGGCCAAATTTGAATTGCTAATATCCGGTTTTTGGGCGCTGGTTTTTGGCCGCTTTTTGGGGTTTTTGATGTTGACATATCGGGCCATATAACATAATGAACGCTTTATAGCAATTTTGCATATTTTTGGTCCACCAATTGTTTGCTATATATTTTAATAATATGCACCACAATTTTTATTAAAAATATTTCCAGGCTGCTTCAATTGAATTGGTCACAGCACTAATTAGTAGATTATTTAGTAATGAAGCAGAAAGTTTATTAATAAAATATAATTTTAAAATATGCTCAAATATTACTTTTTGCCACATTTAAAACAAGATGCATTTCCCGAGCAGGCTACCAATTTGGCTAATTAGAAAATTGCATTTAGGACGCGCACTAATTTCAGAGGCAAACAAATTGGCACACCTTGAAGTGGCCGGGATCTGGCCTGGCCCAGGCTGCAGGACGAAGGCTGCCCGGTGGCTGTGACACAATCTAATTGCATACTTTGGGGCGCATAACTTTGCACTAAAATTAACCCCTAACCTATTTTAGTTGCCAACAGGCAGCACACAGCCCATAATGAAGGATGCGCTGCCGCGGATGCAAATGAAGCGCCGCAAGATGCCAGCAGATGCCACAAGAGCAGCTCTAGCTGCCTGACGGGTTGCATAAGCAAATGCCAAAGGACACGCCCGCCACAGCGCGTAAAATACTGTTACTTGCCACATACAGCTGCTGCTGCTGCTGCTGCTGCTACTGCCAAGCGTGTGGTGAGGTCAGCAAGACGTGCAACCAAACTCTCGACATGCTCATCATCATCATCATCATCATCATGAAGAGCATGATGATTATATTCGGCACTATGATTATGGCACGGCCACTGAGTTTCTACAGCAGCTTCTACTTAATTGCGCGAATTTCATTTCGTGCAAATTAACAGCAATTTCAGTTGGGGTCACCCAGCGAAAGTGCAGGTGAACCGAAGCTGGGAGGAGGCAAGCTCCGATGCACAAGGATGCCTTTCAAGTGGCCCTGCAACATCCCTGGCCTTTGAGTTTCATATTAAGTGCGGTTGTTGCAAGCATCTCAAATTGAGCAAGCACCTAAAATAGCAGTAGCAATATTTTATCAACTAGTTTTCTGATTGGTTGTGTATTAAAATCATGCTTAAAATAGATATTCCTTTCATGACTTGCTAATAATATTAAGTAACCTGCAATCAGCCATATAATTGAGTTACTTTCCTTAGTAATTAGCGTCAAGGTTCTTAGGACAGTTTGCCCCATTTTATGCAGCATCCAATTTTAATTGCAACACAAAATGCATAATCATGCGCGTGAAAAGCTTTGAGGCAAGTATCTTTTATATTGGTTAGTGTGTGTTGCATATGTCAAGTAAGGCAAATACGTGATTTGAATACTAATATGTGCACAGCTCAAAGCAAAATAGGGTAGTACACCTAAAGAAACTATGTCAGACAGCCAACAAATGAAGTGTAAAATAAATCCATAATTAGATTAAATGCAGTAGCTCAAAAAGTTAAAAAAAAAAACTTGGCTTACTTTAGTTTAATTAAATATTTGTTGACAAAAGCAAAAAGCATTGAATGTAAATTTTATTGGTATTTTGAAACTTAGTTAGATAAACAAATAATAAATACTTAAAAGAAAGCCTTAAATGAAGATTTATACATATGTATATATATATTAAAATTAACTTAGATAAAAAAATTATAAATGCATAAAAAGAATACCTTAAATGGAGATTTATAAATATGTATATATATGTATATTAAAATTATGTTAACTGCACTTAATTAGAAATAAGTCAAATCGATTGCACTTTTTTTTAAATTGATTGCATAAATATTTAGTGGGTTGTATGCAAAGATATTCGACATATGCAGTATTATTAGTGAATCACATCGTTCTCTCCCTCTCTCCCCCTCTTTCTATCTCTTTCTATATTCTCCATCTCCATTTATTCTCTCTATTTGGCGCTTCAAAAGTTTGGTCTGTTGGTGGCAACGCCTTTTGCATTTGGCTGCTGCTTAACAATCCAACCTGTGCCCCAAACCGATGGACATTTTTAATTTATTACGTCTGTCGATGATTTTTCTACTACTTTTTATGGCGATTTAAGCGCTCACCCCCTCATCCCAAACCCCTAACAAAGCACCACAAAAAAGTGAGCACCCAACAGTACTCATACACACACACACACACACACACACACACACACACACACATGCATACATGCATATGTGAGCACTTGTGTATGGATACATACAATACGAGCTGAAATCGCGAATTCGTAATTTTGCATTTTTATACAAATTCCGCGATTTTGTTCTTATTTTTGGGACATTTGGGGGGAAAATGGCAAGAAAAGACACAACAAAAAATGGCACGAAAAGCGAAACAGAGGCGAATACTCATTTTTCCACATACATATACCAAATGGGAGCAGCAGCAACAGCAGCAGTAGCAGCAGCAGCAGCAGCAGCGACAGCAACAGTGATGGTCAGCATTGTTTTCCTTAATTAATGTTTAATCAGCAGGACTCGACGAGCCCCGCTGCTGACCAAAGCAGCGAACCACATGCGATAATGGCCAAAATAATAAAAATCAACAGCTGAGCAGCAGCAGCAAGCACACCACTGTGTGGGGGAGGGGGGACCCCCCACAAAAATAAACCAAGTGAGTGGTGTGTGTGCAAGGGGTGTATGTGTGTGTGTGTGTGTGTGCTTGGGTGTGCGGCTTAAGGTGGCGCGAATGCCAAACGCGTTCTGCGTCGTCTTTGCCACTGCCGCTGCTGCTGACACTGCTGCCACTGCTGCTGCCACTGCTGCTGCCACTGCCACTGCTGCTGTTGTTGTTGTCAGCGTTTTGCTCTCTTTTTGGGCGAATCTCTACTGAACCGAAACCCACGCGTTGTTTTCTGGCATCAGCAAAGTAAAATAAAAAATATATGCCAACGGCATTGATGGGTGGTTAGGGGGTAAAGGGGGAGAGGGTGGTGAATTTTTTGGGGCTTGAGCTGTTGTCCGAGTCTGTGTTCGCTGCAAAATGCAAAAACGTAAATGAAAACAAATTCGCGACCAAGAAAAAATTAACAAAACACAAAACAAACTTTTGGGCGCACGTAAAACGCAGGACGCTCCCCCCGCCAATCCTCACTCCCCACACCCCACTCCTTGCTGCGCTCGGGGTGTATGTTGGTTTACCCCAAAGTATTGGGAGGGGGGGCGGGTGTGGGTTGGGTAGTGCAAATTTTTCAACGCGCGCGTCCTCATAATCAGTACGAGCTGAGCTTTTGGGGTACATTGGACGGCATTGTTGAAGTTGTCTCAGGGGCTGTCGGGTGGCGACCATTTGGTCAAGCGCTCAACAACCCGTCCCGGAGAATATACTCTCTCCCCCAAACCCCTTCGCAAAAATAAACCATGAGCAAGACGAATTTACGCGAAATAAAAAGAATTTGTACATACGTGTGTGTGTGTGTGTGAGAGTGTGTGTGTGTGTGTGTGTGGCAAGCGCTAAAAATGGCAATGCAAAATTTTTTGACTGGAAGGCAGGCAAAGTCCTGCGGTGCGAGCACTTCTGTCAGAGGTGGTAGCCAGACGACAATCGAATGGTTTGCGTTTATTTTATACGTTACTTTTTCCTTTTTTTTCCCGGTTTTTCTTTTTTTTTTTTTGAGGCAGACTCTTGCCGTGTTGTTGGAAGGGGGGCAGTTGGTACAATTGGACTTGGTGCGCTGGTCAATTGCAAGCCAAGTTTCGACTTCGATCGGGCCAAAAAGAGTGTGAGCTGGATTCTAATGGTGGCTTCCACACTGATGTATTGCTTTATGCTTTATGTGTGTATGTGTGTGTGTGTGTGTGTGTGTGTGTGTGTGTGTGTAACTGTAGGCTTTCATTGTTATTGCTGTTGTTGTTGTTGCTGTTGTTTTTGTGGCGTTTGGCTTAGCTTCTGGGGCGGACAATGCAATTGATGTCAGTTTGTGAAGCGACTGAGGCACAGGTACAGTTATGATTGCAAAAGCAAAGCGATACAAGCGACAATTGACAACGGCAATTACGACAAACACAACATTCTTTTACTCCTTTAAAATGCATTTTGAATAATCGTGTTTTAACTGAAGTGAAATATTCATCTAGAAAAGGATTCACTTCGTTGCTAAAGCTGAATATCAAGGAAACAATTTATTGGTATACGTATTGAATGCATATTTAGTTGCTACAATTTGCAGTCAAATATCAAATATAATAATAATAAAATATATTATGTAGCAAATACCTTTAAAATATACACAATGTAAGGTGTATTTCTTAGCATTCATTTAAGCAGAAGCAAATTGCAAGTCGAGCCGACTTTGGTAAATATATACCAAATCAAATGAAAAGGCATTTTAATTTTATACAAATACTCTCTTTTTACACTTGCAACACACACTTGCATCTATTTGAATCTATCGATATATCAAATAACCAGCTGCAAAATAAAAGCCCTTACAATTTGCAAGCGTTTATTAGAGAAACGAGAAAAGTATGCGTAAATAGAGAACAAATATTTAATGTGTGTGTGCGTGTGTGTGTGTGTGTGTGTGTGTGTGTGTGTGTGTGTATTATAGACTAAAGTTACAGTCTGGCCTAACCAGGCGCAGTTAGTCCTTTGCTTAAACTTCGGCCCAGCAGCGTTTAGCAGCAACCTTCAAAATTTGTTAGCACTAAAAATCAATAATCGATTTGCCAAACCTGCTAAAAATGCAGCTTGAAAAGCCGTAGTGCAACAACAACAACAACAACAACAACAAACAATGGCAATTGTGTGTGTCTTATATAAGTATTTTATATGCATATGTATACATATGTACATAAGCCTATAAATAGGAGGCGTTGTTAAGAAACTGTACTGAAAGCAGCCCAGGCTGAACTGAACTCGACTGAACTGAACGGTTTGTCTTATGTGGCTGAAAATTCTAATTTACTTAAATTACATTTTATTCCATTCAATAACTTAAAATGACTTTTGAATGCGCTCGACACGGACACGTAACCGAAAACTTACAACATGCACAATGAATGCCAGAGAGAGACGGCTACAGAGAGAGCAGGAGGAGGCTAGAAAGAGATGGCGTCAAAGCTTTTGCGACGTAATGAAAACCTCCGAAATGTATGCAATGCAAAATGCATTTCGAGGCGGTCCACCCATCACCAATGCTGGAACTGAACCGAACCGAAGCAAGCCAAACCAAACCAAACCAAACCGAACCAAGCCAAACCAAAACGAAACCCAAGCGGAGCAGGAGCAAAAATAGAGCCCCAACCCTTTGAGCAACACGACTGCAACTTGTACTAATAATAATGCAAATGTCTGCCTGTCATTTCTGTTCATTTACTTAAAGTTCCTTCAGCCCACACCCCTTACACACACACACACACACAATGAGCTTGGGGGTGGGGTACTGGCGTCAGAACTTAACTACGCATACTAATACATGCATAGAAAGCCCCAACGAAAATGCAGAACACAGTTTTTGGGTCCTTTAACTGAATTAACTTGTACGGCATGGCCAACAGAAGCCAGCAAACACCTCCGCACACACCCCCCCTCACACAACACCAAAAACACACCATACACCCAACAACCCACTCTCTGGAGGGACCGCTACACTAACCAACTATTGTGCGTCACTCGACGACGAGCCAAAATCCTGGCCCAAGTTACGTTCTCATAACATTTTCGTTTGTAAATTTTGAATTTTCGTAATTCCAAATGAGAATGCAAGGCAGCCAGCTCAACACCCTCCCCCTCCACCCCCAACCCAAGGAATACAAAACCAGCCCACACCCTTCATCCTTCAGCCAGCTCGACCCACCCTCTGCACTGCGGCAGACTTAGACTTGGTCATTTTATGCGTTTGATGCTAATTTTCCAAGGCGGTTTGGCAGCGTTGGCAAGGACGCTCCTTTGGTATTGGTGTTGTCAGGCAGCTATGCTATATGTCTGTATATCTCTGTGTGTGTGTGTAATTGTGTGTGAGTGTGTGTGAGTGTGTGTGAGTTGGTTTCCGTTCTGGCTCTGACTCTGACTCTCTGACTGTTAGTTTGGGGGCCGGGTGTGGCTGGTAGCTTTGTTAATGCCAAAAACTTAAGCAGCCGTAGCTTCGTCGTCGTCGATGTCCAAAAGGGGTAAGGCATTGAGTATATATATGTGTGTATGGGTGTGTGTGTGTGGACAGATTTATAATTGTGCATTGTTGTTGTAGTTGTTGTTTGGTATATGTATACATATATAAATGTGGAGGGACAGCAACAGCAGCAGCAAGTCATCTGCATGAGTGCAAGTAGCTGGCTGCATGTCCTGATGCTTCCTGCTCTGCCTGTCCAGCACAAAACGCACTGAACATGTTGTTGTTGTTGTTGCAATTGTTGTTGCTGTTGTTGTTATTGTTTTTGTTGTGTTTGCAGTTATCGGTGCGGAATAGGCTTTTGTATTTGGGCAAAATAAGGAAAATGAAGAAGCAGCTACGAATTGCACTAACAGAACGACAGCCACAGCAGCGTCGACGTCAGCGTCGACAGCAAGAGCAGCAGCAGCAGCAGCAGCAGCAGTGGCAGTGGCAGTGGCAGTGGCAGTAGCAGCGACAGTGGCTGCTTTTAATGTATGCAGACAAGTGCTTAATTAAGGCAGCGCCGTCGACCAAAGAAAACTTGATGAGCAGAAGGGATTCGACTTGCTCTGCACAAATAGCATAATAAATTGAATTATTTGAGATGATCCAACAATAATATAAGAATTAGTATTAGATATTTAAAAATCTTAATAGATTGAATGATGCTTTCTATAATCAAAGTACAAATTAAGTGAATAACAAATTGAATAATTTTTTGAAAATTTGAGATCACAAAATAATAATGAGAATAAGAAGCTGCAAGATTTTACTTTTATTATTGAAATAAAAAAGATAGTTTCTTAGTAATAATAAGGTTACAACAAATATTCCATCTGATGAAAAATTATTTATTTCAGATATTTTTAACAAAAGTGAAAATTAAGTTGTCAAAAAAGTTATAAATTGTTACCGATAAGTTGAATACTAAATATTAGTAAATACTAGTATATGTGATAAAAAGAAGCTGAATATTTCAAATACTACATTGAATCCCTGTTGCAAAGATATACTTCAACGCCTCTGTCTTCGACTAATTCATTTACACTGCAATAGTTCATTTATATGTGGCAAAAGCGAACGCAGAGTGTGGCAAGGAAGAAGGCGACAGCCCAAAGCCCACTTATGTATTATATGCGAAAATTTAGTTATGTACATGCAACTAAATACATGCACAGACGGCAGACCGATGTCTAATTGTAAACACACACACACACATATGCATGTCTCACACACACACACACACAGTGATAGAAACATGGAGACAGGCTATGCGAGCGCAAGACATGGACATGGACAAAGTATGTTGGTGTCGTCGTCAAATGAATCTCATTTGCATTTAAATTAGGAACCTCGAAGAAGAAGCAGCAGCAGCAGCAGTGGAAGTAGAAGTAGTAGTTGAGTTTGCCCACAGTGTCCGGGTGGAAGCCTGTCAGACAGAATGCCACTCCCAATCCCGCAACCAGACTCATGTTGCACTGCCACATCGTCGTCGTCGTCGTCGTCGGCTTGACGTCAGCGACTGACGACGATTTTGCTGCATAAAATCTGTTTCAACATTTCGATAAATTTCTTAGGGGACGCATGTTTTGGGCAAGGCAATGCCACAGTTTGGCTTAGAGCTTAGTTTGGCTATTCCAATAGCTGTGTGTGTGTGTGTGTGACTTCTGAATGCATAAATGTTAATAATATTGTTGAGTAAAAGTTGATTTGTTTAGTGTTCCCCAATATATGCACATAGCACTCTCTCTCAATACATATAATGTATATAATGAGTAAACGGATGCAAACAAAAAGGATACTGAGCGGCAGACAGAATGTCCAGTGGCACAGTGGTTCAAGTCGAATGAAACTAGAATGAAATAGGTTATTTGTTAGATGTGGAATGAATAAATAAAGAGACACGAGTTATGAATTAATTAAATATGATATTTGCAAGCAGAATTGACGTTTATTGCCATTTTTAACATAATTATCCTTTTTTGGTGTAGTTATGTAAAGGTCATATAAGAAATGACTTTCCACAAAATAATTCTCTAGCTTTTGACCAACTCTTATATATTTATATGTAATTTTTTTCTTTTTAATAAATCCATGTAATTATAGCAACTACTGTGATCCACACAGTTTTCAAGCTTCTTTAACTTTTCAGCTTTTGTTATTAGTTAGTAGGCAATAATAATTATAAATATTTGTATATTTTCTTTTTTCAATAAATTTCAAGTGACTTGAAATGCACTGTAGTTAAAATACTTTGTGCCACTGTGAAAATAAACACCAAGCTGCACTCAACACTCATCTGCATATTGACCATTAGTTCTAATCATTTTATATGCCTAAAGAGACAACACACAGTCGAAGCTGCAGCAGCCGCAGCAGCAGAAGAACACAAACAGCCTGTCTATGTCCTCTAAAGACACACACACACACACACACTTACACACACTTACACTCACTTATGCACATATATGCTGGAAATGCATATACATTTTTGGACATGGGGCTGGGCGGGGCGGATCCATTGGGAGGGAGTTGCATGAGGTATACCTGCATATAAAATAATCTGTTTACTATAAATATCATTTCATATGCAACGTAAATACATAAAAGCCAACACACACGAACTGGACACTCGCACACACACACACACACACACACACACACACATAGACTCAACGACAACATCAAGTAAATTTGCAGCACATCAAAGTTATACGAAATATGCATTAAATAAGCAAAACTGGAAAAGGGGGTGTTAACGGGGGGAGGAGGAGAGGGGGAAGTGATTCAGTGTCGTTGTCCTGCTCATGGCAGTTGTTGTCTGCTGCATATCCTTAGCACCGTTCAGTGCTTGTGTGTATGAGTGCATTTTTGAGTTTCTAATTAGAACTGATACTCACACGCACACACACACACACACGCACACACACACACACGCACACACACACACACACACACTCACGCCCAAATTGGTTATTTTGCAGACAATTTTTAAGGCGCCTGCAAGTATGCAACGCTCAATGCAGCTGCTGTAAATTTGTTGCTGCAACGCAAGGACCCTGCCTAATGAATACCAATAGACACATATATTTATATATATATATTTATATATCTACGTAGGTATTATGTATAAATTTGTATATGTAAAAGTGCAACACTCTCTCAAATAATGCGCATACGCGCCGCTGCTTGTAAGTTGCTTATGTTGTTTCTCATCGCAAACTTTAATTATAATAAATTTAATTAAAATTTTGCTCGTCCAGTTCGCATACACATAATTTACAGCAAGTGAAAACAACAACTTGAACATTTTTAAGCATAAGCGAATTATGCAAAAGTTTTGATGTTTTTTCGCCCATCCCCCCCACTCTGGTAACTTTATTTGCCTCGGCCCACGCACTTTTGCCCAACGTTTCTGATTTCTAGTTTTCATTATAGCCATGTTTTTGGGGGGAGGGGTTTGGGAAGTTGGGAGTGGATGGACTTTGTCAACCGCATAACATTTACCGCTATGCAGTGGTTTGGTTTGGTTTCACTCCAGTCCAAGTTGCTAAGCATTGTCATCCATTTGCTTATTTTGCATATTCATAATTTCATTTTACGTATTTCAATTAGAATACCATCATAGTAGAAATGTTCTACTTAGAACAATGGAACCGACTAGCTCTGAGCACCGAGAGTTGCGTCTGACAATCCAAAATGAGAAAGTTGTAAGGCGTACAACGATTATGGTTATGGATTTCATGCTAAAATTTATAGAAAAACAAGCAAGAATGCTGTGGTCGAGTGAGCTCGACTGCAAGTTATCTTAAGCCCAGCCACACTTAGAAATGCTTGCGCTTGGAAGTAGTAATGAGATCAAAATCCAAATACAGTCTGATCTTGAAGAAATTTAAAAAGTTTATCAATATTACGTGTAAAAGGTATATAATATAACACTTGGAAAAAAATGGTGCCTTTGATTGTTATCGTAAATCTATATTTATCGATATGCACGAAATGGGAGCAGTAATCGATAAAGTTAACTAAAATTGATATGCGCTGGGTACATAAGAACTTATATTCCAAATCTGAAGCCTCTAAATCATCCTATAGTCTTTGAGATCCGTGTGTTCATAAAGACAAACAGGCAAGCATAGCTAGATCGACTAGGCTGTTGATCTTGATCAAGAATACATATACATCATAAGTTGGGAGATGCTTTCTTGTTTCTCTTACATATTTTTGCACAAAACTATTCAAGTTTCAATTGGTTATACAAGATTTATAAAAGAAAAATATATATATCTCATACATTGACTATAGTTATATGAACTTGAAGCTATCGATAGTAGCATAAGTAATTAATTTTGACTGTCGAAAATTGTTAACATTCATGAGACTTCGGGTTACCGAAAACGCTGCGAAAGGTTGATTTGATTGCTTGGCTAAATGAAATCTTTCAATGACACTGACAACACAAAGTCAAACGTCAAAGTAACAGGCATTATATTGATTATAAATATGAATAGCAGCAGCAGCAGAGGCAGCAGCAGCAGCAGCAGAGGCAGCAGAGGCAGCAGCAGAGGCAGCAGCAGCAGGGGCAGCAGCAAAGCTGCCAGCCCGCAAAGCCCAACAAAGTGCGTCTTCCTGTTTGAGGAGCCGATGACGTTGTTGCCAACTTGGCGATGATGAAGAAGACTTTGGCTGGTGACGTCGCTGCTGACGTCGACGTTGACATCGACATATATGCGGCTGCCTTTTGTCACAGCCACAATAACTTACTCATTTTGCTCAATAATAAATGCAATTATGTGCCTGCCGCCTGCTGCCTGCCGCCTGCTGCCTGCTGCCTGCCGCCTGCTGCCTGCCGTCTGCTGTGTCCTGGCAGCGTCATGTGGGCGATGCGAGGCAGATGCAGATGCAGGCTGGCAGCAGCGGCGGTCCTGCCCAGGATGACGCGAACTACGAAATTAATTTAGACACAAAGCCTGGCCGCCATTGCGGGAGCTGGCGATGAAAATGGAGAAGGGTTTTGCAGCTGGCAGCTGAAGCTGTAGACAAGTCCTTGCACGCTGTCAGACCCAAAAATTTGCATTTTAGCGTTGAATGCTTTTGTTTAGATTTTCTTGTGAATTTAATTTATTGGAAAATTAGCGCATGACGTCAAGCTGCAAACTAATTGAATGCGAAGCGTGCAACAACAACAACAACAGGAAGAACAAAACAAAAACAACGGCAACCACTACTCGACAGTTCGGGCAGCTTCAACTATTAACTGAAGCCATAAAAGTTGAGGCAGCTCGCGTCTCAGCAGTGGCAGGGGAAAAGCAAACAAACTTGCCACACGCAACAAAATTAGCACACGAAATGCCATCTAAAATGTGTGTGTGTGTGTGAGTGTGTGGAGAGACTGTAAAATGAGTCGCATAATTAAGAAACTCGCATAATTTTAGCATATGAAATTGTTTGCCACAGATCTTGGCTACACTGCAATTACCAGCAATTATTTGGCTAAATTTAACCTCTTCTTAGTTCTATAATTAGCACATTTTTTAATGTTAACATATGCTGAGCACGCAGTCTCAAAGAGACCGCCTGGCCAGTTTGGAATGTGAACTTTGAGATACTTCTCTGAGCACTTTAGCAAATAGAAATGTTTTGCAGTCGAGATTGCTGACAACTAAACAGCAATTCTGCCTTATTCGCAAAAACTACATTTCGAAAAATTATTTATTTTTTTTTTATGTAGCAATTATATTTAAACATTAATCAACCTATTTAAAGGCTATAAAAAATTGTTTTGTAACAGTATGAAAGAGACATTGATAATCTATAACATAAACATAGAAATGGTTTTAACTGATAACTGATTGTTGGATGAAAATTTAAATAAGAAAGATCGTCTTTCTTTCGCAAATCGAAAACTAATTTTATATATTTTTAATTACATTTATAGATCGGAGTTAATCTGCAGACATCTATTTTTTTGTTGGGAATTAGCAGTATTAATATATTATTGTGTTTACGTTTAAAGCAAGTTTTTCCAATATTACATTACATTATTATAATTATTTATTATCTTTGTTTTATAATTATTGATCAACAAACATTTTTCCCATGATTCCAATTTAAAGTCTGGCCCTTAACTAATTATCTAAAATTGTTGTAGTTGTATGATTTCAAATAAGTCAACAACTATTCCCAAACACGGTAACAGTTATGACATTTTGCTTTGAAAATCTAAACAAATTCTATTAAAATACCTTCTACAAAGGTACACAAAGTAAGAGATCATTTTGCTGATCAATGGATAAATGAATTGAGAATTCCTTAAAATATATATAGAAAGAATTGAGCAGAGTTGAGCAGAGAATGCATAATTTACAATCGCATTTTACAAGATATGTTTGAGAAACGTCTGTAATTTCGACACCTAGCATTTATATCTGAAACCGATCTTAAGTGATGCAAAATGGTCAATTAGCTGCAGAATTATGCACACAAATTACCAAAAGCGTCGTTGGATAAATGTTAATGAAATATATTTCACAAGACGGGCAACGGAAATGCTAAATTTTCATATTATTATACGTGAAGTGAACGTTTGAATCTCGACTCTGGACTGACCGGCTGCGCTGTCTTCGACTCTAACTGTATCGACAAAGCAACAAATTAACATAATTGAACGCGGCAAGAGAGCAGCACTGAGAACCAGTTGCCACAGTTGCCACAGTTGCCCCACTCTACCTACCTACCTACCTACCGGGTTGTCGACTGACTGCTTGGGTAATAGAATTACAAATTAAAGCGCACAAATTATACTGAAGCGCGGATATCACAACCCCGGTTCTCCGTCTCAATCCTTTCCTCCGATCTCCTCTCGATCCAAAAGACACCCAGCAAGACTCAATCTGAGTCTCGTTTATGTAATACAAAATTAGAGTACATTTTGAATGATTGCCTGGCTGAGAAAGATCTGCAAACCAAATGTGATGCCCCAATACGGCTACGTATGTATCTGATATATGAAAAGACTCCAGGCTCTACGATCCAATAAATAGTTCAACTAACAATCAACCCGTAGAACAACAACCCCAGCTTGAAATATATGTATATATGTATGTAGATAGGTTGGCAACTAAAAATTCATATTTTACATTTACCCACACGCACTTTTTTGTTGCCATCAATTATTGTGTATATAATGTGGAAAATGGCATTTTGGGCGTTAAATGTTTTAATTTCCTGTACCGAATGACATTTTAATGAAGCACTTGCCAAAAAATATATGTGGGCAAAAAGGGCGTATCTGAGTTTTCAGCATTTAATTTTACATGCGATTTTAATGTGTTGCGCCATGTGACGACCCAACACGCAACGGAAGTTAATTAATAAAATATTAAAAGTTATTTATTATCATTTAAGTTGATTACCAGCCGGTTGCACAACTCCACAGACCCGATTGCTATTTGAGGACATTTATCTGGATACCTGCATAATCGAAATACGCAAGTAAAAGCAGCAATAAGTGACATAATATTCCAATTTATATTGTATGCTATCTGAATAATTGAAAACATAACTCAAATATAAACTAGAGATTGAGCTTAAGCCTGTGTTAATTTCAAGTCAATTAATTATCAAGAAAACTGGGAAATTACTTTAGCAAAATTTACTTCATATAATGAATTATGATGTCTATCTTAAGTATATTTGTATAAATCTAATATAAAAGCAAAGCATCTTTTAAAAATCTTTATATACAAATATTATTATATGATTAATCTATTTATTATACGACTTATCTGTTTAAAGATGGCTATTTATATATTTAAGCAAATATTACTTAATTTTCAGCATGGAAAAATCCAAAATAAAGTCAGTTCCAAATTATAAGAATATTTATTCAAAGTATCCGCAAATATGTATTAATCTGTCCAACAGTTGTCAAGAGTTGTTTTACGTAGCCTGTGCGAATTAAGGAAGTCTCTCTGGCCAAAAAGACGCATAATAAAATACACAGTTATAGGAGCTGCGTACTTGCCTCAGCGCCATTCGAAGGCAAACTGATAAAACGTGCAAGAATTGCTGGCAGCGCACAAAAAGAAAAGCCCAACAGAAACTGCAGCAACAACAACAACAACAGCTCGAAGATGTGGTATGCCGAGAACTGGAGCAGCGTTGTGACGTCACTAAAGTGAGCACGCACGCACACACACACACACACACATACACACATAAAGAGGCAGCGTAGGAGAAATGTTGGGGAAAAACAAAACTGAACGAAAAAGTTAAGAGACAACGCACGCAAAAAACAACGACTACCCCGACAAGCAAACCAGAGAGAGAGACAGACAGACAGAGAGAGAGAGAGAGAGAGAGGGAGAGAGTGGGAAAGAGAGAGCGCCTATCAATTGAGCTCTATGCTGATGCTGCTCAAGGAAGGAAGCAAGAAAGCAAAGCAAACTTGGAAAGTTGTGCAGCAGCCCGAAGAGGGGGCACAGGAGGCAGCTGGAGGCATGCAGCATGCAGCATGCAGCAGGCAGCAGGCTGGCTTAGTGCCTGCTTTTTGGGCTCCCACTGATAAGCAGGGCGTTGAAGTTGGTGAAATTTTAGTGAGTATCAAACCGAGGCGAAGCAACCGGTTTCAACTCCAAGTGAGACTTGAACACCAACTCCGACTCTCTGCTGCAGCCTCTCAATATGGCATGCTGTCAATTTGACTAGACTCTTGTTGTTGTTGTTGTTGTTGTTGCAAATGTTGTTGTTGCTGCTGCTGCTGCTGCTTGAGTGCTTAGTGGGTTAGGTCGTGTAGGTTTACTAATTGCTGGGTGGCGAAATTTTTGAGACACTGTTAAGCAATTGGAGCGTGAATAAAACTGGGTAAAAAGCGAGTGCGGCGGAGGCAGCATGGAAGATGTTTGTGAAACGTGTCAAAAGTTTGGATTACTAAATGAGTTAAAGTATTTAAATGAAAAATCCATGATGTTGCCCGACTTTCAAATACTTAAAATGTGTAGAATTTATTTCTTTAACAGCTGGCTGAACCAGTTTAGACTGGTTATAAGCCGCCAGTGTAGAAATAAAGTTAATTAATTTTATCGATTTCTCACAGATGATGTGTTTAAACTGCCAAGACTCGTCGATAAGTGTCGCCTAGCAGATAAACCCAAGTATCGCCTTAAATTTATAGTGAAAAACAACTATAAAATCTGATAGTGATATTCATTCTAATTTACTTGCCACTATTTGCATAAGCCAGAATGAAAACAGTTGCCAAGGCGCGCTTTAAAAATCTGTAAAATATGTTCAATACACAAAATAAAAACATTTAAATATTTATTAAAAACAAACTATAATTATATATTAATAATTATACAAAGCAAAATGATTTGCATATTGTGTTTATAAGTTGCTACAATTTATTTTGCTTTTGCTAAGGGTGGAAGCACGCATTTCGTTAAGGAGCAAGATAAATGATAGGTAACTAATCATAATTACCAGAGGGGGGAGAATGTCGGACAGAAAAACCAAAAACAATTCAGTTCAATGCCACAAATAAGTGGATGGAAAATGCAGTCAGCAAAGACATTTGCGAACAGCATCACTTAACATGCCAGCGCGAAAAGGCTGCCCAGAGAGACATTCTTAGATGTGGCTGGACTGTTGACTCGACTCGACTTGTGCTGCTGCCGCTGCTGCTGCTGCTGCTTGTGCCCAGCGTCATCAACATCATCAATAGATGCAGCAGCAGCAAGCAGATGCAACGAACTCCTGCCGCGTCTGTGGCTGCTGCTGCTGCTGCTGTTGCTGCCATCGCATGTAACTTAACCTCATTGACCAAGCGCATTCGACGAACATCAAATGTGAATTAGTGCACTACGATTGCCACACACAAATACACACACACACACACACACACACACTTACACACTCACACACACATTCACACACACTCAGCATACACCTGGGCATCATCGGCGTTAGCCGCTTTTGTTGTCGGCGGTTGGTCTACGTCCACCTTCCATTTCCATTTGGAGGCTGGAGCTGCTGCCTCAGCCTCAGCTTCGGCCTCAGCCTCAGCTTCAGCCTCAGCTGCAGAGAGTCTTTGGCCGCATCTCTTTGGCTATTGACGCTGCTATGCATGCATAATTTGCAAGCATAATTTAATTTATAGACGGAGGAAGGCAGCGACGGCGGTCTCAACGGCAATTGCATTTGCATAGGACAGCGCAAGTGACTTAGGCCGGAGTGCCGGAGCTGGAGTTGCAGTTGCACTCGAAGTTGCAGTTGGAGTTGTAGTTGAAGTTAGAGTCCGAGTTTCAAGTAGAAATTATTACAAAGACCCATAACCCCAACCCGCAGCCGGAGCCCAAAGAAAAGCTGAACGAAAATTTTAATTGCACAAAATTTGCGAATGCTTGAGCGAGAGAGAGAGAGAGAGATAGAGAGAGGGGGGATAGAGAGGAGGTGTGGGAGAGACAGATCGAGAGATAGAAGAGGTGTGTGTTTTCATATGTATGTGTGTGGCCTCTGTTGTTGCATATCTTGCCAGAGCCAACGCAGGTTAATGGCGTAAATGTTAACAATGCACTAGGAAGTGTAAATCTTGACTAGGCTGCCAACGGGTCCCAACAACCAACACCAGCCGCTTACCAGCCTCCAGCCTTCAGCCACCACGCCCTGGAGCCCCTCTATTGAATTGATATCAATAGTGGACAGAGGACCACCAAGTCTGCTGCTGCTGCTGCTCACAAATATGGTTCAATGTTCGCTGTGCTTGTTGTCATTTTTGGTTATGTTTGAGATGCTACATGCTGTCCTTCGATATCTGGCTCTCATGGGTTCTATTGTTTTGAGTTTAAATCAAATTAGAATCATTATTGATAGCTTTCGGATGAGCTAAATAAGAGTACTAAAAATTATTGCATATACAAGTTACTAATTAGTATGAAGAGTGTTAAACTACTCCAGACTATTCTTTAATCAACAAATTAATGCGATTATTTTTACGGTCCACAGTACACAATATCAACTTAATCGATGCTTGTGCAAATCATTATTTTTCATTAATGAACATAGATCACAGTCTTATATAAAGTTGCGTTAGGTACGGTTATGGCAGTGGTTAGCAAGGCAGGAGAAAATCCCCCAATGATCCACTTAACCATGCTGGAACACGGTTAGCTTCCTTGGTTAGGTATCGGCGAATTCCGGAAGGGAAACGCCTGCAATTGAAGTCTTCTCCTCCCAAGGACAATCAACCCAGAAGTAAGTTAGTATATATGAAAAAACTCAAAAGCCTGTACATTATATAGGTAGTACTATCTATATTTTAATATAAATTGATGATTTAAATTCATATAAATTGATGAATTTTAATAAGTGCCTGGTCCGATCGCCTCATAGTTTCTGGCGTCCAATTGGCTAATGACCAGCCAGCACATGACGCCACTAAATGAAATTGAGAGAGGAAAAAAATGCGTTTGGCGACGCCTGGAAGTCGCCAGTGGGTTGTTTTATGTTTTATGCTCATAAAGCAAAGTTATTTATTTATGTTGATATTTAAATGGACTTTTATTTTTTATTGACTGAGCAGCGGCGCAACGACAGCGATACGGAAATAGTTTAATTGCATTTGCCAGTCAGCAGGCGGCAGGTAAATTGAAAGCCATTTGCTACAATCTCAACTTGAACGGAGCGCATTTGTCGCCATGTCAATATGGTGACAGCAGCACTTCCGTTTCCGGTGTCATGGCATCGTTGCTGTCAACGGTGTACCGCCATCTGCAACTTACTCCTATCAAGCCGTCAAGCCATCCGATTGTCCAGCTGTCATTGTCTGGGGTCGTCGGCAACTGCTAATCAAATTGTATTTTTTATCATACGTTCCTGAAAAGCGATGCTCATTTTTTAATACAAAATTAAACGTAAAACGTTCATCTGACAGGTAAAAAAAATAGTCTGCATTATTCATTTAACGTTAATTGACTTTTTCAAAACTTAATTTAATTTAACTTGACCACAACTTTAAAATACTGGTAAACTGACATTTTACATTAATTTTTATGCTGGATTTAAAGAGTTTTGCAAACAAGAACAATGTAAGCAAATTCATTAATTGAGACTACATAAATTGCATATTTATTATTAAATATCAATCGTAATATATGTCAAAGATAACAAAGTTCTAGATTATATAAATGATTTTAATATTTCAAAGAACTCCTCAAAATTGAATGGGCCTTTGAACTCGCTGGCAGCTGCAGCAAAATACTTAAAGCAAACAATGCTCGACAAATACAAAAGCAAACTCTTCATTTCCACTTCAGGAGCGTCACTTACTCTCAAAACAAAAATAAAATAAAAAAAATAAAAGTAGCACATGGATCTATAGGGTGGATGTCTGCAAAGAAGCGGCGGGAAACAAAAGGACTAACTGGAAGTGCTCGAAACTGTAGCATAACTTTGAGCGCAAAGAAAACGCTTCCGGTCGTGGCTAGCAGACAGAGAATTGAGAACTGGAGCAAAAGGATTAGCAACAGCCAGCAGCCCACATCGCCCACTCTAACCACCTCTAGGACATGTGTCGATGCGGCAGAAACAACAAAAAAGAAGAAAATCTGAGGCAGACAAGCAACCCCCCCAGGATCTAGCTGCCCAGTCAGAGTCCTCAGTCAATTGCCAAAGTGTCACAACGAACATTTGAAGCACAATAAAAATATACGGTCGGGACGAGGTCTGTCTATCTGTCTGCCTGTCCCGTTGCTTCTCCCTGTGTCTTGTCCCGTCTGGCAGCATGTTGATTTTCAAGGACGCACATGCAAATTGCTAGACACGATTGAAGTACTGGCACAGGATACACCTAAATGTGTCTTCAACGTTGAAACTTTAGGTCAAGTTTAAGCTTAAGCCGCTTGTCCTTAAAGTCCTGTCCCGTGCAAATATTTAAAATCAACATTTTCAATTAAAAACGCTAGCTAAAAACTAATTTCTAATACAAACACAAACAAATATCATACACACACACATACACACACACACACACACAGCAGAAATAGCAGCCAAACTAAAAATCCAATTAATCTTGAGTTGCTTGGCAGGACACTAAAGCCAAAAGAAAGCAATGAAAAAAATGCTGTTGCTCATTAAAAACAGCGCAAAAAACTAGCAGGCAGTTGGCAGCAAACAGAAAAAATAAAACAAACACATAGAAAATAATATGAAAAAAACAAAAAAAACAAGATAGAACGTTGCAGTCGGACGCAACCGACAGCGAAATACTATTATACCATTACATAAATTAATGTAATTCTTATAAATATAATATATTTCTTAATTTTGTATAAAATATTAAATCTAGTAGTTCGATTCAATTTAATTGTTGTTATGTTTCATTCAATTAAATTGAATCGAACTACTAGATTTAATATTTTATACAAAATTGAGAAATTTTATAAAAAAAGAGGTGGCACAATTTGACGCGCTCGATTAAGAGTGACCAAATTGCAAGATAAGCAGCATTGCGCCAAAATTAACAGCATATGTTAAGTATTCTGTTAAGTAAATTGCGGGAGATACAGGCATTTATCGTTTTTTGTGGGCGGGAGTGGGCGTGGTCCAAAATTTTTATTCTACATTTATGAAGGGTGTTACTAGCAATATACCTTTAAAATTTGGTGACTTAAGTTTTCAAATTGCGCGAGATATATGGGATTTTCGATTTACACCAACAGGTGTATCGTTTCAGGTAGGTGGAGTGGGCGTGGCCATCCAATTTTTTTTATCGATCTTTGGGGGAGTTACCAGTAACATACCTGCAAAATTTTGCGACTCTAGCTTGCAAATTACGGCAGATATGCGCATTTTAAATTTCTAGGAACGAAGTTCCTGGGGGCGGCGGATGTGGGCGTGGTCCAAAAATTGGTATGCCAATCTTTGGAGGAGGTTACCAGCAAATTACCTTCCAAGTTTGGTTACTCTATTTTTAAAAAGTTCGGAGATATACATAATTATAGATTAATAATCGGAATTGTCGATTATAGGCGCAGGTGTGGGCGTGGCACCACAAATTTGTTATCGGTTCTTAAAGGCGACTCCCAGTAATGTACCTACCAAATTTGACGTTCCCTACTCAAAAACTGCGGAAGATATAGCCATTTGAAAATTTTAGGGGCGGGGGTGATGGGGGCGTCGGAGGTGGGCGTGGCACATGCCAATCTTTCAAGGACCTCGCCAACAACCTACCAACCAAAATTGGTGACTGTAGCCATTAAATTGTAAGAGATATGTGGATTTATCGATTTGATAAAATCGATTATCGCGGTTTTCTAGCTCCCTGGTGGACGTAGGTCCAAACCCAAGACACTTTAACTTTTGAGGGTACTTTCCAATATACGTTCCAAGTTTCAAGTCTCTATCTCTAAGGGTGTCGGAGGAACGCGCGTTCATACAGACGGACAGACGGACAGACGGACAGACGGACAGACGGACAGACGGACAGACGGACAGACAGCATGACGGACATTGCACAAAACCAATATACTATTATTACCATTCTGGTATAATAGTATAAAAATGAAAGAGGCTAGGAAAAATTGTGAACATGGAGCAAATAAATTGCAGAGTCAACTGACCAACCAAAGCCGCGGCGGCAGAAGGATGCTGTTACTCTGGCTGTGGCTGTGGCTGCTGCTGCTTCCACTGCAGCTCCTGCCGCATATCCTTAATCATAATAAGAAATGCGCCAGCGCCAGCGACCGTTGCCAAACAGAGACAGCGAAAATGTGACTCGCGAGCAAATAAGAATAAAAAAATCATAGCCCCCACACACACACACACACATACATGGTACATGTGTGGCAGCCTCATCGTCGTCGTCCTCAGCATCCACGTCGTTGTTTTCCTGTTAGTCCTCGTGTTGCGACGCCAGCGCAGCTACCGCGACCAATCACAAAATTTCGTGGAAAAGCGCGCAAAAATAAAATAGCGCACAAAAAATAAGTAGCTGCAACAACTACAACAACAACAACAAAAGCATCTGACAATGACGAGCGCTGCTTGAGGCCGCTGCTAACTAAAATGCGTCGCAGCTGGAGAAAGCAGCGAAGCGACGTCGCAGCCAGCGTCAGCAGCGTAGGAGAAAATAACGAAAATGTCGTCGTCATTTTTTTGGGGGTAGGTTTTTCCTTGCCTTTGCCGAGGTGCATTTCGTTTGCAGGGGAAAGTCTTTGAGTGCCTTTCCAAAGAGAGGGACAGCGAGTGAGAAGGAGAGGGAGTAAGTAGAGCTTGGAGTAAGAAATGCGATTACTTTGAGTGAGTTTTCCTGAAACAAACGTTTCAAGGTTGGCATAGAGTATAATTGATAAGTGACGAGTAGTGTGTTCTCAGACCCAAACTACGGAAAGGAATATGTGGGAGGAATACAGAACAATTTTATTTGTTATGAATGTAGCTTATAGAGTATTTGAGAAATCTTAAGCATTTTTATATATAGAAACTTGCTGGCATTGAACTGAAACCAAGCAATGTTTTGTAGATTCGTTTTTAATCGATATCAGTATTTGATTTAACGCATCAATAAGACCATCGATTTATGGGCTAACTGACACTTGCAATAAATATCTTGTAGCAGATGAAATGACTGATGTGTTTCTAAATAACATATATTTTTTGATCAACAAGTAAACGAGCAAAAAATATTGATAATTTATCACATTACTCTATCATCTCTGTATCTATTTGAGATGAATAACTAGAATTTTAACTTACTGATAAATAATGAGGGGAACTTATTTAAGAATCATTAAAAAGCGACAGATGCATTCTTATTCAAGCTAAAAAGTTGATCTAGTTTAGTTTACAATTATAGATTCCATGATTTAATTTCATTAATTTTCATTTCTCCTTGACACTATTTTTTTTAAGGCACTACCTTTTTTAGCTCATAGCTATCGACTTTCTATACTCGGTCAGCTCAAGCTCAATTATTGGCAATAAGTAATTCAATGTGACGACTTCGTTACCTTGTCAGCCAACTGTTAAGATCCCAAGCAATTTGCTAATTTTGTCAGCAATCCCCAATTAAGTATACGCAACATTAGCTCAACTCTCTCTTAATTGATACTCTTCACACGGCAGCGGCGCTCAGCTTAAGAGAAAAGTCAGAACATTTGCTTGAAGCAACAGCAAGTAAAAGCACAAAAAAAAATGCAAATATGGAAAGGGTATTTTTTTTTAACTCTATTTATGCTTCTAGTTTTCATGATTATTTTTGGTTATTACCGGAAACAGAAGCAGAGCCGTAGCCAAGCCTACTCGCAGCCGCAACGCAATTTTCTAAGCCAATCGGAGCGCAAACCTTTCAGCAACGATGACGACAGCGACGACGACGACGACGACGACGACGACGACGACGACGACGACGACGTCGGCGCACGACGACAAAACAACAACGAGAAACGAACACTTTGCACGAACAAGCTTTGCACACACACGAAGCCTGATTATGCCGATGACGAAGGGGGTTGGAAAGGAGGGAGGACCGAGTACGTAGGAAGGAGGAGGGGCCGATGCGTGTGTATTTGAGCTGGCCGACTAGGCGTATGAGCAACAATTAATTATCCGGACGCCTCTGTCGCAGTTTTTTCCACTACAAATTCTACAGATAATAATGGAAAAAAAATTGTTGCTGTGTCGTACGAATCAAATTCTTCACCTTCCCCCCACCAGCGACCCTCCCCCGCCCACATAGCGCCCATTAAAAACACACACACACACACTCGCACACAGGCATAGATCATTTAAAATGCGCGTCGATGACCATTTGAAACGGTTTCGCAGCAGTTGCCCCCCTTTCAGCCACGCCCCATTCTTTGAATGTAGACAGTAAAAATAGTAAAAAATGTTGGCCAAAAAAGGCGATTGCCGCTTGATATCAGAGACGACACAGCGCGGCAAATAAAACCAACGCAAATATAACACAAATATGTAAAGCACAAAAAATTCTACAATTGCTGCGCCTTTGCTATTTTGCTCCCACTCAAACCTAACCTAACCGCTCAAAAATAGGAAAATAAAAACCGCGTGTCTGCGCCAAAAAATAAAGTCAAATGGAAAGCGTTCGGTGGCAGCAATAACAACAATAACAGCAACAGCAACAACAACAGCAACAAAAACACAAACAACAACGCCAAGTTAGCAAAACAATTGAACAATCGCAGGCACGGAAGCTGGAGGCAAGGTTTGTGGTTCTGATGGCATATAGGGGAGTTTCAGAGATGCAGCACTGCCTGGACAACTCCTCCGCCGCCGAAGCCGCGCCATAGAGGCTACTGTCTGCCATACTCCCATAAGTATAGAGCAACGAACGGTATCTGACCACCGTGGACCGAGCACACGTTGTGGTTTCTATCACTGTCCAAGTATACAGCAATCGTAAGTTAAACACAATCTTTGTAATTCATGAAAAAGATAGAAAGTGGCACAATTATAATTTAATTTTTCACAAATTTTAAATATAAAAACATAAAATAATCTTGAATCTTCTAATATTAGCATTAGGAAGAACTAAATTCTCATAACTAGATTTACATTAGAACTCATGTGGCATGGACAGAGCTGGACCAACATGGCTCGCCGTAAGATAAGTTTCGGGTCAAAGAGATGTGGCAGGGAATCGTTTTGTGGCATGGAAAGACAACCAATATGATAACAGCAGGAGGGAAAAGAAAGACCATGCGGACCTTGAGCTGGGGGCACCAGGTAACTAATAATAATAATATTGATCTTAGACCATAGAGAATTGCACCTGCATGATAAGCACTTACTAAACCTTAGTATAAGCTCCACAAGTATTATTTGTAATAGGACAAATGTCCAATACCATTAATAACCAATATGACACCTCCCCAAAAAAGTTGCAATACCAACTCCACTTTACTTAGCTACCTCCGTTAAGCATACGCAGCCTTCAGTTGCTGGTATTAAATAAATGTGGCATGGAAAGCCTATTGATGCTTTAAAAGTTTGTTTATTCTTGAATTTGATATACATTTTATGCGCTAAAAATGAAATTGAAAACAAAAAGTGCTTTCGATTGAGCTGTTGTCTGACCGCTTGGCCACGATCAGGGTCATGAGCCAAATACTTCAACTGAATGGAATGCATTTTGTGCATTTTTTGCACAGTTGTTATTTTTGTTTGTTTGTTTGTTTGTTTGTTTTCTTTTTTATTTTGGAGAATAAAGAGCGTTATTCGATATTGTTTTTTGCTGGCCCCTTTTTTTGCATTTGGGACACAATCAAGTGCAATGGCACGAGCTGCAATAAATCAGACATTGATCCATATATATTTTCAACACACACACACACACACACATTCACATAGACAAACCCTCGACTCGACTGGACTTGTTTTTTTTTTTTTGTTAGCGGTTGTTTGTGCAACGACCTTGAACCCCGTGTGGCAAGCGGTCAAACAAAGACGAAAAGAAAGCAAAACCAAAAACATGAAACAGCAACAAAGAATAAAAAAAACAACAACTACTCTACACATACACACACACAAACACACGCATACACAAGGCAAAAAACAACAACTGGCAGGCATATAAAAATGTGTTAAATAAATAGCCATATGTATATTGTATGTATAACTTATATAAGCCATATATATTTTATATAGCAACGCAGCAACGCACAGTCAAACAAAAACGTGAATGAGCCTGGCTCCGGGGGCCATCACAGGACATAGCATATGGTCACAAAGCCGGCCTGCAGTGCGTGCCACATGTTGCAAGCGCTGCACAAAACACACACACACACACACACACAATGCAGCGCCAACAAACTGCATGCAAAGTCAACTACGAAACGGCACCCTCGGGACGGGGCAAAGGGAAACAGGCCACAGAGCAGGGATTGAAACTGTGAATGGAACTCGAATGCAGTTGCAACTGCAACGAGTGCATTCTCTCCATACACACAAACACACACACGCACACACACAAAGAGCATATTTTATGCGATGCTGCATGTTGCAAGCTACAGTCAATGTGAGGCATTAAGCCTCCGATGACATTGCAACACAAACGTAGCCAATCATCAGAATACATCACAGATCATTTGAAATAATGTCAGTTTTTATAACAGATCGAGAATTGAGTGATAGGAAATATCCACTGCGTTAGCTTAAATAAGCTGTAGATAAAAAAAACTGTACATATAGATAGAATTTGCTTCGTCTTCTGGATTATCTAAGAACTGAAGACAAATATATTATTTTCATCTTAAGTTG
The DNA here is from genome assembly GCA_035042185.1 of Drosophila kambysellisi. Taxonomy (NCBI): domain Eukaryota; kingdom Metazoa; phylum Arthropoda; class Insecta; order Diptera; family Drosophilidae; genus Drosophila; species Drosophila kambysellisi. The sequence goes on from JAWNLS010001251.1 coordinate 11,660,610, forward strand.
CAATTTATAATTTCTAGAAAAATTTATAGAAATAATAATCACAAGCTTCCCGTTCTGGGAGCGAAGAGTATCGAAAAATATAAATAATTAATTTTGCTTATAATTTCTTTAAACAAATTACAATATTCAAAGGACAAAGGAGAGATTATTATTATTTTAAATCACATATTTAAATTAAAAATTAAGAAAAGTATTATGCATTAAAAAAAATCTGAGTGTATTGTCAAATTAAGCAACTTTCAAATTGTCTTCGTGGGCATCTTAACATTAACAATCAGCTTAGCTTTTTGGTTGATATAAAATGTTTGTAAACTGTAGCTTAAGGTGGACTTTAACGACTTCAAACAGTTGCGAAACAAATCGCAATCCCTCTAAAAAAAAAAAATGGGAGAAAAATGAAAATAGAAGTGGAACCACATGAAACCGCATGTGGAAATGTCATTTGCCTTGCAGCTCTGTAACCACAGACGCCATCAACGCAACCAAGCGCTTTCATTAAAAGGAAAACTGGGCTCACATTTGTGCTGCCGATTTTTCGTTTCAGCTGCTGCTGTTGCTGTAGTTGCTACTGCCGCTGCGTGGCAACAACATGCGCCAAAGCGACTCTAGTACATAAATAAACAACAACTACACAAAGACAGTTAACAGCAGAAGCAAAATAAGAAAGAAAAAAACAAAAAATTGAAACGGAAATACAAAAGCCAAAAACATTTTTCAGCGCTGGCTGAGCAACAACAACGGCAACAAATGCCGAGCATCTTTCGTTTTAATTGCAAACTAAGCGTGCGGTTGGCAGCGCAGTTGCAGCAGAGGCAGCAGCAGCAACAGCAACAGCAGCAGCAGCAGCAGTAGCTAAAAAACGCACATAGGAGACGCCAAAATGTAGGCTTCACCGAGTGATAAACAACAACGCAAAGCAAATCAAAGGGGGGTTGGGTTGAATAAAGGGGGGTGGTATGCACTGCTGCAGGCTAACAGCGACTGCGACAGCAACTGCGACGGTGACGGTGACGGTGACGGCGACTGCGAGGACCGGTTTTGCAACCCCCTATGCACCGATACCGAAACCAATCCCAAAAAGCCAGCGGGCCCCAGCTGCACAGCTGCGAGTAGTTATTGTAGTTGTAGTAGTTTTTTGTATACGCAGGCCTCGCAGGGCGGAGCCTAGCCGAGAGCAGCCAGGCAAGCAGCCAGGCTCCCATATACATCCATCCATCCATACATACATACATATATGCAGATATATGTATATACATACATATATATATAAAGAGCCGCGCACTTTTTTCTAGCATACTTTTTTGTGCTGCCCTGCTTATGTGTGTGTGTGTGCGTGTGTGTGTGTGTGTGTGTGTGTGTGTGTGTGTGTGTGCGTGTGTGGGTGCAGCTGACTGTGTATGTATTTGTGTAGTTTGCACGCATTTCATCATTTACGGCCCAAGTTTTTTCTACATTTTAGTTCTTCTTCTTCTTTTTTTTGGGGAACGGTGGTGGAGGGTGGCATAGAAATTGTTTTTAGAAATACGCGAAAATGTTTGCTGAATTTTCTTTCTTGCACTTTTTTCGGGCTCTGGCTGGCCTGGAAATGAAAAATTTTTAGTGTCTACATAAAAGTTGGCAGATAACAGCGCATTGTGGGTGGCAGGTTGGGTGGCTGCCTGCTTTGACTGTTTATATGTTGTCTTTTGCACTTATTCTCTTTTTTTTTTCGTGCACCAACTGACGAAAGAAATACATTCACATACGCACACATACATACATATATATCTATATATATATATATATATATATCTATATACATATATGCACGCAGACAGGAATGCGCAGAAAGGATGCAAGCAGGCAGCACGTAGGCATAGATAAACACATAGACGGCACATGAAATCAATAGAGGAAAAACTGTGGAAAACTTTGATAAGCTACCAACAGAATTGAGAAAAGCCTAAACAAACTAGCAGCTGAGTTGTTTAAACTTCTAATATGATACTGTAGCCAAAATTTAAACAATCATCCAAATCGAGTCTCGTTAACTGCTGATAGGATTGTTAACTTAGAAATAATATAGATAAATCTCTAGATTAATTAAAGATTTTAATCAAGAAACAGGACTTGTTGATGTTTACATTTGATTAGAGGAAAATCACATAATTCAATTTCAAATTTAAGATACATCGAGGAGGTGAAAATATTGATCAACTGACCCTGCGAAGGCTAATGAAGTTGCTGGGGTCACGCATTAAATGTCAAAATGAAGACACGCATAAAACCCAACAAAATTAATGCAAATAACCGGCAGGTATTTTAATCAAGCTCAGAAACAAACCAGTAAAAAAAAAGAAAACAGGAAAAAAAAATTATATGCAACCAACCCCCGGGAAATGACAAGCGCCTAATACTTTTTATATATATTTTTTTCCCTATGATTTGATATGGAAAGCAGAAGCGGGGCGGAGAAGAACGTGTTGGCATTGATGGGCCCATGGACTCGTTCATCGTCTGCGCGAAATTAGAGGCAAGGCACTGGGCATAGTAGCTCAATGGGGAAGGGGCAAAGTCAGAGGGAGTCTGTGGTAGGGGAGGGGTCGGTGTACAAGTGCGCATAATAACCATCAATCAAGCGGCATAGACAGGTGGACAAGCAGCTTCGTGGACAAGCAGCGTCAAACAAACAACGTGGACCAGTCGCCAACTTGCAGACAGACAAAAAACCAACACACACACACACACACACACATATATATATATATATATATATGCATACGTTGATGTGTGTGTTTGCTTTGAAAAATAACGCGAAATTTCGCATTTCACGAAAAATTTTCGCATTAATTTACCAAAAGGCGTTGGGCCAAAACAAAAAACCAGAAAAAAGATCTGGACAACAACACAAAAACGCAAAATAAAAATCGGCAAACGTGGCCGAAAAAATGCGCCACACACAAACACACACACGCACACACACACACACAAAATGGCGAACAAAAGCAACAAGCCAACAATTTTTAGAACAATTTTTTTCAAGTGCCAGAGGCATAAACACATTTGAGTTGGCCAGTTTGGAATTGGAGAATTGGTAGTGAGAATGGGGGGCGTTGGACTTGGCGGCTGGGCGAAGCTGGGCGAATGCTGGGCGACTTGGGAGGAGGAGGAGGTACAAAAGCTGCGTCCATGTGCCTGCTACTTTATCGTTTTTTGTATCTGCGGGCAGTTGGGGCCTTTTAGGCAGCTTTCTGACCATGGCTCGAGTGTAAGTCGAAAAACGCGGCATTTTTATATGTGCGGCTTTACAAATGCGTTTTATGTGCGACTCTGAAGTGGCCAAATGGGTGGGCAGCTACTACGACTGCTCGAACCATAGACCAGAAAAATGCTTCTGGGTTGGGCACACCAAACATAATTCACAATAAGCCAACAACTCCAGCGATCTGTGGCATAAAGCAAATAATTATTTGCCAACAAATTTATTTGCGAAACGCACGAATTCTAAACAGAATTAAATTTGAGGTACTATCTTTAAAGTGTGTTGTTAACTCTTTCTATATCTCAAATGTGCTTAATTGAACTAATGCTTGAAATTCTTCTACCAATTTTTCAATATTATTTGCATCTCTCAAAAAGCTTTGTATCAAATTAAAAACTGTCAAGCAAATGCTGTTTCCGTATGCAAGTAAGGTATTCTCTTATATATATAAATATGTATCAAATTTAATTGCATTTGCCATAAATCACCTTTAACTTGAAGCTGAGAGCATTCGCTCAGAAATCTGGCAAAACCAACTGGCATAAATCAAAAAGATTTGATCCCATGCATTTGGGATAGCATTTGGAATGAATTCAGTCAAGTTGCCTATCGACTATTCCATTAAGTTGCAAATTGCATAGTTAAACTAGCCACTCTCAACACACTCCCCTGTTGCAATGGGGAGGTCAATAGTTCAGCTCAAGACAGCAATTAAATTGCAATTTTTTTTTTATATAATTGCAAAAATGCATTGCAAATGGTAGTAAACACATTTTAGAATTTTGTGCATATCTACTTGTAAATTCTGCAGGCCACAAAGTATGCAAAAGCAAATTCGAAAATTGATCGAAGCAGAAGAAGAAGAACTTAAAGAAAATACACACACACAAACACACACACACACATACATATAGAGAGCATTTATTTAATACGAGATGATAGAAGTTCTGGCTTTTCCACACAAAGCGGCCAAAGCTGCTGGCATATATGAAAATTATAAAGTTTTTACCAATTGGTGTTGGGAGGTTTGGTTGTGGGTTGAAATAAAAGCCCTTTGGCAATACATTGTGCAATATACAAACTTGAAATTATTATTGCTATTAAATGCACAAGCAAGAAGTTCTTAAAGTTTTTTGGCCAAAAACTTTTACAAAAACCCATAAAATAGGGTGCGGGGCCTGCGGGGGATATGGGATGTGTGTCGTATCGAGACTGCATTTTGCTTCATTATAAGGAATACATCTTTGGCCAGCATGCTGAACGGCCAACGGACAGCAACCAATCATCGGCGACTGTCCATCTATGTATATAGACGCATCTTCATCATGGCCAAAAGGCTGGCCAAAGTTTTCGCACTGCCTTTTGCACTCGGCAACTTAATTAGTGTTCAATCAACAATAAACTATAAACACTCTCTGTTTTCAACTTGGACTTTTGCCTGAAAGGTTGCGGTTGCCATGGCTCGGACAGAGACTTGAAGAAACAGTCAAAGACGGCCCAAAACGAACAGCTACCACAAGCTGAAAGGGGCATCTACTGTAGCCAAATTAGTAGTTATTAGTTTTGAGTGTCAGAGTTTTATGGGAATTTTTTGCCTTTTGTTTTTTTTTTTTTTTGCAAAGTGTACTACTAACTTGGCCAAGAGCGTTTCGATGCACGAGCAAAGCGCAAACCAAATCATGCCAACATGTAAACAGACACTTCAATCGAATTATTTTGTCATGCCACAAAATTTAATTAGTGATGACTTTTTTGTTGTTGTTGTTGTTGTTGGCTTAGTGATACTGCATTTTCAGCTTATTGCTGCAAATGCATTTACCAAAGTGCTTTGCAAACTTTTGTTTACATTGTTTGCGTCGAAATTTTCAATTTAAAATAAGTTTATTTAAAATAATGCAATTCAGTTTAAAAAAAAAAAATAAATTTTGTTATTTATTTTAAAACTCAATCAATAGCTGAAATCCGAACTTTTGCTTACAAAAAGTTGTGTTTTAAAAACCTTTTTAAATAAAGTGAGTAGTGGAATTTAAACTTAGGGTAAACATAATTATTCCAAAAATTGTTCGAATAGAAAAAAACATAAAACATATTTTTAAAAAATAAAAAGAAGATTAACAGTCGTATAAACTTTATTTAAAAATCGTAAAAATTATGAAAATCTATTGCATTTATCAACAACAATAAAATATCAACTGCTTTAAAAATTCAAAGCTATTAAAAAAATAATTCCGCAATTATATTTTATTCTCATTTTACATAACATAAGACCGCAATATAAATATTCCTTAAGAATGTATACGAAAATCACCTGAGGAGGGCAAACTCAAATTGCCGCTGGTCAAAAGTCATTTCTTGCTGGAAAAACTTGCATATTTTCCTGGAACTGCTCATGCTGCACTTTGGCAACGTGGCAGCCTTACAAAAAACTTGTAACTTGCTGTAAATTGATTTACTTGGAACAACAATAATGAGTGCAAACATGACCACACAAGCACACACACACACACCCAGCCACACACACACACACACTCACTGACGCAAGTCGTGCAGAATATTAGCAAGAAAATTTAAAAGAAAATTTTCCATAAAATGTGCAAAAGTATGCGAAAGTTATTAAGTGCATACAAAGTAGAAAAACATACACTAAACCAAACATACCCACACACATACACTCTCACACACACACACACACACACACACACTCGCACACACTTACGTAACCAACACAACATCGATTCAGAAAACTTTCTAATCACGTGTACAAGGCAGCAGTCGAAGTTGTATTACTTCCTGGCAAGATGTTGGCTGCCTCCGCTTCTCTTCTTCTCTTCTTCTCTTCATCTCTTCATCTCTTCTTCTCCTCTTCCACTTGCCCCCTGCAAGACACTCTCTTATGTTTTACAAGTTTTCTATTTAAAATATAAACACACGCATGATTGGAATTGAGCAGTTGCCAAGCATCAAGCTGCAGCGCAGTAAAAACACTTTTCGGCATTTTAATAATTTGTTAAAACATTTTTATGTTTTTCTTTGACCCAACTCAGGATGCATCTGTTTTGCTTTTTGTATAAATTTTAATTGCTGTTATTATACGCTCAGTAAAAAGCCAAATAAAGTTGACCTGGGTGCTGAATCATGTACATCACATACATCAGGTCATACTCTCAAATTGCATTTTTGGGTATAATATCAATATGAAATCCGAATTGAAATCACGATTCCATCTTCGAATGAAGAATTAATCTTTAGTTCAAGCCATGATCAATAGGCTTTGATTTTTCATTTAGGTACACTTTAGATAAAGTTATATATCTGCTAAGATTTTACCTCTAAATTAAAAGGTTTTTTGTAAATCATTTAAACATGGATTTTGAGCCATGATCAAAATGGGCTGATTTTAGAAAATAGAATGACTTTTGACAATTTTATGGTTCTGGAAAATATTGACCCCTGCCTAAAGCACTTTTTTGGTGACAACATTTTATTACGCTCGACTGGAACGCTCTAACTCGTTAATATTCTGTAAAAATAAGAAATACTTTAATTGCTTCAAAATTCTGTTACACTTGCATTGAAATTCCCTTGCATATAAATATAAAAATTGCACATATATTTTGGAAGCCACAGCAGAACTCTCATGAGATTTTCCACACATATTTTGACCAAATAACAAATTTTTTTCTAATTTTCAACCCAATGCTCAGCGCACATAACTCAAAACACCTGGCCAACACACATGAGCACTCACACACACACACACACAAACACACACACTCACATGAAGAGGACGAAACGCCAAAAGTGCCGCAAATGAAAAATGCAAACGAAATTAAATTACAGTCAGTAACGAAACAGCTCACAAAAAAAAAAAATGAAACGAAAAAGTAAATAAAATAAAACAGCCAAAATACACATAAAAAATATAAAAAATAATAGATGTATATAGAAGCTATAAACTAAAAAAGTTCAAACAGGCGGCGCATAGTTAGCAACCCGTCCAGCGTTCTCTTTTACTTTGCGAATTAAATCTGAGCGGCAGCATAGCAAACTCACACACAAGTACACACACACACACACACGCACACACAAGTACACACACACACACACACACATATATGTAATGATGCAGCAGCTGCGCTTAGATTGCATTAAGTGGGTGGGTCCTGGGTGGTGGTTGCTCGGAGGCGCTGCAGCCGCCTGCAAAGGCAAACCAAAGCAAGCAAAATTTTTAATTTCCGCGCAAAAATCACAAAACTGGCAAATGGCAACGCAAGAGGCAGACCTAAAAAAAAAGAAAAACAAAAAACAAATAAATAAAAAAACACTGTAGAACGAAAGGTGCAAAAAATGTGAACGCTTTCGCGCACATTAATGAAACTCGCTCATGTGCATACTGGAGAGCACACAAACTCGTACAAGGAGCGGCAGGACTGCCAGGACGACCAGAACTAACAGTACTGCCTCGAGTGCAAGGAGTGAGCCAGAGTATTCGAGAGTTGCAGCAATTTCCAACGAGTTGCAGTTGATATTTAGTTTGTTTTGAAATACCGCTAAAATATGCAGTCTAAGTTTGTTCAAATACCAATTATATCTTAAAACATGCCAATGTTTATTAAAATTACTGAAAACTAAACTTTGTTTTTTTTCACAATATTTTCCATTAGTGGCATGAAACTACGCTTGGATGCAATTAAAATATATTTGATTAGAGCGTAAAATCAAATACAAAATCATAACAAGGCCAATTAGTTGTGGCCCGTTTTGCAGCTCCATATTTTTTGTAAAAAAATATTACATACGTCACTAATTAAGACATCATATGTAATTTCAGCTTTTTTACAATCCCTTCTTCTGCCACACACACAACTGTCCTGACTGTTGCATTAAAATTAATTTTCGTATATTTTTATACATTTTTTTCCTCTCACTTGTCAAGTCAAAAGCTTAGCACTAACTGCAAAAACAAAGCCATAAAAGTGAAAGAGAAAGAGAAAGAGAGAAAGGGGAAAAAGGAAAACACGCTTGGAACCAAACTCGCTGCTGCTGCTGCTGCTGGCTGCAATTGGACTACCTTGCTGCCCCCATGCTCCACCTGCCACCTGCCACCTCACACAATATTTGTCTTTTTTAATAAAAATAATATTTCTACAGCGCTCGTTACCTTAACAATGTCCTTCTAGTCCGGTGTCCTCCAGTTTCGCAACAGTTGAAGTGAGCCCAGAAAAAAAGGCTCAAATAACGCCAGCCAACCAGCCAACAAGTTAAAAGTTAATGAGACAACATAACTTTTGCGGTCAGCTAAATGAGAAATCAACAAAAAAATGGTAATATTTTCGAGGGTAGCTTAAGCAATAAAAACAAATTTATCAACAAATAAAAATTAATTTTAAAATGCAAACAAAAACGCAAAAGAGTTTTATTTATTATTAAATATTTTATTTTATATATTATTGTGCACTTATTGCATTATTATTTATTATTTCTAAATTGGAATTATAACTTAATTAAGAGATGCCCAACTTTACTTACAAATCTCGCAATTACTTACATATTTATGGGTCACAATTTGGGTCACTGTGAAAGTAGCAACCAGGCTGCAGCAGATTGTAATCATCGTTCTCATGTGCGGCTCTAAAATTAAACAATTTGCAAAAAAAGAGCAGCATCCAAAAAAAAAAGGTTAGAAGTGGTTGCAAAAAAGTTGAACAATGTTGACGCCTGCAACTTGTGTCTTATGTCGTGTTAACATTACAAAATTTATGTGATATGCACACGTCTGTCCAGTACGGTTCCGTCCCGGATACGCCTTATCCCACAGCGCAGTTTAGCCATTAATCAGCGGAGCGTCCATGCCACACACTTGTCACTCAGGCGACGCTTATCACTTGGTCCATTGAACGCTCGCCGCGTCTGGCATAAATATCACTTAAATCAGTTGACTTAGCGACGCGAACTGCAAGTCCTGAAATGCGAGACGGAAGACGGGAGTCGGGAGACGGACGTGGACTCACAGTTGGCTGGGACATATCAACTTGTAATTGTGACAATTGCTGTCAACAAAGCGCAGACACAAACCCCATCAAAAATGGTCGAGCCACAGCTCCAAGCTCCAAGCGCCATCACCAGCCTCATGTGCCAGACCAACTCCAGCCAGACGACAGACTGGACGACTGCTTAGCCGGAGAGCTATGTGCGACCTTTTCGCTCCGACTCCGTCTCTCATGCGATGACAATTTTTTGACAAAATAAGATAAATGAGTTGTTCTTTCTGCGCTACACAAAAGCTGAGTTATCCAAGGACTTTGCGAAGATGGTTTCCTTTCTAATATAATTAAATTAATAATAAATTTACCATAATTGCATATGAAGACTAATTGCAATGGATTCCTTTACTAACAGTCTTATAAATAATACAATAGTTATTCCTATAATGTCAACATCCGAATGATCAAGATTTCTTCCAAAGAATAAAGAATAATTTTAATAAACTATTTTTTTTTTGTTATATCCTTGCAAGAAATTGAGTTTAGCTTTCAATAGAAGAGCGTATACGAAGTATGTAAGTTTTCACCATTTCCTCGGCACTTTTCCAAGGAGAGCCAGAAGACTGTGTGGCAAGTATGGGAAGAGTGTGCCATAAAATGGCGCTTACTATAAATTTTAAAGCTAGACAAAGTTATTTAAAAATCATTGAGCTGCTCGCAGTTCGCATCCTTCTTCGCTTCCCATCAACTCCTTTCCGCGCTCATTTACAATAAATTCGCGATTTCGGTTCGGTTTAGTATAGAATTTCTTTCTTTTTTTTTTTGTTTTTTTATTATTTTTTTGTTGGCTGTTTGCGCTGCTCTGCTGTGTGTTTTGCTTGTTTTTTTTTGACCATTGACTAAGCCAAACAAAGTCTGATGCTCGAATTTATTATGCTCACTCCAATTGCCGGCTCGGCTTGGGTTTTTGTCTTTGCGCGCGTTAATATTTTTTTTTTTTTTTCGTTTTTTATTTGTAATTTTTAGCTTTTTCTGGTTTTGCCTTTTTTAATTCAATTTATTTTTGGATTTATACGTATTTATGCACATGGGATTCATTTCCGCTTACGGTTTCTAACTTTTCACTCGCGGAAAAAACCTAAAACTCACTTTTTGTTTTTTTGTGGCGCGTTTTAATGAAAATTGATGCTGCAAAAGTGCGCAAAGGTTATTGGCGTGTCTAAATTAATGTACGGATGTTGTGTATTTGTTGTAAATTTGTGTGTTGAGCCACGCCCAATTCACACATAGCCCCTATCCCGGTCTGAGCCCCTCCTAATGCCCAGCAGCATCAGAGCCAGAGCCAGCACCTGCATCTGCATTGTGTTCAATAAAATTTTGACATTTCTTAATTGAATTCCGTTGCACAAGTTCTCCGCGAACTCAAACAAAAGCCAGCAAACCAAAAATCAAATTACAACAAAAGTCAGCTAGCGAATAAATTTACCACAACGCACACACACACACACACACACACATACATACATATATATATATATATATATAACGAACTGGTTACCTTAGTGCTGGCATCCACATCCTTGTCAGGATACATATTCATAGCTGATCAGCGAAGAGGGAAATTTTATATAACTTCATTAAATAATTGCAAGCCAAAATGCAGCAATAACCACAAAGAGCCGCCACCCAGAGGCAGTCCTGGAGTCCTGTAGTCCTGGAGTCCTGTGGTACCTTTAGTTGTCCCAAAAACTTTTCGGGGCGTTAACTGGCAAAAGACGATAGCGTGAAGTAGAAGAAGAAGACGAAGCAGAAGTCGCTGCCACGTTCCTCGCCAACTTACCTGCCATGTGTGGCAAAAGCTCAAATATTGAATTTTTGGATTTTCTATTGAAATTTTCCGTGTGGCATGTTTAGCGTTGTGTGTTGTATGTTGTTGGGTCAGCCTTTGGGCAAATGAGACGCCATTCACCATACTCAATTAGGCGATATACTCCACTGTGTGTGTTTATTTCTAGGTATGAGTTCCACGAAATTTGACGAGCTGAAAGGGAAAACTGGAAAATATGAGAACTTGTCTGGTCGTCTGTTTAGCTTAAATTAAACCAGAAGGCAAATAGCTGCTAATCTTGCCATGATTATGACTTTAGTAATTTTCGTGTAAATAGCTCTTATAATTGCTTTCATTATCAGTGCAGAGTGAGCTAACAATGACTCTTGGCTCTAAGCTATTCTAAATTAGCTTTAATAGCATTTAATTTAACTTATACATTAATTTTACAAAATTATCCTATAAAATTAAAATGCTTGCAATTAACATTTTCCCAGCATAATTTGTGCGCTAGCTCATAGAGCGAAATGAGCACTTAATTTATTTAATTTGCCTATCATATTCAATTCTCACTCATATAATACCAACCACAGGTTGTGCACACAACAACAACAACAACAAGTTCAGCATATGCACACATATATAGATATATGTATATATATGTAGTGATTGTTTAAATAACGCATACGCAACGTGCAACCACCGAACTGCAATGAACTGTGCTTGTGGCACTCATTAGCTGTATTATTTACACATACTCCTTGCAGCACATATGTATATTTATGCCACATATTTTCACACCTGTTAAGCTTTGGGTTTTGGTTTTCTGGTTTCTGGTTTCTGGTTTTTTGGTTGCCAACGCAGCCACTTAATTGAAATATTAAATAAGCCAATTAAAATTAAAATAATGACTGCATTATGCCACGCCTACCGCCCACTGATGGCAGACAACCGATAGCTGGCCAGAGCTGCAGCATTTATTGCGACATTACTGAAAATAATAATTTTGTATTTGCAGCAGCTGCATGCAACGCATGTGCGACTGTTGATAATTTGTAAATTATTGCATTACTGATAAAAGTGCAAATGGCGCCTCTTTTTCGAATACTCAATGCAACATTAATGAAGTTGGTAAACAGTTTAAGGTTTGAGTTGAGCCACTTTCAATTATCGCAACAATTTGCTGGCATATTTTTTTAGGCAAATTTAAGGTCACAGGATGGAGGAAGGGCAGCAAAACGGTAAACCAAGCGCTGTTGTCCTTCGGTTGTCCTTTGTAAACATGTTGACAAAACAAACGCAAGCGCCGCACCATCACCCTGTCCCCCCCTCCTCTTCCAGTTGTTATCAGAAATGTCGTGCGGCAGCAGAGCAACAATAGCCTAATTTATAATTAAATTAATTGTTGTAATTACTTCATTAGCGTTCACTTTCCTACCTATTCCAACTGTTCATTAGGCTCACTTCCTTTGCTCCATTATGGTAACACTTGCGTGTTGTTGCTGTTGTTGTTGCCATTTGTTGTCTATGTAAATGACATCAAATGCGACACCAAATTACACAATTAGGCAACATTAACATTTAATGCGTTATATTTACGTTTTGTTTACCTGTTTCCATTGTGAAAACCCCCACTCTGCCACACGCTCCTCCCCTAAACTGACCGCTTAAAGTGGCAGCCAGGCACGCAAGTCATAAGCATTATAATCGATTGTTAGTTAATAGAATTCCCTTTGTGTTAAATATTCGTGGCTATTAATTTCGGGAGTTATGGATATTATAGGTGTATTTTCTTGACAACTCTTAACCCGTTTGCTGTTCCTAAAAATATTTTTTCTAACGCCCAAATAAGTCTGACTAATGTCTAAGTTGATTGGGTCAGCAGGGTTTGTGTTAAATGTTTAATCATAATAATATTAACCTAAATAGCACAGTAAATTTATATAACCCACAATTAAGTGCTACTGGAGAAAGCATGTAACGAGATAGTGGGTCGAACCACTGATCCACAGCTCCCTCTCTGAGGAGAAAAACTGTTCAATCTTACAATGTTAAGATACCTAAGGAGGCTTCTTATCGCGAAGATATGTAAAGACGTGAAAAGACACGTTCGCGGCACCCATTGTGTCTGTAATAAAACCATCCGCGGTAAGAGTTCTCCGAACTGATAGGATAATGAGTCTAGAAGCATTTGCAGCAGTAAATATGTAACTAGATAATTTCCTAAGTAGGATAAGAATAATTGTATCTATCTGTAAGATAATTTAGAAATTTTCAATAAAACTGCCGAAGCAATTCGGCAGCAGTCTATGTTCGAACCTTTAACAACGTCGTCGTGTTATTATTTTGCTCTTGCGATACACCGCTTGCCATTTATATATATTTTGCTATTAACGAAATAAACAATTACACTGTTCATATTTGACAAAATTTATGGAAAACAGAACACTAAATCTTATATAGAATTTTGCGAAAAAAAGTCAATATATTTTTTCAATCTCAAAATATTTATATATAGAAAATGAATAAAATATTTTAAAATATTTTTCTTAAGTTTTCAAACTCTATTAATAGTTTTCAAAACCCATAGTGGACTTATAATTTCACCAGCACTTCAAATAATATCTCATTGGCAGCCAAAGAACTTAATAATGTCGGAAAACAATCTTATCAAATTCAAATATCAAATCAATTCCCTAAAGTCTTATATGCCCAATTAAAAAGTGTAACCCATATTAACTAAAACATCAAATGTATTTATGAAAAACTGAGGAAGAAAAGCCCTCACTTTTTCCCATTGTCCAACCAACCAAACGACTCCAACAAACACGAAAAAAAAATAGCAACAACAATAATAGCGCTACCAGCGACATTGTCGTCGTCGTCGCAGCGCCCTAAGGCGAAAACTCAACGAAGCGCCAGCTAGCGAAAAGCGAAGAGCGCCACAGCGTTAAGAGAGCGACAATTTGTGCTCTTCTAGTGCGCACATTGGCAGCGAACGCTGACGCCGCTGCTGGCAGCGCACGTGTCTGTTTTTCTTGTACCTTTTACACAGCGCAAATGAGCAACAGTGGAAAATGTAAGCCAACGAGAAAAAAATGTGCCAAGCAGCGCTGCCAGCGTCGACGACGTCGCTAACAAGAGAGCTGCAGCGAGCGAAAGAGTGTAAGAGCGAGTGGGAGAGCGAGAGCGAGAGCGAGTGCATGCGACGGCCATTTGATGCTGTGGGAAAAATTGCACAAAATGAGCGACGCTCTTTTTTCTTTTTTTTTGCCAACGCGCTGCCGTTAAAATTTTCTTTGTGTTGCTTTTGCCCGGCGATTCGTAAACAAATTCTGTGATTGGCTGACAGCCGTTGTTGGTGTTTGCAGGGCAGAGCAGTGGAGAGTATATGTGTAAGTGCCTGTTTGTGTGTGTGTAGTTTTTTGCGCCACGTTTTCTTATTAACGCGTTTTTGTGATTGGGTTTGGGGGTGCGGCCGCCAACTGGCGCAGCGAGCAGCGCAGCCAGCGTCTGCGTGTCGACTTTTTTCGCATTTGCTGGCTGGCCTGGTTGGTGTCTGTGTGTGAAAATGTGGAAAATTGCCTATGCGCACCCGACTACAACCACACACACACACAAACACACAGACACAGTCAACTACTATGCGAAATGAGTGTAATGAGCGTGGCAGAGCGAGTGCCAACTACAACCGCATGCTGTCCCGCTCGCACATTACACATACGCCGCGTTATCTATGTATGACGTATGCAGCTGTTAGTTGTTGTTCTTGTTTTTTTCTAACTGCGTTGTTGTCGTCGTCGTCGTCGCTGGCGCCGTTGGCTGTTGGTTGGCTGCGGCTGCGGCGGTGTTAATGTTTTTGCGTGTTTATGTTAATCGGGCAATGCTGGCAGCGCCGCCAGCATCTTCACCAGCACTAGCAGCAGCAGCAGTTGCAGTCGCAGTCGCAGCCTCAGTCAAATCGTAGCAGCAGCAGCTGTACTGCTTGCTTAGATGACGCCTATTTTGTTAGCAGCCCCACCCGCCACACACACACACACACAAACGCATCGTACACTTATGTATGCGCATGTATATACATGTATATTTTGTTTTTTTTTTTGTGTCTTTGTATTTGTGCGTTTGTTTTTTATGCATTTACTAGGCAGCATTTTGATTGCATTTTTTCTACGTTTTTTTCCACTTTTTTTCGATTTAGTTTCTGCGTCACTACGTAATGAAAAATTGTACCATAGCAGCGACGGTGGCTAGGTTGGAAAGAGATAGCAAGCGTAAAGCTTTTTTTTTCTTAATTGCAATTTTTCAATAATTAAAATTTGCTTAGTTTGCATTTGAAAGTTTTTATTACTGTCGTTCCTCTTTGGGTTCTCAGCATATATAACGGAAATTTGTATGGATTTATTGTGATTGAAACGCTAGCAAATTGAATGTGTGTTCTTCACGTGTGTGTGTGTGTGTGTGTGTGTGTGTATGTGAAAAGTGATAAACGAGTTGCAAGTGTAAGTGAAATGAACAGGCGCAAAGTTAAACGAATAGCATTTTGTACGTTAAAGCAACTTTTTACCGATAGCGAAGAGCCACAAAACGCTTGTTGCAATTACTGTTCAGCATGTTGCATAAATAAATATCCAGCGGATTTACGACGCAATCACTCAAACATATGTCTAACAATGTTTGGCTTGATTAAATTGAAAATAATCGAAATTATTCCTGATCGTTACACAACTTATTGATTTAATAATATGTAAATGTTTTAAATGCTAATAATAAATTTGATTATAAATAAAAGTGAGTTAATTGATAAATATTAAATATCTTGAATGGCATATTACCATTTTATTAATTTAATAAGTAGTAGATATCTTAAATGTCATTGATTTGGCTTCTTCCATGCAATTCCATACAATTTGTTTCTCTAAGTATTTTAAATGCATCGATTTATATATATTTAAAATACTTATGTAATGTTATAAATATGAAAAGGCTTTACTTATAACTCAACAATTTAATACATGTGATCATGCATCTGCTATCAGAGGCTTTAAAGTCATCCTGGCAATCTATTTTGTGATCTTTCACTTTTTACACATCCTTCATGGCAGGGTGTTGTACACTAATTTGTGTGCTACTTTTTATGTCCTGCTAGCGGCAATTAATGATATGGCCACAAAGTCACAGCCACATCAAATGACAGGCATTCGAATTGCACCCGAAACACCTACACACACACACACACACATACACAGCTGAAACCCAACCCCTGCTGGTCGCATTCGACAGCCAACCAATGCATGGAAAACGCATTGCCCCAGCCACAGCCCCAGCCGCACTCCCCACACTCCAGCCATGCCACACACTAAAGTCAAAAAGTGCGTAGCCCAAACGCCCAACTACCCACACAAATACAAACAGAAGCACACACTCTCACACACACAGAGAGAGAGATGGGCAGGAAACGGAGAATGCGTTGTGCTGATTGGTGAAGAGCAAAAGGACGAGAAAAAAACTCTAACACATAACCACTGCTGCACATGACGTAGGCAAGGAAAGGGGAGAAAGTGGGGAATTTAACTGTTCCATGGGAGAGATGGCAGCTGGATGCTGCGCTGGGATGTTGACCACAACAATACAAAAGTCAAATTAGTGGAAAATGCAAATGCGAATAAAAAACGCAAAGAGAATTGCACAAAAAAATGGCACTAGAAAATATAGACATACTAGCTGCCTTATATACCACACTGCCATAGATAGACAGAGCACAAGCGACACAGTTAGAGTGAGATAACGATAATAAAGAGCACATTAAATAAAAAAGTCCGACTAAAACTGCAATAAGGCATTTTCAAAAGTGTTGGCACAAAAAATTATATTATAATTACACAATGCAGCGTTGGAAACTGGTTTTGGGATTGGCCAAAAATGTAGCCTGCTTTTAGGCCTTAGTTTTTTTTCCTTCTATTTTGTCTGTGATTTTTTGTCATCAGCGCTTTGCACAAAGTCAATTTAGTGTGCACTTCTTGTTATCTCTTTTCATGCCACACATTTTTGCCATTATGCGTTGCACTTTTTTCTTTCAGTTTAATTTTTCTCGAATTTTGTGTGGTAGCTTTTTGGGAAATTTTTCTCGGCTCCGACTCGGCTGACAGCTGCCGCTTTACGTATTTATTGTATTTTTAACATATTTTATTTTGTTTTCATAGTTTTCCCCATTAACAGCAAAGCTAAAGGGCAAAACTTACTCATGTAAAAAGTTAATTAAACATAAACAAACAGGTTGTTTAAGAGAACTACATTTTAATTGTATTTTAAGGTATCTGTCATAAGCATAATATACAGAACTCAAAACAACTATAATAACCATTTCCGTTTTATTATATTTATTTCAGTCATTTTGAAATAAATTTTGTTGACAATTTTTTAACATTTTAAATAGTTGTTTTTAACGCTGGCAAACTTGCGATTTTATTTGCAGTCTGTTTCTACCTGTTTTCACAGACACTTTTGTTTTCATTTTGTTTATCGTTTTGCTATTGCGTAAATATTTGTGTTATCAAATAAGAATGGGACTTTCTCGTATTTCTCGTTGATAAGCAAATAATTAAGGCAGGCCATTGTATCCATTTAAATCTGTTTAAACAAAGTTCCTGTTCGTTGCCGTCTCACCATATTGCTGTCTCTATCTGTCTCTATTTCTTTTTCTCTTCCCATCTCTCTCTTGTGACTTTTTTGTACTATTTGCTAATTCTTTAATTGCAACTTATTATTCAAAGTGTTTATTTGTTTTTAGCACGAAGCAGCTATGATAAGTGGGTAAGACAGAAGTTTTTATAACAATTATAATTAACATTTAAACTAAGCCCATGGCAAACAGATAAGGGTCACTCAAGTGGTAAGTAATACTTTTCATTAAATATTTAAATTAGTCATACAAAATTATCAAACTAAACACCCTATTTTGTTTTTAATTGTCATAATAAATATTTGTTAAAAAGTATTTTATTTAAAACCAGTTTCAGAACATTTTCCAAAACACTTGTGCCAACATTTTAATAATTATTATTTGTTAATTGCATAATACAATTAATGTTATGCCTCTCATAAGTTCGATGACTTGATGAATATTTATTATTTAGAACGCTTTGTAGATTTTCATTTAAATTAATTACCAAATTGTAATATAATCTAATGTTATTTCCAAACAACCCTCGCTATTGTTTGGTATATGTAAAGTTTAGAGCTCTTATCAGTCGTCACTCATTTGAGTCGGGAGCAATAATAACAAAACGAAAGTCGTAAAATTCTAAGCCTTCAGCAACTGGCAAAGAAACAAGTTCAAAATCAACTGCAATTAGAGGTCGAGGTGAGGCAAGCTAATGTTTCCGTTACATTTGCACAGGTGCAAGCCCACAAACATTGAAAAAAGTATATATTCAATACAATATGGCGTATGCGCAATGTGTCCACAAGCTGTGTTTTATCAACTGCTGTCGCATTTAATAGCACTACAATAAAGCAAAATGTTGGATAATTTTGGCTTTAACTCATTCTGAGTATTAGTAGGGGGCGGAACGCAATTGTTACCCAGTTAAGTGCCGGCATCGAACTGGAAAGGTCTTTCCAAAATGCTCAGCCGTACTATTTTCCTAGCCAGCTGTCTGCTGGCCCTGCCTGCTGCCCGGGCCTACTTTGAGGGCTGCGATAACGCGTATACGCTACAGGTGGGCACCTCTGTTTTTGAGTCGCCCTACTACCCTCAAAACTACCCACCGGGCACCTCGTGCCGGTATAGGGTCACGGCCCCCCCTGATCACAATATCAAGATGCAGTGCACGATTTCTTTGCCATCGGTAAGCGATTTTTCTATTCCCGTTAGCATTTTTATTGGTAATACCTATTCGGCACCCCTCAACGTACGCAGAACAATGGCCAGTGCACCTCGGACAATTTTTGGGTGGACACTGAGGGAGATGTATTAATGCGCACCGCTGAGAATTTTTGTGGCTCCGGCACTTTAAATAGGGAATCTCTCTTCACCGATATGACTTTTGCCTACATCTCAACCGGCTCCAACTCGGGTCGATTCAGGTGCACGCTGACTGTGCAACCGCAGGCCTGCAACTGTGGCTGGTCTGCCTCAACACGGATTTCCAATGGCCAGCAGGCAGCGGTCAATGAGTATCCGTCCATGGTGGCACTAAAGGATATCACCAGCAGTGTGAACAGCTTCTGTGGTGGTGTTATCGGTGGGTACTACATCTTAACATACTTAATGAGTGTTCTGCAATTTGTTTATGATTAGATTATTTATTATGAAATTTGGAATACTTCTCTGCATTCCCTTTCCTATTTTACGCAATACTTATTCAATTCTGTACGTTGTATTTTTCGTTCAAATATTAATTTTTTAATTAATTTCCGTGTAGTCGCTCCCCGTTATATTGTAACAGCTGCTCATTGCGCGAAAGTGGTTCAACAACCCACCAATATTGTGGCTATTGCAGGCACAAACAACCTGCAAAATCGTAAGTCATTCGCATAATTAACTGATGGACTATTAACAGTGTGTGCAATACATTTACAGCCAGCAGTTCCATTTACTATGCACAGTATGCCATTCAACAGGTTGTGGTCCACGAGCAATACCAGAGTGATCCGACTTTGGTGAATGATATCGCAGTTCTCGTCACAGCAATCCGAATCAAATGGACACGTGCCGTTGGTCCCGTTTGTCTGCCACCCGTGGGAATGTAAGTTGAGAATCGAGTCTTGTGCTGGGAAGCTCCTCTTATTTGATCTTTACCACATCCAGGGCAAATAGCTTTGCGTATGATATCGTTGATGTAATTGGCTGGGGCACAATTTATTTTGCTGGTCCTGCCTCTGCCGCGCTGCAGAAGGTTTCGTTGATGGTGGCGAGCAATCAGGATTGCCAGACGGACTATCAGGGGATGGCCACAATTACTTCGAGCCACTTGTGCACCTACGACTATGCGGGTCAAAAACAAGACTCCTGCCAATACGATTCAGGGGGTCCGGTCATCAAGCGAGCCGCCAGGCAGTTCCTTTTGGCTGTCATCAGTTTCGGGAGTACTTGCGCCTCCAAGGCTTATTCCATGGGCGTCAATACGCGAGTCACAGTACATCTCAACTGGATACGACAGAAGATCGGCTACACTAATTGTGCAGTAACCAGCATGTGAAAACCATAACTTGTTGCATTTTCTTCATTATTTAAATCTTAACAATTGTAAAGCTCAAAATTAAATAATTTGATCAAAAATAAATTAATTATTCAAATTAAAAAATTACTCTTCTGCATTATTTTCATCTCTTTTCAAACACTTTCGATCACATTTATTCTTATCACTTTATTCTTTATTTATCTTTTACTTAAAATAAGAAAATGTATTTTTGATTCAAGTAAACACAGGCATTTATTTATTTATTTACTTTTTAACTGGCTTCTGGCTTGTTTGCACCACCAAAAAATCCTTCAGCTGACAGAGTCAATAGTCGATTACCTCGTTGACTTGGTAATCTACTTTCGTCATATTATATAGATACGTCAATATACAATTTATTTGTTTTATGCCGTTTCCAAAAAACGTTTAAAAACTGGCAATGCTTGAATTAAATCTGGCAGTCGGGGTTGTGTTGTAATTGAGGGCGACAATGTTGCTACCAGTGTTGTTCTTACCTCTGCTGCTTGGCCTTGCTGGAGCGCAACTGTGCAGCTGGCAATACAATCTGCAGCCGAATCAACCGTTAAACATAACCAGTCAAAATTATCCGAGAGCATTTAATGCCGGCAGCAATTGTCGTTACCTGCTGAGGGCACCTGTTAACCATGTGATACATCTGACTTGTAACTTCGAAGTGGTGAGCAAAGAATTCTCTCAAAATTCGATTTTGCACTTTAAATGTGATCTGCTTTCAGGTCCCCGATGTGTGTCAGTCCAATTTTTTGTTCATCTCACGCGACGGTGACATGGAGTTCCGTGAGGCTGAGCGCTTCTGTCGCAGGGGTAGAGTTACGCGCACCTCCAACTTTCAAGCGATATCCCTGGGCTATAACTCGAACAGTGCCACAACGCAGCAGCGTGCCAGACTCAGTTGCCAGGCGGTGGCACGTCGTGTTGCCTGCGACTGCGGCTGGTCGCACCCGATGCGCATCGCCAACGGAGCGGAGGCAGGTAAACACGAGTTTCCCTCTATGGTGGGTATTCGCGATACTTCCTCCAATCTGCCCATATTCTGTGGTGGCAGCATTGTCAGTGATCGCTACATTGTCACCGCTGCTCACTGCACAATCCGGCGGGTAGCCAGTCGCCTGCTGGCCCTGGTGGGGGATCATGATCTTAGCAGTGGTGAGTCCAACATTTCTTAACCACTTTCCCTAGCTTATCTACGTTTTTCCACACTCAGCCGCCGAATCGATATTTGCTCGACAATATGCCATACAAAGCATTTTTAATCATCCATCTTATAACCCCGACTCAAATTTTAATGACATTGCGTTGTTGCGAACTGTGGCATCCATGGAGTTCTCAAGGGGTGTGGCGCCCATATGCCTGCCTTTTCGAATAACACAACTGTAAGTCAAGCTTATTCATAATACTTAGTCTAGTTCAAATATTAACAGCGATAACACAGCAAATCTTAGTCTTGTAATTAACCCACTCGCGATTGTTTATAACAATATTAAATAAGTTCTTAATCTATGCGTCAAGAAGTGCTCGCATAAGGGTTCTTATCTACTAAGTTAATCTATACTGAGAACCTATTTTGAACTCAAATTTCTTATCGTATTCCTGGATCTTAACTCTATGAAAATATATGACTGCCACATTTGGCAGAGCTAGAACCTTATGTTTTTAATATGTTCATTTTTAATTAAAAAAAATTTAATTCCGCAATTTCCACAGCTATGAAATTTAATGTTCCAACCATCTTTAACAATATCTTTATTTGTAATACTTAGGATTGTTCATTGAGAATTCCTAGAATAGGGAAAAAAATAGCTTAAGTCTTAGATTTTTCTTCCTCTGCTTTTTTTCAACTTAATTTAGCGGTGAGACCTTTGAAGTTGTTGACGTTGTTGGCTGGGGCACTTTGGGCTTTGGATCGGCCAAATCGAATACTCTACAAAAGGCCAAACTGATGACCATTGGGAATGCAAGGTGCCAACAGTCCTACAATGAAAGCATATCTGAAAGTCAAGTGTGCACCTACGATTACACGGGCCTGGGCCAGGACGCCTGCCAATACGATTCCGGCGGTCCAGTTATCCAGCATCTGCGCTCTCGCATGTTTCTAGTGGGCGCGATCAGCTTTGGACGCCCCTGTGGACAACCTTACGGAGTTGGGGTCAACACTCGTATCTCGTCACATGTCACCTGGCTGCAGCGCTACTTGGGCGGCTCGTTTTGTCTGCGATAAGGGTGGGAATGTCTGGAGGTAAGTTCAATGATTGTTGGCCTATGCTAGATGCCAGCTTTCATGGTATTAAGCCCTCCAGCACCGTTTTCAACTGATGTTGTTGTTATAGTTCTTGCCACGTCTTCTTCTTCTTCTTGCGACTCAGTTTGACAGTCTTCGAGTGTTGACAATAGCCTTAATTTGCATTTAAATTAAAATGCTCTGACATGTTTTGCCTACATTTAAACAATGCATAAGCCTGCAACCCCACAAACCCTTCTGGCCATGCAATCTGCTCACAGCTCTACGCATAGTTCGTAGAGTAAAATGTACTCTTACCCTAGATAAGTACTTTGGTTAAGTAAATGCTTCTGCTTGTCTTTTAGCAATTAAAGTTAAAATAACACTGATATAACAATGATATATATTTATTATAAGATTGTCTAATCTTGCTTTTAGAGATACTATTCAAGTAGCCAAAACTTACTGTTAAATATAATTAACAATTTTAACAACAATAAATATACACAAGGTGTATTATAAATATTAAGAGTAACAATTTGTAAATAATTAAAAATCTCTAAAGTTACTGAAGGATATTCCGCATTCGTTGATTTCTTAATTTTTGTTTTTGTATTTGCATTTATTGTAAAATGCAACTCATAATTGTTGTTGTAATTGAGAGCTAACTCAATTCCGTTGTTGTCGGCTTTTGGTTATCTCCAAATTGCGTTAAATTTTGCATAGGCCTCCAAGGCAGCAAGACAAATCCCCCACACACCTTGACCCCTTTTACCAATCTCTGCGCTCGCCTGATGCAAAATTAATAAATGTTCATGTGACGATGCAAATTGTTTTTTGGGTATATATTTTTGCCTTATGCACACACAAGGGCGTAGTCAACTTTTCGTAAGGGATACAGCCGAATATCCCTATGAAGTAGACCAAATGTGCCTATGTAAAGTTAACTTGGATATAGGAACAATCCTCCCCCTCAGCATACGCCCTTGTGCACAGACTCTTAATTTGTTTCAAGACGCACCTCAAGTAGATTCTCAATTGAATGTTGCCAGCAATAAATACACAAATAACCAGATAAATAAATAATAACACAAAAATGTGTGTATTCTCAACTGTGTATTTAATGTGTTTTAAGTTGTGTTTTTTATATAGAAGCAGTCATTTCTAATACTGTCAGCACCAGTGAAAATCAAAATATTAAAGTTTACTGCCCAAATTTTATTTCACTCTATCGAGTCTCACGTAATCGGGCAAAAATTTTATTTTTTCGAAAACAAAAAAAAAACAAAACAAAAAAATTAAATTTGTAGAATTAGTATTGTAGTTTTCTAAATTTCCGGTAAATCACATTAGTTTGATACGAAAAAAAAAAAGAGAAATGCCTTCGAAGAGCGTCTCAGCCTTGCAACGCCTGACGCAGACATTGCGTCACTACAGTGAGACGTCAATAATGAGGAAAGCTTATGAAGCACTCGACTTGGGCAGGGTGCAACGTGCCTGGCCTCGACGAGAAGAGAGCTTTGCGGCTGTTCAATTACTGCGTCAGAGCCGTAACTGGAATAACTATCGCAGACATGGTTCTGCCCCATACCCCATTCGTCGTAACAACATTCAGTCGCACAGAAGTGCTCCCATCAAGCGCAGGTTTATGGACAAATCATCAAGGAAACGACAAGCCAAAAAAGTTGCAGGCGAAGGGTTAAGCTCCTCGAAGCAGGACGACACTAATCAGATGAAGGCCAATGATACGGAAGAGGAGGTGCTTGCGCTGCGGGATGTTATCTTTGGCCAGCAAGATAACATCGATGATGACCATGAAAAACAACGTGCTGCTGATGCAGAGTTGCTAAATCGCGTTTATGTCCGCCGACCCGCTTATCGAAAAACAACGCTCTCCAAAAAGGTGATTGCTCCGTACTCCACCTACCGAACTCATCGCAATAGCTGGGGAGCGTTTCGTCATCGCATGATTTACGGCGAGTTGGGTTTTTAAGAGAAAAATATGCCAAATGAAAATTCTACAGATTTGTTAATTTATAATTACATTTGTCAATCAGGAATTATGATGCTCATGTGCCACTGCTCAAAATAAATTTAAGCATTTAAATAATAACCCTTTGTTACAAATACTCCCCCATTTTCAAGCACTTAGCCCAATTTAACGCTGGACACATCAAAGACATAGTCAAAGCGCTAATTACGACAACAAGTGCCAAATGCACTGAGTTTCAAGTTAAATACAAAAAAAAAAAAATGTATATATAAATGTACTAAAATAAACTCTCGCAAAACACTAGAAATGGCAACAACTTAACAACGACAACAACAATGAGCTCAAAAAGAAATGAAATCAGAGTTTGCTGGGCAAGTTAATTGCGTGCCTTGGCAATTATGGAAGGGGTAGCAGTGGGGCAAGGGGCAAGTGGTAAGTGGCAAGAGGCAAGAGAGACATCAGGCAGTGGATGTTGTGCTAGTGGGCCAGTGCTTTGCATAAGAAGTGGTCTGTCCTAGCACAGGACCCTCGACCCTCGATCCTCTCCACGTAATCCTTTTCCACTGACGTTCCTTTTTTATTTTGCCCCCATTGATTTTTTGTATATTATAAAATTTATGCTGCTTTGTAAAAAATGCTGCCCTGCTTTGTTGCACTCTCTTCTGCTCCCAGCCAGCCAGCCTGCACTTCATTTTATGCCTTTTCCACTTTTCCCGCTTTTTGTTTGTTGCTTTATTGTGTTGCATTTTTTTGTTGTTGTTTTTTTTTTGTGTTTTTTATGGCAAGCGCTTTGCAGCTTTTGTTGTCGAGTGGGGCAACAACGACGCCAAGAGCTCAAACCCCAAAAGACTTGACAATAAAAATTATGAAGCGTATTACTTGAGTGCACTCTTATTTGTATTCGGCCCTTTCTTTAGCCACTTTTGCCATATCTCCATTATGCGCAAAAAGGACGTGAAAATCTGACAAAGTATGTCGCTAGTTTCTGAAGAGCAAACTTGCGTGTTAAGTAGCACAAAATCGGGGTAAGAGCCCTACAAAAAAAATAATAATACAGCCAAAGAAAATAGACGACAAGTGCTGGTACATAAGACATTGACTTAATTATCAAAAAGCTACGAAGGTAGGTTAATATATATAATACATGATCTCTTAATAATATACCTTTATTATTATATGTACATATACCTACATGTTACTCTTTAAATTCGCTATATAAGGTTAATTGTCTCTGGCCCATCGGTAAAATTGATTTTCGTACATCGATAAAGTCACACGTTGAGTTGCCCATATGTTGAAAATGCCCATATGCCGATTTTCGGACTATAATTTTGACTTATGTTCCGACCCAAAATTACGTTTTCAACTTTAAATGTACGATTGATCTAGAGGCCAAACTATGATTAAAACGCATTTGCTTTTGAAAATCCGTTGAGTTTTGACGAAGTTATGGCATTTTGAAAGTTCGATCTATGCCCATATGCCGATTTTCGGACTACAATTTTGACTTATGTTCCGACCCAAAATTACGTTTTCAACTTTAAATGTACGATTGATCTAAAGGCCAAATTATGATTAAAACGCCATTGCTTTTGAAAATCCGTTGAGTTTTGACGAAGTTATGGCATTTTGAAGGTTCGACCTAAGCCAATATGTTGAAAATGCCCATATGCCGATTTTCGGACTATAATTTTGACTTATGTTCCGACCCAAAATTACGTTTTCAACTTTAAATGTACGATTGATCTAGAGGCCAAACTATGATTAAAACGCCATTGCTTTTGAAAATCCGTTGAGTTTTGACGAAGTTATGGCATTTTGAATGTTCGACCTATGCCCATATGCCGATTTTCGGACTACAATTTTGACTTATGTTCCGACACAAAATTACGTTTTCAACTTTAAATGTACGATTGATCTAGAGGCCAAACTATGATTAAAACGCCTTTGCTTTTGAAAATCCGTTGAGTTTTGACGAAGTTATGGCATTTTGAATGTTCGACCTATGCCCATATGCCGATTTTCGGACTACAATTTTGACTTATGTTCCGACCCAAAATTACGTTTTCAACTTTAAATGTACGATTGATCTAGAGGCCAAACTATGATTAAAACGCCTTTGCTTTTGAAAATCCGTTGAGTTTTGACGAAGTTATGGCATTTTGAAGGTTCGACCTAAGCCAATATGTTGAAAATGCCCATATGCCGATTTTCGGACTATAATTTTGACTTATGTTCCGACCCAAAATTACGTTTTCAACTTTAAATGTACGATTGATCTAGAGGCCAAACTATGATTAAAACGCCATTGCTTTTGAAAATCCGTTGAGTTTTGACGAAGTTATGGCATTTTGAAGGTTCGACCTAAGCCCATATGTTGAAAATATCCATATGCCGATTTTCGGACTATAATTTTGACTTATGTTCCGACCCAAAATTACGTTTTCAACTTTAAATGTACGATTGATCTAGAGGCCAAACTATGATTTAAACGCCTTTGCTTTTGAAAATCCGTTGAGTTTTGACGAAGTTATGGCATTTTGAAGGTTCGACCTAAGCCCATATGTTGAAAATACCCATATGCCGATTTTCGGACTACAATTTTGACTTATGTTCCGACCCAAAATTACGTTTTCAACTTTAAATGTACGATTGATCTAAAGGCCAAATTATGATTAAAACGCCATTGCTTTTGAAAATCCGTTGAGTTTTGACGAAGTTATGGCATTTTGAAGGTTCGACCTAAGCCCATATGTTGAAAATGCCCATATGCCGATTTTCGGACTACAATTTTGACTTATGTTCCGACCCAAAATTACGTTTTCAACTTTAAATGTACGATTGATCTAAAGGCCAAATTATGATTAAAACGCCATTGCTTTTGAAAATCCGTTGAGTTTTGACGAAGTTATGGCATTTTGAATGTTCGACCTATGCCCATATGCCGATTTTCGGACTACAATTTTGACTTATGTTCCGACACAAAATTACGTTTTCAACTTTAAATGTACGATTGATCTAGAGGCCAAACTATGATTTAAACGCCTTTGCTTTTGAAAATCCGTTGAGTTTTGACGAAGTTATGGCATTTTGAAGGTTCGACCTAAGCCCATATGTTGAAAATGCCCATTTGCCGATTTTCGGACTATAATTTTGACTTATGTTCCGACCCAAAATTACGTTTTCAACTTTAAATGTACGATTGATCTAGAGGCCAAACTATGATTAAAACGCCTTTGCTTTTAAAAATCCGTTGAGTTTTGACGAAGTTATGGCATTTTGAAGGTTCGACCTATGCCCATATGCCGACTTTGACCCTAGAAATCTGAAATGCGCATATCTTCCACAATTTTTAAGCTGGAGTCACCAAATTTTGAAAGTATGTTACTCGTAACTCCCCTAAGAGATTGATAAAAAATTGTATGGCCAAGCCCACTCCGCCTACCTAAACCGATACACCTATTGATGTAAATGGGTCACCCCATGGTATCATAGTATTTCGCTGTCGGTTATGTCTGACTGTAACGCACTTGTTTTCTCTTTACTTTAAAATTCAATTCACTCTAAAAATCAATTAAATAGTAAACTTTGTAAATTTAGTTTGTCATGAAAAATAAGTAAAATTAAATTTAAAAAAAAAAAAAAACAAAAAAAAAACATCGGAATAGCTCAAAATTTTTATTTGATTTAGCCACCATTAGTAAAATTCGAAATTAAGAAATGTCATTTCTAATACGTCACAAGTGCAACTCAACAATTCTAACTGCTGCAACATCATATTGGACATATCGGACGTACAGGCTATTCCCGAGGTGGCATAATATAAATGCCACATCAATCGATTTACACGAAAGCCGGAAAAAGTATCCAAATATTGATAGGATTTCGCCCAGATGGATAAAGCATCCATTGAATGACGAATACAAGTCAGTAAATGCAAAAGATCGCTGGTCCCAGTTCAGACGCAAGATGATCTATGGCAGTTTCGTATTTTAATCGATAAATGCAAGTGTAATCGGATGAGTTTTAGTCCAGAATGCTCTTTAATATTCCCAAAGCGAATTGTGGACTAAAATTCATCCTGTTCAAGCCAAGCACGTAAGAATATATTTTCTTGTGAAAAGTGGAATTCTTATTTGGCTCAACCTGAAAATAAAATGTAAAACACACATTTTTGTACATATTTCCATTGATGCGCACTGATCTAATTGGTCTTCCACATGAACCAAAAAAGGCGACGTTAATTTCTTCCCACACAATGTTACCGCTAAAAATGAAAAAGCCAAATAACGGATAGTCAAAAAAAAATGGGTCTTCCAAGCAACTAAATCTGATCAGATTCGCCAAAAATTTGAGCGAGTTATTGCGAACCATAACAATTACAAACCGATATTTTGGTATATATATTTACTATCATTTGCATATGGAGTTGGGCGTTATTGAGGTCAAAGAGATTTGTGGAAGAGGAACGATTTGCGCTTATATGTTTATGTGGCAGCCATTTTGTAGTTCGTTGTATTTCTGTGCAACAACGATTTGGCAGCTTTGTGCCACGCGTGGTTTTATGTAATGGGCCGCATTGGCTCCACCCACTAAGCCCTGGCCGAAACGTCAATTCCATGAGCCGGCATGTCGATATTTTTACCAATTTTTAGCTGCCGCTTGCAAATTGCTTTTTGAGCTTGTTAGAGTTTGGCACACACGCTAATGAATAGTCAAAGTCGCTTTCCACTTGCCACTTGCCGCAGTTTTCAGTTGCGTTTCTCATTTCATACTTTTTGGCTGGGCGGCTGCGTTGCACCAAAACGAAAACTAAATGCCAATGTTTAGGCGCATATTACGACAGCAACGCTTCGGCAGAGACACTCCCACCTCCTCGACACCATTTTGTAATCAAATGCAGCACAAAAGTATGCGAAGCAAATGTGAAAACATCAACAAAAAAAAAAAAGAAAATTCACTGAATGCGTTTTCTTCATACAGTGAATAGAGACTCGCAGAGAAAATCGAATGGAAACAATGAATTGACAGTTTTATAGCTCGGTAAATAGTATTATGGAGAGCTCTTAATTAAAAACACTCAGCTCAGAAAGCATTGTCCCCAAAAATGTTCATCATTCTTAGACACCATTTGAAGAACGAAAGACACAAAAAAAATGTTCATCAAGGGAAATTCTTGAGTTCGTGCAACAATCAAACTGGATGGAGCACTTATAGGATTAGAAGGGGCCACAATGGATCAAAGGGCAGGATAATAGTAAAATAATAGTATATATACCCAACAACATTGCTATATTATAGCATCTGTTAGAATACATTCGATGTTTTTGATTAACTATTTGACTATCATAGCCACTGTTTACTGTAGCTAAACTTTAGTTAAAAAACTGCATTTCCCCAGAGCAGACACAGACACGAGCTGCTGCTGCTGCTGCTGCTGTTTTTTTACTGTTAGTGGCTGCTGCTTTTCAATTAGTGTCCCAGTCCATGCCAGCGATTTCTATGCCTGGTGCCACGCCCAAGCGCCCACCGCCCACTAGTGGCAGGACCGTGCAGGCAGCAGGCAGCAGGCACCACGCAACACTTGATGCCACCGACTGCAGTTGACGTTGTTGCCGCGTTTTACGTAAATTGAACAACAGAGTGCCAAATAGAAGAGCCTCACAAGCCAGAGGAGACTCAGCCATCTGCCCCATACCAAATAACACAATCGCATCCACAACACGAAGAAAAAGAAGAGCAGCCAATACTCTGGCATTGCAGCAGCGCCCAAAACCAACAAATACAGACAGCCAGACAGACAGACAGCGAGACGCACAGAAATAGAGACAGACGTGCAACGTGGGTATTGAAAAAGTGCATTGCAGTTAGACAAATACATATGTAAATGCGAAAAGAAAAAAATATGAAGCACAAACAGCTAGGGGAACATCTCGCAACGTTGAAAGATGCCGCAGACAAAATACCCTCTAAATATACCAATTAAATCTATACATTTTTTTGAGCCACTAGCAGACGATATTCCAGTTAATTTACAAATTAATTAAATTATTTATGATGCGGTATTTGCTGCTGGCATCACTCCACTATTGCGTTGCATATATCGTATTAATGAAGAGCATACTTAAAGAAAGTGGGGAAAAAATAAGTTTCTAGACAGGGGATTACAGAAATATAGCAGCAACCGTCAGACGATTTGTATTGCCTTTAAGCCTAAAAGCATGCTTCATATGTTATGGCAAACGTTTAATTATTTATTTGAAAAGAAGACAGCATCCGGATAAAAAGGCAAACAAATCAACGCCAAAGAGAAAACCGTTGCAGAATTGCAGCAGTTTCATTGAAAGTACATCGGGGCATGGTAATTGGTGGTTGGATGTGGGGGCATGAGGCTGGCTGTGTGCTTTGCAGCCATTGGGGTTAATTAGTTGACATTTGCGCTTAATTGCAATCTGCGTCGGGTTTATAGAATGCCAGCGAGGCGTTAATATTGCCATGCATGATTGATGACTGAATGATGATGGCTGATGTAGCTGTTGATAAAGCGTTCAAGCAAAGCGACAAACTTGACACCCACTTTACATCAAGTGGCAGGGGTTATTTTGTTTTTAATTTTTTACTCACATAGAGATACTTTAAAGATGCCCAGAGGTATGCAACAGTCACGTGCTGCTTTGTCTGTCGGGAGACCGCAGTATCCACCATATCTAGCTAATAGTTTATAGGTTACTCTATCTTCTTAACTCTAAAGTTCTACTTCAGTTTGCTTTATTTCATATTTGCTTTAGACAATATGCCACCTCCGGCGTCTTGGACCTAATCCATTTGATGAACGAGGCGACTCTGGTGTTCACCGATGGCTGTTGGGTGGCGCAGGCGTAACCGTAGCTCACAATGCCTACGGCCATCAGGCGACCATTACTCCGGTCATACAACGCACCGCCGGAGTCATATTGACACGTGTCCCTTCCTGGTGTGTACGTGCAGAAGCTGTGAGCGGGCACAGCTCCTTGGGTAAGTGTGCTGCGACACTGCTCCGTGCTGATCACATCCAGCGTTGTCTTTAACAGGCGATGTGTCTGCGGACCACCATAGGAGGTGGTGCCCCAGCCGGCAGCCAGCAGTTGTTGACCCACTAGCGGCAGCTTCTTGCCACTAGCCGTTGGCTGGAGGGGCAGACAGGCGGGTCCGACCCTCCTATTGAACTGAATGGGAGCATGTGTACGCAACAGGGCGATATCATTGCGTAACTGTCCATTCGTCTGGCTGAACTGCTCGTGGAGTATCAAGGCATCCAGATCGTAGCGACGGGTGAACAACGTCTCGTAGGCACTGGAGAGATCATGCTCCCCAACCACAATCCTCAGCAACGAAGCCTGATTTGTCTCCGGACTGAGAAAACAGTGTGCGGCAGACAGCAAATAATGATGGTGAACTGCGAGAGAGGAAAATCATTTCGATTATGCAACATAAAAGATTAGTTTTGAAGGGCAAGTAGAAACTTTCTTTTCATCACTTACTGATCGCTGCACCGCAGAACACTTTGCCCTGTCTCTTGGTCAGCACACCTGCCATGGAAGGAAACTCATGCAGCGATGCCTCATCGTTTGTTGGACTCGCAATGCGCTGAACGAGGCTCCAGCCGCAGTTGCAATTGGGTGCGAGTGCCTCGACTTGGCAGGAGAAGCGACCGCTTCCGGGCACGCCCAATGGATAAACGGACACAATTCGCTGGCCACGTTTTGCGGAAGTCTTTGCAGTGCTGCGACTTGGCATCTGGGCCAACTTGTCCAACTGGTAAGTGGCTGGTGCAGGCGTGATGCCAATTCGACGACCATTGTTGGACCCATCATCGTAGAGCAGCGAGGCGACATAAGCCAAAGCATCGCTCACACCCACATCCTGCAGCACGTGCAGCACCTCGTTTGAAAAGTTATCATCGTCATCATCATCACCATCCCCATTCTGCTGGCCCACTTCCTTCTCATCCTCTTCGTACTCCTTAACTGGTGGCGCTTTTGTAGTCGTTGTCGTTGTTGTTGTGGTTGTTGTTGTAGTGCTGCTGGTACTGTTGGTGTTGGTGATCCGCGTTGGCAGTTTATCCCTCAACTTTAGCACCAACGCTCCTGGACCTGTGCCGGTGGTTGCCGCCTCCTTCCGCTGCGATATGTAGGAAATCACGGCACGATTAAGAAAACTTTGGCGCTCGAACTTGCCAGCGCCACAAAAGTATTCGGAGCTTGTCAACAGCTCGTCGCCTTCGGCATTGAAGTGAAACACCTCCGTGCGACAGCGCGTGTCTTTCACCAGCTATGTGTGTGGGCATTGAAAAGAAAAAAAAATAGTAAAACAATTGTTGATAGGAAAAATAATACACTGTGTGGCCCTTTGTGCTTTTTTTTCGGGTAATTTCCCAGCGTGGAGTTTGGTTGCATTTTGTACGTCTTTCATACTTATTATGTTATTCTTTCTTCCCCTGCTAAAGTTTAGTTTATCCTTGCAGACAAACTTACCGTGAACAGCTGCAGGTCACACTTAAATCTCAACACGTGATCCTTGGGCGCTTGGAGTGCATAGCGACAGGAGCTGCCCGCTGGATACAAGCCAGGATAGTAGGGAGAATTTATGTAAATTTTCTGTCCCGCCTGAAGTTCCAGCTGATGGTTGCACTGCTCATAGAGTGCCACAGTAGCAACGAGCTGCCGCAGCAGCAACAATAGAAACAGTTGAAATAAATTCCACGTCATGATCTGGCCAACGATCAGTGAGAAACTGAATGCGAGGCAGCTAAGACAGCGACTTAAGAATTCAAGAGTCTGAATACCTGTTACCAAATATCTTAATAAAGTCAACCCACAAACACAACGGCGCCTTTCATCGAGAAATGCCGCTGGCCGCTGACAGCTGACAGTCGAGAGTCACGCGAGCCGCTCCATAACGGGAAGCTTCTCAAGTCTCAAATCTCAAATCTAGCACCCACGCCCCCAACCAGCGATTCGCCCATAAATAGCGAGTAATTAGGGTATTAAAAGCCAGCAGCGAACGAAAGCAACGCCAAAACTAAAAGCCGTGTTGAAAGAAACAAACTTGGCAGCTAATTGAAAGAAAGTGCAAGTATGTCTGAACATGTTTTTCGCTTTTTGTTACAGTTTTTGTCTTTTGTTGTTTTTGGGCGCAAACCAGTTTCGGAAATGTGGAACAGACACGAACAGGTAGTGCCACTAAGACTGACACCAGCTTGGGGTAGGTAAGGGTCATTGGAAACAAGCAAACGGCAAAGGGGACGCTGTGGCACGAGCGTAATCAAAGTAGCATGTGCTACCTCATATATATACTAATAATGAGATAAGTGGATTTCCCGCGATAAACGTTGTTTGTTATTTATACTGTATACTTCCCACGATAGTGAGAAAAATAATATTACAATTAAAATACAACTAAAAGAAAATGCTTCATAATAAATAAGCTAGATTAAAGTTATAATCAACAAAGTTGCTAATTTGGAAGCCGGTCTCAGCTTAAATAAAGTTGTAGAGAAAATAGACTTCTCGACAGAGGGATTAAATTGAGAGGAGTTAAAGTCTAGTTTAAGAAAGCAAATTATGAGCTTTAAGTATTTAGATACTTGAGAGAAGTTGTTTGAGTTGTGGCTAAGCTCCTTGAACAGTTAGTTTATTTATTTTGATTAATTTAATGTATATTATATGTAAATAGAAAATCAAGATATACCAAATGAAACTGCCATTTTTTATAAAGCACAGATTATCGTTTAGTTTGTTCACTTTATAAAAATGACAAACATGAGAAGCTGAAAGGAATGCTGAAGCGAATTCCAATATCTGCTCAAAATGAATGAACGAAATTTGGTTATCCCAACAATCACTCGTAAATATCCAAATGATTCACATTTTGTGTTTTGCGTTTTGACACCCATACGAACTTTGTCTGCCAGCTTTAAGAGGAGCCTCTTAGCATCACCCTTCCTCATAAGCAAGCTACACGCCCAACTCTCTTAGACCACTTCATTTTTTAGAGCGTTTTCAAGCGCTGCTTAATTGGATGTACTCCAACTCTTCCAGCAACTGCTGCTGCTGCTGCTCCTGTTTCTGCTTCTGGCGGCGCCACACATGTGGCATTAAAAAAAACTACAAAATGACGGTTGGGTTGGTTAAGGAGGTGAATTTGGCTAAAAAAAAAAAAAAAAGGAAAGTTTGTCGCCCATTTTGTAAAATAAATAAAAAGCCAGAGGACGACGGATGGCGCCGTGGCTGTCGCGAGGCGCACAGACAAACGCTTAATGCTAATATTATTTTCTTGCTTAACAAGGAATATCTGGGAGAGGGAGGATGTGGCCATGGTGGATCCTACATGCTGGCAGGCACTGTTCTCTTCTACACAGTTGGGCCGGTCGTGTGACTTATTTGCGCAAGCCATAAAAAATTTAACTTTATTTCGCCATTTTTAATTTCCTACTCCGCAGCGCACATTTGGCGTAAACAGTCAACGTTGGACAATAACTACAAAACGTCCGAGTCCCAGTCAGAGTGAGAGTCAGAACCCCAGACCCGTACATAAGCCGGGCCAAAAGAACAATAACGAAATAAAAAACAAAAAAAAAGAGGCAACTTGGCTGCTGTTGCTTTATTTGTATTTTTTTGCATACGTTTTTTCTGGCTGCATGCGCGAGCACGGAAAACAAACAGCAAATAATTCAAAGTGGATACAACTAAAGCAAAGTCAAAGCTAATATACGAAAATGTAATAAAAATTAAAAAGAAATAAAAACGAATTAAAACGAATTCAAAGTCCAGCAGCAACTGCAAATGAGAAATATTATAAAGGCTTGGGTGCCCACATATATAGCGACAGTTGTGGGGCTTACAAGCAACTAGGATGACACATAGGTTGTCAAGGAAGTGACGAGAAACCGCACATACATTTATATAAAATATTTTTTCAATTATGGGTAAATTTGCACGCTATTTTATTGCAGCTTCCAGAGTCGTGAACATTACATCTACATCTATTTTGTTAAATTGTATTATTAAGACAACACAATTGTTTTGTTAAATTTCCGTTCCAATAGTCCTTGAATGCAGTTCAATAGAGTTAGTCTTAGTAATTCCAACGCATCCTTCGAAAAGCAAAAAGTCATTTTATGCATTGTGAACTGCTTGGTTATTAATATTCGAAAGCAGTTATTAGGTGTGAAACTCCGCTAAAAGCAGTTTATTCTAAATTTTGAACTGCTTCTCGCATTACTTCGCAACTTTACTAATAAGCAGTATATATAACTACTCGTTTTTACTGCCTGATGCACTGCTTGCATTTCATATACTAAGCAGTAAATAGGTGTGAAACTCTGATAAGATTCTGTTCCGTAATTTGAAATTATCCCAGCCAAGATTGTTAAAATTAAAGATGTGTAATACTAGAAAGATTTCAAATCTAGAGAAACAAAAACGTTGCTTAAATAAGTACTCATCTGTCGACCGATAAGTTCTATGACAGCTAAATAGCATTGTGATCTAACCGATCCTCTCCGGCAAACCAAGTTTATTTGTAGCTTCTGTTACGCTGCCATTAGTGGTTGCTTGGAAAGCTCAGTTTTTTTATACACCTTTCAAAAATACAAACGATCAGTCGCTTCAAATTCACTTCCGCTGCTGTCCATCACCCGGAGCAAGTAAATAGTCGGAACAATTATCATGAACAATAGAATGTTTTGGCTGACCCACAGTAACTAAAGGAAGCGATGCGCAACAGTTGCATGAAGTGCGGGGCACTTCAAATTAATATTAAAAGGAAATGCGAATAACAATACGGAATAGGAATGGGTATGGGAATGGGAATGGGAAAGGGAAAGGTCAGTGAGTGGAACGCTGGGAGATGCCCACTTGCATGTCCTTACTGAGTACTGTGTGCGGTCCTTTCACACAGGTGTATCTTCAAAAATATCTGTGAGTGTGTGTGATTATGCGTGTGATTTTACTCAAATCGAGAGACTGTTGACCAGTTCTTTGAATCGCACCGCTCAAATGTAGCCGTAAATCCAATTAACGCTCCTTAGAGGCAATGCCGCCAACGCCACAGGATGCCCCTCAAAA
Source organism: Drosophila kambysellisi (assembly GCA_035042185.1). Taxonomy (NCBI): domain Eukaryota; kingdom Metazoa; phylum Arthropoda; class Insecta; order Diptera; family Drosophilidae; genus Drosophila; species Drosophila kambysellisi. The sequence goes on from JAWNLS010001251.1 coordinate 11,697,202, forward strand.
AGGACATAAGAACGCATCGATCGATCATCCGAAGTTTGTTTGCGCATTTCGATTTGTTGCGCCGAACAAGCAAAGGAGCTCGCAGGATAACAGAGCTACTAATGTAGAATCTGGACTGCCAGGACTACCTGTCGTCGAGCACTTAGTCCCGCTCCAGAAGTGTGCACGCATCAAATTACCATTGCCGTAGGCCCAGCACACCCTCGTTTTATCCTGCGTCCTTTTTGTGTAATTGCCTGAAATTGCTGAAATGTAAATCACTTCAACAGAGTTATGCGAGAGCCGAATGGGGTTTTCGTGTACTACTCCAATTCTATGGAGCTACTTCTTTTTAAAGTGAACATTTTGTACGCATTTTTAACGACCACCCACTTGAGCACTGTTGATGTGCTGTCTCTAATCCTGACTGATCCTAAGTCTAAATACCGGTTAACCTGTTTCTGTATACAAATATTGTTGCAGCTCACACAATGAGAGCAGAGAATGGAAAAAGAAACCCAATTTAAGAAGGAGAACGTTGAAATCTTTGCCACAGCAAACAAGATTTTCTCAGCAGCAAACGATAACCAAACGATGCTATCGGTGCGAGGGTGGGCCCACATCAAATTGGGAACAGCCTCGTCCTGGGTTCCCACAGCCACAATATATCAAATATAAATATGTGTGTATGTGTGTGAACTGTGTGTTTCATATTTTGCAATTTAGATTTCTACACATTGTGTGCCAAGCAATATCCCTTTTGCCTGTGGCTGTGACTGGTGCAGTTCCGCTCACCGGAAGGAAGTTCACAAATTTTATTGTTATAACTGCGTCCTTTACTGAGCTCATTTGGAAGAGTTTCTTGGGCGCTGCTTGTGGCACTGATGAAGTTCCCCATGCAAAGAGATATCAACGACGTTCGTCGTTCTAATGGTCAATATATAAATAGATATATGATTTCTACGGGTATAGAACGAGCAGTTAATATATTACACCCTTGATAATATATTACACTTGGGAGTTTTCTAATTTCGTCAAATAATATCGAAAGCAGCCATTAATAAATAATAAGTCTGCGAGTCTTTAGTAAGCATTCTGGATAGGAATACAACTAGTCTCTTTGTGTTTAGGATAACTTGGCTAAATTATAGCAAGGATAAAAATAATTTATGTTATGATACATAAAAAGTCTTATTAATTCCATTTTTATGTAGTAATAAGAATAAAATAAACTTAGAAAAAGAAATTTGGATGTCAAAAAATTGTACTGACGAGTTTTTCATGGACCTTTCAAAATAATGACTGATTACATTACTGATAATTTGAAAAGATACTTATTGACAATATTGGCCAGCATTTTCACAAGACTCGCTCCCGTTTCTTTATTTACAACGCCCACATATTTTTTTTTTGCTCTCACGCTAAACACTTTTCCCAAGGCAACTCCAAAAATAAGAAATAAACAAGTAAGAAGGCTGTAGTCGAGTGAGCTCGACTACCATATACCCTGAACCAAGCTTTAAATGCATTATAGGTTTATCGTTTTTGGGGGCTGGAGTGGGCGTGGCCCGATCTTAGTAATATACCTTCTAAGTTTGGTAACTGTAGCTCTTGAATTGCGGGAGATACAGGCATTTATCGTTTTTTGTGGGCGGGAGTGGGCGTGGCCCAAAATATTTTGGATTTCGATCTTAGTAATATACCTTCTAAGTTTGGTAACTGTAGCTCTTAAATTGCGGGAGATACAGGCATTTATCGTTTTTTGTGGGCGGGAGTGGGCGTGGTCCAAAATTTTTTTTACACATTTATGAAGGGTGTTACTAGCAATATACCTTTAAAATTTGGTGACTTAAGTTTTCAAATTGCGCGAGATATTTGGCTTTATCGATTTACACCAAGAGGTGTATCGGTTTAGGTAGGTGGGAGTGGGCGTGGCCATCCAATTTTTTTATCGATCTTTGGGGGAGTTACCAGTAACATACCTGCAAAATTTTGCGACTCTAGCTTTCAAATTACGGCAGATATGCGCATTTTAAATTTCTAGGGACGATGTTCCTGGGGGCGGCGGATGTGGGCGTGGTCAAAAAATTGGTATGCCAATCTTCGGAGGAGGTTACCAGCAAATTACCTTCCAAGTTTGGTTACTCTATCTTTAAAGTTTTCGGAGATATACGGAGTTATCGATTTACAATCGGAATTGTCGATTATAGGCGCAGGTGTGGGCGTGGCACCACAAATTTGTTATCGGTTCTTAAAGGCAACTATCAGTAATATAACTACAAAATTTGACGTTCCCTACTCAAAAACTGCGGAAGATATAGCCATTTGAAAATTTTTGGGTCGGGGGTGATGGGGGCGTCGGAAGTGGGCGTGGCACATGCCGATTTTTCAAGGACCTCACCAACAACCTACCAACCAAAATTGGTGACTGTATCCATTAAATTGTGAGAGATATCTGCAATTTACTGCTATCAGAAATCTAAATGTATCGATAATTCAGAAACTGAGGCAGTTATCGAAAAAATAACGCGAACTTGATCTGCGCCTGGTATACGAGATCTTATATTCCAAATTTGAAGTCTCTAGCTCTTATAGTCTCTGAGATCCGCGTGTTCATACAGACGGACAGACGGACAGACGGACAGACGGACAGACGGACAGACAGACGGACAGGGCTAGATCGACTCGGCTATTGATCCTGATCAAGAATATATATACTTTATGGGGTCGGAGATGCTTCCTTCTGCCTGTTACATACATTTGCACAAAACCATTATACCCTTTTTTCCCATTTTTAATGGGTTCAGGGTATAAAAAAATTCCCATACAAAGTTTGACTTTTGCATAAAGAGTGTCATATGTGTTGTACCTGTAGCCTGTACCTGTTACCCTCTAGCCGCGCTGCCCGTTCTCACGGCCAAACGGTAACACTCCAACGCACCACACAAAAGGACATCCAACCCTCAACCAGCCATACAGGGAACAGGTTCCTGCGATAATGTGGACGACAACGTCACGTCTGAAGTGGGCGCTTCGTTTCCATTTCGTTTGGTTGCAGTTCGTTTTATTGATTCAGCTCGTTGATCACAATAAACGATTAGTCTGCTCGCCGAGATCCTTGCTGATCCCTGGGCTGCATTTTTGCGCTGCTGAGAATATTTTCTCAGTGTCTCAGTGTTTATTTGCTTTGTATGCATTTATATTTTTTGTTCGAGTTCACACGCACTTGTTACTCAGTTTGTGGGCTGGGAAAATTAGTTTAGCGGATTTTTCCTTTTCTTATATTTTTTTATTGTATTCGATCGTGTTTTCTGTCAGAGTATCAATTGGTGTTCGTTGTGGGAAATGTTTTATTTATTATCCTTTTTTTTTGCTAATTTCAGTGTGTATTTTGAGTGCGATAATCTGTGCTATAGCTTTAAATAGTTCCTCAGACTTACGATGATTGGCTGTCACTTAAGGGTTTTCGTGGAAAATTTATAATCCTTAGGGTTTCCAAAAAATCCTTCAGCATCCTTAGTTAGTACGAACTGAGGTTCCTTCGCTCTTGCTTACGTAACATTACCTAAAACCAGCAAAATAAGCAGGCAACGTCTTTTCCCAACTCGTAAAAGCGACGCAAGGAGTTTTATGCAATATGCAATCGCATTCCTGGAATCAAATTGACTTCTTTAATCTGTTGAGCAATTGCCGAACGTTTTTTACGCAATAAAGCATCAAACAACTCATAAAAAAACGAGAAAACTAAAAACGTAAAAATGCACGACAAAATAAGGAAATGCAAAAATAGTTGCTGTAATGTCTTCCAGGAAGTTTGCTGGCTAACCGGGTTTGTGCAGCCCTTCTTGGGCAAGCAGGCAACCCCTGCACAAGCAGCCCGTTAATCGTTGCGCTAATGGCCAAAATGCTGGCAAGGCTATCTCCTTGCATTATCCTGGCCACCCGCCGCTTTTATTGTGACCAAAACAAATAATCACCCATTGCTCATACATATTGATCAATGCAAATGCGTTTACGAGCCCGCTCATAAAGTTATCCTTTCTTGCATCGGGTCCTTCGCTGTTAACTTTGCGCATCCTTTCAGCGCAGCCTTTCGCCCAGCCCAGCTCTACTGTCTGTCAGTCAACTGTCTGTCGGACAATGTCCTGTCACTGCGAACGTTGCATTTTAAGAGGAACTCGGGAAATTCTTGCCGTGACTATCGTAAAACCGTGTAACCTTGTCCAAGACTCGTTATGATGCATCCTTGTGCCAGCTTTGGTCCATTTGCTATAAAAACATTAGCGCTGCCATCAAGGACATCGGCGCACATTTGTTTGCATTTGACTTGGTCAGCATTTCAACTGTAAGGACTCACACACCCATTAATAAGTATGCGTGAACTCAACGAACTATTCTACTCAAGGCTCAAGGTCATTCTAAACTGAAACTGGATCTAAAATTATATATCATCGCCCTACTCTTACTTAGTTCACATAAAACTTAGCCTATGCCCCAAAAACAACATAGATTTAGATTTACAGACTAAAACTGAAGGTAGAAGTTAACAGGATCTCCAGAGAAAATGAATACTTTTCAAATAGAATCGTAATTATATTAAACACAATCTAAGAAACAGTTAGTATTAGTATTAAAATGCTTTTGTTATTTAACTATATAACTATAATTATTTCTGAACACTTCAAGAAGGAACGAAAACCTATCTCAACATTTCATGTATAATATTTGTGTTAAATCTAAGGAGATAATAATCTTCGTAACGTTTTACGAACTAAATCCAACAATTGATTATTTTATCAAAATAATTTCCAAAGGACGAAAAAATTACTCTGTGCTGATCTCAGAAATAGCAATTAATTTTCTAAATGCCTTTTTATTTGTGAATAAAGTACAACTATTGCTTAAATGATATTGATATAAGTTCCTACTGTTTTATCGCCATATTTTGCAAAGGACATAGAAATCGTAGGCCCCCTGCTCGTTTGCACACACGCTTCAGACGCATTCCCTAACGCTGTGCAGAGGAGTAGGGTGACTCACGTGAGACTGTGGACCTGGGCCCAAATCCATTCTAATGCCAGATGACGGAGACAAAACAAAATGGCTGAAGTGTGGCCAAGTTTGTCGCACGAAGAGAACTTTCACACGCGTTGCAGAGCGGCAAGGCAAGGCAAAAGACGATTTATAATTATTTTGGGGTGTCTTTGGCACAGCCTTCAAAGAACTAAAACCTCTTGCGCAGCAAAAACAACAGCTGCACAGAGTTCTACAGTAAACCAGCCCTGAGTGAGAGCGGGTAAGGGTGGGGGAGGGGAGGGGTAGAGGAAAAGCGCCTCCCCTTCTAGCCAAAGACAAAGGTCGTTGCGCTTAACTGAACCTCACGAACCTCTGGCACAACCAGAACCCACCCTGGCTGAGTTGTACATTTTGCATAAGATTTCACAAATCTTTCGCTGACACAGAAAAGGAGCAAATGGGGTGGCTATAGAGAATCTAGCGAACCCAGGGGCTGTACCCGAAACTTGTGATCGTTCTTTTTGCGCAGCAGCGCAGTTTGAGATTGAGTGGCAGGAGAAGCGAAAAGTATTTGAGTCTTTGAACGCGTTCCATGTTGCGTGCGTCTGCGATTCCAAGTTGCACGAGTCTCGAGTCGTGGCGCACACCTGGCCACGAACCATGCCATGCGATCCCAGGACCCCGACCTGAGCAGTTCAACTCCACAGTCATTGTCTGTGTTCCTTAGCTGTCGTTGCGCCTCAGCGATATGTTAAATTAATGGTTTTTTTATGCAGAACGGTCAACTACGAATCGAAGCGACCCGACTTTAGTTGACTTGAATTTAACTTGGTTTGCCTTGAACACATTTATAGCAAATCATAAACTACACACACACACACATATACAAACATAAGTAAGTGTAATTAGAGCGATTCGAACAGTTTTAAAAATATCTCAAAGCACTCGTAGACAAAAGGCGCGTTTTAATTTTAATCATAATCGCTTTATGAGCCACCTACAAAATACCCCTAAAAAGATGCAAAACATTGTTTGTTGTCACAACAAAACAGACTGGATGTTTACCTGTTAGCTGGTTCCTAGAAAACGCGTTATGGTTTTATAGACTTTTTGCATTCACAAAATACGAGTTCCGTTAAGGTTTTAAAAACCTTAGACCTTACGTATAAGTCTGTACCCCCAAGGTGGCATGCATAATGTGTTTATGAGTGTGGCTCAAAGACCTAGCCTTGTTTCCAACTCCCTCTCTCTCTATCTCTCTCTCTTTATATACATATCTCTCAGTGTATCCCTTTCTAGCTTGTCAGGCACTTGCTGTGGTCGCCTCTTGTCGGTTTGCAATCGCGACCAGCGCACGCTGTGCGCTCGACCAAAGCCCAAAAACCCCGGAACAGATAATTTGACGGCAACCATGAAAATGGTTAGAGCACTAGCTGGTTTCCGGCGAAATGTCTGGCCAAAATGTAGTTGAGACATTTCACGCCTATGTCTGCCACCCAAATTAAGTTGAGTTTGACCGTCATGCTGAAGTTGACTTCAAAATCAATAACTCGACAGTCTAGCAACATCTAGAGTTTTCAGTGCAATCAAGTCTTGAATGCAAATTTGCAAATTGTTTAAAATTAGTTTTAAGGTTAAATACAGATTTGATAAATCTTTGTAATGCAGTTATTAAAATACTTGGGATAATGTAATTTTTATTAATAATACAATTATTATTTAACAGTCAGATGGAAGCAACTCCAACCCCATGAAATATATATATTCTTGATCAGTATCAGCAGACGAGTTGATCGAGCTACATCCGTCTTTATGTTTCCTTCAATTAGAAAATTCTTACTTGCTCACATTAATTTAGTTTCAGTCTTAAATTAGAGGCAATGATTTTTTTCTTTTAGTTTATTTTCATGAATTTATGCAAGAGATTTCCCAAACATGTCAATATTCAGTGTCAACCATTTGCTTGTTTTTAGTTCAATATAGATTTTAGCTATCAGCCGCAATATGTAATTTTTCTCTTTCAAATAAAATAAAATTCGTCATATTGATTTGGGCTGCAGCTGCGACTCCAATAAAAAGAAAACGAAACCAAAGAAAAGACTTTGACGCGTGCCAGGCTAAAAACACCCGGCTCAAAGTAACGTTCGTTTCAGGATCACTGATAATAATTACACAACACAGGACGAGTGGCCCTAACGACTGCTGCTGAGCCAGGACTCAAGATGTCTACAAATGCAACCCCCTAGTCTGGCTCAATGAGTGCGTTGCAACAACGCTCAATGAGGGTCCTGGTTTCCTTGCCAGGCAACTCCACGAGCATGGAGTGACAGAGGGAGAGCAAAAGAGGGGATCCTGTCAGTTGTCCTTTTATTGTCTGCATTGTCGAGCCTGAAAATTAGTTGCTCTAACGTATTTTCTGTCTATCTTTGAGCATAATTTCCTGGCACGTGTGGCACGCGTAGACCCAAAAAGAAAAAAGAAAATACAAAAAGAGAGCGCGAAATTCTTCTATCTGTAGACTCTAACTACATTCCTCATAGTTCTGTGGCAGCTTCCGCTTTTCTAATTTAAACGAATTTAATCAATTTGATGTCGCTAAACCAAACAAGAACAACCAACAAATGCCATAAATATAATAACTGAAGCGCTAACAACGCTGATGAGGACAACAATGTTATAGTGGGGAGTAAACAACCTAAAGATACCCATTAGGTATTATATATAGGTGTGAATAACGAGGAAAAAAGTGGAAAAATTAAAATAATATATAAATATGTGTCGATTACTATAAAATAAATATTTGCTTGTATCTCCTGCTTAGTGTGAAGGGTTTCTTTTAATATTTTGACCAGGATTAATACACTAGTAAATATATATATTTTTTTTTAAGTATAGCAATGTTCAATTCACCTGATTCTTTCTTTCCATTATCTGAGCAAATACTAGAGTATTATTTTGTGATCATTGAGTTTGTCATTCGTGGTTGCATTTACCCCGTTAGCTGCCTTTTCACAGGGCATCCGAAATTGTCACAAATCAAATACGTGTACACATTGACTGGCTGCATGACCCTCATTGGATGACAACCAACATCAAGTAATGGGCACAAAACTGTGACAAGTGCTTCCTCGACAGCATCGCATCATTCAACAGCAATTTGAACATCAATTATGAGTCGCACTGAATGAATAGGCTGCCCTGCAACTGAATTGGGCATGGAGGCTGGCGGATGGGGGGCTCGACTTGTGCTCATCCTCAACATCATCATCATCATCGGCATCACGAGCACCACTCGGCATGCAGGGGCATTCACAAAAAAAATTCAAGAAGAGTAGAAAGAGAAAAAAAAACGGAAAGGGTGGCTTGTGCCAAGATGTACTGCTATATGCCACACAAAAGGCTGGCAAGCCGAGCATCAACGAGTCGCAGGCAGCCGCAGCATAACCTACTTTCAAGTCACTTTAAGAGATGCTTCAGCAGTCCCCGCTGGCTGCACCCATTCCGCCCACCGCCCCTCGATTTCAATCTGTGTATATCTGGCCAATTACGAGGTGACCCAAATTTTAAGTACTTTGCTTAGGTCCCAAAACGGTATGAACTGTCAATAAAATGGGAATCGAAGAATCTGTTCTCAGGGTCATTTTTGCGTAAACCGCAAATCTGTCCCCGGACGGACACACACACAACTGTTGCTTAATTATGGAAATTGCGGTCTGTAAGAAGGCCATTCAGTAACTTTAAGCTCCCATTGTTCTGATTCCATTTATCGGACCGTCCAGTAAGCGCCACAATAGTGCGGTTATTGTACGCAAAAACATATGTGAACCGTTTTGACAGATTGACGAATTGATTCACTCTCAACGCAAATTACAATAAGTCTTTTTTTTAATATTTACCAGAAAACTCAAAACAGACAGATCTGTGTAACAGACCCAATCTTTAAATATAAATTCTTACATTCAAAGAAAACTGACAGCTGCTTTAAAATTGTGTTTGGGATCCTTTCTAAACCTTTTTAAGCTGTATGAGTTAGTTAGTTAGTTAAAAGAAAACAGTTAGTTAAACATAAGCATATACATTCTAAACACAATATTTTTTTAACTAACAGTACTTACACTTACACCCCTAAGTTAAGTAAAAAAATGTATTATTTAAACGACTGTACAAATACATCCACCTAAGATCAAAATTCCCAAACTCAATCCCAATCCTCATCATGGCAGCCACTCAAAATCTGCTCAAATGAATTGCTGATAATTTATAACACCTCCAAACGAGATGAGCAGCGGATTGTTCACCTGTTAATGGCTTCATTCTCATACCCGGGATGTGTGTGTGGAAGGGACAATGGCATCCCTCCTAACTGTAAATGCACAGCACAATAGCGAAACGAGAAATACGAAATAATCGCAAAAGGGCAAAACGGTAAAGAAATTTGTTTATCGCTCTTTCTAGTGGCCTGGACGAGAGCGGATGTTGTGCACGCGAGCAGCGGAAATCAGAACAGGACCAAAAGAGAGTTGCAAGGGAATGAAAAATATTCCGCTATGGGACTAAAATACCGAATCTATTGTTCCAATGTTGTGGCGAAAAGAGAAGGCAAAACAACAAAACGGAAGTAGAGCCCAAAACTTCCGTGTCCGCTGTGAGGATCGCTTACGAAATTTGTGACCACACACACTCACACACACAAACACAGTCATACACACTACGAAGCGCCCTTACAATGAAGTAACTCAATTCTCAACTTGTTTAGTTTCAAGTCGCTAAATGCATTGCAAATAGTTATCCCTTGCCCCCCTCGAGAAATGTGTCAGCTTTAACAAGTGCTTATTGACTTGGTCTCGGCGAGATAATTTACAATCGAAGTGCGATTTTATCAATGTGTGTGCGTGTGTGTGTGTGTGTGATTCCCACAAGTGTTACATAAAACTAGCTGATAAAACCTCCACACACGATCCAATTTCTGTGTTTGTAAACAAAAAACAAAATAGAAAAATATGAGAAATCATTTAATGTACGCACAATAAACAAGCAAGCAAGCAAACAAACAAACACACTTATTAATATAGGTATGTATGTATGTATGTATGTATGTATGTATCCAATATGCCAAGTGTGCCCTTATCTGCTGACATTGACGACCAAATGCAACGAGCAATGCAAACGAGCCATGAGCCAAAACAAGCAAACAAACAAACCTATAAAAATCACTTCCCGTTGCCGCATCATGGAAAGAAGTCAAATGTCAACTGGAGAGAGAGAGAGAGAGAGTGATGGGGCCAACGAAATTTTAAACGGAAATTTTAAATAAAACGACGCGCATGCGTAGCATCGCAGTCAGAGTCGCTGTCGCAGTCACAGTCGCTGTCGCTGTCACTCTTAATGTTGGCAGCGACGCGTTCGCTCAGTTTTTGGTCAATTGTCTGCTCTTTGGGCTCGCGGCGTCACGTAAATATGTCAAGCGCTGCTGCCGATCGTGTGGGTGAGCATACGCGTCGCTGCCATTTTACTCTCGCTCTCGCTCTTGCTTACGCTCTGACTCTGACTCTGCCCGTATGTACACACATGTACATATGTATTTGTGAGAGTGCGTGTGCTGTTGCTGTTGCGGTTGCCGGCTTATTAGATGAAGAACGGTCAACATTTGTTTTTGATTTCAGTTGTCGTTCTGCACAATTTGACGTGCAAGAATGTAGCTCAAGAGGCAACGCTCCATAGGCTCTACAGGGTGTCCAGTCGCATGTGGGCGACACATGTGTCTTGCAAATCAGCAAAGTCAAAACAAACTTCTTTTAACAGCGCTCTCTCTCTCTCTCTGTCCCTCTCTCATTTCAGCTGATAAGCTTAAGAAGCACAAACACAACATCTCACTCTCTTTCCTTGCAATATATATATATGTATATATATGTATGTATGTGTGTGTTTTTATATCTTGCTCTGTATTATTTGAGTCATCGTCCTAAAAACAACACGGCACAAGTAATGAAAAAAAAAAACAACAAAAAGTCAAACTCCATTTGTTGTTGCTGCTTTTGCGTTTGCTGCTTGCGTTCATTGATCGCTGGCAATTGGCGTTTAAGTGCTGCGTCAACGTTGTTGACTTACATACACACACATGCATGCACATACATACGTGCCTCCCCCTGCAACTCCTTGCCAGTCCACACTCTACACTCAACTGGTCGGCCGCACTCTCGCTCCAAGTTTCTTGTCTTTCTTTCACTGGTGATGGTAGTAGTTGGCTTTTCTTTTTGTATATGCTTTATACGGCATTAATTGAGTGCCTTTCAATTGGGTTATGGATTAAAATTTATGCATAAATTAAATACCCATACGTTTCGGGGGCACTGTTTGTGTTTGTCCGCTATGCCCCACAGAGCCGGGCATTTAGAAAGCAATTTCAAGTGGGGGCCTCTCTGGGTGCTCCCATATAGCCATATAGTCATATAGCCTTATAGCATATAGGGTGTGGTAGCCAACGGTTTGAAATTGCATATGCTCATATTGCATATGGCAGTTTGTGGGGGTGTGGTGATAGGGGTTCGATTGAACTTTGCCACAATATAAACTTGAGAACGTACAACTGATAATTTAATCTGAAAAAATAAATATGTGCAAAATTTGCATTGATGTACAGTGAGCTCCAACCTAAAACCACAACATATTTATTATTTCCGTTTAAAAAATAATCAATTCTCTGAAAGTCAATTCCAAGTCTGTTGTATATTTAATCCACATGTGCAAGTGTGTGCTAGTGATTCTATTAAAATTCTTTGGATATCAGCGGACCCACTATAAAAACACATGCGCCACATTCTAAAGATAACATTTCCATTATATTCAAGACTTACTGTGCCATTGTGTGAGTCAAAGATAAGATTTTATTAGGAGTATTACGTATTTAAAAATTCCAAGCCGCATATTTAAGAAATTACTTCATTCGATTGTATTCCCATTCCCAAGCTGTGTCATGCAACTTAGCAATGAATGTTTGATTTTTGTTGGTTTTCGAAATCGACAAAAATAATACATTGGAAAAATTGTATACCTAAGAAATTAGTCATCATTTGACGATTAACCGACAGATTGCAACATTGAGCGGCATTTCGAAACGAAGCGTCACGGTGCTAATTCCAATCTTTGCACCAACGCGTGCCACAGACAAAAGAGACACCCTGTAATTGTTACTTGCAGTTGAATAAACACAACAAGACACACAACAAATGGTGTGTTTTTTTTTTATGTAGTTAAACTAAAAAGAAGACTTTATTTTGTAAAATGCAAGAGTATATTTTGTTTTTGTTGCTGCTGGATGTTTTTGTTGTTGCTTTGTGTTGTTATGACTTTGATGTATAATAAGTAATTACAATACACACATTATACATTATACGTACGATAATTGATGATATTAATTCATTCGTTATTTCGTTTCTTAGGATATATTTGTTTTTGTATTTTTGCATTAAGCGATATTTAAGTATTTTGTAAATACAATTTAGGTTTCGTTTCAATTCATTTAGGCTAGTCAAAAATGTTACGTCAAGTTTATATTTCATTATATTTTATTATATGTTAATGGTATATTTTTTGATGCGCTTCCTTATATATGTTTTGTTTAAAATACTGCAATAATAATAACTGTTAAATATGTGTATGCATCTTTAAAAAACAAATGCGCGATTGCTGAGCGAAAGCCGAGTGTGTCGTGTGTGTGTGTGTGTGTTTGTGTGTGAGTGTGTGTGTTCCACGGCTGGAACATCATAAACAATGTATCTGAATGAGGCCCGGTTAAGTTTCTAAGCTGTGTTTTATTGCAAATTCGAAAGTTAATTAAAAATCTTTTGGATTGAGCATAAAAATTGTAGAAACAGCAGAGGCCAAATTACAAACACACATATGTATTGGTTTATATATATATAAGTATATATATATATATGTTTTTTATAGTATGGTATGTACCGCTATATTTATAATTCGTTATGGTATTTTATTTTGTTCTCGAGATTTTTAGCATGTAAACTTTTTTGTTTTTTTTTCCTTTTTTTTGTGTTTGTTAATTTTTATTTGTTGTTCTTTAAGTAGGAGAGAGGAATCTCGCTGGAATTACGAACTGACTTAGAACAGACCTTTCTTCTTCTTCTCCTTCTTGCCATCGACATTGTCGGTGCTACTATTGCCGCCAAGACTGCGTCGCTTGAGCTCCTCGAGCGTCACATGGTTCACATCCTCCCATTCTTTTTTCTCCCGCTCAAATTCTCGCCGCTTCTCATCGAGCTCATGGATCTGGAGTTCCAATGCCTTCTTGCGCTCTTCATGGCGACGGGCCATCTCCAGTTCGGAGTCCTTAAGCTTTTGCATCTTCTCCTTGACCTTCATGTCGAACACCTGCTCCATTTCGGCCTCCATTTTCTTCATCTTCTGCTCATGCTCGCGCTTCTCCTCCTCCATTTGGGTTAGCGGATTCTTGTTGGAGAGTCGCGCCTTGCCATCGACCAGTCCCAATTCGGATAGCTTGCGACATCGATAGTTCTCATAGTGGACATTGTTCGTCACATCCTTCAGATCCTGCAGATGGGTGCGTATTACCATATTCCTCAGTGCAATAAAATCGCAATGCGTCAAATTCTCCACCTCGACGAGGCCCCATGGATATCGACGTCCACGCACCTTCTTCCCATCCAGTTCGATGATGGTGTTGGCACCAACGACTGCAAATGGCACTCGACTGCGAAGATTCTGTGTGGCCTTGGACTCCTCGGCGGCGTCCTCGAGTGTGGCGGGAAAATCATAAATCTTAATCTTATGCTGAGCAATCTCATTCAGAATCTGCTTCTTGAATAGATGCACCTCATCCGGTGTCATGGTATCGGCCTTGGCAATCACCGGCACCAGATTCACCTTATCTGACAAGCTCTGCATGCACGCAATGTCCAATGGCAACAGACCGTGTCCCGATGGCGCTATAAAATACAAACAGCAGTGCACCCGATTATCCGAGATGCTCTTGCGATAGACACGCGACTCCGCCGTCAAATATTCTTCATATTTGGTGTCCACATACTCCAAAATAGGCACCCAGCAATTGCTGTTGTCCACGGCATCACCGAATCCGGGTGTGTCCACAACAGTTAGCGTTAGATTAACTCCGTTCTCCTTGAGCATCACCTTTGTGGCCTCGACGGCGACGGTCTTCTTCTTGCGCAACGATGGCCCAGGATACTGTTCGGCATTGTAGATGTCCGACAAGAACATGGAATTAATCAGCGTTGATTTGCCCAAACCACTGGCACCCACCACCATCAGGGTGAATTCAAAGCCCCGCTTGACGGCCTTGCGGTACACCTGATTGGGCAAATTGGCGAATCCCACATAGCCGGCAATTTCCATTGGTTTCTGTCGCACAGGCAGCGGTGGTTTCTGTGGCTTTTGCTGCTGCTGGGCTTCCTTTTCCTGCAAATCGTGGGTTAACTTGTTCGAGTCTCCATTTGAGCTGGTCACACTGGCCGACTCGGCTAACTGCAGTTTTGGCACACTGGGCGGCTGCGTTTGTGGACGCTGCGACGTTGTCGTCGTCGTTGCGTTCGCTGCTCCTACTGCGGTTGAATCGCTGCCATTGGATGCGGTTGTCGCTGTGGATGATGCTGTCGCCGCCTGCTGCTTGTCGCGCAACGCCAACTGTGCCAATGTGCTCGGCAGCGCTGAGATGGCGCCGTTTGTGCGAGGACTATTCATTTGCTTTCACTGTTCTTCTCTTTAATAGTATTTAGTTTGCGTTTTTTCACTTTGCACAGTTTTTGTCGTCACGCCTAGTTTTCAGTTTCTTTTTTTTTCTTTTTCTATTCGGTGTCAACAAAACTTCTGCACTGAAACTGCTGCTGGTGCTGCTTCTTCTCCTCGCGCAAAAATAATAAGTACGCCAACAACGCGCTATGGCCGTGCTATTGAGTGAGCGAAAAACAAGCGACTGCTGCCAATGCAGCAAGAGCGCATGAAAGAGACGAAAGAGCCAACAACACTGACACACACTCATACTCATATGGCACACTCAAGGGCTCAGCGCATGAGTAATACACAAACACACAAGCATATGACACTGCAGGCAAAAGCGGCGCTGCCAACGTGTCCGAGACAAAAGTGTGTCAGCAGTGAAAATCACTCAATTAACTTAAAAAACTCTAATTTAAATTATTAGGCCTCAGAATAAAATAAAACAATGCATCTATAATATTGCGAAAACAGAAATATGCTTTATAAAACTAGCAATTTTGCAACAAAATTAACAATTTGAAGCATCGCACGCGTTGGCAGCGCCAACCGGCTGCGCGCTCACTGCCAGCACTGCCAGCCCTCATTTTTGAGCTCTCTCAGTGTGCAAAGCCAAGTGCAGCTGCCTCACTTCTTTGATGCTGACAATGCTGCCGCTTGTACTGCTGCTCGTCTCAAATTTATCAATGCACAACCAAATATTCTTATCATGTTGTGTGTGGGTTTAAAAATAGCCGCATATGTGTGTGCAGTGTGTATATGCATGCGTTCCAGTTACTTCAATTTAGTAATGCTACACACAAAACACAGGCAAAAATCCATATGTGTAAACCAACGCTTCCCATTTTATGTTGTTATTTTTTCTTTTCATTTTTTTGCTTTTGCAAGACGCTGTGAGTTGCGCATGAGCGTGATCATTGGCAAAGAGTGTGGCAGCAGCGCTGAGTAATAGAGAGAGAGAGAGACGCTGGGTATGCGTCTGTGTTGGTGAAAGGCGCTCTCCCACACGATGCGCTACACCCATGTGTGTTGGGCGTGTGGGTTGCTCATATCAACTAAAAAAAAATAAAATATAAATACAAATATTAATTTACTCCAGTCAGAGAACGAATGTGGGAATGTGGCACATTAGCGTATAGTTAACCTGGACTCGAACTCGGGTAATTGGCCGCGCCCGCTTCATGCTCGCCGACTGTGTCCTGCTCAAAGTTCCCTCACCGTCATCATCGTCATCGTCGGTTGTCCTGCGCCCTCGTCCGCCCCGCACTCCCTACGAAATGCCGATGCATAAACACGCACACAAACAAAGGCCGTTGATTGTGCGCGCTGTTTGTTTGTAATTTAAATTCTCATGCACTCTCGAGGACTACGACTGGCTCGAGGGGGCCGTCAGCACCAACCAACACAACCAACAACCACCACCACCATCGCCATCACATGTCCTGCGTCCTACTCCGCCTGCGTGGCCTCTGCCTTCTAGCTTCCTTCCGCAGTTGTCGCCAGTTGTTATTGTTGGTGGTGGTGGTGGTGGTTCCTTCTTCCCCCTTTTGCACGTGGATTTTAACGCGTCTGTTCAAAAGGTGATCGTGAGAAAGTTCTTTTTTTCTCACATTTCGACTCGAGTTTAATTTTAGCCACTGCATCGGAATTATTTTGTTTATGAATTGATATGAGTGGTACAGTTGTTGTTGTCAGTCGCCGTCACGAGATTTGACTGTACTTCTCTTCTGTCAAGGAATATTATGTTTCCCAATATGTTGAAAAATTATTGAGAATTATTTTTATATTCTTCTTCTGACAATTTATGATAATTATATTTTACAATTTAATGTGACTAAGAATTTTTTAATTTTATGATGTAAACAAAACTAAATATTTATCAGAAATATAAGTTCAATTTTGTATTCTACTCAAAATAGTTTTAGTACTAAAGCACCGTAAAAGACAAGCCAAAAACTGAAACCAAAAACATAACTAAGCAAAATCGTATTCTGTTTGTAAGTTGGTTTGTGATTAATCCCCTGGATGTTGCAGTTGAAGAAAGTGCTAACCGCAAATCCTTTAAGTAAACAGTAAACGCACTGCAGTTAATCTCCCCAGCGTGGGCAACCCTTCAACGGATTCCCGATCTGTCCCCTTTGCAGCTGCATCGCATCAGGCACGCTTCATACAAATCCATTTGTTTTGTTGCTTAGGCGCGCATCTTCTGCCTTGATTATGTAAGACGTTGTCCCGAGCCAAAGGCAACAACATTGAGGCGTCTCAGAACGCTGTCTCGTCCCCTAAAAGTCATTCGAGGTCTTAGCGCCGTTTCTCTCGTGCAATCCCAACTCCGGACCCAATTCTGAGCCCATTGTTCTTTTAGCCAATCGTTCTTGGCAGCTGTGCCAACTTTCGGCACAAGAGACACGAGACAAGATCCTCCACACTTTGTCATAGAGAGCAGCTGACCAGTGAGTCGTGGATAGCCGTTACACAGTCACAACAGAAACAAAACTTCCCAATGACATTGGAAGATTCTCCTTAATTGTTCGCATTGTTGTGTGCGAATCCGACAATTAGCCACATTAGAAATTTTCTAATTTTAAATGCGATATTCAAACAATCCTATAATTAGAAAAGTTGAGTTTATTCACTTTACAAGTGATCTTCAATCAGTTTAAAACTATAACACTATACTTTAAATATATATTTTGTAACGTAAACGTGAATTCACTTGATATTTACTACTATAATCTACTTATACACAATAAATTATTACCCACAAAATGTTGTGGCTTCAATATATGCTTTTCTAAATATGAGAATGCATTTGCGTTCCCAAGAGAACCTATATTTAATTGATCTGTAAATGGTTCCCAGGTATAGCAGCGACTACAGCTTCTTTTTTATTTCCACGCCAGCCCACATCTGTCATAAAAGTTTCCAGTTATTAGCCCAACTACCGCTGGCCATTTATCAAATTCATAAAAATAAAACACGAAGTGGAACTCCCCGTAGAACTCCACGCCTGTCATGACGACTAATGCCACCCCGGCGCACACTTCACTCAAGTTTCTCCCTTCTTCCGCCAACCAGACTAGATGCACCCAACAAGGCGCCATAAAAATCAACAAAAAATTCATTTAAATCAACATATATCTTAGCCTAAGCATCCCAGGACGAGGACTTGGCACATTTGCTACTGTTTCAGAGCTGTTCATGCTCATTATTTGGTTTTTGGGGTGTGCGTTATGCTTTGGAGTGGGTGGAATTTTTTAGGCCTATATGCCCTATATGTGTATCAAAACCACAGTTCCCACAGAACAAAAAAATAATGCAGCTAAAGATATATATGCAGCATAACCGCAGGCACTAATTGGAGGTTGCCAAAGGTCTCACATATGCTACCTTGCCGCAGAATTGATAAATAAGAGTGAAAAAAGGGAAGCAATCGCGTCGATAAAATAAAAATTAATGTGTTTTAATGTGTAAGTCGTGCGTTGGGGCATAAAACAAAAAACTAAAGCAGCGAATACCGAAAACGCAACGAAAATAATGCAACTGAAAATAAGGCACTCAGGGAAGCCCCAGCACAGAAGATGGCTAGCGAACAGCGATCACCGATCACCGATCGTGCCATACTAAACGGCATTTACCTTGATCCCGAGATTGAAACCAAAGCCTAAAAAAAAAGAGGAAGCCAAAGTAACTCTGGGTCTGATATTGAACTTTTCGTTGTTTTTTTTTTATGCAGCGCTTTTGTTATAGAATTTCATTCGCTGATTTTTCATTTTCTCAAGACACCCGACTTGCGACTTGCGACTTGCCACTTGTGTGAGAGAGTTGTGTGACCGATGCGCTCGTCACGTTCGGCTCCGACAAGCAGACGAAGTGATCCACATTCACAACTGCGATTCTGAATCCAACTGCCGCCCATATGTGTGATGAGTCTTTGGTTTTCTCTCCTCTCTCCACTCTCCACTTCTCTTCTTCTCTTTTTTATGTTATTGAGCTTTGTCGTGGGAACTAAATTTGCCAAATTTGGCCGCTAAATGGCAGCTTATTAAGTGCAAAGGTAAAATATCATTTAAATAACTTATTAGTGCGACGGGACGGGGCAGATCAGCATTTACAGCATGGGGTTAACCACAATATAATAAATAACTGTATACATATGCATATATGTATATTAGTGATCATAGGCAAAAGTGCGACGCTTATTCAATTTACAAAAATTATCGTCCCCGGTTTTATGAAGGGATTTACGCTCAAAAAAGAATTGCCTAGCATTTCCAGGCTGAGTGCAATCCGCTCCGCCGTTGATTTGCACAACCAGAGTTGTCAAGGCGGCGCAATAGTTTTATGAGTGCTTTAAATCTGGCTAACCGAGCTCTATGGCAGCTGTCAGCTGGCGCATGTCCCAAAACCGGGTTATTAACAATTTTTGCATAGTCGATTTTAAATCCTGGCAATATTGTAAAGTAATAAATTGCTTCAGCCCTACAGTTTTTGGGGTGTGTTGCATGCGCTTATCATAAAAACTGGCAAGCCAGGTAAGCTTTACCTAATGATTGACCCATGACCGGACTCAAAATCGCAGCCCCTAAGATAAGGCAGTGTCTTCAGAGGGGGGTTGTTAAGACAGCTGCCTTATCTGCCTGCCCGACTCCTGCCTGCCTGCCTGCCTTTGGCGCAAGACAACCCCGAGAATAATTTTTAATGAATTGCGCCCGAAGACATTGGCATTGATTAAAGGGTGGCTCTGCGTAATTCAATTCACTGAAGTATTTGCCTGGATATCACTGAATATATATATCGCAGTTTCTAAATAATGTACAGCTAGATCTAATGTGTATTAGGAACTACATTATTAAATAAATCAATAACTGTTGATCTGATAATAAATGAATACTTGTAATATTTAAAATAGCAACCACACTTTTAAGCTTTTTGTATACATATGTTGTATTGTTGAGTATGCAAAATTGAGTGCCTTCGACAACTCTGTTGAGTCATTAGCGCAACTCGCAAGTCGCTCACTCACTCAACACTTGAGTGCTTTGAGTTTGAGTTGAGCGTTAGTTGCCTGCTCTGGAATTTGCTGTCGGCGTCTGCATAACCACCCCAAATGCGCTGCTGAGCGTACGATCTGCTCGCTCTCCCGATGGCTACCTGCGCCTGCGTCGTCATCGTCGTCGCTGCTCAGGTAAACGAGTCGACTCGGACTCGTTTTGCCTTCGTCGCGTCGTCGTATCGTTTTTAGTCAACGCGCTCGCCGCAACGAGGATCAGTATCCTTTTAGCGTTCCGTGTGCGCGGTTGTCTGCCGCTCGTCCTGAAACGCAGTCTACCCAAATCAAATCGAAAAATCTCCCAAACCGTTTCCAATGCACTAAAAACTCGAAAACGCGTAAAATTTGTTAAGTTTTATCTGTTCGGACATTTGCAAAATAAAAGTACGTGCAATACTTATTTGTTGACACTTCAATTCGTACTTCAACCAAAGCATTTGTGTTGTGAAATTCTAAGTGTTGTGTTTTAAAATCATCTAATTTGGCCTTTTATTGGATTACACATTTCGGATTACATACAAATTAAATTAAGCCAAAATGGATTACAAACACGATCTGAACTCGGATGATGATTTCGACTGCTCCAATGGCTATAGCGATAGTTATGGCAGCAATGGACGCATGTCCAACCCAAATGGTCTCTCCAAGGCGGAACTAAGAAAGGTGAGCTTTAAGCCGTTAGCCAATGATAAGGCTAAGATATAGAAAGTATTGAGAGATTTGCCAAAGAAAAGTCAGCTAACGTAAAATTTATTATAAATGGTTTTTAAAGCTTTATGATGAACAAAAAATATGTTATTATTATTTTTTAAAAATTGCTGTCAAATAAGAAATTAATTTAAAGATTAAATATCTCATTCTAAAATATACAAATATTTTAGAATAGATCAAAGAAATCAATCTAACCAATTTCAACATTTTTTTACAGACTAACAAACCCATAATGGAGAAACGTCGTCGCGCTCGTATAAATCACTGTTTAAATGAGCTCAAATCGCTTATCCTGGAGGCGATGAAGAAAGACGTAAGTATCCTTAAAAAAAAAAAAAAACATTAAAAAAGAAACAATCAGGCAGAAAAAATGAGAGCCCGCCCCCAAAAGCCAAAGCAGTGATTTAGAAACTAGGTTCGCGATAGGCTCACTTTCCTAATAAATGGTGTCATAAAACACATAAATTTGAGAAACTCAAAAATGTTCAAGTGTCTGGCGTCGGCGAAAGTACAAAAGGATATACAAGACTCCTACGATGGACGGACAGACATAAAGACGGACGAACAGACACAGCAAGAAAAAAAAAATCGAGTCAACAGTTTAATTGAGTATTAAATTTTATTGATGATCATTACAAGAGAGCGCCGACAATGACGACGACGACGATGTCGATGGCGATGGCGAGTCGGTCAGACAGACCAAAAGTGTTAACAAGTCGAGAAATTACGCAGAAATCTCAGACAGCAAACAGAGACTGCAAACCTGTTTCCACAGGAGCCACCAGCGAATCCTGCTGTGAGAAACACACAAAAAAAAAATTAAAATAAAAACCGACATAAAAAAAATAAATGATGAGCTAGAAGAGCGAAGCGAAGACTCCGACGCCAGGCCAGTGTAGCAGAATTCTGAAGGCAACGACCAAAAATCAAATAAGAAAGACATTGAAGAAAAAGCAAAAGTAAACAAAAGATGCAGACATGACAAGAAGACAAGCAGCAGAAGAAGCGGGCGGGGCACCGAAGCGGGCGACCTGCGTGGGAAACTTTTGCAAAATATGCAGCCCAGCCAGCAGTAAGCAGCAGCAGTCGCAGCAGCAGCAGCAGCAGCAGCAGTCGCAGCAGAAACGAAGCGTACGCAGAAGAAGTGCCAAACAGATTGTGCCAACTCTCTTTCTGCTCCCTCTCTCTCTCTCTCTGTCTGTGTTCACACTCTATATGTATCTGGCTGGTCAGTGGGATACGAGGAGCAGGAGAGAGAGAGAAAGAGAGGAGCTTAGTGGTCGGTTAGGCTTTGGGGCGTGTGAGATTCACTGAAGTGGACTGTAGAACAGAAACAAAGAGGTAGATTACAAATAGTTGGACATCTGAAGCAAGAAACGTGCTCGAGCCTCTGCATCATTCACTTCTTGTACCCTGTAGCTGCACTGCTTCCAATGGGGCATTTAGATTGTAGGTGGTTGAGAAACTCATCAATTTGTGTTTGGTTAGAAATAGGGAAATTCAATTAGCCAATTAATTACCAGAATTTTGAATTCAGCACTTTATGCTCATTAGCGGCCCACATCAACTACAGGGTATTTTCGGGTCTATCCGCGTTTTTAGCTGCTCTCTTATGTGTTTCACTTGTTCCCATGCATTGGACTTGTTGTAGGGCCCAGTGTCTGAGAGGGTCGCTGCGAGGCTGAGCTCTGTCCGCTGGTCGGTGCACGAAAACAATTAGCCGGGCGGCTTCTGCTTTAGTTGTTATCCACTTTTAACAGAATGGCCAAAAGCAACACCCAACAACAACAACAGACAACAACTTAAACTCCCAGCTCATCATTATCTGTTTTGTGTTCCTCTACCGTTTTTAGCCAGCGCGACATACCAAACTGGAGAAGGCCGACATACTCGAGATGACGGTGAAGCACTTGCAGTCGGTGCAGCGCCAGCAGCTCAATATGGCGATCCAGACGGATCCCGGTGTGGTGCACAAGTTCAAGACGGGCTTCGTCGAGTGCGCCGAGGAAGTCAATCGTTATGTCAGCCAAATGGATGGCATCGAGCCAGGAGTGCGTCAACGTCTCAGCAGTCATTTGAACAACTGCGCCAACAGTCTCGAGCAGATTGGATCGATGAGCAACTTCAACAATGGCTATCGTGGTCAGCTGCCAGCCACAATGTTTCCAGGCACTGCAGCACCTTTGTTTCCCTCACTGCCACAGGACCTTAACAACAACAACAACAGCGGTAGCCGGGAAGGCATCACTGCAGCAGCTCCTGCCATCCAAATGGGCGGTCTACAGCTGATACCATCCCGCCTGCCCTCTGGCGAATTTGCGCTAATAATGCCCAACACAGCAACAGCCGCAACTGCAACAGCAGCAACTGTAGCAGCAGCAGCTGCAGCAGCTCCGGCGCCATTTGTCTGGCCCGGATCGGCAGCGAGTACCGCTTTGGCGAACATTGCGAACCCCACGCATTTAAGTGATTATGCGCAAAGTTTCCGGCTGAGTGCATTCAACAAGCCCACAGCTCCAGCAGCAGGCGCAGCAGTCCCACTGAGCACCAAGACGACAACCAGCAGTCCGCCACTGAGTCCCATCTCCTCCGTCTCCAGTCAGAGTCAGGGCGATGAATCTCGCGCCGCCTCGCCAACAAATGTTCAGGCCGAGCTTGTGCTGGCCAAGCAGCACAGTTTTGCTGGAGTCTTTTCTACACCACCACCGACATCGGCAGAGACATCGTTCAACACGAGCGGCTCCCTGAATCTGAGTAGCGGCAGTCACGATAGCAGCGCCGGTTCCCTGGTCGCCCATCACTTGCAACAGCAGCAAGTGAGCTCCACCAGCGGCAAGGAGAGTCGGCGTCTGAAGCGTGAACGTGAGGTGGAGCGGCTGCAACAGGAACAGGATCAGGATTCTAGCGATTGTTCGTTATCGGACGAACAACCCTCGTCTAAGAAATTCTTGGCCGCCGCCATCGAGAAAAACAGTTCCGCCTGGCGGCCCTGGTGAACCTAAACAGCAGCAGCAAAAAACTATCCTCTTAAATATATTTTATTTATGTTAAGTTTTTCTCCATCTCCTAAATTTGTTAATTTATTTTCATTGCAATTAATTAAAAACAATGCTTTAGAGTCCATCATTAAGTTTATTCTGCTCTTCATGTTTTTCCGCTTTCTTCAATTTTAAGTTCAGCTGTGATTATTTATGCGTGTATATGTTTTGTATAATTTTTTTTGTATAATTTGTAATATTTTTTAAGGTATTATTATTATTATCATTATTACTATTATGTATTTTAGTACCATGCTTCAAAAATATTTAAAGTTCTTTATTACACTAGTATTATTATTCAGAATACATGAGTTTTTAACTAAGTTATGTAGATTCTAGATTCAAGTTTATCATGTTTTAAGCTAAGATTCTTTCGTAGAGGTTATTAATATTAATATATGAAGTTGACGCCAACTGAACAATGAGTGAAAAAATAATAAATATAATGCTTTAAAACAAGCAACAAATTTATGCGCATTTTTTTGAAACCGTGGAAAACAACACAGCCAGAAACAATTTAAGTTTATGATTTGCAATTTACTAATCTTGGAATCTTGGAATAGATTGGAAATATTCGACTTTATTAAGTAGACTAGCAAACTGCACTTTGATTACAAAATTACAGATTTTTCTCTCTGTGTATGCATTATTTTTAGAGTCGATTAATTGCATTGACCCACTGGAACTTGAACCCACCGAACGGAAGCGGAGACTTGCACAAATTTGCGCTGATAGTATTATTATAATCTATTTGGCGGAAGTGACCTTGTATGCTATATAGTTGTAGTTTTTTTTTCAGCGATTCGCTGAATTGATAACCCACAATTACTATTTAAAAAGCCGAGTTTTGACTGTTGCCGACACAATTTCACACACAGTTCGCACAAAAGTTATTGCAACAGAGCACGCAGTGATCTTCAGCTGAACCAGCTGAATAGGCGTGCCCCGATAAAGTCTTAAGCGAAAGTAATCCTTTAAAAAGCACTGCTATGCAAGTGAAATTAGTTTTTCCTCAGCTCTTGCTGATGTCCTTGTTATCCTTCTCACCGCTGAGCGTTGCAAATGAATATCGCGCCTCACCGAAGCTCACAGGATCTGCCCAGCTGCTGCAGAATCCAGAGGATAATATACTCAGCTCCCTGGACGTAGCACTGGCTAAGATCACCAACATCTATATGCAAGCTGTGCTCTCGGGCACCCATACACCTGAGTTGGAGATATCATTTCGGGCTCTTGAAATAGAGCTCTACGAACTACTGGATCGCCTTTATAAGGAGCATCGTCTCAAGGACTATATGAAGTACGAACCGGAAGTGTCGCGTCAAATGATTATCTACAATATGCTCAAGGAGCTCTTTGGGTATACGCAGCATGTGGAGAAACCAAAGTAAAAGTGCTTGAATAAATTTTGATTTCAATAAATTGATTTACATCCTTTTTCCCTTTCGATCAATTTAACTCACTTCCGTAATAACTTCCGCCAAACATGGGACCCCATGTCCTGCGACTGCCTTGCGTGTGGCTGTCGAGCGACACAAACATCAACTTGGCGACGCCCTCTCAACTCTCAACTCTCCGCTCGGCTTCTTTCGTCCTTCGTCTCTGGACGAAGACGAACTCCGCGAACTTCCCACACTCAATCATATCGACACGTTGGTTACCCGATCTGCTGTGAGAAAGAACCAAATTATCATAATTTTCATTTCCCTTTAGCGCTATTATCCTTTTGCCGTCTCCAAATACCGTTGCACTTGTTTCGCTGTGTTCCCACACACACACACACACACACACACATACACACACACAGTGGCAAACACACACATCCTCGACGATCTTTTATCTGTGCTCGCTTCGCTGTTTGCTTTGTGGTTGCCTGTTTGCGTTGCACTTGTTCTGTGGATCCTTTTTCTTTGTCTCTGTTTGCTGTGATTTGATGCTGGGCCTCCTCGAATTGTGTGTCGGCATCTTGGGATTCTCTCAGTGTGTGTGTGTGTTTGTGTTTGTCTAGTTGTGTGTGTGTGTGTGTGTGTGTATGTGAAATTCCTGTCCACTTCGTTACGGTTTATCACTTTTGTTTTTACTTTTGATTTCGTTTTCCTCATGTGCCTCGCTGGGAATGGGAATCTTTTTGAAATTCATTTGGTATAATTAATTGCCCAAATAGAAGTTGCATAAATTGTGGCCTCCAAATGGTTACGCCCAGCTGAACAAATGCGCAGTTTCTGTAAACTGGTTATGTGTGTGAATAAAAATGGTAATATTTTTCCCTATTGTCCGCAAAATTGGATGAATTTCTGGTTTCCATTGCGCATTGAAAAAAGCAACTAAGGATACTTAAATTATCTAATCTTCTAAACAAACTAGTTTCGAATTCGCACATCCTTTGGATTTGTCAACAATAAACTCTTGCCATTTTAATAGCCATTAACTTGGCCAACAATGTTACCAATTCCCATTTTCCCACAGTTAAGTTTCGGCTTAAACCCAGAAATCTCGTTTGTATTATAATGGAGATATCCTCGCAAACAAACAAACAAACAACAAAGTCATGCAGTGTTTAACAGGAATTCTCCCACACACAAACACACAGATTTAAAATATACCGAATGCGATCCTTCTGCCACAGCAAAGGATGAGATGCATGCCACCGACTACCTGTAGCAAGCAAAAATTCAAATCGCTTGCATTTTTCACACGACCCAATGGCTGCCTCCTGTGAATGGGCCCTGATAGCCATGCTGCACAGATCCTGTGGCCGACAAGTGCATCTGAAATGCATACAGGATCTCCTATCAATAACACACAGAAAATATGCGTGAGACTGCGGCAAGGATGCAGTTTTGCGTAATAACCAGCACGAAATCAGTTGAAAGATAATCAGAAAATGTTCCCAGGCACCACGAACTGGGGACTCCATGGAGTTCATAGGTTCCTTTAGGGAAACGCCTCTCAAATTTGTAAACGGAAGTGCCCACGTGTCGTGCACTTGAAGTCCGGACAGATATTGGGAAAATGAAAAAATTGAATTTTGAGTGCGTACAAATTGTTCTATGATGCATATCCTTATTATTATATACAAAATAGGACAAATTACTTTCGATTTTCCAGGCTCGTTTCCCCTTTTCACGCAGACGCCTCAGTGAAAGAAAAAGGTTAAAAAGGTTGAGCATAGAAAATTGAAAGTTACTTCCGCTACATGCCGAGATTTGGTCAAAGGAGCACCATTTGCCATATGGCAACATTTGTGTGGATGACGTAATAAAAATACCTTTTAGAAACAAATTACTTGATTATAAAAATATAGTAATAGACAAAACTCATATGAAGCGTTAGCAATTCATTAGTTGTAATTTCTGAAAATGATGAAAATCATTCAAATTTTTTTTTTTAATTTTTATTTATTTTTACAATTGCTTTTGAATTTATTTTGTGCGCGTATATTTATATATATACCTAATACGTTTTACTAACGTATTGCACATTGCTTTACATTCATACATCATTTATTGTGTATATGTATGTATATATGTGTATAGTTTTTAAGTTTTTACATGTATATGTTAAAATTTGGCTTTCGTCTGAGCATTTGTTTTTATTTTTTACAGGAAATCAGTTTTCGTTCGATTGCTCTAAAAAGGGACAAACTAAATGTAAATATATATATATATATTTTTATATGTGTATATATCTGAACACACATATGTTTTGAATGTACTTAATTGTATTATATGCAAAATTTGTTTGTTATATCTTTTTTGTCGCGTTTCTGCTTCTTTTTGTTGTGCGTTTTAATTTGTTTATGCTTAGTTAATTATTTATGTTTTTTTTTGTCAATTTAAAAAACACGAATTTGCTAATCGTATGTTTTTTGTATATATCTTAATATTTTTCACTAATCGGCAAAATGTTTAGTGCATATTTGAAATGTTAACTAGGCTGCCAGTTGGGCGTTCAATTTATAAAATATTTACAAAAATTGTTTTTGTGTGTTGCGTGATATTTAACTAAGTCTACGAACTACAAAATTTACAAATGCACAAATACGTTTGTTGTTGTTTATAAAATTAAATCATTATGTTGTAAGGAAGGCAAATTTTTGTAAACTTTGCGACAATAATAAAAGGCGCTTAAACGAATAATATGACAAGAAGTGTTTACAAGTTAGAGTATAAGGACATCATTCTTAAGGACATTAGACAAGAAGCAAGGAGACGCCCCAGTTGCAAATTAGGTTTAGCGCTCTTTGGATGTGGACGCACTCCTTGACTACCCACTTTCTCCCACTTTTCACTATCCCCCCACAAAAAAAAAATGAATAGGGAAACAAAATGTATAAAAAACGTTTACAAAATTCGTAATATGGCTACGCTATCAGTCCATTGTTCGTGTTGAAGTCGGTTTGGATTTGGATTTAAATGTGATGCTTGATAACGTGTGTGTATGTGTACGCTTATGTGTGTGCGTGTGTGTGTTGTTGATGTTTAAGTGTACAATCGGTGAGTGCGCTTAGCACAGCTCGCGATCCTGGCTGACACGGCTTAATCATCAGAGTATGTCCGGCGTATGCGTCTCGTCATGCGTGTGCTGTAGCAATCCCTTCCTCTCATCCGGCGCCGTGCTGTGCGCGATTTCCGCACTCGCCGGCTCCGCAATCGCATCCGCGTACATCGATTCGTATACGGGATTTGCAAAGTTGCCCTGCAATAAAGCAAATTTTTGGTTTAATTTCAATTGCACATTTAATTGTGTGATTTTCGGTACCTTATCATCCTCATGTGCGAAGGGCGGCGCCTCATCGGCATCGCCTCGATACATTGGATTGGTTAGCATGATCTCCACATTGTCCGTAAGACGAGCATGTGTAAATGGCTGCGCAATGCGATGTTTTCTGCAACAATATGAAAGATTAGTATTTTTGCAATAAGCAGGAAGTAAACTTGTCAAACTTACTTGAGCAAATAAACGGCACCACCAAAGAGTGCCACCAGCAATGTGGCTATTGTCAAGACCACGGCCAGCACCGATACCCAATTGGCTGAATCCATCTGCTCCTGTTCGCCGTTCAAGGCGACAGCACTCTCGGCGAGACAGGGCACCACTCGCTTATTATCGCACAGGCACTCATTGATGGAGCTGCCCGTTCGACAGACGCTGCACTCGCCGACGCAATGCGGCGGCAGCTCACAATAGTCGCCCTGCCATTCGCCAATGCAGGTGCAATGGGCCAGGGAGTACATATTGAGGTGGCAGACGCCACCATTGGCACAATAGCGAAGACAGGGATTATTATCGCCCACCGGCAGAGTACAAAACTCGCCGTTCCACTGATCTGTGCAGTTGCACATGGCAACGCCCTTGATGACGTGGCAGGTGCCCGAGTTTTGGCAAATGATGCCCGTGCAGGGATTGCGCGACGGCACCTGAGTGGCATCACAGAAGCGTGGTGGATTCGAGGTCTTGCACAGATCCGATTCGCAGCGATCGCCAATATAACGGGTTGGACAGGTGCACGTCAAGCGATGTCCACGATCCGTACACGTGCCACCATTCTGGCAAAAATCGCGGCAGGAATTGGCTTCACAGTGCTCCCCGTAGTAGCCGCTGGGGCACTTGCACTGCCGCTGTCCTTTGGCACCGATGCTGCATGTGCCGCCATTTTTGCAGAAATCGGCGCATTCGTTGATCTCGCAACGCTTGCCCGTGTATCCATCAGGGCACTCGCATTGTGGTACGCCCGTGATTGTGTCACGACAAATGCCGCCATTCTCACAGGTCAGATTCAGGCAGTGCTCGCATTGATCACCCACATACATGTCTGGGCAGCTGCACTTCATGCCTTCCGTGTCGGAGACGAGACAGGCGCCGCCATTATGGCAACGGCTCTGGCAATCCGATACCGAAGTCTCGCAACGTGCTCCCGACCAGTTAGGCGGACAGGTGCACTTAAGCGGCGGTGGATCCTGCAGTCCCGGCAACTGTGGCGCCACCGTGCACAGTCCATAGTTGAGACAGTAGCCGGAGCAGCGATAATGCTCGCACAGCTCACCTTCAAACTGCGGCTGGCAAATGCATTTGGGCACATGATTCACCAGCTGGCACGTGCCCAGATTACAGAGCAGCGGACAATAGTTGGGTATGTCGGTGTGCGCCTTACAAATGCCCTCGCTCATCACATAGTCGTTGGGGCACTTGCAACTATAGCCGCTGGCGGCTTCCGTTGAGAGTATGCAAAGAGCACGCGATGCTTTGCACGGATCCTTACCACAAGGATTGCTTACTGGAAGAGACAAAGCGAGAGACAGAAACAAATTAAATTACTAATCTTTAATCTTAATCTTTAAATATGCTACTCACTGTTGCGATTCTGTTTCATGGGATGCAGAATGCCGATGTCCGAGGATCGGTAGCCCTTTAGCAAATAGGTGCCATTATCATTGCCAAACTTGTTCATCTTGATGATGCTCTGATCGTACAACTTGATGTACAGATAGTCCTCGAACACATCAATCTTTTGCGGCTTCTCGCGATTGCCGAAGCGTCGCACCACATTGCGATCCTTGCCGTTCAGGCGACACGTCTCAATTGTGCCCTTGCGATAATCGGCCCAGTAAAGGCGACCCGTTGGATAGTCTATGGAGAGGCTGATTGGCCAGCCGACATCCCGCTCGACAAGGCTCTTCTTGTTGCTGCCATCCAGCGAGGCAACCAATATGCCATTCTCCAGTGTCGACCAGATCATCACACGCGACTCCGGCTCCAGCACAATATCCGTGGGATTCATGCCCGTGGATACCAGTGAGATGTATTTCTTGCCGTCAATATCAGTGGCGATGATTTGATTGTGACGCGAATCAATAATGTAAACCATTTGCGTAATCCAATCCACAGCCAGCGACTTTGGATCGTCCAGATCGGGAATCTAAGGGGAAAATCATTTTGATCAAATTGAAATTTAGTGCAAACAACTGCGACACTCACATTGAAGGCAGTCAGTTCCTTCAGATCACGACGAACACGTACGCCACTGCCCTCCACATGGGGCGTGGCAATTTTCATGGTGTGCACCTTGCCGTGATGCGAATCGATCCAGAAGAGCAGTGTGTCCTTTGGCCGGATGAGTATGTCAAAAACATCAATCTTTAGGCTATCCGTTTGGAAGAAACCGACAACAGTGGTGCCCTCCTGCTTGGCGGGCAATATAAAGCGGAACTCCTGCTCCGAAGCCAACAGCAATATCTGATCCGGTCCAGATGCCAGACACGTTGCATTTCTCGCCGCACCCTTCTCGTAGCCTGCGGTGCACTTGCAATTGTAGTGCCCCGCTTTTTTCTCGATGCAAATCTGTGAGCAAGTGCCAAAGCCACAAACCGGTGGCTGGCAATTCATCTCATCGGAGCCATCGATGCAATTGTATTGTCCATCGCAGCGGAAGCTCTTCGAGATGCAATCATCGTTCTCGCACTGGAACTGATCGTGTCGACACTTGGGCAATGCGGCGCACACTTGATCCGACTCATCCTCGTTCTGGCCACAATCGTTGACTCCGTCGCAAAGCGCCGATTTCCGTATGCAGAGCAGATTCCCACACTTGAAGGCGTTATAGTGACAATGGGCATGGGCACAGGTGGCATAGCTCTCGTCACTGCCATCCAGGCAATCATCCCAGCCATCGCATTTCCAACGCGACATTATGCACTTGCCATTGCCGCAGGTGAAGTGATCCGGCGGACACTTACAGTTAACCTCATCGGAGCCATCGGGACAGTCGTCATCGCCATCACATTGATATTGTCTGCAAGAAATCATGTTAAACTTGTTGTTGCAAGCAGCAAATAATAATAGGAAAAAAAACTTACTTGTTGATGCACGTGTTGAATGCAGCGCATTTGAACTGATTGGGTTTGCAGGTTATGTTGCAGTTGATCTCGTCGCTGCTATCATCGCAATGGATCTCACCGTCGCAGCGGAAATCGTGCTTGATGCACTTGCCGGTGCCGCAACGGAACTCACTCTCGGAACAGTTGCGCATCTGGCAGTTGAGCTCATCGCTGCCATCGCCGCAATCATTCTCGTAATCACAGCGCCAACGTCCTGGAATGCATTTGGAATTGTTGCACTTGAAATAAGTGGGATCACAGGTGGCCTTTGAGGTGTGGCAGCTGGGCGGCTCATCTTCGCCATTGGGGCAATCCTCCTCGTCGTCGCAGCGCCAAGCCAGCGGTATGCAACGACCCGATTTGCATCTGTGAATCAAGTGAATATATAATAATATTGGAAGAAGGGAGAGAATTTGAGGCACTCACTGAAAATCGTTGGGTCCACACGAGGCATGCTCGCAATTGGCCTCATCGGATTTGTCGGGGCAATCTGTGTCGCCATCGCAGACCCACACATGGGGCATGCAACGATTGTTGCCGCACTGGAATTGATCCTTTTTGCAAACGAGTGGCGTACAACCAGCCTCATCTTCGCCAGCGGGACAATCCTTGACGCCATCGCATCGCTTGACGCTGTCCACACAGAAAGCGGAACTATTTGCGGATGCTTCGCACTTCATTTGATTCTCAAAGCAGGTGAACTTATCACAGTTGAGCTCATCCGAGCTGTCGCCGCACTGATTGAGGCCATCACAAATGTTTGAGGGATGAACGCATTTCTTGTTGCCGCACTGATACTGACCCGGCTCGCAGTTGAAGGGCGGACAAGACTCCGGCTCATCGCTGCCATCGCCGCAATCGTCCTGCGTATCGCAGCGCCAATAGAACGGTATACACTTATACGTATTCACACACTCAAAGTGGGCCGCGGTGCAATTGGCCCGACACGTCCGACCATCCTCGGCGAGCACAAAATTGTTGGGGCAGGCGCATTTGTAGTAGGGCGCCTCGGGTGACAGCAAACACAGCGTGGAACAATTGGCCGCCAGGCAGGGATTGCCGCTCAATGGCTGCTGCTGGCGATACGGATGATAGACACGCAAATCCATGGGTCTGTGTATGGTCGTGATCAGTGTGGAACAGTTCTGGCCATCGTACTTGTTGCAATACTCAATGGACTTTGTCTCCCAGTCGGACCAATAGATTCGATCCTCCCACACGGCAATGGCAAAGATGTGATGCAGATTCAAATTGGGATTAATGCTTCGCGCTAACAATAGACGCGTATGTTTGCCATCCAAATCACTGACTGATATCGTGTCCTCCCGCGCATCGCCCCAGAATATCTGTTGTGTCTCAAAGCTGATGGTCAGTGCATTTGGCCAGCCCAGATTCTCGCGGATTATCATGCGCGGCTGGGAGCCGTCCATTCCGGCCTTGCCAATGTGCGGATTATCGCCCCAATCGGACCAGTAGATGTGCCGCTGGTACGGATCCAAGGCAATGCCACGCGGCTCGCGCAGATGTTCGTTGATGAGCACACGTCGATATTTGCCATCCAGCTGCGACACCTCAATGGTATCAAGCCCCTTGTCGCACCAGTACAAGTTCTTTGCAACCCAATCCACGGCGAGACCATCCGGATTCTTAAGCATTGCCTGATGCAGCGTTTGCGTTTTATTCTCCACCGGGCAATGGCGTTTTATGGTGCCCACAGTGCTGGTGACGTCCGACCAATACAGACACTGGCTATCCCAGTCGAAATCCAAGGCGACCGCATTCGATAGCGAGTGAATGAGTATGGAACCGTTGCCGGTGTGGTTCACCTGGCGAATGTAGTAACGATTGGAAAAGATGAGCTTCATGGTCACATTGCTGGTTGCCTTGCAGGTGTGATGATCACGCAGCTCATAGCCCTTGGCGCACAGACACTTGTATGAGCCGTACGTATTGACACAGATCTGGGAGCACGGCTGGTGCTCGTCGCACTCATCAATGTCGGTGCAGAGACGCAAGCTGTTGGCCAGCAACTTATAGCCAGGTCGACACAGACACTTGTAGCCCACAACCTTGTCCTCACACTCGTGCTCGCATATGTCGGGTATGAGGCACTCGTTCACATTGCAATGCTCCTCGTCGGAGTAATCGCCGCAATCATTGCGCCTGTCGCACAACAAATCCGCACTGATGCACGCCCCATTCTTGCAGCGAAAATCATCGGCCCCATTGCAGGCACGGGTGTGAGCACAAAGCGAGGCCAGCTCATCGGAGCCATCACCGCAATCAGGTTTGCCATCGCAGGTCTGGTTCTTGAAGATGCACAGTCCATCCTGGCACTGATGCATCAGGACACCGCCTGGACAGGCGTGCAGCGGATAGACGGGCTCACAGCCTTCATACTCATCATCGCCGCTAGGGCAATCCTCGTCGCCATCGCACACATAATGCGAATCGATGCAGAGACCTGTAACGGAATCAGTTTTATTTCAAGTATGGCAACATTTAAGTGATAAACTTACCACTCGAACAGAGGAAGGCGGGTGGCTGGCAATCGGGTATGTGGGCAACGCCGCCACAGTGCGGTCCCTCATCCTCGGAACCCTGATCCCCATTGCTGGGGCAATCCTTTTCGCCGTCGCACACCCACTTCTGTGGTATGCAACGTCCGGAGCTTTTGCACTGAAACAGATGAGCGCGACACGGACGATTGGGGCACTGCGGGCCCTCGTCTGTGCCATCATCACAGTCACTTTTGCCATCGCACTGCCAGCTGCTGGGAATGCAGCCGTTGTCGCATTTAAACTGATTGACCTGACAGCTGGAACGGCAATTCAGCTCATCGCTGCCAATATCGCCGACATCGTCCATGCAATCGTTCTCGCCATCGCAGCGCCAGGCACCAGCGATGCAGTGTCCATTCGCGCAACGGAACTGATCCAATTCGCAGCTGGCGCGCGTTAAATTGCTGCAACCGATCTCATCGGTGCCATCGGGACAATCTGGTTCGCCATCACATCGGAACGAGGGCATAATGCACAGACTGCTATTCGCACAGTGCTCGAACAGAGCGTCGCCCTGCTCACAGGTCCTTTGGGTGCAGTTCTTCTCGTCACTGAAGTCGCGACAGTCGCGCATATTGTCGCAGACGTAGCTGCGCGAGATGCACTCCCCGCTCCCGCAACGGAACTGCTGCGGCTGGCATTTGCAGAGCAGCTGTGTCTCATCGCTGCCATCTCCACACTGCTGGACTCCGTCACAGGTCTGCTCCTGCGCAATGCATCGATGATTTTGGCACATGAAATAGTTATCGGGACACTGCCGGATCACACAATAATTCCGTAGCTCATCGGAGCCATCCAAGCAATGGGTCACATTGTCACAGGTCAGCTCCAAGGGTATACATTCGCCCGAGTGGCAATTGTACTGGGATTTGCCACAACTCGTGTTAACGGGCGCAATGCAGCGACGACCATCGGGCGCCAGGACACCCTGGGTGCAATGGCAACTGGCCAAACCCGTCTTGCTCAAGATGCACACATCCTCGCAGAGCCCGTTCAATATTTTGCACTGATTCGCATCGCAATTGATGCTGCTATTCTGCACCGCTATAATCCCCATTGGACGAGCAACGTGCTCCCGCAGGAACAACACATCGGTGCCCGTGTATTTATTCGCACGGACCACAGCGTGCAGCACCCAATCCGTCCAGAACAATAGATCACCATAGACGGCCATGGCAAAAGCATGTTTGGGCGTTGTATGGGCGAGCACCACGCGATTGGTGCCATCGTAATTGGCACGCTCAATCTTATCGAGACGTGCATCAGCCCAGTACAATTGCTGCTGCTCCAGGTCCAAGGTCAGAGCATTTGGCATTTTAATGTCGGTGCGTATAATGCGCTCCACGCCGTAGCCAGTGAGATAGGCACGCTGAATGCTTGGCGACTGCTCGTTCCAGTTCGTCCAGTAGATCATGCCCAGGCATGGCTCCACTGAAATGCCGCGCGGTTTATCCTTGCTCTGCAGCGACAGCACATTCCGTACATGCGGTAAATTCTGTTCGGCCAGCGGCGATAGATGCAACATCTCCAGACTGCGTATCGCGGCATCATTATTTGAGGTCCAGAAGAGCTGCTCGTTGACCACATCAAAGGCCAGTCCCTCGACACGTCCCTGCTGCGTGACGAGCACACGCTGATCGCTGCCATTGAAGTGCACCTGATTGATGGTGCTCAGCTGCACATCCGAGTAGTAAACCAACTGTGCCTCATAGTTGTAACTGATGGCAATCACATTGCGCATCAGCGTCGCATTCGATATCAGCTGGACGGGCCAGTTCTTGTTGGCGTGCTCCGTCATGTGAATGCTCTCGATGTTGCTGCGATAGCTGAACAGCAGGAAATTCTCGTAAGGCTCACAGCTAAATCCATCGGCGGCGAGGCGACTGTGCGAACAGGCACATATCGCACTGGTGCCATTGAACAAACACAGTTGCTCACAGCCCGCATTGTTCTGGGCACACGGATTGCTGCCGTGCTGCACACGCTTGGAGTAAATCTTCAGATCTCTGATCGCGTCCTGTTCCGTTTTGAGTATGAGTTGCGATTGCGAGAGATTGGCCAGCGGTGCTACACGAATGGCACCCTCATTGTAGTTGTTCTCCGCCCAGTAGAGATAATCGCCCAGTTTGGCCAGCGCCACCGGTTTGCTCAGCGTATCGTTTAGGAGCTGCTCCCGCAAGTTGCCATCATAATCGACTTTCATTAGTGCGTCCGGATATCTTTCGCACCAGTAGACCTTGGTGGCATCCATGTCAACAATCAGACTATTCACCGCCCAACTGGCACTCGTCTGATTGACCAGCACAAATGGTTGACTGCCATCCAGGCCGGTGCGTCCAATGTGCTGCTGGGTGACATAGAAGAGCAGTCCCTGCAATGGATCCACAGCCAATGCAGTCGGTTTCTCCACGTTCGAGACAACCACATAGCGATGACTGCCATCCAGACGAGCAACTTCAATGATATTCCTCTTCGTATCGCTCCAGTAAATGTTGCCTGCGATCCAATCAATAGCAATGCCGCCGAGCCAATCCTGTTGCTTATAGCCAGCCAAGTTGATGGCCTCTAATATGGTCTCGCGATGGCTGCCATCACGTCGCACCCGCGAAATGGTGCCCAATTCGTTGTCGCCCCAGTAGAGCATATCCGTGGCAGCATGATACTCAATAAAGCTTGCCGAGCTGATGCGCGAAATGGGAACGAGAGCCTACGAAAATAGTTGAGTTAGTATTAATAACAAGAGAGAACGTTGCAGTCGGACGTAACCGACAGCGAAATACTCTGATACCATAATTTGTGTGCAGCCGAGAAATAGCTCTTAAATTGCGGGAGATATGGGCATTTATCGGTTTAGGTAGGCGGAGTCATCCACATTTGATCGATCTCTTAGGGGAGTTACCAGTAACTTAATTTCAAATTATGGAAGATATGCGCATTTCAGTTTTCTAGGGCTAAAATCGGCATATGTGCATGGTCGAACCTTCAAAATTCCATAACTTCGACAAAACTCAACGCATTTCCAAAAGCAAGGGCGTTTTAATCATATTTTGGCTTCTAGATCAATCCTACATTTAAAGTTGAAAACGTAATTTTGGGTCGGATCATAAGTCAAAATTATAGTCCGAAAATCGGCATATCGGAATTTCTGCATAGGTCGAACCTTCAAAATGCCATAACTTCGTCAAAACTCAACGCATTTTCAAAAGCAAGGGCGCTTTATTCATGGTTTGGCCTCTAGATCAATCCTACATTTAAAGTTGAAAACGTAAATTTGGGTCGGAACATAAATCAAAATTATAGTCCGAAAATCGGCATATCGGAATTTCTGCATAGATCGAACCTTCAAAATGCCATAACTTCGTCAAAACTCAACGCATTTTCAAAAGCAAGGGCGTTTTAATCATATTTTGGCTTCTAGATCAATCCTACATTTAAAGTTGAAAACGTAATTTTGGGTCGGATCATAAGTCAAAATTATAGTCCGAAAATCGGCATATCGGAATTTCTGCATAGGTCGAACCTTCAAAATGCCATAACTTCGTCAAAACTCAACGCATTTTCAAAAGCAAGGGCGTTTTAATCATATTTTGGCTTCTAGATCAATCCTACATTTAAAGTTGAAAACGTAATTTTGGGTCGGAACATAAGTCAAAATTATAGTCCGAAAATCGGCATATCGGAATTTCTGCATAGGTCGAACCTTCAAAATGCCATAACTTCGTCAAAACTCAATGCATTTTCAAAAGGAAGGGCGCTTTGATCATAGTTTGACCTCTAGTTCAATCGTGCATTTAAAGTTGAAAACGTGATTTTGGGTCGGAACATAAGTCAAAATTATAGTCCGAAAATCGGCATATCGGAATTTCTGCATAGGTCGAACCTTCAAAATGCCATAACTTCGTCAAAGCTCAACGCATTTTCAAAAGCAAGGGCGCTTTATTCATGGTTTGGCCTCTAGATCAATCCTACATTTAAAGTTGAAAACGTAAATTTGGGTCGGAACATAAGTCAAAATTATAGTCCGAAAATCGGCATTTCGGAATTTCTGCATAGGTCGAACCTTCAAAATGCCATAACTTCGTCAAAACTCAACGCATTTTCAAAAGCAAGGGCGCTTTATTCATGGTTTGGCTTCTTGATCAATCCTACATTCAAAGTTGAAAACGTAATTTTGGGTCGGAACATAAGTCAAAATTATAGTCCGAAAATATGCATATGAGTATACATAGGTCGAACCTTCAAAATGCCATATATCTTCGGTATCATAGTATAAAAAGGTATTAGAAATTTTCAAACATTTCATACCGTTTTGGGTGGCTCAAACTGTTCACTGGGATCAATCATTTCCACGCCCTGCATCACATCAATCGAATAGAATATAAACTCAGCGCGTGGTATGCAACGCGTCGGATTATGTGGTTCCACATCGTAGCCCAAGGCACATCGACAAACGTGCTCCGTGGCCGATGTGGACAGGCAAAGATGCTCACAGCCGCCACGCATGGGTCCAGCGCAAGTGTTAGTCCCAGTTTGGGCATCCGCATAGAACATTTTCATGCTCTGAATGCTCTCTAAATAGTTAAAAATTAAACAATTAATTAAGAAATAATCATAAATAAATGGAAATCTCAACTGCACATACTTGTGTTAACTCGCAGGAATGACATATTCAGGCACTGCTCCTTCTCGCAATGCATGATGACGCTCTGGATATTTTCTGGAAAATATAGACTACCATTGTAGACAGTAAGCGAGTTGATCGACGTAATTTGGCTGGCCACCAAAACCCTGTGGGTTTCATTTTTGGGTATATCGTAGTAGGCGATGCCCGAATTATCATAGGAATAATACAGGCGCTGCGAGTCAAAGTCCATGGTCAGACTTTGCATGGTGTCGTTGTGCGTGTGGATAACTAAACGCTCCGATCCATCAAGATTCGATTGCTCCAGCTTCCAGAGCGATGAGTCGTTTGTGGACTGTATCCAATACATTTTGCCACTGCAAATTGAATGCCAGATAAGCCAAATAAGTAAGGTGAATTGCATGCGTTACGTTATTCAAAGTTAATTACTTGGCTGGATCCAGGGCGATGCTGTCCACCATATCCAAATTTTCGTGAATGTGTGTTGTGTATTCACCCTGGAGAGTGCTTGCGAGTATGGTGCAAACTGTTTGGCCCGATGAGAAATACATGTGCCTGGCTATCCAGTCGATGGCAAAGCCATAAGGCTTCTCAATGTTCGTATTGATGATCGGCTCAATCAGACCACTCGAAATGCCCGCACGGGAGATCTCGTTCTGTTGTATATCGGACCAATAGATGTAACTGTCCTCCACCAGAAAATCAATGCGTTGCGGTGCCACCAACTAAGTAAGATAAAAGCTTATTATTATGTAACCCAACAATAATTTTGATTACTACTCACCCTGGGTGATTGTCTAATGGTGGGTATGGTATGATGATTGGGCTGATGCAGATCAATGCCGCGTATTTCCTCGCCCATGACAAAGAGCAAAACCTGCTCATTGGGCACACAGCTACGCTCATCCGCCGGATCCAGGCGCATAACATGCGGACACTCGCATTTGAAGGTGCCGCGGCCACTCAACAGACATAGATGGGAGCAGCCGCCGTTGTTATCCCCGCACGGATTGCGATCCCAAGGCTGACGACTCGAGTGCAGCACCTGTATGCCAAACGGTTGGGTCTGTGTGCGTTGCAGCACTTGAATGTCGCTGCCATTCCACTTGTTGGCACGTATCACGGACGTTGTGCGCCAGTCTGTCCAGTAAACGTAGTTCTCAAAAACGGATATGGCAAACGGATGCGAGAGCATCTCCTTGTTGCGCAACACCACATGATGCTCAGATCCATCGTATTTTGTGCTACTTATCGAATCCGATTTGGCATCCACCCAATAGACACGCTTCTGTGTATAATCCAATGTCAGGCCATTGGGCCAACCAGCGCTCAGCTGCCAGTTGGTGGAGATCAACCGTCTACCCTCACCGGACATGCTGCAGCGTTCGATTCGCGGCGAATTGTCATCCCAATCGGTCCAGAAAAGCAATCCCTCGCGTGGATCCAATGCAATGGCACGCGGACTCTCCATATTGCCGGCAATTAAAGTTCTTCTAAAACTGCCATTCAGTTGGGCCACTTCAATTTGATCCAGATTTGAGTCGATCCAATACAGATTTTTGCCAATCCAGTCAACGGCCAATCCCTCAGTGGTGGACAGACCCGAATGCACCACCGCCTCTACATTCCTCAGACTTTCGCCAACCAAATGGCCGCGATAGATCTTATCATCGATGACATCGGTCCAGTAAATCTCAACGCTCGACTCGTTGCTGTACAGAAAGTCCAGGGCAATAATATTACGCAGCGAGCTATAGAAACTGCTGGCGCCATGGGTTTTCAGATTGATGCCTCGGATGTCCTGTCGATTGGTAAATATCACATATGGCTCATCGGGGGCAGTGCTCTTGCATGTGAACTTGTCGTATGACAGATCGTAGCCCTCGAGGCACTGGCAGGCGTAGCTCTTGCCATTGTTCTCACAGACCTGGGCACACGTGTCCCAGTGCTCGCAGGCATGTTGCATGCTGCAGCGTTTGCCATTTGGCTGCAAATACAAATGTGGGGGACACGAACAGATGTAACCCTCGGGCGTATTGTGACAATTATGAGAGCATTCGTGTCCCTGATCGCACAGCTTGTCCGCGCACAGGAAACCCTCATCTGTTGTATCCTCACAATCAATGTAGCCATCACAGAGCTGGCTAACCGTAATGCACTTGTTACTAAAGCCGCACAAGCGATCTGGCTCCTCACAGATAACCGTCTCGTTCATATCAAACTTAGTGGGATGCAGTTTCGTGCAGTTCACCTCATCCGTCTTATCGAAACAGTGATTGATGCCGTCGCAGCGCAGAAACTCTGGTATGCACTCGAAAGGATCAGAGCAGGCAAATTCAAAGGGTGCACATTCACCCAGCTCCTTCCAGCCGTCAAGCGGCTTGTTGTCGCTCTTCGTCTCGTTGCAGTTGGCCTCGTCGCTGAAGTCTTCGCAGTCGTTGACCCCGTCGCAAATGTTCATGTCCCCATAGCAGCCAATGGGGCGACAATAGCGCTCTCCATGCCCGCATTCGTGCTCGCAGGCAAACTCATCCGCATTATTGCTGCCAACACAGAGAAGAGAGGGTGAGCACAAGTGGGTTATTTGTAAATCAGATAAAAATTACCCGCAATTATCTAGACCATCGCAGATATCGGAAAACTGTCGACAACGCCCGTTGCCGCAGTCAAACTCCGGACACTTGCTGCCAAAAAAAACATCGGAAGACTCATCGGAACCATCATCGGGACCACAATCGACGACGCCATCATTGACCCAAGTGAGTTGAATGCAGCGTCCGCTCTTCTCGCAGGTGAACTCATTGCTGTTACACGTGTTATGCTCACAGTTCAGCTGATCCGAGCCGTCGGAGCAGTAAGCAATGGAGCTGCATAGCAGAGCACGCTGATAGCAGCGTCCGTTACACACAAAGTGCAGCTTCTTGTCGCATGTTTGTGGATTGCATGGACCCAGGGCATCGTTGCTCTCATCGCTGCCATCGTCACAGTCCTCGAAGCCATCGCACAGATCCTTGCCATCGATGCACTGCTGCGTGCTGCGACACTGGTGTCCCGACGTGCAATTGGAACGCACAGGAGCCGCAACCGTTGACGGCGTCAGCTGCGGAATGCAATGGGTGCCAGTGCCATTGAGAGTATAACCATCCGGGCAGCGACAGATGGCGCCCTTTGGCGTATTCAGGCACATGCCAGGACACTTGGATAGCGCACAGGAGCTAGGCGTTTGGGGCAACGGTTGCGTTGCAACATCAAAAATGCGCAAATCGACAGCGTTGCCGCTCGGCTGCAAATGCACCGTCGAACTAAAGGTGCTGGTCATGTTGGCGTGATGCACATGAAACCGCCAAATGGTCGAATTAATGTTATCCGCCCAATATACAATGCCATTGTGCTGCACAATGGCAAACGGATGGAACTGTTCCGACTTGAAGAGCAGCTCCCGTCCCGTGCCGTCCAGCTTCATGCGTTCGATGGTACCCAGCTTGAAATCGCACCAATAGATGCGTTTGGTGCGTCTATCCACGTCCAGGCTGCGCGGCCAACGCATGGTCATTCCCTCAGTTGATTTGGCCAGCAGCTCCTTGTGTGTGCCATCCATCCAGGCGCTATAGATGCCAGCTTCGCAGGACTGAGACGACCATTGCGACCAGTACAGAAGTCCTGTGCCCGGATCCAGTTCCAGTGACCTAAAAGTAACAAAACAATATAAATTAATTATTATTCAATATATAAAAACACATTTTAATTGTTTTATTTTTTTCAGCTAATTTTTGATTTACTGAATTAATAAAAAGGATCAAAAACAACACCATAAATTGGCTAATTGGATTTAAAAAAAAAAATGTAACAAATGAATACATTTTAAATTAATTAAAGCGAATTAATGCATGAGCCAAACTACGTGAATCCATTTAAATAATTGGTTATTTAAAGATTTAACAAAAGAATGGAATAAAAATACATTTTAACGTCAACTTACATGGGATTACAATCGATGTTGAAGGTGAGCACTTTGCTCATGTTGCGTAGGGGGGCGACATGCAGTTTCTGATACTCTGTCCAATATAAATGCTCGTTGACCCAGTCGTAGGCCATGGCACGGACCTTGTGCCAGCCCGTGGACAGAGTGCGGGATACGCTGCCATTGAGCGACTGGCTCTTGATGGCGTAGACGG
Source organism: Drosophila kambysellisi (assembly GCA_035042185.1). Taxonomy (NCBI): domain Eukaryota; kingdom Metazoa; phylum Arthropoda; class Insecta; order Diptera; family Drosophilidae; genus Drosophila; species Drosophila kambysellisi. The sequence continues at coordinate 11,740,022 of JAWNLS010001251.1, forward strand.
GCTCATCGGAGGAGAGTGAAACATCCGGATCGCGTAGCACATACAAAATGGATTTGCCACGCACATTTACATCGATCGCCTTTGGGGCGGTCACATTGTAAATTGGCACCATCACATCGGGCTCCTCGCCAAGCTGTTCAAGCTGCTGCACCTGCTCGGTGCCCAAAGGCACGCCCGTGATCCGAACCAAACGCTTGTCGCTGTACACGAGAAATTTATCGTGCGCGGATAGCAAACAGGTCGTCTGATTATGCAATTTATAGCCGGCTGTACAGAGGCACTTGGCGCTGGCAAATCCCCGTGTCCATAGCGGCACACATATCTGGTTGCAATTGCCATTGTTCTCCCGGCACGGATGTGCCACCTCCGGCTGCTTCTGGCGATGGAATATGCGAAAATGTGCGCCGCGTGTTACATTCGCCAGCAGCACGCGAGCCTTTAACGTAAATTTGTCCAGGCCAACGATGGCCCGGTCTGTCCATGCAGCCAAATAAATTGTATTCTCGAACACCTCCACCGCCTGGATGGTCTTCAAGGGAAACGGTGACTGCAAACAACGGAAATTGCGTTTAACACACACAACAATAGCAAACAACAACGATAGGGTTTTTTTTTTATTATTATTATTTTTATCGATAAGCGGATTTAACGGTTTTGTTTTAAAAACTGTATCCGCTTTTGTAGGTCATCGAGATTCTTGAATTTAAGCGAACAAATATTGAACATTTCGAGTAAGCCACAATATATGCTATATATGTATATATATATATATATATATATATATAGAAAATCTGGATGCACACAAAAATGTAATACCCTCGCAAATATAAAATATTTGAGAACTGGGTTAAGCTCTTTCGGCCCACATTTTGTGCCATCTTTTACACATGCCACAATTTAATGCCTGAAGATAATAAATATTTACTCCATGGTACACAAATCCATAAATTATACCCCAAAAGCTACCTTAACTCAACTCTAGAAAAGAAAAATGAAAAATCACAACCAACCAACCAAAGATATCAGTGCTGTGGGGTGGGGATGGTACTCACATCTGGTGACTTTTTCAATGCCCAACGCTGCTGTCCATCATAGTTGACCCTCTCAATGACATCCTTGTATACATCAATCCAATAGACATGCTCGCTGGCCAAATCCAATGTAACGCCGCTCAGATGATAAACCTGTGTGCTGACGAGTGTTGTCCGATTGCTGCCATCCAGCAGGGCACGGGACAGGCTGGGCGACCAGTCCGTGTAGAAGAGATAGCCCTTGGTTGAATCGAGCACCAGCGACGATGGCTGCTCCACCTGCTGCAGTATGAGGCGGCAATAGGTGACCGCATTGGTGCACAGATAGACCATGCCGTCGTCCTCATTCAGGAAATACCAATTGCCTGATATCCAATCCAAACGTAGCTCAACAAAAACTGCAAGCAAAGCAACAGCAAAATCAGCAAACAAAATGCACAAAATTATGGCCACAGGACACAAAATACTGGGCACTGGGCACAGGAACTCACTTTGGTGCGGCGAATTAAATGCGGAGACGGGCAGCGTCCAATTAACGCTGGCGTCATCAATGCGCTGGCAGTGCATAACCAGTTGGGACATCTTCTGAAGCATGCAGAGCGTTCGATTCCGATGCCACACCTCATAGGCCAGTACCAACTGGACCGGCTGTGTGGACAGCATTTGTCCAGCTCCCGCAGCATCAACGGCTGTGCTGATGCGTCGAATTGTGTCCACCGACAATGTGGAGAGCGTTGCTGGCTCTGTGGGTGGCACTGTACAAAATAATGGATTGCTCAGTAGTTCACTAGACAAGGTCAGTAAATTAGCCATTTTGCTTACCATTAATGCCCAGGCAACGTTTGCCCTGCTTTGTGTAGCCCGAGATGCAGGCGCAATCATAGGAACCGGGCGTATTTTTACACAACTGATCACAAGTTCCCGGCACAGTGCACTCATCGTAGTCGACGCAACGCGTTGAGTTCAGAGACTCGGCCACCTGTCCGGCGGGGCAATAGCAGCGTGCCCCTTGCGGCGTCAATTTGCAATTGTAGCTACAGTTGAGCGCAGCGCAGGCGACATTTTGTTTATCTGCGTTGTGTAAATAAGGATAATGGTTAGTAGCATTCATCTGTTTGTGCAATGGAAATGGAAATGGCAATTGTTGTTTACATACCACAATGCAGCTCATCGTTATCACAATCCCAGTGGCCGTCGCAGAAACGCGAAAGCTCGAGGCAGGCACCATTGTGGCATTCGCCTTCGAAGGCGCTACATTTGCGGGCAACGCCATCGGGACCTGTCCAGTAGATGGTGGGATTGGGATGGGTTGAGTGGGTTGGTTTAGTGCATAATAATTTTTGGGCTACTTACAGTTGGTCTCATCCGATACGTCGCCCTTGCCACAATCGTATTCCCCATCGCATAGCCAATAGCCTGGTATGCATTTCTGGCTCTGTCCGCAGCGAAATTGTCCCGCGATGCACTTGGGCGACTTGCCTGCAAAAGGGAGCACAAACAGAATCCACAATAACAATAACGTAAATGAAGATTTATGAACGGTTTGTTTGCGGTTGCCATTGCGTTTTCGTTCTGGGTGGTTTTGGGTGGTGCTTCTGGATTGTTTACCCCACTGTACAAATCACTGAATTATTTTGCAAACTCTCACAAACAAGTAAACTACAAGTTTGGTCCGTGTTGGCTGTGGGGCATGTGGCAAGGTGGCAAATAAGCATGGGTTTGTGACATTTCAAAGTTTCAAGTGCTTTTGCGAATTGATGAGAATATTTTTGGATTCACTTGAAATCAAGCAAGTAAAAGCTTTTAGTAACAATTTTATATATAATATAAAAAAGTTGACGTAATATATATGAGTTGAACTGGAGGAGATTGTAAGGCTTTTATACTTGTTTCGGGTCAAATAATCGCTGCTGCATTATTATTCGATTGGATGTCTATTTTAACAAATGCCTTTTGAACTTTCGAAGTGATTTACACAATTTAACACCCAACAAAATATGCACTTCAGCATTGTTATAAAAATGACAGTTGCGAACAAACACTTTTTGTTTCATGGCGGGCTGTGACAATATTGAAAAAAAATGCAAATTGTTACGCCAATATATATTTTGTGAAAATAAATGGAACACAAAAGAATTCAAATAACGCGCTGCTGCTCCACGAGCTGGCTTTTCCGAAATCAAAGGCAACGAGACAGTGGAATTCACGCGCGGCCATAACCATAAAACCACGTTGGCGACACATGGGACGGCGATCCACAAAAAATGTTTGCCATTTGGCTGCCAAGAGGTTAAACTCTAGAAACAGACAAACGGACAGACAGATGGACAGACAGACGAAACGTCCGACCGACCATTGCTAGACCCAATCGCGTGTCAATTTCCATGCGGGAGGAAAGTGGAGAAACACAGGAAGCAGGAAACAGAGGGCGGCTATTGTTTTAGCCTCAACTGGTGCTGGTGCTGGTGCTGGTGCTGAAGCTGGTGCTGAAGCTGGCCGTAATACTTAATAAGCCCAAGGGCATGCAGATGTTTCGCATACATTTGAAATTTTTATTTTATTTCATACGATGGGGTGGCAAAATGGCAAAAAGCAAAAAACGAATTAACAAATAAAAAATGCTGTCTTTTGGCAGTCCGACGATTACATACCCTTGCCAGGAAAATGTCTATATAAATTTAAGTGTTAGCTCGGAGTTCAAGATAATATTACATTGATTTATATATGTCTACAACTATCTTGATCCCTCAAGAGATTGACTTAATGATATAGTGATTCGATTTGTTACAAACTTCAGGACAAAATTCTAATACGCAAGGGTATAAAAATAAAGAGGAAAAATCATAAATTGTTGCAAGAGTTGTCCAGGGAGTACATTGAACCAAATGGATGGAGTCTTTGACACTATAAAAAGATGCCAGCATCAACTTAACCAACTTGCCACACAAAATATATGAAAACAAGAAAAAAAGCTGAGAAGCAACTTTTCCCGGAATTAATGGATGCAAGCTTTAAACTGACATAATATAATTCTGTCTAAATGAAAATTATAAAAGGAAATTAGATTTTCATCAATGTTAAAGTTTGTTAAAAACGATTTATGATCAATATTAATGATAAAAAGCTAGCCAAAACATGGTATTTGGTGACGAATCTTCTAAATAAATTCTTTACAGATGCCTTTGAGGTCAATGGGGTACATTTAAACAGACTGTTTAATAAAAATAAGCCTGCTAAAATGTGTCGCATAATTTCGTTTAGTAATTGTTGTTAAAACTGAGTTCTTATTTTAGACAAAAGCATTAAAAAGTTTACTCAAATGAAAAACTGTCCACAAATTGAATAGAGGCGAGATGGCATTTAATAAGCGAGTTGCAAATCCCCTGAAAACTTTTCAACGATGCAGGCAGTTTAAATGCGATATATCAAGAGACGTACTCTATATACATATATATATACATGTGCATATGTTACATGTATGTGTGTGTGTGAGTGGGTGTGTATATAGCTGCAGTCAGTAAGCTTTAATTGAAATTGCGTGGATGGGACAATAACAGAGGGAATCGTGCGAGAGATAGTCGAGAGTGTGAAAAAGCATGAGGACGCAGTAGTAGATGAGGACGCACTGCCTGCCACATTTATTATAATCTGTTGCATTAATATTTGCCGACAATTTGTCGTCAGAGTCGTCGTCGCCATCGTCGTCGTCGTCGTCTGGTTGTTGGTATTGTGTCTACTGTGTGTGTTCTCTGTTGCTCGGTGCTCGACGACTCTTGTTGTTGCCACCATAAAAATGATATGATATAAAATGAAATTAAAAATGCCAACACAGAGAGAAAGATACAAGTCCAAGTTTTGCAGGCTCTCCTCCAACAATATGTTGGCAATTGTTGCAGTGTAGCCCTCTTGTTGTCAACGTTGCCATTTCTCAGTTCTCGAAAATTTGTTGTTGGTTTTTATTGGCATACTGCGAAAATGTCTACACATTAATTTAGCGGGTTGACGTCGTCGGTCGACTGGCTGGCATCGAATTGAACTTAAAGCACAACTGGCAAATATAAAATGGAAATGCATTTCCCAGAGTTTTCCCAGTTAAAGAGTGAAAATTTCAAATGCACCCACAATGGGGGCAGCAACAGCGGAGAGGCAGCAACATGAGTCACTAATTGCATTTGGGGCTAGCAATTCGGCTGGGGCTTTTACGCATTTTGTTGCGTTGGCCACTAGTACCTGTCATTAGGCGGCGTAGCCGGCCAAAAAACGTTTACAACCAAACAGTCAAACCAATAATATAGCAATCAGCAGCAAATGGGCAAAACATCAAAAACAGCCGTAGGTGGATGGAAGTTAGGTAGGTATTTGCACCAGGGATATGCTCACCACAGTCGCTGCCCTCATCAGAGCCATCCTTACAGTCCGGGTTGGAATCGCATTTCCAGCGCATTGGTATGCAAGTGCCATCGTTGCATGTGAAATGTGATGGCAGACATGGTACTGAAATCGACCAGAAGAAAATAAGAGATCGTTATAATCCAAACCCATCAACTTGTGTGTCATGTTAAATAGAATCACATGAGACAGTTTTCAAATTGTACGAAAACATTAAATGAATTGAGCAATAAAAAATATTTAATGGTAAACAATACCACAATCCTTAAAATTATATACAATTTTAATATAAATATAAGCTGCTTACGTGGCAAATAAATCGATGAGGCATGATTTGGTTGAACGAATGCATTCAAAGTGAACACAACAATTATGTCTGGAGCAAGTAACTAATATTTGTGCCTCATTAGACAATTCGTGCTTAACCAATCGTGATTATGCACAAGTTCTTGCAAATATCTAAAATATATATATATATATATATATATACACATATATATAGACACGTCTTGTGCTGGCAAGTGTATCTGTGTATGTAGCCAAGTGTTAGCTATAGATACAAATGTTTTGTCTAACTACTACCCAAGGAACAAAATTTCATATTTATGCAGTTTGTAGCCAGTTGGTGCCCAGTAGCTGTGGCCTTTTGTACGTGCCCACAATTAAAATTAACATAAATAGCAGCAACAACAAATTTCAACATTGTTGTTGTTGTTGTTGTTGCTGCTGTTGCTCCTATTTGATTGTGGCAGCAACTGGCGACGATGCTGCCAACGTTTCGTGTACGTGACTTTGGTACATTGCATCATTAGTTTGGCTTCATTCTGGGCTCCAGCCTTGGACTGTGCGTCTGGTAAACAATAAAAACTAATTTAAATTTGCTTAACGCATAAATAAAAGGTGTCAAAGTGCTTTCGGCTTTCTGATAACTTTTCCGAACAGCTTGGCATGGTTGATAAGCTGCTGTTGCTGTTGCTGTTGCAACTGGGCCTATTTCACAAACAAAACATGGCTTAAGCAAACACTTCCACATAAACACACATTAGGAAACTGTTGACACAGCCGCCGGCTGTCAAGCTGGTGAATTAGGCATAAAAGCCCAGTGTGGCAGCAATGAGAACGACACATAGATTCCAGCATGTCACTAAAACACTTAACACTCTGCACAATTGTTGTGCTGCTCGGTTGCATTTGTGTTACCTGGGCCGAAAGGCCGAAGACGTTTCAGCCACGTCCGATTGAGCAGGAGTTGATGCCATCAAAGGATCTGCGCTATGAAAATGAGGATCTCTTGAGCGTAGACGAGGATGATGACGATGATGATAATGACGAGGACGAGCAAAAGGAGGCGGCACAGATCGATAAGGATTTGAATGAATTGGATGGCGCCAGCCTTGCAGAGATTGAGGACATGCTCAATGAAATGGAGAAGGAAGATGAACGGGTTGAGGGGCGTGCCTCCAATGGTCGAAGCCGCAGGCGTAGACGCAGACGTCGCGGCAGCAGACGTGGCTCGAAGAGGCGACGCACCAGGAGAGTCTCGAAGAGGCGAACCACCAGAAAGGGCTCAAAAGGAAGAAAGGGCAAGAGGCGCAATAACAAACGTGTCCAGCGCAATACTAAGAAGCGAGTTCAGCTTAATAACAAGTCAGTTAATCGGGTAAATGGCACAAGCCAAGTGCAGCCTAAAAAAACACAAAAGAAATGATTTCAATGCGATCCAACAGGCATATGTAACGTATCCAACACTTCAAACATTACCTCAATAAATAGAAAACAATAAACTAATCAAGAAACCAACACAATTCCACTTGAAGGTATAATTATTAAAGGTATACTAAGTGCTTATGTAAGTATCATAATTTAGATATTGATCTACAAAAATCACTTATCCACTTATGGAAAATTGACTGAATTACTTGTCAAGGAATGAGTGCCACAAGATTTATGGCTAATAGTAATACTTAGCGATCCTTTTAATGGAAAACGTACTGAAGGCAGATATAAACCCTAGTTTACCATTTGTAAATGGGCTGTGCCTGATTTATTTTGAAAATGTAAGTTTTTTTGCTTTATCAACCTATTGCAACACACACACACACACACACACACGATTTACCGAGTGCAACCAAATAGCGCACGTTCTCGGAATTCACATTTTCGTAGCACACTTTTTGGCGCAACTGTTTCGCATGCTCCCCGCATAGGTGGCGCTTTTATTTTTCATTGTTATTAACGCACCTGTAAAGTTTTATGGGCGACTTTGTTGTTATTGTTGTTTGTGGCTTTGTGTTCTTGTATGCTTGTGCAGCTAACGGTAATAGTAACAACAAAAATATGAAAAAAAAAATAAATATATATAGCATCATAAATTGTATGCTTTTGTGCGCAATGCGTACTATTTTTACTGTTGTTGTGCTTGTTGTTGTGCTTGTTGTTGTTGCTGCTGCTGCTGTTGTTGTTGTTGTAGTTGCTGCTGTTGTTCTTGTTGTTGTTGTTTAACATCAGCACTCCCCCACAATTTATGAGCATTACAATTACATTCGGCAACTTGGCGCCAATGTGTTTAAGTTGAACGCCATTTTGATTTAGTTAGCCAGGCTTGAATGCTTTTGCTATTGCCAGCAGAATGTGTGCATTGTCACAAAAGCCAAATAGTCTAGCATATTACCAAATATTTGCTAAAATTAAACAATACGACTAATGGTTTACTTGCATCTTGTAAATTGAACTCGAACTGGACATTCTTTGCAGTCAGCAGTCAAATGCGGTCGGTCTCTGTGCTCTGAATACTTAAACCTCCTCCTGCACCTGCTCCTGCTCCTCCTCCTGCTCCTGCTCCTGCACCTGCTCCTGTACCTGCTTCTGCACCTGCCATTAACCTTGCGGAGATGTGCACTCAATTTCAGTTTATTTTACTTTCAGATCATCCTGCCTAGTCTGGCAGCTGAGTTTGCTTACCTGCCTGCCCTGTCGGTTATCCAGAGACTTTTCCGTGCTTCCGACATCACTTTCTGCACAATTTCAACAAACTGTTGCAACGAGTTGATTACGCTTGGAAAGCATCTTTATTTTTTGTGCTTTTGTCTTATTTTCTTAGCACGAAATTGCGTGGCATATCTGATGGAATCAGTTTTAAATTCTTGCCACTTATTTGCTGAAAGCAGTAAATGGAATTTCTATCGATTTAGTTGCGGAACTGTTTCGTGGAACACATTTACTTGGCATTGTTTGCACTCTACCTGTAGCCAATTTTCGACTCTCCACTGTCTGCTGTTGGCATTTGGTCAGCAGCAATGTTATGGGTGGCCATTATGCGGGTGTTGTGACTGCGTCTCCATGGGGCAAGGATATGCTGTGTGGAATGTGTGCGCAGTGGATGGACGGTGGATGGTCCTGGCGCTAACTTGCCACTGACATTTGCCAAATCAAATAGAAATTTTAATTGACTCTTGCTACAGTTACATACGTGCCACGTCTTTACGTATCTGTGTGTGTGTTTGTTTGTCCTTGTGTGTTAGCCATTTTAATTTGATATGCTTTTGACTGGTTGGCACATTGTCGCCAAGTGTTTTCTCATACACGACATCCTGTTACTTGTTATTTCTATTCTTTTTTTTGTTGTGTGTTTTTTGTGTTTTTCATGTTACTTTGAAGTAACTCTAGCATGGCATGAAATAAACAAACTTTCGCCTAAGCTGAGCTTCGCTTGTTTTCCCATCCACACACACGGCCCGCCACCGAAAGCGGGTTAAGCGCTTTTGGGCACGACTCCGGGAGTCGCACATTTGCATCCGCATCTGCCACAGTTGCGAATTATGTGCGCACACGGAAGTGCGGCAGTGTCAGGAGGGACACGAGGAACACATCAGCAGAGACACAGTAAAACTAACTGAAAGCAGAAAGGGAATCACAATCAGAACCAGAGCAGAGTTCGGTTCTGGTTCACGCTGTTTGTTGTTTGTCAACAACTTGGCACGTTTTTTGGGTCAAAGAGATGCGACATTGTTTTCAATCCGCTCCCCTTCGCTCAGCTCCTCTCAGTTGCTGCACTTTTTAGCATAGCTTTTCACTTAATTAGCGCGCTGAGTGACGCGTTAACAGTTAACGCAACGTGCAGCGCCCCAGCATATGCAACGCTTTTTAGTTGGCGTTTAAAACGATGTCTTAAAAATACAAGAGAAGAGAGTTTGTTTTGCAAATAGTTTAAGAACAATTCTTAGCTCTTTTTTTTACTATTTTAAAATTAACATGTATATAAATATTTTTACAGCTTTTCCTCCTAGACCTCCACTTCGCAGTTGTGTCGTGCTTTTGAAAAATGGTTACCAGGTTAATTGCCATTTTTGCTTACACTTTGTATGTTTTATGACCTGGTTTTAATGAGTGCTTTATGCACCTAAGGAATTTTTTTATGCACCGGAAATAAAAGCCAAAAACGAGACTGGAATTTCTACAATTGTATTACGAAATTCACACTTGAAATTCACATCATAAAACAATGAAAGCAACAGACTAGACGAAAAACTAAGGTTTAAGAAAATCAGTAAGATTCAGTGGTAATAATGATGTTTAACAGCAAATGTAAATTATTGATTAGTATATTTACTCCCCGCTATGCATTTTATTTGCACTGATTAACCCTTTGGGAACTTTAGTCGAGGGTAACAGCAGCTGCCTTAACCGCGCGAACAAATATGACGACTTCCGGTGGCGTTTTAACTTCCTTGCGATGTGACTGCAATTTTCATTTACATCGGTCGTTGGTCACACGGTTACCATTCTCAGTTTCCCTCTATATACATGTATGTATGTAATTTAATGGACTGACGTGCGCATAATGAGCGTGATTGACATAAATGTACTTTAAATGTACAAAGAACGGGACGATGCGAGGAATTTCTCTGGGCTGACAGCTATCCACCAGCCAGAAGCGTATATAATATTCAGACCGAAGCTGGACATGTGGGAGGCACGCACATTGGATGCCCTGAAACAGGAGGTTGTGTGGTGACAGGACTGGGTGGCAAGGAGTTTGTGCCCCACTGTGTACACATAGCCACTCAGTTGGGTTTGTTGCCGTTTGGCACGCTTTACTCGGTATGTTGTCTGGACGTATGTTTTGTGCACTTAAATCGAGTTTATTAACAGAACTTGCCAAAGGGTTGCAAATGGTGGTTGCTGACTGTGCGCGCCACTCAAAAAAAAAAAAAAAAAAAAAGAAAAGCTTAATCACTTTAAAACTCTTGCCACAAAGTTGCAACGCTTTTTGTTTATTAATTTTAATTGTTTTAATACAAAACAAGCTGCAGCAAGCCATCTACATGGAAACAGAAACAGAACAAAGTTGTGAAGGTTTTTTTTTTTATTTTTATAATAATAAGAGGTTGTGACCGTAGGCAAATGTGGCTAAAAAAAAAAATGTATATATTTTTTAAAAGAGCCTACATATTTAAGTTTACCCCCGGGGCAGCGAATCCTGTACCCAGACTAAACCGTTGAAATTTCCCATGGGCCGACATGAGTTGTATACATTTTTAACAATCCTTGCAAAAGTTTATGGCATAGTAAATATATATTTTATGTAAGCCTTTTAGTCGCGTAGAAATAGAGTTTATGTAACCATGACCCTTGTTAAAATTAAGGAATTGAAATGGACGATATAAGTACATTTCAATTTTCAGATGATATTGTAATAATGTGACTTTTGTGTATATCATTCATGTTTAATAGATTTGCATTGCATAAATTAACGTATTTGACACTCAATGTAAAAATAAACAAACCATTCGATATTTATACGACTATCCATAATTTTAATGGACAATAACATCAATATCTTAATTGTGGCTTAATAGAGTATCAATTAGTTTAACTACTTATTGCCTCGTATATATATTAGAGGTTTATTAGTTTTTTATGTTATTTTGCGAAACTTTGTGTTCAGCACTTTATCTTTAGAGCATTCACTCACACACTCACACACACACACACACACACACACACACGCTGACATATTTGGTGCTCAAACTGAGATGTTCTTTTGCGCCTTGGATGGACCATAAAAAGTTGCAGCATCATCATAGCTTGTTGCAGCATCATCAGAGCTTGTTGTTTTTTGTTTTCTACACTCAGTGTTTGCCCCAGTGAGAAAAAGTTGTTCTATGCAACAACTTTATGGCAAATATTTAAGTGCGGACCGAATTTTTATTGCTCATTGCTTGTGTAGCAAAACAGGAAAAGTGGCATTAATGATACGCCACGACGCTCAACACCTTTTTGGGCTACAAACTTATATATAATAACAAGCTCATCCAAGAAATAGAACTATATGAAATTTTAATCATTCTTATCGGGACTGTAGTGGCAACAAACTGAATGCTGCATAAAACTAGCTCGCATCCCGAAACATATCCTTCCCTTTGTTGGTTGGCTGTTGAGACGCTTGGCACTTGACACAAGATGTGAGCAAAGCTACGGCTACCACCACTTCAATAGCCAGGCCAAGAAACCATAAAAAGTCCGTCAGGCCATACAACTTTAATCTGCATATATACTCTATATATGTTGATTGCCACAAGAACCGGAGGGCAGCGGCGGCGACGGCATGGTGCAGGGGCGGGTGGCAAACAAAACTTTTATTCACTGGATAATTTTGCCGTCTGCAAACTTTTGGCTTCGCTCGCCCGCCGGTTATTGTCGAGTTTTGGTTTGAGTTTTGCCTGTCAATAACTTAAAGCATTCACAACATCGTCCTGCAACTGCAACTGGGGCATGCTGCGAGAATTTCCTTCATAAATGTTTATAAATACAATTTTTAGCCAGTTATCTTTTTGTTGATACCGCTGTTGCTGCAACTGCTAACGTTCTACGAGGGCTGCTTTATAAATATGAGTTGAGCATTTAATGATTTCTCAGAGTACAGCTAACTATATAGAATCGAAGGGTAGTATGTATATTATCCTTATTTATTTATGATGAACACTTAACGAATGCCAGAAAGAATATATTAGAGACTCTAAATTTATCTGCAAGTAGAGATGTTCGAGATTTTTATTGCACATATAGGTAAATCTCATTAGCCCAATTTATTAACTTGTTTGACAAATGTACACATTAACCTATAAGCAAATAAAATTTAACAAGTGAAATTCTATCGATTTTGATTTGTTCTTAATGGATTTTAAAACTTTTCTAGCCAGCCTCGCTTGAGACTTAGTCAACACGTTCCAGTCTCATCAATCTTTTTCGGCTGACAATTTATGTGGCTGTTGCTGCCACATCACTGCTTCCAAAAATGCAGCCAAAAGGACTTAAATGTTTTTTGCATTTACATCAGCATTGCTATCTGAGAACAAAAATTTATTTAGCTTGCATTCGCTGCAGCAATGGGATTTTTCATATTTTTTTTCTTATTTTTTGAGTAGAGCTGTTTGCCGTTGTCATGTCGTACAATGCATTTGCGGCAATGCAGAACCATCAATCGATGATTCTCCCTCGATAAGCTATCTATTTATTGTTTAAAAGTCTCGCACAGAACGCTGCTAACATTAGGAATCTGCCGTGGGTTGATATGCTCAATAAATATCTCATGCAGAAGACATAATATGTCAAGTGTTGAGGGTCTGTCGTTTGCCAAGCTAAAGCGCCTCTTTGGCTTGTTTAGCTATCGGTTGAGATTGCATTTGTGGTTATCCACGGCGTATACACAATGTGTACTGACGCAGCTAATGTCACACACACACACACACTTACGCATACATCGTGTTGTAAGAAAAATAGTTTACAAAATAATAGTACAACTACTGCATTTTTCAAAATAAGTTTTAGTTAACAGACAACCTCTATTTTGGCAACAAATTAAGGTGATTTGCTATATACAAGGACATATATTTATCAGAGTACATTCAAAGTACTTGTAGTACATGTGTCTGTTAAGTATACGCCATATTTTCACACAGTGTAATGGAGGTAACACACACACGCACACACACACACAGCCACAGCAAGGCTGTCAATGTAAGTAGAGTCACAGCTTAGCTGAGAGACACTCAGCTGTTGCGCACAGGAGATCCACAAAGTTTCCTGTTTTCTCCTCATTGCTTTCAGAATTCATTTCCTGCTTGCTGCTAACTGTTTTATATGTGCACAAATAATCCTCCCCTCTTTTGAAGCAGCTAACTCTGCACAGTGTTATGTTGACTTAGCTTTGGGCTTTGTGCTATCAACAACGTGCCGCGCCCCCTTGAAGCCACCCTCCACCCACAGGCAAAATGGTAGCACCTCATAATTCTTGTTGGTCTTTAAGTGGCTTAAATACCAGGATTCATAACTGGGGCAACTCTTTTGCACACTTAAATGGATTTACATGTCACCCATTTTGATCGACTTTTGAAATTGTCTCGTCAATCCACAAGTTGCACACACACAAACACAAGCACACACACACACCGCACATAGCATAGTTTTGTGTGCCACAAAAATGCTTCAAATTATTGCGAAAAATGAGAAAAGTCAAGTGGGAATTGCTGGGGCTTGGAGATTTTGGATGAGCAAAAAAAAAACAGAGAAAAAAAAACTTTACCAACTCTCGAACGCATATTTTAAGTGCCAAGTTTTGAATTGTGGGCGTCGAGTGTGCCAAAATGTACGGAAATTGTTGCAGCTTCTACTGCTGCTATTTGCCATTTGCTATTTTCCTGCAGCTACTTCAAGCAATAAAAGCGAGGCGGCAGCTAGGATACACCAGACGGCAGACGACAGACGGCATAGACAGACAGACGCAAAGGGCAGATAGCAGCCGGCATTCCAAGAACCAAGTAGAAGCAGCGGCAGCAACTACCAAGTAAATAAAAAATTATTGCAAAACTTTGTGCAATAAACGAAAAAGTAAGGCATTCTGCAAACTTCTTGAAGTCGGCGTCGACGTCGGCAGCGAAGCATGAAAAACGCAGTAAAATAGTTACTGCCACAATAACAACACCAACGGCAACATATTACTGCACTACAGAAATATTCAACTTGTATAGCATATTTTTGTATAGTTCCCCCCCCCAAACGCAAACACAAACACAACACACACACACACACAGTCTGCACAGAACACACACATTGTTGTGTAATCAACGCAGGTAGCGTAAACTACACAGGCTCAACTAGCCAAGCACAACAACGTCAATAAGCTGCCGTTTGGATTTAAGGCCAAGTTAAGCGGCCTATACTTACTCACTCTCAGACTCTCTCTCTCTCTTTCTGTCTCTCTCTGTCTCACTCTCTCTGGCTGTGTGACATAACAGGGGGCAGACCCCATCCCCATGAGTTCAACTGCCAACAGGCAACACTTCCGTTTCCGTTACGTTTTACGCACGTGACAACAACACAAGAGCCACAAAGAACAACGCAAAGCGACAATGGCAACAAATGCAACATTCCTTGAATTGAACAAAGAAAGTGCTTCGAATTATACAATGTAAAATGCACTTTTCAGCATTTCAACTCGACTACTAGAGTGGAAAAAATAAAACTGTACAGTTTTAAAGTCATAAGATTATAAATACCCTTGGTATACAACAACTTAAACCTGAAGTCTCTAGCTCTGAGATCCTTTTATTTATACGAAAGGATTGACGGACAGACAAATCGATTTGGCTGTTGATCATGATTAAGTATATGCACAGCTTATGGGGTCGGAGATGGCCCTCTTCTGCCTGTAACAGGTTCAGGGTATAAAATCCACTTAAAGAATACAATCGGTATTTAAACCAGATAAATTTGTTATTGGATTAACTAAAAAGTTATTTGAGTTCATATTAAATGACTAGATTTGAGCATTTCCGTCAATTCCTGCTGAGGGAATGGAGTTACTATAAGTTAATTCCACTTGGCTATGTTTGAGCACTCTTCTCTACGGCAAACCCACTGTGGCCTACAGTAGTTACTCGCACTGGAGTTATTAGAAGGCGTAGCTGCTATCAAAAAGCCATAAAAGTGAATGCCAGAGCTAAGTCGCAATTTAGGTGTACGGTCATGTCCCGCAGTCACACCAGCTGAGAAGAGATGCGAAATGTCAGTCAGTTGTCAGTCAGTCAGTCAGTCAGTCAGTCAGTGCCTGGCTCAATTAGCCCCGCAAATGACGACATGGGCAGGGGGGAGGGACAGAGCGGGCTTAGCTTTATGGGTCAGATTAGATATGTGCGGAATGCGAGAAGCAACCAAATCGCTGTGAATAAGTTGCACTTAACCCTGCCCCGTTTTCATTAGCTAAGTGCCAGCAGGCTGAATTGAATTTGGACTCGCTCAATTTTAATTATTTTCATTTTTCATAGGCTCAATTACTTTTTTTTATTTCTATCTTTTTTCCCCCATTTTTATTTTCTGACTACATTAAGTGCTTTATTGTATATCAAGTAGAATAAATCACAAGAACGCTCAGCAACTGACACAATGGGATAATTGAATGAAATTGAAATGAGCTGTTTGAAGATGTTATATAGAAGCCTAAATGGAGATGTCTGTAACGATATAGCTCGCAGCATAATGGGAGCAATGAGTTTTATATCGGAGCTGACGTCAAATGCAATTTGGAATGCAGAGTATTTATTTACATACATATATATACAAATATATATATATATATATATATTCGTTAATAAATGTTGGGGCGCGTTGAAACATTTGTCTTGACTGCGAGTGCAAACAAAACTGTCAACAGACCTTGGGGGCCAGTTTGGGATCATTATAAAAATATTACCGCACAGCGTCCAAACAAAGAGTGGCGCAACTGGAATAATGGTAAAAACGTGACCAAAAGGGGCGCCAAGGCATTGAATTATTACGAGAACGGCGGCGACGACGACGTCGACGACTTAAAGCACCGCCAAGTTGGCCAATTGTGGCCCGAAAAGTTTTTGGCGGCCAAAGGATTGAGTTTGAGTTGAGTTGAGTTGAGGTGTTTGCTGCTTAGTCGCCAAACCGGGCAGGAATACTTCTGATCTGAGAGGGTGTCCAGGTAGTTAACTGACAGTTACAAAAGTGCTGTGGCAAACCGCAGAGTTACCACAGCTGCACTTGACAGTCCACTCACTGGCAGCATACAATTTCAAACTCTTCCTCCCTCTGTGTCTCTCCCCTCCCCTCCCAACCCCGCTCCTTACACTCTATATATCTGCTTGTCTGTCTGGTGCGAACACACAGCAGATTTAAAGCTCAGGCAACGTTGCTCATTAAAAACAACAGTCAGTTGACTCGTCCACCTGCCTGCCACTGACTTACTACCTCAGCAGAGATGCTGCTGCTCCTGTTTCCATGTTTGCTTAGCAGCAGCAAAAGCAGGAGCAAAAAAAATGCGCACACACAGTCCACGTAATTGAATCACCCTCGAGAACATATTAAAACCATCCAAACAGACGGAGCGCGCGCTCTCGGATCGAGGCACATTGTCTGACTTGACTCGAGTCGACTGCGACGATTGCGGTTTGTCCTTCAAACAAAATGACCGATACCAGGGCTTAACTGTCTGCCACGAACCCCTCCGCCCCCCACCACCACCACTCCTCATTCTCTTGCGTTTGTTTTTGTATATGCCCTAACACCAGAGCTTACTCGATAATTCATACCATTTGGCGTGTTATGTTTTACACATCTTACTGGGAAAAAATTATAATAAATTAAAAATAAATTCGATATTTCAACAAATTTAAAAAAGCGGCTAAAAAATAAATTATGATATATAAAATTTTAAATTTGTTAAAATTGTAAATTTATTACTTATTTCTTATTTCTTTATTCTTATTATTTCTTTTCATCATTGATCCCAAAAATTGCAAAACTTGTCAGGCTTTTCACAAAAAAAATTGGCAACAAAAAGATAAACAACGTTTAGCTGATGTAAGCGTATACATTGTTCGGTGCGGATATGCTATTTGTTTAGTTCTTGTTCTCTTACTTGTTTTGTAATTCAACAACATGTCGTTTTGGCCATAGTAGTCGCTGCTGGCCACGTTCTCAACGTCGCGACGCGTCGTTGGTCTGCAGCTGAACAGGTTCAGCAGCAAAGCAAGCAGCAACAAAGAAATCACGTCTGATAAATATATATGTATTATATATAAACATATGTATATATATATATATATATGCCCATATATGGTACCTGTGTCTTGTCTTGATTCCTGCGCTTTGCTCTCTTATCATTTGTGTGCAATGTTGCACTGAAAAACTGTTTGCATTGAATGCAGCTGCATTTTGCTTGGCTTGGCTTGCCTTGTTGCCCCTTCAATGTTGGGGAGTGGCGTATGGCCAAAAGGGTTAGTAACATTAAGCAAACTAGCAACTGGCAACTAGCTGCAACGTTCTCGGCTCTCTTCGCCTTTGTCATTTCTGAATGCAAGAAATTTGATGCCAGCCGCTTGTTAAGCCGTTTGCCTTTGGCTTTTCCTTATGCCGTTGCGACTCTGCAAGTTGCATGCTGCACGTTCGTCTTCGCCATTGCCTTTGCCTTTGCCTTTGATATGCCCTACCTTCCGCATTGCCTGCCCCCCCCGTCTGACTGTTGGTCAGATCTGGTCTTGGCCAGGTCTCAAGCTGGACCGCGTTCTGCGGTTGCCTGAAGACGTGCATTTGCAATTTTGTTGCAGCAACTTCGATTGGCTCTTTTGCTCATTTCTTTTTCTTTTTTTTTTTGTATTCCTTGCAATTGCAAAGCGTTTCCCACATTAAGATTTTTTCTTTGTTATATTCCACTTGCAGCGCAAACTCATCCGTTGCAACTTTGTGCAAAAAGGTTCAATGAAGCACAATGCAATTGCAACTGTTCAGCAAATCATTGAGAACTCTTCGTGGCAAGACACTTGACTAATTACGATCGCAACGGTGATGAGTTTATCTTTAAATACATATCTTAACTTTGATCTTACTTGCATATTATTAAGACAAATTGAGATTAAGTTGAACTGTTGATATTTTTAAATATTCTCACGAATTTCTCCAAAGGCCGACAATGAGTTGAACTCTTAGAAAACATCATAGGTATATACTATTTTATCCAAATTTCTCGTAACTATATCAAAGTATAAAAGTTAACTTGATTATCACTTCAACTTTAAAAGGAAATACTAGCTCCAAATTTATGTTAAAAGTATACCCATAAAAGTGGCTTAACTCGGTTTCACAACACTTATACATGATTAATCAAGTACTTGACCTAAATTTTAATTATATTTAAGATATTAAATAATCACTACACAATATGCCTCAGTAACTTAAGCACTTCCTGTTTGTCTTCCATCCTTTGCCATATGCTCAGCAACAGCTGAAAGCAAAAACAAGAGGAAGAAGAGGAAACCCTTTGGTCATTTCCAAGTCGCTTAGTATCCTGACCCCTGTGTTTCCCAGTCTCAGCACAACGACAGTTTCTTGTGTTATTTATGAACTCCAAGCGAGTTCGCCGGCCCCGAAACACACGTTTCAACTTACGATAAACGCACACACTTAAACACACACGCGCACACACGCACACACACACAGCCACACACACACACTTTTACTCGTACAACAAATGCCCACACGGGCAAATCAACACCTGCCAAGTGGGTTAAAACTTTGAACCTGAACTCGAACCCGTAGTCGAACCAGAACCCGTAGTCAGACCCACACACACAAACACACACACACACACGCACAATCGCTGTAAACTAATCTGCTCAACTAATCTCATTGGAAATCAATCTAAAATAAATCGAACGATTGGACAAACATGTTCTACGTGCCGGACAAACCTGTGACTGCTCACATTATAATGTGATTTGAGCTGTAAATGTGCAATAATTTATTCAAATTCCCAAAAGTGTTGCCGCGTTGCCTTAGTTGAAGTCCCAGTTCCCCATGCAGATAGCACATGCCATTAATATTTACACACTCAACACAACAAAACACACACACACACAGGTTTATAAACATGTGTGCACAAGTATTTGTATTTATATTGGTATAGGTATAGCTATAGCTGTATCTTTTGGGCCATGCCATTAACTTTTGAGTAGTCGTTGCTTTTTGGCCTGCAGTCGTTTTTTTGACTCCACAGACTGCGTGGGTTGCCATTGGGTCTTATGGAACTTTGAAAGTCGTTAACCGGCAGCACCAGCAGCAGGCAGAACACTTTTGATACCCACCGTAACCCTCCTCGTGCTTCGGACCGTCTGTTTAGGTATCGGTGCTGAGAAACTAGTTTAGACAGATTTCTTGGTCGCCGTTTACCTGCCTCGTTAAGCAGCTGACAAACAAACAAAAAAAAACAAAAACAAAAAAAACTGTAATACGAATGTCGAGTGACAAGTTTTGTGCCTCTCCAAATTGCATATTTAAAAAAAAAATTCGGCATATTGGGTGTGACATTTAATTTGGCTACTGAACTGTGGCTAACCAAGAAAAATACTAATAATATAAAATAATGTTGATTGCACAGTATTTTATCTATATACTATATCGAATTTGAAGCATTTGGGGAATTTCTTTGCGTAAATAAAAAAAACATTGAGGAATTATGGCAACAAAGCGAATTCATTGTTCTCGAAGGCATTTTGTGTTTATTTTTCTTGGCCTGTTTGGTCGGATGTGCGCAAATTAACCTTGACAGATTCGATGGAAACGATAGTCCGGATCATGTGCCAGTGGCCCCAAATGTTTTGGAGCGAAGCGAAATGTTTACAAACAAATGTTTTTTTTTTGCTTTTCCTTTATTTTGTTATTGTCAGTTAATGTCTATACTCGACCAGGAAGTTATGATTAAATGAATTACTTGACTTGACGGGTCAATTTATTTTTTTATAGTATTTAGTATGTTTTTTTTTTATATTATATTTATTTACGTCTGATTTTTAATTAGTAGAAATTTTACTTTTACAGACTCTATTCGTCAATCAGAATTTAATTTAATATTCTTTTATTACTTTAAGCATTTCGCGGGGTATCTACGAGTCGATCAGGCGCCCTTAGTCTATTTTCTAGAACAGAATTTCACCTATGCCCCAGTTGATTGAGTTGCCTTGCGATTTGATGATATGCATTTAATTGGAGCCTCGATACTGGGTTGAATTTAGTCATTTGTGTTGCAATTTTATGTGGCTGAGGCACGTTCATCTACAGTGACTTTATGATGCATGTAAATTGGGTTCTACGCGTTGCGGACAATCGAATCTCAACTCAATTTTGTGCGTTATTTTGAGGATTTTGTTATTGCTCGACTGACAAATTTATGTGTGATTTGTTTTTTGTTTTGCCCTGTCAATTTTCATGATATAATCACGTACATATGGGAAAGACAGAAAGTAGCATTTGCCAAGAATACACGTACAGAGCTGTATATTAGTTATAAATACGTATTTTCGTAGGCTAGGAACAATAACTCAGGCAAAATAATACGATTCGCATTGCTTTGCTTTTGACAGCTCTTAAATAAGTAATTTTGTTTTTGTTTTCATTCATTTTAATGAATATTGATTATTTTATTATTTATAAGTTGTGTGTAAGCTTACAAATTTTCTGTAATGTTTGCCTCATTGAATTCAGATTTTCTTTTCTAATGTTTTTTTTTTCTATATGCTTACAAAAGTTTTTATTCGGATTTTATTCATTTTCAAAGTTCTCGTTTCTGTCAGTAAAATGTTTATATTATATATAATGACAATTTTAACACATTTCCAAGAATTCAAAGTTTAGTCAGCTGTTGTTCGCTTTTACCTATATATCTTTTCATATTATTTGTGCTTTAATATTAATTCGTATTTTTTTGCCCAAGTTTTCTTGGAAATATATTTTCGTTTTAATTTATATTTTTTTCTCTCTCATCTTCTTTATGTTTAATTTGACGTCGATTTTATTAAGAATTTTGCATTTGGTTATTTTTGTTTCTGTTTCTTATTATCTCTGCCGCATATTAATCATATATTCATATGACACATCAGTTATCAGTTAGCGACAACATAAAAGAATATAAAAACTAATTGGAAATAAATCATATTCACAATCCAGACAGCTAATCCTAAGCCGTCGATACTCACAGTTTTATGACATTCTCATGTACACACTTTCCTAACAACTATCATCAATATTTATGTAGCAATTTGAGCTCATTGTAGCAACCCCCAAACTGACATACATATGGCCCCCATGTGACATATGTTAATGTCTCGATTTTCCCGAGACTACGCATTGTTTGTCTCCCCTCATGGCTGAGTTATTCATTCGGCTGCACCAATTCCGATCGACCTTCTTATCGTGATTGAAAAAACTTGGAAGCATCGATTTCAAAATTGAATGGCTGCCTCAATTGATGTATGTGCTCTGCATAAGTTCAGCCACAGCTGTTGTTGGCAAACTCGCTATGTTGTTGTTTTTGTTATATGTTGTGTTTGTTTATGTTGCCCGATACCTTTTAAAAACATACACATAAATTGGAACAACAGCTGGCAAAGGGGGAATTATACACTTAAGCCGCTCAACTCGTCGCATTCGTCCCAAAAACTCAATCAATGAATATAAAACTCTCGGAAAGTACTCTTCAATTGAAGCAATGCTGATATCGCAGATTGCTTCCGTCTTTTACCAGCAGCTTCGTGCACTTCACAAAAAATTCATTGGGATTGCACTCACTCCACGCAATTAATGGGTGCTTGCCGTGAGTCTCAATTGAGGATTGAGTTTGTGGCAACAGAAGTGTGCAACAAATTTAATTCACTATTTCTAGCTGTAATTGACGTTGTTTTTCTAGATTCCGTTACTGTTGCTATTGCTGTTGCTGTTGTTGTTGCTGTTGCTTTGCTACATTCATTTCCATAGCGCTAGAAAATTGCGCATCTTGAAGATTTTCAGCTTCGAGGGATTTTTGCGTTTACCGAATGATTTAGCAGCATTTGACAAGCACTCGCCGTTGGGGCTATTAAACTGCCAAAGTGTTCCATCACTCAACGGTAGCAACAACAACCAAAACAACAACAACAACAAAGTCCATAGCAACCATATAGTGGAAAAGCATTGGTTTTTCTCTTATTATTGTTGTTGTTATTTGTTTTTGTTGACTTTGACCCCCCGAATGGCCCGTTTACTTAAGCTTCAAATTACGGTTAAATTGTTTTTACGCCGCTTTGCCACCGTTACTGGGGGCACAGATCTATAAAGAAAACTTTTCACGAAATTCAACTCTGGAAATATCTCAACAAAAATTGTGTTTCTTGGGATAAGATTTGATTTGGGTCGAAGCTTAAATGCGCTGCACAAATTTAAGGGATTATTATTGTTGGCCAAAGAGCAGTTGAATCTTTGTGGTCTCAAATAGTATTTAGTTGTTGAGTTTATCTCCACTTTTCATTATTTTACTTTCAGTCGCATTAATGAACACTTGACGTTTCCTGTCATATCCAAAGTAACTCCCGTAGTAATCGTAGCGCATTTTAACAATAACTACAATTTTAGCACATCATTTACTTGAAACAGTTTCAAGATACTGAGCACAACCAAATCACAAGCATCCGACAACCCCTGGTTTCCTTACTTCCGTCCGCCGCTTAATCCCCACCTCGCCCCGCTTCAATCGCCAGCCTTGTTGCCCTGCGCTAAAGCCTTATTGTCTGGGTCTGCCATCAATAATTTATGCATTCAACCATCAATCACTTTGTGCTGCTTAACGTTAAGAGAACTGTGAACCGAACTGAGTGCTGAGAATGCTTCGTTGCCGGCATCGAAGCCGTCCCTGACGCCATCGTCATAGAAGCAAAACAAACCCAAGCCCATTGAAAGAAACGGTGGCAAAACTAACTAAAATCACTGAACTGTGTGGATGAGCGCAAGGAAGAGAGTCTGGAACGCGGGACAAGGCGTAAATTGGTTCGTATTGGGGGACTATACCAGAATGCCAGAATACCAGACCACACCACACCAGAGCAGACCAGACCAGACCAAACCAGACCAGTAACCGAGCCAAGTAGACATTTCATTTCAATTGCCGAGACGCTGTGAAAATAATACGCCAAACTTTCGTGGCAAAAGACGGAGCGAAGGATGGATGAAACCTACTGACGCACTGGGCGCATATTTTATGTATTTTACTTCATTATACTCTTTGGCGAGGATGGTCCAACTCACTCATCAAGTTTGCCAAATGCATATTTGCACAGAGTTCACATTGAGATATCAATGAAATACTAATACTGTTCCTTCTGTTTGATTTGAAATATAATATTATAATTGCAACTCATTTAGAATATGTTTTATACACTTTTAACTTTTATCGAAAAGAAAATGAATAATGATATAAATTATATTATCAATCAAATTCTAATATACAAAATTGTATATTTATTTATAGTGTATTCCAAATTCTAGCCTTGATTTATTTATACTTTTTAATACTTGGTCTGGCTGTCTTGGCTCGATTTCGCAGATCTCAATTCCAAATCCCCAGCTCTGAGTGCCGCTTTTGCTGATGCGGCAATTTGCCTGGTGCCTTTTTGTTTTGGTTGTTGTTTTTGTTTTTGTTGCTATTATTATTGTTGTTGGCAAATGTGTAAAGAATAAGAAACTTTTTTTCTTGTTTTTTTGTTTTTTGTTGTTGCTTGTGGCCTTCTGTAAATTTGCAAAATTTGCATGGCATATGCCATGTGTGACAGAAAGGAAGAAAGAGGGTAAGTATGTTGTGTGTTTGTGTGTGTGTGTGTGTGTGTGTGTGAGTGCCAATTTTTGAAGGCCATTTGCTGCGGCATTTGGGGCAAATGTCTTTGGCGTGTTTGATTTATACGTCTGCCACACAAATTGATTTGCAATTGCCAAGCGTCTTCGATTCATAAACACACACACACACACACACACACACACACACACACACACACTAAACACACACACACACACTTCAAACTCACCACGTCGCCAAGTCTTGGAGACAAGGTCTGAGGGGCAACAAATACTGGCAACCTCTGATGTTAACTCAAGAAGTAAACACTCAAATAGACAGAAGGTCCCACTGGACCGCTCAAAAAATAGATATCTATAGTTTAGAAAATTTCATTTGAACTTTGTTGGAATTACGAAAAACTTTGTTTTATAAAAATAGGTGAGTTTTCTTATATTTTTTCTGAGCTTAGTCCATTAAGAAGCTAGGCAAATGCGTCCGTCGAGGCGACATCCATGTGGGTCCCTGGATTCCTCTACCAAGTTTCTAATGCAAAACACGACAAACGACAAAGTTCACGCCCGTTGTGCTGTCAACAAAAGCAACAACATAAACAACAACAAAAGCAACAACATAAACAACAACCGAGAAGAAACAACAAAAAACCATTTAAATTATATTGAGTTTCTTGTTGTGTAATTTTTGGTTGTTGCCTTGCGAGATTTTCAATGTTTACCAAGTCTTTTTGTGGGGGGGTGCTTCATTTACATACATATGTTTGTACTTAACACGTGTCGCTCAGTTCACTTCTTCTTCTTCTTTTTTTTTGTTCTTGTACAATTTATTTATATTATTTTGTTTTCTTTTATTTTTTATGCTCACTGCTGTTATGACCAAACGGGGGGGAGGCTGAGGCAATTAGTTAATTAGAACCTTTTGCAAATGTTTTAAGCCAAATACAAATATATAAATGAGCTGAAAGAGATACGAGCTCCTGTTAACGACGGCTGCAGAAGACACTCGTTCTTAATCAAATTACAGCTCTAATTAATTTCAATTGTTGCGCAGTCGGTCCCAGGCACCAAATGAACTTTGCCCAAACCGACGACGACTGTGGAACTGGCACAGCAAAAAGTATGGATAAATTTAGGCCAAAATGCAAATCGAAAAGATCTCGGAATTTGTAAATATATAGATACAGAAAAGCAAAATGCTATAATTTAATTCATAACTATACATCATTTTATTTAAGATGTAGTTCTTAAACTAATTGATTCAAAATGTATTAATTATTCAAGTTATTTGAAGTCTATGCCTGTAATTTGCTAATATATATTAATAAATTTCCTTGTTTATATACTACCGTTATAGATTTTCACTTTATCTTCAGTTATTTTTGTTCCACTGTGCGCAGATTAAGCAACGCCAGTCGCAAGTTCATTACTAACAATTGATTTGGCAGAACGGCGTAAAACTTGGCACAGGTAAGACAAGGGGCGACGACGACGACGAGCTGGTGGCAAGCAGCAAGGCAAGCAGTTTGATACAGCAGCAGTTCCAAGTGGAGGGAGGTTGGGGGTGCCATCAGCGTCGTGACGCCAACTCACAGAGCAACCACATCGACGACGTCAGCAGCGTCTGGCCCTGACCAGCGCAATGTGGTTGCAACTCTAGACAAAAAGCCAAGTCAGCAAATGCGGCTGCCTAACAAAAACCAGAGAACCAAGAGAGTTCAAGTCTGGAGTGGTGGCATTCATGAGTAAGAGTATTCTGACTGGATGTTGTTGGTGTTGCGGTGGCTGCGGAGTGGCTGCCGTGGGGCATTAATAATGAAAATATGCAAGCTGCTGCTGCAGCTGATTGAAACTGAAAGGCAGAGCTAGTCATCCAGTCAGCCAGCCAGCCAGCCAGCCAGGCAGGAAGGCAGGAGACAAGGTAGTACATGGGAAATCTTTTGAAAAAGGATTAACATTAAAATGTGTTTGTGTGCGGCTGAAAAGTTGGGCTACTGGGTTTGAGTAATGTGCGCACATAATGAGTTACAAAGCGCGCTAATGAAGTACTCGAGCTTCAGACAATGTTCCACAATAGACTAGCCAACTCCAAGTAGAGTGCTACTCTCTTCCATCACATAATGTTGCGCAAAAGTTTCATGCCAAATAACTTCGACTAGGGACAACAAAACAATGAGAAAATCTTTAAAACCGAATCCAACTCGGTAGTCGCCTCTAAATGAGCATAAACAAACAAAAGCGGGCCAATTGCCAAAACGGAAGCACAGCAGACGCCAAGAACACAAATAACAACAACAAAATACCAACAAAATGTGCACCAGTTGAAGATTGAAACACGCCGTAAACAACACGGACGTTGTCCTCCGAGTAGACTGACAACGATGGAGAGCACATGGAATAGAAAATGCAATTTTTGTAGAAATCGCCCAAAATCTGAAATAAATATTTGCTGAATCTACATTCATATGGGTCCCGCTGTTCCGGTTGCACATAAGAAGTACTCTTCTTCTCTAGACATGCTCGACCAGCAGACACTGTGTAAATAGGCTTTAAGTTGTCAAAAATGCAGTATTTTTAAACGGAATAATCAAATAATATAACTTGTTTATTGTTTATTCCAATCAAGCCTGGGAACTTGTCCGTAATAAAAATATTCGTAGAATTATATTGATAATAAAATCATGCTGTGGTTGATTATTAGCTGTTTAGCGCTGATTTGATTTAGTTGTAGTGCGCATATGTTTATATATATACTATTTGTATAGTTATGTCTGTTTGACTGACTGCTCATGGCACTTAAGCTGATTTGATTTGAGCATTTGTTGTTATTGTAATAGCAAACATATATATAAACATATATATATATATATACACACATATACACATGTTATTTGAAAAGGTCCCGCAGCGTCTGCGGCGAACACGTAATTTGTTAAATAAAACGCAAGCTTGCGGTTATATTTTGTGCTTTGTGCTGTCGTTAACTTTGTTCAACATCGGATCTGGCATTGTTGTGGCAATAATAACAATAACAATGATAATAATAGCAACACAATATGTGATGGCTAATAAACTTAATGTGCGCAAATTTAGCGCTCAATTAAGCCACACATTTTTTTGGGTTGATTTCATCGCTGTGAGCAACTCCCTGGAAATACTTACTACATCTATTTGTATTGCTCGATTGCTTACCTGTAACGAAACAAGGAGAAAAAGAGAGATTTATGAGATTAAATTGAAAGATAAAATAATTTAAAAGGGATTACATTTAAATGCAAATAAATCTAACATAGCTTAACTAGTTGCAATGTTAATCATATAAATGCATTTGCAAATAGATTAAGAAAATACGATTAGAATATTATGGGAAAACTGAATTACCACATTAGAAACAACAACAAATTTGCATTTTCACCGGTTAATTTAATTTTCCTTGATACACTAATTCTCCATTTAATATTTTAAGCAAATAGAATTTGTTGCCAATTTATATGGCTTTTCAATTGTGGTGCAATGAAAACTTAATATTAATTTTTAATTAGTGGCATGTTACAACTTGTTTGTTTCAAGTCATATATTTTGAGATGCAACTCGGGTTGAAACGGGCCAAGGATGTGGGATGTCTTCTCCGATTGGTACACAAGCACATTGACTAACCTACTGACGACTTAACCCGCACACAGATAAATCTTCCAGCGACAGACGTTCTGGGCTGCTGAGATACGGGCCAACCAACCAAGCAAGCAATCTTCAGACTTTTCTGGCCTGCGCAAAATTTATTATAAAATTCAATCTTTATTTTTTCTTACTCTGCCAGGCAGCTAAGCTAACTTTTGCCAACGTGTCCAGACAAATCCGCAGGCGGCCACCCACCTGGTCCTGGCAACGGAAGTGTAAGTAAAATAAAAAGATATGTACCTATATAAATATATGTATATATACATATATATTAGAAAAAAGAGAATACCCGGCAAGGTATTTAAATCGCTTTTAATGGAAAAATATGCAAAGCAGCGGCGACAGCCTACGTAAGCCAGTTGGTCTACTCGCCTCTAGGGTGCTGGGCTGGGCTGTGTTGCAAATCTGTGCGGACTATTGGCCCGTCAGGTTCCTGCATCCAAGAGAATCCCAGTCTGACCGCCCCTTCATTAAAATTCCAAACATTTTCACTTTACAAAGACGCGCGCACACGGAAATGCTGACACACTTTAAAACAATTTTCTGGCATTCTTCCCGCTTTTTGTGGCAGCAAGGGCAATGTGGCAACGCAGGACATATGACAAACTTGACGTAGCATGTCAAAAGATTTCAAGGCAATTTTCCACTGACAGAGAGAGAGAGTGAGAGAGTGAGCAGAGACACCCACAGAAAGAGACAGACGGACAGACAGACGGACGGAATTGTCAGTCAGCACGACGACGTGTGTCTATGCAGTGCAAACAGTGCTGTGAAGTGTTGAAAACTTTGCCTTTGTACTGTCAAGTATGCAATGGTAATTTTCTACACCCCAAACACACACACTCCAACACACACTCACACACACACACACACACACACACACATGCACACATGTTCGCAGAAAGTTTGTGAACAGTGAAATAAATTGAAATTCAATTGGTACAAGAACATTTCAAATTAGACAAATTTTTATGTCACTTGTGTGTAAGCAGATGTTGATTAATGTGAGCATTTGCCCATACTGCAGCCAGTGAAACGTTTACGGAAAACAGCTCAAACATCCTAAGATCTGGAGTGAGAGAGTAAGTACTAAGTTGCGAACACGCATATGGGAAATAGTTATAAAAGCTGCATTTAATTATTGACTGTGGTCTGAAAGCAGCCCACAAAACTATATTCAAAAATACAAATTGTAATTTAAATTGCGGGTAATTGAATACTAAAATTAAAATGAGAAAAAAATAATATAAAATTATAGTTCTAGGCAAACGTAAAAAAAATATTTACTACAAGCCGATCACTTTAAGCAAATACATAAAATAATAACAATGTTGTAAAATGTTTATAAAATAAATAGATACGAGCTGTAAAACACTAACTGCTATGCACGATATACTATTAATTTTAGTTCTTTAATGATAATTATTATCTCAATAACTGTTGCTAATTAGCACAAACTCATCATCATCAAATTACTCGCTCAAATCATAGGCAACTCAAATAGAATTTGATGAGTGCAAAGCAATTCACATAGGTAATCACTGACAATTTCCATATGTTAGATATAAATACTATTTATTTTGTAATTAGTTGCTATGCTGCACATGAGCCCAGAAAACAAATACAATCTGTTCAATTTGCACATTGTAAATTGGATTTTGTAAAATATTCTGTAATAATGTTACAAACCTAATTGGCAAGCTATTTGCCGTCGGGGTCGGGGTCGGGGATTTGCTGATAAGCCCTGCGCATATGATTAAACTGAATTAATGAACGCACAACAACATGACTAAGGTAGCTTTCAGAACTGTTGAAGTTGCATTGAAAAGTGCCACACTGAAAATAGTTTCAGTTAAATAATCAAAGGAACGCGAGTAGTGCAGTTTGCTGGATGAAAATCTAGAGCAAGGAATAAGAAAACTGCACTCGTGTAAAATTAAGATTAAAAGCTGCAATGTGTGTGTGTGGGGTGTGTGTGGGTGTGTAAAAGTTGGTGCTTCTCTTGCTGTCCCCTCTAATGGGTCCGGTCTCTATGGCTTTGTATTTAAGGTGAGTAAGTGTAAAGTAGACTAGAAGAGCACTTTGCTGTCAATATAGAGATGTGTGTTAATGGTTTTTTCCTTCAGACAGCAAACACCTGAAAAGCTGCAGCTGAGAAGCATTGAATTCGCTGAATTCATGGCCAGGATTACCTGCCATATAGCCACAAAGCACGAGGAAATTACAAATTTCGCCAGCAACGAGCATTAAGTGAAAACAAAGCAGCCTTTTAATTTACCAGCATAGCAAACAAAATATAAAAAGAAAAAAACAAGAGCTTGAAGATGACAAGAAAGTGAAGCAGCTGGGAGAGGGAGAGAGAGAGAGAGAGAGAGAGGAAGAAAAATAATACAAAATTATATGAAAATATATATAAGCTCGAGTCGATGTCAAAGGGCAACAAAAGCCATCAGCTGCTTTGCAATTTGCGTGCTTTATCAGCGTGGCCAAAATGTTTGTTTGACTTTCTTAATTTTTGTGCCGCAGCAACAGCAATTTGCATTAATTTTCGAAGGCGCCAATATAAATATTTGATGGCGACAAGAAACAATTTAATAGCTACAACAATTGCAATAAAATTAATTTTGGTTGAACTTTAAATTGTCGCAAGTATAAACACAAATAAAAAAGCCTGCTGCATGATGTTGTATAAAAAAATCTTTGCACCAAAAAATAAATTAAATCTGCTCTGTGCCTTGAAATAAATTGCAATGCGGCAAGCTAAAAGATATATATATATATATGACTATATATAAGAAAATTTCTCATTTATACATATGTTGCATATATGTATAAATTTATGTGCACATTTTCGGGTCATGTAGATGAAAATGATTATCAAAGATTGATTAACGTGTGTGCTCCCTTCGGGATCGTTGCTCGGTTCGAGCTCGGGAGGCACAAAGCTGCTCCCGGTGTCGAGGTCAGAGCCCAGACTGGTCACTACACTGCTGCTGGCCATTTTTTATTATTATTATTTTTTATTCACACAGATATACTTTTTTTTCTCTTTTTTTTGGTGGTGGCTTTGTGTCTTTTTTATGGGGTTGACGGCAGAGCGGGTTGAAACAAATGTGTGTTGACTTTTTGTAACTGTTTGTGAAAAGGGTATTTATATGCAGGGATTCTCGTATTATTGCAACTGGGTCACCCGCATTTGTAAAGCGTTGCATATGCGTTAGACAAATGAAATATGAGAGAGATGACAGAACTCTACATATTTTTTATGAGAAAATATCATGCCATTAATTTGGTCTGTCGTCTGTTTGATTAAACGAGGCGTTACTTTCTAAATTAAATTCATTTAAAGCTTGCCTTTTTTTTATTATATCTACTGAATATAAATTAGTGTTCGGCAATCTGCCTTTAATTTAGCTGAAAATACTTTTGTGTATGCACATCATGAATTTCACTTACAACAAGCAACAATCATAGCAATCAGCAACAAGCTACGGAAACGCTATCAATTGCATTTTATTGATTGAATTTTTTATTTTTTTAAATTTTTTCTTTTGTCGTAATTGTTGCTGTTGTTGCGCAATTCCAACATTGTCAATCATTTGTCAATTTGGCACTCCATCAAATGAATATATCGCTTAAGGTTCTTTCCGCATTTTTTTAAAACGTTGTCAATTATTAATGTTATTGTGCAATTATGTGTGTGTGTGTGTGTGTGATAAGCTTTCTGCAATCGCGTGTATCATGTATCTCATCTGTGTATATATGAGTATATATATTTATACATTCTGTATATATATATATGTATATATATTTATTAATTTGTGCAAATTGAAATTCATTCGCGTCGAGTGCCAACAATTTCATCTGTAAAATGTCTGGCAATGATATTATTGTTATTAATACCAATCGAGCGAGTCAATTTTTCATCTCATCCCATAAATCACAAGTCGCAACAATTTTTTTCCCCAATACTTTGTATCCCTGATTAAATTGAAAAATTGTATGAAACGCGCAATTACGCAAATCAACGGCAGCAAAAATAATATGAATACAAAAATGAATAAAAAGTGAATATAAATTGAACTGGTTTTTTTATTATATTTTGATTTCGTTTCAATTTTAATTGCATTGCATGCATTTATTTATCAATTGAGTAAGTTCAAAATCAAATGCAGCCCCAAATGGCTAAAACTCTTAACTAACGGCACAGAAATGTTCAAATTGGTTGTTGGCCTGGTCAGTGGTTTTTGTGGTGCAAATTGTTTAACAATATTTATTAGCACCTAATGAGCGCAGCCTGAAAAGCAACAAGAGTCAATAAAGAAAACGTCGGAAAAATGTGGATGCAAAAGATTCATTTGCGTACGTATATATACATATATATATATATCCATATATATCTATATATACATACATATATATACATATATATATATATATATATATATAGAGAGAGAGAGATTAGTCTGAATTGAAATTGATTTTATGTTGGCAACACGAAATGAAAGTTTTAAATGAAAATTGATGTAGGTAAATTTATAGAACGAACGGTAAATGCAAAGCCACACCCCTCAACCCCTGATCAACTCAGCTTAATTTTAATCCGCTTAGGCTATCAATTTATTTAACAGTTATCGCACAAGCAATGACAAATTGCATAGCAAAGCAGTTATTTATTTGCATTAAGATATTTTCATCTATTCAGTTTAGTCACTCAATTTATATTTAGTGAATAATTAAATGATTATAAGTAATTTAAGTCCAATTTGGGCTATTCGTATTGTATTTTAAATCTACTCTATCAAATATGTGTTTATAATTAAGAGAATACAAAAATTCAACAAATACATTTATTTGCAATACATTCTCATCATTTAATTTATTTTTAAAATTGTGATTCGATTATTGATGGAATTCGCTTGAATGCCGTTTGTTTATTTTTTGTTTTTTGTATAATCATTTCAACAGCAATCTGGAAACATTCTTCCACCCACCATGAACACGCATGAGTCCATTTCAACTTTTCAAATAAATTCATTTCATACTTCATATCCCCTGCCTGCCCCAAACACCCCCGCTAAAACAACGAGCCCAAAATGTTTTAATTAAGCTCGCGCCACATTCACTGAAACAATTAAGCAAAACGATGCCTAGACGGGGTCGGTCTTTAGTACACAGTCGTCGTTCAGTGCTAAACAAAATTAAACTAATTAAAATATTTTGGCACATAAATCAACAGTAAAA
Source organism: Drosophila kambysellisi (assembly GCA_035042185.1). Taxonomy (NCBI): domain Eukaryota; kingdom Metazoa; phylum Arthropoda; class Insecta; order Diptera; family Drosophilidae; genus Drosophila; species Drosophila kambysellisi. The sequence goes on from JAWNLS010001251.1 coordinate 11,773,033, forward strand.
GCGACTCCCATACGCACTTTCGCCACCCACCCTTAACTTGGACCGTTATGTGGAGCACACACACACACTTTTGAGGGAGTTTTTGCTGGCGGCAATCCCGCAGTTGACAAACTTTAGTTAGTTTTAGCACCAATTTTAATGTGGAAACTTTTTTTTTTGGAGGTGGGGCAAAAGCATTTTTGCTACTCAGCCTTCAAGACATTTGTGGTTACTGCTGCTGCTGCTGCTGCTGTTTGGGTTGAATGATTAGCAAAAGTTTATTATTTTCTCGGTCTGTCTTACTTAAAACTCATGCAGAAAATTAAGTTTTTCAATTTTATTTTGTTGCCCGTTGAAGCAATATTGTGTTGCAGAGAACGGTATATGTTTTCAACATTACATTGTTGCTTTTTGTATGTGTGCTTCTGAGAATTTGAGCATGGCACTTGAGCAGCAAATTGAAAGAAAAATCCAGGTGATTCACAAAGGTCTCCAGGTCACTTTGAAGTCGCACAGATTAGGTACTGGCACTGAAGTTATTAAACAGCAAATAATCTGACAAAATCTTTTTGTGCAAGAGATAAAACTTGCAATTCGTGAACTTTTAGATTCACGTTTATCTGGCTATCTTAGATGTGTACCTTAATCCTCTCAAATATTTAGGTTAGTTCAGCAGCAAATCTTAAATTGTGTCTGTGCCAGATGCCGATTGCAATTGTGATCTCTGATTCCAAACAATAAATTTCTGATTCACATACATTCGTATGATTAACTGGATAGTCTTTAATCTTTTATCGACCCCATCTCATATCTCTGTTCGTTGATATATTTCATTATTAATCTATTGTCTGTGCTCATATTTCATGGCTCGCTTAGTGTACGCTGATAAGCAGCCTCCACTAAAGTTTCCTCTCCACTCCTCGTTCTTTCTAATGCAGTGAACGTGGCCATGTCATAAATTAGGGAAAAGCTCGTCGCCTCAACGATTATGTCAAACATTGTGACAGAAGCGTCGTATCTTATTGATGATGCTTATCGATGGTGCTCTGGCAACAAATGTGAGTTGGATGTGACATGACAGACGGACGGCAACGGCTAGAAGCAGAGGGACGTTGATTAGAGACCAAAACGAAAGATGGATGTGTTTAAATCACATTCTGCTTTTTCCACTCATATTTGCTGATGGCACAACTGCAAAAGTGGAGTGCTAGAAAGCCCATTTTCAAATAGGCCATGCTACACTGAAAAAAAAAATATGCTACGAAAAACATAGAAGGAAATTTGAATTTTGTTTTCTAGTTTGCACTGTAGTTTTGTAGTCGAAGATGAGCTACCATGGGAACAATCGGTCGAAAGGAGAGTTTTAAAGAATGAACTAGTATATTTACAATTATTCTAGCACCACTGATACTGACGTCCTTATTGTTTATCTAAAATTGCCCTTCTTTCTTAATAAAAAATTTACAATTAAAAAACATAACTTATGATAGATTCTTTTTGATAGATTTCTCTGGATTTTCTATTTACACGAAGATTTTTGCTGAGTGCAGCCCGCAACGGCAACAGCAGCAGCAAACAAAAGGCGTTGCGTAAAAACGAGAAGTGGAAACAATTTGCCAAAGCGTCGAGCGCTTGGTTATAATAACAGCAGCAACAGCAGCAACAGCAGCAACAACAGCAACAACAACAGCAGCTGCAGCATCAGCAACAACAACTGCGAGTCATTGGGGAACTGGGTACACGCTGGCAAACAAAAGGCGTCAAGCAAAAAGAAAAGCCCGGAAAAAAATTAGTGCACAAAAAGCAACAACAAGTGAACGGTGACTGCATCAAGGTAGACAAAAATGCAAAAAAAAAAAGGAACATACAGAAAAAAAAAACAAAAACAGCAGCAACTAAAAAGCTTATGCCCGGCAACTCTCTTAGTTTCCTTTGCTGCTAGTCTCTCTCCCTCTCTCTCACTCACTGTTCGCCTCCTCTCTCTCTCTCGTTGTCGCCAGTGAAGCGCACTTCATACAAAATGGCGCTCACATGGAAGCGTGCGATTTGCCGCAATTGCGTATCATTAATTTGTGTTTTAGTTGCCGTTGCTACCCTTCTATAACAGACCCCCGGCCACTACCCCAACCCCTTACCTATATCCGCCCCTCCCCCATTCAGACGACTTTTGTCCGCCTGTCGTCGGTCGGTTTTGTAAAATGTTCATGACTGCAACGCGGCGTATGAGCAATAAATGTTGTACACACATGCTCACACACACACACACACGCACACAAACCCACATGCCCACACACACACACACACGCACACAAACCCACATGCCCACACACACACACACACACATACACACAGAGAGCAAACGTCTCGACCCAAGTGAACAACTAAACTGAAATGACTGCGGCCATGTGACTGTCAATATTCATGGTCTACACGAAGCGCAGATATTGCAAAATCCCTAATCATGATAAACAAATTCAACAAATATTCGATTGATTTTGAAATATTTAACAAAAATAAACCATACGTATTTCAAGATGTTTATCATTTCGAAACATGGTAAAAATAAACTAGAAGCTGTTTCATTTCATTTAAAGTTTTAAGTACTTGAATCAAGAATTTCTCTTGTTTTTGATAGAGAAATGTGTGGACTGCTGATGGCCAAAAATCTATATCTATATATATCTATACTATATACACACATCTAAGTAATGAATAATTAAGGTGTGCTTACGTTCTTAATTGGTATAAAGTATTCATAGACGGTTCAGTTGTTGTTAGTTCAAATTAATTAGCATTTTCCAACATTTGGTTTAATAAAAACAAAGTGGAAACACAAAATGATGAACATTTTGTGCACATAGAGAGAAACCCACAAAATTCACAAAATCAATTTGCATAAACATTATTTATGTCTATATCGCAGCAGTTAAATGGGTGCATGTGTGTGTGTGTGTGGCTTGTCGTAACATGACTAACATTTACGGCGACAAGCCCAACGCCTTAGTTCTCATCACAATACCCCCTTTCCGCCCCCCTTTTAACTGCAGTAAGCAAATGCAAACATTGTTAAATGATTTTCAATATTATATATAAAGAGGGAAAGAGAGATCCTGCTGTTGTTGCCACACGGTTTTTACTGTTACGAGTTCTGGGCCTTAATGCCGCTTATGTTGCAGCATTTTGGTCGCTTTAGTTGGTATAACGTACCTTTTATCATCGCATATGTTTTATAAGGTAACGTGTTGTTTTTGGGCTTAAAAGCTGTCGAGTGTTGAATGTGAGCTGTGCTGCAGTAAATTTAATAGCTAGCCAGTGTATACTTAAACACCATTTAAGATCAGTCACACACTGTGTGTGTGTGTGTGAGTGAGTCTGTTTTTAGTTTAAGAGCATGTTTTAGGCTTTGAATTTAATGGGTTGGTAACAAGACCATATCTTAAATTGTTATAATCTCGTACTTAAGTTGGGGTTATAGTTATTTTATAGCATATCTAAGGGGGCTATATTTTTTAAGGTTGTTTTATTACCGTTCTTTAAATTTGTGTTTCTTTTTATTAGCTATAAAAAACGGGAATCAAACTCACCTAGACTACAATTTAAAACCAACTTTCAACTAGTTATAAGGCATATCAGCTTATTCCCATAAATATAATAAATAAATAAATTAATTAACAGAAAAGCTATATTTAAGCTATATTTAACATTTTCCCAAATTGAAACAAATCAATCTATTGAATCTACTAACAACCACAGACATATTAATGCTGTTGGCATTCCAGGAGCTTGACTAGCCTTAATTACAAGCCAACGTAATCCTCCGTAAACACTGTAAACGCCACTTGACCATTCCAATTAATTTAATCGAGTGCCAAATGGCTGACGGACGGAGTGGATGAAAAAAACAAAAATTAATAAATGGCCTCAAGTCTAAAAATGGTCGAGCGAAGGAAATTATAAAATATATTTTTATTATGCGAATGGGGCAAAATAATTATGCCAACAGTCTGACAACAGCGGGAAGTGCAAGAGAAAGGGAAATAGGAAGATAAAGAGGAAGAGAGAGTGGTGGAGAGCATTGGGCAGTCTGAATAAGCGTGGATGGTCCGCGCTTCACTTGAGCAGCTCGTTGAGCTCGTAGCTTTTGGTACAATTATTTCGTGCTCATTGCTAATTAAAACTAAATTGAGTGCAGACAGATACAACGAGAGTGAGAGAGAACGCGACAAAGATAGGCTTGACACACACACACACACTCTCACACACACACACACTCTCACACACACACACACTCTCACACACACACACACTCTCACACACACACACACTCTCACACAAAGACACTTACTCACACACAGTTAGTTGCATACTATGTGTGACTGTATTTGCGGTTGAGGGTAAAAAGCAAATGCATGTCGCCAACGTAGAGCTTAAATTATTAAAATGTCATAATGCCTACCGCGACTTGGCAGCCCCCCAGCACCCATCCTCCTCTCTAGCTAGTGATAAGTCTGTATGTATGTATATGTACACTGTACTGTATACATATGTACTTGTGCATCTGTGTGTGCGTGAGCTCATTACAATTTGTCACGTAGAAGACTCTGGATGAGGCTCACAAATGTTGGTGTGTGTTTATGGCTTGTGTATATGTATATGTGTGTGTGGGTGGGCGGTCGTATGTTGTAGTAGTGAGCAATGAATTTTTAATTGCCAACTAATTATTTGCAGTTCTTTAATTGAAAACCTGAAAGCCACATGCACACTGAATACCCTCTCCTTCTATGAATTTACTAGTTGAATGCGGTGCAAGGAACGAACAAAGCACACAAAAAATTGCCATAAATGTTGCAGGCAGATTTTGAAAGCAGCAGCAACAGCAGCAGCTGGCTGCAAGTTGGGTAGTTGAGTGTTGTGGGGGCAGCTAAAGTAAAATCTTTAGCTAATTGCAAAGAAATCAAGCAGCTGTGCAACCAGTATCCAGTAACTACTTAAACGATTAAGGATTCATTTTTTAGAAGATGCCTGCTCTGCGTGCTCTCATTATAAATGTATAGAAGATTTCGAGGACTTGGGCCACTGCTTCATCTCCACAGATAAGAACTAAAAAAGTACGTTTCTAAATAAAAATTAACGTGTTTAACAAAACCGGTTCGGCACTAAGTTGTTTTCCGTATCTATATATTTTAAAATAAGCTGCAGTGTACTGAATTTCGTTAAATAACTATTTTCGACTGTGAACAAGCTTTAGAAATGTTATTAAAATAAATTCTAAATCTACAGTTTACAGATCTCAGCATAGTTTAAGCCAACATTTACTTTTGCCTCATAGCCATCCATATGGGGCGTTCACGTCTAGACTCTGAACGCTGGCATTGTCTTTGTTTTCTGAACCGGTCTCGGTCATCATTATCATCATCACCGTCATCATCAGTTGTGCGTCATGCCGACTCAGACAGAACATAAAAAGTAATGCAGCTAAGTACAACTCGATTGTTGTTGTTGCCAATGAGTGCGGCAACAATAAATTGTGCAATAAATCAATAAAGAACAATAAAAATACAAGCAACAAGCATGAGTAACTAAAAAACAACATACTCGAAATGTTTTTAGCTCCAGATCCTTCTAGTTACTAGTTGTTGCAAAAACCAATAACTGTTAAAAGTAACGGGAACAGAGTAAATAACGTCGGCGCTTAACTGTTTACTGCAAATTATTTGCTCATGAGCTTTGCTGATGCATGTCCTTTTAACCAAGTAATTTCCCCCATTTCGCAGTTGGTCTAGAGTTCATTTGTGAAGCTCAACTTTTACATATGTATGTATGCGCTGTGCTAAGCATGACACTGCAACGGCCGTTAATTGCCTTATACTCAATTTTGGGGCACCATGAACTTGTCACTACTTTAGTTTAGTTTATTTTTAGTCGAGGAAAGTAGGATAAGTTTCTGAAGAGTTTTTGAACATTATACAAATTTGAGTAAAAAGCCAAAAGCTAATACGATTTTGTTTTTTTTTCTAAATTTTATAAAAATAAAACAAATAATGTGCTTAATTCTTAGAAGCTAAACACAACTAACAAATATTCGCTGACAACTTCAAAGCATTCGACATAGGAAATAACTACTTTTCTTATGATATAATCCAAGATTCTTAGGGCATCTAAGCTGCGGCTTTGCCTCACTCCTTGCAATTCGCCTTTGTTTTTTGTACTTTTTTTTTCTTCTATTTTTTTGTTGCTCAAGTCTTTAAACCGGCCGGCTTGTCCAGTTGTTTAGTATTTCTTCTTTTTTTTCTTGTTTTCTATACATTGTTTGTTTGAACAAGCAACGGCAGAGTTTTTCGCCACCTTTCTCGCTCTAACAAGCTCTTTTTGGTTGTTGTTGTTTCACTCGCTCAGCCTGAGTTGGTGTTTTTTTTTGTGGGCTTGTTTGCTTGGCCTTAAGCAGGTGTGACTTATATATAAATGTGTGTGTGTTGTGTGTGTGCGTGTATTAGTGTGTCGACTTGTTTGTTGGTGTTTTTATTATTTGTTATTGTTGTTGTTGTTACTTAATCGTCTGTGCGCAAGTTATCGTTTGCTCTTGAACTTGAGCTCAGCGCCAGCACAAGCAAACAACAACAATTCAACTAAAGTAAGAAAAAACTATAAAAGCAGAAGGTAAAACTCTGACCAGAGATCAAAGGTGGCTCACGTTTGTTTTTGCATGCAATAATTGGCAAGCACTTTGCCCGCTCTCCCCCTTTGCTCTCTCTCTCTTCCTCTCTCACTCGGTCTCTTTTGAGCTTACAGCAATTATTAAAAGGCTGCCATTGGCGACATGATAAACGATTTCCGCTATATTTCCGACTCCCCCTCGGTCGTCCTCCTCGAAGGGTTGTCACAGGAGCAATGGACCCAACAGCTGCCGCCATTAAAAGAGAGAGCGAGTGAGAGGGAGAGAGAGAGTAAATGAAAACCATTTCCCCTGTGTTTGCCCAGTTCTTTTTCTCGTGGCCCACTTCAGCCGGCGCTTCATAATTTCAACGCAACACACAAATTGTCCTCCTGCCTTGTTTACAGTTTGTTCACTGGCTGCTGAGAATCGCCCATAGGCCATCAGGGGAGGAAGGCAGGTTAAACTGAGCACAAAAAAAAAACAGTGAATTGAGCAGGAGGCAAAGAAAGAATCAGCAAAAGAGCTCAAAGTGGAAATTGGTTATAAGATTTAAGCATTTCTAGATTTTAATTCCTTAATAATTCCGTAAATCATTTAACTATCAATAAATATGTTTCTAATTAAAGCTAAATAAAATATACCCACTTTTAAAAAATAAAAAACCAAAGATGAAACTCCACAGAGTTTGTATGACTGCAAAGGGTATTTATTTACCGCCACTCCTTCGAAATAATTGCTCTTACTTCTGCCTTAATCTCATTCAATGTTGTTGTTAAAAATAGTTTCAATTTGGACTCGCTTCTCGGCTTTTGCCCGTGTCTTGTTGTTCAAGAACTTTTGATTAATTTTGATTGGAGTTATACATCATATAAATATATATACATATATGCATGTATATGTATAGTGTATGCAAGCATGTGTATGCATGCCGACATTTATTATTTTCTCAGTCAAATTGTCGCCTTGACGCCAAACAAATGAGGAAATGCTTACTTTAATTTTTATTTATTGTTTACAATTTCGTTCGTAACAAGCTGAATCGCTCGACTTGTCTTATCCCCCTGTTCACTCTCTTTCTCTGTCTTTCCTCCTCCACCTCTTTCTACAAACCCACTATTGTCTTCTTCTTACACTTTCGACGTTCTGGAGCATGCAGATGCATAATGCGGCCACAGGTCGCCAGAGGCCGCCACATTTAACAAATTGAGTTGCGCACATAATAAATGCATATGGATATGTGTGTGTGTGTTCAGTTAGTTGACAGTTCGTGTTGCGCGGGCTTCAATCGGCTGCTGTAGCAAAAAAACAAACAAATTATTTGTGCGCCACATTTCACTTGCCACGGCCATAAAATTCCACACAAAAATAACAAAACAAAATGTTTTTTTTATTATTTTTGTGGGTATTTCTGAAACAAGAAGCAAAAGAATTTGCATAACAAACAGCAACGGCGTGGAGAGACGAGAGGGGCTGGCGGGTCATCTATATTTGTTATTTTTGGCATAAGCGTGAGAGAGAGAGGGATAAAGAACACAGAAACAGACAGAGTGAGAGAAGTGCGCATTTCACATGTTTACTCAAGCGATGCCGTTATTGCCCCATCGGGTTAATGCACCGCAGTCGACGAGATTAACAACAAATTAGGGCTTACCTTTGTCAGTCGAGGAGGGATTCAGTGTTTGTGTTGTGGAGCCAACGGACTCCTGTTGCTGCTGCTGCTGCAGCTGCTTCGATTTGCTGCTAGCGGCGATTGCGACGAAAGCCAGCAACAACAAAAACAACACGCACAAATTCGCTGTCGCCGGCATTTTGCCGGTGCTGCTGCGCTGCCTGCTGCGCTGCTTGTTGTTTTTTTTTTTGTTGCTGTTGCTGTTGCACTCACACACACACACGAACAAACACACACTCGCAACTAATGCTGAAAATGTTTTGTGTTTTGTTTATATATTCAGCATTTTAGTGCCGCAATTTGTGGCAGCAATATATAATTTTTTTGTTTACTTTTGCTCGGTTTTTTTTTGTTTTTTTCTCTCTTTTTGCCGCGCGAATAACAAAGATGTGCACACATACACTCTCAAACACCACGCACACACATGCACACGCACCAAAATACGAGTAACACCAACACAAACGCTGCAGCGAATTAGGCACAAGGCTCAAACAAATAGTAAACACTGCGCTGCGAATATATACAAACATATATATGTATATATATTTATTTTTTACTTCATTTTTATGTATTATTTCGGCATTTGTATGTATTAATTTTATTTATGTATTTTTGCGTCGGCGTCTAGAACGAAACTCGCACGCCGCTGGGGAACCACACGCATAGAAAACCGTAAGAAGACTGAGTACAAAACACAGCGACTCATGCGAGCATCAATTGAGAAGGTAACGCATTGCGCAGCCACATGCTGAGAGCATCAACAATGCCGAAATGTGACGTCACGCATAAGGACTATCGAAGTGCTAACAAATTGTAAACATTGCATACTAGTAACTAATGTTCGTTGACTTCCAAAATAGATGTATCGGCTATTTTTATATCATAACAGTGTTTTATTTACATATTTTTGTAAGTAATCAGGTGCATATCGATATGTTACATCGATGCAGACGCCTCATCCCTAACATCTAACAAATGATCTTTCTGCAACCCTATTGGCTGATTATTACTGAAGCCCTGGGCTATACTCAATTTAAAACAACAGCAGGCGGCGCCAAATTCACATAGAAAAACATATTCAACTAACAATTTCAGCATTCGTCTTTGAGACGCGTTGCTATAGGCGACAAAATAATACAAAATTTCTCGTAAAATTTTAGTTTTCGAAACGCAATAATAAAAATTAAATATTTTTTTTCATAATGTTGCCCCAAATGCTTGTGAGTAGAGGAACAATTTCTAAATGCATTTCGATTGCATAATCAGAAAATGCACTTTTGCTATTTGTTTTTAACAGATGTGCCGTAATATGGCACGCTCTGTGCTTCCTATTTCCTGGAGACGTTGTGCATCCGACTCCAGCAGTAGTAGTACCAAGGACGACACCATTGTGGATTACGATGGTCCCGATTTGCCATTGCCCGAGTATCCAAATCGGCCCAATGAACATTTAGGCAAGCGCAAGCAGCGGTGAGTGATTGATTGATTGATTGATTGACAGACAGATTCATATATGTTTACTCCCCCGGTGCACAGTTTGCTGTATCAATCACGCAAGCGAGGCATGCTGGAAAACGATCTGCTGCTGAGCACCTTTGCCCATAAGTATCTCAAGGACTTCGATGAGGACGAGACGGCCATCTACGATGAGCTGATCAACGGCGTTAGCAATGATTGGGATATCTATTATTGGGCGACGGGCGTGAAACCAACGCCCCCACAATATGAAACGGATATTATGAAGCTGCTCAAACAGCACGTCAAGAATACGGAGAAGGTCGCCCGATTCCGGCAGCCAGAGTTAACCTATTACCTGTAGCACATAACTTATCTTCTAAAGGGGAATCTAAACAAGGCAACGAAGAAGAAGAAATAACCTTCCGTCTGTCTTGAGTATAGTTGTCACCCCCCATTTCCGTCCTCTTGTTATAAATTGTAGCCTACTCTCCTTAATTTTTAATGCTTGACGAATTGGAACATAAATTCAGCTTGCTACAGACAAACACACAAAATACACACACAACACACACCCCTCAATCCATTTACCCACAAGACTTGCAAAGCTGGTTGTGCTTTAGTTGCTGTTTGCTAGGAATTTTAATTAATATTAATAATAATATTAACTGTTACATTATGTTATTAAATGATTAATTGTTGAATAACTCAACTCTTTAATATTGATGTAAAAAAATTTCATAATAACACAATCATTTTTTTTATTTGGAATATCAATATTATTTATTGATCATTTATTTATTGAATAATAAAAATAAAAAATTTTAAATAAATATTCAGGCGCATAATTAACAACGTTCAAAGACCTTGTATAGGGCTGGCAGGCTGGTCAGCTCGTAGAGATACTGCTTGAGTCGCGGCGGTGGAAGGAGAAACTTCTTGAAGCCCGGAAAGAGGACGTGCTCCATGTGCCAGTGCTGGCCGCGCATATCGCCATCATCCTGCCAATCCAGCTGGGCATAATAGCGCGCCGTCTCGCGACAGAAACTCTCGAAGCACTGCGCCTCCTGCTCCCAGTCCACCTCGGTGGCCAAGCGCAGCAGATAGATGGGCAACTGGGCGCGACTGGGCACATGCTGCAGCAACAAAGCTGGCAGGGACTCCAAACAGCCCTCGGGCGAGATGCGCAATGAGAAATACTCTCGCATTATGGGCGCCTTCTCTTGTAAAATGGATACCGCATTCGCGGCCAATTCTGCTTTGTCCCCATCCTCGGGCAACCAGCCCGCGGCACGACTGTCCAGTGCAATGAGCAAGAGCTGCTGTAACGGCAGTGCTGGCACCACTCTAATTTCGCCACAATTTTGGAACTCGTAGACCAGACGCTGGTAGAACAATTCCTCGCTCAACGCGCCCGTGTTACACATGTAAAGACGCGTCTGGTGCTGGAAGAGTGCATGCCGCTCATCCACACAACCCACATAGACGAGCTGCTTGAGGATGCTGCGCAGTTCGATGTGGCACTGACGTTCCACACGCTGCTGCATGTCCAGGACACTGGTGAGGCGTACTTCTTTCGATTTGCGCGCCGCCGTCACTCGAAAGCTCTCCTCCTGCGATGCTGGGGGCGTCTCATTGCCCAAGCTGGCGGACAGTCCTGAATCACTCTTCTCGAGTGGCCGAAAGAACTTGTCCAGCTTCTGCTCAGTGGCATCGGTGCGAACCATTTCCTTATCATAGATGCGCTGCGTTTTATCCAGTGGCTGGATGGATGTCTCCAGCTCCGTAGTGCCTGGCAACTTGAGCTGCTTGTAAAAGCTTCTGGTCGCGTTGCTGCCCAACAGCTTGGCCTCCACCTGTTGCTTTATGCGCTCAACGATCTCATCCTGGTAGAGAAAATGCACCTCATGCTTCGTAGGGTGAACATTAACGTCCAGATTTTGTGGCGGCATCATAAGGCTCATGTAAACGAATGGATGCTGGCCACGCGGTAAATACGTGGCATAAACAGCATCAATTGCCGCTTTTAGTGCTGTAAGCTTTAGAGGATTAGCAACACAATAGCTCTACCGACGCCCACTACTCACCTGGTGACTCCACCAGACGATGATTGATAAACAACAGCAGCGTTGATTTCTTGGCCGCATAGTTCACCTGTGTCAGCTGACACTGCAGCTCAAACCTGAACATCTCATCCTTGTAACTGAACTCCATCAGCTCCTTGGCCACAGCACCGCCATAAATAGCGCGTATATTTTCCGCACGTGAGCTGCACACTTGTGTCTTAAGTGTAGGCTGTTCGCCATGCTTGCGCAGGACAAATCCTACTTGGGGATTATGCACGGCATATTTGGCGAGCACGTCGGAGATCTTTTGAAACTCCTCCGCCGGCGACTTGAGTGCCTGTCGCCGCTGTGGCATGGTATAAAACAGATCTTCAATGGTGATGATGGTGCCCTGATTGCCGGCGCATGGTTTGGCTGCGGCCAGCAGTTTGCCATCCGCGTAGGTGGCCTTGTAGCCGCATCTCTCGCTGGCCGTCTTCGTTTGTATGGTGAGGTGGGCCACATGACTAATGCTAGCCAATGCCTCGCCACGAAACCCGAATGTGGCGATTTCCGTTAGATCCTCGAACTTGCTTAGCTTGGAGGTGGTGAAGCGTTCACAGACAATAGCCAGATCCTCTCTGCGTATGCCAGTGCCATTGTCCTGAATTTGCAGCAGTTTCAATCCGCCAGATTTGACGTTAACCTGAATGTGACTCGATTTGGCATCCAGACTATTCTCCAGCAGCTCCTTGAGCGCATTGGCCGGACGTTGTATTATCTCGCCGGCTGCAATGCGATTGACGACAACCTCGTCAAGTTTCTTTATAATTCCCGGCTCCTCAAGCATGGCGGCAAAAGTTGTCTCCGTCTCAGCAATTCATCGTAAACAAACCAGGGATGGAAAATCGATAAATCAATTTATCGCGTAAATTTAGTATTTTCACGCGACTATATTTTTTTTCTTTCAACAATTAAATTCTTATATTAACTCATCTTTAGTTAAACATAATAAACTTCAAATAACATTTTTCGTAAAGCATTTGGTAACTATGGCTACTTTTGATTCGAGAACTTAACGAGAACTTTCAAAATTCTTAATCTTAGGGTTATTTGTACTGCATTGTGTTTAAAATTTAAAACTTTTAACGAAAATGCTAGTTAACTAATACTATAAATAGTAGGATTGTGTGTGTGCATGTGCGAGATTAAAATAACCATTTGCATTTCAAGCAGATAAAAACGGAAATGCCCAAAACAATGGTTGTATATTTAAATACACTGCGGACTTTACGCCTCTTGCGCTCTTCGAGAATCTCATTGTAGTCAATATAAAGAGGATTTTTGGGTGGACTAAACGAACCAAGCTACAAGCGAGAGATTATTAATAAGATTTACAATAGTTATTATTGAGACATTCTTACGTATTTAACCGTTTGGGTTATATCGTTTATAACGCCGCGATATGCTTTCAAATTGCTGTGTAAGTTGGCCAATTGCATCTCCGTTGGCCGACCAAGTTTCCCCTTCAACTGATTCTGCATGACGAACTGAAGCGATGCTTGGATGATCACCAAATGCTGCAGGTGATTGGCGGTGATCATCAGAATCTCATAGAAGCTGTGGAGTTATATTTATATAATAATAATATAAATGATTCAAATAATTTCAATTTACTTTTCCATTTCATTCTTTCTAACGCGAGCTATCGATTTCGTTGACCAATGATGCAAATGAAAGCTAGAAAATACGATTTTTTTTAAATTTCAATTAATATTAAGATGGTCACTTGGTACTCACTCTAGTATACCCTTCATAATCTTGTTGCGATAGAGGGGAAATTCAATGCCAATTTTGGCCAGCTTCTGATCATCCATATTGAGAAATTCGGCAAGTGAGGTTCTGGATTTGGCAAAATGCTCCAGCATATTGGCCATATTGATGGAGTTTAGTATGCTACTCAGCTCCTGAAAATACTCGGGACAATCGGTCTTCAGGAATATGCGAGGCACATGATCCCGCAACGTGTTGTACGCCAGGAACTGCGACGGAACCACATAACTGGTTTGTTCGTGTGGCAATAGGTCCAGCAGATCGTAAAATCCATGGAATTCGGCGACCTGTTTGGGCGTATAGCCTTTGCTATTAGCCAGTCTTGCATTGACGCCCGATTCGATCAGCAGCTTGACAATATCAGCATGATTATGCTCAATGGCATGGAAGATGGCCGTGCAGCCCTGATTGTCGATCGCATCGAAGCTGACCTCGGGCAGCAGGCGCTTCACAACGCTCGTGTAGCCATTGCGACAGGCGAACATAAACGGCGTCATGCCATATTTATCGGACATGTTAATTACAGCGCCATGTTGCAGCAGCAGGTGAACCAGCTTCTCGGCGACATATGCACCATCCGTCGCCCGGCAATCGCAGGCGCACATCAGCGGCACCATGGAGCCCACTTGCTTGTTAACGTTCGCTTTGAGCTCGTCCACGAGATACTCGGCCAATGCGTAGTGTCCTCCGTTGCAGGCGTGGATCAGCATCGTTTGACCGTCGCACAGGGGATTATCGACGGGGAACTTGAGTGCAACGATTTCTTCGCGAATCAGCTCCAAGTCGCCAGCGATTGCAGCATCGCACAGCTTTTGTTCCGGCCGCACATCCCGCGTAATCTTCTCACGTTTAAGCTAAATGGGAATATTTTTTTGTCAACAAGAGGGAACGAAATCAAAATCCGCAACTTACTTTGTCTGAGAAGTAGAAACCATCATAGCTACTGTCGTCCGAGTCATCGGAGTCTGGCGGTGGACCATATGTACAGTTAGCTGTCATTTTTTCTAAATCATAACAATTTTGGCTATCAAAAAATTGCGCAGCGAAAAGGAAAAAACTAAACAAAATGGCAAAGCTTGGAAAGCCGTGTGACCAAAGACCGCTTAGCGATAAATGTGGCATTACTCAAAACTACAAACTTTGTTATGGTCACACTAGGCAGCTTAGCACAAATTTGCATTTGAATTATGTACAACGTTAAATGAAGTGTGATAGATTTTTATATCATCGCATGTTTTATTACACGTATTTGGTCTTATTACTACTTCTTTTTATCATTTTTTGCAAAACGTGGCCCACCAAAGTTTTTGCCCTTGTTGAATTTGTTTTTGCCCGCCTTGTTGGTCAATTTTACATTGCTAGTTTTCTTTTTGGCGGCAATTTTGGTCATCTTTTTGTGCCGGTTGGCTTCGGATCTGTTTTGGTGGGAAAGACAACATTGCAGATTATTGATTTATTAAGGAGAATGAACATTGTTGCTACTCACCGCAGACGCAGTGCACCGCCGCGACTGACATCAGTTAAATCGTTGGTGAAGGCAGATTGTCTTCCTTGCCGCTTCGGTTTGCCTCTGTCAGCGTTGGAATACTTTTGCACCTCGGTGGCTGCACCCAGTTTGCCAGGACGCTTGCGTAGCTTGGCCATTTTGGCGCGCACCAGCGAAACCTTTTCAATTTCCTTCATGGCGCGCTCCTTGGCCAGTTGCTCGGGCGTTTTCTTACGAGGCTCCTCCTTCTTTTTCTTGTTGCGCCTGGCTTCTACCTCTTTGACAGATGGTCCATCCTCACCATCGCCTCCATACTCGGGTCGCTTGCGCTTGCCCCCGAATTTACCTTTACCCGCTGCAGCTCCTCCTGCTGCTGCTGGTTTCGCCTCATCTTCGTTAGAGGTCAGAGCTAGACGAGCTTTTTCATTCTCGCGCTGTTGCTTGGTCTGGAACCAGGTGCGTCTCTCATTGGGCTGGCCGAGAAGTTTGCGTTCCGTTTTCGACAGCTGCTGCTCCGTTTTGGCCAGCTGACGTTCCGCCTGCTCCTCGTCCAGTATGTTCTCTGCAAAGCCAGTTAGCATTCAAAATTAACTGCAAAGATTGGATTTAGCGAAAGACTTACGTATTTCTGGCTCCAAGCCAGTGAGCTTATTGCGATACTTCTCAATGATCTCTGGTGGTATGATTCGATTCTTCACACTACTCTCGGCATTCTTGATGATGTCCTTGACAATTTTGCGCTCCTTCTCCCCAGCCAGGGAAACGGAGATACCCGCTCTACCGGCTCGAGCCGTACGACCCACTCGATGGATATAATGCTCCGTTGTGATGGGCATCACGAAATTTATGACCGTCTTCACACCGACAATGTCAAGACCACGAGCAGCCACATCGGTGGCAATCAGCACATCAATTTGCTCCTCCTTGAACTTCTTGAGCGACTCCAGACGCTGCTGCTGGGTGAGATTGCCGTGCAGCTCGCCCGCACGCACGCCCAGCAGTCCCAGCAAGATGTGAAGGCGATGCGCCTGCTTTTTGGTCTGCACAAAGACCATGCAATGATCGTGGAAAGTGCGACAGATTAAGCTGGCCAGGATGGGCTCGCGATCGCCCTCCTTATCCTCGCGTATGCGTATAAATTCCTGTCGCAAATTGAAGGCCACCTGTTGATTATTGTTGACGAACACCTTAATCGGCTTATCCAGCGAAACGGCGGCCAGATCCTTGACCTGTTCGCTCATCGTCGCCGAGAAGAGCATCGTCTGGCGTGTCTTGCAACAGGAGTTGATAATCTCCTTCATTTGTTCCGCAAAATACTCGTCCAACATACGATCGGCCTCATCCAAAATGAGCACCTGAAATTTATATAAAATACATCTTTTAGTTATAATAGAAAACCAGGATTTTTATGAGTCTGGTGACTGGAAATCAGCTTGCAAATGCCGCGCAGTTGCAAGAACCAGAACGTTATCCGCATAGCTACGAGTAGCTCGGAGCGCAAGGATTGATATTCATCATATTATTACTAGCCTTATGATGCCAAAGAAATTTGAGAGCTTACCTCAATGGAATCCAAGCTGAAACTTGGTGTATTCTTAATGTGATCGATCAGACGACCCGGCGTAGCAATTACAATATCCGGATTCTGGCGGAGCACAGCTTCCTGGGCTTTCACATCGAGACCACCGATTGCCAGGCCGACATCGATGCTGGTGAACTGGCACAGCTGCTTCGTCACCTGGTAAACCTGGGCGCCCAACTCACGTGTGGGCACCAGCACCAGCACCCGTGTGATGGCCTTATTGTTCAGGGGACGATACAGTAGACGCTCCACTGTTGGCAGCATATAGGCAGCCGTTTTGCCAGTTCCAGTCGCTGCACAGCCACAAATGTCCCGACCCAAAAGTGCTATAGGTATTGTGGATGACTGGATGGGCGTAGGATAAATGTAGCCCAGTACTCCAATGGCGCGCATGAGTGGACGCGATAGATTCATTTGATAGAACGAGGTAATCAAATCGTTGGACTCTACAGTGTCATCAAATTGCATTTTCTCGCCCTCATCCTCGTCAATGTCGTCGTCCGCTGATTTCTTCTTCTTCTTGATCTGTTTCTTTTCGCGTAGTCGCAAATTATCGTGCTGGAGCTCATCGTCCGAGAGAGCAATCTCATCATCATCGTCGCTTTGCTCGGCGGCAACGGCTTCGGCACCGCCACGCTTCTGCAGACGGGCAGCGATCTTGTCGTCTGTCTTTGTGCGCGCCTTGCGCTTCACATACTTCATCAGATCATCCCAGGTGTCCTGATTGTACTCTTTCACAGAGGACACAAACTCAAATCCCTTCTCAAATTCTGTTACCTTTTTGTGCCTCAATTTTGTTGGTTGATACTAAGCCGGAAAGAAAAATTATCAAACTCAGAGCTGGAAATTTTACTAAATTTTGATGTTTACTCACTTCTACTTCTGCATCCGAGTCCTCAGATAGATTCTCAACCTCAGCATCATCCTCAATGGTGCCGATCAGGTCCATATTCTTAGTTGCGCGTGTTTACAATTTTAAGGCTCAACACGTGTGCGAGTGTTTGAGATGGCAAATATATCGCTCATCTCTAAATTTCACTGCCGGCATATGCAATGTTCAGTATATATCACCATTTTTCAGCGAGCAATAAGTATCGATACTGGTTGAAAGGCAATCAGCTGTTCTTGTAATTGTTATGAAATTTTAAGAAACATTGACGATGTTGCGTTTGTTGACAAAAACTCGTGCTGTCAGGTAAATAAATTAATATTTATCATTTCATTTGACATTAGATGACATAAACATTTTGCAGATCACTGCTGTCTGCAGGTAGCATTCGATGCTATGCATCAAAAGTGCCCAGCGGCGGAGGCATTAAGTCGAACGACGACGACTCGACAATCAGCAATGAGCCAATTAAATTCTTTGGAAGCCAGGCGGCCACCTGGCGGGCACGTGACACACGCAGTGGCGGAAGCGAGGAATCCCTGTGGTATCAGCCCTACGTAATCTCCGCAAGCTTGGCCATATTTCTGGTCTACTTTTGCATTCTGCGCGAGGAGAGCGATATTGATCTGCGCTTGGAGGGCAATCTTTATGATCATGTCAGCGGCTTGGAGGAGGTTCAACTCACAGTCAACTACACATACAATAAGGAGCACGGGCTGGACACCAAAGAGCAGGAGAAACGCCTCACCGAGCTGGGCGTCGACATTAAACAATTGAATGCCAAATTGGCGGCACAATAACCTAAAACTATTAGTTGTATTTGTGATGGTTAAATATATTATTTAAAAGAAAAAATAAATCTATTTTAAAACGTGTAGACTTCCATATGCTTCAAATGGATGCCAACATTTAAAAAGTAATGAATTAAAATATTTAAACTTGCATAAAATATTAAGCAAATTTTAATAACTATCAAAATGAGAAATTCCAAACATAATAACAATCCTTCATAACATATTTATATAATAATGTATTTATAATGTTAACCAATTATCGAATAATAATACAAGATTCGAGAGAGGGTTTAATGTGAAATCGCATCTATAGAATCTTGTTTCTTCACTTCTTGCGCTTGTTCTCGCAAATCAGCTTGAACTGTTGCTTTACCTCCAAGTGTCGACTGCAGATCTCACAATATAGCTTGGGTTCTTAAGGGATTTTTGCTGATTATCTGGATTCCAATGTCCATAGCTCTGGAAGTGACGTAATTACTCCTTTTGCTGATGAGTCATATCCATGTTCTGCAGTGCCTTTGACAACTCCTCTATAAATACTGCCTCCAAGTGCTGCTGCTGATTTTGCGCCACGACAACGAGCTCGCATTGTCCATTGTCGCTCAGCGGAGCCACAACCCGCCGATTGACTATCGTTATGATGTCCATAACCTGCCCCAACAGACCTGTTTGTTTTTCACCGCTCACATTTATAGTCATAAGTAAATTGTTACCAAGCAGATGCGATAGATTACTTTAGCATTCAATACATCGATAACATAAGATTTCGGTATTTTCGGAATTGCGCAATGCAGGCACACAGTGCTTGTTGTTAGGCACAACAGAGACGCAAGCGCGAGAGGCGTAATTCATTTTTGATTAGGTTGCCAGACAGTTCCTGCGTGTGTTTTGGAAGGAAAGGTAAACAATAGTGCAAGTGCAAACGAAAAACGTAAGTGTCACAGAAATTCAACGGATATTATTAAACTCTACGCTGCTTCTATCATTTTCACATTCGTACACACACACTCGCAACCACACATGTAAATGTACCTTTAATTTTGGTGTGTTGTACATGCATATATACACACATGAGCATCTAAATGTATCAATTTAATATAAATTAAACTCGTATGCGTCCGACGAGAGTACTTCATGTGCAGGTCCAAAGTTCACTTTCTGTGCACCGATTGCTTCTGTCTGTGTGTGCGTATGTGTATGTGTGTGCCTACACACTGCATACTAATTATAATAAATATATATAATATTATTTATCTTTTGCAAGCTCTTCAACCGATTTAACGATGGCTTCGCATTTCTTTCGCACTGCATTTTACGCAACTGCAGCGAAAAAATCAATAAACCTTCCGTTTGCCGCTGGTCGCACGGCTGCCACACTTGCTGTGGGTCTCTCCTTCGGCGGTAAATGTCCGAAAATTACTCTCCTTTTTTATTGTTAAGAGACATTTTATTTATATATATGAATATTGTTTGCCTGTCTCACTTCCACTCCCCCACACTCGACATCAACAACTTACAGCACAGAATAGTCGCACCAGCGCTGTAACATATGACAACATTAATGCGGATAGATTCTACAGCGGCTGCTCTGCCGGCGCCGGCAAGGGTCTTTTACAGAGTCCTTTGGCCGATTACCGACATCTGCAATTGCCGATCTCTCGCAATTATTCAAGTCTGCAAACCCAACTGGTACGTCATGTAAGCATAATTCTTATCATATTTATATGTATGTATGTAAATTTTATATATTGCTCTGTTCTGCCTTTTTAATTGTTTGCCAATCAATTTTAATTTTTGCGCATTGGTTTTGGTTGTTGCACGCATTATTTGTTTGAATTTTTTGTACATCTATTCTTGTCGCTAAAATAGCTTTTACGTCCGCATCTAACATAACATTTACATTAGTGCATTTGATAACATTTTCAGCGCACCCTAGCAACATTTTACATACATTTACAGTGTGCACATAGTAAGCGTAACATTTGATAAAGATTAAAATGTAGCGTCCGTTAGGCAACAATGCGCTGCTTAATGATCTGTGGACTTTTGTTTTTTTTTTTGCATGGTCATCAAATATTTCGATTGGGCGATTTAATATTAATGATTTGTATTCATTTAACGCTTGAATTAAACAACAAACGATTGTCATTTAAATATTTTGGTGGCTACATTCGGGAGCCAAAGCGCCATCTACTGTCAGACTCTTGCTCACATACAATTGAGGGCAGCTTTTGAGAATAGATCATAAATGACGAGCTCTCTCTCTCTCTCTCGCTCTCTCTCTCTTTAAATTTCCGTGGCAGTGCATGTTGGGCGCTTCCAATGCCGCAATGTAATTGAATCCGCCGCAATGGCAATTCACATCCCTCACACACACCTACACACACTTGTATTCATATGCCTTCCAGATTTATATAGTTTGGCATTGGAAACTAGGTTTTGCGCTCTTTTAAGACAGTCGATCAAAGCTTTTGTTACTGCAAATACATGTTGGATACATTTTCGCTGCTCCAACATAATTCAAATTATGGATTTCCTAATTGAAATTGCGCTTCTGTTCGTATTACTTTTTATACTATTTACGATCTATAAGCGCAAAAAACTAGTGAGTTTATTTCCTTACACTGTATATTAAAATTTAACATCTGGCGACAGTGCTTAATCGAAGGAGATTATCAAGTCAAGTAATACCTAACCTATCTGAATTATTCGACTGATATCACTTGAATTTCATTGTCGGAATAAGACGCTTATCTTAATTGCAACCTTCTTATCGATATAGATTTTGACCATACGTAATGTCTGTTGGATTAAGTCGATTGATTAAATTTAGTTCAGCTCGAACATGCGTTGCTAACGGGCGACAAAAAATTCCGCTAACAAAGAATCAATAGAGTTTTTAAAATAATTAACACAATAAATATTTATAGACATAGTTTCCTAAGTGATCTAACACAATTCTGGTAATTTAATATAACACAAATCGCTTTGCATTTTTATAATATTTTGTATAAATATATTGTTTATATATATTGTGTATATACCTAGTGTTACCGTATCTATAGCTTGCAGTTATATTAACGGATTATATATTCATCATATATTTGCACTGCTAACAAATATTCGTAAATTTCAAATTATTTTGCGATAATCAAGTCAAATAGATTAGTAATTTACTAATGACCGCAATATCAGCTAATTTGCCGGTCATGTTCATTCAATACAAGCACACAAAACATAGCCAGGTGGTTTTTGTTACAGTAATACCCTACTAAATCAGCATATCTATTTGGCATTCTAATCGAAGACAACACACTGTTTTTCTTACGTATATATTTATCTATATAAATGTATATATATTTGTATAAATATATCAACCGTCAAGCGTATCTAATCGGTTTGAGATTAAGCCTATCATTAAACCCTTGATGCGGCATGAACTTTGTATATATATGAAAATATGAAAAAAAATAGTCAAGTGTTTTATTTAAAACTGTTAACATACGTTCTTCAAGTATCTTTTTTACATATTTATTTTGTGTTGAGCTTTGAATGGATATAAAACATGAGTATAAATTTATAAAAAATAATAGCTTGTCAATTTTTTTTCACCATTGTGTTATCCACCTTGTTCTTCACTAATATGTTATAATTTATATCTAAATTAAAAAACAAATTACATTTCTTAACTTTTAACACAGAGCGCAATGGCACCGTTAAAGAATCGTCGGTATCTGTCCTCCAAGGATATTACGAAGAACATGACACTCTATACGAACCAGAAGGCCAACATCGAGGTGGATCCCAAGACGCTGGAGTTCAAGAAACCCACTGGCAACCCACTAGTGCTGATGATGGCCTGGCTGATGGCCAAGCAGAAGCACCTGAAAAAGTATGCGCAAATCTACACGGAAATGGGTTTCGATGTGATGGTGGTGCACATTACACCCTGGCAGCTGCTCTGGCCCGCCAAGGGCACTCAGGTACACAAGATAACCGAGAATCTACAATTATTGTTTGCCTTAACTTGTTTGGTTTTGGTTGCCGTTGCAGGTAGTCGCTGCGGAGACATTAAAATTTCTGGAGAACAATAAATCGTATGCGCCGATTGTGATGCACGGCTTCTCGGTGGGAGCGTATCAGATGGGCGAGATAATGCTGCAAATGTCGCGCGATATGGATCGCTATGGCAGCATACTGGATCGATTCGTTTGCCAGATCTGGGACAGTGCTGCCGACATTACAGAGGTTCCCGTCGGTGTGCCCAAATCGATATTCCCCAGGAACGAGCGAATGCAGATAGCATTGCGCAACTATACGCTATACCACATGAAGACATTCCACAATCAGGCGACCATACATTATATGCGCTCCAGCCAAATGTTCCACTCGACCCTGTTGAAGGCACCGGCACTCTTTTTCGTCTCCGATAACGATCCTATTGGACCGCCCTCGTCGAATCATGCTGTGCGCGAGAATTGGGAGAGGGCCAACATAAAAGTGACTTTTAAATGCTGGAAGAAGTCGCAGCATGCCGCTCATTTGATCAAGCATCGTGAGGAGTATTTGGAGACGTTGTTCCAGCACCTGGAAAGCTGTGGCGTCCTCGAGGCAGCCGGCATGCTCAAGCGCGCCAAGTTGTAAGCAAGCAGAGAAATCCTCTCCAATGAATTTTGGGTGATAAAACGAGAATATTATTTGCGACGATTTCATGATGATTTTATCTAGCTCTTAAGAAATAAAGTTTAATCATTTTGTTCCCTATTTATGTATTATGCACGTGTGTGTGTTCGTGTGAGTGCCAGAATCATCAACAACAAAAATGATACCCAAATGTAATTGCAAACAACTTCTGTTTAGAGTTAAGCAATAAACTTTGTTATCGTCTCCTTATCTAAAGCAAATGCTCAACATTAAACTATATGTTCTGAGACCATTGTCCAACAGCATCCAACACACCAACTGAAGTAATTTAATTAAAGCAAATCAAAATCTATTTTACTCTTTTGCTTAAATAAAAAAAAACTATTCGCTGCGGACAGGATTCGAACCTGTGCGGGTAGAACCCAATGGATTTCAAGTCCATCTCCTTAACCACTCGGACACCGCAGCAATGAGACAGATGGCGGCAAACTGCCAACAATTTAGCACAGTGCTCGGCGATGCTGTTACTTGTATAACAGGTGGCGCTAATTTGATTACATTTTAATATCACAGATGGCGCTGCAGGGTGAGAAATTTGAAGTTTGTTATTTGACACCGAGTCAAGCATGTGCTGCGGTGTCCGAGTGGTTAAGGAGATGGACTTGAAATCCATTGGGTTCTACCCGCACAGGTTCGAATCCTGTCCGCAGCGAAATATAATTTTTTGTTTTTCAACTTGTAAATATTGTTTTGATTGCCATTTGTCAACATTGATAATATACTAATAACAAGTTTCTATTCGACTATAACATTAAGTGTATTGAAAGGCATAGTTAATATTTTTTTTATATATTTTTTTTGTACTCTTATTACAAAAAATAGTTTGCATTTGTTTGTTATCCTAACTATGGTTTGTTTGATTTAAAAAGAAACTTAATACAATACGACTGAACTGAATAAGAAGTATTATGCATCTATATATATCTTAAATCTAGCCACATTCTCCGAACGGTTCTCACTGCTTTGGCGGTGGTCGATAGACACCCACGACGACTGCATGATCTCGCTCGTAGGGTTCCAACGTAAGCTGTTCCTGGGGTTTCAGTTTGTCGGCCTGCATCTTTTTGACCTCGGCGGCAAAGACTGCCTCAGGTTGGGCTGTGGAATCAATGCAGGATGCCTTAATGGAGATGACAAAGTGACCGCCATTTTTGAGGAAATGCTGCGCATTCAGCGCCACAATTCGGCCCTGATCCGGCTGGGCCACATCAGCAAAAATGGTGTCCACCATGCCGACGAGCATGCGATACTTGTGCGGATGCCGGGCATCCTCAATGATGGGTATAATATTGGTGCGCTTCTTGGCCACATTGATTAGATCTCGGCCGGAACGATGAGAGAACTCGACGGCATAGACCAACCCCTCGGGTCCCACAACATCTGAGACGTGTGAAACTGTTGTGCCAGAAGCGGCACCCAAATACAGCACCTTGGAGCCGGGTGGCATGTGTATCTTCTCCACACCGCCGAGAACAGCAGCGGCCAGCTTGGAACGGAAGGGATTCCACACACGATACTCGATCTTCTCGCCATTTGTCTGTGTGGACAAAAAAAATCAAGGATTAGACAAGTGGAAACGATGATTTTGAGGAGGAGAAGGTGTTGCCTCAGTAGTGCTATAGTTCTAAGCATCACATGGACGCCACCCACAGCCGTTTAACATGCACCTGGAGTGCACACAGCGGAGCAGACTGACCGAGGATGCTCATGGCCACAGTTTGCCATGTTCTGTACCCCTGCACAACATCATCATAGACAAGGAAGATTCTTTAAAGGTACAATAGCAGAATACACACCTCAACTGAAATGCGCTTCTCGCCGTACACCTCCGAGCCGGGAACAAAATTGCGGGTGACCAGCGCATCTTCCTTGCCGCGGGCGATGAAGATGCCCTCGTGACGATGTGCCTCAATGGTGACAGTTTTGCCGCCCTTGAAACCACCAGCACCACCGCCACGGCCACCACCACCGCGTCCACCGCCACCACCACGTCCACCGAAGCCACCACGGCCACCGCCACCACCACGTCCACGGAATCCGCCACCGCGATCTCCGCCGCCTCGATCTCCGCCACGGCCACCACCACCACGTCCACGAAATCCGCCGCCGCCTCCGCGATCACCGCCACGGCCGCCACCACCGCCACGTCCGCGGAAGCCGCCGCCGCCACGATCGCCTCCTCTGCCGCCACCACCACGAGGACTGAAACCTGTGCGGATAATAACAAGCAACACATTATTAAATTCAATTTCAATCAAATTTCATTCAGAGGTTAAAAGTTTGTTGCTGGCAATTCTCTTTGCTAATGCGCATTTCTCAATGCATAATCAGCTGCTTTGCGTTTACAATTAAAACGGAAGGCTTACCCATTTTATATGTCTGTACTTTAACTTTTTAATACAACTTGAAAAGGAATCCAAATGGCAGACGCACGCGGACCAAATAGAAACACAACGAAAAAGAAACCACGTGTGTGTAGTGCGGCTTTGCGTGCTAATTAATCGATATCGATATTTTTAACTTAACAGCTCTGTTAGCTACTATTGCTCCCTCTTGCGTGCGCTGTACTCTTGGGTAATTTGTCGTCCGTTGCATTCGGTCACACTGCATACCCAGCGCAAATATGGCCGTCGCATGAAAATTGTGAGAGAAAAGAAAAATTAAGCGCCGTGTTTGCCATTTTGTTCTGCTTAAAAGCAAGCGAAAAACTATACAAGCGTGCACGCAAAACGTATACAAAACGTAAGCAAATTAGTTTAGTGCCTGTAACTATCGTTTTAAATTAGCCTAACCATAACTTGATTGCCTGTCTGCGGTTCGTGTCGTGTTCGGTCTTCGTTATTCCTCAAAGCTGACAAAGCAAAAACACAAAAATACATATGCGATATATACACGTATATAAGTATACAGATGCATGCATATGTCGGCGGTCGGTACGTGTGTGTCGCTCTGTGCTCTGTGCGTGAAGAGTACAACAACAAATGTTGCTGTGGAGTCGCCGGTGGTTCTCTTCACCGCGTCGTCGTCGTCGTCGATGCATTTACCGAAAAATGTACAAATGAATTTTGAAACTTTGCAATTGACCTATGATGGGCCATGGGTTAAGAAAAAAAAACCAAAGACATGTAATCGTTTTGGGTAACTACGGGACACGTTACGTTTAACGGCAGCCGCGACGCGTAGGTACGTAAGAGTCGCTTACGTCTCCAGCTGTTTGGTCCTTGCCCGGTCTCCGCACTCGCGCCGTTGCACGTAAACGCAATGCGTTTCGCGTCTGTTACAGCGTCTATTAGCGTTACAACGTCATGTTTATAAAAGCTGCCAATGCGCGCGCGCGTAGGAATTGTTTTATTTCTCTGATGTTGATATAGTTGTTGTTGTTGCTGTTGTTATTGTACGACATTTCTAATGCCTCTCTTTCTCTCATGTTTTTTAATTAATTGTAATATATTTGCAGCTTTTTGTGTATGTGTGTTTTTATGATAAATATATATATGATACAGATATATTTATATGTATAATATAATGAAATAGTGTATTACGCGCGAATTAAACGTAAAGCAAACGTAACGATACGTGCGCGAAAGAGATCACGAACGATCACTATCCGTGTAATGGCGTCGCGCAGGCGCCCCGAAATGAATCCAAAACTGCACATGGACAGACAGCCCACAGCTGCACGCATAACAGGTACCTAATAGGTCTCTATCGATAAACCAATTTATCGATACCTGACAACGGTATTATCAATTGAACGAAATGTTAATTTTTTTTTTGGGGGTGGAATGGGATCAAAAATAGGGGTCTTCATTGTTGGAAACCGAATAAAAAGATCATACTTCAACGTTGTGAGAACATGTATTAGTCCGCTATTACCGACTGTGTGATACTGTGATATAAGTGTAATAGGAGATATCAGAGAAGTAGTTTGACGATTATCCATTTTTCCAGTACTCTTGTCTAAGTTTTAAGTATTCACAGACGGACGGATTGCACAAAAATTAAGGACTACCTTTCGTATTAGAATAACTTAATAACAAAATGACAATGACTTAATAACAGGACAATGTTTGTGAAATATTTTATTTTACAAAATATTTGTGGCCTTTTGCAGATCCATCTTTACCCGCTGGCAAGCGTCGCGAGATCGATAACGTCATGAAGAAGGCACGTGCGAACACCACCAACGATTATTGGGACAAGAAACTTATTGAAGCAGAGGAGAAGGATCCAAATCGATGGCGTCACACGGGCTATAAGAAAATGTACATTCAGGGCGAGAGTAGCTCGGGCGGCGAAAGTGAACGCGATGCGGCCCAAGCTGTTGGCGCCTATGCCCCCCGCTATCATCCGAGTGTTGGTGGTGGAGTTGGTGGATCCATACCCAGCTCCGGTCTGCCGCCGCCCACATCCTCCTCATCCGCTGCAGCCCCGGGTCGTTATGGTCGCTCAAGATCGCCGCATTCGCGAAGTCGCTCCCGTTTGCGCAAATCGCCGCCGCTGTCCCCGCCGCCGCCGTCGGCGTCGGGTCATTCGCGTCGTCGCTCGCCGCCGCCGCAGTTTATGGAGCGGAGGTCGGTCATGTCACCGCCATCGCCGCATCACAATTTGCCGCCGCCAATGTTGCGTGGCCGACCACGCTCGCCGCCGATGCCTCCACGCAGTTTGGCACCCCGCTCGCCCAATCACGGTGGTGGCAGCAGCAACAGCAGTCGTCCGGGCAACGGTCACGGCCGTCCGCGTTCGCCGCCGGAACCGCTTGCCGGCGGCTCCTCATCGCAGCTACGTCGAAAGCCGCCATCAACGACAAATGCATCGCGTTCCCCGTTAGGCAGGCGTCGTTCGCCGCCATTGTCGTCGTCGTCGGGCTTGGATAAACGTGGCTTGGGCTCCGGGCACATTCTGCCACGATCCAAGCGTCCACCCTCGCCGCCACCCAGAGTGAGTAGCTATTTCTATTATATTTATTTAAATATTCCTATTATCTATATTATATATAATATATATTGTACATTACCAGCATTCGATGCGCTCGCGTTCCAACAGCTCGATGAGCAGCAGCTCGGATGATTCGTGTTCGCTCTGCTCGCCCAGTCATCGTCACAGATCTCGGTGAGTAGCATCATGTGCTTATAAATTATCATATTATTAACATATTTCATTCATTAAACACAGCTCTCGCGGTCCGCGTTCTCCGCCGCCGAAGCCACGTGGCCATTATCGGGGCGTTGGTGCGCCGTCGTCTTTAGCACCGCCACCTGATTCGCATGGCCGGTTGCATGGACGGCCGACAACGCCGCCGCCGCCGGTGCGTGGCAGTGCCGGGCTTGACAAATATCGCGACGCCAAGATGCGTGCCCAAGTTGGTCACGATGCGCGCGGCGGCTCGTCGGATCGCGCGCATATGAAAGTGGGCCGTGTGTCGCGTCATTCTCCGCCACCGGAGGATCCGCGTCTCAAGCATCGCCCGCCAGAGCCACCAGAGCCGGCGACGGCGGCAGCAGGGGGCGCTCCACAGGCAAAAAAGAAAAAGAAGGAGAAGGAGGTACTTATACATACATATATTATATATATACTTCTGTAATTTTAAATTACTTATTGAATTGTTTTCCATTTGCAGTTGCGCACGCGTGTCAAAATCGAAGGTGAGAAACGAAAGAAGCATTCGAGTGCTGCGACGACAACGGCAAGTGCCAGTGCTAGTGGCAATGGTGGTGGTGGCAATAACTCATCATCCGATTCGGATGATTCGGGCGGTTCCGATAGCGATGAGGCGGCGGCAACAACACCGGCCCTGCCCTCATTTTCGGCAACGACGCGTCTAACGCTATCCGAGCGATTCGGCAAAATGGCTCAGTGGAGCATCGATCGCACCAACATGGAGAACATGCGCATCACCAAAGATTCGGCTGGTGGTGCGCTCAAAGTGATGATCGAGGAGGGCATGGAGTCGCCCCCACGTCGCTACTCGTACTCCCCAGCGCCGGCTGGCCACTTTCCCGAGGAGTTGGCCACAACAGCACCGTCGGGCATGCTGTCGTGGGACGATGTGCGCGTCCGTTACGAATACTACAAGAGTCGCGGTTACTTGCGAGATTTGGATTTAAAGGTTCGTCCAAATGGAGTTTAAATCAGTGGCAGATTTACAAGAGATTTCTTTTTGTCTTTTGCAGGATTACATCAAGTGGGAGGAATGGTGGTATAAATATCAGGAGTGGTTGAAACAGGAACGCTATTACGAGTACTGGGATCGCAGTCAGCAGCTGCGACGTCGGCGCAAGAAGCTGCCAGTTACTCAGCGTTTAAATTAGTTAATTGCACATTTATTTCATAGAAGTCGCCCCACCCCGCCCCTCATCGAGACTCCTCCGATTTCCGATTTCATTCTGTTAGTTTTCCCTCCTTGACCCCCGCCCCACCCTTTTTTGTTTTATAGATTAACAATTTGCACTCTGAAATTGAAAATGAAATTTCTCTTTTTTGTACATTTAGAATGTATGAAAATGCATTTTGTCAGCTTTTGTATTTAAAAACTAATTTATATATGAAGTATATGTGAATCAATTCGTCGCTGGATTTAAGGTGTGTACTGATCACTATATATATCTATATTTATATATAAATAAGGGTTTAATCAAAATTTTAACACAGAGCATTGTAATATTTCAGTTAAATATTTTCTGTGTACGTGTTATATTTTATTTCAGGCAGCAAGAGACATTTGTAAACGCATTAAATAACCAACATAAAGATCATAAATAAAAGAAAACAAAATAAATAAAACTTGGATTTTCTACATTTATTCGATAACATTCATAAGTCGTGACACGAACCATGTGATTTGTTCGCACTTAACATGCATCCTAGTTTGGTATACATTAACATTGATGTAGCGCAGTTGTTAAAAGGGTGCGTGTATAGGCTAAGCGTAATAAAGCTCAACCAAAGCTTTGGGGTGTTAACTTTTAAAACTTGAGGTTTATTTCAAGGTCGACATTTACATAATTTATATACACAAATAAATAAAGGACTACAACGCCTTTGACTTGGGTTTTATGAGTGTAGTGGGAATATGTCGCGGTTGTCAATGTAGTGACACATCACGGAGAAATATGTACGCCTGACGGCATATAAATTGAAAAATTCACATATAAAAATGTGTAATTATTTGGCATGTTTTCAATTTACGCAAACCAAAGACGTTGAAATTGCGGGTGACTTGTCTGCCTTTTAAGGGTGAGCTGCTCACTGTACTCGGTGGGTTGTGTAGATATGCCAATGTGTTGATGCATCATGAACGGAATCATGAGATTTCCGTTACACAAATTAACCGCCTCGCAGGAAAACGGGTAAATGATAATATTAATTAGATGTTATATTAAATGCTACGCTCATTAGCGATGACGATGATTTTATTATAACTTTAATGATTTTTGTTACTTTCTAATTTGTATTGTAAGTAAAGTAAGACTTGAAGCAAATAATTCTTATTTTTTGTATTTATTTTTGTTTGCAGGTGTTGTGATTTGATTTAAATTTAATTTTAACAGTTAACATAGCAATTTGTCTTTAAATACAGACACATTATGTCATTACATTTAACTCTATAGTCTAATAATTGCCTTTGGCACTTGGTGTCTAACCTCAATCTGTGCCCTGCCTCCAACAAAACCACCCCACCACAGGCCATGCCCCAGTACAATTATGTCTTAAGCAGCAATAACAGTGTTAAGAAGGCTTTAAGTAACAACACCCCGCCACACCACCCTTATTTACACAAAAGGAGCGAGAAAAACTTGAAGAAAAGTCACGTCTAATTACACACATCTTAGAACAGCGTTTTGACCTGGTTGCCTCAACGGGGAAATGGAAGGAGAGAGGAAGAGAGAGAGGGACGATGCCGTTGCATAGAGTTTCTTATATTTTGCCAAATTGGTTTTAAAAGCCACAATGATGCGCGTGGGAGGAGTAGTGGGAGTGTGTGAGAACGTGAGCAATTATTACGGTTAAGTAGCAGAGAGTGTCAGACTAACTTGCACAATCTAAACATATATATATAAATATATATATAATATACATATATGTAGTCAAGTTATGTTTAATCCACACAAATTCTATTATATGCAAAATTAAAAATAAGTGTCAAGGAATAAACAGAGCGAAAAAGTCGTGTTGACAGCTGTCACAATGTGCGCCCTCTGGCGGCCGACAACAACAGACGGGAATGGGTGTGTTGTGTCGACAAATGTGTGTACAAATATCTCGTGAATTTCACTTCATGGCAAAAATCCAGAGGCGGAAAAAAGTAGCTTGCAACCGATGGACGCTATCATTAAGAAACTCTATTTGAGTCGACCCAATCACGCACAAAAGACAGAGATAGAATGGAAGAAAGAGAGAGAGAGAGAGGGAGAGATAGACAGATAAAAGGTAAGAAGCGAGGCGAAAGAACAAGCGAAAGACTTGTGAATTAAGAATTCCTTTCAATTAAGTGCGCAACCGACAAAAAGGCGTGCAAAAACGCCGGCGTCCAACGATATTTTCGTTTCAATAAAAATCAGGCAAGACTGCAGCCAGGGTTGCAAGGCTAGCGATAACATTTAAATGCGTTTAAATCTATTAAGATAAAGTAGATTGAGTTAGATTTTAAATATATTTCATTAAAAAATGTATAATAATAAATAACATCAACAAATATCAAATCGAACTGAACCTGCAGCCCTGGTAGCACTGGCACAAAGTAACAGTAATGAAAACGTTGCATACGTACGGGCGCAGCAGCCAAACTACATAAATAAACGCAGAACAGATAACGGAGCATGTTGCAATGGGCCAAATTCGTCGTTTCTTTTTTTTCACGTTTCCGGTTGGGGTTTTTGGGTTTTGCTAGAAAGGGGGTGAGTGGTGCTCTAAAATCAGCAGCAGCAACTGTAACAAGTTTCGTGTTTCTCTTTACAGTTCTTTGCTTTTTGTATTTCGTTACAGTCAATCAGTTTTGCATGAGCGATTTCTTTACTCGTTTGCGCCAACTGTACAATTTACTTACTGCATGCTACGCCGAATAGGGCATGCCACGGGGCATATACTTACTTATAGACACAAATACATACACATACATACATATTTATAAATATACAGCTGTGGTCAAAATAAAAGTAGTACACACATATGTTTTGGAAAATGAACATTTTATTCAAACAGAAGCATTCAATATTGAAAATAAAATGTTGGCTCGATTTGATCATCATATTTTAATTACCTACTTTGGGAAGCAGCACAACTATTATTTTGACCGCAACTGTATACATATGGATAGTATTTGTGCAGTTGTGGGTCGCTGCTTGTCTTACTCGCTGCCGTAGTTTGGAAACGAAGTTAAAGCGAGTAGCTTGTGCTGCTCCTGGATTTACTTGTAGCTTGTTTGTGCAAAACTTGCTGTGTCACAGTTTGCACAAACAACAACAACAACACGCATGTTTTCAAATGATTTTAACTTTACTCCGCGCATAGTTGGCAGCTGCAGTTCCGAAAACATATGTTTACTGTGTGTGTGTGTGTGTTGTGTGAGTTGGCAAAACAATTAACAATTAGGTTTATTGAGCGAAAGTTAGAAAAAGGGAAACATTGATTGCCAAGCCAAAAGCAATAACGGTTTCTTTTTTGAGGAGGGTTGCGATTTTTGAAGGAAAACGGCAGATAAATTTAGCTTCTTGGGGTGTATAAATTGATAGAGTCATGAATTAAATATAGAAAATTTGAAAATAATTGAAAAGACTTAAGAGCTTGTTACAAATCAGTATCTCAACTACACCGAACAAAAATGAATATATTTAAGTAAAAATTTATAACATAAGAAAAGAAAAACCATATTTAGTCTCCAACTACTATATTTAAGTATAAATTTATTTAATAAGAGAAGCAAGAAGTATGTAGTGTCAAATGCAATTCAAATTATATGTAATTCTTTAAATTTGATCAGCAAACACACCTGAGTTGATTGAAATCACAGCTCCGATTCTTATCGATTCGAAATCGCCTCAAAGATTAGCCACAATTTGTGCCAATTTGCAGCTTTGTCTTTGGCTACACTTCTCGCCCTCTCGTCCGCTTGATGGCTTCTCCAAATAACCACTCTCTGTAATTAAAACCTCAAACAATCAAACTGAATCCGATCTGATATCACCCCACATCCCCTGCATCCCTTTACTCATCGCCACACACACACAACTATAAGAAAAACTTTAGACACTCACGTAAAGATTTTCACACGCACTTTGAGCTGGAGTTTTTCGTTACTGTATCCGAACAGAGGCTTCCT
This sequence comes from Drosophila kambysellisi, assembly GCA_035042185.1. Lineage (NCBI taxonomy): Eukaryota > Metazoa > Arthropoda > Insecta > Diptera > Drosophilidae > Drosophila > Drosophila kambysellisi. The sequence goes on from JAWNLS010001251.1 coordinate 11,806,442, forward strand.
CGTTGGTTTTGTCTTTGATTTTCGTTAGTCCGTCCATCGACGTGATATTTGCTTAATTTTCGCCCATGTGGGTTGGAGTAGTTCGATTGAGGATTCCGTTCGGTTTGCACGAATAATTATTTGCCCATTTGGGATAAAGTTTTCCAGCAGCAATACAGGTAATTTTCGGAAAGCGATTCGACCCAGCAATGTGGAGATGTCGATGTGGATGTGGATGTCGATAGCATGCCATCTTCTGCACTCTCACCGTGTCCGGGGAGTAGACGAAAACAATTAGAATCGAAAGCAAACGAAGCAAACCGGAATCAACACACACATACACACACACACATAGGCACATACAAATCGGATATCAGTCAGTTGATTTAGATGGAAATCAATCGGAATTTTCATGTTACATTTTTGGTTTGTCGATAGACAACACATGAGTGTCATTGTATTTAAGCAAAAGTGCCTCGTCTGCTGAGCAGAAGTGCTTAAATTGTTGGCTCAAAACGCTAACCAGTTTCTCGAGAGAAGCCCAAAAAGTGAATGAGAATAAAGTGTGTGCCTACCTCTCTGTCTCTCTATCTCTCTCGCACACACTATACATAATTATATCTCTATTCGCTTTACAGTTGTTTGCTGTGCTTGTTGTTATATGCTGCTTTATTTATTCACACTTAATTCTCATGTTTCGTTTATTATGTGTGGTGTTCTATAAATAGCTCAGCAGATAAGCACTCGGTGTGATCGTCTGCTTGGGTCGCTTGCTTGGCTTAGTTTAGCTGTTCGAACAGCCGAGCAATTCGTCAACGGTCCTGTGGCGCAATGGATAACGCGTCTGACTACGGATCAGAAGATTCCAGGTTCGACTCCTGGCAGGATCGAAGAGATTTTTTGGTTTTTCTTAATTTTTTATAATTTTTTTAACATCAATTTAGCATAATCAATACACATTTTATTAAGTTATCATTGATATGCCTATTTGAATATATTTTTTTATATCTATGAAGACTACAGTTAATATGTCTAAGTTTTATCTTATTTATATAATGTATTTGTGTACCCAAGTATTTTAGCTTTATTATTTTATTTTTTTTATTTGAGAATTACTTTTTATTTTATTTCCTGTTCTGTCCCCAAAATACTTTACGATGCCACACATAAAACAGAAGCAAATCTCACACATAAACCAAAACTCATCTGCAACGCACACAAAAATGTTGTTGCTTGAACATAATTTCATTATGCCCTCCCCCACACACCACGCACCCCTCATGTGAAACTGTCAACACGGCGCGTTCCCATTTCCATTTCTGTTAACATTGCCCGGAGCTATGCCAGATACCGGTTTATTTTCTTAATCTTTACATACATAATTTTTGCAACCTCATGTTACGCACTGGCTGCACTGAGTTCCGGTGTCTTTTGGTGCCCTAAAAAAGGGAGACAGGGGGAGTTTGCATTGGTTGTCAAGTTTGTAGGGCAGAAGATAAAACCAGAGATTTTTATATGTGTAAATAATATATGGCACAGCAATATGATAAGTTGAATTGTTTAAGGAAAGTTTTAATATGTTAAATATTTATTAACATATATTTAAATTATCATTGAAATTAAATACTCAGTATTACTTGAATTTAATTTATTTTGCAACTTTAATTTTAATTTGTATTTTGTAGAACCATTTAATAAGTAAATAAATATGGAAATTCATCATTCATATTCATCAATTATTAATCATTTTGTGTTATATTAATATTATTCATAAATAATCACTGTTATTTTTGTTTGTTAATTTATTTTATATATTTATTCAAAACACAAAATTAATATAGTAATTGATATAGTAATAAATATATATATGTATATATATACATATATAATATATATATATATATATAATATATATATAATATATATATATATATAATATGTAGTGTACATGCTGCTTTACTATGGCGGAAGTCACTTTTTCAGCGTATTTTTTATCTGACTTGTATTTTATGTTGATGTGTGGGATTAGTCTTTTATTTGGTTTCGCTGCTCCTGTGGCCTTGGGCGCCTTACCCACCTCGCTCCTCCTCGCACACCCCAACTTCACTTAGACACACTTGTGTGTTTGTGCAGGTGTTTTCCTGCTGGAGACGTCGGGACATATTCTGTTGATAGTAAGTAGCAATGTGGCAGCCACATAATCCAAAAACTGCGCCTAAGCTCTTGTTGTAGTTGTTGTTGTTGCATCCTTGAGAAAAGTTTTCAATGAACTTTGCTGTTCTTCACTTTGTTTTCTTTTCTACACTTCTTCGGCTCTTTAGTCTACTCCACTCCACTCCAGCTTCACTTCAGCTCCATTCTGCTCAGTGTGCAGCTCAAGTCAAGTGTGGAGAGGACGACGTCGACGCCGCACTTGACCGTAACCAACAAAAAAAAAAAAGGAAGAAAGGAGAAAACCCGCAAGTGGCTGCAGAGGGTCGCGGATGGCAAGCTACGCTTTCAATTACCAACTTAGCGCTGATTACTTATTCCTCAACGCAAAATCCTGGTATCCGCTAAGCTCCTACTCCCATTCCTGGCAAGGAGACAGACCACCAGGCATATTAGTCAAGGCGAATGTCTGAGGCTGCTGCTGCTGCTGATGGTGCTACTGTCTCCTAAGGAGTTCGCTTGGGGTTCGTCGTCTTATCCTTATCCTGTCGCACTTTCACTGGTTGGCCTCTCAGTTCTCAGTTCGACTTTGCCACTTAATCTCGCCTCTTTGGTATGCACGGACTGTATTCAAATGAATTCTGATTGAATTCATTGAAGCTCATCAGTGAGAAGCGATTTTTTCTGATCTAAGACAGACATATACACACACACACACACACACACACCCACACACAGTCAGTCAGTCCGTCAAGCAGCTACTAGGTTGGTCCTGTGCTGGGCTCAGCCCTCAGACATTTATTTTCAGTAATGGAAAAAATGTGTTCTGCAATTTCGCTCATTTTTATACATAAATTTTGCCACGAAGCGCACACACACACACACACACACAAAGATATACTTTCGCATAATGCTAAAAAGTAAAGTAAATAAAGGATAATGCAGCAAGGATATAAATTACATAAAGCAGCACGAGAATGACTTAGTGTGGCAGGCAGCAGCCGCTGGACTCGAACGTGGCCAGCATTGTGGACTACTCAAACAAGGAAGCAACGGAAGCCAAGCCGGCGCATTAGAAAATGGCGCACAGGAAACAGGAAGTATTTTTAACGATTGGTAAATTTTGACGGGCGGCTCATAACCGACAACTCCCCTACACAACCCAACCCGCTCTACCTCCCCCTCTCTCTCTCTTTCTCTCAATTTCTCTGCTTCTCTCTTGGCGCATTTCTAATATTCCTTTGTTATTGATGGAAATGCAAATTGGATTTTGGTATTTTTTTTTTTTTTTTTTTGCAAGGCAAGCCGAGGCCACGTTTTGAATTTGCTTTGGGAGTTGCCGCGAAAATGTATAGAAAATTATTAACGGCAGGCGAGCGGTGCATTTATTATTCGCAATTTGTGTTTGCTTAGCAATTGTGGCCAAGCACAATTTTCGCACCGGATAGCCTTCAACTGTCAAAGGGGTACATGTCGATCTGTCTTACCAAAATTAAATCGGTTGAACTTGTACGAGTCTAAGCCAAGCATCCTAATCCAAAATGATTTTAGCAAGTAACATCCAACAGACTTAGACAACTCTTCGGTTCTTTTACAGGACTAAGAGGTCACCAAGCTAAAATCTGCCGATTGAAAAACAACGATTGATTGATAATAAAAAATAATAATAATCTTAATAAATATATTTATTTATTTATTTATTTGTCAACTAAAGTCAGTCGACACAAAAAATACAAAAATTTAAAATTGGAATTAAATTAAATTTAAATTAAAATTAAAATTTTAAATAAATTAAAAAATAATAAAATATTTATAAGATATATAAGAATGTATATTTATTATTATTATTATTTACTTTTTTTTTATTTTGGATTTCTAAGATTTCTGGGGTAGAAAACAAAATGATCCAACATTTGTTGCAAGAATTGGGGAAAACCCAGAAAAACCCAATCAGACCAAAAATAATTAGTAAGAAAATAATTATTAAGAATTAGTTAAGATCCACCACCTGTACATGCAAAAAAGTTAATCTCCAGATATAACATTTAGAATTGAGTTTTTAATTAGAGAAATGGAGGACTCTGAATTGATTACATGATATAGTTTATTTTAATCATTACATTACATTATTATAATCATTAAAATAAAAGACTTATGATATTTCTAAGCTCAACATTTACAACATTATTTTTTTCTAAAATCTAATCTACAATATATTTAACACTATTCTTAATCAATTTGCATTTAAAATGAACTCACTTAATTTTCGCAATTCATCTCCAATTCAGTTGTTTAACTTTTATAAATTCAACTCATCAATGCAGTTGTTGCTATTGTCAAATCCAGTTCTTTGACTTTACTAGCCCCAAACCCCACCACCATCGTACCCTCTTCTCCCCCTTCTCCCAGTCGACTGGGTCTCTGGCAATGGCCGCATGCACTTTACTTCATAGTAATTAACGCCGATCCAAAACAGACGCCAATTTACATAGCTTGGCTCAACGCTCCTTAAGCGCCTTCTATTACTCAAGTCATTCAAACACACACATATATATATATATATATTTATATGTACACACACATACACACAGAGTGAGAACAACTTGCAGCTGGAAAACAAAACCTCTTGAATTTTAATTAAACGTTTTTATGCAAGATTACGAATGCGCCTTCTGCTCAACTCATTTTTCTTATTTTTCGAGTTGAGTTTGGTTTTGTTGGTTGGTTGGTTGGTTGGTCGACATCGGGCAGAGTTTGTAGTTATTGTTCTTATTTTTGTTGTCGAGGAGTGCATTTGAATTCTTTGCCTTTTGCACTGTTGGTCGACAAGCGATTGCATTTCCTTGCCATAAAACAGCGAATATTTTTCTGGCAGCTGCAACACGACCAATCTAAATGAAGGGAGCGTAGAAAAAAATGTAGCTGGAAAATAAGATGAAAATTGCTGCCCCCTCATCGCTGATGATGAGGGTGCACTCTGTAATTCAATTATCGACTCTTGGCAGTAAAAAGTGTTAATTATTAGTTTCCTTTCTGCTGCTGCTGCTGCGCTGAAGATGTCGCCTCGGATGCACTCCTGGGAAAAATGCTTGCTAATGAAGACGCTGTCCTGAAACGAACGGCAGCTTCTCGATGAGCCCGATGGTTGGATGAAATAGAAAGAAAAATACGCATTATAATTATGCATATTGGCAGTGATGACACTCGCAGACAGGCAACCACTTCATCTAACGATGGTGTGCCGGCAGTATTTAAGTTCTTGAGAGCGCAGTCTTCATAATTGATATTAATTGTAATCATATTTTTGCTGGATTTGCTTGCAAAATATTAAGTGCAAACATGAAAGCAAAGTTAATTAGCTTTTAGATGGGTTCAACTACAGGCCACCGAATCAGCAATTTCTGCAAATCAAAAGACGAGCAATTTGTGAAGATGTCTCGCTTCAGATCTAAGAATGTTATGCAAGTGCCACATTGGGGACCTCTACCCTATATATGAATTTTGAGGTCAACCCTTGACGTGAATTTCAATCCGAAAAAGTGAGCATTAAACACAAACTGGTATCGCTTAAGTAATTGTAATTCTGCACGCATTGGCGCTCTCAGTAGCCAACATATATAAAAGGGTATCGGAAAACACCAAGTCAAGCATTTGGGAAACATCACACTTCATTAGCGCAGGTTATCGCTGAAATGTGCCTCTGCCCCAACAGAGTCCCCAAAGTTTTCAGGACGCTGAGCGGAGGATGGAGAAGGGGGAGGGGGTTGGGCATTTTGAATTTTGCATGCACATGGCGCAGACATTTGAAAAACGGGAATGCGAACGTACAAAGCCAAACTCCCAGGCACGAAAAAACTGCAAAGTCCGAGTACAGACAGACAGACATACAGACAAGCATATGAGAGCGGAGTAGACAGGGACAGCAAGAGTAAGATAGAGACAGAGAGAGAGAGAGAGATGGAGCCACCGTTAGCCAGTGTCAAAGTGAAAATACAAATGCCAAACGAAAAACAAGCCACGTAAAGTGAGCGGAGAGGGTCCAAAACGTTGGCCTGCCATAAATTATGCAGCACGCGGTTGCAGCAATCTGATGCCCTCAACGAAATGTCGGCTGCATTCAATTTGTGATACTGCTCACTCCATTTCTCCCTCTCCCTCACTCTCTCTCTCTCTTTCTCCCGGTGCCGCTTTCCGCTTTTTCGGTATGCGTGTGTAAAAATAATGGCTGGCTGGCAAACTTGCCAGGAAAGTTGCAGTTAGCAGTTAGCAGTTTGGAGTTGCAACTGCCAGCCACAACTTGGAATCCTTCTCCCGCGTGTGCCTACAATGCCAACACGCCTGGCGGCTCAATCACAAACTGCCTGTGGAGTTGGCATTAAGGATGAGGACCAGTGGCTGCCATCCACAAAATTGCATGTCATCAGGCAATCGGTCTTTTTTTATTTGTCAATTTGCCTTAGTCAAAGCAAATCAGTTGAGTTTGTGTTCATTGTTGGAAAATTGGCGGAGTTTCTTAACAAAGGCAATCAAATATGTTGTTTAATAGATTAGTTTCAATTGCAGACTCTAAAGTATGTTATTGATTTAATTCTTGTTAAATATTAAAAAATGCTGCTTCATAACTTGGACATAAGTGTTATCAATTTAGCTAACTGAAAAAGGCTATATTTGGCTAAAATACACTTTAATATTAGTAAAATGCGTTTAAAATATATGTTTTGTTAAGCTTGTTATTTCTGATATTTTAAAGTTTTTTGATAATTTTTTTATGAATTACTAAAATTGCAACTAAACATATACAGTGCTTACCAAAAGATTGTATTTTAATTTTTATATAATAATAAATTGATTGGGATATTAAATAATAATGATTATTTAATATTTAACAATAGGAACTTGTCAAACCCAATTATAAAAATATTAATATATATTTCGCTTATATAAATTCATGGTAATAGCAGCATTTTTTTAGTAGTCACTGTAACTAGAAATATATGAAACACTTTTGTATACAATTATCAATCATACGCCACGGATGCCAGCCAAGGGACACGTACAGCGGATTTAGGTGTGTGTGTGTGTGTATGTGTGTGTGTATGTGTGTCATTGTATGTAGTCGCATAATAGACTGCTTTCAATGCACGGACGCATGTCCTTATGCATTAATTTACCCCAATCCCAGTTGAATGCTGCGCAAAATATTTACGTATATTTTTATTCAGTTTTGGGTTTTTTTTGTAGAAAATTAAAACGTATTAAAAAATACATTATGTATAAAATATGCACTGCAACTAAAAGTATTTTTCACACAAATTGAGTTTGACGCTTACAGCAAAAGTCGCTGCTGACGTCGACGTCGACGTCGACGGCGACGGCGACGTCGTTGTCGTTGCCGTTGTCGCCATCGTCGTCGTCATCGCTGCTATTGGCATTGCCAATTTTGCTGCCAGTCATCGGTTGCTGCCATTGACGACATGGAAAATTTGCTGCCATTGCCACGTCACTCACAAAATACGGCATTAAAAATAAAGGAAAAGCAAAAAGCACAGAAAAAAAACAGACAAGCCATTTTCAGCTCTTGGCTGCTGGCTGCCAGGCATAATTTAATAGAGTCGGTAATATCAATAAATTTTAAAAGCCTTTTAATGCGCCTCGATAAAAATAACCATGGTACATCTTTTTTGGCGACATAATTATGCTGGAACATTGACAGCATTGTTTCAATACAGCGTTGCTAGCGAAGCACCCGAAAACCATCCACTAAAGTAATTGTGCACCACATTATTCGGCTGAGGTGGTATTTTAAAGCTTCAAATTATCTTGCATACAGCGAACAAATAGGGATGTGTAACTAAATTAAATTAAAGTTGACTTTATTACATTTGTGAACAATTGCATTTTCAAATTTGCACAGCTTACTTGAGAAAAACCGAAAATGAATTGTACAATTTCACATGCATGTATTGTGCGGAAAGCATTTCAAACAATTTGCCACATTTTATTAACTTTGCTTAAGCCACAAAATTTAAATGTGATTGCCTTTGCAACAGCAGGGACTTTAGAGCATTTGTAGCATACTTTTGCGCGCTCATGCAACCAAACCAATGCCCCAACTTGTAAGCGCCACTCGCACGCTCCGAAATCAACTCAACAACATGTTCAACTCCGGCTAAGCCCCCATGGAAATTTACTCGCGGCAAGTAGCAAAAAAAAAAAAAACAAAACAAAAACAAGGGAAACAAAAAAAAAAAGAAAATGTTAATAAGTAGCAGTGCGGCGATGGCAACGATAAAAAATGTTGAGCGCTGTCGTTCATATGCAACGGAAACAAAGCAACAAACCACAAACCGGCAACCCCCGCCCCACAACTGCACCACCAACAGCAGCTACCCAGTCATTCAGCCAGCCAGCCAGCCGGTCACCATCATCAGCCAACCACCGCCAGATGGAGCCACCAAAGACAATGACAGCGCTTGCATCCCTTGTTGAAATGCAACCAAAGAAAATTCATGGTATTGAGGGAATGCCAAGCGAGTTGGGCAACAAACCAGAATAAAAGAAGCATGTTGCGCTCTTCCGGAATGTAGACGACAAAATACCCTATAATTATTGTATATTTGTAATATAGCTATAAGGATAAAAGCTGTTATTTACTCCTGTCTGCTGACTAAACGGACACTGTGAATTTATCCCAAGGTAGAATATCGAATATATATAACAATAAACATATATAAAATATAAAAAAACATTTGTCCTGGAACCAAAAACATATTTAAGCTTTAAAAAGAGTTCATCAGACAAAAAACAAACAGGTATTTCTTATTGTAATTTAAATATATATAATTAGTAATAAATGTATTATATCTATAAAATATCTAAGGTTCCTTAAAAGTTGAGCAATTGAGCACAATTTATGTGTTTCTAATCATTATATACAGGGTATAAAAAGCATCAATAGTCGAATAAGTAATGAGATGCAAAACATTGGAAAACACAACAAAAACAGATCCTTGTGGTGTCGATCGCATCGAAAAAAATTGCTTTCTATTCTGTTAGACAAAAATCAGTAAATCTTGTTAGGGGTTAGCTAAAAAATATGTTACATTTTAATATTGAATTGAAAATTTCGATCGTTTAAAAATTAAAACGATGTATTTTATTAGAAAAATCGATTTCCTAGATACTCTTGTTAGATCCATTGAGTTAATAACATGCTGACCCAATAAAAACCCAAAATACAGCATTTTGGGGCAGTTTTATGTTGCTTTGACAATTTGGTAAGTGCAGCCAGAAAACTTGTTATTTTCATCTAGTGCAGCTTACTGTTTTAACAGATGCAGTTTTGGGGGCCATTGCAACTTTGGTTACGGTTTGTTGCCATGCTACACACTGCCAAAAGCCCTTGGCTTATAAAATATTTAAACATCTTTTTTCTTTTTTTCTTTTTTTTTTTTTTTTTTGTCGTTCGGGCTGAATTTGCAACATATTTGCAGAGAACTTGCGGCCAGAGTCCTGTTGCTAAAGTTCAAGTGGCGCCCCAGCGTATGCTATTAATATTGTGCGACAGCTGTTGGACTATTTAAATATTTATTCAATACGCAAAAAGTGTGGCGTCAACGCGGCTTATCAGCCTGTGGCGGGTTTCGCTAGAGGAATGGGCCTTCGCCTTGGGGCAGGAATGGATGTGGGGCAAACACTGGTTGTCATTGTCAACGGCATGACAGTTGCCGCTTGATATGCTAATACGGTTATGGTTAGGTTGCTGCTGTCGCTGTTGCTGCTGCTGCCGCTGTTGCTGCTGCTGCCGCTGTTGCTGCTGCTGTCGCTGTTGCTGCCGCTGCTGCTGCTGCCGCTGCTGCTGCTGTTAGCTTCTATTCTTTGCGGTTGTCCTTGTCGTTGGCTGAGAAAATTTCATTATGCCAATTACTTGCATCAAAGCTGCTGGGATAATTGACTTTGCTTAGCGGCAGGCAGCGCAACGTTACAATCAAGACCGCACTCCTCTTTACACAAAAGTCCCTCTACAGTTTAAAGCACTTGCATAAGACACTTTTGTCGGCATATTGCACACTAATATATATGTGTGTGTAAGTGTGTGTGTGTGTGTGTATGTAGTCCCATTTGGGAGCATAAAATAATTAAACTTAATTGACAGTTTTACGGCACCACCTTTGTGTGTCCCAGTGTGTATACCAGAGTATCCTTTAATCTAATGATCCTAACTTTTGTGCAAGCAAGTGCCTGTTTAGCTTTTTAGTATATTTAGTCGATGGCTTGAAACTCTTGCAACAAAACTGGCAAAGGGGCGCATTTAAATTTGTGCTGCTTCCACAATAATAAACCAATTTTTATGCCCTATTTGGATTGTTTTCAAAAAATGGCGAAAACTTTCCGAAATTGCCACTAAAAATCGCCAAGCTGATGACGAGCTGGAAAATATTAATGGGAATGTGACATAATTTTCCACAAAACATTTAATGGAAAGTACTTTAAAGTGCGCTCATTAAATTGGATTGTATAATTCTTTGGACATAATTTTAAATACTTCCTTGGATTGCTTAATAGTTTATGCCATAGGTATATACATATATAAATTTTAAACACTTCTTTTATTTGCACTCCTAAATTTTAGAGTACAAAAAGTAGGCGTTGCTTTTGTCAAAATATTTCTTCTGAAGCAAAAATTTCACATTTATCAGTTGACAATAAATTCCAATCTAAAACAACCATAGAAAAAACCAAAAAAAAAAAAAAAAATCTTTTTCTGAGTCAAAATGAAATTCTACCCAGATGGAGATGTTTGGTTTTGTGTGGAGAAATCCGGTGGCTGGAGCAACTATGTGAAATATGCACCACATCACAGCTGGAAGCTGCCTGTCAGACCGTTCACGCCCAAAGCCATGTTTCATTGGCGTGACCTTGTGGGCGTTAAGTTGGCGGAGATAAAGCGCAAGGATCTCTATTTCAGTACGTGGCCCAAATCAAGGATACGGTCACAAGCCTGCCTGGGCCTGCTCTATGCAACTGGTTCCCGTTACATTAAGCTCAGCAAGGCACCACCGGCTGGCTTCAAATGTGCACCACTTCCAGTCAATTTGGCCACAGCTCATATTGTTAATGGTTAGTATAAATATGTGTGTTCTTTTTTTTTAAGTATACTCAAGCCTTTTACAATTTTCAGAGAAACTGCGCAAACTGAAGAAACTGGAAAAGCTAAAGGAGAAGAAAGCTAAACAGGCGGCCAAAGATGCAAAGAAAGCCGCCAAGGAGTACAAGAATAGAGGAGCCAAACGTGGTAGAAAATAAATTAATAAAAACACTTATGTGATCTGTTTAGAAATCGTCTACAGCCAATAAATTATTATATCAAACTTACAAAGTTAGTTGAATTTTAATAGGGGCTGTGGCGACACCTCATGTGGCGAGTGCGATGAAGGTTTAATTGATCAGTGCATGAAGCATAATTACCGGCACACAAAAGCCAAAAGCTTCGCTACAATTCATTAGACAACAATAATTTGGTTACGTAATATACTTAAATGCATATGTATATACATATATGTGTGTGTGTGTGTGTGTATGTATGTGCATATAGTCAATTTATCAATGTATTTCCCGTCGGCCGCATAATTAGCGTAGCCAAGCGCACTGATTAACTTGCATTCAACGATTTTCAATTGAATTTTGCAGTTCGTTGATTCGTACGAAAAACAAAAAACCCCAACTCAAATGGAATGAAATAAAATGAACACATCCAGCGAGAGAGATGCGACTGCACCCAACTGCAAAGTGCAATCAGGACCCAGGATGTGGGTGTTTACCGGTCTACACGCCCCCAAAGGGAGGGATTGATGATGGGGGCGGCGGGATGGGGAGGGATATAGGTTAATAAAAATACAAAGCAGAAGAAGAACGAAATAAAAAATATGCAGCCGGGTAAATGATGAATGTAAAATGTGCCATTAATTAATTCGATTAAATGCAGCAATTCAGGCAATCAGTCATAAAGGCAAAGTGAAGCAATATGCAGGACAACAGAAATACAGAAATACAGGAATACAGAACAGACACACACACACACACACACACACACACACACACACACACACACATACACACAGCCAGTTAAGAGTCAGTCAATCAACGTCGCCACCACAAATGACTGAGAAGATGCCACATCATCAGATGGAAGTCGATTGCAAATGTTGCACAATTGATTTTCTTACGTATCTGACAACTAATGACGTAAGTCCTGTAAATAGCTAATAATTTCTGGCAACTAATTACGTAAGTCCTGTAAATAGTCATTAAAAAAAAAAATTTTTTATTAATGCATTCAAAATATAATTTAAAGATCACAGTTGCTTAGCATCAGCTCAACGAATAAGAAATATTTTAAACATAGAACTTACAGTCAGTATGCATAGTTTATTTATTCGGAAAATTTTGAAAAACACGTGAAAAATGGAAAAGAAGGCAACCAAACTGTCCGCTGATGAGCGACAAAATTTCATTTCAACTCGAATGAGTCAACCGCTTTTTATGTTGTCACGTGAGTCACTTGAGTATATCTAATCGGATCATTAACTAACTAATCGCTATATTCTCCAAGGTAATCGCATACGTGATCATCACTTGGGTAGCATCCGGAAACAGTTCAAACTGGCCGGAGCACATTACAATGTACACTGTCAACAAGGTTAGTAAGTAATCGAAGATTGATCGATGAGTAATGATAAATAATGAATGCCACAGAGAATCGAGATAAAACTGCAACTTATGAACATTATCGGCATGTTACCGGTTTTGAGAAGACACCCGCCTACCCGTATCCGGAGAAACGTCCGTTGCACTACAATCGAGCGATGACCACGTGGCGTGGCTACCAACAGGCCCCGAATCGATATGGGGTGCTGCCAGTACCGTATCTGAGTCGGATGGGTTCCAAGGGCACTTCATTCGCCAAGATGCATACGAACAAGAGTCGGGTCTCGATAAAGCCACCACCACCGCACTTTTACGAGATGCCAGCCGAGATCGAGCGTTTTTCCAAGCCGGAGAATAAGCCCAAGGGCATCTTCCTAACAAGTAAGAAATGCAAAATCATAATTTTAATTACAATCTGCCCCTCTTTGCATATTTTTAATACTGTTTTTAATTTCCAATCTCTAGATGCACGCGAACGTCGTCCGACCACTCGAATTATGATAAATAATTTGAGCTGCTGCTGGCGAAATCCGCTCGATCCCGGTCCCACCGATACCAATGTTTCTTCCCATGAGATCAGGCGCAAAATGGTGCCCGTTACGAAGGTGAAACCGCCCAATCCGCACCTCTTTTTGCCACAATCGTGCGTGCCCACGAAGCGAAATGTGCGACTGCGCCGTAATATTGGTTTCGAGCCGGGTCCGGGACGCTATGACATACGCTATCCGAATGTATGCGCCTGTGAGCGGGGCAAGATTAGCATGCCACGTCTGACGCTGCGCATCGAGATGCAGAAGCGCTACAAGTTCCGACGATTGCCCTATAAGAGTATCAATTCTCGAATGTATTGTGAGCCCGACTGGCGTCATGTGCTTGGCGATGGACACCGACATCTATTCCAAATGGGTAAACACGACTTGCCCATGGCGCGGAGCAAGAAGGCGGCAACCAAAGGCAAGAAAGCGGATAAGCAATTGAAATTGTTTGCCGATGGCAAATATATCAATATGCTGGACAATCCCCATCGTTGGCCAATCTCATTGCGTGACTTCCCCGTGCCGCCATATGTGCCCCGCATCGTCTACAATTGCATTGCTAAGCGGGTAACCCGCAAGCAGTTGCGCAACAATAAGAAAATCGCCTTCATGAGCGGCCAGGAGCGCTGGGCGGGTAGTCAACGTCCGCTCCAGTTGACCTCACGCCAGATGGAGGAGATTATAGAGAGTTTGCCGGAGGATCGACGTATTATCGATCGTGCGATTGTGTTGCGTCCCGAGATGATGATCAGTCGGCTGCAGCATGTGCCGCACCACATGCAGTCCACCTATTTGCCGAAGCTGCGCAAGCGTCTATTCAAATTTCTACCCATACCGGGTGCTCGAGTGCTGGTCACCGACAGCGATATACGTCCGGAAATGTCCTTCGATAGTGAGAATCCGACGGGCATGTATAACGTTCGATTGGATGAGACGTTATTCTTTCAGGATTCTGTGCTTCTTGAGATGGAACAACAGCGTTTGGGCCTCGAGTCGGAATTAGTGATTGAGCAGGAACAATCTGTATCGTCCAGGAGCTCAAGCGGGTCAAGCAGGATGTCACTGGGTCGTCGTAGCAGTAAGTCGATGAAGTCCCGCCAATCGTATGTGATTACTCAGCTCTCTCGTGATTCGGAGACCGCTTAGGCTACTTCGCACCGAGTTTCCCAAGTTTTGAGAGAATTAAAAATTATTTTTTTTTTTCGTTATCCCGAAATTGGATCGCATACGAGAATCACGTTTACATAGTTTATGATTTATGTGGCATGCTCCAGTAAATTTTAAAGCAACCACAACTGTGTGCTTCTGCTCCGCATGTTTCTCCTTTCGCTTTTTCCATAAAGCAGCAGCAGCAAGTAACTTTTGACCATAAAATAAATAACTTTTCAGCTGTCCGTCGCCCGGTCTCGGTTTCCGTACATCTCTCTAAATGTGTGTGCCTGTGTGTGTATGTGTGTGTGTGTGTGTGCCTGCCCAAAAATGGCCAAAAGCAGCAGTAGCAGCAGCAGCAGCAGCAGCTAGCACGAAATAATTAAGTTTCCAACGTTTTGCGGAATCTGTGCCGGGTCCGGGATTTTGTTGGCTGTAGCCAGCGTAGACCATGTCTACGTGTGGCCCGTTACATGTGGCCATTAAAATTACGAGCATATCTCATATCTGCTTGCTTAGATTGTAAAACATAATCTGTTATCAATTATTTTTAGCTGCGTGCCTTTTGCCGGCCCAGCTGAAAACTTGCAAAAAGCGCTCACGTTGCATTTGGTGTAAGCCAAAAAGAAAACTTTTCATACACTGATTCTACGACTACGACTATATATGACTTAGTTAAAATTTTGGCATGTAAGCAATTTCATTTGCTGCGCCTCAACTTATGCTACCCAAGCTCATAAAAATGGTCAGCCTAATCGATTCTAGACTACTCACCGAGTGCGTAAACTGAACTGAACTCAACTGTTCCACAGTTCAAAACTTAATTGAGTTTTCCTGAGCCAATGGCGTTGATGGCCAACAGCAGAGTCAGCACTAAATTAACGAACAGCTCAGCTGTCGAGAGTGAGAAATCTACTAGCCAATCTCATGTAATTAATTTCGTTAGGAATTTTGAATTTATGGTGGCTAAAGTGAAATGATTGACAAGCGTAACTGTTACCATAATAATATAATTGGTTAATAATGGTTAACTTTTATTTTAGTTATTGGTAATAAGGCTATCTGATTATTTTATTTATTATAATTAACTTAATTATTTAATAATAAATGGTAATAAATCTATCTGATTCTCTCATTGATTATAATTAATACAACTGTTTTTTTTATGGAATTTCAAATTCTCTTCGCTTGTTATACCCTTAACCCATTAAAAATGGGTAAAAAAGGATATAATGGTTTAGTGCATGTATGTAACAGGCAGAAGAAGGCATCTCCGACCCCATAAAGTATATATATTCTTGATCAGGATCAACAGCCGTGTCGATATGGCCCTGTCCGTCTGCCAGTCCATCTGTCCGTCCGTCTGTCCGCCCGTCCGTCTGTATGAACACGCGGATCTCAGAGACTTTAAATTTTGAATATAAGCTCTCGTGTACCAGGCACAGATCAAGTTTGCTTTATTTTATCGAGTTTCTGAATTATCGATACATTTCGATTTCCGATAGCAATAAATTCCACAATTTAAGAGGCAGAGGCTTCTAATTTATACATAATATGCATATACATACTATTGATCAATTGCCGAAATTAAGATCAGACAGGAATCTCAAAAGTTATAGTCGAAAATATATTCTCATATTGATCTCATTTCTATCAGCAGCCGCAAGCATTTTCTGTATGCATAAATAGGCGAGCGCATGTGTGAGAAAGAGATGACATGATAATCGATGCTAGCGTCAATATATTTGTGTGTATTCTGCAGAGTCCCGATAACTACTCTCTCGTGTACGTGTGTATGTGTGTATGCATGTACGTATATGCACGTGTTTGTAGCCATTTAGTCGAGTTAACTCGACTACAGCATCTTACTTGTTTTAATTGTCAGTTTGGTCAAAATTCATGTCAAATTCAAACCTAGGAATTCGAATATATATTTTTTTTAATTCAAAGCCGATTTGCTTGTGATCTTACGATGCATACGAAAGTAGCTTGCAGCATGTAAATAAATATGGATGCGCTTTACAAACTACTCCCAGAAGTGGATACGAAGAAGCTGGCAACCGTCACTTTTGTTGAAGCGAAACAAATACCGTAACCGTGGCGGGGCACAACAGACTACATTCAATGCACATTTTGTTTACCAGCGACTGGCAGCTGATTAACAGTGACAGGAACGGGCAAACATGTCCTGGTTGCAACTTTGCGCAAAAGAAAATTATTATGGTTAATGCTGTGCGCTATTGTCGTTGGCCATTGTTGCAACTGCTGCTGCTGCTACTGCTGCTACTGCTGCTGCTGTTGTTCTTGTTGTTGTCGTTGGCAGTGCAAATATTTTACACGCCACACACAAACACAAATACAAACGAAAGTACAAAGCCAGCTCCACCAAAGCGCACAAGTAAAAGTAAATTATAAGCAAAAGCCAACAATGCGACGCAATGTTGAAATGCAGCTGATTGTGCGCGAAAAGTTACTATTTTTTGTATTGTTTTTTTTTGTATTTTTTTTTGGAGCAAGACGAGAATTGGATTGTGTAGAGCGAGGAGAGCATGGATAACGAGAAAGAAGCAGCAAGAGCAGTAGGAAAAAGACACTGCACGGTTTTCAGTTAACATGAATTATTATTGCAAAGTGGGCGACAGGGACGCCAACGTCTTGCCAACTGGTTCAAGATGAAGCCATTGTGGCAAAAAGGACGCAGGCGATGCCTTTTGTCGTCCTGCACAGACTGCCACAGAACTAAGACTCGAGCGCGTGCGCCTTGCCCCAACCATGCCGAGAGACATGTGAACAGTGTCATTATATTTGACACAAGCTTCCAAGGGAAACTTTTACGGCATCATGATGAGCTGCTTAAAGATTACCCACTGGGATATCATAATGAATTACTGCTTTTAGTAGGTATACATAAAATTATATATAAAATTTCTTAAAAATCCTACTTGAAGTGAAAGGCATAAAAAATTATTTTCTTGCTTGGAATTAACTGATTTGTTTTTTTTTTTATATTTATTTAAAGTTGATTTTATTTGATGTACATTTTATATTGATATAAGAGCACTTAAGATGACCTTAATAAATTTGTAAATAAGATGTACATATATATATATGTGTAGGGTATGTCGAGCTTGCTACATATCCTTTCTGTATTGTTGGCTGTTTTGTGTAGCATACTTTTGTGCGCTGCGGAATCAAATAAGCCGCGCGCAGCGTGCAAACTTGACAGCAGGCTATGAAAGTTGGCTTTGCCAGGAGTAGTCTGCGAAGCCTTTGTTTGCCGCCTTCTTCATGCCGAGATTTCATTCTGGTACTATTTGGGTCATGGGGTCGTGGCGTGTGCAAATTACAACAAGCAGCAGCGGCAACGGCAACGGCAAAAGAAAAGCTGCGTGAATCGTGAGTCTTCGTCGTAGCAGTCCCGACATGTCGACTCAACATTTTCAAATAATTTCTGATTAAGCATGGGCAGCAGCCCAACCACCCAACCACCTAACCACCCAACAAGCTATCAACTCCCCACGCCCACACACCCCCGGAGCACCATTTGGCGCAAGGCAGGGCCGCCATGCTGTGTGACAAACGCAACGGGTGCAAATGCAACTCTGGCAACATGCTGACATATTGCGGCGCATAATTTACTGTTGCTTATGCTGCCACTTTTTTTATTCGCGTAGTGCAACTAATTTTTGTTTGTTGCTAAAGCAAAAGCCACAAAGATTTATGCTTGAAAAATTATGCTTTAAAAGTTGAGCGTATGTCTTCGTTGCAATTGCAATTGTTGTTGTTGTTGCTGTTGCTGTTGTTGTTGTTGTTGTTGTTGCTTCATCCGTTGTGCTTAAGTAATTTAATATACTTTAATGTCAGCTTGCACTCCCTGCTTCTTTGTTTTCCATACACACACACACACACACACACATGGATATTAGTGTATGCGCATATAAAAGACGTGTGTTATAAGTGCGGAGTGTTGCAAAGGGGCAACAGAAAGAAAACAACTACAACGAGCAGCGAAATGTTCATAAAAATGTAAATGTGGCAAACGGCACGAGCTGAGAGGGGACGGTAAGTGAGAAATCATAATAAGAGCGAGTGTGTGAGGCAAGCAGAAAAGAATGTGCCACCAGAAGAAGGCAGCCAAAGGTTGCCAAATGTATACTTGGGTGAGTGTGTGTGTTTGTGTGTGTGTGTGCATGTGTGTGTTTACTCGTTGCGCTGACATTTTAAGTGCATCTTTGTGAATTATTTAAACAAAGAATAATTACACAAGGCATTATAAACTGAATGCGACAGAGTGCATAAATATGTCTTCTTCAAATACCAGGTCCCCCTTTATCTCTCGAAAAATATCTAAATATGTTGCACCAGCATTTTGCTTATAGAATTCTTTATTTTTCCTATTCGAATATATATAATATAATTATAAATAAATCCAAATGATTGTGCTAAAGATTATATAAAATCATTTTCTATTTAAGATTTTTGTTTAATATTTTCATGTCACACATTTCATTATGTATATTTTAATTTTTATGCACCTTTACTTGATTAATCTATATCTTATGTATATTTGTATAGTTGCTGTTTACATCTTTTAAGGTGTATAAGCAACAAGTTATTTTTTTTATTGTAACCAACCTACCCATTGACATAAGTATATGTATAAATTCCACTCAACTAAGCAAAAACAAAGACATAAACCAAACAGGCGGCAATGCAAATGGCATCAGGTTTGGGTGGTGCTGTTGATGTTGGGTTATGGGTGGTGGTGGTGGTGGTGCTGGTGCTCTTGCTGCCGCTGCTTGACGGCTTTCGCACACTTTCCGCTTTGTTATTATGCGTATTATGCAAACCACACCCACCAACCCATTCTTGCAGCTTCCACTCCCGCTCTGAATGCCACTTACATTTTACTTTACGCGCTTTTGCCGCGTATTTTTATAGCCATTTGCTTGGCGGGAGCACGCAAAAAAAAGTAGACAGCACTCAGTAGCCGCAACAAAAAGAGGCAAGAGAAATTGAAAACTCCGCCAAGACCTGGTACGACTATAAAATACGCTACAGACTCCGGCATTAGCCAGCCAAAGAATTCTCTATAAAGGCGGGATTTACCTGATCCTGAAAAAAAATTCATTTCATTTCATTTAAAATTAAGTGTAAGTTATAAATGTTCATCGATATTTATCGATTATTAATTTATCTATATATTTAGCATGTGCGATCGATAGATCTACACTCAACTACATAGTAATAATAAGCCACTTACGAGTTATAAATTTTAATTATCGTAATTTATCGATAGATGCATCAACTCAATGTGTCCACACAATCCTTTGCTTAAAGGGTATTCGGAAAAAAATGCCTTTTGCAAGGTAAGTGGCAAGGAGTGTGTGAGGCACACACATAAGGAGAGCAACGAGTAACGGGAATGTGAATGTGAATGTGAACGTGTACTATGTGCTGTGTTGAAAAGCACTAAAAAGTATTATCTAAATGATAATTTGTTGCTGCTTGTCTGTTTGTTGAGTAATGTAATTTTATGTACAGCAATGGAAGCTGTCATGCATAAACCATTGGAGACAAAGGCTCGAGTTGCTATGCTCCCTTACTATCTCTAACCCATGTTATATATAGAGACTGTAAGAGAAAGAAGGAGAGATAACTGGCCTCTCTCTCTGTCTTTCTTTTTGCATGCATTATGTGCGTAAAGCATATTTCCGCTTCCGGTTGCTGGCCAAGTCACAAAGGCGCACAATTCGCTGCTTGCCGCAAAATGAAACAAAAGCCACTTGGTTCGTTCATTTTTTTTTTGTTTTTTTTGTCAAGTAGTAAAGAAAAGTCCCAACTTTTTAGATCAAGTTGTGCAAAGACAATTCAATTCACGTTCAAGAACTTTTTGCGAACGTTGCGAAACATTCAAAGATTAGCTTTTAGTTCCATTTACCTGCACAGATCTACCAAGTCAATTGCACATTTTGCGCAACTTTGGACAAATGCAATGCAATTAATTGCGACAAAGTTCAAAATTGAATTGAGTACAGAGAAATCGACGGACATGTCCGGAACTCCATTGGTCGAAAACTAAAACACCAGACAAGACTCAAAAGAGAGACTCACAGCAACGAATGCAATAAGATAGGACTGAGCAGACTGAAATTCAATTCGGTTTCGCTCGATTGCGTTGCATTTCAATATAAATATTTATTTTATTTATATAGCAATACACAAACACACACACACACACACACACATATACACACACACACACACATACACAACTGGACGATGGGGCGACAAGTTGTAGCTGACAGTAAAAGATGTTGTGGAGCCCATTTGTTTTAGTCAATGGCAGCGGCACAAAGTCAGTTACACACACACAGCACACACACACACACACACACACACACACACACACACACACACACACAGCACACACACAAACATTTCACATTTAACTTGAGTTCAGTTTTAGAGCCGTTCAGTTCGCTTGCAGCACGGTATGCTGCATTAGAATTCAATTTTCAAACTGATTTCGTATCTATGTATGTATATGTATCTGTACGCATATATCTGTATCTGTATCTGTATCTGTATCTCTGTGTACTACAGCTAGTTGCACCAATGCAATGCCATAACTTTGGCTTTAGCTGGGCGCTTCCTCTGGCTCCGCCCCTGTCTCCGCCCCATGGGGCACTGAGACCTGAGCTGGCAAAGTTGTCAGTGGATTGAGAGCCTCAGTTGGGCAAAGTAAATTGTGTGTGACGTTTTTTGCTCTGTCGGTACATTAGTTGGATTTGGAGTTGGAGTTGGAGTTGGTGCTGTATGGGACCCATCAGCACTGCAATAAGTGAATTTGTCTAAATGAAATCAACCAACTGTGCAATTATTCAGCTAATAACAACAATCGAACCATTCAACTAAACCGATAATTGCATTACGAATGGTTTGCTGATTGAGCACAGTAAATAAAGCAAATGCATTTCAATATTAAAATAAATACTTTCTTGTGGATAAAAATAAATTTAAATTTAAATATATATACATTAGCTGACTCTTAATATAATTTTTGCATTTGGCTACTAATTATTTGCATATTTCTTTGCGAGGTGCATGCGACGTGAGTCACGGATGATGAAGGATGCCGTTGAAAGGGAGAGTAAGAGAGTGCGAGAGGGAAGATCTCCGGGTGGGAGTGGCAGCAACCTGGAGTGCAGTCGCTAATTTGAAAGCTTTTTGCGTAAGACAAATGCAAATGTCAGGAATGTGCGCAACGTTGGCAACTTTTTCATTTTGTATTTGGCATTTGGCTTGGGTTTTTGCAGTTGTCATTTTACGTTGTGCAAATGTCAAACTTATCGACGCTAAGCCACGTGCCCCGCACGAGCACAGGAGGTGGTGCATTGTGTGGCCAGAATGACGACTCCTTCACATTGCCAATGCACACACACACACACACGCACACAGAGTCACAGACACACCCACTTCGTTGTGTGGCACGCCAATGTTGCACGTTCAAATTAACTTTAATGAACTCAGTTTAGTTGCAAATGAGTTACAAAACTCGAAAACACATCGAGACGTGTTTAGTGCGCAACGTGCAACGTGCATCGTGCCTCTAAAAATCTGTATGCTCCCAGTGACAAGTTCGACCTCACCTGGAATATTTGCCTGCTTTAATCTGTATTTTATTTTATCCATTTCTAAATGGCTGCGTTACAATTGCAGGTGACAATTTGCCAAATCAGATGAAATTATTTAATATTTTCTGCTGATTGTGTCTCTCCTGTAAAATAAAATACTCTTGCAAATATCGGTTCCTTAAAGCCAAGTTTAAGAATCGAATATCAGCTCAAAATTAAAATTGAAATTTATGCGCATAAAAATTGCAAAAAAAAAAAACAGCAAATTTAAATAAAATGCTGCGAAAGTTTTTTTTTTGCGAATCGAGTTAAAAGTAAAATTTTATGTTTGTGACAGTTGGGAGATTGCAAAAATTTCCATGTTTGGCAAAAGGTTAAGGCGTCTTCTACTGCTAAAAAGTTCACACGGTACGCGCAACAACCAAAGTGGCAACTGGCTGTCTGTCTGTCTGTCTATCTGTGCCTTCGTGCCACGCCTCCAACCGACAGTGTTACGTAAAAATGTGCTAATACTTGGCAGAGACTTTCACTAAGCCAAGGCTGATTTTTAAGCAGCTCAAATTGTTGTTGTTGTTGTCAAGATTGTTCTCGTTATTGTTGTTGTTCTTGTTGTTGCTGTTGTTGTTGTTGTTTGCATAGGCCTTGGCAATTTGTTGTTTTTGTTATGCTGACAGTTATGCTTATTTATAGGCGTGTTATTTTGAAAGCATTTCGAGGACTGGCAGCATTTTTAAGCCAACAGAATTTATTGGCTTGCTGTGTGCCGATTAGCCCAGTATTGAGATTATGGACGAATCGAAAGCCATTTCAATTTGTGGCTTATTACGCACCCTGAGAAAGGCTTAGGCGCGTCTCTCTCAATAATTGCGACTGTCAATTGCAGAGCTGTCAGAGTTTCCAATTGGTTTTTCTTTTTTTTTCATTATTTTTTTTTTTTTTTAGTTTGGTGGTTCATTGAACCGCTTTCAGCTGCGTCCGGGTTTTGCTGGCTGCAGGCTACGGGTTTTTGGCGCCTTTACGGGCGATCGGCCAAATCAAAGAATCGTTGCGAAAACCAAACAAATTGAAATAACACCAGATAACTGGCGAGTCTGTTTCATGTTTGGCCAGAAGCGTGCGAGCTGCCAAAAAAAAGTGTGAAAACCACAGCAGCAACAGCAGCAGCTATTTTGGCCAATTGTAACGGTTGTGTGGCCATTGAAAAAGTGGCTAAATGACAGCACAACTGACACATATAAATGACTGCTTGACTTTTCGTGTATGCCTCGCATTGTTGCGGTTTTTGTGGCCACCATTTGTGACCGTCAATTGATTTATCCCAGCAATAAGCAAACAGCCAAAGAAGCCACTACAATTATCAAGTTCAGCCGCAACCCGGAAAGTATGCAACGCATATTTAATAATAAACCTCAAAATTCACAATTAAAGAATTAATCAATTCATGCTTTTTGTTTCCCAATCGACTTACTCTAACTATTATTATTTCATTACTATTGTCAAAATTTAAGAAACTTTTTCTTTGATTCCACAATTATTACTAATTTTTTTTTAATTTTAAAAAAGAGGCTGCGCTGGCTTGCTCCCTTGGGAATAACACCACTCCCAGGAGGTTGAAGCGCCTCCACACCAGCGACCCCTGGACTGTTGGCCGTTAGATAAATGTTATATACAATGTTATGTATTATTAGTTAAAACCATTTCTATGTGTATGTTATAGATCTTAAATTCACTGTTCCCTTATACTGTTTCAAATCAATGTTTTATAGCCTTTAAGTAGGTTGATTAATGTTTAAATATAATTGCCACATAAAAAAAAAAAAATTTTTTAAGAAAAAAATAAATGAAATTCAAACTTACCAATTGACTTCAGAGGTGTTAATATTTATAATCTGAACCGATTTTGGCATTGGCTTCTAGGCTTGACCTTTAAATTAATATTGAATTTGATGAAGTTTCAGCCTTCATTATTATTAATTTATTAATCAAATTAATCCCTTAATGTGACCTCATGAGTTTTATTTGATGTGGATCAACAAAATGCACAATACGATATTGTTTACCATGTGATCTTTAAATCTTAAATGCACACATTAACTTAGTGCAGCAGCGACTTTAATGTAGTACACACAACTTACGGTACTTGTTGTTAACGCGAAGGTTATTGGGTCAACGTCAGACAACAGACAACAGACAAAACAGTGCCGAAAAAATGAGTAAATGTAAATAGTTATTGATAAGATGGCGCTGAACTTGAAAAATTGGCAAACTGGTTTTTGGTTTGTTGACTCGTCGATAAGGCAACTGATAAGGAAAAATCATATAAAAGCAATGATATATTTTGCAACTAGATACAGTTACAGCACAAGTTCCAACGCAATAAGATGACTCGATTGGCATTTTTGTGTACAATTTTGGCGTTGACTTGGGGCAGCAGCGATGCCACGCCTCAATATGATGGTCGGATTGTGGGCGGAGAGTTGACAGATATACGTGATTTTCCCTACCAGGCCTCCATACAGCTGCACGGCCAGCATATCTGTGGTGGCGCCATTATCGGGGATTACTTCGTACTAACGGCAGCCCACTGCTTTGTGGAGCCCTGGGATGTGCTCGACTACAGCGTGCG
Organism: Drosophila kambysellisi; assembly: GCA_035042185.1. Classification (NCBI taxonomy): domain Eukaryota; kingdom Metazoa; phylum Arthropoda; class Insecta; order Diptera; family Drosophilidae; genus Drosophila; species Drosophila kambysellisi. Next base: position 11,831,227 of record JAWNLS010001251.1, read on the forward strand.
TGTGGGAACCGCAGAGCACGCCTCGGCTGGTGCAGTACTCAGCCTCCGCCAGATCATACGCCATGGAGCCTACAATAGTCAGACACATGACAACGACCTGGCCCTGTTGTTACTCAATGCGAGGCTTAACTACACCGAAGAACTGCAAGCGGTGCAGTTGCCCAGTGCGGAGGATTTACTGACGCCAGATACGCGACTCTTCGTCAGCGGCTGGGGCTATCAGAGCGAGAGCGGGGAGGAGGGCGTGTCGCCAGCGTTGCGCTATGTGGATTTGGCTCTGGTGGCGCCACAAATTTGTCGTCACGCCTATCGCAAAGTGTTGCCCGTTACCCAGCGCATGCTCTGCGCCGCTCGCAACGGTCACGACAGTTGCCAAGGTGACTCCGGTGGTCCGCTCGTCGGCTATCAGCCGGACAGCAAACAGGGCAAGCTCTACGGCATCGTGTCCTGGGGTCTCGGCTGTGCGCAACAAGAATATCCGGGCGTTTATACGCGTGTGGCGGCATTCAGGAATTGGATTGACGCACAAGTGGGCGCCTGGGGCTGGAATAGTCTTCTGGCGGGCTGGAGCGGTCTACAAAGATTAAGTTAGTGCAAGTGGTAGTAAATAAAAAGTCTAGAGTTAAGGATTTGTCGTAGCGTAGTTTAAGCAATAAAACTGTAAGCAATTCAAAATTCAATTAACAATATTTTAATTATTTTTAAGAATTTATATAAATATACAAAACTTACTTTAAGATATTTTCTAGATTATGTAGTGATTTCAAATTATTTTTTTTAATGAATAGCAAGCTTCAGTTGTCAACTGATCTTTAGCTAAGCCTTGTCATAATTTTGACCAGTCATAAATTGCATAGATGAATTTCCATTATCGTCATCAACTTGTTTGCATATTTTACGCTTAAATTTTAATTACAAAAATGCTGCAATTATGTTTCCAACTACAATTAAGCAAATGTGGGCCTAAATGTGGTGCACACACACAGAGAGTCCGAGGATCTGGCTCATAATTCAAATTGTGAGAGCTGAGCTTGAAACTAATTCGGATTCAATGAATATGTGAACATCTGGGCTGGCAAATAATAAATCGTTGGCCACATGCCGGAGTAAACATCAAAATGGAAGGCTAGCAAACAAATGCACAGACATGTTTATTTATAAATATGTACATACATATATTGTGTAAACTGTGTGTTGTATTTCATTATGAGATAAAACAACTTGCACTACAACAACAACTTATTAGTTTAGACAAAAATAAATTGCATAAATATTTAAAGCAGGTAGCACGACCAAATGCAAAACCTTGGTTGCTTCTGGTCAACATCTGGACGTGTACCTTGAGGTCAGCAGCAGCCAGCAGCAGCAGCAACAGCAGCAATCAGCAGCAGCAACAGCAGCAGCAACAGCAACAGCAGCAACAACAGCAACAGCAACAACAGCAACAGCAGCAATCAGCAGCCAGGGGCCAACAAGTCAGAGACCGAGGGTGAGTGGGTTCAGATCTCGTAGATAGTTGAATGCTGCATGTTGCATGCTGCATGCATCTCTAACAGATGCGAGTACATTTCACAGATTTTAATTTGTTTTGCCGTTAAGCAAACTGTGTAAGTGTCTGGCCTGATGATAAGGCGTACACATATTGCTAATTGTTTCATTTTGCCTGGCAGTCAGCAAACATTTCAAAATAATTTTCATTTCAGAATTGCTCTCTACCCTCCGTTTGCTATAATTACAGATCAGCTATTAATTAAACATGCCAGCTCAAAGAAGTTAATAAACCCAAACGACTTTCAAAGCAGCAAATAACGTTTGCAACAGCAGAAATACGAGATGTCAAATATCAAAAGTGATTTCTTTTTTTTTCTCTCCTCTTATTTTGAAATATGCCAATGCATCATGCATTATGCAGTAACACACACACACACACACACACACATGTGTATATATATGTGTGTGGAAAACAAGGAGCAGCGATACTTTCCAATATTGTGTTTGCCAACCATATTGCTTGGTTTTTATTATTCAAGTTATTGGAGAAAATGCGCATCAGCTTCTCCATCAGTTTCTGTTTGATATAAACACAGCAAAAAAACAAAAATAGATACCCTTTGCAAACTCATCATTCCATATTTGCTATAGGGTATATTACTGGAAGAAACTAAAAAATATTCAAAATAAATTAGAATTATTAATTTTCTCATCAACATATTTGTAAAATTACAGACTATTGATTGTTAATGAAGTAAGGTTCACTAAACTCGAATTCCAGGGTATCTGTCAGTGGGTCTGGTATACGTTTAACTGATATGTTGCCGCGATTTATGGTTGCCACATCAATAGACTTGTAAATATGATCAATATGCGCTGTAAATATGCGAAACGTGTAAAATATGGGAAATACATGCGAGTCGGGCGCATAATGCGACCCCAAACCTATGAACGCCACAAGGGTCCTGTGAAAATTGGCAAGGATTGACATGTAGCAACAGAGGAATATGCACTTTACTGGCTGAATGAAATCCATCAATGTACACGAGCTCGACTGCGTAATACCCTGTGACTAGAATTAAAGCAGCGGGTAGATGTATTATTAAATTTGATATATTATTCTTATACATTTAAATTATTTAATGTTATTATTTATGTAACCTCGAAGTCACACAATAAAAATAAATATATCTATACATCAATTTGCAGAATTTTATTTTTATTATAGTCGAATAGTCCCCCTTTTGTGAAATACATATTGACACAGTTCTCATTTCACGGGGTATACTAAAATTAAGCAATCCCAATCGCTATTTCTGTGGATACACATTTCGATTCTATGCTATCACATTACGGCCCTTTAAATTTAATGAACTTGTAATAAAATTAAGCAGAAATACGGTCGGAATACGTAATGCATTGGGATAGAGATACGCACATGGACTTTCCACCACAATCCTCTTGGGGTTGACTATTATCGAGAATTTTCGGACTTTAACATGATTTTATTTCATTTGCAGGATGTCGCACAATAGTCTGATGATGTTCGTATCGAACTGAAATTAAAGTTAACGAAAATATATTTTTGAAAAACATGAAAAGAACTCAAAGTAGATATTTATGTAGTAGACATCTAGTTCGAGAACTAGAGGATTAAAGAACTTGGTTTCATAAAACAGAGCATCTACCATCCGAACACTATCAACGTTTTACCTGATTATTTTACATATTTTAATATTATTACCTGACTGGCATAAGTAATTAGGTGTTGCACAGTTTGTCGGCTATAAATAAGATAACATTTGGTGGCAGGCAACCGACCTTGGTAAGCGTCAAGAAACGGAAAGAACTGTAAAGTGGGCATTCGAGTGTTGATACAACACTTGAATTTTTTAGCTGGAATTTCTATTGCCATTTTTCTCACTATCTGCTAGGTTGCCTGGCAGCTACATTTTGTGGATGCCACAAGTTGAAAAATCTTTAAGATGTACGCGTATTGCGTACATTTAATGCGATTATATTAAAGAGAAGAGTGCGTTAAATATTTTTATAAATGTTGCAATCAATGAATGTTGGAAAATGTTGAGATTTTCTAACAAAAAACAACAACAACAAATAAGTTTCATTGAAGAAAATTTTATTGTATTTAAATTTTAAGTTGTAATTGCTGTAAAATAAAAATGTATTATATTTTAATCAATTTATTAGCAATAGTGGGATTTTAATTTGGTACAAAATTATTTATATTAATAAATCAATTTTTTTAAAATTATTTTTTTGTACTTGTAAGTCTATAAAATTATTATTGATTTCTGACAATTAAATGTATTTTAACAAGCGATTAATGTAGCGTGAGTTCAAAGGAGTCAGGACCAGAATTTTCTTGCCTTATTGGTGTAAGCACAGTTATTTGTATTTATGTGTGCGTATACGCAACATGACATACGTTATAAATGTATATATATATATAGCTGCGGGCCTCCGTTATCCGATTCACACACACACTCACACGACGTATTTGCGATTTTTGTAAATATTTCGTCGGCTTTTGGGCGCGTAATTGTGAGTTAATTGCGTGTAATTGAGAACGCTTTTAGGCCAAAAAGAGGCATCATAAAACACGCGTCGTCCAACCCCAATGCATAAATCTTTGGCAGGCGGGAGTTAATTGCCGGGTGGCAACATCAATTACACCATGCCAAAAAAATACAAAAAAAAATTAAAATACGTTGCCGCAAAACTCTTGACACATAAATTATGCAGTCATTTTTTGTTGTTGTCGCATGCCGCTGGCCTTAGACAAACTACCAAAAACGGTAAATTTGACATCATGAAAATAAACAAACACACAAAAACACACACACACACACACGTATTAAAATCAGCGAGTCTTTATTTTAAAATGCGTGTTCATTATGCCATAACGGTGAGTAAACAGCAGGAGGCAGGCTGTGTGGGTGGGGGGGAGCAGGGTAAAAGTGTTGCAAAGTGTCAGTATTAAGGATGAAATTAATTACAAACGCTTACTTAAGTCAAATATTTGTGCAAAGCAACACTCCCACACTCAACACACACACACACACACACACACACACACAAAATGGAGCCGATCTCCTCCCCCTCGCTTCACCTTGAAGAAGTTGCCAACTGACAAAGTCAAGTTTTCAACGCCGTTTTTTGTTGTTTGGCTGTTGGTGGGTGGAGGGGGGTGGGGGGAACTCTGCTTGGTTGTTGGGTGTTACTGGGGTCTTTTGGCGTCATTTTACATTGCCCACAGGCGAGCTGTCGTAAGCCGAGGCACTTTGTCAGCCTTAAGGCAACGCGAAACTGAGCAACTCGTCCAAAAATAGAGTAAAGTTTCCGCTTATTTTTGCGTCCTTTTTGGTTTTGTTTTGGTTTTTTGGGTTCTTTTTTTATTTTTGTTTTGTTTGTTGCTTTAAGCGCCACTTGAACATTTCATTTGTCATCCTTTTTGCTGTGCTCAACGTTCAGTGGCACTACCTGGCAAATGCCACGCCCATGCAACCATGCTGTACCACCCCCAAGTCCCCGCTCCGCTCACACGCATATGTTGCGCCGCATTTTGACTGATTGCACAGGACAAGCAGCGCTGCCAACGACGGCTGCTGGGCACCCAAGAAGAAGTTGCTGCAAAAAATATGTACATATAGAATGGGAGCAGTGTCGAGTGACAGGCAGTGCTAACGGTAACGCTAACGGTAACGGTAAAGTGTTGCAAATAGCTTTTTTGCGTTTTTGAATAATTTATAAGATGTGTTTACTCTTGAAACCAAGTGACTAAGTGTTGCCACGCTTGGTAGAACTCACAGCAACTCCTCCTCCAGCCCCCCCTCCCCATGAAAGCCTGGTCAGAAGCTTCGCTGCGTTGTGGGGTGGGCGGGTGTATTTGGCAAATGAAACATGATAATTTACTTAGCTGCAATGCGGTAGGTGTACACCAAGAATAAAGTAGCACAAAGATTTGCCTCTTATCTCAATCTTGTGCAAAACATAAAATAAAACGTCATGTTGCCTAATTTGACTGGACACCAGATGTTGTTTTGCAGCAGAAAAAGATCATATATATATACCTGGAAAATTTGAATATGATGTGGACAGAACAAGTTTGTACAAAAGCAATCCAAAAATCTAGAGATAATTAAAGCATAAACCTTGGATTATACATTTGCTAATATTAAGAAGTCGTTTCAAAAACATATATATAAATGCATAGTAATAGATAATTTTAAAAATATATATTAATAAATTAAAACTCAAATCTGACTGGCAATAAAACTTTGTTACTGATTTTTAAATCGCCGATTTAAGTTCGTCTTTCATCTTAAATGATTTGTATCTAAAGTGATTTCTGTAGCTTATCACATCATGTATTTTTGGTAATGTTGCATTCAACATAGTCCAACTACTAATTGTGCTCATTATCCGTTAAATGCTGGCAAATTTATATGACGCACCCATTTGAGCCACCATCTGATTTGATTACCCGTACGTGTGACGCAAAATGTTGCTGCAGGCGAGGCGGAGACGAAGTCGGAATCGGGGGTAGGGTGTAGATTCCGGTTCGCCTTTTTAAGTTACCTGCACAAAAAAGAAAAAAGAAGAAAAATAAAAGCGCAACTCATAAAACATGTAAAATGCTAAAGAGCTCACATACATGGCCAGAACTGGGATGCTGTTTCTTGCCACATGCCGCCGCCCGCTCAGTTTGTGTTTGGCGACTCATTAAAAATTCGTAGAACGTTCCACTAAATGTTCATGTTTTGCATAAAAATTCAGTAAAAGGACTTGGCCACAATGTGATGAGCTCCAGCTACTTTTTCATGTTATCCGGAGTGAGTGTACACATGTATGTGTGTGTGTGTGTGTGGGTTTTATATTTCCATTTGATGGTCTGAGTGAAGTAAAATAATAATTAGCTCGCCTATGTCTCGAGTTAAACCGCAAATTAAATTTATTTTTACATTTTTATCACTTATGCTTTTCTGAATTTTGAGCGTTTAAATGTTGCTTAAATATATTTATAAATAATAAAATATCATATTTACTTTAACCTTGTCAAATAATTTGTCAGTAGTTGCATGAACATAAATAGCAATATCAATATAAATCAAATCAAAGCCCACAAGAGCGGTCAACAATATTACAGTTTTAGTAGCTCAACGATTGAGCAAACGGCCAAGCAGGAAATGCTATTGAACATCACGTAATCTCTCTTACACACACACACTCACACACACACACACACACACACATACTTACACGGACAACATTAATACACAAAATACACACAACGTAAAATTTGATTTCAATTCTTATCATTTTTGCGGTTTTTATTCTTTTTGGTCAATTTTTATTTTTGAATGGTTGTGTAGATGTGTGTGTGTTTTTTGTATTGATGGGTATATGTATGTGTGTGTGTGTGTGTTGGTGTGTGTGTTGGTGTGTGCGGCTGGTAAGCGCATGCGAATGCAAAGCGGAAATAGAATGAGGGATAAATCAGGAAATTGCTAAACATCAAATAAAGCTGATAACGTAACTTAGCTCTATGACATATAAACTAAGTATACAATAATACAATATGTATATGTATGTATCTGTATTTATGTGTGTGTGTGTGTGTGTGTGTGTGTGTGTGTGTATAGTACATATAGAACGCTCCATTTCGTTGTGGACGCTTTTGATGTCAACAATTCAAAATCATTGCAGTGATGACGAGGCAAACAGCTGGCGGAACAAAAGTGCTGTGCACCGAAAAATTCAATTTTGCAATATGACATCCGGTGGGCACACATACACAAACGCACACACACACACACACACACACTCACACTTTCACACACAAACACACATGCGTCTGCACTTTCGTAGTGGCACATGGCGTATACTTAACGTCGCAGCGCTTGAGTCAACATCTAACGGCTTTGACATGCCACCCATTGTTGCTACCCTTCTAACTGTTACTCTTACAGCAACTGGCGTCAGCTGCTGTTGCTGTTGCCGGCCAATGGTCAATTGCAACGCTGCACTTTTTGGTCTTTTGTGCAACCAATGTCAGAAATACACTTTCCACTAATTATAATTAGTTGCAATCTGCACTCAGAAATATTATCACATTTTGAAATTAAGTTTTTGAAATATATTTTTACATAAAAATTATAATTTTATTTTATATTCTGCTAAATGAGTTTCATTCATCGTATTATCTTCAATTTGCATCCATTAGATATACATATATATTCTTGAACTCTTAGAAAATGCGTTCATTTTGTGTGTTTACAAAATGGTAACTTTGGTAGTACATCGTAAATGGCACTTCAGTTGTGGCATTTTAGCAACTTCAACTGAAAATTCATTGCATAAAACACTACGCAAATTTTAGGCAGTTTCCTCGCCTCGCCGACACACACACTCTCTCTCACACACACACACACACACACTCCCTCACACACACACACACACACTAGCCCCAAAAATAAAGTGAGCAAGCGAACGAAAATTTAATTACACTTAATTAAGTGCAAAAAATTTCTACAATGCTATTAAAATGTGCTTCAAAATGGCTTTGGTTTTTTAGTTGAATGTGTGTATGTGTGTGTGTGTGTGGGTGTGTGCATAAGTATGTTTAAGAGTGGTGTGTGTGTGTGTGTGGTGTGGTTCCGTGAGTTACAAAATGTACTTTGCATTTATTAGAACATTTTTGCGGCACAACCATAAAAATGCTTCGTAGAACATTACATTTTGAGCCAGAATTTTCCACACACACACACACACACACGCACACATACATGTAAATAAATTACATATATACATTGTCTAGTACTTATTGTCAAACATAAATTACTCTTGCAACCTTTAGGATTTCTATGCTTATAGTAATAGTTTTTTTTTTTATTATTATAAATGTTGCTGCTTTATTACAATTGTAAAATATGTAAAATCAGCCATTTTTTTTTCAAATGATTAACTTGAACAATTTCCTAATTTCTGTTTACTGTCTGTTCTATAAATTTATCAAATGTTTTTCTGGGGCTTTCGCTGTAGTGAAACGCAGCACATTTTATGAAAACCAAATTACATTTTCTTGGGCATTTTGCAAGCTAAATAGTAAATACGTTTATGGCGGTTTGTGTGCTGAATTACCGCTAAAAAGCGCTAGATAACTTGCTCAAAACAATAAGAGGCATTAAAATATTTTTTTATTATTGCCACGGCACAAAACTTTATGATTCTCATACCAAGTGGGCCTGTCTTTTAATACCCTTCCCAAACTGTCGCTGGCAATACTCAGTGATTTTGTTTTTAGATGGGTGGACTTCAATTCTTTATTTGATTTAGTATTGAAGAATTTGTAGTTCTTGGATTTTATATATTTATTTTGGCATTGTAGGAAAATTGTTTAATTAAGTAAAGAAATTAAAGGGTATTTTATAGTCGTACTGCTCGGCGCATATTAGTTTATTTTTTTGTTTATGAGCTGGTCGCTTTTCATTGTTTTTGTTGCTTTTATCATTTTTGTTGGCTTTGGTTGTCCATTTGTCCATTTGTCCATTTTTGTAGAACTTCGTTGCGTTTTCTTGGGCTTTTTGGCGTTGACAGCATGTGGCTGGAATTGCTTCTACTTAGCATCATTGAGGGCTCTTCCTGTCTACGTTGGCCGCCTATTTTGTTCTTGTTATTTTTGGCGCAGTTGACTGTTGTTATAAGCCGCTTTTAGCCAGGCACTGACAATCCGCGGCTGTTCCTACTTATTTTGATTAAATTTACATAATTTTTCTGTCCCCAAGGCCTACAGCTCTAATTTAATTTAGCCGTATTTTGAAATATGCCGCCTTAGCGCTCCTGTTTGTTCTTCATCCTTCATCCTCCATCCTCCATCCTCCTGCCAATTTCTGGTTTTGATATTTGCCAGCTACTGTTAACTCGATTGCCAATATCGTGTGCAAATATTTCAACAGCAGTGCAAGTAGAGCGCCAAACTTTGTAACTTTTCCGGCCAAGCAAATCAACGCCGAGCCTTTGCCACGCCCCGCATCCGCATCCGGTTCTGCCCCTGCCCATGGAAATTCAAATAAGTCGGACCAATTCACAGAGTGTATAATTTGCGCTTTGTCTAACTGTCAACACTTTTAACCCATTTTTGTCTGTTATAAGTTTGGTTTCGTTTGAAATGCATACGCTCAAGTACAGTGAAACTACGCTAAGGTGTATTTAATGCAATATTTACATTTGATTATGCTTTTGAGCGTATTCAAATAAAATCATTTAATTTACAAAATTTTGGCGGTTTTAATTTTAATATATCTGCATTTGCTCATTTCGACAGATTAAATCTTTCACACTAAAGCTGTTTTCACTGTAACCTCACTTAGATGTGGCTTGGTTTTTCTTTTTTGTGTTTTACATATCTCTCTTAAAGCTCTCTCGCTTGAAGTGGATGCAGATGCAAGAGCTAAGCATTTCCCAGAGACTCTCTGGATTTTGGGTACATCAGAGACTTTTTGGGTTGACTGGCTGCCAGTTGAAATAATATTTGCGATCATAATGGATTTCGCCAATTTGAATATTATTACAAACACACACAGACACTCACACAGAGAGCATATTTTCATTTTGCTTTGTGGCAGCTTTCTCAGCAATGGCAAACAATTTTCTTAAGTAGTCGCTGCTCGGAATTTAGCTTAGATTTTGCATATGTAAATGAGAAGTTACCGAAAATATGGCTATTTGCTGGCCTTTCAGCGCCAGTCTGATGAGTTGATAATGAAGTGTGCCCGATAAGTTGAATGGCTGCATCTACAACTAGATGTCGTTATGTAAGTAGTATATGTATATCTAAGCATTTTGCTCACAATAATGCCAATGGGCAAACAGTTGTGCTATATAGTATATGAGCTGCCCCTCCTCCTTCTTTCCTCAATGGTGCCGGTAAACAGTTTGCCATGCCTTTGCCAGATCGCAAACATGGGGCACATAATCATTGCCGGCAAATGACGTACAAGGCTTAAATATTTGCCCAACTGTGTCTCAGCACAACAACCAACAACCAACAACCAAACAGCAAACCAGCAACCAACAAACAGCGGAGGCGACCAAAGGACGCAAAGGATATGCTGTTGCGTAGATTCTGCCAGTTGGCCACTATTCCGCATACGACATGTAGCCCTTACTCAAATATTAAAAAATAAGCAAACGCGCTCTTCTCCAGTGAATGGCAACTATGTGGCGTAATATTTACAGCGTTTTGCCTAAGGCAAAACAGAGAGAGAGAGAGAGAGAGGGAGATAGGGTGAGTGAGTGAGACAGCAAGTAGAGTAGCAGTCAGACAAATCAGCCAACAAACCAACAACCAACATTTGTTGACAGCGGCAGCGGCAGCAAAAGTAATAAAACTTTAGGCGTTGACTGGGCTGAGTGACTGACTGACTGACTGAGTGACTGACTGATGGAATGACTGAATGAATTATGTGGCAATGAAATGTGTAGTTATTTTTTTTATATCTGTGTGCCGCCACTGGTGTGTCAACAAATGTTTTGATAAATAACAGTAAAAACAAAATATATTAATGATTTCTGTGTGCTTGGATTGAAATGATATTAAATAGATTCGTTGATGCGATAAACAACAAAACTCTGCAAAGCTGATAAAAAATAAATTCTGGTCTTATTATATATTATTAATACTTATATTATGTGTTTATTTCGACAACCCCCCTGAAATTACTCACAAATCAGCGGAATGGCAATCAGAGCTAAGCCTTTTATTTCGCAGCTCACATCTGAAATTCCAGTTGCGCTTCGCACCGCCAATTTGGTTCATGATTCAATAAAGTAAAAAATGATACAGAAAATATTTTACAACGTACAGTGAGTTCGTCTAGGATATACCCATCACAAGATTAAATCTACTTAAAGCAAGTCATGTGTAACAAATAAAATTTTTTATTAATTTGTTGTTACAAGAAATTATCATTTAGAAATTTATGTTGGCAATCAAAAATTATGTAAATTAATGTGATTTGGCTTATTATCTACGTGAGATAAGTTAGAATATGTTATTTTAATAATCGTATAAAAATTTTTTGAGGATTCAGGATGTCTCAATATTTCTAAAATCAACACAGTTCTACCCCAGTTTATTAAATTTTTATGGATGCTGGGTATAGAAACCAAAATAAATTCACCTAACGTCTTAACCCAAACGCGGAAATATTAGCTACAAAGTTTTTGCCTCGTGCCAGCGACATTCTTCTCTATCTGATTTCCGGCCCCTGTCCCTCAACTCACACCCCTCTCATCATTCAGTTCACTGCGGCTTTGGTTGCACAAAAATTGACATAAATAAAGCAAACGCAGCCGGCGAGCAAAACTCCAAAGGAAAATTTTGAAAAATCGCTGGCATGTGGAAATGCGAGTGCGGGTGAGGTTGAGGGTGCGGGTGCGGGGAGGGTACTGTGAAAATGGACATGCTATGCATGCCGAGTGCTGTCGCATTTATTACCAGTTTCCCAGACTCCGCCTCCACGCGCTCGGCCTGTCAATATGCGGGCGGGGGTGTATTTTACAGTGTATATATATATATATATATGTATATGTAGGACTCTCAATAGGCGAATGTATATATGTATGTAATATTTATATATATAAGTACATATATCTGCGGCGTTGTCGTTGCGTATTGGTACGTGCCGAATGGCAACGAAAAACTTTTTTAATTTACAAAAATTGTGTAGCTCCGCTGTTTGGGCCAAGAAGAAGACGCGAGATGCGAAAACGATGTCGATGAGGCGATGAGAGTTCGAAGCGAAGCATGCAACGCATTTGATACGTCCAAATTCAAAATAAAACAAAAAGCATACAAAAAGTAAAAAGAGCAGTTAAATATAGGCCTGATAGATACCCTTCTTATAGATTGCATTCATATTTTGTTAAAATAATATTATTAAACTGAAATCGGAATTTGATAAAAATGAGATTTTAAGAATTTCTTAGATTAAAATTGTATTTATAAATACAACAAATTTAAAAACATCAAATCTCTCTACTCTTGCCTTATATTGGTTAACTGATATACCTTTTTTATACATTCATATTTTTCAAAATAATATTATCTGTCATTAAAACTCGTAGCAGTTACAAACTGAAATCGGAATTTGATAAATTAAAAATTAGATTAAAAATTATATTTGTAAAGACACAGCAATTTTGATAACGTTAAATCTCTCTACTCTTGCCTCATATTGGTGAACTGATATACCTTTTTGATACACTTTCTGTTGCAGGGTGTAACGGAAAAAAGTTAAAAATATTCGTTGCCGCGAGCGGTAAAGTTAATTTACAAACGAAACATTGGAATTGGTCCCGGACAGCAAGCAACAGAGACGGCTGCGGCATAATAAATGCTAGCATAACTCTGATTCTGATTTTGATTCTGGATACTGCCCAACTTTGGCCTCTTTATCATATTTGACCTTATACACACACACACACACACACACACACACACAGACACACACACACTGTGCGTGGTGTCGAAAACAGGCGGCTGAATGTTATTGAAAGAGCTGCTCATATTTCAAAGGGACAATCACGCGTTTGACAGCCGCGGGCTGTCAATGGTCGGTCGTCCAATGGTATCATTGCTGATAGTATTGCTTGTTGCCCTAACTGTTCATTCCGCTGCTGCTGCGTCTGCTGCTGCTGCTGCAGGCACTGCTAGCATTTTTATTATTATAAGCCATGCTGTGCATATTATATTACCACACAAAAACTGTTAGCACATGCTTCGAGCCACGCAGGCGGGCACAGATTGGAGACAGACAGACAGACAGGAGGGGACTGTGACAGAGATACCACCGTTGAGTGTGGCCCAATTGTCACTTATAAATTGACATTTTAAAGTGTTTGCTGTTGTTTCTGTATGTTGTACATGGGGCATGGCCACCAGCCAGAGGGGTGAACAAGTCTGCGAAATTTGAAACGTCTCTGAGTTATCAAAGAGGGTGGGCTTGAGGGGAAAGACAAGTGTATTAAGTAACAATCGAATTGAAATCTCACAGTTAAGTGTGCATATTTCTTAAAGGATGGGTTTTCTGCGGAGTTTAAAGATCATAAACTGATGATAGTTGATTGGAAAATGTATACAAGTGATGAGTAAAAATGCAAGCAAGGATTAAAGTCAAATTCATGATAAAAAAATGCTATAGCTTATGAAAATCATTTTATATATGACATAGTTATGACAAGGTATAGATTTTTACTTTTGTTTTTCAAACATGTGGTTCGAAAATGTATTGTTTTTCAGGCACTTAGTGGTCAAATTGAAACCAAATACGAGTGTTCGTAATGAAGAATATTTGCGCACTTTTATTAATGCCTTTAAAATTATTTATCAATTGAATAAATACGCATGATCAAATATTTATATATATATATATAGTACTTAGTACTCAAATTATGCGTATCAGGCACGTGACTTTAGCACTTCAATTATTTATAATTGCAAAATATTTACTTTGTCAACTGTGACGTCGGCTTATGCTGTTGTTAATTTTAATTGAAACATTTAATTGCATTTAAATAAAATAAAGATAAACTCGCACAAAATGCTGAGAAAGTTATGCAAAAATCCAAAGAACACTTTTTAATTCGCTCTGGCTTTGAACAGTGGCCGGCAATTAAGCGGAGCACAAAAAGCCAACTGTAGTATAAACAAACTTATGCATTATAATTTGTGCAATTTTATTCAGACAATGCACTCAGAGACAAACACATACAATCACACACACTCACACACACCACACACTCACACACACACACATCGAAACATACGTGGGCAAACACATAAATTTGGTTGGTTGGTTGCATTCTTGTTTTAATTTTACTTATTATGCAAGCATTTCTTTTTGGCAAATGGCAAATGGGAAATGCTGTAAAATGAAATAATATTTACCTTCGTTAGCACTCGAAAATAGTTTCCAATTTTCCTTCATTTCTTTTGTGCATTTTGTGTTGCAGCCAACGAACCGTATGCCCAGTCAAAATGTACAACTTAAACTAAGGACTTAACAAAATTTACGCAGAAGAAGATGTAAAATGGTGAAAAGTCTTTGCAAAAATATGGCCAAAACTATATGCAAATGATGCTGCCAGGCAAACCAGTCAGCCAAGAAGCAGCAACCAGTCAACTTGCCAGTCAAATTTCCTTAACAAGCTTTTGGCCTAATCAAATACCAGCGCCCCAAAAACCAAGAAAACCCTTTGGCGACTCCTCGACCTTTCCAGGAAAAAAAATAAAAAGAAATAGAAATAAAGAAACCCCAAACCCCATCTTGTAACGCTGCTTGACAGGCAATTGTCTTATGTGGTATGCTAATTTTTTATGTGGCTCTTTCCCATCTTTATGGCTCTATATACATACACGTGTGGGTGTGTGTGTGTGCGAGTGTGTGTATCTGTGTGCAGCCCTGTGATGCTATGTGCTGCCAGCCAGCAAAATTGTTGAAAATTAAAACAATAAACTATCTCTTTTTGAAGCCCGGTGGGCAATGTCGATGGTCTCTTGCCATCATAATGGAACTGCATACAATATGTACATATGTATGTATTTATTGAAGTCAAGAAGTGAAAAATATACATATATACACAACTGTAAATGATGGTGTGTGGTGCACTTTTGAAACTAATTTCAGCAATTGGAAACGGTTAAGATTTTATTTCAAATGTAGTCGGTTGGTTGCAAGATAATATTACTTGTTCGATTATATTACTAGTACTGTAAAATTACAGTTATTATCATATCACTACTAACCCTAATATATTAAAAAAAAATTTTTTTTTTGAGTTGAGAAAAGTTGTTTAATGATTGCTGTTTTTAAATGTTTTATAAATTCGCTAGTTTGTCGTTTCTAAATAGGTTTCGTAGTTTCTTAAATTAAAGTTTCAAAACTCACATGAAATACTTAGGAATGTTAAGTAATATTAATGATCTGAATGCATATTATATCATATTATATATGTATGTATCTGAATGGCATATTATATTGAGATCTGCGCTGTGCTTTTTCGAAGAGCAATGAAAAATCCCCCAACATTTTGTATGCATATATGCCAAAAATATTTGACTAGTGTTGTTTTCAATATTATTTTCATCATATTTGACAAGTGCTCACAACAGCCAAGTAGTGCATGTAAAAAACTGAAATACTTTGTCAAATTTTGGTCTACAGATCGCTGACTTCCCAAATGCCTTGGAGGAGTATGCATCAACTCGCACATTCTCGTTGGCATTCCAAATTACGTATTGCCTTGTAAAGCAAAAGTTTTTCATAACTTTTCATAAGTTACGCTTATTTATACTAGACCACAATTTTGTACTTTACATTTTCTTTATTTCCAACATTTGTGCAACGTTTCGCTCCTTTTGCCACATCCAACATCATCCCTTTTGCTACCCAGTTTTATTTTCTTATATATTCTATTTTGTCGGGGTTTTTTTTTCTCCCACTTTCTGCTACTGGCTGGGAAATTGAAACTTTTCTTCTATTTTGCATAATTTTCTTATGACAGAACATTCAGGGCAAAAAAAAATAAATAAAAAAATGGAGACAGTCATCCTTAAGCAGAAGCATTCATATGCCACTACCATGAAGTGCATACAATTGAAGTTGAGGCAGACAAGAAGGATGTCGACGCCTTGCCAAAAGGAAATGTCGCTGCGGTTGAGTGTGTGTGTTTGTGTAGAGTGGTGTGTGTGTGTGTGTGTGAGAGGGTGTGTGGTAAAGCCAACTAAATTTAGTATTTACTTACCACATCCTTTGCAGCTCGACTCGTCTCGTATTTGGCTCGTTCTGGCTTTGGCTCGTTCCGATAGCTGTCGGCATTTGCATAACTATATATGTGTGTGTCTGTGTGAATATATCAGTTTATTTTGTCAGTGTAGGCTGCAACGTCACAACATTGCCAACCTGTATAGAATAACATTTCCGTTTATTGCCTCAACTTGTAACAACTGAGAGCCGACAATTGATTCCATCTGGTTCATTCACCTTGCCAAATAGCTGTAAAATATACTTTTTACCACATTGTCAAGTGTAATTACATTAGCAGCTGTTTTTTTGGCGCCTGGTTTAAGTAGCTCGGCCATTTGCTGCCACCATTCTGTGGCATGCAGCAAATGCATTCGCTGACTGGCTGCCAAAAATGCACTAACACAGATGAGTTACTGAGTGACTGAGTTACCCGTTTCCCACAGTCGCACAATCCTTAAGATAAATGCTCTCTGGCAGCGACAAAGTCGCCAAAAATAAAAAAAAAAAAAACTGGACATGAATTAATTACGAGCTCATGTTAGATATATATATTTGTGTATATAGAAAATCTGCTTACAAATCAGCGCTCATAAGTCAATATGCCAAATGCCAGAAATGCTGGAAATGTCCGACAGTCGCCAGTCGCCGATAAAGTATTTATAGAATTCTCTCCAGGATGAGTCGGGTCTGTGGGCTTGGGCTCCCGTCAAGTGATGTGCTCGGGAATTAATTGAAAGGCTTTTGCCTCGGCTCCGAGTGATAAATTAATGTGTCGATTGTGTGTCGAGGATTAAAAGTAACTCGGTTATGTATGTGATTTTTATTTCGTTTGTTGGCTCCAAAAGCTTAACTATTTTGGCCCTCTTCATTGCTCACTGTTTTGGCCAGGACTTGTCGGATTATGCACATGTTTACAAGGTTTTAGTTATTTATGATTTTTTCGAATTTGTTTTTTGTGTGTTTTGGCCGTAAGACTTTTGTTTCTTTGGGGGAATGTCTGCTTGTTTGTTTGGCAGGTTTATTAGTTATGCAGTTTTGTTGAATTATTAATAAATAAATTGTTGTTTTCTGTCTTGTGGCAGCGTCGAAATGGGCCTAAAGCCTGGGGCCACGTGCCGCTTGCCTGCCTCAGAAATACATAAATTTTCAGAAATTTCTAAATGCACAACTATCGGTAGCTTGATTGTATCATCTGCCGATAACAGAACAAACAAATGGTCCTTTGAAATTTGCACAAATTCTAAACTTTTATAATAGCTAATGTTTTTTTTTTTTCATAAATAGTCAATTTTCAAACACTTCCAATTATTTTGTTTTCTTTCTCATTTATTTATTTATTATGTTTTTTTAATTGCCCAAAAATCTGAGGAAAGCAATTTCTAATTAGAAATGTCAAACATTGACTTTGATGTATTTCCGTAAAATTTACAAATTAGTTGTTGTTGTGTCTATTGTACATACCAGGATACTAATAACATTTCTAAATTGCCAGCCTGATATAATTTTTTTTGTTGTTCTGTTTTTGCGGAGACAAATTAAATAATTGGCATGGCAATGTTCATTACGATGCAAGGGACATACCTACACATAGTTTGGGGCGTGGCATGGGGAAACAATAGAAAACGAAGCAGCAGCAAAGCTGGCCCCGATGTGTACGCCGTACAAGTTTCTACTACATCTCATGTCCAAAGGGAGAGAGCCCTCAGAGCCAAGCCGCCCACCCCCTGCTCCAGGAGCAGCAGCAGCAGCTAACAGCATTTTCATTAGAGCTGAAGCCTTGTGTCCATGTGCGATTCGAGGGCAGCGTACGAGTCTTTGTCATTGTCATCGACGTGGTTGTTGTCATCGAGAGGCATTACAAACAAAACTACTTAGGTTACCACGATTACATGTTATCGTAAATTAATTGTCCGACATTTTGTTTTACCAACAACATTCTAAAGACATGCGTTAAAGCTGGACATGTACTTGTCCTGTGTCCTGTGCGTGAGTGTATTTGTGTTGGTGAGCTAATGTCAAAGGGCTTTGCTGCTGACGTTTTCCTGGAGATGCTTGCTCCTCTCTATTGTTGTGCGTCGCATCAACAGATTAGGATATTTACCAATGGTCTTAATTCAAAAATGACGACAATATTTTGCAAGGAAGCTGAAAGTGAATATAGAAAATATTCTTATCCATCTTGTGATACTCTCTTCTTAAGACTGATGTGAAAAAATACTAATTTACTTCCTATATTTAAACTTCGTCAATCATTTGAAATTGTTCTAAATGTGAAATTATCAAGAAACAAATTTTAGTTGAAACCGTTTTCGGACAACATAACTAACTTGCAACTTTTTGCAAATGATCATTAAGGTGCATAAGATAATTGGAAAAATGTATTTGAATATTTTTTTAATTGACCGCAAATTTGCAAATGACTTCGATGCACAAATTGTGCCAAACAGTTTTCGGCTCTCGTAATTGACAGGCTGTGTCAAGTCAAACTAATTAAAATTTTATGCTGAAGTAGTTGCGCAAAGTATGCAGCACATTTTTCAACACACACACTTTGTCTTATGCGGTCATGTGCAAGTGTGTGTGTGTGTGTGTGGGTGTGGCAGGAGGACGCTAGTCGCGCCTCACTTAATGCATAATTACACACACAATTTTCATTAAATAAACGTGCAACGGCGCCAAATGTTTGTTGGCAGAAGCAGGCTGACGCATTACAACCTGGGGCTCAGTCTGAGCTGGAACATTTTTGCAACACCGCAAGCCCCTTGTTGCAAGCGGCAACCGTGTGCCGCATGCCGACGCTGTTAAGTGCGTTTGATTTGCCGCTCGACTTAGTTTGCACATGCCGCACTTGTTTATAAGTTCTCTAATTAATTTTTAAGTGCCTCTGCTAACTGCCTGGAGAACAACTATACTTGCGTCCGTACGAGTGTGAGAGTGTGCATATGTGTGTGCATGTGTGTGTGAGTGTGTGTTTTGTTTGGGCAACACTCTCGAAGTTCCAAGGTTCTCCTCGCAGTCAGCTGTGGCTGAATGGTAAAAAATTATGCACATATGATTTGCTGGCCATAATGAAATTAGACGCTCATGTTGTTGTTTACCAAGCCTTGGGGCTCCACAGAACGGGTGGGTGATTTAAGTGGATTGTTGAGTGGATGGGTGTAGAGTGGGTGAACCCGACGAAGCTCATTGTGTTTGTGTGTGTGTGTGTGTGTGTGTGTGTGTGTGTGGTAGGGGCTTCTATTCGTATTAGGTTCCGATGCATAATGCTTCTCTATGCGCTCAGCTTTAATTGAAATTTATTAACTTCAAGACTAAAATTACTTATCCAGTGGTAATTTCCTATTTACTTAAACATATTCTGAATATTTATGCATTTAGCACAAATTGTATAAATATTGTTTAGCATTTTACCAATACTTAAGTTAAGCCATGCATTAATAAAATACTTAAACTGCTTTGGCTATGAATTTGTGGGCCTAGTCAATCAATCGTATTTATTTATTTTATAAAAAATAAATAATTTTCATAGTTAAAATATATTTAAACCAGCATAAATAAATTTCTATAATTTTAACTGTCTTGGCACACATATATAACTTACTTAACTAAATTTGTGCTGAGTAATGTTAAACAATTTGGCTTACAAGCAACTGGCCATAAATTATGATTAAAATCAAACAATTGAAATTAAAAATCAAATTAAAAACAAATTAATATCGTGGACTCTGATCTGTGATGTAATCCTGGCAATTAGTAGTAGTAGGAGGAGTAGCAGCAGAAAAGACAGCTGCACCTGATGTATAATTGTGTTGTGGTTGTTGTTGTTGTTGTAGTTGTGTTGCGCCCTCGGCATGTTCAGCTTTTGTTGTTTTTGTTGTAAAGAAATAATCTACTTGTAAAATCTTAATTAAAGTTATTATAAATATGTATGAATCGAGAAGGAGACGCCTGAGAGCCAATCGCAATAGCAACAGTCACGGCAGTCATGGCAGTCATAGCAGTCATGTCTGACAAGGACATACCCGCACACACACACCCATTTATACTCTATAATATTTGTTGTACATTTGTTTGTTTGTCTCGTTGTCGGTTTGTTTGTCTGCCTTCTTCTTCTTTACTTTTTTGTTGCCTTGTATGCCCTTGGCTCCACTTTCCCGACGTTAAATTGCGCAGCTGTTTGCATTTCACTTTATACTTGTATGTTGTAACCACCACCGCCTCCTCCTCCTCCTCCCCCACGGAACACGGAACCTTCGCAATCGGCCTGTGTTGTGGTAGATGCGAAAAAGAAGCTGACATGTGGGTGGCCAAGTGTACAGCAAGTGGCATCAAAAGTATTTGCGCTTTATTATGACAACTGACATTAGTTTGTTTGATATTTGTGTTTAGCTCCTTGGCTGAGGGGTCGACACGCGTAACCCAGTCCCCCACTTTGATAAGATTTAATTGAGTTGACGTTGGTGTGTGGGGTGTGAGGTGTGGGGTGTGAGGCGTGGTTAGCTGCGCCTCCGGCATTTGATGGAAGAGTCAAGTGTGCAGCTGCTTTTTGTTTGCTTGTTTGCCTGTCACACGCTCAGTTCTCAATGAGCCCGATGAGTTTTTGGTGCCTTTTGAAGTTGTTAACCTTTACCGAGGTTAAGGTTAATGCGTGGTAATGCGACTTAATCAACTTAAAATGCACAACTAATCAACTGCAGGCAGCCAGCATCCCTCAAGCTCAACCCTAACCGTCACATCGCTCCAGAGGGGTTCGAAATCTGTCGCTTTGCATGCGAATTGAAAAAGTTTTGCAAGCGCAAAATTTTTAATGAAATAAATTAAAAAAGCTGTCAGCTGACTGTAAGTTTATATTAGAACTGATAAAAAAATAAAAAAAGCACCGTAGAAGGAAAGGAAGGAGCAGCTCACTAACAGCAGCTCAGTTCTGAGAAATATGCTTAAGTGTTGAGTTACGCTAAATGGATTTTCAACTTGAGCGCGACTTCAAATAACAAAAAATAAAAGTAAACTACTGCCAAGTGAAATGTCGTGAGAAAAAAAAAAATGCAAATAAGAAAACTGGAGACGCCATGAAATTCGATTAGCAACATGCCATTAAAACGACTGGTTGGGATCGTAGTCAGGAATTAGGACTGGGGATTCCGGTCTCATTCCAGCGACAGTTAAGCATTTTAAAATTTATAAGATGCCAAAAAGTTAGTCCGTAAGTTCTGTTGAATTAATTAGGCAAAGACTCACTTACTATCTAAAAGATAACAGACTGGCTAACAATAAGTGATTTATGGCCTTTGGATACTTTCCGGGGCAGTGTGAAACTATTGAACTACATCCTAATAGCAATAAATAACAAAAAAAATTGAATTGAATTGAATAACATGTGCTAAATAATTTAACATAATTTTTCAAAAATGAATATATAAAATGTAAATATATATATATTATCTATCACCTCAACTTGTAAAGTTATGAAAAGTTCAGAACTGTCTGCATTGTTGTGAGTGAAGGCTTTTTATTCATTTGCACTGAAAGAAAAGCTTACACAAAATAAATAAATGAATTCAATTAAGCTAAGCTAACGTAGTTCAGTTAAGACAAAGGTTTGTTGCATTACTAAAAAGGGTTTAATCTTAAAAGGATATTTTGCTAATCAAAGCAATACGAAATGAATACACATAAAAATAAATTTGGTTTGGGGCAGTTAAAACACAAAGTGAATATTCGTATTTATGAAGATGCAACATTATAAATGTAAATATGTATATTTCTATAACCATATAAACTTACCTACAACAGGCGAGTTACACGATAATAGAACATATTTTAGAGCTGGCAAACAAAAAACGCTTACAAACGAAAGTTGGCATGGCAACAAGGGCAAGGATATGTAAGTGTGCGGGGGGGTGGGAGTGGGCGCTTTTACAATGGGATATATACAATCCGACAGACACACAATACACATACATATGTATGCAAGGAGAACTATTTATGCCAGCCAAGTTAAAGTGCAGAAAAAACTTTTATTTTTGTGTGTGCTTATGCCTGTGTGTGTGTGTGTGTGTGTGTGTGTGTGAGTACATATAAAACATTTATTTGTTTTTGTCGGCAACACTTGGTGCGTATGATAATAAATACTTAATCCATAACAAAAGAAAATTAAAAACAACAATAAATGAAAATGCTAAAGAGCGTAGAAGCAAAAGCCACTAGCAACGAACTGGACCAACCTTGAGGGTTGGCTGGTTTAGTGGGGAGTGAGGGGGTGGTTCGGTGGGGTTTAGTTGGCAGGTGGGCAATACAAGCAGCTCTTTTGAAATGTAAAGCGAACTTGTTTTTTATGCATGCATACATGCATAACATTATTGTACATACGGAGCAAACGCCAGGAGTCAAGTAAGTGTAATTTAGTGTTGCTGCTGCTGCTGTTCACTATTAACTTTATCATAAGTAAATAAAACTTGACGAGTAACTGTTAATGAACCACCATAAGCCAAGTTGAGCAAACAGTTTTCATAATTTTCCAAAAGAAAAGTCATTAAAACTGTAACAAGAAAGTATTACTCGCGGATCTACAATTATTACAATAATAATCATACGCACAGTTGCACACAAAGACTGAGACAGACAAAAGAAATAGAGAGAGTGAGAGAGAGAGAGTGAGAGTGAGAGTGAGAGAAAGACAGACAGAGAGAGAGTGAGAGAGAGATAGAGAAAGCTGATGACACACCCAAACCACTGCCAAAAATACTTTGTACCAAAAAAACAGCAACAAAATCTATTACAGATAACAGTAAGCTGCTTGTGTATTTGTTGTGGTTTAGTTTTATAATTACCATTTTATGCGGCTTTCATACATATATTTTCATATAGTCGGCCGCATTCTGTTTGCTTTGGCTGTGAGTTTTACCGTTTTTCGTTTTTCGTTTCAACAAATATTAACATTTTGCTGGAACGATAAGCAAAAACTTTACATTCAGTGCTGCGTGCGTGTGCTGCGTTTTTTGGCTATGAATTTGAATTGGTAGCCCACACACAAGCACCCATCCACCCACCCACACACACACACACACACACACACACTTACTAATACACACATTCGCCAGCGGCGCATTATTATAGAAATGTTCTCCAAAAAAGTTTGCATTGCTATCAAGGGGCCATCTAAAGGATGGCATCAACATAGACCTCGACTCTTCCCAATTCCCGTTGTTGTCGCCTCTATGGTGAAAAGTTTGCCGTGTTCAACTTTAATTACACAACTAGAGTTATCTCCCTCGGATCTCCGTTGTCTGACAACAACTTCAAATGTGCGCGAGTCTAAAACTTTGAGAGGCTTAATGCGTATTTACATATGTAGTCATCAGATAATAACATATTAGAAAGCACTCAGTCTGCGCTGCACCACCACATCGTATGAGTGATGAGTGTGGCACGTTGCGTGTTGCGTGGTTATCCTGCATGTTGAAAAGCATGTTTTATCAGCTGGCTTATGTTCCATTCATTTGGCTACATTTAATTGTGTTAATCAGACATGGAAGTAAGTTAGTAAGTTAGTTTTGTTAGGAAGAAAACTTAAAAGTATACAAGGAGTTTAAAAATTTGTTGTTTAAATAATATTTAATAAAGTCTTATAAAAAATATTTATAATAGTACAAAATGTTTTATAAATAAACAAATATGAAAAATTGATTTAATTTGATGGCGTTGCTTGAAATTAAAAATTTATCGATAAGATCCGTACAAATGGACTATCGAATTGTTTATTGTTTTTGCAGCATTGTTGCTTATGCAATTTATTGGTTACAATGGCAATGTAAATTCATATTGATCATATTTTGAACAATGTATATTTGTACATCAGTATATATCATTATTGCAGTCGCTGCAGTTATAATTTAATAATCGCCTGTCCAATTGCATATTGCGGCATTTTGGTACCACAATAACATATTGAATTTAATTATTTACTATTTATTGCTCATTACATAAGCCGCGACGGACTATCAGCCGCAGCAGATGTCCGTCTATTGAGTTATGTGCGATTCGCTATTGTTGTTGTAATTGAGATTGTTGTTGCAGTGGTAGTGAATGGAAATTGACTCGCATCGCAGAAAGAATAACATTACGTATACGCAGTGATATTCATGCCACGCTATGCGATGTTGCAGTTGATGTCGGCCCAGCCAACAGACGAGTCGGCGTTCAATGTATTGGAAAATTGCAAAAAAAAAAAAAAAATACAAAAAAGACAAAAAAAAAAATTGTTAAACACAAAAACAAACACATTAAGTTCAACTTTGTAGCCGATTGTTGTTGACTGTTGGCTGTTGTTTACTGGTTGCTGTTGTTGTTGCTGTTGCTGTTGCTTTTGCTGCTCTTTGTTTGCGCCTGAGGGCGACAAAATAATTTTACAATGCTGACACATTTTATGATTATTAAATCAGCAACAAGACTGGCCCAGACTGGACAGGAATGGAGAGGACACTCAGGGCCCAAAAGTGGACCCCAATTTGTGCATGCTTCATTTGATTAAACATTTATGCTCAACGGCCGCCTGTTGTTCACTGCTTGATGTCTTTGTGCATGTGTTTGTGTTTGTGTGTGTATGTGTGTGTGTGTGTGTGTGTATGTGTGTGTATGTATAAAATCATTCCATATGATTTACTCGCCAGTTCATTGGTCAACTCAGAGGCGCTGATCCGTCCCATCTGGCTGTATGCATCCCAGGCTGACTGTTTTTGTTAGCAAATCTAGTGACCCGAAAATTAATTGATTGGAAAATAATGTTACATGCATTTATTGATTCATGTTCATGAGGCGACTTTCGGGGCAGATGTGAAAGCAGCATTCTGCAGGTCAACATGACTTGTATCGTAAACCAACCCACCCACCCACACACACGTACACAGATGTGTATCTGTGTGTATCCCCACATTTGGTTGTATTGAGGTCAGGCGAAAGGTTGCGGTAAAATTCAGTCTGTAGCTGCTGCTTTCAATTTGGTTTCCGGTCAGTCCACTTTAATATTTATCTACTTACAGCTTTTTTGTTCATCATCAGCCTGCTTGCGCCAGTCTACCCGTCTGTCTGTCTGTCTGTCTGTGTGTGTGTGTGTGTCTATTTGTGTGTTTGACTCTAGTTTATGCAAAATCCATATTCAATTTACCATCTGAACATCTGTGCAAATATCAAATATTGACTACAAATACTTGCTTGCTTGGCAGCCCAAAGTCCATTCCACACTTGATATGCTCGAGTGCTGTTGGTTTTACATTAAATTGCAATTATGTGTATGTGATTTTATATGGTCTGCAAATGTATATATGATTTTTGTACACTTCGAAAATTAATAACATTTTCTCTCTGTGTGTGTGTGTGTGTGTGCTGCTTAATTGCTGATTTCTGTAGTGTTTGCCATGGCGACTATTTATGAACTTGATTCACTCGGTTGGGTGTTTAAGTGGCATGCATCAAGTGAACTTCATTGCAGCAACTAAAGTATAATAATTTGATGTACATACATACAATAAATATTAAATTATTACAGACAAGTGCTACATTTCTGCGCAGTTTCATTCAATTCAATTGAAATTATAGCTGTTGTCCGATTTTAAAAGGTTGCTTAGCTGCTGCTGTTAAGCGCACTGTAAAACAACAGAGTTCTGTTGTTCAGCGGAACAGAAAGCTTTCAGTTAACATTAAGCTGCCGTTCTCTTCTTTTGTTTTTCTCTGCACACAATTTCTCTTAATTTCCAACTGTGGTTTGTGCTTTTGTTTGCTACAGAATACTGTAATGTCACAAATGTAACAATAAAAGTGAAACTCAATAATTATAGTAATGTGAAATAAATTATATATTCTATTTTGTAAATTTTAATGAAAAAAACATATAAATTGGTTTCCACTTTCAATTAATTTTGTTTTTTGCTTGCATATAAAATATTTTTACTAACATAATGATTCTTCAGACGTTTTTTTTTTCATTGATAGGCAGCTTTTCTTAATTCTGTAAAATGTCATTACTATCTTTGATGTCAACTTGTTCGTAATTAATTATATTGTACTTGTCCATCAATTGCCTCCATAACGTTATCCAAAGGTCGAAATCTACACGCGCACTACTGTTCACACTTTTAGACACACTTCGTTGCTTCTGGGCAAATAATTGAATATTTAGCGTTTCGCAAAATTTCACGCACGCACGCACAATGTGCACTTACATCTATCCAAGCATTTTCCCATCCACACATCCAAACCGATACACAAGGGAAACTTACCCTTACCACTGCAAACGGTGGCAACATCAGCTCATAACTCAAAATGTATTTAGTAGCCAATCAAGCAGAATGACAGGCACAAGTTCCATAAGAACAACAACAACAAAATCTGCAGAAGGAAAACATTCGATGCTACGATTTTTTGGACAATAATAACAATTCGAGGTGATCCATAAAGAAAAATTGATAAACCTTGCCACACGTGGCCCCTTTCTGCTGTACTTCATTCAGGCCATGGAGCTTATGTGGATTTAGGTATGTGTGTGTGTGTGTGTGTGGGTGAGTGTTTATTTTGTCAGTGCTTGTTTTGTTTTTCCTGGGTCATATTTATGTTATTTAAGCAAAACTCCGAGTTCATTCAAACAGATTAATGCGATATAGGTATTTTGTATATTTATTAGGTACGCCCAAAATTTTGCAATCTCATGTTTATTTGACTTGCAGGATTGCGAAGTTGGGTATTTTAATAACGCAAAGCGAATCTCAACTCTTCACAAACATAAATTATAATTTTCTATTAGGCCAAGCTAAATCAATTTTTTTTGTTGTTTTTTTTTGTGAGCGCTGCTCAAATTCAAAAACAACAAACCCTCAAGTTGGCACCATTGCTTATAATTCAATTAACTTGCTAATAGTATACAAAGCTCAGACCCCTTAGAAAGGCGGCTCATAATTGAAACCTTGCCGAGCCAACGAGTTGAAAGGTTAGTTGTCCTTCCTCACCACCCTTCGCAATGGCCCTCAACTGATGAGCCTCGACAGTTGCAAGCAAATATTTTTTTGGAATGGGGTGAAACAGCACACAAAAAAGGTCACCAATAAAGTAATTAGGCGCTCAGTGTCCGAGAAATTTGCTACATCAAAGGACACGCCCTCCACTTTCCGAGCCTGGAAACACACTGCTGTCTTTTGTGCAAAGTTTGGGGCACAATTTTGTTACCTTTTGTGCGCAGCTGCTGGCTGCTAACAATGTGAGATTCAATTATTGCAAATAGGCCAGAAAGTGTGCGGCCTGTGAAAGGCCTGTGCAATCAGGACGAAGATGTTGATAACTAAATTGCTTTCCAAGTGACACACTCAACACATTTAAAAGTCCAAAAGGTTGCAAAATTGAGTGATTCTCTCCGGATAATGAATAAAAAGTTCATTTGGGCGAGACTTCAAAATGATTGTTTGCTTTAAAGTGTGAACAATTAATAATAAGTGCTCAGTATTTAAATAAATAAATACGATATATGGCGAAATACACATTGCAAAATATTATTATCTTATATGTATTACGTTCATATAATAATGCAATCATTTTCTCTCATTTCCCTTTTAAGTTGATTTAAATTTATAACTTTAAACTTCTTTAAAAAGAGCTTTAAGAAAATATATGTAAAGCCTTTAAGGAACTTGAAGCTAGAAGATGCTATATATTTTTTATGTTACTCATCCTGGCAGGACATACTGTTAAGCTTAAGACTGCTTTTTGGCCAAAAGCGGCGACCGCTGCGATCCCTGGCCGATAAAACAAAGACTGAGTGACAGAGATTTTATGTCGATGTTTGTGTGAAAGCGTGTCATAAAAAAGCTCAAGGAAACGGGAAAAAACAATATGCTTGCCACCAAGGAACCAAGTAACTTAAAAAACTAGCAAAGCAAAACTCTTATCAGCTACAAAGTGACAACAACAACAAAAACAAAAAAATATATATAAAAAAAAAGAAAAACAACTGGCAAAACTCTGCTCCGATATGCTTGAATGTAAGTAGCTTTAAAGTTATTTTCTTGTGTGTGTGTTTTTTTTATTTTGCTAATTTTCCAGCGTCACACTGGCGACACTAGTGTTGTGCAAATGCTGGAAATAATTCTTCGTCTAGGTGTTGGATGTATCCCGGAAGAAGATACCCAACATTCAAAGGAGAGCGCGGCACATGTCAAATATGCGGCAACTGTCATAAATTCGTGTCTGGCCACGAACAGATAAAATATGTATATGGAATTTTAAGTGCTGTACATGTATGTATTACGTATGGTCTATCGAAGACTTGGCTAGCTAAAAAACCGACTTTTTAAAAAATTACATTAAATTCGTGCGCTTCAGTGGGCAAGTCATGTTTTTTTTTTTCTTCTTTTGGTATCACGGTCGCTGGTCCGAGGACAATGCTGTCGCCCAAGTGGCGGACGAAACAACAACAACAGCAACAACAACAATGCCAACAACAACACTATAAGCAACACCAAAATGGCACTTGAAGTGCCAGACAATCAATAGCGACAGAAACAGGCACAACAAATTGCTAGCTGTCCCATGCAATTGTCTTCAGAGCGAGAGGGAGAGACAGCCCCTCTTTCTCGCTCTCCACGCTTTCGCTTTATCTATCTTTTGTATCTTAAAGCTGTGCTGCATTGAGTGGAAAGTCTGTTCTGTTGTTGGTTCTATCTGTGTCGGGCATATATCATAGCAAATTATATCGCACAACATATAATTATAAAACTAATTAGCTAAGAGATAACAAAACAAATGGCTCCACAGCAGGCCAGTTGGCCAACAAGTCGACCACTTATGCGGTCCACAGACCTAGTAGATAAAAAATGTCAGAAAAATCTTCAAATATTTATTTGAATTGCGTCAAATCAAAACCGTAAAAAATGTTGAAGCATTTAAGGTACTGCTTCTGGCAATTAATTAAAATGAAAGTCATTTAAGCCCTAACAAGCTGTGCAACATCAATTTGTGTACGCTTAACTCGACTTGAATTTTAATTTTTGGTGTTGTTATTTATTTTGTTGTTGTTTGTTGTTGTCGTCGCTGACATCTAAGCGCCTCAGTCTCATAGGCAACATGCCGATGACAGGGGTGGCAAGGAACAATGTCTCATCTCGGATTGTATTTTCCATCGAACGATACACACACAAAAAGATCAAAGATAAATTTCCAATTTTTGTGTCACGCCTCATCAAACCGACCAAAATACACTGACAAAATGCCAAAGTCGGGGCAGAGGCACCTTCTACCCCATATAATAAAAAGTAACTTGAACTCCACTCATATGAAAAGCTTTTGCTATCATTGTTGTGTTTGTTGCTTGGCTGTTGTGTTGCTATTATTGTTGACTTTATTGTTATTGTAACGGCGCGCAGACGACACTTTAACAATTTCTATTTTTCTCCCGTTTTCATTTTCGTTTTATTTTTTTTATTATTCCGTTTTAGGTTGACAGCTTTTGTTGGCCAGTGCCAAACACTTCACATCACACTACACACAATGCGCTTGGCAAATGAACGTGGCCAGCGCGCTGTCAGACTTCCAAATATTCTTTTACCACATTTTCAACTCCACTCACACAGCACAGCAGCCACTCAATAGCAGCAGCAACAGCAGCAGGAGGAGAAGCAGCAGCAGCAACAACAGCAGCAGTTGCTGCCACAAAGCCAAAAACAACTTCGTCAATTGTACATTATCGGTGTGCGACTGACGTCAGCGACAAGTAATGCAATTAAGCCAAATTTCAGAGTACCAAAAATGATGACTATTTCAGAATTTACTTTGAAGTTCTTTGGATACCAGCAATGTCAGAAGCAATAAATGTGTATGTTATTTTTAACATTGCCTCCAGCCCCTGGGGTAGGAGAACTTGGCATCAACTTTGATTTTTAATAATTGTACACAACCAGAGAGTGATTGACTAGAAGATACCTTAATCATAATTTTCTTAAATATGCATCAATTTTCAACAACTTATTGATTATAGTTTTGCCTCTAGAATTATAAAATATTTAATATTAAATACATGAAAAAGTGTCAAATTAATGCTTTTAACATAACATGTTAAGATGATGTTAATCTACAAAATAATGTTAAGTATTTCAATGCCACAGTTTAATTTGCTGCACATCAATTTGGAAAAATGTATTCTTCTGAAAACTTAATTCGCTGACGTGCACCAATTTAGATTTCATTAAAGCCCCCTAAATGTCATTGGCAGACGGACGGACAACAATTTATGTGGCCTGCACAAAACTCAAATTACTCGCATTATCTACGCGTTTCGCCACAAATCTATGTGTCAACTAAATGTCCACAGTCTCCACCCAGCTTTGGTGGGTTTATTGACCCTAGATGGAGGCAGAATCGAACACAGAAAATTGCATGAAAAGCGTGAAATAAGTTGGGAGCATATGGAAAAGTCGACCGAGTCGACAGATAAGAACATTTTTGTGTCTTATTAATACATACATATATGAGTTGCATGGAGTAGACACACAGACAGAGAGACTATTCGTTGGCAGGATATTAGACTGTTTCGATAAGTTGCGCCACACTCTTGTCGTTGTCCAAAGAGATTTATTAGTTGGGCGTTAATCCCCTGCGGCCTAATACATCATTTCAATTTGTTGCAAGTCCTGTTTATTTGCTGAAGTTTTCGTATGGGTTTGAGTGTGGCAAGCACTAGGTGGTAGTTCCTGGGGTGGCCAATAGAAGGGGAGGACTTTGGCGAGGGAGCGATGTCTCAAAGAAAATTGCCAGCCATCGGCTAAAACTATTTCACTTATTTACTTTCATAACTTGCAAATTGTCAACTTATTGTTGGCTCGCCAAAAGGCGAAGGCAAAAAAAAGAAGAAAAGTGAAGGAAAACTCCTCAATGTAGTGCTAAAGTTTTATGCTGTGGCAGTTGCTCGGGTAAAAGTGGCTTATTATGTGGAACTAAGCCGTGGCTTGTGTCCAGCACTTTGGTTACAGTTACACACTTTTGTTACCAGTTCATCGATAGCCAACTGACAGCAATATCTTTTGCTCCGTTACTTAGGTGCGTATATATAATTTAATTAGCTTAAAAGTCGGACTCTCTCTGTTCTTTGCGATTGTGCCAGTGATTTATATTGACAGCTTTGTATGAGCACTGGCCAATAACTGTATTAGCCAAGTGAGTTATCAGCTACCAAAGTGAAACTCTACTCTTGCTTTGATAGTGGTCAGCTAAAATGTGAGCGGTTGGTCAAAATGGTTTACTGACGGTCAGGTCTTGAAAAAAGAGAAGATTATATTTAAAAGCAATTTATATCATTTTTAAAAAGTTGTGGAAACAATAACGTTGTAGATTTTATAATACGTTGATAACTAACAGACTCGTCCTCTGTAACTAAATAGTGAAGCTACATCTGAAATAATCTATTAATTTCTTTTAAAAGATGGTAACTTAGAGGTTCTCTTTTATAATATTTCTAATTAAGTAAAACAACATTGACAATTGACTTAGTATACACGTGGCTTTAGTCCTATATTAATGCCCGTTGTGGAGCGTAGGATCAAGTTCATGAGTGGCTTGACTGGTTCCCCGAGTGGCAGCAATTCAAAATGCCTCAGCATTTTGCTGATGGTGCTTTTCATCTCGAGCATTGCGAACTTTTGGCCAATACAGTTGCGAGGACCCGCCGAAAACGGGGTATAGGCAAAAACATCGATTTTACTGTTATTCTCGGGACTAAAGCGCTCTGGATCGAATTTTTCCGGTTCAGGGAAATACTCGGGATCGCGTTGTGCATGATATGTGAGCAGTATGAGGTTCACACCCGCGGGGAACCGTATGCCATCTGTACAAAATAAAGGAAATGAATAACTAAAATGGAATCATAGTTTAACAATCAACCTACCCAACGTAATATCTTCTGTTAAATATCTTCCGATCATGGGAACTGGTGGAAACAAGCGTAGCGATTCCTTTATTACACACTCCAAATACTTCAGTTCGCCCAGATCTCGCATGGTGATTGGCTTTGATTTGTCCTTGCCAATCACTTCGACGACTTCCCGGAAGGCGCGCTCCTGCACCTCAGGATGTCTGGCGAGCAGATATGAGATAAAGGAGATGGCACTTGTCGTGGTGTCGTGACCTTCAAACATGAAAGTATCCACCTCCTCTCGAATGTCCTCATTGCTTAGTGGCTGCCCATCCACAGTCGACTGCAGCAGGACATCCAACAGGGCCATGCGACGCTTGCTGCCAACGTCATCGTCCTCAGCACTTTTGGAGCTGTGACTAGACTCCTCTAATGACTTTTGTAGAGTCTGGCGTCGCTCCGCGATGACACTGTCCGTAAAATCTTGCATGGCCTTCATGTGTTTATTTTGTTTTCGGAAGAGCAGTGGATGAAAGATGCGCATGCTGCCATCGAAACGCTGCAGCGGGTTGATAAAACGCTCAGCCATTAAATTAGACACACTACAAGTGGAAATGATTAGGAAAGTGTTTCTCGATATCAATATAGTGTCACTCACATATTCACCGATCTCACATAGGGAAAGTCGGGTTTGTGCTGTGCATTAATTTTCACACCCATCGATGTCTCCGCAATAATGTCCAAGGCCGCCAGGCAGGCGACTGGGAACATATTGATTACAGTCTTGCCATCGGCACGATCATATAATTTCTCCACCATAACGCCGCTCTGCTGATCGAAGACCTCCACAAACTGTTCGAGTATTTTAAAGTGAAAAGTCGGCGTGATAATCTTACGGCGTCTAAACCACTTCTTGCCGGTGCTCAGTAGTAACCCAGTGCCCAGCCAGCGATTAAGTAGATTGTAGAGTTTATTTTTGGTAATCGTCTGTTGACTGCTTAAAATGGCCTCAATCAGTCTTGGATCGGCGGTGAAAACGGCGACCTCATTAAACATTGTAAATAATATATGTTTGCCATAATTATCAATCATGCGCTGTAGGAAGTCTAGCATAGCTGCAACATATTATTTAAAAAATATCAGTTTATTAATTAACTTATCTATTTACTGCATTAACTGCATTTACTGCATACTTTCTGCGCTTTCGCCAAGCATTGCATATGGCCCATTGCCCAAGAGTGGAAGAGACATGGGTCCCTTCATTCCAGCGGCTTCGAGCATTGTTTTTTTTCGCCATATCTTTAGATAGTGCAAGACGAGCAGTGCTGCCACCAGCAGCACTATTATTTCCACAATCATATTGGCCCAATTTGTATTAAAAGTGTAGGCAACAAAATAACAACACTATCTAATAAAATATATATTTATGAATTAAACCAGCTGCTTGCTTCGACAGCTAATGGTGGACTGGTTGGCCGCTCCAAACTGTTCAGTTTTTAAGTATTTGGATTAGACAAGTGCTTAAACATGGTGATTAGATAAGGTGGCTTATCGATGTGGTGTTTCCCTGCCTGCAACTTTTTTATGTTCTTTGATTCTATTGGAAAAATGAAATCTAATCTAATCTAAATATTCGAATTAAGATTTTCAGATGCAGTTTGTGTAGCTCGTTAAAAATGTATAACAATGCATGATTTTTCTGTGTTTTACTTGAGTCTGGTTTGGATGGGTCATTCTAATTATAGAAATTCTTAAAATAGCTAACATCCAACATCCCTCAAGATACAAGCAGCAGCATTAGATGAGATATTTAGATTTAAAAATTCAGTTCAAAATTTAGAATTTGAGCTGCATACTGGGTATATTCTAGTGTACTCCACACCGAGTGACGCATATTTATTCAACAGAACATATGACAGCTCATAAATATACTGCAATAAAAATGCTCTCAGCCAGCACATGTAAAGTGTTCTCTGTGCTTTTAAAAATAATGTTATTGAATATAGGAAATTCCTCTCCCAAAAATGATAAACATATTTTTGATCATCGAGTCGTGTGTGTGTGTTTTACTTGTTCAGGTCTTTAACCTCAGAAAATTAGACTGAGACCGACTGACACACTTTATTTAAATGTGTGATTATAAATTTTCGATTAAACGTATTTTGTTTGTTTTACTTTTTGTTCTCGTCAATCGAAGTGACCACAAGTTTTTGACAAACTTATTGTATTAAATTTCGATCAATTAATTTGTACAATATATTGTACTTTTTGAATAGTATATTATTTATAAATAGAAATGCAAGTTACGCATGAGTTGACATATTTGTCAGCATTATAATGCGAAAAATTCGCCCACATCCTGAATTCGATGATAAGCTATCGATAACAGATAACAACTTTATTGAACCAACAGTCCAAAAACCTTTTATATATAAGCGATTAGTTGATAAGACAAAAAGCTTATTTGCAGCTTTGAGAATCGAAATACGTCTGTTGGGATAGGTCAAAAACCATAAAATGTTTCTAAATAAACTTATCTTTTCGATAAGAAATGTGGCTTTTAATCGACGACGCTGAATTTAATTATGGCTTGTACAAAGTGTAAAAGATAGCGTTTTGTTTGTCGCTTTTGTTGTCGGAATTTGCACAATTTCCTCTAATCAACTCAATTAGTTTAAATGTAATAATAACTGTTGTTAAGCAGCCAGCAAATACGAAACGAGCCACAACCGCAAAACGTACAAAATGTTTTGGCCTTGTTGGTAGTTGGGGGGTGGTGGGAGTACAAATTTGCATAGCTACATTGAGTAACAAAAGTATTTGCATATTGTATGACTGCTGTGACGCCAACCCACAGATAATCACACGTGCCAGGGCCTTGTCCTGACCGTTGTTCCTTTTTATTTCCGCTTGTTTCGATACGTTTCTGTTTTGGTTTTGTTTCGTTTCGTTTCGCTTTTTTATTCGGTTTTTTGTCTATCTTTGCTCGGTTCTATTTGCATAAGCTTGTTGTTGCATTTAATTTCCTATACGGTGCGCTGTTTATGATTACCAAACAACCCGTTGGGGGCAAGGAACAGCAGGAGCTGCTCTGGTGGCACTTTCGATCTCTGTCAGTGGCATTTGGATGATTAATGTGTTTACACAAGCAACGAGCTTTGCGGTCGACTCTGATTTAAAAGGGTTAAAGGACGTAAACACAAACATACTCACACACACACACACACACACACACACACACACACACAAACACATACAAGTTGAGACCTCTTCGCGTAATTTTATTTATTATTCTTTTCTTGGAATTGACTCTCATATGGGAGCAAGATATTAAAAATGCTCCTTTACCCTTTTAGTGGTATTTGCTTATTTTCATGATATGTGTGTGTGTTTTTCATTGTTTTTACTGGTGTTTTTGTTTTGATTTGCTTCTGCGTCAAGAATTTAATTATTTTAAAAGCATGAGGCCTCAAGCCAATTCGCACAATTTAACCAGTACCTTGAATTTCTTGTCCCACATCTTGTTCAACATTTCGTTTGGCTGCATCCACCATTTGCTTTCATTTCGCAAAGGGGCTGTCGCATAATCTTTTTGCACCACGTTAAGTGGCTGGAATTGAAATTTACGATTGCAAGAAAAGGTAACACATATAAATGTGTGCCAAACTTGGCCAACAACTGGCGAGTGGCCAAGGACAGCGATGAGAATCCTTTAAAAAATGATAATTCACGACCGTGTTTTTCACATTTTAAAAATAGTGAAATAAAATTCATTTTAAAAAAATTAAGTTAACTAAGATATACACTTAAAATTGTCTTATAAAAATAGTTTTTATTACATATTATTTATTTAAAAATGTAAATTGCTCAAAATCATCTTTTACGTATTTAAAAAACTTACTGTTGAAATTGAAATATTTATAAGTTCTTAAGTTGAAACACCTTGTTTGGCTTTTTGGAGTTGTGTGTAAAGTATGCTGTGTCACGATGCCATATCTAGGATAAGTTTTTAAATTATTTAAGTGGCATTGACTCAGGCCACATGCGAGTTGAGTTTTGTCCGGGGCCAGCGCCGAGCAGGTGCCAATATTAAATAGTTTAAATGAGGGCCAGTTCTGGTGCTGGTTGGGTCTGACTGACTTTATGGCCGTGATAAGCAGGGCAGACCCTTTTGATTTGGTTTAGGATTTGCGGTTGTCGCTGCCCCCAGTTGATGTACCCCTGTTTGCCTTTTAACTCGTTAGTTATGCGCCAAGCCGGGGGACATGAAAACGGGTGGATCCCGAACAGGAGGGGGGAGGTGAGGGCGTTGGGCTTAAGGTTTATTTAAAAGGCCAGTGCCGCATGTTTGGGGTTTTGTGTGTGTTTTAATATGACACCTTTGCCGATGGTAATTTATCACCTCAGCACTGGGGACATATGCTTTGGGGCCCAGCCACTGCTTCTTTTTGTTAGTGTGTGTTTCTGTATCTGTGTGTGTGTGTGTGTGTGTTTTATAAGCACTGGGGGGATTAGACTTTAATGTGGGGCTCAACTGATGCTGGCTGGCAGATAATTAGTGACCGTCCAGAAGATTTATGCACGCGTGTAAATGGCTTAAAGTAGCTACCAAATAAAACCAAATTAAATGTAAACAAGCTAAGCGTCTAATTAAATCGCAGCAATAGGCCAATGGGACAGCTACCCAACTCAGCGCTGTCAAAAATGTGAAATGTTTCATCAATCTGCACAGCAGCTCTGATCTGGCAGGTGGCATGTGGCAGGTGCAAGCTGCCACCGGTCATTCTCTGTCCCACAAATCCGCCGACTGTTAATTAAGTTTTGACATCATTTTTGTGCACCTTTCTCAACTATAAATCTGTCATATTAAATAAACTAAGCCATCTTCAGGAAGCTGCCTTTGACTGGCTTTCCATATGGCCAGTGTGTAATGTATTTGCTCTGAGACTGTATTTTTCAATCATATGTACATATGTTTGTGTTATTTACATAGTATTTATTAAGTTACTTCTTTTAACACACATGCTATTATTTGGCATTTTAGTTTACAATTCATTCGATTTGCCATTTTATTTACTCAGTACTTGACCAAAAACAATTCGAATTTCAAATGTAGTTTTATAAATTGAATTCATGGCAAACTTTGCATTAATTTTTCCTTTTTTGCATTTTGCGGTTGAATCTCAGTCAAATCAATGCAAATTTTAATACCACTCGTGTGGATAACGAAATGTGTTAGTTTTGCCATTGAACTATTTTTGCCAACAATTTCGGGCGGTTTATTTTTATTGGGCAAACGGCTAACGAGCATCAGCTAAGAGGCTACAAAATTTCGTTGGCCATTGGTATCTTGGCAAATTATTAACCAATTTGTAGCTGCTTTTTACTAACATGCTGGTAGGGCTGGCAAGTGAACTGGCAACTGAACTTGGTATCTTGGTATCTGGGCTTCTGTTTCTTGCTTCATTTGGTATGCGTGACATGTAGGAAGCTGTTTTGCCAGCAGTTGGCTTTTTTTCTTCTATTTTTTTTTGCCTTGTTGTGTGTGTTGTTGTGTGTGCCCTACCCTCATCGTCATCATCATAATCATCATCATTAGCTAAGGCTATGACAACCGCAGAACAGGAACAACGATTCCCGCAGATCAAAGAACTTTGACAAAAATTAAGCTCACCTATGAATTTGCCACGTCTGCGCTAATGAGCCATAAAAATGAGGCCTCAACATGGGTTTAGTTGGCCCAGTTTCCAGGCGCAACCCTCTTCGTTACCGTTTCAGATATGACGTCGGCACAAAGATAACCAAACCATTCAAGTATGTTTTGTACATCAAGGTTTAATGACTTGAGCTGAAGCTTAAACCAATCGAAGACTTGTTCATTTCTGACTTTTACATTGATGTTCCATTAAATTCGATCTGCAATTCATATGGGAAATTATTGCTAGCAAAGAGCATTCAAAGGTTGCATAACTCCTTAGAGGAGTTATGTCACTAGCTTGTTTCGCCTTATCTAAGCGTACTTTTGCCAAACTTTTCTATCGAAAAAAAGAAAATATACATATTTATAAAATATGCAATTTTTTTTAAAGAAATACATTATGTTAATATTCGCGCACAACACTTTTGTTGTGTGTTGTTCTGAACTAGTTCGTGTCTGTGTTTTCCTTGTATTTGTATTTATTTAGGTATGTTTTGCTCGTTTGGCATGTGGTTCTCTGTGGGACTTTCCGGCGTCGGTGCGGCAATAAATCAAAGTTTATAATATTCATTTCAAATTCACAATGGCTTAGTAAAAAGTTTTTAAAGCTGCGATCCGTCGCGGTCTCCAAAATTAAACAGAAACTTTGCGGCGCTGCTAAATATTTGGTCAACGGTTTCAGCGGCGACAACCCCAAAGTAACCCCAGCAACTGTTTTATTATTAACTTCATTTGCTGGCACGCCACAAAGCGGTAAAGTTTAACTTGCACTACACCAAAAGGCACAAAATAATATGTAGACATACATACATACATACAAATATTTATATATATTTTACAAGAAAAAAAAACGAAAAAAAAAAAAATGAAAGACATAACATAAAATAGCAGTTATAAAAAGCGCAAGAAACTTGTTTGCTCAAGAGCACAAGTAAAAAAAAATTTTATTAGCCACTGCCATTGCCTTTTGCGGGGCACAGCTCCCAAAGTTTTGCCAGCGTACTGAAATACTTATAAGAAAATCAATCCCTACGGCCAAGTCAGGAATTCTGAGTATTTTATTTATCAACTCACGCAACGCACAGCAAAACCCACAAAAAAAAGCAGCTCAAAAAAAAAAAAACTGAACACAAAGCAAAAAAGAAGAAAATAATTCTATATATACAAAAAAATGCAACCTGAACAATTTCCAGAGTTTCAATTCAACTTATGAAACAGCCCGCGGCCATATCGATTTCACGCTTGACGCTAAGAAAATTAACTTTGCCAAAGTAGCAGCGGCAACTCCAAAAACCAACAGCCGGCGGAGAAACAGCAACGATGGCAGATGAGGGAAAGGGGGGGGCGTGGAAAACGTCGCAGATACTTCGATGCGTATGACAGTGGGCTGTTGCAAGCTGGATGGGTAAAAAGAGCAATTCCTAAGCCCGGCACGTACTGCGGGTCCCAAATATTGTAAGTGATTTGGTGAAGTTCGCCTCACGCAAAGGGAAAAAAAAAGAAATGAAGCAACCACAAAAAGTTTCACATGTGCGCGTCCAAAAAGGTGTTTTAAGCAGCAAAAACCTGGAGTTGGAGCAGAGCAACGTGCCTGCAATGCAGGAGATGATGCTCTTCTCTTCTCAGGGCTTCAGTGCGCCTAATTTGCCATACATTTGAAGGAGACTGAAGCTCGGAGCAGTAACTGCGTTGGTTGCCTGCCTGGTTGGAGGCCAATTTTCATAATTCACTTGCGCCCGCAGTCAGACTTTGAAGTTCACTTGAAAACTGGTCATTAGCTGTACGCACTGCAAGCACTTTTCAAATGTCATTTGCCATTTGGTGTGGCAACGATTTTGTGGCTTGTGCCCCATACTTCGCGCTTCATTAGGCACACACAGTGTGAGTGCTGCCACATACAATGTATGTGTGTGTATGTGTGTGTGCGAGTGTGTGTACGAGGGTGCGAGTGGGTGTGCCAACCAGAGATACACCCAATGCAATTACTGCAAAAGTTCGCGCAAACAACTTTTTGACTTCGGCGCGTTAAATTCAATGAAAATGCCATTATTTGGAGCAATGGACAATGAATGCTGCACAGACAAGTAAATATATCGGGTATGCCAGTTGGGGTTAGGGGTGTACAGGGGATGCACTGGTCAGCGCTGGGGTCCACTCGAAATGTTCGCCACCGCCACCAACAATGAGCTATGTAAAAACACCAGTGTTCTGGTTATGGCCAGGCGCTATTTGCACAGATATCAAGATACACAGACACGGAAGAGCGAGTGAGACAGATGGTGAGGGGGTTATTTGGTTTTGTCTCGCAAATTGGGAAATGGGGAAAAGCGCGCATAATGTTTCTATCGGGCGAGTGCAGACACAAAAAAAAAAAACAAAAAAAAATAGAAACCGCATCCAAATTGAGTTGAGCGACATTATCACCAATGTCGGATGTAATGTGAGCCGTTTGGCTTCCATCGGGGGAGCTACAGTCGGGTATTGAGCTAGCTGTATTGGACCAATGCACCAATGTACCGCTGATTCATTGACAATGATAGCAAAGGCAGTGGAAATCGTGCTAATGTGCCATACAAATTTAAATTGTCATACTTTGCCGGAGTACGTAATGCATTCAACCTTACTGAAGTAATAACAAGTGAAAATGCTGAGCACGACTAGGATATACCCTGTACCCAGCTATTATTATTATGTGTACAAGTTTTACTTCTCTTTAACAATTAAGGAAAGTACTAAACATATGCCTAAGCCTTTTTGCTGTTCCTTATTCCGATCTTGATGAAATTTGTATAGTTGATCAATAATATGTCAATTGATATTATTTATAAAAATTGTAATTTTTATTGCAAACGGAAATCGATATGTATCGGAATACAGAAGGTAGCCGGGAAATGTTAGCAGCGCCGTACCCTGGATAAATAGTAAAGTGTAAAAGCGCCCAGGCGCTGCTCGCAACTGGAAAATTATACAAAATTGGCTGGCGAATTGGATTTTGTTGGATGCACACTGGATGCAGGCAGCGCCTGGTGGTTGGATCTCATATTGCATTCGCAAACAAATGAAGCAATCAGAATCAAGGCGCAATACGCATACGCAGCGTGTGGCAGACAAGTGTTGCCACACTGTTGGCTAACCAGTACTCTTAACACTAGCTTGCAACAGTTGCGATTATGCGAAACAACGCGAGCTGAATTGAAAATGCACTCCAAAATATATGTTTCGATTTATTTAATATGATTTTCAGAATATACTTTTGCAGTTTATAAGAATTTCAATTTGCTTAAATTGTATTCTGTCAGCTCTGCTCAGATCACCTTAAGTTTGTAGTATAGTGTAACTTAATGTTTATAAACACTTGCATATTTATAAGAAGCATGTTGTGAACTTTCTCTCTGCGGTTGATTCACCTTGCTCAATAAACTCATTGCTTTAATTGTTTTAATTGGTTTTGTCTGCACTAAATTAGTACAATTAACTAGCACACTTGATTAGTTTAGTTGTGTGGCAGCAACAGCGACTCCGATGTCGCCTTTAGATGTCTACTGCAAATGTATTAATTGCATTAGGTGTCGCTGTGTGGCGTGTTTAGCGTGTTGTTCGTCGACTGCTTTTTAAAATCAAATCGATAAATGACAAAATTACATATGTAGTGTGTGCACAACTTTTGAACAAACCAAAAGTGAATTAAAACTCAAGTCTGGGCCGCATTGAATGAATGCCACTTCTTAACTATTGTACACGGGCTAATAGCTGTGCCAGTTATTTATATCTTGCCAGGCGGCCAAAAGCAATTTGCAATGACAAAATAAGTGCACAGCGAGCTGCGTAAGTCCTGTACAAAAAACAGTTACAAAAATGAATCATGGACTAGTTCACAAATACTCAACCATAAAGTACTTCTTACTCTACTTTAAAAAATTCCTTACATATTACATAAAAAAAATTAGTTTATCCACTGAACTTCATCCGCCTCAATCAATATTTTTTTTTCAATCTTTGTCAAAATGTCAAACTTTTTCTTCAGTTCATTCCACACCATATACAATGTCCTTGAGGGGTAGCATAACTAAGAGCAGCTGGTGGTGGTGCAGCTGACCTGCTGCCCCCCCTCGGGCTTACAAATCATCAGTGGAGCGGTGTCGTCATCAGGCACAAACTGCATGTGGCACTCATTAATTCCATTTCCATTGCCCGGCTTGCCTTGGGTGCAACAATATATATGTGTAGCTGTCGGCGTGCCCGAAGTCAAATAAATCATAAAAGACTCCAGCCATATTTTAATGGTCGTGCAAAACAGAAAACCACATTGAAACGTGGAAGCAACTTTTCCTCCATATATAAATGCTTTCTCAATGTTTTATGCAATTTGATGCACGAATGCAAAAGCACAAATAATTTTATACACTTTTATTCAGGCCGAAGTTTTACCTGAACTGTCTGCCTATCTGTGCCATCTGTGATATATCTGTGATATATCTGAGCGATATAAAAAGTGCACATACAGCATCTCGGAAAGTTGCAAGCAGCAACTTTGTGGCAAATATTGGCCATTTGTAAACTGACTGAAACAAATTGCAAATTGTTGATTATGTTGATTGAATCATGTGTAAGAAATCGAGATGCAGGAAACTAATGCAACAGGCCAATAAATTCCAAATAAATCAATCAATCTTCAATCCGCCGAGATAAGAAAAAAAACAATTGATAAGTTATCGCCAAGAACACTTTTGGAAACGTAGAAATACATATGCATTTATTCGATTATTATCGATTTGCTGTTGTTTTTTGTTATCTGTTCTAAATTTAGGTTTTTGTTTTGGC
This sequence comes from Drosophila kambysellisi, assembly GCA_035042185.1. Lineage (NCBI taxonomy): Eukaryota > Metazoa > Arthropoda > Insecta > Diptera > Drosophilidae > Drosophila > Drosophila kambysellisi. The sequence goes on from JAWNLS010001251.1 coordinate 11,873,948, forward strand.
ACAAAAGCTAGCGAATTTGGTTTTTTGGCAACTAAAACTGATTAAAATTTCAGCGCTACATGTCATGAAATCTGCGGTACTCGTATCCTCCAGTGGGTTGTGTGTTGTACGTTTTGTGTGGCAACGTTTTGTTTTGTTTTGTTTTAATTGCAACACATTGTCAACACAGATTTGCATGGACCGGCGACAAGAGGTGCGCTGACAGCGTTATTAGTTGGACCTTTCCTGGACCTCTGCTAGAGATGTGGGGGGCATGCGACCATCTCTGTTTTTCCTTGGTTCAGGTTGGTGAAATATTTTTATCAAAACATAATAAACAAATTTACATTTTAGTTACAGTATTTTTATTTATATTTTTTTTTTTGCATGGCAACACCATTAGTATTATTTTTTTTGCTTCTAGCAACTGTTGTCAGCAATTTCATTGTCGTCAGTTTGTTTTTGCCACAAAAACTTTTCTGATTAAGTGTACGAATGTGAATAATTTTGTATTATTCGTTTTACTTTTTGTTTCAACTGCTTTTCTCCATTTCGCACTAATTTAAAAATGCATTTCACGCATGAGTGCCAGGGGTTCCAACGATTCAACTTAATTAAAAATTAATTTAAAGTTGAAATCGCGTTAAGCTTTTGACTCCTCAATTAAAACATACAATAAGTATATAGCTATAACTTGTTGGACTATTAATTTATGTATTTGCCAAACTATCAAAATGACATAACTTCGTCAAAACTCAACTGATTTTCAAAAGGAAGGGCGTTTTAGACATAGTTTGGCCTCTAGATCAATCGTACACTTAAGGTTGAAAACGTGATTTTGGGTCGGAACATAAGTCAAAATTATAGTCCGATAATCGGCATATCGGCATATCGGCATATGGGCATAGGTCGTACCTTCAAAATGCCATAACTTCGTCAAAACTCAACGGATTTTCAAAAGCGAAGGCGTTTTAATCATAGTTTGGCCTCTAGATCAATCGTACACTTAAAGTTGAAAACGTGATTTTGGGTCGGAACATAAGTCAAAATTATAGTCCGAAAATCTGCATATGGGCATTATGATCATATGTGTATAGGTCGAACCTTCAAAATGCTATAACTTCGTCAAAATTCAACGCATTTTCAAAAGGAAGGGCGTTTTGATCATGGTTTGGCCTCTAGATCAATCACATTTAAAGTTGAAAACGTAATTTTGGGTCGGAACATAATCAAAATTTAGTCCGAAAATCGGCATATGGGCATTATGATCATATGTGTATAGGTCGAACCTTCAAAATGCTATAACTTCGTCAAAATTCAACGCATTTTCAAAAGGAAGGGCGTTTTGATCATGGTTTGGCCTCTAGATCAATCCTACATTTAAAGTTGAAAACGTAATTTTGGGTCGGAACATAAGTCAAAATTATAGTCCGAAAATCGGCATATGGGCATTATGATCATATGTGTATAGGTCGAACCTTCAAAATGCTATAACTTCGTCAAAACTCAACGGATTTTCAAAAGCGAAGGCGTTTTAATCATAGTTTTGCCTCTAGATCAAACGTACATTTAAAGGTGAAAACGTGATTTTGGGTCGGAACATAAGTCAAAATTATAGTCCGAAAATCGGCATATGGGCATTATGATCATATGTGTATAGGTCGAACCTTCAAAATGCTATAACTTCGTCAAAATTCAAAGCATTTTCAAAAGGAAGGGCGTTTTGATCATGGTTTGGCCTCTAGATCAATCCTACATTTAAAGTTGAAAACGTAATTTTGGGTCGGAACATAAGTCAAAATTATAGTCCGAAAATCGGCATATGGGCATTATGATCATATGTGTATAGGTCGAACCTTCAAAATGCTATAACTTCGTCAAAATTCAACGCATTTTCAAAAGGAAGGGCGTTTTGATCATGGTTTGGCCTCTAGATCAAACGTACATTTAAAGTTGAAAACGTGATTTTGGGTCGGAACATAAGTCAAAATTATAGTCCGAAAATCGGCATATGGGCATTATGATCATATGTGTATAGGTCGAACCTTCAAAATGCTATAACTTCGTCAAAATTCAACGCATTTTCAAAAGGAAGGGCGTTTTGATCATGGTTTGGCCTCTAGATCAACCCTACATTTAAAGTTGAAAACGTAATTTTGGGTCGGAACATAAGTAAAAATTATAGTCCGAAAATCGGCATATGGGCATTATGATCATATGTGTATAGGTGGAACCTTCAAAATGCTATAACTTCGTCAAAATTCAACGCATTTTCAAAAGGAAGGGCGTTTTGATCATGGTTTGGCCTCTAGATCGATCCTACATTTAAAGTTGAAAACGTAATTTTGGGTCGGAACATAAGTCAAAATTATAGTCCGAAAATCGGCATATGGGCATTATGATCATATGTGTATAGGTCGAACCTTCAAAATGCTATAACTTCGTCAAAATTCAACGCATTTTCAAAAGGAAGGGCGTTTTGATCATGGTTTGGCCTCTAGATCAATCCTACATTTAAAGTTGAAAACGTAATTTTGGGTCGGAACATAAGTCAAAATTATAGTCCGAAAATCGGCATATGGGCATTATGATCATATGTGTATAGGTCGAACCTTCAAAATGCTATAACTTCGTCAAAATTCAACGCATTTTCAAAAGGAAGGGCGTTTTGATCATGGTTTGGCCTCTAGATCAATCCTACATTTAAAGTTAAAAACGTAATTTTGTGTCGGAACATAAGTCAAAATTATAGTCCGAAAATTGGCATTTGGGCGAAAATCGGCATAGGTCGAAGCTTCAAAATGCCATAAATTCGTCAAAACTCAACGGATTTTCAAAAGGAAGGGCGTTTTAGACATAGTTTGGCCTCTAGATCAATCGTACATTTAAAGTTGAAAACGTGATTTTGGGTCGGAACATAACTAAAAATTATAGTCCGAAAATCGGCAAATCGGCATTTGGGCATAGGTCGAACCTTCAAAATGCCATAACTTCGTCAAAATTCAACGCATTTTCAAAAGGAAGGGCGTTTTGATCATGGTTTGGCCCCTAGATCAATCCTATATTTAAAGTTGAAAACGTAATTTTGGGTCGGAACATAACTCAAAATTATAGTCCGAAAATCGGCATATGGGCATAGGTATTTTCATGGTATCATTGTATAAAATAAAAAAAATAAATAAATAAAGCTGATGAAGAGTTGGAAAAAATGTTAAATAGTTTGATATTTGATAAATTTAGTACAATAATATTGATTTTCTATAAATGTATATCAATTAAAATGGTGAAATGTTGTGCAAAAATCGTGTAGCTTAGATTTGAATAAAATTCTTTGATTCTTCGTTAACTGTAATATTTTCGCTAAACGTATTACGCACTTTTGGCATCATTCGCAATTTGTATGAGCTAAGGATACTGCTTATTTTGCTGTCCCATGCACAATAATCATACGCCATGCTGTCCCATTTCACCATCAGCTGCTTATGTGAGCTTTTCAATTTGTTTTGTTTTCCTCACTTTTACACACACCCGCACACACACACACACACACGCACACTCACACGCAGAGATATAAAAAAATAGCAAGTTTTGCTTGCCTTGCCAATGCCATTTTGAGCTAAACTTTATATATTTTGCTATGGTAACGGTTATCATAGCCAGCGGGTTGGTTGGCTAGAGAGGATTCGTCCTTTCATCAACAGCAAGACGCGATTTTGCTGCTTGCTTCTGACTACTACAGTTGGCCTTAATAACAACACTTGTCGTAATATCATTTTTATGCCCGGGGTGGGGTCGATGCTGAGGCTAAATCGTTTTTATGACACGCACCATGCAGGCGCTGGGGTCTCCATGTCATATAGTTTACTCTCTCCCACTCTCTCTCTCCCTCTCTCTCTCTCCCTCTCTCTCTCTCTGTGTGTGTGTGCGAGATAAAGAATTGATTTTATAGCGTCAACCATGCGATTATGAAAGCAATACAGAGAGAGAGAGAGAGAAAGAGAATGAGAATGAGGAGTAGCGGGTTACAATCTGCGGAAGGGCGCCAAGTCAAAGGATGTCACCTAGAACGATTCGGGTGTCAAGGCAATAAAAACTTTGGCACAGCTCATTCCATTTCCCTTGCTTTTGCTTCTTCTCCGACTACAATTCGCAGTCAGCTTAGTGCTGAGCCAAGTAAAAATATATACATATATATATTATTAATATCCAAGGCAACAAACAAACAAACAAACAAACAAACAATTTCGCCCACTTTTGTCAGCGGCAATAAAACGATATTTATGAGAAGTGCCTGCACTGACCGGGGATCTGTTTAGTTAGCTACGATGAGACCGCTTTACATAAATCAACTAAATGTCCTCTGACGCTTCTCCTTGCGCGTGTTGTGGCATCTATGACTAATTACCTTACCACAAAGTTAGCAAAGTCAATTAAAACTTGTCGCTGCCTGCACCTGCAAATCCAAATTGCAAAATTTTACAAAATACGAGCACTCCAATTAGTGAGTGTGCAAAAAAAATAAAAAAATCCTTATATAATTAGATTACGGGATTACCTTATAATAATAACTCTAAAAATATCATGGTGATAAAGTTTAAGTAAGCATTCCCAGAAATAACGTGACATTTTCAAATATATATTTCCAGTAATTCTGCGTAACTTTAAATCCATATACTGAGTATTATGACAATTTAATGATGGAAATAAGTAATAAGCTGTGAAACAATCCTTCTTATGTTTAGTGGCCAGCTAAGTAACGATTTTTTGAATTACTGTTGGAAGTGGATCCGAAATTTGGGGCCAGATAGGAGCAGCGACAAATGACAGATTAGCGCAAATATTTATTTTAATGTCATCCATGGCAACGTGGCGTTAACGTTAAGGGTTAGCGTCAATTCAGAGGGACACACAACGTTGTCGATTGCCCGGATGATACACGGTTATTATGTTTGAATGCCCCGGGCAATTGGTTGTGTGCTGCTCGATGCCGGTAGATGGCCCGGGTTGACGCACCATTGCTTATATTGGCCATTAAACACAAAGTCATAATGAGCAGTCGGTTGCTGAAATGGGCTTAAATAACTACAACTATGTGAAACGTGTGGCGTGTAGCTTATGTAATAAAAGTAAACAGCCAACAAATGGTGCTAAAAACTGCATTTATCAGCAGCAGCAAGTTCTGAGAGGGTTGCGAACACTGCGAAGGGTCGCCTCTAAAATTGATACGCAGCCACAAGCTGAAAGTTGTTTTCTTTTTTTGTTGTTGTTCTTGTTGTCGTTGTTTCATGTTGTTGTTCCTGTTGTCTGTTAGTTTCTCAACTTGAACAATTATTAAATTGCTGGCATCCACTGAAGTTAATGACAGTTGTTGGCTTTGTTCTCGAAAGGTTATTGCTGGACATTGAGCATGATACGAGTGTGAAACTTGTGAGTGTGAAACTAATATTAATTAAATTCAACAGTACGATGAGTTATAGAAAGATAAAGAGACATATTGAATATTAATTAAATTATTATTATATATTATTTGCTAATTAGATGTAGAAGATGTAGATCTAGTAAGCTTAGCTAAATAATATTCTGCCTTTTTGATTTTCCATAGTAATTACTCGCCTGAGCTGGAGAAGCAATTAAGTATTATATTATCATAATCGAAACTAATTATAATGTGAGCAAAAGGTCAAACTGCATTATAAGTTGCTCAGACTAAATAATGGATATCATATTTACATGTTAATATGAAAACGAATAGTAAGGTTAAAAGGAAAATCTAGCGCAGATACGGGCAAATGGCCAAGTTAATTATCGCATTCGAGTGGGCGTGGATTGCAGCTAAAGCAAAGCAAAAACTTATCAGAGCTTACTTTCACTTATGGTCTTCTTTTTGTTTTTTTTTTTTTGCCAAATCAGAGCAGAAAAGTTAAGCAGGCAAAGATCAGGAGTTGACTGTGCCCTTTATGCCAGCTATAGAGAAACTGCTTACGAAACAAAAAAAAAAAAAAGAAGAGTCAAATAAGGAGCGGCAGCAGTTTTGTTTTGAACTTGCCACAGATTTGACTTTGTGGCGCAGCTTCGGCTTTAACTGTTGCTATTTTGTATACAATTTGGCAAAGTTTTTGCCTAAGTCAGTCTTGTGCAGGGGTGGTGGGGATCGAGCCTTGAATTAATTATACATGCAGGTCACGTAAATATGATTGTCATGCCAGCAGACGATGGCAGATTGACCAAGATGCGAAATGAATCCAACGTAGGCACTTCAAACACGCCATCGACTCAATGACTCGATGCTCCATTGCTCCATTGCTCCATTGTCCCGTTGCCCCATTGGCCCCTTGCTCCATTGATATATTGCCATGGCATTCGCCAGGACAGGCCAGATAAACTTAAGGACTTAAGCGGCTTGTATGCTTTGCTTACAGCTCAGAAGACTAGAGCCGTTTGGCCCATGGCCATGTGCAGTGGTGGAAGCCGAAACTTTAGTTCAAATCCTCCAAAATAAAAGTATTTAGCTAATAAATTATGCAAAAATTGAAACAAATTCCTTAAGCATTTGACTAGTAGAGCAGGAAGTCCTTGCCAGACACCGACTCCATGCAACTTTATCTGCCCTCTGTCAAATTAATATTTAATTATAGCAGCCGGAGCTGGGGCATGTCTATATATACACATACATATATATATTAACTACACACTATCTGGCACACTATGTATATAAGTACTATATGTGCAGCTGGAAGGTGATGATGTTCTCCTGGTGCATAGAATTTCAGTGCTTTTTAACTGTAATCCTTTTGCGGAAATTGCAACAACTGGTTGCAGTTATTAGAAATGAGTTGCGTCCTCATCCTCTTGGGACATCTACAGGCAAACGTGCAACAAAAACTAACTTCAATTAGTGTCGTCTGTGTGCAACGAAATGCAGTATGCAAAAGCGTTGCATGTCCACAGGCGCAACCTGCTTGCTACAGAATTGCATGCTGGAATGTCACACTGTGCATCAGAAAGAAGTTAATGAAATTAATGAAACCGTTTGAAGAAAATTGGTGCGTAGATTTAACTTTTAAGACTACATTAAATAATTATTCAGCTCAAAATCGCAATGAGTACAGAAGAGTGGCTAAGTTAAAAACCAATCTTTTGTTTCACATTGTTACGTGATAATTGATAGGCTAACAACAGCAGGTGCAACACGCTCAACACCAAAAGCGGCAATCTAAAAAATCTGTAGCAGCGAACAAGAAACAGAAGCAAGTTGCAGCTGCAGTTGCCAAAAGTGATAACTTATTGTTGCAAGGCAAAAAGGAGAAGGTGCACGAGAAGAAGAAGTGTTAACATTAGCGCTGAAACTGTTTACAGTTAAATTTGTGTATATATATTTTGCGCTGACATCGCTTGGTAAATATATATATGATGATTCTTAATGTGTGGGGCAAAGCGGCGTATGCTTAATATAAATATGCTTGCAACATGCTCCTGCTTATTACACATACGGCGCGTGACTCCAAACTCATTGCGCAGACATTAGACCTCATTACAGACTTGCCGCTGCTCCTCCTCCCTCTGCTCCTTCGAGAGTATATTTTAATTTCCTGCCTGACAAACAAACAAACAAATGAAACGAAACGAAACAAACAAGCGCCATTTGGAGAGCGACTTAAGCAACGTATCAGGAATTTTTGGGCTTGAAATATTTATGGGAGTGGCAGTGGCCAGGAGTGGCAACCACAGCAAGTGCCAGTAAAGGAATTCAAATAAAGTTCATGTTTTCGTCACACACACTTACACACACGCACACACGCAGACACTCCGCTATGCAATATACAAACACGCACACAAATGCTCAGCAGTCACGTTATAATTGATAGACAGTTACAAAACGTGTGCGGCGCCTAAAAGTTGACAGGCCTTTTTTTATAAGCTTTTTCCCGGCTCGGAGTCGTACTCGAAGTCACAGGCTGTCTGCTTGTCTGTCTATCTGTCTGTCTGTCAGGCTGTTTTGTTAATAAAAACGCAAACACAAATGAGCGTGCGTAAAAAATTCAATTATGGCAGCCGTGTTGTGACTGGAGGGCGTGGCAGCCTGGTAGGCAAAAGGCACATCGAGGGGGCAGGAAATTAAATAAACTTGCAGGTAAGTGTGGCACACAAGAAAAAAAACAAAGCTGTGGAGCCTTCCTCCAAAGTGAACAATGACAGTTATGCGTAATTCCCTGAATTCGTCCAAAAGCACAACATTTAACATTGCCAGCAATCCCCTGTATATACATGTATGTGTGTGTGTGTGTGTGTGTATCTATGTCCTATTTAAACAATGAGAGGGTCTCGCATTTTTCAGGCTTGTGTGGTACCGCATGACATTGCGGTTGCAGCCTTTTAGAACCCAAGGCGTGTGCACTTTATTTGTTTAATTAATGTTGCTGCTTGCTGCAAACTGTCTGCTCATCTGTCGAATCCTCTCTGCCTCTCTGCCTTTAGCCATTTGACTTGTGCTGCCCTTTTCTCATTCAGTCAGCTGTCTGTCGCTCTGTCTGTTTGTTATAGGCAAATAGACACTTGACATAAACATAGCTGAGCTGAAAACTTGATTAAATGTGCCGCAGCGACAGCAGCAGTCAGGGTCCTTTCAGGATCTGTTCGCCTGTCACAGTGCGTGTGGCCAGCATCTGACAGTTGCCACCTTGACGCTCGCCATTCTCTGGCATCTGTGGCAGCTGTGGCAGCCGTTAAATAAACAAGCAGCCAACGTTGCTGCAGATGCTTGCAACGTGATTAAAACGGATTTGGTAGGGCTACAGAACGCGGTAGAAAGACCCCTAAGAGGCAAGTAAACCACATTTAAATCTCTTAATTTAAATTAACACTATTGTTGTTGAAAGATTATTATACTTATAATCCTTCGAAACACGTTTTATGGAATTAAGATATTTAAAGTTTTGTGACTTCGTTTTATAAATTAAATATGTTTAAATGCTTTAAATTATTTGGAATGCCGTCGGAACTCGTCTTCAGTGCAGTTCTTTAAAAACTTTTTAAATATTTTGTGCTTAAGGAGAAATTAAACATAGTAGTTGCGAGTGGCAACAACCATCAGCGCAACTGCAACGACAAAAGCAATATGATGAAAATGGCGTCACAAGTTGAGTCATCAACAAGCCCATTTAAAACTAATTATGCTCCAACGTGCTGACGTACAGATTTAATGGGAATGGCGTTAGCATTTTATTTACTACATTTAACTGCATAATGTGAATGCCGTAGCTCTGCTGCAATAATACTCGCTTGGTTGCGTCGCCTTCTTCAGCTCCAGCTCCAGCTCCTGTTGCAGCTCCTGTTCCAGCTAGAATTCCGTGTCCGCCTCCAATTTGGTCTTAGTGCCAGGCAAGCATTTTGCATGCACTTAACATGCATACATTCATGTGTGTATACACACACAGACACACACAAACACACACATACACACACATAGATAGACAGACACACGCCCCAAGCCAAACCGAACCGTAACTACTTAAAGTGAAAAGTAGGCACAGTTCAGTCTCAGTCTCATTCTGAGTCTCAGACTCAGTCTACTCCTTGGTATCCTGCCCCATGTCTCTGGCTAAGTTTCGTGTGTCCTGGTGTACTGTTTAATGGATAATTACACAGCACAGCAGCCGTTTAATGCAACGGCATGTGTTCGAAATGCACATGTGAGTGTGTGTCAGTGTGTGTGTGTGTGTGTGTGTGTGAGTGTGTACTGAAATTGCACTTGACTTGACTCCACTCAAGTGTCGTCGACGCTTCCAATGAGAGTTTCAAGTAGCTTGCTCACAAAGTGCAGACAGGTTAGTTAAGAGTTTATTTTAAATGATATTTATTTATAATGTTGTCTCCTGGTTCTTGCCCGACCCTCTAGAATCTCATTTAAGTTGCAGATTACTTTGCATTGCCATAAGTGTGTTGTATGTTTGCATCTTATGTCATATGAATGGCAATTTGTGCATGCTATAAATATGTGACATCAATTTATGTTGCAAGATGTGTAGTTGGCCAAAAATTAAGTGGGTATATTTACTTTTGGCAAGACACATTTTGAGGGAAATTAATTTAAGCAGTTTGTTGGATGACCAAATTGCAAGGTAATCTTTACTTATTCAAAATAAGGTGGCAACAGTTGTGGCACTATTTAAATGGATGTGAATGCATTCAGTTGTTGTTGTACCTCGTGTTGCAATATAATGACGTTGATTAGAAAGTAACAGCTTGTATTCTTCAATAATTTGCAAATAATTATACACAATTACGCTAAAATTAGTGCTGTCAAATCGTTAATAATATGCATGATACTTATATTTGTCAAGTTTAAAGAATTTAGTTTTGAATGAATAAAATATAATATTCTTGCATTTTCACAGTCGCTTACAAATTCTCTTACTTTATCTGATTTATTTTTAATTTCTCTTTTCAACATAGTAAAAAATAAAATTATGATATATTCTCGACCATTATTTTTAATAGAGCGTCCATTAGAAGCTGGGTCTTTAAAACAAACTTAAAAGCCATTAAAGACAGCTCGCAGTGAAGCGAAAAAATTATAATGTAATTACCCAAAGTGGACTATAATTTTTTTATTTGCTATCAACCGCGGCAGCAGTGAAGATAAATTAAATTTGAAATATGTATGTTCACCACGCGGCACTAATTTCTGTACGGTCTGCGCTATTATCATTTTTAATATTTTACTGTATGCCCGAGAGTATGTTTACCAAAAATATAAATGTCAAATTGTTCCGAGTAAGAGGTCAAAAGTCCAGGGAGCCAATAAAGCTGTTCTGCTGTTCCCGCTGCACCTCGGCTGCTGTTTGACTGCCCAAATCTAGTTAATAAATATGGCCAGAAAACGAAAATGTGCAACTACCAAGGACAGCAGCCAGAATTCTGAAAGCACCTGTGTGTGCAGACTAGACACGTGTTGTTCACAAAGTTAGTCAACAAACTTGGCCATTTGTAGAACGCTTTGGCGCCCAGGGCGCTCATAACGTTGCCAGTTGTCGGTCGACGGTCGACAGTCGACATTCGGTCCTCGTCTTTGACTGGCCACTCGCACATTATTAGCAGTCCGACAACCTGAAGCGCCATAAATAACATGCTGTGTTGCCATTCTCTGCCATTGCCCCCCAACACTTATGTTCCATTTACTTTTGTCTCTTGTCCGACAATATAAATAAAACGCACACAAACTGCACAGTTTATGATGCTACGTGGAATTTAATGTAATTTGTATCTTAAATTTCTTTTGCTGTATTTTATTTGTTTATTTTAATTTTACGGGTGTAGCTACCAAGTTTGCAAGTGTTATATGTGAAAAATAAAGAAAAAATCATTTTGTATATGCCTAATATATAAAATAAGTACACATTTCAATCATTGCGAATGACGATCCTGATGATAGAGATCTGTGTTCATTCACTCAATCAATCAATCACACACTCTCCTTTTAAATCAATCAAAATCAATCAATTTAATCAATCAAAAAAATCAATAGATCAATCACTCACCCCTTCAATCATTCCATCACCTTTAAAATAAAATAAAATCAATCACTCATTCAATCACGTACTCCTATTTTAAATCAATCAACATCAATCAAAATGTTTCAATCAGTCAATTAACTCAATAATAAAATCAATCACAATTTCTCCTTTTAAATCAATCAAAATCAATCCGAAAAAACCGATCAATCAAATGCTCACTCCCCTTTTCAAAATCATCATCTTCTTCTTCAAAGATCAATCAAAAAATGTTCCGTTGCCCGTTGGTCTGGCTAAGCTCGAGTCAAATGGAAAGCCAGCAATATGACATTTCAATTTTCATCAACAATGCGAAGGCAGCCGCAGAGACACCTGCACAACAACAGCAGCAACAACAGTAGCAGCAACAACAACAACAACATCAGCAAAAAACACCGTGAACAACAACAAAAATAAAAAAGAAGAAGACAGCAACATCGACGCACTTCTAATACAATACAAACGCAATAATATCGGATTTCCGTTCCCGCATCCGTTACGCAGCGCAGTTTACAGTTGCCAGTTTACTGTGGATTCACTGCTCTACCCTAACTGCTGTTGAGCACTGGGGTTATATTTTTTCTGCTCCGCACAATATGATACAATTTGTTGCCGTTACCATTGGTGTTGCTGTTGCTGTCGCAGCAACAGCAGCAACAACAGCAGCTTTGAAAAACAATTTAGAGCTCACTCGCTTTCTGCCTGGCACTTCAAGCACGCCAAAGCAATAAAAAGTTGTCCAAGTCTGCAACGTATGAAATAGTGTCGAAGCCTTTCATACAGTTGCCACACACACACACCTACACACACACACACACACAAATATATCGCCTTGCTATTGAATGCATGTTGACAATGACGGCAATCTGCGCAAAGTTCAAGCGACTTAGGACTACGAATTGAGTGTTGGGAGGGAAGTGCGAGTCCTGGCACGGAAATTGTCGCGCAAAGTGCAATAAATCGGCTGGTATTGCCTTGCACTGGTCTGGTCTGGTCTGGCCTGGACAACCTGCGGGCCATAATGGATATTGATTGAAAGCAAGATTGATTTCATCTGTATATGCTTTAGTTATGAATCAACGAAGTTACACTGAAAATACATGTTTGACTTTACAACTGAAACCAAACAACATTTACAAAACTTAGGCATCGGCTGTTCTACAACATATTGAGGAGTCTTTAACAGTTGCGTAAGTGTTATCGGTTATCGATTAATTCCGAACTCAATTTTACTTTTTTTTGTTGAAAAACAACTTATAATCCTCTTATTTTCTCTCTCTGCAAGCGAATTAAACGCTGATTGGGTTTTTAATCATTTCAATATCCATGTGGCCCAGTATAAATGAGGGTTACGTTACCTTCGCATAAGTTGGATTTGTGCAACTGAAATTGATTTAATTTGCAAGAGGTAAGCACCAAGGCAAATATGCAACAACCGCATTCAAATTGCATGCCGCGTGGCAACTAATAATGCTGCAAAAGCTTTCGGCACCATGCAAAAATCAACTCAATTACAAATAGCGGTGGCTTCTGCGGTGCTGGCAGCTGTAAACAATGTGGCTACCATCGAATATTATGGTTGGAATGCGGGCTGCAAGGACAGCAAATTGTGGATGGTGGCAGTGGGCAGTTCTGGGACAGATACCGAATGACTTTCCCCAAATGCCGCAATATACAAAATGTTTTTTAATTGTTTTGCATTGCACTGAAGGTATAGCCCCATATTGAAGAGGGTTGGCAAAAGGGAAGTCGGGGGAGAGAAGGCGGGGGGGTGCAGCTGCCGGTTCTTCTATGCAAACAAACAGAAAATGTACACGTAGGCAGGAGAGTAAGCGTGTCGAGAATACGAGAGAAAGATTTAATTTCATTCGGTTTCAAAAAAAAAAACAGCAACAAAATTTCCATATGCCACAATTGCATTTACTGCTATTGTTATTGTTGCCTGTGGTTTGTTATTCGATTTTTGTGTTGTTGCACGGTGCGATTTGTGCGAATGGGAAATGTGTACTGTTTTTTTTTTTGCTGGGTCCCGTCCAGTTTTAATCTCTTAAGGCAGCCAATTGACTTTTGTGCTTGGTTTATTACAAACTTTTAAGCGCTTCAGTGAAACTTCGGCAACTTTTTTTATTGTTAATAAATTTTGTTGATTTTCAATAAACAAATAAAAGCCGGGCACATAAAAACTCGGCTCAACTAACATAAAATGTATGACAAAAACGGCAACAGCAACAATAACAAGAACAACCGACCGTTATTTATGACAATTGAGTTGAATCTACGAAATAAACAATATAAATATCAGAAGTTTTTGTGTATGTTTTGCTGATTTTTATGGCATTAATTTGTTTAATGCACAAAGGTGGTGGGGCCAGAAGTTGGTAAGTAACTAAAGCTTTGGCTAAATATTAAAATAAAGGCCAAGACATATTGGCTTGGATAGATATGGCAAAAGTTTTGCGCTATCAGTTGCACAATTTCACAAAAACACATCCACCCAGCCACATGTGTGTTGTTGTTGTTGTGTCCCCCAAGCAGAAGGGAAAAACAAATATAAAATGCGTATTCGTGATGCTTTTGTTTCCATGCGTTAAATCAGCATATAATCCTAAAGTATTTCCAATTTTATACACACAGAACCACCCACCCCCCCCAACAAGCACATTCCGCGGACACGCATAGCTACATGTCAAACAAACTTAAAAACATAAAAAAAAAACGACCCAACATACGCCTTAACTTCCCAACTCCCCCCCACGCACACACGCACACCCAACCCCACCCAGGCACAAATCTCCCCAACACACACATGCTGACAATTTGCAAGTTTCTTAAGGTATCTGTATGCGGCAAAGTTGATGCCACGCTTTTGTGGGTGGGGGGTGGGTCGTCGCGTCGGTTGAAAGGCAACTAAGACGCACATTCGTATCTGCTCGGGGGTCGTCAATCTAAGCCCCAAAATCTTGTCGTTGTCATGTCGTATAAATTAAATGTGTTTATATTAAATGTAGAAACAGAAGCACAAACAGAACCCAAACGAAATAAGCACCGGCTCAAATTCGATGCTCCTGTCTGAGTTCTTTTGATAAAGAAAATATCAGTTGCTTTTTTTTTGTTGTTTTATTTTTTGTTTTATTTTACTGTTGTTTTGATTTTTTGGCATTATGTATTATAATAAGTTGCAGTTGTTTGAGCGGGCGTATTTGATAAATATTGACATGTGTGGAGGTTTGCCGTCGTCTGTGCAGACTGGACGTGAACAAGGATGCGAGATAAATGCTGACATGCAATCAGTTGAGATCAGTTAACATTTCTTTCTGCAGATTGGGATTGGCCAACAACGTGTTTGTTTAACGTTGACAGCAAGTGACATTTCTGTGAGCCACAAAAGCATAGTGTAAGGAGGTTTTTGTGTGTGGTGGGCATACATGTAGCTGTCATGCCGATACCTGATACCTGATATGCCAAGAATTTGACATGGATAAACCGTTTTAACAATCAGACTTTAAAGATGTACACATAACTTGAACTAACTCTGGAAAAGTAACTGAAAATCAAATATTGTTTTGGGAGTTATTTTGATGTTGTGAAATGTGTTTTAGCTCAGCACTATTATTTGATCTTCATATGCATAATTTTAATTAAATTTGGATACATTCTTTTAATATCTGTACTTTTTTTTATTAGTTTTTCAATTATCTTATGACTGAGAGACACATTTAAATTCAAGTTAAAATTAATTTAAATTACATTTTGCTTATATATATTTAAATACACTTCTTTGTTCATATATAGTAGTAGATGCCAAATATATTTGACTTTTAATTATTCAAGGGTGGACTCAGTATAATCGACACACAGTTCCAATTAAGCTGTCGATATTTATCTTAATTTACATCTTCCATTCGATTACTTGTGCGCTTTGTTGTTCTTGTTGCCACAGTCTGTTGCATGCATATTTCATAATTTAATGCATTTGATTGGATTTTATTTATATAATTAGTGAAATACTCGCAGTTGCTTGCACCTTTACGTTGCATGTGATATTAATCCATTGCATGGCCTTGTATTTAACTGAAATAATTATTGTTATGGCTTACATTGCGTATCCGCGCTGCTACCTTAACTTGCCTGCAACATGTGTCTTTCGGTGTCTGCATAATGTTGTGCATGCAGCCGGAAAATTTATGAAATGAAAATCACTGTAAACATTTTACGAATTGTATAATAAGCATTTCTTCGAATTTGTCAGTTACAAATGAATGCGCAGAATGAGGAGCAGCTTTAAATTAAGTAGACATCCGCACTTGAAATGCTCGACACTCTTGCAGCAAAAATCCAATGAGCCGGATTGCGTTTACCTGACTAAATTGGCAACAATGAACAGAAGCGCATAAAATCTTTAATAAACCCTTTTTGGCGGAGACAACAAGTCGTAGGCATTAATGTTTCCGGTTGCGTAATCAAATTGTTGCGAACCGACAATCAACGACAACATTTCGTTGACCGACCAGTGGCCATGTTTAGGCCTCAGCCAAAAGGAATGCGGTCTGTCAAAGATGAGCTCGTATTGAAATATCAGCGAGTGGACGAATTGCGAATGTAGTTCCCAGGGCGGGATGGGCAGTGACCGCAAAATGTTAGCCGTATGCAGCGTACCGGAAGGAAGCCTATGACCAACTGCCGCTTCCGCCAGCCGCATTTCGTGTCCGGTTGTGTTTGTTTCAAAATGCCGGCGCAAAATTGATAACCGAATCGCAGCGGCCACATCGCCGCCTTCTCCTATTGCTGATGATGAAATTGTGGCTCTCAGCCTTTTTGTGGCACGCACAATGAGCTGCAGACTACTCAACGCTGCCTTGGCTCTGACTTTGGCTATTCGGTACACATGCATATTTCAATATGCCACCGGCAGCTTTTGGCCATTGCACGCTGTTAATAGCAAGCATATTTTGCTTTTGGGTCAGTTCCAGCTGCAGCTGCCTCTGCTTCTGGTGCTGCCGGCGACGTATGTAATTGCAGCGGGCTGACCCACACCAAACTTGCAACATGAATAACTTGGCAAGCAAGAAAGCTATATGAAAACTTTCGCATCTCTCTGTCTCAATGCATACGACTTTGTGTGTGTGTGTGTGTGTGTGTGAGAGAGAGGGAGATTTGCACTAAAATCACTTTGTGGTGACGCCACAACTTCTAGCCAAGTTAAAAACTATTGTCATTCTGTTAAGTGGTCACATTTAACACTTGGGGCGCTGACTCCGAGATGCACATACAAATATAGAGAACAAGAAATAGAGATATATTATATGAGAAAAGGAAGCTAACGGAACTAACTGCAAAGCAATGAGTTATGTGGCATGGCTGGCATTTTTGTTGCTACTTCTGTTGTGCTGCTGATAAATGAGCGATGTGGTGCGTGGTTGAGTGGGAGTGGGTTTTTTAGTCATTACATTATTCTCACAGCGATGAGATATGTTGCTTGTATCCAATATTAAGCGTTCGCCTGTGGCATAAACAACTTAAGCGAAGACTTCAATAGAAGTGAATAAAACATGAATTTTGGTTGTAATGTTTGCATTTAAAATTTGTGAATCACAAAACTTTGCTTTCTGATATTCAATATTATTATAGCTTGTCCACAAACAAGACTGGATCACGACCTTATAATTATGCCCGAAAAACTTTCGAGCTGAAAGCATCCCTTATAACTTCAGCTTACGCACATATTTTGATTTGATCTCATCATCCCTATAAACAACCCTCTGCAGGGCCTACTTCATTAAACTTTGCTGTTTATTTACGCCCCTTTCACCTCTCTCTATCTCTTTCTCTTCTTATCTCTCTTTCTCTTTCTATATCTCTCACATTTTCTGTCCATGTCGTTACTTCCTGTCTTAACTTAATTTAAACACTTCGCTATGCTCAGAGTCAACCTGCTGCATTCTACCCCACCCCATCCCATCCCAATCCACACCCTTGACACGCTCGTCTCAAGACCGTTGTCAGCAGCGTCCTGGACGTCACTGGGCCAAAGTCAGAGATGTTGATGAAGTGCCGAACGGTTGGGTCTGTCATTGCCCGGCACCCGTGTCCTGCCCCCGTCTTGTTGGCCGTCAGCCTGCCTTCCTGCCAGCCTGACACGGGTAAGGCAGCTCCGCAATTGAAACTTAACATTACTCCTTTGCTTTTCTTTTGCTTTTACTTTGCCGACTTACTTTGTTGCCCTTTGCTCGACTGGGTAATTAAAAAGGACGCGCTTCACTTGCTTTCATATTTCGAATTTTCATTTTTCCTGTACTGCTAATTGTATAAGTTTTGATTGACCCAAACTAGTGCCCGATAGCTCTACAAACATTAATGCCACAAATAATATTTAGAATTATGTATGTTCAGCATTCGTTATTCATTTATCTCATTTTCTGTGGTCGTCTTAGCTTTTTGCCAAAATTGAGCTCAGCTTAGCCGAGCAAATAGATGTTAAGCCTTTTAACATTTATATATATTTTATTTACACGTCCAAATTTTTTTCTCTTATACACTTTAGGCATTAAGATAAATATTAATTTGCGCTTCAAAAGCAGTTAATTTTACGCTTAAATGACAGCTGAGAACTGAGAATCAAACAAAACAAATGGTAATAATGAATTTAAATTAGGAAGATATGTCAAGCAGATCCTAACAGATTCAGCTCAATAGCCGAATTCAGAATACACTTTGCATAGCGAGTGACTAACGAATAAAAATTAAAATGTTTCACACCTCTTTCTCTGCTTAAACTTAATATATTCAAACGGAAATATTTATTAAAAAAATTGTATTACATTTTCCACTTCGTAAATTTTTGGCTAATAAGAAAGTTTTCCATATAACAAAGCAAGAAGAGCTGTTTTATTAAGCTCATGTTGCTGAATAAATTAAGAATTCAACTGGCCATTCTTACACACCAGCACATGTGCATATACATGCATGCACACACACACTTACACACGTATATGTATATATATGTATATAGAGATGTAGTTAGCTGATTGTGCCGTCATAGAGGAAAATGCGCGCGTGGCCAAAATGGCCAGGAAGTGCAAGTGGCAACGGAAACTTTTAATTGTTTCTACTGTTGCTTTTGCGCTTCCGTTTCTTGCCAAGAAATTGGGTGGCTTGTGGGTTCAGCTGTGTGCTAGTGGCGGTGGTGGTCGTGGTGGTGGTAGTGATGGCTGTAAGGAGCTAAAGAATAACAGAAAGCCACATAATGTAAAAAATCAAGCAGCCAACGAGGCATCCGCCTCACATTGCACATTGTTCGAGTTGCTTGCGGTTATTTGGCTACTTCTTCTTTTGGCCAGGCCAACGACGCGCATGTCGTTCCGGCTTTTTTAAGTTGAGTTCTTCTTGGTAATTGTGCTTGTGCTGCTTAACCGGGTTTGGCATTTGCCCTGACCGCTCCTGGGAAACGAGAGGCGAGGGCATGTTGTGGGCACAATGCGGGATTGGGAAAGGGACGTTTCTCAGCACTTTACGAGGTTATTAAAAATCTCATTATCATTGTCGCTGCGGCGTAAATTTTAATTGTCCGTTTAAAATGTCCCTTTTTTTTGTGCAACTCCTTGTGGCTTTGGCGAAATCAATTTAAACTTGTTTGACCAAGTTGATTAGATTGAAATGAATTTGCGTAATACTGCCGCCTGCAGCAAGTGCGGACTATTTGTAAGCGGCATTTGAAGTTTTGGTGCAAGTTTCAAAGGAGTAGCACAATTTTGCAGGAAATTCACATAATATATGTGTGTTCAACACATATCCTGACAAGTATGCCAAAGTCTTCGTCCCAGAGGCGTTTTGCATGTTAAACATGTGAATAATGCAAATTGTTCACACACATCCATCTATATCCGTTCATGTCCATCCAACCGTCAGGTATCGAGCTGCTTGGGGATTTGCTGAGCTTGCCACCAGGACGTCAGCTTATGTGTGCTTCAGTCGGCCAGATGAACGTGTCCTTACACAAGCGGATAGTTCTACTAGTTGAAGAGTACAGAAATTAATGTTTAGTAATTTTGTGATGTATTTTAATAAAAACAAATATTTTAAATTCTCTCAAATGTGCTCTATTTAATATTTATTTTATCTACGATTAATCATTTACTGCAAAAGGCGCTGGGTAAACCGGAAGTGCTTTCCTCTAAATTGTAATGAAATGCGCCTTAAAGTGTTATCCAGCAGCAGCAGCAAGTTAGGAAACTCTTTAAGCAGCTGTGAGCTCCAAAGTCATTAGTCAATTTTGCGTAGAGACAATAGCAATAAGTGGAGAAAGAGGAAGAAAAGTCCTTCGACTTTTTCGGCCAGCCAACAAAGTCACGCAGCTGAGCTTTCTGAACTGATTTGTCGAGCCTAGACAACAAAGAGGCAAACGACTCGAAGGAGCGCCAGCCACTTGAGCACAAAATAATCCTTAATTACACATTGGAAGCACGTAAATGTAATTTTTTGTGTACTTCTATCCTGGCATTGTGTCCATGTGCGCTGGCCATGCCCGAGGAACAAGAAATCGTCAAAAAGGGCAAATTATGTTAAGACACGATTTGGTGATTGGCCTTCTGAGCATAATAAGAGCCAACAAGCGTCTGCATCAGAGCGTCTTTACTGATTGGCTGACTTTGTGGCTAAGTCCCACCATAAATGATTGTTGCCTTTGGTGATTTTGAAGGACAAGCGGCATGCAATGGCTTAGACGCAGGATGCCCGCTAAATTGTTGCTGCCCCAAATGATGTAAGTGGTTATGGGTTATGGTTCGGATCGGTTCGGTTGTTAGGCGCCATTTTGTACAGTCTTGTACTCATAGGATTTGGCTAATTTGTGAGCAGTTTGTAGTGCTTAGGATTTCTTTTAGGTCATACATGTCTATTGGTCAAATAATGGCCAATTCAGTCACATTATCTGCGCTTGAGACTGGCTGTGTGTGTGCCACTTGATAAAAGCTGAAAGAAAGAGAAAATGGAGTTTACGAGCTTGAAACATTTTTTGCATACATTAAAATAAAGTTTAAAAAAATCATTAAAAGCCTTTGGCTCTTTAACATGTCAGAAGGTTAAGTTAATTTAATGTGTGTTGCCTGTATTTTTGGAGCCCAGTTCATATTTATACAGCTGTGGCAACCCGCAAATTGTAAATGCAGCTGGAAGCATGCAGCAAAACAGGAAACTACACATACATATTCATTTTTTGTTGTGTTGTGTTGTCCATTTTTTGTGATTGTTTTCTGTACTGACTGCCGTTTTTGGCATGTATTTTTAAGCTGGTCTGGTTTTTTTTACAGCATGTTGTCTTTGTAAATTAACTTTAATGAAAGTAGTTGGAAGCTATCGCGCTCTACGAAGCTCGGCCCACATTTATTTGCTCAGCTCAGTTCATATATGTGTGTTTGGTATGAAAATCAATATGCATATTCAAAGCATATGCAAATGGAATTTTGAATCATGATTTTCAATATATGGGATGGATGGAGTATGTTGTGAAAAATGCATTTATTACATTTTTCAATCCACATGCATGTTGAATTTGAAATTGAAGGTAACGGCTTGAAATGCTTTCTATTATCAAAATTAAATATCTATCGAGTTGCATATAATATTAGTGAGTGATAAATCTTTAAATAACTAAATTTGCCAATGTATATTAAATGTTTTAAAAAAAATTGCTGCAGTTCAAATAAACCTATAAAAAATAATAAAAAATAAAAATGTTCAGTAAATTTGAAACACTTGCCCGCAAATATTTAAATTTTAAAATAAAATAATTATTCAAAAGGTAGACAAATATCCGTTTGCGTGTGTGTGTTTGACGGTGGGTGTGTGTGTGTGTGTTTGTGTTGTTTTGGCTATTTGTTGACCGAAATTGCGCAATCGACTGCGCCGCTGTTCACTGTGCAGCAGTTGTTCCCCTTTGTTTGAAAGTGAATAAGTGTTTGGGTGTGGGGAGGATGTGTGGGTATTTGGCCTGTTGTCAATGTGCATAATACCGTTATCACACAGTGACAGTAGCAGTCTCCATCCACATCCGCCCAGCGGGGCACACACCAAACGCTGTAAGAGGTCAAGCAAAAAAAAAACGACGCCCCAAAAAGTATGCTACGTTTTCTTTTTGCCGGGCATCGTCAGACAAGCGGAAATGGTTGACAAGGGGATTGCTTACCATATTAACCATGTCCTCGACGCAGCCTAATTAAAGAACAATGACATGTGGAATTATGAGCAGAGAATGAATAATTATATTTATTGCACAATTTAAAGTTATTTTATAAGATTTACTGTCAGCAACTTTAAGAGCGTTAAACTCAATTCAAAGCAATTTTTAAGTTCTTATGAAAGCCCTAAAGAATGGACGAAATTCCTGATTAATGGCAATTTAATTATATTAAGACTTAAAAGATTGCAATTAAACATCACAGGATGTCTGTAAAGCATCCAAAATATTAACATTAATCATTGGTCACAGATCCAAGACTACGCAAGAAAAAGCACAATGTAAAAATCAAGTATTTTCGAATTGGACCAACGTCAAAACAAAGATGCGGACAAAAATATAAAAGCGAGAAAAACGTCAACCGCCAAACGCCATAATAAAGCTCAAAATAAAATCAATTACGCTCGATTAACTGAAATAGTTACATAAATTACAAATAACCGAGGCAGGACGAAACACATAGGACGACAAGCTGAACGACGACTGGAAAAGGGGGCTAGGACTAGCCGAAGTTTTGACAATTGAAGCGCAAAATCCACAAGAAGACGCGCAACATTTTGCGGCATAATGACAATATCCAACGAGCCAGCCAAATCAGCACAGACAGCAGAGGTAGAGAGAGAGAGTGAAAGAGAAATGGAGAAAGCTAGAAAAAGAGTGAGATATGTGAGGGGAAATGGAGGTCGCGTAGAGAGATAACT
This sequence comes from Drosophila kambysellisi, assembly GCA_035042185.1. Classification (NCBI taxonomy): domain Eukaryota; kingdom Metazoa; phylum Arthropoda; class Insecta; order Diptera; family Drosophilidae; genus Drosophila; species Drosophila kambysellisi. Next base: position 11,896,408 of record JAWNLS010001251.1, read on the forward strand.
ATTAACATTATATAAGTAAGAAGAAAAATTTCCGATTATTTTCCGCAACATAAAACAAAAGACAACAAACAGCAAGCAGACCGCAATGAAGACGAAACCTTTTGCCTCAAAAACAAGAAAAAGCTGGCGCTGGCAAGGAAAATGCTTGGAAAAATAATAAATAATACCATTTGATGCTCAAAGCGAAGACAACGCATTTAAAATGAGCGCATTTGCACGCTTGTAGCACAGCACCAGCCACCCCCCGCACCCTTAAGTAATCAAAGCACAGCCTCGTCCATTTGCCGCTCTTAAACTACCCCCAAGCTGTGCGGTTCAGAGCTTAGTGCTACTTGCTGCGGCTATTTGTTGCTGCTGTTGTTGTTATTGTTGTTGTTTGCAACTTTACGCGCAATTAATCTAAAATAAATTCGTTTATAATTTGACAACAACATTCGCAAATATACGAAACAGAAAAAAAAGCAAAACAATACAAGGAAAAATAAACTTGTGCGATAATTTTCTAGCTTTAAAATAATCAATGTCAAAGTTTTTCATTTGCCGTCAAGGCGCAGACCTGGCAGAGACCTATAAATGCTTACAGCGAGTACTGAGCCACACACACACACACACGCACACATAGTAGATAAGCCAGTAAGAGTAACAATAAGTAACTCCTGTTGCAGCTGACAGCTCCCGGGTTCAGGTTCAGGTTCGGGTTCAGTTTTAGGTCAACAAAGCAAATCGTTTCAAATTGAAAGACTCGGCGCTAAGTGCTGCCAGTGCAATCGCTTTGGGGAATTGTCTTTGTTGTAACTCGTAAATTATTATTTAATGACAGACAAAATTGAAAATAAATTTAAAGCTAATAAGTGGCACAATAAACGCGATAAATTGCGATTTTTGCGTTGAGGTATTGGAATGTTATCAGCATCCATGTTGAGTTTAATTGAAATAAATGTCGCAAGCCAACCACACAAATTTATACGCCTCATTATTAATAATTGTTTGATGTGTTATCAGTGCTTGAATTTCGCCTCCTCAGGTTGTATTGCTATAGAATAATATATGCAGGTTGTGTCCTTGTAATGTACTTCATTTAGATTAAGATAGTGTAGCCTTATAGAATAAAACTTAACTGCTTTAATTATAAATTACACAGGAAGGCTTATCTTTGGCACAGATTACATCATTAGTTAATTTGCTGTTCTAATTTTTGGTAGCTATATAATTTAATGATCAGGTCCAGCTACATCGTCCCAATTCACAAGGACATTGCCGTACCCTCTACAAACGTGGACTGTCATATTCGTCCCCATGTTGATAATTTTGTATCTAAAATAAAAGCACAATAAAATTCTAAAATAATAAATAAATTGACTGAACCAGTAATAAATCAAATTCATTTATTTCAGAGCATTATATTGATTGGATAGCAAATAGTTGATCATCCATAAATTTATAGGCTGCCATTTAGTTGGTCTTAGGTGGGTCCGAGTTTATTTATCCTGTCAAGTATGCTCAGCAGAACATTGACCCTCCGGCTACACGAATGAGGCGCAACAAGCTCAACTTGTAGCCACTAAATATCCTGTTTGCCTTCCTCTCAGACCCCACTCCCACTCCCACTCCCACCCCCACCCACAGTGGACACGTGTAGTAGTAGACGCAACAGCGTAAATAGCAGTTGAAAAGAGAATTCCACATTGAGCCAAGGAACAACAACTTGAAAATGCCCCAAAAGGCTGACTGACTTCAGGATACGTGTGAGCGAACGCACACCGAGCCGGACAGCAGACGTAAAGGGATGGGGCTGGGGGAGACGAGGGTGTGTGCTGTTTGCCAAGGATGTTGCGCCACATTAGCGCCGCGTGTCGGATAATTTATGAAATGGCGTCCTCGGCCGCAGCAGGCAGCAGTCAGATGACAGCCAAAGGTGGGTGGCAAAGTAGCAAGTTGGCAGTGGAATGGGAAGCAGTCAGTTCCAGAGCGGGAGGGAGTCTCTGGCTCGGCACAGCTACCTGGCTGTAAATATCTTTAAAAGGCCCTGTTAAAACAAATTACTGTCTGGTTGCTGTTTTTGGGGTCCCAATGCCACAGTGCGTGTCCTGTACCTGAAAACGGCACTATGGCCAAGGGTGGGGGACTGATGGTTAGGCCTGGCACCAAATCCGCTTCTTTGGCGCACGCACCAGCGAAAGTTATTAAGCGAATTTTTCAGGCAACATGGCATGAAAATTCCCGCGGGAATTTTCAACACCCACGCGGCTGAAGTTCTTGTCTTGTTTTTGGCTTACAACTTCCGGGGGAGGCCCCCATCTAATTTTTTAGCCTGTTCCCAAAGACTGAGTGACAGACAGACAGACAGACAAGATGGGAAGATGGGACTGGCAGCTACTTGACAGTGTTGTCAATTTCATTTTAAAGTTGTCGCATATGCAACTTTGACTTGCTATTTCATTTTATTAGCTTTTACTTTCCCATTACTTGCCGCATATGTTTGAGTTATGCATGGATTTATTTTCAATATTAATTCTCTAACAAGCTAAAGTATCTACAGTTGCCAACTCGAGGGGTTGTCAGACTTGATGAAGTCGCAGTTTTCATGTCAACTGAATGCTGTTGTTGAGTTTATTAAAGTTGAAGAAGATATTGGAGATGTGCTGCGGGTGGCAAATCAAGTTGTTAGCGGTTGGAGAAGCTCTCAGCCCAATAAACTTAATGCAAATTACAATTTTGTGCCAAAAATTAAGTTAAATTATGCCACAGACAACGAAAACGACAACGGCAACAGCAACAGCAACAGCAACAACAAAACCACACATAAAGAATACCACAAATTGCGCTGAGCCCTAAGAGAAACGCCCAGCTAACGGTTGTATTCCGGCAGCAAAGCAGCAGCAAAGCAGGAGGAGCAGATCCACAGAAGCGTAGACAAAGAAAGCAGAACAACATTTTTTTTCCGTGCCCGGCGCACAAATTGAAAATGAAAAGTCAGAACTTGAAAATGATAATCAACGTCAACAAATTTAGCCACGGAATGGACGAGTAGGGCGAGGGGCGAGTGGCGAGGGGAGGGCCATATTGAGGAGTGGAGTGGAGCCTAGAACGGTGGCAGTCTGTATAATGATCTAATAAATTTCATTACCACAGCGAACGCAATTTTTGCATTTGCCAAAGCTAAAAGCTAAAGCACTGAATTGGTTTTAGGCGGCATGTTAAAGGCGTGTACATCAAGCTATATGTTAAACATACACACACATACTTATACATATATATATATCTATATACATACCTGTTTTGGCAGGTATACTTTAAGCAGTCGCCTGTCCTCATTGTCAGGTGTTTAAACTTTTCCAGCTGCTGCTCACTTGAGACGCCACCAAATTGGCAGCAACATAAAATCAGAAAATTCGCGTGTGTCGCGTACTTCAAACTTGTGAACAAGAAAAGGCAGTCATCGACCCATTTGCAAAGAACTGCTGCTCGACAGCCAAATGCTATTGCCAATTCCGGCAACCTCCATCGAAAATATTTGCTGCATATGTCAGCAGTTTCTACTCCATTCTCTCTTTTTTTCTTCGTTTTTTTTTTGGCATTTGAAGTTGTTTTTGCCGTTTGCCATTTGTGTTTATTTAAGTTATTTGGTTTATTGCGGAAATTTGTAAATTTGCTAAAGGGGTTATTCCTGCTGAACACATGAACTGCGCCTGCAGGATGGAAACAGCAAGTTAACTAAAAGTACGCATTCAATATTGATAAAGTATTTTTATTCGCTTTCCACATATTGGCAGACTGGTTAAGTGAACATGCCAATTGATATCTTTTCTTTATTTTTGTTACCTGCCTTTTGGGTAGCAAAACAGTTCTAGGACTCTTAGCAAGAGTGCAAAGTAAAAATTAATAATAATACGCAGAAGCCACTCATTTAAATTCCTCATTCAAATTCAATATAGTAAACATTTGTCAGACAACTTAATTAACCAATAAGCTGTGCAAATAATTCGAGTCACTGGATATTTTTGTTGATGTTGGGTGTTAGTTACATAGATCAAAACTCAGCCAGTGCCAGGCCATTAGTAGAGTTCATAAATAAACTCTTAAGGCGCAACCCCTGGCAGCAATTATATCTACTAACGCACCATTTGGCAAGGGCTTTGTAAGTGGGTAACTGGGTGGGTGGGTGACTGGGTGGGTTTGGTTGGGTGAGTGGGCAGCAGTTGGCGTGGGGTCAATGGCCATAAATATTGCCCCTTAATTGTTTTACAAAGCATAATTTTATCCTTTCGTAAATCCACTGTTTTACAAACGTTTTGCAAAAACACAGAAAAGTACAGAAAACAATGCGAACAGGAAAAAAAAATAAAACAGGAAATGGGTTCGGCAAAGGACGCCTTTTTCTTTTGCCGCACCAGCTTAAATATGAATTAATGGCCAATAAAGATAATCTTTTACACATTCGCGTACGCAGCGCATTAAGAGTTAAATTTATGTAGAACCCAATTCCTCTCCAGTAATTCAAGTGGAAGATATTTCTCTTGTTTTCTTTTTTTTTTCTGCACACGCAGCAAATTTTCATTGCAATATAATTTTTAATGATATTCTGAAGAACGTAGATAAGTTTACATGTGTTCTGTGTGTGTGGACATGAATCAGAGTTATATGTGTGCATATATATAATACATATGTATATCTACAGTTTGATGAAAACAAAAGAAGAGCAAAACATACTCCATATTCATTGGGGACTCGGGCGGCTCATAATCAATAGAAATCTCAGCTGGATGCTTTCAAGTGATTATCTGTCCTTCGTCTGACCCACTCGTGTCAAGGACTGTGCATCATTTGCTGCATATTCAATTTTATTGCGTATACGCAGTGTGTCCGCAAGGCGTAGAGAGCAAAACAGAAATGCTCATTAATATTTCATGTTTAGTGCAAATTATTCAAAACAATGCGGACCACGATAAACGCGAGCAGCATTAACAAAACAGGCCGAGGATACATCGAGGATATCCAGCGAATATCCTGCGGCCACAGCGCGTGACAGCCAAAAGTCAACGCTTCTGACTGGGCTTAAGTGCTAGCCAGGCTCTTGGGTCTGTCTCTTTCTGTGTGTGCGTGTGTGGTTGTGTGGGTGTGTGGGTGTGTGTGTGTGTGGTTGGGGAGGGAGGGATTGATTTGTCGGTCGCTGTATCAATATTTGTGTTAATCTGTCATTTTTCGTCGTTTATGAGTATTTGAATTTGTTGCAGTAGCTGTGTCTGTGGCTGTGGCTGTCGCTGCTGTGGAAATGGAAATGGAAATGGTGTTGGCAATGGACATGACAAGCGGCCATGAAATTTTCATGCGACTTGTGGCTTGGTCCTTCCTTCCAATTTTTTTTCCTTTTTTTTTGCGTTGAGTGTTTGCGGAAATGTGATGATTATTGGTTGTTCAAATAAAAATGCCTGTGTTGACACAGAGTTCTGTTTGAGGATGGATGAGAACGTGAGACCGAAATTGACTCATCTCAGAAAAATGTGACAGTCAGTTCTGTTTGACAATGAAATATGGGAAATCAAGAAAGCGAAATGAAAATGAAAATAAAGTCATAGATCTTTTCTCAAAGAGCTTTTCCATTCTAAAATTTACGAATAGTTTAGGCAAACCAAACAAAGGACTCTGCCACTTATTACGCCCAATTGGTCTCGGAATTATGCGACAGTTGAATGCTACATTAAAATATTTTGCACATTAATTTTTTTTTTTTTTTTTGGGTCGCTCTGTTGACCAGATCACAAAATGCCAAAAGGGCAAAAAATTGCTGCAAGACATTTGCCAACGGCCCACACAAAATAACAGACAACAATTTTCATAAAGCAAAACATTTATTATATTTGTCAAATGGACTGTGTATATATATGTATATATATATATTTCTATATATGTATTTATATAGACCAAAACTATTTAGGATTACATCTGACAGACATAAAAAGGGTTATGCATGCTCATAAAAGGCAACTCTGCTCTTGAGGAGACAAATTTGCATATTTTAAATATTTTTTCTCCAGACAAAGAAGAATATTGTAAAGGGAAAATTTATGTGCGTGCGTTTGAAACACTTAAGTAAATTACATTTGAGTGGGCGACTGGGTGTTCTTCTTACTATTATTTGAATTGTTTTCCTTTCTACACGAATGCAAATTTCCTTCACTCAGTGCTCTAAATTTGAGTTCAATCAGGCACTTAGCAATTTAGTTAGCATCCTATAATGTACATGAAAATTGCAATGATTTTGTTAACTACCTGAAAACATATTGGTAATAATCAAAAAATGTTCAGAATGTAATAATGAAAAGCATCAAAATGTATGAATTTCATTTTCTGCTGCCTATTTTAAAATTCAATTTTCCCCAACAGTTTTTTGCTTCACTGCCAGTTGAAAGCTTTGAAGCTTTTGAGCCATCGAATGTGCCAATAAAGTAATAAATATTCCCAATAATAACTGCATAAGTGAGCAATATAAAAAATGCATATTTACGGCAATTAAAAAGCGGATGGCAAATGCACAAAAAATCAAGGAAGAATGGAAAAAAGAAAACGATGCTTAAAAATTTAAGAGCCGAACAAATTTTGGCTTTTTTTTTTCTTTTTTTTTCTGTGTACTTTAAAGGGGCGTTCAGCACAGTTTTTGTGGCCAATAAACAAAAATTATTGTGCTCAAATAAGCGTAAATGCATGTAAATGGCAATTGCTTGCCGTTGTTGTGGTTGTTTATTGGTTGTTGTTGGTTGTTGTTGTTGGTTGTTGTTGGTTGTTGTTGGTTGCTGTTGGTTGGCTGGTTGCATTGTTGCCAAAAGTGTTGAGCTGCGTTGAGTGGCGCATTGAGAGCAATCAGAATGACGACGAGAATGACGCTGACGATGACGATGACGATGACGAGAATGAAAAATGCAGCAGAGCAGCAACTGTTAAGCTGGTGATGGTGGCTTCGCATATTATTCTAGGAATGAAATCGAATGGAAGTTGTGAGCTGCACACGTTTTATTGGCATGAGCACACGAATGATTTGGCAACAAATCCACAAATCTGAATTCCAGCAAATCGACCAACATCAAATCAAAGAGGGATGAAGGGAGACAGATGTATGTATGTGTATAAAAACGCTGGCAATGATTTTTATAACCGCCAAAACGACGCACAGGCAAATTAAATCAATCGAATCGAATGCAGCCAACGGCGCTTCGTCACAATTCGCATGGAAAATGTTATAAATCGAATGGATGGCGTCACAAACTGAGGACACACTGTCGCCACCGATCAGACCAGACCAACAATCGTTTAGCGGCTTTGTCTGCTTTTCTTTTTTGTTTTTTTTTTTATTATTATTTTTTTTTTTTGTTTTTGTTCTTGGTCAGTGCGAGAGATATTTTTTACGGCATGTCAACACTTTGTAAGCGTCAGTGGCAAGCGTGGGAAAACGACAACACTCAACTTTCGACGGTTTGTTCAAAAACTCATTTAAGCATTTTGATTAATGACAACTAGATTTCTTTGTACGCAAACTTAAGGATACCATAATGTAATATATAAACAAAGACAGATAAATGATTACTGTTCACAGTTATTGACTGTGTTTTACTCTTACAAGTATTGAAACTCATCTTAATTGAATAATATAATTGTTCAACAATAAAGTAAAACAATTAATTGTTTTGAAAATGAAATATTTTAGATTCTTATATTACATACCACATATTTGTTTAAATTAATTTTTTTTGCTAAAAAGATTTAAATTTAAATTTTCGATTGCAAGGCAAAGATGAGCCACGTTTTGACCTTTAAGAAAATTTTGAAATTACCATTAAGGCGAACAGGAAAACAATCGCCTCAATCATCAATCATCAATCATGCGTTATGGCTGCCAGCAGTGAAACTAAATTTAATTTGTAATTTGTAATTTTATTAGCCGCGTTGACAAGGCGAGTGCAAGTTTGTTAACTAAGGATGCGGCTATTAATGACAGGCAGGGTTTGTCATTGCCTCAATGACTCCGGACTGCCTGCTTATTGATTGCTTGAGAGACAGACTCTAATTCAATTAATCAATTCATTAGAATATGGCGACGCACTTTGTCGCCTTTGCTGTCTGACGCCACAACCAACTAATAAAGCTAATTTTTTAATGGCAACTTAATGCATAATCATTAGCTCGCCTTCGGTTAGTGCAAGTGAACGCAACACGCCCCCACTCCCCTCACGACCCTCACGCTCTACTGAACCCTGAGCAGCTGCTCAGAAAATTGCGTGTTAAAAAAAAATCATATACTTTTTAATAGGCTCCCGCGACGCAGCGCAATAATAATTTTTATGCCCGACAAGGGAACGCCTCGGAAACGCCAAGAAATGAGGCTCGATGGAGCCGTTTTAGGATTTTCGGCTCCCAATTGGTATTTGAGTGTGACTACAAGCTGTTGAAGTGGTGGTCGCCAGTGCCTTTCATTTATGTCCCACTGTGTCTGATCATTAATTTTTCGAGTTTTTCCTATTCAATTGTGCGGAGTGTGAGTAACGCCTTTGCTATAAAGCTGGGATTGCTGAATGACTTATTTTCCATATGTTCAGGTTTTTTTCATTTATTTTTTATTTCCTTATTATTGCGATTGAATAAGACATAAACACAAATAAAAGTTTATTATTCTTTTATTTTTGTAAATAACAAATCATTGATAGGGAAATGTGTTGGTTACGTAAAGATTTGGGTCACTTTTGACTTTTAGCAATAATACTAAATAATTTAGAGATTTATCAATAAATATCTTCTCTTAATGGCAAATCAATTTGTATGAATCAAATTCCTCACTAGTTCTAAGCCATATCACCACACATCATAAACTTCTGATAGATCATATCATATACTCATTGTGTGCCCATTCAAGGGTACAGAATGCTCCCAATCAATTAAATTTCGTATTGACTTTTGTTTGACATGACAGGAAGCGATGGCCACAGCTCCATTCTTTGGTGAAATCATGTGCCAAACGTGTACAAAAACCCATTGCCATTGCCAGAACCATTGACAGACCCATGAAATGCCGGACGGGCAGTTAGACAGACGGACAGATGGGCAGTGACGTTGCCTAGCAACCTGGTAAATCCGCAACGAAGCCAGTCCGAGAGGCACCGCAATCAACAGCAGCCAACCACATTTCGCCAGAGGATACCAATGAGTTGAAGGTAGAGTTTGATGCAACTTGAGATTCTGTTTGAATGCCTCTAAAGGTTGCACGGATGTAGTTCATGTGGCATAACGAACAACAACAATGAGACCGGAAAATTTCCTGCTTTATTAACCAACAACTGGCACAATTTGATAGCCATGCCTGATAATTAATATGTGTATGTTTCCCACTGTGTGTGTCTGTGCATAGGTGTGTGGGGTTTATTCAGTATTGCCCTCTCGCTCTCTAATTAATTAATACATGCCACAAAATGCTTGCCAATAAATTAGGCAGCCCGGTGAGCGGCTGGACAACCCACAAAAATGATACACGTTGCTGAAAGCGAACGCCACAAAGTGTCCTTAGGCTTTAGCATTTATTTTTATTTTCAATTTTTTTCTTTCTGTTCTGTTTTTTTTTTTTGTGTTGCCTTCTTTGGTGTGAGCCAAATTTATGGTCAGGCCTTGTGACATTTGAGCCCACATCCTTCGTCAGATTTTCGGGTATGCGATATGGGGGTGACCCCTTAACGCCCACTTGCGTGGATGATGACATTTTAAAGTCTCGCTGCCCTAACATTTTGGCATTGCCTTTAATGGGCTTAACGAGCATCCGCTCCCAATTCCCCAGCACAGCGTTAATGAGCAGCAGCGACAGAAGCTTCAAACATATTGAATGACAGCCCCAAATTAACGGCAACCAAATTGTAGGGGGCGATCGTATGACAAATTGTACACCAAACACCTGAGCAGCAGCCTCGTTTGTTGTTGCTGTTGCTGCTGTTGTTGCTCCTGCACCACTGTGCACCTCCACCACCACCACCATCACCACTGGGAACCGTGGACAACCGAACAGCTTATTGACCTCGGGTGGCAGCAAGGACAGCATCTAATTAAATTTGGTTAAGTCCACTTTACAAGCTAGATTTTTGTACCTACAGCGTTTGTTTATTTTTTTTCTTATTTATTTTTTATTTTCACTCGTTTTCCACTATTTTTTTCAACTCGCAGTTTAGTTTACCGCAATTACAGCAATTAACACTAAGCAATTAAAAGCAACAACAATGCAAATTACGTGCTGCCTGCTGCAACGAGTGTGCGAAATGCTATAAAAAAGAAGCAAAATATAGTAAAAATAGAATAGAGTGTCCAGTTTGGCCAACGAATATTAAATGCACTACCTGTTATTTGTTTTTTAATGCATCTGTTTTTTAATGCACACGATTCGACCTTGTAAACATTCAATTGGACTAGAAATGCTTATAATATTGATTAGTATTAGATCAGTATTAGATTATTGATCAAGAAAATTGACTGTTTTATTTTTTATATATAAATTAATTTAAAAAACAACCGCTACCTGAACTTAAAAGTGAATATACCCTGCGGTTGTCAAGTTCATTAAAACAAATAAACAGAGAACTGTGCGCAGAGCATCAGAGGCAGCTTCCAGTGCTGGCTGGCGGAAGCAGTGTGCTGCAATTTTAAATTTTGCTGGCAGAAGCAGACGGACAGACGGACGGACGAAGGGACAGACGGACAGACAGACGAACGGTTGTGTGGCCCAAAGCGATGTCGACGCCGACGCCGCTGATGTTGTCGACTGCGACGTCGACGGTGGCGTCTGTGCCCGCTTTGGCGGTCGGTGTGTTAAATGCGGACCACAAAATGCAGCACATAGAAGCACTAATTAAGTTAAACATAGACACATGCAAACAGACTCGCACACACACACACACACACTGAGACAGTTGTACGTGCTCGTTGCTCAATAATTAACTGGCAACATGCACGCAAATGTTTTCCACCCTCGCCAACACACACATACCGTCCCCACCCACTCAACCCCTCCCAATGGACGATTTTGCTTACCGAGCTGTCGACTAAAGATTCACAGTGGCATTGCACTTGAAAAAATATATATATATATATATGTATATATAAAAAAAACAAACATTTTCCAAGTGAAAGGCTATCGGCTGTGGCTGTGTATCTTCTGCCTCATCCAACTTGTGTTTTCCTGTGCTGATTAAATAACCAAACTGATTTTTTCCCATCTCCTTCATCTAAGACAGCTCCTAGAATTATCAATGCATTAAACAATACATTAAAACTGAAATTTTTATACTATGATACCGAAGGTTCGCGATGTCCTTCAAAGATCGGAATATGCCGATTTTCAGACTATAATTTTGACTTATGTTCTGATCCAAAATCACGTTTCCAACTTTAAATGTACGATTGATCTAGAGGCCAAACTATGATCAAAGCGCCCTTCCTTTTGAAAATGCGTTGAGTTTTGACGAAGTTATGGCATTTTGAAGGTTCGACCTATGCCCAAATGCCGATATGACGATTTTCGGACTATAATTTTGACTTATGTTCCGACCCAAAATCACGTTTTCAACTTTAAATGTACGATCTAGAGGCCAAACTATGATCAAAGCGCCCTTCCTTTTGAAAATGCGTTGAGTTTTGACGAAGTTATGGCATTTTGAAGGTTCGACCTATGCCCAAATGCCGATATGCCGATTTTCGGACTATAATTTTGACTTATGTTCCGACCCAAAATCACGTTTTCAACTTTAAATGTACCATTGATATAGAGGCCAAACTATGATCAACGCGACCTTCCTTTTGAAAATGCGTTGAGTTTTGACGAAGTTATGGCATTTTGAAGGTTCGACCTATGCCCAAATGCCGATATGCCGATTTTCGGGCTATAATTTTGACTTATGTTCCGACCCAAAATCACGTTTTCAACTTTAAATGTACGATTGATCTAGAGGTCAAACTATGATTGAAACGACATTCCTTTTGAAAATGCGTTGAGTTTTGACGAAGTTATGGCATTTTGAAGGTTCGACCTATGCCCAAATGCCGATATGACGATTTTCGGACTATAATTTTGACTTATGTTCCGACCCAAAATCACGTTTTCAACTTTAAATGTACGATTGATCTAGAGGTCAAACTATGATTGAAACGACATTCCTTTTGAAAATGCGTTGAGTTTTGACGAAGTTATGGCATTTTGAAGGTTCGACCTATGCCCAAATGCCGATATGACGATTTTCGGACTATAATTTTGACTTATGTTCCGACCCAAAATCACGTTTTCAACTTTAAATGTACGATTGAACTAGAGGTCAAACTATGATTGAAACGACATTCCTTTTAAAAATGCGTTGAGTTTGACGAAGTTATGGCATTTTGAAGGTTCGACCTATGCCCAAATGCCGATATGACGATTTTCGGACTATAATTTTGACTTATGTTCCGACCCAAAATCACGTTTTCAACTTTAAATGTACGATTGATCTAGAGGCCAAACTATGATCAACGCGACCTTCCTTTTGAAAATGCGTTGTGTTTTGACGAAGTTATGGCATTTTGAAGGTTCGACCTATGCCCAAATGCCGATTTGACGATTTTCGGACTATAATTTTGACTTATGTTCCGACCCAAAATCACGTTTTCAACTTTAAGTGTACGATTGATCTAGAGGCCAAACTATGATCAAAGCGCCCTTCCTTTTGAAAATGCGTTGAGTTTTGACGAAGTTATGGCATTTTGAAGGTTCGACCTATGCCCAAATGCCGATATGCCGATTTTCGGACTATAATTTTGACTTATGTTCCGACCCAAAATCACGTTTTCAACTTTAAGTGTACGATTGATCTAGAGGTCAAACTATTGATTAAAACGACATTCCTTTTGAAAATGCGTTGAGTTTTGACGAAGTTATGGCATTTTGAAGGTTCGACCTATGCCCAAATGCCGATATGCCGATTTTCGGACTATAATTTTGACTTATGTTCCGACCCAAAATCACGATTTCAACTTTAAATGTACGATTGATCTAGAGGCCAAACTATGATCAACGCGACCTTCATTTTGAAAATGCGTTGAGTTTTGACGAAGTTATGGCATTTTGAAGGTTCGACCTATGCCCAAATGCCGATTTGACGATTTTCGGACTATAATTTTGACTTATGTTCCGTCCCAAAATCACGTTTTCAACTTTAAATGTACGATTGATCTTGAAGCCAAACTATGATCAAAGCGCCCTTCCTTTTGAAAATGCGTTGAGTTTTGACGAAGTTATGGCATTTTGAAGGTTCGACCTATGCCCAAATGCCGATATGCCGATTTTCGGACTATAATTTTGACTTATGTTCCGACCCAAAATCACGTTTTCAACTTTAAATGTACGATTGAACTAGAGGTCAAACTATGATTAAAACGACATTCCTTTTGAAAATGCGTTGAGTTTTGACGAAGTTATGGCATTTTGAAGGTTCGACCTATGCCCAAATGCCGATATGCCGATTTTCGGGCTATAATTTTGACTTATGTTCCGACCCAAAATCACGTTTTCAACTTTAAATGTACGATTGATCTAGAGGTCAAACTATGATTAAAACGACATTCCTTTTAAAAATGCGTTGAGTTTTGACGAAGTTATGGCATTTTGAAGGTTCGACCTATGCCCAAATGCCGATATGCCGATTTTCGGGCTATAATTTTGACTTATGTTCCGACCCAAAATCACGTTTTCAACTTTAAATGTACGATTGAACTAGAGGTCAAACTATGATTAAAACGACATTCCTTTTAAAAATGCGTTGAGTTTTGACGAAGTTATGGCATTTTGAAGGTTCGACCTATGCCCAAATGCCGATATGCCGATTTTCGGACTATAATTTTGACTTATGTTCCGACCCAAAATCACGATTTCAACTTTAAATGTACGATTGATCTAGAGGCCAAACTATGATCAACGCGACCTTCATTTTGAAAATGCGTTGAGTTTTGACGAAGTTATGGCATTTTGAAAGTTCGACCTATGCCCAAATGCCGATATGCCGATTTTCGGGCTATAATTTTGACTTATGTTCCGACCCAAAATCACGTTTTCAACTTTAAATGTACGATTGAACTAGAGGTCAAACTATGATTAAAACGACATTCCTTTTGAAAATGCGTTGAGTTTTGACGAAGTTATGGCATTTTGAAGGTTCGACCTATGCCCAAATGCCGATATGCCGATTTTCGGGCTATAATTTTGACTTATGTTCCGACCCAAAATCACGTTTTCAACTTTAAATGTATGATTGATCTAGAGGCCAAACTATGATCAAAGCGCCCTTCCTTTTGAAAATGCGTTGAGTTTTGACGAAGTTATGGCATTTTGAAGGTTCGACCTATGCCCAAATGCCGATATGACGATTTTCGGACTATAATTTTGACTTATCTTCCGACAAAATCACGTCTGAAACGCAAACTTGGACAGGATTTCTTTATTTCTTATGGTATCATAGTATTTCGCAGTCGGCTACATCCGACTGCAACGTTCTCTCTTGTTTTAATTTTATTTGTGTCAGATGAAGATTATTTGGATATCGACGATTACTCGTTTTTAGTTACAACTTAAAATACAGACTTCTATTGCAATGGAGGCAAAACAAAGACACATGAGTTGTAAGTATTTTATTTATCGCAATCGAAAAGGTTGGTCCTTCAAACATTTGTTGCGTATTAAATTTGTACAGGATATCAACGAAGATTCGCGATTTCAACTATAAATACAGTTATAAACTGGAATTCAAAGGCCCCGGTTGAAGAGATATTTTGACAAGTCCCAAATGAAACTTTTAGAAGGATTTATTTTTGATTATGTGATCAAATTTGACAGTATATTTGAAACCAGCAGATAAGGGAATCGTTTTAGTATTCCAACATGATATAAATGCAATTACTGTTAACATTTATTATATTTATTAATCACCATTTCTAACATTTGGTTTGCAGTTTAAATGAATATGTGCATATTTTAAATGAAATGTATCTAAACCATTCTAAGGCAACTTCCGGAACATGTGTGTTACATTCTACAGTCGATAGACGTTCGAATGATATCCAGTGCATTAGTGTTTTCACAATATTCTGCCAATAAAATCCATTGAAACGTGTTGGGGCATGTATAAAAAGTTGCCACAATATGACAGGCTATTCAATAACTGTGTATCTATGGGGCAATAAACAGCCACAAACAACACAAAATATACATAAAAATGCAACAAACATCCCGAAAAAAGCCGAAAAGAGACAAATTAAATGAAATGAAAACTAAAACAATGTTATGAAAAATGCGGCAAAAGAGTTGGCTCAGTCATAAATATGTATGTATGGCTGAAAATCACAAATGGGCGTATGAATACGGGTTTGGGTGGGGGTGTGGCGCAATATACTCGTAAATCGCCTGCCAGCTAAGCAAAATTTCAGAGCTATATATATCATAAAAATATATATAGATTATCAAATGCTGGCGTGAGTGTGTTTGTGTGCTTTCAAATTGTGTGTTAAGAGCAGAATACAGCCCCAAACCAGCTATCGAAATGCAGCACACAAAAAAAGAATGTGCAGAAAAGATATTTTAATACACGCAATAAAATTAGAACAAAATACGCAGTAAAACTAAATTGAAAAGAAAATCGTTATGGTTGACACAAACAAAAGGCAAAGCGATCCAAGCGCGTTAAGCAAAACGCGTTTTAGTGCCACCAACAACCACCGCAACAACAACACCCATAACACACATCCATATTCGTCCCAGGCCCACACAGATGTCTACATACACGCATTTATTTATACACACACGCACACATAAATTTATATATATATACACTCTTGTTGGCGTGATAACTTTTGCACAGTTTTTCTTCGCATTTTTGTATCTTTTTTGTTGAGATTTTTAAATATTTTTTCATACGTATGGGCAAAAAAAAAAAATACCAACGGCAAAAAAAATGTCCGGAAAACTTCTTGGTTTTCCAATAATTTGATGTTGCGAACTTCTTTTGTATGTATGCGCGAGTGTGTGTGTGTGTGTGTGTGTGTGTATGCTTGTTAGCTGCTCTACATATTTCATAAAAAGCAAACAAGCAACAACAATAACAGCAACAATATGGCTGTTTGGTTAGGGCAGGGAGAGGGAGACGAGGCAAAACCTAAGCAGTTTGCGTACTTTGCAAGGGTCGCGAACTGTTGGCAGCAGTTTGTAAAATATATTTTTATTGCTATTGCACACACACACACACACACGCACACACACAGACTACAACAATAACGATTCCTTTCGAGCACTGCCAGTAGTGACGGGGGCAGAGTATGAGCCTTGCTCTGGTCCCCCTCCCTCCCACTCTACACCCTTTGACTTTAGCTATTAGAAACTCTGACAAAAAGCAGGAGCAGTAGCAGCAGCAGCAGCAACAACAACAGGCCCAAAGGCACCAGCAGCAGCAGCTACAAAAACAGCAGAACAAGAAGAAAAAAAAACTGTAGTATGCTTTTTGTCATATTTCACCAGCTAGCCAACACACTCATCCACACATACCCATACACACGCACACATGGAGCAGCATCAGCACTATAAAGGGGCAGGGAAGCAGCTGCAGAAGGGTCGAAAACGATGGCAGGTTGCAAGAACTCCACGCATGTTGCGTATGCCACTGGTACACTACACAAAAACACTTTCATTACTTTAGCCAGGAAGGAATGCGAACAGTGGCACAAAATTTGAAACTATGAAGTCCTTCGATAAATAAACATAAGATAATGTTAAACAAAATATCAATTCGACGATTCAATGAACTTTTGCAATGAAGTTTGTATCTCAACAAGCATTTAAGATAGCCAAGACTTTATAAATATACATTTATGCATAAATAAATATTATTAACCTCAAACTGTTATATGTCACTAGCAATTAGCTTAATAATAATAATATTAATAATAATAAAATTAATAATAATAATAATAAGATTAATATTCTTTCAGTGTGTGTGCCCATTGTGTACCATCCGAGGACTACTTAGTACTACATCGTACATTTACTTGGTGTTATTTCATGCGCAAAAGTCGCTGTGTGTTGTGTTTGCTATTAAAAATGACAGCAGCTGTGTGTGTGTGTGTGTGCGTGTTGCACACGCACACATGCACAATGACACAATAACGCACACACAAACACATAGCGGTCCAGCAAAAACACGGTTTTAACACCCAAATGAACTTGTTCGCCATGTTTATGAGCTGATAAAAAACAGTTGACCAACATTTGTCTGCGTTTTCAGTTCTTTGTTCGCAGTGGGCTCCAACGCGACTCTTTAAGACTTGCCATTTTGTTATTGGCTTTAAAGTTGGCAAAGCAACATAATAATAGAGTAATTACCGGTTATAAACTACTAGCAGCTGGATATTTTGGCTAACAACTTACTTATGTGGCCTATTTAACGGCTGACAGTTAACATTTCCTTAAACCTCAACAGTAGTGAGCCATGGAAAAGCTTAACATTGTTTTGCCAAATTTGACACAGTTTTGCATACGCAAAGCGACGTCGCTCTTTGCAAAGAGTAAAGTGCTGTTAAGCGCACGATAACAGAGCACTGTTGGCAATTTAACATTTTTGGTGTTAGCTTAATAAATAATTTAGTGGGCTAGTCTAAGTATATTAAGTATATAATATTATTAATAATTTATATTATTTATGTAAGACAAAATAACTCGATTGTTTAAGGCTTACGTATTTGTTTATATTGTTGTTTTCAACTTAGCCTCTTCATCATTGTGTGTGTTATTTTTCTTGTATTTTCAGTGCTGTCCGAAGCACACCTGCATTGATTGACAGGCTGGAAACGCTCAATGGGCAACAGGTGTGCATTTGATTGATGTCTGAAGTTCGATGATAAAACAACAACTGCCGAATACAGTGGAAAAAATTGTTGCAGAATTGATGAATGCTGCACAATTTAAATAACATTTACTTAAGTATTGCTTATAAAATTAAAACTTATGTAGTTTAAAAAAGAAGTTCTTAAGTTAAGTACTAAACAATTCATTAAAATTATGTATTAATAATGTATTATTTATGCAAACAATACAATTTATTTAATGCTCAATCAACAATAAGTATTACAATGTAAGAACTTTGCCTTTGTAGTAATATTATTTATTGCATATTTTTAGCACAGAAAACAGCTGATTTTTAGTACACGCTGCTTGAGAGAGAGAAAGAGAGATGGAGAGAGAGAATGCGCTGAGAGTAAATGATGCACGAGAGAGCGAGAGAGAGAGCGCAAGCGAGAACATCACGATGCCGCTGGCTAATAAGAAATGTAAACAAGCTGAGAAGTTGCCATAAATTATGAACTACTTTCTTGTAATATTACATACCATAATCTTACTCTTATGTCTTAAATGTTTCTTATATAAATATTAAGGAATTAATGTAATGCCTGAAATTAGAATAGTACAACTATTCACAGCCTTTTTTGGAGGCTACAAAATTTGCTATAAATAAATGCATAAGGCTGACAGATTTGAAAGCTGGTCGCTAACAGACAGTTAACAGCAGTGGAAAGCATCAGCTATTTGGGCTGCTGCGCTCGGCTTTCGCTTCGGCAATTTCGTTCTCTCGCTGGCCGCCACACACTCATTGGCGGCGCTGGGATGGTCTTCGGGCAGGCAGCTCGGGATGCTGTCATCTGTTCGGCTGCGATGAGTTTTTTTCGGTCGCTCTGCTCTGTATGTACCATAAAAATCGTTTCAGTGAGAGTTTGCGATCCCGCGGGTACGGTCGAAACTAACGGGATTTTTGATTACATTTCACCGATAACCCGTTTCCGTTTCGCGTTTCGAGTTGTGAGTTCCGCTTTGCATCCCGTGCACCATTTCAAAAAATGTGTAGAGAATCTCTCTGAATTTCGAGTGTGCTGCCAATCAGTTCTTTTAAATGTGAAACGCAACTAAAAATGTGTCTGTCGAAATTGCGTATACGCCGTGTTGATTACACTTGAGAAAATTAAATAAAAGAAGAAGAAAAAGAAAAACCAAATCCAGAACGAAAACGAGAACGAGAACTTAAAACGTGCCGCGTTTTATGAGCGTTTTTTTAGATGCGATTATTGTCGCGTGTGGCGCGTAAATTTCGCACGTTACTCTCTGGCTGGCAAAATGTAAGCAGTCGATTTGTTGTAAGCGACAACCAATTTGTTGTCATTGTCACAGTTGTTGTTGCCGTTGTTGCTATTGTTGTTGTTGCTGCTTAATTTACAAATCAGCGTTTGTCGACTGTCGGGGCACGTTCCCAGCCGATCCAATACGATCCGAGTGGGGGACCACCCACAGTCCACACCCACCCACACTCTCTGACGTTATCGTTGTCATTGTCGTTGTCGTTGTCGTTGCAGTTGTCGCCTTGTTCTCAATGAAAAGCGATTTTCATTGGAAAACACACACACACACACAACGAGTAGAAAATGCGAATCTCAGCAACGGCATCGTTTGGATTACTTAGCATTTAGCGTGGATGCCACACCACTCTCTGTGTATGTGTTTGCGTGTTGTTTGTGTTGTGTGTGTTGTGTGTGTGTGTGTGTGTGTGAGTGTGTGTGTGTGTGTGTATGTATGTGCGTGTCTGTAATTGTAAGCCGGCACATGAAACGATTTTCTCGCTTGCACGACAATTCCATTTTAGTTTGTTGAAATAGTTTCCGCAATAGCCTTTGTATTGCTGCCCCCTCCCAACAAATTGCAGTTTATTTGATATTGTTTGTGAAAGCCATTGAGAGTGTTTAGCATTTATAGGGTATTTCTTATGCAACTGTAACTGGGTAGGTATGCATTCATATTATTACTTCTCGGGCTTTGTCAAATTTCAAAGCTCAAGTGCTAAATTGCTGGCATTGAATTCCAACATAACAACATCACAACATGAACTATAATCAAATAGAAAAATAAATGTATGTATATATACATATATATTAATAAAAAGGAACATCAGGCGAGAAAAGTGTTGAGTGATGCAGATTTAGTCAATTGCTAAATTGTTGAAGTGTGCGTGTAATTTCATTACACAGAGTGCTCTCCACAAAGGTACTTGAACTGCGACAAAAGGCAGCTGCCACTAATAGATGGGAGATCAAATGATTAAGATTGTGCGGTCAGAGGAAATTGTTAATAGAGGGTTGCATAGATTGAAACTGCTTCAAGCTGCAAAGGTCATAAAATAGAAATACCCATATTTGATTCATTTATATGCTTTTATATTTTATTAAAAACATTAAGGCAAGGACATAATAAATAAAAGCTAAAAGCTAACTAATAAAAAACAATTTAATAGCGATAATAAAAAAACCATTTCTTTTCTAACTTAGTTTCAAATACGAAACTTTTATTTAATGTAAGTTTACCTAATATTTCCTAACTACATAAAAATGTTTTGATATGCCGTAACTCGATAACTGTGAAGCTTATTTTTGTTTATTAATTACACTAAAAAGAATAATTAATTTTGTAATTTATGTGTTAATAAATAAGCAACTGTTTAAGGCATTTCCTATTGCGCTTATTATAATTTCAATTATTAACATAACTCATACTGTTTTCGACACAATTAATTTGAACACAGCAAACAATTCAATGAATCCGATAGCCACAAGAGGCCATAATGCGGCCAGCACAGTGTATCCAAATTGTGTGTTTAAGTGGCACATTTAATGGCGAACGCATTTGATCGAGCTCAAAGTGTATAAATTGAGTATTGAAATGTGTGTGTATTTTAATATGCAATTTATATTGCGGCCAGTGCGCAACCGAAACCCGTAACCGAAACTGAAACCAAACTCGAATAATGGACGACAATTCAACAATTGCATTCAATTGTAATTTGCATGTGGCTTAAGTGCAGCATGGATAGAGATAGATAGATACACAGAAAGAGAGAGAGAGAGAGAGAGAGAGAGAGTGTGTGTGCTGCAAGGTCACTGGCATATAAATGTGCAAGGAGTATGCTGCAAAATTAGCAGCAACAACAGCAGCTCGAGGATGTTGCCAAGTGTTGAACGCTCTGATTGCTGCCACGGCTACTCGGGTATTTTAGTATTCATAAAATTGTACTTGAACACACAAACTCTCCCACAAACAACTACACACACACGCACACACATACACACACAGCAAGCCAACAGTGGCAGCCATGTATGGATTTTTATAGGCTCACTTAGCGCACATAAACCGTAAAAAAAAAATAAAAAAATAGAAGCACAAAAAATGGCGCCGACTCCGACGCTTGGCCCTTATGGCAGGTGCTGCGAGTAGCGCAGCTCGAGCTAGGTTAAAGAGCTCTTCAGCGAACCGTACACCCACAAACACAAACACACACACAAACACAAACACACACACACACACATACACTCATATATACACACCTATATTGCATGCCATAATAATATTGTAACTTTGCACTTCAAATTGCATTTTAATGCAAACACACTTCATTAGATTACATTGCAACAAGAACAACAACGACGGAAATGGAAAAAGCGTCGACACACTTTTCTGCACTTGCAGCCGGAAAAAAAACACCCACACACATAAACACACACATAAAACCCACACCACCAACTTTCGTGAGTTTGGAAATTGAAGTGCCTGTCGATCGAGGGAAAACTGGCACAATGTACTGCTGCACGCAACCAGGTTACGTACACCTGCAACAGCTAATGTTGCAAACAATTTGGTATTTGTATTATTGCTAGTCTGCTTTGAAGCACACTACTGCATTAGATAATAGCAGATTGGTGCTTCTTTGATTCCGATTTCACACTTGATTTCATAGCTGTTAGTTGGATTATTAGAATGTGTCTATAATTTGCTGAAACTTCTTGAAACCACTAAAAACTTATAAAGCTTCCAACTTTATTGAAACTGTTCACATTCTGACTACCATGGTTAGGTTAGTCGTTTAACTTTAAATATTATGAATATTCCTTTAGTCTTTATTTTTTATTTTCTGTCGTCGCAAAACACATGTTGTCCAACAATTTTTTGATTTTTTAAATTGAATAAAATTGAGTTATACTGAAAGCGCTGAAGTGCTTGACATGATTTGTCCTTTTGTGTTTATCCCGAGCTATTCCTAAAAATTTTATTGCCGTGGACAGTTAAAACAGCGGATTTAAAAAACGTCGAATATTTTGGGCACTATTTGCAAATATTTCGGATCGATTTTAATAGAAATTCCGCTGCATATCTACTAGAAAAGAGTGGCTATTATTTTATGGCAGATTTCCAAAAATATTGACATTAATCACTTAACTACTGTTTGCCATTTTTAAACATTTTTTGTTTGAAACGGAAATCCATTTAGTGGACAAACAGGCAGTGAAGGGTGTATGATAAATAAACTTGTAAAGATTTATTAGTCGCCACTTTAAAAAACCCAATATTAAAGTGAAACATTCCCTCTGCACACTTTCCCACTCCCTCGAGTTAAGAGTTGTGGTTGCGACAGTGTCGCGTATCGAATAGTTAAATAAAATTTTATTTATGATCTGCGCTACTGAGGCAGAGTGCAAGAGAGACAGAGAGAGGGAAAGAGACAGAGGAAGAGCTAAAATAAATAAATAAATCGAGATACACAAATACAAGTTGAAATGTGGCGAGCTTGTCAACAGCGGCAAAAATAAAATTAGTGCGCCGCGGCTAAAAGCATTGCCAGCAGTGCCGACGTGGCCGATAAAACACATCAAGTCAATATATCATAAAAGCACGTCGAACTGCCTCGAATGTCGCGCAAAATGGCGGCGCACTGCTTCAGTGTGTGTGTGTGTGTGTGTGTGGGTGTATTGGTGTACAGACTAGAAACATGAACGTATACAGTTTCCGATTTCCGTTTTCCTGTTTATCGTTTATTGAGTTTTTGCTACGTAAAAGTAAAAGCATTGCAAAGAACAAAAAAAAAATCGAAGAAAAAAAATGAAAAAAAAAAACTCAAACGCAGAATCGAAAGAGAAATTTGCACTCGTTAGCTCTTTGGCATTATTTCTGCAGCGTTCGTCGTCGTCGTCGTCCTTGTCGTCCTTGTCATATTGAACTTTGATGCTGGCACGTTCTGTGAGCTTCCCTACGCTCCCTTTAAAGATCTACACGCGCGCATACTTGGGCACATGTTTTCCCATTCTATTGGCCCTGCTAAACTTGCCTTGATTCGTCCTTTTGAGCCCCGGCACGTTGCCAGTTGCCAGTTGGTTCCCTGTTCCTTGTTCCTTGTTCCTGGTTTCTCGTGTGTTGTTAGTCATTTATATGGGCACCATAAATTATAACAAATATGTACGCAAGCGGCATTTTAAATGATTTCCTACAACTTTCCCCCAAAATATCTCAGCTTCTTTCTCCCGTTCGTTCCCACCCTCCGTCCTGGACCCAAGTTATAAATATACTTTAATTAAAAGCGCTCCAGTGTGAGTGCAATATGTTGTAAAATATTGAGGAGCGGTAGGCATTCTGTACGTGTTGCTGCTTTGCCAAGGCGTTTGCGATGTGATTTGTAGCTGTCTTCGCCCAATATATCCGTATGAGCTCCCCAGCTGCCGATAAGAAACTTCCGCTTGAGGACCTTCAGTCCTGTGAATAAACAAAATGATGATTAGCTGGCAGTTTAGAACTTTGGATAGCAAGAAACACAGCTCAAACTTTAATTCAATCTGATATAAAATAACTTATCACAATACTGATAAAGCAAAATTATAACAAATGATTAATTTTTGGATATATTCAATTTATATTTACTCAAATTATTTCAGGAAATATTCGTCATTATTTAAATAAACGCTGGGATTGCATTAATTACAGTCACATTTGCCGTCAATAAATAAAGCTCTTATGTGGAGTGACCTTTGCATTGTTGAAAATAAATTAACGCAAATTAAAAAGCATTTTAGCAAAATCATAGAACTTTGCGTAGTTTGTGTTTTCATTTCGAAATCCTACAAGTAAAAACATAAATTTGCAATTTAAACCACATAAATAACGTTTGAATATATATGTATATCTGATATAAATATAGAACAAACAAATTAACCCAATAAAATTCGGAAAAATCACATAAATTACAATAGTTTATGCGTGTGTGTGTGCATTTTAAATAAATGTGTGTGTGTGTGTGTGTATGTGTGTGTGTGACTGTGTGAGAGTGCAGTAAATCTGCTTATATATTTTGCCAAAACAACTAAAATGGCAATTAAATAAATTTCGACAGCGACAACAACAACAACAAATACAGCAAAATTAGCAACAACTTTATGAAACTACAAAATGAAATTATTCGGAAACATTGCAGTTTCTATATAGGCATTTGATATATTGACATGTCAACAATATGCTGACCCCACGGCACTTGTCTTTTGCAGCCTCCACACAAATTTGGTAAATGGACACAAATAAAAATGTCAAAGTAAATCAATGCAATATTTGCACAAATAGGCCACATTAACGAATGTTCGTATGTAAAATTCAGTAGAGCCAACGAGAACTGCCCAATACATTGCCGTTGTCATTGCCGTTGTCATTGACATTGTCATTGCCATTGGCATTATCGAGGAACACCAGCAGCGGCAGCAGCAGGCGCAGCCACACCTCGGGCACTCTACGGCTCTCCGCAGCCGTAGTCCAACACACAGAAAAGCATACACACGAACAGGAACAATCAGAGAGGAAGGCAACCATGTGCCTGGTTGTCAGCTGCCTGTCGTCCTTGCTGCTTTGCCTCGTACTGCCCACGTTCAACGGCCATGCAGCGGCAGCAACACGTGCTCGCGTCAGCTCCTCGACAACAATGACCCGCAACATTGAGGAAGAAAATGGTAAGTTAACTAATTTTCAACCTTTCCGTCAGTCTCAAAAATACACAAAATACCCTTTTCCTGCTTTTTTAAAAATAAGCATATTTAAGATGTTATAATAATTTATTATAAAATTAAATTGAGTGCTTATTTATTATTTTACAATAAAAGTCACTTAATAATAATCGCATAGTTTAAACTACAATTTATATTTATGTAAACAAATGAATTAAATTAATTTTTAAAATCATAAAAAGCTGTCATCAATAAAAAACTAATTTTAATCATATAGTTAAAACTACAATAAGCACAGGTATATGGAAATGTAGTAAATTGATTTTTAAAATCATAAAAAAGCTGTCATCCTCAATGCGCACTTATATTTATACTGATATTGGATTGCCCTCGAGCAAATCTAAATTAAGTTCAGTGACCTGTAGTTTTCCGAGTTGAATAGGGTATCATAAATCAGTGCACAGCTACCAGTTTCATACAACGTAGGTAATTTTTGAGCTTAAGCGGAAAGAAAAACCACGAATCGATAAAACGGATTAACATTTATAAATAAATCAGAATTATTGGTGCCGAATAATTAACAGGTCATGAATTATGCGATTGCACTTATGCTCTTATATATCGATAAGTCTATTAATGTTAATTGCATATATTAAGTTAAATGTTATTTATTATTTGTTTTTATAATATTAAGCCTGTAATTAAGCATATTGAGGCATATATATGGTATGCTGAGGCAGAACAGGGTATCACTTAGCCGCGCACTCTCGACTGTCGCATTCTCTTTTTATGCGATGTGCTGCCAAAAAAATTGATTGCGCCTCGCGGCGAATGTTGCTCCAGTTTTTCCACATTGTGTGCGAGATTTAATTTAAAGTGAAAAGTTTGGCTGCCGTTGACCCAGCCTATATATCTGTGTGTGTGTGTGTGTGTGAGTGTGTGTGAGTGTGTGTGTGTGTGTGTGAGTTTTATTCAATCAACATAAAGTTTATTGTGTGTGAATATGCGTAACGCCTTCGTGGTTTGGTTCTGTCAAAGCGACGCTTTTGTCTCTGAATTATTGAATGAAAAACATTTCTGGTTTATTTTCATAAAGTTCATGTGCAAATTTCATACACTTTAAATTATGTGAAATTGATTTTGATGCTGGCTGCTGTAAATACTGAGTTAAGCCACTCCTTATTTCACAGCTGTGCGAAACTCTTTGTAATCTTCTAATGCTCGCCTGCCCGCAATTCGAGCGTAAAATGAAAAAAAAAATAAAAATAAAAATAAAGAAGCAAGCAAAATAAACAAAACAAAAGTCAAGTAAACTTACTTTGAACGCCTTGTTAATGGTCAGCAGCTAAACCAGCTAAAGCAGAAGCAGCAGCAGCAGCTGTTGGGAACTGGCAACTGGATGGCTTTTAGGGCTTGTTATTCTGTTTGCTTGAGTTATTGCCAATGGGCCAAGATCACTCGCCAGCTGGTCAGCCACCAAAACTTTCGCTGCCCATCACTTTTGTTTACCCCCTCGACCCCATTCCCGCTTCTGCTGCCTATCGTAAGCCAAATAATAATATGTTGCTAATAAATAAGCCAAGTAAATCGGGGCGGAGGGCAAGTAAAAGGACATAGCATATTTTTGTGCGTTGCAAAGAAAACTTTGCAAAGTTTTGTGTTCGTCTTTTTAGCCATCGAAAAAGTTGGCAAGCAAATTGAACAATAAGTACGGCCATTGGCCAGCCAAGTAAACAGAAAGTTGGCCAACTTTATTGAAAGTGAGAAAAGCCACCTTGAAGCACCGCTAATTGCGCATTGTGTGGTGTACTTCTCCAATCAGGCAGTTTATATTATGCCTCAATTAAATGAGTAAAATGTATATTTAATAACTCCAAAACAACTCCGGCGTATGAGTAATGTACTCAAGAGAAACTCTGCTCGCTTGTGCAACATGACGTATGAGCGATGTGATATGTGAATATAACGCAAGCAACATGTGTGGCAAGCTGGGCAACTAATTTAGAGGCCAGACAAGTTTGGGCCTAAACCACACTCGACTCGGCCACCACTTGAGCCGCAGTAGCCACAGCCACAGCCACTTGACTCAAGTCCAAAGGACAGCCACAGTGTGCAATCGTTTGGGCCAAGCTGCATATTGTTTTGAGCAGATTGAGCAATGTCTTCGTATTAATACCAAAGTTTTGAAACAGTCAAGAAAACACTTCAGGGCTTGTGTACTTCTATGCACATATACATACATACATACATATATGCAAGGGGGGGTACGTAACGAAGGGGTGTTTTTTAATAAATTTAGATTTTATGTATTTTCAATTGAATTTCGTTGGCGCCGGCACAAAAACTTTTCACTTTGGCATTTCCATGTTTGCCAAGTTAACTGCAAGCTGAAAAACCGCTACGCCTCATACAAAACCACTTCCCAAGGCTGCCCCTTTGCCCCTATGCCCATCTGCCCCTCTCTCCCTTGGCAGCCTGCTCGACGAGTATTTATCGCATTTCTATGAAAACAACGTACTCAGAATTTTGTTCAAAAACTTTCAAATTATGTTTGGGTTTTCTGCCGCTTCTGGGGCGTTTGCTCAATTTGTTGTTGTCTGTTTTTGGGCAAAGTTTCCCATTTGTTGCCTCAGCGCAGCTTTATAAATGCTTATTTAGAGGCATATCTGATGAGTTAAGTTTCTGCTGGTTCTGTCTCTGTCTCTGCCTCTGCATCTGCCTTTCCTCCTGCTACCACCATTGCATCTCTCTAACATTGCAAACTTGGCCTGAATTGGATATAGATATCGTACTATCGCACTATAAGCTGCACTTGCCCCAAAGCGGGCAAGTTGTTTGCTAATAGGTTCGTCTGTGCAAAAGTTTCTTTGGGATTTAATGGTAAATTTTCAAGATTTTACAACCATAGTTGTAACACATGTAAGTTGAGCATTTCTATATATGTGTATGTGTCCAATTCAAGGCAAGTTTGAGCATTTGATTACAAGACTAAACTATTTCCAATTCAAAATGCAAATAAAGACAGCTTTCAATAAGCCAAACTTTTGTTGTAATGTATCTTTTTATATAACTTAGCCTAAATTTTCCTAATAAGCTTAACTATTTTTTAAACAAAATATATACCATAAAATAGCAATTTATTTTTATATTCCTTAATTTATTAAGATTCATTTATTTGCAATGTGAAATTTAAATATATTTTCTTTTTATCACTTTTTATTTTCTTACTTGATTTTAATTTGTTTTCTTTTTATGTTTTTGCAGCTTTGTTAAATCTTTTGGCTGGTAAGTTTTGTGTTTGTTTTTAAAGCCATGTGCTTAGCACTTAAGTCAAGTCCATTTAAAAAAGCCACAAAAACCCTTAAACAATTTTCAAACGTTTACCAAGATTATTGTGTGTGTGCGCCATGCCATGGACATCAAAATATTATTGATGTTCGGGCACAACCCAAACAATTTGCACACAAAATTGACCAGACCAAATAATAGATGCCGCAACAATACAAACAACAGCAACAACAACAGCAGCTGTGCTGCCACGCCCATGACACACACACACACACGCACGCCCACGCCCACGCCCATAAGCCGAGAAGGCTAAAAAGGAAACGCTGGCAAAATCGGAAAAACAAAAATCAGCTTAGTAATGCAAGATATCAAAAGCAAAAGCCAACAATCTTCGACAACGAAATCGAAGCGACTTGCTGGAAACAATCCCCAAAACAACTTTCAGCCGGTCAAAAGTGATGAGCAACAATGGATAGTGGAACAGTGGAACACTTCCACTATTTTGCATCACTTTCTCTTACACTCTTCCCCTCTCTCTATCTCTCTTCCTCTCTCTGGACCTTTCCCTAGCTATATCTCTATCTAGACGTCTGTGTGTAGTTTTCGCTGCTGGCCAAAAACTTTCGGCACTGATTCCACTTGAAAGGCAAAAATTCCAGCGCTGCTTAAGTCGTTGCCTCCGGGGCGGCATTTTTTGGGCAAAGTTCCCTGTAAGCAACAGCAGCAGCAGCAGCAGCAAAAAAGAGGAAGAAAATCAACTGACAGCGCGTTGAATGACAACAGCACGGAAAACTCGCCGCTGCGAGGAGTTTGTCAACATTTTTTTTTTGCGACTTACACACACACACAATAGCACTCACACACACACACACACACACACTTGAGGCGAACTGTCTGCATGTGCTTTTGGCTCTTGGTGCTCTTGGAGTAGTCTACTTAGGGGCCAAGCTGATAGCCGGGTGGCCTTCTGGCCAAGCCAGGACACCACTTGAAGCGCAGTTGCCCAATCGTGTATTGTTGTTGTTGTTGTTGTTGTGATTTCTTGCTGTTTGGCAAGGACGTTGTCCTTGTTTGCCTTGGTTGGCCCCATATCACAATGGCTCACTGCTCCGGCTTTTCTCATACTCATTCATTTTATGGTTTTACAAGGACATTTATCATTTTCCTAAGTAGACAGCGGCGCGTACGTCACAAAAAGGCGGCCACGCCCACACCCAACTGTAGTCCATCGTTGATTTCTATATTTCATTTTGGCGGGGTTGGCAAAGTGCGAAATATAAAAATGAATAAATTGAAATTTCTACTCAAATGTTAAATAGAATTCATTTTGCTTAGTTTCAGATTTGTGGTTCTTATACATATTTCTCCTCCTCTCCCTCTCTCCCTCCCTCTCTCTGTCTACCCATCTCTCTCACACTGTATTTCCCTCTCTAGATCCGTTCGTGTTCGTTGTTGTTATTCATGGCCGCCTTCTGTTGTATTTGAATTGCTGCGGCTGTTTTTACTACAACTGAAGCGAGTCGTGGGAAAAGTGCCCAATTGGCAACTCAAAAAAGTGGAAAATTTAAGCCTACTTGAATTTATTTGCGCTCATTAAGCCTGCCAGTCGAGATGAGTTCATTTCTTATTGCCACTAGAGGTGACGGATTGCCAGACAGCTAAAGAGTTCAGCACGATACTTAAAAATTCCACTTCAAACGCCATTTAAGCTGCCAACAACACTTTAATATGCTTTCGGTTACTCAGTTCCTCGACTCCCCCCTCCCAGGTTCTTGGCATATTCAGTAATATTTTCCAGCATTTATTTCAGCAGTCTCCAGTCACAGTCACATTCGCAGTCGCCTTAAACAGACTCACTAATGAACAAATAAAGCTTAGCAAACCGCAGCAAAAAAAAAAAAAAAGGAATAAAAAAAAAAAATAAAAAGAAAAAATAAAGGCGCACAAGAAACGAAAGTAGGCCCTAATAAATCACAGCCAGAAAAGAAATAATACAAATACCGAGCAAATAAAGCCTCAGCAGAGGAAGAGGCTGTGGCAGTGGCAGGGGCAGAGGCAGGGGCAGCAGTCGGAGCCGCAACAGCAGCAAAATGACAAAACAGTTTTGCATGGGAATCTCATGTTTGACTTATAAGATTTTCTTCGCAAATTCCAATAGCCGAATGTCCAATGCCTTCAAATAAGCAAAAACAACAGGAGTTAAAGCGTCGAAATTTCAATACTCTTCCCATACTTAAAATAGAAAGTTCTGAAATAAATTTATTTTTAAGGGAATATAAATTTATTTATACATAAAAAAATATTAAAGTTTATTGGAAAATGCTGCTCCAATATTACTGAAAACAGCAAGTTGCCATATATAATTTTAGCAAATCCTATATGGATAATAAAGTATCCGTGTTTCCAGTTCTATTAAATATTAATAAGAAGCTTTACTGGTATTTTTCAAGTTTTTGGTAGAGTTTCCATAGCAAACTTAAACTGGAATGCCTCGAAGATGTTTATCAGTTGCACACGGCAAACTTAATAACAAACTTCTAATACCCAGCAAAACTAACAAGCACACACAGCACAGCGTGCGTGTTTGTGTGTGAGTGTGTGGGTGTATGTTTTTGTGGGTGTGTGTCAAGCTGGACTCGCATAAAGTCAACAAGAAAAATCAAACAACTTTGTTGAGTCTGCAACTGACCACTCCCCGAGTCCTTGGTCCCAGGTTAAGTTGCCCCATGCCCCAAAAGTCGGTGGCAGTCCTGTACAGAGTTTATTGTCGGTTTGTTGGCTGTGAGAGCAGTTGCCAACTGCCAACTATTATGCTTTGTTAATCGGCTTAGGCATTTTTGCCTGCCTTACGCTCTGCGTGACGATTTACTAGACAAAGCCAGCAGCTCAGACAAGCAAGGACTCTGGAGTTGCTGGCAGGGACCACACCAATGATGTTGCCATGTGGCCCAGGCTGATTGTCTGCACTCTCGGCATTTTGTGTTCTTTTGTCGCCAGCGCCATAAACTCAAACCACACAGGGAGGAGCACATGAGGAGGAGCATGAGCAGAAGAAATTTCCACCTGAACATGGAGCGACGCACTCTGATGAGTTGGCTTTGTTTTTGCGGCCTCCCAAATTTGCGGGGCTTTTGCGGCCTGTGTCTTGCCTCATTTGGCTGGCAGCTTAGGACAACAAAGATGTACCAAAACATACACACACACACACATATGTACGCAGAGATGTGCAGACACCCAGGCATATGCAGAAGCCTTAACAAATCCCGTACCTCAACCGATCCTGATGCTCCCTTGTGACCTGGGCACAAAAAATCGTTTTGTGTGTTTTCGTTAGCATTCCGTGCGGAATTTGATACTTGATTATTTGTTGCCGCCCTCAAGCGTGCATAATATATCAAAGTAGCGTCAACGTCAACTCGACGAAGGACTGCTAATCAGAATTTTCATCCTGCCCACAGCCACTAAACATGTGAAGACGTCATGATTCGGCAGGCAAGAAAATCGTGTTTTTTTTTTGCTTTTTAGTTACATTTTAGTGTCGGTCGCATAATAAATAAATAAATAAACAGTTGAGGCCTTTGCACCTGCAGGCCCTTCAACACCCTCTGGTTTGCGTATGCTAAAGACTTCAAACTTGGCCGCAAATCTAAATCGCTTCAACGCAAACTTAAAATTTATTTTGGCGGCGTTCAAAAAAAAAAGAAGAAACATGCCAAAAGTTTGCCATTAATCTTTAGCACTTCTCACTGCTGTTTCAGTGGATTTGCATACTTAGACCTGGTGGCTGACTTTATAAACAGCTGAATCCATAAGTATTCTCGCCCACCAGCGCAACAGTTGACTCAAACAATGACCAAAACACATTCAACAATTTTGGGGGCTGTTGGCCAAAGTTATTTCAAATGATTTTTTTCGCTCCTGGTAGGATTTCCTTCAATAGAAAATGATACTTTGATAGACGTAGCAAACATATGAAATAGTTCAAAATTTTTTTCAGAAATGCTTTTCACTATCAGATCCATATCAGATGCCAAATTTGTGGCTGATAAAATTAATAAACGTTTTTCTTTTGATTAGAATTTGTATCATAATTTTGAAATCAAATCGTGTTTCTAAATTTTCTTCTATAATTTCTCGGTTCTGTTACGATTTGATTAAGTTAAGGCATTGAATTGGGACTGAATCCGACTTTCATTATACTGAATTAAAAATTACGCATTTGTCTGTCAAACTTTTTTAATTTAAACATTTGCTACTCACTTTATGTCCATAAACATTTAAGCATTCAATAAAAGGAAGCAATGACAACAAAAATGCGGCTCAGCTTATGCTCAAAAAATGTTCATTAAACAAATATTAAAATAAGTTTAAAACTTTTACCCATGTGAGCGGAAAGAGATGCCCAAAATTAAAAATTGACAAACAAAACTTTTCATATAAAATAAAAGGCTGACAACTATTTGAGTAAAAATGGCAAAAACAAAGTTTCGCTTGGCAAGCAACAAAAAATAATACAAATAAAATAAAAACATTTATGCATATGAACTTGTGTGTGTTTTACCATTAAATTTTGTTAATAATGAAAAAGTTTTTAATTATATATTTTGGTCGTTAATTAGAATATGCACAAGAGAGATATGGAATTTGCATAGCATAAAGACTGATTGATTTCGTCACTAAACCAGAACCAACGATGCCAATTAGGGCAACTAAAGCCCCCCAAGTGAGAGAGCCTACCAATTTGCCGGCACACTAATCATAAATGTTAAGTCGTTAGCAGCTCAACAAATACGTGCAACACAAATACATATATAGACGGAGACCGAGACGCAGGCACACTTTGAGACTGGCAAGATCCTCTGTGCAATGCAGCAACTTAAGGGCTTAAAGTGAAAAGCTTTGGGATGCGGCGCCAAAGTTCTGTGTCTGGCAACAGTAACTTGCAATTGCATATGTCAGCAAAGCAGTAAGCCTAACGCAGACACACACACATACATATACATATACACACACACACACATACAAACACCTGCAACACATTCATAACAATTTTGCTGAAATTGTGTGTATGGGCTTTATACGAGTTATGCAACATTTAAGTCCATTTGCATACAAAATCTAAATTAAAATTTGACACTGACTAACTGACTGACTGACTGACTGACTGAGTGACTGACTGGCTGACTGAGTGACGGACTAACGAGCAGGCGTTTGTTTCTATTATGCTTTTGATTTCAATGTGGCAGCCGCAATTGTGTTGCATACTTTCTGGGACTGAAGTTCATTCGCCTCTCATCATCAACTGCTTCTTCTCGAATGCTGTTGCACTTTTCTAATTAGTGACCAGAAAAGGGGGGTGGGTGGGGGCGTGTGGCATCGCCCTTCTCTGTACTTGTCATAACAAAAAGTTAATTAAACATGTAATTGTTGCCATAGAGCAGAAGGCAAAAATTTTACAATGGCTGCATTTAATTTTTCTACTCTTCGCTTGCATTTTCACTAGGGTAACTTGGGGCTTGTTGGTTTTATTACCAGAGTAGAGGTTCAAGTGTTGTGTTGATATTTCAAAAATGTTCACAATTGTATGGCTTGAAGAACGTACTTAAAAATCACATCTACAAGAGCGCGAAATGTAAATCCATAATTCGGGCTCTTCAGGTTCAAGAATCGATCAACTTCCAGTGAGAGAAGTTCAAGGAGTGTCACTTTTGCAGTGAGTCCTGCCAAGCTGAGCTAAACTTGTCCGCCTGGCAATTAGAAGCGCGGTTAGCCCTGACTCTGCTGAGTGGTGGTGCGGGTGGTGCGGGTGGCGAGTGTGTGTCACACAAGCACCACTCGAGGAGCACGGTTGTAGTCAACTAGCTAGCGGGCACTTCACAGCACAATAACAATTTTACAATTAAATTTCTCTTTTATTTCGCTTGCTCAGATATTGTGTGGCATTTGCTCGATGTAGTTCTCGTTGTACTTACATTTGTAGCTGTAGCTGTAGCTGTAGCTGTAATTGTACTTACAATTGTATTTGTAGTATTCCAACTCCCTTTAGCATGCTCTCTTTATTTTATTGCTTCAAATTGTTTGTAGCCATTTCGCATTTGTGCCGCCCGGTTGCGCATCAGCGACGTAGAAACATTTAACTTCTGGAAAAAGGCAAAAAAAAAAAAAAAAAAAATTGACATATATATATATATATATAGAAAGGAAATACTCTACAAAAAAAAGTGCAAAAAGAATCAACATTTCGAAGCAACTAAAACCAACTACACTTAAAAAAGTAGAACTAAAAACAGCGTCGTTGGCGGCGGCAGCGACGACAGCAGAAAAGTTGTCAACTCGCCTTTCACATGGGACAGCAGCAGTCGGCCAAAAGCAACTCCAACTACAAGTATACCTCCTCATGCCTCCCCTCCATCCAGCTCGGAGTATTAGTTCGAGTTGCCGTACTAGTTGAGTTTCGCGCACTTTTACGGCGCACTATTTGGCCCAGGACGTGGGACACAGGACAGGATTGTAAAGGGGCAAGTGCGCACACAAAATGTATAAAAGAAAACGCAAAAAAAAAGCTAAAAGCACATTTCAGCTTGAACTCCCACAGCGACCCCAGCCAAATGAAATTGCCAACGTAAAAGTGTACAAAAATGCAGGACCAACGGGGAGGAGCAGAGCCTGTCGAAGAAGTGGGCGGCCACGGAGCAAGTACAGCATGTCCTGCATGTCCTGCGCTTGCTGGCTGTTAAACTGTAAAGTAAACGTACAAAATGTTAAATCAAAGCTAAACAAAAGAGGCGTAACAGGCAAACGCTACTTTCAGCACTGAACAGATCCTTCGACTTGCGCCTGGTCGCCTGGTCACCCAGAGTCGCCTCCGAGTCAGTGGCTTAAGGTGCACCCCCACCAGGATTGGGAGTAGGAGCTGTGTAAGTAACTGGACTGAGTTTGTTTCGTACTTAACTGTCCTTGTGGAGTGGCAAATGTTGGGTGAGTTGGCCTTTTGATTGGCTGCACTCGGTGTAATAACAAGATGAACACCTTGCCTCAATTTATGGTTGTTCCTTTACACAACTTGTCTGCACATCGGAAGAAAATGAATGTTAAGTTGAAAGACACCCATAAAACTTAAACATCCTTGAACATGTGTTCAAGTTGGGTTACAGCACTGAATTGCTTTTGCCAGCAAAGTCTGTCTAAATATATTTCCAGATATAATTCGATCTACAATGCGAATGTCCAATTCAATAAATAAACCTAGAAAAGAGACCAATAAAATGAAATTAAATTTTGTTGTTTTTTTAAGAACTAAAGAACTGAAATATCTCTTGTACTTCTACTAGTTCAATAATGCCAGTAAAATCGTAATTATTTTTAAAATAAAATATTTGCTTATATCAAAGTTGATTTAATCTGCAAAATAAACATAGATAAATGTGGCTCTCGTATTGCAAATCAAATATGCTTTTTTAATATGCAAATCTTCATCAACTTGAATAAAATTTATAAAAATATTTGTAGTTAAATAAGTTTTGTATTTTCGCATGCATTTTTGAGCGTACATTAAGCCTGCCTGGGCATTATTAATGACGGTTCATTATGAAATTGTGCAACAAATAATAAATCGATTAAGCAAATATTTGTCAGCGCTAAAAATATGTATTTTTCATAGTTTCCTTTTATTCGTTATTGTTTTTGTGGGACGTTGGCGTTGCCAGAGTTTTGCTTTTCCATAGCCATATGCATTTGTGTGCCATCCATTTTAATATTTCAACAGAACCAGAAATGACGTTGTAAAACCGACTCGGCTATATGTCAAATATGCCACATACTACCACCACACACACACACACACACACACACACACACACATACATACACAGAGGCACACTTACACAACGCTCTGGTTTTTTAAATTTGCATGTAAATTCCATCGCACGGACATGAAAATGTATTTTGGCTTTGCACTGGGATCAGAGCTGGGGCTACAGCAACTGCATTTTAATAAATTTATGATTTTATTTACTTTTTTTTTGTTGTTGTTGTTTTTGTTTTTGCTGCTACTGCTCTTTGGAAGCTTCCCCGCCACAGCAAAATGTGTGTCAGACGCTTGACAATTTTGTTTGGGGCACAGAAAAAATGCGACTCCCATAAATAACGCACGCATTTTGCATGATATTTGTAGTATGAGATTTTTAAATGTTTTTGCCAAATCGACAAAAATGTGGCAGAGGCAACGATCGCCGGCCACAATTTATTGACAAAATGAAAAAATAATTGAAATATTTGCCAATCAACAGAGAACCAGAGATAAGACAGAAATACGTTGATGTCCCTGGAATTCCCAATAGCTGTCAGCGGCACGTTAATAAGCTCTTTGTTGCCCCCGTTCGCCCCACACACATTTATGCCCCAGCCACCGCAACCGTGCTAAGGTCTTCTATTATTGTCTTAGTCCTGTCGCTGCTGAGACTCGCGTCTTGCGTGCCACATTCTGTGGCATGTGTGCGTGTGTGTGTGTGTGTGTGTGTGTGTCTTGCGCGGCTATCTCCGCTCACATTCTGTAAAGACTGTCAGCCTGTCGTGTGTCGTGCAGCGTGTGTCTTCTGTCTTGTGTCCTTTGTGCCGGTGTCCGGACGGGCTTTCGATTATCGAGTCGAGATTATTAACCTGTCAGTTAAGCGCTTTATCCTGCCAGCAATACAAGCGAATTGAGCGCTTGTCCCAGTCCCTGTTGGCTTTGTTGTATGCAACAACAGTAACAGTTACAGCCAATGTAATGTTTGATATTCCTGTTGAAGCACAACAACAATTTCACAAAGTACAGCAAATAATGGCAAACAATAATTCGAATTTTTAATCAACTTGATGCTCGACAAAGCGAATTTTCCAATTATTGATTTAAATTGAGTTTTAAAATTCCTGCGCTTATTGAATTTCCTCTCACATTTTTGTCAACAAGTATGTTTGAAAAGTACTCAAACAATTAGAAAAAAAACATTTATTTTATTAAAATTATTTGCATTAACTTTTAGACGAGATACACACATACTGTCTTGAGAGTTCTCTTTCAACATCTGCCCTTTTACTGGCATTATAAATAATGGCGTCTATTCAATCATATCATTACAAACACATCCAGACAAAGGCAAGCCCCGCCTACATTGCGAATATTTTTCAATTTGAAAATATGTCGAGTGGGTTTTTATAAATGTATCTGTCATCTATCAAAGTTGCCAAAAGGTGCGCTCCGTCATAATGTTTGCCAGCTGCTGCTAAATAAAGTGAAATATGATATTAACTCTGCTGGCAGTAGTCGAGTTTTATGTTGCATTTGGAATGAGTATATTCCAGTTGGGGGTCCCCTTTCAATATGTACATATATATATATATATATATATATATACATGTATATCTGACACGATAATGATTCATGCATTGGGTTAATGCACTTTAAGCTGCCACACACACACTTGGGAGATCATAAAATTACAGCTATGGTTTGAGTTTTATGGCACGACTTGAAGCATGCACTTAAAAATTGAAACTATTTGCTTTTAGTGCCTGGAAGCCACGCTATAAAATGACTCTCAACCCGCAGAGTCAACAGAAACAGCATTATTCTGTAGGCCGGGTGGTAAACAAAACGGTGAACATTGGACAACAGGACTGGGGACACCGGACACCGGACAACGGGGCAAACAGGACAAAAACCGACGCCGGACACCAAATGCAATTTGAGTGAACTCTTGTCGGGCTTCGGTTGCCTGAGCAGCAACATGACGATGGTGGTTGTGTCGGGGATTTTCGTTGACCACACACACAAATTTTGCATGCGACAGAGACCACAGTACACAGTACACCGTACTCCGTACACCGTACAGACAAGGACGGAATGCGCTGAGGCAGGACAGCGCATAGTTAGTTGTTTCGGCTTGTAGTCGTAAAAAGCCAAAAATGGGTTATATATTCTAGGCAGGCACAAGAGCTGCGTTGACAAGAACGTCCACCCAGCCGCCTACATACAACAAACAACATTTGAACTTTTGAGCCAAGTGGTTGTCGGCACCATCAAAAAGAGCTGCTACTTTTAAATGCTGTGTGTGTGTGTGTGAGTGTGTGTGTGTGTGTGAGTGGAACCTCCACAACCGCCCACAAAAACTGGACACTAAAATTTACCCAAAAAGCTTCAGTAAAAGTAAGGAAACAAAAAATGGGAAATGAAAATGAGTGCAACAATTTTTGCATAATTTTGGATGCAGATGCCTGTGGCTGAGTCGAGTTTTGAGGCAGCTTTCGCTGCTTGCTGCTGGCTGCCGGCTGCTGTGCACTGGCTGTGTAAATTGCTCATAAATATATGAACATGAGCCACAGCCTAGTTGCATCTTGCTCCTTCTAGCTGGCCAATGCGCTCTGTCGTAGGAGAGGAATGGGAAAGGGGCACGTGGCATGTCACTGCTCCTGGCCTGGTCGCCATTTATGGCGCGTTGGAACAGCACAAAATAACATCAAATAAATAATAACTTTCTGCCCCGGCTATGGCAAAGGCTTTGGGTTGTGTGTGAATGTGAAGGCAGCACAGCTTTTTGCTATTGCCACTGCCACTGCCATTGCCATTGCCTTTGTGGCAGTCGTCGGGCCGTAGAGTTAATTAAAATTTAAAAGCCGCCACTCGACCGGGAATTGCAATTGCCATGTACAACTTGTGCGACTGTTACTGTTATTGTTACTACTACTATTATGGGACTGTTGGAATAATGTTTATATCTATACGGCACCAGAGCAGCGTCCAACATTGTCTGCCTCGCATGCTTTTTATGGATATATGTATATAAATCTTTATTTTTTTTTGTCTGGCATAGTCTGAAATTTCAAGTTTATTTAAAAATTCATATGCAATATTCCAAAAGTGCACACGGGTTAAGTCAAAATTCATTTTCCATGAATTATTAATATATAAATAAGGGTGGTTGTATTTGATTGACTGCTTAGGTATACGGGTCTACAAGTTTGTGACGTCACTGCCCTTCATTAATTAAAGTTGGTTTCGTTGGCCACTTATCAGGGTTAATTTAAAAATCCCTTAATCCTTTGTCTAGACACAGAAAAATTCTATATCTTGAAGTTAATTTTTTCGTTCGTTAGGGCTCTCCAAAAAATGTTAGGTAGGCAACCCTAATAACTCAATCCTTGCCATGAGCTGCATACCCACATCAAAATCAAAATCAACATCGCGTCGACTTTATTTTATTATTTGTTGCTCAATTTCAATGGGGCTGTGGGGAGCGCAATCAAAAAATGTTCGTCCAGACGCATTAAAATCAAATCGAAATTAGGCGCACAAAAGCCATTAATCTTTAGTCCGCTTCACAAACGCCACCGCAGAGTATCATCCCCCGGACCCATTCCTCGATCCACATCTCTTCCCGGCATACACAGATGTGCGCATTATCAGCGCTTAAACATAAGGCCATAGCGAAAAATGGGAACAAGCTAATCTGCCAATTGCAATCTATACAAATGTCCATTCATATATATATATATATATGTGTGTGTGTGTGCTGCATTCACATATACAAATTGTTTATATGTGCCAACATTTTAAATTGCAAAATTGTCTGTGGCTGAATCGTTTTGCGTTTTTGCGTACTTTTCAGTTTGGGCTGCCAGATTTTATTTTGCGTGGGTTTCCCACAACAAAACACAGTCGTTTACGGCTTTTATGCGGTTTTATTTACTGGCATTTTGTTTATGCTGCGTTTTTAATTTGATGTTTATCAATTTGGTTGTCCTATATCCACACACACACACGCACACACACACATACACACGCACACCCACACGCATTTACTTTGAGAATAGAACAAACCGAATAACACACATAATTGTGCTATATTTCATTTTTCATTATCTGCTTATTAGCTGTCTAATGTGTGTCACGGCTGGTGCCACGCCCCACTTCTTGCACACAATAGGTCCTGCCAGCCACATCAGACAAAGGAGCAAAGAAATACGACTTCAGACTTCAGGGGAATTTGCCCCTTTATTATTTTTGTCAGTAGTTCGCCTCAAATGTCATTGAGATTAAATTTTGCGTGAAAGTAGCATTTTAAAAATGTATAAATGTGTGTAGGAGTGATGTGTGTGTGTGAGTGTGTGTGTGTGTGTGTGTGTTCGAGGGCGTTTGTGTGAGCTCGCGCGGAACAGCAGCAATTGTTGTTGCTGTTGCTGCTGTTGGTATTTTTATTGTTGTTGGCTGGCACTAAACGCAAAGGGCGCGACTGAAGCAACAGTCGCCCGGCTAAAGCTTAAGACGTGCCACATATATTGTAGTCTACTTCAGGGTGCGCACAGGCGGTTTTATGAAACCCACACAAACACAGACACACCAACACACACACACACATCCAGAGGCAGCACGTGACGGCTGCGTCTCGCACTGGGCTTTGGTGGCAGGTGGGCTTTGGCGCACAAAACCAACGGCTCTGACACAGGATCTGGCTCCGATTGTGGCTCCTAGCTTTGGCTGTAGCCTGGCTCAGTCTAAGGCTTTGTATTCCTTATGTATTTGTGTGTGTCTGTGCGTGTGTGTGTGTGTGTGTGTGTCACGCATTTTAGCTGCTTTAAACAATTGTTTGGCGCGGCTGCTGGTTTCCCTTTCGCTATGGTTCTTTGTGTTTCACTTCTTCAGCCTTTGGGTGTCCCATGTGCCCGTTTTCCAGATATGTCCTCCCAGTCCTTTATTTTCCCAATTCCATCTGTTCTGTCTGTCTGTGTGTCTGCTTTTCGGGGGTTATGTTCATATCCTTTTTACATTTGTTTTTTTGCTCTTCGCTCCCTAATGTATGTTTGTTTGTTTGTTGCTTGTTGTGTTTCCTGTATTCAATGCTGTTACGATTAAATGAACGTTACGGATTTGTTTAGCGTTTAACTGTACTTTATTTGAAATCCCGGCCCAACCCACTCAACGTTCGTTCTGTTGCAACATTCGCAGGCTCAACAAACATTTTTCTCTCCCTTCGAAATGGGAAATAAATGTCTTTATAAGTGAATGTGTTGCACGGTGTTATTAATCACTAAATTAATTCCGTTGCTTAATTAATTACTTACCTAATTGAAAGCATTAATTTTAATTGAATTCTTCCAGTTATATTGAATATTTCTTGCATTCATCTTTAAAAGATTTTCCATATCATTTCTTATCCTTACGATACATTCAATCATTTTCAATGGCAAATAGTTAGTCTATGTCTGCATCGGGTATTTGAAAAGCTTTTCACATCAAAGGGTCTCATTTTTAATTTGTTTAAGCCAAATCAGATGCAACAGAAATTCGTTTGCCTACGTGACGCCAAAGCACCAGGTTAAATGCTTTTTTCTGTGGCATTCAACAAATTTCTGAAAATCGACATAATTCGCTGCTGGAACCATTTGCACCAGTAAATTTTGGTGTATTCCATATTTGATTGTCGGTTTGCGTTTTACGTTCTACAATTTCTATACTGGATTACAAAATGTATATTTGTCAGACCTTTTTTTGTGTTACACTTTTTTAGGGGGGCATAAGCACGGCTTTGTACCTTTTGATAACCACATTGACGCCCACTCCGTGTTGTATTTCCATGGGGGCATTGTGCAGCCACTCAAAAGATGCGCAAACAGACGCATTGAAATGCCGTAAATCCCATATACCATAACACACACACACATACATATATGTATGTATGTACATGTATATAAATCAACCATACACGTATGTAGATACAGTTATATATGGTGACCTTATATGGCTGAACATTGTATAAGGTTATTACATGTTATTTTTGTAGCCGATGGCGATATTCCGTCCGCCTACGTGCATTGTATGGCTAATAAAGCAAAAAGTAAAAGGTCGTCACAACAACAACAACAACAACAACAACAGTAACAACAACAATTGCGATAACTACTCGTATTGGAAAAAGAGATATTATATTTTTATAGCATTCATACTACGTGTGCGGACACTGCCTCAAATGCGGGGCACTTTAAGCGACGCGTTTGTGTTTGTCGCCGTCAGGGATGAGATGGCACATTGTGTCCACATTGTCCGCAGTCCACATTGCAGTCACACAATACGCCTTTTCACACCTAAGCGACAGCGGCGCCATATGAAACCTCAACAACAATGGCTACTCGTATATAGTTATTTATAACAATGATGCTGGTCGCCCATGTCAACTGCTCCACAACGTGGAGCAAACAATGGCTTTTCTTCCTTTTTTTTTTTTGCTCTCCTCATATGCGTTGTGCCGTTAATCTGTACAAATATTTATTAAAAAGAAGAGAAAATTGGCTAAGGCACAGCAAGGAAAAAAGCTCAAATGCCATTTAGGTGAAACTTAAAGGCAATTGAAACCCATACTTTTTTTTCCTAATGTCAGAGCTAACTAAAGAGATATGTAAGAAGTATTGACTTTTAAAAAGGGAAATAAAATAGAATTTTAGAAGCTTGACTACGTAACACTACCAGTATGTTGGCCTCAATTTAAACATAAAGCTTGTAAATAATATTTAAATAAATTAAACTTTTTTATATACTTTTACACAATTTAATTCGTTATTTATCAAACTGTTAAATTATTATTATAACTCAGGCGCTCTAAAGCGGCTTCACAATTTTTGCTAAGACTCTTAATTTAATTAACTATAATAATATTATTCTTCTATTTATTCTGTTTGATAATTGAAGCTTAAATTCAGATCGTGGGTGATAGATTAAAAATAAATCCACTTAAATATTTCATGAGTCTCAAAAACGTTGAGATCAGCTGAAAAGTTCTTGCAAATATTAAACATTAAATATTTAAGAACAAAAATATATATAGTACATTTATTAATAGCGCCAGCCACAGTGACCTCCTCAAGTGAATTATTTGCCTCGCTGCCGTGGGCAGTCCACCTCCAATCCTAGCCATACAACAACGTGGCATCCACACAATTGCCATCAAAGGCCATTTTGTGTCGGCCTCAAACGCCGTTCCCCTCGTTTGGCGCAAATGTTGCGCTGTTGAAGAGCGCGCCATGACACGCATACAAATGCCACTCACACACATACATACACACACATACATAGGAGCACGCACAACGGAAGTGTTCTCTGGCGACATTAGCGCCATTTTGTCGTAATTAATGTGCGCCATATTAGTTGCTATTTGGCAATTTTTCACATACACAAACGCTCACAAGCATCAACAAACACACACACACACACACAAACACACACAATCAAAAGCAAAACTTTTGCAATTTTAGTTGAAGAATTATGCTGAGCAGCTGCCTACCAAGAGGGGACTGTGGGGCAGACCAAACTTAACAAGAAAATGCGGCGCCTGCTGCTGCCCAAATTCTTATATCTCTCAGTAGGTGTGCTTAGTGCCTGTGTGTCTGTGTGTGTGTGTGTGAGCGTCTGCCTCTTTCTGCCACTGCTTGAGTCTAGACATTCATCTTTGCGTGGTAAGATTTCGAACATCACAAACAACACATTTTGCGACTACTTTTCATGCCCAGCATAATTAGCCCAGCTTGGGGGCTGCCTCAAGTCAGAATGTTACCAAACATAACAGTGGACCTGGCTCGACACCGCGTCCTTGAAACGTGTATCAAATTTAGACCACAGTCCCCCAGGACGCAAAACGTGTATGACGCATTCTGTGCGAGGGCTGCAATCACATTCAATAGATGGGTCCAAAGGTGGTAGGCCAAAAGTGTCTGCCTCAGAGTGAATTTTGTGACAAAATAATGGCCTTGGAATCAGGTTAGACTTATGTCAACTTAAGCACAACGTAGTACTTATGGCTTTTATAAAATTCTTGCAAATTGCTTATATATTTACTTTGAAGTTTTCATAACTTAAACTTGT
This sequence comes from Drosophila kambysellisi, assembly GCA_035042185.1. NCBI lineage: Eukaryota > Metazoa > Arthropoda > Insecta > Diptera > Drosophilidae > Drosophila > Drosophila kambysellisi. The sequence continues at coordinate 11,940,467 of JAWNLS010001251.1, forward strand.
ACTCATTTATTTTTTCAAAATTGATTAAATTTATTAAAGCATCCCTCGCAAAATGTTGTTCGCAGCGTTATCCGATGTTGACTCCCACATCGTTTATGTTTTGGCCTGTTTTATATCGTTAGTTAGTCAGTTAGCCGCTCATTGGGCCATTGTATGGCTGACTAAATGGCCGAGATAGAAAGAGATGCTGCGTTGCTTCCCCTGTATATTTAAATGATTTGCTGCTAATGCGTCTGTTTATGTTTTATGTTGATGTTGATGCTGATGTTGTTGCTGCTGTTGCTGTTGTTGCTGTTGCTGCTGTTGCTGTTGCTGCTGTTGTTGCTGCTGCTGCTGTCCGACGCTGGCTGCCTGCAGAACGCTTCATGTTTGCTCTGGGTATTTGTATATAGATGTTTGTGTGTTCGCTTATTTGACTTTATGCAATATTTATTTGCGGCACACACAGACACACACACAAAACACGAACACCACAGTATTTATATTTGAGCCAACACATCAGGAGAGCAGCACCACCACCACCACCACCACCACAACAACAACCACATAAGCATGGGTCACACATGTGCGTGGTGCCCATTTAATTTCTACGTCGGAAGTTGACTAGACTGTCGACCGCCTTATTCAGATTGGTTTGTCTCTCCGTATGTGGGTTGTGGTGATTATATATACATATATATATATAAATATATGTATATATAGTCTTTTGTCTACATACATATTTTCGAATGGCCTCAAGCCAAAATGCAAATGTTTAATTCTGCAAAATGGCAAAAAACAACAGAAAACAAACCCGTAAAGTTTCTTCTTTCATTTGACAAATGAAGTTAAGCTCAAAATTGTGCACAAACTTAACTTAAAGACCTTTTCTGTTATAAAATGTTCTATAAATATTAAAAAGCAACCCATCGATTCGTTTTAGTTTATTGACACATTTTTTCCCAATGCCAAAATATGTTGCATGTCAGAATGCGTCTCTTTATGTGTCATAAATCACACTGCAAAGGCCCCCAAAAGAAAACTACTTAAAGCGCCATTACAACAAATTTAAAGCAATTTGGAACTTTGGCCAGGCCGCATCCAAAAGTTCAGCCAAAAGCGAAAAATAAAAGGGAGCCAAAAACACAGAAAATAGCAAAAAAAAAAAAAAACAAATGTTTTGGACACTTTATTATGCGCATTATTCACTGCTGCAATGGTTTATCCCTTTGCAGGAGACCCGGGGCTCTGTTGTGCTGGCAATTTCTAGTCCATTAACTTTACCCAAAGGTCTACTCAAGGAAAACGCTTGAAGAAATCATTTTTGCTCAAATTGTATATATAAATGTCAAGAGAAAGGCTGCGTCCAACGAAAATGGTCAAGACCCCGAGCGCCAAACAATGCCTCCGAAAACTTGAAGAGTGTCGCTTGTTGAACCACACGCCGGAAGGCGGGTCACGCCCCCCCACCCCACCCAAAAAAAAAAAAATATATACTCCTTACTCCGACCTCTTTTTCAATGGCTTGCCGTATTAGCTTTACCTTAATGGCCCGCTCAGAAATTTAAATGCACGGCAAAGTGATTCTACGGTCGCAAGTAAAATTATGATTCTGCATACTTTGCTGATTAGCTGACATTGTGTGTGTGCGAGTGTGTGTGTGTGTGTGTGCACATTATGAATCCTTATCATGCACTCAACTCAGCTCATTGACGTGTAAAATGCAACCCTAACCTGAATTTCCAACTCGGCCGAGCAAACAAGGCCAACAAACGAGACTTAGTTAGGTTAGTCAGCCAGACCAGACCAGACCAGACCAGACCAGACCAGACCAAGCCACACCAGGCCAGAGAGCAGACCCAACCCAACCCGGACTGGCCTATTATGTGTAAAATTAGCTTATTTTGTAGCGCCTACATGGAAAACCTGGGCAGTTACTTACACACACACACACACACACACAAACATAAATACATACATACATGCAGCGTCCTTGTATACAGCCACTGGGCATAAAATAAATTGAGATTGCGATCCCGTGTCCCGTCTCCGTGTCTCGGTCTTGCATAATTCTCATTGCGCTTAATGCTACTTTTGTGCTGCCTCGCATTAACTCAGCCCCGACATCAGAGTTTGAGGCATGAGCGAGAGTCATGGTTCTGTGGGGTAGTGGGTGGGGGTGTGGCACACATTTCTTTGCCTGTTGGCGCATTAAATTTATATGGGAATTGCGCTGCTCGCCATATGGGACATTGAAAAACTTTGACTCGACTTTGCCGCACAGCGTTTGACTTGCTGCCAAGCATAAATTTTGCAAAACTCAACAAATAAACCGGCAGGCGATGTGCAGCAAACTGAGACTATGCACTGAGTGCATACTGTTGTTGGTCACTGTCAGGTTTTTTTCCCGTCTCTTTTATTTATTTTTTTATATTTTTTTTTTTTTTGTAAGCTTTCTGTGCTTGTCGTCCCCTCTGGTCTTTTACAGAATTTATTTTGTGGGCGTGTAGTTTTCAATTTGGCAGAAAACTGCCTGCCAAAGCCATATGCATATGTGTATGTGTGTGTGTGTGTGTGTGTGTGTGTGTGTGTATGACAAAATCAATAGAAATACATTTAAAACCGCAAAAGGAAAGGCGATTCGACAAAGGTTGACCGAAACTGGCATTTTAGGCTGAGTCACCGAGGCGAGAATGCAGCTGAAAAAGGAATACCAATCTTTTGCCCACAAAGGATGTCCCTAAATGGAATATTTATATATATGTATAAATTGTTGTGTATTATTTGGCCATAACTTAATATACAATTTGATTTTCACTGATTTCCTTCCTCGTCAACTTTATCAAAACTATACCCATAAATAGGAGTGGTAGTCTTTAAGAATGCTGATTTCTAATATTCTCACTACAAATCTTAATTTAATATTTCCTTAAGATGTTTTTGGTTTTAGTTCCCCGCACATCTGACTTACTTCCAGCAATATTTTGTTATCCATTAACATGTCGCGCATGAGTTAAGCAACAAATTGTAAAATCGCATTAAAATGCATTAGCATTTTAATTTTCAAAGCTCGCACTTTGCAGCAAAGTTGCAACCTGAAAGCAGCGCGTATGTTAATTCCAACCAGTCGTGGCACATGGCAAGTTGCAGCGTTGCTTTCGCTGGAAGCTCTCAGAGTCGCAACTCGCTTGCATTAAATTGGCGGCGCAACGTGACGTATACGCATTGTCGTATGTGCACTCTACTTTGGCTGACTCATGAGCAGCTTTCACATTCCGGCTGCGCCCCAGTCCCCTGCCCCGCACCCTGCCCTCTGCCCCCGTCCCTTGGCCCCTACAGATATTTGTGTATGTAAGAACGTGCCTGGCATGCTCTCTATATGAGCTGCAAAGTGTTTGACCCATTTTTCGTGTCTATGTGTGGCATGGTTGGGGGTGGGTGGCGTTCCCTTTTAGTTGCACTTTATTTGCAAAAGTTTAGTGCAACAAAAAAGGGCGAAATAAGAAAATGTTCTCAGCGCATAAATTCAACTTAAAGGCTTTGTAATTATTTGAGTATTTAATATTTGCAGTTGCGTTGTCCGCCTGCCCAGTGACACAGTTAAGGGCAGGAAGGACTTTCGCTCTCGAGCAACTCGCTCAGTCGTTGGTATGTATGAATTCTGTAGTCCTGGAATGGGAAAGCGATTGCTTTGGAAGCTGCTGCTGCTGCCGCATCTGCTGCTGCTGCTGCAACTGAAGCTGCATACTTTCGAGTGCCATTCAATGAAGTATGCATGTCCCAATGTCCCCCACACCTGCAGCCTGCAGCTTGCACCCTCATCTCTCCGTCTCCCACTCCGTCTCTCCGGCTCTGTCTCTTTCGATCTCGTGTCCACTTATTTATGCATTCGTGCGCACTTTTTCTGTTGCTGTCGCTGTCGCTGTCGCTGGTTGTAGTGCATTTTAATTTGGTTTGCATATGACAAGCAACGCGTAGTTCAGCAGCTACCGGAATCGAGCGCAACATTTATTCATTTGCCTCACGCTGCTTAAATATGCGCAATTCCCCCGACTGCCCCCCCAGCATGCCACACTTTGCCTACCCGCTGCCATCTGTCGGAGTTTGCTTGCATTTTAAACAAAATTCATCGAAATCATAAAATGGATTTATGAAGTGCACGTTGTCTGGCAGTGCGTAGCACAAATATGCATCAGCAGAAGGCAACTTAAAAAATCATTCAATGATAATACAACATTCTCACTTATGCACACCTACAAATACATACATACATATATGTGCATATGTATAATTTAAAAAATAAATACTCTGTAATGTCCATGTTCATGCAGCATTGAGCATTTTCAACGAGGCGCCCGAGGCGAGCCAACTGCTTTTTGTCCGGCTGTCAAGTGTGGCATGCGGCAAGCTGAATATTCTGTTTAATTGACTGTATTGAAAATGAAATGCTCTGAAACCAGATTCACTTGAGTTGTCAGCATTGCTTTAAAAATAAAATATGCTCAATTTGTATAAATTCCAAGAATACAATTTTGAATAGGTAGTGAAGCAATGTTTTTCCCTTTATTTTAAAGTAAATTCATTTATGTTAATTTATCTCGTTTTCTGTAACGTTTTTCATATTCCAACAGGGTCCATGGCAATAGAGGACAGCCAACTGATTAGAATTGCAAAGGACTCGTATTGTCTGTTCAAGTTTCTTCAACCCGTTCATTCAGAAATCAACCATTCCATCATTTTTGTAGCCGCTTTCCGGCAGTCGTCGTATCGTTATTAACCCCAATAAAAAGAAACAAATTAATGAAACATAAGTCAAACCGACATTCAAACAGCTAAGCAAACATAAAATGCCAATCAAATGCGTATCTTGAATACAACAGCAGACGAGCTGGGCAACGATCTGAAGCGTTTGCCTCTTTCCCAGGATGAGGCACAAAATGGCGTCGTCTTATCCCATGCCCCCGCATTCCCTGTTGCCATCCACACTTCAAAGGCGTCGCAACGTTGCACAGTCAATTTGCGTTCGAGATTTATAACTGTTACAATGCGCCCAGCTATTGGGAAACCTTTCATTCGATGGTCGGCTGGCAGTTGCCAGTTGCCAGTTGTCCGTTGCCAGTTGCTAGTTGCCCATTGCCGGTTGCGCGTTGCCGGTTGCCGGTTAACAACGCTTCAGTGGCGACGTGTCCTTGAAGGGGGCCTGTCGGCCGGTTTTTGGTTCTCTGCCATAAATATTTTTTGCTCGATCAAGTGTACTAATTTAATGTGTTGCCATGGCTATATGCGAATCGATGACTCGACTGACTTGACTCGGGCGCTATCAACGCTGGCAGGACATTCAAAACAAGATTTATGACAGGCGTGCGCCGGCTTTTTGGGGTCGGGGCAAGTTCTGACTTCAAGAGCTGTGTGGGTGTGGGTGTGGGTGTGTGGGTGTGTGTGGGTGTGTGTCTGTGGGCTGACAGACAACAACAATAAAATGAAATCAACGTTACGAAACAAGAGAAATGACAACGTTGCTAAATGGTCTTATCTTTGGCAGGCCAAAGGATGGCTGCTGTGGAGGGAAGGAAATCAGCTAACAGCGCCGTGCAAAGTTTTTTGATTGTCTGCGCTAGAAAAATGAAACTCAACTTGAGCATTTTTAGGTCGCAAATTTGATTAATGTTATGCCATTGTGACTGACGGCTATTAGGAGACCGGGCGCATGTGTCGAGGGTCGTGATTTGATGCAGCGATTTATATTCCATCCAATAGCAACAAATACACAATGCTTAAAAGTCTATAATGACTCTTGGCTGACTGATGTTCGCCAGCGATGTACAATGCGAATATTGATATTAATTATGCGGTGTGCACTCCGCAGCTCAACGATATCAGTGAAATGAAAAGGTGACTACACCATGGACGAGAATAATTAATCTACAGTACAATGTGTATACAATGTGATAGAAATTAATTTACGATACATTGAAGAACGTAATTCAGTATTTATTGATTGTAAGACTACAGCAGAGTTGTGTAAATCTTTCCAAATATTATTTTAAGGCCAGAAATGAGATTCTCAAAGCATGTTGTGCTTGTTTAACCATACAAAAAACCCCGTATAATCACACTTTTTCAACCTTATCTAAGCCGAAGGCAGCTCCCCTGCTTTCTTTTCTGCTCCCGGCCTACGACTATTTTATCTTTTGTCCTAGAATGACATGTCAACAGCACAGGGCTTTTTTTGTGCCGTTCTCCCTAAGATTTTTAGATTCCGTAGTAGACTGGGGCCAATTTCAATGAGGTGAGCAAAAAGTTGACCAACTTGCGTACAGCTCCTCCTGCCCCAGCAGTCTGTGTTAATTATGTGTCCTGTGCAAGTAGTGCGCATTTGTCTTTATTATGGTTAGCTACGCCTTCTGCCGTGTGCAGCGCCTTGTGTGCCACAATGCCACAATGCCTGAATGCCTGACTACCTGGCAACAAGGCCATCTGCCTGTCGCCTTTATTATCATTGTAACGCTTTTGTTGTTGCCTGATGCTGTTGCTGTTGCTGTCGCTCATTGCTTTTGTTTTTCTGCACTGACATTCAGGCACGGATAGGGGAAAGAGCGTCTTAAGCAATAAGCGGCCCCAAGCAGCAGCAGCAGCAGCACCATCATAACTCTGGGACCTAACAATAATACATCATGTATGCAAAATGATGTATGCATGTAAATGGCGAACATAGACGTTGAGACTATGGTGAACACGGGGAACAAGTGTTGCGAATTAGGCCAAGGAGAAGCATTAATAAACGCATTTAGTGGAACATGTGGCGTATGCGCAACGCTTCAAAAAAGAACACACACAGAGGCACATAGCGTAAGCTAGATAATAGCAACAACAGGATGCTGATGTGGGCAACACATGCAGGCTTATAATTTGCACGCGCCACACACAAAGTCCCCCCAGGCTCCAAGTCCAAAACCAAAACCAAAACCCAAACCCAACCCACACCCCGACTAATACGCCTCCTGTCACTGAGCTTGACATACTTTCCACTTAGGCTGCCTTCACTTTTATATATGTATGCATGTGTGTGTCTTGCAAGTTTATCATTTGCAGTCTTAGTTATGCATGTCGGCACGCCTACACCACCAACGCCACTGACACCACTGCCACCAGCATCAAGTTCTTGCCTCAGAGTCGCAATCGTTGTAGTTCTTGACTCTCGAGTTGCTTGCTCAGTTCTCCAGCGACTTCAAGGCGAGGCAACATTAGTCGTAATATGTCGGGCTGTTAGTTTTACTTTGCCTACTTTTTTAAGTCTGTTATCGCAGAAGAGCGGGTGACTGCTTGATTGGTGGTGGGGCAAATGGGAGTGGGTGTGGGTGGTGGTGGTGGTTGCTTTGCATAGTGTGCAACGCATACGAAATGCCAACATTTGTAGTTCATTTGGCCGCATTAAGTCGGCAACTTGTCAACTTCTAGTTTTAATAACACCAACCTCAACAACGCCTCCTTCTGAACAATAATAATCAATGTTTATGGGTCAGGCACAAAGTTGCCGTATAATTAACGTATAAATTACGAATAGTGTGACGTTAATAATTCGGCGTTAATAGATTTTTCTCCCCTTTCCGGCCATTTTCATTTGTTTATTAGCACACGCACATTGAGGCTAACGGCAGCTGCGTCCGACTGAACACGCCTGACCGCCTAAATTATCGATAATCGTTAGATTTTGGCTTTTATTGTTAGTTATGCTCCTATGCCCCATTGTTTGCGTGTGGCTGGTGGAACCAGAATATCTAAATAAATAATTCAATGCTTAATTGCATTTGCATGGGGTTCATTGTTTTATTAGACACACTCAACACTTCACCTGTTTGCCCTGTTTGTGTGTTTTATTTAAAACCCGAATATGTGTGGCTAGGCAAAAACTTAATTAAAAATGTAAACGCCCCAAAGGACAAACACTAGTTGTCCAATTATGCAGACAAGCGGGCAAAACCCTTTTGAGCTGTTTATTAAAATGCTCGACACATGCTCATTAAAAACAACTCAAGAGTCATGTTCGAGCCGAGCCGAGCCGAGCCGTCTCTGCTCCGGCTCCGGCGTCAGTCAGGCATTTTGTAAGCATTTAACTGCAAAATCATGCGACAAACTATAAACTGAAAAACCAACACAGCCGCAACAGCTGCCCACACAAGCTAACACACACATACATATATAGAAAAGGCGTGTCCAACAACTGGCAAACAACTAATGAGACACAAGCAGACAACAAGCGGGGGAAAAGCCAGCCAGACAACTTGTCGTTCGACATTCGAACACCAAACAAACAGACATTAAAATGAAAAAAAAAAATAAAAAAAAACAGAAGGAAAACAACAACAATAATCAGTGGAAAACCTTGGAGCAGCGGCCCAACAGACCCAACAACAACAAATGGCACAAAATTGCAGAGGTTGACGTTTAATTTGCCACTTTTATTAACAGCGCTCATATTAGGGACTCATTTATCAGTCCGATGCTCTCGCTTGCCTTCTCTCCCTTTCTCTCTCTCTCCCTCTCTCTCTGTCTCTGTAACAAAAATAGCAAAATGAAACAAAACACCGTCAGAGACACAAACACAAACACTCAAAGCCAAGCATGTTTTGGGGCAGCCCCCCAATCCCAACATGAAACTGTGTAACAGTTGTGGGAATTATTTAATTTAGACACTGCGCCAGACCTCTTGCAACGCCAATGGTCATGAGTCTTGCCACGGCCAGGCTCAGCAACGCCACTACAACACCAGTACAATGGCACAAAATAACCCACTAAATATGAAAGATGAACATAAATAAATGATAGGTACAAAAACTATGTCAGTTAATAGAAAAACTAATACATTTTCAATTTATGAAAAAAGAAAGTGTAGTAATTTTGTAAATTAGAGTGTATTTTAAGTGCATTATATTTTGCATAAAAATAAAACACTATTAAACATGTGCTTGCATATTCTATATAAATTTATATTTATATGTATATTTTAATTATTATCATTTTGAGGTTTGCCCATTGTGTGCTCTGTTAAATATCTCACGCTGGTTGGGGAGCTGCTGTTTTACTGCCAAGTTTTTTGCACTCTCATGCCGATGCCAACACCAGAATAGAACAGAACAGAACAGAACAGAATGGAGCGGACCAGTTTGGAGCGTTCCTAAGCTATTGCTTTGGGCAGAGCCAGCTAAATTAATGACAATGACTGTGAGCTCACAAAATGGGAATGGTGGATGTTTGGGGATGGGTAGGTGAAATGGGGAAAAATTGAATGGGGGAGGGGTGGGAGGGGTAGAGGTAGCTTGTGTGCTTCAGCGTCATGTACCCACTGATTGTTCTGTGCTGTTGCTGTTGCTGTTGCTACTTTGTTTTCGGTTCTTCCCGGTTGTTGCTGTTGTTGCTGTTGTATTTGTAGCACTGACACATGACAGAGCGTTTCATTTGTAGTGCGGCGTTTGCCAGTGAAGCATGACAAGGATGTCGGCTCCAACGCCAAAACAGCTCGAAACATGGCCAAGTGCCGAGCATATCACTTTAGATTGCATTGCAAAAACGCAAAGCATTATGATAGTAAAAATGGCACAGAGCATGGCCAGAGTGGAGAGTATATTACTTAAGCACAGCTCTGGCAGCAAAGTTGAGATAAATTATAAGTAATTGCGTGGTTGGGAATTATGAAGTTATGAAGTGTCGGCATCAGTTGCCCAGCCATCTGCAACCTGATGGGAGACCCAGTATAATTGAGTTCCGTGTTGGAAGCCAACTTGGCTGCTGTTGCTCCAACTGGTTGGTTCATGTGTTTAACCATTTAGCAAAGCATTAGGGCTGCCCAGCCACAAACACTTGGCCGAAACACGCACGCTGCTTAAAGCGGTTAACGCTTCGTTACAAGCCCCCGATTCCAATTGAAATTGCAAAACCAATGCCGACTGCGAAACACGTCGCTATGGGCATATCTAATTGAGCTGAATGACCATAGCTGGGCAAACAGATAGTCGGACATCTAAGCTGGTATTCAAGTGGATGTTGTCTGACTGGCTAATTTGCCAGACAGCCTCACAAATGGATCGCGGTTTCTCAAAGCCAATCTAATGTACTTCTAATTCAACGGACGCAACGTTGCACCGGCCAATGATTTGCGGCTAAAACATTTTAAAGGCTAAGCAACATAAGCTTTAGAAATACAGACAGCTGGCCAGGTTCAGAAATGAACATTTAGAATAAACATATTACAGTAAAAGTAATCGTACTGATTACGATTACTTTTCATCATATTTATTTAAATATTTCCTTAATCAAATTAAACAAAAACCAAATGTTCTTCTGCCAAATTAAATTGATAACGAAATCAGCAAGATAAAAATAAAATAAAATCTTTCAATTGTGATAAGTGAAGAAATTTAAGAAATGAATTCGTTGATAAATGCAAAAGTTATGTGCGTTTTATTAAGTTAAAAGTGCTGTTGTTGCCACACAAATGAAATGCTCAACTGATTGATAACAATTGTTGCATGCAACATAAAAAAAGCTCGACTCATTTTAATAGTTGGGCGAAATAACACATCGTAAATGGAGCCCAACACGCACTAAATGAAATATTTATGTCACCGCAACTGCAAATGTGAGAGAGAGACATACATATATATATAACTGTGCTTCTATTTGTACACACATATATATATATTATGTGTGTGTGTGTGTGTGTGCAATGCACATATTTGCCATACATTACGCACACATTACGCTTTGCTGTTTGTTTTTATTTTTGTTTGCTCTGCTCGCCGGCAATTTCTCTTTCTCTTTCTCTGCTCCTCTCTTCTCCACTCTTCTCCACTCTTCTCTTCTCTTCTGTTCCCTTCTTTAACCCTCTTTCATTTTTAACCCTCCCAAAATGAAAATGTTGCGGTCTGTTTTTATATTATTTGAGGAGGTGGATGGGAGTTGGATCGGAGGATGGGGCAGAAATACTGCTGCATACTTTGCTGCGCACTTTGAGGCCAGCGGCCGTTTCCTCTGGTTTCATATATTTTTAATATATTAGCTAGCACAATATTATATTATCCACATTTATATGTGGAGCCGTCTTTTATATGTGTGCATGTAAATTTTATTTGTTTTTTACGAGCGCATAAATCAAAGAAAATTGTTTTTTATATGCTTATGTGAAAAATATGAAAAATATATGCGTTCCCTTTTCAACGGTTGGCTATTTTATATTTTATAGTATATATATATATATCGTACATATACACATATCGTACATATACACATATAATTTGGTTGGCAGACCGTTTTTCTCTGTTTCTGTTTTAATAATGGCATTTGGCAAAAGAGTTGCATGCAGAGGATTTCTGTTGATTTGTGGCAAAAAGTTGTTATAAAATATTCAGACTACAGGCAGTTAATTAAAAAAACATATTTGCTATTGAATATATATTTTATTGAAAATATTGGCCCACATTTAATCTTGGCATAATACATACAAATCAATACACACATACGCTCCAGGGCTTAATTTTGTATTTCCAATTTGATGCCTTGCGTTATTTTGTTTTTCTTCTTCTGCTTCGTTTCCTTTTTCTTTTGCGAAACTGATTTCATTAATTTCTAATTCTACAAGAAAAAATATAAACAACAGCCTCCAGCTGTAAGCACAGCAGAAAAATGTATATCAATGAAATTGAAGGAACAACAGGTCGAGAAGGCAAAAACAAAATTATATACATTCAATTCTCACAGAAAATGTGGCAGGAAGCAAGAAGCCAACAGCATCTGAAGGAGAAGCGGACAAAAATTATTTCAAACAATAAAACACAAAAAATTACAAAGCATTCGGATGAAATACAGATAAAAATAAGTCATCAGTAAAAATAAAAAACCAGAATTATATGATACAAGAGACTTTTGATGAAATTTTCATTTGCAAATTCCAGGCATAGCAATTAAGTCGAGATGCGGACCGGCAGCCAGCTCGGGATTTGTATTGTGCTCTATTCCTCTCGCCTTCTCCACTGTTCTCAAGAAAAAATTCATTAAATTGCGTAATTTGTACATTTTAATAAAATAATGCAAAAAGCTTTTGGCTAATTTGTTAGGTCTGACGATCCTTAATAAACGTCAGATTCACTCCATTCAGTACAAAAAAAAGAAGAAAACTAGTTTGGTACGTCTATATAATTATAGCTACGTGCTTCTGGAGGTGCACATGAATTACACTGGGTTATCTTGGGTCTTACCTTTTGGCTGCGCACTTGTCGAGTCAGCAACTGCAAACGCATTACCCGATGCCATTCACAGATAAAAGTAAAAGCAGCGACACCAAAAAGACCGTTGCTTCAATGAGTTGGTAACACAAACACACTTATACACACACACACTCATACATATACGCAACGTGTCGGACCTCCTTTTTTATGCAACAATTTCGAAGAGCTGGCCAAAATCGCATGACGCACACAAAGCGACAGCGTAATGGCCAAGAGGCGAGACCGAAAGGAGGCCCGCATAAAAGGCACTTGAAACGCAGACAGGCCGAAAGGCCCGTTACCTCTTTAAGTATCTATAAAACGAGAATGTTTATAGAAACAGCGCTTCAGTGACTTGATTTGTGCATTAAAGATATGAGTGGAGATTTTTTACATATACTCTTAGCTGTTTCGCTACCTGCCTCTGACCATCCCCCCGTCCCCTTCTTTTTATACTTCAATCCCATTGAGCATGTGACATAAAAAGAAGCCTGGCGAAAGGATACATATACACCCTTCCGGTAGGCACTTATGGACCTGCCATTATGCATAGACCGCACATAAGGCCATGAGCGAGAGAGAGAGAGAGTAACAGACACACAATGGCCACTAAAAAGTGGCAGTTAAGAGCTGTTGGGCTTGGCTAACTATGGTAAGGGTGTTGACAGTAAGTCTCCAGCGAGAGCTTTCAAGTTTTTACAGCAGTCTTATGTGCATTTATGAAATGAAGTAAACATAAAGCGAAGTCTCTGCTTATGCAATGATATCTGTAGCTGTTAGATGATGAAAATTTGCTAACAAATGGAATAGATTTGTAGATGTGGTATTCAACTGGAAAACCACAAATAAATAGTATAATTAATTGCATGTTTACAGTATGAAATGCAAGTTCGATTGTTATACGAAAATGCTGTTCCGCAATACCAACTTTATCTGTCATTAATTCAATTTATATTGTATGAGAGAAAGTTCCTGTTTGGGTAATTTTCCTTACGTCTCAATGTGAAATATGTGTGTATGTAGCACACATATAATGTAGTAATTAAAGAGATTTATTGGCAAACATCGGCAGCTGAGATGCGCTTGCGTATGCTCATTTTACGGTTGGGAGTTATTCCCACTGGATTACAACCAAATTAAATTAAATACAAAAATAATTTGCTCAAAATCAGCAGGCATCGAGCAAATGATTTTTGTTTTTCTGCCTGGCTTGGGCTGGTCGAAAAAGCACTTTCAATAATTGCCACTTTGGCGCACATTAAAGTCAACTTACCCCACGATTGACTACTGCACGAGTGGTTCCACCGTACCGATGTACTCCACATCCGCATCCACACCTACCCCTCATCCTGAGGTCCTTACATAAGGCATAATCATTATCGTTACAGTTTATTGCACATTAAAAGTGCGCCAAGGCGGCCGCGGCGGCCCCTTTACTTTTATGCCTTGGCCTGGACTGGCCTGGCCTGGCCTGGGCTGGCCTGGCCTGGCCAACAAACACTTGGCAGCATTACATAAAGCAAATGGCTATAAAGCGAAACAAGGATGGAGAAAAAATAAAGACGGCGACTTGACCGTAATTGTCGCCATGTTCGCAGCCGCCTCCTTAGCGCCTTTGTTCAAATTTACACATGAATAGTTGTCGCATAGACCGACCTCCTGCCGGGCCTCCTGTCGGGCCTGTAGCCAGTTTAGATTTAATTTAATTGTTGCCCAAAAATTTGCAGAAGTCCCATCTTTGATTTCACGTTCAATTGTACTCGAAATTTTTATTTTTATTTTCATTTGATTTTTATTTCACATTTTTACTTGTGATTTTATGACGTGCTTTTTATGGCATTCCGAAAATATGCCCAGGGCCCATGTTGCCCCGCTGAGGCAGTGCCCCAGAAAAGCTGCCCGTTAACAATTAGCGCACCCAGCACTCGATTCAATGTGATTTACAGTTTAAGCATTTACGATTATTTTCTATTTCATATTGGGGAAGTGGGTGTGAGACGTAAATATCCGGTGCTTAAGGGGTTAAAGCTTTCTCGTAGTATTTTATTTTATGGCTCATGATTTTCGCAAATAATGCAAATGTTTGCATTCATTTGAAACAACATTTCTGCTCCTGCTTATCCGTAAAATTTTTATTTTTTCAAATATTGACAAGATTTTTATTTAAATTTTTATTGTCAGTTGTTGCCAATTTCTTGGCGTTATCTTCAAATTCCAGCAATGTCATCGTCTCCTTCGATCTTTGCCCACTTGATTCCTTGCTTTTACCCCACGTTGCCTTTGCCAGAGCACATTTTCTTTTTTTTTTGTCAAATCAGCAAATGTTGCCATTGTCAACTGAATTTGCCCTGCCATGTCTTGAGTCGCATTTATATTTTCCTCGACGCTTTTTTCTTATTCTTTTCCAGTCCTGACACTGTCGACTTCGTCACTGAGCAATGCCACTAATATGAAAACAAATTTACATAATAATTTTTGCCAGATTTTTTCGAGCTTCAGTTCGTTCACATTTTAAGTTGAAATTGCATTAGATTTTTCCCATTTCGATTTTCTCTTTTACTTGCTCACAGTCACATTTTTTTTATGTTTGAAAAAATTTAACAACATTGCCACAGCGTATATTGTTTTAGGTAAATTTAATTGCTTTAAACAGAAATTTAATTTACAAATATAATTTTGGATGACGTGGCTAAGTGAAAATGTTATTTACTCATAGGTTCAAATTGCGGTTTCATTTCCCCCGGCAGCAAACAAGTGAAATGTGGTAGCCTAATTGATATTTAATAAATTAATACAATTATAAATATGAAATGAAAATATAAAGCAAAGCCAAATACTTTATTATCACTCACCACATTAGAGACATAGTTACTCGTTACTAAATGGGACTAAATAGGACTAAATGGGACTAAATGGGACTAAATGTTCTAACTCGGATAAGCTTATGATAAAGGGTCTAACTGATTGTGCCAAACTGGCTTAAGTATCTTAAGTTTAAAGCACAAGCTTTAAGTATTTAAAATTAATTAAAGCCATTTAATCTCGAACATTTAATTTCTGTTATTAACTATTTGTTGACCGCAACCTAGCAATAAAAGCGAACGTCACATGCATCGATACTTCAGCTCATTTATTTGCTCACCTTTGCGTTCGACGTGTTCTTCCTCTTTTTGCTGGCATTGCGTGCCAATAAAAATAATTGGCTATAAATGCGCTAAAAGTCAAAACAACGCCAATTGGGGCAGAGAAAGAGGCCGGGCTGCGAATGCTGCTGCTCCGTGGGAAGGCATTGCTTTTAATTAATGAAAGCAACAAAGCCGAGTAGCACTTATACCAGTAGAGCAAACACACCCACAACACACACACACACACACACACACGCTGCGTTGGTATTTTACGACTATGCTTGGCAGCTGTGAATGTCATCTAATGTGGCAGCCACACTAGCACTCTGAGGCACCTTTGCCTGACTCTTGTCGCAGTCGGTTTCAAGTGCGTTCAGTTATAATTTTATGTGCCATTAATTTGCCACAACTTTCGCATACACGCACACACACACACACACAACAAGAGGAGTGCATATGTGTAGACCTTTAATGCATTTTGGGCATGTGTGTTAGCGGAAACTAATGAGCCCACTCTGCATTTGGTTGCCTACTTCGTTGCTGACTGTGTTGCTGTTGTTGCTGCTGCTGTTGTTGCTGCTGCTGTCGCTGTTGCTGCTGTTGCTGTTGCTGCCGTTGCTGTTGCTCTTATTTCTGGCAGTTTGTAGGGCAAACCTTGACAAGCACAAACTTTTGCTATTTATAGCAGTAACGGTAGCACTTTTAATAGCCGTTTTGCTTCTGCTGCGCCCTGCAATTAACGTTGATCGCAATTTTATAGGCTCCAAAGGAGAAAAAAAATAATAAATATAAGCAGAGTGTGTCATACTTTTGGGGGCACGTAATTATACAAGCTGTCCTATATGTAAAGCAAAGCTTTAATGTTTATAGTTTCAGACAAGTTTTAATTCAACAGTTTTCCACTTTACCAAGCTGTAGCATACAGCAAAAATAAAAAGTTGTTAAAGCTTTTCAATATTGTTAAGCGACTTTAAAAGTTTTCGCTTTTTTACGGGATCCTCACTCTGTGTGAAGACAACACTTCAGAAAAGGTGTTCAATTAATCCTCTTTCAAAGAAGTAGTTTTGAATTACATATTTGATAATCCTTTAAGTGGCCAAATGTCATCTCAAATAGAATGCATAAAATATGTTTTAAATTGTGGTTAATTGATTTGAAATATTAATATTTGCTAGTTGCATTCAGGTAAAGCAATTTCATTAATTACATATTGAAAATTTGTAAACATGGGTTTAATAAGCTTTACCACTTCTAACATTCGTATTTTACTGAGATGAATGAATGAACAATAGATCAGAAAATTAACTCTGCATAATAATATATATTTGAGTAAATTAACTACGGTCTACAAGGACATATAATCTTGGTCGTTCCTTCTTGTTTCTTTCATATGTATTTAATATTGTTGCTTAATTTTTCACTGAGTCGCACAGCCTCATAAAATTTAATAAACATACATGTGTATGTGTATATGTGTGTACAATAAACTGTAGACAGCACATAAAGACTGTGTATATTTATATATAGAGTGAAAGAGTGTATATGTATCTTTTCTGGAGCACAGTGTGCATAAAGTTTATTCCGTTCGCTTATTACTCACACGAGCATCCTTTGGAGCTCAATTTCCTGTAGTTGCGAGCCGGAGACGCTGGCGTGAATGGTACTTAAAATTTACGAGCCGCATATCTGGCGGGTTGGTTATTCAACATATAGTCTTAAATCGAATGCAGTTCATATTTTGCATTATTTCAGCAGACTGGCCAGAAATACATTTCCACAACTCAAGTACAAAGCACAAATACAAAATACACAATACATTATTGGTTGACTGCGGATTCAGCAGAAATTTACTAACAATGTGCTTTCCACATTTAACGATTGATTTTTGGTCGACCTTTGGTTGGGAATTGTTCATGGTTTTTGCTGTTGGAGTCGCTCAATTTACGTTCGCATTGCGAATTGCGTTGAGGCTGAGTGAAAATCTGTAATTAGCTAATTGCTATAATTAAATGCTTTGCTAATGTTGGCATTTCGTTTAGCTAAATGCAAAGATAATGCAAATTACGTCAGCCACTCTCAGAAATTCGTTACGTTCTCTATCTCTCTCTCTCCCTCCCACGTTGTATGTGTGTGTGTGTGTGTGTGTGGCATCATCATGGGGCATCATTATTGCGGTCGCCTGCGATGCCGGCAACGCCTAATGGCAAATCGAACATATTTGCATATGAAATGAGCGAGAAATCGAAACATGGCGGCAGCCAGGCACCATCCAGGCATCAAAAAAGCAAGCGAAACGATTTCCGGTTTCGATGAATGCTTATGTGTATTTGTGTGTGTGTATGTGATGGTGTGTGCATGTGGGGATGCGTGTGTTTGTGTGTTTTTACTGAGATTTAGCTCGTGTGTGACTTTGTGTTAGTTAGTATGCAAAATAGTTAGCTTCCATAATAACAGCTTATGCCCATAATAAATAAAAAGATGACATGTTTGCACTTCTGGTTTTTCAATTAAAACTAAAGCACATAAATTGAGTTCTCGTCGTATGAGTAATATTTACATTTATTTACATTTACTATTATTTATTTTTTCTCTTTTTAAATATATGCGAAACTTACGCACAATACAAGCAAATGAGAATGTCCGGAGCGCCGAGCTTAATTACAAAATCAACGGCTGCTGCCAAATGCAGAGAATACTTTACAAATTTTAATAACTTTGTTTGCCTGGGCAACAAGAAACCAAACAAAACAAAACGAAACGAAACGAAACGAAATTGCTGAGCCTAAGAAATGCAAATTAGTTTACAAGTGATTTAAATAAGATACAAAAAGTGACGAGGGACAAGCAACACAAACAGAAGACATGGATAGAAAAAGGGCTGCTAACAACTTTTTCGGTGCGGCCCCGGAAACAACATTATTTTTAAATGTTGTGAATGTAAAGTTAAGTTAAAGGGAGTAAAAAAAATATTTCGAAGTATATAATTTTATAATTTACAATTAATATTAAATAAGATGAGTACAAAAGGAACTGATGGGATTTCAAACTCATAACATAAGCAAATGTCTTAAAATTACAATTATGTAATAAAGATTGATTGTCTCAAATGTGATAAACATTGAAATTGAAAATTCATAAAAAATATGTATATGTATGAAAACGTTGTACTTCAAGTAATCTTTATCTTTAAGCCAAGTCTGCAAAAAAAACGCATCGCATTAATGAAAAGGCAATCGAAATTTAAGAGCTTGCCCAAAAATAACACAGGCAAATGGCAAAGTGAAAGGAAATTGCTAAGAGCAAGGACTCGGAAAATAAGCCAACCCCAAAAAACATAACTCAAAAACTGGCGCCGAGGCACAAATCTAAAAAAAAAAGAAAAGAAGAAAACCCCTTGAAGCCAAGCGTACAAAAAAATACAAAAAATTAGCATAAAAAAAGGATTTGCGCGCTAATTTCACTTTAATGTAAGCGCGGCGACTGCGACGATGACGTCGCCGCCATTACATCACTTTTATCTCTGACCCCGCCACCCGCCCAACACCCACCCTCCCACAAGTCTGTGCGCCTTTTTGTCTTTTATTTATGGCATTATTAGTGGCACTAAGTAAAAAGATCGCAGCATTTTTCTTTGCCTTCCCACTTTGCACTTGCCACTTTCCGGCGTCTTTAGCTTTTGCTTCGGGTTTGGCTTGCCCCAATAACAAAGTGCTAATACCCCACGCTAATTATGCATCATTTGTAAGACAGTGTTGTTGTTTTTTTCTTTCTGTGTATCTCTTCCTGTCCCTCTTTCTCTCTCGTCTGCCATTTTTTTGCATTTATTCTGTTGTTGTCACAGCTCATCATGGTTTCTTCTATTATTGTGCTGCTTTCAGGTCCGCCCGTGCTCTCCGAATCCATAATTGGCACAATGGGACGACTGCCCTGCAATGTGACCCCGCCCATCTATGAGGATCGTGTGGCTTTGGTCATTTGGTACAAAGTTGGACTCAAAACGCCCATTTATAGGTGAGTAACAAATATTCAACATACGCAACTATTGGAAAACATTTATTTGATGCCTAAAAGAATTGGAATGAGCTATATATTAATTAATCAGATTGATTAGATTTACAGCTAATCAGATTTCTGTATATGAAGAAAAGTGCAATTTGCTTAAATTTCAATTCCTAGAAAATGTGTATGGAAATTTAGCATTACCATATTTTCAGCTGCCTGTTGATTAAATAAATGCAATTATTTCTAGAGTAAGAGAAATTACACAAAGGCATTAAATCCCAAGCATAATTAGTTTCACATTTCACACACAACAATTCAATGAAAACTTAGAGCATTGTAAAGACTTACTCTGGCTTAAACTAAGATTAAACAACTATCCATATAAATTCCGATAATTAACTCAATTCACATATTTTAGGCATTTTGTGTGCAACAATGACTTGAATTGAGAACCTTGTTCCTTATCGCATCACACATCAACCCACCAACCTTTAAGCTCTTGTGTCAAATGCAGAAGGGGAACACACCCACACACCCACACACACACACACACGCACACACACATACAGAAAGACAGAGGTCCATAAATAAACAAAATTGATTACCACAGACAACTTTTGCGTGCACAACCCGCTCAACTCGGTCCAGACTCCCAACTGACAGACAGACAGACACACAGACAAATGGGTGATGGTTGGGGTAAGTGGAATCTGCACATGTCAGTTTGGTGTTCCTTTTGGAGACGGGGTTAATGGCGATAAAGAGATGGGTGCGGGGATGGGTTCGGCATTTTTTCATTTTGATTTAATGTTTGCTAATTAAGCAATTTTTTGCATGTTTTGGGGGGCTGCTCAACTGCAGCCATTAAATTAGCATAACTAGAAAATTATACACAGGCAGAGAGAATGGTTGGATGGGAGACGGGCAGGCAGACGAGCCTCTCTAAATTGAGTAAAGTTTTTGGATGCGAGGACGACCTCAAGGTTACATTATATTATATGGCTGAGAAAAACTTTTTCAATTATTCATGTCAAACATTATGGCATTGTATTTCGTAGCTGGCAGAGAATCTTATTTTGTTTTTTTCGTATCTCACAGATACGTCTGCATACATCAAAGGAGCGAAAACTTTAATTGGATTCGTTAGACTCGACCGTATGTGTCAGTTTTATGTCGGTGTGTGGTTGTGTGTGGGTGTCTATGGGTGTGTTTGTGTGTGTGTGTGTGTGTGTGTGAGCTGCGTGTCGAGACACGAACACAGACGTTGATTAGCTGATTGCTAGTTGCGGCGGCAGCCAAGCTGGCAGTCAACCCTATTGACATGCGGCTGAAGCTAATTGAACTTCAGCACTTCAAGGACTTGCAAATGACTAGAGCGAAAATAGTAATTAGCCTTGCGTAACGATTACAGAGTCAAGGCGATCCAAGTTGCAGGCCACGCTTCAACTCTTGTTTGTAATTAAAAACCACTCAGCAAGTAAATTAATCATAAAACGAAACTTGCCAGTTGCCAGTTGCCAATTCCATTGCGATTGCCAATTTTTTTCATTCTTTCTCTCGCTCTCTTTTTCTATGCCCAAAGCCAAAAATGTAATTTACTCCTAACCTTAACGCCACAATGGCTGCTCAGCTTTCTGGTATTTCAAATAAGGATCGACAGAGCCTGGGCGTTATTTTTTATTACTAACTGGCATGTGAGCTGATGGCTGACTGCTGACTGCCTGTCTACCTTTGAGGTAAACCGACAACAGCAGAGTCCGCTGCATGTTGCATAACTGCGCCAGATGAGATCGCAAATCAAGATTGAAATGCAATAAAACACAGACGAGCGCTGGTCAGCAGTCAAAAAAACATAGTGCATTGAGTGCTTTGCTGCGAGGGTTGCCAAGGTACAAAAAAATAAACACATATTTGCACATGCAACAAGCGTGAATAGCATTTGCTAACTAAATTAAGGAACGACAAAAAACAACTACAATAACTGGGAAATTACATTAGCTCCTCTGAAGGCAAGTGCAAATTTCGACAAATGAAACAAAAGTGTTGCCTACTTCTGGAAATGATTTTAAGAACAATGGCAGCCCTGAGTGGAGCTCTTTGTATTGTTGCGCACAGTTGCCTTTGCAGTTACTTTTTATTGCCTATTTTATGTTCTGAACAATCATAATATTCCTTATTTTCTTTTTGTTAATTTTTTAGCAGAAAAGTGAACAATAAAGAAATTTACGACCCACAAAGTAATAACAGGAAAGTCAAATCCATAGTTGAGATCAGAACATGATGTCATGCATATGAAATAACAAATTATTTAATAAGTAACTTCAATTCTTGTATACCTGTGCTGAAATGCCGTGAAAGTCTTGAGACCAAATTGTCAGTTCTGGAAATATAAAAAAAACTTTGAAAGTCAAGGTTGCCTGGAACACCTGAAAATGTAACTCAAAAAACAAACTTGTTAAAATAATATACAAGATATATAGGAAACTTACATGTAACAGTGGCCAATCCAGCACTAAAAACAAAAACAAACTAGAAAAAGTTGACTGCCAGCAAATCTGCTGTAAAGTTTTTAAAGTCGTTGGAAAAACATTCGAAAGGCAGCTTAAAATATAGAAGAAGAAAAAACTTTAAGACTATTGATTGTCCGTTGAAATGAGCTCATTATGATAACTTTAAAAGTGCCCTTCTTTCAAACCGCCACAACAAACCGCTAAGAACAAAAAGAAATAAAAATTAATCAATAATCTACAATTACAAACTAAAACAATAAATTACAAAAGACGGCTTGGCTGACTGGTCGGGGAAACACAGAGTGGGATTATTAATTCATTGCAGAACCCAATTACACAGTTTACAAAAGTTTTTTTGCTTAAGGTAAGCAACCCCTACTTTGGGGTAGATATAAAGTTTTGTTCCTTTTGTATTTTGCCAGGCAGGAGCGCAAAAAGAAATGCTAACGGTATTTGTTTTACCTCATTCTTAAACAACATTCTCGATTTGTTTTCAATTTCGTTTTAGTGTGGATACCCGAGACTCGAACTTTGCGCAGGGCACGCACTGGTCGGATGAAACCTATCGGGAGCGGTTGTCCTTTCACGTGGAAGGACGCGCCGGGACACTAACCATCAAGTCAACAACTGAGGATGACACGGGCGAATATCGATGCCGTGTCGACTTCCAAAAGAGTCCGACACGCAACTCCAAAGTGAATTTAACTGTCATAAGTAAGTAGTGAGCAGAACAGCAATCATGCAACACTTGCAACGACACAGTCACATAATTGAGCAACTAATTTGTGCAGCGACATATCCGAGGGCACCACTCAGCTCTTCAGCAAACACATTAGTTACATAATGAGACGACAAGTGTATGCTCTGCGTATACTCTGCCAACAAGTTCTGTTTCCAATTTGGCTTAATTTTTTCTTTTTGTTTTTTTTTTTATTTTGTTTTAACTTTGCTTTGCAAACAGCTTTTAAAGTGCCAACTTGGCGAAAAGTTTCTGTTTCTACCGGCTCTTTAAGCTGGAGGAGTGTAAAATGTGCAACGTGCAACTTTTGAATTGAAACTCAGCCATTTAAATGGTGTCCGTTGCCCTTTCTGAAAAGGTATTTAAGCCATGGCACTCAAATAAATTAACTTTTTAATTGCGATAAGAATATTAATTTAAAAATGAGTCAATACAATGAAGATAAATTAAAATTGCTTATGTTCTGCATTTAAAGTTTGCTGAATTCCCATGCAGTTTTTCTCTTAGTGTAGTTTTCATTTAACTACATCCCTAAGTAGAATTTTTTCGCAATATATTTTTCCTTGCCATGTGTGGCAATTCAGCTACCTGTGGGGCAAGCTAGTAGCAGCCACAGCTTGCAATTTAGCATTAAAATTTATATGCGATTCTAAAGGCGTTTAGCTGAAATATACGGCAAGGTTTTCTATGGCTGGCAAAAAAAATATTGTTGGTAAATAGTTGCTGGTTGCGTTGGCGTTGGCGTTGGCATCGACGTCGACGTCGACGTCAGCGTCGCTGCTGTTAGATGAAGCGTTAAGCGGCATTGGCCAACGGGGCGTGGTTATGTTTTACAAACTTCTTGAGCATGTTCAGCATCCAATGTTCTGCCAACTGTGATTGTGTGTGTGTTCTTATGTGTGTGTGTGTTCTTATGTGTGTGTGCGTGTGTGTGTGTGTGTAAATGCTTGTGTTTGTGACATGTGAAGCGTAAAACCATGGCTGGATTTAGAACTATGTACGTTGGTTGGCAAAAACTTTAAAGAAGATACGAGTATTAGATTAAAAGTTGCCCCAAGCTTGGGTGGACAGTTTAGACAACTTGCCACTGCTAATGCGAGCGGTAACAAGACGCTGTGGGTCAACCATGGCTGCGCATAAGGATGGTACTGGTCCTAGACATGTTTTGCAAATTTGCCATCAAATATGTTAAGCTAAGCTCCAGCTATTATGGCCAACCTTAGTCCAAGCTGGCGAATAACGTTGCAAAAGCAGCTTTGCAAGCGAAATTAAAATATTTTTAAGTGAATAATCGGAACGTGGCGCGTGCTGGGCCAGCAAACAAGTCAAAATAGTGGCAAGTGAGAAAACAAAAAACAAGCGAATTTGGGAAAATTAAAAGTTTACTCAACACGTCTGCGAAAATTTACTGGTATATTTCACACAACCAGTCCTCCTGGCTAAGGCCGAGAGCTTCGTTTCAGCATCTTGCAGCTGAGCTCGTGGTCAGGTGTAAACACAAAGAAAAACCAAAAAAAAATATGTAAATATATATATATATATATATATATATGTAAGGAATGGAATGGAAAGGCGTAAGGCTGGCGCTGACTTTGAGTTGAAGTTTGCAACCTGGAAATTGCAACCTGCAGCCCGCACCTGGGTTGGGGCTTGCAACGCCTCGAGCAGTGCGAATAAAACATGGCAGCCTGTCGAGACTGCAAGTCAGCTCTTTAATATTTAGACAGCTATTTCTTTTGAACAGCTTTTGCGAAGCGAAGCTGTTTGCTATGCCCCGACACCCTGAATACCTGACGATGACTTAACAGAATTAAATAGATTTAAAATAAATCCGTTAGGCCAAGATTAAATAGGTAAATTGGTTACTCGAAATTTTGGAAAATTTTATTTAATTACTCAATGAGTTTATTTACCCACACCTGACTCAATTTCAATGTTTATTTTCGTAACAGCTCCGCCCGAATCTATCATTATACTGGACAGCAAGGGTGCCACCATCAAGGATCATACGCTGGGACCCTACAACGAAGGCTCCAGTGTGAATGTCACGTGCGTCGCCATTGGCGGTAAGTTCAACCTCACGTCGCCACATTGTGGAGTCGAGCAGCATTTGTAGTCCAAGTGTTGACGTTGCCTTTTGTATCTGACAATTAAAAGTGATGGGCACGAAAATGCCGGCAAAGATTTCGCATTTTATTTAATTTCAAATTTGCTGAAATGCTGTCGACTGCACGAACCAACAACGACCACACCAACAATGGCCACACAAATTGCATTGAGAGCACTTGAAAATTGCTAAAAGCCAAACAAGACAAGAAATGAAATAGCGAAAGGCACTTGTGCACACACACACTCACACTCACACACAAACACACTCACACTCACACACACACAAATACACACACACAGAGGCACTTGTGAGCACATAAACAAACAGTCAAAGACAGCAGCTAAATCGCTGCAAGCAACTGCAAAGGGAGAGGGGAGCGGGGGCTGTTTGTGTGGGTTGGCAAACTCAAGTCTAAGCCGTATAACAAACATATCAATTGCACATACAACCAGCAGATATCACGACCAACCCCTCCCCCCGCTTGACCCGCTTCTTTCATCCCTTGCAGCTACCCACATGATACACTCGGTAATTCTCTTCTTCTTTTTTTTTCAACTTCTTCTGCAGGTCGACCACAGCCGAGGGTTACCTGGTGGCACGGCAATACAATGTTCAATAGCTCTGGCCTGGGCCATCCACTCTCGGAGCGACGTGTGGGCAATGTCCTGTCGCTGGCGAAGCTGAAGCGCAAGAATCTTCACATGCAGCTGACGTGCCGGGCGGAGAACAATAATTTGACAACGCCAATTATCAGCAGCATCATTCTCGACATGAACTGTGAGTATTGCGGAAAGGATGCGCTACCCGCACCACCAGCTAATTAAATTACTTTTATCTTTGTGTGTGTGTGTGTGTGTGTGTACTTGTGTATATTTGTCCTTGCATGGCAGTACGCCCACTGATTGTCAAGCTGCAGGGTGAGAATCGTCCGCTTTCGGCGGAGAACTCTTATCAGCTCAGCTGCGTCGTCATCGGCTCACGTCCAGCCCCAACGATTACCTGGTGGAAGGGCAGCACGTCCATGAAGAATACCCATGAAATTGTGAGTACCCCTTGAAAACCATAAACTTATCTGGAAATTGCCAAGAGCTAGACTAGTCCACCACCTGTAAAGGGTTCCAAATAATAAAATGCCTACTTAACGAAACAAAAATATCTGAAATTGTGTCCTTTAACTAGAGATATTTTAGTTAAGTTTAAGGTCAGTTTTCGGCCTAACATTTTCTAGCCTTTAAGATTCGTTAACGAAAATCAGATACACTATATCCACATAGTCGTCATACATTTGGGGACAACTGTTTAATATGCTTCCCGACAACTCGTGGAGTTAACAGGGTGTGCACATGCAAATTTCAATGCTTTGGGGGAGGTGGGGTAGCTTGTTAAAGCAACCCCAAGCTGAAAGACTAGCCTAGTACCACCCAGCAGCAGGCAAACAGTCACCCTTCTGAACACTGGTAGTAGACATGCTTTGTGGTAATTGAAGTTACTTTAACGGCAGTCACGTAGCTGCCTTCAATTAAAAGCAAGCAACGGCCTTAACGACTGCCCGTTGCACGTCTCTTGGGGAAGTGGGGGGTGCTGCTGCTGGTGCTTGCTTGGTGCTCCTTTGTCTCGCTTGACAGCACAACACAAACTGAAGAGGACCATTAACTGTTTTGCTATTTCGTTGAATCTGCAGGCCAATCCGGATGGTAATATGACCACATCGGTGCTGACATTCACGCCCACCATCGACGATCGCGGCAAGTTTCTATCCTGTCGCGCCGAACAGGGCATGATACCTGAGTCGGGCATGGAGGATGGCTGGAAATTGGATATCTATCGTAAGTATTATTTGCGATGTCTCTCTGACTGTCTTGCTTATTAACTGAATGCTGAACACATCAAAGTTGCTAAAGTGTTCTATATTTCAGGCCGTAATGCCAAAGCCACAGACCAAAGGAGGCGTATGCCTCATATTTTATTTGCTTGCCTCAACTTTTTAATGAAAACGAAAGCGCAAAACGCAAAGAAACTGTCGATATCGACTTTAAATACTTTACACCCAAAAATGCTGCCAAAAGGCAGAGGCTATCATTTTTTTTTTCGTCTTCTTCTTCTTCTTTTTCTTTGTTGCTGCTTTTTGTGTGCCAACTTGTGGCAAGTTTGGCAAATTAATTTCCAACGGCGGCCGGCAAAACTTTGCGCCAAACTTGCCAAACTTTTTAACCCGCCACAAACACCGCAAGCAGCGCCGCCGACTGCGAAGCCATCTTTACGCTCCTCCAGTTTTTGGACCTGTTTGCACAAAATTTAAATGGCAATCCGCCTCCCATTCCTAACCGCTTCCGTTTCCTGTGTTACATTGCGCTTTTTGGTTGCTTACCTTTTACAATTTTTGGTTTTAATATTTCTTTTTTTTTTGTTTCTTTCTTTTATCTCTGCGCTGGTTTGTATTGAAACTTGTGGTCCATTGAGCAAGCAACCCTTTGGCCCAGGTTTTTTGGATGGAGGTCTTGTTTGCACAATTTGATAGATTGCTTAATAAGCTTAATTGATTCGCGCATTCCGCACACCAATTTTGATTTAATTAAGTTAAAATTTCAACCCAAACCCAGAACCGAAAACAAATTTCTCCTCTCCATTTACGTGCAGATTTATTTAAGCACCCACTTTCCATACACAAAATCGCAGTTCATGCAGTGTATTCAGAAAATCTTCCGGTCCCAGACAAATTGCCAACAAGAGGCAAACGCGGGGAGTCGATGCGAATTTTCACACTTAAATTGCCTAATTTGTGAGGCTTACAAAATAATTACACCTTTATGTGCGCCTCACCTATTTTATTTGGTGTACGCTTTTTATGATTATGCCTGGTCGACTTTTGTTTGGGGGGGGTACTAAAGTAATTTGCGCTTTATTTTTTAGGCAGCTTTGTCGCCTTGGCAGCTAATCGCCTTGGCAGCTAAATGCCGCTTTGTTCTCTATGAAATTGTAACGATTATCATATTTCCTATTCCCTAAATATAGATATACCTGTTGTGAGCCTGGAACTAGGCACTAATTCACTTAACGCAACTCTGCGTGAGGGTGTCGATGTTTTCTTCGAGTGTAATATCAAGTCGAATCCATGGATCTATAAAGTCAGCTGGCGACATAATGTAAGTTGAACATTTAACAAAAAACGTGATCATTTTTGTTTTTAATATGTATATTATGGCCCAATTTAAGACAGATAAGATTAATAAGCATTTTTTATTTATAATGAACGATTTTTTCTTTGCTGATATTTATATTAGATTAATATCTCACCTATTAAGTCTATACTTTTACATAACACACATATAAGTATAGTGCTTAATTCTCCCCAACAACTCTAGGCAGATAAAAATACATTTAAATACATCTCTTATCATAGCCACAAGCACCATTATTATGGCTACTTCAGTACGATGCCAATTTGAATGCTTACTTATGCCATTTAGCTCCGGGCCCAGTTAATGCATGCACGTGCAAGTGAAAAACCCAAAAACGGTGAAAAATTGAAGTCGGTTATTATAAAATATTATTTTCATTATGTTCTATACATAAATTACCCTGAGGCCACACAACAAATCGAAAAGCGCAGCTCACACTCCACAAACACGAACACACACACACACACACACACCTACACATATTGTTGCATATTTTGAGTAAAAAATCGACTCACCGAAACACACACACACACACACACATATACGCTCAGAGCGGCATATAGAAATTTATGCAATTTATTATTGAATTATTTAGCTGTAAAAGCACTTAACAATTTATGCAGCCAGGTTGCTAAATTATGCAGCCACGCCCCCTTGGCGATCAACAGAGCATCTACCGCCTTGCCTCGGGGCGTAAATGTCGGGCAACATGAAAGTGTTATTAGCCTGAAATTAAATTTATTTCAATGCACAGTTATCGGAAAATTGAATTTAACTCAATAAATTATAATGCATGTGTAAAAATGGCGAGCTTTCAATTTCCATTCCAGGGCGAAATACTGGAAAACAACCCCGCCGAAGGCATCGTCGTGGCCAATCAGAGCCTCGTCCTCCAGAATGCAAGCAGAGCCAGGACGGGAATCTACACCTGTGTTGGCAGCAATCGCGAAGGCGATGGCGAAAGCAATCCCGTCCAGCTGGATATACGATGTAAGTAAAATATAATATATATACATATAAATATAAATAGAAGTAGTCAGCATTAAAATTACGACAAAAATTTGATAGCTTATTTAATTGAGTTTATGGTTCAATAGTTACGAAATTTGATAAACAGGTCAGCTGATTCTTTGCCAAATAAATGCTCTAACAAAACCCGAAGACACTCATGTCAAAACAATGGACAAGACACCAAGAACAATAGCCATCAGCTGTGCAACTAACTAACTCGTCAACATGTTGCACGAGGCACATTCAACTGAATAAACAAAAATACAAACAAGTCTATTTTAATAATAAATGGCAACAAATGCACAAACACAAACAGAAGCAACAATTTACGTATACATTATAAATAACAAGAAGTCCAAAAATTGATTAAACTAAGTAAAAGGCAAAGGATTCCTCCGGAACTTTTCAATGAACAGAGATAGCAATACTGCATTCTCTGTCTTTGTCTTTTGTGTTTATAGAGAAGAGTAAACTAAACTCTTTGTAAAACAAAAATTGGCAATTTCCTGTTTCGAGTTTGCCAGTTTGCCGGTAAATTGTGCAAAACGGGGCCAAACGAGTGCTTTTGTTTGGCAATTCTTAAACACAAATTGAACTCAAGTTTCGCAATGTTTTGCTTTAATTATGCAAATGACTTGCCAATTTGGACCGACACGTATTCACTGCTCACTGTTCACTACTCACTTCTTACTGCTCTTTTTTCCCCATTTGGCAGTTGCTCCTGTTTGCCGGGCCGGGCAGCGCACCACTTACAGTTCGGGCCGCCATGAGACCGTTAAGGTTGCATGCGAAATCGATGCGAATCCCGCTGAGGCAACATACGTCTGGAAATTCAATGCAACCCAGGGCGAGACAGCTGATATACCCGCATCACTAGTTGCTGTCGACCGTGGACGCAGTGTCGCCCACTACACACCCATGACGGAGAACGTAAGTAGAGCCGAAGTTCACACAATGGGGTCTTCCTATAAATCACTCCATGGGCAGGCACATAATTTTCCAAGCGAATTGCGGTTTTGAATTTTCAATTAGGGCCCCAAAAAGGTGTGTCGCCAACGCCGCATTGCATGCATAAATTAAGTCAACGGAATACCATTGCATTGTCACTCATGCCACACACGCACACACACTCGCACACATACCTTATTCCAACACACACTTACACTCAACGTGGTTTTGGCTTCTTCTTTTTCATTCGCAGGACTATGGCACGCTACTGTGCTGGGCCAGCAACGAGATTGGCGATCAAAGTGAACCCTGTGTGTACACAATAGCGCCGGCAGGTGAGTACAAACCACCAACACACACACACACACACACACACGCACAGCACACACTCACCAGGCAGTTGAGCCAAACTGACAGGAATATACCCCCATATCCCCCTGTCGTGTGTGGTCCACGTGTTTGTCCCTTTGGTCTCATTTCCGGACAGTGGCCAGTAAACGCTTAGACTCTGGCGGACAGCGTAGAGATTGGAGTGGTTAAGGTTCTGTGACTGCAGTTGGGATTGCACTTTAGCTATTATAAATGATGGGTTAAAAATATTTTTTTGAATAAAATCTAACTAGACTCTTCTTATAATTTGTATCTACACATGTTATAGAAACAGCAGACGGACATCTCAAAATGATTACATCTTTTAAATAAGTTTAAACTGTTTAAGGGTATTCAAATGTCGTTAGTTTGTTGGCCAACTAAATTGTGTTGCACACTCTATCAGTGTTTTTGTTTATGTTTGGTGTTGGGATCGCAGGTAGCCCACTGTGCTGATTTGTTGATGACTTTGGCACTTTCGGTGCTTGGCTGGATTACACAAAGTTGTTATTGTGTTTCTGATACTCTGATGCAGCTCCCGCTGCTGCTGATGTGGCTTATTGATTTTGAAGTCACATTCTGTTGCATCTGCAATTGCAAATCAGTCACATGACACGTGCAACTTTTGCAATTTGTTGCTTGACTGCTAAGCAAAAAACTATGCCGAATAACAAAAAAAAAAAAAGAATAACACAACAAAAAACACGAATTTTATGCTTGAATAGGCGAACCGGATCCATTGCTGAACTGCACATTGCTCAATCAAACATCGTCGGGCTTCCAAATTGAGTGCATCGAAGGCTTCGATGGGGGCCTGCAGCAGGACTTTATCATGGAAGTTTATGTGAATGGAACGACGCGCTATCCAAAAATTTACAAATCAAAGTGAGTAGACTGCAATCTGAATCTGAATTTGAATCTGAATCTGAATCACACGCCGTGTGACTTTTGCATTACACAACAACAAGGCTCAACGAGGCGTGGCGCAACGCATCGTTGCCCAATCCTCAAGCCATGTGCTGCATGCGGCATTGCTCATTTATCGTTGCTTATTCTCCTTTCTACTTTCTACTTTCTCGTTCTCGTTCTCGTATTCTCGGTCTGAATTCGTTTCTGTGGTTTGCCTGTCCTGCGTCCTGTGGAACACTCAAATATCGATTCGACGCACATTACAGGAAGCCGTACTTTGAGGTGAGCGGTCTGGTGCCCGGCATGGGCTATAATGTCTTCCTCATTGCGAGCAACAGCAAAGGACGCAGCAATGCGACCATATTGCAGGTCTACACTCTAAAGGATCCCGAGAAGCAAACGGGTGAGTTGTCAGCCAAACCAGGGTATCGCAACCGAATGCTATCCCCAAATGGACTGCGGGTGCGTGTGAAGAGGCAAATGCGTTTGCAATTTCATGCATGTCCTGCTCGGCATCCCGTCCTGCCAGTCATTGCCTACAAATTAATTGCCGACGGTTTCGCTCAATGGAATGTAGTTACTGTACGGTTACTCATGACTCACTCGGAACACTGACGGAACGGTTTGATTTGTCTTTTAATTTGCCTTAAGTACTTTCTTTGCTTTCTCTAACATTTCTTTCTTTATCACTGCGCTTTGGTTGCATGCTTTCAGTTACAATAACATTTACCAAGTCCTATCCAGCTCTTAGGCCATCTTATGGCAGAACAGCAACACCAACAACAACAACAACCACTACACCAAAACCAACAACAAGCGATTGTATTTGCGACGAGGATGAGTTTTTAAACGTGGAGGTGGGCAATGGGGAGTCCGATGAAGGTAGTGGCTACTTTGAACTTTATATTTTGTATTAATTTGCCATTCTACGTTTCTTTGCGTTCTTTTGAAATTCATCTATTATTACTATATCTTTACTATATATACTCACAAGAAATTTATTTAGTTATTATTTGTTAATCCAATTTGTTATTCTGTTCATTACAAAAATAATGTTTACAATTTTTATTTTTGCCTTAGCTTTAATTTAATTTAAAGATTTGAGATTTCGAAAATTGTGCCGATACTCTGATACCGTAGCTAGAAAAGGTTAACCTGATAAATTTTGTCAAGTAATCGCTTTTCCATATCTTAATGGTTTCCAAATTATCAAATTGTCATTGCTTTTAAGTATTCATTTTTGCCAACGTTAATGGAATTGGTATTGCATTTTCCAGTTTAGAATGATAACTTTGAAGTTTGAATTTCATTGGCAGTATCAGAGTATTACACAAGATTCTCACTTGTTCATTTTGTTGATTCATGTTTTATGTTGTAATAATTTCTATTATATTTTGTTTTGTTTATATGTTGTACGATTTTTATTTTTTACTTTTTATATGTTTTTTTCTTAATTTTGTTTTCAATAAATTTTTCAAAATGCTAATATTTTATTTGTGTTACGTTATTCAGTTTGTTAATTCACTAACTTTGCATACGATATGAATAATTTTCACTTTAAATTTACCAAAAACACACAATAAATCCGGACGGAATTTGCGGGGAACTGTTTTTGACTTTGGCTACTAAAAATTCTCGACATGCCGCCGGCGGCTGAGACAAAAATTAGCAACCTTAACACTGAGCGGCTTACAACGGACCACACACGTACTGGACATACATATAAACACACACACACACACACACAAACATATAAGGCACAAACACACATGCAGCTCATTAAAGCGGCACTAAATTCCAAGCACGTGCGGAAGGAACTGGGACCGACAACGAAAACAACAACAATGTGAAGGGGGGACAGGGGTGTTGGACCGGTGCCGGCACCGACAACGGAACGTAGTTAGCAGCTCATAAAACAATGCAAAGAATAAAACACAGAGAGAGACAGAGAAGGAGAGAGAGTGAAACATAGAGAGAGAGAGAGGAACACTACGAGAAAAAGGGCAGGCAGAAAAATATGCAATGCATTCTCGTTAAATTATTGTGGCACACGCTTATCCTGTGAATTCGCCCTTTCTCACTTTTTGTCTCTTCCCACTGGTCGTGACCGCGTCCACAAATGGCCACAACTCATGCAGACCTATCGCTGGCTTATGCGCCCGTCATCGAGGACATCCGGCCGTTCCTTGGCATACTGGCTGGAATTGTGGGCAGCATATTCCTCGTGGCACTCATCATCGTTGTTGTGGTGCGCGTGAGAGGCTCGTCGGGACGCGATCGCAATAATTACTCGCATCCGGGCAGCGCCGGCGGCAGCAGCACCGCCAACGGCAACGGCAACCTCGGCATCCTTGGCAGCAACAACAACGGCAGCCTGGGCATCGGCACCCTCGCGCACAATGGGGGCCAATCAGTGCAGGATATGCATCGCATTGGTCGCGAGACGTGTCACGTGACGAGCAGCCTCGACAGCATTGATAAGAATCCGGACATTATACCACAAGGTGAGGGGGCCCTTTATTACATTCTCTATAGCAGCCGCCCATGACAATTGTCTGCGGCTCTCATTATTGATTATCTGAGTGCTCTGTGGCGTCTAAGCTAACTACTGTCCACCATTCTGCAGATGGACATGACGTGGACGATGAATGGACAACAAAGGGTCATAGTCGTGCCTATGCCACGGCTGCACTGGCCGAGCAGAATGCCGTGATTACCTCGACCACATATGATCACATAATGCCAACGTATGCGGTAGTCGATAAAAAATCCGGACCCCCCACAGCACATGGCCAGTACATACAATATAATACGCTTATACCCGTTAGCAAAATGGGCGCTTATGCCAATCAACAGCAGCAACACCACCAGCAGCATCCGCATCACCAGCAGCAGCAGCAGCAGCAGCAGCAGCAGCAGCAACAGCAGCATCAGCAGCAGCTTCAACAGCAGCAGCAACATAAGGTGAGTTATGCCGGACGGAGCCCTAATCCGCACTTAGCCGGCAGTCAAACTTTTAACCTTTTACAATATGGCCGCGTTGGCAGCCATCTTAATTTATCGCCAGGACAGGTGGCCGGCCAGCTGCTGGCCAAGTGGCTTCCTATATGAGTAATACCCCCTGCCTATATCCCCTTACCCATTCAAGTTGTAGTAGCTGCGCATATTTCGGGTTAAGTGGTTTTTATGGCCAGCAAACAGTTCATTATTTAAGCCAGAATTGATGGGCGCTTTGTTGCTATTACCAACTCTCAGACCAAACAAACAGATAAAAGACACAGACGAACATTTGACCAGCAAGCAAATAAAGCTGTATTCCAACATTTTATAGTACAAAAAATAGAAGAATTTTGTATAGCTTGAATAGTAAAACTGTTTATTAAAATTAAATGATGGCCAACTATTCAGGCAAGCAGTTAGCCAAAAATAATTGCGCGTAATTTCAAAACCGACAGCTATAATTTCAACCAAATCGCTGTGGCGCCCTCTATGCTTCATTTCGTGGCAAATGCCGACAGCCAAAAAATATATGTTATCGTTTGTCTAAAATGCAAGCAGAATTCCGCCCAAAACATGCCACAGACAACGTCAGTGAAGGTCGCGCAAATAAATAAAAAACAACTACAAACTGGGGGCGTGTGGTAGTGTGGGCGTGGCATCAACAGTGGCTGCCACAGCAAAACCAACATAATTTGAAAATCATTAAAGTAGAAATTTTCTATGTATATATTTGTGTGTTTGTATGCCACGCCCACCACCAGCAGCAACATGGACAAGCAGCAAAAACGCAAAGCGAGAAGCAGCAGCAGCAGCAGCAGCTGTAGCAATATAAATTTTCCATTTGCGAATTTAATAAAAATAAGTTGCAGGCGGACAAGCCAGCAGACGATCAGCAAGAGCGTAGCTAAGGAGCAAAACAGGCAAAGGATGCGCGCATTTGCTATCTATCTGTGTATGTGTGTGTATCCTTGTTGTTGTATTTGTTGCTGCTTATTTTTTTTTTTTTTCGCTGCCTGCTAACTCAAAATGCAATAAACGGCAAGTGTGCGCTGTGCTCGCCTTGGTACTGCAGATGCTAACTGAAAGTAGTTGCTGGAGAGGATAGGTATTATGGGGGGAGGGATGGAAAGGGCGGAGGATGTAGTGTGGGGTGGTATCTGTATTTGGGGGCGCTGCCCAGACACATTACAAACAGACAGTGCATGCGAGCATTTTATCCAGTGGCAGTGGGCGTTGCAATGTCGAATTCAGCAGCAGCAAATCCAACCAAAAAATAAAAAGCAAAACACATTTTTACAGACATTTGTACACAAATTGGAGAGGTGTGAAAAGTCGTACTAAGAAATGCTTCTTGACAATTTTGAACAGATTTTGTGGATGAAATTAAATCTGTGAATGAGCTTTGTAACTTTCTACTTAGGTCAGCCTCAAAACACAATTTACCTAATTTATAATAAGAAAAACTGAACCAATTTGATGAATTTGAATACATGATTTAAAACATATGTTGTGATGTCACAATCTGAGGATTGTCAGTTATGTCAGTTATTTGTTAGTTGATATAAAATTGCAACATTCTATGAAACTGTTCTGTTCACACTTGAAGCATAAATGTAAACTTTAAACCTGTCAATCATGCAACTCGTTGGGGCAAATTGAAAGTGCTTGACTTGAAATAACTATCTCATACTCTATTTTTCTATGTGTATTACTCTTTCTCTTTCGCACAGACTGAGCTCAGCTATAGCGAGCTGACTGCCCCAATGGTGGGCAGCGCCGTTGGCGTCGGAGTCGGCGGCGTCCAGCGTTTGACGCCCTATTGCAGCGCCACCTTGGGACGTCCGAGGCAGTCGGAGCTGAAGCGAGCCGAGCCGAACATCTACTCGCAGGTAAATGTTATGATGGATGATGAAATTTTGGCGGACTGGCAGTCGGCCACGGCGTCGGGCAACAGCTACGTGGCTGGCGCTGTGGTCGATAATGTGGGCGGCACTGGCTCTGGTCTCTACATGCACAGTTATGCGACGCGTGTGTGAAACCCAAGTATTTGTTTTTGTTTTTGTTTTTTTTGTTTAGTGGTATGATTTGTTCATTTGATTTTTCATTTGTATTTTACTATAGCTGTAATAAATTTGAGAAAACTTTGTTATTACTGCATTTACGTGATTCGTTGCTCTTTATTTGCTGCTCAACTTGGCCACACATAACTCATTACAAGCTGCCACAAGATTTTTAATTACATCCGAAGAGCTGGGGCAAAATCAATTATAGCCACCGCACACTTAGACACACACACACACACAGTCTGGTGCAGTTGCAGCTGGCAAATCAATAAACTGACAGCTGGCACCATAAACTATGCAATAGATTCTCACACAAATATTTGTCTTCTATTGACAAAAAATGTGCTCGAAATTACGCATACGCAGGATAACAAGAACAGAAAAGTAAAAGACAATTTTCTGCAGCTGCAAATATGATTTGGAATATGTCCGTCTACGTGTGTGTGTGTGTGTGAGTGTGTGTAAGAGTGTGTGTGAAAACTGAATCAAGCTAGTGCTGTACAATGCAATGAATATGCATTTGTCACCCAGCAGGACGTATACGTAATGCGAATTCTAGTCCAACAGAAAACAGAAAACAGAAATAAATCTAACTGAGCAGCATACACTTAAAAAAAAAATTGGTACATGTGCAGAGTATGTACAGTATTGTTTAAGTAAATCATCTCAGTTAGAAATGTAATGCATTTTATTGTATACTCTGAAAAGAAAAACAGTGCTTATCTGTTGGTTATAAATATTATTATGTGCCAGAAACTTGTTTTATTTCACGCAAAAAATTAAGATATTATTTTTGATAAATTTTCTGTAACTACAGCATTTTCCTGTGAATGTGTCTGGCAAATACAAATTAGAACTGAACTTAAGGGCAGTCTGAAACTTGTCCACCTACTTTTATGGGATTTTAACTTGAATCATGTGCCCACATCCAGGTAGACGACGACTTTAGGTACCTACTTGGCTGGCCATTGAGTTGAGTCTGCTCCTGTTAGGAGGATTGGGCATTGTCTACGTACTGCTTTGATTTCAACAATTATTGTAATGACTTGAGTTATGTTCATGTTCTGCACTGGCATTTGTACTTGTGACTGGATGTTTTTGCTGGGATTCCCCACCAGAGCAGGCTGCTTTTAAAATGCACTTAAGCAGAACATTGTATGTGTGTGTATGTGTGTGTGAGTGTGTGTGTGTGTGTCTATGGAACATTGTCAATGTGCATACAGCAAACAACTTTTATGGGCGAACAGAACAACAACAACAACAACAACAACCATGAAAGCAGGGAGCAGGGAGCAGGAGCAAAGACGGGGTCAAACCATTCACCTAATGACATTGTATGGCTTTATTGTCATTTATCGAAAAGTTGAACACGACACAGTTCTCTGACCAGCAGGCAAAAATGTTTGTCGTTGATTTCAGTTCTCTGTTTTATTATTTTTAATTCGATTATATATGTTTGCACTTTGTGCAACTATAGCTGCTGCAGCTGTTCTTGCTGTAGGTGATGTTATTGTTGTTGTTGTTGTTGATGCTGATGTTGTATGTTTTGAAAGTTTTCAAACTGCGCTTTGCGGCAGAGTTTTTACAATGGGTATTCGGGTCATTTGAGCTTTTAACTAGTATGGGAGAGAGGGGTGTCAAAAACAAATAATTTAATCAGCTTTGACTTTCATATTGAACAAAGGAAACACAAGTTTATGTGTTTAAATTGCAGAAAGTAATGGGTCGTTTTTGTTTTAGTAATAAACATTCTATTTTAGGCAGAAAAACATCAAACAAGGCAAAGAAGTCACATATATTTTTGGTTTAGCAAGCTGAGCAACTTTATATTTATTTGGAAATACACAGGTTAATTTAGGATACTGTTTTTGGGTGTTGATCCGCCTTAAGAAACAGAGAAGGAAATGCCTATTTTCTTGGATTTTATTCATACAAGTCTGCCTCTGTCTGAGCTTACTTTGAAAGCGGTCTGCGCTTTTAAATTTTAATTTATTTTGCGTTAAACATTAATTTCATTCAAAGCACACTGAGAGCATTCA
This sequence comes from Drosophila kambysellisi, assembly GCA_035042185.1. Taxonomy (NCBI): domain Eukaryota; kingdom Metazoa; phylum Arthropoda; class Insecta; order Diptera; family Drosophilidae; genus Drosophila; species Drosophila kambysellisi. The sequence continues at coordinate 11,978,710 of JAWNLS010001251.1, forward strand.
GACAACAACATTAATTCTGGCCACACATCTGTACACACAACCACATAATCACACTTGGAAGCACCCACAGACAGACTCACATGCACACACACTCACACACACACACACACTTACGCATTTTCTCCCAGCGGGCAATTATTGTAGACAGTGTTTGGTAGACGAAACTGGCGCTGGCTAAATAAACGCCAATTGCGGCGTAATGGTAACTTGGTACAACAATAACAAATACCAACGTCAACAACCAGCCCAATAACAAAAACATAGAAGCGGTGGTGCCTCCAACATGTGCAACCACATAAGCGCACACAAAGACCCATGTACATACATATGTATATATAAATACCTCCCCACCTGTACATATGTACCTAAAATGCCTGCATGCACGCATATGTATATATTAATTTGAGTGTGTAAGTCAACAAAGTAGCTGATGTAACAAGAGCTAAACTGTCAACGAGGGTTGCTCAAAAAACAATCCACATTTAAATATGAATGGGATGAAAAGTATTGTGGGTTCTTCCACAATGAAAATATTTCCATATTTAAACAACAAAAACATTCTGTAATTGTAGTACATATCGAGCAACCCTCGTTGCAACTGCCATCCATTTGACTATCTAACTGTAAATATGGCAAACCAGCTAATGGTAAACAGCTGCGTTGCAACATAAACACACACAAAACTCTCAAATTTCTGCATATAAATAATTACATGTTGCACTCTCTCTCTCTTTCTCTCTTCCTCTCTTTCTATGTGCATATGTATTCACACACATTCACACTCACACAAACACACACACACACATTTATGCATGTGTATGTAGATCGATCTGGCACATCATCCCATGTACTCGACGAGTCCCATGTTCGGCACGAACACCACCATCACCGGTGTCACCATGTCACATCCATCACAATTGGCCACCTTCTCGCCAACGCCGCCGCCGCCCATCTTTGCGCACAGCGTGGTAACCACTGGCGATGGGCTGCTTCAGCCGGTAACGTGCATGGGACTGGTGGCCACATCTTCAGCAGCACCGCCCGTCGTTCAGCAGCAACAACAGCCAGCGGCCAATGGCGCTGGCGGAAACGGAAGCATCGTTGGCGTCAACGTTGGCGTCGGCGTCGGCATGAGCCTCTATGGCAGCGATGTGGTAAGTGTCTCTTTGATGAACTTCTAGTCCTGGTCTGGTCTGGGCACCAGCAGCAGCAGCAGCAGCTACCGGTTGCCAACTCCCGACTGGTGACTGCTGCTTGTTGATAGCACCCAGTTAAGGGAAAGTCGCTTAAGGTCCAAAAACGTTGAAAGCATCAATATGCAAAGTGAGTTTTCTTTGGGTTGGGCTGGATGGGTGGGTGGGAAGCATTTATTTTGGGCAGAGGCTACCCCTCGACCAAAAAATCTGTTGTTCCTTTTCATAAATTGGAGCCACTGGGGCAGAAAATGGATTTTTGCGGTTGGTCTGATAACTGCTCAAGGGATTGCTGAGTAATATGCGCCATGTGGCAGCACAACCCAAGTCGGAAAACTTCAAAATACAAAAAACAAACATCAGCCGCAAAATGGACAACTCAGTTGAGTGTTTGTTAATTAGGCTAAAAAGCTTTTATATCTGCCAACGGTAAAAGTAGATTATGCTCATAATGCTGCTCATAAAACATACATTATTACCGTGTGTGTGCACACACACTCACACTCACACACACACTCACACATCTTAAGAGTTGAGTAAACATAATTACTGCATGTTTGGTGTAGTCCTGGTCAAACTTTGCTTGTATTGTTTCTGTCTCTTCAAAACTGCTATCTAATTTTAATCTACCAAAATAAGTTCAACCCATTAAAAGCAAGTTTTTTGACAGATTCAACTTTTTAAGGACCACTTGATCCATGGCTGTTTAAATTTTAAACCCAAATTTAATGGCAAAAGTTCAAAGCGGTAAATGACCCCAGAGTGTGCACAAAAATGACAGCCGCAGCAGCATTAAAAAAAAAAAAAGAATAAAATCAACAAAATCAGTTTCGTTCGCTCTCTCTCTCTCTCTCTGTCTGTCTCTCTCTGTTGCTGTCTGTCGCTGTCCTTGTCACTCGTATTATCTGTGTCATTTGCTCTATAAATATGCCATTATATGTACACTTGGCGACGCGCATTGCGTTAGTCCTGGCGAGTGCTGCAGGCGCAGGCATTGTCGCCATTGCATTGTCCTTACTGAGTCCTTACTGAAATTCGCATTACACAAACTTGGACTATCTATCTCTGTCTGTCCTTCATATCCTTTGCATCGTGGCGTGTTTTTTTTTTTTCAACAGTTTCACGCTAAAGGACACTGCGGTGTGGCAACTTTTGACTCTAATGATTGCAATTATTATGGCCCGCAAAAAAAAGGACCAGCAACGGAATTTACAATGTACTCTTTTTTTTCTCCTACCGTTGCCCTTTCTCCAGCTGGGAGAATGAGTTGTTGTTCTCTATGTGTGTGTGTGTGTGTGTGTGCGAGTCCCAAGAGTTTTTTGAAAAATGCACGCCAAAAGGCAGCGAGGCGCGCAAAAGCCAACCGAAAACACAGGACCAAAACCAGAACAAGAGGGGCAAGGGTTTTCAGAGCCATGGAACGGACTCTGTATGTGACTGTTGCTATGTTGCATGGGGAACTGGGAGCGAGCAGCAAATGGTTAGATTTGGCACAGCGGTACACTGGATAAAACCAAATGACACGCATACGCCCAGTTAGCCCCGGCTTGCCACTGTTTCTCGGCCACTTCTCTGCCGGTGCATGAGTCGGTTGTGTGGGGCATGAGAATGTGTGGGGCATGAGAATTTGTAATAGCTGCGGGTACTCAAATAATGCGCGCCTCGTTAATTTTAAAGCATAGCTCTTTGCTGTTATTCGTATTTTCGACCAAGACCCACGCCAATTTGGCTGTCTGTTATTTTATTCTCATTTTTTTTCCTCTTGTTTTTTATTTCCTTTTTATGTTGCTTTCAACTTGTCATTGCGTTGTCTGCGCTCCATGGATTTATGATATTCGGCAAGGGGTATTAAACGTAGTGTTTAACCTAAGAAGCAATTTTAATAGATATTATTTACCCATGCTTTGGCTTACAGCTCAGTTCAAATACTTTATGATTCTAAACTGTTATTTTCCGCTTTCCATTTATTTTGATGCCAGGCTAAGCCACATCTTTTAAAGACCGTGCCCGAGGAGTTGCATCATCAACTAAATGGCGAGGAGGTGCTCATCAGCCAGGATCGCAATCACGGAACGGGTACGCGATTTTGACGCTAAATGAATGCCGAGCAGCAAAGGATCTAAGCCAAAAACCAATCAAATCAAAAATGGAATGGAGAAGCTTAAGAAGACAGAGGGGGTGAAAGTGTATCGGAAGAAGTTAGTGAAAATTGACTATAAGTAATGTGATGTGCGCGGAAAGAATTTAAATCGAAAAATCGAAACTGCCGCCAAAGCATTTAGAGAGGATGGGGCTATGATTGATACCGAAGGAGCGAATGAGAAGCACTTTTTAAAGCAGCAACTAAGAAATAAAATGCGCCAAATAATGTAAAAAAATAAAATAATTACAACAATAAACTACGCATGTGAAATGTTGAGATGGAAACGAATCACTCAAAGAAAATTTCCATTAGGTGTAAGTGTCCGTGTAAAATATCCAATACTAACAACTTAGAGCTCTAAATAATAATTGAATCTATTAAAATTAATTTAGATGTACGATGTGAACACTGAATTGTTAATATATTTTTAAACAACAGCTTTAAGCGCCAGAAATCTAGACAACTTTTAGCTAAGTAAAAACAAATTCATGATTGTTGTTATTTTTTGTGTTGAAGTGTATGAAAAAAATCACACAGAGACATTACAATTTAGCTTGTTCTTAAGACATAAATACAATTTATTACAAACACACACACACATACACGCAAACACATACACATATAAATCAAATCCATATAGGTGTAAGCCCCATTTAAAGAAAAATGTAATTAAAAACAATTTGTTTACATACTCGTCAAACGTCAAACAAACGGCATAATGAATTTAAAGGCTAGCTAAATTAAGTGAACTTAATAATAAATCGTTAACTTAACAGAAATTAATTCAATTTAGCAACGCGACGTTTGCATTTTATACGTAAAACTGAATCTAAAAGAAATAAATCGAAACTTGGTAGCAGGAAGAAAGCTTACACTTAAAAAAAAAAAAATGAAGAAGAAACGAACTCTTACTGTAACACATAAATAAATAAATACTAACAATAAATGGGAAATAATTAATTAATTAATTACACTTTAAGCAACTGCATGTAAAATATTTAACTGAAGCAAAAAAAAAAAAAACACTCGAAGGAAATGTATTTAGAATTAAAATTTATATTATAAAAAACATAGTTAATAAATTAAATTTAATAAAATGTATTATTAAAAAAATTACGTGTAAAACTTGCTCTTTTGTATAATTTTATTTGGATCCAGTTTTCTCCAGGGTTCATTGACCTGCAGATAAGGTTCTGTCTTTCTCTCTCTCTCACTATCTGTGCCTCCCCCTCTCTCATGACAAACATATATAGGAAGCATCGACAATTCGTGGTAATTTTGGGTAGCCAAGCCTTTTGGTAACTGTAGGCGGGCTAGTGGGCGTGGCAGTGTCCCACTATTCATTGGGCGTGTATCGTGCCTTGTGTGTGTTTGGCGTGTGCCTTGTAGCAAACGCCAAATATTGACAGGGCGCGTGTACAAACACACGGAAACGGAAGTCAGGCCGAGGAACATGCGACCACAACAACAACAGCGAAACCGACAACGACAACAATCATTACAAGCACAACAAGAACAACAACAACAACAACAACAACAACAACGTTGTCGTTGTCGCTATCGTTGTCGATACATCGTTCAAAAATTGTCAGCCATGTAAATTTTGTATGCGAAAGCACTTAACACCATTTTCGCTTAAGCAGTGCAAACAGACAAGGACTGAACTAAGCACAAGTATAATGATGGAGCCAGGAAGAATGGCACAAAGACAGGTGAACAGCTGAACAGGTGGACAGGTGCAGAGGTGCAGAGGCTGTCTGCCTACTAGTTGGGACTGGGGCCAGAGATCATAGACATCATTTATGACTGGGCTTACATGGAAAGCAAATTATGCAAATTTTGACCGCAGCGTCGATGACTTGTAAATTTTGGCGGCGCAACTGGGCTGAAGCCTGTTTAGATTTGAAGATATGCCAAAAGGTAAGCAAAACCCACACACACACACACACACACGAATACTTAAACACACAGTTACAAGGAGAGTGAGACGAGTCCTGATAGATGCAAATATTTGGCACATTATGAATACCTTTCCTGCACTTACGCTTCAAGAATCAGGAGGCAGCAGCCCCAAATTGAATTTGGTCGCATGTCAAAAGGCAAAAACCACAGAGAGAGTGGATTCCACAGCTATCGCAATGCTGAGAATGTAACACCTCAAATGGAAACCAATTAATCAAAAGCCACTACATAAATTATAAATTAAATCGATGTTTAGACTGCTGCTGCTGCTCCTTGTTGTTGCTGTTCCTGCAACCATAATTATTGTCTGGCAGCCGCCTCAAGGGTAATCAATCAATCGGCAATTAAACGATCCAAAAATTTGGCGCAACTGTTTGCGATTTTTATTAATTTATATTTAAAACATGCAAAGGGCACACGAAGCATGCCCCTATGACGCACAACACACAAATAGCATTTCAATTGTTTTTCAAATCATAAATGAATATTTTAAATGAATTGCAATAAAATATGTATTTGGGTTCTGGTACCCAGCTACACACACACACACACACATGCAAAAATATATATATATATATTCACTTTTATGGCATTTATAAAGTAGAACAAAACAATTTGCAACCTAATGCCATATTCAGTGGGGATGTCTGCAGCGGTGATGACTAACAATTTGTATACGCAAAAAAAAAAACGTAACTAAAATTCATACTATTTGTAATCGAGGATGAGAGGTAAGTAAAAAGTTTATAATTTATTAATATACTCTTCGTAAATACGCTTTTCGTCCGGCTGATGAGCTGTCAAATACAATTCAACAGGGTCAAAACCAATTCAGTCTCTGCAAACAGCTCTCGACTCGCCTGTGTTTTATTTACACCTTCTTTTTTTAGCCAACACTTTTTACTCACTTTTATGGCAACCAACAATTTATGAGTAATGCCGTGGCAAATAAAATGCAGCCTCCATCCGCTGCATGTCGAACCCATTCAGAAGATACGAGTCCCCTCGTAACCCCCTTCTACTAACCCATTTCTCTTTACCATTTTCGCACTTTGCGACAACCAGCAATTTTATTGGGCAAGTGCATTTACGATTTTGGCAGCCACCATTCACAGCAGTTGCATCTTTGCACTTGATTTTTATTAGCCGAATTAAAAGTGTTTCACACTGCCACATTTTACTTTATGCTTCTCTTCCTGCATATCTGTCTCTCTATCTCTCTCTCTCTGTTTGCCGTATCGCTATCTCTGTCTGTCTGCATCTAACGATGATAAATGGCAAACAGAGTTCGTTTACAATTCGCAATTGTTAGAGACTGAGCGCAATTGGTAAAGTTTTCATGTATTTATGCAACATTTGCTTTTAATTGATTGTTAAAAATGACAAATGGCTTTTGGTCTTTCAGACAGTCCGTGTTATTTATGAGTTGGTCGAGCTAATAAAACGGCTTTAAAGTGTGCGAAAATTGAATAAACGCCATGCAATTAAGCCCATTTTTTTTTGGGTTTTCTTTTCCTTTTTTTTTTTTTGGTTCTCGCACACTTAAGCCTCCATTAATGCGAATCCACGGCACGGTCTTCGCTCCTCCAACTGCCGACTGCCGAGTGTCCGTCTGTCCGTCTGTCTGTTTGTCTGTCAGCCAGTTTGCTCAGCGCATTGCAGCTGGCTGATTTATAAGCCGACACTTACAACTGAAACGACAACGACCACGACGTGCGACCATTGCGCGAGCTGACCACTGAAATTTTCTTACCACTGATTTATTTACATTTAAGCAATTTCAACGCCGCCACCATTGAATGAGGAACGGAGTAGGGGAGGAGGTTGGAGAAGGGGTTTGGTGCTGGCTGATAGGAGGGTAAGCGCCCCCAGAAATGCACAGCATTGCCAGCGGAAATTGGCAAGCAGTTCAACCCCCGCTCCATCCCCCTCTTCATTCCTATCTCCGTGTCTGATGACTGCTGGCAGAAGATTAATGCCGCTGCTCTTATTGTTCGGCCAGTTTGGTCACTCGTTGGCCATTTTCTACAATTTATAGTAAATAAAACTGACACAACTACAATAAAGAATAATATATAAAAATTAATTCGAAGCTAGCACAGCACTTAAGAATTAAGGTACAAATAGAAACTTTAGTTGGCTTCAAAATGTAAACAAACTTGTTGTCGGTTTCCTTGGTATTCTCATGTTTATCATGTAAGCCAACTTTTTTGTTACCAAAATACAAATAAAACTACAAAACTGAATATTAAATAACAAAGTGTGGAGAGTAAGCTAAATACAACGTCACTGAATGCGTTAAACCATTCCCAAAAATACGTTTAAAACGTTCAACTTAAGCCATACATATATCTGTACACTATCTTATTGATTTATCTGTTGCAACCGCAAAGGTATTTTAAATGTTGGCATTGGCTCGCACCGCAAAACTAAATTGGCAGACAAATAAACGCTGGCAGCCACAAGGCTACAAATAATTTGTAGCAAATCTACGCAAATTTCGGGCAAACAAATCCATTTAATACGACTGCAGACAAACACGCACTCAAATGGGATCCGGTTAAAAGGTGGCATGTGGCATGGGGGCACACATACATTTAGGCAGCAACACCTTTGTGACACACGCAGCAGGCAGGCAGCTAACAACATTTGAAGGTTAAATATATTGCCGAGCGACGCAGCCGTGAGGCAAACATATGCCCAGCGCCGGCAGTCATAAATATTTGGGATAGCGAACCGAAAAAAGGGTTAAATAAGGACGAGCACACATACACATTTACATATACACACACCTGCACACACACACACACACACATATGGAGAGGAGGAGACAGAGCAATAGGGCACATTTACATAGAAAGTACCTGGCGGTGCACATTTCCTGTCTTTTAGCTCCGGTCTCGCTTTCCGGTTAATATGGCGGCGTCAAAACAACATTAAACATGGACCCGACTCCGTACCACGCATGCTGCCAGCCGGAAGTGAATATAACACGCACTGCGTATACGTAATACATATGAACATAAAATTTGAAAAGCGACGCTTTTCGACAATACGCTGGGTTGGGCCGGGAAATCCCCATTTGGGCCAGCCTCGCCTCGCCTCTCCATATGCCTCACATTCAGTTTGCAAATTATTTTTTTAGTACTTTATTCAATGCGCATTAGGCGCGCACTCAGCTCCGGATTTGGGATCGGGTCTCTCTTGTTGCTTACGCGGATTTAAATCGTAAATAAATCGTAAAATGCGACCGAATGTGAATAAGGTTTCACTGGGGTCTTTGCATGTTTGTGCGTCTGGTGTATGTGTCTTAGCCAACTGAGATTGCCAGTCCGTGCTTTTTTGTACGCATACAAAAAACTAACTAATGTGAACCTTTTAATTTATGTTGAATTTTTTACAACTTTGCGTGTGAACGGGCACAGTTCGCTCGATGATTAGGTTCCCAAAGTGTTGGCAATTTATTTACAAAAAAAAAAAAAAAAACCCCCCGATTCCAGAAAAGGATGAGTCTAACGCACGTGTGCGTTGAAAGCAGAAACATGTCCACAAAAAGGTATTTAAGAATATAAAATAATGTGCTCTTCTGCATTGATGTCAGTTATTTAGTTTTTATGTGCCTACAGATTAACCACAAATACAGATAAATGTAACCACTCAAAGCTGAGTTCGAAACTAAAGTCTACAAATTGTATCTAATAAATTATGTACAATGAAAAGATACAAATTTTTAAATGGCAATTGATGTTTATTTAATTTGGAGGGTTATAAATAAAAAAACAACATTGTTTTTCCATTCACTCGCTGATAGGCATTGTACAAAAGTAATTTAATAATTATGGCGAAATTTTAATAATCATTTAATATACACCAACTAAGTAACTAATTATTATTGATATTATTTTTATTATAGTATGTCATATAAAATGTAAATTGGCTTAACTATGTGTCTTTGGCCTTATTGAAAGCCGACTGAGCGGGGACCGCAGAGTCAGTCAGTCAATTGGCTAATTTGCAGCATAAAATTCATTTGGCATTTTCATTATTTTGATTGAATGTTTACTATTAACCAATGACGCGGTGCTTGCCACAGCCACTCACCGACTGATTACATTGTCAATAAATGCAAATTGCAATTTTTTAACCTGTATACACAATAACACAATAAAAACGAATAAAGAGGGTGAAATGTAGGTGTGGAAGAGTATGTAATAGACGAGAGAAATAATCTGCGACATTATGATGTATATTGTATATTTTCAAGATATATGCGGATCTCAGAGAGTAGGGCAATTTAAGTTTCTTTTATTTAATCGATAACTCTTTACGAATGTTGATTTCAATTCAATTCAATTCAATAAATGACGCAATTTTATATTAGGATCCTTCTTATATGCATGCAATAAAATATATCTTAATCAATTGTACAATTTTAAACACCAAAGTTATGTATTAATATCATTACTATCAGAACAATATATTAACGAGTTGAGTTCTGGGTATCTTGTAGTCGAGCCTACTCTACTGCAACATTCTTACTTGTTTACATATCTTTTGTGATGAAAAACTAATAAGCACTCTTTTATAATCGGAAATAATAATGAATATCATATAAATGGGGGAATGTGTGCAAATACGAGCAAAAGTTGCACATTGTAATATTTTTGTAATTTGGTTTATTAAATGTGCTTCATAGATAATTAATAATTAGCGTATCATTGTCACATTCGAAACATGCATACAGACTTACACATATATACTATATACGTATGTAACAATAACTGACAGATCATGCATAGATGAGTTGCAATAGCTAACCAGATATTGCGGCTGAGTGCACAAATCAAATAAATGCATTTACTACATTTATATGCTAATTATTTGTATTCGTATTTAATTATGTTTTTTTTCTTTTGACAAAAGTAAAATTAGGTTTTTGCGAATTTAACATTTCAAATTGGCATTTTATGCAGTGTGAAAGTATATTAATTAACAATCGTTGCTTATAATCTTGCAATGAGTTATGTAATTTTGTGACAGCATTTAAAATAATAATCAGTCGACAACAAAAAATGTTGGATGAATAATTACACAAGAGTAAAAGTATAAAAAACTCCACTAAATTGATATTAACTACTGAAAATTAGTTACAAAAAATCCGTAAATTAATATATTAGAATTTAGCTAATGCAGTCGGTCTAAAAACTATTTTTGCACATTTTATTTTAAAATAATTCAATTAAAGACAATTTGCAGTAATACTAATAACTTTATCAATTAAAGGCACATACAATTAATTAACTAAATTCTAAATAAATTCCAGCAACTGCAGCTTAACTAAATAGTCAGAGGTTGACTTGGCCACAGAAATTTCAGCTTGTTGTCGTTGTCTCAAGTCTATAATTAGCCAAAAACGAAAATGTTTTTGCCAGTATGAAATTTGCATAAAACACTCGATTCTGGGCGCCCAACGACTTTCACTTTTAAGGACTCAAAAGTGAAATTTGCACTGGGCTCCACGTGGCGACACCTAACGAGGCAAATTACAAAGCTGGAATTCTGTTGCTGGGCGTGCCAATTATATGGGCAAAGTTTTTGACGGCCAGCAGCACTAATTGGTTTTTGATTCTGCTTTTGGACATGGCCCAAAATGGCTGTGGTTTAGTACTGCTATTACTGTGACACTTTTAGCTCACACATGTCTACAATTTGGAAAAAGTTTGAATTTAACAAAATTAACCCTTAAGTGCGCTGTTGGCCATGCTCCTAAGGTATGCTCAGAAAGTTAAGTTTACAGACTTTCCCCTTTACATCAAGTATGTGCTTGCGAGTGTGTGTATGTGCGTGTGTGTGTGTGTGTGTGTGTGTGATCGGGTGTATCTGTGTATGCTTTGTAAAGTTGACTACGCTAATATGTCACTTTGTCGTGGCAAAAGTTAACTTTGCCAAGCCAGCCAACAACCACGCCCACTGGCATCGCCTGCACTTTGGTCTTGCACTCAACTGAGTTTTTCATACCCTCTACACATCAAATTTCAAAAATAGAAGGGTATATTTTTGCGGAAGCCAGAAATCCTTTATACATTTATTTAATTTCGTAAAATTCGATAATATTTTAAATGTCACTTCCAGTTAACAACAAGAGTCGCAAAATTTAAATAATGAGATATTTTTTTTATTTGCAGATCAGCTTTTATATCTGAAATTTGAGAAGCAATGGATAATTTCGATGATCATAAATTTCCACAATAGGGTATCTGTTTGGGGTGCATTTTGTTGCAGGGCTCTAAGTTATTTGGCTTGCGCCTGCTGCATGCATGTATAAGCATGTGTGAAACCAAAAACCAAGCCAACAACGTCACACAGACATAATAGCAAGGAGCAGAAGGGGTAGAGGGGAGCGTGAATTGAAGGGACTGGGTGAAGAGAGATGGGTGTAAGATGGCGAAGAGACACTCGCCAGGTTGCGGTTGTTGGCCCGATGTTCAAAGCGGTGGGGGGGGGGGGGGGACTCACCTCACCTCTTACCTGGTGCCGTTGCACGTTTTGGCATTAAATTTGCACTAACACAAATTGTCGCTTACGCCACACAGGGGTAAAACCTACGACTGGATTTGGAATTGCTTGTATGTGTGAGTGTGTGTGTGTGTGTGTGTGTGTGTTGGATATCTTAAAAGCCATCGCACAAAGACAACATATAAATTGAATTGTTGGCAAGCGAAACGACACGAAATGAAATGAAATTTCAAGAAAATGTCGCTGATTTGAAGTTAGTGCCACTGGCCAGGCCTTAAAAATCACACAGGAACTACCCGAGCAGAGAGAATGCGAAATAATACCAAGATCAAAGTAAAGACACACCCAAAACTTACACATATTAAAGACTCTTTTGGAAAATATAATAATATAGCAGAGAGTCAAATGAAATTGCAGTAGCTTTAATTATATTGCGAAACAGTTTGCCATTAGGCATTATTATGTGTGAGTAATTATGCATTTCCATTTATTGTAATTAAATACTGAAACTTCAGCACATTAGACTAAGTACTTGCGGTAATATTAATCTTGTTGCATAAAGAAAGAGATTAATTTACTTGTTATTGCATTCCACATATGTATGTATGTAGCTAGATTAAAGTGAAATGCATATCGAAATTTTGTTTGTTTAATGCTACTAAATTGCAGAAAATACTTTCTCTTTAAAATACAGCTCGAGGATGGATGCTAAATTTCTAAACATTTTAAAGTCATTTATATACAAAATTTATATGTGCATTTTGTTTAATCAAATTTGCAATATTTGCACATGCGCCTTTTGGATGTGCAACACTGTTTTCTGACTGCTGAGATTCGTTTTTTGGTCTTTAAAATGCAGGTGGCGGTATGTTTATTTATTTTTCATGCTTTTCAAAATGCATGCAACACACACACACACACACACACACACACACAAGCACACACAGACAGACTTTAACACGTACACTAATATAATTCTGGCACCTTTTTGATTATAATTTACGAGTAAATGTTGTTGTTGGGAAACTTGCACACTTTTGCTTTGGCAGAGGAAGTGAATGAGGCACCAACCGCACAACTTCTTCATATTGCAAACACATTTGCCGTACGCTCGACTGCCAAAAGGTGGCAGGCAGGTGAGTGTGCGTATGTGTGTGTGTGGCAAAAGTAACTTTTGAGAGGCAAGCAAAAAGTTGATGGAGCTGCTGCTGCTGCTGCTGCTGCTGGTTGCTGTTGTTCTCTCTCACTCTGTCTCTCACTTTTTGTGAGGTTAACACCCAAAAAGTTTTGCTACATTTTATTAGAATTTAAAATACACGCAGACGCCATAAATTTCATGAGCTGATGCGACAAGCGAAAGTTGCAGCAACTTGCTACGCATTACTGCCGCTGCTGCCGCTGTTGCCGCTGCCGCTGCTGCAGCTGCCCCTAATGCGCTGACTGCTGCATAATTTATGCTCATTAAGCGCAAATGCAATGCTGACCCACATAGGCAATTGACTGCACTTATACGGCCCGACAAAGTAGCCACCAGGCCGTGAGTCGAACTCCAGCATTCGAATCAGCATCCAGCTGCAAGGCACACAGCCAACAGAGCAGCCCCTCCCTCTGTCCTCTTCTCAGAACCACTCCCCTGTGACTGCCAGGCAGGCAAACGGATTCACGCTGGAATAAATGCCTTCCACTGTTTTGGTATGCAAACTTTTTCGCACTCAAAGTGCAGCAGCAGCAGCCAGAAACAAAACACTGCAAAAGGGAACACTGTAACTTTCACACATTCGTAGGGCATGGCGGGGGTAGTTGTGGGGCGGTGGTGCCCAGCTGGACTTGGAGGGAGGGAGACTCGTTGGTGGCTGCGACCGCCTGGTTGCACATTTGAATGCCTCAAATTGTTTGCTGTTTTGTTGCTGGCGCATTGTTTGAAGCCCAGCTACGATGAGACGTAGAAGAATCTGTCTCCGCTTCCTCCAACTTCCCCCTCCATCACCATCTCCCTTTCCTTCTCATTGTTATTGCTTTTTTTTCTTTTCTTTTTTTTTGGTTTTTTGTTATTTTGTCACAGTCAGAGTTACAGGAAGTGCTGTCGCCTCGACTTTCTCCTCTGGCGCTATTGCCGAATGAATTGCAATGAAATTTTGAGGCAACATTTCGTCCACCCCTTTTTTTACATGCTGCATTTGTGCCGGAGCGAGAGACTATAACGATGGCAACGAGTTGGGGGACCAGTTTTGTGGGATTGCCTTTGGTTGGGGGGATTTGTTGTTTGGCCCTTACTGGCTGGCTGTCTGACTGGCTGGCTGACTGGCTGAAGGGCTGGCAACGGCAATGGCAACGCCTGCCAGGCAGTCGTCAGTCACAACTTTTGTCGTGGTTTGGCGAACAGCCAAAGGAATAGTTTCAATGCCCTGTGGCTAAAAAAGTTTGACAAGGTTTGATAAGCTCACAAGTCAACTTCGAGTGTGAGTTTGTCAAGTGCCGTCAATGCACTTTAAACTGTTTAGCAGTTTTACAAACAGTTGCACTTAAGCCATTCTTCTCGGTGTTAGATTTAAACTGTTTTACAAACAGATTCGAAAAATAGGAAAATTCTTCATTATAGAGTATATCGTAGTTCAGCAGCTGTTTGGCTTTCGACTTTTTCTTTCGCAATGCCCGGAAGTTTGGTGTTAGAAATCGAGCGACGAAACAGACAAACCGACGACAGACGCTCTTACTGGGCTGACGCTGGCTGACTCTGGCAGAGCATGGTCTCCACTGGTCTCCATGGAGGGCAGCATACGTTGGGCAATACTGGTTGGAATTCATTAAAGTCGACGGGTCGCATATGTGTCTGCAAGTGGCAGGCAGCAATGAATATTTGTTGGGGTAGCAACAGAAGGCCTTGCTAATTTCCCAGAGATTCAGTTTGAGCCACCCGCCGCCGCCACTTGCAACAAAAATGGGGGCTTTACATACGAATTGGCCATCATTTTGCAGGTCGTTTTGCGTTATTTTCATTTCATTTATTTTCTTTTGCTCTTCTTTTTTATTTTGTATTGTCTGCGTTTTGTAAGTTATTAACATGACTTTATTAACACTCAATTTGCGGTCGTTGCCTGTTTCGTTGAGCACTTCCAATTTATTTGCACACAAAACATAGCGAAGCGTAAAAATAGCTATACACAGGACAGGACAGGAGAGCAAAAACTACGAAACAATTTTAAATACGCTACGCTACCAAAAAATGGCGCAAAATGTTAAAAATTATAGACATGCCAGGCATTTGTTTAAACAACACCGAACACCACAGCACACTGGTCGCATTCAGGCAACAGACTACAGACTACAGACTACGGACTACAGACAACTATTACATCGAGCGCTGCGGGTTGCCGACACTGCGGTTGCACCTGCTCCGCCAATCCCCTCGCACATTCCTTGCTCATGTCCATGTCCAGCTGCCACCGTTGGCAGATGCTACTGCTACCCAAAAATGGATGCTGGTTATGGTTGTTACGGCTGCTGGTGTTGTTGGTCTGCAGGTAAAGCCGCAGTTTGCCCCGCTTGACATCTCCAACTATGCACATCCCATAACCACATAGTGACAAACTAAAGCCAATGCGACAGGCCAGTGAAAAATCAAAAATCTGTTTCAAATGTTGTCTGTTTTCCTACATTAAAAATAATTTATGTTGATTGTTATTAAATAAATAAATTAAACTAAAGATAATCTGATTTTCGCCCTCAACTAGCATTTTACTAAACTGTTGCTAAATAAACTATTTTAGATGCTATAAATCAGTTGACTGAAATCAGGAATGCTAATGCTATTTAAAATGATGACCTCAACTTTTTTATGTTGCTAGATACACAGTAGTAAAAGTAAAATTTACCAAATCGAATCCATTTGTCTCTCATCATGGCGTAAATAAAGAATTACTACCAAAATTGTTTTATTCATTTCTTCTAATAAATCTGTAGAATGATCCAACTTGGCTCTAATTTTGTATTTTCGAGTGGTGAATGCAGATTGAGATCAGCATTTCGCTGGGGGGAAAGCGACTCATTTATTTGCTTGATTTTCATGCAATTTTAATGTTAATTACACAAATGCCACTGCAAGAGCGAAACGGAAAATGCGAAATTTGCTGAAGCCACAGATGGCAACAGCAACAGCAACAACAACAACAACAACAACAACAACAACAACAATGAGGCACCTGTCAAGCAATTTACGAGGGAGCAAACTCAGTGTCCATCCATTTCGGATGAATTTTGAGTGCCTAAAAGGCATCAAAGCATTGCAAAAACTAATTGCAACTACACAAACAGAGCAAACCAGCAACAATTATACACAAAATTGAGGCTAAAAAACTTTATTAATTGCAAAAATGCCCTCGCCAGGCGAAGGAAATAGTTGAAATTGAGACTGAAATGCCCGAGGGGCTGGAATGCGAATGCGAATGCGATGCTGAGGTACAGAATGTTTTGGGAGCCGCAAAAGTTGACAACTTCATTTGCAACGCTGGAGCATTGGATGACGAGGTTACCTCCCCCCATTCACCCACCACACCCACACCCATATCTACCGCCCACCTTCCTTTTTTGTCATTGTTCAGACGCTCGCACCTACTTAACTTTTAATTAAAGCAAACAAAAGCCAATGCAGGGTGAGATGTGGCAAAAACAGAGACTGGAACTGGGCGGGACAGAGACAGAGACAGAGAGAGAGAGAGAGGGCGACTCCTGGATGCTGGCTCTGAGAAATATCAAATGACGCCAAGTGACAAAAACCGTAAAACGAAACGTGCAAATAAAATGTTGGCTGTAACAAAAGCTGTCGAAATTAAATGGGCCGCCAAAGCGGAGACGCTGAAAGCAAAAAAGCCAGAGAGATAGAAAGAGAGAGAGAGTGAGAGGGAGAGAGAGACGGAAAGTCATTGTCTTTTTGAGCTTTTGCCTTTGATGTTTTCCCGAAAATTTGCATATCATGATACACAGCTAAGACGCACAGCACAGAAAACTTGCAAAGTTACGCGCCAACAAACTGCTCTGTGGATGACACTAGCACTTTGAAACTGGGAGATCGGCGACTTTCACTTACAAATTTTTGCATGAAATTTTAAATACCAGGAGGAGTCCCCCCTGCTCCCAAAATGTAGCCCATTGTCTGGCATGATAAGCGTTCCCCCGCAGCACGAAAAGCACAAAGAGCAAAAACTTTAAATAACGCTTCGCTTTTAAGCTAAGCAAGTTGAGTGGTTTATGATGAGGGCCACAACAAAACAAAAAAAAACCAAGAACACGTTCAAAAATAATCGCTTAAACATTGATGTGGGAAAACAACGAAAATTTGTTTTAATAAATATTTAATGCAACGTAATTAATTAAAACAAAAACATTAAATAGCATTTAAAAATCGAATAAATTGTGCCTTTGTTTGCACAGCCATGATGATCAGCAAGCAATTAAGCTCAGCAAATAATTTAATTTATATATGGAATCAATGGACAACGACAACCAAAAAAAAAATATAATAAAATTGTAGCCAATAAATTATTAAAATATGCAATTAAATACTAATAAGTAGCATTAAAAATGGCTAATGTGGTAATGATAAAAAAAAACACGCAAATTTATATTTAAAAATATATAAATACAAACAATAAATGTTTGTGGCAGCAAAACGCTATAATAAATTCTTGCTAATCAAATATTAAACTCAACAAATTATATTTATGTAAAGAAAAGTATTTCATGTCATATTTACCAACATATTTTAATAAAAATTAAAATTATATAAATTTGCAAATTTTTTACATGAATACAATTTTGTTATATGCAACCCCCTCCAATTTAAATTAATAGAACTTTATTTTTCTTACTATTAGAAACATTTTGATGAAAATAAGTGCCTATCAATTAATAAAAAAAATTGCTTTTCGTTTAGAGCAAATTAATAAATCCTTTCCATATATTAACAAAAAAATGCATATTATTTGCAATGAAATTCATTTACAAAATGGTTCCAGTAATAATACAACTGTTAACGGTTGAACACACATGTATGTGTCTGTGTGTGTGTGTCCGTTGCGTGATGTACCTAAAAAAAAATCTGTTGTTTGTTTGCCACAAAGACATATAAAGAAATAAAGCGTAAGTGGGTGTGATGGGAGAGTGAGACAGAGAGAGAGAGACAGAGAGAGAAATGGAATGGATGCATGGAAATTAAATGGCGTGCCATTTCCGTGTCGTGACTGTCATTTCCGTTTCCTGTATTTATACAAATCACAAAGTAAGCCAAATACATGCCAGGCACGCAAGGCGACGCGACTTTTGCTGGGTGCGCCACACGCACGCATGTATGTGTAGGTGTGTGTGTGTGTGTGCATAAGTTTTTTATGGCAACCAAAAAAAGTTAAAAATACCGAAAAGCGACCATAAACTTTAAATGTCTTTATGAAGCCAACAACAATGAGACGAGCACATAAACTTAAAATGAAATGAAATCAAATAAACAAACGTGTAGCGAAATAAAAATGAGCAAATTGTATGCAAGGATGGGGGTGTGGGTGGTAGTGGGAGTGCGAAGTGGGTATGAGTGGTATTGGTGGCGCATATAACAGGATATTAACGAAATGTCAACATGTTTGACAAAGTGAAAATTACACAAATAACGGGAATACAGAGAAACAGAGCAACAGTCGCAGTGTGTGCGATGTGGGCGCATTAAAAATGAGCCAAGCCCCTCACAGAGAAAGCAGCATAAAAAACAAAGCACCAAAAAACGAAGAAGAAAAAGACAAAAAAGAAAGAAAAACGAACCGCTTAATTAAATTGTTTGCGGGCATTAAAATGGCAAAATAAAAATAAAAAATGAAAACTTGAGCCAAGGCGGGTCCCAAGTGTCAACAGTGTCGTTGTCAAGTGTCGCAATGAAGTCGGAGCGCGTCCAACGGAGGGCGGAGAACGGAAGGAGCGCCTAGGACAGAGGAACACACACAGAAAGAGAGAGGAGAGGCAACCAGACGACCCACGACCTCATTGTGATGGCGGATTAGCTGCTGACATTCTAGTGAATTGTAAGCGTGTCAAACCATGGCGAAAGGATTAAACTAAGGATTATAACTGACATGCAGACACACAAACATTCAGACAGCGATCCCAGGCGAGAGTCACTGATGTTCTGAGTACATTCAAAATTTAAAGAATATCAAGTATTATTTGTGCTCCAAATCCATGAAAATGTTTGCCGGCAATTAAATAAAAATCAAATAAATTTAAATAAATAGAGAAATTAATGATTTTTAAAAGCTTGAAGAGCCTTCACAAAAATAAAATCAAACAGCACTTGAGGCATTTTCATAACATGCTGCACTTTCACCTTCTCTGCCTCCATCGAACGCCTTGTCATGTTTTTTACACTACATTTTAAATACATTAAATTTATATAAATACATAATGTATATAATGCGATAAACCGATGTCAGTGACAACAACAACAACAACAACAATGACTGCCATTACGGCGAGCTTAAAGACAACAATACTGTAATTTTCTGCGATGCAAATTTAAGAGATTAATAATTATTTGCTGTCATGACTTTGTGTGTATTTGTGTGTGTGTGTATGTGTGTGTGTGTGTGTGTGTGTGTGTGTGTGTGTGTGTGTGGTTATGTGCAAGTGTCGAATATTATGCAATTAATTGCATTGACAGCATTATGAAACCTTTGAGAACAATGCAAACTGACAGCTCCAATAAATGCCCAGAAACTGGACCAGGATCACACACTTCACGCACACAACCACACAGGGCGACAGACAGGCCGACAGACAGACAGACAGGCAGGCAGGCAGGCAGGAAGGCAGGCAGCATTGAGGCGTGCCTTTGTCTGGACACCCATACCGCATGTTAATGTCCACTGCTGAATGTTATTGTTGTCGCCAACAGCAATTGCAATTTAGTAGCAAAAAGCCTGGCCCAAAGTGTTGCACTCGAGCAATTAACTCAGCCAACTCTGGCCGCTGCAGCCCCATCCAGTGCCGGCCAACCATGCAACTGCCCCAAAATGTCTCCTGGTCAGGTTTCAGCCCTCGGTACTCACAGCATGCGGCGTATGCGCAATCAGTTAAAGCGCAAATATTTTATGAGGCATGCGGCAACTGATTTGCATATTTGCCTGAATTTATAGCTGTGTTCTTTACAACCACCCCCCCTTGCCCCATGCCACTCCAATTCGACCAACTGCTGGCATTTGTAATCAGCGTGACCAAAATTTGGATTTAAATGATCAAATTCACACCGTGCAGTCGAAACAAATGCATGGCTTCTACAAATTTCTGAATAATATGCAAAATCATTAATTATATACATTTAACTATAGAATAATTTTAATAATAATTAAAAGTATATTCGTCATTAGCCATGTGCTGCCAAAAAAATGAGCACAACTATATTTTTAATATCAAATCGATTTTATGAAAACTTTTGTAAAAATTTAATTTTATAGAATTTATCTCATTTAATTTCCTACAGGTTTTTTAACAACGTTAACTGTTATTTTCTTATCGTTTAATACCGCAGACTTTGTGAATTCTTCCACTTGACAAGCTTACTCCTTTGGGCCACATCGAACAGAGGACACTTGTGTTATCTTGACCAAAACAGTCATTTAGCTGCATCGCCTGTCATTGTCCAGCTTTGTCTTTGATTGAATTAAATTGCCTTGGCTTGTTCGAATTGCAACTGGCCGTTGCTTGCTACTGTTTCCTGTTCATGTCGCAATGCTGCAATGTCGCAATGTTGCAATGTCGTGCTGCAACTCGGTCAATGTACGCATTCATTCATTCTCGTGTCCTGACAGTTGCCATTGTCAGCTCAATTCGAACGTGTTAGGATTCCAAGTTTCGCACAACGCACCGACTCTAACCCAAAGTTATTGGCTGCAGTCAGCAGCAGAGAAGGGATAACGGAAAGTGTGGGGGGGGGGGAGTTGGGGGTTGTATCGAAAATTAAAACCGCACGCGCTCATAAATAAAATACGAAAAAACCTGCAAGCGAATCACAACCAAAACAAAAACAATCTGGAAATAAAATGAAATAAAAGACAACCAAACAAAACCAAAAAACCAAAAAAAAAAATTTAAAAAAAAAACATTTTAAAAATTGGCACACAAAAAAGTCAGCCGCATAAAATTTGTTAAGCGCCAAAAGCATCAGTAAAAATTGAGCCCCTTCCCCCCTCTACCCGTTCCCTGTGCAACAAACCGAATGCAGCAGCAATTTGGCGCAGATATTGTTTAATTTATTGCATTTTACAGTGTGCCCGTCTTTTGCCTTTTGCTGTCCCTGGGTTTTGGGGGTTTGGGGGTTTTTATTGTTGTTGTTGCAGTTGTTTCTGTTGTTTTGTGTTGTTGTTCTTATTGCCGTCAATGGCCAACAATAAACCAAAGGAGTGGCTCGCCTGGTCGGCTAGATGGCTGGCGGGGCTGGCATGCTGATGGAGTAGGGATTGGTCGGGTTGGAGGTCTGGCAGTTTAAGCCTTTTGACAAAAGCATTTTACGCGCTGTGGAACAGCCTCGCTTGCTGGCTGTTTGAATTTTTATGAAACTGACAATACGACATCGATCATTGGGGCTTCACAGCACGCTGCAGCACGCCAGCAGCGTACAGAGAACCGAGCAAGAGGACCACGACCACGACGAGCACCAGCCAGGCACCAAAACCAGGACCAGAACCAGAACCATGACCAAGACTGGCAGCCGCCCTGTCAACATTCACCGCAGCCGCGGCATACACAGAATATTTGTTATTGTTTTTTCGGTCAGCTTCCATTTCAGTTTTATATGGCCAGTAATTATTCGCACTCGCCTTGCAGCATTTCGCGTCTGTCCATTTTTTTACCGCCTTCTTTTGTTTCACTTTATTTTGTGCAGTGCATTTAATGCAGCTGACAAAGTACAAATTTATTTTCACTATTAATGCAGCGAATGAAACAACTGCAGGGGAACGTAACTGAATTAATTAAACCACCCAACGGAGTACAATTCAAAATTAATGATGATTAATTCCCATTTTATTTGTCTTATTATCTGTCTAATATATATAATTTAGCTCGTAGTGAAAGATTCGCATCATTCTTTCCATATTAATATGCAATACATAATGTTCACATTAAGCGTCAATCAAGCATGTATCAAATACTTGAGGCTATAACTTTCTCATAATCCAAAGGCGGTGCTCAATGGAGCGGCTCATTAAGTTGATTGAACGCACAAATGTATGCTACGCTAATATGCTAATTTCAAGCTGACTACAAAAAAAAACATAAATCGACAAAAAAGTGAAGTGAAATCAAGAGGCATAAGAAACGTTAAAGCACACACACAAACACACACATTTTCACACACGCACACAACGTTCTAACAAAAAGAAAAGTACTCAACAAAGACGCAGTGGCTTAGTTAAAGTCTCCTGTGAAGATTGGCGTGGGCTTTCAAGAGTCCTGCCTCAGCCGCCAAACCGAGCCACTGCTCAAGGAATGTAAAAACAGAGCTAACACATATATGCACACACATACACACACACATGCATATTCAATTGGACAAGTGCGTGTAATTGACCCAAATTGTGATGAAATTGCGCCAAAGGAGCACTTTGCCAGTTCACCGACTTTCACAAAATACAACTGAACCACAGCAGAAATAGCCGTAGCCTTAGCCACAGCAACAGCACCAGTTAAAAGCGGCCAAGTAAAAGTGAAATCAAAATCAAAACCCAACCGAAACGAGGCACACACAATCAACAAAAGTGAACTGCCAAACTAGAAATACCAATCCACAAACATAGCCTTAGAGCTGCACATACATACCTCGAAGGTAGTCCTAACTGCCAGTCAGCTATATAGCCAGCTGGCCATTGATTGCATTTGGGCCATTGGCGAGCAATGGTCATTAATGGAGACACATCTGCACAGGCAGCAGCAACCAGACAGTCATCAGGCATCAGACGACTGCTAATGGTAAGTATTTCTTTCAGGGCTAATGGCAGCATTTGCTAATCTTTGACAGGGCTTTGTCAACTTGTTGTCGCATTTTGGCCATGTGCCTCAAATACAATTACAAAAGTTTTGTTTATTCAACCCAGTCGAGGAGCAATAAGCAGGACAAACAATGGCTCCCAGAGCAGTTAAAATTGCATTTACCAAGAGACAGCACAGAGCAAGCTTAAGTGCTCTGCATTCCAGACGTCACTAAAATGCAAATTACTTATTTCATTATGGTACTAAAATACGCCAAATATTATACACAATTATTTTAGATTATTAAATTATTAAATTACAAACAAATTAGTTCCAAATTTGTAGAAATTTAGTTCTTTTATAGAAACGAATTCAACAAGAGCAATTTTATATTGTATTTATAACATTTTTAATAAATTTTTAAATATACTTGACAGGAAATGCCAAAAGGATTTTTGGCAAACTTTGTCAAGGAGTTTCTTCTAGTGTCTAATTCGAATACATGTTGGAGGGAACTTTAGGTATTAAATGCAAGCAAGTTAGCCTTAAATGGAGTGGGCACAAGAACTTTTGCAAGTTTATCAAGAACTACGCATAAGCAAAAAGGAAGCAAAAGTTGCGATAAAAAATAAATAAATGCCAATGAAAGCGGAGGGGATGAGAACGGGGACGGGTGGAGCAGCAATGGAAAGCAGCTGCAAGTCAAAGCCAGGAGACAATTACTTTTTTTTGGGAGCCGTAGCAATTTGATGGCTGTTTCAGCAGACTCCCGGACAGTGACTCATTTGCACTCAACTGCAGCTGTCCTCCTCCTCTGGTCCTCGTCCTTCGTCTTCGTTCTCGTCCCACGGCTGCTGCATGAGTAGAGCAGCTGCCTCACAATTGGGCACTGAGCTGCTTAGCGCTTAAGCGCTGTGACAACTTTTTAAGCAACTTAAAAGTGAAGTTTCTCGAAAGTTGGCCAAGAGACCGTCGCACTAAGAGTTACCTGCAGATGAAGATGCAGATGCAGTTGCAGTTGCACAAACTCACAACTCACAACACACAACTCATGCAGCTCGCTCAGATTGCGTCTCAGTTTCTTTTGTTTAAGTTGTGCGCGCACAGGAATAAATGAAGGTATCAAATTAAAATGCGCTTCGCCAGGTGCGCTGACAAAAAACCCCCTAACCACCCAACCACCCAGCACCACCAGCACTTGCTTTGTATAATTGCGTAGATGTATGTGTGTGTATGTGTGTGTATGTGTGCATCTGTGTGAGACTGTTGCGCTTGAGCAGGCAACTGCTGCTGCTGCTGCTGCTGCTGCTGCTGCTTTATAGATTCGCTTAGCCTTTGTCTGAGGCAAACAAATGCCAGGCTAAATTGTGCTTGTTTTTGTGCTGCCAAAAATTTCCAACGACCAACCAACTGTTCAGTCGTTTGGCATTAATTTTATTTGTTTGTTAACGCCAAAGACAGCCGGCTTTATCTTTTGGCCTGTTAAGACTCTCAACAGCTGCATTACCTGAGAAAGCAAATTATTTGAAAGCTTAAATAGCTCTTTATCAGCTGCGCTCAAATATTATAATTACTCTAAGAAATCCCAAGAAATAATTAAGTAAATTAAAAGAAGAAAATAAATTAACTTAAGATTATTTTCACTTTAATTATATAATAAAACTAACTATAAATAATATTCGTTAATGTTTGGTGTATATTATTAAAATAGTTATATTGTTTATTTAACTTTATACAATCCATATTTTGTATGCCTTAAAGTTCAACCAACTGGAATCGGTCAACACTTTTCTAATACCACCAACACAAACCTTGTTTATGTGGCCACTTTCAAGGCTAGATCAAACAGCAAAAAATGGCGAAAA
The DNA here is from genome assembly GCA_035042185.1 of Drosophila kambysellisi. NCBI lineage: Eukaryota > Metazoa > Arthropoda > Insecta > Diptera > Drosophilidae > Drosophila > Drosophila kambysellisi. Next base: position 12,003,390 of record JAWNLS010001251.1, read on the forward strand.
CAAAACGATGGTAAAAACAAATGAATGTGAATTGTGTGACAGACTGGTAAACAGACGGGGCCAACTGATGGAGCAACTGTCCAGGATTGCACAGCACTGCCCAGCACTGACTGAGGGGTCGTGACAGTGGACATAGGTGACCCGACAGACAATGCAGCCAACGCATCGAGTCAACAACTAAACGCAGACTAACTGAAAAAAATGTTGACTCGTCGCGTTGCGCCTTGAAAAGCAAAAAAAAAAAACCACTGCCCCTCTGCCCCACTGCGAAAATGACGCCAGAGGCTGTTGACGATGCCCGCTGCACTTGTCGCATAATCCACACGAGTTTTTCAACACTCTTTCACAACTGGTGCAACGCTGCGGCGCTGTTGCTGTTGCTGTTGCCGTTACAGTGGCCTGATATCAACACGGATCAAAGCGGCCATCTTTCTTGCACCAACACAATGGCCGTTTCCTGTTGTTGTCGTGTGCTGCTGTTGTTGTCTGTGCTGTGCTGTATGTTGTTGTTTGTAGCTGTATTTTACAACAATGCGACATCAAGCAGCGAACGCGTAAAGCTTATCATCAACGCATGGCTTGCTGAGCAGAGCACAGAAGCAGTAGCAACAACAACAACAACAGCAGGAACAACAACAGCAACAACAACAACATCAACAATCAACAACAGCATTTCGTGCTGTTGACACTTTGGATTCGAGAATTTATGCAACTTAAAAGCGGTCAAGTTACGAATTTATGCATGGCACCATGCACAAGCATACAACAACAAAAACACACTCACACACCAGGCACACACACACGCACACACACACACACATACACGAACACACACATAGTCAAACACACACAGCTGGTGGGCGCAGACATATAAATATATGTTTGCATGGAGCACTTTTTTCTTATTGTTGTTACTGGATGCATAAATTGAGCAACACCGAGTCCGGGTCGGAGATCAGATCCGACTGTGGATGCGGAATCGGAGCTGCAATTGCTTGCCTGACACTTGCTGCTTATAGACATTTAACCCGTCTCTGATGCTGGCTTTAATTTTTTTAAATATATAATCGCCAGTCTTTATATATACATATGTATGTATATATAAAGCTGCGGCATTTAAGTTATTGCTTTTTTTGTTTGTGCGCATAAATTAAGAAGTTAACGAATAAGATGAAAAAAGCTCAAACCTTAACGGCTTTGAATGAAAAAAAAAAGAAAAACCTTGAATAATTTAAATCAAATTAAATGCATATATTTAAAATACATATGAGCTTTAAAAGGCAGCAGAGTAAAAAACAAAAATAATATTATAACTTTCGCATATTTATTTTTGAGATTTTTTATCATTTTAAAGCTGGCAAATATAATAACAGCCATCAATTAGTGCTATTTGTAGCATTAAAATCTTTTTCTCTCGCAATTTACTCTGTATTTAATTACACATAAATAAACATTTCAAATCTGATATGCAACGAAACGTTTCAAATTAAAAACTAATATTTTCACTGAAAATTAAATTGAAATTTAAGTTGTTAGTAACCCCAATTACCTGGAAACCGCTTTAGGCGCGACCTCTTTGAAAGTTTTTCGCTTACACACACAAACTCCACCTTAACCAACACCAAAAAGCTTTCAGCCAACCGCAAAAGAACGCCAAGAACTAGGCCAGCAGCCGGGGCCTTTAGAGTGGGGCGTGCTGACGTGCAGTCTCATCAACATGGCCCGTCATCACACCACCCTCCCTCCCCCAACCACCACCAACCCGCACACGCTGCAGCGCTCCACCGCACCACCACTGACCAAGACTCGCGTGCAATTTAACCCCACAGAGTTATTCGTGGCGTCTAAGTGCAACGCATTGCGCGCATTACATAATAAATTCTCAGCTTATTTGCATAGTTTTGTGGTTGAGAGCAATGTCCAAGCCAAGTTAATGGAATTTCGTAATAAATTTATCAACTAGTTAGCTCATTGCAGTCATTGCGCTGAAAACTGTGCTACACTTTTTTTTCGCCAGCAGAGTTTTAGTTTGTTAGAGCGGACGGAGGACGGGAAGACGGGAGACAAAGCACAGAAGCGCAATTACAACAAGTGCCAAATGCACATCAACAACACTTAAACGCCAGGGCAATAACAAAAGCAACAGGACCTAAAATAGGAGTTGGAGCTGGGAGCAGCCAAAGAAATACGCCGCCGCCGCCGCCGACTTTTGAACAACTGTCTTCGACTGGCGGCTGTCGCCGGAAGCGCAAAGTTGCAGGCAGCAGGCAGCGGAAACAGCAGCGCAGTAAAAGTCGCACTACTTCTGTGGTTGTCAGTTGTTTTAACAGCCAGACTCCCTTACCCCGTCAACAACAGACGCTGTTGCTGCTGCTGCTGCTGCTGCTGTTGCTGCTGCTGCTGCTGCTGAGGTTGGAGATTGCCACGGAAATGTGCTGTCAATTTGCGTGACATCAACTTTTAAGTTCTGCCCTTTAGTTTAATTTGTACTTTAGTCTTTACGTTTGTGGCATGCTCTGTATTTGCTGTGTGTTGCGGTTAAATTATACAATTCCTTAACAACCATACAATATTGACACAAAAATGATGGAAATTTGAGTGCAACAACTTCCATGAATTTACTTTTATGAACTGGCAGCTCGCGCAAAACTTGCAACATTTCGTGAGGCTGCAGAAAACTAACTTTAAACATTGACAGCAACTGTCGGAAACTCATGCCGCCTTTTAATGCCCTGCAACGTACTTTATCCAAGAGTTTATTTTTTTTTAAAATTAAGTATAGACTTATACAATTTGCCTTGATCAAAGCTTTGCTGAACACCTCTTTTTGCCTTTGTGCGCACATCGTGTGCAATCTTTGACAGTTTTGACTGCAATTATTAATTTTTTTCCCGATATTTTTCAATTTGTGAAGACAAATTTCAATCGTCAACAGAGATTTCAAAGTGCTGAAATTAGATATGAAGGTAGCTGGTAAAGTTTGTCATATTTCTCAACTTAAGACTATTAGTTGTCCTGTGAGAAAACGAGGCATTTTTGAGTATACCAGAAATTTATAGACATTACCTTATACTTAGTCTAATGAAATGGGTAATAAGGGATATATTTGTTATTGATCTATAGTAATTCTCAGCGATTGATTAGTAAATGATAAATTATGTATATAAAGAATATATATCCCAATTTTCCCATGTCATATGAGCAAGATTATAGTTCTTCATTTCTGGCAAACAACTGTGCTTTATATTCTGTTATCCTACTTCAAAATTATGTTTTTAAAATTTCTAAATCTGGAACCATAGCACATATCACACATAAAATGTTATGTGACACACTCATAATTTAGCTCGAGGAGGCGCTATGTCTTTAAGAGCGGTTTACCTAAACATAAATACTTCAGAAGCAGGCGAAGAATCCGGGAACTTAAGATAAGGATGCACAGGCCGTGTTGACAGCACGTGAGCAGAGAGCAGAGAATAGAACCGACTGACCGACTCTGCCAGGACAGAATTATTACTAATGTCATAGAGCGAGGCGACAAAAATATATAGTCTTGAAATCGTGCTCTATGCTCTATGAAAAAAAAACATGTCTAAGAGAAGAGCAGGAAGGAACCGCATCAATCACAAAAGAATTATGTTGGGGTAAACAAAAGCATTTGTCATGACACAGCAGACAACAACAACAACAACAACAAGAACAACAAGAACAGTTTTAGCTTCTGCTGCTGCTGCTGTTGCTGTGGCTGTGGCTGTTGCAAGTGCCAACGGATTGAGGACATTAGCTTGAAAAGCTGCTAGTGGGCAGGGATTCAGGACTAGCTGGCCCTTGGCTGTTGGCTAGTCTGTCAGCTGTTGGATGGCCAAAACTTTGGTCCACACACACACACACGCAAAGAAAAAACCAAGGCACATAAATCTGTGCCCAGCAAAAAGGTGTCTGTGGTAATCTGTGTGTGTGTGTGTGTGTGTGCGAGTGTGTGTGAACCTTTTGAGTAATTGCACACATTTAAAATTCTTTTCACACTTGATGCCAAAGGCAAAAGCTCACTTGTCCGCTGGCCAGCTCTTTGAAATTGAAGTTTGGGGTCAACATACGCCAATTTCTCATCAACTATTTATGCATAATTTTACAAAGTGCATACGAACGAGTTGCAGCTACTTTGGCCAGATGCCCCAATTCCCCCCGGCGGCGCATGCAATCGCTTAGCTGTCTATATTCTGGTTAAATACTTGGAAGCAGTTATTAAATTTTATGCACTGGCTGAAAGTAATTTGCTGCTTTGCATCCACAGGATTCACACATATTGGTTGGCTCAAGCCTTTGCCTTTGCCTTTGCCTTTCCCATTGCCTGCGTGCCAGCTTCGAGCTTCTTGGCTGGAAATTTGCATTTAAATGAGTTTCGCCCAAAGGCAGCGTATCGAAACTAAATATTTGCCATGGCAGAGGCAAAAGGCAGTGGCAGTGGCAGTGGAAATGTGGGTGTGGCAGCCAGCAGGTTATTTTTACAACTTATGCAACAATGCACACATGTACACAAATATTGTTATACACAACATAAACCACACGCACACTAACAATGGTAGCACTCAAAGGTGTGGCAAGTAGACTAGTTGCTACTTTTGAAGCCTAGCGATGTGCAACAGAGCCGATATTCTTAAGTATTCAAAGTTTTGCCGATATATGGCAGTAGCTGATGCAAAAAAATCTTTTAATTAGATAAGCTACACTTGCTATGATTTCAGTTAAGACTCCGCTCATATTTGCGAAATATAAATGTTGATTTAAAATATCATTTGAATGTGTAATTACTAGATATGTGCAATAATTAATTAATCGTCTTATGTTTTCTATTCTAGGAAAACTTTAAGTGCTACACCCTAGAAGCCAAAAGATATATGCTATATATATATATATTTATAAGCGATATGCTTTAATTCCTAAATTGGCTGCCAACAATAGTAAAACAGCTGCAAGAAGAGCAAAACACAAACAAAAGCATCAACAAAAAATATCTACAAATAAAATATATATAAATTTAAGCTCAACGAAGCGAAAAACAAAGTGACCAAAAATGTTTTGCAATTTGTTGCTTATTTTCAGAATATTTTTATAATATTTTACTTAATTACTAACACAATTTTCGGAGCGCAGCTGTTGCCGAATAAACAACAAGAACAACACAAATATCTAAAGTGAACACAAATGCAAGCGAAGTGAGGAAGGGCTGAAAGGGTGCAAGGGACTAAGTGGCCAGGATGGGGCAACTAAGTGCGAGCTGCACAAAGTCATGCAGCAGGCTGAGCAAACTAATTGAAGCTGTCCAGCATGAGCCACACTCGAAAAGTGTGCCAAGTTTTTGAAGAGCTTGTGGTTTGGCTACTTTAAAATTGACTAAGCTCCCAAAATCTAGAAATTCTGTCTTATATCCACTGTCAGGCTGTTTACTGAATCAATGACCTTTCATGCAAAAAAGGACTAGCAATGTTTGTACTTAAACAGCCGAGAGAAACAGCAACGAGAACAACAATATCAGCAACATTAAACGCAAGCAGGTGACTTTAAGATACCCTGTAAGTTGCAAAAGAGCGAAGCCGGAGGCAGAGATATGGAAAGCAAAGAAAATTTTAACAGAGTTTTTGCCTCTTTTATTTGAAATTTAAACTTTTGACTTTATGCAAAGTTCTATGACACAAAGCTACATTAGTTAAGTAACAATTCAGTGGAGTTTAGAGCCATTAAGGTAAGATATGTTTTTTTTTTCTATTTATTCGATAGTCCTGCTTACCCAGCTGACCCTTTTTTTTGTGCAGCGACATGAACTTAACTACATAAATGGTAACCGCCTTCCATCCCCCCCAGATCTTCAGACAACACCCCAGTATCGTTGCTGTTTTCTATTCATTTGCCCGGCGACTGGGGGCACTTTTTGCACAGCGTTGATTTCCGTTGCTGTATGTAAAAGTGCAACTTGAGGCGCACTCGCACTCAAGTGTGTGTAAAGTTGTGTGTATGTGTGTCTATGTGTGTGTGTGTTTGTGTGTTGGCTGCAAGTGGTTAAAAAACTAAACTGTTGCCATGTGTCAAGTGGCAGCTTGACGACGACGACTACCATAGGAATGAAGGAGATGCCAAAAAGGACTTGGGCGACAGCAACGCCGGCAACAACGTCATCAACGTCAGCATCAATGGCGCGCACTTTGCAACAAACAAAACAACGGGGCAGAAAGCTGCAGCACCTGCTGCAATCCAACTGGAAATGAGAAGGCAGACGACGACGACGACGATGATGACTTTGGCCTGTTGTTGTTTTAGTTAAAAACTCTAGTGCACACTCAAAATTGCCACAAAAGGCAACAGGAGCAGCAGCAGCAGCTGCAGCAGCAACAACAGGAACAGCAAACGCCCATTTAAGCACTCAAGTAATGAGTCGCCTCGCCTGCAAGTGCAGTCAAAAGGGTTAAGCACAGGGATTTGAGGATCTAAGGATCCAAGGATCCAAACACAAGCAAACACAATGTCTATTGAACCCCAGCGGCGGGGTTAAAGTTGACGCATCCACAAGGCTAAGAGCTAAAAAAAAAAAAAAAAAACCATCACTTGGTCGCACAATGCGTGGGAAATCATTTAACACCGAAATCGGATTATGAGTCTCATATGGAGGTGGGGGAGGTGGGTGCCACATCAATACATAAGACGCTTGAGCAGATTGTCAATGCTGCTTGGCCACCAGGCAACAGGCAGCCAGTGGCAACAACAATTGGAAATCATTTGAAACCTTTCAAATGCCGCACAAAAGAAATTGATTTCATTTCAACGCTCTCGTCGCATGCCAGAAGATTTGATTTAAATTTACTCAACCCCTGACTCCTCAACAGCCAACAACCAGATGCCGGCCATTAGTCGAAGAGAATAAGCAACTGTAAGTGAAAGAGAAGGAGAAGGGCAACGAGAAGTGACAGAAGGAGGTGGCACAAGAACAAGAGCTGTCTGTTGCATTTGCCGGCCAAAGTGAGAGATGCATAAGAGATATGAATTGTAGAAATTCAATAATGTAAGCTTGCGAAAAAGAATCGAATTGAAACGCATTTAATTCGCAGCCTGAAAGTAGGCAACACAAATTCCAAAGTGTTGAATGCAATTATTTGTGTAAAGAAGGAAAGAAAAAAAAAACAAATTCATAAAAGCCATGCGCCTTTAATGCCTTTGATAATGTATTGTCTTTAGGGAAAAAAAATGTTTGATTTTAAACTACAATCAATAATGTTTTAGTTAAACCAATTAGAGCACACGGCTTATTCAACTGTTGAGATATGACTTGTAGAAATTCAATAATGTAAGCTTGCGAATAGGAATCGAATTGAAGCGCATTTAATTCGCAGCCTGAAAGTAGGCAACACAAATTCCAAAGTGTTGAAGAATGCAAATATTTGTGTAAATAACGAAAGAGAGAAAAAAAGCAGATTCATAAAAGCCATGCGCCTTTAATGCCTTTGAAAATGTATTGTCTTTAGGAAAAAAAAATGTTTGATTTTAAACTACAATCAATAATGTTTTAGTTAAACCAATTAGAGCACACGGCTTATTAAACTGTTGAGATATGACTTGTAGAAATTCAATAATGTAAGCTTGCGAATAGGAATCGAATTGAAGCGCATTTAATTCGCAGCCTGAAAGTAGGCAACACAAATTCCAAAGTGTTGAAGAATGCAATTATTTGTGTAAAGAAGGAAATAAAAAAAACAAATTCATAAAAGCCATGCGCCTTTAATGCCTTTGATAATGTATTCCCTTTAGGAAAAAAATGTTTGATTATAAACTACAGTCAATAATTTTTTTTAGTTTAACCAATTAGAGCACACAGCTTATTCAACTGTTGATAATTCCCACTTATCTCAGAGTAATTAAAACCAGAATAAGTCACGCGAATTAATATATTCTTTGTATGGTCGATTTTAAAAGCGTGTTGATTTAAAGTCTGATTAGGTACTAATAAAACTTATTATATAATATAAAATATATTTAAAAAATAATATATTTGTAGCTATATAAACAGCAGCAAAACTGTAAACTTTATCAGTCGACAATTTTCTGCTCTGTGAAATTTATTAAAATGATGACGAAAAATTCAGTTCCTGTAATTTTACTAGCTTTTCTGCTGGTCGTCGTACATGTAACTAAAGATATAGACTTTTAAAAATGTGTATACTAAATAACCTTTATGAATTCTGTAGGCTGACGTTTCAAAAGACGATATCGAAGCTGCTGATCAAAAATGTTCGAATGAGCATAATATTAACAAAGAGGAGACGGCAGAATTCATGAAGACGGCTTTTTTGAACAATACGGGAACTATTGAAAAGAAGTACAAATGTTATTTGTACTGTCTAGCTGAGGAATTGGGTACACTTGACTCCGATGGCTATTTGGATGCAGATCAAGTGTCGAAGTCAGAAGATATGACGCCGGCCCAACTTCAAGCTGTCATGGACTGCAAAAGTCAGCACGACGGGGAGGATGACGTCTGCGACTATGCCTTCAATTTGTCGGTTTGTATTTTAGAGAATGTTCGTGAAAGCAAGTGAGAAATTTAAATATGTTACTTTGGAAATCTGTGTTTATCAAGCGGAAAAAATAATAAACTTAATCTGTTTACTCGCATAACTAATTTTGTATTACTACAATTAAATAGATAGTTTGGCAGAGCTAGTTGAAAATATCAGAAAAAATATAACAAAACCCTTTTAACCTCAACGTAGCTTATGAAAGGAACTTAAGCTGAAAGGACCAACGGTCATGTTAAAATACCCTTATAAGTCTTAGATAGTCATATCAAATGAGACCAATATAAAACACGCATATCAGTTGTCGCACCTTCCCTACCTTTTTGGCTTAGATGAGAGGACAGGAACAAACCGTCCAGTTAGTTAACTTCCAGGACATTAAGCTTGGAAATCAGCTTAACTAATTTCGCCGCTGTGTAGAACCCTTCTTAGTAATTCAATTAGCAGTAAATCTTTACAAATAGCTCAAATAGACTCGTGGACACACACACTCACACACATACACATAAAACAGACATAGGCCGACTTTTTAATATAAGTTATGGGAGTGGTAGACTTGGCCAGTTAATAGTTGTGCCTTTTTGTAACAAAGAGCTTACCTCCGGCCAGCCGTGGGTGGATTTATCTATTCTATTTTGTAATTTTTAATTTCGCAACTAATGCGATTATTCACAGCTGACGGAACATCATGGCAATAAAAATGACCAACGTGTAAGCCACGTTTAACACTCGGTTTATTTTTAGTTAACAGACCAGCCACCACCTAAATAACAAAGGCAAGTTAGTGTGCTTCATTTGAAAGTGTGCCACTTGAAGGATATCCTATAAAAAACTTGGCATTGCTATCGTAAACATACTAAACACTATTTCTAAAAACTTCTATAGAACTTTTAACGTAGTTCATGAGGTATTTGGGTACAATTGTCTCCGGCATGCGGCTGATGAAACTACTGAAGATGTATTTTGCTTTACCTATATACCCATATTTAATAGTTAAAGGGTATACAAAGCAAAAAACAACAAAACTATTCGCACTCGAGCGCTAAGCTCAAAACTTTAAGCTTTATAGTTGCAAGCTAAAATATAATAGTGCCAAGTGACGGAAACTAACTTAATAACGAAGCGTTGATACTCTATATAATATGTACATTAATTGTATATATATACATATATAAATAAATATAAGTTTATTCAAACGATTTTTAAATACAAAAAAGCTATATTTACAAAGTATAGTTAGTTATTTAACTTTTTATTGCATTAGCTAATCATTTATTATAAATCTTTAGCGATGCTAGCTTTTTTGTAAATAAATACTTTCTTTTAATTAATAATTATTTAATTTATTTCTCAATTGTATGAAATGTGCAACAGACTCTAGGAAGGTATATTAAAAGTTTGTAAAAATTATCACAGAATGCAACGAGCCGTGCAAATCATACTGAAAGTTAAAAATGGCCAAAGTCCGTATAGGACATAGCTTTTGGCTTGGGACTTCCTCCCGTTTCGAGCCCTGTCAGCTGTTCAGCTAGCCCACTTGAAGTGCTTACCGGGCCAAGAACTTAAAGCTCTACCGCGTGCCCATCTGCAGTTATGGACGCTTAAAAACCTAACTAACTAACACTTAACATTTAATTAAAAATAAAAAAAAATAGTGTAATTACAGACTTGAAGCTGCTTGGCTCGTTGTCAAGGAAATGAATCCCCCTCCATTATAGCTCCTGCACCCACTCGACTGTTGCTGTTGCAATTACTTCTGGCGTTAACTGCTTCGATGCCGACTGTTTATTTTGACGAGCCAAAAATGGTTGAAGTTTCGCATTTCCTCTGCTGATAACTATTTAAAAGATGGTTGGCTTCCATTAACTTTCAGACACTACACTAATTGGTCCATGTAAGCATGCTAAGCATTGTTCCAAGCACAAATCTGAGATGTTCGCCATTTGTGCAATATTGACAGTAGCCATCTTCGTCATCGTCATCATTGCACTGCGTGATTGGCTTCGGCTTTGGCATTTTGGCAATTAATTAGTTCCATTGTCTGGCTTGTTTCTTGTTGGGCTGACTTAACAAGCATTCTGGGTGCAGGATGCATTACATCCTTTGCAAGCAGACATTCCACAAACTGTCTTTACAAATTCCTTTGTGTGTGCACATCCACGTCCCAACAATGTATGCATATTTTGTGGGCGTTTTGTAGTCGTTGTTGGTGAAGGGGGCGGGTTGTTGCATGCAGGGGGAGTGAGGGGAGGTGTGGTATCAAAGTGCATGCAAAATACGTGCCTTGCATGCCCGAGCCGCGTGCTATTTATTTTTATTACGCCAAGCATCTAAAGTTTTACACATTACTTTTATTCTGTGCATAGCAAGTTTTTTGTACTTCTCTCGGATCAAGAGTATAAAATCGCATAGGTGGCACCCAAGCGACAAGCTGTTTGAAAAGCTTCAGCTTCCAGCTCCAGCTCCAGCTTCAGCTTCAGCTCCAGCTTCAGCTCCTGCTTCAGCTCCAGCTTCAGCTCCAGCAATAGACCCCGAGCTGTACAGCACTCCAGCACTCCTCCATCCCTGACATGTTTAATAAATGGCAAGAGCTGTCAGAAGGCCACATTGTTTGTGTTGCTTAACCTTCAAGAAACTGACTGCAAAAGTTTTCCTTCTCCCCATGATATTATAATCTATGAAATATGAGATTCAGCTTTACAAAGCAATGGTGCATGTATTGTATGTATTACACGTGTGGCGTAACAGGTATGCGGATGAACTTTCAATGGGTTTCCACACACATACATATATAAATTGTTCTTACTCACTGACAACATATGTTTCTAGAATATATATATGTTTATGCTAGTCAACAACATCAATTTACTTACACACATGACACACACACAAATATTCACAATCAAAAGCATTTCATTTTGGCATCATCAAAGATATTCTGCATTTTACATTTTATACAAAAATGGTAAAGCCAGAGCAGAGAATTATTCAATCAACAATCAACTTCAATTAATTTATTCACAACATTTATTTGTTTTTCATGCACATTTAAAGTCATAATTTGCCCTTTTATTCATTGGAAATATTTTACAACGAATTTACTCAAATATCTGTAATTTGTATTTATATTTTACCAGCCATTCCGTATTTTCGAATGCAACTAAAAACTAAAGCGCAGGGTTGCTGGGCAACAAGGGTAACCAAGGGATTAAAATAAATAATAATAATAATATATAATACTGCCAAAATTTATTTATATTTAAGAAAAATAAAAAGTTTAATTTTATTTTATTTATTTATTTTCTTTTATTTATTTACTTCGACAACCAATAACAATTTCTGCACTTTTTGCTGGTGCGAAAGGGCAGTAAATATTCGACAAAAACGTGTCTCAAAGTTAGTTATTTGTTTTGGCTTGGTTTACGTGAAAAATAAATTATGCATCGAGCCAATCGAGGCTTAAACGTCAAAACTTCGTGGCCTAATTAGCGACTGCCACGGCCCAATACGAGCAACCATTATCGAATTATACAAAATGCATTGTGTTTTTTTAGAAGGGTGTCTATAAATATGCTGTAATTTGTATAACGCATCAAATATTAATGTTGGGAAAATTTTGTAGATTTCATTAAATATGGAAGGGTTGGTGAAAAATGGTGGCGCAATTAAGTTGATTTTAAGTGGGAGTCTTTTACACAGATATTACCCATAGTTGAGCACCTAGCAATGGCTTTAGAAATATGCAATTTTCAGAACACATATTTCCTTTCTGGCAACAAGCCAACAACAATGAACAATTATAAAAAAAAAAAAAAAAACAAAAAGCAAAAAATGTGTATATACAAAACCAAATAGGATAACAAAAAAAAAAAAAAAAATATTGCAGGCCGTAAATAACCGAGGAAGCCAAGTAAACAGCGACTGGCAGCCGCAGAAGCCAAAACTCACTACGAATGCGAATATTCTTGGAATTTTCATTTGTTGTAGCGAGTTTTGGGTTGAAAGCGTAGACGAGGTTTTGCGGGAAGCGGAGTTGGTTACTGGTGTTGAGGTCGCATAGTTAGAAATGCCCCATCCGATGCTGTCAGACCAATTTGTCGCTGTGTGTGTGTGTGTGTCTGTGTGTGCGGCATAATGGCCTTGCTGCTTCTGCTGCTGCATTGTCGCTTCATTTTTGCAGCAAAGTGTGGCAAAATATGTTGACAGGAAATGTTATGCGAATTTCACTGCGTATAAAATGAAATTTACGTGAGTTTTTGGCGCGTGCTCTTTTCGGAGTATTTGTTGCTGCTTTTGTGTCGTGTTTGCATTTCGTGGTAATAAGTTGAAGGCATATTTGAACTTTAATAAAAAAAATGCTCATGAGAAATGTATACAGCTAACAGACTAAGGAGAGAGCTGCATTTTCAGTAGATTATTAAAGTAGTCTTACTTACAGTGCGATTGTTGATCAATAATTCATTAATTGTTGCATAACCACCAAATATTGATGATGCACCCGTGAATACCGGAAAATGTATTATTATTATTATTATTATTATCGCATGTCTTGCTAAGCAAGCACATTCAACAATTGTTGATAGTCACTTGTTTATTGGGTAATCAAAAAATTAATTAGTGCCACAATTCCGTGAATCAACCAACAGGTTTCAATATTGCACTGTGTAAAAAAAATTTCAACAACAATGTGTTCATTCTCAGCTTTACAGCCATACCACTATATAGCAATACAATTAATTATTCAACACTCAAGAACTAATTTATGTGGCTAAAAATATAAAAAATAAAACTTGTTGCATGCAAAAATCAGAACTTACGATTTTACTTAACTTGCAATGTTATTTTACAATTAATTCGAGAGACTGTCAAATAACAACAAAAATAAGCAGTATTATCGAAAAATGTGAATGTAATTTGTTTAAAAAATTGAAAAATTCGGAATGAACTTAAATTTTGTATCTAGTATGTTGCTAAGGATGAAGTGAACAATAAGATTCACTCTAAAGGCATCGATGCAGATCATGCAATATGCCTTGAGAAGTTTAGTTAATGAATAATTAATTAAATATTGGCATACTTAATTAATGCAATAAGCTTATTCAACTAACAACAGTTCGATCTCAACCAACGCTTTAACTCTGTCTTGCAAGTAGACTATTTAATAAAATAAAATTGAAATCAAGCTGAATTGAATTGAAATCTGTGCTGGTTTGCGAAATGACTCAACAAACAGGTTCAAATGGATCTGGACCTAATGAATGCCACACAGGTGGACATTAAAGGTATCACCAAGTGCATGGCAAGTGTAGCTACAGCTTCAAGCTGGCCAGTTGGACAAATATCCATATTGGGGAGAACAATGTGAGAAGATTCTCGACTACACATCTACATTGGCACTTTATTTGAATGATTTCCCAATTGATGCAATGAAATAATAATTGAAAACTGTGGGTAATTTCACATTGCTTATCTACAATTTTATGTAATTATTTGACAAAAGAGTTATTCATAACTAGAACCAATTAGTTTAATAAGGGCACCTGATACAAAATGGAATTTTCAAAAAGATTCTATAAAAAGAAAATAAAAAAATGTATTTCACCAGTCGAAAATTTTCAACTAAAACTAATACAACAAATATAGAATGGCTAACAAGAGTATATTGAAGCCAAAAATAACAAAAAATGCTGTCATTTTTTATTTTGCTTTGCTGTCAGTTAATGTTGAAGTGAGTTTCTTTGCGATAGAATTGACATCAATATTACTCCAATTACTCCAATTTCAGAGCTTTTACATGCCCGTGAGTGTGGCCGATGAATGTGTGGCCAAAAACAACGTCACCAGAGAAGACTTTCGATTGAAGATAGATCAATCACTGGCTGAAACCCTTGAGGAAACCATTGATATAAATTATATGTGCATTGTTCACTGTATGGCCACCGAACTCAACATTCTCGATGCCAATGGACGTATCGATACCGAGTTGCTGCAAGTTGTTGAGCAGTTGAGGGATACAAATATTGAGGTCGTTGAGGAGTGCAATCGTGTGAATGACTCGGTGGAAGACCTATGCATTTATTCCTTTGAAATGTTACTGTGTGTGATCAAAAACATTGACAATACCCAATATATCAATATAGCACCGGTAAGAGATGACTACTAGTGTGCATCTCTTAAACAGCTATTGCAACTAATAATCAAAATATTCAATACAATTCACTTAATTTTTATACCCCACACTTAAGGTAATAAATTTAAATAAATACAAAAAAAAAAACAACAACAACACAGACGTCAAATGCAATAAATTAATAAGCAGTCCGCGTTTACGCAGATATTCATAATTAAATAAAATGACCGTGTGCAACACGGGACGAATGAATCAAATTAATTGCTGTGGCATGCAGCTCTAATTGATTCGCGATAACAATGTATGAGCACGATTTAGTATTGTGAATAGCGATAGCAAAATCAGTCGTACAATAATAATAGATAATTGCTGATATCAGCCAGAGGGCCTTTTTGCCTCGAATGTGTAACGCAGTTATTGTCATTGTTGTTGTTGTTGTCTGTAGTTGTTGTCTGCAGTTGTTGTTGTTGTTGCTGTTGTTGTTTGCCGAGTGCCAGGAAAAAACATTTTGCTTTTCACAATGCAATTCCGTTACAGTTTTACCCTGTTTTTCTTTATTTCATTGCAGCGCATGCTACGGAAGTTGTCACGATGCATTGTTGCTTCTGTTGTTGCTATCTGAAGAGAAAAGGCGTACAGCAGCAGCAGCAGCAGCAGCAGCTGCAACAGCCACACACTTGACTGGCTCCGGTTGTGCCTCAGGCTGCCATTGTTGGCCCGGCTTTCGATTGTCATTTCAACTTTACGCGCTCTGCATACGTGTGAGCGTGTTTCTCTGTGTGTGTGTGTGTGTTTGTGTGTGTGCCAGTGTGCCACATTAGCGGAAAAAAAAAGAAAAATATTGCCGTGTATTGTCAACACTCCCAAGCACACGCCCACACACACCATGACGTATGAGTAACGGTACAGCGTCTGCCACGTTTCTCGTGCCATGTCAAAATGCAAAACGATAACAAGGCGGAAGCGCATTGTAAACGCGACACGACTTCTCTATGCAACAATCCCACCTCCTCCCCCCCTCCCCACCACGACTCGCTACTAAATTGAGGTGTGGCCGCAAATTGCGTTTTTTTTTTTTTTCTTAAAATGAAGCAATTATAATTTTGTAAATCGTCGGAAGTTGTATAAAAATACTGAAAAAGATGAAGGAAAATACTTTGTAGCCCGAAGCCAACGTCATTTTCAAATAGGATAATTGACGTTCGTGAGCTCCATCGGCAATATACAAACATTTTATATTTATAATATGTTTATGTTTATAAATATACGAACATATTTGCAGGAACAATAAACAACGCTGAATGCAACATGTGCAACATGAAAAATTATGTTGCCTTTGGCAACAGTCGTACTTCTGAGCACTATTCGATAACAGCTCACTATCGGGAATACGAATGCGACGATGGGGCTTACACTGCACTACACACTTCAAGAACTGTCAATAAAGTGATTGGCATGTCTCGAAAAATAAGGAGAACTTTTGTGCGTCCGAATTGAAGAAGTGCCGTTGCTTATGCCACAGTTTCTGCTGCTGCTGCTGCTGCCTCAAGTGTGTTTATCAAGAGACACATGAGACACTGACATGAACTCGCAACGAAAGGTAAGTAGTCCAATGGGTGAGGCTGCAAGGAAAAGCAGCAGGGAAGGAGAACATGAGAACGGGGGGAGCTAGCACAGGCTGGAGATGACAAGGCGGCGAAGTGAAGCGCGTAAGTTTTCAGTTTTTCTGCTGCATTTTCCTTTGGGAAACTTGCGCAACTTCTGCATATGACTGCAGGCACGTCGCTTTGCGTGTTTGCGTGCATGTGCTTGTGTGTGTGTGTGTGCGTGTGTGTGCTTTTATCGCAAAGGAAGTTGATTTATGCCACTTTGTACACATATGCATGTGTGTAAGTGTGAGAATGTGTGTGTATAAGTGCAAGGCTGCTGCATAAATGATTTATTGCTATTCCCGCGACAGTTTCGTTTCGCTTTCGTTTGCCACTCTGCAAAAAACTGGCAACATGTGCAAACCCACGCACACAACACACACACGCACACAACACACACACGCACACACACATACAACAGGACAAAGACTATAATAAATAATTATAATTGTTTTCTTTTTGGGGCACGTCGATACCCACTTGCGCATTAATAAACCTTATAAATATTTAAGTTGTGTGAAAAATTGCAGTGCCGAAGTGACAGTTAATGGAAATGCGGGTAAATTGAATGTGCCACAGAGAAAATGTAAAGGCAGCTGCAAGCTGCAAGGTGTTAAGCCACGCTTGCGGTATTCATGTAAGTTGAGGCTAAAATTTGCATATATATCAATACAAAGCAAACGCCCGATAACAGATCTTTGCAGCCTGTTGCATGCGGAAAATGACAGCACAGCTAAAATACATAGAAGCTGGAAAAGTGGTTGAAAAGCTAATGGAAAGCTTGACAAAGTATTCTACGCAAACCTGAGTGAGTTATTTTACAACACAAAATAATATAAATATTAAGACTAAAGTAAACTAGTCTACAGTGCCCAAGGAGCACATGGACACCTTTAAGATTTAATTTACATAAAGAAACCATGAAAATCTTCTAACAATTAATTTATTATTAAATATAAATAGACGCCCAAAAAGACAGCCTGTTTTCGACCTTCCACATAAATTTCTAAAAATTCGATCAAATTAGTTTAATAGCAAATTAAATTTGACTCGCTGGAGTAGAAATAAGCCTATCCATTTCATTTGCTGATGATTTTAAATGCATTAAATCAAAAATATACATTTAATTTTCTAATTGTTGAATTTACAATAAATGCTTAAAAAAATATATATATATATGTAGTCAAAAAAATATATATATGAATAACAACTTTTGTCCAAAACGGTGTTGACGCAACTTCTTCATCTTCCGCCCCAACATTGCCAACTTCAAAGAATCTAACTTTGAGTTCGGCCACCCAAAAATCTTTATTTCCGTTGGTTGACACTGCCGAAACATCGCCACGAACTAAAAATGCTCCGACAGGAAACAGGAAGTGCGATTCGTGCAACATTCACAAAAAAAAAAATATTTAAAAAAAAAATAGTACAAAAAATGCATTTATAAAAAACCAAAAAGGTCGAAAAAGAAGGCGTCAGACCAAACAAGAAAATTCACGCGTATAATTGTCATAAAATGCAAATATTATAATAAATGCTTGTGCAATTTTATAGATTTAATTAAATTTGCAATTTTTGTTTTGAGCAGACAAACAAAAATGCCGAATATTGGCCACAAGCATGCTGTGGGATATACAAATATAAATAAATATATATTTTATATATATATGAATATTTGAAAAATCTTCTCACATGAATAATTCTGTTTAAGCTGCATACATAATTTGCAGTTGACAATTTAATAAATATTTCCGGCTTATAATTGAATTCGAATTTTACACTTACACAATTGGCAAATAGCAGATATTTCAATGTGCAAAATACTAACAGACACACACGTACACACACATATACACACACACGCATTTTCATGTTTGAAATAGTTACAAATAATATTGCAAGATTTTTAATCAAGTGGAAAGTATTTGCACATTGCACTTTGGTATCTGAAATTTCTTCACACTGGAAATAAAATGAAATGCTTAAAAAAAGTTAACGGAATAACCAAATATTAGAAAATACTTTCCAAACTCAACCTAACAAAGTATAAAACAAGAGAGAAAGTTGCAGTCGGACGTAACCGACAGCGAAATACTATTATACCATAATTTGTGTGCAGCCAAGAATAAGTCTGTCCAAGTTTGCCTTTCAGATTGAGGTAGATATAAGATAGTAACCGTTCTTCGAAGTTGGGCAACTGTAGCTCATATAGGCATTTGGGCATAGGTCGAAAATTCAAAATGCCATAACTTCGTCAAAAGTCAACGGATTTTCAAACGCAAGGGCGTTCTAATCATAGTTTGGCCTCTAGATCAATCGTACATTTAAAGTTGAATACGTGATTTTGGGTCGGATCAAAAGTCAAAATTATAGTCCGAAAATCGGCATATCGCCATTTGGGCATTGGTCGAACCTTCAAAATGCCATAACTTCGTCAAAACTCAACGCATTTTTAAAAGTAAGGGCGTTTTAAACATAGTTTGACCTCTAGATCAATCGTACATTTAAAGTTGAAAACGCGATTTTGGGTCGGATCATAAGTCAAAATTATAGTCCGAAAATCGGCATATGGGCGAAAATCGGCATAGGTCGAACCTTGAAAATGCCATAACTTCGTCAAAACTCAACGCATTTTTAAAAGTAAGGGCATTTTAATCATAGTTTGGCCTCTAGATCAATCGTACATTTAAAGTTGAAAACGCGATTTTGGGTCGGATCATAAGTCAAAATTATAGTCCGAAAATCGGCATATGGGCGAAAATCGGCATAGGTCGAACCTTGAAAATGCCATAACTTCGTCAAAACTCAACGCATTTTTAAAAGTAAGGGCGTTTTAAACCATAGTTTGACCTCTAGATCAATCGTACATTTAAAGTTGAAAACGCGATTTTGGGTCGGATCATAAGTCAAAATTATAGTCCGAAAATCGGCATATGGGCGAAAATCGGCATAGGTCGAACCTTCAAAATGACATAACTTTGTCAAAACTCAACGCATTTTCAAAAGCAAGGGCATTTTAATCATAGTTTGGCCTCTAGATCAATCGTACATTTAAAGTTGAAAACGTGATTTGGGGTCGGAACATAAGTCAAAATTATAGTCAGAAAATCGGCATATCGGCATATCGGCATTTGGGCATAGGTCGAACCTTCAAAATGCCATAACTTCGTCAAAACTCAACGCATTTTCAAAAGCAACGGCATTTTAATCATAGTTTGGCCTCTAGATCAATCGTACATTTAAAGTTGAAAATGTGATTTTGGGTCGGAACATAAGTCAAAATTATAGTCTGAAAATCGGCATATCGCCATTTGGGCATAGGTCGAACCTTCAAAATGCCAAACTTCGTGAAAACTCAACGCATTTTAAAAAGGAATGTCGTTTAAATCATAGTTTGACCTCTAGATCAATCGTACATTTAAAGTTGAAAACGTGATTTTGGGTCGGAACATCAGTCAAAATTATAGTCCGAAAATCGTCATATCGGCATTTGGGCATAGGTCGAACCTTGAAAATGCCATAACTTCGTCAAAACTCAACACATTTTCAAAAGCAAGGGCGTTTTATTCATAGTTTGGCCTCTAGATCAATCGTACATTAAAAGTTGAATACGTGATTTTGAGTCGGAACACAAGTCAAAATTATGGTCCGAAAATCGGCATATGGGAGAAAATCGGCATAGGTCGAACCTTGAAAATGCCATAACTTCCTCAAAAATCAACGTTTTTTCAAAAGCAAGGGCATTTTAATCAACGTTTGTCCTCTAGATCAATCGTACATTAAAAGTTGAAAACGTGATTTTGGGTCGGATCATAAGTCAAAATAATAGTCCGAAAATCGGCCATATGAGCGAAAATCGGCATATGAGCGAAAATCGGCATAGGTCGAACCTTCAAAATGACATAACTTTGTCAAAACTCAACGCATTTTCAAAAGCAAGGGCATTTTAATCATAGTTTGGCCTCTAGATCAATCGTACATTTAAAGTTGAAAACGTGATTTGGGGTCGGAACATAAGTCAAAATTATAGTCAGAAAATCGGCATATCGGCATATCGGCATTTGGGCATAGGTCGAACCTTCAAAATGCCATAACTTCGTCAAAACTCAACGCATTTTCAAAAGCAAGGGCATTTTAATCATAGTTTGGCCTCTAGATCAATCGTACATTTAAAGTTGAAAACGTGATTTTGGGTCGGATCATAAGTCAAAATTATAGTCCGAAAATCGGCATATCGGCATTTGGGCATAGGTCGAACCTTCAAAATGACATAACTTTGTCAAAACTCAACGCATTTTCAAAAGCAAGGGCATTTTAATCATAGTTTGGCCTCTAGATCAATCGGTACATTTAAAGTTGAAAACGTGATTTGGGGTCGGAACATAAGTCAAAATTATAGTCAGAAAATCGGCATATCGGCATATCGGCATTTGGGCATAGGTCGAACCTTCAAAATGCCATAACTTCGTCAAAACTCAACGCATTTTCAAAAGCAAGGGCATTTTAATCAACGTTTGTCCTCTAGATCAATCGTACATTAAAAGTTGAAAACGTGATTTTGGGTCGGATCATAAGTCAAAATAATAGTCCGAAAATCGGCATATGAGCGAAAATCGGCATATGAGCGAAAATCGGCATAGGTCGAACCTTCAAAATGACATAACTTTGTCAAAACTCAACGCATTTTCAAAAGCAAGGGCATTTTAATCATAGTTTGGCCTCTAGATCAATCGTACATTTAAAGTTGAAAACGTGATTTGGGGTCGGAACATAAGTCAAAATTATAGTCAGAAAATCGGCATATCGGCATATCGGCATTTGGGCATAGGTCGAACCTTCAAAATGCCATAACTTCGTCAAAACTCAACGCATTTTCAAAAGCAAGGGCATTTTAATCATAGTTTGGCCTCTAGATCAATCGTACATTTAAAGTTGAAAACGTGATTTTGGGTCGGAACATAAGTCAAAATTATAGTCCGAAAATCGGCATATCGGCATTTGGGCATTGGTCGAACCTTCAAAATGCCATAACTTCGTCAAAACTCAACGCATTTTCAAAAGCAAGGGCATTTTAATCATAGTTTGGCCTCTAGATCAATCGTACATTGAAAGTTGAAAACGTAATTTTGGGTCGGATCATAAGTCAAAATTATAGTCCGAAAATCGGCATATGGGCGAAAATCGGCATAGGTCGAAAATTGAAAATGCCATAACTTCGTCAAAACTCAACACATTTTCAAAAGCAAGGGCGTTTTATTCATAGTTTGGCCTCTAGATCAATCGTACATTAAAAGTTGAATACGTGATTTTGAGTCGGAACACAAGTCAAAATTATGGTCCGAAAATCGGGGCATATGGGAGAAAATCGGCATAGGTCGAACCTTGAAAATGCCATAACTTCGTCAAAACTCAACACATTTTCAAAAGCAAGGGCGATTTATTCATAGTTTGGCCTCTAGATCAATCGTACATTGAAAGTTGAAAACGTAATTTTGGGTCGGATCATAAGTCAAAATTATAGTCCGAAAATCGGCATATTGGCGAAAATCGGCATAGGTCGAACCTTCAAAATGACATAACTTCGTCAAAATTCAACGCATTTTCAAAAGCAAGGGTGTTTTAATCATGGTTTGTCCTCTAGATCAATCGTACATTAAAAGTTGAAAACGTAATTTTTGGTCGGAACATAAGTCAAAATTATAGTCCGAAAATCGGAATATCGGCAGATTCCAGATTCCACGCAATTTTTTTTCGAAGTTAGTAAACAAATTCTATGGTTTTACTTTAGAATACTTTTTTTATTCACCAAATTTTGATTTGATTGCTTTTTCAGTATGTTCGCCAAATTGTAATAACCTCGATTTTTAAGAGTCCGTCAATATACTGGTAAAAAAAAAAACAGAAAGAAAACGACAACCAAACCAGATACAACACATCCATCCCCTCCGTAACATACATATATCAGTTTCCATGCAAAACTCTTTCATGTGTCTTCAGTTTTTTTTGTAACAGGATTTGTTTCTGCTTTTCTCGTTGGGTGACATCAAACTCGAAGCACGCACGGCACACGCATAAAGTGGAAAACATTTTTACACATGTGACTGACGCTGATTGCGTTTGTCACGTCGCCGAAATAAAAATTGCAGCCCATTCCGCAAACCTGATCCAGATTCCGATCCGCTGCCAGGCAACCAAGCAACCCAAAAAGGTGGCAAAGCCGCAAAAGGCGGCAAAGAAGCGGCTCTCTCTGTCGTCGGCATACAAAAGACAAAAAAAAAAAATAACAGACACACACATACACACACACACACACATTCTTACATATGTGAAAGCATAGTCAAAACCAAATCGTTGGGCCCCACGCTGTCCTCCGACAGTTGTGGACTGTTTTTCCTTCATTTTTTTTTTTTTGATGCTGTGCGCCAAAAACTAGGCAACGGAATTGCAGTAAAATCGTCATCGATGAACTCGCCGTCGCGTGGCGTCGCCTCGCCTTGCGTCGCCTCGCCTTGCGTCGCCTCGCCTTGTGTCGCGTCGCGTCGCGTCGGTCGCTTCTCGTCGGCCACATTGCGTATACGTATCGTTGTGCATATTGGGTCGCCATCACAGATTGTCGCAGTTGCGGCATATTTACATAATTTAGCGATTGAATTTTATGTTCAAAAGCAAAACAACGCCACAGCTGCTGCTGCTGCTGCTGGTGCTGCTGCTGCTGGTGCTGCTGCTGCTGCTGCTGCTGCTGCTGCTGCTGCTGCTGCTGCTACTGCTGCCGCTGCTGCCGCTGCCGTTGCCGAAGTTTTCGACCAACTTTTGGCCTCTCCCCGCGCGCCACACACATCAAACGGGCTGTGGATTTATCCATTTGGCTTTTACTTATTAATTAAATAATATTCTGTTGCATTTGCGTTAAAATCGACAGAGGGTGCATCACTGTGAGGGCCATCGTTCTCTGTGCCATCGTCAATAATTGCATGCAACATAATTATAAGCCATTAAAGCACTTAAGCTCCCGGAAAACCAACAGTATGCAGAAGAGAGTCGGGGGATTTGGGGTGAGGCAGCATCGGCTTGGGTGAATTGTTCGAGTCATGTTTGCATATGCATAATTATGATGAAAACACATTTAAAT
The DNA here is from genome assembly GCA_035042185.1 of Drosophila kambysellisi. Taxonomy (NCBI): domain Eukaryota; kingdom Metazoa; phylum Arthropoda; class Insecta; order Diptera; family Drosophilidae; genus Drosophila; species Drosophila kambysellisi. The sequence continues at coordinate 12,026,862 of JAWNLS010001251.1, forward strand.
GCATTTAATCGGGAGTTCAGTTGGGCAACGACAGCTGCCCGCTCGACACCCTACAGCAGGTAGCTTATGGCCACTGCCCACTCGAAGGCTTTTAACGTTTATTGGTTTTTATTAAATATGCGAACATGTCGTATTTTATGAGCCGCCTCGAATCGACGTTGACCAGCACAAAAGGCATTTTTAGTTAGATGCGACGAGGACAGCTTTTCTGAATTTCATTTGATAATTTTAACAATTTAATGCTTGAAACTGCAAAATCACTAATACTGATTGAGCTACAAGTCGACTTAACAATCAAATACAATGTATTATGAAATTGCCAAAATTTGATTAGAAATCTAAAACAAATACCGAATAATCCAATTTAGTGAATAACATATCAATAGAAAAATAATTAATTTCTGTCTAAGCTAAACTAAGAGAATTTTCATAGGCAATTATGTAAATTTGATTTATTTTTATATTCTCATACGGAAGATGCTCGACGAATTAAGGATTGAGAAATCGATAAAAATCGATAATTCCTATCCATAAAACAACATATCGCACACATTTTTAAAGATGTAGTAACTAAATTTGGATTGTATATTTTTGGCGATGTCTTCCAAGGATCAACTGTGTACACTTACGATCATGTGGTATGCCCCATTTTCAAGAAAAATAATAGCATCCTTTCCACACAAATGCTTACAGACATCTAAATCAAAAGTCACTTCTTTAACTGTGATCTTAATCAAGTCATTCAATATAATGCAGATGATAAATGTGCTTGTCAATTTATGTGCCACGCCCCTTCGTCTGCACGGGGAAGTGCACTTTTAACTTGCCAGAGAATTCGCACGTTGACTTAATTAAAGTTGTACTCCAGCAGGCGCAATCAACAGCAAAAAACAAAAAAATTGCCAGACAAAAAGAAAAGAGGCTGCACTGAATGCAAAGGCAATAAGAGCTAAAACACATGTGTGAAAACTGGCAAGTAAATGGCCAAAACAAATTGCCAAAGTCAGAGCAGAAACAGCAGCAATGTGCGCAGTTTTGAATGGGTTTTTCTTTTCTTATTTTCTTTTTTTTTTGGGGGGGTAACCAGATGGCAATTTATAAAATCCTTTGAAGTGTCGAAAATCAGTAATTGTAGTCAAAGTGCAAATTGATTGCCAGTCAGACATACACACACTCTCACACACACACACACACTCATACACTGCCAAGTGCAGGCAATTTTGAATGCGCTTGTGTGTGTGCCAAAAAATCAGTGTGACAGCAATGTTTTATTGAGTGTAATTTGTAGTTGCAAATTAATGGCCACACTTCACTTTTAATTAAAGCATAGCAAAGGAACAAACTCAAATATCCGAAATGAAAAGGTTTTCCCTGAAGCACTTGGCATGCTCTTTAAGAAAGCGGGCTGTAAATTAGTTTTGGTAGTCACTATTAATAAAATATTTTAAATGGAAAAATTAAAGCTTTAAAAGAAATTAAAAAAAAAATTATTCAAACCAAATTCAGTTTAATTCTTCTTAAATATACATTTTATTTATGCATACGAATAAAGATTCAAATCTAGATAAACTACACTTATTTCAAGATTGCAGCCAATTTAAAGTCAATTAAACAGTAAATTAAAGTAAATGCAAAGCAAAATAGTACTAGAATTTATTAAAATAAAACCAATGATCGAAGAAAATGCAGATTTATTTAAATGTGTGATGTACTTAACATATTCTTATACTTCCATTTAATTAATGCAATAAATAATTAATTAATAAAGTTTGAGAAGAAGGTAAAGTATTTTGAATTGCCTATTTTTGCGATTGCTGCAAACTTGTCCACAAATGTTTGAGTGTCCTGCTGGTAGGGTATATTAAATTTCTATCATGCCTGGCAGCAGCTGGGCGCACAAAAAGCGCCCTTTTGCAGTGCAGTGTGGAATTTAGAAAAGTGTAAGATAAGTAACTCAATTGCAGGCCGAGCAGCCAGGAGAAGAATGTGCGCTAGGGAGGAGGGGAGGAGCTCGGGGCTTAGGTGAGTCTCGCCGTATAAGTCTGTCTGGGTTGGTTTTCAGCTTTGACTACTCTTATACCGTTCTTCTGTTGCTTAGTTTTCTACATATATCTCTTTTTTTTCTATTCCGCTTACCCTTTTGCTTTATGCCCTCGGGGCTGGCACGTTTTGCCTTTGCTTAAGTGACTTCATAACCTCGAAAGTGGCTTTGGCTTTTTACGGCATACATAGAATATAGTGTGTGTGTGTGTGTGTGTGAGGGTGTGTGTGTATCTGAGGGTGTGTGTATTGCAGCTTAGGTGTCCTTTCTGGTTGATAAGTTGCATTTGTGAGCTACTTTGTCGCCTGTTGAATAGAAATTGCTTTAAAAACTTAAGGCGAACTGCAAACTGCGACTCTGACTGCAAAAGTTTTGAATAAATCTGCGCCAGCGGCAAAAAAACAACAAAACAAACAAACAACAGCAGCAACAAGAATGGGAACAATATAACTTTGTCGATATATCCGCAGAGGGACGCTGAGGCATCATCAATTTTGGTTTCGAGAGACTGATCAATAAAACATAACAGCGGCAAATGGAGACACACGTGGCAATGCCGCATGCAACTTCGTTAAGGACATGGACTGTTGATGCCACTCTTCAGACAGACATCAGCTCCTGCGGGTGCACAGATAACAAAGCCACACAAAAACTCAGCCAGCTAATTTTTTGTGCACAAAATGCGAAAACTCTGCTGACAATTGAAATACATTTAGTTGGAATAATTCACGAATATGCAAAGAATATCGAATGTTGAATAATGTAATAAAAGCTATCATTTTATTCGACAATCAAATCTGGTGTGCAATGTGCAATTTCAATTAAATTGTATTATTCTTAATAATGCATAATTTCATATCGCGTTTCACCATTCACTTAGCCCGTCTGCTTCCTCAAAATTCCAGCTGGCAACGGCACAAGAAGAGCTGTTCAAGTGCTGCTCGGGAGTTGGGCGGTTTGCTGATTTGATTACATTTACACACATCCGACAGTTGTTGGTTTGGCAACGGCAACTGTTTTCAAGGAAAATGCACGGCAAGATTTTCTAGTCAACACTTTGTTCGGGGCACTGGCTTTGGGTCGGCATCGGTGTCTGTTCTGGTGTTGGTGTCGGGATTGGTGTCGGGGTCAGTCAACAATGGCAGCTTGTAGCTTGGCTTTGTTTCCCCAACCAGTTGGCATTCGAGTCTTGGCCAGCTATTTTGGCTTTGGCAAGAAGTTCTGCTTGGCCAGGCGCCAAAATACGAAGTCTGTTGTTGCCAATTGAATTGAAACTTTATTTTTTGTATGCGTATTGCTGTTGTTGGCCTTTTTTTCTACTTCCAACTTAGGCCATAATAATGTTAGTGATGGGTATGTGCATCAGTTTGATAATAAAGCCGAGAAAGCCCATGATGAGAAATCCGACGACAGTGGCCAGAGCGGAGCGTCGAAACTCCTGCGGATTCGGTTTCGTGCAACGTTTAATCACACACTGCCAGTCCTCGATGCAGGTGAACAGCGGTAACAGAATGTACAACAGCTGATCGTAGGCCCACTTCTTACAGCTGTCGAGTATCCTGAAAGTGGGCTTCAGGTCCTGTCGCAGCTTGTTCAATCTAAGGGACATTGTCGGGGGCATTCTGTGCAGGTCAGTCTTACTTAATGGATTGATAACTTACCCCTTCCTTGGCTTTTTCTTCGCCTTTCGGCGTCGCCTCAAATACTGATCCATTTAAACTTCTGTCGTTAGTTTCTCCTTTGACTTGTTAGACAGGCATAAGGCAACGCCTGCTCTGAATTTGCAATTGTCGTACTCGGAATTAACACGCCCAAGCCACGCCCCTTATGAGGTGCGGTGAGTAGTGCGGGGAGGCACTCAAATCTGTCTACGGTTTCATTTCTTTTCTTTTTGTAACTTTTCTCATTACGAAAGTTTCACTATTTTCCTTGGGCACGCGACAAAAACATACGCAAAAAAATAAAGGGTTCTTGCACTGTCAACATTTTCCTGTTCCAACTGTTTCCAACTGCCAGCTGCGTTTGAGAACGTTATTTACCATCTTAAATAGATTTTCCAATGCCATCTTCCAAAGAATGTAGGAACATAAGGGCTCACAGTGAAACATAAAACTGAAGTAGTTGAACTAACTACGATTAAAGTCAGAAGTAGACTAGAAAAGTGAATTTCCCTAACTGAAACACAATGTCTAACTTAATAACAACATTAGCCAAATATCGCAATAGAGTTATCTATAAGCCACTTATTTTAAATATGAAATTATTCATCTTAAGGTATTATACTACTTGGAATTGGCTTCTCCTTAAGCTACTTAGTTTTTAAATGAGATTTATTAAACTTAAAGTATTATATAACTTAAAATTGGCTCTTTTTCTAGCTGCTCGCAAACTCTAAGCAATTCCCAGCAAGTACATGTCGAACAATGCACCATCATTTAAAGTAAAGCCTGGTCGATTGGGGTCGGGGAGGTTGCACCCTAGATTACGCACTTAATCAAACTTTATGCAAAGCTGTCTGCCACCCACAAAATGTTCAGCAATTTGGTGGCGCTGCACACACGCACATCCGGCAAAATAAAGACAGAGAGAGCAGTGGGGGGCAGAGGGGGAGAGTGGGTGAGGAGGGGATTTTCCCGAAAAGAGATAAACGGACAGAGGTCTTAAATGCAGCAGCAGTTTATTTTGCTGCCGAATCGTTGCTGTCTTCACTTGAAGCCTAACCAAATGTACAGAATCATGTAGCGCCGCGGGCTCAAATTCCAAAAATGTTGCAAGTACTTCAGTTGCTGCTGCTGCTGCTGCTGCTGCTACGGCTGCTGCCTGCTTGATATCCTCGACTGGTTCGGTTGAGCTCCCAGGACAATTCACTGCGAAATTGCTAGACAAAACTGTGGCACACAAGGTGGCCGGAATGGCTGCAACAGCAACAACAGCATCAATACTCGTTATGTGTATGCAACACAGCTTGGTACTGCTCCTGCTCCTGCTCCTGCTCCTGCTCCTGCTTCTGCTTCTGCTTCTGCTCCTGCTCCTGCTGACTCCTGCTGCTGCAGTGTCGGCTCAATCGGCTTCATCAGTACGCAACATGCGTGCATGTGTTGGTGTTCTTATTTATGAATGTTTGCGTGTGTCGGGATTTCATCGTCACCATTGAGATTGAAAAATGTTAAAAAATTGCTTTTAAATGCCGCAAAATACAATTTATTATTCAACAGAGGCAAATGCCAAACAGTGCCACACAAATGTCTATCCAGGGAATGGGGCTGTGGGTTGTTGTAAGTGTGCCTGTGGCTCAGCCTGAGAGTCGTGACACTGGCTCCAACTAGGAGTTGTATGTGTGTGTGTGGGTGTGTGTGGCAAAGTTAAGCTGTGATCGTCTGCTTGGCAGTAAATTCAAATAAAGTACACACACATGCATACACACACACACGCACACACACACACAAGAGCAATAGCAACATTTGTAGTTGCAGCTGTTTGGTTTATTAGGCATACGCACAGTAGGTCGCAGCCAGATAGAGTTATTGGTTGGCTAAACAGACCACAGTAAAAATTAAGTTAAGGCAAAAGTCACTAAAGCATAACTTTAAAAGTTGTGGGTCCTGGTTTTTGGGACAAATTCAACTAGTTGACCAAGTAGACTAACATTCGTCAAGTCAAAGTCTCAAAATATAATTAGCCAAAAAAGTAGTTAGTTGGAGGGGACAACATTTAATAAAGGTATATAATATGAAGACATGGAAATCATTTTAAAGACCAACAGATATTGTGTACAGCAACCGATGATACATTTCTGTATTAAACCTTAATACCGATGATGCCAATTTATCAGCAAAAAGCAATCTTAAGCAAACTCTATATAATCGAACAACTATTATGAGCTCTAAATGCTTCAATTTATTAACTTGGGCAATACAAAATTGGTAATACATTTCCTAAAATCTAAGACCCACTTAAGATGTCGCAAACTCTGCGTTTCGTCATAATTCACCCAAATTTACGAGGAGCTTATCATTGCTACACAATCGCACACTTCCACACACACACACCCCTCCATGCTCACACACCCACACACACACACACACAAGTACACACAAGTACACACAAATTATGAGCAACACAGTTAAACGAAAATGATTTAATTAAATTATTTGCCAATGCTAATGCCATTTGCCACAATGCCGCTGGGGACCAGATGCTAACATCAAAAGACACTGGAAATTAATCAGGCGCACAGTGAGCTGAGCCACGCCCACAAGCCCACACGCCCATTAGGTGGGCAGGGCCTGCGGCACATATAATTGCATTAATTTATGTGTAAAAGCCACAGAAATTAAAAATAATAATATATAATATGTATAATCAAAATATTCAAAATGCTTGCTTTTCCCCTCCATCGACTCAGTCCACAAGAAGTTTCAATATAAATTTTGTGTGCCATCTGTCAAGGAGCAAGTAACGGGGAGAGGGGCGTGGCAGTGGCTGACTGGGTGGTGGTGGCTGGGTGCTGATAGTAGCTTCAGGCTGCTGTATGCTGCTAACCAGTTGAAAGACTAATTTTCACATTTGAGCTGTAAACTCGTCCTGGAACAAGCCTGGTCGAGCTGTAAATGCGAGGCTAATGCGTTGCGGGGCTATCTTTTGAGCTTGATGAGCGGGAAAAGGGGGCGGCGTTGTGGGCGTGGCTGGCCAGCCAGCCAATTTCATGGTTAAATGATTCAGAAACAGAATTACAAAATTAGTCGGCCCGTTAACACAATGTAATTAACTTTTGCGCGACCGCTCTCAATATATTTGATATTTATTTACCCGACCCCAAATGCCCCCCCGGGGTGCACTTTGCTTCGATACCTCTGCTACCCTTCGCCATCCTGGTCTAGGGGCCAGGTCCCGTTGACAGCTTTGAAACTATATATATATATATATATATAGAGAGAGAGACAGAGAGAGAATATCTGCAGCTAGCGATTACAATTCCCACAATTTCTATCGCACTCGGCTGCGAACGCTTTTCAAAAGCAATTTGAAACAAATTTTATTGCCAAAGTTTCGAGCACATGGAAAATGGTTCAAGTGTCCCTTAAAGTTGCAGTTGGCGCGTGCCTGCGTCTTAGATGCCTTTACAATTAGCTTAGCCTTAAAAATATGCAAGTGTCCCATTTAAAAACAAAATAAAAAAAAATTTCTTTAAATGGGCACATTTCTATCAAGTTTTTATCAGGTTATTTCTTCTAAAAAATAATTTTAAAGATCAAATAAGTATTACGTAAAACAACAAACTCATAAAATTATAGAATAATAAAGTAACTATGTTTCCTACTTTGCTATAAACTTAGATATGATCGCATTAGGTATTACCAATAAAGAGAGGCTTACATCTTCCAAAAGTCTATTTTAAACCTATTTATCGAAAGAATCTTTCAATGGGTGGTTTTTAAGCAAGTCTTTTTTAAAGATGTTTTCAAATTGACTAATATAAGTACATTTTGCACATACACGTGTATGCATTTCGAATACATATATACATACATATATACATAGATTCATTGCCAAATCAAACCTCGCAAAACCTGTGCAATGATTGCCAAAAAGCACAACTATTGCCAGCCACTGCCATTACCAATTTTTGCGCTTAACGGTTCAGTGAGCAAATCACTAAAAGACTGATAGACTGAGATACATAGATACAGATAGACGGCGGGACTGAGAAAATGAGAGACAGAGAGACAGAGATATATATAGAGAGAGTGAGAGAAAAGTAGAAAAAAGTAGTAGTAGAGAGAGATTCGTGTGTTTCCGTTTCTGTTCCTGCTTATGCCATCAGCATGTCATCATGGCAAAATCAGACGACATGCAACATTGCATAAAGATTTGTCACAGCTAAAGCCCCCAAAATGCAATGCAAGACAACCGACATCGACAACACGCAGTGAGTGCCAGTGTTGGAGATATATAGAGACACAGATACAATGGACAGGGATAGGGATAGTTGTGGAAATGGAGCTGGAGTTGGAGACAAAGACGAACAAGGATACACCGACACCACACCGAGCGATGAGCTCAAATCGCATTTTCGCATGTTGAATTTCGCCAAACAACAACAAGTAAAACTGAAACAGGAGCTGGCGCCAATGCGGATGCTGCCACACATCAGTTGCACGAGAGTGGTTCCAAAACTATGCCTACAAAAAGTGACAGCAAAGTGAAACATACTCTTACTTACTTCTGTGTTTCTGTTTTTAAAGAAATATTCAGAACGGGAAAATGAAGAAAATGTATGTTGTTAGATATCTGAAATGTATATATACAATTTCGTAAAAGGAGTATAAAAAGATATATCACCTTAATAAAGAAATGATTTTAGAAAATGTAGTAGGACGGATTTCTCAAAATAACCAACAAAAAAATTGAATATTTTCACAAAAAGATACATTTTTTCAAAGTAATTTTAAAATTCATCGGGTTGTTTAAATATTCCAAATATTTTCGAATAAATAGTTATCATGCTAACCAAATGATGTTTTCTAAATTTGATAAAATACAAAATTAAGAATGCACACAAATATTTGAGCTATCCTCGCAGCACTCGCAGGGGCTAAGCGGCAGCAACTTGCAGCAAATTCAATTTCGTGCAGCTCGATTGCATTGCGGCACATTGGCCCACAGTCTGTGTGAATATCTATGTAAATGTGATTGTGTGTGTGTGTGTGTGGGAATGCTTTTGGCTTGCTTCAGACGGAGCTCATCGATTCGCATTGCATTTCAATATATAAATATTTATACACAAGAAAATCTGAGCACAGCTGAGCAACACTGTCGCGCCACCGCCATTGACAAACTTTAGATGAAGATATATGAAGCCGCACCCGGCTGACTGAGGAATGCTAACTTTTGCCGAAACCTGGACATACTAGAGATACAGGGGTCTCATGGGGATTGGCTTGTGGCAGTCTTCGTCGCTTCGTAAATCGTTTAGTTTCGCATTTGTTTTTCTTTGGTTTTGGCTCGGTGTGTTTTTTGTCGGCTTAATTCGTTTTATTACCAATGTCTGTCCAGGCATTTGACGCGCCAGCTCCCATGCCCGTATATGTCTATGTCTACATATATATACATATATAAATCATGGCTAAGCCCTTATGACATATGCTAAAATTTAACGCCGCATCGCAACAGGCACGCCATGGCATGGCACGGAAGGACAACAGGACAGCAGGAGAGCTGGAGAGGTGGAGAGCTGGGGGGCAGACGGAGCTCATTTCGAGGCCATGACAACCCATTTTCATCGTCAGCCTGGCCTGGCTTCACCTTTGTGAACAGATGACGGGTTCGCCGGGTCGCGTTATTGTGTTTGGTGTTTTTGGCCAACGCGTGACAAAATGATTAAACGGTTAGCCATGAAGAGTCGCCACACACACACACACACACACAGAGAGATAGAGAGAGAGAGAGGTAGTCACACACAGGACGTAAAGCCATCGATGGGGGCAACTGTCGCTACCGTTTGTCACCGGGCGCCATTTAGCCATTGTTCGGCAATGACAGTGCAAAATTGTTGATGATGATAACGATGTGATTAGATGAGTGGTTATTCACTGGAGACTGCAAACTGGGTTGACTGATGGAGGAGCGGGTGGATTGAATGGTTTACTTGTTGGCTTTGATGCTGCCTGAAGTGTGTTGTGTTGCTACTGAGTAGCACTTTGAAATTTTCGAGGTGGCTGAATTTGCGGCACTTTCAGAACATTTCATTAATTATTTAAGGTGATGAAGGTTACAAAATATGATGCGCTTCAAAGAAATAAAGTTAATACATGTCAACAGTCGTTATAACTAATAGTCTGACTGATATATTCAAGTAAATGAAAATTATAATGGAAAATAAGAAAATACAATTGCAATATATGCTGAAGGGGTGGGCGTGGTCGATGCCGATTTCTGGAGAATGTTGCCAACAAGATAGCTTGCAAAGTGTGGGTGTTTTGTGGTTTTATCAAGTTGCAAATATCAATTTTATATATTTCATAACCATCATTTTTACCTTTGTTATCAGATTATAAATACTAAAAATACAAAAATTATAAAGATAATATTTCTAGCTTTTATAGAAGTAGTATTTTTAGTTTTAAATATGTCTTTATCACAAACTAGCAAATGCAATGCCTGAAAAATAAAAAATCAGCCACACAATTCTCATCTTCAATCAAATTAAATTAAATCCATATACTTGCTTAACTGTATGCCACATGCTAACTGCAACGCGCAGTGGCATGAGAAAATCACTTAACATTTTTCATATGCTAATTATGTGCTATAAATTTCGGTGAGGCGATAAATCGCTCAAGCTGTCTGGCTTAACGTGGTCATAAAAAATAATATGCTGTAACACATGAGAGGATCGCATTACCTCTCTTGAGATATAAAACCGCCTACACACACACACACACACACACTCACTCACACACACACACACACACACACACAAGGTGCCTGCCTAGCGTGCTTATTAGCCAACTGGTTTAGTTGGCCCCGAAGCAACCTAGTCAAGGAGTTGCCTATGCTCCTCTGGCACAGCCAAAACTATAGACAGACAATTTCCTTATGAAATGAAAATAAACATGACATTTCTAGGTTTATGTACTTTTGTGCAGCAGCTGTGTCTTTGACTTGCCACCGCCACCGCCACCGCCACCCAAACACCATGCTCCGAACCGCGACCCATTTGGCTGGCATGTTCTGACTTGGCTGTGACTGCTATAAAATGTCATCTTTTATTATGGCAAGGCTCGACTGGCGCAGACTGCGCCTAGACTAAGGCGCCCAGTCTCCAGTTACTCAACTCAACTCATCGCCCTGCTTGCTCTCTGTGTGTGTGTGTGTGATAGTGGCAAAACAATGCTGTGCACTATTGCCACGCCCACTTCAGTGCCTCTGCCTCTTTCTATATCCAGTTTATACGCTTCGCTACACATTGCTCCCGGGGCTTCATGCTGCGAGTTTCATTTCCGGTGCGACATTTTGTTACAAAACTTTATTTTCAATTTGTGCACATATTACACAGCTTGCCACGCCCAGAACTCGGGCAGGCGCATACCCCCCTTCTGCACAGTCCCCCTTTTTATGTATGTGTGTGTGTCCCACTTATCTGGCTTTTGTTTTTATTTTTAGTGTAATTGTTCTATTTCTGCCATGGCAATTGCTTCTCCCCTTGACCCCCTCTCTTACTCAGTCGCTCGCTGCATGTGTCCAATGCCACTTATCATCTGTGGGCAGGTTCGGTGGAGAGGAGTCGGGTCGATTCGGTCTCCCAGGCTCATGCTGTTGATTATTATTACAAGCATTATGACCGGATTTCACTGGCGGCCAGCAACGTCTAGCGCCAGCTGCTGGTAATGAAATTAGTTTGTCACTCAGACAAAAGAGGGAATCGAGGGGAGAAGAATGGAATCCGAGCCACCAATGTAAGATGACCAATCTAAAGGATGCCTGTTTATGTTGCACAGCCGCTTGGCCTATCTGCAACAACCTTATCATCATTATTTTTATCATCATCAACATCATCATCATCGCCATCACGATGATCATTGTGTGTTCATTCAGTGGCAGTTTCCCATTTTGATTGCAATGAGTTTTCAGGTCAAGTGCGCTTCCCTCTGCTGTTTTATTGAATTTCATTTTAATGTGGTTTTTATTGTTTGGACATGCACTTCAGCATGATTTAGCTGAGGTCTGTTCAAGCCCAAGTTGGCCAAGATTTGCATGCAAATTGACTTTCACTTTGGGCCAAATGTCTCTTGCTCCAAAGCCAGTGTGACGCATTTTTATCATGTAGTTAAAACTCTAATCTGAATACAGATTCAGTATGTAGATGTCTCGTATATATATAAGATGTTGACGAACCTTTTCTGCTTACTTCAAGACCCGAATTTAATTTAGAAAATAAATATTTATATTTTAATCGGTTCACTGATCACAAGAAAAATATATTTTGATTACTTTTTGCTTGGATACATGTAAAAGCAACTATTAAGATAATGCGCATTATATTTAGTTAACGTTGCCTTCAACTTAATTGATATCTATTCAAATTGCCCACAAGCACATTTTGTCCTTTGTCAAATAAGCCTTAATTAAGCGAATTAAGTCGATAGACCTTCCATTCTAAGTAGATTAGTTTGTATTTAAGCCTTTACCTGATTGCAAAGTAAATATACAAACAAGCCTTATTGAATTTTTGGCACCCACATCAACAAAAAATGTCAAACTTCAATTATGCGCAAAATGAGTAAAAATTCTGCAATAAACCTGGGGATCAAAAATTAGTCAACATCGCAGCGAAACTTCCCAACTCCTCTGCTGACTGATGAGTGCACGTAATCAATCAAGTTTGATTAGTATTTGTGCGGGGGCACATTAAATATAGACATACATATATATGTAATATACATATAGTCTCAATGATTTCTCATTCTATTGCAGCAGGCTAATCCGAAACTTTGGCCTAACAACTTTTTCTCTTTTTGACTTGGGCAATTTCTCTCCCCTTTCGCGTGGGCAAAGACAAAAATCAATATGTCTTGATGTTAGGATAAAAGTGAAATAAATTGTATGGCTCGTAAAGCGAAAGTGTCAAATGACCAGGCTAAGCAAATGAAAAGTGAAGATGTATGGCTACAGCTCGTGGGCTGAAAATAGTGATACATTTGGCATTAGGTTTTTGGATCAAAGTGTGTGCCAAATGAACGTTTTTTTTTTTTTGTTTGCGTACAGTTTCTCCGCATGCTTTAAGAGAGCACCTTTTTAGGCATTTGCGCGACTTTAATGCAAGGCAATAAATACTTTTAAAAGATAAATAAATCCCTGACACGAACACCAATCACTGTCACAGCTGGCCACATATACAAAGAAAGGAGAGAGAATGAAGAGACAGAGAGAGAGAGAGAGTAAACCACAAAGACCCCAGCAGCTAAGCAGCTTAGTCCAGCACACAGCGCCACCTATGATTCAACATTCTTAGACGAAAAAAACTGTCAAGAAAATGCAGGCAAAACAACAACAAGCTAAATTGGACACAGGCATTTTTATCACACGTTGGCCATGTGAAGCGTAAATTACCCAATGAAACGACCTGCTGGCTAAACCAAAAAGATACGTAAAGCGATAGCTACGAAGAGAAGCAGAAACAGCAGCAGCAGGAGCAGCATCTAAGGAGCCTTGTGGAAAGCCTCAAAAAGTTAAAAGTTAGTAACTGGCAATTGCAAATAAAATGGCAACAGCAAATGCCAGCAAGCGCAGACAAGAAGGTGTACTTTGGAATTTAATTAAGTTAGCTGTCAAACGAACGAACGACCAATAGGTGGCGCCACACACCAACAAAGAAGAGAACTACAGAATAAAAAGATGGTTAGTCCGGAAAACCGATTGTCAGTTAAGCACATCAGAAGTGGTTGTACGGTTTAATTTCACATTGAGCATCGGAAATACAACGGAATGAATATACGGCCGTGCTGTATATAATCAACTTCAGATAATGGAGAGGCTCAAAAAGGTCTCCTGATAAAAGTAAAGCAGCGGCATTTTGATTATATTTTGCCACCAATAATAATTAATTAAAACTCTCAAATGATCATCAACAACAATAACGAAGAATTGCGGCTAATGTGGCTAAAAAGCTGGCAACAAAACTTAATTTGCTTGCGGTGTTTGCGTACATTTTTGAATTTTTATTCAACATTCAAAGCCAAATCAGTCAAATGAATACAATTGACAGACAAATACACACACAGAAAAAACACTTTCACACATATAAACATACATACATATCTATGTATATAGATCTATGCGGATTACACACTCAAAAATGTAGCTGGCTTTTCATTTGGGATATTTTACAAATATGTAATTTTGTTTAGCGTAATTGCGGCTGCAATCGAAACCAACACTTGATTGGAGGGCACAATAGAGACAGAGACAGAGACAGAGACACAGAGAGAGAGGGAGAGCAGCCAATCACACATGCAAACACATGCATACACACACACACACATACAAATAAATGTTGCAAATTTGATATTTACGTTTTAATGAAGGCTTTTATGTTGTGGAGGCATTGATAAGCCGCCATCTCATATCAAATTGTGCAACGCTCGATTGCATACTAAATGAGATTTTGGTCATACAATTGTTGAGGCCTGCAGCCTGCCGCCTGCCGCCTGCCTTCTGACCAACATCAGCCATCAGGGCCGGAATAAAATGGGGCCAGCTGCAGCTGATGCCGGCCAGAGGCAAAGGCAAAGTTCGTTGGCATTTTTTCAATAAAGCTGCAATGTAAACAATCAGCGTCCAATGCACAAACACACACACACACACACACTCACCAAACTCACATACACACTGACACACACACACACACACACACACACACACACATACACATAGCGCAAGTTAATAAAAGTTCGCGACACGAAAGGCGTGTCCAAATTGACTTATTCAGTTCGAACGGGTTGTGTGGTGTTGGCCAGCGCTGATAAGTTTGGTTAAAGAGCTGCAACTGCAGTTGCAGCTGCTGTTAAAAGCTATGAAATACTTGCAACATTTATCATACACCACTGACAACAGATACAACCAAACACATGTACTGCAAGTAAATCTTTTCAGATTTAATGTAAACAACGACAGTTATAATAATAACTCATAAATATATTTCTTTCAATTTGTTACGATATTTTAAATGTTACTTGATTGATTAAAACATAAATATTAAGTTATTTGTATTTGGTTTTTATTTCTAATTAAATTAGATGTGACAAAGTACCGTTGTGATAAATGTTGCCCTTTCCAAACAGTTTTTGGAAATATAATTTAATCGCGGAAATTGTGTCAGAAATACGATTTCCATATAAAGAGCAGTATTAAACTATAGATCAATCTATGATTAAGAAATAAATTATTTTTTAAATCGAATGACTTCTGACTAAATTATGGCCGTGTAAAGTTTAATCAAGTTAATATATTATTTAACTCGAAACTCTATGGATGTAAAATATGTACAAGCTCAACTGTCATTGCTTAAATTGACTTCGCACAATTCCCATAGATATGACCGCTAAATTATGCATAATTGCATTAATTCCCACTGATAAGATGTAAATTTATAGTTAATGTCACTTGATTGTAACACATAAAGCGCTTTGAGTGTTAAAAGCGGCGGGAGTCCACTTTAACCCCACCTACATATATAACTATGCATAAACCTATATGTAGGTGCATCGATGCCTTACGAGGCAACACTATGATGCATTAAGTAGTTGCCTCTGCCTCTATCTCTGCCTCTGCCGCTGCCTCTGCCTCTGCCTCTGCCTGGGCATGTATCTACATTTCCACACTCTCGCACAATGGGGCTGCTTAACAGCAACCATTAGCAGCTTTACCAAGTGGCAACGACAGAGGCAAACACGCACACAAACACATAAACACACATACACACACACACACCACCTACACATGGCATGATTTTGTTTTCCACAATGGCAAAAGTCTCTTTTTTGGGCAGTGGAAAACGGGCGCACTTTATGAGCGCTGCATGCATAAAGTGCCCAGGCAACTACTATGCCCAGCTACTGCTACTGCTTCTGCAGCTACAAGCCCTAACCTAACGTTCATCACGTGGTCTGGGATAAACCATCGCTTTTCCAATTTCCGGCAGTAGCTGAGGAAAAACAGCAGCAGTAGCAGCAGCAGCAGCAACAGTGGCAGCAGCAGTGTTAAGACCATTTAGCTGCATTGTATTTGTGTGTCCGTATCGCCAGCATGTGGCGTGGAGCGTAATTCACACACACACACACACATACAAACATACACACAAACCCAGGCACAACACACACTGTACACAGACTCGCTGGTCAAAAAACGCATCAGAAGCGCATTAATAATGTGCTCAGTGCAATCTGCGAGTGTCGCCTTTTTTTGGCCACAAAACAATGATACTTAGTCGCAAATACGGATAGAATGTCCTCGCTGATTATGGCTCCAACAATGAGCAGCAGCTTTGGCAACGGAATTTAACCCCATCACACACCCACCGACTGACATCATGGCCCCATGCCACTACCCCATGCTTGCTATCTTGTCAAGTAATTAATTTGTTCAATGACATCCTCAAGGTGTAAGCGAAACCATTTAAAGTTGACAACCACGACGCAGATACTTGAAAACTCAAAAGTTACTATTCAGGTCTGTGTAACTGTGTGTGTGTGTGTGTGTGCGTGTGTGTGTCAGCTGGTGAGGAGATCATGCAGGGGTTGCTATATTTTGAGGTTGGCTCTAGAAACTTGTCATGCATGCTCGGCGAAGTGTGTATCCGGAGTGTGTGTATTGCGACAGTGGCAGCCAAGACAAATCGTACGCACCACGACTCAGCTGCGAGGGTTGCCAGGCGAGTTGTCCAAGAAGAATATGGGAATCTGAAAAAGTATGCTGTACAAAATTCTATCAGGTTCGATAATTGGCCTTTGAAGGTGGGTTGATAAAGCATCCTCTAGATATATTTATTCAATTCTGAGATATCTTCAGAATTTGACAATAATTACAAGGAATTTTGTACAAAATTTGGTTAGACTTTAAATTTAGACAAATGAGATGCAAATATAAATTACATAAATAAATATTCAATTAAAATCTTCTATATAAAGATATTTACATCTTTACTTTCAGTGGTTAATAATAGGCCTTCCCCAATACAATCTGAAGTTTCCAAGTTCATTTTGGTTAGTTCAATCTTTAATTCAAACTTTAAATTTTTCCCTTGCGTACTTCTGTAAGAACCCGTGCAATACGGACTTTGCCTAAGCCTCCGAACTCAAAGTGTGAAATCGGAAGTGACTGCTGCTACTGACTTAGCCGTAACCGTAGCCGTAGTCGTAGCCGTAGCCGTAGCGGTAGTCGTAGTCGCAGTCACTTCAAGTCTTTGGTCTTTCGTTCCTATGGTCTCTGTGTCCTGGGGATGGTCGCTGCTTGTGTCTATGTGTGGGTGTGTCTATGTCGGCACTGGGCGACAGGTGCTTCCGCATTTGAATGTTAACGGAAACCGCAACGGTACAACTTAGATAAACGTTTGCTCTTTAAATATGTGCGCTGTCGCTGTCGCTGGCACTGAGCTTAAGCGTGTAGGGGCATACAAATAAGTTAGCTGGGGGTACTACCCTTATTCTATGCTGTTTGAGCAAAGGTATTCTCACTAACACACACATATGTGTATACACATATAAAGCGAGTTAGAGAGCCCCGGCTACATGTAAAGTGGTTTTTGGCTGTGGTTATGGACTGGGCTTGATTGGATAGGTCTTTGCTTAGCTTATTGCCAGCTGCGAGGATGGTAAGTCAAAGATAGCTAAGGTGTTTGCACTGCAAAATTGATTATGCACATCGAATGTGGACCCAGAGAGAAATTGTTTGGGTGTGTGTGAGTGTGTGTAATTATAGATAAAGTCAGATACATTTGATTGGAGCTTTTTCATTCACTTATGGTATGTTTGTCGAAAGAATGCTCAATTTAATTCGTTGACTATTTTTAAATCTCAACTCGAATTTGCTATTTCATTTAAGCTATTGTAAATAAAACAAAGTATTCAGTTTATTCCACTATTGGATTCAATTTAAATCAATTTTCGATCAATTTTGACAAATGCCTAAACGAATTAAAATAAGCACCTAAACTGCAATCACAAAAAAAGGACTAAAAAAAATCAATTAACAATAAATGTGCACAATTATACTCAATGTTTTTGGTAATGAAATTGTGTGCAAAAACACAAGTAAACCGCACTAGCCGCTACCCTGTAATCATCTTTAATGTACGTATAAATAATATATACATATGTATATGCGTATATGAACAACATCATTTGTTTGCATATTTTTTTCAGTAAGTGAGTTATTACAAAAATTTAATCAAGAAAAAATTACAAATACTTATGTATTTTGAATATGCTTACCCCCACTTACCTTTTCAATTAGCCAATACATATTAACTTTTTTTCACCCTACGCTTTTTTCTTAGGCAACAAGAGAAACATTTTAAATAAAAAGTTATGTGGTATTTTAGTATATTATTTTATAACTAATGAAAAATGCATTTGAAACAAAAAAAAATACAAATGTATGCAGATAAGCGGCAGCTGAAAAAAAACAGCTATAGGAAAAAACACACACACACATAAAAGTTGTATTTGCAAAAATAAAACACTTTGAACGCAATTAAAAATACGATTCTATAATAATTTTGGTTGTGCACTGAATTAAAAATATTAATCTTATTGCGCAACAATATTGTCAATTTAAATTGTTTAAATAAGCAGTTGATTGGTTTGCATCAAGATGACGATGACTTTGTGAGCTTTTACTGATTATGAATTCTGTTTATTTATTCATATGTATGTACTTTGATAATCATTATGTTAGTACAGTAAGCTGAATTATTTATGAAATTTATAAATTTTAGTATTGACTCCTCAATATGTACACAAACAAACATATGTATTCTTTTGGTTACTTAAATACATTTGCACAACTTTTTAATAGCCAATTTACCCAGCTTTAATGGCTACAGGGTATAAACAGGGCACTTAATTAAGCCACGACTGGGGCCAGTTGGAATCGGGCTCAAACCCCCAGCCAAGTAGCCACATTTACACTGTTCAACATTGTACAGCGTGTTGGCGAAGCTGTTTGCCTCATTTTAAGTGCGAAACAATGTAATTTCATGGTAATCAGTCTGGGCCGGTTTAGAATTTGATGCCATTGCCTCGAACTGGCCAAATCCAGAGTACTAAAATAAAAATAACAAAAATATCAGGGCACTGGCCACGACTAACTACACAAATTTCCGGTTGTGTGCACAAAGCCGAAATTGCCAGAGAATCTGGAAAAGAGTTGAATCGAGGAGAGCACTTGGCCAGAAAAATGTCAGTTTACAATTTTCTATGCCATTTAAAATAAATGAAAATTGCGCTCGCCTGAGCCACAACTGCTGGCTGGGTGTGTGTGTGTGTGTGTGTGGCATAGTTTTAGGCGCTCGATGCACAGCGCGTGTTAACGTAAATAAATTACATAGATACACGCACACACACACACCAACATACACTAACACACTCACACATACACACTCTCATAGCGACAATCAAGTGGTCAGTGGCATGCAGCTTATAAATCAGGGCAAAGCGCAAAACTTAGCTGCCTTGGGCCACATCGAGATAGATGACCAGCCAAAACGCGGGCCAGGCCCAGAGAAACAGAGAAATTGACTGAGTTTGAGAGTTTGGCAATGAATGGAACAACAACTGAGCTGCCTGAATGTACGAATAGATGAATAGATTGATGGGTCGCCTCTATAAATGGTTAGCTATTTAGTTTCGGTTTGCTGCGGTTTGACTCCTCTCTCTCTCCTCATCTGTGTTTTTGTGACTGGACTGGGTTCACTGGCTCACTGATTGGGCGGCTTTAATTCTTTTAATGTTACAGTGAGGGGCAATTGTATCCCAGAACGCACACACTCTCATTTTGACAAACTGAACGTCAATTAAAAATTAACTAGCATCTGGTTTGGGCCGCTGACACAGTGCTTTAACTATTTTGTGGAATTTCCAGAGTTGAATAATTATTTATTTGTTGATGTTGGAAAAAGTGTTTTCTGTCTATAGAAACTGAATGTTATTTATACATTTTGGTTTTCTTGATGATAATATATTTCTAGATGAAAACTAGTAGCTGCTGAAATATAAACTTAATTAAATAAATTGCACATTATTTTAAATACTTTATTTATTAAACTGCCAAACCGTAATTTCACTATGCAAATTTATTTATTCATCTACGCCTACAAGCAAAAAAAAAAAGAAACAGTTTTTTATTTTAGTTATAACAAAAGCTTAGTGTCTGCCTTAAAGGCTTATGAATAAATGATTCTTTGACAAGAAGTTGTCAGTTCATTTTGCTTTAGCGTAAATGTGTTTTTGGTATTATGTCAACCATGGTAAAGTTGTCAAGTTGTTAAATACGTTTCACAAGTCAACTGACTGCTCGACTCACAATTGCCGCATTTCAACGAGGTGAACACATGACCAACATTCTTTGGCTCTTGACAGCATTAACAACACACAGTAACTATTTAAGTATCTCTGCCACAGTTGTCTTGTCTCGTTGCTGGTATGGCAGGATGGGGTTGCACTGCAGCACAGCACAGCAGAGCACAAGTGCTGCAAATGCTCAGCCAAGAGAGCACAGAGGAGACTGCAACAATGTCATATAGATTGTTGTGGCCATTCCGGGGACTAACTGCAACAAAGGGTGGCCCATGGAACGAATAGCCCAAAACCACACACAAATGCTGACTCTGCCCTAGCCTGAGCTACATATATATGTATGTATATGTGTGTGTACATATAAGTTAAAGCCTTAAGCTCTTGCCTCGTATAGGTGGGGGGTGGGGTATACACAGATTATTGCTGTGCAACTATTTGCGCAAGTTATTTAAATGGCTTGTGTTGCATATTTTTTTGGCTGGCGCGCAACTCGCCGCCGACACACCCAACAAGAGTCCCCAAGCAATCAACTTGCCTTGACTCACATCGCAATTGCATGCAATGGGGAAAAACAAAACTTCCCTAGAACGCACAAAACCCAAGGTTCCCCCGAGACCGCCCCAAGCCAAGATAAGCTCAGTCAGCACACACAGCATCAAATATAAAAGCAATCAGCGCACGCTCAGCTGAACCCAGTTATCATGTGGAGATCAACGTCTCAAGTCGTAGTGCTTATAGCATGTCTGACCCTTTTGGGTGCCAGCTGCAGCCACGCCTACGAAGTACCCAAAGCCACGGTCACGGTTAATACACCGCAAGGCTTTGAAGTCTCCATACCCGATGGACCGGGCATATCGCTGTTTGCCTTCCACGGCAAACTCAATGAGGAAATGATCGATCTGAGCGATCAGACTTGGGCCACCGATATCGTTAAATCACGCAACGGACGCTGGATATATCAGAATCGACAGCAGAAACTGAAACCAGGTGATATTCTCTACTACTGGACAACAGTCAGATATAATGGCCTGGACTATCACAACTATAACCAGCAGCATCAGATTGGCCCAAATGATGCCCAGAGCCAGAATGTAGACAGACAGAATATAACAATTGATTTGAAATCCAAAAGCGGATCCCATCTACCGATTACTATTAATGGGAATCCTACCATCAATATTTTTGTTACGTAAACAAACAAAACAAAAAACCAGCTAAATATAAAAAAAAAAAACAAATAAACGATTATTTCCAGCAAATTTTACCTTTTTTTCTTAATAACCCACAAAAAAAATGTTAATTGTGTTGGTTGCTCAATTAGCATATTTAGACAATGACTTAAGAAAAGTATCAGAATACAACAAATATTTGGAAGCTTTAATAAATACTATTTACTGTCAATCAATGTAATTAATTAAATGCTTTTGTTATTAAATAGGGAATCAGCTGAATGTAAATATATATTATAGAAATAATGACCTGTAAAAACCAACTGATTAATTTCATTCTGTCTCTTTAACGTATATTAAGAGATAACAAATTTATATTTATATATACAGTTGTTCAGTTTGCATAATATAACTTTCTTGATTTAATATTAAGAGGAAATATACCTCATATATTTCTCCCGTTGGTGAAATGAACCCAGTCCCCACTTTTCTTTTTCCTTTTTTTTGCACTGAAAGTTTTTGTTGCAAGGAGTTGCTTGCATTAAATATTTCGAGTAGCAGCAAAAAAAAAATCCAATTTTTGGACTCTGCACATGTCAAACTCATGGCGCGTTGCATTGTTTTCCAAAGTGCTATAAATCATCGAAGCACTTTGTCACAGATACCCAAGTAAGTATCCGGACCGTATAAATCATATTGAAAAGTTCTCCGCATGCGTGTGAAATGCTGTGCTGTGTGGGTAATGGCTGCTTTCAAATTACCGCAATGCATTTAAATTGCAAGCAGTCAAACTGTGGACAATTCAAGGTGAACGACTAATAGATATCCTGTAATTACCTTTTTACTGATTTTATTTATATTTATTTATGTTGCAAGTCGCAAGCTTGTTTTTGTAATTCAGATTCAATTGAAGATTGCTCAGAGTTTATCTTTGGCCAACATGGCGATTGTTTTAAAAGAGAGTTCAGTTGACCTCATCAGTTTATAGATAGGAAATATTATACCATTTTTAAATAATTGTGTGGGTTTTATACTTTGCCGTGAAGTTTGTAAAGTATTGAAGAAAACGCCTGATAATCTATAAATATTCTCGATCAGCATCACTAGACGAATCGATATAATCATGTTCGTCTGTTCGCCTTAAGTTCTGTCCGTCTTCCCGCATACATTCATTTATTAAAACCAGTTTTAAATATATTTAATTTTAATATTCAGTTCAAAGCCACATAAAAATTAAATATTCTTTAATCGTAAAATTCCTGACTAAAACTGAAAAGTCAGCAGCTTAATTCTGGACTATAAGAGTATATAAACTTCGGCGAAGACAACCGCTCCTATTTTGTTATTTATGTATAATGGATACAGGGTATACAAAAATAATATAAAAAGGATATCCATTTACGCAGGTAGTTCTGATATCAAGATCGAGCAACGGCATTTTGGCAGCAAATATACGAGTAAACAACAGTTCAAAGGTTACTTTTGGCTCATTTAACGTTCACTTGCAGATACAACTTTTGGCACTGAATAAATACACAAAAGTCTCAATGCCCATTGGTGTTTTTATCAGTAACAGTGTTTGGTAGCTTCTTTGTTTCTTTCACTAAGGTGCTGATAACTGAATGTCCTTGTTGCAGTTTCAGTTTTAGTAGCTAAAACAATAACAAACGGTCTTTGAAATTGCTACATTTTCTACTAGTTCTGTTAACAGCTTATTTTATACACATATTGGACCATTTGTGTGTGCTTTTGTATGGAAATTGTCTATCAGTTTTTCTTTTGTTAGTTTTGCGTAAATTCCTAATTTTTTAGAGAGAGATATATTGCGAAATACTCGAACTTACAGGCCAAACATATGTCTTTAAATATTGCAACAAAGTTATACTTTATAATATTTACACAATTTGAGCTTAATGATTGTTACACAGGTCACACAAAATTAGATTCTTCCTTGTATATATTTTTATATTAATCATTTTTAAAATACAGTGTAATCTCTTTAATCATTAGACGTTAATTCACCTCATTAGCCAGGTGCCTGGACAGCCAGAAGGACAGATTTAATGCTTTATATATGTATATACGTTTTTTTTATTTAAAGAGCACTAAAAATAATTCAGTTCTTAAAATAAATAAATAAAAATTTAAAATTACATTTTTAATTATATAAAATTAATAAAACAGGAAATTTAAATAAATTTGAATTAAAATTTTAAAGGAAAGAAGTAAATAAAATAAAATAATCAATAAGTAAATTTGTGGGTATTCAATGAATAAATCTGGGAAAATTAAGTTTGTGAAATATTAGTTGAAAGGCGTTTGGAATCCAAGAAAATATCAAAAATTATTAGGCGTTATTAACTTTGTGATGAAGATAATAAAAAAAATTATTTAGAAGCGATAAAGTAAGAGACATAAAATAAAGAAAAGATAGACATGCATTAGGTATCCATAATAAATATTGTTTAGAAACCTACTTATTGTTCAGCCAGTCAACCTGTGCAAAACATGGTATAACTAAATATTTAACAGAACCAAGGCTAATTGTGTGTGTTGTTTATGACTCAGCTGTTGTCCATTAGCCAGGCCTGTTTTATATTGGGAAACAAGAGCAGCTTGTCCAGCTTGTACAGCTTTCGCATGACCTGTGTTCCTGACCTGCTTTTAGTACAACGTACAGTTAAAGTGTCACTTAAACATGGCTATAAAACTAAAGCAGAGAGTGTACTTAAAATTACACAAATAACTACAGCAAATTGGGCATATTACATATGTAGGTAGCCAAGTATATACTTATAAAATAGGAATATTAATTAATGCCACATTTGTGTCGCCTGCATTTGTCACAGCTAATTTGCAGCAAATTGAGCATGTCGGCCAAAGGTAAAACAAATGCAGTTTTTCATTTGGCCAGAGGCTAATTTAGCTGCGATCTCTATAGTATTCTCATATATATATATGTATATAAATGTTTATGTATATAAGTGTGTAGTTTAGATGCATTTGTGTATGTCTAATGGGGGCAGCTAAACGACGCTGTCAGAAACATTTCCGAAATGTTCTCATTTTCTCATTTCGCGCAATGTGTGAGGATTGTAAAATGCAAGCTAGCGGCAACTTTGTGTCAGATTCCCTACACACACACATGCATACACACACACACACACACACACACATCAGCGCACACACTCATGCTTCATTTAACACGGACACTTTGGACGACATTTTACACGTGGCAAGGCTTTAAAATGACTTGTGGCAACTTTATGTGCAGCCCCCAGTCTTAGAGAAAATGAAAAACAAAAATGTAAAGATAACTGTCATAAAATTATGTCATCAAGCAAACAGTTAAATCTTTAAAGGCTGACACTATAAAACTACATTATAGCATTCTTGCTTCTCTGTTTTCGTAGCATTAAATATTGGAAAATATCACGATCCTTTCAAAAGGGTTTTTGGCTTGTGCAGATTTGTGATATAGAAAAGAATCAAACAGCCTAAGGTAATTATAATGATTAAAAAAATCTGTAAAGCTTTAGAATATTTCTATATTGATAAAAATGCTGCTGTGTGGCAAATGAATTATACAATTTTTTTTTTCTCGACTTAAGTTCAAAGTTGCAGTGCCGCATTGTAAAAAAAAAAGTTGCCAGTAACTTGACGCACATTTGTCACACACGTCGTCCTGCCACCAGCAGCAGTGACAGCAACAACAACAGCAGCAGCAGCAGCTGTGGCAGGAGCAGGAACACGAACAGTTAAGGGGTTAGAAAGGGGCTGTGTGCCCTGTCACTTGTGGAATTTGCGTGGCTCGGGCAGTTTGGCGGTTGGCTGGGTTGGCCTCGACACTTACACCCAAAAACCCACTCAAGCTCAACTAATATATGGCACTTTGAAATTAGTCAAAGTGCAAAATGCGGGGCGCACACAGCGGGACACATGGTTGGCATTTTTCATACTCAGCAGAAAAATTGTGCATAATGTACATTCATTTGTCAGGGTATTCCAAATGTCATCCATAGAAGACGGCACAACCAGATGCACAAACTAAACAAACTAATCTAAACTAAGCCTGCAGATTTTCGGACTAACTTTTATATTTGTTTGTTTAATTTTTAAGCCACCGAGTAAACAAATTTGTGCACATAAAATAAAAGAGGATAATTTTAGTGCTCAGTGTCAAAATTTCCGGTAATTACGGTTGATTTTACCTGCAATTTAATAATAATATTAGTAAAAAAAAAATATATGAGTATTAGAAGAATACTTTCTGAATAATATGGCGACTTTCTGAAATTAATAACGAGTAAAGAACTGAATATATATGTATTTCTCTGTGCTATAATTTATCCGAAGATATATTTCTCCGAGCTTGAATTTCAAACTACAATTAAAATATTATAATATAGCTAACGAATTCAATTTACTGTTAGCTGCAGTGTGCAAATTAACACACAATTCCAATGCACAACTCAAACAAAAGTTTAATTTAAATAGTCATCAGAAACGGCAGCATTCGCACCATGGACAGATGCTATAAGTGAAATATTTAAATTTTTATCTTATTTATTGGGCAAATGTCAATTGGTCTCTTTTCCACAATTGCATCTGGTCTCCAACTGGTTTGGAATAACGAAATTCGTTTCAATTCAAATAATGTTCAATGTTCAATGAATGTTCTTTATTTCGAGTAAATATGCATAAGTTGCATCAATTCGTATGTGTCTAAACAGTTAATTAAAATCGAATGTTTCCAAGGGTGCGCTGTAGATCCTCCTGTAGCTGCCGCATTTGGTTGCCGAGCTGTATTTGCAAATTCTTTTGTAGATTGTAAGCATATTCCTGGGCCCTGGCAGTTTCGCGAGCGGCATCTTCCTGGATCTGCTTTCGGTTATCATAGGACTGACGATTGCCGCTGAAGAGACCGCCATCCGCCTTGGCCAACACAGTGCCATCGGCCAGCTCCACAATAATGTTGCCATTTTGGTACTCCACAACAGCGTTTTGGCCATCTATTTCTATCGCTTCCTTGCTATTGACGTCAGCACCCTTGGCTGCGAAGTTGTACACCTGGCCACGGGCGGTGGTCAACTGGAGACCGCCATTGACAATGCGAATCTGATTATTGTTGTAGGTCTGATAGCCACCCTCTCCGGCCTGGTTCATGATCAAGGCACCGCCATTGCTTGAAATGAAACTTGAACCACCACCACCTCCTCCTCCGACAACATGTTGACCGTTGATAATTATGTTCCCTCCCCCGCCATTGTAATTGTCATCCGCTGATATATCCTCATCGCTATCATCGCCATCAGTTACAATCGTCTGACCGCCAGCACCGACCAAAACTTTACGTCCATCGGGGCGTGTATAAATGCTGCCCGCCTCATTTTGCAGGACAACATTGCCACCATTATTATATAGAAAACTGCCAGGTGCCGAATTTTGAGATCTTGGTGGTGTGGGCAAGGCAGGATTCTTTGGAATCGTTGTACCGGGTATCGAGACTTCCACACCATTTCTGCGATCGACATGCGTGGCCGGCGTATCAGTTTGTGCTGCAATATGATAAAATTATAGTTGCAGTCTGCGAATCTAGGGAATATATTCCAATATTTACCGCTAGCCAGGCACACGGCTAGTGCGATTAGTGCGAAAAACATCGGAATGCGACTTGTGTCCATTTTGTGCAACGGATTGACTCTATCAATACAATGCCACAGACCAGCTATTTATACAAGCGAACGATCGAGAATATAGTATGTTATTTATTAAGTCAATTATACGTGGGTAGATATCTCCGATTGAGGTCAACGCTGCAACCTCTGGGAAAAAGCCAGAGATGATTACGACGCTTCTGAGCACGATTTGCGATTTGCGATTGCCGATTTGCCGATTTGCGGTTGCCGATCACCACTGAGATCGTCTCCAAACTGACTGCCGAGTTGGACTCAACGCTTTGTCTGTCGTCAAAACTTTAGGTATTTATTACTTAGCTGCATGTAGTGTTCATCTGAGAACTGTCAACAGTGGAGCCTCAGTACATATCAGAACTGTCGCACAAGCTGGCAAACAAATACTAATTGAGTGCTCGAAAAACACACAAAAAAAATTTAATTACATTTGCTATGAAGTCACAACAGAATGGAAATGAATCACATTCTAAATAATATTTACACATGTGTACTTCATAGCACATCCCACTGTATTGTGTTTATTTGTTTGTATACCATATAAAGCCTCTTATAAGTAATATGCAAATTTATTATCTGTAGAATGGCACTTGGGAAATCCCTTCCATTACAAATATATGCATTTCCACGTAAATCAAAACTTGTTTGCATATATAAACATATATGTATATAGTTTTGTATGTACATATGTATATAGCCATACATACTTGAATTAAGAGGTTATCGCTCGGATGGAAAATATTGTACATAAAACGATCCAGCATCTGTGCGACTAATCAGGAACAAAGAGACACTACTTCTCTGTCAATGCGCTTATATATTTCAATATAACAAACACAATTTATATATACAAAAATTGATTTAATCAAAATCAAATGCTACAGATTGTAGAGAAGTTGACTTTATTGAATCAGACTGTCGTTTTCCATAGTACATTTTGGTACAATTGTACCAAAGTCAGCTCTTTGCTTAGTTGCTTTTTACAGAGTGCGAAATTAAAACATTTACAGTGATTCAAAATTCTGAATTTAAAAAATTAATTGGTCTTTATTATGTATGGCACATAATTCTATCAATTACAAAGTTTATTTGTGTGCACTTTAAAATGTCAATAGCATTACTCAATTAATTCATTGATCTGTGCTCGAGTCAATTAATATCGCCACTTGACGTCTCCCTTGGAATGCAAAATAATATTATCGGTTGATTGGTCAGGGCCGCCGTTCCAGCTGGGTCCACCATAAGATCCACGGTTCGAAGCTGGTCCACCTGGTCGACCACTAGCAGCTAAATATGTAAATTTAGGTGTATATATTAATGGTATTTATAGGAAGCAAGGGCTCGAGGGCAACGACTTACCGCTGATCAAGGCGACGAGCAGCAAAAGCCAGGCAACAAATCGAAGACTGTGACGCATGTTCAAGGCAAATAGTTCAAATGATTGAGCTTTTTATGAGATCTCGCCTTTATATATGAGCACGCCATGTGGCGCATGCATACTTGAGATGCCCCAGCTGGGAGCTACGTGCCGAGCCTGACAATCTTTTCGTACATCTGCATAATGTGCACTGTTTGCTCCACTTATCGCTTGCCACTCAAAGAGCACAATTGGTTTTGTTTGTTTGCAACAACATCTTGTCTGCCTTTGCACTCTGCTCTCTCCTCTAATTCTCTCTCTCTCAGTGTCTCTCTATATATATATTTATATGTATATATAGGCAATTAAGAAGTTTAGCTATGTGTCTGCTAATTATTTTGAATTGAATTGCTTTGCTCAGACTCTGCAGGTAGTACGTAAAAGTTTTTGTATTGCTGGCCATTAAACATTATCGGAGCACATGTCCCATTAGCCTCACATGGTGAGCAGATTGTGGGCTTTTGAAGACCACATTGGCCCCACTTATTTTTGGAGTATCTCACCCCAGTTTAAGCTTTGTGTTTGGTTTCGCTTTTCCTCTCTGCGTTTGGAGCAAGTTGTACAATAAACATTAAACCGGTATTGCGATGTTATTAATGACATGAGCTCAGCTCTTGACGGGCTTCGGACGTGAGAAAGTCCAAAATATTAGGTATGTTTGAAAGAGAGAGAGAGTTTGAGAGTGAGTTTGAGTTTCAGAGTGAGTGTGAGAGAAGTAGTTTACAAAAACATTGCTCAAATGAGTCAAATGAGTTTTGTAAAGCGTGTGAGTAAAAAAACCAATTACAACCATGTGAGAGAGCACAATTTTGAGAGTTTTAGGCATACATATATATGTATATACATACAGATCTATATGTATTTATAATTCAAAAATTTGGATGAGAGCAGAAATAGCAAATTGATAAAGCTTTTTAGTAACTAATCAGACAACACCTTATTTATGGATTCATTTGCTCTTTTGAAATACAAAATCTCATCATTAATCAGTTTTATTGATAATCGACATTAATGAATTATTGCATACTCATTATTTACAATACTCAACATTATAACTTTCACAGGCCAATTGACAATATTTCGGCCAACTAAAATGTATTAAGATTTTTTTTTATAATAAAGTATCGACAACTGAAACTTCTGTTTTTTAGTGCTTTCGCTGCCAGCGAACTTATAAATGTCACAAAACAAAAAGAAATAAGCCACAAGGCACTAGCTTAAACAATGATCAAAAGCCAAAACAAAATAATTCATAGTAATATTAGTAGGTAGACCCATTAAAAGAACGCCATTGCATTCATTCGATGGGAAATATATTAACTGCGTCTAACTGTTCACCATTTCCCGGACTAACCTGGTCTGGTCTTGTCTGGTGTGCAATGCTTTTTGCGTTGCTTTTGTTGTTTGAATCGAATCAATTTGATTTTCCAATCAATTAAACTTTATATAAATTGCGTCTGCGCTGCTAAATATAGCAACAATAGCCACAGTGCACAGCTAGAAATGTGCGACACACTGATAGAAAGAGAAAGAGAAAGAGAGAGGGAGAGAGAGAGTAGGGGCTATGCAGCGCTCGCTATCTCGCTCACCCCCCTGTCTACGTTCAATGTCTACATCAGCGCCTCAATGCACAAGCACAAAATGCTGGGACTCGAGTGCAGGTTCGCTCTTCTTGGATAATGTTTGAGGTGGAAACAATTGCATATTGCACGACTTTAGGCTGCACTTTCGGATTTGGCAAATGTTTTCTACGTTTTTTAAATGCAAACGATGTCGCATCTGCGACTGTCTTGCAACATGCAAAACAGACACAGAAATCCATTTTAATCAGTTGTTAAGCGAATTCTGTCTTACTTACTGGAACTTAAACAGCTGCTTCATAAATTTCAATATATTTTAGCAATTCAATCAAAATATTACAGTTTCTATATTAATAATACACCCAAGCCTAAATCAACTTTTTCTCATCCCAAAGGTCCGCCATTGTTACCACCGCTTATCAGTCCTCCTCCGCTTTGGCTGAATGGTCCTCCATTACTGCTGCCACTGATTAATTCGTCTCTACCTTGGCCAAAGGGTCCTCCACTGCTGCCCCCATCTATCAATCCAGACTGAGTTCCAGCATTTCCAAATGGCCCACCATTTTGACTTCCATATATAATACCGTCCCGATTGACATTAACTGCGAATGGTCCTCCACTATTACTTTGTCTCAGTTTTCTGGATTGTGCTCCTCCATAGGGTCCTCCGGTACTGCCACCGGCAATAAGTCCATATCCAGCCTGATTTCCACTCTGCGGTCCATATATGTTATCCTGCTGATCTTTGTTAGCCCCGAATGGTCCTCCACTGTTGCTGCCTCTTATTAACCCATTTCCACCTTGGCCAAAGGGTCCTGAGCTGCTACCGCTGACAATCAGTCCATCAGCATCCTGATTTCCAAGAGATTCTCCATTCGGAGGTCGATGCATAATATCTTGCTGATTGGTATTAGTACTGAATGGTCCTCCGCTGTTGCTGCCACTTATTAATCCATCTGAACCTTGGCCAAAGGGTCCTTGAATTGGTCCTCGACTGCTACCGCCGGCAATCAGTCCATCACCAGCCTGATTTCCAACAGGTGATCCATATGTATGTTGCTGATTGATATCAGTACTGAATGGTCCTCCACTGTTGCTGTCTGTTATTAAACCATCTCTACCTTGGCCAAAGGGTCCGGGTCTGCTATCACCGACAATCAGTCCATCACCAGCCTGATTAATATCTTGCTGATTGGTATTAGTCCTAAATGGTCCTCCACTGTTACTGCCTCTTATTAGTCCATCACCAGCCTGATTTCCAAGAGATGCACCATTCTGAGGTCTGCGCATATTATCTTGTTGATCGGTATTAGTCCAGAATGGTCCTCCACTGTTGCTGCCTCTTATCAATCCTTCTCTGCCTTGGCCAAATGATACTTCAATCGGTCCCCGACTGCTTCCCCCGACAATCAGTCCATCACCAGCCTGATCTGCAATAGGTGATCCATATATATCTTGCTGATTGGTATTAGTCCTGAATGGCCCTCCACTGTTACTGCCTCTTATTAGTCCATCACTAGCCTGATTTCCAAAAGATGCACCATTCTGAGGTCTACGCATATTATCCTGTTGATCGGTATTAGTCCAGAATGGTCCTCCACTGTTGCTGCCTCTTATCAATCCTTCTCTGCCTTGGCCAAATGATACTTCAATCGGTCCCCGACTGCTTCCCCCGACAATCAGTCCATCACCAGCCTGATCTGCAATAGGTGATCCATATATATCTTGCTGATTGGTATTAGTCCTGAATGGCCCTCCACTGTTACTGCCTCTTATTAGTCCATCACTAGCCTGATTTCCAAGAGATGCACCATTCTGAGGTCTACGCATAATATCTTGTTGTTCGGTATTAGTCCGGAATGGTCCTCCACTATTGCTGCCTCTTATCAATCCTTTTCTGCCTTGGCCAAATGATCCTTCAATCGGTCCTCGACTGCTTCCCCCGACAATCAGTCCATCACCAGCCTGATTTCCAACAGGTGATCCATATAAATCTTGCTGATGGTTATTAATCCTAAATGGTCCTCCACTGTTGCTGCCCCTTATTAGTCCATCTCTACCTTGGCTAAAGGGTCCTCCTGTATTGCTATTGCTTATGTAGCCACCATTGCAGTCATCATAAGTTCCACCATAGCTGCCACCATACAAATTACGCTGCTGTGCCCGAGTCGAGGCGATCGTGATCAGCATCAAGGTCCACAAATGTCTCATCTCGACGCTTAACAAATTACTACTAATCGGCGTGTGAATAAACAAGTCAACAAATTGTCTCTGTCGTTTTTGCAATATCAGCGTCAATGGGGTTTGGATGCGTTCAGCAGCAAATTTTGATTGGTGATCGCAAACTTATTATTGTTTATTGCGTAGGTAACATTCTTACTAATCGTGGAGTGACTTCTATCTGTAAGCCGACTCTAAAATCTTCATCAGAGTTTAGTGATCAGAGATCACTTGTGACAATCTTACGCTGAAGCTGTCCAGTGTCAGTGCTACGTGAGATGATTTCAGCAGCTTCTCTATTTTCGGTTTGAGCTGCTTTGACTGAGCTTTGACGGCGGTTACGTAAGAGCAGAGCAATTGTATTGATTATGTTTGAGCGTTTCATTTACCTATAGAGCTTTAGGCAAAAATTAACCCAAGTAAACTTTTCTCTCGGCACACCAAACAACAAAAAAAAATTCTTGTAAAACACAATCTGTAAATATATGTATATAATATAAATCGCAAATCAAAGTTTTTTTCCTATCAAACGGTAAATAAATTGATACCAAATATATACATATGTATTAATATGTTAAAGAGAATATTTACAAGTAAATTCTTATCACATCTGATTTTAATAAACTAATTGGATAACGTTTATAAAAGCCAATAGCTTAACCTTTCAACTGTTCTGACGATAGCCGAAAAGCAAACGTTATCGATAAGTCATCGAACCATTGTGAATTCGATAGTTCGCATACGAAAACACTAATGCATCCCTCGACATCTTGCGAATGTTTTGCTGTTTTTGGGATTCAAATCTAATTTTATCAAATTGCATTTTCTTCGAATGTCAAAGCTCTCTCTTTGCTTACGGAAATGAGTGAAACGTTGCCAAATACGAACGGGATTCCACTCAACAGATCTCAGTTGTTAAAATGGCGCAGCCAGTTCTTTGCCACGCCAGAAAATCAACTTGCCCAAAATATTTGCACTATGCGTGATCCCATTGCTGTCAGTTTGCGCAATCCTCGGGAGTTAGTTTTACACGGTGAGGAACATCATGAGTTGAACAAGCTCAGCAAGTGCACGGTTGGCGGTCCAAATTGGATCTGCATCGGACTCGATCTGCTGCGTCTGGACATGCGCATGGATTGCGAACTCTCCGCCCCATATCTGTTCTACTGGCATAAGCTGGAACGCTGCAATTATTTTCTGAACACAGTTGCGGAATTGCTGGCCAGGTGTGAGCCCTTGGATGGCCGGACATTTCAGTATCTGATGAAACATGCGGTGCCTGATGCCGGAAATTGGCAAATGTTTGTCAATCTCATCCAGAAATATGGTGTTATGCTTAAGGAGAACTATATGCCGAGCTGGTCATCAACTTGCACCAGGCACCTGAACATGATACTCAAGAGCAAGGTAAGGGAATGATTGGCTAATTGAGGGGCTGACAACCAAAAATCAATATTAATCTTTTCCAGCTGCACGAGTATTGCAGTCGAATGCATGCGGAGTATACCGTCGGTCAGGATAGTCAAAAGCTGTACCAGACGATTGCGAAAATGATGGAGGAACTGTACAAAGTAATAAGCATTTGCCTTGGTACACCATCGATGAATTTCAACTCGATGTTAGATGATAAAGGCAAGCAACTAGATTGGACACCTGACATTCTCGATAAGCGTTTTATAGCTTCCAAAGTTTGCTTGGGTCATGATCCGCGTCCCAGTTCCAAGTACCAGATAAACTATCGCATCGCGCACAGCTCAAATATGACTAAGGGACTGCAGCAGAGCTACAATAATCAGCCCATGGAGGTGCTGATTCCGATCATTGTGGACTCTCTAATCGCTGGATCAGCTGTTTGGCTCGCCTGCGATCTGCAATCCAAGTTTTATGACAAAGCCGAAGTCATAAGCATGAATACGCACAATTTCGAGCTGGTCTTTGGGGTGGCTTTGAACACGGCTCTCAACAAAGCCGAGCGCCTGCTCTACAAGGCATCGCGTCGCAATAAAGTGATACTCCTCACAGGCATCACACTGGATGCAATGAAGCAACCGTTGCACTTTAGCATCAAACACATACAAGCCAAAACGGCGACAACAACAGGCGGTCTGCAACTGTCTGGGGCAGACATGGAAGAGGATGAAGCGAAGCGGAGAGTGAGCGGCAGTGGCAAGGCCACCATGCTGAATATTGATTGGCTAAAGGAGTACGCCTTCGAAATAGTCATCGATTCACGCTTTGTGCCGCCAGGCGTGATGCACGCGCTCCAAACTCAGCCCAGCGTGGAACTGCCCATTTGGGACCCAATGGGCGCGCTGCTCACTTGATGAGCGATGAGTCCCCCAGGATAGTTGCTGCTCCACAAGGACGCGATGCCGTTGTTCATTGTTCTACTTCATCCAAGCAGCGCCAGCTCATCAATTGTAGCGAAGTGAAAAATTGTAAAGGAACAGAGCTATTTTTTTGACAGGGGCTTTAATTGCCTTTTTGCAAAGTGTTTCGGTCCAAATCCCAAAACTATTGTGTCTATAAATATAATTACGAGGCAAAATATTTAAAGATAAAAATTAATTTGACAATGTTTTGGAGCTACAAATTGTTCGTTTTTATTTGTATTACTATTTCAATATTTTCTAAAGTGAAAGCGCAAATTTCTAATGGATCCACAAAATGTTTACAGATTCACAATATGTTTGTCCGATTTGAAACACTGCTGAAATTTGTGTTGTTGAAGCGCGACCTTCGCTAAGTTTTGGGAAAATAGACTTACGTGCCTGAGATGCCTAATTAGGCATTAGGGAGTCCAAAATGCGGAAGTGGGGGGCAAGCTACCCACGTCGGGATGTTGACGACAATTTTAAACTAATGGGATTTGCGCTGAAAATTTTAAACTTTTTACTAAAGAGAAAGAACACAAATTTTGCTTTGTTTTAAGACGTCTGTTTTATTTTATTACATTTTTAAATTGGATGTATTCACTACCAATTCTTGAACCTATTGCCAAAGCCGTAATCAAAGTTATCATTATAGCCTCGACCGGAGCCATAGTAGGGATGCGGCTGTGGGTAATATTGCGGTGGTTGTATCAGGATTGGTTGCACCACCACCTGTGGTTGAAACAGCTTCGTCAGAAGATGACGTGGCTGACGTATCTGATTAGTCTGCGATGTTGTGGTGGCGCCTCCCTCTCGATGACGGTCAACAGCTGGCAAAGCATCAACTGCATTGTGGCTATCAGGAAATGCCACAACCAAGGCAACAGTAATGCTGCTCAATATTAGATATTCAACGAACTTCATTCTGTAAATGGCAGAAATGTAACTGAACTCAACCAACTGGCCAACAGGCTCTTAAATACCCAAAGTTGTTGAACAAATTTCAGGTAACAGTTCAGCGAGAAGTACCTGAGGAACAGCTGCAGAGGATTAGTGACGAATTGTTACTACGTGGAAATGGTTTATTACACTTTTAAATCAGCATAAAGACTTTGGGTTAGTGCGTTTTTGGAATGCTTGAAACAAATTTTATTATATATAAATTATACCGTTTTTGTCATGGTTCCCTTACCCTACACAAGCGCCTCAATATTTCAAATATATATGTTTTTGTGGGTTTTTTTCTATAGTAATCCTTATAGTTAAAATTGCGGTGCTGGTAGTCCCTCTGGAGGTGGTGGTATTCCCTCTGGCGGTTTTGGCACACCCTCTGGTGGTGATGGCATTTGGCGACGTTGCTGAGACAATAAATAGTTCATCATTAAAAATTAGTAAAAATAAATTGTTATTTCAGTCCTTTAATCGAGACTGCATGGAAAACATTCAGCTTAAAAATTATTTTGGAATGCTTTAATATTGTTTTTATTACTCGAATTTTGATAATTGTTGTTCTACATGAATACAATACTAAAGGTATCACATAGGAAGCATTGGAACACCTTTTGGTAGTGATGGCATCCCAGGACGCATTGGCTGTGAATGGGAAGCATTTGATCAAGTGGAAAAGCTATTATCCTATTCACAAAATTGATTTTACATGTAGACCACTCATAAAGTATTTTTTTTCTTACTGAAAAACACTAGCATTTTTTTTTTTTTTTTTTTTAATACGCTACTTACTCTAAAATGTTGTGGTTCCTCGTTTGTCATGTGTTCCTTGCTATGCTCCGGTTCATTGTTCATTTCCTCGACATTACGACGAGACTGTGCAGAAAAAAAGCGACAACTTCAGATCCCAGCACTCCCAAGGACATCAATCGTAACTTACTCTAAAATGTGGTGGTGGCGGCGGATGCTCGTTGCTCACATAGCCGGATCCGCTCTTATGTTCGTCGTGGGCATGGCGCCGTGCCTAGAATAAGTAGGCATTTACAAAATCCCGTCAGTAAATACTTATAGCCTTGCAAGCGTCGCTCATCCAATTCCTCATCATTAGCGTTTAATTGGCGACGCGTCTTGAGGCAAATAACATCTAACTTTAAAATATTAAAAATCTCACAAGCGACTTACTCTGTCTAAAAGCTGCATGGTCTCCTGCTCCTGCAACGATAAGTTATTTCGAATATTTTAAATGGTATGCGGGTATTTTTGGTAGCTTACCTCCAAGCCCCTCCTGTAGTAACGTCCACGACGTCCGTCAACGCCAAATAATGTCAAAGCCACCACGTAAACAACCAAAACAACGCAAAATAGCTTCATTTTCAGTTCGTCACGTCGTCTTCAATAAATTCGAGAATGAGAAGGAACCCCCAACGAATATTTCACACTGCTGGCCTGCAGTCTGTTATGCAGCTTCTTTTATACATTTCATTTTGACTTGCCCCGAGGGCATTTGGGGAGTTGTTTAATTGGCTTGTTAAACGTTATCCGAAATCTTGTAAAATGACAAGCTTACCAAATAATTGTTGCTCGATACGTATCGCACAGGGGCAACAATTAAATTGTTTATTCAATCATAGTTATTAGCAGCTGCCAGTTGACATAACGCTAGATGTGTATCTTTAAGATACATCTGCATCAGAACGAAAGGGCGGCCTTTGGAAAATTATGTAAAAAGCTATACATATTTATATGTGTGTCAATATCGAACAATTGAATTTGAACAGCATTTATTCGCAAATTAAGGAAGTAAAATTGAGCATGAATTGAATGCAACAATTTAATTTGATTTTATGCTAAGTTCATTCATTGTAATGCCTATGTGCGTAATTTATGCATTATCTTATTTAAATACATATATATATTCGTATAGCCTGAACACATTAATAATGGGTAAAAAAAAAAGGTATAATACTTTTGTAGAAATGTATGTAACAGGCTAAAGATTGCATCTCTGCCGGATAAAGTTTGAAGTATAAAGTCGCTATAGCCATATCCGTCAATTCGATATCAATGAAAGCCACACATAATACACAAAAAATTCCCATATAAATTACGAGTAATTTTACATTATCAACTTAGCATATAATTACATTCACATATATAGTAACAATGTATTATTATTAGTAGCTGCTTTTATACAATTATCAGAAATGTGATTAACAAATTTCAACAATCATACCAAGCTACATTAAATGTATTGTACTAATTAAAATGATCGCTGTTGCTCAAAATTCTGACACTGTGCTCCATGCAACTCGGACACTTTGACAAGATTCGTTTTAGCATTGCTCTTTTCACGCTATTCCTTCTCATATCCGGCAGTAAGCATGCCAGAATGAGTTCACGTATACGTTTAGCACAGCTTTGCATAATTTTAAAATTATAACAAGCTTTGATGTTGACGTGGCCAAAAAGGCAAAGGGCCCAAACTGCGTGTCTCTGTTGTCTCTGTTGTCTCTTTGTCTCCATCTCCGCCTCCATCTCCGTCTGCGTCCGTCTGTTGTCAGCCCAAGTCAAATAGATGTGCAGGCGACAAAACTGAAATTGTTGAGGAAAGAGTACAAAATAAATAAGCGCACTTTTTTCTCATTTCCGTTGCTTACTTTGACGTGTTTAGTTTTTGATGTGCACACTCGCGTGCTCAAGGGGGAGGGGGGAGAGGGACGGGTTAGGGGAGAGGGGATGGGAGACGAGGGGAACAACAGCAAAGGCAGATGATTAAATTCATTGCCAATGTGGACAACAGCGCTGGTTCAGCGTTGGCTCTCTTTTCTCCGTATGTTGTCGGCATCTTAGAAGCAGTCGCTCTTTTACTCTCTATCTATCTCTCTTGCTCTCTCTCTCACTGTGTCTGGGTCTCTCACTCGCGCTCTCACTGTTGCTCCTTCGGGCTGCGTTGCTGTCTCTGTGTGTAAACTTTTCTCATTAGAAAACTTTTACTATTTCCGCTACTCAACGCCAAACGCAAACAACAAACGAACAGCAGCAGTAGCAACGACAAAACACAACAACAACAATAACAATAACAAAATAATAATAAAACGTAAAATGAAATAAAATTAAAATAAAATATATAAAATAGAAAAAAAAATGAGGGACAAAAGTAAATGTGCTGTAAATAAAATTTAGTGTGCGTAAGTGCTTGAATTGACATTGTTTTAATGTCTATGTAAATCTTAAGTGTTGCACAATTTTAGCAAACAACAAAAGACTTTTGCAGCTCTCAGCTCTGAGTGAGTCTTGCTTTATTTTGTTTCGTCTCAAAAGATGGATGATGGCGAAAATGTCTTAGTCGCCGTTCGAAAATCAATAAATCAGCGCTTAGCGTTGTACCTTTACCTCAGTTTTCAATTCAATCAAATTTTCTTATTTGATTTCGACGTACTTTCTTCCTGTTTCCTGTGACTTGCAGTCCGCATTTCCTTCAAGTGCCTCGCATTTGCTCTAATTTGATTTTGAACAAGCTGCTCCTTATGCTGCGATTCTACTGCCGCCTGTCATTTGCCTGAAATGTGCAAATAAGACAGTGCTTATTGATTTAAGGTAACGAAAGATGTCTCAGATGTATATCTACATACATATGTATATGTATGTAAATAAATTGCACTCTTGCAACTCAATTGCCAACATATTACGTATCAAACAATTTAGAGGAGGGAACATAAATTTGTGAAGCTGACGTTCATCATCATTCGAAATAGCTCTTCCAAGACTTAGCAATGCATTTTGATCTATTAAATTTTCACCATCAGCAGTCGTTTCTTAAATGCTAAAAGAGCTGAAAATGCTCGTTAAATTATTTAGTAGGTAGAGGTTTAATTTTCGAAATTGCATTTTCTGAATTTTCATAGCCATTTACACAGCTAACCGAAATGAATGCTATTTTTCTGTGCAAGTGCATGAGTGCAGTGCAGAAAGGACTTAAGTCCCAATGCCCTTTGTAAAGGATATTTATGGAAATATACATAAATGCAATTACAACACGCTCCATTAGCAGCCTACTACTGTATGGAATACCATTTAATGTGCCACAAGCATTTCGAGAACGGGCTGCCAATTGGCAAAGTGGCTGCCAGTCGGTTGCTCAGCCATGAAATTTTCAGCACTTTGGCCTAATGCTAAACATAAACCAGGGAATACGCTATCTATATCTCACAATCTTACTCTTTCGCACTATCTCTCCATCTCCCTCTATTTTTAACTCGCTTGTGGGGTGTGTGTGTGTGTCAAAGCAATTGAAATGTGTTTTAGTTGTCACTACTAAATAGTCACACTCGGAATGCTTGTGTTACTCGTACTGACTCGATTGGCCAACAACATCACGTGTCTCTGGCCAAAACGGATTGCCCCGGCAAGCCTCACGAACCGGATAATGATCAACGAACTGTATACGTTTCCGCAATCGTAGTCAAATCGACAAACATGCACACAAAGTGCAACGGTTGCTGATGCTGCTGATGCTGCTGATGCTACTGATGCTACTGATGCTGATGCCGATGCCGATTCAGATGTTGAATGCTGAATGTTGAATGCAGTATGCTGCTGCTACTGCTGCTGTCGTAACCAAAGAGCTTCTGCCCAAGCAACTTAAGCTGCTCAACTGCAGCCATGAAGCCCCACCCTGCCCCCTGCCACCAACGCTACCACCACCTAAACCACCATTGCCCATCTGGGATGTAAACACCCTTCGCTCGAATGTTTTGCATTATTGATAAACTGCTGCTCGTCGTAGTTGTCGTCTTCGTGGCAAGAAATAAAGCAGAGCCAAAGAATATTTATGACACTTGCCATGCTCCAACAAACTGTGTAAAAAATATATAGACAAACGTATATACATATGTATATCTAAATATATTTGTATATTCAGCTAACTGTTGGGCACGCCCCAAAAGCGAAACGTGTCATGCATTAAGCGCCTGGACGTGTGTATCAACC
Source organism: Drosophila kambysellisi (assembly GCA_035042185.1). NCBI lineage: Eukaryota > Metazoa > Arthropoda > Insecta > Diptera > Drosophilidae > Drosophila > Drosophila kambysellisi. Next base: position 12,067,365 of record JAWNLS010001251.1, read on the forward strand.
CTTTAATACCCTTGCCAACGGGTATTACCAGACTTCAGACACCTGCTTACCCATATCTACATATGTATATCTTTTAGGTCTTCGATATGTCTAATTTACATGAACAGCATTCAGTTGGCATTATAATTAACTGTACAACTCGTATATTTTCTCTTTCAAAATTATGTTTTTACAAATTGGAGCACGCATGATAAAATCAAATATTAGATAAGAATTATATATTTGTAGCAAACCGAAGTGTATTAAAACTTTGACCATCCCCAAATTTGGTATTATCTTTACTCTTTAGACCAGCTACATTTGAGGCACTTTTCGCAATTGGTGTTACGGAAAAAACTAGGCGGCAATGAAGCGTTTAACGGTGGCAATGCACAAAAGTGCAAAAATTACAAAACTACTGCAAGTTGTAGACGACTGAAGCTGTGCAAAAAGCATTTTTTTTTTTTTGACAGACCAATTCAGCTCCGGCTGCCGAATGCGCAAACAGTGAGTGCAAAAAATTTGTTCACGTTTCGTTGTAATTGCATTTGCTTTGTTGTTACTCAGTCAAAAAAAAAAAGAAGATAATAGGACAAAAAGGAAAAAGTTTAGGAACAGGCACAAAGAGACCAAGGGATGCCAAAAAACAAAACGAGAGGGAGACGCATTACCAGTGGGCGTGGCCATTGCGTCTGTCTGGCAACGCACACACATCACGTAGAGCATTTGCCGCCACTAAAACTTCACAAATTTGGCTTGCGAATCCTTGGGCAACTTTTTACTGACTGCCAGACGGACCAGAATTATATTGGGCGAATTGATGGCTTAACGTCGGAGTCCGGCATTTTCAGCTCTTCTTAATGCATTCCTCTTTTTTTTTGTGATTAATTACACCGTTTAAAAGCACATAAATACGCATTGCAAATTTAATTAACACACAGCGAGTGTGAGAGTACATAATAAATGCATTTTCGTTAAAGCTTTTTCCTTATTTATTTAAATATCAGTTATCTTAATTGCATTATATGTAAATATGTACAAATGATGTGCATGAGGTGAAACGATATTTGTCATACTTTCAGTTAACCGAAATCTGATCAAATTCAAGAAATATCATCAGAATAAACCGGCCACAATTGATCAGCTGTGATATTCATTTTGCATCGGGTGCATTGCTGGAATTCCGGCTGGATGGATATAAAAGTCTCGCAAAAAACGTGCCCACATGGCAAGGAGAGATGGCGATGATCGCCGCTGCGCAGGCACATTTCATCGCCAATAATTCCCCTCCGGGCGAACAGGAGTACCAAATGCTTTTCCAACTCTTTACGCAGTTCGTTGTGGTAGGAGATTACGAGATCGTGTTGTTCCGTCCAGTCCGATGAACGCTGCTCCAGCCGTTCGACCATCTTTCCATACCACTCGTTTCTTTGATCGACTTTTTTGTTATACCGTTCCATGACAGCACATATGTTTCCCGAGTCGACACAGTCACGATTCTTTTTCAGTTCGGTGATCTGGTTGACAAGATTCTTTTTTTTTTTTTTAAGTGCCTCATTTTGCTGTTTCAAGTTCCATTGTCGTGGGTTTCGACGTGTCGACATTTTCGATAGTACAGATTGTAGTTTTTACTGTACCTGAACAAATTTTTGAAATTATATAATTACTGTGAGCTCGGTACAGTACAGAAATAATAATTCGAATGAAATATATTTACATAAAAAAGTACTGAAAAAAATCAATTGCTTACACCTCAACAATTATTATTCGAATGCCATATTTTTGTCAGAACAGTTTTATTGAATTTTTACAGTTTCCAAAAATATCAAGCCTACTACGACAATTACCAGATATATCATAAATGTACAAAAAATAGCTTATATTCATGTTAGAAATCGATATAGAGCAAATTCTATTAATAAAAAGTTGAATCTACTATGTTTCGTTGGCATATTCGGTGACCACATAGGCGCCATCATCATAGCGATATCCCAAACCATTGTAAATGACATAGGTCCAGTAGTACAATGTGTCACCCAAGTTCAATACTGTCTCACGATCCCTAAATGTCCAGCGTCCTTTCTTTGCGCTGGGTATATCACGCGCCCATTTGCCGGCCTCCAATCCGTCAAAATCCTCGTTCAGCTTGCCGTGGAAGGCAAAAAGTGTCATGCCCTCCTCATGTGGAATAGATATCTCAAATCCTTTCGGATGAAACACGCGCACTCGAGCCTCGGGCACCTCGTAGGCCAGACAGAGCGCCAAAGCTGTCAGTAGAGAAGCGCAGCTCAAATATAAACGCATGTTGCTCCGTTGAGAAGTCGTTTGTCAATGCGAAATAGAATCAGCTTCTGACATTTGAGCTCCGTCTATCGAGCAAAGCAAGATGAAATCACAAGCTTTAGAATGGAAATAAATTATGCATATATTCATATATATACACAAATATACAATTTCAAAGTAAGCTCTCTCGCCCTTCACAACTGAGACGCAGATTAGGCAAAAAGCAAAAAAAAAAAATCCTTCTCATTGAAAGCTGATAATTAAGAGCATCACAACTGCACCAGAAAGCTATCTGGTAATTACAATTTATTAAATTCACATTTATAGCCGTACAACCTAGGGACGATACTGTCCATCATCGATCTCGCTGTGCTCCGATTGTGCCGCCAGCGCCAAACGTTGTGCCTCCTGCTGTCGCCCAATTGCCGCATGCTCCGCAGCAATGCGATCGAAGGCGTTCAAGTGTTTTTGTGTTGCATGAATGACAGCAGCGCTGTCATGGGGTGCGGCTGCAATGTGCGACTGTGAAACAATTGAAAAGGCAAGTTAAGTAAAAAAATATTACATAATTTGCACAATGTGCAATTACTAGAGATTGACGCGTGATTAATTATTCAATTAAGCTTTGTATACTAGAAAAAAGTATTTGCAAAACACGTTTTTAAATCGTCATCAAAATTAATTTTCTTATACAGTATTGTATTTAACTTTTCCCTTTTTAAACTAATAATTAAAGTTTATCACAAATTGTAATAGTTATTATTATATAAAACATTCTTTTAGCACTGCTTTTAAAAATATTCAACCAAAATATCGATATAAATTGTTAAACTTAAATGAAATTAAATTTTTGTGCACTATTTACAGATAATTATTATATCTCTAATTTTTGTAAATAAGAAATGTTTTTAAATTTTTATTCACTTCAATCATTTTCTCAACCCATCTATATAAAACTTCCACGACATCGGCGAGTGCATCCATAAAAATTAATAAAATTAAATATATTTACAAATTATATGTATATTTATATCGTGATTCACTTTCAGCCTTGCAACTAACTTTAACTAAACATTCTAATTTTGATACACTGAACTTGTTGCAATTTGGCTTACAATTTCACGCACCCATCTCTAAGCCATACTCACCGCTTGGCCAAGTGTGTGTTGGCTGGCGTGCTCTTGCGCAATACGATTGTAGTCCGCAAAGTGCCGTTGTTTGGCTGCCTTGACGGCTGGGCTGTCTTCCAACTTATGACTCAGCTGGGGATGGAAGCCATTCTTGTCGGCAACGTACTGCACTGTGCGCACTTGGTGGCTGGGATCCACATAGGAGAAGGCGCCGCGTATTACGCCGGAGCCATCGGAGACCTCCGTATGCTGGTGATCGACATGACCAGGCGCCCGTCCTGCCTGATAGCTAAACACATAGGGACTGGCGTGCGCATGTGGCACGGGAGTTGTGTGCAAATTCAAATGCGACACGTCCGCTCGTGTGGCGCCCAATGCGCAAGCGACGACCTTGCCACAAAAAAGCGGAAATGTTGTTGTCTATGTTCTATCTACATCCATCAATGTTTTGTCAAGGTGCTTACCAAGATGACGAACTGCTTCATCGTATATATTATTCTTTTATTTCAATTCGTGTGCCTCGCTGTTGAACGGCGTTTGGAAACTGAAACCTGTAGCGAATTTTTGTCAGTTGTAGTCTTCGAAACTGCAAAAAATAAATAAATAAAAAAACTGGTCTTGGACGGTGTATTAGCTTCAAATAATACGACGAGCGAAGCTTTCAAGTCGAAACTTGTTTTGTTGTTCAATTTTACATTCACGAACAAGGCAATTAAACATTCATGATTTAATGTTTGTTATTATTTAGTAGAAAATAAAAACGCTGATAAGCTGAATTTGCGGCTCTTTGAGCTTCAATTAAAGGAAGCAATATGCTAAAAACAATTTTGCAATCTTGACTTTGTAATTTCAAGTGTGCTTACACAAATCTTTAATAGGTTTTATAAATATTGATGTTTTTATTCATTTATTATTCTTTTTTTTACAATAAGCGTAAATAAAGTGCTTAAAGTGCTCATTATAGAGAGAGAAACTATTATTAAGTTTGTATTTAAATTTACTATAATTATATTTTGATTGTGTTTTTTTTCGATATTTGCAGAATGAATAACAAACTATAAGCGGCTTAGAATGCTCTTTAAAAAAATCGAGAAATTACTGAATATTAAGTTTTTATTCAGCATTATGTTAACATGTACTTAAACTTACTGTAAACAATGTAAACATATATTAAATAAAAATATTAATTTTTCTTAAATCAGGCGAAATTACAACTCATAAAGTTCTGCAATTGATATTTTTCTCAAACATGGAAAGTTTTAACACAGATTTTTAAAATTCGATTCCGGTTCAAATAATACTTTCAAAAAAACTCAATTGCGACATTTTAATGGGTAAAGTTGAATGAATCTTTTAAAAATCGATTTTTGTAAATAAGTAAATTAAATGCTAAAATCATTCTTATTAAATACACACGATGTCAAAAAAATACATAAGCATTACAATTTATGACTCGAACAATTTATTACAAGCTATAAACTGTATTCAGACCAACTGGCGTACAAATATTTTAAGATTACATTTGGATTATATAGGAATAACATATCAATATATAGGCTTAAATGCATTAAATTGTAACTGTTTGTATTTACAAAAGTGTGCACTTAAAGCAAATATGCCTTAGTTAAGTGGGCTAAGATTAGGCACCGTACGCAATAACCAGTCCCTATAGGCTGTGACATAGGTATAAACGCCCGGGTATTGTGCATTGGCACAACCCAAGCCCCAGGACACAATGCCGAGCAGTTTGAAGCGACCATCAATCTGGGTGATCAGCGGACCACCTGAATCACCCATGCAGCTGTCCCGTTCGCCCAGCCCAGACTTGCTGCCCGCACAGAACATGGTGTGGGTGACGGTGCCGGCGCCAAAGTAGTTCTGCGCACAAGCAGCATGATCCAGCTGTACGATAGCTGTGTAATGAAGTCGCGGCGCCGTCGTCAGCCGCTCCACGGACGTGGAACCCCAGCCACTGACAAATAGGTTCGCCGTTGCCTGCACCATATCATTGGGCGCCACAATTTGAATAGGCTGTATGCTGGGGCCAAACGTGAGCGCCTGCTGGAGCAGCATCAATGCGATATCGTTATTCAGGAACGTCGGCGCATTGAATTGCTCATGTGGAATGATGCGACGAACACGCACATAGCTGCCACCACTTGACCACAGACTTGAACCAGCACGTATGGCATACTGCGTTGGATCAGGCTTGAGCAGACAATGAGCGGCTGTGAGAATAATGTTGGGCGACAATATGGTGCCGCCACATTTGTGACGTCCTTCCAACTGCACTGATACCTGGTGCGGAAAGTGTTCGATCTTTGTCGCCCAGCCGCCGACAATGCGACCGTCCTGTGGTCCTGGATGGGTTGGTACTCCCTGCTCCTGCGCGGCGGCAAGCGTGATGAAGGAGATGTAGAGGAGAAGGAGTAGCAATCGAATGCGCTGCATGATGATCTCCAAATAGCTGACTACACAGATATAATTTTGCTGCCAAGTTATATAGGCAAGCCTCGCAAAGATATCTTTGCGCTTATCGCACATTTTTCTTTTCGTGTGTTTGTCAACCAATCAAGGGCTGACCTCCAGGCAGGGATTAACCTCCGGCGAGGTTACAGCTGTCCAATTTATGAATATATATGACTAGATTTTAGATAGGAGTGGGCGAGGTGGGGTAAGTGAGTGGGAGTGCTAGTGTCATCTAATGTCTGGGCTTTTGCTCTTCCAATCATCTTTCCATCGCCGTCACCTGTTCCTTGAGGTAATCCAAATGATTGACGCTGTCTTCCATGACATCGTATTGGTAACCCACATGCTGCAGAATGAGCGACATTTTTTGCAGATTCTGATTGCTGTAATCCGATACGACATCGACTTGCGTAAAATTCTTCAATGTCTGATGCATGATCTGCGCAGCAAGAGATTAATTTGATATCAATAAATGTGATGCGTTTTTTGTATGGATTTTTTCGCACCTCGTTTGTTTTGGAGCCACGCACCACTTGCCTGGCCACCGAGCCCAAATTATTCACATTCACGCCAACGCGAGCGCACAGGCGCTTCTTGGAGTCATCAAATAGATGGCGTGCACTTGAACTAGATGCTGATGCCATTTTAAATATTTAATTGTTTAACAATGTTTACAGATTTTCACACAATTGTCTGAGTAAACAAAAATGCCAAGGTGACAGCTGACAGATGAGTTGCGTAGCAATCAGCTTGTATGCGTATGCTATAAGGCGTTGCCAGACTTTGCAAACGACGTTTAGCAACACTATTCCAATTTGAATTCATTTTTAAATCCGTGCAGTTAATAAAATTACAAGAAAAGATCACCTTTAATCACATAATGCTTTATTATTTTATTTAGCACCTTATCACATTTTAGCCAAAGAACCTGTGCTTACGCCTAAAGCAATGACCAACTCTTGGCTTCAGGCCTTGACAGCGATTATTCCAAGCCACCCAGGCGGAGAATCCCTGCTGTTGTCGGATATACTTGGCACAAGCAATCGAATATCTGATGTCATCGCTCATTAGGAGGCGGCAGGGTAACCGATACAAATCCGTCGACGGTCGTCCATCTGACGGCTTGCACCAGTAGCGATCGTTGATTTGAAATAAGCCCCAGTCCACAGAACCATCCACATTTGATGGATTGATAGCCTTCGAATTGAATGAACTTTCTCCCTCGACGAGGCACAGCCAATCCGATAGTTCGGCATAAGGTACACCATAGCGATATAATTGTCGCGCCAAACTACATTTTTCCACTTGGCGAGCCATAATCTTTGGCGCACTTAGAACAATTAAAAAGGACAGCAGCCACTGGCTGATCCGCAACACTTTTGGCATCTTCTTCAACTGTGAACGGCTTTAATATTTTTAGCCATGCTTTTATAGTATTTCGGCCAAGCGAATTTTGAATATCTGACCAATCCAATTTTTATTACAATCACCCACTTTAAACAGCTTTCAAGTGGAGCCCATACTTGAGCATAAATTAAGTACACTACCCTACAAAATCTGACATTTTCTTGCTATCAAGAAAAGATGTGTATATTTTTTTTAAGTTAAGCTTTCAATTTGAACGCTTCTTTATGGAGTGAGAAATGTTCGACATTTAGCAGCATTTTGAAATAATAAACGAAATCAGTTTCACTTTCAAATCGGCCGCCTTAAAATTCGCTTTATTTGTTTACAATTTTGCTTTTTGTTCTTTTTAAGTATTATTTAACAATGTGAAGGGGGCCTCTTGAAAGTTGTCGGCGCCGCGTGCGCTCCTAAAGTGAAGAACACTTGTCCAAATAAAACAATCGTAAATGTTATTCAACTTGGAAACAAGTTTTATTATTATGCAAAATTGTATGCAAATACTATATACAAAATACAAAAGATAAAATAATACAAAATATTAAGATATTGTTAACTGCCGAACAGACGGAAATAAATTGTAATAAATTTATTTACACCCGTTTTTGTTTCCGAATTTCTCTATGTGAGATTTATAATATATAAATGTTGATATTTAGGTGTGAATAAATTGATGCTGATCAAGAATATATACATATGTGTATGAACTATATGCAACTGAAGGAGTAACAAATCATTGTCGCAAGATTGACTTACAACTAATAAACTTTTGGCAACTCCTGCACTGCCATCAGATCGTCTCGTGACTGCTCGGCTGGTGCCTGATAGCCGCTCTTTGGCAGATACTGTTGCTTTCTGGACAACGGGCGCAGAACAATATGGGCCACACAGGTGCAAATGGCTGCAATGGCAATGTATTTGAAACTCTCGCGACCACCCAATCTCTTGAACATAATGCCACCAATCAGTGAGCCAATCGAGAAACCCAATCCATCATCCATGCCAGCCATGAGTCCCTGAACGGTGGCAGAGGTGCCTGGTGGAGCAACTGCCGATGCATACGCTACAATGCAGGTGTAGCAGAGGGCATATGTGATGCCCTGAAAGAAGAGCTCGACACCAACCAGATACCAAGGATTTGGGATCCATGAAATGAGATACAAGCGAACAGCATAGAAGAAGAAGCACGTGGTCATGCAATGGACATAGCCAAGCTTCTTTATGATCTTGCCACTGTAGAAGAAGAAGGGCACCTCTCCAGCCAGACACTCGGCGGCCACAACGAGTCCTTCAATTAGCTTAATCTGTTCCATGTAGCCCGTCTCCTCGGCGACCTGCTCCAGATGCCAGAACATAAAGTATATGATGAAGGAATCAAGGATGCCAGCCATTGTGGCAAATAGAAGGAATGTTACAATCGGTGGTTGACGCACCAATTGCCACACGTCCGTCCAAATGGACTCGGAGCCACCCAGCTTGGGAAGCTTTAGCTTGGAAACACTGAACAAATCGAATACACTGAATACACCCATTATAATCAAGGCAGGCGTAAAACTTTTGATTGTGTCCGTTGTCCAGAGATTGACAACGATGCCAGCTAGCAAAGCTGTCACCCCAAATCCAATGGTTCCCCAAACACGCTGAGCACCATACTTGCTCTGTTCAGCCTCGCCGAGCACATCAAAGCAGCAGGCATCCGATATGGAATTGGTCACATTAAATCCAATGGTGCCAATGAATAGCATGCTAACGTATATCCAAAATTTGGCACTACTAAAGATACAACTACCGATCGGTTGCAGCTGGCACGTGGCGGAATCGTTGCTCCAATAACTGGGCGAACTCAGCTCGGTGAGGCAAATATAATAGCTGCCATTGTCATGCTGCAGATTGGGGCTTAAGCTCAGATCGGCTATCATCTGTGGCGCCAGAATTAAAGTGTTGAATATAAAGTTATCCTGACTGCACTCAGCCTGATGGGTTGCCTGGCAATAGTCTGGTGATGCATACAGCTCCGGTAGACAGTGTATGGGCTCCTCTAAAAGTGTAATTGCCCAAGTCTCACTGTTCTCGCCCAGCTCAATGGCATGCGAAGCAGTGGGTAGAAAATAGAAGCCGCCAAAGGCCAATGTCATAATTACAATTAATGTCATAAAAATGAACTTGCGGAGGTTCTGTAAAAAAATAGAAATTACTCCAAATTATTAACTATGACTAGATTTAAACTCATGTAACTCACCACAAAATAGTCAGCTAGAAAGCCAACCAGTGGCTTGGCCAACACATACATCACAGGTAACACGGCAGTTATATAGCCCATAACGTCTGGTGGAATCCCAATTTGCTTGCCTATCACTGCAAGTTGCGGCAATATGGGTCCCATTGCTGTAAGGTCAGTTATGAACGATGTTTATTCAAGGACAAGATAACAAAAATAATATAATAAAAATGGATTTTTAAGGATGATAAGATTAAGTTTTGATTTTCATAAAATACATTAATAAAACTATATAAAAGATAGCTATTATTATAATGAATAAAAGTTAACAATGACAAAGATCATTTGGAATATTTGCGTTCTGACATAATCTTAATTGGTTAATCTACAAATCTCACAACTTACCCGCCATAAAGAAGAAGAAATGGGCCTTAATGGGCAGCAAGCGCTTATTAATTAACGCCATTGTCTTAAATGTGATTTATGTCAATTAATATGTACTATTTATGTAGAATACACGCCCATCAACACAATAGTATATCACAGTTTGATGATGATGTCTCCATGCAATTGTAATCTTTATTGTTCTGTCCCGCTTGATAAGACCATTATTTTTGCTTCGAATGTGCAGTGATCTTCCGATCTGTGAAACTCCTTCGCAAAACACTTCAAAGTCTGTGAAGGTAAAAATATACAATAATTGTAATTTGGATGTTGTCAACCAAAAATGTTTATCTAATCTTCAGATATATAGATAGAGAGAAGTCTGTAAATATTGTGTTTGTAGGTTCTGATATTATAATATAGTAATTTCCTCTTCAATTACCAAGATAAGTAAGTATGTGGGAAAACATATCTGTTAGTCGAGCCAAAGGTGCAAATCTTATCTATAGCACGCAGTTTTTTATAGAAATTTAACAAGAACATTATCATTTGTTCTAATACTACATATATTAAATGTCTACAGCTAAGGCCAAAAATAAATAATAAATAATTGAAGAGCCTAAAAAGATTATTTACAGCATTCAATGCATTTAAAGATACGCATATTTATATATTCAATATAAATCTTATTTAAGCAGCTCAAGTAACAAATGTACATGAATTTAACGCTAAGCACTTCTGATGTAAACGCATTTATAAATAAAGGCAGTGTCTGTACATCAAAACCGGTTAGATAAATGTTCATATGTACGTACGTAAACTTGACACAGAAAACTTAAAAACTGAACGCCTCGACATTGCCGGCAATTAAAATGGCCAAAAACAAAAAAGATCCCATAAATGAGCTAATCATTTAACAGGTAAAAAAGTACGACAGCTACGAGATTTCCTACGGCAAACTAACATCTCTGCAAACTTATGATTAATTAGAAAAAATGGTTAGCTATTATTTGAACTATAGTTTGATGTTGCGAAAAAACCCAAGCCCAAAAAATGAGATGGGGAATTTTCTTAGCCAAAACGCGCAAATCGCGAGACAACATCAATAAATTAAGTCAACAAGCAATTGTGAAGCCGTATAACTTTGAAACTGAGTAAAGCTGAGCTAAGATGAGACTTAGTTGACAATTACAAGTTAGAATGTCACGCGAGTTCACTTGAGACTGCACTGGACGAGATCAAGTTGAAGGCGATTTAAACGCCGCAAAGAACGAGCTCTGACTGATATTGGAAAATGCCGACAACTCGAGCGACAACAGATGCGACAAGCATTGTTTGCTGATAAGATTCACAAACTGATAAGAAACGAATGCCAATAATAATACAAGACTAGTAAGTTGTAAGTTGCCTTCACAGGTCAAAATGATTATGATGTTGATATAAACAAAGTTAAGTAAAGGAAATAAAGAAGAAATTAAGCAATTACTCATTCATGTAATCATATTCTACAATCATTATTTTCTATATCTATCGTTATTTGGATATGTTTTTTTCCAGAAATTCCCCTTTGACGCAACGCTTACATCTCTGTTACTGTTTGATCAATCAAAGCCAGAAATACCCAAAGCGCCGCTTGAGTCATCCGCAGTTGTGCGTTACTTTCTGTTAACGTGCAATGATTTTATCTAGTTCTCAGCCCAAAACCCGTTTTATTCGCTGCAACCGCCGCAGCCGACGACGTAAGCTTCAACGTCGGCTGTCGGACAGTCGCCGCTGATCGCCCGTCGCGTAAGGTCGGCTCAATCTCTGTGCACTATAATCTCCATATATATATATATATATAAATAATATATTTATAAAAATACAGAACGAGAGTGACTTGTCCCTTATATACATGAGTGTAAATATTGGTGGGCGTTTCGCTGATAGCGCTACTAATTTCATAAACATCTTGAGACTTGATCCAAATGTAAAAACTGAACTTTATTGAAATACAGTGTGCTTAAAATAATTTTCAATTGAACTCTAGAAATATTTACACAATAATGCAACCGTTAACAAAAATGTTTATATGGGCATTTGCCTTGCTCTTATCATTATCTGTTTGTGCCACCGAACCCATCAATGATGGCAAATGTAAGTTCCAAGTTCAGTATACTCAAAATATTCATTTTTCCAAGCAATCGAAAACAAGTTGTGTGAATAAACAATTTAATAAAATGGAAATTTATTTATGTGAATGTAAAAAGAGGTGTTTGGTAATCAGTCTGAATAACTCTCATAGAATAAATATAATTGTGACTTCAAACATAATAAAAAACTTCAAAGCTCATTTACTTAATTGCTGTGAGCTGTAGATCTAATCTTAAGCAAATTTAATGCAAATGCAAATCTATTAAAAAATATACGAATTACGAAGTATTCGTTAAGTGTGTCGTAAATCAGAAAATTTACTTAAAATTCATATATATATATATATATAAATATTAATTAACTAAAACGTCAAACTAAAGACTGCACCTTAAGTAAATTTAAAAACAATTTTATTTAAATTTAATGTTAAATTTTGAAAAAAGTTTTTTCTTCCAGCAGTTAATCAATTTCCAAAAAAAAGATATAAAAAGCCGCACCTGCTGACCTTCGCGTAGAGAAATAAAAAACAAGAAATACAAGAGAATATCTCTTCCTCCACACACCGAAGCCTTCATACGCTTCTGGAAATATCATAGCCGGTCACATGACTTTAAGACTTATTAATTAATGAAAGTCTTCTACAAAGCAATCATCTAATTAATCAAATATACTATGTAAAACAAACGTGGATGCAGTTTGAAATCTAATACTTATTTCAAGTTCGAAATATTATGTTTCAAAACTGGTTACAATTTACATTAAGTATTTCTTATAAATAAACACATAAAAAATTAATTGTAATCAAGAATTGTCTAAATCATATATAATACATATAAATTAACAAGTTGTAAACTGTGGCAGTCTGTTCCGAACAAAACCTGTCTTCGAACAGCCTCGTAATAAGTCAACCTTGACTGTCTGCTCCACTCCCAAAAAAAAAAAGACTTTGTTTTAAATTTCACATCACAAATTGAATACTTGCGATTTCTGCGTAATTATCATGATATCAGAGATCCCCCAACTAGCGCAGAATGCGAATAACTACAGCATTAAACCGGTTATACAGGAAGGTCAATTTCGAATGCAAAACGCTATTCCGAAAACTGCACGCAATAAGCGAATAATTTACAATTAGCCGCTTTTATGGCCTTAAGGGAATAACCAAACTTTTCCGCTTTTGTTTCGATCGATTTCAGTGCGAGTTTGTGTGGTCGAATCTCGGGGAATTTATCGCAAGGCGCCCAAATTTTGTCCCCTGCTGGAGGCGACCAGCAACATTGAGTGCGTCGTTGGCGTGGATCGTTTGGATTGTGTGCGTCGCATTCACAAGGGGACTGCCCACTTTGGTGTGCTCACCTCCGAGGATTTGGTTGCTGCTCGCTGGGCAAGTGTCGAGATTTTGGTAGCCAGTGAGTTGCGTTCACATGAATCGCCTTATGAATATGAAATTGTTGCTGTTGTGGATAACGATGCTGGCATAAACTCAGTCCACGATCTGCATGGCGCCAGACTGTGTCATCCTGGCTACGGATTGGAGAATCACTGGACCGAAGTGTTGGCAAATGTAAGCAGATATATATCCAGTTACAGTTGTAGGCATTCTCATTCTTATAACAAATATATATGTATTTCTGTAGTATTTTGAGTCTGCCTTGGTGTCCAAGTCCTGCAATCCAGCGCTCACTTTGACTGAAGATCGCATTGCCGCCTCGTCCAAGTATTTTGGTCCCAGCTGTAAGGCTGGTCCTTGGGTGCCGGATCCCAAACAGGATCGTATACTTAAGGATCGTTATCCGTCATTGTGCCAGATGTGCTATGATCCATACAACTGCGATGACACCGACAAACACTGGGGCAGACGTGGCACACTTTATTGCCTGACCAGCGGCGGGGGTAGCGTCTCTTGGGCGCGTCTCGACGACACACGAAGTCACTTTGGCGTGAGTAGTGAATCAATCAATATACAAATCAATCAAATAAATGTGCTCCTTGGCTAAATATATTGATTTTTCAGCTGGCGGGCTTGGATGCCGAGGATGATCCAGCAAAATATAGCTATCTCTGTCCGGACGGTCACTTGCAGCCAATCAATGTGACACGTCCTTGTATATGGGTTGCGAAGCCGTGGCCCGTTGTTGCCGCACGTCGCTCGCATGCCGCTCAGGTTCAGCGTCTGGTCACTGGACTGACGCATGATGAGGCGGATAGTTGGCAGAATGCATTGCTCAGTCTATTGGAGACATATCATGTGTTTACGGTGCCGCTGGACAATGTCATCTCCATCGATGACTATCTCGATCAGGCAATTGGTTTTCAGTCCGCCTACAGTTTTCCAGAATGTAATCCACCACGTTCCATTGTCATGTGCAGCACATCCATAATTGAGCATATTAAATGCTCTTGGCTACAAGAGGCATCACAGGTGTTTGGCGTAGAGCCAAATATTCAATGCATACGCACAATAAACCTGGAGCAATGCATGGATGACACCCGCTACAAGAGCGCCGATGTACTGCTAGTTAGCCAGGAGCAGCGTATAAAGGCGCAAAGGGACTACAATCTGACTCCGTTGCTGTATGAGTACGCTGAGCAAATGCACGATCGTTATGTGACCATTGCGCTGGTGCACAAGGACTCTAAATACAAAAACTTTGAAGACCTGAGAGGCTCGCGTGCTTGCCTGCCTAGCTATGAGGGCGCCGCTTATCTGTCCGTTCTGGAAACGATTGCGAATGTGACTGGTGCCGTCCATTCACCACACGCTTTCTTTCATCACTCCTCCTGCCTGTGGCATCCACAGCGTGGTCACCAGTGCCCACCGCATTATCGCGGCGACGAGGGTGCGTTCCGTTGCCTAGCCGAGGGCGCCGATGTGGCCTTCATCAGTTCGGACGTCTATAAGAAATATATGAGCGGCAACTTAACATCCGATTGGCTCAAGCCGAGTATGCATAAATCTTACCGACTGCTGTGTCCGTTTGGAGGCATTGAACGACACTCGAAGTTCGAGTACTGCTATCTGCACTGGACACCTCGTGGTCAGTTGATGACCCACAATTCTTCGCTGACGCGCCACAATGAGATTTACAATTCGCTGCGAGACATGGATCGTTTGTTTGGCAACAGATACAAAAGTGATACGCGCCCATTTTCCCTCTACGGCGTCTTTGATAGGCGCAACAATATCTTGTTCCATGACAGCACGACGGCACTTTATGGCAGACATGAGTTGCAGCGGGATGATGCCAAGCGCACCATGGAACACATCTACGAACGGTACACGGCGCAGTATTACGCTGCCAAAGACGACGAGGATAGTGGAAGTCATTTTACCAGCAGCAGCAGTAGTTGCATAGTTTTGTTGCTGGCTGCTTGTGGTTTGTTGCTGCAGCACCAGCAACGCCATCCATTTTAGTCAAGTGCACAAGCTGAACTTTATTTATTGTGATATTATTTTATATGTGCACATTATTAAAGCTAAATTATGTTAGGAATCTCAAATATACAAAAACCTTCACAGACAGAAACAAACAAATGTTTAATTCAAGTTCAAGTGTTGTGCAATGAGGTAAAATAAGGTGAGTACGCAGCTCAGACTTAAAATAATAAATACATTTGACTTATAAGCAAAACAATGTTTGTCAGTCAATTCAATTATTAAAGCCAACGGTTTTAACGAATTACAATTATACCAACTATAATTCATTTAAACATAATTTTTAATTAAGCTTACCAATAGCTGTATTTACGAACACTGTACATCAGCTGTTCATTTTGTTTTTGTTGCTATGTTACTTGAGTGGTTTCTAAGGAAACCCTCAAATTTGTCACAACGAATTCGCAATGAACTGAATTAACAATTGATTAAACACACGTACTCGCCTAATAACATTTAATTAATTTCAACCTAAATACGATACAGATCGTAACATCGAATAAGCAATACAATGTCCAAGAGCTCAACGCATACCGCGAGCAAGACAAACGTAAGAAATTATTCTTGTAATGCTCACTTTAAACGCACTATTTTGTAGTAGTTGCAAGCAATTGATTTGTTTGCCGCATGTCGCTCACAATACTTACAGCTTTATTTACGCACACGGACCACAGTCAGAACTACGACGCAGATGCACTTGCCACCGAACTAAGTATGTTATCTGTATATACATTGTCAGAGCACACACACGCATTATTCAAATCTTCATTCAATTGCAATTAATATAAACTGAAATGAAGAACGAGAGAACGCGGATCGCTTGCGCTACAGAGAGAGGAGAGAGCACTTTATTTTTGTTTTCATGTTCGATCAGTGTTGCAAAATGCAAAGGTAGCAGCTGTTTGCTATGGCGCCAAAGCGATATTATTTCAAATCGCATCTCTTTTTTAGCTCAAAAATGAAGCACAGCGCAGCAGTGCTAACAAGTCGCCTGCAACAGGTGTGGGTGCAACCACAACATCGCGTAGCAGCAAAAGCAAACTCAAACAACAGGATAGCCTAGAAAGTGAAAAAAGTGTGCGACAAACCACAAAGATTGTAAAGCTAACCACAACCGCCATTAAAAAGCCGTCGCCGCCACTGCACTCTATCAAAAACAAGGAGCGTGAGCCTGTTTCGAGTAAGAAACCCAAAGCAACCCCATCGCCAACAAAGCAGGCAACGACGAAAACATTGCGTGCCGCTAAACAGCAACAGGAACAACAAAAACAACAACGAGCTGCAACGACGAAAGCCAAGCCAAATGCGGTGCTGGACACATTTCACAGTGTGACGGTGTCATCGCCTCCATCAAAGCGCAGAGTGCAGCCCAAACAAGCAGCAACTGTTGCAGTCGAGGAGGTGGAAGCAGACAAGCAGCAGCCACGTCCTCGCACCTATTCACGCACTCTGCAGCCGGAGGAAGTTCTGGTGCTCAAACGGGATTCGGCCAAACAGCGTAGCGAGTTGGAGGTGCAGCTAAGCAAACAGGTTAAACAGCCAGTTGCATTCGAGGTGAACTTTGAGGAGGCTAAAAATCTATCGCAGGGAGCAGCAGCAGCCGCAGCAGAAACGGATAATTACTCCGATGATTTTGAATCATATGAATCGGATTTTGAGACAGATGTGAGCACACCCGAAGAAGAAGATGAGGAAGAGGCAGAGGACCAGATAGAGGAAGCAGAAAAGAAGGATCAAGTGGAAGCAACAATGTCAGAAGCAGAGCCCAGCCGGACAGTTGAAGTTAGCGAGGAGGAGGAGGAGGATTCGGAGCCCACACAAAATCCGATCACAGTCATACAGCGCGACAAGGAGCTGGAGCGCAAATTGGATTCCGGGCACTATGATATGAACACACGGCGGCAACAACGCTCCGCTACCCATCAACCCTACGATAGCTTCGATACCACCAATAGTATAGCCAATTCCGAACAGCTGGACTCGGGCATTAGCAGCTATGGCGCGACTGGAATGCAGGAACAACAGCCCAAGTCCACATCGGATGTACACTATGGTGGCTATGTTAGCTTTGTGGCTCATCCGGTGATCACACGTCGCGGCCTTGAGCTGATGCGAAAGCTGCGCTTCGATCAGCTGAACTATCAGCTGTTTGAGATGAAACCATTGAGCTATGAGGGTTATATGCAGAGCTATGGCAAGCTAAATACGTGCCAGATGGCCACCCAAACCTACGCCCAGCACATGGATAGCGAGTGCCAGACGCTGGAGCTGCATCAGCGCACCAGTTGGACACAGCATCCGCCTCATTATGGCAATCAGTTGGTACTCAGCTGCAGTGGCGATGCGGCCAACGAATTGGATACGTTGTCGATTCAGTCGGGTGATGCCATTGAGTGCAGCTTGGCGCGCATGGAGCAACTGCGTCGGTTGGAGGAACAGCGTGCATTGCAGCAGCAACGACAGCGTCTGGCCAAGCCAAGCGATTTAGAAAGATTGGGCGTATTTCTGCACAAGGCGTCGCAGCTGCTCAGCAAAGTGCTCAATGCAAATTGCCCCAAACGTGTGCCGCTCCTGCCGACTGGACTCCTCGATGCATTGCGTGTGCGTCGCATCTTTGGCAGCACCGGACAATTGGTTGTGACGGTCCATGAATGTCCACCGCATTGCGATGTCTATCGAGACGATTTTGCCAATCTGCTGATGGTGTGGTCCCTAACCGATCCCAGTAAGCCGCTGCGCCTGCTCTCCACCTGGGCAGAGGTCTGTCGGGTCGCCTTCTGTAGCGAGGCGCCCGACATTATTGTAGCTGGCTTGCGCGATGGCAGCCTGGCCATGTGGGATCTGCGCGAAACTTACAGCTACTGCTCCAAATTGGATGGCAATCTGACTCACTTTGCGGCCACGCAGTCTGTGTTGCCCAGCCTGGATACCCAGGAATTGACGGCTTTGGATGTGGGCGCCGTTGTGGATGTGCGCAGCTTTCGACCAGCGCCCAACTTGTCTGGCGTGACATTGGGAAGCAGTTTGGCTCGGACACACAAGGATATTCAGGTGGGTTAGCAAATTAGTCTAGATATGCCTCATGATTACTGGTTCTCTTCTTATTACTCTCTCTAGTACGCATCGCTCAACGATTCGGGATTGCTCACAATTTGGACACTGGTAGAAAGTGGGCGTGGTTGTGGTGCAGCAACCACCAACGAGTATAGTTCGCCCTGGGCGCGAGTGAAGCTGCTCCAGGCGGCCAGTTGTGATCTGCGTGTATATCTGGAACGACGCATACTAAAGCGCAATCAAAGTGCCTACGACAAGACCAAGTCCATGTTCCAGGGCAACGTCTACAGTGATGAGCTGCTGCGTGAACTGAATGAGACCCAGACGCTGACGATGGCGTTGGCGGGACAGGGTCTCCAGGGATTACGGTTTAGCAGCATCGATACGGGCAACGATCTCATTTACGTGTGCAGCAATCGCAATTTTGTGCTGTGCTGCACGAGAAGTTTGAAACCGGAACGATTCACCCGGATCGCTTTGCATGAGAGTCGCTTTCTGTTTCCCACAGCCCTGTGCGTGCTCACCAATGAGCATTTTGTGGCTGTGGGATTGTCGAATGGTTCCGTGATGATTCTCAACTGCAATCAGCGCCAACGTCAACGTGTGCAGCGTCCCACAACTGCGATGCCGCCGCAAATCCCTCCGCACGAGCCCGAAACAGGCAAATCCTGTGCAATACAGAATATTATACTCAACGAGCGACGTTCATTTGAGCAGCAGGATGTGGAGCTGGATACGCGTCCGAATACCGCTCTGGAATTGCTGCAGCAACCACGTCGCTCCTACGAACTGCGCGTATTTGACCAACAGCTGCTCCTCAGCGGCAGCGTCTTGCGACAGAATCTTATCCAAGCGCTAGTCCAGTCCACCGACGGCTGGCGTTTGTTCGCCCTTTCGAATGGTTCGGTGCGAGCCTACGATTTTCACTTGGATCGGGAACGTCTGGATGTGGGTCTGGAGAATGGGTCAACTGTCACAGACATTGCTGCATCGAGTAGCTCAACAAACAATCAACATTTGCTGCTCCTCGAGGCAGGCGGAAAGGTGCAATTGCATTCCCTCAACTTCTAGTTTCTTAAAACTTAATTAATGTTAACTTTGTTAAAAAAAAACCCCAAATGAATGAGTCATGGAATTAAGAATAAGAACCACACAGTTCAATATGGTTATGAAAACTTTAAAAAGCTTTTCTTTTTGCTACAACTTTCAGTATAATTCACATCAGGAGTTGATCAATAAAGTTTTTCATTTCATAATCCTTTTAGTTATGCAGTATTAATCTAGAGACCAAATTGTGACCAAAAATGTTACACTTTTGAAAATCAGTTCAGTTTTGACAAAGTAAAGTCGCTCTTAGAATATGTATAACTATATATTTTCTTAAGACCCATTCACACAAACTGGACTCCAATTTCGAATTAGGTGTTTTACTTCTACGTATACTTATATACTTACACGTATATATTATCTAATATTTTATTTATCAACATAAATCACAAAACACAATTTCACTTTTATGTACACACCGATGCATCCAGCTTTGGCATTGGCATCAGACTGCTCTTGCCACGCCCAACATGCCACCCGCTGTGGCACCCAGTAGCTGTCGCACCGTCTGCAGCTCATCGCGTAGGGCAAGGATCTGGGCGCGAAGTATAGAGTTCTCCTGCTCGAGGAGCGCTGCACGGAATGCAATGCGATCCTCACGTATTTTGCGTGCATCCCTTGACTTCTTGGCTGCTTCATTGTTGCGCTTGCGTCGCTCATAGTATTTGGCATCTTTCTGGGCATCCGGAATGGGTCGCTTCTCGCCGCGCGCTCGCCGATGCAGGAAACCCGGAAACATGCCAACACGATTCAGCTCCATCAGCGGAAAGTCCAGAGACTGCATTCCATGATTCGGTGGTGCTATATATTCAAAGGCAGGTAGCGTTCCATTGGACTTGGCTGCCAATAGATTGGGTAATCCGAGTCCGGGCAGCGGCAGGCGTAAATTATGTGTTGCAGGAATCGTATACACTGGATTGCCGCTTGACTCCGCATCAAAGTCCAGATCACTATGCATGGAGAGCGTCTCGGTGACGTCCACAATGGGCGATTTGGCAGGCGAGTACATTCTGACCAGGACTCCAGGACAGTTCAAAAAATCTGTTACTTCCGTTAGCCTCGACTGTCGTTTTGTGTCTGTTGCCTGCGGCGCGTATTACTACTATTCCAGAACCACATGGCTGCCTCATATAATTATAGGTTGTTGTCACACACATACGAAAAGACCCCCCCAATCCCAACTGCCTCAATGTACGCCGTCCCCTCCACCCGTCTGGACTAAATCTAAGCTGTAGCGCCACAGGCCGCCTCCGCCGGTTGATTCAGCCAATCACGCAATGTTGACGGTAATTATTCGTCAAATACATGACACTTTGCCATGTTGAATGACATTTATTTTGCTGCACAGTTATAAGGG
Organism: Drosophila kambysellisi; assembly: GCA_035042185.1. Classification (NCBI taxonomy): domain Eukaryota; kingdom Metazoa; phylum Arthropoda; class Insecta; order Diptera; family Drosophilidae; genus Drosophila; species Drosophila kambysellisi. The sequence goes on from JAWNLS010001251.1 coordinate 12,088,319, forward strand.
TTTCATATAACTGGTTAGTTTGATTAGCCACCCCCTCAAAGTTGTAGCCTGAACCACAGACAAAAAAAGCAAAAACCCCTCTTGACCACATGTCGTTGTCTCCGTTTCTGATTTCATTTTGGGGGTGTTGCCTGACATGGGAACACGGCCCAGACAGGGTTATATGAATTTGGCCAACTATTATGCAGCTGGGTCCGATTGTGGGGCTGAAAACTTTTTTCCAACAGCCAATGGGAATGATCGAGCGGAAATGTGGAAATGGGCGGGTTAGCAAACAACTGGGTTGAAAATCGACCCTAAAGGAATTTAACGTTGCGCCTGTGATCAGAGCCATATTTTCTAGATTAAATATATAAAAGCTATAATTGCTGGCATACTCCTTAAGGGCATTAAGCGAAAAGTTTGAATTTCACGTAGAAGAAGAAATAGTTAAGTTTTACAATATAACTTATTATTAGATATTTTTAGAATGTTTGAAAATAAATTATCTTAATGTATAAATTATTAGAAATTCTTACAATATATAATATTGTTCTCATACAGACTGAATAAAGTTTGGCATAATTATAAATACTAGTTTAATTATAAATACTAGTTTATTAAAAAGAAGAGTACATAAAAAAACAAATATTATAAAATTAAATGATAGGTATGTCCATTATCCAATTACCATTATGTATAATTTGAAATTCAAATTTTAAGCTAACTATCGTGTTTCAAAAAATGGCAAGTCATGTGGACTGTCAATCAATAGTTTCTACCTGTAAACAAGAAAGGGTCGCTTAACCTAAGGTTGAGTTCCTAACGAGTTCCACAACACATTGCTTGCTTAGACAACATATTCAGTGAACATTTATGATTGAGTTTGTTATTATTACAGTAAAAAAAAATTGCATAGTCAGCCCTTAGTTGAGCTAATCTAACTTATGAAGCCATCAGAAAGTCTACTGACTACTTCTATCTTTTACAAGCATGACTGAGACAAATAAACCACTGTAACCAATTCGCGTTTCGTTTTGATAACCCTATCCATAAAACATTTAACCACATGTCATTCGTGTGTCTTCTTCAACCCGTTCTCGGTTTGAGAAACTGTCACCTGGTCGGGCGAAACCTAAAAAGACAGTTAGACACCCTTGTTCCGCCCCTAACCGGAAATTGAAGCGACAGTCGACAGTTGACGGTGGCATCCTAACCATATTTCATAATGTATGCGCTAATTTATTATCTGTTGGCAAAAGTTTTACCATAGTTAACCCTTGATTAACAATGTCCTGGTTTTGGAGGTATCAATGTAAAAGTTAAAGCCAGACATTATTGCGTGACACTCTGACATGGCTTAAAGTGAGGTATGTGTAGCTTCATTTTCTTTCCGTTTATATGAATAAAATATAAATTTGAAACTTATTACAACAAAATTAATCTTAAGTTTAGAACTAATTGAAATTATTTGATCAATTTCTATCGAAAACTTGGAGCATAAAAACCAACTTTCTTGGGCCCTTTCAAATGACGCATGACCACTTAGCACACCACTGGGGAACTCTATCCGCTGGCTAATGCAATGGGAGGATTGTTGTTTGGAAAGCTCTATTTATATATTAGGCAAATTACCAGGTAATAAAGAACTGAACATGTAATTGTTACAATATTTGTACGGCTCCGGGTCATAATTGTGAAAGCAAACATCGATGGACAAACTGTTAATGACACCTGTAATTGGATGACATTAGCAGCTAAGGACGGGGGTTGAAATCCCAGTAGACAATGTTCACATTAACTGTGCTTTTGTTGTCTCCAAAATTATGCTTCATGTCTATTCAATATTCCATACAGAAATATTTCAAGTCGATTTAATAGTGAAATAAAAAAAATTTTAATTTTAAAATGAGTGGAGAACTTCCCATAGGGGATTGTGAGCCAACAACTTCGATGATGCACTCGAACACATATCATATCCATTTACCGTTATATATTATGGATATGGTGCGTATATTTCAAGATCACCCCAAATATGTGAACGGCATCAAAGAGAATGATATTGTTGAGATGCTGAGCAAGGAGTGAGTTTAATTTCATTGAAATATTCAAATGCATCGCATCCTTTCCTTCGATCCTTTTGCAGATCGTTTGCCTGTGGCGATTTGGGGGCGCAGGTAAAGACGGCTGTTTTGGATTTGTCTGCCAAGGGCTTTATACGTTATCTTAATGACGGTTTTCGCACATTGGGCCCCATTGCCAAGTTGGCCAATGCACGCAATGTGCGAAACTTTTGTGCCACCTGGAAACGCATCGCCGAACTCCAAAAGACCAATGCGGACGCCGAGGATGGAGCCCAATGCACCCGGAATAGTCAGCGCCCCAAGTGCCCAAGGCGTAACTCCAATTTTTAAGCCAATCTATTGGCCATGTTTTGTTTGTTATTTTAAGTTTTGCGTTGATTTCATCGAGATCCTTCTGCACACTCTGTACAATGGTGTAGGTAAAACACTCCGTCCATCAAAATTATTGTAAAAACCAAAAACGACGAAAAATTGTTTTGTTTCATTTAATGCAAGTCCAAACAGAGGGTGGATCCGGCTCATCATCATTATGTGTGTCCGTCTAGTTTGGAACATATGTATGTTAAAGGTTTCCTCATCCTTTTGACACTTAACCCCATATTTAATTCTCGTGTAATTATCGTGTGGGGTGGCCCTCAGCAGGTGTTCAACAACAAATGGGTTTCTATGCTTACAGAATACACATGCTTCCTTCTCTTATGGCAAGTAGTTTATTTAAATAACCATAGAACGATTATAAATATTTATATTTTTAAGTTTACAATATATATCAAGTCTCTTTCAACAGTACTTATAAATTTCTTAAAAAAAAAAAGTTGTAAATATTCAAATATATAGTATAAGTACCTATAATTCTGATACTCATTATGAGGATAAGTGCGGAAATATGCTGACATGCAGTTGTTGTGTTTCACAAGGAGGCACATCCCTAAATGGGCACCGGGCATTGTTCAAATGACCCTTGCCCGTTACCCTTTAGGCTTGCTCGCTGCTAAAACATTTAAATTGTCAACACCAGGACGAAGCGAGCGAGTTGTCATTTGTCCTCATATGTGTATGTATGTATATATATATATATATATATATATATATATATATGTGACCCGATATATATATGTTGGTTGTACACGCATGTGATCCCTGCCAGGTGTTATTTATTGCCTTTCTAATCGTTGCGGCATAATCTATTAGCACCCGCGGCGGCAGCGACGACGACCTGAGCAAACCTGAATCTGAACCTTTACCTGAACCCAAACTCGGCCCTGTTGGTTTTTGCTTTTGCACATTATGGGCAATTAGTATTATTATTTTATTGTTTTAGTTTTCAAGCTTTATGACAACAGTTTAGCTCGAGTCCATGATTTTTTGTTATGTTTTAATGACTGATAATGAGGGCGCCCCATCATTAATCAAAAGCTTGACATATTCATAGGTAGGGATATACTTTAATCAAGACGCAAATATTAAGATTCCAGAAACTATAATTGAGTACAAAGACTTAAAGAAAAAAGTATTGTTGCTTTAACTTTGAACTCTTGAAAATTGGAGCAGTTCTCTGGAAATACTTAGGTATACACCATAATGCACCATATATGCATATGGAAATGGGACGATTATTAATATAATACATGACACATTAGAATAGTTACTTACTGGAAAGATTTACAGACAATAAGTTGTTGTTTATTATTTTCTACTTCTAATTTGGAACCGAAAACTTAAAATTATTCAATGTCAAAAAAAAAAATCGCAATATTCGTAGAGGCTACCCATCAGAAGTGCTAACGATAGTTAAAGCAAAATAAGGTAGCAACTATAACAGCCAAGACAATAGCCATCACAAATCCTGCGAGTCGAAGTTTCTTTATATTTGGATATCTCCGTCTTCTTTGGCGGTTCGCTTCGATGCGTTCATCCGTTGGCGCCATTTAAACTGGTTGATTTGCCTGCTTCGGAACTTAAAAATTCAAATATTTAAAGTTTACATCAAGTGCTACTATTGTTTCGTCTAGCTTGATGCTCGGACCCAAAACCTTACATACTTGGTTCCACGTAGCCACGTTGGATCATCTGCACTGGCAGACTAGCGTATGAATCCAAAAAGTTGATAACATAGCCACCGGGCAAATGAGCAAGCAGCTTCACATCGAGTTCCTTGTTGAGAATTTTACTTTTCAGAAACTCCACGCACTCGGCAATCTTTTCCTGCGACCCCGAGGATCTGCACGTGATGCTGCCAATGAAGCAATTGATGGCACGATGTGGTTTCAGGCTGGCAGCATTGTGGCACTGTGCCAGCGATTTAATGGTGACAAACTCCGTGTTGCCATAGTCCACATAGAAGATTTTATAAATGCCATCGATCTCCTCAATGATCTGCGCCCGATAGAAACAATCGTCGTTGTACAGTGCCAACACCACCTCCAGAATACGCGGAGTGCGCTTGAAATTACGCTGCGATTCAGGTACCTCCTTCTCAGCCCACACCAGCGGCGGCAACTCATCCTGAAACTGCACATACACCTGGGTTGAACTTTTGATAAATGTGACCTGCACGCGCACAACGCTGCCAATCTCCCTCGGCGCTTTTGACACAAATGTGCACTCTGGCAAAGTTTCAACTAACTCTTTGTCCTTGGTAGCGCCATGTGGGGCAAACTCCTGATGTAACAGACGGCAGTTGGATCCTAGCAAACAATAATATAGGCTATAAGTTCGAGCTATGAAAGATCTCTAACAATAACAATGAGATCAGATATTCTTCTTTGCATACCTTTAAAACAGCCATTAATTTTAGGATCGTAATAGAGACAAAGACGCTGTTCGTCTGTAGGCGTGTAGCCCAACACCGCCTTGAGGGCATCACTGGTGCCCTGCTCAACCTCCTCCAGCATTTCCATAGCTGCTGGACTCAATTTTTGATCGGTTTCAACAGATTGCATTTCCGCCTTGGTGTCATCTAACTCAAATTGAATTGGAATGGGCAGCTTTGGCAGAGTTATGGGTGCAGCTATCAGAGAACTCTTCAACTTGGCATTGAATCGTGGTGGAATAGGCGGCAGCTCCATTTTAATGGATACAAGTGAGTTTGGACTGTTTTCAGTTTTGAAAACATTAATTGCAGTGCGTTCAGGAGCTGTGAATTTATTTTTTTCAAGTGATTATAAATATATTATGTATACGTAGTATATTTCATTGCTATACTCTCTTCCCACGAGAACAGAGCATTGTGCAGTCGGTTAGATTCCGACAGCCGTTTATTTCTGTTATAATTACATTTCACTATCTGCAGTGCTTCATTTGAGCTTATTTGTGGACGCTTGGGGATTGCATCCACATCGCCCACCTCGATTCCATGTCGATTTGTGTGATTAATTGTACTCTTGCTTGGCTCCAGTGAATCGAGATCGAAATTAAAAATGCTTACTGGTCGATTGACAAGAATGTGCAGATTTAATTTGTTTACATATTTGTTGACCTGGCTAACACTGCTAATAAGGGCATCGTGTGCAGAAATTAGGCGCCCATCGGCTCGATCAACGTGCGACCAACTTTCGACAAGTTTCTGATGTCGATTATTAACATCATCTTGATAGGCACTCAAATTTGTTTGCAATCTTTTCACATTGCGATCAAAAAGCTTTAAAATTTCCGAAAGAACTTCCATTTTGAGTGTTTTAGCAAATACCAGCTTCCAAACTTCTTTCACAGACGCCAATTTGAAGAACCTTACGGAATAGCGGCAAAACAAAAAGTGAATTATCTTTGGGTTGGCAATTCTGTGATTACGTTTCACAGCACTAAATCAATAATTTAAAGAAAGAAGATTCTCTTTTTACTTAAATAACAATTAAATAATAAAAATATTTTTATACTATTATACAAAAAGGTAAAATTATACTATTATACCAAAAAGGTATAATTTTACTATTATACCAGAAAGGTATAATAGTATATTGGTTTTGTGCAATGTCCGTCATGCTGTCCGTCCATCTGTACAAAAGCGCGTTCCTCCGACACCCTTAGAGATAGAGACTTGAAACTTGGAACGTATACTGGAAAGTACCCTCAAAAGTTAAAATGCTTGGACCTACGTTCACTAGGGAGCTAGAAAATCGATAAATTCGATTTTAGCAAATCGATAAATCCTCATATCTCTTACAATTTAATGAATACAGTCACCAATTTTGGTGTGTAGATTGTTGGCGAGGGCCTTTGAAAGATCGGCATGTGCCACGCCCACCTCCGACGCCCCCATCACCCCCGCCCCACAAATTTTCAAATGGCTATATCTTCCGCAGTTTAGGGAACGTAAAATTTGGTAGGTATATTACTGGTAGTCGCCTTTAAGAACCGATAACAAATTTGTGGTGCCACGCCCACACCTGCGCCTATAATCGACAATTCCGATTGTAAGTCGATAACTCCGTATATCTCCGAACATTTTAAAGATAGAGTAACCAAACTTGGAAGGTAATTTGCTGGTAACCTCCTCCAAAGATTGGCATACAAATTTTTAGACCACGCCCACATCCGCCGCCCCCTTGAACTTCGTCCCTAGAAATTTAAAATGCGCATATCTGCCGTAATTTGCAAGCTAGAGTTGCAAAATTTTGCAGGTATATTACTTGTAACTCCCCCAAAGATCGATAAGAAAATTGGATGGCCACACCCACTCCACCGACCTAAACCGATACACCTGTTGGTGTAAATCGATAAACCCATATATCTCACGCAATTTGAAAACTTAAGTCACCAAATTTTAAAGGTATATTGCTAGTAACAACCTTCATAAATGTGAAAAAAAATTTAGGACCACGCCCACCCCCGCCCCCAAAAAACCATAAATGCCTGTATCTGCCGCAATTTAAGAGCTACAGTTACCAAACTTTGAAGGTATATTCTTAAGATCGAATTTTTTGGGCCACGCCCACTCCCGCCCCCAAAACCGATAAACGCTTATATCCCCCGCAATTCAAGATAGTTAGTTACCAAACTGGGTAGGAAGATTATTAGGAAACTTCTCTATAATTTTTTTGTGCAACGCCTACTCCTGCCCCTAATGTCTCTGTACACAAATTAAGGTATAATAGTATTTCGCTGTCGGTTACGTCCGACTGCAACGTTCTATCTTGTTTGTTATGTTTTAATGACTGATAATGAGGGCGCCCCATCATTAATCAAAAGCTTGACATATTCATAGGTAGGGATATACTTTAATCAAGACGCAAATATTAAGATTCCAGAAACTATAATTGAGTACAAAGACTTAAAGAAAAAAGTATTGTTGCTTTAACTTTGAACTCTTGAAAATTGGAGCAGTTCTCTGGAAATACTTAGGTATACACCATAATGCACCATATATGCATATGGAAATGGGACGATTATTAATATAATACATGACACATTAGAATAGTTACTTACTGGAAAGATTTACAGACAATAAGTTATTGTTTATTATTTTCTATTTCTAATTTGGAACCGAAAACTTAAAATTATTCAATGTCAAAAAAAAAATCGCCATATTCGTAGATGCTACCCATCAGAAATGCTTACGATAGTTAAAGCAAAATAAGGTAGCAACTATAACAGCCAAGACAATAGCCATCACAAGTCCTGCGAGTCGAAGTTTCTTTATATTTGGATATCTCCGTCTTCTTTGGCGGTTCGCTTCGATGCGTTCATCCGTTGGCGCCATTTAAACTGGTTGATTTGCCTGCTTCGGAACTTAAAAATTCAAATATTTAAAGTTTACATCAAGTGCTACTATTGTTTCGTCTAGCTTGATGCTCGGACCCAAAACCTTACATACTTGGTTCCACGTAGCCACGTTGGATCATCTGCACTGGCAGACTAGCGTATGAATCCAAAAAGTTGATAACATAGCCACCGGGCAAATGAGCAAGCAGCTTCACATCGAGTTCCTTGTTGAGAATTTTACTTTTCAGAAACTCCACGCACTCGGCAATCTTTTCCTGCGACCCCGAGGATCTGCACGTGATGCTGCCAATGAAGCAATTGATGGCACGATGTGGTTTCAGGCTGGCAGCATTGTGGCACTGTGCCAGCGATTTAATGTTGACAAACTCCGTGTTGCCATAGTCCACATAGAAGATTTTATACATGCCATCGATCTCCTCAATGATCTGCGCCCGATAGAAACAATCGTCGTTGTACAGTGCCAACACCACCTCCAGAATACGCGGAGTGCGCTTGAAATTACGCTGCGATTCAGGTACCTCCTTCTGAGCCCACACCAGCGGCGGCAACTCATCCTGAAACTGCAAATACACCTGGGTTGAACTCTTGATAAATGTGACCTGCACGCGCACAACGCTGCCAATCTCCCTCGGCGCTTTTGACACAAATGTGCACTCTGGCAAAGTTTCAACTAACTCTTTGTCCTTGGTAGCGCCATGTGGGGCAAACTCCTGATGTAACAGACGGCAGTTGGATCCTAGCAAACAATAATATAGGCTATAAGTTCGAGCTATGAAAGATCTCTAACAATAACAATGAGATCAGATATTCTTCTTTGCATACCTTTAAAACAGCCATTAATTTTAGGATCGTAATAGAGACAAAGACGCTGTTCGTCTGTAGGCGTGTAGCCCAACACCGCCTTGAGGGCATCACTGGTGCCCTGCTCAACCTCCTCCAGCATTTCCATAGCTGCTGGACTCAATTTTTGATCGGTTTCAACAGATTGCATTTCCGCCTTGGTGTTGGCCTCATCTAACTCAAATTGAATAAATGGCATCGCCGCTTCAGTCTCTGCCGGCCACAAGAATTCAACGTCCAGATCGTTGCCATTGTTGGCCAGGACACGCAGTCGCACATTCTTGTAGGCGAACTCGCGCACTCGGTTCACTTCGCAATTGCGCACATTGCATTTGATGGCCTCCGCCGGCAGTTCTTTAATTGCGTTGGGCAACGCAAAGATGACATCCTTGTCATCCAAATGAATATGCTCGCCATAGTCCAGCAAATAGGCCTCATAGCCACCGCCCTCAGTCTGTGCATTGATCAGCACACGTGGTGTAATCTGCTCCTGGGCATCATACACGGCAAAGATCTCACCATAATCGGGCAGCTGATCCAATTGCTGTATGGGCATTTGGCATCCCAGCAACTTCTTCAGCGGCGTCGACTCTGGACCCCATTTGGCCACAAATATGGAATTCTCTGAGATATTGAGATGCATTAATACAACCAGCACATCGGTGTCCTTGACAAAGCTGGCTATATTCTTTGACAACATATCGTAGGCAGCATCGCCCGACATTTGCTGACCACCCTTCGGCTGCAGTAGCATGGTTTCTCGCGGTGGAATGGGCAGCTTTGGCAGAGTTATGGGTGCAGCTATCAGAGAACTCTTCAACTTGGCATTGAATCGTGGTGGAATAGGCGGCAGCTCCATTTTAATGGATACAAGTGAGTTTGGACTGTTTTCAGTTTTGAAAACATTAATTGCAGTGCGTTCAGGAGCTGTGAATTTATTTTTTTCAAGTGATTATAAATATATTATGTATACGTAGTATATTTCATTGCTATACTCTCTTCCCACGAGAACAGAGCATTGTGCAGTCGGTTAGATTCCGACAGCCGTTTATTTCTGTTATAATTACATTTCACTATCTGCAGTGCTTCATTTGAGCTTATTTGTGGACGCTTGGGGATTGCATCCACATCGCCCACCTCGATTCCATGCCGATTTGTGTGATTAATTGTACTCTTGCTTGGCTCCAGTGAATCGAGATCGAAATTAAAAATGCTTACTGGTCGATTGACAAGAATGTGCAGATTTAATTTGTTTACATATTTGTTGACCTGGCTGACACTGCTAATAAGGGCATCGTGTGCAGAAATTAGGCGCCCATCGGCTCGATCAACGTGCGACCAACTTTCGACAAGTTTCTGATGTCGATTATTAACATCATCTTGATAGGCACTCAAATTTGTTTGCAATCTTTTCACATTGCGATCAAAAAGCTTTAAAATATCCGAAAGATCTTCCATTTTGACTGTTTTCGCAAATACCAGCTTCCAAACTTCTTTCACCGACGCCAATTTGAAGAACCTTACGAAATAGCGGCAAAACAAAAAGGGAATTATCTTTGGGTTGGCAATGCTGTGACTACGTTTCACAGCACTAAATCAATAATTTAAAGAAAGAAGATTCTCTTTTGACTTAAATAAAGGATTAATAATGAATATAGTTTTTTACTATGATTTAGCGAACAGGTGTCAACCGCCGTTTATGATTGTGTATAGATTCCCTCACCCATACGCAGACAATCTATAGGTTTTTGGTTCTGATTATGTACACAAACAAATCAAACATATTAGAATTATAAAATGATATTAAAATGTGAATAATTAAAACTTAATCTTATATAAATATTAAGCGAATTCCACAATCCACAACAAAATTCAGCTGCGTACTAGTCTTATGAATAACCGATATGTTATCGAAATTGCCCAACACTGTAAAAATTTATCCATTGCAAACACTGCCTTATGCCGCTTATAAAAACGCGGCTATTTTCCACTGAATGTTGTTGATTTATTAAAATTGATAAGTAACTTGATTGATATGAGTGAGGAGGCCGTGCCAATATTCGTAAGATATTTGCCAACAATAAGTGATGACAGATCAGTTGACCGTGTTTTGCTTTCCAGGAAATAGGCGATACACTCGCCACACGTTGCGGCAACACGCTCACTGCAACTTTTGTGCCCGGCAGCACAAAAATAGCGCTGAGCGTCTATCGTCCCATTAAATGGAGCAGTCGCGACACAACCAGCGATTCAGCTGGCGCCGATCCGGTGGTAATAAGCATAGCACAGGAGTCGTCGCTGTACAAGGAGCCACTGCTTCGCAGTTTGCTCTCTGAGACAAATGGCACATTTGTAACGCTTCAAACACTTGTCCAGGAGGCCAAAGGAACAAATAAATCTGCGGAATATCTACAAATATCGAGAGCGTATCGCAGCATAATTCGATTCTGTCTCGAGAAACTCGACCATGGCAAGAAAACGCCCGAGGTACAGGAGGATGAGTGGAGACTGGAGCATTGCACAAAGGCCACGAATACATTCTATGCGATCGAGTGCATGTGGCATTTGTTCGAGATACTCTATCTACAGCAGCATCAGACCAACCAGGTGATTGTCCATCATCTGCTTGAATGGGTGCGCTTTCACTATCCCAACACCGAAGATCAGGCCACAGATTTGCTGCTAATGGCCGAGGAGGCTAGCGAATGCGATAGCTATTGGCTTACATTGAAGCGGCTAATAATGATGGGCCAGTTGGAGGTGCCACGGGCCATTCTATTGCAGAATCGCAAATTTAATCAGGCCGCATTCCAAGCCGCGGAGCAAGTGCTGAAAACGGTGCCCATCTATCAGGATGGCTATGCACTCCACAAGTTCAACTCACAGTGGGAGTATTGGCATGTGGATCTGGACCGCAAGTTGGCTGCCCAAACATTTGCAGCTGAACCACAACTAGAACAGATCATGCAGCTCGTCGCGGGTAGCAACAAGCATTGGGATGCTGAATTGATTAACTCCCAGGATTGGTATGAATTTCTACCCGGCTACTTGCTGTACACGAAGCCAACATGCAAACCGTTTGAGTTGCGCATTGCCACAACGCATTGGTTGAATCGCTGGTCAGTGCTTCGGCCCGAGTGGCAAATGAAGCAATTGAGTCGCATGGTACTCCAGCTGATGCAGCACGACATCAAGCTCTTCATATACGATGCGCAAAAACTCAACGACAGCCACTGGTTTTCCACCCATCTCATCGATCTGATCTATCACACGGGTCAATTAAAGTCGTACTTTGATCAGCAGAAAGTGTAAGTATTATAAAAGTATTCCAAACTGAAATTACCATATTTGTAACCGATTATTCATATACTTCCTTAAAGTGATCTTGCAGCGCTGCGTCACTCGATGGTCTTTGATTATGGCAGCTTTTTGATGGCATCGCGTAATCACTGGCAACTGGGCATTGATTATCTGGACTTTTGCGGCCAAGAAGGAGCTGCTGCCATTGACCTACTGCTCCCACGCATTCCATTAAGGAGCGAACGGCAAGCATTCAAGATCCTCGAACTCGCCAAACAACGCGGCATGGTTACAGTCGAGCAGGATATCTGCAAAGTGCTCTCCAAGCGTGCGCATAATGATCAGCGCTATGGGAGCGCCCTGGAATGGGCCATTCGCTCAAAGGACGTTTTGCTTGTTACATCCCTAGCCGATTTTATACTAAAGGTAGTTTTTACAGAGGGGGTAAAATACAATAACTTATCGAATACATATTTATTTAATATATATATGTATTCGCAGAATTATTCGCATACGGGCGTAATGTTTTGTCCGGACGTGTTGAGAAGCATTGGACCACGCATGTTTGTCTCACCACGTTTGGTTTTTCTATGCAAGTATTTCGAGTTCTATGAATTGTATCGCCAGAATGACTTTGTGTCCGCTGCCGAGCCACTCATCAACCTGTTGGCTTCCAAAATAACGCCCACTTAGTAAGCAATATATGTTAATTATATATGAGCAATAATTTAATTTATTATACAAATAATATTCGCTGCAGTTTCTGGCCTTCTCTGCTCATTGATGCCATGCCGCTGCTGAACGCTGAGGAACCCAAGCTATTCATCAATGAAACGCTTGCCATTCTGCAGCATCTGGAAATGGAACTGGTGCCGCTGATTGAGCGCAACAAGCTCAACACATCAAAATTTGACAATGTGAGTGCAACATATTTCTACAGCCAAAACCAAATTTGAATTATAATTCGTAAACGACTTTACAGCAAACCTCGAAGACCATCTTTAAGGACTATCGGGTAGAGAATGTTGAGGAATTTGTGGAATTAATGCGTTTATCATGCGCCCGCAACTTGGTGCGTGCCACAACTATTGAGAATCGAGGACCCCCAACGTGATTTAAAAGCAGCATCATTTTTCTTTTTGTAATGTAATTGTAATTTATTTTGTATGTTCGCTTTTCAATACATCGTAATCGGAGATTTGTTGAGAACGTTTTTATTGCATTGCTGACTTTTTGTTATTAGTACGTTAAGTTAATTTTTTTATTTGTGCCTCTTTGTCTGCTGTCATTTGTTGTGAGTCTCAACAAAACTACTACTTGACTCTTACTTTTGACCAAAAGAAACTGCAACTCAAACAGTATTAATTTGAAATTGAAGCATTATCCAATTAACTTAATTGTTTAACAAATACTACATTGGGGAATTGTGGGAGTTTAACGTGCTAATCTACAGGATTACGTTTTTTTTTTTTTTTTAATTTTATTTTATATAATTTTTTTAAGGCAAATTAAAATGCTTAAGCCGAACTTAAAACGAAATTAAAAACCTAAAATGTTCTATAGGTAAAAATACATAGATGTAGTTCATGTGTATATAGATGCACAGGATTTTAGGGTTTATGCACCTAAGAACTAACAAACAACGCACAGAGCACAATGGAGTAGTCCGTATACAATATATGTGGGTATGTATATATATATTTATATAATTACTTAATGTTCACTTCTTTTTTAGTTTATAATGATAATGAGAATCGCACGGCCTTGTACAAATGTTATTTTACTAACGACTACACACGGAATTATATAACACAAATCGAGCGAAATTTTAAAACAGTTTTTCAAAGCGAGGGAAGAAAAAAATGAACTAAAACACGCACTTTGTTATTATCTAAATGCTTAACAAACTCTTTGCACACATGATAAACAAAAAACGAATTTGTAAAAAATACGAGGCATAACTTTAAAAGTTAATATCCTTAACATTTTTCTGGGATGGTGTGGAAGGGAGGAGGAATGGGATCGGGTTGGACACATATACATATATATAATGAGTATAAATGTATCTTTTGACTGTCTGAGTTTTGGCATAAAAAACGGTCAAAGAATATTATACTTGTTACCCTTTTTCATTCTGATTTTTGAGTAATATAATGTAAAGTGGAGCTATTTTCGGTCTTGAGTATTTTTCTTCATATTTTGTTTTTGCTTTCGCTATATGATATATGCTATATGGAGATAATGCGCGTATATATTATGTATATATATTAATATATATGTCGAAAGATGTCTAGGAAGGTAGGTGTCTAATTATGCTTCGCCAAGCTGCTGGCAGACGCCACAGCTGCTGCCGCAGCGCTTGTCGACGTCGATGCGGCTGTGCTTGTTGTTGTTGTTGATGTGGCTGCCACAGCAGCTGTTGCTGCCGCCGCTGCTGCAGCGGCAATGGCGTTGGCCGCAGCACTGCCACTTGTTATGGAGCCCAAACGGGACAACGATGGCTCCCGCTTGGGCGGTACAATTGGCTTAGTTGGTATGGGCGGTGGGGCGCCCCGTGCCCCGGCCGGTGGCACTGTCACTGGTGGCACAGCAATGGGCACAGGATGTGGATGCGGTGGTGTTGCCGTCTGATCCAACGCAGCGGCAGCAGCCAATGCTGCATATTTGCCGCCCGGCGCACGTTGTATGGTCGCCGTCGGTTGCATTTTAGCCGGCGAGGGAGATGGTGGGGCAGCTGCAACAACAGCACCGGCAAGGCCATCCGTTGCGGTAACTGCAGTGCTGCTGCTGCTGAGATTGACGGCAGCCAGGGTAGCTGCTGATGATGATGATGATGACGAGGGCGCTGTGGGTGCGCTGGCGATCCCCGTTGGCGCTGTGGCAATGCCAACGGCGGCGCTGCGTATATTCTGGCCGGGCACAATCGAACGTGCGATGCCCGTCTGAGGACCCGAGACCGGCATGCTGGTCACAGTTGCGGTTGGTTGTACGATTTTCGCAATGTTTACCATGGGCGTGGCACATACGTCTTCTGTAAAACGTACGGGATGGCATTGAATTAGCAATTAGGTTCAACAAAATCAACAATAACAGATAAAATACAAAACAAATAATAAGTATTCTTCGGCATAACGAAGCTTATACAGATGTGTTCGTATACATTTTGCAGACTTTTCAAATTAATTCAATAGGTTACATGATTTGTCTTTCTATTTAAGTTAATTAAAATTTCATATAAAATATTTGGTATGCTTTGCAATTAGTATTTTTATAGAAAACTATTTTCGAGTGAGCTTTTTTAGCAGCTAGTGCAATAAGTCTTAGAGGAGAAATGAGTGCGGGACGAGGACAAAATAAGAGCTATAATTTTGCAGCAACAACATAAGGCCTTCAAAAACATATTTCAGCTATAAATTAACAATTAAATCGGTTCTAAGAATTTCTGGCAATATATTATGCTGGCTAACAATTTCCATTGCCTATTAAACTTAGCATTTTGGCTAATGTGTTTACAGTGGGGGACAGTTGGATGTGTGTGTGTGTATGTGTGTGTGAATGCAGTTGCTCAAGTTGTTTATATGGTGCATGGTCATCACAAGTAGTACAAAACAAGGAAAGAGTAAATCACAAGTCACCTTTCATAAATTGCGTAAGATATTTTCTAACAAAATATTTCATCTTTGAGAGGGACACGATAAAAAACATAAGTTTAGAATTATTAAAAAAAATAAATGAGAAAAAAAAAACAAAATAAGTTAAATCATAATTACAACAGAAAAGTCAAGCTGAATGTTAAGATAGGACTTACCACTAAACTGACGCGCCTTGGAGGCACCACCAACCGCTGAGCCAGTTGCCCCCATCTGTTGCTGCTGCTGTTGCGTTATCTTCTTCAATGCCTCGTGATCGCCACGCAACGTGTTCAGCTCCTGTTCCAGCTCCTTGACACTGTTTTACAAGTAAATTTATAATACATATTCATAGACTTTCGTTTAATGGTGGAAAACCAACCGCTGCTCTTCCTTGGACAATTTGGACAACAACGTCTTGCGCTCTAGCTCCATGGACAGCGTTTGCTTTTCAAGTTCCTCCTCCATGCGCAGCGACTTTTTGCTCTCCTCCTCGAGTCCTTCGGCAATGGTATCAGAGCGTTGCTTCTCTTCCGCCAGAATTTGAGCTAGATCCTCGGAACGTTTGCCTGCAATTATTTAATTGTGGTTTAATTATATTTACATGTTTGTATTCAACCACTTCAGTTATGGATTTTTGGTCATCACTTACCCTCCTCAATGTACTTCATAAGGATCTTCTTGCGCTCGGCGATCAGGAGCAGCACAATCTGCTTTTGCCTGTTGCGCTCATATTCGAGCGTCTCCTGCAACTTCTTGAGATCCTTCTCCAGGTTCGCGACCTGTGCATGCTCCGCCTCCAGCTGCTGTCGCAATTTGGTGCGCTCCACTTCCAGCCCATAGGTAATATCATCGCCCTGTGCTGTATCATGCTCATGCTTGCGGCGCTCCTCTTCCAGCTGCTGCAACATGCGCTGATTGTTCTCCAGCGATTCGTTGAGAATGTTAACCATACGAACATGCGTGCCCCGTTGCTTACTGACCATCTGATACTGTTGCTCCATTTGCTGTTCAATGATCTGGCGCACTTCCATTTCGGCTTGTGCCGCCTGCGTCGACGATTCCCTCGATATCAAATTCCCATTCAGGGCGATCTTGTCGCGGAAGAGCGATGCATATGGATCATTTGGCTGTACTCGCTTTGTACGCAACTGGGTAATCAGTTGCTTTACGCGCTCATTTCGCAATGCCGCAATGCAGACATCCCTTGCCTGCAGCTCACCCTCCAGATAGTAGAGCATCTTGACCAGCTCGCTGTGCGGCAACTCCGTTCTTCCATTGCCCAATTGTAGCATTTGCTGCTGTTGTTGCTTTTGTCCAGCGCCCGGTTTCATGGTTTGGAATTCATGTGTGGCACCAATGTTATCGTTGTTGCCACCGCCACTGCTGCTGCAAGCGATGGCTGTTGATGCCGCTGTTCCACTGCAGTTCAACTCCAGCTCCTGATCGGCTGCATTTACGCTGGAGTTTTGCTCCATTATTCTGGCCTTTTTTACAGCATACAAAAAGTGTGGTGGGTCGCTACTTTGGAGGCTGCGTCGCAGTTTTATGTTTTCTTCTTGCAAATTGAACACTATTTATTAAATACACTTTGTAGCCACTGTGTTGCTCTATTTAAATGTCATTTTAAGCTTAAATTTTGCTCAATTCTGTGCCATAAAAATTCTTTGTTGCCGTGAAAAAGTGGATACTTTTTGTTAGAGATGATACCCTAGACTATCGTTTAATCGGCGTGCTTATTTGCCGCTTGCGAAAAAATATATCGGACGCAAGAACACGATAAGTCTGCCCAAACCTATCGAAAATCGCTCCAAGTCTAATGAAATTTAAAACATACCGAAAGTTTTTAATATAAATCTTATGAACGCAAAATACAACAATTATTTTCGAAAAACAAATGGCTTGGCTGTATTGTAGGCCAACGAATAACGTATGTGCTTGCCAACCAGACGATCGGCTAGAGGTATTAGGGCCGGCTTACGCACATAAATCCCAGTTGCCTGCGGTGTCCAAACGCGCCAACTGCTCTCGGTATTCTCGGGGAGCAGGAGACCCAACCAGCCTGCGGAACTGAGGGTTATATCACAGTTAAGTTGTTTCTCGGTGTTTTTCTCCGATGTTCCGCTCTGCACGAAAATATCACTGTCCATGCATTGCAATCCCGGCCAGCGCTGCAGACGTTTATCATCCTCGCCGGAAATTGGTAGCCCCAACAGCGGAGTTCCCAAATAACGCTTATAAATGGCAACGGCTTGCTGAGTGTCTGTGATGAGCAGCGGCAATGTCTCAGCAGCAAAAACAAATAGTTTGAGCCACTCCTGGCTGCAGTTCAGCAAATCCACTCGCGCCAAACCACCCATCAACAAAGACATCTTGGGTGCCAGGCGGACAGCACGTGGCTTTAACATTCTTGTCGGTTGCAGCTGCAACAGCTCCTGAGTGTTGAGCAGTGGCGTCAGCTGATCCGGCTGCATTACACCGGGAGTATCATAAACCCAACGTGCCTCCCGATATTCCTTCTTGCGCTCATTGAGCGTCGTTATGGGTTGAGTGCCGCCGGCCATGGCAAAGGCATCGTCCACATCCATGTGACGGTCAAAAGTGCGTCCAACATTTCCAATTAGTTGAGCCGATGTCGTTTTCCCCGTCTCTTTGGCCTGATCGCGGCGCAGTTTCTCCAGTGCAGCGCGCTGACCACGTTCCGAGAAGAGTCGCTGAAAGCGTTGATAGACACGCACATCGGACGGCCGCAATATGGGAAACTTGAGCATTTGCAGTGTGGTGCCGGGCCAGGCACATGTCGTCGCCTTGCGCACCAGTTCAGTAGCCTCGGGTCGACAATAATCCGAGTTAAGCAATATATTAAAGAGACTGCTCTTGCCAACATTGGTGCAGCCGAGCAAATAAACATCGCCCTTGTACTCCCAGTTTTTGTGCAGCTGCGTGATTAGCTCCTCAATCCCGAAGCCCGTCTTGGCCGAGATCAGGCTAACATTCTTAATGTTCAAAGCATCGAAACCGCCGTGTTCGATGAACTGCTGTCTAAGGCAGCGCTTCACATGTGTCAGATAGCCATTGGAATCACGTGGCAGTAGATCTACCTTGTTGCCAACCAGGAAAACGGGTCGCTTTGCACCCAGCACCTGTTGCATACCAGGCCAAATAGAGCTAGGGAAGTCCAGCAGATCGACTATGATTACGGCCAGCGCATATTTGTTCTGTATGCGAGATATGGTTTCCACATATGCTGACGGCGGCACTTCCACATCCAGCGCAATATTATAGTGCTGCAGGAAATGGCATCTCTGGCAAGTGATCGTCTGCAACTCCATTTGAGTGCGACCCTTAAATAATTGAAATCGTAATACTTGAATTACCCTAGTTTTTAGTGAACTCACCTTGAAGATTTCGCTGGGTATGTAGCCGGGCATAGAGTTGCTGACGCAGTGTAAATATGCGCCACATCCATTGCAGGGTACGCTTGAAGGCGCCACTCTGGCATCGGGTGTTCCATGCTGTGCATCAATGTTGCCGGCTTCATCGCTGGCGCCCTCATAGAACTCGTAGTCCTCCATCCAATTGTGCGGATATGATGATGATGATGAATTTGTAGCTGCTCTCAGTTCACCGTCCATGTCCCGTAACGCTTCAAGGGAGGGAAAAGCCATTGGATTCATTTGATTATATTTGAGTGTTTGGCCCAAATTGTGTTCGAGAAATGAGCTGTAGTGCACATGCTCATAGTTAGCATAGCGTTGCCTGGCCACTTGCCAGGCCTTCTGGCGGAAGCTCTGTTTCTCATTTGCTGTCGTATTTTGTAATCTTTTGCAAATATAATTTAGGTTTTCATTTAACTTCTTCAGAAAAGGCGATGTTCTCAACATTTCGAGGGCAGTTCAAGTGAACGCACTCTCGTCGCTATGAAACTGGTGTACGTCAGTGCTGTTAAACTACGTACCGTGCGTAGAAGTGTTGGGTAACGCGATGAAATAGCAAAAACACTCGTCGGAAAAGAGAAAAAAGAAAGCAGCAAAGCAAGCATTAGCGAAAGCAGAGCGTGTACAGAAGGTGAGTGAGTGCGTGCTAAAAAAGCGTGTATGTATTAATTTGAAACAAAAAAGGCAAGAAAAACGTGCTCCTAACGCATACAAAATGCATTTACAATGATCATTATTCAATTGAACGCAGTACGCATTGGAAAAAGTACATAGTGCAAGCCAAATTGCGATTAGGAAAGTGTAGAAAAAAGACACAAGTGTATGTGTGTGTGTGCATTTATACATATATATTTATATATATATAGGTATATTTGTGTGTGTGCGCATGCAACTGTGTGCCTGCTGCGAGTGTATTTGTGTGTGTGGTAGTGTATGTGAATCAAAGTAAAACGAAGCGCGACCTAATTTTAACTATATATTACAATAATATTTGCATAAACAAGTACAAATATATCATTTAAAATAACTAGAAACGCGAATAAGACATGAGCAATGCAAAGAAAATATGAGCATTTGTTGTTGTTGTGTGACATGCCACGAAGAGTTGCTGCTGCCGCCATTGTCTAGGCAGCCGCAGCGACTCTCGCACATTTCTTCTTCAGTGAATTTTGAGTAGTTCGTCGTTCCTTCGCCTCATCATCCTATATTGTTTTTGTGAGCGCCATGTTGAGTAATACACGACAACAACAAAAACAAGCATTTGCGCGAGAGCGGCTCATCAATTTTTTGTGAGTGTTGCAACTTTCGTTCGAACTCGTTTCAAATTGTTGTTGCTGCTGTCGTCATTCGGCACTTCTTTTTTCTTCTCTGTTGTTGTCTTTGCTCAGCTTAAAAACTGGTATTTTCCTTATGAAGAAATAAACATATGCAATTGTGGGTGCTTTCACAGAAAAAGTGTGTGGGGGAGGAGGAAATCAATAGACAACCAATAGTCGTACAAATTAGATAATTTCAACATAACTCAACAACTTTTTTTATTGCGGTGCTGCCTGAACTAGTGCAAGTGAGATAGTTGCATTTTATAAAAAGCACTCACACCAATGCAATTCAAATTTCCAGCAAATGTCTGCTCTGCGTCGCCTTCTGCGTCGATGTTGTTGTTGTTGTTGTTGTTTTTATTGCTGTTGTAATGTAATTGCGAAATCATAACGGCAGTTGAAAGTTGAGAGCGCTTAGCCCTGTGTGTGTGCCTGTGTATATGCATGTGTTTGTGTGTGTGAGAGAGCCGCTGCCTTAAACTTAATGCTTAGACGAAGTTTGTACTCGCTACACTGTTTTGTTGTTAGGGTCTCAGGCCGCCCACACTGGCCGGCGCAAGTGTAGCGCATATGGCAGCGTCAACAAGCTGGTCCCAACGACTCGCAACCGCAACACATGTTGTCTGCACAGTGGTGAATGTACTTTTAATTAACAAACATTTTTATTTGTAAACAAAATTATTTTTAAAATGCTGGGTTGGAGTTAATTCAAATTGAAGTTATATAGAATATTATAGATCCAAACAAATTAATTTGGATCGGTATGCGACATATTTAAAATAATCACGTAAATCTAACTTATGTACACTGTGCGGGAGCGCAACTCAAAATTCAAATAAGCAACGCAAATGACTAAAATGCAGAAATTGCCTTGAAAAGTGAAAGGCATTCAATGTGAGCGTACGAGTGAGCGAGTCTTTGATATTTTGTTTAACCTTTGTCGCTGTTTGTTGTTGTTGTTTTTGTCGATTTTACTTTGTAACTTTGCGGGCTGTGCTTTGCACATTTGACATTTTCCAACACACACACACACTGTACATTCCATGCCCGCAAATGCACATTGCGTCTGCGCAAAACACTTCTTTTTTTCTTTGCTATTGTATAGAATGTTTTCGGCTGTGAGTCGTCGTCGTCGTCGTCGGCGGCGTTGTTGTTGTTGTTGTCGTCGGTTGTGCAACATTTAAGACTTCACCAGCGATAGCGACAGCGTCAGCGCGACTGCTTTGCTGCTCTTTCGCAATTTGCAAGTCTAGCTCTAGTCGGTGCTGCACTGCGCTCTCACGACGGTCACACTCCGATTCGGGGCTGTCCGCTTTTTTTGCGCGCAGAAATTTCGCCAAGTTTGTGCTTATTTTAGTATTTATTGCCTTGATATTTAAAGGCACGTTTTGTTTGTGTATTGTTTTTTTTTTTTTTTTTTTACTAATTTCGTTTTTCTTTTGCAGAAATCAAGGCAAAACAAATATATAAAATTGCTGCACAGAAGTTAAGAGTGATTTAATTGGAGTTTTTCTTTTGGCCGCACGTCTAAATTTTTCCAATTCTCCTGATATATCAATATCAACATCAAGTGTTGTGTGAGCGCGCGTTTTCCCCTAACGCTCTCCCAACCACCAAAAAAAAAAAACAAAACAACTAGGAGAAATCAACACAAGCTTCTACATGATGTCGTCGGATCAACAGTTTTTTCTAAAATGGAACGATTTTCAAACGAATATGGTGACCTCGTTCCGTCACTTGCGCGATGAGAAGAGTTTCACAGATGTAAGTATTACCATGCCCTTTTTTGAAACTGCTTCAAACAAACATTATTGCTCTCATTGAACATTCACTTTTCTTTCAAACATCTAAACCCCAGGTTCATTTTGATTCCATTCATACTTGCTATCTACATCTGTTCATCTACCTGTTATTTTAATTTTCTTATATGTGGCTCACTTATTGATTTCGTTTTGATTCTCCTGTACAGGTAACACTCGCCTGCGAAGGCCAAACCTGCAAAGCACACAAAATGGTGCTTTCAGCTTGCAGTCCCTACTTCAAGGCGCTATTGGAGGTAAGCTACATAATGAATAAAAACTAAATAACTTCTATCTAATTCACTGATCTATTTTTCTTTGTAGGAAAATCCCTCAAAACATCCCATTATTATACTGAAAGATGTGTCCTATATACACCTGCAGGCAATACTGGAGTTCATGTATGCCGGCGAAGTGAATGTATCACAAGAACAGCTGCCGGCATTTCTCAAAACCGCTGATCGACTCAAAGTGAAAGGTCTTGCAGAGACACCTAGTTCTATAAAGAGGGAGGGTTGATGGTATTTAAACAATTAAAAAAAAAAAAAACAAATAACAAATCAAACAAAAACATAAACAAAACTATAAGAAACTTATATATGCAAGCAAGAAAACAAAATTCCAACAATCAAAAAAGGAAATAGTGGAAACAACAACAAAACCAAGATTTGAAATACCCACGCACCCACAAAAGTTCATTTCAAAAATCAATGCAGACCCAACCAAAAAAACAGAAGAAAATTAAAACAACAAAACACAAATAGAGTTGACAGATATATACGATAGTTCAAACTGAAAAAGTAACGTTAACGATTTTATGGTTCGCCCTGCCGACATCTCTCCCCCTCGTAGAACATTCAATTTGCAATATTTATAAACACTGTCGACCCATTGAATTTGATTTGAATCGTATTTTTAATTTCATCATAAAATAGTTTGTAATATACTATTCTTAAAAATAATGAAACACAAAAACACTGTATAAAAAGCAAAATATGGACAACCCCCTACAAAAACAAAAGAATGAAACAAAAAACGCACTTTTGTAAAGTAATTAAAAGAGAATTCATAAAAAATATATAGAAACATAATTATACATAATATGTAGTGTGAAAACAATGTGCAAGTAGAACGTTAAAAATCATCCGCACGGCCGCGAATATTTACTACACATTCAGTTAGATTTTAAGCCACTAACTAAAATCCCCACTCTTCACACACACACACAACACACACATACACTCAAGGACAGCAAGAGAAATATATTTAATTCTAAACATCCTACATCTTAATGCAAAAATTTTAAGTACTTTAAATTGTTCTACAAATCAAATTGTTCAACTTTCATACCATTACATAATTTTTAACAACAATAACGTTTACCGTTTGCGATATATAAAGATAGAAAACATTCATGTGAAGCTATCAATTCTACTTAGTTTTTTAATGATAAAAATTGATGAAAAATTTAATAACAACAAAACATAAAAGAAAACAAAAAACGATACTTGAATATTATTACATAAAGTAAAATATTTATATGTATGTATATGTATACATGTGAGCATAGATTTAAATAACTACGATAAATAAACAGAATAATTCCAAAAATATAAACATTGTCAATTATTGAAATTAAGGATAAACATCCTCTTATCATGTTTTTGTGGCTATGCAGAAATGATTGATTTGTTCAAAAACTGATATTAATCGATTTTCTCACGGGCTTTATTTAAAATTGTAAAAAACATCTGTTCGCACAATATAAAGAGAAGTTTTCTTTATATGCAACATTTTTTAAATGATTTGAAAACGAACCATTTTAATTCTTTGAATTTTATTTCTTTGATTTCTTAGATAACATATCCATGTGATGTGCTTAATAATTATGTTTCTTTGACAATTTAACAAAATTGATGGCGCTTATCGCGAATTACACTATTATATATATAAATATATATATATATATTTATAGTATTAATGATGCAAGATTCGAAAGCAGATTTGATTGGGAGAAGTGTCCTATTATTGCACGAATTGATTTGCAAAATCCAATTACAATTACAATTCCAATTTAAAACTTGAGTTCGACATTATGCTAGTGGTGTGTGAGTGTGTGTGTGTGTGTGTGTGTGTGTGTGTGACATTTAATTATTAAAACAATACGCGTTGCGTGTATTCGCTTCGAAGGGATCGGTGCGCATTTTCTCCTGATTATCCTCCACATATCGTGCCACATCTGCAATGATATTTGGTCGCTCCGCGGCGCTGGGAGCGCACGGTGACCAGATTTTGATATCGTGATCAATGCCACTGGTGGCCAACATGCAAATATTTGGATGGGATTGGACACAATTAACAATAGCACTGTCGGCCCGATAGACGGCACGAATTTTGCCCGTTTCACCCTCCCAGATGTAGAAATTGCCATCATCGGAGCCGGCTACAATGAACTCGCCGTAGAAGCCCAAATAGTTAGCCTCCTTGATGTCCGTTGTGATGTTGCAGTGTCCGACATAGCGCTGCTTATAATCCTTTGCTGCACGGCGCAGCGCATACTCATCGTCCGTTAGCCGGAGATATCGAAATCCGTTCTCAATCAGCACCGGTTCATGATCGGACATGTGACCAGCAGTTTCGTGCGATTGTTGCTGCTGTCGATTCTCATGGATGTCCTTGTGCAGCATGAGCACACCGTGATTGTTAGCGAAGCTGGGAAATCGCTGTATCAGCTCCTGCAGGCACTTGTCCGCCTCCTGCGGTCGATGCAGCTCCAGCAAAGCACGCGCCAGCCGAAAGTGCGCCTTCACATAGGTCGGATCCAGACGCAGCGCCTCATGGCAATCACGCAACGCCGCATATATATCGCCAAACCAGCCGCGACGCATCAGCGCCGTTGCCCGATTCAAATAGAGAACTTCACCCTGCGGATATTTCGCCAGCGCTGCGGAATATGCATCAATTGCCGCCAGCAATTTGCCATTCTCGAGATGCTCGTTGCCCTGCTTCTTGTGCTGCTCAATGCTCGTGGGTAGCGGTCGACGCTTTTGCTCTTTTTTAGACGTTCGCACTTCTGGATTATTGGATTCGGTATGCTCATCCTGCTGCTCCGTATCCGTCTGGGTAGGCGTTCCTGTGTACTCGGGCAGGTCATAGAATATGGGAGCAGTGGCATTGTGTATATCATAGCGATAAATATGTTCGCAGCCCATATTCACCAGCAGCTCCGTTGAGTTGTAGCTATTGAAAGTCAAATAAGTGACGGTTCGTGATTCGTGGACAATGTTGCGACTGATGTTCTTCACAATCTGGCCGGGTGCATAGTAGGAGACACAGCTGCTGGCTAGAAAACAATAAACAAAGACCTGAGTAAAAATCTCTAAAATTGGAACAGCAATTACCTTCGCCTGGCAGCATGCGACGGTCGAAAACACGCGCATAGGGATCCGTGGCACCCACTGCTAGATATTCAGTTCGTCGGGGATTGATCGCGAGGCATTTGGCCTCCGTTGTCGAATCGACCTGCGTGCTCAGGCTAAGCAGTCGAACGCCACCAGTTGGTTGCGGCTGCTCGTCGGAGCCGCGACAACGATGGGCCTCACGCATATCCAATTGGAGTATACTGCCATCCTCGCCGGCGGACCAGAAGATGTGTGGGGAATCTGGTGCGGTGGCTAGTCGCTTGGCGCGCATTGTGTGACAATTGCAGCTGAATATCGTTTCGTTGCCATGATTTATGTCATGAACATAGATATATTTGTCGGCTCCACAGGTGGCCACGATGTTGTTGTTGTGTCGCGGCAAAAACTTCACCGAGAATATGTTGCCCAAATGTTTCG
Source organism: Drosophila kambysellisi (assembly GCA_035042185.1). NCBI lineage: Eukaryota > Metazoa > Arthropoda > Insecta > Diptera > Drosophilidae > Drosophila > Drosophila kambysellisi. Next base: position 12,114,266 of record JAWNLS010001251.1, read on the forward strand.
TGTTGATCGTTTGGACGCGTCGCTTTCGAAACGGATCCCATATCATCACCTTATAATCATCTGAGCCGGAGGCCAACAATAGGCCATCGCTCGTCCACTCCAAGCAATTGACACACCCCTCGTGGCCGGCGAGGACGGCCTCCTGCTCGAGTCGATCTATGTAGGCGGGCGAGGCATGCAGCCGGCGTCGCAGCTGCTCGTCCACATCGCTGCCGAACTGTTGACGCTGCCAGTGCAACGAGCTGGCATTCAAGGGCGTCCGCTGTTCGGCGCTTTCGTAGCGTTGATAACGCGAACTCGAGTATTTGGTGCGCCACGGCAGTTCATCGCTCGACATTATCTGCGCGATATTGTTGTTTAGAGGATGATTTTGATTATTATGAAATTTTTCAAGTTTATAATTTGCTTGCTGCCTTGCCTTTTTTGCCGTTTGTCTCCGCTTGTAGTTGCCCCCTTTTTCCGGATTCGCCTCGCCTGCTGTGTTTTGTTTTTTTTTTCTTTCTCTATTTTGATGTTGTTATGCGTGGCCCACACACGTTTCAGTCGGCTGGTATTGCGAATTTGCAGTTAAACTATATGAATAATTTGACATAATTAACACCTATAGCTAATGCAATTTTCAAAACAATACTTTTAGTCTATTTTGACTGCTGCTCAATTTGGATGTAACGTGTATGGGCCACATTAGTGATGGGCACAGAGCACAAAGTTTGTTGCCATCATAATAATAGTTGGGTAAAATGAATTAAAAATATATTATTAAAAAATAGTAAGTGTTTGGTTAACTTTCAGTTATTTGTGTTCATTAAGACAACATGTCGAAACACCATGCAACAGTCGGCTGCACAACCAACCATTCAAATCGCTAGTGATGCCTAATCGAAATAGTTCCGAAACAGCAACAGAAAATGTACTCACCAAATGAAGAAACTGAGTTGATCGATACGTTATCGATATGTTGCACATATCGCTGTCGCCAGTCCATCGCTAATAGTAATCAATAAACAGAGCAATTTTTTGGACAGCAAAATAGCAGCAGTTTTTGTATAAAATACGAAAAGAAACAGTGTTTTTTAGCAAAGAGACGGTGAGTGAAACATGTCCAACGAAAAGGTGGACGAGTGTGACAAAAATCAAAAGGTCGAGCACACAAAGAATACAACAAATGGGAAAGGAGGCAACGGTTCACCAGACGATGACTCTGAATCGGATGAGTATCAATCGGCGGGCGAGGGCGACGATGATGACGATACAACAACAACAGCAACAACAAAAACAACAGCAGCAACAAAAACAAAAATAACACCTGCACCCACACCTGCCCCCCTTGCAGATGAATGCGTTGAGTTTCCTATGCATCGCAGCGTTTTTGAGAACGATATAAGAACGCTGCAGCGTCGCCTCCTCCTGGCCAGTGCCACAACGGAGGTGGCTGCCAAGGATACGCACGGTAATACGCCACTCCATCTGGCCGTAATGCTCGGCCGCAACTGCTGTGTGCGTCTGCTGCTCGCGAACAATGCACCCGTCAAGGTAAAAAATAACGAGGGCTGGTCACCGTTGGCCGAGGCCATCAGTTATGGTCATCGCCAGACGATAACCCAATTGCTACGCATGCTGAAGTTGCAGTCGCGCGAGCATATGGAGAGTAGACGCGAACGACTTGTGGATGCACTGCGTCAAATGCAAGACTTTTACATGGAGTTCAAATGGGATTTTCAGTCGTGGCTGCCGCTTGTCTCACGCATCCTGCCCTCGGACATATGTCGGCTGTATAAGTGTGGGGCGTCGCTGCGTCTGGATACCACATTAGTTGACTTCAATGATATGCGTTGGGATCGGGGCGATATTTCATTTCTATTCCGAGGCGAGGCGCCACCAAATGAATCCCTCGTGCTGCTGGATAATGAGCAGTTGTGCTATCAGCGTCTGCGCTACGAGGAGTCGGATATGGAGGATGAGGTGGATGTGCTCATGTCAACCGATATCCTGGCCACCCAAATGTCCACAAAGACCATACAGTTTGCACGTGCCCAGCGCGGCTGGCTATTCCGGGCGAATCGCAAGGAATTAATTGGAGGACAATATCAATGCGAGATCTATACCATTCAGGGATTGGTGCTCAAGCAGCGCAAGCGAAGGGAGCATTTGTCCCACGAGGATCTGCAAAAGAATCGCGCCATTGTCGAGACAATCACAAAGGGTGGCAATCATTCGGAATCTAATCATGCTGCATCCACGCCGACATCCGGAAGCACACTGACATTGCCGGAGTTGCCGCGTCGCAGTTCGTTGCAGCCGCCACCCACGACGAGTGTTACCTGGTCGGAATATATTAGTGCACCCGTGGGCAAATGCCCCCAGCTCGGACGCACTCCCGTCAACAAGCAATCAAATAAAACGCTGCGTGCCACAGTTGCGATGAGCGCTGATTTTCCACTTAGCGTCGATATGCTGCTCGATGTGCTTGAGGTTGTGGCACCTTTGAAGCATATCAATAAGTTGCGTGATTTTGTCACCCTAAAACTGCCAACGGGCTTTCCCGTTAAGATTGAGATACCCGTATTGCATACGGTTACCGCCAAGGTGACATTTCAGAAGTTCGAGTTTCGCGACAATATACCCGCTAAGCTGTTCGAGATACCCGCCCACTATTGGGAGGATGTGCGACGCTTTCAGGATTTATGACCTAACGATGAATCATCGTCATCCTCATCAGCGGCCAATACGCCCAGCGCCACCAAGCCGGTCGATTTAAATCGCAACAGCAGCCGCCGAACTCAGCCCATTGCAGAATTTGATTGAGTCTGCCCCGAATCCGCCTCCATCTTCGCCACGCCACGCCCCTTACATAAATTCACAAATGCCCCCAATGTCAAATTGCAATTTTCAACCATAAATCATTTGAAATTATCAGCGTGTCCACAGTTTATGTAAGTTATTTTCTTTTGCTTTGTTTTTTTTTTTCGCTAAATTATAAAGTGTAACGCTCAGAAAATTGCAATTTGAGACTAGAATAGAGCGAATTAAATTTGTTATGGACTTTTAACACGAGGTCAAGCAAACAACAACAACAACAAAAAAGAAACACGTGTTATCAATATATAACAAATGTATTACCTCCAAACGCGGCTAAAGGATTATGCCTAATCATTGTCAGAATGTATAAAAATTCATTCTGTTTTTAAAATAGCACCGGCGCTGAATTCAATTATTGTGCGCACTTAACTTAAACATTCGGCATTTGTTTTTTTTTACAACCCAATTATTAGTGACTCCTTCAAAATGAATCAGCTTAGAAATACATATACATTTAGCAGGTGGTCTTCGCTTATCAGTTGGAACACACACATTAGAAATACAAAAAAACACACACAAACACACATAAGCAATTTAAAGCTTATCTCATCAATTTTCCATTAAACGCAAACATCCAAAATCAAAACGTAGCCAATTTAATGTTCAGTTGTTAATGTTAAAACATTTTTAAAAGCGACATTCAACCAAGTTGTAAGCAATGTAATTTATTATCTTTTGTATGTATTTATTTTTTGTTCTATTTGTATGTTTAGTGCAATTTTAAATTGATTTTAAGATCTAAAACATGTACACAAAAAATATCTTTAAAACAAAATAAGGAAATAGAGAATTCTTTTGCGATAAGCTCTTTCCGTAAATAGATTCCACAAGAACTTTTTCAGTTCTTAATAGAAAGAGTATACAAAAAAAAAAAAACAATATTTAGTAATAACAAACACAAATTTGCCTATTATTTAAGTTATATATTTATACATTAAGATCAACAAACGTCCGCAAACCCGTTTCCTACACAACATTTTCGATAATCAAAAGCAAAAAGTATTCTTCGACGAGTGCGCAAAACGTAAAACAGCTTCACAAATTAATAGAACTTAGTGTACACCTGCCGTTCCAAAGTTTTTGAGTATCTATATGTAACTTAGTTCTATGCATATTTGTTTCTAATAACAAGACGAGCGCCTTGTTTATAGTTTTAAGTTGATTTTTTACATATTGGCAGCCTATTTTTTATTTCACTAAATTTTTGTATATTGTTTAGCGAGCAAATGAGCTATGTAACCAATATCAATAATGTTAGTAAAACAAATAAAAAATGAACAATTAACTGTAAACCATAATGAAACGGAAAAAAAAATTAACACACATAGATCGGTGTATTTAAAATCGCAATCAATGGCTATTAACATTTGTAACTTTTACTAGTTGAAGGCAAATTTATATATATACATATACATACAAAAAATGTAACCCATGGGCATTTATAATCGCTCTGCAATATATACACACCCAAATCTATAAGCTGTAATATGAGAGCAACATAAATAAAGCAGTTTTAACTAAACTGAGACCTTCGTTTTTTATTTAAATTACGCGCAATTCTCTTCACGATATACAGCACTAATTCCACTAGTCAGCTGTTATGAAAATGTTGGGCATCGGGATGACTCAAAAGGTATCGGCATCGATTTTTACAAGCGAGTTTCGATGCTTCGCATATCAATCATATCGGCCGATTGTCACACTGTTCTGCTGATTCACATACATATATTGACATTCTTCTAGAGATATAAAGCTCATTAAGGGACTACATAATGATAGTGTCGCGATTGGTGTATCCGCTCAATGTAGCGCTACAACAAATTGGGCAACACACTGCCCGCAACAGCAACAAAATTGTATGCCGTCAGATGTCGGGAATTCAGTTTCGCAGCGGTGCCCTTAAGCCGAAGCCATCAGAGATGCCTTTTGGTTTGTTCGCCATTTTCTGTGCTGTGATCCCGGGACTCTTTGTGGGCGCCACAATTAGCAAAAATGTGGCCAACTTTTTGGAGGAGAACGATCTGTTTGTGCCCTCTGACGACGATGATGATGAGGACTAAGACGGGAACGGTCAACGATGCAGTATGGAGTGTGTCCTAGTCACAACTGAGTGCGACATCAGCTTGGAGTTTGCTCTTTTCTGTTAGCCGAAGCAAAGCCAAAAGTTTATACTATATTATAAATCAATATATCTGCTTTGTTAAATTTACTGTTATTTTAAGATCCAAGAAGTTTTTGTATATGCTGCAATTTGCTTTCTCGAATTGTGCGATTATTTATTGAATTTTGCATTAAATAATATTTACTAAGCTCTTTCTATTGACGAATGTTATATAGCAAATAATTAAATTCATTGAAACGAAACACATGCGTATCTTATATAATTTTATCGAAAAGCTCAATATATAAAAATAACTACATTTACATATACTCCATATATAGGCTCAAGTATTGCCATGATTGTTGCGGTATAAATAATCCTACAGTAATAGTAGTCAGTTTTATTCGTACCATCCCTTACCCAGAATAAAAATGCAATCAATTTGTGTTTTTGCCGAAGTGGAAATTTATTTAATGAAATTTTCAGGGTGTACAAAGTTGTTGCTCTGTTCTTTTTGTTTTTTGTTCTTTTAGTTGACTGCTTGCTGTGCGCCTCTACTTTAATTCATTCGAATATCTTGTTGGATTGGCTCAAAGCGGCGCTTACATATTTGTCGCGATGTTTCTTGTACAATTTCATACAATAATCAGCGTTCAATCCAATTTGTTAACAAATATATATTGAATTATACAAATAATGGTTTGCTTATATCGCTTTTAAATATATATCTGCCATATATATATATATTTGTTTAAATATATATATGTTTTTGTGTGTTGTTTTATATTTGATAAAAAGTAAAAGGTTTTCGCACAATTTGGTTGATCTCTTAGCAAAATACTCAAAAAATCTATAATATTCCAAATCGGGTTTTGGTTATGTGTTGTTGATTTTGTATTTTTTTTCTGTTATATTTTTGTAATATTTTTTGCAGCTGTTTGCGTATAAATTTTTTTTGTTTTGCAATTTTTTCAATTAGTTTTTTTTTCATTTTATTTAATAAAAAAATATGAATTTCACTGCCAGCTACTTGCGCATGGCCTACTCTTTTTACTTTTATTTTATTTTCTTGCGTTAATATATTTGTATGTACGGTGTAAAAACATCGTCATATCTAACAAAAGGCTGAACGCAAATAATAAAAAATAACTTGACGTTCCGCTCGCTTTATATGTTTTGCTTCTTGTTGCAATGTATACAAATATGTATGTATACACATATAGATATGTACTTACATATGTATTCATACATATAGATATACATATAAGCAAAGTGTAATGATTTTATTTTGTAATTTCTTTTTGATAAACATAAAAATTCTGCTTGTTCGCATTTTTCCCCCGTTTCAAAGTTCTCTCTTCTTCACGTTTTCTTTCGCGCTTTAGCGCCTTCATATTTTCTTGTATTTTTCATATATGTTTATATATATATATATAAATTTTTTTTTTTTTAGTTTTTTACATAGATTTTTGCAATTTTTTTGTATGTTTTTCGCTTTTTTTTTTGTTTGCTTTTCTTTTTGTATTTATGTTTGTTTTTAAAATTGTATTTCTTCTCAACATATTGATTTTTGTTGGTTTTCAAAGTAGCAAAAACTTGACTCTCATATTCTTGCGGTTTTGTGGTTTTTTTTTCTGCTCTATCTCTCGTTTTACTTTTTTCATTTTTTCGTTTTTATTTATTTTAACATTTTTGCAATTTTTTTGTTTTGTTTTTTTTTCATCTTTTTTAAAAGTTGCGTTTTCTCATTTGAAATGACAGAAAAAATATTACATTTGACTTTCATGTGTGTTTGTTGATGTTGTTTTTGAAAGATGTGAAATATAATATTGAGTGTACGAAAATTCTTTAAAAGTTGTTGTGTGTGTGTTGATGTAACAAGAAACTTGCCGACTGGCTTAACAATTTCAATTATTTTCCTGATCTCTTCTTTTGCATTCTCAATTATTTATTCGGCATTTTGCGTATGCATACAAAATGAACATTCCAGTTCAAAAAAAGAAACATATATATAGATACACATATATATCTCTTTATATATATATAAATATGAAAAAAAGGAAAACGAATTTACATATTTTCCGCTGTTTGTGTTTTTTCTCCTTTTCATTTTAGTTTAGAATCAAGAATCGAAAAAATGGAAAAAATAAATATCTATATATATAAAAAAAGTGAATTTTCCGCCTACTGCAATGTATGTTTCGGTTTGTTTTTGATTTTTTTTCCTTTTGTTGTAATAAGCGGCAGATAGCTAATTTCCTCTGCTTTGAGTACTTGCGCAAATGCGATCGAAAATTAATGATTGAAATTGTTTACATTGTGTGTGTTTGTTGCCCTATCGGAAAAGAATAAATAGTCGGCTATTCTGGAGTTTTCCCCTATTCTTCTTCTAGCCTTCAAGTTTGCTGTTCATCCATCCAGTTCTTGTTGTTATTGTGTATCATTCGCTGCGTTTTTTCTTTGCTTGAGCATAAATATGCGAATTCTGTTGTGTCGATTTTCTGTTGAAATTGAAAAGTGAATGAGGGAAAAAAACTGCAAGAGAAAAAAGGGGGAAAAATTAATTTCAGTTTTCAACCACAGCAAAATAATATTTACATTTTTGGGTGTCGAGTGATTTGTAAAAAATTTTAATCCGCTTTGTGGTTCGAGCTTAGTTTGCGGGCTCGCTGACGCGATGCACCTGCAGGACAGCGACTGCTTCCTCCACCTTGGCCTTTAGTGCCTCCTGATCCTCCAGCATGTGCAACAACTCAGAGTTCTCAATCTCCAGCAACATGCCAGTGATTTTACCAGCAAGAGAGGCATGCATGCGCTCAATCATTGGATACAGACGCTCGCCTAGGATCTGTTTCTGCTCCTGTGGCTTGGCATTGGCCAACAACGAGGCAATAAGCTTCTCTTGGTCTGCAAGCAAAAGTGGTGTGATGTCAGATAAGAAACTACTGTTTGGGAGGAGGTTGATTCCACTCTTTCAATTCAATTACTTACTCTTGCCCTGCAACTGTTGCGGCATTGGCTGCGCCTGCTGCATCTGCTGCACTGGCGGATTACGCATGTTGGCGGTATATTTGTAGCTTGAGGCACGCTGCTGAGCCCCGCCGGCGATTTGAGCACCAGCGATCTGCATGTTAGGAGCGGCCACCGATTGCTGGCCAGTGATGGCGCGTGCCCCTGAGCTGCGCATGTTGTTGGCTGCAGCTGCGGCAGCAGCGGCGGCATGCGTGCCCTGCACCTGCTGGGGCTGTGCGCCGCGCGCACCTGTTCCGGACTGACGGAATTGTGTGGGCACAGCACCGGCAGCACCCTGGAAGCCACCGGCAGCAGCGGAGGCACCCGCAGACGCGGCACCGGCCTGTACACTTTGCACCGCTGCGGCGGGGCGAATCTGTTGGGCCCAACGGGGCATGTTGCGCATCTGGGGCGTCATCTGTGGGCCAAAGAAGCGTTGGCTGGGCGCCATTGTTGGCACGAAGAAACCGCTGGCGGCATTCGGCTGGAATAATTGTCCCAATTGTTGCATACGCATACCGGTCATGTGACGCATATACTGCGATGCAAGATGCGCCTTGCGCTCTTCCTTGCGCTGGGCAAGTGCCACATAGAGGGGCTTGCTGCCGACAACGCGACCGTTCAGTTCAGTCACGGCGCAGGTGGCCTCATTCGGAGAGATGAAGCAAACGAAACCAAAGCCCTTGGAGCGTCCTTCCTCATCGGTCATGACCTTGGCCGATGTGATCGTTCCATATAGCGAGAACTCCTTACGCAGGCGCTCATCATCAATGGAATCGTCCAGATTCTTGACATACAAATTGACACCAAAGACGGCCTCGTGACGCTTCTTCTTGAGCTCCTCGAATTTACGTTTCAGCTCCTGTTGGCGCTCTGCCTTCTTTTGGGCACGCGCCACATACAGCGTTTTGCCCTCGCCCATATCCTTGCCATTGAGCGCCTGGACGGCGGCCTCGGCAGCCTCCGTTGTCTCATAGGCGACGAAACCGAAGCCCTTGCTCTTTCCATCGTCCTTGGACATGACCTGTTGATGTTAACACCAATAATAAGAGGAATGCTATATAGGGGTAAGCAGTTGTTGGCTGCTTAGGGAATAGGACTGCTTACCTTGTAGCTGGTAATCTTGCCGTATGGCTCAAAGTATTCCTTCAGTTTCTCATCGTCAAACTCATCGGTAAAGTTCTTGATGTAAACATTTGTGAATAGCTTGGCCTTCTCGCCGAGCTCCTTCTCGCGCTCCTTGCGTGGAATGAATTTGCCGACGTACACCTTCTTGCCGTTAAGCAACATACCGTTGACTTTGTCAATGGATGTATTGGCTGCCTCCTCTGTTTCAAAATGTACGAAACCGTAGCCCTTGGAGTTGCCCTTCTCATCGGTGGCGACTTTGCAGCTGAGGATGTTACCAAACGCGGAGAAAGTGTCATAAATTGCCTTATTATCTATGGCCTTGTCAAGGTTCTTGATAAACACGTTGCCAACGCCGGAGCGGCGCAGTGATGGATCGCGTTGCGACCACATAATGCGTATGGGCTTGTTGCGAACCAAATCAAAATTCATTGTATCCAGAGCACGCTCAGCTGTATTGTTAAACGAAAAAGAGTTCAATTTGTTTATTTAAAGTTGCAGCATTAAAAAGATCTCTATAAAACAATAAATGTAAACATTACTTAGCTAAACAATCATTTTGTTTTGAATCAATCTCAGTGCAGCCTAGCGTCAAGTCAAACGTGTTTTGAGCAACTACATAAAAGTATCGATTGGACAAAAATTTAAAGTAAATTATGTCGATACCCAAATAATGCTCAAGGTCGGAGCATTCATGGATGCTGGCAAAATTTGAATATTTTGTGTAGTATAAACAAGAAAAAATGTAAAAACCTAAAGCTTGATATATTTGTATCTCTTCTACTTCTGCGCTGGATATTTAATGCCCAAGGGCAGAGCTTCAACGCATGGTAAGTTAAGTATTTCTCTAGCAACTATGAATCTTAGTTAGTTCAAAATGGAATTTATTTATTTTTGACCAACCAATGGGTAGAAGTTGCCACATTTAAGTAATACTGAAAATAAATATAGATTGTAACGCTTCTACTTTTGTGAATGAGAATATTTGCTGCATCCACACGGTAAGTCACGTAATTATTCTAGCAAACTTTGAATCTTAGTCGGCTCAAAATGGAATATTTTTTGACCAACCAATGGGTAGAAGTTGCCACATTTATCTCCTATTCTCAACCATAGTGTCTTATTGTAGTATATTGTAACGCTTCTACTTCTGTAAAAAGGAATTGCTGCCCATCTACACGGTAAGTCACGGAGATAATCTAGCAACAATGAATCTTAGTTGACTCAAAATGAATGATTTTTGAGCAACCAATGGGTAGTAGTTGCTTGTCTTTGCCATAATCATTAGAAAAAAAAGCAAGCATATATAATTCATTAAAATTAAAGCTGACGCGGTTCAGTAAACTCTATGGAATTTATGACTGACTACGCTGCTTTCACAGGGAGACGACAGACAGCAGCTGTGCTTGCGTTAATTCAATAAAATCCAAAATGTAAACGACCTTTTACAGTCAACAACAACAACAACAGTAGTTGTTTTGTAGTTGGTTGCGCTGTGCGGTGAAAGTTGAGTTCATGTTTGTTTTCGTTTGTAAAAACAAAACAGAAAATACAAAAGTCGTCTTTGGATTTCTTCGACTTTGGAATGCCAAGAAGTTGCACGTGTCAATGAATGATCCGCACATGAATGAACAGAAATCTATACATACTATATACACATGTATGTATTACGATAACGGCCTTGCATTTAACATGCAAAAAAGTGAAAGCAATACGAAGAGAAAGAGATATGTTTTTGCCACGGCGACACCCTCACACAAATTAATGTTAAACGTGCAAATATTCGCTAATCAACTATAACCTATAAATAGATATAAAAACTAATAAAACAAGAAGCGAGTTTCTCAAAATGTTTAAAATGCGCAAGCATAAACAATAAACACATGTTTATGACGCACATACACATATACATTGTATATAAAAATATACATACATATACACATATGCAAACAACATCACTTGGAAACAATAGTTGCAAAGAAAAAGAAAAGAAACAAGTAATAACTGACGAGACGGCAGAACGGGGCGCGGCAGCTTGTGCGATAAGCCATTGTTCGATTGTGAAATATTATAGCATCAGAAAATTGCAGTTTGCATAGAAACTTCCAGTTTTTTTTGATGACTCGCAGCCAGTAACACACAGCCAGCTGTTATTCTTATTCTTCTTCTCCATTTTGTTCGCTCTCTTTCACTTTCAGACACACACAAAACTGGAAACACACATACCAGCGAGAGCATCGAATCTTGTCTGTGTGCGAGCAATTTGCAAAATTGTACACGTGTTTTGTGCTATTTGTGTCAATATGGGGGGCCATTTTTGCGAGTTGCTCTTAGCAATGCAATGCAGATGCAAGCGAGTAATGCAATATTTCACCATGTTTTCAAATATGAATTGCGACTTACCATCGGCTGGCTGCTGGAAATTGACGTAGGCATAGCCCAACGAGCGACGGGTGACAACGTCGCGGCAGACACGAATGGAGAGAACTGGGCCAGCAGTGGAGAACTTCTCAAAGAGTCCAGCTTCATTGATGTCCTGGTGTAAATCACCCACGTATAAAGAAGCCATGTTTGGTGATTAGGTCCTCCTGCAATAAATGGATTAAATGCACAGTTAGGATATAAATCAATTTGTACATGTCTCTCCCTCTCTGTGTGTCTATTTCTCTTTTGAACAGGCTAACAGCACTGCAAAAATGAAAAAAAAAATTAAAATTTACACAAAAAAGCGGCGTGGTTTTTACTTTCAGCTCCTCTTCTGCTGCTGCTATGTTTGTATGTGTGTGCATGTGTGTATGTATGCGTGTATGTCTTTGTAGGCAATACTGACGCATGTGACAGTTAGACGGGCGGTCGATTGGTCGACATGGCAACACTGCGCCGCATAGGCATGTGCTTTGTTGTTGCTGCTGCTGTGTGCTTCCTTCTTTCACACACGCACACCAATACGGACAGCCAAAACGCATGTTGGAAAATTTCCACATGCGCACAGACACATATACACTTACACACACACATGCATACGTCTAGCCCGCAGCAGAAGCATTAATTTACGGTAAATTGCATAGAAAATCTTATAGTAATATAAAGTACACAATACAATTTACAAATCATTCAGTGGGCTGGGTCTTTGTTCGATTTCTTTGACGATTTACTGTGCTCTTTTTTGACGACAGCTTACGTCGCCATCTTGCGTGGCACACGAATCACATTTCACAAGAAAATTTCGATTTTGCTTTGTTTCGTGTCTTCTCTGTTGCAATCGTACTTACGTTTTCAACACTTGCTCGAATTTTTTGCTACTTTTTACAATTTTTTTTTTTGGTTACTTTTTATATTTTTAATTTTTTTTTTATTTTTTTTTATTATTTTTTTCTTCACAAAAAATATGTGATAAGTCGTGTGCTAAGCGAAACCACGACCGCTCACTTTAACGGACTCTACTCGACTCGCCAAATATATTTCTCGCCTGAGCCAGCCAGGGAGAAGAAAAAACTCGTTTCATTTTGTACTCGCTAGAGCATGAAATAGTCGATGATTTGATTATTTTTTTACACTGTTTAATCGTTGCTACTAAGTAGCGAAGTGGAATTAGCCAACACTGTTCTTGTTCGATATTAATTCTATAAGAAATTAATTTAAATTATGGAAAAGAACTAGATGATAATCTATTTGATTATAAGCACTCTGAAGTTATATTTGTATTACAAAGTTTCAACATAACGAACGTTGTTCGATGAATGTCTCATGGAACTTTTCAGTGCATCATATGCTGGTATTCCCCACAATCAACTTACCCTTGGCGATCGTAATAAGCTGAATTTCGCAACTGAACGTGATTTTTGTATGCACAAGTTGTAAATTATTTTTTTTTTTGTTATCTTTTTGTATTTTATACAAAATAAACAAAATCTAAGCAAACCAAACGAGGGAATGCATTAGACCAAACGATTTATATTTTTTTGGAAAGTTTTTTTTTTTTTGGCTAATGAGCGTATTTTTTTTTGTAATTTCTTCGCGTGTCTCCTAATGTGGTGGCACGTAGACTGTTGAACTGAGGCAAAATTTTAACATTTTTCAATGCCTTTGTAGCCTACTTTGATTAATCAAACTTTTGGGAATGACAATTTACACAATCGGTAATCGATAAGGTTGCAGTCCTTCATCGTCGATAAACAAGCCAATTTTTCGCAAAGAATGCTATTTAATTTTCTTCTGTAGTAATGTACAATATACAAATATATCTATTTGTAAACATTTATTTAATGCATGAGATTTTATTTGCGTTCTACTGATAATACATACTAGCATTCAATTGCATTTATCCATAGATTAGTTAATATCGAAAATAACTCCTAAATCTTTTCTCTGCTTCTGCTGGCGCACTGCCTTCGTTTGGGCATACATTCAGCTTTTTGCCATTATCAATGTCCTTGCGATGGAGTGCCTGAATGGCGACCTCTGGTGTCTCATAGGCGACGAAACCGAAGTTCTCACAATGAATATTTAATTTTTTTCTAGAGAAATGTAAAATTGACAAATACATCCACTTATTTATAAACATTTATTTATTTAAACATTTATATTAATGCTTTTTTATATTTGTAATGCAAATACTTATGGAAATGCATGAGATTTTGTTTGCGTTCAACTCAATTTTGATTTCGTGTGGATTTTAATAATACATACTAAAATTCAATTGTATTTATTCATTGATGAATTATTTCTAATCTATGGGTAATTTGAATTATCCCTAATTTGTTTGCCTTTCCTTTCGATTAGTTTTATGTGAAGTGTACCTCAAATATTTTTTGTATGCATAACATGATTTGTAATTTTTTTTTTTATTTTAATGTTTCTGTTTTTTGTTTTTTAATCAAATACATTATATATATTTTTCGAAAATATATATAGTTACTATATGTGTGTATGTATGTAGTAATAGCTATAAAATAGTTGGAAACGAACTGAAACTTAACCCTATTTAGAAAACGTCTATCCATTGTGGCGAATAATTGTATGTATTTAGATACTTAATACGTTTCCGCTCTTTCTTCTGTTAATTTAAACAATAGTTTCAGTTTAATGTTGTAATACTTTCAAGTGCCAAATTAATATTCAAAAATAAAAATGTTGCATCAGTTATATTTTACTTATTTCAACAATAAACTGCCATTGCACAATTAAAACCTGTATTCAGTTACATTTTTGTTTTTCTTGTTGTTATTGTTGCATATTTTAAATGCCAAAACAATTTTGCTAATTTGGCAGTGGCTTTTTCAAAGATTAACAAAAAAACAAAAAAAATTGAGCCTAAAGATCTGGCAGCAAACTTTCGGTTTAAACCATAAATGGAAATTTATAAGAAAATATCATAAAGAATAATAATAATAAGTAATCAGTTGTTAAAGGCATCAATTGCCAAATGCTCAGTTTCCAATTGTTGTTCCATTTGTCGTGACTGTGGGGACAGCTGCAGCCGCAGTACCAGGAGGATCGCCACCCCACTCCACCAAATACTGAACGTGGCCATTGCCCATACGTCGTTTTGCGCGTATGGCAAAGGATTCGCCGGCATCGATGCGATTCATGGCGCCGCCAAAGTATTTATTTACCGATTGCTTTAAATCCAGCATCGAATGGTGTCCACCGCCTCCTCCTCCTCCACCTCCATTTGGGTGATGATGAGCACCGCCGCTGCTGTTGCTGCTGCTGCCATTGGTTGCCGTTGAGCTGGTGGAATTACGTCGACTATTTGGCGGCGTGCAGCCTCTTGACTTTTGCGGCCGTTGCCGTAATAAACGACCATGCGTCGGCTTCTCTGGCGGCAGCAGCATCGGTGGCACTGGCGGCGGCGGCTGCAAATCTTTGGCATATATGGGAAAGTAGTGGCTGGGTATAGGATTTATTGTTGTGGTGTTGATCACCTGTAATGTGAACGGAATAGTGTTATTAATTAACGAATCGGTAAGGGAAATAAGGGAAGTGCCCACATTTGAAAAGTTTGACTAATCTGAATCGACTAATCCATACTCACCTCAACGGCTGTGGTCATGCGTCGTGTGCGACGTCTGCGTACCTCCTGATTGGGCCCAATGGTAATATCTTTGGCACTCAGTCTTCGCTTTACTGTGCGCAGCATGCGCGGCTGTTGGGCGCCGCCACTTGCCTTCGTTAGCTGTTCCATGCCGTTCAACTGCTTGACATGCTTTAGCTTGAAAATGCTGTTGATAATGCCGGCAACCCCAACGCCGGCACCTCCTCCGTTGCGCTGCTGTGCTGATTTCTTAGGCGTGGCCATTAGAAAGGGATTATTGCGGCCGAGAAAATTGACCGGTGGCGGTATAATGAGATCCAGCGAGCTGGTACCACGGCTGCTGCTCGAGTTCTCATCGGAGGAGAGATCACAGTGGCGGCTGTTGTCGTAGCGCTTTGACAAACGGAATGCCTTTCTTTTCCGGCTATTGCTGCTGCTGCTGCTGTTCACGTTGCAGTTGGCAGTAGAGGAGATATCGAGGCGAGGAGGCGCGGGGGCCATTAGCTTGCCAGGCTCACCATCGTTAGCATTATCATCGGCCAAATCGGGCGTGCGTTCCGGCAATATGCTCAACTGCTAAAGTGTGAAACCAGTTTATTAGTTTGATTTTGGATAAGCGATTTTAATCGTACAAGTTTTAAGGGTATTGCAAATCATTATACCCTGAACGCATTTACCTGCTGCTCTCCGTTTGATGTTGGTGGCTGCTTGTTGCTGTTTTGCTTTTTGACCTTCTCCATGATTTGTTTGATAGGTATTTCATCTTCGCTGGTATCTACCTCAGCCTCTGCTTCGGCCGCCGCCTCCTCGTCGTCCTCATCCGTGTGAAACTCGTATACGTCCTTGGCGGAGATTGTGTTTTTGGCCGCGATCTCTTGCGTCTCCTCTGGCATCAGCAGCAGCTTGAACTTATCGACGAGCAGCTCGTCGCAGAGCACCTCGTCGGGCTGCAGAAAAACACGGGGTGAGAGGGGCGGACCGCTGTGGCGCAGGGCGTAGTAGGCAGGGGCACGTTTGAACTCGCTGCCACAGATGAAACGATCCGAGTACTCCTTAAGCGTTTGCTTAATGCGCTCCATCAGCGTTGTTTCCGGCAACTGCCGCCACTCCACGCAAATGGGCAGCTGATGCCGCTGCTCCAGGATAAATGGCCAAATGTCCTTCAATAAATGATGATACTTCTGGTGCTGATGCTTGCGCAGATTATATAGCGTAATATGCAGCATATCAACCCAATCAATTTGCAGTCGACGGAGATACTCAACGCCATCGTTGCAAACAGTGCAGCAGAACACAAAGAAGCTATTGAAGATAATTACACTTTAGTAAGGGTATTGTTTAATTCATAAACTCAAAATTAATATTGCTTTTAGACCAAGATTTTGAGTCTAGTTCAGTTCACATTGCATTTCTTAACTAACTTTTTGTTTAGCTTAATAAAAGTAAACATTATTAACAAGAGCCACTCATTTTGAGCACCACCAAATACATTTTATATGGATATGGATATATTTACATCTGAATATATATATATATATATATACTTACATGTCGCCGCGCAACAGCTTGCGCTTAAAGTTCTGCATGCACTGGGTGTGAAACCAGTTTCTGCATTTGCAACACTGCAGCATGTTGTGATCGAATTTTCCGGGCTTGCCGCAATAGCAGTAAATTTGCTCCTCGTTCACGCGATGCTTTTCATCCCAGCTGAGCTTGTCCACCTGCGCAACAATAACAACAACGATAATAAGAATAATAATAACAATGGACAATAGACTATTAATTATAATGACGACTTACATGATATGGCAGCTGACGGCAAATGCCTGGCGGTTTATTTGCCTCGAGCGCTGTCTGCATTTTCATTGGCTTGGCGCAACGCTTACAACACCAGATGCCACTGGCAATTTCGGTGGTGCAACCACGATGGTAGCCACGACCGCAACGCTCGCATATCTCCACAATATCTTCGTGCTGTGCCTGCTTGCACGCAACGCACATGGGTCCACTTTGAGTGCTATTGTCGCTGCTTGGCTCGTTTCCCAGTTTGCGCAGTTTTTCCAGCTCGCACCACTGCTCCGATTTGTCGTCGAAGCGGACGAGATACTGCTGCTCCGATTTGGCAATTATGGTGCCCAAATAGAAACGTCCATCACTGCATTTGATAAAGACATCCTCCTGCAGCGCATAGCTTATCGGTGCAGGTAGCGGCGCCGGCGGTGGTGGCGGGGGTGTCGGCGGTGTGGGTGGCGCTGCGGCAACAACAGCCACAAGTGCCACCTCAACTGCTGCAGCCTCCTCGATGCTCTGGGTGACATTGGTGAAGCTCTGCTTCAATTGTGTCGTTGGCGACAATACGCAGCTATTGCTGCTCTGACTGCCCGGTGACTTCAAGGGGGAACAAGTCAATGTTTCTGGTGTTGTGGGCGGCGTATGCGGTGTTGTCGTCGTGGTTGTGGAGTCCGGCTCGTCTATGACAATGACAGCTGTTGTGTTGGCTGTTGTGGCGAGACTGCTGCTATTGCTGCGTCCATTCGAGCAAATGCTGCTGCTGCTGCTACTGCTGCAACTGCTGTCCGCTGTGCTGCTATCGATGAGCGGCGGCAGCAGCGCCTTATGCTGTATAGCTGGTATTATAGGCGAGGGCTGGCAGAGATTTGGTTCCGCATAATGATTGTTAATGCATATATTAATACGATCCAGCACAACAGTAGATGAAGCGGCACCGGCACTGTTTTGAAGCGCTGAAACGCCGTTGGTTTTACTCACTGGCACCAGAGGCGGTGGCTGCAGCTTTGGCGGTGGCGCCGCCGCCGCTGTATAATAAGCACCCATGGGCGCATAAAGTTCTGTTGCCGCTGTAACCGCTGTTGTTGATGTGGGCGTGGCATAAAGCTGATTTAGCCGCTCAGCGTTTTTATTCAGACTATAAACACTGGGCGCTGTGCTTATAATGCGTATATTATTAATGTTATTAGTCTTAAATTGACTCGCTTGCGTCTGTTGAGCTGGCTGTGCATAATTGTTGGTTATTTGTATGCTGCTCGGATGCGTTGCAGTTGCAGTTGTTGTTGCTGTCCCTGCCGGATTGGCGGTGGCATAATAACGCTTGGCATACGTTGCAGCCAATGTGGGCGACGGCGTTGGCAGTATTTGATAGGTCAACCATTGCTGGGGGTTTGGTGCAGCGGCTGTTGTGGGTTGGGTTAAATAACTATATGTGGCTGGTGCTGTGACCGTGTTGTTACTGAGTTGCGGCGCCACATTTTGTGGCGTGTTGTTGCTGTTGTGGTGGTCATGTGCTTGTTGCAAGTGAAAATGGTTGTTCATCATTTGGATTGGTTTATTATTGTGCAGTATTACGTTTGTGCGCAGTCTTTTCTGTAAAAATCGAAGCTCAAATTTAATTAAATTCTTTTTGTTACATTCGCTTTTGACTTTTCGGCAAACAACAACAAACTGGCGCCTTTTTCAAGCAATTTGTTGCTGATCACACACACACGCACAAACACATAGATTCACATTCACACACACATGCAACAAAAAAAAGAGAGCAACCGAAAACCGTTTGCGAGCCCTTTTGTATTCTACTTCTTAGCTACACTTTTTTCTCAGTCGTGCACAACGCGAACCGCAATTTGAAACGTTGATTTTACGTACCTTTTAGTGTGTTTCAACACATGTATTAAATAAGCATAGCATTAAATTATATTCATTTATCAGATTTAAGTCGTTTTGTGCATATTTCAGCATTATATCAAGCAAAATGCACTAAAACAATCACTTGATTCGGCAATTAAAAGTGTCAGCCATTTTTCAGCATATGCACAGTGTTAACGAATGACCTGCGTTCAATTCACAGTGTTGGACAGTTCATTTTATTAAAAACACTTTTACATGCTTCACATTGGCGAATTTAAATAATTACAGTAATTGGCATATATAGGCCAAATTATTGTTGACAAGAAAATTAAAAAAAAAATTATTTTGCAAAATGTGTAGCAAATTCAAATTGTTAGTATTGTTGTGTATGCGGTAGAAAATACCAGCGAATACTCGATACTTTGAAAACTGTATAAATAGCTGCAGCGTTGACACCGATAGAGTTTTGTCAGTCAGCATCGAGACCGATAGCGATAGGCAACGCAGACGAAGAAGAAAACGTATTTCATTCGTGATTTCAACAATTACGCTGTGCTTTAAATTGCCAAAAAACATATATAATCTTAATAGTTGTGCAAACCAAATATAATATTCAACGAGAACAAAGTGTAAATCAAGTGAAAAACATTATTTGTGGGTTCTTAACGCTAGTAATAAGTACGAAAACAGCTGTGAAAAGTTGCGGTAGGTAACCCACGCACATATACATGCATACATAATTGTATGTAGTGACTGAATGTGGACTGTGACCATAGTGAAAATTTCGTGTTCATTGAGACAAGTTTTTTTTTGCTACTTTAAAACTTACGTACACAGTTATTACAGTCGCTTTATATGTCCAAAACACGGGCAAGCTTTAAAGCCGTGCAATTAAAGCACGAATCAACGGAAGAAGAGGAGGACGACGAGGAGCAGCACCAGCTGAAGCGACCACGTCGCAATATTATGCATACTGTCGGGGAAAATGTCAGCAGCAGCGGAGTGCCTGCATTTTTGGCCAAACTCTGGCGCCTTGTTGACGATCCCGATACAAATAATTTAATTTGTTGGAGCAAAGTAAGCAGACACCATATTGTTTATTTACATATTATTTACTTGTTTTTTGTTTTTGTCATGGCAACAACAACAACAAAAAGCAGGTGTTATTTATTAGTTACACTTTGGCTCGACTTTCACTACGTCATAGTTGTCTGCACATTCGTGTGTGCTGTTGTTGTTGTTGCTGTGCTCAAACGCACGTATGCACTGTAGAGACTGCTCTCTTTTTTTCTTCTTTTTTGTTATTCTCGCATTACAGGGGCCATAGACACCAGTGCGTACGTGCGTTCGAACTCTCGATCCGAAATGCATCTCTGAAAAAGTTTCCATCATGTCAGTCAGCCGTCCATCCGTCCGTCCATTAGTTTGTACGCTTGTCTGTCGCCATTCAATTAAATTTTAGTTTTCCGGCCATATATATGTGTGTGTGTTGCGCATTCTGTTTTAAGTTTGTTTTCGTCAAGTGTTTGCCTAGATAAGCAAGCTTTTTATGACTTTTATTTTGATAGTGCTGGCGGGCTACTTCCACTTTTCTCACGCTCCTTTTAATTTGTGGCTTTTTTATAAGATAATTCCTACAATGTGCACCATTCCGCAATTAAATTAGTCGAACTCTTATCAGCAAATGCTATTTTTTCCATATTGGTTAAATGTTTTATCTTTAATTAGCTAATGCGATATGACATAAATATATACATATAAACAATATAGTTTAAATTTGGTATGTAGCAATTTAAAATAAAATAAAAAAAACAGCCAGCAGTTGATATCGAAAATAAATAAATAATTTTAAACAACGACTAATCAAATTATGCACTTATCAGCAAGTCAATAAATTTATAAATATAAAATAAATATTGTGGGACACTAATTATGCCAATTAGCACCTTATCAATCGAAAGTGGTTATAAATATTGTTGCATAGTAGTTTAAATACATATGTATTTATATGTGTGAGAGTATGTATAAAATCCGTATATAAACTAATCACTGAAAGCTTTTTCCATGTTATTTTGTTGATGTTGTTAACAGAGCAACTTTAACTAAAATGACAACGATTTTAAACTAACATAACTGATCATCTCTGATTTATTTATGAACACGTCAGTTATATCGATAATTTCCTCTATCTTCTTCCTAGGATGGACTCAGTTTTATTATACAGAATCAGGCGCAATTTGCGCGCGAGCTTTTGCCACTCAACTACAAGCACAACAACATGGCCAGCTTCATCCGACAATTGAATATGTGTAAGTGAATAATTCAGATTTAAGTCAGTTTGTTACTTTAGTAATTTATCGCTGTTCATTTCAGATGGCTTTCATAAAATCACCTCAATTGAGAATGGCGGGCTACGATTTGATCGCGATGAGATTGAGTTTTCGCATCCGTGCTTCAAGCGCAATTATCCGTATCTGCTGGATCACATTAAGCGCAAGATTTCGAATACGAAGACCGTAGATGATAAAAGCGTGCTGAAGCAGGAGACCGTCTCCAAGGTGCTCAGCGATGTGAAGGCGATGCGTGGCCGTCAAGACAACTTGGACTCACGGTTCTCGGTGATGAAGCAGGAGAACGAGGCACTGTGGCGTGAGATAGCCTCGCTCCGTCAGAAGCATGCCAAACAGCAGCAGATTGTCAATAAGCTGATTCAGTTCCTCATATCGATAGTGCAGCCATCTCGCAATATGTCCGGCGTCAAGCGTCACATGCAGCTAATGATCAACGATAAACCGGAGAATGCTCGCAAGCGCAACGCCAGCGAATCGGAAAGCGAAAGCGGCCCAGTTATACACGAGTTGAGCGAGGAGCTGCTCGACGAGGTGATGAACCCGAACAGTCCATACGCCAAGCATTATGATGCCGACAGCGTATCACCGATGCCTATGGAGCGACCTCGCTCCAACATGAGCATCACCAGTTCACAAAACTACGATTATTCGAATCAGAGCGCTGAGGATTTTATAAATGCTCAACTTTTAAATAGCGGCGGCGAGGCAAGAATCAATGTGCCACGCTCACCGATAGGCCAACAGGAGCTGTATACAGTCACCGAGGCGCCCGATTCACATGGCCAGACCAGCCCTGACTATAATGGCGATGAACATGCCAATGTGCTGACCACACCCATGGTGCGGGAGCAGGAGGCACGCAATCGGCAGTTGCTCAAGGAGCGGAACAAATTGCGCCGTCAGACTGACATCACTCTCGACTTGGACATGTCACCGAAGACCACACGCACACGATCCCAGGCCAAAGAGCAGCAACAAGTCATGCCACAGCCAGTGCTGGTCAAGGCAGAGCCAGCTGCTGTCAGCATGCCCAGCTTGCTCGATCAGCCGGAGTCTAGCGATGCGGATATGTATAATGTCAACTTTATCAGTAACGATATGCCTACAAATATCTTTGAGGTAAGCCACAGACATAATTAATTTATCTATTTTTAACAAATTTGTGCTTTCACAGGATGATTCATTGATGTCGAACACTGGCTTGGATGAGCAAGTTGCCGGCCATCAAGATCAGCAGCAGTTCGGACGCTCCACAATTAATAGCGGCAAGTTTGCTAATGTTCCAATCAACTTTGATTTGACCAATATCGGCAATGAGAATGCATTGGTAACTGATGCCGATTTGGCCTCCACTTCAAAGGCAGCTGCTGTTGTCAAAGATGTGGGCAACGAACAACAACAGCAGCAACAACAAAAATCACAATCAGAACAACAACAACAGCAGCAGCCAGCAATGACTGTGGCCAAATATACTGGCGATAATGGACACGTGTTAGTAAACTGACTCCCGACCGCATTTAAATGCAATACTAACAAACGTTTGTCTTTATTGCAGTGATGAGGTCTCTGGTCATCTGGAAAATATGCAAGACGAGCTTGAATCACTCAAGGATCTGCTGCGTGGCGAGGGCGTTTCCATTGATCAGAACATGCTTTTGGGCGTAAGTATTTAATGATAATTGGAAATTGAGTTGTAGTGTTGAGGTGCATCCGTGTGTCCGCTTTAGCTATCAGATTCCAAACATTTCTAACATATTTATATACATATATAAATATATATTTTATACAGTCGGCGCCAAAAGGCGTTGCTACCAGGATGGCCCCGTTGCAGCTAAGCGACGAGGAGCTGCTACTGAAAGTTAGCGCGGTGCGTCTTTAGTTTTGATTTACCAGCGCTTTTAATCGATTACAACCTTTTTGACAAGCAGTAAATAAACTAATATATATTCTCATCTATTTCTGCTTGCAGCTTTTTACAGATTCCGACATGATGGACAACTATGGTCTATCGTTTCTCAACGATGTCGCCGATAAAAAAGGTATGTAAAAGAAACAAAATCAGATCTGTATAGTTCGCTAATCTTTTAATTATAATTCGCAGCCAACAGCGGTTCGGAACTAATGACCTATCAGCCTAGTATGTATGATCTCTCTGATATTTTGGACACGGAAGACAACAACAAGACCAACCAAGATGCAGCCAATGTACGCCAATTGCAAACCCAAAGCTCAGTGCTGAATACGCCGCGCCATGAATCATAGATAATCTAGATTATAATTAGTAGTTATATAAGCAGCTCAGACAAAAGACGGGCGATCAAAGTGCTAACATTACTTTAAATACATACATGTACATGTATATTTGTATATTTGACCTAATTTTATAGTTTAAAAAAAAACATTCGTTTCAATTAACAACCTTTATTGTTATGAGCTTTTCTAATAGTTTTTTCCTTAGCAGTTTAGCAGTTTGTCTCAATTGTGACAGCCTAACAAATCACTATTTATTAATCGTATTGCAGTATGCCTTATGCACTATGTATAAAATATATAGACCATATAACTCTGTTTAACTTGACATGTGAAGATTTTGATTTTTTTTATATAGTTATTTAAACTGTACTGAGATTTGGCTAAAGACCTTCACATACAGTTTATATAGATTTTATAGGGTAAGAAGTTAAAACGAATTAACTGTTGTCTTAATCGAGCTGATACAGATATACGTATATATAACATTTTTGAGGATATGCATGCCAAACATCATATCGGAAATTGTGTATATAATAACTATTAACGTTTCGGACTACTTTCAAGATATACACTATAGATACCTTAAAACTATAAATTTTGCGTAATAAATTTGGTAAGCGTTTGAGCTGCACACAATACAACAAGGTCTTTATATTTGTGAAAAATAACTCATTTAAGGGATGAAATATGCATGTAAGGATATTTCATTGTTGACAGCTGCTTATATGTTCCCAAATGATTTTCAGGTACCTCCATTCAATGGAGGAATCTATGAACAACTTAAACATTTTCAGACTAAAAATTCATAACATGAAAAACGTTTATTTTCTTTTTTTTAATGCTTTTTAGAATGTGTGTGTGTTGTTTGTGTGTGTGTAATTTATTATATTTTGTTGATACAACTGAATAGATATGGACACATACATCATTGTGATAGAAAAATTAAATTCATAAATATACATATATATTAAAGCTTAAGTCTAAATAGCGTCTTAGAAAAATGCTATATAATTTGCATAGAATGTAAAAAATAATACATTTAATGTGACTTAGAATTGTTCGTATGTGTAAATATCAAGTAAAACAGACAGAGGCAGCGCGTTGAGAGTTGAGATTAGGCCTCGTCCTTGTACTTGGCATCCTTCAAAATGTTGGCAAACTCAAATTTAACACGTTCCCTCTCCGATCTGGGCATGCTACGCAGTGTGTCCACCAGCGATAAACAATACAGTTCGATGGGATCATTGATGGGCGCTAATCGGGGCAGAGGAGCAGCCATTGCCTTCCGCTTTGCCGCATTCGCCATAATATCCTTGACGGGTGCACTGCGTCTAGCTGTGAGCGCTGCTTTGTAAATTGGTTCAATGGTCACCTCGCCATTCGAGAGCGCACTGTTGCCATACTGTTGTTGTTGTTGCTGCTGCTGTTGTTGTTGCTGTTGCTGTTGTTCCGCCTTGTTATTGTGTTCATCCTGATGTGTCACTTCATCACCGTTGCCCATGACCACCATGGGCATGAGGAGCGGCGACGATGCCGGTGAGTTGACCTGCGTATTGTTGTGGCTATTGCTGTTGCTGCCGTTGCCATTGACAGCTGTGAGCAGCGGTTGCTGTTGTTGCAAGGTGACATCTGGTTTGGGTTCCATGACCATGAGCTCTGGCACAACCTCATTATCACTGTTTCCGTCCACATGCCCCGAGCCACCATCCTCACTGTTATCGTCCAGCTCAATGATGTCATAGTTCTCCGTTAGATCGATACGCAAATGCTCCGGATCGGGATAGAGAAAACTGTTGCTATCGTTGTCGCTGCTGCCACCGTTATTTGTATTCGTGCTCTGTCTTTCCCTGTCCGTCTGTACAAAATAGGATTGTGCCTTTCTCACATTGTACGTTTGTGCGGTATTCTGTAGAAACGATAGATCCTCTGTGAAGCGTCGCTTGCGCACATTTGGATTCACTTGTCCCGTTTCCAGTGCCTTTATCTCTTGCAGATAATTGTAGCGTATGTTTTTCCATTTCGTTTGCAGAAAACGTGCTAAATATAGTTAGAATACGACTTGGATTTAGTATAGAAATTAAGCTGTAGCTAAATATTGTCATTGGTATTCTTACAAGAAAAAAATTCAAAAATTCAAAATTTAGTTTTCAATACCAATATGAACAACTTTAGCTTATGGGTAATAGCTCAATTCTCTACTCACAGGAGGCGCCCAGCTCGTTGGCAATGCGATCCCATATGTCCACTCTTACGGGATTGCGGCGGTAGTGTGGATGACTTACATCGTAGATGGCAGGATTGGCGCGCACCAATTTTATCAAGCGATCGTCTGTATGAAATAGTTGTTAAAAATCGTTAAAAAAAAATCTCTGCGTCGCAGTAAATTTCTGCTTTCTACGGTTCTTCGCAGCTGAACCACTGACACCAACAACAACAACAAGAATGACAACAATAACATTAGCGGCAGCAACCCTTAGGTTGTCTTCTGTATTAGGGGAAGACTGCTGGCTGCTTGTTGTTGGGGGTTGATTCTGTGTACCAACATAAATAAAAAAAAGAGAAGCAGGGCTTTCTTACCAAACTCGGGTCCCGTTGTCTCACGTTCGGCATAATAGCGCTGCATTTCTCTTTTTATCATGGCACCTTTTGGTTTTGTTATTGGTTTGCCCCGTCGCTTGGCCACTATTAATTTTGTTTTGGATTTGTTTACGTTTAAAGTAGCAGCCGTTCGGCTTGTGCTGAATTAAACTGTTAATAGCAGCGCACGTTCTTTGCATTGATTAGAAGCACTATAAATTGCGCAGTAATATCAATGGATACTTTTATTTTCATCAAGTATCTGGGAAAACAGAACTTTACGCGATGCGCGATGTCTTCTGTGGTTCTCTGTTTTTTCGGTTTTGTTTTACGCGCTCTGCGCACGCTCATTGGCACCGCTGCTGCCAACTCGCCTTATTATCTTATTCGACAGTATTTAAATATGCTTTTAGTATATTTTGGTATTTTGTCAGTTACAAATTGGGGAAATAAAATAAGATTTTAACTATTTTAAATTAGATATTTATTAACGCACAACAAACTTAACTTTAACATCGTTTTTAACACACATTGCTATGCCATTATGAAGAATAACATCCTCTGCTTTGGTAATTGGCAAAATCTTATACTGCTTCAGAATATAGATCAATAGCGTTTTAATTTCCAACAAGGCATACTTTTGTCCTGAAATTGGAGCTTTGTTAGGCGAGTTACGAGAGCCAGAATTGAGATTTAAGCTTACCCACGCAATTTCGCTGACCGGCACTGAAGGGTACATAGGCAAAATTATGTCGATTCATGCTGTTCTCCGGCAAGAAACGATCCGGATCAAATTGTTCAGGTGCATTCCAGTATTTTGGATTATGGTGCAAGTCAAACACATGCATGATACATTGAGTGCCACGAGGCAAAATCAGTCCATTGGGCAATTCAGTTTCACTTGTCATTTGACGTACCATAATCGGAACAGATGGATACATGCGTACAGTTTCTTTGATAAAGCGGTCCATGTACTTCAATTTCGACATCTGATTAATGTCCAATTTATTCAAATCATCTATGATGAGATTGAGTTAAATAATAATAACTGATATGCCTGTTAGCCAAAACTTACCATCTATTTTTTCCAAAATCTCCTGATAGCACATCTCCTGTATGTCCTCGTGCAGGGATATGCTCATTAGTGCTAAAATCAAACACATGGATGTTGTATCGAAGCCAGCAAACATCAGAGTGTCGACCTCCTCACAGATGCCCTCATGATCGATTAGGCCATCCTTCTCAGCGCATATAAGCGTATCCAACATGGCAAATCTACGTTTCTTGTTGATGTAACTGAGTGCAATAAATATACTATTACATATGCACATAATAATAATATAATATTGTTTAGGTCCTTCACTCACATATCATCATCGGGCAATTGGTTGTCACGCCTTTCCTGCAGTTCCTTCTCCAAGAGAATTCGCCTCTTCGCGATAATATTGCTAGAGAAATCGTGCACAACCTTTAAAAAGGGCGCATCATATTTGGCCGCAAAAAGATTATACATCCAATCGCTGTATATCAGTGGATTTTTAACACGTTTCAGAAAACAGTGCTCAATCATTTTAAAACTGTCACGATAAAGATCGCCCTCCTCCGTCATTTCATCGAGTTTTACGCCCATAGCGGTTTCTAAAAATAATCATATTTGTACAAATGAGTCGAGTTTGGCTAGCGTTTTACTTACCACAAATGCTATTGAGGGTAAATCTGGGTATTAAATCGGTCAACGTTACTACAATCTCCGACTGATTCATAAATTTGTCGACAAACTTTTGGCTCTCCGCTCTAATGGATAAATCCACAATTATTATTAGATCTAATCATGGGGTTAAACACTTACTTGAAGATTTCCTCAAATTGTTCCAATATATTAAAATGGAATGTGGGCGTTATCATCTTCCTTCGCGTGTGCCATTTTTGACCTGCAAAACCATACGACAATCATTTAAAAAGAATTTATAACATTATGGTATTTGCTTAGTCCGGATTACCTGTGGTTGTTAGCAATCCAGACCGCAAAGCAGGTTTCATAAAATTATAAGCCATGCCTTTCGTTATAAGGTTTGGATTGGTTAATATAAATTCCACAATCTCCGGTTCAATAATATTGTATGTTGGGGTACCCATGGTATAGCTTAAATAGTTTGTGCCCATTTCCTTGGCTAATTGTCGGGCGTGTTGGAAAAAGCCAGCTAGTATAAGAGCACCATGTTTAGTTTATCACTTATATATATTCAATGTAAATTTCAAGTTTGCGTACCATCGTCTTTCCCATATAGATCAAAACTGTTTGCAAAGATTGTTTTTCCCTTTGGCATGGGCGCAATACTCTCCACGGGTCGACCATCTTTCGTATGCACTCTCGGCGCGAAGAAGGCAAGAATATAATAGTTCTCATTGATCTTAATTAGCCAATATATCAGAATAGATATCAAGGTTGCGGCAATACACAAGCCATATTCCATTTTCGATAGACAACTGATATTGCGATGCAAACTGTTTCGACTTTACAGAGAGACTAAATGAACTGGCGTTTAATTGGCTTTTATACTTAATTGTAGAACGGCATAATAACAAATGAAAACGAGATAAGGTTTGTTTATAGTGTAGAAGAGCTGTGAGTGTATTTCTGAAATTCCGCTCAATTCTCTTATATTGCAATTATTTAAGTTTTTTACTACAAATTAGTGACTATTCAGCATTACAAGCATTTTAATTTGTCTGCTCCGGCATTTGACATCATCAACAAGTGTTATCTTATACATAAACATGCTCAGCATGACACTGCATTTTTATACAGTGGATATATGGAATTAAAAAGGTAAAGATTTGATGGAGTTAAGTTCTGTGTGGAGTGCTGAGAAATATTTTAGTTTTTAAAAAACACTCTGTTTAACAAAGGACAAAAGGATTTATGGAGTTTTTTTTTAAATCTGAATAACATTTTTGAAACAGTTCGATAATTTAATAAATTATAATTTAAAAATAATAAATCTATGTTAAAAGCATACAAATTGCAATTGCTTTATAAATAAATTTTATTTTGTTTAATCCGACTCGAGACGCGTATCTTAATGAATGAAGTACAAATATTAAGGCTTATGGGTTAGTATTTTGTTTTTAACTTGTAGTGAGTGACAAGCGTTTTCAGTATTTCGCTGTTGCCAGAGTGCGGTCACACTGCTGTACCGCTGCTTAAATAACAATCGATGAGTTGTTTAAAAATCTCGCCAGATTTCATCGAATTATGTATCATATTTAATTGTGCGCACACGGGACTTTATATTCGGACGGCTGGTCGTCCTTATCAGCAAGGTGACGGCTTGGCAGCAAGGTCAACAATAAAAAAAAAACACATTAATCACAACAGAAAAACTCCTCAGAGCGACGCATTTTTCGCGCGCGTTCTTCAAAGAGAAAACGGCACGTGCTTGTTTTGCAATTAAAACTCGCTGCGAAATATGAACGAGGGTCGCTATGGCAGATTTGGAGCACTCATTGGCGTTGCATATGTGAGCAGCACCCACTGCCGCTTTCTGGTATGAGTTCAAAAGCCAAAACACTCATTTCGGCTCACCAATACACATATACACAGTTTTACACACACACACACACGCCTGCTGACACAATATCTATTTCCATAGATTTATTCAACGAAGAATGCCGAAGTTTTGGCCTATCATGAACTGAAATTGCGTCAGATCGTCCATAATGCAGGCTGGCTGGAATACGATCCCGCCGAGATATGGAAACACATGCAGGAGTGCATTGAGGTGCGTAACATATAAATTCGATTATATCATCTGCAAATGTAATCCCCCCACCCTTCACATTTACGTTTGTGTGTTTGCTTTTAGACTGCGTACAAAAACTTGGTGATACTGGAAATCAGTCCGCATGACATCATTGCGGTGAGCGTTGTCAATCAGCGCGGCACCACAGTCCTCTGGCACAAGCAGACGGGTCAGGCACTGCACAATGCGATCGGATGGTCTGACTGCCGATGCACTCAAATCCTTAAATCCCTGCTGCACAATGTGAAGCGTAATGTGAATTATGTCCGCGGTCGCAGTGGATTACCACTAAGTAGTTGCTTTAGCGCTCTCAAAATCAAATGGCTGCTGGAGCACGTGCCAGCTGTGGCCAAGGCTGTCGCGGATGAGCAGTGTTTGTTTGGAACCCTAGATTCCTGGCTGATATGGGTAAGTCATGAAAAGTTAGAATTGTAGTCGAATAATTACGTAACTTGTTCTATGTTCTCCAGAATCTAACTGGTGGCGTCGATGTGGGAGTGCATTCGACGGATGTGACAAACGCACATTACACATCCCTGATGAATGTCACGTCGCAACAGTGGGACACCAAGTTGTGCAATTTCTTTAAACTGCCAATGGGAATACTGCCACGCATACGCTCCAATTCAGAGATCTACGGGTATATTGTGGAGGGCCCATTATTGGGTGTGCCCATTGCTGGCGTGATAAGTGAGCAGCCGGCTGCTTTACTTGGCCAGCTGTGCGTAAAAGCGGGTCAGAATGTCTGTACGCTGGACGACAGTTGTTTTGTCCTGCTGAATACTGCCCAACAGATGGTCGACTCGGATAATGGCATGATTACGGGCATTGCGCACAAATTGGGACCAACTGCCGCTACGCATTTTACGCTAGAAGGCGCCATCTCTAATGCCGGTTCCACTGTCAACTGGTTGCGTAAGGGATTACGTATCAATACCGAGATCAATTCCAATGATAATGTCGTCGAATCACTGAACACATTTATTGGCGAGAACTCAATGATCTCCTCATCCTGTTCCTCGAGCATGCTGAATGCAGAATGCGGACTGGCGGCCAAGCGCTCGGAGATCACATTTGTGCCAGCCTTCCATGGTCTGTATGCGCCCTATTGGCGCTATGATGCACGTGGCATCATCCTAGGTTTGACAAGTCAGACCACGGCGGAGAACATTACACAGGCCGCCTATGAAGCAACCGGTTTCCAAATCTACGAGGTGTTGCAAGCGTTCAAGCGCGATACACCCAACTGGGACCCGGCGTGTATGCAGCCCGTGCTCACGTTTGGCGGCGAATATGCCGAGGATAAGCATCTGGTGCAGTTTGTTGCTGACATTATCGGCTGGATGTTGGAGCGGCCGCAGACAACATCACCCGCTGGCATTGGCGCCATGATAGCCGCTGGCGTAACCATGCGCATTGTCTCCTTGCCCTATGCCACGCGTATGTACGCGCCACCCACTGATGTCTTCTCACCCACAACCACACAGAATCGTAAGTGGTTAAGACTATCTTTTATTTGAGGACTTATGTCATGTGTAGATTATATGTTTTGTAGGTCGTGAATTGCTTTATCGTCGCTGGGACTATGCGGTGAAGAAGTGTCTGCAATGGAACAATTATGAGACTTATGAGGCCGATGTGGAGCTGTTTTCGCAACGTGAGCGTGATCCCAATTTGCCCATACGTCGCTCCATACCGGGCAGTGTGTTTTTGACCACATCCTTCGCTATGCTGTTGTTGGCCAGCTTTTTCAAGAACAATCGCTTGACTTAGGAGCATGCTTTTAGGCGTCGAATTGTGCGCCCCAAATATTATATATTTATATACATATATATATGAAATCTAGTCACAGCGCATTCAAAATTTATTGTTTAGCTTAGCAATTAATCTGTATATTTAATTTTACACAATTCGATACTCTTAGTGTATATTTTGTAGATCAAAAAGTTTTGTGATTTGGTATATACGAAAGCTATATACATAACTATAACTCAATATTTGTATACATATGCATGTATATTATATACTCATAGCGAGCTCATCATGCTGCTGACTTAAATTGTTGTAAATCTATTATTTTAGGTTTCTATTTATTTAAATAATATAATTTGTTTTAAAGGCAAGACAATTGTTAAAGTTGCGGATAGACAAATACAATATATGTTATATATATTTCATATATATAGATTTCACAATCAAAGCATTAAACGGTTGGAAATTAGAAGTTCGCTTAAATTATTGCGGGTAGCTTTAGTTTTGCAGCTCCTCTGCAGAGGAGCAGCTACGGATTCTGGATGCACGTCATGATTAAATTGGGCATGGGGCAGAGCCACTTCATTGGAGCAGAAACAGAAGCGGACCCTACTTGTTTACCCTTCCCTTGTTGAAATTGGTTTGCCAGTTAATTGGCTGGCAGAAGCACCCGTCATCAAGCAGCGCAGGCACCTGGCTGCATTCAACGCGTGGAACGCTCTGCAATTGAATGGAACTTAAGTTATTGCGCTTATTGTTGACACGTGAATTGTTGCCAAGACAGGGAGCAGCAGCTGAACGCAGGTTCAGAAACAGGGGCAGTAGCAGGAGCAGGAGCTGTGGAGTAGCTGGTGTAGCAGCTGTGCTCATGCATATGAACCCACAGGCAATGGGTACTTGAACGCATGCCCCAGCACCCAATCCCCCAATCGTTGCAACGGTTTCTCCATCCATTCACTGTTGTCTCTGCTGCACGTCATCGTCCAGCCACAGGATCGGAGTTGGAGTCGCGGTCGGAGGCACTCTTTCAAATGAGTTTTTATGCGCTCGCGTTTGCCAGCTGAGGTACAGTAAATTGCATGGGATACATCGATTTTTTAAATTTAACTTAAATTTTGAAAAGAAAACAAGTTGTTAAAAACGATAATGTCTTTATAAAAGTATATAAATATTATATAAATATTGATAATTCATATTAATATAGATAGTAGTGCCTGAATATGTCGGCTATGCCGAGTGAAATCTGAGCGTCAGATTCCAGAGACGGTTGCAAATTGGTTTGCATTGAAAGACAAAACGACAACGGAGTCGACGAAGCGCAGTAAAATGTAAAGTTTGTGCAAACATTGAGACAGTCTCATCCTCCAGACACCTTCGCCGGCGGAATCGTGGGGAGTGGGTTGTGTGTGTTGTGGGCGAAACGGAATTTGAAGTCGTAGCATACGACGTAAGCAAGTCAACTTTGCACGTAGCCAATTTAAATAAATTAACACGCTGTTTTGTGTGTGTGTGTGTGTGTGTGTGTGAAAGGCAACGTAATGCGACTTATCGGGCATGGAATAAAACACTATAGTGTATATATTACCAAATGCGTCCCACTGTGCTGCAATATGCCAAAAATTTGACATGGCCACGTAGCAACGAGAATCGCTGTTGGAATCACCCATTCCAAATTGTGGGGGGTAGCAATGTTGTGTCGGGTGGGTTTATTGTGTGTGTGTGTGTGCGGTTTTGTGGGCTAAGCATTGAGGATTGCCACTGGGCACCACTGCAGTGGTGCAACACGCCAAGGGGGTGCGGTGGTTGCACGCATAAATCTTCAAGTTTATAGCATCAATAAATGTCGGAGCAATATAATGATTTCGTCAAGTTGCCGTTGCCATTGCCGTTTCCCATTGAGCAGTGCTTCTGAAGCAACCACCCTCCCCTTTTTTCCCCCTTCAACTTAAGTTTTTTTTTTTTTGCTGTTGTTATTGTGGTGCTGCAATTATTTTGCTGCAAGAGGGTTGCTTCGCTTCGGCAGCTACTCCAAAAAATATGTAGGGATAGATGCGATTAAAGGCTACACGACGCTTTTGTAAGCTGTCTTCGATATTAGTCACTAAATTTACAAATGATTAGTTACAGAAATGTTACCAAAAAAAAAAAAAAATTACTTGCTCCTATGTATTTATGTAAATATTCCAATTAGCTGATGCACACGTTGCGAGTCCATAAAAAAGGAGCTATCAAAATTGTGTTGGATTTACACGCCCACCAAGAAGAAAGAAAGGCTTCGCACAATTTATTTATTGAGCGAAATTTACTTGAAATTTTATGACAAACTCATCTGCATATGCGCCCCATCAACAAGCTGAATCATTTGCCAGGATGGAGAGGGTGTGGGGGGGCAGCAACAAAGCTTACTCGCTTCGGCTTATCAATTTGATGGGGCAAAAGTTTTACGCAGTTTTTACGAGCCGCCCTCGCATGGCAGCGCACCATAAAAATGTCGTAAATTCGCCGAGCGAAAGTTTTTCCAAGCATGAAATCCTCCGACGACTCAGCTTGGTTTCTGAGTTAGGGTCTCAAATCGGCTCGACTCGACTCGACTTGACTCGACTCGACTCATAAAGCTGGCGGCATCGTAAAAACCTTAATTAATTTTCTAATCAACATTTTTGCCGCATGTAAATCGCCTGCTTATGAGTGTGTGTGTGTGTGTGTGTGTGAGTGTGTGTATGTGTGTGTGTGTATGTGTGTGTGTGTGTGTGTGTGTGTGTTTATGTTAGCGAGTGTAGCATAATTTTAGGCCCCGTTGTTAGCTGTTGTTGTACTTGCCAACAATGCTTTGGCCTTCAGCTCCATTAGTTCCACAGTTCCGAGTTCCCAGCTCCCATTTGCCAGTTGCCTCAGCCACCGCTATATGTCAAAATAACAGCTACTCGCACACTCCTAAAAGGGGGCGACGGACTCCAACAGCGTTTTTTGAGGTTTCCGCTGGCATTGGCGCCATCGATTTCCTTGCCCCGACAGTTGCCTCCGAAATGTGGTGTTTAGCGATTTTAAAGATGTTTCAATGATTTTGTTTTTGTGGTAATTGTTTTGGCGCTTTTTTTTTGTCTAGACTGATCAGCGACAGAGATGTGTAAGAGACATATATTTTCCAAACAAAATGTTATTGGAAAATATTTTAATACCTCTAGAAATTTCTACTTAAATTTAAAAAAGTGGTATATTTCATTTTCCACGGTTGCATTTTTTAATTGTTCAATTATTTCTTTTAATGTATGCCATAAAATATTGCGTATACGCTTCGTTATGCAGCACGTTGCACATAGCGTCTGGGGCCAATTAACAATACAATATTCATTTTGT
Source organism: Drosophila kambysellisi (assembly GCA_035042185.1). Lineage (NCBI taxonomy): Eukaryota > Metazoa > Arthropoda > Insecta > Diptera > Drosophilidae > Drosophila > Drosophila kambysellisi. Next base: position 12,149,138 of record JAWNLS010001251.1, read on the forward strand.
GCAGCACTGCAAATTAATTTAAATATTTAAAGACTTTAATTATTTTTAACAACCGAACAACTCACAGCCACAAGTCAACACAGCAGTCCAGAGAAAGAGAGAGGCAGAGTGAGAGAGAGGGAGAGAGGGAGAGGGAGCAACATGCGAGCAACATGGGGCAACCTGGGGCGACATGCGACAACAGTCAAACAGCGAAGCGTAAACTTAACTGACAAGTGGAGACTTAACTTCCATAACAAATTGCATTCCAATTGCAACGTCGAGCAGTCGCCTTTCCGTCGCACTCCTGACAGCAGTGTTCTGCCCTGTTCTGTCCTGTCGTGTCCTCCACTCCGCCCAAGTTGCAGCCAGGAGGACATGAGGCATAAACAAACAGACACACACACATACACACACACACACACACACATGCATACACATACGTTAGAGCATACGTAACCACACGTAGGACGCCATTGCTGTTAATTTAAATTGCTTTAAAAAAGCAGGAAAAAAATAAGCAAGTCAAATCTAAGAAGCTGAATTCGCTGATATCCTTTAAAAATAATGTATAAAAATAATTTTCCTGATTATTTAAAAGTTGCTTCATAGTTTATTTAAAACTTTAACACATATTTTTACATATATTAACAGCTCATTTTAAATGTTACTAAATTCACGTGAAATTTTAACTAGCTTATAAAAGTATTCAACAACTTTGGATCAATGGATAAGTTTGTCATGCCCTCTTAGCGTCTCTTGTAGGGTATGCAGAAAATGATAACAGGAGCAACTCCTGCAGCGCTCTTGAGCCGCACATTCTGCCACGCCATGCACGAAATAATCCTAAAGGGTGTGAAAATATGAATGCAGCCAAGAGAGTATGCCACATTATAGAAGATGTTGCCACCGTAAAGACGCAAAGCTGCTGTGCCACATGCGGGATAAATAAGATAAAGATGAAGAAAATAAACGAGCACACATACACAAAAATAAGTTAAGCAAAAATTATATATTATGCAACTTGGCAAAGTCGCGACAGCCAGTCGCATAAAGTTGCAGATGGGGCAAGAGGGGTTGAGGGGGGTCGAGCCACAGTTGCTTCTCAGTTGCCATCTCAGTTGCACTTTTCTATGTTGGCCATGCAAATGGCATTAAGCTTTCTGTGTGTGTCCCCCCTCCCTCGCCCCCTTCATGCTTGTCGCGGTTAGACGCGCCACATTTGGGTCCAAAGAGCATCCACACCCCTTTTTGCAACTTCCACGCAAGACTTAACGGGGATTTGCTACTGTTTCCGTTGTTTGCGTTGCATAAATAACTAAAATGATTTTGGCAGCTACATTTGGCTTTCAATTAAGCTAAGACTTTCGGTCTTGATTAAATTGCTATGCAAATACAAAACAATTAGGGGCAAAACCATTTTGAGTCCAACAATTAAACGCTAACTAATCAAGTGCGTTTCATAGTTTATGTGGCACTTATGAAATCATGGCATAATTAGTATAATAATTCGATCTATGATCAGCATAAACTTATGCAACTAAGTCTTAAATATAGTAAAGTTTTCACTTATTTCAATATAGGATTTTTTTACTTGCAACTAATCTGTAAAACAAAAAACACTAGACTGCTTTAAGGCTCCATCGGGACAGCTGCCATAAATTTTATTGATAAAATTGTTAGCGAAAACTTTTTGACAATGTTCGTCGCGAAGTGGGCGTGGCAAGCAACCCTTTTTTTTTTGGCCCTAAAGCAACAGACAACGCCAGTTGGCTATATTAAAATTCAAGACGACAACTGCGGCACAGTCGCAGTAAAAAGAAAAATACCAAGAAATTATATTAAAAAAAAAATTTTAGAAAGAGGTTCCCAGTTTGAATCTCAATAGAGCCCAAAAAAAAAATCACAGAAACAAAAAAAAAACAAAAAGCACATGTGGCAGAATGTGTCGCCTACGGCAAAATCGATTTCATATCGAATTGAAGATTGGAGACTGAATGAAGGATGGGAGAAGCCACTGCCTCATCGTCGCACTGCGGTTCAATTCAATGATTTGTGGCATGTGTGGGCTGTGTCTTAATTTATCAACATTTTGCGGAGCTCACTGAGCAAGACAATCTCTGCCATTTGCCGTGGAACGGTCCAAGAGGGTCCTGCTGCTAAGCGGCGTTGTTGGCAAAAAGTTTTTTAAAATAGTTTTCGAGTTTTGCCGTCGAGCTCGATGCTTAAAAGTTTTTAGCCAAAATAATTTGTATGCTGTAGCAAACTAACATGAAAAGTTTTGAAAATTCTTTTTTTTATACCCTGTAGCCATTAAAAATGGAGGGAAAGCATAAAGTAGAAATATAAATTTGTGAAAGAGACCGAGAGAAGCATCTCCGACACCTTGATGAATCTATCCGTGAAATGTATTTGGTTTATTTCCTTTTTGTTTTAAGCTTTTCTAGTTTTACGAATATCGATATAAACAGAACAAAAAATCAGGAATCCTGCTATATTCTTAATATCTGGGGTATCTTCTAGTCGTGCTGCCTCGACTAAAACATTCTAACTTGTTTTTATTTTATAAAATAGTTAGTCGTTGGTTATCTTCGTAGTTAGTTGGGTTATTGCGGGTGTTAGCTTGTTACGACAAAAATTACACTTTGGCTCACCCATGAAGTTTTTGAATTTTTTTTTCTTGGTCAGTTTGGATTACTGGCTCCCAGATCCTTTGAGCAAAACACGTGACTTGTGACCCGTCCAGCCTTTGACTAGATAGCAGGCTCAATCCTTTTGTGTGATGGATTGTTCACTAACTGTAGAAGATAGTTTCATTTTAGTCACATCAGACGTTGCATATTTCTTACTTTTTCTTTTTCTTTCACTTTTCTATTTTCCTTTTTTTTGGCATTGAAAGCAACAGCACAAAGATGTTGGCTCAACTCGTTGGTCCTTTGTGTTGTCCTGCAATTCCTTTTTCCTGCCAGCCTGTTGGAATGTGGATGTGTTGACACAGCGCTAAATTTTCCAGTAACTTTTTGTTTGCTCTTTTGCTCTGGGCTGTGTGCTTAAAGTTTTACGGGTTTTGCTCCTTGTACATTTATTTGAGGTGCGGACTCCTCAATGGCCGTCAAAGGGCACACCATTGTGTCAATGGGTGTCAAACTGGAAGAAGGAATTTGTCCAGAATCAACTTGATAAATAACGAAATGGCACAACTCCAACTTGTGATTTACGAATTCCCAACAATGATTTGACATGCGAATCGTCTAATAAATCAATTAAATTCAATAAATGAGAAGAATATGCAAATATGAAAAGCCTCCACAAAAGTCTGACAACGTTTTGTTGAAATAAGCATGTGAAGCTAGAATGAAGATTGAATGCTAAAATACATAAAAATAATCTAAAAATATCTCTAAATTTAAATATATTCAAATTAGCCAAGCTTAGTTTTGATTTTCCACAATTAAGCTGATTAGGACAATTTTTATTACCTCAAATCCTTAATAAGACAATAGCACAGGCAAATTATTTAGCATACCTTATTTGGACTGTAGTAGACTCCCTCCAGTTTGCCACTTATTTCATTTCACAGTTTACAGTTTGCGAACATCCTCTGCCATGTTTCTACTCCCAACACTTTCCAATTTGTTTGCCAGACAGAGTTCTGCCTATTGAACGTGAATGCGCTGTTGGCCAAAGTTGTGTTCCAGTCAACGTTCAGCGTTTCGCGCCACAAAGCAGCCTCATTTACCGCTAATTTCACGATGCTCCAATCTTTTTGCATAACAAGCCAGCTAATGCCACACTTACCATTATTGCCCCCAAAACAAAAAAAAAAAAATAAACTTTAACGCGCTCAACAAATATATAAGTAAGCTAAGCAAGCGACTCAATAAACGCCCACGGATACAAAAAAAAACAAACTGAATGGCAAACATCACCTGAACGCGGAGTTCCTAAGCGTTCTAAGCTCCCTGAACTCAACTAAACTCGCCCCAAAAACCCATACCCCAAACCCTTTTAAGTCAGAGCATCGGAGACGCAAATCCCCAATGAACTTCGGCGCTAACTCCATTCAAGCGTTCAGTTTTTCAAACTCCAAATCAACTGCATACGTTCAGGCGGAGCGGGACGGGACGGAACGGGACGTGGCGAGGCGTTTTGGGGGCGGAGCGGTGTAAGGACTTCTGGCTGTGGTACATAAAGCCCCGCCAGGCTTTTTATGGCCAACACGAAAGCTAAACTTTTGCCATGGGAGTCGTTCCTTCCAAGTCTCTGGCGTGGCTCGTAAAATTTTATGCGTTTTTTGCGCCAGTCGTTTCTGGCGTTCAAAATGAAAATTGTTACTGCACGTCGAACTGGTAGCTGAAGCTCCGCTTTCCCAGTTACCAGTTACCAGAAACAGAACAGACCAGAACAGAACTGAACAGAACCCAAGCATTCAAGTCAAGTCGAGTGGCGACGACGAGGACGACAATGATGTCGCCTGCCAGACGTGGCACCCATTGAGGGTTGTTGTTGTTGTTGTTGCTGTTGTTGTCGCTGTTGCTGTTTGCTTTTTATGACTTTGGGGGTATTTATTTCACTTGAAACGGTACGCTTAAAGTACACTCAACAAAAGCCATAAAATGCGACAGGACAAGAGCGAATTCCTATTTAGTCCTTTCTATTCTTAAGTCAACAGATTTATTTTCTAAAAAAAAAATATCTAAAATTTGCTGAAAATATTTCGTTAATTTCAAAATCTTTAAGAAAAAGAGTAATTTTACAGCATCAACATTTTTAGTATACTTTAAATGGAAGTAGATATTTTCTGGAGCCTAGAAAGTCTGTTTTCAATTAAAGAATATGTGTAGAACATAATTTCTCTATAATTCTAACATTTTTCTTTGGCATGTTAATTAATAATTAATAATTAATTTTGTTAAGTTTATATTTTTAGTCAGTAAAAAATAAAAGTGTAGTTTTTTCCTTCAGTGTAAGCGTTTCTTTCTGGCTGATGTTTCATTTTTGCTCGCAACTCGCTCACTCTTTCTCTCGCTCTCTCCCTCTCTCTCTTTCTCTCTCTCGCCCTCTCCCGTTGTCTTGCCTGTGCGTTAATGAGTCAACACAAAGGCTCAGCTGTTTGGTTAATGCATGTCCTGTCCCATCTCGCCCAACCCCTGCCCCATCCTGTTGCCAACACTGGGGGTTGCTTGTTGCCAAGCGTTTTGTTTCAATGTCGCCTTTGTCTGCACTCAAAAGTCTTGGCTGTTTTGTCCAAATAACCGGCGGATAAATCTTTGCTGAGCTTTAAGCCATTGCTTTAGGCACCAAAGTCAGCTCACCTGTCTATCAGTCTGTCTGTCTGTCTGTCTGTCTGTTTGACTGTTTGTCTATTTCACTGATTGCTCCTTCAGCTCCCAAATCATCTTGACATTCCATAACTTTCACTGTCAGCCACATTAGCCATTAGCCACGCGGCAAAACTGAAACTGTCAAGCGCATTTGGAAGTTTACCCTCATTTAACGCTAATTAGTTTTCTTCCTTTTTATTTTTATTTTGGTTTTATTTATATTTGTATTTTTTTTTTTTTTTTTGTGTAAATTTCATTGACCTTTCCCCTTAGCTGCACATCTGACATTGAGTTGTCATAAGGTTCCGTGCTGTCTGTAAGGACATTATTGACTACAATGGGTTAATTTGATAGAGTCTAAAATAAAATAAAAATACAGTTAAAATAAGAATGTTTTTGATTTTCAAATACTGTAACTTAAATGGAAGTGTGGTACTCAAATTTGAGCAATTGTCAAATGCGGCTTTTTTTCTATTATTTATTATTTTAAATAAAAAGTTTTTCTTACATGTACATTAAACAATTTATCTAAAATAAATTAAAAATACAGTTAAAATAAGAATATTTTTGATTTTCAAATACTGTAACTTCAATGAAAGTTAAATCATGTTTGTGGAACTCAAATTTGAGCAATTGTCAAATGCGTCTTTTTTTCTATTATTTCTTATTTGAAATAAAAAGTTTTTTTTACAAGTACATTTAACAATTTATCCCATTGTAGCTGTTGTCGACTGACATCAGCAGAATGAAAGTGTGAGCATTGCTGGAAATTAAACAAACATAATCTTCTAATAATAATCATAAAGTGGCATCAACGTCAACGTATCGCACCAAGCTGCCCCAAAACGTGAGTCTGATTTCTATTTGAGGGTGGTTACTTATCGGCCACTCCCTCGCCGAACAGCCGGAAAAGGAATATGAAATTTGGACTCAGTTTTGTATGGAGCAAAAGGCTCGACTTTTGCGTAAGTTGAAACTAATTTAATTAAATTTATACGCTCAAAAAAGCTTTGCAGTCGCGGCGCGTGGCAGCGTCAAGCAATTTGTGGAGCGTGAGAAAGAGAGAGAGAGAGAGAGGGGGGCTGTGGAGGGGCGTGGTTAGACTTGCAGCACTGATTTACGGAACGTTTCTCTTTGCAGTCGAATATTTTGTGTGCTTCAGCTGAATGTTATAATTAAATTATTTGCACGCAACGTGAGGGATTTTTAAGATTTGTAGCAAAGACAAGTTGAGTTTTGACTTGAACTTTGTTTTGGGGTTGGTTCTTCCCTTTTTTAAGGAGATGAGGTGCATGAGTTATGAGATTGTGGGGATTAGATGTCGCATATGCAACATTAAGTTAAAAGTAACACTTTAATAAACGAAGCTGTTCATTTTGTTGGTTGGCCTAAAAACACAATTTCGGGTTAAGTTTTTGTGAAAACTGTGGCAAACACTAATTGCGCTGCTGTAATAAAAACCGGGGCAAGCAATCAAAATGTGCAGCTCCCCGTTAACTGACAGGCATATGATTATGTTTGGAGTCTGTAACAAATGAGTCTGCGATGTGCTTCAATTATGTGCCCAGGAAGTCAGGAGCAGGATGTTGGCAGCAGGCAAAACTTTTGCCATCTGATGAATGCGAAAATATGTTTGTTGTTGGGCGGCAACATAATGAGGCTGCTTGCTGGCTGCTGACTACTGACTGCTGACTGCTGGCTGCTGCTCTCTGTGGCAGTTGCAAGTGAAAGTTTTTTTTTGCCTGTGGCCCATCAATCTGGGAGCTTTGTTTTTTTTTTGGCCAACGAGTTGAGTTTTGCAGTCAATTGCCGAGTCACTTAGGGAGCTCGCATACAAAAGCCTTAATTTTGTGCGTAATTTATTTGCCAAACATTTACTTTTAGCAAGCATAAATTTTAACACGGCGAATGCGTAATGTGTAATTTATGTGCGCTAGGTAAAAGGCATAATAAAGTGGCATAGGTCAGCCTGGGGGGGGGCACATTCATACATACATTGTGGCATATGCGGCGTATGAGTAATGCACATTTTACGCTTCAATTGGCAAAGCCATTTTCGACTCGCGTTCTTTTTGTATGCTCATACATAATATTAATAAATTGAATGGTATATTTTTCTGCGTGTGTGTAAGTATATGTGATATGTAAATGTAACAAAGCAAAAAAAATGAAAATGAAAATACTGTTAAGCTTAGGCTTTTGTTGCTGCAGCTGCCGCAAACATGGTCACAACAACACAAATATTGCGCATACGCCATATGCGCCGCAGCTCATGTATTTTTCAAACAATTTCATGGCATCAATTTTGGCATCAATTTTTGGCATCAGGCATGCAACAACGACATGGAAACAACGATTGCACCCAAAAATATGTACGTTGACGTTGAATTTCAGCTGCATTCTGCATTGATTTATTCATGACATGGCCTAAGGGCATTTCAATGGGGTTTAGTTTGGTAGTAGGAGCATAGTTACGTCATGCGGCCTGGTCAGCAGCCATCTTTGATTTGACCATTCAGTTATTTAGGGATCATCCTCCTAGTAATTTCGCATAACTGTCGGCACCTGAATATGTGCGATGCACAAATTAAAATTCAATGTTTTTGGCATAGGGATTCTAGATACACTACACAAAACGGGATAAATTAGTTTGTTAGGGTGTACATAAATATCTGCAAATTATTGCCAAGTTTTAAGAAATAACAGAAATTTCTTTCAATATATTTAAACAAGCACTTTAAAACTTTAATCTAAAAACACATTTAACTCGAATATATGCAAAACTTACTTATTATTTTAATTAACTACTCTCCAATATCATTAATTTTTTTTTAGGGTATCATCGTTTCGCTTCGGCGCTGACAACAACCAAAAAAAAAAAAAGAAAAGGTTTTTCTTCTTTGGCACATTTCCGGCGAACTGTTCAATCAGCCCTTGCGTTCAGCCATTTGAAATTCATGACAGAAAATTTGTACGTGCCGGGAAATGCTAAACAGCCTATTTCTTGGGCCAAAAAACCTGCCACAGCTGCCCACAATTGGCAAAAACAGTAAAAATGCCAGCTCATTGTGTTGGGTGTAGCTAATGTTGTTGTTGTTGTTGTTCTATTTGTTGTTGTTATATTTGTTGTTGTTCTTATTGTTGTTGATTCAAATGCAAATATCGCTCGGTTGGTTGTGCTAAAGTTTTCGCACGGTAAAAGTTTTTTTTTTTTTTTTGTTTTTTTTTCGCAACGTAGGCTCCTTGGCCTATAGGCAACTTCCGGGCCAACTTTAAGCCCCCAATAAGCTTAGGCAACTTAACGGTTTATTGCCATGTTGTTGTTATTATTTTGTCAGGCAATACAGAAACCGAAACCTAAACTGAATGCTCAATCCGCACACATTCAATAGACGCTCATTTTTCAAATCAAGTGAAGTGTGAATGAAGGAGCGGGACAGCCAATGCTCAAAGGACCGGCAACAAATTTGCCACGCCAAATGAAATGTCTATAAAAAGTATGGTAACACAGCATAACAAGACCGGAGACCGACTCCAAATCTAGCTCAGACATTTCCTTTGTATACCCTGTAAAATGGACAGAGATGGGGAATAAAATTGTTTGGGTTGTGTAAAGTTAGCTAAAGATTTAGCTGGCTCTAAAAAAATGACTTTATGTAAATATATATTTTCTAGGATCGCCCTCCTTTTTAATCTTAATTTTGTTTATAAACCTTTTCAGTAACTTTTGAATACAGAGTATCTTCGCAATCGACTACTTTTAGTTATAAGAATTTTACTTGTGCTATTTGCATTTGTGCTTGGATTTTTCTTTTATATTATTCTGTGACTAGTCGTGTGTTTTCCATTTTGGGCTAAGCACTTAAAATGATTTCCAAGTTTTGAGCTTTGCTTATTTTATTTATTTGTGTTTATTATTTTTCATTTAAATGTTTTGTAAACATGCATCGAAGCTTAAACTGCTAGTTATAAATTTCTTACGGCTTACATTCGTATGCACATAAGTTTGCTTAGTTTAATATACTATATGTATGTATGTAATATGTATGTATATATATATATATATGGAGAAAATGATGTATGTAAATTTAAATTTGGCTTAGTTATTAATTTTAAAATGAAAGTTATCGTTGTGATTATTGTTGTGTATTTTTATTTAATAATTTATAGTTATTTTTTGTATATTTTGTGGCTAGCTTAAAATTTTTAAATACGAGTTAAATATATATAAAATTCAACTTAGTAACTAGCATAATCATACATATTCATTGGGGTTAGTTTTTAAAATATTTTTGCAAATACTTTAAAATGCCAAGACTACGGTTATAAATGCTTCAACTGGTTTAAATGCGTCAATATTTGTGGCAGTTTCTTTTTTTTATATATACATTTTAGCTGCATAGTGTGTATTTAATGCAGCACCACGTATGTATGTAAATACTTTAGAGAAGATATCAATGCTTATGATTTGTACAGTTAAAATAGATTAATCTTAGGTTATGATTAAGTACGCATGTTGAACATGCGTCTAGCATTTAAAAAAATAGCTCAGTACAATGCAAAACTTATATCGATACATTTATCAAACTTAACTTAAGCTATTTAAATACACTATGACAAATATGTACTACAATTTATATTTTTGGCGTAGTTAGCAAACAGTTTGCTATATTATGTTTCAAACGTTTACCAACACTAAGTCAGTCACCAAAGAGCTCACTTCTCAGCACTTTGCATTGCCTTGCTCAGGGCAGCGCCCAACTGACTGAATGACGGACGTTCTTTGGGATTGGTCGACCAGCAGGTGAGCTGCATTGCATGGAGAAAATTAAAGGGAAGACATGAATTAATTAGCTGTCATTGCTTGATATATGTATGTATGGGGGTCCTCCTCATCCATCTATGCATCATACATACCAAAATCTCCTTGAGGCAGGCTGGCGTCTCCTCGGCCACGGACCATTCCAGTGTATTGGCGAGTGAACGTTGGACCACCACCTCGTTGCTTAGCTCCTCGTGCGGCAGCTTGGTGGCCTGATTGAAGAGCTCCCAGACGACGACGCCAAAGGCAAAGATGTCGCTCTTGGTGGTATACTCATCCTCCTGTATGCATTCCGGTGCCAGCCAGCGCACCGGCAGCAACGTATTGCGATGCTTGTGATATTCCCGACTGTACTTGTCCTTGCACAATGCCGGATAGGCGACTTTAACAATAAATTCACTGGAGATGACGCAGTTACGAGTGGCCAGGTCTCTGTTTGGAGCATCAGAAGGATGAAAATATGAAGGCATAATGACTATCGTTAGTTTTTAGCTTATTGATTAATGTGCACCAGGAGAATGTCACTCTCCTTAGATAGAAATGATAGTTGGCTATAAATAAACTACTTGGTTATGGATAGTTAGTAAACTGATTGGGGAACCCATTCTGTATTTTGGACAATATTTCTAGTTATTCTTACCTGTGGGTAAAGCGAGCGCGATAGATTGCATCCATGCCTCGGGCTATTTGATAAGCGACGGCAAGCATTTGGCTGGTGGTCAGTGGTGGTGGTGAGGATGTGGCTGTGGCGGTGTTAACTTTGCCGGCGGTGGCCAATAAAAATTGCTTGAGATCCCCCCAATCGGTGTATTCCAGCACCAGGTAATGTGGATCCTTATCGCGGCACAGCCCATAGAGACGGACGACACCCTTATGCGAGATGGAGCGCAGCAGGTCCAGTTGGCGACGGAACTCCTGGCAAGCCTGCTCATCTTTGACCTTGTTCAGAGCCTTGACCAACACCAAATGATCCTCTTGTTGTGGCTGTTGCTGTTCCTCCTCCTTGATTTCCTCAATGTCATCCATAGATGTCTTGGAGCGTCGTTTCTCATTTAGTGTGCTTAAGGTGGTGCTTCCACTTCCGCCACTGCCATTCTCACTATTACTGTGCTGCTTCTCAGTGTCGGCATCCTTGTCACTGGGCGACAAGACCGACACCAGGGATGCCTTCAATTTGCCCACAAACACATCGCCAAACTCTCCGCGTCCAATTTGAATCAGTTCAGTTAAACCGGAGCGTGGCAGTGACAACTGTTCATAGACACTGGCCGATTTCTTTGAAGCTTTCGATTGCTGACTGCATGCGGTATCATCGGATTTCTGTGCATCACCATTTGCTGCCCGGGATTTGCTGTGGCCATTCCGTTGAGTTTTGGATAGGCAAGGTTCCTGTTCGTTGTTTTTGCCCGGCTCGGGCTGCTCCCCTCCCGCTTCCTTGATGCTCAGCTCATTAAGGCGAGCCTTGCGTGCCTGCCGACGATAGCGACACCACAGCATTAATCCAACCACGAGCACTATATAAGCCAACGCCACCGTCATGGTAATGAGTACGGCACGTGTGACCAGGAAACCATCGCCAGCTGATTCTTCCGTAATGAAACCATCGCTGTTGGCCCGCACCATCAATTGGACCTCTTCTCGCTTCAGGCCCGCACTGTTGCCAATGGTGCAGCCATATTTGCCTTCATCCTCCACCTGCACATTGCGTATCTCCAAAGTGCCATTCTCCAGAAAACTGAATCGCTGTCGATCCGTATTATTCTCGCTCAAATATAGCAAATCTTTGTCCCATTTTATTGTCGGCCGGGGATCACCAATTGCCTGGCAGTGTATGACAGCGACACCCTGTTCGGCTGTATCGATTGGTCCCAGTGGCGCCACACTGAACCTGGGCGCAACTACCACATTTATAGAGACAGTGGCATTGATCTGACCCTGACTATTGCTGGCCAGGCACGTATAGTTGCCGCGATGCTCGGCGCTAACATTCCGAAAGATTAGAGTGCCATTGATGTCGTCCACGTTGTCGGGCAGGCTGCTATTCGACGCATCCTATGATGAGAGATGTAGACAGAAGGTACATTCGACTATTCAAAACCAATTTCAAAAAAACAGAAAAAAAAAACCTCGACAAACGTTGCTTGATATTAGGGGGCTAAAGGCGTCGTTTGTTTTAGAGCCGTTACCAAAAATGGTAATAGAAAAACACGTTGCAAGTTCTTTTGTGTACTGCACAGTTGTTCCGGCAAATTGACAAACAGTTGTTAAAATTGGTTTGGTCCTCGCCAAACAGCTGCAAACAACGCGGCAAGGGTGAATATTAGAGAGGATTGGGGGACGTGGTGTGGGTTTTCTAGCTCGACTCAATCAGGTTTTGCATATGAAATGGATGTTGAAAGAATTGTTTACACAGCATCGCGTTGCGTTTTTCAATTTGTCAGTTGGACATGTTGGACATTGAGATATTGGGTTGGGATGTTGATGCAACTGGATTATTGGTGTGGTGCTCAAAAAAACTTGTGATGTGGGCCCATCTGAATGTGTCTAGAATCAGGCGATCTAAACTGAATCCAATTGAAATGTATTCAATATTTATAACTTGATGGAATCATGGTAGATAACGAATGAATTTAATGAAAAATGAATTTCGAGGCAGAATCGCGATTTCACCTTTAAATGCACAATTGATAGACAGGTCAAGTCAGCATTTCCCTGACTGTGGAAAATGACGATGCAAGCTAAGTTTATATTAGAATTCAGATAGTCCCTAAATACTCACCCTGAGCCATTGGACCTGCGGCGTTGGGGTACCTTGTGCTTTGCAGTGCAGTTTGCCCAGTTGACCAAGCTCCAGATTCTTTGACGTTGGCTGCGGCATAAACTTGAGCTGCTCAATCACCTCCAGAGTGCCAGGTGGAGAGTTGACAGCTGCATGTCCTTCCAACTGTATTTGGCACATGTAGAGACCCGCATCGCTGGCAATGACACTATTGAAACTGAGTGTGCCGTTCTGTTTGTGGAGGACCAGACGTGCATCTTCGCGTAGTAGGGCATCCTTGCCATGGTCCAGGGTCAGGCCAGGTATTAGTGGTTCGCCCAGCTCCACATGTCGCAGGATTTTGCCATCCTTGCGCCAACGCAGCTGGACACGCTGATTCTGCAGCTCGGCAGGCAACTCGTAGAGGCAGCTCAACGCTGCCGCATCGCCCTCCTTGATGATCAGCTTGGCATTGGGACCCTGCTCGATGCGCAGACCCTCCGGCGATGGGGACAGTGAGAGTGATTGTTCCATGTCGCCAGAGCCGCCACGTTTGCCGCGACACAAGAATACCTGTTTGCCCCAGGATTCGGGCAACTTCTGGTTCTTCTTCAGCCGGGGCAGACACTTGGCAACGCCCAGCGCACTCGACTGATACCTATACAAATAGCCCTGTTTGCTCATCACACGTGCTGCCGCATTGGCTGCAGTGCAGCGATAGAGTCCGTCGTCGTCATTGCTAGGCTGACGCACTAGAAGGCGATGCTGCTGCAGCTCCACATTCTGCCAGGTGCTCAGCTTGGCGCTGTCCCGATACCATTCAATCTGCAGCGGCTCATCGCCGGATGCACCCTCCACATGGCACTTGAGCAGCAGCTCGTTCCGATTGCTGCCCAGCAGCTGCACAATGGCCGAGTCCAAATCTGTAAGCAGCAGGAAAAAAACATCCAATGAGTGACATGTTTCATCAATAAATATTTGTAACTTAAAAAGATCACGTTGTAATCCTAGAGACCTTAGCTGTGGTTCTGCTGCATTTCATTGGGAATCTCTCAGCTTGGAAATTGTTTATCGAATTAATTTTAAGCTGTTAAAGATCATTAAGATTTCGATTGTTATATACTATTAGTGGATGCTTTATTAAATCTATTTTCTGTCAGCACAGAAGGGCACCTCTTAACTGAATTGCTATGCATTCCATAAATATGCACAATATATATAAATATCTGAAGGAAACATTCGGTTTTAATGCATTTCTTAGCACTTTTTGTTCGTGGCACGCTGCATTAAGTGCATTTCATAGTCAGCCAGCTCAACGGGGCAAGACACGGTGCTGCAATCTTTGTCTTTATCGCCGCTGCCTTGCATCCCATCCATTTAAGGTGCAGAGGATGCATAAATTGAACTGTCAGTCAGTTTTGTTCTGTTCTGTTCTGCTCTGCTCTGCTCTACTCTGCTTTGGGCTCGGACTCCTCGGGACTCCTCGTTGCCTCAGTCTGGATTTATGTAAATGCTTCGCAGCTTTCTGCATACATGTGTGAAGAGGAGGAAACTTTTTTTATTTTTCGCATTGTAGCTACGCGAGGGGGTGCCACGGTGTGGGAGAACGGGAAAGGGCCAACGGTACTTGGTACAATTGCAGCATGTGAAAAACATTTTATAGCCAAAGACATAAAATGTGGAATGCAAATGTTTCAGGTTGAAATTATGCTTCTGCTGGTGCGAGCTACTGGGCGTAGCATAGAAATGCCGTTGCATCATACTCCAGGTACTTATTTAGTACATTTTTCTATATACATGCTATACATTATATAAATACATTATATACAGTCACATTGAGCGCAGAGACAAGACATCTACAAGATACCACAGCACTTGACCCTGGGCTGAGCAAAAAAATATCTACGATCTACTTTTTAATGAGTGCAATAACATTTTGTATGATAATTTATCTGTCAGATACTTTTGTGCTTCTTCAGATTTAACTATGAATATAATACAAATGTTCTTCAGTTTAATTGCTGTATTTTGCTAAGTATCTACTTGATACTTTTGTATCTAATACACTACTATTTATTATATATATGTATATACTTCATAAATACCTTTCTCGTGCACATATTTATATTTTTATGTATATATTCATAGATATGTATATAATAAAGTTGTAGTTCGAATTAGTTAGTCTATAAATATAATCTGCATAGTTGTTGTTGTTATTTTCGATATCCATTAGATACATTTACATGTATGTGTGCGGCTATCTAAGTGCCAATTAGTTCACTCTACTGTCATTTTGGTCGTAACATATACGAAAAGTTATTGCTGCTGGGCCAAGTCAGAAGTATCTGTCAGTGTGTCGTTGTCAGCGGACGTGCCACAACACACACACATACACACACACACACACACAGGCAAAAACAAATACAAATACAAATACATTTAAAACTTTTGACACTTCCTCGACAGAGACGATGTCGGAGACGACACAGCGCTGTTTATTGAGTTGTTGCTGTCGTTGCATGTTCTGCTTGTTTTTTCTGCTGTTTGTTTTTTCTATGCCACCAAATAAGTATCTACAAATATTTAGAAGCATTTCTCCCATCCAGCAGTCGTACACGCCGAGACAAACAAAGTCGAAGCCTAAACAAGATTTATGTGCATATGTAAATTTTCTAACGCGCCCAGCCAAACCGCAGGCAAACACAGAGTATGGAAGTTTGTAGACCCAGACCTGGATCCGGACCCAGACCAACAAACTAGGGCCAGAGCCCACAACCAGACTCACAGTTGGAGCTGGAAGTGGTAGACAAAATATCCATAAAACATACATCAACCATTTGGTGGCGGGGCAGGTTCATTTTGCTTTGG
Source organism: Drosophila kambysellisi (assembly GCA_035042185.1). Classification (NCBI taxonomy): domain Eukaryota; kingdom Metazoa; phylum Arthropoda; class Insecta; order Diptera; family Drosophilidae; genus Drosophila; species Drosophila kambysellisi. The sequence continues at coordinate 12,164,892 of JAWNLS010001251.1, forward strand.
AACATAAAAAAATATTTGTTTAGATAAAAATATATCTGTTTTATAAAAATTATGACACAGCCGTGAGGAAGAGATAAAACTGAAGAAACATCACACAAGTAATTTAAATTTAAAGTGTTTTAAATATATGAAAAATTTATTAATAAATAAAATAATCACTAAAATTAAGAAAATTCACGGCAAACAAATAGTCATATTATAATAATAGAAATTAATTTGTAATAATTCAAAACTGAATTAAATTTTAATTTATATTTAAACTTTGTTATTAAACGTAATTTTATATTTGTAAGACCGCCGAGTCTTAGGACGACCTCAATGCTGAAGCCTAACTGTAACTCAAGTCAGTAGCCGCTAATTAAGCACACTCTTGTTAAGGTTGATGCATGCAACGTCAGTGGCAACAAGCCGACAGGCACATTTCTCTTAACACCTACAACTTAAGCGCTGGAATGCTGAAATAGTGAAAGGAGCTGCAGATGAAGAAGTCAACCATCAGTCACACGTGGCATGCAACGTTGATCGGTAGCACATTCAGACAGGCGGGTAGAGAGCATTGCGAAGTAAACAGAAAAAGCAACAAAGATTACAAAATAAATTAAACTTTGCTTGCAACTAGAAAGAATTGTGTAAAACTGGATGCTAAATTGGCCAGCAGACATTATCACATTTTAGCTGATTTTCCTAACAAATATTTAAGTTATTCAGTGGATGAGTTTTGTTGTTCTTCAAATACTAGTAGCAGAAATACAATTTATTATTACTAGCGACATCCATTTCCTTAGGATCGTAAAATCATTGAGAGATCGGCCTTAATAGCTGAAGAAATTGTAATCAATTATGTGTTTATAGGAATATAAAAAAAGATTTATTTGTGCGAGTAAATATTGTTATAAAAATTATAATAATGTAATATAAAAATAGATTGATTTGTGATGATTAATATATTTCAATACCGGCATGTTTATTTTCATTATAGCCAGAAATCAATTATAAAAAAAAATGCAAAAAGAAATTATATTTCAATATATGTATGTGTCACTTTTCAAGACACCCGATAAACTGCTCTGCTCAATCTGAGGAAGAGTCAGAGCTGCTGCCGCTGTCCTCATCTTCATTGTCAACCTCTCTTAAAATCAACTTATCTAGGAGGTCAATAATCTCATCCATTAGATCGGGAGCTTTGCGCAAAATGTTCCCATTCAGTTTGCACTGCTCCACGATGAAATTGAGATCGGCATTATTACTGACCGCAGTTGGGTTACCGATTAGGATGAGCAGCGACTGGGCACGCGATATTATCACGTTCAGCCGACGTGGATTGGACAGAAAGCGGATGCTTTTGGATGAACTAACCAGCGATGCAATAATAATCGGCTTTTCACGTCCCTGGAAGCTCTCCACGGTGCCCACATACACATTAAACAGCTTCATTTTACGTAGCAAATATGCCATTAGATGGCTTTGGCCCAGGTATGGAGTTATGACGCCAATGTCCTTCTGCTCAACACGCATGTCACCAAGTCCACCTTCGAGCAGAGTAGTCACATACCAGCAGACAACTTGAGCCTCCATCTTATTATAGCTACTGGTAGAGTTTTTTTCGGTATCCATTGACCCATGCACGGTTTGAAACAGAACGGGAAATTGCCCATTTGGTATGATTCTCCACTTCATGGCCTGATTGACCTGTGCCATTGGTGCCAGCGATTTTATTTCGTTATTGTAATAGAGCTTATTGTAGAGGCCAAGAATATTTGGATGGGCTCGGTAGCTGCATACCAATCGTGACTGCAGTGTGCGATCATAGTTGCCACTGCTGGTGTCCACCTTGTACCAGTTGTGCAGCATCAGGCGTTCCATTAGAGATATACCCAGGCCAAGTTTGGCCGCTCGCTTGTTCATGACGACCGGACCCAACTGCTTGTGATCACCGGATAGTATTACGTGGCAATCTTTGCCCTTAATGCCTGCAATGGCCAATATCGCCTCGGGCTCTGAACATGATCCTGCCTCATCAATGAAAATGTACTTGAAATTGCATCCACGAGCTCGCATGCTAGCTGTGCACAGCGTGGCCACAATGATTCCATAATCTTCCAAGTCAACGTTCCGTTTATAGTTTGAGAATTTCAATACCGATGGATGCATAAGCCTTTTGCCTTTCTTGAGTCTGGTGCGCGAGACCAAGCGCATGAGCACAGGACTCAGGCCGTTGGGAGGCTGAAGAAATGTGTTATCCTTCTCAATACACTCGATTATCTTCAATGCGATCGTGTCGCAGGCGGAATTCGAGGCTGCTGTCACAAGTATATGGCATTTCTTCTGTATGTACAACTGGAGTATTGCCTCCACAATTGTGGTCGTCTTGCCGCAGCCTGTTGTGAATATTTTAAGTGATCGATTGATTAACATTGGATTATTGGCAAAGCTGAGTCACTCACCTGGCGGTCCAAAGACAATATGAGGTGCCTCTGGATTGGGGCCGGCAACGATCTGTTGCACAGCCTGCAACTGTTCATGATTATTCTTTATGGATTTGTTGAACAGCGGAAATGTGGCCAGCTGTCTATGGCTGGGAACGATTTTATTCGGAACGGGGGGGAATAGATAGCGACGAGCAGGTTCATATTGCTCAAACACGTTCAGTGACCGATACATTAGGCGATATGGAATCCGAGGTGATCGAAACATTACATCGAATTTTTTTTTTTCCAACTCCTGTGGCGATATTTTCAAACCTTTTTTCAATACAACGCAGTCTTTATTTTTGCTTTCGATAATTTTGTCTGATATCGCTAAGTTTTTGATGCCGGCAATCATGCTGCTCGGTGGCAGTTTCATTAGCTGGTCCTGGGCACTTGACGGAAACGGCAAAGTATCCTTGCTCATGAGCACCGCACTGTCGATATCCGGCACCAATATTCTGTAATTAATATTCTTCCGGAGCAACGCAATGCGTAATTTGCCCGTCTTGGTCTTGCCAATTTGCATACTAGCTTGACTGAGCTGAGAATAACGCTGCATTGAGGATATATCCTCGATGGTGAGCAGCGTTTTTAGTACGGAGCAGACATTGGCATGGCTCAATTGCCGCGTCTCCAAATATTCTCTGAAGATTGGATCGTTCATTCCCAAAATGTCGTCATTGAATTCCAGGTCCAATGCCAACCACATCTTCTTACTGGGCTCATATAGTTTCATTTTTATAATCGCACAAAATCACAAATTGTGTCACAAATAATAAAAAGCAAAAGGTCCACTTGCAAAATCCAGTCTCACTCTGTTCGCGATCAACTCACAACTAAAACGACTAAACGCTTCATGGGAATCACAAAAATATAAATCTCCGCAGAAATGCGTCGCCAGCGAATTGGTTGGCGACACAAAGGCGAAATAAGCCGAGTAAAGTTTACGTAAGAAACGCACATGGACATACACATGCACATACACATGCACATGCACATACACATGCACATACACATGCACATACATACACACAAACATGCACATACATACACACATACAAATAAACATGCACATACATACACACATACACATTCACATGCACAAATTTTTGCCAACTGCATGAAGAATCGATCGGCGATGGAAATGTGAGACGGTTTAACTGTTAATCGAATTTTGTGACCAAAGATAGCGGTGTTTGGTGCGAATCTATTCGTGGTACCATAAAAATGATTCCTTTGGCTTGAGACCGTTTCCGAGAATTATTAAACACATAAACAATTTCGTGATCACATAAAGTGCAGTGGTCGCTTCCACGAGACTGGTGAATTGTGCTGACCACGAATAATAGATTCACTTTCATAATAAATAACGTTAAAATCGTATGGATCTTTTGTAGTCTGTAAGTGGGCAGTGTATCAAATAAACATAATAAATTTATGATATACATATGTACATATATTTCATTTTCTGACCATAGTATTTTCGATTATCAAAGGTAGGGTGTAGATGTTTCGGTTTATAGATTTGCGAAATTACCCTATACATATAGACTGTATACGCAGAGAAAATGAGAGAAGATTGAAACTGCGCTCCATTTTTTCCAGACTTGGATGGGCTCGCTATGCACAACTATATTTAATTAATCAAATGATATTAAGAAAAAAAAAACAAATAATATATTAATTACAATAATATTCATCACAATCCAATGAACATTTTCAAAATATAGTCACAAAACTAAATGTTAGCCCCCGAATGAAACCTTTACTCATGAATCTTATAAACAAGTTTTATTAATTAACTTATTTTGCACAAACAACATTGTTGCATTGCTTACAAAGATGAGCAAAAAATCCGCTCTCTTTTAGATATTTTTTTTTTCGTTCCAACTTGAGAGGCAATTGGATCGTATTCATTGTGTGTACTTATCGATATGCATGTGTATATATCGATACATCGTGAAAATTGAGTAGATTTGCGAATTTGTTTTTTTTTTTTTATTTACATTAAAAAAAACAATGATAAGCCTATAATTCTATGTAACCTTTAGCTATATTCTCAGGTAAAGCGTACGTTGTGCTAACTAAGAAGTGTCTCATTAAAGTTGATGTATGCAACGTCAGCTACAATCCGATGCGCATATCTCTTAACACCTACACATAACGCGCTGAAACGGCAGTTTGAGGAGGAGGTGCATAGGTAGATGTCGACCATCAGTCACACGTTGCATGTACGTCTAAAGGGGAGATCGGGATGGCGGCGAAGTAAACATAAAAAGAAACAGCCAACGGCTGTAAAGCAAAATAAATTTCTAAAAACTTTGCTGGAAACTGGAATCGGGCTGAGCATAAACCACAGCAGTTGTAAACAATTGCCTGGACTCGAGGGGCTGGCAGCCATAAAAATAAATAGAAGAAGAATATAAGAAAGGTGCAGTAAACTCGCTTTGGGTAAACAAAGTGGAAGTAAATGTCGAAAGGCAGGCAGCAAAATTATAGAAATTGACAGTCCGTTTGTCCGTCAAGAGAAGGGGGGGATGGTTGCAACAGTTCACCGCTATCGCTGTCACCTAAAGCCCTAAAGTCTTGGCCCCTTACTGGTCCAAACAAAATATCGTAAGTGTGCCGACTGCGTCTTATTTTGTCAAATGCAACGTTTGACGATAAGATAAGCGACATTGCATTGGATGCACATTTTGGTTACTGTTCTTTTATTGACTTTTATGAAAATATAATTAATTGATAATCAAAAATTGATTATGTCGCGGGCAGACGGCTCAAGTGGAAATATTTCAGCGCTATCATAATTTGAGTTAACTACCACCACAATATGAATAAGAGCGAAAGAGTCAATGATGGAACCCATAGAAATGGAAAGCAACAAAAGTTGCTTAGAGTATGTGTAACCCTCATTCTCTGGCTGTTGGTCCACTTAAGCTGCTTATTTTGACCTATTTTCATGTGTCTTCTGTTGTCTTCAAATTGGCAAATAATTCATTTAGTCCTATGCTATGTTAAGGTGCAGTACTCAGTGTAATTCAATTAGCTCGAACTAATTCTATAAATTTTTGGGATATGTTAACTTTAAAGACCACATCCAGTTGTCAATAACTAACAGACAGACCCTTTATATTATGCAACATAAAAAAAGCGCAACTGTCGAACAAATGCTGACTGCTATAAGCAGTAAAGATTATTTAACGATATCGAATCGATTATTAATCGATGCATCGATTGTTATTCAAGAATATTTGCGCAAAAATTTGACTTCTATCTCATTCATAATTTCTTGTTTTATACAACTAAGCTCAGGATGTTTTCCTTCCGGAAACGGGTATGAAAATACTTATTAAATCTGTATTTCATTGTGTAGAACTTCAAAAGATATATTTAAAACCATTTTGCTTAATAAGATTATTGATAAAAAGCAAAAAGCAAAAAAATTGATTGCGCAATTGAAGCTGAGTTTAAGTCCCACTCTGAAGCTTTTAATGCCATTTATTTTGCCATTGTTCTGACTTGCAATTTCTACGGTAAAATTTATGACCAACTGACCATAGCCGGAATCAGACATAAGCCCTGTAGACGGTGTGCTATCTCTGTCGGCACATCTTTAATTAAAGTTGACCGCTCCAAACGCCCTGAATGCCCCGACCGCTCCTTGGTTTTCAAATTAAAATGTTAAACATTCGATTATCGCACATTGTCTGAGTCCGTGCAATGCTTTCTCCGTTAAATTTCTAGACCCTCTCAATTGCTGAAACTTTTCTTGCTAATGATCAACTCAAGCAACTGTAAACAGGGGGTCCAAGTCAAACTAGTTAGAATGTTCATGTCGGGTGGTCTCGAGCAGAAAATGGCCTGTAGCTAAAAATAAATACAGATGCTAAAGATTCTTTTTACAGAAACAGACTTACACATAGTTCGGGGATATGAAATAAATTTATAAACAATTTTTCTAATTGTAGAAAAATTGAAGTTATTGATTTGAGACAATTTTGATTTAGAGCAACTCAGCTCTGCAACGATATAAATTGTTATACCCGTTTTTGTGGATCCAAATTGTACAGGGTGTCATTAATAGACCAGAGAGAAAGTGTGTGTGCGAGAGAGAGATAATGGCAGAGCGAGAAAGGGCGGCAGGGCAACGCGCCAAAAAGCTGACTACGGTTTGTGTCTGAGTCTCTTTAATGTTTTCGAGCTTGGGCTCGTAAAATTTTATGCGTTTTTTCCGGCATTCAGCAAATGAAAATTATCCGCCTGGCCCCCAAAATACTATGTTAGAGACGAACTCTGCCAACTGCAGTCAACTTGAACTTGTGTACAGCAACAGCAACAACAACAAAAGCAACAACAACAGCAACAACAACAGAAACATATGAATGAGGGGGTGTTGTTTTTGGTTTGTCTGAGGGTTGATTTTGTCCTCGACTTCTCGCATTCGCCCCCTTTTTTGTGTCGTCGTGTCTTTGCATTTTGTTTGGTTTTTATGACTTTGGCTGGCTGTTGGGTTGCCATTGTTGTTGTTGTTGTTTTTGTTGCTGTTGCCATTTCTCATTTTATGTTTATGTTTCGTGTTAATGTTGCATTTCATTTCCATGTACATTTCAGCATGCCCGCTGCCTTGGGTTACCGTTTCACCAGCCCCGCCCTCTCCAACCAACCACACATATACACATACTCCCCATTTTATTTTTATATTTTTTGAATTCAACTGCGTCGCCATGAGACATATGTACATAACTCAGCTTAGCTCAACTCAGCTGTTGGTCCGTGCTTTATCCTTGGGTTATCCTTGCACCAGAGAGTCCAACAACCCCTTTGCATTGCTCTGCAATGTTCCTAGCTGTCTCTCTGACTGTCGTGTGTCTGACTAGGCTGCCGGTTGTCTGGTTCTGGTCTAGTCTGGTCCTATGTTTCTGTCTTTATTCCGTTTGTTTCCACAATGCACAAGTTTGTTCCTTTTGTCTACTCGAATCGGTTACTGGAATTTGTTCAATGCTCTCTGCGATGAAGCAACTTTGGCATTTTTGTTTTGGAAATGCATACCTAAATGCAGCTCAGTATTCTTATTGTTTTTGCTATGCCATAAACAAATGTAATTCATATGAATCGTATATGACACTTTGGATATTTTATCTATAGCATAAATAGAAACGTTAAATAGGAAACTTTGATTGTAAACAGAATATTTTGTGCATATTTTGAACATTTTATTTACCATTAATTAGCAATAAAAATAATTTCAAACATTAGTTCATCAAGCAATCAACTATTACAAATGATTTTTAAGCTTTTCTGTTCAGTTTACATAAACCAATTGATATCGATATTCTTGTAATAAAGGGTATGTTGTCGTCGTTCAAACTTCATCGCTATGCTCATAAATTGTTGCCATTCTTTGTTTAATTTGTTAAATGTTGCAAGCAAAATGTCAGTTTAGTTGCGCTTAATTGAACATTTGTTTCCCAGATTGCGACGCTGTCTGATGGGTATAATCTGGGCACACAGACTACCCCTATTATTCATGCTCAGTGTGCGACTCAATGCCTATTTCAATAGGCATTGTGTGGAAGAGTTGGGGGCATCGATAACCCACTTTGCCTCTGGCCATTCAGTTGGCGCCACTGCCAATATATCCCATTCTGGTCCCCCCCAAACAAACGCCATTCTATTCCCGATAATGCTTCAATCTCGCTTCGAGGCATTTAGCGACCTTTCAACAGTGCTCCAGCTCGCACAGCCAGCAGCAATTAAAATCAACTCCCCAAAAACTACAAATTAATTAGTTAATTAATTAGCTAAAACACTTGAGTGCAGCGCGTGAGATGCTATAAATAGTTGCAGTCTTTGATGGTGTTCAGCGTCTTTGATCAGCTGCCAGGCGGTGCTGACAGGCAGTGCAACACACAATACAACAACTACAACAACGCCAACAACTCCAATTCCAGCTGCAACACATGCAGCGCAGATTGTGCATAAAACTTACACGCACGCTTTGTTTACAATGAGAAGGAGTGGCAAAGGCGGAAGGGGGAGGGGGTTTGGGGCACAAAGGGTTGCGGGGCAACGACTGTTTGTTAAATTTATGCATTTTTCTGCTTAAAGGCAAATGCAACTAAATGAACATCAATCACACGACGCCGACGAAGACGATGACGATGACGGTGACGATGACGTTGGGCGAAGCAGCAGCAATACAAATGCACGCCGCGAAGATACCTATTAAAAATGATAGTTTTTATCAAGCCTTGCCAAATTGAGATTTATCGATACGCTTAATGAGGTATCAGCTATAGACGCACCCAATTTTATAGAGACTGACAGTCCGAAAATCGGCATATGGTCATAGGTCAAACCTTCAAAATGTCATAACTTCGTCAAAACTCAACGGATTTTCAAAAGAAAGGAAGTTTTAGTCATAGTTTGGCCTCTAGATCAATCGTACATTTAAAGTTTAAAATGTGATTTTGGGTCGGAATATAAGTCAAAATTATAGTCCGAAAATCGGCATATGGGTATTTCGGCATAGGTCGAACCTTCAAAATGCCATAACTTCGTCAAAACTCAACGCATTTTCAAAAGCAAGGTCTTTTTAATCATAGTTTGGTCTCTAGATCAATCGTACATTTAAAGTTTAAAATGTGATTTTGGGTCGGAACATAAGTCAAAATTATAGTCCGAAAATCGGCATATCGGTATTTCGGCATAGGTCGAACCTTCAAAATGCCATAACTTCGTCAAAACTCAATGCATTTTCAAAAGCAAGGTCTTTTTAATCATAGTTTGGCCTCTAGATCAATCGTACATTTAAAGTTTAAAATGTGATTTTGGGTCGGAACATAAGTCAAAATTATAGTCCGAAAATCGGCATATCGGTATTTCGGCATAGGTCGAACCTTCAAAATGCCATAATTTCGTCAAAACTCAACGCATTTTCAAAATCAAGGTCTTTTTAATCATAGTTTGGCCTCTAGATCAATCGTACATTTAAAGTTTAAAATGTGATTTTGGGTCGGAACATAAGTCAAAATTATAGTCCGAAAATCGGCATATCGGTATTTCGGCATAGGTCGAACCTTCAAAATGCCATAACTTCGTCAAAACTCAACGCATTTTCAAAAGCAAGGTCTTTTTAATCATAGTTTGGCCTCTAGATCAATCGTACATTTAAAGTTTAAAATGTGATTTTGGGTCGGAACATAAGTCAAAATTATAGTCCGAAAATCGGCATATCGGTATTTCGGCATAGGTCAAATCTTCAAAATGCCATAATATCGTCAAAACTCAACGCATTTTCAACAGCAAGGGCGTTTTAATCATAGTTGATACCTTCGGTATCATAGTAAAAAAACTGTAGTTGGAAATCGATATTTATCGATATGCATCTTCTGAATGAGGTATCACAAAACTACATAGAGACTGACAGACAATGCATAACTTCATGACACCCTTTTCACACCATATTAATGACTACAGAGTATAAGAAAAACAACGCAACTACAACTACAACTGTAACTGCAACTGAAACTGCACTTGCCACTTGGGTGCAGTTTCTTCCTAGCTCGTTCTCTTAGTCTTTCTGCTGTGTGTCTTCTTCTTGTGGGCCACGCTACGTTGCCTGGGTAAATGCATTGCACTGCACTTCCTGTGCAACAACCAGATGTGTGGCGTTGCAAGGGGCAAGGGGAGAGGGGAGTGGAGTATGGTGTGTGGTGTGCGTGACGTATGTACATCAAAAGTTTTGGTTTTTATCTATCATCAGTAGTGTTGTTGTTGTTGTTGTTGTTGTTCTTGCTGCGTTGCGTTGCGTTTTAATGCCTCTTTACCTTTGGCTGCTTGTGGTTTTGACCAGGCGGAAAGGGAAGCCACAGCACAGATAAAGGAATGAGGATGAGGAGAGATGGTGGAAGGGTGGTTGGGGGATAGGAGTAGTATTTCTACATTAATCAAATTAATTTGCGGCTTACGTGTGGTATCCACATGTTGACATACAAGTTTTAGGTGGGAATGAAAATGTATACACATGTATTCATTCTTAAAATAGTAACAAAAAAAAAAGTTGCATATTTACATACATACATATATGCTAGGTATGAATATAACTGATACTTATGTGCACCAGCTGTGGCAGTTAATGCCCGAGATTAGTGTCTAATAGGCCATCAAGCTTTCTTACATATTCTCCGTAAAATTAAAGGCAACACTTTAGGTCTTTGGCCATAGTCATAGACATTGTATTTAAGGTTTGGAGGGCACTTACATATCACGCTCAATTTAGCTGGAGGGGACGCCTGCCTGGCGCCGCTGGTCAAACTGGCTGCGATGCACACATAATCGCCGGCATCCTCGCGCGTCACGGCGTCGATATGCAAATTGGAACCGATTTGTGCGACACGCTTGTCATACACAATTTGTTGACCTGCAATGACAGGGAATGGGCATTGCCGTCTTAGCAAAAATAGTTGGCACACTCGCACACACACACTCACACCTCGATCAGTGCACTCTACACTTACCATTATGCACCCAGTCGTAGTGGAAATCGCTGGAGGGTCCCGTCGCCTCGCAGCTGAAGTCAACGGCATCGTTCTCGATGATCGACTGACTCTGCGGCGGTTGAATGAATCGCGAAGAGCTGGCCAAGCTGGGTGCTATTAAAGCAAGGAGAAGTGGAAGTAGAAAATGGAAAATGGATTAGTGTCTGAGGGCATCGCATAATATTTATTGTATATTATTATATTTTTTTGCTCATGCAAAAATTGTAGCCTGCAAAAGTGTTTGTACTTAAAACATTAGCGATTACAAGATACCATTAAAAAAATCATAGTTTCTATGTAGTTTTTTTTAGTGGATACAAGGCTATAATTTTTTAGCTGTCAACGCGATTTTCCGATGATATATGTACATTGAAAAGATATACTATGCTTGAGGCAAAATTTACCATTTTTTAAAAGTAAACCCATTTTTAACCATTGATTAACATTTTAATCTTAAATAATATTCTGATAAGTGTTATAGTGATCCCTTTTAGTTGGAGTATTAACTCGTTTCATATTCCATATAAGACTCCTGAACTCCTAACTGAATGCCGCAATAAGCAAGTCTTACTTACCACAAAAAAAAGGGCTTAACAAAATGTCCAGAGGGACATAAAAACAATTTTTTTAGACAGCTGCAAGGGATTGTTTGACTCGCCAACAATTTGATATAATTAACAAAAATTGCATTTACCATAATTGCGTTTAATTAAAGTGGTTTAAGCAAATTAAATGGGCTTAAGCGGCTTAAATTACAGTGTTTAAGCTAAATGCAATTTTGTTAAGAGTCAAAAGCAACAACAAAAAATTACATAGCATAAACACAGGCGCAGTTGCGTGTCTACAAAACATCAACAGCAACAACAACAACAACTAATTTTACACAAAATATGTGTTTAAAAATATGTGTAAAAGTTGAAAGGACACTTATCATATGACGAATATTTAATACCCTTTGCAGCATGTTTAATATATGGAAATTCCATTACAAATCCGCTGCATAAATGGTCATAAAGCTAAAAGACTCTGAGAGGGCCTTTTTATGTTGCTGCAACATAATTAAAAGCCAGAGCCATGAAAAAAAAAAAATGGTACGGAAAAAATGAATGCATTAAATAACTGAACATTTTAATGCAATCAGCCGACCACGAATGCAATTTATGGCTCATAGAATTTATGTTTGGTTTAGTGTGAACATAATGGAAAAAACATGATCAAAAGAAAATTATAATTGCAGTGGTCTAAGCTTATGTGAACAAAAACACATTCATAATATTTACAGGAAAAACACGACTGTAAAGTGGGAAACTAATAACTCAAATACCCTATTCGGATTCTACTACGTTTTCCTTATACTGGGTGGAAGGACAAGATCAGAAGGGTGTCCAATAAATTTTGAAATTCTGATTGCTAATTAAGCTCGGTTGCTGTCTAGTCTTTTACTGGTAGGAGCATAGGAAACATTCTGGAGACTCATATTTTTCCTACTCTTTGCAGATTCTGCATTGAGTCTATAAACATAGGAATATATATCATTAACTTTGCGATTCTTCGGATTATCTCTACTGCGCGCAGGAAGGACAAGATTAGAAGGGTGTCCAATAAATTTTGAAATTTCTGGTTGCTAATTGAGCTCGGTTGGTGTCTAATCTTTTACTGGGAGGAGCGTAGGAAACATCCTGGGAACCCCTATTTTTCCTCCTCCTTACAGATTCTGCATTGAGTCTATAAACATAGGAATATATATCATTAACATTGCGATTCCTCGGATTATCTATACTGCGCGCAGGAAGGATAAGATCAGAAGAGTGTCCAATAAATTTTGAAATTCTGATTGCTAATTGAGCTCGGTTGGTGTCTAATCTTTTATTGGGTGGAGCATAGGAAACATTTTGGAGACTTATATTTTTCCTACTCTTTGCAGATTCTGCATTGAGTCTATAAACACAGGAATATATATCATTAACATTGCGATTCTTCGGATTATCTATACTGCGCGCAGGAAGGACAAGATCAGAAGGATGTCCAATAAATTTTGAGATTCTGGTTGCTAATTGAGCTGGGTTGGTATCTAATCTTTTACTGGAAGGAGCATAGGAAACATTATGGAGACTTATATTTTTCCTCCGCTTTGCAGATTCAGCATTGAGTCTATAAACATAGGAATAAATATCATTAACATTGCGATTCTTCGGATTATCTCTAGCATTACTTTTTAACTTTACTTTTAGCTCTTTGCGGTTAAAGTTTAAAAGATTGCCATTAAGGCAATTGCTATTAGGCGCCACCTTAACCAAGACCTTGCCAAAATCAGCCACACACACACACACACATACACAAGCACACACATATTTAGTGGTTTTACCCAGGTAAAAGCAGAGGGAGAACAAAGTAAAAGGCAAGTTGCCAAAGCAATTCAGCAGCGATTATTTTCAATTGTTGTACGAGCCGTGTGCATTTCTCGCCTGTCGAGCGGCAAGAACAACTACAAAACGGAGACCATTATATTTTGGCACTAATTGAAGCAATTTAGGAAAACACCTCAAAGAGGCAGCAACAGCAAACAGCCACAGCCACAGCAACAGGAACAGCTCCAACTCGGGGCGAGGCAGGACACGGAATCAATAAGCAGCAAGCAACATCATTAAACTCATTTGGTTTGTTCGCATTGTTGTTGTTGTTGTTGTTGCTGTTGGCTTTTTTGGGTTAAGGCAACAACTGCAAATCATATGCCAGTCACATAGCCAGCGACGTGTTATGATACAACCACAAAGATGGAGCCACAAAGTCAACCACAAAGGCTGTCAGGCAGGCGCTTCAGTTGAGTCGAGTTGAGTTGAGTCTCCCTATCAGCCCCAGCCAGCCAGCCAAGCAGAATCGATTTAATTTGCTGCTGTTGCTGTTGCTGCAACCAGTTTCCTTCCCTGTTCGAGAAGTCAGTTACTGGGCGTCGATTAAAGAAATATGCGCCCCCGGTACCGCAGCTTTCGATATACGGATTGGGCTGCGTCTTGATTGCGCTGACGTTGGCAAAAAGTCGAGAGAGGAAAAGAAAAAAAGTGTTGATACGGCGGATGAAGAGCACAAACAGCGGGCAGTCCGACCAGCTTTTCTGCTGCACTCAGAAAAATGAAGGCAACGTTTCCAAGAGAGCTTAATACAGATGAATTCTTACAGAAAAATGTTGATGCAAAGTAAAAATCAGAAGACATGTCTCGTTTTGATTGTTGTCGAAGAATTAAACTTTAGATATTCTTCTTTTTTTTTTTGAGTGTAGCATATCTGAGTGTCTATCTCTGACAATCTCAGTGTTTGTGTGTGTCTGATAATTAGTTCGTTTGTTTGCGCTACATTCGAGTGTCCGAATATCGAAATCAGCGAGTCAGCGACCAACTGCTGAGGCTGCCACAAATTGTGCGGCAGCATTTGTCGATTAAGCGCAATGAATGCGAAAATATCGTTGTAATAATCAGGAGGAGTCCAGCAGCGGTCCATTGGTTGGTGCCCCATGTGGCACAGTCAGCACTTGAAGTAGCCCCTTGATGAGTGTTGCTGCTGCTGCCTATTATTGTTATTGGAGGCTGTTCGCTTCCCCCTTGGGTGGCGTTTTGATTTGCTAAAGACGGAGACAACAACAAACAGCAACAAAAAGAAGGATGAAAAAAACCAAATGCAGAGAAAAAAGGAAAGAAAAGAAAAGAAAAGAAAACTGAAGTGTCACTCAAGAATTTCTGGCATTTTCACAGTCAACATTGTGGAACCTTTGGAAAACTGCAAGTCAACATGGGAAAGGCATTTAAACAGCAAAAACATTCGAATAGACAGAGACGAGACACAAGAACATAAAAGAGAGACAGAGAGATAGAAAGAGAGAGAGAGAGAGAGAGACAGAGCAAACTGTAAATGGGAAGCTTGAAATGAATGTGCATGACAATTACCCGTCAAAAGTTTGATGTAGGGTTTACAACAAGGCAAAAACGAACAACGAATCAAAGTTAACTGAAATGAAATACCATAACACAGATAGAGAGAGAGAGAGGGAGAGAGAGAGAGAGAGATGGAGAGAGATGGAGAGAGATGAAAAAAGGCTAAATAAAAGGATGTCCATTTTGTTCAGTTTTCTCCTTTCTAATGACTGTTTCTTTAAATACCCTGTAACTATCACAAATGATTTCGTGATCTTGCAAAATTCTCCAATTTCGCAACAGATTCTTAATCTGTGAAAGTCGATGAAAATTAATTTCCATTTAACTTTTCATTCCGAATATTTTCGTTAGGCAATTCCGATCAGATTTTTAGGGTAGCTTTAAAAATAGCACTCACGATTCGAGCATTTAAACATGTGTCATGACTGTAATGATGTATTTTATGAGTCTTTTATGTATCTTTGAGATATTATTATGCTCTTGGACCTTGAGCTTCGTATCTTTTATGTTTAGTGTAATACAATGATGAGCCCATTTAATCCAAAAAGCAACAAAACATGTTATAGTTAATAATAAAGAGATCAACGAGCCTTAAAGTAAAGAATACTTAAATCGGTATTTTATGCTCCAATCTTTGGCTAAAAAAGTCTCTCACTAAAAAACATCTGCTCATATTAACATACAATATACAATATGGCAAACTTTTTACAGCCGCTGAGAACATTTCAGAATTGTGAAGCACATTCAAGCCGAGTTGGGCCATCTAATCTGAGCACGGCGAGAAACAATGGGACGTGTGAGGGACCCTAGAGGTTGGCAAATACACGTCTAATTCATGCAATTATGAGTGCCTCAACATGAACTTAAAGTTTGCCATTATATTGCTCTGAAAAGGGGCAAATTTTATGGGTTGCATATTCATGCGCATATATGAATATAGTTGCTGCCTCATGTCAGCTGCCTCGCCGAGTCCAGATCTCTCTCTTTTTATATATTTTTTTTTATATATGTGCATGTGTGTGTGGGTTGCCCTGGCATGGCATGTTGCATGCAGCATTTTGCATGCTTGAATAACAAATTATGAGTGCCACACAAAGACTCACTACAAAAACAGAATGGATGGCAGAGAAAGAGACAGGAAGAGCGAGAAAGGGAAAGAGACCGCGTTACTATTTGCCATACAAATAATGGACGTTGAATGTTGCACAGATTTTGAAATGTGCACCGTGCCACAGGCAACAACAGCGAGACTCCGGCGACTCCGACTCCAGCACTGATTCTGGGCTCCGGTTGCCTTTTGTCTGCGGCTGTTTGCCTTTGTGCTACTTAACAGTCAGCAGTTTTGCAGCGTGTCCTGTCAAACACAAAAGCACGCACATATATAGATTCATATAAATACACTGCGACACAAATATGATCTAATATGAAATTCGCACATCTCTTTTTTCGAAATTTTAGTAAGACACGATTATGGAAAATCGAATTAACAATTTTTCTAATTGAAGAGTGATTGTTTTTAAGTTTTAAAATGCCATCTCATTTATTTTTCTGAGTGTAAGCATATGTAGTTGTCTGTCTGGAGTTTTGCATAATTGCGTGTGCCTCTGCGCTCGGCTGGCGGCTCGGATTCCTTTTTGGAAATCTCAAAGCGTCAACTTCATATGATTAGCTGAATTTTCGGCGTCGCTTGTCCCACTTCAAGTGCCAACGGAGATCCTTTTTTGCCTGCCTGGCCTGCCTGGCATATCCTGTCGCTGTATTTGTGTGTGTGTGTGTTTGTGCCTGGAATTGTTTGCTTTTCTTTTTGGTTGTTATTTGTCTAACGACTTTATTTTGAACTTGGCCGCTCATAATTTTTCATAGCCCGCCAGGCAGCTACTGTCCACGTCCTTTTTGTCCCTGTGTGTGTTTCTCTGCATAATCTTGGCCAACTCTCCCGCTGCTGTTCTGCATTAGTTTTGCTAGCTCTGTGGTCTCGTTTACAATTGCAGCCCACCCGGCTTGCCTGTTAATTGACTCATTTTGCGCGCCGTTTGCTTTTCAAATTCAATTGCTCCGCTTCTTGGTTTAGTTTTGCCTGTAATTCGAGCTGAATGCGGTTGGTTTCCCTTTTGTGAAGCCAAACCTACCAATCTACATGAAATTTGCACAATGAGCACAGCTACTTGGCTTGAGAATGAGCGAAACAGAGTCGACTTATTACGCTAGGCGGCTTTGCATTGATGCCAGCTTAGTTTCGAGTGGTTCCCCCAAGGAAATGTATGACAGGTATGCCAAAGATTGTGTGTATGTTTATTAACTTGAGTGGCTTGCGATCCACTTACAAGAACAGTGCCGAGCACAGTAAGTAGCTGAGTAGCGTAAGTAGTTGTATAGATTTTTAATGGGTTCTTGGGAAATAGAGTGTGTACTTAATATCTTCGTTATAGAGTTTCCTTTAATCTGAATAGGTGGGTTTTCTATAAAAAAAACCCAAATGTATTTAATGGCTTAATTTTTATGTATTGATAAAGCCGTTGAATTAGGATTTGTAAGACAAGAAACCAAAAAGGATTATTTAATGAATATCAATATTAATTATTATGTATTGATCATTGAATCTATTTGGCAATAAGCCACCAATTTTAATGATCATAATAAATATGAATACATCGCTTATTGATCTGTCTTTTATAAGACTTACTTAAAATCAATCTACCTTCTTGCCTTTGAATTACATTTTATTTATTTCTAATTAGTTTAGATATAATACATTTATTTATATTACATACTGAATGCCATGTATTTTCATAACAAACATAAATTTCAGATTAAACGCTTCCTCCACAGTTTTAATTACTTCAAGAGAGTTTAAGCACACGAGTTGAATTACTCACAAATTGAGCTTGAATGTTTACTCAATAAACAGAGTCAGAGTCGTTGAAAAGGACAACTCAAGCAGGACAACTCCAACTTGAACCCTTTCAAAATTGAATAAATATACATTTACATACATATGTATATATTATTTTGAGTTTCGTTCACAAATTAACTTACCCAATGTGGCAGCGTAGGCCAGAGTGAGCAGCAACAACGACATATTCATATCCATATCTGGTTATGCTCAGTCGTTGTCGTCGTCGTCGTCGTCCTCGACGTGAAGTGGAGTAAAGTATCTCCGGAGTCGGCAGTCGCTACGAGCCGGCTTATAGGCCAATTAGCAAACTATATGATAACCCACGACACACGACACTCACACGAATGAATCTGCTGCAGACAAACACTGTTCTTGATGATGAGATACTCGTACTCAAACTCGAAACTCCGTAAACTGCACAGTGCGATATAAATATATATATGTATCTGTGGATATAGTACTACTCGTAAGTGCAGCCACTCGAAAATGCACTCCACTCAACGTATGTGTAAATATTCAATATTTGGTTGCCAGTTGGACAGCGACGACGATGGCGATGATTCCAAACTGTGTGTGGATTTCAGACTGCTGACTGCCTTTTTTTCCAACACGCTTTTGCCTTTGTATCTCTGAGAGAGAGAAGGAAGCGGAGGTAGGGTGGATGGGTGGGTGGAGGGGTGCGCTTGGGGGTTTGGTATTTACTATAGACACTCAAATTAAATTGGTATTTACATAGTTGGAACGCATGAAATGCATTTATCACTGAAAAACACAACCGGCGACCAAAAGGCAGTAAAAGATACGCCAGACGAACGATTCCACGGCACTTGCTTTTTTTTATAATTGTTGTTTTTGTTGAAGTTGTTGTTGTTGTTATTGTTGTTGTTGCTTTGGTTGGTTTATGTTTCGTGGTTGCGTTTTTTATCAGCGCCTAGATTGACAAGCGACAAGCTGGCAAGATACTCGCTGCTGTCGTCAAATTGTAATGGCAGAGACACCGCCACCGACAAAGGTATCTAGATACATACACACACACACACAGCCATACACACACAGCCACACAGAGAATGCAATGCCGAAGACGGAGATTGTTTTTGTTGTTGCTGGAATAGTTGTTGTTGTTGTTGCTGGAGTTGGGGTGCAGTTCAATTACCCAGGCTTAAAACCGAA
This sequence comes from Drosophila kambysellisi, assembly GCA_035042185.1. Classification (NCBI taxonomy): domain Eukaryota; kingdom Metazoa; phylum Arthropoda; class Insecta; order Diptera; family Drosophilidae; genus Drosophila; species Drosophila kambysellisi. The sequence continues at coordinate 12,183,892 of JAWNLS010001251.1, forward strand.
CCGTCAACGTAAACGTAAACGTAAACGAAGCGCACACAAGGCGAGCGCAACAAATCAACTTAATTTGTATCGCAAAGATACAAAATATATTCAATGCAGCAGCGCATCCTTGGCGTGTCTGCGAATCTCCAAATGCGAACCGGCTTTTATTTTGTAGTTTTACTCTTGATTTTGGTGGGTGCTTTACTTTTTTTCCTCGTTTTTTATTTTGCGTTCTTTTTTTTCTTATTGTTTTTGCGAGCGCGAGCGTGTGAGGGAGAAGGCGAGAGGGGGGGTCGCGTAGCAGCCGGCTGATATAGACAGATACGTTAGGGCAGCGTCGCAATACGATGAAATTTCAGGAGAACCGCGTGCGTCCGACGTCTGTTTATTACTGAAGATACTCGGCAGTTGGAGTTGTTGTGAGGAACCGGCTTTTTATGTTGCCAAATACTGGGAATGCCTATCTGCTGCTACGTCTCGTCTCGGCTGCTACTCTGTGTGTGCGAGACCAGTATTTTTGTTTATGTGTAGACAGTGTTGCCGTGCGACTGTTTGCAAATACTGGGCGGCATAAAATGGGCGCGCACTTTGCCCTTTTTTGAAATTAATTAAGTTTATGGTAAATCTGAATCTGATTGTTATGATTCATATTGATTCTGATTTTTTCTGCTTAGAGCTCCAAAACTCGAACAGATTTTCAAAAGCAATGCCTTTTCATATACTCGCAAATAAATGCATATAGTATGTGTTCAAAATTCAAATTCTCTTGTAAATTAATTCGACAACCGAAATTAAAGTACATATTTTTGTGCGTATATATTTAGAAAGGATAATTAAAATATAAGCCTTTTATTAAGCAATTGGTATATAGCTCAGCGGAATGCAACTGCCGCCAAGTGTGGACTTATGCATAAATCAAAGTCAGCTTGCAAATCAGTGACAAGCAAATGGTTTGCTCTAACCGCTTGTGGACACAGGGACAATGGCAAATTAAGTTATCAGCCAAGTTAATAATCAGCGCTTCCTCTCAACATCTTTCATTGCTTTCTGCCTCTGTTTCAAATCCCAACAATAATGCGCCTTAATGATTACATTTTAGTGGACAGAGTTTTTGGGTGGTATTTTTCGGGTGTTAATATGGGCTGCGGCAACTTGGCAAGGATGAAGCTTCCCATCTAAGACCGTTGTTGACTACTCTGTGCGTGGTCTGACCGATTAAATGTGCGTTTGTGTTGGTGTGTGTGTGTGTGTTTTTCATTTTATAGTTTTCCGCTTTTTTTACGATGCCTTTCAACCCCCAAAATACAGAGCGAGAGAACGAACCCGAAAACAATTGCAACAGATCCTTTCGACGCGCCGCCTGCCAACCGACTGACACCCAAAAAGTCATAAAATGCCGTTGCCATTTGTATATACATATATATGTATATATATTATATATATATAGAGGGGTGGCACACTCCGGTTATCAAAACCAAAAACGTTGGGCCCGTCGTCAATGCGCTTTTACATTTCGATGCCCAGCGACAGTTATTGATGTCATAAAGTTGGAGATTTATGTCTATTGGGTTTATACGATTTCATTGTTTGAGCGAGCACGAAAACAGGGCGGAGACGATCTGCCCGACGAACAGGCAAATTTTGAAACTAAATTATTTATTAAGTAAAAAATGTATATGTATTTCAGAATGTGGGTTAGACAATAAACTATAATATATTACAAATTTATATAATCTATAATCATTTTTTCTATGTTATTTGAAATCCAGACAATCAAAGAATTTTCTGATTTTCTTATTGATAAACACATTTTAGTTTGATTTTTACTTTAAAAAAAAATCAAATATTAATTAATATGTAACAAAAATTACAAAACAAAGTTTCTGCTAACAATATATTAATATTTAAATATTTTATAAAAGTGAATAAAATAAAATAAAAGTAAATATATGTATTTAGAATGTATATCTATAGTCTTTTTCATACCTTGGTTGCAATCATTTATATACCATTTAGTTGTCTATCTTTAATCTTTAAGCGTCAATCCACGTCTTCGACAAGGCTGTCCAGCATTTTTGAGAGGAAACAACATTGTTCTTATCTGGAAGAACCTGGTCGGTCCACTGCCCACCAATTGGCTCGACGACAGTTTCCTCGCAATTGCCAATGTCTGCACTTAATCGCTTCATTTTCATTTCCATTTCCATTTGCCTGCCTGCCTCGCTGCCTCTGCTCAACTTCAACTTCAATCGCAATTGCCTATTTTATTTTTTCCTTTTTGCCTATATGCATTTTATGCATATTTTATGGTTTTTTATGGTGAGCGCATAAACAAATGCGCCCAAACAGCCACATCAAAGTAAACTACACATGCGCAAGCGAGAAGAACAGGTAGAGAGATGAAGGGAGTGAGAGAGACACAGATAAAAAGCAGCAAGTGCAATTAAACGACTCAAAACACCGCCTAATGCTCCCAACGCCCCTCCCCTTTATCCATTCCTTCGATTGCCTTTGATCTGCAGCGACGCTGGCGACGACATCGACATGCATTAAAACCCGTTGCTGCTGCTGATCTGCCGCTGCCTCTGCTTTTTTGCTTGTTGTTGTTGTTTTTGTTGGGGCCTCTGCTCTTCCGTATTTCCCTTTTTAATTCCCTCTCTTCTCTTGGTTCGTTGTTGTTTATAGTGAGAGAGTTCTCGCAAAGGTTGTTCGGATGTGTTTATTTTGTTTAGTCTACGCAAAGGCCGCATTACTAAAATTTATTTTAATGCCTTCAAATGTTTGATGTTTGCAGACAATGGCTATATAGTGTGTGTATACATACATATGTACATATGTATCCATGTCTGTACTATATATGTATATACAAAGTAAGATGTCGAATTTTCTTGGCCGCGCTGCATAAAATTATACGAGGCGTTGAGTTAAGGTGAGCAGAATTAAGCACATAACTGTAGCACGATAAATGTTATGCTCAGCCAAAACTGGAAGTATGAATAATATTTCCTAAGAACTCTGTCTACTTTTTTATCTCTTAACGAAAAAAAAAAACTTCAATTGTATACTTTCTCTGAAATCCCTTTGATTTTTATTTTAATACCACATAATTATAAATCAAAAATTACTTACTGATAAAAACTTATCAACTTTTCCGTTTATTTATATTCAATTTATTTCGACTCTTTTGTAAGCTGTATTTGAAATAATACCAATCTCTGTTTTCCGCTACTTGTATAACAGATTTGACATCAGACACTTCTTCCTGGGGAATATAACTGTTTGGTGTTCTTACAGCATATTCCATATGCAACTTTATGGAATTCTCGGTGAGGTGAGGCATGGAGGGGTTGTTGGGGGGCATGGGTTTGTGAGGTGGGGCTTGTCTTGTACTCGTCACTTGGCACATTTCATTGCTTTGCTCTGGCTCGCCTGCAGTCGACTCATAAAAAGTACATAAAAACAAAAAACTGTTGAGCAATGCCGCATCGTGTGCTTTATTATGCTGACGATAGAGAGGGTCGAGAAGGAGGGGAGGGATGGGGCAAGTGGGCAGCGAATAATGTACGGCCGTAAAATAAGTAAAAACGATGGAAGCAGAATTTAACGATAGCATATCCAACTCCAATCAAGAAGCATTCTCTGGTTGCACTATAAAATGGGGGCTCTATGAGAGCTATAAAATATTTATTCTACTAAAAAACTAACTGTACAATGGATATACAAATATATATATATATATATACACAGAGAGACACGCACACACATAAATATAAATATAAATATAAATACTATATATATATATTTATATATATATAGGTAAATACAAATAGATGTAGGTAACAAATTGAATTAACATATACATTTTGAGTGAGGGGCGGACGAAGGCAGCCCTCGGGAGATCATTTGAATGTGGCACCTGGAGAGAGCAGCACCGAGCTTAGTTTCACTCCACACACTAAACAATATCATCGGCCACCTGGGACTCCTGCTCCAGTATCGTGCTCTCACGCAATTTGCTCTTGAGATTCTTGCTGGAGTTGTTGGCCTCGGTGAGGCATGGTTCGTGCTCCGCATGATCGTGGTGGTCTCCCTCGTGTCCATCGATTGCCGCCGCATGTGCGCCATCCTCTAGCTGCACCTTGCCCATATGGCGACGATAGCGATACCAGAGCTTCAGTCCCAACACCAGCACAAAGTACAGGAATGCCAAACAGATGATCACAATTATGATGCGTGTCACAATTGAATTCGATGCGGATTTATTGCTACGCACAACGAGCAGCACCTCCTCCCGCTTCAGCCCGGCACTGCTGCCAATGGTGCAGCCATAATTTCCCTCATCCTCCGCTTGCACATTTCGTATCTCCAGCGTCCCATTCTCCAGCAGACGAAATCGAGCCGGATCCGTATTGTTTTCGTTCAGATACGTCAGATCCTTGTCCCAACGGATTGTTGGCTTTGGTTCCCCCGTGGCCTGACAGTGCATCACAGCGATATCGTCCTCGCTGACCTCAATGGGTCCCACAGGTGGCACACTGAACTTGGGCGCCACAACCACATTGATGGCCACCGTGGCGCTTATCTGTCCCTGGCTATTGCTTGCCACACAGGTGTATTGGCCACGCTGCTCATTGCTCACCCCCCGAAAGATGAGGGTGCCGTTGTGATCGCTCACATTCTGTGGCAGTGGCAGCTGCGTCTCCTGCGGCACATATAAAACATATTATTTAATATTTTTTTAAAATACAAATTTTATTTTCTTTCAGTGCTCACCCGCATCCATTTGACCTGAGGCATTGGTGTTCCCTGCGCCTTGCAATGCACTTTGCTCACGCTGCCCAACTCCAGATTCTTGGACGTTGGCTGCGGCATAAACTTGAGCTGTTCTATGACCTCCAAGCTGCCGCTGGCCGAGCTTACCGGCGACTGGCCCTCGACAAGCAACTGGCATTGATAGACACCCGCATCGCTGGCCAAAACGCTGCCAAAGTGCAGCGAACCCGTCTCTTTGTTGAGCGCGATTCGCGCATCCTCGCGCACCATGGTCTCCAATTGGGGTTCGTGGTTGGTGCCACTCACCTGTCCCAGTTCCCATTGACGCAGGGTTTTATTGTCTTTGCGCCAGCGCAGAATGACGCTGTTGCTCTGACGATAAACATCGGGCAGCTGATAGACACAGGGCAGTTCTAAGGAACTCTGCTCCTTAACCGTTGTTAGTCCGTTGGGGCCACGAGTGATGCTGACTTCCGTCTGACTGCTGGCTGCTTCTGCTGCTGGTTGAGGGTATTTGTTATTTGATGCAAATACCCCAAAAAATTAACTCAACTCAATGTTGAGTCATCGATTTGATTGCCACTTACCACGCTTACCCCGCGCACACCTAACCGCCCCGCTGCTGAGGAGGATCAGCAGAGCAGAGCAGCTCAAAATGCTGCCGATTTTTATCTCTGATTTCATCTTGAAGAATTCGTTTGTTCTCCTTCTTTTTGGTTCTCTACTTTCGGTTTTACCAAATAAAAACCGGCTCAATTTACTTCTTTTTTCCTTGTTTTTTTTTTTGGTTTCGGTAATTTTTGTAATTGTTTCTTTAGAAATGTTGTGCACAGCTCAGCTCTGCTTAGCTTCAGTTCATTTCACTTAATGTGTATTTTTATGTTACGCACACGCGTCACGCTTAATTATCCTGCTGCACAGTCCGAATACGCCGTATAACGAAACGATTGCGCTCATTTAGCAACACAACAACCAAACGCGTTCGCATTCGAAACTGAACTGACGCCGCATCGGGCTAATTTAAGGCTGGCAGGCGACACACGACCGATCGACGCATGCGCACTCAGCTGCTCCCAGTATATACCCACTATTTTTGTAGTCGCATACTACTATGCGGCTCTGTGCAACACTGCGCGGCATTCGCTTCAAAATATAGTATTTAATTAGTAGTAGAATTACAATTGAAGTATATTTAATATTTGTATATGCTTTTAAAGTTGGAAGGAAAATTCATTAAGTGTATACATTCGAAATAGCCATGTTTGTCTGTCAGAAATATTTCGATGAAACTGGGAATATATCCGATAATTTAAAAAATTTGTTTAAATTAAACTTTTTTTTTTTAAGTTACAAAATGTTATTTCTTACATATGTTGAGCTCAATAGAATATTTTCACTCACGTTTGTAAAACAAATTATCATCATAATATATCATGCTTGTTATTGTTTATATTGCTTTATTTGCTATCTAAATATAAAAAAAAATTAACTACAATTTGAGGAAATCTAGTAGAACTAAAATTTGTATATTTTCTAATTGCTGACAAATATATAACAGTCATAATAAACTTAATTTTAAATTTAAGGAATTAAATAGTTTTTTTTAGGCCTCTCCAAAATATTTATATGCTACTAATGGATTGATCCGTTTGATTGATTGTATTGACAATCGCTCGAGTTAAGGATTAAACAGTCTAAAATTGAGGTATGTTCGATACGCGGCTATAAAGTGTTTGCCGTTTGGCCACTCGGAAGGGACATCTTGTCATCATTTTGTAGACTATCGCACAGCACAGCACAAATAATCCCCAAAACACATACGTGAAGAGCAGAATAAAGCGATTTGGCTGCCACAGAACCGTATAGCTGAGATTGTAGTTTTCTAAAAATGAGTTTCATTTCTGAATTGGATTTAATGTAAATTAAATTCTGTAATTAAATACTCACCTAGCACCGCATATCCCATGCCTATTTTGGATTTACCCATGCGATACGAGCAGGTTGGCACCATAATCTCCAGATAGCTGTGCTCCTGCTCCTTGAGCGCTTTCAGATCAAAATGCCGCACGGCATTCTCATAGAAATTTATGACTTTCGTGGAGGGATAAATAAATATGCGCGATTCATGCCAATGACCCGAAAATATAATGTGTGGATCCAAATCGCTGATAACAGCTCGTAGCAGCGGACCACCGCCAATGAGCAACGGTGCATGGGAGACTCCAATGCGAAGGCGATCGGCATTGTGATCCTTGTCTGGATTGCTGAAATCCAGGAGCATGCGATTGATCTTGAAGAAACGTAAATGATTGTCATAGTCAAACAGATCCTCGCTCATGAATTCGTTTTCAAAACGACGCTGATTCGAGTTCGATATATAGTCGCCATTATCGCCACCAATATCATTATCACCTGGCACATGAACACGCTGAAAATAGGCAGAGATCATGCGAAACTACGATGATTAATCGAGTTATACAAATGATACGTGGCAAGTAGCATTGACATACATTCATTAGCCTTTTATTGTGGTAGATGCGCTTGAAGCGACGCACATATTGCTTGTACTCCTGAGCAGTAGCTATGTTACCCTCGTCGAGCAGATCTCCCAGGAAAACTATGATGTGTGGCTGCGTAAAGGAGACGGCGCGCTCAAAGGTTTTCTGCAGAAATCGATCCGAGTCGTAACGGGCCAGTGGACTGTGCGACGATCTATCGTAGGAGGTGCCCAAGATCTGCGGATCCGCAATGAGCAGCAGACGTGTGCAGTTTTCTAAATTTAAAATTGGCAAATATAGTTTTATTTTATTTGTATATTGTTATGTACTTACCCAGTTTACAGTCAATTGTGTTCCAGCTGGATTGTGCTACATAATAAATAAGCACTTCATTGAAGAACATAAGCAACAAGGTGAGCACAATAAAGCCACGGCACACAAATCTGAAAGATTTTCAGGTATTTTAAAGGGTATTTTTTATATCCTGATCCGCATTACTGGCAGGGTGCATTTATCCTCTAAGTTTAATTGAATTCCATTTACAGACATTTAGATACTGTGGAAAAACACCGCTAAGCATTGTGCAAACGTTTGAATCTTTATTCCTGAACATTTTATGCCTAGAATATATATAGTATACATATCATAGTATAATTCTTACCGATTAATTACGCGCAACGAAGCCATAATCATGTTGAGCGTTTTAAGCTCTTTTTGCACGGCGATTGTTTATAAATGTGTCCTAGTTTTTTCTAGTGGCATTGCGCTACATGCAATGATTGTCTATATTTAAAAATGCAATAATGCAGAATTTACGTAAGTTTCGCTTTCGAAAATAATTCAGGCGAATTCACCGCACCCGCATGCAGCTGGCAACTGGCAACTGATTCACTTGCTGGAGGCACGCAGAGGAGACGCTGCGGAGGAGACTAATTAAATTAAAGAGCATTAGAGAAGGGCTTTGACTGTTAATTGGTGCAGTAGTAGTAGTCGCAGAGTAATGTTGCACTTACCACAACAGCCACGGCCGGTTGGATACCTTGTTGATTTGTGTGCCACTGGCTGCCATGCGCGCTTCTTCCGGTTGTCATGGGACAGCGTGTCACGATTGGCTCTTTTCAAATTTTAAATATGAGAAAGGCCGTTAAAGGCTGTGTTGTATGCTTCAAGGGGCGCCTCATTTGAACGCCGCATTATCAACACTCAAAACAAAACAGATCGTGTACAGATAAGAAATACATTTATGTTTGGCAGTTTTGTACAGGTGTTAATGCATTTGCAGCATGTTAACGCAATTGCCAGTTAACAGAGAGCGTCGGCGCAAAATGACACCAATTATTTGAAATGCAACACTGCATGTCGTGACGTTGCCCCTCTGCATGCACATTTTCCAATCTGGCCACATTGTATGTGGTAGAGTAATGGCGTGCCATTCCGCACAAATAGTGCGCTGTTGAAATTTTTTCTTGCTTACAACAAGCGCTGCCCAATTCACAACTGAAATAATAAGAATAGTGAAAAATGACAACATAAGTGTGGATAAATTCTGTTTGTATGGTGCATTTGTCGTTAAGGCCAATCGTGTTTGTGTTTTAACAGTTCGGCCAGTTCAACTGATAGTTTGGCAAATTTTTGTACCGCTGGCTGCTGCTATTATATTGTGAAAAGTAAGACCAGCTCTGCTTAAAATTTGCAGCTGCAAAACAAATCTAATTTGCATGAAAAACGATACAAAAATAAGTTCCTTGCACTTTGCGGCTTGCAAGCAACATTTTGGTGTGGCATTTTCTTATGAAAATTGGCGAAAAAAAACAGGCACTGTTTGTGTCTCGAGTTGTTAGTAGTTTGTCTGTGTGTGTGTGTATTTTATGTTCATCAGTATGTGTGCGTGTGGCTTGGCAATGCTGCCGCCCGCTGTAATCGTTGATTTGGCAATGCTGCCGTGCTGTTTTAGCGCTGCAGTGCGTTTTTTTTTTTGAGGGTCACGCTTGTTTTTGTATCATTTTTAGTGTTAACATTATGTGGTTGCTGTTATTTACATAAAATGCTATCAGTTTGATTTATAATTATGTTATTGTGCTCCCATTGTTTACCTTTACAGTTACAGCATATTGTCGTCTAAAGAAAGGAGAGGAGAGCAGAAAGTGTGCAAAGTAGAAGAGTGAGAAGAGACCTTTTTAGCAACTGCCAACAAATGGCGGACATTGTTTATCCCAACGGCTGTAGGCCGTTGGTTGAGGATCTGGGCACCGATGAGCTTATACGCCGTCTCAAGGTTCGCATTAACATACTCCCCCACTCTTCACTATTTAATGCCGCGGCAATTTCCTTGCAGACTTTGGCAAATGTGCTGCAGACCATGGATCAGGATGATAATCTGCATCAGCAGTATATACCGCTGGCACTTCATCTACTGGACGATTTCTTTATGCAGCATCAGTCGCGGGATGTCCAATTGCTGATTGCCTGCTGTATAGCGGATGTGTTGCGTGTCTACGCTCCCGAAGCACCGTACAAGGAGCAAGAGCAGATTAAAGCGATCTTCAAGTTTTTCATCAAACAACTCCATGGTCTTAAGGATCCGCGTGATCCCTCATTCAAGCGGTACTTCTACTTACTGGAAAATCTTGCATTTGTCAAGTCATTCAATATGTGCTTCGAACTGGAGGATTGTCAGGAGATATTTCACGAACTCTTCAGCACCGTTTTCAAGATCATAAAGTTAGTATGGTTACATGTGTTTTTTATTATTGTTACTAATCATAAATGTAATAAAAATAATGTTTATATTTGTAGTGATCAGCACAGCGTTAAAGTGAAGAACTTTTTCCTTGATGTGCTGAGTCCACTGATAACCGAGGCAGATAATCTATCTGTTGAACTGTTGGATCTTATACTGATTAATATTGTGGAGCCCAACAAATCGGCCAACAAGTATGCCCATGAACTGACGGAGCAGCTACTGGTCAAAACTGGCGATGCCTTCGAGACAACCATCAAATTGGTAGCAATCTATAAATATATTACAACAAATTGAATTCAACACAGTATATTAATTTATTCCGTTTAGTTCTTCAATCGATCTCTGGTCATGGACAAGCCAAATACGAAGCTGGCCATTACGAGCAAGATTTACGACATCATCTATGAGCTTAATCAAATCAATAGTGATCTGCTGATTTCCGTGTTTCCACAACTGGAGAACAAGCTCCTCTCCACGGACGATGCTGAGCGACTGAGTAAGTATATTATTGTTCATTCATATTCGAATTAAATACAGGAATAAAAACTTGAAACATAATGTAATTGTCAATGCCTTCATTAATATAGGAGCTACAACGCTGCTGGCGCGTATGTTTTCCGAGAAGGACTCCGAAATGTCCTCAAAGTATCCACAGCTATTGCGTTCGTTCCTTGGTCGCTTCTGCGACATTACCGAGCCAGTGCGAGTCAAATGCGTTCAATCTTCAATGCACTTTCTGCTTAATCATCCGCATCTGCAATCGGAAATAACCCAAAAGCTGCGCATGCGTCATCACGACCTAGACGAGCTAGTGCGTCATGAGGTTGTCATGGCCATCGTGGAAACTGCCAAACGTAATTTTGACATTGTCGTCAAATCGCCGGAACTCCTTGAAATTGTGCGTGAACGCACAATGGACAAGAAATACAAGATACGCCGTGATGCAATGAATGGGCTGGGGTACATCTACAAGCGGGCCATTTGTGAGCCAAACGATTTGAGTCCCGAGGTGAAACAGCAGGTGGACTGGATCAAAAACAAGATCATGCATGGCTACTACAAACTCTGCCTGGAGGATAAGCTGATGGTGGAGCGTCTGCTCATTACGTGCCTGGTGCCATATAAACTGGCGCCAGAGGAGCGCATGAAGAAGTTGTATCATCTGCTTGGCGATCTGGACACAAATGCCACAAAGGCCTTTGTTGAGCTGCAAAAAAATCAAATGAAATCGCGTCACACGGTCAGCGATTGGATCAAGCTGCATCACTCAAAGGAATTCACGCCGCGCGTCCTCAGCCAACTGGCCGCCAAGCAGGCTAATATTGCCAAGTAAACACACGCATTTTTGCAACATTTAAAAATTACTTTAATTATTTATTTGTATTATCACCTTAGACTGCTACCGGATCCGCTGAAAGCTAGTGAGTTTATAACTCAGTTCAGCCAACATCTGCGCAAGGATGCACAGCTCCTGCGCTGCATAAACATTGTACTGAAACGCGATGTCAGCTGTCGCGAATGCGCCGACACAATGAGCGTGCTGCTCAAGAAACTGGGCGCTCACGTCATGACGAATCTTTACTACAACACCGTAAAAATGCTCATCGAACGCGTCGCCTCCGTCATGGTGGACAAAGAGTCGATTGGAGTGCTAATCGGGTAAGTTGGTAAATTCACAATCTCACTCATCTTACTAAAAATACTTTCTATGCAGCCTGATCGAGCAGTGCATTCAGGGCGGTGAGATTTGCAATGAGATCGGAATTTCAAGACACGAGGCTGGTGAACGCGGTCTCAAGCTATTAAGCGTAAGTGGAAGTGAACCGGAAAAAAACTTACTAACATATGCGTTAATTGAATTCCATTGTGCACTTACAGATGTTATCTTATGTGTTTTCGGCCCATTTCTTTACCGATACCTCGCTGCGACATCTGATTGCTCTACTACGCTTCGAGCACGATTATGTCGCACCGCTGGTGCTGAAAACGCTAACACACTTGGGTCGTTATCAACCGCTTATTGACGATGGCAATCCGGCCATTCTCGTCGAGTTGGCGCCCATTTGCAAGGACTTTGCTCTAATGGGTACGCCGAAGCAGGCAAAGCATGCAGTTCGTTGCATCTTCGTCAACAGCCAGTCATCGTCGACGGCGACGACAGATGGCGGCGGCAGTGCCTCAACTACCACACAAACCGTGCATCCCATTTTCAATGAGATCATCGAGGAGTTGCGCATTAAACTGGCGCCCAATTGTGAATATCAGCGGACCAAGATTGTCACATTGGGTCACATAGCACTCAATATGCCGCAGGCATTCCTAACGCCCGTCAAGAACATGATTGCGCGCCGCATTGTCAAGGAGCTGCTCATCCAGGAGGTGCCGGCACAGCGCGATGTCGAACTGCCCGAGAGCGACTGGTGCGAGGAGGATGAACTACCACCGGATACACTCTGCAAGCTAGACGCTCTCAAGACTATGGCACGCTGGCTGCTCGGCCTGCGCTCGGATGAGCATGCAGCGCAGAAGACATTCCGCATGTTGGCGGCTTTTGTGACTCAACGAGGCGATTTACTGGCCCAGAATCGACTGTGCGGTGCCGAGAAATCGTGGCTACGTCTGGGCGCCGCCTGCGCTATGCTTAAGGTGTGCGAACAAAAGGGCGTCGGCGATCAATACAGTGCCGAGCAGTATTTACAGCTTTCCCAGCTGATGGTCAGTACTTCTCTTAAGCTTTATTGAGTATTTTATTTACATGTTGTTTCATACTACAGGAGGATCCAGTTCTGGAGGTGCGTGAGATCTTTGCTCGTAAACTGCACAAGGGGCTGGGCAGGAGTCTTCCGCGCAATTGCTTGCCATTGGACTTTATGGGCTACTATGCGCTCAGCGGCAAGGAGACCAACAGAAAGTGAGTTTCTACTTTTGTGATTTTAAATTAAATTCAAATTGTTCCTAAATATGCTTTAATTTCGCTTGCCTAAGATTGCAAGATCAGGTGCGTCACTATGTGGAGGCGGATGTGAATAAGCGAAGGGAATATCTCAAGACTGTGGCCATGACGTGTAAGTTTTCTGTTATTCGGACCCAAATTAAAAAGAAAATAGTCAAATTGGGTTTATTTCTCTTATAGCACCTGACAGTTCGACAGAATCGCAATCGCTCCATATTTTACCTGACTACATGCTGGCCTTTGCCATCCCGGTGCTGGTGCACGATCCCACTTTCACGAACCACGAGGACTATGTACAGCTGCGCCGGATGGAAAAGTGTTTGCGTTTCGTGCTCGAGCCGCTGATGGCGAAACGCGAATCGTTTGTTTACGGTTTTTACAATCAGCTGCTGCAGCTGATAAAAAATCGCGAGTTTAGCCAGGGCTCGGATAAGGATAGAATGCAAAATAACTATGTATGTAACTGCATATATCGCATCGATTTTAAAATAGTCATTAATTTGTTTTGTTCTTGTTTTGTCTTATAGAAAATGTGGGCGCTCTGTGATCTCGCCATGCACATAATCGATGCCAAAGTTGGTCAATGTGATGGAAATTCGAGCGCATTTTCAATGCCACTGGCGCTGCCTGAAATGTACTATAAACTGCCCGCCGCTGCAAATTTCCAGAACACCGAAATCTATATACCTCTGGACATCTACACACTGAGCGCCAAAACGAGCAAAGCGTCTGCGACGATGACAACGGCCGCCTCACATGTGAACGCTGCCGCTTCCAAGCGAACTGCTGACGTATTGGCAATCATGGATGATGACAACTCACAGGTAAACCAGATTGCATTCAAAATTTATGAGCATTCAATTCAATTAACTTAAATTGTTAACAGGAGAACAATCTATTCGATAACATACGTGCCGCTGACACAACGGAGCCGATGACTAAGCGAACGCGCGGCGGTGCCGCAGCGCCAGCCAATTCGTAGAGCAAAAAGAAGGAGTCGCGTACTTGTTAGTTTAGTGTTAGGTTTTAGGTCCTAAGTTAACTAAATATGTAAGACGTAGTTGGGTACTACGATTAAAATACAACAACACCGAAACAACATACACGGAACAACAAGAAACCCCTCAGCCTACACACAAAAACACAGTTGTATCCTTGAAATTATTCTAACATCTCTATTGTGTGTGAATTAAACAAAAGATAACAAAAATCAGAAACAGAACAGACCAATCAACCAACATGGCATATATAATTTGTTTTAAATGTGTCGCCTAATTTGTTAATTTTTAGTTGTAATTCATAAAAGAGCACAGTTTTAACATATTATTATTCTATTATATATTTTAAATTGTCTCCTGTTTCGTATTAAGCTCCTTTTGGCTTGTTTCAATTGTCAAAACTAATGCATTATTTTAAAAGAACTTTTTTTTAGATATGTAACACAAAAACAATCGAATAAAGCAAAAAAAAAGAAAAAAATGAACTTAGAATGCAAATTAGTTGGAGAATATGCCCCGACGAAAAGTAACAGAGCCTTATTAAGAAATTAATATTAACTTTTCTATGAGCGCAGTTAAAATTTAGTTAATATGAAATGCGTGATTAATCATAAAATATACTTTACATAAACATATATACATACATATTCATATAATACAGACAAAAATGCATTGAAAATGTATTAAAACCATTTAAGTAACATTGAAATTTGAAAAAAAAAATACAAGAACATGTACATTTAACTATTATTACTGTTTTTCAAATACAAATAATTTTCTAAAAATAAGTAATTATAAATAAAAATTGTCCAAAAACAAGAAAATCATTTGAATTTACAACCAGAACGCGCGCTTCTCAGATACGGTAACACTGCGTCGCCTGCGAGTGTTGCCACTGTGCGCACGCAGCTTGGCAACGCTTCAAACTGCATTCTTATTGGCAGCGGGGGTGTGTCGTGTGTATGTGTTTGTTTCGTGCATTTTCGTTGAAAATTGTATTAAATTGTATGAAAAGTGAATAAATGTACGAATAATAGGATTAACGTGGGTGTGTGCTATAAACTGAAGGACTTACTTTAAAATTCAAGTGCTGAATAATGCAGTCGCTACACGGAATGAAGTGTTTTGTGGCTGGCAGTCACGTCACAAGGCAGCAATACGAAGTCAACGCAGTCGCAAACCCATCCGCTGCTATCAGTATGAAAACAAACGCGCAGCCGAACAGGCAGCAGCAGCGCATATACACCTCAACCCCCATCGCAAACAGACCTAAGTCGCAGCAGCAGCAACATCAAAACGACGACGCCATTGGTTTGTGTAATTTAGCTAAGGCAACAGCGAAGCGTTACATTTGCGTGGGCGGTGTCAAGGGGCAAGAGTTGACCTTCGATGTGCGGCTAAAAGCGATTATACTCCTATTTGCCATCATAATTATCGGCTACAGACTCATCATCATCATGTTAGCAAGTGAGTAAATATTTCTATACTTCAATGTTTTTGTTTATAGAGTGACCTATGACAGTTTTGCATATGTGAATATAAATAGATAGATATGCACATATATATATATATATATATATATATATATATATATGTGTGTGTGTATGTACTTGCATATTCAATGGCAAGTGTATGATCTCATACCGATTTTCATTTGTATTGCTTATGTGTTGTTTTACCTTCCAGTTTTCTCACTCGAGCAGCCAACCCTCTTCCGCCCATTCAAACGAAATGCGCTCAACATCTAAATAAAGACATCAATTGATTGTTGCGCATTTCGTTGTAGCCAACAGAAAACAGTTGCTCATTTGCATAGTCAAAGCCGAAAGGCAAAATGTCAATATTTCACTAATTTTACTAATTGCTTCAAAATTCGTCTTCAACTCTGTTTAACTTTATCCCTTGTTTACATGCTCACACACAAATACCCATGCACATTCGCATACACATACACAAAAAAAAACATCCATTTACAAACATGTCAAGTTCTTTTGTGCCTTTTTGTGTGAGTGATTTGACGGTAGTTTGAACTCGAGCGCGTCACGCGAACTTAACTGCACAGTGGAGTAAATAGCAGTAAAACTTAATATGATTTATGTGTAGAATTATGAATAAAAAAATAAATCATTTGCTTACGAAAATTGTTTCATCAATTATTATTATTATTATTTTGTTGTCAATTTATACTGCTGTTCCACAGTGCCACATTTGAGTAGATGTCAAAACTGTTCTACTTAAGAATTCACCTTAAATAATTGCTGTCCGCTTTTGCAACTGAAGACGTGTAAAACATATTAAGTGTTTTTTTTTTTTTATCTTCTGACGACACTGCGCATTTATCGTGCTGCTAGAAGCAAATACAAAATCGATGGCCTTGACGAGCTTCTATATCTATTAATAGACATTGTTTCCATTATTGCCGCCCACAGTGCCCTATATTAATGGTAGCAGCGGGCAGCAGCAGCAGCTGATGGGCTATGTGCAGGCACAGTTGAGCGCTGCATTAGAGTGGTCGGAGCAGCACCAGCTGCGCTCCAAGCTGATCCCCCCTATGTGTGGTCTCCTCTTGGCTACCTTTTTCTATGTCATCGTGTACTTAGACAGCGCCGTTCCCGGAGTTGATCCTCCAGCACCATTCTCGCCCCGTTCCAAGCTCCGGTAAGTTCAAGTCAAAGCCTAAACATTTGTATTTATTTATTTTGCCAATTTATTATCGTTTTTCTTTAGCGGTTATCGTCAGAAGAGCTCACGTTTCCAGCTAAACTATTTAATTGCCATGGGCTCAGGAATTATGCTAACATTTCTAATGTATGTCGATTTGTGAAGGAAGAAAAACATTTCCCTAACGTCAATTATGTCAGCAGTATAAGTATTAAAACAAGCAACCTGTCCATATAATCTTAAACACTCGCTCCCTAATTAGTAATTAATTTTTTTTCCATGTTTATGAAGTATTATGTATTTATTTATTTTTTTTGTGCAATGCTATTCCAGCAAAACCCAACAGCGTTGTCTGAATTTACAAGAAAAGCTTATACGATTTTGAAGCTAACAACTTTTAATTTAAGTAAATAAATTATATTATTTATATTTAACTATAAATCTATGTGAAAGTACAAAATGAGATATATGTAACAGTAATGCCTATGAAAATTAGGCAAATTATATAGCTATGAGTACTAAAAAATAATAGTTCCCTTATATATGAAGCAACAATTAGATGGGTTAGCAATAAGTATTAAAACTGGTATTGAAAAGTAAAAAAACTATTCTTCAATTATGTGTTTTGTTTTTTTTAGATATTTAAAGTTCGATTTTAAAATGATTTATATCATGTTTAAATTGAATAACAAGTATTGATCTTTTTAAAATTATATCAAAGTATGAATTACTTTTGCAAGGTGTTTTGCATTAAAATGTATGAAGTCAGATTCTCAATGCGAGTGAAATTTTGTTGCCAATCAGCGTTGCTTACCTGGGAGAAGCTGAATGTTTTCAAGCGATTCTCGCCTGAGAAGCTGCCCACAACGTGCACGTAACAACCTGTTGCACGAAATATCATAAGAATATTGTATATACAGTGTATTAACTTAATGCTTGCCATTAGTCAAAGATTTCAGATCATTTTCGAAATCATAGTAAATTGCCTGCAAAATGGGTCCTTTATCCTCGTTGCGCAGCAGCATCGTCTGCTCACCCCGCTTACCCACAATGATGCGCAGCAGCTTACCTGTAGGATATTTAATTGTATTTATTTATATTAAAAGACTTTCCTTTTTATACGTTTACCGTAGATATTCCAAAGTGCGTTCAATTGCGGCTGCATTTGATGCATTTTGATGCAAAAGTCAACGCGGCCAATTAAGCTCAATAAATTGCGTCCAGGCTTGGACATTGGTGAAGTTGGCAACGCTGCAAGCGGCTCAATTTTTGTCTTTGCAATTGTTGTTGTTGTAGGCGTTGGATTTTTTTTAGCAAAGTATAAACTTTTGTCTAATCCATTTGCAACTGGCGCATAGACAAACTCGTGCTTGGGCTTGATTTGCATGGGCTCTCTCACAAATCCTGATAATATCAGCTTATTATCCTTTTCGCAAAGACTTAATTTGGTTTGCTTTAGTTGACTTCCAGTTTTTCTCAGCAAACCCGAAGCGGTTTCAAAGCTTCTATTGCAAAGCTGCGCCCTGAACTTCTGCTGGTTATTGCTGGCCAGGCTGTTGCCCTTTTTTGCTAGCCATACGTAAAAAATTATAAATATGAACTATAAATATATATAGAAGCATAATTTAACTGTATTTTACTTACTTCTATTGGTGAACATTTTACGCCGTGGAATAATGACAGTTACTGCGTTAGCAGAACTTTGGCGCCGAGGTGACCGTATATTTTTTAATGGTATTTTGTGCAGCCCTGCTCTGGTCGGTATTGCGCAATCGAATTATCGACTCTTTATTATCGCCGTATCGATAATCGCCACTCTCCACGCGAGTTTATTTTCGTTTTAATGCATTAAAATTTTGTAAATAGCACAATTAAAATTAATTAAAGTATCATATTAAGCAACTAACGCAGCGATGAGTACCATACTGGAGAAAATTGCGGCCATTGAGTCGGAGGTAATAGATCCCTACGCAAAATATGCCCCATCTACAAAATCTAACCTGTCTCCCATTCTTGGATGTGTGTGTGTGTGGTGTGTGTGTTTGTGTAGATGGCACGCACGCAAAAGAATAAGGCAACTTCTGCCCATTTGGGCCTATTGAAAGCCAAGTTGGCCAAGCTGCGACGCGAACTTATCTCCCCAAAGGGCGGCGGCGGCGGCACCGGCGAGGGTAAGCTTTTTTTTGGCATTTTATATGATTGCAACCAAATCTGGATTTCTTTTTCCCTCTTAGCCGGTTTTGAGGTGGCCAAAACTGGTGATGCCCGGGTGGGTTTCGTCGGCTTTCCCTCGGTGGGCAAGTCGACGTTACTCTCGAACTTGGCCGGCGTTTACTCTGAGGTGGCTGCGTATGAGTTCACAACGCTGACAACTGTGCCGGGCTGTATTAAGTACAAAGGTGCCAAAATACAGCTGCTCGACTTGCCCGGTATTATTGAGGGCGCCAAGGATGGCAAGGGTCGCGGTCGTCAGGTGATTGCTGTGGCTCGCACCTGCAATCTGATCTTCATGGTGCTCGACTGCCTCAAGCCACTGGGCCACAAGAAGCTGCTGGAGCATGAGTTGGAGGGCTTTGGCATTCGCTTGAATAAGAAACCGCCCAATATTTACTACAAGCGGAAGGATAAGGGCGGCGTCAATCTCAATAGCATGGTGACACAATCCGAACTAGACTCGGATCTGGTGAAGACCATATTGTCGGAGTACAAGATACATAATGCGGATATCACGTTACGTTATGATGCCACCAGTGATGATCTGATCGATGTCATCGAGGGAAATCGCATTTATATACCTTGCATCTATTTGCTGAACAAGATTGACCAGATCTCCATCGAGGAGCTGGACGTCATCTATAAGATACCACATTGTGTGCCCATCTCAGCGCATCATCATTGGAACTTTGACGATCTGCTCGAGCTAATGTGGGAATATCTGAGACTTGTGCGAATTTATACGAAGCCCAAGGGACAATTACCCGATTACAGTTCGCCTGTGGTGCTGCATAATGAACACACCAGCATTGAGGACTTTTGTAACAAACTGCATCGTTCTATTGCCAAGGAATTTAAATAGTATGTTTTGTGTTTTTTTTTCTTTAATACCCTGTTAAATATCTCTCTTTTTTTGAATAGTGCACTCGTCTGGGGCTCTTCGGTGAAGCATCAGCCGCAGAAGGTGGGCATTGAGCATATACTCAATGATGAGGATGTCGTGCAAATTGTCAAAAAGGTCTAAGGCCATTTAATTAATATAGATTCCTTGGATTTGATTGTTTGCGCATATTTTTTAAAATAAAAATTTGAATTGCGCTTGACGGCGTTGCCACCTGGTATTAACTTGTTGTTTCTAAAATGGGCCTCAGATGGTTATCGATAGTGTCGCCACTGAGCGGATCAATATTTACCCGCATCAAATCTCTAAGCTGTTCTTTGTTTGTTATTTTCTATGAAATGTTTCATAGATAGTCAATCTAAATAATGCAAATACGTAATAGCGTGTTTAATAGCGTATCAAATTAAATATGTTTTCTATTTTCAAATAGTGCGGGCAATCGTCCGGTTGAAGAACTATCGCTTATGCTGCTAATAAACTTATCGCCATCGCTAATTGGCCATCTCTAAGCTCACGTTGTTATTATTTTTAACTGAATGTAGTGTATTTTAAATGGTTGAGACAAATCAAGGCGATGCGCAAATGGCGGACAACACTTGGGAGCAGGGCGACAGCAAGGAATGGTCCAAATCGATTAAGCCGCTCCAGGAGAAATGGAAATTGGTGCCGGCATTTCTGCAGGTGAAAGGACTGGTGAAGCAACACATTGATTCCTTCAATCATTTCATCAATGTGGACATCAAGAAGATAGTGCGTGCCAACGAGATTGTGACGAGTGGAGCCGATCCCCTCTTCTATCTCAAGTATCTGGACGTGCGTGTGGGCAAACCGGATATCGACGACGGCTTTAACATAACCAAGGCGACCACGCCGCATGAGTGCCGGCTGAGGGACACCACGTACTCGGCTCCCATCAGCGTGGACATTGAGTATACGCGTGGCACGCAGCGCATTAAGCGCAACAATTTGTTAATAGGACGCATGCCACTAATGTTGAGATGCTCGAATTGTGTGCTCACCGGCAAATCCGAATTTGAGCTGTCCAAGCTCAACGAATGTCCCCTCGATCCGGGCGGATATTTTGTGGTGCGTGGCCAGGAGAAAGTCATACTCATCCAGGAGCAGTTGTCGTGGAATAAAATGCTTACCGAAGACTTCAACGGCGTTGTGCAGTGCCAGGTGACGTCTTCGACGCATGAGAAGAAATCCCGGACGCTGGTGCTAAGCAAGCATGGCAAATATTATTTAAAGCACAACTCCATGACGGATGACATACCCATTGTGGTGATTTTCAAAGCATTAGGTGTCGTCTCCGATCAGGAGATAATGACACATATCGGTTTAGATGCACGTTCGCAGAATCGCTTCGGTGCTTCCATCCTCGAAGCTTTCAATCTGAAGGTTTTCACCCAGCAGCGGGCCCTAGACTATATGGGTGAGTTGCAGGCAGGCCAAGATTTTTTGAGGACTCATTTTGAAAAATCTTCTGTTCTTCAGGCTCCAAGCTGGTGGTAAAGCGTTTTCAGAGTGCCACCAATAAGACACCATCGGAGGAGGCACGCGAACTGCTGCTGACCACAATTCTGGCTCATGTGCCAGTGGACAATTTTAATTTTCAGATGAAGGCCATCTATGTGTCGCTAATGGTGCGTCGCGTGATGGCCGCAGAGCTGGATAAGACACTCTTCGACGATCGCGATTACTATGGCAATAAGCGTTTGGAGTTGGCCGGTTCGCTGATGTCGCTGATGTTTGAGGATCTGTTCAAGCGCATGAACTGGGAGCTCAAGATGATAGCGGACAAGAACATACCAAAAGTGAAGGCGGCCCAGTTCGATGTCGTCAAGCATATGAGAGCGGCACAGATTACCGTTGGACTCGAGTCCGCAATTAGTACGGGCAATTGGACCATTAAGCGTTTCAAAATGGAACGCGCTGGCGTTACCCAAGTGCTGTCTCGGCTCAGCTACATCTCGGCGTTGGGCATGATGACCCGGGTGAATTCACAGTTCGAGAAGACACGAAAGGTGTCCGGGCCGCGTTCGCTGCAGCCAAGTCAGTGGGGCATGTTGTGTCCTTCGGACACGCCCGAGGGTGAGGCGTGCGGTCTGGTCAAGAATCTGGCACTAATGACGCACATAACAACGGAGGTGGATGAGCGTCCGGTGATGATATTGGCCTACAATGCCGGCGTCGAGGATATACGCGAAGTGAGTGGCAATCCCATGAATAATCCGCATGTGTTTCTCGTCTTCATCAATGGCAATGTGCTCGGCCTCACCATCAACCAGAAGCATCTGGTGCGCAATATGCGTTACATGCGACGCAAAGGACGCATGGGCAGCTTTGTCTCTATACATACCTCCTACACGCAGCGCTGCATCTTCATACATACTGATGGTGGACGGCTCTGTCGACCCTATATAATTGTGGATAACATGCGTCCGCTTGTGCAGCAACGCCATTTGGATGAACTACAGCGTGGCATTCGTAAATTTGATGATTTTCTGCATGATGGTTTGATTGAGTATCTGGATGTGAATGAGGAGAACGATTCGTTTATTGCATGGAATGAGGAGCACATCGAGCCACTGACAACACATCTTGAAATCGAACCATTCACACTGCTGGGCGTCTGTGCCGGCTTGGTTCCCTATCCACATCACAACCAAAGTCCGCGCAACACCTATCAATGTGCGATGGGCAAACAGGCGATGGGCATGATTGGCTACAATCAAAAGAATCGCATTGATTCCCTCATGTACAACTTGGTCTATCCCCAGGCACCAATGGTCAAATCTCGCACCATTGAGTTGACCAACTTTGATAAGCTTCCAGCTGGCCAAAATGCGACGGTTGCTGTGATGAGCTACTCTGGCTATGATATTGAGGATGCCTTGATCCTCAATAAGGCTTCAATTGATCGTGGCTATGGACGCTGTCTCGTCTACAAAAACTCCAAGTGCACCGTGAAGCGTTATGCGAATCAAACATTTGACAGAATCATGGGTCCGGTCAAGGATGCATTGACCAATAAGGTGATCTTCAAGCATGATGTTCTGGACACGGATGGAATTGTGGCGCCTGGCGAAATGGTTCTAAACAAACAGATCATGATTAACAAGGAGATGCCGGCTGTGACATCTATTAATCCACTTGAAGGTTAGTAACGAAAATTATACAATTAATTCCTTTTCCTATTTATTGGTATATCCTTTTCCTCCTAGGTCAATCACCGCAGGTGCCATACACCGCTGTGCCCATTAGCTACAAGGGACCCGAACCCAGTTATATTGAGCGTGTGATGGTCTCGGCCAATTCCGAGGAGGATTTTCTCATTAAGATCCTGTTGCGACAGACGCGTATTCCGGAGATTGGCGACAAGTTCAGTTCGCGGCATGGGCAGAAGGGCGTCACGGGTCTGATCGTGGATCAGGAGGATATGCCCTTTAATGACTACGGTATATGCCCAGATATGATTATGAATCCCCATGGTTTTCCCTCCCGTATGACAGTGGGTAAAACGCTGGAGCTTCTGGGCGGTAAGGCTGGCGTTCTGGAAGGTAAATTTCATTACGGCACTGCTTTCGGAGGCTCCAAGGCAGCGGATGTGCAAGCGGAACTGGTGCGTCACGGCTTCAACTATATGGGCAAGGACTTTTTCTACTCGGGCATAACGGGCGGACCGCTCGAGGCGTACATCTACTCCGGTCCCGTGTACTATCAGAAACTGAAGCACATGGTGCAGGACAAAATGCATGCCAGAGCACGAGGCCCAAAGGCGGTGCTGACACGCCAACCCACACAGGGTCGGAGTCGCGAGGGTGGCTTGCGTCTGGGCGAAATGGAACGCGATTGTCTGATATCTTACGGAGCGAGCATGCTGATAATGGAACGCCTCATGATATCCTCGGATGCATTTGAGGTCGACGTCTGCCGTACCTGCGGCCGATTGGCCTATTGCTCGTGGTGCCACTTTTGTCAGTCGTCGGCGCATGTCTCCAAGATATCCATGCCGTATGCCTGCAAGCTGCTCTTCCAGGAGCTGACCAGCATGAATGTGGTGCCCAAGCTCATTCTGGAAAACTATTAGTTTGTAACGTTATGGATTATATATGGGCATATATATGACTGAAAATGAAGTGAATAAATCGAGTGTTTTTATTTGTAAGAATATTTATCCTTAATTTGATATATACATATATTATGTAAAAATAGTTATTTTTACTTGTACTTTTTTCTGTACAATTTCAGCAAGTTCCAATTAACCAGCGACCACTGTAATTAAGATACGCGTCGATAGACAAAAAACTGAAACAAGATGGAGCATATTTGTCATAAACTGTACCAAGTTCAATGAACGCGAGGTTGTGGACTACGTGACCTGTTCATCCGCACTCGTCACATCTATTCAAAGCGTCTCTACCCCAACTCCTCGAAAATGGCGCCTTGATAAATGTTGTGGGCTAAAAGCGCTGGCAACGTCTGCTTTTCCATTCCTATTTAAACACCCCGCCAAGCAGCCAGGCAGCCAGCCACGCCCAACCAGGCCATTTGTCCTGCTTCACTTTCACATTTTAACATATTCATGCACTTTCCTCGCGAATGTCAAAGTGAAGTGGCTCCAAAAGCTCCACTGTTAACTAACAGCAAATGTTAAAGCTCTGCTAGGTGGCGGCTTAGGCGGCTTAAGCTTGCTGCTTAATTGCATCTTTTATGGATGGGGGTGACTCTTATCAAATTGCTGATTAACCTTGTTTTCTCCCTTTGTGCGTGTTCCTTTGTGTAAACACAAAAGTTATGGCCAGGCACGCAAACGGACAACAAAGCGTGGCAAAGAGCTAAAGTGGACACTGTATTTTCAAATGAATACCCCATATTTTTGACTTTGGAAGAGTGTATTTAATTCCATTAGCAATGGACCAGGCATGCAATATGATAGAATTTTACATTTAATTAAAAAATTTTCTAGAATTCAATGTAAAATTTGGTCTATTTATCAAGATATATTTGGTACATTTATACTTGAGTAACAACGCTTAACACATTTTTAAGTCTGCTACTAATTACAGGGTATTTAAGTTAACATCAGTGTATTTCATCCCTTCCTCTTGACTTGTTGATTATCAATTAGCATAGGAAAATAAACAGTGCCGCATAATCAAATCAATTCCTTTGCTTGTTTAATTCTCAGACTTCTCCGGCTATCGACTTATGCGCAATATTAGAAGAGGGATAAAGGATCGACTCGAGTGCTGTTTACATATTCTCAACAATTCAGTGCTATGGGGACATGGTCTTTTTTTCTTGTTTGTGTACCTTAACTTTGAGTGGCTGCTGCGACTTTGAGGCTATTCATAAACCCATTTGGCCAAGTTTGTTGGTATAGTGGGTCAATGCACTGGCAACGCACGTGACTCGTCAGCTGCCAACTGGCAACTACCAACTGGCAACTGAAATCTGGTAACACCTAGAAGGCGTTGTGTCCTTGTGTGTCATTTCAAGTCACTTGAGCTCAAAATAGTCGAACCAATCCAAAGTCACCCCAAACCCCAGGCCAGTTGCATATTTGCGACAGTGCAATGACAGCAAACAGGGCAAAGAGAGGCAAATGAGGGTGTTAAAACTATCCACAAGCCAATGGGCACAATAACGATAAGACTGCTCAACCAACTGGCTACCTTCCGGTCGGGTTCCTGCTTGGTTTGAGTTTGGCATTCATGGCTTTTGGCTATTTGTCAAAAAGTTTACTTTTTGATTCTATAGAACAAAAACATGCAGAGGACATACATATACATATATATATATATATAAAGGATATGCAAGGATTCAAAGGGTGTTGGCCAGTATTGAGTAAAGTTGGTTAAGCGATGCTTAACTTGGGTCGGCAGATACAACACACAACATACTAGCCAAAGCTACCCAAAGGCCATATCGATATAACTTATCTAAGGCTTTTTAAATTTGATGTTTTTTTTCATTTTGTTGTTGGCTTTTAGCTTAAACTCAACGAACTGATGCCAATAAACTCAGTCCGTGAACCTTTAGCAATTTCATTGGGCACCTGTTATAACTAACAGCGCTATGTTAAAGGTATCGGATAAAGAGCAGGATATAATTTGTGCGCTCTTTTGTAAATTGTGATTCGCTCTCTTTGCACTCTAAGAACAGTGCAGAGAAAGTCAACATTTACTGTTGGCACTTATCGTATACAGCATACATATAGAACAAAGTTTAGTTTGTATTAAGCCTAAATTTTACTTTAGTTTAATATGTGGGTGCATTTATCAAACTGTACAGCTCGAATGTTAGCTGCCCATATTTGAGCAGCGAGCACTGTTCAGACACTATGTGCTTTTGACTCTCTTTTGCTAGGGGGGCCTATAAAAGACAGCGTCGAATTCAAAGAGAGTTCAGTTCAGACCGGTGCTCGCTCGCGTTTTTGCAAACTGCACGTAAAGCTTGGCCAGCGCTTGAATTATAAATGAAAAGCTGAACAAAATATATATTTGGAGTGCAACTTGCACAAAGCAATAATTATTATCAGTTCGTTGCGTGCGTTTGTCTGTGTGTGTGCAAAAATATATATAGATATATACATATATATATATGATATTAAAGCTATGCAAAATTATAAATAAATGCAGTGATGAAAATTTGCAAGTAACTTTTTAATACAAATTGAACAAAATTGTAAATAGTACAAAAATATTACGAATCAAAATGCCAAATGCTGTGGAAATAACAACAAATGCCAGCGACTCCAAGATGCCATTCAAAGTAAGTTGAACGAACAAATTGTAATCAAAGGCCAAAGCAAGCTGAGGCTGGAGCTGAGGCCTTAGTGCAATGCCATGCCCTTTTTTGGGCGTTTGCCATGCTTCTATGTCTGTTGTTGTTGTTGTTGTGGTTAACCGCGTGCTGTGTGTTTCGCATTTGCGCTATTTAAAAATTCCCACATAAAAACTGGGTGAACTTACACAGCCAAGCTGTGAGCGAGAGATAAGAGCGTACAGCAAAGAGTAGCCAAAAAGCTTTGCTGCTGAGCGCGCTGTTAACATTTGTTTATTTGCGAGAGCACAAGACAGCTACAAGTCGAGAGAGAGAGAGGAGAGAGCGAGTGAAAAGTAAAGAGCGCAGTAAGCGACTTTGGTTTTGCAAACACAAAATACTTGACATGAATTTTGGGTGTTTTTACTTTGTAGGTTGTGCCTATTTCATTGTTTTTTCCATTTCAGCTTGCAAATTGTTTATCTTTGGCATTTGTTTGTTTGCCTGCAATGCCTTTGTTGTCAACTAATTTGTTTATCCGCTGTCTAAATAACTGGAAGCCGTTTGAAGGACATTTTTTTCTCGTTTTATTTGCCTTTTGGACAGTAGCAAGCTTAAAGCAAATTCAGTTCAAAGTGCACAACTTGTTCAACATAAGCCACAAAGCAATTTCCTGATAAAACATCCATTGGCAAATAATTCACCAACTTTGCTGCGGCTGCTTTGTGTGCCCTTTTGCTGTGTGTGTGTGTGTGTGTGTGTGTGTGTGTGTTTAAAACTACGCTATAAGCAAGTACACAAAATGACAGGCTTCAAGAGCTGTCAGTGTTCCATTAAAATGTCGCCGCTTATTATAATAATTAATTAAAAATCCCGCCAAACATAAAATACAAATCGACTTAAAAGCTGTCATGCAAAATGCTATTAAAAAACTTTCGCAGCTGACATGTTTGTTTAATTAGTGAAAGGTGCCACGCCCACCGCCTCTGACAGCAACAACAGCATAAATAAAATATACATTTCATACATGTATATATGTATGTATATGTACGTGCATACATAGTTTAAGTAGCAATTTAAACTTGGCGCCTAATTTCCCCAGTGACACTCAAATCTGCGTTCTAGGCCTATCAAATATTTACCACTAAACTTGTGGCTGTATCCTTCACGCAACCACCCTCCCTCATCTACAATGTTTCGGTTGCATGTCTTTAGCTGTAACTATTGGTGTATGTGTGTAGGTGCCCTAATTGAGACGCAGCAGCGTTGCCACAGGCAACGTTACGACAGCAACAGGAGTGAACAGGATAAGTGTTACGTGTTGAGTGTCCTCCGGCTCGAAATGCCATTTTGAATATTACCCGATAGTTGTGCTTTCCACTTTCGGCACACTGCTTGTTTAGCTGAGATTTTTCTGATCGACAGCAGACACAATTTGTGGCAGAAGCGTTGTCGAAAGATTTTTGTAATGCGGAGTTTTTATTATTTCACCCTTGTAATTATTCTTTTCTTTAATTAACATAAATATACTCGATTCAAAGATCTTTATATGAGTGTTCGCATTCATTAAATGTCTAGAATTTTATGGTTGTAGTTGCATCCACAAATTATAATTAGCATTGTTGCATATATTTGTATTGGTAATCAATATTATTTACTTATCATGCAATTTGCGGATTTTAACTATAATCTGCTCTCACACTTTTGTTTATAGCCAAGTATATTTTTCCAAATAAATCAATCTCTTTTGAATCTGGGATAAGCTTAATGAAAATGTGTGTTTTTTTTCAACTTGCCAAGTAGAATTCCGTGTTTTGGTTTCCAGCGTGACAGTATGCTGTAGCCAGTAACCACAGTAGCCACAAATTCCAAAATATTTTACATCAGAAAAGTTAACCCAACTTACAGGAGGTCAGCAATTGCCATCTTTTTGATAGTGAAGTAAAATAAATGAATTTCCCCATAAAATCACATTCGGTTTTTATTTATTTCATTTGAAATGCATTTAATTTAATTAAATATCTGAAAATCTATCGGAGAAATAACCAAGCAACAAAAATGTTTACCAAATTTGTCGCAACACACAAAAATAAGCCAATAGTAGTATAAGCTGTGTGGGAAGGACTCGACTAGGTAGATACCCAGTTATATAGCAACTTTATCGATAATTATCGAAATGGATTTATAAATATTGTTAATCATGCATGAGTTAGACTATCCATTTCATATGATTTACTGGCAATCCACAGACTTTGAAAACTACTTGATAAGTTGTACTTCTTCTTTACACCATTGCCCCCTTAAAAAAATATCATTCAGTTAACTTTGCCATATTTTTTTCTCAACATAATTCATTTTTGATGCAAGTCTTGTTTAAGTGTTTCCAAATGTTGAAGCTTTAAGAAATTGCAATTCATTAGCGGGGGTGCTACCACGAGGAGTATTTCCTTGAGGGGTGCTCCCAACCTCGGCTAACTGTTTCGGATATGACTTGAAGGCAATTTGCCTCCTCTGCATCTTCTTTTGCTGAGTCCACTTTTTCATTTCTTTTTATTTGGCCTCCTTTGTGCCGTGCTGCTCTGTAGATAATTCGTATAAAATTGTGCAAATGCAAACTCCACTTCAATTTCATTTCGTACGCCTTGCTATAATATTTATGAAGGTTCGTGTTACTGCTGCACGCTGCATGCTGCAGGCAACTGGAGTAATAAATTTGGAAGAGCAGCCGCGCGGCCGATGATGCTGTTGCATCTCCATTCGCCATCTGGCCACGGTCTTATTTATGTTCAGTTTAACCTTAACGCTCAGGCGCCATTTAACAAAACATGCAAGTTTAATCGAAAGACTGGCAAAGGATGAATGTCCTTGGGCCCGCCTGGCTGCCTGGCTGCCTTCTGTCGTGCCGAGTTTCGTGGCATGCGCTTCAAAGTATGCTGCATTAAACTGCTGACAGGCATAACTTGTTAGCAAAAACACGACAAATATTTGTGCGGCAAGGCAGACGAGTGCATGTCAAACTGTGCTCGAGTTCTCAGCAACAACAACAACAACTACATAAAAACCCTTAAAAATACAAAACACATAAAACTCTCTCATAAATATGAGCAACTTGTACATAGTATAAAATGTAGGTGCATTCCAGCCGTCGGTTTCATTGGAATTTCAATAAAAGAAACTATAAAAATTTGATGTGATAATTTTTAACAAAATTAAGAAAAGTTAAGCCTTGAATTCATTTGGCTCGAGGGCATAATTACTTGCTATTTGGTTACTTAATTACTTGAAAATTTGACTCAAATGGCTGCTCCATTTGCCGTTGCCTTGAATTATGTGTATTTAATGACAGCCATTGGCTATTTGAGTTAATTATTTGAGTTATGAATTGCAATGCATCCAAAACTTAAATAAAAAATCAATCAATAATGAAAACATCAAATAACAAAACTCAAAAGATGAGCAGATAGTTATGGTCCTCCTTATAAATATATAATAATCTAAGTTATTTCCCATTTGCGCTAGCAACCGTCAAATATCAGTCCAAAAGTTTCTTGTCGCTTTGGACTTGGCTTATGATTTATTAGCATTTGACAACTTTGAATCCGCTGCAAAATGTGCTCATTGCTTTTGTGCAATATTTTGCGTAAATGCTTATTCTTAAGGATATTTTTTAGCTCATCATAAAGAATGTTTTACTTGGATCAGAGTATTAAGCAGTCAGCCATTTTCCGGAGCAGTTTTCTTTATACTTGTTTTGGGTCTTTTAAAAGTTGATTTAAATTGCTTGAATTTTGTTTGCCAAAGTTTCCCAATGACAATTCTGATCTGCGCTAAGGACAAGTTTATATACCAGATATTGAATTATTTTATTATTATTTATATGTTAGAAATTCTCTAAAGTTAGAGATTATTTGCTCTGGTGCATTTTATTGAAATAAAATTCTTTTTATGTGAATGTAGATATTCAACGAAATAAGAAGCAGACCTTGAGATTAGCACAGGTCCACGGCATTTTTGGCGTTTTTGGCTTCTAATGAGCCACTCAACTGGGTGGCAAATTTGTATTGATATATGTATATTTTGAGGCATGATTATTTCCACAAGCACTTCGCTTATCACGCAGGTCATCAGCCCCTTCAGAGCTGCTGCTGCTCTCGGGTGATCCCATAATCCTAACAGCTTTATGCGTGCCAGTCGTCAAGGTCGTCGCTCAGTTATTAAAGTCACTGTAATCTGGGCAAACTTTCAGAAGCTGCTAAGCTGCTCAACTTATGTGGGTCTCTGTGTATTGTTGATTGCAAATTTTTTTTTGGTAAAACTTTGAGGCTGGTAATGAGTTCACGTATCAGTCGAAATTGCGCAGCAACTGGGCCTGAAGCACACACACATTTACATATATATCCATATATGTACATATGTGTGTAAATAGAAAAAAAAATGTTGTTCATCTGCACGCGCTGCCTAATGCCAAGTTGATTAAACCCAGAGCTCAGCAGCAGACCAAACAAATCCAAAAAAGAAAAAAATAATAATAATAAATAAATAAATAAGTAAAAAAACAAAATACGAAACGAAAACGACAAAACAAAAAACGTTATATGAACTTTTTGGGCGCCGTCGAGTGTCCGGCTTAAATATTTCATATGGGGGGGTCCCATGTCGTATTCGTTGTTGTTGTTGGACCAAGCCTTTGTATTAATTTATTATTCATTCAATGTGTATCGTCGTCCATATGTGACTGCAAACGTGTATTTGCTTATTATTACCTTTCCTTTCCCTTTGTTGCCATCTCTCTCAGGTCAAGGACGTCACGCGCAACATTAAAAAAGCCGTTTGCGCTGCGAGCCTCGAGGAGATACGCACCAAGGTGGCCGAGAAATTTGACAAGTATGAAGAGCAGCCGACAATCCATTTGGACTCCGATGGCACTGAGATCGACGACGAGGAGTATTTTCGCACTCTCGACGAGAACACCGAGTTGGTGGCCGTTTTTCCAGGCGAACATTGGATTGATGTGAGTAGAGCGAATAGTCAAATAAATTACGTTTGTATAATTTATCTAGAGAACTAGATTTCTAAATATGATTAACGTGAATCGATATTCGATTATTTATAAATTAATTCAATATGAAAATGTTCATTTTTGACAAAGTTCTGGTTGTGGAAAGTTTTGAACGGCTTTGTTTTGGCAATATAAATTTAACTTGAGTCTCGAGTCAGAATCCTCGGGTCTCGAGTCCGAATCCATATTTAAATAGTGTCTTTCAATACGAATATAATTCTAGTTAATGTTTCACATCTTGATAAGATTAGAGTTTTGACAAAGTTACTATTTATCAAAGCCAGATCATCCTTCGTGACTTGTGAGCATTTCGTGCTGCAGGTTTTGTCATTAAATTTGAGAGAAAATCTGAAAGTATACTCATAAAGGGCATACATTAAGAGTTACAAAATAATTGAAGAGGACAAACATATGCATAGTATATGTTGCAACATAAATGAGAAAATGGAATTTGCAACTTTGTTGATAATTTTGACATTGACTTTAATTTAATTTCCGAGAATTTCGCTACATTTTTTTCATGCAATAATTCAATTTGTGTCGCTGTAAAAATATCACGTACACGAACTTGTAACTGAAAAGTATCTATGGTTTATAGCCTACCCATTACGTGACTATAACCACGCCGAATGCCACAGGCAATGGTAGCATTACTGGCACTGGCACTGGCACTGCCACGGGTAATCCGGACAGCGGGGACACCACGGATGCGAACAACTCGGAGTCGGCAAGAATTCGTCAGTTGGTCGGGCAGTTGCAGAACAATTTGTGCAATGTGTCCGTCATGAATGATGCCGACTTGGACTCGTTGTCCAACATGGATCCCAACTCGTTGGTGGATATAACAGGCAAGGAATTCATGGAGCAGCTCAAAGATGCTGGCAGGTGAGCAAAAACAGCTAAGTTAAGTTAAGTAAATTTTGTGTTTGCGATTCGAAAAGGGAATGGGAACTTTTGATAACCAATAGCCATTTATAAATATCCTTTATTATATTTATATTTATGTTCAGACCGCTCTGTGCCAAACGTAATGCTGAGGATCGTCTGAATCTGTTGAAGCTGCTCAAAGCAGGCGCCATTTTTTGCTCGGAACGCTATCCGGAAGATGCGGAGGCCATTGATCGAGAGATTGGTCGGCAGTTGAATGAGGCGGAGAGCGGACAGGTGACTGCAACCAATGCTAGCAACACCCGCACCATTGAGGTGGTGCAGTGCGACAATCAGAATACCACAATAACAATAACCGTTGCGGAGGCCACAAGCACCACGTGCGGCACCACTGAGAGTACAGCTGCCAAGGAGGCCAATGAGATGAATGCCAATGCGAATGGCAATGGCAACACTGGTGACATCTGACTGCCCATTTTAGGCAGCCTTAGATGAAGCCTGGCCGCCAGGGAGTAGCCAAACTAAGGCACAATTTTATCAAATGATGTTTCAACAAAACGAACCGAAATAAATCAGTCCTGCAACATTGGGTTAACATACACGTATTTGTAGCATGTAATTTAGGAGCTGCAAAATGCCAAAAATAAAAATAAATAAAAAACCAAAACAAACAAAATAGTAACGAAACGTAACAAAATCTTGAAAAATGCTTCATAGAATTTAAGAGCAAATGAAAGTTAACGAAATATTCCACGTATTAGAATTAAATTGTTGAAAGGTTGCGACTAAAATAATAATCAGTGAATTATCAAGAAGAAACGAGTCTCCAAAATTACAACATCCAAGCTGCTTATATTTGGGCATATATATTTAAA
Organism: Drosophila kambysellisi; assembly: GCA_035042185.1. Taxonomy (NCBI): domain Eukaryota; kingdom Metazoa; phylum Arthropoda; class Insecta; order Diptera; family Drosophilidae; genus Drosophila; species Drosophila kambysellisi. The sequence continues at coordinate 12,217,208 of JAWNLS010001251.1, forward strand.
AAAAAAATCATAACTGCAACTAATATAAAAAATCTAATGTAACCGAATATGAAAAAATTCCTTTAAATTAGAGCCACAAATATACAAAAGATGCGTTAAAGATCGAATTTGAAAACAAATCAGTTCATTTCTATTTTTTGTTTTGCTTTAAAGAATGATTGTTAAGAGAATTCAAGTTAATTAACGGTACTTTAATTATATTACTGCAACATATACAGCAATTTACAATCGGCTATATGCAAAACTTATCGGTACCTTTGATTAGCTTTAATAACTATGAAGATCTATCTTCTAGGGCAAGGATTTCTTAAAACAGAAAAGTGTAGGACTCAGTATTTTTTATTTAATTACAAAGAAATATTTATTATTAAAAATTTACTGTCAATTTCAAAATAGCAGCTTCATTTCAGTCCGCAAAAAAACGCACCTGAAACAAATAAATGAAATGTATTGAAAAATCAAAATTAGTGACAACAATAAATTTAAAACATTTAATACTATAATATTATATGAGTAAAAGAAGCGTAGATATTCAAAGAAAAAATATATGCCATATTCATTAATATTATTGCATTAGTTAAACTATATTAAAAAATGGTTTTATTGTTAACAAATTGCTAAGTAGTAAAACAGCCTTTTAAATAGCTAGAATTCGCAATTGAATGATTTTTTTTGTTTGTTATTAATTATTAATTTTAATTATCTTTTGTGTATTTCCATAAACAATTACCTGATTTCTAATTTGTAATTTATATTCATCATAATTATGATTGAATAAGTTGTTACTGATTATTTGAGCTTGTGGTATGATATGTGAAAATTATTTGATGCCATGGCTAACAAATTAGGTTAACATGTTGTTCAATAAGAAAATTAAGTAGAAATTGAGACGCACACATAAAATTGTTTTTAGACTAAATGTCATTGAAAATGTCATTTGTTGAAGCCAATTGAGACTGACTGTATTTATGTGAAATAATTATTTGAGTGTACGACTTCGAACTCGATCTGGTTTGAAATTGCTTCAAGTGAAGAACCCCCACAATAAAAAGTATTGTAGCAAAAAAAAAAAAAAACAAAAAAACAACAAAAGAAGAAAACATCAAAACGTGAAGAATTTATTAAATAAACGGAAAACAATTAATATTAGTATATTAGAAAAAGTAAATGCAAATGCAAATGCAATTACACTCTTATATACACTCTCATATACAGAATAACAACCAGGCAAATCAAAGGCAAGAAAATACAGTATTGAATAAGCAATAAATATACAAAGAAACATGAAGAAAATAAAAATATTATTAAATATAGTAACTGCAAACACCAAGCAACAATATACCTAAATAAATGCATATTAACAAACTAATAAAAATTATATTTAATGCTCTGGCAAACTCGGCGTATGCGCAACATAGTCAAATGTGCAACAAGGCGTATAAAAATACAAAGGACTAAAGAGTAAGAAAGTGTGTGGCAAGAGAGAGTGAGGAACAGAGAAAGAGAGAGAGAGAGCTTTAAAGAGAGCAGTAGGTATGTCTTGGATTTGTTGCAGTTAATTGCATTAAAACACTGTCGGAGCTGTGACGTCACTCGCCCCTTGCCAGCTTGTGACGTGCGCAAGAAATAAGGGGCCAGGTCGCAGGCAGGCCGTGTCAGGACATGCTAGAACATGCCACGGCTGCTCCTGCTCCGCTCTGCTGCCCTACTAACACAGTTTAACTCAGCTGAGTTTGTGCAGCCTGTAACTGACCTAAATCTATGACGACATTGTGACCAACACCCTCACCAGCACCCCCACCCTCAACCACCACCCCCTCTCCACACTTCATCACATTGGCCTAACCTCAAAATTCGATTTCCTGTTGGTTGGGCTTTTAGCATTTTTAATGCGTTTAAATTAACTAAAAACCTTTTGAAGCAACCTTTTATATTTTGAAAGCCACTAATTTCCCATTAGGCTTTCTGCCATTGTTATTGTTATTTTTCATTATTGTTTAGGCTGTTGTCGCTGTTGTGTTGTGTTTTCCCGTTTTCTGACCTTGACATGCCGCTTTCGGTTGGGCGCAGCGCAGCCCAAAAAAAATAAATAATTTTAAATTTAAATATGTATGTTTTTGCGCCCACAACTGCGTCTGACTTTTCTTTGATCTGCGGCACATTTTCTGTATTGCGAAGGAAGTTAAGTGAGTCGTTGGGTGGCACTTTTCCTTCTCCTTCTCCTTCTCTTTCTCCTTCTGAGAAATTGTATCTTATTTAAAGTGTAATTTGACTTGATTATCCTTTGAAGTGCAAAAAAGTGACACTTTAGAAGGGAGCTCAAATATCAGAAAAAATAAGAAAAATGGAAAAATGTAATATGACAAAAAAGAACAAATAAAATTGTTTCAATCATTGTTATTTTCCTACTTTTTCATTCCATGTGTCGGCACAAAAAGATCAAGGAGCAAAAGTTTGTATTAAACAGTAAATATATATTTGCTTTTAACAATCAGTACAAGTTTTATTAACTAAATTGTAAGCTTGTTAATGTTTGTTAATTACTAACACGATTTATTCAAGTTTACAACTTTAATTCATTTCCCAGCAGAAAGGAAATCAATCGGTTTCCACTTTCTTTGGTGCGTATAATAGATTTACTTGCCACTGCAGGAAAATTCAGAAATTGTTTTTATAACTTAGCTAACATGGGTTGCAAGGAGTAAGCAATCCTCCTGCTCTATGCATAGCAAACAAGTGAAGAAATCAGTGGCCAAATGGCAGAGCATAAGGCACAAATGTCAAAAGTTCTGGCATCCTAAGGGACTGACGGGGTGATGAGGGGGCGTGGTTATGGTAAACGACATGCCGAATGAATCTTTAGCATTGCGCGCTGGCGAGCGCATAATTTTCTACAATTTTCGTAGCAAGCTTTTAATTTTATATTTGCTCCTGTTTTGTACTGTTTTTTTTATAGATAAAAATAAATGTGGAAAGAGCTGTTTGTTTATTTGTGAGCCAGCGGGGGTGTTTTGCCACCCAAGTGTGTGTGTGTGTGTGTGTGTGCGTTGGTGTGTCGCATTGCATATGAGCAGCAAGTTTTTGTAATAGATGCCGCTCGGGGCATTACTAATACGCCCCGTGGCACCAATGCGTTGGCAGATGAGGCAGCAACATGGGCGTGGGTGTAGCCATAATCATGCAGTTTGTGCCGCAGGCAACAAGCGCTTAGATTGCCTCATTTGCCTGATTTGCTGGAATATTCGAATTTGTGGGACATGGCGGAGGAGTCTGTATCCGGTGGCTGTGTAGTCTGTCTGTGTTTGCGTCTGCTTATATGTTTGCTTGCCACGCTGATTTGTTTGCGCGACCAAAGTCATTAGCTGCTGCCGCAGAGTCCATAAAAGGAGCATATACGGCTAGACGCAGCTGCCAGTAATGAAAATATTTTCCTTACAGCCCCCCTTCCCCCACACCCAATACAAACATGAAATTATACATTTTGTTTATCTTACTGCTGCCGCTGGGTGTCTGGGTATGTTAGGACGTGATGCTTCCGACCAAACTGACCTTTAACTCGGCGCCTGTTTTACTCACAGCTGGAGCAGGGTCCTGCAACCAAAATGGCACGCATGGAGCGAGCGTCGGATTGGCAGAACGAGGCGTTGTCCTTGGACCAGGATCAGCCAGACTCTGCGCAAATCCTGCAGCTGGATGTGCACCAACTGTCGGAGTTTCGCCTAAATGTACACAAATTTGATTGCACCCCAAATAGTATGTTTGAAAAGTTAGCCTCGCCCCTGAAATGGCTGGAAATCAAAGCAATCTGAAGGCTAGTAAAAAATTGATAGCATACTTTTATGGGCGTAAATATAAATATTTAGTTCGCTGTGATTTTTTTTTTAGAATTTTGTGGATACTGCGTAAAGTTGGGTATCTGCGAGAAGATGAAGCAGCATTTGTAAAGAAAATACAGTACAATAAATAAATACATTCAAATAAAGACTTCAAAATAAAACAGCTGTAAACATTAAGCCTGAGTGTAATAAAAGCAAATATTCAAACAAATAAAATGTGTGGAATTATAGCCAAATTGAAATATGTAAATGTCTGCGCATATATAATTAAATATATACGAAAACGATTAAATTTAATTGCAGGTTCAACATTAAATAAATATAAAACGAAATAAAAGCGTAAGTGAAAAGAGTACAAATACAAAAAAAACAAGATAGAACGTTGCAGTCGGACGCAACCGACAGCGAAATACTATTATACCATTACATAAATTAATGTAATTCTTATAAATATAATATATTTCTTAATTTTGTAGAAAATATTAAATCTAGTAGCTCGATTCAATTCAATTGTTGTTCAATTCGGTTATGTACCATTCAATTAAATTGAATCGAACTACTAGATTTAATATTTTATACAAAATTGAGAAATTTTATAAAAAAAGAGGTGGCACAATTTGACGCGCTCGATTAAGAGTGACCAAATTGCAAGATAAGCAGCATTGCGCCAAAATTAACAGCATACGTTAAGTATTCTGTTAAGTAAATTGCGGGAGATACAGGCATTTATCGTTTTTTGTGGGCGGGAGTGGGCGTGGTCCAAAATTTTTTTTCCACATTTATGAAGGTTGTTACTAGCAATATACCTTTAAAATTTGGTGACTTAAGTTTTCAAATTGCGTGAGATATATAGGTTTATAGATTTACACCAACAGGTGTATCGGTTTAGGGAGGTGGAGTGGGCGTGGCCATCCAATTTTCTTATCGATCCTAGGGGGTGTTACCAGTAACATACCTGCAAAATTTTGCGACTCTAGCTTGCAAATTACGGCAGATATGCGCATTTTAAATTTTTAGGGACGAAGTTCCTGGGGGCGGCGGATGTGGGCGTGGTCCAAAAATTGGTATGCCAGTCTTTGGAGGAGGTTACCAGCAAATTACCTTCCAAGTTTGGTTACTCTATCTTTAAAATGTTCGGAGATATACGGAATTACCGATTAATAATCGGAATTGTTGATTATAGGCGCAGGTGTGGGCGTGGCACCACAAATTTGTTATCGGTTCTTAAAGGGCGACTACCAGTAATATATCTACCAAATTTGACGTTCCCTACTCAAAAAGTACGGAAGATATAGCCATTTGAAAATTTTAGGGGCGGGGGTGATGTGGGCGTCGGAGGTGGGCGTGGCACATGCCAATCTTTGAAGGACCTCGCCAACAACGTACCAACCAAAATTGGTGACTGTATCCATTAAATTGTAAGAGATATGTGGACTTATCGATTTGCTAAAATCGATTTTCGCGATTTTCTAGCTCCCTAGTGGACGTAGGTCCAAACCCAAGACACTTTAACTTTTGAGGGTATTTTCCAGTATACGTTTCAAGTTTCAAGTCTCTATCTCTAAGGGTGTCGGAGGAACGCGCGTTCATACAGACGGACAGACGGACAGACGGACAGACAGACAGACGGACAGACGGACAGACAGCATGACGGACATTGCACAAAACCAATATACTATTATTACCATTCTGGTATAATAGTATAAAAATAAAAAAAAAATGTTAAGCAGATCCGCATACTTATTTATGTCTGTGTTAGTGGGTGTGTGTGTGTGTGTGTGTGTGTGTGTGTGTGTGTGTACATATTTCAATTTAATTAAAATGCTTTTAATTTTATGTGCTTTTCCTTGGCATTTCGCAAATATTCGGATTAGCTGTGGCGATTCGGTTTTTCGGTGTTCGAATGCGTTGCATCTTTTTGTTGCAATTTATTTCCATGCTGAACAATTTCAAAAGTGCAACAAATCCCCATACGGCCGCTAAAGGCCAAAGTTGAGTTAAAGTTTGGCATGAGGCCAAAAAAAAAAAAAATACTGTTGTCGCCTAAAACAATTAATCATTGGCACATGCGTTGACCTTTTTGTAAGAGTATGTTACAGTTTGAGTAACTGCTGCGATGACAAGTGAGTCAATTAATCTAACGGCCCAATTCCTGTCAAACTGCAGACGACGAAGGTCATGCGATATAATTAAATATGAGTGTTGTTGCTGTTGCTGCTGCTGTTGCTGTTGCTGCTGATGTTCATGATGATGATGATGACCATGTGGCTACCTCTAACCTTGAGGCGCCGCGACTGGCGCGACGCATAAATTTCAATTTGTTATGCTCAGCTCCTGTCTGGGAGCTCACCTCGACTGTAGCATGCATTTAAATGCTTGCGTGGCCAATATGCAAAATGCTTTCTCGTCACAATCCAACGCAAAATTAACAGACTGCCACATAATTTATTGGGCTTTTTGATTGTAGCAAGGAAATTAACGCGGAAATGGTCAGGCTGCCAAACACTGACTTAAATGCACATACATATATCGCTCATAATGTGCGAAATATGCAAAATATGCAAAATATGCGAAATACGTGAAATATGTGAAATATGTTTGTGATGGGTCAGCGGATTTGCTGAAATATACAAAAACGCGTTATCTGCTTTTAGCACTTTATTGCCTGTCAAGGACATGGGAAGCGGTAATTGAAAATTCACATTTTTGATGAATAATGAATAATGTTATGAATGAATAATGAAAAAGTTAATCAAATAAAATGTTAAAGGAATAACAAAAAATTTTTAACATAAAATCGTAGGTACAAAAATTGAATTTTTATTCTCTACTCTACAGTCAATATAATAAGAGATTGAAAACTACTTTCAAGAAAATCCAATGCAAATCGAGTATTCTACAAATTGTTTTATAAAATCCGGGAAATTGCATGCCCTTCCGAAAAGCAAAATTGAAATGCAATTCAATGGAAAAGATTTTTGCACTTTCGCGTGACTTTTATGAAAGTCACGTACGCATCGCCATTGTCAATCAGTTTAAAATCTCTGCGAATTTCAAGCGATTTCCTGCTGCGTGCAATGCATTGACGAGGTGACAATTAATGTTATGAGCGGCGTATGCGTAATATTTTCAAATTTTGTGGCTTATCTTCATTATATATGTATGTAACTTGCATAACAACAGAGCCAAATTTATGTTAAAGAGTTAAATGAAGTTTTTCAATTTTATTTAGTTTCGTTTTAAGGTTCGCAATAAACTTTTTCAATAAAGAAAGAGAGAGAGAGAGATGTAGGAGCCCAGTTCAATCGACGAGTTTTGGCTCATGAATCTGCGCTTTTGTCTGCGCACCTTTGTTGAACTTTTATCCCTGAAGTGCCAACAAATTTTAATAAGAGGACCTTATTATGCCAAAGTGACATTTCAGCTGCCTGCAAACACTGCATTCATTCATAGGCCAAAGAGTGTTTTCCAGCAAGCTGCCAACTTTATTTTTATTGCGTTTATAAACTTTGCCCTTACAGCAAAATGCAGCAAACCAAAAGTTCAAGCCCCAAATTTATGTACGGTGCACATGTATACGAACATAAGTATAAGTGCAACAATTTACCAGCCACAGCTTCAAAATGTATTGCTCAAAAATAAAAAGCAAAAAAATATGTATGAAAACTTTTGTCGTTTTACAGGTCCAGACACGGTTGAGTACAGGTGTGTAGTTAGCCTAGTACCATTAAAAAATGTACCCAACATTGTTTTTGTCTGACAAGGCAACGAAACACGCCCTGTCTGGCATTAACAGAGCCGCTAACAGCGCAGTTAACAGAGCGCTGTGAACAGCAGCGTTAACAGCGCACGCTCTTCGAAGCTTACTGTTGGCTTGTGTGCTTTTGCCTCTGTTTTGGGTTTTGTCTTTGCTTTTGTGTTTGCAAATGACAGCAAAGATTGGCCAAGAGCCACGAAGCTGGTTGTTTAAATACAGCACGCACAGTTGTCTGGCAATTTATTCCAAGTTCGGCCGGCTTTTGTTGCAATTGGTGGGTGCGGTTGCCGCAGCAACTCCGATAAACAAAATTCCGCGTAATATTGTTCAGTACCATTTTTTTTTTTTTAAATTGAAAATTATTTAAACTTGTATAAATATTTTAAAACTGTATTCATAAACCCAAATAAGTGCAGTCTTAAAAATAAAATTAAAAAGTGAATTAGCAGTTAAAAACTAAAATAAAAAATATTAAAAAATAAAATAAATAAACAAACAAATTCATCAAAGAACCAACGACTGCCAATAAACTTTGAGAATTATATTCTTGTCTAAATAAAAAGCAAGAGAAAAACATAGACAGACATAAAAAATCCATGCACCTACAAAATTTAGAAATTTCAATTAGGGTTTAAATTCATGTTGCTTGTCAAAAATCTCCGGAGCGTCTAGCAGACTTTGATACAATAAATAGCGACACAAAAACAGAAAAGAACAAAACAAAGAAATTATTGTAGATAAAAAATGACAGAAATTAATGCAGCACAACAGGCAATTTCTGCAGTAAAAACAACTGCTGAAATAACTGAGACGATGAAGACACAAGTCACATCCAAAACGACGACAACAACAGGAACACCAAGACAGAGGACTTTGATGCGTACGGCGGAAATGGACGCCGATACGGATGACGGTGAGACCGATGATGTGAATGTGGATGCTGCGATTGCAGCTGCTGTTTCTGCCACGGATGATGTTGATGGGGATGCTGATGATGCGGCAGATAGCATCACATTGGAGCTGGCATTATCACCAAATACACCAACACCACCACCGCTCACCAATGGCGACGAGGATCTCGCTGAGCTGGACAACAGTAAGCCGTTCAAGGTGGGTATATCCCGTTTTCCCGTTTCTTTTCAATAGCCAAAGGACATCAACTCGTTGGCCTATTCATAGAGCAGCTTCCAATTGTTAACCGGCCAGCAATTCGTTAAGTGATTACGAACTTCTCTTTGTTGGGCGGCGTTCGGAAAACTTTTGACGCTCAGTGCATAATGTGAAGTGGAAGCAGCAAACAGGATCTAGGTGCAAGGCACAAGCGACTGGCCACTCAAAACCGTTTGGCTTCGAGAGCTCTGCGCTGGTTCTGGTTTTATTTTTCCCTGATTTTCGTGCTTTTGCTTTTTATTCGCCCTTTAGGCTTTTCTGGTTTTCAAGTGCTGCAGCAGAAGCTCGAACAAATTCTATTGCCCCAGTCTGCAAACCCCATCAAGTGGCTAAAAAAAACGGTTTAAATGAATTTTCGGAGGCGTATGTGAAAGGCAGCAACAAAACCATGTTACAGATTGGTATTCTCTATATCTGTTCTTGATCAACATCAATAAGCCGACACTTCTGGGAGTCAAAGGGATGCAAATGTACAAACTAGTTGAAGTTTGTTAGATACCGGGATTGATATCGATTGATTAACCCGGATAGTTTTGACAAACAAGCTATAGAATTTAATCCATACAGAATTTCTCTATAACCTATAAGCAAATTGAAACAAATTGGAAAAGCGAATCAAAACTTCGTACTTTTCGAAGATTTGGTAACATGTCCCCTGAGAACTGACGGGCGTAAGAAAATCCAAATAATCTTTGTAACAGTTTACAAACCCTTTAAAAAATTAAGACACTCCAGAGACATTGCTGACGGACTGCTTGCTTTCCCTTACATGTCTTAAAAGGCTAAAAGTGAATTTGTTATGGCATTTAGGCACAAATTGTCGACTTTGTTAAACCTACCATTAGCCCAAAGTTTAATTGAATAAACTGCCACATAAATGCCATTAAAATATACAGCAAATTGCACAAACAGATTTTATAGTATTTTGACATGCAAATTATTCTAAACACGTTTAAATAATCTTTGATCTTGGCATATTATTTGGATGGCTTTCTGGTATTATGGGCAGTAATTTTGATTCATTATACGTAGAAGCTAGAAAATTCATTTTCTCAAGAAATTTTAACTTTTTTTTTGTATTAAACTCGCAGCTTGTTTGCCTAACGTTTACTCAATTAAAGGAAAATTCGCCGAAATTGGCTAAAATTGTGTGTTTATAACGAGAATATTGTGGGTCGCAAACAATTGAAATTAATTAAAACTCCTAGCTTTGATAGAAAGGACAACAACTGAAGCTTAAAGAACGTTGCCAACTTGGCCAGAAAGCGTAAAATGGCCATTTAGTGCTCATCTGGTCCATAGTATAACATTAAAATGTGGCTGCCACAGTCTAGGAATAAGCTGCCGTTACGTCTGGTGCGCGCTGGTGCCGATAACGATGTTGCTGCCACTTATGCCATGCGTCACCAGACACCAGAGTAGCAGTCACTCTCCACTCCCCACTCCCATTTCTCGAGTGCTTGTGTGCTCTGTCTGCCTGTCTGCGCCCCTAATCGATTTATTGTCGGGATAAAACGTTAAAAAGCGCTATAACAAAATCAACTGGCTCAAGGATCAAGCGTTAGGACAAAGTTTATACTTTAACTGGCCAAGCGTTGAACTGCTCACACCGAGATTGTGATTGTGTAGTATATATTTTATTTGGCGAGACACTATTATTAATTTATGGTCTTGTGAACTGTATCTCAAAAATGTTTTCTTGGCAATTTGTCGCTGACAGGAAAACTGCGCAAAAGAATTCCACCACTTTTCCTGTTTACTGAGTTTCCTGGTCGGTCCTCATGTCGTATGCGTAATTTATGTGGCATCCATCTAATTAATAAACATGTACAACATGTTATTTTGACAAGCATCCATTGTTACAGCCACCTTAATGGGCATCTTGATGTCTATCTGACAGGTTGTCTGTCTCCTTGGCTAACGTTCACCACTTTTCCAGCAATTGTAATTAATTAAATTAGCCACATAACGAGCTGTGTGTGTGTGTGGGATTCTTTTAATAAGCACATGTCTAAAAGAAGTTGGACTTCGCTGATGGAATGTAGCTTAGTTAGACCCAAATCTCTAAGCAACATGTCTTGCTTCATATAACTAAAAATAACTAAGGACTTATTAACTTTTACTTTCGAATTGTATGTTAATAAATGAATACCTATTAATATTCTTCTATACTTCATTTTAAATGAATGTCCCCAGCTCTAGCTGTCTCTGATATCAAAGCGGACCAAAAGAAAAATCTAACTTGTTACTTGTTTTATGGTTACACTGGGTACGAAAGGGTTTTTTGTTTGGGCTTCTGGGTTATTCTTTGGACATAATTACAGGTTAATGTCAGAAATATGAGCTGATGGAAAGTTTTCTGAAAAGTAAAGAAAAAGTAAGTAAGTGAATAACAAAGAACAGAAAGTTTTACTTAACTTGCCAACTTTTTTTGAAGTAATTTGAAAACGGTTGCATAGAAGCAGCTAATTGAGTTTTAAGGTTAAACAATTCTTTTCAGGGCTTTAACTTATATTATACGTGTTGAATTTGGCTTATAAATGTAAGGCTTACTTCGTCTCTTTCTTTGATAACTTTGCCAACTATTTTATGCATTTTTAGTTGTCTACTTAATCTGTTTTATATACTTGTTGAGGTTATTATTATTTTTTGATTGACGAACCAGCCAATACAGGTCTTTTAGCTTGTTTTCTTGTGTCCGGTCAATGTAATTGCAATTTGAACAGATCCTTTCCTTTGTCCTGGAATAGCCGTAAGCTAGACTTATTGAAATCCGTAAGCAACTGTAGAAGAGGACTTTTTAAAGCAAGCTAATCTCAAAGCCATCGTCTGTTAATAGCTCGTTATGGGGTCATAAAAAATGTGAATGAAGCACACCGTGTGTCCTTATGTGTAGTGAAAAAAGGACGACTCCCTGCTGGCTTGCTGGGTGTAATTCGAATGCGACATGGAAAACGCATTTGCTTTTTTCTGTTTTCACCTACGTTGTACAAATAAAAGCAATGCTTCAGACATGAGGAACAAGAGAACAGAAGAAGAATGCCAAAATCCCTATACAAATACCATGAAACATGAATGGGCAATGGAAGTAAGGCCGGAATGAATTAAGTTGCACGAACATGACAACAACAACAACAATAACAACAACAACAACAACAGCAACAGCAATTACGGCAACTGAAGAATTGAGTCTCACACATTGCGTATACGCAACGTTGCGCATTAAGGCAAATATGCGAGTTTTATTCCTGTCCAAACAAGCGTGCAACTTGAGTGCGGCATTCCATGGGGTAACCGTGCATGGGGAGAATGAAGAGTGGGAGGAGGAGGAGGATAAGATGAGGGGATATGTTGACTATTTGCTAATAATATGCGTGTCAAGGCGGTGACAAGCATGTAAATTGCGTTGTATTTCATTTCTCTTTTGTCGACCCCCTGTTGATTTGTTATTGCTGTAAAATAGCGCTTAGCCCTCTTTGCAAATGTGGCGACAAAACAATTTCAATAATTTGATAGCAGCAACAAAACGTTGCCGAGTCACCGTTACTGTTGCAATTTGATGACAATCGTGGGAAATTAGTGCCAGTAATGACGGCAACTCCGCACAGTGGTGACAAAAGGCGTATTATTCTACTGAATTCCTGAAATATAATATAAACAAATGATCCACTGGAGCTACGTATAAGTGGCTCATATTTAAATGAAGGGGAGTCACTAGGCAACAAAGGATATTATGTAACTTGTATTTAATTTTCCGTTATTTAAGTTTACAATTGAAAATTGCTGCTCGCTAACTTTTCAAGTGGGATACTTTGTTGGAACAACAATTTCATAGGCAGTTTTGATTTGTTTAATGCCGGCAGTAGTCCATCGTACGTAAATAATTGCCATGATGGAATGTTTGTGTTGATTTGGATTCAACAGCAGCTCAGTTGTCCAGCAATTGCAGATACGCATTCCTGATGAAGCTTACAATTACCTCCTCCTGACCCCCACTCGAGGTCGAAATCCTAGTCGAGTACTTGTATGGGTGAGGCGCACCCTTCTCATTATGAATGCATCAATGCATTTGCATCCGTCCATTGTCCTTGTCAGACCTGTTTGCTCTTGGTATATTCATCTGCTTTCTCCTCTTCCTGAAGCGCCGGACTAATATTGATGTGTGAGCAGGCGAATTAAATAAAACAGAGACAGTCAGTGGATGAAGGATGCATTTTAGACAGATTCATTTACATGGCTTACATATTTATCAGTATAACTGGCAAACTAACCAGAATGATGGCCATCGACTGTTGGCAATTGAATGGCCATCAGCAATCAGTGATTTTACTTTCATTTATATACCTGTCAAAATTCATATTGATCAACAAATACTACAATATTTTTTGTGACTGCCAAAAGTGATTTTTAATAATGTAAAATACTATTCCTAGCAACACTTATTCCATATTCATGTCCATTATTGAACTGGCATTTGATATGCTCTTTGAAATACAAAAATATGAAATAATCAAGACTACTTTCTCAAAATGTTATACTTGCTTTTGGGTTGGAGAAAACCAAACTTGTTGTTGGCAAAAATGCCAGGAATAGACTTAAGTGTGCAGCCATTCAAAATGATTGAAAGTACTTGACAAAAAGGATTTGCTATGATTAGGACTAGGCCATGATAAATTGTGGCCAATTTAAGCAAAGTGGCAAAAAGTGCCAAAAATTGGCCAAAATAAGGCAGCTTGAAATAACCGTTTAAATTGAGCAAAAAATTGAAGTGAACGCCAATGTAAAATGGAAGTCTTAAAAGGAAAGCGGTGCTCAGTTTGAAGAAAATATCTGATTTTTTGGCAAGAGAGTTGCGAATACGCAGCAAAACAAGTTTAAGAAACGCACTTAGAGCAAACAAAGCCAGAGGCCATTGGCATATGGCAGCCAAACAGTCAGTTAGAAGCCAGTCTCCCTCTCAGCCAGCCAGCCAAGCAGGCAGGCAGGCTCCCAGTTTCGCACTCAGTTGGCCAAGCAGCAAATGTGGCAATCAGCAAGTCAGCGAAGTTGGCTCTAAGAGTTTTGGTTCTGAAGTTTTTGGCAAGAAAAGAAGAGTTCTCAACTAAACTAAAAATAAGCAACAATTAAAAATATATTTTTTTAAGAATAGAAAAAATATGTTTACTATTGTTACTTCGACAACATTGTAACATCCGCAAACTTCTCGTTCAACCCTCTTGAGGCAACACAATACAAGTCAGTTTAGTTTAGTGCTGTTCAGTTCGGGCCATGCCAAATGTAAATACAAGTTTAATGGCCTGCACGCAGTCGGGCAGTCAGGCAGACCAAGTAGCCGGGCTAAAAGGAAGATGGTCAATTTGCTCCCTTTAGTGCTGTGGGTGTCTGCCATATGAATTCACATAAAATGGCTGATAAGTTTTCATTGTTGTCCGCCAGACGCAACATTGTCGGCAAAGTGATGAAATCTCCCGGTTCCATAATTGGTTTAGCAAACGTGTGACGATCAATGATTGATATGGCTGGGCGTACGATAAGCATCTGCCAAGGGTTCAACTTAATGGCTTATTCGAACTGACAGGACCATTATCACGCCCAGACAATGTCATCCCTTCCACACAAAGGGATGATTGTACTAATGATGATTAGAACCTCAAACATTAATCGATCAAAAGAAGAGCACCCACATTTTGTGCCTGACATGTCGTATACTTAGTATTTATAACAATCGTTACCTTCAATTCGACAGCTTTATTTAGGCTGCTTACCTTTTGCCCATCTACTTACCTTCAGCCTTCCCTCATTCTACTACCCCACGCTTTTGGCCATTTGAAATTGACAGCGTTATGCTTTAAATATTAAGTAGGCCATGTTCGACAAACTTTTTGCACCCAAAAATAGATTGCGATACCTGAACGCATGACATGATTCCATTGACGTAGTTTGGTTTCATTGCTGTTGTTTTGACTTTATTGTTCTGGCAAATAATAAATTGATTATTTGCTTGGTGCCGTTGACTGTTAGCTGTTGGTTATTAGCTGTTGCCTTATAGCCAGAGTACATAGCTCATCGCATGCTTGAAGCATCCTTAACGCTGTCATTTGCTTGGCTGGCATTTTGTTGTTTTTATTGGCAGCTTATCGGAGGGGGGCATGTTTCTGGCATATTTGAAATTAAGGCAAACTTCACTAGTGTTGCTCCCCACTGATTTCCCCCAGTTTCCGTTCGCTTTGTGGCATCTTGGCTGTTGCCAATCAAAAAAGCTGGCATTTTGATAATAGCTAAATGAGTGCGAGAGAGTTTTAAGCAAGAGTTGTATACATATAAATATTTTATAGAGTAAGTATATTTATAGAGTCAAGTGCCCAAGCGGGAATTTAATTCACGTACCCTTGTGTACAGTTGTAATTTGAGATTCTTAAAGCGAGTTCTTAATTATATTCATTAGTTCGTTAAAAGTTTCCCCGTCGAGGGTATGTCAATGTTAGTCCTTAAATAGCAGCCCATTCAGCACATTAAATAGATATATATATATTTATATGTATATATATATATACATATATATATTCTTGTTAATTGAAAAAAATGTTTGCTGACTGTCATTTATAGAATAAGTTAATGAGTTGCAGAATTCTTGAGCAAAAGTTGTTAACCTTTGGATGCTCTACAGTAAAGTCAGACAATTGAAAGTTGCAGACGGAATTCTATTCAAAATAAGATAATCAAATATATAATTTTTGTAAATGATAACATAGAGAATTGTGCTTTAAGTGAACATAAAAGTCGTATATACAAATTTAAGAATAAAAGGTCGAGCATTAATATGAATATGGTAAAAACTTAAACTTTTCTGATCAAGAAACCGCAAGATGAGATTGAAGTCAATTTGGCGCGACAGTTAAGATTTTTCCTTTCTGGAATTTTTTGATTTTATTTGGGTATCAAACATTTTTGGTGTGTGTAAACTAATTAATATCTCGCACACTTACTCACACGCGCACAGGTCAAGGACATCACACGCAACATACGCAAGGCCGTTGTTGCCACAACATTGGCCGAGTTGCGCCTGAAGGTGGCAGCTAAGTTTCAACGGGCCCAGCCGGCGATTCATTTGGATTGCGATGGAACAGAAATTGATGATGAAGAGTATTTTTCGACGCTCGAGGCAAATGCGGAGTTGATTGCCGTTTTTCCCGGCGAACAGTGGCGAGATGTAAGCATGTTTTTCACTTGCTCACTTATTTGACTGGCTGGCTTCACTGTACAGGTTTCCATTTCCATTTAACACTTTAGCCCAGCGATTATAATGCGAATTTACGTCGCACTTCCTTGGATGCTCAGCGTTTACGTAAATTGGTCGGCAAACTGCAACAGAATCTGCTGAACGATGACGATTTGGATAAGCTATCGAATATGGATCCCAATTCACTAGCAGATATCACAGGACGCGAGATCAAGGACACTGAACATTGTGTGCACAGTGAGGCAGCTCGACGATCGACGGAGCTGTCCTGTTAGACGAAGAACTCGAACGAAGAAGAAATTGTTGCACTTAGCAAATTTGTGTCTATTAATGTTGAATCACCTAGAAACCTACCTTGAAACTCCTATTGTACGTATGGGAAATAGCACAGTGAAACGTCGCTTATGATAGATTTGTAAGGAATTTGTAAGAGATTTTGTATGTCAAGCTGAAACTGATCAGAGAGAGAGATCAGGTTCGGGTATTTTTGGAGCATGTTTTGATAGCACCTAATGAAAGCGACGATTTAGGCAGCCTATTTATGTGTATATGTGTATTTATAGTTGTAGAGCACTTCCAGTATTTTCAGGATAATCATCATTTTTTGAAACTAAATTTGCAATGTGAATATGAATAAAAGTGAAATTAAATTACACTTCAAATTAAAACTAGTCTGTTCCTAGACCAATATGCTATATAGTATATACAACATAGACCAACAGTCCAATCTAGTATGCCCAAAAGTCTACCCAAAACCAAACGACTATAAGCCAATTTATAGCTGCTTCAAGCAAACAACTTAGGTGTAAACAATCTAATTAATAAACAGGGTTGCCAGATCCCTAAATAAAATATATTCCAAACCGAAATTTATCTATTAACGTGGAATCGAGCGTGTAAATTTGTTACATATAGCTTTTGGTTAATAGGGAGCAAATTATTTTATAAATACTTGATGCAATTTAAATCATTTAATTATAAACCAAAGACAAAATAAAATTAAAACCAAACACAACTAAAATAAAAAAAAAAACATTTATAAATTGAGTAAATTGAGATGTAATTATATATTTTATATAAATGTCTGTGTGTGTGTATGTGTAACCTACTGCACTTTGTTTAGAAATCATGAATACAATTTAAAGAGTCATCGAAGGATGCCAAATGAATTGCAATTTACGATAACAATACAAACTCTTCTTCTTCTTGTATGCATTGTGTGCACAGTTAGTTGATAACACGAATATTCTACACAAATCAATCGATCGACCGAATTGAAATGGGTAAATCGGCAAATAAGATAAATGCACGAAAACTTTTCGCATTGTCAGTCAGAATACAAGAATAAATTGAGATTAAATGTGTTATTAGCCTTGTGTTTCATTTGTGGTTGCAACGTGCATCAAGGGTAAGTAATGAACAGCTATAAAAACAACAACAAAATAGATTAAATTCTATTGTACACCAGAATTAATCGGCTAACAAATACAAGTTTGAAAAAAAAAATAATTGATTTGAGAAGTTTGAAAACTAGCTTAGTTTTGTTCAATTTATTGCAAGCGAATATTTAAACAATTTAGATTCGAATTTTTTTTTTTTTTTGCAATTATATTTAAACATTGATTTGAATTTGAACATTAATATTGACCAAAAACATGGCTTCAAAATTTGAATACTATATTTAATCTAAAGCCCAAAGCGTGTCCAAAAAGTTAGTGCAACAAAGTTATAACTGTGAAAAGTTTTGAGCCGTTTCCACATGCATTATTTGCAACCTGTTTTATTCGCTTTGGTAAAAATTAATTTTATTTGATAATTATTTACCTGAATTAACTAAAAATTTTATATTATATATGTATATAGCTGTGAGCTCTAAATTGGTAATTTAAAGTCATCCAAGGTATATCATTATTCCATTACAGTAATCATCTTTGAATTTGCATTTGCATACTTTTGCTAGATTTTTGGCTACATCCTTTTGCCAGTTTCTGTAGTTTGCATATTTTCTTGGAAACTCGGGTAACTTTTGCATAAGTGTTTTCATCCGTATAAAATGATATTTGCATTTTGGCATATCTATTTGCCGTTGGCTGGCAATGAATAAAACGTTTATAAGCTTAGCCTCGGGCCAATCTAATTACGTCTGCATTGGCCATTGGCATTTGTAAGAATCAGCTGCTTAAATTCAATTGGTTTAAAGTTGATAATGTGTTGCCAAATATCAAAGGTCAGCAACAGTCAACTGGCCCAGTGGGCAACTATTTAATGATAATTACTACATGGGCTTTTGTCTAAATTATCTGCTGACTGAAATCCAAGAGCCACCAATCAATTGCCGACTGTCCAAATGTCCAGTTGACCAACTGTCCAGCTATGCAGCTGTAGGTGCAATTTTAATTATGCAAAGTGCCTGATGCACTATGAAATAGAGAATCTGCACTTAGTTGAATTTGCTTTGGCATCTGGAGGCAGCTTAGTGCAAATTGAATGCTACTTTTTGAGCTTAGCCAGTTTGCATAGGAGCTTATAAGCTATTAGCCAAAACAGGCTGAGTGTCACTTTAATGGCCATTTTGTGGAGAATGCCTTACTCGCAATATCTTTTCATAGTAAAAAACCAATAAAATAAAAATGAGAATACCATTTATTTGCCCTTGCTGGCAGGTAGCTGCCGAGAGGTAAACATGCCGTCGCAAAGTCACTCAAATATTCTTAAAAAGTTGCCTAAGGGCTGCTTTTGTGTATGTATGTCTGAGCTGCATAAAAAATACAGCACCACAAATAAAAAGCACTCCAAAAATGTCGTGTGAATACGGTGTATAAAAAAATGCCCCAGGCGAACAAGGAGTTTAAAATATGGGCAACAATTGAAAAACACGAACGATGAACAACCAGAAAAAAATTGTATGTGAAAACTCCTGCTGAGTGGTGCAATTGCTTTAAGGCTTACTAACTGTGAGAGGTACTGATTCCTTTTAGATATTAAAGTGTAACACTTTATAATATAATCAATAAGACTTTGATAATCTTTTGTATTTTAGTTAAACTTAAGTAAATTTAAAGTTAGTAACTTAAGTAAAGTTAAAGTTAGTAATACTGAATAAGATATGTAAGGGTTAGATAAGTTTTAGTTAAGAAATGGAATATTCTATCTTTAGTTAAAGTTAAAACGACCATTCGTAATTTGCTATCTAATATTAAGATTTCTTTAGTCTTAGTATAAACGCCCTTGATTTGGAAAATTCATTGAGTCTTCGTCAAAGTATGGCATTTTGAAGGTTCGACCTATGCCCATTTGCCGATTTGCGGACTATAATTTTGACTTATGTTAAGATCCAAAATCACGTTTTCAACTTTAAATGCACGATTGATCTAGAGGCCAAAATATGATTAAAACGCCCTTGCTTTTGAAAATGCGTTGAGTTTTGACGAAGTTATGGCATTTTGAAGGTTCGACCTATGCCGAAATGCCGACATGCCGATTTTCGGACTATAATTTTGACTTATGTTCCGATCCAAAATCACGATTTCAACTTTGAATGTACGATTGATCTAGAGGCCAAAATATGATTAAAACGCCCTTGCTTTTGAAAATGCGTTGAGTTTTGACGAAGTTATGGCATTTTGAAGGTTCGACATATGCCGAAATGCCGATATGCCGATTTTCGGGCTATATTTTTGACTTATGTTCCGATCAAAAATCTCGTTTTCAACTTTAAATGTACGATTGATCTAGAAGCCAAAATATGTTTAAAACGCCCTTGCTTTTGAAAATGCGATGAGTTTTGACGAAGTTATGGCATTTTGAAGGTTCGACCCATGCCCACTATGCCCATATGCCGATTTGCGGACTATAATTTTGACTTATGTTCTGACCCAAATTCACGTCTTCAACTTTAGATGTACGATTGATCTAGAGGCCAAACTATGATTAAAAAGACCTTGCTTTTGAGAATCAGTTGAGTTTTGACGAAGTTACGGCATTTTGAAAGTTCGACCTATGCCCATATGCCGATTTTCGGACTATAATTTTGACTTGTGTTCCGACCCAAAATTACGTTTTGAACTTTAAGTGTACGATTGATCTAGAGGCCAAAATATGTTTAAAACGCCCTTGCTTTTGAAAATGCGATAAGTTTTGACGAAGTTATGGCATTTTGAAGATTCGACCTATGCCTATTATGACCATATGCCGATTTTCGGACTATAACTTTGACTTATGTTCCGACCCAAAATCTCGTCTTCAACTTTAAATGTACGATTGATCTAGAGACCAAAATATGATTAAAACGACTAAGGACCTAAGGACCTGGGGTAATCAGAATGCACTTGTTTCGCTTCTCTTCTGATATAAAAACATAAACCCTTTACAAATACATATACAATTGGAAATAATGTTGTATTGTATTTAATATTCGAGCACATTAGAAAACATCTTTTAAATGATTGTAAAATCGAATTAACCAATTGTCAGCATTCATATAAATTTAAGTTAAGCTGTCAAGGAGAACATTTGCTATCAAGCTGAGGGAAACGCTTATCTTTACGCTTGAAACATGCCCCTGGTGGTATGCAACACAAAATGTGACAAATTCTCAGTCCACTCACACTCACACACACACACACACAAACACGGAAATATGGGTTGACAGCCAAAAAGGACAATGGATACGGGTTTGCATTCATATATATTCAATATACCGAAATATTTGTTGGCAATGGAAAAAGGTAAAAAGCCAGGGTGTGAGTGATTTACGGTAGCGCATATATGAGTGACAGATTGACACACACACACACACATATGCATATGTATATGTGTATAGCAGTGGTCAATGCTAAAACTTTGTCAGGGTCGTCGCTTTATGTCTGCTCTCCATTCTGTGCTGGTTTATGTTTTTCATATGTATTTTTGGCTAACCAGCTCATTTCCTATGCACCTCACTTTTTGTCTGCTCCTTAGTTTTACTTTTCTTCTTTACAACATTGTTTTTTTTATTTTTTTTTGTTGGTTTTGCATTTTATTTTTGTGGTGTTTGTTGAAAAGTTCGAACGTGCGACGGGTGCCAACTGCCAGCCGAAAATGGGGCAAACTGAGAACGGGGCAAGCTGACAGCTGAGGTCTGGCTGCCAGGCGCGGTTTGCATTAACAACTATGAGAGATTTATGCAAAGGATATGCGCTTCTTGGTATCAGTTACCGTTACTTTTAGATGCTTTATAAAATCAACATCAACTCAGCCACTCTGCCACAGCCACAGCCACAGCCACCTGCCACTTGATGCCCAGACAGAGCACACCACAGCTCATTGAGCTGTCGGGGGACTTGGTTGTTGTTTGGTTTTGTTTTTTTGTTTTTTTTTTTACCTTTGCTGCGGCGTCTACTCCCGCTGATATCCTTGAAATCGATGGCAGCTGCGGGAAGTGACGCTATAATCCTCGAGCCCTGTCATTGTTGCTGAATCAAATGTATTAAAAATGTATCGAATTTATTTTTATAAGCTCGTAGTCGGAGGTGGCGCGCAAAATGCGCATCGAGATGCACTTAAGCTTGCCCCAACCAACAGCAAAAGTAGCCAACAGATGTGTATCTGTGTGTGTGTGTGTGTTTGTGGTGTGTGTGTCCGTGGTGTGTGTGGGAATGGCTAATGCGGTTAAGCGGTGGCGTTTTCAAACTTTATCCGACCGAACATCAAGCAGCTGCAGAGATTTTAATGGAAATACATACAAACACTAGACATATACATATACATATATACTTGCAGCTCTGGCAACAAAGTATTGGAATAATATTATATCTGCATAAGTTACATATTACATATTAAAAATAGAATGGTTAGTTATTGTTTGCTTTTGCATATTTCATGTGCGAGAAATTGACTCAATGAATTTCTCGTTTAAACTTAAATTTAAAACAAACCTGCTTTTTCAGCTGTTGATTAATGAGTTAATTATTTTTTGTTTTAATGTTATCATTGGTTTTATTTATCGTTTAATGAATATGTATTACAATTTGCGCTACAAACTAAAAATATGCACAACAATATTGAATATATAAATGACGCACAATATTTAAAAAAAAAAAAAAATAAAATAAATGAAATAAAAAAGGATAAACATGAAAATCAGTAGATAGAAAACAGATGACATTCTAGTCTGATATTGTGATATTTATATATATATATATATATATATTTATATATATTAGATATACGAGAGAAACGCTAAATGCTGAGTGCGTGACAACTTTCTTGCTTCGTTTTAAATGCGCTTTGGACAATAACGGAGCAATAGATAAACAATAACAATTTCGAGAGGGAATAAAAATAAACAAACTGCAGAGGCGTCGTCTAGTGCGTATGTGTGTGTGTGTGTGTTTGTGTGTGTTTGTGTGTGTTTGTTTGTGTCGCAAGGGGATGTGGGGAGGTAGGATGGGGTCGGGCCACTGACAAAACGGAAACACGGCAACGAAATTGCTCAATAGACGAATTTCTTTTGCTCGCCATAGATGGACTCGTACAGTGAGGGCGCCAAGTGTTCGGCCAGGAATATTTGCAGCTTCTCTGTGGCAGTCACCGGAGTGTAGCGGGCCATGGGGAAGGTCCTGGTCACGGCATCAATGAGAACGCGCAGCGTTGGCTGAATGTCAGCGGCCTGTTAACAATAATACCACAATTTACCATCGTGCAACACATACATTTCATGTGGATGACGCTTACCTGGCGCGTGTATTTTTCCACAGATGTCATGGCAGACTCGTAGTAATCCTCGCCGTAGGCCTTCTTCTGTTCGGAGGAGAGCTGATTCCACATTTGCTTCGCCTGCAAAACGAAATGAGAGTTTTAATGAGACGTCACACTCAGGCCAAGCATCATCTGCAACTATTTTTATGTGTCCTCTTCGTTGCTGGCCAACTGGGGCATAATCGTAAAGACTAGGACAAGTCAGGGTCTCTTGTTTCTGGCTCGCCATGTACTTGTCATTAAGTGCATTAATGGCTTGGTGCATTAAAAAGTGTGGTCAAGGAATCCGGTGCCTACCTGTTCGCGCAGCTCCGTCTCGTTTAGCCAACCATTGCCGGGTGCAAACTCTCCACCTGCCACCACGGACACATCCACGCCGCGTGTGCGCATCTCCTGACGCAGGCATGCTGCGAAACCGTCAACAGCCGCCTGTGTGGCACATTGAATGCCACGCACCGGCGACGGCACACGATTCAGGCCCGAGGTTAGGAACACCACACGTCCATGGGCACGACGTACCAGCGGCAAAAAGATTTGAGTCATACGCGCGGCGCCTAAATTCGGAGAGTTAACAAAAAAAATAAAGTTAAATTATATTCATTTGTTGTGATATATTGGAAAACAAAAAAATTGCTAACGCCAATAACTTAGTTTTAAAAAAATATCTTCAGTTAAAAAGCTTCTTTAAACTTTGCGAAACATGCACAGTGGCGCCCTCACTTACCGAGTAGATTCAGATCCAAGCTTTTGCGCAACACCGCAAACGGTATCCACTCCAGCTCACCGAGAGCAATCCAATGGGCACAGTGCACCACAGCCCACAGGCCCTCGGCGCCATGCGGCAAATGTTGGGTCACATAGCGAGCAGCTTCCAAGAGCTAGCGAATGACGTGCAATATGGGTTTAAAAATTGGCTAAAAGCTCTGCGAGCTTTTTTTGTAGACTTACACTTGTCTCGGAGGTAATGTCAAGGTGCAGCAGCTTCATGCGTCCCGAGGTCTCCTCCTTGAGGATTTTGGCCTCGTCCGACTCATCGATGGGCGTGTAGAAGCCCGCATATACCGTGAATCCCAGATCATCCAGTTTCTTAGCCAGATACCAGGCCAACGGTGAATCACAGCCGGTGATTAAAACACCCTTGCCCGGTGCAGATACCTGAAATGGTTAACAGTTAATTGAAAAAGGTTATTCAACGATTCTGATGTGCTTATTTTACAATATGTTAGATTTAAAGTCAGCAAATTTAATTACAATATCTTATATTTGTGTAGTCAATTGGCTGTTAATCAAGCTGTAACTTATTTGGGTTTCGTTTCCGTAAAATTGCCATTTCTAAGAATTAATGTCTGAGAAACTTGACCTTCTTGAGTTCTGAAACTGAAGCTGGGCCTTGCGACAACACAATTTAGGAATGAGTAATAGGCTTTATTTAGATATTAAATGCTTTATTTTAAGAAAAACACAGACTTAACACAATTTATATGTTTATTTTCCTAAGAACAGCAGAAAATCTGCTTAAGATTTCTCGGAATTAAACATTTAACATCTTAGAAAAACATGAAGTAAAAGTTCATGAAAATAGACAAGAATTGTAATTTAATTAACTAATCATTTAAAGATTATTTACCACAATCTGTATATTTTATGAAAATTAAAACAGCTTATTTAATTATTTTACTATTTTTTTAAAACATTAGCTTAATGGAGTGTGATTAATATTGTAGATTGAGATCAATTTTCTCCATTATAAAATTTTCCAACTTAAAGTTTTTATTGTGTGTGGAAAAAATTAGTTTTCGCTTTCAAGGGGCAATATTTTCTTAGTTGGCTCCATCTCAAGCTCTGACCGACTGACTGAGAGACAATTATACACCCATAAGCACACTCACAACACACATAGCACACACACACACACACACACATACACACGCACACACACAAAACAATATATATGGAGAGAGAAGCAAAACGTGTGCATTGACACTTCCGCTTTAGACACAAGCGCCTAGTGTCTGACATGGTGTAGCTGTGTGTGTGTGTGTGTATGTGTGTGTATGTGTGTGTGTGCGGGAATGTGTGGGAGTGAGTGTGTTTGGTTGTGTGTGTGTATCGGATGCTTAGCACAAAGGACAACCACCGTTTGTCCAAGCCAAGTCAGAGATGGAAAGACAGCTGGACAGATGGGCGACACTAGGGAATAGGGGAATGGGGGGATCGGGAAGCTAGGCCTGAAGGCAACTTGTCTATAACAGCCGTGCCATAATTCATCATGCCATTAGCCAATATCTATAGTATAGTAATAGTTTGTCACTGTATTGGTAGACGGTTCAAGTGTGGCGTCTCTAGTGCGTCAATTGTGAGTTTGAGGCCGGGATGAGAGCAAACTTGCTCATTGTTCGAGCTATTAAACGCTTATAAAGTCCTCGTAAAATTCTGGAAAAAAATCTAGTCGCTGCTGAAGAAAAGCAGAGAGAAGAGAAGACTTTGAGGACGAGTCTGCGGTCTGTGGTCTGTGTATTATTATTTGCTGTGTGCTGCTGACACCCATTAAGACGGGCCGACATTTTATTGGTGGCTATAAGTGTTTGGGCTTATCAAATCTGTTGGCGTTTGGGCATGCCCCACTACCGCTCCCCCATCCCCTTCCAATCACTCTTCTTTATACCACTCTCCCCGCACACCACAAGTCCCTTCAAAGTGTCAGCTGTTTTGTAAGTTTTGCTCGATGGTCAGCGACAAGTTTTTGTTGTTGTTGTTGTTGTTTTTGTTGTTGCTGTTGTTGCTGTTTTTTGTGTTGTTGCTTTTTATGCGACTTTACTTATTTTTGCGCTTTATATTTTGCTATAAAGTTTTGGTCAACTTTTGCTGTTGCTACGTGCCGCTGCAAGGATGTCTGGACACTGGCATTACTTTTTTGCTTAGACACCCCAATTTATTGCGCTTCTGCTAAAATAACTATAAACTTTTGGCGCAAGTAAATTGCAGTCAGCAACAAAAAGTGTATCCACTGACTTAACGGGAATTGCGCAATTAAAATCGAGCACAAAAACCCCTTAGCAACAATATATTTAGAGTCAATTAAATGCACTCGTTGGCGAGGGGCAACCGGCAACAGTTTGTACAAAATGTTCTGTGGCAAGAGGATTCGATTAAAAGAGGTGCATCGAATTACGCAGCTGTTCGAAGAAAGTGCATCAAATTTAAGGGTTATTTTTTAATTCCTTTCCTTGAATGCATATTGAAACAAGAGAAAACATTGCAGTCGGTCGTAACCGACTGCGAAATACTATGATACCATAATTTGTATGCAGCCAAGAAATACTGTCCTAGTTTGCCTTTCAGATTGAGGTAGATATAAGGTTGCGACCCTTCTTCGAAGTAAGGCAACTGTAGCTCTTAAATTTCGGAATATATGAGCTTTCGAGATTTTGCGTGAGGAAAAAAGTTGAAGACGTGATTTTGGGTCGGAAAATAAGTCAAAAAAGTTTGCCATCTAGATCAATCGGACAGGCGGACAGACATCATGACGGGCATTGCACAAATCCAATATACTATTATACCTTCGGTATCATAGTATAAAAAGTGTTTCTCAAATCGATCAAGCTTCGCATTGAATTGCTTTAAAAGTTTTTTGCAAAAACAAAGCAGAAGTTAAATAGCTGATTTAAGGCACCTTTAATCAAAGTACAACATAACGGATATAATAATTATATAATCATGTATGTAAAGTATATACACTTAATTAAATTCAACGACTTTTGCAGCCACTCTTAATCGACCTAAAGGTAGCTAAAGCCGTCGACAATTGTCAGACGATCAACTCGCTTTTGGTTCTTTTTTTTTTTTTGGCTATCACCGAAAAGTGTCACCGAATGCCACTTGAGCAGCTTTTTGTGCAACACGGAAAGTGAAAATGGATGACACAAAAGAAAACAAAAAAAACAGGCGCATGCAAAACAACAAAAGCAAAGACAACCGGCAAAACAAAAATTGCAACAAAAGTTCAGTTGCAAGGTAAAAGGAGGACGCGATACAACGTTTGAGTTTGAGCCGGCAGTGCAAGCTAGCGCAGGCGAGCAACCACCGCATCACCGCACCACCACATCGCCACACCACTACTGTACGACCGCAACGCAACGTGGCCCATAAAAAGGTGGCAGTCATGTCATGTGTCTGGGGGTACACGGCAGGCTGCGGTTGCACGTCGCTCGCATTTGGCTTTTTATAAATGTTACCAAAATAGACGCGAGTTGCATGCACCAAAAATAGGCAACAAAACCAAACAGCGAAGAGTCGCAATCGCAATCGCAGTCGCTGTGGGGAGGCGTATGTCAATCAACTCGAGCATTTAACAGAATTGTTGTTTCTTTGCTTTTCTTTTCATTGCATTTAAATTCAGTTTCTATTTTTTTTTTTTTTTCTTTTTTGTTGCCAGCTGGATCGGCTCGAGTTGCAGCCGGAACCATTGTTAAGCGGAAATACGCCGCTTTTGTGAAGGGGCATCAATTGCGTTGCAGTTAAATGCATCCTCAATTGCATTTTAATTGCGCACTGCATGAGATTTACGAGCAGAGCAGCAGGTGTTATCTGCAGTTGGCCAACAGCAGAAAACGGCGCATTTTACGCGCCCTTTTAGCCAAATTTGATAAACGACCCCGTGGCACGCGATTTGCCCGCAGCTCGCTGCTCGAAGCTATATAGGCTTTCTCTGAGGCGTGAGTTCATTAATTTTGGCTTATAATTTATATACATACATATATGGGTGCATTATGTTGGCCATTATGCGGAAAACTGCAACAAGTTAGCGGCAACATTTAATGAAATCAAATTGCGAGGGGCACATGGAGTGATTTAAGATTGTTGATTTTTTTGTGTTGAAAGTTATGTGTGCAAAATGTAAACAACAACAACCAGGCAAAACCCAGAACCTGATCCTCCATTTACCGCACAAGCAATTTATGGCCAACAAGGGCTTAACGCGTAGTCCACGTAGTCCTTAGCCAGGTGTGCATAATATGAGCTGTTGCCCTTACGCAAGTTAAGAGTTGTCTAAGCATATGAAATAAATTATAGCCAAAGGGTTTATTTTGAGATGATAATCGGTAAATTAAATAAAATAACATGGGATACGAATCGTACAAATAAACAACGACTGCTGAATATGCTGTTGAATAATTGAATTCCATTTTGTTTTATAATTCAGTAAAGGATTTTAATCGGCTCGGACTTTTATATAAGTTATACTTCAGCACTTTTAGTTTGGACAAATGAAAACTGCAGACAATGAAGATGATGGTGGCTGGAGTGTTTTATCTGTTTGTTTTTTATGCTTCACCCAACCAACGACGCAACGAAGCAACGTAGAAGTCGCATAAGGAAAAAGGAAAATAAAGAAAATACGCGCTTGACCGCCCCCGAGAGAACCCCTCATAAATCTACATAAGTGAAATGCGTGGCGTCCGCTTCCAGAGTTTAAGTGAAAAATGGCAAACAAACCGCATACAAATTGTCCCCGCACAGTTTCGTTATGAACAAGGCGACGAAATGTGGCCAAGAAAGAGCAACCACAAATACAAAAAAAAATATATAAAATAAAAATAAATAAATAAATAAACCGAAATAATATATATGTATATGTATTTAAGGGAAACACGCACACGCATGCACGCATATTAAATCAGTTGCTAAAAATAGCTAACGAAAACAAAAACCAGTAAAAACCCATCCCAACCCATCCCATCCCCAAAGAATGCTGGCAACGTACGCAATTTTTGTGGCATGTTAAAGTGCATGCCACACAAGAGGCAGACAGAAGAGGCAAACCGAATAAATCTAGAAATGATGAAAACGACAAATACACAACAACAACAACAACAACAACAAATTTAACGGTAAAGCAAACGGCAAAAGTCATTGAACGTATTAAGCTGTAATAAATTAATTAACTGGAAAGTTAAAAACCATTTCTGTGTTTAGCTGTCACCAACAACAACAACAACACACACACTCTCGCACACACACACACCTGCAAAGCAATATATATATATATATAAAAGTGTTGATTTCTGGGCTTTGCAAAGTAAGTTTTTATACCCTTAACCCATTAAAAATGGGTAAAAAGGGTATAATGGTTTTGTGCAAATGTATGTAACCGGCAGAAGGAACCATAAAGTATATATATTCTTGATCAGGATCAACAGCCGAGTAATATAGCCCTGTCCGTCTGTCTGTCCGTCTGTCCGTCCGTCCGTCTGTCCGCCTATCCGTCTGTCCGTCTGTATGTAACACGCGGATCTCAGAGACTATAAGAGCTAGCGACAAATTTGGAATATAAGTTCTCGTGTACCAGGCGCAGATTAAGTTTGCTTTATTTTATCGATAACTGCCTCAGTTTCTGAATTATAGATACATTTCGATTTCCGATAGCAATAAATTCCACAATTTAAGAGCAAGAGGCTTCTTATTTATACATAATATGCATATACATATTATTGATTAATTGCCGAGATTCCATTAAAATCGGACAAGAAACACCAAAGTTATAGTCGAAAATGTATTGTCATATTGATCTCATTTCTATCAGCAGGCGAGCGCATGTGTGAGAAAGAGATGGCATGATAATCGACGCTAGCATCAATATATTTGTGAGTATTCTGCAGAGCCCCGATAAGTACTGTTTCGTGTACGTATGTATGTCTGTATGTATGTATGTATATGCTTGTGAGCAAAAATACTCTGTAAGAAGTGCACTTGCAGAACATTTGAGTGCAAATCATTTTAAAGGGAAATTTGCCAATAAAACTAGAATATATTTAAAGGATATATCGTAGTCGAGTTGGCTCGACTACAGCATCTTACTTGTTTTTTTTAAATTTTCTCATTAAGAAATTTCGCTTATTTAAATTCAAAATTACATCTTTTGTTTCGTGTTGTTGCCGTGTTAAGTTAAAATCGCGTTACGCACCCAGCTCAATTCGCATATTCATAAGCAGCTTTACACCATTCATACACACACTTCACACACTCACACACACACACACACACATTAATTCGCACACACGCATAGATTCTCATTGAGAAGTGTTGTCAGCATTTTCAGGCTTTTCGCGTTGCGCATTTGAGGCGTTGTTTGCCGCCCAACACTCAAGTTTGAGCCAATTTGCAGCTTGTTCGTCGAACGGCGACGCAACTCTGTTCGCCACTCGGCTTGTGGCAGCAGACAACACGCAAGGCTGTGACTTTGTGGCAGCCAGTCAGTCAGGCAGTCACTCATTACATGCCACAAGCTCACACATATTTCAACAAAGGATTAATATACTATAAATGCATTTTTTTTTCTTTCGATCTTTTTCTCTCTCTCTCTCGTTCTCTATCTCTATCTCGTTCTCTCTTTCTCCCTCTTTCTCTTTCTGTTTTGCTGTCTTTCTCTTTCGGTGTGCGTGTTACCTTATGAAATTTTATCTATATTTAAATCGTGATAATGTTTTGGTTGAGCTTATGTTTAGTTTTCACCGTTGCCAGGCTACAAATGGTGCCCCAGGCAATTGCGTTAATTAATATTTAGAACATTTGTAGCTACCAAAATAATAAAGCCAAACTCAGCAGTTTGCTTAGACTTGTTAAGCTTTTTCACTTTTAATTTAAGTTTGCAAACGAAGTCAAAACTATGTTCTCATAGCTTGAGCAGAGTGAGTCCAAGAGGGTAAGTTAATGTGGTATATGATATTTAATTGCAACTCACACACACATGCACACACTCACGCACAGAGTGTGTAATGAGTGTATAGGTAAGCAAATTTGTGTAACTTGTTAACAAGTTTGCTAAAGCTAAATGAATAATTGGAAAACTAAATAAGCTGCGGCGTTAAGCTAAACAATTAGGTTAAAATCCACTTCTACTTTATTTAAAAAAAGCTTACTTAAAATTGCTACAAATCTGAGCTGCTTTCGATTTGTTGCTAATGTGCAAAGATAACAATGAATAGTCAATGAATAACTGTGGATGCCAAAACACATAGTCTACCTGCAGCGAGACACACTCTTGTCCATGTCAAAACTCGTATCATGTCTTAATCGAAGCAATTAGCGCAGCTTGTTGAGTTAATGAGTGTGCCACATGTTTGCTCATAAACGAACCATGCAACCATGATGGACTCGCCTCCAACCAAATGTCAATTCTGTGCGCTTTAACCACTCTCGTTTTGGTTTCTGTTTTTGGCTTTGGACTGTGCCTGGTTCTCGGGATGGCCTAGTGAACAGCGCCAGCAGCCGCTCGGCTGATATTTTTGTGGTTGCAGATGGGGAGAGGTGGATGGGAGAGGGGAAGGTGGCGAAAAATTCAGAATGCAAATGTCAAATGCAATGCAATAGCTGCTTTTTTGGTACACTCAGAAAAATCGTCAAAAGCATCATTCGTTATATTTTTCTTAGTTTTATAAAGAAATTAAGATTTTATTAAAAAAAAATATACAATTATTTGTGGGCTTAGTTTATTTTGTTTTTAATTGGTGCACATTTTTTTTTAAGTGTTTGACTATTTGGCTGTGCTGTTTGTGGTGCTGCTGCCGCTGTTGTTGCCAATCATTCGCTTGTTTTGCCAACCATTTGACGACCCATGACCTTTGGCCTCGTGCGTTAGTTGTGGCTGCGTTTGTGTCATGTGCAATTGGGTTTTAATTTAACTAAAATGCGCAGCAAACTGTGAAACTTGAAAAACAGCCAGCAGTCAGCAACTCATCGAGTTGTCGTCACTGCTGCGAACTGAGAGCCACGAGCCAAGAGCTGAGAGCTGAGAGCTGAGAGCTGAGAGCAACTGCAGCAGCAGCTAACTGTATTTGCTTGGACAAGTTGTCAAGGCGTTTCTAAAGGCGTGCCATTCTTAGAAACGCCAACGTAAACGCGACTGGGGCCCACAAGAGTCACATGTCCTTCGTTTGAGCCATTGTCAGGCCGGGCACGCCAATGCCATCCTTCTCTAGAGGATGAGCATGTACATACATATGTGTGTGCGTGTGTGTGTGTGTGTGTGAAGCAACAGGCCACGCGCGACACCATAAAAAAGTAAAGGAAAGCAACGCGGACAAACTGGGAAAAAAACGCAACGCAACTTCGTACATAATGACATTTTATGATGTTTATATACATATTTATATATATGTATAGATATATATGTGTCCATGTGTGTGTTTGCTTGTAAAACTCTAGCTACGGAAACATGAACTGTTCGCGTTTTATGTAGCCGTCAGTTAGTGCCACGCAGCGTCCCTGCTGCAGGTGCCCAAGAGAGCTTCAGCAGCAGCAGCTCGGCAGCAGCAGCAGCAGCTCAGCAGCAGCTTCAGCAACAGGGCAAAAAAATGCTGGACACAAACCACATAATTGACAATGAAGTCTGAAAATTGCAGGCTGCAACTTTTGCATTGTTAGCCACAAAAAGAAAATTTGTCAACGCTTTAGTTTTTATTAAGCTGTAAATGCAACAAAGTGCTTGCCGCACTTGAGGCACGGAAAGCTGCTTAAAATGGTGTTTTGCAAGGCGACAGACAAAAGCGTATTTGCAGATAAGTAGGTCCGTAGATAGAGTTAGTAACAGAAATCTGATTTGGAGAACTGGTTTATTTAGTTGTTAAAAAATGCAAAACTTAAATCCAAATTTGTATTATGAAATTGTGTAATAGAAACGGAGTTTTACAAACGATTAAATAATTATAGTAAGTAAGTGACTGGCATGCAACAAATCTTGTTGGCTTAATCTATGCCATTAGTGTCAGCACTTTTAATAGCTGCCACAAAACCTATGCCATTTTATTTTTAAGCCATGTATAAAACCAGTTATTTTATTCTTGGTAAACGCAAAAAAATAATAATGAAGGGAAAAGCACCACTTCCAGGAATCTCAAATAAAGTTGCATAAATGTTTTTACAATTTTTTCAAGTGCGTTGAAAGCAGGGAAATTCAATATTGTCGACTAGCTTAAATATCAAGCACACTTCAAGTTTTAAAGTATAAATTTGTTCATAACTATATATAGTACATACATACATGCATAGATAGAGACATTGATAAGCAATGGGGGTAACCTGATTAACTTTCATCTCCCTTATGTGGTGTATTCGGAAGTGCTGCTTTCAGCTGTAGTTTCGCTTGGAGCCATGCATCAATTTGAAAGTTTTGCGCACACAAGGATCTTGGAGAAGCATTTATCGTTAGCTACTCGAGTGGTTGCTATTACGGCGGGCAAGCGAGTAACTAACCCAACAAGTTGAGGATAAACTCTGTTGCTCAGCTCCGCAGGTGTGCCCCGGAACTTTCCCTATGATAGTTGAACCGGGTGTGGGTTCAAAAGTTCAAAGAGCAAAGAGTTCGTGTTAAGAACTGCTGAACAGAGAATTCCAGATGCCGCAGCCAATTACATTTTAATACATCAGTTAAGTACGCTCTAAAATATGCAAACAATGCCAAAGTCAGTGGGGAAGGATACGAGGGGGCGGCGGGGGATGGTTGAAGAAGGCGTGACTGAGTGAGCGTGTTAAGCAACTGCTCATTAGCGGCGCTTACATGAAGCTATTAATTCAATTATTTACACTGCGACAGTTGACATCGCCACAAACACTAACACAAACACAAACACACACGCACACACACGTACACACGAGGGGGGGGGGGGGGGCGGGCGTATAAGTAATGTCTAATTCCGGGAATTTCTGGCGCAAGGGCGCAACTCTTGCGGCATTGTCTCGCTTCAGCGGTGTGATGGGGCTACGCTTAATTATGCGTAATGCGCCAAGTGTTGCAGCTGCAAATGTGACACAATTGTTGCCCCTGCAGTGCGACTGATTTGCTGTACCTTGCCACATGCATTTATGAGCATATCATTTGCTGTGCATTTACATTTCATTGAGCACAATTTGTGCTGCATACTTTTTGGCGCTGTGTCAGCACATTTGCCAAATGTGCCTACTAAGGTGTGTGGGTGTGAGAGTGTGTGTGTTTGTATGTGTATTGTTTGTGTGTGTGTGTGTGTGTCTGTGTGTGAGTGTGAGCAGGCGTGTAATTTAATTTGACAAGCATGACATAAAAACGAAATGCACAACGTGATGCGCAAAACAATCGAGTGGAAGCAGCAGGCACTTCATGAATAGACATATATAAAAAGTATCTGTAACTTTGCATTTGGGAATCGTGTTGTGTAAAGAAAATAAAGATAGCAGAAGCAAGCTCGAATAGCCAGATATCCTATACAAAAGTAGCTCAAAGCAATCAAGGGTATATAAAAAACAAATAGCCTTACATGTTTGGGTTAATAGTTGTTGGCCAGACAAACTTATCAAAGGAAAGGACATTTTATGCTTCTGACTTGGAGATCCTCGTGCCCGCTGCAAGGACGTTGACGTCAATTTTGACGCCCGAAACTGTAAACAGATTATGTGGCTGCCTCTGTTGCTGTGCCCCAAAATAGACACACAGAACGCTGTCTGGCAGAAAATGAACAGTGGGTCCGCGAAACAATTTGTGGAGCAGGATGTGCAGTAGGATGAACACAAGCTTACTAGGCTCAAACGAATATCTTTATAATAAGGACATTTATTCGATTATAACTTTTTGCAAGAATAAAATTCAAAATTCAAATTTAAAATTGAAAATAGGCCACTGTGCGCTGGTTGCTCAAATTAGCTGTTCGAATGTGGCGAAGCTGCGGCTAAGGAAGTAGCTATCTTTGTGGTTGCGTGTTTGACAGTCTGTCTGCCTGTTTGTCGATCTGACAGTTTGACTGTGGGTGGGTGTTGGGTTGCAGGTTTTCGTTGGAAAATTATAGAAAAGGGCAAAGGTCGCATGCGTGTCGGGACTTGACGCATTTGATTAGCCTTTAACCGAGACGGTTTGTCTTGTTGTACGACATCGAAGGGCTGCCAGTGTCAGGACCAACGTGGGCGACTTCGCTCAGTTAATTGTATTCACTTATTTGCTATTCGCTTAATAATATTTGTGTGCTCTCATTTTGAATCAATTTAAATCATCTACATCGGCCAGCTACATATGCCGTGTCCTGTGTCCTGTGTCCTTGTGCTGAGGTCAAACACTGCGTATAATGTAACGTCACTTGTCGGCTAGTGTCAGGGACGCATAAAACACAAGGCTGTTGCTCCTCCTCCTCCTCCTTGTGGAGTGCTGCCAGAGTTGCAACTGCAACTGCAACTGCAGCTGTTAATTATCCTGGGCCTGGGTCGGACTGCTTATTACGTTAATGTCTGGTTGCATATCGTGCATGCTGTGTGTCAAGCAGCCAGGCAATTGGCTTGGACAATGCGTGCACATGCCAGGACACGTCCGGCTGTCTTATCAATGCAAAATGTTGCCTACGTGCGCCCTGCAGGACTATAAAATGTGGCCCAGCAGTAGAAGCAGCCGCAGCAGCTCGTAATTGCCAGACAGTTAGCCAGCACCAAATGACCAACGTCAGCAGCAGAAGCAGCAGGAGGAGCAGCAGGAGCTGCGGCAGGAGCAGTATTGTCCTGGCTTATCCAGCAATGGTCCGGTTGTCAGTTAAGCTAATTAAAGTGCACGCAAATTTGAATTATCTGCCGCCTTGTGTGCGTCCCCTTACGGCGCCATCGATATCTCAAGCCAAATGGCCAGCAAATGAAGAAATATCCACAGTATTATCTACGCCGATTTATAACGAAAAGAATGAGCCTAAAAGACAATAAAACACACACACTCACACACACACACATGTAAATACTTGCTGGTTGCAGACGCGTCTATTTATTAGAGCCCTGAATCCAAATGTGTTGGGGTTAAATAAATGACGCATTCGCAATGTGGCAATTTATGCGGTTAAGTTGCAAGTGAAGTCAGCTGCATGTGAAGATAAAAGGAGAGGAAAATCACAGATTCGTCTAATCACATCATTCAAATTGGGAATGGAATGCGAATGAAATGAGCGAGAAATAATTTAAATAAATGTGTGTGGCATGTGTTAGTTAATGAACTGTGCCACAGTTACAAAAATTACTCTCTGCCCACAATTTCCACGTGTAGCATCAATAAATTAATAATTAATAATTTATATCCAATCTGTGCGTAAAGCTCATTTCTCTATTAATAGATATTGTGCTGTTAAATTTAAATATGTTGAAAAAAAATTATTTTCTTTCAAATTAATTATTTTGTAACTTTAATTTAATGCTTAGTATATTTTTATAAATATTTCCATATTATCTGCTACTTATGCGTTTTATGTTTCTTACTTTTCAACACTTTTCACTGACACGACAACAAAATGCACTTCAAGGCTTTTCATTTCATTTTTCCATTTTTCTTTTTTTTTTAAATTTGTATTCATTACCCAAGCTGTTGACGCATTTTCTCTTTTGTCTCTGTTCTTTATCTGCTGCTTATTTATTTGTTTTCATTTTCATTTCGCAGTCAGTTCTAAAATATCAAAGCAGCGGCAAGGAAAAGTCTCAGCCAAAGGCAAATCCCGAGCCAAGTGCCGTTGTTGGTTAACCGAGAATAACTTAAACTGAAGCTCAATTATTTGTCGTCAGTGTGTCCTCGGTACTGGAGTCCTTTTGTCCTGTGTGTGTTCTTGGCTTTAGCTATTTTTAGTTCTAGCGATTTGTTATGCCTTCTATTTGGTGTCTCAGCTTGTTCCTTGTTCGCCCATGCGCTTTGTTATTTTTGCGGTTTGGCACTTGTGAAATGCTAATTTTTTTTGTTGTAGGCTCAAACAAACACTCAAAAAACCCCAGCCAGAAACTGCGAGCTACCAGACATGACCCAAAGTTTAACCTAAAAGCCGAAACTGATACCAAACGCTCTTCCAGGATTCCAAGCGTTGTCATGTGGCCGGAATGTGGTTAGTCTGTCGACAACTGCTCTCGGCGTTAAAAGGATTAAAATGCCAGAAATGGACTTGTGGCATTCCTCAGACATACATACATAAATATATACAACCTTGTGCACTTACCTTCACAAAGTGATAGAACAACACGGCACCGACGGTGGCAAGGGCGAACCAAACGAAGACCGCAAATGTTGAAATGTTGCTGATACTCAGTGCATGCAGCAGATGCGAACTGACAATCGCCGCCGCCTGGCAGAAGAGGAACGGCATAAAGAGGCGCTCAAAGATGTCCCATGGAATTTCCGCCGATTTCTGTGGCAGCGCCGAAATCGATCCACGTCGCAATGAGGCACGTCGGGATGCGCGACGCTAAATTTAAATAGTTCAAGTAAATTGTATAAAATTAGCCGACAAATTAAAGTCAATAAAATATGGTGAATTAAAAGACCTGAACGTTTTTAAAACACTTTTATTCATTCTAAATAATAATAATAAATTTATTATAATAATACAACAACAGAAAATGATTCAATTTTGAGAAAAATTTTAAATGTTAATTGTATGCAAATGTATTATTTGAAAAAAAAAAAAATAAAATTTGTTTTCTTTTATATTGGCCATTTTCCCAACCGATTGCCAAAAAATATTTTGTTGGTAACACCAATAAATTAACCCACTGACCGCGAATACATTTTGCTGTTTTTCGTACACAAAAGAATTTATATTTGTTGTTCTGTTTTGTTTAACTTATCAGTTGATTAGTGGAATGTAGTGACAGCACTCTTAACGGATTTCTTAGCCAAGTGCCAACACACATTTTAATTATTCATTTCATCAATCTGCCAAAAGTATCTCAGAGAACATTTCTCTGGGCCTGCGTGATGACAGCCAACAGTCGAATTGTATTGGCCCCATGTGATGCGTTGGCTAATTGTGGTCTGTTTAATCACTTGCAAATATTTGTGTGCACATTATACAAGCAATTGTTTTGGCCATTTTGTTTGTGTTTTGGTTCAATAAACAGTGCGCTTTATTTAAATTATACAATTGTTTTGCTTTTTTGGCGCGTCATTAATCGCTGAAATATTTGTGGTCTATTGTTTACACACTCAATAGTGTCACACATTTACCAAAGTTATTTTTGTGCCTTTTTTGTATTTATTTTAGTTGTTTATATGTGAAATTATTGGCGAACATTTTTCGAACTAAATAATTGCAACCATTTAACTCGTATATTTTTGGAACTTTAACAGATTTGGCTTTTCAATATTTGCTGTAAATATTTATGTAATGTGTGATGTTGCCTAACTAGTTGGTAGTTTTCTAAAGTTATTTATGATCAACATATTTGAAATAGTTTTTTTTAAATTGCATTGAATAAAATAGAGAAAAAATAGATTTTTATTTTCCATGGATTTTTGTGTTTCTATTCTTAACAAATCCCTATATTTAAATCTAATCCCCCCAAAAATATAGCACACATTCTTGGCATAGCAGAAATTTCAGGTAATAAATAAGATTGCAGAGAATTAATTTATTTCTTTGCTTATTTTAAGCTACAAATTCTTTAAATCCAATAAATTCATTCTTTTAAATAAATAATTTATAATCTATTTTTAAGATTTTTAAAATATATGAACAATATAATTTAATAAAATCATGGTATTTATCAAGTTAAGTTTTCACTTTTAACAAAAATTAGTCATTCGTGAAAATTTTAATTAATTTAATTTTAATTTATTAAGCGCTCGCCACTTTACCTTTGTGTTTGACACAAATCAATTGCAGCATCTGGGAAATTGCTTTGCAAACTTTAGCATTTCCGGGGAAATTCGAATATCAACTAATTGCTGCACATGAGAATAGAAAAATACTTAATCCAAGCAATATGCAAATAATTTAATTGAACTGAAGCGAGGATGCAGTGCAAAAGTTTTAATTGCATAGGGAAAACCGCAAAAACCGCAAATGCACGTCCGGTTAGCATCTATCATGGCCGCACCCACACATTGACATTGACATATAGCAATTACACATGACTTATGTGTGCGTTCACACACACACACACACACACACTTATACATATGCACAGGTGTAGAATGTAGAGTACGCAAGTAGATTGGCCAAAAGGGCCACAGAAAC
This sequence comes from Drosophila kambysellisi, assembly GCA_035042185.1. NCBI lineage: Eukaryota > Metazoa > Arthropoda > Insecta > Diptera > Drosophilidae > Drosophila > Drosophila kambysellisi. Next base: position 12,255,938 of record JAWNLS010001251.1, read on the forward strand.
CTGGCCAAAAGGCAGGCAACATCTACCAACCATAAATCAACGACTGTGTGAAATAATCAAATGATGGCATCTGCATAAATACGACCAATTGATTTATTTTGCACGAAAATAAACCAATTCTATTGCTGTATTTTTTTTTTTCATTTTTTTGGTTTTTTTTTTTTTTTTGGATGAATTGTAAAATGGTGCCACGGCTATTTTTACACTAGCTCGAAATAAATTGAAAGAAAATCGACGAAGTGCTGTTGTTGTTGGGACTTGAATTTACGCCAAATGCGTCGTCGATATCGTCATCGATGCTCTGCCCCCGTTCTCTTCTTCTTTTTCTTGGTGTTCTGTTCCGACCTTGTCACCAATATTTTGTTTTCTTTCATTTTTAGTAGGCGCAAGCAAGATTTGTGCATTTGCCGCGATCTGCGATCCATTAATCTGAACTGCTAACGAGCTACCCGAAAACCCACTCTCCCTAATTTTGAAACTTTCGTAACATGTGTCAGCTCGGTGACAAGATTTTTAAAAATTCTATGTGTGTATTTCAAAACTTTCTAAGCAAATGTTTGACGATTTATATGCTTGATTTGTCTGCTCAGCTGCCAGCATATTTCTAGTTTCTACATTTCTTTTTTATTTATTTTTTATTTTCTTGCTTTTTTTTGTGGATCTATAAAAAAATGTTTGTTTGTCGCCGGTCCGACTGTAAAATTAATAAGCTAAAGATTTGAAAATACTTATAGCTCAAAGAATATTTTGTGTGGGTTTGGTTTTTATAAGCATTGAATTGCTTCCAATGGAATTAAATGGAAATTTCTGGCAAAATAGAAGAAAGAAAGAAATATTTAAGTATTGCAACAATTTAGTAAAGGTCCATTAGAAAACGCTTCACGACTGTACTAATTTCTAAGTGATTTAATTAATCCAGTGGAATTTAAATTGGAAATTATCATATTTATGGCAATAATAAAGCGTAGAAAAAAATATTGTTTTAAAAACATGGAAAAGCAGGAAGTTCTAATATAAAAATGATTGCTCGAGAAATAACAGCTGGGAAAAACTAAATTCGTCTTACAACATAAGTAGGTATATGTAAATATAAATAAACATATAGTTATATATATATTTATATATAATGTATATATATATATATGCATTTTCATTGCACTTGTGCTTCTTGGCAGCTGTTGACCCACTTGGATCTTGGCCATTATGTGCACTTTTGTAATTAATTTTGCATGGCGCGTTGAACCCCTCAAGACATCCGGATGTTGGTTAACAGACCGAAACGGCAAACCTTCTGTTAGCCAATATGGGCGTGGCTGCCCAAAAAGAAAAAAAAAAAAATAGAAAAACAGCCATAAGCTGCTGAATTTGTTTGCCCACGTATTTTTATCTATTGGCATTTCTGGGTTAAGTTAACTGGGCTAAGTGTGGCTACGTTGGCACCGCCATCAATTTGGCTTTTGGCTTAAGCAAACAAATATACACAGATATATATATATATATATATATATATATATATATATTACATATAGGATAACTTACCATATTGTTATCGAAGACCTGCATGGCGGCTGCGGCTGCTGCTGATGCGGCTGTTAAAGGAATATGCAAGATATACTCTAGTTTAGATCCCTTACAGGGTATGTGTTTTCTTCCCCTCCCCTTCTTCACTCACTTTCACAGCCTTTGATTATTATATAAAAATTTAAATGTGAGCTGCTAGGAACTCGATTCAAAAATATTTATATATTTTAAGAAAATTTTCGAATTTTTTTTGGTTCTTCGCGTTCGGCGTTCGTGGCTGGGCGCTCTGAAACACGACGTGGTACTAAGCGAGGAGCTGACCGGCCGACCGCTGCCTGCAGCTGGCGTCGATGTTGACGTCGCTGCCGGCGTCGGCATCTGTTGTATTTCAAAATGCTGCAATTTACGAAAACGCTGCGAGATTTGTCGTTTTGATTTTTTAAAAATATACATCGCGCATAGGTATGTGTGGAGAAATGCGTATGTGGCTACACAGATAAAGATACTTAAATATATACATATATATGCATATATAAATATATATATATATATACATATATGTATATGTATGCATACATATATTTGGATATGTGTGTTTGACTTTATTTATTTAAATTTTGTGCCGTTGACGCAGACGCCCTGAATGTGCCGCATTTAAATATGATTATTATTAATAATTTTGCACGGAATACGGGAATATTTATTTGCCACAACTTTCGCAAATACTTGTATCTAGCTGAAATTTTGTGAGCTGTATACACATATCATAATATAATGTATGTGATCACGCTTTCAAAACACACACATTGTCTGCCAGACAGCAGCTTTAAAAACTCGGGAGTATTAAATATAAAAGTAAACGCATTAATATTTATGAGCCTGTGAGAGGGCGCCTTGTTATTGACCCCACTGGTTTCTATTTTGCTCTAGTGTTCTGTGGAGTTATTTGTGTGTGCGAATGTGTGTGTGTGTGTGTGTGTGTGTGGATGTGCGTGTTTTTTTGGGTTTATTCAGTATGCCGTAACTTTCGCTGTTTACATTTTTTTTATTGTTCATTTGCAAATTGCATTTTTGCATTTTATTCAAATGTTCGGTTCAGATGAGAGTATCTGAAAATGGCATAAAATGAAACCAAGAGAAATACGAGGCGAACATAATAGTACTAATTTATACTATTTTAAAGCCCATCAATGTATCATCAGTACAACATCATCATCAAGAGTGTTTTTGTTTACTCCTTTCATCTTAATTACCTAGTAGCTAAGGCATATGCAAACTCAATCTATTTAGAAAGCAAATTACTAGTATCATTAGAAAACAATTTCGTCAAATCGAAAGCATTTAAAAATATTATGATACGTTTTTTAATCCAACCAAAGCAAACATTTTATAAAAGGTGGACTTGTAAAACTCTTAAGGCTTCAATTTGGTTCTTATACTAATTAAAAATATAGTTTTATACTATTACAAGCTATTTTCAATATAGAAGTAAAATTAAACATATCTTAATATATCTATAAAAACTACATTTATTTAATTTATTTTGTTTTCTTACTTTATTTATTTATGTTTTTTTTATTATTTCCTTTACTTTGTACATGAAAGCTTTTGGCAAAAGAATGTGCACATCTGAAACTACATAGTACTAAATAGATCTGTACATTTGTTGATTTGTATGGATTTATTTCGGCTTGCATGAATATTTGTTTGATTTATATTTATATAAATATATGTATATGTATTTATGCGTATATTTAAATGTAGACTGAAAAACATTTGTTTGTGCAGCTTGTTGTTGTTTTTGGTGTTCATGTTTTCGGCGTTTTTTCTGTTGTTGTCAAAGTTGCTGTGTCTGTCAAATTAACAACATTGTTTTTTTTTATGGATGTGCTGCTAAAATACATACATACATATGTATGTTGTATGTATAATTGTTTTTGTGTGTGTGCGAGTGTGTGACTGTGTCTGATGCATTTTAAAATAGCCCAGCAAATTGTTGAAATTTTGTTTTTGGAAATCGGTTTGTTCAGAATCCGATTTTCTGCCGCGCGGACACTTAAAAGATTCGAAAAGTGATTTATGAATATTGCGCAGTGCCATTAAAAAGAACATTTTCAAAGCGCAGTAAACTAACCGTAGACCCATCAATCAGTACGACCAAAATATAAATGGTTAATGATATTGTTATTGTTAGCAAGTTAATTACAAATAGCACACATGTCGCAAACACAACAGCATTGAAACAATTAACAAAATTTATTACAAAATTTTCGGTTATGGCGCGTTATAAGAAGGGAAAAAATATTGATTGGGGCGATGACGAGCACTTCTCAAAAGATCGAAGCATTTTCTACATAGAACACACCACAGAATGCCCCATCTTTCATACGAAAGCGGAGGAATGCCTAACCTTCTTCCAGCAGCGCATTCCGGAGCGCCAATTCCAATTGGTGCGCAACCGGAATGGCAAACAGGTGCCCCGAGATGGAGCCTTTGAGGTTTGTGTTGCACAGAATGCTCGCACTTCCCAGCACGAGCTGTGGTCGGGTCTGAACAGAGGACCGCCAAGACAGGATAAGTTTCCACAGTATGAGGACCTCGTGCCCGATGTGCATCGCGTCCTGAGAAAGTTCTACCCGGACAAGGTTGTGCCTGAGGATGACGAAGATATGGAAGATTTGTAACTGGCTCATTAGAAAACTGAAAACTGAAAATATGACAATGAAAGCGCATTGTTTGAAATTTAAATAATCCTCAAATTTCCATAACAAAGCGGCCAGAATATAAAGCTAATGCGACTTATTGTCATAAAAATAAGAAAATTCACAAACTCATATATTTTTATATATTTATATATATGGCACATAAACAACAGAGCACAAATTAACTCACACCTGTTTCAAAAGTTCTCCCACACAAGTCAACTGAATACCAGGCTGAATACCCTGTAGAAATTAAATCAGATATATGTAGCTTATGTGCCTCACAGAAAAGAGCTACCAATTATATCAACTAAACGAAATAATCTGTAACATCTCTTAACTTATAAGTTAACAAACATTCCTAGAATTTTGCAATATATTTAAATTTACTTTTAGTTATCGGAATTCTTAGGGAATTCCGGTATCCAGAAAAATGCTGTTTAATTTGCATGTCATTGGGGCCATTGTTATTACCTGACAGCTGCCGTCCTTTTGTCGCCTCTTTGACAGCACTAAACGCTAAATTCAAGCCAGATAATTAACTAACATATACAATATATATATGGAAAATAAAAATAAACACAATTGTGATAAGTGGGCCGCAGCGACGTCCTGTTGTCTGGGACCAGAACGACGAGATTCACCACTCTTCCCACCTTCAGTGTTGCCAAACCTAAATAACCAAATGCAATTTCAATATGCACAACAATCGGCACAGAAATACCAACAAAAATCTATGAAAACTATTTGATGTAATAACAAAATGACAGAAAAAAAAAATAAATAATATACATCGATAGCAAATAAATTAGAAAATTGCAGTACAATGGCAACAATGACTATTTGCGCATTTATATTTGGTTAATTTTCCATCTAGACTGAATTTCAATTTTTCCAAATTACTCACTTAAATTTTGTAATCTAAATCAGTAAAAACTAACCTACTTTTTTCTTTAATATCACTTTTACCATCCGTTATGTTCCTCCAGATATTTTCACATAAATCGCGTGCCAAATTTCCTCAATGTTGCGTTAAATCCAGGTGATTGCCTTTCATGGCTAACATTAATCGTAATCAGATAAGATGGGATAGCTATATTCATGTGCATACTTTGTACATCCAAAACTATTTCATTTTATACCATTGTTCTGAGCTTGGGGGCATTGTGTAAAGGCCACCAAGTCATAAAAATCCAATGCTCACAGCCGAACCAAATTACAATGTTGCAACAAGAATAATAACAACAACAACAACAACAACTAAAACCAAAAGTTCAGATGCCAGCCACTGTTTGCATGCAGCATAGCGAAGCACCACTGAACAAAGGGGTGGTGGGTGGCAGCAAGGGGTTGTGGATGTCCGTGGCCCAAAGGGTTTTTGTGTGCCATTTGTGCCGGCGCAACATTTTAACAATAACATTTGCTACCGAACTTGCATGGAACGTGGAGTTGACATTGCATTGAAGTGGCAACAACAACAACAACATTAACTAGCAACTAGCAACAGCATGTACATTATCAGTTGCACAGTGTTGTTGTTTGACCCGTTCGCCTGATTTTGATGTGGATGTTTTTTTGGGGTGTCACTTGCCGTATGAAAATGCAAATTAGGCTGGCGGATGGCAAGTGCAGATGGCTTTTTGATTGGCAGTTGGCTGTCTGCTCTTGGCTGTGCCAAATTTGGTCAAAATAATGTCAGCCAGCTGCCGAGGCTAATTTAAATATGAGTAAATACAAAGTCATGTATTCGACAGACAGAGTTTCGCTAAGTTTACGGATCTGGTCAATAAGCTGTTTGGCCAACTCGACTTTAGCAACTTCAAAAGCCAGCAAAAGATAAAAATGCAAACATATTTTTTTTTTTGCAACGAGCGTGGAGCTCATGAACCGTCAAAAGCGTCGCACATCATTAATATTAATAAAGGCTCTAAATAAATTGGCAGCGCTTCCAGCCAAAAATAACAACCAGCCGCATATTTCAGCTGATGGCAAGTAAATGAGAATAGACGAACTATGGAATAAAGTAGCTAAAAACTAATGACGCATTCTCAGAGAATCTGTTCACCTTACGTTAAATTTGATGTGAAATTTTATTTTCATCAGACTGAAAACTAAGAGTGAGGTAATAAAAATGTATTGTATGTTGAGTCATTCTAGTTTATCAGTAGTTATGAAAATATCTCACTATGTGACGTTGTTGCTGCCAGTGGTGCCCACTGTCTCTTTGTCAGATTCACATCCAGATACATCGCTGACTGTTCGAAGACGCCAAACAAGCAAAATAAAGGCCAAAGAGGCCAACAAACGCGTCGAGTGATTTCAACACATTTAATGTGGCAGCTCCACAAAGAGATGTCAGCTTTCTGCTGCCCACGGACTGCAATATATTTGGTATCTTGTTGATGCTGAAATTATGCCAGCGCATCGGCAAGGGGAAAAAACGTAAATAGATTGCGACAAAAACAACAATCTCAGGAAAAAACAAAATGGGTTAATGTCCAGAGCGCTGAATGGCCCTGGATCCACTGGCTCAAGTGGACACGTTTGCACTGCATGTGCCATCAGTTGTCAAACGCAAATCGAAGGCAACATTTTTCGTTGTGCATTTGCAGAAAGGACATTTGCAGGATCTTTGCCAAAAGCAGCGTCAAACTGCAAAGTAACGAAATTCTTGTATGGAAACAGACCGCAACATTTTGCATTAGTTCAGCTTTCAGCTCTGAACATATTTATTTTTAGTTTTCATCGATTCGGATTTGAGGCAAGCTGCAATCGAAACTACAAGTAAAACTGTGACGGTGCTCTTTGCATTTCCTGCCAAGTAATAAATTGTTGTTGTTTGGCAATTTCATTTGGACTTGTAATGTGGTTTCAACATCAAAACTATATATAAATATATAAATATAACTAGAAATCCCATTCCCAAAATATATAGTCTTAGAATATACAAATGTCAAATGGCTTGGAGCTTTGGATGGTCTGAACACGGACAGACCCACCAAGAAATTTAGCTTATAATACCGAAGGTATAATAGTATATTGGGTTTGTCCGTCATGCAGTCTGTCCGTCTGGATGAACGCAAGCTTCTTCGACACCCTCAGAGATAGAGACATATCCTTGAAAGTACCCTTTAAAGTTAAAGTGTCAAGGTCAGAATCCTATGTCCACTGGTGAGCTAGAAAATCGATTAAATGGATTTTCGCAAATCGATAAGGCCACATACCTCCCAAAATTGTATGGATACAGTCACCAATTTCGGTAAATGCCATTTTGAACATTTCACGTTTGAAGTTTTCACGTTTTCAACTCTAAATGTACGATTGATCTAGAGGCCAAACTATGATTAAAACGCCCTTGCTTTTGAAAATGCGTTGAATTTTGACGAAGTTATGGCATTTTGGAGGTTCGACCTATGCCCATATGCCGACATGCCGATTTTTGGACTAAAATTTTGACTTATGTTCCGACCCAAAATTACGTTTTCAACTTTAAATGTACGATTGATCTAGATGACAAACTATGATTAAAACGCCTTTGCTTTTGAAAATCCGTTGAGTTTTGACGAAGTTATGGCATTTTGAAGGTTCGACCTATGCCCATATGTTGAAAATGCCCATATGCCGATTTTCGGACTATAATTTTGACTTATGTTCCGACCCAAAATAACGTTTTCAACTTTGAATGTACGATTGATCTAGAGGCCAAACTATGATTAAAGCACCCTTGCTTTTGAAAATCCGTTGAGTTTTGACGAAGTTATGGCATTTTGAAGGTTCGACCTATGCCCATATGTTGAAAATACCCATATGCCGATTTTCGGACTATAATTTTGACTTATGTTCCGGCCCAAAATAACGTTTTCAACTTTAAATGTACGATTGATCTAGATGACAAACTATGATTAAAACGCCTTTGCATTTGAAAATCCGTTGAGTTTTGACGAAGTTATGGCATTTTGAAGGTTCGACCTATGCCCATATGTTGAAAATACCCATATGCCGATTTTCGGACTATAATTTTGACTTATGTTCCGGCCCAAAATAACGTTTTCAACTTTAAATGTACGATTGATCTAGATGACAAACTATGATTAAAACGCCTTTGCATTTGAAAATCCGTTGAGTTTTGACGAAGCTATGGCATTTTGAAGGTTCGACCTATGCCCATATGTTGACAATACCCATATGCCGATTTTCGGACTATAATTTTGACTTATGTTCCGACCCAAAATTACGTTTTCAACTTTAAATGTACGATTGATCTAGATGACAAACTATGATTAAAACGCCTTTGCTTTTGAAAATCCGTTGAGTTTTGACGAAGTTATGGCATTTTGAAGGTTCGACCTATGCCCATATGCCGACATGCCGATTTTCGGACTAAAATTTTGACTTATGTTCCGGCCCAAAATTACGTTTTCAACTTTAAATGTACGATTGATCTAGATGACAAACTATGATTAAAACGCCTTTGCTTTTGAAAATCCATTGAGTTTTGACGAAGTTATGGCATTTTGAAGGTTCGACCTATGCCCATATGTTGAAAATGCCCATATGCCGATTTTCGGACTATAATTTTGACTTATGTTCCGACCCAAAATAACGTTTTCAACTTTGAATGTACGATTGATCTAGAGGCCAAACTATGATTAAAGCACCCTTGCTTTTGAAAATCCGTTGAGTTTTGACGAAGTTATGGCATTTTGAAGGTTCGACCTATGCCCATATGTTGAAAATACCCATATGCCGATTTTCGGACTATAATTTGGCTTATGTTCCGGCCCAAAATTACGTTTTCAACTTTAAATGTACGATTGATCTAGATGACAAACTATGATTAAAACGCCTTTGCATTTGAAAATCCGTTGAGTTTTGACGAAGTTATGGCATTTTGAAGCTTCGACCTATGCCCATATGTTGAAAATGCCCATATGCCGATTTTCGGACTATAATTTTGACTTATGTTCCGACCCAAAATAACGTTTTCAATTTTGAATGTACGATTGATCTAGAGGCCAACCTATGATTAAAACACCTTTGCTTTTGAAAATCCGTTGAGTTTTGACGAAGTTAGGGCATTTTGAAGGTTCGACCTATGCCCATATGCCGACATGTCGATTTTCGGACTAAAATTTTGACTTATGTTCCGACCCAAAATTACGTTTTCAACTTTAAATGTACGATTGATCTAGATGACAAACTATGATTAAAACGCCTTTGCATTTGAAAATCCGTTGAGTTTTGACGAAGTTATGGCATTTTGAAGGTTCGACCTATGCCCATATGTTGAAAATGCCCATATGCCGATTTTCGGACTATAATTTTGACTTATGTTCCGACCCAAAATAACGTTTTCAACTTTGAATGTACGATTGATCTAGAGGCCAACCTATGATTAAAACACCTTTGCTTTTGAAAAGTTTTGACGAAGTTATGGCATTTTGAAGGTTCGACCTATGCCCATATGCCGACATGCCGATTTTCGGACTATAATTTTGACTTATGTTCCGACCCAAAATTAGGTTTTCAACTTTTAATGTACGATTGATCTAGAGGCCAAAATATGTTTAAAATACCCTTGCTTTTGAAATTGCGTTGAGTTTTGACGAAGTTATGGCATTTTGAGGGTTAGTCCTATGCCCATTTCTTATATCTACCTCGATCTTATCTGCACACAAATTATGCTATCATGGTATTTCGGTGTCGGCTACGCCCGACTGCACCGTTTTCTCTTGTTATAATTTTGCTTGAGTTGGTCTCTTTGATTCTATGGTACCGTGCAAATAATTTGACCGAGTTTTAGCCTTTTTTGTAATTGTCTCATGACCCTAAAAGTATGCTAGTTATTGAAAGATATTTTAGCCAATGCTTAAACCTAATTTGGGTGGGTGCACTTGCTATTCAAAACAGCTACATGTAAAAGAAAAACAATGTGAATTAATCTTATTTCCCACCTCTTAGAAGAATTATGTTTGTTTTAGTACACAAAGTGTTTTTTTGTTTGTAAATTCTCTTTGTGTGCAATTGTTTGAGAACAAGACATTTACTTAACCCAATTGTAAAGCATTTCTTTGAAGCTATTGTTTTGCACCGACGCCAGACTCGGATAATTGGCATAGGCGTCCAGGAAACCAGGAACTTAAACGTGGAGTGGGTATATGTGTGTTGCCCAGTGCAATAAATGTCAGCAGATGCCACTTTGACATTTGTTGCATCGCATCCCTTAAAAATAAGTGCAGAGGAGGCCTCTTGCACAGCATGTGGTTCATGTCCCAATTTCATTAAATTGCATTGGTCGAAAGGTCAACCAAGGATGTGGGAGAACGTAGAAAATGCGTAGGTGTTCCCCAGCCTTGTTCAACGAATTGGAAGTGAGGCCGTACAGTAGCTATGACTATTCTGAATTTTATTTACATGAACATCATAAAACATAGAAACGTCAGCCCGATGGCTTCCCAGCTGGGAACTGATTTCCAGAAAACGCGACTAGGCAGGGAGACATTCAGATAAATAGAAAGTCAGCCAATAAGTAACAAAAGGACAGGCAATTAAACAGGAAATACAAGGCTGACAAAGAAAAACAAAATATAATTTTTGTGTATACTCTGGGGTGCAATGGCGGACCACGCAGTTTTCTAGTTATATCAAAACCAACAAAAGTTGACTTAAGACACACCCACAGCCCACGCGCACGTCCACGCCCACATTTACTACCAGCTGGTTTATTATTTTTCGCATGAAATTAGTTTTTGGCCAGCGCTAATTAAAATTTATGATACCTGTTTATATACAAAATATTTGCGCGAATTCCCAAAGTACCAAAAAATCCACAACTGTTGTTTCGGCAAGCGGTCAAAAGGCGCCTGGCGCTATTCCTTTAAGGATCAACATAAACAATACGCCGCAAATTGCGCTTAATGTGGTCATAAAAAGCAGACTATACCTTGCTTTACAATATTTGAATTAATTCATGGTTATTACTTATGATTAGAACAGCTTTTGTAGTTGCAGGTTTATATTTTGCTCTAACTATTGTTATTATGGGCAATTTTAACATCAGATCTCATTGATTGGATCTGTTTTCTGAATATGTTTATTTCTTTACTTTAATACGTTCTCCAAAGCTCATTTTATGTATATCTTTTCGCTCTCCATTGAGAGTCTAATTAGCAGGCTAAAAAAAAAAAATACTTACGCAAATGCTATATTTATTATTTAAAGCAAACTCAATGGAAGCTATAAATACCCAAAATTCGGAGAAATACTTACTTATGCTATATGTACATGTCAGAGAAAGTTTAACCATAGAATCATATGTAAATCAATTATTAAGGGCTCGTTCCTGCTAAGTGGGGAAATTAAATAAACCGTTAAAATTTATACTGACTGAGGCTTCGTTTTATTTAATTTTTACACATATTTTTGTTGTTATATATACGTATATATATATATAAATAATCTCATAAATTAGGGTTTTTGTTGGGTTTTAATTTGTATATATGTATATATACATATACATATATATATATAAATATTGATATATATATATATGTATATGTGTGTGTATTTTTAGTTTGTAATACATTTTTCTGCCGCATTTAATTTCAATTTCAATAATTGTATTTACTCAACTCTAATGCAGTTACTCTTTATCATCTCTTCCCCTTATTTTTTGTTGTTCAGTAAGTATATATATGTATATATATATATTTTGTTTAATGTATATAGAATCATAGGCAGACATAATTTCTGTATAACTTCTAACCACACACAATCTCATAAAGAGCTTACACGTAAATCATGCAGTTGTTGTTGTTGTTGTAGTTGTTGTTGTTGTTGTTATTGTAGTACTCGGGTTTTATCCTTGCCTGTCTGTTTACATTTATAGTATGATACATTTATAACCATAATAATTTACAAGTTAAATGACTTAGAAATTAATAGTAGGATTTCCTTTGCGGATTACCATACATTACATAAAACATTATACATAATTAAAGTTAAAAACGTTTCTCATTCATTTAATTTTGCTTTGCTTGTTTTTGTTGCATTTGTTTTGTGGTGCTACTCTTTAAGTTTTGTTTTTATTCCGTATTTTTTTTTATTTTTTCATTTTTATTAATGTAATTTGTGTTTTTTTTTTTTTTTAATCTTGGCTTATTTACATAGCTTTCCTTTCAAGTAAGTTTTTCATTTATTCTTTAGTATATTTACAGAGCATTGACCCTGGGCCAATTAGCTGTGTGATTTGAACGTTTTTGCCTAATTTGTCTTGTTATTTTCATGTTTTCGCAGACTTTTCTTGAGTTTTGCAAAAGTTAAAAGTCATAAAATAAAAACAGAAAACTGAAAACAAAAAATCTCTCCATTTCGTTTGACCTTTACTAATTTGTAATACAAGTCGAATAAATTTGTAACGTTTTCGTATATTTGTTAATATATTTGTATGTATGTTTGTGTATTTGTATATATATATATATATATCAAGGGGTTTAATTTATTTGCTATACATGTACAAATAATTCATTAAAATACAATACACTTTCGATTACAATAATTGGTGCTTTTTTAAAAATTGTGCAAAAGTACATTTGTCAAAAATTTGGATTTTTTTTTTCCATTTAATTGGTGCATACTTCGAGGCGGTGCATTTAAATCACAACATTTACATTTTAAGTGCATTTTATGTGTGTGTATGAGTGCGTAAGTGTGTGTGTGTGTGCGTGTGTGTGTGTGCAAAGGCTCTTAATAGACGTATACTTAGTCAAGTAGTTTCTAATCAAAAGTGCTTTGCGAGTATCTCAATCCGCGTAGCATTTCAAGTGTTTTTGTTTTGGCTCAAAAGTTTCAGTTAGGACGGATTGCTTTTAAGCTGCGTGTGTGTTTTTGAGATAGGATAGTGTAGCTAATATATTATTTATGTATATATATATATATATTTGTTCTATGTCTGGTTGAGTTTGTTGTAGATTTTGATATTGCTGGATTTACTGGGGTTGTAGTTAGCTACGCTGCCACCATCTCTGAGCGTCTACACATGACATATACATACAACGATTCATTAGCTTTAAGGTACTTGTGACTACTTATGTTTATAGCTCGAAAATATTTTGATTCCTTGAAGGTTTCCTGGGACCTCAACTCAACTCAATACTTTTCCTGTTCGCTTGTCCAAAGCTTGTTCACAGTGTCATTTTTTGATGTCAATTTTGTTTTTTTTTGGTTGGGAAAGTTATGCAACTATTTAACTATATATTTGCTGGTGCTGGTGGAAGACTATTATTTCTGCATCCCCAAACTCTGGACTCGCAAAATTAACTCGAATAATAGTTGCTTATTTCGCATTTGTTTTTTGGCCTTATGATATATAAATATTAATATATTTTGTGCTAATTTGTGCAAAAAGTGCTACGAACTACACAAAAATAGAATAAATTAAATGAATAAAATAAAAATGTAACATTAGATAGGCATTAATACAAATTCAGGAGTTTTTTTTTTTGTTATAATATATATTCTTTTTTTTTGGCTTTTTATTACTTCCTTTTTTTTTTTTTTTGGTAAGTGCAATTGTGGTGCGTTATATAAATATTACAAAATTGTATCTTCGTTTGTATTTAATTATCACATAAAAGTGCAGCAGTGCAGAATTCTTTACGCTAATTGTTTCGCAAATTTTGCGTATTGCGCTAATTATAGAAATTCAAAATTAATAATATGTGCAATTGCAATTTCAATAATTTCCATATAGATTCAATATGTGCTATTTATAATTCATAAATCGTTTTTTTGCCTGCAACAAAGTTTGCTTCAAAATATTATTTATGGAATTTTTTAATAAACATTTCTAACATTTAACAAGTGTGTGCATTCTGCGAGAAATTGTATATGTGTGTGTATATATGTGTGTATAATTGTATGTATGTATTGCAAAACTTTAACACCACACTCAACAACATAATTATTTTCTAATGAACTCGTCAAACTGCAAGTCGAGCAAATTATACAAATTAAAATGACGCCAACTAAAACTCGCTTGTATGATGCAAATGAAATAAAATACAACTAAGAAACTTTCAGTGGCAGTGCCACAGTGCCTCATGCGTGTTCATTTCCATGTGTGCACTCATTGCACTGATTGCACTCATGTCGCTCATTTGCGGAACCTTATCTAGCAATCTGTGACGACCTCTGCATCTGGGTCACTCACTCACATCCAGTTGAGTGCGAGCGGAATAGCAAAAACTTTGCTCAGTCAAGAGCGTGTCAAGGAGACAGTTGTGTTCCCAATAGCATTTTAACATTTAAATCGTCAAAATATAAAATTAAATCTTAATGTAATAAGTTAAGAACAATAATAAAACATATTATTTCACAATTACTGATAAAAACAGAGTTCAATATTAAACGGATCAGTAGAATATATATTTGTAAAAACTCTGAAAGTAGTTTTATTTAGAGAAATTGTTGACTGGAACAAGTTTAAGAGAAATTTAGCTTTTCAAACGGGTTTTGTCGATTTGAAATTAAGTTAAGTTGTTTTTATTTTTTTATTTTAATTTAAGTTTTTATTTAAAGCTGAAGTGCAATCATTTATTCCTAAGTCTCAAGTCTCAATGCGCATTAAAATCATTTAGAAAGCAATTCAGTCGGCTTACCATAAAAATCTTCTGGTCTGCTCCTGTCTGAAACCTTTTCTGGACACGCAATTTTGTTATAGCTCCAATCTCTGGCTTTTATTTAAATTGTATTTGATTTTATCTATTTTGGTCGTTTCTCAAACATTTATTTTGTTTGTCAACCAACTGCAGGACACCAATTTGTTTTAGCAATTTGCATGCAAAACAATATATGGTTATAAGCTTTGTGGAGTCTTTGGTTACTTTTCTATTTAAATTGGGACATTTTGCCGCTATTTTTAGAGGCAAATGCACTAAAATTGGTATAATATTGTGGGTCATATCGCAAGCGGCAATTGTGTATGTAAAGTTGTGATTGGTTAATTGAAAGTGGCATTGAATTGCATCAGTGGCTCTGGTTGTGCGCATTGAGTGCAGCTTTTTGTTGTATGGTCTAAATTGATATTATATGGTCGTGATGAAAAAAGCAGGCCCGAATCAATGACAACACAACACCTGATGCCCATTGAAGGTCACTTTGCCAAAGAGCCGCAAACGATATGATACATATTCGGTTATAGTTAACAGTCGTACAGTTTGAAAATTAATTGTTAACTATTTAACTGTTTTGTATTTTATGTCAACTTGTTTTGCATGCAGCCTCCAAATGCTAACACAAATAGTGGCTTGCAGTTTTGGGCCAACTTTATTTAAGTGGCAGGTGTAGTAAAAACTTTTCAACAACTCGCACGGCTAACTTATGTTCTAAACAAAAGCTGTTTGATGACACACAACAACACAATAGTTATAATCTTCTTTGAAATATGTATATTAATAAACATTTAAAGTTTGTTTTTAATATAATTATTTGTGCTCCCACTTTAGTGCTCAGCAAAAATGTACTTGTACGAGTATCAACTGCTAGTTACTCTTTGGATATTAATAATATTTGTGTTCTTTACATTCATTTACTTAATAACATTTATAGATAATATGTTTTATATATATATATTTTGTTTTTTAATAAATTTCCTAAGCTGCTTTCATTTCCAGCTGCTCCTTCAAATTGCTATTCAGCTTTCCAAAAATCCTTTCATAAACATTCCGAAAATTTCCTGACCTTTGACTTCGCTCTAAAAAACCAACTGCTTCCACACCTTAAATCTTCCTTCTCTAATTCATATCTTGATGTTAAAAACATATAAATTACTCACATTAATCTACATGTAATTCCATTGAATCTTACTGCTTAAAAATGTATTTAATTTCTAAAAATGGATAATTATAAAAAACCCTTCGTGCTTGTTTGTTGTTGAGAAGTTTTCTCAATTCGCCAGAGTTGGTAAAAGCAACAGACAAACTCGGAACTTGTAGAAATTGGATTGCCAAAAAGGCAGCTGCTTTTCTTAGCTTCAACGGACTAATTTGAAGAATACTTTAAGAAGCTGGGTTCAGAAGATTCCATGAATAGTCCGAAAGTTGCTGCTGAAGTTAGTTTAGCTTTGAGTTTTGAATTGCACTTCAGCTGTTTACATAACAACTACGAAAAGGTTGAAAACTCAAGAGCCATTTCAAAGTAGATCTTGACTGTACTTATAAGCTGCTTAAGTTGACTTTGTTAATAACTAAAATAGACATTAAATAAAAATAAAATAGCAAATGAAAATATAAATACATATGTAGTTTATAAGGGTAACTTACTGTATGTGTAAAGTTGTTATCATGAGCTGTGCTGTGTGTTATTTGTTGGTTGTGTTTGTTGTTGTTGAAAGGAAGATATTTTAAACTAGACTCAGATAAGAGATTTGTGAAAAAAGAGCAACGAATTGAAAGTGAAGTGATTCGAAAATGTTTTTTGAACAGAAGAGTTGTTTGCAGAAGAGATCTGTTAATTGAGAAAGTAGAGCATCTGTTGTTGGGAGAAAGAAGAGTGTTATTGAAATCAGAAATGCATAGTTTGTTTTGTTTTCAGTGTATATTAAGTTGTGTATTTGTTTTCTTCATCTTCATGTATAGTTTTTCGTTTGTTTTTGTTTTTGGTTTTTTTTTTCTGTTTGTATTATATAGTATTCGTATATATAATTTATTAATATATTTAATATGTAAACAGTAAAATATAATGGAATTATAATTATACTCAAAAAAATGACCGCAAAAATGCGTACATTATTTATGATTAACTAGCTTTCATATATTTAAATGAAAGATTTAACAGAGATAGGGTTATAGAGAGATAGGCAGGCAAAACTTATGTACAGCAAATACAAATACAAAGTACAAATACTTAGATGAAAATGATAATTTGAATTGAACTTTGGTTTTTAATTTTAATTAGATATTAAAAAATTGTGCGAATGGCATTTTTTTCTTTTTGGCCATTTGCTACATTAGTAAAAGTTAATTTTAATGTTCTCTTTGTTTTTTGTATGTTTTTTTTGTTTGTTTTCTTTTCTTTTTAAATATACAAATACAAATAAATACAAGTAGTGATGTCTATTTTTAGGTTTTTTTCATTCATTTTGACTGACTGTGTTGTATGTGTGTTCTATATACTTATTCTGTATATATGTGTGTATTTTATTATATATATTTTGTTGTATGCATGTGTGTGTGTTGTATGTCTATGTATGTTTGCCTGTGTTTGTCTATGCACTTGTAATTTGTTTTTACTTTAAACATTTAACAATTATTTGTTATCATATTTGTGTTGTTGTAAGTTAAAGAAATTGTTTTCTTCGGTTTCGCTAGGTTTGTTTTCTTTTTCGCTATGCCTAAAATTATATGTATTTATTATATCATACTAAAATAAATAAAGTTTAAAATTGTTACCGCAAAATGCTCAAACAAAAAAAACAAAATGAACACAAAATTAAAAATTTAGGTTTTTGATATTTAGTTAAATATATTTATATACAAATTTGTACACACAATTCGGTTGCCAATTCGACGGCAGCCTAAAATGTCAAGTCAGGGAAATGCAAAATATTAAAACGATCATCATTAAGTTTAAACATAGCTAAGAAATATGAGTAAATATATATATATATATAAAAATCAAATAAATACAGAGTTTCAAAAATAAAATCAATTAACTTATGTGTATTTACATTAACGCACACCAAACTAACTGTAGTTATTTATTGCAATCTATTTCATGTTATAAAAGTTTTCATTCCTTTTTTTTTGGTTTTGTTGCAGTTTAAAAAGTTGTTTTTTTGTATGTTTTGATTATAGAAAAATAGGCCAAAAATAGATGTATATGTATATTTTTCCATTTGGTTTTGTTTGTTTTTCGTTCCTTTCAATCCTCATTCAAAAATGTCATTAAAATTTCCATCTGTCGCTTTGCATTTGGTTTACTTTGATTTGTTTTCCGTTATTATTTTTTTTTTCATTTGGGTTTTTCAGTTAGTGCGCTTTCGTTCATGGTTAGTGATTTGTTTTTTTATTTTATTAATTTATATGTTTGTTTTGTGCATAATGTTTGCAAGGATAATATGCATAAATTGTTTTTTTTTTTATTTGCTTATAAATTTATACAGTTTATTTTCGTTTCCTTTTTCTTGGTAGTATAGCAACATTTATATAGAGTTATTACACCGGTATAGAAATCGTTTATATTATTCATTATGAGTATTATCATTTATATTTAAAGGTGGGTTATTTTGCAGTTATTTATAGAAAATCAACACGAAAATTAAAAGGAAAAATGAAAACAATACTGAGATTAAATTGTTTTTTTTTTACTAATATTGGAAACGTGGACTTTAAAAGAATGACACAGAGCTCTGGCCAATGTCAAAGAAAGGCCTAATTAATTGAGTTCTTTTCTAAAAGATTTATGGAGAATTGCATTTCTTGCGCATTTGAGCTGTGTGCCAGCACATAAGAACTTAATAATGAACCCAAAACTTATTAGTAAATGTTCATTTTAATTGTTTATAATTACTTTGCATTTTATACGTACTGTGTATAAGATATGAAATTTTATTGCTCGCAATTTCATATGTTATTTCGTTAATTAATTTATTTTTCTTTTTTTGGTATTGGTTTTTTTTTTAACTTTACATAAGAGTTGGCATTAAATTTTATACGAAACAAAGGGGAAAAACGTTTAAATAGCTCCCAAAGATACGTTAATAAGCTTTAACTTTTTGCATTTGAAATTTTAAAAAAGTATTTAACCATTATTGTTTAATTGTTATTAATTTGTTGCCATGCTGCATACATACATAACCGTTTCAACATTTTTTTTTTTTAGTTTTTTTTTATTGTATTTGGTTTTTTTTTGTCCATCTGTTTTAAAAATTTCATTGATTGTTTTCTTATTTGATTGTTTGTTGGAACTTTGTATGCATAATAACAATAATGGATATTATTAAAAAGAAAAATAAGTTTGCATTTATCATCGGTTTCGTTTACTTATTTATTTTTAAATTTAATTATATAATTTATTCGTTTGTATTTAAGATATCAGCTGGTAAACAAAAATCAAGGACATCAAATTGCAAAGTCAGTACGAAATAAATGTTTTTTGATTTTTATGTGTTCTGTTTCTTTGTTAGCATTTTTACAAGCCTTTCAACCAAAGTATACAATTTGTGTATTTTGTATAAGTTTAAGGGGTTTGTTTTCGTTATATATTTATAAGTCCATTGTTAGTTAAATATATTTGATTTAAATCAATTTTCTTAACTACATATAGCTGCCATTTCCATGAGAACTGTTTCATATATGAAAAACAATAAAGTGAAATTAAATTATATGCCTAAAGAAATTAAACGAAAATGCCGTAATAATTATACAAAATTATACATAAATGATTTATACATTAAGATTAAGAAAATAGTTATTTGAAATTCAGAAATTTATACACAAAATATATTTGACAATTATAAAAGCTGTTAAGCACAATACTCAATGTAAAATTGAATGCATAAACTAAAATAAACCCCAACTATCGATAATAATAAGTATAATCAAGTCAAGTCTTTTTGTTTATGTTAATGTTATACCTTCATTGTATTAGTTTGTAAATCTTTTTTTTTTCTTGCTCGTTCTTGCTTTGCTGTTTATGTATTGTATATATATTTAAATATCATTCATACATTCATAGACCTACGGCGTCATTAGTTATCATCATTATCATTATCATTAACATGATAATCGTTTATCGTTTATCAGTTATCAGTGGCATACGGCATTCGCAATCGCATTCGTATTATCAGCATTATCATTGCAATAAAACCTATGTCAATTTTTAATTGTATATTTATTTGTTATATGTATATATTTACTATATATAATTAATGTCTGCTTTTTCATATTTTTTCATTTGTTTTTTTTTTGTTTTTTTGTTTTTTTTTTTGTTTTTTCTTTTCATTCTTGTGTATATGTATATATAATTCTTCTGCCTTCTCCCACTGTCAGCTCTTTAGCTCATTAACGCGGTTTTGATTTATTTTTCTTGTTTTCTTTTCTTATTATTTTTGTTTTTTTTTTTTTTGGTTTTGTTGTTGCATTAACATTTAAACTTTAATACACGTATAGTTAAATAATGTACACGAAATATATGTATATATGTATATATATTTAAATATATATGTATATATCGAGGTATATACATATAATTGCATGTATATACGTATATATATATATTTTTAATATACTTTTGAATACTTTTTATATATACTAAAATTAGTTTATAGTTTAGGCCCGATTTAATGCGCAAAACAAAAAGAAAGAAAAATCTTTAGATATTTTTTTCCCCATTTTTTATTTGGTTTTCATTTTCGTTTCGAAATGTTAACGCCATTTTGAGTAATTTTTTTTTTCATTTATATTTTTGAATAACTGCTTGATTGGTTGCTTTTTTATTTGTTCTTGTATTTTTATTTGTATAATTAATAATAGTGTAATAATAATCCAAATCATACCTTTTTTATATTTTTGCCGCCATTTTTAATACATTTAAATTTTGTTTTACTTGGAGATTTTGCATGCCTCAACTGTGCATTCGTCTCCAATAATTTTTTGTTTTTGTTGAGAGTGTGTGGGCAGGCTGGGTGTTTAGTATATGTGTGTGTGTGTGTGTGTGTTTTAGTGCCATGTTTAAACTTAATAGGTTTGCACGATAATTGTTAAGTATAGAGCGTAAAACTAATTGTAATTTAAGTTTAACGTGGGTTGTCTAGGTGTGGTTTTCTTTTTCTCAAGTGTGTGTGTGTGTGTGTGTGTATGTGTGTCTTAGTATGTGTATTTTTCAGTTTGTGTAGGTGTGTATCCTTATGTGTATCCTTGAGGTCTTAACGCCCCCGCGCCCAGCGTAATAACGCATCCGCTAACACATCCAAATGAGCTTTTGTCTGCAATTAAAAAGAAAAAGAAAACGGAACACAATTGAAGACAATTTCTAATGGAAGATACGATGATGTGGAGGTAAATTGAAGAATTGTGGGTTGGGGGGAGGGTCCTTTAGCACTTACCGTCTTATAGAACATGCAGGAGCTTCTATCCTCATCCTCACCCTCCGGGCAATCGATGAAGCCATCGCACAGCACATGATCGTCTATGCAACGATAGCGTCCCTGCAGATCCGGTGTGGGGCATGCAAAACGCTCCATGCCATCCATTGCAGTGGGGCATTCTGCAAATACACAAGAAATGAAACAGGTTGCACAGTTAGTCAAAATAGTTTTATGCATAATGTTGCATGTTCCGCTTCCCCCTCCCCACCCACACACATAAACATAAGACCCCAACTGCTGAGCAGGTAACAACTTTCAACATAAATCGTTCAACTTGCGAGGCAAAAGTTTGCGTTCGCTAATGTCCGCCATGATTTGCGTCTAAATGTTGCAAGTTGCAACGACACCCGCATAAGAGTATGCTTTGCTATGCTATCCGCCATTTGCCATTCTCCATTTTGTTTGTGTATCCTGCGAATGATGCCGCTAACCCCGCTGAGCGGCGCATGCTGTTATAAATAGTTGCACGTTTGCTACTTTACTACTTTCAATGCTCACAGGATAACCGTTGCCATTCCAAGCATAGACGGACGAACCCGGCTTCGCTTGCATCGCAGCAGCAGCAGCAGCAGCTGCAACAACAACAACAACAACAACAGCGAAAACTTTATTTTTTGTGGCATTTTTCTCGACGCATTTTTTTCACTCTACAAACAAATACATAAAAATAAATCACTTGCAGGACATGTTGGCGCCTCCGGTTTAGTTTCAGCCATTCTGATACACACACACACACACACACATATATATATATATAGATATATACATGTGTGATGTTTTTGTTGCCATTGTTATTGTTGCTCCTGGCTACATGTTTGCGTATTGAGATTTGTTGAAGTTACCCGTATAGGTTACCCCTCCCCTCTCCACCCCTGTTTCCAACGGTGCTCCAATCTTTTTTCAGCCCCGTTCGCTGCTGCGTTATTTTTCTACCAGGATTGGAAAAAGTTTACTGCACTTTTTGTTCGATGTATCTGCACGGGGATTGTTGGCACTTTGTTGTGTATCCCATTTACAATTTTACCAAAATGAATTTCATTCATGGCAGTTTAAGGAGGTTTCTTTGTCTCTGTTGGTGTTGTTTTGTCGAAAATAATGATGTTAACAGAACATTTAGTTGATTTGGCATTTGGCTGGCATTTTTTTCCCAGTACTTTTTTGTTTTACGAACAGTAAAATGGGGTTTATCATTGGTTCAATTCAATTTGCATAGTGATGTTATCAGATTATTGTTTGAAAATACAAAAATATGAATTTTTTGCATATATAACCCTAAGTAACCCAAATAGCAGACACTCTTATCTACAACTCCACTTGCAACTGCGTGTAAGTATGAAATGCGATGCGGTATTTTGATTGCAACATTGCTGCGTTTGCACATTTCATTCAAGAAAGTAGGCAACACCGCTGTTACACTCACACAACCGTCATGAAACCTGTAGTTTACAACACACCCATTCATTAATGTAGCAAGTGTCAGACACACACACAGAGACACAGAGACACATTTGTACACACAAACTGAGTGGCTGCCCTTCAACACTTGTCAGCCGCAAGTCCTGAGTCCTGCTCAAGTTGTCAGCGCTCGGGTAAGAATTGCGACTCCAAACGTCAGCAGTCGCATATCTGCTGAATCACCTTACAGCAATTTTATAAGCATTACAAGAACAGCAACGACGAGCAGCAGCAGTGGCAGCAGCAGTGGCAGTGGCAGCTGCCGCAACAAAAAGTGCATAAGCAGTGCGCGCAACTTGACACTCAATTGTTTTTGCGGCCCTTGCCCCAACCCCTGTGCTCAACCTTGCTGTTTGTTGTTTGTCTGCCAAATGAAGTCGGCATCATGTTCTCAGTTGTCTGCTGTCAGCATGGAATCAATTGATGAGGGGTGCAGGTGCACAAAAAATCGTTGCGACGCCCAACGCCTCGTTAGGCACAATGTGCAGACAGTTACTACAGAGCGATTGTGAGAGAGAGGGAGAGAGAGCAAAGCCCCTGGCGTGCCAAAGAGCCATTTGCATTTTGAAGAGCACCCAAACGACGATGATGAGAATGAGAATGTCGCCGCCAACGGCGTCATCAGTCGATTGCCATTTATCAATGCGATTCGCGGTCCGCCGACGCCGCCGATGACGACGACGACGACGCAGCCGCCAATGCAGCCATCGTATTTAATTGCGTCAGTGGATACTTGAGCACGTTTGTGGCGTGGCTGTATTAAAAGTGCCACGCCCACAAATTTATGCTCATACCGAAGCACATGCAATTTGCATATGTACATATATAAAAGAGCGCAATGCGCATACGCAACGTTGACCCAAAACACATACGTCCATTAGTTTTATGGGATTTCTCTTTCATTTATAGTTTTGTGTTTTTGCATCGGAGGTACAAACTATTATAGCCAACTGTTAGTATATTGCTGACTGTTGTTGTTGTTGTTGTAGTTGGTGTTGTGCCACTTTTGCATTGCAGTCTACTGTAAGTCATGTCGATTCGAGTTGGATCGAGTTGCTGTCGCTTGTTGTCGTCAACCCACATTTTGTACTTTGAACTTAATTTCACACACAAATAACTATGCACCACAACACACAACGAGCAACCACAGCAAGAAAGAGAGAGAAAGATAGAGAGAGAGAGAGAGAAGGCGAGTGGAAGAAGAAGCGAGCTAGTGGTTGGGAAAGAGAGAGCATTTGAGTGTGGGTGCACAAGTTGCAACTTGTAAAATTTTTGGACGCGCTCGTTTCTTGCTGTTTTCGTTGCCCATATTCTGTGCCCCATTCCATTTGCGATGACGTTTTGTTTTTTACTTCGCTTTTTGTTTTTGTTTTTGTTTTTTTTATTTTTTTTTGGGCCAAGCGAGGCTATTGAACTTTAAATTGATTTTTTGTGCTCGTTTGCCCTTAGACCACCTCTATCCCAGCACCGCCTTCGCCTCCACCTTGAGCCGCTTGCCGTCGTTGGGGGCAATAAATCGAAACAAGCGGACACAAGTTTCTTAACTAGTTTGATTTGTGCTGCAATTGCAGTTTAAAAGTGGCTTAAGTAAACTTTTGTTGCGCCTACAAGTAGGCAACAGAATGTTATTTATTATTAATAAGTATTTATTTATTTAAAACCACTATTAAATATACATAGCACCAGCTGCCTCAAGGCATCCACATTTACAAAAAAAAAAGTCAATTTGTAAACCAACTAAAACAACTTTGCGACCCTTCGGAGAAATGTGCACAGCACTTAAGGATTTGCTTATCTATATTTGTTAACGTCGGAAGAGCTGTTTGAAGAGCAATAGAAAACTCTATCGATAAGTAGTGGGCATGGTTGCAGCTTATGCAAATTGGGGAATGAAGTTTGACAGGATTGCTTGTGGGTTGTGTCTAAGTTCTGTAATAGTATAAATCTTTAGCTAGATGCTTACATGCAAATCACGTTCAGATCTTGGAGAGCAACTTACACGCAAAAGAAGCAACTGTACCCAAGTTGTTAGTTACAGTGGCAGATAAGCCAGGACATAAGCTCGACAGAGTCAACGCATGTTGACACTAAGACACTCAACAACAGCAACAACAACAACAAAAGCAACAACCATGACAAACAAACAACAAGCGACCGAACAACAACACGTCGAGTGTCAAAAAATCAAAAGCATAAAAAGGATTTGGCTGTTGCCAAGTCGCAGCTGAGCAGCGAACATCCTAGTGCAGGGTGTCATCTTGTGGGTAGGGGTTAGTTCTGTGTGCATGTGTGTGTGTGTGTGTGGGGCAACCAAAAAGCAAATGCTGCTATTTTTGTCGGAAAAAGAGAGGCAACAAGAAAGAGACAGAGAGAGCGAGAGAGAGAGGGAGAGAGAGAGAACGACATGGCGTATACGTAATGCATGCAGGTCCCTGGTATCTGTGAATGAGTGGAGTTCGCCGCAAAAATAAGTCGAGAAAATGTTATAGCAAAGTTCGAAGCGAGAAAACCTTTTTCACCCACTCCCCCAGAGCCGCAAAGAAGAGCCAAAAATACTCAAAAGCCAAAGCTGAAACGCCTGTTGTCTCGTCGGTATGGCGCCTAAAATGCTGCCAACAATAATAACAAAACCCACGAAACGAGAGCGCGCAATGCAATGCACACACACACACACACACACAGTAGTATGCAGTATGTTTGTGTTTGTGTGTGTGTGTGTGAGGGCGTCGTCTGCAGGAAGCTAAAAGAAGCGCCAGCTAAAGGAAACAGCGCGCAACGATTTTGCAGCAATAAATTGATAGTTTTATGTGGCGCACATAAACAGGGAAAAAAAGTAAAAAAAAAAAAACAAAAAAAAGAAATAAAACTAAAGCGATGCTGGCTAGCTGTTTGGGACATTAAGCTCGCGTCTTAACGCACCCACACACACACACACAAGCACACACACAACACACAGTCACATGCATATTTTAGCTGTGAATAGCGACAACCGGACAAATGCATAAAACAAAAGCATAAGCAAATTTATAACGGAAAATTGATGGCTATTCATTCACCTCTATGGCCTTTTCCCTTAGCTACACTTGGGCAATTTCACTTTTGCGTGAATTCCAAAGAAAAACCCATTTTCAGTGACACATTCCATGTGCTGGCTGTGCCAGCGTCCCATGTCAGAAATTGAATCAAATTTATTTAGCTTTTTTCTTGACTTTCTTTTTTTTTTTGTATTGTTGCTTGTCGACAAATTGAGGATACGGGTCTGCTTTGTCAACGCGCCCTTTTCATCCACCTACACCCCATCCCCCACCCCGCAACCACCCAGCAGTTTGCTCAGCTGTCATAATTTGGCCAGGTTTTGCATCCTTAAAGAAGGCGTGCGTCGAGCGTTCTCTAATAAGGTTTTGATTAAATTTTCCGCTCGAATATATTCCGTTGAAATTTGTCAGGCCTGTTTCACTTGGAGGATAACTGGGCCTGCTATTTGTAAAATTATTTATGCTCAGACTCGGTACCTGTGTTTTCAGCTGTGGCTGCTGATTTTTGCTTGAATTAACTTAGCGCATTTTCAATTTTTACATCTACTCCCACATAGACATACTTAAGCAAATATTTCTAGATTACTTAATGGAATATTTTGTTGCCTTTTGGCTCTTTTTTTTTTTTTTTTGGAACATTATTCATCTTGTTTTCGGATTTTTTCTTCTTTTTTTTCTAGGAATTCCGTATTTATAATATATATATATAAAATATAAGGAAATGTATAAAAATAGCCGCTAGGTAGCGAATGTGTGTGCGAGTGTGTGTATTGCCCAGAGGCATTATTTGTTTTGCATGTGTGTGTGTGTGTGTGTGTGTGCGAGTTACTCCCACTTGGCGTTTATTGTAATATAATAAGTACAGTTTTTTTCCGTTGCCTTCAGCGACAGTGCCTGCAAGCTAATTGCAGACGTACACTCTCTAGTGACATCCTTCGCTCAATGTGGGGTCTACCATTTGAAATTACATATGTGCATATTTTGCGATACTACAGAAAGGAACCTAAACAAACTCAACACACACAGTCTGACATCGATTGTTCCACACAACAGAAGCTGTCAATTGAAGTGCCTTACAAGGGAAACCTTTTAGCTTGTGTTTCCATAGCTCAAACGACAACAGAAAAACAAGCATATTGAAAATTTCAATATTTTCAGTTGATTGTGAGATGAATGACAGGATACTCTCTAAATTTAAAGTATTAATCATCACATCAATTTGAATACAAGTATTAAAATGCCAAATAAAATGTTAAATCTCTAACTTTCATCGCAATTTAGAAATAGTTGTTCTGCTAACTTTTGTTTAAAATAAATTCCACATTTAGCTGAATAAATACACATTTCCCACAACTAATATTTACATTTACAACATTAATAGACCATTTCATCGACCACTTTATAAGCACACACAAACACACACACACACACATGGACACCACCAAAACTCACATTCTTTTTATGGCAACAGTTCCTCTCTTGTTTATGAGTAGTTTTTGCTAGACCAGAGGGCTAAACTGACTGAGTTGCTTCTTGCCCCACCCACATCACTTAATATGCAAATTGAGGCTGTCCACTTGCGGCACACTCTAAAAATTCCCCTCACGCACGCAACATTTTCTATTTTGTAATACATATTTCAAAACAACAAAAAAAAAACAAAAACAAAAAAATTTTGAAAACTCAACAACAGCAAAAACAGAGGCAAGAAATTTGTTAACTTGACTGGCAAATTATGCAGGCCAAAAGTTCCATTTCCAGCTACCAGGGTTAAGTCATTTATAGTTTTACAGCCAAACCGCATTTGGCATATTTTTTTATGTGCTGACAAGTTGTTATGGTAAAAAATTTAATGCTGATGATCGCATATTAACAATTGCAATTTGTAATTTATACTTTTGCAATTATGATAACCGTAAGTGCGGCTCAGCTGACACACTTGCTGTCAATTTATGTGGCAGCTTGTCATAACTGTATTTTTGTTAAGCATTATAATAATAAGTACTCAATACGTGTGCAGTCGTGTGAAATTAATTTTTATTGGTTTAACATGTGAAATACATTAAATATGCTATTTCAGTTCATCTGTTCTTAATGAAATTTTAAAAGAATTCCAACTGATTGACCTTGACATTTGTAGACTGGCTTGGAAATAAATAAATATTAGGAAAATCAAAAATAACAACTGACAGATGAAATTAAGATTGGCCACAGACCCAGACAGAGAGAAAATAACTCAAAGGAGCACTTTGCGAACCACTCTGGCTAATCTGGCCGAAAAGCGTGCCAATGCCTTTCAACAGTTCACAATTTAGCAAAGGAAATGCCAATGCTTATATATTTTAATTAACTTGGGCCCCTAACAACATGGCTAACACAGACACAGACACAGCTACACGTACACACACACACAGCTTTTAAGGCGCGGCCAGGGCTCGACACAAACACAGACAAACGCACGCAAAATACGCACTTTACATACATATGCATATACATACATATGAAAGTATATATATATATTTCTATATATACATACGTCGCGTCTGACAGCCATAAGACAAAGCATAACAATGGCAATGGCAACGGCAACGTGGCAAGGACAAAATGGCCAAATATAGCAACAAACAAAACGAGGCAAATAAAGAAGCAACAAACCATCAACAGTTTGATATGCCTCGTCTGTGCTCAGACACACACATACACACACACACAAACAAATACACACAAACAAACACACTCATATACACACATTGTGGAGTCTGAGTGAAACTTTTGGGAATTGCTGCTTACACATTTGTAATCTTGCCTTGTCTTGCCCCAGAACCCTATGCCACCGCCACACTTCCAGTGGGCAACCCCTCGGCTACTTCAGCTGCTTTTTTGGGTGTGCCCCTTGGCAGGCATATTCTATTTTTAGCACGCATATAAAGCATTGCGAAAATGCTGCTTACGTTTTCGCTGTTTTCCTCTCGGTTTTTCTTTCACTTCGAGTGTAATAAAAACTCATATTTTTCTTTCATTGCGTTCTTTATTCTTTCGATTTGGATTTTTTTTGTATTTGTTTTTTTTTTTGCCAAATTAAATGATTTTGTTAACGCGTGCTGGTTTTTTGGCTTTGCCTCTTGCTTTCAAACTGAGATAAAGTATAACCACAGTGAGTGTCCTTGTCGTCCTGTTGGGTCCCTTTTAGACAATCCCGACAATCAATCGATGTGACAGCTTCATGCATAAATCTTAAAAAGCAAGTCGAAACTTCTTAATTGGCAATTAAAAAGCGTTAAAAGCGCGTTCGAGCCAAAAAGTAAAACCCATTAAAACTTTCCGTGGACACATGAACATTGACCTGCCAAAAATAAAAGAAAAACTAAGAAAAACGACCATTCATAATTGAAAGTATACAGAAAAGTAATATGGGAGAGTTCATAAAGGTTTCTTTAAGTAAATTGACGAAGAACTCCTCCTAAAGAAGTAAATAAATTTACTTTATATATATATAAAACAATAATACTTTATAAAATTAAAGTATATAATTTATTCACATACGACTTATGATTATAGCAGCTCTGCAAACAATTATATAAATTGTTCACGAATAAAGAAAACAATTTTAATTTTCAAAGTAATAACTTTTGCAAGATGTACTTTGGGCGTCTGCTTGTATTGTAATTAATATAAAATGCCGCCACACAGTAGATACATTTATAATGAGCTTGGTAACGCTGCCCTGGGGGCGACATGCTGCTCCATAGCAGCAAGTCAGGATTCTCTAACAAGTTGCTATTTTATTTTTTTTTTTCATATTTTATCTATATAAATTAATGATGTGTTGTGGGAAAAAGCTTGTGATCTAACAAAAGAAATTGCTATTTCTCTCTCTCTCTCTCTCTCTCTGTCTCGCTCTATTTGTGCGTGTTGTTTTTGAGTTGTTTGTTGTTTTAAGATTAAACAAATATTTTTTGACATAAGTGCAAGTTTTAGATCTAATTATTTTAATTGCTCGCCAAAAAGATCAAAGGGATGTGGGGCGTGCTCAGCTGTTAGACCACATTATCATATAATTAATGCTTATCTGGCATAAATGTGTACATGTATTGGTAAACAGAGGATTAAGTAAGACGCAGAACAAAAGCGGACAAAGACGAGGAGACGATTGTATGGCAAACAAAAGTGCGAACGATTATTATTTGGGTTTGACGTCAAAGCCTTAAACGCCAATTACAAAGCACACACACACACATATATATATATATATATAGAACGCCATTTTTACCTGCTACGTGACTGTCACACACACACATAAACATACACACACGCACCAACCCATGCGCACGCAAGCACACACAATTGACACACTAAAATTTTAATGTAGCATACTTTCAGGCCGCATACTGGAAATGACAACAAAACGCCAAAAGAGAGAAAGAAAGGCAGAAAGAGAAAACGCGTTCTTCCTCTTCCCCACCTCTCTCTTAACACTCTGCTAGTGCGTCTCGCCATCTCTCTCAATTTCGTATGCTTACTCTTTCTTTTGTATTTGTTGTTGTGACTTTCAGCGTCTGTTTGTTGTGACCTCGTCCACCTGACCCCTTGAGCTGCTGGCACAGTGGCTACAAGGTGTTTAGCCATCTCAGAAGATACCGTTATGCTAATGTTATGAGCAGGGTTAAGTCAGAATTGAACCATGTTCTTAACGGTTTTTTTTATGTCACAATATAGAATAACATGGACAATTTTCTTTATAAGTGTCTTAATAAAGAATAAGATGATAAACATTTTTGTCAACAATAAAAGAGTAATAAATTATACACTGCTGACATTTGTCTTTAGTTCGTAATATAAAATATTATTACATTATTATTATTATTATTGAAATAAACATAAAGTTGCAAGCATATTTAATTTTTAGGTGTTCCATTTGCGATACTAAAACGATTCTAAAAATGGAATGGGTGACAGTTGTGGAATAATCGACTCAGTTAAAGATGATAATCAATAAAATAAATGGTGCCTTGCAAACTTACTGATGCCTCTTATTAAGCCTCTAAAAACAAATAAACTATTAAGTGATTTTTTAAATGCGAAAAGAATTCAACTAGTTTAAGTAAGTTAATATCAATTTCAAGCTTCTTTAGATTGCCCGCAGCGTCAACGTAACACGAGTACAAGTCTCGTATGAAGATAATTATTTTTAATGTACAATGAAATCGAAGGATCGCAACAACAACAACAACAAGAACATCTACCCACTGTGGCTAACCTCACTTCGGGAGGAACATTTGCCATTGTGCCGTAGCCGCAGCAACAAATTTTTATGTGTTTACCTTTTTGCGCAGGCAACACACGCAGTAAAAGCAACAGCGACAAGCTGCGCTCATTTGTGCCTCACGTACATCTGATGTGTATAAAAGAGAAAGACAGAGAGTGTGAGAGAGAGAGAGAGGGTGGTAGAAATGAAAGTGTGGGCAGCCTGGCTAAATAATTTCATCAAGCGCTTGACCCATGTGAACAGCCAGCAGTTATAGAGCAGTTGGGTTTAGGTTCTCAGCAGAGCTGTCAAAAATCATTAGCTTGACCTGAACCTGAACCTGAACCTAAACCTCAACCTGAAGCGATGTTGTTGCTCAGTGGTTCAGTAAAAGTTGCATGCGCTGAAGTGGGTCTCCTTCGGGAATTGCCTAGCGTTGTCAGCGTTCATCTTGGCTGTCACCAGCTCAGAGATTCTACGCAAAAGTAAAACTTAAGAAATCTTTATTAGTGTGTAAATGTCACGCTCCACTACCCCCTGCTTGGTGCCTTGACATTTCCTATACTATATATAGCAATTTCATTTTTATTTTCACTTTTATCGTCGTGAAATTCGAACCGCAATAAACGCTGAGCTACATTTTATGCTCTTAATTATTATTCTTCTTTGTTTACTGTTTTGTAATTTCTACTGCTTTTGTTCTGGTGCTTGTCTTGTTTGCCATAATTGAAATGTGAGCCTTTTGCTCCTTGTTCATCGAGTGCCCACTTAACTTGTCCGACTGCTGCTTTTCCAATTCAATTTGAAGGCTGTTTAGTGCGGCAATTAAAGCTTATGATCGGATGAGAGAACTGAAGCTCAGATTAAATAGTCTTGTATATCAGTGTACTTCGAGTACATCGTAATCTAAAAAGAACCTGAAGACTCTTCAACTATAGATAGAAAATCAATTTAAAATCGAAAACCATCAAAATGTATGTTGAATTTAAGTAACCATTCAACTGAAAATATCTGTCACTCTTTAATTTCCCACGATTTTAAAATGTCAGATTTTTTTCGTTCACTTCATTAATCCACAATAACATAAAAATATTTTAAATAAATTGCATTTCTTTGAATTACGCGTAAAAAAAACATATAAGCAATTTATGCATTCCTATTTAATGAACATTAACTAAAAATAAAATGCGCTGAAAAGAAACTGGTGAAAAAATACGTCAACGTCTAGTTTGCATTTAAATTGCATTTTATACTACGAAAAAAAAGGCAAAGCAAAAAAAATGGCAGGCGACAACCAACAAAGTTTCATTCAACAAAAAAAAAGAAAAAAAGAAAAAAATGTCGACCACCGTCGCACAATCAAATTAACTTGCCATTGTTGCATTTATTTTAATTTCAACAACAGCTAAAAATAGTGCCAAACAAACATGAACACTATACACGACGAGCACACTCACAGACACACACGCACATACACACACACAAACACACCCATTGTTTATAATTGGCGGTGTGTAAAAATAAAGCAGTGAAACTTATTTTTGTGTGCGACAAAAACCCAAAAAAGGCAGAAAAAGGCCGCGCCGCATTTGCATGTAAATCGCGTTTAAGCAACGACAATGAAAACACGCACACACACAAACAAAAGCACACACAGGATACACACACATACACACACACACACATATAGACTTAGGAAAGGCTGTTGCTTGGCAGTTGCCGGAATTCTTACATACATTAGCGCTACCGGTGGATTGTGCTGTGGCTGTTGCAGTGGTCGACAGCGGATCAGGGTGCGAGGTGTGGGTGTGTGTGTGTGTGTGTGTGTGTGTGTGTGTGTGGGTGTGTGTGTGTGTGGGTATGTGTGTGTGGCGGTAATCGCGTGCTATGCGCAGATTAAAATGCGACAAAGCAACACGACAAATTTTTAAATAAAGACGCAGAGCACAGTTAGCAAAAATAAAAACAACAACTTACACATATCCTGCTTAGCACAAGCCAAAAATGTTTTTCAACCGAATTTATTTTTTATGTAAATTGAAATAGAAGTTAATTAAGATTAGTTATATTTTTAAAATTTGTTGAAAGCTTTGGGATTTGCATTAACAACCAGTAGATTAGGAATTTTTAATAATTAATAGTCATTTTAAACGTTGCAAATCGTTTCTTAAAAACGAATCTCGCCGAGATTGGAAAGATATCCTAGTATACAAAGTAGAAAACATTTGAATAGTTTGTTCAAATCAATAACGATAATAAATTAAATTATAATTAATAATAATAATAAATTAAATTATATATATATAATAATATATCTTGATTGTACATATTAAACTGAATGCATATATTTAGTTTTAATGCTATCGAAATTCTTGATTAGTTCCCATGATAAAATTGTTTGATACTGACCAGAAGGTTAAAGATTCATAGTTAAGTACAAACAAAAACTGGGTCAACTACTTATGGCTTACATTATCCGATAGCCATGGCCCTTATTCACTTGTCACCTACCCATTTTGGCATACCTTATTTCCGCACATTTAACTGATGGGTGTTTAAAAGGCCCAGCAACACACAGAAGTCGAAAAGCGTCAAATGCGCGGATTTGTATAGCACATCAACACATACACAAAAACACACAAAACACACACACACACATACACACATACAGTGGGAGCAGCAATTAAGTCACGGCAAAATGCGCTACGGAAATGTGGAAAAAAAACAAAGCGCAGGCAAATTTTTGGTGTGCGACGTTTTCGCTTTTATTTTATTATTTTTTGTTTTTTTTTTTTTGGTTTTTTTGTGTACGTTTTTCAAGCTTAGCCAGGCTCAAATTTTTCTGTCTGCGTCATGTGGCATTCATTTGCGTTTCACTTTGGCTAACAACAAAAACAACAAAAGGCAGCAGAGCCAGCAGAGGCAGCAATAAAGTCTGCGGTTGCTGGCAAGCAAGTTTTAACCTCCGTTAAACAATGAAAATGAAGGCAACATCGTCATTTCCGCTTGACGTGTGAGTGTGGTGTGTGTGTGTGTGGGTGTGTGTGTGTGGTGTGTGCTTAGCGGCGGGTCGATGCTTTGCTCCAACGGAGGTGTGGGTGTGGTTGCGTGTGTGTGGGTGTGTGTGTGTGTCGGTGGGTGTGTACATTACTGGTAGCAACACTTGCCACTTTGCCACGCTCTCTCATTTTCCATTATTAGTTGTGTGGGGAGCGGAGGCATTTTTCAATTTCAGGCACCTGTTGAGCCCCACCTGCTCATCTCCCCTGGAACTTTCGCAGCTGAAATTGAGTCCGGCGGCACAAATGACAGCATGTTGAGCTTTTTCAATTATATATAGCTTGTTTCTAATTAAACTGAACTCGGCTAATTGATGTTTAATGCGTTGGCCGTAACAAAAACAACAACAAGCTCCGAAAAAGGTGCCACAAAATGTAGCATACTTTTTTGAGCCGCACATAATGAACATCGCTGATTCTAATTAGTTTGAGTTGGCCTGTTGGATATAGACAGCAAAATCGAACACAAAACATGAGTTTATATACAGACTAAATAGGCTAGAATTATTTGCACGAATGCAATCCAATCCGCTTAACGTCCAATTGTGATTCTCTCATCCACTCTGCCACATCGTTCACTGCCTCTGCCTCGATTTGTGTCCGCTCCATATGTATAAGAGTCGTGTAACTTGGCAATCACGCAAAAAGCGAGTCTAATCACTACTGATAAGATAAGCGTTTTAGTGGCAGACTTAAAAGGGGCAGCAAAGCTGAATTAGTAGCGACAGCAAACAACAAAATACGTGGCAGGCAACAATACAAAAGAGTCCAGAGTTCTTGGCACCAGATTGCGGACATAATTGCTGCCACTCCAGCCATAAATTATCCACTCAATAAAGTAACCAAAGGAAGCAGTCTCGACTGCAAAATTGTCTGCAGCAAGACTTGAAGTCTACTTGGATGGAAAAATATTTTAACAACAATTCTGTTTCTAGAAATGGAATAAAGACTAAAAATAGATGACACATAAATGACCAAAGTACACTTCAGTATTTGGAATTCCATGAAATGTTTATAGCAGCATTTTAGAAATTTGAATCTCTATTAATTCCCCGAAAACCAATGCTTTTATTGATGGTGCTGGCACATGGTTTGGCAGTTAATTAAAGCTCTAACAAAGCATCTATAAATTATTTTGATACACTTTCAAGCTGTGTAAATCTTTGATGGCTCAGCCAATTTGCTAATTGCCAAGCAGCTCGTTTGGGGAGAGCAGTCGTGTGTTAAGAGCTGGTGTCGCTGCTTCCCTTGTCTTCTCTTTTTAGAGCTGTGAGCCCCGTCCACAAATTGTTATTAATTTCACACTCAAGCAATTGCTAATTGGCCCAGCCTATTTGAGTAGAGTTCGCAGTTCCAATTTGGAATCGAGTATCTGAACCGTTTTGTCCAGCCGGGCCGACTCAAGGCCGTTCTCAAAGTCGTTCGTTGGCTGCTTGCCGTGCCCGCTCTGACGTCAGCAAACCCTCTGGATGGATACACCAGGCAATCGGCTCTATGTGGACAAGGGGGATTGTCCTGTGCGCCATCAAGCGCAAAAAAAATAAAAACGCAATCAAGCGCAAAACTACACGACGCCTAGGCAAATATTGTCCAATATCCACTGCGTCACAGGCTCATGAAAATTAACAAAGCTAACAATTATTAGAAGAGACTGAGAAAGCGAGAGAGACAGAGAGAGAGAGAGAGAGAGAGAGAGAGAGAGTGGGAGTTTCATTCACATGATCTATAAGCCGGAAATACTTCAGACATCAGTAGTAGCTTTCAAATGGAAAATGCGCACTTCTTAGAAATAAAAAAGGTGTTCCGGTAATTCAGACACAAAAGTATTTTTAGTTTTCTTCAGTTTCAATACAGTTTTTTGTTTTCCTGTAAATAATAAATGCAGGATATGTTTCAATACAAATGCCTCGAGCACTTTTTCTTACGGTATGATTTTCCACCAGCTGCTAATTCAATTTGCGCATGCGATTTTTCAGGGCAATCGCCGAGTTCTATTTTCAAAATCAAAATAATTACAGGAGGCGAAAGAGGGTCGACAAGTTCAGCCACGCCCACAAAACGGAGGCCTGGCCGCATGTCTTGGAACGACTGCTCGCTTGAGGCACTGTGCGTTTTATTTATAACTTTAATGGCTATAATTTTAGGTGCTGTCGGTTGATTTAATGATGATTATCGTGACGCGCCAGCGTCGCCAACATCGTCTTGAATCGCCATCGATGCCGCCGACACCGCACTGGTGGTCATTTGCGTCAATTGCGGTTATGGTATGTGAGCCACCAATCAATGAATATGAGAACCACCCACCAACCACAACAAGCATCCCAAACTGCAATCAATGCCGCTCAATAATTTAAATTAGTCGGGTGGTGCCGGCAATCAAAGACTATTTATATAAAATGTGATGCGTTTTGGTTTTATTTTCGGATATTGGTGTTTGCATATTTAATGTACTGCAAAGATTACGGGTGCATGTGTGTGTGTGTGCATGTGTGTGTGTGGATGTGTTAAGCTCACATTAGTTGAATTTCCCGTGGTAAACATTCGACATGCTACGTGTTGGGGCAACACTTGCGAAACTACTTTTCGCAATTGTTTTCCTGGCAAGGTTGCCATACAAATTTCATACAAAATGCGTTCGTTTCTTTTGGAGTAAGTTTTGTTCTTCTCTTTTTCCTGCGCTTTGTGCTTGGCTTGCCAAAAAACATACAGCAAAACAATCATGGAGTCGTGCCTCAACCCCTGGCCACCCTAAGCTACCCACAGGTGCCGCTAACTGGACATAAACATGTGCAAATCAACATAAATTTCTGTGCTCTCGCCTGTCCGGGACAAAATGGGCGTGCTGGCTAAGGATGTGCGGATGCGGGTCCTGGCTGATGTGTTTGTTTGTTTACTTTGAAGTTTTTGCGCATTACCAAGGAACTGGGACACAGTCATGCAGCCCAGCCGCAGGACTCGCCTCGCCTCGCCTCGACTCGACTCGCCTCACCTCGCCTCTCCCACCATCGACTCGGACTGCGTTGCGCTGTCAACATGTTTTGAACATATCACTTTTACATATGAAAATTATTTATAACTTTTGACGTTTTGAGTTGTTTTTCCACCGGCACGAGGCAGCAGCAGCAGCAAAAAAAAACTAAAAAACAAAAGACAAAACAGTAACACAAATAATGCAGAGGGCGATCTGGACAGAGGAAACTTAAAAAAAAAAAACAATTGGAATAATATGATAACGATATCACAAATTGTATGCCAAAAAGTCAAGTATACCGAGGAAATTATGAAAATTATATTTGAAAAGTTAAAAGCTAAATTTCAACGCTGAATTAGAAGTTATCCTATGTTAAGTAAGCCATCGTTTGATTTGTTTGATTTGAATACTCTGGAAGCAAAATGTAATTAAAATTGTATCTTGTCTTTAAATATAAATAAATTCAAGAGCTGCTTTAAAAAATTGTGGCCTTTGGCTACAAATTTGTAATTCCTACTGGGCATAAAAAGGACTAAAATTTAATGATTTCTTTTCGCACCTTGAGCATTTTGGCCACGCCAATAAGTCAGCAAAAATAAAGTGTGGAACAAAAAGGTAAACAAGCGGAATAGATGAGTTTTTTCATTTTTTATTTATTTATTTTTTTTTTTTTGGTACTAAAGAATTCTAAGGAAATGGAACAGGAAATGAGCACCAAATGGAGAAAAGCTAACCCATAAAAAAAAAATAAATAAAGGAGCAGCAGCAAAGATAAAAGTGAGAATTCTGAGAATAGGAAACACTGAAAAAGGGGAGTAACTAACAATCGTCCACTTTTGGGGTATTTGAGATGATAAGTCAGCTCCAGGCGAGTACTTCTTAGCCATAGCACGTAGTAGCTAAAGAAGTTTCCCGTCCCCCATCCCCCATCCCCCAACCACCTGGATGCCTACAGTCTCCTTCTGGCCGCTCGTTGGCACATTATTAATATTATTTTTGGCTGGCACGTAGCTCTGACTTTTCATTAAGACATCGCCTGGTTGCTACCTCTATACACACGTATATACAGTTTATATATATATGTATATATATTGTGCATGTACATATTTAGACGCTCTACGTTGCTGACAACACGAAAACAACAACAACAAAAACCAGAATGAAGAAAAGTTTCATTAAAAATGTTGCACTGTAATTTAGCCAGGACCGAGCGGCAAAACTTTTCCCAGGCAGCAGGTTGAGAAGGCTAAAAATAGCCAGTAAAAGGACCAACTGTTTCTCGGCTTAAACTTTCTAAGGCAACTTTATGTGCGTTCGCTTTGACAATAAAACTTTTGCTTTTTTATGCCACGACTATACACATAGTACCTGGGCAGCTTTCTTATTATTATACGATATTTATGTTATGACTCGCTTTTTATTTATATTGTGAAATACGAGCCGAGGCTCTTATGCTGTGCATGCATAATGAAAAGTTTTGATTGGACGGCAACAGCATTTGCTTTTGGCTACTTAGTTACTTAATTTCCGCGTGATGCTCAAAGCCAAGTGGCTGCTGCTCCCCCATAAGGACTTTATGCAGACAAAGCCCAAGCAGGAAGCAGGCTCGAAAGGGGCAAGCGAATTGGCTTGCAACTGCAACTGCAACTGCGTCTGTGAGAGGGGCTGAGACTGAGACTGTCAAATGACACAATGCAGTCGGAATCGTGTTGGGGTCCGGATGGGGATACGGGGAGCTCGGCAGGTTGTCAGTTCGGGTTTGGGGTTGGGATTTGACTGGCTGTCAACGGCGACCCCCGTTGACAGTTCGCAGACGGCAGCCACTTAAGTACCGGAGAGTGCGCACCTTTGGCAATATTAATAGCAAAGCAAAACAAGCAGGCAAAATGTGCAGCGACTCATTCACTTTCCCTCCCCTCCCCTCCCCTCCCCTCATCACCTCGCCTAATCCCTCATTCCTGCCCAGACAGCAGCGAGTGCATTCACTGCGAACAGTTGCAGCTGGCAGGGAGCCGCCTCAAGGGCTGCTGCATGCATGTGTCTTCCCCTAAACGTTGTGGGGTGCACCCCAAAGTGTTGGCTGCCAAGCGTTTTAAACGCTGTCAAAGTCAAAGGCAATGCAAAAAAAAAACACGGCGACGCAAAATTAAGCATAACATAAATATGTATTTATTTCTTTTTTTTTCTTTGTCTGTGTTAAACTTTTGATAAGCTTGCTCCATTTAATTTGCAGGGAAACTCAATTTGAACTATGACCTTAGCAGTTGAAGCGTAAAAAACAGACTCACTGCCTTGACATGTGCTGCATGTAAAATCAAAAAATGCTCCGGTCTAACGAGCGGACCAACCGATATGAGATAACAACAACCAGGGCTGGACAGTAAATTAATTTTCAGGCTTCATAAAATTTTAGATAAGAATTTAGTAAAAATAAAATAAATAAATAATAAAAGCAAAGATGAGTAAAGAAATAGACTAACACAGCATTGCACAAATAATGGTGTGTTAGCCTATTTCTTTACTCATCTTTGCTTACTAACTTTAATTTAATAAAAAAAAATGTATATGTCTGAAATAATACAATTATAATAATTATATACATAAATGAATTGTATATTTAATTTACAATTATATTTAATAATAAAATGAATTTATATACAACACTAGAAACTTTGCAATTCACAGTGACTGCCAACAGTTATTCGTCACAAAAGACTCGCTTAACACGGATGCCCTGGCTGGCTGGCGATTTACGGCCCCGCTTTGTTCCATTCCGAGACCCTACAATAGGGTGTAGGGTGTGTTGTTGTGATTGGCTGGCTGCCTGAGCAGCGCGGCATTCATTCATGGATGGAAAAAAATGTGCGAGAACCTTTTGTTCTGCTGAAACTGGCGGTAAGTTTGCATTGTTGTCATTTCCATATCCCATTTCCATTCCCGCTGATCGTTTCTATTTCCGTGCCCTTTCCTGTAGCTGTTTGTAGCTGTTTGTTTATGGTTCAAGTGTTTTGGCACTTGTGTGTTTGTTTTGTTTAGTTTTTTGATTAGAAAACAAGTCCAGGCAAATGAATGAAAGAGTGCAAAACCCCAATTTTAAAACACTGCAACAGCAACAGCAGTTTCAATAAAAGCGAACACTATGTGTGAGTGTGTGTATGGTTGTGTGTGAATAGGTGTGAGTGTATTGGTGTGTGTCTGTGTGTTTCTTTGTGCGTTCGCCTATTGAAAGCATTTTGGGTAGCTCATCAATTATTTAGGAAAATGTCGCGCAAATTGAATTATGAAAGCAACTCCAGCAGCACAAAACTAAATGTGCGGTCGCCATTTCAGTGACCTCATTACGCGCCCCAAAACGTGCCGGACAGGTGTGCTGAAGGTGTGTGTGTGTGTATGTGTGTGTGTGCGTGTATGTGTGTGTTTGTGTATATACGCATAATTGTATGCCAGTCAGTGGATACTTTCACTTGGGCCATCAAGCAAGCAGCGGGTTAAAGACCGAAACCAGCCAGGCAAAACATGCTTGTCGCGTATTCATTTCTCTCAGCTCTCCCTTTCTCTCTCTTCCTCTCTCTCACTCTCTCTCACTCTCTCTCACTCTCTCTCACTCTCTCTCTCTCTCTTTCTCTTTCACTACGACTGCCCAGTCTGAACACTCCCCTGCCGCGGTACCCCCTGTCTGTTTGCGTAAGTCGTGCAGATAATGGTGCATAGCTTTAGGCGTTCTGGTGCTAAATATATACACAACAACAACAACAACAGCAACAACAACAGCAACAACAACAATAACAACAACAGCTCAAACGAGAAAACGACAAACGGCAAAAAAGGTAGCGATAAGTTGCTATGTACCCAGAGTGCTCCATAGCTATATACGACTGTTGCTATCACATATATATACATATATATATCACCTGACAACCAAAGCCTGTGCCTGCAAACTACAGACTGCGTTGTTTGTGTTGGCCTCAGCATGGTCAGACACACACACAAACACACACACACACACTCGCACATATAACCCGAGTTGTGGGTGTGACCAGCAAGAGCCTCCCAGACAAGCTGTTGCAGCTATTGCCCATTAGCTGGGGCATAATTGTGATGGAAGGCTTTAAAACCATTTTAAAGGTGCTTTCATAATGAGAATTTAAAGCGCAACATAATTGATATTAATTCAAGAATTACTGCCAATATCTGTGGAGTGAGTGTGTGTTGTACAAATATCTATTATTTGCAACACACGAACACGAAATAAATT
Organism: Drosophila kambysellisi; assembly: GCA_035042185.1. Lineage (NCBI taxonomy): Eukaryota > Metazoa > Arthropoda > Insecta > Diptera > Drosophilidae > Drosophila > Drosophila kambysellisi. The sequence continues at coordinate 12,297,327 of JAWNLS010001251.1, forward strand.
ACGCACCTGACTAAACCGTAACCCATCAGCTCAAATGTTTGTTTGTGCAACTTACCTGTAAAGATAGAGAGACGAAAATCAGTTTAGAGACAGAAATAGAAATACTATTAATGAATGATATGGTATGGTATGATGGTATGATGGTATGATATGTTATGGCTTATATAAAAGCAAATTTGGCATAAGAAAATCAGAGAAAAAATTCAGACATTACGTATACGCCGAATTGACAGCTGAGGTCATGTGCAGGCAGCTGCTGGCACATTAATGCAAAAACGAAAGACACACAAGGTGAATGCTATATATATATATATATATATAGAGATACACTTATAGGTATACAGTTATATATGTATGTGGGCTATAAGCCGCATCGGCAGCTGCTGCGACATAAATCTTATTTAATTGCAAAACCAACTGTCAATTTCAACTAACGCACAACGCAAGGATAACAATAAAAAAAAGGACAACGACAACAAAATCAAGCGCTGACAGACTCGTACCTTGACATTTATTTGCCAGGATTAATTCGAAACCAAACCAAATATGGAGACACCAGCAATGCGGTTGCGGTTTTGGACTCAACTATCGGTACGAATTTGGATTCACTTAAGTCGAAACCGTTCACTGACCATGGCCAATACTAGTCGGCTCGTTAACCTGCTTTAGGGCAATTAAAAATAATCTAGTCGACAATTAGGTGCTCTGGAAATGACCACAATTTAAGATGAGTTCTTTAGTAATATTATCAATTACTATTTAGTTGTATCCCAGTTCCCAGTATCGTTAATAATCTTTGAGGAGTTTTGTGCCACTCATTCAAGCAACTCTTTTGTGCACAGTACAAAAAGGTGGCTTACAATTTGTTATTTTTACCCGATTCGATTTCGATTGTTGGTGGCGAGTGGCGAGTGGGCCAATTGCGCAAAAGGTCAATTTAATTTGAACGCTTCGATGGCGACTTGGCCTGATTGGAACCATTGTGGCGTATGCGTAATTCTGACTTATTCTTTTCAGGCTTTTGTGTTACGGCATTAACCAGATAACTGCCCCCAAATCAGCTGCTGCTGCTGCTCAACGTATCCCTAAGTCTTGATGTTATTTTGTGGTCATGGGTCACGTGTGTGCATGTGTGTGTTTGTGTGTGTGTGGCTTGGGGCGTTAGTGTGTGCATGTGTGTGTAGTGTTTATTTGGGCACCTCGACGCTTAGCCCGTTGGTTTGCTTGACTGCTTAGGTGTGGCTGTCTGTTTGCTCAGACCCCTGGCCAGCTGCTAAAGGCAACAAGTTTGGCAGGCAACAAAGAAAAACAATTCAAACAAATTCTCCAATTGGAATTTTCGTATATTTGTGGTCACTCTCTATCTATGTATGTACATATGTATGTCGCTGTCTAGTGTTTAGCCTACTTGAAGTGGTTAAGAGCGGCATTAGCTGATCTCATTTGAAAGGTGTCATGTCTATTTCACTTCTTAACTATATCCCTCACAATAACTGTCGATAGAAAAAATTACTACACAAAAAGAATAATCATCATGAACATTAAAATTAAAATTTATTTTAATATTTTTACGATTATTTTTATAGAATTTTCCTACAAATCGCATGATCAATAAGAGCAATTGAACAAACACTGGCCCACAAGAAAAGGAAAGCTAAAAAAAAAGCTATGGACGAGGTGAAATGATAGCTGCAAAATCCGATGATTGATTGAAGGCTGTCCAATTTTCAAGTGGGCAACGAATACCAACTCATGCAACGGGGTTTGCGGGATGGGGGTTGGAGAACTGTTGAGAAAGTTGCAAATAATTTGTGCAGCTCCTTGATAAATGGGTCGAGAAGTTGAACAAGTTTCGTTTTTCAAGCATTGTGAAATTCAAGTATGCAAATTGCGTATAAATTCAAATATAAGTGAGTGATAATAAATATTTCAGACATTTCCGCATAAGAATGATGCTGCAGAAATAATAGAGAACGTTTCTGTCCTTTCTGGTCATATTTTTTGGGCTCAAAAGGTCAAAAAAAAGCACAGCTAAAAAAGTATCTTTTTGCATGGCTATTTTTTTGTTGTCTTTCGCTGGTAAATTATGCATGCAGCTAGGCGCGTGTTAGCCTCATTATGCGCGGCTGCTGCGAAAGCGAGTGTAAGTTGCAGGCGGAAGCCTTTAAGTAGGCAGCTGCACAGTGACTCCCCGAAGCCCTGCCCCATCTCAACCCTATTCCCAGTGCAGCACAGCAGCCCAGCCGCCCACTTATGCAACTCTCTGTGTGAGACTGAGGCCACTTCAGAATGCACTCTGCATTTTAGTTTCTTCTGTGCGACAGGCTGAAGTATGCGAGCCTTAAAGAAGACTTTAGTTTTGCCCCCCACTCTCCGGGTATATTTTCTCTCTTATGTGCTGTCAGCTTAAATAGGCTATAATTTGCATTAGCATGGCTCTGCACTCAGCCACAGTGCTTGCTAAAAATATATGTACATATACATGTATATATACATATATACCAGCCTCGTTTGCCTGCTCCAGTTTTGACTTCCGCTCAATGCATCAGTTGGCATTGAGCCGGTGGTAGCAAATACAAGTACCCAGGGGTACACACATACACACACACACATACATACATACATACATACATATATACCAAATATACCATAAAACTATGTCTATGATTTTTATTGCGTTTGATTTTCATAGCACATGACGCACAACGCCCTGACTCGCTTATTTCCTTCCCATTTCACTGCTTAGACACAACAAAAAATATATACATCTATATACATACATATATATGTAGATATATATTTATGAAAATGAGAAAGAGATAGAAAAACCATATGCCATTTGTGTGTGCGCACTTGAGCACTGTCAGCGCCTAGATTTTTATCCACGAAACAGTTTTTGGGGCCAACCAATAAATATTTTTTGTAGATACTCGTCCTTTCGCTTCGGCACTTCTGCTTTTTTACAGCAAGCCTGCAGGTTCAAGGACAACAGCAACTGCGCTGTGGATTCACAGGCAATTTTAATATGTATCAGAACTTATATATATATAGCCTAATCCGCGCTCTCTAACTACTTAACTAGATCCAAGTTTATTCCCTTTTAATTTCGGGTTGCCCTTTGTGATTTGTTGTTTTGTTTTTGTCTCCTTAGCACTTGTTATATTTCCTTAATTCTGTATCTGTTGCTAAAGATACAAATAAGTGGGAGAAACGAATTTATTATTATGGCCTCGATGTCTGGTACTTTATTTTTAATTATCTATATTAATATTCAATTTAATGTCGATTGCCCTTGGCCGACTCAATTATTTAATTATACAGCTACTGTTTGAATAAGCTGCTAAAAATAATCTTCCATCGATTTCCAATAATATATCTATAAGTCTTGAAGGTAATTTGTATACGATTTGAATAACTCTTTCTACATTCCGTCAAGTTTTATATTTTATTAAAATTAAATTCACCGGTACACAATATAATAATAATAAAATGAAAACCATTTAAAACTACTTTTCAAACTCTCAAATTTCTATAGCTCATTCCAGTTGAATTGGATATCTTTTTCTATTTCGATACAGTACGCAATAAACTAATATAAATAAATCAAACTAAAAATACTTTTTATTAACTCATTTCAAATAGTTTCGATTTATGCCATTTTTTATTAAACTTGGCCTCGCACATACGTGTTCAATTCCTGGACATATTTTGATTATTAAGAGCGTAAATATTCATATAATAGAGATGACGAGGAAGAGGAAGAGAGCGGAATGGGTCGGCATTCGATTTTGATTTCGATATCGAATTCGATTTCGAATTGGAATTGACGCGTGGACGCCTACGCAAAGTTGTTCTTCATTTCGATTATTTATTTGTTGTTTGCTTCCGTTGTTGCCATTTGTTTTTATTTATGTTTGTGTGTTTGTATTTGTGCCGCGACACGTTTGCGATCAATAGACGTGATAAAAAGAGAAGCATATTAAATACGTGGTTCGCAGCGAGCTCAATTAAATCACAGAGACAAATATGCAAATAAATGCATTTAATTAAATGGAATTGTAAGCTCCATGTCACGCCATGACCCAATTATAATTAATGGCCGCCAAGGATCGTAAAACTAATTTCGAAATTGCTTTCACTTCAAAAACAAGTACAACAAAAAAAACCCCCCTTCTCCTTCCCCAAGACCAAAAACAACAAAACCCAATTGTAATTAACTGCAAAGCGCAGGAGTTTTACTAAAGAGGACACTTTTACTCGGTGGAATTCTAAAACTTTAGTAATTGGTCTCTGCTCGGAAGCTAATATTTATATTGAGCAAAATTTGCATTACTTGAAACTTTGTTTAGGGGTAAATAAATAAAAAATAAAAAAGGAGATAATATCTTATATATAAATATAAATTATGAAGTCAGCTTACTTTTTAAAACTGTGTGCTTTCACTTTAAATCAATAGAATTTTTATTAATTAACATAAATATAGCTCTTTAAAATGCAGTAGAGACAATTGAATAATGTAAATCATAAATTTGTCTGTCAGTAAATTTCTGTGCCAAACTCGACCATATCAAATTGCTGACTATAAAACAGAAATTCTATAGCAGTGCTTGAACAATTAAAATTAAATTTCGATTTAATTGCATGCTCTTTAAAAAGCAGATTAATTTCAAACTGTGAACTTTAACTGTTTTATTATTGTCTGATGCTGAGCTCGGAATGTCAGTTCAAACGGCAGGAGGGCTCTTTAAGCCTGCGAACCAAAAATACGTTTCAGGCCAAATTAGTGTGCACTAGAGCAGTGGGCAAAAGTATGCTGGGACAAGTCATTTATCAGGCCATAAGTCAGAGGGTTTACAGCTTACTTTGCATGCCAATTACCAGGGGAGTGCCACAGCCCACACAACTCCAGCCCCCTGACATCCTCCTCAAAGATCCTCTAGCCAATAAATAACCCATTATTTATGTGTGAGTGTGTCGCTGCTGATGTTGTTATTACTGTTGTTGCTGTTGTAGTTGTAGTTGTTCTTGTTGTTGTTGTTGTTGCTGCTGCTTGGGTAATATTTACTCAGCAAAATATCTATGTATATATGCAAAATTCATGCTACTTAGCTAATTTTACGCACACTTTGCGCTAAAACAATGCTACCAAAGACGCTAACAAAAAAAAACGAAAGAAGGAGGGTGTGTGTTGGTGTGCTACATGATGAAGTGACTTGAACACAGTCAAATTGTAGGTGTCTCTTTCTACCCCACTCTCTCTCTCTCTCTCTCTCTGTTCTTATGCCTCTCGTTTGCTCGCTTTCTGCAGTTCATTCATAAATTTCGCGTCAGCTCACAACTCATTAGGCACGACGTTGTGGCAACTACACACACACACATGCATGCGCACACGTCGGTGGCCTAAAAGTATGCTATGAGTTTTTTGTTGTGGTGGTTGTTGTTGTTGTTGTTGTTGCTGTTGCCTACCTCGCATTGCATCATCTTTTTGAGGTGGTCGCCTCGTTACTTGTGTGGATCTCTGGCAAATATATCATAAGCAAAAGTCCTTGACGCTTCATTGACTAAAAAATTCTAGCACAAACACACACACACACACATACACACTGTAAGAAACAGAGCGACGTGCTTACTCATACACATACACACAGACACACACATCTGCACACAATTACTCAGCTACACTTATTTGCGCCGAGTTTTCGGATGACTAAGTGAGTTTGCTCTATATATACATATATACGTATATATATGTATATACATATATACTCTAGATATATAAATAAAGTCTAGATATATAAATATGCTTGCTTGGCCTCTTGTGTCTTGCCATCAATACCACACTTAATTGACTTGGTCATAAGCACAGACTCACACACACTCATATGCATCATTAATTTGCTTTATCAACTTCGCAATCCTTTAGTTGTTACCAAAAAAAAAATCCCAGTCTCGCACATTAAAAGCAATACTAAGCAGCAATACAACTGCTCACAGTCACAATCACACACACACACACACACACATGCAGCTGCCACTTTAGTATATATCACTCGATTTCCTAGACTTCTGTGACGCAAGCGCTGCCCAAAAAAAAACAAGCATTGAAGAAAAATTCGGTTGCCTTTGGCTGTTGCTGTCGTCAAACTGGCTGAATGGCCAACCAACACATAAACAGACACACAAACACACACACACACACACACATACAGTCTCCTACAATTGGCCTGCTCAATGGTTTGCCCCCCTCAACTCACTCTTTATGCTCCCCTTTTTCCCTAGTTCGTCTTGTGCTTACGCTAATGTAAATATTTTCTCTCGGCTTCGTTGTCGCCGTCGCCGTCGCCGTCGCCATAATTATATATGCAAGCGGCCGGGCGCCTGTGTGTATGCTTTAAAATCTGTCAGGCGGATGCTGCTATTCTGATGATGTCATTGTTTATTGATTTGTGTGTTGCTAGTGTGAGCGCATGTGTGTGTGTGTGTGTGCCTCGTGTATGTGCATGACTGAGTGTACCATCAGCCTAATTTCTGCATGGTGTCTGTTTATTTTTGGCGCTGCGTTGACTCGAAAGGCTAATTTTCTGTCAAACCAAAAAAAAAAAATAAAAAACACGGTAAAAATAAATACAGAAAAATTGTACGGAATACACTATTTTTGTAAAGAATTTAGATGTGCTTGAAGCTGTTGCAGCTTAAGCTTAAACAGTATGCTTCTAAATTTTAATCAAATATTATTGAATAATTATTGAAAATATATTTTAAAACTGTTTAACGATTTGAATCCTGAATATTATAATCTTTTATAAACTTTACCTACAAATCGAGCACTTTTAACTTTCTCGAATATTCATAGACAACTTTTGCAGGGTATCTCTGAAGATTGCTAATTCGTAGCATTTTCACTCGTTCATTAACGAATTTGCTTGCCTGACGCGTCATCACATCGCATCCTGCCGCATACACACATACACACACACACACACACTAACGCACACACTCACGCACACGGACACACACGTTTGGGGAGACGTGTGACGTGGGCGATGCCGTCGCTTACAGTTCATTTACTTTCAGCTCAGTGCAAACGCCCCGCATTTGCTTATGCAAATTGAGTTGCGGCTAATTAGTTGGTACTGCCACAGGGTAAAAAGTCGGCAGAACATGCCGCCACTGACAGGACACTATGCTAGCAGCAAACACCAACTGTGGCCAAGAAAAGAACATTTTGTCATCTGGGTGGGCACCCAGAAAATTCAGCCTTGCCAGTAATAGGAAACCTTGACAAAAAAGGAACCATTTCATGTCCAACTACTGAGCAAATGTCAAATGTGTCCCTTTTCATTTTGGGTAGCGCACACAACAGCAATAAAAGCAACGCATAGTCGCAAAAAATAAATATAAAACTGTACATGTATTGAAATTAGGAGAAAAAAAAAAATAATATAATTTTTGTGGGTCATGGGGCAGCAAAGGACAGACCCAAAAATAAAATGCCATTGCTTAAATAAATTCTTGAGTGTATATGTATACGAGTACAGTTCGATTGAACTAAGCAATAATATATAAGTATATTATTCGTTGGAATTCTTTTACGATTTTATTTCCATGACTACTTGTGAGTGCTTCAAGAATGCATTGAGAACCTGAACTCAAAAAGTTAACTAAAGTTACTACGATTTTCTTTTAAATTTTGGTATTTATTTGGACTCTTTTAATTTTCATTTTAAGAAATTGATTTTCTTTAAGATTGCAGACTGTGTTTAGTACACATCAAATAAACAAATTAAATTGATTTATATTTTAAAATCATTATTAATATAGAGGCAGAAACTTGTTCAAAAATATGTTTATGAAAATATTTTGAGTTTTAGCCAAGTGCATTAATAAATGCGATTGTGCAGTTACGATTTGTAAATACCTTAAATTATTGATTGTAATTTATAAAGTTTTAAATCCGCTTTTCATATTATTTAAATGTAATTTATCAATAGAAATTCATTTGTCCGATCAAGCGCTTATAAGCCCCGCCTTTGCATATCAATGTCCGAATCTTGAGGAACAAACACACTCACTCTGTTTTTCACTCTCACACACACAAACACACAGGCACAACACACATTTTGAAGGGCTCAGGAAGGTATCTCAATCAGAAGGCCTGCAGACAGCCTGTCGTCGTTGTCCTGTTCTCGTCATCGACTCAAGAAATTTTCCACAGACAGCGCGGCTGCAGCAGCCCACGCACATGACAAGACACCGCTGACGTATCCCACACCCACACCCGCACACACACACACACACACGCACACTCATTGATACACATAGAGGAGATAGAGAGTGAGAGTGAGAGTGGACTCCAATAACGTTCCAACTAATTTGCGTAATATTTAACAGGCAGTCGAAGAAGAAGGCGCGTCCCAGATGTAAAGTAGTTGTGTATTCTCGCCGAGTGGCCACTCGAAGTTGTTACTCGAATTACAAATTAAATCAACAAAAGTGAAAACCAAAGGCGTGAGCACAGCAAGGACTTCACCGCCCGCACAGCAAGGACATGTCAAACTGCGGCTATATAAATGAGTGTTGTGTCCGTCGAAGCGGCAGCTGATGGTCGCCGGCAGGCACCCCCTGGGGTGTTGTTACTAAATTAGTGAGAAAAACACACACACATCAAGGATCATAAATTCTGTATGTGTGCATGTGTGTGTGTGTGTATGTGTGTGGGGTAAGTGAGTATAAGTGGTGTAATGATATAAAAACGCGTACATCACATAAATGCCGCTCAGTTTTTCCATGGAAAAAAGGATAATGCGAAAATGAGGAAGCTGTTTGCTAACCACTGTGCTGCAGGCACTTTCCCACAAACACACACACACACACACATATGCACATGCAGGACATGGTCAGTGGCAGAACGCCTGCAGCCACAGTTCACACCGCAGCGGCATCGTCGGCGGAACTTCCCACCAGGCAAATGATGCAGCGCGGCAGCCAATGTGTCCCTATCTGTGTGGTCATGTAAATGCGTGCGGACATGCACTCAGAAAAAATATGCACCAACATGTTTTTAATTTATATAGAAATTATTTGTAAATGAATACAACAATTATTCAACAGTCTAAATTGCCTCTGATAATATGCCTCAAAAATAACAAATTAATTTGTATCTTTGTTTTAACTTTTGTTAAACTAACTGATTCTAGAGCATTGTTTTTTTTTTTGAGTGTACGATCAACTTCAATGTAAACACTTGAAATAACAATTGTAATTTGCCCAACTACTGCACAAAGTGTGAATGAAACAATGTTCGATGACAGTTGATGACGTTATTGTGTCGTCAATAGGCCAGCAGCACACACATGTTGCTTGACGCACAAGCACAAATACACACATGCACACACACCTCACTCACACACACACACACACACACACAAGCAGGCTGAAAAAATATGGATCGGGGTGCTGTCGCGGTTTTCCCTTAACGCCGCCGCCGCATAGGCTACGCACAAGAATTTTCCAATGAAAAGCGTCAGTGACAATTGGCAACAACAACAACAACAATACCAACAACAAACACAGATGCGTTAACAATACGAAAAAGAAATAAAAAAGGAAACTACGCAAACATGCGCTTAAAATGAAAATTCATTGATTGTCTTGATTGAATTTGCGTTTCACCAAAACAAACCAAAAGTTCCTGTTTTCCTCTGCCTTTCACATCGGAAAAAGCCATTTGAATAAAGCTTATAGCCATTTTCTTTATTTTATCAGATTCAAATTTAAGCAGATATCTGTACAAAGGTGTCTGCCATATCTGAATGAGTATTAATAAAAGTTGTAATCAAATTTGATTGTGTAATAGATTTGCAAGTGCTGTAAATTCTAATAGCCTTTAACAGGCAGAGCAAAACATTTGTTTTGTGTTATATTTAACTAAAGTTAATTAAAAGCCAAAATCACAAAATTTAATGTTATTACTTGTGTAGAATAGATTTAGTTAAATTTCATTTAAATCAATGCACTATTAATTAATTACAAGATAAAACTGTCAGTTTCCATTAAACAAAAATCTAAATTAATTAATTTAATTGAAAATGGAAAACATAAATAAATAAAATATAAATAAATGAATTTTTTAAATATGCATTTAATAACAGCATTCTTAATTCGTTCTGAGCTCAAAAGACTTTAATTTTATTAAATGTATTATTTTTTTATCCTAGCAATAAATTCATAATTTTAAATAACTTTTTAATGGAAAATCTTTAATTCTAACAAGTTGAAAAACTTCGATTAAAATGCAGAAATGAAGCAATCAACTTCCAAGCAAAACTGTTGCTCGATTAATTATAAATGCAACGATGAGTGCGAAAATTCGCCAAAATTTGGCTCAAGATGACACAAGAGTGTTTTTGTGAGTGAGTCTTTGAGTCTTTGAGTCTTTCACAATGGAGTATCACATTGCTCATGGCCATCAAATTTGTGTCATTAAACTTGAAAGTGATAATTAAAAATTAAAATTGATTACATGGGGAGCAGAGTTGGCCCGGTAACTAGTTTTATGCCCGATGCCAGTTAACTTTGGCCGACATTGGTGGAGGCAAGGCGACCATCAAAATTGGCTGTAAAGTAATTTAGGAAAAGGCGTCAACGCCAGCCAAATGATTAACCGCCAGCGGGATGCTGCAAAGTTGCCAGACCTTGTCAAAAGTTCAACGGAGGAGAGCAATGAAAACTCGTGAAAATTGTCCACAGACAATGCGACTAATTTGCTAAATGCAATGGCCAAAAAGTTGGCCGTTTGTGTTTTCTAAATATAGACAGAAATCGCCGTTGCCAATTAAAACCAAACATTTGTAAAATATATATTTGTAATTCCACACAAGAAACTTTGCCCATCTTGTTGACAAATGATTTAGTGATAATCTATTAAATGATGGCTGATTCTTGATTGATGAGATGACGGCGCTGGCTGGCTGGCTTCTGGCCGGGCTAAAAGGATTAAATTCCAAGCGACGCCAACGCATTGCACATCCACAAGTCTTTGAACTGTGAATTATGCAATGCATACATACCTATTCAAATGTATATATCTATATATATATATATATTTGCGTGTTCTACAAATGAAAACCTAGATATAAATGTTGGAATAAAAATAGAGCGCTAATGGAGCGATTAGCGTCAGCCCTTTGGGACTCCACTAATGGGGTGGGCTCGACCCGAACTAAAAAAATAAGTCATAAAACCTAATAACTGAATCAAGTGAATTGTAACCGAAATATAGTCGAAATATATATGTATGTACGTAAGCACGTCAGGGGTTAAGAGCACGAGGGAGCAAACAGTCAGGCAATGTATAAAATTAGCTATATAAAATTCTAGTATCATAGTTTGGGTGGATATAAATAAGATAGTTAGGAAAATCTCTTGAGACCACAATTTTAATGGTATTGTTGTTTTTCACGGTTGGGATTTGAACCTAAAATAGGACATGGGATGGTTTAATGATATTCCATTAGTATGTTTATTATATGTATATCTAAACATATTTGAATTGAGACTAAACAGATCAACTCAGATCTCGAAATCTAAGACTTCTTTAAACTAAAGTCGGACTCTTTTAAAATGTGGACTCTGTTAAAAGTTTTCCAGTAACTTGTTCAAGTGACGGAAAATATATTTCTACTTGTGGACAGCTGATATGAAATCAATGAATGAACTATATGGCAATATAGCTTATCGAAATCACTCACCGATTTGTGGCACATCATATTGCCGCTGGCCGCGCTGACTGCGCAGCATCAGTTGGCTGGCAATGCTGTGGGAAACTGGAGGCGACGCATAGCCACCGAGGGAGCCAGCACCCGCAGCAGCATTGCCCGATCTCTTGTGATTGGGATGCGTCAACTGCTGATCCGAATCCTTTTTGTTCTGCTCCTGGTGTGACGATTGCTGCGACAACTGTTGCTGCTCTGAGTTGCCAACAACAGTTGCTGCTCCTGCTGCTGCTCCAGCGGCAGATGAGTCTTTAGCCTGCTGCTGCTGCTGCTGGTGATTTGCTGCATTTTCGCCATTTTCATTCTGTGTGGACTTTTCAATCTTGGCCAAGCTTGAGCTTGAGCTGCCGGAACGTGTGGCTGCCTTCAGGTGCTTGCTGGCGGTGGCTTCGGAATTGGCCAGAGCCAATTTGCCGCGTTGCTGCTTAAAGTGTTGGCCAAAAATGTTGCGCTGGAGTGTCGGCTGTTGTTGTTGTTGTTGCTTCGGTGTCTGTGACCGCTTTCTGGCCCACTTTTGCTGCATGCGTATGTTGTAGTTGCCCATGGGCACATGCATCTTGGGATTAGGTTTGGCCGGCTGCTCCTGATGCTCGAAGAGCTGTTGCAGAGTCTCCGGTGCACCGAGCTCGAGCTGTTCCAGTGTGCGATAGGGATTTTCGGGCAGTTGCATTGCAGCATCCTCTTCCAGGCCGTGATACTGATAGGCATCCAGTTCGCGCAGCAGCTCATCCTCGCCCACATGCGTTTCCTCGGGATTAGACTCCAGCTCGGAGAAATCATCAAAGTCACCAAAGCCATGCAGTGGCTCATACAATGTCTCTCCCTCCAGGTCATGCGATTCCGGCGGCTGCACCTCACGTCCATAATCATACTTGACCGGACGTCGTCCAAACTCACGCAACTGCTCGTAATCCTCGACGTTGGCGGCCAGCGGCGGTGGTGGCGGTTGCTTCTGTACGCTGCCAAACATAAAACCTCGAGCGGCCTGTTGCAACAGTGCCGGATAATCACCGACATCGAGATCCTCGCTGGGCTGCATTTGTATGCGACCCGCAATGATGGGCCTGCCATGATGTCCGGGCGGCGCATCGGGACTCTCGGCCGTCTGCTTGGCCAGACCGAGCAACATTAGGCGTTCTCGCTCCAGTTGCGCCATGTCCGCAATCTCCTTATTCAAGCGGCCCGTAGTCGCATCGAAAGCAGCCGCTGCCGCCGAACGATGTGAGTCCGACATGGACCGATGACCATGACCAGATCCACCGCCAGGTGGCGCTCCGCCTCCGGTATGCTGATGAAGCAGCTGCTGCTGCTGTTGCGGCTGCCAGCCACCCGAGGCGCCACTGACCATTGGCGAGCCCGAGCCGGAGGCTAAGCTCGCTGCTGATCCCGAACTGGAGATCGGTGACTTCTCGCTGTTGCCGCTCAAATGGAGTGCATAGAGGCCGCCATTGATGAGCAACACGCAGACGAGCGTCTGTGCGAGCGAGAAGAACATTTTCTTTTTGTTGCTTTGGCGCAGTTTATCAATTATACGGCTTATGTTGGCGGCTAGTCTGTGTGCACCTAACAGAGCCAAAGAGTGCGACTGCGAGTGGGTTAAGGGGCAGACAGACAGAGAGAGAGATTGTGTGTGTGTGTGTGTGCGTGTGTTTGTGTGTATGTGGGAGTTGTTGTGTGTGTTTAGTCGAGTTTCTTTTTGTTTTCACTTGCAGTTTTGTTTTGTTTTTTTCTTTCTTTGTTTTGCGTTTGGTTTTATGTGTGCTTAGCGCTTGTAAGTCTTCATACTCGCTGCACAACACTGCGCGCAACTGTAGCGCTTGTCACTGCACAACACTGGCTTTGGTGAAGTTGCCTTTAGACAAAATCAATAATCAATTGTCTACTTTCCTCAACTGAAGTGTCTGGCCGTGTATTGTTTGTTTGAACTTTGTTGGCCTTTGTCGAGGGAGTTGCACCAGACAGACACACTCACGACACTAGTTGCTGCCTATCTAATACATACATACATACACACTAATACACACACCTATGCACATATGTATGTATGAAGTAAATGTATATGAGAATCTCTGCCGTCGGCACTTTGGCTTTACTTTACGGTTACTCTCTCCACTTGCTCCTGCTGCTACTGGTGCTACTGCTGCTCCTGTTACTGCTGCTGCTGGCACGGAAGTCGCTTGCGGCTGCTTGCTGTGTTTATAGCTTCCCGTTGGATTTGGGATTCTGGATTCTGTCGCGTTCGCTTGCCAAATTGGATGTTTGATGCTCTTCTAGTCTAAGGCTAGAAAACAATTTGAACGCACGGCACTTTGGGTTTTCAATTCAGTTTCGTTTTCTTAGAACTTTATTCCGTATTTTCCAACTATTTCTTTTCGCTGTTTTTGATTCTTATCGTTTTTTTTTTTTTTTAGAAAAAATTCAAAGAAAACTTGTATTGTGTATAATTTGTATATTTTGTTTATAGTTATAACAATGTTTGTTTTTGTTTTATTGTTGTATATATATTTGTTATTTTAATATATTTTTTTGTTTTGTTGAAGGAACTTGTTAGCACTTTTTTGCTTAGCGCTCAGCTGCGGCACTTCTGTTTTAGTTTTATATATATTATATATTTAAATTTTTTATATTTGTTTCACAAATTTTTTACGACTTTTGCTGTTTAGTTTTCTTTTTTATGTTTTGAAAATTTTTCGAAAATTTTTAAGAAATATTTGTTTGGTAATATATTTTTATTTTTATTTATTTTGGTAGGGGGGAAATAAGTTTGCACTTTAAAAACTTGTATTTAATTCACGAATTTCACTTGATTGCTTGTTGTTGTTGTTATTATACTTGTGTGTGTTTGTTGTTGTTGTTTTTTTTTTTTTTGTTTAATGTATTTTTTGGTGTGTGGAGTCTTTTTATTTGGTGTGAATAACTTTAGCTAGTGTGTCTCTTTTCAGTGTTCCGCACGTATGAACCGACGAGCAAGGACTCGTCGTATCGTCTCAGCAGGTTTTGCCTGTTTGTCTGCCTTTTGGCTTGGGCCGCCTGACGCGGTCGCTGCCGCTGTCGCTGCTTCTGGTGCTGCTGCTGCTGTTGCTGTTGCCGTCACAGGCTGCGACGTCGACGCTGCTCCTCTCAAGGCGTTTCGTATTTCAACTTTATAGCTGTGCCGCCTGACTTCATGTGTCCATGTGTGTGTGAGTGTGTGTGGTGTGTGTGTCTGTGTGTGTGTGAATTTTGTGTCGTTTCTAGTCGTCGTGCGAGGTTCGTTGTGCATTCGTTTCGGGGCAATTCGCTGCTAGTTGTTGTTGTTGTTGTTGTTGGTGTTGTCGCCCGTGCCTCGAATTTCACTTGTATCGTCCTGGCCGCTGGCTGCTGCGTCCTGCTACTGCTTCTGGCTGTTGCTGCTGTTGCTGCTGCTGCTGCGACTGCTGCTTCCTGTGCGCTTATACTCAGTCAACGGGCAACGAGCACGAAACGACATTTACGTTTGTTCGCTCAATACTGAGCAGGCCGCACGCTCAACCACTTGTTTTCAAGCCAACGCCAAAGCTGAAGCTGCAGCCGAGTCCCAAAGCCGAGTCCGCAACCGAATACCGATGCCAATAAGCCGAAGTCTCAGCAGTCAGCGTCGCTGCGTCATGTGTAGAGTTTTCACCAGACCGTCTGAGAGCAACGGAACACTGGACAGAGAGAGAGCGCGACCCCAAGAGGGGACAACCCAGAGAGAAAGTGAGAGAGAGACAGAGTGAGAGATAGCGTGAGAGAGCGAGATAGGAGAATATTGAGAGAGTGAGAGAGAGAGAGAGAGAGTGTCTATTGTGCCGGCATCTCTCATCTGATGTCCCTTTTATTTCCCCTATTTCTTCGAATTTTCGCACTTGGCTGGTCCCTAATGTTAATAGGATTTTCCTATTAGCAGCAGCGAATTGTGCTTCTTCTGCTTCATCCATTGTCCACTGACAACAGTCTGATGACCAGATTTTATGGTTTACTTCTGCGAACTGATTTAAAATAGTTAAACCCCAAATTAAGGTTATTAAATGGAAAATTAACTGACCAAGCAAGGGAAAGTCCTGCTACAATTAGTAATACACGCAATTTGTGTGCCTTTAAGAAAGGTCAGCAAATAATTGAGGTCATCCTCAATAGAATATTGCATGACTGTTTAAGGGAATTTCACAATACTTAATAAACCAAAGTAGAAAATTAAAGAAAAAACCCTGAGAATCACAAATAAGGTTTATTTTGTGAATAATACATTTTAAGACAGACAACTGAACAGTGTGAACAGTATTTAAGAAAAAGGACATTTAAATAGTTATTGCAGCAACCAGCTCAAGTTGTATAAGAAGCTAAAAATAAACTCACTTTTTTCATAACTGCACAAATTGAAGTGAATAAATTCTATAAATAATATGTAATATCAATAAGAACCACAAGGGAATCGCTGCTCATAAGCTCAGGCCACAAATCAATTCGATTCATCATCCTGAAATGCATCTTGCACATCCGAGAAACTTCTGTCATTCTAGTTATACAAGCACCTTGTTACCCCTTTGTTGCATGCCCCGCTTTCGAACAATCGACTTCGAACAACGATGACGCCCACACATTTGCGAGAGTTGTAAAAACCAAACAAGACAACAGCAGCAGCAGCAGCAGTAGCAACAACAACAACAACAACAGCAAAAGTACATGAATTGCAGGCAACTACGAGATGGAAAACCGAATGGAAACAATGCCGAGTCAAGCATACCATGAATGAAGGAGAAACTACGATTATATTCATAGTTATACTCGTACTTATACTATGCAAAGGATCATCGTCATCGACGGCTGCTGCTGCTGCTGCTGTTGCTGCTTCTTCTTCTTCTTCTGCTGCTGCTGCTGCTGCTGCTTCTTCTTCTTCTGCTGCTGCTGCTGCTTCTTCTGCTGCTGCTGCTGGTTCCGGTTCTGTTAGTGATTTTGTATTTGTATATGTGTGCTTGTGTGTGAAATTCATCATCGGAGGGTGGGTCCGAATTTTTGGGGCAGGTGACTGTGGCATGGCTAGTTTTGTTTGGTCCGCACTGTTGTCGTCACGATGTCTGTGGCTTTTACGTTTTACGAGCGAGCAGAACAGAAATTATAATATAGTTTTAATGCCAGATGAAGCTCTGCTGGCATCGCACAATGTGAATGAGCAGGTTTTTTGTTGATGCTGTTGTTGTGTGTTTATTTTAGGTGTTTTCACATTGCAATAGTATTTTTATATTTCGGTTAAACTACCAAATAAAATACAAACAAAATAAAATATTTTTTATTCCAACAACAGGTAAATGTAAAAATATTTAATCTGTTGTTATGAAAAATAATAAATGAAATGCATATTTAAGGTATATTCTCTGCAATAAAAAAAATATTAAAATAAATAGTAGACTAGAATATTTCGTGCTTCTCTTAATATTATTAAAATTTGCATACGACACTAATGTTTAAAGATATTTTAGCTCTTTGTGTGTTTGGTCCCATGCCATTAAATCCATATAGACCCCCATGAATAAAAAGCCGGCTTTAATACACAATTTGTTGCACGAAACTCTACACATTCAAGAAACTCTACAAGCAAACAGCTGAGCGAGCTGAGCAGCGCCGTTGTTTTCCATACCCATACCGAGTGTCTCTTGTATCCTGTGCCCAGTAGCAGCTTATAAACTGTCCTACCACAAGCCAAATGCATTGGCTGGGCCAAGGCAAGCAGTCGGGTAGGCAGTTTTGCAATGGGGGTCGATCGGGGGACGGAGGGTGGGGCAAATAGGGAGACAACAACAGATGATTCGGCTTGGCGCCGGCGCACTCAACAACTGACGGCGACTACGTCAACAACAAAAATCGAAGTTACGAGTTTCATTGAGCAAACAGCGCCCCAAAACAGTTGGGGAAATCATCATCAAGTATACGGCGTGGAGACCTTACCGCCTGACTGGCGGCGACGTCGGTGGCTCTTTTGCGCTCTTTTCAATGAGCATCGACGACGACAACGACAACGACGACAAGTAGGACTTACGACTGGGCAAGACGAGGCAGTGGGTGCGCCGCAGTCGCACGATGATGACGCCTACGCAAATTTGTGACGTAAGCAACCGCACGATGTAAGGCTACGAAGCTCTATGTGAGTGTCTCTATGTATGTGTGTGTGTGTGTGTGTGCTGCTGCTGCTGCTGCATGCTTCTATTGTCTCTGGCTTTGACACCTTCGCTGGCCACTCATTTGAACTTTTGGGCTCGTCGCATGTACAGCGCAAAATTTTCCGACTTTTCCACTGAATTTATCGATAAGAGCATTTTACCTGGGTTCTAAAAATCCATTATATTTAATGTGACATAGCTTAAGATAAGATTATAATTATGAAAATAAAAATATAACATTCAATTATATTGTACATCAAATTTGCTATATTTTCAGCTAAAAATGTTGATACACGTTATATGAAAGCCCCTGTCTTAAGTAAGGTTTTAATTTTGTAGAAAAAGTAAAGATTAAATATAAATACTTGAATTATTTTAAACAAACCACAACCATGATCCTCCCAAGCATCAGCTGAAATAGATAACTCATCTACTGGGGAAACCAAAAATTGTATACAATTTTATTATAAATATAAATAACACATTTTATTGATTAAATAAATAAATAAACATAAATAACACAAATAAATGATTCAATTTTGAAAGTCTAAACGGGCTGATAACTATAAAACTGTTTGCTGCATTTTAAGACGTGTTTAACTATTTATGTTCAAGTTGGTACTTGATGTCAATTTTACGGACTTCCGCCACGAGCGCCTTTTGCAATTGGCATTCATTCGCCGAACTCTCAGACTCGAGCACCCTTCGCATCCCTTAGCCAAGCCTCCGGATGCCCACTCTGCCGGTTGCAACTGTCTTTGACATTGAATTCTGTTGGATGGCACCTAAAAATAGACATCCAGCCGAGTTAGATTTCTTTTTCTTCTTATTCAATTTTTTTCCTATTTTTTTTTCTATTTTATTTTTTTATTTTTGTATTCTGCTTTGCTTTTTGCTATTTGACTTTTAGCTACAGCCAAACAGGAAATTGTATAAAATGTACGTGGCGCTGCCAAGAAGCCAAAGCCGTTGATTAAAAATTGAACAGCAACAAATAAATAACTAAATAAATATATACAAACAAACAGCTGCACATGAGTAGGAAGTCCAAGCACCAAGGCAAGATGAGAGATGAGAGAGGAGGCTTAAATCTGTTTGCCAATGGCAACGGCGGACAAATAAAATCAAACTTCAAGGGTCACTTCCGCTTCAAATAGCAAATCGGGTTGCTATCTGCGCCTCAGACAGAGTGCGGTGTCCACATAAAAGTCCAGAAATGAAACAGTTGCCTCCACAGACCAACAGGCACACTCATTCGTATAATTTTCTTAAATTAGTTTCCGGCAAAAATGTCGTCGCTCTGCGCTTTTTCAAGCCGCTTGTTTTGCACCGCTCAACTGGAAATATTGACATTTCTGATTTTGCCCAGAGTCCTCCGGGCAAAGTCTTCCTGAGCCGCCTCGTTTGCTCCTCATCCGGCTGCTCCTCATCGCATATACTCAAACTGAAGTGTGCTCGTTTTTCCCGAAAAATATTTGCGATGCTGGCAAACGGTGCTCAGCGTCAAAACGTGCCCTTTCCGGAGTGGCCATTGAAAGCAGCTCAGAGTCCTCCAAAAAGCGCCGAAGGATGAATGGCAAATCCAATGTGCGCTAGTGCGGCAATAATCGGGCTGATCAGGCAAACACTAACTAACTAGGCGTAGGCGCTAACATATGAATATGAATGTTTTCCTATGCGAAAATCCTCTACGTCCGGATTTTATTAAACTAATTTATTAGCAAAAAATTACCTGTCAAAACTATCCTCAATCGAGTAATGGTATTAAAACTATGAAATCCCTTTAGTGTGCCACACATTGAATTTAGTGTTTAGTTCCGGGAAAATTGTACCACAAAACTAAACGGTAACCGTCGTTCATTAATATTGTACGTGTACTTGCCCCAAATTTGAATCGTAACAAGCCACAAACCTGGTCAAGGGTGAATAATCAACATAATTGCAGATAAATGATTTGCTCCGGCTAAAGCCCAAATGCAGTCAGGCAGGCAGGCAGGTAAGTAGACATATATGTATAAGCCAACTGTTTTGGCCTTTAGGTAGTATTTGTTGTTGTGCCTCCATTTGGCACCTCATTTGTGTGGCAGCTTTGAGTTGCCGTTCACTTGACTTAATTGGAATTTATAGCGCCGCTTGTTGTTATTTTTTTTTTTTTTTGAGGTAAACCGATGATTGTTGCCATGCCCACTGCTCGGCATTTGCCACGCCCACAAACTGTTACGGCTGCTGCGACTGCTGGCTTAAATTTAATTAAATTATATTAAGATGCGAGATGTCATTTTTAATTTGTATGGCCTTGTGGGATATGTGGTTTTGATTGATTGCACCATCAGCTTAGCGCATACCCGGCACATGACATTTCCCGGCGACTTTTACACGTTGATCCAATTAACATTTCATTGGCGATTAGGTCGCTGATTTGCGCAAATCAAATGTATGTTTGTCGCCCATCGATAGGCACTGAATAAACTTATAGCATTCTTTACTGCGACCGCAACAAATGCCATTTTGATTACTCGCACGCGCCGTGAGCTCAGCTCAGCTCCGGGTCCGCTCCGCTCGGGTCCGCTCCGCTCCGCTCAGCAGTTCAGTTCAGTTGAGTTCAGCTCATTTATTGATTTGTCCCCACGGCACCAATTGTTTGTCTTTCTCTAATATGCCTATTTGTTGATACACACAATGCCGATATACTCGTAATACAGCGGCACCGCCCACTCTTTTCCCAGAGGCGGGCATGGAAACAGCAGACAACATTCACATGCCATGCAGGACACAAGGCTAATTTCGGTTTATGGACTTAAGTGCAATGGAGTTGCACAGTGGTCTAAAAACCGTAGCCATACTTAATTAGCTGTCAAGTAGAATGATTTTTATTAACACAATTGAATACTTTCTTTTTCAAAAGAAGAGCAAACCATATTTCCTTTTGGGAAAAGGGAAACATTCAGTACTGCCACAAACTACATTCTTAGCTGTCAAACCCCAGAATTATCTTAACACTGAATTTGATTACTGGCTTTTCTTGGCTATTAGCCTTAAATATGAGTGACATTTTGTCGCTGCTGTCGTCATTAGTGGCACGTAGTAAGTATGGTAATTGCATATCCTATCAAAATGTTCAGCGTCACAAGGTGTCGTCATTGATGTGCGCTGTTCGAACCCCCCAATAAAAAACCAAAAAAAAAATGTCTCAAGAATTAAAAACAGAAACCTTAAATATATATATATAGCAGTAATTACACAGCCGAGTTCAAAGCACCGTATCGGGCCGTATTGTTAAAGCCGGAGAACGTTACGGCTAACTAGACCGACAGTTCATGGTCATGTGACATATGCCATATAAGCATTTTTACCCCCTGAACTGCACTCAGCAACTGATTTATGGCCTCCGAATATCCAGCTCCAGCTCCAACCCCAAGCCCAAAACCTCAAACCCGTGGCCTGACGAGCCCCAAGCCGCACTTGGCACTCAAAAACTTTTGCCAGCTAGTTAAATTTTCGGGACAGGATGAGAGCTGTCCCCTTTGAGCGTGCAACGGTTGACATTGAAAGGAACAGTTAAATATGGGGGAAAAGCAATGCTATTTTTAGTTAGTTTTTGGGGTTAAGTTTTATGGTGTTGCACGCTGCCAAGAATACCGTTTACAATACGGCGTATGCGCAATGTAGACAAAAATAGGAATTAACTGAAGCTGAGTGTGAAAATAGGAAAAGCAACATTAGGGGCGTTCAATACAAGTGTTTGGTGTACTTAAAAATAATTGTATATACCAACGAATTATAGATTTATAATTATGTACACCTAGGGAGGTTCAAATCGAGCGGCATAATTATGTGGTGCTTATTTTTAAAAATATATATGCCACTAGCAGAATAGAAAGACTTGAGCAGATGTGGAATGGTAAACTAAAATCGTCATTTATTAATGTTAAGAAAAACTTTATACAGTTGAGATACTTTCCAGAAAGATAGTTAATTCAATCGATTAAGATGTCTGAAGAAACTTTTGGTAAACATTTTTAAGTGAATAAAAGCGAAAGAGATAAAAAGATTGCCAGTGGCAATGGGGCAGCCACAAGAAGCTGTGCACCAGCTGCTTTTGAGCGGTCAGTGGAGAACGGGGTGCCAGGCGAGAATGCCTGCCCTGTGGCAAAATATTCAAGTTCAAGGCATGCGACAGCATAACAGCCTGTTTTATCCCAGTTTGTGGCACTGTGGCACTAACCCTCCCGGCTGTCAGGCTGAGCAGCTGGCGCTTAATCGAATCACAACTGCGCTGCTGCAAGGACAATGCTGGCAACAGTGCTGCGCTTTATGCAAATACTGTGGTCATTGTGGTGCAGTGTTTGTTTTAAGTAATGCTAAGTGAGCCTGGCATACAAATGAGAGAGAGAGAGAGAGAGACAAAAGCACCAACAACCAACAGCAGCACTGCCAGAAGAAGTTGTTCGCCCGGCCACCCGACCACGCCCCCCTCCTCGATGGCTGCAATTGTTTGTGCTCATCTCAGCATTTTGTCTGGCACTTAACGACACGATGAGCAATGGGAAAATGGGAAACTGTATCGCTTCATTATTGTCATGATTATTGTTGCTTTTGTATGCTTTCTGGTAACGGCAGCCATGTTGATGACGTTGATGAGGTTTTTTTATTTATAAGTAAAGTATTCATTTCTAGCAGTTGGCCGCTTTGTTTATTTCTTGTTGCTCGCTTGATTTGAGCTTGATGACGTTCATCATCAGCAATATACATAAAACGGGCAAAACAAACTCAGGGGATAGGGGGGTTGGTGGAAGAGGCAGCGACAAACTTTTTTATGTGGTTGTCAGCCGAGGCAGCTTTAGTTGTTTTTCAACTTTACTTTTTTGTTGTGTCATAATTTCTTCTTTTTTTTTGTCAGCTACCCCCACCACCGAAACTGGACAAGGACATTTTACTGTCTGTTTCAAGAAGTCGACTTCAAATCCGTGGGCGCAAAAAGCGAATATCTCTTATTTCCGCAACTGGCAATTTTTATAAGCGCGTTAAACAACTTTGGCAATATACTTGTTATTTTGTCATTTGCTCATCAAAGCGGATGACGTCACACCCGTTTGCATTTAATGTTAGTCACACGGCAAATTAGCATAATAAGGATAAGCATTTGCCCTTTGCCAGCTCCATAAATTACACCCACAGTTGTGTTGAGTTCATTTTGCCTTTCAAATCAATGACCAACAACTAAAGCAATTACACCAACAACATCTCTTTCTGGCCAGAAATGATAAACACCAACCGGACAAACAGCTTACAACATAATTCACTTTCAGCAAAAGGGGCAACGCCCACCAACATCAACTCTGGCAACTCCCCACAGTGGATGTGCGATAAAAATGACAACTTTAATGAAAATTGTTTTTATATTTTTGAACACCTTTCACTTAACAAGACCATCTAAATTCACCTAATTAGGCTAAGTGTATTTATTAGAAAAATTTTATAAAAATGAAAACACTTTTGTTAAATGGAAGTGTTAACCAAAAAGTTAAAGAACAAATTACAAAATATAGTTATATTAATATTGATTATAAGCTTTTGAGTCACCTGCTGCTCCACTGTGCGAAAAGTAGGCAATGCTTTTTGCAACTAATCACATAGATCATTATAAGTAAATGTTTGAGTCCGATGTGGGCGTTGTTTGAGTTGGCAAAGAGCATCGGACGAGACGGAGGAATAGCAGCTAACAAGTAATTTCTAGGTAAATGCCATATTGGGCCAAGGCCTTCTCACCTACCACTAACGTAATTCAATTTGCCATTTATTTCTTTTGTTTCCATTTGATACGAAATGTTAAGTTATTAACTCAAACATAATAAATATAGAAGACTCCGACTGCGTCGGGGCAGGAGTTTCTGATTTCAAATCGCATGGGCTTTTGTTTTGCCAACCATTGAACAATTTCCACACACACACACACACACTTAGTAAATATGTGTGTGTGCGTGTGTGTGTGTTCGTGTGTTTTGCCAGCTGTTGACTTTATCCTAGCGGTATATTTATCGCATTTATTTAGTCGTCCCCTCCGTCGCGTCCTCACGTCTAGACGCAGCTGCTACGGCATCTACTCCGTATCCGGCTCATAATCTTGCTTTGCTCCTGCTGCCGCCGCTCCTGAAACCGTTCGAGCTTTTGCAATCTAATCCGTTGCTCAATTACATGGCAAATATTTGCACATCTTCGGAACGCAACACGTGTACCAATAAAATTGGCCTACAGCTCGTCTATAAATAATCGGGCGTTAACTTATTTTAGGACATTTTACATTTATTAACTTGTTTGTTTTGCATTTGTATCCACAAACGTTTGTTGTCAGCAGTTGGCTAATTGACAACTTCAGTCTGCTGTCAGAGCCGATTTAATTAAAGCAAACTGCGCTCGAGTGCGTTCAGCATTAGACTAATCCCGTTAGTTTTAATTGGCCATGTTTATCACACACTCACACACACACGCACACAAACACATACATATATAAATACTACAGTCATGTGTACTTACAAATTGCAGCTGGCCAAACTTGTTCAAATTTAGCCTAGTGCCGCACAGCAGGACACTGGACACATAAGCTGTTAAATGCGAATCGCTTAACTTCAACTAATTGACAATGGTTGTGTCTATCCGCATGTGTGTGTGTATGTGTGTGTGTTTGTGTGTGTAGTTGGCTTTGTGGCAACTAACGAACAGCTTGCTTAACGCTTAAATTATCTCAAAATAAGCAAATTCACGTTAAGGCCCGACATAGGCATAATGTGCTTGACTGATTATGTCCCTACTATTACTCTCTTACTATTACACTCCTTAGCTTGCTGTCTCTTTCTCTTTCTGTCTTTCTCTCCTTGTCTCACTCACTTGTGACTTTGTCTATGGCAATGCCAGTACGCATAATTATTAATTACGAGCCTAAGACCAAGTAAACAAGGCACGCAGACACACTCAGCAAGCAGGGCTCACCTCATAACAGGAGGACCACTTTAATGTAGCCGGTCCACAGCCAAGAGTAGCATCGAAATCTGATCACTAACTACCTCAGATTAACATTGGAACCAACTAATTTATTTGCATAATAGACTCATTTATGTCCAAGTACTTAAAGTATTCCAAAGTATTTGGGGAATGTGCCGTATTTAGAAAATATTTTCCAAAAATCACATTAAAAAACTAGTCCAAACTGAAGTTGACTTAACAAAGTTAACCAATTACGTGAAAACATCCACAAATGCATATTTTAATTTTCACAATTAACATTCATTTGGATATTACCTAATTCGTTCCCTGTCCCAAAAGTTTCAAAAGCAAAAACATGTTAAAAGCTACAAGCGAAAGTTGGAAATGTTTGAGTTATTTCAGGTTTCAAATTGGTTGAGTTTGTGGGTTCTCACCGTGGGGGGTGCGGGGAGGCGGAGGCGGAGAGAGGTGTGCAGAGCGTGTTGGTCGACCGCTAAGTGTGTGCTGAAATGCTTTGAAACTTTTATGGCGGTTTGTCATAATTTTGTGAACACGTTTCGGCCATAAAATTGCGAGTGGTCATAGGCATAGACCCAGACAAATTGGGTAGCCCAATGGGTTTCTGTGTATTCAGGAATAACTAAGCGAGAAGTCGTTGAAATTATTATTGTGCTAAGCTATAAATTATATGATTAAAATGTATTTATCATCTTAGAAGACAATCTGCAATTTCCACTATTAGTTTTTCTAACGCTATCTATTATTTATTTATAAAACTAGATACAAATTAGATCTTCTAAGTCCAGCAACCTCTACATACCTATATTTTATTTAAGATTTCATAATAATCATATATTATAAATTTAAAAAACAATTTTAAAAAATACATCTGTTATTTATAGTTATTTATTATATTTAAGTATTCATGGAAAGCTGAAATGCGTCCTTTAGTAAAGCAATTAAATTTTAAATATATCCTTCTGAAAATCTTTTAAGATGTTGAAAAACTAAGTGAAAACAAAAACGGTAAATTTCAACCAATTAATTTCTAAAAAACTCAGCGTATAAATAAATATTTTACAAATACTTTTTATCAACTACCTGCAAGAGTTTTCCTGGTGACATCAACCTTCACTCCTGCCACGCCCGCTTTTGCTTGTCAAAATGATGCAACGTTATGTGGGCGTGTCCAACCCACCGACGCAACGCATATGCAATCAGTTAAGCAGCAGCATGTCCTTAAATCCTTCACCCTGAATCTGGTTACAAAGCCCACTTTTCTGTAATGCAACCATTTCATAATGCCAAAACTGCGTATTTCGCATAATAACAGTTGCGACTTTGCGTTGCACGGTTGCATAAGTGCAAAACATAACATTTAGGCAGCATCGGTAGGTCATGCAACAACAATGGAAATTACGCTACTGTCAATCACCGATTTTTAGGTTACTCATACCTTCTTTCCGCTTACTTATCTTATCATGCCACATCTGCTGTCAGCTGCAGGTTGCATATTATGCTGTATTACGAGGCATGGTTTCAATGGGTGTGTTTAGTGGGCCCGGTTTTTTGTTTTTTTTTTGGAGGAGGAGGAGGAGGAGGAGGCATGTGGTTTTGGGGCTTGGCCATTTTTAATATTATTTACGACCCGAAATGTTGTGGACACAAATAGCGCGCATAAATATAATAAGCAGAAATGTGCTTTAAATTAAATTTATTTTATTTATCAACTACATCATAAATAAGCCAACTCCCGCGCCATGTGGCGTCGGCGGCGGCGTCTGTCTCT
This sequence comes from Drosophila kambysellisi, assembly GCA_035042185.1. Taxonomy (NCBI): domain Eukaryota; kingdom Metazoa; phylum Arthropoda; class Insecta; order Diptera; family Drosophilidae; genus Drosophila; species Drosophila kambysellisi. The sequence goes on from JAWNLS010001251.1 coordinate 12,324,026, forward strand.
AAACACACACACACACATACTTACAGCGAAAAAAAAGATGAGGAGTAATATATATATTATATAATATCTTTTTGGCAAACTCGACAAATTTCCATTTGTAATACAAAACGTTTTCGGGGGCGTTTGCCAGTCAATGGTTCAAAATGCAAAAGTCGATAACAGGCTATGAATGAAAAGTCCTTCTTCGAGACTGCATTCTATCTCTATCTTACACACATGTAAAATCTCATAGCTACATGTGTGTGTGTGTGGTGTGTGTGTGTGTGTGTGTGTGTATAATGTTTCTTTGGGGGCCACAAGGCGCGACCTTTTATGGGTAGACTTTTGAGTGCAGTAACTGCAAATTCAATTGATTGAAAAGCAATTTGTCCGCTCGCGACCCACATGACACACATATGTGTGTGTATGTGTGTGTGACTGTGTGTGTGAGAACCATATGTGGGCGTTAGGAGCAGCAGCAGACGGCACGCCCACGCCACAATAAGCGGAGCGCACTAAACCATAAATTATGATGACAATAAAAGCGCATATCTAACTATGGTGAATTGTACACCACACACACACACACACACACCCACACACCCATACACACACACACACACACATACACACAATTGCAAGATGGGCTTTTATAATAGCTTGAAAACCGTCCGTATTCCTCCCCGCTGTGGCCACGCCCGCCCCATTTGCAGGATGTGCACCGCCCGCTGTCACACTGACATTTTATGCAACATTTTGTGGCAAGGGTCGCGCATTTTATGGCTTTTATTGACAGGCAAATTCGTGGCTAGGTAGCCGTCTAACTGCATAAGTCTCTACCAAATATGTGTCCCCCCCACACCACTCCACAGTAAATCCCTTTCCAAATCACACTTCTCGTTATGTTAGCTCCAACACTTTAAAGCCGAACTTCGTCATTTCTTTCTGTCTTTCTGACTTGGCATTTTACTGACAGCTGCCACTTTGCGAGCAGCGCCAAAAATGCGACAGATTATTACGCCTTAGCCAGGGTATTACCTACTAGCTACCTGTTTTGTAAGCACTCACTTCTTGCCGTAATCCTTGCCAGGCAGGTTGTGCAGGCGAGGCAAAAGGCTCGGCTGAGATTGTTGATGCAACGCATAAAAATAACTGAATGCATAATATGAAAATACGAAAAGCTTTTGTTTACATATTATAAAAAGCGTTAGATATTTTACAGTTCATTTTATTTGCTATTAATAACACAACTTTATTTTTTTTTATTGCATTTTAGCTTGTTTTTCTTAATCATGGTTTGATATCATTTTATCTGGTGTTTTATACAGGATAAGCAACTTATAATATAATAATAATTTTAAAAATTGTAGCAGGATTAGGATATAAAAAACTAAAGCAAGCTAGGAAATTTATATGCAAAAGGCTAATAAAATGTTAGAGAATAATAAAAATAAATTGTGCAGAAATTGCTACAGACAACCAAAGGAAAGGAACTCGCGCGGATGTTAATGGAGCTAGACGGTAAGATAGTTATAAAATAGTTTAAAGCTAGCACAAAAATTAATGTTAAGTGTTAGCTTGGAAAATTCATATTCAAACTGTAATATCTTCGCAAAAGTCAGAATTTCATTCTTTTATATATATTAATTCAATATCAAAAGTTGAAAATACATATTTTGCAAATTAAATCGAGAAATTCACGTTTTAATTCAAATTCAAACTTTTATGTCTTTGCAAAAAAAATTGCATTTGCTTATGAATAATATTTGCTTGTGAATAAATATATATATGTACATACATACATATGTAAATATCTATGAGATCATGACGTCTGAGCATCATTCGATGACGAAATTGCTGGCAACACAAACAGGCCAGCGCGATAAACATGTAAACAACCGTTACGCCGTAAAAGACAGCCAATACAAATTATGGCTCAATGGTTGAGGCAAATGATGCGGCATCCTGGCTAAACGACTTTCCCACGCACCGCAATTAATGCGAGCCAATTCTGAGCTGGTGGATACACTTTTCGCCTTGGCCAACAGCACGTGTGTGTGGCAAGGCAGGCAACGCATTTTAATAAGTTGCTTTTGCTCTGGCTAAAAATAGTTTTTTGTTTGTATATTTTTTTTTTTTTTTTTTTGTGCCAGTTCAGTAAGATTTTTGCCAACATAAATTTCACACTCGCATAAATTCCATTAAGAAAAATCAGCGACGTGCGACGGGCATACAGAATAGCTCTCTGTCTTCCTCTTAACTCCTGCGGGGGCGCATGGTTGGTGGTTGGGAGGGGGTAATGGGGGGATTGGTGGCAAGAGCGCGTTGCCTTGACAGGACGCCCACTCATAGAATTTCCAGTTTTTGAAAGTGGAGACGCTGCGTCAACTGTTTCAGCTACTGTTGCCCGCTACGCTGTCATAAAATGAAACTTAATGGCACACACATACACACACACATACACACTCTTAACTTGCTAGAGAGAGATAGACTTCATAGAGTCGTAGTAGTTTACAACAAATGGCTAGAAAATACAAATATGTATTTGGGATATAAAAACAACACAGACACAAAAGCGCAAAACGCCCACGCGTGCAATCATCTTTGACTGCCAACTAGAAAACTAACAAACAGTGATATATACTATATACTATATATGTGTATGTGTATGTGTATGTGTATACTCGATATCGTAGATATACACAAAGCCATTTGTCTGACTGTGTGCGTGGCGTTCTCAATGAATGATTTTTCAAGCAGCCACAAGCCAGAAATGAGTGCCACAACCAACACTCAGACCTCAAAGCAAACGCACAGAGACAGTTGTCTGCCACAGTCACAATTTGTGTGTGAGTGTGTGTATGCGTGTGTGTGCCTGTGTATGCGTGTGTGTGTGTTGCCATTGTCGCGTAGGCGTTTGCCGCCAAAAATGCTGGTGGCAATGACTCAGTTTGCCCATTCTGAACTCAGTGTCTCATTGTTCCATTGAGAGGCGATTGCGGCAAGTTTGCAATTTTATTGCTGCCGCACATTTGCATTGAGCCAAGGGTAAATGGGCCCTTTGGGGGGAGCGGAGGAACTCTTTGGCATGTCATCTTCAGCGCATGATGTCAGCTTATAAGTGCTGCTACGATTCGATTAGACAACGTCAATAAGTGCCTCCATTGACAACAGGTCAAAGTTAGTCGCGAATAATCGAAGTGGAGCATTCATTCATAATGGTGACTCTCATTGGCATTTCCTGGCAATATTTTCTGCTAAAATGCAAATGTAGATTATTACGGTAAACTGATGTCCCTTACTCTTGCCCTGCTTATAAGTTAGACGCACTTTATGGACATAATCCAAGCAAACTCAATTGCTGATTGGTTCATAAATGCGTCATAAAAAGCAGCTTGTTTGTGGATATATTTATTTAGTATAAGTTTTACTGCTTTATGTATTAATGCTACTTATTGCAAAACTATAACTAATAGAATAAATAGAAAATAATTATTAAAATTGAAAAAATTAATATCATTATTTATTAGAAATACAGTTTCTTAAAATACGTTGTTAAGAAGTGAAAACTAACTATCTATAAAATATTTTACTGTGGCTAAAATGCAAAAGAATGGACCTTAAACAATCCGAATTTAAGTCCCAAAAACTTTTCCTATAGTAAACCAAACCTATCGTTATTTTCTGTAGCTCAACATCTGAAATTGCTACACAGCGGTTTGTAGCTATTTTTGCAGGACTGAACAATACTTGGATTACTTTCGCGTGGCATTTTTTTACCATGCTGAAGCATTTTGAACAATTTGTTCACTGAGAGAAGAGGAGGAAGAGGAATGCATGGATTGGCAAAAAGTTGGTTGGACCAGCTATCATTGGCTGTGTGTCCGTCATGTGGATAGAAATTGAGTTAGCTGTCGGACGCTAATTGCTGTCACCTGGAAGCCGTAAGGTATGCAACACATTTTTACATTTTGTTGCCGTTTTAGCGTCGCATGACTGGAGAGTGAGCTTTTTTGCTGACTGTACTCAAAATTGTTGTGCGTCTGTGTGTGTGTGTGAGTGTGTGCGCTTTTTGGACGCCAGCCAAATAGCAGCGTGACAACTGGGCGAATATGCGAATGTGCAAGTGTATGGGCCAAATGGCAAAGACGAACGTTGACAATGGCGACACAAACACACACACACACACACAGAAACACACACACACATATGCAAAAAGAGACAGTAGCGACGTAGCTGGCTTCCGTTTGTGCGCGCGGAAGTCGCCGCCATCTTGCATTGGTCATCCTGCGCCCACTCGCATCTACAGCATCGAGGCACAAATTATGGCAGCATTTGCCACAAATCGTGCGTGTAAAGTGATGTCATTGCTACCGACCGCATGCGTCAGCGTTTTTCGCATCCTATCTATATATATATATATATGCGTGTGTGTGTGTGATGCAATAGCTTCAACTGCAACTTTTACTGTGCATCTCGAAATGTGACCAAATCTTCTGTCTGCAACTTCAATACTCTGATGTCATCTCTTTTTCGCGTTAATATTTGACAATTTAGCGCGCTGCTTAGAAAATCATTTTGTCAAACGTTCACCTTTGCATATTTTATGTTAAGCCATAAAAAAAAATATAAATACAAAAACTAAGCAGCAGCAGGGAGCATCTGGTGTCGCTGCCGGGGGGGAAGGCGGCAACAACCGCCACTTATTGTTTTCATTTCATAAAATTGAGCACTTTGTGCGTCTTGTCATGAATTTTTGAAGAACCCAAAACGTCTTATTTCATCTTATTTTTTCTTATTTGTATAAATAAATAAAAAAAAAATTAATTTTGTTTTGGTTTACTGCTATACTCTGTTCTTAAGAGTATACCGCGATTGTAAAACTCCTAAGCTTACTAATTCCAAAAGTAACTTGTATGGATTCATAGGATATTTAAATTATTATATTCCTTTAACTTGTCAAAAGTGATCAGAATTTTTCAGACTTGATTAATTTACATTAAATATAAAGTTGGAAACGAGATTCTGGATCGATTTTATGTTCAAATATTGCCCTCAAAAAATTATTGTAGTGATTTGGAAATTATTGGGATTATTGGGAATAGTTTTTACACTGACAACAGAGTATTGCGCAGTCGTTGGAGCCTGACACTTACTAACTTGATTTTTATTCTGCTTTATGAACAACTTGTTATAATTTTTGTTGTTGTTAAATAAGCTGTGACTCTAGTTACTTAAATGCAGAGCACAGAATTTAAGATAATTATTTTAGTCAATTGAATTTGTCTCACAGTTGTTAAATTTCTCCATTGAATTATTTTAAAATTTTTAAATAATGTACAAGATATAATATAACAAATAAAACGTATTTCCAATGCGAATTGCTTTCAATTTATATTTTTTATCCTCTTTTGTATGCGCCAAAAAGTATGCTTTGAATTCTCAGCATGTTTTAATTTACTTTCCTGACAGTCTTAAATCATGAAACCCTAGCAATGTCTCTAAATGTCACATAATTATTACGAGCGAATGCAATTGGGATGTAGGCAAGTAGATTAGATTTCAAGAAACGTGTAGAAAATTTGGCCAACATCTTCGTTTTAAATTTCACTCAAAAACATTAACATATTTTCAGTAAGCTTCAGGCACAAGTCTGTCACAATTCTCATTTAACAGCGTTTGATAAAATATTAACAAGAAATTAGGCGCTACGTGCTGCTTTTTACCAAAATTAATTTGAATTCATATACAAAGAAGTAATGGCTTTCAAGTACCCTATATTTAATTTGGTAGAAGAAGAATTAATGGCGCTCAAGTACCCTATATTTAATTGGATAGTAAGTTTAAAACACTGACTGTGAAGCAGACAAAGAGAGCGCTATAAAAAGATACTCTCTAAATATGGGTTTATATGTAATAAATAAAAGCACTGAAAATTAACAAATATATATTTACATATATTTTTATATTTAAAAAAAAAAAAAAGAGTTCAAATAAAATCTACAAAGTTTTGTTTTTAACACGGAAAAGATAAAATTGATACACTTTCAAAATATTCTTAATTTATGAATTACTCGCTTGCTTGCTCATGTGTGTGAGTGAGAGAAAGTAGATAAGTGTTCAAGTGGCTGCTTTAAAGTTTAAGCGCTGCTTGACTTGACTTGACTTGTCACAACACACACATACACACACACACACACACACATTCACAATCAGTTTGAGCCCGTCAAAGCAAGTGCGAGCCTCGCACTCGTATATCAAAAAAGGTAAGCGCGATGAATTTTCCATTAGATTGAAAAGCATTTTCAGCACACGTGGGCGTTTATTCCTTCTGTTTTTTTTTTTTTTGAGTTGTTGGCACATCATACATATTGCCAACTGTGGTATAGGCGTAATATTTTAGGTAAATAACATGCGCCGTGTTTGGTTTCTGAGTGCCACAGCAGCAGCAGCAGCAGTAAGCATAAAAAACAAATGAACATATTCAGCATTTTGCTTATTGGACCCAAAAAAGGTTGAGTTGTCAACTCAAGCATAGCAAGTGTAGGTTACTTTGGCTCTCACACGGCGTATGCGTAATGTCACACAGTTTGCCAAAATCCAATTAGCTGGTGAGTGAGACCTTAAGGGTGGTAAAGTGGCTAAAAGGCCTCAATCAATACAGTCCAAGCTTGAGAGCCGACGTTGCATAAACTTGTCCCAACTTTTTCTGTCGGCAAAGAAGTTTGCCAAGTAATGCTAATTGTTAAAAGATTCGATTGACATTTTGAGGGTCAGTTGGTTAATGTTGGCCCAACAACCCAACAACGAATCATATCAAACAACGATGTAACCATTAAATATTAAATAAAGCTAAGTTTTAATGAAATGAGCAAAGTATTCTATGCAGCGACAGCCTTAAGCCAAAAGTAAAAAAATATAATAAGTTAATGAAGTTCTCCAAATAGTTTTCTGTTGCTTTACAACAAGTTGAAAATGTTATTTAGAGAAAATGTAACCAGCATTTTTGGATGCTGTTTTCCCTGGGAAATGTTGTAAATGAAAATGTTCAATAATAAAGGTATTTGCGGGTTTTTAACAAGCGTTTTTGGAGCATTACTGCTGATTTAAAGCGATTTACTGTTAATAAAAAAAGAGAGTTCCAGAAAACGCTTTCCACTTTCATTTAGCTAAGCAATGCCACACTTTAATGGAGGTAGAGAAATCGATCGAAAGTAAACCTATCAAAATTGATAGGCGAGTGTTTTTTTGGAACACATTCGCTCGAAATGCACATAACTTTTTATATTACTCAATTTAGGGGCGATTTTATGGGCGCAACGCCTGAAAATATGCTACATTTTTGCGCCTGCCCGTATCTGTGTGCGTAGCCAGGCGTAAGATGCATGCATTTATGTTAGACTCTAGCACATTTCACACATTTAACATATTTCTCACATTTCGCATATCGCATTTCGCTTTTCACATTTTACTCGTTTTACTCATTTCGCTGAACACTTTTCGGGGCGTTGAGCGCGTCTCTGCTCTAATTAAATTTGCGTACGCCAAGCTTTCGTTCTTTTGGTTGATGCATGCAACAAACGGGGGCTGTTTGATAAGTATGTAAATATATACTATATATATTTTATTATATATGTATTGAGGAATTGCACAAAATCGTTAAGTAACAGATGCAAGCAGAGGCAAACAAATTATGTATATATACTATAGAATACTTATCAATCGTTTATCGATTATATCAATGTTAAAATTTATCGATATTTGAAAGAGATGACAATAGAAACGTTTAGTTATCAATTGTCACATGGTTTAATGGCTACGATTTCAATTAAATTTAAAAATTCCCTGAATAACCTTAACGAGAAGACAGATCGCTTCATTAGATGTCCCTCGCATCCTTGGCAAAGTTTTGAATGGGGTGGGGGGGGGGGGGGGGGGTTTGGTTAAGGCATAGCCATAAATCAACGACACTGGTGCCGGCAGCTGCTGTTAAATCAAAGCACAAAACCAAACTGACATGCATTACATATTTATATATCAGTGCTCCGGTTAGCAAGTGAACTGCGCACACACACTCACACACACCCACACACACACTCAGTGAAAGAGGTGGCCCTCCAGTTGTATGCCAGACATTTAGCAAAGTTGTATATCACACTTTTGCCTTTATTATTGCCGAGTTTTTTATGAGTTTTAATGCGGCTTTAAAATGTCATAAATGTTAAAAACAAATACGTTGATAAACGCTCGAAGCCCAAACATGGGCACCAAGGTGAAACAAAGGTGGGCCAGTATCAAAACGGTTAAGTATGAAAATCCCATACAACATGTGGGCGATGTGGGCCAAGTGGCGGTCGCGCTTTCAGTCTGAATGCCATATCGTCACGCATTGATGCACATCATCAATTTTTAACGAGCTACTTTTACGTGACCTGCCCCAGCTCAGGCTCCAGCATCTGCCCCAGGTGACGTCATCTAGGGGGCTGAGATGTGCCTAGCACATCTATATAAATATATATAGACATAAATATATACGAGCATCAGTACAGATATATATCAGATCATATAATATAATGCCATGCCATGCGCTGAGCTTTAAAGCCCATAACACTCAAAGCCCCACTAGCAAAATACATCAAAGGACCAATCGATAAATGCATCAGTCGACAGACATATAGCTCAATTTCAGGCGCCACAAATGGTAAATATTCTATGTTTTTATGGTTGTTCGAAAGACAGGTATCATATAAAAATCTATAATCTAAATTAAGCGAAAAGTCTGGCCAAATAAATCCATTACCGATCCAACACTTTTATAGCATCATGTGCAGACAAGCTAATAATAGTTAAAAAGTAATGGTCTCTTGCTAATAAATAAAGCACGTATTTTCTATCAATCAGGCGAATTGCTTTCTTATACCCCAAAAATTAATGCATTAATTTAATGAACGGGGCATCATTAAAAAATGCAAGCAGTGTACTTCAAGATGCATTCATAAATTTAAAATAATTATAATCCATTAAACAAAACTGAAAAAATCGAGAAATAAAAATAAAACTATCTCTTATGTGAGACTTACTTCATTGGGTATTAAGATGTTGCCTTCAGCTTCGACTGTGAAATTCCCTCCGTAATGACAATGACAACGCGTGGGAAAACTTCCGACACACACTCACACACACACACACACATACACGCATACCCACACACAGCTGCAGCTTTTGCAACAGTTGTTGGCTAAGCGGCTTTGTAAGCATAAATTTTAATGCAACACCGACCTCAGGAGCATGTTAAAATGCTTGTTGACTGTTACCTTGCCTCAATCCCCTCTGCCCCGCTCTGCTCTATTTTACTCTGGTGCAGTTTTACCTGCGTCGCATATGTAAATGACTTGTAAGTGTGAGTGGCAGTACAGAAAGGAGATGCAGCAGCTGAGGCAGCTGCAAAGAGCAGCCGCGGCATCTACGTAAATACCCAAGCTATTAGCTACCTCTGCCATGCTTTTATAAGCGCCTCAACACAAACCCACACACACACACACACACACACGCAGATAAAGAAAGGTTAAAGTTATTTTTTTTGTGCAAAAAAAAAACTTTCAACTCTAAAGATCACAAAAACTTTGCAATCTTTATTTAGACACGACCTTTTTTTGCAGGACCCAACTGAAAAAATTAAGCTCTTTAGTCTACAAACAATGCGCCCCAAAAACATTAATTAAGTTACAAACTCATACGTATGAGCAATGAATTGTTTTATTAAAAAAAAAAAAAATTAGCTGCTTACTGAGAAAGCCAAGCTACCAACGCATAACGAAGGGAAAAGAAAATTCAGCTTTTGTTGGGCTAAACTTTTTCAATTTGGCAAATTACAATATGTATATACGATATTTTTATTAATGCTTTTCACTTTTAAACTACGCAGTTTGTCGAGTGTCCTGTGCAGCAAATTGAAAATTTTTTATATACGTTGTATCCCTATATTGTATCAACGCATGCATAAAGCATATACAATAAATTTTCATTTGTGTAGCCAAACAGCAGAAGCAACAGCAGAGGTAGCAACAGCCATAAGAGGCTCGTGGGGAATCGGCAAGAAAGCAAGTTGATTGAATTGACACGACAGGCGGAGCACACCAGTCTGTCCGCGTCCCCCCCTGCCAACACCCACTCCGGGTACTTCCGATCCAATCCAGACAACAACAGAAAATCGTGAAAAACGAAAAAAAAAACTACTCTCACACACATAAGCAGTCAGTGTCTCTTTGGCATCTTGTTGCACACTCTCACCTTTGATATTTATGTTTGCTGCACGTGGCAAACCTAAAAAATTGATTGAAAATATTAAAAAATAAATATATACGTGTGTTTGTATATGTGTATATATAATTCAATTTTACTGCGCATTTTCATTTATTTGTTAATAATTTCATTTATGCGCAAGCGGCGCAAAACTTAAAAATGCGTAAAAGGCGTCCAAGTTTTATTACAAGCTGACATTTAAAAAGCTGCCTAAAAGCAGGCAACAGTTCTTTGCTTCCACTTTTGTTGCCTACTTTTTGTTGCCATTTTATTTTGATCTGCTTTGTTTGTCCTTTAATAATTGGCCCCGAAGTGTTAGCTTTCTGAATACAGCCTAAATTGAAATGTTGCTTTTACTTATATACATATACACATATATAAACATATATGTATATAACATATATATATCTTGAAAGTTTAAAATTTAAAATACACACCACAGAAACCGCATGAAACCTGTTGCTTTATACACTCCCCAGGCTCACAGCAGAGGATCCCCAAGCAATTTGATGAGCTGCCCCACATCCCACCTCACCCACACTCTCTACGTATTTATCTCCCTGTGCGCCCCACTTTCGTGCAACAGCTCATTTTCTTTTCTTTTTGGCCAGGTCGATGCTCATTAATTTTATCAAGTGTCGCGGCAATATACACGACTATATCAAATGGTTTTCAGCATGCAAGGCGACACACACACACACACACACTTACACACAGCTTAAAAGGTCAGGTCAGCGTTGAGTGGGAGCCGATTGCACTTTAAAGCTCTCCTCCGCATGGTTGCAACACTGGTGGGGGATAAGTGTGGCAAATGGCTCCTGCTTCTTGACAGGCAGGATCCGGGGGAGGTGGGAAGGTGGTGTTTGGTCTTGAGCTTTTGTGGTTAGATTCTGCTGGCATCTAAAGTAACGGTAAACATGTGCAATGTGCTTGCCAATCTGACAGACACATCAACTGCATAAAGTTGAAAGGTCGCCCGATAAATGCTGTCCCTACAAATACAAGTGGAAAGCAAGTGAAAGCAAATGAAAGCAAGTGAAAGTAAAACTATAAGTGTTTCAACAATTCCACAAAGCACATCAAGTGGAATGTTCTAATAAATATCAGAATTTAACAGATGCATTAAATTGTCTAAAAAAAACTAAAGTTGAATCCTTCAATTATTTGTCGAATAAGTTGTATGTATAAAAATACAATAAATATATGTGTACAAATGAAAAGCTGATAAAATTATAATAAACATAAAATGCTGCCACTCAATAAAATTAAATACGATTTGCTCTTAAGCTCTTAGTGTACGCTTTTTTAATTGTAATTTAAGCGACCAAAAACTATTTGCTTGAATTATTTAATAAATTGCTCTTTGACTACTGCTACTTGTGCGTCAGTTGTCAACTGTGAAAAGTATTCATTTATCAAGCACTTCATTTGGTGGCAAAAACAATCTACAACTTGTAGTATGCCACTTTCATGGCACAGCAGGTTTTTACCTATGCTGTTTGCCGCACATGCAAACAGTACAGAAGGCCCGTTTGACAAAGGGCAACTTATGTGACTTTGTTGCAATGCCTGAACTGGTTGACTGACTTTGACAGGAGGAGCAAAAGCAACAGGACTATAAATAAGAGACTACAATGTGCTACTGCAACTACACATACATATATGTATATATATATATGTGTGTGTGACTGAGAATGCATGAAGAACTGTGTCACGCCTTTATTTGCTTGTATAACAGAGCAGAAACAACGACAAGCTGCTCTTATTCTTGTTCTGGTTCTTGTTAGTGTTGGTATTATTGTTGTTATTATTGCAGTTGTTGTGCCTTATATATTTGGCTTTTGTTGCAACGTTCATAAGAGTGTTGCAATATCTCCTTTTGTGCTCAGGTGTGTTTGTGAGTAGCTTCCTTGACTTTTGCCTGAACATTTCCGCTTCCCTACATTTTGTATTCCACAACAACCACATTTTGCATTCATTTTTTACTATTTGTTGCCCTAAAACAAAGTAAAATACCACTGAATATAAGAAAATAATACGAGCTATCAAAGCTAAACTTATAAATATCTAAGCACACACGTTATGTCAGACGTGTTGCAATCATTTTTGCCCCTTTAATACATAAGCACTTACAGCATTGAATGCCACATACGGGATTGACGAGCCCACAACGCGCCTCTCAAAGGATTGATCAGCTGTCAGTTACCGGTACTGTTAAAATCAAAATCAACGTGAATACATACAAATAAAATGTATATATAAATTCTATAAGCAGACAATGATTTAGCAGAGCATAACCGACTGTGTAATACTCTGATTACAGCACGGCAACAACATATTCAGAGACAACAATTTCAGAGAATTTTGAAAAATAATTTGTGAAATCAATGCCATAACTTTGTCAAAACAACTGATTTTCATGAGCAATGCCCATTTGATATTGCCTTAAGCTCTACATGAATATCTCGCAATGAAACACAAACTAGCATTTAATTGTATTATTATGAATAGTAATCTGTTAAAAATAAAAACAACGAATGGAAATGGAAATGTTTGATTAACAGCTGAATCAGCCAATTTCCTAATCGTCGAAAAGTTTGCTGGTGTCTGTTTTTCGGCTTTGTTATGTGACTTTTCGCTTAAAACAAAAGTGCTAAAGGTGAAGTACATTGAACTGTAACTGTAAGTTCAAAGGAAAGCTTTTCATCAGATACCGTTCTATTTTAAGCCAGGACCATAGACTGCATTCTGAGAAGAAGGTTACAAGTACAATGCACACGCACACATGTTAACAGTTAACAGTGTGGAAAAATCAAAATCAAAACCTGCAAGTTGCCGGTTGTTGCTCTCAAAAGTTTGATAATGCAGTCAATCGGATAAAAGCACAATTTTGAGTAAAATCGATTTCTCATGTTCACTAATCGCGAAAGCACTAATTTTGATCGAGTCCACATCGAACAGCTGATTTTTTGTCGGTTTCTGTCGGTTTTTGTCGGTTTTTGTCGGTTTTTGACAAGCTTTGAAGTTGGGAAATTACCTCAAAATACAATTGATAATTGTTTCCCAATATATTCAGAATTTAAACAAAGAAATAAAATGTCTGAAAATAATTGGAAAGAATCTGGCGATTGGCGCGACTCACCCGTCCTGACCGTTCTATACGAGCACGTCCGCATGCCCACGGATATTGACACACTCATCGCCTACGCCCTGCTCCTCGTCATCACTTGGTATGTGATTCTTTGGGCGACCCGTTTGATGCTCTCGCACATCCGGCCTGTGATTTTGGTCGTATCGGCGTTTTTGTTGTTTAACGTCCTGCGCACATACGGATACGGGGATCTGCTGGACATTTGTATTCAGTTCATAACTTTTCCAACGGTTGTGCTAAATGTTATGATCGGACGATAGATCAATAGGATTTTAGGCGATATCGAGTGGGCGACCATCTTTAAGAGAGAAAGAACACAGTCACTCGTTTTTATTATGGACGTAAACAAAGACTTCCGTCTTAGACTTACCATTCCAACCAAATTAATTAATTAATAATTAAAAATGTAAATATGCTTAAATGCGTTTTTGGCAACAAAAAACTATTGTTTATTTGAAAATACAGTGTCTCACAGCTTATTGGGAGCAGTGTCTAGCATAAATATTAATTGCTTGCCATAAACTAATTATACATTTTTTTTTAAAATTTCCAAAGACCGATGACAGGTACATGTATTAACCACCAAAATTATATGACCCCAATAAACTGGGGTTTCCCCATCCGCTAGGTCACAGCTTATTTGAAAAATAAGATATCAGTGCCATAAATTTGTCAAAACTTAAAGCCCATTTGATATTCCCTCAAACTCTACATTACTATCGTATTTAAGTGAATATCTTGCAATTAAACACAAACTAATATTTGATTATATTATTATAAATCGTAATGTGTTAAAAATAAAAACAACGAATAGAAATGGAAATGTTTGATTAACAGCTGAATCAGCCAATTTCCTAATCGTCGAAAAGTTTGCTGGTGTCTGTTTTTCGGCTTTGTTATGTGACTTCGTTTCGTTTGTTTTCATTTAGAAAAAAAGTACTACAGGTGAAGTACATTGAACTGTAACTGTAAGCTCAAAGAAAAAGGAAATTGTTTTCCATTCGAAAGCTTGGCATCAGATACTGTTCTATTTTAAGCCGGGAGCACAGACTGCATTCTGAGAAGAAGACTGCAAGTTCAATGCACACGCACACATGTTAACAGTTAACAGTGTGCAAAAATCAAAATTTGGGAGCTGCCGGCTGTTGCTCTCAAAAGTTAGATAATGCAGTCAATCGGATAAAAGCGCAATTTTGAATAACATCGATATGTCATGTTCACTAAACGGGATAGCTGCTCTCGATAACAAAGCATTTTGGTATTTTTCGATTAATAAACGATAATTTTCGGTATTTTGACACTAATTTCGGTCGAGTCCACATCGAACAGCTGTTTTCTTGTCGTCTTTTGACAATCTTTAGAGTTGGGAAATTACCTCAAAATACAATAGATTGCCTGTATTTAGAATTTAAACAAAGAAATAAAATGTCTGACAATAATTGGAAAGAATCAGGCGATTGGCGTGACTTACCCTTCCCGATCGTTGTACGCGAGTACGTGGCCAAAAATGTGGGCGTACCCTCTAATATGGTCATCCTCATCGTCTACGTCCTGCTCCTCATCATCATCTGGCATGTGATTCTTTGGGCAACCCGTTGGATGTTCTCTCTCTTCCGGCCTGTGATTCCGTTCGTGTCGACGTTTTTCCTGTTTTACTTACTGAGCACATTAGGAATCGAGGCTCTGCTGGACATTTTCATCCAGGTACTAACCACTTTGGTGCATGTAGCATTAATGGTTGTGGAAATGTCACTCGGTTCAATTAGGGACTTAAATTCTGAAACTTACCATTTCAACCAAATTAATGATACATAAATATTTGGCACAAAAATGTAAATATGTTAAAATGCTTTTTTGGCACCAACAAACTATTATTTATTTGAAACTACAGTGTCTCATAGCTTATTGGGAGCAGTGTTTAGCATAAATTTGAATTGTTTATTTTCATTTAGAACTACAGGTGAAGTACATTAAACTGTAAGCTCAAAGGAAAAGGAAATTGTTTTCCATTCGAAAGGTTGGCATCAGATACCGTTCTATTTTAAGCCAGGAGCACAGACTGCGTTCTGAGAAGAAGACTGCAAGTTCAATGCACACGCACACATGTTAACAGTTAACAGTGTGCACAAATCAAAATTTGGGAGCTGCCGGTTGTTGCTCTCAAAAGTTTGATAATGCAGTCAATCGTATAAAAGCGCAATTTTGAATAACATCGATTTCTCATGATCACTAATCGGGATAGCTGCTCTCGATAACAAAGCATTTTGGTATTTTTCGATTAATAAACGATAATTTTTGGTATTTTTACACTAATTTCGGTCGAGTCCACATCGAACAGCTGTTTTTTTGTTTTTTTTGAAAAGCTAAAGTTGGGAAATTACCTCAAAATACGATTGTTCATAGTTTGCCTGTATTCAGAATTTAAACAAAGAATAAAATGTCTGACAATAATTGGAAAGAATCTGGCGATTGGCGTGACACACCCATCCCGTCCGTTGCATACGAGTACGTGTCCAAAAATGAGAACATACCCATTGATAAGGGCACCCTCATCGCCTACGTCGTGCTCTTCGTCATCACTTGGTATGTGATTCGTTGGGTGACCCGTTTGATGTTCTCTCTCATCAGGACTGTGATTCCGTTCGTATCGACGATTTTCCTGCTTTACTTACTGCGCACATACGGACTCGGTGCTCTGGTGGGCATTTTCTTCCAGGCACTAACCACATTGATGAATGTAGCAGTAACTGTTGTGTCAAAGTCACTCGGCATAATTATGGACTTGCTTTTCTGAAACAAAGACTGTTCCGTCTTAGACTTACCATTCCAACCAAATTAATTGTACATAAATATTTGGCACAAAAATGTAAATATGCTTAAATGCTTTTTTGGCACCAACAAACTTTTGTTTATTTGAAAATATATCGTTTTGCTAATTTTTATAATAAAGGCATTTTATTTATCTACGAGATATGGTCACATTAACGGACCCCGGCAAAAATAACATTATTTTGTCAACGGGCCAGCAAAAGCTAATTTTGTGTGTATTTCAAATTTCGGCAAGGAGTTTTCGCAGATTGGTGCAAATATTATTATATTTACTTTGCAGTATTATTTTTTTTGTTTATTCTAATATTGTTGTTTATATAATTTCAAGTTGAAGCACAGGCAGCAAACATAAATAATTCACTTATTTTTAGCTTTTGGTGCGTGCCTTGGAAACTACAATAAACAATTCCACGTCTGGTCGCAATAAAACGTAAAATATCTCGAAATTTCGAAATCAACAATAAGAGCAACGTGTATGTTAATAGTAATACTATTATTATTTACGAGCAAGATTAAATCGATAGAAATAATATTTTAGCAATTTATAGCAATGCCAATAATTCGCTTAGAATCCGGTGACAAGGAAATCTTTGACACGGACACCGAGATCGCCAAATGCTCTGAGACGATTAAAACGGCACTCGAGGATTTGGGAGACGAGAGTGACAATAGTGTTTTGCCGCTGCCTAATGTGAATTCGGCGATATTGCGCAAAGTGCTGCACTGGGCCACCTACCATGCCCATGACGATCCACAACAAGCGCAGGAGGATGAGAACAAGGAAAAGCGCACCGATGACATTTCATCGTGGGATGCCGATTTCCTCAAAGTCGACCAGGGCACACTGTTCGAACTAATTCTGGCGGCCAATTATCTAAACATCCAGGGCCTATTGGATGTCACCTGCAAGACGTGCGCCAACATGATCAAAGGCAAATCGCTACAGGACATTCGCGAGACTTTCGGCATTGCCAATGATTTCTCAGCAGCCGAGGAAGAACAGGTCCGCAAGGAGAACGAATGGTGCGAGGAGAAGTAAAAAAAAAAGACACAATAGAAAAATAAATTGTTTAGAACTTGACATCATTAAAGAGTTTGTTTTCTGCACACAAAAGAAAGCCCTTTAGCTTAAACATATATTTTTTGCATAAATATTTATAAATGTAGCTGAAGCACATCTATCGTCATCTTCGCGTAACAGCAAATCACCAGTTATTTCCGATAGATGGCGTTTTTGCATCAGAGCTACCAACCGCGTGATTGCTGGTATGTTCTGGCCGACTTTGTCTTTTCTATGCTCGCGCTATGCGGTTACACTGCACTCGAGCTCGCGAAAAAAAAGACCGAACTAAGCTGCTAAAATTTTAATCAGAATTCGGCGCATAATAAATAAATTTGCCGTGTATTGAACGAAATTCTGTGTTAAATTGTATATTAACGCCATAGATAGAGCCAACTCAACAGTTGCACGACAGCTGCACACACAAACACAAACATATTCGGTTCGTGAAAAAACAGGCGGCGGCGGCAGCAGCGACGGCGGCGGCGACGCAACACACGCGACTTGCAAGCAAAACACGGCGAGGAGGACGACTTGTGGTGTATGTGTGTATGCGCGTTTATGTATTCAACAACAAACACGAGGATAATTTAAGTAATCAACAAGAAGAAGAGGAGGAGGAGCAACAGCATTCATCATGGATGTATACGATGTGAGCGATGATCTGGTGAAGAAGCTCAACGACTGGAAACTGATTGCCATCATTTCGGGTAAATTTAATGAGCTAAAAGAGAACTACTCTAAGGTAAACTTTGTGGAGCACGCCCTGATTGACTTCAAGTACATGGAAAAGATATTCCTAACTGTGTCGTTGCGCGAGAATAAATGCAATAAGCGCAGCGTCGAATTTCGCATGCTGGGCAACGAGCAGTTCTCGTTAAAAAACAGGAAATACTTTCAGGCAAGTAAACAAAAATAAGTTAAATAAATAAACCTAATTTGGCATAAGTATTGCAGTGATTTTAATTTTCCTATTTTAAACTTGTAAATAATTTAATTATATATTTTTTTTCATTACAGGCACTGGAATTGTATAACAAGAGCATTTGCTTCGCGGAACCCAATTCGGAGAATTTGTCCATTGGATATGCAAATCGATCGGCTGTCTTCTTCGAGTGGAAACGGTATCGGGAGTGCCTGGCTAATATTGAATTAGCACGCAAGGCCAACTATCCGGAACGGCTGCGTCACAAGCTGGACAAGCGGGAGCGCGATTGTCAGCAGCTGGTGCAGCAACAGCCGCCGGATATTGTGCCCTACAGGTTTAAATTGAGCTTTGAGTCGCATCCGCAGGTGCCGTCGATTGCCAATTGCCTGGAATTGCGTGAAACGCCCGACGAGGGCAGATTTATAGTGACGAACCGGGATCTGGTCGTTGGCGATGTAATTGCCGTCGAGCAGCCGTTCTGCTCATCCCTGTTGGCGCCGATGCGTTATATTCGGTGTGCCACGTGCAAAGAGGAGCGTTATTTAACGCTGATACCCTGTGACAGCTGCTGCTCGGCCATGTTCTGTTCGGAGGAGTGCAAGGAGCGGGCGATTAACACTTTTCACAAGTACGAATGCCCGATTATTGATCTACTGCATCGAATGTTCAACAAAATCCATGGGATTGCGTTGCGCACGACGTTGAGTGCGCTAGATTTGCATGGCAGCATTGAGGAGCTGATGGCGTACTGTGATCAGCCGCAGAATCAGCACAAGTCCGTCTTCGATCTGGACTATACGCAATTGACGCCACAGGAGCATTATCGTGCCATCCACGGCCTGGTGACGAATCAACATTTACGCTCCGTATCGGATCTCTTTCAGCGTTCTGTTGTCTGTGCCGTCCTCAAGCACTTTATCATTGAGTATACTCCCCTCAAGGAGTATCTGGGCGGTGAGGATGGACGTAATTTCTTTACGGATCTTTTATTCCGACATCTACAGACATCACCATCGAATATGCATGGCATCGATCTCGTCGAACAGCCCAATGAGACCAAGGACGATCAGTCATACGCATCTGGCGCCTACGCGTTTCTCTCCCTCATCAATCACTCCTGTGCACCGAACACTATGCGCATCTCTCAAGGCATCCAGGCCTCTCTATTCGTCCTGCGACCCATTAAGGCTGGCGATGTGCTCTACGATAACTATGGGTAAGTTTGCAGCAGAGACAGCTTATTGAATTTAAATTTTTATATTTATATTTGGTCCAATCAACACAGCGCCCACTTTGCTGTGTTCAGCAAGAAGCAGCGCCAGGAGACGCTCTCGATGCAGTATCGCTTCAATTGCAAGTGCGAAGCATGCGAATTGGATTATCTAAAATATAGACAGTTGCCGCACAAGGCGTGTGTGCCGCTGGTGACTGATGATACCGATATGAAATTATTGGGTGCCTATAACTATGATTTTGCGCTGAACAATTATCGGAAATATTGTGAGTTTCTTACGCAATACGCGGACGCTTTCCCCTGCGCCCAGATCAGTTCCGCTGAGGAGTGCCTAAAAATGGCACTGCATATCATGGTGGATGCGGTGCCGCTCAAGGCGAAAATGTAAATCTGTGTCTGGGACACGCATATGCACTGACTGCCTCGCAACAACCCGCCATCCCACCACCAACAGCACCACCAGCATCATCACCACCAGCACCACCACCCCCAAGACCACACCCAAGACAAACACAGCGACGAACTCTATAATTATATCTGGACGAGCAAGCAGTAATTATCCCTCTCTAATAATGATTTGTTGCCATAAGTTTCTTAACGAATTTGGCAGCTGCAGCAGTTGTTGATTTAAATTGCACCACATACCACAAACACAACACACACAATCAAACAGTTCTTTAATATTTATCTAATTGTGAATTTTTAATTTAACATTTATACACACAAAATATCATCATTTGTGCGTCACTTGAAAATGAGATAAGAAACCATACATCAATTTTTTAGGTCCCTTGCCTTATGCATACAAACACTAATGTAACTAGGTCGCGTGCTCAAAATTTTTGTAATGTTGTTTGGATCACCAATGTCTTCGAAACTGCTAAAGAAAAGAGAAAAAGAAAACACTTTTTTGTAATTATTTTACAAACAAATACAATATTTTTTAATTATGCATTAGATGCCTCTTCTGCTCTTACATGACGCTAGATGGCGCCATACTTTCACTCTTCACAGCCAATTTTCAGTTCATGTTGCTGTACAAATCGAGGAGCTGCTGATTAAGTAACGATCCTGTGCCACCACTGCGACTAGGTGGATTGACCAACTGCTGCTCATCCACATTATTCAGCTGGACAAATTCACAGCCAGGATTGCGTTGCACTTGAGATGTGGTTGCTCTTGCCGTTGTTGCTGCTGCTGCTGCATTGTTATCAATGTCGGGAAATAAAATATGTGAAAATGTTTGCTCGATTTGTTTCTGCAGCTGATTCGCATCCATGGCCTGCAAATCTTCGCCAGCCGTGCTTGACGTCTGGCCAACGCTCAACTGTGCCGCCAACTGATCCATGCGATTGGGTTCACGCTGCTGTTGCTGCTGCTGCTGTTGCTTGTTGCTTAAGTCAAAGATATTATCGCCAATGCATTGCACATAGTCCTTGTAAAGACCATGGTCTACAACAGGCAAGAAACTACCGTCTAAAGCCTGAAAGCCAAGTCGTATCAGCAGCGATATCTTCACATCGAAGCACTGCAGCCAGGCCTTGCTGCTCCGATAAATGGACAGCTGTTGCTCCTCGCCGCATGCATTCCAGAAATCCAACAATGTATTCTTGCTGAAGTCAATCAACATATGTCGCTTTGCATCCGGATACATTTTGCTAATCCCATCCAAGTGCCGAATGGTGATGTCCAACAAATGATGCTGATGTCGGGAAACAAACAATTGCCACTTGTACACCATGGTCATCAGATTCCACAGCTTCTCCATGGACAACTTATCTAGACGCATCACCGAACACGTTGCAATATCATTCACCATAAATTTGCACTGATCCGCCGTCAGGAGCTGGGCATTGCTGTGCATCGACCCATTGATGATGGACTCCAGAAATTTGGGTTCCAACAGCACGGTCGTCACATCGTGTATAACTAAACAAATGACCAGGAGTTTAATACAAAAATTGAGCTACCCCCCTCGCACTCACCTTGCACACATTGTTCGGTGGAAATTTGTTGGGCCTTCAGACGCTGATCAATTACGTACAATGCCTCGCAGCCCAGGTTGACCAATATGAAGACGTTGGCGCGCGGATTAAGTTGTTGAGTACGTGGCGTGGACATATTGCTGATAAAATAAGAACACAAAAATCCGCTTCGCACTGGGTAAATGCGACAAGCTCGAATGCTAAATGTTAACTAAAACCTGGGAGGGAGCCACATGCTAGCCAAGGGCTACAGCGCTGCACGCGACCAACAACGAATATAGTTCACACATACATTTATTTTATTGGATTTTTTCGTTTCCTGCCCGTTGGCAAGAGGGGAAGGACCAGGTTTGGGGGCAAAGGGTCCTGTATTTAACTAGCTTATGAGAACCAGGGGCAACGTCTTATACAGCAACAATAAATGCAAATAAAAAAAAAGGGTGCTATAAAGTAGAGAATGTCCGACTAGTCAAATACTTGTTATAATTCTATAAGCTAAATTAAATTTAATTATCAACTAGCAAATTATAAATTGGATTTTTACAGTTTAAAAACTATGGTATTTCAATATTAGATTGTCGTGTTGTGTAACAAAATTAATATACCCCATACAGGGTAGTGACTCCCGCACGGATAATTATGGCATTAGTGGTAGACGGATAGCCAACAGTAAGTGGGGGGAAGAAGTGGAACCTGGAGTTGGTTATAGACATAAAATTTTCTTTCAGCCGTCGCTTACTTATTGATTCCTGTTTATTTTGCAAAACGAAACGAAAATTATGATAATTGTCAATGCAGTGGGGATTCTGAACACACTTAAAATTAAGGAAATGGGTTAAAAGTCAAAAGGTCAGACTAGATATTATTCTGAAATAAGGGAAGGACGTCTAGGTTTTAATTTTAAACATTTTTGAGTGTTGCAATCGCCAAAACACGAAAAACTGATTTGCATTTAATACTAATAGAATATTAGTGACGGCAACCAACCGCATGTGGTTGCTAAAGCCCAAACACCAGCACTGCCTTGGGGGCTGCAACGGAAGCGGAAGCCGGAAGTTGCGTGATTGCCCGCACAGTGCAATTAGTGCGAGACATAACGTTGTTGACTTTTAAACTTTCGCTTCTTGGCGCGCAACAGTCGAGTGCTGACGCCACAGTACGGTCACACCAAATACGTTCATTGCATATTTGGTATTTAGAGAGTTGTTAACATTTCAATAAGTTTTTAATAACATTAAACAAAACAATAATGTGCATTGATGTTGCAATAGGAACCTTAGGTTGCTGGCTCCGTCTGCCGTTGGAAAGATTAAAACAGGCAGCGCCATCTATCGGACACCGTGCTGGAGTTTGTGAAGGGGAGTTTCAGCTTCAAGTAACGGCAATGATCAGAAGGAAAGGATTTGGTTAATTAAAATTTCAAAATTTATATTTATTATGGTTTAGTTTCATTTTTGTGTGTTCGAGTGTTTATTATTGCCACTGTTCGAATTTAAATTCAAGTCAGTGACAATCGCGTTAAAGGCATATTCTTTTTTAGAGTATCGATAAACATCAATAACAGCTGGAAAGGTGTAAAAACAAAACATAAACTTTTGACAATTATTCAATTGTTCAGAGTACAAAACGAACACAACAAGAATGTTGCGTAGAACATTGTCCAGTTGGACACGTGCGTCGCAACTGTGTCGTCAAATGTCTGTTGTGGCCAAATCACTAAAATACACACAGCACGGTGAGCCGCAGGATGTGTTGAAATTGGTGGAGAATGAACTGTCGGATCCCCAGGACAAACAGGTGCTGGTCAGAATTCTGGCAGCTCCCATTAATCCCGCTGACATTAACACCATACAAGGCAGGTCTACTATGAAAGTAAACATAAATTATTATTATATAAAGAAAGGAAACGTTGAATTGCAGGAAAATATCCAGTGAAACCTAAGTTTCCGGCCGTAGCTGGCAATGAGTTTGTCGGCCAAGTGGTCTGTGTGGGCAGGGAAGTGACAGGTTTGCAGCCGGGTGAGCATGTTGTGCCGCTAGCCACCGGTTTGGGTACCTGGGCAACACATGGTGTTTACAACGAAGATCAATTGCTGGCGATATCCAATAAAGTGGGCTTAGCGGAGGCGGCAACTATTACCGTAAATCCCTGCACCGCATATCGCATGCTCAAGGACTTTGTGCAGCTATCGCCGGGCGATACTGTGATACAGAATGGCGCCAACAGTGCCGTCGGTCAAGCGGTGCATCAACTGTGTCGCGCCTGGGGCATCAATAGTGTGGGCATTGTGCGCAATCGCCCAGAGATTGACGAATTGAAGCAGTTGCTGGAACGCCTGGGCGCCACTGCAGTGCTCACCGAGGAAGAGTTGCGCACCAGCGACATCTTCAAGGCAGGCAAACTCAAGCGGCCCAAGCTCGCATTCAATTGTGTGGGCGGCAAGAGTGCGACGGAGGTGTCCCGTCATTTGGACAATGGTGGCGTTTTGGTCACCTACGGCGGCATGTCTCGCGAGCCAGTAACTGTCGCTACCGGTCCCCTAATCTTCAAGGACATTGCATTTAGAGGTTTTTGGATGACACGCTGGTCCAAGGAGCACTACAACTCACCAGAGCGCAAGCAGATGTTCCAAGATCTCTGCGAGCTAATGGTTCAGGGCAAATTTATTGCTCCAACGCATGAAATGGTGCCATTGGATAAGTTCAAAGATGCAACAGCCGCTTCGCTCAACTTCAAGGGCTTCACGGGCAAAAAATTCATCCTGAACATGAGCTGCTGAATGTGATCGATCCATTTGTTATCCTCTTTGTTATCCATGTGAAATTGCTGTCTAATTAAAATTCACATCTAAATTGAAATTAAAGTAAATCACTTAAAAAATGCAAAATGGAGATTAAATCTGTTTTATTTTGAATTTTTTTTAAGTGTACATTTTATGACATCTCAATCTCATTGGCTTGGTACTTCAGCTGAATGGTGATGGCCGTTGGCGATGTGACATCTGTGATGGTCAGCTGCTGACCATCATGCAGGCCAAGTTCG
This sequence comes from Drosophila kambysellisi, assembly GCA_035042185.1. Taxonomy (NCBI): domain Eukaryota; kingdom Metazoa; phylum Arthropoda; class Insecta; order Diptera; family Drosophilidae; genus Drosophila; species Drosophila kambysellisi. Next base: position 12,348,537 of record JAWNLS010001251.1, read on the forward strand.
CCCAGGGACTGCGTCAGATTCTTGCGTGTAGCCTCCTCGATGCTCTTCACGGTGGCCAAGTAGAGAGTGCGCTGCTTGCCATCGGCCATGACGGTTGTCAGCGCCGGACTTTTGAGCTGGAAGCGAGGAAGTTCGCACAGCTCCTTGATGACGTCCTCCAGTGTCGTCGTATTGGGATCCTCAATAGTCAGCAACTGAGGCGCATTGCTGCAGGCCAAACAGCTATCGGACTTCTCCGCCTCGTAGGTGTAGCTATAGATGCCGTCGAGATCGTTAAAGTTTAAGTAGTTGGCCATGCTATCGTAGCAGCTAGTGGCCAGCTTAAACACCTCCATGGCACAGGCAGCAGCGATGACAGCATTGGTGCTGGCCACCGCTGGAATGATGTGCTTTATTACTCCCTGCACGAGGCGATAGGTGACTCCACTTATATTGAACTGGTTGGCCCGTTCCTGGGCACGCTCATAGATCCACGAAATGTGCTGGGGATCATCGCCGTCGAGTGGCGCACCAAACGGACTATCCTTGTCCCACTGTATTAGCTTCACATACTCAATACAGTGCTCCGGGAGTCGCGGCGTATTCGCAATGGTGCACAGTGGATAATTCACCTGTGGCGGAAACAGATCCAAGGTGCATTCAATGCAAGCCGTAAAGCCAGGCAAGATGACGCGTGCATTGCCCTTAAAGCCCTCAGTGCCTCCGTCAATCATGGGTATAATCGAGGAGACATCGATGCTGTTATCATCTTCGTAACGGAGCATAGAGAGCAGCATGCCGTTGATCCAGCGCCGTGCGACAATCGAGTCCAGACCGCACACAATGATGTGGAACTGCTGATAGAAGGACTCATCAAAGTCCTGGATCTTGCAAAAGTGTGGCGTCACTTTACAAGTTGGCACCCGACTATTGATAAAACGAGCGGCGCATTCCGCTTTCGAGGCACCAATATCTGTGCGCCGGAACAGGAACTGGCGGTTGAGATTGGACAGCTCAATGGTGTCCATGTCGATCACATGCAAATCACCGAAACCCATCAATGCAAGATCTTTGAGCAGCTCACAGCCCAAGCCGCCGGCACCAATAATGAGCACCTTGCACTTGGTCTGCAGGAATTCCAGATTGTCCGGCGACGGTGTGAAGTCATCCTTACAAAACAGTCCCTCTCGCTCAAGGACGTGGCGCAGGCCATTCCAACGTTTGCTCTGCAGCGCCAGCGAGGGATTTGGGGGCGAGGCAACCGACATCTCTCTGACTGATCCAAATTCCGAAAGCGGCAAATCTTTGTCTCAAAATGCACTAAAAAATACCAAGGCCCAAACGATAGTGGTGAGATGTTAAAAATCATCGCCTAGATATAAGCAACTCTAGGTTTTTGCGATAGTAAGTCTATCGCTTCGCACACATATCTAGATACAATTTTTGAAACAACGGCACTCCAAAAGAAGAAAAAGTCGCGTCCTTTTTGTAGCGTGCTTCCTCTTTTTTATACTTATTGATAGAAATAAGACTATATCTGACTACAAATTGTGGAAAAGTGTGTATTTAAGAAGAGAACATCGTAATACACAGAAAATAACTGCAGCGCAATAGTATTATATTTATAATTAATTAAAATGACGCTCTCCGTTTTGGCGTCGTTTGACGATCTGCGACGCTGCATGCAGGTGATGATCGATGGCAATGCTGAGGAGGGTGAGTTCTCTCAGGTGCTCCCTAAAGAAAACCATACAAATACTAAAACGCAATGTTAATTTAGAGTTCCTTCGCTTCCTGCGCCTATTCGAGAAGTACAACGATAAATGCCATGGTTATGCGACACAAAATGCGCGATTGCAAACGGAGCTCGACAAATCTCTGGCCAAGATGGGCGATCTCGAGGGAAAGCTTTATCATGCACGTCGCATCATCGACACAGAGATTAAGTCACGTCGTCAGGCGGAGCACGAACGTGACGCAATGGAGCACAAAATAATGGCCGTCGCTGATCTGCTGCGACACGAGCGCAATTTGAACAATGAGACGCGCGATAAGTTGGCCTTCTTGAATACGTTGCCGTCGGGAGCGACGCGCAAGCGTAAATCTCTGAATACCCTGCATGAGGATAAGTCGTATGGGGACATTAATTCGACAGGTTCGTTGCTGTCGGATTTATCTATCACACACTCTGAGGATGATTTTCTTGATGTGCGTCGCTCAAAGTCGTGGTTTGAGCATCGTCCGTCATTGCCCAAGAATCCGGTGCCGTGTGTGGGCAATAAACGTTCCCGCTTAAGCGGCGGTGGTCACAACAACAGCAACATTGGCACACCAACGATGGCATCGCGTCGCTCCGGCGGTCACGTGGATCAGCACACATTGGATGTGGGTCAGGGCGCCGAGCGCTTTTGTGCCACCACCAAGGTGACAATACCTCAGGATGGCCAAGGTATCATTAGAGCCGAGTCCACAATTCAATCGCTGCCCGGGCCTGTTGCCCAGGTGCACATTCCAGCCGAAGTCCAGAGTAACTCAACGCCACAGCGTCGCTCTACTATGAAAGAGCCAACGGCACCACCACAAACACCACACAATCCCTTGGCAATGGGCTCGCCGGCACAGAATCGTCTTTTAATGCGCAAACACAGCTTCAGCCAGAAGACATTTTTACGCGGCGACAACTGTGTCCAGTGCCAGAAACGGTACAGTAAAAAATTACTAATTTAATTTTAAGCTACTCTACTTATATAAATATTACGATTATATCTGATAGGATTCGCTTTGGATCTGTGGGCTTGCGATGTCGCGATTGTCCCGTTCGCTGTCACATCGACTGTCGCTTCCTGCTGACTGTCGCCTGTGTGCCGCAATCGGGCACTCCGACGGCCAAGACGGAGATGCACTACTTGAGTGACTTTGCGCCAACGATTGCACCAATGATACCCGCACTGATTGTGCACTGTGTCAATGAGATTGAGGCACGTGGCCTCACCGAGGTGGGCTTGTATCGTATGTCGTCATCGGAGCGGGAGTATAAGGCGCTCAAGGAGCAGTTTTTGCGTGGCAAGGTGACACCCCATTTGGGCAACACGGACATTTATGTGCTGTGCTGCTGTGTGAAGGATTTCTTGCGCACATTGCGCGAACCACTAATACCAACAAGCCAGTGGAAGGACTTTGCCAATGCTGTTCAAAATCCGGATAACAAACTATCCGAGCAGTTGTTGTACAAGGCGGTGGAACAAATGCCACCTGCCAATCGCGACACAATGGCCTTTCTCATGTTGCACTTTCAGCGCATTGCCGATTGCCCGGTGGTAATGATGCCCATCGATAATATATCCAAAATATTTGGACCGACAATTATGGGTTATTCATCGCGGGATCCGGATCAGCATGCACTCTACACTGAAGCCTTTACCCAGTCGCAGGTGATAAAGTCATTGCTGGAACTGCCGGGTACTTTTTGGCAAAAGTATTTCACCGTGGAGCCATCGCCACCGCTGGCACCGACAGGAAACGCCGTCAAACGTGTGCCCAGCAACAATAGGGATTTGTTTTCGCTTTACGGTATTTACATGAATTTATATAGCATTTTCTATATATTTTAACTTATATGCAATGTCTTATTTTTTAGCCACGCCACTAAAGGGCACAATGAAGAAACGCAAGTTTTATGCCACTCCGCCCATGTCTGCGCACAAGAAGTGAGATCAGTATTCGTCCACATTTTCCCATGCATCGCTGGCGTGTTTACTTATATTCAACATCAAAGTATTTACATTTTTTTCTTTTGTTGCACTAATCGAAAGTGTTAAATTTATAGAAGACTTTAGTTCTTCATATGTAACTATAATCCTTAGTCAAATGCTGTTTTATACATAGCATCTTTATTTTGATTAACTCTTCATAATTTGTCTGATAAGCAAATAAGCAAATTACAAATGCATCTTTTTTGATAATGAATATCATATTTTTATTATATATTTTTTGTATAATAAATAACTGAACAAGTCGTTGGAGACGCCAAATAAATTTATATGAATTACAACGGCACTGATATTGATTTTTGATTTAACAAATTGTAAAACGAACTAAATATATATTGATTAAAGGGCATTGTATTTATGGCTATTTAAAAATAAACAGCTAATTTATATAAAGGAATAATCGATATCAACTTTGCATGACAAATAAGCATTTCTGAGGATTTAAATCGTTTAGTATATCGATACTTTGTTGCTTGGTAAACTAGAACATGTAATATATTATCATATATATTAATTGAGTTTAACTTTTGTTTTCACTTTACACTTAAAATGGTAATTATTAATTCAAATAAATGATGGTCAATTATGACGTACTCATTGCGTGCTAGCGTATTTCGATTAATATATAAAGCTGTGTTGGCCCATCACCAATTCTAACCGGCTTCTAGCATAGCAAGATCGTTTTTCATACACTTCTTCTCCAGCGTTCTGATCGTAAGTAACAACATGCAAATTTTATACGCTGCTGTTAGATAATTATTGTAATTGCCTAAAAAATAAAAATAAAAACAGGTGTTAGAGATGGCCAACATTGCAAAATTGTTTACTGCCCGTGCACAAACCTTGGTCCAGGCTGCCGCCCGTCAGCCACAAGTTGCCACCCGCTTCGCCAGCAGTGAGTATAAAAAATAGGCAATTAGCATGCAGGTTAAAGTCCATTTATAAAAAATACGCAAAATAGTATTTTAGTATTATAAGATCTTTTCTTATTTAAAAATTGACTGATGTCTAAATACAAAGAAAAAAAAAATAACTATTACGTAAGTTTTCTGATATCAACTTGGATTTGCCATCTCTTTCTCACTCACACAGCCAACAGCAACTGGGAATATATTAAAACTGAGGTGACGGGAGAGAAGCAAAATGTTGCTGTTATCACCTTGAACCGTCCCAAGGCATTGAATGCTTTGTGCAATGGCCTGATGTCGGAGCTGTCCACCGCCCTGAAGAGCTATGGCAAGGATAAGAATATTGCTGCCATTGTGTTGACTGGCAGCGAGAAGGCATTCGCTGCTGGTGCCGACATTAAGGAGATGGCACCCAACACCTACTCGCAGTGCATTCAGGGCAACTTCCTCAACGACTGGACAGAGGTGGCACGCACCCAGAAGCCCATCATTGCCGCTGTCAACGGGTATGCGCTTGGCGGTGGCTGTGAGCTCGCAATGATGTGCGACATTATTTATGCGGGGGAGAAGGCCAAGTTTGGTCAGCCGGAGATTGCATTGGGCACGATTCCCGGTGCTGGTGGCACCCAGCGTTTGACCCGTGTCATTGGCAAGTCCAAGGCAATGGAAATGTGCCTTACCGGCAACATGATTAATGCGCAGGAGGCCGAGAAGGTTGGCCTTGTCAGCAAGGTGATTCCAGCTGATCAACTGGTGGCCGAAGCAGTCAAACTGGGCGAGAAAATTGGCAGCCACTCGAATCTGATTGTGCAGCTGTGCAAGGAGTCGGTGAACACCGCATATGAGACAACTCTGCAGGAGGGCCTTAAATTCGAACGTCGCACTTTCCATGCCACATTTTCGACGGTGAGACAAATTGATTACATAATATTCTTCAATTGCTTATACTTAATAATTTGTTTTCTTTTCCATCGCAGGCCGATCGCAAGGAGGGCATGCAAGCCTTTGTGGAGAAGCGTCCAGCTAAATTCACTAGCGAGTAAATCATATCCATAATTAATCCCAGTTAAAGCCAGCAATGCATTTATCAACTTTAACCTTTGTTACTTGTACGCAAATAACATCTTGTTTTATCCTTAAATTGTCAAAAAATAACTTAATGGTTTATCTGTTTAAAAAAAATTAGATACGGTATATAAAAAGAGCAACGGATAGTTGATAAAATTTGATAGATATATCATAGATCCACTGACAAGCCTCAAAATTACACTACTTGCGTTTTTGCTGTGACATTGATTGAGCTGCTCTTAATTGGCGTAAATCCGCGCTTTTACGACCTCAAATATTTGCTGTATACTTTTGGGAATAGGACTAGTACGCAGATCCAACGATAAACAGTTGAATACAATGCTGCTCAATCAAATTTATTCATCCTTTTATCTTATATTTTCTTGGCAAAACAAAGGCACTCATTTGTTTAGTATTTATATTTAAAAAAAGAAAACTTATGGGCAACTCTGTTGACGCCGTTAAGGGCATTTCGCGATAGTTTAATGGTTATCGATAGTTACGGCGTTCCTACCGCTCAGACACTTATTACTGAGCATCTGCACGACGTATACAGGACGTTTCATACACTTTACTGTTAGTCCTGCGCGTTGGCCGTTGTGTGTCCGAAAAGTAAAAGTGAAAATCAGGCCCTTGAAATTTCGTGAAATTATTATCATTAATTATGCATGATTTATAAAAAAATAATTTGTGCCCGCGTGTCTTTTGTTTGTTTTGAATAACGGTTTTGCGGTTTCTGCGTCATTCCCGCGCAAATTTGTCCCAATTTCCTTGCTTTGCTATTTCTGGTGTTCGGTAATCCATAATTGCGATTATATGTGTGTATATAACTACACAGCATAACACACAGACACATACTGACACAAAGCCAACGTCCAAGACGCCCCCACATTGCCCTTGAGCTGTGCCGTAGTGCGAAGCATTCGATTTTTCACAACAAGACGTGAAAAACGTAAAAAAAAACACTCACACGAATAAAGTTTGCGCAGCTCTCGCACGCTTTTACTAACAAGGAAAGAAAGGAGCAAAAAAAAAACACAAAAACTAAATATACACATATAATAAAATTATATACAGTGGTTCACAAAATGGTTGGACCAGTGCCTAGCACCAATTTTAATTGCCTGCCATAAAGTAATTATGTAATATTTTTCAAAAATTCCAAAGACCCATGGCAGGTACATATATTAACCACAAAAATTAATATATGACCCTAAAAAATTGGGATTTCCCCACCCACTAGGTCGGGTTATGCAAAAAAGGACCTAAATTATAGGTCACAAAATGTTGGACCAGGTACTTTATGGACACCTGCGTGCCATAAAACCCGGATTTTTTTTACCTAAAATTTAATTTTTTCGGTATAAATAGACCAATCCTTCTAAGTCAGTTTAGTTATAATCTGCATTTCGGATGCAACCTGCCAACAAGGACTATGGGCAAACGGACTACCATTGAGCAACGGGAACTCATCCTGGAACACTTAAAAAATGGATATTCACATCGCCAAATAGCTGAAATGGTCAATATAAACACCTCAACTGTATTCCACATCATTTGGAGTTTCGTCGACGAAAATTGGACAGAGGACAAGGGCTGAATTGCACCAAATCCGATTTTCACCGAGCAGGACGAGCCAAGGATCATCAAGATTTCAAGGGGAAATCTTAAGCTATCGGCTCAAAAACTGACTCAATAGATGCAGGATGAAATAAGGAAAAAGTTTAGTATGGGAACTGTGCTCCAAGTTCTGCGCAACCATGACTTTAAGGCCCAAGTACCACGGAAAGAGCAATTTATATAAGCAAAAAATACAGGGTATAGGATGACGTTCGCCAAAATCCACTTGGGCAAGGATCTGGAGTTCTGGAACACAGTCATATTTGAATATGAGTCCAAATTCAACATTTTTTGCCAGGACGGATGGAATTATATGTGGCGACAACCCAATACTGAGGTGGACCCCAAACAATTGAAGGCAACAGTCAAGCACGGCGGAGGAAGTGTCATGGTTTGGGCCTGTATCTCGGCAGCCGGTGGCGGAAATTTTGTGAAAATTGAAACAACAATGGACAGGAATGTATACTTCAATATACTAAAGGAAAATTTACTCCAAAGTGCCGAGAAGCTAGGAATCCGACGCACTTTCCGGTTCTACCAGGACAACGACCCCAAGCATAAGGCCGGAATAGTACAGTCCTGGCTTATCTGGAACCGCCCCCATGTGATAATTCCACCGGCCCAGTCTCCAGATTTAAATGTTATTGAAAATTTGTGGGCTCTGCTGGAAAATAACATCCGGAAACACAACATATTCTGCAAACAGGATCTCAAAAATGCCTTGCTGGAGGAGTGGAGCAGGATCAGTCCAGAAACTACCCGGAAGCTGGTATCTTCCATGAAAAATAGGTTAAGCGAAGTTGTTAAGGCTAAAGGATATCATACTAAGTATTAACATCCTTATTTAAGCTTTTATACGCCAAATATGTAACTTTTTTTTAAGACTGGTCCAGATTTTTGTGACATGAATTTTGGTTATTGTTTTCAGATTTTGACTAATTTTAATTAATTAATTAATATTTTAATAAAAACTAAAGTTTGTTTTTCAAATGTGATATAACATTAAACAAATTGGCATTTAAACATTTTGAATTTGTTTCCTTGTTTAAACTTTATAGCACTTTAAATTTTTTGCTAGGCACTGGTCCAACCATTTTGTGAACCACTGTATATAGTATCGCAGACAAGTGGTAGGCGTGGAAAATGGATGTGCTCAATCAAATACTCAACATTAATGCTGGTGGCGCCTATGGCGGTGGCAAGGCGGGTGGCGCCTTCGATCCGCTAACATTCGCCATGAAACCTCAAGTTGTCATACGGGCCCTATGCTGGGTAAGTTTTTATAAAGGCAACCCACAGACACCCCACACCCCCACCATAGACAAAGCTTAATGGTATTTTTACCATTATTGCCAACGACGAGGGTGTTTTTATTAAGTTCTGTGGCCTTTTACGATGCTGGGGATCACGTCAACGTTGGCATTTCTTTTGGATTTTTTCTCGAGCTCGAATATGAATTTTAATCACACTTTAGAATTCGCAGAATGGTTTTCCCTTTGTTTTAGAAATCATAAATTTCGGAAGGTTGAGCTTAACTTAAATGTTTTGCCACGAAAATGTAGTAATTATTAGACTTTCTAAGTTAATGCTCAGTTTTCCTTATTTAATAACTAAATGCAAAGCTAAAGGGTAAACCTTACTATAAATAATTCTTTTAGACTACCCTACTGGGTCAAGGCAATGTTTTTTTTTATCATTTGTTATTTAATAGTGTATCATAATAAACAGAAATGTTCAATAAATAATAGTTCATGACTAACAACTTAATTTTCTATCCGAAAGATTATTTTATAGATAGATAATAACTTCGTAGAAACATTATTTCTCTCTAGTTGCAAAAGTTTTTATGTCATAATTTGGTTTCTTAATTAGCCTCGTTAAACTTGCTTGTGTCCTAGTCGGTGGGGGAATTGCTTAGATTTGCTAGGTTTGTGGTGTTGATAACTAAACCGAGATTTGGTATATGAAAGTAGTTAAATGAATTGTAAATAAGACCAGGGCTAACTAGAGACAGCTGGTGCAGATGCCATTAAAAGTCACACGTCCATGAAAATTTGAAATAAAGGCCATAAACTATAAGCCAATGCAATGAGGCGCTAGCAAAGCCATTTCTAATGGCCAAACGTGTGCGTCATAGTCTTAGATAGACTTGGCAAGAAACACAAATGGTTAACAGCCGTTTAGAGCATGAGTATGCTTTTCATTTACGTTTAATGGCTGACGACATACATATATATTTATGTATATATATATACAACAAAAGCAACAACAGTTGTTTGCCAAGTTTGGCCAAGGACCCGCTTTGTTATTGCAGTTGGTATTGCCTATCCCCAGGCGCTTCTTATGCTGACTAAACTTGGCCTTCAATTGAAATTGGGTCACAAACCCAAATACGTGCCTGTATTGTATATATATATATATATGTGTGTGTGTGTGTACTTGAACTTCTGGTTTGTTGCACCTGCTCTTTAAAATCTATAAATACGTAATAATGCTGGAAAGGTGGAAAGCGGGTCTGTGGACTTTTGTGATTTGTGTTTTTTTTCGTGGCGTCAGCATTAAATAATTATTTGCCATTTCTGTTCTGATTTTTCAGCTTTTTTCCATTGTGGTCTTTGGTTGTATATCCTCCGAGGGCTGGGTCGAAAAGGATGGAAAGGAGATGTGTCTTTATAATAATGATGGTATGGCCTGTAAATATGGCAATACCATTGGCATTTTGGGCTTTCTTGCCTCCATGTATTTCATTGGCGGTGAGTTCATGTTTGAGCGCATGTCATCGGTGAAGAGCAGAAAACGTTACGTCATGGGCGACATGGGATTCTCCGGTGTGTATATCAAAATAGTTCCAATAGTTTTGAATCACATGCTAATCGTTCGAATTGCAGCTGCCTGGGCATTTTTGTACTTTATCGCATTCTTCTATTTGTGGTCCCAGTGGAGCTCAGCACCCATGCCACCACTTGGAATTGGCGCCGGCAGCATGAAGACGGCCATTGTGTTCTGCTTCTTTAGCATCTTTAGCTGGGTAAGTGACCATAACATTCCTACATGTTTAAAGTTGTTCTAATGGGGATTTGTTTATTTCGCAGGCTCTGTGTGCTTTTATGGCCTATAAACGTTTTTTGATTGGCGCCGGCGATGAGTTCACTTCGGCATTTGAGACTGACCCGGCCAATGTGGTGCACCAGCAGGCATATAGCTACAACATGGACAACGATAACGAACAATACAGCGCTTCGCCATTTGGACAGCCACAGCAGGGTGAGTTATACCAGATTTGTAGACATGTTGAAAATCATTAATCGTTGATTGGAATCGGTTTGCAGGTGGCATGGAACAGTCTTCGGGCATGGAGTATCAGCAACCCACCTACTAAGCGTATCACTTAGCAAGTTGTGCTCCTTTTCCACATTTTTTGGTAGTGCAAAAATGGCAATTACAATTTTTACACCAACTGCAACTATATTACACAAGTTGGCTTAACTTAATACACCGATGTCAAGCATATACGAACAACAACAACAACAGCAACAAGAACAACAACAATGCCATTGCATTTTGCTACAGCAAGGATAAAACCATAAGCAGCAAGCAGATCTGCTCAGTTGAAAGCCCTAATTCTTATACAGAATAATATTAATGATAATAATTTATAAGCTAGTTCCCTAAGTTATGTGTGTGCAGTTTTTTGTAGTGAAAATTTGTTGCAATATATATGAATATAATATATATACATATTATATACTAAATACTATATAAATATACTATATGCTTTAAACGTTGTTAGTTATTTAGTGTATTGTATTAATTTTTCTTGTGCAAGACCCTGGCCCCTTATATACTTATCTCTGGGTTTGGCTTGACAGCAAGAAATGAAAAGTAAAATTCGCAAAAAATAAGCAAAGCAAATAAAAAAAAAAATGTTTTTTATACAAATTTACACACACGCCAACAATAATAGGAATATACATTGAAATTGACCCACACTAGTTAACTAGCAGACATCACAGAAACACTGCTCAAAACATATCCATTTTACAAACCCCGGAAAACAAACGTGAATTTTACATGGTCAACATTTTCTCTTCTGCTTTGTTTTGAATAAAATAATTCTTGATAATGTCGGACTTTTGTGGCCAGGGTCGCTTAAAACTTAGCGCATATATGGAAACAATAAAACACAACGCCAAAATGTAAAAATTCGAAGAAAAAAACCAAACTGCTATTAATTGTTAAACTAATAAATTGAGAAAGAACACATATATTTAAAAATATAACAAGCAAGTAATTGGGAAATTTGTAATTTTGAAAATGATGCTAGTCTGAAAAGTAAGAAAGTAAAGCGAAAAATACACTTTTTTAACTTGTGCTAGGAGTAAAAACACTTAATAATTTTTATTTTTAAAATAACACCAAAAAGCAAAGATTATGATTTGGTATTTGTATGAATTAAAAACTAAACAGTATTTTCAATTTCACAGTGGAAATTTGCACATAAATGCGCGACCCATTCTCGGACTGTCCAAAATGTTTATAAAACTATGGATTGCAATTCGAAAAGAATTTCTAAAAAATATTTCTGTAAGGTGGCTGGAAAAGAGAAGATCAGAGCAACCACTTCACATTCATAGCATTTACTTATTTTAATTAATTATTCATAGAAACCGACTTTTGGACAGTCTATTAAGGAATTGTTGAGCGCTTTAAGAATTGTATAATAAAATAAAACATTATTGTTTTATTATACAATTGAACATTTAATCTATATCAATGAATGTAAACATATTAAAAAAATTAACATAAATGTTTGTTTAGTGCAGCATTAAATTATGTAAAACTACGAGAATATTTGTTATAAAAGAATATATATATTATATATTTACGTATTGTGTATGTACATTATATAAGCCAGCTGTACGTTTATGTATGTTGTATGTGCAAATGGGCTAAATGCAAAAAGTAATTGAATATTAATTAAAGCCAAAAAAAAACAGAAATTCGCAGTAAATTTATAAATTATTCATGTAGAGATCGTGAGAGTTAAATAATTAATTACAAATTTATGCATTGAAACACACAAGTTGACAAAGGAGAAAACAAATAATAATAGTTATTAAAAAACCAAAAACACATGATCGGTACAAATCGAAGCTAAATTATATATAAATAATACTTGTTTGGAAATCAGTGAACAATAATGTAATAAACTCAATCCCAACTAAACAAAGAAGAAAACAATTCAATAAATTATGACACATATTTTTAAAAACGATAACAAAGCCTTACCTATTTTTAATTCAAATGTACTTTGGAGTTTTCGATAAAGTGGGTACAATTACTAATTCATATATAACAAAAGAACCATAAATGACCTATATGGTCTTATGCAACAGTGGACTCGCCTGTCTGTCTATTCGTCAGTCGAAGGGACTGTCCGTCTCAGTGAACAAATTGACCTCGGAGACTATAAGAGCTAAAAACTTCAAATTTGGAAGATTAGTTCTTGTTGTTCTCTCACTTTCGCAACAAATCAGGTTCCTAGATTTCTTTATATTATTTAACTAAGTACAATTAATTATGGGAATTTAGTATTTTATTGAAAATAAAAAAACCAAAAAATACATATTCTGCTGAAAATACAAACATAATTAGCGAAAACATTATTAATATACAAGTGGCAAAAGTGGACTAAGATATAGTTGTGTCCATTCATCCTGAGACAAATCGGCGAACTGATTGACGGCCATCGTATAGGTTTCCTTGCCAAGATCGTAGGCTTCGTTGTGTTTGGCGATTTTGCGCAGATTATCGCAGAATATTTGTTTACGCTGCTCTTCATTTTCGCTGCTCTCATAGTCCTTTTCGTATTCGAACTATAGACAAGGATTTTTTTCTTATTTTTTTTAACAACTCATTACTAATGTTATTCAAACAAATACCTTATAATCCTCCCAAGCTTTAACATCGCACTCTTCAAATTTGACGTCCAAAACTGTGAGAGTTGGCACTGGAGTTAAAGATTCTTCCACTTTAATCGGAGTTGCCACTGGAGTTAAAGATTCTTCCACTTTAATCGGAGTTGCCACTGGAGCTAAAGATTCTTCCACTATAATTGGAGTTGACACTGGAGCTAAAGATTCTTCCACTTTAATCGGAGTTGGCACTGGTAATGATGAATATTTTACTCCGACTTGCCCTGCTGCGGAATCAGTCGGTGCTCCAGCAGCCAGGCACACCCAGGCCACACTCAAAGTTAACACCATCAAATTCATATTAAAATCTTGAGAAGTTCTTGATTACTGAGCTACCTTTCCATGAGCAAGGCCTTTTTATAGGCGAAACTCACATGCAAAGTTTGCTTCAATTGATTTGGAATTTGCTTGCGGTTAAGTTTCTATTTCGAGAATTGTATTATTCGACGCTCCCCACATTTCTCCACTTTATTTATATATTAATAATAATAATAATAATAAGTACATAAGAAATGCAATAGTTTGCGATAAGATTCGAATAACCATAATTGGTTTAATTTCTATGACTGTATATATACAATAATAATATATATACACAGTTATATTGCGTCTTAATAATAATCAATAGGGGCATAAAAAGTGTACATTAAATTTTGAAGTATTAAAGACAAAATGCGACACTTTCGATATTAGATACGAAATAATTCGAGTATATTTGTTTTAGAAGAACGTCCGAATCTTTGTTTCATTTTTGAATATTGAATCTAAGCTTTTTATACTATGATACCGAAGGTATCACGGACTATAATTTTGACTTATGTTCCGACCCAAAATCATGTTTTCAACTTTGAATGTACGATTGATCGAGGGGCCAAACTATGATTAAAACGCCCTTGCTTTTGAAAATGCGTTGATTTTTGACGAAGTTATGGCATTTTGAAGGTTCGACCTATGCCCATTATGCCCATATGCCGATTTTCGGACTATAATTTTGACTTATGTTCCGACCCAAATTCACGTTTTCAACTTTAAATGTAGGATTGATCTAGAGACCAAAATATGATTAAAACGCCCTTGCTTTTGAAAATGCGATGAGTTTTGACGAAGTTATGGCATTTTGAAAGTTCGACCTATGCCCATATGCCGACATGCCGATTTTCGGAATATAATTTTGACTTATGTTCCGACCCAAAATCACGTTTTCAACTTTGAATGTACAATTGATATAGGGGCCAAACTATGATTAAAACGCTCTTGCTTTTGAAAATGCGATGAGTTTTGACGAAGTTATGGCATTTTGAAGGTTAGACCTATGCCCATTATGATCATATGCCGATTTTCGGACTATAATTTTGACTTATGTTCCGACCCAAATTCACGTCTTCAACTTTAAATGGAGGATTGATCTAGAGAACAAAATATGATTAAAACGCCCTTGCTTTTGAAAATGCGATGAGTTTTGACGAAGTTATGGCATTTTGAAGGTTCGACCTATACCCATATGCCGACATCCCGATTTTCGGACTATAATTTTGACTTATGTTCCGACCCAAAATCACGTTTTCAACTTTGAATGTACAATTGATATAGGGGCCAAACTATGATTAAAACGCCCTTGCTTTTGAAAATGCGATGAGTTTTGACGAAGTTATGGCATTTTGAAGGTTAGACCTATGCCCATTATGATCATATGCCGATTTTCGGACTATAATTTCGACTTATGTTCCGACCCAAAATCACGTCTTCAACTTTAAATGTAGGATTGATCTAGAGAACAAAATATGATTAAAACGCCCTTGCTTTTGAAAATGCGATGAGTTTTGACGAAGTTATGGCATCTTGAAGGTTCGACCTATACCCATATGCCGACATCCCGATTTTCGGACTATAATTTTGACTTATTTTCCGACCCAAAATCACGTTTTCAACTTTAAATGTACGATTGATCTAGAGGCCAAAATATGATTAAATCGTCCATGCTTTTGCGTACTCCCTCCCGCAAAATCTCGAAAAGCTCATATCTTCCGTAATTTAGGAGCTACAGTTGCCAAACTTCGAAGAATGGTTACAATCTTACATCTACCTCAACCTAAGAGGCAAACCTGGACAGTATTTCTTGGCTGCACACAAATTATAGTTTCGCTATTAAGAATAAACGAATATTAAAATGTTTGAATTTTAAACAGGCTTTATATATATTTTCTACAAACTATAGTAACAAATATAAATTCGTATTCTTGTGGATACCCAAATACTTATGATGAGACTGAGATGTTTTTACAGAATGGGATAACTGCACTCGCTGGCAATGCCACAGAAGCTTCCGGCGTTGCGCGGGAGTCGCATGAATCCTTGTTCTCCCCAGTTCTGGGAGTAGGAATTCTTGATGATCCAATAGTCGCGACCGTTTTCGTTGCCGTAGCCGACGACAACAACTGAATGATTGACTTCGTCCATGTTGCACTCGTCGTCCTCGTAGATGCCACCTTCGTATTGCTCAAAGGATGCGGCGCCGGCATTCATCGAGCAGGCCAATGGACCCAGCGTAGCAATCACTTGCTTCATTTTCTGCTCATCTCCCGGATCGATGCGCGCATAATCCCGAATCTTCACAATGCTCTCACGTGGATATCTGCCTGCCGTTTCATTCTGTTTGCATTCCATCTCGGACTGCACATACGGATACTTGTTGGCCAACGTAACGCCATGATCCCGTATATACTCAAAGCCATATTCCTGGAAGCCGCCATCGCAGCCCATATTGCCATAGTCATCGGCACAGTCCATCAGATTCTGTTGAGACAGCGGCACCAAAACTCCAGTGCGTCGAAATAGATGGCCCTCCAGCGCGCCAATGGTGGAGAACGACCAACAAGATCCGCAGTTTGTGCCTTGGAAACCAGCCGGTGTCACACCACCCTTCTCACGCCAATCAAATGATTCCGGCAGCTTGTCATTCAATGGAGTCGTAGCGGGCACAAAGTTGATGTGACTTGCAGTGAGTTCCCTAGAGTTGAGATGAAAATTTATGAATTGGTGAAAACAGGTAGTAATGCTATAGTCGAGTGATTACTGCGAAACACCCTTTATATACCCTTTTACAAATTTTAATTAGTTTAATGGCTATCAACAAAGTCTTTAGAAGGAGAAAAATGTAGCAACAAAAAACCTTAAATATACAATTATTTTGTTGTTGCTTAAGATCTTTTAAATAAAGTCAAAGTTTTCGTGCTACTATTTAATTTTAGTTAGCTTAAGGGCAAATTGTCAAAATTCAAAAATATTTCAAACAATTTCTATTTGCTGCTGATTAATTTGTGTGTTGAAATTTGAAAAAAGAGACTGATGTTGCTTGAAGCCAGTCAAAGATATTAATGGGAGGGTTTTCATCGCTCATTTACTTCATAGATGGAAAAATTCAGCAATCAGTCAGTCTTGCAACAAGACAATAATAAATTAATTTGTAGTTTTTCCGCAATACATTTGAAGCTATTATTATTCATTTTTTTGGACTTACTCGCCCTGTTTTGAGATCTTGGAACCGAGCAGTGTTGCAACCTCTTTTCGTGTCATATCGGCGAGTATGTTAATGCTGAGGCGATAGCTGCCCACTCGACTGTTGGTCAGATCCACTAATGACTTCTTTGCTGCGAAGATGCTCTCACGGAACTCTCTCTCCCTTTCGTTTGTATACACTTTGCCCGTCTGTTGCAGAAAGTCATCGAAGTTGCGCACATTGCATAGTTTTGGGAATGATTGCAGTGTCTGCGATGACGCAGCATTTAAAAAAGCCAACAACACGAACAGCTGCAACATCTCCAATTTGTCCATCCGCATCTAAACGGCAAAATGCAGAGAGTGGAGAGGTCGATGATGTAAGAGTTAAATAATGGTTAAATAATCGGCTGATAGCAGGTGGACCAATCATCATCATCATCATCTTGACTTTAAGCGGTACTCCGATTTAAGTCATTAAGTCTCCAATTCAAGAGTTTAATTCTAGGAATTACATTTGTGACGATTTTAAGATAAGCAATGAGATTAAGATTTGAATTGCTGCATTGTGATTATCATAAAACATATAATTTGTAATTTAAATTTGTGATTAGTGTTATTGACCGATTCACGTTTAACGATTGCAACTCCGTAAAATAAACACAAAATTAGCATAAATCCACATTAACTGGGTGAACTAGTGAACTAGTCTTGTGAAATTTGTGCCCTTGGCAAATAAATCAAACCAACAGCACAAAAGATATCAGATATCTGATTAAAATTTCACTTTCAATAGTTTCCATATCCACGTATTTATCCTAATCGAACTTTGATGGTGGGTGAAAGGCACTTTGTCAGTTAAAACTGAGAGAAATGGGGGGTCTTTTGGGCAATGCCAATGCGATTATAATGCTCATTACGGCTACACTTGAAAAACACACACACGCGATCTTGTTTATAGAGATGCACAGTAATCACCTTTTGTTACTAATTTCCTATTATGACTACTGTTGGGTCTTCGGTTTTTTTGGGCGCGTGTGGAGATCTTGTAAAGATGCTTTTGTCTCGGAGACTCGGAGCGTTTTAAGTCGCGCTGGCGTTAGACGCTTCAGTTTTATACAGTTTCGTCTCAACAGACTCACAAGACGAAAACCTGCTCAAAATAAGTCACAACTTTAATTGATGCGTTAATTTTTCGGATTTCTTACCTATTTTTCGACTTCACCTTAAATTTAAATTAATCATCAACGGGTCAAATGTTTCGAAGGGCATTAACTTCCTAATTTATTTGTTTTATTGGTAGTTTTAAGATACATATATAAAATTGATTTTATATGGTGTCATATAAATCAGTGAAACCATTTTCAACTCTCATTATGATTAAAGATTAGAATAGCCCATCCAATTTGACATTCTAGTTAGTTTAAATCAAATGAAACGACAAAAGTTATTTAACGGTTGACGAATACTTAATACTCTTTCTTTGACTTATACTACTTAAATTGATCTTCCAACAGCTGTATGCAATAATTACAATAATAATATGAATTTACATAAATTTTCATAGAAATTACTGACATTATAAATTTAAATTAATTTACATATGATATTTATTTGTTTACAACAACACAATTTCAGGTAAGGGCATATCAACTAGTTTAACTATCTCTTGTAGATCCCACGAATGCATGATAATTATTGTAACCAGTTTTGTTGGCTTAGACACCAATTTAAGCCAACTTCATGTCACTACTAAAATGTAAAATTGATGAATGCTCGCTATTAAAATTTATTTATGTGAAATGACTTTGGGAATGAGAAAGTTTTGAAGAGCGCCCAATAAAATTTCTATGAGGAATATTATTTGCTGATTTGTAGACATTAATTATTACATAACTTTCTAATTCGACACGAATTGAATAATACGAAAAATAGATTAGATAAATGATAATAAATGAATTAAAATGATGTAAACTGATACATTTACATATTTTATAAATATTTTGCAAACATTAAAGATCTGATATCACTTGAAGCGCACTTAATTACTCTACATTTTATAGTCATGAATACCAGGTATTAAAATGGGAAGTACACTTAAGTCTTAGATAAATACAAAATAGCGGAGATGAATCATATTTAGAATCCGAACCAAGTTCCGCATTTGGTATTACGCAAATGGAAATTGTGATATAGAGGAGAACTGAATAACCATATTAATTAATACCAAATTCATCATATTGTGTTGCAATGAAAACAAGTTATTAGGCTGGAAAGTTAAATCTTAAGTCTTAAATACACACTAAAAAATCTGAGATGAATCATATTTAGAATTCAAACTTATCAACGTGACAAAGCCAGCTCCGTGTTTTTATTACGAAAATAGAAATTATGCAATTCTAATAATATAATAAAATCTGTGTGTTTCACAATCATTTTTTGTGCATTTGTTTAGATATCGTCGCTATTACCAAGTCTAAAAATGTTTATTATATTGAGAAAATGACGGCAATTGTTGAGATATGCCAATGCAGACAGTTTATGAATTGGGAACAACGTTGGATTTGAACTAGGCCAGTGGAAATTTCAAATTAACAGAGATATGAGAACCTCCAAGTAGGTAAACAATCCACGCCCAGTTAACCAGCGATATTGAATGGCTCCGACAGAATAACAGCTATACAGCCATATGTGTATATATCTATACGATCATAATTAGGCAAGTGCGAATTAAGCATTTGTGGGTTGGCGAAGAACGACAGTCATGATTTAAAATGCCGCATGGTCGTATGTAGAAATCTATTTGCACTTTTCTTGCGGAATGGTTTGTTTTTTATCTATTATTTGCTTGTCTAATCATAAAGAAAGTGCATGGATGGGTTGCGACTATATAAAGGTACGGCTAATGTTCAATTCTTAGCTAGTGTCTTCCGGTAATTCCACGATGTTAAAACTGTTGCTTTGCTGTGCTCTGTTCTCGGGCGCCTATGCCATCAATCATGGACAGGCCCAAGCAGACTTCAACGCATATGTGGTGAGTAAAATATCCAAGAAAAAAGGAAAAAGGATTGATTACCTTCTAATAATTTGATAGGTTATGGCAAAAATGTTAGGCAGAATTCTCCTGATAATTCCAATGTGATAATTTTTTTTATTTTTGCATCATTTTAATATATATAAATTATATAAATTTCCTTACGAATTATTTTACTATGTAGGCGGAATTTGGAAAGGATTATACCCCTGCTGAGAGAAACACCGCCCAGTCCTTCTACAATTATCACAGAAATTTGATAGCTCAACACGAAGCGCAAGCCAATCGCAATGCGACAAGCTATCACGTGAAGCAGAATCAATTCTCAGACATCAGATTGATAACGTTTGCGGCACGTTTGCCACAGTCCGTGTATCCATCAATCTCCCACGACACCAAGGCACCAGTACCGCCGAAAGAGGTGGCGCCAGCTGAATATGACATGGTAGCTGGTATAGTGACGGTGGCACAGGATCAAGGCACCGTATGCAGCAGCAGTTGGGCCTATGCTCTGGCCAAAGCCGTACAAATAATGAATGCCGTGCAGCTTGGAAAGACGACGCCAATGAATATATCCGCTCAGAGCTTAATCGATTGCGCTGGAATGGGAACTGGTTGCACCACACAGGTGCCACAGATTGGCTTAGATTATCTGACGCAAAATATGGGAACATCCTTGGTCAACGAGATAGAATATCTTCCCGATACTTCCATTAATCATCCGGGCATGTGTTTGCCCAAAATGTCAGAAACTAGCCTTGCAGTGGATAGCTATGGATTTATTGCTGATGGCGATGATGATTTAGTCAAACGCTACGTGGCAAGTGGAACCCCTGTGATTGTTGAATATAATCCAGCTACATTTGGATTCATGCACTACAGCAGTGGTGTCTATGTGCCCCCAGTGCGTGCCACAGCCAGCAGCTCTCAATTTCTCGTAATTGTCGGCTATGGTCATGATGCGCAAAGCAATTTGGATTATTGGCGCGCAATCAACTCCTTTGGAACCAAATGGGGAGAAGATGGTTTCATCAAAATAGTGCGCGACACAAATCAGTCCATTGCCAAGCGAGCAATCTTCATAAATAGCTTAGCTGGTTAACTTTGGTAGCACATATTGATTTATACTTAACCACATATGAAAAGTCTTCTTTTAAAAGTTTTTCATTTTCCTAAAACAAATAAAGTTCGATGAAAAAATAATATTGTCAATCTATATAGCCTATATCTTTTGTTTTTGTCTCAATTAGGTCTGCTATTGAGGGCGAAATTTATATTTTGCTTATTAACTGCAATTTTAATATAGTAACAATTTATTTAATTTTGCATTTTTAAATAGAAAATGTTTAAGTTTTTGTCTTTTAGCATATAGCAACTAAAATATATTAAGTATGCTTTTTAAATATTACACATTATTAGCAAGATGATAGATTTATTTATTTATTTTTACTAATGAGACCCACACAAGAATTTAAAAGCCAATTGAGAAAAGTGAGCTGTGGAGTTAATTTAATCAAAATTCGCTTTGAAATTAGTCTTCCCTAGGTATATATGTATATACATATATACTTTATCATAGTCCAAAATCCCACTAATGAGCTGCATAGTCGATAAAACCGCTGTTTTTTTTTATTTTCTTTTTATTGTGTATTGTGAAAGTTTATAACTTTTTTTTTTATCGTTTTATTCAATTTTTTATTTAGTTTATTTATTGATTTTTCATCTACAAGCGGAGCTTTACAGACTTAAACGCTAAAAATTAACAAGTTCACATAATTTTTGTAAATTGTTGTTGGTTTTTTATTTTGTTTTTTTTTTTTTTAATTTTTTAAATTTATTTTACTTCATTTTTGCATATATATTTGTTTGGGTTTGCATAGAAACTCATAAACAAAATATAAATTATTATAATTTCACGACTCAGCCAGCGCAGACAAAACACATATATTTTATTATTATTATTAATATTATTATTATGCAACTGTGTGTATTGTTTTTATTTTATTTAATTACTCAAAACTGTGTTATTTTCTTTTTCGAAACTTTTTTAGGACTAATATGTTTATTTATTATAGATTTTTTAGTAGATGCTGTAGATGAACCAAACTTTTGTTTTTTTTTTTTAATATATATTTTTTTTATAATATTATATTTTTGCATTTTGAGATTTTTTTTTGGTGTTTGTTTTGTGGTTAGCAATTTGTTGTTTGCTTATATAACATTTATATTGTGTGATTTCTCTTTATTTATACTTTAGAATCTCGTCACTCGTAAAGCAAAGCTCAATGATATGATTCACGCTGTCATTTTTCTTTATAAATGTATATATATTGTTTTTTCATTTTTTTTTTTAGTTTTTAATATAATTATTATTATTGCGTGGTTCTTTGTGAGTGATGTGTTTTGGTATGCTTGTATCGGGTACTTAAGGTGGACTATAAAATTAGAAGAGGGTTTTTCTTTACTTGGTTTTCACTGTTCGAAATTATTTTTCAGAATTCATAACTTTTTTCAATATGCTTCTATAAGGTTTCTTTTTGTTAGTTTTAACTAATTAAATATGCACAAAATATATTTTTCATATATATTTGTATTATTTAGATACAACGGCTAGTTTTTGGTTGTTGTAGTTTTAATGCACATTTTTTGTTTTATTCTCGTATGTAAATTAAAATTAGTTAAATTTATCTACATATGCTCACAATGTTGTTGTTTTTTTTAGCTGTCCATATAATTCTTAATAATATTTAACTAAATAAGTAGCATGCTCTATGTATGTATGTGTGAATATAAGTATAACTATGAATGAAATGGGCAATTAATGAATGCAAGTACATGAGAAGGTTTGTATATTTATTAAAACACACAAAATCAAGTGTTGAAATGTCTTTGGTTTTGTGTCTTGTGTTGGCTAGTGTTTGTTGTTGGGTTTGCACTGTTTTGTGTTGACTGTACTTTGCCTTTTAGCCGTGATTTTGGATTTGTGCCTAACAATTATTCCTTCTTTTTTTAAACTAAAATGAAACAATAATCTGCTACACGACAAAATTTGTTATTTTTTTTAGTTTTTTATGCATTAGGAAGATTTTCTTATTTATTTGTCTATTTGTATTTATTTATTTTTTCTTGTATGAAGCTAAAAATGGACAAAGTATGATTTCATTTAATAGTTTCATAATTTTAATGAATGTTTTATTGATTTTTTTTTTGTAAATAGTTTTCTGCTATGTTTTGTTGTCGGTTTTAGTTGAAATAGGTGTTTTTTGTTTTTCAAATGATCTTGTGTCCTAGTTACTTCAAAAACTATTCTCTATAATGTACTCATTGAATTAATTTTTTTTTTTTTAAATATCATATGAAGAGTTTTGGTTTAAAATTTACCTTTTAGGGTTCTTTGTTGCATGTAAATATCGCGATTTAGTAGTTGAAAATGTATTGCACTTTTTTAAAGAGCTTTTTATATTATGGGAAATTATGGCTTTTATTATCTGTTGGGTCAAGTTTTTTCCTTTTATTTTATTAAGTGTCCTAAATGTATGGAAACGTTTTTAAAATTTATGAATGCTTTTTCAGAATCCTAAATATCCTTTCCTAGTGTATTTAAGAAACTACAAAATATTTTTTTAGTTTTTAAAGTTGGGCATGAAAATGTACTTTTTTTTTGGTATTAGGCGGAGACAATTACTGGCAGTTTTTTGTTTATTACATATTTCGGATATACACACATTTAAATGAATATAGAATTAAAATGAGCTTATCAAATAAAACAATTAAATTGATTTTACCGCCCAAATATTATTTTTGCTTTTTGTTTCTGTAATTTTACATTTACATTATTAGAGGTACTTTTTTATATGCATTTTTTATATTTTATGAGCCCAACAAATTAAGTACAGAGTTTATTTGTATTTTTTTTTTATGGTATTTTCTCACTTTTTACGCTTACGAACACATACGTATAATTAAAATAAATTATGCAACTAAATTAAGTGGCCATCTAAGTATGCCATATATTGCCATATCTTCCAAAAATCTATTAACAAAAAATATAAAGAAAAATGCCCAAGAGGAATTGTTAATTAAAATCAATGAAAATCATATATAAATTATAAGACGTTTAATCTCAAATGCCAAACGAGCATATTTATGAGCTCTCCACTCTTATGCTGTGTCTTGTGACGAAGATCGCAAAGCCGGCAGCCAATGCGAGGATCAGAGGCATCTGGTTTGCTTCAACGGCAGTGGCTCCATTGCACAGCTCCTTGGTGCAGGCGCAATAGGTGGCGGACACGTCGTGGGTGCCCGAGCGCCTTATGCACTCCTTATCGGTACGCTCATCGGGTATATAGCCACATCCACGCACTATGCGGGTCTTGCCATAAACTGAAAGATCAATCATAGTTCATAAAAAAAGGAAAAGAAAAACAATTGCTAGAGATATTTATTTATGCTTAGAACTTACTCTTCTGCACGGTTTTGCGGCAGAGAATTGGCTTGTATTTGTCCTTAAGATGCTCGAGGGGCTCCTGTTTGCTGCAGTTGACCTCGCCGATGGAGTAGGGCTCGAAGGGATCACCGCAACGGGGATCGTACTCGCTGTTGCAGTCATAGCACATTAGGGCAGTGGATACTGGAGAAGAAGAAGAAGAAGAATATGAAGAAGAGGTAGATATAGATATAGAATAACACTCATTGCAACAAATCCATACATAATCATATCAAATTGCATTATGCATGCAAAGAGCACTCGTAAATGCCATGGCGACGTTGTCTAACAATGCAAAAAACCATTTTCAGTGGGAGAGGGATAGGTATATGGGTTGTGCGTTGGAGGGGAGAGAGAGGGGAGAGAGAGGGGTGTTCTTTGGTATTATTATTGTATTGCATAAACCTGGGCGCTTACCTTGTATGCAGCACAGCACGCCTAACAACAGCAACGTTTTCTCCATAAAAGGCGACATTTTGTTTGTTGTTGCTATTGTTGTTGTTGTTGTTGTTCCTTTTGTTTTTGTGTACTTAGCACTTGTGTGTTGCAAAACGGTTTCTGTATTTAATTCTCTTATTGTTTGTTGTTGTTTTGTTTTAAATAAGCATGTTAGCTGAAATAAAGTGGGCAGAGAACATAGTTTTACTTATTTTTTTTTGCTTTACGTTGTTTTTCCTAGCGAGCTATTAATTTAAGTCAGCATTTATTAATAGTTAGGTTTATGTAACTTATTTATAATCCTGCACATGTTTTTTAAAGTTATGTTTGAACTTTTTTTAAAGCACACAATATTATATATGTATATTTATTCAATATATGTTTAAGTTAATGATAACATATTTTATTGAATTATTATGTTCAAGTTTTTAATATTTGTACAAATTGAACTTAAAATGGAGTATTTGACACGAGATTATTTTAAAGTGAATAAACTTGAAGTCTCAAACGCTTGGACGCTGTGAAAATCACTTGACAAAAATAAATAGAACTCTGCGGAAAAGGAAAAAAGGCGAACGCAAAGTGGGCCGCATATCTTTCAAAAATAGGCAAAAACTGCAACTGCAAAGAAGAGAGGCGGGGCGGAGGGGAGCATGGCGAGCGCAACGGCGCAATGCAGCGCAAATGAGAGCGAACGCAATTGCTCCAACTGAGAGTAAAAGTGAGAGAGCTGTGGCGCTGCGGCTTTGATGACGCTAGCTGTGTGCTAGAACACAACCCAATTAGTGGATTTCAAGTTTGTGGAACGTAAAACTGAGTGCAATTCCAATAGTGCATTTGCCACTCAATGTGCCCGTTTTACGCTCGAAAAGTGAGCAGCAGCAGCAGGCAGCCAAGCGGTCATTTAATTGGATTGCAATGATTGCTGCTGCTGCTGCTGCTGTTAATGTTGTTGGTGTTGTTGTTGTTGTTGTTGCTCTTTTTTATGTTTCCTATGTGTCATCCACCCAGCATAGGCAGGCAATCGCTTTGGAATTGATTTTCCCAGCGTGTAGTTGCTGCCAACCATTATATATAATGGCGCTGTGGGGGTTTACAGTTATGCGGCATGGGCAACAAAACCAGCCTGTAGCTAAGGTAACCCACTCACACCTACAATCCAAGGGGGCAGGGAGCGGGAGAGACCTTTTAATAGTTCTGTCAGGCTAAGCATTTTGTGTTGATGGGCCTCTTAGGTTGCTCAAATGACTTGTTGTGGATTATGATAATGTCAAGCGACACGGCTTACAGTGCAGCTATTTATACTGTTAACTCGCTGACACGCGAATGTGAAAACTAACTGTTCTCTTGCAAATCAGCGGACAGCCAACCATTTTCTGTAGGAAATAGCTCTTGGAATGGTTGTGAATTGGGTTTTTAATGGGATTATATGAGTCGAAAGTATAAAAATAAATAAAAAGCCAAATAAATAATATACAGTTTTCTTAACTTATGATTGCATTATTTAAATATTGACTTAAGCTGATTTCTGGAATTATAAGTAAATAAATAAACAAAAATAATTCAATTTTTGTAAAAGAATATTTTTTCAATCAAAGAAATTTTGGTTTTATTTAGAATTTATTTTAAATTGAGTTTTATCTATAGACTAATTTAAGTACGGTGTGATTCCTTTTTAAAATATACAAAGTAACTAAAAATATAAGAATGCAGTAGAAATTTCCTTAAAATAATTCAATATCAATTTCTTTTGCTGGGCATAATAAATGTCAAGGAGGACCCAAGTGCTAATCACATAATTGCTACCCCAGAGGATGCATGCCGCACACAGCTTGAAGTGCCTGGTGGTGTCCATCTGTGCAGCTCGAGCCAAATTAGACCACAGATGGGCTTCGACTTGAGTGGGGCCCACAAGTCGTATACGTAATCGTGAAAGTGCAATGTACTGAAGGAAGCCATAGGAGTCGACTATATTGTGGCACATGCTGCCTGCACTCACTTGACTTGCAACACACTCAAGAACACACAGATATCATCGGAGCATGACAAAAAGGGCAAATATTACGCATACGCCTCGTGTGAGTTGAAGAAATTTGGGTCTCTGGCACAGTGGGCGCAGCTGCAGGATGCGGCAAATGAGGGGGTTTGCCAATCAATAAGGTAGCCAAGGGGCCGTTGTCATGTCAGTCAGCCAATCACAGCATTGTTGTTGTTATTGCATGTTGTTGTTGTTGTGTGTCTTTATGGCTCATTGACATGCTCCAAATGGCGAACGTCAATCAAATTGACTTGTTAACCGGAACGCTTCGATTTCCTTATTTGTTAACAGCAAATATATAGCAATGTTGTACTTGCTGTGCATTTGAGCATCGGTTGCACTATATAACTGTAGCTGCTATCTTTTTGTTGCATGCAACACTGTGCGTGGGTAGGTTGCCTGTGAAAATTCAATAACTGACCTAGTTCCCAGTTCCTCGAGTTATCCTTACTAGCTATAGTTATGTGCATGTTATATATGTGTATATATATGTGTGTGTATGTGTTTATGTGGCATGTGTCTCCGCCTTTCTACACTTTCCTGACATTTCCTGGCAAGGCAACAAAATGTTGTTGTTTGTGCCGCTTTTGTGCTTTGTGGCTTATGTAATAGTAATGGTCATACAATTAGCAAAAAGGGCAAAAGCAACTACCAACAAGCAAAATGTTTTCACTACCTATTTTTTTCCCACTTTCTGTTCTGAGTATTGATCTATGTATAAAAAAAAATAATACACTGGGGAACCTGAGTGAAACTAGTGACTAAGAGAAAAGTCAGTTAACAGTCTCAGTTGCCGTGGTTGTTGTTGTTGCTGCTATTGGATTGTGGCAGTTAACAGTAACTACCATGTTGTATAATGCGAAAAGTGAGAAAAAAAAACATGTATGTAAAATTAAGTCTTGTATAACTTAATTTCAGTATTTATAGTAACTTTCAATTATTTAACATTTAACTTGTAGATTTACATTAATTCATTTAGAATATTTGTATTTTATTTATATAAATATTTTTAATCATTTCTTGTGTTCGTTTTTTTTTTTAGCTTTTATTGATGTATATTATTTATATAATTGTGCGCCCTGTAAAGTTGAAACTGTTTTGTAATCACTTTTTGCACTTTTATTTTCGTCACTTTTACTCTCCACAAGGGCTTTTGCAAAATTATATAATGGAAAATCTATTGAATTTATTTTGAACAAGCGCTTCGACTAGGAGAATTATTTTTCTCTTTTAATTTTAATTTACATAAGAGGCGAGCACATTTTTTCCTTCTTTTTTGTATGACTATTGGCAAGTTGGCGCCGTTGCGAATTTCTTTCGAATGAAAGCAGCGTACGTTGAGAATAACGGCCTATTGAAGCTGATGCCAAGTGGAAATGGAAGTGAACGAAAGCGAAAAGCAGCCAAGAAAGGGCTCGCGGTGGGTGGTTGGTCGGTCGTACGGGCGTTCGTTTTGAGTGCAAATTTTGTGGGCAAGGCAAGGACGAAGCACAAAGTCAAAGCAAGGTACAGCAAGAGAGTGTGAGAGCTGGGTGAAGAAAAAAAAACACACACGCAGAGAGTAGTGCAAAAGAGTAAATGAGCTCGCCAAAAGGACAAGAGAGGGAGAGCGAGAGAGAGAAAATAATATTTAAATCGATAGCAAACGCGCCACACGAACCCAAAAACGGGATTATCTAACCTAGCCTATTGGCATATTATTGTTATAGTTTTTCATATTATTCTCGTATCGTTGTTTTTTTTTTAATTAGTTGGTTTCTCGCTAATAGTTTTAATTGCACTATTCAACTACCTTTTTGTCGTAACACTTTTGGAAATTCTTTGACAATTATATACTATGGTATTTTATTTTCGACGGTAAATCACTGCGATTACGCGACGCAAAACGTTCCAACCCCAAAAACGTCGAAATTCTTTCTGAGCGGCTCTGCAAAATTCTGCAGCTGTCAGCATCAAAAAAACCTCGAAAGCAGCGGCCGGCTACACTTAAGAGAGAGGGTGCGAGAGAGACCATAATTCCAAGAGTGTGCGCAGTAAATAAAACACGACTTCGATAACATTTAAGCAATACAGGCTATATATAATATTATGCATTAAAACTCTTAAATTACTTCATTTTCACAACTAGTACATTTTTCAAAAAGGGCGCCACAGTCGCGGCCAGTGTTGCCCCATCACAGCGGTTAATCTTAATTCTTCAGGGCTGCCATAATTTTCGACCAAAATGTTTGCACCTCCGGATTTTGCATTAGCGCCCGTTTTTTTGTATTCAGCACCATATTAAGTATATCGGAATTCTTATAGCGATCACGGCTAATGTTTTTCTGATCGGATCTCTCTGGCGACGGCTCATGCTCGGCAGGCTCATCGTATGCTTCTAAATCTAAAGTTGCAGGACTTGCGGCTTGTGCTGCAAATAATGTTGCTACATTAGTTGCAATTTTCCAGTAATTCAAATAATGCACTCACCTTTCTTGCATTTTCCGGTTTCTGTTTTGATCTTATCGACTCGCTTTTGATAGGGCTTTCTCTGTTTCGACGTTTCCTTCGATTGTGTTGCAGTTGTTTTGCAACGTTTGTTGCTTGTGGTTGCAACTATGTCTCCCGGGGGCGTCTCTGGGCTGGAGAGTGGCAGATCCTGTTGCAAGCGTCGCTTTACGTGCAGATTCAAGCGCTCCTTGATGTTGGCCTTTTCCGGAGTGCCTGGTGGCTCCAATTTAATAACCTGCAGATTCTCGGGTAAATCGGCCATTGCACAGCTGTACCTATTTACCGATCTGGCAACATTGTGAGAGAGTCATAGCTAATCAGAGGTAAGTCAGTCATTTGCCTCATGGCTGATGTCACAAATTTCAGTGTTTATGGCATGCAGGAAAAATCATAAGCCTGCACAGAAGGGATGCTGATTCCAATAATATATTGAAAATGTGACGTCAAAAGCAATTATATCGTTGGTTAAAAATAAATTTGAATTGAAATTGATTCGTTTTGTAAAGAAAACATTTGTGCTATTGACTATACTCGTATTTGCATACAATATTTATTTATTTATTTAACACTTTTCGCTTATTCAATTCGGGGGTTTAGCCTCCATCTTTACTTCCTGTACCACATCTGGAGGGTCTTCATGCGCTTCACCTTCTTCTGCAGCTGCAAAACGCCGTACAAGAGAGCCTCCGCCGTTGGCGGACAGCCGGGCACGTAGATGTCGACGGGTATGATACGATCGCAGCCACGCACTACCGAGTACGAGTAGTGATAATAGCCACCACCATTCGCACAGCTGCCCATCGAGATGACCCATCTGGGTTCGGGCATCTGATCGTAGACTTTGCGCAGAGCCGGTGCCATTTTATTTGTCAGCGTGCCAGCGACAATTATGACGTCCGCTTGACGCGGCGAGGCACGGAAAACAACGCCATAGCGATCCATGTCATAGCTGCAATTTAATAAGTTGTATAAAAATATACAAATATATAAAAATAAATATGAATTCTTGCCGTGGTGCAGCAATGTGCATCATTTCGACGGCGCAGCATGCCAAGCCAAAGGTGAGTGGCCAAATGGAGCCCTTGCGACCCCAATTAAGCAGATCATCCAATCTAGCTAGCGACCATTCCGCCATGCTCGACTGCTTGGTGCCGAATGGCGAATAACCTTTCTTGGGCAGAGCATCTTTCGGGGAGGATTCGACGACGGGCATCGTTTGCTGCTGACGTGCGAGCACCGTGCTGAGCGCGCCACCAAATGTGCCACTTGTTGGCGCACTGGTTGTTGCACGCAGCAGCTTTGCGAACGTGGTTCCAGCTACTTGTCGCAACATATTTATTTTTTGTCAGACTTTTATGTAATTTGCAAACTAACACCAGGGCTTCCACAAAGATGCTTCTTCTTGTGAAAACGTAAACATTGTGTGTGCTGCGCAATGTGACCAGCTGTTCGAGTGCTTGTATTAATAAAGATGGCCATATCGTTTTTGGTATTATTTAGCGTCTGCTCTCGCATCGTCCACCATATTGAATTTGGCTATGCAAACGTGTGGCAACGCTGAGCATAAGTTTTTCAGCTAACCAGCGATTACCGACGGCTCCAAGAAAATTGTTAAAATAAACGTGTTTAAAGTGCATCTAATCATATAAATCAATTGAAAAAGTGCAATTAAATGAACAATACAGCAAGCAATTAATAATACAACGCTGCAAATACGCAACAAGTACGCACAAATTGCCAACGAAAATATATCAAAAATATTTTCTTCGCATTTTGCTTCGCGTCGCCGTAGAGTTTATGCTTTGGTATTGGTGAGCGTAGGCCTTTAAAGCGTGCGTGTAACAGAGAGGGAGAAAGAGCGTGAGAGCGTGAAAGTGGGAGTGAGAAAGGTAGCGAAGAAAGGGTGCTCCGCTGGCAGCGAGTGTTGGTTTTGTGTGTGTGTGCCCAGTGTGTCCACATTTCTATATTATATGCATATTTTGGCGCTAGCAAAAGAAGGACCAACTAATTGAGTGATGAGTGTCGCTGCAATGACTATGGACGATCAGAGACCCTTGATGAACAGTTACGATAAAATGCCAACAACAAAATATGATCCAAATTTACACAGCAGCACCAGCAGCAGCGGTGGTAGTGGTGCAGCTGCAGGTGCCGGTGGTGTCGCTGGCGGTGTTGGTGCGGTGGCATTGGGGCTGGGGGGTGTTATTATCAATCCCTCGGGTCCCGCATCGCCAACGCCGTCCGTGATTGAGGAGCAACAGCAGCAGCAGCAACAGCAACAGTCGTCTCATCATCATCATCATCAGCATCATCATGTTCATCAGCATCATCAGTCGCAGCAGACTGGGGAGCCGCATCGACACCATCTACACCAACAACAGCAGCAGCAACAACAACAAACCCAAGAGCAACAACAACAGCAGCAGGCACAGCAGAAACTACAACAACAACAACATGATGCCGCTGTTGCTGACGCTGTCGTCGCAGCCGAACAGCGACGTCTGCTTGAAGGTATTAACTTATTATTTATGCATAAATATATATAGCAAAAATATATATATATGTTCACTAAGCATATTATATACTATATAATATAAGAGATATATATGTAAACAACAATAACAACAAGACGAAAACACAACAAAAACAAGAAACAACATCAACAAACAATTATAATCCGTGTGTACATTTTGTGTAATTTGTTTAATTTGCTTAGATTTTTTTTGTTGGTTTATTCCTCAATTCAGTAAATTGCGTGTAAATATAAACAAGGTGCGCGAACTAACTAATAAAAACAGAAATATAGTTTATGCAGTGGTTTTTTTAAATATGACTTACATTTTTTAGTTCACTAATAATTACAATTCTAAATTAATTATAATTTAATATTAAATGAAGTTCGCGCACCTTAAACATTTATACGCAAAGCTGTTGTATTTTTATCCACTGGGTTTTCTCACAGACTACGTTTTGAGTTTTTGTGCAAAAATGCGATTCAAATATCTGAGAAAAACACTGAAAAGCGAAAAAAAAAGAACTCCACGTGTGCCTTATTTTTGGTTTCTAATAAAAAACAAAAAATATATATCGAACTTTAACAATTGAAGCGAACACTCTTTGAAGACTTTCAGCGTTATTTGGCGTTTCGTTTAGTGCGTAATTCAATTTTTTACAATAATCAAACAAAATAAAAAATAATAAAAGGTGAATTTTAAAGTGTGTGCAAAACGAACTACATAAAATAAATATAAATAAATAAATCACAAAAAAATATAGAAAAGTGTTGAAAAGTGCTTGTGCAAAGAGAACAATTTAAATGCGAAATAAATCAAAATAAAACATGCAAGAAATATATTATTAAAAATAAAATAAATGTATCAGTATATACATATATATATGAACAGTGTAAACAAAATGATCAAATTCCAAAAACTTCGTCTTCGTCTTCGCTATCGTCTTCGTCGTCGTCTAAAAGAGTCTTCGGCCGTGTGTACAGTTTACGTTTATGGCCAATTTCGTTGCCAACGTTGCTCACGTTGCCGTTTTTTTTTTGTCTACGTGCCCGCATTTTCGTATGTGAAGCCTCTGCGCGCGCGCCCCTTCTCTTTCTCTATATATACATATAATATATATGTATATATAAATGCGTATATTTATCTATTTTCTCTCTTCATCTGTCGAGGCCCCCACCACCACCCACCACACATTCTCTTTTGTTGCTGTTAACAGCGTCCACTTTCAGCCTCGCAACTAAACAACAGAAAAAAAAAAAAAAATATAAATAAAAAATGTATAAATATAAATATTTGTAAAAGATAGAAAATAAAAAGCTTGACAAGCGAGTGCATAACATACTATGTACATAATATAATAAATAAATAAATAAATGGTTTTATAAAATGTTTTTCTCCCGTTTTTGTGATATTAAGCCAAGAACTTTGCCAGTGTTGAAAAAATTAAATGCAAATCATGGCCCACAAATAAACTGCAAATGTAATCGAAAAAAATAAAAATAAAACTAATTTACAAATATAAATAAATATAAATACATAAATCGCGCGCTTAATTAGCGAGTTGTGTGTGTGTGTGTTTAGGTGTGTGTATTTGTGTTATGTTTGTTGATATTGTCTGCTGCGATAAGATAATAAAAACAAACAAATGCTGACAGTTATTTAATATCCAAATAAAATGCATTGAAAAGCAAACAAAGCTAAGAAAGAAAAAAACATCTGTCTAAGTTAATTGTTTAATTGTGTTGTTAAATTCACTGAGTACCAGGGAAAAGAGTTTATATTGAAACTCAAAGTAGTTATATGATAAACAAAATGGAAATATAAAATGATAAGTACAGCCAGAGCTAATGCTTAATAGTTAATCGCTTAAAGAGAAATTAATGTTTGAATATTATTTATCTATTGATAATATAAACATATTTAAGATTTTTTTCAACATTGGTAAATGTATTTTAGGAAAACAACTTGCGAAAACTGGTTCCAATAGCATGTATATAAAAACAATTAAGTATTCAATAGAGTCGCAGCCCTGATTATAATATAGGCCAAACTGTTTTGTTTGCGTTTAGCCAATAAACACACATACACAGATACGCACACCCACGAACACATTTGCACACTCGTATAATAACGGTGCTTCGTGGTTTGTTTGCGTACGCCAGAAATAATAAGCGAATAAAACGTAATAACGCCAAGCTAACAAAAAATTAAACATATTTAACAAATTTGCGTGTTTTGCACAACAAAATTTCAAAAGAAAAAAAAATAAAATGAAAGTCGTTGAACTTTTTCTTATTATGATGAGAGAGAGAAAGCTTCTGTGAGAAAAGAGTGTTCGAAAATGCCAAAAAGAAAAAATAAATAATATTTAATGTTGATGTTCGTATGAGAGCTTTTTTTTGGAAAGCAAAAAGTGCGCGCGTCGAGTTTTTCCCCACAAGTGTTTTTCTAAATATTTTTCCGTTTTGCAACAAAAATTTTCAAAACCGTTTGTTGTTTCCACAGTGTTTTCCTCTACAAAAATATATATATTTAAAAATAAAGAAAGCAAGCAAGAAGCAAATTGCAAATGCAAAAATCAAGCAAGAAGCAGCAATGCAATGCAAACAAGTGCAAGCCAGTGTTGAGTAATTTGTTCGAGACGAGTCTCAAGAGAGAAGCTAATCTCGAAGCGATAAGCAAGAATTAGTGCAAGAAATAACGTGTGCAAGTGCAACGTTCGTGGCAACAACAACAACAACCAAAAATTCGACAACAACAACCAGAGCAGTAACAACGTCAGCAACAACGTCGACAACAACAACACGAGAGCGCTACAACAACAACTACGACCACAACAACAACAGCAACAGAGCTGAAAAATGTCACGAACTTACACGAATGATTGCAACGCATTGGTATGATTTCGTATTAAGTTCAATTTAAAAAAAAAAAATAAATAAAAGACAAATTATGTATAACATCAACAAGAACAACATCAACAATATTCACATAAAGGACTTGTAAAATATATTGTATATTGTATTTAGGTGTAGCTTGTAGGGGACCTGTTGGCCCCGCCACATGCCGCAACCTCTTTTTGACAAATGCGTTTGCTGTTTGCTGCTTTTTTTTCACTCGTACTCGTAATCGAATCGAATTTTTGCCTCCAGCCAGCCCCTGTGTTCCCATATGTTCTTTATCTTTACTAACAAGCTGTCTTTTGGTTTTCTCCTCTACTTTGCCACGACGCACCTCTGCATCTGTGCAGTTGAGATCGATAACCTTAAGCTGGAGCAGACGCGCATGGCGATGCAATTCGCCGATGCACAACGTCGCGAGAAGATACTCATGCGCCGACTGGCCAACAAGGAGCAGGAGTTTCAGGATTATGTGGTAAGTAGAAACTATCTTTAGATATTAGTTACCCATATTAATATTAATCAATTTGCTTTCTTAAACAGAGTCAAATTGCTGAGTATAAGGCACAACAGGCGCCGACGGCATTAGCCTTACGCACTGCTTTACTCGATCCGGCTGTCAATTTGCTCTTTGAGCGTCTCAAGAAGGAGCTGAAGGCCACTAAGGCCAAGCTCGAGGAGACACAGAATGAGCTCTCCGCCTGGAAATTTACGCCCGACTCAAATACGGGTAAACGTCTGATGGCCAAGTGCCGATTGTTGTACCAGGAGAATGAGGAGCTGGGCAAGATGACATCGAACGGACGGCTGGCAAAGCTTGAAACTGAATTGGCCATGCAAAAGAGCTTCAGCGAGGAGGTCAAGAAATCTCAATCAGGTATGTAAATTCCTACAAAATAGTGATCTCAATGACTAAACATTACTTCGGTTTGCTTACAGAGCTAGATGACTTTTTGCAGGAGTTGGATGAGGATGTGGAGGGCATGCAGAGCACCATTTTGTTCTTGCAACAGGAATTAAAGACAACACGCGATCGCATACAGACTCTGGAAAAGGAAAATATTCAGCTCAAGCAAGCACACAACAACAGCAACAACAATAGCAGCAGTCAAAAGGAAACTAGCAAAAATGCGGCAACAACTGTGAAGGCGGCAACAAATGGTAAAAGCAGCAATAATAATGCAAATATCAACAACCAGATGCAACCACCCATCAGCAACAATAGCATCATCAGCAGCAACAGCAGCAAATTGGAAAGCATTGCTGAGAATGCCTGCCTGGAAACAACAAACAACAACGCAACCGCGACAACAACACAACAACACGCGGCTGCTGATTACTATAATGGCAACAACAATGAACATAAGGCGGTCGTTATAGAACAGATCATCTTGACGCCAAGTGATGATATAAGCAAAAATGGTGCTGCTGCTGCACGATTAGCCCGGAAGCGTAACTACGAGGAGGAGAGCGTCTCAATTGCATGCAATGTGCCGGAGTTGACGCCAGTTGTGCCGGTGATGCGTGAGATAAGCGCACCACGAACGTTGCCACCGAAAAAATCGAAGTTGCGTGGGATTGCCACCAGACGCAGCTCACAACTGGAGGAGGAAATAAATCTGGGTTTAATACCAGCGCCGACGACGCAGGTGATGGACAATACAGTAACTGGCATGGCCAGCAGCGAGGAATCAACTGCAGCAGCAACGACAGCAGCAGCAGCAGTTACAGCTAATGTAGTCGATCCGGCGGTGGTTGCAGCACCAGTAGTGGTGGAGGACAGCACAATCGATGCGGCTGCGACACCAGCACCAGCATCAGCGGGCGTCGCCCCGGCACGTATTTTGACGCGTCGTCGATCCGTGCGCATGCAACAGAACGGAGGCAACGGCATTGACTACTGAGCACCAGACCGGAATTCTTAAAGAGGGAACCTTTCAATGCTATCAAAAGATTCAATATTATGATTTTATCATATATATCTGTACATGCATAATACTAATCGTTAATTTTTGACGTTCATTTTCTGAATTGAGATTCAACAGAGACTTGCGGCTTATTAAATATAAATATACAATATTTTTATTCATTTTACACGTTTATACTGTAAAATACGTTAGTTTTTGTTAATGCCCCCGTGCATGCAGCATATTCACACTATATATACACTACCTAATTATCTCTACTAAAAGTCACTGATTTGCATCAATATACATTTATATATATAAATATATATATATATTTGTATACCATTTTAACAACTATGTAAGAGATAAAACAACTTCATCCAACTTAAATAATACAATTGATACATGTATTTTAAATGGCAGTTGAAAAGCTATAAAGTTTGAACTTTAAATCGTCGTCTAGCTAAATTAGCGTTTAATTAATAATTTAAGACATTTTTTGTAATATGAAAAACGTTGTATAAAATAATATAACTAATGTTAAAATAAATTGTTAAGTGTAACGAAAATTTAATTGATCGAGTTTGATTTATTCAAAAAGGTATATTTCAGCTTGACAAGTTTTTGGCATCGGAATTTTCGAATTTATTATATTTCAGAATGGAACATTAGAACATAGTTTCAATAGAATATTTTCAAATCTACGTAACTTTATAAATTAAATATGTTTTTGAGCTGAGTTAACAGAGTTGTAATAATATATGAATAAATAAAAAAAATTGTTTAAGTAGCATAACAAAATATTTAACTTGAAATCTTACTAAACCAAGATGAGATCTCATCATTGTCGAAGCTTATAAAAAAGCACACCTCTCTGGCTTCCACCTTGCTTAATAGATCCCAGATTAGCTATAAATTATAAAATGTTTACGCATCTCAGGAAAATATAATAGATTCCAGGTGCGTAAGATTTGATTTCAAATACGGTTTCAGCAAACTCTGGATTCGCTCCACCCAAGTTAGTATATCAGGTTCAAGGGTCCTTCAGGAATTCCACAAGCTCGTCTTGTTCCACTTACTTTCTGAACAATAAGGTGAGCTATCCTTCAGGATTTAATTTTCTGATTATATGTAATAATTCACAAGACATATTTTAGTTATCTTAAGCAATTGGTTTATTTATTAAACTTTTTATTTTACTGCCCTTACCCCCAAATATGAACTTCGTGGGGCTTTGGTGAAATAAAACATGGTATTGATCTTTTAGCACTTTTGACAAATTGTTTTTTTTTTCCTGTTTATTTAATAATAATATATGCTTAAGTAATATATATATATATATAAATATCTATGTATTTAGTGTTGTTGCTTTTGAATTAAGTTTAATACAAACTGCAGTGGTTAGTGAGTGTTTTTAAAGGAAGTTTTTATCTCTCGTCTCAATAAAGATGTTTTTTGTTTTTTTTTTATTTTTGTTGTTTTTTAATCAGTGCTGTTACCGATTCCGTCACAGAACTGTGTCCGTTTCACCTTTAGCATTGCGGAATTGGAAACAGTCTTCATTATTCTATTTATTTTCAAATATTCATTTATGTTAGGGTTTTGAATTTATGAAAAGAGAGTTCAAGAGCCCTGTTTGTCTACATTTTAAATTTTCTAAAATCTGTTTTTGTCACTTATTCAATAAACTGCGAAATAAATGTTACTTATGTAATCAGAGGCGGAAGGATTCAATTGTATTTAAGGGGATTCAATGGTTCTAAATAAATAACAGAGTGCAAAGTGTATAATATTTTAAATAGTAAATAACAAATGGCACAAGGATAGGTACATGGGCACTACGAAAATCGGGAGGGTCCAAAGCTTATGGGTGTGAAAAATGGAATCCGAGTGAGTTGTACTTGAGTTAGTGAGTAAAAGTTGGAAATTTAAAGATTGCCTAAATGTTGTAAACTTTGCATTATGAGATTTTTATGTTTTTTTAGTTTTGGTAAATTTCAACTAGTCGAATTTTAAATGTAATATTAGTATTTCTCTATGTTTTTTGGTTTTTTGTTTTTTTGTTTTACTTTTAAATCTAAATTTACTAGACGCTGCTGCTTCTGCTCAGTTCTGTGGCTCGTAGCTCGTATCAAGTAGTTTTTTAGTTAGTATGTAATAAAAAGTTGCTATAATAGGTACTTGTGGGTTATGCTAGGTATCAATCGAAGTAATTATTATTATTATTATTTTGTTTTTAAATTATTACTGCTGTATATATGTATGCTTTATATAAAAAACAATGAATTTGGTTTGTTTTTAATCTATGTGGGTTTTTCATGCTTAGGCTAATTAGTTATAACGAATGTTTA
Source organism: Drosophila kambysellisi (assembly GCA_035042185.1). Classification (NCBI taxonomy): domain Eukaryota; kingdom Metazoa; phylum Arthropoda; class Insecta; order Diptera; family Drosophilidae; genus Drosophila; species Drosophila kambysellisi. The sequence continues at coordinate 12,387,509 of JAWNLS010001251.1, forward strand.
TAAAAGTATTGAATGCTTCGCAAAGCCGAACTTTTGAATGGCTTCTGGTATTTATTATAGTATATTCTGGTAGTTGTTGTTGTTGTTTGGGCTAAGCTAAGCAAATATACAAAAGCTACTTAAACGTATAGCATGTACCTGGCTTGTTATGTATGTGTTTTTGTTAATGTATTTATGTAAATTGAAATGGTTCATTATTTCGCATTATTTGTAGGTATTTTGTTCCGTTCATTAATATATTTATATATATATGTATGTATATATATGTATGTATGTAGTAATAATTAGCTAAGTTTTACTTACAAATGGTGGCCATCTTAAATTAGGTTTAAACACACACACACACTCTACTCACACATAGTCATTCACACTTAACACACACACACACTTAACATGGGCAGTAGTTTTTTTATTTATTATATGGAACAGTGTGCGCAAATTTATTTATATTTTTGCCTATTTAACAGCGAGCGGCATTTACAAAAAATGTTTTTGTTTATTATTCTTATTTAAATGTTTAAATGTTTTAAATGTTTATATGTTTGCGAGTTGTTTAAGGCCGTTGTTGGAATTTGTAGTTGATTAGCATAATACATATACACACACATATATATATATATTTATATATATATATATACATATACATATACATATATATGTATGTATGTATATTTGGTTTGTCTATTGGAAGGTCTACAATAAAGCAGCAGCACCTCGTCCATCATAGGCAGTGCACACACTGTTACATGGTTTCATTAGTTAACATAAAACTCACAAACACAAATTTGGTAGCTACACCTCATATCTTAACACTAAGTTTGACAAAAATTGTGGAAAAAATGAACAGCGCTCAAGCGTTTTTCGAGTATAGTAAAAAATCGTACTCCTTCCCCCCTATTTTTTTTTGGTTGTTGTTTTTTTTTTCTTTTCTGTTTTTAACTATTATAGTATAATACAAAAAACCGTTATCAATATATGTATATATAGATATTGCCTACAATTAGCTAAACATATGGCGACCGCCGTTAAAGCAAGCGACTCAACACGTGACTCAGCAATAGCAACATGAGATTCGCATAGATCGTGCAACCCTTGCCACACAACTTGATGTTGCTTTCCTGCGTAAGACATAAAGAGATCGAATTAGGATATATGTATATATATATAGATCTAGAGACTGTCACTTACATTCGCATGGCGACTGATGCAACTCGATGGACGCACACGATTGAATTCGCGTACATGTTTGTAGCACGAGAAGGTCTCGTTGGGCGCCAGCGGGTAGCTGATCGGCTTCGGGTTCACATTGAGCACGAAGTCACCATCTCGGGGACACAGCTGATCGATGACGAGCAATATGAGATTACTGTTCGGTATGGGCAGCACCACAAATGGCCGCTCGCATGCATTCGCTGTCATATTGTAGACAACGTTGTCCTTCTCATTGTACAGCATGTACAACTCCCGCTGCATGTCGCACGACTTGAGACGCGTGCGGTGCAGCGTCAGGTAGCGCAACCAGGCGGTATTCTTTGTCTGGCCATTGTCCTCGGGCTCTGGCTCCGGTTCGGTGCCATTCTCATCCATATAGGGATCATTGTAATGGCCCGCAACGCCGGGCGCCAATCGCATCAGTTGTACAATATACCACAGCGCCGTATGCAGCAGCCATTTGCTCACCCGCAGCAAATGAAAAAGAGGCTAAAACAGAAAGAGAGAGAGAGAAAGAGAGATTAAACGAAAGCAAGATAGAGATAGCCTTGATATCAACTAGTTAAGTAAAGTTTACACTTAAAAATTGATTTGTTTCCTTAAAAATACAATATTTAAGCTGATTACAAATTTGCACAAAATAATCCAACGATTTTTTACACAAACTTTGTGTATTAATTAAATTAAATCAAAATAATAAAATATCTAATTTAACATAGGAAAATTATTGAAACTAAGTTAAAATTATAATTGTCAATATATTATGAATATATATTCCTAATAACATATATGTAGCTGTTATAAAACTGATTAGTGACAAGTGCCACAAATAATAGCTATTTTAAGATATCAATAAGTAAATTAATTAAATTTTCGTAAAATGAGTACACATTTTATTTTTGAGTGTACGTTTGGCTTACAGAGAGTAGCATATTGGAAGCATTGACCTCGGTCTTCGACTCAAAGCACACTGCCTGATAGTCGTAGACGATGACACGCTTGTAGACCTTCTCCTCGACGAGGCGCATCATGATGGCGCCGTTTACTTCACCAAAAAATTTGCCAGTCACGTGTAAACGTGATGAGATGATCACAAAGCCATTATTATCGAGTATATAGCAGTCCTTATCATCCACAGCACAGGCCTGCAAGAAAGAAAATTCTTGTTATGAATAGCTGTATTTTTGAATAGATTAAGGAACCCTCACATTGCCGGTGATGTTATGGAAGAGCTTGTAGAAAGCCGAGTGCTGAAACTGGAAGCCGACGACGGCAGCTGGCGCCGATTTGGAGCTCTCATTGTGAAAGATGGCATTACTGGCAGTTACGATTATTTCTGAGCCACTCTCTGCAAATGAAATATATATTTTAGATATTCAACTACTAATTGAAGGGGGTTCTCGATAGACGCACCTCCAGCATCAAAGGGCACCGAGTAGACAAAGCTCTCCTTGTGCACAAAATATTGGTCCACAGCGCGTTTATACCAGATCTCATCGATGGCACGCTTATTGTTCTGACTAAAGCTCTCTCTGCAAAGGTTAGAGTTGTGCTTATAGAGTGTTTACTGTAGTTTTTTTGGGGGACTTACCCCACACCCGGCTGCTCGGCCATATTCGAGTGGAACTCGTGCCAGCGGGTCAAACCACTGTGTGTGGCCAAAAAGGCGACGGTGATTCCGAATCTCTGCTTGAATTCGTGTCTGTTAAAACAGAAACCAAGATATTAGCAAACTTTATATTGGAGTACGAACAATGGTTAAAGAACATAAGAACATTGTGATAATATGATAATAGTACAGATAAGTAAAGTTTAAGACGAGTATATTCTGTTTACCTTGGCAGCAAACCCATTAGTACGGCTATTGGGCTTGATGCGCTTACGCTAGAGGATGTATTTCATATATATTTATATATATATATATATATATTGTTTTTTTTTTTTTTTTTTGTATTTGTATTTTTGATTTCAGACATTATGAAAGGCATTATGTTATGTGGAGAGTACAAGAGTTTCAGAGATTGCAGTATTTATTTGTTGGGTGCGAAAAAATATTCATTATGAAATAGACAAACAACAACAACAACGATATCGATACACATAAAATACAGTTCGCCACAAAAAATTGCAAATAAATGTGAGAAAAAAAAGAAAGGCGGTACACATAAATTATAACGGTTAATATGTGCTTTGCCTCTCTGGTTTTTTTTTTAGTTGTAGTAGTATCACTTGACTGTACTTGACTGTGTGTGCAACAAGACAAGTCTAGCACAAATTACAAAACAGACACTTCCTTCCAGACACTTACCTCTTCTCGTCCTTGTCGCGGGCATTGAAAGTGGTGTTGTTGGAGAACCATTTCGTGACACGAGCATCGAAAACCAGTGATTGCATTAGCTGCCGATCGCCTGTAACATAAAGTTTTCGATTCTTAAACGAACATTTTGTATACAAATCATAAATCAGCTCTCATAAAAAACAGCAGGGCTCAACGTATCCTTTGCGTTGCAGCGATCATGCTTCACTCCTTTTTTTAATCCATTTATTATTTTTTGTAATACCAAGCTTTGTTAATAAAGTAAAACAAATAATACGTAAATTATTTATTCTCATGCATTTTGATTTTTATTTGTTTTGTTTTTTTTGTGCAAATTCCGCAGCTAACTGGTGGCAACACATATACGAGTATTAATTAGTACATATAGTTTTTACAGTTACAAGTTGAAATCATAAGTTAAGTCTATATATATTTATTAATCAGGCATATCCGATTCGTTGAACGTGGCAACTGAGTTCGCCAAAAATGAAATGAAGGTGCAAAGTGCAAAGTGCATAGCTCAAAATAATTTGGTGCACTTATTGGTGATTTTTTTTGTTGTTTTTACTTATTTTATTTTATTTTTTTTTTTTTTTGGGAATTTTTTTGGATGTTACGACTTGACTTTGGCTTTTTGGTATATTCGTTACTCACAATAGTAGCTTTCTTTTTCATTGATTGATGGATAGCGGCCAGGTGATGAGTTGTTAGCTGTGAATTTGCATGGTTATTGAAATCGTAATCGAAATTTGCATTTTATCTTTTAGTATTCATTTCTTGTTATTGTTTTTTCTTTCGAGCATAATTTTAATCAACAGAAACTTCAAACACAATATGCAGAAAATGTAGTTCGAAAAGCGTCAACAGCGGCGTTTTTTAGTTAGTTACCAAAGCATAAAACTAAGAAAATGTGTGGCTTTTCTTGGTGCTTTACTTCCGGGTTCTACTTACAGAAAATGGCCGCCGCATGCTCCGGGGGCATAGCGCTTCGACTCGATGGCCAATGCCAACCAGGTTCAGACATACGATCCACAAAATACAAAAGTTCAGTTTCGGGCGTACGGAATGTCTTATTGGTTTGCTTGCAAAACAGCCTTAAATGTGAAGAATTTAAGTTAATAATGTAAATAATCAACAAGTCAGAATGTTGTAGTCGGGCGTAATCGACTTTTTTATACTCTGATACCATTTAGAAGGTGCCAACGAACTGGGCAAGCGAGGTCAAGAAGCAGGTTGCAAGTAAGATTCTTCCTCTAACCTTTCTAATGAGTTCGGCGGAGTGGGTGTGAGTTTGAAGGATATCGATAGATTTAAAATTGGGGTAGAGATATGTTGAAATTATCGATTTTTTTTGTCGTATCCTATTTTAGACGGACGTACAGACAAAACCAGTCTTAGCACCTCCGTATCAGAGTATAAAAAACCAATCAAAAGGTATTCATTCTGTAAGCCTACCAATCGGGATGAATTTTCCAGCGTTTGCCATCGAAGAAGCTGCGTATATTTTTGCCCGTTATATAGGTGCGATGGATATCCTGTTCGGTGCGTGGCTCCATGCGACTAACACCATAACGCTCCGGATAAGTGATGACTAAAGTGAATGGTGTATTTTTTATAGCAGTCCAGTAATACTGACGCTTGACGCGAGCCACACGTTTCTGTCAAGTGTTCAAGAATGTCATAAATAAAATATACAAATCTATAACAAATTTCAAGCTTACCATTTCATCGAAATGATTCTTTACCAGCATCCATTTGCTGCCGGTCGATTGATTGATTATAGAATCGCGTATCTAATAAAAAAAGATTAATAAATTTACAATAAAATATGTGAAAAGTTGTGGAAATTACAAACTCACCGTCATCAGCACTGGATTAAAGTCTCTGGCGGCTCGATCGTCGTCCAATAGCTCAACTTCAATCATGTCAACGCTATTGTAAGCTGGTTTTAATATATAACCTTGGAACTACTCAGCCGAAAACGTAAAGATTTTAGTTTTTGACAGTCAAAAATAAATTATTTCAATGTTTCAACTTACAATTGGACGAAAATCTGGATGGAATAGTACATAACCATTGTTGGTTACTATAAACGCATAGCCATTCACGCCAAGCTATTTTAAATTCGATATTCATTATTATTTCGAATTTTTCGGCTGCTTTACAACACTGAAACTTACCATAAACGGCGACAGCAGCTTTTTGATGTCATTGATGGGCACATCTGTGCCAGCCACGCCCAAAATATTTGCGATTCTTGTCTGTGCATGAGCATAAAAGTTGTAAGTAAATTTAACAAAATGATTTCTTTTATGATGTGAGTGAATCGAAACATATACACAAGTTTGGAGTTTTTTTTTTTTTTTAAATGTATTTTTTTTTTTTTTTTGTTTTTAGCGCAAATACAAGTACAAGTACAGAGAATTTTAGTTTGTTTGCATGTTAATCAAATACTGAAAATGAATTGAACTTGAAGTTGATAAATGGCATTGCTAGTACAAAAAACGAAATTTTTTTTTTTTTGATTCGGCTTACACTGAACAAAACAAATGAAACGAATAGGGAACGAAACGTAAGAAATGTTTATGCAAATACAATATGAGAAGCATTTGTTTTTTACTACGCAAGAACTTACGAATACAGTTTTAAGAGAGTTTCTTTTTTTTAAATGACATTATTACTTTTTTGATTTTTTTTTTTGGTTTCTTGATTGATGTTTAAAATTACAAATAATTTTAGTAAATTGCAAATTTAGCATTTGTCTAATTGTTTTGACGGCATAAAACTAATTACATGGCTAGCAGAGTAGTACTAAGAGCGTATGAGAGCGTAACGTGGTTGTGTTAACCAAAATAACGCAGTGTTAGTAAAATATAACAAATAAATTGTACACAAAATTTTAGTTTTTTTTTTTTATAGCAAATTTCAGTTTAGACGCTTCAGCAAAGTAACGAAGAAGAAAAGAGTAATTTACAATTTCATTGAGAATTCATAGAAAAAAAATTAACAAAAAACTGTTAAAAAAGAAGCTGTTTACATAGTGTATAGCTGGGCGGGGGGCGGGGTCGGGTTAGGAGGGACAGAGTAATAATACACAAGATGTGGTGTGAAAGGTGTACTCGAAAAGTACAGTTTTTGGATTTAACGGTTTTGATTGTTTGAAGTATTTTTGTGGTGTTTGGTGTTGTGTATTTTTCATAGTTTTTATACCCTTCACACAGTCACTGTTGATTGTGTGTGTGTGTGCGTGTGTGTGCGCTTGCGTGTGTGAGTGCGTGTGCAGCGCTGCATTTTGAAATATCAGTGTAAAAATATCTAGGTGTAAAGACGCTGCACCTGTGAAAATACAGTGGAAACGCAATGTGAACGAGTTGAGAATTATATGTTGAAGACATTGTTGACTTTTGACTTTGTTGTTTGTGGCACGAAGTTTTTGTATAGATTGCAGTTCAACTAGACAGTTAGTAGATTTTGCAGTTGCCTAAGAAATTGATCGAGTGCCCAAACAGAGAACTAAGTTTCTAGAATTACGCATAAAAAACATAAGCAGTTAAGTTTGATTTATTTTAGTACCAAGCATTTGACGGACACTGGCAAACAAAATATCCAGATAATCAAAGAAATCAAAAATGTGAGGCAAATACAAAATAAAGATCGATTTTAAATGGGGGTGGCCAAAAAAGAAGAAGGTGCTCACTTGGGAGGTGCTCAATTCAAAAGCATAAAAATTATTTTTTATTGGCAAAAAAAAAAAATAGAATTGCATGCGGCACAGACGTTAATCGAAAATTTAGCAAATTGAATTGGAATAATTTTTGCAATTTTAGAATTTAGTTTATTTTTTGTTTTTTTTTTGTTTTTTATTTTTTGTTTTGGTTTTTTGTTGCAGTTGTTGTTGCTTAGACTTAAAAACAATTTACTCACAACTTGAAGGTTTATTTTCGCAGCCGGATTTATATCGGTCGTTAGATTAATGAGCTGTGAATTTGTATTGGTATTTTTTAATCATAAATAAATCTCTAGAAACGAAAGCAAACTTAAATATTTTCGGGGTGTACACACCTCTTAGGGGGTGGGGTCAAGGCGCAGCAGGGAGCTAGGGTAAATATTTATGTGTGTGTGTGTAACGGTGTTTATTATATTACTAAGAACTAATAGGCTGCAACCAAGGTGAATCTCTGCCTACATATTGCCGTCTTTTAGGCTGATTCCTATGAAGGGTATAAAAACTTATTTGATTCGATGCCTGATCTCGAGTCGTGTATTTCTAGAAATGGTGTTTGGCAATTGTTTCTTGTATATTTTGTTGTGTTGCTGTTTCTGTTTCTGTTTGTTGTTTTTGTTGATGTTGTTGTTGTTGTTTCATGTGCTCTATAGGGCCTCAGCACTAGCCTAAGTTTTGCGTGGTTTTCAGTTCGATTTGCTCAATTCATTGTACTTACTAAACATCAATGAATAATCATCATCGCTAACATTGAATGGGGTTTTCTAGTTGGGATTGTTTTTAAAAACCAATTATATATACTATATACGAGTACTTTATAAATGTATTTTGTATTTTGTATTTTTTTGGCTTTAGGCCACGCGGCTGTATATTGCCCAATGATTGGTCTTACGTAAAACAACAAATGTTAAATTGTACTACTCAAAATGCTAGATAAAATGTTCTATATATATGTATATATTATAATTTACGATTACTTTAAGTAAGTAACTAGGCATAGCTATTTAATGGTACTTTTACGAATATATAAAGAAAATTATATATGCTATAATTATAGTATATAATTACGTGGTATATCGTTTAAAAATACTTGACCAATCGAATTGCAATTTTGAATATATATTTATATATATATATATATTTTGATTTTGTTCATGTTTTACGTTTTTGGATTTTGTTTGATAGTACCTAAAACGAGTACGTGGTCAACTATAATGGCAAAAAAATTTGCTAATAAAATAGCATGGTCCTAGACCATGTTAGCTAGTGTTATATACGAGTAGGTATAATTAGTTATATTAAGTATATCGGTTAAATATGGAATAGGTATGCAATGTTATGTAGCGCAAAGTATAACAAATTGTTTACTTTTAGACTTAGATAAGTATATTGATATACAATACAAATATATATTTATATATACTTGGATATTATTATTAATATTGGAATTCAATACGATATATGCGATTAATTGGCGTATATAAAACTTTCGCTTAAGGAGCAGTTAAATACATTTTACTCAAATCTCAAATTTGAATTGGAATTTTTTTTTAAATATTTATTTTTTTTTTGTTGTAGTTTTTGTTAGAATTTGGCATTATAGTTTGTACCTCACGTGTTTGCAATTCCCAGAGTGCTTCATTTATTAAAACTTCTTCGGTGATATTCTGTGGTATAGTTGTGTATAGTTTTGGTAGTAGTAGTAGTAGGTAGTTGTTGTGTGTTATATATATATAACGCATAAAATATTAATATAGTTGTAGTAGTATATAGTGAGTTTTTTTTTTTTTTTTTTTAATATAGATAGAATATGGTTGGGTACTATTTGATTTTTGGTTTTTTTTTTTTGTTTGTATATGTTATCGATAATTTCGATGATGAGAGATATATAGATATATATGTAGAAAGAGAGAGAGAGAGAGAGCGAGCATAATGAACGAGTCGCTATCTGCGATGCGACGTCAATATGTCGTTTATAAGATTTTGTCTAAGAATTTTGGCAGTGCTAACGGTTTGTTTGATTTTCGATTTGTTAACGGATTTGTAACGCGCATATGTCCACACCAGATATAACTAATGGTCTTAACTTACCGCATTTTCGCGTCTATCGTAAATGGGCATGGAAACGGTGGTCATAAACTGATAGACATTGGAGTCCACTGGTTGATTCCAGGTCTGCGAAAATAATGTAAAAATAAGAGTTTTTCTGAGATGCAATTATCGATAAATTAAACTCATGTGTACCTCCTTCATGCGCCGATATTCGCGCCTGTGCATCTCATCCGGCTGCAACATGCGATCACGGACTTGCCAGTATTCCAGAACATCAGCCTTTTGCTCCTCACACTGCTTGATCTCCCACAAATAGTCGGAGAGTTTTGTATCCTAGATAGCATTTAAATTTGATTTGTCTTGTTCGTTTCTTTGTTGAAGTTTTAAAGGGGTAAGAGTTAGCCCTTTTTGGGGGCAATGTGTTACCCACCTCGAGGTCCGCATAGACCTGCGTCCAAATGACCGGATGATCGTGTCTACCCAATACCAGGGGTCTAGCCATAACTGGTATATAATTTAATACCATTTCGCGCACCTCAGCGGTATCGCTGAGATGCACATAATAGCCCTGATTTTCACATGCCATCCACCGTATATCATCCCAATTCGCCACCTCTTTGCCAATCAGATAGGTGAACACACGCACCGGCCTATAGGGCGGATCGCGCCAATTGTGCAACTGGAAGACCTCTTGATTGTTTTCGGGTGCCCCATCCCCAATGATCATAATCGCCTGATTGCATTGCGCACCGCGCGAATTAATCTTCGTCTCTTCCAATATCTCGAAAGCTCTTGTCAATGCAGCGGTATAATTGGCAATCGATTTGGGTTTAAACGATTCAATCCCTTCTTTTAGTTCACGTATGTTGCCCAGATTTGCCTGGATGCATTTCGAAGTGGTCAAAAAACATATTTGATTTTTGTGTTTCGTTTTTGTTTTTGTATGGGATTGTTTTTGTGTTTGAAGCCGCATCGATTGAGTGTGTGCAGTAATTTAATTTTTTGTATTGTTTGTTTGTATCGATTTTTTTTTTTTTTAAGTGGGATAAAGAAAAATCAGATTGATAATTGATAAGGAAAATGATGTATAATTGATAAATGATAGTGAAATAAAAGATATATATACTTGAATCAGTGTGTCCTCGAAACATCCGACAACTGGGCTCACTTCCTTATCAAAGGTGAAGATGTTCACAAAGTCATTTGTACCTAATGTATCAAGTATCGTATTGACAACATGCTTTGCGATATCTAGCCTCTGTCCCAACATTGAACCAGATCCATCCATTAGGATAATAATATCCTTTGGACTCGTCGCCGCCTCCATGTACCAAGAGCGTAAACGGCAATCATATAGATCAACCGGTACGTCCTTCTTCCACTTCGATGCAGGGAATTGACGCATAAAGCCTGTCGAACTGCCAAAAAATTGCCACGACAAACTTGGATCGTTTTTGTAATTATCACGAAATATCTGATCCAAATTCTCCGACCATTGAATCGCTTTTATAACATCCGACGCTGTGTTTTTTTTTTTTTGGGTGGATTTTTGTTTTTTGTTTCATGTTCGTGTGATTTGTGTTTAGTTAGTGTTTTATTTATTTGGTTTGTTTTTTGTCAAAGAAACGGGAAGAATTTTAATAGACAAATTGATTAGTTTTTCTCTTGGCTGGGTATACAAACTACCTAGTAGAATGTCTCTCTGGATTAGTTTTTTTTTTTGAGGATTTGTGATGCGTTTCAAAAATTAGCACAAGGCAGTGCAGGCACAGGTGTGCGCGTGTATTTATGTGTGTGTTGTGTGTGTGTGTGTGCTTTTGTTTGGCATATATTCGTGGGCGTGGTCGTGGTCGTGGTTATGGGCACAAGTGTTTACAGTGGCTTAGTTGGGTGTTGTACGGTTTTTGGCAAAGCATTCCGCGTGTCGGCAATAACATTCACAGCGCCACGCACGCGCACCCCCAGCAACAATTCGCAACGCAACACCAGCGAAGATCGATGTTTCCCTCAGAGATGAACGCGTGTCCTATTATGAGAACTTTATATGAAAGGGGAACATGTTAATATTTAACACAATATTGCGTATTCTCGTTAATATAGAATGATTCTCTTGGTATCTAAATTTTGGAAAATTCGAATGTAACTTATCCTTATTTTCATATCCTGAACTCATTAAAATGGGTGAAGAGCATAGAAACGAGTATGCTGAGGTATGTAATAGATATAAGGATGAATCCCCGACCTCTTTAAGTATATATTATCTTCCAATTTAAGGTTTTCGTAGTAGAATCTTTCTTGCCTTTCCATAGACAAGAAAGCTTAAGAAACGCACCTCCGACCATATAGAGTATATATATGTTCCTGTTCTCCATCAAAAGATGTAGAGTTAGTTTTTTGTGAATGGAGTAATGCTTTAGTTTTTATATCATGTATCAAATAATAATTACTTAGAGCACAATATCTGTATTCCCAAGATCTTTCAAATTTGAGTTTTTGTTGCAGAATATTTGGCTTAGAATATATCTTTACATTTGCTATAAAACTTAACCTCACAATCAGTTAAGCTAATCCTCTCCTCCTCCTTCAATTTAAAAATCACGCGCCCATCTCCAACTATCGGCCATTAGGTACAGTTATGCGGCGCAGAATGCGGCGATGCGTTGCTTGCGTGGGCGCGCGTGCGTCATTTGATTTTTGTTTTTGGCGCGCATTGACGCAAGCAGTTGGAAATTGAAAAAGAAAAAGTAGGCGCAACGGTTAACGATTACGGTTAACAGTTAGCGGTTAACTATGAAACGGCAACTAATTATATAGCTTATAGCATACGAGCGAGACAGAAACAGAGTTAGTGCTACAGATTTAGACAGGCTAGCAGTAGACAGACAGAGACGCAGTGTGTTTTTTGGCATTCACGTGTGCTCGTGTGTGTTGAAGTTGAAGAAGCTTTTACGATAGACAAACGACACGCAGTGTGATTAACAAAGAGATCAACGGTTACAGTTACAATTACAGAATATATAGAGAGAGAGGAGAGATACATATAGATGGAGAGAGAGAGAGAGAGAGAAGAGAGACAGACAGCTGTTAAGTTTTTTAAACACAATTCAAACCTCGATCAAACACATTCACCGGCACATGCACCGAACTGACGCTGAAATTAACGGGCGTATTCTGAAATTCGGGACTCGGCTCCAGGACCAACACCTTCGGTGGCACATAGATCAACGGCTCGCCAATCTGATCATCCATATCGGGTGGCGTGGTCGGTGCCGGCGGTGTCGGCTCACCCGGCTCCGCCATCGATTTGGCATTGTAGTACGAGAACATCTTGTCCGCCATATCGTTCTGATGCGACAGCGCCGTATTCTCAGCGGTATCCATAATGCGCTAAAATCGAAGATCAATTCTTACATGGTTTTCCTCTGATATATTCTAGGGGGATTTACTTACACGCACGGCGCTGACTTTGAGATCCATCATCATTTCGATTTCTTTGGCCATCGACTCGACAATGACGCCACCTTGACGCGTCACCACTTTTGCTTCCTTGAAGCTCTAGAAATTGTTAAGTGAGATGCAAAAAAAAAACTCGAACATTAAGAAAAATCGAAGAATTTAAGTCCTGTGGTGATTTTTATGAATAAATCTGACTGTTTTTGGCCAAGGCTTGAAACATTTTTGGTAAATGGGTATTATGTTTGTCATCTGGGTCCTCAAACCCATAAAACAGTTTGGTGTCAGCCAAGAAAGTGTCATATTGTGACAAAGTGTAATTGGTTTTTTCTTATTTTCAATTTCGATTTAAATTTCCAAAGCCTTTAGATTTATTTATGAGTTTTCTACTTATTCCTAGTAGTCTGTCTTTGTATGTACTATCTGAATTCTGCTAGAAGATTCACAGACAATGCTAATGTGTCAGGCAACAATGGAAAATGCTTTACCACAATAATTCCACCTGGAATTTTCTATTCTTTTTTGTCCACCAAAGACATTGCCAAGGTCCAATGGTCAACGAATTAGTGTAAATACTTAAATTCCTATATATATACTATATATGCAAGTACTTCTGGCCGCATGCCACATGCCGCACATGCCACATGTCTAATTTGTCTTTGACGCCTCCGCAGAGCAATTTCATTAAAAAATCCAATTGCGCTGACTAAAAATAAATTACACAGCAGCAGCAGCAACTGACCTCATAAAAAGATACAACAATTGGGCTGGACGGAAGGGAGAAATTAGGGGTGGGAATGGGGGCCGGGGGTGGGGCTATGTATGCCGCGTGCTTCAAACATTTTGTATATATAATTGCCTACTAAGGCAGCCTTTAACCCAAATATGACGTCGCTGCTGCTGCTGCTGCTGACGCGTCGCCAAACGTCAACAACAAAAAAACAATGTGGGAAAAATCAATAGAGGCGATTCACACTCACCTCTTGCACCTCCTTGCGCCTGGTGATAAAATCGCCCAGTGAAAACAGCTCCAAGCCCAGCTTGTCCGCCCAGGAATGAACACTATATATGTATATATATTTATATATATGAATATGAATATGTATTTGTTAGAACAGTGGTAATCTTGATGGCTCGATTTGGCCCACTCACAGATTGTAGTTGATTTTCTCGGCAATGATGCCAGGGGCACAGTAGATGAACACAAATAAAAGGCTCAGGCTTAGGCGGCGCCAGGCCCAAAATGGTCTCGCCATATTGCTCAATTGGCTGCAACGATCTGGGCCGCGACATATACATATATATTATACACGAATGCGCGAGCCTCAATTTCAATTTTGTAGCCCAATTTGCTGCACTCGCTTCACACACATCTCAAACACACACACACATTTTATCATCCATCCATCCACTGCCTGCTTTCCTCATTACGCCTGCACAAACATTTTTCCGCGAGCTACTTTCACAAAAAACAATGAACTTTTCCACTCACGCAATGCACATTTTCGCACGTTTTTCAACAATTTTCGGTAATTTTTAAAACATTCAAAATTCACAAATTTTCTTTTTTCTCCAAAGTTGTGCACGCTTTTCGCTTTGTGTGTTTGGTGCGTGTGAAAATTCTGTTGGTCTGCATAAAAACTTTTCTCTGTATACTGCCGTTAGCTGTTTGACGTTTCGCTGACGTTTCTGTGTCACCGATGAGTTCATCGCTTGCCCGCCCATTGGTGTGAGCGAGCTAGCCGCTGTGCTTGTGCTTTTGACGTACGCTGCGCTGCTCACACATTATCCTGCGCCTGCGTTGACATTTGTCGCGGCTGCGTTCTAGCATTGTTTACCACGCTGAAGCCGCCACAGGTGTCTGTTTACCTGCTCTCGCAGTTGCGCACTTTGCTTGTTGTCGTTCGTCAGCTGAGCGAGCTTTCACAGCTGAGCGACACTTGTTGCGCTCTCTGACAGCAGTTGACAGTTGCGCTCGATGCGAGGGCTGCAGGCTGCTCCATAAAATAGAGCTTTCGGCAAGCTTACGTTCGCAGGCTGGTGTGCTTTCCTTTTGCAAGCTTTACTGAGCTTGAGCGAAGCTTTGATTTGCTGCAGTTTCTTTAAAATTACGCTTGATGTCGCTTTTGGCTACTCAATTTATGGATATGCCAATATTGCTTCAAAGAATTTTAAGATATATTTTAAAATTTACTTGCAGAAAACTTTTCACAATTATGACTTTTTTAAAACTGCGATTCTGACTTTATTTCCGTGTTAAAATTATACTAAAACTTTTCCCAGCTATAAATTCATCGAAAAAAAGTAGTGTACAAATTTATCAATAATATTTATTGGTGTATACCATAAAGTTTAGACATTTCTGGTGGAAGTCACAACAATATAATCACGACAGACATAACTCAAAACGCGAAACGATGCGAACTCTGCTTCCTCTAGTACTTGTAGCCACCGGCACCACCGCCGCCGCCACCACCACGTCCTCCGACAGCTGGTCCCTGTGGATAGGTTGCCTCGCCCTCATAGCTGACGTCCGCATGGTAGCCGGTCTTCCAGTCTGCGGTATAGCGGACCACCTGAGTGCGTCCGTCGGGTAGCTGAACGCGATATTCACCGGTGACCACATCGCCATCACTGGATGCCTTGTGCGCATAGTCGTTAGCCGTCTCCGGATCCTGGACTGCGTACTCAAAGTCGAACGGCATGCCGGGAACGTGCACATGATCCTGTGAATGCAGGAAAAATTCAGTTAGAGAAGACTTGGAAGTAACAATCTTTAGTACTTACTTCGCCTGGTTGACCGGGCGGGTTGCGTGTTGGAGGTCCTGGTGGACGTGCGGGAGTGCCGGGTGGAGTTGGTATACCAGGCGTGCCAGGTGTCTGTGAATATAGATTCGATAGATTTTAATTGAAAAATGTAATTATATTGAGTCTTTATCTTAGTTATGACAGATGCAACTAATTTTAAACTCCATTTCTCACACTGTTTGACTTTTCATTATGCTGACACCTTATATTTCTTTACAAGATTACAAGTGCTTTACCCGGAAATGCATTTCATTTTAAATATTGCAATCAATTATTCTGTTTTAACCTTCTGCAAATATGACAGCAACGAAACAAAAAAAGGTTAACTCATTCCCGTCTTGGCAAAAGATTCGTTTGTTGGCTGTGGTTTTGGCTACGCCTCCGATTTCCAAATGCTGTCAGGTGACAAATGCAACGTCATTTGGGTCCGTCCACATTGAAAATTGAAAAGTGTAGTCTAAGGACTGTTGCTGTCTCTATTTGTGCACAAAGCTCCATCTCTCTCAGCTTGCATCCAAAGGTAAAGCCGGCATGACTCTGAACATTTATAGACTGAAGTGTTGAGTCTTCGGCTTGACTGATGATTTTGTGGTGACACTCAGACAGAGGGAGGAATGAAGGTGGACTATACAAATATATACATATAGTGATATATAGTTGGAGAGAGGGGGGAAAAGTTAAGCGGTTTAAGGCCTGTCGGCAGGTTAAATGTCGGATGAAGGGTCTGAGGCTGCGACTGAAAGTTATGACCATAATTAGCCATTGACTTTAATTCAATTTGCAGCACTTCGTTGCATATTTGTAGCTGTTGCATACACCGTAAGCAATTTAAAGCACCTTGTTTGCTTATGCAACACTATGACTATTTTTTTTTTTTTTTTTGAGTCCAACAAAAAGTGTTGAGTGAACTTTTGGAAACTCATTTGGTACCTGTATAGAAATTCAACTTTCAATTGAGTTATTCAAATAGATTTAAGTTTTTAATTAAATTCAAGTGTAGCCCGCTTTTGGCATTGTGTACTTACAAATGGGATTTTGGGCTCGCGATAATCGTAGCCATTCTTCTTGGGCGGCAAATACGCATTCGAGCCGGGCGCTATCTGGGCGTAAACGTAGGCGGTGATGGCAGCAAGTGATAAACTCTGCAATGGCCAAAAAAAGAACAACGGTGATTAAGCAAAAAATTACGTTTAATACAAAAACAAACAAAATAAAACTTGGCATTTATAATAGCATCAAAATAGAGGCGCTAAAAAAGGTTAGGTAAGAAAAAAAAGTGAACGGTAAATAGAAATAGAAGCTATGATAAAATCGCGCCTGACATTCAGTGTTGCTGTATTTGTTGTTGTTGTTATTTTTGTTGTTGCTGTGTTGCTCTGGGGCAGGTGCAGAAAACCAAAGCAGCGCCGACGATGACTTGTTGCAATTCACTCGTATTTAGAATGCGGTCCAAAGCGAAAAGTCTCAGCGGAAAGGGCAACAAATGGCGGAGGTTAGAAGCTGACAATTAAGTCAACGGCGGACTCACAAATTTATGGCAGCCAACTGCATCGGCTTTTTATTTATTTATTTTTGTGATTTTTTGTTTGGTTTTGCCTGGTCGCCCAAACATGGCTAATTGACACGGCTAATTGACACATGCAGCATCCATCCATCAACCTGGCCAACATGGTCAGCTGAGGTCAGACTTCTAGCTGGCTGTCTTGTCAGCTGACTGTCGTTATTTCAATTTGCATTTGCTAAATGCATCTTTAGGTTGCGGATTGCGGAAATGATGGTTGCAACTGCAACGCCTTTATATAGTAATGAGTACATGTTTTCTATGTTCAACTAAAAATTATGCTTGACTATTGATCATTGTCTCAGCCAGTGTTGTTGGCCATGGTCAATGCCAAAGTCAACTGACAAACTGCTTTAAATTGTTCGCTGATTTGCAAATTGCGCATACGACGCGTGAGATACGACTTTAGAGCACAGGTGCTCACAGAGTTAGTTGCGTTTATTGATTGAGGTAATAGATGTTTATCGGAATTTTTATTTATAATTTATTTGCATATTAAATGAATTTAAAATGTGTTAATGAATGTTGTACATTTTATACTTTTTGATTGATTTATCGCGAATTTTAATATTCAATTATATATAGAGAGTAAAATTATTATTCTTTTAACTCAGTTAACCTACGATTGAAGTAAATTTTCAATTACGGTTCTTCTTTTCTTAACTAACACAAATAGATTATTTAATTTAATCAACTACAAAAATACCCTCAATTACCTGAACATGCGCATTGAGGGTGGTCCCAACCTTCAAGCTGCCCAATACAAAAACCCGTTAAGGGCAATAAGAATGTCAACAGCAATTTTGCATGTTAAACAAATGCAATTACCGTTAACCAAAAAGCCTTATAGAAAAAAAAAATTGTACACCATTTGCTGTGAATACAAAAAAAAGTAAAAATAATTTACGTGTAAATTAAATAAAGGGCAAAGTCAAAGAGCGGACAACAAATTGCCGCAAACCGTCGACAGTCCAAATGCAATACTGCAGAAAATAACGATAAACGATAAAGATATACAATAGCAGAGACGGATAAAGATTGAGATGGATAAAGCCTTGCATTTAACTACATTCCAAGCCAAAACAATAGCAACAACAGCTGAAAATCGAGTTACGGCTTCGACTTCGTTATTGTAACTTGCTTTTGTATGCAGCAGCTGTTGGAAAATTGAGTTAGCGCTGCACCAAGTCTGGCACAGTGGTTCCCAATGCATAAATACTTAACATAGTTTTATATGCAGTATCTGATAAAGTCTACTCTGTAGTAAATAAATACAGTAGCACTCATAAGTGAATCACAAAACAATAATAAATTATATGCAAACTCATTAGGCCATGAATACCATACGCTTCAGGTAAGGTTATTTAGTTAATCATAAATGACAATGATTTCCTACGTAATGTGCCACTGTACTTCGTGTGGTTCACGTCTCGGCTAAATGTCTGTTTACAGCTCCAATTAAAAGCAGTTGAAGGTTCTGCAAAGTGGTTCTCTTGTGGTTTGTGGTTTGGTTTGCCATGATTTGTGGCAATCTTTTAGAACTTTAGACATTGATCTTGCGTTTAAAATAAAAGTTAATTTGCATCAACTTTAACCTCATTCAAACATAAGTACATGCTATAATATTTAATGCACTAATCATTAAAAATAGCCGCATGCCACACAAAGCACGAGCCGGCTCGCATTGAAATATCATTAATCGCGCATAATCTAATAAATAGCAATTGTCCGCTTTATGTGCGGCTTTTAATGAGCATTATAGTACTTATTATTTTTTGTTGATTTTTTTATATATTTTTTTATTAATTTCTTATTTACTTTTTGCCGACACATGCTGAGCTGTTAATTACACTGATAAGCTTTATGAATGTTTTTTTTTTTATTTGAAAAATTACCATTATTAAGCAAGTGAAGAAAACTTGGGCAACTCATTGAATAAAATTTAATTAAAATGAAAACAAATTGTGTAAAATGTCTGTGTTTATACAACTCTCGTGTTGCATGTCGCACACGCCCACTTTTGTCAGCGACGCGTCAAGTTGGGCCTTCAACTTGACGCAAGCAAAAAATAGAAAAAAAAAACAATGAAAATTGTTGAAATTAATTGCAGGTGAGCAGCGGGTGAGTGAGGCATGTTCGTTGCCACTGCCACTTAATAGTTTTAATTTTGATGTTTGCTTTTTTTCGGGCAATTAATTCACAAGCAAAGACTACTTGTGGCAGCTGCTCCAAATTAAATGATTTGCAGATGAGTTTTATAATTTCATAGTAGAAACTGTTATTAATGTGCAGTTGTTTGTTTCTTCAGAAATAAGTTGAATAACTGTAATTAATTTATTAAATAATAGTAGGAATTTTATTTAAAGTCTGTAGTTTTAGCTATACTAAGAATTCTATTGAGTTTCCGTATTTTTATCATAATCAAATAATTTGCTTACGTGATTTACAATTTAAAAATCTACAAGTTAGTTAAAGATCTATGAATTTATTGCAACTGTGAGCGAGTTGTTTTTGATGCAAATCAAATGCAGACATTTAACATTACTCTCGGAAAGGCATTAACTTACAAAACAAGCTAGAATATCATAAAAATTTGAGCTCACGCTGAGCTGATCACGATAAAACTTAGTTTCAGATATCTGTATATTTGTCCCGCTCTGTCTACACATTTGATCACGACCCAGTTTAGAGCGCGATGCCAAATTACACAACTATAACTAAAGAACCAGTTAAATATAAATAAAAAAAAAGTTACATATACATATATGACAATTGCATATTGTTAAATGGCAAACCTGGCTAACAAATTGATTTATGTGCGGTTAACATTTAATAAATGTATAAATGTGTATGTGTTGGAAAAGAGTTCAGCAGGATTTATGGTGGCAATAAAATTGTTGTTGCCACAATATGTCTTTATAAATATTTGTTCAAGTCAAGTCTCGCTTTGGATGCTAAAAGTGCAGTTAAAGTAATTGATTTAATTGGCCACATCAGCAGCAACATCAGATGATAATCTCATGACATTTTCCAGGCAGCTTATTTGGGTTTTTCTTTCTAACTTGGATTTCTCATTTATTCACTGTTATTAAGTCATCAGCAGAAGTTGCAGTTCTTTGGAGGCACTTGCCTTAATTTTGAGCGGCACCCTCGACAGCACCCTCGGACAGCATTCTGCAACGCCTACGTGGAGATTAAAACATAACTATGACGATGATGGTGCGCCTAACGAGCCAAGCTCTGTGCCATGTTGGGTCTGGTTTCTGCTTTTTTTTTCTATAAATATATGTATATGTATGCATCATCATGTGTGCTGATGGGGGTTTTTTTTTAATGGAATTTGCAACGTTCCCAGCAATTAAGCAAGTTAGCAAAGTTTGTTTTTCTTTTTTTTTTTTTGGTTTTGGGCGCTAGAAAACAACTCGTCTACATTGATGTTAGATAGTACAACAGCTGCCACATACACTTGCAATTTACAACTTGCAACTTGCAACATGCACGACATTCAGTAGAACAACAAACATTTGGCTGACCTTTTCATCGATTGTTGCATGTTGCAGCGCTTTTTGTGTGCCCCCACTTTGGGGCATTGAAATGCAAATTTGGCCAAATAAAAGTTAATGGGCCATGTGAATGGCAGCAAAAAAAAAAAAGAAGAAGAAGTATAACCGCAACAGTCTTCCCCATGCCCCTTCCCTGCTCCATCTGCTCCCCTTGTGCTCCATGTGAGTATGTGCAATGGGAAATGACTTTTATTGCCTTTTTTGTTTGCTTAAGTTTGTTGTTTAAGTCTTTTGTTTTCGCCCCAACTGCGATTTCAATCAACACACTTTTCCCCCCTGCCCCCTCCCCTTTTGCGCAATTTTACTCGCGTGCTAACTTCAGTATTGGAATGTATTGAAAACCAGAAATTGTCAGCAGGAGACACCCGATAAAACTCCATGCCAAGGACAATGCCAAAGATCAGACACGCTGTGACTTTGGCGCCTGCATCTCCAAGCTAGGCTTTCTGGGATCGGGGCAGATCTCAGTTAGGATTTGGGATTGGCCTTTGAGACCACGTTTTTGGCGGCTGGCTTTGATGTTAATGTTTTTGCTAAAAACGATTTATTGCCATATTTTGACGCTTCTTTATGCTTGTATTAAAATGCCAATAATGCTTGCGCTATGTTCTAAATTGCATATATTAAGTTTCGAGATTTATTTTTAGATAAGTTAATTTTTTTAACTAACTCGATTTGAAAAACATAAGTAAATTTGTTTTTCCTACGCCTTGAAATATGTGCATATTTTTAAAGTTAATTATTAAAGATTAAGAATAATGAAACGAAATATGTTTTTCTATTCTCTTTAATTCATGAAATTGATGATATATTCAATTTAAAAAATGAGCTCTTAGTTGCCTTTACACCACATTAACCCTATTTAACCCGAACTTACTGGCCATAACCCACACACCGTAAACATCTTATAAAATTGACGCCGCCAGCGTTTCCATAAAGATATTAACCTTTTTGCAAATAACCAAAAAACGAAGAAAAAAAAAGTACAGTAAAACACAAAATATTCAAAATAAGCGACAGGGGCATTAAAAAAAATGTGTTTGCCAAATTATATATTTGAGTCATTGAGTGTTGCGAATATCTCAAGTGGTGGTTGCTGGTGGCAATTTGCAAACTATTGGGTTGAAAACGAGTTGAAAAAGTAATAAAAGCGTTGTGGGCGTTGCAGCTGTGGATGCCGCAAAAATTGTAGCTGCTGTTATACAATAAAAGAAAAGTAACTGAGAGTGTAGGAAAATTTCTGAAATTACTACATTAGTTTTAAGTGAGTTGGAAATAATTGAAAAGCTGATTTAAGATATGAAAATAATGAGGCTTTTCTGCGTGTGTCACAAACCAATTGAACTAATTTCATATGCAGCTGTTTTGGCCAGGCTTAGAGGCTGTTCGAGTAATTTCAAATACAAAGCAACACTAACGGACAACTATGCAATTAAAAATGCCTTTCTGGCCCCCATTGCGCATACGCCCTGTTGAATGTTTGGCAATTAGCCACCACTGTGGCTGTGGCCGCTGTAACTGCTGACGTTCTGCATGCAGCTTACTGCCTGCTACATGCTGCTTGCTGCCTGCTTTTGTAATCAGCTGAAATTTCGATTTAATTAGATTACCACACATACATACCTAAACCCAGATGGTTTCGACAAAGCCAAAGCCAAATAGTCTTCCCCAGCATCGTTCATGCTGCACTCTTCACAAGCCCCATTACATTTTTTATATCTCTTTATCTCGTTTTGTTTTTTTTTTTGTTTTTTTTTTTTTGCTGCTGTTGCTGGTGTGGTGTGCAACATTTGGCCAAAGACAATAAAACCGCCAGCACCGCTTTGTCGCCTCGTCGCGATCGTCTAATGGAAAATTGCCTTAGCCAACATATTTTTGTGGATATTTTTTGCGCTGTTCTGCGGCAAAACCGCAGCAATTGCAATTTTCAATTGCAATATTTTCCTATGCTGGCATTGTTATTATAATTATTTATATTTTTTATGGTGTTGCCACACACCGTAGCTCAATTAACCAAATCACAAACATCAACTCAGCTAATGAAATCTCATAAATCATTTCAATTAAAATCGAATTTGTAATGCAAAAGGAGCCAAAAGATTACATATCGAATATTGTATGCACTAATCAGTTTAAAACGGTGCGTTTTTCTTAACTTGTAAAGTTTTTAAACTGTTTTCGTAAAAGTTGGCCAAAGTTATGTCCCCTTTTAGCCATTACCAAATTGCATACAATTGGAGTTGCATTACGAATGGATACAACCAAACTTGGGTTAGGGTATTCAAATGCCTGAGATGAGCGCACAATTGGCCAATTGTTCACACTTCAATCGTCATCATTCAGCCTGTAGGGCAGAGTGATTGTGGCTGTGGCAGTGGTGTGTGTGTGTGTGTGTCGTGTGTTGCAGTTGCAGTTGCTGTGGTTGTGACTATGAGTATGACTGTGGCTGCGTGGCTTTATGGCCATAATCAGTCGTCTAATCAAAGCCAGCATTGACCTATGATGGCATGTCGTTGCGCCTGGCTGCCTGCATTGGAATATTATACAGATTCCGGGCATGGTGCAAGAGCAGCAGCAGCAGCATAGAGAAGCAGCTGCTGCTTATTGGGTATCAGGCAGGCAGCCTTCGAATGGCAACCAAAATCATCAGCCAAATATCAAACGATGCATATTTTATGTCTGTCATTTGAAATTCAAAAGCGTGCCACTGCTGCAGATGCGTTTGACTGCCATCATTTTCCGACAACGGCCCTTTTTTTGTTTTTTTTTTGTTTTTGGTTTTCGCGTGCGAAAATAAGCAGCTGAATTGGTGGGGGGAAGGGGGGATATTAATATATGCGACCAGTAGTTGTGGTAGCGCTGCCAGCCGTTCCCTGGGTATCTGCATCATGGTTTTTCCTGGCCAAAATGAACATGTTCTACATGGTTTTTTCGTTTTTTTGTTGGATTCGCTCCTGTCTGGCGCTTGTCTAGCTAAAGGGAACGTGGCCTTTTATTGCATGATCTCCAGCCCGTTTCGAGTGCTCCCCAAAGCGCTAGTGTCCCATGGGCAGGCATACTAGTCTACTTTTGGGCGTGTCTAGCTAGCGTCAAAAAATAGTAACAAAAACCAAAAAAAAAGGTATAGAAAAAACAAAAATGCCAGTGAAAAGTCAAAAAGTTACAAGCGGCAAATTACACGCGTCTGGCAAGTGGCTACCCAGTTCCCTTCCCTGCTCTGCTCCTAGTCAGTCAGACCCAAGCACCCGGCATGCACTGCCTGTCCGTCTGTCTGTCTGTCTGTCTCTCTGTTTGTGCTACCTTTGCTGGTTATCTGCTTGGCAGCCCAGGCATTAAAAAACACAACCAGACAGAAGGAGTCTCGTCTGCATAGCATCCAAGTGTCGCACCAACAATTTAGCACGCCCTCTTTTTTGTTTCATGCTTTATTTCGTATGTGTGTGTGTAGTGTGTGTGTGTAGTGTGTGTGTGTATCCCTGCCTGTCTGTGGCAGCCAGCAATGTTGCAGTTAAGTCTGCTTTATTTGTTGCCTGCTTTGGGGCGTCTCTCCCACTCCCACCCCCACTCCTATTATAAAATGGGTACGGGGCAGCTTTAATGGGAACAAGTGAAAGTTATGAAGGTTGCTCGGTTGCCCCAAATGGAGTATTTCTAAAATGCTTTTGACACAAAATGAAAACCTTAACTAGTTTTTGATTACATTTTTTTCATAATTATTAGTTAATTACATTTTTACTACTACATATTACATGTTAGGAGATATTTATACTGTTGAAATATAAGCGAATATTTTTCATTTAATTATGTAGCTACACGTATTTCCCACTTTCCCACTTGACTGGGACTGGGGCATATATCAATTCCTGTACACATCTGGATTGAGTACGAGTGCATTTAGCGAAACTTTGCTAAAAATGTGCTTTGTATCCCATTTATTTGCCGAAACCCTCATGAGCCAAGTGTTTAGCTGGCAGTTGTTGAAAATAATCAAATATTATTGCTGCTGATTTGGGGGCGTACTCGTATTTTAGGTAAAGTCCGCAGCTGTTGCCAGATGAGACAAAAACGATACCACCCCCAAAGTATGCTCAAGTATTGCATGTATATTTGTGTGTGAGTGTGTGTGTGTGTGTGCGTGTGTGTTCCTTTCTTACACACATATATTACGCACAGCACTTAAGTGTCTTTGATTATTTGCAATTTGTTCGATTTTGGTACTTTCACATTGGGCTGACTGAAACACTCCAGTCGACGTGGAAGTTATGTAATCGTTTTTGTTACCATTGACGCCAAGTGTTGCCAAAAATTGTGTGTGTGTGTTTGCCAAGCACTCAACTAGTTTTCGGCAGTTGAGCAAACAGCTTTCATTTGTCGTTTCCTATATTTATTTTTTTTTTTCCACACTGACTGACTAAAGATTTAAATTATGAGCATCTAGAAACTTGGAGCATGCAATCAAAAAAGCAAATCCACCGCACATATGTATCAGAGACAAAAACCGCACAATAAAAAGAAAAGCATAAAAAACAACGAAAAAACAGAATAATAAAAAAAAAAACTGAGCTAAGCTCGTGCATTGCCTCGAAAGAAAAATGACAACGGACAGAGCAGAGTTCAGGGAACGCGTCCGTCAGCCACAGCTCCATGTTGGTCAGGAGCAGGATCTGCGCCAGGACAAAAACCCCACATGCTTATAAACAAATTTGACATATAACAAGCTTAACGTGTTGTCCTTTGTGCGAGCTCTTGTTTTAGTTTTGCCCCTCGGGAGGAGAGGGGCGGTTGAGTCAAAAAGCTCAAATAATTTGTTTGTGGCTGATTTATGTAGGCTTAGGATTTGTGTACCAAAATCTCAGCTACGGTTGCGTAACTAAACAAGATGAAGATAGACAATTATTTTGAACTGCAATAATCAGAAGTATTATCTAAAAGAATTTTGATTATGTACAAAGAAACAATTTTTTTCGTTCTAATAATATTTGTAATGGAAACACTAGAAAGCAAAGACTAGTTTTTTAACATTTATTATGATTGTTCACATTTCCAATTCAACTCAGAATATTTTTTATGTTAATAAAAAACTAACATCTAATTTAACCAATCAAAAAATATAATCAAATCTTAAATTTTAAAATAATTTTTTTTTTAAGAAATACTTACAAGCAATGCAAACGATTTGAAGGACATCATTTTGCAAAAAATTTATTTAAATGGCGTTGAATTAGCTCCACTTGTTAAATCCGCGCTAAATTGTGATGAGAAATTGTACAAAATAAAATCAAAATTTTAAAGTAAAACGTTTTTTAAAATATGTTCTAATTTTAAGTTAATAACACTTTTATAGATTTATTGGGGATTATTGCATTTTCTTAGCTAGAATATTTTGCCACACTTGAAACACACAGAGAAACACACAGTTGCAATGTCCTTTTGCAAACACATGCAATTGAAATTGAAATTAAACGCATCTCACTTTGAATTGGGCCAACAGCTTAACTTGGCTAATGTTATGCAATTGCTGTTGTTGTTGTTGTTGCTGTTGTTGTTGTGGCTGCTGCTCTTTATTTTGATTTTCTATGCCAGGCAGCACAAGTACCGCACAAAGTACACGAACGTTTTGAATTAGGGTAGACAATGGAGATGCGCTTGCTTTTTATAATCAACGCGCAGTCGCAACAGACAACTGCGTCGACTGCGACTGCGGCAGAGGCAGCGGCAGCGACTGAGGCAGCAGCAGCAACATCGCGTTGCCAACTGCACCCAAAATAAGTAACAACAGCAACTACAAGCAACAATTGAGGCAGGTTCATAGCGCTGAACTTCTAGATCATCTTCAAAGAGCCAAACAACAATAGCCAACAATCTCATCAAACGCTCTCATTTGCGTTCTCTCTCTCTATCGCTCTCTCTCTCTCACTCTCTCTCTCTCTCTCTATCGCTCTCTCTTGGCAAGAATGAGCATGTTGCTCTTTGCTGCTCAGCGCTGAGAGAGCTTCTTGAGTGTTGAAGTGAAAAATGTTGCAGATCATCAACGGCAACAGCAACAGCAGCAATTGTTGTCGATGCCGCTGTCGAAGATGATGACGATGACGATGATGATGATGATTGGTTGCCAGATGATAAATGGATTGCTGATGATCATTAGAGCAGGTTGTGTAGCTTGGCGGATGTATAACAAGTTGCTTGAATTTGTTGTATATTGTATATTAAACGTTGTGGAATTAGAGATTGCCTCGGGCAACAGACTTGTAAAAACGCCCGCAATGACTTCATTAAATGCACAAAATTTGATATTTAAGTTTTATGACTGGCTTTCCGTTCTCTGAGACCCAAAAAACTGACTTTGAGTCCAGCCTCCTCCTCCTCCTCCTTCTACTCGCAAAATGTCACAGCGAATGTCAGATGATGTTGTTGTTGTTGTTGCTGTTGTTGTTGTTGCTGTTGTTATTGTTGCTGTTGTGCGGTCTGCCCTTTGAGAAAGCTCAGATGCCCAAGAACACTACTGAGAGCGCACAACAAGTTGCAAGAAATCCGAAACGTGACAAAATCGGCGAGTGAAAATTGCACAAGCTCTGAACGTGTTTGCCGTAGATATCTATACATATATATATATATATATTTATATATATATTTCCAATTGCACCTCATGTTTGATGTCAAAATTCAATCTATGACGTGAGGCTCATGCTAAAAATCATAACTTATCCATATTTGGCCTGTGCCACACGATTTTGTGGTGCGGTCTCACCACCCCACCTCCCCGTGTCTGCTGATGTTGCACAAAGCTGGCAACGTGTTGCCAATGAAGGGTTTTTCTTTCAGCTTCCAAAACACAGCTCTTCGCCTCTTCTTTCCGTCAGCAGTCATCGGGCCACACAATGAAGAGCCAAACTTCTTCAAATACCAATTAACCTTGAAAAGTGTAGCCAAAAACGAGAAAGATGGTAACAAATATAACGATTTCGATGTACCAAAGACAAGCAAAGATTAAATAACAATTAAAAGCAATTCATTTTTGATTACTGATTTCTGCGGTTGTTATAATTTTATTGCCCACTTAATGTATGTGTGAACGTGTGTGTGTGCTTGTGTGTATATATATATATGTATATGTGTGTGTGTGAATGTTTGAGATATGAAAATAATTATGAGAGCAGCGAAGCAAAGTTTGACAAGCAAATACTGTATGCACTTCACAGAATATGAAATAATAATTACTTATTTAATTTAAATTAAATTTAAGTAATTACACTAAATTAAAAGCTTGAGCTTAAACAAAATTAGTAGATAGATATTCCAATTTTTAATGTAAATATATGATACGTTTAGCATAAGTGAGTGCTAAGATTATAAGGACATTTATATTTATATTCAGCGAAAATATCAAACCTACTCTTTTAAAAACAAATCTTTCATAATTTTGTTTCTCATACAATATTCAAAAAATCCTAATAATGCTAAAAAAAAATATTAATTATTTATCTCAAATAACAATTTCTCCTCCATCTCTCTATAATAATTTAGTTTTATAAATGCACAACAATTCGAATTCGAGATGAGCCTATTTTTATTTATAGACAAAACTGAACTTTGTCTTAAATTGCAACTGTTTTGAAAAACTCATAATGCCCACTTCTGATTAGGTATTATAACAGATACAATGATATTTATATATACAAGATATTTATAGAGTTTTGTCTGCTTTAATTTCCGTGACACTTGAAATTTATGTGGTATTGTACATGGGCTTTCAAACTGTCATAACAACGTTAATACCCGTTAAAGCCAAACACACACAGACAGACAGACCGGTTCGGTCCCAGTTCGGTCCAGTTTCCAATCCTCAACTTGAACCAAGTGCACGAGAGCTATGAAATTTCTTGGAGCAGCACTTCAAAAAAAAAAAAAACAGTTGGAGTGCATTTTGTGGTAGCTGCGATTACGAAAAGATTACTTAAAATGTAATCATGACATTTCACAGACCAACATCTAGTTACATTTTAAAGTGCTGGCCAATACAAAACTACAAACTTGACATGAATTCGCGCTTGGGCAACATTTGTTACTCAAAATTAAAATTAAAATTTTAAGTTTTTAACTGTCATCGCAGTGCGGCTCAACGAATTGCAGTTTTCCGAATCCGATCGTTTGTCAAGTCCAAAGACGATGACGAAGTCAAAGACATTCAAGTGTCACGCGGACAGTGCGGAGAGTTGTGGGGTTAAAGAGCCAAAAACTTTGCCATCAACTTCAAGTGTCCAATGCAAACGAACGTCCCGTTAATTAATAACGTGTTGTACTTCAGGCCAAAACGGAAGCAGACAACAATGGCCAAAAGCAGAGCAGTTGAGCGACAGCTAAAAATTGCTTAGCAAAATGTTGGCTAAAATATGTTTCTGATGACATTTTGATGCTAACCGCTGTTGTTGCTATTGTTGTTGTTGGTGTTGTTCATTGAATTGTTGCGAAGCTGCACAAATTAACATTTAACAGAACAGAGCCAAAATTCTGCTGTCGCTCGCCAGTCGCTTTGAAGCACTTAAAAATGTTTTCATACCCTGTAAAAATAATAAAAGTGGGCAGAATTGAGATATTCCAGTTTCCCCAAAACCATTTCCATATTATGAAGGAAATTTTGTAGTTTATTCATAACAAAAATAAATATTAAATTAAATATGAAGCTTCATTACGGTTACTTTAAATATGGCATCTATTTAAATTATTTGATAATTATCCACTAGGTATCTGTTAGTTGAGCATGTGAAATGTTTTTAAATGTTGCAGCATTTTCGATTTTCCGCGAATTTGTTTTTGCGCATTTCGTGCAACATTTAGGCGAATCACCTGTTGCCCATTGTTGTTGTTGTGGCTGTTGCTGGAGGAATATTGTAGAATAGAAATAGAAGCCCCAAAGACATTCCACATCGATGCGAGGCGCACCTATTTTTGCCAAAAATGAGTGAATTAGAATAGCCAACTGTGTAATTGCCGCTTTTATTGCCGCCAGCTATCGATTGTTGTTGCTGTTGTTGTTGTTGTTGCTGTTGCTATTTGCTTTTTTGTTGGGGAGTCTGGTGTGAGAAGTGGTTGCAGTTAATGTTGAAGCTGCAACAGTCGCCTGTCCAGATGCGCCAGGTAATTTGCATATTTTTATGGGGAGTGGAGACTGCCTTTTACAAATGGGTTAAATGTCTCGTAGACAACGCGATTCGGCTCAAAACAGGTAGCAAAACTATTCGATTTTATTTGGCACACTAACTTGGCCAGCCAGCAGGCAAGTGGAGAAGCCAATTATGTAGAAATATATTATAGTTAATATTAATCTATTATTTATTTATATTAACTATAACACATTTACTAATTAATAATATAGCCAGCAGGCAAGTGGAGAAGTCAATTATGTGGAAATATGTTATAGTTAATATTAATCTACTATTTATTTATATTAACTATAACACATCTACTATTATTAATAATAATAATAACTATAACATATTGTACCAATTAAAAGAATTGTAATATATTGTATTTTTATTGATAATAAGTTCGAGTAAAGCACATCAAGTTTTTTAGAGTATCTCAATTTCAACTTCCCTCATAAATATTTGTATATTTAATTTTTTAAATATTTTCTGTGGCAATTCTTGTATTGAACTATTTGGAAAACTTTTGTGACAGTAATTGTTTCACAACATTTCGCTTTGTACTTTATTATTTTCCAAAAACTTTTAATAATCAACCCTTTCTAAATATATAAATTACTTTTATATACGTTTTTTCTCTACTTTTAGTTGCTTATATTATCGTTTGATAGCACTTCATTGTTCTGAAATGTGCTCATTATTTCCTTAACTGCACAGATAAGTTTCTTGCATCCCCCTCGTTTTTTGTTATTTTTATTATTTTTACTTTTGCGAGCTGCCACTAAAGGAAAGCTTTCCCTGTCACTTGCCACACTCACCACCATTTTTCTTAATGGAAATTTTCATGCGCTTGGCTTTTCTTTAGACAAATTAAGCGAATTTTTTTCACACCTTCCCCGGGATTTGGCATCCTCCCTGGCATTGTCGTCATCGTCTTGGTTCAGCGTCTTGAATCGCTGCACTTCCGTTCATTGCACCCGAAAGTTGTGCGAAAAACTTTGCACCTAACATAAATCACATTTCAGCAACGCCCAGCAGACGGCCACGCCCATAGCAACGCCCCCTCTTAGTGTCCCGCTGTGAGTGTATGTGTTTGTGTGTGTGTGTGTGTGTGTTGTCGGCTTCATTTGCATATTCCAATTTCACATTTAATCAATTTAACGCACACACAAAAACAACGCATCAAATGACGCGACTGCAGGAGAGCAACTGCAAGTCCTGTCTCTCGTCCTGGCTATCCTATCACCTCTCTGGTTGCAGTTGCCCGGCCACCTAGACAATTGCCCGTGTTGGCGGAGGCGCCACCAACTGCCTTGCACATCATTTATCCTTGTTAATTTTTATTTAGCAAGCTAAAGGAAATCACGACACGCTCGCTGTCCACGTTATCCGTGTCTGTGCCCGTGCCCGTGTGCGAATACGGATGCGGATGCGAATACGGATCCTGAGCAATTGAGCCGTAACCTGCGTTGACTTGTTTACGTGTTTACGTTACTCCTGCTGTTGTTGTTCATTTTCTCGTTGATGCACCGGGGCAGACGGAGAGAGATACTTTGTGCTGCCATTGTTGATGTTGATGTTGGTGCTGTGTTGTGTTGTCAGTGGCACATCAAGTCATCCGGGCAAACATGTCGCGAGTCCCTCAGTTTGTTGCACAAGACACGAACAACTAACTGGCAAGTGTTGTGCCCAGATTTAATTATTTCAGTTCGCTTGTGTTCAAGGATTTAACTAAAGTGCAATGAGATGTACGCCAAGGTGTATAAATACTTGGCTTAAATGTGATCCAATTAATTAAGTGGCTGTCGGATGGACTTCACTGAGGGAATGCGGCTAACAAGGTTGTAGACCTTTTGAAGATGGATAACTAATTCATATTCATGTAAATTCCGGCAGATTTCTCTATATTCCTTTTGAGTTAGTCCAAAAATAAAAGCAATCAGCCCCTGAACGGATATCTATCTTTATATGTAGCAAGACGATATTAATAACTATTAAGAAAGCATTATTTCTATGATTGCAACAGATTTGAAATCTGCAAAAAAATATTATAAATTAAAAGTATTAAAAACAAAAAAACGTGCAATGATTTTGTCATTTGGAATGACACAACATGCTGAAAAGAAACAGTTGCGTATCTAACGATAATTTGAAAAGGCTCATCTGCGCTCATTTATCAAAAAAAAAAAAAAAAACGGACCAAACGAAAAAACCTTTGGCCAAGTTTCCAAGCCATTTGCCATTTGGCCATGTCGGCGTCGGCATCAGCTTATCAATTGCATTTGGGCCCTGGGCCACAGTTGGCTCGATAACTTGGCAAAGGCGCTGCCATAAAAATACTACAAAAAAAAAAAAAAAAAACAGAGAAATAGAAAATCTAAAGCATTTAACTTGCAATGACAGCGACGGCCCACCCAATCCAGCCTCCTGGCTCAAAAACCCAGCAGCTAATGGTCAAAACTTATCGTCAAACTTAAATGGGATTTTATTATCGCAGTCAAAACTTCTTTTCAAATGCCACGCAGCAGCAGCAGCAGCAGTGGCGGCAGTGGCGGCAGTGGCAGCAGTGGCAGCAGAAAAAGAGGCACTCGAAATATAAAAAAAAAAAATCCGAATACCGTAAAAGTTTTTTGCAAGTGGGCGTGTCAAATACATATATTATTCTTATAGCCGCTAACTTTGTTTGCTGCCACAGAGAATGTGCTGATTTATATAATAACCATAACTCCGTGTGTAATTATAAAGCACTTGGTTCTCACAGTTGTTTGTTGTTGTTCCTCTTGTCTTTGGGAGCAACCTTCATAAATCTTTTGCGGCATGCACTTGTCAAAATTCGCTTTTAATTAACTCTAGAATTGCTTAATTATAAAATAACAATTGCACAAGCAAAAAAAAAAAAAACACAAAAAACCGAAACATAAACATAAAAACGCACATCAAATGAGTGCACTCAATGTGGCAAGTTGCACTTGCAACCAAACTCATCGTGAGAGCGTCTGCCTCGGTTGCATCTCGGCTTGGATTTTGTTTTTGTTTCGGTTTCGTTTGGCCTGGCAATTAATGTCAATCACTCGCAGCACCCATACGAGAGAGACTCCAAATTGGCTGTGCAACAGTGCAACCTCATTTGCCCAACTTTTCAGTTCATAGCTAACGATGATGCGGCTGATCATAATGATATTGCCTCCCACTTTAAGATTGTTGCAAATACTTCGGTTTGGTTCTACGAAATGTTTTATTTTCTGCTTTTTTTTTTTGTTTTTCTTTGTGGCAAACAGTTTGACCCGCTCAAAACTTCGACAAATTACATTCCGTACCTCTTAATGTCAAATCAATTAAACAGTTTGTACATTAGCCCAAAAATTGATGTAGCTCTGAGGCTTACAATATTAGTGGGTATTAGCAGTTTGTATACTCTTTGAAGACAGCAATAAACTCAACAAGAAATAACCTGAAATTTGCAAATAATTAACCTTGCCAATAGTTTAACAGTTTTATTTTATTTTTGCATGTGTGGTATATAATAAATATAATAAAAAACTACGAAATATATCACAAAATTCTTAGTTTTTATTTGCATACCTATGTTACAAGAATTTGCATGATTAATAATCATAAAGCTTGGAGATGAATTAAAAAAATATATTTAATTGCAAACAAAAATCTGAAAGTTGAGCGGCAAGTTGGCCTTACAACACGTGTCCATACTTTACGGTGGCACTGTATGCTATGTTAAACTAGTTAATGAGCGTCGCGTCATGAAAAACCACACAAAAACCTTAAAAAGAAATAACTCAAAACATTAAACAAAAATTAACAAAAAAAAAAAACAACAAAAAGAATGCCAAAGATGCTGCAGTGGCCACAGTGGCAGCAGCAGCGAGTTTAAGGTGTGGATATTGTAGCGGTTGACTTTGAATGCACCACTCGCAAAAGTGGCAACAAATTGGCAACGACAGCAACAACAACAACAACAATAACAGACATGTTGATACAGACACTGAAATTTGTTTCTACAATTGTTGGCAACATTGAACTTTAAATGGTAGCAAACAACTGCCAAAGCCACATGTGGTTCCAATGTTGTGATGACTCCGACTCCGACTCTGACTTCGAGTCCAATTCCAATTCCGCTTCCAATTCCGATTCTAAACGAAACATTTTGAGTTTTCTTGTGATGATATCAAAGCCTCAAGTCAAGACACGGGCAAGGCACTAAACACATCACGTCACGTCGATGATGCGGCATAAAACTCACTTCGATTTGGTTATGTGATTTCGATTCCGATTTGTTCAAATTAATTAAAGTACAACTTAAAACGTATGGTGAGTACACGCGGCAAGCGGCAAATGCCGAGAGACGGACAGACAGACAGACAGACAGACACCTTGACACCCCATACTGAGAGCCTCTTCGACGACCTTCGATCTTGATAAATGATGGGCGTCTCGAATGGGAGCTGAAAAAAAACTGCCACAAAATTTGCTACAATTTAAATTTCAGTTAAACAAGCAACAAGAAATAACATTATTTATTGACATTTGAGTGTTATGCCAATTATACAAAATAGAGCTACAAGTGATGACTGAGGAATACCGAGACACAAATACGCTTGCACGCTTTTTAAAACCCCATTAAATTTGAGTTTCGGAAAATGTATTAAATTCAAGTTTAATTTGGTTTTTAACTTTTGTTTTCCAATTGTTTATTGTTTGATGACCTCTTGTTATAATTTAAATCAGTTTTTTCTCGTTCTAGGTCAAGTTTTTATTTAATTTAATTTGGATTATACTTAAGTATACATTGACTACCAACCGGATTCAACTTTACGGGAAGATTGACAGCATCCTTCAGTCTGCTATAGAGTTTTAAAATCGCATCTATTAAAAAATTTTAAACTAAGTGTAGAACAACGTTAAGATTATTAAGAAATGTTTTAAGCTCGTCTCTTTAAATAAAATCAAACCACTGGATGAGTAAATAAACCTTCTCGAAAAGACACAAATCATTGATAAATATTTGAAACTAGCCTTCTTCCACGCATCGCTTGAATTAATAAAAAACCTTCTCAAATCTAAAAAAAAAAGCTGTGTGCAAAAAATGGCAAAGCGGAAGGCAAAAGGTCAGTGACAAGGCTTGAATAATTGTTGTTAAATTGAAATTGTTGAATTTTGATGCACGCATTTAACGCACAATAACGAAAAAAACATTAAGCAATTACACAGCTTTAAAAGTCAATTATGGATGCAATTGCGCATCTGCCATTTGAAGGTTTTCTCCACTCCAATTCCAATGAAAGTTGTGCAATTTGTCAGGCTACCGGAACCGCTGACCTCTTCTCTTCTCCCTCCCTACCCTCACTCGCTCCCTGCCACTTCCCTCTGGTTCCTCTTGTCCACCTTGTCACCTGTAATTGTAAATTGAATTATGGCTACAATCGCCAATGATTAACTATTTCGATATTTCACTCAACATATTTTTGCTTGCTATTAAAAATGCAAGAGAGTTGATTTTTTATTTATTTATTTGAATTTAATTGTGCTTAGTTGTGTTGATGAGACAAAACTTGTTGATTTCTGTATTAATTGCATTTGTTTGTTAGAATTAAAAAAAAGTGGCTAACAAAACCACAAGGTTCCCAGATTGGAAACTTTACACAACAATCTTATATTTTAATAAAGTTACACATATAATAAAACAAAGAAATGTAAAATAAACTTTTAATTATTAAAACCAAATTTTACAATATTCCTCCATTATTCCTTTCCATTTCATTTGGTTTGATTAGTTTATATATTTAATATAAAAAACCAACAAAAATCGACAGATCTCACAGATTAAATAAAAATAATAAATAAAGCAACAAGTTTGAGATACCTAAACTTAAGTTGTTTAATTCAAGGAAATTAGAATGCAAATAATCAAGTAATTTATGCAACAATCATTTTTGTATAGCTTGAAAAAATATTATAATTATTCAGTTAGTCAAATAATATAATTTTTTTTAGAATAAATAGTCAAATCATATTAATTTTATTTAGTAGCACTAGCGATTTTTGCCTAAATAGTTAGTTGTCAATGAAAATAATTCTTCAATTGGAATTTTTTTTTTCTAACTTTTAACTTAACCTAATCCAACGAGGGTTACTCTAAAACTTACACACATATGCCATTGATTGCACATTTGTCCGCTGTTTTGTTGTTGTTGTTTTTGGGTTGTGGTTAGGTTGGTTCATGTTTGTTGCTGTTTTACGGTTGGATTTCCGTTTTTTCCTCAGTGCCCGTTACTCAGTGCCTAGTTGTTCCGCTCTCGAAGCTAACGTCCGCATGGAAGCCGGTATCATCTGCATGATAAATCACGTTCTGGATGCGTCCATCTGGCAATAAAATGTGATATTGACCGCGTGTCACGCCATGCAAATCCCTATTCTGCTTGTGGCCAAAATCATTGCCGGTATGGAAATCACGTATGCGATAACCAAAGGCATACTTTGAGGCATACTGATGCAGCTGTAATGAAGAGAGCAGAGCCAACCGGGAAGGGATGGCAGATTTAGTTTAAGTTAGTTTCACATTCGACTATATACTATATATGGATATATATATATGTATATGTTTGTATGTGTGTGTGTAAGATAGTAAGCTGATTGGTTGACAATTCGTGCACATGTCGAAAAGAGTATGCAAAATGGAAAATGTATTAAGGCCGCTGTCGTCTACAGTGAAGACTGCAGACAACTGTCGCAAGAGCAGCAACAACAAGAACATCAGCGGCAATCACAAATAAATGAAATGCTAGTTTCAATATTATTTATTTCTTCAACGAAGTTTCTATGCACTTGAATGATATGTTTACTATAGATTATCTGTATATATTAAATATCGATATTTGTCTAATAATTTATTGGAAGCATTCGTAAATTGGAAAAGCTTTCGTAAATTGTGTAATTCCAACATTTGAAATCATCTTTATTACTATTGTTTACCTTTATCCTTGTCGCATCTTAAAACTCATTTAGAAGAGATCTGAATTTTTAATAAAAAATTAAGATATCAAAAG
Organism: Drosophila kambysellisi; assembly: GCA_035042185.1. Taxonomy (NCBI): domain Eukaryota; kingdom Metazoa; phylum Arthropoda; class Insecta; order Diptera; family Drosophilidae; genus Drosophila; species Drosophila kambysellisi. The sequence continues at coordinate 12,424,403 of JAWNLS010001251.1, forward strand.
ATATCATAGCTTTCATACCCTTTTATACCCTATGCCACGATGTGTGACAATAGACAATGGAGTTTCTCACTACGGCTGACGCTGATGGCGGGCGTAAAGCACACATAGTTGTGCGTGTGTGCGATTGTGGGATTGAGGGGTAGTTGTGGAGGGGGTGCGGGTGAGGGGGTTTGGAGATGACTGTCATTCACATGGCGCTTTGTTATGCATGTGATTGTAAATTGTATTGAGGCAGGCGCGTGCGTAATGAAATTTGCAACAATCTATGTATATAGAAAACAGCTATTGCGCCAGTTTCCCAACACAACAGAACAGAGCAAACCCCCAATCCGCAAGCGCCCACCGCTAAGCGCCCACATATCCAGGACCACGCCCACTGCCCATCAGCGTGATTTCATTTCATGTGTGTTGCATAGATTTGTTTTGTAGATGTCAACAAGAATTTTGGTGTTGGTATTTTATTGTAAGTATTTCGCTGGTAAACATTTCAAGATGAAATAAATATTTTGCGCAAATGTCGTCATGTGTTATCCTGTTTGTTGCCGCTAGCGTGTGAATGTGTGTGTGTGTGTGTATGTGTGTGAGTTTCCGTTTCCGCACTCACTCAGAAGCCAGGGAAATCTCGTTGTCGGCTCGACAATTGTCACAACTTTCGCTACATGTTTTGTTAGGAAGGTCTGCTTTTGTGGTTTTTATGGCATGGTGAGAGATGTATGTGTGTGTGTGTGTTTATGTGGGGGCGTGGCAAACTTTTTGATATGTTAATGAGTTGTAAATTAAGTTTAATTAAGTTACATTGTTGTTCGCCAGGCATTTTTCTTGACAGTTGTGGCGAATGTGTATGCAAAATGCTCAATGCCCTGTGCAAAGTTTGCTTTGCCAAATTTATGTGTTTTGTGGTTTTGTGTAAGAAAGGGGGAGTGTCGGGGAAAAAGGAGTTGTTCAACTTGTTGTTGAGTATTTTGTTGTCATTTGTATGTCTCACTCTAGGCTTGATTGCAGCCCGCAAATTCAGCTGTCTGAGCAAACGAATTTCAAAAACTAACAAATCATTTTAATCCCAATTACATAAGTAAAAGTATCCTTTTCATCTTTTGTTCTCCTTTAAAATAAAGTTCATGAAAGTTTTTTTAGAAATTCGTTGAATCTGTTTTCATTGAAATAACTGAAATACCCATAAATAGTTAACTACGAGGAATTTTTTAACGCCCAACTACAGCTTAAATTAACATTCACTTGTCTTCCAGCTTCATTTCTTCAATCCTCTTCCCTCCTCATTATGTTCATTGTTTGTCTTCTTTAAACCGCAAGCGCATTTATTATAATTAAGAATTTATACGCTTCAGCAATTTGCCAACATTTGCGCTTAAATTTTTATCGTGCTTTGCTTTTAATGAAATGTTAAAAAAATATTTCTGCTGGCCCTTGCATTTTCCCATTGCAATAGTTGCAGGATCGGGAGGCGAGTGGCGAGTCCTTCATTAACAGCGCAGAAAAATGTTAATAGATTTTTGACGTGCAAAGCAGCAAACCAAATCACGTTGCATAGTTTGGAAACCAACCAAAAAATAGAAAAAATAAATCGGCTCTGAACGACCACAAGAAACCCTGCAGGTGGGAAAAGTAGCTGCAGCTATTTAGGCTTAGTTGGAGTCTTTAATCAATTAGAGTATACAAATATTTATACTTAATTTGCGAAATAAAATCTTAATATTGTTTATATATGTGTTTTCTCTGATTTGTTGCTGCTGATAAGTAGGTAACCCTTAGCCAATACATTGTAGGGTATTGGCAATACAGAATAAAACCGCATTGCCAGCAAATATGCAAATTTTCTTTGATTTTTTCTTGTGTCCCGATTCCATTCCATTGTCGGTACATGGTCACGGGGCAGACAAGCAATTTATTACGATGCGCTGCAGTCGCAGAATTTCATTACAAATTTGATTTGATTAAATGAACATAATTACAATGCAGATGAAACACGCTGAGAGCCTTTACCGGCAAACCCACCTCTTTTCTACAAGGATATTGCATATTGAGGATATGCCGCTAACAGGACTCGACTCGCGTGGAAACACTGGTCAATGTTTGCCTTTCAGAATGCCACATCAGAGCAGGGGGAAGGTGGGGGTAATGACTAAATCACATCACGTTCCATATTGAAAAACGGCTTACGTACACACAAATACATATATAGTTATATATATATATACATATTTTCTTTTTTGACTAACTGTAAATCAGCATTCTTTTGATCAGACAAAAAACAACAATAACAGCTTCGATGATGCTGCAATTTTTCTGTGACTGTAAATTGACTTGCCATTAGATGCAGACGAAAGCGGTATGCTATCTATATAAACACATTTATATATATATAGATCTATGTATATGTAGTATTAATGTCAATGTCAATAAGAAAGCAGCTAAGGGCACTTGCTGGAGCTGCAGCAAAATATGACTGAACAGTTGGCCTCTCACGGAATTTATTAGAAATTGCAATTGCCATTTGGGTTTGGCTACGGCTTTTTGAACAAAACACATTTTGCATTTAACACGTCCCTTGAAAAGTGCTGGCGAATTGTGAGCGGAGTCGAGTGCAAAATGCAATTTGAGGACATAAGACGTGAGTTCGTTTATATTTTTTGCAAAGTTTGTGGACGGATGCTGGCTTGGACGCACAAGTGGCCACACTAAGGGAAAATGGGATGGCAACAAAAATGGTAGATATAAACAATTATATAGTACTTCATGCAAATTTTAAGTGCTATATCAGCTATAAATCTGTTTATGTAAACTATAACTGATCATTAAAACTGCCTAACGATTGATGCCTTAAATTAACATAATATGCTTACTTTTTAACACTTAAATTGAGTAAAGCTAGGATTAAGAATTAATCAAAATTTAATTAATTACATAAATACACACATAAGTAAAAATGTGATTATTACAATCTCATACCTAACTTTATTTTCTTATTCATTTGATTCATATTCTTCTGTTTTTGGATAAGTCAGCACAGCACAAATTCTCATTACAACTATTTCAATGGTGTTGTGTCCAGGGACTGCCTAAAAGTATGCTTTAACTATTGGCAAATTGTCATGCCAATCAGCTTTTGAGAGAGCTCCACAACTTTTTCTATATTATTAATCGATTTGCACACACAACTTGTAGCTTGAAAAATCACTCGAACTCACCAAAGAGCAAAGGGAATTTGCCCATCCAGCACTAACAGTTCACTTCACACAACAACTATTGTAGCTAGACGCGTATTTCGCACTTGTTTTGGCCAACACTTTAGCTGGAGGCCAACATTTTATTACAAAACGGGTTGCGGGGAGGGGTTGGGGTTGTGAGCAATGCCTTTGACTCACTGCAAAATTATATGCCACTTGAACGCGCTTTGGCTTTTATTTCTTTTGATTTGCATATAATCAGCATTGTTGTTGATTTTCATTATACGCTCTGGATTTGAATTTCCGTTTCAAAAAGGCATCAGCCCCAGCCCCAGCACCACCCCCCCGGCCAATCCTTAATCCTTGCCATTTGTTAGCCACTGTAAGGCTCATTAAAATCGTTTGGCTTTTGTTTCTGCCTGCGGCTTTTGATGCCTGCCCCACTGCCTTTTACTTTGAGTGGTGCTATTTTGTGGTTAACTCATTGCCGCTGGCCAGGAACTTAACTTAACTCAACGCAACGCAACACAACAGAACACAATTCATCTGAACTCAACTGGTTCTCATCATTAGACCGCAAAAATCATCGTGCGGCTTAATCATTTATTTTGCTTATCAGCTAATTGAATTTATTGTGATTTTGACAAATTGTATGCCTGAAGAACTTTGCGGTTGATGAAAATGGAAACCATTTCAAATTCAAAATGAATTTCTGATTAAAAGACATGGGAGCTCTCATTTAAGTGTGATTTGTTTACCCTTGCGTAATGATTACTTTTATTTATATACGAGATAATAATTATCTAAATTATTTAGATAAAATTATGAAGACAGATAAAAACAAGCTTCAATTATATAAAGATGACATCAAATAATAATCAATACATGAGGCAGTTATTGACAAACTATTTAAATGCACTTAAGGCATACAAGTTTCGAACTTATTTATTTTCTCCACATGTTCACTATCCTTGTGGATAACAAGAGAGAGCGACGCAATCGGACGTACCCTTGAAAACGCGATAAGTCAAAAATATAGTTCGAAAATCGGCATATGGACATATGGCATAATGGGTATAGGCCATAACTTCGTCAAAACTCAACGGATTTTCAAAAGCAAGGGCGTTTTGATCATAGTTTGGCATCTATATCAATCGTACATTTAAAGTTGAAAACGTGATTTTGGGTCGGAACATAAGTCAAAATTATAGTCCGAAAATCGGCATTTGGGCAAAATAGGCATAGGCCGAACCTGCAAAATGCCATAACTTCGTCAAAACTCAACGGATTTTCAAAAGCAAGGGCGTTTTGATCATAGTTTGGCATCTAGATCAATCGTACATTTAAAGTTGAAAACGTGATTTTGGGTCGGAACATAAGTCAAAATTATAGTCTGAAAATTGGTATATGGACATAATGGGCAAAGGTCGAACCTTCAAAATGCCATAACTTCGTCAAAACTCAACGCATTTCCAAAAGCAAGGGCGTTTTAATCATAGTTTGGCATCTAGATCAATCGTACATTTAAAGTTGAAAACGTGATTTTGGGTCGGAACATAAGTCAAAATTATAGTCTGAAAATTGGTATATGGACATAATGGGCAAAGGTCGAACCTTCAAAATGCCATAACTTCGTCAAAACTCAACGCATTTCCAAAAGCAAGGGCGTTTTAATCATAGTTTGGCATCTAGATCAATCGTACATTTAAAGTTGAAAACGTGATTTTGGGTCGGAACATAAGTCAAAATTATAGTCCGAAAATCGGCATGTGGGCAAAATGGGCATAGGCCGAACCTTCAAAATGCCACAACTTCGTCAAAACTTAACGCTTTTTGAAAAGCAAGGGCGTTTTGATCATATTTTGGCATCTAGATCAATCGTACATTTAAAGTTAAAAATGTGATTTTGGGTCGGAACATAAGTCAAAATTATAGTCCGAAAATCGGCATGTGGGCAAAATGGGCATAGATCGAACCTTCAAAATGCCATAACTTCGTCAAAACTTAACGCTTTTTCAAAAGCAAGGGCGTTTTGATCATATTTTGGCATCTAGATCAATCGTACATTTAAAGTTGAAAACGTGATTTTGGGTCGGAACATAAGTCAAAATTATAGTCCGAAAATCGGCATGTGGGCAAAATGGGCATAGATCGAACCTTCAAAATGCCATAACTTCGTCAAAACTTAACGCTTTTTCAAAAGCAAGGGCGTTTTGATCATATTTTGGCATCTAGATCAATCGTACATTTAAAGTTGAAAACGTGATTTTGGGTCGGAACATAAGTCAAAATTATAGTCCGAAAATCGGCATGTGGGCAAAATGGGCATAGGCCGAACCTGCAAAATGCCATAACTTCGTCAAAACTCAACGGATTTTCAAAAGCAAGGGCGTTTTGATCATAGTTTGGCATCTAGATCAATCGTACATTTAAAGTTGAAAACGTGATTTTGGGTCGGAACATAAGTCAAAATTATAGTCCGAAAATCGGCATGTGGGCAAAATGGGCATAGGCCGAACCTTCAAAATGCCATAACTTCGTCAAAACTTAACGCTTTTTCAAAAGCAAGGGCGTTTTGATCATATTTTGGCATCTAGATCAATCGTACATTTAAAGTTGAAAACGTGATTTTGGGTCGGAACATAAGTCAAAATTATAGTCCGAAAATCGGCATGTGGGCAAAATGGGCATAGGCCGAACCTTCAAAATGCCATAACTTCGTCAAAACTTAACGCTTTTTCAAAAGCAAGGGCGTTTTGATCATATTTTGGCATCTAGATCAATCGTACATTTAAAGTTGAAAACGTGATTTTGGGTCGGAACATAAGTCAAAATTATAGTCCGAAAATCGGCATGTGGGCAAAATGGGCATAGGCCGAACCTGCAAAATGCCATAACTTCGTCAAAACTCAACGGATTTTCAAAAGCAAGGGCGTTTTGATCATAGTTTGGCATCTAGATCAATCGTACATTTAAAGTTGAAAACGTGATTTTGGTTCGGAACATAAGTCAAAATTTTAGTCCGAAAATCGGCATGTGGGCAAAATGGGCATAGGCCGAACCTGCAAAATGCCATAACTTCGTCAAAACTCAACGGATTTTCAAAAGCAAGGGCGTTTTGATCATAGTTTGGCATCTAGATCAATCGTACATTTAAAGTTGAAAACGTGATTTTGGGTCGGAACATAAGTCAAAATTTTAGTCCGAAAATCGGCATATGGGCATAAAAAATGCCACAACTTTGTCAAAACTCAACAGATTTTCAAAAGCAAGGGCGTTTTAATCATAGTTATGCCTTCGGTATCGTAGTATAAGAATCACAACAGCAGCTAATAGTTTTTATGGTCTGCAGCTTAACAAAAATTTAACAGACTACCTAAACGTATTTAGTATTTATGTTTGAGTTGATGGATTATTTCTCGAGTACTTTAAATTTAATATTTTTTTTTTTAAATCAATTGTTCTCATACTTAAGTGCAGCTTTTACTGTCGATTGCTTTTTGAAGTTTTCAATGAACAGAGTTCTTTGTTCTGTTGAGCTGTTGCTGAAAATTGCCCATATTTGCGAGGGAATACGAGCAGATATTGTGTGAGACGCAGCCTGCTCGTAATGCTAATCCGTGTTGGCAACTAACGTAATATCTATGGCAACCTCAGTGCTTCCTTTATTATTCACACAATTCGTTTAAGCGCTGCAAACACACACCTCGCCCAAAAACCAGGGCCAAAAACCTCAAGGGTCTACTGGAAGCGATGGTGGATGAGGGGTTCGGGATGAGTTTTTGAATAAGAAATAATGGGGTTTGTGGCACTGAGAGGCATCAGTGGCAATTGCAGCAGTTGCGCCGAGCTGCATGCTCATTTAAAATTGAACAAGTGTTGGCTTGGTCACACTCAGCAACACTCACCAACACCTACACACACACTCGCACACACACTCGCACACACACTCGGCCACTGGCGCCGCAGAATGCCGGTCGTTGTGTGGAGTGGACCAAAAAAGCAAGCCAAATCGCATTTAAATGGAAATAAATGTTGTGTCCAAACAATTTACAAAAACCAATTTTACAATGTAATGCGTTCCGAGTTGCTCGCCTTCAAGTGTATATATGTGTGTGTGTGTGTGTGTGTCCTGGTCAGAACGTGTTCAACAGCAGGCAATGAATGTCCTGACGTTCATCCTGACGTTTGGCGACGCTGGGGCGCCTCTTGCAACACGGCAACCATTGACACAATTGCCGTCAATGTTCACAGTTGGCCAAAAAAAGTTTTGCACGCAATTATGAGGCTGGGATGCTGATTAGAGCTCCACTGCCCCAACCAGTGCCCAAAAATGTTTGTTGCATAATTTCTTGCATGGCAGCAATTGTGCAATGCAACCGCCTACCCCCAAAAGAGAGAGAGAGAGGGAAAAGGAGAGAGCAAGAGAAAAATACTAGAAACCACACACAGAGTTTTTATGGCTCGCTTGTTAGCAATTCTCGCTCGAGTTATGAGCAGAATGAGCATTTTGTCGGAGGTGGTGGAGCTTTGAGGTGGTCTACGACAGAGGGGGGACGGAAGTGCAACGCTAACCAAAATTGAGTTATCAGTTTGTTGGCTTTGCTATAGCAAATGTGCTTGGGCTGATTGCGTGACAGCTGCTGCAGAAAGAGTAAAAAAATGAAAAAAAAAAACAAACAAATGGCGTCCAAGCTACGAGCTGACAAGAGGAAAGCTGGAAAAATGTCAAACTACGTGATTTTTATGCGAATGTGACTGTCAATATGCAGCAAGAGCCAAATCGAGAGAAAGATAGAGAAAGAGAGTGGTATATAAATAGGTAGAGAGAGAGAGTGAGAAGGTTGAAGAGAACATCAACAGAAACAGGAGTCAACAGACTTCGCCATGGGTATAATTTTTTATCAGTGTTTTTTTTGCTACTATATTGCATGCCCTCGCAGAGAGTATTATAAATTTGTCTTGAACTGGACCCCATAACATATCTAAAATAGTTATCAACATCAGCTGATGAGTCAATATAGTCGATAACTGGTCCGACAAACAGTTTGTTCGTTGCATGCAAGCTAGTCATCAGTAATCGCCTTTATTCGATGGATAATTCATTTCTACTGATCCCTTAATTTAAAAAAAATAGTTACGTATTAAATATTTTAAGTTAAGGGTATCTAAACTGTGGCGTGCAAAATATAGTTGCCATTTTTTCAAGCAGCTGAGTTCGCTGAGTTTTAGCTGCAGTTTATTATGTGAGCGAGTGAAGTGAAACTAATTTAAAGTCAATGTTAGGTTTGGGTTAACTTTTTGGATACTGCTGAGCTGACAATAGCCTGATATTAGGTTTCACAGAATCTAATTTTGCATGCCACTTGAATTTAAGCACCACAATGCCAAATACTACAAATTGATGAGCGAAAGCTGAAAGTAACGACAGGACTCGGCGCAGACTAAGGGATGATAAATTGGTAGATAGGGTGGAGAACTACGGTCTTCGTGAGATACCATCGAAGTATCTATTACCATTCAAATTTATAATACTTTTATATCAAGCAGTTACTTCAATATGAACCAGGTATAAGCTTATACACTTTTAGAATAACTGAAATACTAATTTATCAGCACTTATAGTTACTGTTTGAGTACTTAACCATTTAAAAGTTATTTACTGTAACTCGTGGACTTTTCGCAGCTTTTGTGCCGCACTTTATTAGGTGGCACAATTGTTTGAGTAAATCCACTTTTACAAAGCTTTAAGAGCACCCAAAATAAGACGGGGCACATTAGGAACATATGCTGGCTGGGATGTGTACACAAAACCGAGAACCTTTCACCCCAGAAGCACACACCCTGGGCGCACAGAGGGAAGCAGCTAATAAAGTAGCTTGCAACCTTTTTCGTTTCCCGTTTTATGTGTGTGGCAAGTCCCAAGCTGAAACCTTTTGTCGAGTGCTTTTCAATGCCGAATACCCGAACTTAGCAATGCACATATGTCTCCCCTGGCAAGCTCCATTAAATAAAAGTTATGTACCCAACCCAGCCACACAACCCACTACTTGACAAGCTCTTTTCAACACTTGCTCCAAAAGAAAACAAGTGAAATAATAAAAAAAGCAAAAATAAACAAACAACAGCAAAAGGGTTGATATAAAAATGGAATTAAAATATGTGAGTTAGCCGCTGGAAAATATTGCACCTGCAGCTGGTCACACTGGACAGGCTCAAGCAGCAGCCAGCACAAACACACACACACACACATACATAGACCAACCATTACCAACCATTCCGACCACAATAAAATGACAAATGCCCCAAAAATCTCTGAACATGTTGCACAGTCTGCTAACGTTTGCCGTCTCCTGCTTCAGCTCCAGTTCCTGCTTGTATGTATATATATGTATATGTATATATGTCTATGTGTGTGTGTGTGTGACAGCTGCTGTCAAACAAGTCCCATGACGAGCATTGCAACGGTATGTCCAGAGCGGGCTGTGAGGGCTGTGAAGGAAACCCAAACTTGAGCCTAACAAGTGTCGTTTGGCTGTCAGAGATGGACGGACAGACAGACAAGACAGACAGAAAGGCCGGGCAGGATCTGGCAGCTTGCCTTCATGCTCATCAGGTCTCCCATTTTCCCGGGAAGTGAGTGCAGTGTGTTTCGGTTTTACAACCAGTCAACGGGTTGGATGCTAAGTCCGGCATTGGCGTTGACGACAACAGGAACAAGGCCTAAAGCCTATTAAAAATCATGCTAAACGGCAGTAAAACAATGTGTGTAGACCTGGTCTACTCAACGGAATGAGTTGTGTGTGTGTGAGGGGAGGAGTTGGGGAGAAATGCTTTGCACTTGTCTACTGTCCCTGCCTGCACTTTAACGCCTTGTTAATGCGCATTTACAAACAGCAGTCAGTTATGCAATTTCCCCCTTTTCAGAGCCAATAAATAAAATTTAATCAGCTTTTCGCAGTTGGCAATTGAGAAATCAAAGAAAATAATGTGAAAAATGTCAACATCAGTTTTTGTTGCGTGGCTCAAAAAACAATTTTAAGTCGATTTGTCGACGGGAATTGAGCCACTGACAGCGGCAACTTATACTCTTCCACTTTGACTTCCTCTTTTTCTTTTTCTTATTATTCGTCTTCCTCTTCTTTTCGTTGTTTGTTGTTTGTTGCAGTTGCACTTTTGCCTGTTTATGGCATGTCTGCGAAATCGACATCAACTTCTTGGCTGCTTTTCTTTGGCGCTTTGCCGTCTCCCATTTTGCCCTTGTCGTTGCTCGCTGAATGTCAACAGCATCTGACTTGCAACCGTGCCCCTACCACTTTAAACTGAATTGAAAATTGCGAAAAGCGTTAAGTTGAATACCCTGAATATTAGAAAGAAGAATTATTGACCCTTTGTGAATAGCTTGGCATGTGAAAAATCTAGAATATAAAGAAACTGGACTGAGTAAAACACATGCTAATAAGGAATACATAGTTTATCCTACTTTTCCATTCTTATTGCTTTGAAACTTAAGAAATCTCCTCAAGAAACTGGTCTGATAAAGAATCCATAGTTCCTTTTGTAATGCAGCAACAATATTCATGAGCAATGTAAACTTTTCCTTGCTTAAAATTTTCAAAATCTCCACAAGAATATGCCGAATACAAATTAAATAAACTCATAAATCGCATAGTACAATTTATTTAAATACAAAATATTTTGTTTAGCATTTTCAATTAATTTTTTTTTGAGATTTCAAATAAATTTTAAAATCAACTACTCGACTGATACAAATATGTTTATCACATTAGCCATGAGATCTGAGCTGGCTACTAACTGAATAAGTTGTAAATATTATTCACATTTGTTTTAGTTACAGGCTGGCTCAGAACACAGATAGTTTTTTCATTATAATATTTAAAAGCTGAAAAAAAACAACTCCAAAATTTCTCGTTGAAATAATTTTTTTCTTTTTGGCTTGTTTGCAATTTGTTACTTTTTTAAATTTTCTACAAAAAATTCGAAATTGTTCGTGAAACAGGAACTGTAGAATATCAACCTTAAGATGAAGCACATGCGCCGTCAAGCCTATCGCAGCGTCCTGGGACTCCAGAGGCAGCAGCAGGAGAAACACCAGCAATTGTGGCAACACTTGACCGTGCGATTTGCTTGCGAAGAGTCCAAGGTCGGTGGCAAGGGGCTCGTTGTCGGCATCTACAAGAAGGAGGGCAACAAGGATCCAAAATTCACCCCGTCGGGCGAGAAGCTGAACGATCGCACAGGGGGCAAGCTGCGAGAACTTGTCTGCGAGACGGGGTTGGATGGTAGACTGGGACGTGGACGTATCTTCAACAATATCGATCCCGATTTTGATGCGGTGGCCGTCGTTGGAGTGGGCATCGAGGGCATCGGCTTTAATGAGCTGGAAATGCTGGACGAGGGCATGGAAAATGTACGCGTCGCTGCCGGCGTTGGTGCGAAATCATTGCAAAAGCAGGGCGTAAGATCCATTGCTGTCGATGGCATGGATTATGCGGAACAGGCAGCCGAGGGAGCCGCATTGGCCGTTTGGAGATACAATGAAAACTTGGCCAAGAAAAATCGTGTGCGTGTGCCGCAATTGGACTTGTATAATTCTCACGATTTGGATGGATGGACTCGTGGCATGTTCAAGGCGGAGTCGCAAAATCTGGCCAGACGACTCTCGGATGCACCAGCGAATTGCATGACACCAACAATGTTTGCTCAAGCCACCGTTGATGCACTGTGCCCATGCGGCATTACGGTCGAGGTGCGCACCATGGACTGGATTGAAATACAGCAGATGAATGCATTCCTCATGATTGCCAAAGGCAGCTGTGAGCCGCCAGTGCTGCTGGAGATTAGCTATTGCGGCACTGCACCCGAAGACAAGCCCATTCTATTTGTCGGCAAGGGCATTACCTTCAATTCGGGCGGCATCAATCTGAGAAAGTGCGATGGCATGGATGAGTATCGTGGCAGCATGTCGGCTGCCGCTTCCATTATTGGAATGATGCGCTGCATCGCAGCACTATCGCTGCCCATCAATGTGACTTGTGTGATCCCGCTGTGCGAGAATATGCCATCGGGAATGTCGGTCAAGCCGGGCGATGTCGTCACCATGCTAAATGCCCGCTCAATGGCCATTCGGGATGTGGACAAGGCTGGTGTTGTCGTTATGGCCGATCCTCTAATCTATGGCCAGACAACATACAAGCCCAGACTGGTCGTCGATGTGGCCACCCTTGGCATGGGTGTAAAGAAAGCCTATGGCGGCGGTGCCTCCGGCATCTTCTCCAATTCGCACTATGTGTGGAAACAATTCCAGAAGGCTGGTTCTTTGACCGGTGATCGCATGTGGCGCATGCCCCTGTGGAAATACTATAGGAATCAAGTCACCGACGAGACCGGCTACGATCTGAGCAATGATGGTCGTGGTCTGGCCAGCTCTTGCCTTGGTGCAGCCATCCTACATGAGTTGGTGCCCTGCGCAGATTGGGCCCACATCGACACCAGAGGAACTGGGATGCTAACTACCTATGGCCTCATTCCCTATCTTACTGCTGGATATATGACGGGACGACCGACCCGCACCTTGACGCAATTCGTCTACCAGATGGCTTGTCCCGAAATCAAGTAGGCTCAAGAGCAAGTCGGTGTAGTGTAGATTATGTAAAAGTAACTTCATTGTTCTTAGCTAACAATTCTCGTTAAACATGTATTACTGTGTTCGAATCTGAATCCTTATTTGTGAGAGAAAATATAAATATATGCTGTATTAAAAATATGGACAAACGTCTCGACAAAATTGGAATACCCTTTATCATGCTATACTCTATCAAATATTAATGCTCGCTTCGAACAGTGTTCATTGATTTTATTGTCTGCTTTTTCGAATTTATTTCACCTTTCCATTTATGTGCAGATACTTGGATATTCTGTGGTTGCTCTTTCCGTTTGCACAGTGCAACGTGCAGCCTTAAGATACATTTCAATGGACACACCCGCACACACACATACACACACGCACACACACACACACACACACGCATACCCGCACAGACATACGCAGTTAATGCCATTGCTTTGGGTCTGCGGCATAAAAAAGCATTTAAATTAAATGCAAGTCGCCGCCGTGCCGCAAACACGGCAAAACTTTTGCAACTCACAAAAAGGAATTTTAATTCCGCTCAGACGGTAAAATAGCAAAGAAAAAAAAAAACGACAAGAAATGTTTAAAAAAAATGTGAATAAAAAGAAAGTAGAAGCGAGCCAAGTTGCCGCCCGTGAATGCAATCAAGTGCAAGTGGAGGCGTGGCAGCGCCTTCAAAACTTAAGGGAACAGTTAGCTATATATGTAGCTAAATATGTATATGTGTCTACCACGACTCGTATATCTTTATCAATTGGGGGTTCGACTTGTCAGGCAATGCCACAATCTGCAAATATCCACAGACAGCTGCAGCAGCAGAAGTAGCAGCAGAAGCAGTCTGCTGTAATCTGCTTCACGTAATGAAAGCCGAAGTCGTTTGCATTGCTTTTGTGGCCTCAAATCGGCTAGCAGACGGCAGGTAAAATATTCCCACTTGGTTAGACATAGGTGGAGGGAACGTGGCTAACGACATTGAAAATGCTTGTCGAACTTGAAAATTATTCGATTAAGTGCATTACCGGCGAGACATGGATCGGCAATCAAACTGAATTGCACACACAGAGGGAGACAGAGAGAGAGACAGAGACAGAAAGAGAGAGAGAGAGAGAGACAGAGCGAGAGATGAGTCCAAAAATCCACTTTCCCATTTCCATTTCCAATATTTAATCCTCAATAAGGAAGAACTCTGTATGGAGTGGGAAAGTGGTAGTGAGGGGAGCTATGCTGCAGGCGCTCCATTGTTGTGACTGCCACATTGTCGTGTCATGTCTGGGGAGTTGTTGTTATTGCTGTTGTTATTGTTGTTGCTGCTCGGGCAGTTCGCCTTATTTATGTTGATTGTGTTTTTGCCAATGCCTATGCCAATCAATGGGAGCACACTTTCGGGTGCGTTAAGCCTTTGTGACCAGCCCCAAGGTATGCTTTAATTTAATGCATTGTTACTGCCAGAGTTGTCGCCATTTACTAATGCTTGTATCGATTAATATTCGATTGACAAATGCTTCAACATATTTAATATGGTCAAATTAATTTTGTCCTAAAGAAACTCATCAGTTGTGTTTGTCATTTAAATATCGGACTACTATATCATATGGCTTTCATAGGAACAATCGATTGATTTTTTAAAAATATAAGAAAGTTCAGATAGTCGATAATACGTCTCTGGTCTGGTAATCTTCTCGAATCAACCAATTGTGATTTAATAATTGAATTTATTAGTTAAACAAATTTCACATTTCTTGACAAATATAAGCTTGGAATTCTATAGAACTATGTGAAGCTTCTAAATAGAGATTGAAAAAATAAATATTTATTTTTAAAACTTAAACTTACCGACGAATCTTCGGGACTGTGCACATAATGCACACCATTCTCAATCTTCTCGCCCTCGAGATGGGCTGGCAGTGATGTGGCGAGCAGGTTCTGATGCGGATGAGAATGAGGATGAAGTGGCTGCTTGTGTAGTGTGGGATGATGCACAATGTGTTCCACTGCGGTGAAGGGTTGCTCATCGCGAACACCCTCGTAGCCATGCGACAATCCATGTCCTGGCATATAGTCAATAAAGGAGCTGGGCGTGGGCAACTTTATGGCCGAGTTGCTGGCCACGGCTGGCAGATCTTTGACATCGTTGTTGCCCGACTCCACAATGGGCACATATTGCTTCGTCTTGCCCATGCCAATTAGACGACCCGGCTGCACTCCCAGTGAGCTGAGGTCCGTTTTGAATGCTGCGGGAACTGGTGCCGGCTGCTGCTGGCCGGGATGGAAAAGTATGGGCGCTGTGTTATCCTGCGGACGCGGATCGGCCACTTGGGCCAGTAACAGCTGTTTGGGCTGACGTTGCATCTTGGCCTGCATCTCCTTGGCCAGCAGATAGGTGAGTCCATGGATTTGATCGTCGGGCGATTTGCCAACCAGCGTGGACAGCTCCCGGAATTCGGGCATCTCTTTGTAGTGCTCCTTAATGTTGTCTGCTGGCGCATGATACTCAATCTTAATGAGTGGAGATGGAGTGGGATCCGGTTCTGCTTGAATCTCATACTGATATTGCTCAATGGGTCGTCCGTAGACTGGAGCCGACTCTAGCAACGGATCCGGCTTGGATGGTCGAAATTGTGGCGGAATGACATTTAGTCTGTGCTCTGGCAAAGCTGGCTCGGCAGCTGCGTCAGCGGTGTAGGTGTGATGCACTTGCTCCACAGCCTGTGGCGCTTGCTCCTGCACCACAATCGGCTGCTGGATGGTGGGTGGAGCTTGGTAAACCTGCGCATATTGTGGCTTGTAAACATAGCGCAACTGCTCCACAACCGGCACGGGCTGAATGTGGACATGCACCGGCTCCACGGGCTTGGCTGCCACATATTTGATATAAGCCGTGGGCTTGGATACATACGAGGTGGCCTTCGCCTTGTAGTCTATCTTCTGTGGCGTCAGATATTTGATGTAAGCCTTGCCCCCGTTGCCTTCCTTGATTATGTGAGAGATGACCTTTTGCACCTCGTGGGGCAGTGTGGTAATCGACTTCTTGGCCTTGAGTGGCGCCTCCTTGTAGACATACATGCGTTTGGACTCTTGTGCAGATTCACCAGACAACAGCATGTTGTCCTCTTGGCTTGTTTGGGTTGTTGATTGATTTTGATGCTGATGCTGATTCTGATTCTTTGCCGTTTCCATAGAGAGTAGACTGGTTGGGCTTAGATTTTTCCCAGTACGCTGTAGCGAAGCTGGCAAAGATGTCTTTGCATCCGCCAGTTCAAATTTGAATAACTGCAGCGGAGCTGATCGCTTGGTGCGTTTTGATTTGCGCTTGGGCTGCTTAGCGGATGGGTGCACTGCAGCCGGAGCTGGTTCCCTTTGCAAATCCAATGCCCTGGCACGCTGGATGAGCTGTGCTGTGATGGCATCCGGTTCGCGGGCATCTGTCGCCTCGAAGGGAATCATTTCCACCTTGAAATTGGCCGGCTGGCGATTCAAAATGGATCTGCGCAAGCGACGTGGTTTCCGAGATCGTTTATTGCTCAGGTTTGCAGTGCTGCTGACAGCAGCAACTGGAGCTGATGTTGTAGCTGGAGTTAGAGCAGGAGTTGGAGCGGGAGCTGCCTTAAGCGCACGCTGCTGATGATGGCGGATTAGCTGCTTTAATTCTGGGCTGGGCTCAACGGCATCGCTAAGCTCGAAACGCAACATGCGCGGAGCACTGGGTAATTTACGCTCCTCCCGTTTGATGCGGACATTTGGGGTCTGTGTGGGATTCGATGGCTGCTCATTGTTCTGATTGAAGGCGGCCAAATAGCTGTCTTCGCTGGGATTATCGATGTACCGCATGCTGCGCAAGTTGCGCTGATCAAAATAGCGTTGCATGTCCTTAAGAGAAGATAAGATATGAGGAAAGTTTAGCGGAGGAAATTCGAAAATAATAAAAAAAAAAATAAATGAATATTATACAATTTTATTTTACATAGATTATTAATTAACTGACTATTAAAGCTATTTATTCTAAAACACACACGCAACGACAAATAATCGCGTAAAAACTCACACCACATTTGCCCTATTTAAAAATTAACATTTGGCGTCAAAGGGGTGCCCAGATCATTAGCATGTTAACTGGCACTGTTAACGATCGATCACAGCGAGAAACTGACCACACAATCGAAAATGGCTGACCTATTTAGCAGAGGCTTACGATAGGTCAGCCAGCGGTGGACATAGAAGTAGATAAGGCGTGTGTGTAACGCGTAACAAAAGAAAGAGGTCGGTAAAGTAGAAAAAAATTACAGTCATGGCAAGCGGCAAAAGGTCTACACCGAATTGACAAACATAACTATTTTATGTCATCTATAAATAGATATAAATGTAATTATATTGTGAATACTTACCTCATAGCTGGCGAATGTGTCGAGTGTGGGAAAGCGTTGCCAATTATCTGCAGCTTTACTTAGCGTGATATGCAAGCCAAATGCAAACAGTAGCTGCAAGAAAGAGACAGAAAGTTGCTTACATGCTTCTCCAAATTATTAAATGACTTGTTAAGGTTCAATTTGTGGGATCAAGCAACTTTACTTTGGTTAATAAAATATTTATGTTGATATTAAAGCGCTCAGACCATAAAGAAGTCAATAAGCTGTCCACCTGCGTCAGCCACTTTTGTCCACTTTCACTTTCAATCGACCAAGTGCTTGCCACATTTGGACGGAAGCTGTTGCAACTGCAACTCGACTCTCAATTCTCGGTTGCATTGTAAACCCGTTGCGCACGCGTTGCAACAGTTGACCGTTTAGCGGTTCACTTGCCACCACGGGGCACCCAAATCGCAAGTTACTCCACGCTCCCTCCGCCCGCTCCACCCCTCTGTCTGGTATGCCAAAAAGACATGCTCATTCATGTTCAGCTTATGTGTCTGGTTCCACTTTCACGCCAACAACTTGTTGTTGAACTTGTGGCGTGGCATTGCTTTTATGGTCATTAAACTTATTGACCAGTTTGTGGATTTTTAACCATTGACTAGCATTGAATTGCCTTCATTTGATTTACTCGCAAGCTTATATAAGCCCAATTATGGTATCGACATTATCTCTGATTATGCAATGTCGGCCAGGCAGCCATTGGGGCTAACTTAGGTGAAATGAAGCAAGTGAAATGAATGGAAATCAGACAGCAACACTTTATTTTAAGGTGCCTAAAATGAAATAATCCATATGGATGTATCAAATTGGGTAAATAATACAATAACCTGATTTGGATATAGCTTGGCAAAGGAATAAAGAGATTGGTGCCTTTACTGAGCTTATCTAAGAAAACTAAAAATTTGTTGTAATACCTATAGAAATTTCTTTAGCGTATTGAGTAATAAAAGTTCTTTGAAATAAATGATTATTTACCAAAATATTCCTGGTTTATTTTGCCTGTTTTAATTGATAATTTGCATATGCAACTAACTAAATTACGCGCAACATTTTCGGCTGTTTTATAATTGTACTCAGCGGCCCACAGAGTAGCCCACAGAGTGAGCTGCAAAAGTGTAATTTTCAAAATATGCAGGTAGTTTTATGTCGCATAGTCAATGGCCATTTAACTAAGCCCTGCGATCCAAATCCAAATGAACTGTCAACAGTCGTTAAAAATGCAACCGCGTAAACATTTAACGGCCGTTAAAACTGCGCCTGAGTGAATTTTTATGAACTTTGCAGCAGCAGCAGCGTGCAGTCGACACACAACTGTGATACACCACACACACACACACACCCGTTCCACTGCCAACCACACCCCTACACGAGTAGGTCTAATACGCCTACCTGTACGAGCCAACTTGAGCCCTGCCTTCCACTTGTTGTATGCACCAGTTATCCCTGCAGCTAGCTGCTGTCAGTGGCTCAGTCCTTTTACCCAGCCTTCGCTATATAAAATTTTATGTCCTTTCTATTTAACACTTTGGTCTTATGGGCTAGTGGCAAAAGGTTGTTGTTGTTGTTTTCTGCGCTAAGGAAATGCCTTTTCATTTTATTTAAGCCACGCGCGGGCAATTTTAAAATTCAATAGAAAACTTCAATAAAAAATTGTTGCTATTCTCAGTTGTTGCTGTTGGTGCTGGTTTTGGCCAAGTAATTGTTGCTGCGTTGTTTTTACGAGTTGAAAAGTGCTGCGAAAACTAGTAAACCATTTTTTATGGCCTCATGGAGCGTCTAAAGATTTGCGACATCTTTGCTTATGGCTATTGCTTTAATGGTTCTTAAGAAGAAAAATCCGTCAAGGAATCTACAAATTAAATCCTTATATCTTTTACAAACTAAAATTACCAGTTTATGATTTTTTTTCGCCAGATTTAGTTTGTGTGTTTTTAATAGAATAAGTTTTCAAAAGTTAATATAAACTTTGAGCTACGATTTTTTCTTATAGGTTTTCAATCGTTTTTTGAACTAGAGAGGTTCTTTTTAACATTTACAGAATTTGCCTCATGAAATTTTGCGAGCAATTGGCTTTTGTTTGTTGTTGTTTTTAGTTGCAACCACGAAGTGTGTGCAGGCGTTTTCATTAACTTGTTGTTGCAATTGTTTTTGTTATGTTGCTTTTATGCCACTTGCAAATTGTTAGTTGTTTTTACTGCTGCCGCTTGCTGCGGCCAACAAGGCGGAAAACGTTGCAAGACAGTTGAAGAAAATTGGGCCAGACTAAGGGCAAAACTTGGCTAATTGTTGCGAGCCATGCGAGCCAAAAGACGAGGAGAGGCGGGTGCAGCAGAGTTCGTTGTTGGCCTGCACTCAGAACCAGTTTTCCTATTTTTTTTTTGTTGGTTTTCATGTTTGTATTGCTGTACGTAACGAAAAACCAAAGTCAAGTTCAATGCACATAAAAGGCTGTTAGAGGAAACAGTGGGTGGAGCGCGATGGGTGGGGCACGGGAAGGAGTGTGTCTAAGTTTTTCTCAGTCTACACGCTTCTGAAAAGTGGTGCAGGAACCGAGGCCAACACACAAGGAAATGCGCTGCGAGAAAGTGTACAAAAGAAAGAAAAATGGAAATTGCCCCAAAGTTTTCATCCATTTAAATTGCAAATTTCCAGTTTCGATTGCAATTGGCAAATGTTTCAATTTTTTTCTTTCTCTTTCGCTCTTCACTCGGTTTTTTTTTTTTGCACTGGCAGTGGCAACTTTTTCAGATGAACCGTCGTCTGTGTGGTGTGGTTAGATAACCGTAAACATTTTTATGAACGGGGTTCGAGGTCATAAAAGCAAATGCCACATGCGAAAACTTGCGCAACACTCGAAGCGAAGCGAATAAAATGAATGCACTGGAATGAATGAATGAATGAAATGGAATGCATTTCGAATAAACATATTTGCTTTATGATTTTATAGTGGTTAATTAAATAAGTTTGGCCAACAGCAAAACTAACGTAGCAAATATAAAAGAGACAGTGCCATTTTTTATTTCTTCCAGCTAATTGAAGTTCAAGTGCCCGACAGATCTGGAAAGGCTTCCGTGTGGTGGGTGTATGAAATTTAAATAATTTATACATGCATGAAACGTCAGTTTCCGGCCACCCATAACGGCACTTCCAACGAAGCACTTGTTGGGCGAAAAACTGTAGCGGAAAAGCGCGCATCATCTGCAGATCTTTGCAGCCGTTTAATTTCGACATTTTCGACAGTGGCCATTTTCTCGGACCCTTGTCGTTTTCACGCCTCAATTGCACTTTGTTGCTGCAGCAGTTGCATGCCCCATGACCCCACTCTCAAATTCCTTTTATTTATGCATATGCATATACTGTGATACTTATCACTGACCCTCTCTCACTTACCAGGCAAATGAGGCCGCTGTCTCTTATCGCGTTTCTCGCCATTTTCTTTTCGCGCGTTTTGCGTGCGACTTTTGTCGCGTCGCTCGCTTCGGCACGTCGGAAGTGCGACAAATGAGGCGACGAGCTGTTGTTGTTGTTGTTGCCACGTTCAACGCTGTGGCAGTTTAATTTGCAGCGGTAATAAGTTGCTTATTGTTGTTGCTGTTTTTCTCGCTCACTTTTTATGCAAATTTTAATAAGCCTTTAAGGCAAATGATAAATATTTAAGCGCTCAATTAAGTTTTTGATGAGAACAAATTAAATGTTTTTTGCTTTATTGTTGATTATTTGAATTTTATAGAGAATATTTCAAGTTGCTTATTTTTAATATTACTATAAAATCGGCGAAACAATTTAACTTCGGTTAGTTGAGTTTGCACTCATTAATTAAATTTTTCAAATTTCCTATTGTTACGTCATGTTTCAACATTTATTATACAGTTTTTGAATATAATATTGTTTAATGTGCTTATTTCTTTCTTTTTATTTTTTGTGCACATTTGCGAAAAACAAACTTTGTCTATTTAATTTAACTTTAGCTTTGAGCTTTGTATAAAGTTGGTCCGTCGTTGCCGCCACTTCGTTCGTTTCTCATTTATTTAATGCGACTTTTAATTTGAGTTGAGTTTTCTTTTGTTTACTTTCGGGCGCTGCCTGCTCAAAACTGGAGGAAAAACCGCACGCTTGCGCGCTGCTCTTGCAACTGTGCCTCAAATTTTCGCGCCACTTCAGTTTTGTGTGTGCTCGCAGCGTCGCAATTTTCTCTAAGATCCCCAGCCAGTTTTTCCGTTTTTCAAAAAGTCGTCGCTGTCGTCGTCGTTGTTGCTTTTGTCGTCGTTGTCGTTGTTGTTGTTGTTGTTGTTGTTGTCTTTGTTTTGGATGCAGTTGTTGTCTTAGTTACTGTGGCATTTTTCATTTAATTTCTGTTGCTTTTTGATATTTTAAGCAGAGTGCATCACATTAAATGGTGATGAGATCTGGCATTGTGGCAAGCATTTCCGAATTTTTAATACATTTCCCAGATATAATAGAAATGCATATGCATTAAATCTTTCACTTTTTAGAAAATAGAAAACGAAAATTCAGTTTTTCCTAATATATTTCCTATTTTAATTTATAATTTATATTTTAAATAAATTAATTTAAATGTTAGTATTTCATTTAATTTCTTTTATGTGAGAACTGTTCAGCAAACACAACAGATGAGAGAATAGAATAAATGAATTCTCTAACGATTAAACTATTTGAGTATATAAAAACATACATTTTAATTAAATATTATAAATTATTAAATAATATTTCTCATTTCATATTTCTTTAACTTAATTCTAAATCTAATTAAAATATAAAAATAAATGAAATTTTCTTAGGATTTAAATTAATCTAATTTAATCTAATCTAACTTATAAAATATTTAAATTAGTGTTCCTTGCCTTATGATGATCTAAGTTTTAGCAAAATATTTGGCAAACGAAATAATTTAATAATATTTGAATTTATTTCATTCAATTATCCTTATTTCAATAATATAAAAAGAACGAGGTAATTTTCTCTTCACCCAATTCTAAAAGGATATTCAGTAGTCGACTAGTTTTCGCTTCCATCTCGACACTTGTTTATAGCCTGCATTTTGAGCCGGTCTGTCGCTTATATTTGTCTTTGGCAACAACTGTGAGTCGCATTTTTGGCCATGTCTCTGGCCAAGAGCCTGCAAACTTTTGACCATAAACTTTGCAATGTGCGACCAGTTGTTGTTGTTGCTGTTGTTGTTGTTGTTGCTGTTGTTGTTATGACTGCAGCTAATGTTGTTTATGACCAGCATGAAAAGATAAAAAAAAATAATAGATATTTACGCGGTCTTTAATGCGTTTTGGCTGAGCATTGCAGTTGCGTCTGAATAATTAATTTGTTAATTGCCACAAGTTGCACGCACTTCCTACATGTATAAGTAGACACCCTAATCATGTGTGATTACGTGATTTATAGGAAGAATTTTGAGTGCTGGCTATTGGATAACTAAAATTGGCACAAGCTCGCTTCATGTGAAAGTTCAATCGTTATGCAACTGGCAACTGGCAACATCCATACAAATTACAAAAACAAGCCACAGCCAACATGTTGCAAGCAGCGCAGTCGACGTCGTCGTTGCAGTCACGCACGTGCTGCCGCAGATGAAGTAGCTGACAGATTATTTTTATTAGTGCCTGTGGCTCTGAAACAGCTCTGAGGTTTTGGCTTTCGGGTCTTCTGGCTTGAATTATCGGTGTCGGCGCATCTGCGGCGCGACTCCAACGATTAGTGCAAGGTTTGGCGCCGAAATAAAGTCAATGATGATATCCACAGGGGGGGTAGTTGGTGGGGTGGGCTGCGGTACGGTGGCCAATACTTTCACATGACTCTTGTGGCAAGACTTTGAGGAGCGGTTTGCAGCAGTCGCTGTATTTGAAATTGACTTATTAGCTGAAGAGTTATGAGCGCGTCAGTGGTGTGCATATCAGAGGGGGCTATCATCTGCCTGATTTATTAGTTAATCTATTAGAAAAGATATTTTACTATATTACTATCATTTACATAATTGATTTCAATTAATTTTATACTAGGATATTATTACTGCTATTTTGTAATTTTCCGGAATTGAATTATAATCGTTATTTTTAACAAAGTATACTATATAAAAATTTATATTTATGGATATTAATGGATACATATTCCGATAAACTGTGATGTCTGGGGAAGAAAATAGAGTTAATGTTTTTTTTTTCTGAACAGACAGTAATACATTTTTTCTTTTCAAGACAAAAGCATATATTCTATTTCTTAAAACTAGACTGATTGATTGTTGCAAATGGCAACTGCTCACAGACCCTCTATTGTAAACCCTCTCACAAATTGAGCCCTGAACGCCAGAGGGCGTTTGTGTGCTCAGGCTCAAAAGTGGCCACATAATTGCAGTAATCGTGGCAGATTTACAATCTCGCAATAAATTCAAAACACAGCACACACAATGATGGCAAGAAGTAAGCTGCTGCTGATAACCCCAGTGTCCCCATGTGCCCTCCACCACACCACGCCCCCTTGCAGCTTGAAGCGTAGGCACAGTTGCAGTTGCAATTGCAGCTGCAATAGGCGGAAATCTCACACAGAAAGTTGCATGCGGATGCAGTCGTCGTCGTCTTCTCTCCTGGTGCGGAAGTTTAACCAACTAACAAAGTGACTGAGACATGGTAACTGAGATGACAACGAAGACGCAGTTCCACTCCCCGAAACCACCTCTTGCTTCCCCTTTAAGAGACTAACGCATGACAGCAAAGCCGTAAAACAAACATTCACATCCATGAGGAACTGGGGGCGACATTTTGTGGCCAAAAATGTGTTGATGTTGACACTGGTGCTTGAAGTGCGTGCAATTTAATGTGTTGCACATGCCGCTTGACGAATGTACACGCTCCACTTTTGACAATGAGACAAGACCAGACCAGAGCAGACCAGACTAGTTTCCACATTTTCGATTAATTGCTAATTGCCGCTAAATGATAACGTTTAATTTTTTTGTTGATTTTTTTATAAACTTGGACAGTTGGTCATTTGGCTAGGAGGAAATGGCTGGCGGCTTTATTGAAGCGCTCAATATCGATGCGATCAGTTTTGTAAATTTTAATTGAGCCGTCGAATGCTTCCTTCATTGCCAGCTTGGAGAGGCTGCTGCTGCTGCTGTTGCTGTTGCTGCCACTGCCTTAATTGTCTGCCACTTCCCGTTTTCGTGGTCAGGCCGAGCAACCCCGAAATCTAATTACGGCATACGGCCACACAGACAGTAGTGTGCCCAACGCAGCACCCAAATATCCAACGAGCGCAACAAATTGACAACACAATAAACGTCGCTAGGCCACGTTGAGGGGGAT
Source organism: Drosophila kambysellisi (assembly GCA_035042185.1). Classification (NCBI taxonomy): domain Eukaryota; kingdom Metazoa; phylum Arthropoda; class Insecta; order Diptera; family Drosophilidae; genus Drosophila; species Drosophila kambysellisi. The sequence continues at coordinate 12,448,980 of JAWNLS010001251.1, forward strand.
GTGGGCGGGGCTTGTGTGTGTGTGTTTTTAGTGGGTAGTGGGAAGTGTCACACATGTGCGACAGTTTCTGATTTATGAACACAATTTCCAGTTTGACAATGAGCCGAGTAGATGGCCACCCGACCTGAATACGGCTTTGGATTCCGATTCGGCACAGGAAGCTCCCAGATATATAGGCAGGGAGTTCAGAGTTTCGGTGCTATCTGGTCAACAATGCAGGCACAGTTTAGTTTATGGCAACACACACTCCGGCCATTGGCTAGGTGAGTTATGTTAATTGAGATTCTCGAGCGGATATAATAAGAAATAGCAGCTGCTGTCGGTCTGTCTCTCTGAGTGCACCTACGGCCAACTCCTAAAGAACCTGCAATTGCCAATGGGTTGGCTGTGTTTCAGGACTAATCGGCCTAAGTTGCCTGTCACTGAAATCACACAACAATCCTAAAGACAGGCAGCCAGAAAAGCTCTTGCGATAACACACCAAAAAAGTTGTCCAATTTGGCTGAATTTCAGCTTATATTGCTGAAGTTATTCACAGATGCAAGTGGGTGTATTTGAAAGTTATCAAGCCATGTAAAAAAGCTTTGGTTTTCGAAAATTGGTTGAGTTTTTGTTAAAGTTATGGCTGAGCAATTGTTGATGGTTAATATTATTGTTATTGTGTAATATTGGCAACATCCTAGGGATGCATGTCATTATGAGCAATGACATAGTAGCCCTCAACCCAATAAAAATTCTAGCATTCGTGCAAGAGCTTGGGTTGATGGAGGAGTTTTAAGCCCAGAAGGGGGCACAATAGACCTATCAGGTCGCAGTGCACACACACCCATAAAACAAACATATTGGCATGCAAATCTTGCTTCAATCTTTAAATTCAGTTTTAAACTCTTTCTTCTTTCTGGGTCTTTTGTAGAATGCAAAATGCATTAATTCATTAAATTCGTATTCTGATTTAGACAAGCATTACTCAAGTTAAATGAAAATGAGGCAAGTAGTAAATTTTTTCACTGTCCAAGCGGAATGGGAGAGGCTGCATTATTTTATACAATTTCAATAAATGCATTTTATGTGGAGTCTTTTAAATATTCTTTCTCTTAATGGTAACGCAAAGCGGGCTAAAAGGGTTCTCAATCAAAACTCAGACGAAGGCTTTTATTCTGAATGCTGTCTGATAAATGTGACGACGATTTTTTTGGGAAAGGGCTGAAGTGGGGGGAGGGGGAATGGGAGGTGGAGGTGGAAGTTGTGGAGACAAGACAAGAAGACCCATACGAAGTCAACTGAAAACTCATTTAAGGCTCCATTTCACAATGCGAAACATCAGCAACTGAGAAGGCAAAGAAGTTGGAGAGGGACCAATGACAATGCCATTGTATATATATATATGTGTGTGGGTGTGTGTGTGTGTCTGATAGCCAAGTCAAAATGATAGGGGCCCAAGGAGGAGGAGTTGGAGTATGAGAGACAGCAAGAAACCCTACAACATTGAACGTTGCCTCTTCGAGACAATTTGCCACTTTAATTGCCGCAATTTTTTGCCCTTTTTTAAGTCAAATTCACTTGATGGGTCTTGCAACATTTTCGTTATCGTAGCTGTTGTTGTTGTTTTCAGTTCAGTTCTGTTCGATTCGTTTTGTTTGATTTTACATTATTGTTGCTGTGGCTTTTTCCAACGCCTGACTGCCCTCAAAACAAACCAACCAAAAAGGCAACAATTGTGAATTTCTCTCTCCCTCTGTCTATCTCTCTCTCCCTGTCTCTCTTTGTCTCTGTTGTATGTCTGACCCTGGGCTCATGTGTCGTTCCCATTGCTTATTGTTTTTTGGCCCTGTCCGTCTCTACCATATCTCGGTGCCTTACCCTCTGCCATTCACCCTCACCTCTCCCATTGTTCAGTTCCCGTCCTTGTAGCTGTGTGTAGCTCTCAAATGTTTTGTAATTGCAAACAATTTGATATTAAGTACGATTTCTAATTGTGCGAATGATTGCTTTTCGTTGAGGCAGCCATCCTGAGTGTGTAAGTGTGTGTAGCTGGAGGCGACACTCGAGACATGTGGGTGCCTAAAATGCCACCCAACTGTAAAATTATGCTCATCGCAAATTGTTAAAAATTGTTGTCGTTCGATTTATTGTTGTTGTCTTCGATAGTTGATAAATTTTAATTGCGATTGCAAACAATTTGATATCAATTCGCAGATGATTCTCACACGTGCCAACTTTTAGCTCGCTTAATTGCTATTTTCTAGCGAAAAAAATTATTTTATAAAGCTTTTACTTAGCTCTTCATCAAAGTTTCCGTGGTGTTGGCTAACTGTCATTAGACCATTCATTTTCAATACCTATAAATAAAACGCTGGCTTAATCTGCATTAAGTAGACCAATGACAGTTCTAAGGACACCAACAAAAAAAGATATATAAATAAATAGGTATTCTCTGTGGTATACACATTTAGTAGTACTAGTACTAATCCAAGCTGGCAGCTGAATAAATTAATTGACCAAACTTAATGATAAATATGCAGGAGCTCAACTCTGTCCAAGCAGCTCAGATGCAATAAACCAAAATCACAGTGGCCATATAATTAATTAAACTTTTATTGTGTTTGGCAACCACTCTCCCTCCCTACCTCCCCCCAAGTCCCCTTCAACTATCTCCGACTTGGGCACATTTAATTTGCTTTAATAGTAAGTCCATGTTTTATTTGTGCTTGTCAGAGATATCCAAAAATCTTTTAATGCCACAAAACGGCATTTGCAAAGGACAAACTAAAATATCACTCATACGCCAAGTGGTCGATTTGCTCTGCAGCTCACCCGCCCTTATCTAAGAGCACTTCCCCCCCATTAAATTTATGCTCGTGTTGTGCTCGCTGCGCTGGCATTACCACTAAATTTGCTGGCTGCGTTTTCGAGAGGAGCAAATGTCCTTCGGTTCGCTCTGCTCTTAATCTAAATCTGCATGTCAACTCGAAGACCGCATAAATCACAAAATAATCCCAAAGTAAAATAGCGTTGGGGCACAACCGCATGGCCAGCAGCTGTCCTCGACGGGCGTGGCCCTGTTGGGGCGCATTAACTTCAATTGTCTTTGTCTCGGGCCACGCCCACAAAACCCACTGATTACACTCAACTCCAACGATTCCTTTTCGAAAATCGCTTTGACAATTTTACCAAGTGAGTTTTGGGTGGTGTGGGAAAGCAATGTCATTTGCCTTGTTAGGACAGCCCACTTTAGAGTTTTTGGGTCTACTAGTATCATATATATATGTACATATGTATGTATTTATATGTATCTATATATATATATACATATATATATTGGGCCACCGTCTCATTCACATGGCGCATTTTTCGGCTGAAAAGGGCTTAGCTACCTAGTCTGGGGCCTCAGACACTTCATTTTTATCGAGACAATGCGAACCCGGCCGCAAAATGTAATTCAACGCAATCGCATTCAATTTTATTTAAAATTGTTAAATCGCTTTCACAGCAAATGGCCCCATTCGGCTAAGCAGCCCTTTTTGATATCCTCTTCCTCTCTCTCGGAAGGAGTCTCGTTGACTTGTCCTTTGGTTTGCAATGCAAAGATCTTGTGGTATAAAGTAGGGTAATTATTTATTCCAGCAGTCTGAATATATTTTGATACCTCTTTACTATTTAAAATATAATCTTATAATCAAAGTAGAATTAATAATAATTATAATTATATTAATCGGAAGAAAGTTTAGTTATTAGAAATATACCGATAATATTAATTAAGTAGAGTAATCGGATATCGGTTTTTATTTACTTAATATACCCCCGAGTCAGTGACCCTATGTGCTGGAGCGGCTTGCAGTGATTTGCTTTATCATTTGCGGTCCTGGGGCAGCATGTTGCACGTTGCTCGTTGCTCGTTTACCGTTGTGTGCTATTTAAGCCCAACGGCAGTTGCAGCTAATGCTGATTTCATTTGTTGTTGTTGTTGTTGTTGCTGGGAGAGACAAATATTGTAAATGAGACTGCGACAAAATCATCAGACAAAGGCGACAATGAGACAATGAGAGCCGACGTGATGAAGGGCGGGAGGCGGCGGGCGTTGGGCGGACAAGGCTCACAAAATGGATTTCCTCCTATCTGCCATCCACATATATTGTAAAGTGCTGTTAACGAGATACACAGCAAAAAAAAGGCGCATGTGTATTGTAGGAAAGCTTTTGGGCTGCGAACACAAAAGGAGCCAAACGAATGCTGGGGAATGTTCTGAGGATTCTCTCAATTGAAATAATTAAGTGTCAAAATGGCGCACTTTGTTTCGGAGGGTGCTGTTTTGGGTACTGGGATTTTTGGCGGAAATGAAAATCATTTTTCGTGAAAATTACTTGGCAAATGTAAGCTTTTGTGTGTTGTGTGTTATTTTTGGGTGGTAGCTGCAACATCAGGTGGCGTGCGGCAAGTCACACACAGAGTGTAAACAGTTTAAAGTAATTTGGCCTTGTGCAGGTTGAGCCTTGGGGCTCAGAGTGAAGCCCTTGAAGGCTTTCCCATTGTGAATGGAAAGTCGTCCTGTGCCGCAGTTAGCATTAACTACTTATTACTGCGGAACTGCTTTCTGCCTTTGTTGGAAATGATTCGAATGTAAATTTTGTGGATTGTGCACAGATTTTGTGTATTACTTAAGATGGAAGATAAGAGGATGACAGTATGTTGAAGGATTAGTATAAATAATTGACAGAATTTACTATTGTTTGTTTAGATAATGAACAATAAATAACATCAGAAATCTATGATATTAGTGAGAGTCCTCAATACCCATTTAAAATAATTGAAAGGAATATAGAATCCTTTTTTAATGCTGCCTGTTTCACAGCCTGTTTCTGTTTCTGTATTATAATTCGTTCGAGTTATTTGTTAGCTCTTTCAATAATACAGTATATATAGTTTCTCTAACCTATTTTAATCAAGCTTTACCATTGCATATCGCCAAATCTTAGAGAACATTTTAAGATTTAGTTTTTACTTTAGTTTTTGTTGTTTTTTTTTAAAGATTTCTGGTTGACCCTTGTCACGCAATCCACTCAACAGCACGATATGCATGACATCTTCACATCTTGTTGTTGCCACACAGATTTTCCAATCTAAATAATTTACCACACTCGCACAAGCAAATAAACAACAAGCAAACAGTCAACCAACAACCAACAATACACACACAAAATAAACACTTCGTTGTTGCCCGCACTTTTACTTAACTTTTTAGCGACCCTTGCGACCAAAGTTTGAAGCCGCTCTCCCCTCTTACCATTCTACCCACCTGCTCCTCTGCTAGTTGTAAGTCGAACATGGAAACTTTACCAATATACTGGGGGCTGTATTTTCCCAGTCCGCAATCTACAGCGATCTGCCCCCTTCCCGCTGCCTCTGGCGCAGGTTTCGGCTGCCATCTGAATCCGCAATCCATTGTCGACCTGCTGACCGCGCTGCACGAAAACCGCACGCATGCTAAAAGTGTGGCCAGAGATGCTGTAGCTGCCTGACTGCCTGCCTGGCCGGAGGATGGAGCTGCCAACTTGATGCTGAGCTTAAAGTACCGCAAGAGTTGTTGTTGTTGTTTTTGACTGAAAATTGCTGGCAAACGGTTTGGCAAAAGATGGCCAGCTCAATGCACACAAAGAATGTTGCTCTTACTCCTGCTCCTCTTCCTGTGGCTCCTGCCCGATTGCTGCCAAGAGCTGCTGCCTGCACCTGGACTTGGACTTGGTAGCTTGGCCACCCGCTGTGTGGCAGTCATCGACAGTGCAACGCAGGCCGGAACACAGTTATGCAATCACAAAACTTTCCAACCAGCTCACAGTCTGCCTCTCCCTCTCTCTCTCCCTATCTAGGTATTAGACTCTCTCCGTCTTTCTGGCGGCCACTGATTGAAATTCTTAGCAAGGCAGCTTTGCTTGTAATTTTCAGCATCATCTCTCGTCTTTTCATTATAGTAGTAGTTGTTATTATTATCAAAATCATCTATGCGTGCCTCTTGCTGCTGCTGTTGCACAGCTTGTGTCTGCATGCCTGCCTGCATCTATTTCGTCCTTCAACGTGCGTCCTTCATTCGGCTTCATTGTCAGTTGCCGGTTTGCTTTTCTATGTGAAGGATTCATCCATAACGGTTTTCTTCTCCTGCTCCTGTAATATTCTTATTTTGTTGTTGTTGCTGTAATATACAATCCAATTGGTTGCTGCTGCTGCTGAAATTTCTTATTGGCTTGCCAATAATCTCTCTTTTCTTTTATTTCTCATTGTTCTTTTTTTTTGTACCATATTTATTAGTGCATTGCATTTGAGCTCTTTGATTAGTTTTCTGCACCATTGCTGGCTATAGATTGTAAATTCTTATTGTGGGCTGCAGATGCAGCCTAAATTAAAGACTTAAACCCGATATTCATTCATTCAAATCATACTCAACTACAATCGGCTTGATTTCATTGCTGCTAGCTCAATTAATTTCCATAGCATGCTTTTAGGCTTGATCTTTAAAACAACGCCTTAACAGCTGTTAACTTAAGTCGCTCATATTTCAATTGCTAGCTCAGCTCTGTTAACTAAACAGGGTTCTTGTCTTTGCCTCACACACACACTCACACGCTCACACATATGCATGTTTAAGTTTCCCTAGAGTTGTTTTTTTGGAAAATGTTGACCACTGTGTTGTCGCACTCTTTACACTCTTAAGTTTTTATTCGTTTTTCAGTACCAAGTTATGTTAGCACTTTACATTGTTAGCACGTGGCAAACTTCTTGCGTCATATTTTTCGTTGCTGCAGCGCTGATTGAATGGAATCTGTGGCGTACCTACACAAACACAAACACAAGCACACACACACATACACTGATATGTTTGCTTGCTTGTGTTTACTTTTGTGTGAGTGTTTGTGTTCGTTTTCATGTTTGTTTGTTCGTTTGTTGTCGCCGCTTGTTAAACGTCAGACATTTTTGTGAGCTGCAACTGGCAAATTAAACTTTTGACATGAGTGTGCATTTGTGTGTGCGTGTGTTTGCCAAGTGTTTGCGGTTATTGCTGGCTGGCGTCTCTGCACCTGCAATCTCGTTCACCATAGATACGAGCAATTTGACTGCTGCACAATCGCCACAAAATTGTCGCCCATTAGCACTAAGCAGTCATTCCGAAGAGCAGCAGCCAGTCAAATAGTTAGCCATGACACGAACCCGTGTCAGGCGACAACTTCCAAAAAAAACTTTTCATTGCACTTGCGGCATATTCACATTTTAAACACATTTGTAACGCATTTCGAATAAGTAAATACACTTGATGTTACATATTTGTAGCATCTTGCAAATAGTTACAATTTATGCAAAAAAATATCAAGAGAAATATTTCTGGTCTGCTCCCAAACTGAAAAAATATTGTGTGAATTGGATTTATTTGTTTGATTTTATTTTTATTGAAATTGCCATAATTTATTTTTTTTAATTATTAATTTGAAATTCTCCCAGTTCATCAATAGAGAATCAATAATTTTCATTAAGCTAGAGCATGTAATATTCCCTTAAGAAGGCACTTGACACGTAGTCGGTTTTGGTTGTAGATCCTGTCCACCAAAGCACTCCTCTATCCCTGTATGTGTGTATGTGTGTGTGTGTGTGTGTGTTAGTGTGCTTTTGACATTTTTGCGTACATTTTTGTGTGACAAGTTTTCTGTGGTTTACTGGGGGCCACTTTACGGCATGTCATCCGCTCTTTGGCAGACGGCCGGCCTATTTCACACTTTTATAGAAAATTTTTGCCAATTGTCTGGCGACGCGGCGACTCGTGCGACGTACTCGTGGTTAGCACTCTTTATTTTCTATTTTTTTTTTCTTCTCGTTTTGCTGTGTGCGGAAGTTTGCGCAATTTTCAAAGCGGAAATGCAATTTTCGGTTCAGCTGCATTTGTCTCGCAGTATGCCGATCCCGCACCACACCCCACCGCACCGCGCCACCCGCCTAGCCCTAAGAACTGGGCGGCTTGCCAACACATCCAAATCGTATATCAAACGCAGAGTTGGCAGCCCCTGACAATGACATGCAGCTGCAGCGGCAGCCAACCCCAAAAGGGTGTGGCATGGAGACCAGGGATAGAACAGGAGCTGGAGAATACCGCCAAAAAAAAAGAGAAAATAAACAAAATTTAAATCGTCGCCGTCGCCAATAGTAGCTATTTACTACTGTTGGTTGTTGTTGTTGGAGTTGTAGTTGTGTGTGTTACGCCTTTTGTGGCATGGCCTGAAAATATATTTCACACGCTTTTTTCCAAGCGCATTTTTCTCGCCAACTTGTGCCATTTTTGTTGTCGCATGCCGAATGAATTGTTGAAATACTTTTATTTATTTGCATATAAATTATTCAATTGTTCCTCGGCTTATCTTTCTTGCTGGCTGCTCTTCATGCAACCCCCGACCCGACCCCACTGGAGTTTATCAAAATGCCGAATGCATTGCGAACTGCAATTGATTTCTGATATCTCACACACACATACATACATACTTACGCATGCCTCCAAAGTGGGCGTGGCGTGAAATGATAAAGTTTTTGATTTATGCTTGCATATTTGGCACAAGCTAAATAAAATCACATTTACATGCTGCCAACGGGAGGGGTGGAGAAAAGGTCATGCCACTTGGTGGTGAGAGAAGTGTCTGTCAATTTATGTGTGTCAGAAATGGCTTCGAGGGGCAAAGCAGCAGCAGCAGAACTCAACTGGCTCAATTGTGGCATGCACATTTCGAATTGGAGCCGAAATTTCCAATTTGCCACACTTGCCTGCATTTCAAATTCCATATTATAAATTATTTAAATTTCTTTTTTTTGGCATCAGCCGAAATTCTATCTTCACTGATGAAATTATCTGCTTTGGATAGGAATGCAAAATACAAATTGTTCGTAAATTGATTGATATTTAAAGCAATGCAATAAACATGCAATTAATTAAAGCAATAATAATTTAAATAATTGTTATTTGTATAACCAATGAACCCATTGAAAATTAGTATAAATGGAATAATGGTTTTATGCAAATCTAAGCTTCTGCGACCTCATAAGGAATATGTATCCTTGATCAGGATCGATAGCCAAGTTGGAATAATATGTGCAACAACTGGTTTCGGGGTATCAAATAGTGCATTAATTGCTATAATTAAAGAGGAATTTGTTAAATATTTTGTTTTAGCTATGCTTGCACATCTCGGGCATTAAGACGATATCAAAATTTATGGTTGATATAAGTCTCTGCTCTCGTAGACAGGAGTTGCACTTTTAACCAACTAATCCTATAACTTTTTGTCTTTCAATGAACAACATGAATCAGGAACAGGCACTTGGAGGTCCATTGTCATAACTTTTAAAAATGCCGACTTTTGTCGCCTTGTGCCCTTTTGGCTTTTTACCAATTCGCCATTCTCCATTTGCCATTTGGCACTTGGCGCTTTGCTGTAGTGCTTCCGTTTCCGCCAACACGTGCGCTAAACGGTTTGTCTGCCTGTGCCTACCCCCCTGCTGCCGCCCCACCACCACCCCAACGAACTTGCTCCTCCCTCCTCGTTCTTGACTATTGACAGTTTGTTGCCGTCAGATGTCAACTGCAGGAGTCGTCGTTGGTCGACGTGCCATTCGACGGCGCTGTGCAAATATTTGGCGAGGCTGTTTTTATTTTTACCGCCCCACCGCCTAAAAGCATGCTTCAATAACATTCAAAGCCACTCACCCGCGCTCCACCCACCGTGAGTACGTGAGGGCCCTGCGCTTGTCACCCAAAAATATTTCTAATATCTTGAGCTACATGTGTTGTAAATTTATTAGCTGTCATATAAATCTTTGCACACTGCCGCCCTCTGTCGGCCGTTCGCACTCCCTGCAGACGTGTCACCATTTTAAAATTGGAGGCGTTGGGGCGTTGGGCTTGGATCCTTTTTTTTTAGGGGGCAGAGCGATGAGGGGGTGGGGCTGCTGCGTCTGTTTGGCTGGCAGTTAAAGATAAGAAGACATTGGGGCAGCCAGCGCAACCCTTCCGTTTTTACATATGAAGAATTTTTCATTTACATAAATGCTACTTAAGAAAATTAATAATTTTTTTTCCCTCTTTGCTGCTGAATCCGCTTTTGGGCTTACTTTTAATTGGGACCGACAACAGACAACAGATACAACATATGAGGCACAGTCCCACAGCGCTGCTCTCATTGTCATTTGTTTAATTAATATTGCGTCTAATTGAAGGCGTCGGATTTGCTGCGTGGCAAGCATTTGTACTACTTAAGTGAGGTTGGCTTGTTTTGCATTTATATTATGCAAAAAGAATAATTATTATATTTTATTTAAGCAGTCAACAATCCTTAGTAGAAGTGGAAAATGTTGAATTTGATATGAGATAAGTTTATTTAATGCGCATTTAAAATATTTTTACATAAATAGACATTAATTACTATAGCTGTATATTTTGGCACGCTTTTCATTTGCACATCTTTTAATATGTGCAATCTGCACTCCGACGACTATTGCACTTCCGCATCGGGCTGCTTGAGCGGCATGCCCTTATCGTCGATCTCCAACGAAGGCACCAAAGGCGGCTTGAATCCATACTCCATGTGCAGATTGCGACCAAAGTCGGGACTACGTTTCAGGGCGTGACCGTTGCGCCAGCGCTGGAACTCATCGAATTCGCTGCCGTTGCTCTCCTTACTCGCGCTGGTCGTCGGCACAGGACCTATGTACGACTTGACCATGTGAACAGGAGCTGAGGCAGCTGCAACGGACAAATCCGACGGTAGTGTATTGTAAATGTAGCGGGAGCCCTGAAGCCAAGGTGAACCTTGGGGCGGAGGCGGTGGTCGCAGATCAAAACGCATATCGGCCAGACTGAAGGTGGCCACCGGTGGTGCCTCACCCCTCACAGGTCGAATCGGGGGCTTGACAAGGACTTGTGTCTTTGCTGGCGACTTCGCAACAGTTTTTGGGGCTGTGAATTGTGGCAGGAGTTTCTTTAGCATGCGTGTATAGTAGTTCTGCAGCACCTTGGGCGGAATGTGACCAATCGAGGCTTGCGACCAAGGATGCAACGAGTTTGGATGGGAACCAAAGCTAAAGCCAGGCGAGTGATTGGGTGGCATCGGCATGTGTATGGCAACGGGCACATGAATGGGCACGGCCATCGGACGATCAATATACTTTTCCACAATCTTCTCAATCTCGACAGGCTTTTCCACAATGCGCTCGACCTCAAAGGGCACCGGCTTCTCAACAATCTTCTCGATTATCGTCTCCACGGGATAGGGAACAGGCTGCTCGACGTATGTCTCCACTGGATAGGGTCGATCCACGTAGTGTTCGACATGAACGGGTACCGGCACTGGTTGCGCCACTGGATATGGTACATGGATGTGCTTCTCCACAATTTGTTTGTAGGGACGTTCAACGATTTTCTCAACGGGCACGGGATATGGTTTGGGCACATGCTTCTCCACAACAATCGTTTCCGGTGCCTCCTGATGGGGTAACTCCTGATGGGTTACTTCCACGATATGTGGAGCTTCCTGATGTGTATGTAAATGTTGCACATCCTGAACATCAACATTATGCGGTTCCTCGTGATGTGTATGTGTATGTGTCTGATCCTGATGAGGTACGTCCAGCTGAATTGATGCATGCGAGCTGGCGACCTCTTGCGGTGAGTTGTCGTACTCAACGTGCTCTACATTTATCGGGTTGGCAGTCAGCGAGACGTAGTTGGTGGCAGAGGGGGCAGGTTTCGGTGGCGCATCTGGTGCAGCAGCAGAAACAAGCTCCTTGGGACTGTAACCCAGAGAGAATTGGCCCTGCTGATGCTGACCAAAGGGGGGCTGGTGATATATGGTCTCATGCATCTCCACCAAACGGCCGTCTTTCTCCGTAATCAGTTTGTTGTGTATATTCACTGATTTCTGCACCTCCACAAAGGTGTACCCGTTGGGCTTAACCAACAGCTGCGTTTCGGGCTGAGCATTCGATTTGGGAGCGGGTGCATGCTGAAAATGATGCTGCGAGGCATCGGCGGCGGCTTCCAATACGTAATCGTGTGCTTTAAAATACTGTGGATGCGGTTGCTCTTTGGCTTGAGGAGGAGCAGGTGAAGGCTCCTGGGGATTCTGTGAGTTGACCGTAACATAGATCAGACTATTGGGCGTGGGACCAGCATACTTGGTGTGCTCCGGAGCAGCGGGTACTGATGCCGGAGAAGCAATAGCCTGAGTATTTAACTGGGACTGTGGAAGTTCCATTTGAGCTTTGGGTTGAGATTGAGGTTGAGGCACCTGCCGTTGATAGCTTGGCTGAATTTCATAAGGGACTTCTATTGGTGGCTTTGCGTTTGTGCGTGGCGCTGCTGTGCCAGATTCGTAGTGAAAGGTGCCCTTGACTATGGGTCCCTCGGCACTGCCGGATACCATAGGCTTGAAGGTCTTAAGAAAATGCCTGGAGGGTGCCACCTGGTTTTGAGGTTGCTCCTGCTGCTGGAAGTGCTGCTCCGAGTGCGACTGATAATGATCCAGAGTCTGCTGTGGCGGTGACTTGGGCTCCTCTTCCTGCTGCTGCTGTTGTCCTTTGGATAGGGATTCGTCGTGGACAATGTGAACATTGATCTGCTGCTGGTCGGCGGGTCCATTTTGATTCTGATAGGAAATTGACTCGGCCTGCGATGCGTGTTGAGGTGCGGGCAATAGATGCTGGTAGAGCATCTCGCCCAGGTGACGTGACTCTGCAATTTGATTGTCATCAATCGGCTGGACCTCGTCCAGCTCGGTCTCCTGCTCGCCCAGTATGACAATTGGTGCACTCTCGGCGGCGACGAGAGTCTCATTGTCCTCTTTCTCAAAATCGGGTCGCAGCAGCAGACTGGGCAGCACAGGAGATGCGACTGCGGCGCGATTGATGCGCAGGAGTTCATTCCGCGAGATGTGATTGCTGCCGTCCCCGAAGGGTTCCCTTTCCGCACTGCTGACTTTTTCCACAACGATTTCGGTGTGGCCCGGTCTCAGTTCACGTCGATACTCTTTCGACACGCTCGTCTGGTAGCTGTAATAGGTCTCATTCTTGGGCGCTAAGTTTACAGGATCTGTACTTTGTTCAATTGCAGCTGATGTAGTTGTGGCATGCACCACCGCCTTGTTCGTTGTGGTTGCTGTGATGCTGGGTGCATCAGTGGCTGGTTCTGTGATTGCCTCCCTGCCACTGTAGCGAAAGATGTCCGAGAAGCCGTGGGGAAATAGACTCGATAGCACTTCATTTACCGAGTCTTTCTTCATCTTGGACAACCTCTCCCGACGCGCAGTTTCCCTCGGCAGCTCCTCGTTGACATCGAATTGTATATAGCCATGTCCATTTGTGGGCGATTTTGTTGCACTGCCGAGCTCCTCTTTCTCCATGGGCAGCACGGTGGGCAGAAAACCAGGCACGCTGTAAAGATGCGAATATAAATAGATGAGAATTTATTTTGAAAATATTAAAAGATTGTATTTCCGTAAGCAAAGTAAAGTAATTTAATTAAAGAAAATGTTTATATTTCGTTGAACTTTTTTTTTATAAATAGAAACTGTTACTATAATTAAAATAAAATAAGCTGTGAGTTGAAACTGAGACTCTTTCGCCAAATTCTGCTTGTGAATACAAGCCAATTTATATATATATGCCTATTCAAAAATAAGTTTCTTATATCTTTCCTACGCCTCTTTATTAAGTTAAGTTAAATATTCTTTGAAAACACGTTAGCAACTCTTTTAATAACTTACCCCACAAAGTGTTGTGAGTTCGCAGTCTCTTTTAGTTGCTTCAGCTCCGTTTCCTTAAGCGTTTCTCTGGCTTGGGGTTGATGAGGGCTGACCTCGAGTATCAGCTCGTCTCCTGACTCCTGTTTATTAAACTGTCAAAAGGCAACTCTCATTACCTGTCAAAATCATAGCGTTAACATGAACTCACCTCCACCGGCTCCGCCAGCGCCTCCGCATTTTTGAGGCTGTCAGTCAAGGCGTCATCCGAGTTGTTGCTGTCAATGTTTTCCTTGCTCGTTGGCGTTGTCGCATTCTGCGGCACTGTCGGTGGTTGCAGGGGCTGTGGCAGAGTGGTGGTGCTGCTGCCGCTGCCAGAATGCGATGAAGATGCGTGGGTTTCTTTGGCTGTGGCCAGCAGACAGATGCCAATGACGGACAATGTCGCTGCTAGCAGTTGTAGTTTAGGCCACATGGCACTGGCGCTATACGTGTACGGAAATGGCCAACAAAAAGAGCATTAATTTTTAGATGTGAATAACCCCACAAAAAAAAGAAAAAAAAAAAACAGCAAACATAAAAGAAAAGAGCGACGCATTCCACAAATGTGAAACATTTAACGGCAAGCCGTCAAGCCAGTAAGCCACGAACGGAAAACGAAGACGTGAACATGAAAAGAGAGGAGTCTTCAGTCGGTGCCTATTGATTTTCAGCGATAAGTTTGACGGTCATTTTTCCTAAGTGGCTTCACTAGTTTTTGAGAGACTTTTGTGAGTTTTTTTTTTGGTGTTGTTGGTGTTTTTCTTTCTCTTTCGCATACATTTTCCCTAAAGATTCGCAAATTGTTGCTTTCATTGCGAGTTTGCTTGGTTGGTTGTTGAACTTGGGTGCTTTTTGTGTGTTCGCTTTGGGCTTATGTCACTGCAATTGCTGCAATGTAATGAATTATTAATTATTTGCTGCCCGAGAGCTCACTCCCGACAGCCGACCGAGCGATGATAGCTGAGAGCTGAGAGCAGTCCTCCGTCCTCAGTCCTCAGTCCTCAGTCGAACGCACGTTTAATTTGGAAAATTGAAATTGATGGCGTTTAAAATGGTTCGGTACGGGTTTTCACATAGTTATTGCCTGCTGTTGTTGTTTTTGTTGTTGCTATCGTTGTTGTGTTTTGATAGGCATTAAATATGCATGCCAAAACATATTTCACTTGCCGCATTCATGTTTGGCCCGAAGCACTTACAATGCACTTAGCTGCTGCAGCGGGTTTTTGTCCAACAACAACAACAACAACAACAGCAACAACAACAACATCGACAACAACAACGACTGCGGCAACAAATCAACTAGATTAATTTTGTGAAAACAGGTGCAGCTAAAACGCCTAGTCAACTTTATCATAATTTATTTCTACTCTAGATTAGTTTTCCAAATAATAATAGTCTCATTTTAATTTACACTCTCAGATTGCACCCAATTTCAAAGTTCAAACGTTCAAATTGAATCAATTTAAATTAAGCGATTACTCAAAAAAATGATTATTGTTTTTGGTGCTCGTTGAAAATATGCATCAATTTAATGTTTATTTTCGAGAATATAAATATAAATTTAACCTTTCACTTTAAGATTTTAATGCTTAGTTTTCAGGAGTTATTATTAAATATTGCCAATCAAATTTTCAATTGCTTTCAATCATTTATAATATTTTATTAATTTATTTTTAAATCTTAAATTAAGTGTTTCCTGTCAAATATTTTAAGCTTTCATAAGTGTGGAAATGATTTGGAAAAGTTTTTGTCGCTAAGTGCTGAATACTTTCTATCAGTATTATTAAGCAAATTTTAAATTAAAAACAATTTAAGATTTGCTTAATGTGCATGACATTATATCTTTTACTATCAAAGTCCCCTTTTGAATTGTCTAGGCCTATCTTTAAGAAGTATTAGTCTTTGGTAACGACACAATGATTTGCAAAAGGATTAAAAATGCACATTAAATATACATTTCGAGTAATGTTTTGTATATTAAATTGATCGATTTATTTTTTTTGTTATCAATTTTTTGCAGTTGAGCTCAGTTAATTTATTTATAAATGAGATCGATTTTCCCACGCTTATGTGCATTTATAATGATTATTAATTTACCTGCATCCATTAAGTATTTCGAGCGATTTATTTGCAATTAAAACACTCAATTATTTATAACAATTACCGCACAATTATAACGTATTTTTAAACACAAAAAACAACACATAAATTAAGTCTCGTTTTAAACTTTAGAATGCAACTGATTCACTTGATTGCACAATGTGAAAAATTAATATTTACAATGTATTTTTTATTTTTTTTTTTAATATTTTTGACTCAGTTTTCGTTTGAGTTATGCTTAGACAGCTTCGCTGCTGGGGGCGGGGAGCACTCAACTAAGGCGACCCTGTCAGCTGCGCGTTCGCGTTGCGAATGAAAGTGAAACCGTTGTGGTTCGAGCATTTCGTTTTCTTTTCGATCGCCGTCGCCATCGTCGCCGTCGTCGTCGTCGTCGTGGTTGTCGGTGGACTCGAAGTCGAAGCTGTTATTGAAGTTGCAGTTGCAGTTGTTGTTGTTGCTGCTGTTGCAGTCGCTGCTGTCGATCCTTAAAGTGTAGCACCAAACTTGTCCATCCACCGATTGCGCAAGCGCAGCTATCCCTCTCTCACTCTCCCTCTCTCTTTCTCTTTCTCTCTCTCTCTCTTTTCTGCCTCTTTCGATCGCTTCTGCTCACTGCCGCCTTTGCAATGACATTTTTTTTATGGCTTTCTACGGCAGCATTGACCCTGCCAAAAAGCATATGCGGGAAAACTGTGCAACAGGTTTTTAGTCGATTTGGCCAATTGTGTGGAAAACAAAACAACAACAACAACAACAGTTTACCAGTGAAAGCCCTTGTCATTTGGCATTTGCTAACCCACAGTTTGCCCTAAGCTACATCAACACTTGAACTACTCACTGTTTCCAGTTTTCGTCTTCTTCTTCGTTTTTTCGACTATTATCGCATATGGTTATTACACCTGAGCGACTATTTATGAGTATTGCTCTTCAATTGCAGTTTTTGCTGCTCGCATTGTTTTGCCATGTCTTTTTCACGGTCTGTTTTTATTATTCCCATTCATTTTTAATGAGCTGAATTCGACAGATTTTGTTGCTTTTTTTGTCAGGCATTTGACGTCTTGAAGCTGATTGATTCATAGGCCAACGCTTTGGGGTACGTGGCAGCTAAACGCATCGGTTGTTGCAGCTCTCCGGCTGCCGATCGCAACTCGCTTCAATTGATTGATTAAAATGTTTGTGTTTATTTATGCTGGGGGACAACCCGTTTCATTTATTGCATATTTATTTATTTGCATTTTTCATATGAATAAATATTTATGGCTTAGCTAAAATGATGCTTGATACAAGATATTTTATTTAATCTTTCGCGTAAATTTTCTATCTGCCAGATAAGTAAGATAATAACAAATAATACAGTTGTGTTCATTAAAATTAAAAAATATTTAATATAATGAGATATTTATTTATACATTTTTATATAAATGTATATGCATAATTATTAAGTAACTTGTGTAGTAGCTCACTAATAATCTCTATCTCTTTCGCTTTAAGTTATAAATGCACTTCTTTTTTATTATTTTATTTTTATTGTACTTTCACAATTGCTTTTGTAACCAAAGTGTTTTGAATCTCCGATCTTTATGGAGTCTGGCTATCTAATGCATCTCATTAATGTCAGCTGAGTGAGAATGATGCATGTAACGTGCCCCATATGAAACTATTAATTGCTGGCAATTTTTGGCTTTCACCAAAGTGCTGCGCTTGGTGTCATTTTGATGGCATTTCCTCTCGTCTTCCGCACACCCAAATGCACAGTCGGCTCAAAAGTCGCTGAGTGTGTGTGCGTGTGTATATGTGTGTGGCAGACAATTATGATTGAAGAGCCCGAGACTGGGAGACGAAGATTATGTAACTAAGCCAAGCTGCATGCCAAGAGTTGAGTATTCCAATGCTTTTGTTAACGGAAATGCAACGCATTAGTTGCACAGGCCGCGCCCCTCCCGTCTCTCTCTTTATACTACCTCTTCTCTTTCGCGATTAGTTGGCCAACTCTGGTTAAAGGTGGCTAATTGTTGCCGACACAGCATTTGATAAAACTGTAACAAAAGTCAATTTTAAGTGCTTGTTGTTGTTGTTGTTGTTGCTGGCTGACAATAAACTTCCTTCCGCATGGTCAAACTTGACGCATGGGAAACTGAATAACAAAATCGGCAAAAATTGCAAAGGAAATTATTGAAAAGCTTCGACGCAGGACAGCAGTTCATTTATTAATATAAAAGCCCAGCGAAAACTGCGGAAAATCTATTAAAAGCCATTTTTTTTAATTTGATTTCTGGTGTTTACTTATTGTATTTCTCAAAAAGGGCATCCAAGCGAAATGGCCAATCAGTCCGTAATACGGCCACGCCTCCAAATTGCCTGCCCATTGGGCTGAGCTAATTAAGTGCGCAGGGCAAATAAAATGACCCAAAAGGTAATTACAATGAATGAAATAGGGGATGGGGGCGGGTGAAAGGGGGGAGGAGTTGGATGCTATGGTCGGACTCAAACCAAAAGCCAATTTTGCAACAATCAATCAAAGACCATTTTCAATTTTGCGTAAACAATTTTTGTACTCGTATTTCCAGCAAACGTTGAGCATTAATTTTTTGTATTTTTATTTTTTTCAATCTTTATGCCAATTTTGTTCGCCTTTTTTTTATTGGCCAGTTGTTGGTGATTTTGCCGCGTCGCTCGTTTAACTGTGTGAAGTAAATTGGAAAATAAAGTTAAAATTAAAATGCATTAATTGAACTGTGAAATTTCATAAAAGTGTATGAAAAATTATTTGTGCGTGCGCCAACGAGCAGATGACGATGTCGATGTCGATGTCGATGATGATGATGATGATGATGATGATGATGCCGATGATGATGATAATCATAATGATAACGAAGAAGAAAAGTGCAATGCCGAAACAGAAAATGAATTAATTGTCAGCGTTTTAAGCGCGTTTAAAGTCGCCAAAGAGTCGAGTCGCTTGGGTGAACTTAATAAATTCGTAGGCATAAAAAGTGGGGATAATGAAAAGTGCTCGGAAAGCCAAAAATATATAACCAGCCAGAAGGCGTGATTGTGTGCAACGGTCAATAAAATTAACTATAAATGAATTAATTGCTTTAAATGCACATTTAAGCAAATAAAAATGAATTTTCATATACAAAGAAAATAAAAACCATGAATGAAACGGTTTTATTAAGATTTCAATGAAGAATTTCCTTGCTTTTATATATGTATATATATATATGTGTATGTATGTATGTATGTATGCATGTATGTACATATGTATAATTTAAATATGTTTGCACTGACTCCAGGTCAAGTGATTTTACTTTTCTTACTTCCGTCCTTGCCAAAATTGTTACTGATTTCGTTATCAAAAGGCTTTAAACTTTCGAATAAGGTTTAATGTTTACAGTTTTGTAAAAAGTGTGTGTATATTTGTACAGTAAAATCGTTGGAAATTCACAAATACAAATGAATTCAACTACTCTGCATGATTTAAGCTGTTTTCTACTTACTCTCACATTTGCTTATCAGCACAAAAATAACCATGATTATTATGAGTAATGATTTATTATGCAAAAATGTAACCACACACACACACACACATATATACTCGTATGTATGTTTTATAAGAGCCACTTCCCCCAATGCCAAATTGTGCGATTTCACCATAGGCCAACTAATTGCGATAACTTCATCAATATTAGCCACCACAAAAAAAGGCGGTAAGCCAAGTTAGCAATCTCCTATTATGGCGCAGCAACAGCCACGCCTTATACACAAAAAAAAGTGCCCACACACTCAGCCATTATTTGTGAATGCATTCATGAATCAATCGGTTGATTCAATTTTGGCTCGACCGCACACCATAAAGTGCTCAATTTTATGGATATATGGATATTCATACATAATTGTTGCTTTTTGCATTTTTTGGTTTTATCCTCATATTATTTGTGTTTTTGTTGTTCCTGCTACGAGGCGTTAACAAATGAAAGATGCCAACTTGCAACTGGGCAGCCGGTTTCTTTTCTGCTGCATTTGCCTTGCATTGGTCATGACAACAATTAAAAAGAAATGTGCGCAGCAATGCCAATTGGCAATTGCGGATATTTGCGGCCTTTCAACGTGCAACTTCCCCTCTCTTCTTCAGAGATTGGTGGAGTGCACCTTTCGCTATGCCGCGGCAATTTGGCGCGTGCGTCGACATTGGCGCTGGTTGTCGTCAGTCATCTTGGCCACATTTGTATCCTCAGGGCCGTTACACACAACAAAAATGTGGCAAATTTTTTATGCCTTGATAATAAAGTAATACATTAAGTTTAACTCATTTTACTAGTTAAAAGTTTAGATGAAAGACTTAAAATCGCAATCAATGGCAAATTCAGTTGCATAACATTAAATCTTTTAAGTAGGATGCTTAAATACTTCCTAGCTCTCTCCTATATACATATACACCTCTTTATTTAGCTCTATCCGATTATCAAGCATTTTAAAGACAATGGTTTTTTTTTGCCGTGTACGAGTTTATTCCACTCGATTAAGGAATTTCAATTGGTCATTGCCAGCACACAGTTGATAAACTCGGTATTTTGATTTGGATAAAATAGGCAGGGGAACTGGTACGGTACGCCCCCGCTGCACTGACTCGCTGGCAAATCGTGTAATCTGGCGCCTTGGCCGTCATTAGCGCCGCAAAGTGGCAAAAACCGGCTAACAGAGAGGCCAGCCTGCCAGCCCAGTCTGGTTGCTCGCCTGGTTGCCTGCCTGTCGTTGTTATCAATGCCATTGATGTTGATGTTGTCAGGCAAACAGGTTGGCCTGGCCAACTCTTTAGGCCAAAAAGTGTAGCAGTGTCGTCGCCACATGACCATATACATATTCGCTGCTATTGCTATTGGCCATGCCGTCCTGCGGTGTCGTTGTACTTTTGATTTCCAAGTAATAAACCTGACCACCAGACGCAGAGGCACAACAATAACAACAATAACAACAACAACAACAATTCGTGTTGACAACGTATTTGACCAATGTACGAAATGAAAACCGGAATCGCCTGCATTGCCCCAAAGCGTCCCCTCCCCTCACTTCCCCGCCCCCTGCGATTCTGACTCGATGTGGCCTTTCCCTTTCGTTGGCGGGGTGCAGCCTTTTTGATTGATATTGATGCAATTGGATGCTGCTTGCTGCCACAATGTTGCAAGCGCACTTGCAATATTTGCTGAATTTCATTAGCAATTCATGTTGCACGTTCGCTGCCAATTGTTACGCATACCCTGCCTCGCTCAGTTCATTCTAAATTGTTGATTGAGTTTGCTTTTTAGATTGTTGTTGCAAGCACACTGATGACTTTCATCGTTGAATCGAGGATTAAGTTGCAGAGAACTGTTTTTTAATATATACTCACGTTTGTAAAATGATTTGGTCCAGAAATGTATCTTTAAAGTGAATAAAAATGTCCAACATTATTTGCTTAACTCGTCTGTTTGTTCCCCACCATAAAGAATGCGCTGTAAATCATTTATTTTGCATTTTTATTTTTAAATTTTATTTCATGTTCATTTTTTGATTTACTTTCTGTTTGTCTGTTGTTGTCATTTGCTTTGCTTTTTATTTTATGCTAAATTGGCTATGTTGTCTGTTGCTTTGTGTCTTAAACTTGTAAATTTTTGCGGGCATCGCTTGTTGCAGTTTTAATCTGGCTCTTAAAGTTAACAGTTATTTGTTGGCCCTACTGTTGACCCTTTATGCATTTGCATTTGCATTTGACTTTTCTGGGCAGGGTCTGATCTTTATTTATTGTTTTATGTATATGTTTTCAATTTTTGTTGGTTTTATGTGCCTTTTGATTTCATTTACTGCTCGTCTTGGGCTTGCTCTGGCCCAAAAGTTCATTAGTAATCGTATTCGTATTGCTAAAAATTTGTTTTGGTGGTTGTTACTTTTATCTTGGGCCTATGACTTAAACCTTTGCTTATTGTATTCTCGTATTCTTTTATTCTCGTATGCATATTTTTATATTTCTTCTTTTGTTTTTTGTCAACACATTTTATTTGCACTACAAATGAACTGCGATTTCTTTCGTTTTTTTTTTTAACTTTTATATATTATGTAATATTTAAAAATTAATTTGCCACATTTTGTTGTTTTTGTTTTTTTTTTCTCTTAAGACCTAAATATTATAGTGTGTTTTTTGTTTTGTTGTTGTTGTTTTATGTCTAAATAATATTTTGTAAATATTATCATAATAATTAATCATATAATAAATACAATATGCATTTGACCACTCTTTATAATATACATATATAATCATATACTATATATATGTACGTATATAATACCATAATGTTCATTTGTTAATAATTAATTTTGTTAGTTAACATGACGACGTGTTTGTTTTTGCTTTTTGTTAATACAATTCGCAAATTCTTCTTTATAAAAACCAAAAAACCCTTAACTCAACTTTACATGGCACACATACAGTTAGGCTATCCATATATGCATATTGGCATATTTCTAATTAAATTCCAAATTATAATTTTACAATGCTTAAAACGCTTTTCATTTGTGTTTGTTTGTTTTTCCTTTCTTTTTTTTTGTATTTGTTGTTGATGCGGAATTCTTGGAACTCTGCGTAAATGTTAGCGTTTTGCAATTCAAATGTTTGCTTAAATTGGCGTTAGGTTCTTCTAAGTAATTCTTGTTGATTTTTACATTGATCTCTTATAAATAGCTAGTGCCTTAAATGGCGCATACGATTCATGCGACTTTATGGCTAACATGTTCTATGAAATAAATTACAAAAGCTTTGGCTTTATACACAAATTCAGCGCGCAAAAAGGATTTTCGCCAGCTCTTTTTATAGGGATATTGAATTAAATTATTTTACAATAGCGCTTAGTTTGAGTTTGTTATATTACATATAAATATTTAGGTTTTTATTTATTATATAATTATATATTTTTATTTAATTTGCTTTATATTTTTGTATGCACTTTTTAAGTTTCTACTTGGGTTTCTCATTTTCAAACAACATTTAACACTTGCTATATAATATTGTTCTGCATATTTAAATATGTTTGCGCTTAATTTTAATGAATTGTTTTTTTTTTTAATTTAATTTTTTTTTGTCTTGAGCAAATTGCTTCTTGAACTTTTATGTACATTTTTGTGTTTGTTTTTTTTTTTTGTGTGGAGGGTCTTTTTTGGAGCTAATTTTCATTTTGATTATAGGTATTTGAATTACTAAAATATGCATTGTAGAACGAATTTTAAGAGTTTTTGGTCCTTGAAAATTATGTGAAATACAGTTTAAAAAAACTAAAACATATTTAATGGGTTATTAAGAAATTATAATTTAATTTTTTAAATCCTGATGATGAAAGTATTTGTCAATTTTCAGCTTAAAATATTTGTTTATTAAACAGTACCTTTGAATTAGTTTCAGTTGTAAAATAACTTTTATCAAATTTGAAAACTTATAAGTTAATTTTGTTTTCAAAATATCTTACAGTTTGTTTATATATATATGTATTTTTTTTTTGGCTATTCGAATGCGCAAAAATTCAAATGGAAGGAATTTGTTCGTGCCTGGTAAGTTACTTGCTTTTCATTTACATTAAAGTATAGTTAAACTCATCTCTTCTCTCTTTCTAACACTCGCATGCTATTTATCTCTAACACTAATTGCCTCAAAATATTTAACAAAAATCAGTCACTTTGCAAGTTTCTAGCTTGTTTTCGAAAAAGGAACTTAAAGTACAATAATTATGCATGGATTAACTATTTAACAATAGATGAATCCAAATCCAAAAAATGCTTTAAATATCTTTGTATGTTGTATGTATAATTTTTTTGTTCATTTTTGTTTTTTTTTACTATTTGGCATTCAAGTTAAGCGCTGCTACTAAGTACTACACACGTACACACTGACACAAATACAGTTACAGATACAGATACACTTAGAGTTACAGTAAAAATATTGAGTATTAGGAGGGGATGTGGCTTATGTCTGAGTAAAAAGTTGAAGTTGCCAACTATGATGACTACAAGGTAAATGAGAGTGTGTGACTGTGTGTGTGAGTGTGTGTGTGTGTGTGTATGTGTGTGTGGGTATATGAGTATGGATTAGTAGTTAGTGGGTGTTTTTTGGGTAGGGACTTAGATTAGGGTTTTAAGTGGCATAATTTCATTTTGATGGCTTTGCT
The DNA here is from genome assembly GCA_035042185.1 of Drosophila kambysellisi. Classification (NCBI taxonomy): domain Eukaryota; kingdom Metazoa; phylum Arthropoda; class Insecta; order Diptera; family Drosophilidae; genus Drosophila; species Drosophila kambysellisi. Next base: position 12,473,068 of record JAWNLS010001251.1, read on the forward strand.
AATTGATTACAAATACACATACACATAGCGTTAGAATAGTGGTTGTAGTAGTAATAGTAGTAGTAGTAATTGTGGGCAATATGGCATATAGGTAATACATATATATATATGTATATATAGTAGATATATTTATGTAAGTATGTATATATGCACTTAGACATAGAGGGTAGTACGTAGTAGTACATAGCATAATAATTTGCATGCGTTAATAGTCAGCATTCTCTCTCTCTCTTTCTCTCGCTCTCATTCATTCACACGCTTACATAATCAAATACTGTCCCTCTCTTTCACACACTCTTAAAGTTAATGAGAATGCAACAGCGTTGCACCAAGAAGAGTTAAAGCCCAAGCCAACTCAAAGCCGCGCCCGCTCGCCGTATTATTGCTGAAGACCGGAAAGTGTATTTGTTCGGGTCGATTGAGTTCCTCCTCCTCGTCGTCGTCGATTGTGTTTGACATTTGCCGATGGCGCTTCGTAAAGTTCACATTGAACACGGCCTCAGCAACGCCACCTGGCGTTGACACTATAAAGTAGAAAGTCCGTGGCACACGCTCGTGCATGCTGACATAGGTTAAGCGCGCCTCCTTGCAGTAGGGCGTGGGCAGATCCTGTCAGAGAATACAAAAACATATATAAAGACTTGACAACTCTAACGCTTGCTAAGATTAGGTTACCTTGACCGAGTAGGCCAGCACGGTGCTGCCGTATTGATTGCCCGGCGTAAAGACGCGATCGCCGTGCAACCAGCGTGCGGCATGCGCCGGCGGATTAGCACAAAACTCAACATTCAAATGCAACGGAGATCCCGGATAGGCAACGGGCGTCGCATTCAATGCAACAACTGTGGGTGAACCTACAAATAAAGAGAGCAAAACAGGAATTAATCAAATTAGTTATTATAATTGGGGAATATTTTTGGTAACTTATCGTATCTATTTGGATTACATTCTGGCAATCGAAAATGTTGAACATTTTAAGGATATGAATTAAGCATTTAAATCAATCCAGAATTGGACTTCCAACATTAAATGCAATGTTTTTTTAAGGGTCAAACCACGAGTTCAGTTTGATCAGTTTTGACGAAGGTTGAACCTTGAAAGCTGAAAAAAATAAAAAAAAGTACAAGGAAATGGGGCTTCTGCGACATGAAATTATTGTCAATTTAAACGCCAATCATCAGTTATTGATTTATGGCTTTCGTGTGAGAAAGGCTCAGGTGCTTAACCTTTCATAAAATAATTTGAGGTCTTGGAGCAGTTTTGCGACATTTATGACCCAATTGGGCAGATTTATGATTGAACCTTTCCTTCAATAGGCAATAAGGTCAAGCCCTGATTAAAAAACAGATGTTTATTTTTACAATCGATTGACAAAGTAAATATTTGGAAAGCTTGGTCTGTCTAAGGCTAATTTATACAAGGAAGAATATATCACATCCTTTCAACTCGCTTCCAAAGATTGAGAACCAAACCAAAATATAAATTACAAATGATTTTCCGTTTGTTTACCCAATTAGTTACTGTACATTTGCAAGTCTCTGCGTTAATATCTCATTACCAACTTTTGTTCAGTGTCCTTAGCCATTTGAGAAGAGCTAAAGTTCGCTTCGCAAACTTAGCAACACTGAACACTTGAACCGTTGCTAAGCCAACTCGTACGCAACTGTACTTTAGCTAAGCCAGCTATAAACACAACTGTATCCCCCGAATAAGTAAGCTGCGAGGAGCGAAAAGTTCTAGCGGCAATTCCATTGCCACTAATTAAAAGCGTATCAAATACAAAATGTGCCGCTTAGCCAGTGTTGTGTAACTTGGGCGGAGGGAGAGAAATCAAAATAAATAGCGAATAACATGTCGTTGAACGGAAAGTTTTTAAGAACGCCGAAACTTCATTAAAAAGTTTTCGACGAATTTCGTGCGTGTGTGTGTGTGTGTGTTTGTGTGAGTGTGTGAATGTGGAACTTATGTGGGTCACATGTTGAGGAGTTAAGCGTTGAGTTGGATTGAGTTGCGAGCTGCGAGTTGGGTTACCAAATGTGACGTTAGCCAACACTGTGCGACAATCCAATTAGACACATGTGTACCCAAACCAGGCTGGCAACATATTTAATTATCGAAAGGCACGAAAATTTTGCAATTTTCCACATCATTGCGCAGAGAGAGAGAGAGTGGGTCGGGAGAGGGAGGGAGGTAGATACAAGAGCTCGGCAAATAAACTTATACATTTTATTTAAGCAGCGCTCAACAATGGCGGCTCGGCAAACAAAATGGCCAAAAGTGTTAAGTGCAAATGAGTGTACGGCGGGGTTGCCAGCATCCACTCACTCTCAGTTGCCCGGACAGACGGACGCAATCCAAAACAAATCGAAACGCCCATCGACACTTGCCAAATTTATAACTCGTAAACTTCCCAAACTCCCCCACACCCCACCAGCGACTAACTGTAAAATCAATTAAACCAAGTGAATACTTGCCGGCAGCAGCAGGGTTGTGTGTGTCTCTGTGTGTGTGTGTGTGTGTGTGTGTGTTTAACCAAGGATGAGACTACTAAATTATGCGTTCAGCGCCATTTTGTTGCCCCTGTTTGAGGCAGCTGACAACAGTGCCACCAACGCACCCACAGTCGCAAAAAAGAAATGTAATTTATTTGACAGCTAAAACTGATTTCAGACCGCCCCAGCGCCCTCAAAGAGAGATTTACATTTTATTTTGATTTGCAGCCACTGAGCCGTGTGGCAGCATTCTACCCCACGGCTCAGGTGGCAACATCACCATTGGGGGTATGGCCCCAGGGTCAGCGCCTGGTCATTGGTGCGATTTTTAATTTGATTTAAACGCTAGGCGCTAAATGAAATGAGTTTTGAGTTCGTTTGGTTTGGGTTGCGATGCGATGCTTACAAAATGAATGGAGTGGAAAGTGTCAAATAGAAAATGCGATACAGACTAATTTTTTATGATAATAACGGAGAGGAGAGCTGGCAGGGGAGATGGGTGAAAAGTTAAAAGGCAAGATGGGACTGATTAAAAATGTCAAAAGAGCCGGGTCGAAATGGGTTTTTGTTTTTCATTGAAATGAATCTTAGACTTTCTATATAATATATTTTTAATTATTTAAAGTTAAGGCCTCAACAGTTGCTGTAAGTCAAAAGGAATCTCGAATTCGGAATACTTGTGCTGAATACAGATTCCCCTAAAAACGGTCTTTTGCAGTTAAGAAACTGTAGTTAAGGGTATGTTCTTAATTAATTCAATTGCGCTACTAGCATTTGAAGGGTCCTTTTTGGTGAGGCGAAGGCTGCTTTTGTTTTCACAATGCACTTTGCATGCCTTGCCTACTTTTGAGGCGTGCAACTTGTTTTCAGGGGTGGGTGGTGGTGGCAACAAGCGCTTGCATCTGGCCCAAATAGAAAACACTTACAACTACACGAAAATTAACATTTAAACAATAACAACAAGTTGGCATGTACTACAATTGTTGGAAAAAGCACAACAGCAACAACAACAACAACAGCAACAGCAACAGCAACAACAACAACAACAAGAATAACAATGAACGTTGCAGCCCTGGCCCCAAACATAATAAAGTTTTATAGCTGAAAATTACTCAATTCCCGTTGCTCGAAAAAGTTAACTTAATTTTTGTAGTTGGCTTTTGTGTGAGCAAAAGTTTGCAAGAGGTGCAGCAGCAGCAACAACAACAGCAACAAAAACGTTTTGCAACACTCTGGCGGCAAGTCGCCCAAGTGGGCAGACAATGGACGCAGCCAGCGCCAAAATGACAGGGCTGCAAAATGTTGTCGAGTACTAGGGGGAGGGGGAGGCGTGCAACGCTGTGCGCCCCATTGATTGCACGTCGCGAATATTTTTTTGTTATTGTTGTTGTTGATGCTGCGCTTTTGCATAAAGTGCGTGGGTTGAGCTCGGGAGGGGAGTGAACCTAGGACGGCAGAGACAAACGAGCGAGCGAACAGTGCTGGAAAACGCACTCGATTCGAGTCGTTTTGAAACGTTGAAAAAATAGTAATGACCGAAAATAATTGAATTTTCGCATTCATTCGCGTGTTGCAATTACTTTGGCCAGTTCCAGTCGAAATTCTACCACTCTGTAACTGTTTGCCCCTTGCACAACCCTGTTCTTTCTCTATTTGAGTCGTTTTCACAGCGTTGGCTTGTTGTTAAAGTGTTTGGCCATCTTGTTGCATCACTTCTTGCCTCTTATTGTTTTTCCTATTCTGTCTGTGCCACCTCCCCATTGATTATTGTGCGTAAATTGGAATTTTTCCTTTTGCTTATTGATTGGTTTGGAGGCGCCTTCTTAAGATTGCGTCGAAAAGCTAACTTGAAAATGCTTTTTAATTGACGTGAATGTGGCGCACCTAGGGAAATTGGGAATGAAAGAGGGATACATTTTTTTCCGAATTGCGATCGACTGCAATTAAGTCCCAAGCAAGCGCTTAAGTTTGAGATTAGTCTCCTTCAATAATATTCAATAACATCTTCGATACATAACTCATAAGTATTTTAAGAAATGCTGGCTTTATTTGCAAATTATTATGTATTATGTATTCAGTTGAAAAGTGTTGAGTGCTCAAGTAGCAGGTGCTTTCATCAAATCGTTAGCATAATGCGTGTTCAGATTAACAAAACCATCAACCAAATGACAACGTTGATGTTTAATCAGGTGGGTGGTGGGTGGTGGGTGGGTGGGTTGAAGTGAGCCACACACAAACAGCTTACCTGCTGGTTGGCGACCTCTTTCGGCGTTGGCTCATTAATTTTTAAGCAGTTTGCGCTTAGGTGGCAAAAAGTTGGTAAACTTAAGATAAATCTGGAACGCTTTGAAAGCAGTCGAATCGGTTTAGCTTTGTTTTGTTTTCAGGGCTGCCTGTCAATGCGTGGGACTTATCTATAATTCAGGGCGAACGACAAACAGTGCGCGATAAATTCAATTAAAATCGCCCCAAGGTAGGCCGCCCACACACACAAACACCCACACACACACACAAACACACACACATAAACACACACACACGCACACCAATGAATGAGGGAACTCTACAAATGGCTAACTAAATCCCTTTTTTGATTGCCAAATCATTGCACGTAATTTCAATTTGCACCGAGTGGCAAGGTGGCAAGTCGCAACTGGCAAATGGCAAAGTGGCAAGCGAATTTTTGTGTGCAGCAATTTCTTTTTGTTCATTTTATTTGCTGCCCTTTTTTGCATTAAGTGCACACAATGTTTTATTAATTATTCAAAAGCATAACAATGCCACGGCTCAGGCAAAAAAAAAAAGAAAGGGAAAAGAGGGGCAAGTGTGGCAAATGCTTCTGGTCAGACTAAGCTGAGCTCCGTTGCGGCCCTGGGGCCAAGTATTGCATAATTGAATATTATGATTGTTATTTTCACTTGCTGCCTGTCGGATTGCCTGTTATTTTAGCATTTCACTCGCTCCTCTCCTTCACCCCCCCAATCTAAAAACGTTATTTGCTGCCCCATCCGTGTGTACTCGACTCAGACTCAGACTGTTGGCCCCAGGGGCATGTTTTCCAGTTGTTAATGTCTTTAAGCAGCGCTCACCTGCAATTGTCTGTTAAGTTTTGTTTTATTTCGCCTGATTTTTGTAATGGTTTCTTATGTTTTTGCTGTTCTTTTTCATGTTTTGGCCCTGTTCCATTCCTTGGCAGCAGCCACTTTGATGTGTCCGTCTGGAGACCCGAGGGAAACAGCTGCTGCTACTAAATGCGCCCAAGCTTTAGGTATGTTTATCAAAAATATATGTATAAACAATTGCTGGGTACTTTTGAGATATTTATCTGCTGACTGTAAATTATAACACTATTTACAGATAGATAAAGAGTTTTTACCAAAAAACAAAAAAAAAACACAAGAATTTTATAGTTTTCTGTTTTAGTTTTTTGTATCTGAAAACCATAGAAAACTTTATTATGCGGTTAAATTGTTAAATAATTCGCATTCGAAACAGTTCAAACTTTAAGCACTTGTCAAGGAATGTGTGTTAAGTGCTCTGGTTTTATGTGTTCATATTTTGATTACCACAGATTTCTCAGTACGCATATTTGTATTGCAAGCATCACTTAAAAGTTTTCGGGGTCTCACTTTTGTGTTATTAGAAGTGAACCAAAATCAAAATAATAAAAAAAAAAATAAATAAAAAAAAGGAGAGAAAACATTTATTAAATTTTCAAGTGGTAGCAAGGTAAAAAGTTAAAACTTGTAAACTACACGACACACATCTACAACTAACACACACAGAGAGAACACAAGCAACAGAACTTTAAGTGGCACATGTGAAGCAATTTTTGGCAACTTGTGCAATTTGCATGCCACGAATTGTAGGTAGCAACACGAGTGGCGTGGATGGTAGGGATTGTTAGGACTGCTTCATTCAAAGTTTAGTTTTGTGTATGAGGCAAACGCAAACTTTGCGTTGCCACAAGCCAAGGCGAAACGAGGCAAGGCGAAACGAGGCAAGGCGCAACGAGGCAAGGCGAGGCGTGGCAAGGCGAGGCGAGGCGAGTCATGGCAAAAGTAACTACGTTCTATGTACGTATCTGCGTAACTACAAGTTGCAATCTGTGGACTGCTCGCTGCCAGGCAAAAGTTGCCATTCACTCATTTGATATTGAAAGTGAAAGAGCATATTTAAATATACTACAGAAATGCTGGCATCACGACTAACGCTACAGATACTGTTACACATGTTGGCTTAATTTGTGTTGACAACGCCAAAATGGGGCCAGCTGGGGTTTGGGGGGTTGGTAGGTGACGGGCAAAGAGACAGTTGCAGTGGCAGCGGTTGGGGGCTAAAATGATGCCACAGCAGTTGCTGCTATAGAAATGCGCTTTGTAAATTTTCAAGATTTGGGTTAGAGATATTTACACACATGCAAATAAAAAAAAACACACACAAAAAACACACACACACACACATTTGAAAGTATTCTCGTCTGCTGATGCAAGCAGCGTGCGATGTTCTTATTAGACAAGTTTGTCACTTTATTTTTTATTTTTTTATTTTTTATTTTTTATTTTTTGCACTCATTGCACTTTACCTTAACCATTTCATTGGCCTTCTTCTGGCGTCGCTACACTTGCCTCTTGCCTCTTGCCTCTTGCCGCTTGCCGCGCTGTCTCTAAGGTCACCACAAAATCCAAGTGGCTTTAGTCTCTTTTGGGCATATTTAATGGCCCAGTTTGTAAAGATTGTAAAAATTGCCTTAAAGCGTTAGTGGCAGAAAAAAACCTTTGAGCGTTATTTCAACAGATGACGCAACTGTGAATTTTCAACAAGGATTAACGCCCTCCACATATTAATATATATACATATATATATGTAAATATATATGACTTATTTAAAATGATTGTATTGCAAACGCTTGAAAGTGTGGCAGGCTGAGCGTTAACATCAAGTTAATAGCAACATAAAGTCGACTTGTCCATTAAAGTTGACTACACTTGAAAAAATAAATGGTAATTTGTTGTGAAACTGGCGCCGTCAAAGCCTGAAAATGGGACATGAATGGCGACTCAAACCTAAAATGCACTATGTGGCGCCTCATCAAATTTTGTGGCGAATGGATGCGAGTGTGAACTCTGCGGTCGACAGGCAACCAATCAGATACACACGCACACACACACGCACACCCACGCAGAACACACCTAACTGTCTGTGTATGTGTCAGGCCTATGCTTTATAGCCTGACATTTGACATTTTTATTAGCTTTGTGGCGGCGGCGTTTAATTACTTTACGCCCTGTGTACAACAACGACGGCAACGGGAAGCATTTTAATGCATTATCTGCCTGTCAGATGGAGACAGGAGGATAGGGAAGGGGAGCGGGAAGTGGCAGAGGGATAAGCGACAAGCAGCGACAGGCACTCGACTGCAGCGAAATGCAATTAAAATATGCATTTGAATTTTATTGCATAGCCTTAGGCGAACCAAAAATTGAACATTTTATGAGTGAGCAGCTCATTAAACGGATATTTTTGCGAAAGGGTTCGGTTTGCTGGAATAAACTGGTTTTTGCTAAATGGCGCATTGGCCATAAAATTGCACAATTTGTGATTATACGCATTATTGTGCTTAACAATAGATTTGTTTTTTGCTATCCTTTCTCTTATTAATATTTGCATTTCTTTCCACACAAACCATCTTCGAATTGGGTTAAGCTGGTCGCAACACGATATTTATGAGTTAGTTCTTAAAATATTTATCCCATATTTTCACACAATTAAACATCCTTGCTATTGTCATTTTTGTATTGTTATCCAGACATGTCAAACATAGAATTAAATAAAAAATTTGCTTCTATTTTCTTAAACATAAACGTTTATTTGACAATGTAAAACAATGAAAAATAATATTTTATCCAAGCGAATACAAAGAGCAAACTTTTATGACCTGAATCCGAAGAAATCGACCACTTGAACTAATATAATTTGCCAATTGCCGGCGTCAGCATATTTCCCTTAGCATTCTCAGCACTTATGTTAATCATGCCTCCCACATGCAACCACACCCACCCCACCCCTCCTCCTGGTAGCATTTATGCCCATCATCTGCGTCGTCAGGCGACAAATTGCATTATCAATGCGTTCAGCCTTGCCCCCCCCACCCCCCTCCAACAGCAAACTCTAACCATAACCCTTAATCGTTGTCATAGTTGCACCACCCGTGAAGCTGTGTGTGTGTGTGTGTGTGTGCAGTGGCAAATAAAAAGCTTTGCAAATTCCACGTAATCCAGTTGAGGCCATTGGCAGCGGGTAGGGGTAGGGGCTGCTGCTGCTGATGTTGTTGCTGCTGCTGCTGTTGCACAGTGGGCGTCATCATTATAGAGCAACTGAGAATTGCCCTTGCATCGCTTATTAGTTGGCGCAAAACCAGCGAATGTGGCAGCCGCAGGGCACAATTGGTGGGCTGCCAATCTCAATGGGGGCGCTACTCCGGCTGGCCCTTAGCCACTAACCCCCTTTACGCAACAAAGTGAAGCGGCTAACAAAAGCTGTGTTAACTGGCAAAGCTCGGCACATCAGTTGGCAAATGTCTTGTGGCGTAAATTTGCATGCTTGAGTGGCAATTTCAGTTGCATAACGATTGCTTTTGCCAGAGTATTCAATATAATATGCGTTTTTGACTCACACACGGGGTACTCCAAAGTGCAGCAGGATGGGAAGGGGGTGTGTGAGCAGCAGGGGGTTGGTTTTAAGTAGTCCGGGAATTAGTTTTGATTTGTTTACGCATAAAACGGCAAGCGAAATGACAGACGCTGCTCAAAGGACGCAACTGAGTGAGCTGTCAGCTTGTTTTACTGCTTATATCCGGTCACGCAGACGCTTAGGGTGTAGGGTGGATAGGAGAGGGGGAGGGGGTGGAGGGGGTGACAAGAAGTTGAATGTTGCTTTAGGCGACATTGCGACGTCTGTTGTCGTCTATTTGCACAACTTTTTCAACTCATTTCCGTTGCAGTTGTAGACAGTCCACCCACACACATACATACATACATACTTATATATATATATATATATATATATATATATGCACACACTTTCTGCCCAAAATGATTTCTGCAACTGTCTGTAAAGTTTTTACACGCTGCTTGTCAGCCATTTTTTAGCTGGGGCCATTTTGGGCGGCCATTTGCAGTTGTCTGATGACAAGTTTGGAGTTCATATTTTAACTAACGACTGGCGACATACACACAACACACACACTCACACACACAAACCCGCACACACACACACCCGCACACACATATGGAAAATGATAATTTAGTCAACATGGCAAGCTGCCTTTTCCTAGTTTACAACTCCATCTCTCTCGCTCTCTCTCTCTCTCTCTCTCTCTCTCTCTCTCTCTCTCTGCTTCTCTATCTTTCTCATTTTGGCTGTGTGTGTTTTGTATGAAAATTGAAGCGTAAAAATTAATGCTTGAGTGCATTTGTGCAAAAGACAACACACAAACACACACACACGAATAATAGAAAGAGCTGACGACGACAACCAGCTAAGAACAACACACCCAAAAATTGTAATGGAGAAATATCAGCTAGAAGAAGAAGAAGAGAGAGAGAAAAAAAAATAGTTTTTCTGGCACTGCAACTGTTTTTCTATGGCAAGGCAAAAATAATTTTAAAGAGCATTCCACAGAATAAAAGCAAGCAGCTGCATTGCTGCCTTGTGGCATTGCCACGGAAATGGGATAAAAGTTGAAGCCACAAGTTGCATAATAGGAAATTAGCCTTACACAATAATCATTTGGAGACCAATGAGCCAAGTAAAGTAAGGCAAAAGATCGGATTATATCTCAATAAATTGTGGCAATTAAAAGTGACCTTTTAAATGTTTAAATATCAAATAGAAAACTCGAAAACAATTTTTCCTAGAATAATATTTACTTGCAATTTTTGTATTCTACTATTTATATTATTTCAAAGAAAATAGTTACATCTGGAAAATTAGTATTTATACCCAATGCACAATCAGCACTATTTTTTTTTTGTTTATTGACCAGAGTTAAATGCGTTAAACTTCAAAGCTATTTTACATATGCCACTTGAAGTATTTCAACTATTCACAATTTATTGTGAAATTCCCCAGGGTTTCACTGGTTCCGTTATTATTTTTTTCTGTTATTTCCTTTTTTTTTGTGGGATTTGATGAAAAACGGCTCTTTGAAGTTTGCATCAAATTTGGGTTTAATTTTCATTTCGTTTGTGGCTCTCAGCAACCCTCGCCAAAAAGTACATTTTGAAAACGTTTATCTAATGCTCAAGATCGCGGCTATGGGATATCGAAATAAGGTGGTTGTGCCACGCACAGGGGGTTGTGGGTTGGGGGCGGGGAAGGGAGAAGCGTGAGCTCACTGTAAGCATTTAACATGCAATTTGGCGCAGCTGCTGTGAAAAATTGAAAAGCCCGCGAACCAAAACTCATAAATTGCCATTTAAATGAGGCACAAATGAAAAACGTCAAAGGCGGTAAGCGAAGCAGGCAACACACATACCCACACACCCACACACGCACACAGAAACACACGCATACATATGCGGACATATTCCCACATGAGTGCCTTATGCTTTTAGCCCTGTTAGCAGCCGCCTGAACTGAGCCTGGCCTAATGAGTAGAAACAAAGCAATATTTGCCAGCAACGCGCCAAATTCCGCAAAAAAAATTGCCAAGATGAAAAATTACGCATGGAAAATGAAAAAAAAAAATAAAGAAAAACGTCAATGAAAATATTTACGGAAAATGTGTGCGGAGAAGGGAGTGCTCACATGTATGTACACATGTATTTGGCGGGTATATACATATATACATACATATATATATATGTATGTATGTTGATCAAAAGGCATGCGGCAAAAGGAACATGCACATTACAAATTAGCATGCATAAAACAACGCCTTCCTCTCCGTTGCTTTAGGGGGCGTGGCACCAGCTCAAGTGAGTGTGTGTGCATAAAGCAATATTTATGCCCATGTACACATATTCTTGGATTTGTAGTAAAATGCTCCCATTTCCTTATCCCAAGAACTCCAAATTAAGCATGGAATATGCGAGGCACTTTTATTAGAAATGAGCCAAGAACCAGTGAATAGGCAGGGGAGAGTTGGGGAGGGGGGGGGGGGATTTGGTTTTGGCAAGAGATTGATAATTTGTGAAGTGGTAGATTGCTTGGCATATACATATTGCATAGGGAGACGGTACTTAAGTCCCTTCCCGTTCCATCGTTCTGCGCTGCGCTCATTTTGTAATAAAAATTCCGCAAAGAATCGTCAGGAGTCAAGCTGAAATTATCAGCTGACAGTCGACGGTTATTGCAATACTCTAGAAGGCAGCTGGTGACAGTCGGAAAAGCTCGAGACACTTTTCCAAATATTTATTTTCATTGTCAAATAATTGTTTGAGGAAATTCTAAATTTATCCATTTCTTTCGTGATTTAAACTGGTTACCTTTGCAACACTTCTGCAGTGGAAATAGTAGTAGGGCTACTAGTCGCATAAATAATGGGTATCTCCAAGTCGTGTACACTCAACTATTATTCAACATCCCTTTAATATAAGCGGCAGCTGCGTTTGCTTAACCATTCAGAAGAGCTCTTCAACATTATTTCTTATTAAAAGTCAAATTGCAAAGCCAACAATCGGAAAACTATGCCAACAAAGTAAAGTACGACAAAAAAAAAAAGAAAAGAAAGAAACTCTGTGGCTGATTACCTGCTTAGCAGACAATCCACAAGCCTGACAGGAGGCGCCACTTAATTACAAATTCCAGGGCATAAGGGCAAAAGATAAACGCTGACAACAAAGGACAAAGAATTAAGGATATGAATTGCACAGCTCAATGATTCGACCAGGAAGTTTGCTGCTGTCCTCTGACTCCTGATTAGTTGCCTCAGCACAAAACAAAAAAACAAAAACAAATACAAAAACACTCGGGCAAAAACAATGCTTCATTATGCACAAGTTGTTGTTGTTGTTGTTGTTGTTTGTTGCTTGTTGTTGTGGGCGTGGCAAAGTAATGAAGTCGGTGTGGAGTTGTTTGGCAGCCGCTGTCGGGAAATGGTTCGCTTAAGCGGGCGCCTCAAATTATGCAACAAGAACGCAAGCAGCGGCAGCAACTACTTGCATATGCAGCAGTGGGCGGTGGTGGAGGGGTGAGGTGGGGGAAGACAACGAAGGAGAATAAAATAAATGTGCATATGAATTTTGAAGAAACGGCAAAGGATGCGCGCCTTCATCCTGCCAGTCTTGCAGTCCTGCAGTCTTTCTGCTTCCCTCGAGCAGCCAATGCAAAAGTGCACTTACTTACCCACACTAATACAGCAACACACTAACACACACACACTCACACACACACGCATGCACTTATACAGTCGCAGAGTAAATTTATGCTTGTGTTAAAGTTTCTGGTGCGTATGTTGCCCCAAAAAAGTTTTTGCTCGCAAAAACTTGAGCAGCGGCAGCAACAGCAGCAACAGCAGCAGCAGCAGCAGCAGCGGCAGCAGCAGCAGCAGCAACAGCGGCAGCAGCAGCTGCAAAAATGTTCAGCACTCACACAAATTAAATAACAATTTTCTCTAACAATTTCGCAACGTTTTCGCTTTGGCTATGGCTTTCCGTTGCGTTTTCCTTAACGTTTTTCCTATGCTACTTCTGCTTCTGCTACCACTTCTTCGACATTATTTTCGTTTTTTTTTTTGTCGTTAACTTTATGTGGGCGTTCGTGTTGACAATGCGTGTGTGTGTGTGTGCGAGTGTGTGTGCGAGTTTGTTTTTGTGTGTATGGGTGTGGTTAAGTCTGCATATGTTAACTGGCTGCTTGCGCAAAAGTGGCTCAGTAGACTTTGTCACTACTTTTTGGCCCCCCATTTCGGTTGGCTTTTTGTTTACATTTTATTTTATGTAATTTAAACAAAATGCAGCAAAAGTTGCACTCACTTCATTTCTTGCTTCCGTCCCTTTTTTTTTTGGCTGCCAGCAAAAAGTTGCACAGTTTGAAGAGAGCATTTTTTATTAGCTCTAAAGTGCAGTTTAATGAAGATATTTTTTGGAGCCAGTCCCGTCGCTCTCCATGAATATATCCAAAGAGGCAGGCTGTCATCACATATTAAGTGTGAAGATCCCTAACTAAACAGAGTGTTCACGACTGTGAGGTTTCCTGTACCGAGGCTTGCTTTAAATCAACATTAATTGCAACGTTGTTCAGTCGATGCATTTTGCGTCAAGATTTTAATTTGTTTAACTAAATTGCCTCAACTCGCCTGATAATTTAGTGCTCATCACTCGAGTAAACATCTAAATTTGATTCGCTTTTGATAAAAACTACCATTAAAAAAAACAAGAACTGCTCGAGTTTATCGCTTGTGCTGCGACTTCTGCTACATGTTGCAAGTCTTGCAATCGAGTATTGTAAAAAGAACCGGAAACTTTGTAGACGGAGAAACTTGCTCGACTTTTGCCTGGCAGTTTCGGGAGTTGCGTGCTTTATTTTTTGAATTTTGTTTAATTTTAGAAGCAAACACAAATACGAGGCAGACTACAAGTGCAACTGGAAGTGGAAGTACAAGCTGCAAGGTACAGTGAAGCCATTTACCCGAGGGGCTAACTAAACTACACACACAACATATCCTTCAAGTCTCTCTCTCTCTCTGTCTCACTCTCTCTCACTCTCTCTCTCTCTCTCTCTCTCTCAGTCTGCTGGGCGTATGTAGTAAATTTAATCTATTGCAGTGTGCGTTGTTCGCGCTTCCAGGTTATATTCAACTTGGTTGCCACCTTTTCAGCTGCTGTCTCTCGCACATCCTGCATATCCTGCCTCGTCCTTTACTCTGTTTTCTGATGCCACTTGATAAATATGACTATTTCACGCTCTCTACCCCCTCAGCTTCAGCGTCTTCTTCTTTTTCTGTTTAGTTGTTTATTTGCGCTAAGCGTTAGCAGCAACACCTCTGTCATCTTTCACTCCTTGACTCTTGGCTGCCAGAGTCCGGGTGTCCTGGTGTCCTGGGGTCCCGGGTTCCCGGCTGAGTATTTTGTTTATACAGCACTCAATTTCGCAGTTTTAATGACAAAATGTCTTACCTTGAAATTGCATGCGAGCAAGGACAGAGGAGCTAGAAGTGTGCGTGTGTGTATGTGAGAGTGTGTGCGTGTGTGTGTGAGTGTGTGTGTCTCTCTTTGTCCATCATGGTGTTTTCCCTACCTCCTCCGCTTGCTTTTGTCCTCTGGAGCGACTTTGTTTGATTACTTTGGCCGCAGCAGTGGAACAACTGCCATGTTTGTATTGCACTCGAGGGTTCTTCTTCTTCTTCATCATCTTCTCCTTAACCATCTAAGCTACAGGAATACCTGACCTGCTGCTGTCAGATGACAGCAGCTTAACCCACCAATGCCAGCAATCCGGCAAACCAGCACTTGCCAAGTTTTATTGTCTCAGTGTCCACTTAACTTGTGCCCGAAGATAGCTTAATGCAACCAGAGTAAGAGAGCGAGATAGAGAGAGGGATACAAGAGGGAGAGGGGCAGAGCTACTGATGCAGCTTGAAACTGACAATATGAAATCAAAGTTGTGCGCATTTTCTTTAATTTCCGGTCGTATGATTTCACATTTTTCTTGAAGAATTCAAACATTGACATCGGGACATCGTTGTCAGCTACAGCTGAACATTTTATTCATGGCGTATACGTAATTTCTCAATGCCTGAGCAAGAACTGATTGGAATTGGCTACCAATCTCCTACCAACTCCTCGACGCCTCTGTCTCGAGTCATCAATCATGCGTCGTTTTTCCACACGCCCAGGCAAAGATTTGACAAGTGTCATCGCGACAAGATAGAGACTGCAGAGATAGATGGAGAGTGAGAGCTGGGAGCTGGTAGCTGAGAGAATGAGGTATAAAGTCTTTGGATAACTTTTCGAAAATCACATGCAAAGTAAAATGTCGAAGTTTTGACAGGCCACCAAAAGCAGTTATGGGAAAAGCAGCAAGAAAAACAAGACGAAAAGAGGAAAAATTTTAACACAAAGCTGAAACGCAAAAGTTTCCATTTGTTTTGCAACGTGCTGAAAACTGCTGTCAAAGTTTTTAATGTTTTTAACTCGCTGCTGTCACCTGCCACAGCCCAAAAACTAGGCTATACACACATATATATATATATATATATATGTATATATATATTGATAGAACTACTCGAGCCAGAGCTGGAAAAACCAGCTGTTCCCACTGGACTATGGATTTGTTATTGAGCGAAATATCGGATTAAATGTAGTCCTTTGTGGCAATCTATGTGAAACCAGTGAATTACACTTGTCGAATTTCCTAACATTTAACGCTTGAAATATTCTTGAATATATTGTAAAAGATTTTACTGCTTTCGTAATTGCTATTTGCACATTTGGACTTACCCTTGACAGAGACGATGACACTCTGAAGCACGTCGAGCTTCTTCTTGTTGGCCAGCGATTGGCCGACGCATTTGTAGGTGCCCGCATCCTGGTACATGACATCCTTGAGCGAGAATTGGCCCGTCGGCTGGGAGCTGCCATAGCCCAGGCCACGCAGCCTCGCCGAAACTGGATCCAAATGCGACCAGCAGCCCAGGGAGCCTACGAGAGCACAGGAGGGAATACATTAAAGTCCATTGCATAATTCGGCGACTGGGCGCCATTTCTAATTTAATTAATTGACTTTGGCCCAGGCACGCAAGTTTTAATTTCTTTAATTGATGCGTCTCGAGTCGTAAACAAAGCAAAAAAGCTTCCACTTTCATTTGTCAAAGCGGCGACACCGCACCGCACCGCACCCCAGGCTTCCAGGCCCCTCCATCCATCCATCTCCTCCTCATCCCAACTAACTGATATTTTTGGGGGTGCTGGGCTGGCCGTTTGTTAGTTGGCCAAAAGTGAGCAAAGTAAATTGCACGCATAATTAATTTCCAATTGTGCTAATTAATGAATAGACCTCCATTCAACGCACTGCCTCTGTGGCAATCTCTTCGATCTGTGTGCCTCAATTAGTGGAACGAAATTTAAAATTTAATTAGAATTTCGACGTTTATCTTCCATTGAAGTTCTTTCATGCCACCATTTGCCAATTACTTTGACGTATATTTTACAATTTATTTGAATACGGTTTTTTAGGTTTTTTAGAATTTTGGAATTTACTTTTGACGACTCCGAAGAAGTAGTCCTCTTGACATTCAACCAAGAACAGAGTCTTTTCCATTTCGAAGCGTTTTTATTTTTTTTAATATTTCCCGCTGTATTTTCATCGAATGACTTTAATCTAAGAAAATGTTCTTACCTTGTGGACACTGCAAAGTGACGGCGCCACCGAGTTGCACTTCCAGCTGCCCCTTGTTGGGATTATGTGAGGCAGCCGCCACGGAGACATCCTGATCATCTGGTTCCGATGTGACATCGACCGAGTCATCTGCAATGTGCAGAAAAGCGATTGAAAGAAATTTCATAATAAATTTAAAGATTTTTCTTTTTTTTTTTGCTTGTGGGGCAAACACATGTGTGCGCTGCGTGTGGCAAGAGCATAAAATATGATAAGCTTGTCAGCAATTGTCAAATGTGACAATATTTCAATGACAACAAAATGGGGGAAATGGGCGCGATGCGGAGACGCGGCGGGATGTCAACAGTTGGCAGTTCTTAAGGAAAACAAATTGCGCTCCAGCGCCTAGCTCTGACAGGATGTGAGATGTGGGCGACACTTAGAGGTGGCAACACTGACAAGCACCTGAGTCATGGCCGGGAGCAGGAATCGAAGCTGGTGTAATTCTGGAGCACGCACAATGAGTTGGCGCTTCCGATTTGGCGTGATTTGACTGACTAGTATATTGAGGTTCAGGCGGTTCAGTGCTTCAGTTGAACTAAAAGTGAAAATCGTTGTGCACCCAGCTGGAAAATTGACTGAACTTCAGCAGCAGCAGCAGCAGCAGCATTACGAAATCATAAATAAATACTTTGGTGAAGAAAAAGATGCCGAAGAATGAAAAGAAAAAGACATTACGATGCTTCATTCTAATTTCGCTGCGAGCAGAAATGACATCAAATTTATGCGACATATTCGCATATTTTGTGCTTAACGGGGGCAAACTCGAAAATGTGTAGATGCCACAGCCCACAGCCCTATGCCATTGAGCGGCAAATGAGAACTGAGTGTTGTGTGTGTGTGCGGGTGTGTGTGGGTGTGCGGATTTTAGAGCTGGACACGTGACGTGACACGATCAAGCAAGGTGTTTAGAATTTAGATACAGAAACTGTGGAAAATATATTTCCGACAAATTCCTCCTAACTTATCTTAAGCTAACTACAATATGCTTATCCTGCGCAGGACCTCATCTAAATACATATTATACATTATTCCATAATTTCTATATCTTAGTACAATTAATAATTATAGTTTTATTACGATCACATCTTTTGTAGATAAGAGTGCTCCTCTACCATCTTATCCTGGCCCCTGTTGTAAGGTAGTCTTTTCAAGAATAGTTTGACATGATTTTTGATTTGACATGCATAAATATATATCTATATGTGTGTATTTATAAATTGTAAAATTAAGTTCTTGATCAAAAAGTATATAATACATATAAGTAAGCTGAATTGCGATACTCATTGTCTGATTGCTGATCGGTCAACATTGTTCTGGGGATGCGTATTGCAATTTGTGGCTCGTGTCGCAAACAAGGCGATTGGCGGCGTCGCCATCTCTAGTGTTGGTGTGTGTGTGGTGTGCTTTAAATTTGAGGCAGCCTTTTGTGTCACATACTTTATGGCTCTGTTCATATTACATATAAATTACAATTTGCGTTGACGTGCGCCTAAAAGTATGCAGCGTTGCGGCTTTTGTTTGAGACCGGATATCATAACAATAAGTTGCCCAAGTGGATGCCTGGGCAAAAATCATGACAAAGGACCCAAGGCAAATTGTCTGTAAGTGTGTGTGGTTGTGTATTGGGTGTGTGTGTGTGTATGTGTTTTGGTGCGCCAGAACACTGCACTAGGTAAGCCTTACAAAGTGCTGCCCACTTATCAGCGGCATTTGAAATGTCTGGCAATTTGAGGTTGCACCTCAAAGCGCTCATAAAATTAGCCTTTGCCGCACAATTAACAAAAACTACTAATTTCACAGAGTCAGTCGGAATTGGATGAAGGCAACCCTTGATGACAAAAACGCACCCCAGACACACATTAAAGAAGTGGCGAAACCCTTAAAGTTCCTTCAATTGTGCTGGGATTCATGGATGAGGTGTGATGCGTGAGTAGAACTCGAAACGCCAAAGTAACAATTAATTGTAAGCTCATTTCGAGCCGAGAGCCTTCGTCGAGCATGTCAATCAGTTGGTGGCAATGAATGGATCTGGAGAGTGGAGTGCAAAAAACAACCACTTTCCAAACATCGGTCAGCAACCCCTGCGAATTTTGTTGCTGACAATAGCGCAAAATGTACTCGGCGGGGTGCCTCAAGAGCAGCAATAGAAACCGGGGGGTGGTACGAAGTTTGGGGAAGAGGCGTGTTGCTTAGTCAAAATCACGTAGTTATAAACATTTTTTATTGCTTCAACACAGCAAAAAATAAAACAAGACAAAGCGACGCTCCGCAAATTGACAAGTGAAAACTGAGGGCAAATTGAGTGAATGAATGAGAACTCTCTTTTCACCCCCTCCCTGTCCCTTCATCTGTTTGTTTGGCTGTCTATAAAATGTCTAATGAGCTCAGCTCGACTGACAGACATTTGTCAATGGACACAGCTCGTGGCATGTTTTCGAGGCGACTGATAAGAAACTCGAGACTGCAAATTGTAAAGTGGGAAAATTTATAGAAATTGAGCGGCTGAGCGATTGCAGTGGAGGGAAATAATTTGAAAAGGAAAGCATTTGATATATATTATGAAATCAGATAATAGCCACGAGGGTGGCAAAGGAAAAAAAATACCAGGAAGTAATAAGAGCACAGCGCTGCAAGATAAAATCAGCAGAGAATTCGATTGTACTTTAAGCTTTACACCACAAGTCCTGTAGGAAGAATAATTACTGGACTGTGCTACAAGAATACAAATAGCATATATATGTTATGTAACTTTGAATAAGTTAAATCTAATCGTTGTCAATGAAATCGGTGAAATCCTAAAAAACGTACAAAAGACTTGGTGTGATGGAAGCGCCAGGATAACCAGGAAACCAGACAAATCAGAAATATTAAAAACAGAAATAGGATAGCTTCGCATGTCCTGCAGGATATGACCGAGTTATAACGTAAGAGTACTTAAAAAAAATACCAATGAACATTACACAAAATAAAACCCATTATATGGACATATAAATTTGTATGTATACTTAATGTTAAACCTATTGTTAAACTTCCAATTTCAGTGAACTAGTTTCTCATGTCTTAAAAAAATGTCTCAGTTTATTTTCGTCCATAAATCACACACCATTTACGACAGGTCCTTAAAACTGCCAAGTATTCGACACAACTTTATTCAACATCCTCTGAAGTTCTACTCTTGAGATTGGTCTCTCCTGCTACTACTCACTTAGGATATCATAATTCCCAGCACTTGTTCCACGCACATTTTGCTCAATGGCCATTCAGAAGTACGCATTCCGCAACTCCCAAAACAAAAATGGGAGCAAAGAAAAGCAAATAAACAAAAGCAAACAAATGTGCATCAAGTAACGTCCATATGTCGTCATAGATTCACTGATGGGAGCTGGAAGTGGATGTGGAAGTGGAAGTGGGGGAGGGGGTTAGATTTGAAGACTCGTGAATGTCTTCCGCATAGCATATAAATCCGAAGCAGAACAACTGAACGGCAACAAATATTAAGAGCAAACAACAAACACTAATGCAAACAAGAGGAATCAATATGCCAGACAGAAAGACAGAGACACAAACAAAGATAGAGAGAGAGAGAGAGAGAGAGAGAGAGATACAAAACATATTTCAGTGGCACGAGGGGAGGCATATGACTCGACTGGGCTTGTAGTGGATTCTTGCAACGCTCTCGCCACCAATCATTAATCATAAAGCATCATCATCAGCATGTTGGCGTTGGATTCAAGTAGCTGCCCCGCCCCGCATCGCACCGCCCGCTCTACTCAGCCAGGCCAGCCTGAAGGACTCTCAAGTGTGGGTTTTGGGTTGGGTTTGGGGTCTGATGCTGCTGCCTGCCAAATGCAGGCCAGTTACAGCGAGCCCGAAAAAGCTCCCGTAATCCGCACCCTTCTCAAGCCGTCAGACTGAGTGTATCAGGCACATCAATATGTCCACACACACACACAAAAGGGATGTCCTGAATGGGTGCTACTGGGATCATAAATCCTTCAAAGCGGCCAACACGCATTTGCTGTCGTTTACATATTAAAAAGTTATTAACTTGTTTTTTTTTCGTATATTGCATTTGCTGGTCCAAGATACTTTAAGCATTTACAACAGATACAACTATTAAATTATAGTTTTCCATTTTCATTAGCTGCTGCTAGTTTTCGTCTACAAAAATGCATCATCATATTTATTCATGAATATGAAGCTGAGGAAATAGCTGCTGCTGCAGCTGCAACTGCTGCTGCTGCTTTAGCCAAGAATCAGCTTAACTTGCAAGCTTCTTGAAGAGCGAGCGGAAGCAGCAAAGATGAGGTTAGCTGAGGGGCGGGTTGTCTGTGGTGCGTTGGGGGTCTTTGATTGCGTTTGTGTCTTGGTTATAAATTGTAATTTTTTGCCATACAGCTGGAGCATGTATAGAATTTTCAGCAGTTTCTAGCGGAAACTACAATTTTCAGCATGGAACGGGGGCTTTGGTATTCAGTCTGCGCGATTAATTCGCAATGAGCTGAAATTGAAGAAGATTCCACAACATCATGTGATGTGCACAACAACACACATAAAATAAATTATAATAAGCAAGCGCAAAGAATGAAAATGAAGATTGGATATGAAGATTAAGTCATAATTGGAGAGAATTCATGAGACAAAACGATTTAAATAAATTGTAAATATGACTGGGAAATGTGAAAACCCAAATACTTCAGTTTAACAACTTTTTTAATCAGTTGAAAATAATCGAACATCATTTTGCTTACATATTGAATTGAAAGCATTGAATTTCCTTAATAAATTTGATAGCTATAAGAATATAATTTTTTAAATTGATTCACGCTTATTTCGCACGATAAAAAATTCAAGATTATTGTCCACAATGAGTTTTTAATATTTCTTTAACTTGTCTGCCTGGCCCGACAAGTAAAAGGGAAAGAGAAAAGAAGGAAAAAAAATCCCAAATGAGTTTTGCGTCTCATTTGAAGCCAAATAAAAACAAGTCAAATAAAATTTTATTGCAAATCTTTTTGTGCTGGCTCCTCCGCCAGAGGAACTCTGCCAAAAGCCCAACCCAGGACCAAAAACATACATATACCGAAATGTAATCGCTGGCTATAAAAACAAAAGCAGCAAACAGAAAACTAATAATCGTGCGCGCCGATAAACACAGAAATTCAAGAGGGGGCCACGAAAATGTCCAACATACTCGTATTTCCAGCTGGAGGCGGGGGAGCTGGGTACGGCCAAGGAGGACTAAGGACAGTTAGGAAAAATTCTTCATATTGGGCTGGCTGAGGCGGAAGGACGAAACTGAACGATAAAGTTAAACCGCGATAACCAGCATGACAAAGGATAATGTATAACATGCGACGGGGACATTGCCGATTAGCCCTGGCCGCCAGTTGAGGCATAAGAAAGAAGCACGGAGCTTGGTGGGTGGTAGCTGAGGGGTGGGTGGGGGCTGGAGTTTTTGGAAATGCTTACGATAGCGTGTAAAATTAAATTTTATTGTAATGCCCCCTCAGAGCCAGCGGACAAATGTGTTTTTCCAATCGGGGACCCTCTTCGTCATCTGCTCCAGCTTCTCAAATGTTGCTCACACTGTTTTGTATTTATTTTTTTTCGATAGGGTGGGGTCTGAAGTGTACGGGGGTTCGAAGAGTTTTTCAAGATTGGTTGCATTTTTATAACAGTTGGCTGGGCAAATTAGTTTAGTGCTGCTTACGAGGTTTTCCCTGCCACAAAGGTCTCTGCGGACATACCGATGAGGTCAAATGAGAGTGTTTGATAATTTCCCATTGATGTTGATGAAACAAGGAACCGTAATGTAATTACATGAGTTTTGCTATTATGAAAGATCTGGCAAGTTTTGAATTAACAATCTACTTAAGCTTTTTAGAATATTTCGTAAATTAATATGAGAATTGCCTATTCGATAGAGTTTCTCAGAACGAAAGTAATATTCGAAATTCTCTAGCTATTTGAGTATCTGAGAAAACTACATTTGTACAGAATGCATTGGAGACCACTTCAAATATGGGTGACAAATACTGTTAGGTGAAAGTTAAGTGCAAGTTAAACTGCTTAGTTTCAACACATGCCTAAGGCGGCTTTCGACTCTTCGAACTAAATGGAAGCCAATCGATATGTCGAAGTCGAAGTTTGCTTTACATCCATTTTTCTAATCCCAAACTTTCACTAATTGCACTTTGTTAGCCAAACATCAGAAACATGATGCAAGCCACTCAACATTAATTAGCCTCAATTCGAACTTTAACTCATTAATGAGGCAGGCAAACAAACTCGTCCCGGCTGTGGCATACCTGAGGACCGACCTCCCCTTCTTCCTTTCACAACCTCAACACATGTCGGCTGACGGCTGTCGGTTGTCGGTTGTCGGCTGTGGGCAATCGCAGATGCGTCTCTTTCTCCATCCGCTGGCCACTTTTTGCTTGGCCCAGTCTTGTTTGACGTACGTGTCAAATTAGCGACGTTTTAACAAGCTCACCGCGTCCGTAAGCCGTCCGCTGTCCCCTTTTGCTCGTGGCTGTGCCCCACCGCGGCCAACGACATGATAGCTACTACTGTGTCCTTCGTGGTCTCTGGCCGGCACAGCCGGCAAATCAATCACGTGAAAGTGGCTGGCGCAAAACTTTGAGAAACTACGTCAAATTGCCTACTTTTGTAAACGTGGGGACGTTGGACGTCGGACAATGGACAATGGACGTCGGACATTGGCCGCGCTGCTGTTGACTTTAGCCATTCGTCCTGAGCATGTCCTGTAGTTTTTGGGGCGATGGCGTCGTCTAGGACACTGATTGCTTTTTCATTGCATTTTGTCAGGCACTCGAGCAAAGTTTTCTTTTGCTACCTGAACGGCGTTTTCCAGCTAAATGGGCGTATAAATGGGTGGAGGGGTTGCGGCATTGCAGCATCTAGAAAACATATCGTCAGCAATTAAGCGCGCATTCAAACGTCTGTCGGAGCTTAAGGGTGGAGGGGGGATGTTCTTCTTCTTTTCCTGCCAACGGATGCTTAAAATCAAATTGCGATTTATCAGTTTTCTTCTCTTCTTCTTTTTCATCTCTGCCCCTTCTTCAATAGGTTTGAGGGCTTAAAATTTTATTTTTTATTTTATTTTTTTTTTTGCAATTTTCTCGGCATTTTTATTTGAAGCGCCATTTATCAAAAGCTGTGCAGCTGCTTGCTAGTTTATGACAGCTAATCCTCGCATACTATATCTTATAGATATTGCCTTCAACTTTATCTGTGCGCACACACACACACACACAGAGGCATACCTATGCACAGAATGGAATATAGATAGATTTTGGACGTATATTATGCCGACTGTTGCCAGTTCGATTTGCCATTTGGCAGTTTTCGTAAACGTTTTACAAATTGATTTATGTGCTTAACATGTTGCCAAACTCCAAAAAACTCCCCGCCAAACGTCTCACAATTAGATTTCACTGCAAAATCAACGGCAAAAGTTTTCGACAATCGAAAGAGGGAGATAGAGAGAGAGAGATGAGCAGAAAGTGAGAGTGAGATGGCGAGCCTGGCACATCAATCATCGATAAATGTCGATATGTCGGCCCAGAAGGGCACGGCGCATGTATTTTTTTTTTTTGTTTTCCGTTGCCAACTTCACTTCTTGGCCTCTTTGGGCGCTTTTATTTTTATTAATAAAGCATTTGTTTTCCCCATAATGAGCAACGACAGCCGCCTGTCAGGATGCTTTTCGCTTTTCCTTTTCCTTTTCTTTTTTGTTTTTCTTTTTTTGAACGCATAACACATTTTCAACCTTGAGGAAAAATCTCTCCCCAGGGTCAGCTTGGGACAGCTGTGGGCGTAACGGTGCCTGCGGCCAGGATTCGCATAAAAAAGTGGCAACACTTTGTCAAGTTGTTATTACCAATAATATTTTCTTTTCCTTTTTTTGCTGTTTTTGTTTGTGTGTGCCTTACTTTGCTTTGCTTTAGCTGCCTCTTCCTTTGTTGTTTGCAGTTTCCGCTTTGAGCGGCTTCTGGCAGTCATTTTGTGTTTTCCATGATTGATGAGCGCGAGTTTTACGAACTGTAGCCTTTTATTGATGATAGAGGGTGATAGGGAGGTGAAGCTGGCACATTGATTGGGTAATTCCAGTGGGCGTTAGGTGATCTCTAAGTGAGATCTAGTGAGATTTCCAGATCATCAGTTGTGAGGATAGGAGTCTACCTATGAATTCATTTGCAACCCTTTCAATATTATGTGCATGGACTTAAAACTTGTACGGAAAACTGTGACTAACTGAGAAAATGGCTTAACTTGGGTAACGGTTAGTTAGTAAATAGATTCTATTGGCCATATTGGCCAAACTGATCCTTTAGATGTCGATTTTTTTATTGGAATCTGATCTCTCTTTTGCCCCACTGTTATGTCATAAATTTAAGTGTCTGTCCGCACACAATTTTATTGCAACGTAATGAGTCTGAAAATTACTTTTAGCCTGCACACACACACACACACAGACACATAGACACACACTCATATTAAGCTAATCAAATTTTATATTCGCTTAGCGCCAAAAAGAAAAAAGAAAAACGAAAAAGTTTTTGACTGGCTGCTTTTAGGCAGCAAAGTAGCGACAACATTTGCTTACAAAGTGGCGTCTGTCAGCGACATAAATTCAATAAAAATAAAAATATTTACAAGCATTAACACGCGTTCAGCGCATAAACTGTGCCCCTCGATAGCAAACATGGGGCTGAAAGGAGGATGAGGAACATCTTTAGCCGCAAAACGAGAAAATATTGACAGCAAAATGGCGCGTAAGCAAAAATAGTGTGGCAGGGGCAGTGAGGGGGTGTGGAAACATCGGGTTGGGTGTCACAGACAGAGGGTTGACAGTGTCGCTCAGAGTCTCAGTGCCAATGCCAATGCCAATGAAATTTGCCACATTTTGCATATGGAGGGTAGCGAAACGCCTCGAAGTATGCAACGGGGCAGGAACAACAACAGCGCACCCGCCCCAAACTCTGATGAGGCACGGACTGAGGCAATGCGGCGACTGATGATGGGACGCACCATGTGCGAGTGTCGTAAAAGTTACGCAGCAATTTTTGGCATTCTTTTCACATCTATTTTTTTTTTTTTGGTTTCTTTTCTTTTTTGGATTGGTTGGGGGTGCACAACATTTTTATTATATGAGAACTAATGGCGAAAATATTATCACGCGCCATTTTTGAAGGCAATTTCACGCATACAAGCGCTAATTTATTTGAAGAGTACTTACATCGCACGCTGAGGTAATAGCCAATCGAGGAGTATTGAAAGTTCAGATGCCGGGATGTGCACTTGTACCAGCCGGAATGTTCCCGTCTAATCGATGTAAAGTTGAGGAAACCATCGCCCGTTTGCGGCACCTGGAAAATTGCACAAATGTGCACAGATAGAAAGAGATAGAAACAGAGAGAGAGAGGGGAAGAGTTAGTCAAAAATTGAGACAGATGCAGTTGGGGGGTGGGTGGAGGATCTGGTGTTTAAGAAACGAGTTTCGTTCTTATGCGTAAACAATTTTTGGTAATTAAGGCAAGGCAAATAGTTGGTCCAAGAACTTTTTCGCGACAACTCGGCACGAAAATCCATTTAAAACTTGCTCCTTGATCAAAAATCACACAAAAGCAAGCCGAAAATCCAAAATCCAATCCAGTGCCAGTGCCAGAGTCGTGTCTGGTCGGAGCTGCAGCAAACGTATGCATAAGTTCTGCCAAGACTTACCGGTGTGTCACCGTCGTCCTTTTGCCAGCGCGGCGTGCTCGGAGGATTCGAGTCGACATCGCACTTGAGGCTAACTTCGATGCCCTCCCGGAGTGGATAACCAAAGCCAGGTGTGCGCGAGATGGCAAACGAGGGTGTATCTGCAGGTGATAGGAAAAGAGGGAAACGGGGGTACAATTATAAGAATAGATATAACACACAGATACGATGCGATTTTCGGTTTGTTATTTTGTCCTGTCGCCTCGGCGACTGTGGCAACATCTACAAAATAGTTTTTAATTAAAAAATTACTACACAAAAATAAACCTCAAGCGAGAGAAACTTTTATAATTAAACTAAATGCAAATGTGTGTTTGCTTCTTTGCTTTATTTTTTGTTTTTTTTTTTGTTTTTTTTTTGTGTATTGTGAGATCCTTGAGTTGCAGCTACCGAAAACTAACGGACTACTTTGGATGCTCAACAGCATATTTGAGTGTCAAAAGTAAAGAAAGCAACTTTTGATTTAATCTAAAAATTTGTTATTCCTCTTAAGAGAACCACTAAAATTAGTATTTTGCTGCTGAATCCAAATGTATATATTTGAGAGAGCTTTCAAACACACAGCAAACTTTGTAAAAAATTCATTTATATTTAAGTTAATGAAATATAAATTAAAAATGAAAAAAATCTACATTTCAGGCTTAAAATCAAATACGTTTTGTACTTAAAATTACATTCAAAGCGCTCTCATGATTTCAATATTTTAAAGTTTTTCTTGTTGTTGTTGTTTAGTAGATTTATCTGTGTCCGATTCTTTGCATTTGATTAAAAATTCATGGAGCTTCTCAATTCGTATGCCACATGCGAATAGATTTCACATCTTTTTTGAAATTGATATGCCATTAAATGTAACTGCATTTGGCTGCCAATCAAAAGTCCATTGAATGCATGTCAGAAAGTTATCGACAAAATGCAAATCTCAATGCAAATGTGAATGTAAATAATATGAATGGCTGGGCCAACTGACACGCCCACACTCACATATTACATATATTATGTACATATATATACATATATAGATATCTCGTTGCATTCAATGCATATTCATAGGCATAAATCAAATGTTTTTTAATTACGGAATCCCTACAAAAAAAATATGCTACAATATCCAGACAAACAACGATTTCAATCTTTTCAATTTTTCGCCATTTTCTCCATCACTCACTGTCTATTTTTCTCTCTTTCTCTACTTTTTCTCTCGTCCTCTCTCTTGGCCCTTGTGGGCTTTTGTAACTAATACAATTTGATTATGCAGGGCAAATGAAATTTGTTTGTCGGTTGTTTGCCAAACTATTCAATAGAAATTCGTCTGAGTGTGTGTCATTCTGGGCGTTTGAGTTTGTGTGTATGTGTGTGTGACTGTGTGTGTGTGTGTGTGTGTGTGTGTGATTGTGGGCGTAACATGCATACAGCCAGCAGTTGTCAGACATCATACAAATACATATGTTCTTGTATGTGTACCAAAAGGACTTCAGTCCGGTGGACATTCAACGACGCCCGTTTGCCTTTTATGCGGCTAACCGAAAGGACAGTTGGAGGTGCAGGGAATTGGATGGTAGGCGGGTGTGAGTCGGGGACTACAGGTCCTTGTCTGGCCATCAATTTGTTTGGCGAAAAATCTATGCCTCAAACTCAAAACGGGTGCAAAAATGGTTGTGCTTGTCTAACTAGATATTGCAGCCGGTTCCCAAATACAATTTCCAAGCCATTTCGCCCGTAAATAAAAGACAGAAAAAAAAGGATTGTAAATAGGAAAAGAGTATGCTAAAAAAAAGAGAGAACCCCCTTTTTAAGGCTGGCTACTCTGAATAGTGTAGGAATTCCTAGAATGCCCTTTTGCACACATTTAAATTGCAGTAGAATTTAATATTTTGAATTGTTAAAAGATTTTGCATTTACGATTGATGTCCTTGATTTGTCTGTCAACTGAATGCAAAAAAATCTGAAATTAAAAACAACAACAACAACAGCAGGAGCAATACAAATGGCAAACAACAACAATGTTCAACTGTCTGAGCAAGTGCTTTCATGTGTGTGCATTTTAATTTATACAACCGTAACAAACAATAACAATAACAATGGGGTAGGGCTGCCCTGGGGGGGGAGTGTGGAGGAGAGGTTTAAACTGGGAACTGTTCTCAGTTGTTCTTTGTTGTAAAACGTTGCGGTTGGTTGCCGCGTCTGTTGTTGTAGTTGTTATTGTTGGAGGCTTTTTGCTGTTGTTATTGCGGTTTTTGCAATTTTCATGCCTGGCCAAACCCCACACACATACACACACACACACACAAGCAAACACACACAAGCATATCCATCGAGATTCCGCATTCGACATTCCCATAGTCGGGACTTAGTCATGCAAATCCCGCACGGCTTTTCTATATTTTCCAATCATTTTCATGGGCATCGTCGTCGACGTCTTTCTACCTTGGCATTTGTCATGACATTATGCGGCTTGACGAGCATTAATAAAGCAAATAACTGTGGCACTTTGTTCTATATGCTCTGATCCTGCTCCTCTGCTCTTCTGCTCCCCCTGCAATGCTGAGCTACCAATTTCAGCACGTGTCTGCGGCTTTGTTTCTGCCAATTAGTGCGAGTCCCTCTAATTGCTGCCATTGATTTTGATTTGCAGCCGGTGTTGATGGCGGAAATGTTTTCTCTCTCTCTGTCTCTTTCTCATTCTCCCTCCCTCTTTCGCTCTCTGTCTCGGTAAATGCGTGTGGCTTCAATCAAGTCACGTGAAATCTGATTTATGAATGCTGGCCTAAATGGGTGCAGCCTCTTTTATTTTTTGTTATCCTGCTAACTTCTTAAGGTTTAAGCGAGCAGCAAACTATAATCCTTAAAAAGGACAGCTTGTTAAAAGTTTCCCTTTACGTTGTGGGAATAAAATTCGCTTCGTAGAATTTTGCCAGTTCAGATTGCATTATGAATAAATGAAATGTCAAAAGTAGTTCTAGCTTTATATAAACTGCAAATCTAAAATTGTCAAAAGTCACATTTCAGTCAATTATTATATATTTTTTGCTGTATCTTTTTAAAATATCTTTAATATATGGCTATTTGTTTTATGGCTATATTTATACATAATTCTGTCGGTTTGGAATTGGTTGAGCATCTTGCTAGGCAATCTTTTATTTTTTTTGCCTGCCCCATTGAGAGTTAATTAAAAAGTTGTTGCTTGCTTTTGATTGCTGAGTCGCAAGTGGGCTGCTTATTACATAACGCCCCAGTGCCTGGCACTGTTCTTGTGCCCCAAAACACGCCTTCTTTTCATATAGCTGTTGCTTTGCTTTGCGTTGTCCCATTTCAATTTTTCTTTTTATTTGCTGCTGCACTTTCCATTTATATATTTTCACCTTTGCTCTCTTTTATTTCTGCAGCTGCATAATAATTTTTGCGCCTTTGTTTTTCCATTGCCCATTGCAGACTGGTGACTTTCCCCTTTACCACCCTTGCCACCTTCCCTCGTAACCATACACCCTTTAGCCACGCCTAGGCCACTGCGTGCCTCGTGGCGTGTGTTAACTTTAGCAATTTAACTTTTTAATCAACATTTGCTTTTTGGTTTTCACTTTTACTTGCCGCATTCGCACCACCTCTGCCCCCGCCTCCACCATCGTCATCACATTTCCACCCAATTACCCCACCACTCTCGCTATCGCCGGCTGTGTTAATTAAACAAGGTGCGATTTTCGTCGTGTTTGGCTTTGGTACAAAACTTTTTTAACATTTAAATATGATGGAAAATGACTGACTGACTGACAGACTAACTGACTAATTAGTCTCATATGAGCAATTAACTTTTGACATGAGTTGTATAAATATTTCGACTTAAATCTTTGCATATTAAATACGTTAGTTAAATTTATTTGTAATACTTATTTAAATACTATATTGGAATACGTTAAGAAAAATAAACAGTTAAAAAATTCCCACTTCTTAAAAAGTGTATAATGTTCTATATTTGGATTAATGTAAGCTAAAACCTAAGCGACATTCTAAAAATAGTAATCGAAAGTTCCACTTACATTGCACATCCAGAAGCAGGGAGGCATTCTGTCGAATCTTCAGCGTGGGATGCTCCATGACGCACAGAATCCGGGCATTGTGATGCGCCCGATACACGGCTGGCAAGCGGGCTTCGCTTTTGGCGCCGCTGTTGATTTTGTAGCCGTTCTTATCCTGTGATAAGAGAGAGAGAGAGAGAGATGTGAGAGAGTGTGGGTTAATAAGAATGCCATTACAATTTAAGGCTTAGGCTCGGGACAAATTGGGCGAAATGACAAGGCAGCTAGCCCAAGCAGCCAATTAGTCTGGCGCCCTGTTATCAGCGCGACATCATTAATTTAAATTAAAGCGACCAGGACAAGGGCAAGGGCAATGCCAACGACAACGCCCAGTAGCACCAGCCGCACCACCCGCACCACCCACACCATTCGCACCACTCTTGAGCGCCTTGATATGCAAATTTGTTGGCACAGTTTTCAATCAATCATCTGGCGTGGCAACACTGTAGTTTGGGGCGGTCGAAAAGCAGAGCAAACACGCAAATTTGTGGCATTTAGGGTCGACGACAAACAAATACACTCACACTCGAAAACACACACCCACACACACACACATACACATACATAAGGCAAACACTCAAGTCGACATCTTCGATGTGTTTGACAGGTGGCTGCGGGTGGTGGAGTGGTTTGGGTGGTTGGTCTGCTTTTGCAACGCTTGACCAAAATGTCTGCTTTTCATTATGCTCGAGTGCAAGACAAACAATTTTGGCTCAACCGCAGTTTGTCTGTCCGTTCGGCAATCTGTCCGTCCATTACCGGAGATCCGTTGCTTGAGCCATAGCCAGAAATGCCGCCGTTATCCACACTTAATGTGTTTGCTGTCTGTCCCCACTCCCCGATTCTCTCTCAAACTATATTTGGTTTGCGGTTTTGCCCGGCTCGTATTAAGACGACAAGCAATATGTCAAAGTGTCAGCCCAAACTCGACGCCTGTCTGACCATTCATTCATTTGTCTAATACCAACCTTCTCGTTTTTGATCTCTTCCAGTTCTAGGACCTCGGCGGATACCTTCTGGGCATGACGATCCACGCCAGGACTCAGCAGCACCTCCCAGGTGAGCGTGGGTCGCGGATTGCCGCCCTCGCTGACACAGGCCAAGTTCAGCTCCGAGTTTTCCTTGACGGGCACGAAAATGTTGCCTGCATCCAGACGACGTGAGTCAATCAGCAAATATGGCGGCTTTGGGCGATCTGTGGTCGGTTAAATAATAATAAGAGATTGTTTTAG
The DNA here is from genome assembly GCA_035042185.1 of Drosophila kambysellisi. NCBI lineage: Eukaryota > Metazoa > Arthropoda > Insecta > Diptera > Drosophilidae > Drosophila > Drosophila kambysellisi. Next base: position 12,505,036 of record JAWNLS010001251.1, read on the forward strand.
AAATTATTAAAGCTGTACAAAAGCAATAAAATCAACAATGGTTTTATCACATTCCTTACTTATCTTCTGTTTTTATACTATGACCCCGAAGGTATAAAAATTTTGACTTATGTTCCGACCCAAAATCACGTCTTCAACTTTAAATGTACGATTGATCTAGAGGCCAAACTATGATTAAAACGCCCTTGCTTTTGAAAATGCGTTGAGTTTTGACGAAGTTACGGCATTTTGAAGGTTCGACCTATGCCGAAATGGCGATTTTCAGATTTTCGGACTATAATTTTGACTTATGTTCCGACCCAAAATCACGTTTCCAACTTTAAATGTACGATTGATCTAGAGGCCAAACTATGATTAAAACGCCCTCGCTTTTGAAAATGCGTTGAGTTTTGGCGAAGTTACGGCATTTTGAAGGTTCGACATATGCCGAAATGCCGATTTTCGGACTATAATTTTGACTTATGTTCTGACCCAAAATCACGTCTTCAACTTTAAATGTAAGATTGATCTAGAGGTCAAAATTCGATTAAAACGCCCTTGCTTTTAAAAATGCGTTGAGTTTTGACGAAGTTATGGCATTTTGAAGGTTCGACCTATGCCCATCATACCCATATGCCGATTTTCGGACTATAATTTTGACTTATGTTCCGACCCAAAATCACGTCTTCAACTTTAAATGTACGATTGATCTAGAGGTCAAACTATGATTAAAACGCCCTTGCTTTTGAAAATGCGTTGAGTTTTAACGAAGTTATGGCCTTTTGAAGGTTCGACCTATGCCGAAATGGCGATTTTCAGATTTTCGGACTATAATTTTGACTTATGTTCCGACCCAAAATTACGTTTCCAACTTTGAATGTACGATTGATCTAGAGGCCAAACTATGATTAAAACGCCCTTGCTTTTAAAAATGCGTTGAGTTTTGACGAAGTTACGGCATTTTGAAGGTTCGACCTATGCCGAAATGGCGATTTTCAGATTTTCGGACTATAATTTTGACTTATGTTCCGACCCAAAATTACGTTTCCAGCTTTGAATGTACGATTGATCTAGAGGCCAAACTATGATTAAAACGCCCTCGCTTTTGAAAATGCGTTGAGTTTTGACGAAGTTACGGCATTTTGAAGGTTCGACATATGCCGAAATGCCGATTTTCGGACTATAATTTTGACTTATGTTCCGACCCAAAATCACGTCTTCAACTTTAAATGTACGATTGATCTAGAGGCCAAACTATGATTAAAACGCCCTTGCTTTTGAAAATGCGTTGAGTTTTAACGAAGTTATGGCCTTTTGAAGGTTCGACCTATGCCGAAATGGCGATTTTCAGATTTTCGGACTATAATTTTGACTTATGTTCCGACCCAAAATTACGTTTCCAACTTTAAATGTACGATTGATCTAGAGGCCAAACTATGATTAAAACGCCCTCGCTTTTGAAAATACGTTGAGTTTTGACGAAGTTACGGCATTTTGAAGGTTCGACATATGCCGAAATGCCGACTTTCGACCTATAATTTTGACTTTTGTTCCGACCCAAAATCACGTCTTCAACTTTAAATGTAAGATTGATCTAGAGACCAAAATATGATTAAAACGCCCTTGCTTTTCAAAATGCGTTGAGTTTTGACGAAGTTATGTCATTTTGAAGGTTCGACCTATTCCTATTTTATTGCTGTTACCTAAATAAGAAGTGGCCTTCTACTAATCTATTTTAGGGAAATTTTAAATTAACTTATCAAACATCGAAATTCGTCTTAACAGGCTTACTTTGACAGGTAATTTGTACTACACACGTTAGTTACTATCTTAAGTTTGAATCTTTAATATATATCTAAATACTCTTCACTTCAAATGTGCCTTGTGGAATTTTAACCTCCACATCTTAACCAGTTTTTGTCTCTTACGATTTTAGCCAGCAAGAATAAAAGTTGCCCAATGAAGACTTAAACTCAATTGCAGTCATCACAGAGACAAGAGTGAGGAGGAGTTGGCGACATTTGGCTAATCTACCATGCAACACAGCCCACAGCGAGTTCTTCTTGGCTATAGCTTCTCACGTTTGCAGCTAGCTTAGCGGGCACACAACTGTACTACCTGCGAATCGGGCTAATAGGGAAAGTTTTTGTTCGCCCGACTTGGCTCATTGCCTGCTAAGCGCGATAGCTAATTTCGCAAGTGTAAAGACATTTTTAATATTTGTCTAAGCTTTTATGTGTGCCCAGTTGTTGTTAGTGCTGTTGTTGTTAGTGCTGTTGTTGTTGTTGTTGTTACTTTGGTACTCACCCAGCACGACCAGCTTGACGGGCCGAGCATTTTCCGTGTAGCGTCGCGTATTCTCCGCCTCGCACTGCCACTTGCCATCATCCTCGAGCATCACATTGGTGATGGTTAGCGCCCCATTAGCCTCCTTGATAAAGCGATAGTCGGTGACACGAGTTGTGCGGTCCATGGCATGCACCACCTGCAAGTAAGAGAGAGACAGAAACAGAGACAGAGTGAGATCAGAGGCAAGTTTTGCTGGCATTAAATGTAATGTCACTTGAGTTGCAGGCGCTGTCGAAATTATGCAAATTATGCCGCACTCAACTTTTAATGCAGCGCATTTAAGCGCACATAAATTTTCTGATAAATGCAACGATCCTATCCTGGGACTCCTATCTACTATATGCCATTGTGTGTGTGTGTGTTTGTGTGTGTGTGTGTGTGTGTGTAAAGCAGATGCCAACATTTATTTACAGGCCAGACATTTTATTACAATTCATTTCAAACAAACGAATATAATGATAATTTAAATGCGCTTGTTTGTACCCCCACAACATACAAATCCACTGAGTACAGTTACTGTAATGCGGCAACAATGAACCGTTTGCTGGCTTACAAAAATGGGAAAATTAAAATAAAAATACAGAAAAAAAAGATGTTCAAAATGTGGCCAATAGTTGTTGTTCGGCTTGGACGCATTGTCCTGTCTGTTATGTCCGTTGTGTGGGTGTCCTGTACAGAAGGTGGCTTAATGCTCGCTGTAAATTTATGTGCGCATTCAAATGCTGTACAAAAATATGAAAGATATTCCGTAAATACGTTAAATGCGTAGCGTGCTTAATGGGGGCGTGGCATCGTTCACTTTCAGCACGCATAAATAATTTTAATTGCAATTGTACACCAGAGCTTAACTTCTGATAGCATTTTAAGTCCACGTAAGTAGACGTAAGTTGAGCCCCAAAGATGCACAATCTCCATATTAAAATGGCAACGACTGTCATCTGCTCATCCTATAAAAATAGTTTTCAGACCTCAGCAAAAATCTTCAAAAGTAATTTAACTTTTGCAATAAAATAGCTATTTCTGTAGTTAATATTTAATTTATTGCATTTATATCTGCGTAAGAATTCCTAAATATTTATTATACATTTTATTAGAAAGTTGTTAAAACATTTGTGCTTTTGTTTTCTATATCTCTGTGATTTTTCATATATATCTTTTAGCGATACACTTCAAGGGCTCACTTCACAAACATAAATTAAATATCGCGAAGATCCAAGCCAAAAATGCGGAACATAAGTGAATATATTAAGCAAAAGTGATCGACTAACAGATACTGTATACAATCAGAAAAACTTAAACCATCCCCCCATTAAAATACATCTGTAACAATTTTTATCCATTTAAATATAACTGTAATATATATAGCATCTACATCTACAAGGACTACATAAGTTGTGGCATAATTTTCAGTCCACTTGCTAATTTGTCTGGTAAATTTATTCAGGGGAATTGCACATATAAATAACATATAACTGAACATTTTCGCTAACAACTTTTGCACATTACGTAATGCCAAAAAATAAAGTAGAAAAACACAATAAATAAATGAATGTTTGGAAAATCTGTGTAAAATATATAGAGTAAAAACAAAATATTTATATTTGTATGCTGCGCTTCCGTTTCCGTTGCGTGCGAGTTTTAAAATTTTTGTTAGCTCAACCCAAACACCACCACTGCCCCCTCCTAGTTACCCCCCCCCCCCTCCCCTACACTCCAACAACATTTATGATTTTTGTATAACATTTTTGAAAAGCAGTGCAAATATTTATGCGTGCGCGGATTTTAGCAATTTTTTCGTGCTGACTTCGCAGCGTTGTGTTTTCACTCTGTGTATCTGTGTGAGTTTCAGTTGCAAGTGCGAATGAGTGTGTGTTTTTGTGTGTGTGTGTGTGTGTTTGTCTCAACTTCCGTTGAGCATTTGCCGCAGTCGCCGCTGCGGCCATTTCAGAAATTTATTAACCAGCGGCCGACGCGCTGGACGCACAACGCAACATAAAACTGGCAAACTGGCAACTGGATTTTCAGGCTGTGCAACGGCGCATTCAGCTGGAAATTTATGAGGTAACATGCCACACACACACACACACAAACATAGAGAGACATGCCAGTTTTGGCGACTGCACACCTGCAGATGTACATATGTATATGTGTATGTGAGAGATTTTGGTTTGGCAACATGGCCGCTAGACAAAAGCGTTAAATGAGCGTGGCAAATCCTTGTTTACAGCGAGTCGAGAGCGGCCAGCGGATTACACGCTCGATTGTTTTGGACGCCCCAAACCAGAATCAGACTCTCTCCACACAGTCCAGTAGCCATAGCCAGAGACAGAACCGGAGCCGTGCCAGAGCCGGACCAGTTGTTGGCCAGCCATTGTTTGGAGGCATTAAATCTCACGCATGCGACGGCGATCTGTTCTCGGGTAATTATGATTTTTCGCCTTTTTGTTTGTGCTGTTGTTGTTTCTATTGTTGTTGTTGTTGTTGTTACATTTTTTTTTGTTTTCCATTTTTCGTTGCATTGCAGCTGGCTGAATTCGCATAAATTGTTGCATATTTGAAGGCGCATTTGAGTTTTACATGCGCATAACTTTGCATAATTTGCGACATCGTTATCTGGCAACTGCCGTTTATGGTTTCCATTTTGGGGGGGTTCTGGTTACGTCTGTATTTCGTGGATTGTGACATGGCCAAAACTATTCCCGGTATGTATATTTTTTTCTTTCTATTTATTTTTTTTTTTTTCTAATTACGTTGTTTTAATTTTTGGCCATTTGGCGATTTACATTTAATTTGCCGTGTAACTGCATTTTGTATGCACACATTTATTTGCCAATATTTATATTGCAAATTGTTAGTTGGCTGCTCAAATGATTTAATTATTTTGAGAGAAAAATATACAATTTATATTTTACATTACACAAGTCATGTTCGCTGATATGTGAAAATATTCGTGCAACATTATTTCTTGGCAATTACATGCACAGTTATTATCGCCTCAGTCTTAGTTTAATTCCAACCTGAAGTGACACCCAATTTCCGAAACAGGCTGCTCCTTGTTAAAGTAACAAATGTGGCTCTCAATATATATATTCCTCTCTCTCTCTCTTTCTCTCTGTTTCTTTCTCTTTCTATCTGTGTGTCTCTGTGTTTGTCTGCTACTGTCTCTGTAGCTTGGAATTGCAAAAATCTTGTCAGCAAACATTACTCGCTGCCTGTCGCTGCTCGTTTTGCTCGCTTTTTTCTTCTGCTGCTGCTTCAGTTGGCCCAAAGCTACTAACTTGAAATTGCTTTCGGCAAATATATTAGCCTCTTGATAATTTTCAACAATAAATTCTTTGGCACACACACACACACACATGTTGAGCAGGGGTGGGGTGGGTGGCTTGGCAGGCACTCAAAGTAGCTGGGGACTCGACGAATGCATTGTGCAGCACTCCAGAAAGTACAACAAAAGTCGCTCATGTTGCAAGCTGTCAGTGCAACACTTGTCGCATGTCATTGCCGCAGTTGCAGTTGCAGTTGGAGGGGGCAACCAGAAGAAGTCTGTATGTTTGCTGCACAGTCTTGCTGAAGACAGCTCGCAAGACGAAAGTCAGCGAACAGCAGCTGAAATGCAATTGCAAATGCTGTTTACAGCTTGTGGGCCAAGAGCGAGGGGAGGTGGAGGGGGGTGTCAGGGATAATGATTAAATATATTTGTTAAGCGCAGAGCAGACATAAGCAAACATCTACGAGGCTTGTACTAAATGAGTTCACATAGCATTCAATTATTTGTAGTATCAAAAATATATAATAATTATTCTGAGCAACCACAAAGATTAAATCAAGTATACTTAAAACTGGTTAATATTGTTCAATTATGTTGTATATTGTAGCTTCTCACAAAATAATAATATTTAATCAAGTTTGCCGAACGTGATTCGTAGAATTCTACTTCATTTGCTGCTGCTTTTGTTGTTGAAGAGCATTTTAATTGCGGTGTGTTGCACTCGATGGTTGGTTGCCAACTTGCAGCTGCCTCTCCATTTACCCAGACACTGTCTCACATTGTTGCCGCATCATTGTTGTAATTGCAGCCACTGTGGTTCAATCCACACCCCCGCCCACACCCACCACCGCCAAACCAGTCCTGCGCTTCTTAATCTGCTGCATGTGCTCTGTTCATGTCTTCGCTTTCACATGGCTGGCTTTTGTTTTAACACAACTAATACAATTGCACCGTGGGGAAAATGTTGCCTCCATTGCCGCAGCTGCCTCAGTTGATGTTGCAACGTCAGCGACGTTGATTTTATTTGCCATCGGAGTGCAGCTGCCGCTGGAGTAAAGGGATCAGAGGAGTCGAGAAGCCGCGGAGTCGTCGAGTCGTGCAGCTGAGGCATTCCCGGCCAGAGTTATTCCCCGACATTGTTACTAACTTAATAAAGTTGTCAAAGGTACAAAGTAAGCGGCGTGTTAGCAACTTGTGCCATGCAATGCCACGCCCCCTCTCCTCTCCTCACTTGTCCAACCCCCCCCCCCTGAGGAGGCTGATCTGACGTCGCATTGTTGCTGATTTTCATTTGGGGATTTGCGACGCTTTGCAGTCTGAGTGATTAATTTCTTGGCTTGATGTGATTTACTTGCAGCTGCAGCGGCTGGGACCACCTAGCTCCACTGTGCACCACTAGGGTGGTGCATGCAGCACCGCTCAATTAATGCCATATATTAAGTCTTGCCCTGTGCCGCCAAATTGACTAATGGAGACTTAGCGCGGCTTTTGGCAGGCGAACCCTTTGAGATTTATGCGGCAGTTTGTGTGTGGCAAATAAAATCTAGAAGAAGACAAAGCAACCTTGCCCCGTAACCCTAAACCTGAGCCATATGACAGCCAGCCAACAGCAACAGCAAGAAGTTGCAGCAATAAATAAGTGGCAGCCTGCCCGGCTACAAGCAACAAAGTATGCAACAATGGCCAATGAACTAAGATGCAACCATAAAAAGAGAGCATTATTTTTGGTCTGCTAGGTATACACAGAAAATAGTTAGGGTATATTTGGGAGTATATATTCAGAAAGTAGATATTTGTATTTAAATATAAAAATTATAACAAGTAATTACAAAATGTTAACCTTTTTCCAATTCAATCTTTATATTTAGCTTTGCACTCATCTCAAAATATTGACATCTTTCCAAGCTATGACATCCTAAGGAGTATCTCAGAAATCAGCATTATTTACTATTTGCACTCAAGACTTTGTTGTTGTTGTTGTGGGTGGAATGCAGTTAGGAGACCCTTAAAACCACAAGCCAGACATAAATGGCATTTGTCGCCTGCGAGCATATTGTGCAACAAAAGCCAACAAATCGCGGCTAGACAAAAGCTTAGCCCAGGCCTTGGTGACGCTGAGGGCAGATGAAGAGTTGCAGACGGGATGAGGTATGGGCGTGGCATCTGATAAACTATAAAACAACAATAACAAAACTGGCGACAAAATGCAGCGCTCCAAAGAACGTTTGGCAAAAATATGTTTCGCAATCGCATTCGAAAGATGCGAAATTGTCGCAAAAGATTGCAAGTCTTCGTTTGATTTTCGCTTCTTTGGTGCAAACAAGTGCGGCAATCAGGCAGCAGACAGCAGACAGCAAACGAGGGGCAAGGTTTTGGAAGGGAATTTGGGGAGGGAGGCGTGTCTGCCAGAAATCGGTATATGCCAAAATGGCAGCTGTTGACAGCCAATTTGGCGGATTTCTTGTGTCTGTGTCGATGGCAATTTCTTAACTTACGCGCAAATATTGAATTTAATTTTCGCAAGGAATCAACAACAAGAACCGAACAGCAAAGGCAACAACAACAATAACAGCAACTGGCAGCAACAATGTTTGCATGCCGGCCACCCGCAAGTATGCAACGCTTTGTGCCTCACACACACACACACACACACTCAAATAGACACCAACACCTGGGCTCAGGTGCTGTTTGGCAGCGACAGTTAACTGGCAAGCCAAGCCGCAGACCAACAACCGAAGCACGTACACAAAGTGTTGATGTTGTTGTTGTTATAGTTGATGTTGCAGTTGTTGTTGTTGTTATAGTTGATGTTGCAGTTGTTGTTGCACTTGTGGTTGTTGTTGTTTTAGTTTCAACTATTATTTGCCCATCAACAACTTGGCCTGCCCACTCATTGCTGCTGCTGTTGCCACTGTTGCAATTTGCACTCCACAAGAGCTGCACTTACAACAACTACAATAATACAAACAACAATAAAAAACCAGGCAACAGTAAAGTAAACAAGAACAGCAAAGTACAACGGGACGTGGAACACCGCACAAATGTTTAGTTGTTTATGCATTTTATAACTTGAAAACCAGTTAAAGTTCCCTATAATGACTTTCTCATGAAGTTGCCACGCTGCAGCAGCAGTTGATTTTATTGAGATCAGCGCAACACTTTTAATTATAATTTTTAAAATATTAAAAAAAAAAAATTAAATAATTCATTTAGTAAACTTTACAACTTTCGAGGGCCTTTTTAGGTTAAGTTATACTTGGTTATAATTTATAAGAAAAATATAAAAACAGGCCATATTTTTTCCTTAAATTACATTTGTGGTATTTCTTTTTTACTAACCGAGAAATCTGTTAACAATAAAATCTTAATATTCAACGCAACAAAATGTGGTTTTTCTATGGTTTTTCACTTATATATTTTGTGTGTGTTTTTCGGCACTCAATCGTTGAGTTTTATGAATTTCAACTCTGTGCGTATTGCGTACTACAACATTCTACCATCATCAACATTGTTGTTGAGTTGCCTCCGTAAAAACTCTCAACGGTGTTCCGGCGGGCAAAGCGGTTATAACTGCATTACGCCAGGTAGACTACGCTTTTTGCTATTCACGCCAAGCCCCCGCCCCCATTTTCCCATTTCCCCCACCCGCCCCGCATCCCAGACTTGTTGACTGTTTGCACTCGCAATTACAACTCAATAACTTTTGCCGGCTGGTTGTTAACTTTTGCGCCATGTTTGTTAATTTTGTTGCCCAGCTTTTTCGGCGTTTGGCGCTGATGCAGCCAGCTGCAGTTTTCAATTTTCTTTTTTGTACGCATTTTCATTTTTAATTTAACTCGTTAGTTGAGGCGTAAGCTGCAGGCCCAAAAAAAGTACGCAACAGTAATTTGCATTTGTATAATATTTCGCTGCATGCTCGTGGGCGTTGCCACGCCGTTGCAAAGTTGCAATTAGAAGTCGGCCATGAGGCACACAGAATAGCAAAAGCAAAAACGACCAGTTAAGCCCTTAACGTGGCCTGCCGGTGGGTGTGGTATAAGGTGCAACTGGGGTGCACCCTGACAGATGAACTCTTTAAATGCTTTTGACATCGGAAACTATCAAATAATAACGATTATCCTATTTGCATAATGCGGCATTTAAGCGACAAATAAGCAGAGAGCACAAAAGCCAGACACTGAATGGAATTGAGAGTGGCAGCGAGAAAGAGCAGGCGGCAACTAAAGAACTGGCACTCGAGACGTCTGACAGGAAGATAGAGGACAGCGTCCGAAGGGAGCGGGAGCAGGAGCAGGAGCGGGAGCAGAAGCAGGACCAGGAGCAGGGGCGGGAGCAGCTGGCAGAAAGGACAAACGCAGTGCAGGCGACAACAAAAAGCAACTAAGAACTCATGAACAACTCAAAAGAAATGCGAAAAATACGTGCAAGAGATGGAGACTAACTAATACCCTGTATTTTGTATATCACATGCAACGAAATATATGCATTTGATAGAATCTTATGTGTTTTCCTATCTTGAAAAATGATTTAAAAGTAAATCCAAAAAATGCTTTTAAAACTATTGAAATGTGTGGCAACTTCAGCCATAACTATTTATTTTGACAATATGCCCAACTGTGTGGATCTGCCACTCTAGGATATAAATATTAAAATGCGAAAACTGCGAGACAGCTTAAGAGAGCAAAAGGACACCCTGTTATCTAACGGGCCGCACAAGAATGCAATTAAAGTCAAAAGCTGCAAACAAGTTGGCAGCTCCGACAGCGACAGTTAAACTGGAGACATCTAGCTGACATGGAAATGGGAATTGCGAGTACTGCTCCAATTGTTGTCACTTACCTGGCCATTCTTATACCACATGCTGGAGGATATATCCAGATCCACCTCGCACATCAGCCTAATCTCCGAGTGCTGCTCCGCATAGACGACAGACATCTCCTCGTCCTCGTAGGGATTGGGCAGCACTGGGCGCAGGGGCAGCGCTCGCGGACCCTCCAGCGGTCCATCGTCATCCTCGAGCAGATCCCCATCCTCGCGACTCTTGGCGAATAGATCGCGTGTCGAGGTGCCGCTGTCAAACTCCTCGACATCATCGATAATAACGACGGGCTCCTTGGGCTTGGGCTTCATATCCTCCGGCGCCAGATGCACCATGGAACGAGCACGTTTCGCCTTCACCGTTGTCAGCGTTCTATTGGCATAGGCGGTGACAACGGCACTGGTGGCCATTGTGGTGGAACTGGAGCTTACTGTGGGCAACTGCAGCTCCACTTCCTCCTCCTCGGTCTCCCGACGCCATCGTCGCTTGGCCTCCTTGTTGTAGGCAGCGCGATGCGCCTGATGGCCGCGATGGCTCTTCAGCTGCGCCTTCCATTTGGCCACCTTCGCCTTGGCACAGTTCTTGGCACACCTGGCGGGTTTACTATTGCGACTGCCCGGCAGCTGCCTATGGTCAACTGGCTGCAGCTGTTGCAGCATCTGCTGTGCATTCTCCGCTCCCAGATCTCCAAGACTCTGTGTCCGATCGGATAGCTCTGATATGCTGCGCCATTTGCTGGCTGCGTGCTCGGCGGGCGTCGTCCTTAATTGCGACTTTGCATTGATATTCTGTTGTTGTGTGTAGGTGGTACCTGCAACAATAAGAAACAGAGATTGAAGTCAGCTCATAGCTCATATATATAACCAAATTCTCATTTCTGACATCGAGATTAATATTAAAATTAGTTAATTTAAAACTTAACACAGCCAAACCCTGATCAAGGATTTATTTAATTTAAGGCTGAAAACGCGAATCTGTCTCGATATTCGTGTTAAAATTATATCCTCAAAATCAGCTGATTGATCACTTTGTCAAAGTAAGCTAATTTTGAGGCTCGGAGCCTATTTGGCCATGTTTGTCCGCTGGATTGACATGTAAATGTCCGAGTCCCAAGAAATTACTCGGAATGACTTTTAGCTTCCATATCTGTGCATTGCATGAAACTTGTCAAGTTGCGAACACATCATTAATTTCACCCAAAAGCCCAATTTCCATTCGAAATCCCTGGCCACAAACTATCAATGTGTGACAGGAGTAGCCAGATGCATTGACCCAAATGTGGATGCACGAACAATTCAATTTACACGTGGTAGTATTTACCTGTGTGCCTGTTTGCCTGCCTGTGGCAACAATGCCCCCAAAAGAGTTGCCCCGAAAAGCCTGAGCAAAAATGACCAAAGGCATCATCAGCAGCATCATCATCAGCATCATCATCATCATCATCGAACAATGTTTGGGGAATGAGAGTATCAATTACATTGCATTGTAACGTGTAAATATCTACAATGCACATGCATTCACCAGGCTCATGCATATATTTATGACATTTTACAGTGAGTCTCACAAAAATGTGAACCAAATTGCCAGCTGGAGTTTTGGGGGGAGTTCGGGGCAAATCTGAGTCTGTGGACTTTGCGAACGAGTTGTGTTTTAGTATGCATGCAAAAGCCTTTGCTAATCCTTTGCCATGCAAAGCAATTTCAAGCCTAACTTTTGTTTGCCTGTTTGCCACTCCCACTCCTCCCTCCTCCTCCTCCAACTCCATAGCTGTAGTCTAGTTTGGCAACTCTGGTTATTGTCTGGTTGAGAATAAGGCTGCTGTTGTTGATAAATTTACACAAGTGTATGACAAGCTTTCAAATGGTAATTAATATTCATCTGAGACGGGGGCTGCCATCAAAAGACAACGCGCTGAATCTTTTAGACTTAGTCGCAGTCATTGTCTCTCTCTCTCACACACACAAACTCCCCCTCTCTCTCTCCCTCTCTCCATCTCTTACTGACTCTATCTAGCTCCGACTGTGGAGTCAACTATAGCTGGAAGCTAGTCGCAATGGCATTTTGTGTGGTTAGCTGACAAAAGCAGTGGCACAAAACTCCTCTGCTGGTTGCAACCCTGTCACAAATGCTTTCCATTGTCATTTTGTCTGTTTGGCGCTTTTGTCTCAGCCCTTTTCTGGTTCGGTTAGAGCAATTCGAGGGTGCAGGGTGCGGTCTGGCTGCTGTCGGTGCTTGTAGCTAAATTAAAGTTGTCATTTTTCAAGTGAACGCACAAAAGTATACACTGTGCCTAATAAATTTGCACTGCGGCAACCCTGGCTAAGGGCACTCATAGGCATAACTTTACAGCTACAGGCAAAGTCATTTGCACAGCAGGAGATTGTCGTGCATGTGTGTGTGTGTGAGTGTGTGTGTGTGTGTGGGTGTGTTCAAATATACATACTTACAGATACTCTACTTGGGGTGGAGGCAACTCTAAAATGTTTTCACAACAGCTTAAAAGTCTGCTACACTTTTTGCATAGGCAGCCAGCCAAGTGGGGGTGTGTTTGTGTGTGTTTCTGTGTGTGTGTGTTTCTCTGTGTGTTTGCTTGCTTGTTTGTGATTGTGTGTGATTGTGTGTGTGTGTGTGTGTGTTTGTCTTGTTTGTTTACATGCAGTTGTAGTTGTTTGTGCTGTAACTTAAGTTGTAAATGAAGATTGCGCCGGAAATTGCACAAACTGACAGCATCTTCGTTGAGCCACCCGTCCCCGTCCCACGTCACCTTCCCCCACCCACCCATCAATCCCATCTAGGAACACCACTCACTCTCACCCACTCAACCCACTCAAGTTCTTCATGTGCGTGTAAATTTAATGAAGCTGCCACCAAGGACAAGCGTCGGGTAAGGAAATGAGGGCGAAGCGCTCATGCTCGTGCATTTTCGAGGCGTTGCAAATATCTGTGGCATACACCGAAATGTGTTGCATACGCTGCGGCGCATAAATTGCGTGTGTGCCGCTCCACACGAGAGTCCTTCAACTCACTCTGCGTGAGATTGGAGGGTGGCAGCGAACTGATGTTGTTTGGCAGTTAATAAAATTGTTAGTTTTGAGGCTAAACTTATTTGGCTGCGTGTTGCTCATTAGGCGGCTTAACTTGTAGCAGCCGCAAAACTCTGTTGCCAGTTGATTGGTTAAACTGGCAACATCCATGCACATTGCTAAAGCGACTCCCAATCAGATCCAACTTTGGACATCTGCAGGCACAACTTTATTACAAAGTTGCACTTGAAATCCGAATAGATGCAACGGTGCGGAAATGTAAAAACAGATCCAACAGATAGTTAAATTCAATAATATTTGCTTTACATTTAAAAGGGAATTTTCAATATAAACATTTTTAAAAACTTTCTGAAAAATATACCGTACTTTATTTGCTATTAATGAAACTATCAATTTGCCAGGCTTAAAAAAAAAATGGAATTGTATTTTTGCTTCTATTCACTATTCACTCTGAAATATTTGTGCATATTTGAATACCATTTTTTTTATGGCGCTTAAATCAATGCACTTTTGCAATTATTGCAAGTAAGTTGTGCAAAATAACAATTATGACGTAGATATATATATATATATGTATATGTATGTGTATTCACTGTATTAATATATGCATTGTTTTTTATCGCACACTGTGTTTGTTGTGCCTCGTCGCTCTCTATCAATATGCAAAATGGCGATTGCGTTTTCATAAACTGACAAAGGGCGCGTGCCTTGGGGGCGTGTCGGCCAATCAAGCGCTGACATAATTACATGCTCGTACATGTCAGCCTGATTACAGGCTCGCCAATCAATTGGCCATGGGTATGGGTGTGGGTATGAGTGTGTGTGTGTGTGTGTGGGTGTGGCTGCCCTCTGGCACATTTAACAAGCAAATTTCATTGATTTCTTTTTTCGACCGCTCCCTTTTTTTTTTGTGCCAGACCAAACATGCAAGCGACAAGCTGTTGAGTTGCATTCCCATGTTTGTTTTTTCCGGCTCTTTTTTGTGACGACCTCTGCATATGGATGGGCAGCCTGCCAGTGTTGCCTACACACTTCAACTCATTTTAATTATGTCAACAATAATTTAATGCACTCGTATGCAATTTGCATGTGTGTGTGTGTGTGTGTGTGTGTGTATGTGCGTATCTGCGTTGAGCCAATAATAATATTATTTTATGCAAATTCCGTGCACTCTAACAAAAAAGCGCAAACAAAAAACAAAAAACACAATATGATTATTAGTAAATTCAATTTTAAAATTGTCAATTGTACAGTATTTGCTTTTGATATAACTGAATTCAACTGCACATGAGAATGTATCTTTTAGGAAGTCTTTGACTAATTGGTTTTAGGTTTCGCTTGATTCTCTTACAATTGGTTCTTCAGGATTGTGAATCTCACTCCTTAATCACTTATTAATTTAACTTTCAGTTGTCAGCAGTCTCAAAACGCACACACAGTGAAACTCAAGTATTCCAAAATAATAATTCACTGGGTAGTCAATATTCCAACTAATCCCCCGCCGTAGAATTATCAACACGTTGCAGCCGCCACAGAGATATGCCTCACTCGTCCCACGGCATGCAACACGCAGACTATTCACTATTCCCGTTTCCATAGCTTTCTTAGTCACCTGGGCCTCTCCTCCCTACTTCTGTGCGGAACGTTGCGCACTGAGCGTTGATTAGGTTAATGTCCTTGAGGCATAATACCAGCTGGCTTTCCACTTTGCCTCTGCTTTTGGAAAACGACAGTCAAAGGCAGCACTTTAAATTGCCCCTTCACCGCCCCCGCCCACCGCTAATAGCTTACTGCTGCTGCTGCTGCTGCTAGCTGCTGCTGCTGCTGGCTGCTCTTGTGGCCTGTGTCTTCACGGTGCCTCGCATGTGTTATGCACCTGCTGCAGTTGCAACTGCTGCACTTGGACGGAGCTGGCTTCTGGTGTGCATTGTTTAAGTTGCATGACGTCGACAACTTTGGCAACCGCCACTTAATGCAAGCGAATCCTGCCTGGGCTTGGTCCGGAATGTGTCTGTCTTGCTCTGTATATGTGTGTGTGTGTGTGTATTTATAATTGTGTGTGTACTTGTGTGTTTCTGTTTCTGTTGCTGTGCCGTGCACTTTGCCTCAACTCCGCATGCCATGCGGCTTTTGTGGCAATGGCTGCGTGGCAAACCAGCAAATACTTAACAAACAACAACAGAAACGACAAGAGCGAGAACAACAACAACAACAACAACAACAGTGACTGTCAGCTGTGTGTAACTGCCAGTTGTGTGCATTTTGGCATTTTTAGTCAGCTTGTTCAGTTTATCCTTCCCGCTGCTGATGCTGTTGCTCATTTGCTATTTAAACTAAAAGCCTTTTAATCGATTCTAAATGGGCTGCAAAATTATTGTGTTAATTTGCATGCGAGCAATTCCAAGTAAACATTATATATATGTATATATACCAATTTGCAGTTTGTTTTGGCTCAGACGTGTGGCTCCCCCAAATATAAAGTTGACAGCAGCTGCAGCTGCACTAACTACTAAATAATTAATTAATGTATTTCAAATGCTTATCCGTTCACAAATAAATATATACATATACATATATAGATATATTCAAGTAATCTAATTCTGATGGAAAATACCTCGAGGAAAATACCACTTCAAATTACTTGTGATCAAAAGCCACAAGTCGATTATTAATAAATTAATACCTTTATTGAGATGTTGACTATATTAATTTAATATGAAAATTAATTGGAAATTTGGCAAATGCAAGAAACAACCGAATTTCCACTAAGTCAAAGAGTAAAATAATAATAATTATTTAATTGGGATTTATATGTACACTTAAATATTTCAAATTAATATCAGATTGAACACTCAATCAAGGAATAAAATATTTAAGATTATTAAATATATTTATAGTTAATAAAGTTTAAATATTAAATTATAGAAAGTCTCTCTATCAATTAAGTACCTATATTAAAAATGGTTAATTTGAAACTGATTTGGTTAACATTTCAGAATATGCTTTAGATATGACTTAATTAACCAACTCCAAGGCACAACCTTCACAAACCGCTTCAAGGTCATCTAAGTATGTCAAGAGAACAGCTCGTCTTTTGTTCAGTTCTTTTCTTCTTCTTTTTTTTACTGTTACGTGACACTTTGCTACCATTTTGCGTAGTGCAAATGTGAGCTTGGCTCTTAGTTATGAAAGTTTTTTGTGTGGCTTGGCCAAAAACATTTTTTTTTTTTTTTTTTTTTTGTTGTTATGCATGTGAGAAGAGCATTTTATGTCGGGCACCTGCTTTACTGCTTTCCTGCTTGCCTCGTTTCCTGATTTTCCTTTGTGGCACATTAGATGTTGGCCACGGCCAGTCGCTTAATGGCCACGGCAATTACTGGGACACCAGTCAGACTCCTCCACCCTCTCCCACTCTCTCCCTCTCCTCCTCTCTTGCTCTTTGTAGTTATTGCACATGTCGCATGCTGCTTCATTACACACAAATACAAACAAGCTGAGCGTCGACAATGTCAGCGACATTTACACAATGTCAACTATAAAGTTGCCAAGGGATGTACAACAACTGGGGTGGGTGTGGGGAGGGGATGGGGTCAATGATAGGTCAGTGAGTTGAGGGCAGGTGCAACTGGGGCACATTTGGACATATATGCGTTGCTGGCTGCTCTGCTTTGCAATTGTGTCAAATTAATTGTCAACTGTTGTCCCCGTTTGTCTACCCATCTCACTCGCTCTCTCTGTGTGCGTGTGTGTGTGCGTGTGTGTGTGTGTGTGCGTGTGTGTGTATGGGTATTTTATGCTGTGCCTGTCGTCTGTTTGATAAATTGCATTTAATGGCTGACGCCAATTAAGAACATTTTTGCTGTTGCTTCACATTTTGTAGTTGTCAGTTGGCAGTTGCCCATTGCCAGTTTCGAGTTACCAATTTTTGTTTTTTTTTTTTGTTTTTTACTTCTTTTTCTCGCTCTTGCACTATTGCTCTCTCTCTCTCTCTCTCTCTAACTTTGTTGCTTTCGGTTTTTGTCATCGTAGTCGGGCAGTTGCTTTCAATTTGGCATCGGGGCAGCGTTCTTAAAGTGGAATGAAGTAGCTTGCAAGGCAGCGGGCCTAATAGAAATTGATAGCTACACTTTCCACTGCAGCCATATGCTATCCATCTCTCTCTCCCTCTACGTCCAGCTCTCTCTCTCTCTCTCTCTCTATCTCACACTCTTATTTGGCCACGTGCTTCGTTCATATTTCTCACTTCAGCACGCGCACAGTACAACAACAATAACAACAGTCACTGCAACAACAACAAAAAATTAGATAAAATATGGCATTTTATGTTGAAAGTTGCTTGGGTCGTTTGCTCTATATAATAAGTAGATATATTGCATTATGCTTCCGTATCTCAAGGTAACTCGCGGCTCTCTTACATTATTTATGTGACGCGCCACATAAAAACAGACAGTCATTTGTATCTATCAACATTTGAACTCAACTTCTTCCAGCTTAACAAAATGCAATTAAATTCGCAATGGCAGAGTATTAAAGAGTATTAAATAATCCAACAAGTGTACTTAAAAATTTATTAATAGTTGTCTACTCTTTTAGTAAATCCTTTAGTCGAAAATAATATTTGTTTTCTTGATTACATTCCACTCAAATAATTTTTTAGTAATATAAAACTGAAAGTTCTTGAAATTTGAGGCAACTTTAAAATTGAAAAGAGTATTTGCAGTCTGCTTGGTATTTTACTGTTTCACACTGCTGATGCCGTTTTTATACGATGTTTTGTGTTGCTGTGTTGCGCATGGGGTCATTAGGCGTGGCAGCACTTAGCGGTTCTACGTGCTGTGCCCAGTGCCAACCACAAATTAAGTAAACGCCATGTAGCGCTGACTCCTAAAAGTATGCTGCAGTTTTACTGCCTGCACAAACAAATGCTGAGACAACAAACAGACTGGCAGGCAGACAGGATAGGACCAGAAATGCCCGCAGTGTCCAATGTTTCGTTTTTGTTTGTTGTCCCTCTGCCTAAGTGTGTGTGTGTATGTGTGTGTATGTGTATAGTCTGCAACTTTTGCTCCAGCATGAATTAAGCGCCAAAAATGTGCGAGGCACGTAAATAACTTGAGACCAACGTTCGAGCAGCACGTGACCAAATTTCGATGGCAACTTTGTTGCTGTCGCATCCCATTACAATTTTTTTTGTTTTTTAATTTTTTTCTATTTACTTGGCTTTTTTCAAGTAGACTTTCGGACGCTTGCACTCGACTTTATCATGTTTTCATTTTGGGTGGCATTGCCTTTTTAATTTGTTCGCATTTAGCGGGTGATTGGAACGGCTGAGAGGCGGTTGCAACGCCTGCCACTTGCTTTACAATTTTTTATTTATTTGCATTCAGTTTTTTGTTTTTGTTTTTGAGTTCGTTGCCGCAGCGCCAAAGTGAATGCAAATAAAACGAAGCGTAGGGCAATAAAAGTTGTTGTTGTTCTTATTGTTACTCTTGTTGTTGTGTTTTTGTTTTTTGTTGTTATTGCAGTCTGCAGCATAATTTATATACTTTCGAGTTGACATTGCAGCGATACCCTGTACTACATAAGGCAAGAGGTTGTGCTCAGATAAGTTAGTTAATCTTTTTACAACTATTTTGCATATATTTTCTTGATTAAAAGGAATTTTGATACCAAAAATATTTATATATCATTATTATAATTTTAAAATTAATTTTGTAATTTTTATGGTCTTTAAAATAAACTAACCATTTGAATTTATTAAATATTAAATATGTTATTCTACTGTCTTGTAGGGTATTTGGCAATTAGTTAGTGTTCTCAGCATTAACATTGGCGCGTCGCGGGAAAAGCGCAATTAAAATGATAATTTCACAGTGTAGTGCCACGCCCCTCAGCAACTCGCACCGTTAAATACTCGACACGATGCAGCAGAAGCAACAGCAGCAACAGCAGCAACAGCAGCAGCAGCAGCAGGAGGCAGCATTGCATTTGCACGTACTGTGAATTATAACCGTGCCGCATAAAAGTATGCTATAATTTTGCGCTTAAATGATGCGTGCTCAGTGCCTGCGGCCAGTCAGTCGCTATTCCCTATCCCCTATCCCCTCAACGCCTCCACACCCCCTCCCTCTCTCCACTCACTCAGTTAACAGTTTGTTGGCCATTTGGCTGGAATAGTTTTTTCCCATTCATTTCTTGTGCGGTGCCGCATCGTCGCCTCTGTTTGAGCAGCCCTCGACTCTTTACCAGGCTGCAGCCACCTTCCCACGTTCCCATCGCTCCCCCGATCTCATTAGTTACTCCCGCTCTTCGGTAAATTTTATTGCATTCCTAGCACTCGACCATTTTTTATGCGCTTTAATTAATTCGCTTGCCCGAAAAACAAGAACCAGGAAGAAACCAAAGAGAAAAACACAAACGAAAGCGAAAAAAAAAACAAAGCAAATCTTATTAACTTTGGCATCGCCTTATCTGAATGCACACAAATCCAATAAGACAGGCGCTTCCATAAAAATCAATAATCAATGTGGAAGGGCAGCAGCTCCGGCATAAATGAAGAAATAGCCGTAATGCTTTGCTTATTACCTTCCAATTCATTAAACGTGCCATCAAGCCGACCAAACCCCAAGGTCCGATGCCCCTGCTGCCTGCCACCCCTGCCACCCCTGCCACTGCCCGGAACATATCAATGGGCAGCCCTTTTCACTTAGCGTTGATGGAGGCTCTTTTTTCTTTGAATGCGTGTGTTTGTGTGTGTGTGTGAGTGTATTGGTTGTCTCTACGGCTCAGTAGGTATTTCCTTTATTTTGTTTTTTTGGGTGCAGGAGTTTTCTTTTTGTATTTCTAGCTGCTGAACGTTGACGCACTTTGTGGTTCAGTGGGTAAAGTAAATTCTGGACACTTGAGCTTGTACAGAGTCCATCTTGTTAGACGTATAGTAAATGCTGCTAAACATTTCAAAGTGCTTGTTATTTATTTGTGTTTTGAGTAAGTTGTAATATTATTGTGCAGTATGCAAAGTAAGCCCGATAAGAAAGTAATCAAAGAACGAACAGCTGAATCCCTCAAGACGTTGATATTCTTCTTAAGCAAATAGAAAACATGTGGTTAAGAAAAATATGCTGTGAATATTTATTTTTCATTGAATGAATTTTCCATTTTAATCCTTTTATTGCACACAATTTATTTGCTTTCTATTGTGTGACTTGAAGGCACACACAATTATGTTGCCCACTGTAAAATCATTCTGTCAGTCCACTGAATCGATGCTTTATATGTATTTACTTTTGCCAAACTTAACGAATTTCATCTTATTTCAATTTAATTCAATAAATCACACGAGTGCCTCGTTGTCTAAGCAAAAATATCCAGACACTTGCTTACACACACACGCACACACATATCCAGACACACATAAATACACGAATATACAATACTGATTTCGGTGCTTTGAACCACGTCCAGTCTGGGGATACTCAATCATTTTTACACGCAGACTGGCAGACTGGCGCGACTGAGGGCCCGGGCTTGGGCTTGGGATTGGGCCCGTCTCTCGTCCTTATCAGGCGTAAATAATCACAAACGTTGGCTAAATAATAAATACATATATGGGATGTACTCGGCCGTAAGTGTATATGTATAGCCACGTCCCC
This sequence comes from Drosophila kambysellisi, assembly GCA_035042185.1. Taxonomy (NCBI): domain Eukaryota; kingdom Metazoa; phylum Arthropoda; class Insecta; order Diptera; family Drosophilidae; genus Drosophila; species Drosophila kambysellisi. The sequence goes on from JAWNLS010001251.1 coordinate 12,526,147, forward strand.
TCTTCAGTCCAATCAACTGGCATTAATAGCCCGGCGCAGAGAAGCACTTAGTCTGGGGACTGAATTGGAGGCGGTTTTTCGGGCGGCATGAAAAATGATGCAACAGCCGCAGCAACAGCGGGAGCTGCAGGACCAGCAGGAGCAAACAAGGAGGCAGCCGTTGCGGTCTCATTTCTCAGCAATACGAGAATAAATATTAAATAATCATTTATTTTCGCAAAAGAGTCGTGTGTTTTTTTCTTCTTCATCTGTTTTCTTCTTGTATGTTTGTTGTTCCACGGGGCGTGTGTGTCGCGTTGTGGCGAAGGAGGCGACAATTTCTTTTGCTTAATGCCCCAATGACCAGCCTCGAGTGTGTGAGGAAATTCTACAGAAATCAGTCCATTTCTGATTGCTTGCAGCTCATTTATGGCTTTCATTTGACACAAAAAATAAATAATTGCTTAAAAATTGTGAAATTCTGAAAAAAAATATATATATACGAGTATATACTGCTGTATGGATAACTGAAATCGATTGAAGAATAAGATTTAAGCAACACTCGATAATAATATAAAGTTAATTGAGTGCCATCAGTAATTGACATTCTGAGTATTTAAGAACACAAAGCAGATTTTATAAAAGACAAAAAGCTGAGCGAACTCTTAAGATGTAGTTAATTTAAAATTTAGATTTTATTTAAAAAAATATATAAAAAAAATTAATTAAAGTAAATACAAATTGCACATATTTTAATTTACTGACGTAAACTCACTAGCAAAGTTTCCGTCATTTTGTACTTTAAATAAATTTAAATAAAAGTAATTTGCAATAGTTTTCATATATGCTTTTTAGCAATCTATCCAAAGAGAAGCAAACAGCAAATTTATAATAACAGTAAAAATGGCATAACAAACCACAAAACTCGGCTGCACTCCACCGCAAAGACCACCATGGAAATGTGTGTTAAATATTATGCAAAAGTTATAAATTACGAGTAAAATGGCAAAGGTAAAGTTACAAAACATTTTAATAAACTGTACACATACATCAAAGGCTGGTTGAACACACCAACACACACACACACAGAGACACACACACAGAGACACACACACACATACGCATACCGACACACACCCTTGTGCACATAATTGGTGGCAAAACAATTAGTAACATTTTACAGTTCGGTGTGTACAGGTTGTCTATGCATTTGTGTGTGTGTGTGTTTGTGTGTGTGTGTGTGTGGAGCTTAAAATATTTTGCGCACAAAAGTATGCAGCAAAAACGAAAACCAAGTGACGAGCTAAGTTTCAATTTGAGCTGTGGCTGAAGGCAGCCAGTCAACAGATGTCAACTGTACAGACTACACACGACCGAGTATGTGTGTGGGTGTGTGTGTGTGGGGGTGCGAGTGGCTGTGGCAATCTCTCAAGTGGCAAAAACCGAAAGCGTTGCAACTGTTGACACACTTTGGCAATTTCAGCAGTGCTGTTTCTATGTTGTGTGTGTTTGTGTGCAAAAAAACATTTTAACTCGCTGCTGGACCCGTAATAAATTACGGTAATTTCAAAAACACTTAGTGCATGTGGCTGAGCGATTGCAGTGGCATGTGTGTGAGTGTGAGTGGAGTGTGAATGTGAGTGTAAATGTGAATGCCTGTACGTGTAAGGTATTAGCATACGTGCAACTTTTTTTTGTAAGTAGCTGCAAAATAGTGTGGCATAAGCAAAAGGAATGTTGCAATTTCCGTTTGAAGCGAAGCAGCTGCCAGGTTGCAAATATCATGCAAATACACACACACACATATCCACACATAGGCAGGCAGGTGACTGTCAGGGTTTGGATCGTTGATTGGCTGCATAAGCTGCGGAGAAAATATGAATGTAGAATCGGAGCAGCGAGATCCGCCGACTTAATGGAAAAGCCGTGCTGCATGTCGACAGCTGCCAGTTGCCACTTGCCTGCCAACCAGCCGGCAGCGGATGAAAGAGAGAGCGATAGAGCTCCACAACGTGCTGTCGCATGTGGCCTACATACGGGCACCAACTCAGTCAATATATTAAATAAGCATGCATCAATAAATACAACTATACAAAATTATAAATTTCATCTCGAAATAAATAGTTTAAGTAAAGTGAAGTGAAGTCAAGCGAATAATTTATTTAAAATTGCAGAAAGTATGCAAAATTTATATAAAATATAAATATATATCTTAATCGACGCGAAGAGCATCTATAGCTATCTATCAATCTCGAGTTAAGCAAATTTATCTCGTTTTCAGTTCTGGGAATCAAACAAAGATGAAGCTGGAAAATTGTCCCAATATTTAAGCTATAAATTCAGCTAAATGAAAGCAATGAACACATGAGTCAAGTTGCTGGCATCTGCTCGAAGCAGCCGGCAAAGTTGTCGACATCCAATTGAATCTGAATCAAGTGGCAAAGGTTGAGTCCCACACATCATGACGTATGCTTGATATTTGCGGATGGCTCTTGTTGCACGTTGACAACCGCAGTGCTTGAAATGTCTGCCTTACTGCCTGCATGCAACTGTTGCTCATGTGCCAGGGGCATCACAGAGTGCAAACAAGACGCGGCTTAGTTTGCCGCGTCCAAGCAGCTATCCAACAAGAAGACATCAAGTGGACTGGAATTTCAAGAAATCGACGGAATGAATAAAGTTACCAGCTTGTTTGAACAACTGGAAAAGGTTAGCAAAGGCGACGACCACCTTCAGCATAGAGATCTGCAACTGCTGCTGCTGCCACTGCGATTGTTGCTGTTACCGTTTCTGCTGCTGATGTCTCTGCTGCTACTTCTGCTGCTGCTGCTTCTGGTGCTACTTCTGCTGCTACTTCTGCTGCTTCTGCTGCTGCCACAGCTCTGTGTGGACACTCGAAAACAAGCTCATCAACTGTGACAACAACAAACGTCGGCAGGACGATGATGTAGTCCTCATCGTCCTCATTCAGTTGCTGTCAGCGTTGACATTCCCATTGCAACCAGTCGGCGCACTTGCAGTTCATATCCGTTCACCATTTCTGTGCCCCCCTCCTCTCCTTGTCTTCCTGCTTCTTTGGCTGCCCCATTTCCAACTCTGTGTCAGTCGCTGTCCATTGTCCATGTCATTTCGTATTGAAGACGTTTCGATGTCACACTCTGACTTGCTGTCCACTCAAAGCGGACCGGCAGCAGCCGGGAACAGCAAGCTGAATTGAACTCGTGACAGAGTTTAAAGCTCTCAATTCAAGCACAGACAGAAAGCATCTAAATTCGTTCCAATTGACATTTGCAGCGTCTATAAAATATACATATGGACCGATGTCACTAAGTTAGCCAGTGTCTACCACATTATCTGAAGGTATGTCTAAAATGCAAAAAGTCTCTAATTTTCGAGTATATTTTTGGCAATAAATATTTGAAATTGATTAGATATTTCTATATAAATATTAAATGTTAAAACTGTTCTCACGTTTATTAGGCAAACTTTCGACGTCTGCTCTCAGCAATGCTTTAAAGTGTTTAACAAACTTTTTTGACTTGCTGCTAAGAAGCCATCCTCCCTTATAGTGTTGCCCCAAACTCATTTTCTTTAAGTAGCCACGTTGCCACAAAATTGTCGTTTGCTTCGTGTTTTGGCCAAAAGAAATGAAAATGAAAACAATTTGCCAGCCAAAAGTAATAAAGAAGCCGCCTTTAAGGGGCTGCAGGCGTGTCATCATCTATATACATATACATATATATATATATAAATATGTATATAGATGTGTATATGTTTATATGGCTTGCATGTGCTTCTGTTTCATTGGAGCTTTATTCTGGTTTTCGTGTGCGCCTTGGCCTTGTTTAGCCAGGCATTTCATTTTTACTGTTGATAAGCTGACAAAATTGTTTTGCCACTCTTTATTTTTGCAGCCGTGGTCGTCGTTAAATGATTTTCTTGTTGCCTCATGTTAACGGCCACACTGCGGCCACGTAATAAAAAGGCCCCAGCAAATAATTGGCACGAATTCTGTTACGTAGCCTACGCCATGTGAGCTGCCCACTAAACTGAGCTTCTGCTATGTTGATTTCACTTCTATTTGTTTTTGTTCTCTGCTTCAAAGCAAAAATCACACACAACACACACACACTAACACATACCCACACACACACACACTCACATAGGGGAAAACATTCGCTTTCGGCTTTGCATTGATAAGCACTGGGAGCGTTTTTCAATTTCATGCACTCGACTGCGGCCGCTGAGCACTTGGAGAAAAAAAACAAATAGCAAAAGAATCCAAATCCCTACCGCCAAAAAGGTTTCGCCAATGGACATTTCCTCATCGCTGCTCGCATTGCGTAAGCAAATGCGAATCTCCCACAGCATTGGCCGACCCCTCAAAATTGGAAGTTATCCATGGGCATTTTTTGGCTTTCGTTTTGCGCTTCGCTGATTTTTGTGAAAATAACCTCGTAAGAGTGAAAATTCTTTTTGTATTCGCTTTTGTTTTGTTTTTGATTATTTTTATTAGTATTTTGTTGTTGTTGTTGTTGTTGTAATACTGAACTGTGTCAAATTCTATTGTTTTGTAAGCCCCTAGGCATGTGCTGTCATTTCGCTATAGTTTTTGTTTAAATCTTGCAACAATTTATTTTACTCAGACACCAAAAATGGAAATGACAAACACGGACTCGGAACTACAGCTGCGGATCACTCGCGGGTAAAAAGCAATGAATAAGCTAATTGATTTCTACAACCAGCTGATGAACGACTGTCAACAGCTTAGCAGGCCTCGATCAGTTCACCATAAATGGATTACATCGCCCCAGCAGCAGTCTTGAGAGATTTAAGCAACAGACAACACAATACAATCAATATTTGAAGTTAGCCAAAAATTCATTACAAATATATTGATACAATGTCATTATGCTTGGCTAAATTGCCATAATTTATGGCAGGTCAAATGAGCATAGCAGACAAAGACTTTAGTCTTTAGTCGAAGGCTGGGCGACATCAATTCTGGAAAGCTCATCCGAGCTTAATTAACATGCTGGCGCTTCCAGCAGACGTAAGGTGAGCCTATGGCTCAGACATTTTTATGGTGCATTGTTAACGCGCTCTGCACGAGACACAACACACAACACACAACGCACAACACACAGAGACACACTCAACATACACACACACAAACACACACACACACATAGACTGTGAAGAAGGACATCAGCTAGGAGCCGGTCTACTGGCAATACAATTTGCCGTGACAAATGCGGCCATAAACAAAAATGGCGACGTCGCCATTTTCTAGTGCAGCGACAAAATGGCTGCCAGCTAAAGTGCCAGCGAAAGCACTAGGCGAGAATTTCATTTCGACGACCTTTTATGGAATTTATCACACGCGACCCTCGTCTCTGACAGCGGTGATTTCCGAGTGCAGCTTGCTACCAGCCGTGTCCCAGCCAGTTTTTTTTTGGTAATGAAATTTCGCTTTAGCAATTACGAATAACCCGGGCAATTTAAGCTGTCTACGGGTTACGGCTCTCCAGGCTCCCAAGTATTGCTCACTGAGCATATGTTAGGGTTAGTTAGAGTTCGAGGCACGCGAAACAGCTCGAGTGGCTGCTGCATAAATTGTGGCCCAAGTAAGTGCTACAAAAGCCCCACTCTGTGGCACTGGCCCCAAATCGAATTCATTGAGCGCCAACAAAGCGCCACAAATTCATAATAAACTCTGCCAAGGAATACACAAACAAGAAAAATGTACCAAGCAATGACGAAGATTAAATGCCCTTACTAAGGAGGCATGATAAAAAAAACTCATTTTTGAAGAGAGCTTTTTCTGTTTTTTTTTTACTCAGGACCTCAATTCCTTTAAAAGGTACCCTAAATAAAAGTGCTAAGTTGCAGCCTTTATAGCGTCACACGTTGTGACAAAAAGCTGAACAACCCCATGGCAAGTGTATAAATGTGCAAACATTTTATAAAAATATTTTCATGGCTCGCAGCTAAAATGTTATTAAAGTACATTACATAGGGCAAAGGACAATATGTTTTATGGGGCTGGTCGCTGAGCCCAGGCCAAAGTTACTTCGCCAAGTAAATACAAAAATAGCTAACAAATAACAGCAAATCGACGACAAAAAAATATCTTTGGCCAATGTCAAAGTAATAAAAACAAATAACGGCAATCTAAATATGTATTTTAATAAAATACTAAGTACAATTTTGGAATTATTATTATTTCGATAGATTTTTCATGCATTGCTGCGAGCATGTCAAAATTTCTACAAGAAGGTGTCGCCACAAACGTCAACTCCAAACAGGGTTGTTTTATGTGTCACAATTAATGCAGACACCTTCACTGACAGCACGAAAGAAAATTGAAACTTTTCAATCTGAAAATCAGCAGAAAATTAGAAAAATGAAAACGCCGGTAAAGAAAATCGATTCGAATGTCGCCGATGTGCCGCTGCGCTTTGGAGGAAAATGCATGTACATGGCACTCGTGTGGCATCTTGCTTCCCACGACGACACCGAGATCGTGGAGGAGAACGAGGAAGAGGTCGAGGAAGAGGACGAGGAAGAGGACGAGGAAGAGGACGAGGTGGAGGACGAGGAGGAGGACGAGGAGGAAGACGAGGAGGAGGACGAGGAGGAGGACGAGGAGGAGGACGAGGAGGAGGACGAGGAGGAGGACGAGGAGGAGGACGAGGAGGAGGACGACGAAAATTTCGTTGAAGTCAAAACTGAGGCGCAGCAACGATCGGACGAGGTAATGCAAATTCTGGGCAGTGTCTCTGATTTTGAGCATGGTCGCCTGCTGGACAAGCTACGCGTGCCGACTGTGGAGCCAAAACAAAGCGAGGTGCCCGTGGTGCCTGCCAAAGCGGAGGCAGTCAATGTGATTGAGCCATCGAATCAGGTACAGAAACAGATGTCGCAGAAGAGTCGTCATCGTCATCAACATCGATATGCACCTGCTCTTCGCTCAAATAAGAAGAAGTAGCGGCTGAGTGCGGCACTAGAGGAATAGGCCAATCTTCCCGGATCTGCACTCGTTCAGCTTGGCCAGAAGAGACGCAAGTGTTGGAAGCGCACCGGGAATTGAGAACACTTAATGCTTATCCCGATAATACATAAAGATATAAAATCAATAAATGAAATTGAATAAACACAGCAGCTTCCACAAAGACAAAAGCCACATAAATGTGTATATATATATATATATGTGTGTGTGTGTATAGAGGGTCGGGCTGGGTAGCTATCTTGATGTTAACGCCGATAATAAAAAGTGCGCATCAGAAAAATATATCACGTAAGTATAAAAATCATATAAAAACGTTGCAAAACTGCAAAGTTGGCGAAAAAATTAAGAGCACAAACAAGTCGTTGACGAGGACGTGGCTTGATGTGCGACGGGTGGCCTTGGGTGGTGGTGAATTGAGACTGATAAGGAGTGGTCGTAAGAGGGTGTAGGGGGTGGAAGAGGCGGAGGCGGAGGAATGAAAAAATGAAACGTACGCGTGAGACAACAGCTAAATGACACACAAAGGAGCAGTTGTCTTATGTAGACTTGTGTGTGTGTAGGTGAGTGTGGGTGTGGGTGTGTGTGTGTGTGCTCATGTATAAGTCACTGTGTGCGTCCCAGCGTACAGTGGGCAACTTGAGTGTAGGTTGTGTGTGTGAGTGTGTGTGTTGCCAGTTGAGCTTAACACCTCGCAATGAAATCAGTGCCAAAATTACATATTTTATATTTAAATAAAATGCAAGAGGAATTTTATGTGTACGCGTGTGTGTGTGTCTGTGTGTGTGGGTGTGAGGTGTATTTTTCTGTCTTCACAAGCTGGTCACACTTCGAGCAAATATGTCAGTAATAATTACATAATCATTCGTCATCGATAAACAGCTTTTAATTTATCAAATTAAATAATTTGTTACAAATATAAAAATATTTTTATCAAAATGTAACAAAAACATAAAAAATGTTTATATTTTCTTGACAGGCTCAAGTCGTTTAAATAAATGTAAGTAAATAAAATAATGTTGATATGGAAATAATAAGATCAAATATCGGCAACTTTAAAGGAGCCCACGGTGCCAAATTAAAATGTTGAAATGAATCCCAAATTTAACATTTTTTACCACTGTGCGGCAGGCAGGCATCTAGTTAGTTAGCTAGGAAGAACAGGAGCAGCAGCAGCAGCAGGATAAGAGGAAGAAAAGCTACTTACTCGTACTTGGCAATTGACATTACTTCTAGCGGATAATTCGATGACTTACGCAACGTGTGTGAGACAAAGGCAGGTTTGCGTGGATGGTGGTGGTGCTGCGGGTGGTTGGATGGTTTGGAGATGGGGCCATGTGTGAGCACAAATCGAGTTTGTCGCCAATATTCAATTTTGTAAATTGAAGCAAAGTAGTAATAAAAAGTAAAATGAAATCGAATTCGTGCCGGCTAAGATACAAATTTACGCACATGAGAGAGAGAAAAAAATGAAAGAGATAAGCTTCCATCAGGCCACAAGAAATTGAATAAAGTGATGGTGCGGACATCTTCGCAGTTTAGTCAAGGAAAATATATTACAAAAAGCGAGGCCAATCGAGATTCCTCATCTATCGATTCTAAATGGAGGACGAGCTATCCTTTTCAGCTAACCGGTCTAAATTATGTCCCAAGCACAAGAAGAAAATAATGCTAAATTCTCCAAAATGGGGAACACATAAATTTTGTGGCAAAATTTGCATTTACAGCGTTTCAGTGTGGAAAATAAAATTGGAGAAATGCTGCATCAAGTGAAACGAATATGAGGAAAAACAAGTGCAAAGTGCGCTTTGCATTACAATTGGCATTGTGGACCGAGGCTAATGCCTGCCCTGCCACGCCCCACCTGCCACCATCAAAACCAGCCAACGCCCACAGCGGCCTGCAAATGGCACATTATTCAAAGCTCAATGCTGGCTTTCTTTTTGTGGGTCCTTTGGTTTGCTGCTATACACTCTGGTGTGTATACATAAATACATACATACATACATATGTACATATGTACAAATGTACGATTGTGTATATACTCTATTTTATATTCTTATTTTATGGCTTAAGTAGCGCCCGCTCATTGGTGGGCGTGGCACGTCGTCAATGCCATTTGGCGAGTAATGCGCATAAATAAAATGGGCACATGAAAATTCGAAAATGCGAAAACGCATTTCCATTAAAACTGCGACTGCAATCGGATTGTGGAGCCATTGAGCCATTCGGTTATATAATAAGTCTGCCCCGGCAAAAATTGACTACTCTCATTGACATTTTATTGCCGAGTTAAATGTGTATATATATATATGGTGTACATACATATATGTAAATGTTAAATGTATAAAGAATATTTGTAAAATGTCAAAAATTGTAAGTTTAAGTCATAAAATATAAATTGCTTCAACTTAAAGAAAAATACAAAATGAAAAAAAAAACAAAACTTGAACAGCTTTAACTTTAACTTTATGGCATTTCCACTTTGCTAACAGGAGTGTAACTTAAATTGAATTGATATCATTTGCTGGTATTATTTGTGACTTAGCACTGATTACACACGCTTCAAGACATTTTCGCACTTACTTATACGATAACGCATACAGATACATCAACGGAGTATGCGTGTATGTGAGTGTGTGTGTGTGTGTGTGTGTGCACACTTACTTATGCCAAGCGAAACTTTTACTTTATACCCAAGCGAGAGCTGAGAACCGGCAACCGAGAAGCGAGAAGCACTTTCAGCTACCATAAATCCCCATGCTTCGAAAACTTTAAAAAACTGTGGCTAAAGTTTGTAGCCCGTATCAAAAAGGAAAAAAGCACAAAAGATCCAAAACCAAATAAAATAAAAATCAAATGCTCGAGAGCAGGACAGACAACTGGATGTAAAAGGATGAATCTTTCTATTATCTATCTCAATGTTGTTTGAAATCAAATTACAAAACTACAGTGAGTTACACAAACAAATCAGAAGCTCAGTTTTTAGTATAACCAAGTAATTTTGTAAAATCGCACAACTGTGAATTCTTAAGCCAAATTAAAAATATATGCATTTCAATTTAATAAAGGGCCAAAGCAAAACAAAGTTACTTCGCCAAGTACATACAAAAATAGCCAATAAATAAAATAAAAGTAATAAAAACTAATAATGGCAATCTAAATACTTTTTTTTTAACTACTACAATTTTTGGTATTATTATTATTTCGATAAATTCCTCATGCATGTCAAAATTTCTACAAGAAGGTGTCGCCACAAACGTCAACTCCAAACAGGGTTGTTTTATGTGTCACAATTAATGGAGTCACTTTCACTGACAGCACGAAAGAAAATTGAAACTTTTCAATCTGAAAATCAGCAGAAAATTAGAAAAATGAAAACGCCAGTAAAGAAAATCGATTCGAATGACGCCGATGTGCCGCTGCGCTTTGGCGGAAAATCCATATACTCACTCATGGAGCAGCTTGCTTCCCGTGATGACACCGAGATCGTGGAGGAGAACGAGGAAGAGGTCGAGGAAGAGGACGAGGAAGAGGACGATGAAGAGGATGAGGAAGAGGTCGAGGAAGAGGATGAGGACGAGGCGCAGCAACTATCGGACGAGGTGATGCAAATTCTGGGCAGGGCCTACGATTTTGAGCATGGTCGCCTGATGGACGAGCCACGCGAGCCGATTGTGGTGCCAAAACAAAGCGAGGTGCCTGCCAAAGCGGAGGCAGTCAATGTGATTGAGCCACCGGAGCAGGTACACAAACAGATGCCAGAGAAGAGTCGTCATCGTCATCGATATGCACCTGCTCTTCGCTCAAATAAGAAGAAGTAGTGGCTGAGTGCGGCACTAGAGGAATAGGCCAATCTTCCCGGATCTGCACTCGTTCAGCTTGGCCAGAAGAGACGCAAGTGTTGGAGGCGCACCGGGAATTGAGAACACTTAATGCTTATCCCGATAATACATAAAGATATAAAATCAATAAATGAAATTGAATAAACACAGCAGCTTCCACAAAGACAAAAGCCACATAACTGTGTTTATATATGTATGTGTGTGTATAGAGGGTTGGGGTGGGTAGGTATCCTGATGTTAACGCCGATTACCAAGATAACCAAGAAATATATGAATTTCATTTTAATAAAGGGGCAAAGCAAAACATCAGCTAAATATTTATTTGCCTTCATATTAAAGCAGTTGTCAAGAATTCTTTTCATATCTATCCACGTTCAAATCAAGCAATGTTTCCTTACCTTTGGATGCATTGAAACCTAAACACAACACAAACACACACACTCACACACATACATATATAAAATGGAATTGCCAACCTAAAGTTAAAAGCTTGCCTTTTCCAGCGACAATTTCGACTACACTGTGTGTGGCTGCAACGGGGCCAGCAGGTGATAGGTGGCAAGGGGAACAAAACACGAACCACACGTACAACCACAATGAGCAGTATTTTGGTGGTGCATTGTTTTGCTTTGTTTGACTTGTTTTGGCCAACGCCAGCCAATTGTTGGCCATTGATTGCGATTGCACTTCACACGCACAGGCAGACAGAGACACAGACAGAGAGAGAGAGAGAGACACAGACAGAGAGAGAGAGAGAGAGGGAGAAGTGAGTAAATTATGAATGCAGTCTGAGCGAAAAGGCACTCAACATAAAACCAGATTTGTGTTTTTTTTTACATTCAATCGCAGTTTGCTCCCAGTGGAGTTTAATGCAATTATCAGAAGTTGTAAACACACACAATGCAGGAGAAAGTCGGAACACCAACTGAATAAAGCCATGTGTAAATTCCGTGCAAATAGCAACAAAAAAAAGAAGAAGAAAACAACTCGAATGCTTAATTGCAGTTCAGCAATGGGTTTTTATTTATAAGCAGGCAGCCAGGCAGGCAGCAGAAACCTATCGTTAACGAGCTGCCAAACGGACCTGAATCCTATTTACTTTTGCAAATGCAACCTGAGCACTGCAAAGCAACCTGTGGCACTCACATGAAGCACTCGCACACTCGCACACACATACACATACACACTCACAGCGGCGGTCAGCTCGGCAACTTTTCAACTTGCGCCAATCAAACAAGTTCAATAACGGTAATTAACAGTGCAACGGCAGCTCGTTGATGCTTCAAACGTAACTCGAACTGAAACTCATCCTGCGTAATTTGTGAAAAGTTCAAAGCTATTAGCATGTCCCTAAGCCACCTCTGGCACCTCTGGCCCCCTGCTGTATCGTTAGCCCTGTCTCTTTCCGTGTCGTCGTTTGCCAGCGGCGGCATCAACGGAAGTACTCGAATCCTTGCACCACCATTCTGCCTAATGATGCCTCCCACCCCCACACAACTGACCCACCCGCCACCATCAGTTATAGACCATTAGTAAAGCGAGCCAACGGAACACAGAGAGGGGTCAAATGCGAGGGGTTAGTTTTGAAGCGCGGGCATTTTTGTACTCGATGACTGGTTGCTCCGTTTAGGCCATTTGAGTTGAGGCCATTTGGGCACTTGGCAGTCAGTTGGAATGTCAGTTTTGATTGAACCTGATGGACGCGCCTAATGTGGTTTAATTGTGAATGATGTGCCGAGGTCACAGCGGACGCCCCTAATGGTTATTAATGTGCTCTAATAACTAAACCGACCCTGTCAGACAGCCGCAATCGAACATGCGGACAAACGGACAGATAGACAGGCAGACAAGTGCAACAAAATGACAGTAAAATCGAGTTCATCAATGTCCTGTTCAGTGCAACACAGAACAAACTCAGTTGAGCAGATAGTAATGAACTTCATAGGTACTCAATTAATAGTTACTTGTGCAAGTCAGTGTAGAAGTATTTTCAGCTAACGGTTAATAGTTTAACAGCATTTTGAATATAACCATTCTTAATTTATGGAAAACTTTCAATTGGGAAACAAAATCGACCAAATAAGAGTTTTACTTAGGCATTATTTAGTCTGGCTTAAATTTGTTGAATTTCCGATTATTCACACTCAAAAAAATAGAGAACATAATAAGCTTTTATTTTGAAAAGAGCCAGATTAAAATAATTTTGAATACAATCCGACAGTCTGTTGAGAATTGAGTTGTTTTTTTTCATATTTGCGGCTTGTGCTCTAATAAACATAGCAATCCCCAAATGCAGTTTGTTTGCAGTTGTTGCAATGTGTTAGCGGATCTATCAATTTGTAGCATTTTCAAGCTCACATAAGCCACATTCACACACATACTTCACACACACACACATACACACACACTCAAATTCACATGAGCACTCACTGGCAACCAGGAATCGAGAACACGCAACCTGACGTGCCGGAAGCATGGCAACCATCCAAGGGCAGAGACGGGTCAAAAAGGAGCTTGGTCGCGGCAGTGGTGGTGGGGGGGAGGGTGAATAAAGGGGCGTTGCATGGTCTTGCATCCGATTCATTTTATTCTTTCTTCGGTGAGGCAGCCACTTTGGTAACAGAACTTGAACATGAGTGCAATCAAATGTATTACATTTTGTGCAACTTAACCGGCAAGTGAAGTGCCGAAGACAGCTCAAAGAGAGCGAGACAGATTGTGCGAAAGAGAGAGAGAGAGACAGAGAACGAGAGAGATGGAGAGAGAGAGGAGGAAAGCGAGAGGGAGTTCTCTCTTGCCTTGCATATATCCGACATTGGGTGCAATGATTTCCTGGAAAAGCTCAAGTCAAGGCTGCGGCTACAAAAACCAAGCAGATAAGGTGCCACGCCCCTCGTCGTCTCTGGCCCGTAAAGTATGCAGCATGTGGCATAAAAATGGGCCAACGGCAAACAACTTGGATAAAGGAAATTGCTAGAAATGCATTTTGCGGCTTATGAGCCATGAAGCAGCAGCCCCCAAATTCAAAAACGGGAAATGGTGTTGCATGCACCTTGAGCTATATATGTATACATATATATAAATGTATGTGTGTGTGTGTGTGTATGCAGCATGGCGTTGCAAATGTCTGGCAAATCAATTGAGTTTGCTCGACAAATATCCGCTGGAATGACAGCTGACAGGCAAATGAATGCTTTGCCAGTCTGCCAAGGCTTAGTTGTACGAATATCGGGTACTCGAATCGATAGACTCATGTTGCAGGCAAGCTCATCTTCTCGTATCTTGGATCTCGGCCACAGCGGCAATTAAATGTGACTGCATCAACATTAACCAAAGGACAAAAGGATTTTTAACTATGACAAATTTGCAGTGTTTGCTCAATTGGCTATAATGCCCTGATTGATGACAGCCAGATAGATGGAACAGAGACCTGCAACTGAAGGCCGGAGTGAGCCAGAAAGACGCCGAGATGGCATGCCATGATATGATTATCCAACAATTTAAACAGTGCTCCAGTGTTTGGCAACTAGTTAATCAATGGCGCAATGGAAGGACACCAGAAATGTACACTCAAAAAAATAATAATGAACTGCAGTTCAAAATATAGGAGCAAGTTTTTATTGATTAACATTTTAGCAAGAAACATTTACCACATTATTAATTCAATACAATTTTAATAAATTTACTTTACTAATATTTTCAGTGCTGAAGAGTATCCAATTTTTTCTGTGTGTGTACCTTTGCTTGTCATTGTCCTTGGCGTTTGTCAAACAAAGCAAAAACTTGCTAAAGTCCCTGGCCAAACAAGTGAAGCATGACAAAAAAAAATTGCTAGTAAGAAAAGGACAGATACTCAAGTCTACTCAAAAAAGAGAGAGAAAGAATTGCATGTGCGGCAAGGGGGCAGGGTGGAGGTGACAAGCAAAAGGAGTAAGTAAAGAACTTTATACCTAAAAGGGATTTATTTGATGACTTGTCTAACTCGTGCCATTGACTCAAACGATGACACAGAAGGCATGCAACCCCCCAACCCCCACCCCGTGCCCCTTGCTCTTTTGCCCTTGCCGGTGCGGACTATTGAGTGTCCCGCCATGACGCAGCACTTTTGCAAATGAAGTTTTATAACTTTGCCTGTCGATTTCGTAAGTCAGCGCAAAGGGGGACGGCATGTGGTAATGGAATGAAATTCAATGCATTTTGAAAAATGACAAAATTGATACCGACAGGGCCGATAGATGGCGCCCCAGGATTGTATATTACAAAAAAAAAAATGAGGAAAATGTGTCCCCAAATGCAGAAGGATTGTGTATTGCAGGCCAAACTAAAATCTCTTGAATTGGTCTCAGCATTTTTTTGCACTTACGACTCTAGTTGAGTATTTGCATACCATATGATGGATAGGATAGCATTGGACTTACCTGAAAGGATAAAAAGAGAGAAAACAAGAGAATGAATGATTAGAATGAAAACAGAAGTGATATTGGACTTAATTGATAGTGTATATGTAATTGGGGTTTAATTGAGGGCGAAACATAATTTCTCGTGTTTGTTGTCGCTCTTTAAGCGAATGTGGCAATTGTAATTTGTTGCACTCACACATTAAAGTCAACCAGCTGCCACAGGAATAATGACAGTCGTGTGGCCAACTATCGTTATAATTATCTTGGCTGTCAGTGTTTGCATTTATGCAACGGAATTAAATTAACTGAAATTTGTGATTTTTAATTAAAAATGCAATTTAATCATTTTTAGCGAATACATAAAGAGACAATGCGACAACGTATATAAAACAAGACAGCGACAGCAGCAACAACAGACAACATACAACAGACAACAGACAGCAGACAACAATTACAGCAATAGCAACAACCATAGCAATTAGCAAAATTCGAGCACACACACTCACACACATAAACGCACACACGTGTTAATAAGTGTTGTGTCGTGTCATTGTTGTTGTTGTTGTTATTGTTATCGTTGCTGCTTCTGCAGCTGCCACTTTAGCCAGTGTCTTGTCCAATTACTAATACAACAACAACAGCAAAAGCAACAGCAGCAAGTGGCATTCAAATGGTACGCCGCAGGCAACTCATACACAAACACACACAAAAACACACACTCACACATACACACAGACACCAACACGCAGTCGGTTGGTCTGTGGCAGGTTGTGCTGGGGTCCAGCGCAATAGCAAAGGAAGCGTCAACTACAAAGTTTTTTCATATCCTGTGAAAATTATTATACGCTTTTCACAAAATAGTTGCAGCCAGCGGCAAACGCACACACACATACATATACAAATATATATATTTATATATATATATACAAGTATATGTTGCTGCTGTTGCTGCTACTGCTGCACTCTTGACCAGCTGGAGTGGGAGCACATGTGCAACACCACTAAATGGCAGTCAGGCGACAACAAGGACTCGAACTCCGAGACTTTTCTGTTCGACAGATGAGCTTACTCTTCTGCACTTCCTTGACTCGGACATCAGCTCCGATTCTGGATCGAGCTTCAGCTCGAATCTGCCGTTTTTCCGTTGGGTAAAACTTTTGTCAAATTGTTTTTGTGTGCTGCAACAGCTTGAGGGCTGCAACAGCGACGGCGTCACTTTTAATCATTTTGCCCAGCACCCCTGACCAGCATCCTGCCAGGTCCTGGACACAAGTGTTTCTCATATTTGCGTTAATAAAATAAATATCTCCAAATTGAATGAACTTCCACTTTGTAGCTTGTAAGACTGAGTTCGAGCAGCAACCACAAGTTTTCCAAGTGGTTGCATTAAAGGAGAGTCTGCCCAAAATTGCGTAGTTACCAAGATATGTTCTTTCTCTAATGAAATACATAAATGTTACATAGGTCAAGGCATAAGTTAAGTCTTAAAGAGTTGTCTGTAAACAGCTTTTGATTTGTTTTTAAATGGAATTCTAAAATTAAATAAATACGTTGATGTTTATTTAAAACTACCCAAAGCACAATTTGAGGTTTATTAAAAGCTTCTCAGTTCGTTTAAAATAGTCGAAAACATTTTCCAAGAAAAGGTAAGCATGAAAATTGGGAAATTGTAGTATGTAAGTTACAGATTTAAGGCAGCAGAAATAATTACTCTCCTATACTGGAAGATAAGCTTTTAGTGCATAAAATTTAAGTTGGTAGTGAGTTTCCCTTAATGTTTTGGATTTCACATAAGTCAGCAGTTGTATCAGTTGTGGGATGCCCCGCTTTTATTTTCTATATGTTATTTAACTTGTATGCCACATGGCGTATACTCAATATTTGTGAGCGCACTTGGGGCAGCTTTAACTCTCGGGCTTTGTGTCTTAATGCATCTGGCTAAAGCATAACTCGCAGACAACAGCAACAACAACAACAACAACAACATAAAATACATGAGCAACAACTGCAACAACTGTTCACTGATACATTTTGCACTTTTCAACACGGGAAATGAAAGGAGTGAAAGAAGTGAAAGGAGCCGAAAGAGGGGAAATTTCAATGTCGCACTCAGAAGATTAAATACCCTTTCAAGGCAAATACTGACATGTAAACAAAATACACTAATTTAAGAAATGAGAAATCTATTTTCCTTCAATTACTTCAATTGGAAATAATCAACAAATATTTCTCTAATGAAAAATATTTTTGCAAAGAATGTTATCTATTATTGTATCTGTAAGAGATTGCTATATCATCCCGATCCTTCTGAGCGTTACACACTACCTGACAACATTATGATACCCTCTGGTAGCATATAACTGCCCAGCTGTGGGTCCTTGGGACCATTGAATATGGCCCAGACACGTAGTCGCCGAGTACGCTCAGTGCGTTTTACTCTTTGAGTCTGTAGTCGGTAGTCTGTTGGGTGCTTTGGCTGCTGGCTGTTGGCTGCTTTTGAGGCGCCTTTCGACTCTGCCTTTCACATTTTTTATTTCTTTTGCCTCTGGCTCGTCTCAGCTCTCATATAACTCACGGCTTTCAGCGTCGAAAGTGCACTCAACGCGTACAGAGAGAAACAGAGAGAGAAAGAGAGAGAAGAGAGCACCTGCCTCACCCTCGCACTGAGTATGCCACGACGCTTAAGCCAATAATAAATTTGTGCAACAATTTTGTGCCAAAGCTGCAGTTTGTCAGCATTAGCCAAGGCAATAGCAACTGCAACAGCAACAGCAGCAGCAGCAGCAGCATCAGTTGCCACAGCCAAGAAACACTGGCAATTTCTATATCGATCGGAATTTCCTAGGAGGGAGTAATTCAACCCTTGAGTGCCAAAAGAGGAGGCAAAGCGTACATAAAATATGTTTATAATTAACTGAAATTTAATGTCTATTCAATTTTGACAAGGCATGAAAACGAATATAGAAGATAAAAGACACACTCAACGCACTTTAAGCAGTTTATTTTGGGCGTCAACTTGCAACTTCCATAGTTACAGCATAGGCTGGGGCATGTGGCGTTTGCAGGGGCGTTTCAAGGGTTGTCTGTCTCTGTCTGCCCGACGAAAAGTTACAGTAGTCAAAACGTGGAATGTTAAGTTGTAGTAACTTTTGATAACTTTAACTAAGAGCGAAATGTTACAATTCTTTGCCAGAGCGAAAGAGAAAGGCAGGGGTTGTTAGAGTGAGAGAGCTGCTATGTCATCTGAGAGCTAAAACCCTTTCTCATTTGCTATGGAGCACTTAATTAATGCAATCACTGCAAAATGCTTGACAAAAATAAGTTTGACATCAACAAGGAAGCAAAAGCGAAGAAGAAAACACACACTTTGCAGCTGCTGGGTGCAAAGTGGCAGACGCATGTTGGCTTGCGGAATGTGAGATTGTTAGATCTGAATTATAATTAAGTTGAGAGTTTCATAAGGGAACAGAGAATAGCTTTAAATAACATTTTAATAGTATGTGAATACCTTAAACTCAAAGTTATTAAATTAAATTTCTAATGCACAAATTATAGTTTGAAAATTGTATTTAACTTAAATTCAGCTTAGTAAATTTGAATTATTTCAATTGCGTCGTTTCAAAGTCAGAGTTTGCACATGTTAATTAGTGAAAGAAAAGTAAAAAACCACTTGAAGGTTAAGCAAATAAGCACCCAGTTGCTGCTGGTGTTGCTGCTGCTGCTGGTGTTGCTGCTGCTGCTGATGTTGCTGCTGTTGCTGTTGCTGCTGCTGCTGATGTTGCTGCTGTTGCTGTTGCTGCTGCTGGTGCTTTTGCTGTCAAGTTCTAAAACTGATTCCATTAGCATGTATGCCATTCCCCCACCGACCGACAACGTGTCTCTTGGCAATTTCATTTGAACTTTGCGCAGCCAAACACGCTTCCAACATCACTTTTCCCATTTCCACCCCCCCCCCCCCCCCCCCCCCCGCAACACACACACACACACGCACGCACACAAGTTGCCATGCCCACGCAATGTGCCTTAATTTTACAAAGGCTGCTTAAAAATATTATGGAATCGAGTCAGGTTCGGCTTCAACTTGTACATATATATATGTAGGTATATATATATACTTATACATACATATATATATCTGTATCTGTGCTCAAGGTGAGCGTGTCAGAAGTTTTAAGGTCACACGTTTGCTTAATTATCAACGGCGAATAATTACAGAGGTTTTTGTTGACTGTCTCTAAAGTGCTGCATAGTGTCAAATCTAATCCTGACAACACAAATATCAGATATTAATTACTGGCACACACTCAAACTTACACAAACACACACATATACACACACACACACACACACACACTCGCTTGGGCACTGTTGTTTGTCTTGACGCTGGTTAAATACAATTTTGACATTGCCTGCCAAAGACAAATTATCATAACGACGACTCCACCCGTAGCCTCCTCCCAAGCCCCCTAACCATGTGCAGACCCCTTCTGCCCTTCTCATTTGTGCTTGTCCTGCTGTCAGTGCTTGTCGCTCCTTGTACAACTGTTTGCCCCCCCTGACAAGTGTCACATTAATTGACAGTTGCGTGGCTTTCTATTGTCCGCCCACGCGCCACTAAACGGGCATGGATCAACTTGCCACGCTATAGAGGTGACGTCTGGCCATGTTATAGCTGCTGGAGGCATGGGGAATGGGGCATGGGGCAACTGGTGCTTTGCCGTCGAAGGATTTGCCCATAAGCATAAACATAGCAATGGGCACGTTTCCATATTTGTGCAGGAGTGTGAGTTGTTGTAGCACTAGTATGCGAAAGGACATAATATTTGCTGCATTAATTAATGCACACACACACACACACACACGCACCCACTCAGAATGAAGTACACACACACAGATAGAAAGAGAGTGTAGATGGGCTAAAGGACCTTGTCGCTTGTAAATATGCGATTTAATGAGCCGAATTGTGTTGAATGACTTGATTTTTGTGCTTGTCTGTCAGTCATTTCACAAGCAGCTCAAGAGCTCTATTAAATAATAATTAAGACGATAATTATGAGTGTTATAGAAATCAATACGACTTTTTGATTTATCTTTGCATTCTGGTTGGTCTTTTTGGCAGAAAGAGACAGTCGTAAACCCATTTGGCACATTGTATTGAAGTAATCAGAATGAAATATCAGTTAAATATTAATTTGGAAACCCATTTCCCAGGCACAATTCTCTTAACAAAATATGAAGTATTTTTTGATGCAAATGAGTAATTTTAACCAATAAAAACTACCAGTTTTGTGGGTATAATTTAAATAGCGTTAAATGTGGAATTAATATAGAGTCCATGCCATAAATAAAAACTCCTTGTTTTGTCCCACATTCCTTCAATCTGAATTTGCTTTTAAACATATAACTTGAACAAGAAAATCGAGCCAGGTCAAGTCATGATTAGAAATACAAGTTTTTTTTTTAAATAGATTCCTTTTTTGACCATCCACAATACATTCTTGGATGACAATCGATTTAAGGCTCTCTTATACCAAGTTGATGTCAAATCTGAATGTAAGCTGTAGAATCTGTTTGAAGTTATATTTTTCGGTACTTTTTTTGGTTTTTTACTTCGAAGTTCAAGTGCTGAGAGCGCAGTTGAGCTTTGCATTTGGGCAATCAACAAAATTGATTAGAGTCGAAATGGGAACCTTTTGCCAGGGGCATAACAGCCTAGACGGCCAAGTGGATGCGAGTGCAGCCAATTGGTAAAATTACCCGTTCCCCAGTTGGAGCACTAGCACACGTCCTGCCACGTCGTTTACTTCCTTGCTCACATAGCAGCAAACAGATAAAAAAAAAAAACAAAAAAACTGCAGCCAACAAAACAAACTCAGCCAAACCGAAAAACCAAAGCCAAAAACAAAACTATGCAACTCAATTGCAATTGGAGAGAGGGCCAAATGGATGGACGCAAGCGGCTTGGCCAGGTCCAGGCTCAGCCTGGATTCAAAACTATTTTTTGGTTTATTTTCTAGACATCGCCCGCTGGGCGCATTCACATCATCAATACGACACAGGGGACATGCATAATCGGGCAGATGGCTCCCAATGCGATGCATTTATGCGTTCGCTCGTTGTTTTGTAGGAAATCCCGTCCAGACAGGAATTTCCAAAAATGCTGGCATGCGAATGCATCGCTTGCTGATCTCTGTGTGTGTGTGGCCAGTTGGCGAGGTTCGTGGGTACTTCACTTTAGACCAGTCTATTGCCAGGCATTGCTTTGGTTAGTTAGCGCGGCTGGCTGGCAAAATAATAAAATGCGACTGGCTGGCAACGCTTGCCGCACTGAGATAATAAAAAACAGATTAGAAATCGGACATAATCCTGAAGTGGGGAATTGAGCCGCGAACAAAGCCAGAAACTCGATGAAAACGGCATTGAAACGCAGTTCAAAGTCCAAACAACTACAGAGTTTTCGAATTGGGTTTGATAGAAAAGCGCAATAAGCACCAAATATTTAAATCAAACTTTATTGTAATTTTCAGTAGCAACAAAAACATAATACAAAACAATATATCAGCTATAATTATTCAGTTAAAACTGTAGAAAAACAAACAAACTAAAGTCATTGCTGACTTAATAATTGTTTTTGTTTTAATCGCATTAAAACAATTTCATAATTTTTTGCTACAAATTTGTACGTCATTCATTGTATGTAATTTAATTATACGCCTCAAAGTGTTTGATTATTTTATTATTTATAGTCTTAATTTGCAACAAATTTTTACTAATTTCCATTGTTTGTATTTGTCAGCATTTTCTCGTATTTATTTAATTTCTTTTTTATTTTTTTAAATATAAATATATTTGTTTTCGTTGCACGCTATTTATGCGTGCTTAATTGCAACTCATTAAGCATATTAATTAAATCACCACATTTATGCAATAAAGTTTACCAGCGGAAAACAGGGGATAGGAAAAGGGTGAGCGGAGCGGACGGAGGAGTAGAGAGAGGTGAAAGGATTTCATGCGATGAGAAAATATTCACACAAATAGTGAAAATTAACATGATAAAAAAAAACAACAGAATAAAAATACTCGTTGAAAAAAAAAATGGATATTGCATTTTTTTTTTATTTTTTATATACGCGTATAAATTTGCATAGAGAACGGAAAATGGAAATTGTGCGCAAAAAAAATAAGAGGAGTAACGGTGAAATCATACAATTTAAATAGCTGCGAAAAATATCATTTATGTTGGCAATAGTTGTACATACGTAACGGGATTTTCTTTTGATCCGTGCCGCATGTAATCGCAATGCGGGGATTATGTGACATTTGCCCAGTTGGCATAATATACATTAAATATTACACCAAAAATTACAAGCTGATTAAAAAATGCATAAATATGATTAACACAAAACTGCCAGCGTGCAAATTAATAAGCTGAATTAAAAAAAAAATTAAGAAAAAAATCAAATAAAATAACAACAAAAAAATATATGTACATATATACATGTATGTATGTAGAAGCGGAAAGCCAACGGACTGCAATGGAAATTAATTTGCATATCATTGAAAAATATTTGCAGAGCAAATAATAATTTATAAATTTCGAAATGCTAATTGATTTAAAATTGCGTTAAAGAAAAACTGTTTAACTGTTTTTTCATTTCGTTTGCATTTTGCAATTGTTTGACGAAATTGACATTGATTTTGATGAAAATCCGTGCACTTTAAAAATTAAATGAAAACGCAACTTTTATTGATTTAGCGGAATGCAAATGAATAAAATAATTTTGCAATTTATAAAATTGGAAATATTTTAAAAATTATTTCAAATAATAATAGCACTGCAAAATAATTCCCCATTTTTTTTTTAACACGGAAAATATAGAATGGAAAATTCTTATATTTGAATAAATTACCTGTTCCTTTTAAATATAATTTCTGTTTTTTCTACATGCATGCACAGGATAATAAAGAGTGAGAGTCGTTGGTTTGATAGACAACTCACTTTTAATGAAGCGACACGTGTCCTCGGGGGTCACGTGTGCATAGATGAGAGTGTCCTGCTCCTGTGTGTGTGTGTGTGTGTTTCTGTGCATGTGTGCATGCAATTAGAAAAATGTCAAAGCCAACAAAAGCACAGAACATGTGCCACGCCTAATTCGCTATGCACAAATCACGCCCACCAACTTGTCAGCCAAGTGACATTGAAATGTTGCACTCAGGCGAGAGAAAAAGTAGCCGGAGAGAGAAAGAGAGAGAGAGAAGGGAGTAGAATTTTGTAAAATTACCTTTATTAGCGGGTTTTTCCACGGGTGCAAACCAAGCAGTCAGAAAGAACGAGTTGGGTGCCATCAGCTGCCACGTGTTGCTCGGGCTATGCACGAGTTGAGCTTCGGGCAGGAGCAAGCAGCAGTTACAGAGTGCTGGGGCAAGGGCCAGGACCATGGCTTACACAACATGAGGTATGTATAGCACATACAAAAGGCTGCTTTATGCAGCGCAGTTGCGCCACCCACTGGACAGAGAAATGCTCTATCTATATGCTGTTGTTGTTGGTGTTTAAATTTGGGATTAGTCTACGATAGAGGGATGGGGTTAGAGGCGGCGGGTGGGGTATGTGTGGCAGCATTCTGGGCTTTGGCATTAAGCATAAAATTGAGTTGCGTCTCGCGGATACTGTGTACAGTGGCAAGCATTTAATATGTGGGATTTACCAGCTTAGTTGCCAGAGTTGTGACTGTTGCTGTTCCTGTTCCTGTTCCTATTGCTGTTGCTGTTGTTGTTGCTGTTGCTGTTAAGAGTTCAGAGAGCGGTCAGTGCGGCTTTTGAGGCTGCGAAGCGTTACGGACACGCTACTAATGCATAAACTAGCTTATTTGATTTATGCATGTGTGTGTGTGTTGCGGTGTGTGTGGAAGGGGTTTACGCTCCGGCACAGAGCTCGTTAAGCAGTGTTAACCCTAAAGTAAGTTCATGTTGTTAGAAGACACAAATATTGTCTATTTGTGATATTTGAAACTGAAAGATGAGCAGAGTAGTTGACTGTGATAAAATCGGTATGCAAGTTATCCTCTTTGACTCTTTCAGAGTTTTACAATAACTCACAGAAATATTCAGATGATATTTCGCATGGAAAATGTGAGAGCACTTTTACAAGAGCAACCGGTTTGTTTTCGAACTCTTATGTCAAAAATGCTTTAGTTATATATTATCAAGCAGTACCTCAACTCGACTGGCCACTCGATGTGCCACAGCAGCAGCGGTTGCACGTTAGACACTCGTAACACTCGTGTGGCTTCAACAATGCTCTAACTGACATAACTCCTTTGGTATCATCACAATACAAGATAAAAATGTCAGACAATTTCATTCAATTTACCTTGGCTAAAAACAGAGAAACAAACTGGCAAACAAACAACCAATAAGCATCTGCAGTTGTCACTGCGTCCACTGATCATAAAAATATTTAAGTTTTCTACAAAAATAACGCAGATATGTGAGTATTGATATTTATTTGTATGTATGTATTTATATGTGGATAGGTTTGTGTGTATTATTGTATTTTATGCATTTTCTGTTGCTTTTACAGCGAAATTTATAGCTTATTTATATAACAATAAAAGCTACGAACAGCAACAGCAACAGCAACTACAAAATCAACAACAACAACAAAAAAATCAACAACAACAACAATCACAGAAATAACAACACGCAGACACAACACGAAAATGTCGCCTCTGCTTTTTTGGGTGTTGCATGATACGCAATCCCAATGATTGTCACACAAAATGAAAGCGGAGCGGAAACCATTTTAAAAGTTATGCGACTCGGAGATGCCCTAGAAATAGTTTGTTTGCTTGAAATATTTTAAATTATTTATTTTACAATTGAACGAAATGTATTTTTTAAAGCTTACATTTTTGGGTAGTAAGAATGAAATGAAATGAACTTTGAAATGAACTTTCCTATCCCGGATTATTAAAGGAGCAATAGAAATGAAAGCTTGTTTATGTTTAAAAGTAAACAAAATTATTTATTAAGTGATTTATGATTTATATGGTTAAGTAAACAATTACGTTTCTTAATCGATTTAAAAGTAACGGTACGACTTTTATATAAAATTCCCAAAAACTCAAATGAATTTGAAGTAATATACCTCAATGTTTTTTATAGATTTGGCTGGTGCATTCCGAAATACTCAAGCTATTAAATCAATAGTAGATCTTATAACATTAAAGGAACTCTATATCAGATTTATCATTATGTCATTTGAGTGCAATGAGGATGAAGTATAGATTGCTTGTGACAAAATTGTATGGCTTGTTAATGCACACATGTATTTTATCGACACGGAAGTGGCTGCTGCTGCTTGTTGCACACATTTCAATAAAACATGTTTTTTTCCCCTTTTGTGAATACGCCCTTCATTTTTTGTGTAGCTCTTTTATGGCTACAGGGTATAAAAAGCATGCGAGTATGAAATATTATGCAAGTGCGTCTGTCTGGCAGGTTGTGCGTGAGTGTGTGTGCGTAAGTGTGTGTCTGTGTGTGTGTGTGAGTGAGCATACAAATTAAACAAGATGCAACACTCAGCCGGCTAACTGCCTCCTTCCCAGTCTGCCTTGCCTTTCACAGCTGCCAGTCGGCTTCTGCTGCTGCTGCTGCTCCCACTGCGCCATCCTTGCGGCCATTCTGTCTGCCCATTTGCTCCACCTTCACCACGCCTCCTGCTACCTCACTACCTTCGTCTGGTTGCCCGGTATTACGCGCCGTTGTTGTGGTCGTCGCGGCCTCGCTGACGGCATCGTTTTTGTGTTCCAGCCGCCATTAAAAATTGCCAACAGCTTGCAAAAAGACACCAAAAACAATGCAAACAGCAACGAGCTACATGCAACGGCAACAGCAACAACAACAGCAACAACAGCAACAACAACAGCAACAACAACTACAACAAATGTCCAAAATCAATATGAGTATACAGAAATGCTAAAAATTACGTGAATTTTTATAGATGCAAAATATCAGTTCTCGTTCAATGACTTTATAGGACGACACTCACCGTAATAAATACTATTACCACACAATGCTGATATGAAGAAATATGAATTTCATATTAAACTTCAAATGGAAAAATATATATATTTAAAATATTTTCTCATAATATCGTAATCACACTTCCAGTAGAGTGCACATATAATTTATATTAACAATGCATTTTGGGAATAATAAAAGAATATATATTTAAATAATTTTGATTCTCAAAAGTGTCAGTATCCTTTCAGTTTGAGTTGGTGGCTTATCCGATTGCTGCATTTTTTGGTTGCGCATTTTTGTGGATGACAGCGAGAATAATTTAACGAGCGATTGTTGTTTCCGTACTTTAATTGCCCACAACCTGTCGTTGGTAATTTTTGTACGGTATTTTTGCAGGTGCAACCGAAATTTGAATTGATTTAAATTTATGTGATTTTGCAATCAATGATTTATGCGAACTCAAATGCAACCCAGCAACACTTAAATGTGCTGCACCCAATTGAATAAAAAAACAAAAATGTTGATGACACCGCATGGCATCAATAACATTTTCCTTTTGTTTTCGATATATTTTATATAATTGTTATATACCCTGTAAATATTAAAATGGGTACGAAAATTGTGCAGAGCTTAATTAATATTTAGTCTGCTTTATAACATAATTTTGCATAATAAGTAAAAGAATTTTAAAGATTTTATACGCCAACAACTGGCATAGGGTATATACGAGTCGAATAATCACAAAATGAGATGATTTGCATGTTGTTTTTTTTTTGTTTTTTAATTTTTGGTTTCTGCTTTTTGTCACATTTATTGCTAGTGCATTGTTGGCATTTTGCAAATTAAACGGATTTCCGCCAAAGGCCATTTCCGCTGCCCACTTACCGCCCCCCCCTCGACCAAAGCCCACAAGCGCATGAAAAGCTATTGAAAGCCGCTGTGCTTTTTATCAATGGTGCCCGCGACACGATTTGTATTTTTTTGTTGTATATGTTTTAAACCGTTGTATTGACAAATGTTTTCTATTGTTTTTTACGCTCAACTCTATGCAGCATTTTGATTTTAGCATCTCTATAAAGGGAAAGAGATGGAGGCAAGGATGGATGAGAATGGGGCTGCTGCTGCTGCTCTGTTTTTTGCAGTACAGTTTATGACAGTTGGCTGCCCGCGGCCATGCTTTGAATTTTGTTGCCACAAAAGAAACTTTAATAGAATTTTGCTGGTTATTTGCATTGGTCGCGGCAATTGTCAATTGCTTTCGTTATTTGTTTATGTATTCTTTTTCTCTCTCAATTTTATTCACTACTTTTATACCAAAAAAATGATTACTTTATCATGTGCCATAGAAGCGCAGTTGTTGTTGTTGTTGCAACTGCTGCTGCTGGTCACGTTGCAAGTTAGGTAGACTGTTAATTAAGCACATTAGGCTTCAATGAACTGGAAATGTATGCCAATTATTCAATTAACAATTGTGCAAGTGTAGAAAAAGCAATGCAAATTAATAATGCGTTATAACGCAGTATAAATATCGAAATTAAGGAATAAATTAAATTAAAAAACCAGACAGCAAAAAAACAATTAGAATATTTGTTGTATTATCTTAATTGAAGAACTTTTTTTTTGTAATTTTAGCATACAAATCACGGGGAGGTGACCTAAAAGCAATTATAATTTGATGTTGCAGCAATAAGTTTTAAGAAGCATATAATTTTAACAAATTTATTTGAATAATATAATTAAAGTGAAAATTTAGCATAAATTGTCTAGACTTGGAAAGAAATCTTGATTATTTTACATAACTCAAATATCTTTGTCTCTCTCAGGAATTTTAATCCCTTAAAAAAAATGCGGAATAAAATTAAGCTTAGGCTTTTCTGCTTTAAAAACATTTCAAGCCCTAATAATATTTTGCCCAGGCATGCAGAAGTTCGACATGGGAATCTTTCCAAGAAAATAAGTGGTAAGGCTGACATCCCCCGAGATGGAGTGAAAACTTTTGAGCTGACCTTGTGGCTGTCCTTCAGCTGGCGCCGACAAAAGTTATACAACACCTGGCGACCAACACGAACCGCTCGCTAGTCTCATTAACATATTGAATTTAAATGTCATCTCGACACAGACGGCAGCACAAAGGAAACGAAGCCGCAAGGCGCACATTCGAACATCCCTCAAACGAGCCGCAAACAATGCCAAACTACTTTTGTTTGCCATTTGCATTCCCCAAAAAAAAATAAAAAATAAAAATAAAAATAAATTACCGGGTAAAAAATGTTGATGAAGCAACTCATATACATATTTTGTTGTCGAATTGGGAGCATGATTTAATGCCGAGAATGACGTCAATATAACATTCCTTTCTTTATTTACTAGTTTTTTTTATTGAAATTGAAATTAGTTTTTAATGAGCATCACGCTTTTATTGCATAATTTATCAGACATATTAAATTGTTATTCCTTAAAAAACCGCAGCTAAAATTTAAAAAGTCGCAAGCTTTTGACTTAGTTGCAGCTAGTTAGGCGAGCTGCTTTGGGGTGCCGCAAGCAAATCCCAGAACCAAAAAGCTGTCACACACACTGCACCCCCTTCGTCCCCTGTAGGCCACTCCTCCCCACTAAGCACAAGCCCCACTTGGTGGGTTGAGCATCATTTGTGATATTAAGCAAAAAGTGCTGCAGGCCACGTGCGCTTTGTGTTTGTGCAAAAATGTGGGCAAAAGTCCCGCAGGATATGCACACAAACACACACACACACAGATATATATGAAGAGAGCACACAAAATGGCGGCGACAGCGTTGCCAGACCCCAACAAAATTGTAGAAGCGCACAACGCGCAATTGTTTTAAATTTGCACCGGCGCCAAGGGAACCTCTTCTGACAACCCTTCAACCCTCCATACCCCCAAAATCGAAATTAGCTAACAAGGACAAGGACACAACGAGCAACGAGTACTTTAAGGATGCCATTTTTAAACTGTTGCCTGTCAGTTCATTAGCGCCAGCCATAAATTAAAATTTCATAGCTCTTGAATATATTCAACTAAGCTGCTCGAACCGCAAATATTGTATCAATAATTTATCGATGCTTAAGCGTCGTTTGTTGCCACGCCCACAAGCGCCCCCGGCGCAGCTCGCATAAATCAGTGCCAGTCCTCACATAAATTCTGCGCGACAAGTGTCCAGTTAAGCAGGCCACAGGGTTACAGCGTGCGAAATTCGAGAATACTTCAAGTGATATCTATATATATATAGATATATGTATACATGTGTATACTAATATATATGTTCTTATTCTTTCTATTATAACATAACATTTTCCATAGAAGTAAGTGACACACAATTTGGCCAACGGCGCGCAAACAAAGAGAGCGCCCAAAACTTGGCTACACAATTTGTCACTGGGTCATTTCGCCCATTAGACAGCTGGGGGAGGAAGAAGATTAGGGGCTGTAGTAAGAGGTTTTCAAGGGATGAGAGATTAAGAGAAGGGGGGAAGAGAAAGAGCAGACAAAGAACCACTGGCCAACGTTCAGGGCCAACCAAGTAAATATGAGTAGCGAGCAAAAACATAAATTTAAGTAAAACAACAGTTGATCAACGATTAGATACCATTTAAAGCAACATTTAATTTAAGACATAGTTAAAAAAATATCATAAGATTGATTAATTAAATTCCAACCAAAGAGTATTAATATGATTGTACAACTATAACTAATTTAATTATTAGCTTAGTGTTTACCGATTAAGCAAAGTATTTGAAACCGCTTTAAGTGTATTTTTATTTTTTCTCTCTTGAAATATGCAAAACTCATCTGAGATTAGGTTTTAGTTTTAATTAATTTATTTTCTTTCGGCGACCCACATTTTATGTAAAATATTCAGCTAAAAAAAACACTTTGATATTATTAAAAATGCATCCCATATATTTTAATGCCACACCCATGTCCGTTCACACATATCCTTTCGCACTTGAATTGCTGAGTATGTAAGGACACTTTAAAAAAATAAAACAATAAATCATGTGCACAGCAACCCAGAAGAACATAACAGGCAGCCACTGGACGAACACTCGCCGAATCCACTGAACCACCACCACCACCCAGTGGGTCACCCAGTGGCTCTGCTCATTTTGGCTGACTGCCTGTCGACGCCGCAAAGGCGCCACCAAAGTTCGTCCCGTTTTGGCCGCTGTCTTTGACACAGTTTGAAGTTGCAGTCTGTGTTTTATATACTTTTACAGTAGCTGCACTTTTGGCTGTCACTATTTGAATAATGAATGAAAAATAGCATAAATCAAATGGGTTTAAGTCGCATTGTAATGCCAAACTAATTAGGTATTTGTATTAGGCAGTCTGGCGTCAATAAGCAACCAAATTACGATCATAAATGATAAATTAAAGCCAAGTCGAAATAGTTCGCACTCAAAGCCGATTCAGATGCAGTGCATTGTGCAGTGTTAATGATTTAATAATCATTTCAAAATTGCAACCAGTACCTGGAGCATGGATATTATGTGAGAGCAGCTGGCACAACTGGCCACAAACACACACGCACACACACACACACACACTCAGTTGTAGCATCTACATGAACTTAATTATGAGCACAATTAAATTGCTATTAAATGAGCAGCTCGAAGGAAGTTCCTTCAATTCCCTCTTCCTGATGCCCCTTCCCCACCTTATCTGCAGCTCGTCAGCATAATTATGTTATTTTGGCTTTTGTATGCAAGCAAAAGACTCTGGTTGTGTCTGCAGGATTTGCCAAGTCGACCTGCATCTTGTGTGTGTGTGTTTGTGTGTGTGTGTGTGTGAGGAAATTGAATTTTAGGTAATTTCGTTGCATGTCATTAGGCGCAATTATGTAATAGAAGTTGGCCAGGACCAAAGTGTTGAACAGTTACTAAATTCCAACACTCGCTGACATACCATCCCTCTCTCTGTCTCTTTCTGTATTTCCTTCTCCTTCTTGCTCGCCATTTCTAATTGAATGATATTTGGCCTTAAATGCTAATTGCTCTCTTTCCATTTATATTTTATTGTATGTATTTTCTTATAAATTGCCTACTGTATTTCTCTGAGTGTGTGTTTTATGGAGTGAGACAATAATCTATATTTAACTGCCTGTTGTTCTTAGTGGTGTAAATTATTTGCTTGACTTACTTTAACCGCAAATTTGCTGCAAAATTGTGTTTTCTTCTTTTGTGTTTGCACAACATTTTACACTAATTTCACTTTGGCTTTTTACATGGCAATTTCATTGGCTAATTGATTAAGTTTCAACATTTTCGTAGGGTATATTGAAAATGCACATTAGATTTTATATTTATGCTTTAAGCATATCAAAACTTTATATATCAAATGTTTGTCATTAAATCCTTTCGCATTTAATAATTGTTTTCAAGTCGATACACATTTCGATAATCGCCATCTTATTGCCGGAGCATGGCAAATAAATTTCACATTTCCTGTCAGATTTATCACATTGAAAGGACGCCGTCAACAAGGAACCCATTTCACACAGTTTTCGGGTTATGGAACATTGCTTTGCAAATTGCTGTAGCTTCCGCCGCACATTTTTCAACTTATTAATTTTCCATTAAATCTTACAAGCAATTAAACTCCAAAATCCAACAAAATTTGACACAGAAGGTCCCCAAAAGCAAAGACCAAGCACAACAATAACAACAACGACAAGAACAACAACAATAACAACAACAACAACAACAATAGCAATAGAAAATTATCAACACGTTCCGCTTATTAACTGGGCCGGTTGGACAGTTTGAACAATTCTATAAATAAATAAATAAAATGTCACAGACACAAATCGTTTTGGGCCGACCTCTAAGAAAATCTGTCACAATTGCTTGAGTTATGTGTGTGTGCGAGCGAGAGGAAAAACAATGAATGAGGAAAATATTGCTGAAAATTTCCGGAGTTTGGATTTTCAATGTGCAAATATTTTCAGTTGTGGATTGTGTGTTGCCTAAATTTAACGCATGCTTGAATTTTGCACAACTGCCGACGAAAGTCGAAAATCAAATGGGTTGTCAAGCAAAATACACACGCAATCCTCATTACGTATTAGGATGATGATGATGTTATCATGATGATGATGTTGATGATGATGATGATGATGATGATGGCGATGATGATGAAAGTGACTTTGATTTTCGTTTGAATTTCTTCATTTGATGCTCTGATTTAGATTTATGCATGCTGATATGCTTTAAAACGGATGCCTCAACACACAAAAACACACACTCGCACACACACACCCACCCACAGAGAGAAATGCACACACACTGACAGAAGTATTGCCATATCCTTGGCTGTCTTTAGGGTCCTGGGCCAACATTTGCTAGCGCATAATGCTTTCAAAGCTGCTGTCAGCCAGCTGCGCCACTTGAAGCAATTTATGAAGCATTTTACTTACTTAGCTGCTGATTTACTCCAACCCCAAGCCAAACGAGTTGTGTGTGTGTGTGTGTGTGTGTGTGTGTGTGTGTGTATAACAGCTGGTGTGGACCTTCACGGCACATGTGTCTGCGATTTTTCTATGAATATGAAATAAGTTTTTGCCTCGCATGTGCGTAAATAAACAAACAGCAGAAAACAGCACACGGCCAGAAGGCTTTGAAAGGGGGGCGGGCAGTGTGTCTGTGTGTGTGTGTGTGTGTGTGTGTTCTATGTGGGCGTGGCAAGAGAGCATACTCGCTTCTTAGTCGCTTCAAGTCGTGTCCTGACTAGCGATCGAGTGCGTTTTGTGCAAACAATGTGTAGCATACTTTCAGACAGCTGGCTGCTTTCAATATTTGCCCAAGGCGGTGGCAAGCTCGAAACGCTGCAGCTCCAAAGCAGTTAAATTAAAGTATCCAACCATTAAGTACCCTATAATCAATTTGTGTACCAACTTAAAAATAAAAAACATATATTACTTTTTTAATGGAATATTTCCAAAATGCTCTACAAACATATTTAATGCAAAACATCAGCCAATGCTTTTTTACAGTTGCAAGCAAACCATAAACACCCCATACACATAACTATAGTCCAGGGTATAACAAAATACCCAAGTAGCTACAAATTAAATACACGTAGCCTACTTTACGGCTGCTACTAAAGAAATTTAACGCAGATTTTATGCAGGTCACAAAAAAGGAGAAAAGAACGAAAGGAAAAGAAAGAAATCCTCGCAAAACCCTCATCGAAAAAAAAGGCTTTCAGCACGAACATTATTTAAACTATAGCATCAAATATATGAGCCGATGCCGAGTGGAAAGGCAAGAAAAGGCAAGGTGAAATTTGCCGTTTTCACGCATAAACTTAAACGCAGTGAAGCCATAAGCTGGTTAAGGAAAAGCCGCACAGAAGCCGCTGTTGTTGCTGCTGACCCAAGGTCAACTTTCCCAAGGGGCGCTTTCCAGCAAGCTGCAATTAAATTTTATCGATGGACCAGACAAGAATGACGCGACCATTTTCTGGGCCGAGATCTTCTCTAATTTCAAATCAGAATGAGAATCGGTCGGGAAAGTGTTGGGTGGCTAGCAAAAGAGCTGGAAAGATGGCTATAATTGCACAAAGCAAATGCAAGAGGCGAAGAGACATCAGCTTCGTTAGGGCGCCGAGGTCTGCAGAGTATTTTTGATGATTTGCCAGTTTTTTGCTTGTCAGTTTGCCATTTTGTCTGTTTGCTGTGTTGTTTACATAAAAATATTGCCAGCCAGCGAGAGGGCCAAAAAAAGAAAACACATAATGAGCCAGACAGGACAGCCCACATCCAGACACAGAGTGACAGGGCAGACTGCGAGGAGACAGAACAAACCAACTGCAAGTAACACAAAAAGCAACTCAAATGAAATGAAGAAAAAAAAGAAAACACGACCAGACAAAGTGGCAAATAGAAGTAAAACGCGTGACTTTCACTTTGATGTCGCGGACTGTCGATTTGACCGGCGTATAAAAGCCAGGCTGAGAGATAGTTTGCACTAAAGCAAAAAATACGGGTAACAGCGACTAGTTGTGTCGTGTTCTTTGGCCTGGCCATGTTTGCATAGACGAGGCACGTGCAGCCAGCTGTAAAGTTTTCGCCATTTTCTTTTTTTTTGTTTGCCATCTTTGCAGTTTTCCGGCAAGAAAACAGGAGACTGTAAGCCAGGAACTGAGCAGCAGCTGCATCCCAGTCAATAGACATTGTTTTTAGCCAGGCTTATGGCGACGCATTGAATTGCCACTGACTGACAGTTGACTTTAAGAACAAAATATGCAATGCTGGAAATACTAAACTATATAAATAATAAATTAAAGCAACAATTTCATAGCAGAAACGATGCATCTTCTTGTAGAGATTATTATATATTTGTCGTGATGTTGAATGTATATATATATCTAAGTAATCGGACGCTTTACTGATATATTTTGTGCAATTTATTAGAGATGTAAAAATCGAGTTCAAGTACACTTTGTTGTTTGAGTTGCACCACAAAGTGTGGCACAGATATTGCTTTTTTGCTTGCAGCCAACTAATATTGCTGCTACTGTGTTTTACACCTGAAATCTGAAAACACGTAGCTCAACTCTCTTTTGGAAAGGGTTTCACAAGTGACCGAAGCAAACACAAATTTCCAAGTTGTGTGCAACTAGGCTGTCACAAAAGCCAACACACACACACACACAGCCACTGAGACGGGCGGGGCGCAACATCAGATCAAAGTTGCACTATTAAAACAAGAAAAAAGAAATGAAAACGAAAACGCAAAAGAAAAATGAGAAAACTGAAAGACAAAAAGTAGAGCTGAATATAGCAGTCAAGTTTGCGAATGTGACACACCTTGAGGCATGTTGCAAGTGGAGCTGGCAAATGTTTGCGTTGAGCGGCGTCAGAGGCAACACGTAACAGTGGCGGCTTATCAGCAGGTGCCACAGTGCCACTCACAAATGCATACATATATGTATTTATTCTAAAACTGAATCAGACTGTGCAGAATGAGCGCCTCGGGTTAGTTGCATGCAAAAGTGCTGCTGATGTCCTTTGGTTATCAAAACTTCAAGCTGCAATTTTCAAATGACAAACAAAACTTGAAAGAGTGAAAAAGCTGAAAAGACTGCGAAAACTGGGCAAAGTGTAAGATAATGAAGCGTAAACTTTTGCCACAAAAACAACCACAAAAATGAAGAAGAAAAATACATAAAAAGAAAAGGGGCAAAGAAAAATTAGCCAGTCTTCTTTGCAGCTGCCTGCTGCCTTTGAGCAATTGTGTCAGCAGAGACGCGCCACAACTTGCGGCAAATGGAATATAAAAAAAAAAAATACACCATTTCATACTTTGCGGCTGTCTGCGATAAAAAGTTTGCACAGCGCGTTGGCCAAATTGTGTGTAAATACTTAAAAAGTCGTTAGTGCGGCCACGAAATGAACGCCTCTAAAAAGCGGACAAGGTCCGAAAATGACAAGATGAAAACCTATCGCAAAAGAAAATACTCCCAGAGCAAGTGCTGAAGATCGATTAAAAATAGATTGAAAAAGTTAACATAAGCAAAATGACAAGAATTTAAGACAAGTTTGGAATGCTGATAAATGTTGATATATGTGTCACGTGTATCTGAAATACGTTTTCCAATTCGTGTCACGACACGAGCTCAGCAAGAAAAGCTATTCCCAAAGCGTGATGTGCTGAAGATCAATTGGAAAAGATAACATCTGCAAGATGACAAGATATTAAGAAAAGTTTGGAATGCAGATAAGTGATATGTGTATTTGAAATGCGTTTTCCAATTCGTGTCACGACACGATCTCAGCTCTATTATGAGCATTCGATATTCAAGTTTCGCAAGCGCCGCATAAATGATGATTTTTAATGAGCAAAGTCGTCGCCGTCATCATTAAAAAAATGTGCAAGCATCGACTTTGATGATTGATTGAGTTCAAGTTACAGTTGGCTGCACAACGTATGCAATTGAGGTGAGGGGCCTGCTGCCATTAATTGCGCCTGAAAGCGTATGGCAATAAATTTGCTTAATCAAACTATTTAGGCCCTGTGTGTCTGTCACGCAACGGAAGTCAAGCTGGCGTCATAGCCATTAGAGACGATGACGTGAACGACGACGACGACGATGACGATGACGATGACGATGACGATGGCTATAACAAGAAGCGCATCGGGGAGGTGAGCACATGTGTTGAATGCTCTTAGGCGCTGGCCAGACGACGACAACGACGACGGCGACGACGACACACATAATCCTAATTAATTGCCAGCATTGAGCTGCAGCAACGTTGCAAAGCTGTACTCACTTGTGCTGTAATTCGAATGCATCACATCGCTGGCATCTCGTTGCCGACTCGTATTCTGCCGCCTGGCAGGTGCACGTGAGCACTTCGTGCGCACCATTTAGTCGCCAAGTGTGGCACGAGAGAAGAAGCAGCAGCAGCAGCAGCAGCAGCAAATGGGAGTGGAAGGACAAGCCTGCCACCGTTCATTGCGTTTCATGCCACTGCGCCATTATTTCCTTTTGATTTGCTTTTGGCTGCAAAAGTTGGTGGCGTGTTGAATGGCGCCCAACGTGGGCACATTTCATGCACTTGACTGAGCTTTCAAGTTGCTTAACACGTTTGATGTTTGCAGCAGCAGTCGCTGCTCACTGCGTTTTGTCGGCTCTATGTGTGTGTATGCGTGTGTGTGTGTGTGTGTGTGTGTATGTGTGTTGCCATAAACTTTAATGCCTGCTGCGAGTGTGACACATGGTCGACTACGCGACTAGCGTTCAAGTGGGTGCAGCAAGCACAGGAACAAAAAGACGCAAGAAATGCGCTCCTTGTGCCGTAAGAGCCTACAAGGTTGGTTAGCTGCTAAGAAATAAGCTGAAGTCCTTAGAGAAAAGAAATTCTAGTAAAATGTAAATCAGATTTCTTTTAAAATTTAAAATAAAAAATTCACTCAAAAGTGAATGTTAAATTTCATAGAACTACTATTTCTTCTGTATACAAAATGATTAAATAAGTAATTAGTTTATTTTTCAACATCTACGTAAAAAGTATGAGTTTGTTGTTGCATTTCTCTAGCTAAACGAACTATTATGTATAAATTGTAATTCTCACTCAAATCTACTTTGATTTGCATTTCAATATAATAAAATTTATATACTTTTAATTTGTAACTTCTTCCATTATATTTCAGGGCCTTCGGTTGCGAAAAGCGCAAACAGTTCAACTTTCAGAGCAGAAGGCTGGGACCAGAGAGAAAAATGGCAAAACTTTGGCCACTTGAAAGACAGCAAAGGCGACGCTCAAGAGCCAAAAAGGGATGGACAATTAAGGCGATTGAGAGCGAAAGAGAGAGAGAGAGAGAGAGTGAGAGAGAGATGGAACAAAGAGTTCGTTTTAAATATGCCGCAATAATCGAAGTTAAAGTCGAACATCAATGGATGTGGCTGAGGGAAGGCTGCCAAAGCAGTTGCTCTAACGGCACAGAGAAGCATTTCCTGATGTTGCCCGGGGGCCAGTCAGAGCAGACCCCAAAAAGTATGCAACACGATTTTAATTAGTTTTGAAAAGTATTTTAATTTTTGCAATTTGTGTGTGCCACACGGCGGCAGCCGGAGCCGCCGCAGAAATCTTTTGCCTATTGCCAAAGCAATTGTTTTTGCCCACCTCCCCTCTCCCTTCATTTCCATCTCCTCCTCTGTCTCCAGGCCAAGTTTAAGGAACAAGCGGAAAGCTCGTTTAATGCGGCACTTTAATGATTATTAACATTATTAGTTGTAATGAGCGTCGTCAGCGCATTTTAAAGTTTGCCGAGCAAAATTTCGACAGCTATTCAAAGAATGAATGCGTTAAACAAAAGCGAGCCAAACGCAAAAAGCCAACCAACAAAATAAGAGAAACTCAAAAACTGTAAAATAAAAGTAAAATGAGTCAAAGACAAGAAAGAACTGTTATCCTAAGCCGATGTTTGTATACCCTTGTAGATCGGAGCTAATCTGCTGATATTTAAACTAGAAATCTTGCTCCCGGCAGCTAACGGACTTGGCTATATCGATTCAGCCAGAATAAATATATATTGTTTGGATTCTTAACGGCTTTCTGAAATGAGTAACAAGTGTGTTGATAAAATGAAAATACCCTCTACAAGGGTATTCAAAATATATCCCCAGCGAAAGTTGAAAAAGTTTGGTAAAAATTTTCGCAATTATTTTTCTGTTTTAATGGAATAGTGGGGATACTCCTTTTTTTTCTTTGTTTTGTGCTTTGAAACAAAAAGTTTGTTTAAACTATGCGGCTGGGGCTGTGCGTCTGTCTAACCATCCTAACCGTCAATCCGTCAATCCGTCAGTACGTCAGTCCGTCTGTCCTGGCCCCGTTTAGCGGTTGCGTTAAGCATTCAGAAAAGTATGCTTTGATTTTGCGTCCAGCGTTTGACGCTTTGCCTTATTGCGTGAAATTCAGTGTTCGAATTGTTTGCGCTTTGGTTTGTTGGCCAGTTTCGACCAGATTTTTGTATTTTTTGTGCTTTGATTTTGTTTTTTGGTTATTTGTTTTAATTTTTTTTTTGCTGCACTTTTGAAAGTTTTCAAATTAAAGCCACGAGATTTGTGCAAAAGTTTTGGGCTGGCATCGAAAATCAGTTTTAAGACTGGCCCATTTTATGGAGAGTCGGGTTATTGAAATGATTAATGGCTAAAACTTACGATTGAATGAAAGCCATGGCACTTACCTAAAACGAGAAAGAAATGTGGAAGGAAAATATTAAATTTATTTATTTTATATAAGTTTTTAGGGTAACTATGCTACCCCAGAAAATTCAAGTTATTCCTAGAGAAAGCAGAACTAATCAATATTTGTCAATGTTATGCCAGCTTGAAAGATGCCCAATTTGCGGCTCGAATTGCGCTGATGCCGTTGGCAACTATCATGGATGCTGTCGCGTCAGAAAAACACACACACACACTAACACACACACATAGACATACATGAGTTA
This sequence comes from Drosophila kambysellisi, assembly GCA_035042185.1. Taxonomy (NCBI): domain Eukaryota; kingdom Metazoa; phylum Arthropoda; class Insecta; order Diptera; family Drosophilidae; genus Drosophila; species Drosophila kambysellisi. Next base: position 12,565,384 of record JAWNLS010001251.1, read on the forward strand.
TCCTGCGCCAGGACTTAATTACACACAACTCATTTGCCGCATACAAAAACAAACTCTCTCCGGACGCAAAAGCCAACATGGTCTGGCCCCCCACATGGGAACTGACAGCCTGACAGACAGTATTCAGTGTCGTCGTTGAAATAGAAAACCCAAAAAGGACACAAGCAACGAGGTCCAGGAGCAGAAACAGAAGCTATAACCGAGTTTGAGGCCAGAGAGAGGCCACAGTCAGTCAGTCAGTCAGTGAAGCGTGCAACTAACACAGACTTTTGTTTATATGTCATACAAATTACTCATACGTTAATAATTTAAACGGATGGCTGTTGATGATGGCCAGTCGAGGCGAGTCCTGTCAAGGCGTCGGCAAATTTACTCTGCCAATGAATACCCTACACCCCGCGAGCATTGTGAAATCAATACGAAATGAAAACCAAATAAGCATTGACTGACTGTCCCTGACTGTCCCTGTCTGTCTGTCTGTCTGTCTGATGTCCTGTCTAAACATGAAGACAAGACACCTCCAGCTTGTTTACTTTGTGCCCGATAACTTTCATTATCATGCCGTAAAATTCATAACCCAAAGCAAAGATAGACATAAATATAAACGACAATGCAATGCACACAGACACATACGTCTCTGTCAATGTTTAAATACATATACACACATATATATGTATATCTAAATATATATTTATATATTTGTGCACCAACAAATTCATTATTTCATCAATAAAACAATGCGGCAATCAATATTTTCACATGAGTCTCTGTTTGTATTCGTCTTGATAGCTGAGTTATATCCACATACGTAAAACATATATTTTTATTTGCTTCGTATTTGCTTACATTTGTACAGCCCAGGGCAGAGTTTTTCTTTTGAAATAGATACATGACCAACACCTTACTTTTGGAAATGGGTTTAGTGAAAATACAATTATTTAATTTATTTATAAATGAATTTCGACTGGCAAACGCAGTTTTAAATTTAGCATTTAGAATTTTAGCCAAAAACTTGATATTGTATTAAAGTGTAAATGAAACCAGGATAAACGATTTTTAAGATCGGGTTAGCTTTAACAAAATTATGGCTATGGAATATTTTTCACATTTAATGGAGCTTTTTTACATTGATTCCAATTTGCTTAGAATATTCGTGTAACTCTGAAATATTTATAATATTTCAATTTGTATCTCATCAAATAAAACGGATTACAGAGTATTCAAAACAAATACAATCTTTTTACTCTGACATATGTTTACAATATCTGTGACGTTAATTTTGTTATACACCTAATGGATATGAAATCTCAACGGAATTTATTGGATTTGTTGGTCAGTTTATAGATCGGAATCATCATCTTGATCCATTGTAAGGTAGAGCCACTTTGCTGCCGAATGCGTTTGACATTCCTCAATAAAGTAGCCCCCCTTAGAGTGGGGCAAGGGTAGCAAAATTCTAGATCCCGGTCTCAACTGTAAAGGTAGCTCAGAGATTTGTTGCATCCTCTGAATTAGGGACTCGTTTTGAGTTTCTCCATCATCATCTGTATCCGAATCATTTTCGACAGACTGATCCTGTTGATTATTATTGACGATAGCCAGCCGATTTTGCAGATCATTTAAATAGAATTTACTATCCAGCCGTTTAACGAAGGTGGTACCGAGAGCATCTAGTAATCCACCAATTCCGATTGTGCCTCTTGCGTTGTGCGGACCCAAAAGAGTGGTTCGAGGGAACAAGGAAGGGGTTACAAATATGCCATCGTCGTGCCTATGCCAGGGAGATACAGTATATTTATTTAATCCTTTATCATCTGAATCAGAATCTGTGCTCTTGCCTTTTTCCTGGCACTTGTTCGTTAACTGTGGTTGAGAAGCATTTTTCGTCAGTTTCCCTTTCAATTCGGTTTCTAATTTTCTTTTCTTGGCTTTCCTGGACATCTCTTCAATCTCTGCTGCCTCTCGTTTTGTATTTGCCTCTAGGGTTTTCTTAAGCTTCAATTCTTGGCGATTTCTTTCTGCTTCCACATATTTTTTTGCATACTCATCCATTTGACACTTTTTACAAAATTCCTCTTCCTTAATCTTTGTTGCAGCCTCCTTGCAACGTTTCCATACAACCGTTTCGCAGTAATATTTAGGTATTTCTGTTTTTTTGTTATTTACCTCTGTTTCCTTGCATTTTTCATCCATCCTGTCGACTGTTGTTTTAGATGCTCTGAATAATTTCTGAGATGCATCTTCATATTGTGAATTACTTTCCATTTTTTCATTGGCATTTATTTGGCTTTTATTATGCGGCATTTTTAAGTTATCCTTTTTGATTAACAACTGTTTCTTTTTGACAGATTCTTTCTGCTTTTCAATAGTTTCCATGCATTTTCTCTGAAGTAACGAACTGGCTGTCTGGATTTTTGTATTATTCCTTTTGAATTTCTGCTGCAAATGTTGTGCACATTTTGTTTGCAGACGCACCGAATATCTATTTTTTAACATCTCACACTGCTTGATTATGTTATCGATCTCTAATAGTTCAGAGTTGATGTAATCGATATCGGTTCGAACGGTATTCGCTTTATAGGTCTTCTTAAACGCCTCCAATCTAAGCTGCTGTTTGAGTAAATCATTTGCTTGTGTACTGAAAATGTTCCTATTTTCTTTATTTATTCCCAGCAATAAATTCTTTTTTCCATCTTGTCTTTTATCTGAGATGTGTTTGTTCATCGGTTGACGCACATCCAAAAGATCTTCTTTTGTCTGGTGTTCCACAGAGCGATAAGTTGGATCCATGGGTCTTTTCTTTTCTTGTTGCGGTTCGTAGTTAGAATACTGTAATTTAATTTCAGTTTCTATTTTAGTCTGAGGTAAATCTGTGTTTCCGTTTATTTTAATGTTCTTCTCATCGTTTCGCTTTTGCATTTCGCTGGAGTATTCGGCTAACCTGTCCAGCACCTTCTCTTTGCATGGGGAAAACTGTGTGTACATCGGAGTACTATAACCGATATATTTTTCCCAACGACGCAGATCCTGAAGAGCCTCTTCCAACTTTTTGCTAGGCGGCTTCAAGCCCCACAGTTCGTTGGGGTTCTTCTTAGTCCTCATAAGGTGATTGTTAGTGTCAGCCATAAACTCTTCGTGGGTTTTGGGATGCTCCGGATCTTTGGAATAGGATGGATCCAAAGATTTTTCCCTACAGCTCTGGGGTTGTGAAATCTCAAGGTCTACATTGGGCTTTTGCTGCGATTTGGATAAGGAATCGTCATAGAATTTAGTTGCCTTCGTTTTGTTATGCTTTGTGCAACAGTTTTTGACGGCAATATAAGATTGTATTACGGTGCTTTCCATATGTTTCCTGGAGCTGATAGGAGGCAGTCTTGGGACAGTTCCTTGATACATTGCATTTTTCATGAATTTCTGGACAGTTTTGGCTTGACTGACTGACATATCCCATTGTGTTGCAGTTTTTCGTGGAGCTTGTGTAGAATCGGAAGGCGGCTTGAACTTTGATCTGACCTTGAGATACTTAGAATCAGAATGCGACTCAGGCTCCTTCATGCAATTTGTTGGCGGAGAAATCCTAGGATACTCTATAGTGTATTTTATGGCAGCATCTTCTTTTACTGCCACTGAATTCACTTTAGCGCAATCATCGGTTATCTCAATAGGTTTTTGCTTCTGCCTTGGTTTTGATTCCAATTCAGTGCATCGGTCATTCCCAGGAAGTCGATCTGGTTTAATTTCACAATCATTACAGCGGGTGCTTTCAGGAAACGGATCTGTGTTTTGTCTGGGCTCAAAATCTGTGGTCCGTCTAGTATTGCAGGAGCGTTGTCCAATTTGAGTGTCCTTTATTGGAATTGTCGAGCTAAGAGTATATAAGGGTTCACACTCTTCGTTTTCCAAGTAAATATCTACAGTTTTCCTTGATTTCAACTCGTCTTTTTGTCCCATGACTTTTTCAGTGATGTTGTCGGAAATATCAAAGTGGTCACTGTCTGATAATGACGAGTCCTGGCATTCGTAGAACTCCTGACTCTGTTTATTACTTGACGGACCTTTTAGATCAAACAGCATCAGCTTTACGTGATCCAGAAAATTCTTTGAACCGCCATACCAAGTAGATTTTACGGGTATTCTTCTGGTGTAGATATCAGTCCTTTTCTCTAATGACAAATTGTTAATTTCAGTTTTGATTTCCGATGGAAAATGATTGCTGGCATTGGGTCCCCATCTTCGGTCGCCTAATGATTCATTACTGGCCCTTCTATTGCTTAGTTGATAATCGAAGCTTCTCTGGCGGGATTCATTAATGCTGCTTTGGAATTTCGAAAGTGGCTCTGTCCGCTTCTGTTTGGCAGACTCACCAAGATTTGGATAACGGTTGCTTCGTAAGCTGGGATTGAACTCTGTCGGTAGGTGGCACCGCTTGCAACCGCCTAGAATTTGATGCACCTGAGTGCAGTTGCAAATGCGCCACATTATCGAAAAAGCAGGGATTATTTTGAATTTATGAATTTTGGTTCCAAATATTTACGTACTTTTACTTAACTTAAAACAATCAATTTTTTTCCTATTTTCTTAAATATGAGATATGTGAATATAATGATTAAAAAGCCAAAACATATGCATTCAATAAATGTAGATATTTATTTTCCAAAGGATAGAGAAATTCCAGAAATTCGAACTAAAAATTTGACATAGTCGACTAAAATTCACATCCCTTGTGAAAATATTGGCATTTTTAAGGACAACACATTGAGTGTCTAAAATTTGATGCCACGCTGTGCTTCAAGCAATTTATCAGCCGATTTCTTTAAAGCATTTTTCTCCCAATTCGATAGTATTGGACGGACGATGCCACAAAGACCGCACTCATTCACAATACACGGCAGTGATAGGAATACCTCATCTTTAATCCCATACAATCCGGCGGCATTTGTAGATAATGGCATAATGCGATTGCTGTTCTCAAAAATTGCAGACACAACGTCGGCGACACAGACCCCAACGCCCCAGTTCGTGTAACCTTTACCATCTGCCACCTCGTAAGCGGAATGGATCACATGCTTGTGCACCGTTGACCACTGCATCGGATCCTTATCTGTACCGATGGTCGGCACCAGATCCTGCAGACAGACACCGCCAACGCTCACCGAGGACCACAGGGGCACCGAACTGTCTCCATGCTCGCCCAGCACATAGCCATACACCGAACTCGTGGCCACGCCCAAAATCTGGGCAATAAAGAGGCGAAAGCGAGCGGTGTCCAAAAGGCAGCCAGTGCTGAAGCAGCGCTCATAGGGTAGATTTGTCACCTTGCGTGCAAGCCAGGTCATCACATCCGCCGGATTGCACACAACAATAAACACAGCTTCTGGGCTCTGCTTGACCAGATCGGGCATAATGCTCCTGATAATAGCCGCTGTCTTTTGAGCCAAATCTAGACGAGACTCGCCCGGTTTTTGCCTAGGACCACAAGTGACGACCACCACTCGAGAGTCCTTGGTGGCCTCGATGTTGCCCCCGCCTTGCTCAATGTGGGCATCGTTGAGGAACCATGTGCCGTGCAGCAGATCCAGGTGCTCTGAGTAAGACAGCTCCTTGTTGATGTCATAGAGAGCTATGTTGTTGGTTATTCGTTTCGCAAGCAGGGTTATGGCACAGCTCATCCCAACGGATCCAGTGCCGGCAATGGACACCTTGTTACCCGGCTGAAACTTCTGTTTCTTCAAGGTTTTGTACAGACAACTCCGGAATGCATCCCGGAGCTCTGTGCTTTTATTGCAGTTTGCATTTAAGTTTCTGCTGACCATCGAAGATACCTTAAAAGGAGTAGCCACATGAAATCCGTTGGTCAAGTATTTGACAATCATTACGAAATTTGCAAATTAAATTTTGAGCGAATTTTTGAAGCTAACAATTTTAAATAATTTAAATCATCTGAAATAAAATCATACACGACATTTACACACTAGTCTACTAAGTCTGACATTCATTTTATTTCATTATTTACAATTTTAGAAAAGTTGGAAAGGAATCAGTGTTTTCTGTATTCCATTGGCGAAAAACTTGATTCTCTTAATTTATTGCTAGAGCTGAATGCAGTTTTGCAAATCAAGCGATTTTGCAGCACACTTTTTGAGCATCATCTTTTCCCAGTCTGACAGATGGGGATTTATTACGCCATGTAATCCACACTGATTGACGATACATGGTAGGGATAGAAATATCTCATCCTTGATTCCGCACATGTTGGCCACATTAGTGGACAATGACATGATGCGATAGCTGTCCTCAAAGATGGCAGATACAACATCCGAGACAGCCAGGCCAATGGCCCAGTTTGAATAGGTCTTATCGGCCATCAGTTTTACAACTTTCCTGTGCACATCTGACCAGCACATTGGATCTTCGGCAGTGCCAATGTTTGCCATCATTTGTTGCAGTCGTGTACCTCCAATGGTGACCGATGACCACAGGGGCACTGAGTTATCGCCTTGCTCCCCCAACACGAAGCCATACACCGAAGTTGCCGATACCCTCACCATCTGTGCTATGAGCATACATAAACAAGAGGAATCCAAATGGCAGCCGATACTAAAGCAACGTTCATTGGGCAGATCAGATACCCTGCTTGCCACCCAGGCCATCATGTCAACAGGATTTGCAGCAATAATGAAGACGGCTTTGGGACTCAGCTCAACGAGTTGCGGCAAAATTTGTTTAATAATGTCCGCCGACTTTTGAGACATTTGCAGACGTGACTCGTTTGGCTTAGCATCTCTTCCAGTTGTGACCACAACAACTCTCGAATTTTCAGTACACTCAACATTTGGGCATTTGTCAATTGAACAATTGTTAAGAAAAACCGATCCGTGGTGGAGATCATCGCGCTCTGCACCGTTCAAATCTGCCCTCACATCGTAGAGGGCTATGTTGTTGGTAACGCCTTTGGTGTGCAGGGCAATTGCACAGGACATTCCCACGAATCCAGCGCCAACGACAGACACCTTGTTCCCAGGCTGGAAGTCTTGTTTTTCAAGTGTTTTGTAAAGAACCGAGCGAATCGAATCTTTAGAAGACACCAAATTGTATGCCTCTTCTTGCTTGTTCTCCTCCTTGTCGTAACCAAGAGCATCCTTTCCCTTTTTTTTCCATACAGCCTTTTCTTCTTTATTTTCAATTAGAGCCTCTTCACACTTTTTCTTTAGTGACTCATTTTGTATATGGTTTTTCAGAGCTTCCTCTTCATATTTCTTCTTCGAAGCTGCCACTTCACATTTCATTTTCAGAGCCTTTTCCATTAACATTGCCATCAGTTTCTTAATTTTGCTCCTAATAAATTCGACCTCTTCGCAGCACGCCTCGGGAACCAAGTCAGGTTTAGCCATCTGCTGGATGACCTTCTTCTTTGCAGAATTCCCGGTTGCGTTCTTCCCTAAAGCTTCTTCCTCTTTACAGCTTTTCATTAGAGCCACATTTTCTTTATTCTTCAGAAGAAGAGGAAGCTCTTCACATTTCTTCTTCAGAGCTTCTTCTTCAATTTTCCTCTTCACATCCTTTTCCCTACACATTTTCATCAGTTTCTTGATTTTGTTCTTAATAAATTCATCCTCTTCGCACCTCGCCTGGAGAACATCAATTTCAGGCATCTGCTGGATGATTTTCTTCTCCTCTTCACGTTTTCTCTTCAGTCCATTATATTCTTTATTTTTCCTTGGAGACTCCTCTTCAAAATTTTTTATTAGTGCCTCATTTCCTATATTTTTCTTCAAAGCTTTACATTTTTTCTTCAGAGCTTCCTTTTCACGCTTCTTCTTCAGAGCCTTTTCCCTACACATTATCATCAGTTTCTTGACTTTGTTCCCAATAAATTTTCTTCGTAAAAAGTGCCGCTCAGCTTCTTGACTCAGGCAATAGTTCAAGATCCGCAGAACCTTCTCTCTCTTTTCCCTTAATAGGCTTTTTTTCCACACTTCTTTCGCGTCGAGAATCTCCGTCTCTGCCAGCTGCTTGCAAGCAATTTCCATTTCATTTTGCAAACACTCCTTCATACTTTTATTTAGCTTAATTTCCTCCTTATCCTCCTTTTTAATTCTCTTCTGGTTTTCCTTTCTCCTGTATAGCTCAACAGGATTTTTAGTCCTTTTGTCCGATGAACCAGAGCCCGATTCCTTACCGTACCATACTCGATGCGCATGGTTTACTGAATTGAGACTTCTCAACATCGACTTACGCATATAAATAAATGTGAATCGTGCAAGAGACATGATGGGCTACCTTAAATTTTGATATCTAAAACGTAAATAATTTTGGCAATACGAAAATATTTAAAATCACATCATGGGTTTGAATGCATGTTCTTCTAATTTTAAACTGAAAATTTCTTCAAAATACATGAATATTGGATTTATTTACTGGAATTTAAATTTTAGTCGGAGTTTTATGACAACGCATACTATTTCCTAAAGTTGCATAGATCGAACTATTATTTACACAATCAGTTAGGATGAAAACAAATTCTGTAAAAGCTTAATTTTGATCTTTCTCAAACTCAACCATCGACTAAGTTGCTATTTGTTATTGTTTTTGTGCAATGTCCGTGACAGAGGAGCTGGGCAGAGGCACCAGGACTCCGACAAGCCAGATGTCTTATAATCAGAAGCGATTTAAGCAGATCATAGCCATGAGTAAAAACAATCTTAGAATACTCACCGGTCTACTGACGGGACACTGTAGACTAAGAAGTCACGTAGCCAAGCTAGGCATAATTAGTAGCGGACTCTGCAGGTTCTGTGAAGGTGAGGAGGAATCCTCAATGCACATCCTAGCAGAGTGTGTAGCCTTAGCAAGGATGTCATGATGATCAATGACATAGTAGCCCTCAACCCAACAAAAATTCTAGCATTCATGCAAGAGCTTGGTTTAATGGAGGAGCTTTAAGCCCAGAAGGGGCACAATAGACCTATCAGGTCGCAGTGCACACACCCCCTAATCTAATAACAATACACATCTAATAAAAAAAAAAGAGCATCCGTTTTCAAATTATATTATAATACAGACTGCCAGGACAAGATTACAATCCAATTCGGCAGCCTCTTTACTCTATTCTTTATTTCTTAGGAGCACCCATTTTCCCACATTTTGCCATCTTTGCGCACTGTTTCTTCATAGCCTGTTTCTTCGCGTTTTTAGCCAACTTTGCGCACTTTTTCTTCATAGCAAGCTTCTTCGCGTTTTTAGCCAACTTTGTGCACTTTTTCTTCATAGCCTGCTTCTTCGCGTTTTTAGCCAATTTTGCGCACTTTTTCTTCATAGACTGCTTCTTATTTTTAGCCAACTTTGCACACTTTTTCTTCATAGCCTGTTTCTTCGCGTTTTTAGCCAATTTTGCGCACTTTTTCTTCATAGACTGCTTCTTATTTTTAGCCAACTTTGCGCACTTTTTCTTCATAGCCTGTTTCTTCGCGTTTTTAGCCAATTTTGCGCACTTTTTCTTCATAGCCTGCTTCTTCGCGTTTTTAGCCAACTTTGCGCACTTTTTCTTCATAGCCTGTTTCTTCGCGTTTTTAGCCAATTTTGCGCACTTTTTCTTCATAGCCTGCTTCTTCGCGTTTTTAGCCAACTTTGCGCACTTTTTCTTCATAGCCTGCTTCTTCAGCTTATTGCACATTTTCATCCGGGAATCCTTTTTCCCTTTAGAACACTTCTTTTTCTTTCCAAAGGCCGCTTTACACATATCCTTCAACACTTTCCTTTTGCAGATTTTTCTAAACTGTTTTCCCATGCTTTTGTAAGATCGCTTTAGTTTCTTCCGTTCCTCTTTGGACATGCCCTTGCGACATTTGCAGACATCGGCCCACTCCTTTCGCATGCACTTCTCCAATTTCATCGAGTACTTATTTTTGGGATGACCCTTTTTCAAGAAAAGGGGTTTATTCTTATTTTTCGCCAACGCTGCACAGATTTTGCCCACAGGATCTTTCTTCTTACCACACGACGACGACTTCCCTTGGCTTGGGCCAGCAATTTTCTTGTTACCCATTTTCTTGTTACCGCCAGAGGTTCTCTTGTTACCCATTTTCTTGTTACCGCCAGAGGTTCTCTTGTTACCCATTTTCTTGCTACTGATAGGTTTAGGGGTTAACTGCCTCACTTGGTTTCGTCTAGAACTTCCAAACAAGTTCAAGACACATCCAACTATGCATTGAATTGCCTTCTTTTCCTTTGCAGATAATGAATAACCAAAGAAAAAACGTTCCTGTTTACCACTCGAGAGTAGTCTGTCAATTTCGCGCATCCTTTTGTCATCACTGGATGATCCGTAAGTTCTCGAGTTCGTAGAATTGCTAAACGATATTTGTTGCAAGCTATTGATACATCTTGGTAAATGACATGTGCGATCCAATTGGCCGGTCAGGAGCGAAAATCCGACTGATGGCCGTGCTAGGATTGAAATGGTTCTCAATCGAAATAAAGACATGCTGAATTACTAAAAATTTATTTTACACTTTTGCCGAATAAGAAGATTACTAAATAATTTTGTTTTCCAAAAAAAAAAAAAATTTTAGATTTAATTTTGGTTTCTGAACTGAACCTTACTGTTGGCGAGAATTTTTGTTTCTGACCTGTAACGAAACCCAGTCCCAAAGGGTAGGTAGGATTTAGAAAACGACTACTAGATTCTAGAAAGCAGTTTACATTTTTTGTTTTATTATTAGTTGTTATAAAAGAAAATGGTTTAAACTGTTTGACTATCTGATGGATTATATATTTTTTGGGTCACGGCAAAATTATACTTGTGAGGAAGCTTCTTAAAGATACCCATTAAACATTGACAACAATTTAAAGACACTTAAGCGCAACACAATAAAGCAATTAAAGTTTACCGCCCCAGAAACAGTAAAGAAACGCATAGGCGGAAAATGTCACATGGGGGGGAATGTGGAAAACAACATAAAGTCCCAATTCCCACCCACACACACACATACACACACACACAGAGAATAATAATAAACTGAGAATTTTACACATGTGAACAATTAAAAGATAAACGTGTCGAACAAACGTGGAAATTAGGACACAGAATCCAACTCAGGCTCAAGCTCCCATTCGGATTCAGATTCGTATTCGAATTCAGTGATGGTGCAGAGACTGATCGACTAGGTAATATTCTGTATTCTATATCCCTATATCTGCAATTCACATAAAAGATCTATAAACTGACTATCATATGGCTATAGATCGAGGCAGCCACCAAATCAATTTCAAAGCTGCAGATCTTTGGTGCATAAAAAAGAGACGTTCTAAAAAGGATGGATCGACTAACTCTCTCTCTCTCTCTCTATCTATATCCCTCTGTGAGATAGCTGTGCTTTTTAACACACTCTTAACCCATTTTAATGAGTCCAGGGTAGAAAAGCAAGTTACGCAAAATTAATGGAAACATAAAGAAATTTAAGTATAAAATGTTGCCAACGCACACACGTAATTGCGGCGTAAGTTTCGAGTGGGTGTGTTTGTGGGTGTGATTGTGAGTGTGTGTGTGGGTGTGGGTGTGGTTGGTGAGCCACTGTCAGCCAGCCAAGCAGCCAGGCAGGTGGTTCGGTGGATAGGTGGGTTGGTAGTCATCAGCCAGGTTGGCTCGACGTTGTCTGCCGTTGTCTGCTTGACGGCGCATGAAGTGAAAATTAATTTCTAAATGCGGGAAATTAACAAATTACAAACAACGCGTCGAATGGGCGGTGAAGGGGCAGCAGTTGTTTGAAGCAGGCAGGAAGTAGACATGCCATAATTTACACATACGCACACACACACACACACACACACACACAGAAACACCCACAGGCACAGCACTCCGCACACATAGTTGGCGCATTCATGCGCAGCTCCAAAGTTCATTTTGGGAGGACGTTGAAGGGGCAAGAGGCAAGTGCCAAGGTGTTGAAGCGCAGGTGAGATACATTGTCTTACTTTTGCCTGTCAGCCGTTAAGTTGTAGTCATATTTCTACACTCCCTCTCTCTCTCTCTCTCTCTCTCTCTGTGTCTGTCTGTCTCTCTGTCTCAACCCGCTGACAGTTGACAGCTTTGCTAATTTTCCAGCAGCCACCCACCAAAAATGAAGTTGGGCGTTTGTCTTGCGCTGTCAACGTCTCTCTGGCGCTGCCATGCCAGTTCCACTCCACCCCTTGTAGCCTTCCCCGCTACACCTGGCATCCACCCAAACCACCAGCAACCACAATCAAGCTGCGGTCGCCTTTTCAACATTTAATTAAGTTGTGCTCGATTTTATGTTCGACAAAATTGTTTGTCTGCCGCTTGCACTTGCTGTTGCCTACTTTAAACCTGAAGAGTCAACGTTGCGGGATGTGTGCTGGTGTGTGTGTGTGGGCGGGTGGGCGTGAGTGCCTGTGTGTGTGTGTGGGCGTGGCACTCGCTTGTCATGTCGCGTTTGTGCCTGTTACTGGCGCCGTTTGCCTTCCGCGTCATTTGCCGACATTTTCTGTGGCCAACGCAAAGCTTTTAAAATTGTTGTCAACAAGTTGAGAAATTAAATGCCGAGAGTTGAAAATATTTGGAAAATGTCTGTGGAACAAATTAGTCCAAAATGGAACAAATACATACGCTAAAATGCAGTGTAAAGGAATTTAATAAATTGAAAAGTTTAAAATATATATTTAAAATTATTTATGGCACTTAAATTAAATATAGTAAAATAAAATGGAGTCTAGTGTCGAGTCTCGCCTCTGACTAAATGGAAAAGAAATCCCTCCTCATCTGGCTTAACAAAAAAAATGAAAGGAAACCCTATTTTGAGTGGTCTGTCGTTTCTATTGTTATTCGTCCTGGCAACCGTCGTCTGAGAATCGTGTTCGTCTTAAAGCCTTCACTTGCGCCATTGTCAGTGTCACCTAGACAAAAAACATACACACATCACTGTATTTATGTATGTCTAGCCAAAGTGGATGAACTAGTTGTGGGTGTGTGAATGGTTATGGTGAATATTTTGCTCATTCATCAGTCCGCACTCAGTCCATTGGCGGCATTCATTCGTGCACTCATTTAGACATTTACTGCGCATTTGGCATTGTTAACTACTCGCCTGCAGTTCCACCAACCCGGACTTAGCTTGTTTTTCTTTTAGCTTGTTTTTTTTATGTTGCTTTTTTTTTCATTTGCTGCTGTTGATTGTTGCACAAGGATTTGTCAAGGATAAAACACTCGAGGGCAGTCGTCTCCATGATTATGTCTATGTCTATGCTTATGATGTTATTTTTTTCCCCCTGTTGTTGTGATGTTGGTTGCACATTCAGCAGCAGCAGCAGCGTTGCCAGCTGCTTGAGTTTAGGGTTAGATTGAGTCTGTGGCGCTATCAAACGACATTGTCGTTGCCATTGTTATTGCTGCTGCCACTTGTTTCTCCTCATCTCTTCCGTTTGTGGCTGTGGCGCATTATAAAACAGTTATTGATTTTACGAAATGAAATGCAACTCTGGCGCCCAAACTGCCGACAGACGGACGGACGGCCTTGAGTCATCTGCCATGATATTTGGCTTTAGTGCTTCAAGTATTAAGCTGCCACTCTAGTCGGGATAATGATGATGTTGCAGCTTCAGCGTTCGAACATATTCCGCAATATACTTAATATGGAATAGAAGCATTAATAATGAAAATTGAATGAAAAGTCTTTTGAAATTATATTTCCACTCTATAACTTTGTCAAAACTGGAGGGATTTTGTTAAGTCTAAATTAATATAGCATTTAAAGTATAAAATCGGATTCTGCCTCGATTTTCTTTCTCATATCCGATACTCAAAATCCACGACTTCTAAATTAATACAACATTTAAAATTAAATTCACAATCGATTTTCATACTCAAAAAGTCATGTCCTTCAAAAAACATAACTTTGCCAAAAGTGATCAGATATTCTAATGACAGAAATTGTCTTATTATATGATTATTTTATGGTCGAATTCTTAATCGACTCAATCCTGCTGCCCCATATATATTTTGAAATTCGTGTGGCAAATAATTTGCGACAAATTAAGAGAAGCAGCTGCTGCAAATAGATACATCTATAGACTGTGACTGTGACCGCAGTCAGGACAGAGAGAAACACAGTCACAGTTGCGGTTGCCAAATTATTTGTGACTGCTTTGTTTCTGTGTGTGTGTGTGTGTGTGTGTGTGTGTGTGTGGGCGTGGCATGTGGTTAGTTAAACAAAAATGCTGCGGCTGGGACACAGACACACCCAGATCGAGTCAGAAAACTGGGTCAAATGGGCGAAATTCGTCTCTCGCCGACCAGACAGCATTAAAGCCAACACAATGTACCTAACATATTTTTTACGGCTGCCACAAACACGACACGAACATAACCAGCAACAACAACAACAACAGCAACAACAAACAACAACAATGGCAAGAACAATGGCAATAAACAAAACTCAAGCAGCAAGTCAAAAGTTCAAATTTAACGATACGAACCTAAAAGTGAGAAGCAAGTTTTTCGCTGAACTTCCTGCTTGCGCCAGGACTCTCAAATGGGAATCTCTCCCACAAGGCAACCAGCTTGGCTTGGCCTGCCTCCCGGCCTGGCTGCCACCTGTTCCGCTTGATTGTGCCCCGGTTGGCTCCCTCATCATGAAAGGTTAATGACGGCTGCTGTCAGCAGCGAAGGTCAGCCCACCCCTCCCCACCACACCCCACCCATCTCAGCAACAGCAGCAGCAGCAGCAGACCAACCACCCACTCATCAAACCCAGGGATCCCCTGTATGCCCCGCCCCCGTACCACAGCGTTGGCATCGTCCCTGTCGCTCTTTGTTGGGTCAAGCATGCAGCAGGTAAAAGTTTCGTTTCATGGGCCCAAAGTGTAACAAAAATACCAGCAGTGAGCGGTGCAGGGTGGTGCGGCTGGTTGGCAACTCCACTCTACGCTTGTGCTAAATAGCAGCGCTGCTCCTTCGGGGTATAGCTGGGGACACCATCGAGCGTAAAAGTTAAATGAAACGAAACACGTTAATGGCCTCTGAGCTCGATGTGAACAGCGGCGTGGGTGGTGTAAGAGCCGGCAAGGCGGGAGAGTGTGGCAAGTGGCAAGCAGCAACTGGGAAGTGGCAGGTGGCTGGCTAAAGTTAAAGCTCAGCCTCGCTGCGAGGAAAGTGAAATTTTTGAACTAGTTAGCGGCAGCGCTTTCTCCCACCTCTTAATTTGTTCGCCCACATTTTGGCAAAGGCGAAGGGGGGCGTGGCCGCTGTCATTGAGCTGCTATAATAAAATGATATCGTTGGCTTAGTTAAGTAGCAATAGCTTGCTTGTTGGCGGGGAAATGCGACCCGTGAAAACTCGTTGCCGCTGAATCTCAATCAGAGCCGAAGCCTCCTTGCCTCTGATATTAAGTTATTTGGGCTATTTAAGAGCCGAAATGAGTGGACGCCTTTGTTACTCACTGACCCAATCCCACTCCCCACTTGCCACGCCCACTGCCCGCCACGCTTTATTTCTCTCTCTCGCTTTTTATCTTTGGGGCTACCATTCTCGGCATGGTCATTAAAGCCAAATTACGGTATATTAGGTTACCGTTATCTGGCACATCCGAATATTCCATTGTCCTGAAGCAAAAAGTTTAGTGGTGTTTTTTAAATACTCTAGCGAAGGGCATTCCAGCTTTATAAAATGTTACGGCTTAAGGTATAGATAGAATGATTCTTGATCGTTTGGAAGTGTGGTCTATATTTATAAAATATATATAAATATAGACCACACTTATATAAAATATATATAAATATAGACCACACTTATATAAAATATATATAAATATAGACCACACTTCCTATCGATGTTCTGTATTCAAATAATAATTATATAAAACAATAACAATACCAATATTTTAATGTAGTAGATTTTCGGACAAAAGTTGATCTATTGATCAATTCCAAGTATTACAAATTTAATTCAGAATTTAATTAAGTTTAGATTACTAAATCGCATAATTCTAAGGTATGTGGGTATTTCGGTATTTGGCATTTATGGTAATTGGTATTCAATCTTTAACATGCATTAAATATAATTTTTCTCATTGGTCTCGACTGAAAGTCCGATTAAAGTTTTGCCTAATTTCTGTAGTATATTTACATAAGTAAGTGACCCTCAAAGAAAAAAAAATCAGGGCTTTAAGCCGAAAAGAATAGCGTTTTCGTATCTACAAATGTGCGAACATTAAAGAGCAGTTGTTAGTGTGAATACTTTTTAATGCTTTGTGCCACAAACTTGCACTCAATTGTTCGCCACAATAAACTCAGAAGAAATGCAGTAAAAATGCACAGATCTTTGACAGACAGAGGGGGGGTTGGCAGACAAGGTGGCAACAGAGGGGGGAAGTGGAATGTAAAAGAGGGCAACACAAAATACAAAGAATTATGTATCACTTCGTTACGACTTTACTTCCACTTAATTTATTTCCAGTTGCTTTTACTCACTGAACACAGCGGCGA
This sequence comes from Drosophila kambysellisi, assembly GCA_035042185.1. Classification (NCBI taxonomy): domain Eukaryota; kingdom Metazoa; phylum Arthropoda; class Insecta; order Diptera; family Drosophilidae; genus Drosophila; species Drosophila kambysellisi. The sequence goes on from JAWNLS010001251.1 coordinate 12,581,882, forward strand.
CTTTATCTGTGTGTGTGTGTGTGTTTTTGTGTGTGTGCCTGAGTGTGTGTGAATGTATTTGTGAGTATCTTTGGCAGTCAGAGTCGAACTGAAATGAGCCCAAAAGGCGCAAAGGTCGAGTGCAAAAAAAGAACCGCCAAGATAAAATACATTTCTACAGTGGCTGCAAAAAGTTGACATTCACGAAAGACTCTTTCTTCATTTGCATGTCACATTTATTTATTAAATAACGAAAAAATTGAATTCAACATTGAATTTCTATCCTTTTGACAAATTTCTTTAAAGAAGATTTAATTAAAATTGTGCTTAGTTTGAGGTGGTTGTGTATCTTGGCTACATCAAAGTGCTGCAACAACTTGCAACTTGTTTCTCGTAGTTTTGTAGCTCAATTCGAAATATATTACTTCCTGCAATTTGTACACAAACTAAACTTAGCCACTGTTTATCCACACAAAAGTTCAGTTGCCTTCACTTAGCGCTTTCGCTTAACAAAGGCCCAAAGGCGTCAGCCAACAGCGACTGAAAGAGGAAGCAGACAACAACAATAACAACAACAACAACTACAAATGGAGCTTAAAAAAAAAAAACAGAAGAAAAGCTGTCTGAAAAGCGTTTGACTTTGGCAACGGCGAACAACGCGTTAAGCGTAGAACTATACAAATGCAGAACTGCAACTGCTTTTGGCCTTCACACCTTTCGTTTTGGCCAATTCGCCTGGTTCATGGTGGGGGAAAAGCCTCTAAACGCCTTTCAAGTGCCCAGCGCATTAATCTCAGGTGTGCAATTTACTGTGCGGCCAATTTTTGTCGGTCTAGCCAAGCCGGAAGCCGACAGCTAACACGGCGAGAGAGAAAAAGTGAGAGAGAGAGAGAGAGAGAAGGGAATAGAACGTGAGCCCAGTGTTGACCACACGGTGTTGCACGTTGTGTGCAGCCGCTGCCCCCCCTATCTACTTGCTGCCTTGCCAAATACCAACTGAAAACGATGGGAAATTTAAAACGGAAGTGCGCGTTTTATGCCCTTTTTGGCTTTTATTGTTAGCTGTGTTTCCGTTCTTTTCATTTTTCGGTACAACATGCACCAACTGCACTCCCACCCCCCCTACACTTACCTTAACGTACCGTTACCGACTCTTTAAAAACCATAAACTGCAGTTACTTTTAAAACTACTTAAATTGTGTGCGTTTTTTTTTTTTATTATTATTTTTGAAGTTTTACAACTGTTTTTGCTCTACATTTGCTATGCCATGTTTAACAGCAATGACTAGAGTTAACAAAAGCAGAGCAGAGAACTGCAAAATGGCTAAAATAGCGCCCCTGCAATAATTTCCAGCATACGACAAAAGGCGCAACACGAGAAACTTTTGATAATTGCATTTTGCAGGCAGCAACAGAAACAAAAACAGCAGCCTTCGACTTGAAGCGGCCAACATAATAAACTCCACGACGAACCAGACGTTTGTGGCAGGGGAATATAATGAAGAGGCAAAGTAGAATACCTAACAAAAAAAAAAATAAAAATATACTCACTAAAATATATCCAAAGTCTGTGGTTGGTGGTGGCGCTGCATCAACACCAGACAACAAGACAATCAGCGGCGTCTGTGGGCCACATAAAATAACCGAAAAGTAATTCGCCACCCAAAAGTAAACTTGAGCCACACACAAAAGTCGAGTTTTAAAATAAACTTGCTGCAAACTGTATTTTTCTTATGAATAGGGTGAGGCAGGCTGGGGAGGGAGTTCTGTTGAGTTGAGTAGGGGCACTCGAGGCACAAAAGGCGCATTTTATATAAAAGAAAAGTGGCTAACTAAGTCGACGATGACAATGGCAATGGCGATTGCAACTCTGCGTTGCCAGCTTCCTAGTTGCAGTTGCAGCTTGCAGTCAACTCGGGATCTGCTGCTGGTGCTGAGTGCTGACGACTCGAGAGTCATCTATGACCGGCTGCACTCTACACTCAGCGAAAAATATATGGCCCAGCACATAAAGCACAAGCGTGTCTAATGTTCACCAATTTTCTATAGTTGCAGGTAATATTTTTATTTTATTTATTATTTATTATTATTTTTTTTGGTGTAGTCTCCTGCCCCTCTTGTCGACCAACGAATGCCGAGACACGCGCTGCGGTCTTGTCTTGTTGATTGTAGCCAACCAAGAGCCAGCGAGCCACTGAGTGAGCACAAAATTGAGTGGAGCCGAGTCCACTTGAATGCTGAAATTTAAGCTGATTTCGGTTGGAATTTTGTTTCCGATGCTGTTCGCTCTGCTCTTGCAGCGGCAAGCGGCAAGTTGCAAAGTGTTGCCTACTTTTGTGGGACGACGACATTGTTTGGCAAGAGTTTCGAGATCTGTGGCTTAGTGGGCCATCCTGCAATACTGTTGAGTTTTGGGTTATTAAAGTTCAAATTTTTGAATGTGGTTGAAGGCACAGGGCAAAAACTCAGAAATCTTTAAAGACAACACAAACTCAAATGAAGAGCAGCTTTTTAAAGTTATGTTTCTTATTAAATATATGTATATATATAAGATATGTATTTTTTTACAAGAAGTTGAGAAATCGAACTGAGACTAAAAGTGAGAAGCAATAAATGTTATAAATCTATAGTCTGTTTACTTTTCAAGAAATAAGTAATTTATAAGTTTAAATGCAGAAAGAAGACAGCAATCTATATCTATATATAACATCAGCAAATACATTTTTCGACTGACTTTAGACACAAAGATGAAATATATATGAAAATTTGAATTACAGCCCGGTTGCTTACGATAGATAAATAAATAATAATGATTATCCGTATCCTTGGCATTTACAGCTTGTTTCATCATTCAGGTCACCGGATGATGTCAGTCCAATGATATGACTAAGCACACCCAACGCGCCACTTTATTATAGTTGAAATATGCTTGATGGTCCCGTTAGCTGTTGGTGCTGTTGTTGTTTCTGTTGCTGCTCCTGTCGCATTTAAGTATGCAACACATTTCGCTTAGCCAACCAGCCATCAAGTTGGCATCGAGAGTCTTTAGCATGGCGAACACGTAGCAAACGCACATTCAGCTTAAATACATGGATAAAATGTTGGACATTAAACCCATGGGAGGTAGACAAGAAGAACAAGACTTCCACGAAGAAGAAGAAGAAGAACAACAACAACAACAAGAAGAGATAATTCATCACATGAAACTAAGGTAAAACGCAATAAAAATAAACCTCAAATTGAAAATTTCACAGACAAATTTCACACTTAACTTGACGCACAAAAAAAAAAAAACAAAAAAAAAACAGCAAAAAATACACATTTCTAATAAAAAAATAGAAATAAAATTCAAATTGAAATTCTTTAAAGTTGAAGTCCTTGCATTTATGAAATGGGAGAGGCTAAAGCCAAAGCGGCTGCTGCTTTCTGCAGCTGACAGTGCAAGCATTGCAGGACTTCAGTCCGTGTGTGTTGTGTGTGTCGTGTGTATGTGTTTGTGTGTGTGTGTGTGTGTTGGTGAGCAAACATTTTTATGCAAAAATATTTTGCATGTCACTAACAAAACGGGGCGGGGATGGGGGGCTGCGAGGCGGCATGTGTTCCCTATGCTGTGTATTTGCCACAGACTTTTGCATGCATAACAAGTCAGCGCGACGCCGGTGCGAATGGACGGAAGGACGCCCAAGCAAACAGTGCCACAAAAAAGAACCCGTGGCAGACAAAGCGAATGCGAAGGAGAGTGAGTAAATAGGGAAGGGGGAGGAGGTGCGTCATGACTGCACAGGAAACGCATACAAAACTTTAGCGGGCACATTTCGTAATCTTTGCAAATAAACGCGTGAAATTCCAAGGCGCACCGCAGTGAAACATGTGGCTGCATCAGCAGCACAGAGAGGAGGAGTGGGATTGTGTGTGGTGTATGTGGTGGGTGTGGTGGGGGTGTGGCCGTCGGTAGTAGCCATGGGACGTGGCTGGGTTGCGTTTGCCGTCAGTTGGTCGACATGTGCCGCGCGCCATTTTGGCACACAGCTCACACGCGAAATTGCGCATTCAGATTAAAATTCTTGAACGCGCATTTCCGTTTCCGTTTCCAGTGTTGAGTAGTCGGATATGCCGGGCATTTTCCTTTGCAATGCCGCTCGTTACACGCATGTGACTTTTACTGTAGCCACTGTTGGGCCACTTTTTTTTTGTCGGTTTTCCAGCAGATTGAAGTGCAACCTTGAGTTGACCCCAAGCCCAACAAATTGCTGCAAGCATTGATTCATTTGCTTCACGCTGCAAAAGATGCAATTGCTTTATCACTGATAAAGCCAAACATTTATTGACTCGTATCTATATCGAATGTCAAGTGATTTGTCAATATTTACAAAAATATTTAATAGCCAAATAATGATTCAAATAATAATTCCAATAATAAGCCGAAATAGCTTAGCTTATATGCCACAAAAGCAAATGTCAACAAAGACAAAATACATTTTAAATAATTAAACATTTTAGTGGTTGAAGATACCTGTTCTTGCAACACATATGCAATGCTTTAAAGACGTTTGCCAAGTTGATGTTTTTAATAAAGATTGAAGCATAGTATATCCGAGATTCCAATGCTGGTATGATTAATTTGGGTTGCTTGATGGCATATCGCTCATCCGCCTCATTGCTTGCTATGCAGAACCGGTTTTTTTTTTTGTTGGTAACCCCTAAATATACATTGCCTTGGGGCCAGTACGAGCACATATTATTTGGCCAGGGTCAGCTCCGATTTGATGCCCAACTGTATTGCGATTCTGGCTCTGTTTTTTGGGTACTCGGAACTCGAAGCTCGAAGCTCGGATGCCCCAAAACGCACATCAAATAAAAGAAATGGCTTTGTTTGCTGCTTGTGGCATAGAATATCAAGCCATGATAAGGGCCAAAAGCAGAAAGCATAGTTGGGTTAAGGGACAGGACTAGGGTTTAGGGGATAGGAGACTGGAGACTGGATGTGGAGGGGTCGGTGGGGTGCTGTACTGTGTGTGCTGGCGCATAAATAATGTGACCTGCCTGACTGCGATTATCTGTGAACTATTTTTCACACGTTGCCAGCATACAAAGTGCCGCATTCGTTGTTCAACAAAAGGCAGCCACATGCGGCAAATATATGAGCTGCTTGGCTTAGTGAGGCCACTTGGCGCATTAATTTGGTCATGTTTGGTCCTATTTATGTATGTTATGTATGTATATTAAGGTGGGGCTCTTCTCACTTACATTGTACTAAAATAATGAACAATAATATCCAGAGGCGTCGATCGAATGTCGGTCTCATGACTTCATCACTTCTCCCAATGATGTTGTGTGTAGTTTCCCTGCTGATTCCCCGAAAGCACCTCAAAGCCGCATGTGTGGAAAACTGCAAGAAAAAACGAGTATAATGAGAAGATGATTAAGATTATAATTATTTTTTTTTATTTATCTCTATATTTTATTATTATTATTTTCTTTATTTGTTGGTCTTCAAAAACGAGTTCTTTAAGCCAATTAAAACGCTGAAATTCACACAAACGTTGCCAGGGTAAAATATCTCGTTAAGGGTCAAGAAGGCAAGGAAAAAATGTACAAAGAAAAAGGGGAGATAAAATTAACAACTGTTTGCACATAAAATTAATTAATTTTGAACAAAAAACTGTTCGTGGCATAACGTTAGGCGGATTAACTAGAGACGCAACAGGAACGGGGGGGTATATGGTATATGTATATGTATATAGAGACATCAGACATCACTGGATTTTTGACAGCATTTTGTCTGCAGTGTTTGAAGTGTAGCGCAAACAAAACGACAAACGTTACGAGCGAACGAAAACGTGCGCATACTTTTCGTAAACACTGTGCACATGTATGCTACCTTGTGTTTGTGGAGGGTTTATGTGTGTGTGTGTGTGTGTGTGTGTGTGTGCGCTACAAAAGGCAAACAAAATTAGCAGCAAAGCTGACGTAGATTTTAACGAATTGACGTTGTCTCGTTGCCTGTTGCCAGTTGCCTGGCTGACCGTATCCTGGTCTCTGAGCACAGTATGTGCTGCCTCATAACCGACAACGCCCACAATAAAGTTGACTGCTACTGTCAACGGTTTAATTATGCATGTGTCTCAATATCTCAGAATGTGTGTGTATTAAAGAGAGAGATAGAGAGAGATGGAGAGAGGGATATAGAGCAATGCCGCAGTGATTTAACTACCAGTGTCAAAGTCGTCTGCAAAGTTGGACAACTTGTTTTTGGTCAACAAATTCCATTGTCCGACAGCAGGCATAACAACAGCTCAGCTTGTCTAGCTTTTATGCCATGTTTGTGTTCTCAAAACCATTAACTGCTCAATTAAGTTGCAATGTTGTTTTGATTTAATACAATTCCACATAATGTGGCATTCGCAAGCCTTTATTGAGCTTCTTTCCAGCTCAAAATTTAAAATCATTATTAAATACTCTTTCAACTTTACATCATTATTAACACTATAATTGTCAAACCAATCCATTATTTGTCTAATATGCTTCTCCTTCCATATTCCATCTCAATCTGTGTCAAGTCAACTTAAATGCTTAATTAAGATCCATTTTGCATCGCATTCAATTAGCAACTGGCCAAAAATTAGGTGGAAATTAGTTTTGGGAACCAAGCTTTACAGATGTGAGTGATTTTGCAACCAAATCATTTGTGCAACGTGCAGACACATTTAGTTTGCTGCTGATGCAGAAATAATGCAGCTGCTGCCTTTGCGAATTTAACATGGCAACACAGTCAGTCAGTTGGCCATGTTCGCCATGTTGGCCAAACATATCACGCGATCAATTTGTCAAAAACGCAACAACAACAAAACAATGTAAATGAAATAAGCGATGCATTGAGCAACTGAACAAATGACCGATGAACAAATGGGCAAATGGACAATGGCTAACATCGTCCACAACAACACAACAACAGCAACAACAACAATTGTGGCCAACAAAATTGACAGAAACAGCGACAGCATTTGACGAACATCATCAATATGTGACTATGCCTGGGTGTGTGTGTGTGGCTGGGTGTGTGTGTGTATATTCTAATGCTATAACATATCACACAGCTGTCATTATACAAGAGAGGAAGCCTCCACAGCAAAGTGGGTCAGACAGAGTGACTATTATATGGCAACTGTTTGTCAGTTCGTATCAAATTGGGCCCAGTTAGTAAACACACACAAATCTGGCTCAGAAAAGGCCATGTTAAAAGTTTAGAAAAGACATATAAATCAAACATATGACCAAAACGTTTGGCTCCCAACCCCCCGTCGAGTTGGCCATTAGCGGCAGGTGTTGGCCGGGTCAGCAAGCAAACACATAAAACCTGGCCACATTTTTCTCACGTTTTCTGCATTGCCAAGCTGTTGGCCAAATACTTCACACAGCCTGGCCTTTATTTATGGCCTAAATGTGAAGTCGCCTTGTTCATTGGCTTGCCAGTCCTTAAAAGTGGCTACCCAAATTTATTTATTTAAAAGAAAATCTGCAAAAAGTTCATATTGAACGAAAAGCCAAGTGTTATTTTTGTTATATAACATAACTAAAACACAAATCCCATCAAATCTGACCCATTTGTAAAATACACCATTGCACAACAAAAAAACACACACACACACTCGCACACTTGCATGTGTGTATCTATAAATTATATAAAATAAACCAATTATGGCAGCTTACGAGCCTTGGTATCCATTTCGAAATTAACCGTAAAGCGCACAATTCATAACTAAAACCTCAATTAAAATAAAAGCTTCAAAAAGTGCAGCAAAGATTTTTTGAAAGAATTTTCCATATTCACATAATACACATGTATTTGTAATATAACCAACTCACACACACACACACACATATAGATACAGACTATAAAGCTGCACAATTTAATTGCCACAATTTTAAAGCCACAAGCGGCCAAACAAGAACAACAACAATAGCAAAGCCAAAACAGACAGCAGCAACAACAACATGTTCATAATGACAATCATGATGATGATGATGTGGCAAATGCAACCAATGCATAAACAATAAATGCCAATGGTATGTAAATTTTTGCCAATTTACCGCAACAATGCAAAACTATCTGAGCTAGTCAAGTGGGCTGCCAAAGTGGGTGTGGCATGCCAGGCATTTTTGTTTCTATGTGTGTGTGTGTGTGTGTTTGTGTTTGTGTGTTGTGTAACGTTGTAAAGTTGCAAATGTGTTGCACACGAGAGTTTTTCCGGTAAACCGCAAAACAGCAAAAGCTGCGAAAGCAGCTGATGAATGACAGGACGGTTAGGGGAAGTTGGAAGCGGGAGGGGTCGATTACAGGGAATCGTGCAAACAGTCGGCAGGCAAATTAAATTTACATAAAACTCGAAAAATTCGCTTACATTTGCGAAAAACAATCAAAACAAATCGAACTAAAAATGCCAAACTCTAAGATACCCTATAGTTTGGTTGCCCGAGAAGTTTACTTTTATAAACAGCTATAAATATCTAGAAAAAAAAAATCAGTAATTGCAATATTTAAATGTCTAGAGAAATATAAAGTTATAGTATTAATATTAAAATACAAAATATGTAATTAATTCTTTAAGCAATATATAATTATTCTTCCATTTTAGAGACTGAAATAGCGCCAAAAAGGTAATCGATTATTTAATATTTAAAAACTTAAATAAAATATTTTATCGTATCGATTTACGAAATGGTTTTGAATTACATTTGAATGCAACTGTTTCGACTGGTATTTTTTTTTTGTTAACTGAAGAGTGCAAGTATTGAATTGGATTTTAAATATCTTCTTCGACCAGTTGCACTCGAGCACTTAAAGTGCTACATATCTGCCACAAAAAAAAAAAAAAAATAAATAAAAAAAGAAGAGGAAAAACAGATCCAGTCTGGTGAAATTTCCATGTGAGTTAATCTGTCGCTTTAATTTACATTGCCTGCTTATTGGCGCCTGTCAATTGCTTCATTTCGAGTTGTCTGTCGTTTTGTCCCCCGCAGCCATGGAAAATGTTATTCCACTGCGGTCGCCTCATTGATTGTGCAAATGAAATGGAAGAGATACAGAAATAAAAACGGATATACAAAATAAAAAAAAAAAATTGGCTTTTTGTGGATTACATTAAGGCGCTTTCGGCTTTTTGCGGTGCGGCTGCTGCTGCAACTTGCTGGCATATTTTTAAGCGTAATTAAATTTTGTGTTATTATTTGTTTTTAATTTCTGAAATTTTAATTGCTCCTCTCGCTCAAACTAATGCAGCGCGCCGACCTAATTTATAAATTGATGACTAACAGTAGATAGTTATTTTTTATTTATTTTTTTTTTAATGGTTCGCAACTGCAGCTTAATTGGTAATGATTATATTGATTTTTATCAGCATCAATCTAATTTCGCAAGAGGCAAAATACTTTTAGCATTAAGAGTGCGCTGGATTCAATTTCGATTTCCGTTTTTCATATTTATTTAAATTGCAGACTACATTTTGGAAAATTGGAAAAATCATAGATAATATATTCCCCAAGCAGCTGAATCCCATTCTAGTTAATCCTCGACGATTTAAAAAGCTGCCAAAAAATATCATAATATTAAAGCCATTTAACTGACAAAAAAAATATACATCTTAGATTGTAAAATTGTGTCTGTTAACTTTAGTTAAATCGCCTTTGAAAGTGATGCCAAGAAACTAAACCAAACTAATTGTATTGTTTGCCACAGTTTTGCCAACGCTGACACCTGCAACGGGTAACCAGCAAACCAGCAAACCAGCAAAACAGCAAAACCAGCTCGATTTCAATGGCAAGAGCTATGTGAAAACAATGCCCCCAGCTGACACTTGTTTGGGGACCTTAATCAAAGGCTACACTAAGCTGTGGCCGTGGCCTGCCTGCCTGCCTGCCTCGGAGCAGGAGCCATAGGCGGAGCAGGAGCATGACTAGAAACCAGAAACTGAACCAGACAAAACAGCCAGGGCAACAAATGTAAAGTTAAACAACTTCGACAGTGTTGCCAGAGTTCATTGTTTTGGCATGCGGGTTGGGGGCATGCAGCATGGGTAAAATAAGGGGGGATTAATGGGATAAGGGTATGTGGCGAGGCGTCTGGGTATTGCAACCACCATCGAGCACCCAACGGCACACTATCACAATTTCCACATCGACGCGCTGCGCGTCTGCCGTCGAACAGCAAATTTAAGCAAATTTTTCTTTGTCTTTTGCATGCGCTGCCACCGAGCAATAGGAGGCACCAGCCTCACATCCCTCAAATTGCCCCCAACATACACACACACACATGACTTATGTGGCAGGGTGCGAAACAAATGTGAAAGCACAAAAGTCAACATATTGAATAATGATTGGGTAAGCGAAAGACTTTCGCACACTTTCACCCAACCTAGTGAGAACAAAAATAGGGATAGACTAGACAGACACGCAAGCTGTCATAAAGGATACTTGGTCTAATCTTAAATCAGACCCTGTATGCTCTATTTATAGAGCATTTGATGAGAGCAAGTTATCAAATATTTTATGATGAAAGGGATATTGTTTTAAATTGCGTATAAATATTCCTATAGCTTTAGCTTTTATATTCATTTCAACTTTTCCTTAAGCTGGTATACCCTTAACTAACAGGCTCCCACTGGGTATTCCACAATTGAACACACCCAATTTCATAGCTCGCCCGCAAGTTTTTTCTATGTTTCACTATGTTATTTTGGCCGATAAATTTTGAGCGCCTGCTGAATATTTGCTTGCAAAAATTAATGATGCGCCTTTTTTTATTGTTTCCGCTAGATACAAAAAAAGGAAGAAAAAAAAAATAGTCCCTGAACCAAAAAGAACATCAGCAAACGAAGAAACTTGTTCGTTGTTGCCTCCTTTATGCAATTTGCGTTTTGTGATAAATTTTAATCGAATTTCACTCATGTTGCCTCGCTCCTGCACAGCACCCTTGACATTTGCAGCCCCTAAACCCGACAACCCAGCAACCCCTCCCCCTCACCACTCCACGTCTGCCATCCTTTGTCATGTGTGTGTCATGTGTTTTTTGTGCGCCTTTATTGAAGCCGATAAGCATGTCCGATAAATACTTTCGCTGTAATTGATTGATATTCGAAGCGGCAACATTCGCTTTCGCCATTTCGCTATTCGATTGTTTCTTTTTTTGTTTTGGCCCTATCTTGTTGCATAGGCGAAATGGGATTTGTGATTAATTGGATTTGTGTATTTCTTTTATTTTTTATTTTCTTTTTTTTTCTTTTTTTTTGTGGATAATCTACAACAAATTGAAAATGACGCATTAAAGCGACTCGAAATGCTTTCAGCTCCAATGTCGACTGACTGCTGCCAAATGGCCAAGTCAAGGCTCCACTTGGCTCTGACAAGCAAAAATGTAAGCTGGCAACTGGCACATTGCCATTTGGGTTACCTGGAAGCCACATCATGCGACGCCAGCTGCGGCAAACAGTTGAAGCCAAAGAAGCGCCAAAAACAATCAAGCGACAAAGTCAACACAACTAGTTTGACGCAAAACCTAACCCAGAATGCAGAAGACCAGGTCAAGACTAGACAACTGTTAGAACTAATGTGATATACTGAGAAATATTAGTCTAGAGTTCAAACCATGATTAAAGAGCTTTGATTTCTGAAAATCGGATCACTTTTGACAAAGTTGTGACAAATATCAAAAACTACTTGTTTTTTTGAAAATCGGTTTAGTTTTGACAAAGTTATGTTAACCCATAGTGAACTGAAATCAGTTATTATTTGCAAGCTTACTGGTTCTGTAATTGAATACTGATAATAACGATCCACTTAAAACTTTATCCTGCCTGCTATATAATCTAGTGGAAGGCATCATCGTCAACTTGAACTCCTGACACAACTCACAACTGTGAACACACTTCAAGTTGATGTAGGACAGGCAGTTAAGCGCCTCATTGGCCATCTCTTTCTGGCAGCATGTCCTTTTCGTGGCTTATGGTATCTGTGGGCGCTTACTAAGGACCTATAAAGTTCATCGAAATCAAATTAAAAATTCATGCTTTAGCATTGTGCTCCAATTACTGTCGCAAACAATTTATACGCAACGTCCTTTCGGATACCAGGCCAGAGCAATTTTTCAACCCTAAAAAGTTTGCCCCGTCGAGGAGGGTTTGGTGGGGTAGTGCAACGCAAACGGGTTTCGCTGTAATGTCATGAAAAATGCATTTTTCAATACACAATAATAATATATGTAACACAATAAATTGTGAAGAGACAAAAAAAAAAGAAAAGAAAAAAAAGAAAGAGAGAGAAGAAACTGTTATAAAATTGTTATCGAGCGCATAATAGCAAATGTTGCAAAATAACTTTTGACAAAGTGCACTCAATATCAAGCAGTGTGTGTGTGAGAGAGAGAGGAACAGCCAGAGGGGGGCTATTGGCGGAATGTGTGCGAGTATTACAATGAAAAATCACAGAATGCCAGGCAAAGGCAGCGTGCGTTAGAAAGAGAGAGAGTGAGAAAAAAATTGCACAGTTTTCTGTTATTTTCTGTGGGAGGATTGGCAACCCTGCTCGCATATAAATTGACACAATTCGTTCATTGTAGCGTTGTGTCCATCACATTGAAAAGTCAAGGCAGGCAGCCGAACAGCTGTGCAACCAAGAAACGGGGGCACCAGCTCATCTCTCGCTGGATATATGACAGGGAATATGTCAAAAATGTTTTAGCTGGTTAGATTTGTGCGCTGTTATCCTGTCGCTTGTTGCTCGTGTTGCTATGCAGCAAATTAAGCTGCCAAGCAGAAGCCAGAAGACAAATAAAAAAAAATAATGCTAACCTGAAATGCATCAGTATCGCTTGTAGTTTTGGCTTTAAAATTGCACAATGCGTGGCATGTTGCATGTTGGATGCTGTACATGTAACCAAATTACGGGCAAAAGGGTGCCCCAAACTGGCAACACATGCGCCACATATTCGCAATGCGTTGCGGGCGCCCAAAAATATGCAACAATTTTCAAACGCGGCGGCGGCAACGAAAACAACGAAAGAGAAAGCAAACAATGTGGCAACAATGCTAGACTAAGAGATACCCTCTTGGTGGCTATCGACATTGTTTAACTCTAACTTGCAAAAAGTTATCAGGGATTTTTTTATACATTCTTTTTAATGAAAATGTCTTTAAAGTTTTAAACACTAAATCATTAAAAACACTTTCGAATAAAATTTTGCAGCCAATTTATCCATTCGGCATTGCGGCAAAGAATTATGTTTTCCAAGTAATTTATGGCTTAAGCTCATATGGCTCACGAATCCTTTCTTACACCTGGTAATGGTTTTTTTATTTTGGTTTATTAAGAGGGTATAAGCAGGGAAGGGAATAACAAGCGCAGGGCAAAAATTTCACTCAAGGATGCGGACAGCAAGCCCAAAAAAAATAAATGGGCAAAAATGTGAAGAAAAAAAGTGCTGCATAACCATAGGCGCTGGCAGGCATATTCCATGTTCATGGCTGGCATGCCAACAACTTTAAATGGGCACCGTTGCACCCCTCCACAGCCCGCAGCCGACAACAACCGCTCTGCTGTTGCAGCAGCAGCAGCAGCAGCTTGGAGTCTGCATTTTGTAGTCTGTTGCATGCCTGCTTACAGCCCAAAACAATGGCAACCATATGTAGCAGCTAAAGTTATGCAATGTCACAGTGTAGTTTGTGTTGTTGTTGTGCCAGTGTGTTCGAGTGTGTGTGTGTGTGTGTGTGTGTGTGTGGGCGCCAAATTGTAACTATTAGTTGCACATAGTTTGGCAAGGCGACAAATTCTTGGCCCAGCCACGTGTTACGGCTCAAAAGAGGAGGAGAGCGGAACGTGACCGCTGCATGTGTTGACAAGCCGAAAATCGGGTCAGTAGTAAATCAACAACAGCAACAACGACAACAACAAAAGCAACAGCAACAATAACAACAACAACAACAACTCGTGCATGAAGGGTTGAGCAAAACAATGGCAATCATTGTTATGTAGCAAGTGAAAAATTTATGTTGCATAGTTTTAGGCATTGTTCTGAAAACGCTGATTGCCAACATTGCAACTGCATCCGATGAAAAGATGAGCGAGGAGCGTGAGGGAGGGGAAGTGGATTGCGGCAACAACACACTTTTTGCGGTTGCAAGTGGCAAGCGATCGATGTACAAAAAATTCAAGTTAATTGTTATAGATAGCAAACAAAGCTCGGGCAGAGTTGGGAATTGAATGATATTAGCAAAGGGCAAACAATGGAATATATACAAATCATGGGAAATATCTTTCAGTAATAAATTAGGTCGAGATTCATTAGGAGTATAAGCCTTCCTTTCTTAGAGATTATTTATATTTTATATTTGTATTTTATGTTTCTATTGCTTAGCAAATTTTATTAAATTTATATTTTCATATATTACACTATCTGTAGTTAGATATCAGAAACGGGCAGATTTTATGAATTAGGTAATTCATTGCAATTTACTTTAATTTTCTGCTTAAACTATGCTTTCTTGAACTCATTCCAAATTGTGCCTCACTCTTAATTTTTATAAAATAATGGAAGATTTTAAATGTTGTAGAACAGAATTTTACTTTTTTCATCATTTGAAAACATCTCTAAAGTGCAGCGAACATTTAAAATGCTCATTAAAAAAGTCTTATTATTTCAGTGCTGTCTTTTCGCTGCTTTCGAATAAGCAATTTCCTCTTTCAATTCACCCGCAACGAGTTTCACATCGATTCTCGGAGCTTAAATTCGGAATGGAGCTTCGTGCACGCGCGAGTTGAGTGGAGTTGAGTTGAGTCCTTCTCTTCAACGTGACTCCTTTCCGTTCCGATTAATGGGTTAACTTAAGTGCTTAACGTGACGTCGCCTTAAAGTATGCAACACTTTTGCTCAGCGACTACTGCACCAAATTGCCATCAACATGCAGCATCAGTGTTGCCTGATATCAGCGCTTCCGTGCACACTTCAATTCACAGTGCAACAGAGTGGGAGTGAGGGAGGCAGAGTGTGTGGGAGAAAGACAGCTAGCATGTTGCCATCAGCAGACGATTAATCAATAACCACTCACCAGCAGGAGGAGGAGCAGGAGCAGGAGAAGGAGCAGGAGGAGGAGTGACACGATTTAATGGTCTCAAAATGATGTGAACCCAACGCTTTCGTTCGGCTGCTTGCTGCTGCTGCGTGCGCGAGTGCATTAAATTTTGTGAGTGACTGTAAACTATTTTTAGGCGCGCCGCCAAATAAAATGAAAACGAGGCCAAATTCGAGTGCAGTCCAGCGAGTTGCGAGTGAGTCTACAACAAGAATTTTCCATTAAGCTTTCGATTAGGGGGGAATTTCTACGTTTAGGCGCTGAGAGTGCAATTTCAGGTCATTATCCATACTGTAACAACGCGATCTCGTGTGATTTTTAGATTTGTCAGTTGACAATCAGCGAACGGACAGATCAAATAGCGACACATAATTGTCACAATAAATTTCACTGACAATACGCAAGCGACTCCAAAAGCCAGAAAAAAAGGGAAATACATAAAAAGCAGCTGAGGAAAGCCGAAACTAAATACCCTAGCAGACCAAGGTGCAGCCAAATATGATCCTCAAGAATACCCCAATTTTTACTAAGGTCTCTCCATTTAGCAGGAAAGTTGAGTTTAGGTTGGTTATTTTGGTCCTTACTGAGTCACAAACTTTATCACAAAATACAAAATACCCTCTGTAAAAGTATAAACACAAACCAAAGCCGAAAAAGCAAACAGCGCAAAGCGCCAAAAACCATCCGGTTGACCCACCTGAAAGTAGGCAAAGCAAACACACACCACAAACACACACCACACACCACACAAACACACAAACACACACACACAATGCATAACGGAAGCCACAGAAACTGGCGCCATGAAACATGACCTCCTTCACCTCGATTGCTAAAGCGCCTGTTGGCCAAACTTTGCGTGCCAAATACACAGAAAGACAGAGAAACCGTCCGAGGGGGCAGCGGCGGCGGCAGCAGCGAATGCCAAAAAGTCACTGGCAAAATCAAAAGGTGAACTTGTTGTGTATGTTTCCGTGTGTGTGTGCTTGTCTGACATGCCAAAAGCTATAGAAAAACCAGGAAGTAAGAGAAGGCATACACCAACTGAAAGACACGCAGATAGACAGAGACAGAGAGAGAGAGAGGAAAAGGGAAAAAGTCAGTCAATTGCATGTCGCGTCGAGCGACAACTAAACGACAAACATTTTAAAAAACATTTCAAACGAATACGCCACAGGAAATTCTATATCATCGCAAATGGTTTATAGCTCAACAAGATGAAGAGCAACCAGGAAAATAAAATGAAATAAAACGCTCAACAAATGCTGTTTGACACATAAGGCCAAAAACTAAATGCTCTAGTTGTAAATTTCTTAACAAGAAATGAGAAGTTCAACGAAACAACTTCTGCTGCAAGCTTAAATTTGTGTAAAACCATATTATATAACTATAAATTTCTTTATTATATAACGATTAATTACTTCATTTTTCTTCATCAAATCTAGAATTTAATTAAGAAATAAATCGTATTCTTAACTTTTACAAATTTTTTTTAGAAATTTACAAAATATTTTACAAATTGTATATTTGTCAAAACTAAAAGATTTTTACATAAAGCTTAAGTCTTTCAAATACCATTTAAATAGAGCAAAACATTTTAAATACAGCAGAGCATCTAATAAAATAGAATTAGATTCCAGCCAAAAAAAAAGGGAAACAAAAATGTGTTTTGCTTTTTTAGTTGCATATTCAAATTGAGCTACTCGCAACAGGTAGGGTATTAGGTGCATTAAATGTAGTGTGCTTGCTTGTGGCATGTTGTTGTTGTTGTTGTTGTTGGTGTTTCGGTTATAGGCATACAATATTTGAAGCGCAACATGAAACGCAAGCAAAAAAGGAGGCATCGTCGAGTTTTTGTGTGTGAAACGGGGGCTTTTTAATAAAGTTAAGTGGATCAGCGCACACACGACACAGGCAAACACGAACCGACTGCCAGGCAACGGCTCCGACTCTGCCCCATCCAATCTACCGCTGCCACGGCGATGCCGACGCCGACGCCCACGCCACAAGCCCAGCCACATGTGGCTGTCACGCTTTGTGGCATGCCAAAAATGTATTTACAAAATATAAAACGCTTAAATGATATCAACGAAAGTTGGCAACACGAACGCCGTGTAGTTTTAGCCAACATTTAACCCCGCCACGTAGGGTAATTGAAATCTGAACTCAAATCTCTGCCCCACTGCTGATAAATGAAAATAATTTGGCAAATGAATTATCCACTCGGACAAATATAAAAAGGTCTACAAAAAAACAATAATAAATATAAGCTCATTAAAAGCTTAGCCGCTTGCCATTTGTGTATGTCTCTCTTGATGTGTGTGCGTGTGTGTGTGTGTGTGTGTGTGCAGGCATGCGTGTTCCTTTTAATTAAACAAAATTGCATTTGCATAATTTTAGGCGCAACAATAAAATTAATTTATGCGCTTGCTAATTAAACGACCCACAAAATGTTCGCTTTTCAAAATTCTAATCATATAGTTTTGGCCAAAATGCGAAATGGGAATTAAAAGTCCCAAAACAAATTCAATTTATAACGCATATTGGGCTCTCGTATATTATTCGCCCCCTAATTGGCCTTTTAGAGCTCGGCTCATTAACACGTTGGTCTTCACTCTTTCTCTCTCTCATCTCATGAAAGTTTTGTGAGGCGCCACATAAAGTTGCAGCACACTTGAAAGCGTAACGGCTATAAACAGGCAGCAATTACAGCCGCAACCAGGAAACAAACAAGCAAAGCAGCAACAGAGGGGAAAGGGTATGAAAAACATGCTGACGTTGATGGTTAAATCTGTCAATTATAGCAGCTCGCTAAAAACTTTGCAAAAATCATGGACGAAGTGCTCAAGACACGCCCACACACACACACACAAAAACACACGCATATACAGGTCTGCGGGCTGTACACACACACACACATACACACGAAGCTCTAATTAAACAATTACCAAGGTGAGTGCCACTTAATTAAATAATTTGCTACCATGCGGTTGTAAGGTAACAACAAAAAGGCCAACAACAACAACAGCAGCTGTCAACACATACACTTTAATATGTGTACATATATGTATATATGTGTGTATGTATGTAGATCAGTTCATATGTGAGCCTGAGTAAAAGCTCAAAGTTGAAATACCCTATGAACTCTCATAGCTGTTAAGCAAAGGCACAATATATTTCTCTGTTTATTAAGTCTAAACTTAAAATAAGAGCTGGGTTAATTATATCAGCTGGGTTATCAAGTAATAATAGTAATAATAGTATAATAATAATATTATTTTACTATACTTCGACTGCTAGCATGGGTTACAAACTTGGTCAACATGCGTTATACCTCACAGCATTAGCCCTAAAAATATTAGCAGAGCGGCAAACAACAGGCGTCGAGGCAATGGCGACAGGTGTTTCAACATTTTCGTGCATGCCATAAAAATGAGCCGCATACAAACACACACACACAAGCACACACACACACACCCAATTACATGACTTGTGTGTACACATAAATGAAATTATGACATATTTAAATGTAACATGCGGCAACAGGCAACGCTATACGCACACCCACACACCCACACACACACACACACACTCGCTTACACACACCGGGACTGCCACAAGGCATTGCCCAACTGTACACGGCCGCCATGACAGCCGACTTCCGTTTCCGCTTTGTGTGCCATGTTTCCCTAGCATTTAAACTGGGTGCGTGTTACCGCCTTTGTTGTTGTTGTTGTTGTTGTAACTGTTGTTGCCAGTATAATTTACAATTTAGCTCCATAAATGTTTTGCCGCTTTTCATGAGAAACTGGCATACTTTTTGGGCCTGCCTCGAGACCCCGTTTGCGTGATGGGGTCAAGTGTCGCACGGCTCGACACGACTCGACTCAACTCGACTCGACACCGAATGTTGCACGGTGCGCGGCTTCGCAACGCCTGCTGTGTTAATTATGTGACAATTTAAGTGCGTGTCGGGCAATCAGCAAAGCGGCAAGCAGCCCCCACCAAAAAAAAACCAGGTGTCGAATTAAGAATTTTATTGTTGTGATAGACATCGAATTAGCCGGAAAATGCCAGATTGGCAACGTGTTCGTTTTAAACGACTATTTGGCATCTAATCAAAAGTTAAGAGTTAATAATCAAATGATTATTGACTGCTTGAACTTGATAAATGGCTTGGAAACAGCCAGAAGTATTTAATAATTCTGATATTGGGAAGCTACATTGGTTTCTTCACGATTAACTTTGACTAACTTGAAACATAATTATGATAATATGATTTGCCTAGAAATTAAATAACTAAAAATCGAAATCACTTAATATTAATTAATAATAAATATTGTTAAGCATTAATAATAAACTATTGTTAAACATATGAATAAATAACTAGAGAGCCCATTTGGAACGAGTAGAGTTGGCAGATATAAATAGATAGACTAAGTGAAAGAGGATTACCGATAATTATCGAAAAAAAAAAAATTTTAAACCACAAAAAATTTAAATATAAAAACAACTTAGTGATAATCACAATGAAAGCAAATTTAAATTTTATTTGTACACTTGCTAAAACTACAAACAAGTTTACCAGCATTGGCCGCAAATCACAAACCAAATTATATTTTCCTTCATTCATATTTAATCCTTCAACGGAGGCCGCATTCATAACGAAGCTTACCTGCAAATAGAGTGAAAATAATTGGAAATTAGTCAATTTTTGGCTTAAAGCAGGACAAAATAACAACTATTCGCATAAAACAAAAGGTAATGTGCCCGAAATTCAATGCGCTGATGTCATGTTATCAGCAGTGGGCAAACACACGAACACACACACTGACACACACACACACACACACACACACACACTCACACACTCACACACTCACACACTCACACACTCACACACTCACACACTCACACACACACACATACACATATAACAACAAAATAGCAAACAACAGGCACAACAACAATTCATGCAATATTTTTGCTGCCGCCTGCTGCTGCTGAGGCGCCTCCTCGTTGGGGTTGCTCGTGGCACGTTGCTCGCTTATGCGTTTTGTTTATTTGTTTTTTGAAGCTTAAATGATTAATTAAGCGCCTCAATGTATGCAAAAACATTTGCAAAGCGCGCTGCTTGCCTCTCGTTGTTGTTGTTGTTGTTCATGTTGTTGCTGTTGTTGTTGTTGCTTGTGCGCTGTGCGCGGTGTGAAAATCACGTGATGAAAACGGTGCAAAATCACCATATGAATGGCCACAGCTCACACAAACACACAAAAACACACACACTCTGACACACACACATACTCCCTGTTTCTCTCAGTGAGTCAGCGACACGTGAGCTTGCATATTTTGATGTCATAGTTTTCGGCGATTGAGCTTTGATTTTAATATTTGAGTAAATGCTGTAGTTGATTGCGCATACGTCAGGTTGCACGTTGCACGTGGCTGCGTCTTGTTGTTCTTCTTGTTGTTTGATTGCATAAGAAATGTGTATTTGCATTTGTTTTTGTGCAGCCATGCATCACAATTATGAAATACCAGCTGCATTTCCATTTTGGTTCGCATTTGCAGACAATAATTGCACAAATATTGACAACGATTGAGATTTGCAGACCAAAAAGCAGCCCAAATGCAAATGCAATAAGCCATTTGATGCAACTCGTTGTGGCATTAATCTGAAAGTGTTTAATTAAAGCTCATAAGCTCTGTTCCCATTGCAGCCATTCGAGTGTGTGTGTGTGTGTACATTTATCTATGTACATATATACATATAGATTTTATATAATAATGATATGAAGCTTATAATTGTGGCATTCATCGTCTGCCAGGCATAAGTACTATATCGGATTATATACGCTTATTTAAGAAATAAATCGAGTCTGACTTAAGTACAGTAAAATCTAATTAGACGAGCAGTTGAATGCAGAAAACGCAAATATTTTATATTTAAGAGATGATTCATTTTCATTTATTTTATATCAATGTGATAATTGACTGTTGACTTCCAAGTTTATTTATTTTTATTAATAAATGTTTTCTGATTTATCAAAAATTCTAATGTATTCAAAAATCGGAATAGACGAGTATTTTCATTCAGAAAATAAATAATTATGAAGATACATGTGCTGGAGTCCATTGTTATATATTTAGACAATATTATATAAAAATCATACAAATGATTTATTTATATTTGCTTCTCAATTAACTGTTGAATTTTAAGTAAATTGCTTGCATAAATAAATTTAATTATTGTCATTTATATATTTTCTTTTTGTATGATTTATTAATATTCTACAATTTCAACTTTTTGCCATTGACAAACACAATTTATTAGAAAGCACTGAAAGCACTTTCACAACTAACTCAATAAAACTAACACTTAAAATCCATCAGCACACTTGGCTCCATTATCCAAACTTCACAATATCATATATAGCTCCTCCTCCCCCTCCCCCTCCTCCTTCCTGCCCCCCTCAATTCACACTGTGTCACTAATTCATTGCGAACTCATGTGTGTGTTTTTTTGTGTTTCTTTGGCCAGTGCCAAAAACAGGCATACATATTTTAACATATTATTTATGGCACATTTGTTGTTTTTGGCAAACACTTCAAAATTTATATTTGTATAAAAAAATTCATTTTTTTTTTTAGAAATATGCACAGACTATTCCATCCTCCCCGACAACAAAAACAATATCAATTTATTATTGCATACTTTTATGCGCGCACTCCAAAATTAAAATATTGCCAGAGCTGTGGGAGCAACACTTTTAATTTATGAAAAATTCTATTGTCAGGACTAGAATAACAATAAGCCACAGACAATTGTGTACAACAACAAAAGCACCACGCATATAAAAAACATATGTGACACACACAGTCACACCCACACCCCCCCCCCCTTCCCCATCCATCTGACCACACTTATGCATATATTTTCACACGTTTTATACATACGTTGTGAATCTCGTATACTTTCTACACATACACTTACATAATTCTGTATTCACCCAATTTTTGCCGCATGTCGCTGAACTTTTTTAGCTTTTAGAGTTATCACTCCCCCCTCCCCCCCCCCCGCAACTCCTCCTAACACTCCGCAATCCTCTCTTAGCCAGTGTCGCTGACAGGCGGCTACTTTGGGGCCGCGTTTCTGTTGCTGATGCTTTTCACATGGTTTTGAATGAATGACACATAAAGTTGGCTGTGTTATTTTTTGCCCCTTTTTTTTGCGTTTTGTTTTTGCGCTTTGCGTTTGCGACATTTTTATGAATGCTTCAAATTTTTGCTGGCATTCTTCTTTATTTTTTGTATTTTGACCGGTCCCCGAGCCTGCATACCCCGCCCCGGCCCCTGCCCCTGCCCCGTTCCCGGGGCCAGGGTTTATTCATGCGGAATGCGACGCATAGTTTTTTGCCAGCCCTTTTGGCTTTGTTTGTTATTGTTTCGCCCAGAAGCAGAAGCAGGACCAGGAACAGGCACCAGACTCTGAGCCCTTTTCAACGCAAATATGTTCCATTAGCTGTGGCATTTTAGCTCGACTTTTTCACTTTTTTTCTACATTTATATATATATGTATTATTTTTAGCTCTCTGCTGATATATGTAAATATACATATATATACATATATATTTTGACTGCGTTTGGTTTGGCATGTGTTCATGTTTAGGTTGCTGTTTGTTTTGTTGGCATACTTTTGCAAATGGAAATTATAGTCTAGTGCTCATGCATGTTGAAAACGGCAGCTATAGCTGACTGAGGGGGGGGATGGATAAGGAGGGCCTTTTTAGCCATTAATTTATGTTGCACAGTTTTTGGGGACACACATTTTTGCCAGCTGGCAACGCAGGCCAGTCGCTTTATCACCAAAAAGTTTAGCCACTATGATTGGGAGACCCTTGTTTTTGTTTGATGATTGCCCCAAGCAACACTTGGCTTTAAACTGAAGCCCAGTTTTACGTTGCTCAAAATGTGAGTGTAAGTTGATGACTATTTCAACAGAAAACTTTACTCATATGTGGCATAAATAATTGATACCAACTGTTACCTAAAATAAACCATGGCTTATCAAACTAAAGATTGTTAAATGATAGTTAGGTAGGTCAAAATACCTCTTGCTAATGCTAATCTAGTTAAAGCCGGATTTAATTTCTAATACTACAATACACACTAGTAAATGCTAGTTGCCAGCTTTTTGGAGGGTGTGGGTGGCCAGAATGCAATTGCCAAACCAAATACCAAAGCTGGCAACATAATCAACTCGTGTCCGCAACTAATGACTAAGGCAAGCAAACAAACCGAACACACTGCATACCCTACACAAATGAGTCACATACTTTCCAGTCGGCACCAAATACTACGCAACCGACCAGTTTCCAACAAATGCGACACAAAACGAAAGCAAACAATTGAAACTGAGGGGGGTGAAAAGGGGGGCCTGGCAAATGGAGAAAATGCGTCACGAAATTGCAATTGATTGCATTGCTAGGGCTACACACAAAAACCCCAAACACCCACCCCACAACTACCCCACACACACACCACCCCTACGCCTGTCTCTATGCTGATCCACTTGTGTTTTTGGGCACTCGTCAATGGGGACTTTGTTTGCTTTATTGTGTTTAAATTTAATTGGTTTCCCATTTAAATTGCATTCGGTTCGCAGTCGCTTTTTCTTTTCTTTTTTGGTGTTTTTTTTTCATTCAATTCTAGTTGTAGTATTTGTTTGGCTTTAGCATTGGTGTGCGCCACGCCCCCTCGCCGAAAAAATAAATACTATATTGGTCCTACCTATTGAGCCATATAATTTGGCTATGATTGCCATAGCTGCTATGCTGCTGCTGCTGGTGCTGCTTCTGCTCGAGGGCCAAACAATAAAATGTGAAAGCGGCCGAAAATAAAATAGCCATAAATTGGCCATTGCCCAACGGCCTTTATTGTTATGTAAGTGCGTATGTGTGTGTGTTTGTGTGTGTATGTGTGTGTGGCTCACAATTACAACAGTTTGTGCGGCATACTTTATGGCGCCTGGGCACATTTATTTAGATAACAAATTGTAGTTTTTCCAATTAAAATATTCGTGCGTATTCCAAATATCAAGTTAAATTCTTGCCATTGAAAATTGCATCTGCGCTACAGATTTTATTTCATATGTATGTATGTATATAGTACATACATAAATATGTCTGTAAAAATAACCATTTAAAATATTTTATTACAGGCACATTTATGACACGCCCGGGGCATAGTCTGTACTGAAGCCTAACTATATAAATTTGAATTACCCTTTAAAGTTGCACAAATAAATGTTGCAGACAATTAATTATTTTTTATCTGATTTTCGAAAACAAAGGCTTTTTAATCATGGCTTGCACTCTAGTATTAATTACTGCATTTAAGGGTGAACCGTGATTCTAGTTCGATTTTTAAGTATACTTAAACTATTGCTAAAACTTGTTTGAGTACTGACAACAAATTTTGAATGCCACAATTCAACAAAAAGCGCTATTAAAGATCAGAATTTAAATTTATATAAATATAAATTCCTGCACATTTTTTTGTTACAAAACAAAACAGTCAATTTGGTACTCACATATTTTTTTCAAATCACAGCACAATAAACCAAATCCAGTCGAAGAAAAAAACAACTTTCGTTATTAACTATAATGTGTGTTGGACAAGTAGTTGAGTGTGTAAAGTGTGTTGTTGTGTGTGAGTGTGAGTGTGAGAAAGTGTGTGTTGCTGACCGGATAATACACAGCCGAAAGCAATTGAAGCGCATGCACTGATTCCATAAGCGATTTCTGCACAACCCTTTCGACCAATAACCCAACGAGCCGAGAGGACTAAACATAAGCCCAACTAAGCGTTACAAGTGTGTGTGTGTGAGTTTTCCCACTCCTACCTCTGCACACTCACACACACAAATAGAAAACAAACGCATAAAATATTAATAATAACAAGATTTGTGCAGTTGGCTAAACTGGTAGAAGCCCGTAATCCCATTACTAGGGTCAATGCTCGCACTGAAAAGACGAGAAATCGAATCAAATCGAGAGCTGAGTTTTTGGATTTTGGCCTGAGCCGAGTTTCACTTGTTGTTCAAGTTTGAGTTTCCAAAAAAAAAAAAAAAAAGGAGTATAAATAAAAAAAAATTAAGAAAACTTTTTGCGCCCCGCAGTTGTACGTGTAATTGAATTCTGTGGTGCCCAGTCCCGGACTGCACCACGTCCTGCGTCGCGTCCTCCACGCCATCATCATCGTCGTCGCTGGCGTCAATTTATTTGACCACGTATTGTGTGCATGTATGTGTTTGGGTGGATTGTCGACTGTGGTTGAGAGTCCTGGGTTGCTGTTGGTGTTATGGGTGGTGTTGGTGTTGTTGTTGGTGTGGGAACGTGTTGGTCAGCGGCTACGTGCGTATTACACGCCAAAAGGGTTAGAGGGCGTCAACGTAATTGTATTGGCCCGACTAAACATGGCGTTCACTTGTCCAACTCAACGTCCATCTGCCCGTCCCTCTGTCCGTCCGCCCGTTTGCTTGTCTGTCTGTTTGTTGGGTTTTCTATGGAGTGCACCACGCACGTTTCTAATTTTGTGCGTGGCTTGTTAAATTTTTTTTTGCTTTTCAGCTGCCAACCAACTAACACAAGCGGCCTTCATTTGCTCAATGCAGAGCGAAGCGAACATTTTTTTTTTGCGCATTCATTTTGTTTGGCCAAAAGTTCATTTAGCTATGAGCTGTTTATTATCTGCTTCCGGCTTATGGGATTGTGGTTGACTGGTGAAGGGGTTTTGGGACGGGGAACTTAAATGCTCAACTGGGGTTGGAGCTCTTGTATGTTTTGAATGAAAACAATTTGGCAGCTTAACGAACCACAAAATGCAATTCGTAAAACCGATAACCGATAGCCGATAACCGATACCTAACATATAATTGTGAAGCTGCACGAAGCAGAACATTATTTTACTTGTGGACTAAAAGCTAATTAATTATCAACATTTAATTTTAAGTTTATAAGATAAATGATGGTGTTTCTTTATTTACATATTTAGTTATAAGTTTATTATTATTATTATATTCTCTTGTATAATAATTATATAGTACAGTTATGTTAAGCAAATCAAGTTTCTTTTTAATTATTAATTCAAGGAATGATAATGATCTAAATCAATATCAAAGGAAATTATAATTACCCAGTCTTAAATTTAATTTGATTATCATTATAATTTTTTTTTTTTAAATGATTATGATAGTATTAATAGTAACTGGAGTTAATTCCTTTCTATACCATCATCTTTTAATTGGAGTTTTAAATGGAGTGAAATCCCTCAATTATCAATCATCTTTTTTACTTCACAGAGAACTCATAACTTTTTCAAGATTTTTCTGCCCAAGAGGACAAAGTAATTGCCACCAATCATTTACCAAGGTAATCGTCAAGTTAAACCAGTTAACAATGTTTGAAAAGCTCAACGAAAACTGAGGATTGGTACAGAAAACTCATGGCTCAACTCGTCACCAACTAGCACATGAAGCAGACATGATTAAGGGGCAGGGGCAGAAGAGTACGAACATAGCACAAAAGCCGCACAAAGCGTTGTCAGCATTGCAAGCGGTGCTGAAATCAAATACATTTGCTCTTGAGCACAATTGATATTTTCCACATGAGGTGGCTGGCAAAGGAAAGCGGAGTGAAAGCTAAATCTATAGCAAAAATCAAAAGCAAAACAGTGAAAGGTGAAACGTTGCAGCATTTGGCAGCACTTGTATCCTTGACTGACCCCAGCAGGAGAAGAAGGAACAAGAAGAGAGCTGCGACATTATATGCTTGTTATAATCCCTGCCAACATTTTTATTGCAATTGTCAACTTGGGCCATAAAGCAGCGCCCGAATCTGACACCTACAAGTTTCGGAAGCGAAGCGAAGCGACACAAATTGAAAATATGACAAGAAAATTCGTTTTTACTCGACACTCAGCATCCACACACACACACTCACACACACACACACACACACAGCAACACACATTCAACTAGGTCGTGGCCAGGCAGCTGAGAACCTGATGCACAACTGTGGCAGTTTGCTAACTTGCAAAGAGTTGGTGGCGTCGAAAGCATATTGATTTCAGGGCCGCAGGGAGCTGAAGCATGTTTTGCCAACGTTGCCAAAAAAAATATATGTATATAAAAAAGAAAATTGCAACTGTGAATGGAAGTGTGTGTTTGTGTGTGTGTGTGGGAAACGCAATGAAAAGCGCATGCATCAAGGTGAAGTCAGCAGTTTCTTTTGCCGCTCCGGCAGCCGCTGCTGTTGCTGCCAAATGTGCGCGCTCAAGCAAATAAAAATAATATTTTACCAGGCATGGGAGCAACCAAAACAATACGTTGGGAGAAATGCATCCAATGCCGTAACCGAATGCCATGCCACATATAGATAGACTATGGACTACGGGCTGACTGGGCCATTGATATGCGAACAATAAGCCAGGCTAACTGCCTGGCGCCACCATCAGTAGCTGTAATTTCAGCTGCTTCCACTTTTGACCCAGTAACGCATTCAGGCAGTCAGCGACCACCGCCAGCAGCAGCAGCAGCAGCAGTAACAGCAGCATCAGCAATAGCAGTAACAGCAGCGGCAGCAGCAGCAGCAGCATCCTTGCAGCATTTGGCGCAACTGCAACTTCACGATCCGATTTTCACTTTGTTCGCCATCAAATCAGTGCCAAAAATTATGGCACTTTGGGGCTTCTTTTTAATAATGTGCGAGACAGCGGTTGAAAAATAAACACACACACACACACCAACTTACATTTTATGATGCTATAAGCAGCTGTTCTGTATAGTGATTTCACAGCAGTTAAATATTAAATTCCCAAAAGTTGTAAGTAGTTAATTATCTGTGCACATGTTTTTTAAAAAACTTTTTTATTTTCGTAAGAAAATATTAACTGATAGCATATTTTATCGATACCAAAAAATAACGAAAAAATTTTTATAATTGATATGTGCAAATTATAGAAAGTTAAAGTTTGAAACTCTTCTCAAGAAAATAATTAAAGTACATGAGCAAAAGCATAACAATATTTTAATTAATTATGCAAAGAAAGGTTTAAATATGTTGACTGAAGAATTTTAAATAGGAACAAAAGGAACAAGACAGATAAAAGCAGCTAATACAAATTAAGTGTGTGCAGATATGCTGTTAAATTTTGGCTAAAACGAGTTTGTTCACTATTGACCAACATTTTAGAAATTAGCCACACTTTTGGTGCCACGCTTTATTTAACTTATTATTAAAAATGTATATTTCTAAAATTAAAGTTGTTTTCTTCAAATAACTCCAATAACTACAGATTAATCATATTAATCTTATTTTAGATATATTTTCTGTTATTAAGAATTGTATTTTTGAAAGTTCGAAATAATCTCAAAAATCTAGAATCTTCGGACGAATGCTTTACAATTCAAGGTATTTATTTTCTTGAGTGTACATAGCCGGAAATTGGATGACAGTGAAAATTCATTACGGCACACAGAAGAAAAAGAGAAAAAATAAAATAAAAGTACACAAATCAGAAGTCATAAACATAACGAAGCACAGCTTAAGAAGGCGCAGTCCCAAGTGGACCTGTAACATTAGCGCACTCTACAACTTTTATTGGGGGCATGCTGCCTGGTTGCCTGGTTGCCTGACTGGCTGCCTGACTGGCTTTGGCTTACAGTTCTCGTCGAGTCCTTTATGGTTCGCGTTCCCATAAAAATGCCATAAAATGGCTTAAAGCCATCGAATAGGCGTTAAGCAGCAGGCGGAGTGTACTTGTTGAGCCAACTTTCACAAATTTTTTATGTTATGCGAGCGTTTAATTTTAGTTTGGCCGTGGACCTAAAATAACTTTATATTGTGGCAACAAAACAAAAAAAAAACAAAACATAAACACCGTAAGGGATATATTTTAAAGCCCACTTTATGATACGGCAAAAGCAAGGCGTAACTTAAAATTGTTGGTTAAAATAAACTAAGCTTATTCTGGCCACTGGCTAAGTGGGTTACGGCCCCATTTGATGGGCCATGAATCACTTTTGTGGCCAATGAATGCCATTTTGTCAGTTATTGTCCAAAGTATTTGTATGCTTTCTTGCACGGTAGAGTTCACAACACATTTGCAAACTGGATTTTGATTGCTTGACCCATTTAAGTTGATTAAAAACAGCAGGCTGTCAAAATATTATTAGCAATTGTTTATGCATTCTAAATGTTTACAATGAAAATATCACTACTAGAATTAAAATGCAAGCAAAATAGCATTTATATACACATATAAACATACATATAGCAGAGAATATTTTCGAAATCTGCGTTAACATATTCAAACTAACTGCCCAACAGTTGACTGCCTTAAGCACTCACAGTTGCCACGCCTTTGCGTCGTGTGCAACATTATTCAAACACCTTTTTTCGCATGTTGTCCGAAACCGAGCTTTATGGCTTTTTGGCCCAGAATGCTGATGGCGTCACACTTAAGTAGGCATTTCAGAGGAGCATTAGGCCTGGTCGGAGAGTCGGACACAACAGCGCCACACACAATGCCTAAATGTATGCAATAAAAACTAAACAAATCGCTGCCAATGGCACTTATTATCACCTGGCTAGATTTATTACCTGCTGACCAGACACACACACAGCAAAAATTAATAAGAGTAGCCCCCCAACAACAACAGAAACACCGACAAAAAATAAAGCAATGAAGGTGAGCAACATTTATAAATGGCAACTAAAATGTAACATGAGTGAATCTACTACATATATGTGTGTATATGTGTATATGTATACGTAAGTATGTGGGCTTGTGGGCGTGGCACACACACACAGAGAAAGTTGTGCAGCTTTCGCTGGCAGCCTTTTGATAAATTTACTACACAAATTGAGTCGCTAAATTAGAACATTTATTTTTGTTGCCCGTCTTCCCATTTCTTGTTTTCATACTTGGTCTTCTTCTTCTGCTTCTTCCTCTTCTTCATCACTTTGTTGTTGTCTTTGTGCTATTTTTCCTTTCTGTTTTTTTTTTTGTTTTTTTTTTGGCTCTCAAAAAAATAAATAAAAAGGAGCGAACAGAACATAGAAGAATAATAAAAACCCCAAGTGCGTTTGCCACTTGATGTGGCGTCCGAACTGAGCCACCTCCACCAACCCCACCCAATCCATCCGCCGCTCCTCAACCCCGCAGTCACTTCCCCTATCCTGTTTGCCTTCATTATTTTTTGGCAGGGCGCATTCAACATCGACTGGCTGCACTTCATACTTAAGCTCGACCAAATCTCGAGAGTGTAATTTATTGTTATCATTTGTTTGGCTAAAAGCAAAAAGACGAGCTCCCAAAAAGGATGCCAGCACAAGGCAAAAATGAACGTCAGCCGGGGAGGGTCAATCAGTTAAGAAAATGCCACGAATCCAATATACTCTCGAGTATCTTAACGATAGCATTATAGATAAAGTTCAATTTTGAACTGAATTTTATGTATATTTCGCTAAAGAGAAACTACAGCACTTTTAACAAGACAATTAAACAAAAATAATGAAGATTATAATTTGCAAATACCTTAAGCACTTCTTAAAAATCCATTTATATCGCTTGAGTACCAATTTTGTTTACTGAGCTTAGATAATTGTGGTTTAATTATCATTCTTTATCCTTAATTTGTATACAGTTATGGGCTTAACTGATATAATATTATTACATTTTTTTAATGATGTAATGCTGCCTTCTAAATGCAGATCAACTAACAATTCTGTTCACTGAACCGAAGGTTAATTTTTGCTTAATTTCCTAGAGACAAAATAATTATTAGATTCAGTTATAAGAAAAAAGCCCAATGTAATAGCTAAACAACCGCATTTTAAGGGTATGACAAACCATTTTATGTCTAGGCAAAAAAAAAAACGCCCCAAAGACAGAGAATAGAACAAAAGCGAGGGAAACAGACTAAAATAGCAGGCATAAAGTCTATGTATATATAGATATATATATATATATGTATATATGTGTGTGGGTTTGTATGTAGGTACACAGCATTTAGATAACTAAAGTAATTTATTTTATATGGAGGTCATGCGCTCATGAACATGCGAACATAAATAGCAAAAGGCACACACTGCTTGCTAGAAAATTACGCACCGAAACTGAGACATTTCCTGTGGATGTGGCACAAATTTTCTGTCGAGGCAGCACAGGGATGCCCACATACACTAGCTGTATCTTTTGCCGGACCGGTGCTCTAAACTAGTTTTGCGTCATTTTATTGCCTACTTTGCGGCATTAGCATGCGAATTAACAAACTGAACCGAACAGAAGCTGAATCAGAAACAGGAGCAGAAGCAGAAGCAACGACAGCAAAATACAAAAATAGTTGGCAAAAACAAAAACCGAAATTGCCGAGAATTTGTCGGCCGAAATTCAATTTCCGAAATAGAGACGAACAAAAACTTAATTAAGTGTAGTTTTGCCCCACTCTCTCTCTCTCTTCCAATCTCCTGAAATCGAAATCGAATTGTTTGCCTAAATAGTTGCACGCATACTATTTGACGCGCCTAGCAAACAAAACAAAAAAAAAAATCTTTTAATTAGAAAATTGTTTGGCGGCAGCGAGAACTACTCAAAAATGCAGCAACTTGTCGCATAGTTGAGCACATTAAAAATGCATAGCCTACTTTTTGACGAAGTGAGGGGGCAGCTGCAGCTCGAGCTTAATTAAAACACGGTTCTACGCTAATAGGCCACTGGGGCAGCACCACTTCCACCGCTCCACAACTAATGGGCCTATTAGTTGGGTCGCATTAACAATGATGCCAATAACAACAGCAACAGCAACAACTACGACAAACATTTACATGTGGCCCAAACAAATTATTACAAACCTAATGACCTAATATATAAATTTGCACTGGCCAAACAACAGCAAGCGGGTTGGCATCCAAAAAGGGGACGACAAAAGCACACAGAGCATCCCTTGCTGATAAGATTTAACAGGGTACCCCCCACTCCCACCCCCATCAGGCAACGAAAAATGCGTATGTGTGTGTGTGTGTGTGTAAGCATGCAAAATATACAACTCATTGTCATGAGGAGCGGAGCCAAAAGAAGCGAGGGAGTCTAAGTGTTGGGCAGCAGCGAAAAAATTGCCCCAATATTTATGAGCTGAGCAAACAGAACCGACAAGCCAGAGCGAGCGAGATAGATATATATGTAGATAGACGGAGGCAGAGCAACTGCTAATAATTTAGAACAGTTATTTTTCGTTTTGCTTTTAAATAAATGGGCAAATGCCCAACAATTTTATGGCTTAGTAGTGATAAAACCCCCCCGCAGAGCACAAAAGCTTTGCATGCTTTAAAGCGAAGCGAGGGAAAAAAAAAACAAAAAAAAAAACAAGAGAATAAGCAAAAAAAAAGGTATTTTCCAGCACTGCATAATGCATGCGAAACGCTCAGCACATATGCATACTCACACACATACACACCCCAACACACACACACACACACACAGGCTCAAGTGGTTGCATTCTTAAATTGGATTAAGTGGTTTTTGCGCCCTAGCTTACTTATGCAGCTTGTGTAGCAAAAGTTTCGAATTTCCAGTTTTCCACTTCTTTTATTTCTTCCGGTTTTGGCTTTACGCTCGACAGAGCTCAAATTTAATTAAGAGCAAAAATATTAAAGTAATGCTTTCATTCAGCAAACGAGCTAAACAATATAAATTTCTATATTTCTTAGTTTATTAAATAACAATATAAAATTGAGTGCCTCTAAAAATAACTTGTTTAATTGTTTACCATGGGTAAATGAAAGCAAAATAATATTAAAGCCTTCCTGGAAAGAGGCAATATTGAGTTTTGAGCTGAGTTTTCGCCACACTTGTTGTGTAAACAGACAAAACAAGTTTATGAACTTAAAACTACAAAGAAAATCAAGCGAGTTGTGCAATAAATGCAAAATAAGAACACAAGAAAAATCGCATCAGAGCAAAAGCAAAAATTGAGAAAAACTTGAATAAACATTACAGAAGCAATTCAGCCAATGAAATATGGCAACGAATCAGAATTCAATTGCAAAATTTTTATTTGTGCGAAATGAAAAATAATAAAATCATAATCGAATTGAAGATAACCAAAGATTTGGAATTGAATTCAAACTAAATTTAGCTAAAGCTTAATCAAAAATAAAGTGCAAATAAATTTAATAGATTTCTAGCTCTTAAGGAATCAATATCAATATCAGTTAACCAAATGGGATAAAACTCATTTTGCTACACTTTCAAGTCTTCGACAAGCAAAACTCGCCAAAATCCAATATAGAAATGGCATGCTTATCAATTGAATGCCACGCCCCCTTCCAACACCCCCTTACACACACACACACACACACACACATGTGCTCACACACATAGCAGCTCACACACTAAGTCAATTTCGTTTGGCTTAAGTTTAGTTTTCTCAACGATTTGCCATAAAAAAAGAAACAGTCAACAGCAAAAGCATTTCCCACAGATTTTGTGTCACATAAAAATCGCATTCGCTGTCGTTGTATCTATTTCTGAATCCGTATTTGTGCTTGTATCCGTATCTGTATCTGTATTGGAATTCGTATTGGTATCTATTGCCAGCCATTTAACGTGCAGATAAAATTTACATTTTAACCAACGCATTGGCGACAGACAGACCAAAGCCAAAATAACAACAAGCCAAATCGGTTTGCAGAGTGGCAGGAGCAGGTGGGGCAGCTGCCACTCACAGTTGGCCATTTAAAGACCAAAATGAAATTGGTTTTCGCTTGCAATGTGCGACTCTCTCCCAGATCCAAGTGTAGTTGTAGACCATCTTTTGGTTTTGTCACTGTATCTTTTGTCTAACATTTGGATGGTAAACAATTGTGTGCAGAACTGAGTGCCAGTAGTCAGAGCTACCATGCACTGTAAGAAATTCAAATTGCAATTGTAAATTTGTGACTTAATAGACTTGGCTGCTGTACAAGTTCAATTCAAATCTAAATCTATAAATTATGTTTCTTTACTCCAATCTTGTTTGTATATTTTTGAACATAACCAAAAGTCTAATTTCTACAAATCAAGATCTATTAAATCTATAAATAACATTTAATTTTTCAATATTAAAAAAAGGGTCAGCCATGCACTGCAAGAAATTCTTGAAATACTTCTCTACAAGTACAAGTATATGTATATTAATTATTTTCCTCTTCCTTTTCTATTCCATTTTCATTTAGAATATAACCAAAAGCTATTAAAGAAAAGCCCGAATTGTGTAAAAGTATGGCACCCTGCAGTGTGGCAATCCTACACTTAAAAAAATTAATGTTGCAATCTTATTTGTATGGCTTGGTAGACTGTAATGAAGTGTAACTTCTTTAAGATGTATTCTATAAGTGAATTAATTAAATTTCCTTACTCCAATTTTCCATTATCCTTTTTACAAACAAAATGTATGAACTTTCTGGCAGTGTGGCACACTCTGGCGTTGCCACATACTTACATCTTTTGATTTTGACTGAGCTGAACTGTAAGCTGTAAGCTCAGTGACCGGCGGGCATATTAAATTTTTTTTTTTTTTTATTCCGCATACATTTCTTTCTTGTATACTTTATTTTCTGTTTTGTTGGCTTTTTTCAACATTTTTATTATCTAGCTACACTTTTACTGCGGTTCATCCGTTGATAAACGCAGCAACTTTCGCGCTTACTTCAGTTTTTGTTTTTACGCACATTTTTGTAGCGACTTCATGAAATGTTTATGGCTACCGTTCGTAGACTGTATTTGCTTTTTATCGACATCCCCCAGCGGGCGTATAGGGAGTAGGGGATGGGGATGGGCCACATCATCATTGATTGAGTAAGCCACCATTCCCGCTATTTTAGTACTCAACCCCACACCTGCTGTGCGGGGGATTTCCGTTGTTGTGACGTGTTTTACATAAGTAACAGCAAAAAAAAATGTCACGTTTAGTTGAACTGTAGGGGGTGATGATGGGGGTTGGGAGTTGGGGTACATTGGGGGGTTGGTATCTGCTTATTAATGTTCGATGTTATTCCTTTGACGTGCACTCAGCGCCTAAGCATTTTGATTGACTGTTTAGGCAGCTCCTTTATAGCGCGGCTTTCATTGTTTGTCAGCTTTTAAATGGCTAATGATGTGACACACAGAAACTTTTCCACCCTTTGTGCCAGTTATCGTTAAAGCTGTCTATTTTCTATTTAAATATTAAATGCCTGAATGTTTATGTCTAACGTTAACCAAACAGTTCTCAAAGTTAAGCAGCGCCATTTGTCAATTTAACTGGTAGTTAATCTGGCTGTCATTTGTCTCTTTCAAAAATTTTACATGTTAGCTAATCTGATTGCCCAAAAATAATTTAGTTAAGGTGGTAAAACATTATTTAATAATTTTAAGCTTTATCCACTTGTATCAAAGTAAATGCAAACCACTTTTGACACTGTTTAATTTAACTTCTCAAGATTTGCTCCATGCAAGTTTCAAGCCCATAAACAATGGACTAACCCCAAGATATATATTATCCGATTAGCTAACTAGCAGCGGGTCACGTGCAAGACACAAAGTACATCGCCGACCACCATTCTCCATACCCAATTCCCAATCTATTGACAAGCCCACTCCATTAACACTCGCATCGATTTAAGCTGATTTCCAATGTGAGCTGCGAGACAAGCGACTGAGTAGCAAAGTAGGAGCTGAGGGGGAGCTGAGCAGCAGGAGTTGTGGGCCATCTAAGAGCTCTGTCTCTCTAGTTGCCGTTAAGTTTGCCAAACGCTTCACAAAATGTATTTATTCAGTGATTTGCATAGTGCGATACAAGACAGTTGACGAAGGTAGGGGGCTAAAGTGGGGAAAGTTGTGAAGGGGGCAGCTATTTGCATAGAAAAACTAAGGCACTTGCCATATTGCCGATATATATACACAAACCATACTATATATATTTATCTCGCTTATATATATAGAGACAAGTGCTGAAAGCAGCTTTGTTGTGTATTTTTTGTAGAATTTACTTCGATTCGGTGTCAAGCGAGCTGCAGATACATCTCAAGCAGCTGCTCTTGTGAGAAAGCGCCACGTGGCAACAGTTGAAGGGGGCTGAAGGAAAGGGGGGCACATGGAATAAAGTCATAAAATTGAATTGGTAATTTTTTGTGTTAAAAGCAGAAATTAAAATAAATTGAATTGCTGCTAAGACGCGTAGCAGAAGAAGAAGAAGCAGCAGCAAAAAGATGCGGCAAATAGCAAAGGCAAGGCGTTCAAAATGAAAATACAAAGAACGAAAATACACACAACAAAAACAAAATAAATACCAGAGAACCCAGAGAAGCAAACGCGCAGAAAATGCAAATGAGTCGCATCGGCTATGAGGTGAGGCATTCAACAAGGAGATGCGGAAGCGGCTGCTGGTTGCGGGGTTTATGATTTTTTTTTTTTTTTTTTGTGTCTTTGTGGAATTGGAGACAAGTTCGTTGGAGGCGCTGGCTTCTTGTGCTCGGCTTGCCACCAAATGAAAACCAAATAGAAAGCTCAACAAAACTGGCCAAAAGAAACCAGCAAATTTGAGAGACGACACAAATGCATCGTTGTTGATTTTAGTGTTCCTGTTGTACACTCTATTCTGGCATTTATAGTGCAGCTTATCGGACAGATATCTTTCAATTGTAAATTGGCAAATGCAAATATTATTCAAGCTAGTACTTAATACATATTATTGTTCAATACCCAAATACAAAGAAATAGTTAAGCGGAAACTATTCAAATTACAGGGCAACTTATAGTCCATCACCTGTTCGTTTACAATACTTAGTGCTTTTTTCGCTTTTGTTTTGTTTTATGGTTGCCATCATCCTCGTTGTAATGTTGTCCCCTTAGCTGTTGTTGTTGTTGTTGCTATTGCTGTTTTTGTAATAGGATTACTGCATAAATTAAAGTATTTGCCGTGGCATCATCAAATAAGATTTGCAACGCGGTACTGGCATTTTGCCTACCCTCCTCCCCCCACACACCCCCCCACCATGCTGTAACGAGCTACAATGCGCGAACATCAAAAATCGCAAGGATAAGTGCGCTAGAAAACGAAAAAAGAAAGCAGACAAAGAAAAGAAAAAAATAACGGAATAACAAAACAGCACACAATATAAATAAATATGCCATGCTCTGAGCAAGAGAGGGAAAAAGAGAGAGAGAGAGACAAGGAGAGAGAGAGCACAGCAAGTGGCTGGGAGACACGTAAAAGTAAAGTTTATTGCATAATTTTAGGCGGCTTAGTTAAAGTGTAATGTAAACACAAGTGAGGGGCAGAAGAAAAACAGAGCCCACAGCAGATGGGGTGAGGGATAGGGAGGAGGGAATGAAAAGAGAGAGAGGGAGAGAGTGCGAGACAAAGATGAGACAATAAAAGTGCAGATTATATGAAAATATGTCAGTAAAGTTTCTTTTTGCTTTCGAGCATAAAACGAGATTTAGAAAGCCCTGCGAAAGCAGCTGACGACGGCAGAAGACAACACACAAAATTGCTATTAAAACTGAATTATAAAACTGGCCATCTATAACCAAATGATATTGAATCGACAATTGAATCGAACTGGGGAATGGGCATGGAGTACTTGAATAGGATGACTTAGAATTGATTGAGTTAGGTTGGGTACCTAAATAAATGAACTAGAGAATAACCATAAAACTTTGAAAACAAACATTGTACTTTATTCAAAGACGAGTAACTGATTTTAAGATTAGGAGTTATTTTCGATATTTTAATATGTGAGTTAATTAATCTATATGTTGAGGTAATTTAAGGAGATGAATCTTATAAGGTTGGTTCATGAAGAGAAAAATAAAACTTAGAAATGGACTTTTGTCATTCTTCAATAGTTAAGACTAGAAAAGCATTCAAATTTTTGTATACTTCAATTTATGTCTGTGTTAAATATTAAAGTAATCAAGTTAAGTGTAAAGTTAAAGGATTCATTTCCTTTTTAACTCTAACCACACCTTCAATATCAATCCATCTACTGCTAATTTGCTAATGTTTTATGTATTTTCGAGACCTGCATGCAACAATCTGGACCTATGGAAAACCCACACACACTTTCGCACACTCTCTAGGCGAAAACAAATGCCCAATGCTCATCTAAAATTCAGCATTACGCAAAACAAATACCAGAAATCTACTTTCGCGAGTCGCGACTTTTGTAGCAGCAACTAAATTATGAGCGACCCCAAAAAGCACGGAACCCATTCCATATCGCTAACCAAAAATGCCGAAACTTCCGCTCAGCCTCAGGAAATGCCCAAAACGCAGCAGGGGACAACAACAGCAACAGCAACAACAACAAAAACCATAACCAGAAACAACAACACGAGCAGCAGTCGTCAAGCAAACGAAAAATCACTTCCAAAATTTGAAACTAAACACACAAAAACCGCAAATTTCATTTTGATAAAATTTTAATTTCAGCCCAAAAACGCACAACGCAAATCGTAGCAAGGACCTAAAGGACCTGAAGGACCTCATATATATGTACATATATATATATATATATATATACATATACATGTTCCGCCCAATGTCTGTGTGCGCCTCAATAATTCAAAGATGTTAAGCCGCAAATTGGCGTTGGCGTTGACGTCAGCCATCGGCAGCAGCAGTAGCAGCGGAGGCAGCAGTGGCAGGACGACAGCTGGGGCCACACGCAGACAGGATATACATCCGTTGGGGGATACACTCTCCACACACACACACAGACAAACACCAACACACATACACAGCCCAGCTAACACGCACGCATTAAACTCTATTGGGTGCTAATGTTTTTTTGGCCCCTCCCCACAAACAGCACTTGCCATATCAGAAGGTACAAAATTTTCATAAATTCAGCAATGAGCCTGTCGGCACACACACAAACACACACGCGCACACACACACACACACACTCGCACCAGACATGTGTACTTGCCTGCATGTGTAATAAAAATACGCTAAAATGTTTGTGCCACATAACACAAACACGTTGCTTATTGCCTACTTCTGGGCGCGTGATGCAGGCGCCGACAGTGATAAGGATTGAGAGGGGGACGACTAAGGCGAGGGCGGGGCTGAGAAGGTCGTGGCAATGTTGCTCATTTGTGGCAGCTTCCGTTAGACGGTAATGTTGTTGCTTGCTACTTGCTGCTGCTGCTCCTTTCTAGCTGTATTAAAGTGCGCCACGATATAAAGTTTAACGTGTGGCAAAAAATAAAAAAATCGGGAATGTTTTTAAAAATATTTGCCTGAAATGTTGGCATATTTAAGAAAGAAAGCTGAAATTCATGTTGGGAAAGCTTAATACTTAAACAACTTAAGTTTACTCGATTTTAATATTTATACAAATTTTAATATTTATTGCAATAACTTTTAATAATAATATATAGTTTTCAGCAGCAACATTCGTTTTATATTTTTCTTTCTATTATTTAACATTTAAGAAATGTATAAAGTTAAATAAAATGTGTATAAAAAAAATATTCAAATATTAAATTTAGACAAGCAAACCAAGGAAACTCTTAAAATGTTATATGCTTAATTTGAGATTCTTGCAGACCGAGCAATATTTTCTAATGTGTTGTAATGTGGCTGGTTCTCTCGATTTTTGGGAACACCCTCAACACTCCACTCGACGCTTCGGCATTCCGCATTCAGCTGGTATCTAAAATCCATTTTGTATATATGCTTATGCGCGGCCTTATCGACGCCTCAAGTAAACAGCAGACAGAGCGCTGCTATAAAAATTTGCATTTGACTAATACCGCACACATGCACACACACAGACACACACACACACACACAGAGATGGTAAGCGGGGCGACGTTATCGGATAAGCGGCTTCCCCTTCTTGTTTCTCCCATCCGCAGACACGCCTCAACCCTTACACAGCAACAACAACTACAACAAGCAGCAGCAGCAGCTACAACAATGGATCGCTAGGAAAGATGCCAATGCGTTTACCGATTTCTCGAGCGCGGTACGTGCAAAGATTTTTTTGGGTTTTTTTTCTAGCGTTAGCACAGTTATGTGAGCACCCCGCAACCCTTCAGCCCCGCACCCTAATCTACTGGCTTGCTCATCAGCCCCTTATCACAGCTGTATATATACAAATATATATATATTTATATATGTGTGTATATAGTTTGGTGGCGATTCTGGAGACGCTTTTACGCTATTTCCTATTAAGCTATTTGTTGCCAGCTCCCATTTCTTCAGCTCCCTCTTTCTCTCTTTGACTCGCTCTATCTCTCTCTTCGTCTCTCTCTCCCTCCCACTTTTGCCTCAGCAGTCTGCCTCTCTCTGTGTTGGTCTCTTGCCAAATTCGTGCATGAAAGTTGCATAGCAAAAGATACTACTGAAAGCTTAACCCTCGATAGACACACACATACACACTCGGTCTCACACACATGTGTGTTTGTGTGTGCTTATCGATTTTCATCGCAATCCCCCTTAAACTCCCCCATCTCTACAATTGCACCCTGTGCCACACTCTATAAATGTGTGTATGTGTGTGTGTGGATTTTTGACATGCCAACGCATTTTAAATTTGCATTTTTTGGCACCGACACTGGCAAAATTTTTAGCTAAAAGCGTTTGCGATTCCCATACACATACAGTGCATATATATGCTGATTGTGTGTGTGTGTGTGTGAGAGGGTTTGTGTTTGTGTGGCGTGTTAAAGTTGCTAAATATCTAAAATTGTTCAAATCTGCCGACGATTTTCATTAATCAGGACAATAAAAAAAGCGAGAAGGAAAAAAGTATACAACAATTAAAATTAGATTCGATATAGATTCGAAAAAATATTGCTAGACAATTAAAATAAAATAATTGATATATCTGTCAATTTTATATTATTTGATTAATGTTGACCCAAAACAATATTTTATTTTTATTTTATATTCTACATAACTTTAAAACATTTTTTAGAAACTGTGGCCTGCATTTAGTCCACATTAGATAATTAAAAGTCGAGAAAGCTCCACTAGGAGGTGCCCTGTTAAAAACAAAGTAATCTTGATAATATTGGTTAATTAATATGAAAATCAGCCTAAATTAATAAAATCTTTATTTCATATTAGATTTTCATAAAATGCTTACGGTTTATTATTATTATACTATTGTATCTTTTACTGCTTTCTTTATAGTCTCTGCTTCCTTCTGTTCGTTACATACTTTTGCAAATTTAATTATAATATCTTTAAACATTTTAAATGTTTTCAAGGGATCTTCATTAACATAAATATAAAATTCTTTAATATTAAAATCAATAAAAAATACAAAGAAATTGTTGTTTTTTTCATATATTTCTTTATTCATGCAGAAATTCACAACTGGCCCGTTCTTAGGGTTACTTAAGTTTTTGTTTTTTATTAAATTTATGTCTAAACCACACACACACAGCCACATAAAAAGGTGGCTTCAATAAGTCACTGTCATAAGCTGTGGGCTTATATATGTGTTCGTGTGTGTGTGTGTAAGAAACCGCAAGTGGCAGCCATTCTGATTTTTGAAGGTAACTTTTGTGAATTTTGTTGATTTATGAATGGTGTTAGATTTTTGGACAAGGCCAAAGGAATTCAGCAATTTGCCCAACACTTTTATCAAACGACTTTTACAACACTTTCAGAGAGAAAACTCTGTTTTTGTGTGCAGCATACGCATAAATATTAATTAAAATTCGACTCTCCCTTGGCCTCGAAAAATCACTCCCCTGACGCATATTTGAAGCTGGTCTCATTAAGTCCTGCCACGCCTACAATTAAAAGTAACGCCCTTCGCTAGCAAACAAGAAAACTTGACGCTGAAATTATTATAAGCGCTTATAATAGATTATGTCAAAAACTCGGACTTGGGCCAGCTAAAAGTCAAGGGATGGAAGAACATGGGCCAAAAAAAAATGCTCAAGAAAATTGTTTGAAATTAATTTGAAAACATAAAATGCTTTGGGCTTTGCCGCGCAGGGAATGGGAAGAGGGGGCAAGGACTTCACAAAAATCAGTACAATTTGTTGTGTGTCACGCACAGCGTCCAGTTTTAACAGTTCGACAAATTTGTTGTTATCCGGCCATAAAAAAGCATATATATATATATATATATACATATATATTTACAGCTTTTACTATTTTTTTTGGTTTTTTTTTAATTGTTGAATTTCCTGCACATAGGAAAAACTTTATTTTGAGGTTCAAAACTCAGCTGCTGAACTTAAAGTCACGTTCATTCAAAAGAATCTTTTGAGAAGTTGAGTTTAAGTGTATTCAAAGCTTTTCTTAACTCAAAAACATTTCGTGTTTGAATAGAGTAAGAGACTTTACAAATAGCTTCTCCTGCCAAAAAATAATATCAAGACATTTATATAATAATAAGTAAAAAGCCTTATTCCTCATATAGTTCAAATTTAAGCGTGACTTTCTCGAAATGTTTCAGAAAAATCAATTTTCAAGTTTTAATACAGAATTTTTATAAATTATTTCTGTCATTATATTATTAATAACATGTAATTAATTTTATATTTGTTGAAATATCAAATTGTTGGAAAACACATATTTTCTGCTTATATTTTCTCAATTCTACCCATTATTTATTATTCAGAATGTGCACAAAATTTTCTTGAGTCGCCTTTGACTGATATAAAAGCCGATTTTTCGTTAATCAAATTAAGTCTCGCATTGAAAGCATTTTGGCCAATGCCAATTTAATGAAATTATGCCACAGCAGCCACTCACTCACACACACAAGCACAAACACACACACACACAGACACATAAGTGCTTAGCATTGTTTGGAGACCACGTCTTATGGACCACAGCTCAAACATTATTGATTTAGGGTATTAAGTTCAATTAGCTGCAGTGAAATTTTGATGGCCTCAACGTGAAATGAGCAAATTATTTCAGGCAAAACTTTCACAAGGATTAAGGCCACTCAATTTCTTATTAAGTCAAAAATCAATTAATTAAAAAACAAAATATGTTTCAAATTCGATTTTTCGTATACATTTTTGATCGGGAAATTTATTTATTATTAACTCTCTAATAGACATAAATACGCAACTCAAAGAAATTCCATTTGGAATTTCCGACTAGAAATTTCTTTCCATTTCCCAAATCAAACTCCCAGACTAAAACAAGCTCGGCAGCGACATTTTTAAGCATGGGTATACAAAAAAATGGCAACGTTGTCGTATAAATATAAATTAAACAACAAAAAAACACATTT
Organism: Drosophila kambysellisi; assembly: GCA_035042185.1. Lineage (NCBI taxonomy): Eukaryota > Metazoa > Arthropoda > Insecta > Diptera > Drosophilidae > Drosophila > Drosophila kambysellisi. The sequence continues at coordinate 12,625,287 of JAWNLS010001251.1, forward strand.
CGCTTAACCCAAAATAAAAAGGGGCAAGCCTAAAAAAAAGACATGGAAAAAAAGCTGAGCTGAGCTGAGCTGAGGAAATGTCCCTTGGGCAGCAGAGTTGGGCGAGCGCCTAAAAGAATGCTACAGTTGAAAGCACACACAAAAAATGCGATAAATAAAGCGTAAAAGACACGCTGAGTGAGAGGAGAGAGAGGAGAGTGAGGAGAGAGATGCGAACGCGGACGGCTTGAAATTTGCATTCAAATTCTGTTAGCCAAGAAGTGCACACCAAATGCTAAATGCTGAATGCTCGCAGCAAAGTATGCTTTCAATTGTGCACAATTTAGTACAACACACAACAAAGTGTATGTGTGTGTGCAGGGTGTGTGTGTGTGCTGAGTGTGTCAGTTTGTCTGTTCATTGTGTGCACAGTCTGAAGCTGTGTAGCCGCTTGACTAGATGCGAACAAACGTGCGAAAAGAGCCTAAAAATGGGCTTCACTTTTTAGCCTGCTGCTTTTCATACCCATTAAAAAAGCATGCAACAGCTATGATAAAATTTAAACAACGTAATGTAATATTCACGACAAAGTATCTATATGAAGAAACATATTGTGCAGTGTAAGAAGTATCTTTTACTATTAGTTTCACAGGCATCTTGGCAAGTTTGAAAGTACAGGGTATGTGTTAGTCGCGTACTTATTGTTTTCCCACCTACTGCTTCTCTGATTACGAATATTATGATTATTGTTTAGTACAGCATGGTGAAGCTGCGAAATGCACAACAACAACAAGTAAGCAAAAGAAAACAAAAAAAAATGAATAAACAAATAAAAACAATAAAAGTTCATAAAATAAAAAAAAAATGGCAACCCTAGACGACGACGCCAGGCAGGCTCCCTTTTGCCCCTGGTTTTGGGTGCAAACAATGGCGACACGGTGCGCGCTAGTTTTATGTGCCACATAAACATTTCACACCTGCAACACCCCCTGCCCTTTTTTGCCCCTCTCTTGCTACAAACTTCTTCCCTTCTTATTGTTCTTGTTTTGCTCGTGCTGCTTGCTTTTTGGCGCGCAAAAACTTAAGCACTGCCTCGCATTTTATTGCTTGTCCTTTACAAACAGCCATTTCGCCAAAACACCCTGTAGAACACAAGAAGAAAAGCTAAATTTATGTTCTGGATTGTGCCAATTAAATACTGAGGAAATTATACAAATATTTTTGGCTAACTCACAAAGTAATCAACACTCATATAAGTCGTAACTGTTTAATAAAAAACAAATCTTTTATATAATTAGAATTAAATGATAGTTTAAAATGGCATCTTATAGTCTATCAGCATTAAGAGTTTAATTCATTTTATTATTGTAGAGCACCGTTATATCTGTACTGTGTAACTGCTAAGCACGAAATTAAATGTCAAAAGGGGACACACAAAACCATAACGGCATATGAACGTATAGAGAGTGAGGGAGAAAGTCACCAACCTGCTTCTTGTTGTTGTTCTTGTTCTTTTGATCCACTGTGTTGAACTTGTTGTAGTGGTTGTTGTTGCCTGTTGAATTATGGAGGAGAGCAGCCGCCACTTGCTTTATTTATTATTATTATATTTATATTTGTGCAACAGTTGATGAGTGTTTTTTTTTTTGGGCAAATATTTTCAGTATACTAACAGAAACTTGAGCAATGTTTTTTTTTTGAGCTGAACTTTTTGTTTTGTATTTTTAAGCTGCACTAATTTTTTTTGTGCTGGCGATTTAACACTTTTTTTGACCAATTTTGCTGGGGCTGAGAGAGAACTTTTATTTTTGTTGTTGCAGCGGACGCAACTTTCGCGCGACGGAAACGGAAGCCGGAAATTGCGCACACAACAAGCAGCAGCAGCAGCAGTTGTTGTTGTAATTGTTGTTGTTGTTTTTACTGTTTACCGCAAAAGGCGGTACTTAATGCGTATTTTTAAATACTCTTGAAATGCAATTAATTTTGATTTTTATTTAACTCACACATACACAAAAACACTCCACACATAAAGAGAGAAAATGGCAGACGACAGACAGACAGGCGAGAAGAAGAAGACACAATTAATTATTTGTGTTTGCCTTGTTGTGACGCGATTTCCTATTGTGCATTTTTCAACGAACTTTTTAATGAGCTTCGCGTGAGCTATTTCTTTTTTGCGTCGATTACACAAAATGTTTCACACAAATTATTGAACGCGTTTTATACCGCTTATCGTTTTTTCGCGTAAGAGTTTTTACGTTTTAAATAACACACGACGTACGTCCGATGCCAACGACAAACGCTCGCAAACTAACTAAACGGAACGATGGCAGCTGAACGAAACGAAATATTGCATGGCCGCTTCCAGTGAGAGTGGATTTCCTGCGCTCAGCAATGTTACTTTCTCCCTCTCTCGTGGACGCTGTGCGCGCGCTCCTTGCTCTTTGGCTGGCGGTCGCTCGTTTGCCGGCTTTTGTTTTTGTTTTCATCGAATGCAGGCCTTTGTCGGCATTTCTAACTGCAAACTGCAACGGCGACTGCAATTGCAACTGCGACTGCATTGCTAATAAATTAGAGATCAGCCGCCGCCGCCGCTCTCTCGTTCTCTCTCCATATGCGTGGGTGCCATGCACTGGAATGAGTGGGAGTTGTTTTATTAACTCTTTGCCTGTCCTCTGACTCACGCTGCCTCTGCTGCTGCCGCTGCCGCTGTCGGCATCGTGCTGCCGCAGCGCTGATTTTAGGCAGCCCTACGACAAAAGAGACACCTGTTGTGCCCGCATCCAGGTGTAAAAAAGTGCAGTAAGCCAAATGTTATTGAAAAAGATTGCATTACTTCTTTTGTTGATTTATTTGATTTAATATTTGAATTGATCTATATTTATACTTATTTAATATTATCTAATTTTATTAAGGAAAAAAGGGTTTAAAATTAATTTATATTTATTCTGCTTTAATATTACTGAGATAAAAAGTTTAATTTTATTAAATAACATTGAGTCAAAAATTAAGAAGGTTACAATTTATTTATATTATCACATATTTCATATTATTTGATAATATTGGGACTGAAAGTAAAGAGTCTTAAATATTAGTATTTTTAACTAGTTTCGAATAAAATAAATATAAAGTTTTCTTCAAGATTAAATGAATACATAAAAATCATTTTTTTATTAGTGGATATACAAATCTGTGCATATTTTCGAATTGAATTAATTCAAAAACCTAGAAACCTCAAAAAAGAAACTACAGAAAATATATAGAAAATATAAATTTCATGAATTTTGGATAGATATGTAGAGCAATCTGAAACCATGTTCCTAATCATCTCTGCAACATTTAAGCCCTTTCCGCAGCTGTTTTGCCAATCGTTTAAATTGAATTGAAAACACCATTAAGACCCGCACATTCTTAACTACCTCCTAACCATCTATAACTGTAATCCCCATTTTAAAATCTTTCATTGGTATTCTTCTCATATCCCCCTCTCTTATCGCCATCTCACTCTCTCTCCCTCGGTTTTCGTCACTTGCTCAATTAGCTGTTGAATTGTTTTTCACACCAGCAGCCACAGAACAAAACTCCATGCCACAAAAAAAAAATAAATAAATAAGAAAAAACATAAATCACTGTAAACTTCTCCCTACGGAATTTACATAAATAATTCGAAAGTTGGCTGATCCCAGAAAATACGGAAAATACTCAAATACAATTTAGCGTGGGCTGGAAAAATGCTTTCGTTTGTCTGCTTCTCGCCTAAACATCATTAAAAATAAAACCAATTAACGGTTTCGAGTGCCTGCGACAAACAGCAACAAAAACAACAACAACAACAGATAAATAAAACACCCCCCGCTGCTGCTCTCTCCCTCCCTCTCCTTAGTTCCAAAAATAGTTGCAGTTTGGCAAAAATATGTGAAAAATGAGCTGAGCTGAGCTGAGGGATGAGAGAAAAATGTCATTGGCATTACCACACACACAAAGAAACACACACTCACACACACTCACACACACGCACACACACACATGTAGTTGTTGTTAGTGTTGCTGTTGCGGTTGCAGTTTTTTGAGTAGGGGCAGGGGCAAGTGGCAGGGATTTAATTTTCAGGGGTTGCTGCTGCATCTGCTTGACAATTGTTCCAGCAATTTATATATTTTTATATTATTTTTTTTTTTTGTGTATCGCGCTGCGAAAGAAATGTGCGAATTGTTGCGAGGGCAACCCTAAAAGTGACAACTCTACCGACTTAAGAGCTCTACGTTTAATGCATTGCAGGCAATGATTCCGCACAATTTGTTAGACTCTGAGGGCGTTACGTGAAGTACTGAAAGAGTGCTCGACTCAGAGATACCCTGCAAGCAACTTTAACATGCCGTTACCTTTACATCTTCTCCAATCTTTCAACTATCCCATAAATACCCACTTTGCTCGTCTGAAATGTGCACAAAAAGGGTTAGCTTTAATAGCCCAATGATTTAGCTTTATTAGGCGCAAGGGCAACCCTTAAAGCAGCTGATGCTCAGCATCAAAATGAAATGTTTTTTTCATTTCCGATCTTCAGTTTGTGTTTGAGGCACGCGTCGAAAATTTCATTTCATTTCTCATAGAAATGTTTTATTTGTTTTTGTTTTTGTTTTGGTTCAATGGAAAACTGTCAAACATTTGACCCCAAACCCAAAAAATAACGTTTAAATGCGTTGTCCTTTCAACCAGCAAAAGCGCAACTAATGCTCTTTTGATTTGTCTCTGTGTGTGTGTGTGTGTGTGTGTGTGTGTGTGTGTGTGCATTCATGTGTTAAGTGTGTGTGGCAAACATTAAAGAGGTGAAGGGGGGGTTAAATGCAGCGCATCAGCACAAACAAAATACATTTAAAATACATATTTGAAAACCACTCAACGCTGGCAACTCTAGCAAACAACTTAAGAGCAACACGCAATGCAGTCTCGCTCTCTTAAGCCGCACGCCCCAGCGCTCTCTGCGCAGCCTTCCAGTGAGCGTAGCGAGTGAAGAGAACAAAAGGCGCGCGCTCTTTTCGCTCTCTTCGCAACGCAAACAACAACAGAGCAATGAAAACAAGCCAAGGACGCCGCAAGTTGAATTTATAAAAAAAAAACACAAAAAAAATACACACACACACAGACACAATTTATGTTTCAACATCGGAGACACTTCAAAAAATATATATGTATGTATGTATATGCAAAAGACAACAGCGGGGACAACAACTAAACACAAATCACGCAAATATAATTTATTATTTTGCGCCTTATCCTTGAGCCGCAGCCAAGGCGCTGCGCCTGCTGCTTCTTCTTATTTTTATTCTGCTGCTGCTGCTGCTTCTTCTTATTATGCTGCTGCTGCTGCTGCTGCTGATGTGTTTGTCTTTGCCTTTAGCCATCTCACTCGCTCTCCCACTCCCTTCGCCCTGACTTCCTCTCGCCTTGTTTCTTTTTGGCCGGCGCTTGAAAATTCTATGCTTAACGCCATTTTTGTGTGCGAGACAAGATGACGACAAATTTTCAACGTGCAACCTGACACTGAGCTCAGATTTTCCAAATTCCTTGTCTTCCACTGCCTCCTCGTCCCCCTTCGCTCTCACTCTCACTGTCTCTCTCTCTCTATCTCTGTCTCTGTCTCTCTCGTGTAGTTGTGCTATGATTGCTGTATGCATGCAAAACTGCTTCACGACTCCGAGTCGACTGTTGAAAGGATTAGAGACCGGCTCATGTGTGTGCTGCTGCCACTGCCACTGTCTCTCCCTCCGCATCCTGCCCCCTCTGTCTACGTCTGATTACATGCCAAGCAGTAGACACTCAGCATACACTTCCAAAAATTAGTTCCATCGAATTTAGAAAATCATTGAATTCATTTATTCTACATTTAAAATTGCAGTGCGGAAAAACCTTTTATCTAAATTTTTCTCTCTATAAACATTTAATTATGCTATGTAGGAAATAAAATACACTTTAAATTTCATGTTGATTGACTTAATTTTTAATCAACGTTTCTTTTTTTCAGTGTTGCAAGAACGCAAAAAGTATTTGCACAGCTCTCAAGTGGGTCAAATGATTAGGCGGCATGATGAAGTGCCTTTGCCACTTGAGCCGACGCCAACTCCCTTCCCGCCCCTCCCCCAAAGAATTCCACTCAAAACCCCTCAAACCCCCCCTCCCTCGGCAACCAACAACAATCCCAACGTCGAACGTCCCATCCGAAAATAAACAGTTTAATGTTTTGAATGAGCAATTGAATTTGATTATGCACGAGTGTGAGTGTGTGTGTGAAAGTGTGTGTATGTGGGTGTGTGTGAGTCGAGTGTGTGTATGTGTGGCATAAAGGATGTCTCGCTAGGAAACAAACGGCATGCAACTGCGAAATGTGTTAAGGCAGATGCACTTCGCCGAGATGACAACAGCTGACTCCGGGAAGGGTAAGAGTATGGAGTAATGAAAGGTGTTACAGACGTAGGGGAAGAGGGAGGTGTTGGAAAATGGTTACCTGTATACTAAATGTGATAAGGGAGCTTACGTGACATTAGACAGCACCTTACGTGGGATTAAGTTGCACGTGATTACGTTGAAAATTGACAAACATATTACGTAGTTAAGAAGCGTTACACAAATGGATTAGAAGAGATGCCTGATTTGATTGGCCTACGAGAGGGGGGAGAGCAAGAAAGAGAGAGGGAGAGATCAAGGTAAATGTATCACGTAACGTAAGATCATTACGTACTTTAGTGTCGATTTGAGGTACCTCACTTTTGAGCAATAAATATGAAGTAATTTGCATTTAAAAATAATATTAAAATCAACACAAATAAATATTTTTAATAACGTTAAACACATTCTGTTAATAATAAATTAACTTACTTTCAATTACTCAGTAATTAAAAGTTAATAAGCAGCACTTTCTCAAATCTAAAACCAAACCAATCCAGGAAGCAATTTAATTTAAAACTAAATTACTTGTGGACTATCGAAAAATAATTGCTGATAGTCTGTCTGCCGCTGATTTAAGACCCCTGACACCCTTTAAAACTGAAAGGCAATCAAATTGTTTTGGTAAATAACTGTTGAAAGTGTTTATACCTGTAAAATATTATCAGTTATTGCCACAGCCATAGACGACTTATGCGCTCTTGGCCCATTTTACCCAACTTTCATTACATGCCCAGATCCACACGGGACAACAGCAAAAACAGGAAATTCCTACTTAAATTCAAAGCCAATCTGTGGCAATGTTGCCAACGACAACAACAACAATGACAACAAAGATAAAAGCCGAGCACAAAAACCCAGCGCAAAACAAAGGCACACAAAATATGGCCAGGACAAGCCATCGACCAAGCTGCTAGAGACACACACAAAAAAATAAAATAAAATAAAATAAAAAATAAAATAAGGAAAATGAAAAAAAAATAAGGAAGACCCAACAAAACGGCGTCGACATTTAACGTTTTAAATCTGATTATTCCACAACAACTGTCAATAATGCAAACTGCTTACCCTCCCCACACCCCAAAGAGCGACCCATCCCACCCCACCATACCACACCACTTGTACCACATCACACCACCACTCACACCCTGTCGGAAACCACAGATGAGCTAAGCCCGACCCAAAAATGAGCGAGGATTTCACCTCGCTGCCTCTTTATCTGCCTACCTATTCAGCGTCTCTCTCTACCCCCTCTCACTCTCCCTCTATCTCTCTCTCCTCCCCTGGCATGTAAAACCGCAAACGACGCGAGAAAATTGTCACCAGTTATCCCAAAAAAAAAAAAAAACGAAAGGCGACAAGCAAAATGTGTAAATCAAAAAAATAATTGCAACTGATAACAACATCAATAACAATAAGCCGAAAATGGCCCAACAAAGTGGAGAGGTGCGGTTCGGGGGAAAAACCCCAGCCGATATTCTATATGAAAGGTGTGGCGAATTACACACATAACGATAAAGGATAAGCGCTAAAGGATAAGGCACAAAAGTGGTTGCAGCAACAACAACAACAACAGACTGTCAGATACCCATTATACAAATGTATGGCTTTAATTAGCCTTTTGCATTTTTGAATTAAACTAACGAAAGTAATTATCAAAAATGGTAATTATAATTATAATTATCTTTATGAACTGCTATCTGTAGTAACGTTAGTTTAGCTATTTTCTTCTTCTGTATTTTTTGAGATTTGTTTCAATTTGTGATGAAAAACTCATAAACTTATCTATATAATTTCATATAAAATATATTTGAAGCTTGACAAATGAAAATTGCTTGGGAAAGATACAAAATCTACGTTTAATTCTTAGTTTCACAAAAACATTTTTAAATTGAAAGATTTCTCCTACTGCCTGTTATAAAAGTAATTAAATTGTGGATTGTGTCAACAATTTAATTAATTAGCTGATGAAAATGCATAAATTATATTAAAATATCTAATTAAATTTTGCAAAAATAAGCATAAATGAGAATGCTACAAAATACCTTAGGTTCAATTCTTATAAATTCAAGGAGCTCTCCTACTGCCTGTTTAGTATATCAACAGAACTTTAAGCTCTGCTTACCACTTTCCCTGTATTACAGGGTATCACAGAGGCACAGTCAACGTTGCTGGGCGCTGTCAAAATAGAAACCAGCTACAAATTCCCTCCGCAAGTCAGAGTTGGCAGTTCCGCTGTGGCTAATTTATGGTTCGCTCTCTTAAAGTTTCGTTACATTTTTGTGCCATAAATCTTTTCAGCACCACACACACAGCAACACACAGCAACACACACACCAACACACACACACTAAGAAACACCCTTATAATGCACTTCAGTCGAGTCGACTTCAACACTTGGCTTGGCCGCCTTTATTTGCTTCATATTAATATGAAGTTCATTGTGTCAAGTTGGCAGCCCCGATTTCTTATCATTTTCCTTTTCTTTTCGTTTATTTTTTTTTATTAATTTTCGCGGAGTGGGGGTGTGGCACCCTCTTTGCGTGGGTGGTCTTATCTTTTGGCTGCCTGGCATTTACATTCAACGCTTGACAGCTTCTTTGTGGGCGACTACCACAATTGTGGGCATGGCACTTGGCTCATTGTGTTGCCTTCATATTCATCATTTTAATATCCTTACGATTTTTATTAAGCTTAATGCTGCTTAATTAACACAAAAATAAAAATACTTCAAGAATTTGAAGTACGAAATTTAAGACGGGAAAAAATAATAGTCTTAAGCTTAAATGTTAAAGAACTTAACAAAATTTAAGTTTGTAATTTAAATAACATATTTTTATAAGGAAGCCAATGTTGATTTTCATTTATTACTATTATTATTACTACTATTATACCAAAGGTATAATAAAATTTTGACTTATGTTCCGACCCAAATTCACGTTTTCAACTTTAAATGTATTATTGATCTAGAGACCAAAATATGATTAAAACGCCCTTGCTTTTAAAAATGCGTTGAGTTTTGACGAAGTTATGGCATTTTGAAGGTTCGACCTTTGCCGATTTTTGACCTATGCCGATTTTCGGACTATAATTTTGACTTATGTTCCGACCCAAAATTACGTTTTCAACTTTAAATGTACGATTGATCTAGAGGCCAAAATATGATTGAAACGCCTTTGCTTTTGAAAATGCGTTAAGTTTTGACGAAGTTATGGTATTTTGAAGGTTCGACCTATGCCCATTTTGCCCACATGCCGATTTTCAGACAATAATTTTGACTTATGTTCCGACCCAAAATTACGTTTTCAACTTTAAATGTACGATTGATCTAGAGGTCAAACCATGATTAAAACGCCCTTACTTTTGAAAATGCGTTAAGTTTTGACGAAGTTATGGCATTTTGAAGGTTCGACCTTTGCCGATTTTTGACCTATGCCGATTTTCGGACTATAATTTTGACTTATGTTTCGACCCAAAATTACGTTTTCAACTTTAAATGTACGATTGATCTAGAGGCCAAAATATGATTGAAACGCCTTTGCTTTTGAAAATGCGTTGAGTTTTGACGAAGTTATGGCATTTTGAAGGTTCGACCTATGCCCATTTTGCCCACATGCCGATTTTCGGACTATAATTTTGACTTATGTTCCGACCCAAAATTACGTTTTCAACTTTAAATGTACGATTGATCTAGAGGCCAAAATATGATTGAAACGCCTTTGCTTTTGAAAATGCGTTGAGTTTTGACGAAGTTATGGTATTTTGAAGGTTCGACCTATGCCCATTTTGCCCACATGCCGATTTTCAGACAATAATTTTGACTTATGTTCCGACCCAAATTCACGTATTCAACTTTGAATGTAGGATTGATCTAGAGACCAAAATATGATTAAAACGCCCTTGCTTTTGAAAATGCGTTGAGTTTTGACGAAGTTATGGCATTTTGAAGGTTCGACCTATGCCCATTTTGCCCACATGCCGATTTTCGGACTATAATTTTGACTTATGTTCCGACCCAAAATCACGTCTTCAACTTTAAATGTACGATTGATCTAGAGGTCAACCCATGATTAAAACGCCCTCACTTTTGAAAATGCGTTGAGTTTTGACGAAGTTATGGCATTTTGAAGGTTCGACCTATGCCCATTATGCCCATATGCCGATTTTCGGACTATAATTTTGACTTATGTTCCGACCCAAAATCACGTCTTCAACTTTAAATGTACGATTGATCTAGAGGTCAACACATGATTAAAACGCCCTCACTTTTGAAAATGCGTTGAGTTTTGACGAAGTTATGGCATTTTGAAGGTTCGACCTATGCCGATTTTTGACCTATGCCGATTTTCGGACTATAATTTTGACTTATGTTCCGACCCAAAATTACGTTTTCAACTTTAAATCTACGATTGATCTTGAGGCCAAAATATGATTGAAACGCCTTTGCTTTTGAAAATGTGTTGAGTTTTGACGAAGTTATGGCATTTTGAAGGTTCGACCTTTGCCGATTTTTGACCTATGCCGATTTTCGGACTATTATTTTGACTTATGTTCTGACCCAAAATTACGTTTTCAACTTTAAATGTATGATTGATCTAGAGGTCAAGTCATGACTAAAACGACCTTGCTTTTGAAAATGCGTTGAGTTTTGACGAAGTTATGGTATTTTGAAGGTTCGTTCTATGCCCATTATGCCCATATGCCGATTTTCAGACTATAATTTTGACTTATTTTCCGACCCAAAATTACGTTTTCAACTTTAAATGTACGATTGATCTAGAGGTCAAACCATGATTAAAACGCCCTTACTTTTGAAAATGCGTTAAGTTTTGACGAAGTTATGGCATTTTGAAGGTTCGACCTTTGCCGATTTTTGACCTATGCCGATTTTCGGACTATAATTTTGACTTATGTTTCGACCCAAAATTACGTTTTCAACTTTAAATGTACGATTGATCTAGAGGCCAAAATATGATTGAAACGCCTTTGCTTTTGAAAATGCGTTGAGTTTTGACGAAGTTATGGTATTTTGAAGGTTCGACCTATGCCTATTTTGCCCACATGCCGATTTTCAGACTATAATTTTGACTTATGTTCCGACCCAAATTCACGTATTCAACTTTAAATGTACGATTGATCTAGAGGTCAACACATGATTAAAACGCCCTCACTTTTGAAAATGCGTTGAGTTTTGACGAAGTTATGGCATTTTGAAGGTTCGACCTATGCCGATTTTTGACCTATGCCGATTTTCGGACTATAATTTTGACTTATGTTCCGACCCAAAATTACGTTTTCAACTTTAAATCTACGATTGATCTTGAGGCCAAAATATGATTGAAACGCCTTTGCTTTTGAAAATGTGTTGAGTTTTGACGAAGTTATGGCATTTTGAAGGTTCGACCTTTGCCGATTTTCGACCTATGCCGATTTTCGGACTATTATTTTGACTTATGTTCTGACCCAAAATTACGTTTTCAACTTTAAATGTATGATTGATCTAGAGGTCAAGTCATGACTAAAACGACCTTGCTTTTGAAAATGCGTTGAGTTTTGACGAAGTTATGGTATTTTGAAGGTTCGTTCTATGCCCATTATGCCCATATGCCGATTTTCAGACTATAATTTTGACTTATTTTCCGACCCAAAATTACGTTTTCAACTTTAAATGTACGATTGATCTAGAGGTCAAACCATGATTAAAACGCCCTTACTTTTGAAAATGCGTTAAGTTTTGACGAAGTTATGGCATTTTGAAGGTTCGACCTTTGCCGATTTTTGACCTATGCCGATTTTCGGACTATAATTTTGACTTATGTTTCGACCCAAAATTACGTTTTCAACTTTAAATGTACGATTGATCTAGAGGCCAAAATATGATTGAAACGCCTTTGCTTTTGAAAATGCGTTGAGTTTTGACGAAGTTATGGCATTTTGAAGGTTCGACCTATGCCGATTTTCGCCCATATGCCGATTATCGACCTATAATTTTGACTTATGTTCTGACCCAAAATTACGTTTTCAACTTTAAATGTACGATTGATCTTGAGGCCAAAATATGATTGAAACGCCTGTGCTTTTGAAAATGTGTTGAGTTTTGACGAAGTTATGGCATTTTGAAGGTTCGACCTTTGCCGATTTTTGACCTATGCCGATTTTCGGACTATAATTTTGACTTATGTGCCGACCCAAAATCACGTGATCAACTTTAAATGTACGATTGATCTAGAGGTCAAACCATGAGTAAAACGCCCAAAAATTATGGTATTATCGTAGTATTTCTAGTTCTCTCTTGTTTTTTGTTATTATAAATCGTATTTTATTTATTTCAACAGGGACTTACTTATCATAATTAATTACATTGTGAATCCTTGCTGCCAAAGTCTCATCCTATTGCGTATTTCACCATATTTCACTGGAGCTTAGCACTACTTAAAAACATTACAACTCAAAGTTGGCTATAATGATGCCAACCGTGTCGACATCTGACATTCTCACACAGCTGAGCCCGTCACAAGCAAAGGTTAAAGTTCCAAACTTGGCCCAACCAAGTTGAGTACCTTATGCGAGTCCTTTCAACCGCAATTTAAATGTCTCACATAATCCAAGGCGCCAAATACAAAATTAGCAGAGTCATCCACAAAAAATCAAAAATATCAAATAAAAAAAAAAACTTTTGTTTACCATTACAAATTATGAAATAATTTCGCGGCACGCATCAATGAAATGTGGCAAAGTGTGGCTGCAATTACTTTGAAGATGATGCGAATTATTCTAAAATTATACTCATAACAATAATGATGTTGATGATGATGATGATGATGATGCTGATGATGACGTGCATGATTTAGTTAAGGATGGAATTCCACGTAAATATACGAAAGTCAGCAGATCAACCACCAAACGGTGGTGCTCAAGTGTCGCCGGCTTAACTTCTCTCAGCGGGTGGCTCACTGGGTGGTTGAGCGGGGCAACAGTCCTTAATCAGTGCGCATTATCAGTGAGCTATGATATATGGCTATTTGTTGCTGTGCTTGCAACATCTGGCGCAAAATTAGTTGGAGGCACAAAGGAGGGTAAGAAGTATTCGTCGTGGAGCTGAAATAAAAAAATATGAACTTTGTACAACTTTATTGAAACTAACTTAAGTTCTTCGAGATAAAAAAAATGAGATTTTTAAAATATTGTTTTCTTACAATTGACCTATTCACATTTTGTTAGCTTTGATTAATATTTAAAAACTTTTTATTAAATCTCTTTTCAGCTAAATTTACTTTTATAATAAATAAAATTTACATTCCTAGTATAAATAATTTGAGAGCTGCGGATAATGGAAAACATATTTAAGATGTGTCCCATTTTTTTAATTTTAGAAAACATTTTATTTTGAAATACTTAATAAAGTCAAGGACTATTTACGGCAAAAACTGAAGGCTCTGAAAATCATCTTGAGAGCGTCGAAGGAGCACCGATTGAAGCTGTGCGTTCGAGGACTCTTATAACTTTCAAATTTATCCAACTTGGGTGTCAGCTGCATTGTGCCATTCATTTTGAGATCAGATCTGATATCACTCGACATTATGGGGCACTGCGTCATCTCGATGGGTATGGGCACATAGCTCCCGGGGAGATCGTGACTGTCCATCGTCCCGCCAAGCTTCGACATCCTGCTTTGACTGGCATTCAATTTCTTGAGGCTTCTGGTTTTGTCTCCCAGGCACTTTCGTGACAGGCCATTTGAGTCGTGTTGCAATGTGTGGGGCACATAATCCGCGCATGAAAACATCTTTATATTTTTAATTACTCACAATTTTAACACCCTCGGAATTTTTGGAATTTGTAATGCAAAGCATTCCAAGATTTTTTTTTGTTTATAATTATTTGACATTAGGCAACTGTTAGCTCGAATCGTGTTAGCCACTTTAAATGTGGTATAACGGAATTCGGTGTGGTGCTAAGCACAAACTGGAAACGACATAGCATTACATAAGATTATATTCGAGCTAATAAAATGGTGAACAAAAGGCATTTTCGAAATTTGCCTGGTGGTTGCCTTTGTGTCAAACCCGGAGAAGAATGCTACAAATGGCAGTCCCAAACCATTGCCATTTGAATGGAATTGTGAAATTTTGTGAAATTGGTGGGTTTTATGACCATTTCGGTTGGGCGACTTGCCAAATGCTGTTTGCCAAAGCCGGGAATAGGGCCATGGCCAAAATGCATGCGGCTCAAATAATGTTGCGCCTTTTTGTTGCTGGCCAAAAATTGAGTTAATTATCTTGTCGCATAATTACAAAAGTTGAAACGACTGGCGTTGGTCACTTTTTTTTTGTTATACATATATATATATATATATATATATATAGGCAAGGCTATGGCCTATTCGAAAAGTCGAGGCAATTTCACGCTCTGTCACAAATGCGAACGCAACGAACGCATTTCAATTTTCCTAATTTCAGTTAATAACTCAACAAATACGCCGCAAGGCAAAGAACTTATAAATGCAAATATTGATAGATACTTTGAGCATGCCAAGGCAGCAGCAGCAATAGCTAATGATGTTCCAAACTACACAGAGAGAAAATAATCACTTCATTTCAAGCACAATTAAGTTAGCAATTAGCTCAAATTGAGACTGTGACAATTACTTTGAGGGTGAAATTCATATAGACTCGACTACTGATGCTGATCAGGAATATATATACTTAATGGGGGTGTCTTCTTCAATGCATAAAAAATAAAATTTTTAAATACTTGATTTAACAATTGTTTTGTTTACTTTAAAGCTAAACTTAAATGCATTTTATGTTAACTGAAGAATTGCGCATACTTCATTTGAGTTGCACAGCTTCCTCTCACTGTAAGATAATAATGATAATAATGATGTTGCTAATAATGATGATGATGCCGATGATGGGAAACTGCACGCAGCGTTTTGTGTGGCAACATGAAAAGCACTTTGCTACTCCAAAGGGTGTAAGCAAGTTGCTCGCTCTCTCACTCGCTCACACTAACAAGCTCCCCTCTCGCTCTCTCTCTCCCTCGCTCTATGCGTAAAACAAACATTTCAGATGGGGCACCAGGGGCCACTGTGTGGCGTGTGTTTTTGAGTGTGGGCGTGGCGTTTGCCCCCGGGGGCATAATGACAATTACAGTTACCGCGTGGCAAAAGCAAATGCAAAAGCAAAGCAAGGAAAGGAAAGGAAAGGAAAGGAACTTTTTACTGCTTCGCCTCGGCATCAAGTTGGCAAATAAATCCGTTCGAAACGCTTGAGCGCCATATCAAAAGACCCGCTCGCTCAATGAGACACAAACAAACAGCAGCAATACCCACAACAACAACAACTACGACAACAACAATAACAACACAGAGCAGATGAATGCCGCTACCCTCGAGGGTCGGCTGCCAGAGTCGAGCAATTGAAAGGGGTGAAAAAGCTAAACATGACCTCCAGCAATGCACGCAACGAACTCCAGCTAGTCCCAGCTTCCCGAAGACTCTTCTCCCGTCTCCCGACCATGAAAAAAAAAAAAAATAAGAAATCGTGACCAAACAAATACAAATAACGCAAATATACATAAGAAAACTAGTAAGTGCAGTCTAGTTGAGAGTTGGAGCGAGTAAGAAAGTAGTAAGCGAATTCTATATAAATGCCGTATGAGAAAAAATTAAGTTTTTACTATCTGTCTTCTTAATGTATGTTTTCTTAAAAAAAAAAAAAAAAGTTTCCTCAAAAATGAAATCCCGCAATTCTTTTGGGTAACTTATCTAAATATTCTAAAACAGAAAGTTGTGTATTTCTAAGAACCAGCTAAAATCTCAAATTTCCAAGCTGTTTTTTTTGGTGTACATTAAATTCGTATTTTACCCCTTCAATTCCCATTTTTGTTTGTTTATTTTATTAATAAATAAAAGAATTTTAATTCACATACACAAAAGTTTTAGATAGTTTATAATTCCATATAAATTAATTTAAATAAATTTAAATAAATCTTAGAAATCTAAAATAAAATAAAAGTAATAATAATAAATATACATTCTTATATATCTTATAAATATTTTATTATTTTTTAATTTATTTAGAATTTTAATTTTATTTTAAATTTAATTTGATTCCAATTTTTAGTTTTTGTATTTTTGGTGTCGACTGACTTTAGTTGACAAATGAATAAATAAATAAATAAAAACAATTTTGTCAGCAATTTGGACTCCAAATCCGGACATTTATATTTATAGGAATCCAAGCGTTTTTATTTGTTGCTCTGACATCGCAACGGAAACGGAAAAGACGCCATGTTCTTAAAACTGACAGTGCGCTGTTTACGCACTGAATTGCATGAACCACCCAAAAACACACTCATCTCAGTATATAAAAATTATTTTTCTTATTCACATTGTTTGTTTTTTGTTTTTTTTTTTGTATTTATTTTTTTTTGTTTTTTTTTTTTGGTAGCTATCAAACCGCAAGTTGGGCAAACAAACAAGGCAAAACAATTAGAATGAAATGCACTCTTGGGAATCGGACGATGGCCGAAGGGAAGATTAAACCAAGCCAATGGATTTTATAGGGTAGCTGCCAGCAGTTAACAAAGCAAATGAAAACCATTAAAATAGATAAACCTGAAAAATACATCATTTCTATGCCAAAAAGAAAAACCTCAAATTAAAAAGAAAATTGTAAATTTTGCTTATCTATTTGTGCAGCAGAAAAAAAAAACACAAAAACAATTAAGTTTTTAGCCATGTTTCTTTCATTTAAAAGCTATAAAAAACTTAATGTTCTGTTGAGCTGCAGTTTTGGAATTGTTTTCAAAGTAATTGTTCATGTTGAGATATCATTTTGTGGCGCATAAAATAAGCTGGAATTCATTTAAAACGTTTCCATATTTTGCGGTTTCATTTTGATTATTCTGAACTAAACGTATTTGTTTTCGTGTTTTTTGTTTTTAATTTATAAAAACTGATTGTGCTTTAAGCCATTTTAGTGGTGACTAAATTCAAGCCTTTGTCAGAGCTCATAAAATGCCATCAGCCAAATCATCATAAGCTTATCGTACATGCAATTTATGCCAGACTAGAAACTATTTCATAACCTCTAAAATAAACAAGTGGGAATGCTGCACTCGAGTGAGCCCTACTACGATATACCCTGTTAAATATATTCTAGTGCACTTATTTCTTATGGCAAGCACAGCCACTGAAGAGGAAGAAAAAAATTAAAGCAGCGCATGTTTTGACGTGGCTAACAGGGTTGTGCAGAATACACACAAAAACATATTGACGCCCGCGTCATGCGAATATCGTGTCATCTCTTTCTCACACATGCGCTCGCCTATTTATGTGTCTACAGAAAATGCTTGCGGCTGCTGATAGAAATGAGATCAATACGTGAATATATTTTCGACCATAACTTGAATGATTCTTGTACGATCTTGATGAAATTTGAGCAATTGATTAATAATATGCATATGCATATTATGTATACATAAGAAACCTCAGCCTTTTTAATTGTAGACTTAATGCTATCGAAAATCGTAATGTCTCGATAGTCGTGAACCTGACGTAGTTAGCAGCCCGATATTTGTTGGCTTCAAAGTTTCCAGTTGATCTGGTATCACTGTGTGTTGTCAAACGAAAATTGCAAATTGTGAAGCAAAGAAAAGCACAAATCAAAATTGCTTAACTAAATCAAATCATGTAAGTTTATTCATAATTAATTCTTTTGTCACTTATTGAAGACATCACGTGTTCAGCCTTGGTGAACTATCAATTTTAGCCAGAATCAAGCTTTGGGATTGAAGATGGCCGAGCGTCGCTGTCTGAGTGTCGTGGGTAAAGTCGAGTCCGATGATGTCGCTGCTTCTCAGGTTGACAATGCCAATGACAACGAGCCGGACACGAATGCTATGGGCGAAAGCGACGCCATCAAGATTAAAAATGAGGCTAAGATTGCGTCTGATAATCTGGGCGAAGATCCGGTTCCAGAGGAAAGAGACCTGCTGCGTGTAAAACGTGCCTTGGATCGCTTCGATTGCATTCGGGGTGTCTCCCAATTGTCTCCGGATCTGATCGAGGCCAAGCGCAAGGCGGACATCGAACTGAATGCCTTGCTGCATCCACAATAAGCATTCACAATAACAACAACAACACAACAATAACAACAATGCATTAGTTAATTTAATGTCAAGTTTTTGTGGATAGTAAATTATTTAATGCATTATTAAATCCAGTGTTGAAAAACACTTGTAGAAATCGCATTTCTGCTGCGAATACCAAAATAAATGTCAAGCATGCTTACTTTAATGTATCGATAATCGAGAACCTGACGCAGTTAGGAGCCCGATATTTGTTGGCTTCAAAGTTTCCAGTTGATCTGGTAGCACTGTGTGTTGTCAAACGAAAATTGCAAATTGTAAAGCAAAGAAAAGCACAAATCAGATTTGCTTAACTAAATCAAGTCATGTAAGTTTATTCATAATTAATTCTTTTGTCACTTATTGAAGACATCACGTGTTCAGCCTTGGTGAACTATCAATTTTAGCCAGAATCAAGCTTTGGGATTGAAGATGGCCGAGCGTCGCTGTCAATCTGAATAACATCGCCCATAGCATTCTTCTCCGGCTCGTTGTCATTGGCATTGTCAACCTGAATAGCATCGACATCATCGGACTCGACACTACCAACGAGTGTCGTGGGTAAAGTCGAGTCCGATGATGTCCATGCTATTCAGGTTGACAACGCCAATGACAACGAGCCGGACACGAATGCTATGGGCGATGGCGACGCCACCAAGATTGAAAATGAGGCTGAGATTGCGTCTGATAATCTGGGCGAAGATCCGGTTCCAGAGGAAAGAGACCTGCTGCGTGTAAAACGTGCCTTGGATCGCTTCGATTGCATTCGGGGTGTCTCCCAATTGTCTCCGGATCTGATCGATGCATTATTAAATCCAGTGTTGAAAAACACTTGTAGAAATCGCATTTCTGCTGCGAAGACCAAAATAAATGTCAAGAATGCTTACTTTAAGGCATTTACCTTTACATTTCCGCACACACCTGACTTTCCTCAAATAAACGAAAATTATAATTGTCACCAACTACAATGTGTTAAGTAATTTAAGTCTTTTTTTAAGCACTATTGTACATATTTTACATAATGCATAAATTATTTTTATTAGCTTACTATAATGTGATATGAAGCCCCATCTCGGACGTCCTTGAAGCAAATGAAGGTAATTTGACTTAAAGGTTATCCCGCACCTTCAGTCTCCGTTGCACAAAACCATTATACCCTTTTTACTCATTTTTAATGGGTATAAAAAGGGAAAACAAATTATGACAATTGCATTCGCTTTCTGTTCTCTGTTCTCTGTTGATGCTGCGAGTGCACGCATAAATCGAATGGTATTTTTTGATTTCGATACCCGCGGATAATGAAATTAATCGTCTGTAATGGTTTATTGTGTGCGACGATTGCGGAATTTGTTTTCTGGCCAGGCCAAATGGCTGGCGTAGCGACCACAAAAAAAAAAAAAATATATATATAAAAACAAGAAAGAGTATTCTAGTTAGGAGAAGGAGAAACAGAGATAGAGAAAATGAGACAGCAATTGCTCGACTAAGAGATACTCTGCAGCAGATCTTGCAAAGATTTATAGAATTTTAATGTACACAACTTCTTTGATCTGACTCAAATTTAAAAGAAGTAACTGAAATAGTTGGGAGAAAGAAAGAAAGGTAGTGCGTAGAGATACCCTGCAGGCGATATATTAAATAAATATATATTAAGAATTTTAATATATCAATAATAATAGATAGATAAGATAATTGCTCAAAACATTATTTATCAGGACTGTAGAGTTTTCAAACTTTAAGATAATTCACAGCATAATTTAGCCAAATGCCAAAAAATAAATAAATATTTACAATACTGTTTTTTGTAGAGGGTATATAAATTGACCGCCGGGCACTAGAAAGACAGCTTTCAGTCTATTTTTTTTTATTTTTTTTTTTATTTTTCGTATGGGGAGACCAGGCATGTAAAATATATTGAATTGTCATTGAATGGCGCGTTGCCATAAATAAGGAAAGGCTAATGGTGCGCGGGTCGTGCAATTTTTGTGATTTAGTGCGTTTAAAAAATGAGATACTGGGAAGGAAGGCAGCAGAGCAGCAGACCAGCCGAGGAACAGAAGCCACGCAACTTGGCCATATATCAATGGATTACTTTAAAATGCTATCAAAATGGCCGCCACAAAAAATCGACAGTCGAAAGTCGAATTTCTGTATCAGACTCTGTCACGCTCTTAACTAATAACAGAAATAATCATCATAAATCCGTAAAAGAAAATCTCATTAATCCGCCCACACTCACACACCCCACACACACACTCACACACACACACACACACATAGAAATCTGAGCAAAGAATGGGTGACAGTTTTTTGATGTTTTCAAGACAAAAGAAGGGAAAAATCGAAAGGCAGCACACGACACACGTATAAGACTTATAAGCTTCTTCATTCCCTGCCGCCCACTTCACATTCAAATTACTACACATTATATAATATCCTTCAGGCTCTTAACACACATACACACACATACACACACACACACACATCCAGCTACGAATTGACACGTTCGGTGGGTGAACGTGGCATGCATGTTGGCACAATACTGTGGTGGTAGCCTTGGGATTCCCAGTTGAAGCTGCAGATGGAGGAGAAGACGACGAGGAGTGGAGAAGGTACAAGGAAAAAGCCATCGACACTTGACGGTCGTCTGCCTGGACGCTGACTTGGTAGTTGATTAAGAAGACATCATTTTAAGTTTAAATACACGTCAAATGGTATTTCGATGTCTGACAGAACCAGGGACTTTTACAGTAGCGGGCAGAAAACTGTTAACGGAAAGTGCTTAAGAAATGAGATAAAACTTTATATGTTTACTTAATAATATAATTACAAAAAAAAAAAATGCAAAGAATAAAAAAAAAATTAAGAAAAAGTAAGAAATTAGAATTTCGAATGTGTAAGAAAAAATACAATTGTAAGTCGCTTATACAAATTCATTTAAGCCGTTTTCAAAGCCACTAATCAATATACATTTAATTTTTTATTATTATATAATGTATTTATTCTATTTTCACAAATCTCTTGTAATAATTTAATATGACTCTTTTAAGCCGCTTATTCCAATACTTGGAATTTTTATAGTTTTTTTTTTCGAGCTTGCATCTTTTCTAAAACTCGCTTTATATTTTAAGCAATTTGATTCCTGCCAATAAATTCGTATTTAATATTTATTTAAGCCACATAAGGAATTGCATCAAAAACCGCGTTCAACTCGCACAAAACTTGAGCTCAAAAATTTCATAAAATTTTCATTTATTTTTGTTTTGTTTTGTTGAAAGTTGAAAGAAGCCTGCCAAGTTTTCTAAGGAGTACGCCACGTAGCATAACTTGCGCACACAACTGTACTTTCACACACAATTTCAAGTTGTAATCAGTGCTCATTACTATACAAGACACGTTTTCAGATTTCGCGTGATTATGCGCCACGGCTCAGCAGCGGCAGTGGCAGTGGCAAGGGTGCAAGGCAGGGGAGCGAGGCAGGGGTAGAGTGAAACAAAAAGCGCACCACAGAGTCAAAAAATTAAACTTGAAAATAACTTAAAAAGCTACATGTTGTGTATCTAGCAGATCTACAGTATATATATATATATATAAATGTATATGTATGTGTATACCAGTCCAGGGTCCTTTTAACTATTCAGCCTGATGCCATAATGCTTATTGTTGTCATTTACAAGGCACAGTCTTTCAGTGTTGGTAAGGGGCGAAAAGTTTACGCGTTGGCGAAAAATATGCAAATTATAATGAAAAACTTGACACTTTACATGCAAAAGGAACAGCGTCGAGACGCGAATTGTGGGCGTGGTCACGTGGTTTGGGCCATGGCCGATACGAATCTCAACAGCGGCCTCAGCAGCAGGCCGATTAAGCCAGCCAAATGAAGCGCTCGCAAAGCCTGCACCATTTTAATTAAGCACCCAGGCAAATAAGTAGACGAAGGCGAATACAACTATTCAGTTTGCACCGATTTCTTGTACCATGTCCTTGTTCAAAGTAGGGCTACTACAAAAAGGATAACACGTAGTCAAACTATTAGTTTTGAGCGAGCAATAAAAGAATCTTTTAATATATTAAGTATTTTTAAATTATATATTTATTATATTTACAAAAAAAAAATCAATGTTTTTTTATTAATACATATCAGCATATCCTGTCTCAGGGTATCTCATGGTCTGCCTTAGCTAAGTCATCCTTTTTTTTGCCACTGTTGTTGCTTTTGTTATTGTTGTTAGCATTCTGAGTCCACGCAATCACATACCTAGTTGTGAAAACTGGCACCAAACTTGCCACAACTTGCTTAAGCCAAAAACGCCGCTGAATTTGCATAAGGATAACTGCAATCTCAGCAGCTCAACTGCAACTGAGTTTTGCGGCCGACATCAATACATTGAAAGTCACCGAGTTTTCCGAGAAAATCTTTTAGCACAATCAAAAGTTCTTCAAGTTGTGTTGCTGATCCACACAACATCCTTTGAACCAACTTAATTAACAGAAGTGGCTAAGTTTTGTTTGTGACTAACCGACTTACAGTATCCATATACCAAGCGTTCATTAGAAGGATCTAAGGTGGCTAACAAAATGAATATATCATTGGACAATGGATGAAATGTAATTCTGAGTATTTAAGGATTTTTTATTCTTTTCATAATTCAAAAAACAAAATAAACTTAAACTTAGTGTGCTTATTTTCATTGCGGATCATTTGTAAATTTTTATCTCTTGCGAAACATTTTTAATTTTTGAAAATTTTTTTATAGCAAAACTTTTTAAACGATTGCTTTTTATGAAAGCACCCATCTAATTATATAGTTAAAAAAAATAATAATAGGAGTATTTACCCAATCGTATAGTATGCGACAACAATACCGTAATTTGCTTAAGTAGAACGACACTTAACAGTGCTTTCAACTTAAACCTCAACGGAACCCACAGAACTGATTGCAGCAAACTTTCAACAATTTCTTTCCACACCCCCCACACTCACACACACACATACACACAACAAAGTTATACAAATTATGGCGGAAAATTACCTTAACGAAAGAGCTTCCGCAACTGTATAACCTTTTCGGGCACAACTGTACCGAGGTCAGTTATGTGGTGTACGGTCAAAGTTTGGGTAAGGTTGGGTTGTAGCAGTGTATTTTTGGCTTGGAGTTGCCACTCTGTGTGCTGGCTGCCTCCCACCGAAAACAAAAGCAATTAGATGACACCGGCGACGTTGCCATTTATTTGCCGCTGATTCGGATTTTGTGCGAGTGCCGCACGCAGAAGAGACCCACTAAAAACTTTTACTCCGACGCGATTTTCTTTGCTCAAACTATAAATTTACAAGCCGCAATGGTGACGCCGCCAGCGTACCGTTATGTGCGCCATCTTTGTTGGCTTTGTGTGTGTGTTGGTGTGTGTGTGTGTGCTTGTGTATGTGTGTGTTTGTGCTTGTGTTTGTGTGAGTGTATTAAAAAGCATTCAAGTGAACCTGCGCCGTGTTTTGTGTCTCTGAGAGCTGACAATTTTCCGGTGCTTCAACGTTTATTTTGTTGTTGTTTTGTAGGATTTTTATTGCTATTTTTCGCATGATGTTATTGTTGTTGTTGTTAGTTTTACAAAACTTTACTTTGTGGGTGGGCACGGGCTGATTGTCGAGGTTTAACGTTTCTCGTGTAGTGTTGAGCATTTATCTCAACGTCCTCAAAGTTAAGCAACAACAACAACAACAACAACAACAAAGACAACAACCACAACAACAACAACAAAGAGCATGGATTTTAAGTGAGAAATAAGTTTAATGATCGAAATAATTCAACGTGTGTTAGTGTTTTTGGTTTAAGCTTCTTTAGGCCTGATCCAAACCGGGTCGACTCTCAGTTTCCAACTGACTTATCTAATCTCGTGTGTGTGTTGACTGAAATCTTGTTGAATTCTCATTACACAAGCTTTGCGGCTGTTCTCAACTATGATTACAGCAAAGTTTTAATGACGGCAACATTGGGAATGCCATCAAATGGATATCATTTTGTAATACCTTAAAAATTAAAATCTAAGCAGGTTTTGCTTACAAATTGTTAGACATCTACTTGAATCAAAATTAATAGTCTTATTTAGGTATGTTATAAAGAAAATTCAAAAAATGCTTTCCAGCTTGGCGTTAATTTCAGCCAAGCTGGTGCAACCAAATAGTGTCCAAGGATCAAAAAGATTAGCGTTCTACAAGAAGCAGCAAGGCGACAAGAAGCAGGTCTGCCGCTTGGGTCCGAAACCGTTAGATAATCGCCAACCACCCGATGGATATTCACCCACTCGTCTCTCAACGAACACCTTCAAACTGCCGCCGTTTATCAAGCCCAAAGTGTTTAGGCCCATGGCGAAAAGTGAGATACTCGGCCCGAAGGCTGGAAAATGTGAGCTTTACAAGAATCCGGAATATTACAGCTATCATCGCTACTCGTTCTATGATCTTTTAAATGCAAGCAATGAGGTTAAGTCCTGCATCAAGTGCTGCAAATAATCTTTGAATCCCAGCGAAGCCAAAAAGAATAAATTGAAAATTGATATCATTAAAATCTGATTGTGCTTTAGATAGGAAATAGCAATAGGAAATGGCAAGGAAAGCAGATTGAATAATGTAATATTTTATCACATATTTTTCAAATATACGAGTTTTAAATTTTGAACTATTTTATAAAAATCCGTCTTGCAGGAAAAAAAGAATAATCGAGTTTCGGTTCTGGTTCTGGTTCTGTTTCTGATTTTGAGGCTATCTTCAATTATAATATACCCCTATATAAATTTCCAGTTATTAAGATATTCTCAAGTTTACACAGACAATCTTCAGTTACAAACATACCCTAGATACTTTCAGCCGATTTTCAGCTATTGTGATGTTCTTAAGATGTTGCAAACAAAGCGCTACATTATTGACACACTTAAGTCGCTCGCATTATGCCACTAATCGTATTAGTTGGTCGTTAGTTAGGCGCTGCTTGTGCTATCAGCAGCAAATGCGATTTCCGTACAATGAGCCGTTTTGGCTCCCCATCGCAGGTCCCGTTACACTAACGTGCCACTCGTTCGACTTGCACAGCGTTTCCGGTTTACGTGCGCCATTTTTCGTACAGGTGACATAATGACCCGCCTCTGGACGTGCAACGGCGACACGTAATTAGAGGGACGCGATGCGGCAACTTTGTAATTTAGCAAATCGGTTTAGCTGTCGCCAAAGACTAGTTCCCGTTTGTAGAACCCGTCAACAGCCAACAGCTCCAACAGCTCCAACAGCAAAAACATGCAGTTGACTTTATTAAATTTACAAGCCATTCGACATACACCAAAACACTTTAAAAAGTATGCTACGTTACACTGTGCGAAAATTGCGCAAATAGAGCATAGCAAAATAATGAAAAAGTTGCTTCAGATTCATGATGAACACATTTTTGCTCTCAGTGTAGGTAATGGAGTACGTAAGCTGCTTTTGTGTGCAACGGAAACTGGCACATAATTGAAAACCATTGACAGCTGATGTGTAGGTCATGCCAAGGTCTGTTGGCCGCTCCGTTTGCCTAAGACCCAATGACTTCTCTAGTTGGGTCTTGCCCCCATCCCCAGACACAACCGACCTCCATTCCACAATTTATCAATTTTAATCGCATGCAAATTTTATGCAGGCTCGCCATTACCCAAGAAGTCAAAGCCCCGAGAGCAACATTTGTGTGTTGAGCCCAGTTATGTTGCTCATATGCCAACTGGCTGTTAGTTTTGTTAACAACTTTTGCACCGAACTTGTGCTAATCACCAGCTACCACCCTCCCCCTACTCCAACTCCCACTCCAACAGTTATCCCCTTTCAGTTCGCTGTTAAGCTTTGGTCGCGACATTTGCATTTTGGTGACATAATTTTTGGTGTATTGTCGTTGAAGAAACATGGCCAGAAAAAAACATTTGCATAATTAATGAGCTGAATGGAGCCTGTGAAGCCAGTGCAGAAATTCTGCTAGTTTCATGAATCCCAAAATAGAGAGATTACAACTGCTAAGCAGCAGACAGTAAACGCTCTTCTAAATTGAATATTTTGGCAAGCTTAACTGCTTAAAACAATAACAGCATTAATCATGAATCCCAACATCAGCTTAAGTACTGAATGAATGTACTGAATTTATATAATGGAACAGAGGATAAGCTACCAGGGTTATGATAGCAATATATAACATTAATATTCGTAGATAAGCACAGCCAATTCAATTAACCACAGAGCACATAATATACATATATAATCTGTGTTCAATGTTAATTCTTAACAAGTTAATTGGAAAAACTAAACACTTAAATATGAAAGAATTGACCGCGAAAGATATTCGACTAATTGAAACGTTGCATGAACGCAAATGCATCTCTAATTATAAGATATAAAAACTTAAACGCCAATAAAAGCAAGTAAGAATGCTGTAGTCGAGTGAGCTCGCCTCGATATACCCTGAACCCGTTTGTGAAGGAGTGAAGATATTCTAATTTCTTAAAAGAAAACAGACAAAACCTTTTTGACTATAACTTGGGTGTTTCTTACACGATCCTGATGATCCAGTTGATCAATAATATATATATATTATATGTACATTGAAGCGGGGGTCGTAGATACTTTCTTTTGCACCTTGCTACTTTTCACAATACTATTGTATCCTCTCACCAATTGAATTCTTAATCGAACAATATTTATTGAGCTATTAAGATTTCCCACAGCCAATTATGGTTCTCAAAAGTAAACGCATTTTCACCCGCAAGGCGTCTACGTTAAGTTTTGACTTTTTGTTGCCCTTGTCACGGTTCAATTATTTGGATTTGGCTTCTTTGTGTTAGCTCGAAATGCCTGACTAACGCTAATTTCCGTTGCCATTTTTTTTTTTTCTCTTTTTTTGCCTCAAGCTAATGACGTTCGTGTCAATAAAAATGATCAATCATTGGGCAAAAAAAAGGGATTGAGGCTTCAATCCTCACAAAATGATGATGATGGAAATAGCTGAGGTGCCCTTTTGTGATGTGTGTCGCGACTTGTGACTGGAGTATAAAGTGATTCGTAGATTCTTTCTTTTTATAAATATAAAAGGTAACACAAGGTGTCAAAATCTGTTGATGGATGTATGTGTGTGTGTGTGTGTGTGTGTATGTGTGGGTTTGTGTTTAAAAACATGGCTTAAAGCCAATTGCAACTAAACATTGGCAAACAAAATCAACTCGTACAAAAAGCTATACAAAGTTTTGGGGCACGTAGCTGGCTGGCAGCTGTGGCAAAAGTTCTAAACACACACACACACACACACACACACACACACCACAAAATTACGAATAATTCTAATTGTTTTGAACAATTAAAAATTAAATTTACAAAAAAAAACGAAAAGGCTACGTGAAATATACGTGAAGAGCGATACGAAAAATTTAACTTTTATTCAATTTGCGCAACTGTTCAAATACGTGAGTGTATTCGTGAGTTTTCTCAGTAAGTACATGAGTTTTTTTGGGTGTGTGTGTGCGTTGGCTATTCAAATGCCGCTGCTGCTAAATAAATGAAATTAGACAACTTTTATTCATTCGTTTGACATTTTTATTTGTTTTCAAACTCATTTCGTGCAAGAGACAAGATGGCAACTGCGACAACCGGACAATTAACAACAAATACAATTTGCCGACTTTAGTTTAGCAACATTTTTAGCAACTGTTATTTAATTGTTTGTCAGGCATCCACTTAGCCCTTGCCACCTGAAAATTTCATTAAATACAAATTGCAAAAAGGGGATTTTGAAAGCTTCCATGGCTAATTTTTTTTTTTTGTCAATTTGCTTCGGTGGTTTTTAATCAAAGTTTTCGCATCATTTTATTAATTAATTTAAACTGTGTGACACTTTCTTTTATTTTCACATTGATAAGTTGGCTGATAAAGTCTTTGATTGCCATCAAACGAAAGATTCGGAAACTAGACAAAAATGTTGGCTCAATCATGTCACTTTTCAATTATAATAATTATTCTAGCAACTAGGTACAAGAATAGATATCATATGTAATCTAATCAGATATAAATATTATTTGTATAAGATCTTAAGAAACAATAAAAAATAAATGGTATATTTAAAAAGCTAAGTGAGTTTAAACGATTCAATTTCTATGATAATATTAATAAATTAAATAAATTTCATGTTTTATTTTTTAAATCTATAGTTTTTAATGTTTTTCACATTTAACAACCCATGAATTTCATTTTTAATATCTGCAAGTAAAACAAAAACATAAATCTTAAAATCATTTATAATAAGCACATTTATAAATATCCCAATCTATAAATTAAATAATAAAGTAAGAGTGTGACCAAAACAAACAAATATCTTTAAAAGAAAACCAGCACTTTTTTACTCAGTTTTCGCATTTTCAAAAGAATAAATAAAAATATAATTTACAAAATAAGGAAAACACTCACACGAAGCACTCAAACTTTTTAGCAACCAATAAAAAAATCTCAAGAGTACTCAGTGGTAAATGATAAGATTGACTATTGTCAGTTTATTGAATGCGCCGCCAATATCACTTTGTCTGTGGCAGTGGCAACAGCAGCGCTTGTCCCAAAAAAAAACAAAGAAGAAGAAGAAAATATATATACAACTTATAGATATATAAGTTATCTGTAAAAAGTTATCAATATAGGAAGTATCTTATTTGGAATGCTACTGCGGCTGTGTAAATTGTTGCTACCGTTACTGCTGCTCAAATTTGTGGAAGCCGAGTGTTGGTGAATTGTGGCAAGTGCATGCAAATGAATATGATTCATTTATACCCAATTCACAGCGCCACAATGCTTTCATTTCACCTGGATAGGACCCTATGCGAACAAGTCCAACATTGTCAAGGAAACGTGCGAGGCACGAGTTGGCGACTTCAATGAGATACCCTGTGAAATGCCATTGGTGGCCACACGTATGTAACTGCATTATATACATTTATATATATATGTATTATATATTATATATATATTCTCTAGTCAATGATACGGTGCCAGATGCAAAGGCGTTGTGGCAGAACGAGACGTTGAACCGTGATAAATATCTGTGCCAGATGTCGCCCGGTTTATCGTGTGTCAAGTACTCGTATATATTCAAGGGCGGCAGTGAGTATTATTTTATTTGCTATACCCTGCACCCCCACTGGGCATGTGTGCAACTTTACTGAGTTTGTGTTTGTCTTTCCGCTTTCTAGTCCAAAACATAACTTATATGTGCGCCAAGGTGAACACCACAAATGGCTGCTACCGGCAAAAGCATTCGACGGGGATGCAGGTTGAGGCCTGTGTGTGCACCTCCAAGCTGGGACTGATACCCTGTAATAGCGGACATACACAAACTCTGGGCTTGGCCATAGCTCTGCTCAGCGTGTTTATAATTGTTAAATAAACAAATAAAATAAATAATGTACTCGATATCTGTCGCACTTGAACATGTCGGGAAGTGCATTGGCCATTTGTTTGGTAGACGTCAATATAGGGGGGGTTTGGGCCTTTTACTTTGTATGTGGCAGTTGTTGTGCGACTTTTCACTACATACATCTAATGTGACATTTCCGCGCTTTTCATTTTTGACAAGTTTGCGCAATTTATGGAGGCTTTTTATGGGCCATCTATTACGTTTTTATGGTTTTCCATTGCTTACGCATTTGCTAAATAAACTGACGTAATTTATTTAGTTGGCCATTAATCAAATGCAACGACGATGACGCTGACTACGCATTTATTATAACAAAAAATATTTTTAGTCAAATATTGAGCACTTTTCATTAATAAATATGCCGAATTTAAAATATTACCTAAATTTATTTAAGTAAAATAAATGTATATATTTTTTTGGTTTATTGTTTTAATAAAATAGGCATTGTTTGTTTATGCGTGATTTTTTTATTTAACGGATTGCAAACGTTGCAGACAACACAGAAAAATCTCAACTCAATAATAACAATAAATAAACAGTAAATCAAGTAACCCGTAAAATATTGTCACAGACAGCAGCGGCATAATAATAGGCTGCCATAGGCCATGAGGGTGAGGAGGAGGGATGGACATGTTGACGGGGGGGAAAAACTGAAGTAGAGACCATGACCAAATAGCAAACAATGCAGGCGATAAACTGGATGCGAGCAATACTCAATACTCAATACTCAGTACTCGATACTCTCAAATTGCCAATGGGGCCAGCGAACAATTAAAGCATTGCTTGTGGGGAGGTGGGGGATGTGGTGAGCTTTGGGATGTGTAGCATGCTACTGGCTAGGGTACTGGTACTGCAGATTGGCAGTGTCCAATATCCAGTGCATTCAAATAAACTAATTTTAATTCCGCACTCTTCGGTCCGGGCACGCAATGCAGCTCAATTGTGACGCAAATTGTTATTAAAGCACAAACAGTGGGGGTGTGGGGGTGGCTAGGGACAGAAGAGGGGAGGTTGCAAGCCTGGGCGTCAATAATTTGCTGGCCGAGGCAGACGATGAAATGCATTTACACATAAACATATATTTATTTAATTTATAAAATTACTTTTCACATTTTTATTGACATTTTGAAGCAGCAGCCAATGAGGAAAAAATTCCTTAAATTGGCCATTTGGCATTTGTATTTCTTGTGAACAACAAACAACTAGCAGAAATATAACTAAATGAAAAATACAATAAATCGAATACTGTTAATGCAATTATTCTTTGTATTTGTTTAAAAAAAAAGAGTGTGAAATATGCAGAATCAGCGAATATGTCCAAAATAAAAATGCAATTGAACTTTAATTTGCAGTTTTACTTATGCAAAGCCAATTTGCACAATATATATATAAAAAAATATATATATATATATATATGTGTGTATATATATATTTGCCAATACATTTGATATGCATAAGTTGAACACACCAATCTGGCTGTCTGTTGTTGGGCTTATCTTGAAACACCCACCCAATCCCGAAACTGACATTTTTTGGGGTGTTGTGTGAAAAATAAACAATAATTTGTAGTCCTATTTGTAGAATTCATGGCAATGGCTTCTAATAATATGCCTAGTTTATCCACTGCCCCTAACTAAATTGTTATTGTTGTTGCTGATGTTGCTGATGCTGCTTTGGCTATTTATTCAGTATTGGCCCAGACTGTTTTATGTACATTTAGATAGCAGCGGAGTCTAGTATAGATGTGCATATAATTTATATGTCTGCGCCTCTCTCGCATGTTTAACAAGCAATAACAAATAAACAATAACAAACAAGTGTCGATAATAAAAAAAATTTGATTAGCATTCCCATCAAATTTCAGCTAAAAATCGTCGGCGGCTAAGTTAAAAATGAATAGAAACAAAGAAGAGATCTGCTATGCTAAGTCGAGATATATCTTAGAAACGTCAAAGATTACATAGACCTGTAAAACGGAGTCAAATTGTCGATATCTGAATTTCATTTAATTAAAAAAATACTCTTAACAACAATTGAACAAGTGCCAGGCAAAATAAGTAGTTTATACCTAAAACAATATTTTTATTTGAAAACTTTTTCATTGTCATCTTCTTCCTTGTATGGGATCAAGTATATATTTTAATTTATTTAAAAGTGAAAAAAATCAAAAGGGCAATTAAATATAAACAATCAAAATATCAAAAAGCTAAGATCTAATATGCATGAATTAATGAGCAGAGGTCAGCTTGGAAAACACACACATTCATCAGATGGCAACGAGTGTATTCATACATATTTGATCACAAGCTCAATTATTCATTCGATGTTTTTGCTAGCATTTTAAAATGAACTAAATTTGCACCGCTGCCGTTTTGTATTTATTTTTTTTTTTGGAAACGACACACAAAAAGCCAATGGCAAAAGCAGAACGGATGGGAAAACCCACAAAACCGCAACGAATTTAGCACGACGCTTGACCGGATCGAGTCCGGACTGCATTTGAATGCATTTGAGCGCTGGACAATCTAAAACAAAATGGCGACTCGCTGACCAGTGAAGTGTGACAGCCCAAAACAAAAACAGTCGAAAAGAATGTGCCCAAAAATTAAGCATACGACGAGTGGGTGACAAACAACAAAAATAACAAAAATAATAAAAACAAGATAGAACGTTGCAGTCGGACGCAACCGACAGCGAAATACTATTATACCATTACATAATTAATTTAATATTTATAAATATAATATATTAATATATATATACATATATATATTAGAAATATAAAATATATTTAAATAATTATAAATTTATATTTATATTAATCGGACTAAATTCTCGTGTTTCTATTGTGATGCTAACTTGACTCGTGTAGAGCTGTTGTGAGCATGCGATTAAACTATCGCGTTAAAAAAATATCGCCGTTAGTTTTGAATTTTAACAATCGAACTACTAGAAACTAGAATTAATATTTTATACAAAATTGAGAAATTTTATAAAAAAAGAGGTGGCACAATTTGACGCGCTCGATTAAGAGTGACCAAATTGCAAGATAAGCAGCATTGCGCCAAAATTAACAGCATATGTTAAGTATTCTGTTAAGTAAATTGCGGGAGATACAGGCATTTATCGTTTTTTGTGGGCGGGAGTGGGCGTGGTCCAAAATTTTTTTTCCACATTTATGAAGGTTGTTACTAGCAATATACCTTTTAAAATTTGGTGACTTAAGTTTTTAAATTGCGTGAGATATATAGGTTTATCGATTTGCACCAACAAGTGTATCGGTTTAGGGAGGTGGAGTGGGCGTGGCCATCCAATTTTTTTATCGATCCTAGGGGGTGTTACCAGTAACATACCTGCAAAATTTTGCGACTCTAGCTTGCAAATTACGGCAGATATGCGCATTTTAAATTTTTAGGGACGAAGTTCCTGGGGGCGGCGGATGTGGGCGTGGTCCAAAAATTGGTATGCCAATCTTTGGAGGAGGTTACCAGCAAATTACCTTCCAAGCTTGGTTACTCTATCTTTCAAAAGTTCGGAGATATACGGAATTATCGATTAATAATCGGAATTTTCGATTATAGGCGCAGGTGTGGGCGTGGCACCACAAATTTGTTATCGGTTCTTAAAGGCGACTACCAGTAATGTACCTACCAAATTTGACGTTCCCTACTCAAAAACTGCGGAAGATATAGCCATTTGAAAATTTTAGGGGCGGGGGTGATGGGGGCGTCGGAGGTGGGCGTGGCACATGGCAATCTTTCAAGGACCTCACCAACAACCTACCAACCAAAATTGGTGACTGTAGCCATTAAATTGTAAGAGATATGTGGATTTATCGATTTGATAAAATCGATTATCGCGGTTTTCTAGCTCCCTGGTGGACGTAGGTCCAAACCCAAGACACTTTAACTTTTGAGGGTACTTTCCAATATACGTTCCAAGTTTCAAGTCTCTATCTCTAAGGGTGTCGGAGGAACGCGCGTTCATACAGACGGACAGACGGACAGACGGACGGACGGACAGACGGACAGACGGACAGACGGACAGACAGCATGACGGACATTGCACAAAACCAATATACTATTATTACCATTCTGGTATAATAGTATAAATACAGCAAGTGGAGCAAGTGGAGCAGAGAAGAGAAATCGGCATTCAATCGCATATCCCATAATATTTATGTGTGTGTGTGTGTGTGTTTGTATTAGAAGCAAATGCGAAGCAATATGCAAATGAAACCCACCGCATCGCTACTCTGCCATTAATTGGCAATTTATAGCAGAGCTAAACCACATCAGGCACAACACCACACCCACACCCCATTCACACCCGCCTCGCGCTATTCGCTTTGCCCATTTTCACGTGCGCGCTCAAGTGAAAATTATCATTTCCAGCAACTGAATCTCTCATACAGCCCCCAAAACAAGGCAAGAGCCAATGCTATAAAAATGTACATAGAAAGCGACATTCAACCAAATACAAAAAAAAAGAAAGGAGAAAGGAGAAAGAAGTCGCCAAACTTTAGCCGGGAACAAACCGTCCATGACGACCGCAGAAGGCGACACCCCAAAATAGCTCCAACAAATACAACAAAAAAAATAGACATGAAAGGGCAGCGCTTATAATGTATTTGACGAATACTAAACACTCTTCCTAAATCAGTGAACAGAGTAAAAAATTAATATATATTTTGAAGATTTAAAAAAGTCAGAAGAACTCAATACAAATTTTTATAAGCTTCAAAAATAAATATTTTTTTCTCTGGCCCCAGGTCAGGTGGCGTCGGGTTTTGCAATATATATAGAAGTATATATAAAATATAAATAATACAAAAATTAAATAAAATAAGGCTGAACTAACCTAATTTAAGTATATATATAAATATAACCAATTATTCATGCAATAACATATTTAAAACAACTAAAGACAATAAATTGTTTAGCAGAACTAAAAAAAACGTTATTTACTATTCCCTTAAGCAAATTCTTTGTTTTTGAGTTTTCAATAGACTTTAAATCTTTACAATGGTTAACTTAAACACCAATAAAATAGGAATAGACTTCAGATAAAGAGTATAAAACACCCGTCCGGCAATTTATCGCATTTTGCTGTGGTCGGCATTAGTTACGCTGAATTTTATCACAATTGCAATTCTTTCTAGACACGGTCCCCGATGCCGCCAAAAAGGACGTTTTTTTGTTGTTGCGCGTGATGATGAAGATGGTAATAGAAATGGGTGTGGCAGTGGGAGTGGAAATATGGGAATGAAAATAGCCGCCGCCTTGGCAACTGACCAGCGTCGCTAATTTCCACGTTTTGCCCGTTTTTATATATAATCATAATTCGGTCTGATTTTTGGTCTTTGTTGCCGCTGTAAATGATTAACGCCGCGGGGGTCGCTTCTGCCAGGGGGCGTGGCATGCGGCCGAATAGCCATTTAACTTTTAGCCGCTACCACAGCCTTCAGCAACAGCCACAGCCGCAGCTTCAGCTTTAGCTTTTGGCTCGTTGACTTTTGGCATTTGACTGGTCTCTTTAAATGCACGCAACACCCACAGCTTGAAATTCCACAAAAAAAAAAAAAAAAATTGAATAAAATAAATAACTAAAATATGATAAAAAACGAATTTCATATTCTTGAAGCCTGATTGCTCATTAGCAAATTCATTTGGCTGCACTCCAGCACTCGAGCGCTTAACGCCCCCACTCCATCCGCTCCCCCCAGCCCAGAAGTAGAACCCTAACTGATAACTCAAAAGCATTTGCAGCGCCGCATTAAGTGTGCATGGGGAACAGTTAGTGCCTCAATTTGTTGAAACCAACCAATAAATACTCTATAAATTAAATTAAAAAATATATAAAAATAAATCAGCGAATAATAATCAATATTATAATTCAATTACGCATTCAAACACTTATTAAGTTAGTTAAGCTAGTTATTAATTTTTAAACTTTTCTAAATATCATTCTATAACTTTAATTAAGTAATAAATAAATATTTGTTTAGTTTCTGAGACACTATATATTTATTGATTTAAATTAAAATATAAAATGATCAGACACGCAAATTCCAATCAGACCAAAGCGTTGTTTGGACAAGCTGTCGCACAAAATAATATTATTCTTAATTCTTAAATATTATTTCTTAAAAAACAGAATATTCTAGAATCTATTAAAAGTTAAACAAAGTTTGACAATTGATTTTTATGGATTGTTAAATTTGATTTTAATTAGGACATATCGGAAAGATGCCAAAGATCCCACCCATATCCAAGTATTATCGTCAGCAGTCCTTTCAAACTATGCTACATTAGTTAGGAAACCCCTGTAACTCATTAGTTAGCCAAGTTCATTAGCAATTTGGGGCACTATTTGGTTGTGTAGTGTATTCGGCAAATTGGAAAATGCAAAAATGCTTGAAAATTATCATTTTGTTGGCCTAATGACTTGTGCAAAATGTAGCGGTGTTGAGAGATACTTGGGTTGAGATGCTCAGCTCAGTTCATTTCAGCTCCGATCAGGTTAGCTTAACTTGGCTTAGCAGCTGCATATTGCTAAAGCTGGAGCGTGTGCTCCTTAATAAGAAATTCGCCCAGTTGCCAACTTGGCGGAGCTGGGCGCCAAATGTTTGCTTAATTGTCAAAATTTATGTTGCTGATTCTGCTGCTGGTGCTTCAGGGGAAACTATACCAAAGACCGCAAAGTCACCAAGGGTGAGCATAACGGTTCATGATGAGGGATGAGCATTAACCCAGTTAACCCATTAAAGCCGTGTCATAAATTCAAAGCCCACAGCACAACAGCAACAACAACAAACACAAGAACAACGTTTGCTTTGTGGCTTTTTGTGGCCAGGCTTGGCACCGTTTTTCGACTCATTAAAGCCAACTTTACGCAATTAGCCTAATAAGCCGCCCCGAAGTAGGCTACAAAAAGCAGCACACAGCAAGAGAATGAAGCTGAAACGGTCCCCTCACAATTTTACAAAAAACACTTTTGGGCGCATTTCGCATTTTTCGCTCAATTAAATTAATTAAATGACAGCCCAAATATGCAACGAGCAGCTCCTGATGAAGAGATGACCCCACACTGATGGCTGTACACTAAATAATTGGTCCTAAATATGTACTGAGCCAGCAACAACATAAGCCCAGATAGAGGAGACACAAATTAACGGACATAATTCAGTTGCCACAAAGACCCTTTCTTATTATTAAGCCAAAAGCCTAATACGTATTTTGACCTGAAACCGGACAATGCGTGACAAATGCCCAAGATTTGATGACTGGAGCAGCTTAAGTAAAAACATAGTCCAAAGTGAAATATGTGACACATAAGAATTAAAAAAAATGTTTATCAGGTTTTCTGACTAACCAGCAATATAATCGGCTAATCAAGTTAAAAGCTAATCTATTAAAATCATTAACATAATATTAATTGAATCCTTTGTTTCTAGGATTCTTGACAATTTTCTCTTCGAGACAGATCCTTTAATTTTAAGAATAATGGAAAATAATATGCAACAAAATTTGATGTCCCAAAAAGAGGTTTTTTTAAGATTTTATTGATTCTACTCGTAAGTCGTGATCACATCGTAATCCAGACTGTTGCAACATATGTCTGTCCATGTTACTTTAGTTTCTGACATGCATCCGGATAAACAATTAAAATTTTGAAAGCATTAAAGGGTAAACAATAAATGAAAGACAACAACTACTTGTTGTCCGGACAGGCCATCTGATAAAGGAACTGAATGACGGTGCGTGTGGGGCGTCCAGTCATGCGATCCCTTAGCAAATACGGCAATGGGTTATGTCTGGTCAGCATGCCCACATTCCGTATATCGAGGTGAGCCCAATCCACACACGGCACCAGTTCGTGCAAAATGGCAGCTGCGATGCAACTGGAGGCGGGACCCTTTCCACGATTGCTAATGTCATAGGTCAAGCTGGGCGTGACCAGCTGCTTGAAGTATTTCCACAGAGGCAAACGCCACAGGCGATCCCCCGTCAAGGAGCCAGCCTTGGAGAACTGCTTGTAAACAAAGTTCGAGTTGCTAAAGATGCCCGCTGCGCTGCCCCCAAGGCCACTACAGACGCCATAGCCCAAGGTGGCAATATCCACAACCAGACGAGGCTTATAATTCGCCTGGGCATACAGCAATGGATCCGCCATGACGACAACGCCCGCCTTGCTCACATCCTTGATGCCCAGAGTCTTGCCATTAAGTAGGGTGACAACATCGCCCGGCTTGGCCGCCATGCCCGATGGCATGTTCTCGCAGAGCGGCAGCACAGCCGATATATTTAATGGTAACGACAATGCGGCTGCGGCACGAATGGTTGCCACACAAACGGCAGCACCGGCCATGCAACCACGATACATGTGCATGCAATCCTTGGGGCGCAAGCAGAGACCACCACTATTATATGTCAATCCCTTGCCCAGCAGCAGAATCGGTTTATCCTCCGGTGACGTGCCACAATAGTTGATCTCCAGCACAACCGGCGGTTCGCAGCTGCCCTTGGCGATCATTAGAAAGGAATTGAGACGATTCTCCTCGATCCAGTCCATCGATCGTACATCGACACTAACGCCACATGGACACAGGGCATCCACTGTGGCCTGTGCAAAGATGGTGGGTGTCATCTGGTTGGCCGGTGAATCAGACAAACGTCTGGCTAGATTCTGTGACTCTGCCTTGAAAAGTCCACGCGTCCAGGCGTCCACATCCGGCGAATCATATAGCTCCAGTTTGGGTATAAAAGTGCGATCCTTCTTACGACGATTGCTATTATAACGCCAGATGGCCAAGGCGCTGCCTTCGGCTGCCTGTTCCGGATAATCCATAGAGTCCACAAAGATATCTGTGATGCCATGCAGCTGCAAGGCACGAGCACCGACTCCAGCAGCAACGCGAGCATTCTCCATGCCCTCATCAATCATTTCAATGTCATTGAAACCAGCCCCCTCAATGCCCAGACCCACAACAGCAACGGCAGTAAATTCGGGATCCACATTCAGAAAGACCATCCCCTTGCCCAGCTCACCCTTCATGTTCGTCTCGCGCACCAGCTCGGAGATTTTGCCCTGGGCCCGATCATCGAATTTCTCGCCACTGGATGTCAACTTGGGCTCCCTGTCGGTCTCCTTGGTGTACACGCCCACCACAACGCCCTTGACTACGCTGACATCATCACACTTGATGCCATACGATCGCATCAGCTGCCGACCAGTGGCGACCACCGGACTAAGGGATATCAACCGCCCACAGACTGGATTGAAGGACTTCATGCACCGCACTTGCCTACAGATTAGCTCATTCCGCAGGAGGCCATTCTTCGGCAACGCATTCGCAATATACTTGGCCAACATCATTGTGGTTAATCTTCCAGTTGTCTATGTCTGTCGTCTAAGAACTATTTTACTAATGTTCGAGTTTTAATAATATTCGATCGAAAAGTTTTTGTTATATGAATGTGAATGTGAGCAAAGTTCAACTGTGTGCCACATCTGACACCAAAAGCATCGCCAGCCAGATTGGTCGACTTTTGGAATGAACACTTGGCACAACTCATTTTGAGATCAAGAACTGATGGAAAAAAAATCGTATCACTTCTGACGAAGTTATGACAATGGGAAATTTGATATTTTTTCCGACAAGCAATATACCGATCTAAAGATCAAACCACGATTAGCAAGTCTAGAATGCTCTAGACTCTAGACAAAAGAGTCCAAGTTAACAAGATCCCTTTTGCAAAATCAATTATTTTATTACAGGTTACATAATTTAGTGATCGATAACAAGACCCTATCGAGTGCAGCAGATTGCTTTTACAATCATCCACTAGTAATTGTTTCATTCGTCATCAGAGTCTTGTTGTTTGTTGGGCTTCAAGCTGCCGAAGACCTTGGCAGGAATCGCTTTTTGTTCGAAACGCAACTTCTTCATTGCGAGACCCTCAGCATCTGTTTTTGTTGCTGTTGCCTCTGCTGCCTGCTCAGTGCCTCCCTCCTGCTCTCCAGCTTCATCATCATCATCATCGTCCTCATCCTC
Source organism: Drosophila kambysellisi (assembly GCA_035042185.1). Lineage (NCBI taxonomy): Eukaryota > Metazoa > Arthropoda > Insecta > Diptera > Drosophilidae > Drosophila > Drosophila kambysellisi. The sequence goes on from JAWNLS010001251.1 coordinate 12,665,356, forward strand.
TTCGTCGCTGTCGCCAATATCAATCTCATCGGGATTAATGACTGTATTTGCCTTGTCCTTGGCGCCACCTTGCGTCTCGCCGCGCACAAACATAATGTTGGACGCAGACTTCTCTGCTGGCTTTTGCTTTTGCTCTGCCGCGGCAGCTGCTGCCTGTCGTGCCTTCTCCTCCAGCAGGCGCATTGCATCCGAGCCAGAACCGGCACCTGCATCGGCAGCAGCACCATTGCCCGTATTAAGAAACTGTGCGGCCATCATATTGACCTGCGTATTGTAGGTGGCCTGCACGGAGCGCTTGATACGCAGCATTTCACGCATCGTGTCCTCGTTGCCATGACGCACCTCAAACTCCTTCCATGTCTGCCAGAAGTCGGCCGTAATGCGAGGATCACAGACCTGACCAACAAGAAAAGGAGGCATATTAATCCAGGCGCATAAGCAGATGTGTGCATTTCACCGCTACTCACCTGCGAGCAATGCGCGTAGATGGCCCTGGCGCGATCCACTTCACCCAGTTTGGTTTCCAGCTCCGCAAACTTGACGCACATATGTCGCATATTCTGTTCCGGCAACGCTTCGATTGCCTTCTCGTAAATCTCTCGAGTGCGTGGCAGTCCATAAATTTCGGCTGCCTTTTTGATGAATATGTTGAACATGTCGAACATCTCCTCCTCCTTCACGGCGCTGGTGGCGCGATCATAGACAGCCATGGCATGACGGGCGAGGCCATGTTCCTCCTCCAACTTGGCGTAGAGCAAGTAGAAATACTTGGCATGCTCCGGTGGGCACTGATCCAGGCACTGTTCGAAGAGATCGCGAGCACGCTCCAATTTGGTGCCCCCGTAGCGTTCGAGGAACTTGCTCAAATACGAATTCCAGATGTCATAGACATTAGGCCACTTGAACAGAGCAATGCCCTTCTCATAGGCACGATACGCCTCTTCATAGTAGTTGTGCTCCTCGAGAAACAGTCCGTAATTAATGATTATCTGTGGTGTGCAAATCTTGAGGTCAATTATCCGCTCATAGACCGCCTTGCAGGTTTTAAAGGTGCCAAAGGATTCCTCCAGATCAGCGTACATGGACCACACTTTCAGAGATTTATAGAGACGCAGCTGGACCGTTTCTGTCTCATCGTGGTAGGCAACCTTTCGCTTGGGCATCGCCGTGGCCCGCTGCATCAGCTTAAGGGCTGCCTCGAATTGTTGCTGACGCAGCTCCAGTTCGGCCCACTCGCACCACACGGCCGCCAGATGCTCGACCTTGACGTATTCCACTTGTGTGCCGCGTTCGAAGACAACGCGGGCATCCTCCACCTGACCATTCGTCTCATAGAATTTGGCAAATTCCACCCACAGTGTGTGTAGTTGACCCACCGCCAGCTTTGGCTGCACTGTCTGCACCGCCTCCGTATACGTATTGATGATCTCCTCCGGTCGATCCTCGTAGAGTTTTACACGCTTGTGCCACTCGTGCACGTTGTGCGGATTCTGACGCAGCAGCACACTATTCAGGAGTAGCAGTCGCCGCTCCATTAGATACTCGAAACGCGAGAGACGCAGCTCCACATCGATGTCATCCTCTTCGTTGGCCTCCTCATCATTGGCCACTTGCTCCATGCGTTTGTTCAGCGACAACTCCTCAAACTGAGCGTATTCATCGAAGACTTGTGTGAAATCTCGGACCGTTGTCACCGTTTGGATCGCCTCCTCGTAGATATCGCGAGCACGATCAAACAAACCGGAGCGCACATAATAATCAGCCAGGGAGTTCCACAGGTGGCCCAACTGATCCGTGTAGCGTCGCAGTCCTCCACGTATGATTGCATCCACGTTTAGTGAGTGCACCTTGTGTGGATGCTTCGATATCAGATCGCATAACTCGTTCCACAGCTGATGATTCGATTTGCCGTGCTTCGACACAAAATGCTCGTTGTCCACAATGTGCGCCAACTGCTGGGCCGCCTCATCAAGACGTTGTGCCTCCTGCGGAGTCATACAAATTTTTATTTATAAGTAAATGTCATAATCATATAAAATTCAAATAATACCTGCAAGTAGTCCACATACTCCTCGGCATCCTCGGGAAAGAGTTTCAGGTAGCGCCTGTAGACCCTCAGAGCCGTTTCGGGCATCTCGTAGCGTTTCACGAATTTCAAATACAACGGCCAAATGCGTCCGTGCTGTGTGATGGGCAGTGCACGCAGTGCACGATCGAAGACGTGACGGGTGCGCGTAATCCGGCATTGGGAACTCATGAAGACCCCGTAATCCATCCAAATGCGAGGCATTTTGTGCATGAAAACCAGGGCACGCTCAAAGGTGTTGTTCACCTGCTCATACATGGGATCTGTGGGTATTTTACCGCGCACCTGCTTCCTGCGTGTACGCAGATAGTTGTACCAGATCTTATAGCTGCCAGGCAGCTCCTTCAGCGCGCGTTCATAAACCAAATTGACGCCATTGTTGGGCGCTTTGGCCTTATGATCGATGTAACGCAGCCAGTGCTTAACGGAGTACGCATTGCGTAGTATCTCCTCCTCGTACGGCACATCCTCCTCGTCCTACACAATTAGCATAAGTATACAAAGGCGTGCATATATGTGCCATATACTTACGAAATTCAATTCTACTTGCAGCGTTGGTTTTGTTTTTTCAGTCATCTTTTGCAAAAAAAAACTTTTAACAAAAGCCGCAAAAACGTTTGCATGCGCGTCCGCGGTCAGCTGTTGATGTGCAGCGTTGCCACCTACCAACAAATTGAAACAGTGCAGCTGCCATTTGTGGTATGTTTTGTACCAACGGAAATATACAAAATTTAAAACGTACAGTTTTCAAACATATAAACTATTCTAAGCTATAAATAATGTACTAAAATTAACAGAAACAGTTTGTAATGCGTTTAATTAATTATAAAATTCCACATCCAAAACTATTAACTTTAATGCAATATCTCATTACAATAAGATGACACCGCTACAACTCTAAAAAGACAGTGTTGGAGAAGCGGGTATAACAGTGTTGATCAACCGCACGCGGCATTATTTTTGGCGGCCATCACAACGCACAAACGAAGAGCGCGGAGCGAAAAAAGCATTCAGCGAAATTAATGTGTTAACAAATTGTTGTTGTTAACTAACAAAAACGCTTAACGAAAAGTTTGAAAATGTCCACGGGCGCCGCAAGAGTTTACATACAAGTCGAGAGCGAGGCCGAGCAAGAGGAGCATCTGAAGCAACAGCGCAAAACCTTAAAGCCGCTGCAGGCAACTGCGAACGACAAGGAGAATCTAACTGGACTAACGGGACGGGCCTCCATCGTGGATCAGCTCAGTCGCTTAAAAGCCGGCGTCAATCTAGCGCCCAAATATGGCAAACGCAAATGCGTCGATACAGCGGCAGCAACAAATACAGTAACCACCCAAGATGCTGATACCCAAACTGAAGCAGAAATTTCTCCTGGCGATAAACCCATCACAGCTGAGGATTTAACCAGTGAGTGTGATCCGGGCGAGAACTATTACAAACTATTGTCGGAGCAACGACGCGTCGCATTGGAGGAGAGCCTCAACGAGAATCGCCATTTGTATGAACGCATCGAGGGAATGGAGGAGGAAATGGACACAATGCGCAAAGAACTGGACGAGGCGAAGAATCTGGTTGAGGTACTCAAAGAGATATGCGAAGAGGACGACAGTGATGAGCCCGAACAACCGGGGACAGCAGATTAGCAGAATTGTAGTTGAAGTTATACACAGAAGCTAACTAACCAATAATAAATACATTTTTCTATGTTTATAAGTTTTAAAATTATATATTTTATTATTATATTAATGCAAGTAGTTGTTAAACGATTTCAATTTACTAATATTATAAACCCAATGGACTGGTCTCAATATACGCCAGCAATAAATACATATACGTTTATATATATATATATTATCTAATAGTTGAAGCGCCAGTTATAAACCAATAAAAGTTTTGTTCCTCAATTTCATGCAATTTCCTAAATAGATTTGAAATGGTTTTTTTTGTTTAGCCCCTCTACTTTAGCCAGTCGGTGATGATCTCCTCGTTGTGAAAGGTTTCCACATCGAACTGCAAGAGATGGAAAATTAAAAATTAGTACAATTCATATATATATAGAAATCATATCTGAAATGCATAACATATATCATTTGGTAAGCAGTTGTCCTTTCACCCACCGCATCTGATGATACTTCAATGCATTCCTCGTATTTGGGCACCGCACCCATAATATCCACTTCATTGGCCGCAGCACACAGATACGCTGAATCCGCCTTAGCCGCTGCTATAAGCACCGCCGTCTCCGTATCAGGAACAATAATCTCATCGTCATCAACTGTTGGTGCGATTTTTGCAAAACGTGTATCCGCATCATCTTGATGCCCGTGGGCAGACTTCATGTGCAGGCGGAGCGCAAAAGGACGTGCGTACTCTGCACCGCAGGTAACACACCAATATTTATTAGACATTTGTTGGTTCTTGGTGACCTGTTTGCCGGCGCTCTTCGGATCGCTCGTTTTGTGGGTGGACATGTGTGCCTTGACGGCGTACAGTGAGGCAAAGGGACGATTGCAGACGGCGCACTGATACGGTTTGGTGTGACTATTCTTGTGGGCGTAGAGCTGCACGGAAGTGCGAAAAGATTTCGGACAGCTATCACAAACATACTGACGCTCCGAGCTGTGAATGCGCAAATGGTGCGAGTAAACCGTATGCGACTTGAAGCTACAAAGATGGAAACAAAAAATACACCGACTTATTGACTTGCAAATCAGATTGAATGCATTTCACTTACCGTTTGTTGCACGTGGTGCACACATACGGCCGTATATTTGTATGCGTGCGCAGGTGGAGCGTGAGGGAGTAGGAAACACGAAAGGTTCTGCCGCACACCTCACAGCTGTAGGGCTTCTCGCCGGTGTGAACCCGCTCGTGCTTCACCTTCTCATAGGGACGCGGGAAGACTCGCTCGCAATACTGGCAGGCGAATCCAGGCTTATCCTTGTCCACATTGGCGGGCCTTTTACTGGGCTTGTTGTTGTTGTTCAACGCGTGGCGTTCATGGATCTTCAGATGCATATTATAGTTGGTTAGATTATCGAATTGGCGGTTGCAAGTGGCGCACAGAAACTGTTGATGGCTCTCATGCATCTGTTTGTGCACCGTTAAAAGGTTTTTTTCGAAGCTGCAGTGGGAAATTGGAAAATTATGTTATTGGGATCGATTTTCTTATTTTAAAAATGTAAGCACGAATTTTAACTAATTGCAACATCCAGGTCGTTAAGAACCTTTACAACCGACTACATGCGTAAAGATCCATCTTTCATTTAATTAATTGTACTTTATTTTCAGTTTTTAAAGCTATTTTCTGGTCTCGTGCATTTTAAGCAGATTATTAAATAAACTTACCTCTTGTTGCAGATTTCGCAATAAAATTGATCCAGTTTGCTGTACTGCTGATGAGCGCCAACAGGCAATGCATCCTGTATTGATTTGGAGGCATGCTTGTTGTGGATGCGCATGTGAAACTTGAGGCATTTGGCTGAACTGAATTTGGTTTTGCAAATGTGGCAAACAGTGGTCGTATTATTGCTACTTGCTGCTGCTGTGGCTGTTGCCACTTTCCGTCGCGCTGGAGTCTGCGTTTTGACATTGCTCTGTGTGCCACCCGTTGTAGTTGTTGTTGTTGCTTCTGCCTGGGGGCAGCTGTGCTCCTCGGCACTCTCAAGTGTCAGGAATATGCTGTGGCAATCGAAGCAAAAGTAACGCTCTGACTTTTGCTCCGCCTCAGCCTCAGCAGCAGCTTCAGCATGCGTTTCGTCCTCGACTTCGGCTGGCAGCAGTTCCTCATCCTCATCGAGCACCTCCCACAGCTGGGGTTCACTTGCATCGTCGACTTCCTCAATTAGATCATCCTCGAGAATAAGGGATTCAACATCCCCTCGATCATCTTCGACGTCCGCTTCATTTTTTATCTCGACGGCATGAAGAGAAACTTTGGAACAGGCTTCGACGGCGCCTGAGCAACTGCCGAGGCCACTGTGCGCATTATTGTACGCCTCGATGCTGTCGTAGTCATTGCCACAATCCTCACAATAATATAGTTCATCCGCACACGTATCAATTATAAAATGATCAATATTGCTTTGGCTTTTGGCATCCACGTGCGATTGCAGCGCTGTTGTTGTCGCCTCAGCCTTTTTTCCACTGTTTGCTGCAATTGATAATTGTTAGCAGGAGACGAGCAGTATAGTTATCCACTTGATACGCACCTGACATGGCATATTTTACATCAAATTCGAAAATAAAAGCAGCTTTTTGTTGTCTACTTTTTTCTTGGTGCAAAATATATCATAATATCGATAGATATATTTTTTGCGTGTCAAAGCGATATTTAACGTGGTGGTTGTCGATAAGTGCTGAACAGCAAATATTAACATAACATAGCTCAAGTCTGTTAAGCCAAATGAATAACATAGTATAGTCCGAAAATGCTCTGTTAAGTACTTGTATGGTTGCAGAGGGTATTATAAATTTGTCGGTCGTTGTGTGACGTAAGTAAAAGGAGTTAAGTTGACCAAGTTTTGATTTATGTAATTTATTTGCTCTATGCGTTTGGTACTAAGTTAGGTGTATTTACAAAAACAATATAACAAGTATCAATATCAAACATTAAACAGAATTTTTTATGAGCTATGAAACGACTTTAAGCAGGAATGATTGCAAGTTTATCTCTCACTGACTACTACGGGATACAATTACAACTAATTCGGCCCGAAACTAGAATATCAACGAATACAATGAACAGCCAATGCGCTTAAAAACATAAGCCCCAGCCGAAACGGTTACAAACACCGTCAGCCAGCCAAGAAATGTGAATTTTCCGCCATGGGGTCGTATATGCTGCTGCAGTCCCAACCAGCCGCCGTTATCAATCAGCCAGTAGACCAGATCATCCTCAATGATCTCGGCCAGCCCCTCGACTAGGGTCTGCAAGTAGTCGTAGTGTCCTTGACGAACACAATCTATGGCAAAGCCGCCGCATACGGAAAATATCGAGATGATCTTGCCCCACGTGATGCTCGAACGAAAGAGATCCTTGGCCACCAGATTGAGTAGCATCGGCGCCGTATCGCTGTCCTCCAGCTCACCGAACGGAGCACGTGATAGCTGCCTAGAGATGTTCGTATAAACGCGCGGATGCATGCGTTCCAGTTCCTCGCTCATCTGTGAATAGTAATGATTTGTGAGCCAAGGATTTTTTATGCGGAAGAGAAGAAGACAGGTGAAGAGTCGAGTCCTTTTCCTGAAATGATCAGGTGACTTTCGCTTTCCTCTTATCGCCAGTCTTAGTCTGTCTCAATTTGTATTTATAATAAGGTATACTCACACTATTAAGCGCTGGAAGCACCTCGTAGACAATATGGGATGATGGTTCCAGAATGTTGCGTAGTCTTTGTGTTACCTTGCGATTGAGTACCCCGGCACGCCGCAGTCGCGCTCTAATATATTGCCCACACAGGCACTTGCCCTGAAATAGAGAGAAAAAAGAATTATGCATCACAAAGTTCAATTAATAACCAATTCAATCAAATCAAAAAATCAACTGATATCTGTTGTTCCAGCTTTGATCTTTCGCACATGGGGCAATCAGTGCCAATGGAGAGTACTCGATCGGTAAGCGCATCTATCAATGGTCAATATTTCCGCTTATCCGGAATCACCGGAAAATAATTACAAAAATACTTAAATTCTGGTGCTTTTCTATTTCTAAATTTGTTTGGAAATTTCGGCATCGCTTTTAGCAAGCGTTTTCGTAGCAATTTTTAGATGTTCGGCCAAAACAAAACAACTTATGATCTTCTGAGATTTTTGCCCAAATCACTGTGAAGTAAGTGACACCTGCTAAATATCATTCACACATTGTACACACCTCAAGATAGTTCTGAAACAGTTCTGATTGCCGGCGTAGCACATAAAGTGCACTTTTCGCAAAATTTAAACAAACAGCAAAAATGAGCTGCTCAACTATCAAATATCTTATGTGTAGCCAATTTTACATTACAATAATTTATACTCTAGTTTTCTTATTCAATTAATGAATAGCATAGAGTAACATCTTTTAGAGTAGCTTTTTCTTTAAAGTAAAGTAAAGTAAGGTAGAAGATATAACTGATTAAACTTTAACTCAATAATACCTCTTCCAACCCAGCTGACCCGGCAGTATTATATAACAGGATATTTGGCCTTGTAAAGAAATGGAACATGCATTTATTATTATTATTATTAGATAGCACATGCTCTGCAGAAATCTAAGCAAGTCGAAACATTTCCCGACCCGTGTGTTAGTCATTATCGACCATAATCCAAAACAGAACTATATCTATTGTACTTTGTTGTCTCACAATTTAATTGATTTTCTCACAGTACGACAAAACTTTGCTTATCCCACACTCTTAATTGGGATCTACACGAAACAGAAGCTATTAAATAGTATAAATATATATATGTATATATATGTGATACATGTCTGTTTAATTTACAATGCCATGCCGCTCTCAATTGTTATCGACACTCGGTAGATATGTGTATCTAGTTTTTTTCTTTTTCACAATTACCGTTTGTCATGCCCAACAATTGCACAAACAACAAATTGTGTCTTTGCGCCAACTTGACATATGACATTGCCAGAAAAAAGAGACTTCACCTTGGGGGTTGGCTCGGTTATTGAAATGTTGACAAGTCTATTGAATGTTAAAGCCATTAACACAACAGCCACGATGCCAACAAGCGATTTAATACCTTGTTTACTCTAAAATACGCTTCCAGAGCATAAATCCATCAAATTCTGTTTATTTGCAGCACTCTCTAAGCGCAGACATAATTATTACCACCTGAAGCGTTAAGTGTTTTCACGATTTCGGTTTGATGAATCTATCAGAACAAGAGAAAAAAAAATAACGCAAGACTTCCAGGGATTATGTAAACTTATTTTTAGTATTTCGAGCATATTTTTGTACTTTTCTTGAAATTTTTAGAATTTTTGGTCTTGTTTGCTGGCCATCATTTTATTTTAGTGCAAACCATTTGTTTACAGTACCCTTGGTTTTTAATTGGTGATTCATTGTATACCCTGAACTCATTAAAATGAATGGTAACGAGGGTATAAGGAAATGTGTAAATGAAGGAGTCATCTTCCACATAACCTTCCAATAAAGTATATTATTGGGAAATACAGACTTTGCGAACCAAACTTTGTTTTCATATTGAACAATCTACAATAATTTTTGGTATTCATACACAAGCATGCAGCATGATAAGCGAAGTGAGCAAATACATGTATGTATATATATATTCTTCCGATCTTACTGTGTATAAATATTGTAGGCACGTGTTTGTCGCAAGCCAAAGATTTAATATTCGGATTTGGAATTTATAAAAAAAAACGGCCGTTGACAAGTTTTAAATAAATTATGATCCGTGAGTTTTATTCTATAATTTACTTATTCAATGCCATTTCCGTTTTGATTTACTTTATCTCTGATTTGTTCAACCCGCATTTCGAGCTAACAAATTTTACATTTTTATCAGCATTTGATCAACAAATTAAAAAAATTTTCACCGCTATCGCTGACGGGGTAAATATATTTCTCAAACATTATTTTAATGGCAAAAAAAAAAAATAAATGCAAATATGTTTCAACTCAAGAAATACAGTCATATTAGATTATTTATATTGTTATCAGCTGAGATAAATAAATTGCTAAAAATAAAAATAAATAAACTTACATGCGATATAGATATGTACATCGTAAGTTTACCCTATCAATTAAAGACTATATAACGCTTGCTTGTACCACGCCCACTTTTAGAGAATAATTTTATTTTTTTTTTTTAATTTTTCATTATATGTTAATGAGTAAACAAGAACGAGACCACCAGCTGTTTTTTATTTACCTAAATTTGCTCTAAAGTACATCAATATGCAATTTGTTTGCACAGCCTTTGGTATACCCTGAAAACTTTAAAGAAGGCACGCATTTTCCTTTATCAGTGCGCCAAAAAATAGGTACATTTTGGCTTTAAATATTATATTCTACTCAACTCTCATCAACTATTCTTTTTTTTTTAACGAGATCTGTTATGTTAATTTATATTTATAAATTTTTGCACAGGGTATTCCGTAGTCTTCTTAATTTGTCACTGCAAGCAATCGTCTTACAGGGTATTCCCAAGTTGCAACGCTCTTGGTAGGCGATTTTTTATCGGACTGACTTACCTGATTAATTATTTCCATTTTGTGCTCCTGATAGTTTGTCATAGTGCGTGTGCTGCTCGCCAGCGATGAGGTGGAGGCAGCCCTCGTCATGTGCCCCGGTATGGCCCCTGCCCCAGCCGCTCCCCCAGCACTGCCCACATGCACGGATCGGGTGCCATTGAGCGGCGATCGCAAAGCTTTCCAGTCGCTGGCTGCGGTCACAATGGTGCTGCGTCGGTTCGCCGTATAGATCTCATGGTCCAGTGAGGAGGATTTGAATTTACCCAGCTTAGGAGTGGAGGTGGGCTTGGGGTTGGTGTTGCTGGTGGGTGCCATGGCCATTGTCATTGGACCAAGCTATGTTCTGGTTGGTGGAACTGTTGTTGCAGCCTCCTCTGCGTCCACTCTCCTCGCTCGATTCGTGTAAGCTTTAGCTGCATGCGACGAGTTGTGTAAAAGTTGAGCTTTTTTTGTTTTTGTTTTTGTTTTTTTTTTTTGTATTATTACAGCTAGTTTTGCGCTTTTTTGGAGGTGGTTTGGCTCTTATATATACTATAACATGTGCAATACAAAATTACAAAATCGAGAATAAATGTTGCGCGCAAAGCGTAAAGCAGGCAAACAAAATACACGAACGGCGCTCACAAAAGAAAACAACTAAAAAAAAACTTGTTGTGCGATTGATTTTCAAGCTTGCTTTCTTTTCGCTTTTTTTTCGATTTGTGTTTTTGTCTTTTTGTTTTTGTTGTTGCTGTTTTACCTTTTTACTTGTGGCGCGTGTGTTTTTATTGTCGCTTCGCTTTACGTTGCTTCACTTTGCTTTGAACTTTTAACCGAGAAATCTACGGCACAAAAAAACAACACGAAATATTATTGTTGTGCTAACGTACGGGAATTGCCGCCTCTGTCTCGGTCACACAATTTAGCGGCCCCGCTGTTCTAACGCGTGAGAGTGTGCGCCGTTAACTCAGCTGCTCAGTGTGCTGCTGCTGGGTGCCTGCTGCTCGCTTGGCTGCGCTGCCCGCTTTCCGATCGAGCTCCAAAAAAGCACGCAATAAAAGCTCTCTGAGAGCGAGACAGGCACAACAGCAGCGCGCGCTGTGCGACTTTGCATAAATTGGGAAAGTCTTTGCCGTTTCGTTTGAAAATTGCTTTGTTTAACATTTTAACATTTAATATGCTGCTTACATACATTTTAATTTTGATTGCCATATTAACTATGGCTTTAAATACAACATTCAAAAATACATGTCTTAACAGCTGTTATTAAAATGTTGCCGAGCAACTCGAAATCACTACGACTATAAAACTATCGATATTTAATGTAAAGCAAAAAACGTATACAGCGTAAAAGCTTTTTGTACAATATATTTAAGCAAATAATGTTAGAATCGACTTAGCTTCGTTATATTGTTAACTTTGCTGAAAATACAGATATAGAGCAGATTTAAAAATACTAGGCGTGGTATTTATTTGCTTTATATAAAATGGCCACACTGTTAACTTGCGGACAAATTTAAATAAATATTAGTTGCTACGTTTCTCGCTCAATATTCACAAGACTTGTAATTAGTTTAACTTAACTCTACATTATTTTCAATCATCTCGAGAATCGGTCGTATATTTTTGGAATTACTGTGTTACCAATAAAACGCAAAAACATTATAAATAAAATTAAACCAAAGACGACTCCAATGACCAACGTTGTCCACTCCAAGGGATTAAGACTGTTTGTCGTTGGCAGGACGTGTGTATTAATGCCACCCTGAAAAGGTTATTCAACTTGTTCAGTTCGTATTTAATAGAGTATATAAAAATGTATTTACCCAACCACCATTTTCATTGATCCAAGGTACAAGTTCATCCTCGATGACTTCGGAGACGCTCTCCATCAGCTTTGGCAAATACTCTGGATGACCCTGGCGCACACAGTCGACCGACAGACCGCCAGCTATGGCAAACAATGAGATAACCTTGCTCCACGTGATCTCAATCCTGAACAGTTCACGACCCACAGCACCCATCAGCAGACTAACAGCGTCGGGCGTGTGAAACTCGCCACCAGGGTTACGGCAAATCTGTCGTGCAACACCATTATAGACACGTGGATGCATTCGTTCCAGTTCGTCGCCCAACTGGGGAGTAAAATTGAATACGAATTAAATACAATACACTGAAAGACTACTTACTCTCTGAAGGTTATACGCACCACTTGCACCGCTGGAAAGACATCTCGCACAATACCCATAGATAAATTGCTGCTGCCCAACATGCTGCGAATTCGTTGCAATCCCAACTTTTTGTTAAAGAGGCCCGAGCGTCGCAGACGCCGCCGTATATATTGTCCACATAAACATCGACCCTGGGGAAAATAATATAAATAAATAACATACAAATAACACATTAACATATAAATGTGTGACCCACCTGTGTAATTATGTCCTGGGCAGGTATTTGAGCCGCTTTCCATCCGATGGAGTAGGACAATTTGCGGGTGACAACATCGCTGACATTGCTGAGCCGCCTGCGGGTCGATTCCCGCTGACCCACTTCGAGCAGTGGCGATGAGTGAATTGTGGCCGGGAAACTGAACTTGCGTCGATTCTGAGCCTGGAGCAGCCGTTCCGCTTGTGTGGTCGCCATTGGAAAACCGTTGCTGAAATTATCGTTATTCGTTGGAAATGAGGTGCCGGGCATGGTATGCGGCCCAATTCGAGATCCTAGAAAATGAGAGTTGCCAAATTGCATAAATTAACACTGTTTACGAGCGGGAATGTCATAAAAAAGATAGAAGTTAATATGACGCATTGTTTTATTTACAAACTGAATTGATAGTTGTTAAATCAAATCACATATATCTCATTAAAGAGCACCCATATTTTTTCCTTTTATTTATTAGTTGACGTCACAAAGTGGCTAATTTCATTCACAGAGATAACGGAACTGCGCCATGCGTGATCTTGTTTAGTATTTATTTCATTTATGGATGGCTAGGCACTAATTGCAGTCATCGATTTCCGATAAGCGATATCCATTGCTTTCTGCCTATTTTTGGTGGTCGTTAATTATTTCGATGTCGCAAATTGTGTGTGTGCTGTGTGTGGCAGTTGCGAGAGGTGCTGCTCATGTTAAATCAATTAATTGCCATTCGATTTGTGGCTGATGTGGCAAAGTTTTGCACCTTGCTGCCAATCTTTTGGGTGCCGTTACCCATGAGAGATTTTTATCTGTATCTGTATCCGTATCTGTCCATGGCGATGGCGATGTCAATGCTGGAAATCGGTTTTACTTTGGCCGTCAAGTCGAAAACCAGCTACCAACAACCAAAAGACGACCACAACAACAACAACAACAAGATCGCAGCAACAACAACGAAAACAACCAAGAAGAACTGAGTCTTGTAAGCCCCACAGACAAACAATTATAATCGAAAATAATTGCCTCAAATCATAAATGTCATGTCTGAAATTACATTAAATTTATGAATGACAATATTATGAGACATAAGCCGCAAGGCAAAAAAAAAAAATAAGCTCACATTAAGCGCATAAATTGAGAAATCGGTACATGACAAATGAATTAATAATCATAAATTGCATATTTCGCAAGATATAAAAAGCAGACAGAGAAGGATTAAAGCGGCCACAGAATCAAAAGTGTATGTTTTAAATAGTGCTAGGTGGCCACACTAATCGATAATCGATCTGTTAAGTTTGGGGAATTTGCTCAATTTAAATCGATTAACTTACTGCAGAAAAATGTTATCAATATTCTCTCTCCGCTGCACCTCTGCAACAATATAATGAGAAAATAAAATATTCTAAACTTCCGAGTGCCACAAGATAGTGAACCTAACTAATATTTGGGATTACAATGAATCAGACGAATTAATGTTATTTTTGCTTTTATTATTAAGGTACAATAGTCTGAGGAAATTCTCCTCTGGACTGAAAATGGCTCACCAGCTTCCATTTTGGTTTCGTATTAAGCTCATAAGCCCTCCATCATAATAACTTCATAATAACTTCCCACACAAGAATAACTGAGCAAATTTTTAATCAGAAATAATCACAAGTCAATGAAAAATGTATGTGCAGCATTATTGTACTTGTAGCCAGATGGAGGTATGCTTTTGTTGTGTTATTATTGTTTTTTGTAGTATTAGTGTTATTACTGATGACTTTTTACTTTGTGTGACCATCTTTGGGCACATTAACGACATCGATGTCGATGTTGGCGTCGCTGGCGGCTCGTTAAGTTTGATTGGCGCTTGTGTCTTTTTTGTTTTTTGGCCATTTCAAACGGATATCTGCAATATGTGGCCAAAATGCGATGAATGCGTGTTGTCATTAGTTGTCCGCAAGCGGCATGTCAAATGGTCAAATGATTTGTGACTGTGACTTCTGCTGCGACAAGTGAATTGACGACTGAGGATGCCCAAAAGAAAAACAACGTGTGTTGATCCGTCCAATCGCCCAATCGTCTAGGAAGTACTAACTGCAATTAGTTTTACATAACCTGACCCAATAAATTGACGGCCCCACATATATCGTGATCAAGGAAAGTTGTACAGCAAAATCGTGTGCTACATAGAAAGTAAACGTTAAAATTGAATTCTACATAGGGCACAACATTTGGGTCATCTGCAATCACGATTACGCCGACTTAGCTTATAAAAATGCGCCCACTTATGCGGCGATCAGTTAGTAAATCCACAGAATGCCAAACAATTGGACGTATTTGATAACAATCAGCTCCATTTTGCTGCTGCTTAAGGAAATCCAAGCTGATGTTTCGCATATCTTCGCGGCACCCTCGGAGTACAGCAGCTATCTGCATGGACAAGTCCCCTTTCAACTGGCAAGTTGGCCACCATCTGCTCTATACGGACCACCACCTCCACAAGCAGCTGGTAGTCCTGTGACTCCAGCACCTGTGGCAGTGGTTACTCCTGCCACTACTGAGTTTAGTCTGCCGGAGATTATTGAGAACCGCAGCGTGAAGACTGCTAGCCAAGGACATGTCTCTTTTATACCCCTAAGTCAACATTATCTGCCACCTAGCAAGGAAGAGCGACCCAACTATGAGGTACCCAAGCCAAGGTGCGTAGAGAAATTGAATGGATTAAATCTCGTAAGGCAAAATAGAGTAAAAGTTAATGTCAAAGTTCAGTAAACACAATTGAATATATAAAGTCATTTGATAAAGCTTTTGCATAAGTCTTTCGATTTTATATGACATTTGTCCTTTGCCAGCTTAATTCTCTTTAATATTTCCAATTATGCTTTGACTTCCCCAAAACCCACAGCGATGAGTTCGCTGGCTATTATTATCCACAGTCCAGTGCCAGCAGCACTACGCGTTTTCCCACGACAAGGACAACAACGACAACGACAACGCCTCGTCCCATAATTGTGCAGGAACCGGGCGAGGATAATGAGGGGGAGCTAGCGCCCCCAGTTGGCTATGATTATCATGCCCCACCGCAGCGTCCGTCGACTCCAGCACCCGTTTATCTTCCACCCGCTGAAAATAATCAAGAGGAGCAGCAACAGTTGCGCCTGAGGCTGAAGGATATGCGCTGCCTGCAGGGCGGCTACTTTCGAGCAGTGCTCAAGTTGGACAGCTTTTTGGGTGCAGCGCCAGTTTTGGACAACGACAACACCGATGACGCTTTCCAGAATAAACACTGCGAATTGAAACTATCGCGCAGTTTTCTGCTCCTGCACATTGCTGGCTCCGATTTTGAGCGTTGCGGCGTGCGCTCCTGTGGCCAGGAGGATTTGTGCCTGCGTCTGCGCTTCCCAGCTATAAGGGGACTACGCACTGCCGGCGACTCCATTCTAACGCTGCACTGCAAGACGCAGGAGCGCGTTGCGGTCAAAACGCATGCTTTAAAAATGGGCGTGGCCAACGATGTGTGAGTATTTATATGCAGTCTTTTTTTCAAGTGTAGTTTTTGATGCATTTCTGCAGACAGGCACGCAGCGTTGGCAGCTATGCTCACGGCGGCAATCAGAATGCCTTTCGCACCCATGTGGAGCTGTTGAGACGGGGCTCGAATGGATATACGCGACATCTGGAGAGCAATGGTGCCGTGCAGCTGGGCGAGGAGCTGCTACTGCGCGCACATGTCCTGGCTGGCGATGGTAAGTGAACAGATTGTGAAGATCAAACTACATTTAAGTTTTTGAGCGAGAGATATAAAAAAGATTACAACTTAAGTGAACTCTCATTAGCTAATCTCTTCCTTCTTCACTAGGCTGGAACTACACCAAGCTCAGTGATGTGCAGCTTCAGCGCATCTCATCCACCGGCGAGCTTTTGAACAGCGCTCAGCTAATCACTACACGTGGCTGCCTCAATCCGGCCATGCAGAGCATTTGTGCCCATCCACCCAGCACGGAGTTGCCTTTGGGCCAGCGACTGCACTTCAGAGCCGTCATGTTTCCGGGCATGCACAGTGGCGATGTGCTGGTCATGTCCATGCGCATAACGGGCTGTCTGGAACGCGATGATTGCCAGCTAACGGCACAGGATTGTCTGCCTGGCGTAACACAGCGTCGAAGACGGGATACTCTAAACAATACACCAGGAAATGGTACAGAGGCATCGGAATTATCTCACATTATGTTCAGGGTGATTATGCCGAATATGGAGCTGCAGGAAGAGCCGCCAGTTGTGCATGATTTGGACAATGAGAATGTGGTGGAGAAATCAAAGTCAATCGCTTTGTTTGGCAGTGTGGGTTTTGTGGTGCTGCTTTTGGCTGTTGCCGTTGTAGCCCTTTATAAGATGGGCAGATAGTTAAAATGTAGTAGAAAAAATTATATATCAAAAAAAGCGGAGAGGGAGTGATTAACAAGCTAAAGAAAACTTAGCTATAGAGAGATAGATATGGTTAGTTTTATTCAAACAGTTTTCCATTCCTCCTATTTTACTAACGGGTTGCTGCTACAAGTGATTTCCTTAGGTTTTCTTCTATATTTTCATTTGTGTCGCTTTTCTTATTTTTTTTAGAAATATCTTTCTAACAAATAAGTTGTTTCAACTAATATTTGTTCTTAACTTAAAATTATTTTTATAAATAAAGAAATGTTTCATATTTTTGTCTAATTCTACGGATTATATATGTGTACTTATGTTGTTCCCACAGAACATTCTTATCTTATTCCCTATTTAACATTTCAATGACTTATTTTCTTTCAAATATATAATTTATCGAGAATTTCGATTCGTGTCCCATCCTCAAATCCAAAATGCATTTGTTGGCAACCGAAATGGTAGACTGACAGTAATATTAACCACACCCAACTGCAGCAACAACAACAAAAACAACTGCTTTTAACTTTCAGGCTGCAACAACTTGCAGCTCCAGCACAGCCAGTGCAACACAATCTGTGGCGCCAATCTCGGTTGAGAGAGCAGCTCTTTCTGTGGCAAGCTAACAAATTTGAACTTATCGCCTGGTAGAAATCAGCTGCAAATTTGGAGCTACCAAAACAGAAATTAGCACTTAATAAAATGTTATTTATGTGCATGTCGCTTGTAATTGGACTGCCTGAGAATATAGTTGAACAGCAATCTTGAACGTTGCATGGCTCGCAAGTTGATTTCCAAATCCAAGCTGCGATTCAAAACTTGTGATCTGGTAATTCTTTTTTGCTCTGTTTATCTATTTATTTATTTTTTTTTTTTTATATGGACAAAACGCTAAAACTGAAATTCTATCACGTTTTCACGCTTGGAGCACATTTAATGAATCCAAAAACGCAAAGAACTCGCTTTGCGTTTTTGGTTTTGTTATTTGGTGCAATTTGTTGGCATTTCTTATGTTAATTCTCCAATGGAGCTGCAACCGAAGCCCGCACCAGTTGCACGTCACAACGACTTGGACGAGAGGGGGCGGCAGCGTGTTGCTTGAAATGGTGTCCAATTAGCGGTTGATTGACGGCCTAATACATCATGGGGGGGCACTACTTACTACTACTGCTCAGTTAAAGCGATAATTATTGGCTTGGGTGTTGGACGATTACGTGACAACGTAAAACGTTGTTTATCAATTATATTTATTAAGCTCAATTATAATAAATTCTAATTAGGAATTGCTCCATTTTACTTTTACACAAATTTTCGAACCAATGCAAATGCACACAGCGAATAGACAGAATAAAGGACAAGACAATTTATCCACATTCCACTCGATCCACACACACTCCACACATTTCACATGTGGCAAACGGTCACACTGTGCGCGTCTTTATCCCGTTGAAAGCTAATCGGCCGCTGCGTTTATTTAATGCAGAAATTGCACGTGCAATAATTAATAATTCATTAATTATAGAAATGTTCTGCACTAGTGAAAGTTGCTCAATTTATTGTTGTTTTTCTTGGTCAAAAGTTTTAAAGAAGATTTACGCTCTTTTATGTGTTTATTGTTGTTGCTCTTGGTGCGCTGCAACCCAATCCAAATGCGCCACGTGTTTAAATACGGAAATGCAAAATAATTTGCTAAAAAATAATATTAAATAAAATGTGAAGTGGCAGAAGTGTAATTTTTTGTGTCGATTGAGAAAAGCTACAAAGAAATGTCTTCAGTTTGTGTTTGTTGTTGTTGTTGGTGGATTTTTCTGTTCTTTTTTTTCACATATTCAGTGGTAAAATAAATTGAGTTATTGTTGCTGTAGCGAAGGAGAAGAAGAGAAGCAACAATGAGAGAATAATTATGTCAATGCTACTGGCGGTAAGCGCATTTTTTGCACTCTTGTCTTATATCAATTTTACAATTTATATAAAAAAAAGATCATTAAAACCATAATTATAATAATTAATCATGCTAGAGAATTTCTAGTTGAGCATCATTAAATCATGTCCACTGCTGAAAACGTGACTTTAAAATGTGTGCAACTTAATGTTGCATGTTAGTTTGATATAAAGCGCAGACAAAATGCACATCTGTGAGGCAGTCAGGCATTATTCCCCAGCGAACAGTGCTGATCACATAACTGGCAAGTGGCATGCACCTTATGGCTAAATGGTTGGATGAAGTTGCCTTCAGTTGGGTCTGCTTGCGCCTTCGAGCTAATTAATAATACCAACACGTTTCGGCCAGGCCAACTACTTTGTCTTTGTCGCAAATGGCAGGCAAAATGTTCACTTTGTGCACACATAAATTAAGTGTCGGAACATTCATCTACATTGCAGCACCCCGCCCCCACACCTTGCCTATCTGTTGCACGA
The DNA here is from genome assembly GCA_035042185.1 of Drosophila kambysellisi. Classification (NCBI taxonomy): domain Eukaryota; kingdom Metazoa; phylum Arthropoda; class Insecta; order Diptera; family Drosophilidae; genus Drosophila; species Drosophila kambysellisi. The sequence continues at coordinate 12,684,879 of JAWNLS010001251.1, forward strand.
ACTGGCGCTTAACTTTGTAGTCAACACGCGGTCTTCGTTGAGTGTAGTCAGTAAGCCAACACAATTTACACCGGCATTGGCCAAATGATCAGGCTTGGCCAGGCCTAAAGAAAAATTGGTCTTGTACTGCTTAAATTAGCGACTATTTACTGCCCAATTTAGCAATTTCTGTTAAATATTTATGAATGCACCTCAGTTTTAGACGTAGTTTTCATTTTTCAATGAACACCAACTGCAGATGCTATGAATGGATTTGAAATGGATATTTTATGGTCATTAAGTAAAGCGATGATTTCTTGAGTGCCTAAGTGGGTAAGTTTCGAGATCTTAGTTAACTAATTGACTGACGACTATATATACATACAAATTTTCTTAACAAGATGTGCTCATTACGTGTCTCACATTATTATATTTTGAGCAAAGTCAGTCAAGAAATGTACATAAAAAATGTTGACAATATAAGTTAAATAAATTTATTCTAGAACATCTATCAACTTGATTTAATGCTTCACATAAAATGTTCACTCCTCCTTCTGATGACTAAATTGCCTTCCCATTGGTTAATGGAGATGATAAAATCAAATCACATTAAGACAGTCAACGCCTCAACGCGTTCATTAGCAGCTTTTATTAGCCAAATGTGTTGCATGATTTTTTTGCACACTTCAAATGCCATTGGCCCGAACGTTGCAGCGCCTTAAATCAAACGTCAAGCCTTTTTGGCTAATACAATGCATACATTTTGTTTTTGTTTTTGCCACTTTTTATTGGTTGTTGTTTTTGCCGGCAACTTGACAACTTGTTTTTTTTTTTTTTTTTTTAATTTTATTATTATTTTTAGTTGCCAGTCACAGTCGCCGTCCGAGTCGGATTCAATTCGATGTGATTCCAGTGTGTGCTTATTTTTTTTTTTTTTTTTTGCATTTTAACCATGTTAACATTTGTGTTATTGATTTTTTACAACAGTTGACAGTTACGCAGGCGCTGTGTGGACGCCAATTCCCTCAACTCCGTAAGCCGATCGCGACTTGACTTCTTTTTTAATGGAATTTCAATTTATGTTGATTCTTTGTTTGGGCGATGTAAGAAGGAATATTGCTTCTCATTTTGGTGTTGGGTTTTTCTTAATGACAGGACTACTTATGATCTCCCTAAAAGATTAAATAGCTGTAGCCATTTCCAACTCTCACAACTCAGTAAAATTTTATATAATAATATTCTATAGATATAAGAATTCATAATATCCCTTTCGCATTCCCTATTGCATCTTTAAACTAAAATATATAAAACAAGAATAAATATCATTAACACACTACGTCCCTTATAACATGTTGTTACATTAAAAACAGTGTATTCTCCAGTCGTTAGCTGCTTATTTAAACACTTGCTGCTTTTTTATCGTGTCTTTTTTGCTGACTTTTGCTTATTGCTCTGAATTTGGCGTATGACAAACGATTTGAGCAATTTGACTTTCGAATTGTGATTAGTTTATCAAATCGTAGTTCATTAAAATGCCATAATACATTTAATAGCATTTTTTTGACAGACTTAAACGTAAAATTTAATATATGTATATCATATATCACTTGACGGATCGGATGTATTGGTTTCTATAACAAAATATTTTAATTTAAGTCACAATTACATGCAATTTAAACGCAAATCGACTTGCGGCTTCCGATGTCACTAAAAATAACCGCAAGTTGAAATGATGTTGTTGATATTGCTCAGCTGAAAATACCCTGTAACTTCCATATGCATACATTGAATGTTAAAGATCAAGGAAGTTCTTGGGAATTTTCACTAATCTACTCTTTACAGACTCTGAGTTTGTATTTTGAATATTGTTCTACTTAATATTTAATATATAAATGCAAAATGTGTTAGCTACCAAGTGGCTTTCGTTAGCCAGGTTAATAAGTGCAGTTAAACACAGGTGTTAACGTTTTTGCTGGCTGGATCATTAAGTACTCGCAGTTTTCATTTCAGACCATGCCTGAGGCCAGTCTACGTCATTCAATTCGAGCGTGTAAAATATTAAAAAAAAACACACCTCACAAATTGCGATGAGTCTCGTTAATTGCAATGTGGCAAATGTTGAACGATAAACAAAGGCTGGGAGGGTCGACTCGAGGGGATGGGCCTTGTATCGAATACATATTGACTCAGGGAGGTACTACGAATAATAACGCTTTTGTTGGCTTTTAAATGTCGATTAAGTACATATTTGAAGAAGGAAAATACATGCATTATACACTAACAGAAAAATTGCATTATTTGTAGCTAACCTTTAATCACATATGGGGCTTATAACAGATTTCAGAATGCTTTGCCATAGCTTTGTCAAAACTGAACCGATTTTAAAATAAGAAATTAAATCGAGATTAAATTTATTTACTAATTCTAATCACAAAAATCGATATCGGCATGGCTTTAAGGCTAATCTAATCTATAATTACAAGCGGGTCTTACAATTTCTATTAACCCGGATTAGATTGGCTTTTTGATTAAGATTTAACCGGTAGATTAGTACTATATTTAAATTATAAACACGATTTTTGCTCGAAGTTCTATTATCAGAAATCGCAGATTGGAATAACTTTAAGTATTCTACTGCCTTATTTTGGTCACAACTGAACTGATTTTCATTATTACTACCAAAACTTTAACTTTAGAAAACAAACTTAATTTAAGTTAAATAAAGTTCTCAAAAATAGATTCAGATTATAAATACCATGCATAGTCAAAACGTAAAATCCAAAAATACCTCGAATGCCACACTTGGTAAGTGGCTTGTTGTGTATTTTTGCACAATCTATAATAATTATAATTTTAATATGTATCGTAGCGTTATTTCACTGTTTTATAAATACGATTTGCCGCCTCTTGTCAACAAAAACAGATTTTTTTTAAGTAATTCCGCAAAGCCGCACAATAAAGAAACATTTATAGCTGAGTCAATTAAGTGTACGCACTCTCCGATTATGGGCGTGGGTGTGTGCCGGTGTGTGCGGGTGTGTGTTTATGTGTGTGTTTGTCTGGAAACTGTAAGCGTAACAACAGCAAATACAGTTCAAGCCCAACAGCGCAGAGAAATAATTAAATTAAAATAAAGATGAACCTCTCGAGGGGAAGAGGAGTACGTTCAACTGTATAATTTAGCCAGCGACCTTTGGCTTATCGGCTTTATTTACTTCACTACAATGCATAAATTGGCTTAATGAACGAGTCATGAGCCACATTAATTTTAGTTCCCTTATCGGATTTCATTGATACGCGCGGCATTCTCAATGTTTATCTTTTTAGTAGTGTCGGATGCGCAATTTTTGCTGATAATGATTATTTTATATTGTGCTTGTGATAAATACTGAGAAAACAAAAATAAAAAAATATATTTATAGGTAAGCTGTAAGCCGAGCGCTGTGCTGCATGAAAATCGCTTAATTAACTTTGCATTGCACGTTGTTGTTTTTTTTTGGGGGGTCTTGAACATATTCACGGTCACAGTTTTTGGTTTGAAGGTTTTTTTTTTATATTGTTATTGGTCTACTCGGCATATATATATATATAATATAAATTGCGTCGCAATCATACGGGATTGTGTAATCAAAACTCTTAAGCACTTAAATAAATATTTATAATAAAACACCAACCGATTAAATTAAAACGGCAGTTAAATTTAGTTAGACGGAAAGTTGCCGTTTAACAGCAGGTTTCGATCGTAGCGCGCCGAGCGTTGAATATGTAATGGAAAACCTAAAAAAGGCGCGCCGATTTAACTGGCGGTTGTCAGTGTTGGTAAAAGTGGTGCCATAACAAAAAATCGCTTGGCAGCACTAATCGATTGTCGCACACATCGCGCCTATCGATATTGTTTGGTGTGAAGGGTTGCAGAGAGACGCTGCAAGAAACTAGTGCAATATTATTTAATAAAAAGTGAATCACATTCTGGTTTGGGCATTAAAATGTCGCTAACTATTATTAAATATCGCAAGACACCGGAAGGAATTGTGCCCATAACGCCCAGTGTGGTATTTCGACCTAAAGGGCCAGTGCAACCACAACAAATGTTTAAGGTATACAAACCTTTGCAGACAACACATACACAAAATAGATGAACAGCTGTTTTATGGCGATGTGGCAACCATTTGTATATACAAATGCAAATCAGCTGCTCGATAATAATCTGGTAGCCCACACAACATGTGTTTCACTTCGAAGTTATTTACGAATTTTGTTTAAATTATATTTTTGAAATTAATTAAATATGCATATCAGAAGCTGACTGGCACCAGCATTGCGCTCGGAAAAATACCAGCCGATTCTCTCATCAGGCCGAATATGAAACGAGTTGCTTATACGCCAACTGGTGAGTAGTAAATAATAATAACGGTTTGTCCAGAATGTGTTTGGAAGATTTCTTGTTAATTCTCATATTAAATAGGTTAGAGAAATCTAATTAATAGTAGAAAAATAAGAAAATAAGTAAAAGTTAATAGCAACATACATTTTTTGCAAAATAAGAAGAAAATATGAAATTTTCCCACTTTCTAGACTAACTGTATATATTTGCTGCTCTGAAATAAAAATTATTAATCTTCACAGGTGTTCCACTTGTCAAGACACCGAAATATGTGCTGCAGTCGGGTAGCTATGCGGGTACATCTACTTGGTCAACAGCATCACCTCTGCTCAACATTAAAAAGGAACCGCTGGGCGATGCGATCAGTTCCCTGCCGCCCAATACGATAATCAAGGCAACGACAAGGCAGCCGATACTTACGAGCGCCACCACCTCATCCTTCCCTAACTATACCGGGAGCACGACAGCACCAGCACCAGCGCCCGCTGTGGCTTCGGCTGTTCGACAAGCGGTATTCCTCAAACGCGATATGCCGCAGCGAACGATGCGCAGCATGACATTGGGGGCGATTGATATGGCCTCCATGCTGCATCTGGGCATCTCCACTTCACATTTGCCGCTGTTTAAGCGACACATTTGCAAGTTCGCCAATTTGACGCATCTGGACTGTTGCATAACGCTGCGCAAGCTGCGTCTCAACGAACCATTCACGCTGCTCGCCGAGTTCTTCGAGCTGTGCGAATCGGATGTGGAGCAGACGTTTAAACGCACCCTGGGCAGGCTGGCACGCTGTCTGCGGCAGCTCATTCGCTGGCCCGACGGCAAGCATTACTCGGACCGCCTCAAACATCTACCACTGGCATACAGGGCCAACCTGTTGCATGTCCGTTCGCTGATTGAGTGCGTCGAGACGGATGTGAGTGAAACGTTAAATTTCGGTTGCGCCAGCTACAAGTTTATACTGTGCCTCAATACAAATGGTGAGTGATGCAATTGCTTTCGAGCATCAGTTGTTATGAATATCAATACTCAAATTCCCTTTCAGGTATTATCAGCTTTGTGTCGGATGCTTTTCGTGGTGACTGCGACGACCTGCAGCTGTTCGAGGCGAGCCAATTCAAGGAAATTATACCTAAATATCTAACGCTTTGCGCGGAACCAGGCCAGGCAGTTAAACGCTTGCCCAAGACCAATGCGATTGACGATGAGGATCTGGACTTTGATTCTGAGCCCAAGCAGTCACTGAGCAAATACGAAGAGCAGCGTTTGATTGGGCAATTGGCCAACCAGCAAACGCTGTCCATAACGGATGGAGCACTTTGCTCCACGCGTGCCACACAGATGCAGCTGCCGACGCTGCGCGTCAATGAGCCCGCCTGTCGCAAACAGATTCGGCTGGCAATCGATACGCTGCGTGAATTTAAAATGCTGGATCATTGTGCGTTGCAGCAAACGTCGCTTCTGGGGCACCTCAACGAAATGCTGATTGTCGCTGCGGCTCTCTGCAATCTACAACAGCAGTAATTTTGTTTAGCTTAAATTGTTTTAACACCTGTTTTAAGGTTGTTAAACCTGCTATTATTGTGGACAATTTGTTAAAATAGCAATTAAAATATTTTTTCAAATTAAGGTGAAACTTTCACGTTTAGTTTGCAATGTATTTTTTTATGTGTAGATTAATCGCCGCTGTTGCAACAACGTGTTGTGTTTAGTATGCAATGCAACAGGTTGTTGCTGCTGCTGCTGCTGTTGTTGCTGCTGCTGCTGTTGTTGCCACTACAATTTGACGTAGCTGACCTTTAGCAACTCAGCATTGCTAATATTTGTACGCATACCATTTGTATGCTTTGCCATGCCTTGTTTTCTATAACATTTCATGTACTTATTTATTTTTGCTATTTTTGTATTTTCATGGCTTGTTCAACATTTTGAAATGCCCCTCTAGTTTTAGTTGAAGTCTGTTTGCGCAGCTGTTTGTCGCTTCTGACGTTTATTTTTATTTGAAATGGCGAACATTGCTATCAGTACCCTATCCAGCCAGTTGCTCTTTAATTTGTCTATATGTATTTTAGCCAGACAACTTTTTTAGCTAAGATGTGCCAAATCATTGTTCACTTAACAAATATTGTTTGTAACTTAATCAGAGTTTTCCAGACTTACAAATATGAATAACTATTATATAACTTTTGGGTTATACATATATCCATTTACAAAGAAAATTGAAATCACATGGAGTCTGAGTGTATTTGAAATTCAGTGTATAAGAAATCAATTTTTGGGGGTTTTTTTGTTTATATACATTTGTCAATTACTAATTAATATCATTTCAATAAGTGGAAACACGAGTGTCAAAAAAAAACAAACAAACACTTAACTTGTTTTGTATTGTTTTGCTTTATTTACGGTAAAAAGTACATAAGTAAACTAAGTACATATTAAGTATATAAACTATATATGTTGTTGTATGCTAAAATTTTAACGAAAGTTTTTCAATGAACTAGCCGCAAATGCAAAGCAAAAATAAAGTACTAAATATATAGTATAATTATAAGAAAAAAAAACAAATATGCGCAAAATATTTTCAATACATTTTAAAAATGGATTTTATTCAGGGGCGGTTTTCTTTTCGATTCTTTTGTTTTCACTACTTTAAAGAGTTTCATTTGTTTTCGATGCATTTTCTGTAGGCTACGGTTCGCTAAGGTTTAATATTTTTGTCTAGTTGCAGGGACGAAAAAGTATCTTAAAAACTTGCTTAATTCATAAGTGACTTTTGCATACTAAATACATAGGTAGTTTATAAAGTATATATGAACGTATCGTATATATGTATGTATGCCTGCCGTAGCTAAAGAAAAAAATACGAAAACTCATACATATTATTATTATCATTATAATATTATAGTTTTGCTCATTTTCATTGTTTTATTTTTTGTTATTGTTTTCTTCGTTTTTTTTTGTTGTGCGCATTGTGTGTAAAATAATAACAAGTACTGCGTTTAGAATGGTGTGCAATGAATTTTGTTTAGGGGTTAGGGTATTTTGAAGTGCGGCTCTCAGAGCTTTTGTATAATTTCGAATTTCTTCTTTAGATCGACGCTCTCGTTCTTCGGATCGTATTTCTTTTTGGAGGCCAGCTTGGCGCGCATTTCAGCGACGGTTAGCGGTAAATTCAAGCTGCCCGCTCGATTCATGCCACCATTGGTGGCGCCAACTGTAGGCATTGTGGTGGTGGGCGTGGTCATGCCATTGCCATTGACACTGCCGTTGGTGGTTGTTGTGGTTGTTTTTGTTGTTGCTGTTGCTGCTGTTGTTGTTGCTGTTGTGGTGTTGCTGCTGCTGTAGACGCTGCCATTGTTATTCATATTTGCCACGGTGGCTGACGGCGGCGGTGGAGTGCTCATCATTTTGTTGGTGTTGCTGTCGCTTTTGTTGTTGTTATTGTTGTTGTTGCTACTGTTATTGTTGTTGTTGTTGTTGATGGTTGGTGATTTGTTGCCATTGTGTTCAGCGATTGGCGCTGCAATGGGCGCTGCTGCTGCCACAACCGGTGACATGCCTCTGTCGACCACATCCATATCGCTGGCATTCATTGTGCTGCCACTTTGAATGCTGCTCGCATTCGAAGTCCTCTTCATGCTGGTCACACTGATGCTACTGATATTCGCACTGGCACCGGGCAACTCCTGCTTGGTGCCCTCATAGTTGGATGGACAACTGCTGCCGCTTCCGTTGCTCACCGGCGAAGGCAGTGGCGATGCTGCTACTGCAACGGCTGTTACCACTTCTGCTGCTGCAGCTGCTGGTGTTGGTTTAGCTGGCATCTCAATTGCCTTGCCATCGACATCGATAAGCAGGAGTCGCACCTCGTTGGCAATGGCCTTGATCCTGGCAACGACCTGTTTGTGTGTCTCGCTGCCAATGGATACCCCGTTGACCTCCAGTATGCGATCGCCCTCCTTGAGGCCGGCGGTCTCAGCTGGCGAATCAGCGTCCACTTTGCCAATGAACTGGCCCGGCTTCACCTTTTCCGAGTGCAAATTGAAGCCATAGCCATCGAAATCGGGTCGCTTGACTATGTGGCACGTTTTGGTCACGCCCGGTGGCAGTGTGGGCGGTGTGGGAGTTTTGGGCGAGGTCGGCGTGGACATGGCTGTAAGTAAAGGAAAAAATAAAGCATTCTTTAGTGAAAGATTTCACAACTAGAATTAGAAATAGATGTATTTATATTTTATTCCAATTGTGGAATATATCAAATTGTTTAGCAAAAATATTTCCGTCTACAGTATTTCCGCTTCACTGTACTGAAGATATGAGCTCATTAAAATTGGTATTCTTTGCTCCCATCTTGTTTGCTCGTTTAATTTTCTTTCGCTGCTCATTTGCTGATAATTTTCAAGATTTTTGTAATGAGCCTTCTATTTTTTGTTGTAGTTGTTTTGAAAGAACAAGGTTCTGCTCTAATTGAAATACCAGAAGATCTTTGCCGGTTGCTCAAGTAGGTGAATGGTAATAAAACAATAAAATTGCCTAATGTCGTGGGTCAATAAACCTACAAGTGGGTAAAGTCTGTCAACTGTATGAAAAATAGTAGTTAATATTGACATAAGATCGATAGATAAGGGCATTCTATTGTGAGTTCTTGGACTCTTATCAATGAAGGCTTAACGTCAGTCCCTGGAATTATGACCCACATTCCGGGCATTTATGTTATTCTTGCTACGTGTTTTTGAGTCATTTTTTCAATAGGTCAACGCAAGAAAAGTGTAAAAAGAAAAACGTTTGCCTCCCATTAACTTATTGTTATTTTTGTTTACTACTTAAGTTTCCTGTCCGTGCTTAAAGGCCAAGTTGCGTTTGATCATTTTGCAAATAGAAATTCCGCAAGCATTTGGTCATGACTCAGTTTATAATACTTTTGACGTTCTTATCGTGGGCGTAACGAAATATCGGGCAACGTGTTTTTATTCATATTCCATTTCAAGGCGTCTTCCGATTTAAGTCGGGTTAATGCCATGAATTGCGACAATGCCAGCTAAGTAGGTAGTTGGACAACTTTTTGATGGATTTGCCAAGCTCACCCAAGTCTCTTGACAGCCATTCTTCAGAATTTGAAAATATTCAATAATATTCATTATTTAATTTTTTATTTTCTATGTACTCCAATAATGTCGCTATGTGTCTGCTCCCAAATATATTGGATGTATTAAAAATATAACCAAACCCCAGCAAAAACATATTTTAATTGTTTATTAATTTTTATAAATGGATGTCGTTTTCAGTGTCATTTTGATTACAGAGCAAAGCAAATATGCTGATTTCTGGTTAAAATAATAATTAAAAATATATGAATAAATACAAAGTTGTTTTTTCCACAAAGTTTTGCAAACTCTTTTTTTTTTTAATTTATAACGAGTTGTTGAACATGTTAAAAGTGGCTTTCATTTTGTTTGCCTTTAAATTACAGATAATCCAGAGAGTATTCTCTCTTTAGCTTTTGATATATTATAAATTAAACAATTGAAATCGGTGTGGCACACAAATAAACCGCAAATTCATTCGTTTTGTCTCACTTCAAAGCCTTTTAAAGTTTCAACGACCCTGAACTAACTTTGTGCCTGCCACAAATGTCATGCATTGAAAAAAAAGAAATCAAAAACAAAAACAAAAACTCTCATTGCAAATTACACAAAGGCATTTTTGTTGCAAGCTTCCTTTACATTTATTTATTGTTTGCTTGTTCAACTTGAAGCAAATATATATAATATATATATCTATGAATCACCGTTTGGAAATCAAAAGTGTGTGAGATGTATATAAATATATATATAAGCAGACAGGCAGGTTTTGCACAGACTCAGGTAAAACTCGTAATTGAAGCGAAATAAAATATTAGCCTTTTTTTAATGACACTCCCTTTGGCCCAACCCCCCCTTCCCCAAGCTGTCTTCTACCTGAGTTTGTTGTTCAAGATGCGCTCAATAGACGACCTTGACTGCCAGTCAGAAACCAACAACAAACCAACAAACAACAATCAACAATTGAAAGCTTTTTCTATAGTAAGCGATTTTTAATGAAACAAAGTAAACAATGAAGCGCAAAAGCGAAAAAGTATCTGAAAAAGGGGCATGAAATTAAAATAATAATTATAATAATAATAGCAATTGTGGATAGCGCTTATGTACATACATATATAGGTTTCTAGCACTTTGTTGTATTAGGAAGCGGAACTGACATTTAGCAAAAAAAAACTAATACAATAATAATAATAAAAAGAATAGATACAAAAAAACAGAAAAAAGAAAAATGAATTAAGCAATTGCTGTCAATGATAGGCGGAAATCATAGAAAACTTTTTGATGAATGAATTAGGATTTATAAATGAAAACAAATTTATTTGACTTATTTATATTAGTGAAATTTGATCCTTCCCAAAATCAACCACAACAAAAAAATATTTCAAACTATAAGCAAAAACCGTAAATAATCAAAACTAATTGAAAACTGATCTACAAATAAATATGCAAATTAGGTTAAAATGCTGTCATGAAATAATATTTAGTGTACAATAAATCAAATAGCTTCTGTTATAAATTGTAAACAAAATGGTCATCGTAAATTCATTGTTATATTGGACAAAGGGTTGTCGTCAAAGCAATTTATTATGACTGTTGTTTATATTATATATTGTATTATATAATATTATTATTATTATTGTGGGTTTTTCTTTGCACACAGTTTGTTGAAGTTGTTCGCATTCCTGATGCTCAAATGTTTAAGTTACCCCCTTGTTTGGTTTGGGGCAGCAAACTTTAATTGAGTTTGCAATGAAGCATGAAGTACACACGCACAACGTTTTATCAGTCATAATGGAGAGAAGTGTGCCCCTGCCCCATCCCCTCCCCCCTCCGAGACAGTGGAGACCCGCATCAGCGGTTACACGACAGCCGCCATTGAGTTTGTCGTATTTTATTGTTGTTTTTGTTGTTGTTGTTTACTTAAGCGGTTTCTCATCATTAAAACAAATTAGCCGTTAGTCGCTGGTAGCACAACTGTCCGTCTGTCTGCCACAACGTCCGATTCTGATTGTGATTCCGATTCCAATTCCGACTCCGATTCTATATATCCGTCTACACGTTTCTCAGCATGACAAACGGGCTTACAAAAAATGCCCAGTTGCCGTTAACAACAAACTATTGTTGCAAAATATCAGCGGGAAAAAGCCAAAACGTGCCGTGCACTTAAATGGCAATTTTGTGTTACGTGAATTGTTCCGATACACACATAAACACACATATATATATATGTATATAAACTTCACATATAAATCACAATATTAATTTAATTTTTTTAGGGAACACACAAACTCACTGCGCATATTTTAATTAATTTTTTGTGTATGCCAAATCAAATATTAGCGGCATGCAAATTAAAACTGATAAGCGACAAGCCGAGTAAAGGAAATGTTGCAAATACAAGTTGCTTGGAATTCTTGAGATAAGCACACTTTGCACAATTCTTTGCTGGCAAAATACTAATTCTTAAATGCCAGAGCAGTAAGTGACACGACTGCAACACAGATTGTAGTCGAGTTGAGAGTGCCACCGATTTCAGTTGACACAGTTGCATGAAGGAGGAGAGGCTGTTTGAGTTGAGATTAGTTGAGTTCATATTGTGAAATGAGTTAATGTGAGATTTTTGACAGCAAAGTGCTAACAACAACCGAATGAACAAATTGAGTCATTCACCAAATAAGATCAACACATTTTCGTGGTTTAGTCATGAATGGATTTGTTTTGTAGGTAAACTGATAAGTTTAGATACAATTTAAATTAAATTATTTTGTGTATTTGGCAACATTTATTATTACTAAACCGTAGGTAAACTGATAAGTTTAGATAAAATATAAATTAAATTATTTTATGTGTTTGTCTAAATTTATTATTACTAATGATTAATTATTCACTAATTATTCACAATGCAAATAATTGACTTGCAACAAAGACTTATATCCACATAAGCTACTTATCTGCTGCTAAATAGATTTAAAAATAAAAAATTAGTATGAATAATGCCCGATAATAGTTTTTGAAAGCAAACTATATTTCGACCTTTCGAAATGGATTGCAATTAACTGAGTTAAGCAGCAACTTCATTTATGAATAATATATAAGCCCTTCACATTCATTTCGAATGATGCATTACGCGGTATTTAAAATCAGGCATGACAACAATTCTTTACAATACAAAGAACAAATCAAATAAACAAAAAAAAGCAATAATAATAACAACAAAGTATGTCGATAATCAGATATTCTAAAGCAAAATAAACAACTACAATTCTAAGTAAATTAAATAAATGTTGACGACATCGTCGACCACTTTCAAGTGGTTTTTATGAGATTTAATTTTAACTAGGAATTCTCATGGGTTAACTTTCACTTAACCACTAAAACCACAGTTAAGATCGCATCGGGGTAACTAAAGAAACCTCATTAACTTGAGTGTCAAAGTGATAAAACAAACAGTTAGTAAAGATAGGCTTGCAAACGTATTTAAAACGAGGTAAGACGAGGAAAAAGACACGAAATAGAGGAAAACACAACACGCGACCAGCTGGAATTCCAATTGATAAGATTTCGCCCAAAAACTTTGTAATAATATATGTCCCCCTGTCTGTTTGTCCTGCTTATCAGAAAAGACTTTAATACACATTTTAATTTTGCTGGCGTGAGTCTTAAAAAATACCTTAAATATTATTATTGATTTTAGACAAGAACTTATTGTTTTTACTTTTCAATGTCGTGGCTGTAAATGTTGTTATCATCATGATGTCCATTGAGGAAACACAATCGGCTTTTTATTATGCAATTAATTCTCTTTATAAACAATGACATCAATAACAAATTAGAGCTTTTTTTGTTGTTTGCTTTGAGAACTGACACTTTCTGTTAGCATTTTTTTTTGTTGATTTTTTCTTTTTGCTGCTTTGCGTCCACTTTTCATTTAAATTTATTTATTTACTTTTTTGGAAAGTGCAATTACTGCCAGTTGCTCATGAATCACTTACAACAGATCTTCACACATTCAGCTTGGGGCAACCCAACATAAAAAAAAGTCATTAGCAGCTCTCGAGATGCGCCCTATGAAGAGACCCAATCGAGAGGGTCTTTTGCATCCCACAGAGATTGTCTCCGTCTACGCATTTTCTGGCTGAGTGACTGACAGTTGTTTGCTGTTGTTGTTGTTGTTGGTTGTTGCTGTTGTTGTTGTTGTTGTTGTTGTTGTTGGTTGTCAGTTGGCTGTTGTCGCCGCGAGCATTGAGAATTGTTAGCAATGTTTTCTTATAGCTATGGGAAACTATGCAAAACGGGTTATGATTATTGTTAATGCTCTGTGACAAAGCCAATGGGCAATGGGGTAGTTTGGGTTGCAATAGACAGCTTCTACTATCAACATTTCTAGCATTCTGAAATGTCTAGAGAATGTAGAGTTGTCACCTGTATATTTTGACATTTCATTTACATAGATTCGTAATTTTTGCGATTATTTATCGAATATCAGATCACTGATTAAGATAAGTATGTCCATTTGTATGTCACAAACAGATGATATTTTAAGAATGTTATGCGTTTAATTTAAAATGCTATTAAAATTTAATTAATGTGTTTTTATATTGGTTAATTTATTATAATTTAATGTTAAAAGCAATTAAGTTATAACATACAGCTTTATTTTTGAAATTTGTTTATTATTTTATGGGTTGTTTCCAAAAAAGGGTGTTATATTTTAATAAATTGCTCTGCAAAAAAATAAAAATAAATAAATAAATATGAATATCAGCTTTATTATTAAAACCAAGTAATAACGATAACGAGATCTGTATAAAATATGCGGGTTCAACAATCTCTTGTTGATCATTTCCTTTGATGCCACTTTGTGGAATGACAAAAGGGTATCCCATAGTCGAGTTAACTCATTTTAAATGTGGAGTGCAACTTCGTTGAAGAAAGTCCATGCTATACTGATTTAATCAGCTCTCTTAATGATCATTTGCTTCGTGTACATTTATGCTCTCATAGAGAGTGACAATAACTAGATCCCCTAGGGCATCTCATAGTCGAGCTGACTCGACTTGACGCACTCTCTGCCTGCACATTTGATATTCAATGACAAACGCAAACAATGTGCGATTGTGAACCGAAACCCGCCCCATCAGCATCTGTGCCAAGCACCTGCAGCGCATAATTTGCAAGCCACTCGAGATAAACTCAAGATACAAACCAAAAAAAATAATATATATAAATGTATATATATATATATGTATATAAGAAAATACAATATCGACAATCAAAATAAACAGGAGATAACGTCATTAGCATTTGGCGTGTTAATTTAACTGCGGCAATGACAAACAAACAAGCGTAAATATTGTTTTTATGAATCTTTTTAATTAATGTTAAACAAAAATGTGCATAAATAAATGCAAGTTTGTTTCAGCATTTTTCTCTGATGCTGCGTAATTAGTGAGCAAGTAAAAATTGTTTTTCAAAAGTCATAGAACTCAAGTGTGTAAACTGTGTGTGGGATATTTCGCGGATGAGATCATTGCCTGAAAACAAATCTCGACATATTTTCAACTATGTAAATATTCAATAAATTTATTCATCACCTGTAAAAACAATAAATTTATTTTTACATATTCTCAGAACTTAATAAATTAATTGGAAATACTCAAATACAGGGGAAAAAGTAACTGTATTCTTAGAGCAGTTTTTTTTTATCTTAAGATGGATGAGTATATATTTACTTAGTATGAAAAAGAGTCTTTATTTATAAACAAAAATCTTAAATAAATATTTAAAGACGTCGTTAGACGTTGAGTCACATCATTTCCTGTGAAACAAGCTTATCAATTTACTATCTTTTAATAATATGTATCTGAACAAAAAACATTAGCAAACAAAGTAAACATTTTTTTTTTTCACAAATGCCAAAATATAATTTATCATTTGTTAAGTCTTCAAATTTATAAATCGGGGCGTGTTTGGTTGTTAATCAAATTCCCAAAAAGAAACGCCAATAAAAAGTAAAAAAAAATAGATATAAAGTTGCTATTAATTTACAAAATTGAATGCGTCGACAGCAGCAAATTAAAAACTAAAAAAAACAAAGGGAAAATTAGAAAAGCAAAGACCAAAAAAAAACAAAGAAAAAAAAAACAACAACAATTTGTGTAAGTCGTGTTTGGAAAAATAAAATGGTACTATGCGCAGGCATCGCGTGTATCTGTCAGATACAAATAAAGAATGCCTGAGCAAAGTGTGCAGATACTTTTAGCACATACTACAACAACTGCTGGAAACAACAACAAAATAAGTAATAATAAAAAGTATAAAGATCTCGTCTGGCTTAGAGAAGCTGCTTGTTCTTGCTGGCCTGGCCTGGGAGTCTGAGATACTCGTCGCTGTATCTGTATCTGCAGCTTGCTTGGATGCCACAAAACTGGCTGCCCGACAGAATGCCTGCCTCCCTACCTGCCTCCCTACCTGCCTCCCTACCTGCCTCGCTGCCTGCCTCGTTTGCTTTGGCCTGTTCTGAGTGGTTGGCTAACCAAATTCATTTTGAAGTTGCTTCAAAAAATTTTTCGTAGAGGGATTCTTTTTATTTCACTGCTTCTTTTTTTTTTTGGTTGAGCTTGAGAAAAATAAAAATTGATTCTAGAACCAGTTTTTGGCTTTCAACTGTTGAGTTGAGTATTTTGTTGTTGTTGTTGTTGCTGTTGTGCCTTTTGTGCTTGTTTGTCTCTTTGGACTCTGACTTTTTTTTAGGCGTTTCTCATCTCCTCTTTGGTTCGGGATCTCGCATGGCTTTCGGATCTTTTTCTTCTTTTTCGTCTTAAAAAAAAAACATAATTTATATATATATATATATGAATATTTGTTGTTGAATAGTTTGGCGCTTTCATTTTCGTTTGTTTTGGGGCGTTGCAGTCGACGAAATGGTCCATCCATTTAATTAAGCTGATATTTTTCGTATAATTTATACATATTTAATAAAGAGTAAAAAAAAGGGGTACAAAAACGAAATTCGAAAGTTCCCCGCATCGAAACGTGTTTATCAAAAGCGATGCATACAAATTTCTAAGCATCATCTATCAGCAAATAGCTGCTTCACGGTTATTTATATAACTTTTACAGACGCTAAATATATCCATCAATAACCTTGAGAACAACAAAAATTTATCACTAAAAAAAATAAAAAACATCCACAACTTCCACAAATTGTTTGCTAACAATGCAAAAACTAAAAAAAAATTGCCAAAGTTTTGTGAAAATCTAATGTGTCGGTAATATTTATAGACCAACCATCCAATTTTCCGTGGGAGCTATGCCGAAAGCGTCATATTGTTTAGCGCACTCATGCAATTGTTTCGACTATTCAGATATATTCAGATATATACATATTCATTTTCGCATGCCACTCAAAATAAATGACATGCGATGCTAATATTTTTGCGGTATAAATATGAGAATTTTATGGGGTTTACCAACTAC
The DNA here is from genome assembly GCA_035042185.1 of Drosophila kambysellisi. Lineage (NCBI taxonomy): Eukaryota > Metazoa > Arthropoda > Insecta > Diptera > Drosophilidae > Drosophila > Drosophila kambysellisi. The sequence goes on from JAWNLS010001251.1 coordinate 12,701,799, forward strand.
TGTTTGAAATAATTGAAAATATAATACTTAAAAGCAGCCAAGCGCATTTAATTTAATAATTGATGTTGGATTCAACTGAGAACGATAGACATTTAAATTAAGTGATGCTTCAGAAAAAGAAGATTATTTCGATCCGATATGGGACTGCTTAGAAAAATCCCAAAAACATAGAAATTCAATTAGCAGGAAATTATCAGCATGGATCACAATTACGTCAGTAAGTGATTAACTGCCGGGTGAAATGTGATTAGTAATGACTTAAGTGGAATTCGAAAAATGCTATGACTAAGCAATATTGTTGCACAATAAAAATATAGAAACAGTCATTCCTTAGAAATAATAAATTTAAATTTAGAAAAAACATTAAATGTTTACACCCTGAAATCAATTGAAAAAATAACTTTGCACTCCACTTATCATATTTTTTTAAGCAAATATCACAAATTATGTTTTCCGGTTCAGTTTTTGGTAGTTGATCTTGTTTTATTAGCACATTTGCCTAAAAGCTCACGTATGTGCCAAAAAGAGGTGGTCCATAACAGTTACACTGCTAAATGCTAAACTTGATCGCTTAACCAAAGCCAAGATCGTAAATTGAGTTAACATCGATTTGCGAGCGAGCACAGAACGCAATCAACAAATTATCAAATACAACAAAAAAAGAATGCTTAAAAAAAAGGAGAGCTTTTTTAAATAAAAACCAGAAAACACGCGACAAAAATGCACAAAATACAACAAGAAATCAGGTGAAGTAAACCGGTGAATTAATAAAACGAGCGTTGACGAAAAACCTGCTCCGAGCATATCTGAAATTCCAGCCAAGCTTTGAGCATTGAGACTTAGCTGCCAAGGAGGAGGAGTGGTGCAGGTAGGAGGGGTAGGGGGAGTTTTACTGGCACGCCTGCGCCATGAACGAAAAAAAACAACACACAACCAAGTTAAAAGCGAATTGTGAATAGAGCGTAAAAAACATAAAAAAAAATATACTCATATAAAAAATGCTGTATAAAATCGCATGCATGTCGCATTTGAAAAAAAAAAAATACCTGCAAATGGCCTTATGCAATAGTTTGAAGAGAGGGGCAAGTTGGGGCTAGGGGCAGCGGACAGACTTTGGTATATAAGTAAGTGTATTTACCAGCCATCAAGTCTATAAGCGGCATAAAGTTAAATAAATCAAAACAATTACATATTATGCAAGCTTATTGCTGCCGTTTTCTGTTGGCCGTTAAGAGCAGTTAACTGTTAACAGGCCAACACTTACACACACACACACACATTTTAACTATGTCTAACATTTGTTGTTGTTGTTATATTTTTAATGCTTATTACACATTTTGTTTATTTAGCGTGCCGCTTTTAGGGTTGATTGCTCACAAAATTTTGAGCCGCATTGCGTGTGCCAATATTTTATGGCCAACAACAACAACAAATATCCCATCGTTAAATTCTCTTTTTTGTTTTTTTATTGAAAACTGCATTATATTTTAATTTGGTGCAATTTAATGAGTCTATAATTAAGTATTTTGCTTATGCACTAAAATCATATTAAAATAGTGTATAATTTTGTAAATGCCAATTAAAATAAATTATTCAGTTTACAAAAGTACACATTTTGAGTGGTTTTCTTTTATAAACATGGCAATTTTTCTTAAAGTTTGTAAAGTTTTTTTTCCTCAATGTGGATAAATTTTTTAAATTTTCGCAGTCTCTAAAAATGGTGCGCAGGACTTCAAAACTGTGTCAAGGCTGATCGACAGTTTGACATGCACAGAGCGTGCATTACGTTTACGTACGTTGCAGTTTTGCATGCAAATTGTGACATAAGCGGCTCCTCAACTTACCGCTTAAATAAACAATCCGTTAATGTGTGTGTAAACGTTAGAATGCCCTTGTTAAGCTTGCTCTGCTTTTGTTTGTTGTTGTTCTCTATTTCCAATTGCTTTATTTAATTGTATTTAATTTTACACAAATTTTGGTGTTATTTAATTTGTGTTTTCTTTTCGTTTTTCGCATGCACATACACACACATGTACACACACATGCAAATAGCTAGGTATAAGTAAACTGTTGTTTGGAGTCGAAATCAATCAACAACAAAAGATAAGTGCGCGAGAGACACAAACGGAGACGGAGACGTTGACGCTGGCGACGACGGCGACGGCGACGCTGTTGGTGACGGCGATGGCGAATTGCGAAGATAAAGTGTGAGGCGCATGCGCACGTAAAATTATTTTTTGTTTTTGTTGTTGCTGCTGCTGCTGCTGCTGCGATTGTTGTTGTTTTTGTTCCTGTTTTGTGCTTCCACTTCGTCTTGGATCTTTTTTGAATTTTGCTTTTGTTTTTTCTGTGTTTGCTGCTCGCGTAACGCAATCGAAATTCTCGCGCTACAGCGTTTTAACCGTTTTCGCGGGCAAATTGTTACTGATTGTTACCGGGCCAAGCGACGCCACTTCAAGAGGGCCAGTCACCAAAAGCCACAGGTGAGCAGCTCAAAGCTTGCTAGAGATGGACAGCTGCTGCCTGAGTGAATATCGTTTTGCATGGAAAGAGAGTTGAGACAGACAACATTTAAGAGCAACTTGCTATTCGTCATATGCCTTAAGTAATCTATAATATAAAGTGTAAGATTTATAACTTCCTTTTATATTTTATTTAAATATATATAGAGTAATAATTATTTGACATATTTTAAAAAGTCAACAACAGAGAGACGCTCATCTCTAACATAAAACTTGAATTGAGAGCGCACAATGAAGTGAGCGGAAGAGCGACAGCGGAAAACAGCTGTTTCTGCTAGGCACATTTAGCAAAGCATAATTTTAGGCGCGCCTATCAACACAATAATGGAGTACATACATGTATAATATATATCTATATCTATATATACGTGTATATATAAATTCATATCAACCATTCCATTTTATTTGCACATGCTGCGACTCGGTTAAATTGATAATTCATGCATTCGCTTTCACTTTCAAGCGTTAATGCCCATTGTGTGTGCACAACTGAGAGCCGCTTATCAGCAGTAGCCACAGTTGTTTCCATGTGACTGCATCATCTGTATGGGCACATCAATTTGCTTCAAGGATATGTAAGGAGTAGGTGTAAATGAGCAGGCGTCACAAAACACTCTGATATGCTGCTGCTGCTGCTGCTGGTGCATATGTGGACAATATTTGTTGACCATCCCAATGCGATTCCACGAATTGACAATTGGCAAATTTGCAGATGAAGATAATGTCGCTAGACTAGACACAATGATTCCGATACGATTTCGAAAGGGTTAATACTTCCTCTTTTTAGGTAGCGACCCGATTAAAAAGTCTATATTAAAATTGTACTTATGAACGCAAAACAAACTGTCATTGTTAAAAGTGAACCGATTTTCTACAAAATTTTAATTTTAATTATTTAGTGCTGGCTTAATAACTGGATTAATTTAAAGATGAAAATACAATTTTCCATATTTTTAACTTTATTTCGTTTTTAATATGACATACTTTTAGGAGCTAGTTTGCTAGCTGTGAGATATATAAATTTCCCATTTAATTCAAAACAACCTGGTTAAAGGAAACTTTAAGCATTGGCTAAAATATGGACCAACTTAAAGTAGAACTCCTTCGTAGACAGTTAAATAAACAAGCATGCGTCTTTTGTTGCCAACTGTACTTTTGTGTTGTGTGTGTGTTGACAGTTGTTGACAGGTGGCACTTTGTGTGATTGCTGACGTGTGTGGCCATATGGCAATGATTGATCGGGGGCACCACTGCTCTCCCTCTCCTGAGCAGCTTCATGAAATTTATTTAATTTCCGCAAGAGCTGGTGTCCTCCTCAGCAGCCCGCATACGAATTACATTTACCGTATGTTCCAGTGAGGCAAAAAAAGCCAAAAGGCTGCCATCCAAAAATGTACTCAAAGAGATAATGATCAAATACTCAAAAGTACTTCTCGAATGCTCTCAGCTAAAATTTCGCGTATTTTGTTTGGTCTCTTATCGTTTTAATTAGTTTCGTAAAAGTTGGCAAGCAAAACAAAACAAGCCAAAAGGGGAGAATGGTTGGGGAAAGGGGGAAATGGCGGCACTTGGGCAGCAATGTTTGCTTCTAAAGCGTAATTAAATTTGCTGCCCAAAATTTGTTGTGCAGGACACACACATGTGGATGGCAGTGTGTGTGTGTGTGTGTAAATGAACTTATAAAATTTGCGTCTAATTAACAAAACCGGCAAAAGTTCGCAGCGCAAATAGCAATGCCAATTGCAATTTAAGCTTTTACACTTTACATTTAATTAACGTCAGAATGAAAATAAAACATTTTAGGTAAACTTACCTGGGCAACTGTATTTATCTTGACTGCAGCGGAGAAATTCGCTTCTAGCACTTTTTATTTTCTGCAGCCATTTTATTTGCATGCATATTTATAAGAAATTGCGCGAGATTAAATGCAAACTCCCCCCCTCCCCCCTCCACCCACTGCACCTTCCGTCACTGCCTACGTCCAAGGTAGAGATTAAGCAAAATACCTGAGCATTTTCTTTTGAAATTTATACGGCTGCAAGCGAAATGCAACTCTGTGGGGGGGCAATGAGCAGTGGAAGGCGGCCATCTTGCGATTTGGCCTGATAAAAAACTTGTGCAGCTGCAAAGAAAAAAAATTTCTTTAATCCCTTAAGAGCGAGTTTCAGCTAGAAAAGTAAAATCCCCAAAAAAAAAACACACCCACACAAAATACAATCGAACAAACAGACAACAAAAAAAAAAACTCAATCGAATTCGGACCAGCATTGAGGCCAAAAACAAATATGATCTCAATCTATTCGTTGACCGAAGAGATCGACTTCCTTGGGTCGGGGCTGGGCCAAAGGGAACGAGAATGGATCCGAAAATGAACTTTAATTTCAAAAACCGTGCAAAAATCGTTCAATCATTTAAGTAAAATGCCAGGCGCTCAGCGCCGGCAGCCAGCCGAACTGACGCATTCAATTCAATGAGCAGCGCACAAAAACATAAGAGAGTCAACGACGTCAACCCTCATACAAACAAACAAACGCACAGACACATACAAACAAACACATGTGTTTTCTGCTGCTTTGTTGTTTGTGGTTCTTTGCCTCGCTTCGTCACGCTCTGCCCTGTGCGGTGTGCCTTGACGCGGCAGCTGCTCGCTTGCTATCTCGCTTCGTTGCATGGCGTGTGTATTCAACAGTTGTTTTTTGTATTTTGAAACGATCATGAGGGCGTATAGAAATAAAATGTAGAGACGCATACACTGTTGAATCGGTTGCTGTCTGTGAGCTGCTGCGCACCTATTAGTCGCATGGATCACTTTATCGATTTTACGAATGAAGAAGCAAAAATGCGATCGATTGTGATCTCGAATCGGAATAGTGTACTCGAAAATAATGATCGTGCACAGTCGCCTCGCAGAGCAGCGCACAAAATGAGTGCACCAACAAAATGTTCAGTGTGAAGCGAGCAGCGAGTAGCGGAATCGATCGCCACACGGCCTCAAACATACCAGCAACAAAAATTTCAGTTGCGATCACATTTTTAAAAAATAACGAAAATACAAAAAGTTGAATTGGAGATGCCGGGGATTGAACCCGGGGCCTCTCACATGCAAAGCGAGCGCTCTACCACTGAGCTACATCCCCATGTTGAAAGTGCTCCGCCAAATGCCAACAAGTAAGCAGTGCTCCCTGGCTGGCAAAGCAGTGCACTGCCGGTTGCCACGTATATTTTTTGATGCAGTTTATTAATTTGCAATAATAATAGAGTACTACTGCAATATTTATAAATTCTTATTGCGCATTGCAATCTTTTTATTGAATTGTTCAGTCTTAATACAACAATAAAGATAAGTAAATACGTACTTTTATTTGTTTAATTTTTATCCCACCCTTCTAATTTGCCGCACTTCATTTTCACTGTGTAAATAGAGCTTAGCTGAAGTAACGGTTGTAGCTGCCAAGTATTCAACGGGGATGTAGCTCAGTGGTAGAGCGCTCGCTTTGCATGTGAGAGGCCCCGGGTTCAATCCCCGGCATCTCCAATTCAATTTTTTGCATATTTTTTATTTTATTACATTTTATTTTGTGTGTTTTGGTTTAGTTTAGGTAGGCTGACAGGGGGCAGGACTATTACAAGCCGGCTAAAGTTCAAGTTTGCCACACTGGCAACATCTCTCTCTCTCCCTGTGAATGTGTGACCTCAGAGCTGACTTGATTTATGCGCAACGAGGCGGCAATAATGAATTATTTATGCCGATTTACGGCTGGCAGGCAGGTCTGCATGTCAATTGGCAAGAGCACTCACTAGTAGTCAGTCGACGGACCAGGCTAAAATGGTTGGGTGGAACCGCACAGCACAGCACACAGCTGAGCTGAGAACTGACTTTGACTTCTGGCTGCCGTTTTATCCACAATGCAGTCAAGTGGTTAAAATGTTGTTGCTGTTGCTGTTATAGTTGCCTGCACACAGGATATGAACGATATATATATATATATATGTATAGGAATTGTCGGGGGCAACGAGTGCTTTTTGTTTTGACTTTTAGCATGGCAAGGAAATTGCCTGTTCTTACTTTCTCGCAACATTTGCGTGGTTGAAATTAAAATTAAATTTTGCATGAGCCAACCTAATATATACCCACCCACCCACACACACACACACACACTCTCCCTGCGTAGTCAAACATATTGGATAGCTTAGGCAGGCAATTGATTTTGTGTTGTGGTTCTTGGCCAGGGCTAAGTACATATGGCAATCAAAGTTTTAGTCCCTTAATTGGCAAACAGCTGGATTAAATTTGATTTCACTTATTGCTCATCAATTAGCTGGATAGCAGCAGCAGCAGGAGCAGGAGCAGCAGCAGCAACAGGAACAACAACCACATCTGACACACATCACATAAATATAATTATGCCAAGTTTCAAATAAATATGCAGCCTGCAAATTTTCAAGCATATTGAAATTAATTACCACAACAACGTCTGTTTGTGTCAGTCCGATCTGTATTTGTATCTGTAGCTGTATCTGTGTGCGTAATAAATATTATATATAACAATTGGCTGACACACACACACAAACACACGTACTGCGTGTAAACGACCCGAAGGCGTAATTTAAATAAAAGAAAATACATATCGAAATTGTCATATGGAATTTATGTAATTGCATAGACGCCAAAAGGACACACACACACACACACACACATATATGCATGAAAATGGTTTATGGTCTTGCCTTTTTGGCTACTAAATAATTGAGGTAACAAACTAAACAAATGACATAACCTCAATTTTGTGACGGGCGTGTCAAAGCCGAAAAGTGTCCAAAGCACTTGCCTTGGTAATGGATTTGTATTTGGCTCTTGGGCACTTATAGCCAACCACAAAACACATTGTTTTAAATTGATTAACGTCTAAGGGGTGCCATAAGAAAATAAATTAAAATTAACTACAGTTATCATCTATATAAGTTAATAAGCACTAATTTCAAAATTACTAAAACCTTTCGAGAAAATTAGGTTTTTTTTTATGAAATTAGAGCTCTATAAATAAGTCAGCACTAAACTAATTTATACGATTTTCTACTATTATTTATTTGTAGTCAAAACTAGTTTTCGACTTTTCCTATTTTTCCAAAGTATTTTTAATTATATTTAAATTATAAGCAGAGTTCACCAAACAATAAACATTAAGAAATTTGTATTCATAGATATGTTTCTTTCCCAATGCTTTAAGGCTAAGATGCTAGTCACTGAGTCAATGAATAATAACTTTTACAATATTTAAATATATAATATAAAAATATAATATATTTCGTAATGGAAAATATTTCTATAAAATATCATTTTTAGAAAAAATTCAGAACGGTTAGAATGAGTAATGAAATTTACTTTCTCGACTATTATGCTATGAACATAAGTTAACATTTAAAATTGTATATCTTTTCTGTATTATAATGATAAGTTTTCACAATTATTTCCCAATTATATTGTCTACAGATATTTGACTGAATTTATCGTTATTATTTAATCACTTAATGAACTGAGATTCCTTCTAAAAAGTGAATTATATAACATAATCCTTGAAACTATTTGTTCGATTTACAAGTATTCTTATTGAGTGCTTTAATTTCGTATACACACACTCACTTCTCTAATCACACACACACACATATATATATATATATATATATATACACATGTCTTGTGTTTCAAGTCCATTGCACTTATTACTTGACCGCAATTGCGAACAATTTTAGTTGGGTTAAGAAATTAGAGACTCAAATTATGTACTTTGGCAATGTTCTAAGGTCGCCTTAAGACCGAAACTTAATCACATTAGATGTGCATTTAAAATTCCCTCTTGCTAAGCAACACAATCATCATCAATACTGGGCAAACATCATCATCTACATCTACATCATCATCATCATCAGCAATATCTTTAACTGTATCAATGTCTTTGTTGGGAAAGTGAAAAACCATATTTCCGTTTTGTGTGTGTAGGTGTTGGTGTAACAGGAAAGCAAAGGACATCTCTCCATGTGTGTGTGTGTGTGGGTGTGTGTGGGTGTGTGTGTGTTTGTGTTTTTGAGCTGGAAATTAATAATGCATTCGATATCGTAGCAATTTTACATTCAAATTCAATTGTGCGTGCGTGCAAATTGAATATTCCCCAAAGCCCCCAAAAGCATCTACTAAATTACATTACGCACCAACATTTAAAGGCATAACTATATATTTTTGGGGCAGCAGCGGGTTGGTGGGATTGGGGGTTACTAGCCACTTAAAGCTGACAATTGCAAGTGTCGAAAAAGACACTAAATTCAAACACTCAAATAAAAAAAGAAAGAAAAAAAATCAGTTGCAGTTTCGTTTTCGACACAATCACGTTTCAATTAACACACACACACTCTGGTGTGTTTGTGTATGTGTGTGCTGGTCTCCCATATTCGTATGTAAAACACGCACGCACAGCGACCAGTTGCCGCCATCGTCTCCGGATCCCCTGGCTTAATGGGCTGCTCGCTGCTGGACATCATAATTCCGGTCACAATTCCCAAATACCGCAAAAACAACGGACAATCTCCCTGCTCCACCAAAAAAGAACTCTTTCTGGCTGTGGCCGGCCTGCTCCCATTCGGTTTGAAGTTGGAGTTTGCAACTCCCCCCCACTTTGTGCCACCTCTGGCTGCAGTTAGCCGAGTTCTGTGGAGCGCATGAACTAATTACGTTAATATGCGACAACGTTTTCATAGGCGAAAAATGTTTGCTCGCCTGCGGGTGGTCAACTGGATGGGGTAAGGGGCGAGGGGAGAGCGGGGATTGAAGCAATGTGAGTTTTGGGTCACTTTGCAATTGGAAAACCAACAGTGGTGCAAATGAGTTGTGCGACACACACACACACACACACACACATTGTGTGGGTTTTAGCGTGTAAAATCAGAAAGCAACATTTCTGGGTGTGCATCAAAAAAGCAACAACAAACAGATTGCGGAACTATGTGAAAAAAATACGAAATACTTAATTAATATCGTCACATAATTAAAGCACTTAAAAATAAATAAAACAGAAAAATAGGAATTAAAGTCAGGAAAATCATTTCCATAACAATCAGGTCTGCACAGATACCAGTTTAATTCTAGGGAGAGAATGAAACAATTAATTAATTTGTTGCTAGTATTCATTTGAAACTCGTTCAAGAATATTTCTTAATCTGTTTTCTATATTTGACATATTCATTAACATTTTTTGCTGCTTCTGAGTTTTAGGTTTTCCATATCAATTTAAGTTTGGCAAGAAATGTTAACTTTGAGGTTAGATTGCCAAGCAATATTTGATACCAAGCAAACATCTCCATTTCTAGAATCTGCACCAGAAAAAAGGCATAAAACCCTTAGCCACAGTTAGAGGGGATGTGGTGGAGCAGCTGTCATTGCATCTTGTTTTTGTAGCTGTGGAAATTGCAACCGTTTGAACATTTGGCTATTAGTGATGCCAACAGAGACGAGCCTCAGCTGGCCTCAGTTGTTGCTCGAGGCGTACGTGTTGAACGTAACGTAATCATATCAGGTGTAGTACATGCTAAAATCCAGCAGCATTAACCCTGCCCTAACCTCCTCCTCCCCCTTATTCCTTCACACACACACACACACACTCACACACACACACGTATAGCCCAAAACACTTTTGCATTCATAAATAAGACATTCAACGAGGCAACATCAGCAGAAGCGGCAGCAACATCAGGAACGTGGCACAAGCTGCACAAATCCCGAACTGACCAGCTGCCCATCAAGCTGACCAGAAGCAGGCACACACAAACACACACTCACACACACACACTCACACACTCATACTCATACAAACACAAACTCACATTCGATCATTCACTCACGTACGCACACAAAGCCCTACTGTGGCACTGTGGACAAAAGACACTCTTTTGCTAACAAAAAATACTTCAAATCGCAAACGTTTTTTCGAAAATTCATTTACCGTTAATAAAACAGCCATTTTTCTTATCAGAAATTTGAGTTTACCCAATAATTGTTGAGCTAGCAGTGGCTGAGATAATGAAAAATATCGGACTTTTCCGGAATTTTTATAAATTACATACCTGATTCCGAAACGGAACCTTAAAACTTTTACTTATCTTGAAGAAATGTTCTTCTTAATCTACATTTTCAAAATATTAGTCACTATTTTTTGTATTACAAATATATCCTATTTGTAATATTTAAAATATAAATACTCCTATTTCAAATGTTGTTTAACCATTCAAGAAATATTCATAAATGAAAGTGTTATTTTATCCCATTGTACAGTGGGCTCCGCTCGTTGTCCGTTGGTTAGCAACAAGAGGAAGGTATGTGGCATTTGGGGTTTGGGGCTTGGGGTGGCTTGTGGCACGTTCTCTCGTCAATGTCCTTATCTGAGCCCGTGCTGCTGACAGCGCCTGCTGTCATTCATTCATTAATGCATTTTCCTGATTTTCACTCATTTAACTCTCATAGATTTTTCATTTCGCCTATTACGTAGCTATACTCTGCCTCATGTTGTGTCTGTGTGTGTGTGTGTGCCCAGTGTTCTGTCTGTCCGTCTGTCTGTCTGTCTTTCATCTGACCAAGCTTTTCATCCTGTTTTTGCCTGCACTTCGGCTGTGACCCTTTCCGCAGACTGCTCCTTGCTCTCGGGTCTGTTCGCCTGAAGCCATGCTTCATTTACTTTGTTGTCAGTGGCCATTAGTTTTGACGCACTTTGGGCTGGGGCAAGGTGGCAGGTTGCAGGTACAACGTTGCACGTAACAGCTACCCGGTCCCAGTTGTTAGCGTTGATGAGTATGCCCCATTGCCGTTGGGGCACTTTTGGTATGCCAATGCGTATACGCAAAAGTGATCTATCTGTATATAAATATATGTGTGTGTGTGTTTGTGTGTGTGTGTGTAATGGAGTTGCACGTTGAGAGCGTTGGGAGTGGGGGCCAGTTGTGTAATGTTGCACCAGGCAATTGAAGTCGGTTATCAACTTTTTAGCCATATGTTTGATGTGCTTTCAATAAACTGCACAAATTTCAGTTAAAATCAGAATATCAAAAAATTAACTGTAAATTTATTTAGGAGGCATATAATATGACTGATATGGAATACATATATGCTTATATATCGCTTGTCGATCGATTATCTAATAGATAATTCTTAATTCATTAAACTACCATTATTCGAAAATGCCTAAAAACTTGAAGAATTTATTTTACTATTAAAAACAACGTACAACGGTAAAAAGTTAAAAAAAAAATACCAAAACAAAAATAGAAAAAATCCGCTAGCAGCTGTGACATGCAGCCAAATTAATTACCATTTGAGGGCGTGGCATGTTGTTGCGCCCCCTAAACTGAAGAAAAAGTTGCCAAAAAGTAACAAAAAAAAAAAAAAAATGGAAAGCTTGGAAAATGGCGACAAAATTGCAATGGGCGAATATAAATTTCCACAGCTCTGAGCTAAGTCTTCAAGTATGCCACGAATTTTACTATTAACTATAGAGTGAAAAGGGGGTGTGGGAAAGTGGGGAAAATGGGGAAGCGGGGGAATATTTGCTTCGCTGCCTTTGTCCAGACAATTTGAGGCAATCATGCACTCGTTAATCTTGCTCAGAGCCCAAAATTAATAGTTAACCTGGCCAGCTAGCTGAAAGAGAGAACTTTTTCTCTCTCTCTCTTTCTGTCTCTTTCTCTATTTGTATTTGTGTCTCTGTCTTTGGTCAGGTTTGGGTTGCAAGAAAAATGTGTTGTGTGCTGGATCCAAAATTAAACTCGTTCTAAATACATTACGATAGCGCTGTCGCTTTTCAAGCAGCAGCAGCAGCAGAGCAGAGCACCCCCTACAAAGACAAACAAACAGGGTGACAGACAAAAACAATAACAACAACAACAACAGCTCGAAGAAGAAGAAGAAGGAGAAGGGCAACGGCTAAACAAGATTAATTATACCTGAAAGCTAAAGTCAGTTAGTCGCTGCCAGGCGTAGCCTTTTGACTTTTGAAGCACCAGACCAGAGCAGAGCAGAGCAGCTGATGTCGTCCTCGTCCTCGTTGTTGTTGTTGTTGTTGCTGCCCTCGAGCGTCATTTAGCTTGGACACGGTCGAGACTGGACTGCAAGCAAAGCAGGCAAGCACGAAGAATACTCCAACTCCAACTCCGACTCCGACTCCAATTTGAACTTCAGCTTTGAATTTTGTTTACTTGCTGTCGTCTCACTTGCTGCTGTTGTTGTTGTTGTTTTTGTTGTTGTTATTCTTGCTTAAACGCTTGGAAAATCGAGTCGTAGATAAAACGCAGCTGAATCTGAAGCTGAAGAAGTGTCGTCTGTCTGGTTATTTGTGCAAACAGTCACTTCAGGTAGTTCAAAAAAAAAAAAAAACAAACTAAACCCCATAAGAATAACACTTTGAATGCAACAATCTTTTGTGAAGTGTAAATCGCATTGGTTAAAATTTGGTTTATACATTTTTTGTGTTTTTAGCTAAACTGACCTGATAAAAAAGTGCTAAGCGCAAAAATTGAATTTTTAAAAATTTGGCTCATTTAATGGAGATGTGTGAGCAAATTTTCTATAATTTTTATAGCTAGCAAAACTGAAGTGAATTTTATCTTCTTTTTGGGATTCTTCTTTAATCTATTTTGAAAACAGCTCGTTTTATATTGAAATATAATTGAATAATCTTTTACCTTACAATTTATTGCATTAGTATTTTGCACACCAATTTGAATACCACGTACAAGCCAAACAAAAAATAATAATAATAAATATACATTCGTATATATCTTATAAATATTTTATTATTTTTTAATTTATTTAAAATGTTAATTTTATTTTAAATTTAATTTAATTCCAATTTTTAATTTTTATATTTTTGGTGTCGACTGACTTAAGTTGACAAATAAATAAAATAAATAAATATTTTGAAAACATTATGATTAGTATAGATTAGTATTAAAATATATAATAAGATTTTTGGCTCTACGATTTTTAAACACAATTTGAAATTTATTATATAAATATCATAAATAAAATGTTATAATGAATAAAATATATTTTCTTTTAACAATTTATTGTTATTTTGAGGTACAAAACAAATGCGTCTCCTTTTTATTTTGCAAGATTTCATTTTCAACAAGATTTCTACATTTTCACGCATTGATTTCTTCCGCAGCAACTTAAACCCAACATCTGCATTGCTCCCCCGTATATCCCCCTATTCCCCAAAACCACTCCTTCTCTATTCCTTTCCAGTGGCAGCTGCCATTTTGTTTTGTGTCCAAAAATTCTGTAGCTCTGTGCATTTTCCGTATGCTGCTGCTAAGTAAAATGTTTTCATTGTATTGAAAATGCTGCCAGAGGATTTGGGTCTTTTGTTTTTGTTTTTGTTTTGGTGTGTTGTTGTTGCTGTTGTTATTGTTATTGTTATTGCAACAAAGCTGAATGTGTTTTTGCTGTTGACACCTGAATAGCAAACACATTTGCCACAGCAGCCGCACAGCAAACCGGGATTCCGTTTCTGATTCACTTTTCCACATCCAACAACAGCAGCTGCTGTGCTCTGTGTGTGTAAGTGTGTGTGTGTGTGTGTTTTGGCTATGTTTTGCATATATATCAGTGTATCTGTGTGTGTAACTGTGTGTGTGTGTGTTTGCATTGCAGTTGACATCCTGCAGTTTTAACTGGCTGTAGAGTTGAAGAGGTTCAAAGTCTTGTTCTCGTTTGCGAATCTTGTTCTGCACTTGACCCGCTCGGTGGGGCAGGTCATCCACTCAGTTGACCCACTGGAATAAATCGCATGGAAATTTGTTGTTCGTTTGTTGTGCCACTAATTGGAAAAGCTACTCGAGCGCATTGCGATCTTGTTTATTTCTTCGCTGCCTGGAATTTATTTAATGCCGTAAAAATCATATTTTTCTAATAAATAATAAAATATCTCTTTTTTCGTTTTAATATAAATTCAAAGTACACAAATCTTTAAGGCTTAAAAGCTTTGTTATCTTTCTTGCATCGTTGTCATCCGCTAGATTTAGTGCTGTCTAGCCACGCCCACCCCCTTACATTTTGCATTCACATTAGTGTTCGATGGAAATTTCCAAAAAAAAAAACGTAGAGGAAAAACAAAAGGAAAGCAAGCTTAGCTTCAGCTGTGGCTGTGGTTGTGGCTGTGGCGGCTAACCTGTCGAGTCGCCCCCAACGGCGACCTTCGACCACATTTGCATCAAGTGCCACTTAACATGGAATCTCAATATTTTATGCAAAAGCAGCAAAGTTGCAACTTCCACTCCCTTTGGCATTAGTCGTTGTTGCAAAGGTTTCAATAACTCCGCTCGTGAATCAAAATCTGTGCTGACTTCGCTGACGACTGCCTTCTGATGTCTGCTTCGATTGACTGTCAACTAAACCTGGCAACTCTGCTCTTTCCATATCATTTACACTGTTGTTGTTGTTGTTGCCTGGTTGTTGCTGTTGCTTTCACTCTCTCGCTCTTAACCGCAATTTGAATTGAAAATTCAAGTGCTCCATTGTTTTTGTGTGTGTCTGGGGCATACAGATTTGCAATGCATCAAAATTGGCAACAGCTGACATTACACAAAGTCTAAATGTGGCAACTGTCAACTGTCAACTGTCAACCTTCAATTTAGAGCAGCTGATGTGGCTTAAATAAAGTTATTTTAATACAGTTTTAAGCTTAACTAAATATAAATTAGAGAGTGCTTAATCAGAGCTGTAACTAAATGTGTTTTAATTCAGTTTTAAACTCAACTAAATGGTGAGTAAAGAAAAAAGTAAAACAGCAAACTTAAAGAGAGAGAGAGAGATAGATAGAGAGATAGAGAGAGAGAACACAGAATAAGTTGGAGCATTCATTCATTCAGTTTATACGCTCTTAGCCAGTGCATTAATAAGTTTGCTTGTGTTCCATCAGAATGAACTTCAACTTAAACCGCCATAATTTTCACTCAATTCCCACATCCCAGCTGCAGATTGTAAAGCGAAGTTTTCTTTTTCATTTTGACCTCTAGCAATGGCAATGGAGCAAAGTCAGAAGGAAAACGGCTTTTGTGCATTTCGACGATTACCCAACGCAGCGTTGCATAATTTTAGCATCAAATATTTAACGTAAATCTTTTGTGCACAATCAAACAATTTTAGCAGCTATGCGATTTTTCCTAGTTGCCAAGTTTTTCAGTTTCACTAGCTTTACTTCAGTTGAGCTTCACTTATTTTTTTCCTATTTTATTATTTTTTTTTTTTTGTTCCTTCAACGCAGTGAGGCAAACGTCTAAAGGCAAACAAACTTTTTCGCCAGCACCAGTTAATTTAGTCAATTCAGCGCTCAGACTATTCCTTCCCCTCAGCCCCCCTCTGCCTGCTCACTCCACCTGAGCAGCTCCCGAGTGAAGAGCAAAAAAAACCCGAAAACAGAAAGAATAAAATTGTATGCCACACTGCATTCCGGGAGCATTACATTTCATTTCATTGCACCGGCTCCCATGCCGCAGAATGTGGCACGTAAAAAGCGCTGCTGCAATTTTGATGAGATTTTCACGTTTGGCTTGTGCTAAAATTCAACAAAATCAACAGAGAATTCGCTTAACTTTCAACTATGCCAACCTCTCTAAATTAAAATATCATAAACCTGCAAGTCTTGCCAAGTTCTCAGCCGGCAAATCAACTGAAAATATGCAAATGTTGGTTAATTAGTTATGTCTGAATATACTATGTGCTTTTCTAACGTGGCTCTCATGATGATTACTTAACTTGACTTATCTAAACACCTGTTTGAGTAAAATTATGATAACAGTTTTAACATTCCAAATTCTCAAGTCCTTTAAAAATCCTTTCCAGGACTTGACACCAAAAGCAGAGTTTTTGTTTCTAGTTTTTTCCTTAGTTTAATATTCGAGTTTTTTTTAAATTTGTTCCTTTTTTTTGCCTAACCAAACTGTGCCAAAACATGGCCTAGAAATACCAAAAAGCAAATAAGAAATCATCGCAATCTCGAGCATTCCAAGGCATGTTTGTTAAAGCAACTCGTTAACTGTTATTTATATGTCGGCTGAAAGAGTAAGCAGTTAAAAAAACGTGTGACCTTTGAAAGTGCGATATCCAAGCTGCATAAATATATATACATATATATGTACATACATATATATTTAAGCATGCCTTTGGCAACGCACAAAATAGATGGCCCAACAAATTCTGGTCACTAAATCAGTGCAATTTTCATATCGCAAAACATTATTCACAGATTTCCCGTTTTGTTTATTTACAACGCACTTTCGTTGGAGGTATTTTCCGAGCAAATGTCTGCCACTCCCCCCCCCCCCCCACCCAACCCCTACAAAAGAAAAGAAAAAAAACTGCAGCAGGTTGCTATATTTTAAGTTCTTTCGAGTTTTCGTGCAAACTATGCAAATTTATGGTTAGACAAAGTTGTGGAGACATCGCTGAAAAACAACAATGGGGCAGCAATTAAATAGTGAGAGTGTCCCCACCCCCTCTATTCAGAGGTAACTCAAGTGGTATAAGGCGAGAGGCATGTGGCAATGATTACAAAGAAATGCAGTGGAACATATATTATAGAAAAGTGTGTGGAACGTATATATCTATAGATCTTTTCCAAATAGGATAGGTGCAAACAAGTTTCATTTAGTTTGTTAGACAAATTTTATAAAAATAAAGACAACTAAGTTATGAAATCGATATTCTTTTAAATATCAACAAGGTTTCAAAAAGCTTTACTCACCTCTAAAATCATATTTTCAGCTGGATTTGTTTTCACTTGTCTCTTAAAATTAGTGGTTTGCTCTGGTTTGTTTCGTTTTTATTTATGAGCATAGGTCGAACCTTCAAAATGCCATAACTTCGTCAAAACTGAACGTATTTTCAAAAGCAAGGGCGTTTTAGTCATGGTTTGACCTCAAGATCAATCGTACATTTAAAGTTGGAAACGTGATTTTGGGTCGGAACATAAGTCAAAATTATAGTCGGAAAATCGGCATATCGGCATTTCAGCATAGGTCAAACCTTCAAAATGCCATAACTTCGTCAAAACTCAACGGATTTTCAAAAGCAAGGGCGTTTTAGTCATGGTTTGACCTCTAGATCAGTCGTACATTAAAAATTGAAAACGTGATTTTGGGTCGGAACATAAGTCAAAATTATAGTCCGAAAATCGGCATATGGGCATAGGTCGAACCTTCAAAATGCCATAACTTCGTCAAAACTCAACGCATTTTCAAAAGCAAGGGCGTTTTAGTCATATTTTGGCCTCTAGATCAATCGTACATTTAAAGTTGAAAACGTGATTTTGGGTCGGAACATAAGTCAAAATTATAGTCCGAAAATCGGCATATCGGCATTTCAGCATAGGTCGAACCTTCAAAATGCCATAACTTCGTCAAAACTCAACGCATTTTTAAAAGCAAGGGCGTTTTAATCATACTTTGGCCTCAAGATCAATCATAGGACTCCCATCTTGACACTTTAACTTTTGAGGGTACTTTCAAGTTTCAAGTCTCTATCTCTAATGGTGTCGAAGAAAATTGCGTTCATACATCGACAGACATCATGGCGGAAATTGCACAAACCCAATATATAATAGTATACCTTCGATTCAACACAACAGCAAAGTAATTGTAGTAATCAAGGAAATTCACTTTCTAAGTAAATGTTAATTTGTTATTATCACAAAAGCTACACTTATTTATTTAGAAGCCATAATTTGAGTCTTATGCAACACATATTTAACCCTTAATCGCTCTAGGCCAACAATTTGGACTTGGTCAATTTATTAGCTTAAGTGGTTTTTACGTTAAGTTTCATTTTCCTGCTATTTGCCCAATCGAAAAAGTTGCCAAAGCCGCTTTTGTGCCTTGGCCAACGCCTTGTGTTGCCTCAACCTGGACGCGCAATATTTCAATTAGAAGTCCTTCTTTCTGGTTATTTCTTTTCTTATACGTTTTTTGTGTGCTGATCAATTGGGGAAAAAGTTTTTGCCAGCTTAACAATGAAAAGAGGCACAAAAAAAGTGCAGCCGTAGACCAAAAACCGAACTTCAATTTATGCGCCAGCAAGTTGAGTTTATCTAGCTTAACCCCAAGACTCCGACTCCAACTTGGTCTCAGTCTGAGGACGCAGTCTTGGCAATACGCAGCCTCAAACCCCAAACATTTTACCTGCACTAATTTGTCCTCGTTATGCTAGGTAAGCCATTCACCATTTCACCTTCGGCTACCTTTGGAGAGGAGTCTGGATTTCCTGCACTGCGACTCCCTCCCCCTCCCGCTTAACCACTCTGGTGCCTCTCACCACAAGGTTCCCTACAATGCTTAGGTTGCACATAATTTACGCACGCACATTTGTCGCTAGCGCTATCTCGCTCTGTTGCACAGGCACATGCTACGGCTACTTCCGCTTCCGAGACGGTCATGATCTACGTGCTGAGAGGAGAGGGTGGCTCCTCTGTGTGTGTGTGTGTGTGCTCCCTCTTGGAGTAAGTTAATGCGTCCTTATAGGCAATAAAATTTAAGTTTCTTGCTTGTTAAATTTTTCATGAGCAGCTACCCAATAAGTTTGTACCCCCACACCCCTCCCACAGACCCTCGCAAACCCTTTGCTAACCGAGCCCCTTGCGAAAAACTTTGAACAAAACTTAACAGAATTTAGTGGCAAACTGAACTGCGGCATCTTGCTAGGTTATAGTGGGGGATAAGGGTCTGGTTGCACGGCTGGCCAATGCCTTCGACTTGGCCCTTTCCTCTTCCCCACTTCTGTTTATGCTCCAAATTGTTGTTCTTGTTAATTCAAGCGTTTGGTTACTGTAAAATTAAGTCTGTGGTCTCTGTTTCAGCAGCTTTCTGTCCCGCTCCCTCCCTCCCTCCCTCCCTCTCACTCTCTCACAGCTTCCTTTTTCTCTGGTGCCGAAGCATAATTACTAGTTAATTTTTGTAAAGTTACCAAAAGCAATTTCAGCTTCTCTTGGAAAATACAAGGGTTTTTGAGGGGTGAAGCGGCTGTTAAACTTTGATTCTGATAGACTGTCTATCAGTGGGCCATGAATGATAATAACAGGTGTCAGTCTGTATAATTATAGAATTCCTTAATCTATTTATAAGGTTCAATCTGTCTATTCTATAATTTATTCGTTTTTCGTTCGTTTCACATTTTAATTACTCAAAAAATACATCGAATCCCTTCGCAATTCGTATTGAGTGAGAGATTCACTGAATAAACAGCTTGTTTGTTTACAAATTTTAATAAGGGTTTTTA
The DNA here is from genome assembly GCA_035042185.1 of Drosophila kambysellisi. NCBI lineage: Eukaryota > Metazoa > Arthropoda > Insecta > Diptera > Drosophilidae > Drosophila > Drosophila kambysellisi. The sequence continues at coordinate 12,721,629 of JAWNLS010001251.1, forward strand.
TAATATTTGCAGGACCACATGACAAAAATTGAGTTACCCTCTTCTAAGTTAGCAAATAAACTTGTCAATTAAATTTATCTACATTTAATTAAGCTCTATAACTTTTAATTGAATTGTTATAACAAAACCACAAAAACTCAACAATGAACACAACATTAATTCTGTGCAATGAATTATTTCTTTGTATTGAAGGATCTCCCCAATCTCCACAAATTAAGCACATTATTATGGACTTTACTTAGGAATCATCACGTAACAAAATAAAGTACCCCATAAAGTGCCCCAGGGGCAACAATTGACACATCAACAACAACAACAACAGCTCAAATGACAAACCCATGCTGAGATGTGACCAATCTTCGTCTCTTGACCCTGGAAAGGGTTGCATTTATGCTGATGGCGCCTTCAGGTGGGTTTGTGCTCTGCGTCGAGTTGTGGGATACATTTTGTACTGGCACTATTAAAATTGACTAAAAACAAATGTCACTTGGATTAAATGTGGGTGTGCGTATCTGTGTGTATGTGTGTACGTGTATGTGATAGTATCTGTTGCGGTATTGCTGGGTGTGTGTGTGTGTGTGTTGGCTACAGCAGTTTTTAATTAACGTGATTAAATTAATTTAATGAGTTCGCTCTCCGTCTCTATCCAGCTCATTTGCAGTCGCTACAGTTTTAATACCCTGTAACAAATGGCTTTGAGGGAGTTGAACTTCCCCCTCACAATTTACCCTTTTATAATTGAGTCCTACGAGCTAGTAAATATAAATGACACTATTTATGTAATAATAATTAATTGGATTTATATTTAATAACAATTTGAATACTATTATATAAATATAAATGTTACTATTTATGATATAAAAATAATATATTGATTTTACATTTTAAAGTTATACAAAATTCAAATAAGTCTAAGATTCGTACTCAACCTTAAATATCTGTTTTTTAAATTTATGGTTTAAATTACAATAATGAAGGAGTCGAAAAATGTCGAATGCTGCAATGTACAGGATATTTGGGTATTTAATGCAATTTACACAGCATAACATTGTCGACCACACCCCGTTCACATAATTCTCTACAGTTTAAACTCACTTAAAGCGACTATAAAATTTTCATGCGTTTGTCGTGCGAGGACAACGGTGACACTGACAGCGACAAGCACAACAACAGCAACAACAACAACAACGACAATGACGTAAACATAAACGCCACGTAACGTGTAATGTATAACGTGAAATGATTTTTACGACGCCAAAAAGACCACCGCACCACATGTCTCATCAACGTCAAGAGGCAGCAACTTTCCAGCTAGCTGTAACTCACTCCATCCTGCAACTCCCTCGCAGATCCATTGTCAGGGTCGAGTGGCATTATCATTAACAACATCATGTGAGAGAGTGCCCCTGCTATTCACCGCCACCCCCTCTCCCCCGGCACTTTTTGGGCAACCCCGCCAGAGTACTTACATTGTCAATTGGTACGTGATGGGTGCTGAGGGAGTTGGGCAAAGGGCAGCTTAAGAAGTGGGCAACGGTTGCAAATGTGTGTGTGTGTGTGTGTGTGTGTGTGGTTTTCGAGGGGAAGGGGAGGTGGCAGAGCGTGTTGGGGTAATAAAGCAATTTCTGTGTTAATTTTTATGCTACGGCCATAACCTCACTTGCCTTAATTGATGTTGTCTATGTTTATAGTGCGGGCAATTACACATGGGATATGTATGCGGGCAAACAACTCTTCAAAAGGATATGCCACATGTCCGGCTATGCCATAGCATGAGTGTGTCAATAAGGTCCTGATTTGAACTCACGTACAAAATTATTGCATACTTGCATTGATTTTGCAGTTTCGATTGAGGGAAACGCAACTTTTATCAGCTTTAATCCAACGGCACAAGTAAAGCAAGAATCTTCTTCCAGGTTCAACAAAATTGTAGTTAATCCTTTGCAAAATTGTTATTCTATCGTTGCAGTTGTGTTTTGATAGCTGAGAGAACAATTTCCATCTTGACTTGCGCTTTAATGCCGTAATTTACACACATTAATTATAGTAGTGGGGGTCCTTTCTGGCTCCAGAGTTGGCCCTTGGGTCCAAAGCGACAACCGGGGCATAATATTTTGTGTCCCATGCTAAACTAATTGCAACTGTTGCCAGTTTTGGCGCCATATCGCAACGACAACGACAGCAGCGCAAAAGGAACTGCAACTGGAGACTCCTCATCCTCATCCTCGTCTTCCACACAAGAGACTGTCGCTGTCGCTTTTGCAGCGCGTTGGTGTGTGAAATAGACAACTTGCATTCCAACGCACACACATGTGTGTGTGTGTGTGTGTGTGTGAAAATTCACCTTCAACTTCTTTGGAAGAAAGAAAAAATGCGAGCCTGAATAAAAAAGAAACATAGATAGTGGAAGGAAAAACTGCTCGCAGAAGGAAGACGCAAGTTTTCCCTTTTTTTGTAATTTTTTTTTTTTTGGCTAGCACATTTTTCACTGCCATGTGCCAGCTAAATGTCGTTTCTTTTCCAACACTGGCACCTGGGGAATTTACGTTTGCATGCGTGCGCTTAGCATACCTCAAAAAGAAAAATAGAGAAACGCCGCACACAACCCCTCCCCTGACCCACCCTCAATGAAGAGCACACTATGGCTTTGTGGTTCACTGCGTTTTTTTGTGTCGTTTATTGCGGTTAAGCAAAAATAATAACTTTTTTTGGCTTTTATACTCTATATGATATTATATGTAAATTCTTCTGTTGTTTTTTTGGTTGCCTTATTGTACAACAAAAATATTAAAACGAAAAAGTTATTTGGATATTTGCATTATTTTGGCTATCTCTGTTTATTTTATATTTCAAATGTGTATAAGCAATTAATTTATATATGCAAACTAAATGTTATTCACTTAAACACCTACCATATGAATAAAACAATTTTATTAAGCCACAAATTATTCAGCTTGATTTGACTATTAAATATTTGAACCCACCCTTATCGCTCTTCCTCTTTTGTTGCAGATAAACTATTTACAATGGGGTAAATTGGCAATTCGGATTCTTAGCTGCCGTTTGTCACGGCGAATTCAACAAGCAGAGTGGCGCAGTGGAAGCGTGCTGGGCCCATAACCCAGAGGTCCGAGGATCGAAACCTTGCTCTGCTATATGGAGAATTAGTTCCGAAATGTATATTTTTTTATATATTTTCATTTTTTGTTTATTTTTTTTTATTTAACTATTATTAGTTTCTATTTTGGTACAGGTCCACAAGGATATGTTATCTTCGGTGAAGCTTTATATTTAAATGTAACCTAAAATATATAGATCGCTACGTTAAGATTATTTACTTATCCAACTGTTTTGTAAATGATATGTAGCTGTAAAATATTGAATGAAATATATCATGCCCTCTGTATGATTTAGTTCAAGTCAGATCCTGACAGATTGATTTTCTTGACTGTTTGTAAGTTGCCTTCGGGGGATTTGGCTACTTCCTCTGGGGTAGTTCATGTTAGACATGTTAGGGGTAGACATGTTCACCATTTCACCATTTATGTAAATGCATAAAGCGATTCGTATTAATCATGTGCTTTTTCAAGTCGCCAGTCTGCCCCTAAGAGTATGTCGAGCATTTTTTTTTGCTAAGGTAGCAACATTATAAGTGCCATTGAAATTGCTGAAATGATTTTCAAGTCATTGGTTTCTTAGATATCCGCATAATTCTTAAATGCAGTTCATGCTAACACATGATGTCCTTCGAAAATGGATGAGTATTTTGCAGAAGGGACATTTGCTTTTGGATAATATCGTAAACATAGCTCACTGCAAAAATGACTATCTATTGGCTTTCAGAGGTTTCCATGACTCGCATATATAAATTCATTAATCCAATTTAAGACCACATATTGTCCTTGGCCTGCCTATTAGAATCAAATAATAGAAATGACAAGAGTCGTTTTTTTATCATCTGGCCAAAGGACGTTTAGATCGTGCTTCTAGTATAGTGGCACCTAAAAGTATGCCACACTGTTTATTACTTCACGCCAATTTAGTCAATACAGCAACCCAAATGTGTATCATTGGTGTGTGTACATGCTAAAGAGTAACCAGGGCAAATGAAAAGACGTTTTAAATTTTTTGGAATTTATTTCTTGTGTTTTTATTGTATTTCATTGTTTTTGTTTGTTGATGTTTGTTTTTCATGTTTTACTTTACTGCTAAATAACTTTAAATGTTTTATTTTCTTTACCATATTCATTCATACATCTTCTGCTCTATCTTCAACTTGTTCTTGTTGTTTTTGTTTATTTTGCAACTGCAACAAAAATTCTGATGTTTGCTGTGCATCTTCTTTATTTATCATCTTTGCTCATCTTGTTCTTTACATGTATATAATAACTAAATTTGCTTTATAATAATAAATATAATAATAGTTAATAATGATTTGTTTATTAAATATTTTTAAAAAATGTTCGTTTTTTAGGAGTATAATTATCATCATCATTTTTATCATCATTTTCTCATTATCATCGTCATAATCGTTGCTAAACGTTCTGTAAACGAGTTACACTTCCCCATTTTTTTATTCGAGTTCATTTTGTTCGTTTACACAGTGTCAATTCATGATTTCGTTAAGATTTCCAATTCGCTCATTGCATGACTGCAGCTTAATAACTATTATTTCAATTCATCATGGTTTTGTATATATGTATAGGTAATTGTATATACTAGTTCATTAATTAATATACATATATGTATATATATATATATTTAATAATAAGTATATATGTTAAATACAAAATAATACACACGCTAATCTACGTTTGCATGTAATTAAAATCAAACTACAAAAATATACAATATATGAACACAAAATAATTACGAAAATGAAATAAAAAACCAACAATAAACAACTTTTATGAATATCACAAAAAAAAACTCAAATAATATTTATATATAAGTGAATTAAATAAAACATAAGAAACTTATACAAAGATCTTGTTAACTTAAGTGTTAAAAAATAGATCTTGGGACTACGTTTTGATGAAAACGCCAAGCCATAGAAAACATATAGAAAAATTCGTTGATATCACCTGACAAAAATGAAAGACTACTTACAGTTAACATATACACATACACACGATTAGTATGTATAATAAAAGTATGCATGTATGTTATGTAAATGATTAATTACATTCAAGTAAATTATAATTAAAAATTATTTTTTATATGCACGCTTAAGTTTTTCACACCTAGTTACTTTTTAGTTTTCTTTCTTTTCTTTTCATTTCTTTTTTTGAATTTTTGTTTGTTTTTTTTTTGTTTTTGTTTTTTGTTTTGTAGTACAGTAAATTGTTTGTTTCTTTACGTTGCAACATTGATTCATTTTTTTGTTCTTTACTTTTCAATAAACACATCACATCATATTCACAATTAATAATCATAATAATCTAATATATATATATATATATGTATGTATATTATGTATATATGTGTAAATATATAAACTAAAATTAACAATAATAACTATGACTTATGCTGAAAAAGACTACACCATTTTATTATTACATTTAATTATTATGGTTCCGCTATTATATTTATAAATATATTTTCCTTTCAATTCAAATGCGCCATATACAAGCGTCATGTATTACATAAGTGTTAAGTGTTTTGCTGTATGTAATGTATGTATGTACGTATGTATATGTATAGTTGAACAAATTAAAAACTAGTTTTTTTATAATTAAAATTATTCATATATATATATATATATATATGTTTAATATAAAGTATTTCTCAATCAATGTTCAAATTCATGACATTTGCTCGATAAAAACTTTAAGGCAAATAAAAGTTTCGTTCCTAGTTTACATCTTCGAGAGATTCTCGTGTCACGCGTGTCACGCGATTCATGGCTTACAACATTCGGGATGATCATTTTGTAAAGAAAACAAAAAAAAAATAAATTGGAGAATTACTTAAGTAAACATCCTATATGAGACACAGAATCTATGTTCATATTGTAGTAGTTTTTTATTTTACGATTTTTCCTTTTCAATCTTACTAACTAATCTTTTTATTTGTAGAACATTTAAGTGTATTTCATTTTCGTTACACAAAACTAGTTTTCTTTACTTTTGCCATTTTGCAGCTTATTGTTTTCCTCCAATTGTTTATTACATAAGAGTTAGTAACTGTTTAAAATGTTTTCGAGTTTAGTGTTGTGTAGTTTAAGTACCTACGAATATGCATTTATTTTTGTTGTAAGGTTGTGTGTGTGTGTGTTTTTTTTCTTTATTTATTTATAATTTGTTTGTTTGTTATTTAATATGTGTTTTTAGTTTATATTCTTTTTCGAGTATACAACTTGGCTTTATCGTTCCACTTGTTGTTGATGGTGTTTTTTTTGTGGTTGCACATAGATTTAAGGTCTGCTTATAATGGACGGAAACTTATTAGGCATTTTTGTTGGAGTTCTTGTTGTTGTTTTAGGTTTCTATGGGTTTTTTTTCTACAAAACATTTGTTTAAGTTGTGTTTAGGCTTAAGAGTTGAAGAATAGAGTATTTAGTGTATGAGAGTATTTACTAGAAAGTGGGTATTTTGGATAAGAGAATAAATACAATATGATGAGGGATGCCATCACTATATCTATGAAATAAGTGTTAGACAACGGAGAAAGAAAATCGATTGAAGCAAGAAATGTTGTGTCTAAATTAGAAGAAAAAAACAAATTTCCGTATATTATAATCAGCCCTTAAATGTATATGTATATGTAAAGCATAAGTATTACGCTTAAAACATTGAACGATCTTAGCTTATGTTGATTATTTTTATTATTATTATTTTATCTTATTATTTATGTATATTTTGAGATGTTCTCATTGCTAATTTATTTTAGTGTTTGTTTTATTTTTTTTTTATTTATTATTTTTAAATGTGTTGATTAATGGAACCAATTTTAAATTACATTTTTTTTTTGTCATTTTGTTTGTTTTTTATTTCAGAAACTTTTCTAATATTGATTGCTACTATTTAATATATAATTATATTAAATGTTGTTTTGTTTTTACCTTTATCCAGTTTCTTCTGCTTTACAAATAAATTGATGTCAATTCTTGTTCATTGTATAATGATTTTCTCATGTTTCTTTCATCGTGTTTTTTGGTTTTTATTGATTTCTCTTATTATTTTTTTTTTTTATTTTGTTTCTTTAAAAGATCACATTTCATGTTTTAGTTGCCTTTAGTAAATATATATATATATATGTATATATATATATATATTTATATATATGTATATAAGTATATATTAATATATTCTTGTATTATACGTGTATATACATAAATATATGTATATACATATGTTGTATATATAATAAGTAGGTTTTCCGTTTGTTATTATTGTAATTGTAATGTTCTGTGTAGTGTTGTGTAGAATATTATAATTAATTAATGTGTATCAAAAATTAAATTTATAAACTGTAAATCAAAATCAGTATGAAATTTGTAAGACCATTTTGTTTATATATATAATATTTATATGTATTTTAATGGTGTTTATGCTTACAAATTTATTATAGGAAGTACGTACGTTAATTTTTTCTTTTCATTTTCTTTTTTCAAAAATGTTGATGATAGATTCTTTTTTTTTGTGTTTGTCTTTGTGTGTGTTGTGGCTGAGAGAGTGTTGTATGAAATGTTTTCTTTTAATAATATTTCATTTTACTAGAGATTTCAGCTAAATTAATAATACACTTTTAAAAAATTTAGTTATCAGTGTTTTTAGTTTTAATTCTTTTTTTTTGTTTAGTTTTATTTTTAAGTTTTGGTTTTTTACTTATGCAAAAATGCTTACGTTTTAGATTTGATTATTCATTTAGTTTTGTTTTGATGCTTCTTCTGATTCATCTTTTTGCTGATGCATTTTCGATTTCGAATTGTGTTGTAATTTGTATATAAAAAAATATTTTTTTTTACGTTTTATTATTTCTTTTTGCTGTAGTTGCTGATTCGCTTGTTCGTTTATAAAATGTAAAAAAAGGAATATGTTTTTTTTTATTTATTTAAAAAAAAATCCTTTGAAATCGTTTGCCATTCGCAATTCTTTTTATCCGTTTGTTTTTTTGTTTTTGTATTCTTCTGTTTTGTAGTAAATCGTTGTTGCAAAAATAGGACGTGACTGTACTTACATATTTTGTTTGTTTGTTGTTTTTTCTTTTTTTTTGTATTTGTTGTTGCTGCTTAACTATGGCTTATGAATTTCTCTCGTTTTGATTAATTTTGACTATTTTCCATGTTATTTGTTTTTTTTTTTATTGTTAGGCTTATCGACTTCTAATATTAACACTCCTTACTAATGTTTTTTTTTTCAGTGTTTAATATAATTATTACTTATTTATTTTTTGCATTGAAATATGGAACACTAGAGTTTAAAATAGTTTGTAACTAATTTTAATGCAACTGCGTTTTCCCATTCTGGTTTTAAATATTTTTTTTTTTTAATTTTATCAAGTTCAATTTTTAATTGCTATTTTTAATGTTTCTCATTTAACAACACTAAACATTTTTTTTATTTTTTTATTTTTTTTTTGGTTTGTGGTTTTCTAATGTTGTAGAGTTTGTCACTCAATGTTTACTCTTTATGTATGTCAATTACTATCTGTAAATCTGATGCTTACAACACGCTTATGTTAAAGTCTTGCTATACGTACGAAAAAGTTCTGTAGAGTTCTCAATATATAATATTTTTTTTTGCTTTTATTTGTTTTTATTTTTATTTTTTTTTTGTTTATTTATTTTTTGCATTTTCCCCATAATATATGTTTGCTCTTGTAAATAGTTCATACCAACCTTTAATTTGCATCAAAATTGTATTCGAATTTTATTTATTGTATGTTATATGTGTATGTGTATGTGTGAGAGTTGTTCTTGTTGTTGTTGTTGCTGTTGGATGTTTTTAGATGCAGGAAGATGGTGCGGCTGCGGCGATTGTGGCCGGTGTAACTGTGATGGTGGTGGCTGGGAGTGCAGCCACAGTGGTTGCCACCACCGGATACTGATGACCCACAAATGCGTGTTGCTGGTGGTGCATCAGGCTGTGATGTTGCTGCTGATGATGATGTTGCTGCTGCTGTGGCGGCGGCTGTGTCGTGTACTTTAGCACATGTTGCTGCGGCAGCGAGATGAAGGGCGTTGCCTGAATTGGTATACAGTTGGCATTGTAATCGCTGCTGAGCACCAAAGTGGGCGCGGCATCCGTATAATAGGCGGGTGCCTTGAGATATGCCGTTGCCGGTGCGGCAGCAGCAGCAGCAGCATATTGTTGCTGCGGTGTCGGCATTGTTGCTGTCGACGTGGTTGACAGCGTGGTGGCAGACGATAAAGTTGGCGATGTGGCTATGGAACAGGACGAGGATGAGGAGGCCGACGAGGGGGAATACGGTGAACTGCAGTGATAAGTAATATGTTGTGGTTGTTGCTGTTGCTGATACATGTTGCTGGCGTGGTGTGTTGCTGCAGCGACAGCTGCTTTATTCGCGTTGCTGTGATAGTAATTGGTGTTATTGTTGTTGGTAGTGTGATAACTGTATTGCTGCTGCTGCTGTTGTTGTTGTTGTTGGTGTTGTTGTGGATGATGTTGCTGATGCGGCTCAATAATGATCAAATTGTTGTTGTTGCCGTTGTTGTTGTTATAGCCAGCTGCAACAGCTGCTGCCGTTGTTGTTGCCACCTGCTGTTGCTGCTGCTGATCACCGGGATTGGTGATCATGGCAGCCATTATATTTGCCGGGGGCAAGACAATCGGTATATGATAGTATTTACATTGCTTGCGGCGACACTGACTGTTGGCATGATCCCGGCAGACAGCAACACGTTGATCAATCACCTCGACCTTGTCATCTAAACATGGAAAATACGGCGTAAAAATAAAGGAAATTCAATCAGTAAGTGATTTATATAAATTATACATGACGATTTTATGTATTAGATAAACAGTGAAAGCAATTATAAAAATAATTGTTTTTTTTTTATATTGTTGTTCAAAAGCAGCTTTCTAAGTGTAGCCAAAGTTTTAATTACTCTTCGAAAACTTGACTTAAATGTGAAGAATATTGAAAATGTATATTCGATTTATTTTGGATTTGGTGCAAATGAAAACGGACTTGAGTTCAGATCTTGATCTTGCAATTTGAATCCTATAACTTCTGCTAGGAATATAATTATTTGTCTAAAAATGAAATTCATCCAATTCAGGTATTACAATATTATTTTTGCGTGTATTTTTGTGTGTGTAATTTCTTGGATTTTGATAAAACCTAAAGAAAAACAAAAACAAGAAAGATCATCAAATTAAAAATGTAGCCAATTGAGCAAAAATAATAACATAAAACATTGTGTTTTTTTTATCTCTCATCAACTACGAAACGTATAATTGGAATTTGTCATTTAACAATTGCTATAAGAAAAGCACTAAAAGCAACAAAACTATATTACTAAAAACTAATTGCTATTAACTAAAAACTAAAAAACTTAAGCACATGCACTTACCTTCAGTTAAATGAACGAATCTACAATTTAACCGACTGCACATAGATCTATTAAAATCTTGGCACACCGGGAGGGTGTCCAGTAACTATATAGAATTGTTTGTGTTTATTCGCATAAACAACATGATATTTATTGTTTTTGTTTTGTTTTTTTTTTCGGGTATGGCAGGATGCAAACGTTTTAAATAAACCAATTGACAAAATAATAATTAAATTTGGTTGTATTTTAATAGTTTTTTTCAGGGTGTTTTTTTTTTGGGGTTTTTTTTTCGGTTTTCGTTTGAAAAAAAGAGAAGAGCAGAAAAAGAAAAGAAAAAGAGCACAAATTAGTTATATTCTTATTATAATTATATGATACACTAGAATTGTTAATGGTTGTTATTTTTATTACGCATGGTGTACATTTTCTTTTTTTTTTTTTTTTTCTCAATGTTAGTCGCTGTTTAATATAAATAGGTAACAGGGTTGTTCACTTCATAATAGAGAGTACATTAATCGTATGTTTAACTAGTTTTGTTGACTTAAATAATCTTAAAGGCATTAGGATAATAAATTATAAAATGGCGGCGCAAATGAATTCAAAAATTCTCGTTATAATATATGTTTGTGAATGAATCCTGAAAATGGATGTCGTGTATATAAGTATATGTTCTAGAGTTTCTAGAGATGTGTTGTTGTAGCGTGATGTTTCGAGTCATTAACTTTATGATATTATAAAAACAAATAACGTAAATTTATTGATCTTGATTCGGAAAAACTTAAATGCTAAGCTTTAACATAAAGTTTGCCACAAAAGCTTAAGAGAATTATGTAAATCAATGTGGAAATAAAACACCTTTAAAGCAGCAAGTATATTCGACAACTAAAACTTAGCTAACGGTAGATGGAGAAGCCAAGAAGCTTTCAAGCACAGCATATATAGAGAGGCAGAGTGAAAGAGAGAGAGCGAGAGAGAGAGAGTAGGAGAGCGAGAAAGAGCTATTGGTCTATAACACTCACTTTTTGATAAGGTTCAGAACGCGCCTTAGTTACGACATATATATATATACTATATAAATATATATATATGCATATATACGATATATATAATACAAGAAAAGATTTTGTCATTTTGATTGTTTGCTTAAGTTTTAGTGGGCTGTATTATGCAGTAACAGTTACATATCCTAATAGGCGGCACTAGAAATATAAGAAAAAGAGAGAAAAGAGAATGGGAGAGAGAGAGAGAGAAAGAACGTAATACATACGCAAGGTTAATTTGTATACCATAAATAAGTCGCCTGTGATTATGATTTTTCTATGTTTTCGAGGAAACATTCAACATCAAATTTTTTTTAATAGTATAACAAAAAAAAAAAATGTAAGAGATAAAAACTAAATCAAATCATAAATTTGACCTTGCGTAGCGGGCAAAAGCTGCTAAGCTGAAACTGAAATTCAAAAGCTTTAAAGCTTACATACAGCGATCACTTAAAAAGCACACGAAAGCTGAAAGCTCAATTTGCTAGGTATGCGATACTATTTTTTTTGATTGAGTATGTTGTAAAAAGTGTCTCTAAGCACACAAATTTTGGGTGGAAATGCAACACACATAGAGAGACAGAGCAAGAGAGTGTGTGTGTGTGAGAGAGAGAGAGAGACAGAGTAAGAAAGAAAGGGGAGTATTGTAAACGTATAAGATTATAAATTTACTTGGCCGCTCTTTACCTAATTATGTAAAATGTGCCGTTCATTAGCATAGGACACTGAGTGTATAATACGCCCCGTTCCGGCTGGGCTGTTTGTAGGGTATATCAAATAGAGAGAACATTGATTACGGATTAGCCATGAGAATGTACGGAGAGTTGTGTGTCTATAAGGTTACAATAAGTATTTAGTTTTGATTGTTTTTTTTTTCTTTTTTATCTTAATGCTTTTGCTGTTGTCTTTAGCAAATATTGACACCAGGTATTTCGTGTGTGTGTGTGTGAGTGTGCATTGGTGTGGTTGTGGGTGTGTGTGTGTCTTTGTTGTGTGGTCGTGTCCCTGTGTGCGTATTGGGTCAGACAATTGTGCAAACAGCAGCTAACAGCTCTGACAGTCAAAGGTGTGTCCATCTTGTGTGTCCTACGCGCTGACATCATCGCTGACAACGTTGGCAACGCCTTCAAAATGGCCGTCGACACTTGTTCATTGTTGTTGTTGCTGTTATTGTTGGCGTTGTTGTTGTTGTTGCTGTTGCTGTCGTGGTCGTTGTCCCTTGGGAGCGGCAGCGCATTTAATTTGATTAACCCAATTCACGCAGGGAGTGTTGATATGTGTGCCACTGTGTACCCTTCTTTAGCAAATAGGTTCCTAACATTTTGACATGATGTTGGTCACATTTGCTTACAGTTCTTATAAATATGAAGGAACTTTAACTAAAATCGGACTAATTCATTACAAGGGTATCAGTGCAAGCCGAAAGCCGTTCTCTGTTAATTACCTTACTTTATAGATAGATATAAAAGTATACATTTAACAATGAAATTTGACACTTGACACTAGCATATTATAAAATACTTGCTGCTCTAATTGTGTTTTTTTTTCTAAAAAAAAAGATTCGAAACATAAAATTACAATTTGTATCACTAAAATGGGTGTTTTTTTCTTGCCTTTTGGAAACAGAACTTAGAACTAAAAGTATCGATATGTTAAATATAAGATGTAAGCGCTCAGCACGCTAACATGCAGAAAAGCTGTTGATGCATTAACATGCCGTTAACAGTATGTTAACGTTGAAAGCATTAATCCAGGGACTGCAAAACTGTACCTGTCCACTGGCATCGGTGTAGATGACACAGGAAGCGTTTAGAGGTGGTATTTTAGTGTTTGCTATTTAATTACAATCGATAGTCACAAAGCCGGCAAAACATGCAATTTGCGCGCCACATGGAGTTTTAAATTATATATTTAGTGGACAAAATATGCGTGTAATGAATATGCGATTGCAAAGAGTGGTTTAGGAATAAAAAAAAATTACATGTGAACAAAATATATATTGATTGTTTTTTTTTTCATTTTTGGTAATTGCAGTTTGTTCAATATTGGTATCCCATGCAGCGTTTCGTTTATATGTGTGTGTGTGTATGTGTGTGTGTGTGTGTATGTGTGTATTTCGTGTTTATTTGGTTTCATTATTTGGTTGCAATTTGCCATTTAAATCCCAATCCGTGCGAGTTGTTTTCGTTTTGTTTCATTCATCGAATGTACAAAGTTTTTGTTGCATGCAAATTAAGTAATAATTTTTTTATTTATTTTTTTGTTTTTGTTTTGACGCGTATGTGTCAGCATGTAAAAGGAAAAGAGTATGAAATTAGTAGAAAATAAGAATTTAAGTAGATTATGCATGTATTTATATTGATAGTTGGTGTTAAATAAAATATTAATTAGTTTGCTTTATATATTAAATGGCAGAGGCTTAACATAAGCTTATGCTGCATATGCGATGCATCAAAAAACTATGCGGTAAAAATGTGTGAAGTATTTAAAAAATATATATTTATGATTATGCAACACTAATAGCATATTAAAAGAATTATGTTTAAATGCCGATGGTTAAGCATTAGTTAACTGCGCTCAGAAGCTACAAATCGTTGACTTTAATGTGTAAATTATTCTGTTCACACTTTCGAACAACTTCAGACCATCCCTTACCAATGCTCTAATTTGGCACTCAACTGTGCCTTAATTACTTGTAAATTTCATTTTATGCAAATTTGACAGACGCCCAAACAAAAAACCACACAAAAACACGAGTTAATAAATGTAAATTAATGACACACCCTGTGCCATGTACGCCCCTTTTTGTGTGTTGCAATTAAGCTTCACTCTTTTTTATGCTTCACCCATTAAAGTTCTCTTAACTTGTTGCTTCCTGACATATAAAAAATAAAAAAGGAAAGTTGCGCCACAATTTTGTTTTTTGCTGAAAACTGAGATTTTTTGTAGCATCGCATATGGAAAATGGCAAAACGCACTTAAAACTTAAATAAACTATTTAAAATATATACGAGATATAAGTTTGTAAGCTGCAAGCAAATTAGTAAAGTGTTGTTAATTTGGGAGGCATCTATGTAAAAGCCAAGTTAGCTGTTTAGCAAAGCTGTAAAATAAAAAACTTGTAATTATATTTGTATCAACGAAAAGCAGCGCGCAAAAGCCATTAAAGCATAAAAAGGGCAGCAACTGAAATAAGAAAAAATATGCCGTCAAATAAATATATATAAATAAATCAGCTTTTGGGGGTGGGGGCAAACAAAAATATATAAATCATAAATACAGCACACGGCAGCAAATATTGCATATTGAAGCGTATTTTTTTTTATATTTTAATTTGTTACTGGCGCAGCAGCTGTAATAAAAAACAAACAGACAATATGAAATACGTATTTAAGAATTGGTTATAATTTCTATAAATATGAATATGTAGTTAGTTCAGTAAAGCGCTCAAGGCAAATTTCTTAGACAAGACACACGAAAAAAAAAACAAAAAAACACAAAAATTTATTTATTAAAAACATAAACAATGCGAATACTTACTACATTAAGTACATACAAACAAGCCTGTAAAGGTCGATCAAATATAAGTATAGAGATTCGTATATATATATATATTTATAGGTTATATAGTTACGCTGCCTGGCATATGTGTATGTGTGCGTATGTATATTTGTAGGTGTGCGCTGAAAAGTAGGCTACGATTTTATTTATTTAATTCCGGCACATGTCATAAGTGAAGTAATACTTAAAACGCATCTGATGGTCAGCTCAAGTGTGGGTGCATGTGTGTGTGTGTGATTGTGTTTGTGTGTGCGTGTGTGTATAGTATGTGTTTATCTATTTAATTTGGTTCTTAAAGCTTTAGGCGTTGTTGCCTGTTACGCATTCAAATTTCATGGAATTTTATCTGACGGCTAAATGGCTCAATGTGTTGTTGATGTTGTTGTTTGTTGTTGTTGTTGCTGTTGTTGTTGTTGTCGTTGTGTGTGCATGTATTTGTTTTTGTGGTTAACATATGTAGTTTCTTTTTGATCAGCATACAGTCATACATTTAATACTTTTGTGTAATCCTGCAGATACATAAAAAAGAAAGAACAAAACTGTGTGTTGCATATGGAAAAAGAAAAGGAGTCATGTTAATAACATTGCTTGCAACAGATTTACCACAAAATTTGATCATGTTTAGCAAAGTCAGTTAAAGAAAGCAGAGAGTACATTACTTATTGGAAGATAAAGCTTAAGTTTTATTTGACTAATTGTGAAATGATCAGTTTTACAGTAACAATAACAATACCAAAAAAATTCGAGAAAAGGCACATTAATTTTAATTTTTTTGTGAATAAATTTATTTTATTTAAGGAATAAATGCCTCTAGTCTTGAATTTACATTAAGGGAACTAGTTTTTGCAGCTCTCTGATTTCTTTAGACTTTCGGCAAAACGAACTCAAAATAGCTACAAACTAAACAAAAAAACACATGATATTTGTATACTTAGCGACTAAATACTAATATTTAACATATGTTTGTTTGTTTTTTTTTTTTTTTTTGGATAATAGTATAAATATATAAATACGTATATAACAGAAGCTCATTTGGGCAGTGCACCAGCTTACCTTAGAAGTGCGTTTTAGCTTATACGAGTATTGTAGCTCATTTATTACCATCATACCACATGCCTGAGAAGCCAAATACGAGTATTTTAAACAAACGGTAATGTATTTAGCGGGTACTTCGCAATTTCAATCACAGTTAGCATGAGAGTGACAGCCAGACTTGCAACTTCAAATGTTGTCGTACGGTTTTTTTTTGGGTTTTCATTTCATTTTTTTTTTGGTACTGATTTTTCGATTTTTTACTTGCTACGAAAAGTTCTTGTTTCATTGAGCACATGCTGAAAAATTACAATACAATACGCTCCAAAAGAAAATTGGAAAACAAAATGATAAGAGAGAACAGAACAACATGAGAGAAATATACGTAACATTTAGAAGAGAAGAACGTACTTCCCACTAGAGAAGGGCGATATACGAGTGTTACGTAACAGCAAAATATTTATATATATATGGATATATATAGAGAGAGAGAGAGAGACTTAGAAAGGCACAATAGAGTGGGGACTTTTGAAAAGATTACTGCATTGTGTGTGTGAGTTTTTGTTTTTTTTTTTTTTTGTGTATGTGGAAACTCAATGGAAACTTTTGTAATGCATTCAAAGAAAGGCTGACAATTGCAAAACTTCTTATTATAATAAATTTGATCAAGAATCATATCGTTTTGCTTTTGTAATACTTTTGAAGTTTTTGTTCCTTCTTAGACGGAAGTCATGCAAAGGGTTTGTGAATGAGACATGTCGGACATGATTTACTAAAGTGTATTGAGAGATTGAGAGAGAGAATAGAAAAATGTAACATGGATGAAAATTAAGACGGAGATTCAAAAAGAGAGCAAAATGTTAGCAAAATCAAAAATGACATGTTTTTTAAAGCGTTTCTTTGATACATTACAAAAGCGCTTAACTCTAGAGTATATATATAGGCATATATATATATGTAATTATATTATGGTTCCATACACATAAACTAAGTCTTAAGTTTCATAAAGCAATACAGTAATATTTTCAATTACAAACAGAAAGAAACCATGAAGTACGAGTACTTTTTAGAGTACCAGCTCGAGCAAGCCAAGTGTGGAGAACGAGTACTACGAGTACTACTATCTGGGTGTATGTGTGTTTTGGATGTGTCTGTGTATATCGATATAGAAATTAAAGAGTCGAGCAGAGAGCACATTGATATACGTCTAACATATACCAGTGAATTGGAAAAGCACATGGAAATCGAAAGAAAAACGTTTAAAAAAGCTTTCAAAATGAGCAGCAAATTAGAAAAATGATTAAAATTAAAAACTAAGAAATTCAGTTCAGGGAATGGAAACACAATATGCAGGCAAATAATAAACTCATAAATAGCAAATAATAATACAAGAAAACATATTCAATATAAATATAGGACAACGCACAGCAAAAACTTTTTGATATTAGTAGTGAGAAAGAGAGAGAGAGACATAGATAGAGAGAGAGAGAGAGAAAATGTACGCAGAATATTATTAGTGTTAAGTTTGCCATTTAGCACTTTCCAGGTTTGAGTTAAGTAAAAAAAGCAACAAGTTTTTACGGTTTTTACAATAAAACGTTTATATAATTTTCAATATATATTTTTGTTAATTTCTGTATTCTTCTCATTTTGTGTATTAGTTTTCTTCTTTTATTATTTTATAATAACGCATAGTTAATAAGACTAAATTTTCTTTTTTTTTGTATAGCACATAGAACATGTTCATCAAAGTGTTTGCTTGTATTGGTTGGTTGGTTTGTGTATAAGTTGTGTATAAATTAGATATATATATATATATAAGTATATAGATTTCATTTTTTTTTTATTTTATTATCAAACAATTTTGTTTATTTTTCTCATATGTTCTTTATTATCAAATGTTACCAACTTAGATTTCTCTTTGCTCAACATACATGCAATTAGTTTACTTAGATACACTGAAATTTCTTGCTTGTTCACTTTTTTATTAATATTTGTTTTGTTTTTTATAGATAGTGTTAGCGCTAAGAAAAGTAAAAGAGAAATGCAAAATGAAAGTGAGACATCATTTTCGGATGCATTTTAAAGCCATACATTAGTTTAAAAAATGTTTGTTGATGTAAGTTGTATTCCTTTTTTTTTTCTCAGTGTAGTGTTGTATGTTTTGCTTTTGTTTCATTTGAATGTTTGGTGTACTTTACAAAAACTGTGCATTTATTGTACTTCCTATGATTTTTTTTTTTTTTTGTTTTTTTGTTGGACTTTTCTCATCTACAAAATATAAGTTTCAAGTCTATTTTCAATTTGTGGCTGTGCGTTTTCTACGCTACATGTTCTTTTTATTTGGACGGTACTGTACTTGCTAACATATTGGACTATGAATGGGCGCAAGATCTAAGGTAGTAACGACTGTACGGAGCTGCAAGGGCTCTAAAAATGTTCTTACAAAATTGAACTTGGTTCGAAATCAGCCAAATATGAATGAATATATTCTGACTATATCCCTTGCATCATAATTTCGATGTGATCTTATTGTTTGTTGCACTGTTTACTCGCTGTTAACTCAATGTTAAAGTTCAGATTAGTTTTTGTGTGCTGTTTTTCCTCACTATTGAAGCAGAATTGAAAATGCTTCGTTTTTTTTTTTAAATTGTGCAATTGGCAATTAATGAAGTTAAAAAGAAAGCGAAAACATTTTTTACGTGTGAAAATAATAATTATTATTTCTAATTCATATTTAGAGTATAAAGTTTTGTATTTCTCTTGCAGGCTGCGTCGCGCTTTTTGAACATGCAGCAGAGTGAGGTGTGTTATGTGAATTTGTTGTTAATAATTACTACAATTATTATTTGTTTTACTAGTAACGCATCTGCAAAACATGTTTTGCGCAGAGATCTCTAAGATTTATCTTCTCGATATTGATCAAACAGCAACAATTCTACAAATGTTAACGAAAAACATACGACAGCTAGAGAACTGGACATACATAGATTATTAATATTGTAATATACTTTTAGCAAGACATTTATCAATAGTTTGTTGTATTTTTTTTTTTTTTGCTTGTCAGTTTTGCATAGTTTTTGCATTTTTGTAAGCAACTTTCTTAACATTAGTTATGTAAGTATATCAGTAGTAAGTAGTAAGCCTGCCACAAGTCAAGCAATAATAGTTTTATATGTATATATATATGTATATAGGCATATTGTTTGTCAGATTTTACAGCTAATTTCTACCATTAGAACGAAATAGTATTTGGTTAGCGTACTCAGTTTTTGCTTGCCATTAATTATTCTAAGAGCTAAACATAGAGAGTTACTGTTTTTCTTTTTCCATTTTTTGTAGGGCAATTAATTTAAAGCGAAAAATTTTAAAGCGTTTTACATACACTCAGGCATATAGAGGGAGAATGGGTTCTTTTTTGTTGGACAGTTTGGGGTAAGGTTGTGGGGAGAGGTTGTTAGAGAGAGAGTAGGCAAAGGCAAAGGCTACACGAAGCTTGAACATAAAACTAAGGAGATAAAGCTAGGGGAAAGTGCTGCTCTGCCGAAAAGCGCGGCATGTGAAAATGCTTAGCATGGTGGCATATGTGGCATATGTGGCGTATGTGGCATATGTGGCGTATGTGTCGTTGAGTGAGTTTTCTTTTAGAAAGGGTCTCTTAAATATATATATGTGTATATATATATATAGTAAAATAGGTGTAGAAAGCGGCACAACAGAAAGAAAAAGAACAAGATAATTGAATACCAAAAATAAACAAATACCAACACACAATAAAGTAGTTTTTGTTTCTGTTTCGTAAGGTTCAAACTATATATTTTAAAATATAAAACACACACGATATTTCGAAAAGTAAACAATAATCAATGAACTATCGACAAACTAAATTAGAATTAGTGGCAAACATTAAATCGTCATTAAATATTAGAATTAATTAATTAATTTTTTTTTTTGTTGCTGATGTAACGTAAATTAAAACAAAATTTCACAGAGACTATAAGTACATATATATATGTATGTGTGTTTATGTATACGTATATCATAATAATAATAGTATTTAAGTGTTGTAATTTATCAACTTCGAGCGCCAGGAGCGTTAAAAAGTGCGCAAGTCTGTGGCAAATTGTTTATTTTTTCCTCTCTTTTTTTTATAGTTTTTAAGTACATCCCAATTTTAGGGAGGAAACACATAAGAATATGAACGTAAGAGTAGCTACACTTAAGATGGTTTTGTATAATTGTCAGTACATAAATTATATAACGTAAAAATTACATAGAAAAACATAAAGAAAATTACACGAGATCTAAGATTATAAAAACAAAGTTCTGTTGTCATCGATTTTATTTTATAAACATACATCTTGTATATCGTATATATATATATAAGTTATATAAAAAAAACATGTATAATACATCGAGAGCAAGATATATATAGAGAGAGAGAGATAAGTTTATATAGGAAAAAACAAAAAGTTGTACATAGTTTGTTTTTTATTTGTCAACATAGGAGTCAAATCTGAACATAACATTAACATTAACATAACATAACATAATTTTGATGGCTTAACAGTTTTGAATGTGATTTTAAGGTGTGAATGTATGTGTTTGTCTATGTGTTAGAGCGAAACGCATATTTAGAGAGAGACACGTGAGTTATGATTTGTGATTTAAGATATATTTTGTTGTTGATATCGATTTGATTAGTATTGAGAGCGCTTTATAGCTAGAGAGTGTAACAGTGTGTGTGTGAGTGTGTGTGTGTAGGTGAGTGAGTAAGTGACAATGATAGCCAAACGATTTACAGATTAAACTTCGTCATAACTTCTTAAAAAAGTGTGGATTGGTTTTAAGGTATTGGATTATTTGGGGTGTTATTGATTTTGGTGAGTATGTGTGCAAACAGCTAGAGTACATAGTGTTGATGTTTGTATATATATATCGTAAGTATATATATATATATGTATATATATTTTAGCAGCATACAGCATGTTTTGTATTCTATACATATATGTAGGTATATATAATAGGTATATTCTATAACTAGGCAATATATATTCGTTACGCGTGTTCGTTGCTCAACAATTTTAAACAATTAAAATTACAACAGCATTCACGATAGCTAACTAAATAGTAGCTAACTAGTGGAAGAGACAACTCTAGATAGAAACAGAGACAGACACGAATAATAGAAAGAGATAGCAACGATCGCTTGAATCGCAATCGCAAAGCTTTTCCAACAACAAGCGGCGCAGACACAACTGTACCTAGTAGCAGCAGCAGCAGCGCAAATGGTTTTCAATTTCTTTCCTTTCTTTTCTTTTATTTGTTTTTGTGTGTCTTTCCGTCTTTATGGCATATATATGTATTTTATAGGAACGACCAACTGACTGACTTGTATGAGAGGCAAGAAGCTTTTCCTTTTTGTGTATTTGTCTGTTTTTTGATTTATTTTTGTATTGTGCAAAGCTATCACAGTACTTTGTTTATACCAAGTTGCAGTTTTTCGTTACCAATTCCGTTTCTGTTTTATAAGATCTTGTGTGTGTGTATATATGTATTTAAGTTAAAGGCTCTCACTAACGCTATCGAAAAAGGAACTTAACTTAAAAAACTATATAATAAAAAAGTATCTGTTTTGTTTTAGTTTTTTTGCTTTAAAAGCATCGTTTCTTATGTAAGCCTATGCTATGAAAATGGCAACAGCTCAAGTCACAGTGAGGTTATGTTTTGTGTATACCTTATTTTTTTTTTGTGTTTTTATTTTTGTTTTTATTATTGCGTCTAATTAACAAAATAAAATTTAAATATAAAAGACCTAAGAAAAATTTGATAGACTACTGATTGCAAGCGCTGACTTAAAAACTGCATTCGAGCATTTAATCCGTGTGTTAGTTTGCAGGGGAGGCAAGATGTTCGCGGGGCAAGTAGCTTTGAAGCAGATTATTATTGCACTCGATAAAAGTGTTTAAAAAAGCTGTGTGGCTTGGGCAAAGCTTGAAGCACATTTTGTTTTTTTTTTACCAGATATTGCAAAAGAAGTAAAAAAAAGAATAAGTCTTCAAAAAAGTTTTCTTGGTGTAAATTTCCGATTTGTCATGGTGCCGATTATTTGTCTTGTAAATTTATGACGCACTAAATGTAATATGCTAACTATACGAGACCCTAGAGTAATAAATTAAGTTAAAACTGAGGCACATAATCTTACGTCTTCGTTGTGTACTACAAGCTATATATAGTTACGACTAAAAAAATGACTGTACCAACCAGTTTTCATTTTAAGTACAGTTGCGTTCGAGTCTCTCTGTGTGTGTGTGTGTGTTTGTTTTTCTTCTTCTTCTCTTTTCTTTAGTGACTGGCTTAGGAGGTCTTCATTTTCTTGTAGGGGTTAAGGACCATGGCGCTGCTCTGGGCACCACCCTGTGCAGCAACTGCTGCAGCTGCAGCTGCAGCATACTGTTGAGCGGCAGCGGCTGCCTGACTGCTGGGCATGGCATAAGTTGCTTGTGCTGTCGGCTGTGCCGTCATCATGCCCGGATAAAAGTAGCCCTGAGCAGCAGCTGCTGCTGCAGCGGCGGCATATTGCTGTTGCTGTTGCTGCTGACTGGCAGCCATTTGCTGAGCGGTGCTTGGGGCACGCAGCAGCGAATAACCGGCAGCACTACCGGCACGAACCGGAGTACCGGGTGCCACAGGCGTTGAAAGACCCGAGCTATACTGACGCAACTGCGCCTGAGCCTGAGCTTGAGCTTGTGCCTGAGCTTGTGCCTGGGCTTGAGCTTGGGCTTGAGCCTGTGCTTGAGCCTGCATTTGTATAATTTGCGCCATGGAAAGGGATTGTTGCTGTGTTGGCTGCTGTTGCTGTTGGGGTTGCGGCACCGGTTGCGGTACTGCGGTCATATAATTCTTGTTTAAGGTCATGCCCGTGTAGGCGGCTGCCGCTGAGGCAGCGGTAACTGGCTTTGCCGCAGCACTGGCGACCTTTAAGGCGTAATTCTTTTGTGCCACCTCCTTGGCCAAGGCGGCAGGATCAGCATAGTAACTAGTTGCTGGCGTTAAGCCTGCTGCTGCGGCATATGCAGCATAGGCCTGCTGTGCATAGGCAGCCTGAGCATGAGCCTGAGCCTGAGCTTGAGCCTGCGCTTGAGCCTGAGCTTGAGCTTGAGCTTGAGCAACCTGTTGTTGCTGTTGCTGATGTTGCTGTTGCGCCTGCACATAGCTATTCTGCACATTGCTGCTGGCCATGCTAACAATGGGCGTCGCATTTGTATAGCCACTATATAAATTGGCATAGCTGTAAGCGGGCATTGCGTAACTGAGACGCTGATATTGCGTCACAGCAGAGGCCGCTGTAGTGGCAACACTGGCAGGCGAGCAACTGTTGCTGTTGCTGGTGGGTGTCGGCAGAATGCCGCCATTGTGATAGCGCTGATAAGCATCGGTGCCATTTTGTTTGGGGGCTGCATAGCTACGTGGGGGCGTGGCCTGTGAATAAGCAGGCGCAACGGCAATGGAATCGGCATCAACTGTTGCTGTTGATGCTGCTGCTGCTGCACTGGCAGCAATTGTGTTGCTTGAATTGCTGTGATTACTGTGATTGCTGCTGTTGCTATTGTTGCTATTCTCCGCATCGTTGGGCAGCTCATCGCCATTTACGGTTTTTAAATTGTTGTTAATATAGGGTATATAGTTGTTGTTATCGCCATTATGGGGCAAAGTCAGGGGCTCACCCAAAAGTGAGGGGGGGCTAGCGCTACCATTTATTGGGGGCGTGATGGATGTGTCATGTGTTGCTGTTGCCGCATCATTAGCTGTTGCAGTGTCTGCTGTTGCTGTAATTGTTTGTGTTGCATCACAATCGTTTGCAGTGTTTGTTGTTGATGTTGTGGTTGCTGTTGTTGTGTTTGTTTGTGTTGCTGTTGTTGTGTCATTATTATTATTTTCTGGATCATGATTGGCATCATAATCGTTAGCTAGCACTTGGTTATCATGATTATTATTATGATTAGTAGCTGTTGTTGTTGTTGTTATTGTTGTTGGTGTTGTTGTTGGTGTTGGTGTATTTGTATTTGTATTTGTATCTGTATTGGTAGTCATAGCAGTTACAGTTACAGCATTATTATTATTATTACTGGCTGTTGTTGCTGCTGTTGTTGTTGTTGTTGTTATGGCGATACTTATTGCAACATGTGGTTGTTGTTGTTGTTGTTGTAGTTGTTGTTGTTGTGGGGGATACTCACATGACACTGGCACGTAGGGCTGCATTAATTGTTGATAGGTTGTCGCACCGGGTTGATACACTGGAATGCCAGACTTTTCGGCAGCTGGACGTTTAAACGGTACCATGCCAGAGAATTGCTAAACGACAAGAAGAAGACAACAAAAAAAAGAGAAAAGAACAAAATTCGATTGAATTAATAAACATATTTTCAATAACTGTAACTCAATTAGTATAAGTATATGTGTGACTAGCTTAATTTGCACTCTAACCATACATATAGTATATATATATATATAGATTATTGATATATATAAGTAGCTTACAAACGAGCTCAAGTGGGTAAATTTTGTTGTTTTTCAATTTATCAATTTATATATATTTTCTTCTTATATTTTCATGAAACTTTTGCCAATCTGTGTCATCCAATAATATACGAAAATATTAAATTGAATCAAAAACAAAAGAAGTAAGAAAATAAAAATATTTAAACTAAGGAATAAATTGTTCAATACTTTTGCAAATGGCAACAAATAACTTTATTTTGCGTGCATTTATTTATTTATGAGCAAGCTTTTAATGTGCTTTATCGAAAAAAGCTACAAAAGCTTTGCTCAGCCAGCGATTAAAGCTTGTGATAGATATGGAGGTTATTTATGTGTGTGTGTGTGTGTGTGTGTGTGTGTGAGTGTGTGGGAATTGTTACAGCAAAAATCAGCTAATTTCTTGAAATTAAACAAAACAATCGCCAATATATATATATATCTATTTTTCTGTTTGTATATATTGAGTTAATTTTGATTTAATTGAGTTAATTAATGCTGAATCAATTGATTTTACCGAATGTGTGCAATTTTTTTAACCGATAATTTTTTTTGGCTTATTTGTTTGAAATTTATGTTTTTTTTTTCTTATTAGTTTATATGAATTTTAGTTATTTATGTGTATGTTTCATAAATTTTGACTTGTATACATGCATTGTTATTTAACAAAACTCTTCTCAATTAATGAGCTGTGTTTCTTGAAATTGAATTGAAAATAATTTCAGAATTTTTTTGTAATAAATTATTGTGTTTAAGAAACACAGCTAATTAATATGTATTTTTAGTAATTGTGTTTGAGTTCTCTTTTGCAATTGTGTGTTGTTTTTTTTTAATTTATATATATGTAGTATATTTTGTAATACTGGATGGATAGTTGTTCATTTTGTTGTATGTTACGATTGATTGTCTTTATTATCTTTTGGAGGTACTTACGAAGTTTTCATAGTAAAATGAACCAACCGTTTTAACATCCATCTTTTTGGTAATTGTGCACATTTATGGTTATTATTTGTTATCATTGTTGTTATATATATTTGTATTTTCATTTATGATCGCAATTCAATATTAGTATTTGTTTCATTTCAATGGTTTATATTCATGATTGAAATTTGATGATTCGTATTTGTTGATTGATGAATTTTTTGAAGTTGTTGTTGATTTCATTTTTCGTTATTATTATATTCGGAATTGGGTTAGCAGACATTTGTTGTTGTTGTTGTAGTTGTTGTTGTTGATGATTTTGGTACATACATATATATTCGATATATGCGATAATTGATTTATTTTGAATTGTTGGCAACAAGTAACATAGAGAGACAGAAAATAAAAAAGTCGAATCGAAAACAAAAACGAAGAAGAGAGAGAACACAAATGAAATTAGTGAATATATTCAGCATAAATATACAAAATACAAAAATGTTCTATATATATTAGCAATAAGTTAGATATATGTATATATATACTTAAACTCGAGCGTGATGTGATGTGAATGATAAATCGTAAACCTAATCTCTAGTTAATAGTAATAATAAAAATACATACAATATGATACAATACAATACATAAGGTTAAGAGAGCAGGCAGTTGGCCAAGACTTAAGGTTAAAACAAAATGAGCAGAAAGCCAAGCAAAGTTATTGGCTAACTAGCCGCAATCGGCATGTAGCAGCTAATTAACCTGGAAATGCACTTAAGCACTTAAGCAATTAAGCGGCGCCACCAGTAAAATGTACTAGCAGCAGCAGCAGCAGAGGCAGCAGCAGTGGCAGCAGCGGCAGCAGCAGCACTTGCTGCAGCCGTAAATAAAAGAGCGTAAAGCAAAGCCGGAAGAACCGTCGAAACCAGTTCGTCATGCAGAGCGTGTGTATTTTCATTCTGGAGCGTTGCCAATTATCAGTTAAATCATTTTAATTAACACTTGCCCAGGCTATATATATGTATGTGTATGTGTGCGTATGTGTTATATATGTGTGTGTGTGTGTGTGATTGTGATTTATCATACGCTAGCCTTAATTGCTGCCACATGCGGCACACGAAACACGGCAGCAACACAGACGATGGCTGCAAGATTGAAGCTACTCATGGCTTTCCAATATACTCATCATGTGGTATCGATAAATTGATTAGTAATAGTATTTGAATGTGTGCGTGTATGTATATGTGTATGTGTGTGTGTACGTGTTTAGTGCGTGTTTGCGCTTTTGATGTTTAATTACTTCATTTGTAAATTTAATGGCCCACTGTCTAACTGACTAACTGATTAACTGACTAACTGACTGACTGGGTGACTTGTCAGAGTTGCCAGCATTGCTGATTATGAGCGCTAATTGATTGCACTCTTGTTGTGCATGAGAAATTAGCCAGCAAATGAGTGGTTTAATGGCTATATGAATCAGTTTATGAATGTGTTAACTGCGGGTTAGTTGCCTCTGTTGAGAGATGACGATGCTAAATATTTGCAAAGTGTGTTGTTGTGCTGGGAATTCCATTAGCATTTCGCTGAATTTTTTATAGCATACTTTTTTGGGGCTTATATTTGTATTAACTATTTTTTTGTTTATTGAAAGTTATTAAATTTTAAATGGAATTTCTGCACAAGTTAACTTTAATCAGTTGATTAGCTGTTTATGATATTGTTTTTAAAAATTCTGTTAGTTTAACACTTCTGCTATAACAAAAATCGTACCATTTAAAGCATTATTTTTTTATGGCCTTAAAAAATATTCTTTTTGTATTTTACTCGCTGGTTCAGCGGTTCTCCCCCTTTTTTTTTATTTAGCACATTCGCCGCTGGAGAGCATGCACTAACAAAACAAATCGTGTAGCAATGGAAAATAAAAATATAATAAAAAATAAATAACACAGAAAAATACTCGTTAACTCAATCAAAAACGAATGAGCAGGAAATTAAACAATAATAGTAAATAAAATCAGAAACGCAGAAATGCAACGGAACGATTACAAAAAAGGAAAACAAAATTGTGTGTGTCAAAAAAAGAAAGAAATTAAACAAAATACCAGTGGAAACATTTCAGGATCCGCTGACCGCTTCTTGCCCATTTCCAGTGTTTGATGATGGCCCATGACAGCAGCGGCAGCGGCGGCGGCGGCAGCAGCGGCGGCAGCGGCAGCGTTGTTTGTTGTTGCTGTTGTTGGTGTTGTTGCGCCAGCAGCGACGCCGCCGGCCGTTGGGATGGTGTTGCTATTGTTGTGGAGGTGGTTCTGCAGTTGTTGCTGCTGTTGTTGTTGTTGTTGTTGCTGATGTTGTTGGTGTGCCGTAAGAGGTGAGCTCTGTGTAGTGTGTAGGGTGTGTGTGTGTATACGTGTGTGTGTGCGTTCATGTGTTTTGTGTGTTTTTTTATGTGCATTATTTTTGTCAAGTTTGCAAAACAAAAAAAAAAAAGTTGCAATCAAAATTGAAATGTCGCCCAGAGAATCAATTAAATCAAATTTATAGAAAATTATTTTTAACAAGCATTTAAATTATGCGTCCATTAAATATGGATGAAATCCATTTGAATTATTCAAGCGGCGTTGGTGTTGGCATAATTAATAAATATGCACATTTTTTGTGGTCATTTTTTGTTGTTGCATTTTTGCATAAATTAATCAAATATTTTGTGTTTCATGTTTTTTGTACGTATTTTGTTGTTGTTGTTGTGCGTGATTTGTGCATTTGTATACGTTACATGTATGGTTGTGTGTGCGTGTGTGCGTGTGTGTGTGTGTGTAGATACCATCCATCGAAGAAGCAATTACAGTGTGGCACAGGCGAACAGATGAAATACATAATAGTAGAAGAGTACGAGTGTTTTTTTTTTGATAAGTAAAATAATAGTTAAAACAAAAACATAAAATCAAATAGAATTCAAAAGTTGTTCTTTTTCTGTTAAAAGATAAAGTAGATCTATATTTAAGAAAATTATTTAATTTTTTTGAATTGAATTACTTAATTTGATTTTTAAATTTTAAAGACCTAAAAAATGTTTTTTAAAAACGGTTTCCATTTCGGAATAAAATTAAATATATACAAATATATTTTCTGTTAAAAAGCATTTGTTAATAAAAAGCCCAAAAGCGTATATTATAAATGTAAATTTGATATATAATTATTAAGTAAATAATTTAATTGTAGAAGCTTGCATAAGCCAGCAGCAAAAGCTTTTTATTTAAAAATAATCCCATCATATAATTTTCTATAAATAAGCTAAGTATTGTATCAGCTTAAAATCTAACTTAGAAATCATTAGAATAATTATTGTTGAACGAAAGAAATAAGTTTTTTTTATGATCTAATAATCAGTTGCCAATATAGTTGTTAATTTTACGCATTATTTAAATTGTTTCAATTGATGAATGTAACAAAAATTGATTTGAGTACACACACATATTCGCATTTCGCATTCGTCGTTCAGTTGAGCCGCAAAAGTACTTGTTAACCAATTCGATACCTAATACCGATCGATACCTACCTACCGATGCATCGTTGCTGCTGCTTCAAACAAATACTCATTTATAAATGTCAACTAAAGTCATAAATAAATATTAAGAAAATAACATATAAATGGGCCAACATTTCGTAGAGTGTGCGAGAAACTCATCAACATTTTGGGGCAGTGTAGCTCAACTTTAATATGTTTCACACCGCAATTTACACAAAAAGTAAACCTGAGATGGGTTCCTGTGTTTTTCTTTTTTTTGTGTTTGTTGACCTGTGCTAATAACCAAGAACCCACCCATAAAAATAATATAAAACATAACAGATCTTAACATACATTTAGAGTGGACACACGCTAGTCAACTCGAATAAGTGCAAAAAAAAAAATTTGCATTTAAATGGAGTCGCACAGGGAGAAGGTTTCATGTCATTTTATTTTTGTTTTCTGTTTTTTTTTTCCGGTGTCGGTTGGGTTTTATTTTTTCGGGTCCTGTTATTGTGGTAGCTCAGGTTGCTGTGCCAGTTGCTGTTTCAGTTGCTCCCTTTTGGCAGAGAACTGTTTCATGTCACCGCCAATGAATGCTATAAATGGATTAATTCGCTTGGGCAAGGCGATATGTGGTCGGTCTATGTGTGTACTTGTGTGTGTGTGTGTACAGCGAGTAGTTTGTGTGTGTGAGTTGTGTACAGTGCCGTTATTTTTTTTTTGGATCAACAGCGACTAGTAAAAAATGGGGAGAATGTTTGTGGAGTTGGCTAAGTCGCAGTCGGAATACACTTTAAACTCTTTCAACATATGGTCTAAATTAAATTGTTTTCCTAATTTTCCGACAACCATTTAATAAGATCATCTTAACTGTTATTCTCTGAAGCGCATATCCTCTTTTTGTGGCTATAATTGTCAGATAATTGATCTACTTTAGTCCATTAACTGTGCAGATTAAGTGCATAAGTATTTCAGTCAATTCGTATTCAAACCAAGTCGATCAAATAATCGTAATACCCCAAGGATCAGACACTATAGTCGTAAAGATTGTCAACTGAAAACCGTCGCTGGTCCGTTGTCGGTTTTACGTTGCCGTTGGACAATTCATTGGCATGGAAATCTCTGCTTTTAGTTAATTTTCCGGTTCAAACGTTATCCTGCCGACTAATCCGTGTCGTCGTTCAGTGCGTCCTGCCAGCCAAACTGCCTGCCTGCCTGCCTGCATGGCCTGTACAGGTTGACATTTACATTTTTGGAAGCGGCAAAAAAAAAAAAAAAAAAAAAAGAAGAGAAGAAAGGAAGCCTCACAGCGGGTCATGTCCTGCAGCCTGCTGGCAGCTACTTTTTGTGCTGCTGCGCTGCCCTCGTGTCACGCTTACATGAGGATTATAGTTTGGGGTTGGTCCATAGTCGTTTGTGTCAGGACAGGATGCCAGGATGCGAGGCACACAGTTCGAACTGTAGCTTTGATTCGACAGCTGACATATATGGCTAATATTTCTTTTTTATTTTTTGACTTTTATTGGGGTTACATTTAATTCAATGGGGGGGGCGCACAAAATTTAAAACATAAGTAACAAATCAAATAATACAAACAAATAATAATTTATGTTGATCAACACAAAATATGACAACAACTTAAATATTTATGTGTGTTGCTTGAGAGGATTTTATGTGTGTGATTTACTGGGCGTATGCATAATATATGTGTTATCCTTTTTTTAACTTATAGCAAGGCTCTGCATCTGTGTGTGTTTTTGTGGTTTATGTTGTTCCTGTTGTATTCTGTTGATGTTGTGGTGAGAACTTTATATGTATTAACTTGGGTATTGAGTAGAATAAGTAAACTAACAACATTTAATAAAGATTTAGATTAAGATATAAATATACGAGTACATGTTATAAACTTAGGGTTTCGGGGACTGCACATTAAAGTTTAGGGTTTGATAATATCAGAGTGGAATTAATAAATATTTATCTTATTTTTTTTTCCACTCCCTGAGAACATGCATAAATATCCCCAACAGATAATACAGTTGGTATATATATATACATATATAAATACTTGAAATATACATATATAGTATTTTGGCTAGCAACAGTTTCTAAAGGAGATTTCGGGAACAAAAAAATTAGAATTGTGTGTGTGGACCAGTAATAGCGAGATATGATTACGATTAATATTAAATATTACAGCTAGTTTGGAAGTTCATGGATTTTTTGGGGGGAAGGTTTTGTATAACTTTATATTTATGTTAAAAAAAAAACAACTATAGAATAATTTATAGCAGCGCTGCATCGGGCGTAAGTTAGGGGTGGAATTTCTTGTAAAACTCATTCATATCCCTGATTCGAGATCAAATTAAGATAATTTTTCGAACATTTTTGTTACATTAACTTTTGTACAGACTTTAGGCGTAGAAAACTCAAGATTGGAAAATATGCTTGACAACGAAAAAATAAACAGAGATTTTGGATACTGTTGATATTTTTGGCATAAAGCATAAAGTAGCATAATATAGAAAATGTTCACTAAATTTTGATATTATTAAACTGTAAATATTGTATAAAAAGGCGCTAAAGAAAGCTAGTTAATGTAGTTTAAGATAATTTGCTATATAAATTAAATTATTGCTATTATGTACTATATATGTAGGAATGAACAATTAGCTGAAAGCAGGGCAACACTTAACGAACCATTTAATAATAAAATCTGTATTTTTATATGACTTTAAAACGATCAGAGCAGGTGCAAACAGGATACATATATTAAACATATATATTTAAGTATGTATTTTCATTTTCATTTTCATTTTTTTTTTTTGTCTTTTCTGTAGCTCATAATCACATTAAACCTGGGCCCATAAATAAAATTATGCGTTGCCCTGGTGCGTGCGAGAATGAAAGAGGCAGAGATAGAGGCGAGAGAGTGAGAGGTGCAATTTCAAAGGACAATTTGATACAATAATCACGTTTGTCGTGCCTGGTGTGGGGCACGATTGAATTACGCCTAAAATGCTGCAACAATTTTTCACTTTATGCGATATTATGCTGCAATTATGTGTGTCATGTTTGGAGCGGGCAACGGAGCGTGCGGAGCAAGACAAGGAAGGTGTGGGGGGGGGGACACACAGCCAGAAGGAGCCTGCCTGGCCACAAGGACGCAAGGACATACCGTTGTTATTGTTGTTGTTCTGCACAGCGTCAAATAAATTTTCAGCCGAAAGCAATTAAGTCGCGAATTAAGTGCGGCGCATAGGCAGGACCCCATGGACGAGGCAGGACACACACAAACACACACACAGAAACACACACATGCACACACACAAGCACATATGGAAAACGTGAGCACACGTGTGTCTGTCTGTTGCGGAGTGTGTGTGTCGTGGGTGTGTGTGTCGTGGATGTGTGTGTCGTGGATGTGTGTGTCGTGGGTGTGTGTGTTTGGGTGTTTGCCTGGCTGACTGCTGCGTGCTCAAAGTTTTAACGCGTTGTAATAAATGTTAATTTTCCCCAACGAAAATCAACATTTATGGCGTGTTTTATGCGCAGCTTCAACATATTTTCCCTGTTGTTAAATGCCAGGCAGCGCCAATTCCTGTCACTCCCTATCCCCACCTCGATCTCTCTCTCTCTCTCTCTCTCTATCTCTCTCTGTCTCTGTTTCATTGTATTTATATATGTGAGGATTATGAGCTCCCACACACATACAAATATACACCATGCGTGCTGTTCTGGTTTCCTTTTTTCCTTTTGTAAAGTCAAATTGTTTAATATGTAATTTTGACTTTCATTGCTGCTGCTACATTTTCATTTATTTATTTATTGAGCTTCTTAAAATTTAATTTAGATAACGAAAATTTAAGTCTAAAATGATTTTAAGAGATGATCTTGAAATGTGCAATAAGAATTTTATTTTTCCATAAATATGGCGCCTTATGCAATAAAATCCATTTATTTTTATTTTACTACATTTTTAATTTTTAAATTTGCTCTTTATTTTTGTAATCTAATTCTAGCTTTTCACTCTATTTAAATATTTGGCTTACACAAACAAAATAAACGCCGCCTAAATTTGGATTTTAATTAAGCATAAAATCTGGCATGACAATTAGGAAACTAACAACTATTTCCCAATCAATTTACATATTTCAAAATTTAGAACTAAATGTGTGTGTGTGTTTTTGATTATTATATTTATTTGTTTTTGATGCGCTAAATATCATAATTTGTGGAGTTTTTTTTTTACTAGTGTAAATTTATTGCTGGTGCGCAATTATTTGCGAAAAGTTAATTAAATTGTTTGCATGCGAAATTAAGTGTTGCATTAAATTTGCTTTAAACAGCGGGAGCGAGTGTCAAAACGCGTAAAAGTTAAACATTTAGTTAATATGGGGATAATTAATTAAGATACCATCGATTTTCAGTTTATTTAAAGCAAATTTCATATGGGTAACTTGAAATATCATTAAAAAAATATATGTGTATCTAGTATTATTTATAAGGATATTTGAAAAGAATAAATCGTTGCATACTTTTGTGGTTTTGTGTGTAAGTAAGTTTCTTAGTGCGTTTAGTTTAAGTGTTTAATCTGGTTTTATTTTTGTTCAAGTGAGTTGAACGAAGAAAGTATCCAAATTAAAAGTTTCGTGAGTTGCTCTATGAAGCAAAAAAAATTGCATTAACAATAAAAAAAATAAACAAATATATACGAAACACAGTCATTTTTAATGATTACTGAAAATCAAAAGATAATCTTGAGCAGCTGGCGCGCAATTAAAAAAAAAAATAAAAATAAAAAAAATAGAAAAAAAAACATAAAAGTTAGGCGGCTTAACAAATAAGTAAATAAAGTAAACAAAAACATATTGCTCTCTCGCTCTCACACTGCTTGCGTGAAGAGAGATAGCAAATTGGGGGGGTTGGGTGGAGGGCGGGGCGTTGGGCATTGGGCATTGGGATTGAGGTTGAGGTTGGGTCGTGGTTTGTGGGTTTGGATTAAAGTAAGAGAAAGTATAAAAGTAAATATAGAAATAGCCATACCGCAGCTGCAGCAGCGACAGCGGTGGCGCGTGTTTGGGCCGCTTTTAATTGTGCCTGTAGGTGCAGGGGGGGATGAAAGTAGCGGCAGGGGTCACGTGCGCATCTGCCCTTCACGGCGTCCATGCAAACCGTTATGGAGCCATCGTCGTGCCTCGCGACGCTCTCCTGCGGATGCGCGAACCGGCATTCCGACTCAGCCCGTTTGCAGGCGCCGCGCAAGAATTCGCGACAGACCTGGAAACACATTTTTAGGTTTTTTTGTTTTTGTTGTCGGTTTTGGTTTTTTGGATTTTTGGTTTTTTTTTATTTTTTTTTTGGATACGGCGATGTTTTGTTGTTGTTGTTGTAGTTTGTTGAGGTGGTTGTTGTTGTTGTTGTTGTGTTGTTGGTTGCACAGTTGATTGCAGATTGCGGATTGCAGATTGTTTGTAGTAGTTGTTGGTTGGTTGGTTGGTTGTTGGTTGTTTGTTGGCGGGCAGCAATAGCAAAAGTGGCAGCAGTTGGTGTGTGTGTGTGTGTGTTTGTATAGGCGAAGTGTGTGTGTGTGTTTTTTTTCATAGTTGTAGTATGTATTTATTTGTTGTTGTTGGTGGTGGCAAAAATTGCAGATTTGTGTGTGTTGGTTGTGTGTGTGTGTGTGTGTGTGTGTGTGTGTGTGTGTGTGTGTGTGTGTGTGTGTGTGTGTGTGTGTGTGTGTATTGGAAATAATGGAAGGATATTCAGTAACAGTTCATTTTTGTTGTTGTTGTTGTAGCTGTAGTTGTATATTGTTGTATACTTGAAAAGTAAAGTTAAGTATGCGGAACGCAACAACTTGTTTGAGTATTTATTTATTTTTGGTGTTAGGGCCGATATTTTGCAGTTGCTGAAGTTGGTTGCTTGCAGAACATGCTTTCCGTATGCATATATATACAGTATATATGGTAAGTATACAGATACGTATATGCTTTATATGGATTTGTGTTTTTTTTTTTTTTGTAATTATTTTTTTTTTTTTTTCAGCGGCTGCAGGAATTAGTTTTCTTTTTTGGCTTGACTAACGGTCTTTTCTTTTTTTCAGTGTAGTACTTGCCTCTTTTACAATTTGGTTATATTTGAGCGAGCCGATTAGTTTTTGAGTTTTGCACTTGAAAATAACAGAAAAACACATACAAAAAAGAAAACAAGGCACAGTATTTATTGAGTTAGGTAAACACAAATGCAAGGATTAAACCAAAAATAAAAAATATATGTAGTAAAGCTAAAACACTTGTTTTAAAGAACACCTGTAAAAAACGTTACTGGGCGCTTCGTATTGGACCAACAGAAGAACGAAGAAAATAGTTTTCTATTCGTATTGGACCAGCAAAAGAACGGAGAACCAAAGTGACTATTCTACGATTAACTAATAAATTTCCTGAATTTCGCTAAAATAGCTAAAGAATAAATAAAAAATTCATGAGATGTGTTTTAGTTAACATTCCAGTTAACATAGCTACGTAGTTAACATCCCCTAGTTAAAACTCTAGTTAACATAGCTAAAATAGGCTATTTAACAACAGTTAAATTTAAATCACCTGAAAAACAGCTACAGTAATTTAGGGAATTTATGAAATCATCAAAAGTTTACAGTCTACAACACATATATTTTTAAAAAATATTTTTACGCTCCCGCACCACTCAAAAAAAACAAAAATGAAAACCCCAAAAACATATTCGAAATTGAAAGTGCAAAGAATTTATTGATTTGCATGTTTTTTTGTTTTTGTTTTTGTTGCTTTATTTACAAATGCGCTGTTGGGGAATATTTTATTCGGGAAGCGCTTTTCGTAAGCTTTGCAGGGTAGCAGCCGCTTCGGTATAGCGTTTTTTTTTTTTTAGCCAAAAACTGTGCCAGAGTTTGGACACATCGATTGATCGATAAGGTGTACAAAAGATTGTATCACATGGAAACCAAAAAATAAAAATATGGTATTTAAATAAAACTG
Source organism: Drosophila kambysellisi (assembly GCA_035042185.1). Classification (NCBI taxonomy): domain Eukaryota; kingdom Metazoa; phylum Arthropoda; class Insecta; order Diptera; family Drosophilidae; genus Drosophila; species Drosophila kambysellisi. The sequence continues at coordinate 12,757,752 of JAWNLS010001251.1, forward strand.
AAGAGTAAAGGATTATATCAACTAACGGTCAGACATAAGAAGACAATTTGGCGATGTTAGACAAATGTTCAAATGTTCAAATATTCAAATATTCAAATACGAATGTGTGTCAACGTGGTCAAATCAATTTTTTACTATCAGCGAATTGTTAAATATTATTATTTTTTTATTATAATTTTTTATGTTTTTATATTTTTTGGCAGAACTGAAGAGAACTTAAAACACTGTACATGGTTTTAGTTACAATAGTTTTGTTTTTGTTTTTTGTTTTATACATAGTTAAAATATTAAGTCTTATAAAAAGTAATACATAGTAATTAAATAAATCAACTTATTGGCATGCGACGAAAGTAAAAATATATAAAAACAAGTCAAAACAAAAGCGTTTCTCTTTCGCCATTTTGTTTGTCATTGTGTACGAAATTAACGATAAACGATATAACGATAAACGATAAACGAAACAACAAAATAAACGTAAGCCATAAATTAAAGCATAATCCACATAAATGTATCATTTTATTGGCCTCTTTCATTTGCAGTCAATCAATGAATACAAATTTGTATAAAAGCAAACTGTCACTCACCTCTAATCTGTCGGAGCGTGGAATTTTCTGTTGTGCCACCTGAACGGTCTGTGGCACCACCGGGCCCATCTGTGCGGCAACGGCCGCCGGATCGGGTCCCAGCAAAGTAGGCACTAAGTGTCCGGGATAATAAGGACTGTATGTGTTGGCTGGTATGCCAGTCAAATATGGACTTGTGGCCTGCAAAAATAGCACAATAAATTGAAATATTGAATTGAGTCGTGTCAAAACATCAATCAATCAGCAGTCATCCAGTAATGAGTAGCAGCTTAAAAACAAAGGTAAGCATAGCTAAATATTGTCACTTAAAGCTTTAAATATAATCATTTAGATCCACTTTCAATTAACTTGTATTTTACTCTTCCATTCGTTGGCCTCTTCAGACCGATTAATTTAAAAACCACTTAAGTCTAGTGTCGTTTCACTACAGAGCAAAAGGTAGGCTTGGATTGTTATCGCCCGCTAGTGTTGAATTGTTAATGGAATATCGTGTCGAGCACCCATCGCGACGCTTATCACAGCTAAGTATCTATGCCACTTAAGTTTCAAGCAAATCCCATTTGCGTCATCCCCTTCCTTTCCAGGCACTTCAATTCTTACACTGCTAAATCACTGTAAATAGGCGCTCATAAACCCTCATGCATTTTTAAACACACATCAATGTCAGCCGCACAAAGCTCTGCCACGACTAATGGCCAACGGCATTTAGGCCATGTTCAAAATTATTTGAGAATTAATTTTCGATTTGTTAGAAAATGCGAGTAAAAAAAAAAAAAGAAAAGAAGTACCATGGTTTGCCGCCCTCGGACACCCCATCTTTTGGGGCATGAATAATGCATGCGGCATGCGAACGAACCGGACCGAAACTTCTTATGTAAGTATATATATATATTTTTGTACTCTCGACACCCCCTCGACGCCCTTCTGATGCTACTCATTTCGCGCATTTTGAATAGCATTTAACATTTTTCGAGGCGACGTTAAATGATAGTCATAGTCGGGAAGGGGCGATGGGAATTGAAGTGGGATATCCGCTTATAAATATTCATATTGCGCAAACTGAATCTGTGTTGGGGGTTCGCACAGTTGGCAGCGCTTAGGAGATTCAATTAAAGTATTATGTGGTTTTTCGTGGTTGCAGTAGTAGTTGTGTTACTTGGTATAGTTGGAGTAGCTGTAAGTACTTACCACGGTTGGCACTTGGCCCGATATGACCGGCTGGCCAGGCGCGATGCCCATTTGTTGCATCAGTGCATTCTTGAGGGCCAGATGATTGCGTCCGTTTATCAACAGCTGATCCTTCAGATGCTGTGGTGGATGAAAATATTTGCACGGCGGTTTATCACGATTACAACGTCCCTGTAAATAGCAAAAAGAAAATTGTAAGTTTCATTTTAGTTTGAATTAAATCAAAGTTAATTCACAGTAATAAATAAATTGCATCCAAATTGAATGCTCCATTAGAACAACAAGTAGAAGAACACATTCAATGGACATTTGTGTTTGTATTGGTTTTTCATTGAGATTCGTTTCCAAATCAATTTACCCAACACCCGTAATTTACTGTAACTGTAACTGTAACTGTTGGTGTGCCTGGCAAATGTTGCTGGTGCAAATCTTATTGTTGCGACACCGAACCAAGAATCCATAAATTACTGCCCAAATTTATGTTAATGTGTGTTTGACTATATATGTGTGTGTGTTTGAGTGTGTTTGAGTGTCCATGCTTCCGACTGTATAATTTATATGGGTCAGTGTTGTTTAACGCCAACACAAACAACAAATTGCAGAATTTAACCTTAATGTCAAAGCATTTTATTGTGATTTAATAAATTAAGCCACATGTGTTTTATTTTTATGTGACTATTCAGACTACAATGAACGAAAATATGAATTCAAGATTAACTAAATGTTAAAGGTTGTGTATCAATAATTCAGACAAAACTCAAGTTCGTTCCTATGATAATTTTGAGTTATGTTCCGACCAAAAATTACGTTTTCAACTTTAAATGTACGATTGATCTAGAGGTCAAACCATAAAACGCCCTTGCTTTTGAAAATCCGTTGAGTTTTGACGAAGTTATGGGATTTTGAAGATCCGACCTATGCCGAAATGCCGACATGCCGATTTCCGGACTATAATTTTGACTTATGTTAAGACCCAAAATTACATTTTCAACTTTAAGTGCACGATTGATCTAGAGGTCAAACCATGACTAAAACGGCCTTGCTTTTGAAAATCCGTTGAGTTTTGACGAAGTTATGGGATTTTGAAGGTCCGACCTATGCCGAAATGCCGATTTCCGGACTATAATTTTGACTTATGTTCCGACCCAAAATTACATTTTCAACTTTAAGTGCACGATTGATCTAGATGTCAAACCATGACTAAAACGCCCTTGCTTTTGAAAATCCGTTGAGTTTTGACAAAGTTATGGGATTTTGAAGGTCCGACCTATGCCGAAATGCCGACATGCCGATTTCCGGACTATAATTTTGACTTATGTTCCGACCCAAAATCACGTTTTCAACTTTTAATGTACGATTGATCTAGAGGCCAAAATATGACTAAAACGCCCTTGCTTTTGAAAATGCGTTGAGTTTTGACGAAGTTATGGCATTTTGAAGGTTCGACCTATGCCCATTTGCCCATGTGCCGATTTTCGGACTATAATTTTGACTTATGTTCCGACCCAACATCACGTTTTCAACTTTTAATGTACGATTGATCTAGAGGTCAAACCATGACTAAAACGCCCTTGCTTTTGAAAATCCGTTGAGTTTTGACGAAGTTATGGCATTTTGAAGGTTCGACCTATGCTGAAATGCCGATATGCCGATTTTCGGACTATAATTTTGACTTATGTTCCGACCCAAAATCACGTTTTCAACTTTTAATGCACGATTGATATAGAGTTCAAACCATGACTAAAACGCCCTTGCTTTTGAAAATCCGTTGAGTTTTGACAAAGTTATGGGATTTTGAAGGTCCGACCTATGCCGAAATGCCGACATGCCGATTTCCGGACTATAATTTTGACTTATGTTAAGACCCAAAATTACATTTTCAACTTTAAGTGCACGATTGATCTAGAGGTCAAACCATGACTAAAACGGCCTTGCTTTTGAAAATCCGTTGAGTTTTGACGAAGTTATGGGATTTTGAAGGTCCGACCTATGCCGAAATGCCGATTTCCGGACTATAATTTTGACTTATGTTCCGACCCAAAATTACATTTTCAACTTTAAATGCACGATTGATCTAGATGTCAAACCATGACTAAAACGCCCTTGCTTTTGAAAATCCGTTGAGTTTTGACAAAGTTATGGGATTTTGAAGGTCCGACCTATGCCGAAATGCCGACATGCCGATTTCCGGACTATAATTTTGACTTATGTTCCGACCCAAAATTACATTGTCAACTTTAAATGCACGATTGATCTAGATGTCAAACCATGACTAAAACGCCCTTGCTTTTGAAAATCCGTTGAGTTTTGAGGAAGCTATGGCATTTTGAAGGTTCAACCTATGCTATATCTCCCGCAATTTAACAACTACAGTTACCAAACTAGGAAGGAAGATTATTGGGAACCTTCTCTTTAATTTTTTTTTCACTCCCGCCCCTGAAATCTCGATAAGCTCATATCAGAGCTACAGTTGCCAAACTTCGAAGTAGGGTTACTAACTTAAATCTACTTCAAAGTGAAAGGCTAGTAAGACAGTATTTCCGCACACAAATTATGGTATCATAGTATTCCGCTGTCGGTTACCCCCGACTGCAACGTTCTCTCTTCATTTTATAAATAATAATTATGGAAAAATATTTATTATTTCATTGGAATATATAGAAATGACGCATTGCTGTCGTGCTGTCAAGTCATTACTTCGAAAATATAGAATTTGCGCGATATATGGCTATAAATATCAATAATGGAATCAATTAACTGCACGTAATGTGAAATTATTCGAAAATTGCACATATGCACTGCTAGGGCTGCACATGCCACATCAAATATTTCCTTTTTTTGGGGCATGCAAGCACAAAAGAGAAGTCAAACATGCATATTAAATCGATAAAAAGCAATTTACTTCATTAGTACGGTATAATTATGACCGCGGATTAAGCCACCTCATGGAGCTACCATTTGCTGAGCCGCGGCCTAAATGTCAACAATAATTATAATGAGCCCGGACTAATGCCTCGGGCCCAAACAAGATGGGCGGTGGCATCCACGGCTAAAAAGATTTCCAACCTGTGCTGAAATTGGTGTGTGCGGTGCGGTGCAGACTGTCAAGCAAATATGCATGTAAATTATATTTAATTCAGAGCAAATGGAGTTAACAAATATTTACATATGCCCAGGCGAACAGCAGCGAGGACAGCGTGGACAACATGGACAGCATGGACAATAAGGATCCTGGTCCTTTGTTCGTGCCTCATGCGCCAGCGTAAATATTAAAAAAATAATAACAGAAAAATATGAAAACCTGAAAAACCAGCAAAATATTTATATATATGTATATATATGCATAAATTGATTGTTTACTTGAACAGCCCTCGGCACGAACTGTGGCACGTATGTACATGTATATGCCGCAATTTTCATTCAGTTGCTCTTATTGTTGTTGCCTCTTTTCGTCGGTGGCATTCACAATTTATGACGCAATGAAAGCTCTGCAAGATTTATGGCGCGAACAAAAACAAATGAGAAAAACAAAAAAAACAGTTATACGCCCTAGCCGCTAACTTACAAATAATTGTTGTTAAAAAATGTTGAGTGTGTGTTGGTGTGTGCGGCACAACATTTATAACATTTTATTCACTGTTGATGTTGTTTGCCAAATAACACGAATTGCAAAAATATTTGCACAAATATTTGTTTGCATATTTCTCAATGCCAATTCGGCGTGACAAATGCTGAACAAATGCAACGGAAAAAACACACAAGCTGTGGATGGACTATGAGATACCCTGTATATTAATTAGAGTTTCTTTTTCTATTTATATTGGAGCATATAAATTCTCTAAACAACAATATGAATTGTTCAATGTTGTTGTGCAATTTTGATCAGTAAACAAAATACATTTATTGACAGCTGGCAAACAATTTTCTTTGCACACAAACTTTCAGTTGCGAGCTGCGCCCGAAAGCGGGCTGTGAAAAGTGGAAAATGGATGGAAAAGCAGCCGCCAAAAAACCCGTTGACTGCCGCACAACTCGTCGGCACTTTTGGCTTATTTGTTTGTGCTTATTGGCGCCATTGGCTGTAATTTAATGCTTCGAATGAGTTTATTCAACAACGACAACATCAACAGCAACTAGCAGCCGATTTTCATGGCTTGTATCCGCATCTGTATCTGCTGAATGTATCTGTATCTGTATCTGTATCTGCATTTGTATCTGTGTGCTGCTGTGACTATGCTGTGCCGCTGCCTCTTTCGCTTTTGATTTTAAATGCTGTTGCAAATTGTCTATCACTTTGTACAAGCACCCCCCCCCCCCCTCCCCTCATCTTTCTGTCTGCCCCCCGCTCTGTATCTGTATCTCTGTAACTGCTTATAGAGTTTGGCGCCAGTCGTTGTCATTATGTGCACTCTGTCTCTCTTGTACTAATTTCGAATAATTAAATACAAATGTGATTTTTTACTGCCACATTTACTTGCCACGCTAACGTTTACTTGTTGCCATCATCGTCAGCATGTTGCCATGCTTTCAGTATCTAGGTTAATTGCAGTTGATTGGCAGGCAGCATGTAGCATGCAGCAGGCAGCAGGCAAACGTTGCCATTTACGACATGTGCGAATCGACCCCGGATTTAGCTATACCGTTATAGTTTAGTTCAGCTATTCAAATGGGTCAGTTGGCTGTGTGTGGGTTTTGTGAGTGTGTGTTATGTGATTGGTAATCGATGCAGTTCATTTGTCAGCTAAGCAGAGGTTAACAGTCAAGTTCTTTAGAGCTATCCACAAAAATAGCAGCATATCTCAAGAGTAACAATTATTTTAACTTGCAAATTGCATTTGCATTTAAAAAAAGACAAGCTAATATTTGTCCAACACAATCGGAAACACTTTTTATTTACTTTTGAAATTTAACAACAACCACAAAAAACACTTGAATTGAAAGCAATTCCGCTTGCAACGTTGGGGGCTTGTTTTTCGGTTTGGAAATTTCAATGTCATTTGAAAAGTATTTAAATTGCATTTGTCATTGCAATCAAATAAGATATTTTTCTTGCTTAGGCCAAGTGGGCAAGGCAACTGCTTGAGGCACGAGCCATGAGGCACGCGGCACGAGAAACTTGTGCACGTTTTTGCATCTAACAGCATCGTGGCAGACATTATCTCAAATGGCAAGTGGCACAGTGGCACTCGTCTTCTCTGGTGGGTGCTGTGTGGCCTCTTGCCTAGCTAGCCAATTTCTTTTTGGTTGAATGTGCAACACTTGCAACTAGCCACGTTCGCTCAGTTCAGCTGCTGCAACTTCAACTTTTCTTCTTTCTTTTTTTTTTTTTTTGCTACACTAAACATTTTCATGTCATTTCGATTGTAATCTGCATGACTGGCTTCCCTCAACGGACGCGGAAAAAAAAGTCGAGAAAAACGAGGAAAATGAAATGATAGGGAAAAGCGAGTGTGAAAATTGCAAATGGTGTCCACTCACGAACACAAGCGCACACACACTGAGTGAGAGATGAAGAGCTGCACGGAAGGAAGGAGACATTCAAATGGACGGACAGATGGACGGACGGACAGACGGACAGATAGCGACAGGGCGACAGACAGCATATTTGCATTGTGCGCTGTGCGTTTTACTCACTGCATTTTTATATGAACCAGCGCAAAACCCCAAACCCCTTTTTTTTTAGAGCACACCATTTTTTTGTTCTCCTTATTTATTTTTGTCACCAAAGCCTTGTGCAGATTATCCGCTTTAAATTGCAATGATTACTTTTCCTTTTTCCTTATTTTTTCTATTTTTTTTTGGGCTGATAGCTGGCATTGGCCTGGCATTTCAGAGCTATTTTTCTTCTTCGCCACGCTCGAAACAATGTTGCCGCCTGTCGCCGTCATCGTCGTCTGGCAACCTCCTCCTCGTCCTCCTCCGCAGACGCTGCGATGCGCTGCATGCGTTTGCGAATCCAAATGGGAATTGGGGACTCGGTGGCCCCGACGCATTGGTTGAAGGAGCAGTCGGCTAAGGAATTTTTCATGTTTTCATGCCAAGTGCAAGTCAAGTCCAGTCATGTATATCGTCGCATCGCATCGCATCGTATCGCATTGCCATTGCCGACATGCGTCTGCTCTGGAAGACGGAGCAGCCCGAGCACACCAAGGACTCCCGGACGGCCCGCCCGCCCGGCCAGAGGCACTCAACGTTTGCCCGACGGCGACAACGTTGGGGTATTAAATGTCATTTTGCATTTCGTGACAAGTTGGCTAATCTGACTCGAAAGTTATTTATTTCTTCTTTGTTGAGTGCAAAGGAATTTTTCTTGCACTTTGCTAGCCCGAGCATTTTACATGGCATTTTATCCCCTTCGTTGGATGGGGGCGATGGTTTCCTTTCTTACTTCTGCTTCGGATTTTTTTTTTTTCCTTCAAGTCCTTTTTGCAAAGGTTTTTTAGCTTCTTTTCTTCAATTTGGCGACGATAGAAATCGCCTTTGAATGTTAATAAAATGGATTTTTATGCAAATTTAAAACTGTTTGGCGGTTAGTTTGGTATGCATTACAAATGCCAGAGGGTTAGACCTAGACAATGAGTTTGCCATCTAATGCAAATGCTGTTTTCTTAGCTGAAATTGATGACCAGCTTGATGGTCATTACACATTATGCAATCCATTCAACTTGTCGAAGGCTTACCATAAATTTTCAAGCAGCTTAAAGTGCTGCTTAGATACATAACTTATGCTCTGATAACTACATTTCGAGCAGCAAAATTGTGAGAACAGTTTAAATATTAAAGCTCAACTCCAACATTCTCAAGTGCAGCCATTTTCAATTGGCCAGTTGCATTTTTAAGCCAGCCACTTGCCAAATTTAATGCAAACTAACGACACTACAAGCTTTGGCACTTAAGCGGCCAATACGTAAGCTACACAAACACAAACACACACACAAACACACACACACACACACACACACACACACACACATTGCAAGTGACACTGGCAGTTGAAAACTATTTCGCAGCTCTATTTTTACAGCTTGTCCATTCAGGTCACACACACACTTGCACACACACACACACTCGCACACAAATTGTACAGAATCAAAAAGTAATTTTCCATTGTAAATAACAGCTACAGAAATTACAAAAAAAAAATGCACAAATATTTATAGCTAATAAATGCCGGATAAAAAATGGAATTGACACAAAAAATTACAAATTATCAGTGCAAAAAATCGCAACAATTTTCAATTGAAAATAAAACCAACAACAAAACTAAAAAGATTGTATTTGCAATTGGAATTGCGCTACTTTTGGTTTAATTTCCAATATGGCCAGTTGCAAGAAGGGGGCGTGGCCGGTGGGTGGGTGGGTGTATGGGTTTGCAATACGAATACGAATGAAAATATTTTCGTAAAATGCAAACAAATTTGGCAAAGGCAAATGGTCAATGTTTGTTTATGCATAGAAAGCGAGCCAAAGGCAAAGTGCTTTGCCACGTAACAAAACTAATGAATGTAGACGACGGGGTTTAAGGGAGATTGGGATGAGGGGTGGATGCATGTGGGGGGGTGTGTTATCGTTATTGGAGTACGAACAGCGGTGCATGTTAAGCGTTTTGCCTCAGACAATGCTACAAAAATGGAAAGCGGAATGGGGCCAACAGAGAAAGCAACAGCCGGTGTTGGGTTCAGACAATCTGCTAGCACCCCCCCTCTCTCAGCCGCTATCTCTCTCTCTCTCTCTTTCAGTCACTTTGTCGGGCTATCTATTTCTATCTCTCTTTGTCTTTGTCTGCTGTGCTGCAGTCACTGAACTCGATGCCTAAAAGCAAGCAACGTCAAATAGCCAGCCAAATAGATGTGTGTGGTTGTGTGTGTAATCTGTGATTGTATGGGTGTGTCTGTAAAACAATGCTGCGCTATGTGTGTGTGTGTGTGTGTGAATGTTTTTTTTCAATCATGCGTTCATTCATTCAATGGCTGCCATTGCATTGCATACTTTTGGGATTTGCAACAGATTCTCGCGCAAAATACATGCATATACATGTGTGTGTCTGTCTGTGTGTGTGTGTTTGGGTGTGTGCACTGTGTATCTTTGTGTGTGCATCTAGCATGTCCTGCTTATTTTTCCACATTTCCCTCGTCATCTCCCTGTTGGATTTGCATTCCATGCCGCCTGCTGTTTGTTGTTGTTGTTGTTTTAATTTTCCACGTTGCTCGGGCGACAATTATCTAGGGGGATTTGGGATTAGTTATCACCGTCAACCAGAGAGAAGAACCTAATCAGCAGGGACTCTAGCCTAATTGAAAATGCTGCCAACAGCCAACAGTGTAAGCTGGCTTTTAAACTGTAAGCCATTTCTGTATAAAAACTGAGAGAAATTACGGCTAAACTATAACATTTCAACAGGTTAAACCTAATTTGACGGGTTTAACGTGAACTCGAACTGAGAGAACTGATACACAACTTTAATTAATTTCAGTCGTATTTTGAAGATTTGTTTAATTATTAATTTAATTATGGTAGTTTCAAGCTTATTTTTTAATAAATTTGTTGATCTTGTCTAGAAAATATCAGACAGTGAAAGTTGTGCTTCTCGAAAATTTATTTGAACAGCAGCTGCTTATTAATCCATTATCTGCTTTTGATTACCACACATTTGTTGCATACCTGCCACATTTCCATCTCTGTTGCCGCACACCCCTCCCCACTCCTCACTGTCCACTCATCTGTTCTGTTGCGCTTATCAGACTCGAAATTCACTTAATTTAATTAAAGTGCACGCGAAACGAAACGAAATGAACACAACAGAAAAAAAAACAAGAAAAGAAGAGAACAAAATAAAACGACGGCAACATTATTTTCTTTTTATGCCACACATACAGTTAAAAAGCATGCAGTGCCGCCGGTGGCAACGGTCAGTTGCCGGGACTCTCATCACCTCATTGCTGGTGCAGGCGAAGATCTGGTCATCATCAGCGTCGCCATCAGCAACCAACGAAACGTCATTGCTTCATTTTCGCTCCTGTTCCCAATATGCCCACTCTACCATATATACATACATATATTTCCCAGTGTTTTTCCCACTGCTATCGCCTGCCTTCAACTGCAACTCCAACTCCTCCTTCTCCTTCTACCGAGCAGTGCCCCCGAATTAATTTCCGTTTTGCAAACCAATTGAAAATCCAATTTTCAATACACAAACCGTATAACGTACCTATACATATACACCTCAGCTCCTGCTCCCCCCCTCCATATATGTATATATATATATATGTATATAAATATATATGTGTATATATGACTCATTCAGTCGGACATACGCTTAAGCAACGTGCCCGAGTGAGTGAGTCGGGCATGCCACATGTGGAGGCAGTCAGTCAGGCGGGCAGTCAGCCTGGTGGCCTTTTATGCAAACCGATGAACACGTGCAAAAGTTTGCTCACATTTAAATGGGCTTTAAAAATTGCCCAACCTGGGCACACTGGCAACTGGCAACTGGGCACTGCGCCTAAAAGTAGGCAACAATATATGGGCATTAAACGTAAACCGACTGCAGGCAAAAGAGTCCTTACACACACACACACATAAATATATATATATATATATATATACATATATATGTATGTGTGTGCGTGTGTGTGTTTGTTGATTGTGTGCATTGCCGTGTTTATTTGTATACAAACTCTGTGACGGCCGAGAGGCGCCCATATGGCCACATAATGCACGCCATGGCGCCAGTGCTCCGGCTCCGGTTAAGGCACAGGACCTGGCTCAGGTTTGCCCCCAGGGCTGCGGCACAGAGCGTTGCAATGGCCACGCGTGCGGTTGTAGCAGTGTATGTGTGTGTGTGTGTGTGTGTGTGGCACATTGATTTTTTTTTTTTTTTCTATGGCCAACACCACACAAACTGCAGCTGGAATTGGAGCTCGAGCGCAGAAACTGAGCATGGATTGGGAGCGGGCACCGTTTGCAGTCCCCAGCCAGAGTCTAGTGGCCTCTGCGATACGATTTGACCACATGCTACGCCATTTTTTGCCCGTTTGCAAATTACATGCAACGCACAGTGGTAAAAGATACGCATGCAAATATATTGGAAAATAAATAAGGGAATGCGCTCTGCCCCGGGTTTGTGCAAATAAATTAAAAATTTTCATTAGAATCTTTAAAGTTCATTAAAATCTTTAACAATATATTTTTGCGTAACAATATATTTTTCCTAGAAGAGTTGTGGATACATTTTAAATAGCAAATGTATCCACAACTCTTCTCAGAAGCTTTAATGAGGCGAAGAGTTCTTGTTTAGCTGCTCATCTTTTTCCTTTTTTATTAATGGAATACTAAAAATTCCTAAATTTCCAGATATTATTGCCAGTTTTTTTACGGATTGTTCCACTGTGCAGTGAGCGTTGGTCAATTGGTTTGCTGTTGACTCTATATGGCCAGCTTCAAGTGACTCGGCCTGCAGCAGCCCCTAACTCGATATCTCCATATTCTGTGCACACACAATATATATATATATATATATATAGATATATATAGACACACACCTATATATAGACTTTTTGTTAACAATTTTCAATTGGAAATGAATATCAATGAACATTTTTTTTATGTTATTTGCTGTTTTGCCAACACAAAATTCGAACATTTTCTCGTTTCTTCACTTTTTGTGTGTGTTTATTTTAAAAGCATTTTTTTGTAAGCCTAAAAAACTGGGTGCGGCATTTGTTGGGTTGGGTTGAGTTCAGTTTGGGCTTGATGGGTTGCTGTTGCTTTTATGACGCTGATAAATTTCCAACACTGACGACTGCAATTTCGTCAACTTTTTTTTTCGATATGGACGACGCGTCATATAATTGAGCAAATGTCAAAAAAAAATAAGAGGCGACTCCAAGCAAGACTTGCAACTGGCAGTTCTTATCGCAGCAAGATATCGACACACACACAAACACACACACACACACACACATATGCGTATAAATTGCGGCAAAAATTTAATGGCGAGTTTCGCTTTTTGGCAGACTTTGATGACTTTTTAACTGCAGTCATTTGCAAGGCATCGTTTACAATGCTCCGATATATGTGTATATATATATATATATATGTGTGTGTGCTGGCGCGCTAAATGTTTGCCTAGACACACACACATACACACACACTTGTGCACACATTTGGTGGCATTTCCGTTTCCGTTGCCGCTGGCGAAATGGCAGCTAGCAACCGCTCCACCCCCTTCCCCCACCCTAAAAGTGCGGCACTGCGGCGACAACATCGCGTGACGCCACGATAAAAATAATCATCATCATAATGTAGTAATATGAAATGGGAGGCACACAGCAAAGTGACTGACTAAAGTGTTGCAGCTAAAAGTGTGCCCCCAAGTTTGGGGCAGCGTAAGGAAAAACCGCGGCGCTAATCGATTTTTGCTTTTCCTTTTTTTTCCTGTGGAGTTACTTTTTGCCATTTTTTTTCGTGTTTAATGCGATTATTTCGCGAGTCCTTTTTTGGGCCGGACTCTAAGCGCACAGCGGCCACAAATTAATGAGGCTTCATAATAATTTAGTTGCATGTCGCGACACACACACCAACACACACACACTCGCACACACAATCACTTAAGCACATAGCGTGGCATACTTTGGTGGCGCCCCCAAGGTCATCAACATTTTTGTGGGCGAGCAAATTGATTTCGGTTCCACATGCCCTTGGCATATGTTGCCGACTTTTTGGCGCCCGCTTTTCCTCCATTTTCTTGTGCGACATTTGCATGGCCATAAAATAAGAAATAAAAGTGCGGGTCGTGTTCTACTGCGGTCAAATAATTGGGTAGACCGAGACCCAGTCAGTCAACTGACTTCCTCTTTCTGTCTCTTTTTCTGCCACTTTGTGGGGCAACATTAAATTTGTGCCCTCCATTGGCTATGCCCGAGTTGTCATAAACTTTTTTATTATCATGTGTGTGTGTGTCTTGCATCTTGTATCTTGAATCCTTTAACTCTTCCCGAGGCGACGCCACATGTGTTTGCCTCATCGTTTGCAATTATTATTGCATACTTATGGGGCATGCTGCTTGCTCTTCGCGGCAATTTCGCCACACTTTAAGTGCATAGAAATCTCTCGTATAGATTTTATAGCAATAATTGTGATAATGGATCAAATATTTTTACTTTGAAAATCAAGTCATCTGATTTGAGACACGAGGCTCGATCACGATTACAACATCTAATATAATCTTAATCTGCAGCACAGATTTTTTCAAAATCTGGCCAGTTCGACAAAGTTTTGACTGCAGGTCAAATTATGATAGCAAAAATGCTCTTGTTTTCGGAAATTGGTTTATTTTTGACAAAGTTACGACTCACACCCGACTAGACGGGATTTCAGCATTAAATTGAAACACTTGAAACTTTTGCAATTTCTAATTTTGCACAAATCGAATAACACTTTAAGTTCAATAGCTGAACAAAAAATGCGGAATTTTATATAACAAAGAGCGATTGCATAACTTGAGGCACATGTTGAAGCATTCTATTTTCTTCTGATATGTGCACATGGCAAACTAATTGAAAAGGGAAGTGCACAAAGCACAAGGACAAAGTTTATGACGAGTTGTTGTTGTTGTTGAATGTACACACACACACACACACACAGGATACACACACTGGAGACACACGGGAAACATGAGAGACACGCATTTAATAAATCCATCACATAACCCGCATTATTAAAAAGATCCAAGACACTGAGTCCTGGCACGAACAAGCAAAAGTTTCGCTGGCAAACAAACTCATGGATAGACAAAGAGGGAGATAGGAAAAGGGAGGGAGAGCGGGTGATGGTGATAGCAAGGCAAACAGGAACAAAAATAGGAGACAAACCCGAGAGACACGAACAAAAAGCGCTTATCAAATTTCCACAAACGATGACAATCAAACAAGGCAGCCGCTGTCCAAAGTCCACAGTTCGCAGTCACGAGTTCTCCGAGAAAGGGGGGAGTGGAAGGACTGGGGGTAACAGAAGGATGCTAGTAGCATCCTTCATACGAGCTTGTTGCTGCTGACGAAACGAGTTGATTGAGGTTTGGCCAGCCATCAGCTATTGAGTGAATGTAATCGCCAATAAAGTGCATAAAGCGCAATTGACAATAGCCAGAGAGCCAGGAGACAGGAGCATCAGGACATCAGCTAGTGGAGAGACAGGATATCGAAAGGATTCAATCAATGCACAAGCAAAAAGGCAAGCACACAGCTGCACCAGATAACAGCAGCCAAAAGCAGACAAGATCATCCAACAACAAGGCACATAAATAATTCAATTGTCAACACGCTGAACGATGCAACATGCGATATTTTTTTTTTTTCTGCACCCTAGTCTGGCATCCTTTTCTCACCCCCCATCCCCCACACACTGGCACCACCTAGTGGTCTTTAGCAGTGAGTTCGCATTTGTTGCCATAAGTCGCCGGACGAGGCGCAAAACTTTGCTCAAAACACAGACACACTCAAAGTTTATTGGGCGGATCTGGGTTGGGAAACTACGTGCATAATACAAAAGTAGCAACTTTATCGATTTACACAAAATGAGGCTCGTTATTAGTTAGCAGCTGCTGAGCAGGACACTCAGGATATACGAATAGATTCAGTATAGGGACAACACATGCCAAAAGGATTAACGATTGGGGGCAGGGGCAACCAATGCATTGACAGACAAGCATGTTGCCTGTTCGAGGGAATCTCATTTTTGTTTCAGGGATTTTGTAATCTCCAAAGACAACTGAGATTTGACTTGCTAGGGGAACATTTTAATTATTAGCAATTTTGACTACATGGCCTTCCATTGCAGCTATTTTTAAAGACTAATTGATGATGCTCAAAGTAGTCGGCAGATATATTAAGATCCGGACTCGTTCAGTTTAGTTGGATAAACTAATCTCAATCTTGTCCATGGAAAATGATGGCTACTCGAAAGTCTCTTGATATTGTTTCACTTCCTGAATGTTATTCTTCATCTTTCTACTCAATTAAAGTCATTTGCTTTATGCCCGCTGCTCGTGTAAGGCTCAAAGTGCTACCCACTCACTAATCCCAAAAGCTCCGGTCACCCCTCATCCTCCCCCTACCCCACCCCCCTTCTGTTCACTTGTCTCACATTTCTCGAGCATTTTTTATTGGCTTTCTTACACGCCACTTTGCCTTATTTTTTTATGGCTTGCCGCAGCAAAAACCTTAAATCCCCAACACCGACATACCTCACACATAGCCGCGTTCAACATCTCAGCCCCTCTCACATGCCACACCCCTCCCTCCTCCTCCTTCTCTACTTATACATCGTGATGGTTTTTTATGATTTGTTTCGCTTGGTTTCGTTTCGTTTCCATTGCTTTCGATTTTAAAGGCTTGTCCATGTGTGTGTGCGTGTGTGAGTGTGTGTGTGTGTGTGTGTAAGTCAACCTGCTCCCTCCCCCCACCAAAGAGCCCATTCCTCGACCAGTCAACGCTAGGGCCATTTTTTATTGTTAGAAAATTGTTTTCTCTACCGAAGGAATGGAAAAAAAATTGATTTCTTGTCTTTATGGCAGAGTGTCCTTTTGCCAGCCGATGCTGTTGGCAAATTTAATATGTTATCCTTCGCAGCAGCAGCAGTGCGTAGTAGGACACAAGTCGGGGACTGCTCAATGCTGTTTCGCATCGAGTCGTTGTTGTTGTTGTTGTTGTAGTTGTTGTCATTGGCCTGTTGTTGTTATTTGTTTGTGAAAAATATTGAATTTATGCCAAAGGATAAGGGATAACATCTTTGCCGTGTTGGCGCAAAATAAAGCAACTGTGTAAAATTGTCCAGCATGAGAAGCATGGAGTCCTTAACCTGAGGTCCTTCTGCTCGTCCTGCTGCAAATCTTTTGTGGTTAACTTATATCAGCTTCACATTTATTGTCTGTTTCGGTTTCTGTTGTTGTTCTTTTCGTTGTTGTTGTTGTTGTCGTTGTTGTTGTTGTTGTTGTTGTCGTTGTTGTATTGGCAAACATGTGTTATGTGCTTATGTCCATTGTTGCCATTGCTGTTGTTGCTACTATTTTTCAAAGTTTTCTCTTGGCATGAACACACTCTTTCAGATATATATATATATACTATATATATATATATATTATGGCACACCACAATTTATTTTGGCCAAATTGAATTGCATTTAATTTGCAGCATTGCTTTTGCTTTACAAATTAGAAATACATAATAATTCAATTTGCTTGACAGGCTCTCTCCACACAAAAGCTGAGTTATGAAATACCATTTTTTAGGTTTTGTGATGGACACAATTTTTAATATCCTGTACCACAATTGCCTGATGAACAGACGGAAGATGTGATAAAAGGGTATTGACTAGTCGAGCATTTATATTTGTGGCACTTGTCATGCTTGTGTTGCATAAATTCTAAAGTGTCACAATTTTATTTTTGTCTTTCGAAATTGCATAAAATATGTATTTTCAATAAATGCCTTTTGTTGACGTCCATCACGTATTAAATTCTGGTTGCTTACCTGCAAAGAGAATGAAAAAAAAAAACATTTTTATAATAAATTGTTTAAGTCGTTTAACCATTAATTTAAATAGACTACAATTTAATATAGTTGGCAGTTTTAATTTGAAAGTTGTGTAACTATTGCAAATATTTTAATTACCGTTTTTAAGGGCAGCTCTTGTGGATTCAATTAAATGACCAAAAAGCCGCACAATTCGAGGAATTGTATACACAAAGGTATGCAACAACAACAACAACAACAACAGCAACAACAACAACAACAACATTAAGAGACTAAATTAATTAATTCTATCAACACAAACCTTTTGTTTGATTGTTTGGCAGTTAAACGGACAATCGAAAGTCAAAAGGTATTGCAAATATTTATGTCTACAATAACCAGAAACTATTACAAGAATGTTATTTGAATTGATCTATAAATGATGGAAAACACTTAAAGATTTGCACTAAAAAATATGTGTGCTTTATTTTTGAATTTACTCAAAAAACTCATCACAAAAGCATTAGCGAAAATGTTGTTTTGTTTCAGTTCAAGTTGCACAATGCACTTTTTTTGCTGGCTGGTGGGTGGTGAGGGGGGGTAACGAGTTTGATGCACGGTCAAAGCACTCATGTGAAAAACCCACTGCAAAAAACAGTGACAAATGATGAGCTGTAAACGAAAAATCTGCTAAAAAATGAACGAAAGAATAATGAGATGCTTCAAAAAAACTCAAAACAGAAATTGTCTCAAAAAAGTTCAAATAAATTCACAAATGTGAAAATGATTGCATCATTTTAGAATAATATGTACACACAGAAAAGTCAAATATTTTAATGTGAATTTTCAGATAATTTTCAGGCAATTTGAAGAGCGTTAAAATGCCCCCATTGTATGGGGCAAATGAGCGTTCGTATTTTAAATTTACGCTTCTGTGCAGACAAAAGCAGAGTGAAACAAAAATTCTAACCAAAATAAAGGCAGCAATTTAAAATATATGAAGAGCACACACACACACACATAAACACACACACACACTCACACACACACACACACTCGCACACACAGACAGAAACAGAGACACAATGCGAGCTTACGTTGCCAGAAATACATAAAAAATAATATCATGAATGCAATGACTTTTAATGTACAGTTATTGCGCAGCTGTCTGATGTGTGCCATCCCATCCCATTCCATTCCATTCCATTTCTATAAGTGTACGGCCATAACAATATATATGTGTATATGTATGTGTATATGTTTATGTGGCTGCGAGTGTATTTTTAATATTGCATACTTTTTGGCGTTGCTTACAGTACACCAGCAGCAGCAACAACAGTGAGTGCAAAAAGTAAAGTAACATAAACGAAGCGGACTTTTAAGCGGCGCATTGCATTCACGTACTTTTCTACGTACATTTCTCCGCTCTTCTTCTTCTATTTTTCTTTTTTGGTGGTAAGCTTCATCACCACTTTGCAGGCGGGGATGATGTTCAAATGGGGGACAGAGGACAGCATCGTTTGGCACGACTGTTGCCCGTTGCACATACTAATAAGGCTAAGTGGCAATGACAAGCACAACTGCAACACACACGCACACACACACACATGCACAAACATTTGATACACACACGCTTGTGTGTGGCGAGACCCTCCTATTCCTTTTCTGTTTGCCTCAAATGTCGCGTCGTCCTTCGCTTCGCTTCGCTTTTGCAACAGAATGTCAGTTCCTGCAACTTGCCCCTTGGCAAACACAAATTTCATGACTGTTGATGACCTCATAAGCATGCGTGTTTATTTCCTTTGTTGTCGCGTGTACAAAGTCCACCATCATTTTTTTTCTTCTTCTTCTTTTTTTGGTGATTTTCGGGGTCATTTTATATATATTTATAATGCTACACAAATTTGCACAATTTGATGTCCTTTCCGCGACATTATAATGCCAGTTATCGTTTTCGCATCTATTTACATATCTTATACATTTTATGAAACTAGACAAATATATTGAAAATTCCCTTTAATGAATAGGAAAATATTCAAGTTTTGTTTTTTCATTTTCCTTTTCCTATAATAATTCTAAAACAGAGTAAGCTATTCACTTCCACTCGAATCTACAACATTTGAATATTCAGCTTACAAACAGACTTGAAGTCGGCTTCTATAAACAGTACATTGAAAATACAAACTATACGTAAGAAACATATTCATATATCAATAATACTAATGATTGTTTAAACATATTTTATATATTTATATTTATAGCACAATGTCCTTGCCGGATGGTTCGTGGGTCGATTGGTTTGTCGGCCAGCAGGCAAATGAGTTTCTGTGCCGTGTGCCCGACGAATATGCGCGGGACAGATTCAATTTGACGGGTCTGGAGACAATGGTGCCAGATTATTATGATACTCTCGATGCGATACTCGATTCGGAGTTCGATGCTGAATATGGCTTCGAGGTCCATAACTCGTTCATCGATCCGGAGAATGTCGAACAACTGTATGGCCTGATCCATGCACGCTATATCCTGACCCCGAGTGGCATTGCGGACATGTCAATCAAATATAAACGCGGCGATTTTGGTATCTGTCCGCGGATCCATTGCGATGGTCAGTTGGTGCTGCCTGTGGGACTGACTGATCGCGTTGGCCTGTCCCATGTGAAGGTCTACTGTCCTCGCTGCCAGGACATTTATCAGCCGGGCGCGCAATGTGCCTTACTCGATGGCGCCATGTTCGGATGCACTTTTCCGCACATGTTCTTCATGCAGCAGCCCCACCTGTTGCCAAAGCCACCAATCGAAAAGTACTCGCCACGGTCAGTCTACCAATAGGTTTATATATATCTCTATATGGCTATATTATTACCCTCTCTGTAGCATTTATGGCTTTAAGGTGCACAAGTCGGCGTTGCAGCCACCAACAGATCAATCGGAAACCAGTAAGAAGAACGGCAACAAAACTCCCAAAATCGATTCACATATTTATATCTCAATTGATTAGTTTGAAGGTTGTTGAACACTAAGCAAAAGATACACTCAATCTGGCAGCGGGAAACATCAACAACCACAGGAGAGTAGAAGGATATTTGAATTCAATTAGGTAGACATTCCTAAATGAAGGAATTATTGTAAGGATACCTTACATTTGCATAGATTGTAAATTTAATTTGAGACAATAAAGCAAACTTTGTGCAGACGGTTGAAAATTAACTCCATGTTCACAATTTGGGAGGGGGTTTCCTTTATTTTTAGTCTACTCCTTTTGTTTTGCTCCTTGCTGGCTTACAACAAGTTGGAACAGTTTAGCAACTTCCATCAATGTCAAAGTGATTGCAAGTTGCCGTTGTCATTTCTCCTGCTATTTATAGGCAGCTGTCAAATTGCAAATTGATGCCTGGCACTCGGTAACTATCCGATGTTTGTATGTGTGTCTGGGGCGCCGCCATAATGCTTCAAACTTGCAACATTTTCAACTTTTTTTGCTTTTATAATTTTTTGGTTTGTTTTTTTTTTGCTGAGATGCGCGTAGTTTGCGTTGGCTGCTTGTCAAGCCATAAAATGTTATCACAAAAAGTATTTTCCAAGTCAGTGCACACACAAAAGTCCCAGAAAGTGTGTGAGGGGGAGTGCACGGATGAGAGAGAGAGAGACAGACAGCAGAGTGTGAAAGGGAGATGGTTGCTGGCAGCAAGCTTCAAAGCAAAAAGTTGTACATACACGGTGAAAGTTACAAATAGAGTTGCCATAAAATTTCATATGCTTATCACGTGCGTTTTTGGCAACACACACACCAACACACACACACATACACACCCACACCATTACACTCCACATACACTTGCAGATTCACTCTCCCTGCCGACAGATGGCGTCAGAGCAACAAAAAAAATACAAAATGAAAGTAAAAAGCAAAGTATTATTGTTGTTTTTTGCAGACTGTACTCAATGCTAAAATGGCATGCATTGTTGTTGTTGTTGTTGCGGTTGTTGTCAGCATTTTCACACGTCACACACACACACACACATGCCCCATCCGTTATGCGCCAAGCTTAACTGTACCGAGATCGCGAGTGCAGAAAAATATTTCGTTTATTTGAAGTTGTTTGTTGCTAGTTGCTGGTTGCTGGTTGTTGTTGCAGGTTGTTGTTGCTGGTTGGTGTTGCTGTTATTGGTCGATATATGTCCATTTTATTGTCATATTTATCAACAATCACGCAAAGTAGAAAAACAAAAATAAAAGGTGGCAAGGGGAAATATTGTTGTCGTCTTTTTTTTTGGTTGCATGTCGCTGACATTGACGCATTTTTGTGCCATGCCAAAAAGGCAGACAACCAAAAATGTTGGCTAAAAACAAAAGGAAACACTAACAACAACCACAAGAACAGCGACAAAAGATATGTCAAAATGCCTAGCGCGTATTTGGAATTGGCTTTTTGTTTATCCCTTTTTGTTATTGTGTGTAGAGATATTTGTTGTGTGTGTGTTGTTGTTGTGTGTGTGTTGTTCTTGTATCTGTATACTGACAGCGCGAATGCATTCGGAAAATGGGAAAATATGTGTGCAATGCATTTGTCTGTGCTATTGTTGTGTGGTCCACAGTTGACATATTGCACAGATACGATAAGAGAGTCTCTGTGAAAGTTGCTTGAGGGCGAAACACAAAAGCCACAAACAAGAATTTGCGGCTTTATCCAGTAAGCCACAATGAGAAAAACAAAAACTGAATCACTTTCTCTGGATGGAATGGAAAAAACCGTTTCTTATCTATCTATTTCGCTTAGAGCGCTACTTTTCAAAATAATACCGCTATATTTGTATATATTTTTTTGACCACTTCTTTTTTTTTACCTTCGAAAGCTTAAAATATCATACTATAAATTTCCAACAAAATCTGTGTCTAAAACATAATAAAAATGCATAAAACCTAGTGAAGCAAAACTCAATTAAAATGGCCAAAATCCACGTGCAAATGTAAAAAAAAAAAAACAACAAAGCTATTTCGCTAGCCACATTTTGCATTTGGCTGATAAGCCTAAAAGTCGAATACGAAGGGAAAAAAATATATGCAGGCAAATTAACGCGCGAATTTTTGGCATTGAGAGTGCCGTTTGAAAGTCTGGGGCCAAAAATACGAAAAAAAAGAAGAAAAAGAAAACTATGGCTAAACAAACACAAACAGACAAACAGACAGACAGACGGACAGAAAGACAGCCAGTGGCCGCATCTGGCAGATTGCAATATGAGAGTGTGGCATACTTTTTGGCGTTGCACAAAACTTTTGTTTTAGGGGGAGCAGCAAATGAGGAGAGACGGGCAGGTTGAGAGGGGGGGAATTGTGGGCGCTCGCTTTGGGCCAAAAGTTAAGCATTTGTGTTTAACACATGTGACCCAGAAAAATGGCAGATCGGGGCGCCATCTGTAAATTGCCATTTCTGCTTTGGGGCTGGGTCTGGGCCTTATTATGAACTCATTTGGTCTGTCTGGCAATCGCCTAATGCTATGCAATAAACTGTGCTGCGGCCTGGCACAGAAACACAATTAAATTTGGTTACGAGTATCTGTCGAGAAAATGTACAAAGCCACGTATACGACGCCATGTGAGATACTCTATAAACATAATAAATGGCTTCAATTTATTGGCATTGCGATGCTATTCGAACAAATTATGCAGGCAGCAAAATAGCAAAACATGAAAATTTGATTTTCATGTAAATTTTATGCAACGCATTTTCGGGTTTTTTGTTCATTTCTTTTTTATTCATTTTTATATGCAGCCAAGCCACAAGAAGTAGGAAAAGTTGTTGGTAAGAAGCAAAGTGCCCAACCAGGTGCCATAGAGGAAAGATCCTAACGGCCGCCAGCTGTGGGCCCGAGACTACAGACTACAGATTGACTGACCCTTAATCTGCATAATTTGCGCAGACAGCAGGCGGAAAGGCATCAACAAAAAGCAAAAAGAAAACAGAGTCCAGGCAAAGTCCAGTTCAGCCCCGCTCCGGCATTATAAATAGTCCAAGGATATTTATTTGTAATGAGACTTGAGTTTTAGGGAGGAAGTTTCTGCCGTAAGTTAAAGTATTGCCTGGTCATTGGCCAAACCCGTAAGGGTAGTTAAGAAGCTGAAGCTGTGAGGACTCTTTGTTCGATTAGAAATCTCTGTGTTTTCGGGTACATTTTGCAACATCTGTTGAGGGTCGACTTTTGGCGCAAAGTTCAGCCTAATAACGATGACCGACCACTGAGTTATGTTAATGATAGACCCAAAAAAAAGTAAGAAAATACAAACACAAACTTGATTAAAAACTAAAATCCAACTTATGGTATTATAGTACACTCAATCAGCTTGACATGCCCAATGATGATGATGATTATGCGGCACCACAAAATTGACATTCTCTATGGTCTAATTTTGGGTATTAGGGTTCATTCAACTAGCACAGCTGGCTACATAATATATATATATATATATATATTTACATTGTTGACCACAACAAATAGTTTATTATTTAATGAATTTGTGAGACTGACCCACCATTTCACTATTTCCACTTAATTGAATTTATGACTCAAGTGTCGACAATTTATTATTAAATGACCAAATATGACAAATGATTGAAAGCACCAGCGATTAATGGACGCAATAAATTGAGTTTTGTGTGACTTGAAGAAAGTTCAACTTTTACTTGATGACATTTTATTAAAATTGTTTTCTTACTTATTTATTAGCTGCAGCTTGGGGTAGGAAATAAATTAAAGAGTTTAATAGAATATTTCAGGAAAATGGGTGAGTGAAAATGTCAAATGAATGATTGAAAATAACTGGGAGTATTTAATTAGTTAATGACTTGAAATAATTTGACTAAACTCCTTATGATTGCCACTTGACTGACTTTAAAATGTTTGCATTTGATTACAAAATACAAAATAAACTCATCATCAGGTAAATTTCGCAATGTTTGCCTTGAAATTAAGTGACAGTCAAATACATTTTCTATGCACGACATCGTTTGCCACTCTTCCATTTATTCTCGCTATTAGAATTATCCTGGCTGTGGCTCCTGCTGTTTTTATTTTTCTTCTACCCCGCAGTTGTTTAGCAATCCTAGACGCCATTTATTGCGCCTTTGCCTCGGCTTTAGTCAGTCATGTGCAAGTGAAATGAATTTGTCATGAGCTTCTCAGCTGTTATTGTCCCAAGAACAGGCATTGCCCACAATCAAATAAACCACCCAGTCATTTAGAAAGCATTTCTACATAGTCGAAGTAATGCCAATAAATATATATATTTATATATATGTGTATATATGTGGAATGGCGAAATTCTATCGATTGACCCGCGCCTATTTTGATGAGGTTGGGGATCAGGTGGAGGACTGTAGACGACTGCTCCACAGTGTTGGCAGAAGTACCTTTTCCACTCCGCTTTCATCCTGTTCTCATCCTGAGCTCTCTGGACTGGACTGTCACTGGCAGAGGCAACCGAAAGTTTGATTGGCATTGGGAGGCACAGCGGGTATTCGATTTTATTGTCGCAATGAAACATTGCAATGTGTACGCTAGAGGGCGCTGCTAATAAGGACTACCCAGTCGCATACGGTTCAATTTTTATATATATATATATATATATTTTTTTTTTTTTTCAAGCTGTACACAGCTTGGCAGCTAAACTTGACAGGTGTTTGCTGCGGGGCGTGACCGAGCGCAGGACTTCCGTTTGCCAATTTTAAGTGGTTTAAAATACAGTCGGACTGCTTAATTATGCAGGGCACAGGGCAGGCAGCCGCCAGAAAGCACAAGGCACAAGGCTAAAGGCTGACGGCTGAGAGCAGAGCGCAGAGAGCGAGAAGGCTTGAGGCTTAAACCGAATGCTCGAATGTCCGAAATCTGCAGGAAGCAATTACGTGGGCGGTGGTCTGAAAAGGGTCTGAAATCGGATAGTGGTTGGAATATGCGTGTGGTGGGGGAAGGGGAGACACTGTGAACGAGGGGTGCGAGCGAAGTGACTCATGCAATTTACACGCCCAGAAACATTTGACCGGGTGTTGATGACGTCAGCTTAGCGCCAGACACCGAAATGGGGATGGACATTTCGAGGGTATTGGCCTAGGAGTTAAGCACAAATCAAAGTCAAGCGAGTTTGCATTGGAGAAGTCACCGAAGAAAGGTCCAACTGAAGTTTCC
Organism: Drosophila kambysellisi; assembly: GCA_035042185.1. NCBI lineage: Eukaryota > Metazoa > Arthropoda > Insecta > Diptera > Drosophilidae > Drosophila > Drosophila kambysellisi. Next base: position 12,783,214 of record JAWNLS010001251.1, read on the forward strand.
CATTAGATATGCAAGACAATTGGGAGAGTGTGAGAGATATTGAGATAGAGATAGGGAGAATGAGAGTGAGAGGATATCAGCTACTTTGGGGGTTGTTTAAGAGTTGTTCACAAAAGCCTACGAATTGAGTTTGAGTGATGTGTTGAGCCAAAGAGCACCGAGAGCTGAGCCTTAAACTGAAGGGTGTCGAAAGAGACCAAACAAAGAGCTTGCCTAGAGCTGTTCAAGTGATCCAATTAGCCGTGTACACAATCCTATTAGAATTGAGAATGGAAAATCGATCTTAACTGTAATTGCGAAATGTCAATAGGCCACAAAACGGCGCAAAACTTTCCGCAAGCAATCACATTACAAAAACTTTCAAAGTCAACCAGCGCACAAAAAACAAAAAAACAAAAACCGCCAAGGAAATGAAAATACTAGCTAAATTTTCTAGTTTTCCAAAGCCGCGAGTTGTCTCACATTCAAGTTTAATTAAAAAGAATAAACTTGGGCAGAGTTTGCGTGTTCTATGGCAACAACCACAACAACGACAACAACTCCCAGAACAACTTACATTATTAAACTTGAAACTGGGCGGCGCTGTTGACAGCAATTTGACAGCCACCAACAACAAAAGCAAATAAAATGTGAGTAAAAATAATAAAAATAGAAAGAGAAAAGAAATTCCTAAGCACCACCCACAACAGCCTCTGTCAACTTAAGGGTTGTGACACTAAGAAAACCATAAAAAGAACAGTTAAGAATTTAAGTGAGAATGTTATACAAATTTGTTGATTGTTGAGGCCAAACAAAAAAAAAAAAAACTAAAAAAAAATGAAGAAGAATAAGAAAAAGAAATGACACCTTAACCTTTCACCGGATTTGAGTGCGTCTATTGTGCCGCAGCTACAACAAAAGCTGAGAAGGGTTTCGGATATGGGACACCCGACTGAAATGATAAACCGGTACCAGGACCAGATCGAAAAGTGCGCACAAGATTTATGAGCGTGTGCTCGGCTCGATGTCTTATTATTTATTTATTTTTTATTTTCTGTTTTTTTGTGGCCTGGCGTCGGATTCTTCTTTATTTTTTTTGCATGCTAATTGCGTGCGGCATCTGTTTACGGGACATGTATTTCCCTCCGATCTGTTGAAAGCAGAGCCCAAAGAGCCCAGAACACAGAACCCATAACCCAGAAGTCGAGGTAGCACTCGAGTTACGTGTGGAACGTGCCGCGTATTTTTGTTCAGTTTCAGGTTTGCCTTTCACTCGCTTTGCTTATTGAATTGCTGCGCATTTGGGACACTTTTTGTTGCTCTTATTGTTGTTGTTGTTGTTGTTGTTGTGGTGCTCTTCAAGGCATTCTTTGCATTCATGCGGGTAATTTATGTAAATTTATGGCGCCTTTATCTGAAAAGGGGAACTCCTCTTTGAGGCGTGTTTCATTGGCGCGTGTTTGCTGTCAAAACGTAATACATTCTGGAGGCCTATTCCGGCGGCTTAATCAATTAATAATGAGCTGTGTGAATGACTGCAGATTCCCGGTAACAGCACGTTTACAAATGTGCCCAAGAAGCCAATCAAATGTCATGAATATGCAGTCAATACTTAAGAGAGCTCTCTTTATGATTTTGATACGCTTAGCAGCGATTTATTTTGGATTGGGAATTAAGAGTTGCAATTGAACTGATTGAAAGGTATTTATATATAATTTATTATGTATAAAAGGAGCTTGAGGTTAATAGAGTAACTTCGAAGCAATACAGCAAGCTGCAGTTCTGAATTGTAGTATTATCAGTATTTATTGAAAGTATGTTTCCTGAGGAACACAACACGTAAATGTTTAAATACCCTTTCCAATTATATGCATATCAATTCTACAGTCAGTTAACACTCTCTCCAAATAGACATAGTCATCTAATCTCTTATCTTAGCTTTCCTGCTCTCTTATCTTTCCCCACTGCACATTTACCCAGTTGGATTTACATATATTGATCGGTTAACCGAATGGTTCCCAGTTTTTGTGTACAACATGCATATCATAAAGATATTGGTGCTAACCCCTCCACCTCCTCCACCAAAACGAGGCAACGAAAACCCAAACCCGCCACTGCGAACCCCATTTTATTTATTAATATGCCCCCTTTTGGTATTTCAGCATTTTACCATTTTACCATTTGCTTTTATTGTTTTATTTGGAGACATTCGGCAAAGACACCACCCCCGTAACGGGACCGATGCCATAATAAAAGCCCCGAACAAACTCAATTACATAATAAAAATTTATGAACGCAACAGCAAAAGGGACATTAAAATTTTGCGCTACTCCTAGGCGCAGCAGCAATATCCTTCGAGCTGCCATTCAAACAAACCATTCGGAATTTCTCACAGTTATACTTTTTACTTCCCCCCAAACAGTTGATTGTGATTGTGGGCGCCACCCACTTAAGCCACATTGATGAACATGGTCAGTACATCAAGTTAAATCCAAAATCATTAATACATATGAGACGTGCATTGGGATTGAGTATAGAGGGATTTTTCGTATTGGCAAACTGTGACTGCTGCAATCGTTGACCCTCATTTATACGTATATTCCATGTAATTCATCTCAATAAAATACACACACAACACAACAAATCCGCCGCCAACTATAAAATGTATGTGGGTTCAGTCCAGTCCAGTCCAGACCAGACCAGTGCCACTTCCGAAGCACTGCATAAACAACTACCAAAAGATAAAAATCAACAAAGACAACAACAACAACAACAAACAGCAAGGACAACAAGGACAAAGTGGAGGGCAGGCGGCATTTGGGCGCGTGTCCCATTGCGGAATGGGTTGCCCTTTGACATCAAATGAGGTTTAGGGCACATAAAAAGGAAAAAAAAAACACACACACAGGATCTATTGAAACTGTTTGTTGGGGTTGCAGTGGGTCAATTTATGCAAACACATGAAGTAGTTAGGATTGGGCATATTTATGCACATATAGAGTATGTTTTTATATATTATCAAATTTATACTAATAACTCTCTTTCTAATAAGTCGACTTTTGCTGACCAAAATCTCAACGCCAGCTGCTAATTGTGAAACGTGTGAACGTCTTTCGCTTGACCTTCAAAAACCCTAAATTCTGAACTTGTTATCAACGCCAAAATCAAACAGAAACACACACAAAAATTGAAACGACTGAAGACAATCGAAAAGATGTGAAATTCTAAACAAGTTTTTCATGATATTTTTTGGGGGGGGGTTCTAATGCTGATCCTGGGAAAGACAGCGCAACCCTTCTGAAAAGATGCTAAGCATCCTAAGCACTCGTCCAACAATATATATTTATAAGCACATTATTGTTGCATTGTTTTGCCTGCTGCCTCTGATGCCTCTGCTACAGACTCCTAACCAACTGGCTTCTGGCCGAGTATCCTTTGTCACATGCAGAGCTCAGCATATTAATGATTTTATGCATTGTCCAGACTTCTCATATAAGTTGAAACCGAGTCGAGATGTGTTTAGTTTTCCCCTCTACCTTTGAATGTTGTTGGCAACCCTTTCGCCCAACTTCAAATGCACATACATAAATTAATTTTCTTGTTCGCTGAGTTTGATTTTCTTTAAGGGTTCGGGTTCGTTTTGGGTTCGTTAATGATGATCAGCATAAATATGTCATGGAAAAACTTGTGGGCAGTCGGAGATGATTTGTTTTACGGAATTTTTATTGTGCCTGCTGCTTGCTTGATATGAAATTCCGGTTTGAAAACAACCATCTAATGTTTAATGCCAACGTTGACCAAAAATTTTCATGGAGTTGGGTGTGAGAACTTTAATTTAATTGAAATTTTACGTTCGCCCATTGAAAATGCCTTACAGGCTGATTAAATTACTTACAGATGCCCGAATTTTCAAGAGTGTGAAATGTTTATTTACCTGCAAAGACAAAGAAGTGGAAAATAGGTGGTCAGTTATAAAGGACTTTGGCTGCCATAATAAATACATTAAAAGAAAGTAATTTGTGTAATACTCCTACAAAAAATAAATCATTTAACGAACAGCCCACCCGACATATGCATACTAATTATCCCAGTGAAACCATCGATTAGCTCATTATATTTAGTCATGTTTAATTAGTAACTAAACTAAGTATGAGTGTACATTGAATTCCATGGTGATTTAAACAGAGTTGTTATTATCCTTAAATGCTAGTTTTTCGTAGACATAAAATGCAGATGCCAACAGTCAACAGACCGCAACAAATCAAAGTGGTTATCAACGCAGCTGAACCCATGATTATTTCATTATTTAGTGCTGTTCGATTCGTAACAGAGTCAGCTATTAATGGCCATCAAATTTTGTAGTGATTTAATGGAGCATTGGACGTTAATTGTCATTCACATAACAAACTATTTAGCACCGCATATAAATTCATCACATTAGGGGTGAGTTTCCTGACTCGTTGCAGCTTGTTGATGGTGCATCCAGCACGTTTGGTAAATATGTAGTTTACAAATGTGTATTGTATGCTATAATATCTCCCTTTTCACACACACATACACACACACAATGACAATTCAACTTGAGTTGATGTCGCACTTTAAATTAAGTCAAATGCTGCGCCTAAAAGTAGGCAAACAATGGAAAATGCCAGCAGAAGGCACTTAGTCACACACACACACACACAAACAGATATGGGGAGAGATACACACCTCAATGGGCCATTAAATTTAGCTGGCCATGCAACGACGACGACAAACCGGCAGATACAAAGATACAATTTCGGACTCGCGTTCGCTCGCTCACTTCAAGGCCATTAAACGCGTAGCGCACAAATAAACAGGCAAATAGCTAAATAACAAAATAGGTGGCTTTGAGCTGACGGCTGGGCTGCCATTGGCAATTTTTAGCACTTTTAGCAGCCAAATCTAAGCAAACCGCAAAAAGTCACGTATCCAGCGACTCGAGCCGAGCAACAAGATGAGTTGCCATAGATTCTATGATGCGAGGTGACGGCCTTAACAAGTCAACAAAATGCTCAAGTGTTTCAATATATGAAAATGAACCGCGTGTGTGGGTTGTGTGTGTTGTGTTGTATAGTGTAGTGTAGTCTAGTGTAGTTTGCACAGCCTAGCCAAAGCCCCCCTCCCACCTTTCTGGCACTGTGTTCGGGAGTTTGAGATGGAGGGTCTTAAGTGAAACCCTTAAAGTGCTTGGCGTTGGCAACGGCGACGCCGCTTTAAGTGCTCAATGCGAGCAGCGCGTCGAGGGTAGCTGCACATGCACTTAGCGAAAAGATTGCTCACTTTGAAACCATACTGTTTTTAAAATTAAAAATAGGTTAAACAAAAAACGAAAGTGTAGTTTAATAACTAAAATGCCAAAAATAGCTGAGATAAACAATTTGTGATTTTGATTAGCTGTAATTTCGAATTGTATCTATTTCATTTCTTGCTGTGCACACAGTACAGCTAGCTTACTGTCTCTGGCCAACTTATGTCCCATATGGCAGAGGGCACAACGCCACCCACTCACTACTAGTCGAGCTTTAGAAACAGTATAACAACTAGAACAACAACAACAACTAGAACAACAACAAGAACAACAACAATAGCAATGAAATCTTAATGCCTTAATGGGCCACACAATCTAATTTACTTTTGTTTGCTTTGCTCTGACTTGCTGTCTCTGTCTGCTGTCGAATGTACAGTTATCTCTGTCTTGTGCTGTTTTCGCTGCCTTTACTATAAATGATTTTCGTATTTTTTCTTTATTTCTGTGTGTGTGCGATTCGTTTGCTTTTAATTGTTGCTGTTGCTGTGGGTTTTGTCCGTTGCTAATGCCGTTAGCTTTGCTTTGCCAAAAGCATAGTTGTTGTTGCTGTTGTTGTTGAGCTAGTTGTTGGCTGTTGTGCTTCCTAATCCTATTAACAATGGCGGCAGCGTCGTCATCGCTTTTGCTTCGCCTAACCACGCATAGACGGATGACGCCGACGCCGACGACGACGTCGACAACGACGACGATATGCGAGTATTTCTCTTATTTTTTTATTTGTCACGTTACCGTTATGACATGCGACGCCATTTTTCATATGGTTTTGTTTATTTTTTGTGTTCTGTTATTGATTTTTTACGCGCCACTCTTTCTTGCTGTTGCCTTTAAGTCGTATTTTGGTATCTGTGGCACTTTGGCTAATTGGTTTTAAAGTGCTCTGAACTCAACTCAGAAACTGTCCAAAAAGTATCGATTACAAAATAACAACAATATGTTATTGAACTTAATTCAATGAAATCTTTAACATGTCTCTTGCAAGATTAAAAATGTAATTTATTTTTATTGAGATTCATATTTTGTCATAGAATATGGGAAAAAAATTGTATTTCATATAGAACAATTATTCTAAAATGATCTCCTCAAATCCCGTTAGTTTAGTTTTAAATGGCAATCATAGTTTTGCACCCACACCCATCATATCTTCACCTGTCCCGCAGCATTAAGTGGCATATGCATTATATGCGTTTTATTGAGCCTTGCAATAAATGCTCCATTCCGATTCCCATTATGATTCACCAATCCCATCGTCCATATGCCAATCCCAATTGTCTGTGACTTCCGCCTCAGGGAATTGTGAGATCTGTTAGGCCAGCCGCCCGCCGTCTTTTACTACTGTCATGTGCATTATACTAAAAATTTTCTACAACATTCCTGTGCAGCACAAAGACAGCTTAATCCCAGCTCACTATAAATCACACAGATGCGGACACATACGTAAACGCACACACACACACACACACACATTCACAGACAGACACATTGAGGCAGAAGGCATAGTAAGCTCCCAGGCGCATATCACGTTGAGTTTAAATATTCTAACATTTTCTTCTTGTAGCACTTTTTGCTGTTTTGCGAAGCTGAAATTCCCTGAAGCTTAACAAGTTTAAGTTGGCTGCAGCTCAAAAAAGCTTGCAGAAATGCCTTTTTTTATCTAACACACACACACACACACACACATACAGAGATCGCACTCAGTGCGACGCACTTTAGCAGCATGTAAAATAGTTTTAAATTACACACCGAGAGCCGAGATCCAAGTAGCTAGAGAAATTCTAATTTAATTTAAACTCAACGTCCCATAGTTGGCAGACCTGAGCAGGGTGTGGGGGGGGAGGGGGGGATATGCAGTTGAGTCTGTCTCGCTTAAAGTGTACGAAACTGTCTCAAGTTGTTTGCCATTTATTTATATTTCATGCAAATTAACTGCAGCAATAAATTGGCAGCAACACTTGCCAAGCCAAAAAAGTAAATAGGGCAAGAAAAACCTTGACAGACAGTGCACAGATTTTCCAACTGCAGGATATGAAGGCATGTGTACGATGACTGAGAGGGAGCGAGAGAGAGATAGGGAGATAGCTGTGAAACCCCTTTTTTTGGTGCCAGAGTTTTGACAGTCGCGACATTTTCTGCTTGTTTACCGCTTTTCAACTTTTTAGCACAAGCCAAACCAAAGTTCAAGAGTTTTTACCTGCTGCTGCAGCTGCGTGGGAAATGCTAGAGCCAAGTCTTTACCTCATTCAACTTCCCTTTTCATGACCCGTCCTTGTTGCCAGTGAAGAATGCTGCCACATGTCAAAATCAGCGACAGATGCGCGTGGGCCAAAAGTCTGACTCAACCTTTTTGTTTAGTCTGACAGAGTGTGTGTGTGTGTCTGTGTGTGTGTGTGTGATTGGCCCAAAAGTTTGATGTCTCCAACTTACTGGCTTAACTAAATTAAAACTATGGCCAAAATTGATTTTGATCTGCGTGTAGTCTGAATCTCAGGAATGACGAAAAAGGTTTCACAAAACTTCCTGAAATTGAGCCTAAACAAATTAGAGTTATTTTCAAAGATTTTTGAGTTGAAATAGGTAGCACTTAAAAGTGTTTAAAATGATTGCGAGTCTTTAAAAAACAACTTATTTCGAACATCAAATTTAATTTTATTTGCACTGACTACTTTCCTACCTCATACTTTTGGCTATATATAAGTATCTAATGCATTACACATGAGTACTGCAATTTTATTTTACCTGCTTTTTTATTTCATTTTACTTTATTTTCCTTTACACGCACACACACACACACACACGCACACACACACACACATACTCAAATTAAACACTTTCGTAAAGTGAGAAAAATGCCAACCTAATTGCCACCTCAAAACTGCCTTTGAGCTCTTCGCATTCAAGACTCCTCCTTTTGCTCACTTGCCACTCCTCCTTTTGTGGATGCATAGATACCTATAGATATATACATACATATATATATATATTTAGAGAGGGAGAAAGTAAAGCTTTATGGATACTGTTCATCATAGAGTATAATGGCACAACATTTGCACTCAAGTTGCCGCACTTTGCATGCCACAGTCGAAGCCGAAGACATTGCAAATTTGTCGCGGCAAGTGGATTGTTGGAGCAGGAGCGAAAACATTTACAAGATATATTCACACTTGCCAGCCTGCCCCACACCCCCCTTTTGCCCCAATCCCTTTTGGCCTGACTGACACGCTTGACAAATTCGCTTGCAATTATTTATAGAAGTGCGATGCCTTGACTCGACTACTTGACTGCAACTGCAACTGCTATGTGGCATATAAATGAATATAAGTATGAATGCATGAATGAATGAATGAATGGCTTGTGTGAATGATGCGAACAAACTGACATCGGCACATCCCATATACCATTTGCTTGCCACAAAATGTGATCCACTTTTTGGTCAATTTAATTATGAAATTCAGTCGAGTTTTATTTTTACTCTAGCCTCGCCTCATAAGTTTTGTATCTGCATATGTATTTGTATCTGTATTTGTATCTGTATCTGCTTTTATTTATGTGCCAAGTGTCAGTTGTCATAGCAATGTGTAAATTGAAAATTGCAATATTTTTGTCTGCCTCTATATTTCATTTCAGTTCATTTATTTTTTTTGTTCTTACCAAAAAATAATAAATATTTATGTAACATTTATTAGCATTTGCTTTTGGCTTTTCGACAGTTTAGTCTACTCTGTGGCATTATTATATTTGGCATGTCAGCAATTAGTGTCAGCTAATACGAGTGGTGGAGTGAGGGGAGAGGAGCGACTCACTAACCGGCGGTTAATTAAAAAACTTTTTGCTATTTGTATAATTTTCATAATTTACATGCCACAAGATAAAAAAAAAAAATGATAAATCTGCGGATAGAAAAAAGGAATAGAACAAAACTGGAAGCAGTGAAGCGAGCAGTTCTTTTTTATGGATTTTGTTGCAGTTTTTTTTTCTATATATTATATTTTTTTTTTCTTTTGCGTGTCCAGTAGCCTGGCTAATTAAACGACGCAACAAGTTAATTAGCAGCGACAAAGGACGCTTCTGGACGCACACAGGACAGACCATAGAGGTCTTTGGTCCGCGTAACATAATGTTAAATAGTCAAAGCATACTTCACAAGCCCCGGTTCTCATTATATCACTGATTCAAGAAAAAAAACTGGTAGTTTTTTTGCTTTTCATCATCCTCGCTGCAAGTGGAGTCAACCGACTTATGCAAGTTATTAGTGCGGCTTTGTGGTTGGTTGGCGGATAAAACTCACAAAGTGCAGCCGCCGCATTTAGCCATATGCCAATAATTAGTTGCTGTTGTTTCCCCTTTCTGACTTCTGGCTTCTGCCACAAAGAATAATCAAAGCCAGAAAGGTAATTGTGCATTGGCCCGATTAGCCTTTAAGGCCCACATATGCGCTGCACTTATGTGACAGCCGTCATTCAACTTCAATCTTCATTAGCCATGAGTCACAATCAACCAAATGCAACCAGAAAACCCCTTCTCAATCCCCCCTGCATTCTGCTGCTCCTATTACCAAAAATTTCTTCTCTTTATTTTTTTTTGTAGCTATTGCCTTTTTGGCTAACAATTTGCGGCAAGTACTTTTGCAGTTTGTTTTTTTTTTAATTTTTGTTTTTGTCAAACCGTTGCTCTGTTTTTCGTTATTAACTAAAATGCCAAGTGTAGGTCAAAGGGAAACCCCGCCAAAGAGGGGGGGGGGGGCACATAAATACCAAGTGCTCGACAGACAGTCAAGGATTTCATTTAGTTGCCAGTTTCTCCATTAAGCGTAGTTTAATTTACCTATTCCTATGCTCCAAAACTTGCCCCTCCCTCCCCTACCCCTTTTCTCTTTTGTGGGTTGACCTTTTTTTATTCTAATTTAATTTAGTTTTAGTGATATGCACTAGAGAACTGACTGCAGCTCTTTCCGTTGCTCTGAGTGTTGTATAGTGCTACATAGCGAATGCTGTGTGAGTGTTGAGTAATTGATTTTTTTTGTGCAAGTTTTGTGTGTGTGCTGCGAACTGGAATCGAAAGCTAATTTAGCCCGAATACTTTTGCTGTCTTTGATATAAACAAATACATTATAGTCGACTGTCTAAAGTAATCTGTTTTCGAGTGGTCGCTAAATAAAACATTTACCAATCAGTGTTGGAAACTTCTTTAACCTTTTCCAAAACTGACAATGTTTGCTGCATGTCAGGATCAAACGGGGAAAAATGCATTGACAGATCCTGCGGGGCATCAGCAAAGCAATGCACCAAAATGGCGAAGAGGATGCGGAAAGGAACTTATTTCAAGCATCACGTGTCCACTGAAGTTGGCGCTGTACCGGCGGGTGTATTACGATTTTCAATTAGCTAAATTAAAATTGAAGGGAGCCAACGAAAAACAGCAGAGAAAAAATGTAAAGTGCACATCGTGGTTAAAGTTGTGCAAACCGGAGGAAAATTCAGCGAGTGGGGGTTAAAAAAAAAGTTTGAGAACATGTGAGTGTTTTAATAAATGAATCGAATGTGAAGCAAGTGTTGAAGCTAATAAAGACATAAATTTCAATTAAGCACTTTTCAAAATTTATTTATTTAATTTATGGTTAATATGTGCTTAGACTGTTATCTATAAGTTAAATTTCAAGAAATATCCAACTTGTCTCTTAAAGCTATCGATTTATTTTTTTACATTTCTAAAAATACGTTAATGGAATTTGTCCATCAAATGTTTATCAAATAAAACTTTGAACAGCCTTCGATATGTTGCCCGATAATTTTATTGAGTTCTTCGTCTCCCAGCAAATTAGATTCTTTTTTAACATAACTCAGACAGCTATTTCAAGTTCTATTTTTGTTTGCCTGCTTTACGCAATTTGCTAAATTAAATTTATTGAAACATGTGCGAGGGTCAGGACTGTGCGAGTCCTTTTAAATTTGTAGGACTAGCAACAAATAACAACAACAACAACAACAACAACAGCAGCAGCAGCAGTTAGAGCAGTAACAGGAGCCAAAGGCAAATCGTTTGCCTTTGCTTTTTAATTTGTTTCAACACAAGAACACAGCCCCTTTTATTTTGGCCGGAAAGGACTCGTCGTCCTGCGGTCAGATTGCACAAACGGACTCCCAGTCGTCGGTAGTCCAACTGTGGAGTCCCGAGTCGTCTGTCTGGTTAAGCGCGGCACCCCCCCGGCAGGCCAGCCAAAATAGCTAACCAACCAAATAATTCCCTTCCCACCTACAAAAAAAAAAAAAAAACAGAAGCATTTTGCGAGCTTTTCGCTGTTTTTTGTTTTTTTTTTCTTGTTTATGTTTTTCACCCTTTTTTTGTTGTTGTTGATTTTCACATCTTTTTTATTTATTTATTTTTTTTGTTTAGTATTTTTGCGGCCCCTCAGTTTTCAAGTTTTGTGGCAGTTTTGCGTGTTTGCTTATAATTTTGTTTGAGTTGCACTGCCACGCCCCCCCGCAGGCCACCGTCACCACCCACAAAAATAACGGAACCCAGTGGAAAACTACGCGAACGGCACACAGCAAATTTGTAATTACTTTTTCATGCAGCAATTAAAAATGGCGTAAATAGCAGCAGCAAAATTGAGGAGAAAGTGACCGAGAGAACGAAACAGAGAGAGAGAGAGAGAGTGAGTGGGAGAGGGAGAAAGAGTAGAGTGCTAAAGTTTTAGATAGAGATGGATATAGTAGAGATAAACAGCAAGCACCGGACTTGCCCGCAGAGTTGGCCAAGAGTGGAGTTTTATTTTTGCCGCCATTTTAAGTGGTTTTTCGCCTGGTTTATTTTGTTCTTCTTCTTTTTGTTGTTGTTGTTGTTTACAAGTTTAATTGAGTTAGCAGGCATTGGAAGTGATAGTGCTGGTTTATAGTTGGCCAGAAATAGGAAATTAAATTACGCAACTTGCAGTCGCATATTGATTTTGACATTAGTTGCGACACATAACAATGGGAGCAGCAGCAGCAGCAGTGGCAGCAGCAGCAATGGCAGTGGCACCAACAGGAAACTTAATCGCATCATGAAAAATCTATAATAATTCGTATTTAATGACAAGCGTGTACACACTGAAAGGCTTGTCGCAGTTGTTGTAATTGTTGTAGTTGTTGTAGTTGTTGTAATTGTTGTAATTGGCACCGTCATTAGTGCAAATTACAAGCAATTAAATGCGCGCACGCACACACACACACCCACACACATACACACCCACACACATAAATACATGCTTACAAAAGAAGCTTGCTATACAAAGAGAGACAGACATAGAGAGAGAGAAATACAGAGAAAGAGAGAGGCAGGATTGAGAAAGTGAGGAGCAGCTAACGGTAGTCGCCATAAAAGAGCCATTGCAATGGGGCAAAATGCATTAAATTAATTGAAAGCATTAAACGCAAACAATTTAGAAGCGTGTGTAATTTGCAGCAAGTGCCTTTTATAAAAGGATAAAAGGAGGCAACACCAACAACAACACGAACAACAACTACTAGAAGAGAAGTCTACCACTTAATACCTCAACAAGTCCATCGATAGCGTCCCCTTTTGGGGCTTTCAATCAATTTGCAATTACTTAAAGTTCATTGAAATGCTCTAAACACGAAATCGTCATAAAAATACGCCAACAAAATCGACAAATTCTGCCATAAAAACGTGCAACTGGACTAAATAGAAACAAAATAGTGAATGTTGCATAAATAATTGAGTAGAACATACGTGTGGCATATACATACATACATACATACATATGTTTGCTGCACATGTGTCGTATTCCCAATGGAAATCAGCATAATATGAAAATAGACCAGGCACATCACTTAGCCGCCTTGCCTCAAAGCATACAGCATACAGCATACAGTTAGTTGCAAGCAAGCAAGCTGCATTTTGTGGTGGGTTGCCTTATGGCCAAGACGAAGTACTGCAGCTACTGTTAAAAGGGAGTGAAGGGGGAGTCACGTGACTTGTTATTGACACGCAAAGTTGTGTAATGCAACTTCATGTATTGGGCTAATGCGTGTTTCGTGTAAATTCAGCAACTGATTGCGAGGGAAACAAGACAACTCAAGGCGCCACAAATTGTAGCAGGCTTTTTGGGGGCTGGAGTATTGACGACAAAACATGAGCAAATTGTCGAGCTGAGCTCAGCATCGAGTGTTAAAAGAAACATGCCCCCTGCCACTTCTGCTACTTATGCTACAGCAACTTTAGAGTTATGGCCATAACTGCATCATTTGTGCCAAAAAAAGGAGTTGAAGCTTTTCTAATCCAAAATGGAAAATGGAAAATTTGTTACTTGAAATGATTTCCATATTTGTTGACGTTTAGTGTTTCAACCTAATTGGCTAATTGCTTGGTTACTTCAGTGCAGCCACTAAATTTGGTTTTGGCTAATTTGCACACACTCTTGCTTGCTTACACATTTCATCTTTAGGCCAAGTGATTAGCACAAAGTCCAAGCCAAAAGCAAAATCCAAAAAAAAGCAGAAGAAAAATAACTTGGAAAAAAATACGAGTAATTTTCTTTGTTGCGGCGCCTTTTGACGTTTTGCCAGTCGCATTTTTTGTGTGTGTTCAACTGGATTTTGTTACCATTATTTTTGTTGTTGTTGTTGTTGTTGTTGCTGTTGTGGGCCTAGAAGGATAAACATCTAGACAGGCGCTTTGCTGCATGTAAATGGAAAATGAGTTACGCCACCCCCGACTCCCTTTTCACTAGAATAATGCGCTACTTTGTTGCCAGTCTGCCAGCCTTTCCGTCCGTCCGTCTGTCCGTCTGTCTATCAGTCTACTTGTCTTTCTGCCTCATTCTCCCCATCGTTCTTCACCCACCCCCGTTTACCTTTTGCCCATTTTAGTTGGTTTGTGCGCTTTTTGTGCGGCTCTTTTGTCTCAGCTTTTGGTACGGTTCGGTTTTGCTTTGTTTTGTTGTGTTGTGTTTTGGCCACCTTTCTTTTGCCATGGCAACGCGTTAAATAATGCTAACGAACGGGCCCAAAACACACACAAACAAAAACGTTAAGTGGATTGGGTGGGGCAGCGGAATGATGGCACCACCACCCCCAAGAACGGGGCACCCGTTTCGTGTGGTATTTGGCCACACAATACAAGGTAATTATATAATTTTATTTATAGCCAGATAAGTGTGGCGAAAATGCAATTAACGCTAATGCGAGGCAGGGTGAGTCGGGCCATTCCGCAAACATATTTGCTGCATATATTTTTGGGTATTTTAGCTTTAAGCTAACATGCCAAACACACAAAAAGACATAAGTTCAATTATAAAAAAATAATAATAAAGAAAAAACAGAAACAGCAATTTATTCATTTACTTATCTTGGCTGAAAAGAAACAATCGAAGAAGAAACTAACAAAACGCTATATAAGGAAAATATATAAATAAATTTATTAAACTATAATTCAGCTGGAAAAAGCGGAAAAAGCACTTTGCAGCTCTCACCAAAAAAACAAAAAAGGAAGTAGAAAAGAGCCCGAAGACGAGTGAGCGCAAAAAAGTGGCCAAGTCGTGTAGCAAACAACAACAGCAACAAATAATAATAAAAAAAAAGGACAATGCAAAAAGGCGACAGGACGACGGGGAGGACACGTACATAAACAAGTGGTGTGCATTACGTGGTGGTGGTGCGAGAGCAAAGTAATAATAAAACATAGTCAAACAAAATGCCAGCGACATACACTGCGCGAAAAAGAAAGGGAGATAGAGATAGAGAGAGAGAGAGAGAGAGAGGAATGCGACGGCGTGGCAGGCAAATAGCAAATACTTACAACGAACCTCAGCCCCGACGATCCTGAATACTGACAGTTGCCACTGCCGCTGCCACCGCTGCTCTTTCTTGGCTGCTCGCGTGCCCCGCCGCTGCCAAAGTAGCGAAAAAGTTTTGTTTGCATGTCTGCGGTACATTTCCGCGACAGGCACCAGACCAGTCCCGACCAACCATATGCTATATACTATATAAACATATATACATACATATATATATATATATATGTATACATGCATAGCCCATATCCTTCGTGCTTCTGCAAGCAAGTGGTGCAAACAGCAATAAAAAGTTGCAACACGGCGCTAAAGCTGCAGCAAATTATAGGTTAGGTGGCACAACTAAAATTATACACACATATGGAAAACAACTACTGCAGCAGCAGCAGCAGCAGCTGGGCTTTGTTCGAGTAGTTTCCACAGGGGATTTCAATTTCGACCAGTAACTAAAAGTGGCAGCCATTGATCAAGTATAGTTCAGCATTTGCAACACAATTTTCCAAGTAACAAATTCCAGTATATGATTAAGATATATCAGCATTTTCCTGAGAAACTTGAGGAAAGTTCACTCGACATCGCAACAAACTGTGGTAGTAATTTCTCACTAATCTAATGATTGCATTTGGTGGCAAGTTCGCTAAACCTGAACCACAACTCGGCTCCCCTTTTTCGGATGGCGTCCAACAAAGTCAAACGACGCCATTGACCCGCTGTGACCACAACATAACAAAGCGAAAAGCGAAATTCATGTATGTGTGTGTGTGTGTGAGTGTGAGTGTGTGTGTGCTTGGGTGTGTGTCTTTTTGCGACTTGAAATGTTTTTTGCTGCCCGGCTGTTGCAAGAAAAAGGGCAAACGGTGTTTGAGACTACGGCGCCTGCCACCAGGCGGCAGTTGCTGTACTCTACTCCAAAAACTACCCACACACATACCACACACACACACACATACATACATACTTGTACAGGGGGCACTAAGTAAAGTGACTGAGTGGCGCCATAATGTCGCCTCGCCCTTTTGCGCCTTGTGTTCGTGCCGAGTATTGTTCTTGTTGTTGTTGTTGTTGCCACACAGAGCGTGTTGTCTACTGCCGCACAATGTGGCGCTTGTATCCTTTTTCCACATACAACAACCAACCACCTACCAAAGCACCACCCAGCAAACAGCACCACTTTTACCATATGTACGTGCAGCAATCCCTTTTCCACCTAAGCCAACGAAATTTTTATTGTGCTCCACAGCTTTGTTTTGTGTTGTTGCACGATATTGTTGTTGTATTGTTGTTGTTGCACCCCCTCTGCAAAATAATAGTGTTGAGTGTTGTTTGTGTGTGTGTTCGCTGTGTTCATTTGCTGTTAATAGAGCCTGGCCAAATCTACAATGTACATAAAGTTCTTGCAATACGCAGAAGCCACTTTTGCAGAGCAAAATCCTTTCTGGATAGCTACAAATTACCTTTTCAACTTTTGCTCTATTCCCAGAACGGGATAAAGTTGCACATTACATTTGTTTTGTGTCATTAAAGATGTATGCTTGAAGAAATTATAATGATTTATCATCACTATAAATTTATTGGTAATTAAACATAAGCAAGATTCTCTTGCAGTTGGTCAACTTCTTCGTCCAGCACTTGTTTTGGTAGATTTTCAACATTTTCTTTCCAATTTTCAAATAACTCCTATTTGTAACGGTTGCCGCAACGCTTCTTCTATTCATTATAAATATATATAGAATTTATTTATTTTATTTTTTTTTTTGTGTTTATATTTTGTTTGGCTACATGCTCGATAAACATCGCGTTGTCAAGTCAAGGAAGCCCTCTGACAATGACAAGATTTACAGCACCCCAAAGCGAAAACCGAAAATAAGAGCAAACAAAAATAACATTCAAGTAAAATGGCGAAAAGAGATCTATCTGGGAGGGGTGGAAGCAAGAGGAGAGGGCAGGAGGAGCAGGAGGAGGGTGGCTGAAGCGATTGAGCATGTGAGAAGCGGCCCAAATCAAAGGCTTTGTGCCATAATAATCTGGGACCACATTTGAGATTTCAATGAAAGCTGCCACACACACACACACTCACACAACACTCACAAGCAAACACACAGAAATGATTTATTTTCCATGTCGATAAACGAAAGAAAGCGAAACTTGAAACGTTTCCACCCCGCTCCTCAACGAACCACCCCACCACAGCCCCTCTGCCTCTTCCTGGTTGTGGCAATAGACTGTTGTGGCACAAAAAGTGTAGCGAATGGCGCATAACATTTTCCACAATAGATTGAGCATTTCCGGGGCACAGAATGTGTGTTTGTGTGTGTGGCAACTTTGTTGGACACGCATTCCATGGAAAATGGAAAGAAAACGCGCGCAAAACATGTGTAAAAGTTTAATTTAATAAGTTTTTTTTCTTCTTTTCTTTTTTTTAGGTTATAGGATATGTTAAACATGCCGATATGGATTTTGCTCAACGCCTGCAGGCGCAACAACAACAACAACAAAAGGAGCAAAACATAAAAGAAAACCTACAAAAATATCTACAAGTTTGTTTATATTTGTTTTTTTTTGTGGTGCTCTTCTTGCAACATTTGCTAATTTTATTTGTTGTAAAGTTTCTCTTTTCCTTTCTTTTTTTTGTGATATTTTTTAAGAACACCCGCTTCAATTTTGTTTTTTTTTTAAAGTGGGGGGTTACATAAATCATGCGTGAAGTTAACATAAACTTTGACTTTGAGAGGTGGGTGGAGGACATGCCACATGTGTTGCATAATTTGTAGACTTTCTGGTGGCAGGGCGGCGTTGCCAAAAAATGTTTAAAGGGCACCCCCCAAAAACCTTGTCAGATTGTTGCTTTTAAGGCAATTTGTAAGCGAAAGCGGTTTTCTCTAATTAAATGGCTTTTGTGCCAAGTCAGAGAGGGAGAGAGAGAGAAGGAGAAAGTGTGAGAGAGAGGGAAACTATATGGAAGCATTGTAGCCATATCTCATTAATAAGCTCCAGACTCCAGAATGTGTCTGGTTTCTTGCAGCTTGCAAAATTCGTTAGGCAAATACAATGAAGACGACGGCTTCCGTTTGTGTCTGCGAAGGCTGAACTAACCGACAATAGACGAGCCAGCGCCGGAAAGGATAGCAAAAGGACATTAGGGAGAGTTGCCGCAGTTTCCTGCGTGTGGCTGACAAGTGGCCCAAAGTAAAACGAATCAATTTTGAAGCAATCAAATAATGGAACGGGTTGCAGGCAGATCTGTTTCGCTAATTGTTGAAACTTGTGTGCGTATTTCTCATGAAAAACTTCTGCTTCATCTTCCTCTTCTTCTTCTCCTTCTTCTTCTTCTTCTTGTTGCTTGTACCATTGTTCGTTTGGGGCAACAACAAAAGCCGCTGTCACGGAAACCCAAAAACGTTACGCATTCATCGACAGTTTTTGCCCTGTTCGGAATTTGATGGTTTATTGTGACCCTTCGGAGACTTTTTCCCTTTTTCTTTACTTTGCCCGAAAGCGAAAGTGTTGATTTCGTGCTGAAACAAGTGCATCCTGCTCAAGGCTTACTTTGCTCACTGAATAGACATTGAGGTAGAAAAATAAGACCAAAGAGCCTTGGGGCAAAATCAAAGCAAAATATGAAAAATGTGCGTCACGGAAACGGCCTTGTCTCGTTTTACTTTTTCTTAAGTGCGTAGCTTTTGAGAGAAGAAAAAAACGTGGGAAAAGTAGAATTTCTAAAGAAGTTTATGCAAAAAAATAAAAACAACGAAGATAAAAGAATGCCAAACTGAAGCTTAAGATCATGTAAAGAACAACAATTTGCTTAAAGTTGGAAATGAACGAGTTTAAAGTGTAAAAATATAGAAATATGAATTTATGTATAGTCAATAGGAAAGTTTTTGAGTATGTCAAAGTTATCAAAGTTAAGATTAAAGCTCTACTTTATATTATTTCAGATTCCTGATCTTCAATTTCTGTCATATATCATTATGTAGCAATCCATATAACAGTATTTATGATTAGCATATGAGACAAAATGTTGGCTTCATTTCGAAACACACAACAAGCCTTGTGGCAGATGCCGCCTCAATTTCATGGACTATCCGCAACAGCTACACAACTCCAGCCCCACCTCTATTGACTGCCCCCTACTCACAGCTAACTGCCCCCTTTCGATGTGGCAACCGCATGTACGCATTGAGGCAGATGAATTGCGCGCCGGCAACGAAATTACAACTTGTCAACTCAATCAAGCGCGCTTTATGCAGCAATTTCCGTCACTTGTGTGAGTTCCCACACAAATCTACACACACACACACACTCACACACACACACACACACTCACATGTGTGTGTACACACCCTCTGGCAATAAAACGGCCATAATCAGCTAATATAAAATTTGAATGAGCCAACTAAGCGCGCTGTTAATAATCCTTTTTTGATTTGAGAGCTCAGGAAAAATTAACAAAAACTCAGACATATTTTCTTGTTGTTGCTGTTGTTGTTGTGGCTGTTGTAAGCTGCGGCTTACCTGAAGTCCCGTCGCCTAATGTTGTGCAACATTGTCTACACTGCCAAAAAGTGGCGCAACAATGTTAAATCTTAAAGCAACTTTGTCAAAGTTAATTAATAATGAAGATAATAAATTTATAAATTAAAATTTCATTTTAATTAAATGAAAATGTCACAAATACGTGCTCAATTTGGAGAATTTCTAGCAGTGTATATATATAATTTGTGATTCATTTTTTTTGCTTGCTTGCTACTCAGCATTTTAATTTCATGCTGGGGCATATTTCCTGGTAGGCGACGATGCCATTCGGCTTAGCGAGGACATCCGGCGGCGCTTCCGGCAACAGTTGCCAGCTGGCGCGCAGTGTCCTTAGCCAGTGTTCTGGCCATGTTCCTGTTCGCGCCAGCTACTTCAATTTGCCCGCCAGCAAAAGTCGCACTCCACAACAACAAGGACAGCCGCCAAGGATGAAAATAAAGACGGAGACCGAGTCGGAGACGGAGATGTCAACGACGATGGCTATGGAGACGGAGACCTTGATAAGCTGCTGTCGCGATTTTGTGTGCGATTTGCAGAGCTTAAAGATTACAATTTTTTGCCCGAACATCCTTAAAGTGCACAAGCCGTCAATTAGCAATTAGCTAATTTTGGGGTTGCTCTTGCTTACATATATATATATAGCTGTATATATATATATATTGCTAAGCTGACAAAAAACAGACACACATCGATATTGTGGAGCGACTAATGAACGTTCTATTTAATCACATACGTCGCTTGGATTTTAGATACCCTGTTAACATTAAATGGTTAAGAAAAGTTTATTTAAAAATATATCAAAAAAGATGCAACAGAATATATAATTTTATATAAAATACATGAATCTTCAAAATCGATAAATATCGATTTGTTTAAATAGCATCCTCTTATGGCTATATTAGCAATTGCAAATTATATACACTTGGCGATAAAAGCAGTGTTTAAAAGATTTTTTAAATATGAACAAAATCGCAAGTTTCCCTATAGTTTAATATTCGATTTAACTAAAATCGATAAGTAGCGATAAGTTGCAATGACAGCCTCGTTTAGCTAAAGCAATTGTGAAAGTTTTTGATTATAACAGGTCATTGCTGCAGTCGAGAAGCTTTTACAGCTTTTTTTCCACTTTCCACTGCCCTTTTCTGTTGCCTTTAATTGCAAAAATCAACAAACACCCGCAGCTTTGATTTATGCTGCACATGTGCGAGTGCCGCCCTTGCCACGCCCAACTGGCCATTTACAAAGCTGTATTTAGTTAATTACTGGTAAGCAGTGAAACAGCATCGATGCGGGTCGCTTCGTCCACTGGCGACTTTTCAAATTTTATGTCTTTGCAACAGCACCAAACTCGACGCGGAATTAACTCCCCGGAGTATCGTTTGAGACGTGGACTTGGACGTGGAAGTGGGCGAGGCAGCTGCAAATGTCAAACTTTCTTCTAACTGTGATTTTTGTCTGTGTTTACGACTAAATTAAATGTGCATTAAATAACGGTTAACAACTGACAGTCGTCGCGACACAGCGCGTGTTGCTGCCTCGCATTGGGAATGGAAATACAATAAAATCGACAAGGGGCACAAAGTTGGCTGGATTTGTGTGTGTCAGGGAATTGGTCAAAAACAATCTAATTTAACATTTTATGTGACACGTGGCAGGAGGCAAGTGGGAGGTTAGAGCAAGGACGACATGCCACGAACTTTGACAATGGGCGGAAAAGGTCGATAAATTGAGTTCTTCTCATTTTGGCATGTAAGGCATGTAAAAAGGGGTTCTGGTGTCACTTGCAAATAGGAAATTTATCGATTTATATCGATAATTAATATTTTTAATAAATATTCAAATGTTATAGATGATAACTGCAGGAATATAAATATATACAATGTAATTTTGTTCTTTGCAATCATTTTTGTTCGACATTTTCCACTGTGGCCGAAAAACAATTGATTTTTAATTTAAATGCTTGAGTTTTATGGCCTGTTTCTTAGCAGTAGGGGTAGTCCAGTTCAACTGTAATGTCGTCACGTTGATTTGATTTTATTGCGCCCCGTTGGGCAAAGCAGGAAACGAAACTTTTGCGTTGAACCTCCTCGCCTCGGACGATGATGTGGAACTTCAAGAGTGGGGTTTGTGCACCACCCGCTTTTATGTGGCACGAAATGACCTGCGTGGCATAATTTATGCATGTCTCACTGAGCGAACCAGCGAAATAAAACGAATCCGGCGCATAAGTCAAATTTAGAGCCCACTTAGTAGACCAATAAATACCTCTCGCAGCCCCGGGAATTCCAAGGCGTAAATGAGCAGGAGACAGTCGTGCAACCGTCTCCTTGTAGCAAGTAGCAGCAGCCTTTGTAGCTTTTAGTTGTTTTTATGGCCAAGCCGCAGCATTTTGTGCTCTTATTAAATTTCGTGTGACGAAGCATAAAAAAGACCAAATAAAAATTACTTGAATATGTTGCAAGAAAAAATGTTGCGCTTAGCTACCATTTTGTTGACTGCGTGGCTCTTCATAAAAATTTGTTTTATATGCTGTCACACACAAGAGAAGGCGAGACACTGCAGTTAGTCGAGTGGGCGTGGCACATGTTGGACAGCATACACACACACACACACGCACACACAACCGCAGCAGAGACCACGACGTCCATGGCGACAACGTCGACGACTGCCAACAATAACCCAAAATGCCAACAAGTATGATAACCGCAACAGCAACTACAACAACAACTACAACAACAACCAACAAAACACACACACACACACACTCGAGTTGGAAAGTAAAGAGGGAGAGATACAATCTGTGTAGAGAAGGACAAAAGGCTGGTGGCAGCAGGAGGCAGCAGCAACAGACGCAGCAGCAACAGAGGCAGCAACATCCAGGAAGATGTTCTGCCACATTTTTGCACTAAGCGTATTATGAATTTTTTTATACATATATTTTACAACTTGTCTGCGCTGTTCTTAAGTTCGTATTTTCTTGTTTTTTCATTCTATCTCTCTTATTTTATTTTTTTATTTTTTCTTTTTTTTTTTTTGGTTAGGAGTCCCGGGAGCAATAGTTTTTTGGCTGGCGAATGTTGCTTTGCACTAAAGAGTTTTTAAAGTGAAGTAGAATTAAATTCAAAGCTCTGCTTGAAGAGTGTTATAAATTTGATATACATTTACTCAGAGAGATTTTAAAGTGAAGAAATTATATAAAGTAAGTTATTTTAATTGTAAAGTTGGTAAGTTTGCAGTTTTAAAGCTTTTTGACTTAAGCTAAGCTATCTTTGAATATATCATTGTCAAGTTCAACCGGCATTTGAATTTCTATTTACTTAGCAAAATAAAAATTGCCACTTTCGTTGCTTGCCGTGTTTCTGTTTTCTTTTGCAAGAGTAACAAAAACAAACACTTCATATGTTAATTTTCCAATTAGACTGAGAAAAATGGCTCTAATTACATGCGCACGTACCACACAACAGCAACAGCAACAGCAACAGCAACAACAACAACGGCAACCACAACAACGAGAGCAACAATAATTAAAGTAGCCACTTGAAGGGCGAGTCTTGGTCCTCGCGTTTTGGTCCTGAGGGCCTGCGAGGGCCAAGAACCAAAGCACGACACAAGACGAAAAGTAAATAAAATTAATTTTATACTCCCAAAGAGCAGGGGGGCAGGTGCTGGTGGAGGGGAAGGGAGAAGGGTGGAGAGGGGAGTTGCCAGCAATGCTAAAGCCAAAGTCTTCGAGTCAGCAAAATGGAAAAAGAAACAGAAAAATAACATAAAAATAAAGCAGCCAAAGAAATGCTGCAAATGTCTGGGCTCAAGTGGGTTGTGTGTGTGTGTGTGTGTGTGCGTGTGTGGGTTGGGGCAGGTGTGTATAAGTGTGCGTGAGTGGGGGCATTAAAACGAGCGCTTGACACGCGACGCGTTTGCATTTTACACGCAGCAGGCGCAACAACAGCAGTAACAACAACAACAACAACAACAGCAACAACAACAAGCATCAGCCGCATTGTGGGCATTGTTTTATGAACCGCACCACACACACCTACACACACACACACACACCTACAGACACACACACACACTGATACGTACTTATTCAAGTAGGCGGAAATATTAACCGCACTGTACAATTCTAATTACATTTTGCCAGCCTGGCAACTCCCTGGGTCGAGTTCTGCCCCCCCCCCCCCCCCTGCTCTATTTTTGCCAGGAGTCGCGTGCGCCTTTAATTTTATTTATTGCGCAAAATTGCTGACTAGAGGTGTGTGTGTGTGTGTGTGTGCGAGTGTGTGTGTGTGTGTGTGAGGGAGTGTGCTGGTGTTGCTGTTGCCGCAGCATCGCGTGTCGCATTGCTATAAAGTGCAACGAAAACAACAACAGCAACACGGGGGGCAACATCCAGTCGCACAACCACCCACTTTACCTTGATTCTTGTATGCTGCCCCAGAAACGTACAAGGAATTTATTAAACTTACAGCTATATTCAATTTATCGTTATATTTGTTAAGCTCTTAACTTTTTAAATAAGATTTTACGAAATTAGAACTGAGAAAATGCTTTTCAAATTTTCAATAAGGTTTAAAGAAATTAGTTCCAAAAAAGGTTTTCCTTAAACACATCCATTTCTTGTTAACTTCGAGCTTATTTTCTACAGCTGAAGCATTCTCAATTGAATTTGACTTGTTTCAACCCACAGGTAACGGAAATTTGTTGCACAAAATTTTATAACGGATTTGCTTTTATTTCCTCTGACTTACTGTGATTTTATAGAAAGCTTAAGGATTTGGCTTATGGGACATTTAAACATACCTGCAATGAGAAAACAGAGAAAAGTTTGCAATTATTAATGAGTTGTAAATAATAAAAAATATGTATTAATAACTATTACTAAATAGTAACTAGAATTGTTCGTCAAAGAAAATAGGACAAAGTGTTTTTCTAATTTATCAAAAGCTCCAATTTACAGTTCCACAACAGACAAAACCCGTTAATAAACTTCCTTGGTAAACACTCCATCATTTTGGCCATTATTTCACTGGCTACTATTAAAAGTCTAAACAGACTTTTCCAAATAACCTCACTCACTGACGATACTCTTAATGGCCATTAAAAAGAGTCTCTAAATTGCCATCAAAAACACAAAGAGGCAAAAGGAGTGAAAAGATGGCTTAAAGGATTGCATCACAGTGGATGACAAATAACGACACATTTTACGCTTAATTAAACAAGTTCAATAAACCGAGCGTCGACTGTCGAGTGCACAAGTTTCGTGTTGTGTCCTGCCAGGAAGCAAGGCTCAAAAAAAAAAAGGAAAAAAAAACAAGAGACAGAACCCTTTTTTTTTGTGTCATTGTTGCCGCATAATTGCCAGCATAATTCATAAAGCGAAAGAGTTGGGGGCATGAAACCGAGTCGAGAGCAAATCATTGACTTTATTTAGGCTCGAAGCGAACACAAAAGAATAGGAATATTCGCAATTTTTCCTCTGCTTCATCTTCTTCTTCTTCTTTGACGCACGCTGCGCAAGCAAGCAAAGTGGCAACAAAGTGGAGCAAGCAAGGAGCAGCCGGAACAGAAACCGGAACAGGAGCAGTAGCATTAGCAGCAGGACATCGGTCTAACAGCTAAGCGGGTCGGTTCATCAAATGCACCACTGCCACCACTGGAGCCACTTGCTTTTTAATTAAAATCCAAAGTCATTTGCATGCGCTTTGAATGTGCCCCTCCCCTCATCTCTGCCCCTTCCTCATCATGCCACCAAAAGAAATTGTCTCGCAATGGGTGGGCAAAAAATGCTGCTGTGCATTGTAATGTAAGTAGTTTTTTTTATAATTTTTTTTTTTAATTGAAGATGGGCCAAAGCAGGATGGGATTGGAGCTTGGGTTTAGAGCTCGAGCGACAAGCGACGACTACTATAATCATTATCAATTGGCGAGCGCTGACAACGAGCTTAACAATGGCCACACAGAGACATACGAAGGGGGTGCTGTGGAGTGTGGCAGGCAGTCGGGACTGTTGGGGCAGGCACTACCACCACTCAGAGAGACTCACCCACGAGCCACGAACCACAAAGGCCGCGCTGCATAGCAAGTAGGCTGAAGTGAAGTGGAAGTGCAGAAGATGCTGATGGCGAACGCGGCGGAAGGAAGCGGCCAGCAAGCGCTAGTAGTGGCAAGTGGCAACAGAGGCAGGCAGGCAGGCAGGCATTCAGGCAGCCGGAAACCGTGCAACGCAAGCGGAAACGGAAAGCCTTATTAAGCGGAAACATTTCGCCTTTTGGCTTCGTGCGAACTCCCGGCACGAAATGTGCTCGCTGCTCATAATTTATGCCAATATTTTTGCAACTATGCCACGCCACCACATCTCCTTGCCCCGTGCTGCTGCCACAACGCCCCCCACGTTCGCATCAGTCAAATCAAAAGCAGCGCTGCTGACTTTATTGGCCTGGCAGAGAGCCGAGAATTTTTCTGGCACTTTTATCTGCTCCGCTGTCCCTCTGGCATATCAATTGAAAAATTGCAATTGACGAAACCAGAAGCAGCACAGAGAAAAGAGAAGAGAGAAGCGAGAAGAGTAAAGAAGCAAAAGCGCCAAGTGTAAGAAATACTCTCAAAGGATTCGCGGCGGCGTTTGAAGTGTAAATCACAGCGCAAAGTAATGACAATTTCTGCAGCGTAGTCAAGTGTAATTGGAATACACACAGGCAGGAGCAGCAGCAGCAGCAGCAGGAGCAGGAGCAGCAGGAGCAGGAGCAGCAGCAGCAGCAGCAGGAGCAGCAGCGGGAGCAGCAGGAGCAGCAGCAGCAGGAGCAGGCAGGAGCAGGCAGCAGCAGGAGCAGGAGCAGCAGTAGCAGCAGTCGGGGCAGTGGAGGAGACTGAGAGTGTCAATGGGGGAAATTGATATTTACCGTTGGGGTTTTCATGCAACACACAAGGCAAAAGCACAGACAGAAGCAAAAAAAAAAACGTGGCAGCCAATAAGCAACATTAAATGAGTGCCACAAGACACCAAAAGCAATCAGCTTGGAAGCATTTCACTTGCTCAACCCAGGAAATGAGCAAATGGCCAGTTTCTTAAGAAGAAGCAGAATGCTATGACAAGTGTTGGTGTTGCAACTACAATATTAACACAAACTAAAGTTATTCGATTTAAATTCAATGCTGAACTAGAAAAAACAGAAAGAAAATGCTTTTAAAAATATTTTCAGTTCGTCTGGGAAAGAAGAAATCTTTAATGAGCAATAAAAAACATTAAGGGCTTTTTGCTGCTGGGCAAACTTTAAGCCATTTTTCAAGAGCAGATTTCGAACCCTAACACAATTGCTCGTGTGATATTTCATAGTGACCCCAGCAGCATCAGCAGCAGCAACAACAACACCAGCAGCAGCAGCAACAACCTCCAGGAGCAGGAGCAACCTCAAGTATTAAATGTTGATGTGGATGACTTAAGCTGGTTTCACGTTCAGTTTAGAGCACCAGGCACGCATTCTGCAACTTATAATGTGCCATAAATCAAAGTCAAAGCCTAGCATATTACATTTTATAGCACACACAGAGTGAGCGAGATAGGTAGCGTGTGAAAGAGAGAGAGATTGGGTAGGTAGAGCTCACTGACCACATTAAAGCTTCGTATATCCTGCAATTTGCAGGCAACACAAAACTTGGAGCACACAAAAATTTGCTTAGGGACGCAGCACAAAGTGGGGAGGGGGCAGGTGGGGTGTAAGAGGATAGTAGGCAGCAACAAAAGCAAACTTTGCTCATCATTAACAAAACAAAATATTGAACATGCCTCAGTGGCAGCAGTCGCACTCGCCCCAAAAAAACCCAGCACTCATTGAGCGGGACTTACATTTCAAGTTTTGCCAACAACAGCAGCAGTGGCAGCAGCAGCAGTGGCAGCAACAGCAGTGGCAGCAGCAGCAGTGGCAGCAGCAGTGGCAGCAACAGCAGTGGCAGCAACAGCAGTGGCAGCAGGAAGAAGCAGAAGCTGAAGAAGAAGTTGCACTCAAGTGCCTATTTATCTTATTAAGACGATGCCGAGCAGCTTGTTTGGGTGCCCACTGGTGGGCGTGGCATTATTGTCTGTTTGCCTTTGCATAGTTTTGGCTAAGGAACTTGGCAAGGACACCGCTAGCAGAGCTTTTCCTTTTTCTGGTTTATTTTTTTTTTTTACTTGCCTTGCCTATTAGTTTATTTTGCTGCTTGAAGTAGTTTCTAAGATTGTGAACAACTTGGGTTGCTTCTGGTGGTGGTGCTGGGTTTGGTTTGTTTTGTTAATTTGATGGGGCATACTTCTGGGCCGGAGATAGTGGAAATAGTTGTTGCATTGACTTTTGTCCACTCGTACACTCGTCATCCATATAAACATTGTGAATGCTGCATAAATGTGACTGAGCAAACAAAATGAAAATGTTCTTGTTGACATGTCCAGAGTTGTCGTCCCCTCTCAATGTCTAACTACTAACTGGTGACAGGGTGACTGGTGACTGGGTGACTGTTGAGTTGACTGGCGACTGTTGACTATTAAACTGTGGACTGGGTGGGTTGTGGATGCTATGAATACGTTTAAAGTGCTGTCAACATTTTTGGACTTGTTTGATTTTAGTCAAGTAAGCATGTACACATCTATATATGTATGTGTGTGTGGGTGTGTGTGTGAAAATGTATGCTAATTGGCTTTTGAAATTGTGGCGCCACCATTGTGGGTGTGTGCCAACGTCATCGTCATCTGGGTGTGCTGGGGGCGGTAATGACTTTAAAACTACAGCAGCAGTGGATGGATATCATCATTGTGTGGTTTTTGTGGCTACAGTTGACGCTGGGTGTCGAGTGGCGTGTTAGTGGTTGGCAATGTTAAGTGCTATAGTGGTCAAATATAAGAGAGTGTTTGCTCCATACAAGCAAGTGGATGCCAAGTGGAACGTAAATTTGGCAAAAATGTAATCCTTAAATATGCAGCAGGCTGAAAGGTAACAAGTATTGATAAAAGTTATAGATCGAGTGTGGATTGTGTGTGGGTCTTAAGCACAAATCGTATTGAATACTTTAGAGATTTATCCTAAAGGTATCTGAGATTTCAACACAATATTATATTTGTGAGGCCAATTCATTGCATTCACAGTTTTATAACAATTCCCTGGCAATTTTCAACAATTGTGACAAGCTAATGATTTGTGGAATTCATTTGCATAGTCAACAACCGTACAACAACTTGCCCCCAAAAGATGTCTGAGCCAAACACAAGAGAATCAAGCCAACAAAAAAGGAAAAAAAAATAATCCGAGAAGTGACCCCCAAAGAAAAACTTTTTAATAGAAGCAAAAGTTTTCGTTAGCTTAATTTATTAACCTCCCGAGATTCGATATGCGAAGATTTGGAGAACAGAACACAGAAAACGAGGCGAAAACTCATAAATATCGATTTCATTACCATCGCATACATTTCATGGTTATCGGTCGGACCAAAAACCAAAGCTGATGAGCACTGAACACTGAAGTACTGAAGCAGCAGCAACTGGAGGGAATATCCTCTTTATACATATATATACATATATATACTCTGTATATATCGTGTGCGAATCATCCACACGCCATGACTAAAAGTTACTAAATTTTCCGGCCGTTTGCGTCATTAATTTCCAAAAAAAGAAAGCAGGAATTTGAGAAAAAGAAAGAGAGAAGCTCAAAATGGAAGTGGTAAAAGGCAACCAATTGAATGGCAAACAGAGAGGGAGGAGGGAGCTGGGAGCTGGGAGCTGGGAGGAGGAAGGAGGGAGGAGCGAGTAGCAGAAACCGAATGCGAAACGCAAGTAGAAATAATGGAGCAGCAAAAGTTTCGCGAACGAGCGCCGCCGATGCTTGTGCACTGATAAGGATAATGGATTTGGACTCCTGGACCAACGATGATGATGACGACAACGACAAGGACGACAAGGACGAGGACGATGACGGTGACGAGAATGTGGATGTGGCAAAGAAGAGAACGTTGCCAGCGAGTAAATTTATTCATTGACAATTGAGTTGCGGGCTGCTGGAAATTGAGTTTGGGTCAGCAGCGCGTTATTTAGATGTACTTCTCCCCTCCTCCTCCCCTGCTCCACTCCTCCATCACTTGCCAGTGATTCCCATTTCGACTGATTCTACTACATTGTCATCAGCATCGTCGTCATCCGCACGGTCATCGTCATCATCAGTTCATCCCAAGTAATTTCGAGTGCTGCATATTTATTTGCAGAAACGCTTTTGCTTTATTATTATGTATTGCTATGGCTGTAAAAAAAAAAACAGAAAAAGAGGAAGAGGAAGAAGGAAGATGGCACCGCAGTGGCAAGCTCTGTGGCAGTGGGCACAGTTAAGTCAAGTTGACTCCTCGTCGCTCAAGTGGTTTGCGGTGGGTCCGAGGCAGACACGTATTTCAAATATCTTTCGCGCAAAAATGTCAAGTGTACTTTTGGCTTTCAAAAGTATGCGAGACTCGGACAATTTTCAGCACAATTTTCAATTCGATGGAGGAAAAGCTAAAGCAACAAGCAACTTTTCAAACCGAAAACAACTGATTGAATTGAGTATTTTTAACTGCGGCAGTTGTACGAATCACAGTTTTTAGCAACTATTCAAATTCAAATCATATATTTATAAATTTATAGTACAAATGAAATGGCAAATTATTAAAGGATTCAAGGATTTTCAGTATTTATATTACTTTTAATCAACCCTAATTGAGGGAATCAGAATTCATAGCATGTATATAATTTTTTGTGAATATTTAAAAGTGATATGGATATTTTAGACTATTCATTAACAATTCAGCAAACCGTTTACCATATTTTGTATTCCCATTTTTAATTTTGTTGTTAAATTCTGCATTATCAACAGCCATTTGCATCAACTACACTGCAATATTATCTCCTGCTCTTTTACTCTCTGTCTGTCTGTCTCTTTCTAGCCCTTGTATTTGCATTTGCTTGCTGCAATACTTCACATGGGCCCTGATATTTGCTAAGGCCTCATTTTTTTTCTCATTTCTATGAGTTGTTTTTTAGCCAAATAAGTATTTCCTTCTACTTTTTTCCTATCATTTTGCTGTGTATTATTCTTCTCGATTTTTTTTTTTTTTTTAGTTTTTCTTTTTTTTTTTTTTTTTTTTGGTTGCCGCATAAAATACTCGTAGATGTTGTCGTAGCCGTGGTATATAAAATCTAGTTTCAGGCAAATGCCACAAAAGATTGATTTTTTTCTGCTTCTTGTTTATTTTGTTGTTGTTGTTGCTGTTGCTATTATTTGTTGTTGCAGCTGCTGCTGCTGCTGCTGCCGTTTCTTTTTGGGGCTGTGCTTCGCTGCTGGCAGTTGGCCAAGCACAAATTTGTTTTGAGTGCCTCGGCGACGACATGTCCAAACACAAACCCCACCCCAACACAAAAAATCCTGTCTCGCCAAAAGATACTTTGCTGTACACTTGCAACGCTTTAAAAT
Organism: Drosophila kambysellisi; assembly: GCA_035042185.1. Lineage (NCBI taxonomy): Eukaryota > Metazoa > Arthropoda > Insecta > Diptera > Drosophilidae > Drosophila > Drosophila kambysellisi. The sequence goes on from JAWNLS010001251.1 coordinate 12,814,316, forward strand.
TTGCTAAACAAATTTTCCAAATTTAATATGTTTATAAAAAACAACGAAAGAATGAAAGACACAACGGAACTTTGGCGAAACAAAGACACAAATTATAAACAACAACAGAATCTGTGAGAACGCAGCGAAAAACAAAAGCGGAGCGAAATAAACTTTTGCGGGCAAAACACGTAATAACATTTAAAAAGTGCTGATGGTTTACAGCTACACACACACCCAAACACACATACACATAATCCAGCTAAATCTGAGGGGAAGCTGCTGTTACTTCTGCTGCTGCTGCTGCTGCCGCTGTTGATGATGACGATGATGACGATGATCATCGTTTCAAGTTGTTGTTGCTTGGAGCCAGGCCAAAACTTTTGCTGATTCAACACTCTCGTTTTCTTCTTCTTTTTTTGTTTTTTTGTTGTTTTTATTTTTGTTTTTGTCGCCCTTTCATCAACGCTGCATTTGCGAGCAAGTATTTCATGTTGTGCTTCAAAACATTTTCGCATTTATTCTTAATTATCAAGAGCGCATTTCTTGCCCCTCCCCTCCACCTCCAGCAGAGCCAGGCGGCCATAAATCTAGTTGCCAGAGCTTTCATTACCAGCAGCGCAACACCCGCAAGCCGCTACACAGTCCACACACACACACATGCACACACACTCGACATACTTTATCATGACGCGCGGCGTATTTCAACATATCTTCCACACTGACAGATGAGCCAACATCCAGACAAACTGCAGTCGTTTTCCCTTCCCTTTCGCTCACTCATTCTATCTCTCTCTCTCTCTTGCACAGTCCGACAGCGGTTGCTGGCTTGTCTGGCTGCTGAATGTCCTGTGTGCTGTCTGTCTGTCTGCTTGTCTGTCTGCCCAGTTGTCACATTTGGAACATATGACAGTTTAATTTACTTTTATTTTTGTGTATGTGGATTCCATTCCCACAACTGAAATGTTGGTTTTTGAGTATCTTTTTTGTTTTTTGTCAGCTGTTTAAAGTTTATGTTGATGATGTTTATGTCATTTAATTTCAATTACGAGCAAGTGTTTTTGCCCCCATTCAGATTGTAAGCTCAATTATTGCACAGCGAGAGAGTGAGAGAGAGGGAGAGAGTGTGTGTGAGAGAGAGAGAGGGTGGTGTAGCGAAAACCGTTCGTTGGTTGCTTATTTTAATTATGCGGCTCGCTGGTAATTTATGTTAAACTGTGAATTATTGGAATTTATGGTGTGCTACACGCAAAAAAAAAAAAATAAATAATAAAGCAGAACGTGAATTTGCCAAATGGCTAGCAAATGTTGTGTTACGGCTTAAAGACGCTAACTTAAACTGGCCAAAAAATAAAGGAACGGTCGCTGAGTTGTGGATTGCATTGTTGTACAATATGCCAGATAAATACACGAAAAAGCAATCAACTTGCTAGAAAAAACAACGTTTACAATATTCTTCAAGCGAGTCACAAAAATAGCAAAAAAAATAAAAAAAGGGAGCAAAGATAAATAAAAATAAGCTACAAATGCTTTTAGAGCACAAAACGAAGTGCAAATGCTCTTGCATAGCTAATCAACCACATTAGTTAGTGAATATTGACAAAAATTGGAAGAGAGTATCGGAAAAAAAGATAATTAAATAATAGTGTATACAAAAAGAACCACTTTAGAATATGCTCTTGCATAGCTAATCAACCACATTAGTTAGTGAATATTGACAAATAATGGAAGAGAGTATCGGAAAAAAGAGAAGTTAGAAAGGAGTGCAAAAAGAACCTCTTTAGAATATAACCAATAATTATTAAACAGTAATGCAAACTTGGGTAGGGTAGGTAGCTACAGCTAGGGTATTTTGGAGCTGTAAAGATACACTGAAAGATACACTGACAATGCCAAAACAATGACAGCGGGAAATCAACGCGCCAAAAAGCTGACAAACGACAAATGAGTAAAAAGCCCAATGCAAAGGGTCCCTTTTCGCAGACAGAGAGGGAAACTCTGAGTTTTCCTCAGCCAGACAATGATGTGGCGTCAATGTGGTGGGGGGCATTTGTGAATGTGAATGCTGTGAATGTGAATGCTGTGCCTGTGAATGGGGTTGTGGACGTGGATGATGATGACGACATCGTCGACAGTCCAGACTACTGATGTATGGCAACTGGAGAGTTACTCACTCACTGACTAACTGACTGACTGAAAGACTGACTGAAAGACTGCGACTGCCAGAGAATGTGCTATGTGGTGTTTAATTTGGTTTTGTGCTCTACACTTTTTGGCCAAGAAGAGAGCTGATAAGCAGCAAAAAAAAAAAACAAAAAAAAAACTTTTGATAAAAAACAAAAAAAAGTTCAATATATGCATAACTAAGCCAAATAAAAGCAGCCAAATTTACATACATACCAATGGTACAAATTCATGGCTACATGGAAAATGTGTTGTCTGCACCACAAGAGTGGTTGAGTTTTTTGTGTGTGTTTTTTTTCCAGTATTTACTTATTTTTTTTATTTTTATTTTTTACCAGCAAATACTTCCACTTGAATACAATTCCTTTTGCTCAGATCTCAGGAGATTTGTTTTGTTTGCTTTTTGTTTTTGTTTTCATGCACTTGTTTATTGCGTCTTTGTACAAAATAGAAAATAGCAGCGGCAACAATGCAACACCCCCCACATTTCTTCCACACACACACCACACACACACACACACACACACACACAGGCTATGCCTGCTCGAGGGATTTGCGTCTTTGGCGCACACAGCTCGGAGTAAAAATGTAAATTTACATTACACGCAAGTAAATTTAAATAATGCGCGTAAAATTTACTACTTTTTTGCACATTTTTCCTAACCAGTTGTATTATTCTATCGCACTCACTCTCTCTATCTCCCTCTCTCTCTAGCTTTTCCTTTGTGTGCGTGTGGCAAAGTGGCAGCAACAGCAGTACTCACACAACAACAACAACTACGGCAACAACAATACAAAAAAAAGCTTTAGATAACAGTTATGGTATCGCCCCTGCTGTTGCCGGTTACGATGGGGCATCATTATGTTGGCAGTGGCAGTGGCAGCTTTTGGCCCTACCATGGCTTAGAAAATATGTTGACAAGCATAAAGCTGAATTGTTACGTTAGATTTTGTTGGATTTTCTTCATGTGTTGGTTGAGCAAACTGGTAAAAATATATAGCAGCCAAATGGCCAAGTTATGCATTGTGCATAACCCCAAAAGGGAATAGTTTCTTTCAAGGGTTTTTACTATGTGAGTTAGTTTAACAAGTTGTGGATCGTATGTAAGGAAATGCATTGAATTTTTAAGTATGCTCCATTTAATTAATCACATTCAAGTTGCAGTTTGACAGAGCTAAACAACTGACTGCCACTTGTTACATTCGCTCCCTTTAAAAATAAGCCAACCCCGCCCGAAAGCCGCACTTTGGGGCATATCCCTTGAGCCGCCACCGCTGATCACACAAAATCTACATGCATTTTTCATGCTTTGTCAAATAAACAGCATCTACATATAGAACACTCTCTTTCCACATAGACAAAAGAACCATTTTCTTTTTTCCATCGGCTAGACGATGGAAAATCGTGCCTGGGTTTCAATTTTTTTTTTTTTTTTTTTTCTGTTGCTGGTTGTGAACAAAGTTTCGCCAATTTCAAAGACACCAGAAGCGGAAAAAAGAGAAAACTGAGAAGGGAAAACACAGAGAAGCTTGTCTAATAAAAGTCTAGTCGACATTATTTTTGCAACCCTCTGCGAATTATACACAGCTTGATCCGTTTTGCGACCCCAGCCTGAGCGGGGAGAATGAGGGGGATGAGGAGCTGGCCAGTTTTCCTTCTTCGGGGAGAGGCAATGCAATTTTCGTGCATGACGCAAAAACGTGGCTTGAATAGCCAAGTAAGTCCCACATTATAAATAAATAAGCAGCTCGACACACACACAACAAGCACGACAACTGCCAACAAAAAAAAACTACCCTCTTGATAGAGTTTTGACTAGACTCTTAGCCGTAAGACGGGAAAAAAATAGAAATAGAAATTATACTAAGCGAGCGCGGAAAACATTTTAACAAGTCAATAACATGTCAAGTGAAAACTTTTTTAATATTTTCAAAATGTTGTCGCACCCCAAAAAGAAAAAACTGAAAACTTAAAACTTTCAGCGTCAACTCGTTTGAACCTGCGACGAATTGGTTTGAGGCACGTCGCCTTTTCCTAGATGGGGGGGCGGCGTGCACATGGAAGTGGGCGTGGCAGACGCGTGTCTGACAGCGCAATTAATCAAAATTTACAATAATTTTATGTGCTCTTTTTGTATGCCACTCAAAAATGAATCTGTTGGTTTTCTGTTGTCATGCTTTTGAGATTTGCTGTTGTCTGTTGGCTTTTGTAAAACGCTGGATTTTGTGTGTTAGCCACAAGTGGAATTTTAAATGGCCCAGCTGTCCATTAGAGTGACAACCTTACCAAGTTGTCAAGTGTGTGTTTGCCGTACGTGTGGCTGGATGAGCGTTTTACAAGAAACGAGCAACTTTATTTCAGGTGAGGGGTTTGAAAAAGATATTCGCCACTTTGGATTTTAAATGGAGTGGAGTACATATTTGGCAGCAAATTGAAATGTTTTTGGTAAGAACTGTATATAAAATGAAAAATCTAACAATATAAAAATAGTCGAATTTATTATTGGCTCCATCGAAGAAGAAGTAAACTAAACACTTAACTTGATTACATTCAGTTAGTAGCCGGTGTGGGTTTCGTGCATTCATTCAAAACTCCCTCAACTTTTAACTTACATTCCAATATTATTTTCAATAAATCAACAAGTGCATTTTTTAAATGAAGAAACTTTTGGCATTCACTGTGGTCCCATATATAAAAAGGAAGTAAGCAAAGGTTTTTCCAGTTGCCAGCATGAATCAACACAAAGTAGGCAATAAGACGCCATAAAGTATGCAGCAAGTTCTCTTCTAGGGCTAAGAAATTGTCAATGTGTGTGTGTGTGTGTGTTTTCTGTAAAATCAAGCAGAAAATATTTTGGGAAAACTTTTCGCATTCAAATGCATTTACCTAATGTATTAAAATGTTGCCGTGCACGGAGCGTTCCATTGATTACAAAGGGGCAGGTTAACCAACCATTCCCCCCCAAACGGATGAGTTATGTCTGTTTTCAAGACATTATACAAATGTGGACAGACTTTGATTTTTATACAAAAATAAAGGAAATAAAGTGAAAAACAAGAAGAAAAAAATGCCAACGAAATGTGCAGTTAGTCGAAAAGTTCAACTGTCATTTTTTTAAGACCCCCCCCCCTTCTTGGGACAAACTTTTACTTATGAACTTTCTCACTAATGCTTTGGCGGCTGGCTCCATGTGCAACTTAATGTCTGCCACTTTTATTTCAGCGTGTTTTTAAAGTTTTCCCATTTTTCCACAGCACACCAACAAAGAATGCCATTTTTTTTGTTTGCCCGCTTTATGTTTTTTTTTTATTTTTTTTGGCAGTCGCGACTTTTGCCCGCAAGTCGGAAAAGTAAAAAAATAAAATAAAAAAAAAACACGCAAATATTTTTACCCCCCAAGAAAATCAGCGCAAAGTTTGTGGCGCCCCTCCCCTCCATAAACCCAGTTGTACATAGCCGAAACCAATATAATGTGTGTCTCGTTGTGTGCGTGCAGCAGAAAAGTCAAAGTTTTACTTGGGGTGCTCTGCTGCATGTGCTTTTCCTGGACACATTCACCACATCGAATATCTGCACACCCTTCATTTTTGTAGCATTCCTTTTTTTTTTTGTTTGTGGCTTACAACATTTCGTTGCAAATGTCATTATTCTTGTCATTTTGCTGTTTTAAGCGATTTTCGTAAAGTCGTTTCAAGTTGACTGCTTTGAAAAATGGGTGCCCCTGCAGCACGTGGCAGTGTAGAGAAGAGAGAAAAATTCGCTAAATAGTTTTGAAGAATATTAAAAAATTCCTTCGCACTTACGTGGGTCAGTTGCAGTTAAGGGTTTTCAGTGTGGCAAGCAATTGCTGTTGAACTTACCTAGAATGAGAAAATGAAGAAGAAAATTCGTAAGTCACTAGGAAAAAGATTAAGATTTATGTTGTGTAATACACTTAAAAAAAGCTTATTTTTAAGAAGTTTTAAGGTTTGAACTTATGCTTAAAATCTTAAATGATATTTTTATAAGAACTATGAATTTTTAATTAATTTTATAATTTTATTTAATGTTGCAAGTTTCTAGCTTGAAAGTTTATACATTTGAAGTAGTAATGTACAAACTTTGAACCACACAACACAGGTGCGGTGTGTGTGTGTGTGTGCAAATTAAATTAGTCCAAAATCAACATAAGCAACAGCTGTCCGAATATTAACTTGAAATGTGTATTAAGCCAACTTTATAGCCAGACTGAGGAGCCAACTTAATAACATGACTAAATAATTGCTCATTTACGTGAATTGAGACTGGCGAAAGGTGCGAGCAGAAGTTGCTCGATACTAGCTGAGCTGGTCGACTATATAAACAGATATATATACATAAACAGATATATATATATATATATATATATGTAAAGGTACGTGTTAAACTTTGCCACTCGGCTTGTTGACCTTTCGACTGGACGTGTGCTTCTTGGGGGTGTTGACCAAAATTTGTGGAACGATATCAAATTTTGATGGCCAGCAAGCATATGGGCCTAATTAGTTGGCTTATGAGCCAACTAAAACTTCTTTGGACATGTGCATAGACTGAATATCCAATTGTGTGTTGAGAAGCAAGAAATATGGTATAGTGTTTCCAGATATATCGAATTTAATTAGCTAGCGAAGATTTACAATCGAATAAAGTAGAACAAAAAATAAATTGCTGTCTATTAATTTTACTATTATTGTAAGATATATTTTTAAGTTTTTTTGCTAAGTTGAGAATTTAAATGGCTGTGTGAAGAACATAATGTCACGAGAGCAGTTGCATTCAATTTTTTTTTTGTTTTTTTGGTGCTCACTAACAAGTTGCAACTAGTATTCGCTGTGTGGCAAAATGTGGTATTTGTTTAGCTAACAAACCAGGCAAAGCTGAGAGAGGCTTTTGAAGCGACAAAAGCTGTCCGGAGGGCAGCTAACTTTATATATATTTAATTTTTTTTATTTTATTTTATTTTAGTTTTTTTCTTGTGTTTCTCGTTGCGAATTGTTAGCCAAAGAGCAAAGAGAACGAACGGCGCTCGTTTGCCAAAAATCAAATGCAATCAGCGAAAACAAATAATGGCATAACGTGCCGTATTCCCAAACATTGAGAGTGGTACGTGTGTGTGGATGTTCGAGAGCAAATAAAGACCCCTGAATCACACTCACACACACACAGCAACACACACACACACACACCAACACACACACACACCATCACACACCAACACACACAAACTTACATGCGAATATAGACGAGTGCATTTAATGCAGTCGAGCTAATAAATATTGAAAGCTATTTCAATATATTGACGTATAGTGAATAATACGAAAATAATTCACACAAAATGGTTTATAAAATCTGCCAATAAAAGTGAAAAATGTAACAAAAATATTTATCTGAATTGAAATGCAATTTCTATAAACAAAGAAAACGCTTGAAATTGTATAAATATTATGCGAGAGCTACTTGCTGCATTTTCAATTAATTCAGAGCATTTGTTGTTCAGTTTGATGATTTGCAGGCAGCTCAGCAGATCAGTATTTATGCAAATACAAAATGCAACTCACGCGTTGCAAGCTAACGCGACAAATGCTCGGACATGAGCATACATGGGGCATACAACAATCTACGCATACATATTTATTTGTGTGGTTTTGCAGTATTTACCGTCGTCACAGCTTCAGCTGCAGCGGCAGCTTCAACCGTGCCACCAATTCGGCGGCACCACTGTGTTGTGATATGCATCTGTGTATTTGTGTTTTCATTTCGCTGCAACTGGGATTTCAATTTTTTTTTTTATTTTTGGTGCTCATCAGAAAGGCCCGTTGGCTGCTGCGGCTGCCGCTGTATGTTGAACGTGGACAGCCGATGCGCGTAAATTTAAATTAGCAGCCACAGCAGAAGAGTAACACATACATGCACGAATGCACACACTCACACACACACACTCGCACACACAGGCAACACTCGGCCAGTCTTCTGTGTGTGTATATGAAATTACGCATACGCAACGTTGCACCACATTTTGACTACTTCATTACCATGTTTAATCAGATCATTGCGTGTGGCAAGCGACAGCAGCAGCAGCGACTGCGGCATCAACTGCTGCAGAGGTCAGTTCATCAGTCTGCCCCCTCTCTGCTTCTGCTGCTGCTGCTGCTGCAATCATTTAAATGTACTGTTTTAATATTTCACACACACACTGACTATCGCTATCTCTATCTCTATCTATATCTCTATCTGTTGCTGTCTCTTTCATTGACTGGTTTTAGTTTTTAGTGTTTTAAATAACAATTTGCCTTTGCATAAATTTACGCATGTTTTCCCGCAAAACTTTGTTGCCTTTTGCACATCATTTGTGCAGCTTTCATTGTTGTTGTTGTTGTTGCTTTTATTGCTATTGTTATTGTTCGCGTAGCTGTTGTTGTTGTTGCCTCGTAAAGTGCAATAAAGGCGGGTTGCGCCACAGATAGCCATAAACTGTTTTGCTGTGGATTCCAAACGGTTTTTTATTAAAGTTCGTTTCGCATATTAAAGTTTAAATGGAATAAATGTTAGCTAGGTTTATCCAGCTTACAATAAATAGAATAGATGTAAAAACACGACACAAGATTGCATTCGAATATGCCATCAATACAAACTGGCACTATCCACAGATTATAATCAATATAATTAGAAAATCGATAACGATTAACATTTCTCCTTGCTGCAACTTTATCAAAACTCATTCAACTTTGATTTATTTAAAGTGAATATTCATGTGAATAAAGGATGCAGCGCCTTAATCACATCTGAATCTATTTCATCAAAAAGAACATCAGCAACATCGATAATATTGTGTTATCGATAACAGCTCTTATTAATCGGCGCTGTAATGACATAAGACAACAACCCTCATTTACTCATTATTGAGTTGAACGCATTGCACAAATACTTCTGAATCAGGCATCTACATCTCTATCATTCCATCTCACTCCTTCTATCTCTCTCTCTCTCACTCTTTTTGTGTTTGTGATTTATGTACTTCAATAACAACAGAGCGAGATGAGAACAAACACACACATAAATTACACAGCGACACACAATATTTGTCTTATTTCATGAACAAGAACAAGACCAAACAATGGAGATTCCCTGATAGATGTGGCATTCATAGATACAGTTAGATAGGGTTTCAGATATATATATATATATATATGTAGGCATGTATATATGCAGTCTTCAAAGGCCAAAATCGTTTTTGACATCAGACAAAACCGCAAAACAAAAGTTATGGCCGGCCTCTGTGGCTGACAGAAAGAGTTAATGGGGCTGGCTGATGGTGGACAGGATTGGGGTTGGGTTTAGGGGTGTTGCAAGAGCGAGATGCGAGAGCGAATGCTGCAAACATAATTAGCATCGGGCCCTTTAATTGATAGTTTAAACAATACACACACTCAACAAGCACACAACAAACACACACAACACAACACAACAGAGCTGAAAACTTTGCAATTTGCTTGCTTATTAATGTCTGTTGTTGCAGTTATTTTGTTGTTGTTTTTGTTGTTGTTGTTGTTGCAGTTGTTGTTGGCTGTTGTCTGCTGTCTGACATGTCAGGCTGCTTATTTAGCTCATTTATTTTGAATGGCAGCTTTGGCAAGTAGATGCACTTGCGGCCAGGATCAGACGCTGCAGCAGCGGCAGCAGCAGCAGCCAGACACATCAGGAGTTTTAGTCTGGCTGGCAGCATTAATTTCCTTGCAATAAATGGCTTAAAATACACTCGAACAACCACATAGCAAAACAACAAACACACACACACACACACACACACACATGCATAAGCATACACAGCAAGAAAAACTGTCAAACTGCAAATTAGATTTCGCCAGACTTGCTTTAAAGTGAGCACCCAGAATGTTGGACAAATTGCAATTATATTTTAGTAATATCAATTGAAGTTTTCTCTCAGTGTGCCAATAATGCAGTCTTTTAGGCGCTGGTCGTCTGCTGTTTATCTTTAGCATAGCTGAGTGCGTATCTTATCGCCACGCCTCGTGTATCCTTCGAGTGTCTCTCGCACTCGCTGCGGTTGCCAGCTTCAAATTTATTAGCTGCCATTTAAATTGGCCCACAATTGACGTTAACACCCACCCCCACCCACACATACAACGCCACACCCACACAACATTGCGGTTTGCAGTTGCTGCAGCACCTGCAGCTGCATCATCAGTATCTATGTATCTTATAGCTGAGGTTGCCTCCTCCTGCGTGCAGCAGATTAATTGTTTTCATTTTCAAGTTTGCCGAATAACCGCAAACTTTCAGCAAAAGATTTGCATAAACTTTTTGTGCATTATGCAATTTAAGTGAAGTGCCTAAATGCAGATGCAGAAAACCCTGTCAATTAACAGTCACTGAGAAGGGCTAAGAGGGGGTGGGAAGAGGGGGTGTTGGGTTTGAGTGTTTGGTTAGAAGAGTGTCAGAGTAAAACACTCACAGGCATGTGAATATTTGAACGCAACTAATTAGCTGTCAAAATAGCATAATATCAACTGGATTTAAACAGCACACACACACACACACACACAATACACACACAGATACACAAATTTGAATGGCAAATAAACCAGCAACTGTATTATGTACAATTTGTTTAATCACAGAGATAGGAGAAGGGGGAGGCGGGGGCAATGAAAAAAGCTTGCAAAAACCAAACACACAACCTGTGCAATCCTAAACACACACACACAGAGACACACACACACAGAGATAGACACACACACTGAGAGACACACATGACAGGCAGACAACAAGGAGCAAAGTCAACACAACAGACACAAGTTGCATACGCACACATATGCATATATATATGTATATATATATAGATGTATATATATAAATATATATATGTATATATGTATCTGCATCTGAGCCTATGTCTGCATCCGTATATCTCTGTAGCTGTATCTATATGAGCGAGCAAAGTCAAAAAGTTTTTGGGCTGCTAAATTTTTAGCTACACCAACTCTTGTTGCTCTCTCTCTCTCTCTCTCTCGCTCTATCTCTGTCTCTCTCTCTCTCTCTCTCACACACACACACACACATATATATTTGTGTCTTGCTCTGTGTGCATAATCGAGCGGATACAATCATTTTAATAGACACGCCGGTGTTATAATTTATATGCAAGCATATCCGTTCCCAGCCACTGGCAGGACTCCATGTCCAGCTGTCCAGGAGTCCAGCAGCCAACAACAACAACAACAATTTCTATGCCATTTGCATATCTGTGGCAATATTGCTGTTGATTTTTCGTGCTTGTTGCTGTTGTTGCTCCTTTCTTTTGTCAGTGTGTGTGTGTGTGTGTGTGCGTGTGTGTGTGACTTTTGCTGGCTATTATTGTGTTAATTTGCAGGTTGCGAGAACATAGACAGAGAGAGGGGGAGAGAGAGGAGAGGTGTGGCATCTGCTGCTGTCCACATGTGTGTGTGTGTGTGTGTGTGTGTGTGTGTTGCATAGAATTTTGTTTGGGGCATATGACAACTGGCAAAAAGTTTTTATTGTTGCCATTTTGCGCGCCATAATTCAAAAAACAATGTGAAATATTTGTCGCTTGTTGGCTGCTGCTCTTTGTGCTCGTTAGGGTTGCAACAAGGGTGGGGGGCGGGGCTGGGTGTACTGGCAACAAATTGAGAAGGTTGCCGTAATAAAGAAGTGTGTGGCAACAAAAAAAAGAGATAACAATAACGTAAAAGAGCTCAAATTTAATCATTGCTTCAAGTTAAAAGAGATCCTTGAATAAACAACAATTTAAATTTGAAAACCAAACAACTATTAAAATACAATGAACTGTAAAAATTATAGCAACAATTTGTATTTTAAACAAATGAAAGTTCAATTCCCTAAAACAATCGATCTGTAGTTGTTCAACATAATTTTTTCATATTTTTCCACCTGCAGCTAATTATTCCAATTATTTAAACCTAATTTGTTGAAAAACTGTTCATTAAAATTATTGTTTGCAAACTATTCAAATAAATCATATTAATAACAATAATATTCAAGCGATTAACTACAGAAATTATAAATGTCGATGAAAATGACAACAAAAAAATGTTGCAAACTGAATGTGGCATGCTGCAAATGAGCGCCTACTTAAAGTGATTAATTCATGTGTATCCACAGCAACAATTAAGGTTATGATTTAAAAAATGAGATCAGAATAAAAAAAATGAAATAAATAAAAAATAAAACGCATGGCAATATAATTTAATTAACAATAAAGCAAAGCTTTGAGGCGAAAAAAAAAATGAGTAAAATATGGCGACAGAATAAATGTGTGCAACTGCAACTGCAACAACTAAAGCGCAATAAAATATAAATAAAATTTAAGCACAAATAAATGGAATTGAAATCGAGTGCAGTCCAAAAATAATATAAATGAAAAATAATAAATATAAATAAAAGAAAGAAACCCACTAAATGGCAAAAAGGGTGCAGCTTTTATTAATTTTATTTTTTTTTTTGGTTTGTGTGTGTGTGGCAAGGAGTGGGGGGGTGTGGCAGTGGCATGTGGCGTGTGGCGTGTGCTCTGACCAACATAATTATTATGCACAGCTCTCTCGCTGCCAGCGTCGACGCATCGCGACGTTGCAATGAGAGATAAATATCAGCGATTAATTTGAAATTTATTGCATGCATTTAATAATTTATTAGTGCGAGATCGAGTTGCACTGGCAACTATATAATATACTTGTTCTTGTTGCAACAACTTCTTGTTCACGTTGCACGTTGCACGTTGCCGCATACGCCACATTGGCCAATGCAGCCCTTTGGCATGTCAGCGCACCGTGAAATGCAACGTTTTGTGGCTCCGTCTCTCTGTGTGTGTGTGTGTGTGCTGGTCTGTGTGTGTGTGTGTGTTGCCATTGTTGTTGTTGTTGTGCATAAAACAATTGCATTTAAATTGCATGCCGCTGTTTGACTTTTGGGCTGTTTGTGCAAGTTTCACAGCCCATGGCCCATAAATAAAACGCAAACAACTCAATTTGCAATGCGTTCAATGCACAGCACACTTGTGCAACAGAGAGGTGGCAAGGTGGCAGAGTGCCCACAAAAGGGAAACCTTTGCACAATTTAAAGCTTCGAATAGGTTTTAATGTTTAATAATCAGGCAACCAAGTCAGGCAGCAACTGAACGTGCAAGGCACCCAAATGATGTCGAGCTCCGTTTGGAGTCAAGTCAGGACATGGTTTCAATTTGATTTCCCTTCAAATATTCAAAATGGCAACAATATTATTTACGTGCACCAAAATCATAAACCTTGCAATTTGTGGCCACAAACTGCATCCAATAAGGATACTGAAACTAAAAAGGGACCTTTCAACCTAATTTTCTGCACTCATGCAAGCTTTTTTTTTGCATTTTGTAAACAGAAATATAATTTAGACTTGTGACTTTCTTTCTGGGAAAACTCTTCACTCAAATTTCCCCCATACATTTTCGCAGCTGATGCACAAAAGTTTGAAAAGTGCTTAGCACGACCCATAAATAAACAAATTTCCTAATTATCTGTGCTAATTTTGTGCTAATCATTTAATTGGCAGCTGTCGCTTCCCATTGCCACAAATCCACTCAACGCGCTTTTCCAGCAGTGAAAATCCTCAGCAGCTTTAACCATTCCACATCCATAGATAGATTTACAAAACAAAACTTTTTAATTAAAAACTTTTTTTTGTTCCAAGTTGCACTCTTTTTGCTGTGCTGTGCTCTGCTTACTTTTTTTTGTGAGTTTTCTCTCTCTTTTTCTCGCAAATTTTCCATTTTCCGTTGGTTTTTTTTTTCCTTTTTTTTTGTGTCTTTATTGTATTTATTTTTTATGCGTCTTTTGGCTGGCGCTTGTCTGACGCTGCCGTTTTGGGACTGGTGGGGGTTTCCCGTTTCCCCCACCACCCCAACTTGCCCCTAAGGCATTTTCTGCCCATTTGGGGCGACCGCAAAGAGCAGCAAGTTGTTGTTGTTATTGTTGTTGTTGTTGCAGCTTCTGTTGCTGTGGCGGTGGCAACAATTAAAAGTGCGCCACAGTGCGACACTTTTTTTGTGGGTCGCATGGGCGACGGGGGCGTGGCAAGAAGTTCAGCACTTAATGTCACATTTCATTAGCAACAAGAACGCAAACAAAACAAAAATTGATGTAATTGTTGCTGCTGCTGCGGCTGCTGCTGCTGTTGGTGGCAGCAACAAGACCAACAACATGTTCTTGCAAGTGCTTTGTGCGGCTAATAAAGGAAATATGTTGCATACCTTGCGGCAACGCGGGCACAACAAAAATAAGGAAAGTAAAGTGCTTTTTGCATTTTCATATTTGAAAATTTAACTGAAGTGTTTTAAAATTTTTCATATTTATTACACATATTCTTTCTCAGTGTATCTTTAAAGTAATTTTCAAGCTTTGCCACTCTTTTTAATCATAATCGTTTTTTAATTCAAATGTTGCACAACTCTTCATTCATTTCTCAATGTGTTGAACAAAGTCGGCTCCATCATCTTCAATTGACACAGGGGTAGGGGGAGGGGGGGGGGGGGCGTGTCCATTTGTTATTCAAGGCTAGCCGCGTTCTGCGTTCTGTCCACGCCAAACTTTTCAAAGAAGTGCAAAATTAAATTACTCACTAATTACTCACAAATCCATCAGAATTAACCACAATTAACTAAACTTTGTTGCAACAATTTTCTCCGGTTTTGTGTCCTTGCGGCAACTGCTGCCAAGCTTGCCTCCTGCGGAGTGTCCTCGTGGTACTCGCTTCATTTCAATTATTCAATTTTACACCTTGTGGCATTTCGCACCGAGCAAAAAATACACTTTCACACACACACACACACACACCTACAGAAATGGAGCCTGGCAGCTTGGCAAGAAATGCCAGCGAATTTGGCAATCCAGCTCTGAAAGTTGGAAATAAAGAGACTCGTCCAACGTGCCCCACAATTTCCCCCCTTGGTAGCTTCCACACCGCTGATGCTTGTCGCATTAATCGCACGCGGCAAAAGGACCAAGTTTTTGTAGCCACCTTCAGATTGCCCCTTCCCGGCAACCACGTTTAGTCGTGGAAAATACGCAAAGAAAACAGCAGAGAGAGAGAGAGAGATAGAGGGAGAGGGAGAGGACATTGAGCTACTGAGCATCTGGAATTTACAGCAGAGCTAAATGAAAAATTGCAGAATGCTTCACGGCGCTTAAAGCAAACGGAATAGGCGAACAGGAGCCAGGAGGCAGCAACCAGGAGGAGGTAGCCAGGAGCCAGAAGGCAGCAACCAGGAGGAGTTAGCCAGGAGGCAGTAACCAGGCCAGTAGTAGCCAGGAGCAGTAGTGGCTTGGACCATTTTCATCAAACTATGCAAGTAAAAACTGCGGTCATTCTGCCTGCAATAAGCAACTGCCTCCCCCCCCCCCCCCCCCTTCCCATTGTCTCACTTTGTTGTGGGCGTGGCAGTGCGGTAAATACCAGAGGCAACTACAGCAGCAGCAGCAGCAGCAAGAACATCGCCTAATGACAATCGGAATCTTGGAGCGTAATGCGCTTAATGCGATTCCTTCAACTTCTTTCTCTTCTTTCTGAAATTTTTCGAATGCATTTAAATGGCAGCATTTGCGATTGAGGCAAGTGATACTATCTAAAAAACGAATGAGAAACTAGCGGATTGCGAAAATGACAGCAGAGCAGAGCAGCAGTTAAGGTTTCTTCTACTTATTTAGTTCAACAATTTAGATGTATATATATAAATACATATTAATAATAGACTTTAGACGCCTGAAACGTTATCATCTTTTGGACCTTCCACATTAAATTTAAATAATCGTATCAAATTAGTCTTGATATAAGATTGGAGTAGAAGTAATAGCTTATAGCTGACTAAATGGCTTAGAATCATATCATGCTCATTATATCTATAAAATTTTCTAATTTTAAATAACAATTAAATTAAAAAAAAAAGAAGATTCAAGGTTATCCAGCTCGCAAGCTGAATTACTCAATTTTATTATTTTATTTTAAAATAAATATTTATAATAAAATAAATGATTTGTGCAAATTTGATCAATTTTTACGTAATCCTGTTAAAAAGCAAAATTAATTATTAAAGCAGCTAGGAGGCAATACTATTATATCAATGCAATAAATAAAATTAATTTTGAAAATCCATAAAATATATTTCTGGTAGAAATTAAACTTTTACACATATACATATTAATTTTTCTACAATACATATATTTTTTTATAACATTCTTATATTTATATTTTCTTCAACACTTTCATGTGAGTATCTTTGATACATTGAAATGTCGAAATTGTTAAATGGCTCTTAATCATTTGTTTATAAATATATAAAGTGCAAATACATGTCTCTATTTTGGTTGCCAATTACACAAACAAATCATTTAAAAATCATTGTAGACAACAAATATGTATTTTTAAATAAAATAGAAAGCCGCAAATTGTCATTTTGCCTCTCGATCCATCCGGCTGCCACCTCTCGATCCATCTGGCTGCCACCTCTCTATCTGCCCCTTCACCCCTTCACCACTCCACCCAGTGCATTGGCAGCGAGCCAGAAAATTTGACTTTTGAGAACTATAATTTGACACGAATTTCGAATTTCGTAAAATATTTTTCAGTGTACAACGAAATGACTATTTGACTATTTTGTGTTGTTTGTTGCATGCATTTGTTGCTTGGCGCATCTTTATTTGAGCTTTTTCATGCTTGCAAAATGGCCTCAAAATGAAATTAGGCACCAATCTAACTGAGCGTGGCAAATGTTTATAAGCCAAATGGACAGTGCCACAAATATGCAAATGCAAATTCAAATGCAAATGCAATGTAAGCATTTTATAATTAAATTTCATAGGCGGATGCCCATTTGATTGGGTTGGGTTGGGTTGGGTTGGGGTTTTTCTGTGCGTTGCGTTGCGTCTCTCGTTAGTTCGACTTATTATTTAGTGTACGCATAAAATCAGTGGCAACAATTTGTTGCACAACAATAATTAAATAAATGGGTTTTTTTTTCGGTACGCTCGCATTTAAATGATTGCGCTTTGCGAAATTAACTCATTATAAAATTAATTAAACAATTGATTGGAACCGCATACTGAAAACGCCAGCCTGCCAGCCAGCCAGCAAGCCAAATGTGACTGTAATTGCAATTTCTATACACCAGATGGTTGTCTATATATACATATATATATATCTGTATATATCTGTTTATATCTGTTTATATATTTTCTCACACTCTGGCCATAACCAACGGAAATTGCACTCAGCGAGGGGCCGGTATAGACAAACGGAAGTTTGCATTTGTATGTGTGTGTGTGTATGTGTGTTTGTTGTGTGTGTGTGTGTGTGCGCGTATGTGTTTGCAATCAGTTTTCAGTTTTCAAATCGCCAGCGGCAAAACCAAACAACAAATGAGGCAACAACAACAACAACAGCCACAACAGAGCGAATGCCTAACAAATAAAAAAAAATTACAAGTACGCAAAATAAAAAAAAAGAAAATTATAATAATAGAATCAATTTGTTGCAAACCACATGAGACACATGAAAAACGCAATAAAAACGCACAGCAGTTGCCTCAATTTTCGTCTCTGTTGTTGCGACTTTGTGGGGCAGCCGCAAACGGGAGAGCTTTAAATTATTGCATACTTTCGAGAGCGTGCAACGACTGCGACAGGACTCCACTAAATGAATGTCACTTAAAATTTAATAAATATAATGAAAATGTAAATTCCTAAAATGTTGGGTGTGGCATGAGTGAAAAATGATAGTGTGTACTTTGTGAAAAGCACAGGAAATTGTGGAAAGAGAATTGTTGATTGACCCAAAGTGAAATGTATTTAAAAGCTGGTCAAGTGAGGAATGATTTATGAAAAGTTCTTTGTGGATGCCACTCTTGTAAATAGTCAGAGTGAACAAATTTTAAAGCTTTTCTATAATATTTTGTGGCAATTTTGAGTTATTCAAATGTTCATAAAATAATATTCATAGGGGAAGTAATTTTCCATTTTTTATTTAATAAAATCGAAAGTCTTATTTATAAAAAAAAAAAAAAAAAAAACCAAACCTATTTCTGTAGCTGTGTATTATGTGGCATACACCAAAGACTGCCACCACATTTGCAACACACACATTTGCAACACATGACCATGAAAACGACATTCACATTTATTTAGCAAACACAATATGCACAAAATGTAGCAACAAATGTCGCTTAATTGTTGCAACTGTCTCTCAGCCTGAAGAACATTTACGACAAGCCGCTGTTGCCCCATGCCAGTCAACAGAGAGCACAAAAAAAAAATGTATTTTACACAAAATAAAAATGTTGAAAAGTTTTATTTTGCATGCCTGACATTTTTTTTTATTTTTTTTTTATTTTATTTTTTTTGAATATAAAACTCTGCCTTGGCTTTTAAATTTGGAAACTCTCAAACTCAAAATAACACCGCTGGCAGCGCAAAGCCGTTGACATAGACATAAAACTGTCGCTGTATATGTAATGGATATACATGTGTGTGTGTGTCTCTTTGTGTGTGTGTGTGTGTGTGTGTCTGGTGTATGCAACACAAACGTGACAGGCTCAACTTGAAGCAGGGAACAGGGCACAGAGAGTAAAGCAGCTCAGCAGCTGAGCTGAGCTGAGGGGATTTTGCGGTAGGCGCGTGCTTGGCGCGTTTTGCGCGCGTTTTTAAACGCGTCGCACAATTGTCTTCTGCTTTGCCACCTGTCGCAAAGCAAACGAGTAAAACGAGTGTGTGTGTGTGTGTTTCTGTGTGCTCGCAATCCTTTGTCTATAATTTTCATTTTATCAGCGCATTTTGTAACTTAATTAGCATTTTTATAAATACAACTTTTTGTTGTTGCTTGGCTTTTTGTGTGGCAATTTTTTGTTTTTTGTTTTGTGATTTTATTTTTGTGCGTCTGCCCCGCTGCCGCTGTCAAAATGTGTCAGATATCATTTTTTGTTGTTGTTGCTGCGGCTGCTGCTTTTAATTAAGTGTAAATTAATACGAGCAGCATGAAAATAAGGGCGAAAAATTGTAAATCATAATGAAAGAAGCCTTTTGGCATGTGTGTAAGCCCCTTTGGCGGATGATGGCCTTAAAAGGTGAAGAAGGTATCAGAATTTCCGCACATGAATTTATAACGGATACCTTACAAAATTAAAGTGGAAAATATTATTAATAGGATTTATTGAATGACTATACTGAAAATAGCACAAGAGATGTGTAAAATATTATAAATTCTGATATTTTTGTGGGAAATAAATTACTTTGATCTGGGACAAATAGTTTGCTAGATAATTCAAATTTGATTCTAAAATCCTTTCAAGTGAAAATTATCGTTATTTTTTTTGGATTTAAGACTCACGAGACCGCAATTTGAGCTGATGTACTCGGAAAATTTCATAAAAATTCCATGTGCAATTTATTTTAATAATTTTAACAAAAATTTAAGCTGTCTGCTACGCAATTTGAAGCTTGTTAACATGACTTGACAAGACCCGCACCCATAAACACACACATATTCTACACACACACTACACACACACACACTCATATACGATTTTGTTGTCTTATGCAGACACCCCGGGAGAAGCATCCTTGGAGAGCGACTGCTTGACACTTGTCTCTTCTGCTCCGTTCAGCTTCGTCTGTCCTGTTTGTTTTTATGTTGTTGTTGTTGTTGTTGCTGTTATTGTTGTTGTTGTTGTTGTTGTTGCTGCTGGCATTGCATAAATGCCTTTTAAGTCGCTTTAATCTCCTTACATTTCAAGTTGTTTGCTGTTGCTGCATAATTAATTAGTGAAAATAGCAAAGCACAAATAAAACTGAAGCAAAGATGCGAGAGAAGCTAAAGAAACCAGAACTTGCCAGCTTTTGATGAGTGTTGCGTGTCGCAGCAAAGTGTTGCACACACACACACACACACCCAGGCACACTGACAGACATACTGAGAGACAGACAGACATTATTTTGCTTTTGCCCTTTTAGGCCTGCTCTGTCATCAGGTTTGTGTTCTTCACACTCGTCGACGAGACTTGTTTCAACTTCTTTTTAGTTGATTATTTTAATGAAGCCTCTTTGCCAGCTGTCAAGTGTCGTCAACCACGCCCCCTTCCCCCCTCACTCCTGGCGTTGCCAGCGTTGCGTATGCGCGATATATACACATTGTCAAAGGTGGCACTTGTGGCATGCTACTTACGTATTACATGTTGTGTAAATAGTTGAAGCTAACTTCACTCACCTGCAAGCAAACAAGAAAGGGAAAGTTAAATTAATTAAATATTTAAAAGGCATTCATTAATTAATTTATATCAAGTGCAAATTCATTAAGGACTCGCAAAGCGGATTAGATTACGTTACGCAATGTTGAGTTGCGAGTATTCAAGAACGATTCATAATCCTGATTAAAAACATATTGATTTTGAATATGGGATAAGGTTTCTGAATTTGTTGCTGTGGCAGCTTCAGTTGCTTACCCCTTGAGCAGCGCTGAGTTGGTGGCTTACATCCCTAATGACCCACAGATTGTAAAGCTATCAACTTCTTGCTGGCATTTGATAAACACCTTAACATTTCCCCTTGCCACAATCTCGACTTAATTTACAGCAGAAGCAGCAGCAGCAGCAGCAGCAGCAGCAGTAGAAGTAGCAGCAACGTAATTTCAACTGCTCGCTTCGGTAATGGCCAATCTCATTCTGTGCCCCAGCACTTTCCCCTTCTTCTCATCCACCCAATCCCTTTTACCCGCTTTTAGCAGTGCTCCATTGGCTTCTTTGCTGCTTATTCTGCTGCTGTCATCAGCATCATCTCTTCTTGGCTGCCTTTTGCATTTGGGCTTAAGAAGCAGCGCTGAGCTTCAAGCGCACTTAATGTGCAACTTACACACACACACACACACACACACACACACTTCTGCAGTGCTGGGCTTGGCACTTTAAAATGTAACAAGAAAATTGGTAATTGCTGCAGGTCACACGCCGCTGCTGTCAGCAACGACTTGCGGCACGCCCCACAGACGACGCCCTTAATGCCACACACACACACACACACACGCACGTACATTTCCAGCAAAGCACCACAGCAGCCGCAACAACATCTTTGGGGCCATTAACGCCAGCAGCCACGACGGCAGCAACGAGGGCAACACATCTTTGGCTTAGCGAGTTACATTAATGTCATTTCAGGTAGACTTCAGCTGGAATTTCAGTTTCAGCCCCATTGCATACTTGGGGGCGCACTTTAAACTTGCTCCAACTTGGTGCCCCGCCCAGGTGTCAATCATCAAATTTGATATGCCCCACTGACACGCCCACTCTTGAAATCACAACAAGCACTTGAGAAAAACTTTGCAAACTTACGCAACTGTCATAAAAAAAAACACCAACGAAAAACCAACAAACAAAACAAAAAAAAAGCAAATGGAAAACATCCAACGAAATTAGAAAACAATATTGATCGAATAGTTAATACCCTGTGATTAAAAATAAATCAGTTGTGATTACTAGGGGGAGATCAGGCAAATTAAAGTTGATAACTTTAGATTGGGGCTTTAAATTATTTGTATAATCAAATGAATTAAATTTATCGGTATTAGAAAATATATAAATCTTAGAAATAAAAAAAAAAAAATATTTTTTAATTTATTTAAAGTTTTAATTTTATTTTTAATTTTAATTTAATTCAAATTTTTAATTTTTGTATTTTTGGTGTCGACTGAATTTAGTTGACTAATAAATAAATAAATAAATAAATGTAATATAACTATCTTATATTTAATAAATAAAAAAAAATACGGTATAAAATTTCTCAGCAGTCTCAAAGTTTCCTATTAAATGCAATTTAGCCCAGATTCAAACACAAAACAAACTCATAAAAAATGATTCAAAACTGAATATACCCACTTAAAATACTCATTTCCCAAGTGCAAACAAATACAATGAGTGCGAAAAGATTCAAGAAGAAGAACAACAACAAAAAACGCAACTTTTGCGCTACACTTTAAAACACATTTAAAAGGCCACAAAATGTGGCAATGGGAAGAACTGCGCCATTGTCTTAATGTGCCCGCCAGCAACTCCAAAAAAAAAGGAAGACAACAAAAAACAAGGAAAATAAAAAACACACAGAAACTGAAACTGGAAAAACGGATAAGGTACTTGAAATTCATGCGAAACGAGTAAATGTTGGTTAACAGCGGGGGCGGGTTGGGGTTGGGGTGGGTGGGGTTATTTTTTGGTTGAATAGAATCACAGCTTTTGGACGTGGCTGCATTTGGTTTTTATGCGCTCCGACTTCTGACTGGCGGTAATTTAGTTTGATGGGCGTGTCACAGACGCCGCCCATTGGCAATAACACACCAGACTTCGTCACATGTTGCATTCACCCGGACTTCGGAATTACAACAGAACCCCGGAAAACTTCACCATTGCCGACCCCCCTCTTTTTCCCGGCGCGAAAAAGTTCGCAGCTAGTTGAGGCTTACAAACTCTGCCCCGTTTGAGTTTTATGTGTTTGTAATTAGTTTTTTGGACGTCGCTGGGGCGATGCCAAGTCGGAAATGAAATTGCTTGCAATCATTTTTCAAAAATAGTAAATGGAATATTTTCTGCCCAAATTTGAAATTAGCGCCAGAGATAATAATAAACAACAGCAGGCGAAACGTCCTCTGCAAATGACCTCCGTTAAGAAGTTTACGCTGGGGTTGCGTTCCAAAGGAATTAGGCAAAATAGGAGGGGGGAGCATTGGGCGTGTATGGGCGGGGGAGGGGTGTGGCAGTTAGTCACTTCTCAGTTTGAGGGTTGAACATTTACAAAATGTGCGTACAGCAATTTCGCTGAGTTCGTTGGTTTCTTGAGCTCTGGATAATTTTAATGAATTTCGACGTCTTAAAGCAAAATAATGTTGCCTACTTTTCAGGGCCGGGGAAAGTTGAATAAAGCTGTAGAGATGAGGAGGAGGAGCTTAAGCTAAAAATTAGTTCTGCAAACTGCTGAAGCAAATATATTTATGTAAAGAGAAAATATGATATAGTAGAAGGTACAGTAAACTCTTCTGATAATTAAAATATATCTTTCGCTGTCAATAGGAATATCTAAAATATAATAATTTTATTTTGTTTCCACATATTTGTATGGTAAACAATTAAATGCCTAGTGTTTGGCATTTCAGAGTAGCTTTGCAGCCGCTTAGCTCTGCTGACAGTTAATAGACAGCAACACACACGCACACACACACATACACTCGCACAACACACCACAGTGGAGACTCTGCGACGCATACATAATCATCCTCATTAAATGACATTATGCAAATAAAATGGAATTGGGAAAAGCTGTCGCGCAGATTTGGCCAACTTTTCAATAGCATTACAACACAACAACAACAACAACAAAAACAACAACAACAACAGCAGTAGCAAAAAAGTTAAAAGTAGGAAACAAAAATTCAGCAGACAACGCGACTCAAATAGACGCCTAATAAACTTCGGCGTGCCCATAAAGAAGCGCTGACAATTCCCGCAAGGCAGCGTGGCAGACGTAGGTGTGAGGTGCAGAGGGGAGGCAAGTGCACTGGTTAACTCCGTGTGAGGCAGGAGCAAAAAAGACAACAAAGCTGCTCGAGAAACTAAGCAACAGCGAACAATGTGGCAAGATTACGCATACGCCGTGTGCGCCTCTGATAAGGAGGCATCAAGTAAAGTGGGGGAGGCATCAGCAGCTGAACAAGGACTAACCAAAATACACAAAATTAGAAGCAGGTCGCAGCTGCGAACCCCAAACAAGGTGAGGGTATCGGCTGGGGGCCTACGCTGAAAACCGGGACAGTTTCATTTGTCGCATCTTCTTTTCTTTCCTTTATATTTATTTTTTTTGTTTGCCTCTTAAATGCCTCGCTGCGCGCAATGAATTTGTTATGAATTTATGTAGCGTTCTGTGGAAGAGGTGGGAGCGGGTGCGGCATGGCAGGCAAATGAAAGTAATAAGTTCCATGTGGCTGCCTACAGCAGACTGAGCGTTGGGATGGGGGATGGAGCGGGGGGAGTGCCAACAAACGTGCGACAAAGCGGCAATGATTATGCGCCGCAAAGAATAAGACAACAGGCAGCCACATTCCACAGGAGACACACAGAGTTGCGGATGGGGCAGAGTGAAGTGGCGTGGCATGCTGGGTGCAGGGTAGGGGCAGGTTAACTCCAATTTGCCAGGGCACATAATGCCGACAATGCTGACAATGTCGTTTGTACCAGAAAAAGCAATACCCCCCCTCCCTTCCCACCCCACCCTTCCTCCACCAGGACATGCCCCGCAGCTCACTGTACACTCCTCTCGAGGGTTTTGGCGTGCACTGGGCGCGAAAAACATTTTCTATTTGGCATTGCTTTCGTTTTCAATTTAGCAGCCGCCGCTTTTTACTCGTTTCCTGTCCTTCGCATCACCATCATCATCATCATCTTCGTCGGCGTCTTTGTCTTTGCCAGCGGCTCTCCATGTAATGGTGAAGGGGGAGGGCAGCGGATGCGAGGGGGAGGGTTACACACAAAACCCGACTCTAGTACATTGCGGGCAGATGCGCTGTGCTTTTCTCGGCTTTCCGTGAAAAACAATAAATATTAAAATAAAATTTGTTATGCGAGACAAGCAGACACGCTCCAAGATAAAAAGGTGGAACACGGCATTGGAGGAGAGGGTGGGCGAGGAGGTTGAGGGGATTGTTCAACAAATGTCGCTAGGTCTTTTTGTGTTCCTGGTAAATGCTTTAAGCGGACTGACAGTAATTTTACATGTAATTTGAATGTTGGCCGAAATTGGAGGTGCCTTGTGTTTTTTTGGCGGATGCTCAAATCGCTAAAAGATTTTTATTGGTTTAGTTACTTAGCGGAGGTCATCATCATCATCATCATCATCGCGTATTGGCCATAAAAAGTTAGCTTGTATAATGTTGGCTAATAAAATTACTTAACAAGAGATTAACTGCTAGTCAATTTGGAACACAAGGGTTTTAGCTCTATTCCTGATGATCGTAAAAAAAATACTATTTGGTCGAAATTTGTTGAAAAGATTTTATTCAAATTTCAAACTATTTTGTTGAAGTTAAAACTACACTTAAATTTGCTAAAATACAGAAATGTTAAAATGAGCATTATTTGCTTAAGGAAATGTAAAATGTTCAGCATACTTTTCTGCATTTTATTGTAGAAAATTGTGGCAAAATTCATACGATAAAAGAGCTCGGTATGCAGCTCAATTACAGACCAAACAAAACAAGCAACACCACAAAAAAAAAAAATAGAAAAAAGAAAACTGTTTGCACAGCGTCGACACGCCACAACTGAGATACTGACAGAGGGAAACAACACGCAGGTACACACAAACACACACACAATCACACACACACATAGATACTTGAGGTACACAGATACAACAACAACAACAACAACGAGTCGAAGGGCAAACTGGCAACTGGCTGCTGGGCTTTTCTATGACGACGCTGTTTATAATTTTATCAACTTGTATAAATATGACAAATCGCTTTATGACTTCTCACGCGGCGCGGAGCGGCAGATGATGAAGAAGATGCGGAAGCAGATGAAGAAGCAGCAGAAGCAGCAGCAGAAGCAGCAGACGAAGGATGGCGCCACGCTGATATGGAAACCTCGAGCAGCTGGACAGAAAAGATGACAGCCGGAGGCAGGCAGACAGAAAGACAGACTGGCAGACAGACAGAAAGACAGACAGACAGACAGACTGGCAATGCTGTACCTACAACTAAAATAATCAAGAAAAATGTTTTGCACTAAATCAGCAGTGGAGGGTGGCAAGTTCGAGCGGTGTAGTTGCAAAGGTTGCACAGTTGATTTTTTTTTTCTTTGGCTAGGAAATGAAAACCGCAGGCGGCCACTGAAGACGACACTCCACCAGGCAACTTCCCCTAGCTTCCTTTTTGGCTTTTTTCTTGCTCTATTGTATTTTTTTTTTTTTGGTGCAGCATGCGGCGTATACGCAACGTCAACGCGCAGCTTATGCGCTTTTCCGCATTTCTGCTTTTTCGCCTTTTCCGCTTGAGACACGCGAATTCTCCGACAGCTGCAGCTGTCGCCTAAGAGACTGAGCTGTGTGAAGCACATTTGGCTTGATGTTATCGGCATGGTTTTTTTTTTTTTGTCTTTAGTTCATTTTTTATTGTCTTCCTTTTTTACCATCTCTCTAGAGTAATTTGCATAATTATTGTTGTCTCCTTTGCTTTTGTTGCAGTGGGTGTGCGTGTGTGTGTATGTGTGTGTGTGCCGCCTTGTGAAATTGAGCGTTAAATTATGTTGCTTAAATATTTGAGGCAAACTTAATTAGCGTCGATGCTAAAGGAAGTCCCGGAGTGCAGGCAGTGTAGAAAAATAAGAATTATAAAAAAACAGGTAATCGAAAAGATAATTTCCCTAGCTCTTGTTAAAGTTTTATTTTTTTTTTTATTTTTTTTTTATATATAGTCCGATATATAAAGTTTGAAACAATGTGAATCTCTCACACTGAGAATTCGAAACACATCGCAGTTTATAAAATAACCAGCAGACAGCGGAGAACATACTTTAATTATGAGAAGAGGTCACCACAAAGAATTAAAAAAAAAAATGTTTTAATTGAAAATAAATATTGGAAATTGTTTACGAATTTATTTTAAAATTTTTCACTTTGTATAAACATTATATTGCCGTTTGAAAACTATTTGTAAACAAAATTTAATTTTGTTTTACGAGCTGGAGAAAATTTTGTTTTTAAATTGTTTTTAAAAATAGTCATTAAATTTAATTATTTTATATAAATAAAAATTTGTATACATTTGATAATGTTTTCCCAAAGAATGCAGAAGACTTTTCTTTTAGTTTGATCACATTTACAAACTTTATTGTGACACTACAATTTTAGGTACACGTTAGTTAATTTTAATCTTTCCACATTCAGTGGCAGAGTTCAGCTCAGTTGCACAAGAGCAAAAATAAAAAAAAAAAAATTGCTGTTAATCCCAACCACTTTGGCCCATATCATCACAGTTGATGTCAATCTGGGTCTCGGTTGAACTTTGCCCCGTGGGTTTCGTATGCTTGCCACCCTGTGTCGTAATTGCCATGTTTGCGTCATAGTCATGGCTACAGTTGGAGTTGCACACGTTAACGTCTTGATAAGTCTGGCAAGAACATTTCGCACCCTGCCGAAAAATACCAGATCCTCAGGCTGCTCCCCCTCCGCACCCCTCTCTATCCTCCTCTGGCCTGCTACATAATTTTGTCACTAATCCGGGCAATAAGATTGTTTAATTTTGCGCTAAACTTAACGCTTTCTTTGCTTTCTCTTTGCTACTTTTTTTCTTTGCTTTCTTTTTTTTGTGGCATCTTTGTTGTCATCCTTCTTAGCCCTGTTTGCTGTTATTTTGCTGCCTTGGCACGTTCTGGGTGTGTGTGTGTGTGTGTTGGAGTGTGTTTGTTTATCTGCTCCAGCCAGCAGCAGCAGCAGCAGCAGCAGGCAGCAGTTTTGGGCATCTCCGTAACACTCCCCCAACCCTTAGCTTCTGATCTATGCGAGCTATGCAAATTGTGGCACACCTGCCGAGCAGCAGCAGCAGCAGCAGGAGCAGCAGCAGCAGCAGCAGGAGCAGCAGCAGCAGCAGCAGCAAAATCAGCAGCATCGCATTTTGGGGTCTCATGTGCATTGGCATACATTACCCTCCTGCTTGTAAATGTTAAAATCTAGCTGGAAAGTGGGCAGGTGGGAGGGAGGGAGGTGAGCTCCCTTCTTTTCTTTCTCTCTCTCTCTCCCTCTCTCTCTTTGTTTCTCTCGTTGTGGCAAAGCCCCTGCAAAATGCTTTATTTGCACAAAAGCGTGAGCGCACAGAACGTGTGTCCTTAGGTGTATCTCTGTCTCTCTGTGTGTGTGTGTGTGTGTGTGTGGGGGTGAGGGGTGTATTTGCCTCATTTCGTTTGATTTTGTGCTCTGCGACTGCTGTTGCTGCTGCTGCTGCTCCTCCTGGCTCCAGTTGGCCGTCAGGTTGCCAGGCTGATACTTTTTATAGATTGCCGCCGCCAGTTTGCCTCGTGCCTCATGCCTCCTGCCTGCTGCTGCTGCTGCTGCGTCTTTTGTGTGATAATAAATTTGCTTTGGTCTAAGGCAGCACACAACTCGAGGGATTGCAGCTACAGTTCCTTTGCATATGCCACACACCACTGCCTTTTCCACACCTCCCCTCTTTTGTCTGCTGCCTTTCATTTCATGTGCCTCTTTTTTTCCTTTTGTTCATGTTGGGTTTTCTTTTCTTTTTCCCTTTTTGGTATTTTTATGCAAACAATGCTCGAGTGTATGCAAATATTTGAGTTTTAAGTGTGTTTGCAACTCACACACACTCGCACACACACACGCACACTTGCCCGGAGATACTGTGCAAAATTAAAAACCGACACAAATGAAGCAAAAAGATATGACTGCAAAAAGTCTTCGTTCCTCAACTTGTGGGACCTTTTCCGACTCCCTCCGCCACCGCCTCACATATGCTCATTTTGTTTCAATGAATGTGAAAATTATTAAATTAAGTAACTGCCTTTTCCATTTGCTGCCTTCATCTTCTTTTGGCATATGCCTTAGACACACACACACAGAGAGATATTCTCAGATACGTTCATTGTTCAGCGAAAGTGGTTTTATGTTTATAAGCAAATAAATTACTGTGTAAATAGGTTAAATTCTCTCGCATGAGCATCGGAATGTGCGCCAGCCACCAGGCAGCATGCCCCGCCCACTTTTCTTCGCCCCCCCAACAGAACACAA
This sequence comes from Drosophila kambysellisi, assembly GCA_035042185.1. NCBI lineage: Eukaryota > Metazoa > Arthropoda > Insecta > Diptera > Drosophilidae > Drosophila > Drosophila kambysellisi. The sequence continues at coordinate 12,843,341 of JAWNLS010001251.1, forward strand.
AATATTCCAAAACTGGCGCCAGCTGCACATGAAGAATTTACTCTTCGAATTTCCACCAAGTGTGTGGCTGTATGTGTGTGTGTATGTGTGTGCGAGTGTGTGCCGAGTGTGTGTGTGTATGTGTGTCTTAAGGGACCTGTCTTTCACTTGCGTGACGTTTAATGTGACAATTAAATTTCATTTTGAGCAAGACTTAAATTATTTTTCATGCTTAGGCACAGACTGGCTTCCTGGCTTTCTGGCTTCCTCCAGGCAGAAGGACCCCAAGGATGTGTCAATGAAACGAGCCAAGTCTCCGACGATTAAGTTGAAATGGATAGGAGAATTTCAGTATAATTTGAGTGTGACTGCCAAGGCAATAAGACATCTATGTGTTTATCAACTTGATGACAAATCGAAGCCAGTTTTACTTTAAGTTAACAACTTTACTTAAACTTAAAACAAAATTAATGCAACTAAAATTGTATTTTTTACATTTAACACATATGTTGATCATAAAACATTGCTTTTCATTCGCTTTCCCAGTTTGACACTTGTGACATTTTTTGCAGTTTTTGGGAAATTATGAAATAAAAGTGCAGAAATAATTACAAAAAATGTGACAAGACAAATAGCAGCAGCAAAAGTTGCCCAAATTAAAGGAAAGTAATTAAAAAGTGCGATTAAAATCAGAGGGAAAAGGGTGGAGAGAAGAGAGAAGAGAGAGGAGAACGAGGACGACCAGAGGAAGTGCAAATTAAAATGAAAACGAACTTGGCCAAATTGTTGACGCTGGCCATTAAGCTTAAAGCTGAAAGCTGTGCGCTGTCAGCGCTGACGCCGCTCTGAAGTCGACGAAAGGATTTAAGCCAAAAATAATGATAATAATAATAATTATGAGTGAGAGACAGATTGTCACAAGTAGTCAAAGTAAATGTGCACAGGGCGTAATAAGCACGAGCGGGTTGCCTCCCCCCCCCACAAGTTGCAAGGGAATGGCCATGTTGATAAATGTTTTCTTATTGTTGTTGTTGTTGGTTGTTGTTGGTTGTTGTTGTCGTTGTTGTTGGTTGTTGAAAAAAACAAAAGTTGTCCGCAGATTGTTAAGCAATTTGCGAGTGAATGAGGAGTGTTTTCTGTTACATAACTTATGCATCATCTTCTTGGCATTGGTACACAAAAAATATTTTACATTATTTATATACAGATTGCAGGAATTGATAAGTTTCCAAACTATGCCACAGCTGATTGTAGATTTCTCATAGGAAGCACAGCCTAAGTTAGGAGCTTAGTTGATAAGATAGATGAATTGTAATATTAACTATTCCGCAGAGAATACAATCATTCAAAGGACTCAATTCAAATCAGATGACAACACATTATTGTAAGCATTTCCAGAGTTTTCCATATACGACTGAATTAGTTCCGCACACACTCATACACACACACACACACACACACACACTCACACACACACACATAGCGAGGCGCAGCTGTTGACATTTATGAGCCGAGCTGCGTTTCTGTTTCTGCACCTTCTGCTTCACGCCCAACACAACACAACACACAGCAGCGCCCACTTGAGCCCCAGCCGAGAGACGCGCACACACACCACACACACACACACACACACACACATACAAACGCTTCATATATTACTCATACGCAGCATAGGCCAAATTGTTTTCAATGAAGGTGCTGTCAGCCTCTCAACCTGGCCGAGACTGCCCCACTCCCCTCTCTTTATCTGAGCCTGTCTCTTTGTCTGACTTTAAGCAGGTGTGCGCGTTCGTGTGTGTGTGTGTTTGTGTAAGTGTGTGTGAGTGTTGCCTGCGAGTGTTTTTATGCCACTCAAGTGTAAGGTAAACAAACACAGACACAATGCGCAGAGCAGACACGACCCAAGGAAAAGGTAAAGCAAAATTGTAAGCAAAATACCCACATTTGCCTGCAAACTATTATAAATGTTGACAATAATGGCTTTTTAAGCCCATTTTCACTGTACGTGTGTGTGTGTGTGTGTGTGTGTGTGTGTGTGTGTTTGTGTGTGTGTGTGGGGTCTCGACAATAAATGTCATTTAAATGAATGCATGATGAATTAAGAAGGCAGCGCGCCTTTAAACACTCTTAGATAATCCAGGAAATCGTTTTATAACCAACCTCAATTATCACAGTTTGTCGCAGACTGGTAACTAAAAAAAATATATAAAAAACTCACTATTTCGGGTTGGGGGTGGGGAGCTGCCACCATCATGTCAGTTCATAACAAATTGGGCAGCCTGTTTTTAATTGCTAAGCTAAGCTAACATCAAGACAGACAGACAGACAGACAGAGAGACATGGACTACAAGTTGCTGGCACAAATAATCGAAAACAGATTCATAAAGAGTGGTAGCTAATCCATAATCTGTAGCCAAAAGCAAAAGCCACAAGTAGCATATGCAAATCATGTTTGACAACGCAAAATGGCAGAAAAAAATTAAAAAAAAAAATACGGAAAAAAATAGCGCACACCACACAAACACCACACACACACACACACAGACAGCATAGCTGTAACTTTGTGTCTCTATGATACATGACTCTTTGTGCAGAGATTATAATGCCGTCGATTGTTTAATCGCTTGGAAAGTGATTGAAAAGTTGGCTATAAGTCGCCGTCACGAGAGCAAAGCACTGTTTGAGATAGCGCCACACACACAAACACACACACACACATAGATGGGTGTATGGGTGTGTGATGTTGAAGTATGGCTGCAAGTGAGTCAGTCAAGTGTGACCAGAGCAGTTCACATTTACCATATGCCAGCATTCGAGAGCACATTCAAACAAGCCAAGGGAAAAACGTTTGTTGTTTTTAAACCAGTTCGACTCAAAGATACTCTGTAGAAACGTATCCATATTTAAATAAAAAAGTGACTGCTATGAAGATTAAATTATGTATTATTATTTATGATTTATGGTTACAGTTCAAGATATGCACATTTGTTGTTCACTTTCAAATGTTGGCCCACTTAAATAAAAAAATCTCCGTTCACTTTGCAATCCACACCAAATGTAGTTACATAGCAGCCAGCTAAGCGGTGCCACTCCAAAAAGCTGCCTGCTACAAGCGCACACAACTTGAACAATCAACTCGCGATTGCAGCAGCTCATGACGCACTTGTGGATCAAAAAGTGGCAATGGAGAAAACATATATATATATATATATAGATACAAGACTAAAAATCAATAAGCCAACATTTAAGTAAGCCGCTGTCACAACAATGCGCAGCTAATGCGACTACTTTTAGCCACTCCCCAGCCACAGAACGCAATAATACAGTGAGTGATATAAATATGCGCACATCTTCCAGCTAGCTGCGACAATGCGGCGCCACTTTGATGGCTGTGGATGGATGTATGTGTGCGTGTGTTTGTGTGTTTGTGTGTGTGTGTGTGTGTGTGTGTGTATAGCCAGAGCATAGTTATAAACAGTAAAACTGTCTAAAAACTGCTGGCACAATTCAAAAAGGATAAAAATCTCTCGCCCCAGCGACAGCCGTAAATCATGGCGGAAAAGCGTCGAGGAGACGACTCGAGTTCCATTTCAATTTTTATTGTTGTCGTCACTCGCCCCCACCCCTCTTTCTCAATCTCGCAGTATCTGTGTCTCTTTCCCACTCACTACTTCTGCCTACTTTGCTGTGGCAGTAAACATACCGAAAATGCTTTTTGAATTGTAATTTTTTTTTTCCTATTTTTTTTTCCGGGTTTTTTTTTGGCATTTTTTTTCTACTCAGCCGCTGTTGCTGACGTTTGTCGCTTTTGTAGCTCCCATTCCTCGGCAGCTTTGATAAGCGTGATTGAATTGATTTTTCTATTTCTCTAGATATACAAATATATATATATACATTTTTTTTTTATTTATATATATTTTTTTTTTATTTTGTTGCGGCACTTTGCTGATGGATATCAATTGAAATGCTTAAACAGTCGCTTTGCGCATTTTCCATTTTAAGCTAAATAAAATATATACATATATATATATATATATATAAACTTAAATTGTGCTGTCACTGCTTTAGTGTACTAGCATATTGATTTCAAATACACACACACACACACACACACACCCGTTCATTTGCCTTCGTCCTTTCTGTTGTTGCTATTTCGTGGCTGAGCCTCTAAGCAACCATAGCGGAAGTAATCCATTGATTGCGCATCTTTTGCCAGATCCTTGTCCTCTCATGTGTGTGTGTGTGTGCGAGTGTGTGTGTGTGTGTGTCTGCTCATGTGTGTGTATCTATGTGTTATCGTATTGGATTTGTGCTCCGTGGCACGTGTAGAAATTGTTTGTCATTGGCCTGATGAGTGTGCTTAAAATGTTATTGATATGGATATGAATGGAAATGTTTTGCGGCGTTTTCCCCTGGCAAATATTCTGTGGAGGTAATTAACCAATGGAACTTTAGCAAGAACTGATAAAATGAAAGATATACGTTTTGCTTCCAGTGAAAGAAATATGTTTGAAATAATGTTTTCGTATCCAATTACCCCATAACTTGAACTAATACCTAATCTCCAGTCAATTGGCTATCTTAACAACTAACAATTTTCAATGACATCAGTTCATCAGCGACAACAAAAGCAACTTTGCCATAGTTTTCCTGCCAATCACACACACACACACAGTCACCCACACACATATAGAGCTACAGTTTTTGGACGGTTTTCTCATAATATGCAAATTGAATGGGGGAAAAGCGACAATTTCCCTAGCTTCCAGCAAACTAGAAGCCCCCTGGCCTCTTCTCATTGTGTTCATTGTGTGCATTGTCGCTTCGCAAACACAATTCAAGCACTTATTCAAACATTTATCGATCTCGTTGTTGATTAGCATTTTTGTGATGCGATTGCTCGTTTTTCATTACACAATCAAACACAAGAAGAAGAAGAGCGAACCAAAACAAACAACAATCAAGCCAAGTCGAAACCAGTATTCGAAACCAGCCCGATGAGAAAACATTTCGGGTCGCCCACCTGTCCAAGGGGTGCTTATACACCAACCCCAACCCCAACTCCAACTTCGACTTCTCCACTGTAATTTGATGCGCTTGTCTTGTCCCTCAACTATTAAGTAAATTGAAAATCTCTCCCTCTCTCTCTCTCACTCTATCTCTGACACACAGAGACTCTCTCTTTCGTTTTCTATATATTTATTTTTAGAAGAAACTCGAAGCGGAAATAAGTTGAGTTTTAAATAACACTAATGGACACCGAAAATCTAACCGAGCAAAGTTTTTCAGATGAACTGCCTCTGGGGCATTAGTCATGGCATTTGTGGGCACACAGAATCTGGCTATAATCATCATTATCATCATCATCATACTACAGCTGCATCTGCAACTGCATCTGCATCTGCATCTACATCTGCATAGTGGTTATTATCATCAAATAGTCGTAGCCAGCTCACTAAATAGCTGCGCTCGCAAGTGTTGCCACAAAATGTGTGCACAAGCAAACTTTTGACCATAAATTATGGCATTTATTCAAAGGCAAACCCGGTTCGGTCAGCCAGCAGACAGGACTCTGACTGGTCATAGATACATAGATACATACATATATACACATTTGTGGGTGTGTGTTTGGCAGGAGCTGCTCTGTTGAATATCCTGGCTGCTTGTCTGCTAGCTTTCACTCATTTAACAGCACGCCCCCAAAAGTGAACTCCCAGTTCGACAGACGGCGGCTGTTTTCGTAATTCTAGTTCTACAATTGAAGTTTTGACCACTTTGAAATTGAGTTGCTCGTCAGCTGACTGCTCCTGCTGCTGCTGCTCCTGCTGCTCCTGCTGCAGTTGAGGGAATAGGAGCCTGAGCCTGCGGGCCTCATTTCACAATAGGCTGCCAAGGCCTCAACATGTCAGCAACAATATTAGCAACAGCAGCAGCAACAACAACAAAAACAGCAAAAACAACAAGGCGCATAGCATAAAAAGCGCAAGTTGCGCCAATGGCGCGTGCAACTTGAAGTCGCCTGCCGCATGCCGCAGCTTCATTAAAATTGCAGCAGCAGTCAGAGTTTGGGGCAATGCGAGACGTTGAATGTACAATGGCCTAACGATGTCAGCACACAATGGCGAGCACACAATATCTGTGTGTGTGTGTGTGTATGCGTGTGTGTGTGTGTGATTATATATATATTTGTGTGTGTTTGTTGATTGTGGATAGGTGGAGGCTGCTGCTGCAGAAAAATGGCAATAGAAAATTCCACAATACACCCGCAGTAGGCAAGCCAAGGCAAGCGGCAACGAGAGGCAGCAAGATTGGGGCAACTGCGGCATAGAAAACGATAGTCAAACTGGCATTGCTTGTGGCAGAAGAAGGCGACATCCGAGCGGACTCCAAGACGTTTGCTGCACAGTGCAGCAACTTTGATAAAACTAAACAAACAAATAAAGTGCAAGCAAGTTTTTTTTATAATTTTTTGCTATATTTTATAAAAATATATTTATAATTTAAATCTTTAAAAATAATATATATAAATAATATATATAAAATATCTCCATAACTGACCATTTTAGACCACTGTGCAAACAGGACCCAGCGACTTCGACGACAACTCGCGTGACCTGAATTATTGGTGGCATATTGCCACTCATTGACTTTGCCGCACTGCCAGCGGCAAAAGAAAATGCTGCAGCCTCACAGAATGAAAAGGGGATCAATGTATAAAATAAAAGAGCGAGAGAGAGAGAGAGAGAGTGAGAGTCAGAGTGAGAGGGCAGAAAGGTAGCAAGACATTGGCCAGAAGGAAACTAGTGGAATTTAAAGCACTCTGCGCAAACAACAATTTGCGGCGCTTTAATCAATTTCTGCTCAAAAATTTAACAGTCAAGAATGAAAAGAGCCTGAATAGCCTGAATAGGGCCAACAACGCAGCTCCTGGAGCTGCAATGAGGACAACGACAAGGCTGACAATTGTTTGTTGAGAGTTTGTCAAGTGTAAAAAGTCGCAGCAACTGCAACGAATGCGAATGCAACAGGAGCAGGCTCCTCTCGTCCTTTGGCTGCTGCGACTGCCACTGCCACTGCTACTGCCACTGGTACTGCCACTGCTACTGCCACTGCTCCTGCTGCCACTGCTTTTGTATGTGCCTCTGTGTGTGCCCCTTTTCACATCCTTACAAATGGGCCGCTGTGTGTTTGCTGCTTTGTTTGTTTGTCTCGCTTTATTTCTAGCATCGCTTGCCGCAGTTGTCGACATTGCGGTTTAATAATGTGTAAAGTCAAAGTTATTTGATATGCCCAAACACACACACACACACACACACACACACACCAAACACACCCACACACAACCACACATAGGTCCTGGGTTTCTTCTTGCTGGTGTTCTTTGTCATTCCTCACACACACCCAGCAATTCTCATGCTTACTTTTCTTCTTAAAATTTATTGGGTTTTCTGTCCGCCATTATTTGTAAGGCACTCCTTCTTCGTCTTCTTCATCTTCTTCTTCTTCTTCTTCTGCTGCATCGTCTTCAGCTTCTTCTTACTATTCTTGTTCAGCTTTGGCTTTCTATAACACGTTTCATTTCATTTCATTCCATTCCGTTAGCTGGCGTTTTCGCGTTTTCCGTGCCGCTCCACAAAATTGAAAATAAATTGAATGACGTTTTTATTGATCCTGATTTTCCGTTCAGCGCCTGAAGCGTTTTTCCCCCCTGTTTCCCCACAAGGTTTACAGCATTTTGACGCTTAGCTGTCGTTGGAAGACTCACAATGATTTCTGGGTGCATTCGAGGGAAGGGTAAAGGGTACGTGCCGTGGGTGGACTGTCTGACAACGATTTGTTGTGGTTGCAAGGACCTCAAGCTATGCACTATTTTTTATCTTGATAAATACAACTAAATATAAAAAAAATAATTTAGAAACTTAAATATAAATAGGCAAGCCTAAAATAGTGGAATTACTTTCATAATGAACCTACTCAATTATTAATCTATTATTCAAATCAAACTAATACAATGATTTGCTTCGATTGATGCTCTATTTTTAATCCGGATAAATACTTCTAAATATACCCGTATAAAAGTGAATATTTCTATTCAATTATGAATCAATTTGTTTTAAATCAAATTACTTCTATCAATTGTGCATATCAAATATCCATCGAACAGTGATTCCATATTCTATTGACCTATTCTTGTTGCTTTGTTGCTTCGATTTAATGCTAATCCTATTGCAATCAAGGACTTTCCAGGAATTATTCATTAGGCTGTCGCACAAGGCAAACGACTATCAACTTTGTGAGGAGCCTGTCAGGACAACCTTCCATCTTCTCTTCTTCTTCTTCTAGCTTGATTGACAATCATATGCATATATAATATGTCAAATGAAATGCATTTCTGGGCAGAATAGGTGACAAGTGAAAAGCCTGGAAAAGTTATCAGTTTCCGGCGTTGGCATCAACTTATTTTCATATGCACTTTTGACACTTTTTGTCGAGCAAAAAAGAAAAGTGCATTAGCGCCCGCCCAAATGGGCGTGGCAGCGCATATAAACTTGCCCCAAAAAAAAAATGTATATATGAAAAGGAAAAACTTGTGTTATTTCTGAGCGCAAAGTTTTTCTCGAGCTGCAGCTGAAGTCGCCGCATTTATATTCATCGTGGCCGAGCATTAGTTTATATTTGCTGGGGCAAGCTTTTGCGCCCCTTATAAATGCGATATGAGAAGCACAGAGTAATGTGGCAATGGGCGAAATGCGAGGAAGCCAAATTTGTTTGTTGGTCAGGATGTTGAAAAGTTGGGTGTCTTGAGACTCGAGTCGTGCATCGGGAGACTGGAGTCTAGAGTCTAGAGTCTGAATGCTGGAGTCAGACGGCAATTTGTCAGGCTCGTGACTGTGTTTAGCTAGCGCCCCACACTCGATGCTTGCGTCTGTTGCTTCATTTGTTGGCTTAAGTAACTTAACAACTTTACGCTTGCAGCTCGCGTACGCGACGTCCTCTCCTCTTGTTTATATTGATAATGTGCCATTTATTTTATTTAAGACATGCCATGCCCGCTCGATTTGCCGCCGACATAGCTGCAGCGGTGGCAGCAGCAGCAGCAGCAGTGGAAGCAGTGGCAGTAGTGGCAGCAGTGGCAGCAGCAGCAGCAGTGGCAGCATCAGTGGCAGCAGTCACGTTCCGGTCGGGATGGGGACGCAGCCGGAAGCAGCCAGGACGAATGAATTGTGTAGGTTTCAGCAACTGCGAAATGACTGCACAAGACGAAGACTTGCACATGTGTGCAGCAGCAGCAGCTTTCCTGCCCCCATACCCCCGATCCTATCCTTTTGCTGTACTTACTTTTGCTTGGGCAAGGACATGCCACAACTTGCTGCTGCATAATGCATTAAGTGCTGCAGCTCCTGCGGGCTCCTGACAACCAGCTGCTGAGTTATTGACTTGAAGTTTGTTGCTGAATTTGAAAGTGCAACGTGTGTAAGGCATAACAAATTAGCGGGCGGATCCTTTTCCTCCCTCTCTCCCTCTCTCTCTAACTCTCATAATCCCTGAGTCCCTCTCTCTCTCTCTCTCTCTGCCAAGTCAATGGACACTTGAACACAGATTTTCACAGAGCTTTAGAGGTGGCGAGCTTAAGCCGGTTCCAGTCAAAGTGTCAAAGCCCGTTTGAGATTTATGTTTAACCCCGATAATAATTGGAAATGGAAATTATAAAAGAAAAGTCCCCCCGAGAAAAAGAACTAATATTCGATAGTTAAAAGCGTAATCTTTCAAGCTGTCAAATGTATTTGTTTTGCCATTTTCTCAAGTTTCATTTTGCGTTTCATTAATTTTATAAGCTTATCGTCAGCTCCCCAAAAAGCAGATTTAATTCGTTTTATGAGCTGCTGCTGCTGGAAGCAATTTCCAATTTCCTCAACCAACCAAAAACCAAATAGCAAAAATACAAACTTTTTTGCTCGCCTTCTTTCTATCTATCATTTCAATCGTTCAGTCTTTCATTCCTTCATTCATTCCGACCGCACTATAAGCCAACTATTGAGCCAACTTGAGGGTCTTTCCATTTCGCCATTGTGTGCTCTATTTTGCAGTTTCGACGAGATGCGCTTTGAATAAGCAAAAAAAAAATATAAAAACAAATTTTTATTTAAATTGGATCGTCGCGTATTTTTTTTTTACCACAATTGTTTATTTTTACGATAAATATTGTGTGTAAAGCACTTTGTGTGTTGCTTTTTATCGATTTCAATGCTGTTCTGGTTAAATAGCAAATTGCTTTTGTCAAAATATAAAGTTAAAAAAAAAAACAAATTTATAACAACAAATTATAATGAATGAGAGAAACACGAGATACATATAATTAGCAATAATTGGATGACAATGAATATCAGCGCATAAATATCGAGAGCAAGTTGCAAATTCAGATTTTGTTGTCTTGCAAATGTAATTACCAAAGTATTTCCGTGTGGCACGAGCCGCAGGCCCGTCCGGAAATTTGAGCGTCAACTGCGAAAATGCCGTAGAAATAAACAGCATCGAGCAAAGAGTACAAAAAAAAACAGAATAACTTCAAAGTGTCGGGCACATTGTTTGGCTTTACGTCTCTGACCGCCTCTGGCCCCGCCTCCTTATTTCTGCCGGAAGAGTTGCCATTTTCATATTCTTTTGCGGCGCGCCATTTTCTTTTTTCTTATTATTTCATATTTTCTACTTTTTTGTTTTGTGTGTTTTCCAGCTCATAATTTGCGTGGCATGAAACTTGACTTTTGTTGGCCGTGGGGCAATCGTGGAAAATATGTTGCACAGCACAGCGGCAGTGTTGAAAGTATAATAGAAAAATAAGGTGCCACACAATATGGCCGAGAGAGCTTTACAGTTGGTTAAGTAGCAAAAGCGCGCGAAAGGCGAAAAGGACGCCGAGTGCGTCCAAGCCAGCCGGGATAAAGTGGCACCAAAAAGCACAGCCAACGGCACCAACAAAGGAGCACCGAACAGCAGCACGTTGCAGAGGCATTGGGCAGGGGCAGGGGCAGGGGCAGGGCAAGGCCGGTGGCCAAGCATGGCGTGAAAATTGTTGTGACAAGAAAATTATAAACCGGAAAATGTTTTATGTTGTGGCCCTGGCAATTTTTACTACTTGCAAGAGAGAGAGCGAGCGAAAGAGAGAGAGAGAGCGTGAGTGAGACGGGAAGAGTGCCCCCTTTTCCTTTTCCATGTAGCCTTGTGTTGGCCTGCCATTTTCAGCTGGCTCATTGTGGTCAAATTAAATTGAGAGGAAATTAACAGTGAAATGATGCCAATTTACTACAAAAAAAAGGGTCACTTTTGGGCACAATTTGCAGAGGAGAAACACAAACAATTTCGAGGGCTTAAGGTCAAACTCCAAATGGATTAGCTCTTTGGTCGATTAGTTCAAAATTCCCCTGAAGCGTTATCAATAAGCAGCTGCGGCCAACGGAAGTTAATTAAAATAAATTCGACTCAAGGGCTGATAGCAGATATAAAATGAATCATTTTTGCAGCATTCTTCGCTCGGATACTAGTTTAAGTGCAGCACAAAATCTGTCATTGACCCAGTTTGTGACTAACATTTCATTGAAATCAACTTTAGTTGAGTTCCCTTCCCTCACCCTGAAAACGCATTCAAAATGGGTAAGAGGGGTATATTAGTTCTGTGCAAAAATATGGAAGGCAGCATCTGTGTATATTCTTAATCAAGTTCAAGACTTTAAATTTGAAATAAATTACTTTTCGATTACCCTGTGCAGAGTATCTCGGAGTCGAGCTTACACTACTATAACATTGTTACTGGTTTAAACTGCCTTCCTGTCGAAATGGCTTCCTACTCTCTGGCCCGACTCTACTAGGCAAATGCCATTAGAAAGTCTACAATGCGACAACTTAACTATAAATTAGTGTCGTGGCCACATGGAAAAAGTTCCTGCACTTATATACACACACACACACACACAGAGAGAGCGAGCTATGTATACATGTATGTATATAATGCCCGTAGGCCTCTTGTCCTTAAACTGGTTGGCATCCATTATATGCTGGTTACTTGCACGTTTAAGTTCGTTATACATTTAAAACCCAACTTGTCGCATGCCTCCCGTTTTATGTGTCAAGCACACACACACACACACAGGCTACACCCACTCTGTGGTAGGGGCAAAAAAGAGGTGAAAATGAGTACAAACACACTCAGCTACAATTACAACACTCAAAGCCTGAACAAAAAAAAAAAAAAAAAACCAAAACAAAAAATGAACCTAGAATGTCGAAGAAGAAGAAGAAGCAGAGTTTGCACGTCATGCGGCTGGGGCAGAAAAACTCGCTGAGCGAACCAAATTGCTTGGCAACTTTACTGCATAGTTAATTAATAGGATAACACAATTAATTTGTGGGCAATGAATGTCTGAGCTTTATTTGCCAGCTGCCTACCAGGCAAAAACTTCTGCCCCCATAGGGACCACTACTGACTACTGACTACTCCACATATAAATCCAAACAAACACACACACACACAGTTATATCTATATATATATCCTGCATATCCTTTCGCTTTTCGCTCGCAGCTGTTACACGCTCATTTCTGTTGACCAGTTTATTGTGGTTATAAGGCCGGTCCGAAGCAGCAGCTTATCACTCGCCACAGCTGCGACTCTTGGGCCAAGTAATTACCAAAGGTTTAAGAGATTTCAAGGGTTTGCCTACCCAAGTCAAGTTTTCAAAAATTGTGTTCCTAATAAACTTAAAGACACTTAAGTGTAGACCACACTTGAGCTCAAATTACCGATTACCTAGCTGTACATTTAATTGGCATTAGACTGAAAAATTTTGGGCTAAGAGCGGATAAGAAGCAATTGGAGCAATCCTCAAAAATATTGATCAATCTTAAGAAAACAAGTAAGAGGAAGACGCATAAGCTCAACTACTAGATACCCTGCTCCCAGATTTATATTTATTTATCTCTATTTACGATAACTTTTATTCCAAAATTCAATTCACTAACTTTAGAGCCAAAACGTTGTCAAAACTCCACAGACTTGCATAAGCTATGTTTTCTTGGCTCGAATAATACTCTATTGAAAATCTCACATGCAAGTGCAGATAGTGTATAATTCTCATCATGTGGCACACATAATTATGACTTTAAAGGACGCGGAAATGCTTTTATTACGGCTTTCTTCAAAGCAAACAGTGGGCATTAAAAAAAAAAATAAGGAAACAGAGGGAACAAGGACTATAACTAGAAGGACCTCAGCCTCAGCAGTGGCAGTGGCTCAATTAAGGCCACTGCTCGTGAGGACAGGCGTGAAAAGTACAAAAACAAAAGCGCACCCCAACAGCAACAGCAACAACAGCAGCAACAGCAACAACAACAACAACGGCAACAACAACAGCAACAACAACAACGAGCTACTTACAAACATCAGTTTTAACTATTGTTTGCACACTCGACTCGAGATGGGCCTGAGAGAGAGAGTGAGAGAGGGGGGCGTGGTGGTCTGGGCCAACTTTAAGGCTCGACTCCACGCTTTGGGGTTTTGTTAAAATAACAAAAGCGGCCGCCGCCGCCGTCGTCGCCGCAGCCGTTAACCAAACAAGTGGCAAATGGCTGACGCCTAAAAAGACAGGCGGCAGGCGGCAGGCAGCAGGCGGCAGCAGCCGGCAGCAGGCAACCAACCAACATTTTCCAAAAACCGTAATTTTTTATGCTGTCACAAATTTGACGATGATGACGTGCATGATGATAATGATGATGATAAAAATGTTCGGGGCGGCATTTTGTCAGCATTAAACAAGTATATATAAAATACTTTACTTTATGTTGCCATTTTTACATAGTTCTAGCCCGAGAGAAAGATAGAGGGAGAGAAAGAGAGAGAGTGTGTGTGTGTGTGAGAGAGAAGGCAAACAACAACAAAAAACCGGGCAACTTAATTTTTCCGCATAGTCCACGACATTGTCAAGGTATTGTTTCGTCCTTTGTTTTTCCCTTGTTGTGGACGTCAAGCTGGGCGCACCAAAAAAAACAAAAACAAAAAACCAGTGCTGAAAAATGATTGTAAAACAAAGAGCAAAAAAAAAATAGGAAAAACTGCGCCTCATTCTTTCAGGCTTCGACGCTTTTACTTTTTATGCGTTGCTTTTCCAATAAATTTTTCTCTCTTGTTTTTTTTTTTCTGGTGAAAGCTAATTTTCCCCGTTTCAGCGTCGAATATTCAATATTGTTTAGTAAAGGACAAAGGGACGCCAGAAAATATGCTTTGATTTTGTGTTGGAAAACGTCAATAGAACTTGGGGGCCAGTGTGAGTAAGCGAGGAGCTCGTGAGACTGATCAATAAATGGAACTTTGGTTGGGCGCAAACTTTCTGGGAATGGACTGGGAACAGTTTAAAACATTCTTAAATATTAAAGAGGAAAGAAAATATTCAACAATTAATGAACGAATTTAAAATCGTATATAAAAACTTAATATCTATAGTATATTTATATATATATATATAAATTTATATCAGGTTTACCTTGTAGTTATCCATGTCTAAAAGTTGCGTCGCCTAAAACCACTCAGATTGTATTATTTGTAAAAAATCGTTTACACACTTTGCGGTACACGTGATTGGATAGTTGTTATCGGTGCTTGGATTATAACGATTTCAAGTCGATGTTTTTTTTCGATTATTGTTTATTTAGATCTCTGATACTCTCTGGCACTAAGCACGCTCTCCATTATATTTATATATCTATATAGAATCAGGCCAAACGACTAGACAAAAGCACAGGCGCACCACATTCACAGGCATTATCAAGACAATAAGCTGCTGCCGGGTCTTAAGGGTGGCAAGCTTTCAAAAGCTTTCTCGCTCTCCCGCTCTCTCTCTCTTCCATTAGGCAGCGGTAGGAGACAGAGAGAGTGAGAGAGGGAGAGTGTGAAAGAGACAGCCACTAAGCTTCAACTATGTTTATATAAAAGCACAGAGTATTTACCGTAAATAAAATAAAAGCACAAAAGCACAAACAACAAAAGCGCGACAAGATCAGTTTGTTTTTTCCCTTTGTGGGGAAGGGGCCTAAGGAGGTCTTTTGGGGGGGTGGTTGGTAGAGTACTTAAGCCATGATGGATTAAAATATAATAGTATAAAGCTTACAAGCTACATTCCATACATATACACGATAGAAGCAGAATGGCAAATGGGTTTCATGTGGAGGGGGTTTTTCTTTTTTGTTTTTCATTTCTTTTTTTTTGGATACTAGTTGTGAATACTGACCTTGATACTGTCATAGCAAGCGGTAACCTTGCCGTTCTGGACTTCGACATTGGCCGGCGGATGGGCGAACTTGCATTCCGTGTCCTGGCGAGAGCATTTGTTGCGCTGAAACTCACGGCACACCTCCAGCTGCAGCCAGCGCGAATCCTTGCCATTGAGCAGGCTGTTCATATTAACAACGTTGGCCATCGCAAGCGCCAGTTCTTCAGTATATTATATATATATATATATGTGTATATAATTTGCGGGGGAGACGACTCTATATATAGATTATAGATATAGCTTAGCTGGCGACTAGAAAATGTTGCGCGTTTTACTTTATGACGTTGGCTTTGAATACGATTTGCTTAAACAGCTCTTAGCACAGTAATCAGCACCTATATATATATATATATAGGGTATACACATATATATATTTTAGCATAGATGGTAGCGGTTTTCTGTTTTTTATGAGTTCTTGTTTTTTTTTTTTGTAGCGTTTACACTTGCTGTTGACTTAATTTTTGTGGATTACAAAGCTTGGGGATAGCTGATAGCTTGTGGGATATTTTTTGAGGCCTTCAAGTCTTGGCTAAGAGTTGTAGAGTTTAATTTTGATTTCGAACGAACGTTTACAAGTATATATATATATATTTTTATATATATATGTATGCATATAAAGATAAATACGCTTTAACTTTATTTATTATTTGTTGTTTGTAAGTATAGCGGTTTTTTTATTTGTGGTATTTGGTTTTGTGTAAGCTTTTCTTTATTGAGCATACGCTGATTTTACATTATCTGAAATGAGAGTAAGAAAGAGAAATAGACGTTTTAGGTTTATACCAAATATTTGGCTGCATTTTTTCTTTTCTTTTTTTTTTGTATAGGGTGTACAAATCATTTACTTAGATAAATTGACCAGCACAGAAACAGAGAGATAGATTATGACAAAGACAGACAAAAGGACAATGAAGTCTGTGTGTGTGAGTGTGTGTGTGTATGTGTGTGTTTGTGTGTATATATATGTGTGTGTATATATGTGTGTATATATATGTGTGTGTGTGGGTGTACTGATCGAATTTTAGTTAAGGTTAGTAGCGCGCAAATCGATGGAGCATTTGTTAGCGTTTAATGTGGGAATGAGCTTAAGTGAATGTCGAGTGCAATTAAAATAAATACAAGTTAATGATAATGTAAGGAATCCTGTATGAACTAAATAAAGGTCTCAAAAAAACGCACTGAAAATAATAGTAAAATATATATTTTTTGTATATATATTTGGAAAGTAACCAAAAATCGTCATGATTTGCTTTTTATTGCGCAATCAGTAGGATATGTGTTTTGTGTGTGCGCTCAAATTGCAGTTGTGGTTTAATTATATGTCTAGATACAGATACAGAGCAGCAGCAACAGCAGCACCAGCACCAGCCATATCTGCCACAGTTTCGCAATGTGTGTGTGTGTGTTGTGTTCAACACGCGTTGCACGTTGCAGCAGCGACTAAAACCAAACCAAGCACGGCCCATAACAGCAGCAATGCACATTGACAAACTACAAATAAAGTGCGGCTTGTTCTTCATTTTTGTTTTTTTTTTTTATATCATATTTAAATTTAAAATATATATATTTTTTATTTAGTTTAATTTATTTTGAACCCAGCGGCATTTCAATTTATTAGCGTTCAGCGTAAAGAAAATATACAAAAAAGAAAAGAAGCCGAAAAAAGTTCCAGCTAAAATAATAGTTTTCATATCATGATAGCAAAAAGCAACGTTTAAATAGAGAGGCAGCATATAGATAGAGAGAGATAGAGAGAGAGAGATATGGCGAGACAGTTGTCTACTTATAAGTGCAGCGATTTATAAGATTTATAAGATATCATAATATATAATTGATTGCGCGGCAAATTCGCTATTTTTCTTTTAAGCGTATACAAAATTAAACGCACTTACCGCTCAAATTGTTTATCGTTTATTGTTTATTGTTAACGAAATGTTTTTGTTTACAAGTATTACGAAAAATTTCTATAAATAATATTACTGTAAAAAAATGTTGAATAAACGTTAAACTGGTCAATCGCTTGTTGATATATATATACATATATATATATATATATATGCATATGTGTGTTTTTATAATAATAATGAGCAATGTTTATTAAATGAGAGAAACACAAATGATTCAATCATCGATGACGCCACACAAATTTCATTTCATTTCGTATAATTTCATTTGTTGTCGCATGTTTCATTGTTTGCACCTTTCAGATTGTTTTCTCTGGTTTTTGTTATTATTTTTCACAATCTTATCTTATCTACCGCCGCCTCACAATTTAATCGAAATTTCCATTCAAGTCAGCTTATCATCAAATATGAGGAGTACTTTTGTAATTCTGAGCAATATGTAAAGTTTGGCGCGCAAAAATAAATATTCATTGTTGATGATTTCTTTTTCAAATTTTTCAGATATTTTGTCATGTTTGGGTAGTGTTCTTAAAAATAAAATAGATACTGAGCCTTGTATTTGACCTTTTTTCTTTGAGTTGTCATCAAAAATAATAGTTGATTTAAAAATGCAAAATATAACCAAACATCAATTGTTTCAAGTATTAAATATTTTGAAAACAATTCTCACAGTTTTCCCCATTTCCTGTACAGATGTTTTGCTGTTTATATTTATATATCACGATAAACCCATAAATATATCCATGCTAACTTTTATGCCCACACAGAAACAAAAACAAAAAAAAAACCCTGAGCAACATTTTTTTTTTAGTTTTGTCTACTAAATACCAAAAATATATATCGCTATCTGGCCTTTCAGAGATATCAATTTAGGTGTGTGTGTGTGTGTGTGTCACAATTGCCAATACATTTGCCGTACATTATCTATAGGTATTTTTGAAAAGATAAAAACCAAAAACAAAATACGAAAAACGAAAAACGCATTTATAATTTAATAAAACACAATTCGGAAACTTGTTGCTTGGTATGTTTAGTTGGTCAGTTAATGAATACATATATATATATATATATATATAAATGTTTGCATATGTGAGTGTTGCATGATGTCAGCTGCAAATTGCTTTGCCGTATTTCAATTTGATATGGAAAATAAATATACTAAGACACCAAGACGCAGCCGAGGAAGCATTAAGTATAAATTCTAACTTAATTTATGAGTTGATTTCCAGACGATTGTGTTTGCATGTGTGTATTTATATGTGTGTGTGTATGTGGGTTGTATTTAATGTTTATGGCATTTGCTTAAATAATTCCTGTACATCTTCGTTTTTTTTGAAAAACTGAAAACTTTTGCTGTTCGCACTGACACAGCAAAAAACAAATCAGAAAAAAATATAAAGAAACTTTTAAACAACGCAACAGACGCCCACACGAATTGGAACGGAGCAAAGCGGACGTGTTCCGAGCATCAAATGTGAATAGAATAAATGTATAAATATATATGTATATAGGTATGTACATATAGATATATAGATATGGATACAGATTCAGCTACAGATACAGATACACAACTAATGCCAGGCATGTCATTGACGCAGTTTTGGATACACAGCGAAATTTATGGTCAGGCGAAAGTGTGTGTGCGAGTGTGTGTGTGTGTGGAAAACGTTTACGAAAATAAACTTGCCTAAAAGCCAAGTAGTTTTTGTGGCCACTGAAAATGTGGGCCAAGAATAATCGTAGAAGGCTCTTCCAACGCAATATCGATGATACGACTCGATGACATTAACATCCGTCCCGACCTACAAATAACCTTCACAAACAACGCAGCAAAACACACAGATATATATATATAGAGCTGCGATCATTATATATACACAAGGATATTAATATGTTTGCTAATTGAGCCTGCGGTGCGATTAAATACAGATTAATACATTAACTACCGCCGGCAGCAGCAAAACCAACAAAAATCAACAGAGATAAAAAAATTAATATAAATTAAAAAAAGTAAAAACGAAACGAGAAGATGCAAATTGCTTTAGACGCAACAGCAGAAACCACAAAGTAAAAAACAACAACAACAACAAAAACAGCCCAAACAAGTTGAACAAGTTTTAAGTCTTGTATTAAATTTTTGGTAGCGCTTTTCTTCATTTTTGTTTTTTTAATGTTTGTTTTGAAGGTTAAGCGGGCAGAGCAAGAGAGAGAGAGCGAGAGCAGAGGAAAGAGAGCAGCTAAAAAAAAAGAGCAGCTGAAACTAAAATCGAAAACTGTTACTTTTCGTAGCTGTTAGCAGAAACTCACTAAATATTTGCATTCACATATTCATATTCACATATTTGTATTCATTTGTTTAATACTCGTACTCATATTTATGTAAGCTGTGCCAATAACAACAATAAAGGAACAGAAGCCACAGCAGCTGTGGCCGCTAAAATGATTCAAATATTGTTTGTGCCACATGCGAGAGAACAGTTGCCCCCTAATAATGTCGAACGGACTCTACACACACCAAAATATATTTGAATAGCACACACACAAAAACAAAACAAGACCAACAACAACAAGTTGCACAATCCAAAGGGGCCCGCCGCTCTCAAAGAATCTGTCCAAAGATTAAGTTCCAAATGAGTTCAAGCCTTTGAATAAACAGATGAGAAAGAAATAGCTTCCAGTGAAGAGAGAGCTCGACTAGGAGATACCCTGAACCTTAATTATATCGAATAAGATACTAGTTATAATATCTTATTTATATTCGACCTTGATGAAAATGTCACCATTGATCTATATTACGTTATTTTAAAGATCAACTGGAAAGGTTTAACTTGAAAACTACGGCTTTAATTTCTATCCAAAATCTATATATCGATAGTTATCGATAAAATAAAAAAATCGAAATCGGGTCAAAAGCGAACCTATATTCAATATCTCCAGCTCATATAGTCTCTAAGATCATAAGGACGGACAGACAGATATAGCCACTATATCGTCTTGGCTGTTAATCGTGATCATGAATATATATCAAAAATGTTTTCTTCTGTCTGCTCCCTTTTCCCACTTTAAATGAATTCAGACTATGAAATGTTTGCAGTGCATAAAAAGTAAGACTTTCCCTTTTATTTCTTTTGTTTTTTTGAGTTAGTTGCAGCTAATGAATAATAATTATAATAATAATAATAATTAATGAATATATTTTAATTTATGATTGCAAACGTGAGTCTTCGATTGATCTCTAATGCCTTTATCTAACGATCGTTTCACCCAATGATAATTAATCAATTTCATAATTGTTTCACTAATTCCAATAGCTTTTGGCTTTCTATCATTTATCGCAACGAATTGAAATGTCATGGAAATTACACAAAAGATATGTAAAGATGACATGAAAAGCGCTGAAAGAAAAACAGAAAAAATGTGTAAATCTATTAAAGGAATTTCCAAATTCAATTAGCGATTTGAACTGTCAGCTGCCAGCTTTAACCCACATGCCCCACATATGATGGAGACCCATTGGAATTGGGAGCGCGCAATGCGCTGATAAGAAAACTCACAGCTCGCGACAAACACACACACACTCACACACACACACACGCACAACAAAACAAAACACAACACGCAGCGGAACAGAACAGAACAGAAATGATGACGCCGTCGTCGAGGTTCGAGTTCACAGTTTGTTGTGAAAAGTCATTTCATATGCCATATAATATATATTTTATATATTTATTTATTTTTTTTAGATATGCGTCGCACTCGCTAACTGAACGTGTTGAAATGTGTGTGTGTGTGTGTGTGTGAGTATGAGTGTGTGGTGGTGGGGCTAGTGATTAGCAGCCGGCTCCAGGCAACAACGAACCGAATGCATTTCGCAACACTACTTGCCCCTATGGGGCAACACACCACCGTCAGCAGGTCGGCGCTCTGTTTACACTATGCTCTTGGCTATTTTTAAGGCCCCCACACACACACTCACACACACACACACATATAGAAGCGCACTCGCAATGGAAATGGGAAACCAGCGAGCAGCAAATATGCCACAGGCAAACTCATGGAGGTCTCCGTACTTGTGGAAGCCGTAGCAAAGGTGCGCGCATAACGAACGGTCAGTAACCGCCTTTGTTGCAACATTATACAACATAAGCCGACGCGTCGCCAAGCTGAACCCAGCGACGACCCACCCTAGTATGACACATATATTAAACAAAAGCAGAAGGCAAAAAAAAAGCAAAAAAAAAAAAGAAGACAAAAAAAACACTCGATAGGTGCAAGAAAAACGCAAAAAGCGGCAAACAAATGAAGCCCCAACTTCGCTTCGACTGTTGTTGCTGCCGCTGCCGCTGCTGCTGCTATCAATAAATGCGATTAGATAAATGTTGAACAAGCCACGCGAGCTTATATGGCTGCACCCTCTGCCAGCAGAGGCCCACCCCTCCCCTCCCTCTACCCACCTCAACAACCCCTCGCAAGCCACTCCAAATGATAAGCAATTGCAACCGAGTAGACTCTTCACTACTTGCTCAAGCCATCAACATAGTTGTTGTTGTTGCCACACAGCCTTGTTGCCACACACATGACTCAATAATAGTTTTAAGCCCATCATCATCATCATCATCATTTTTTATGGGCTTATTGAGCCAGCTTATGTCATACAGGTGTTTGGCTTGTGGGCGTTATCTCTCCGGTTCTCAACTTGGAGCGCTACTAAACATTTAGTTGAGTTTTACTTTTGGGCTAATTAATTCTTATTGTCAGTCATTTGACGTGCATAATTAATTTCCCATTTCTCAAAAGGCGTGGGCTGCTCTTCGAAAATTTGTCAAAGTCTATTAGTTGGCTAGACAGTCATAACTTATATATATAGTATATATATACATATATATTTTTTTTTGTGGAGAGAGTTTTGCATGCATTAAATTTGTCGTGGTGCTGCTACAAATGCTTTTAGCCAGCTACTCAAATATGGTCCAGTTACAATCTCGATTCTATATGGTGCTATATATGGTTTTTGAAGAGGAGTCCACCATAAAACGTGCCCAAAAGCGTAAACAATATCGAAATGAAGCGTTCCTGGAATTTTTATGTTTGGGGTTTATTTTCTTAGATGAATCAGAGGCCAGCAGTTTGTTGAAAATCCCAAAGTGTTGATACGGGGAAACTAACGCAATTCTGCGGGTAGCAAATTGCAATCTAAAAAAATATATATTTATGTAATATATAGAGTTAAATACACGCCTAACTCGTGACAAATGCAAATCGATTCGAGCTGACCCAACTTGCGGATACTCTGGCAAATTTGAACTTTTAATAGGAGAAGACAAAATGTTGGCTTATCAGCGGCTAACTTAAAAAGTCATAATTATTTGGCATTCAATATTTAGGCCGATAACTGTCAATATTAATTGGACATTGATATAAATAATCTAATCAGCTGCGGCTCTTTGAAATTTGTCTTTCATTTTAAATAAATGAATCGCAAGCAATTTTCAATCTTTTCTATCACGTTTATTTCTCTTTTGTAGTAATAATATATATTTAAATTAATAGAAATGCACACACACACACACACATAAAACATCAAACCAAATTTTTTGAGCATCAGCTAATTGCGTCAGAGTCTGAAATTTGTATTTTTGGAAAGAGCGCAGAGCGAAGATGAAGAAAAAATCAAAAACAAATTTCATAAATACCAGTGGCAAAGCAACTTTTCTCTCTCTCTCTCTCTCTTCATATATCTCTCCCACCCTCTCGCTCTCTTTCTTATATGCTAAATTCATTTTTGGCATATTCATAAAATTATTTGCTTATCTTAAAATACTCATAGTGAAAAGAGCACAAAATCAGCAAACTAAATATTGAAATTTTTGGGTGTAGCATGAACAAATTTTCGAAATAAATGTTTGGCTTAATTAATTGCGATGTCTAAAAATAGACAAGCACGACAGATAGAGAGATAGATAGATTGAGATACTGAGACAGAAAGAGAAAAGGAGAGGGGTGGGGGATAGATTAAGCAAGCGAGTGCGAGAAAGTCAAAGTATAATTAAAAATTTACTCAAATGCTTTTGAATAATCAAATTTAATTAAACTCTGAACCAATTTGTTTAAACAGCAGCCTGAAGCTCAAGCGGCAACTGGCACGCCCACAACGCCCACAACGCTTGACCTCCTCGAAGCCAGCTCCTGCCCCTCCCCTGCCCCTCCCCTGCCCCGCAGAAGAAAGGTTAAACAATCAATTTCGCTTTCAATTGATCTCAATTTAGCATAAAGCGAGAAGTGATGGGAATTGGAGGGGATCGGGTGAAATTGTGCCCACTGGCCCAGCCAAGGGTTAAGGCAGCGCTGCTTATGTAAATGAGGCAGCTGTCGCTTGTTCTTCCTCTTCTCGTTGCTGTTGTTGTTGTTGCTGTTGCTGTTGTTGTTATTGGGAGCTGCCGTTGCTGCTGCATTTTGGCTGCCAAAAATTTCATGCACGAAAAACTTATTTTTGGTGCCGACGTTTCCAAAATGCAGTCAAAATGGGGAAATGCTTAGGTCAACGGGGGGGAGCAAAGTGATGTTCGGTGTGTGGGATAAGAAGGGGGATGGGGAGGGGGAGAGTGCTCTGTTGCTTTGGGACAGTGCGATGCGATGCACAGCTGCAGATACATCCAAAAATGTACAACAGCTGTCGGCGCTCTAAGCCCAAAGGCAAAAAGGCAACAAAAAGGCGAAGAGACCACGTTAAAATTTATATTTTTCATTTATACTCTTTTATTTTATGTATATATCAATATATATGTATATATATCTTTAGATATGTATATATTATTATTTTTTCTATCTTTGCTGAATCAATATTTCTCCTTGTAGATTTTTAATGCAAGCCAAATAACAACAAGAAAAGTCGAAGAAATTTATTCGATTTGTTTAGTTTTGAAAATTTCCATTTGTATATTTTTGATTTTAATATTTATAGTTTAATATATCACATCAGGTCTTGAGCTTTATCAAGTTATATATATTAGCTTGTTTTTATGCTTTCAACTCGTTTGCCGTCGTTGAAAGACGAACATTTTGTGTTATTTATAGAATAAACGTCGAGCACATGTTTCAAAATATCAAAAACGCAAAAGCAACACAAAAATTCAAAAAGAAAGAGATATAAAAATAAAAATCCAAGAAGAAGCAGCAGAAGCAGCAGCCACAAAACTGTTTTCCTTTTTTTTTTCTTTTTTTTTTATTTCTTTGATAGAAACCAATATGTTTATGTGCGGCATGAAAAGAAAAACAGAAAACAGACACTCGATTCGAGCAGTGATTTTGAAACGCATGCAGAATTGTTGGAGAAACCAATAAACTATTTCTCAAACATTACCACATTTTAATAAACGCAGTTCTTTTAAAGCATAAACTGTATTTCTGCAATATATATAAAAAAAAAAAACTTTGATTATATCACAAGTGCTGCTCTACTTGTTTTGAGACTCGCAATTAAAACTGCAATTCAATTGGCAAATATTTCAGCTGGAAAACTGCTAACAAAAAAAATAAATAAATTGGGTTTGGAGTTAATCGATAAGTGCAACCTTTTAACACCTGTAATGTGACTCAATCAGTAGTTAAATAGTATATTTAAAATATTTAAAGTATTATTTATTTTATAAGCTGTTCTCTATATATATTTAAATGTTTTATCTGTGGAACTTTAGCATTTTAAATTATTTTAGCTGCTAATAAAAAACTGACAGCTAGAAATGCCAAAGAGCGAAAATTTTTGCGCTTGAAGTTGATCTTTAGTTAAGCAAATTTTTATTTCACAATTTATTACCATATTTAAAATTGCTAAAAGTTGCGCAATTTGAAGTAATTATAATTCAGTTTTTGTGCAACTTAATGCTTAAAATATAACTCCTAAAAATCATTATATACATTTTATCTTTCAGCTGGAATAATTCAACACTTCAACAAACTGGGGAACATCTTCTCTTTCTTAGCTTGTTTCTTTCTGGCTTTTTTAGCTGCTTTATTTGGCGCATCATTCAAGTCTAAATTGCAATTTCAAATGTCGTCGTTTGGCACTTGAAAAGCTCACACTCAAAAATTTGTCCAGTGACTTTCAAGTTTGAAGACAAAGCGATGGAAGTAAAATTTGTGTGAAGAGCTTCATAGTAGAGCTATCGATACTTATTATTTATTGTTGTTGTTGTTGTTGTTGTTGGCTGGGGCAAATGGCGGCGAGAGGCAAAAAGGCCACAAATGCGAATGCTGGGCAATAAACCATACAAAATATACACACACAAACACACACACACAACATATACATACACATTTATATACTTTGTGTTATGGCATGACTTTTTGGGCAAAAAAATCGAATCGATTAGTCATGCCAAGTCCTCAGACTTTTAGAGTTGATTTTTTTTTCGTTTTGGTTTTGGTTTTGGATTTGGTTTGGTCTCTCAGCCTCACCTCTCACATTTGAGTAAGTTTTTTATTTTATTTTTTTTTTCTTTCTTCTAGTTGCGGTTTATTTTGTGTTTTGGTTTTGCTTATTTTTATTTTTTTTTTTAACGCGAATGACTTGTCAGAAAGACGTATATCGACATTCAGCATAGACAGGGCAATTGATGTGGCATTTTCCAAGCGATTTCGTTGCTTCATTTATTAAATTTTGACAGCTGCTCTTGCAATGAAAGCAAAGACGTGTCAAGTATATACAACAAAAAACTTTTGCTTTCTTTGTGGCCCGTTAATACAATTCCAAAATGTAAACAAAATAAATTACGACAAATTATAATAAAAAAAATATATATATACTCAAATAAGGAAACAAAAACCGAAAAATAAAAAATAAAATAAAAAACAACTGTTGTTGTAGGAGTGAAAAGTACAACTCGAAATAAAAACACATAAATTCGTTGTTTACGACTTAAAGTTACGCCGGAGGCCACTTGAGATGCCGCCCGAGGGGATCTCAGAGAACCTCAGAGAACCTCAGAGAACCTCTCAACGACAGCGGCATAAAAAAAAACGTGACTTTTCATAACAACAAATAGCAAAAACAACAAATAACAACAACAGCAACGAATAAATGCAAAATATCTTGTGCTTAAATCTTGCCAAAGTAAAGCAAAGTACGAAAAAAATAAAAGAGAGGGAAAATGAATTTGTAAGCATTACTTTGGCATAAAAATAGCTAAATTTGCATTAAGTTTAAGCATGATTTGTGTGCCTGTGCGTGAGTGAGTGTGTGTGTGTTTGCGTGTGTGTGTGTGTGTGTGCGTAAGTGTGGGTGTGTGTGGCAAACTTAAAATTCAGCTCAGTTTGCAGAACGCGCTCCGTAAGCTTCAAAGTGATGGACTTAAATAGAACTTCTCGCAAATGATTAATTAATGTATAAAGTTCATCATCTTGTGAGAGATGACTTCATAGTTGTGTATTTATTTAAGTTTTTTTTTTTAGTTCATTTTTTTTGGTTTTTTTCCCCCCCATTTTTGGTTGACTTTATCGAAGACGCAATAATAACATAACTACAAACATATTTTTTTGCTGATAAACTACTTTTTAATGGCTCGCACAGTTCATTAGCCTTCCTTCGCCGCAAAGAAGCGAATAGCTTTTTTAATAATTCAATAATTATACAAAATGATGGCCGACAAATTTGACACACGGCTTTTTTAGCCAGTTGACATTTGGTTTATTTTGACATTTTTAACACCTTTTTCGATGTGACCAACTCGCTGAAAAGCCAAAATACAAAAACAAAACAAAAATAACTGTGCAATATATGCATAAGATATACAATTTAAATACGACTTATAAACACCTTTTGTTGTTGTTGTTGGTTGCTGCAGCAGCTGTTGTTGAAGATGCGCCTTTGTTGTTGCTGTTGACGTTTGTTTATTTGCTATATTTGCAGCTAGCACACACACTCTCACGTACACACACTAACACAACCAAGCACAGAAACTAACGCCGTTTAAATTTTTTTCCAAACTTCTTTCGCGTTTTTTATTTTTTTTGTTTGCACACACAGCGCACAGCTGAGCGAGAGCGAGAGAGAGAGAGCGGGAGAGTGATAGCCGGAACGAGATAGCGTGCGGACAGCAGAAGAAACGGATACGAAGACGACGAAAAAGACGCGTTTTTGGCTTTTTTTTTTGTTTTTTCTTGCTTGTGGTTTCTGCTGACTTTGCAGTTGTTGTTGTTGTTGTTGCTTTTACTGCGCTGTTGCTGTTGCTGCTTGTCGTGACGTCATTAAAATGCCGGCAAAAACATAAAACTTGCAACACTTGATATATATATTTGTATTTATTATTTTTTATGGAACACTTCTGCTACTGACACTGATGACAAAATGAAGCGAGACAGAGAAGACACACGCACACAGCCACGCACACAAACACGCACAGACACGTGAGCAGCGGCAGACGTCAAAAATATTGAGGCGGCAACAACATTAAAGTCGCTGTTAGCTTTTCTGTTGTTGTTGTTGTTGTTACTGTTGCTGTTGTTATCAAAAAACACGGTTTATTTTTTTTTGGTTGTTGTGGTTGACAGATGTTTGTTATTGTTGAAACGCGCGCGACTTTCATAGAAATTATTGTTAATAATGTTGCATAATTTAATGCTTGAATTTAACTGTTTTTCTTTTATTTTTTGCACTTTTACTCAACACTTTTATGACGAACAAGGCAACTCTGCACGATTTATTACGATATTTGACGTATTAATTTCTACGAATTTCTTCTTTGAATTAGTTGCCAGAGCGTTTGTTGTTGTTGTTGCTACTGCTGCTTGGGACTTGCTTTTGGGCTCTCAGACATAAGAAATTCTAAAAATGTATCAACAAATGCGCACGCACGTCCGCCTCGCTCGGTGTTGTTTTTGCTTCTGTTCGTATGGCTGTTAGAGCGCTGTTATGCACCAAAAAAAATTCCAATCGACAGTCAAAAGCAGCCAACAGCAGCAGCGAGTAAACAGCAGCGCTCTCACTCTCGCTCTCGCAGTCTAGTTGCGCGCTCACGCTCTCTGCATGTTTTGCTGCTGCTGCAGCGGCTGTTGCTCTTATTGGTTTATTTTGGCTGGAGTTTTATGCTTGAGAGAGCGAGCGAGCGAGCGCAAGAGCGCAACTGTTAAGTTTAAGAGCGCAAATGTGCTGAGCGCTTACATTGAGCGAAAACTGACTTTGGAGTCATTTTGCGTTAGCAGTAGCAGACAGTTTATGTTATGTGCTTGTGTGTGTGAGGGTGTGTGTGTGTGTGGTTAGAAGCAGCTGACTTTAAATCTAGCCAAGGGTTAAGTAGCCAACGCGCAGCAACAAAAGAGTTCAATTGAGTCTGAGTTGAGCCACTGCTGACAAAACTGCTCAAAGGATATGGGAGTAGTTAATTAGCATGGCGGCGACTTACAGTTCATTTGATGTAATCACAGATGTTCCTCAAATTGGAACAAATTGAGTCTTACAGTTGTGATAAACAAAAAATTATATGTTAATTGCAATATTTTAATTAATTTTAAATG
Source organism: Drosophila kambysellisi (assembly GCA_035042185.1). Classification (NCBI taxonomy): domain Eukaryota; kingdom Metazoa; phylum Arthropoda; class Insecta; order Diptera; family Drosophilidae; genus Drosophila; species Drosophila kambysellisi. The sequence continues at coordinate 12,872,047 of JAWNLS010001251.1, forward strand.
AAGTAATTTTTTTATTTATTTATTTACTTTCTTTTTTTGCATTAATATTTGTCTTTCATTTTTACTATTTACCCTTAGCCCCGTTTTTGGCTTTATTTAGCTTTTCTTCGTCGGTCGGCTGACATTTTCAAGATGCTGAAAGTCACCTTCAGAAATGGTTCAATTTATGAGAAAAGTGCACATTAAAATTTAGTAAAAGATATGTCTATATTTAAAGCGAAGAAAATCTTTCAGTTTGACATTTTCAATGGCCGTTTAAAAATAGCAACGAAAAGCTGAAAGCTGTAAGTACCGTTATTTTCGGACACAAAACATTTTTGACATTTCTATGCCATAAATCTCGTTACACACAAACAAACACAACAATATAGACAAATACACTCACACACACACAGACACCCCCACTGAGAAAAAGCCATTAAATGATATAAACATGTGCATTTATCTGTTAAAAAGTGAATGTAAATTGATTAGAAAAGGCAACAACAGCAGCAAGAAGAATAAGAATAAGTCCAAACAAAAACAAAAACCACGACAAGAGAGCACCAAAACAGCAACAATAACAGTGTGAAAGCAAGAAAGAAGTTAAAGAGAGTGAACGAGCGCATGTGAGAGAGTGAGAGAGAGAGCGATGAGAGAGTGATCTCAACGCCCCCGCAATGTCTATTAGGCAGACTCTCTTGTTGTTGTTGCTGTCATTTCTTGTGTTCTATGTGTTTGTGTGTGTGAGTCTTCTATTTATAATAACATTTGGAAATTGGAGTTTTGCTTTGTTTGCTGTTGTTGTTGTTGTTGCCGTCGCCAGTCGTAGTTGGTGCAGTCGACCGACCACATGGAAGCTGCTCAGCGAACGGCTGCTGCTCGAGGGCAAGTGAAAGGTTGTTGTTGCTGTTGTTGTTCTTGCTCTTTTCTAAGCACCAAAGCTCGCCTGCAGCGCCAACTGCACACACACACAGACATACGACTAGTCACCTCTGCTCTCATTCATTATGCAGACAGAAAATGGGAAGAAAAAGAAAAAAAAAAAAGAGACAACGAGTTGAGATCTGAGACGATTTTTACTTATCCCACTTTTTGCAGTTGGCTGTTGGGCACATGCCACATTGAGGCACGAATAAAACTGGAGTACGAACCAACAGCAACTCGAAAAGTTTTCAATGCAAACACACACGCACACATACAGATAGGAAGCTGCTTGCGCAGGCAGCAAAATTATCGAAACCGAATTCACATTAGGCTTGGAAATATTTAGTGGAGCGATCAGATTCTGGAATAACTTGCTATTGTTAACTGGTTTGTTTGCGAAATTCGTTAATTGCTTTTTTTTATGTCTTTTTGTGTAGACTTGAAATTTGCATATGCAAAAAATAAATTAAATGAAGAAGATGCTGCATTTTTAGAATTTTAATGTGGCATTTATATGGCATTTAATTGTTTTTATCTTTAACATATTTATTAAAACTGGATGGCGAGCTACAAATATATTTCGGAACACCTTGACATTTAACATTCTTATTTTTGAACAACTGCTCAATAACTTCTCATCACTTAACTTTAAAAGAATATAAATTAATATAGTTAGAAGATAATTCCTCATAGATTACAGTCAAAATGTGAAGAGTTCTTGAAAAATCATTTACCATTATCATTATTATCTGGTTGCAATTTAATTACATACATGTTTGTCAGAAAATCCCCCAACTGGAAAATACGATCCGCCCACTAAACACTTGACGAGATCATTAAGTGAAACATTTGTCGGCTGTCTGCGCTGTGCTGTTGTTGTTGTTGTTGCTGTGTGTCTTTTGTTGTGGGTTTGTTCAGGGGGTCAGTTGTAGAAACAGAGATACTAAAGCAATACGCAGACTCCACAGAGGGGGACGGGGGGAGGACTGGAAGTGAGGTGGCAAACCGGTTTCAGGCAAAATCAAAAGTTGCGCAGACGCAGACGCCAACGCCGACGGCGCAGTCGACGCAGTCTCAAGCTGAAGTTCGGTATTGGAATTGAAAGCAGCAGCAGGCAGAGAGAGATAGACACAGAGGGAGGGAGACAGCAGGAAGGAGAAGCAAAGTAAAGTTTTGCTGGATGCTGTGTGGTGCACAAAAAAAAAGAAAGACGAGAAAAAACTAAATCACTCGAATGCTGACCGGCAGGCAGCGACTGAAACTCGTTTTGTGTATTTTGCTGCACCCTTTTTGTGTTCGCCTGTTTCCAAGAACGTGTTCAAGGCTTTGCTAAGGTGTGCCTCTCGCCATCTCCCTCGCACCCGCCTCTCGCTCCTTTGCGTTTTCTTTTGTGCCGCCGTAAAAGGAAAAGGAGGTCGCAAAGGCAGAGCAAAAAGCAAAAAGGAAAGGAAAAAAATCAGACGCTCAGGGATTGGCTCATTAGCAAACAGAGAGGGCGAGAGATCGCACAGTGAGAGAGCGCTTGAGAAACGCCTCTCCTCTTCAGACGCATGCAAATTCTAGTTGGAATCTAACGGTGACATTTTGATGCTAATGCCATTTAAATGGGAATGAAGCTCCGTCAGCTAATTAGCTGACTGCTGACGCCGCACACGCGATCTTCGCAAAGAGACCGGCGAACTAATCGAGTGCATATCAAATTTTTTTTGGCATAAGTAAACCAGTTTGGAAGATAGTGCGACAGAGAGATGGTGGAGAGTGAGGGAGAAAGAATCATTAACAGAACCAGTCACAAGCAGCAGAAAGCTGATGACGTCGTCCTCGCTGGATTAATATGGATTAGAGATGAGCACGTGTCCAACTAAAGCAACACGACACGAACTAGATTCAAAATGGACAGTAATCAATAAAAATTGTATTTGTAAGAAAAATTACTAAGCATGTTTTGCATTTCCTTTTTTAAGAATTCGTACTTAAGCTTGAGTTATTTTCATTTTAATATAAAGCAAAGGTATAAGAGCTGCTAAACAATATTACATATAAAATTTTAATTTGTAGTTTTTGAAAGTTATTTCCTTGGAATAATCTTTGATCTTCCTTACACTTTTGAAATTTCGTGCTGTAACGAATGTAGAAATGTAATCGCGTCACGTGCTCAACTCTAATTTGCATACATTGTATAGCTATTTACATACACATGTATTGCGTATGTATCGCGTTGAGTGAGTCAGCCTCCAGACGCCGCACAAGATCAGCACGGTTAACAGCCAGACAGCAGCACTCTCTTCCGCTCCCTCTCTCTGTCTAGCACTCTCTTTATCTAATTACTCTCTCAGCGACACCTACGCACATGTGCGACACTCTTATTGGAAGATCACAGCAGATCAGCAAATGTCAAATGCGTTGCGCTCAACTGTGAAGGCGCTCTTCACATAAATTGAGTGACAGTTGCGCGCTGCTCTTGCGCTACTTGCTCTTATGCCAGTGAGTGATTTTACTTTAAGAGCGCTTTCATTCAATGAGAAACTGTTCCCAGTTTTGTGCGAGTGACTTTGAGTGTCAATCTAAATGCGCTGCTCGAGTGTTTTTAGGTATAATTATTATTACTAAATATAAAGTAAATATTAATTTATTTTATAGAATTATTATTATTTGCATAAATTTAAATTATACTTTTCTTTTTATTTTCGAGTTATTTGATGAGCATTCAATGATTTCAACCGTTATTTATTGCATACTTTTGAGTGCTATAGAACATTATTAATACTTTGAGTGATATAGAATCTGATTGGAATATGTATGGAATATATATGCAATAGAAGAGCTGAGTAGAAAATGTCAAAGTTATCGCTATCGATTAACTTTGATTACACAGAAGAACTCTTTATCACAAAACTATAATTTATAGCTTTTATGGTTATTATATTTATATTAATTTATAATAATAATAAAATAATAATATTAATCATGCAACCAAATTCTCAAATTCTTCTAATCGATATTTGGCGATATCGCTCTATAAGCTAAGCTACTTTCAGTTTAAGCTTTAATCGGCTGCTTAAAAGTATATCGCGATTCAAAACAATCAAAACTTTATTTCTATAAACATTCTTAACCAATTGCAACCCCTCCGCCCATCCCCCAGCCCCTTCTTATCACTTGGCCAAACTGCATTCGAATTCAAATTAACCAAATTACCGAAAATTCGAAGGCAGCGTTTTGTTTGCTTTTAGTCTTCTAGTCTTAATTACTTACAACTAACGGCAAAGCCAGTCGAAACCCAACCCCCAAACACCACCCCCTGCACCTAAGCCCAACCCCTTCCAACGCTCAGCAAGTGCAATTGAGCCAAGTTAACAAAATTGCCCCCATCCAAAAACCAAAGACAAGGCAAGCGAAGAGCTGAAGGGGTGGGGAAGTAGGGGTGGCTCTCGATGGGGAGGGAAAGTGGAAGCAGGGTGGGGGGGGGGTGGCAATTGTAGAAATTACGCTGATTGAACACTAATTTATTTGTTTGTTTGTTTTAACATTTGGCGCATTGAAATGCGGGAGCCGAAAATGGATAAAAACTTTTCCTACTTGGCTCTGAAAACGAACGCAGTCAAGGTGCAAACAGGGTGCAGAGAGGGGAAAGGGGTGGGGGTGAGGTGGGTGGGGGGAGGTGGTTGTCTATTGATTGTCTGCAGCTGGTAGCTTCTTTATGCTGCTTCTGCTGCTTCTTGGCTTTTTTCGTTGGCCTTCGTTAATGTTGCAATATAAAAGTGCAGTTGATTTGTTGTTGTTGTTGTTGTTGCTGGTTTTTTGTTGTTGTTACTTTTTAAGTCCTTTTTTCGCTTAATTGGCTATAATTGAAATCAGTTCTGTGGAGTGGGAAATGGCAAATGCGAAATTGGAAAGCGCAAGAAGAAAACTTCAAACTACTTAAAATGGACAGCAATTGATTTCAAATTTTTTTTTGGCTAGTTGCAAGATGTAACGTTAAGATACATACACTCAGAAAAAATGAGATTTAATTTGTAATGAAATTTAATTAAATTTGTAAACACAAATATAAAATCAATTTGAATTTTATAAATATAGTCATTTGAGATATATTCAATTTGACACACATTCTAATGTGTTTTCTTAATTTTAAAAAATTATATTTAAAAATTAAGAACTGCAAAATTATTTCACCATTGATGAAAACCAAAATAACAGTTGTTTATGTGTGCATGCATTAAAAAACAGTTTTTCCGAAGAAAAACACGCAAGCAGCCAAAGCGAAAACGAAAACATAAATAAAAAATTAAGCACAAAGTGTCAGGCAAAACAAACTGGCCGAAAGGTTGCCCACCTGCCACGCCCACACACACGAGCCATAGTTGGCCATGTCTGCGGCCGGATATGTGTGTGTGTGTGTTGTTGTTTGTGTGAGTGTGTTTGTGTTTCGCTTTTAAGCTGCCAAATCCGACAATTAAATTATTGCATGACAAAACATGCGCCGCAAAAATATTCAAAACGCGCCAAAAACAGGATGTAAACAACAACAATGGACATAAGGACACACTACACCCAGGATACAAAAAACCTCAAAGCACACACACACACACACACACACATTGACTAAAACAACAACTATGCAAACAACTACCATTAAAAAAAAATCACTCCCCAAACCGAAACAAATTCATCTTCCACAAAAGGAGTAGCAAAAAAATATTAGAAAAATAAAGTAAACTAACTGTCAAAAAAGCTGAGAAAATCGTAAAAAAAAGAAATGCAAATACACACACACACACACACGCATACACATTTATGCTGGAAAATATGCCACTAGCAAGTTGGAAAAGCGTCACCGACTACCGGAAAATGGCGCGTTAGAAAAAAGAAAACACACGAAAATAAAATTTACAAAAAATATATGAACGATATTTGAATACCCTTACTGTTTATTACTATAAAAAATCGTATGAAAATTAAACTTGTAAAAAATAGCACTAATTATTTATGTAAATAAAACAAATATAATATTACTTAATATCGAATAAATTAATGGCTAATAGTTAGCTTATAATATTATAAATAATTCAAAAAATTAATAAAATATAATATGTAAATATGAAAAATCTTCTGTATATTTTTATTCTCTAAGGAAATTATGTCTTAAGAATGTAATAAAAATTCAAAAAATATATTTCTGTATTTACTCTAAATATTAATAACTCATATATAAATAAATAAAATAAAATACAAATCTTAAATGCCCCATTTTGTTGCAATTTGCTTTCATTTACTTCACTCGTGCAACTAAAATACCCTTCCCAAAAAGAACGAACTGGATAGCAAAAGAAGTTGCCATATCGGCTTGCTGAATGTCCTGGCTGATGTCCTGGCTGATGTCCTGGCTGATGTCCTGGCTGAATGTCCTGGCTGTTGTCCTGTTGTTGTCAGACATGCATATAGCTCATGGCAATAATTTGAAATTCGATTACCATAACCAAGTACTCGGAAAACACAGAACAGCGCACATGGGCGTTGCAGGGGAATTGGGAAGGATGCTTAAGGGAGTGGTGGGGAGGGGGGTGCGACGAGAGGGGAGAGTGGGGAAAAGGAGAAACGATACAGGCATCAAAAGGTACACGTGAAAAGCCAAGAACAACAAAAAATATTTTCAGCGGCCTACGCTCGTCTGTGTGTGTGTGTGGTTGAATGTGTGTGCGTGTGTGTGTTGTGCCCGTTGGGGCAAAATGGCGAAAAACGTTGTCTAAAAGCGCATGGCCAAGAAGACTGTGGCCAAAAAGCCAAAATGTGAATATATCAGAAATTTGAACAACACCAAAGTAAATGAAAAATGTAGAAGGAAAAAAAAAATGGTTTGTGTGTGCGGCAAACTATGACAGACAACACACACACACCAACACACACACACACCAACACACACAAACACACACACCCAAAAACACACACACAAAAACACACACAGACATAAACACACGTTTTGTTGTTGTTGTTGGTTTTGGCCTCAAGTCCAAGTGAAAAAGTCGTCGCCAGCTTTTCCACTCACGCCCACAAAAGGTCAAAAGGTTTTCGAGGGGGTTTTTTGGGTGGTTGGGGGAGTTGGGGAGTTGTTGGCCAAATATGCCGTTTGATAATTTGCAAAATGGATTTGCAAATAGCGCAGAAATGGCCAAATGGCAGCGTTATTTCAATTCGCTTTCGACTTTATCATTTTTTTTCAAATTGCAATCGATTTAAGTAGTCGAAAGTGAGTTGAAGTTGAATTTTATGGCTGGCAAAGTAATGCAATTTATTTATATTTAACATATTTTGTTGTACAATAAAATATTTTGGCAAAAGAAGAAGAGAATATATTTTAGAAAATAAATTTGATTGATAATAATTATATTTATTTCTTAAAATAATAATATTCAATTGCGTAAATGTTGAGTTCAGTTTAATTTACTTTTTATTTATCATATTTCTTTTAGAGAGGTTGAGAGAGATAGAGGAGGAGGTAGAGAAAGAGACAAAGAGGTAGAGAGAGATAGAGAGAGAGAGAGAAATTTAGAGAGAGAGAGTTGAATGAATATTTAGTTGAAGTTCTGCAGCTGGTGTTAACTTTTCCCCCACATCGTTTGTCCCTTCTGCTCCAGAGGGACCATCGTCTAGGAAGTCATGAATATTGAGTGCTCCCGAAGGTGTGAAGCAGGGTTTGGTGGCAAGTAAAATTGCAATCTAATAAGCATCATAATAAACTGTCGCTAGTTGCCTTATCAGCTGCAGCTGCTGCTGTTGCACACACAATACATATATAATTAATAATCAACAGCAGCTTAAAGATTTTAATTAAAATCCACAACAGAGTGTGAGAGAGAGAGAGGTTCTCTACGATGTCCTGTTAGTCCTTGCGTGCGAAGGTCCCATATCTTTCCATACATATATTGTCAACGTGGTGTGGGGCGTGGCAAGTTAAGGCAACGTTTGCCACCCACTCGATTTCTTTTCATTTAGCCGCAGTGACCTGCATCGAAATGCTTTTGTGCACTGCAACTGTGTGTCCTGGACACCGAGAAGCACCTGCCCCCTGCCCCTGCACTCCTAGTGGTATATATAGATATATATGTAGGTACAGCGTATACTCTAACCCGTATCCTGTAAACCAATAGATGTCTCCTTACAGCTGCTTCTACTTCAATTTTAAGCAGCATTTCATTTCATTTCATTTTTGTGCTCTTTTTTAGCTCCTTTTTTGTATGTCCTTTCTGAGGGTATTTTGATGTGTCGCAGCTTACCCACAATTTGCAGCAACAAGTCTCATGATACTCTTTACACAAATGTATCGAATATTTCTTCTTGCAACAATCTGTCAACAATTGAATTGTCCTTTATTTTATATAATTTTCCAACGAGCTGCTTATGTTTAATTTGATTTCAACTCCATTCTGTGAGTGTATGCCATCGTCGGCTTGCTTAGTCCTTCAGTATCCTGTCGTGCTTCCTTTTTTTATATTTGTATTATTTTGCGACTTGCCAAGTTTCAGTTTCAGTTGCAATTACTTGGTGCACCTGAAGTGGAAGTCGGGCCAAAGGTTAGCGACTATTTGTTTGTTTGTTGTTGTTGGGTTGGGTGTGTGTGTAAGTCTGTGTGTGTGTGTGTGTGTGTGTGTGTGTGTGAGCAACGGTTTGAACCAACAAGTTTGCAACAGTGCCCCGCCCAAATGCAGCTCGCATTTTTCTCTACATTTTTTTTTTTACCTTTTTTTTAATAGTATTTTTCTGGTTTTCTGTTGACTTTGCGCTTTCTATTTACGCTTTGCTGTTGTTTGTTGAATTTCAACTGCAATTATGTGAATTTTTACCGTGCACAGCATAAAACAATTTTTGCCCGCCACCCACACAGATCCCTGCTTAAAGATACACCAGAAATCTATCTGTATATCTATAGAAATATAAGTTAGCCTGCAGCTGCGGGGCAGCAACTTTTGGTCAAGCTCAAAGTTAAACAGCACGGCGAAAGTAAACTCAGTCTGAAAGTCAACCAATAAACCGATAAGGAGCCAACAGCAATAAAACAGAGAGACAGAGAGAGATAGAGAGAGATACAGAGAGAGAGAGAGAGAAGTACGCACAAGTGGAGCTGAGGTTACGATAAGATAAAATTTAACAATGAAGTGAAGTCGACAAACAATTGATGGTCGAATAAAAACCAACAAAATAGTAAATATTGAAAACAAGTCAGTTGTAAATCTTAAGCTTAAATCTGAAATAGATTTCAAATTAATTGTTTAAAGAATTCCTGAGTAGGCTCTGAGAGTCGACAGCTCCGACTACAGCTGAGAAATCCCTTTTAGCCTCATTCAATATTTTAAGCTGCTCCCTAAACAACAAAATAAAGAAAATCTAATTTTTTCAAGTATTTATAGTCGATTTTTGAGAAAACAAAATATGAGCGAAGCTGTAAGAAAAAAAAAGAAAAAAAAAAACATAAAATAAACTATGAAAATCTAAAAATAATAAAAAAAAACTTTAATTCCAGAAGCAAACCGATGTTAACACAGTAGAAAGTAAATTGGATATGGAAATGGATGATCCGATCCAGATCACGTCCAGTGATGAACTGGGTGGTGCTACTTCTCCCGTTGCTGCCTGCAGCTGTTGTAGTGCTCCTGCAGCTGTTGCTGCTGCGGCTGATCGTGGCAAGGCCAAACCAAAGCGGAGACGCCCCAAAACCTTACCGAGTCGCACAATTAAACGCCTCTGCAGGATGCCCTCGGCGAGAAATCGAAAGCTATCGAAAGACCTTCTCGCTGAAGTGGTGTACACCAATTCGGAATTCGATATGTTTGGCGGTTCTGACTATGCCGACGCTCTGCCGGCGCAGCCTCGACGCAAAAAAAGCGCAGCTGCCAAGAAGAAGTCAACGCTGGGAAAGATTAGCAAAACGAATCGTTCGTTGATTAATGCGCTCCTGGGTTTGGATCCAACTGAGTCTAGTGCTGAAGTCAAACGCAGAGGCAGACCAAAGAAGAAGAAGCTCTTACGCAAGTGCCTCTGCACCGAGGTCGATGGCCACATTTTCAAACTGCTGGACTTTCCAATCGGTGTCAACGATGAAAAATCGTTGAGGCTTTATTTAAATACACAGCCCGAATTTGCAATTAGGCGTGTCCAAAAAGGCTTCAAATATTTTTGATAGTTCTACAAAGAAATACGAGCCAAATTCCATGTTTGCATTTCAATTCGAAATTCATATAGAAATCAAGAGACTATCGAAACAAGAGCTTTTCAAATAAACCACATTTTAAGTTGACAACGTGTTTTTCACTAAAAAAAAAAAAACAAAAACCATTTCAAAATTGTACCCTCAAAAAGCGTTTTAGCCATTTTACCGTAATAAATCAGCCAAAACTGGTACTTCCGGGTCTAAATAGTTTGGCAACTATATTTAAATAATTAGCGTGAAGTGTTGCCAATTGAAGTCGGCCAAAAGCTATATAAAAGGCGACTCAGCCACTTGAGCTGACAAGCTAAGAGTAAAAAAATGAAGTTAAGCCTTATTCTGTTAACTGTTTTGGGTGTGTTGCATAAATACAATGTAACGCGTGTGAGGGATTAAAATGCAACAAATTATGCTGCAAGAAAACTTATATTTAATTATGGTTTATTAACAAATCATAAAAGTAAAATAATCAACGAATTTTCAATAAACAAATAAATAAATGAAAAAGTGAACTTAATTCTTATTCTGTTAACTGTTTAGGGTGTGTTGTGTTGGTTTAAAAAAATTGAGGGATTTTCATCCGATTTGATCCGATTTTGAGAAATCGTCGATTTTTGATAATAGTTTGAGCTCTAAATTAATACTGCATAAAAAGTTGTAAATTCTTTTTAAAATTGTACCCCAAAATTTTCATCAGTGTATGTGCATATGTATGTGTGTGTGTGTGTTTAAGTCCACTTCCGGTGCGACAGATCCTCCTGTCACGTAGACTTTCAGTTTGCTTTGAGTTTTCAGTTACAAGATTTGGCCGGCGAAGCAATCACCAAATAAAAAGCGAATGCCGGACAGTTGCTGAGCTGAGTTTCAATTTTCACTTAAAACAAAGTTGGCACATGACGAAAAGAAAACAAAAAACACAAAAACAAACATATGCCGGGAAAGGTGGAGGGTAAAAAAAGAAGAAAATAAGAATAAAAAATCAGAGTACAAGGAATTTTGGGTGGGCGCTGAGGCGTTAACAAAGCGCGCAAAACATTCCTATTGTTGTTGTTGTTGTCTTTGTTGTTGTTATTGTTGGGTTTGTAATCAGAGCAAAGTAGCGGCAGAAACATGCCCTTGCCCCGTTCTCCTTCCCTTAAAGCCCCTTTTGCGACTGCTTACGTGATTTTGGCCAAGCGCGTTTGGCATTGCAGCAAATCACGGTTCGAGTGAAGGGCCAACTGCAACAAAAAAGAAGATAGAACTTTGCAGTCGGTCGTAACCGACATCGAAATACTATGATACCATTATTTGTGTGCAGCCAAGAAATACTGTCGGAACATAAGTCAGAAAATCGGCGATAGGGCATAGGTCGGTCCTTTAAATGCCATAACTTCAACGGATTTTGGGTCGGAACATAAGTCAAAATTATATTCCGAAAATCGGCATATCGCCATTTCGGCATAGGTCGAACCTTCAAAATGCCATAACTTCGTCAAAACTCAACGGATTTGCAAAAGAAATGACATTTTAAACATAGTTTGGCCTCTAGATCAATCGTACATTTAAAGTTGAAAACGTGATTTTGGGTCGGAACATAAGTCAAAATTATAGTCCGAAAATCGACATATGGGGAAAATCGGCATAGGTCGAACGTTCAAAATGCCATAACTTCGTCAAAACTCAACGGATTTTCAAAAGGAAGGGCGTTTTAATCATAGTATGGCCTCTAGATCAATCGTACATTTAAAGTTGAAAACGTGATTTTGGGTCGGAACATAAGTCAAAATTATATTCCGAAAATCGGCATATCGCTATTTCGGCATAGGTCGAGCCTTCAAAATGCCATAACTTCGTCAAAACTCAACGGATTTTCAAAAGAAATGGCGTTTTAAACATAGTTTGGCCTCTAGATCAATCGTACATTTAAAGTTGAAAACGTGATTTTGGGTCGGAACATAAGTCAAAATTATAGTCCGAAAATCGACATATGGGGAAAATCGGCATAGGTCGAACGTTCAAAATGCCATAACTTCGTCAAAACTCAACGGATTTTCAAAAGGAAGGGCGTTTTAATCATAGTATGGCCTCTAGATCAATCGTACATTTAAAGTTGAAAACGTGATTTTGGGTCGGAACATAAGTCAAAATTATATTCCGAAAATCGGCATATCGCTATTTCGGCATAGGTCGAGCCTTCAAAATGCCATAACTTCGTCAAAACTCAACGGATTTTCAAAAGAAATGGCGTTTTAAACATAGTTTGGCCTCTAGATCAATCGTACATTTAAAGTTGAAAACGTGATTTTGGGTCGGAACATAAGTCAAAATTATATTCCGAAAATCGGCATATCGCTATTTCGGCATAGGTCGAACCTTCAAAATGCCATAACTTCGTCAAAACTCAACGGATTTTCAAAAGAAAGGGCGTTTTAATTATGGTTTGATCTCTAGATCAATCGTACATTTAAAGTTGAAAACGTGATTTTGGGTCGGAACATAAGTCAAAATTATAGTCGGAAAATCGACATATGGGGAAAATCGGCATAGGTGGAACCTTCAAAATGCCATAACTTCGTCAAAACTCAACGGATTTTCAAAAGAAAGGGCGTTTTAATTATGATTTGACCTCTAGATCAATCGTACATTTAAATTTGAAAACGTGATTTTGGATCGGAACATAAGCCAAAATTGAAGTCCGAAAATCGGCATATCGCTATTTCGGCATAGGTCGAACCTTCAAAATGCCATAACTTCGTCAAAACTCAACGGATTTTCAAACGAAAGGGCGTTTTAATCATGGTTTGACCTCTAGATCAATCGTACATTTAAAGTTGAAAACGTGATTTTGGATCGGAACATAAGTTAAAATTATTATTTCGGCATAGGTCGAATCTTCAAAATGCCAAAACTTTGTCAAAACAAATGTGTTTACACAGACACCCAATATACTGTTGTACCTTCGGTATCATAGTATAAAAATAACTAAAGCAACTAAATTCGCTATGCCGATAATTTATTACCCTTGCTGATAACTGAACAGACCAGAGTTTTTATCAAAATAAATGCAAATCGTTACTAAATTTAAAAGATAATCAGACTTAAGACAAAAACTAGAACAGTCCACAAGAAGAAATGAAAACTCAAAATTAAATTATAAGAAAAACAATTAAATATAGCTTTGTTTTCATGATATATCGCAGAAGTCAAATACGGTAAAAAGATGCAGGAAATGTGTAAATATTTTATATAATTTGTTATTCCAGAAAAGCTTACAAAAATTGAATGGCAAAGTTGTGATACCCGCAGCAAGGGTATCTTCGTTGCACCAAATCTGAAAATGAGCTGGCCAAAAGTATGTATGTATGTGTTAGCTTTGGCCTGATGAACACAAGTTGAGCAAATAAAAGCAAAAAGTTTGTGGCTCACGTGACATTTGTTTTGGCCACGGTTTCCTTTCTCATTGCCTCATTGTTGGCAATTCGACAGAACGTACCTGCAACGAACAACAATAGTGGCAAAAGAGCTTGATTAATAACCATACAACATTTAATAGAATTTAGTATGTATAAAAAATAATTAATCTTATAATTATAATGCATAAATTATGTGGAACGAAAGCTTCAGAAACGGTATCCAAAAGGGGAAATTAAATACTCCTTAAGTGTACAATTTTCCTCTTAAAATATACCCATAGATAATTAAAAACAAGTCAAAATAATGTATTTCTTAGTTCTTTATTTAATCACATTTCGATGTTTGTTTAATAATACCGTTCATTCCAGCCAAAATCAGAGTCGTGGCTATTTTAATAGCTGGCAGTGGGATTAGTTCAAGCTTTTCTTATTACCGGGTTTTTTGTGGGTGGCGGTTTCTGGTTTCGACCAATCGTCTTGTCCCACCATTTGCGGAAAGTGCCCTTCTGATTTTCCGGCACGTTGTACTTGATCCTTCTGCACTCATCCATGCGGATGTTCTTCCGGTATCCCCATTCACAGTTCGGACTGCGTAATCCTATTTTAGCCTCACAGTCTTTCGACTCATTACTCCACACATAACCAGTTTCGCAGGTCCTCAGATCATCCCCATTCTTATTCACAATCTGTGATAAATTCTGTTGCAACAAGATACCATTTTCCGGCGCAACAACTTGAAAATTCGGCAATGACAAATCATTTAGCGACTGCATTGTTGGACATGTGAAGTTTCACTTTGATAATATTTCCGATTCCAGTAACTTGCATAACCATTGTAAATTTAATTCTAAATGCATTTTTTTCTTAGTTAATTTAGTTAATTTAACACACTTGCAACTATTTAAAGCTGTGAAGAATTGAAGTTTGCAACAAAGTAAATATCATGAAACATTTGAACACAATATGCTTATAAAGATTTATATATATATATATATGTATATTATTATTATTATTAATATTTTTATATCAATTCGAAGCTTTAGTTCATATCCTCCAATTTGAAATAATCCAGCAAATCAACTGCGATGCAATTTAAAAAAACTAGCTGTGTCCTTTGCCTGATCAAGGCAGGACTGGACAGGATCATCGAAGTCTGACGCATATTCACTTGGAGTTGGCTGCGTCTGTTTGTTAACTTTTGTTTATGTTTCTTTGTTTTGGTATATAAATTGTCGAAGGGGTATTCTGTCGCCTGCAATGGAATAATGGGAGCAAACCAGTTGCGAAAGCTGCCCGGTTTTCCTTTCTGACCATACAATTGCCGTGTGCTCTTTTCCCGATTTTCATTGGACCATTTTTAACCATATTTGCAATTCTGAGTTCCAACTGAGTTCCAGCTGATTAAAAGCAATACCAAATTTACTAATGTTGGCAACATGTCTTAGACTAGACCAACTTACAGCTGAATAGTTAAGCATTTTAGTAACGCTTCTTCTATTTCACAGCTAAGTTCCGCTCTTGAATCTAATATAAATTAAACTGTCTTTAGACACGATATGATTACTTGCAGACAATTTTAACTGGCAAATATCTGGTGTATAATTTTAGTTGACTGTTAAAATAACAAAGTCTCTTTAAGTGTATGCCAAAGATTGTTTCTCTCGCTCAGCAGATAAAACAGATAAAAATCTGTTTATATGTTATTTTTATCGCTGCTGCCTGCTCGAAAGGTGTTTAAAGTGCCTAATATTCCTGCCAGCAATAAATTCAATTTTCTGGCTAAATAATCGCTGTAATTAAGAGATGCCCACGCACAGATACAGGCAACACACACACACACATACAGACACACACACGTGTGCAAATCAAACAAACAAAATGCCATTACAAGCGGCTGCTCCTGTTTTCTGCGGTTGCCACTCGATATGCCCCATTATGGGGCTCTACATTTTGGCCCAAGGGTCGTCGTCGTCGCTTGAAATACCTGCAAAAATGTTCGCATGCCATTAAATTGGGCAACATACGCGTTAATGGCTGTCTCTTTATGTGTGTGTGTGTGCTTAGCTGGTTGCCAAGCTTGGTGAGTGGAGATAGAGAGAGAGATAGAGAGAGCGAGAGAGAGAGAGAGAGACAGAGAGAGAGAGACGGCAAAGGATGTGGGGCTGGCATCGAATCCCGGTGCTGGCATTTCATCATTGCCTTTGCCAGTCAGCCTCTGAGTGCGATTTTAATGAGTGAAATGAAGGACTACTTGTCGAATGCAAACCGAATAAGGGAAGCCGTTGAGAAACGGGGCAGAAAAATATTAGGGCTGCAATTGTAGTTTCACAAATTATTAGAAATATTTAAGGAATATTTATTAAAGCTTTTATCTACAACCATTTTGGACACTGTAGACTAAGAAGTCACCTAGCCAAGCTAGGTAGTAGTAATTAGTAGTGGATTCTGCAGGTTCAGTGAAGGTGCGGAGGAATCCTCGCAGAGTGTGTCGCCTTAGCGAGGAAAAGATGTGACATCCTAGGGATGCATGTCATAATAAACATAGTAGCCCTCAATCCAATAATAATTCTAACATTTGTGCAGGAGCTAGGGTTGATGGGGAGATTTAAGCCCAGAAGGAGGTACAATAGACATATCAGATCGCAGTGCACGCACTCCCAACCTAATAATAATAATAATCTACTACAATTTTCTTGGTAGTATTTTTTTTAAAGGTTTACATTTAGGCATCTCAAGAATCGTCAAAGTCATTGAACAGCCCTCGCTTTAATTTAGTTTGCTCGGCATAAATCGAAATAGAACTTGGCCAACATGGCGTATGCTTAATTCGCTGATACCAAACGCATAACACATAATCACACAGCTGATAAAATTCACAATGTTAATTTGCAAGACTTTTGCAGGCCAGGTGCAAAACTCACTTACCAAAAAGAGTCCTTTGCCCATTCTCAAAGTCCTGCTTTCACTTCAAATGCTGTTTGTTTGTCACATTGTCAGCTGTTGCAATGTCAGAGCAGAAAGTGTCGCTTTACAGTTAGCCAATTGAGGGGTGATAACGATTTATCTGGGCTGCAGCAGTTTATCTCTTTGCTCTTTCAGCCAAGTTTGGCATTAAGTTGCCATCAACGCCTTCACTTTAACTGACTTGACTTTCATCATCATCAGCAGCAAAGCGAAAAATCACAAAACTAAACGAAACGAAAGCAAATCCGTCAACACGATGATGATGATGCAGCAGTTGCTGATGTTGCTTGCCCCTTGACGGTCGAGTTGTCAAGTTGCTACTTTCATTTTGAAGCATTTAATTATTTGAAAAATACGCAGATTCGTCTTAAATTACCGAGTTGAGCAGCATCCGATGCCTTTCACTGCAGGAAATGAGCTTGAGATTGAAACCAAACAGTAAGTGAAAGCGAATTATATATATATTTAGATACATATATATATATATATAAATTTGTATATTTTACTTGACTTAATAGTTGGTAACACCATTTGATGCAGATGTGCAAAAGAGATTGTTGAAGAATGTTTTCCAATGTGATTTTACATTTGAATCTGTTTGGATTTGTTATTTTTTGGCAAGGATATTTTATGCCACACTTAAAGCATAGTGTTGTAAAATCGTTTAAGAAAAGAATTGACACCTCGAGGCTGCAGTTTATCGGCCACAGAGTGTCGCTTTCAGTTTTTATCTAAAATGCAGCAAGCATTGCGATTGAAACATGTTGCAGGCAACAACAGCAGATTGCTGCTTGTTACGTCAGCTGCTGCTGCTGCTGTTGCACACACTCAATTCCCTTAGCCCAGAAGGAGAGAGGGGGTTGGAGAACAACTGACTGTTTGGCTAAAAGTCGGCATTCGCTGCCATATGAAATGATTTTTAAGTTCTGATTCGGCATCAACTTCCACTCAAGCACTTGCCGCAGGACGACTGCAGACTGCAGACTGCGAGTTGCATGCAAACTGCAGGGACGAACTTTTGCTTATCTCGGAGCTCGGAGCCCACAAGACCGAATCCGTTGCCCAGAATTCCAGCCACAGAAACACACCCAACAAAGCCCAAAAACCCTCGTGGAAACAAACGTGGCAACGTCTTGAGGAATTTTGCTCCTTTTCATCTGCATTTTTTTTTGCAAGTGTTTTTTTGTTGTTGTTTTTGTTGCTGTTTTTGTTTTGGACTTGCCTCGTCAGTTTGTCTGCGAGTGGCGCATGTCCTTGTCCTGCCAGCTGGCAGCTGGCTCCTTGCAGCGTTTTCTACACATGCTGTTGCCGCTGTTGCCGCTGTTGTGTTGTGTTCTCGGCTCCTCTGCTTCTTGTTTGTGCGTGTTGCATTTTATTTGTTGCACAAAATTGGGTTTTAGTGGATTTTGTGGCAAATGATTTTTGCTGCTTGCCGTTACGCTTGCATAAACTTTAATTTAATTTCACAACGCACAACGAACAACGAACAGAACAGAACAAAACTTGGCAAGAAACACGCTGAAAACCAACAATTTCCAGAAAACACATCTTAAATATGGCAGTCGTTACTTTCAGCAAAGGGATTTGGCTTTTTGAGGCGTCTCAAACGATTTAAGGCAGCAAAACAAAAATAATTAACATGTTCATCACTTAAGAACATGTTGCGGCTCCTTGTTTCCTAGGATATAAAGGAATTTGTCTAGAATATGAAAGAATTCAATTTATTTATTTTAATTACCTAACATATAAATATTTCTTTTATATATTGTTTTTATGAATTTTCTAAAATTTTAAAAAAATTATAGGGACACAATTTTTTAACATACATCCAGATTGAACTAACATTTAAATTATTATTTAACATATTCTTTTTTCTGAATTTCTTAATATTTAAAAAAGACATATCAATTTTTGCAACGAATTAAATTGAGGTTCTATATGAATAATTTCCAAGGACCTTCTGAAGCATTCAATTCAAAGGAGAGGCAGCTACACCCAAATGAAAGCCAAGTTTGTAACACTTTAAGAAATGCACAAAAGTGCAATTGAGTTAAAAGACTTGCCAAAAGGGTCGGGCCAGGCCGAAGGGGAAAAGGCCATAAAAAATGGCACTCGCACAAGCACAGGTGAAAAATTATAGCGTTAAATTCATATTTGATGACTTTTTGATTGCCAGCCCGAGAGCAGAAAGCAGAAAGTTGCTGTTGCTTTTGCTCCCGCTGCTGCTGCTTCTCCTGCTGCTGCTGCTTCTGGTGCATGTGGCTTCAGGCTCACATCACAACTGTGCCACAACTTCAGAGCCTTCTCAGACTGCGAGGCGCTGTCACATAATGCAACGAAAAGTGCTTTCAATGGCGGCGTCATTGTCAACGTGCCTCGTCCTCAACGACATTATCATCGCCATAGTTGTCGCAGTTGATCCAAAGCAATGCCAGCCACCGGGATTATGTTGAAGCCGTATTCACGTGGCCGCAGCTGCTTCACAAAACTGAAATCAACTCTTGTATTGGGTTTCCCACTCTCTCTCTCTCTCGCTCACTCACTCACTCTCTCTCTCTCTGTCTCTCTCTGTGTGTGTGCACTGCTTTTCCCTTTTCAATAGTTGGTTTCTTTTCTTTTTTTTTTGATGTGTGTGCAGCCAGGAGTCCTTTGGCTGCTCCGTGTCTTGATGATGATGCCCCAGAATTTCAATTGTGACGCAAAGCATAAAAATAACTACGCGACATATGCGAAATATTCGCAAATATTCGCAAATATTCGCAAAATGCGAATTATTGTTGAAAGGCGCTTAATTGGCTACATTTAATTGCGAGTTAACAAAAAATTACTCTTAAATAATAATTGAATTTTATGTTGCATAATTTGTTTACTCATGCTACATTTTTTTTGGTCAACTTTGAGTGACTTTGTTGAAGCTTTAATCCTTGCATTTCATTTAAACAATAACGGCTTTCAGCTGGTTTCACAGCAGGTGACTTTAAATCCCACATATTTTTCTCAATTAATTCTGCTTTGTTGATGTTTAATGTTGTTTTATGAGCCGACTAATTTCAATTAAACTGCAAAGCGAGAGTTGCCTGCTCGAATCCCCCAGTGATGCTAAAGTGTAGGCAAGAATGTTGATGACTCTAATGCCTACACACACCTACACACACGCACACACACACTAGCAGGACACACACACAGCACGCTCATGTCAATGTGTTAATGACTCGACGGCATTGCATAAAACGCGTCGCTAATTTGCATTGTTGTTGCCCCCTGTGTGTGTGAGTGTGTGTGTGTATGTTTGTGTGTGTGTGGGTGTGTGTGGAGTGCCCGCTGTCAACGCCCGCCAGCTCTTCTGTGTAATGATTTGTGCCAGTTTCTTCCCCTCGCATTCTTCCTTCTTCCCCTCGCTGGCTTATGTCATACAATTTATAAAAACTTTTTGTCAACATTTTGCGCGTAATTATGAAATCCTGCCACCCACCCCATAAAACAGGGAGGGGGAGGGGGTGCGGGGAGGCAAACAACATAAACACATTTTGTTACTGACTGACCTTAATTACATGGGGCTTAAGTAAGCAAGTTGCTGCAAGGCCATTCAGTTAATACTACTTTAAAGTTAACAAAAAACAAGTCAAAAAGCTGCTCAAGTTTACAAATTGTGCACCTGCGAAAAAAAAATCACTGAAAATTAATAAATTAAACGTGAGTAATTAAGTTAGTGTCTCTGAATAAGCCAACAATTTATCGATAGCTGATAATCGCCGTTAACCTTTCTGCTGACCGCAGAAGAAAATTGAAAAGAAGAAAAACAAAAATTTTCTTCCTTACATTTGGCCAGTTGGCACTGGTTGAGATGTCCTTATCCGAGCGCAGGGTATTGGCCTGACGACAACATTTGGACGTATTTCTTTTTTTTATATGCCATTTGCCGATTTTACAACTTTGCTGGCGCCTGCCTTATGCCAAACCCAAACCAACTGTGGCGCGCTCGTCATCGCTGCCCCCGAGTCGCCTGCCCCCGAGTCGCTGTCACTGCTGCTCTTGCCATGGCGCCATGGTGGGTAAATCGCAGCCACACTCCTCCCCTGTGCCCCGCCAGTGCTGACATTTTAGCCATCTAATTGCTGTCCTTGAGCATACCATTTTCAAACCTTTTCATTTTCCATATTTAAATAATAATCAACGCTCAAAAATTGAATAATGAATAATAATTGAATAATAATAAATTGTATTCAAAATGATAAATAATAAATGTATAAAAAGTTTATCAAATAAATGACATTTTTTTTAAGGCAAATTCATTGGTGTTAAAGCACATGAATTAATGAATAAGTTAAGATTAAATTTATGTGGATTTTGTAATATTTAATAAGAATTTTTTGAAAATAACAAATAAATAAAATAAGTAAAAATAAGAATTTAATTTATAATATTTTAAATAAAAACAGGAAGTAAAAACTTGACTTGTGTTTGGTTGCTGGCTTTTACTTTAGATACTTTTAGTATTTGTTAAATGCGGACAACACTGGTGCGCTGATGTGTGTGTGTGTGTGTGTGTGTTAGTCTAAGTGTGTGTTTGTGTGTGTGTGTGAGTGTGTGTGTGTGTTAGTATAGCGTGCGGCAGTCGCCAAAATGGCGTTGCGTGCTGCCACGAAATGTTTGTTAAAAATTTGTGCGAGCTAACTAAATAAAATATGACTAACGTATGTGTGTATTTATGTATGTATGTATGTATGTATGTATGTGTGTATTGGCGAACATACATTGAAATTTGTATGCGTCACAGTCGGAAGCAGAATTAGAGTTAGAGCCCCAGGAAGAGAACAAAGTCATTTGGCGCTAAGCAAAAATCATAAAAAGATTTATGGCGCTTTCAAGGCAAAAGAAGCGGAGACAACGCGGAGACATCTGCAAAAGAATTGAGAAGGCCCAAAACTGCGTGCCAACAGTGCTTTCCGTGTTTTTGTCGCCCCCGAGAAATGAATAACATGATGTCCCCCGAATGCGAGTTGGCCAAAGTTGATCACTTAGATGCCATTTGGGCAATGGATAAAGTTGATTGGCCATAAATCGAATGAATATCTCGACTGCCAAAGGCAGTTGAGGTGACTGTGATTGTTCTTGTTGTTGTTATTGTTGTTGTTGTTGTTGTTGGCTAATGAGCCACACGTGTGCCTGAGTCATCCAATGACAATGTAAATATGGACAGAAGGCACAATTTCAGCTAATATGCTGGCTGTCAGAGTATGTCAACTATACATGTTTATGTGTATAAAGCGATTCTGTGGCCAAAATAGGCATGACATTTACTGGTATCATTATTGTGGTAAGTGTAAACAAACGAAGACTTGGGCCTAAAAAGTGCTGGTAAATGGAACAGTAAGCTCGACCCGAATAGTTACCCTTAACGCTCCCTTCTGACTTATTGGTAAGCAGCCGGTTCGGGCCATCTAAAACCTCCTATGCTGCAAATTAAAGTATTTATGTTTCAAATATTGTTTGTTGCATAGATTACACATTGTATTCTTCATGCAACATAACATTGCATTTAAGGACCAAGAAATTAACCAGCTAAAAGCTTTTTAATTCGGTTCAACCCATTCTGACCCTCTTCAACAATTGCCATTAGCTTTGATAGACTTGGCCAATTGCAAGTCATGGCCAGCAGCTTGAGTGCATTTTGCTGTTGTTCGATGTGCAATGTTCGTCAAGTCAAACGTCCAGGACACGGAGTCGTCAATCCTTGAGCTGGGTCAGAGGTACATTTTTTGATCGATGCACACGACGCTTTGGCCGTAAATTCATAATGGTTAACTAGTAGTGGTAACAGCCGTTCCGCGGGATTTTTCTTCAACATTTGCTGCATTTGTGGGCAACATGAAATATATATTTATATAAAATATATGGCATGTCAAAGCGGCATGCTGCAAGAAAAGAAAAAAATGACTTCGATAGGTAGCAGCCTGTTGCCAACGAACATGCCACAAATTCATCATTGCATTTTTGGTCAGACTTTTGAGTTTGGCTTTAAGGCAGCCACTTGCAAATTTATTGGCTGCCTGCTAATTAAACTCGCACATAGAGTGCAGTAGCGGCAGCTCAATAAATTAAACGCACGTTGGCCAAAATGCATAAATTAAATGCATGACGCCTGTGGTTGCCTTTCCATGTTGTTGCTATTGTTGTTGTTGTTGTTATTGTTGTTGCTTTTAGTCGTTGCAGCAGTAGCAACAGCAGCAAACAAAACAATTATGAGCTCAAAAAAGTGAAAACAACATTAAAAAGAAGCAAGCTCTGCTCGAAGAGCTGAATTCCGTAGAAATACTTAAGAAAACATTGTTTTTTCCTATCTCCATAATCTACATATATATATATTCTTGATCAGTATCAACAGCTAACTCCATATAGCCCATGTCCAATCCGCTGATCTCTGAGAATCTAAACTTTTGTAATTTGGAATACACCTTCTCAGCTTATTAGATTGATAACAGCACTCATTTTCCGAATATCGATAAATTTCGATATACGATTGCAATACAAGAGACTATATTACGACTATGTCGACTACAACATTCTTATTTTTTTAATTGCTTTATAAACAGTTTGAGAAGCACTCTCAACGCTTTAATTTTACAAAATTGCACAGAATACGATCACAGGGTAGCAAACAAGAGCAACAACAACAACAAAAAGTGGCAGCCAGCATAATTTTCCACGCCGGAAGTCGCCACGGATGCCGAGAGTTAAATGCGGCTGTTGCAGCTAGCTTCCCTCCACCACCCCGCTAACCCTACAGTTCTTCGGTTGCTTCGACTACCCTTATTTCGTAGCGCCCATAAGTAGGCTATAGTGAGTGCAAAGCTGCCTTTTGTTTTTGCTTTCTGGTTTTGTCTGCTTTCAGCTCATTGTTCGTCGCGTTCTTTTTTTTCCCGGAGCCTGGCACCAAAATTTTATTGTTACACAAAGTTTCCAATTGCACAATGAAAGTGGGCATTTGTTCCAAGAGAGATGGGGAAAGTGTAAGTCTCTCTCTTGTTGCCATGTCAAAAAAAATATAAAAAACAAAAAATAAAGTTTACGCCCACTGACCATGCCCAAAGTACAAACGCCTCTAAAGTTTTGCAGTGCACAATTGCAATTGCATTAAAACAATGCAATTTTACTTGCCTCAAATTGTAGGCAGAGAAATTATCAAACCTTGGCTGCTTTATGTCGATGCCATATTAAATGGGAACCCAACTCGGAACAAGTTCCTGGCTTTTATTAGAGCACATATCTGTTATGATATAGCTGTTATGGCCAAGTTATAAATCATAGTACGAGGAGTAGTTGTACATATTCTCAGTTTCTCAGTGCATCATGAAATATTAAAAATATAATAAAGGTGCTGGGTAATTTTAGATAAGTCCTGCTTCGGTATTCTGGGAACCTAACTTGAAGCTTAAACTCCAGCTTGCAAAAACTCTGAAGCAACAGGTGTGTGGGTTTACAAATCCGAAAGCTGGCAACAACTGGCCCAAACAGAAAACACTTTCTACAGAGAACAATCCCGATGCCCCCGCCTTGTCCTTGCCCCATCCTTCGTTTTGTGGTCATATGCAAATCCGTTAGCCGACAAATCCCAGGGACAGCAGAAAGAACAGTGACAGCTTCTTATTTGTGGGTGTGTCATGGAGGAGAGTAGAACTGGAAGCTGAGTGCGGAGTGTGGATTGCATATGTATGTGCATGAAATTAACACCATCCTACAGTGAAAGAGAGAGAGAGAGAGAGAGACAGCAAGAGGGAGTCAGGATAGCTAGTGTGGAAATTCAAATGTAAATTGCATTTGTTTGCCTTGCGTCATTTGTCGCCTGGTTACTCAGAGGATGAGTTACGCATCCCAGCCAAAGTGAAGTCGTGCATTCAAATGTGACAACTTGTTACAAAATTCATAAACTTGTGAAATATAAATCAACACAGACACATTTCCATGGATCAGATGTCAAATGGGAGCGCAACTGTGTAATCCATTTGCAGCTTAAGGCAATTCTCGACTAATTGGGGCTAGACTTATATACAACACTCATATATATATATACATATATTTCTACATATTTAATTATTTAATTTAAACAAACTTTGTATGAGACATAAATCACAATTTTTCCAAAGAGATATTAGCTACTTGTTTCAATCAATAAATTATTCATTCACTTATTATCGAGTTTTCATTTCAAACACAGCAAGCTGGAAAATTCGAATTCAGAGTTTGGGTGCGTTGTGAAAAAATATTATTGTTCGTCGCTCAGAGCTTGCCCAGCAAACGTCTACATTTTAATAGAAAAAAAATCCGAAATTTAATATTAATATATGTAAGCTAAATTTGAAAAAAAAAAATCTAAAAATATAATTTATTATTTTCACGTTGCCTTTTAGCACTTTAAAATGGGTGATGATCCCGCTCCCGCTCCCGAACCAGCACCTGCTCCGGAACCAGCACCCGCAAAGACGACTACCGCTGGCGCAGATATTCTCGGGAGCAATCTTTGGCTCACTGCAGGAGCTGTGATCGCCTACTCGACCTATGTCATGGGGTCTGAGCTACGGGAATTGTTTAGAAAGAGGAAGAAGGCGTCAAGGACGACAAAGGTTGATGCCAAGCTGAAGAAGGAGGAGGGGACTAATGCGGACCATAATTATAGCCTAACTGACGAGTCGGGGCCGCCTTCTCCGTCGGAAGTCGACATAATCTAATCAAGGATGTGACACGTGCAAGATACTCTTGAGGCGGCGTTTGCATGCTTGCGATTTTAGGGGGATCGCAGGTTCATTCGAACGCTCAATCCTCCACCCAAGGATCATATAAGATATAATATATACACACACACTCCCATACACATTTTGCTGCTGCAATGATACACTTTTTGTCGTTTGTGGTACCTGTCAAGTGAGGCGAAAAATATAATAAAATGCATCTGAATTAAGCTGTAATTAAATTTATTTGTATTTATTGCTAATTTGTTGTGAAACTAATAATTGCTATGGGAGCTAAAGGGAAGAAAGAGTTTATGCAATAATCTTAATCTTACCACCGATTTTTGTGCGACAAGCGCGGATTTGTATGTATATACATATATATAATGTATATGTGTATATCTTTCAGCAGAGTATAGTCAAGCTGCGCAAATATTATATACATATAATTGTCCAACTTCATTATATTCTTCTGATGGTCTAATTATACCCTTAACCCATTAAAAATGGGTAAAAAGGGTATAATGGTTTTGTGTAATTGTATGTAACAGGCAGAAGAAAGCATCGCCGACCCCATCAATGTTAATATCTGTTCATAGTAAATATTCAAACACTCTGTTTCAGAAATTCTGAAATAATTTTCTGATCAGCAGGCGGATGTCAAAAATTTTCAGAGCTGTGATTTGATTTCGGATTTGTGTTCATTCTCATTCAGCACACAGCTCTGAAAACAACACAACAAAAACGTTCAACAAATTTAAGTCACAATATTTATTCGAGCTCAAAATACAAAATATTTCTAATTTTTTTTTAATCTCTGGTGCTAGCACTGAAAACACCCACAAATCTTTCGACCGTTTCTCAGATATACATAAAATAAAGTAAGTAAACTAAAATATATAAATAAAAATTTATAAAATTTCGATTTTGAAAAATTTTACATTTTCCACTTTAGCTCTTCAAAATGGGTGATGATCCCGCTCCCGCTCCCGAACCTACACCTGCTCCGGCACCAGCACCAGCAAAGACGACCACCGCCGGTGCAGCTATGCTCGGGACCAATCTTTGGCTGACTGCAGGAGTTGTGATTGCTTACTCCACCTATGCCTTGTGGGTGAAGCTGCGGAAAATGGCTAAAAAATCGAAATCATCGAAGGATAATTCAGAACGTGAAGACGGAGGTGGAACAAAAACGAACAAAAACATTTCCATAACACACTGCGAGGAATATCAACTGGATGAGTCAGGATCACTTCAAGTCGCTGGCATTCATTCATCTTAGCTTTCAAGTTAAGGACGGGGGCACACACACACACACACACACACATATATATACACACACTGCTGGTTATTGCAGAAATGAGAAAACTGACAACTGAAAAACTGATGCGTTCGAAAACTTGTGATTTTAGGGGGATCGCAAGTTAATTCGAACGCTCAACCTTCCTGAGGAGGAATATATCGCATATACACATACATACATACATACATACATATATATGTACATAATGTAAATTGCTGTTGCTATAATGTTGATTGGTATGTTGCTTGCGTTACCTGACAAGTAAGGTGCTAAACTAATAAATGGCGTTCAAATCAAATCTTTAATGTTTTTTTTTTTTTATTACTTACAGGGTATTAAATTTTCAATACCCAGAAAAACAAAAACATTTTGTTTTTTTTTTGGTTTTTTTTTTGTCTTTTGTTTTGTTTACTTGGCAAAAATGTCGTTTACACCTTAAATGCCGCTAAAACGAAAGGCAAACAATAAGCGCAAAATGCAATTCATGAATGATGTGTGACGAGATGGTCTAAAGTTGACAACTGGAGGCTAGAGTCAACATGAAAAATCGTGCAACACAACAAGTTAATAGTTGGTAACAAGATGGTAACATAACGATGATGAACAGACAAATAGCCGATAAGAGTTTGCGATCTGGTTTGACTATGTTGCAAGTATGTAAACAATAATCTGTGTTAAACATTGTGGCAACATATTGTGTATACATAATACATACATAGTTGCGACTGCAGTGTTATTGATTCGTAACTCATTTGGCAACCAACTGACACACCATCAATTTTAGCTCTCAACTGAATGTCAAACTGAAGCCGGCTCCAGTCGAGGCACCATCAATCAAATTCTCAAACGCACAACATTATGTCATTATGTCAGAGCAGTGACAAAATCACCAAACCTGAAACTGGAGCATATGAAATCATGGCACGAATATGACCCATATTTCGATATACTTTCGCTTACTCATTTGCCACACACACCCCGCCACAACCATCTCCCCTTTGCGTGTTTGCAGGTAAATATGGCCAATAAATGCAACTGTCAATTAGCCATTTATATTGACTATTCATCGCGTTTTATTGATTTGTAGCCAAGTCGAATGCTTTGCCAGATGTATGGCATATGTTAGATATACAAACTGATGCAAATCATAAATCAACTAAACCGTGTTAATAGCTTATAATACATAAAGATCCATAGATTATGTGTCAATCGAGTTATCCTATTTTGAGACTTGAAAAATACGTCTACTTTGGTTGCGTCTGTAGACAAATATATAAAATGACTTATTTCAAATTCTCATTCTCGTTTTAAGCACAACAGATTGACATATAATTTTATTTTTTTTTTCAAAATACCGACAAATTTAAAAAAAATATTCTTATTTTCCTCTTTCAAATATGATCGATGAAGACCAACTAGCCGATGGAAATTACGCACCATCCCACAATGGAGTAGCTGGTCTTATTTGCCCATCCAAAACCTGGCTAACAGTCGCTGCTGTTGCCGTCTACTCAACCCGTCTACTCTGGCAGAAGCTGCTAATGTTGGGCAAAAGCGATGAAGATAATGAAGAGGAAGAGCAGCCTGAAATTGAGGAAATCGAAGCAACTGTTAATCCAAATTGCAAGACACACAATGCTGAGGGGGATCCTCTGAACCAAGAATCGAACTGGAACCCGCCAATGATTTCGTTGTCTCAGTCAAAATCGGAATTAAACTTAAATTTACCGACAAAGTTGCTTGTTCCCAATGTATTCTAGGATTTTTTAAAGTCAAGACCGAAGCAATCAATCAAAATCAATCAAACCGCATCAATCAAAATTTATAATTTTACGCAATGTTCGTAATATCTCTCCAAAATAATAGTTTGATTGTACTGTAAAAAAAAGTATCTAAATTTAATTGTTTCTTTTTTATTTATTTATTTCTTTTTAGTATTACAAATGAAAACGGCACAATTGCCTTTTCCTACATTTACCGTTGATGTTGCACTCAGACTGAGTTGCGGTTGTTGTTGGTTGTTGTTGTTGGTTGTTGGTTGTTGCTGTTGCTGTTGTGGCTGTAGCTGTTGTAATTATGCTACCACGTATTATTTCATAACACGCCGCAAACATGTCTACGCGAAACGCTCTAAATAAGCAAAAATCCAAACAACAATTTGTTGCGATTTTCCTTTCCATCGACGCAAGCACTTTTTACACACTTACTGAGTGTTTTGGCTTGTGGCATGTGGCATGTTGTCGAACAAATTGAAATAGTTAATGATAATAATTCAACGTGAAATTTGCGACATGTTTGATTTGATAGCAATTATTTTTGAGCACATTATTTAATTATATATTTTGCACATAAGGTTCATTTGCATAGCTGGCCAGAGTATTGCTGTAGGGTATCTAAGAGTGTGCTAGTTATTTTCTATGCACGCTGATCGATTTCCCGGGTGCCTTTTCCTCAACTTGTTCATTTCAATCAATATCGCTGTGAGTTTTTCTTTCTCCACACACATAATAAACGCGCTTTTGGCATAATTACTGGAGCCCGCGGCACTCAGCAGTACAATCGATAATTATGATGTCAGTTGTTGTTGCTTTTGTTATCGTCATCGACTGTCTGAATAATATGCAGTTAGGTGAGTCCAGCCCCGAATGACGCTTCGACGCTCTCATGTAATATTTGCCCGCAATTATTGCGAGACGCCGCCACTAAGTCTTGTTGTTGTTGCTGTTGTCGTTGTTGTTGTTGCTGTTGCTGTGGTTGCATGTTGCAAAATAATAATTTCGCTTTCGCTTTCGGTGGCAGCCAAAGCCAGAGCCAGTTAGGCTTTAGTTTTTTGCTTGTTTTTGCTTTGTTTTGTTTTTGTGCACTTTTCTTCATGCGGATCGCAGTTAATTGTGAGTCATTTGGAGCGACATCGAGCGCAGCGGATGCAATTCACATGAATTGTCTATGGACATGGACACAACCCGCTCCCACGGGAGCAGAAGAGTGGAGAGGCGGAGGCATGCGGCATGTGGCATGTGGCGATGAGCGGCTGCATGGCCAGCTGAAGTGTGAGCAGTCGCTGCCGATCTGCTTGACAGGCTTGAAATTAAATAGTGAAATGGCATTTTCCGCAAACGTTTGAAAGTTTCTATTTGCCATTCTATGGCTTCATTTGTAATAAGCATGTGATTTGACTGCATAACATAAACAAAGGCAAAAGTGTACTCGACTATGACATACCCATTAAACAGCTAGCTAGCATTGTATTTGTCTCGGGAGAAACAATTTAAAAAAGGTCTTAATTAAAGCATTTATTTTTTGGTTTATTTTATTTTTGACTTTTGCAAAACTTGTTAACCTTTTTAATGACTTGCAACCAACTACTAAAATTGAGTTCATTAACGTTACAAGTCAAGCTTCATTTAGCCAGAAATTTGTATATAAATCAGTTTATTTTGCGTTGCGAGTAGCACAAAACTCCTCAACATATTTCGTATTATTAAAATCCCACTATGCAAAAAAAGTTTTTCGTTTAAAGTTTTAATAATACGGAAATGCGCACAAACGCATCCCTGAAGGGGACTTGCGTCCCTTACGCAAGTGGCACCATCAGCCCCGCCTCCGCAATGGCGCCTCTAACCAACGCAAGGCGACCTTTCTTGCCTCATGCACAACCAAAGAACAAATGAGCAAAGGATTAAAAAAGTTTGCCGCTCTTTCGTCCTGTTTTTATACCCTTGCCGAGGGTATTAACTGATCTGGGGTATAATCGATATATATTTAAGCCAGTTACAATTGTTGCGTAACTTATGTGTATTCTTACCAAATTTTAGCTTTCGATGTTGTGTTAACCGAAATGCTTAAAATTATAGATAAATAATTTGAATTATATTCCACATTTTAGAGCTGACTGCAGGGAATTTCTTAGTCTACAATTGTTTCTGTCTGAATTACTTGGCTAAATCCAATTTAAATTTAATTACTGCAAATGCCAACTTTTGACACACACACCCACACAATTTGGTGTGGGTTTGAGGATTGCGGATTGAGGGTGAGAATGGGGCTAATGAGCCACAGTCTGTTGTCTGCCAAGAGGCTGTCAATAAGTATTTGGAAGACACGCATTTCGTCTGGCAATCTGTCACTTGGCCAGTCACTCATTTGTTCAGTGAATTTGCGTCCATGCCACAAGCAGCAACATGATTTAATCGCAATTTAGCATAATTTATGCGCGCTATCTGCAATTGTAATGGCAAATTTATATTGTCTAACTGTAGTTGTAGTTGTGCACTCCAAGTCAAAGTCAAACATGTAAAATCCACTTGACGGGGCTTTAATTCCTTGCCACACACACACACACACACACACAACCACTCTGAGCAAAAGGACTCAGGGCTCGTTGTCGGTGCCTTCAATCAGATCAACAATATAAGCATCAACAATAACAACAACAAGCACAACAATAGATACAACGTTAAGAATAGAAATACCCTTTTACCCACAAATCATAAAGCACGTGCCACGCCCCCTACTCCCATTTCCGTGGCGAATGCCTTTAAGCTGCCGCTTGCCTCAGTCTCATTGATGTCAGTTTGCTTTTCTATGCAAGTTGTTTTTGTTGTTGCTGCTTAATATTAATCGGATTGCCATTCCCATAATATATATATATATATATATATATGTGTGTGTGTGTGTGTGTGTGTGGGTGTGTGTGTTGTTTGTCAACTCTTTAGAATCATTAGCAATTATTATGTATGTTGAGGCTTTGTGTGTTGCCAACAAATATGACAGCCAATTATCTGTTGAGCTGAATTCACCCAGCAGCAGCAGCTTCACAACTAATTTGTCTAATATTTCTGACATTTGTGGCTTTCGACTTGGATGTTTATATATTAATATTTAACAGTTATATGTTATTTATATTTACAAGTAATGTCTCAAATATTCCAAGTTGTTTTAACAGCATTTTTGGTTGGGTTAACTTTGTTAAGCTATTTTTCAGCTGCTGAAATCGGTTTTCCAAAATAGAAAATCACTTTTTGAAAGTGTCACATAAAATTGAAAATAAATTACTTAAATTTATAATCCTTAATTGATTTTGTAATATATATCAATTTCATAAAATACTATATTATTTATAGCCACACACTTCATTATTATGTCACAATCTCTTCAAGCCGCTTATGATTTGAGAAACTTTAAGGAATCAAATATTTGTGTGTGTGTGTGTGTGTTTCTGTGTGTGTGTGTTGAAAAATCCGCTCAGCTCATGACTTATTAAATTAAACATGGCCGGGCCGAGAACTTTAAGCGCCACTCGTTCAACTAAACAAAGCGAATTACAAGGTAACCCCCAAGTTAACCCCAATACCAAACTGAAAAAACACAGGCGACAGGCAGACGGGCTGGCAAGGATACAGGATACAGGACCCAGGACCCAGAACCCGAGGACGAAGGATGTTATGTAGCCAAAGTGTGAAAATGGTAAAAGTGTCGGGCGCGACCGGATGGAATCAAAGACGTAGTCGACTCGTGTCGAGACGGTTGAGTAACATGTTGGCATCGTCTAGAAACTTACAAACATGACATTAAATGTTGTCCCGTCTCGTGCTCCAGCTGAAGCTGAAGCTGGAGATGAAGCTGAAGATGAAGCTGGAGATGTAGCTGAAGCTGTAGCTACTGCAGACTGCAGCAGATGAAATCAAGACGAGAACAGGTGAACCGTCGCAGTGCAGCTAAGTAAAACTTTTACTTGGCCAGACATCGAGACGGCTGAGAGGCGACTCCGAGGCGACTCCGAAGCGACTGTGAGGCTGCCTCGTTTTGGAATGCGGCAAAGTTGCGCATACGCCACATGGGCCACCGACTTTGCTACCGATGGGTATTTCATTTGTTGTTCATTTTTAAGCAGCTCGCGATTTGAATTTTCTTTTGCATTTATATGCAGCTTTATGAGCAAAGCAAACACACACAGGCAGCCCAAGGAGCAGTAACGAGTGAATCTCATGAGCACCACTGCCGCAGTAAATTTACACAATGAAATCTTAAGCGCTCCCCCGGGGGCACACACAGAGCAACTTGCCACCAGCAAAGCAGGCAAAAGTTTTGCAGACAAACACACACACATCGAGGCATACACCTTGAATTGAGCGCTTTATACTTGACTCTAGCACTTGAACAATGCCACATTTATATGCGCCCCCAATATACACATATGTTATAAGGAGACGCCAGGCGAGGCAGAAGGAGATGAAGGAGGAGCAGGATTTGAACGCCGCTCGCCATTTGACCGGAAGTTCGACAAAGTTCAAATTATGTGTGTGTGGGAGTGTGTGTGTGGGTTGGTGTGTGTGTGTGTATGGGTGTGTATAAGTGTGTGGCCTGTTATTCATTCGTTTTTGCAAATAAATGAACCGTATACTAAAACAAACAAATTCAATTGAATCACTCTCCTGGGCATTACAATTGAATGTGCCCAGCGAGTGCAAAACTCTCTCTCGTATCGAAACAGATTTTCTCGGCGTCGCGTCGTCTGCACTCGAATTTTCTTTGTTTTTCCGTATTTTGTGTGCGTGCTATGTTGTTATTGTTGTTGTTGTTGTTGTTGTTGCGAGAAAATCTAATGAAAATGTTCAATTTGTTGCAAACAAACACAAAAAGGAAACCAAGCTTACAGGCACAAAATCTTTCAAAAAATACACACACACACACACACACACGCACACACACACACACAATTGTTGTCGCTGTTATTGGCCAACT
Source organism: Drosophila kambysellisi (assembly GCA_035042185.1). Taxonomy (NCBI): domain Eukaryota; kingdom Metazoa; phylum Arthropoda; class Insecta; order Diptera; family Drosophilidae; genus Drosophila; species Drosophila kambysellisi. The sequence continues at coordinate 12,905,287 of JAWNLS010001251.1, forward strand.
GGCTGCACTTGGCTGATTGGAACTTTTTGGCCATTTTGTTGGTTCAAAGGCAACAAATTTGCCAGTTTCTCAACCAGGCAAAAAAGTTTTGCTCATTTTTATTGTTGTTGTTGTTTTGTTGTTGCTAGTTTTCAGTAGCCGTTGTCGGGTTGTGTGTCCCAAGTATCTGGGAATTTGCATCGAACTGGGCTAACAAAGTGTCAGTGATTTAATTGAGGCTATCGACTGAGCAGCCAGTTCACAAATTAGCCGATTAAATGCAAGCTATTGGCCATAAATGTGCCAGACACTAACTCAACTCTGAGCTCAACTTGGCTGAAAGGCAGTTTTCCTCACAAAAATCACAAATTTTATTGGCAATTATTTGCTTGCTGAGCAGATTTTGTACTTCAAATAACCTTAAGACGAAGTTTTGATTTTTATGCAATTCAAAATATTATTTTGTAAAAAAAAGCACAAATTTTATATCTAAACAAAAGTGCGGATAGATATTTTGCACGAGTTTCGACTGAAAATCGTGTTACCAAATATAATTAAACTAGAGGCATTAATTTTTAAGATCGGTTCAGTTTTGACGAAGTTATGGCATAGCCGGGACTATAATTCTTTGGTTCAGATAGTAAAATTCGAGAGCTTGTAAGTTGTGTGTAACTTCGCCAATTACCTTTAGGCCAACATGTTATTAAAAGACACAGTCGGTCACAAAATGTTGGGCGTAGGCGTCTTTTCAGTGTATCTAAACAATGTATCTTAATAAATTGGTTTTTTGCTTTTGCCTTTCAGCACAAGTGCACAAAGTTTCCTGGATATTGTGAAAGTGTTTTTTAATTTTTGCGGCACGCTTTGATTAGAAACACGCCCACATTTTGGTTGAATATTGATGTTAACTCATTTCTTTTGTTTATTTTTTTTTTTCTTTATTCATTTACTGCTGTTAACGGTTAACGAAAACAATAAGACAATGAAAGTAAAATCTGTGCCATTGAATGGCTCATCATTGGGCCAAGAAAAGAGCCGCTCCCTTAAACGTAGCCAGTTTGCGTGGCAAGCGCTTTGAGTCTTGCCACTTGACTCGTCTCGTCGTTCATCAGCTGCCCGACCAGGAAGCAAACTGCCTCGGGACGGACCTGCTGTGGTCAGCTCCGCCTGCATTATTATGCATTTATCCAAATGAAAATCATGCAAAATTTGATAGATAATTGCATGACGAAATGACGCCCACTTTACGCTTGTTGTTCAGAGGGAAATGCAAATAGCTAAAAGCGAAAAAGGTTTACAATGAAAAAGTCAGCTAATATCAAAGATTTATTAGCTATCAATATAAGTTTTTATAAATTGTTTGCACTATTTATTTATTAAGTTGAATTAAATTTCAATTTATTTATTTGATCGGAAAATTCTGCAAGTTGCATGAGATCGTTGTGCATACCCCATGTGCCCTAAGTAAGTAGGGTATTCCGTTCGTCACTTAAAATGCACTTTTTCTATAACTGTTGCCTTTTTTCTGTTCAAGGGGCGGTTGCAAATCGCTCGAAATGAGTTAAAAGTCGCCGGTCTCAGTTGAAGACAAATGGCCAGCGCTCACATATAGGCCAAAAGAGTTGAAACGAGTCGGAGTTTTTCGGGCGAGAATTATGACCAATTTAGCTAATGGTGGTTTTCATGGGGCATAATGAAAGCAAATTGTACTCGTGAAAAAAGTGACTAATGCCAAGCAGTTTTTGGTTGTTTTTTCCCTCCTATTTTTTTACTGACTACTGTTGATAATCGCAGTTGGGCAATTTGCGTGAAAGAGCGACTTTTAGTGAACCATATCAATAAAGTTTCAGTACTTCCTTATTTGGCTACGTAATAAGCACTATATTATTGTACAACTTACTGTTTTTTTTAATGGCATTTGAATATCAGTTTTCTAATTAGCATTGGTAAGCATTCGTTAGCCAAACGAACTCAACTCGTAAGGGTGCCACTTTGGCCATCATTCATTATAAAAATTTACAGGCATGATTATAAAAGTGATCATGCAAGTCATCATTTGGGCAGTTGCAGGTGATTAAGATAATTGCCAATAAATTACTGTTGGATAGCCAAGTTGCTGTCTTTCATAACATCTCCGCCAACACATCTTAATGCAATTGCCAAAACATAAAAACAAATCCCATAAAAAGAGCAAAAATTTCACATCAAATTTTGTGTGTCGAAATGTAAAATTTGGAATAATTGAAATGCTTGAATATTGTTTACATTTGGCATGAAAAATCGAGGAGTGATTTTGCAGATTTTTTCAACTTTTAAATGGCTTAAAATTTATTGAAAGTATTAGTTACAAATCAAAATAATTTTCTGAAATAAAAATTTAAGATTAAACTTAAAATTATAATAATATTTTTAACTGCTACACAAATGGCATAACTTAATCGGGAGAAAGATGATGTCGTCAAAGACATTATTATTCGCATGCTCCCGCATATCAAACTCATCTTCACACGCGGAATCACAATGTGTCCATATCGAGATGCATACACCAGACCTGATGCTGATGCTGTCCAAAATGCAGCGAATGTCCAAATCCAAATCCAAACATTGGCGAGACGAGCTCGGTTGCAAGAGGAACTGCGATAATGTTTTCACTTGACTGACTTTTCTGGCTTCATGCAATTTTCGCACTCAAGTGGGGTAATTTGCGGTCGTCGTTTGGAAACGCTTCCCCCTCCACCGTCCTGTTCCCGCATTAGTAACACCGCTCCCTCCCCTCCATCAAACCGCAGCACTCCCCTTTTACGCTTTTGACGAGCCGGCCAATCGAAAGTTGAACAAGTCCATTTCGAGGTTGTATCCGACACCATTTGTGCGGTTGACTTAGAGTCAGAGTCAGAGACTCTGGGTCTGCGTCTGAGTCTCTGCAACTGCAACTGCCACTGCCACTGCGACTGCGACTGCCACTGAGTGATTGTTAATCGTGGCTAGAGACGCACATGACATAATGATTGCTGAACATGCGGCAAAACATTTGTTATAACATTTTCCAAAGTAGTCTCAAAACTACACATAGCTACATCTGTTTTGACAACATTCATTTGTTGCACAGAAATTTATAAAAATAAATTGGTTATTGTCATGATATATTATTAATGCAGATGCATGAACAGGTTTCAGTCAGAGTCAATATATTATTAATAAATTTAAATTGATATATATATAAGATACTTTTATTTATATAAGATACTTTTATTTATATAAGATACTTTTAACAATTTTTCCTTTTATGTCACATTTCCTAGCAGCCATTTAATAAACTATTATTTGTGTGCTTAAAATATTTGCACTAATCGTAACTTAATTATAATTTAAAGTTAACAAAACATAATTGCCAAATTTTAAAAATTGTAATTCATTAAATGCGAAAATTATTTAATCTCCGCTTGCATAGTGTAATTACAGTGATTTTCTTTTATTTTATTTTGTTGTTGTTGTTGTTGGTGTTGCTTTTACTTTGTTGCCAGCAGGTAGACTATGAAAAACCTTTCATCAACGAGTCGGAAAATTATGAATGCCGCTGCAATGCTTGTTGACAAGTGTCTGCGACTCGGGCTGATTGGTGTTGATGGATGCACAATTTAGTTTTAGTGGAGCCTTTGGAAGACAGCAAACGCGACGTGGCGGGGAGTCATTTGCAGAACTTACATAATGCCAGAGAAATGATTTACACAAATTATTTTGTAACGTGCGTTTGGCAAGCTGACTGCTTGTGGACCAGGCTTAAAGCTGCTCGACACTTACACTAGTAGTAAGTATAAAAAAAAGGAGTAAAATCCAACCAAGCAGCCATCTATCTATCTATCTATCTATCTATATATGTATATATATTTGACGCTCTCTTTCTGGCTATAGCCGTGAGCCGTAAGTCAAACAAATCAGTCGTGCCACAAGATTAATGGCAGCATTATTGTGTCGCCTGCATCAGCATCAGCTTCAGCTTTAGCTTTAGCTTTAGCCATAGACATAGCTATTGCCATATAGCCGTGGCCCATCATCATCATTGGCAACTTCATCATGCGACTGCCAACTGCTGACTGCCGACTGCCGACTGCTGTCCCCCGTCCATCGTTTTGGTAGACATAACCCGTTCAGTATGTCCCAATGTTCCCCTCCATCTTCCCCCGCTCCCTGCCCGGCTGCGTTGTTCAACCGACAAAAATCACCCTGGCCTGTCTGCCTTTAGGGCCTGTCTTGCCTCTTGCCACCGCCTCTTCTCCCGTCTCTTGGCCAGTGCAAAAATGTTGCATGCGATTTTTCTTGCAGTAAATAATTTTTCATGCCATCTGTCCTCTTATGTCTGCCTGGGCCCACTACTGAAAGCCTCGCCTACCTTCCACCAGTCGTCCGTCTGTCCACTCTGTCCCATTATAGCCCCATTGATCAGTTTGTTTTACTAGCTCGGGAACGGGACTGTGCTTTGCCGTCTGGTTTTGTGTACATTTTGGATTATGAACTCTTTAAAACATGCTTTGCTTTGAACCCATCCCTATGATTTCTTTGGGGGGCCAGTTGCAGATAACGTGGATGAACGGCGGCATTTTGTGGCATCACAATTGATTATGATGGGTTTGCAGTATGTGTGTAATCTAATTGCTTTGAGCAGCTAAATGTCATTAAGTAATTATAAAATGCACAGAAAGTTTCCATCGTTAAAATTGAATAACTATAGAATATTATTAATAGTACAAAAATATTAATTAACCGATTACTTGAGCTAAGAAACTAATGAACTATCCAATCTTTAAAGATTAATCAATCAAGTTATCGATTAGGTTACTGATGGTCATTCAAATCAATAACATTTATAATCGAAGCCAATCAACCAAAATGCAAGAGTCATTAAGTAAATGCCATTGATTTTAATCAAAGAGATTAAGTCGATTGCTGATTGGAATTCTGTTGGTTGCATTACTTCCGTGGCCCACTGTGCAATGTGCATTGTGTATTGTCGACTCAAATGGCAGCTTCTTACTTTGGTACTTTTGCGGGCAAAGCGGCTTTCATCTCTTGTTAGTGCCCAGAACTGGTCGAATCGAGATGGATGCGAAGGTGGAGGTGGATGTGCGGGTGCGGATGCGGATGCTGGTGGGGATCTACAGTCATAAGGGCAGCCACGAGGCCAGGTCTATGCAAATTTGTCAAGTTTATTGAGCTGCGCTTCTGACGATGGCTTAGCCAAGCCGCACAAACAACAAATTTTGCATTGTGTGGTGGTTGTTGGTGTTGTTGGCAGTAGTTGTTGGCAGCAGCAGTTGTTGGCAGCAGTAGTTGTTGCAGTTGTTGTTGTCGCTGCCAATGCAGTGCCTGTAAAACTTTTGCAATGGCAGTGAGAAGAACATTTAATTAAATTCCTTTGCACCTTTAGTGCTGCGCTAAAAATTCCAGGGCCGACAGGACTTCCGGGCTAAAAGACCTACAACAACAACAACAATTGCGACATGCAGCAATAACAAATTAATCTTTGCGGTTTGCGCAACCGAAACCGGTAACTGTGACGCTGCCCCCGACTCCGGCTATGTGGCTACCGCCCGTAAGCGTAAGCCGTACAAATGAGGCATTTGATTTTAAAACTGGTGCAGCAAAAGTTGGTTAGCAAAAAACGTATAACGGCCCATCGACTGTGAAGCGTTTTATGTCGCCGACAAGCTCTTTTAAGGCTATAACCGAATCGCTCTCTGCACCCCCCTTTCGCCCAGCTCCTCTGTTTCCTCTGTTTCCCTGGCCTGTTGTAGTCGCTGCGCTCCATTCAATCAACTGCTGAATTATGTTGACAAGGCACGCACACGGACAAAACCAACTGCCAAACAGTGTGGCACAAAGACGAGCGACAGGGCAAAGTTTTCAATTTACGTTTTTAAGGCTTGGCCTCCCCGCCTTCCCTTTCGGCCCCTGCCCAGTTAACCTCTTCTGCTGTAGGCCCACAATTTGGTCTGGCACTTGCACTTCGTCTTCAATTTTGCAAATGCGCCTTAAGTCAGGCCACGTAAGCGGAAGGAAATGCATAACAAAGCGTTTCTTATTAGCATGACAGGCTCAACGAAAGCGACAGAGACAGCAATAGAGTAGGTGTGTGCGAGAGAGACAGAGAGAGAGAGAGATAGAAAGAGCAAACGTTGTTTGAGGCTTTTTGGTTGTGGTCGATTGTTTAATCGATAAGTTTTTGAATATCACTTTGTTTATGTGCCTTTTATGGCCAACACATGAAACGATTTGACTGCTAAAAGCCATTATTTGCCAAATTGTCGTTTATTATTATTACAAATAATTAAACATTTTCAAAAGCAAAATAAAGTTCTTATTTATATTTAGTTAATATAACGAGAGTATTTCTACCTTTATGCTTAATGGTGCATTAGCCAATTAATTGCTTTTTTTTACTTTATGTTAACTTGCTTGCAAAGTGGGGCAAGATAATGCTTCATAAAAGAAAAAATGCCACTCTTGTATATAAAAAACCATATTCCGCGATTGCATACACTATATAAATAGTGAATGAACTATATAGACTTACTTTATGAATGTAATAACACTTCAACACACTGTTAAGATCTTAAAGCATGAAATTACCCACTAATATATGATCTGAATAAGCATTAACAAAAGATAATTTTAAACAAAAAATATCCCCACAGAGTCAATAAATTGTGTGCTGATATTAATCAGTATGTTATGTTAATACCCTACTATATATGCATGTACAGATATATATATATATATGTACATATGCATATGCGCAACTGAGCTTAAATCAATTGTTAAATGTCAGAGGACAGCGACAACAAAGACAACATTGAGGAATTGCAAGGCAGTTGACGGCAGTGCGTAAAATGGACAAGGGAACTTTTCCGCATTTCCACATTTCCACTTTTCTCTTTTTATGCACACACACACACACAGAGTGTCCCACGCCCACGCCCCCAATCTATGTGGTGAAATCATCTTGAAGCGCAGGGCGGAGGACTCGCAATGTTCTGGCGCAGAGCAACGATGGCGTTTGTCCTTTAAGCCACTTGGCGTCTTTTGTCCTTAGGGGCAATCAATCCGTGTTAATGGCTCCGCAGCTAAATCAAAAAGATTGTCACAGCGCACAGCACAAAAAGGAAAGAGGATAACCCGAAGTGGGCAACGCAAAGGGAAAATCTGCTGAAAAATTGAAAAGTTTGCACAAATATTTTGCCACTTAAGTTACAAAATCTTTGAGTTAGTTAAATTGTTTTAATGTTGTTTGTTGGCTTGCATGGGTGGCATGTTTAAGCTATTTAATTATGTACTATCCACAACTTGGCCAAATTCGAATAACAACAAAATCCCGACCAAAAAACTTGGCTGCCCTGCAGCAGCAGCCAATGGCCAAAAGAGCCAAAACTAAGCGCAGACCAAGAAAGTTGAAAGCAGAACACACACACAGACACACACACACACAACCTGACACACGCACTTAACTTGGCCCTAACAAAGCTGCCAAGAGGCCCAGCTTCAGTTACCACCAGCCCCCCCCTTGACCTGAGTAGGGGTTGGTGGACGAGGGGCTGTGCAATTTGTATGGCCGTCAAATTCGGCTCGTTATTGCAAAATTTAGAACTGCTCGAAATAATTCCAACAAATTTTCGAGCAAACGAGCCAGACGTAGTTACAACAACAATACATAATGCGACCAAGCCAAACTATCACACACACACACATACACACTTAAACATACAAACCATGTGACACCCAGCATAAATGTCAAAAGCGAACTATTTTTTGACTATGCAGATTTTTTATTTATTTATTTATACAAAAATTAAAAATTTAAATTAAATTATATTTAAAATAAAATTAAAATCATAAATAAATTTAAAAAAACTAAAATATTTATAAGACATACGATTTTTATGATTTCTAAGATTATCTATCTATATCTATCTATCACGGCAGTCTTTGATTCTAGTTAAGGGCCAGCATATCTAAATAAATAAATAAAATAAAATATGCACTTTAAAAATTCAGTTAATTATTTTATTATGTATTTATAATATGTAATATTATATTAAAAATTTATTATATATTTGGCACGACATAGAGTACATTGTAGATCGGAGTTTATCTCTTATTGCGTAGCTCGAATTATTTTAAATTAATTTTATAATTACTTAGGAGTTCATAACTTATTTTAATTATTTTACAAATTTTTTTCTTTCATGTTTAAGTAAGAAGATAATTACTGATTAAATATCTAAATAACTACGAATTAGGAATAAGGAAAATGTAAATACAATGTTCTGTTTGCGGTAAACTGTTGGTGACTGTTTTGTGGCCTGTGTTGTTTTGCATGTCAAGCAATTGCAGCCAGAGGAATGCCAGCCAATGCTGCTACCACAATCCGTTGCCCAAAAGTCAGTCTCTCTCTCTCTCTCTCTCTCTCTCTCTTCTCTCTCTCTCTCTCTCTCTCTCTCTCTCTCTCATTCCATGGGTAGTCAACTGCACGTGCATTAAAAGTTTAGCGCCAAAGTTGTTGGTTACTCGTTGCCCGTAGCCCGGACGCAACTGGCGCAAACCGGAAGTGGTGGCGCCACCCACACGTACCCAAAAGCCAAACGGGTGGGGGGATGTTACTGGCAGCTGCTGTTCAAGGAATAGAGTAGAGCAACATGTCCAACACGGCAAGAGTGGCATGGCTGATGTAGTTTAATTATGTAGAAATCGAGACACGCACTTTGCCAGACAACCTCAACGATGGATGCACAAGCTGCAGACTCTGTGGCTGTTTGGGGGAGGGGGTGTTGTGTGGTGCGGGGGCATATGTAATCGACACGCCCACTTTGGCGACAAGAGCCGCCCTCATAACTAACGCGTACGCAAAATTTGTGGCTTTTTATCGTTGAGGTGGAAGACCAGGTGCTTTAAGTGTGTGCAATTATGAATTCTGTTGCAAGTCAGTGGCTTGCAGAGTCAGCCAGATGACAGGTGGCAGCCAAAACGGCAGCTGCAAATAAATGTGCTAAATTGCATTACTGACTGGAAGGCAGCACCTGCTGCTGCTGCTGCTGCTTCTTCTGCTGTTGCACCACAGGACTTTCACTAGCAAAAACTTTAAGTAAAAAATAAAAATAAAAGCACATAAATATAATTAAAATAGTAAAAAAAGAGAAGGAAAATAAGTGCAACTTTCGCATAAATTTTAATAAAAGACAAAGTCAGTGAAAGCTGCGCAGGTTTTCTGTTCTGTTTTTCCAGCTGGAGACAGTCGTTTATATCAATTAGCCGCCGTGTCTGCCACAATAAAACAGGACAACTTCGGGTTCAGGTTCAGTTTCAGGTTCGCTTTCTGAATCATTGCTCAGGTGGAAATAGTATCCTCTTTATATCTTTAAATGTGTATGTCTGTCTGTGTGTGTGTATGTGTGTGTGTGTGTGTTTGTGTGTGTGTTAATTGATTTATTTGTGCCTTGATTTTGCACCAAATGTGTAAATAAATTGTAAAATATGTAAGTCAACGCTTTGAGTTGGGTATTAAGGATTAAACTAGCTTCCATGCCTCTAACTGAGGTAAACAACCCTTTTTAGACTAAATCTGTTAAATGTAAGCCGAAAACAAATATTTCAGGTAAAAATCTTTGGAAATAATGCAAATTAAAATGTCATAAATTGTTATTAATAAATTCGACGTAAATATTACTTTGTAATGCATTTCTTCAATGCCCTTAAATTAAACATTTTTTCGAAGATTTTCCAACGTTCAATTATGATTCACTTTAAGAGATTGCTTCAACATTTGCTTGTTGCAAGTAGCCTTAAGGTAACCCATACATGTACATATATGCTGCCTAAAGACGCGGAACTACAACCGATTCCTGCTGAGCAAGGACATGGGGGTTAATAAAACCCCAGACAGTTGACTGAAAACAAAAAGGAAAGGCAATAAGGAAAAATGAAAATAAACAAAAAAAAACACAGATGAAGAGAAAAAACAATTCGCGTTGCCAACGCAATTTCACACTTTACCAGCTACAAATTGCAACATCATAGTCCAGCGGTTACACCCACATAGAACAAATGCTGAACCGATTCTGAAAGGGTGTGTGAAAGGGGTGGGACGGGGAAATGGGTGTGTGCCTTGCCAGATTATAAAGATGACGATGGCGCCATTGCTGCCGGGCTGCATGGAATTTTATGATTTATGAGTGCGTTCTGGCAGCCACCAGCTGAACACGTCGGGAGGGGGAAGGGTTCGCTTATCAAACGGATGGGGTTAGGGGTAAAACGGCATTTTTCTTGGCTCTTGGCGCCTTTTTGCAATGTATGTTGTTTTTTTTTTTGTATTTTGTTGGAAAAGTGGCGCCACAGAAATTGTTGCACTTTTTGTGGCATTGCCATTGGGTGCAGCTGCAGGTCAGCGTGCTGACCATTTGATAAATGAGTTTTGCGCTTTTCCAAAGCATTGGAAAAGAGTTGAGCCCTGAGTTATGAGCCGATCCGAGAATGCGACGAGGATGCCACGATGACATTTTGCAGCTCGTGCCTCAATCTGTCAGGGTACAGCAAATTGATCAGACGCCCCTGTGGTCTAGCTGCAAATCACTTCAGTTAACATCGTTCCCAGAACCACACCTCTACACACTACCCTCCTTCCACACCCACCCCCTCAATCAACAAATGCAATTAAGAGCAGCCCGCATTCACTTTGCGAAATTCCCTGGTCTGATTTGCAACAAAAAAGGCTTTAATTAATTTATGCATGCGAGATTTTGTTTTCTCCATTACCCCAAAAATGCAACCCCTTTAAACGAGCTGGAATCCACCCTCACAATCCTTAATGCGATTGGGTGCGAATCCGCTTAAATTTTGTAAAAAACATATACATGTTGACCCTTCACATTCAGTTGGATATCAAAAATATGTTGGTTGTAAATGTGGCCCAAACTGCCTGCACCGAAAGCGCAAAGAAATAAGTTTTTAAAATAAATAAATAGAGGTAATAAAGATTCGACTGGCCAAGAAATAAAGACATAAAAAGACAGTCTTTAAAAAGTATGTATATTTTTAGAAAGCTGTTTAAGTTATTAAAAAAATTCGAATTTGAGCTATTAAAAAACGATAAAATGAACATCACGGACCGCTTGTGGCACATTTTGCCATTTGGCAGCCGCCAAAACAATTCCGTTTATTGTCTGTCTGGTTTGGTGATATATTTTTTTTCCTTTTAGTTGGTGAAACCTGCAACAAAGTGTCAAGTGGTTAAGTGGCATGCATGGCTAGAGTTACCGTTATGACTGCTAGTCTCTACTCTTCTAGTTGGTGCTTAGACACAACCAAACGATGTTTTATGCTTGCCACAAAGTGTGTGACGCAATGTAGATGAAGACTGTACCTCCAAGAATTTATTAACTTAATTCTTTTTGACTTTTGACTTTGACTTTTAATTAAATTAGTATACTTTTTAGAATTAAATTAATTATTGCAATCTGCAAGCGTATTTCATCTTCGGTACCACAAAAAGGGCAGTCACATTTTTTGTTGTTCTTTTTTTTTAAATGTTGTCAGTTGCCCCAGCGACCAGGAAGCCAAGCAGCCGGCAATTCTACGTGCCCAGACAGTGCCAACAAGCAGCAAACACCCAGGCAGACAATCAAACTACACACACACACAATCACACTCACACACACACACACACACACACACACACACACATGAACATGATGTGCACATTTCCAGCTCAATTGCGCGCTCAATGAATAATTTAGTGTAAAATTTCGGCGCACTTTTTGTGTGAAAATGCGGTCTATACAGTTATTTGAGTGCAACAGCACTCCTCACACCTCCCTACAGCTCCAGGCTCTTTCTCTCACCCTTGTCTGCTTAGTCAGTCATAAAATTTATGCGTTTTTCCTTACAGTTTCCCCCCCGCCCACACACCCCACCCATTTGGGGGATGGAGTTTTTGGCACTCGGTTGCCTCATAAAATGCCTTGTGCAACAGTTGAAAAATTCTAAACGTCAAACATAAATACTAGGACGATGCCATATGCCCCTTAAAGCCGCCCTCCTGCGACTGCACTCTGTTGGCGTTGCCATATCAGCAACATAAATAAATTTTCCCTGTTTGACTTTTGGCGAAATGGCAAAAACAACAAAATGAAATAATAATAAAAATAAAACTGCATGTTATGGAAACTGTGGCAGGGCGATGGCAAACGACTGCTTTAGGGAATGACACTGGATATATCTATATATATATGTACATATGTGTGTGTGCACATTATTTTTATGACTGCCACAACAAGGCGTAAAAATAAGGAAAACTTTTAAATAAACCTTAAAAAAAAAGCGGCTATAAAAACTGCAGCTGTGTGTGATAAAACTACAAATTAGAAAGCAATTTTCAAATTTGTTTCGTGTTTAAATTGAGCGACTGAAAAATGAATGGCAAATTTTTGCTTTCAATCAGCGCAATTTATATTCACTAACCACAAATATATATTCAGTTTTGAAATGACTTTAGATATTATAGTAAAATAAAATGATGTTCTAAATAATAAGGTATTATTGGTGGGTTCGTACTTAAGATATAGGTATACTATATTCGATATTTATTTATTAAATATGGCTAAGAAATTGTAAATATTCAATGTGAGCAAATTGTTTCTATGTAGTTTGAGAGCTTCCTTCGAATGTTTGATTCAAGCGTTTTAAATTAACCTCAATTATGGCTCAACATCATCATCCACTCAAAATCCCACCACAAGAGTCCAGTCGGCGAGTCCTGGCTGCTGCCTGCCTCAAAAATATCTATGCATAAATGAATATGTATCTGTGTGCACAGCTTTGAGTTTGTCTTCTTAATTAGTGGCACAGTTGAAGAAGCCCAGACTATGTCTGTTTCTTAGCTTGTGTGTGGCATGCAGCTAGTTGCCTGAATTTTTTAGGGGGTGGGGGCACGTGTTTGCTTTGTGAGGATTATGATTATTATATGGCAATTATGCGTTTGTCTTTTGTCAATTTAGTAATAAGTGAGATTGCCTTAAGTAAATGCTGAGCCGCAATTTGTCTCAATTTGCAAATGACGCTCAACATTTTCGAATGGAAACTTTGTCTTTTAGTATTTGTTTTATTATTTGCTTTTCAACTGCAGACAACAAACGTGTGCATCTGACATGTGGCATGTGGCAAGCAATTGCTGTTTCAAATTGCTGCCCCAAAAAATCGATACTCATCTGGTTACGGCTACATTTTCACTAAACAATATGCCACAATTTGAGGCCAAACAAAACATTGCATCGAAATTTCAGTTTTCATTGAATTCCTTCAGAAGTTTATTACAATTAAATTTAATTCACAGAATGCTAAATAAATTCCATATTATTTGTTGGCAAAATCGGAATATTTTATTGTTAAAAGATTTAGTTAAATTAGTTAATATTTAGTTTGAAGTTTTGGTAATTTTACATGCCAACCCGAGGAGTAATTAAACTTTGCCCAACACTTGTTACAGTGTAGCCAACAAGAGATAAAGAGAGGGAGGGGAGAGGGGAGGGGGAGCGTGCTCAGGGTCTAGAGTGTTGGCACCTTCAATAGACAAATTAACATTTCGACAAAGGCAACCTAATCAAATGTCACAATCACGCATGCGGCTGTCCTGGCCAGGTCCCGGACGAGGTCCAGGTCTCTATGTGCAGCTCCAGGGCGAGCGTGCACCCAACTCTAAGCGCATTCTGGTCGAAAGTGACATTTTGTTATAGGTATAGGAAGCTGGCGACGTGCGGGCAGTTGCTGTGGCAGTTGCCACTTTTTGCAGCCCCTTCGCATAACTTTCACTCTTGTCATTTGCAAATTACGTCGCACGTTCGGTCTGTGGCCAGCCAGCCCGGAGTGTCGTAATTTAAAGCTTATTTTGACACTCACTGCCGCTGGCAACTGCCCCGGACTCTCCAGCAACAGCAACAACAACAGCACCCAATTTGCATCTTTCAAAATCGTGTTTTGTTACATTTTGTGGATGCGCAAAAATTTGCATACGACAATTAACACTCCAAAAGGCGCGGCGACAGGACGAAGCAGCAAAAGGAGTGGGGGGGGGGGCACGCCCACAGCTCACATGTGTCGTGTCTCTGAGGGGTGCCACAGCTGAAGAAGCAGCAGCTGCAGCAGCTGCAACAGCAGCCGCCCCAGCAATTGCATCCTGTACGAACAGCTTATCCTGCATGCTGAGGCAGTGCAACAAACAGTTGCAGGCGTTGCCTGTAGAACGCTGCGTATGCGTAATGTTGCCTGCCCCATTGACAAAAACAGCAGCAACAGTCATAAGACTGCTGAGATATGTAAATGCTATGACTCGCAGAAGGTAGGAAGATGCTGAGGCGGGCGGGCGGAGGAATCCACACATGTGCTCCCAAATTGGTAGCAGTTTCGCATATCACAAAATTGCATAATTAAATTCTGAGCAAGCAAAACAGAGTAATGAGAACTACAAAATATTATTCCAGTGTTGTCAAACGAACTTCTCTTTTTTTATATTTCACTCCACTTTACCTATTTCAAGGAAATATTTATTTGCAAAAGAGCCACCAGTTCTTAAGCTAAAAACTCCCCAACAATCGAGTTGAATGCAAAATAGAAAACCCTTTCACTTAACTGGTTTTTTTTGTTCAGTGTAGAGCACTTATCATATGAAAATGAGATGACGAAACCAAAGGACAATATCTTAAAGCAAATTAAGAACCGCAATCAGCCGCAAACATTTCACACACACACACACATACACATATATGCAACCATCCATTCAACAATCGAATGACAGAAATTGCCGCGCAACGCGCAGCATCCGCCCCTCCGCTCCCCGCCCCTCTTCAACAAAAAGCGGGATTGAACGAGTTGATGTAATGAATTGGGTGGGGGCCGGGAGTTGGTGCGGGAAATGTGGTGGAACGTTTGTTGTTTGATGCCAGTGCCAAGAAATGATAAGCATAGCAGCAGGAACACACACGCACACACACTCTGTGACACACACACACACACACTGCCACACACGCACAGTTACACTTAATACGCTTAATTGACTTTCATGTATGCACGAGTGAGTGCAGCGACACGAGAGAGCAGCAGCACCAGCAGCAGAAGGAGAGAGCGGGTGGTGCTGAGTGGGGGAGTGTGACAAGTGCGGCAGAGGGGCAGATGACGCAACGGCGGAACACCGGAACATGCTGACGTCTGTTGTGTCTACATGTTGGCCAGGCTGCTGCACCACTCCGACGCAAAACCTGATGCGGATGGAAGCCAACCAGCAACTGGTTACATTAGCGATGCCAAATTGGTCCTACAACGGACAGCCAGTGGAAACACATATCAAACGGCGTCCAAACATTAATCCAACAGATCTTGAGATATAACCTAAATATATATATAATAAAAAAGCAGATATTTCATTTTGAATAAAATTGATTAATTACTTCTTCAATCCAATTAGCTGTGACTTTAATTACTGGAAGTACTTAAACATAACTCCAAATTAATTACACTCTCTTGGTTGGATTGTGTGACGCCTGAAAGAAATATGGCCCAAACGAATAATGATGAATTTGTATCTGGGGGGAAAGAGTTACGGGATTCCTCATCAAACATTATGGAAATGTGAGCAAATGTAGGCAAATGCAGCGTTTCGATACTGTTGATAACTTGTGTCAATAGCGACATTGAGTGTGGCATGAAATTGCCAAAAGGCATTCATAATCGTACACACACTCACACACATCCTCACACACACTCATACACACACACACACATACACAGGATAGCAAACACAAAACGCTTATGAGCTGAGCCCCCACAAATGCGAGTGAACTCAGTCAACAGGGGGCAGAGAACAAAGAGAGAGGCAGAGATACAAAGAGAGAGAAAGAGAGAGCGAGAGAGAGAGAGAGAGAGAGAGAGAGACTGCAGCCGCATTCGCATGCACTCGTATTTAATCACTATTCACTTCATTGATTCACTTATTCAGTTTCCAAAATGCCAACTATGTAAAACAGAGTCTGTCTCGCTCGCACCCAATTACCACCTCAATTTGGGGCGTGTGGGTGGTGTTTGTATTGTGTGGATTTTGTGGCTCTTTTGCAACACTCATTGTCTGGGTGTGTGAGTGTGTGTGTGTAGTTTGTGTGTTGTGCGTGTTTTGTGGGCTTGTCAATCGCATTTGACAGTTGCTGCTGTTCAATGCGCATAACTTGGCAATTATGCAAGTATTTTTTTCTGTATTTGGTCTTAATCCTGTCGTATTAGCGAGGACATTTCCCCCAATAACGAGTACTTTGAGTGCAAAATATTCGATTATTCAGATTGAGTGCATATGAAAATGTGGAACAGCAAAGGGTCGTCTTTATGGTATGCAAATAATTGATTCGGAAACAAGAAAAAGACAGACAAAAGATTTGTGTAGTTGGGATCAAATCTAAAATATATATATAGACAATGACATGCGTTTGAGTGCACCTAAGGATTAATTTATTATTAATGTTACTGTATTAAATATTAATATTTTTATACTATGATACTGAAGGACTAAAATTTGACCTATGTTCCGACCCAAAATCACGTTTTCAACTTTAAATGTACGATTGATCTAGAGGCCAAACTATGATTAAAAAGCGCTTCCTTTTGGAAATGCGTTGAGTTTTGACGAAGTTATGGCATTTTGAAGGTTCGACCTATGCCAAAATGCCGATTTTCAGATTTTCGGACTACAATTTTGACTTATGTTCCGACCCAAAATCACGTTTTCAACTTTAAATGTACGATTGATCTAGAGGCCAAACTATGATTAAAAAGCGCTTCCTTTTGGAAATGCGTTGAGTTTTGACGAAGTTATGGCATTTTGAAGGTTCGACCTATGCCAAAATGCCGATTTTCAGATTTTCGGACTACAATTTTGACTTATGTTCCGACCCAAAATCACGTTTTCAACTTTAAATGTACGATTGATCTAGAGGCCAAACTATGATTAAAAAGCGGTTCCTTTTGGAAATGCGTTGAGTTTTGACGAAGTTATGGCATTTTGAAGATTCGGACTATACTTTTTACTTATGTTTTATTACTATAATTTTATTTATGTCCGCACAAAGAGTTCTATGTAAGGATTTAAGAATTCACTGTAGTATTCCAAGCTTATAATGTTATCCCATGACATTTCCTTCTTTCATTATAATATTATTCATATTAATTTCTCACATATTTTTTTCAACTTTATATTTGTTCAGCAATCAAATCCAATTTACCTCATTTCTTCCACTCGTGAAATTGCTTGAAGGCTTTACAAGCGCAAAAAGCTCAAACAGCTGCAATCCCTTATACAATATTCAAACACTCAAACACACACTCGCACACACACTCACACACACATGCACACACGCACACACACATGTGGACACTCTTCCACATAAAGTTGAGGGCTTGTTGACAATATCTTCCCTGTTCTGGCTTTGCTTTATTTGGCTCATGCCTCGCATTATTCTTAAGTGCATTAAGCCCTTTTTGACTTCTGCTTTTCTTGCACTTTAACAAATAAAATGTGAGGCCTTTCTCAGGCATTCTCTGGCTCGAGTCGCCACTTTGTCTCTCTGTCTCTCTCTCTCTCTGCCTCATTGTCTTCCTCGTTGTTGCCCCACTGAATCTGTCTGTGCCTATTTGTCTTTCCGCCAGCAGCGCCTCGAATAAAGTCAATGTCAGACGGTCTCCAAGTGAAACTCAATTACACACACATTTATCCACGCACACATACAATACACACACACTCATTTGTATGCATATTTGCATGTATGCACCTGCAAGCACAACAAACAAACAAACATACACACACACACACACACATTAACACACATTCTTTCATTCACATCGCTGCAGACGCATACATCACTTTTATTTATTTACATACCAGAAGCAAAAGGAGACCTCGTTTCAAGAACCACAACTTGAACACCCTATCTGCAATCTGGATGCTCACTTTTATTTATTTAAGAACAATTATTATTTCGCAATCATCAATGTTTTTTAAACAATTGCAAAAATTTACATAATCATGCTATCTTTATTAACTTTTTATTTTCTTTCATTCATTTACCCAACAATTACATTTACAAAAAATCATATATAATATTAAAGTCAAGCTAAAGTAAAACAAATTTAATATAATAATAATTTATATAAATTAATCAAATATATTTAAGGAAAAAAAAACAGATCTATAGAAATTTGGAATATTTTTATATATATTTATTTTTAAAATTAAAACCCAAAGCGATGGATGCTAATGATTTGACTGAGGCATATAAAAAGTTGTAGTCCACAGATTCAGTGTTAAACAATTGACAAATATGGAGTCTTGGCTCGAGAAGTCACAATAAAGTCCAAAGTACACTTTCCATTTGTAGGGTATCAAAATGTAGTCGGTGCTTTCGTCTCGTTTCGTTCCGTTTCGTTTCTTTAACTTTATGTTTATGCGAAGGCGCAACACAAAGAAAGAGAGAGTGAAAGAGAGTGTGTTGCATGTTGCATGTTGCTGTTGTTGCAGCTGCTGCTGACGCATAATGAGCGCAAAAACATCCTGTGTTGATTGTCTGCGCTGGCAGGACTCTTGTCCCTCTTCATATTTGCAACGTTTGCCAAGAAATGTGCGCTTTTAGTGGAGGCGGCATTCAAGTTTTTGAAATAACCACCCCGCCCATTATATATACATATATATATTTATATATATATATTTTGTGACTTTTTAACGCAGGACATGAATGCGAATGTCTCTTAGTATGTTAGTGTTGATGTGTGTGTGTTTGTGTGTGTGTGTTAGTCGGCATGTCGCCAGTTTTGTTGATGTCGCCTTTCGACTTTCGACTTGCGCCTTCTCCCGCTGCGTTTTGCGACATGTGTCGCATTCGCATTCCTCGCATCCTGCCAAAGTTAAATGGATCTCGTAATTGTTGTCATGGCCCCGACGCTGTCGACTCGTCCCGGCTGCTGGCAGCTAGCTGACTGCTGACTTCTTGCAACTTGCTGCTTGCCGCTTGCTGGTTGCTGGTTGCTCCTGGCTCGTTGCTTACACGCCTTAATTGTTTTCTTTCGCATCTGAGGCGTAATTTTTTTTTATAGAAATTGCGGTTTAATTGCTGCATTTTAAACGCAATTGAAAAGACATTGAGCGCACTTTTGCACTCTGCCACGGCATGTCCTTTCAAAAGGATAACGTGACATTTGCGCTTTGTCTCCCGTTGTGTGCACGCGTGTGTTGCAAACCCATTTTTACATTTTTTGGAGGTGGGGTTTGGCTCTGGGTTCAAAGCAGCTATTGCAACCCCTTCGCAACCTGTGTTTTATATTTTTTTTTTCGTTCTGGATTGGTTTGGTTTGGTTTGGATTGGTGAGCAGGTTAGACAAGCACTTTTCACACTTGACACGAACACAACACAAATCCTTGAATGGACAGGAATCAAGTCTGATGCGCAGTGTGCTGGTATTTTGGGCAGATGAATACGGATCAGGGATTGGTTTCTTTTTTTTTATTTCAACACTTTTACACACATATGTCAATTATTTTTTGTTTTTCAAAATATGACTATGTTAACAGATTATTAAAGAAATATAAGCTGCCCCATTTTAATCATAAATTACGATTAGAGCAAGTGTGAGATTCATTCTAGCTGCTTATAAAATCTGTAAAAATTAGATGAGAAAAAATTCTAAACTGAATCCCAAAGATACGATAATTGGTCGTTAAACCAATAGTTGCAACATATTCAATTTAGCTGCCACTCTTCGAAATATGGCAGTTAACTGAGTAGAAATAAACACTCAATCACTTAAATCAATCCATTAAATTACATTATTTATTTGGAATGCGAGAATTGTTGCTGTTCTCGAAAGCACTCGCATTTGGATTCTAATTTCCAATCGTAGTTTAATCTGCAACACAAACTGAACGTTTCAGCTGTAATCAATGCCAATTCAATGGCAACATTGTCAGTGCTGTGCAATGCATTAAAAATCCAGTGCGCATGCAAATATCAAACAGTATTATTCATTCCCCCCGCCCCCGCCCCATGCCCCATTCCAATCCCCCGCTGCATCGCATTCAATGCCTGCTGCTAGTTGCTGCAATTTTCCATGCATTTTCATTTCAAAAAAGGTCGGTTTTTCTTATTTTTTTTTTTTGTAGCATTCGATTTTTTACGATGCACGGGGGAAATTGTTGGCTGGTAATGAAACGTCTATAAAACTCAAACGAATGCACACAAATCGCAAATCATTTCTCATAAAAGCGCATAGTGCATTCGATTCCCATTTTCCAACTGTTTTACTCCTTTTTTTGCCATGCATTTATTTCCTTCCTATCGGATGGAGTTGAATGCACCAGTGTTGCACACAGATCTTCTTACGCAGCCAATCGGAACTTACCTGAGCAACATACAGCGGCCAAGGGAGCTGCAAGTAGAGAGAGGGATAGATTGATGTAGAGAGAATATAGAGAATTGACAGACATAATCCCTAAATCTATCCAATATCGATATTCATTCGTCTTGTATTTCAAATTTATCTTTCTCACAGTCACTAATTGGCGCAAATTGGGTTTTTTAATTATTTCCCTATTAGGAGTGAAACTCGTTAACGGTTTGGCAGTTGCAGGAAGAAATGTTTGCCACTTAAATATTTTACTTTTTAGTTGATACTCTCTGTATTGAAAATATATCTATTTCGCATTAAGAAAAGCCAATTTAAAAATATTTACTAGTTTTCTGTTGATTTGTACAGCATTTTCAACAACAGTTAAACAAAATTTTATTGCAAAATATATTGAAAAGTTTTCTTTTATTATTTTTTTTACCCGTTTAACATTTTTTTAAGCGCTTTTCTGCCTATTTGATTTAACAAACTTTACCACCAACATTTTAATTTAATCTTTTGGCTTAAACACCTGTCGATTAAAAGTTTTCAATTCACTTGATTTATCTCAAAACTTTCAGCTACTTCAACTTAAATTCGGTTAATTATTTAATTAAACCGACAACTGGTTTTGTAGTTTATTTTTACATAACTTTTCTTTTGATTTATGTTTTTATGTAAAAGCGACGCAAGTGTGTCAGTTCAAAGAAACCAGAAACCGACCCAAATTGCGAATTTCCTTTATAGGATATCCGATTTATTTAGTTTCTAGTCAAAGCCTAGTGCTATTAAAAAATGGTATGTTTTTTTCAACGTTTTTTTCTTTGAACGCCTCGCTACAAAATGAGTTTTGCTGAACAGGTTAAAGCTGTTAGTCTGCAAGTCTAGTCTTGTCTTTTAATTACCAACTCCGTCACTCAGTAAGTCTAATTTATGAGGTAATAAATGAGTTCCAGCAACGCTAAGTTGTCTGTCGATTTATATAAGATATCGTATGCAACAGTGTCCGCAGGTGATTTTAACACAGGAGGTGTCCAAAATGAAAAACACGTTAACTCGATGTTTTGACTTATGACAAATAGCGTGCAATTTTAAAATAAAGGGAACTGCCTATTAAAAATCACTCAAAATATCGATAACCATAAGTTAAATAAATAAATATGCATAAGTCAAATACAAATCGTGATCCGACTATTTGGACAGATGGCATTTTAAAAACATACAAATCATAAAAATGGAAAGGAAATTAAATGTTAGTCGTTATATTTGAATTTTTTGTTGTTGTAATGTTGCAACGAACATAAAACGTTAATTGAATATATATATTTAATAGGTGCCCAATTTTCCTCTTAAAACTTTACAATGTCGTTAACTACATAAGCTGCAAATTAATTTTTTAAGATTTTATTTATTGCATACACAAGTTAATTTCAATTTTGCAGAGGAGCACACAATTTATGCGTAAATCGAAGAAAATCTACTTCAAATTTAAGTCATTGAAGCAAAAATCGAACTAGAGACAAGTTTTATGGGCTGCAATCCTTGGTTGTTGAATAAGACCAGGACAAAGACGAAGGAAACTGGCCGGAAACAGGGCACAGCGCACAGCAGGCGACCGTCGCCCACGTCAAAGGCAACAAATTCAAGTGGCAACATGTTTCGACAACAACAACAGCAGCAGCAGCAGCAGCAGCAGCAGCAACAGCAGCAACAACAGCAGCAGCACTGCGAATGTTGTCGGACAACAGCAACAAGCGGAGCAACAACAAACAATAAGAGGATGTACCCCCCACACACACCCCCCTCGCCACACACACTGAGTTCGGAGGCATCTATTGAAATCTGCTTTGCTGATTGACGTCGAATGTTGTGGTTTCGGTTACGATATTTTCTACCAAAATACCAGCCAAACAACGGGACACAAGCAGCAACAACAGCAGTTGGATTTGGATTTAAACTTCAGGATGCAACAACAACTGCTGCTGCTGCTGCTGTTGGTATTTTGCTGTTTTAGGGCCAAGTTAGTTTTGGCATTGTGTGGCACTGTCTAAGGCAGACTCAAAATGTTGCAGTGAGTTGCAGGCGAAAGTAAATGCAAACAGACTCCGATTATCTCCTATTGTGCAGTAACTAATCAAGTCCATAATTAAATGTCACATTCAAAGTTCTCTGCAGAAAATTAGTTACTTTTACTTTGATATAAAAAAACATTAATTAAAGGATCACTAATAAATCACAAACTATAGCAAATTGTTGAGTTTTATATATTTGTTACAATTTCTCTGAATTATTTCCTAAATGGATGTAATTAATTTCGGCATCACTTCGAGATAAGATTATAAATTAAATAAAACAATATTTATATTTATTTAACAATTTATTAACGAAATAAAATTTACACACTTAAGAAAAATATATTTTTAAAATAAACAAGAATTAATTAATAAATTATAAATATATTAAGTGAAAGAATTAAATTGTGTAAGAAAACTGGTATACATTTGAGAAAACTATAATTAATAATTAACAAGACTTAACAAATTTAATCTTAAGTAGAATAAATAAATAAAATACAAAAATTAAATTGAGTAAAAAAAAATACTATCAATATTAATAAATAAATAAAATATATATAAAGTCTAATATAACATTTATTTAATAAATAATAATAGTAAATAGCAAATTCGAGAGAACTTAAAAATACTATTACAAGTTATAGTGATATTAAAGTAAATTGTTGAAAAACTTCAATCACAAATTTTTTTAATAAATATTTTAAATTTTCGAGTTTAAACAGTAATTTTTGTAAATTTCTACATTTTTCCACAACATAATAAATCTATAAATACGGCAAATTTTTAATACCTTTTGAGAGCTTATAATAATTAACTGTATTAATTTTAAGGATACTGCTAAATGTTTTTAACTTCGTATTTTGCACACTTTTGTTCCGTTTGTTTTCTTGTTGTTTGTGATTTGCCGCAGAAAGTTCTTCGAGATGCTCGCGCACTGGGAAAGTCCACCAACAAATGTTGCACAATTAGTCAACGAATTTTGATTACCGTTTATAACGCTCGAGAAACGCGTTCAGTCTAAATCGATTAGCGATTCTCGATTCTCGATCCTTCGCCAAGCGGGCAGTCAAAAAGAGGAGATCGCTAAGGAAACGCGCGCGCACAGAAATGAAACGCGAGCGATTTTGCCTGCGCCAGCGACTCAAGCAGAGAGATACAGAGAGAAAGAGAGAGAGAGAGCGAAGCTAAACGGTTAAAGGCGATTGCAAACAATTAGAATTAAACTTTTTAGTTCCTTTGCTGTGCGGCGATAAAGTTAAAAGCGCGACGACAAACAAACTAACGGCAACTAACGGCAACAAACGGCGACGACGACAACGACGACGACGACAAACGGCGACGCAGCAGCGAGCGAGAACGAGAACCGCACGTGGAGAATGTCAAATGGAGACTGAAGCCAGGCGTCAGCAGCAGGTGCAGCAGCAGCATTAGCAACGTCAGCAGCAGCAGCAGCATTTGCAATGAAAATGCGCTTCTTATGTGAATTTTGCCAACTGCAAAACTGTTACCCCTCTGCCAACCTCCTCTCCTACTCTGACCAGCCCTGCCCTGCCCTACGCTAGATAAGAACAACGAAGGCAGCGCCAATAGTTGCACTCGACGTCAACGTCAACGCAAGCGCCAGCGTCGCAGTCAGTCGTTCTGCAGTCAGCGTCATTTGCTGTCGTTGCACTCAACGAATGAGTTGTTCATGTGCCGAGCGCTTTATTGTTTTATTCTTGTTCTGTTCGGCCAGAAGCCGACAAGCAGCCGAAGAAGCTTTACAAACTACCAAGTAAGAAGAAGAAGAAGAAGCGGGCAGGCAGCAGTGAAGCAGAAGCAGAAGCAGCGAAGAAGACGTCGACGAGGCCTAAGGCGCTGTTAGCACTGCTGTTAAGCAGTTTACATTTGAGACAAAAGCAGGAAGTAAGCAAGAAGCATCGGAAGTGCAATTCAACTGCAACAACAACACTCATTGCTGCTCAAGAGCAACGGCTAAGAGCGCCGAGCAGTGAAAGTGAAATGTCAAAGAGCGAATTATAGACTTATTAAGCAATTGCGTTTTGTTTATTATTATTGCAAATTTGGCAGAGTGCAATTCTATTTGTTGTTCAACAGTAACAAAATGAAGCACTATGCGCTAATCTGTTGCACAAATGTTGGTTTATCTAATAAACTTCAGCTGCCATATGTTTTGTTTACTTCCAACAAACATGCAACAAAGTTGCTCTTAAGAGCACCACCAATGGGAACAACTCTCTCTGCCCACGCAATGCTCTTTGCACATGAACAGACTCTTAAGTTGACGCACTCAAACGCGCTCTTCTCAATTGGCGTAGTTTCTCTGTTACAGTTACATTTGAGTTGTGAGTGCTGTCAACTTGAGTGCTCGAACTGTTCCCAGTTTGCCTACAGTGCTGTCGGGATTATTGTGTATGGTTGCTTTGCACGTGAAGTCTTTTTTGAATTGAATTGAACATTTACCATATTTATGTGAATAATATTTAATATTTAATATATTAAACGATAAATAAAGCTATTTTTAAGAGTTCCCAAATGAAATTAACTTCAAAATACTTAAAAAAAAAACATGTTTATTTCTTTTAAACATTTTTATTTGAATTTTGATAGCTTTTTTAAATAGTGAATAAAATTTATTTCGCAGTTTATTTCTCTGTCTCTCTCTGACCACCTCTACCTCTCTCTCTCTCACTGTTTATTCTCTTTCTCTGTTCTATTAAATTTGTCTGGCCAGCATAAAAAAAACAACAGAAAAAAATGAATGATTTTGCTATTTGTGGTTTTTAAGCCACCGAAAAATACTTCGTCTCCCTCTCTCTCTCTCTCAGCCTTCTCACTCGCTCTTGGAGGTGTCTTGTCTAAGCCAAAATTGCAAATTGCGCATACGGAATATTAATAATGAAAGAGACGCGAGACTCGAAACAATTAAATATGTACCGAATACATTTTCCAGCTTTCCTTTCAAACATCTCCTCTCCTCCTCTTTCTCGCTCTCTCTCTCTGTCTCACTCTTCTTACGTGCTTGCGTTGCATGCACCTTCGTCCTCTTCTTCTTCTTGTTCGAGTGAGTGCAACGCTTTGCAATCATATCTCACCTTTCCTATTTTCGCATAGCTTTCGCTGGCATTATAAATTTCAGTCATGTTTCTAATAACTTTGAATTAATCATCTTTTCCGCTTTTCCGCTTTCCTTTACCACAAACTTCCGCTAGATGGCGTCTCTCTCTCTCTCTCTCTCTCTGTGTGTGTGTTAAAGTCAAACTTGGGTGGCTGTGTGTGGTAAGACTGCGGGGGGTGGGGGGAGGCAAATGAAATGTAATCCACATGAAAATTGCCTTGGCTTATGCAAAATATGTGACAAAGTTGAACAAAAGCCAAACTCGACTCGACGAAAGATGCCCCAAGTTGAAACTGGCAATTCTTTTCTTATTATTTTTTTTCAATCCAGATACCCTGTAGAAATGGATGCTGCTCTAAAGTGCAACATGGACTGCGATTAGCTGCAAAAAACAGCATATTTTGAAAGTCAAAATCTAGAAATTCTCAATGATTTATTTCATATATTTATTTTCCGTATGTTTAAAAATTAATTAATTAATTCAGTTCCTTATAGAAACTTAATAAAGTCTAGTTTTTGAAACAATGAATTTTACACCTGTAATTTTGAAAATTCAATTTAAAAAATGAATCATTTCAAAATCATTTTAAAGCTATTCAAAATTTTCTTAAGTTTGTTAAGTTTTTAGACTGCTTTATTCAATTCCTTAGCTAATCATATTGTATCTTCAGGCATATGTTTAAGTTGTTGCTTTACAGGGTATTCGCTCAGTCGATCATTTTTTCAACTAGTTTATTATTATTTTGTTTTCTAATATTTGTTGGCTGTTGCTAAAAATATACAAAAATAAATATATGCATGTTTATTTTTTTTTTGTAAAATGCAAGCCATGACACGCAGCAGCTTCCTTGCAGCACCACTCCACCCCTCCCCCTTTTAAGCACCCCCTCGCCCCTTCGAAGCTGGTGTGAATTACATCAAACATTGCGCATTTGCCACGTTTGACAGCAGACAAGAGACACGAGACACGAGGCTTGAGTTTTGTTTGCTTGCTACAAATTATTATTATTATTAAGCAAGCAGCTAGTCTAGACGTTGCATCCACCAACACCCACCTACCCCCCCTCCCCCAACTCTGCCCGTTGCACACCTCTTTGCATAAAACTTTAATAAATTCAGTTGGTATTTTGATAAGTTGAAACTTTGTCTGTCAGGTGAAATAAAATACTTGCTGCACTTGGCACACTTGCCACACTTAATCATCATTAGCGAGCACCGTTAACTTATTGCCCATCAGCAGCCAACACCCCCCCCCCCCCCCCACGGTTTTGTGGCATAAATAATACTCAGCACAGATTTGCGCTACATTTAATTGTATAATTTGTCAATTTTTGGCAAATTTCAGCAGCTCTTCTTTTGGCTTGTTTATAGTTGGTTGCCCCTCCCCCTTCCCCTATCTACCAAGGATCAAGCTGAAATTAAGCTGAAATTCCCAATTTGCTAAACTTCAAGCTGAATTTATGTGGCAGCCACCAAAGGTGCTCATAAATTAAAAAAAAATGTCAGTGCCTGATTAGCGAAATTTAATGTGAACATATTTCAGGCATATTAAGCGAGTGTCAGAGCGAGACAAAAAATACAAGAATTATTAATTATTAAAAAAGAAATCTTTGAAATAAATTGGAAAATTAAAAGTTAAATGAAAAGTTGCTTTTATTTGACACAAAAATAGTTTGCAACGCTTCTGGCAATCTCAGATTGCTGATTGTCTTCGAGTTTGACAAATTAAACAACAACAGAAGAGGAATCAGTAGGGGTTGGTTGGGAAGGGTAGGGAAGTGGGGATGGTATCGGTAAGAGCAACAAGGAAAAGGAAATGCAATTTTCCACTTGTGCGCATTATCGTCGAGCGATTTGCGTTGGATTTATTTCGACATTTGTTGCTCGCAAATTGTAAGACTATTAAAATGTTTTGCGCTGATCTGGCAAAGATTTGGCCATTTCAAATTGGGCAGATAATGGCCTGGCCGAGTCGGGATTATGGTCAAAAGCAAACTTAAAGTACAAAACAAGGCTTAAATATTATTGTGGCAGCAGTCTAAACGCTCCATCGCCTCAACTCAACTCCACTTTTCAAGTGTCATTAAAATTGCGCAAAAATTCGTGACAAATTTCGCGAGACTTGACAGAAAAGAAAAAAAAATAATAAAAACAACAACAAAAAACAGGCAAAAGGAAAAACACGTCAAGAGCACTTTCCCAGCCAAAGTAAGACAAACAAGAAGAAGAAGCAGAAGCTACAACAACAACAACAACAAAGAGCCCAAGGGTTGTAGCTAACGATGCGCAGTTGTCAATAGCTACCAGAAAAGGGGGTGGGTCATGGGCGGGGGAGGGGGACTGGCTGTTGCTTTTGGTCACGCTTTTGCCCTTAAACCCGTTACGTACCAGAAATCATTTGGGCCATGTTCTTTTTGCTGCTAGTGGCAAGAAGCTGGCCAAGCGTAAGTAAACTTTATTTGATGGGCGCGTGCCGTCGGCGGCCTTTGAGCCTTAATTCTTGGCCCTTAACACCTTTTCGCCGCACAGCTCATAATTTATTTAACCGGAAAGCCCCGCAAATAGCATTTGTGTCTAGCATTTTCAATGTGTCACCCATCCCCCTCCCCTCCCCTTCCCCCTGCAGAAAACAACCATCTTCAACTGCCACAACAATTGTCAATTCCTGCGGCGTATTTTGAGGCAAGAAATAAAAACTTGTTAATGGTATTCTTGCCTTTTGCTTACAGCAGGCAAATAAATAAAATTCCGCAGACAGTCGACAACTGTCAATTTGTTAATTTCCAAAAGTTTTTCCACAACTTTTTCCGCAACCCATACAAAAATGTATAAAAGATGCTTTGATTTTGCCTCTTTCACTTTTAGATACTTTTTTGTTGAACGTTTAAATTTAATGCTGCTTGGGATTAGGGGTATTCTTTCTTATTTTTCTTGGCAGCCTGTGTTTTCTTTTCCTGCAATCTTCTCGTATAATTTTGTTTACCTTTTGTAATAGAGGGTATCTTACATTATATATATATTCTTGATTCTTGAAGCTTATTAAATAATATTTGTTTAGCACAAATAAATGTAGAAGCTGTGTTTAACACCTACAAAGTTGTATGAATATATGAATTTCTGAAGAAAATTTGTTATTTCTGGTGCATGAAAGGGTATCTCATTTTCGGTGTGTTCGTTCCTATTAAATTTTAAATGTGGTATTAATTTTCTTGGGGCAGCAAAATCTCAAAATGTGTTCAGCATTCCAACAAAAGCAGTAAAAAACACAAAAAGAGGGTCACTGCATAGTTGCTTGTTAATTGACTGAATCCTGGTTAAATATATATATATATATATATGAGTGTGTGTGTGTGTTTGATTGTTTGTGTGCGTGCAACAACGAAATGTGGCGCCAGCTGCTTGGCATGCAAATGTCGCCCATAGAAGTATGCTATAAACTTGCACCAAGTCCAAGTAGGAGTGTGCGTGTGTGTGCGTGTGTGTGCGCGTGTGTGTATGCGTGTGAGTGTGTGTGTGCTGCCTGCAGCTGAGTGGAGCTGAATATGCAAATTACACATGCTCAGCGCTTATAATTTCTAATTAATTATGCCATAAACGCCGCTTCTTGCGGTCATTTTGAGTGCGCCAAACAAACTCAATAACTACACAGAAATGTATGTGTGCCAATGTGTGTTGTGTGTGTGTGTGGGTTTGTGAGTGTGTGTGGGTGTGTGTGTGCGTGTGAGTGTGTGTGGTTGTATACACCCTCCGCAGCTCAGCATACATTTAAGCATTTGGAATTTGCCATGAGTGCAGAGCGGCAGGTGTATTTTATTTTTATTACCGCTCAACTCTTTCTCTCTCTTTCTCTCTTCCTCTAACTCCTCACTCTCTCTCTCTCTCTCTCTCTCTCTATCTGTCCCAACTCTTTCTTGTGGAATTTTTGCAAGAAATTCGCATAAGTTGCAGCTGCTTTGACTGGCTGTTACTAACGGCAAATGGCGCCAACTGCGTGCCACAATGGGGCAAATTTAAACACAACAAAAAAAAAATGGATAACAAATGAAATAATTTAAACAAATTTTGTTTACAGCTAAATCAACAATTGATTAAATATACAATATAAATATATTCCTTAAACACATAAATATATACATGAATTTGTCAGTTGCTCAAATGTTTAGAATTAATTGCAAATTTAATTATTATATTTATAATATTGCTAATTAAATAAAAAATTAAATTAAGTATAAATAAAAAAAAAAATTAATTATAATGTAATTCTTAAACCGCAACTTGATAGGCAAATTTCATCACAAACCAAACTAAACAAAAACTAAAATTAAAAATTAACAAATAGTGAAAATATTAAAAATGCAACTTAAAAATTCAAGTCAACTTTAATTAATTAAAATTAAATATAAAAGACTATAAATAATAGCATTATGAAACTACAGCTTGGCAAATAATAAATTTTAAATTACTAAATTAGATGGGAATCTGGCAATTTTAGCAAAAAAAAACCAGCACTTTCAGCCCACTGTGCACTGTGCACAGTGCGTTGCATTTGCAATGCAGAAATGAGATTTTGTAGCCCAGGCTGTGGAAGTGCTTTCAATTTCTGTTTTATGCTTTTGTCTCAACGTCTTCTTTGTTTAAGAATCCATTCTTTTTGTAATATTTCAACTAATGAGCTGCAATTTGTTGCAAATGGCAGCCGGAGCTGTGGCAGTGGCAATAACAGAAGGGCCAGCATTGAAATGTTGCATGTGTCGCTCGCATCGTTGCCATGCTGCATTAAAGTTGCGCATGCGACACGTGTGGCAAGAACTGAGCAGGGGGAGAGGGGAGCGGGTTGGGGCACGAGGGGCCATTAAAGTGACTGCAACAGTGGCTGACTGTCGACATGAGTCAAAAGGCGACCGAGCGTAAGAAAGTCATCAAATAGTTTTGCGAAAGAGCGCAGCAGGATATGCGATGCAAGGATATTCCCGCTGAAGGACAGGCCACAGTTTACAGTGACTAACGCTGATTGAGGCCATGATGCGAAAAGTTCAAACAAAAACACAACAAGCACAACAAACACACACACAAAACCAACAACAACAACAACAACAAACAAACAAACAAAACAACAAACGCTGCAAAACTTTGCTGCCAAATGAAGCAGGCCCTGCCCGCAAAAGTCTTTGGCCCCAGCTGCCCAGCTGCCCAGCTGCCCAGCTGCCCAACTGCCCAACTGGCCATCCGTCCATCCGTCGAGCCACATCCTTGTGCATGTCCTGGACGCAGGCCGTTCGTTGATCGATGCGAGTAGCCGCCGCAGCGTTTTTGGGCCGTCGCCATTATTAGCAAATGTTTTTATTCCGTCTTCTCTCTCTCTCTCTCTCGCTCGTCTTTTTTTTGCGCTTTTCTTTTTTGGCTCACAAACTTGGTCCTGGCCAGCAAAAACCCGTTAACAGTTAAGTGGATAAGCCAATTTATGAGTTTCGAATTTAACTTTGTCACTTTTTGCAGCACCTCGTCTCGTTCCTCTCCCGCAAAACCCGTTGGCCTTTTTGCCCCTCTTACATTCCCCTTTCTCTCTCTCTCACTCCCATCTCTCCCTCTCTCTTTCTCTCTGGCTTTCTGTGGCTGTCGTCGCTTGGCACATTTAAGTGGATTTGTTTTGCTTTATTGGTTGCTCAGCAGTTGCTCAGTTCTGTTGTTGCCCCCCATCCCTGCCTCGTCCTTCGTCCTGCACTTTCTACTGTTGTCTGGCAACGCCGCTGACTTTTTTAGGCAAAAAGTTTATAATTTTTATATATTTTCACAACGTTTTTCCACGAGACTCTTTTTTTTCTGTTTTGTGCATTTTGCTTTTCATTAATGTTGTTGTTGTTGTTGTTGCTGTTTTTCTCTTTCCAATTTTCTTGGCCTAATGGAGGCAAGTATTTTGGTAATGCCAGTAAACCTGCACTGTGCAACAGCATTGGGGTTTTTACAAATTTAGATCCTTGCAAAAATGTCAATGCTTAAATTTTGGACTGAATTTTGAACTGAAAATTGTGTTTTCCAAATTGATTGCAGTATTTAAATCATGATCCTTGAAAAAAGGATCGGTTTTCACCAAGTCATGGCTCCAAAAGTTATGATCCTTTTTTTAAAAATATTTTTTTATCTCAGCCTTAACCTTGTAGTCCAGTGTTGTTCCCTTGACCTTTTTAGCATACATGTTTCTCTCTTTTTGCTGGCTCTCGAGTGCCATCGAATTTTGCCACTCATTAAACGGGACCAGGATAAATAAAGTTTTAACTCATTCAGTTGGCTTACGACTCCAATTAGGATTAAGGAAAGCGTTTGAAACGCCGATTAGCGACTGAAACGCAACTTTGCGAAGAACTTCTTCAGACACAAGTGGCCTGTCAGTTGTTATTACTTAAAGCAGCGCCAACTGCACTTAAGGGACTCCCTGCAAGTCCTGTAAGTTTGTTGTTGTTGTTGTTTTTTGCTTCTTCTTCCTTTTTTTTGTGGTGCGGATCACGCGCCACAAAAATAGCCCACAAATCTGGGGTTAGGGTGAGTCGGAAAGTGGAGCTCGTCTGGGGCTGGCCAGACAGACCACAAATGAATGCAGGCTGATGATGATGTCCTTGTTGTCCTGTTGCATCCGCACACTCGCTCCAGTTGATCGCTGCAAGCGCGTCAACTCATTTGCATATTTGCCAATTTACAACAAAAGAACTGCAACGTGTGTAGCCTTCAAGTGGATATCTGCCCCACCCCACACCCCTCTCTCTCTCTCTCTCTGACTGCTCTGACAAAGTCAAGTTTCGTGATGGTGCCACAGCAGCTGATTATGTATGCGACACGAGCGTTGAGCGAGCGACGACCTCTGCAACAGTTGCGGTCAACACTGCGTATTCATAATAATCAGCCAACATCGAGTAGGATGCGGCATGCATTTGGCCAAGTCGCCAATTCGCCAATTCGCCAAGTTGCCAACTTGCCAAGTTGCCAGCTCGTCAACGTCGTTGCCCAAAAAGCAGGCAATGTCCTTTTTTCGGCCATGGCTTCAATTCCTTTTCCTATTACTTTTGCTGACGGATTTCGCTTTGACGCTCGCCTCTTCTCTCCCTCTCTCTCTCTCTCTCGCTCTGCCTTTGTGCATCTCTCTCTGTCTCTTTGTAGCTGTGCCTTTGCCAGTTACGCTTTATTACTTGTTTGGGTAACAGAAACCAAATGCATTAGATATGCAATCCGCGTCCCATTGCGCCGGCCGCTGTCTCTTCATTGCTCCAAATACCCTTTCCTTAGAGGTGTTCCCTCAGTTACAGTATGGAGTTTAATCTTACACTGAGAGATGGGAGCATTCCGAACTTTAAACTAAGTTTTAAGCAGTAGTTGACTATCTTCTATTTATTTAAAGCCTACTTCTGGGGAAGCATTTTATTTGCTGCTTTGCTTTTAATCAATTTGCTGTCTTTTATATATACCCAATTTTATATATAGTTTATTTGATTTCAACATCTAGTTTGTAATTACACTGAGAGATATAAGAGCTAATATGTAAGCAGAAGTAGACCTTGTTCCCAACCATGTTGTGGCTTCCTTCTGAACAGCATGCAATTTGCTGATTTCTCTCTATTTCATATACGTAAACATTTTGGTATTTTTTGAAGACATTTTCCAAATTTAAAAATATATCCAAAAATAGCTGCTTTTAGTAAATTTAAAGCGTAACAAAGTTTCGTAGCTGCTGAGTTAGTTTTTGGCTTTGGAGTCGCATTATTTTCGTTGGCAGTCGCCTGATTTAATGCATTTTCGCCATTGCGGTCTCCTTGACTAGAAATGTCCTGATGTCTGTGCTGTCTGCTCTGCTTCGTCTTGGGCCGTAAGAAAAATAAAAAAAAAAATAAAATAAAAGAAAAACCCAACTTTAATAAGAAATGCGGTGAGAATGGAGCTGAGCACCTGCAGCAACTGACATGGCATTGAATGCAGTTTACATGCAACGCCGGCAAAGTTGGTGATAAAAATGAACGACTCCCAAATGTTGCAGTCAGCGAAAGTCGATTCTTTAAATTTTTAAGCATTTAATTTTGGGTGGACTGTCTGACCGGTTTTTATTTGATTTAAATATGCAATTCTTAATAGTCGTAAAACTGCCGGCTCGCCTTTCAGCTCGACTGCGAATTGAATCCTCATTCGCACTTGCTGCTTGCCGCTTGCCGCTTGCCACTTGCCACTTGCCGCTTGCTGCTCGCAATTCGCATTTGGAAACTATTGCAGTCACAAATTCAAGCCGGCTAAAAACTTGGCTGGCAAGGGCGAAAGACAAAAATAACTACATTATTTATTTATGCAATATCTGAGTACACAACGTATCCAACGGGAGGAGTTCCCGCCAGCCTCCCCAGCCTCCTTGCCTCCTTGCCTCCAATTCTCGGTTTTGCCATTTTTATTTTGCAGCTCTAAATGCTGCAACATTTTGTTTACGGCCGGCCAAGGAGCAAGTCTCATTCTTTTGCACTCCTCGACTGCAGCTTGCCACTGCTCCTCCCAAACTGCCACTGCCTGCCTCCTTGGCCCTCCTGGGTCCTTGGGCATTCGCTGCCTCTGTTTGAAAATGCTGCGCAACGACTCCTTCGTATCGCTGGCAAATGCTAATTTGTTAGACATACCTTAGCTGGTTTTGCCTTGAACATTTCAGGCATTTAAAATTGCATACCAATTTCAAATACATAGTCTACAAATTTATGACCAATTTGGTAATCTGCCCCGTTGCAGCTGGGTCTTGTATAACTTATTTAGCCACTATTTTGAAATATTATAACCATATATCTAGGCTGGAAATACCAAAGTATGAATAGTCTAAAAATTACTAGAATATAATAATTACTTAATTATATTATATTTCGTTTAAGTCTTGTTTTTTTTTTACTTGCAGAAAGTCCTTAAAATGCGAAACACGCGAGGAGCGGAAACCTTTTTCGCTTAAGCAAAAATGTCTGCTTGATTCTTAAATATTTTCCAACACTTAAGCCAGTCAACACTGGCCATGAGCACGTTTGCAATATTTATTTAACATTCATGAAATTGCGAGTGCTAAAAGAAAATTCACAGCTCGATTGACAGCAACATGTGCCATTAAGGAAAATCATGCAAATAAAAATCGTCTGTCGCAAACGATATTCAAAAGCTGCAATAATGTATTTTTAAATGGGCGTATTTGACTTACCCTTCAATTGTCCAACTTCAGCTATATATATATATATATATATATATGTATATCACATCTAGTTTATTGATATTGTTAACAACAACAACAATTAACAACTTCAGTAACTTGTTGGGCTATTTGGAGTGTCAATAAACACAGCACTTGTTTTTGCAATAAATTACGACGGAAACTTTTCGATAAATTGACATTGCTATATAGTCTATATAGTCTAAGTAATTTCCACCAAGGTCAACGGCACATTCAAAAAATTTCCCGGAATGGCGCGCAAAACTGCAAGTCAAGTTTGGAAAGAGCGGAAAAGCTTTGGAAAGCTTTGCTTGCGTGCACGCAAAAAGGAAAGCTAATTTCTGATGCAGCTTTGCTGCTTTAAATGCAATTCAAATCAAATAAATATTGCATCAGACCTTCAATTTATGCAAATATAAAAAAACGTTACCAAAAAATGTGCATAAATAAAAAAAATCTTGTACAACATTTTTCCATTAACCAGCCAATTAAAAGTTTTGCATTGCGCGCAAACAGCTGCCTGCCACGTGAGGCACAAGCATTTACACACACACACACACCCACACACACACCCACACACACAAACACACTCACACACACACATACACAGTTGTACTTGTGACTTTACTTAAATCGTTGCCCTTCACTTCACTTTGTGTAGATTGCCCTTTTTTTAATGTTATATTGTTTGTCCAAAGAGGAAGCTCGATTTTATTTTAAGCACAGCGCCTAAAAGTAGGCAATTAAAAATTGTTATTGAAAAGTCACTGAAAAAAAATACGTTTTGTGGAATGCAGTTAAAAAATGTGTGTTAAATTTTGGCCACAGGATAAATTAAATACTGAGCAGCTGTGACAATATGACAACAATAATAAATGAAATGCGGAAATGCACCGCAAGCCAAGCAGCTGTTTGCAACGCCACACAGTTAAAGAGAGAGAGAGAGTAGGTGTGTGAGTGTGTAGGTGTGTGTGAGAGAGAACATAGTTGTAAATGAGCGAGCTTTTGCTGGCATTTCTCACAAGCCGCATCCTATTTCCTATGTAGAGAGGTGTGCGAAGTTTGCGTTTGAAAATTAATGTTTTAATGTTTTAATATGTTAATATTTCTTTTAATGCTTTAAAATAAAATATGAAGCCTTAAAAAAATTGAAAATTAAGTTAGTGAATATTCAATTTTCTTATAGAAGACTTCTATGGAATTTTAATTTCAGGATTATCGTTGATGCTTATGTCAATATTATTTATTTTGTTTCTAGATGATCCTAAATCTAGTAAATAAATATAATTTTATATTATATATCATTGAAATTATGTAAAAATGTATTTATTTAGCTTTAAGGGGATCCCAAAAAATTATTTTTTTTTATTTCTGCATATTAAAGATTATAATATAAATTATAAATTTGGAGTGTATATCAAAATCGACCACTTGCATCAGAAATTTACTAGACTGCTTTGTTTTTTTTTTTTTTTTTTTTAAGTTCTGTGTGCATTTTGTTTTGAGGTCTTATTTGATTTTTGTTTTTCCTTCTTTTAATTTAAATGTTAATCTGCTCGTGCATGGGGCATGCAGCAGACTGCAGCATGGAATTCTTAGACTCCTTTTCATGCAACCACGCCATAGTTTGACATGTGTGTTAAAATATGAAGTGTGAAGTGGCATATTCTTCATAGTTTTCCGCGTCATTTGCATATGACGTGACGTCAGACAACTGGTGCCAGTTGAATTAAATGCCGGAATTAGTAAAAGTGGCCAGAAACCCCGAGTGTTATTCACTTAAGTATGCAGTGAGTGGTGTGTGTGTGTGTGTGTGTGTGTGTGTATATATGTGAGTATGTATTTATATGTGGCAAACCCTACCACAGCAGTGACCCGTACACGGATCACTTAAGTTTTTATGCTCGTATTTACACACACACACACACACACACACACACATACACGCACACACACACACAGGGAGGAAGACACACACGTCTTTTATTGTGTATTTGTCTTGGCTGCCGCAAATAAAGACGAAGACTGCCGTAAAGACAGCCCCGTCCCAGCTACGTCACAGGACTGGCCAAAGAGCCAGGGAATTCATTAAAAATTAATCCAATGCCGTCGCTGAAGCGGAGTAAGGTAACCAGAGTGGAGTGGAGTGGAGCTGGGCGGCTGCTGTTGTCTGCTATTCAATTACGTATGCCACGGCAGCAATGAAAATGACCTGCAGTGCCTGCACCCCCTTTGCAATACCCCACGGCCAACCCCGTAAAGCAAACCCGGCTGTCGGTCTGGATAGTAAATTCTAACAGTACTTGGGTCGGCAAACCCACAATGACCCTCTCTGCGTCTGTCCCTCGCTAAAGCTGCTTGGCAGTTTTATGTGTTTTGTCTTCGCAGTCGCATGCCGCATAAGCGGAATTATTTACAATTTATTTTTACCTGAGACACACACACACACACAAACACACACACACAAACAAGAGCTGGCGATGGCGACGAAGATGGCTTCTCGTTTGTTTGTTTGTTTGTTTGTTTTTGTGCTATTCAAAATGTCTTCATTACCGGCTGCTGCTGAAGATGCCAAAGATGCGGCTGCTCGCTTCCAGCCAGCTGGCTTCATTGTCTTTAATTTTTGTGTCCCTGTGTGTGTGTGTGTGTGTCTAAAGTGTTGCCTGTTTATTTGAGACATTTGCAGCTAACTAATATCCTGAGTGCTGCTGCCAAGTAATTGGCTGTTGGCCGACAGCGATAGAACCGTCGGCCACTTGGCGGAAACCGTATTTAATTCGTACCAATAATTCCACAAGGTTTCTGCGGCAATTGCTCAACTTGATTAAATGGCAGCAACACTTGACTGTTGCTCTTGCCACAAGCCACAATTTTGTGATTGGCTGTTAAAAAACAATCTTCAATTTCAGTATCTCAACGTTTTTACGACTAATAACCAACAACTTTAGCTTATGTTCACCCACCTGCAATCACTCATCTTGGCCACGACTCTAATCTCAGTCAACTTAAAGTCACTTCGGGCAAGTTCACTGAGGCGATAATGTAGCAAGTGTTGCCAGTTAATTGAATGGCAACTAATGCAGCTAAGCACATGTGTGAGCAAACTGCAACTAAACCTTATCAAAGGGTGAGTGTGTGTTTGTGTGTGTGTTTGTGTGTGTGTTTGTGTGTGTTGCAAACACTCTGCATAAATTAGTAAAACCTTAAATGCAACGCTCGAGCGCCAAGCGCATCTAAGTAGACATTAGCGCCCCCCCAACAAGGATGCTGCAGGATCCTTCAGGAAGACAAGCAGAAGGGCAGACAAACAGACAGACAGACAGACAGCAGAGAGACAGACAGGCACTCGCCTCGAGGCAGCTGTTTATCAACATCATCAGCAGCACCAACAATAACAACAACAACAGCACCAACAACAACTACAACAACTGCAACTGCAACAGCAGCAGCAGCAGCAACAGCATCAAGAGCATCATCGTCATCATCCCCATGCACTCATGAGCGATGATAAATCATCAAATGAGGCAACGTGTTGCGGACTTGACTTGACAGCAGACGCAGCAGCGTTGCACCATTTTGTGGCAAGTTGCAGGTTGCTCTTATGCATTACCGCACCCACTTACACTTACTCCAGCGATTCTTGTGCCTCCCCAGTCTGGCCTTGCCGCATCATTATTAATTGCAAAATAATGATGAAGTATACGGCATAAAGGACAAAAGTGTGGCAAGAATTTAGTGGCTTTTTTGGTCTTCAATTCTACTTTGTTGGCTTTCAAATTATTAACGATTTATAAAGTAAAACATAGCCTGCCCCATTCTTTCTCTTTTTTGGTTATTTGCCACACACACATGGTTTCTTTTTTTTCTTTTTTCTTTTTTTGGCCAGCAGTTCTTAACCTTTTTGCAGCTCATTAATAAGCAATTTTGTTCGCATTCGGAAAATCGGCCACTGCATTGCGACACTCATGCAAATAAGCCGGATAGAAAATGGCTAGAAATATTTGTGCAACACACAATTTGCATAGAATCGCAACAACTATTTGTTTTCGCTTGTCAGCTATGCACTAAATTGCATTACGTATACGCATTGTTGCATTGTTGCATTGTTGCATTGTTGTGTCCCGGCTGAGAACAGGAAACTGGAAACAGGCATTACACGTGATGTGACCCACTTCTGCTGCTGTCCTGCCAGTTAACATTAAAAAAATTGTTAAGTATCTTTTGCATATCCACTAATTGATACTAAAGTGCTCTAGGAAGGTAAGTTTAACATGGGGTCGAAAAGCCTAACAGGATTCTTATGCTTATCACAACTATGTCGTGAAAGCAGCTCTTCAGATTTTGATATCTTAGTTAAAAATTTTCTTATTTTTAAAAGGAATGCTTGTTTTAAATTGAAGCACTTGAAGCAGACAGCACGATTATTCATCGCAGTTGATGTCATTCGACCTCCTGTTCCTGGAAGCCTTCTTCTGCCTAGAGGATGCAAATAGATCTCTTCATATATCCCATAATCTACTGGAAAGTCACTTGAACAGTAAAAGATATAAATACATATTTAGATAAAATTATATATTTCGAATTTAACACTTAGACCTTAGACCACCATAACTTTGTGCAAGTTGAACCGATTTACAAAATTAATACTTTCCGACTAATAATTTCAATGAGATCGTTAGAATTCGACTGGCTGAAGTTTGTGCATCAATTAATCAGGGTACGAATGCAAATTACTTGCGTCATTTGACGTTTTCCTTAGTACTTTTGGCCCGGTCGTGCTGCGTTAACCGGAAGCGGAAATGTTGCTTGCATAACAAATGAATTTCGCTCAAGGGTGGCATGTCAAGTCGAGGACGAAGTCAATGTGGCTGTGACTGTGACTGTTCCTTGTGCCTGGTGCCTTGTGCCTAGTTCCCTTATGCCTGTGGCAAGTCACAAGACCTCTTGGCATTGTTCGGCGACTCCTTCTGCGCTGGCAGGCAAAAATAAATTGTTTTCTACATATTGCCCGAGCCGGGACCACAGCGGAACAATTGAGGGCGTGAGCGCGGGGGGTGGGGGAGGAAGGAGGGAGGAGGAACGCCCGCTGATTGGTATCGCGCCTGTCGTTGACAGCATTCATTCCAGGCGGGGCCTCAAGTGGCGCCTACTACTTTGCTTGCTCCAAATTAGAAATTCCAATGAAAGTGCACACGTCCCACACCCCAACTAACCAAAAAACCAAAATGGGGTCAGAGTTTACCACCTCACACACACACACACACACACACACACACAAACTGACTTGCAATTGCAGCTTGCTGAATTTATTAATGCTGCGGCCATGCGTCAAATAAATGTCAAAAAATGAACTCAAAGTGCTGCAATTGCCGCAAGCTGAAACTGTCCCAGACCCCAATCCCAATCCCCAGAAAGATATGGAATGCGCACGTTCAGGCCGCAATAAAAATTGTACGAAATTTTTTGGCATGTTAAACACAATTTTTTAATGAATTTTCGCGCCAGTCGAGTGTGAAATGTGCGCCTGGCGCCTGTCCGTGCAGCAAAGTGACGCAGAAGGGGCAATGGGTGTTGTGACGGGATCTGCCTACTTTTAAATGCTATAAAAACTAAAAAACAAGCAAAAAAAACAAGCAAAAAAAATAAAGAAATTAATAAAAAAAAAATAAAAATACTTTTGGCCACACACACAAAGTGAAAATTTCGCGGCAAATAAAAAATTGTTTTTCGAAATTTTGTGGCTGTTGCTGTTGTTGTTGTTGTTGTTTTGGTTGTTGTTGTTCTCACAGTTCCTGTTGTGACCATCATTTCCGACTGACTGTCTGATGTTTGAAATGATACCAAGACAATGCGGCAGGAGCAGGAGCAGCAGCAGCTACGATCCTGTGGTCGCATCTCCTACATAAATCGAGGTATTTTTGCTTTTGCTCTGAGTTTTTACATAATTAAAAATAAAATATTACTCAATATTCAATTGTTTTAATGTGATTACTAATCGTGTAACTCTTATCTTCATATTTGTTTGTCTAAAAATTATAATCTTTGATATTTCTAATACATTGTCATATCCCATTTGAGACGAATTACATGAATCATAAATGGGCAAAATACAAATCACTTTGATATTGTTTTATTTTATTATATTAAGTCAGAAGCCATGCAAATGTGTGACTTTTTGGTATTGTTATGGGAACTTGTGACTTATTGCCGATAACATTTTATAGGCCCTAAAATAGAATTTGGCCATCAAACTGGAGGGCATAAGGATGCCACGCAAACTGTTGAAATATTTTTGCCAGCTCAGTTGCTATTTTATTTTTTATTTGTTTATTTGTCTTTTTTTCCGTTTTTTTTTTTTTTGCTGGCCAACACTTCAACGCGAGACAGATGATAATAAAAAATTTTATTACACACAAGCTCATCCATTTGACTTAATGGCGGTTGAATGTGCAGCCTTTTAATGTGGGCACTGGGATGTGGGGACAGGCAGCAGGGGCATATGATCTGTGGCAAGAGTAAATGCGTATCTGTCTACCTTATTTTTTTTTTCTGCTCTTCCTGTTTTGTTGCTGATGGCTGGGTTTATTGTGCGGCGGGGCAAGAAGAGTGGTGTTGATTATTTAATAATATTTTGCAGAAACTGGCGTTGCTTTCTCAAGTGGAAGTGCATGTAATTTTATTTCATCCGAATTACACTGCACATTTTATTTATTTCAATTTTATTCATTTTTATTTGTGCAATTTTTATTTATTTTTTTTTATTTTTTTTTATATTTTTTTTTTGTAATTTAATTTGTTTGGCATTTGGTTGGCTGTTGATGTTGGTTGTACTGATTGCTGTGCAGCTGCTCTGAATAATATGGCCCCGCAACGGACCCTCAATAAATCAGCGAAATGTGCGGACAAAATAATAATTAATGGATGGGGGGGTGCGGGCAGGCAAGTGAGTGGGGCAGGTAAAGAATGATGCATGAAAATTTGTGAAAAATTGCGCAAATTGCGCGCGTCACACTTTGGGGTGAAATATAATTGCCAGGCCGAATGCTTTGGCATTACCTCAAATGAGCAATGGCTAAAGAAAAGAGGCAGGCAGAAGAGGAACAAAAGTAGTCGAAAGCATAGCATACATTTGGGCGCCTCTTAATATGCAGCACATGTAGAAAATGAGTTAAGCGCTGCCCGGAAACACAGACAACACTTGGCTTAATTTCTATGCTGTCTGTCAGTCTTCCCAACACACACACACACACACCTACCCATCCCCCTATCCAACGCCTATTGGCCAATGATGAGGCCAAGGCATCATCATCATTTGGCACAGCCGCATGTTCAATATGATTCGTGACATGTTAGGGAATTAGTGAGTGCTGCAAGCGGTGTGGCAAGGAATGAGGGCTACGAGCTGTGCCACTTCCTCATTTGAGCTCCTTTTGCTTGTGTGTGCTTGCCACGTGCGCCACATGTTTGTCATGCCAAGTGGCGCCAAGCGGGCCTCATTAATTTGAGTTGCTTTAAGTTTTATTTATTTATTATTGGACCTTTGTTTAGTTTTTGTTTTCTATTTCTCCCTTCTTTCAGTTATTTTCCTTTGTTTTTGGTTTGGATTTGGCCATGGCTAATTGCTTTTTTGTGTATTAATTTTGGCTGCATGTCTCGCATGTGGGAGCAAACTGCTTCACAAGCGGCTAACTGGTACAGTTTACTGCTCAGTTGAACAAACATGGCCAATTCCATTTAGCCACAGATGGTAGAGATAATGAGCCATTTCATGCTAAAATTAGCCTACTTTTCTTTTCTTTTCTTTTCTTATAACAATGTTTATATTGCGAAATTTGGCTAATTCTCTTAACATATTTAAAGTTAGTTTAAAAATTTTAAAATACATTTCGCATGCATAATAATTATATATAAGAAAGTTATAAATTTAATTAGAAGTGTGAACAACATTTTTGGTAAAGGGAGATGCAAGAAAACAAAATAGTTAAGACATTCTACTTATATATATACATACATATATATATTTACTACATATATCCATATATCTCATCAATATGTATGTCGTCCCTCGATGCCAGACTAAGAAACTTTTGTTTGCTGAAATTTACATGGCAAAAACAAACTAATAAGAAAGTACGTGCGAATAATTTTATAATTTAAGCGAAGACGAGATCGCAATAGTTGGCTAAAAAAGGAAAGAAAGGGCCAGGACCAGGGTTGGCTGTTGACACCCACATGTTTGGTAAAGTACTCGTAACTGTAGATGCTTTTCAATGCACACATAGTTGTTGTTGCTGTTGTTGTTATTATTTGGTAACATGAAAATCGAGCGATGCTAACATGATAAGAGGCCAGTTGGGTCTGGCGTCTAACCAACTCCGGACGAGCCCATTCCGGTCTCTGGCGGCGTGTGCAAAAACGAAAACACGGCGTAAACTTAACCACAAAAACTATAAAATGTAAACAAGCAGCAAACATTGGTGCTAAAGTTGTAGTTACTGTTGTTGTTATTGTTGTTGTTGTTGTTTGTGTTATGTAACCGAATGCGCTTGTAGCGCTGGGTTGCCGTCAGTTTTGTGCCACACGACGGCTACTTGATATTAAGCAGTTGCCTGCAACAAATTGCAGCAATTACGCAAAACTTTACATATCACGAAGACTGGCCAAAAGATTCTTGAAGCAAGTATGTTTGAGCTTATTTTTAATGGCTAACTTGGCTAACTTATTCAGCGTCTAGGAACTTCAGAACCAATAGAGTTAGCCAATTTGTGGGCAGATTTAACTGATATATTGAAAATATGGGATCGCCAAGGAGAAGATATTGTTTACCAATTAAAAAGACCAACTTCAGCTTAACTTGTAAAAATTGTAATGTGGAACTAAATCACTCTAATAATATTAGTTATTTATTTATTGCATTCACAATTTGTGGTGGAAAACCTTGACCCCTTGTTCCGCATAGGTGCATTGTAAAAGAGCGGAAAAAATAATCCCACGGGCAATTTGAAA
The DNA here is from genome assembly GCA_035042185.1 of Drosophila kambysellisi. Lineage (NCBI taxonomy): Eukaryota > Metazoa > Arthropoda > Insecta > Diptera > Drosophilidae > Drosophila > Drosophila kambysellisi. Next base: position 12,949,127 of record JAWNLS010001251.1, read on the forward strand.
GAGCCGAAAAACTATTTTCCCCCAAAGCGAAAATGAACTAACAAAAATCGGCTGTCGAGTGGAAAAAGAGAGAGAGGGAAAATCGCTTAAAAAAATCTACAAAGCCGCAACAGCGAAAATTGCCATTTATCAAGCGATATTGCAGCGACATTTAATCAAGATATTAGGAAAATGTTCAATTTATTTAGAAAAACCCAAAAAGCCATAGGGGAAAAAAGAATGACAATAAAAACAAGAACAACAACAAAAAATACTGTGTAATAGTAAAAAACCGGCAGCAGAGTGCAACATGGCAAGAAGCGGACAAAACGAAATGCAAATCGTGACAGTCGAGCAGAAAGACCAGCTCCAGCTCCAGTTTCAGTTTCAGTTCCAGTTGCACCAGCTCCTCCACCTCCGACAACTCCTCATCCTCCTCCTCCTCCACCGATCCCCCTGTGAGTTTTCGTGTGACATTTGCAATTGACAGTCGAGTCGTTGAGTTGAGTCGAATCGAGTTCAAGTTAGGAGAACTTTAGGAACCTTCTTTTCAACTTTTTTTTTTGTTTATATCATAGAGCACCTCACAGCACACTGCGACAATTTAAGCTGCAAAGTTTAAATGTTTTTTTTTTTCGCTCCAAGTTTTTTAGCTGCGGCATTTTTCTTTTGGGGTCTTGCGGCAAAATGTCAAACGGTGGCCGAAGTTCGCTTAACGTCAAGCGAGTTCATGTGCAAATGGCAGCCCAAAGTGTTGCAATGGGGATTTGCCTACACTACACTACTGCTACTACTACATGCCACAATCTTCATTCGCCGTTGGTGCCACACGGAGCAATTGTGCACTTTTGCTTAAATATATCTTTAAATTTTTGGCTTTTCAGCAATTAATTTTGCTAGCGTCGGTAGTTTTTTTCGCTCAGGTAAAAGTATATTTAGTTTACAGTTGACAGAAGTTTGTAGAAATGTGATTAAATCTTACCCGATAAATAATTGGTCAATTAAAGCGATAATTAAATATTACATAAATATGAAATGTTTGGCATTTATGTAAAATTTAAAATTAAAATAAAGCGCATAACTTAAATGCCATTTAAAGTTCTTTAAAAAATGTTGCAAGTCCAATTGTGTATTTATTTCTGCTACTGAGCAACTCAGAATATTCTTCACGAATATTCTTCACACTGTGCTTTCGCTTCTGCACCAGTGTGCGACTGTGTGGCAGGGAGGGGTGTTAACTGTAAAGTCTTGTGGCGCCCCGTAATCGTTGGGCCCGTCACTTTTTGCAGCACTTACTTTTAATTAGCAAACAAAACGGAACGCAACGCAGCGAAATGAAATGAAATGCAACCCAGCCGCCTGAAAGTATGCAAAACTTTTGTTATTGTCGCCAAATAAATTTGCCAAAAGCTTCTGATAAGTGGGTGGGGGGGGGGGGGGAGGCAGGCAGCGTTGCAGGTAAACAAGTGCGATCCATACAATTGTGGGCGTGGTCAAAACAACAACTAACAAAAAGTTTCAACGAAAAATTATGTGGCGTCAAGTGCGGCGAGTCGAGGGGAAATGCGGTGGGTGCACTGTTCCAGGTGGGGGGGTTGCAGCATTTGGTTTACCCCATGCGGTTGCCGTCGGGTAAAATTTATGTTTCAGTGCGAAATTTTACGCGACAGGTGGAAAAAGAGCTGGTAAAATCCCACCAAAAAATAACCACGACTGAAAAATGTAGCATGGAAATTTTTCCAGCAAATGGAAAAGAACCCAAACTACTTTGAAGTAGGGGAGAGGCGACACTCAACTGCCGAAGTCGTCGTTGTCGTCGTCGTCTGTCTGGGAAAACTCTGGCAGCGTAGCACGATTAGCTGAAAGCATCGCTTTAATTTTTAAAATGCTCCCAATAGGCGTAGCCAAATAAAAATATTTCTACGGTCCCTCTGTGTCTCGGTATTCTCGGTTCCTGGTTCCGGGTTTCATTATTTGGGGGTTTTTAGGGGTAACGCCCCTTAACACTTCATTAGCAACGGCTGTTTGCTGTGCATGTTAACACTTGCCCCAAAACAAGCAACAAACACAGAAAACAACAAAAGTCCCCTCCCCCCAACCTTTCCTGGTTCGCCTCATTAGAAAGGGTTGCAGTCGTGACGCGGGCGTAAATCATCAATTAAATTAAATTTTGCTTCTGGGGCAAGTGCTAAAAATTAATTTTTAAAATGAAATGTTTTTGTGAATTATGAGGGTTCACTGCATTAACCAGCGCACACTCCTCCCATTTCTCTGGCCAAGTATCACATTTCATATTCATCGTCCATGAACAATTTGAAGTAAGAAAACAAATTTGTTATCGTTTCCTGTTTTGGTGTGTCTCAGATCTAGTAAAGAAAGTTAAATTCTAAAAATTATAAGAAAAATAAATCTACTTTAAAATGAACAACTGAAGCAGAAATTTAGAACATGACTCACAAAGCAAAGATTAATTCAAAACCACATCAAAATAGCAATAGGAATTTAATTTTTCATTTCGTACTGAGCCAACTTTAATTTGAATTCCCATTCAAGTGCCAAGAATACTTGCTATGAGCAAGCAGTTCATCTAGATTGGGGCTATCGCTCCAATCTTATAATTGCTCTCTAATGCGAACTCGATTTCGAATTCCGAAACCTTGCGTCATGTTTCAGATAATTGCAGTTTTCCCTCCTTACTGGTATTTAATGTTAGATTTCTTTTTTGGTTTTTAGTTTTTTTTTTTGTGCTTTTCGGTATGTTGAAAATGATTTCCAGGAAAAACGTTTACCCAAACCTACCCCAATAAATGTGTATATAGCATATAGTAGTAGCATATAAATTACAGGAATAAAAACTGAAATTGCTGCAAAAACAGAAATACACTTAAAATATATACAAGGGCGCAAGGCACAAAGCAGAGCAATAGCAAAAGCAAAAGGAAAAAGGCGGAATATTTATGAACGCACGCCAGGACGAGAAAAGCGAAAATGCGCCAAACAAAACCACGTTCAACGATGATGACAAAGGGGCGACGGGCGGCAGCGGTGGGGGAGGGGTGGGGTGTGGGGTGTGAGCCACATACAACATACAGTTAACAGTCAAATGTCGAACGGAGTTTGGGTGTCAAGACCCAACGAACCAAACGAACCAAGTCCGAACCTTGTCCGGTGTGCGGGTCCGGGAGCGGGAGCGGTTTACGGTACATGCTCTGACTGTGGCTCCGGCTCCGGGCCATGTTTGTTGGCAGATAAAGCAAATGGCAAAAGTGTTTTCCATGCGCGATCGATAAACACGGCGCCAGCAAGACGGGACAAATTTTCATAGTTCAAGTGGCGCCTAGTCGGCAAACGGGGCAAGCGTACAAAAGAGCGAGAGAGTGCGACAGAGCGAGAGAGAGACAGAGAGAGAGAGAGAAAAGCCAACTGAAATGTGGCCAAAAGCAGGCACTAAAAATTCACACGCACACAACTGAAACGAATGCGATAAAATTATTGAGGAAGTACGCAAGCAAAAAATAAAAAAAATAAAGAGAAAAAATTGAAAGCCAAATAGAAACGCTTAATAAAAGAGTAGACGACTAACACAGATACCCTGTAAAGACATTGATTTCAATAACTATATTTTATAGTATACAAAAAAAATAGAGAATAAATCAAGACAAAATTAATTTTAATTTGGCTAAGTTTAATTTAAATATATTTTTAAAATACACATAAGCCAAAAGTATAGTCATTATTTATCATGTATACCTTAGTTTAGGTATATTTATTTTATGGAGGGTACTAAAGCAACAGGAATGGGTCTCAACATAGGATTTGGAATCATAATACCCATGATATATAACCAGAACTATATTTTATTTATTAAGCTGTTGTTGGTGATTGCTTGTGATTTGTTGTAGCCATGCTGAATCATAAAATTGATAAGTATCACGTGTCAGCAAACTTCCAACAATCCAACAATAACCAACATAAGTATATATGCATATATATTGTGCACAAAGATCTGCGTAAATATCCACTAAACCTGTTAAATTAGCACTGGCTTCCCCGATGTGGTTTTACGATTGAGGCGCGTGTCTCTTCCTCGCCTGTCCTCTCCTGCCTTGATCCTGGCAAATTAATACCCGAAATACGGAAAACAAAAATTAACTTGTCTATTTGCGTGGATTTTATTTTTATGGCATTCGCCAAGATTGTGACAAGTTGTGTGTGCCTTGTTTGATGTCTTCTTCCTTCTTCTTCTTCTTCTTTTTGGTTCCAATGACGAGCGCGTCATCCGCTTGTGCCTGTGTGGTAGTTTGGGCCAAATGGATAAACTGATGAGTCATTCCGGGCATATCCAAGGCTCTTTGTGAGCAACACAATTTTATATTCATGGCAAGTGTGGCACAACTTTGTCCTCCAATTTGCAATGCATAGAAAAGCACTTTGACTTGAGTCAATTCATTAAAGTATTAAAACAAAAATAGTTTTAATAAATGTGATTATTTAACGTAATTAGTTACTAGTAATTATTAGTTAATTTTGAGCTATCCTTAGACTTACAATCTGTTAAGGCTTCTCTATAAATTAATAGTGTAATTTCCCCATCGATCTTCAAATTCAACATTCGATTCCTTTAATGAGAGCTCATTCATAAATCGTCGTCCATCGACCTAAATAGCCAAATTAGTCAGCAGTTCAATGCCATTTGTTATTTAATGTCGCCGGCAAGCAATCCAATTTGCTTACCAATGTTTCCCCATCCACCATCCTCCAACCCCCTTCCCATGGCCAACCCCTCTGTTGACCAAACCCACGCCCTCGCAAACTCATAATTTAGAGAATTGCAGGCGAGGCATTGTTTAAATTTTGGCAAGGCATAATAATTTTCCTACGCATTGTCCTGGCCCACTCCTTCCCTTGTTTGCTTTGAGACAACGACAAACTGGACAAATAGAGGCGTGGCCACAGTTGTTGTTGTTGTTGTTCCTGGACAGACTGATTCAGTCTGAATGCGACCCTCGAGATATGGAAAAGAAATAAGTTTTTTGGCGAACGTATGCGCAAAATGTCAACTCATAAATAACGTTGATAAAATGCATTAGGGGGCGTGGCATGCAGCACAGCCCCCCATAATTAGTGCATTAATATAGCAAAGGACTGCAACCGCTGCTGCTGTTGACGAGAAGGATACACAATAGTTATATTTATGAGCTTAGAGATGTTCCAAAACCAATAAAATAGTCGAATCCGGCTAACGCTTGCCCAGTTATTGTTGTTCTCGTTGTTGTTGTCGTTGTTGTTGTCGTTGTTGTCGTCGTCGCAAACAACGCCATAATAATAATGTAATGAAATTTATGATGCGCATTTAATGTACTCAACATAGCGCGGCAATAAACGAACAGCAGCGAGAAGGACGCACAGGACGAAGGACGTGCCCCGGACGCCTTTGCAATGTCCATTGAACCGCCCAACACTTAACTGATTTCAAAATTATATTGCTGTGCCAGTGTGTGTGTGTGTGTGTGTCCTTTGTGTGTGTGTGTGTGTGAGAGTGAGTGCATTTCTGTATGTACAGTGTGGCATATAATTTTATTGCTTATTGTCCGCCAAGCCAGCCGTCAAATTTGTGCGTTTGTGCGTGAAGGACAAGAGAGAGTGGAGGGTGGGGAGGAATGGGAAGGCAGCGAGACAATGTCAATATTTAAGCTGAATAAACGTGGCGGCAATCTGTACTTGTATCTATGTCGATATATATATCGTATATATATATATATGTATGCTCAAGTTGTTGCATGTGTGTTTGCGTTTGTTTAGTTCTCATAGTTTTATTGTTTTATGCGCACTGCATTTTATTACAGCCACATCAAATAGCTCAATGTCAGCTTGAAGGATCTGCTTGATTATTGAATTGATTTCATATCGCACACTTGAGTCAAATTTGTGCTTGTTAAGCTATAAATTTATATATAAATTTCATTAATTAAGCAACAGAAATATAAACAAAATCAGGCTCACGAGAGTTATCAGCATCGAATAGCAGTTATGCAATTACTCAATATGTTCACCGTTTTAAACTGTTACTGACTTTAAAGCAAATATACGATATGAAGTTCATGTGCCTTATTGAAAATGTTCAATTACTCTCAACAAGCCAAAGCCTTGAGTTAAGACACATTGTTTATGCATATAAAGTTGACCCAGCAGCACTTTCACTGTTCTACACGAAGGATCCACAGCAACAACAACCACTAAAAAAAAATAGGATGACCAACAATGTGTTACAAACTGGAGCATAAAACTTAATTTCCGACCAAAACATTGCGACATTGCTGCAGTTGCGATAGAAGCTGACAGGCAACCGCAAAAAAAAGAAACCCAATCAAGCTTACACGCCGCACCTCTGCCACAAGGAGTGTGGTGCAAGGGGGTGAGTGCCGGGTTGTGGAGTGGACATGAAAACAAGTCCTGTGCAGTCCTGTGCTACAACTAAGCGAAGGCGAAAGTAATTTGCAAGCAACTTTATATTGTCATAAAGGGATAGGAGCAGCAGCCGGCACTTAAATTGTTTGCCCAGTGTGCGGAGGAAATAATTGAAAAATTTGCAGGGCATAGAAAATCGAATTATGGACGAAAGTGACAACAGCCAATCGGGATGATGACGTAGGAAATATAAATTAACAACAAACAAGCGCAAAAAGCTATTAAAAGCTTATTTAGTCGATACCAAAAAAATAAAAAACAAGCGCCACTCTTAGCAAATATGTAATATGGAAAAAGTTTACAGAACAACAACCAGCAGAACCAGAACAGAACCAGAGGAAGGCGGCACCCCCTTGGCCAACCTGACGAGACAGCCGGAGACCGAACTACAAGAACGGGGGCAGTAGAATTAATTGCTTTATATGGCGTGATAATTTATTGAAGCCCACGATGACCAACATGGGAGCACAGGCAAAGTCCATGTGCAAGGAGTAGAGGCCAGGACACGAACATGGCAGGCTGGCTGGTTGGCTGGCAGCCTTGTTGTGCCAGGATAACATGAGTATTATGCCGGCAACGAGGCGTAAGGGTCAATCACATTAGAGACATGCGAGCTGCTGCCGCCGTCGAGTCCTGCGTCCTGCGTCCTGTGGAGGGTGTCTCTCGCACTGGTTCTCTCTGGTCAACGGGTTTTGCCTCGGTCGCTTGCATTTTGCAATCTGATTATAAGCCTTGGGCGCGGATAATAAGTTTTTGCTTTATTATACCCTTAAATAGGGCACAACCGAATTTGTTGTGGTTTGGAAAAACCATAAAGTTTGAATCTGAATAATAAGTGGAATTATTTAAATAAATCCTAGCCAAATATGCTTAATCTCATCGATGATTTATAAGTGTTTTTTGGGCACTTAAAGAATTTTACTTTAAGTGTGTTATAATATTATTTTGACAATAGTTGAAACGATTTTAAAATATTTTAATAAATTGAAATTAAGGAGTCATTAATTTTAAGGGTATTTTAGCTTCGTTGTTTTCGCATATTTCTGCCATTTGCCTTTGCTATTTGCGTTTTCCTCAACAGATTTACGCACTGCAAGTGGATGTGGAAGGCCTTTTGTATTACGCATTGTGCTGTTCAACACTGGCTGGGGATGGAGGTGGTTGGTGGATGGTTGGCAGAAGTATGATATGAATATAATCAGCGCATTCAATCGAGTTAATTTCATTATGAATATGATGGCATCTAAACGTTTTTCTTCTTTTTTTGTTTTTGGTAAATCCTCTTTCGCATTTGTTTTTTTTTTTTAATCAGACGCGCCACGCGATGCTGAAACTTGGAGCATATAAATAATCTTGCCAAGTTGCCAGCCAGCCAGCCAGCCAGGACACTAAGGACACAAGCACAGAGCAGCTGCTCGTGTTGCACTTTGCGAGTCCTTTGCTGCCGCTGCTGTTGACAAACAAATATGAAACTAATCCTTGGTAATTAGTGCGCCAACTTTTGCTGCATTTTGAGCCAGGACACAAAGTCAGTCTGCTGTCCTTAATGTCCTGCCCCGGCTGTGGTCAGAAGTTGGCACATTTCTTGTGCTTTTTGCGGTTCCCAATGAATGTGTGTGTGTGTGAGTGTGTGTGTGTTTTTCCTTTTTATACCCTGAACCCATTAAAAATGGGTAAAAAGGGTATAATGGTTTTGTGCAAATGTATGTAACAGGCAGAAGGAAGCATCTCCGACCCCATAAAGTATATATATTCTTGATCAGGATCAACAGCCGAGTTGATATAGCCCTGTCCGTCTGTCCGTCTGTCCGTCTGTCCGTCTGTCCGTCCGTCTGTATGAACGCGCGGATCTCAGAGACTATAAGAGCTAGAGACTTCAAATTTGGAATATAAGATCTCGTATACCAGGCCCAGATCAAGTTTGCGTTATTTTATCGATAACTGCCTCAGTTTCTGAATTATCGATACATTTAGATTTCCGATAGCAGTAAATTCCAGATATCTCTCACAATTTAATGGATACAGTCACCAATTTTGGTTGGTAGGTTGTTGGCGAGGTCCTTGAAAGATCGGCATGTGCCACGCCCACTTCCGACGCCCCCATCACCCCCGACCCAAAAATTTTCAAATGGCTATATCTACCGCAGTTTTTGAGTAGGGAACGTCAAATTTGGTAGTTATATTACTGATAGTTGCCTTTAAGAACCGATAACAAATTTGTGGTGCCACGCCCACACCTGCGCCTACAATCGACAATTCCGATTTTAAATCGATAACTCCGTATATCTCCGAACATTTTAAAGATAGAGTAACCAAACTTGAAAGGTAATTTGCTGATAACCTCCTCCAAAGATTGGCATACCAATTTTTGGACCACGCCCACATCCGCCGCCCCCACGAACTTCGTCCCTAGAAATTTAAAATGTGCATATCTGCCGTAATTTGCAAGCTAGAGTCGCAAAATTTTGCAGGTATGTTACTGGTAACTCCCCCAAAGATCGATAAAAAAATTGGATGGCCACGCCCACTCCACCTACCTAAACCGATACACCTGTTGGTGTAAATCGATAAAGCCAAATATCTCGCGCAATTTAAAAACTTAAGTCACCAAATTTTAAAGGTATATTGCTAGTAACACCCTTCATAAATGTGTAAAAAAAATTTTGGACCACGCCCACTCCCGCCCACAAAAAACGATAAATGCCTGTATCTCCCGCAATTTAAGAGCTACAGTTACCAAACTTAGAAGGTATATTACTAAGATCGAAATCCAAAATATTTTGGGCCACGCCCACTCCCGCCCACAAAAAACGATAAATGCCTGTATCTCCCGCAATTCAAGAGCTACAGTTACCAAACTTAGAAGGTATATTACTAAGATCGGGCCACGCCCACTCCAGCCCCCAAAAACGATAAACCTATAATGCATTTAAAGCTTGGTTCAGGGTATATGGTAGTCGAGCTCACTCGACTACAGCCTTCTTACTTGTTTTAATTTTTTTGTGGTGTCGTCGGTGCCGTCGTAGAGCAGCGTTATTTTTATTGGAAAAGTTAAGCTCGTGTTTTGATAGGTTTCAGTCGTAAAGGGATTAATTAGTGCGGAGTTCTCGCCAACATGCTGGCAGACACGGAGACCGACTCCGACACCGACTCGGACAGACTCCCGTTAAGACTTCGGCTTTCAGCTTTCAGGCCAACACGCGGACCAAGTCACATTTGCTTTTGGTTTTTGCATAATTAAAGTTAAGCTGAGTTCCACAGTTGTTCTCCCATTTCTCTAGTGCGATAAGTGCGCGAGGACTCAAATTTTCAGTGGATAAGGTACTTGCTTCAGTGTGAGAAATTCCCAAACATGGACAACTTCTCGCCTGGCAGTGAGTATAATGTAATGGATAGAAATGGATATAGTATAATGAGTATTGCCTAAATTTAAATAGGAGAAATTGAGGAAGAAATGAGAACAATATTTAAACAAGTCTAACATTTACAATAAAACAGGAGAAGATAATCATAAATTGCAATTATTTTTAATTAGAAATTTTATAAAAAAAATTTACATTTAATTTTTAATTTAGTTTTGAGTAATTGCATTTTTGTAACTTTATTTCAAGTTAATAGCCACAAAAACCTTTCGCAATTAAGTCTACGTATTGTTACTTAGCATTCAGAGGAATGCTCAACTTTCTGCCGGTGGCTGGTGGCAGCTACGGGGTTTATTAATTTCGTTGCTGCAACCGCGTTGAGAGACATTTCGCTGGAAATTCCAATGGCGAAGCATTTGGGTAGTTTTTCTCTTATCTTTTATTATGAACTGCAGCTACAATTTCTCTAGCGATGTCAGCGCATGATTTACGAGGTCGTGGCTTACAAATGAAAATTGTAGGAAAACCCCAAGCCATGCGAAATGTGAGCAAGGGGCAAGGGAAAGGGGAAGACAACGTAAGACACTTGGACAGACACAGCTTTTTTGCAGTGCTGAAGTTTTGGCCACAAAACAGGAAACGGAAATGAGTGCGCAGGACGATGGCGACATGTGAAATGTGTTTGGCCCCAACTCTCTTCAACACACAGAAAAAAAGAGAAGCAAATGAACCAAAACAGGAAGAAAAAAAAGGAAAAACATGGAAAACGAGCACACATGCAAAATAAACGGGTTCAAGTGGCGGTCGCAAAAACAGGAGCAGACCTAAGCCAAGCCAAAGGATAACTGTTGCATTGCCCGGTCATAATAACAAGGCACGTCACAAATACACATATATGAATGTTCATGTGTGTGTATGTGTGTGTATGTTTGTGTGTTTGTGGCAGAGCTTGTCGCGTAGCAACTTGTGGCTAACTTAATAGCAGCTAAAAACATGCTGACAAACAGAGAAATGTGGGCACATGTTAAGGTTCATGTGGCCAGAATGAATGCAAATGAAGTTGGAGCAACTTTCTGGACCTCAATAGTTAAGTGAGAAAAGGGCAAGGAACAAATAACAAGCCACATCAACTGCAACAAAATACATGTATTTATTTTAATAATATACACATGACATTAGCGAATGTAACTTTAAAAATGATTTGAAATACTGCATAAAAATGTGATAGCACGATTCTTGATCCAATAATTTCTTTCCATCAGTTCTTTTTGACTTTACTAAGTAAAACTTTTAATCAGACTAATTCCTTTAAATATACAGTGGCTCACATATTGTTTTGCCCAGTGACTAGCACAAATTTTAAAGTGCTATAAAGCTTAAACAAGGAAACAAATTCAAAATGTTTAAATGCCAATTTGATTAATGTTATATCACATTTGAAAAATACGCACAATACAAATAAATATATGAAAGTCATAAAAACAAAAAAAAAATTACAACATGCTGTGAAAACAGAGCAATCAATTTATTAATTAAGAAAGCCACTCGTGGAAAGCAGAGGAATGAATTGTTGTGAAAAACACGGCGTATGCGTAACGCTAAAGTAGCTCTGCCCCCGATTACCCCCGTCTCGAGTGCCTCCCTTTTGCGCTGTCGTCTATTTGTCTAGCTTTGTGCAATGGATTTTTAATGTTTTCCATGGGGCGTCGTCCATTCGGACCTGGTCTTCTTTGCTGGCCAACAGCAAATGCCAATGCCAAAGCGAATGTAACGCATTGTTAAACCTCGCCGCCGTTGGCCACTTTTCGCACGCCAGCTGCAAATGAATATCAAGGATAGTTAAGGCGACTTGTGGGTGGGTGGTTGGGTGGAGGCTGGTCGAGTGCAGCACCACCAAGGAACTTGGATTTTAATGAGCCAACAGCAATTACGCGAAACATTTGGCGCATTGCAAGTGTCTGAATGCGTCGCCAAAGTCGCGTCGTCTGCAAACATTTTAATTGCATTTTGCTTTCTTATTTCATTGCCTGCAGCGCCTTAATGATTTCGTTGCAATGCCACTAAAACTATCTATCTGCAGCAATAAGAAATACGTAAAACCTAAAGCATCATTACACATGTATCTGATTGCCCTGACCAACAAAAAAACTTAATCATTTGCGAAATTAAACAAGATTACACATGGTTGCGAATTATGAAGGCCTCTGCTTCTGCTCGAAGTTCTTCTGCAATTTTCCATCATATTACAGGGCCAACTACGTAACTTTAAGTCTATAAAAAATTAAACTATATCCGGTTACACCTCAAATTGTGTATCACTAGTTTCAAGTTTTCATTTTATATTAAATAAATAAAACTAATTGGAAAACTAACTGGATGCAGATAATGGAATTATGGTCACCATATTTACCGGTCATATCTTTGTCACTTGTGTCTATCAAAAACTACAATTACTAACAAATAAATAACTAATAAGTAAGAAATTAATCAGCTGTATTTTTACTGTCACAACTCAGTCAAATCTGATCCATTTCTCATTAAACAGATTGTCTAAATCAAATTGAATCTGCACTTTTTGAGTTAACAGTATAAAATGTTATATAAACATTGCTAGTGTAATTATTTCAAGTTAAAAACTTAAGATATAAAAGGCGACCCCTGCTAAATTAAGTCAACTGTTATTTTGCTAACTAATTTTTTTCAGTAGAGGGAACCCGAATCCAGCAACGGATCTACCAATATTAATTACCATGAAAAGCTTGTAGACAATAATTTTCAAAGAAAATTTTGATGGGCGAAAGAATTGCTTTACTTTTAAATAAAATTATGCAAACAAGTAAATTAAAATATTGTTTCCTTTGTAAATGAGAATTTAATTAAATACACTGTGGAACAACAATATACTTAACTTGTTAGGTATGTGTTTCAAATTGATTATGAATGGTAAATTACTACCAAATTAATTTACCATTCATAATCAATTGAAGTATTAAAACTGAATAAAAGTATGTTAGTTTTCATTTACTTAAACATGTGACGTCACCAAAATAGAATAATACGAGTAAGCGACAAAATGCTCCTAACAATTCCACTCAAATTCTAGGAATTCTAGTTGGGCCGCTCTTGAGCACTTCTCCCTTGGACAGGACCGACCCCAAATCGAATTTTGAGACAATCCTGACGCATGCGCCCAGGATTCGATGTCAACCCGCAGTTTGCAGTACAAAGTGCTCAATGATTAGTTGAGTGTTTTTTTATTCTTATTTTGTGTGTTGCTTTAGTTTTTGGGTATGCTGTTAACCCTTGGCTGGTGCTCGGGGGCCAAATGTTGGCGCCATCAAAATAACAACAAAAAAAAAAACAATTGCACCTAATTGGCAATAATCAAGCATCGGTCGTAAATTGGCATAAACAAAGCGATGCCAACAAGGCCAACAAATCAGCGCAGTTGGCACTTTTAATTGTGATTGAGTTGCCTGCATAAATCACAAAATTAAATTACAAACAATGACAATAAAATCTAACAAATGACATTTTTCTCTTACAATTTGAAAATGTTGTGCTGGGTGTGTGTGTGTTTTTTTTTTTATAAACATTTTTTTTTCCCCGTTTCGATTATGTTGGCACGCAGCTTTTTGGCTGGCGACAATTTAATTACAATTGCATTTGTTTTGTACAAATGTGTGTGTGTGTGAGTGTATGTGTGTGTGTGTGTGAGTGTGTGTGCAAGTTGCAACCGCCGTGCTGACGCCACAAAATATGCTAATTTATATTTATATGAATATGGCGAGCAGCAAAACGCCGCCAGCAGAGGATCATTCCCAAAAGGGCTAAGGGATGTGGAGGGGGGCGGGTGTCGGGTTGCGGGTTGGGGGTTGGGCGAAGGGCAGAAGGGCAGAAGCTGTATTTTCTCGTTCAACTGCTGTGCAATATATATTTTTGGTGGCGGCCGCCGCGAACAACTGCGGTCAGAAAATTTATCGTTGCCAAATGCATATTTGTCACATTTGCAATGTATTTGGCGGCGTCGGGCAGTCATAGAACAATTTATAAGCAACTGGGGAGTTGGCTCCATTCACTAAGGACGATCCAAAAACCCCAAAACCGACGCCCCAAAAGTGGCAACCAGCAACCGTCAAGCGGCAAGCGGCAAGCAGCGACCGCTAGTCAAAAGCATTTAATTGTTATCCTAGCGCACATGGCATTTGGATGGAAGTGTGTGTCTGTGTGTGTGTCTCCGGGGGAACCGGAGAAATTCCTGGGATTGGTGAAGAATCTATTAGACTCGTGGAAACTTTAGTGATTAGCAATAGCCAAAACAATAGATACAACTGATATTATATTTCCCTATATCAATAAAACTACCACAATAAAACGAAATAAATTCAATAACTGGCTAATTTTCGAATAATATATTTGAAAGGTGTTCATAAATACAATTGAACATATATGTTTTAAGTCTTCTATATATAAAAAGCTTTTATTAACATATTTCTAAATTAAGACTTCAAGATTTCGGTTGGGTTTCGTAATTTTATTTGAATAATTTAATGTTGGGATTGATTGTTATCTTTATGATAAAATAGGTAAAGAAAGTATTGAAACTTACTTACTTACTTAAAATACATTTTTGCAGTCGCCCCTTCGTTGTGATAAAATATTTCTGATCCATCGTAATTAATTAATATGCAAATTACTTGAGCATAATGCACAAATTCATCTCTCGATCTTTGACTTTCTTAAATAATAAATATAGTTAAATGTATGAGATATGCATTTTGGTTATTGATTCCTCCCCATTTTATGATTACCAACATAAATATTTGTTGCACAATATATGCCAAACTTGGTCACTATAAATTTATTTCCTTATTCAATATTTTGTTGTTGATTCAAGAGATTATTATTGCAAAATCGTATTGTCATGGGTTATCAGCTATCAGTCATGGGCTATCAGCGATTTGGCGATTTCTCGCTAAAATATTCTTTGGTGATCTCTTCTGTTGAATCGGGACACAAGTTCATCTCAGTCTCGTTTGGAAACTTAAACTCGCATCAACATGATAGCTGCGAAATTAGTATGTATCATCAACTGCAATTGAAAAATAATTTGTTCTCAATCGTGTATCTTATAGATATTTGTTACTGTCCTGCTGGCAAACTTTCTCCACCACCATTATAGCGCAATGGTTTTATCCCGGGGCCTTGTAAGCGATTTTAATATATATACAAAACTAACAAGCAACTGACAAACACTTTCGTATCAGCCCGAACGAATGGGGTCCCCTTGGCCCCGAAATTTTGAAGTCTACGGTTGGTTAAAATGAAATAAATTCAAATATTTATTCCTAGAATAAAACAAGATAGAACGTTGCAGTCGGACGTAACCGACAGCGGAATACTATTATACCTTAATTTGTGTACAGTTAATCGTTTATCGTTATCGGGGGCGGGAGTGGGCGTGGCCCAAAAAATTTTGGAGTTCGATCTTAGTAGTATACCTTCTAAGTTTGGTAACTGTAGCTCTTAAATTGCGGGAGATACAGGCATTTATCGATTTTTGTGGGCGGGAGTGGGCGTGGTCCAAAATTTTTTTTCCACATTTATGAAGGGTGTTACTAGCAATATACCTTTAAAATTTAGTGACTTAAGTTTTCAGATTGCGTGAGATATAAGGGCTTATCGATTTACACCAACAGGTGTATCGGTTCAGGTAGGTGGAGTGGGCGTGGCCATCCAATTTTTTTACCGATCGTTGGGGGAGTCACCAGTAACATACCTGCAAAATTTTGCGACTCTAGCTTGCAAATTACGGCAGATATGCGCATTGTAAATTTCTAGGGACGAAGTTCCTGGGGGCGGCGGATGTGGGCGTGGTCCAAAAATTGGTATGCCAATCTTTGAAGGAGGTTACCAGCAAATTACCTTCCAAGTTTGGATACTCTATCTTTAAAATGTTCGGAGATATACGGTGTTATCGATTAATAATCGGAATTGTCGATTATAGGCGCAGGTGTGGGCGTGGCACCACAAATTTGTTATAGGTTCTTAAAGGCGACTACCAGTAATATACCTACCAAATTTGACGTTCCCCATTCAAAAACTGCGGAAGATATAGCCATTTGAAAATTTTAGGGGCGGGGGTGAAGGGGGCGTCGGAGGTGGGCGTGGCATATGCCGATCTTTCAAGGACCTCGCCAACAACCTACCAACCAAATTTGGTGACTGT
The DNA here is from genome assembly GCA_035042185.1 of Drosophila kambysellisi. Taxonomy (NCBI): domain Eukaryota; kingdom Metazoa; phylum Arthropoda; class Insecta; order Diptera; family Drosophilidae; genus Drosophila; species Drosophila kambysellisi. The sequence goes on from JAWNLS010001251.1 coordinate 12,965,165, forward strand.
ATTCATTTAAATTGTAAGAGATATGGGGATTTATCGATTTGCTAAAATCGAATTTATCGATTTTCTAGCTCCCTAGTGGACGTAGGTCCAAACCCAAGACACTTTAACTTTTGAGGGTACTTTCCAGTATACATTCCAAGTTTCAAGTCTCTATCTCTAAGGGTGTCGGAGGAACGCGCGTTCATACAGACGGACAGACGGACAGACGGACAGACAGCATGACGGACATTGCACAAAACCAATATACTATTATTACCATTCTGGTATAATAGTATAATTATTACCATTCTGGTATAATAGTATAAAAACAAGAGAGAATATTGCAGTCGGATGTAACCGAAGGCGAAATAAATTGATACCATAATTTGTGTGCAGCCAAGAAAGACTGTCAAAGTTTATCTTTCTGATTAACGTAGATATAAGATAGTAACCCTTCTTCGAAGCTTAGCAACTGGAGCTCGTAAGTTACTTAGGCCGGACAGGTGTATCGGCTTAGGTAGGCGGAGTGGGAGAGTTACCAGTAACATCCTTTCAAAATTTGGGTGACTCTAGCTAACTAATTATGGAAGATATGCGCATTTAAGTTTTCTAAATGTCAAATAAATGAAAATTATAGTTCGAAAATCGCCAAATCGACATATAGGCATAGGTCGAACCTTCAAAATGCCATAACTTCGTCAAAACTCAACGCATTTTCAAAAGCAAGGGCGTTTTATTCATAGTTTGGCCTCTAGATTAATCGTACATTTAAAGTTGAAATCGTGATTTGGGGTCGGAACATTAGTCAATATTATAGTTCGAGGGGGGGGCGTCGGAGATGGGCGTGGCATATTACGATCTTTGAAGGACATCGCCAACAACCTACCAACAAAATTGGTGACTCAATTTATTAAATTGTAAGAGATATGGGATTTATCGATTTGCGAAAATCGATTTTATCGATTTTCTAGCTCCGTAGTGGACATATACGTTCCAAGTTTCAAGTCTCTATCTCTAAGGGTGTCGGAGAAACGCGCGTTCATACAAACCGACAGACGGGCAAACGGACAGACGGACGGACAGCATGACGGACATTGAACAAAACCAATATACTATTATACCTTTTTGGTATAATAGTATAATTAGTTAGGTAAAGAAACTATTGAAACTTACTTACTTACTTAAGATACATTTTTACAGTCGACCCTTCGTTGTGAGCATTGATAACATATTTCTGATCTGTCGTAATTAATTAATATGCAAATTACTTAAGCATTGTCAGCCAGCATATGCATTTTGGTTATTGATTCCTTCCCATCTTATGATTACCAACATAAATATTTGTTGCACAATAAATGCCAAATTTGGTCACTATAAATTCATTTCCTTATTCAATATTTTATTGTAGATTAAAGATATTATTATTTAACGCACCACCCATGCAAAATCGTATTGTCATGGGAATTGGCGATTTCTCGCTAAAATATTCTTTGGTGATCTCTGCTGTTGAATCGGGGCACAAGCTTATCTCAGTCTCGTTTGGGAACTTAAACTCGCATCAACATGATAGCTGCGAAATTAGTAAGTATTTTAATGGTATTCAAAGTGTCTGCCTTGGAAATCAATGTGCGTAATTAAGATGTTAAATGCTGCAGTGGTTGCGTAAGCTGAACATGCAAGTAGCTATTTAATTACACCCTCAAATGCAATTGAAAAATAATTTGTTCTCAATCGTGTATCTTATAGATATTTGTTACTGTCCTGCTGGCATACATTTTCCCCACCATTATGGCGCAGGAGGGGAATTATCCCTTGGCAACTGACAAACACTTTCTTATCAGCCATGATAAGCGTTCAAAAATTGGATCCGGTCCTTTGAAGTCTCTGGTTGGTTAAAATGAAATAAATTCAAATATTTATTCATAGAATAAAAAAACAAGAGAGAATGTTGCAGTCGGATGTAACCGAAGGCGAAATAAATTGATACCATAATTTGTGTGCAGCCAAGAAAGACTGTCAAAGTTTGCCTTTTAGATTAAAGTAGATATAAGATATAAACCCTTCTTCGAAGCTTAGCAACTGGAGCTCTTAAGTTACTTAGGCCGGACTTACACCAACAGGTGTATCGGCTTAGGTAGGCGGAGTGGGAGAGTTACCAGTAACATCCTTTAAAAATTTTGTGACTCTAGCTAACAAATTACGGAAGATATGCGCATTTAAGTTTTCTAAATGTCAAATAAATCAAAATTATAGTTCGAAAATCGGCATATCGACATATAGGCATAGGTCGAACCTTCAAAATGCCATAACTTCGTCAAAACTCAACGCATTTTCAAAAGCAAGGACGTTTTGATTATAGCTTGGCATCTAGATCAATTGTACATTTAAAGTAGAAATCATGATTTGGGGTCGGAACATAAGTCAATATTATAGTTCGAGGGGGGGGCGTCGGAGATGGGCGTGGCATATTACGATCTTTGAAGGACATCGCCAACAACCTACCAACAAAATTGGTGACTCAATTTATTAAATTGTAAGAGATATGGGATTTATCGATTTGCGAAAATCGATATTATCGATTTTCTAGCTCCCTAGTGGACATATACGTTCCAAGTTTCAAGTCTCTATCTCTAAGGGTGTCGGAGAAACGCGCGTTCATACAAACCGACAGACGGGCAAACGGACAGACGGACGGACAGCATGACGGACATTGAACAAAACCAATATACTATTATACCTTTTTGGTATAATAGTATAATTAGTTAGGTAAAGAAACTATTGAAACTTACTTACTTACTTAAGATACATTTTTACAGTCGACCCTTCGTTGTGAGCATTGATAACATATTTCTGATCTGTCGTAATTAATTAATATGCAAATTACTTAAGCATTGTCAGCCAGCATATGCATTTTGGTTATTGATTCCTTCCCATCTTATGATTACCAACATAAATATTTGTTGCACAATAAATGCCAAATTTGGTCACTATAAATTCATTTCCTTATTCAATATTTTATTGTAGATTAAAGATATTATTATTTAACGCACCACCCATGCAAAATCGTATTGTCATGGGAATTGGCGATTTCTCGCTAAAATATTCTTTGGTGATCTCTGCTGTTGAATCGGGGCACAAGCTTATCTCAGTCTCGTTTGGGAACTTAAACTCGCATCAACATGATAGCTGCGAAATTAGTAAGTATTTGAATGGTATTCTAAGTGTCTGCTTTGGAAATCAATGTGCGTAATTAAGATGTTAAATGCTGCAGTTGTTGCTTAAGCTGAACATGCAAGTAGCTGTTTAATTACACCATCAAATGCAATTGAAAAACAAGTAAGAACGCTGTAGTCGAGTGAGCTCGACTACCATATACCCTGAACCAAGTTTTAAATGCATTATAGGTTTATCGTTTTTGGGGGCTGGAGTGGGCGTGGCACGATCTTAGTAATATACCTTCTAAGTTTGGTAACTGTAGCTCTTGAATTGCGGGAGATACAGGCATTTATCGTTTTTTGTGGGCGGGAGTGGGCGTGGCCCAAAATATTTTGGAGTTCGATCTTAGTAATATACCTTCTAAGTTTGGTAATTGTAGCTCTTAAATTGCGGGAGATACAGGCATTTTTTGTTTTTTGTGGGCGGGAGTGGGCGTGGTCCAAAATTTTTTTTCCACATTTATGAAGGGTGTTACTAGCAATATACCTTTCAAATTTGGTGACTTAAGTTTTCAAATTGCGTGAGATATATGGGTTTATCGATTTACACCAAGAGGTGTATCGATTTAGGTAGGTAGAGTGGGCGTGGCCATCCAATTTTTTTATCGATCTTTGGGGGAGTTACCAGTAACATAGCTGCAACATTTTGCGACTCTAGCTTGCAAATTACGGCAGATATGCGCATTTTAAATTTCTAGGGACGAAGTTCCTGGGGGCGGCGGATGTGGGCGTGGTAAAAAAATTGGTATGCCAATCTTTGGAGGAGGCTACCAGCAAATTACCTTATAAGTTTGGTTACTCTATCTTTAAAATATTCGGAGATATACGGAGTTATCGATTTACAATCGGAATTGTCGATTATAGGCGCAGGTGTCGGCGTGGCACCTCAAATTAGTTATCGATTCTTAAAGGCGACTACCAGTAATATACCTACCAAATTTGACGTTCCCTACTCAAAAACTGCGGAAGATATAGCCATTTGAAAATTTTAGGGGCGGGGGTGATGGGGGCGTCAGAGGTGGGCGTGGCACATGCCGATCTTTCAAGGACCTCGCCAACAACCTACCAACCAAAATTGGTGACTGTATCCATTAAATTGTGAGAGATATCTGGAATTTACTGCTATCGGAAATCTAAATGTATCGATAATTCAGAAACTGAGGCAGTTATCGATAAAATAACGCAAACTTGATCTGGGCCTGGTATACGAGATCTTATATTCCAAATTTGAAGTCTCTAGCTCTTATAGTCTCTGAGAATCCGCGCGTTCATACAGACGGACGGACAGACGGACAGACGGACAGACGGACAGACGGACAGACGGACAAGGCTATATCAACTCGGCTGTTGATCCTGATCAAGAATATATATACTTTATGGGGTCGGAGATGCTTCCTTCTGCCTGTTACATACATTTGCACAAAACCATTATACCCTTTTTACCCATTTTTAATGGGTTCAGGGTATAATAATTTGTTCTCAATCGTGTATCTTATAGATATTTGTTACTGTCCTGCTGGCATACATTTTCCCCACCATTATGGCGCAGGAGGAGGGCAAGGGGACTTATCCCGCGGTCTTGTAAGCGATTTTAATATATACAAACCTAACAAGCAACTGACAAACACTTTTTTATCAGCTATAATAAGCGTTCAAACATTAGATCCGGTCCTTTGAAGGCTCTGGTTGGTTAAAATGAAATAAATTTAAATATTTATGCATAGAATAAAAAACCGTAGGCGAAATAAATTGTTACCATAATTTGTGTGCTGCCTAGAACTACTGTCAAAGTTTGCCTTTCAGATTGAGGTAGATATAAGATAGTATCCCTTCTTCGAAGGTTGGCAACTGTAGCCTTTAACTTACTTAGGCCGGACTTACACCAACAGGTATATCGGCTGAAGTATGCGGATTGGGGGAGTTACCAGTAACATCCTTTCAAAATTCGGTGACTCTACCATTTATGTAATTATCAAAATTATAGTCAGAAAATCTGAAAATCGGCATAGTGGCATAGGTGGAACTTTCAAAATGCAATAACTTCGTCAAAACTCAAAGGATTTTCAAAAACAATTATACTAAATATATTGAAAACTCTGTTATGAATAATTATAAATATTGTTTCGCTTATCAAAAATAAAATAAGTTGTGAGACTAAAAAAAAAGTAAAAATGTTTGCAATATATTTAAAAATAAAATTACGAATGGCTTCTAAATTTATATTTTGTGTCAAATAGCAAGAAATCAATTAAAGCAACTGTCTGGAACCGCTTTAATGTATTTAATTTTGAGTTTTAATATGCGTGTTACTTTGAATTCAAAACTTAAATTATAAATTTTGTTACCAGTTAAAATGAAATTTTCAATTAATTTAAAGAAAGATAAGCTCCTTAAAATGGGAGCACGTAGCCAATTTTCTCATGCAAAGTTAAAAATACACTGATTGGTAGCGGAACTTTAATGCACACCTAAATATATATGTATATATGTATGTATATATATATGTATATACAAAGGTAGATACGTAAAGCGGAGGAATTGACTAACTGTCACACTGCTGCTAAGTAGTCTTCACACCTCAGAGACTCCCTCGCTGGCTGCGTACAAACGAAATGAAGTCATTTGTAATTAATGAGGTTTGTCACCCCAATTTGCCGCAACTTCAAACCACAACAGCAACAAAGGAGCTAAGAAAAATAATACAGGCGACATTAGATGCTCTCTGTGTGTTGTATGTTTAACCTGCCTGGCATATTGAAAATCACAGTGCAGAGGGTGACGCACACAGCAACAACAGCAACAGCAACAACAGCAACAACAACATCAACAACAACAGCAACAACAGCAGCAACAATAAGAGAAAAGAAAAACAAAAAATAAATTCTATATGAAAGAAATAGCAGCCGACACCCATCCACAAAAGCAATCTAATTATCTCGTTAAGCACGCCAAAATGCACAGCTCACAAACAGAGAGGATGTGGATACGACACCCCTCAGCTGTGGCATTGGTTTGTTTTGGAGGGTGTAACACGCCCAGGTGCTGCTCTGCTCTGTGCAGATCTGCTCTGCTCTGACACCTTGACAGACGCATCCTTGACCCTGACAGACAGGCTGACTTTCCGCTGAATTTTGATTCTTTCTTGTGACAGTTTGTGTCCTCCTCTGCATGCCTTATACCCATTAAAAATGCTTAAATAGGGTTGTAGTAATATATAGCAAATATATATTTATATTTTTAGATATGTATGTATTTAGCTATTCATCAAAGAATAAATTCAGATTTGTGTTTATGTTACTTAAACTAACTTATTTTTCAATGTGAAATTAAAAAAAAATGCAATAAGTAACGGCATCTCATCTCCCTCTTTTTTATAGAAACTTGATAATACTACTAATACCAAATGTAAGCTATATATTCTTGTATAGGAAATACACAACATTAAATTTCAGCTTTTAAATATCTAATCCGATCCTGTAGGAAAATATACATTGGCTTCAACTTAAACATTCAATTTCATATTTACGTTAGTTATTTACAGGGTATATTTTACTCGTTCATTTTCTACTTAAGCACTCTGGCGTTCCTTTTTTTTAGTCTGCTTGGTGTTTAATTAAAATTATGTAAATAAATGTATTTAGTTGACATTGAGGCGTAATTAAGTGCATGCTGAAGCAAGCGAGCGCGTGGAATATGCGTCAAACATTTGCATCTGTCGCCAGTAACAACAACAACAAGGAAAACAACAACAACAACAGCAGCAACAACAATAACATGACGACAGTTGAGCTCACCTTGGGGGCGTCAAGTCAAGTCACCCACGGCCCTCTGGTTCAACTTGGTATTACCAATGTCCGCCCCGTTCTTGTTGCTTTATGCTGACAAATTAGCCTTGAAATGAGCAATTTGCTCTGGCTCTGGACGGAACGTGAACGTGTCGAGTAGATGGAGACAGGGTGTGGGAGAGGGGGGAGGGAGGCGTGACCATGTCTATCCATGGAGCCGTCAAGTTGCCGTGCATACCAAAATACAGCTGACAGCTGCTGTCAGTGGCGGCCTGTCAATGGTCGAGTATTAAATATGCTTTGTGGCATGGAAAAGCAATTAAGAGACGAGTGCTTAATTCTCCTCAAGAAGTTGTCGACACATTACAAAAACAAACAGCCAAGAAATATCGAAATCGCTCGACATTAAAAAAAATATACATAACTAAGGGTCAAAAGCATTAATGGCATCAGTTCAACTAGCATATACCAATAATTCTGTTTCAAACTGCAAGATTCTTCAATCTGTATCGATTTTAATTAACGATCTGAATAAGTGTGGCAATAAATAACATTTGATTTGGAAACTCTTCTATGCTGGCTTTTATACTGACAGCAATTCGCCTGAAAGGGCAAAGATTCAAATATGATTTGTTAATTTTATATAAAATTGAGCAACCCAACTGAATTCAAAAATGTCAGCAGATCGCTTCATAATCCACACGTCAACTAATGAAATGGCAGCAGTAAAATCACAAAAAAAAAAAATGAAAAGGTGGCAAGGGCACATATGCCACACAACAACAACAAGGACACCGAGGACATGTCAAGGCCTCGCACCAGCCCAGGCCCAGCCCATCAGCGGGATGCTGATGTCGTGCGTCAGCCATGTTGACATCGACATGGGAGGAATTGTTTTGATGAATGCGTCGATTTAATTGATGAATGAGTTTTTAAGCTGAAAAATCGTATCGACAGAGCCCCAGCTGAAAACTGCACGTTGCATATGTCAAACCAGAAAAATGAAATATACACAAAAAAAAAAGGGAAATATTTGCCAGAGTGTTGGCCATAAAGTTCTGCCCGTAAATAAATGTTTAAGTAGGCGCATAAAGAATCCGCCTTGGACAGGTGAGACTTAATTGAGGGCCGCAAGCAGAGAAACTCATAAATAAGTCAAACAAACAGACAGACGCCAACAAAGCCCCAGTTGCAGCATAAAAGTTAACAATGCCAAAAAGTATGCAATACAAATTTGAAAATCGCAACACAACAGCACAAAAACTCAAGACTAGAGCGCAACAATTGCCAACCACAAATATCAATAAAAAAAATAAAAAAAACAAAAAAAAAAAGGAAACAAAAAACAAATAACAAATAAAGCGTGTAGCGCAGTTGTTGTTAAATAAAAAACCCTCTCGCCAGTCTCCAGTCTCCCCCCCAACCGAACCTAAGTGTACTTCGGCTTCGGACCCATTTCAGCCAGTCTCTGGCCCTGGTATGCAATAATATAAATTCCGGCAACAGCAACAGCAGCAACAGCAACAACAACAACCACAAGAACAACAACAACATTGAATGAAGCCCAACTCCCCCGCACTTTAATCGAAATTCATGTTGAGGTAAAATAAAAATAATATAAACAACAACCGGAAATACAAGGAGTAGTTTTGACTACTGAAAAACCTCTCAAATATTCAGTTCAAAATTTACACTTTCCTAAGTATTTCATAAACATTTTATTCTGTTTTGATTGGTTTTTGAGTAATTGCATTATTTAAAGATGGATATCGTTATAAATATAGGGTATACAAAGTCAATATATGCTGCATATCTGTAGAATACTTCTTCTGTGCGTTCTGTTATTGGAGCAAATATTTAGAAATATCTTGTGGTATTGTCTACAATACTTTGGGATTTGTTTGAATTGCTGCGAAAGCAGAGAGGGCATTTTATATATTATAAATGGCTAGGAATGGAGAAGAGGAAAAAATTATGAACGTGAATGAATAGCTACAAATAGTTAGATACCATTCTGATATACAATCAAATTATATCTCCTTCATTTAGAAGCCCCCATTATCTTTTCATTATATTTTACTGCCTCTTTTAAGCAATGCAACTTTTCAAGTTACATAACAATTCAGCTCACAAACTTGAGGGTCAGCACTTAAATGGCACTTGTAGCGCAAATGATAATCAGCTCTAGTTAATTATATCGCTTAAACGTTTTAAGTACGCCTACTCAACGGCCACGCCCACAAATGCGACATAACATATAAAAGTTGATGTGGCGCTCGCGCATAAAACAAAATTTCAACTGCAATTAGTCCACTCGTTCTATCTCTCTCTCTCTTTATCTCTCTCTCTCTCGCTGTCTTTTTCGTTCCCACTCTGGTGATAAAACCATAAAAATTTTTACGCCAACATGGCAAATAATTTGGCTAACGACATTTTGTAACTAATGCTGAGCAACCGCAACTACAACAGCAACAACAAGAGCGATAACCATTAACACGCCCCCTCGCCGCTGGCTCCTCGCGCCCCTCTCCCACACTCCCCTCTGCGCCCCCCTTTTGGTCCAAATGCAGCGCCAAATGGTCATTAAAAGCGCCCCATAACGGTTTATTGTAATGCCGTCGCATAGGCCAAGGCCCAGGACCAGGCCCAGGCTCAGGCCGAGGCGAGCGAGTGGCCACCCTTCAGTCCAGTCTCCACTCTCGGCGTTGCCACTTAATTAGAAAAGTTTCGCTGCGTCACGAGACAAAAGCCATTGACAGGCGACTAAAAGTTGTTCAAACTGCATTTCACGTCAGCAAACTGCAGTGGAGGAAAATATACACGGAACATTGGAATTTCCATCTATTTCGGCTGTATCGAGTCGGAAATATTCTAAAAACTGAGATGACATTTAAAGTTTTTGTCGCTAAATAAAATATGTTTGGAAATAATATCTATTTCTATATCTATATCTATATCTATATCTTTATCTATATCTATATCTATATCTATATCTATATCTATATCTATATCTATATCTATATCCATATCTATCCAATGCTGATTCTTTACCCCAAAATTAGATGAAGACTCTTAGAAAAATAGTTAAAATATCTATTTATAAATGAAGACAAACTATGCGCTTGTAATTAGTTATTGTCCTTTCGCAATATAAAGCGTTAAGTACAGGACTATTAGCGTCGATTAACGTTTGTCTATTACGCTGAAGCCACTCAAGAACTGTAAAAGTCGGGGCATTATGCAATGGAGGTTAAGTCAACAGATGCCACCTGCACGACTCTATTTGCACATTTTTCCAATTAATTGCTTTTACGTGGGCGACACAGACACACCAGCGAATGTCAACAAAAGCCGCGGCACGAGCTGCGGCACGGCCTCCATACATCCATCCACCCAACAACCCCGCTTGTCATCCAACTGGATCTCGTCCTTGTGCCTTGTGAGGGGAGAACCTGCCTCACCCATTGTTAAGCCGCCCGCTGGCAGAGCCCTGCCACAAACACGCGCGAGCACAAAAAATAAAAAACTGAATAAAAAAATAAAGAACAGAAAAAAAGTGAATCAAGCAAAGATATAGACTCATCAATGCTTTCAATTGAAATTTTTGCACGGCCGTTGCAGCCTCACGTGGCACTCGTTGCCACAGGGTGGTGTGGCGGGGGGAGGTATACGTTTTCCGTATTTGTGTATGCTGTGGGGGGGAGGAGAAATATCGAAATTGGTGGAAATTGGAACTGCGAGTGCAGCAAACAATAAGCATTTACAATGAGACCAAATCTAGGCCTCGACTCTCCACATGCCGCCAAACGACAGATGTTTGCAGCAGCTGCCCCCCACTCCCTGCCCCACCCCGCACCCACCGACGACTCAGCAATATCTATGCAAAATTTTGGCAATATTTGTTTGGATACATGAATTGTACATATTACGTATATATATAGATAGTATTTGGTGCATCTGGATATTACATTAAATATTCATTTATTGACTGCCATTTCTCTTTGCCAGCATCTAAATTACTTTTTTTGCAGGTTAGTAAAAAATGTTGAATATATTTTAGAAACTTAAGAAACTTGACATCTGAAATTTAACAAATTTATACAACCAATAAGCCAAAATCAGGCTATATATCTTCATTAATCTACCCTTCGATGAAACCCAAAAACAAACAAAGAAATTTGGATGAATAATCTGTGCAAATCTTGGCGGCATTTGAAAGTGGCTTTAAAGCAAAGTTGGTTGACTGCGAAAACAAAGGAATTTGGCCAACCGCAAACTGGGCGAATTAGCTGGCATTTTGATGGAGCTCAGAAATTGGGGGTGGAGGTGGGAGTTGCAACAACAACAACAACAACAATCGGTGGCTGGTAGAGACAAGTCAATGGTAGAAACGACTGTCAAAAGCAATCGCAAGCAAAGTGAAACGAATCCAATTGGCGGCTTACAAAATTGCAGTTGGGGAGAACAAATCTTCAAACATGCAACTTGGCGGCAATTGAAAACTCATTGACAGTTGACAACTGGAGACAAGAAGAAGCACAATAAAAGTGGTAGCAGAAGGGACTGAGCCTGCGTGGCAGAGGCAGACTCAATTGCAGTTACATTTCCATTTTCATGCTTTTCTTTTTTTTTACTTTGCTTGTCATTTGCAGCAGCGTTTGTTCTTGTTGTTGTTGTTGCTGTTATTCATTTGTTTTCCTCGTTTGATTGTTTGTGTATTATTGTTTTCCTTTTTTTCTCTTCATTTTCCTTTACATTGCTGAGACATTTTCTATTTGAAATTGTCAGCAGCAATTGATATGCATTTCTTTATTTTATTTGATTTTCTTTTTTTTTTTTGGTCTACTGATTGGGTTTGAGTTGTTTTCTCCGTGCTGGAAAATTGATTCGGTTGCAAATTGACTAACAAAATAACAAAATAACGGCAATAATCATTGCTAATGAAGCGAAGAAAAACAATTAAAATATGCGCTGCTCAAATAATATTAATAGACAAATTGCTTTGCCAATTTTTTGCAAATAAATTGGCGCGTTTGCAAGTGTGCAATGAACAAAAAAAAAATAAAAAATGCATTTCAAATATTTTTGTTTTTAGTTTATTTTTCTTTGTGCTTTTTTTTTATATATTTTGTTGAATGTGTGGAAATGTTTTTTGATTTGAAATTTAATGCACGTACTCAATGAAGAAATTCCAACAGCAGCGCATTAGCAGACATGCCCCTCCGCAGGGTCAGCAGCTGGATGACTGGCTGGCTGGATGGCTGACTGGCTGGCTGGTTGGCTGACTGACAGATAGGTTTGGGTAAGGGGAGTTGGGACATGGCACAGGCGGGGGGTCCGGCTGCCAATTGCTTTCCAACATATTTGATGCGGCAATGGAGACGAAGACTTTCGACATTTTGCAACTTGGCCACGTACAAAAACGTTGGCAGCAAAGTGCAAAGCCAACAGCCCTGCTTAAACATACAAAATGTAGTACACACACACACACACACGCATCTATACACATACACTCATACTGATGTATATAAATAACATGTACGTATGTAAGTGGGTATACGCCATGTTGACCGAACAACAAACATCAAATGTAATCGCAGCTAATAAGAAAACTAAGCAGATCCTTGCAGGTCACGATTTACGCTCGTTTCGCATTCGATTTAGATTTGCGATGCGCTATTGGCAAATGCCAGTGCATTCGCTTGCGAGCCAGCACAGTGGTGCAAAATTTTGTCGAAAAGTTACATCAAATTATTAGCGCAAGGTCCCTCTTTGTATGTGTAAATATTAAAAATAATGCATTACACCAAATTTAATTTTTATATATTTTTAGAGATTTAAAAATGATTTCTATCTAAAATAAAATATTGGAAAATCTGTTAAAAAAAATTAATTGCATTATTCTGATTTCTGTACAAAATGTTTATATTTTGATTAAAATTCACGGAAATTGCAACAGAATTGTTAAGCTTAAAATTCTACTGTGTAAAATTGAAATTACTTTTTTAATAATTGTTGGCCCACTGTGCGCACCGGAGCGCTCAGCTTTGGCATGTCAATGGACATTTAATGGCGTGTGCCATTATGCAGCGCATCAAATGCACCAAATACGCTTCGTTGGCAATAAATGCTGCATGGCAAGAGTTTTTCCTTTTTCCTTTCTTTTTTTTTACTTTTGGGCAAGTCTCCTGCCGAGAAAATTTGAGCCCCATTCCTTAGTCTCTCAGCTGGCAATGTGGCCGGCCATCGTTGTGTGTTGGACTTGGTTTTAGGTCTCGACCCTGGACACGATTTGCAATTTTGTGCAGCACCAGCTTTCGTTGCGTCTCTCGTAATTTTTCGTAAATTTCCACACGTTCTTGCATTCAATCTTCGTCGCCGTCTCCGTCTCCGTATCCGCCGCCGTTGCTGTCGCTGTCCGTCTACGGTTTTCCTGGTGGATTGTAACGGCATAACCTTTGAATAAAATTAGCATTATCAGTGCACACAGTTGTTGGCAGCCGTACCGCATCGGTTCGTGGCAGGTGCATGCTTTGGGGATCAATAAAAATGCTCAATGTGCTTCCGAGCGCCATATGATGCGAGGATGCGAGGGCCATTAAGTTGATGCTTGTTCGCTGGTGGTGTCCAAGGAATGTGGGGATTAGTGATTACCAGCTATTGCTGCTGAAACCTATAAAGAAGATCACTATGCAATTCATGATAGTTAAGGGTGTTAGGTAAAATATAGCTTGGCCTAAGCGATGCTCCATCACAAAAGTTAAGCTAATGAGATTTAAAATAGTTTAAGCAAAAGTTACAAATTGCACTAAAATATAAGTATGTATTTTAAAATGTTAATTGAGAAATATTTTATATACATTAGGAAATCGGTTACAAATTTGTACATTGTTTTTGTTAATTTTCTCATTCCCTCCCACAATTGCTGAGCACACATCTGCTTATGCAAATGGAAGCCAATCCTAATTTCTAATTCCTGTTAGTTCTAGTTGCTCTGGAAGCTGTTCAATAAAATTTCCTTAAAAGCCTTAATTTTTTTTTGTTGTGGAGCACACATCAATTACGAGTTGCTACACACTTATCAGCAGTTGCCCCTCAATGAAAGCAGCGCCCAAAAACTAATTGGTGGAAAATTAAGTTTTTGCACAAATATGTTGCGCAAATTGAAATGCAATCGGGGCAAAGCGGATTATTGAAAAACTTTTATGATTGAATTTTGTGTTGGCGCATCCCAAAAACGCCCCAAAAAAGCGCAACGAGAACTTAATGCAAGGACTTCTCTCATAGTGTATGTATATTTGTATGTATGTTTGTATATTTGTGTGTTTGTGTGTGTGTTGGGCACATGTGCGACTGGCAGAGCTTATGTATGAGTACTTGTATCGAATGTTTGCCAAAAAGGCCAAGAATAGTGCCCCGCCTCATGCCCCAGCAGCCTTCAACAGCGTTATAGCGATTTACTCGTATATTTTGCTACTTTCGCTATAAAATATAAATATGCAATAAAACAAAACGACGACAGGCCAAACATATGCATTGCTGTCTGCCACCACCCAAACAAACCTCTGTCTCTCTCTCTCTCTCTCTGTCTCACTCTATCTGTAAAAATATTTGCTAGAAAACGAAGACATAAACTCAGAAATATGGCGCATTTGGCAAGACAAAAAAGTAAAGAATAAAAAACAACAACGACAATAAACAGCAGGAACGGAGCCAAGACAAAGGCATTTCTAAATGGCAGTAGCAGCCAGCAGAAAGAAGCACTGAAGACATACACATGACAACACATGACTTGGCAAGAAAGGGATGAGGGATGTGGCATGTGGCATGGTTGCATGGGGCGTATACGTATCGCATTGTTGTGCTAAATTGCGCGCTCAGCTGGCGCACGAGTTGACTGCATTTTGCTACTTGCAACGGGGCTGAGTAGCATAGAGTATCGCCCACTTTATGAAGCGCACATATGTTGCATGAGGCGTGGAGGTCTCTCAGCGCTGCGGGGCAATAAAAAATGAAAGGCTTGACAGCCGCACATTCCCCAGGCAAATCACTGCAGTTGCACATAAAGCAAATCGTTTGGCATTTGTTTTGATTTGCAATGATTGTTAAAAATATCAGCGACGACAGTCGAGGATTGTAATAACAGATCCTATGTTGTGTGCGATGGCTCGTGAAAGTCTTATAAATGACAAATCAGTTGAGATACTCAATTGAAGTATTGGTTACACTGTCTGCCAAAAAAAATATATATATATAACTCAAACAGCTAAATTGCATTTTAAGCGGCTTTTAAATATATTTCTGCTCGTGTTTTTAAAGCACGTTAAAAATAATAAAAACAAGCTAAGTACGTTTAAGTTATTATTCATATTAAATTAATATGTAATTTATAAACTTAGAAGTCAAACCAAAACCAATGAAAACAAGCTAAGTACGTTTAAGAAATATTAAATTAATATGTACTTTATAAACCAAGAAGTCTTATAAATAAAATTTATAAATATCATAACATACAGAGGCAGAATAGATCTAATAGGTTGCAGTAGAGGTACCCCCAACTTATAATAGTAATAATAATATCATAACTTGCATATTTTTTTCATAAAATTATAATGCTTACGTAACTCATTCAGTAATTTCTTATGCAACAATATGTCAGTATCATACAATGTGATTACTCAACCCCTGTAAATGCCACTTTGCGACTTTGAGGCAGTGCACTTTTCGTCCCTCCCATATGCAGGTGACCTAACTGACCCTTTTAACCAACTCTCTCTGCACTTGAGAGTGAAAGTTTCTTATCATAATTTACAAGACAATTAGCCAGACATTGGTCCCCAGTCTTCAACAAGCTGATGTTGATGTTGCTGCCGCTGCTGCTTCTGCTGCTGCCTCTGCTGCGGCTGCGGCTGCTTTCAACCATATCGATGGGAAAAACTTTGTCCGTGTTGTTGTGAGAGCTACTTAAAGTTTACAGGGGGAGTTGCCAGACAATAATTAGCCAAATTTATTGTAATTAGAAGCACATGCACGGACCACCACATACTATACTACGTATCGCTACGTATCGCATGCCAGATACGTGAACATGTGGCGTCTCCGGGTTTCCGCATAATGATAATTATCATTACTTTCAGCCGTTAGGACGTTGTCGCATGTGTGCGTACGAGTGGAGAACGCATTTAATTGCACAAAGCACAACATTCGCAGTTGCCTCGCTCTTTGCGACTTTTTAAATAATTCAGTTGACTGTAAGTGGCCAACCTGGCCTGGCCAGGCTGCACATCCTTGAAGGCTGCCCATGCGAGCCTGGCCAATGGCAGCGGAACACGACCAAAAACTAAGTGTGCCAGGAGTGGAGGGGTGGAGCGGGAGTACGGAGCACAAAAGGTAGGTGTTGTTAGGCAACTGCGTGTGGCAACTGCGTGTGGCACTTGCAGTCGAGTCACGTCATAGCATGTCGCTAATTTTTTTTACTCTCTGCCTTGTTTTCCAAAGTTGGATATTTCACTGCAGCTGAGCGAAGAACTTTTGGGATTGTTATTTAAAAATACCCTCACTAATGAAATTTAGCTGCTAAAACTTAAAGTTTATTTAAACAATAGCAAATTTTTAAAATTAAACCAATTTGTTTAAAGATAGCCTGAAATACATTTGTAAACAAAATTTATATAAAAATGTTCTAAGAAACCAAAAACTCAAGTTATAATTGTGTTATGGGCTTTTTTTAATTCTACTGGAAAAACATTAATTTTTTTAAAGTGTAAAAGAAAATGCTCTCTAAAAAAGTATATGAAAACTTCGAGGAGTCTAAATAACAATCGATAGTTTTCACTAGTTTGCTTAAATATGCGCTTTGTGACAACAAATGAGCTGAAAGAAAAACTACTTCGAGAGGAACAAGGCGACACACAAAGAGAGAGAGAGGAGAAAGTGAAAGAGAGGGGGAAAATGAGCGAAAAAAAATTGCAGCACGGCACACGTTTTCTTTTGTAAACTTTATTATTTCGTGTTAAAAGTAAATAAACTTATGCGGGTCTCCTCCACTTCACCATGGTCGTCACTCGGGCTCTCGCTATCTGTGCGAGTATCCACACTTAAGTGAAATGCTAGACGAAGGGGGACACAAAACTCACACGTACATGGATCTTAGTGTGGGTTAAGGTTGTTGCAAGACTGTGTGTGGTGGAAGTGGGTGGGGTGGGGTGGGGAGGTTGTTGGTTTGCATTGTTTGCCATTTGCGGTAGCTTTGCCATTGCTTTTGGCTTTGCCGCTGCTGCTGCTGCTGTCAGCCAGCCAGTCCAAATTGAAATTGGACATTAGACGTACACACAACGACAGAACAAAATGGCATCTGCCGCGACTCTGCTGACAACTACAACAACTACAACAACAATAACAACTGCAGCCAACAACAACCCAACTACTGTACAGCTCCTAGTCATGCCTTGTGCCGCACACTCATTGTGAATGACAACGCCCCTGGTACGTGATTTCATTTCCGTTCGCCTTTGTGCACAGTGCACCTCGCAAAACTCGACAAAACTGCCAACTGGCAACGGGCAACTGGCAACTGGCAACTTCGCTTCGAGTCTGAAGTTCTCGACTCGACTCCGCTACGCTCTGCCTTTTTTGGGGGGTAGGGGTTCGCTTTGAATGCCAAAAAAGACCTGGGATCCAACTGTAGCTATATATAACATATATGTATGTATGTACATACAACTGTATACTTGTGTGTATATGGGAGGCTTACTACTGTGCATGCGTGTCGTTTCATTAAGAACTTTGCGCTTATCTGGTTGGCTGGCATTATATTTTCTGGTGCCAGGTGGCTCCACCTACCGCACACGAAACGCACTACAAATTTCATGCCTCTCTTAAGCGGATTTATGAGTGTGGGTTTTCAGTGTGTGTAGGTTGAGTGTGTGTGTGTGTGTGTGTGGCAATTAGTTCGTTTTCTACTTGACGCTGGTCGTGAGATTAGTAAGATAGAATTTCCGTTTGTGTAATTATGATCTTGGTTATATACATAAATTAATCATTCTGTTTAAATTGTCAAAATATATAATTATTTATTTCGTCACTAAAAACCTATTATCGATGCTAGGAAATTTAGTCACAAACTTTACTTAACTCATTTACACTCTTCACAATTATTTAACTAACCAACAAGGTCTACAACAAAGCAGTTTTTAATGTTATTTAAGACAATACATACTTAATGGATAAGAGATGCATTTTATTTATTATTGGGTAAAACACAAATTTACACATTTTATATTATTTTATCTTCTGCATCTGATACGATATCATTGAAGCTTAGTCAAGCGTGTTATACAAACTTAATCAAAATATATCATTAATATGTATTAGCTAGATTAAAACTATATAAATCATATCTCATTTATATGCAAAGATGTGCAACTAAGCAAATGAGACTAACAAACAATATCAAAACTTATTAAATATTAAATAATCATAATCAAAAGTATAGCGACAAGGAAAGCAAGTCGAATCAGTTAATAAAATTTGCTGCAGTGTAGAGTGAATTAATAAATTAGCATTTACAAGAATTCATAAGCGAATCTTAATTACAGCTAATGAAGAAGCGGCCAAGAAAACGAATAAGAATCCGGTAAAAAAAACCATAATTATACAGACAAAAATATGCTGAGCTGATGATGAGCAAAATTTAAATTTCAAAGTCAAGGTCAAAACAATTGAGATCTAATTAGCCAACAGTTTTGATCCGATAAGCAAAACATGCAACACAAAATATGCATAAAAAAGCAACAAAAAAAAAACGATAATAAAATAAACCAAACAAGTTAGTGTGTTTAGTATGTTTAAACAAAAAATCGCATCAAATTGAGCTATATTTGCATTAGTTATGACACAGAGCTGCGTCGTGTGAATTAAATTATTTGGAAAAGTGGGACACACCGTAAAGTAGCTACGTGCCCCCGAATAGGCCAACATAAACGGAAGCTCAGCCATGGAAACCGTCGTCAACGAATTGACCGTCAAAAAGATCAAGATTTACATACGATCGTTGGTATGCGAATAAAAAAACAAAAATAAAAAGGGAAACAAACAAAACATAGAAAATTTTAAATTTTTTTTTAGCTGCTAATAATATTAACAGCAACTTTTAAATTTGCTTGGGCCATGAATCTGGCTGATTGTTTGACAAGCGATTGCTTGTTTGCACTTGGATTGCAAATGATCCAACTCCTGACCAAACCCAAGCCACGTTCAAATATTTGTTCAACGCCAAAGGTTAAACAGTAATGCGAATGATAAACTGCCAAATAAACTGAATTTGGTAGTTGCAATCTTTATTGTTAAACACAACACAACTCATCTCAGCCGTCTTCAAAGCCGAAGCCAGCAAAGTCAAAGACAGCGTCATCGTGACAGCATCTTTAAAATATCACCACAAATAATGAGCGATTCTCCGAGAAATAATGAAGCACTCCAAGCATTTGTACAACTATGAGGAAATCATTTATAGCACCATTTATAACACCATGGGCAAGCAAGGCGTTGAACTTAATTTAAATTTTAAAATATACTAATACAATTAAATAAAATAAAAATAAATATTATTAATGCAGTCTTTTACTTTTTTGATTTTAAAGTAATATTTCTATATACCTGATTATATATTATATATATATATAAATATATAAAAACATATTTCCATGACAGCCACATAAATCTGTTAAATGTTTAAATATTTATTTATTCAAATAAACAACATTATATTATAAATGCAATTCTTCGCTTGTTTGATTAAATAATAATTTACACAGTTAAACCTTAAATTTAAAATAATTTATTTAAATTTATACCAGATAGCATCGCAGATATTATAATAATATAGCCTTTGCAGCCACCTCAGGCTTATAAATGTCATTGATATACCATGATAATGTTAACTTGTTTCCTGTAGGCGGTTTATCTAAAAATGTATAAACTGCAAAGGCGTTGTTTGATACAATGGGTTAACGGTGTGCAACCTTCAAGAAGTTGTCCGAAGAAGTTTACAATAGCCAGGCCCAAATTTTAAATCAACTACACAGCATCACAAAGCAGAACTGGTTTTATGGTACTCAACTTAGGCAAAGACAAAGATTTAATGGCCAAGAGCTTTAGACAACAATTTTAGTGCTGACCACGTAGAAATTAATAGTTTGGCAAAACAAAACACAGAAGTTGAGAAAACCAAAATAGTTTTGCGATAAACCTTAAGAAGTTAAGTAAATAAAAAACTATCCAGTACGAAAAAATTTCCTCCGAAAAGAAATCAATTAAAAGAAAAATTGTGTTAGAAAAACAAACAAATATTTAATTTAAGCCAGTTCGCTATGCAAAAATATAAGCGTGCCAGCAAACACAAAAGTAACAATAATAAATAAATAATATAAATTTTTAACAAATTTCCCGTTAAAATAAATTCAAAAATAAACTATATGGCCAACAAGATACGATCAACTTGTCAATACAAAAATATATCACCAACAGCAGAATTCGTTGGCCCCCAAATACAAGTTGGCTACCAACGAGTAAACATTTGTATTCAATATTCAATATTCAATATTCAAGATGCGGCTGAGATTAGCAAATATCTCTCTTTGGTGGCAGGTTTTACGCACTCACGTTTGGAGTGCTCTCTCGTCTGTTGGATCGTATAAATAGTTTCGGACCAGCCCTAAAACAGACAGAAGCAGTTCCGTAGCTTGTGGAGTAAGAGTCAAATCTAATCACTGAAATGGTAAGTTAAGCAAAAAAAAACATCGAATTTAAGGATTTGATTTTAATTATGGTTTTTCTCACGTAGAAATTCTTGATCGTTGCCGTTGCCTTTCTGGCCTACGCCAGTGCCGATGTCTCCCATCTGGGCGGATCAGGCTACAACTATCAAGCACCCGCTCCGGCTCCGGTTTACCAGCCCGCTCCCGCACCTGTGCACTACGAGGCACCCGCTCCGGTTTACCAGCCCGCTCCCGCTCCCGTCCATTATGAAGCACCCGCTCCGGCTCCGGTTTACCAGCCCGCTCCCGCACCTGTGCACTACGAGGCACCCGCTCCCGTTTACCAGCCAGCACCTGCCCCAGTGAACACCTATGTGCCACCAGCACCCGCACCAGCACCTGTACACTACGAGGCACCCGCACCAGCTCCAGTCTACCAGCCTGCACCCGCACCAGCACCTGTACACTACGAGGCACCAGCTCCAGTCTACCAGCCCGCACCCGCTCCAGTCAACAGCTACATTCCCCCTGCACCCGTCTCGATCCCTGCTCCTGCTCCAGTCCACTATGAACAACCCGCACCAGCTCCAGTGCATTACTCCGCACCTGCACCTGCTCCAGTATTCCAGTCAGCACCCGTTCAATCCTTCCAGTCAGCACCCGTTCAGTCCTTCCAGTCTGCACCCGTTCAGTCCTACTCATCCGCTCAATCCTATCAGTCGAACCAGGCGCTCGAGCAGATCGAGCAGCCCTCTGCCGATGGTTACCGTTACAGGACTGTGCGTCGTCGCGTCTACCGTCGCAACTAAGTTCTTCTCACGCAAACGCCTCCTAACGAATTTCCCGTAGAATAACAATAAAATAAAAAGAAAAAATACTCAAATTGAAACTGAATCTTACTGAAACTTTACCAAATTGTTTTCCAATCAAACTAGGAAGACCGGCCGCACTCAATCAGCAACAGTCCCAATCAGCGGTTGCACCGGGCAGCTCCAAGTTTATGAACCACTTCAAGGCATGCCTCCATTTAAGTTCGAAATTTATGAAAGCCAAATGCACTCGGAGAAAACCAACAATTGATAATGAAAATAATGAAAAAAAATTCTTCAGGAATAATAAAGTAAAGTTCCAAGTTAGATTTTGGATAAGTATATATAGATGGGAATAAGGAATTCACCTGATTCTCGAATTTCTTTATTTTATAAACTATGATTTTATGAGACTAAATCGAGTGCATATTTTTTTCACGGTGTATTCTTGGGAGAAAAGGAGAAATCGACTTAGTATCCGCATCGCCGTTGCCATCGCCATCGCTATCGACCAGACAGATAGCAAGAGGCAGCCGTCAAGGAGTTGCAGGCAACCAGGAGCAGGAGTTGCCTCAGCCGCACTCCCTGTTTCCCCAAGGAGTCAGTCGACGCAGAGCATTCGGCATGCACTCACATTTATCATGAAATTTATGGGCTGGAATGAGCTTTGATGATGTGGAAATTTTTCTCGTTAGATTCAAAAGTTGCGCCCACTTCCACGCCCACCATGCCGCATCCTATTCGCATTCGCATTCACATTGGCCTCATCAGGCCTCACTGACCACTTGTGGCTGCCGACTGCCGCAATTGCGCTAACAAGTGCCAGGACATGGGACACAGGACCCAGGACACGGTACACGACGGGGTCGAAGACCAAAAGAAAATTAACAAGAAAATGCAATGACTTCGACGACGTCTTTACGATTTGATTAGGGAAATGTCTGCAAGTTCGCGTTTTCTCCAATGGATTTTACCAGCATCCAGCTAATGCCTGGTATCGGGGTTTAGGATTCTTCGCCACATTCTTTAAATGCCGCATTTTAATAATAAGATGACCTTTCTTTCATCTGAAATGATTTTTAAATAACTTTTGTGTGTTTGCATTCAAATCAGCCTCCTCAAATAAATCTCTGCATAAAAATTCACAAAATTTAAAATCGAAAAGCTGTCAAATTAATTGCGCAATTCAAACAAATCATTTTTTTGCCGGGTTCAGCCATGGCAACCACATGGATCGGGACAAAGAACCACCAGACCTGATTTTGTTAATTGCATTTTGGTCAAATATTGGCAGCTTAATTAAATGAATTAAAATGCGTTCAGGCTCCGATGCTCACAACCCCACATCCCGAAAATCTATATAAAGATATATGATTATGTGGATATTGTGGAAATTGCATTGATCCATTTTGACAGGCAATTACAATTTATAGACTATTGCCACTTACCACAAAAATCAGCTGGCATTTGTAACTGGAATGCGCATTGCGGTTGATTATGTAAACAAATTTGGAAATTGGAATTTAGCTAAAGCAATTAGAAGTATTTTTATAAATTTATTTGAACATAAGATGTGAAGAAAATCAATGCTACACATTAAAATTATAAATATATATACAAATATAATTATAATATATTTACAAATTTGTAAATTACATTTTCTTTAATCTAAAAATGTTTACAAAACGTTTTTATTAAAGCATAATTTTAGTTTTTATTAATTGTCTTAAAATAACAATTTTCTTTAAATAATTTTAACATTTGCTTAAATGTTTCTACTTTAATATGATTTTATTTGATTTAAGATATTTATATTTATTATATCAAAGTAACAATTTGCTATAAATACTAGTCAACAAATTACCAAGAATTTATCTTTCATTCTATGATTTAATTTAATTTAATATGTTCGCATTTAATATCTCGAAGTAACAATTTCCTATAAATACTAGTCAACAAATTTTCAAGAATTTGTCTATCTTACTATGATTTATTTTAAGTCTAAAACTCCAACTCTATTAGCTTGAACAGCTCATACGTCAACATATTAAAGCCGAATTACTAAACGCAAACTAATCAGCAGCAAAATCTGTCGAAGCTTGAATCTGAATGACAATTTGCCGATGTGCAATTTTCAGCCTCATTGCACTTGGCTCACCAGCTTAGTTGGCCAGAGTTCTCTGGGTAGTTAAAAAGATTGAGCAGATATGGCAGGTGGTGGCGGTGGTGCAGCGTTGCTGCAGCGCTGGTGGTTCGAAAACAATTGACAGTTGGCTGCATTTGCAACCGCACTTAATTAGCAGTTAATGATGCTGATTAACACGCATTACGGCAGCAGGTAGCAGGCAGTCGGCCCACCTGTCCAGGTGTGCAATGTGTAATCAATGCTTTAGGCGCCACGGATTACAAAATAATCGCACGACAGACAAGCGACGCTGCCGCCCAAAAGTATGCAAAGGAAATGAGACCAAAAATAAAATAAAACCGATACAAAAAAAAAAAGTGAAATTGCGGCGCATATAAAAAGTGATGAGGCCTGTGTGGAGCGAAAGAGAGGGAGATGTGGAGATGGAGCAGGATTACAGCGAGCAATGCTCACGGCAACTCCACACACACACACACACACACTCACACACACACACAGAGAAGCTCACACACGTAATATTGACAGTATCTGCGTAATTATATCGTCAGTGGCAGCCGCACGGCCAACTGATGTATGCAACGTTGACTGCCTTCATTTATTTTTACTGTTACTGCAAATTGGGGCGGCGCAGGTTTAAATGTGCGGCGATGTTTCACACCTGTGCCCAGACCCTCAATATCAACTTCCTCTCCCTTCGTTCCCTCCATCAACCCATCGTTGCAACAAACGGCAGTTGCACTTCATTTGCAGCATTAATTTGTCGCGCGTTGATTTATCTCGCGAAATATACAGAAATACGACGTATTGTAAAAACAACGGGAGACTGGGTTCCCTGAATTTATGATCTGGCAGGTCGTCGGGGCATCTGCAAAAAAAAAAAAAAACAAATAATAAAAATGTAAAATCGATTGTTAAACGTTGTCAGCCTGTTAAAGAGTTTGGACTTTAGTGCTGCGAACCCACTCGATATTATTCCAATTGAATTCATTTTAAAATACACACATTTATTTGACCAACTATTCGGGTTGATTTATGTGTGGTTCATTAGGCCCTGACCTTGAAGGTTCAGAGGTGGCCAAGTGCTGGCCTGAAATTCAATTCGACTTAAAGCAGGAAACAGAATCTACGAAATATATATTAGAAAAGCCTCTTAGCATATTTCGTATGTGAATCAAAGCAAATAATTAATCGGCATCTGCCGACCATTTAATCGAATATGTAAATGAAGCACTTGGATGAACTCAGAGTTGATTACAGATAAATATTTGTTCAACACAAGTGTGGGGCAATTAAGACACCTCTCGATTGCTTAACCAGCACTGTTTACTTCACTTTATAACTATGCAAACTTTGTTTGTATTTATCAAAAATAAAAATAAATGAATTATAATCAAATTATTATCACGGATTGAAACTTGAATGTGAAAAGTACTTTAAGCAAATAGTGTTGACCCCCAGCACAACAACAATAATGTAAATAACAAATGTCTTAACCCCAAAGTGGGAAACTTTTTGTTATTAAATTGCAGAGTTTGCAATGCCAACAATATTGCATTGTTGCACATTGAATGCTATATTTGAACATTGTTGAACATTTCTCCCCCAAAATGGATGCTGTCAATTTTTATAGAGATGCGTTGCAACTTCAGCTATTAACGGGCAAATAACTAAATTGCTTGACATGGCTTGAATGGCTAGAAAACATTTTGCAGTTTCAGTTTATTGGCGCTGCGAAAATAATGGAATTGTCAAAATGAAAGCGGGTTAAGTGCTTGTTTGCATAGCTACAACAGCATTGGATTATTTGGTGAACTGAATATGTATTTATTTATTTATATAGATATACAAATGGCGACACATCCGAATAGAGCGACGCCCAAATGTCTAAAATGTTTTTGTTATTGCTACTGTTTTTTTTGTTTTTGGCAAAAACTGAAATTGTTTATTGTCCATTTGTGTAATTAGAAGAGTGAGAAAAGAGCGTCCTTCACTCAACTCACTGCTAATTTGTCACAGTCAGTCGCACTGGCGACACTCTCCTTTTTTCAACTGAAACCTCACTAACACACGCACACACACATATGCAAGCATGTGTGTGTGTATCTGAATATTTAAACTACGCATTTACATATGTATCTCGTAGACCGCAATCATCGGAAGCATCGCTAACCCCAAGCAAAATGGCAACAACTAGAAGCGAAACAAATTTGGCAAATACGCATCTCAGGTTTTTTTTAGTTGGCTAAAAGACCGTCTCTTTGTCCGCCTTATCAGAGCCAATTAAGAAAACTAATCACAACAACTTCCAGCTTGCCCATCAATTCAACTTTGCCTAGGTCAACACTGCCGAGCTCGGCTAAGCTCAGTGGGCAGGTAGTTGACTTAGGTAGATAAAAAAAAGACATTTATGTTTAATTTAGCATACATTTAAATTCAAGCCAACAAGTACGAAATTAACCAAATATTGGACTTGGCCGACTATTAGTGACACTTCAAATATACACTTTAAATAAAAAGATTGCACTACTTTTCTTAAAAGTTTAAATGAGTAAAAAGAAAAACAAAAAACTGAAAATTTAATTTATAATATTTTTAAACCACAAAATAAAATCACATTTTTTAAATATTAATTAAGCGTATTTTTTAGGTGTGGCTAACTAATTTTTAAATTGGACTGTCGATGCCCTTCTGGCATAAATATGGCTGTAATACCTATCAAAATTATTACATATTGATTATAAATTTACTTCCGTTGGCGGCACGCATCACAAAACTATAATCCGGCAATATTAAAAATGTTAATGTTGAACATATGCGATATCGGCTGCCGAGTGACCCTCTCAACCATACTCGATACCCTACCCTTCCAACTTTATGTGTAACCAGCTGTTGACAATTAAATTCTGGTTTCTGGCATATTAAAAGCCTATTCTTTATGGAGTTTGTCAACGGACGCCACACTGCTCTGAGATTCATATAAATACTACCCTAGTCGGAACTACCAAGACATACTACAAACCGCCACGTTTTAAGTAACACTCACTTTCAATATGGTAGGTGAAACAGCAGCCAGTTGGAGTAGCTCATCATCAGGACTAATCCTAATTTCGATATCGATTTTCATTTGCAGAAACTTCTTGTTGTCGCCGTCGCCCTTTTGGCCCTTGCCCACGCCGATGTCTCCCATCTGTCGGGCTACAACTATGAGCAGCCAGCTCCAGCACCCGCACCGCAACCCATTAAGATTGCTCCTGCACCACAGCCCGTGAACACCTACATTCCACCAGCACCCGTTCACATCCCTGCTCCGGCTCCAGCACCTGTTCACATCCCGGCTCCAGCACCCGTTCACATCCCGGCTCCAGCACCCGTTCACATCCCAGCTCCAGCACCCGTTCACATCCCGGCTCCAGCTCCCATTCGTATTGAGGCTCCAGTCAACCAGTACATCCCACCTGCAGCCCCCGCTCCTATCCATCATGCACCAGCTCCCATCCACCATGCTCCAGCTCCAGCTCCCATCCATGTGGCTCCTGCTCCCGCTCCGGTCAACCAGTACATCCCACCTGCTGCCCCCGTAACACATATTTCTCCCGCACCAGTCCATTCCGGTCCCGCCCCAGTTCATCACGAGCCTCTGGAGGAAATCGAGCCCATCTCTTCCGATGGTTACCGTTACAAGACAGTGCGTCGCGTGATCCGTCGCCGTCTTTAAGCAGCGATGCAATCCCTGCGTCACCAAGGCGCTGACAACTTGATTCAATAAAAAAAAATGTTTAAAAAAACAGCTTGACTTCTGTGATCTTCTGGGCAGTAATAAGGCATAATCTTCTGTTGTAATCTAGTGATTTTATCTAATCAAGCAACCTCTAGTCACGAGTATCTCAAATGCTTCATACCACATTAATTGTCTGTATCAGTTTTAGTCGCCAAGATCCGATGTATCATTTTCTTCATACACATTTTACAGGTTATTAGAAAACAGGGTTTCAGGATAGTTACATATAGTATATATATATTCTTGATCTGCATTAGTAATCGACTCGATATAGGTATTTCTATCGGCTATGCAAACTATATGCAAGCCAATACCTCGGCTTGAAAGCTATCTTGATGCAACTCGGAATATATCCAAGTTCTTGCTTTAGGACCAATTTATTTTTAGCTGGCGGTCAAAAATTGAGTTCGTGTTTGAACAACTTTTTATTATTTTTATTTATGTATTTTTATTTATAAAATCAATCGGCCTTTTCAATGACCCTTCGATGCCAAACGGGTGAACTGAGACCTGGAAGAGTATGAAAACTAATCAGTTAACTTAGCCATTCTTTAAATATAAAAATACTTAAAAGCTTTTTTTAATGAGTGAAAAAATTTAAAAAAAGGGAAAGTGAGCTCTGCAAAAATCGGCTCCACTCAGTTTAATGTATATCTAAACTATGTATGCTAAACAAACTCGTCTATTATTTGAACATTTGGAATAGATTTGCAGCATAATTTGGTAGTTTACTTTTCCGCATGGAAGATTTACGATATTTGTCATAGAATTCCATTATGTAAGACATTAATCCTAATTGGTATTCAGTTTATGCCAACAGCTGGCAACAAAAATCCTATTTAATATGCCACATATTTGCTCGGAAAATAAATTAGGCAAATACTATTCTCGCCAATTAAGTAACTGACTGACCAGAAGCTGAAACAACAAATACCAATTTGTTATTAATTTTAGCTTAAACTTAACATGATGCGTTGGACCGAAAGTTCATTTGTTGACAATAAATCATTAAGAACAAGAGACAACATTGCAGTCGGACGTAACCGACAGCGAAGTACTATGATACCCTAAGTTGTGAGCTCTCAAATTGCGGGATATATGGGCATTTATTGGTTTTAAGAGATCACTGAGGGGAGTTACCAGTAACATACTTCCAAAATTTGGTGACTCCAGCTTATTAATAATGGAAGATATGCGCATTTAAGTTTTCTATGGCCAAAGTCAGTATATCGGCATTTCGGCATAGGTCGAACTTTCAAAATGCCATAACTTCGTCAAAACTCAACGCATTTTCAAAAGCAAAGGCGTTTTAATCATAGTTTGGCCTCTAGATCAATCGTACATTTAAAGTTGAAAACGTGATTTTGGGTCGGAACATAAGTCAAAATTATAGTCCGAAAATCTGAAAATCGGCATTTCGGCATAGGTCGAACCTTCAAAATTCCATAACTTCGTCAAAACTCAACGCATTTCCAAAAGGAATGGCTTTTTAATCATAGTTTGGCCTCTAGATCAATCGTACATTTAAAGTTGAAAACGTAATTTTGGGTCGGAACATAAGCAACAATTATATTCGGAAATCGGCATATGGGCTATATGGGCTACGTGCGTCGGAGGTGGCATATGTATGTATGTATGTCCATCTTTGAAGGACATCGCCAACAACCTACCAACCAAAATTGATGACCCTAAGGGTGTCGAAGAAACAGGACATGACGGGCGGACGAACGGATAGACGGACAGACAACATGACGGACATTGCACAAGCCCAATATACTATTATACCTTCGGTATCATAGTGTAAAAAGACTGAAATTAAAAGTAAAACAAGAAAAACTTAAAACATGAATATAAAAATACATATTTTGTGATTTTGTGGTCGAAGATTAAATACTCTTTATGAAAGTGAGATTTGAATGAAAATTAAAATAATTAAGGACTCCATAGATATAGAATAACATAAAAGCAATAATAATATATAGTAGTAAATAATATTTCTTTTTAACATATATAACATAATATATAAAACTGATATCACATTACATAATTAATATTAGAATAGGGTCTCTACAAATTCAACGTTGTTTTAAAGACAGGAAGATATTCGCCACGTGTTTCCCGAGCAGATAATCAATTTATTATGACTTTGTGTAGAAATATGGGCTAATAACCATAACAAAAGCCATATGTTAAAAACATAGTCGTTTCGTATAAGCCCAATGAAAAAGAAGCTGCAAAAAACGGCAACACTAATGTGCGAGTGTCCCACGAACATACATCAAAATCAACAAATAATAAAGACTCGACTCAAAGCCAAAACACAGCGATACAAAGTCATATGTAAATGTACAAACTTTGTTTGATCTAATTAAAGAAGCTTGCTTCGTTTAAAACAAAAATCAAAAGAAGAGAAGAGAAGAAAAAAAAAATTGACCCCACTCAAAAAGATGCATTGTCTTGAGGTGTCCGGCCAAAAACCCGTCCAACCACTTGGCATTGGGCGCCCCTCTTCCGCCTCTTGTGAATCTGAAGCTGAAGCTCTTGGCCCGTGGCACTTGAGGGTAAACATTGAGATACAGATACTGTAAGATTAAGTGGCGTCACGCAATTAATATTTGCGGCTGCAGCTCCGACTGCTTCAGCTGACCCGAGGTTCAACTATTTTGGGGCTATAAAAACCACGACGAGTTAAGAGTTTATCAGTACACAGCGACTTGGATTCCAAGCAGCAACAGCAGCAATCCATCCAACAAATCCAACATGGTAAATTGCACTCATTAAAGGATCAAATAGGAATACAACTAAGACAACACCTGATCCTTATTTATTTACAGAAATTCGTGATCATTGCCGTTGCCTTTTTGGCCTGCGCCTTAGCTGAAGGCCCGGGCTATGATTATCCAGCTCCGGCGCCGCCAGCACCTGCACCAGCCTATATTCCACCGCCGGCACCAATGAACAGCTACATTCCCCCACCACCACCACCACCACCGCCGGCACCAAAGAACAGCTACATTCCCCCACCACCACCACCACCACCGGCACCAATGAACACCTATATTCCCCCACCACCTCCAGCACCACCACCAGCACCAATGAACACCTATATTCCCCCACCACCTCCACCACCACCACCAGCACCAATGAACACCTACATTCCCCCACCCCAGGAGCCGGTCAACACCTACATTCCTCCCCAGCCCGAGCAGCCCGTCATCGAGGAGATCGAGCAGCCCGCTCAGGATGGCTACCGTTACAGGACTGTTCGTCGTCGTGTCTTCCGTCACCGCAACTAGAAGCAGCCAATCCACAAATCCCTATTGTTGACTAATGTGATAAAAGGACAGAAGAAGAAGAGTGACTCGGAATTTTTTGTTAAACAATTGTTTTCATTCTAATGTAAGCTAATAAATTTTTGAAAATATTTTAAAGAAATTTAATAGCATTTTTTACTGTAAACAACAAATTCAGCTTAAGTTAAAAAGTTGCTACAACCTGAAAGGGATCAATCTTAATTGGGCACTTTATTAAAGTTTTTCTAAAATTTTATAAATATCTCAATTATTCTTAAATACTTATAAAAAGTTGGCTGAAATGAATTAAGGAATTTAGCTTAAAGGAAGTTCATTCCTTATGCCAACCGCAAAATCAATTTCAAATAGTACATTGAGAATGCCAACAGGTCTACCCATGTGCCCATCTGTGAGTTTTTGGCAATCAACTCAACTTCACTTTGCTGCCACTTCCACTTAGCATGCCGCACAGGCCATTGATAAAAAGCCAGCCCGATTGCAATGGCCATATCCAATATGTTTGCCGCAAAAACCCTAAACAAACCGCTCAAGGCCAAACACATGTCACCGGCATTTTGGGCCGCCAACTCTCCCCACTCTCCTCCTCACTCACTCTGTCTCTCTCTCTCTATCTCTCTCTCTCTCTCTCTCTGTCTATCTCGCGTCTCTCTTGCCCCATCGTCAGTGCAGTAAAAAGGTCAATTCAACGACCAGACCAATTTGTGCTCCACCCAACAAGAAAAAAAAATTGGCTGAAACAGAAAAACCAAAAAAAAAAACCAAAAGAAAAAACAAACAAATCCTCGATTACAAAATCAAACAGCATGAGGCAAAAATTTGCTAAAAAACAAAGGAGCCAACTTGTTAGCCATAATGCAAAATGGGAAAATATGGGAATTCAATAAACTGCTCGCCAACCGAAAAGGATGTGAGTGGCAAGTCCTGTTGCAGAAGGGGGCACTCCCACAGTTCATATCCATGTGCTCTCTCTCTTTCTATCTGTATCTCTGCATCACTTTCTATAACTCTCTCTCTCTGTCTGTCTTGTTGGGGCATATCTGCTGTGACATGGCAGAAACCCTTACAAGTCATTTGGCCAATTGCTGTTGACTTTGCTCTAAAACGAATTTCCTTCGGTCGTCGTTGTCGTCATTCTTTTGCTCCTTGCCCTCCCTTCTTGCCCCTCGTTGTGGATGCCACATATTTTGCACCCAGTTTATGCTGATGACATGCAAGTGGCAAAATTATTTGCGCTCGTGCATTCGTGCTGCTGCCAGGCGAATAATGAGCAGCAAACAAGCCATGAAAGTCCGCAGACAGGACGAAGGCACAGGACAATGGAAATGGAGATCAAAACTGCACAGTGTGAGACACAATATCATCAAGTAGTGAATCTTGGGAGCTGGACACCCCCAGCAAGTAACCAGTGCCAGCAAATACTCTAATTTACTGCTGCATTTATTGATGTCTCCCCAGATGTACAAATTAAAGAATTATAACTGGATAAAGAATACATTAAAACCAGTTTTGTAAGTCAACTCAGCTTAGCAAATACCTCGTAGTTTTAAGCTGAACAGCTGTTTAAATATTTAACTGCAATGATAATGTTTAATAGATAAATAAATATTATAATAACTAATATATATTAATAAAAACCCAGCTAGTGTTGCTAAAGTTACAACAGGAAACATAGCAACATGGATTTTTAGGATTTTTTTTCTAAATAGATACCAATAGATATTAATAGAATTAAAACACTAATTAACACAAATATTTTATCTCAGCCAAAAGGAAGTATTTTTTAGACTGATGACAGTTAAATTTTTTTCATTTATTTCTTGCTATCCAAAAAAAAATATACAAGAAATAAGATTTCGTAGCATTCTTAAGCATCTTAACAAAGTGTGCCCCAGAACGTGGCGCCTTTGGTGCGGGTATAAAAACAAAATAGCGTCAGACAACGTCCCCAAATCCCCGACACTCCCTCACCGCTCCGCACCCCGTCCCCCATACCACATCAGCCATCTCCTTTGGCGGCAGCGTGTGACATACGAAAATTCCCCATGGAGTCTATCAACAGTTGATAAAGCAAATGTGAGTGGTGTGTGTGTGTGTGCGTGTGTGTGTGTGTGTGTGTGTGTGTGCGTGTGTGTCTAAGAGAGATATACCATGCTCATGCCCAGCATTGGCATTTGCTTTCGTCTTTGGTATGTACATAAGTTTATTATTTTGAAGGTAATTGGATTTGTGTTGCAGCAACAGCAGTAGAAGCCAAAAGAGAGGCGACTCCGACAGCGTCCAGGAAAATCGCATATTCTGCGGCAAAATAATAAGAAAATATATTATTTTTTTTTTCTTACGCGCCGACAAGGACAATGAACCTAGACCAAGATGGAGATGGTGAAGGAGCGGGAGTTGGAGTTGGAGTTGGTGTCGGCGACATCTCGAATCGCAATCGCAATCGCAACATATGCTCGGGCCAGGGAGTCGCTGCCATCAGTCGGACATTGGCCAGCAGCAGCAGTCATTGTTTGCAGTCGTAATTGTTTTCCTAATGGATAAAGTCTATAAATTTCTGTGCTCGACACACACCAGAGCCAAATGCGAAATATGTCACGAATGTTAAGCGTTTTATAAACGACGAGTGCCACAACCCAAAAACCCAAACGAGATGTGCAAGCTGTGGCAACTTATCGATGATGCCAGCAGCCAGCCAGCCAGCCACTCAGCGGGTAAGGCAAGTGCCCCAATGAATGGCAAATTAAGTTGTTTATGGACCTGACACTAAAATCTACACGAAATGTTTCCCAACTGGAAGTTAGCTGACAGCACATCGTATACAATAATAATAAAACGAAACTTGACTTCTTCCTCAATTCGTACTTCATTTAAATCTTATTTTTCTAGCTTTTAGCAAAACAACCAAAATATAAATTATAAATTCCAGAAGAGAGATCTGCTATGTTGCAAGATTCAAAATATTCCCGAACGGCATCTCTCTTCGATATTTAAATGAAATGCAAAAAGTTTTCAATCAAGTTTTGTATATTTTCATAACTTAATGAATTCTTCAATTCAGTTTTTGTGTATCCTGTTACAGATCCTTTGATGTTCATCAAAGCAAATGCAGGACAAAAATTTTATCTAACTCCAATTCACTTTTCACTTTGCTCTCGAGTCCAGGAATAACAACAATAAACAAACTAGACTCTCATCTGAAGCACTAATTTTATCTACAGTTGGATTTAGTTGCGGTGACGGAAGACACGACGACGCACAGTCTTGTAACGATAGCCATCCTGAGCGGGCTGCTGGAATTCCTCGATCTGGGGTGGGATGTAGGTTTCGACGGGAGCAGCTTGCGGGGGAATGTATTCGGGTGCTGGTGCGGGTGGAATGTATTCCGGGACTGGTGCCGGTGGTGCGGGCTGCGGGTAATCATAGCCGGATTGGCCCAACTCGGAGACATCGGCAAAGGCGCAGGCCAAGAAGGCAACGGCAATAAAGATCAGGAATTTCTACAAGACAAATTGTTGATTAGTTGTTGCAACCGATACTTGGTTGGATTTCGGAGTGTATGTTTTTACCATATTGATGATGTTGGTTTTTGCCTTTGGTTGTTTCTGCGACAATCGACGAACGTAGCTTACTGTTGGTCTTTGTTGAATGCAAGTCTTTATATAGTTAATGTTGAGTTCAGCGGATCGGATTAGTGCCAGCGGCGACGGAAGCGGCCAAACTGACTTTGAACTTGATCCAATCGACCCAATCGCCCCGTCTCGCTCGCACTCACAACGAATCAATAATTCGTTTGACCAGTTTTTTTTATTTTGTTGTTCGATTTCTATTTCCAATTTTTTTTTTTTCTTATTTTTTTGATGCACACATGGAGTTTTGGAGTTTGAAAGATTGATGAAGTTATGATCACGTTTTGTGTGTTTTTTTTTTGTTTTTGTCCATGCATTATTTTGAGCGATGAGTGATTTTGAAGTGGACAGCAGCCAATTTGTTTTTTGTCGTTAATGGCTTTGAGGTCAACACTAAATGCGCTTAGTGATCGAAATGTGGCCCTTTAATTGATTTGCCTATGCCCCACTCCGGGGCCAAGTGGCTGACTCGAAATCTGACCCTGAGAAGCGACCCCCGCTAGAAGACCTTTTTTTTTGGTCATATCTTATTATTTTTTGTTGCTTTCAATTTGATTTTTCTTATTTATTTTTTATTTTCTGTTTTTTGTTTTTATTTTCAGTTGTGGCTTGAGAGTGTGTGCTTGATTAAAACCAAATTTAATTTGCATTTTGTTTGAGCGCGTACCTAACTTCAATTACTGTCCAACTCAAACTGGGATACTCAGTTCCAAACTGAAATCCCATTTACAGTGGTCCTAATAGGCAAAAAGATATATGGTTAAATTGCGGAAAAAAAGAACAAGAAAAATTCCAGAACACAATAAATAAATCCATTTGTAGTTTTTGTAAGTTGTAATTTTTGTAGTCAATCAAAAAATGTTGATTTAAACATATCATAGATTAATTGGCAGAACAATTCCAATTGCTATTCAAAAAACAAGAAAAATCTCAAAAGGCAGTCGATGCTGCAATAAATTATAAAAAAATACAACTGTAGAAAAGAAAATTCTATGCATTATTTTTCATGTATTCTTTTCCATTCTTTTACAGTTTTCCCATTTCTTTTTTATACACTTTTAATTCCACTGTGCGGAATTCCTTGCAGTCCCTGATAATATTGCAAATTATTTTCTTTTTTATGTTGATTATTTTTTGGACTGCTGCTGCCACCTTGCCCCCAACCCATAGACACCTTGGCCAGTTGGCTTTGGCTTTGGCTTTGGCTTTTGCTTCACGTTTCTTTACAACATTTTTATGAACTTTGTTTTTCATTTGCTTCCCGTTTCCGTTATATGCCGGAGCTCATCATATTTTAATGTGGCGGATTCCGTGGCGGCATCTTTTGGCATTTTCTATGTTCTCAAATTATTCTCAAGAGATTTGCAGTTCGTGATTTTAGCGGGCAATTTTATTGGACCGCCGTCTGCTCAACTGTGGCGGGAATGGCTGCTTTTCCACCGGTGGGGTGGTTGGGGTGGGGTTGAGATGGGTGTTAAATTTTCCCCTTGCAATTGCAGCTGATGTTGGGCTAAAGGGTGCTGGTTGTGGTATGAGAGGGGTGGGGTATGCACGACATATCAACCGGCTTTTAATTAACGCTCTTAAGTCCGCATTAACTTGGCCTAAGCCGTTTTTAATTTCTCAGCTACCCGCCGGCGCACACATAATTGAATTAGCCAAAAGCAGCAGACGTTTGCGACGCTGCGAACCTTAGACGCCCTCCGTTATCCTTGATAATTAATTTAGACGCAATTGTCCTGTAGCCAGTGTACAGAGAGTGGACACTGGTCAGTGGTCAGTCAGTGGACAGTGTCCACTTCACATCCCGAAAATCCTTTGCCATTTCACGTCACGTGCGGCGATTTTTTCATAAATCGCCAGCATGCGACAGCTTTGTCCTGCAGGAGCTACCGGAGACTCCGCCACAAAAGAAAAGCTGAGCATTTTTATTGGCAAAAAATGAAGCGCCAGTTTTGACAACGCACGTGCAGTCAGAAGGGTGCACTGGGCAAGGGACAGGGGGCAGTATGGGGTGACACAGAAGTAGTAACAGAAAGATGTACACGTAGCTCGCATTGGATGCGTCAACTTACCTGCCGCAGTGTGTGGCAACATTGGAGCATCTTTTTAGACGAGCCATGAAATCGAGTTTACAGCTTACTTGCTGTGCTCTGCTCTGAGGGCATTCGAATACGAGTACTCATACTCATACCCATACTCATAGCCATACTCGTATTCGCATTCGCATTCGCATTCACATTCGCACTCGTCTTCTATTCAAACTGTACTCTGTTCAGCAGGCAACCATAATTAAATGTCAAAAATGAGGATACGTGCGAGGCAAACAAAGTGGCTCCGAGCAGCGTTTCCAAATGCTGCCGAAGGACCAGGCCAAAGTTCTACGAAAAATGCCAAAGAAAATACGTTACGAGCGAGAACAACTTGCATTGGAATCAAATAAAAATGTATGTGTGTATTTTCAGCCATGTATGGATAGTCAAAATAAGTCATTTTTTATAACAGTCAGTTAAATGTCGAAGGGCATTTCTTGTCTACGAAAAGTCACAATTTTTTGAGAAATGTAGCAAGCACAAAAATTCAAATCTTACTTTAATATTGATTTATTGTTCGATTTCAAACTTTGCTTCAGCTTTTCTTTTAAAGATTAAAAGTATTGTACTATTCGGTTCCATTTAACAAATAAAATATAATTTTTATTTGCATCAACACACATTGTTATTATTATTTCATTCCTTAATTGCTTATATTAAGTTTCACATCTTAAGCA
This sequence comes from Drosophila kambysellisi, assembly GCA_035042185.1. NCBI lineage: Eukaryota > Metazoa > Arthropoda > Insecta > Diptera > Drosophilidae > Drosophila > Drosophila kambysellisi. The sequence goes on from JAWNLS010001251.1 coordinate 13,002,344, forward strand.
AAGTTACATAAAATGCAGGAAGAAGAAAATCGCTCAACTATATCATAAATAAGTCAAACAAATTGAATTCTCTAAATAATAAATTCATTCTATTCATACACAAAAAACTACACAGAACGTAAATTGCAAAAGTTTGTCGACAATTCTTGTGATATCAATTTCTGTTATCAACAATACCTCTATTTGGGAATCGCTTAATTTAGTGCCAAAAACTTTGGCACAAAAAACCAATGAAAACTCTTCAATAATAAAAATGCACAAGAAGTAATTTTACATTGCGCTTTTTCATCTTCCCTCAACATTCCCCCCATCCACCACCCCTTACCCGTTTTCATCCCCTCTTTCCATTATTATCGCATACGCCATTCGCAAGCTCTCAAAAAGAAGTAGCAAGAAACTATTTAAACATTTTTTTTTTCTTCTTCTTTTTTATTTGCCCTCAAATATGTTTCGTACTTTTATTGCCATTCTCTATTATTTGTTGCTGCTTCTTGTTGCATGTGCATATTATGCCCCCCGGAGGCATATGAATATGGGCAGGGATTCCATTCTGCCCAGACAACAACAACAGTAACAAGCGATGGTTGGGAAAAAGTACTTAACGTGCCACAAAACTTATGTGCCAAGAGACTTCAGTACTCGCCAATTTCTGTTGCCGGAGACTCTGAGAAGTTACGACATACAAATTTTTAACTATGGAAGGGAAATGGGTCACACACAGTTCTTACCCAATAGGGGATGATGATGGTTGGGTGGGTGGTTTACTGCATATTATAAAATATTGACAATACACATTGAAAAAAAGCAGCAGAGCAGAGTCACACCACACCAGCTAACAAGACCCCCCCTCAATCCACTTTCAAGTAGGGAAAACTTTCCTTCAACTAAGCGAATTTTTCAATAGAAAAACTTTTTAACGCACTTTTCGTTACTCAAACCAAACTGAATCATTTTAGTACCAGCATTAAAGTAGACTAAAAGCACTAAGCAGTCATCGATAGTTATATATGTAACACACTTAAATTAGTAGGTTTAAATTGATTATTTAAAAGGTTTGGTACACCACTCAGAATTCGTTCTATTCGTGTTACCGAGCGATCATCGAAGCGCCACGCCCACAAGACGGATGACCGAAGTCACACCGTAAAGGGCATCATGCAAAACCTCACGCTGCCGAATAAAACGATTCACCTCATCAACGCGGGTGTGAAGTACTTTCAGTTAGTGTGAAAGTAAGTGAAGACTGACTACAGAAATGATCCTGTGAAGTATAGTCTTAACTTTACAACGCCCAGCAATACGCTCTACTAGCCTCACCAGCAAGAACCCATTGGGAATTATTGCGCAGCTAACGTCAAAAGAAACAAACACAGTGGTTGCTATGCTGTCGTCATTCACTAATGCGTGTCATTGCTTGTGTGCGTAATTTCTCACTGCTGCCTGTGATCCGCCAGCGCGAGCAGCGTGTTTTCAGCCAAGTGCTGTTAGAAATAAAGTCTGACAAGTTCAGTTAGTTGCTAATATTGAGAAAGAATTTTAAAATAAATTAAAAAATTAAAAAAAATCACTTGGCAGCGGTGGGATTCGAACCCACGCCTCCGAGGAGACTGGTGCCTTAAACCAGCGCCTTAGACCGCTCGGCCACGCTACCATGTCTGAAGCGTCGCCCAACAACGTAAAACTGTAAAATGAGATTCCGCTGACCATCAGCAGAATAGAATAAATTGTGTATTTGACACGGTTAATTCTGTTTAACCGATGTGCACGATTGCTGAAACAAGAAATAAACGATATTCATTCAAAATACATTTTTATTGAATTTAGCTAACAATGCCTACAAAATTTCGTATTTTGTGCTGTCAGTTAAACTCGACAGATAGCTAAACTATTTTGTCAACTCATTCGATTTCAACTCCTTATTCAATTTTCTCCTTTGTGCGCCTTGCATTTCAATTGCGGCTGTTGTCTGTTGTCTGTTGGCGCCTGGAATGCGGCTGCAATAATCTGCCTGCCTTTGTTCGATTTCTTTGTCAATTGTTTGAAATTTAATTTAAGGCTGTCCACCCCTCCCCCAGGCCGCTGCCCTTCTCCCTGGCATAGCCAACATAGCCCGGCAAATTCATTGAATTCCAGGTAATGTCCACAATTAACTCCATTAGCGTTTTGGTCCGCTTGCTGCCCAATTGTAAAGCGGCTGTACGTGATTTTTTTGCATTTTACACGCGTCTGGCATTAAAAATTTACAACTTTGCAATTATTTGCATGCCAAGCGACTTAAATTTGAATGTGTGTGCAAAATTCACATGTAATGTTAAAATATTTTGTTTGCTGACGCAAGTTGAGGCAGCCTTTGCAGCCCTTTTTCCCTGGCATTTTAATGAAACCGCAAATGTAGCCCATTCTAATCCCCCCCACATCCCACTCCACTTACAACCAAACATGCATCTCTGCAGGTGCCCATAACGAACTCAGGGAGAGAAATGGAGTGAGGGAGAGAGGAAGGGGAAGATAGAAAAACCGCAGACTTTGTTTTTGTTTTCCTTGTCGCTTGCCGTGCAAAGATTTTTATTGCAATTTTCTAATTTCATTGCGGATGTTTGTTCCGCTGCTGAGTGGCGGCGGCGGCTTCTGCTTTCCCATAGAATAGAAATACCGTTCATTCGTTCGTTCGTTGTTCGTTGTTGCCTGTCGCCGGCTTCAGTTTATGGCTGCAACAACAGCAGACAGCAGACGAGAACAATAACAAAAGCGAGCGGCAAATTGTTGCTGCGGTTGCATAGACACACACACATAAATACGTACTCACACACACACACGCATGAGTGTATGTGAGAGGGTCTTTTACTTGCCCCTTTTCATGTCTCGCATAAATTCGCATTTCCATTTGAATTTTAAACGCATTTCCAAGCTGTCTTCTAAAATCGCTGACAGTTTTGCAAAAAATATAATAAACATTTTAATGCAGAATCCAAGCATCTGAAATAGAATTCTGTTCCATGGGCATATTTTTCCCTTCAATGAGCGCATTTATATGCGCCGCACTGTGGCAAGCAAAATAAACTCAAGGTGTTGCCCCATGCGTCCATAAAAATAGTTCAATATCAAAATATTACTGCGGCCCGTCGTGTTACGTCATTCTCGTCGTCGTATTTTTGTTCATCGTCTTCGTCGTCGTCGTCGCCTAACAACAGCCGAACCGAACACAAAGTCTGCTAAATTCTCTCTGCTTGCTTGCTGTCTTTGTCTCTTAGTGCTCGTTTGACACGAAGCTGGCAAATGGTAGCGTGGCCGAGCGGTCTAAGGCGCTGGTTTAAGGCACCAGTCTCCTCGGAGGCGTGGGTTCGAATCCCACCGCTGCCAAGTGATTTTTTTTATTTTTCAATTTATTTTAAAATTCTTTCTCAATCTTAGCAACTAACTGAACTTGTCAGACTTTATTTCTAACAGCAATTGGCTGAAAATACGCTGCTCTCGGCTGGCTTTTCGTTTGATCACAGGCAGCAGTGCGCAGTGACGCACACAAGCAACGACACGCATTAGTGAATGACGACAGCATAGCAACCACTGTGTTTGTTTCTTTTGACGTTAGCTGCGCAATAATTCACAATGGGTTCTTGCTGGTGAGGCTAGTAGAGCGTATTGCTGGGCGTTGTAGAATTAAGACTATACTTCACAGGATCATTTCTGTAGTCAGTCTTCACTTACTTTCACACTAACTGAAAGTACTTCACACCCGCGTTGATGAGGTGAATCGTTTTATTCGGCAGCGTGAGGTTTTGCGTGATGCCCTTTACGGTGTGACTTCGGTCATCCGTCTTGTGGGCGTGGCGCTTCGATGATCGCTCGGTAACACGAATAGAACGAATTCTGAGTGGTGTATCAAACCTTTTAAATAATCAATTTGAAAATATAACTATAATTGGAATTGTTTTTCGGTTATGTCGTAATGTAGAGAAAGCAATTAAAAACAGTGTGACTTCTCGAGTGTACTTCTCTCGAGTCTGTTTTGTTGCCAGTTTGAAGGGTTGCCCCTCCTCATCCATTGTGTGAGGAAGGTTGGCGCCAGTTTGCTATTAAAAGTCAACGGCGGCAGCCGTTCAGTGAGTGCGGATTTAACATTTTCAAGTGTTCTTCTTCGTGCTCAAGGTAAACTGCTGTGCTGTGCTTTGCTGCTGGACAGATAATTTCCACATTTCTCTCCTGCTGCTCTCATAAAAAATGGCAAATTGGCGACAACTTTTTTGCTAATTGGAAAGCGGGCGGCACTTTTCTAATTACTTAATGCTGCTGCTCTGGTGCCCCTATCCCCTTTGCTGCTCACACTTATTCATATGAATAACCCTTGAGTGTGTGAATACTACGTGATTTTGGCTTAATTTGTTTGAATGGTGTTGGTTTACGTGAGAGAATTCTAAAAATATTTAAATTTATTACAGAGGAATATTTTAGCGGTGATTCAAAATTCATTAGTTTTGTTTTTTTCATAGTGTTTTTTATTTACATAAAACATAAGAATTATTGTTGTACACAGAATAACTCGCGATAATCACAAGAATGAAGGGAAAATGGAGTGATGCCAACTAATTATTTATTTTAAATCGGCTAATTAGCCAAGTGTTATATTTTCAAATTTATGTCCGAAAGGCCAAGTAAAGCTTATGCAAATTTAAAGTAAATAGAAAAATCAATGTAAAATGTGAAAATGTTTTTATGGTGTACCCTTGACGATTGAATTTATTTGTCACGCAACCACAATTAAGACAGTTGCTGCCTACTTATGTTATTTTCCTTTGCATATGTGTCCTCGTGGACAGCTTTTGTGGGGCACGTAACCAACATGTATTTAAGCAATGCCAAGACGAAAAATAAAGAGTGTGAGTAGCACGAATAACAGTATTATGTTGTGAGTACAAGAAATATATACATATGTATATTTGGGAGTACTCACATAAAAATACATTTGAAATGTGTCTTGAGTAAACCGCAGCATTGTCAGCAAACATTCAGTGAAACATCATCATTATCAACATAATCATCAACAGCAGCAGCAGCAGCAGCCTTCGCCCGAGGGAGTGGGCGGGGTGGGAAAGGGGATAGATGGGAATCGATGCTGTAATTGATGTCTTTGCGACATGTTTCCAAAGTGTTTACGTTGAGAATTACCCAAGTGCCGCACTGTGTATAACTAAACGTGTGTTCAGCTCTATGTGTGTGTGTGTGTGTGCGGGTGTGTGTGTGTGTGTGTGTGTGCGGGTGTGTGGGTTTGGATGGGAGGCGCGCTGTCACGCCCACAGCTAGTTGACAGGCTGCCGTTTACGTGCACTTAATGAAATGCCCCAAAATGGAAGCACGTTTCGGGCATCTATTTAATGAGCCTTGCGTAGGCGAAGGCAAAGCGCCTTTTGCCACCTCCCATCTCGCCACACCCACTCCTTGTGAAACTGATGACCTGTTTTTTGTGTGTGTTTTTTTTAAATGTCGCAACGTAAATTCAATTTCCATTTGAAGCAACTCGAGTAGTGACAGCAAGTGTAACAGCTGCAACTGCAACTGCAACTGCACTCGCTGCATTATTCACCGCCACTCACTCGTTCACATCAAATGCACTCACCTTAAGCCCACCAGCAACCCCTTCACGACATCCAGCCGAATCCACAATCCTCACATCCAATTGCTCAGGGAGCGTAACAAACCGCATTTTAAAATTCATGTGTGCTCTCAACAATTCTGCACACAAAACAAAATGCGATTAAATGTGTGGAAAATGCCGCAGGATAAAACCACAATGGGTTAAGGGCAGCAGGGGCGTCTTGTTTGCACACACACACACACACACACATATGCACACCCCATTACACCCCACACTCATCCATGCCACACTAACACACACACACCCTGTCAGCTTACGGGAAGTCAGGCACACAGACACACGTCGAAGGTGCAAAAATGCGTTAAACATAACATGCTAATTCCAGCTTTGCCTGCAGCTTCAATCTTTCAGCTTCAGCTCGCCGCAAACCATTCCCATTCCGACTTTTCTTTTGTGTTTGGGTGGCAACTACAGACTAAAGACTAAAGACTACAGTCTACACACCTGGCGTATCCGCAATACGAGCGTTTTGTGTGCCATTTGATGCCAGAGTTGGCTTTCTGCATATCGTGTGTGTGTGTGTGTGTGTGTGTGTGTGTGTGTGTGTGTGTGTGTGTGTGTGTGTGTGTGTTTTTGCCAGTGCAAAGTTCTGTGGTTTACAGACAAAGACCAAACCAGTCAGTGGATAACATTTTGAGTTGTTAAAGATGCCAAAAAGAAGCCACATAATATTTGCTTACAGCTTACTCTCAATAAACATTCGAAAAACGCTGATGCTCAAAAACTGAAGTACTTATTTGATTCTTGGACGATTACAAAAATATTGGTATGATGAGAATTGTTTGTGATGTCACAAAACCACAATAACATTCAGCACAGTAATCAACATTACAAACGTAAATCAATCGAAATTAGTTTTGTTATTTAGTAGTATTGAATATATATAAAATTATCTACGCATTAAAATGGTAGGGATGATCTCCAACGTTATTAACGCTGCTATATGCAAATAAATCTAGTTCTACTCGCTTTGCTTATCTTGCTGCTTGCTTCTCACAAGTGGGAGAAGTATCGATGTTTCAAAATTAACTTGGTCCTCGTTTGGCACACTGAGAAAGCAACGGATGAACAGACAAATTGATATGGCTGGATCGACTCGGCTGCTAATACTGTTGAAAAATATATGTACTAAATGTGGTCTGAGGTATTTGTGGTTCAATTTCGTTTTTGATATGTTGCATTAAAGTATTCTTTTTAAATAGTTCAAACACTCAACTGATTCAGCAATTCTGCGATCGCAGCCCTGTAACGAAAGCTTTTTGAGCTTTTATTTGCTCGCTCTCTCTCTCTCTCTCTCTTTTTAAGACTGACGTCACATGCTGTGCCATATGTTCAAAGCAGTCAGTACACATTAGCATGGAGAACAGTAGAAATGGTAGAAACGGTGCAAAGAGCTTTATACACAAGCCAGCTGTTCGCATTGGATTTGTTGTGCTGGTTGTGCATGCGATTTGCTGGATAGGATGGGACGCTATTAACCCATCTGCAAACCGGATGAATGCTGCTGCTGTTAAGGCCAATGCTAATCACGAACGTATCCGAGCCGCCATCGAGACCAAAAACTGAACAATTCCGAGCTCAGCGTGTTCAAAAAGACAACAAATCACAATTTTTCATGCATTATTTTAAGATAACTCAAAATGTAAAGCATAACGTAAGCTAAAAGTGCTAGTGCTAAATTAATGAATGAATAATAAATTCCAATTAATGAATAGCTGTGAATGTTACGAATAAGAACTAATTGCACTATTCTATAAGCATTTAATCAGCAAAAAAAGTTAAGCAATTGAAGTGCAAGAAAAAGCTCTGGCTATTTCAAAAAGCACCCATTCACAATGCACAGTGGGATAATGTAATTATAATCGTAAATAAAATCGAATACACATTTATTTCATATTGGAAACAAATTATATAAAGCAACTAATTAGAAGGTGTAGAAAATGAAAAATCTTTGATATAAATTATAAAATTGAATTCAACATGTAAACATGTGATATTTAAAATATTGTAACTGTTGTTCGAAAGAAAATTACAATGCCGACCTCTTTGTGCTTTTGGAGAGTTTTTAAGTGTGTAGATTTTGTGCTCTAAAAGCTTGAAAGCTAAGGCTTCGTCAACCGTTTGCTTATCGCAATTTAAGGGTCAAAGCTTTCATTTCAACTGGAACCGTACTTTAAAATTATGTCTGCATTTTCAGTTTTGTTTAGTTTGCAACCAGCCTTGGGGAAGTGTAAAGTCTAAGCAAAGAGATCATCATATTCTAAAAATGATAGCTGAACGCCACATTTTCGCACTGTGCTTAGGATTGTTTTTGTGCAGTTTGTTAAACACGGAAAGCGCAGGATCGACTAATAAGGACATAATTTACAAAAAGATGGAAACAATTATGTCAAATTTTAAATTGACTTTTGGAATATTAAATCCAATAATAAAACCATGTCCCGACGGTTATGTTCTAACCCAAGAAAATCGATGTCGCAAAAGTTCTTAAAAAAGCTAATTTTAATTTTTTCTTACATCGCGAAATGTGTTTTGTAACTCATATAAAAGTTTCACATGCTTGTGAAAAATTCATTGCCATATTAATAAGCCTCCAACTGTGTAGAGCAATACAATAACTTTCCAGAGTTTATTTGTAAAGATCATGAATAATATCAAGATAAGTGTTCTAAAAAAACATCAATATTTCACACACACTTCACGTGTTACTGAAGAGAGACTCTGATAAATAACATTACATATTCTATAAGCAATTAATCAGTAAAAAAAAATTTTATTGTCAACTAGAACCAATTCACACTGCTCAGTTGACATACCAAATTATTATTGTAACCAAATCTTTATAAATGTATAAATAAATTATAAATATTCAAATAGAAAAGGTGTCTTAAATTAGAGTTTAAAAATTATTATTTAAGCCTAAGATTAAAATAATGTTATTGTTCTTAGTAAAGATCACTTTGCGTTCTCAGCAAGTTTTCTAATCATATTCGTCGAATTTGTGCTCTCAAAGCTTGAAAGCTTAAGCTTCGTCAATCGTTTGTTTACCGCAATTTGAGCGCCAAAGCTTTCGTTAAAACTGGAACCCAATATTAAAATTGTGTCTGCTGTTTCAGCTTTGTTCAGTTTGCAACCAGCCTTTGGCAAGTGTAAAGTCTAAACAAAGAGATCATCATATTCTAAAAATGATAGCTGAACGCCACATTTTCGCACTGTGCTTGGGATTGTTTTTGTGCAGTTTTATAAACACAGAAAGCACAGGATCGACCATTAAGGACATAAATTACCAAAAAGAGGAGGAAGCAATTATGCCATATAATAATACCTCCGAGAATCCTATAGAGGAAGATATCCTTGCTCCACTAATAACATTCAAGCCCCCATGTCCCGAGGGTCAAATACGAGACCATAGAGGTAATTGTGTCAACATGTCTTAAATAAGCTAATTTTAATGATTTCTTACTTCGCGAAATGTGTTTTGTAAATCATATAAAAGTTTCACATGCTTGTGGAAAATTCATTGCCTTATTAATAAGCCTCCAGCTGCTTGGAGCAATACTATAACTTTTCAGAGTTTATTTGTAAGAATCATGATTAATATCAGGATAAGTGTTCTAAGAAAAATCAATATTAAATACACATATCACGTATAGCTAAAGAGAGACTCTGATAAATAATTTTACATATTATATAAGCATTTAATCAATAAAAAACTATATTATTGTCAACAAGAACCAATTCACACTGCTCAGTTGATCTACCAAATTATGATTGTAACCAAATCTTTAAAAATGTATAAATAAATTATAAATATTCAAATAGAAAAGGTGTTTTAAATTGGTGTTTAAACATTAACATTTAAGACGGGGATTAAAATAATGTTATTGTTGTAAGTACAGATCACTTTGCGTTCTCAGCAAGTTCCCCAATCATATTTGTCGAATTTGTGCTCTCAAATCTTGAAAGCTAAAGATTCGTCAATTATTTGCTTATCTCAATTTGAGTGTCAAAGCTTTCGTTAAAACTGGAACCCAATATTAAAATTGTGTCTGCTGTTTCAGCTTTGTTCAGTTTGCAACCAGCCTTGGGCAAGTGTAAAGTCTAAACAAAGAGATCATCATATTCTAAAAATGATAGCTGAACGCTACATTTTCGCACTGTGCTTGGGATTGTTTTTGTGCAGTTTGTTAAGCACAGAAAGCGCAGGATCGACCATTAAGGACATAAATTACAAAAAAAAGGAGGAAGCAATTATGCCATATAATAATACCTCCAAGAATCCTATATTGGACAGTGTCATTGGTCAAATAATAGTATCATGTCCCGAGGGTCAAATACTAACCGATAATAATCGATGCCGCATCATTTCTTAAATAAGCTAATTTTAATGTTTTCTTACTTCGCGAAATGTGTTTTGTAAATCGTATAAAAGTTTCACATGCTTGTGGAAAATTCATTGCCTTATTAATAAGCGTCCAACTGTTTGGAGCAATACAATAACTTTTCAGAGTGTATTTGTAAAAATCATGAATAATATCAAGATAAGAGTTCTAAGAAAAATCAATATTTCATACACATTTCACGTAAAACTAAATGGAGACTCTGATAAATAACTTTACATATTCCATAAGCATTTAATCAGCAAAAAAAGTTAAGCAATTGAAGTGCAAAAAAAAGCTCTGGCTATTTCAAAAAGCACCCATTCACAATGCACAGTGGGATAATGTAATTATAATCGTAAATAAAATCTAATACACAATTATTTCATATTGGAAACAAATTATATAAAGCAACTAATTAGAAGGTGTAGAAAATGAAAAATCTTTGATATAAATTATAAAATTGAATTCAACATGTAAACTTGTGATATTTAAAATATTGTAACTGTTGTTCGGGAGAAAATGACAATGCTAGTTCTTTTAGTGTGTAGATTTTGTACTCTAAAAGCTTGAAAGCTAAGGCTTCGTCAACCGTTTGCTTATCGCAATTTAAGGGTCAAAGCTTTCATTTCAACTGGAACCGTACTTTAAAACGATGTCTGCTTTTTCAGCTTTGTTCAGTTTGCAACCAGCCTTGGGAAAGTGTGAAATAAAAGCAAGGAGATCATCTTCTAAAAATGATAGCTGAACGCCACATTTTCGCACTGTGCTTGGGATTGTTTTTTTGCAGTTTGATAAACACGGAAAGCGCAGGATCGACCATTGAGGACATAAATTACAAAAAGATGGAAACAATTATGTCAAGTTTTAATTTGACTTCTGGAATATTCAATCCAGTAATAAAACGCTGTCCCAAGGGTTATGTTCTAATCAATAATAAACATTGTCGCAGAATTGCTTAAATAAGCTCTTTTCAATGTTTTCTTACATCGCGAAATGTGTTTTGTAAATCATATAAAAGTTTCACATGCTTGTGGAAAATTCATTGCCTTATTAATAAGCCTCCAGCTGTTTGGAGCAATACAATAACTTTTCAGAGTTTATTTGTAAAAATCATGATTAATATCAGGATAAGTGTTCTAAGAAAAATCAATATTAAATACACATATCACGTATATCTAAAGAGAGACTCTGATAAATAATTTAACATATTATATAAGCATTTAATCAATAAAAAATAAATTATAAATATTCAAATAGAAAAGGTGTTTTAAATTGGTGGTTAAGACGGGGATTAAAATAATGTTATTGTTGTAAGTACAGATCACTTTACGTTCTCAGCAAGTTTCCTAATCATATTTGTCGAATTTGTGCTCTCAAATCTTGAAAGCTAAAGATTCGTCAATTATTTGCTTATCTCAATTTGAGTGTCAAAGCTTTCGTTAAAACTGGAACCCAACATTAAAATTGTGTCTGCTTTTTCAGCTTTGTTCAGTTTGCAACCAGGCTTGGGCAAGTGTAAAGTCTAAACAAAGAGATCATCATATTCTAAAAATGATAGCTGAACGCCACATTTTCGCACTGTGCTTGGGATTGTTTTTGTGCAGTTTGTTAAGCACAGAAAGCGCAGGATCGACCATTAAGGACATAAATTACAAAAAAAAGGAGGAAGCAATTATGCCATATAATAATACCTCCAAGAATCCTATAGAGGAAGGTGTCTTTAATATAATAATAGCGCCATGTCCCGAGGGTCAAATACTAACCGATAATAATCGATGCCGCATCATTTCTTAAATAAGCTAATTTTAATGTTTTCTTACTTCGCGAAATGTGTTTTGTAAATCGTATAAAAGTTTCACATGCTTGTGGAAAATTCATTGCCTTATTAATAAGCGTCCAACTGTTTGGAGCAATACAATAACTTTTCAGAGTGTATTTGTAAAAATCATGAATAATATCAAGATAAGAGTTCTAAGAAAAATCAATATTTCATACACATTTCACGTAAAACTAAATGGAGACTCTGATAAATAACTTTACATATTCCATAAGCATTTAATCAGCAAAAAAAGTAAAGCAATTGAAATGCAAAAAAAAGCTCTGGCTATTTCAAAAAGCACCCATTCACAATGCACAGTGGGATAATGTAATTATAATCGTAAATAAAATCTAATACACAATTATTTCATATTGGAAACAAATTATATAAAGCAACTAATTAGAAGGTGTAGAAAATGAAAAATCTTTGATATAAATTATAAAATTGAATTCAACATGTAAACTTGTGATATTTAAAATATTGTAACTGTTGTTCGGGAGAAAATTACAATGCCGACCTCTTTGTGCTTTTGGAGAGTTTTTAAGTGTGTAGATTTTGTACTCTAAAAGCTTGAAAGCTAAGGCTTCGTCAATCGTTTGCTTATCGCAATTTAAGGGTCAAAGCTTTCATTTCACCTGGAACTGTACTTTAAAATGATGTCTGCATTTTTAGTTTTGTTTAGTTTGCAACCTGCCTTGAGAAAGTGTGAAATATAAGCAAGGATATCATCTTCTAAAAATGATAGCTGAACGCAACATTATCGCACTGTTCTTGGGATTGTTTTTGCGCAATTTGTTAAACACGGAAAGCGCAGGATCGACAAATAAGGACACAAATTACAAAAAGAATGGAACAATTATGTCAAATATTGATTTGAATCTTATAATATTAGGTCCAATAATAGTAACATGTCCGGAGGGTTATGTTCTAACCAAAAATGATCGATGTCGGAAAAGTTCTTAAATAAGCTATTTTAAATATTTTCTTACTTCGCGAAATGTGTTTTATAAATCAAATAAAAGTTTCACATACTTGTGCAAAAATCATTGTCTTATTTAAAAGTGTTTTAAATTGGTGCTCAACCTTTAACATTCAAGCCGAAGGAGATATAAAATAATGTTATTGTTGTCAATACAGATCTCTCTGCGTTCTCAGCAAATTCTCTAATCATATTCGTAGAATTTGTGCTCCCAAAGCTTGAACTGAGAGATTAATGTGGGTGCAAAAGCTTTCAATAAAGCTGGACCTGAACTTTACAGTTGTGTTTGCATGCAAAGCTTTGCTTAGTTGCAGAGTGTTTTTAATTAATGAAGCAGAGTTCGATAATTTAACGGATTTTAATGGCCAGGGGCCATCGAGTGGCAACTAATAAGCCACGTAAATATCGAGTGTAAATATGGAGAATGCACTATGATAAATAAGTTCACATATTTATATACTTATTAAATCAACAATGAGTTGAACAATTGAAGTGTAAGAAAAAGCTCTGACTAAACAAATGTCAGCAAGTGCAGTAAATTATGCCAATTATAATCGTAAATAAAATCTTTATTTATTTATTTTCGACCTTGCTGGTCAATTTGATCTAATTTTGGCTGAAAAGTTTAGATTAGGGCTTGACCAATACTTAACACTTGTGTCTTCGTGTTCAGTTTTGTTTAGTTTTCCGATGCAATAATTTAAGACACGAAAGTGCTGCTGGTGTTTATTTATAAAGCTCATGAATAATATTATGATAAAGAAATATAAACAATTACACAATAGCCACAAAAACTTGACTTATCAAAACTAGGAACGACTTATCAAAACTAAGATCCGAATCAGGCGGGCTGTCGACAACGTCCAAAGTACACCTTAAAGCGGGGCGCGCATTTGGTGGAATGTTCCGATCGAACTGGTATCGCTGAGGTCGATACATTTAGATATATCAGCATTATAAGCAACTGATATAGCCATTTACTAGATATAAGCTTCATGTCTCAGAATGGAGAATATCGACTATTTACCAGAGCGTCTCGATTGCAACTAAATGTGTTCTTACTTGGCCTAAACAGTTTTTACACTTAAATAGAGAACAGTTTGAACGATTGCATTACTCTGTGGCATTAATCAGTCGGGGTCAGTTGACATGTTTTTATGATACCGTTGGGATTAATTTCAACAGAAATTACGATACGAGCGAGCTGAGCACAAGTAGCTCTCCTACTTCTTTTCCTATTGCGAGGGGGTCTCTCTCTATTTCGGGATGTCACGAGCCCACAGTTTTTCGAACAGTTCCGTCATCAACATGACGCATTCAATATTGTTATGATGAGATTCATTTGTGATGTCACAATACCACAATATCGTAATCAACATGACGCACTTGATGTATTGTTTTAATGTGAATAACATGAGCGTATTTCTCGGGGGTTGACAAAAACAATTACAAACGTGAATCAATTGAAATAAGTTCTGATATTTATAGTGATAAAGGGACTCATTTGAGGTATACAATTGGTGCAAGTGTACTTTTGGTATTTATAGTGAATAATAGGTATATCTGATTACATTTAATTTCGATTAGTCAGTGATAAATCAGTTGGATACTCAACACTTCTCAAATTTTCTGACAAATACCAATATTTATTTTAGTTGATTATTAGAATTTGCATTTGTTTTCATATGGACACATTTATACGTATTGCTTAACCTTGAGCTACTGATAACGTCTTTGTTAAGTTGAGACTGAAACAGTTTCTTATTGAATAAATATAGAATTATCTACGCATCAAAATGGAATTATTTTCGCTGCAGTAGGCAAATACATATATTTCTGCTCGCTTTGCTTATCATGCTGCTCGCTTCGCACAGATGGGAGAAGTTTCAATGTTTTAAATTGGAGTGGGTTGTCTCTGAAAAAGCGACATTCATACAGACGAATGGACAGACAGATGGACATGGTTAGATCAACTCGCCTGCTAATACTGTTGAAGAATATATATACTAAATGGGGTCGCAGATATTTCCTACTTTCGCATTCTTTCGATATTTTAATTGATGGCCTTTGAATTTTATTCGCATTATGTATGCATGTATTGAATGGAGTTCATTGACTGCATCGATTCATGAAGGTTGTCAGAGATTAAGAGAGTTGGTGGTTTCTTGGAAGTTGACCACAGATTCTTATTTTTGTATTTCCTAATTGGTTGACTTTGTTCTTGTTCGAACACTTGGATTTCAATCACTTTTGCAGCAGATAAAGAATTCACTATGTTCGGTTACTATTGACTTTTCTATTAAATTTAGGTATTTAAAAAAAAACATATTTAAAATTCATATATAGAAATACCTATAATGGATATGGGTATGTAAATTAGAAACCAAGTCTGACGATGCATATAATATATTCTGCACCAAGTATTTTATCTGGATTAACTCTTAATTAATTCGATAGAGTGGACATTCCTTCAAAAAAATAGGCTCTTCTTACTTTTCAACAACAAATAATATTTATTTAGTCTTATTAAATTTTTTAAAATCAGATCTTCCAGTTGTATTTGAATAATGCAAAATTAAAGGTATAATTAACATACTTAATATAATTTTTGTTCGAATTAAGAATAGATAGCTTCATCGATTAGCCAATTAACTAGATCATATTGTGCCAATTAAAGAGATTAAAATCTGTTTAGACGGGGTGGCGACAGCGCCCGCCTAGCAGCACGTATCCCTCGGGACATTGTGGATTTGTTTCAAATAGGCTGCGTCCATCAATTGATTCGGGTTGAATGTCCACAGCATGCGCCTTGGGGTCCCTAGATCCGTGATCGTTAAGTTTGCCTTTATTGAATATGCCCGCAATATTATCATCAATAATGCTGTCGCCGTCAATAGCTGGTCGCGGTTGGAAGTTGCTGCCGACCAGCTGATCCCCGGGAGACTGAAATCCTGCCTCTGGTTGTCGTCCAGGAAGTGGTTGAATAGGAATACCTGTTTCATCAGTAGGCCTTGAACCAGTAGGACGTGGCTGAAAAGGATTGCCAGCGTGTCCGTCGCTGGGTTGTTGAAGCTCATTTGAATCCTTTGATCCTACAACAGGGCGTGCCTGCCAAATATCGCTAACGTTGCCCTGTGTTGTGTCCTGCCCACCTGGTTGAGGACGTGGCTGAAAAGGATTGCCGCCTTGTCTATATTGGGGCTGCCAAAGGGAGCCAGCGTTGCCAGGCTGTTGGTGGGTGAACTCCGTTGCATCGCGACCGCTTGGTTGAGGGCGTGGCTGGATGGGATAACCGCCTTGTTCATTCTCAAAATTGGGTTCATTGGGACGTGTCCGTGTGCCGTAGCCCGTTCTGTGTTGGTTACCGAAGCCAGCGCCTGACTGTCCACCAAAACCTATATTCGATCCTTGATGTTCGTATCCAGCTTCCGGCCACTGACGTTCGTATCCAGTTCCAGGCTGCCGGCCTAGGTACCCAGCATTGGACTGCTGACCACCGTATTCATCTTCTGGTTGCTGGCGACCATTTCCGTAAGCAACTCCAGGCCTTGGATTTCTATAGCCGTAGCCTGGGCGCTCTCGAGACTGTCCTCCTCCATAGAAGCCGCCACCGAAGTTTGCATCTCCATCGTTATCAGAATATGGATTATTAAACTGATTGAAACCGTGCCCGTGTCCACGATGTGCTCCATGTCCATGAGGCCTGCAATAAAGATACATAGATTAGCTATGGGGGTGTAAAGGAGTAATTTATCAACGCACCTCTGTGGCTGTGAATAGCTCCATCCTTCACCACTGTGGTGATGCGGCTGGTGCTGATGGGCCTGAATTAGCTGCGCACTTAGCAGGGTTATCAGCAACAGACAGAGGTTCAGCGATAAGAGTCCGGGTTTTGAAATCATATTTAAGTCCAGGGCGGCACTCGAGCTTCTGGCGATGCCAATTGCTAAACTGAGACTGAAATCATCTCACAGCGATTCCAATTGAGTGCCAACTATTCTGTTCGATTTCCTCTAAGAGATTCCATTTTGCCTGATAAGCGGATCTCTTGTGTTAGCTCTCATGCATCGAGCCGAACAGTAATTGATTTATAAGAGATTTATAATCATGTAAATTGAAGAGCTAGCAAATCAAAGATGTGAGCAGTTCCGCAAGGTTATCGAGTATATTGGCTGATTGATTCGATAACACCTTTTTTTATTACATAATAATAACTACTCTTTCTCAGCACGATAACGAAATATGAAAGTAATGTTCAAGCTGATTATTCCTATACAAAACGAAGGCTGAGTGCATTTTAAGCGATCATTGTTTATTAAACGATTGGTAATCCGGTAAAAAGAATTAAATACATAATATATGGTATTGAATTACATGTATGTGGTAATACTTACAGGTATACCTACACCTTTTTAATCTGACAGATAAGTACTTTGAGATATTTCATATATTCGCATATGTTTTTTGATTGTGAAACTTCAACAATGGAATTTACAAAAAATGCATTATTAAAGAGATTACATTTAAGTGTCGTTGAGTGTCGTGAGAAGGAAATAAGTAATTATCTCATGGAATATTTTGCCTTTGTTAATAACTATTTTGGAGACACACACACACAGACACACACGCATCTTAACACAATGTATACTTTTATATTTAAATTCATAACCAAAAATACTGCTCAGGCAGATTTACGACAACGACCCGCTCGTAGCAAAAATCCCGGCTGACAGACAGGTTCAGCATCAATTAGAATACGATTATCCAAATTGGGCGGTTCCGTTGTTGTTGTTGTTGTTATTGTTGGGCTGCTACTGTTTGTAAGCGGATCAACTTCTTCGAGAGTCATCCTGGTGTTGTTTAATGGTGATTCTGTGGTGGTGGTGGTGGTGCTAGTGGTGCTACTGCTGCTACTGCTGCTTTCATTGTAGTAGTTGAACATCGGTTCGTCGTTGTCAACGGGAAACACAATGCGATCATTTTGTTTGGCAATCGGTGAGCAGAGGCGCAGCTCCACGCCGCAAATGCTCAAACAAGCCACAGTAAACAACAAGATCAGTAGTGTGTGTATAGTTTTCAGATGCATTGTTTATTTGTTTACCCATCTGGGCTGGGAGAGCGAACGAAAACTGAAAACGCGTTTGTCTGCTTCGACAGAGCTTTCGAGACTGAGCATCGATCGTCGAGCGTCGAGCGTTGAATAGAGATGAAGTTCTCTAGACAGACTAGTGCGAAAAATAAACACGAGACAACAACAGATTTTTACGATAAGAATCCATTGTTGTTAACAGCATGATGAGCACTAAAAAAAATTAAATAAAACAATAAAAAAAAAAACAAAGCTGTGCCGTAACTGGAAAGTTTGAACCAAAGCTCGGCACAAGTTGAATGTAAACAAAAAATCTAGCTGCAAAAGCTTTACAGTGCTCAACAGTCGTTTGTGTACAGCCCCAATCAAAAGTCAGTCTTTGTGTGTGATTTTTGTTGTTGTTTATTATTACTTCTTCTTAGGCTTCCTTGCGACAGTGAGTCCCGAACAGCTTAAAGCCCTCCTCGCAGACGGGCAGTGTTTCCAGTGTGATGCGCGGTCCAATTTCGATTGTTTTTTTCGTTGGGACTAACTGTACTTCTGGATTCTCTTTTGTTTCGTTCTTGGGCTGCTCAGTTGCATTCACTTCCGTCATATTCTGGGGCTGCTTCGTTGCATTCCCTCTCTTTTCGCATTTCAGAGTTTTGGTGGGTTTCTCTTTCAATTCGTCTGTGGGCAGTTTTTTCGTTTCATTTTTAGTCACCACAGAAATCGGCTCTTTCACATTGCGTTGCGCCGGATTTGAAATTGGATCGTCGCGCACTTTGTGTGCTTCACACGGTGATCCCGGGAAGTGCAGCAACAGCAGCAGCAGCAGCAGTGGCAGCAATGGTAACTGTAGTTTCATTTGAGTTGCCATCTTTCGAAAACACGTTTACTCAAACCAAATTCGCTTTCAAGACTAAACAACTACACAAGCTTCAACAACTGACGGTCCGAGCTGCCCACTAGTCGCAGCAGTCTCAAGTTGTTGTCAATTAGTTAGTCTCAGTGGCGATAAAGGAAAACATGAAATACAAACTTGAATAATTGCATGCATAATGAAATTGCCTTGAATTCAGTTAAGAATATTTTAACTATACTTATATATATATATAAGTATATATAAATAGATGTTGATTAATTTCAATTACTAAGCTTTATTTGGCTTTAATATAAACATGAGTCAATAGGTGAATGGGAAAGTCTAGTAATTGCGATTATTCAATTCCAGTCAAGATACAAATCTTAGGTGGCTACAGATGTAATCATTAATATGAACATTAATATAACACTAAATTAGGAATCTTTTATAAATATCGGTATTTCTTGGCTACACCAACCATGTTCTGTGGCATCTGTGATCAGTTAAGATAATCTATTGGCATCAGAGTATTTTCCACTCGGCTATACTTGATTGTAGCGTTCTCACTTGTTTTTTTTTTAAATATTGTTAACAATTAAATTCACAAAGGTGAGAGCTGCATAGCGTGAGAAATTCTAGATGAGATCAGAGATTTACACTCTAAAGTGTTATTTGTTTTGCCTAACTAACTTTTCAAAATTATAGAAACATCTTGATTTAAATGATTTGACATGCAACCAAATGAATTAAATGAAATTGGGAAATTACCGCTTAAATTTTTTGTTAATAATCTTGACAATTCTTTTTTTTTCCTCCAGTTCAACCCCAAATGTGAGTCAACCATTCGTGCCACCCTTATAAGTAGCAGCATAATAATTTTCGCGACAAAGGCAAACGTAAAGAAAATAAAAGAAAATGCTCAGCATAAAAATGTCATTTAAATTGGCATAATTTTAAAAAACACTGGCAGCCCAGGGTTAAGTGCTGCGGAACCTTTTTTTTTGTGCACCCGCCCCCATTGTGGCAAGTACAGTAGAATAGTATGCAAAAGAATATATGTAAAAATACATTAAAATAATGCGTGTTTGGCACTCCGGCAGCTGATGCAAGACACCAACTGAGGGAGGCTTTTCCGTACAACATGTCGTATAGTCATTTGTTTATGACAACCTTCGATAAACAAAGCAATGTATATGTATAAAATATATATGTACGTGTGTGTGTTTGTGTGTAGCAAGTAAAATACAAAATCAATAGAAAGCATATTTTACGAGAAAATTAACAACGCTCTACCTGATAAGTAAGGGGAGCTGAGGCAGTGTATCTTTTGTCTCCGAATGCGGACAATGGAGATGCGTCTGATAATCTGTGGCGTTTTGTTGCCAAAGTAATCAGTAAATATTTGCAATTTTCTTAGCTTTCCGTGACAGTATTTGCGAGTGGTTCTCATTCATTTTCATAAAAGAAAAGTTTAATTTACTTTTTACTTGGCATTGATTAAAATACACTTTTCGAAATCTTCGACTGCATGCTTTAAACTTTATTTAAATATTAAAATAATTATTAAGTTTGATGAGCGAATCTATATTGAATTCTAATCTAGCTATTTTCCAAAGTAAGTTTAATTAACTTGATCTTTTCCTAATTTTTCCATTCCATTTCCAACAATATAATTTTGGTTTTATTAATTTTTAACGAGTAACTTTATCTTTGATCAACCTTATGGCAAAAGTAACCTTGAACACCGACTCTTAACCATCATCCGAAGAGCTCTTATCCAGGTGCCTTATAAGGCAGCAACTGCTTTCGAAACTTGGCCAACATTTCGGAGCTGAAATCAGCTAATAAGTAAACTATTTTCAATTGTCATTGGCTCAGTTAGATGTGCAGAGTTGCGAGACGAGTTACTTTTTACTGAACATAGCATTATTTTAAAGTCGACCTTTAATAATACAAAAATGTTGCAAGGACTTTTCCGTGGTGTCCTTTATTTGCTGCTATTGCTGGCATTTTACCAAGGCAGCTTCGTTGCGACTTCGGACAGTGAAATCATTGAAGCTGAAACCACAAATCCCAGTTTGAGTGCAACCAGCCATTATGTGCCCGTGCTGGAATTACCAAAGTGGCTGCATCCAAACGACACCGTCCTGGTAAGGCCCTACAATATACTGGAAGCCAGCTGCCCACAGGGCTATGTGTTGGCCAATAAACATTGCCACAAGCGTGTGAGAGGTGCAACAACTATGCAATAAATATAATATTCCCAAAAACATTGTAAATATTCTTGAGCATTGTGCAAGTAATAAATTTATTAAATTTTTATTTAATTTAATTTAATGTGAGTGGGAAAAGATTTACTTGGATGCAGTGTGCAGCATTTGGATTTCAACTTTTCCCTTATGGTATTCCGATTCCGCCCACTGTTCCAGCTGATATCGCAACATAATTTGATGCCTTAGTTCAGGTTCCCGTTCGATCTGCGCATAGATAATTTCTGGCCACATGTTCCTCTAACAGGCAGAGGGACAGTGACTGCCATTAGTTAGACGTCCATTAACCAAAAATGCAACCAGCTGACAGGCCAAGCAATGTGCTACGTGTCCACGTTCTTGTCATTAACAGGTAGCAGCTGGATTGACGTCCAGCACAGAACAGCAAGAGACCAAGCATCACTTGCCCCACTTGGTCCGCTTGCCACACAATATGGCGAGCCTGGACAACGCCGTGTGGCGTATTAATTCATGCCATAAAATATGGCTACACTTTAGGCCACTGACGATGCTGGGAAAGGGTTGGAAAGGGGGTAGAGGAAAGGGGGTTTGGTGGAGCTGAATGAGTTAATTAAGCGACTCATGGCCGCCAGCATAATTTCAAGTCATTTATCAGTGACGTTTCGGTTTGGAGGACATGGCGGAAAATGTAAATTGGCTTAGATCATTGGAATAAATGTGTATGGGAGATGGCCAAGGTTGGCAGACAAACATAACATGATAGCTTCATTATAAAGTGCTGTGTGTGTATGTGTTAGTTTATTATTGGGTGAGCAACATTTACATATTCTCGCCCAATGGATTGTTCAGCCAGGGATACACAATGGGGCACTTGTCGCAGACGCTCATGTAACGCGTCTCGCCGGTGGACACCTTTTGGACATTGCAGTTAACCGGTTCACAGATGGCATTCGGCAGCTTCTCGCACTCCTGGAAGGGTTTGCCCAGCACCGGCTTTTTAACATATTCCAGCGTGCGGCTGACACCAGTCATATACACATCGGGATAGGTGGTCAAATGTTGCATGAATCTGTCCAACGAAAGTGTATTTTAATAAAGATTAAGTGATGTTCTTTTCCCCTTTATGGATCCTAGACTCCATCTCAACTAGATATTGATAAGACAATATTTGATACGTACTTCTTGAAGGCGGTAAAATAGTTGCGTCCTCTTGCAAACCAGGCGGCATGCAGATACATGCCAAATGGTGCTCGGTTGCCCAGATAGTGACGATTGAAGTTTTCCAGCATCCAATCGAACAGTTCGTCCACATTATCGGCGGGCGGATAGGGGCAGGCATCGATCATGGAGCAACTGTAGCCCTCAGTGTCTGTCCAAGTGACCATGGGATTGACCCAAACGCCAGGCAGTGCTGCATTTGGACATGGACCAATCTGGCAGTCCTGTATGGACAAATAGTCCAGGGTGTAGGGCCACATGGCTGGCTGTTTGTGCTGTTGTGTCGGCCATGAGCTGTCGTAGCTCAGACCCAGATTCTTAACCGCCTCGAAAGTGTTATTTCCAGAGATTTGTAGGAAGGGCAAACGCATACCCTGGACACTCTTCGGATTCACCTTGGCGAACCGTTCCAGCATTTGCAACTGGTCACCAAACTCACGTTCAATGGTCTCCAAGTCAGCAGAGCGCCAATAGTCGATGCCATCTCCATGGGTCACCGAGTGGAGGGCAATCTCGTGACCAGCATTGTACAATGCATTCACACGGACATAATCAGTGTACTCGTGCGATAGGAAGAAGGTTCCCGTTGCGGGACAGCCATCAGGATTGCTAATCCCATTGAAGAGCAATTCGTATTGGGCAAAGTTCACAGCATTCACAGCATCGTCAAATGTGATGGTGACAAACTGAAAGTTGGTTCAAATTAGAGCTGAACTTCAGTTTGACTTAGATTAGGATTAGGATAAGCTTAATAAGATGCTATCGGGATATTTATGTGTTCTCCAATATTATCTTATTGATGTCTTGAAAGTGTACCAAACTCTTTAAAATAATTAAAATATAATTCATTTAATAGTCTTTTGCATTTTAAATAGGGGTAGTTTTTACAACAAACTGAATCAAGTATTTTATTTTGATAAACCTCACCTGAGGAATCTCCATTTCCTTGCCCTTGAATTTGGGTCGTGGCAATGTTGCATCGGAGCAACGACAATCGGGCAACTTGCATTTGGCCGGCGAACAGGGTTCAGCTATTTGGAGTTCCTGCCTCTGCAGCTGGGGCGCCACACTGGGTTTCACCTTGTTCTTGCCCTTTCCCTTGGTCTTCCCGGATTGCTTTTGGGCATCGCTGAGCAGAGCTGCGGACAGCAGCAGCCCGAATAAAAGTAGAGTTGCCAATTTCATGCTGGACCAGTGTTTTCAACGTCTTCCAACTGAATCAGGCAAAGTGCGGGTTGTGGCTTTTATAACATACGTTACCATATAATAAATATCTTATCGGTGGGTGACAAGTGGAAATATGATTTGCTTGTTGAACATGTTGTTACCTATTTCTTATGGGCGTGCCTATTTACAAAAAAAAACAATAAACACACATATTTTTCAATAATTTCGCAACTGTTTCCCATTCAGGTTTGTTTCTATTTGATAAGGTGTCTTCTTTTTGAAATAATAATGAAGTTTAAGTTTGTAAAGGATTGTTTTTAGCTGCTTAAGTTGTACTCATTTGCAGCATATTTTGAGAAATCGCTTCTGCGAATTGCGCACCAAAACTTGCCTCATTAGCATAACCAAAGTGAGGAACTTAACAGCTGAGATTTGAGTGGAAAACTTTCCACGGGGGGTGGCAAGCGGCAAGAGGCAAATCGAAGCGACTGCAGCGACTCAAAAATTATTATGATGCACTTGAAATCGTAAACAAGTGCTTGAAAAACTTTTGCGGCACGACAAAAGCTCTCAAAAACAATGCTGTGAAGTGCTTAGACAGCCGCAAAACATGCAACCCCAAGCACCCCTCCCCCTTCCCCGTCCCCAACCGACCACCCCATCAAGGTGTCCCTCAACGACGGCGGCCAATCAGAATGCCAAATCCCAGTAAAGTCAATATTCGAACATTTGAAATTGGCCAAATTCAAATTTAAAGGCTGAAATCAGTCTTTTGGAGTCTTTTTGTTTGTTTCTTTGTTTTATTTTGTTTTCTGTTATCACCGCCAACTGACTGACTGACTGACTGACTGACGGACTGACTGTTTTGGTGCACGCCTACAAATCATTTTGGTCACGTTCCGGGGCGTTGCCGGCAGGGGTAGGTGCCACACCACGTGCCTGCCTCACACAGCCAGCCAGCCAATGGGCAGAGCAACCTTAACGAATACAAGAACGAGAACAATACTCTCGGCTCGCAGCTCCATCTACAGTTCGTTTTTGTTGCAGTTGTAGGGGCAGGCATGCAACATGTTTGAGTGAGTTTGAAGACAACTGACTGCCACAGCCCGGGCCCAACTGACGTATGCGCAATGTGGCAGAAACCCTGCAATTCATTGCAACTACCACATAATGATGATTGAGGGCGGCTTGAGTGCCCCAAAATGAGTTGATTGAAATTTGATTGACAGCCCCCCTGCACGAATTAAGATGAATCTGTCGACCACACACACACGCACACACACACACAGATGTTCATCTGAATAAGATTGCAATTTTTGGTTACTCACTCATTAGTTTCTGGAGAGGCATCGGTGCGTGAAATCAAAGTGAAAAATACATACGTGCCGTGCCACTCATGCCTCACGTGTGGCACAAACTGCTTTAAAATTCAAATCTAATATGAATCTAGCCGACTCATGCACGACTGCACAGATACTGTGTGCAGACTGAGTTTGTGGAAGATTGTGGCAATTGTGGTTGCTGCAGTGGGATTTGTGATTGCTGCTTGCGTTTCTCAATATTTCTGATAATCTCAAAACTAATTTGCATAGCGAAATGAGAGCGGAAAACCAAATCCGTGCTAATCAAATCAGCCAAATGTAGCCAATAGGAATATGTATAGTGATTTTATACATAGTATTTTACACAGCAGCTTTTGCAACCAAGCCTAATTCTAAAGGCCGAAGTCAGCGTATGGGCAAAAGTATAGTCCGAAAATCGGCATATGGGCATAGGTCGATCCTTCAAAATGCCATAACTTCGCCAAAACTCAACAGATTTACAAAAACAAGAGAGTTTTAATTATAGTCTGGCCTCTAGATGAATCGTACATTCAAAGTTGAAAACGTGATTTTGAGTCGGAACGTAAGTCCGAAAATCTGAAAATCGTCATTTCGGCATAGGTCGAACCTTCAAAATGCCATAACTTCGTCAAAACTCAACGCATTTTCAAAAGCAAGGGCGTTTCAATCATGGTTTGGCTTCTAGATCAATCGTACATTTAAAGTTAAAAACGTGATTTTGGGTCGGAACATAAGTCAAAATTATATTCCGAAAATCGGCATATGGGCATATGGGCATAGGTCGAACCTTCAAAATGCCGTAACTTCGCCAAAACTCAACGGATTTTCAAAAGCAAAGGCGTTTTAATCATAGTTTGGCCTCTAGATCAATCGTACATTTTAAGTTGAAAACGTGATTTTGGGTCGGAACATAAGTCAAAATTATAGTCCGAAAATCTGAAAATCGGCATTTCGGCATAGGTCGAACCTTCAAAATGCCGTAACTTCGTCAAAACTCAACGGATTTTCAAAAGCAAAGGCGTTTTAATCATATTTTGGCCTCTAGATCAATCGTACATTCAAAGTTGAAAACGTGATTTTGGGTCGGAACTTAAGTCAAAATTATAGTCCGAAAATCGACATATTTGTTTTCGGTTCTTAATGGGGACTACCAGTAATATACCTACCAAATTTGAAAAAAGTTTTAGGGTCCGCTTTTGTGCCGCTTGTGACCCGGGTGCAAATGCTGCTCAACAACGAATTGAGGCTGCAACATTAAACTAGTGTTTGGATTTATTTGCTTTTATTTTTGTTAGAGCTGTGATGGGGCGTTGCTCGTAAAGGTTGAGTGTCTTTTGCTGTTCTAACTGTAACGGCTGCCAGCTATGCACAGA
Source organism: Drosophila kambysellisi (assembly GCA_035042185.1). Taxonomy (NCBI): domain Eukaryota; kingdom Metazoa; phylum Arthropoda; class Insecta; order Diptera; family Drosophilidae; genus Drosophila; species Drosophila kambysellisi. Next base: position 13,028,439 of record JAWNLS010001251.1, read on the forward strand.
GAGAAAAAGGTGTAGCTTCCACAATTAAGTAATAACTAAACGCACAGAGAGAAAATAGTGTAGCAACTATAATTAAGTGTTAACTAGATCGCTGAAGACTGCCCATAATAATAACTATAACAACAAATAATAATATTTTTGCAGTGTAATTTGTTCAAGATCAAAGATCACAATTGAAATTTAATTCTTCAGAGTTCGCTTGTTTGCAAATCCTAAATTATATAAATTACTTAAACTCATGTCTTGATTTTTTTCTTTGTGTGTAGCAGTGTGTGTTTGTGTGTGTTTTGTGTGTGTGTTGAGTCCTTGTTGTCTGGGCATCAGTTCGCAAGTGTGCGACGTGCACAAACATGTTTGCTGTGGAAAGCTTTTCTGTGGCCCGTAACTCACGCAGTATACGTGACTTCTGGCATTGGGCAGCGCCTCCTGAAGTAGTATGCAACACTTGGCCAAATGTTAACACGTGCCACAGGACGACTGCTCATTAATTGGTGACCCTGTCCACTCGAGTTCAGCCCCATTGCATTAACTTATCTTTATATGCGCATACCAAAGCAATGGCTATAGTTATAGAGAGAGAGAGAGAGAGAGAGAGAGAGAGTGTGTGTGAGAGAGAGAGAGAGGGAGAGTGAAGTGTAACTGCGCTTAGTCCTTAGCACATGCACACATCCTTGTTACATTTCCTTCCGCTGTCGCCGCGCAAATGAAATTGCCAGTCAAAAAATGGCAAAGACATTCGCAAAGCACAACAGTAGCAGCAACAGCAGCAGCAGAAGTAGCAACAGCAGCAGCAGCAGCAGCAGCAGCAGTGGCAACAGCAGCAGCAGCAGTGGCAGCTTCCTTGGGCGCATCCTGTTTATCCTTAAGCGTGCAGCATCGTTGGCGGCGGCGTCAAAGTCCTTTTGCTCGCAATGCCGGATGTCTCTGGGTAATTTAGATAGCTGCAGTCGTTGCTCACAACTTGCATAATGTCACTTTCAAAGAGTTTTTAGGATCAAATTGCAAGAAGGAAAAAAAATAGAAAAAAAAAATAAAAATGTTGAGCACCCATTCAGACAGGACATGCATGCACAAGTCGAAGGACGAGCCAACTACGAGTATGCTTGGGTTAAAGTCAAGGCACATTTTGATAAGAAAACCGTTAACGATAACTAAATAGTGTGTAATTTAAGGAAGTTCGCCAAAAAGTAGGCAATACAAAAGTGGGCATCGTTCCTAGAAAATTCGACAACCTTTTGCGAGTTGGAATATATATAAAAATAATAATAATATATAATAATAGTATATAGGATATAAATGCACAGCTGTTTGAGCTCCTTTAAATTAAGGAACAGGACACAAACTAGCTCCTTTTGCGATTTTTCTCGAAACCAGAAATCGTCCTTTCAAAAATGTATTTCGCTTCGTTTATTTTCTGTTGTTGGATTAGCTGCAACTGGCGCAATTTTTGGCAAAGTTGTAAGTCAACCGCAAACATGGGGAGCTATTTCTTTGGCGTTCAGTCTTTAATGCGGCTGTGACGACATTGGCGACTGTATGCCCGAAGGATTTGTGCGTAATGAAAAACTGTCACGGCCGATGGCGATGGATGCAAGGATGCGAGGATGGTGGATGGTGGATGGAGGATTGAGGATGGCGGCAAGGCTAAGCCGTCGCAGGTAGTGCAAAATTGAAAAGCGCTCGTTGTCGGGCTCGTCGCGGCATTAAAATGGCAAATTTGTGTGCGTCGCCAATGCGGCAGGACATTCAGGACATTTATGGCTGGTAACTAAACGACGCCAACGGCAGACAACGCCGGAGACAGGCCATAAAAACGGCGACGCTTGCGTGATAAGCGCATAAATCAGCTAAGACCGAAGTATACTTAGTCCTGACATGTCCCGACTGCTGCCCACCAGCGCTCCATCTACTCTCTCGCTCTCTCGCTCTCTCCATCTCTCTTTCTCTTTCTATATCTGCCTTTAAGTCCAGTCTTAACCCTTGGCATCTGGCCGAACACTTTTTAATTATTTGTAATGCAAGTTGCCCTCCTGAATTTAGATTCAGCCCAGGGAGCCACAGATATCCTCATTGTATTTTCCTTTGTTCGTGCAACAAGAAATACTTGCTGCACAATGAAGTAATTAATTTGCGGCTAATTGTCGCTTGCTTTAAGTGAAATGAAATGCTATTGGCCAACATTCACCTCCAGCCAAAGGTATAAAAAAAAGGGAAAAAGTGCAGCTTAAACAGCTGGGGTTAAATCTGCTTGGGTCTGAAATTAACTCATTTACTTGTCTTCAAAATATTTTGGTTTAAGTTTTTCTCATTTACTTGTCTTGAGATATTTTGGTTTAAGTTTTGCTCTGCAATTAAGTCATTTACTTTTTTTTTAATATTTATTGGCTTAAGTCTGTTAACTCTGAACATTTCTGTCTCATTTATGAGAGCTACTTACTTTTTTAGTTGAATTAATTTACTGTTTGAAATCAAATTTCTTTTTTGAGTTTATTAATTTATTTTTGTGTGAGACAAAATTTAAATTTTATAAACAAGTTTTGACCCAACTTAAAATGGTTTTTTTTTTTTACATATTCTCTGAAAACTAATTTAGGCAGAAAATACATAAAACTTTCGTTATAATATTCCAAGACGTCGGATCTCAAGATAAGATTTGATAAGTTTTATGAGTTATACACAAAAGTGCAAATCGCAACGCGAATTGAATTTTTGATATCTCGCCGACTGACCAGGGTTGCCACACCATCTGTCGTCAGTCGAAATGAGTTTGGACTCAATGTTGGCATTTCGAGCTCATTGCTTATGCTCGAACACGAAACAAATTCAAATTACAAATTATGTTGTCATTTCGGTGGCGCTTTACGAGTCAGCTACCCCCAAAAACACACACAACGAACAACCCTCAACCACCCCCACCCACCACTGATGTGTCGAGGAAGGGGGGGCACAACGTGATGTTGACTCTGTCGCTTGGCAGTAGTAAATGTTAATCCTCTGGCAGTGTCTGTGCTGCATTTTGCGCGGTGTCAACTATTTAGTTTCCGGTTTTAACTTGCGCCATAAACTTGGCATTATGTGTCCGCTTTTATTGCATACTTGCAGTCGTCTCTCTCCCCCCTCTCTCTCTCCATCCATCTCTCTCTCTCTTTCTGTCAGCATCTAGCACTTCTTGCTTCATTGTTTCTTAATAATCCAGAGTCCGCAACGAGTGCACACGTCGTCTCCACATTAAGCATGTTTATGAGCCACCACCCATTGGACAAGCGCCTAGTTGCATGCCACACAAACTCGCGTTGCAGTCATAAATGCGCTTAATTGGCAATTTTTGTGTAAGCATGTGGAAATTTTTATACGCTTGTAAAGCTTGCTGTCGGTTCGCTTGATAAATGTCTTTGTGCTCGTTTGTTAGCTTCTTCTGTTATGGCTCAAACCACATATTTTTATTATACTTCTGGACATTGGCTTTTATAAGCATATGCATTGCTATATTGCCAGGATTTTCGTGTACTACGTACTGAAAGAGAATCCTGGCAAATTATTGTACTTACTCTTTTAATATCATCCAAACCATAAACAATACTCGTAATGGGCCAAACTATTCTTGGCCAACAATGTATTTAATTTAAATAGTTTTTCACCACAACGATTAAATTAAATTGAATGACAATTGAACAGCTAACAGATAACAGCTAACAGATAACAGCTAACAGCAAACAGCTAACGTATTCATAACATGCTTTTGGACGCCAGCTTAGCAAATCAATGACAGCCAAGTCGATGTCGTAGGCCAAGCATTAATATCATTGTGCCCCTCGCACTTACTCCCTCCCTCTTGACTGGTTGCTCCGTACTCCACATCCTGCACATAGATTCTATTAAAATCGCCTGTCATTGCTGCCTGGCATCGTTATTGTCCGTCTGGTTGCAGTGCAGCAAACAGGGCAGAGCAGCTCATGTCTGAGTTTTGACTGGATGGGGATTGCGGGACTGTGTGGGCTGGGGATACCGGGCTGGCTGTGGGCTGAGTCTTCTTGGCAGACATGCTTAGTCCTTTAGACATTGGCAGCGACGTTGTTGTCTTCTGGCAGAACCATTATTCTTCAACAACTTGCATTATATTATCCTTTAGCGCACGACATTTGTATGCACGCCGGGCGCGAATTGCACTTGGGGTTTGGGGGTTTGGGGGCTTGGGTTCCTTGCAGATTGTTGATTGTGTGTCCGGGGCTGGAGACACAGCGAGCCTTTGAGCTGTCGTCGCTGCAATTTGTATTGCCGCCTTCTTCGTTGTCGTACACATCCTCGTCCACATCGTCTTCCTCGTCGACGTCGTTGTCGTCATCCTCGTCGTCGTCGTCTGTGTGTAACTTGTTTTTTATTGGTTTTCCCGTTTTAAATTTCAATTTGGCGCTGGCCTGTAAGCAAGATGTATGTACACAACTCCGTCGTAGCCCTTCCGAGTGCCATATGTTTTGGCACGCCAGGTGAGCCTCCGCCAACTGGGCGATTTATACGCGTCACATCGCCCGGGATGACAGTTGCCCTCTTGGCAGCTAACTGAAATGTCACTCAGCGCTACCCGTTTTGCTACACGGTAAAAACATTTGAGCCACAATTTACCTACTTGGCATATGTTTATTTTCAACCAAAATTGCAAATAAATTTGAAATATGTCCTTATTCAGCTTAGATTTAAATATTACACTCGAGTAGAAAACTTATATTTTTTTCAGTTGTTTATTTGTTATATTTCAATTTAATTTTTATTGAATCTTACTTTTGTTATATTATTATATTTTATTACCATATATCCTTACCCCTTACTGCTCCTTACTGCTCCTTGCTGCTGTTATTATTATGCTATTATTTAGCTGTGGGGTTCACACATTTCACACCGCATTTAACCCAAAACATGACACTTAGTTGGGCGCATTTATCAATGTGTGTATACGTGATTTAAGCCTCCAACCCATCGTTTTTTCGAACATCACATTATCAGCCATCAGGCAGCATCATCATCATCATCATCATCATTATTATATCGTCATCATCATCATGCTCATCACACATTCCAAATGTTTTTTACCTCACACAGTTGACGCTGCATTTTCGCTTACTGCGATTATCAAGCGTTTCCGTTTCCGATTCCGTTTTGCAAGCACGACTCTCTCTCGCTCTCTCTCTCTCTCTTTCTCTTACTCTCTCTCTCTCTTTCTCTCGGTCTCTGCTCGTTTTGGGCCGTAAGCCACAACTACAAAAATTACATGCCTTTGTTTTTTATCTAATGCTGCGCCGCATTTTCGGGTCTTAAGGGTCGTGTCCTCTGCATGTGTGTGAGTGTGTGTGTGTATGAGTGTTTGTGTGTGTGTGGAACGTGCGACTGCCTGCCTGTAGACATTTTTCACATTTGCACCCAACACAATTGGAACTCGCACTAGAACAGAAACAGCATTGCCTCGTTTTGGCCGCCCTTTTACCAACTTCCTCCCAACCCACCGGGACTGTTGTAGTCGGGATTCTCGTTCTGGGGCTTCTGCTGTGCTGAGCGTGTGTAATTCGATCTATTATCAGTTGTCATCGTCCTCAAATTCACACATTCGCATAGGCATTGTCGTTTTGCTTGATTTGTGCCAACAACAGCTCCCAAGAACTGTCGCACAGTGGTTTCGGCTGCCACGAAAAGGAAGTATTTTTTTTTTAAATATTCCTAAGACTTACAAATATACAAATTTTAAGCTGTCTTTTCTTTTTTTAAATATTTATAATAATTAAATTTTAATCGAAACTATTTGAACATTTTTACACAACTTGCTTAACAAATTTAAGTGTGGCACTTTATTTTAGTGCCACTGTGCTCGTTTACCTAACAGCTCCGCCCACTCCTTGTCAGCCCACCAATTTGTGCCTAACGCATTGTTTCACGTGCCATTTCACAGCAGAAATTGGAACTTTTTCAAGCCCAAATACCGAAAGACAAACGGAAAACATTCGAAAATGCGAATACAAAATACAAAAATCCACATAGACAAGTGCCCTTGGAGCGAGTTGAAGATGAGAATGCGGAACGGATGGCAGGTTGGGGGAGTCTGCGAGATGCGTGCCTAAGTGTTGCATTTACATGCGAGGTAATACAATTTGTGTGTCCTTATGTGTCCTGTTTCCTCCCTTCCCATCCCTTCCCTTCCCTTCCAAATGGGCGACAACTGCGCTGAGGCGTGAATTGGATAATTTATACTATATATACGCACATCTGAGCATATCGAGCATGTGTTGCACAAAACCAATGAACTAGATGGACATCAGTGTGCCCCCCAAAAATGTTGCATTATGGCTGAGGCATGGGGTGGGGGGATGAGCTTGTGCGGCATATTAAGTAAAAATTAGCAACAGTTGCGTGCCAGCGCGATTTGCCAACAGAATATGTCAAGTTAATTTAATGTAGCGTGAACTGTGATGTGTGTGTGTGTGTGTGTGTGACTGTGTGTGGGTGTATGTGTGTGTGTGTTTTGGGTGTGACCGAGTGCCAGCTGCGGCGCCTAGACAACAGCTCAGACATATGTTACGCCTAGGCGAATGCTGCTACGTGCAATAATTTGCGCAATTACTTGCAAAATTTGTTGTGTGTGTGTGTTTGTGTGTGTGTGTGTGTGGTGGGCCAAAAAAACATGTTTAGCCTTGCTTTCAGCCCATTCCCCTAGCTTGGCCTACTTGAGTACGTGCGCGCACATGTTAAATTCAAATAAATTATGCCTCAAGACATTTTACAATTCTATTGCCAGCTTTTAGGCGCAATATTGTAAATTGAGTGCCAATGCCACAAATACCCTGTGCAAATATAAATAGAGATAGCTACGTTAACATAGCAAAAAATATATGTATTTAATATACTTCATGGTTAGATTTCAATTGCAATAGTATCATCCATTTTAACCACAACTTTGAACAGGGCATCTGCTGGTCGAGCTTTGTGAATGATTATCAACTACTTTTTGCTTTGCCATTATGCATTTTACTGAAAAATGTTTCGGCCAAAGGAAAACGTTCATGTGGCATGTGGGCAGCTACGTGAGAGGCGTGCCAACAAAAACAGAAAAAAAATACCGTTGCCAATGGCCTGAAAAAATATTGAAATATTTACTCACAAGTCTATGCAGAGACTACAAAACTTGCCGAGCGCAGCTTGCAAAAAAGAAAACCGAAAAAAGAAAAAAGAAAAACTTAACTGCTGCCACTTGAACAGCAATTGGTTCATTTTGGTTTTTCTAGCTGTCTTTTTTCGATTTTTTTGCGAATTTTCCTTTTTAAGCTAGCTCATAAAAATGTCAAATGATTTGCATACACGTCAGCTTAGCGACAACTACTTGACAGACATTAATACACTTAAGCTGCCTGGTAAGGGACACGGCATTATCCCTTATCCTTCAAGCAAACAACGGCGACAACTTAACTGACATAATACAATAAGGCAACAACGAGGGCCTTGCATAAAAATCAGCTGGCAGCGCCAAAAATACCGTTACACAGCCACCACACCGCACCCCGCTCCTCTTCCAACTGCCACCACTCACATGTCAAGAAAGTCGCGTTGCGTTCTTCTTCTTCTTTTTTGTGTGTACTCTTAACAAATTGCTTTTGTGCAAATTTTGTCACTACGTAAAGCGCAACATATACCAACAAACACATACGTAAGCAGACACACACACGCACACACAGAGTTGTGAAGAGAGCTTTGTGAAGAGAGCTTTCAAAATTTACATTGCATACTTCTGGGCGCGCTTGTTTAACTTCATTAGCGTGTTTTTTTTTTTGCTCATCTTTGATTGGCCTGGGGCCAGTTTGCATTTTGGGCTTTTGAGAGTGCTCTTTGCCATGCAATTTTCCTCGAGATGTATGTGATTATTTTCCGGAATTGCTTGACCGGATAATCAAAATAATGTGCTTTGATTGCGATTTTCTTGCACATGTCGCCACAGTGGTTAAAATATAATAAATCTCATTGGCTTAATTATTCTTTTGAGATCAACTGTATTTCAAGCTGAAAAATTAAGAGGCATACTTTTAGGCTGTAATCATAAAAAGCCAGTTTGCTAGGCTTATTATTAGGCCTACCTAAATTCAAAAACTGATTACAGAACTTTTATGGGAATCCAAAATGAAAGAAAAATAATGATTTTCTTTGTTAAACTGCATTTTAAATTCGTCGCAATGGGACATTAGTCGTTTAGCTTTCCGTGACAGGTTTTCTTGTGGCGCCGCTGATGCAGTTTGTCATAAAATCTAAGCAAATAGATTTGTCATACAATTTTTGGTAGCCACTGTACGTGTAGCAAGGATGGCCCCACTTTGTGTGTGTATGTGTGTGGCAAACAAGATGAAAAGCTATTTAAATTTCACATTCTCCTGGTGCTCGAGCAGGAGCAGAAGCAGGAGCTGGTAGCTGGGCAAGGACAAAAGAGCGGCACTGCAAAGGCAATTTATCATAAATATTTGTCAACTGCAGCAAACTTATTTTACGCTCGGACAGGCAGGGATGCAATGTGACCAGCACTGTGACAAAATACGTGTACAAATAACTTAGCTTTATTCTAATTTAAATCGTAGATAGTAGATAAAGTATATGTTATAGTTAGCACTACAAGTACTGCCATATCAGCCAGATGGCCAAGACGACGCCCAGCACCAGATCCATGGGCAGACTGAAGGTATTCCTCTGGGATTGCTCGTATCGCGCAATCTCGATGATTTTGTGGGTGGCCTGAAGCCACTGCTTAACCACAGAAGCCTCCGCTGCGACAAAGGAGTACTCCTCACGCTTGGGCTTATCCTTATCCTGCTGCCGGATCAGCAGATTGATAGTCTTATTGGCATTGGAGGTGGTCAGCTCCAGCGGACGCTGCAGCTCCACATGCTCCCAATTGTAGTACTGTCGGAAGGCTAAGCGACGCTTCCGCACCTCGGTGCAGACCAGACAGCGATCGAAGAGGAAGATCTTAGCCCGATATTTCTTACGTGTCGGGAAATACTGTGCATCAAATTCCGTGGAGCGACGGAAATTACCCTGTTGCAGCAGATCGAGCTCATTGAGCTCATCTATGTTGGGTATCTCCTCGGCCTGATTGACCACATCCAGCTGGCGTCGCATACGCGTCTCCAGCTTGCAAACGGCACTCAGAACGGGCTTACAACTAATGCCCGTCTTGTAGAACTCCTGCGGATATAAAAAAATAGTTCTTCAACTGTTTCCGTAAACATTTGCGGATCTGCACTTACCGATATGAATTGCTGGAGCAGCAATGGATATCTGGTCAGTCTTTGTATGGGCTGCACTAGAAAACTATCGATGCCCAGTTTGTCTTTTATTTTCGTTTGATAGCTCTACAAATAAATAGAAAACTATTTATATTTTTGATAAAAGTTTATATATCTTAATTTATAATTACCAGAAGCCATTCACGATTTTCCTGACGCAACTGCATGGATTGTTTTTTGCCCATGGTGAAGTCCACGTAACAATAGAAACGGTTTTTCTGTAAATATATTTAAGGCGTTTATTTAATTATAAACCATATATATAATTGAGTTGTCAGTCACATTTAAACTAGTTTATATCTGTCATTAAATATTTGTATATATAGCAAAATGAAAAATATAACAATTTCTGACACACACACACACATTTAATTTATTTTACAAATTTGCAAAACATTTTGTCAAGCAAATAAAATAGCAGCAAGCGACTAGTTGTTGTCTAAGAGTTTGATCGACTATGAAATACTCTGCACTCTGCATAAATAGACATAAAATAAGTGAGTAACTAAAGTACATTTATAGATATAGATTAAGGAATAATGTTGTAATTCATTCTATAAAAATAATTTAGACTCAGATCTTAGGTAAGATTTTAATTAGTCATTAGCTTGAACTGTTAGAAATAATAATTTGTTTTAATTTTAAATTGTGAGTTAACTAAAAACATGTATATTTCTTTGTGTACATACTCTTTGTGATTTTATCTACAGGGTATATTTAAAATTAACAATTTTCATAGCAATTTAGCCACAATGCAAATGACTAAGTCCCAAAGATATGTATAACAAATTTATATAGAAAATACCCTCTACAAAATATTGTATAGCTCTAGTATTGTGGATATTTTTGTTGTATTTTCTGTGTTTGGCTTGCTGATTCTCGAAGCGACACGTGCGACAATTGCTTAATGCAATAATTGAAGACATTTGACATGCAAATGCCGCCTGCAGCTAAAAGCCAGCTGCCAACATTTTGAGGCAGACGACTATCAAGCATCAAGAAGAAGCCCGAGGCAAATGCAAATATTGCCACAACACCAATGAATTAAGTCAACTAATCTACTGGCTGTCAGCATATATCGTATAATTATTATTCCATTTGATTATAGGTTCTGATTTGCTGCAGGGGAAAAGGGGCTGAGCTCAGCATTTTCACCCCCTTCCCCCCCTTCAGAATTGTATAATCGAATTAAATGCATCAAAAACTAAGCCAAGCAAAATACATGACTATTTTTGCATTTTGAGCTAGTTTTGTAAAATTTTCGCATTGCAACATGAAAATTGGTCGAGGTGTGCTGAGGGGAGGCAAACGAGTGGAATATCAATTTTTCAGTGGCTTTGCCAAGGTTCACAGTTGGTATGCAGTTGGTTCCGATTGTGTGTGCGAGTGTGCGAGTGTGCGGTGTGGAATTACGTGACTTAAATACTCAAAAATTATGATTTCGCAAGTAGTGTATGTAGATATACGAGTATATATATATATTTAAGCATGTCTGAGACGGCGACCAAAAATTGAAATGGGTAATGCCCAGACATATATATATATATGTATATATAAAATGGAGCCATGTGAACTGTATTTGCTGACAAAACAAGAGAAACAAACAGCTTTATTTTTATGACAGTCAAGTAATTGTTGGGTTAGCTTAGGTTAACATGGGTGGAGTTATCAGACTCTTAATGTGCCACACGACTCTAAGTTGTCTTAGCCAAATTGAAAAGGGCGCAGCTATGAATACGTATAAGGCTTAAACACAAATACCTGAAACCTTATGGCTTAAATAAATGTCAAAAATTAAATCAAACTTACGCATATGACTTAATATTGTGTGAATTATTTTTGTGCAGACAGTTTTTCATAAAATCAAGCATTTTATTATAGCTACGATATCGTTTAATATTATAAATGGGGTCATTGATCAGCATCAAGACAGCAATTTGCTGAAATTAGCCACTATTTATCCAATCATTGTTATTACCGGCAGACGATATAATGATCAGATCCGGCTGTTTTTCACATATGCCAAAGAAGATACATCTGAACATAGTTTGATGTATAAAAAAAGATTCGCGCATTTTGTGAGAACGCTAGAAAATTATTATTTATTTAACTAAATTAATAACTATGCAAGTTAATTGAATTGTTAAAATACCAGCTAGAATTCATGGTAATTGTGGTAAATATCTGTCAGATTCATTCCTTAGTAATCAACGTTCAATTAATCTATGAGAAAAATATCTCAATTTTGACTGATTGTGCGAGTTTTCTGGAATCTACAAGTTTGTCACGAGTTGAAGGCAATTTATAAATTAAACAGACAAGTTTTTTATGGCTGACATTGAAGCGATTTTTTGTGAGATTTATGACCAAAAATTGAGCGGACAAGTTTCGTGAACATAAAATCAACAAAAGTCAAAAATAAATTTAATATGATGATAAGCAATAATTAAGCGCAATAAATGTTTAATTTTAAATGATGGAAAACTAATCGGCTGGCCAATTATTTCGTGAAAAGCCTCATTAATCCGTTAGACAAAATGCTGAAAGGAAATTCCTATCAGACATAGTTAGATACATTTGTTTATACAACACGATGCCAAAATATGGCAAAGCAAATATTTATAAACAATTCTTGCAAATTTTATGAGAAAAATATTATTTTTTTTTTTATTTTCTTTTCAAAATCACTTTGCTCATTTTGCTGTGATTCAGCTGGGGTGAGAAAAGAGCGGCGAAGATAACGAATACATAAATCAGTTAGCATGTTTGTTAACAATAAAGCCTGAGATTTGGGCAAAATCTTCGGAGACGTTAAGCGCCCAAAAAATGAAAAGGGGTCTCAAGAATGTTACCTGCTAAGCGTATGTTGCCAATATTGAAACATATGCGTACATTCTGGGAAATCGACATGACATAAGATCCCAAATATATATATCTACAAACACACACACACATATATACAAATATATACAAAGCTGTCTGGCAGTTCCAATTTAAATTGATTATTTGACTGTCAACACTTAGAGCTGTCTCTGGCCACATGTTTCCGCAATTGCGAAGCACTTGCTACACTAACAGATTCCACAAAAAAAGAACCACTACAAAAAAACACTACAAAAAACACATCAAATAATATTTACATTAAAGCAGATCTGCTCTCCCATTGCGACCTTATCTCATTTGTAATAAAATCAAAAACATTGAGCTATTTTCATTATTCTAAGCAGCACAACAAATGAGCGAGCACAAAATAGATAAAAAAATACATTTAGATATAGACATACATAGATACATATGTACATATATATATATATAAGGTTACTTGGAGCTCTGTGTTTGCCAAGCCTCACAATAGGCGCTCAAAATCTGATGACGTCAACACGAAATGCCGGCTTTCAAAATGTTTTCAATAAACAAATTTACAATGGATTTAATTTTTGGGGTTTTTCATTATTGAAAAATCATTTCTGCGATTATTTCAATCTTATCAGTGGAGACTTAACGGGGTATCTGAAGTCCGTGACTTTGCTCGTTTTGCTGTTTATCAATTTGTAGCTAACTTATTTTAACTTGCACTGTTTACCTTGATTCGGGCAGAAGGGTAAATTGCAGTCTTTCATTATATAACACTAGGTAAATTACTCATATCGTGTGGTTCTAACAATGAAGTTCATTATTGTGGTTTGTCTAGACAACGATTTCCTATAACTGAATAATTGCACGAATTCTACACATGGGCTTGGCCCAAGCAGAAGTATCTTGTTGCTGTCTCTCAATTCTTTCAGTTGTACATTTGTTTTCTTGGTAACACAATATGTGCTCAAAATAAGAAAGAAATATTAAAAAAAGTGCGAAACTCTCGAGCATACTAATGATGGACTTGGTCAGCAAATTAACAGAATCGTGCCACACTTGTCAACAGGTGTCAATAAATGTGCTTGAATCAACGAATAACTCATTATTTTATTAACAAAAAAAAACAAGATATACTTTGGCTGACCATTTAAAACGTCTTCTCATTTATGGCTCAAAGCGACAAGTGCTAATTTGTGTGGCGTATTTTGCATATTTACCCACTGTATTTCTAACTCAGTTGCAGATGTCGTCGTTCAGTTTAATTTGCATTAATTACTGAACCGCAAAAATAACTTAAGGCTAGCGCTAAAAAAGGGTCCATAAAAAAGTGCCAGTCAGAAACGATTTAGAAATGCACACGAGCACTTAAAAAACACAAAACAATCTTAAAATACGAAATCTAAAAACGCGAAAACGTCAATCTTTAAAAACTTTGCAGGTGTCGCACTCAAGTAAGCAAATAAATAGTCAAGTGATGAAAAATAAACAGAGAATAAAAATATAAATTATGTGCTACTCAAAATGTGAATACCCTTACTTAGGGGCTTATCGAGTATTAGACTGAATCAACTAATTGATTCGTAAATTATGTTACTTTCTTGCTACTGTTTGTTAAACTAATTTCGATGTGTGAAATTCGAAACAGCGTCTTTTTGTTCAAGTTATCGCATTATTTTGTTTTCTTATATTATTTAAAACTTTCTGTGTCATTTCACTGGAAATCGATGGCTTTTTAAAACCCAATTCTAAATTCTAAAAAGGTTCCATTTTGATTAAAGACATTCTATTGTCTAACCCTATGTTATGGTAGCGAAACCCATAACTTGTTAGCTAAAACAAAAGAATAGAAACGCTTGGCAAATATTTGAAATTGTAATTTGCTTGGGCGGTAAACTGACTGATTGATTGGCAAACCAAGCGGCTGCTTCAGAACCGGCCAAACAGCTGCTGCGAGCCACGTTTGACGCAATTGACGTCTGCTTTAGGCCGTGGCCAGAAAGCCGATAGCAAATCGTAGTAAACCCACGCTAACTTACCTCAAAATGCGTGGCAAACTCATCAAAGAGACCTTTCAGATCACGCTGATTGCGCAACATCAGCGGCAGAATCTCCTTTTCGTGCAACTCGAGAATCTCGCCAATGTTGCCCAACAGCAGCTTCTGTCGTTCAGCGCCACTTAGTCCTTCCGGCAGATCGTCGCACTGCTGCAACTGGCCATAGTTGGTGAGTCCTTTGCGCAGATTAGCAACATAGTTGACTTCAGTCTGGATGAGTTCATCGATTATGAAACTGATCTTCTTGGAGGCATAGATTTCCGTTTGATCGCAGGGAAAGAGATTCTCTAGCGACAGAGTGTCCTCATCATCGTGGCTAAGCGAGGGAGGTACAACACAAAGCACAATATTTCTATTAATTAATCATTTCTTAAAAAAATAGTAATAGTTATTTAGCGGTTGGCAAATGTGGGGGTGGTGGGCAGTTGCTGTTTTTGGGGTATGAATTGTATGTTACTTACTACTCATCGCCCAGGGTTTCAAAGCTGATGGTATGTGTCAGGGAACCATTGGTTGCACAGTGTGTTGGTGATGACGTTGACGATGTTGCTGGTGTTGCACCATTTGTTGCGGCTGCTGTGGTTGTTGTTGTTGTGTTGATTGAGGTCAATGAGATGCCACTGTAAACATAGAACAAAAACGCATGCAAATGAACCGATGAGAAACACAAACAAGGAGGGGGGCAAACAAATGTTTGTATGTGAAGACATTGAATAACAATAAACAATAAACAATAAATTACATGTTGCAGCTGATAAGAGAGATAAGACTCTGATTTGATGGAGGTATACAAAGATCGAGATGCAACTGAATCGTGAAATTCGCAAAATAAGCCATCAATGTTTTCAGTTCATTACAAAAAGCCTAAAAGCCAAGCTAAACCAATTTAGAATAATAATGATATATAATAAATGTTAATTGTAATTAAATTCAAACTTAAATGTTATATCAGCGGAAAACATATTACAATTAAGTACAAATTAATAATTACAATTTGCCACTAAGTTCTATTATTAAAAATTTTATTTTTTATAGTTCTACAAATAATGACCAATATATTGCAAAAACCCCCAGAACTAAAACCAAACAGCAGCTGCGATAACAAAATAAAAATACTTATAACACATTAGTAAACTAAAAGTCTCTTAAGCAATAAACAAATAATAATTCCTCATGTTAATAAAAAATAGTTTCCCTTGTCATCGGATTCGTTCTGCGCCGTAAAAATCGATGGTTCACTAAACAAATAATCTTTTACATAAACACTCTTATCTGGGGTAACTTCCGCTAGAACTATTGGATCTAACAATAAGCCACAATGCAAAAGAAATCACGTAAAAATAACGTCTATATATTAGCCTTAGAAGGAGGGAGTTATCTTATCGGGGTGTTTAATCAACTAAGGAGTGGCCAACGGTCAATGCACGAAAAACACATAAAAAGCAAAAAAAAAAACATTTATTAATAGATAACTGTGACATTGGCACTGAAATGATTGACAGCTTTTTGGTAAAAGTGTTTTCACGAAAGCGGAAACAATAAATACATTAAAAGCTATTTCAGGGAGGAGGTACTTAATTTTTGAACCCACCTATCGGTATCCAAAAGGCTGGCCTGCTTTTCCAACTTGCCATTGGATTCATTTTTGTTTGTTATTTTTGGTGTTGTTGCACCACCACCGTTGAACGGTAACGGGCATTCCGTTTCTGCAGTCACTGTGTCAACGATATCAGCATTTTTGGGCACCGGAGTATCGCTCAATATGTGGAAATAGATATTTAACACTTGCACAAAGAATGTGGCGACAAATGTAATCGCAACGGGCAGCACATCGAACCAATCAATGGCAAACATTGTTTCACACTAGTTTCACAGTCGCTTTTAACACTAGACGATATTTTGACAGGCCATTTATAGTAATATGCGATAGACCAATTGACGCTTAGCTCGTTTAATTAAACCGTACGAAAGATCGGCGCATTTTCAAGCGCAATGAACCGTTGCGTCGCAAATATGAAATTCAACTGGCCAAAAGTTTGCCATAAAGCTTTATCGTTTGTGAGCCGCAAGCTTTTTGTTTCGATCAGCTACCTTTTTATAGCAAAAGCTCAGAGCGCTCTCTCAGTGAACTCTCTAACTCTATCTCGCTCTCTCTCTCTCTCTTTCTTTCCCGTATGCTGTCTGTGTCTTTGGTAGCACGCGTCAGGTATTTGTTTATAAACAAAAATATGAAACTGTAAAAATATTTAAATATCTGCAGGTATTCATAATTGTTCACTTTTGCTTTTGATTTGTTGATCATATGTGTGAGATAGTCTGGGTCATTTATGGCAATTAATAGCTCGATATTGATTCATGTTTTTAACCGTAATTATGGCAGCCGCTTTGACTATAATTATAACTAAGCTGTATTTTGGTTTGCCTTCGATTTTTTTAAAGTTAGGAAAATAAAACGCAGTTGGATACTTATTTATTGTATGAAATTTATAAGATTACTCGTAATTTAAAAATTACTTTGTCATTTGACCGCCATGATTATCAAATTGTAATTAACCCTTGTACTAGTTAGTTAGTTATGCCTCACTTAAGAGCCAAGTATGCAAATTCGCAGCTTTCACAAAGCTGAGCACTTAAATATTAGCAACACTGTATACAAATTTATGGTGATGATCTCACAGAGATCACTCAGTAGCGTCTGTATAAATACGATTGTGTACATCTATATATAAATAAATTCTTTATTATTGTTGTATTTGTCGCTGTCAACGTCGTCAACCCAATGCAAATTTCACATATTAACAATTGTTCACATTTTATTTTATTTATATGATTTGCAATTGATTTTTTTGTTGCCCCACACACACACTGAATTCCATTGGTGGATAATACCACGAATTGGACAATTATTACTGGCACTGCGCCTCGCTGGGCGCGATTGATGAGTTGCATGCCCCGCTGCGAACAGCAGTCTGCAAACATATTGCATAAATTAAAGAGCAGCCAGCAATGTTTATTTATTTATATGCTCTGTGTTTTTTGCTTTTTATTATTTTTATACATTTTCAAAGTGATGTCACAAGTTATTCGAGTGCCAAACAAGTTATTCTCAGTCGCTGCTGTGGTGTGTGGCATATTATTAGCCACATCAATGGATGGCCATCACTTGGTGGAGGGTGCAGCGGGTCCCACAGCTTTTTCAGCGGCGTGCGAATTTTTCACTTTTCTTGTCATACATTTTATTGTTTTGACGTGTTTGCATCGCATATTTTATTGAGAGACGCATAGATTTCTATAATCTACACATCAATTAGTTGGGTGCTTATGGCATTTGTATTGTTAGTCAAGGTCTTTGATAAATTGCAGATTTTATCTATACACAAATACATTTCTAATTGGTGTTTTTAAATGTTCAAATCTGTAGGATATGTTTTAGAGTGCTTAGACAGACACCAGAATCAGTTGCAGATTCAAAATAGATTGAGACATGAGTATATAGTTTACAAGACATGTTTGATTTCCGATCTAAGGAGTAGTTACAGTAATATCCCAAGGGCCAAGTGAATGTATGGTACTTATAAGACCTACATATACAAAAGATTAGAGGTAATCTAAGAACCCAAACAACACTTGTAAAAACTTGACTGGCAGGAAAAACGGAAACAGAAACTAAAGGTAATCTTTTGATGGCAGTTGTCGTCAAACCAATGAAGGAGTCAATTCCAAATAGTTTCCTAGATAAACATATCTAAATACAATTAAATCTTTCAAAATGAATAATAGTAACAACAATTTTCTTTACTTGTGACAACAAAAATACATTGCTTTTAAATATTACAATTAACTTATTTGACAATATTTGGTAGTTCAGCTATAGGCTAAAATGGTTTTATACATTGTTTCATTGACGTTTTTCTTTTTTTTTTTGGATTTTGAATCAAATTAGTTAATACAAATTAAGTTAATGATAAAAAGAAGCCAGCTATCAACTCTGGAATATTTGTGAACATTCAATATTAAGTTGGCTTATTGCACAGGCTTTTCAGGTCCAAACTGATGTCTCCAACGTACAGCGTTGCGTTCCACAGGTCAAAAGGGACTTGGAAATGGACATAGTTGGGTTTTTTGGTCCAGACAGCGGTAGGAAAGAGCTCCCCGTGTTTGCTGATTATGATGCCGCATACCAAGTGCTGCGATTGCCTCCCGTGTCCTCTTCCGGCTTGGGCATTATCCACATATTGCCAATTCCACTGTCCGAACTGAAGCGATTCGAGTCGCGATATAGCGAAAAACAAGGCGCTTTGCGATGCATGTGATCAGTTTCACGGGAGTAGCGTTCGTGCAGCTTTTGCCGCTCCTCATTGGCAAAATTGTTGATCATTTCACGTATAAGATCCAGCCAGATCTGTATCTGTGCCGCATCAGCCGAGAATTCACACTCCTGCTGCTTGCGGCGCTCATAATAAAGAGTAAAGCTTTTGGATTTGGCCGAGATGCCAATATGCTCGCAGGGATAGCGACCGTGGAATATCAAACTTTTGCCCTTAATCTCCGTATAGATGATGCACTTGTCAAATATAAAGACTTTGGCACGATAGCTGCGCTTGTGCTTGTGATCCATCACCTGAAACTCGTTAACCTTACGGAACTTGCCCTGATAAAACACATTAAACTGTAAAGCAGAAAAAATACAGCATTAGTTGATTTACTCTCTGGTCATATTTGCGACAAAACCCACCTCATTGCAATCGACAATATCGTTAATGATCTCCGATTCGTTGGTGGTGGTCAGCAAAGTGCGTAGTCGCTTCTCGAGACGGCAGCAGGACTCAATCAGTGGCTTCATCACAATGTCGCGATTCTTGAAGAATGTCTACAAAAATGCAAGATTTAAATTAATCAATTTGTAGTCATAGCTTGAAGGTAGACAACTGGCCACTTACATTGATGAACTGGGTGAGGAGCAGTGGATAACGTGCCATGCGCTGAATGGGCTGCACCAGGAAACTATTGATGCCCAGCTTATCATCGCGCTCCAAACGTATGCTCTGGAGATGGAAAAACAGAAGAAACTGGTGAGTTTTCCATACAGGAATTATGTTTTTTAAGCTTTACTTACTGTAAAGTAATTTTTGTAGAGATCACACAGCTTCAAGGATTTCTGTTTGTTCATCGTGAAGATCACATAGCCATAGAAACAATCGTTCTGCAAAGTCCAAGTGTATATATAATAAAAACTGTACTATTTATATACAAACTCATTCAGTACTCACATCCAAAAACTGTAGAAACTCATCGAATAAGCATTTCAGATCACGACGATTACGATGGAGCATGGGTAGAAACTCATCGCGATGGAACTCAGCGATTTGTTCAATATTACCAAAGAGATCATACTTCTTGCCACGCAATCCCAGTGGGAGATCCTTGCGCTGAAAAATATTGCCATAGTTCTCCAAGCCAGTGAACAGATTATTCACATAGGTCTCCTCGGTGTGGATCAGTTCCTCGAGTATGGGATGAACACACTTATCACTCTTATCCCTCAGCTCGATCTCCGTCTCATCCTCTCTACAAACAAAACAACATTTAGTAATTGTTTATCGGTTAAATGACATACAAGGATATACTTACTCCTCTTTGGGCTGATAGATTGAATGGAATTTGCCAACCAGTTCCTGGTTTGTTGTCCCAATGATTTCAGTCTTCCTCCTGGGCGTAGTTCGATAATTTCTGTGTGTACGATAAAAACATAAATTATTGTATCGGTCAAACACGTTGAGCTCTCTTTTTATAGCACTTATCACTGACTACTCGTCTAGCCCCGAAGAACATTTTGTGATAACGACAAGAAAAACAACTACGCAAGAGATAAAAAAAATGCCGCAGCAACGCTGGTTACACGGAGTGCAGTGAATCACATGGCGTCTCCAATTGCCTTATCAGCAGGCAGGGAGATTGGGTCTATGTGTATGTATTGTGTATGTGGGGGTGTATGATTCAGGCCAGGGGTATTATTGAAGGTAATTCCAGTTCGTAACTCTCTGCTTAAGGTATAAATTGTGGCCAGCCAACCTTACCCTTTTGATATGCTTGACGGGATCATGGTGTCCTTGAAACATATTGAAATTGCCACAGGAACGATGCAGAGCAACGGCTGCATCTGTCAAGAGATTGAGGAAAAACGGCATCTGAGAGATGGCAAGCCAGGAGATCATGATTAACAGGAACATGGAGACACCGGTGACTATGAAACCAGTCAGCTAAAAAGCTTAGCCAGAAATAAGATCGATGCGACGGCGACGAATACGACAAATTGAGTACCCACCCCCTCGATGAAACCCTCCCTATCATGCATTGTAAAGTTGACGCTGGAGCTGCGCTGGTTTTCCCTTTGTGCTAGACTATCATCGAGGCCGCTTTCCCTTTCGCTTCCCGAGCTCAGTTTCCTTAGACTGTCGGGCATTGATCCAAATGATTGCTCTCGCACGCTTGCCTCGCTGACCCATGAATAGATGCTGGTGGACGCCAATTCTGACTGGTGATTCTCCTGCGACTCTGTCGTCGCCTGCACATCGGGAATTGTGACTTTTTTCGATGCACTCTTCGGGTCGAGATTTGCTTGAGTTTCTTGTGTTTTCATTTCCTTGATTGGGGTCATCTTCATTTGTTCTTGCCGCTTGCTGCCGCTTGGCCCATCGTTGGGTTCCGAACCCTCCATATTTTACCTGGAGCTTTTTTGCAATGTGATTGACTGACTTCCACAGAGGCATATTTTATAAATTTAGGTACATTTCATAATCGAGTGTAAGTTGTTTCTGTTTGTTTATTTGATTTTGACGGTTGACTCCAAGCCGCAACCGGTTCCAAATACCGAACCGAAACCCAATTAACACTCCCAAGCACAGCCTTGCCACACACTTGCCAATTAAGATCAGCTATGAATAGCAACAAATTTGGTCAAGTCGCTTAATTAAATGTTCGACTTTGCACACCACTAAAAAGGAAAACACAACTTTGAAGCTCGATTTTGGGAACAAACGAATTTCACATTATAACTTTAAAAAGTATACGATAGAAAATTAACAATTGAAGTTCGAGTCAAATGCTCTAAAATGGCTTTCTTTTAAGCGAAGCGCAACACTTTAAGATGAATGGAATTCTTGACCTGACTAGCTCCTCGAACAGGAAACAGTATTGAAAAATTCGAATTCGGACTTTCACCATTTTCGTACTCACCTTGGGAAATCTTTCGCTGGATCCGCGCTTATCGATCGGTGCACAGCGTGTGTCTTTGGCTCATCGGGATCCTTAGAGCTGATGTGCAACACCTCGGATTTGCTCTCGTTGAGCACATATTCGACGGCATCTTGGGGATCCGTTTCAAAATCGGATATCTGATCGACCTCATCCTCGGAGCGCACCTCATCTATGCTGAGGTGTGCACTGGATATGGAATTTCTGTTGGAGCCCATTCCGGGCAGGGCAATGCGACGTGGCGGGGGTGGGGTATAGTATGGAACGTGCGCATCGTGCTGCGAAAAGCTCGGATGCCGGCGATTCTCGAGCAGCTTCAGACTGAGACGCTCCTGTTTCAAAAAGCCAATGGTCGTCTTCAGCGTCTCGAAACGTTGCACCTTTTGGCGTACATCGAGCAGCGCTGGATCCGCACCTGTAAGCGATGTGCGCATTTGTGGGGTTTGCGGTGTTTGTGGCGTTGACTGCGGTGTCGATGGTTCCGCTGATGGCGCCGCCTCATCGCTGGAGGCACGCATTTTGAGCTTGGAGCGGCGATTGAACGCACTCTCCGTATCCGAATTCACCGAGTAAGAGAGCTGAAAGGAACTGGAATTGCTGCTCGCTGTGCTGTCGCGTCGCTGTCCGCCGTACTCCACGTCCACGGCACTACTGTGACGCTCCACATCCGTCGACGATTGGCCGCTGCGACGACGCGAGTTGCGTTTGTTAAAATTGCGATTACTCAAATTGCGCTCACGTCGAAACGGCAGCGGGCTGAGATCTTCGTCGGCCATGTCGCCGCCGCTCAGCGTTTTTATAGTGTTAGCGTGCCTGCTGGCGACTGATAACGCTTATCAATCTTACACGCTTAAGCTCTTCAATGCTGCTCGAGCGCTCTCTCTCTCTCTCTTGTCTCTCTTTGAGTTGTTTGCTCTGATTTATAATGTAATTTTAATATTTCTTTTTCATTTCTTAGAAAATTTAATATTAATCTTTTAATATTAATCGTTTCTTTCCCGACTTCAACTTTATTTTAATATTTTGTATATCCAAGAAATGATATGTTAATTTGTATATAGAATTATTTATGGCGTGACTTGTTGGTTTTTCAGAAACACGAATTCGTATCTCGTGGATATTGTCGTCAACAGCTGCTCAGCTTTTTCTTGTTTGTTTTTTTTTTGGCGCTGAAAGATACGAATTTAAGCAAAAATTTTCGGATTATAGCTATTTATCGCATTAATTTCAAGCAAAAATAATATATTTTAAATATATACACTTAAAGCAATTAGGCATAAATAAATTCTTAAGAATTTACGATTTGTGCACAAAAAAGAAATGGGCAAACAAAATATGTATTTTACCCAAGTTAAAGATAACATTTATTTGATAAATTCGCATATCGCTCAGATTAATAAACAATTAGGCAATCAAATTTTTCACATAACGATTTTTATCGATGTTGATAATATATATATTTTTATATTTTTAAGCAGTCCATAAGCTAGTAGAAACCCGCACGAGTTAACTAAACTTGTTAGTTTAGACAGAGCTAAAGCAAACTGAAACTCTTTTTAAAGTGTTCTTCTTTAGTTTAATAATCGCACAAATATTTGCAAAAAACTATGTTTGTTTAGAAATAGCAAAATTTAAATACAAGTTTTATTTATACTACGAATGACGTCAAGCGATCAGGGTTCAAAACAAAAGCGTTGTCAGTTCTGTATATGTAGTCACACACACTCACACACATTCACACACGCACACACGAACTGAAACACGATCAGGTGAAGTTAATTATGTGTGACGTTTTTTACTGAGACAACAAAACAAAGCGCTTCAAACTGCAATTTAAATGTTGACAAACTACAATATGATAAAATGTACACAATATCTAAAAACATATGTTAAAGAAACATTATTAAAAGAAAAAACATTTAAAAGTTGTTTAATTTATAGTTTTGCAATAGTTGCCTATCGATGATTCGACTTCCGCAAATATTATTTTTCATACGCACATTTTTTTCTCTTTTGAATTGAATTTCTGAGAGCTTAAAAAAAATAAAATCTACTTAAATCACAAAAATGAAGGCAATTGCTGAAATTGTTACACATTTGTTTATATAAAATATAAAAAATAAATAAAAATCTGATATCCTGGCTTTAAAAGGTCTTTTATTTATTTTTATTTTTGTACTAAATTATGTCAATTAAAAAAATTAAATTTATCTCTAGGAAGCTACAGGATATTGAGGTCCTAATGGAAACGTGTTTTATAAGAATTTAAAAAAAACATATTTCGAAAATCAGTATTTATCTTGTCATAAAAAGTATTGTTTATTTTTAAAATTGGCACTATTTTGGATCTGTATCTGATTTTTTATGGACTCATTTTACCAAAGGTTCTTTTATTTCACACATTTAATACTTAATTTCACATTCATTCCCAGTCTTATCTTTACAGCTCTTTCGATTCCGATTCTCTTGACTAGCCCATTGCTGGGCCATAAATTGGCAGAAAGCTGAAACATTCATAGTTTACTTTGATTCATGTGAATAAATAGCTACCATCATAATTACGCAGACCAGGTAGATTTATTGACCCAGTTAGATAACTGGTCATAATAATAGAGAGCGAGGTACAGACGTGACAGACCTGCTCTTGACTTTAATTGTTGGCCCAAAAGTTTGCCATTGATATGAACAAACCTAATATCAGAATCGCAGTTGCAAGATTGGTATCGTGGAGAGAACCAGCTATCTTATCTTGCAATGTCGGCGATAAGAAATTGTGTCTTAATTACTTGAGGCCATTTTTGATACCATTTTCAATAGCACCTATTTAAAATTTGCAAATTGAGTGCAAACTGTTAAAAGTAAGTTCGTGGAATAAATTTTGGGTACAAATGTCGAAATTGCCAATTGTAAAACATTGTTTTTACAAGTGAATAATAATGAAAGCTAAAAGCATTGGCTTCCATTAATGATAATGGGTTTTCCCCAAATAAAAATACTGCTCACTATCACAAAAAAGTCCCCTTTGAGCCACAAATTCTTTAATTTATTTTTTAATCATGGATTAGTGCATTAAATTCTTTGTGATTTGCACTGTTGCCACTTTGCATTGCTGAGTTGCAGTTTTCCACAACTTAAATTCAATTATTTATTTTATTGTACTAGCGATGATTCATTTTCTTTACAAAAATTACAAAAAAGCACTCCGTCTACAATGGATGTGATAATGTAAAACAAACGGAACAGCTTTTGTTTTAACCTTGGCAATGATTCTATTTGTTGCTCCATTAGATTAACTGAATTGCTATTTTTAGACTGATAGAGTCAATTATGACTTCCAAAACTGGTTATGACGAGCATTAGTTGTTTAAAAAGTTTTACACTGGAGATATGTTTGCTATCTTTTTCTCTAATCTCTCGATTGGTTTTTTAAGCTGCTTCCAGGAATTTCCGGCACAAAAATAAACGACAATAATCATAAAAGTAAATGATAGATACGATTGTATTATTTGCAGATAAGAAAGGGAGTTTTTTTTTTGTGCCGAATAATGCTTGACAACAATAAAATAATAAAATATGCAATAAAATAATAAAATATTTTCCAAGAAGTTAAAAGATTTTATAGCTTTCAGAAATAATAAATAATGATGTTTGCCGACTTTTATAATTAAAAGTGACTTTTATTATTGCTATAAACATAAACAAGATATTTTGTGAAGTATCTGGATATTCGGAATCGAAAGACTAATAACATATAATTATAAAATTCCGGTGAAACAAGCTTTGTGCAGTTGTTTCCCATCATTCAAATAATGCCAATTAACTGTATTTTTCCACATTCATTTATTGTTTTTTGTTGCTTACTGTCTTTCTGTATGTATCTCTCATTCAGCCGATAAGTAAAATAAATAACGAGCAAAAAATATATTAAAAAAGTAAAAACAAATAAAAACAAACTGACACAAACCGCAACTGATACGAGTTAGCAAGGTTAGATGTACAGAAATGCGTTAAGTACGCTACTAAAATGTGAATAAATTAATGTAGCGATAAAAACGAACAATAAAACCGAAAAACTCATACAAAATACACACAAAACAATCGCAGACATGGCGACAACAGTAAGACAAAAGTGCTATGTAAAAGATTTAATTTAATTTACTTATTATTTGTCATAATACTTTATATATTTCTTGTTTCTTTTGTGATTTGTGTGCACGTGTTAATTAAACAATTAGCTGGATTGCTTTCTGAGTTCGTTTCCATTTCATTTGCTTTTTATTTAGTGTCGTTTGAGTTTTATTTTTGGGTTTTTATAAATACTTGTATATTATATTCATTTTTGTCACTTACATTGTTTAACGGGCACGAAATGAAACGAAAACCAAATAAAGGTCACGATTCCAATGAGAATTGCAACAATTACGACTAATTTTAATAAGTGTGCAAAATCAGTTTAAAATTCTACAGCTACCAACAACGCTCGTGGCGTATAAGCAATTTGTCCACGCACACGCACACAAAACACATAAGCACACACACAAGCACGCATGCAGACACACAGCAGACACAAGTGTTGCTGTAGTTAACTGTTCTGTACACACACACGACGAGGTGACGAAGTCGACACGATGCGAACGAAAATTGAACGAACCGGGCGACGGCAATGAAAACGATCAGCTCACCTGCGCATTTGAATTGGCACTGATCCGGAATTCGCGCATTGCAGCAACTGCGCACTCGGCTCGCACTCTCACGTGACAGTGGGCAAAATCGTATATTCCGCAATGAAATGTTGACAAAGTTTGCATTATGTTGGCGTGAAGCTGTTACAACTCTTTTTGGAATTGAAAAACATATAGTGCAAATATTTATCTAATGCCTTTGTGCAACTAATAAACTATTGTGAAAAACAATAAACTTATATTTTATTAGATACGTTTTTTAAGCGCAAAGCAACGGATTTCTGCCACTGTACAATGCAGAGTCTGTTTCTCCCTCTCCGTGTTTGTCACACGCTCGCGTCATTGCTGTTGTTGTTGGTGTGGTTGACTGCTAACTGTTTGCTTTCGTTGGTGTTGTTTGTGTTATTGGCATTTGCTGCGCTGACTCCACCGCTTCATTTATAATTTTTTGTTGTTCTTTTATCTTTATTATTTAGATTGCACACACTCACACAGCTAAACAGCTGTCGCGTGTGTGAGTTCGCCTAATGTTGAGTGTGTGTGTGTGTTTGAGTTCGCCGCATTTTCCACAGCAAATTATTGTTATAATTCTTTTTGCTGCAGTGTTTTATTATTTCGCTCTTTATTTACATATACAGATACAGCAGCAAGCAGGCGGCATAAATTCTTAATTAGTCTAGGCCGACAAATACAATGGCAGCAAAGACCAGGCTAGTTGACATCAACCAGCTAAAATTGTTGTTGTTGTCACAATTCTCAGAGTTAAGCAATTATTTCCTCTAATGTCAAAGTGAAAACAACAAAATTCCGAAACAAAAACAAAAACATTTCATTAGCTTAAAAGCTGTGACTAAAAGTTGACTTATAGAATATTTGAAAAATTCAGTGAAAACTTTTCTGAGTAAGTAAATTATATACTGTATTTATTATTTTAAAAATCGTACAAATTGTGCAGGCATCAATATCTTATCGGGCTTATCAAGCAAGTTTTTCTTTTGTGCAATTCGATTTCTACCAACATTTAGCTCATTGAGGCCAATTGGCCAATTGGCACTGCACAAGTTCTTTATTATTTTGTGCTTATCTTAGCGCATTTTCGAACGTTTTCAAGATGGTTAACCAAACAAACATGAATTACGATTTGCAATTCACTGAAGGGGATTCACTGGGTGAAATTCACAGTTTTTAATCAATATTTTAGCCAATTATCAAGACTTTAGTTTCAAGTGGCTTTTTATGGTTTGATTTTAACGACCTTCAAAAATTGTTTACTTTGCCGCCCACAATTTTAAACAATGCTGAAGTGATGCAGCAATAAGCTTTTGAGCAGGCACTTAAGCAAGTTGATTTGCTATCGGTGAGCTTTCAAGGTGGCACGAAAGCTCATCAAGTGAAAAGCAAGCAGCGCAAAACAAGCAATGTAAAATTCAAGCAGTACAAGCTGTGAAATTTGATTTGAAGAAAAAACGGTTTAGACAAAGAAATTCTCTTCAGAGCCATATTGTGCCAGAAAGGCTTTTGGATTCTCTTTAAAGAGTTTTCCCATACTAACTCGCTCTCACTCACTCGCACACACTCACTTACTCAGTTTTTGCAGCAGCACAGAACCAGTTGATTTTTTTGTTTGCACTCCAAGCATAAACAGTCTGAAAATTCGATCAGATTTCATTGCCTGGCGCCGATGGCCATAAACATTTGACAAATAAGTGAATCGGGCGATCATGTTGGCGTTACAACAAAATTTTACCACTGCTTCTCCATTAAAAACCTAGACAAAGAAAAATTTCTAACGGAAATGAAAAAGAAAATCCTGCAGGCAGCTTAAAATTGCCCCATATCTGATGCTATTAAGACAAACGTTTTAGAAAAAAATAAATGAAAAACTCGTGGGTGTTGAAGAAAAGAGGTTAATTTATTTGTATCGCTTAGCTTCTGCTGTATTTAGAAATCCACCAAAAACCATTATTACAAATAGTGCCTCACTTAATTTTTGTTTAAACTATCATTAAAATGTCAAATAAGGTACTCCAACTAAAAGCAACGATAAATATTGAATCAGTGTGCCGTAATTGGCTCATAATTGAAAGCTCGCCAAATATTTAGTTAAGAATAAAAAAAAAAACCAAAAACACATGAACAATAAATATAAATGTACGCTTAAGCAAAAAAACAAGCGTGGAATGCAAATAAAAGGAAATTGTGAGCGAAAATGAATAAATTACGAACTAAATGTAAATGCCCAATTAGGCAAAACTGCACACAATAAACATCTGGAGAATAAGAATATTAAGATATTTGCGGCATTTAATTGAATTCATAAGTGAAAAATTCCTTTGTAAGGCATTGAGCGAGAGAGCAAATGTCCAAACGCCCACAGCTCGCGCACAAATCAAACACCATTTCTCTCACTCTCACACACACAAACATATGTCTATATATACAAACACACATAAGGCGGCATTAAACCGGCCGGCAGCCGGCTTAGCTGCTCTCTCCCTCTCTCTTCATTAGCCGGCATTTAGAGAGAACGCAGTTGCAGTATGCAGTTGCTAGGCAAAAACTTATTATACTCAGCTGCAATTGTATTTGTTTCTTGTTGCATTACATTAATTATGTATGCATTTCATAAATTACTTTTTAAAAATATTCTTAACTTAAAATTTTAGAACGTAACTCAACTCGGAAACAACACGCAACACGCATTCTGAGAGAGAGAGCAGCACCAAAAAAAAAACCTAAAGCGATCTTCCCGCTCTCTCAGACAGTGAAAAGTTCTCTCTGCTCAGGCCGCTTTCGCCACACTCGCGAGCAAATCGACGTAGGAGTGGCGCCGCCTCTTTTCACAATTGGAACGTATAAAAGCCGCCGCTCAACTTCTCCAACAATAGTCGGTGTTCATTGCTGTTGCAGTTGATTCTGTTGCTGTGATCGGTTCAGGTTCATCTCATTCTCCCCTGAGTGTTTTTGCTGTGTGACCAGACGTAGTGCTAAAAAGCCCACGAGAGCAAAGCCAATCTCCAAAAATATAATTGTCCAATTAGGAGCGCAGCTGGAGCTGAATTTTTCGAAAAGTTATTTGAGGTAAGGCACAACCAGAAAGGACAACCAACAATACACAAATGTGCAATTGAAAGCATATAGTAAACCAATTACTATATTAGTGAGTGATTGCCGCAGTGATGTAATTAAGTAAATTTGCTAAAAGGTGTCTTTTGCCAATCAAAGAAGAAGAAAGAAAAAAAATGTAAAACAAATTATCGAAAGCCGAGTGCTTAACATTGTCGTCCCGTCCGTCGTCCGTTCGTTCGTCTGCAACTTCGTATGTTCGTGTCTAAATTTGGAACTGTCTTGTTAACTGATTTGTGGGTCAATCGATTCGAGATCGAAAAGTTTTGAACTCGTTTCGGGCATTCGCAGTTCTTGCCTACGACTCGAATCATTCGCACGCAAATATGTGAAGGACAACGACGTTCGACGAATCGCATTAGAAAATAGTAAACTCGAAATCCAAATTCATTTTCAAACGTGGAGTGCGCGTCCGAATTTCAAACCGTGAGGTACTTACATTTTACCAACGGAACAATTTTCACATAACAGAAAAAATAAAAGAAAAAGTGCAATACAAAAAATTTCGAATTCAATTCAAAATACTCGCCCGAGTTTATATAACCGCAGACAATAGCTATAATAAATCTATTTATTTTGATAATGGACCTGAAAGAAAAAATAATCAATGCTGTGCGGCATTTGTAAATATCATTGATAAGAATTTCGTCCGGAGAATTTACTACTTATCAGTCGATTTGTTCTCAGTGCTTAACGTTTTCCCCCGTAGAATTTTTCTACTTTGCTTAACATCTGAGCACTGGATTCCAGAAAACAATTCGTGCTTGCTTTCCGACGTAGTTTAGGGTCCCTGACCTATTTAAATATGAATAAATAAGACTCCCCGTGAAATACCTTTCTATTAGCCTAATAGTTTTTAATGGCTTTAAATAAATATATATTAAAAAAACCTTAAAATTGATAGATGAATATTTTTATATTCAAAATACGAATGTGACTATTAAAATAATGTCGGAAAAATAAGAAAACTCAAGTTCGATAAAAATATAACCCTAGATTTTTATTACGAACTAATACTTAAGATTGACAAAGGATTGATGGAATATTATTGTAGTGATTTAATGGGAATGGGAAAGATAACTATCTAACACTGCAACCTATATTCACGAACGAGATGTTAGTATCATTATTTGCCGGACTCCATTTTGAACTAGCCCCCAACATTTTTACTTGACATTTCGAAGGAAACGCAAATCGATTTCACACAATTAAGTGGTTCGGAGGGAGACAAGGCAATGGGGCAAAACATCAAAGCACTAAAATAGCACACAGGCGAGCAAATTTAAAATCGAAATTTAATTAAATCATGACACTAAAATACACCTACCCCCTTCCAACCGCCCCTCCGCCATCGCAATGGATCATGCCAAATTAAATTCAATTGAGGCACCCACAGCAACAAGTTCGTGCAACGGAGATAGAACGTGAAAGGGCGATAGAGATAGAGTGAGAGAGCGAACGTGAGAGAGAGAGAGAGAGAGGGATAGAGAGAGTCGACAAATCGATTGTTGCAATTTGAGACACGAAATTGCAGCGGAAGAGGCAACCAATGGGGCATTACTTAGAGGGGCAGGCTGAATGACTGACTGAATGGGCAAACTGCCAAATGTGGCAGGGCTTCAAAGACAACGATTAAAAGCGAATTCGGATCTCTGCACCCAACCGAGGTACACACGAAGGGCTTCGCGTCACTTCCTGTCATTGCAGTTAATATAATCATAAAAAAAACAAAATAAATATATATATACAATATATATAAAAACAATGGAAAAAGGGGCGTAGCAACAACGCCAACGCCCCAGCAACGAACCGTTCTTGACTTGCAATCAGAACCCAACTGATCCACAGACAATCCGACTGAGACTCGTTCAATGCGAATTTCATGTGGGTGTGGATCTCAGTATGAGTCTGAGTCTGAGTCTTAGTCTGGCGCTGCTCCTCCTCCTCCTTCTCCTTCTCCGTCTCTCGCTCGTTGTCGAGTCTGTGTCTCTGGCATAATCAATGCATTTCCGCTTTTGCACTCCATAAGAAACATTTATATACCTTTTATATTGTATATAATACATATATAAATATATAGATATATTGCAATTATATGGTAATGATTTTGTCGTCAGCTTTTGATTTATTGCCTGGCGGAATGTTCAACAATTTAACGACAAATATGGACAGTTCGAGTGTACGCAGAAAGAAATGGTTTATAAGGCTTAATTATAGATCAACGAAGGTTAAATTGTGTAATCGAAGCAAAGCAAACAAGAAGTTTGTTCAGTATATTTGAAACTATATAGAAAAGAGATAATTGCAAGTAAGCACAGATGAAGAATAGGGTTAGTGTTTAGTCAGACTTATTTAGATATAACTGATATGGAATAATCATGTGATAATCATGCTAAATCTTAGACAACATTGTAATCTGAGTGTAGATATGTACATACATGTATATCAACAACTACTAGAAACTTCTTGAAATGCGATGGTGAAATACAACTAAGATTGGTTGAATGACTTAATCATTTTTAATCTCTTTAACATAACTATGTGAGCACATAAACAATTCACATGCCTGTTTGCTGTGTTGTTATCCAAGAGCCCGTTCACGCCTTGAATAAACAAACACTTATCTGATTAAACGGGTTGCCAGTGAACGATAAGAAATTGATTAGAAGGCGATATTGAATATACATATGTTGAAATTGATACTCAACCGTTTTGTTTCAGGGAATTTTGCATTGAGTAAACGCAGAAATGGCCGACGAAGCACAAGCACCACCAGCTGAGGGCGCACCACCAGCCGAGGGCGAGGCAGCACCACCCGCCGAGGGCGAGGGCGCACCCGCCGAACCCACCGAACCCGCCGAGCCGATCAAGCACAGCTATACCCTGTTCTATTTCAATGTGAAGGCACTCGCCGAACCGTTGCGCTACCTGTTCGCCTATGGCGCCATCGAATACGAGGATGTGCGCGTCACCCGCGACGAGTGGCCCGCCTTGAAGCCAAGTAAGTTGAACGTTGTTTCGTGTCTCCAGTGATGAGCTGTAACTAAAATGTGAGAGGACTCGTTTGATTAGCCATGCCAATGGGTCAGATGCCGGTGCTGGAGGTGGATGGCAAGCGTGTCCATCAGAGCATCTCGATGGCCCGTTTCCTGGCCAAGACTGTCGGATTGTGTGGGGCCACGCCGTGGGAGGATTTGCAGATTGATATTGTTGTTGATACCATCAATGACTTCCGTCTAAGTAGCGAACAATGTGTGCTTCAGTTTTCATGTTCAGTGTCCTTGATTAACTCTGGAATTTTTAATGTATAGAAATTGCAGTCGTCTCGTATGAGCCCGAGGATGAGATCAAGGAGAAGAAGCTGGTCACCCTAAATGCCGAGGTCATTCCATTCTATCTGGAGAAACTGGAGCAGACCGTCAAGGACAACGATGGTCACTTGGCTTTGGGCAAGGTACGTCCTTCAATCGCGATCTGTTCAAACTTCATATTCTCATCCTTTTTTTCTTTTGTGTAAATCACCAGCTGACCTGGGCCGATGTTTACTTTGCCGGCATCACCGACTACATGAACTACATGGTGAAGCGTGATCTGCTGGAGCCTTATCCGGCTCTGCGTGGCGTCGTCGATGCCATCAATGGCTTGGAGCCCATCAAGGCCTGGATCGAGAAGCGTCCCGTCACCGAAGTCTAAGCCGGACGAAGCTTCAACTAACAAACAATCAAACATCAGCAAACCGGCAGAAAGTGCGGAGGGAGAATCATTGCACAATAAAAAACAACAGCAAAAACAACAACAACAACCACTAACAACAATAGCACGCAACACGACACACATTTATTATTCTTATTATTATTATTATTGTTTTTTTATTAATTTTTCATATACACACGCACACGCACAACACTCACACACATTTTATATATCCTTTTCCGATTGGGCTTCTAATTTTTGAGAGAGGGTTTTTTAACACGCACGGGGTTACGTTCGGAACTTAATTCAAAATATTTATGCGTAGTCTTTTAGCACTCGTCACTTAATTAATTCTTTTTGGCATAATTCTCTTTGCATTGCCTCGAAAATGGATCTATTTTCTCTAGATTTAAAGTAAAACTTTTAAAGTTTGAAAAAAAAAACAAATTTCTTAAACAAATACTATTGCACAGTTATAAAATATTGCTCTACTTTTAGTCTAGTACATATGTATATGCTAAACACTTACTATATAAACTATATATCTATCTATACGTATATAAATGCATATATGTACATATGTATATGCATAAATATATATGTTCCACATCCTATAAGATTTTTATTCTACTATCTTTAGTTCAATGCGAAGAGTTTTAAATATTTAAAAGCAAAAACCACAAAACAAACACCAACAAAAAAACAGCAACAACGATGCAAATATTTTCTTTTCTTTACTATTTTTATTTGTTATTATTTTTTGATTTTGGCACACATTCGTCCAGCCTCGAGAATTTTCTACGTCCAACCATTTGAAAATAATATTAAAATTGAAAATCCTACAAAAAGACTCACAAAACATATCCTCAAAATTTAAATATTGGAACTGAGAGAGATAATGAAAATAAAAACACAACAAATTCCAAACTCCAAACAGACAAATAACTGCCAACATATATAAACTTTTTCATTATTTTTTGATTATTATTTTATAATTATTCGCGTCAAACATTGTAATTGTATTTTTAAATATTTGCACAATATTAAAAAACACACACATTTTGAATAAACTACACACAAAATAAGAATTGAGCATACTTTTCGAAAGCACGAAAATTGGTTTTATTTGCAACTTTGAGGGAAACACTTTAAACAAATTACAAATCGAACTCTATTCGAATTTAGTTACGAATTGTTTTTGAAATTGAATAAATTATATTGGAAATTAAAGATAGACTTACCCATCATCAAAAGAGCCTTTGGTATGATAAACACGATGATTTGTGAACATATATGAATGCAAATGAATTATTTATCCATCGATTATTAATTGATCAAGTGTTTAAAATATATTTTTCCATAAATGCAAATTCTGAGTCCATTATATATTTTTAGGTGTGCTTCCAGTTGGGTGCACGCTTCTCAACAAAGCTATTCATACCCTCCTCGCAGTCGGGCAATTGAAGATTTTCATTCATTTTTGCCTTTGCCTTCGCGTATGCCTCCTCAAGCGGCAGATTCAGTTGTTCATAGTAGAACTCCTTGCCCAGTCCAAGGACTGCACGACTCTTCGATCTTATTGCGTTAACGATTTCTTCAATCGTTTTATCCAGCTCCGATTCAGGCACTACTTTGGTGACCAAACCGGCAACGTAGGCCTCCTGGCTGCTCAAGGGTAGACCTGTCATAAGCATATACGCAGACTTGGGACGCGACATGACGCGACCAATAGCGACTCCAGGCGTATTGCAGAAGACTCCCACTCCAGCACTAAAAAAAGACAGTATACAATAAATGGGAAACATTGATTTAGGTGCAAGTGTTTACCCTGGTGTGGAGAACATGCTCTTATCGGAGGCCACGATAATGTCACAGGATGCAGCCAGCTGGCAGCCGGCAGCAGCAGCATAGCCATTAACTTTGGCAATCACCGGCACCGGCAACTTCCTTATATCCAGCACAATGTCGGTTAGCTTTTGGAAAACAGCATCGCGAAACTTGAAATCGTTGGGTTGCAGCTCCTTCAGATTGTGGCCGGCAGACCAGATTTTCCCCTCAGCCGTCAGGATAACGCAGCGTAATTCCACATTTTTGCTATCCTCGATGAGCGCCCCGTGCAACGCGCACATCATGTCCATGGATAGCGAATTCCGGGTGCTCGGATGACACAACGTTATTTCCCGCACGCCTTGATCATTTTTTACCTTTATAGATACATGTTAGCTAAATGCAACAAAACATAGATAGATTTAGTTAAGCTCACCTTTATAAAATCCTCGGCACTTACTTTGCTAGCAAAGCGTATTGGCACTAGACGGCTGTACTAAATATAAAAAACAAAAACTAATTGAATTAAGCACAATATAAGTTGCATAATAATTACCAATTTAAACGGTTTTGGCAGCCTAAGCAGCATTTTGTAATTCTAAACAAATTTGCAAGTTACGTTATCAAAATAAATCTAAACGATTAATTTCATGTCATCAGGATCGATTGTCAATTAAAATATGTGTTACTATCGATAACATTTAAATATGCGCCGCTCCTCTTGCCAGATTGCCATTCACAGCGCAGTCGATATTTGTTTGCTTGCTATCGCTGCAAGCGCAACAGCTGAGCGCTGAGCGCTAATTTGTTTAGTGAATGTCCACAAGGCACAACAAACAGATGCCGTCAGTCTCTAGTAAATTGCACTGCACATTAACATTTTTAATTACTCGCCAGAACAAAGACAGGTGAGTGAACTGTCGGAACACTAAAACGTGTATATTTCTTTTTTTTATTGCAATATTGTTGTTGTTGTACGGCTCACAACAGATAGACCTTATAGCGTTGTAAATGATTTTTGTATATCAAAACACGAGATATGCGTTATCAGCTAACGTAGCATTTTGTACGCGATTATCAGGCAACTATTTAGTTCACATATAGTTCAGTAATCGACTAGCAGCGCTCGAGTGCATCAGTGTTTCTAAACACTCCTCGAATATAAATATATATATTATTAAATCGGTTTGCATTTTTAGTTGGCGGCCATAATGCGTCCATTTTCTGGCAGCGACTGCGTTAGGCCCGTCGGTGGCTGCATCAATCGTGCCTTTGGCAACAAGGAGCCCTGGCAGGTGGCAGCCATAACGGCAACAACAGTCCTTGGCACCGTTTGGATCTGGACCGAACTCAATAAAGATGAAAGTAAGCATTTCAACAAGTAACATTTTAATCCATTAAATAATCTAATCGCGAACGATTATTAATTCTATTTATATATATTTCGAAAATATTCCCTATGTACTTTGAACTTTACTGGACTTTAGGTGCACGTGTGTAACACCTTTTGATCCTTCTAAGTTAATCAATCAAACAGATTATGCTTAGATTAAAATTGTCCACGCATACTTGAAGTGGCCTTAAAATGGTCGAGTGCTCGAATCGGAATTTCTGGAGCATAGTTTATAGTTCATTTGCAATCCAATAGCGTTAAATAATGTACATACATTTCTATGCTCACATAATATTACAAAATTGTTACTGCTGGCCTAGTCTAGCCACGATATTAAAAGTATTAAGTTTATTTTATCAATTCTATAAAAGTGGCACCATTTTTCCGATAATAGTTTGGCATGACTAATTATATTCTTACTGTGGTGCCATTTGCAACCCGATAAAATATATATTCTTGGTTATTTTATTTATACAAGAGCAGTGGCTTTTTTATTGCAGTATCATAAATTTTAAATTTTGAAGCTATGCCATATCAAATTTGAACATTGAAAATGCCTTTGTTGAGTTTTTTGGAGATTGATTGCCATTTTGCTTCCGGAGATACACAATAATATAACAAATGTACTTAAGCTTTTTTCAACTCTTGATAAGCATTGCTTATCAATCACTCACCTGATAAGCAGTGCGAATTGAGCTTAAGTAATCAAAAAAAATTTTAATGTTGTAAAATCTACATTTTTTCTACCTGAGGTCTGTATGTGCGGGGCAAGCGTCAGTTCTTTAAGTTGGCCAAGAAGATACCCGCCGTTCGCCGTGAAGTGGAGAAGGAACTGAATAAAGCCAAAAACGACTTTGAGGCTGAAATTAAGAAGAGCAATGAACACTTGAAGTACACGACACGCCTGCCCGAGAAGGGTCTGACCAAGGAGCAGATTCTTGGCCTGGTCGATGATCATCTGAAGACAGGACATTACGATTGGCGCGATGGACGCGTCTCGGGCGCTGTTTACGGCTACAATCCCGAGCTGGTGCAGCTGGTCACCGAGGTCTATGGCAAGGCATCCTACACGAATCCGCTCCATTCCGATCTCTTTCCGGGCGTGTGCAAAATGGAGGCAGAAGTGGTGCGCATGGCTTGCACCCTTTTCAATGGCAACAGCTCCACTTGCGGCACAATGACAACCGGCGGCACCGAGTCCATCTGCATGGCCGTGAAGGCATATCGCGACTATGCCCGCGAGCACAAAGGCATCACAAAGCCCAACATTGTGGTGCCACGCACGGTGCACGCTGCCTTCGACAAGGGCGGACAATACTTTAATATTCATGTGCGCTACGTGGATGTCGATCCGGACACCTATGAGGTGGACATGAAGAAGTTTAAGCGTGCCATCAATTCCAATACTATTCTGGTAAGTAGCACGACAGTTCTTAAGAGACTTAGCCACGTTGTTAATATGTATTTTGTATTTTGCAGCTGGTTGGTTCTGCTCCCAATTTTCCATACGGCACCATTGATGATATTGAAGCTATTGCTGCGTTGGGCGTTAAATATGATATACCCGTGCATGTGGATGCTTGTCTGGGCAGCTTTGTGGTTGCTCTGCTGCGTCATGCTGGCTACCAGTTGCGCAACTTTGACTTTGCGGTCAAGGGTGTGACGAGCATCTCGGCCGATACGCACAAATATGGCTTTGCGCCGAAGGGCTCGTCGGTCATCATGTATTCGGAAAAGAAGTTCAAGGATCATCAGTTTACGGTAACAACCGATTGGCCCGGTGGCGTCTATGGCTCCCCAACGGTTAATGGCTCGCGTGCTGGCGGCATCATTGCCGCCTGCTGGGCCACAATGATGAGTTTCGGCTACGAGGGCTATCTGGAGGCGACCAAACGCATTGTGGACACTGCTCGTTATATTGAGCGAGGGTAATTACGATTTATCTCAATGCCATGTGGTCATTACTGAATTCCTTGATTTTCTTGCAGTGTACGTCAAGTCGATGGCATTTATATCTTTGGCAAACCGGCTACGTCGGTCATAGCCATGGGTTCCAATGTGTTTGATATTTTCCGACTCTCCGATTCGATGTGCAAGCTCGGCTGGAATCTAAACCCACTGCAATTTCCCTCTGGGTAAGTGATGTTTATATAATATTGAATTGGTATTAAAAGCAACTCCTTTCTAGCATTCACATCTGCATTACGGATATGCACACAAAGCCTGGCGTTGCGGATAAGTTCTTGGCCGATTTGCGCACCAGCACGGCGGAGATTATGAAGGATCCCGGACAGCCGGTGGTTGGCAAATATGCTCTCTATGGCATGGCCCAGAGCATACCCGATCGATCAGTGATTGGCGAGGTGACTCGTCTCTTTATACACTCCATGTACTATACGCCCGAGAAGTGAAATGTGCTCCAACGCATCAGCTAGCAGATCTCTAGTTATAGATTACTAGTGCAATGCAATTCCACACACCACCAAACAGAATATCTGTTATTGTTATTGTTCCCACGCTATAGTATATTTCTAGCATTTATAACAATGCCCCTATATATATTTATAGATACATATATTTAGATATATATATCGTGTTGTAACGCAGGGTACAAAATATGTTTGTTACTGAAATTATTCGAGATCTTGTGTATTTGTCAGAGAAGCTAAGCTATGTTTATGAACTGTGAAGTACCTTTTTGTATACTTATTAAACTCTATTTTTCTGTGTAATTGTTCAAAATAAATGTTGTTTAAATCGATTGCATAAGCAATTGCTGCCACAGGGGCATCAATTGTGCAAACAGTTAGTTAACAAGCTGAGCATATTTTGCAGTTGCTATTATTATTAATATTTGAAGCAATTTATTTTAATGTTTTTTTTTCCAACATCTTTATATTGTTTACAGAGCATCGCACAAGAATCTTAAACATTTTTGCTCCATCAATTAATTGTTTACAGTTTGCCAACAAAAAACCATAATTAATGTCTGATGTGTTGGTGGCCTGATTCGATCTGCTCTGATCTTAGTCTAGTTTTTTTTTTTTGTTTAAGATTTGCCACGCGTCGGCGTTTTAATTAAGTTGTTGTTGGCTGTTGCATTTGTGACACGCCCATTTCCTGTCTCTCATTTGTTGTAATTTATGTAAGTTTTTCTTAGTACATTTAAATAAATTTCAGTAGCGGAAGCATTTGTTTCAATAGCTGCGACAAACGCGACTCATTTATTTTTGGGAATAGCACGCGTCGTCAGGTGTCAAATCGAAACTTGCCCGAGTTGGCGTTGCCTTTGATTTTGGGGAACAGCAACAAGTGCCCAGAAGGCCAAAAAGCACAAAGAGCCGCAACAGACACATTGGAGTCTCAACAATAACAGCAGCAGCAACAACAACAACAAGAGTTTTTCATTTTCACACAGCTGTGCAACAAATGAAACCTGTCACACATTAACATGCGTCAGTCAAAAAAAATCATACACACCCACATACACACTCAAACACACATACAATATTACAACAACAACCGCCTCCGATTCTCCAAAAGATTCACATTTGTGTTTACCAAAAATATATAGAAACATATGTACATTTATACCTGAGCCAGCTAAAATAAAACCGGTGTTGCCAAAAAGTACAAAAAACGTTTGCTATATAAACATACATGTACAGTGGGCAAAAACTAATATGAATGTGTCATAATTTTTTACTGCTAATATTACAAATATAAAACAAATGCATAATTAATTAATTAAGCAATAAAATAAGCGCAACATGCTTGTAACTTCTTTACACATGTAAATATATATAAATAAATATATTTTTGAATTTTGCATTGCTTTTGTTTAAGGCTGTAATTAGGTAAACATTTTCTATTTAAATCTGGCTAAATGTTAAGAGTTACTAAGGGTCACAAACTTTAATTTCGTAACTGTTTCGTGTTGGCAGCGCCAGTGCGCAGTCAACGTCAGCGTCGACGCCGACGCACAGGTTGCGCTGCGCTCAGTGCGGCGGGGCTTCGTCTCTTCGTGAATGTTACTCTCCACCATTCGATACGCGTCCGTCGCGAGCGCCAGTCGCAATCGTTGCGAGTGTTTAAACAGCACCTCCAAACAACAAACAAATCAAAGCAGTTCGCATTCAAAAACCTGCTTACCAAATATCAATATAAAATTTATAAATTATAGTCATATAATTAAATGGAAATTAATTAAGGGCCACGCATTAAATGATTTAATCAGCACCGAACAAATATTTAATCAACTTGTGCCTTTAGTTTTGTTGTTGTTGTTGTCGTCGTCAACAACGTAAAGTGGCGCCCTCTATATAGCACCTGAAGTTCTGCTGAAAAACAACGAAAGTGGTTTCTGTTGTATCTGTGTGTGTTAGTTTGTGTGTGTGTGTTTGTGATTTATGATATTTTATTAAGTGCACTACTCAATAAAAAAAAAATTCTGCTGATTACAATTCAGGGGAATCGACTGAAAGCAATGCACTTGAATTCTTGAGTAGCACTAAAACTTGTCAATCGATCGCTTAAAAGCAATAAGGTAAGTTACAAGTAAAAATTGTTAACGATTACGTGAAATTCAGTGAAAGTATTTTTATTTTTCCAGCAGCATTTTGCAATAATTTATAATCAGTATTCAACGATAACTGTTAAAACTTTTGCAATAATAGCCAATTATAGAGCGATCAGTGTATACATGACTAACTTCATGTCGATTAGAAAATACGATAAGAAAACAACTACAGCAAATACTAGCTACAAAAAA
This sequence comes from Drosophila kambysellisi, assembly GCA_035042185.1. NCBI lineage: Eukaryota > Metazoa > Arthropoda > Insecta > Diptera > Drosophilidae > Drosophila > Drosophila kambysellisi. The sequence goes on from JAWNLS010001251.1 coordinate 13,069,403, forward strand.
ATACAATAGCAAACAAATAAAAAGGTGTTGTTTGACAACTGGCTTAAAAGCTGAGCTCATTTGCAAACAAAAACAAATATATTGAATACATTTGGCTAATTGCTATACGATATTCAGGGATATGGTAAATAAGCCTTGGGCTGAATGAGAATCCATTTAAACCGAACAGAACTAGGAAAAACTTGAATATTTTAAAGATATTGTATCATATTCAACACTGGCAAAGACTGTGTCAACAATAGTTGTAGTAAAAAAACGAATTTTTTTATGATGCAATCTATTTCAACCTTGAGCATATCAAATTTCAGTTTCTTATCTTGAGTTTTTTTACTTCATTGCATCAAATTTCTTATCTTGGATTTTCATTTCACTGCAGTCGAAGCTTATCAGCGTTAGGTTTTCCATTTAAAGTGTACCGACTCGACTTTAAAGCATGTATCTATATAAATAATTATAAGATATTCAATATCAACAATACCTGAACGACTCAATTCTCTATTCTCAATAAATTCTCTGCATTTAGCTGCGACTTACAAGAGAATGTTTACATTAAACAGTTTCAGTCGAAGGCTACTGAGAGATAAGAGGCCTCCTAGATTTTCCCATTTTATCTCATATTGCGCAAATTAGATAAGATATGATATGTACATATACATATATATACATATATGCTATATATATCTACGCTTGCTCCAATTTTCATTAGTGAACTGCCCAAACCCCGAAAGCCGATAAAAAATTGTTGTTTTTTATTTGGCGTCGAACATTTTGATTTGCGCTTGCATGCAAAGTCGCAATCAGCGGACCCAAACTTATCCATTAGCCAAAATATGTGAATACACTGTGAGAAAATTTGTGTAGAAATTTAGTAGAAAATAAAAATAAAAAAAATTGGCAAACAAAAATACTACGCAAAAAAATAATCAGTCATATGCGAACAATTCTGCATGAATTATATAGAGAGTTATAAAATTGTTTACAGTGCATCAGTTTGGTCAGATAAAGTACCCAACACAATTTACACATATGGAGTTTTGGCCCCGCCAATCCATTAGATACATGTGTTTTTACCATGACAACCGCATGCCGGGCAAAACAAGTCCAGAAAGAAGTTGTTTGCCATATGACAACAATAACAACAACCGGCAGGCAACTCCCCAAAGGACGTCCAGTCAGCCGGGGGACTGGGAGCCAGAGTTGGGTGGTTCCGCGGACGCCTGCGGTTGCCTGGGTGCGGCATTTAATGCCTGGCGTCATGTTACCATTATAGCCAACTGGTTGCCACTTATTCCCAGAACTTTCGCTGCTCCTTCGTGTTTAATCGATAACTGGAAAATGTGTTTTCTAGCTTTTCTTCTCTCTCTCTCTCTCTCTCTCACACTCTATTGTTGGGTTTTGCCCAACATTTCGACTGCTAATTGCAGATCGAGGATAAGTTAAGCAACCGATTTAACTCTCGGAACATTTAGATACGTATTTCGTATGCCTCGAGAGCTGTGGACGCAGATGGATGCGGGTGGTTCCCCCTGTGTCACTTGTGACTGCTGCCATTTGTTTGACTTCGAGTTGAGTTTATGCTAATTAACTTTACATATATACTATATATAACTGTATTTGTCTGCGACGCAATTGAAAAAATGGAACAGGCGCTTGTGAATGTGTCTAACATGCATACATATATCAAATGGATATGGGTTTAGATTGTTCCTAGATTATTGTAATAAAGTGGAAAAAGAAAAATACTATTAAAACTAAAGCAATTTTAGTGCTATGACTACAATTTGTACATGAATTGTGCAGTTTAAAAGCTGTATTTATTTAATTGCGAAATGGTGATGGAAAAGTTAAGGCATGGGAAAATATGGAAGGAAATCTAAATGGATTTCTTGGAATAGAATTTTTATATGAAAGTAGAGTTTCAAAATCAAGATGTCAGATCATTAACAAAAAAACTTTTTGGTTTTGAAACCTCAGCTCAGTTTTGTGGAAAATTTGGAACCGTGCCTGAAGCAGTGTTTTTTAAAGTTACTGCATTTTTGTTTTAAACCTTTTACGTTAATTATAGTTTGCAGTCACAATTTATTCAAAGATCAATTAAAATGTGGCTTAAATGCTTTGCTGACATGCAAAACTTTTACAAAAATATTCGCATTGAACAATATCACTCTCGAAAATGTTTCTCAAGCGCGGGATGATTGCAGAAAGTGCCTTTCAAAAACAAAAAAAAAATAATAATAATAAAATGAAGAAGAAGAAGAAAAAATGCAAAGCATATTCCATTTGGCAACGCAAAGTTGGATCGTAGTATCCGTAGTAGGTAAGCGTATGTGAATATTCCATGCATATTTGCAACGCTCCAAAAAATCCAATAAATGGCAATCACAAGAGGCAGCCTAAAAATGCTTTGCATGCCCACGATACCAAGCACGTAAATATGTATTTATGTACGTCTATATATATATATATATACATATGTATCTAAGAAACGGGCAAGGCACATTCAAGTCCAATTAAAATCAAATCTCAGACGGCGTTCGCTTATTTTTTGTTGTCTGCCTATTCTATTGACAATTCTGGCAGTGGTAGGTTGAGTTAAGTTAGGGAGGATCTCTAATTAATATGTAATGTAACGACTTGCAACACGCGACTTCAAAAACAAGCTGTTCACTGTTGGGATTCTGTGCAACCTTCACGAGCGTGACGACTTCCAAGCGCCAGACAACCAGCTCGGAGCCAGATTCTCGACAACAAACAACAAAATGGGCACATAAAACAGTCAGCTCAAGTGTGATTGCCAAATGACATCAGCATTTGGTGGCCGAGAACAAAAGCACGCTTCAAAATCATTTGTAGATACATCTTGCGGGCATAACACAAAAAAGTATCTTTTTGGTGGCGTTTTTTTTTTTTTTTTTGGCATATCGCACAGGTGCCAGAGATAGAAATCTCTCTGGCAGCGAAAGCCGCTAAAGTAAGGTGCTATTTATTTATTTAATTATTATTGTTTTTAATTTTGCTTTTGTTGTCTTTTATAATTAATATTACACCAAAAAGAAAAGCTACGATTTGTTAGTCACTTTTTATTAGATGTTGCGGTTGCTGGCGAGAGATACAAGATTGGAGAACCGCATGTGCAGCTAATTGATCAGTGACTAAACGTGTGGTTTAGCGTAAATGCCTCAGGTTACTTGTTATATATATACATCTAGATATACATATATATATAAAACATATAGTCTAGCTTAGTATTCAATACCTACAATTAAGCTGGCAATTAAGTTCAGCTTTGGGTTTTGTTTTCAATTGAGCGTGATGACAAATTGTTGTGTTGTTTCCGTTGATTGGTCGCAAAATAATATTAATTGACTTTAGTTTTAAATCCAATTGGAAACTATAATAAATTATATTTAATTATGCCGCTGGCTAGTTGTTATGCTAAGTAATTAAGTAATTAAGTAGTTTAAGTTTTGGGAAAGAAATGGTTTCTAATTTTTTTACATTTATTTTCCAAATTCTAGTTTATTATTTAATGCACATAAAATAAAATAACATTTTCATTACTTGTTTTTTAAATCTTTTTCACAAAATTTTACCCACTTAAGAATACATTTTAATTTTTAATTTTAAGATCTCAAAATGTGAATAATTTAATGGGTTCATGGAATTGCCTATCTTTCTTAATTTAAAGTGCAGTCACTGCTTAGCTGATAGCTTATCGCATTATTTGGAAGGAATGAGTGCAACATGTGGCAAGCTCTTACAGCGTACAGCGAAGTCGTCATCAGCTGTGAAACTGACACCAAAGATTGTCGTGACCTTCAAACAGACATGTGTCCATGTCGAATGTGTCCACAACAAAAAGAGAGACTCATTCTCATTCTCAATCTCAATCTGGTGCTCATTCTCGTTCTGGTTTTCTCTCTCCCTCCTCTGGTTAGCTGAAAGTGATGCGACGCCAACAAATCCGCTCGAAGGTGAAACTTGGTCACTTGGAACGCTGAAGCAGTTGCTGCACTTGTTGTACAGGCAGACACACATCGAGACAGACAGACAGCTGTCTAAGTTGACAGGCCTTAGTTTCTTTAGCTGCTACTTATGGTGCTGAGCTCTTAGCTCTGCTGGTCATTGATCCCCCTATCGAGAAACGCTCCACTTGCCCAATGACATTGAGAGAACTGGGCAAAGTGCAGGCCACTCAATTACCAGCCATGACTTAGATTATAAGCCATAAATTAGAGCGCCTTTTTTTGGTCAGTCTTATCTTACATTTCATATACATATATAAGTATAGAAACCTATAAAAAAAAATATATATATACATATATCACTCAAGGCGCGTGCTGTAAAAAACTCAGCTCAGCTTAAAAACTTGACTTGTCTGCGTGGGTGTAGTTTATTTTTTTAAATATACAAATTTGTGTATATTATGAAAAGAATTTCAAATTGAAATGAAATGCAGCCGCGTCAACGTCTTGGTATTCATTGAGTGGGTGGTCATAACAAATTACAATGGAAAAAATTACTTAAATATCAGTGGAATTTAATGAATCAGCAGCTAAAATATTAAATTCCGTTTTGGTTATTTTTTTAAAGTGGTTTTTGCCAGAGTTCAGCATATTAAATGCTACTTACTATAAGCATACAAACTGTACTCTAAACACTGCATTTATTAAGTCATTCCATAGTTGATAGGAAATAATGCACTTAGAATCCATTATCTTTGCACACACAACTTACTTATGCATATCCGTAGAATTCCAATGGATACAACTTGATTTGAACTCGGCTTCTTTAATGTGCTTCTTTCTATATACGATGTGCAAATGCAAATGCACTCGGAGAACCATAGAGACAATCTTGGCTCAACCATTAGTCACTTATCCCATCCGATTGCCACTCGAGGCACGTACACCGCTCCCCTCCAACTCGATATGGTATATCGTTAAATATAAGTGAGTGTCCCATTCAATATGCATAATAAAATCAAGACACTTGCGCATGTTTCTCCCCAAATGAAACGACATATAGATATAGATATATAGATATATATTTTTATGAGTGCGGCGTAAAAGCAGTTAAAAAAAACCTTTCATCTCGAGTTATGCACAATAGGCATATAAATATTAGTATTTATCTAGCTAAATGTTATTGGCATAAATTAAGATATACACATGTTCAAGCTGTGCCTGTTGACTGTTCAAATGAGTTAAGATTAAAGCACTCAAAAAAAAAAGAAATAATTTGAAGATTGAAAACAAGTTTTGATTTTGTGTAATTTTGCACATATAATTTAACCGTAACAAAAATTTATATATTATTAATGATACAGTTTTTATATATATATATAAATATTAATGCTAATTTCTGTTTGTGTTTAATTTACTTTCTCTGAGTGTACGCATGCAAATTAGTGTAGTTTCCATCTGTTAACCTGTCTAATATCTGATAAATGTCGGCGTTTAGCTGTAGAATCAGTTGTATTTCTTCTTCTTCCTCACTTAATTTATGGCTCTATATGTTTTCTATTTACAAGCCGAGTGGGTTGCATTACAATGCAACCGATCCGATCCACAAGATAAGCTCAGCTAAATAATAGACTCCAATTAGCCTATGATTAACGGCAACACGTTTGCCATGAACTCCATTATGTTAGGAACCCAACATTAAGCCAAATTGCTGAAAAGGCTGAGTGCCATTAAAATAGCCAAATATGGCATAATTAGAAGAGAAGCGTTAATTGGTATTTGAACAGCACCAAAATGACCAAAAAGCAAAAACAAACTTCACAAACAAACTTCAACAACAGCAACAACAACAACAACAATATAAAATTGGCAAACAGACCAAAGATTATTTTTATTTTACGGTCGCTGACAATGTTGAAAGCTTGTCGAACGTTAAGATCAACAAAGAGACACAACAGCAACAGCAACAACAATAATAATACTGTTGATGATGATGATGATAATGTTGATGATGATGATGATCATAATGGGGCTGGGGTGGGAGATACATTTATGAACGCTTTTTCAATTGCTCAGCTCAGTGATGGAACTTAATGTTCACTTTCATTTGCAATTAAGAGTCGAGTCGACTGCAAATTCTCGCGACTCAGTCGGTACCCGATCTTCAAGCGTGTCGGACAGAAAAATCTTCAACTGATCCAGTTACAATCAAAATTACGAAGCTTTTTTGCGACGCAAATCAAGCGAATATTAACGGTAATTAATTGGCTCTTTAGTGAAATGTAGCCAATGAATCTTACTCATTCGCGCGCTCTCTCTCTCTCTCTCTTTCTCACACACTCTCTCACACTCTCTATCTGTCGCTCTCTTTCGCACTGTGATTGTTGCGTGAACCGAGCCCAAAGCGAAAAGCTCGTAAATTTACCGTCTAACTTTAGACGATTTCATCATATTCTGCTTTTTGCGTACGTTTTGCTGTTGTTGTTGCTGTTGCTGTTGCTGTTGTTGTTGTTGTTGTTGCTGTTGTTGTTGTTATTTGTGTTAATGTTACTGCTGTGTTTGGCTTTTTTGCAAATTAGCTAATATGCGCTTAGCCCCAATGGAGAATGTTTATTTTGAGGCTTGTTCGTCATCGTCATCATCATCATCATCATCATTATCATCATCATCATCGGGTTCATTCGGATACGTAACGCGCTCTCAGCTCGCTTGCACTCAAGTCCCATTTGCTTCACTTTGCATAATAGTTTCTTAATCTTGTCAACATGCTGTGTGTTATTAGTAATGAAAAGCATCGAAACTACCGTTTATTTTTCATATATCGCACACTTGGAGTTTAATTCACATTTTTAAGCATAAACACACACCTTAAGTTAACAAATCTGCAACATTTCACTAATAAAATATTCAAATCTCACGCTCTGACCTTTTGCAGATACGACAACGAATAAGGTGGAGGAGTGAGCCTGAGCCACACAAGAGAGAGAGAGAGAGAGCAAGAGGGACGGAGAGAGAGACACCAACTCGCGACACCCACAGCAATTCGCAGGCCCAGACTTAAATTATAAGGCTGCATAGCAATATTTCCATATGATTTTGGAGATAATGTGAAAAACTTGCAGCACCAACAAAAACAACTACAACAACAACAGCAACAGCAACAAAAATCCAACCAATCACAGCAACAAAAGCCACTCAACATTTATTTTGGCTCAAAAAGTTTCGCGTGCGATCAGAAAACATAGCCAAAAAAAAAAAGAAAAAGAATTGTGAAATCCACAAAAAATATTATACATTAGGCAAAATTGTTACTAAAGTTGTTTTTTTTTGGTTTTTGAAAGTGCAGTGAAAACGAAATATGATTAATTAGCAAAAGAGGCAAAAATCATAAAATATATGTATGAATATTGTGGCAAAGCGCTTGCATGTGAGCGAAAGATTTTCGCGGCGCGTTTTTAATCGCTTGCGACGCGACACAAAACGCGCGCGTTTTCTATCAATTTTCGCGGAAGCAGCGCTCCAAAGTGTTGAAAACTGAAACCAAAAAAAAAAGAGGCATACAAAAAATAAATAACTTTAAGCAGCGAGTTCATTGCATAAATTAAGTGGCTGCCAAAATCTCTCCTAGGTTTCCATTGTGCAAAAAAAAAAAGGGAAAATGGCAGCATCGGAGTCGCACCCGCTCGAGGCGATTTTTATCGCGACGCCACCGCGTACTCCGCTCCTCAACGCCGCCTCCTCGCTGACGCGCACGACAACTCCGCGCGATCTGCCCAGCATGTATCATTTTGATTTTGGTAAGCAGCTAACTAACACTTAATCAGTTGACACTCCCCTCCCCCCCACCCATTACCATCTCCCACAATTGGCATAAGTATCTTCGAGATACACACACACGTACTTCAATGGAGTGCCACTCGAGTGCATTGGCTTTTATTTGAAATTTATGCATAGACAAAAGCCAAAAAACGTTTACACAAAAGCCGGCCATAAAATTGGCTATCAAGTGAAGCGAGTCGAACTTCCGCGCAGGCGCAAAATCAAAAGAAAAACACGCATACGAGAAGGAAGTGCTCAGAAAACATATATAAAATAATATATATGCATATGCATATATATATATTTGTATATGGAAAACTGATATTCAATTTGGGCTTGCCCCGTAAAAATGACAAACGAAACAAACATTATTCTTAGGAAAATCTATAAAAGAACAAAAACCCAAAATCCGAAACACATTTAGTGGCACTTAAAATACAATTAAATTCAATATTTAAAAAAGGAAATGCTGTTGGAAATTTATTCAAATATTTAAATGACAAAAAACAACCAACCAAAAAACACCTATAAACGCTAAGACGTGAGTTGAATAAAATTAATTTGAAAGCAGTAAGCAGGAAACAAGAATTCTTGGGAACGGACTGTTTCTTTAATTCATACATTTAGATTTGAGTTTGATTTTGGAAAATCCAATAAATGAATTAGGTAAAATTACGTTTGCTAGCATTTTTCTTTCTGTTTTCCAATTCAGTTTTATGTCTTTTACTATATAGTAAATCAATTGTTAAAGTGTCAATAACATTTGTTGCGGCTCACAATTTTCCATAAGTGACATCAGACTCTATTGCAAATTAATGTTGTGAGTGTAGCTGAACCAAAAAAATCGGGCGAAACCGACTATTAAATACTCTGACACCAGTAAGTCATATTATCTGATAACACGTATCGCGGAACAGGGTAGTTGTTTTCCAAGTAATCGACTCATCATATTAAATATCCATGTAAATTAAGATTTTCATATACATTTTTATAGCTTGACGTTACAAATTAAAACTTCAGTCACATATAACCAAAGAAATAATATTTAAACTCTTAATTCGCTTAGACACACTCTATAGTTTAAGATATAAAAGCAGATCTCGTCCACAAATTCTCCATAGTTGAAGGACGCTAATATATTCTACAATATGCAGCTCTACATTTTTTTGCTGATCATTTGTAAATTGAGTATGGGTTTTATATGTATGGGTTTTATATGAAAGTTACTCTGTTACCAATAAGTAAAGCCAATATACTCTTGTACCTTAAGAGTATCAGAGTAAACAACGAAAAAAAATGGAAGTGCAGCAACACCAAACGTGGGAGGCACTTAAACAAACCATTCACAAAAACATAGCAAGCAAGCAAAATAAAAATAAAAATAAAAAACAAAATAAAAAGAAGCCAAGCAAACGACAAAAAAAGAACGATGACATATCTAACTATGTCAATTTCCATTTAAAGCAGCCAAAATTGGCATAAATTCGCTTTAATTAAATTAAAAAAGCCATCCAAATAAAGGCAACAATTTCGAAGTTAGTTATATATTAATTATATATATATAGTATATGTACTTCAGATCGATAGGAAATCTACCTGTTCTTATTAATATTTTATATGTGCTACTCCCAGCTAAAATCAATAAAAAAAATATATCTTTTGTAATTTATGTGCATATATCTTGAAGTTTTAGATACTTGAGTAGCGCCCTGACAGAAATCGAGCGTTGAAAACTTTTCTAAATCGAGTCACGTTCGAAAATTGCGTGCCAGTTTTAACTAATGACCGACAAATGCGTCAATATCAAACTAGTTGCGTATTTTGCATAAAAAAAATTCGTCAGTGTCACCTACATATTTGGCTAAAAAGACGTCTTGCAATGGGACTTTCTTCATATTTGGGTTTAGTGCGGATAAACTGGGCCCTTAGCTTGTCACAGTCGCTGGGCGTGACCCAGTTTTTTTTTTCTTTTTGCCAGTCCCACCAGACTCAACGCAAACTCAAACTCGGAGTAAATTTCCTTGACATTGAACTACATTTAAGTGCCAGTGGGTATCCACATCTAAAATACAACTACAACAACAACAACAACGGAGGCGAATGCCAGTTTTATTTTGCACATAGAACGAATTCCAAAGTCAAATCCAACTACAACCAGTTTCCAAAGATATTTTTGCAACGTAATTCAATCGACAGCTGACACAATAGCAACAATACAATTTATTGCTATTTCATTAAAAAAAAGTATTTGTTATTGGCAAATTGTGTTCACATTGTTAGTTTGCACGTCTGCAAAACCTGTTTTTGCAGTTAGCGCTTTTTTGTTTGACAAACGGCATCAGAAAGTTCCCTAGATACTTTTTGTTTGTTGATGTTCCTAAGCCGGATCTTTCTATGGAAATTTGAAAATATTCATTTGATTGCCAACTTTTCAAAATCTCAGTTTTGTTTAACATTTAAGTGCACTGTAACTGTAAAGCTGTGCCCCATATGCAGAAAGCTTGTGCAAAGCTTTTCTGTTAAGCATTGTGCAGTGTTGCCGTGCTGCTCGAAGTGAGTACGCTTTGCTGCAAGCAGTGAGTTCATACGTTTTTAGCTTGTGAATAAAAAAAAGTAGGTTTGCAGTTAAGATTTTACTCTTACAAATTTTATGTTACACTCATAGGTTTTTAGCTTTTGAAGTAAAGATTTTACTTTTCGCGCTTCATTTAACTTTTTCTTTGATAGTATTTTTCTTTCAGTTTTACAATTCAGTTTAATGTATTGTACTATATAGTAAATCAATTGTTAAAGTGTCAATAACATTTGTTGCGGCTCACAATTTTCCATGAGTGACATCAGAGACTATTGCAAATTAATGTTTTGTGTGTAGCTGAACCAAAAAAATTGTGCGTAACCGACAACGAAATACTCTGACACCAGGAAGTCATATTACCTAATAACAGGTATCACAGAACAGGGTAGTTGTATTCCCTCGTATTAAATATATGTCGGTTACGTCCGCCTGCAACGTTCTATCTTGTTATAACTTGACGTTGCAAATTAAAATAATTGTCAGGCAAAACAAATAACATTTAACCTCTTAACATATATTGATTAGCTTATCTAATTCAGTTAGACACACTATGTAGTATAAGCTTTAAAGGCAGATCTCGTCTAGAAATTCTCCATAGTTGAAGGACGTAAATACATTGTACAACATGCAGCTCTCAATTTTGTTGCTGATCATAAATCTTAAAGGATTTATGGATCACTTTTGTAAGCGTGGCTATGAATGGCGCAGATTTCGATGCGAAAAACTTTAAGTTATCTTTGTGCGGATATCAGTGCTTTCTATAAATGATTAAAAAGAAAATAAGTGTGAACGTTTTAGTGGAGCGTAACCGACTTCGAAATACTTTGTTAATTGTTTTCAATTTAACCATTTTTTCTCGGAAACATTTAATGATAGTCTTACATTCATCAACTCAGCTGTTAATTGTCGAAGCTCTTTGACCTTTTCCAAATCAAATCAATAATTGCCTGCCTCAATTAACGGCATACAATTTCCAAAAAACAAAGGAAATCCAATGCAAAAAGTAAAAAGCGAACAATCTACATATGAAATGGACAAAGTCTTTCTTTCACACTTTCTAAAAAGCAATCAGCAGTGGCAACAACAATTATAAACATCAACCAGACAACAAATGGATCAACATCAATTTGTATTAACAACATTGACAGCAACAACAATAACAACAAACAAAATTACTGAACTGAAAACAGAACAGAAAATTGTGCAATCTGCTGCAGAACAAAATAAAAAGCGAAAAACAAAAAAACAAAACCTAAGAAAAATTTAAGAACACGTCAACAAAGCAACACTGGCAAAACGTGGAGGGGGAGCGCCAATGAACTGAAATGGTTTCATTGCAGCTGGGAGGAGAGCAGTGTTGCAGTGCGGAAGGAACACTAGCGACGGACGACTGGAAGAAATAGAACTTAATTAGTAGCAAAAGCTGTGTGTGTGAGAGAGAGCGAGAGAGAGCGATCAAGATAGAGCGGGAGTGAGTTACACAGAATGATTTTCTGCACTGTTAAAAATATGAAAAATGTTATTTTACTGTAAACATTAAATTGATTGAATAATTTTGCTTGAAAGGCCTTATTTACTGCAAGATGGAATAACTGTTTTGCACTCCTTTGCGTTATCAAGTGTTTTATTTTCCTTACTCATACTTTTTCCCTTAGTGTACTTGGAAGCATATTTGAAACATTGAATATGTTGCTTTGCTCAGCAAAATTGAGTTCATGTTGCGCGCCTTGCTCCCAAAATGCCAGCCAAGCAATCCAAGTGCACTATTTTTATATGAATGCGCCCCTCTTCTTCTTCTTCGTCTTCGTCTTCGTCTTCTTGTGGCCTGCCGTGAAAATCGCTTTAGAGTGCAAGATATAACATTTATTTTTGTCATGCCCGAGGCGTGACAATTAGAAGAGATTATGGAGTTTTATGGCAAAGTCTACATATCTTTGGGGGGCGCGTGGGCGACCACAAACGACGCCGATGACGACTCGCAGACAACAACAAATACTCAACAATGTGTACGGGAAAAATCTCGGTTGTTGGTTCGATAATTCTCTAGGTGCACATGTGCATATACATACATAGATATGTATATAAACTTGCAGAACAATGGCGTGCCTCAAGTTCATTAGCTTTGGCACGTGCAATAATCGAAGGAGAAGAAAAAGAAGAATTGTTTCCCAAGGCATTCGCTTGCATAAGAGACGCTCGAGAAGACGAAGAAGCGTCTCAGCCGTCATCTCTGACGTCATCGTTCCCCAACTGTCAACGAGCTCATCCAGCAGCGGATGCTGGATGCAGCATATATTGTGATTAATTGCGTCCAACATTGACTTATTCACACAGCAAATGGAACCATTCGCATTACAGATACAGATACAGCAACAGATACAACACACAGATACAGAAAGAGGCACTCAAAAGTGCATTCGCATTTCAATTAAAAACAGAAGCGACCGAAAAAAGAAATAACAGAAATCGAAAGCAAACTGTAAAAGAAGTAGAAGAAGATAGCTCCAGCAAGACAGCTCGAATACCCCATAAAAAAGTTGATGGCCACTTTTACTATAGGTCACATATATTTAATATATGACATACATTTATTATTGGTTTAATAAATTAAAACTCGATTTTGTTTCACTTCCATTAAATACATATTAATACATATACATTTTAAGCTGATTAAATTTAAAGCTTCAACTGCCAACTGATATACCCATTGTGAGTAGCATAAAATTACAGTTAAATGTGTCTCCAACTTCATGACCAGCTGTTTATTTATGTGTGCCGCCTGCAACACGAAATGTTGCTGAGTTCGAGCAAATGTTGATGCGACAACAACTGCGAATAGCAGCTACCTTTTTTGGTGCACTTATGCAACAGTTAGTTTGTGGCCAAAACAGGGCATAATTACATACATATATGTGGCCTACACCCAAATGTTGTGCTTGTGGCTGTTTCTTGAATGGAAAGCGAGACGGCACAGGAAGTTGGCGCCTTTGAAGTTGGGGCTGACTGATTGACTGACTGATTTTAGGAAGTCGCAAAGTGCAAGATTTCAATTTGCAAAACCTAAGCAAAAAGAAAAATACGTGTATACAAAAATACCCATTTAGTCTTTAGACGTTAGCCAAAGTGAAAGATGCATCTAAGCAGCCAAAGTTCAGCAACATTTGTGCGGCGCCTTTAAATAAATCAGGCGTAAAGGCAAACAAGAGGGGCGCTATAGGGGAATGGGGAGACCTACAAAAGAATAGCCGCCTTTGTTGAATATAATATTATTGTTGTTGTTGTTGTTGCAGTTGCTGTTGTTGCAACACCCACACAACAAGCGCAGGCAGCTGGAGTGCAGCTATTTTTAATTAAATGCAAAATATACGCGCTGGCAACATGTTGTGCGCCGAGCTCTGGCAACATAAGTGTTGCTAGACAATGTTGCTGTCCAAGTCGTTGATGGATGTTGCCGCCGCTCTCAGTTGGACACACGACGTCGGCGCGTCAAGTTTGTGTAGCGTGGCCAAAACAAAAAAAAAAACGAAAAGTGGGCAAGGCATTGTTGCAATGTTGCATTTAAAAATAACGAAATAAAAATAACGATCGAGTGGATTTAAAAAATATAAATACGAAATGAGCAAGAAAATGTGGCACAAAATATTCAAATCGAAGGCGCAAAAGCAGCAACAGCAACAGCAATTGAATAAAATCAATAAGCGCCACAGTCGCGGCATCTACGAGGAGTATCAGCAATTAAATGACTTGCTCAATGGTGAAAAATCGCCAGCGTTGCGTTTGTGCAGTGAAAATGAAAACGAAAACGGCAACTGCAACAGCAACAGCAACAACAACTGCAACAGCGGCAACATTAATGTGTTTGAGCAGCAGCCGCAGCAAAGTTCTTTCAACTCGGCGGCGCTTAGTGAGGCGCAACAGCAACCGTTGCTGGTGCAGCAGCAGCAGCAACAAACGCAACAGCTGTCAACATTTTCGCGCGTACGCAACACATTCTCATTGCGTCGCAACAACAATAGCAACAACAACAACAACAAAAAACAAACACCCAATGCCAAGTCAAGTGAGTCGGCCACGCCCACATCTGTGGCAGCTGCTCAACTGCAGCATGTCTTGATTATAGTTAATCAGATCGATGTCGCAGCAGCAACAACAACAACAACTACTGCAATAACAACAACAACTAATACTCCAACTAACTCCGCTAATCATTTGCATGCCAATCCAGCAGTCACAAATCAATCAAGTAAACAACAATTTTAACAATTGCCCCACTGCATCCACTGATTGCCTAAATGCCTTCCATTTAATCGATTGATTTCTATTTAAATGGCTTTAATAACGGCTCAAAGAGTCGTCAATTGAACAGCGGGAGAGTTAAGCTGAGGGGAGTTTATTTAGCCTAGAAGACTTAAATACTGTAATATTTAACAGTAAATAAAAGCTATTATTAATCAGTTTATTTATCAGTAGATATTAAATTGCTTAAATGAATCCTAGTTTCAGAGCTGAGGCACTGTAATGTTTTCTGCACATTCTTCACTCAAAACCTTCTCTTGATTCACCAAATTATCATCAATTTACAGTAATTTTCATTTACTCAAAAACTTTAGCGATTTCATTTAATACCGTAATACAAATACAAATCTTGCTTAATCTCTTTTGAGTTGATTTTGTGTCACATCTTGTTCAAAAATAATTTGTTGTAGACCTTTCCGTGACACATTTAATATGCTTATCAGTGAGAATACAACTTGACAGATTTACTTATTTGAAATTGTAAAATATGGGCAAATAAATGAATTTAAATGTTTACAGTAAGCCAGACAAACTTACACTAAACATTAGCAAGTTAAACCTAGAATTATAATCAGCATTTTCTATCTCAACTCGTCTGTCCATTTTCAAACTCACACTTTAACCCATTGAGCTGTCAAAAGTTGAAAGTTCACAATGTAAGCAACAAGCAAAAGTCTCGAGTAACAAAGTCGAGGGATATATACAATATATATATATATATATATATATATATATACACTGTATATGCTTTACACACACAACATTAAAACAACAAGAGCCAGAAGACTTAAATGGCTTATAGGGTTGCCCAAGAACTGCAACAAATTGTTGTGGGGGCTAAGATCTTAGACAGATTTAATTAGGCACCTCTTAAGACATTTTTATAATGGCATATTCTGTTTTGGACAAACAATTGATTGGGCAAGATGTAAAAAAGAAATAAGTTGCAGAAAAGTAAAAGATAACCGAATATTAAATACCCTTATAAACAAGAATGTTTACTAATAGTTAATGTGATCGGAGATAGCTCCTTAAATTCACTAACAATTATAATAATTTATTGCTTGTTGCTTAAATTCATTAGTGCGTTTTTTTAATTGTTTTTTGAAATATTGTGAAATATATTTTTCCCTTTGGGTTTGTTCCAGTAAACTTCCGAACTCTTGAACTTTCGGCACTGAGCGCTGCTCATTATTGCTATCTCCACAAATCAAAAATCTGCTTAGACTCCATCCAGACATGGGCGCCCTGCTGTTTAGTCTCCTCTTCCTCTTCTTCTCATTTTTGGCTGGCCATTTTATTTATAAAACTCAAGTGGAAATATAGTTGAAAGATATGCACAGACATATGTACATACATATATATAAGTAATCTTATAATGGCCACAGTAGCAGCAATGAGTGCATTTTGCAATGCGAGCTCGCCAAGCATCATTAACATATGGGAATTGTGGTGCTGCTGGTGCTGCTGGTGGTGGTGCTGTCATGTGCAACGATCGCCCCATCCACATATCAAGCATCCACTGAGGCAGTCACTCACCCACTTCTCAGCGGATTAGACTGCGTACTGAGTTGCATTGATTCGAATTGGAATGAGATTCCGAGACGAGCTTGAAACAACTCTTGCAACGTGCAACTTGCAACTTGCAACTGCTGCACTGTTGCACAAATTTATGCGTGCCATTCGTTGGTTTATGTAATCTTGATGAAGCTGCCATAATTGGACTGTCTTTGCATTATTATTATGATATCGGCAGCTGGCGTTGTTATCTTCTATGTCATCAGCTCCGCCGCGAAACACGCAGCCAGTGTTCCAGTGAGGAATTACCAGTTAACCCTAAAACACATAGGTTCCCAGTTTGTTATCTAATTAATTTCTTAATTAATTCACATAATCTACTTTTCCTAATGAAAAAAATGGCAAAATAGCAGTTAAAACTTGTCCAAGATTAAACGCTTAAAGAGATTTGACTGAATTAAGATAAATTTTCTAGTTAATGTTATTTATCATTTTAACTTATTTGTTAAACGTATTTAAAATTAAAATTCCAATTGTAAATTGTAGTTATGACCTAAGATTAAGTTCTTCAATTTTTAATTTGATACACGATCTGTTCAAATGTATCTAGACATTATTTTGAGACCCAAACTATGATGAATTTATGCTGTAATCTCCAAGGCTATCAATAACCAGTATCAATCATAATTTCACCTTGATTGCTGTAATAATATATATATATATATATATATTAATAATAATAATTCACAAAAACGTTACAAACAAGAAGATTCTCATAATTTTGGGGTCAATATCATCAAAGCGTTTGTCAAGTGAAAACGCCGCAATGTGGGCAGTTTTGGCCTAAAGCACCTGTCATTCGCACAGTTTTGTGTGTATCTTCGAGATACAGATATAATAATAATAATTGACGCCCACCGCTGAGCAAAACCAGGCGCACAAAATCGCAAAGATATCAAAAAGTTTGGTTGAGACAAGCTGCCAAATTTGGCTATTGCCACATTTCATGTGGCAGTCGAGTTGCGTCGCGTCGAATTGAGTTGAGTTGAGATAAATAACAATTTATAGGCTGATCACAGCCAAAAACAGAGACACAATCCAAATAATAATAATAAATTATTTAGTTGATTTTCTTCTCTTTTTGGTTTTTTTTTTTGTTTTTTGTATTTATCGTTATATTTTTGTCTATTGTTTGGGCAGCCTGGGAATTTATAGGGCTGCTTTTTGGGCGTGTTTGGCTGTGTTTGTTTTTAGCCGACGTGACAAATGGCGTCCGGATAAGCAATTTGTCCACAAAACCAACAACTGCAACTTTATGAAAATTTATGTTGGCTTTGGAAACACTTTCCATGCGTTGCATTCAGTTGGAAAGTTTTAGGGTTTCTGGCTCAAGTCTAAGCTTGGCCAATTGCCCAAGTAGCAAAAGACTGCATCGGATTTTGGGCCTCGGCTTGCCACTTGCCAACTTGCCACTTGCTGCTGCCAACGTTTTTTCCCAGCTGGCAAAGTTTCATTGTCACTTTCTACTTCTTTGCACACTTTACAATTCTAGTTGGGTTTAGTTGGGCTTTCGTGGCAGTTACTTGTGAAGAAATTCAGATTCAATTTAAGCCATTTTTATGCATAGACCAAAACTGAACAACTTTTAAAGATAGCCAAAAGCATTTGTGTAACATAAACACAATCGCTCTGGCCTAGAAGGCAGTCTCAGTTTTATATTTTGTTTGAGATTTGTTAGATTTATTTATAGGGCTACAACAACCATACAGACATTGCCAATCATTTCCAGCTTCCCAATAAAATACAACAATAATCATAATAATTTCTATACTTTTTGCACAACAACAGCGACGATGGAGTGCGATGGAGCTGGACAAGATCAGAACGAGGAGATTGACACACCGCCGCCACCGCTGACCACGGGCCTGGGTGTGCCACTCGAGGAGATCAACAACCACAAAGTGGAACTATCCGCGTGCCCCAACTGCAGTCGCACCTTCAACACGAATGCCCTGCGCATCCACATAACCGTCTGCGATAAGATGATGAAGAAGCGTAAACCCTTCGATTCGTCCCGTCAGCGACGAGAGGGCACCGCCCTCTCCACCTATGTGCTGCCCAAGAACTTTGGGCTGCCCAACGCGGAAAAGGCGGCCGGCTTGCATACGCCACAAGCTGCCAGTCGTGAGACCTCCAGCGTCTCAAGCGGTTCCCAGCCACAGGAGGTGAGTACGAATATCCTGCAGGATACAATTGAATTGTGCTCATGCTAAACTCACTGCCCGACAGGCCTCGCCGCTGCTGACACGCCGCAAAAGTCAGGACACCACAGATTTGCAACGTTCCACGGCACGTGCCTCGATGCGCAAAGGAGCCACAAGTGGCACAGCGGGCACACCTGGCGCAGAGAACGTTCAAGGTGCGCCACAGCCAGCCGGTCGTGCTATGAGCCGGGATCGTCTACGCGCCTCTAGACGCGGCAAGGAGCCAGCCGCGGATCGCTGTCCGCATTGTGAACGTAGCTTCAATCTGAAGGCATTCGATCGGCATGTGGAGTGGTGCAAGGAGAAGGCCATTCAGGCCAACATGAAGACGACCAACACCACGGAGACAAACAAGGCCAAGGAGCGCATGGAGGCACGCAAACAGTACAGGCCACCCAATCTCAAGTAAGAAACTCTCCCATTCAAACATTTCTGAACAACCAAAGCAAGCCACAGCATAACTGGAAATCTCAGCTGTCATAAAACAAAATAATTCTTAATTGCCACAATTCACATTCGTTTCTCGACACAGTTTTAATTTTCGTTTGTTGTTTTCACTTATTTCAGGACCAAACGCTCGATCAATCGGGATAAATACTCCGGCGCACAAGAAGAACAGGGCGAAGGCGAAATGGTAGCCAACAAGCAGAATCTTATGTCGCTCTCCTCGATGACATCGTCCGTGCACAGTGATAAGTGAGTAGAGATCTAACTGTTTATTGTTTGATCGATTGGTAGTCTAGCCTAACACTTGATTGATTGGCCCATCTGGCGTTGCTACAATGGTTGTCGTTGACTAATCCTTAAGTAATATTTTTTTTGGCCAGTAGTCACCAGACACCGTCGCGTAGTTTATCGCTCACACATTGTAATCGTAGCAAATGAATGGAGTAACTTACCCACTCACCTCAAATCCCAACCCATCCCACAAAAAAAAAAAAAAAAACGTATCAACTTAGCTCGCATCGAAACGTGACCGCGAAGATGCAGCGTTCTGGATCATCTCTGTCCAAATCAAAGACAAGCACAACCACAACGATTACCCAGAACAAGGTTAGTCTACGCATGGGCGCCGATGAGTCGTGTGTCGAGAATCTGGAGCAGCGTGTTCAATATGGGAATCCACGGCGCAAATCGCGCGAAACTTGCCAGGACATTGACGATGCCATGGATCGTCTGCGAGCCCTTCAAGTGGCCAAATTGAACTGCGAAACGGCGGCGCCCTTAAAACCAGCAAAATCCCGACCAGTCATCGCTCAACGAACGAAGGCCCCAGCGACGCCGCCGGAAAGCTTGGCCGGACCACCCCAAGCCACCATGACATTCGAAGATCTCAACGGGTTGATTAGGCGCAGAGGTATTAAAACACTAATTCAGAGCAGGTTGTTTGCAAATATTACAGAGAAGAATCATTAGCATTGCAATGCTCCACTTGCTCCTTCCCCCGTTCTGGACTCAAGTTCATAAGGTTCCGCACTCCCATTGCGTGTCTTGACTTGATTAAATTCAAATTATTTAATAATTGGTTCAAGAAGTTGCGGAACAACTTCTGATGCCTCATAATTAATGCAGAACTCAATTAGGCATTTAGAAGATCAGCCAAGCATAGATTTTAATTACTGACCAAGTCCATAAGGTGTCTACCTTTGTTGGAGAATTAATGCAACTTGAATAAATCCAACTTGAATGCAATTGGTTGAAGTTTGCCTTCAGTTCTAAACTTCTTCTTGATTAGATAATGTAAAATTGCTATAGAAATTTGATTTCAGAATTAATTTTCCGATAGTTTAAATTAGTTTTATAAACATAGAAATAACCCCAGAAATAATCCTTACTCGATCGCTGCACTGCGCCCGCAGGTGGAACTAATATTTGCAACATAAAAATGGATATAGATGAGCAGATGGTGAAGGTGCCATCAGCGAAGCTGCAGTCATCCGCATCGCTGGTGCGTAAGGCATGTCGTCGGATACGGACACGGGAGAATCCCGGCATTGATGTGCGCTCGCTGGAGCCACCAAAGGCATTAAGCACCATTAATGTGGCCAGCAAGGAGAGCTGTCAGGCGTTACCAGCACCGGAGTCATTCAGTTGCATCTCAAATGAAACAATGTACTTCGGCTCGGAGGAGGGAGACACCTCGCCCCGGGGCGAGGTGCAGATCAAGCTGGAGCGGAGCACCATTCAGACTGTCTGCCGACCCAATAGGAAATCTGAGCTGCCGATCATAGCAAAGAACGCGGAGCCAATGAAGGCGTTGCCTATGCCAGAGATTAAGACGAAGTTCCTGCCACGCATTGATCACTGCAATGGACTACAGCAACACTATGACGAGGAGACGGATGAGGACTTGGATTGTGGCACAGAACTAGATGAGCAGGAGGCATGCGATGAGACCGACATGGAAGTTGGCCAGCTGCTGAGAAAGGCAAAACTGCTGGAAGGTGACTACGATGATTATCTGGACGAAGTGCTCTACAGCGAGGATGAGCAACTGCAGCTGCAGACACCGATTCTCTCGCTGACGCGTAGAACACCAACGAATGTCAGTCGTCGGCTGGTAGTGCTCGAGCAGGATGAGGATGGCACCATGTACATTAAGGCGCCGCCATCGCCACCCAAACGATCCTCGGCACGTTTAGCGCTCAACTCCGAACACCAGCTCATCGAAAGGTTTGTTCTACTAATCCCCCCATTTCTCAGACGACAGCCAGGCGACGCACAGACATTGGGCGGGTTAAAACGAATCCTTATCTAGCGTACAGTTCTCACTTTTTTTGTTGTTTCTGTTTTTTTGTACAAACAGCGGCTGTAGTCCACTGGTTAGCGACAAGTACGATCCGTTTCTGTCCGCCAAGCGTCAGCTGGAGGAGCTCTGCTCACCAAGCACACCACCCGACAACGAACCTGTGGCGGTCCAACCCACAACCACAACGACGACACCGCCAATCCTAATGTCCACATCGCTAACCAGCGCACTGGGCAAATTGCACAA
The DNA here is from genome assembly GCA_035042185.1 of Drosophila kambysellisi. Lineage (NCBI taxonomy): Eukaryota > Metazoa > Arthropoda > Insecta > Diptera > Drosophilidae > Drosophila > Drosophila kambysellisi. The sequence goes on from JAWNLS010001251.1 coordinate 13,090,835, forward strand.
CACCAGCACAACGATGACATCGACACCAACACCGACACCGACAGCCAGTGGGCCAAAGACGACAACGGCCACTTCGAACTTTAGACGCACTTCATCGTTGCGTGGTCCACGACGCACTCCACTGCTGCCCAGTCGTCCGCTGTTTGCCAGCAACTATCGGCCCACCATTCAGCGTGGCCTCTCCGACGAGGGTCCCATCTCCAGCAACTTCCTCAAGCCCGAGGAGTACGATGAGATGCCGGTGCGAGCTGCCTGTGTCAATGATTTCCACAGTCCACGCGTTGTGCGTCGCGATACGAGCGCCTCCAATCGCAAGCAGCACATGAAGTTGCCGCTCAGCAACGCCCCGGAGCAGCCCGCACGCAATGTGGCCAAGACCGACTCGCTGGCCGTGTTCCTCAAATACGAGCACGAGCTGGAGCAGCTGAATGCGAAGGCGGCCGAGTTGGCAGCGGCCAATAGCAAAGAGCTGAGCAGCAAGGAGCTCAAGGAGAAGAGCAACAATCTGAGCAAACAGAACTCGGCCAAGAATCTGACGGCAAACAGTGGCCAGTTGCCACCGCTGCTAACCACGCCCATCTGCCCGCCCGGCCAAGTGGCGGCCGCCAAGGAGAACAACGAGAATCTGGCACACAACTATGCAACTCCGTTGCGTCTGGAGCCGATTAGTGGCAGCAAACCCCTGACGCCAGTGACACCCAGTGGCACCGCCATGCCCATTAAGCTGGAGAGCATCTTTAGCGCATACATCGATCCCAAGCTGATCAATGCCTGCGACAATCTGAATGTGCAGCAATCGTCGACGGGCTCGTCCGATGCCAGTTCGACGCCACAGCAAATCTCGCAGAGTCGCAGCAGTTCCCAGTCGACGATAACCATGGGTCCGGAGCAGCGTCGTCATTCGGGCGAAGCACGAAATCTACTCAAGCGTAAGATGCGATTGGGACGCAATCAGTTTCTGTACGATGCATCGCCGGAGGAGGCGTACATCTCTTCGGGCAGCTGTGCGGATGACGAAGGCAATCGATCCTCGCTGGACTTCGACGAACAGTGCTGGCAACAGCAGCAGAAACAGCTGCTGAGCAATCCGCTGTTGGGCATGACCAAGATGCCCGTGTTGCCCACATTTGACGATTTTGATTTTGAGGAATTTCTCTCATCATTCGAGAATGAGAATGATGAGGAGCAATTTCCGCTGTTTCGGGATTGCCGCGAGTTTCTGCTGAATCGCACGACGAGCCGGCAACGCTCGTGCCAGAAAGCGACTTCAACACCACAACAACCACAATCCCAATCCCAAACCCATACCCATACCCCGACAGAGACAATGACAGCAACACAAAGATCCCCCGCCACCACAAGCAGCTCCTCCACCTTTATAACACCTCCCAAAATGCAGTACTTTGCGCCGACAACTAAACAACAATTGGCAACCCACAGATCCGATTCGAATGCTTCGAGTAGCGGTGGCTCCTTTAAGACACCACCCAATAGCAGTGGCTCCTATAAGACACCACCGAATTCCACACCGTTGAACAGCAGCGATGAGAACAACACTAAAAACAACAACAACAATCACAAGCTGCCGAGATGCGCTGATGAGTCACAGAAACGGGAGATCTTCATTAGCATTGAGACGGAAGCGAATGCCCAGGGACATTCGCCAATTTCGCCGGATTCACTGCGTCATATGGTGGGCAATGCGCAGACACCAATCGATGTGCTGCACATCGAGAACGGCAACGAGCCGGAGCATGCCAAGTTCAGTAAGATTAGCGATAATGAGGATCAGCTCGATGCTGAGCACGATGATGAGCCCAGCCACGGTCGTTGCACGACGAAACGGCTAAGCTCAATGCCGGGCACAGTAGCGACAACAACACCCACATCCACATCCGCATCGCCATCGACATCGGCGCTGCCTAATGTGGAGGCGAACAATGCCAAGAATGTGATCGAGAAGATGCGCAACGATTTCCAGCAACTGGGCGAACAGGCGGGCGCCTCAGTGCGTCGCGACATCCTGCTGCGGCAGGAGCACGTGCTTCAGAAGCAACACTTGCAGCAGATGCAAACACAGCAGCAGGAGTTGAAGCTTAGCGCACCGTTGACGCCATCGCCATCTGGTGATTCGGATGAGTTGAGCAGCCTGGACGGTTATCCCATGTCCTCGTCGCAGTCATCACGTCGCGGCGCCAGCTCCAAGCTCAGCACCGACTCGGCATACGGCAGGTGCGTCAACCTTTTTGTGACTTTAGTTTATCGATTTATCGAGATTTGCAGCTTGTGCGATAACAAAAATTGTGTGTACCAATGAAAATATATTATTGGTACACTGTACCAACAAACATATGTTATTGGTACAAATGTACCAACAAATATATTTTATTGGTACAAATGTACCAACAAACATATGTTATTGGTACACATGTACCTTAACCTGTGATAACCCTGTTATTGCGCCGTTACTTTAAAAAAAAACCGCAATTGCAACAAATATTTTATTTGTATTTCCACAGCAGCAATTCTCCCTACAGTCTGTCCCGTCAGCGCTCCAGTGAACTGCAGCCTGTCAACTTGCCACGCACCCAGAGCCAATTGCGCCCCCACACGGCGAGCGGAACAATGAGCATGCAAAGCGGCAAACAGGTGGCCAACAGCGGCATGATGGATGTCTCGACACAGGCACAAACCAACTATGGCACACTGAAGGCGCGTCAGCGCATGTTTGCTGGCAATGGCCTTGTTGGCCCTGCCACCAACGATGCCAATGCGGAATACTCCAGCAGTAGTTCAGAGCATTCGCTGCCTTTGCAACAGCAGCAACAACAACAACAGAACATCAATTACAACTACCAACAACAGCAGCAGCAATCTCAAGCGCAGGTAGCATACAATAATAATAACAACAATAACAACAGCTACGAACTTAATGCCAAGAACTTGAACAACAACAACAACAACAACGGCAGCAACAGCAATAATAATAATAATAACAGTGCGAGCTGTAATTTAACGCCCACAACATCGCTGCACTCGCTGGCGAGCAACAATTCGGGCAGCTCGATGAGCGCCAGCATGAAAATGTCCAAGTTCTGCCACGAATGTGGGGGCAAGTTTGTCATAGAGCACGCCAAGTTTTGCATGGAGTGCGGCGTCAGACGTGTCGTGCTCTAAGACTCATACTAATAGTTGTAATTGCTGCACACACACACACACAACACACACATACACAGCACACACACACCTGGACAGAATGGCGAGTGAGCTGTGGAAACTAACCTGTTGGCCTGGCAGGGATGCGCGGGGTTATACCAAATGTAGTTATAACATGCAAACAACTTAATGAGAGAGAACATTTATCTATATCTATATATATATATATATATATATTTATATATACTATATGCACCTTAAATATATTTTAATAAAAAATGCAAAAAGTTTGAAAACGAACAAAAAAAATATTAATAAAACCAAACATATGCAATATTAATGATAAATAACGGGAAACTTTCATTTTAGTTTTCTTGAAAACACTTTTAACCAAGTTGTTGATTAACAAAGACTGAACGAATTTAAAACGAAAAGCGTTAAATGCACACAACAAATAAACAACGTAAAATATATTTAAAAAAAAAAAATAAAAAACAATTATTCGAAATCTAAACTGCAATTGAAATTGTATTTTGTAAACTGTTTACTAATTTTATAGACACCTGCTTAAATATAATAATAATATTTACCCATATGAACACAATATTTAATTCGACTTTTTTAGAGTTGGAAATAAATGGATTTGCTTCACACACATTTGTTTGTATTTCGATTTATTTTAGAGCTGTGATGAAAAACATAAAAACGTAATGTATTAAAACATAGAGACTAATTCTTGGAGTCCATTAAAACTAAACATTCATAAAAGTTATTTCTGTTTTGCTTAAAGATATTGATTATTTAATTTTTGGGTAAACATTTCAATTAGTTTTCTTTTTCTTCGCAGCTGCACAAAAACATTTGACAGACAAGTAAAAAATAATAACAATGAGCTGTTATCGCCGAGGATCTGTTATAATGATTATAGGGTATATGCATATTTATATAGATGATATAGATGATCTTTTGACATCTTAAATGATCAGCGTTCGTACATTTTTTGAAAAAAATATTAAATAATGAATAGCTTAAGAAACTTTGATAATACACAAGTGAACTTCAGCCACTAAGCTGATCCAGCAACTTTTATCTTAAATTAATAAGGAACAAACGCAAAACAATCTTAATAAAAAACAAATTCAAATTGACTTGACGAATTTTGAAATGATCAAAGGAACACAAAAAAAAAAGCGCAGCCACAATTCTGGTGGCGCTTCCAATTGATATTTGTAAAATAGATGATTTCAAATGACAAACTTCTGAAAAATTAACGCGCAGTTTTTAAACAAAAAAAAAAAACAGTTAAATTCGCATAGCAATTAAATTAATAAAATCGCCAAAACTTAGTGCAACTGCAGCAGATTTGGCTTGGATAACTTTTCACTTCTTGATGGTGTTCATTGGGTGGGAATTGGGGCTTGTAGCATTTGATAGGACATTTTAGAATGCAGCGTCTCCCTTGGAGTTGTGCTGCAGGGGCTGATGAAACTGGAGCAGCTATCAGCAGGAGACGCTGCGGCGGATTTTTCTGCTGCCGCTCAGATCAGGAATACTGCTTCTCTCATCTATAATACTGCTACTGTAACCTGTACCAGATAAGTGGAAAATTATATTTTGTGGCTTATGTTTCATGAAGATGCAACGATTCACCTGATGAGCTGTTGGGCAAAGCAAAGGGTATGTCCTTCGGCATTTTGGAATACCACAACGTAAGATCATCGTCGTACTCATCCTCTTTCGCCAGCTGCTCCTCCATATCGTTGAGAAATAATGGTCGCTGCACGCCATCCTTCTTCTTGAACACAAAGTTGCCACGTAGCTTGCACTCGTCGATGATGAAACTGATGTCGCGATGGTGGCGCAATGTTACCGGATTACCAATCAGTATTAGCAGCGACTTGGCGCGCGACAGTAGGACATTAACTCGACGTGGATTACGTAAAAAGCCCATGCTGGCAAAGGAGCGCACCAGCGTTCCAATTATAATGGATTTCTCGCGCCCCTGATAGTTCTCCACGCTGCCCACCTCCACATTGGAGCAGTCTTGTCGGCGCAACATCTCACGGATGAGCTTACACTGTGCAGTATAGGGCGCCACAACACCAATGTCCTCCGGCTGGACTCGAACACCACCGCCAAGGCCTTCCGAAAGCAAACGCTTGACGTACCAGCAGAGGACCTGTGCCTCTAGCGCATTGAACGAGCTGGTCGAGTCAGTTTCGCGTTCTGTAACGCCATGCGTCGCCTGGAAGATGATGGGAAATGTGGCATTTGGCAGCATATGCCATTTGGCTGCCAGATTGACCTCTGATGCCGGCGCCTGTGCGATAAGGTCACCATTATAGTAGAGCTTATTGTAGAGCCCAACGATTTCCGGATGGGATCGATAATTGCGACGCAAACGAGTCTGCAATGTGTGATCATAATTGCCATTGGCATCCAGAGCGTAAAGATCGTTCTGGAGCAGGCGCTCCATGAGTGAGTGGCTCAATCCCAGGTGAGCGGCACGATTACTCTTAATGACGGGGCCCAGTTGCTTGTGATCGCCGGATAGGATAACGTGGCATGCATCCTGCTGCTTAACACCCAAAATGCCAATCAATGACTCCGGCTCCGTGGATGCGCCAGCCTCATCAATGAAAATGTGTGTGAAAAAATTGAATTTTCCTACATCCTCGGTGACGAGGCGACCCATTGAGCACAGTGTGGCCACAATGATGCCATATTGGCGCAAAGTGTCTGCACGCAGATGCTCATAGACCTTCTTGGCACAATTGGAATGCTTTAGGAGCAGCGGCTGAATCGAACCCAATGCCTTTTCGTAAGCTGAACGTGAGAACAATCGCATCAGCTGATGATCCAGCTCCACATCCTCTGTGACCAGACGCGACTCCGTCGCACGTTTGGCCAAGTGCGCCTGCATACGCTCATTGCTAGCAAAATACTCGCATATTCTAATGGCAATCGTGTCGCAGGCTGAGTTCGAACCGGCTGTAACAAGAATACGACTTCGGGGCTGCTGAAATCGCAACTGTAGAATGGCTTCAACAATGGTTGTTGTCTTGCCGGTGCCTGAAAGAATATATAAATAAATAAATGAATGTGTAAGTCTGATTCGCTCAGCCTCTCACCTGGTGGTCCGAACACAATGTAGGGCGCCTGGCTGCTGGGACCAACGACAATCTGCTTTACGGCCTGGAGCTGTTCCAGATTCTGGGCGATGCTCGTATTAAACAGCGACACATTGGGTAGTTTGGCCCTTTTGGGAGATGCTGGTTGTGGCGGCGTCTTATTGGGAAACAAGTAGCGACGCACCTGTTGACTTTCCGCGAGCAGTTGCATGGCCCGATACATGAAGCGATAGGGTGTGCGCCTGGAGCGCAGTATAACATAAAAACGCTGTTCGAGCTTTTTGTAACCTGGGAAAGCGCCAGGTTTGAATTTCAATTCGATGCTGGTACGCGTCACCTGCACAACGTTGGCAAGGAAGCGACACAAGGGATCCTCCAGTATAAGGGATTCGTGGCCGTGCGGCAGTAGCGCCAAGATGGCCTGCTTCGGCAGTGGGGATACCTGCAAGCTAGCCGCCGGTATGAGCACCACCTCGTCTATCAACGGTGAAACGATCTCTTCCGGATTAATCTTCGATTTACTGCTCAATTTGAAGCTGTAGGAAAGATTTTTCCTTTTCTTCAGCTTCACATTGGGTTGCATTAGCTGGACATAAAGCTGCATTGTGGTCACGTCCTCGATGCTGAGCAGAGTGCTTAGCACCGAGCAAACGTTTCCATAATCCAGCAGTGGATTCTCCAAATAATCCCTGAAGATGGGGTTCAGTGTGGACAGACTGTCATCGCTGAAATCATCTTCGAGCGCCTGCAACAACAATTCACAGGGCGCGTAGTACGGCAAACTGCGCATTATCATAGTCAATCTGTGTGCGATAAGCCACAATTAATTTTAAAAATTTATTGATTAACTTATAAACGTACTTCTGTTGCTGTTCTTCATCATCGAAGCTGGATGTGTCTTCCTCATCGCCACAGAACTTCTTCAAACATTTTTGTGAGCAAGTTAGTTTTGATAGTTCCATCTGCAAAGTTTTACAAAGTTAAATTTAAATAAAATAGCATCACAACGTTAAGCGCTACCACGATCAAATCCTGTATCTCCTTGTCCAAGTTCATTTTGCGACTGACATTAAATTCACATGAAGAAACAAAACTGCTGACAACGGCACAAAACGGCGCACGATCAATTTCTCGGTATTTACGAGTTCATCTGAAGACGCGCGGGGTACCGTTAATGGCGCCAGCTGAACACAGGCTTAGCATAAACATTTTTGGCGATAAGCGCAGACAACTTCAAGTGATTCTGCAATTGATATTTTACTAATTAATTTTCTTGCAAAACTCAATTATTGAGAAAACTAATGTAACACTCACTTAAGTTAATGATAATACTTTAAAAGAACATTTAAATTTCCAACTATTTGTTAAATTTTTTAATATTTGAAAATACCCGTTTTCTTAGCGCGCTTGAAATTGCATTTCCCATAAGTTATGCAACACTGATCAGATTGTGTTGATTTTCGATAGACAACCAATCGGTATTATTTATTATTTACATTTTTGTTTGCAATTTATTTGAGTATGATTGTGGAAAAACTAGCATTTGACCAGCGCATGCAATCGCAAAATCTTGTGCACATGCTGCAAAATAGAGAGTCCGGATACACACGCACCAAGCTCAGTCAGAGGCCCAGTTTGGCCTACGAGCGACAGTTCTACAAATCAATCACACCTTGCCTGACAGTTGGAATTGCCATTCCACCTGTTTATTTGCGCAAATTTACGCCGGATGGCAGCAAATTGTTGGCCTTCTCACATGATCAGCGCTCATTAATTGGTAACTTTGGACAACTTTCGCTTATAATATTGTGATACTAATCTTCAATACCATTTCAGTTTACGACTACAAGGGCATTGGTGCAGCCGGTGTAGGGCAGTTGTTTGAAAAGGTTGGTGTTGGCTGCTCCGAGACATACATTGATAATGATAACGTCCTGAAATCAACGCTATTCGATCAGCTGCTGAAGACTAAGTACGTGCTGCGTCTGCTGAACAGCGACTTGGCGCGCTTTTATTTACATCGGGAATTCAACGTTTTCCTGGAAGATGCTCGCTATGTGCTGCTTGCGGGCATGTCCATTCTGCAATCGTGCTATGTGCCCTTTTCGGATTACGTAAACTACCCGGACATGTTTGACAAGGTGGAGCCCTTCTCGTACATCTTCTTCGTTGTAGACTTGCAGCAGGGAGTTGTTACGGACGAAGTGCATTTGGCACAAGATTTCATCAGTTTGTCGCATAATCACGGCATCTCTGTGCACGGCAGTACCATAGCAATTCTCTCCCTACTCCGTCAAGCCATCTACGTCTATGAACTCGTAAATGGCCGACTGATTAAGCAGGAGCACGAAATTGGTCCGACGCCAGCGAATTGTGCCTTCGAGCGAATCTCGCCCGTGGAAGCCGGCAATTTCGATGCGAACACCCTGCTGCCCATTAGCCATATTAAGCAACGTGTGCTTAGCTTTCTTTATCGCCAGATACACCCTGGCAGCACCAAGGCAAGCGAGAGTCTAAAGGAATTCTACAAGAATTTTGAATATGTAAGTCATCCAAGCAGATAAAGAAGAAAATTAAGATGTAATTTAGATTGCTTTCAGATAGAAAACATGATCATTGAAAAGATGCAATTGGTGGATAACGATCTATTATTATTGCGTTACGAGGAGCGGCCCAAGGATAACGCTATGACACCCAATCTGGTCATGGGCGAATCGCTTGCCCGGCGACGTCTTTACGTCTTCTATGGCATAAGCAAGGAGCAAGTGCTTGGCGTCTACCACGATGACTCTGTCGATCTACTGCAGATCGTCGTACAATTCTATGACAAGCTGTGCAATGTTCGCTCGCTACAAACTGGCGATGCGCCTTCGTCGTCGCATCATTTCATGCACCGATATTGCACAATTCCCAACAAGCCCGAATTGCTTATGCGACAGGCGACACTGCGATATAATCCCACGGTGCCCATCAGCACGCAGAGCTTCTCAACGTCTCCGTTTCTCAACTACAATCTTTTCAAGTATGATGATCGTCTCGTATCGCCGCTGGAACGGCCCAAGACCTGCTCCAAAGAAGCCATCGTATTCCGTGATCCTGAAACGAATTTGGTTAAGTTTCGCTTCGATGTAAAGGCGCGACGATCGCAAGGTGCATTCACCCCCCACGAGCTGTGTGCCTTTATCTGCCACCCATTCGAGCCTCTTGTGCTCAGCTTGCAGAAATGCATGCATGTCTACGCCTGTAATGTACACATTTACCATCACGGGACCATTGTGAAGCAGTCATAGCACTAAATGTTGTTTTATACTGTGTATAAAGTCGTATTACGTAGATTGTGCAAGTGTTAATTACCCATTACTTTTATTATTAAATACTCGTTATTTAAAAAATAAGAATTATTCAATTCTGTTCCATTTTATATTTTTTCGGAATGCGTTGCGCCAAATTTTGTTAACTCAACTAATATCGTTTTGTTAGTCGATCTTATATTTTCTGTTATCGATAGTTGGGACTATTTTGCTCCTCTCTATTGCAGCACGCAATTGATAACATTTTATTGTTTAGTTTAAGGGAGCAGAAAACATATGTTTTTTTCCTATATCAAGTGAGAAGATGAGCGAAAAACGCGAAAGAGCAACAAAAAATTGCAATAGCGATGCGAATGAAGTGCTAATTGAGGAAATCGATAGCATCGATGTACCGGAGAACGAGCTGGCCCAGTTCGAAGTGACCGAGCCACTACGAATTGTGGAAATCATCGACATGGACGATGCGGATGCTAATGAGGATGCCGCCCATGCGGCGGATGAGGAGGGTGCCCTCATTAGACGCTATGTGCAGGGTGTACAGTGTCTGGAGTTTCCGGACTTCTGCACCAAACTGGAACCCGGCGACGAGGAGGATGATGATGAAGTTGCTCATCTGGCGGCCAAAAAACACGAGCAGGGCGACGAGCAACCGGTTGCCTCGACCAGTGCTGCGGCAGCAGCAAAGCTACTGCAATCGGCCAAGCCGCCAGCCAAGCCAGCTTTCAGTGGTGGACGCGGCGGCGGTGGTGGTGGAAACTTGGGTCGACGTAGTCAACTAAATGCCGCCCTTGTGGGTCTAATGGGTGAGGCGAATCTCTCGTTCGCTTACGGACGCTACGATACCGCGGAGCGGATTTGTATGGAGATCATCAGACAGAATCCGTTGGCCAGCGAACCCTTCTATACGCTGGCGGAGATCTATGAGAATCGGGATGAGGTGAAGTTTCTACACTTTTCGACAATAGCAGCGCATCTGAATCCGCAGGATCGTGACATGTGGATACGCATCTCGGATCTGCTGGTGCAACAGGGTCATTTGGCACGCGCCCGCGTCTGCTACACGAAGTCCATCAAGGTGCTGCACAAGGATTATGTGTTGCGGCTACGCAAAGCGCAGCTCCTCGAGCGAATGGGCGAAACAAATGCGGCAATGTTTACTTATTTGAAAATGCTGCCCCTGATGCCATCGTCCGAATGGAGTTTGTGCCTCAGCACGGGCAAAAATGTGGCACGCTATTTCCATGTGCTGGAGAAGCATCACATTGCTTTGGAAGCCATGGAGGGTGCATATAGTGTTTGTGGTTCTCGTTTCACTGTGGAGGATCTCAACATCTATCTGGAGCTCCTCATCCTGAACAAACAGTTTATCAAGGTGCTGCGGTGTCTGCGCGAGCGCACCAAACTGGAGCTGGAAACGGAGCAGGAGGAGACGCTGGAACTGATATATTTCTGTCACATACCCGAAGACTATGTACCCGAGCTACGTGCCAAGCTGTGCGTCAGCCTAATCCACCTGCATGCTCATCACCTGCTCGGTTATCTCGTGCAGAATGTGCAGGAGTACATCACACCGACGGTGGAGCGTGTGGAGCTCTACATGGACATCACAGAGGCACTGATGCAGGAGCACAAATATGCTGAGGCAATTGCCTTAATGCGACCCATCACAGACGCCGACTCCTTTGATTGTCCAGCCTTCGTTTGGTTGCGCCAGGCAGAGTGTCTGCGTCAACTGAATCGCACCAATGAGGCAATCCAAAGTTATGGACGAGTTGTACAGTTGGCTCCGTACTGCTATGAGGCCAAGTTTACATTATCTGCACTGCTCAAGCAGCTAGGCAGGCAGGAGGAGGCAGTCAAGGCACTGGAACAGTCCGGTGAACAGGAGGGTCAACCGCTGCATGCAAGACTGCTCTACGAACGCTGCATCATGCTGCAGCAGATCGGACGCATCGATGAGTTTGTCGATGTGGGCTATGTTCTGCTCGGCCGACATTCCATTAAGCTAAAGAATCGCGAGGAGATGATGGCAGCGGCAAATGGCGGAGGTGCCTATAACACCGAAGGTCTCAAGTCCATCATGCAAATGCGCAGCCTGGCGGCGGGTGTTACAGGCAACACTGAGCCGGAGCAACAGGTGGCACAAATGATTTGACCCTTAAACTATATATATATAAACTAAATCCATAAATTTTATTTTTGCAGGACACATCGAAGGCGACTGCAACGGCTGCGAATGCTGAAGGCTCTGATCTGACCATAAAGAACGAGTACGAGCTGTTTCTGGAGCTGATACGAACGGCCTATGCGCACGGGATGCACAGTGCCATTGAGCGGATTTGCTTCGCCATGGTCACCACAAAGCGTTTCACCTATTATCACTATGAGATCGAGAGGATTATGATACTCGCCTGTTATTTCAACCACGATTGCGCAATTGGATTCTCGTATTTGCGCGAGTTGATTGCCAAGCAGCCGGAGCATGTGAATCTATGGAATCTGCTGTCGCTGCTGGTGCAACAGGGCGATGAGGTGCGCTACTTTCGCTACGCGCGACGACTGCTCCAACGGCATCCGACAGTCACCCAGCCGATGCGACTGTTCCTCGGTCACTATCATCTCAATTGCAGTTCATACAAGTATGCCTTGAACGTGTATGTGCCCATATTGCGGGAGCAGCCGCATCCGCTTGTCGCTCTCTCCATAGCCGTTGTCTTCAATCAGCTGGCGTTGCAGAAGAAGGTGCTGCGAAAATCAGGTGCAGTTGCTCAATCGGTGGCCTTTGCGCAACGCTATGCGGAACTGCGTTCCGGCAGCGACTGCAACAGCAATGATGTGCCCGAATCATGTGCTGCAAGGCAGGAGATTTACTATAACATTGGACGCATCTATCACCAGGCGAACATACTGCATCTGGCCACCGATTACTATGAGCGTGCCTTGGCCGTGCAACATCCGCTAATAGAGAAGCACGAATCAATTCTCGGACTGCAGCACGAGATCGCCTTCAATCTGCATTTAATCTATCGGTCGAGTGGCAACAAGTGGAAAGCGCGACAATGTTTAATGCGCTATTGTGTTGTTTAACTAATTATAATAATTAGTTAAAGTTTCCTTATTAGTAATTATAGTTCTGTGACTGATTACGTTAATTATTTTACATATTTTATATACATTTTAAGATTATGGAATCTTTACATATTCACACGAATCAATCTCTCTCATGTTTGCAAAAGTAAATAAAGAAAAAGTTTGTCGGAGCAGCGTACTAAGCTAATAATGACAGCTGATTGGGAAATGACATTATTAAAAGTATCGATGTAGTCACTAGTCGATAACATAGTTATCGATGCTGCCATTGCTTGGGAGTGGGAGAGGCGAAGTTTGTTTCGCGTAATTTTTCATGGTTTTCATGGCTGCAAAATGCAGAACTCCAAGGCCAAAATGGATGAATTTAAGACAAGGTTCATGGACCTGCTGCACAAACAGGTAAGAGCAACCACAAAGCACCCAACCAAAAGAACACTCATTTAACAATTATGTTTCATAGACAAATCGTCAAATGAAAATTCCAGCAATGGGATTTTCCGATTATTTCATACAAACGGTCACAACGGATGCCTTGCCCTCTTCCACAACAACAACAACGAGTACAACAACAGCGACATCAACTCCCGATGCGGATACCACAGATGCAGCAGCTAGCGCACAAAAATCGGATCAGGAAATACTGGAGAGCATTGAGCAGTGTTACTACAGCGCCGATAGCAATCCAGAGCTCTATGAACTAAAGGTGAGTTAAATGAGTCACAAACGGCATTCCAATCTGATTGCCAAACGTTTATCTTTGTTTATTCAGAAAGTGCTCGCCGCTGGCATTGACAACCAGCTAATTGAGACGACCATCGCTCAACTGCGCACACAGCAAAAGGTGCTCACGAAGCAGGTGCTGCAGAACATCTTGGAGCAACGCAATGCTTGCAGCAGCGAATTCCAATCGATCAATGAGACCCAAAAGAAACTCGAGGAATCCCTGTGGACGTGCCAGAAGGCGCGCTCCTATTTGAATTATGCACGCACAAATCTGACAACGACCAGCCTGGAAATCTTGGCAAGTTATCGCAAGCGCGAGGTGCTCAAGGAAGTGCTGGACACTCTGATGGCCATTAAAAAGTTGGTAAGTTGCAAAAACACATGAGCTGCAAATTACAATTGACGGCATGTCACGAACAGAACATGATATTTAAAGTCTACAGTTGGAAATTTGATTTTCAAGTTGTGCATCGTGTTCAAGTCGTGTCATGTGGCAAATTTCAGATAAGTTATATTATTCATACGCTCCTCTCCCTGCTTTCTCTCCGGGCACAGCGCACCACTGACGACGAGCTGCAAAAATTGCTGGCGGAGCACAACTATTCGGCAGCGATTGCGCTGCTGCTGCAATGTCAGAGCTCGGCAAAAGAATTTATGCAATACAATTGTGTTCAATCGCTGCATAAGAAGCTGCAGGAGACCATGCTGCTGATGGAGTATCAGCTGGATACGGTGCTCAACGAGATGGTGCTGAATTTCGATATGCGCAAGTATGCCAAACTGCAGGAGGCCTACAAGCTGGCGAACAAGTCACTGATTGCGATGGACCAGCTGCACATCAATTACATTTCATCCGTTCACTCCACGGTGAATGCAGTGGTGCGTGGCTACAGTGAACCCACGGCTGAGGAGCAGCCCAAGCTGCTGTACGAACAACTATGCGATCAACTCAGTGCGGATAAGCTAATACCGTGTCTGATTAGTCTGTGCAAGACTTTCTGGACAATACTGGCCTCCTACTATCAGGTGGTCATGTGGCACAACAATTACAAGCTGTATGCACAGCAGGAGGACACCGATGGCGAATCACCCGATCTATATATACAGCAGAAATTGAAGAAGGGTCAATCGCGCATCTGGAACGATATTCTTAACAAAGTCTGCCTTTTTCTGCAGAGTGCCAAGTTGACAACGCTCAAATACGATCAGTTCATCCAGGTGCTGTCCATTGTGCAGCGCCTTAAAAAAGTGGGCGTCGAGTTCTGCGGCGAACAGTCAGAGAAACTAATTGCCACGATGCAGCAGCAGAGCGAGGAGTTCTTTAGACGCTATCACATCTGTTGCGTTGAGGAGATCTGCTTGTTTTTGGATAACGAGTCTTGGACGCCGCTGGACTCCTTTTCACACATTCTACAGCTGCCGGTAACCGGAGAATTAGATTTGAAATTGTTAACAGTTATTAATAATTTGTATAAATTCTTACTTGTTTATTTTAGGAATTCCGTTCGGTGCGTAACACGCTCCGTCGTCACAAGTCACCAACAACTGCACTCGCCTCCAACAATAACTCACCCATTAGCAATAACAACTGCGATGAGCTGGTCTCTGTGCACTCCCAGGATGGCGGCGGCAGCTCCATCTATGGTTCCTACGGCTACTTTTTGCGCTTCTCGGAGAAAAGTTCTCCCTTTGACGGCGGCCTCGATGCGGCCATGCTCGAGGAGGACATTCTCTCGGGTATTGTGGACGAGGCATCCTGTTATTTCAGCGAGGAGAGCGACGATGAGCAAAAGAGTCTCCAAAGCAAGGAATTCGCCGACGACGCCAGCAAGTGAGTATAAAAATATTTTAATAGCTATCCATTATTTTGAATAAAGCAACTCGCTTTCTCTGCTTGCCAGTCAACTACTTGTGAACAATACTGCTTTAAATGTGCTGCGCTGCATTGGACGATATTTGCAAATGTGCAAGCTGCTGCACTGCATCTCACCCAGGATTGTGTGCTGTATGCTCGAGCTGCTTGACTTTTATGCATATGCCGTGCATGAGATTTTTGGCAGAGATGCGGTAAGCAAAATACCTGGCTAAGAATTGATGTTATGGCTAAGTAAAAGTATCTACACCGATTTTCGAAATCAGATTCTAATTTCTATATATATGTATATATTTTAGCTGGTGACCACTGACAATCTGTATACGCCGCGTCTGGAGCAGCGTCTGCGTGCCGTGGAAAGCAATGTACTCACTCAGATCAAAGTTTGGCCACTCAACTTTTCATCACTGGTATGTATAAATAAACAATCATTTCCAAAATGTGCTCTATTAACGCTCAAGTTCTCTGGCAGACCAACAATGAGCTGGCTAATCCGGATACACTGTATGGCCTGCCACAGCGCATTGTGGCCGTTGAGGCGGGTCGTAGCATGCTGCAGCAGTTCCATGTGTTGCAGCATTATTTAAATCATCTGCTGCCTGCTGCTGAACGACCTATCTTAGTTAACTATCTCGAGTATAGCGAATTCATGACTGATCTGGCCAAACCTGTTTACACCTGCGTCACATCGCGCGTCATCGATCTGACGGCCATACTGGCGCAAATGGCAAAGGTCAAATGGGATGTGAATCATGTGACGCATCAGCATAGCAGTTACAGTGATGTCTTGAATCGCGTAAGTTGAAACGGAGGTACCCTTAATAAGCTCGAAGCTCCGATTCAAATTCCTTATTTTTTTTTTTATAGAACATACAAAGTTTTGCCATGTGCCTTGAGGAAATCGCCAAGGAGGTGGCCATACCCAGCAAGAATGTGTGGAACTCAATGGCGCATGTGGCCACACATCTGCTTGTCGAGGGGTTAGTCAGTATATAATTGTGCTCAGTTTGGAAATCTAATGTTTGATTTATTCTCCCCATTAGCTTCTCGAATGTCAAGAAGTGTTCGGCAGGTGGACGGGCACTTATGCAATTGGATTTTGCGAATTTTATGTCGTTCCTCGAACTAATCTCGAATCACAAGTATCCGCAACATCGCACCTATGTCGACGTATTTATCAAATCCTATTACTTTTCGCCCGAGCAATTTGAACAGTTTGTTGAACAGCAACGACAGGGCGATGAATATTCACCGAAACAATTGACGAACCTGATACAATGCATTTGTGTCAGCGATAAGCGCACACGACAGAGGCTGCTCCAGTTGCTGGAGGGCGTGCCGGCTAGTGTTACGCCCACCACAACACCGCACAAGAATTTCTACAACTCCGGCTCGAATTTGAGCAATGTTATCTAAGTTTGTCTATTTTGCTTTCCATATTTATTTTGTTAATGTAGTCGTAATCATTATCTAACTGTTTGGTCGAACCTTTGTTAGTAGCTGTATTAGCTGTAATAATGTGAGCGTTTCTCTATTTTTTTTTGTTGTAATATTGTACATTCCGTTTAGTGCAAATTGATAAACAGTTAATGTTGTAAGTTTTGTTCGTAATTTTAGTTACTTAAGCGATCTCCATGATGTACTTCATTTCGAATTCCGAATCTGTGAATCTGTGAATAACTTGAAATCTCTTTGAAAATCTCTAACACGCTCTCTACTTATAACCAAGGCACAAATTTGTTGGTCGATTTTTTGCAATTTGGTTTAACATTCACATGACTTAAGTACCTAGAGAAAGCATATACACATTCATACATATACATATATAAATATATATATACTAGAGATAAGGCAAACAACAAAAAAAAATTTATTTGTATATTTATTTTAATATCCAATTGTAAAATTTATTTGCGAAACGGACAAATAATTGAAATAAATCGCGATTATACAATATATGTATGTAAATCAAAACTCCAATTTACCCGATTGGGGTTTACTAATACACACACACACACACATTTAATACCTAGTGGTATACGGATCTGTAACTAAAATAAAAAACAATAAAGAGTTCATATTTTGAGATATGCATATTAAAATGAAATTGAAGCAGATTTCTGATTAAATAATGAGCACAATTGAATACAGTTAATTTGTCAAAGATTAAATACTATTGTAATTATTTATTCTTCAATGATGATTCACTGTATTTTAGTATTATTTATTACAATCATTGCAATTATTTATTTTTCAATTTATACATTCTTATTTATAGGTTATCAAGAAGTTCTTAAATTTATAATAATGGGACTATTATATTTACAGTCGGACAGTTTTAAAAGTTTATAAAACTAATACTCCGATCTACAAGGGTTTCTTATTTTCGGCATTGCAAATAATACGTCCTTGTCACAAGGAACCATTATCCTTTTGTGTTTCCAATGAGTTTTTGTCGCATAATAAATATATTTTCACAGTTCCATTTTTATAGTAGCTGTCTAAGTATACAATAAAATATATATCTGATTGTGTTACGAGCTTGAAGGCGTTGCAGCTTTTCTGGCAATGACTCAACAATCTGTTGCAATAAAAGTGCCCCAAAATCGTTACACTTGCCACAGTTTATTCGACAATGTTTTCGATATACATAATATTCTTACTTGTGAGCGCCTCGCACGGTCGTGAATTCATCGAGGATGTTGTGCAGGATTCGCTGACATCGTTAATCGTCATACGCTACGATTACTGCGAGGAGCAGTGGCTGGACAGGATCCTTGCTGAGCCACCGTTGCCAGTGGTGCTGCAATCTTTGAATAGTGCCACAACCCCAATCAAAAATTTCTCTCGGGTGCTGCAAATAATCTGTTTGCCCAATGTTGGTTATCAGATGAATCTGGCAACGTGGCTGCAAAATGTGCGTGGAGCAAAAAACATATTCTATATAGTGGAAACAGTCGCCTCTGCCTCCTCTTCCAAACAATTGCTGCAGTTGCTCCTCCGGCAATGCTATGAAATACGAATGCTGAGCGTGCTGGCTTTAATTTCTGAGGATTCGGATCGCTACTACTATCGCTATCAACCCTATCCTCAGTTCCAGTTGGAGCAGCGGTCGCTCCCACAAAAACCTTTCTTTGTGACGCACTTGACGAATATGCAAGGTCAGTCGTTGATAGTGTTACCACACAAGAAACATCCGAGGATCATTGTACAAAAGGACTGGCGCACGGGAGAATTGGTACTAAGTGGATCCGTGGGCAGGTTTGTGCGCACCTTGGCTTGGAAGCTGAACGCCACCCTTGAGTTCCCCACCGGATTAAACTACGATTTTCATTTCAATAAGCTGCTGGAGCTGGTGGAGCAGCATCATGTTGATGTGCCCGCTACTGTGGTACCGCTCACCGAAACCGAGCAGCTGCCCCTCACTAGTTATCCCTTTGAATTGAGTCACATCTGCCTGATGATTCCCATAGCCCAACAGCTGCCCATCAAGGACATCTACGCGATTGTGTGCAATGCTCAGTATGTGCTTATAGCACTGATTATTTTCTATAGCTTTGGGCTGCTGATGAGCACGCACAGCTATCTGGCTGGAGAGGCCACCAGCTGGGTGGATTTTGTGCTGAACGATGTGGCGTTGCGTGGACTGCTGGGCCAATCCTTTGGACGCTCCTTGCAAACGACTCTGTTTTTTAGCTGGATTTATTTGATGCTGGCCCACTTTGGTATGAATCTAAGCGCCATTCATGGCGCTGCCCTCGGCACACTTTTGACCCATCCGCCCAAGCATTTTCAGCCGCGCACCTTAGCCGATGTGCGACGAGTCCAACTGCGTCTAGTTGTGGATAAGGCGGATGAGTTGCATAGTTTTGTTACTGCAACCAATTTGCACTTGTTGATCGTTAATATGAGTGTCTACAATAGACAGAGGGACACGATGAACACGAGCCATGTCTATTTGGCCTCTCGGCTCAAATGGTCGCTGTTGAGCGAACGGCAAAAGTATTTTCCACACGAAGTATTCCTGTACTCTAAGGATGCGTGCTCTACTCCGCTCACCTATATGGCCTTTCAACTGCCCAAGCATACCTGGTTCGAGGAGCCGATTTCTAAACTGCTTATGGATACGCGGGACTTTGGCCTCTTTCAGCATTGGATCGGAATGCATTTCTATGATATGGTCGCAGCGGGTTTGTTGTCCTTCAAAGATCCCATCGAGCGGGAGCCTCAACGTGTGAAGGGTGCACTGCGTCTGGAGGATCTACAATGGATTTGGATTTACATTGGAGGTCTCTTGCTGCTCGCCACAATTGTGTTTGCTCTGGAAATTCTTATCAACCGATTGCAGCAATGGCTTCAAGCAGTTTAAATTAATTTCTAATGAAAATTAATTTAAAGTTTTTTGATTTAAGATTGAAATGAATAATGTTTGTTGTAGCTTAAAATTCGTTTATTGTTAATTGATAGCAAGTAAAGTTGAGAACATTACAGGTCGATATTGAACACGATCTATGGGGGTAATTGTGAGGTCTACCTTTAGGAGGGAGGGAAGAAGTGAAACGGAGAGTTCTAATTATGGGATTAAGTGGTTGATTAGATCAGAGTCTGAGTTCGTTAGAGCTTAGGCCACATTTGTGTGCTCATCGCGATGGAAGATCTTGACGTCGAAGAACTTGAAGTTGTCCACGTCGAAGTAGTAATCGTGCTTCACCGGACGATTGAAGGGGAAACCGAATGGCAGAGCATCCACATAGCGGGAACCATATCCAATACCACAGCTGACAATGGGATCGTAGCCGGTGTACTGAGCAACGCTGGCCTCATGGAACGGATAGACCATGTAGAAGAACTGGAACACCTGACCGCCCTTCTTACCCTTGGGCAACATCATGCGATTGGGCACGCCACAGTGGGCCTCGGACTGATCCAGCTTGAATTTGTAGTCGCTGTTGGTGGCATCCATCAGCTTCTGGTACAGCTCAAAGTAGGTGGTGCGATCATTGACCCAGAAGCTGAAATCTCCGCTGGCGCGCTTGATGTGATTGACGCCGGCAACCAGCTGAACCTTGAAGTGCTCCAGCTCGAAGAAGTTCTGATAGTTGTGCTCCAATGGGATCACGTGTCCATTCTCATCGTACTTGGGTCCAATGAACACCTTGACAACGGCACTCTGGGCCTTGTCCGAGGTGACATCCAGGGTGAACTCGAAGGGTTTGTGGTTGAGACGGTGCTGACGGGCCTTGATCACAAAGCTGCTGCCATTGTAATGGGAGTTGCGTCCAAAGCTATAATGGACATCACTGGTGTGCTCGTAGGTGGGCTCCACATTCACAGCATTGCTGATATCGGCATCGAAGTACTCGAAATAGGTGGTCAGGCTCTCGGGCATATGGACCGCATCGATCTTGACATGCTCGAAGGCATAGTCGACCTTTGTGTACTCGGGGAAGGTCTCCATCAAATGCCAGTAGTGGGTAAGCATCTTCTTGTAGGTCTCAAAGAACAATGGATCACGCATCGAGGTGTCGTAGTGCATGAAGGTACCGGGATAGGTTTCATGGTACTTGCCAAACGGAAGTCCCTCGTTTACAATGTAACGGTAATATTTGTCCAGACTGCCATAGAACTGGGTATCGATGCTGTCAACATTGCCCTGGATCATGTTGCCCAGCATATTGACGGTATCAATATCGTGTTTGGTGTTCTTGTGCACCCAGTCCATGATGCGATGCGTGTACAGCTCCACATAGTTGGTGTACTCAAAATTCTCTTCCGTGTAGAAGTTGTAATAGTTGGCGCGACTGGGGTAGGGTATGCCATTGTAGTCACGGAGGCCGCTATAGAAGCCAGTGTCGACGGGTTCGTACATGTTGAAGTCGGGCACCTCACCCATATCGTTGGAGAGACGTTCCATGTAGTAGCGAGCAAGGAGTTGCCAGTGGACATACAGATACATCTCACCGCGACGATCCTTGTTGAGCATATGTTCGTCGTCACCCTTTGTCCAGAACGGATAGTCCAGGTTGAAGTAGTAGTAGAAACTGTTCATGCCAATATCCTCCAGGAAATAGGCCAATCCATGTTCGTAATTCAAATTACCATAGAAATTGGTGTAGTTGGACTTGAGCACCACATTGTAGACATTGTTCAGCTGCTTGACATGATGGAATCCATGCATCTTATAGTGCTCGGCCATCTCCAGGGTCTGGCCATCGAAGTAGCTCCATGGATGGATCTCATAGTGCGCAGGCATCACAATACCCTGCAGATCGGCACGATGCAGACAGGCAATGCTGAAGGCATAGACAAAGAGTTGGGTGTTCACATGCTCGCGGGCCCAGAAGACGGCATGCTGGAAGGTCTCCCAGTTCTTGGCAAAGTAGAACAGCCTCACAAGTCCGTGGGAGTATTCCTCATGACGATCATAGAACACTGTGAACACCTGATCATTATGGAAGGGATGATGTTGCCACAGCTCAAAGAAGTGCTGTAATTTCTCTGGATGTTCATAATCGCCGACATGCTCCCACGGCTTGTACTCGTAGAAGCTGGCATCGTATTTGGTGACAAACACATCGTCCTGGTAGACATGCTGCAACATTTCAAAGACGAACTTCTGCTTCACCAGGAAATCCTTGTCAGCCACCTTAAACTCAATGTGCTTGGCATGGCAAATGCTAATTGCCGCCACCGCCAGCGCCAGAACTACAACCGCTGTGATCGACTTCATCGTAATCATATAGCTAATGTACTCGCCTCAAGCTGCATTTATACCCAACCGATCCCACAGATCTATCGGGCTATCAGGTGTGTGTTTGCAGTCGGCCATCGTCCGATCGCTCATATTGCCCTCACATTATCACAGATCCGTTCCACCTTAACGTACACTGTATACATATATATACATATGTATGTATATATATGTATGAATTCAGTCACTTATCAACTATTGATAAGCCCTGTGCACCTGTGTCAAACAGATCTATTTAGGGGATTAGGAGGCTGGGCATCCAGATGGTTCTATCGATTTAACAGATGTAACATCATCGAGCTGATGACATTGTTGACTTACACTTTTAATAAACAAACAAAAACAGAGTTGTGCAATACGTGTTTAAAAAAGCTTAATTTAAATATATATGTATATTTTATTTCTCATTTCTCTTTTATTGATATTTAATTATGTATTGCTACAAGCTTAAGCATAATAATAAATTTAATTTGGTTTCTTAAAGATTTGCTTTACATACATCTATTTAATATATCAATATTAATCATTCAATTTATTTAAAATATCATGGAAAAATATATAAGTCCAACTACTAGTGCATATAATCTTCTCACTAACATATTTGTGATTATAGCTATAAGATACATTTAGAATTGTGCCTCACTTTTCTTTTTAGTTTATTTTAGGAACTTCAGCTTTAATTTTTTTTTTGAAAGAAACTTCAAACTTATTTGAAAATTATCATAAATTCTTGTAAGCAGATTTTATATTTGGCTATAGTCCATCTGTAGAACAGCTAGATTTGGTGACATCATCGTCTAGAATTACCTGCTGATTGTGCATTATTTGGCACTGCACCTTGGCTGCAGTCTTGGGAGCCGTTTGCTTTGTTCGACATGAGCCTGAGGGTCGAGCAGCGGTCAATTAAAATAAAAATAAATATAAATAAATAAATTAAAAATGATGATGCGCCCGAGCTTATCAAGCGATGTTGCCAGCTGCTTTCAATTAGTCTAAAAATATGCACAAAGAATTTGCACACTAATAAATGCAGAACATAAATCATATCAAGCCAAATATAATTAAAATGAAAAACATATTAAATATAATGAAGATAATGCAAGAGCAGCGGATGCGACACTAGGGATTAGACTGGGCGTCATTTATAAGTCGTAAAAAGAATGTTCAAAAACATGTTTATGGGTGGGTGCTGTTTTGCAATATTTATTTATTTTTATTTTATTTAAATCTAAGTTTACAGTTTTCGTATATTCAATTTAGCAAAGCGTGAACCACAATTTCGATAACAAATACCAAGAGACAAACTGCAATTGCGCAAAAATATGCATAAGCATAAATGGAGCTGTATTTGCCATCCAAGAGTGCATTGTATTTAGTACCTTCATAGGGCAGTTGAGTAAATTGACGAATGGCAATTAGGTCATAGAAAACACGATATTGCCAAAAGTTATATAGTCCACTTGAGTGGGTGTCCAAAATATAACGATTGAGTGGCAGCCGATAAATGGAGTTTCTGCTGAGTTGAACGGCATAGGGCACCAGGGAAATGTAGGTAAACTCCTCCGACAAGCGAAAGGGTGCTCGCGGTTGCCTGGCGAACTTACGTTCGATTAGGGGCCATAGGGTTTGGGTTATAGGATATGCATAGGATATATTTGGTTGATTACGCAGCTTTTGATATATGGTGGTATTCACCAGCCGATGCACATCCCAATTTTTTTTAATCGTTTCTTCGCCATACGCTTCACTCATTGCATTTTTATCATTTTCTGTCACGAGAATCTTCAAGCCAGTCCTGCGCATATCCGCATAGGTGCGTATCGGTGGTTCTCTCAGCGGATGCACCAGCAGCATCTGTAGCTGGGCTACATAAACATTGTACGATAAGAAGCTGCAGACGAAGAGCAGAAAATAAATCCATATTAGCCGTAAGCTCGGTGTTCGACGCAATACAAATGGCTGGCAGAGCATGGCCCTCAGCAGTGAATCGATGCAGATACTCAAGCACATCAGGCCGGGACTCAATCCCAATTCCAAACGTTGCGCATTGCAAAACAACAAAGCGAACAGGACTATTGCAATCAAGACCAGAATAAAATGCACGGGATTTGCGGCATCTATCATGACTCGAGAAAGACTTACTTCCGGCTCAACGGGTAACATCAATTGGCACTTTGACATTTCCATTACATAGCTGCTGGTGGGTGATGGAAATGTCGATATACTCATAGGTGCATTCACTTTACCCGTATCAATCAATTTTCTCATTTTCCTTGGGTTAAGCATTTCATTATGTCTTAAATTCTGTTTCCACCAAACTGTAAAAGTTGCATTAAGTCTTCTCACAAAGTTTCGCATGAATGGAAGTAAGTAACCAGACAGTTGTCGAGTTCCGTTTGCATCCTTATAGATTATACTACGGGGCATTAAATTGTCCGATAAGGTGACAAATGGATGACCAGCCATATTCATCAGTTGTGGCTCCAGAAACCGTTGCACTTCTGCAATCCTTCGCACGGTTCTCGTATACTGTGGAAATGCCTGATAGCTGTAGATATGCTCCTGACTCCAATTACCAATTGCCAGGACATTCAACATCCCCATGGAATAGCAATCCGAAAATAAACCATCAATATCGATGGACTCATTTATCAAAAATAATGCTGGACTTTCTCGTATTCCGTCAAGATTTGTGTAGAGCGCTCTTAGAACCGGATCTGATTGATTGTACAAACAAATAAGTGCTAGAAAGTTGGCGTTGAAGACGTTCATGAGCCGAAAGGAACGATTTCCATTTAAGTTGATTATTGGAGTTGCATATGCGACATTTAGATCCATCCAGCACTCCTCCATTTCATTTTGTAACAATAAGATTGACTCGAAAGAAAATTCCTCTTTTAGTTTATCTAAAATTTTACCAGGTAATTGCACTTGTGCATTAACTGAGCAGATCAAAATTATGAAATAAATTTGAGCTTTACGATACATTTTGATATCTATTTAAAAACTCAACTAATAGAACTTTACAACTGACTAAATTGAGTCGCAAATAGCCGCTTTTATTGAAGCTCTGTGAAAATTTTGTTTGCACAAAACCGTTTAAAATTAATGACATTTTAATATCGATGCAATTAATCAACGAGAACGTATCAAATTAAGTTTTTGCATGTGTAGACAAGGATTTTCAATTGTGTAACAAAAACTTTCTAGGATTGTCAGTAGTTTTTCCTTATGACACAAAAATCATCATTAATATTATTACAATTTATGATAAATGTGAATAGTAATAAATATTTAAAGGGAAATTTTTAGTGGCAATATTTATGAAATAAAACTTCAATTATACATATATTATATACATTTCCTAACAAAAATATAGTGATGCATCAGCATATATTTTACATTTTCATTTATCATTTCAATATAATTTTAAAAATGTGAATCTCACCTCTCAAATATGTTGACATTCGATAAGAATCATTAATCGATATATCGCACCTATTTAATTTGCACGACTGTGGCTTATTTTTGCGCAATGGCAATGCGGGCACACTTGTCCATTCACACACAAAGTAAAGTAAAAAAGCGTGGAAGTTGAGAACGGCCAAATCGTCTGCGAACTATATAAACATATTTATAAGAATTTGGGTGACGACATTGCAACAAAAAAAAGGCAAGCAGAGAAAAACAAAAAATTAAACACGTAATTTTAACATAAACGGTAAATTACGTACACAGCATGCTGAGCAAAGAGAACAGGGTGTCGTAGCCAAAAAAGAGAACATCAACTTGAAATTTGTTGCTGTAGTTGTGTAATATTTTGAAAAGTGCGAGAACAGTTAAACAACAACAAATACAATGAAACATCGCCTGATATCTGTAATTTGCATGTGTGTGTGTGTGACACACAGTCTCACAGTTAAACTGTTTAGTTTAATTTGCCATGTACATCTAATTATTGGCATGAATACTTACACATCTTTTATTACACTCCTCAATATTCTTCCAGGCATTGAGTGTGAAAACCCAAACGAAATTCTCATGCGCATCAGAAACCGAGAAAAATCAAACACAACAAACCCAAAGACATACACACAGAGTAGACGGTGATTTGGAAATTCAAAATTTTTTTAATCAAACGAAAGCTTTGGAATTGGATTGGCAGCCGTATACCGTCGAAAGAAAGCCCCTTGCTCAATAACAACACATCAGCAAGAGCAGCATTGAGCAAACAACATGAATTTGCTGCTATATCAGAAAGGATCAATGCAACTCAAATCGCATTACGTCTTTCAGAATTTCTACAAGCGCAGTAAGTATATTGCTCTCTCCCTCTCTCTCTTACATTTTGTAAACAAAATTTGGAGCGCAATGTGAAAAACTTTCCATTGATTTTGCCTCATCGTTTAGTGGCGTCTGTTTGTGTGTGTGTGCTTGTTTGTGTGTATGTGTGCTTGTTTAATGCGCGTGTCGTTTTATCGCGGTTTTGTTTTGAATATGCATCCACAGCTGATTCAGTGTTTGTTTCCACCTTGCCCTCATAATTTCCCTGTTGCTTTTATTTTGGTACATTTGCGCGTCGTGGAAAATTTCCCTAGCTCCGTTTGGCAAGTGTAAATTTTAATCGCCTTCAGTTGCCGTTCATATTATGTGTTAAATTAAATGTTCATAGTTATACCGGTTTTTTCATTCGATTTGTTATCGTCAACCGTAATTTAATTAAGATTTCTTTGTTTTCGTATCATATTTTTTTTGATTAAGTCAGCTTATCGTCTAGCTAACAAAAATTATATTGACCAAAATTATAAACATTTAAAACGTCTGAGTAACCCAAATGATAAGGCTTTGGTAAAAATTATACTTCCTCTGAATATGTTGTCTGCAATACAATCATGATTTTTTTTTGGCGCTGTTTGCAAAACAAATTTTAACGTCGAATTTGTTCAAAGCTGAATTTAAACACACACAATGTGTATGTGTGTATATGTGTGAATAGCTAGAAAAAGGGACAAGTGCCAAGCGTACAGGTGTAAAGACAGACAAAATGACGCCAGCGATCAGTGCTGACGAAGAATGAAAGAGAAAGAAGAGAGAGATGAACCCTGTATGCGAGTACAGTTAATACACGGGGTTCACAGGGCTAACATTTTTTTGCTGCGTTTGTCTTTTGCTCTCTATTTTCACTGTTCGTGAACTCTTCTCTTACGTCTCTTTTGCCTTGAATTCATTTATTCGATAAATTTGAATGCTTGCCAAATCAAAGGAAAACCCAAAAGAAAAATTGAAAGTGCATTAAGCACTTTCCCTTGGCCAACAATCTTTAGTTGCATTTTATTTATCTTAATTGTATACTTTATATAAGAGTTTTCTTACATATGCTAAAAATGTACGCAACAATCGCAACAGGTGTTAATTTTTTATACAATAGTTGTTAAGACTGTCAGCTTATCATCATCAACTTTTCATCTTATCACTTCTTGTGATTATTATTTTGTTTGAGGCTTATACAATTAGCCGGCGGTTGTAGACTGTGCAATGGCCTTTCTTTTGTTCTTGTTCACTTTTGTTTTAATTAATATGCAAATATATTTTTTTGACCAAATGTCTATATATATCTTTTCTTTATTTATAATAAAAATGCGATTCATTTCTCGCTTTCAGATTTGAGAACGAGCAGTTATGCATCATACAAAGCAACGAGACAAGGACAGCAAAAGGCGGAAGCTTCGGTTCCTTCACAGTCATTGGACATGCGGCAGAGGAGAATGTTCAGTGAACCCTCATTGATCAGCAGTAGCAGCAGCATCACCCCGCGTAATTATGTTTATTATCAATATCATTTTGCCGGCCATGGCTATCGACATTTTCATGCGAGTCGCACTCTCTTTGAGTCCCCTTCGAAAATCGATGCGACCGTGAAGAAGCTAAAGAATCAGCAAAAGGAAAAGGTCGAGGAGATCATGAAGGAGGTGGCCAATGGCCAAGTCGCTGATAAAGTGAACAACACAGCGGCTTCAGTGAGCGGCGCCCATGTCGGCAAGGTGAACCTCGATACAACCACAGCTGTAAGCGCAAAAGGCGAAGGAACTTCGAAGGGTAGTGAAATAACGGAGACATCATCCAAAGCTGTGGCGAAGCCAAAGAAGCCACTGCAGCAACGCATTTGGGATGAGATCGTGCATTATTATCATGGCTTTCGCCTGCTCTTTATTGACACGGCGATCAGTTCGAAACTATTGTGGTCCGTCCTCAACGGAAAGACCCTGACACGTCGTGAGAATAAGCAACTGCAGCGGACGACATCGGATCTGTTCCGTTTGATACCGTTCTCTGTGTTTATAATCGTACCATTTATGGAGCTGCTCTTGCCGGTGTTTATAAAATTCTTTCCGGGCATGTTGCCGTCCACATTTCAAACGGCCAAGGATCGTCAGGAGCGCTTAAGGCAATCGCTGGCCGTGCGCCTCGAGGTTGCCAAATTTTTGCAGAAGACCCTCGGACAAATGCCCGTTCAGCACGTGGAGCACTCCAGCGAGGAGGCCAAACAGTTTGAGGCATTCGTTCACAAGATTCGCGATCCCAACGAGACGGTGAGCAACGATGAGATCATCAAGTTTGCAAAGCGTTTCGACGATGAGATCACTCTCGATTCGCTCAGTCGCGAACAATTGGCAGCACTGTGTCGAGTCCTCGAGCTGAACACAATTGGCACCACAATGCTACTGCGTTTTCAGCTGCGTCTCAAGCTGCGCTCCCTGGCCACCGATGATCGTGTGATCTCGCGCGAAGGCGTCGACTCACTAGATCTTTTCGAGCTGCAGCAGGCGTGCAAGTCACGTGGCATGCGTGCCTATGGCCTAACAGCCGAGCGTCTACGCTTCCAGCTTAAAGAGTGGATCGACTTGTCGCTCAACGAACAGGTATACAAAATGAACATAATTGCATTGATATGATAAATAACAACGACTCATCCACTCTCTTTAGGTGCCGCCCACGTTGCTGCTGCTATCGCGTGCGATGTTTATCTCGAATGACAGCATTACTACAGATAAGCTGAAGGAAACTATGCGCGTGCTGCCGGATGCGGTGGCTGCGCACACGCGTCATGCGATTGGCGAGCGTGAGGGTAAAGTGGATAATAAGACGAAGATTGAGATTATCAAGGAGGAGGAGCGTAAGATTCGCGAGGAGCGCGAAGAGGAGCGTGAAGAAAAGATTGCCAGTCGGACGGTTAACAAGGAGGAGTTGGCATCGCCGTATGTCTTCATCGAGGAGGCTGCCAAGGTGCCGCATCTGATGGAGAAGGAGCTGGAGGAGAAATCTGATGAGAAGACAATCTCACCGACGGATGTGCAGTTGCTATCCGATGCTTTGCAGACTCTTTCATCCGACAAACAGTTGGTTATGGAGAAGGAGACGATTAAGGAGCTGAAGGAGGAGCTGCGCGACTACCAAGAGGATGTGGAGGAGTTGCGCGAGGTGCGCCAAGTGGTCAAGGAGCCGGTGCGCGAGAGTCGAGCTGCCAAGCTTCTCTATAATCGTGTCAATAAAATGATCTCCCAATTGGATACCGTGCTGGGCGATCTGGAGCAACGCCAGCAAAAGATTAAGCAGGTGGACAGCACTGATCACGTTGCAGACAGTGAAAACGTTAATCAAATGGTGCACATCGATGAACTGGTGGCCACCATCCGGCGCATGAGGGAAGCCTCCGATGGGCAGCGTCTTAAGGTCGTCGAAGATTTGCTGGTGAAACTAGATACCGACAAGGATGGCGCCGTTTCGGTTAATGAGATAACCAAGGTGGTGCAGAGCATTGACAGCACTGCAATGGACAAGAAACAGCTGGAGGAGTTCACCGAGCTGCTCACGAAGCAGGCAACGAAGAGTCGCCATGAGGAGCTTGTCCACATCGATGATCTCATGCTGAACATTAAGAAGCTAAAGGAGACCAGCGATGAGGCACGACTCAAGCACATCGAGAGTGTGCTGGACAAGTTTGATGCGGACAAGGATGGCGTCGTTACCGTCAACGAAATACGCAAGGTTTGTGTTTCGCCTTTGTAACCACAACTGACGTAAGCCTAATGATTAAATAACTTGCAGGTGCTGGAGTCCATTGGCCGGGATAATATCAAGCTAGGCGAAAAGGCAATTGAGGAGCTCATCACTCTGCTGGACAAGGAGCAGATTCTTGAGGCAGAGCAAAAGATTGAGAAGGCGATCGCGAAGAGCATGAAGGAGGCCGAAAAACTTAAAACGGAGGTCGAGAAAACGGATAAGGATATGGCCAAGCTCGTTGATGGCATACACGATTCAGCGAAGGAGATAAAGGACATTGCCACCGAATTGGGAGCCTTGGATCGCGATAGGGCCGCTCAGCATAAGCTCGAAGTATGTTTAATACACCATTTGAACAATATCAAAATTGTGCTATAAATTAACTTTTTTTTTTTTACGTCAACAGGACGAGATGAAAGACAGTGCTAAATTGCTTAAGGACAATGCTAAGGAGTTGCCCGATTTGTTGGCCAAAGGTCCGAAGGATAACAAAAAGGGACCCGGGTCGCCACCGTCCTCGCCCGCAAATACCGATGGAGGTAGTAGCAGCAAAAGTAACACCAAGGGCAACCCTAACAGCAACAGCAGTAGTGCCAGCGGTGGAGACACCGACAAATCGACAAAGGCGGCGCTCCTCGAGGCAACCGAGCGTCACGTCGAGAAGCTCCTGCCCCAGGACATCGATATGCCACCAACGATACCCACACCATCCACAGCGACCCAGCCGAAGGCAACTGCGGCGGCAAACGGTGCGATCGGCGCTGGTGCCGCACCCAAGAAGCTCATCTGACCTGGCGAGCCGAAAGGCAAAAGAGCGTTGACTAAGCAAAACCCAGAGCAAACACCTAGGACAAAATAAGCAAGCAGATGTTATAATTGCTATTAAATAGATAATTAATGCTACAGACTCTTAAACTTGAATTTGCAATTCGATGATATAGCAACTCTGTATTTAAATTGATCCTAGGCAGTTGGAGCTCCCTTACGAGAGGCTGTTTTAAGTATGTAAAGCAAAAACAAAAAAAAAAACAGTGCACAAATCAAATATTTACTATAAAAAAACCATTTGCGTTAATACCGTAACAACAAAACCTACCTTAATGAAATATTCAATTTGTTTTTTACCGCGTTTAGTTTAATCCGTATGTATGTTTGAATGTATGTGCTGGTCAATCCAACTACTTGGCTCTACCATATGAGCGATTGTGATCATAAAGCGATATCTTAATTTACAAAAAATTTTTAATTTTAATATCTAAACTATAACAATTTGAATTCAGTTGTAGTCTTTGAAGCGAAATCACAAAACGAAATTACATGAAAATAAAAACAAAAAACAACGTGATACTTTTTTAACAATAATAAAATGTATGCTTAACTGATTTAGATAACAATTTATAAAAGTGTTTTGCAATAAGAAATAAAGTGAACAAGAAGCTAGTATACACAGAAAATATTTTAATATTTATTCTTGGATGTGGCCACTGAAAATATAAACAAAATACGAATTTCATAAAAAACGCACTTATCTTTTTTAGATGGAACATCTGGTGTTTGCAACTTGTTACAGGTTAACCTGCTGAGGAGAGAATATTTAGTTTTACTTATTGTTTTAAGACACAACATTTTCTTAGTGATACGATTGAACTGTACCTTCAATATAACAAAATTGAGAGCATTAAAGGATGCGTTTTACTCGTGAAATATAGCGATCCTTATACAATATCGCCTCGCGGTGACATTTATTAAAGTATTTGGGTTCTTAGATGATCACATTATTCTCCTTGTCTAGTTTAAATTTGAATTTATATATAGAAAGGGAAATAAGTTTAAAATGTGAATTTCTCGAAATTTTTTCAGAAGGACGTATTTTCAGGATTTGATGCAGAAATAATTAATTTAAAAAAGCCTGAATTATGTTGAAAATAATTTATTGCTGCTAATTGTTTGTTTGCGTACTAATCTAAACAACAATCTTTAAGGAAAATGCTGTGGATTGACCATAATTTTCCACAAACAAACAAGAAAAGAAAATAAACAAATTTTTGTAGAAAAAATTCTTTGTTTACTTTATTTAATTGTTTATTTTTTTAATTACTTAAAAACTGAACTTTCACACGTTACCAAAGGTAGCTTAACCAAGTTTTTGGCTTTTGGTATACATACGTTAATGCTAAAAAAGCCTGGCCAACTTATCGTATAATTTATGCTGAGTACGCCAGGTGGGAACAGCTAGGAAACAAGTGGCGAACAGAGAAATAGAAGCAATCACAGCAACGACCAAATTGTGCTTAGCCAAACGGCTAAATAAGCCAAAAGGATTTCTGGCCATGATGAGCAGAGCATAGCAAACCAGAAAGGAAAAGGGGGAACTAGATAGACATGAGTATTAAGTGGGCAAACTCCAAAAGGTATTAAGTCAATGTCAGAAGAAAAGTGGCCCAGATTGGATTTGGATTTTCGGTTAGTTGTCTATACGACAAGCATTATATAGTTCTCCTTTTTGCAGTTCCCTTTCAAGCACTGCAATTGCAACTGTTCGCCGCAGGACGTGGGGCGTAGGACATAGGACGTAAAACGACACACGACCCACATGCATATAAACCTTTCACAGCAGGCGACATATCGGGGTTTTTTTTATTGGCAATGTTCGGTGTTTGGACCTGGTGCGCTTATTGTACCCACAAGCAAACAAACAAAGGACTACAAAAGCGGAGCCACCAATGCGCTTGAAGAAATATGTGTTATGTTCTTATGTGTAACTGTGTCCTGGTTGCTATCTCTCTGTATAATCCACTTTATATTTACACAACAGAGCAAAAATTGAATATAAACATAAGTCCCAACCCACTAGCAATAACTAACAATAACGTTTATCGTAGCATAAAAGGTATTAAAATTGAAACTTGTTGAGATGCCTGATGTGAAATTATATAGACACAAGTGTAAGTCACTTAATAAAACTGGCTTAACTGTTATATTTTTGTCCACTAAACATTTAAACTAAATTCTTAATCACGCACACAAACTTTTTTTTTAAATTTGAAATGTTGGCCGCCTAAAAATATAATTTGATCTCGATAAGTATCGATGCTTAACTAAACAGCGCCTTAACAGTAGTTCTTTTGAGTTAGTGAAGTCTGTTAGCGTTTACATACAGATTGGAGACTTTTCAGATATTCTCGTTGAATGCAGTTGTGTTTTGCTGCTCAGTTCATACATAAATAAAACTCCAGAACTTTAAAGTCTACATAAAACTAGCTTAACTGTTATATTTTTGTCCACTCAACATTTAAACTAATTTCTTAATAACGCACACAAACTTTTTTTAAATTTGAAATGTTGGGCGCCTAAAAATATAATTTGATCTCGATAAGTATCGATGCTTAACTTTACAGCGCCTTAACAGTTGTTCTTTTAAGTTAGTGAAGTCTGTTAGCGTTTACATACAGATTGGAGGCTTTTCAGATATTCTCGTTGAAAGCAGTTGTGTTTTGCTGCTCGGTTCATACATAAATATAACTCCAGAAATTCAAAGTCTAACGGTAAATCAGTAAGAAATCAGTTATAATAAATAAAAAATAAGATCTCCATTTCAATATACATATGAAAAACTGCAACAATTGTATATTTGTTGTTTTGCCTCATCTGCGTGTTGTTTTTCATCTTTTTTTTTTAGGTATACACATATGTATACTATAAATACCTCTGAAAAGTCATTAAATACACGAATTCATTTTCTTATTTCTAAGCACATATTGAAATTTTTAGAGGTGTGAGTGATAGTGAAAATAGACATGTGCATGGCATCAGATATACCTACGTAAATAAAGTATGCGTATAGCTGAAATCGAAATATTTGCACCGCTTACAATCAGTAGGTCAAAGAATCAAGCTATAAACGGGCATGTTTCGCAAATGCAATTTGTTTACAGTTTGTGTTTTGTAATGTTTTAAGTGCGATTGCATATTGCCTATAAGCGTTTGTAATGTCTATATATTTATTGAAGTGCATTTTCTCAGCTGATTTTTGCAATAGGGCAGCCATTTAAATTGACCAAATTATTGCTAAGCTAGAGATTAAGAAAAGGAACTTCAGGTAAGGGCAAATAATCTGGCAATTGAGAAAAAATAACTGATCTTATATTTTATTAAATTGTTAATTATGTATACAGCTATGGCAAGCAGTCCAGCGCCGGTTAAGAAGGTGCCCATTCACCTACAAAGCGCCCAGAATCGCGTCTATATCAAAAATGGCGAAATTGTCAATCATGACAAGTCCTTTAAAGCAGATGTTTACATAGAGGATGGCATCATTAAGTAAGTGACATGAAAAATCCTAAAAAATATCTACATAATCTCTAACTTTATTATATTCCATTTTTAGATTCGTGGGACCTGCTGTTGATATAACGGTACCTGGTGGTGTGCGTGTTATCGATGCAAGTGGCAAACTAATTATTCCTGGTGGCATTGATCCACATACGCACATGCAACTTCCTTTTGGCAATGCAGTTGCCGTGGATGAGTAAGTATCTATGGTTTTTATACATATTTAACTCGTTTCTTATTAAAACCTTTTATTTCAATTAGCTTTTATCATGGAACCAAAGCGGCTGTAGCTGGTGGCACTACTATGATAAGTGGGTATTCTCTAAACTATATTTAAATACATAAAATAACATTATGTATTTGCCAATTAGTTGATTTTGTAATGCCCAATAAAAACGAGTCCGTGCTCGAGGCTTATGATACGTGGCGCAGCTGGGCTGATCCAAAAGTCTGCTGTGATTATGGCCTCCATGTGGCCATTACTTGGTGGTCCAAATCGGTATCGGATGAAATGGGCATACTTTGCAAAGAGCTGGGCATCAATTCGTTCAAATCATTTCTGGCCTATAAGGGACTTTACCAGCTGAACGATTCGGATATTTTGGATGTCTTTGAGCGTATTCGGAGCTTGAATGCGGTTGCTATGGTAAGTGGCTATAAAAAGCACCAACTGTGGTAGATAATCTCACCTCTATTTTTGTTTAGGTACATGCTGAAAATGGTGATATTATTGCCAAAAATGCAAAACGTTTGCTGGCTGAGGGCGTCACTGGTCCTGAAGGACACGAACTGTCGCGACAGGAGGAAGTGGAGGCGGAGGCCGTACATCGTGCCTGTGTATTGGCTCATCAGGTGAGTTATTGTATGACAAATCTCTGACTGGAAAAACTAGCATGTTAACTTTAAAAAATTACATTTAATCCGTGCTGTTTAATTATCCTCCTTTGTTCTCAATTGTTACCAAGGTTGATTGTCCGCTTTATGTGGTCCACTGTATGAGCAAATCGGCAGGAATAGAAATATCTCGAGCACGTCAACGCTACAGTGGAAAATATATATTTGGTGAGACCCTCGCAGCGGCTCTGGGTACAGATGGCACTCACTACCGCTGCCAGCATTTCGATCATGCGGCTGCTCATGTGCTGAGTCCTCCTCTAAGACCCGACAAGACAACTCCTGAGTTTCTGATGAAGTTGCTGGCTAGGTGAGTTGTAAGCTGAATTGACTTAGCTCTGACTAACTAAAGTTAGTTAACAAAGCGATCAATAACCTAACTTAAAATTGATGTAATATCTATGTTCATGCTTCACACATACTAGCAAATGTTGCACAGACGATGCCGCAACGGCAAGGGTTGAATGAAGTCATTGGCGTCTTGAGTATGTTCACATTTACAATACTTACAAAATTATTCAACTCTCACCAACATTTCGATAACAAACTAAATAAATAAGCCTTTTTATAAGTGGAACTCATATTTTATTTATTTATTTCTTAATTATTTCTTAGCGATGATCTGCAGACGACAGGCAGTGACAATTGCACCTTCAACAAGAAACAAAAGGAACTTGGCTTGGGTGATTTTACAAAAATACCCAATGGTGTTAATGGTGTTGAAGATCGTATGTCTCTGGTCTGGGAGAGAGGTGTACATTCCGGTTTAATGGATCCCTGCAGATTCGTGGCCATAACAAGCACAAATGCAGCTAAAATATTCAATATTTTTCCTCAAAAGGGACACATTGGTAAGTTTGAGGAAATATAATATAATTTAAATACAATTGTTATTTTTGAAAGACTTATGATACTGTTAGATGGAGTATACTTGCTTCTAAAATCAATATAATTTGTCCTATAATAATTTTAGCTGTCGGGTCGGATGCTGATATTGTTATCTGGGATCCGAAGGCCTCTCGCACAATTTCCAAGGACACCCATCATCATGCATGC
Source organism: Drosophila kambysellisi (assembly GCA_035042185.1). Classification (NCBI taxonomy): domain Eukaryota; kingdom Metazoa; phylum Arthropoda; class Insecta; order Diptera; family Drosophilidae; genus Drosophila; species Drosophila kambysellisi. The sequence goes on from JAWNLS010001251.1 coordinate 13,127,213, forward strand.
GATTTTAATATATTTGAGGTAATTTAACACATACAAGAGTTTAACAATCCAAGAATCGTATATATACATCTATATTCTAGGGCATGACTGTTCACGGTGTTCCTGAATTTGTATTGGTTCGTGGACGAATCTGTGTTGAGGATGGAGCTGTTCGTGTTGCCGAGGGATTTGGACGATTTATATCCACTCCGTTAAGACCGCCTTTTGTTTATGACAGTATTGAGAACAAAGCAGAGCCAGAAGGGGGACAACAAGTCGACCAACAGAATGGCAATGTTGCCAAAAAGTTAGTCGAACTGGACTCCCACATAGTTGCCCAAGAGTCACCCTCGACAATGTTCTCGAGCAACTCGACAACCAACTGCAACACCAACAGCGGCAACGTTCCAAATGCACGTGGACGCGTAGATGGTAAACGGGATCTGCAGGAATCATCCTTTTCCATAAGCGGTAAGTTATAATGTGCGAAAGTAGCTTTATTCAAAATATAATCGCTTTTGAGCTTTGCAGAGGAATTGGACAACTCTAATGTGCGTTCATCCATTAAGGTTAAGAATCCACCTGGCGGTAAATCTTCTGGATTTTGGTAGATTAAAACTTAAAAAGCGTTGCAAACAAGAAAAATCCTTAAGTTTTGCTATTTAAATGTTGTAACTAACTCTTGTATATGTATTTATGTGGAATTTAAAGCAGACTTCTAAATTATTTAAATAAAAATAAACTTTAATTGGACAGCTAAATTAACACTAAAAAGATATTGTTTTTTATATATTTAATATGTTGCTTTTTTTTTTAAATATATTCGATATAAATGAAGTTTAGACTTTTAATGTCATTAACAATTTAAAAATGTCTAGAAATCAAAATAAACAAGTTACTTCCATATTTCTAAGTGCACGCAGCTGTGCTGACACCAACACCAACCATCCAACAAAGTTAACAGATGCATCGTCAATCCTACAGACTCACCAGAAATCGATAGAGGAAACCTCGACCAAGTCAAGGTCTTCTCTCCAGTTTAAGGGCAGGTTACTGGATAATATATCGTCGAGACTGCGAGCTGCAGCTGCTACACTGCCCAGAACCAGCCAGACCTATAATATGTTATGCAGAGGCATCCATCGACCCTCCGCTTCCAATAATTTTGACTACCATCTATATATGGAGGAAAAATATTGTTTTAACGACTGGTGCTCTTATTGTACCCACAAGCAAACAAACAAAGGACTACAAAAGCGGAGCCACCAATGCGCTTGAAGAAATATGTGTTATGTTCTTATGTGTAACTGTGCCCTGGTTGATATCTCTCTGTATAATCCACTTTATATTTACACAACACAGCAAAAATTGAATATAAACATAAGTCCCAACCCACTAACAATAACTAACAATAACGTTTATCGTAGCATAAAAGGTATTAATATTGAAACTTGTTGAGATGCATGATGTGTAAGTCACTTAATAAAACTAGCTTAACTGTTATATTTTTGTCCACTAAACATTTAAACTAAATTCTTAATCACGCACACAAACTTTTTTAAATTTTGAAATGTTGGCCGCCTAAAAATATGATTTGATCTCGATAAGTATCGATGCTTAACTTAACAGCGCCTTAACAGTAGTTCCTTTAAGTTAGTGAAGTCTGTTAGCGTTTAATTACAGATTGGAGTCTTTTTAGATATTCTCGTCGAAAGCAGTTGTGTTTTGCTGCTCAGTTCATACATATTTATAACTCCAGAAATTCAAAGTCTAACGGTAAATCAGTAAGAAATCAATTATAATAAATACAAAATAAGATCTCTATTTCAATATACAAATGAAAAACTACAGCAATTGTATATTTGTTATTTTTTCTCATCTGCGTGTTGTTTTTCATCTTTTTTTAGGTATACACATATGTATGTATACTATAAATACCTCTGGAAAGTCATTAAATACACGACTTCATTTTCTTATTTCTAAGCACATATTGAGATTTTTAGAGGTGTGAGTGATAGTGAAAATAGACATGTGCATGGCATTAGATATACCTACGTAAATAAAGTATGCGTATAGCTGAAATCGAAATATTTGCACCGCTTACAATCAGTAGCTCAAAGAATCAAGCTATAAACGGGCAGGTTTCGCAAATTCGATGTGTTTACTGTTTGTGTTTTGTAATATTTTAAGTGCGATTGCATATTACCTATAAGCAATATATTTATTGAAGTGCATTTTCTCAGCTGATTTTGCAATAGGCAGCCATTTAAATTGACCAAATTTATAGCTAAGCTAGAGATTAAGAAAAGGAACTTCAGGTAAGGGCAAATAATCTGGCAATTGAGAAAAAATAACTGATCTTATATTTTATTAAATTGTTAATTATGTATACAGCTATGGCAAGCAGTCCAGCGCCGGTTAAGAAGGTGCCCATTCACCTACAAAGCACCCAGAATCGCGTCTATATCAAAAATGGCGAAATTGTCAATCATGACAAGTCCTTTAAAGCCGATGTTTACATAGAGGATGGCATCATTAAGTAAGTGATTTATGAAAAATCTTAAAAAATATCTACATAATCTCTAACTTTATTATTATATTCCTTTTTTAGATTCGTGGGACCTGCTGTTGATATAACGGTACCTGGTGGTGTGCGTGTTATCGATGCAAGTGGCAAACTAATTATTCCTGGTGGCATTGATCCACATACGCACATGCAACTTCCTTTTGGCGATACAGTTACCGTGGATGAGTAAGTATCTATAGTTTTTATAGATATTTAACTCGTTTCTTATTAAAACCTTTTATTTCAATTAGCTTTTATCATGGAACCAAAGCGGCTGTAGCTGGTGGCACTACTATGATAAGTGGGTATTCTCTAAAGTATATTTAAATACATAAAATAACATTGTGTATTTGCCAATTAGTTGATTTTGTAATACCCAATAAAAACGAATCCGTGCTCGAGGCTTATGATACGTGGCGCAGCTGGGCTGATCCAAAAGTCTGCTGTGATTATGGCCTCCATGTGGCAATTACTTGGTGGTCCCAATCGGTATCGGATGAAATGGGTATACTTTGCAATGAGCGGGGCATCAATTCGTTCAAATCATATATGGCCTATAAGGGACTTTACCAGCTCAACGATTCGGATCTTTTGGATGCCTTTGAGCGTGTTCGGAGCTTGAATGCGCTTGCTATGGTAAGTGGCTAAAAAATGCACCAACTATGTTATATTATCTCACCTCTATTTTTTATTAGGTACATGCTGAAAATGGTGATGTTATTGCGAAAAATGCAACACGTTTGCTGGCCAAGGGCGTCACTGGTCCTGAAGGACACGAACTGTCGCGACAGGAGGAAGTGGAGGCGGAGGCCGTACATCGTGCCTGTATTTTGGCTCATCAGGTGAGCTATTGTATTAATTAGTACTAAAATCTGATTAGAACTACTAAAAATAATTGATAAATGTCTGACTGGAAAAACTAGCATGTTAACTTTAAAAAAATTACATTTATTATCCGTGCTGGTTAATTATCCTATAAATATAAATATATAAATTTAAATTTATTCACAATTGTTACCAAGGTTGATTGCCCGCTTTATGTGGTCCACTGTATGAGCAAATCGGCTGGAATAGAAATATCTCGAGCCCGTCAACGCTACAGTGGAAAATATATATTTGGTGAGACCATCGCAGCGGCTCTGGGTACAGATGGTACTCACTATGTCTGCCAGCATTTCGATCATGCGGCTGGTCATGTGCTGAGCCCTCCTCTAAGACCCGACAAGACAACTCCTGAGTTTCTGATGAAGTTGCTGGCTAGGTGAGTCGTATGCTGTAATATGAATTGACTTAGCTCTGACTAACTAAAGTTAGTTAAGAAAGCGATCAAAAACCTATCTTAAAATTGTTGTAATACCTATGTTCATGCTTCACACATATTAGCAAATGTTGAACAGACGATGCCCCAACGCCAAGGGTTGAATGAAGTCATTGGCGCCTTGAGTACGTTCACATTTACAATACTTCAAAATTATTCAACTCTCACCAACAGTTTGATGACAAACTAAATCTGATCCCAGTATAACTTATATTTATTTATTTATATAAATAAGCCTGGAAATCGTGGAACTCTTATTTTATTTATTTCTTACTTATTTCATAGCGATGATCTGCAGACGACAGGCAGCGACAATTGCACATTTAACAAGAAACAAAAGGAACTGGGCTTGGGTGACTTTACCAAAATACCCAATGGTGTCAATGGTGTTGAAGATCGTATGTCTGTGGTCTGGGAGAGAGGTGTACATTCCGGTTTAATTGATCCCTGCAGATTCGTGGCCATAACAAGCACAAATTCAGCTAAAATATTTAATATTTATCCTCAAAAGGGACACATTGGTAAGTTTAAGGAAATATAATATAATTTAAACATAATTGTTATTTCTGATAGACTTGTGATACTGTTAGAATGAGTATGCTTCTAAAATTAGTATAATTTGTCTTATACTCATCTTAGCTGTCGGTTCGGATGCTGATATTGTTATCTGGAATCCGAAGGCCACTCGCACAATTTCCAAGGACACCCATCATCACGCATGCGATTTTAATATATTTGAGGTGATTTAATTTAAGAGTTTATCAATCAAAGAATTATTATCTTATAAATACATCTATATTCTAGGGCATGACTGTTCACGGTGTTCCTGAATTTGTATTGGTTCGTGGACGAATCTGTGTTGAGGATGGATCAGTTCGTGTTGCCGAGGGATTTGGACGATTTATATCCACTCCGTTAAGGTCGCCTTTTGTTTATGACAGTATTGAGAGCAAAGCACAGTCAGAAGGGGGACAACAAGTCGAACAACAGACTGGCAATGTGGTCAAACTGGACGCCCAAGAGTCACCCTCGACAATGTTCTCGAGCAACTCGACAACCAACTGCAACACCAACAGCAGCAACGTTCCAAATGCACGTGGACGCGTGGATGGTAAACGGGATCTGCAGGAATCATCCTTTTCCATAAGCGGTGAGTTATAATGTGCTTAAGTACCTTTATTCAAAATATAATCGCTTTTGAGCTTTGCAGAGGAATTGGACAACTCTAATGTGCATTCATCCATTAGGGTTAAGAATCCACCTGGCGGTAAATCTTCTGGATTATGGTAGATTAAAACTTATGAAGCGTTGCAAACAAGAAAAATCATTAAGTTTTGCTATTTAAATGTTGTAACTAACTCTTTTATATATATTTATGTGGAATTTAAAGCCGAATTCTAAATCGGACAGCTAAATTAACCAAAAAGATATTGTTTTTTTATATATTTAATGTGTTGCTTTTTTTAAAATATATTTTATATACATATATGAAGTTTAAAGACTTTAAATGTCATTAACAATTTAACAATGTCTAGAAATCAAAATAAACAAGTTACTTCCAAATTTCTAAGTGCACGCAGCAATGCTGACACCAAGTCCAACGATCAAACAAAGTTAACAGATGCATCGTCAATCCCACAGAGTCCACATAAATCGATAGAGGAATCCTCGACCAAGTCAAGGTCTTCTCTCCAGTTTAAGGGCAGGTTACTGGATAATATATCGTCGAGACTGCGAGCTGCAGCTGCTACACTGCCCAGAACCAGTCAGACCTATAATATGTTATGCAGAGGCATCCATCGCTCCTCCGCTTCCAAAAATTTTGACTACCATCTATCTATGGAGGAAAAATATTGTTTTAACGACTGCAACAAACCCATGAAACCTGTGCCTGCAGCTGAGTTGCAGCTAATACAAAGTGGCCAGCGTGCCACATACTTGAAAACGCGTTATGAGCATATTCCGGAGACTAAATACAACTATCCAGAGTCAACCAACTGGCGATACGGTTGGATCCATCCCCATGGTGCAGCCAAGTAAAATTTGGCTTTATAACTTCTACGTTAATGCCAAACGAAAGTCAGAAGCTTTTATTTGATAAATTCTCAACATTTCCAACATTTTTAGTATTGTGAATCAAAAATATAAAAAAAGAAATCAACCGCATATGCGGCATTGTGGCACACGCCTCCCTCTAGTCTATTTACTGCAATGGAGACAGGATGCTCCCATGTGGCGTTCCTCTGCTGACATACCTGGAGAGAGTCGACGATCCACAGACAAACCGGCAACATATTCAGCATTTCCTTAAACAAAGAATAAACTTTAAGAAGCCCGCAACGACTCGTCGCTCGTCTGATTACCAAAGCAGCAACTATAAATTGGACTAAACCCATTAGGACGCAACATGTACTCCTCTCTCATCCCGTGCCCGCATTTCATGACTCCTCAATGGTGGTGTCTGCATTCATTTTTTAATATGCGTGTTGTGTATTGTATTTTGTGTTCGTCGTGGTGCGTCTGGCATTTAAAGTGATCCACAATCAAACTTTGCGCAACTTATTGCAAGTGGTTGCTGCAGCTTTTTGATTGACTCATGAGAGTCGGCAAGTTTTTAATTGTTTTTATAACATTTTCCCATTTAGCGTTCGAGTTGCATTTAAGACAAGTGCAGCTTTATTTAATTGTGATGGTTGAGCGTCTCTGTATGGTGGTAGAACGAACCACTTTGAATTTGTTCCTTTTGTGTCTTCCTTGTTGATTGTCTGCAATTCAAGGCATCTTTCGAATTTCATTGTTGCATTCCCAGCACTTTTAGCTGGACAAACTTAGTCCATTGCTTGTTCCACTTGCACAGACACTTGATAAAACTACTTGGAGTCATCCTTCTAAGCAGTCGCCGCTGTCGTCTCCGCCGCCTGTTCCACCTCCGTGTTGTTCTTGCTGAGTTTTGCTTGATTGCAAACAACAATTCTCACTTGGCCCGCAGCTCCCGATGGAGCCAGAAGTTTATTATTATTATTATTTGGCTTGTTTCACATTTTTCATGCTGTTATTTACCTTTAAACGCATTTTGCTTGAGTCTTGTTTGTTGCATCGTTTCGACTTTTATTTGTATTTAATATCATCGATGGCCCAAACTCGGCTACCCAATATTTACACAGTTCCTTAGCGCGGTTCACGGCCACTTGGGAATGCCATTGATAAATGAAAGAACTTTAGACAACATTTATCCAGTGAACTGCTAAAATAAGTTATATTTCGCGATGATATGGCTTTTTGAACTTGTCGAAGTGTATTGAATTTGGAAAAATTATTCATTTATTCAATTATTCATTACAATTGCAACCAATATTCTAAGCTTATTTATTTGGCTTTAGCTTTCAACTCTGCCTCTACACAACAGTATGAAAGAGTGATGGAAAAATATTCAAAATTGCTTAAGTTTATTAAAATTGGTTTGGTAATTGGCAAGCAAAGGGATAAAACTACACAAATTAAAGAAGCAAATCATATTTTCTGCATTATTGCCACACATTTTCTATGCTCAGTTTCCAAATTTGTTGCCAATTCCGGAGGCAATTGCATTTCTCGAATAACATTTCAAGGGAATTTATTATTCAGTGGTTTTAGCAGCATGGAGTTATAGAGTTTTTGCACATTTTGTGGTAACGTTTATTTGCCCAAATAGTCTTGTTTCCTCCGGTTATTCTCCGATTTTTCTCAATTTTTTATTTATTTATATTTTTTTGGCAATTGCTCAAAACTTATTCGTTTGCATTGTGTTCATAATCTTGTTTGCCGGCTGTAAAGTATGGTTTGCGGTTGCCAGGATATAAAATCAAAGAATATTTACTTGCAACAAATAATCCGAATATTTGCCCGGATTTTCCAATTTTTTAATGCTATTTTCTTATTATTTTTCTTTCTCTTCTTGGGTCAGCTGTTCGATTTAATTTGAGAGATGCAACTGAAGCAACAGCTGCACTCAAAATTTGCTTGAGGAGTCCCATCCATTTGCTTCTCCGCGTTGAGTTAAGGCACTTCCATTTTCAATTCCATTTTCGATTTTTCGCATTTTTCCATTTTCAGGCGTCATTTTTATCTATCAATAGCCGCGTAGCGATTTGACATTAATTTGCGAGTCATTTCTCACCATTTGGCTTTTAGCTCGCATCTCAATAACGCAAATAAGGGTCGCGTCTGCCTGACTGATTGCAGCCTGAATGAACTGTACCGCGTTGCACTTTACGCCAAATTGGTTGCACTTTGCCGTCGAGTGTCGGAGTTCCAGTTGGAGTTTTATTTAAACGCACAGCTAAGTGCATTTCTTTTAGCTTAAGCTTTTAGTCGGCGTGTTGGCCGAAGCCTGCCAATGACAATTGATGAAAAGAAAAATAAATTAAACTTGAATTACAAATTTAAACTTTTACACATTTGTAATACTTACTATTAAGCTAGTGTTAGCTGAATGAAACAAAATGTTTTTTAAATAGGGTCACCTTCTGATTACAAAGCTGACCAAGTCAACAACTCAACTGAACACAGACTCCGTTTACTGCTGAATTGAGTAAATATTTGCAGCTCTTATTAGATTGGGGTATTAGTTTGGAGCACACGTAATGAGTAACTTTGATAGTTACTGTCCAACTTGGGGGCAGTTAGCATATTAGAGATACATGACTGGATATTGTGTGCTTTGGTGTTCTGCTCCTCGGATAGAAGTTGATTGCACGGCTGCTTCTTTTGGGGAATTCATCACGTTTGTGTTCGTCAAGTTTAGCGAACGTCGGCGGTTCTTTTATAAACACCCAACGACTTAATAACTGGAAAGTGGATAAGTTCATTGACACTAAATGGCACTTTAGGGCCAGCTGAGAGACCAGACAGAGAGAGAGAGAGAGAGAAAGTCGGATAAGTCGGAATCTGAATACAGAGCAAAGTCAACAATGCTGAGCGTTGCTCGGCTTATTAAAAGGGCTCAGGTGAAATGTCTGTGAGACATATTTGCAAGAGCAGGTGAATCTGAATCAGTGTCCGCCTTGCTGTGTTTACTTAAGCGGGACACACACATAGACACACTCACACTCACACCCACACACATGCACTTACGCATACATTCAAAGATTGCCGGCTGGGTCTGTTGCCCGGGCGACTGTCGCGTTGACAGCAACTGCTTGAGACCTGTCCGTGTGTCGTCCTGTGGATGTCCATGTCCATGTCTATGACTACTCCTGCTGTATATGTATATGTTGGTTTTTGGTGTTCGCTGCTTCGTTTGATAAACGTTGCTTTGCATGCTCAAAGGTCATTTGCATTTTGACCTCGTCAGCTGGTTTCTTTTTTTTAGCTTTAACAGCTTTGATTTGCCTTTAATATAAGATGAGGTTAGCTTAGAACTAACTAATTAATGATAACATATTTACAGCATGAATACCGTCTGCCTTAAAGTTTAGTGTACATCAATTCGCTAGCTTACATTCGATTTGCATTAAATGTTGCAACATGTGATGAGTTTCCCGCGATAGACTTGCAATTAATAATCAAATTTGTACGTATGTTCGACATGTGAGGCAAACAACATGCGACTTTGGCTCCAGGGCTTGTGGGTGGTTAAGTAAATGGCAAATGCTTAACTACCACTTACCGTTTACAGCTTCACAATGCTGATCATTAATTTTCAGACACAACAGCAACTGGAGGTGGAGCTGGCGCTGGAGCTGGAGCTGGAGATAGGAGCATCTAAAAAGTGCTCGAAACAATACTCGAAATCGTGTTTATTCACTGTAGCGCTCTTAACTTTTATTGGTCTTTAGCCACGTTGGTCTTGACAGCGGCCAGGGGAGGTGGTTGCCAGGATGCTACATGTGGGCGGGGGGCGTGGTGCTGTGCGGTGCTATAGGAAAAAAACAACAACATTGAACACCATTTGCCGCTACAAATTAAGCTTCGAGCAAACAAATCGCGTTGAGTTTTCCCCAAGACTTTTCACATTTTCCTGCTGTTTGTTCATGTTGTTGCCTTGTTTTATGTCTTGTCTGCTTCGAACACCGCCCCCCGCCCACTCCCTCATTTACTGCTGCCCTGTGGCAATTTGGTGTTGATAGAAAGAGGAATATTTTCGACTGAGTTCGATGTATTCGACTTTTATTTGGTGGGGCATGCTGCTTAATCAGATGTTGCGTATACTTAATTTCAGTTGGTTCTTGGTTTTTTTTTCGTTTTACATCTATATATATATATATATATATATACATGTATATATATGTATATTGCCTGAGGGGTTGCAGTGGGAGTGTTGGTTGGAGTGCTGCTAATTAAGCTATGGCTGAGAAATGTTTATTTAATTTGCATAGTGGTTTCTATTAAGTGATTAACATTTGAGTCTTAAGATTAATTTGTGTGTATTTTGCAACAAATTAATTGCCTAAATGTAGTCAAATGCTGAAAGTTTGTTTGTCTCTACAATTGGCATATTTTCAGACTTCAACACATCTAATAATACTTATAATATTAATTGCAGATGAACTTGCTGACTTTTTGCCAAGTTTGTTTAAAAGTTTTCAAGACTTCAAAATCGAATTGAACTTTTAAAAATTTGCCAATTAATAATTAATTGCAAACACTTTGTGTTTATTAATATTTATAAGAATCCAATTAAGGACATTTGAATGAACACATGTAAAAATTTCACACACATAATTCGATTTAATCTTTTAATTGAAATTGAAATTATTTCCTCCGATAAAACAAATATTAGAATAACTCAGTTGTTAATGGATATGAATATTTTTCGCTTATTTAATTACAGTTTCAGCGCAAAATCCATAATTTTTGTTGACAGGAAATTGTTATTTTTATACCCTGATCCCATTAAAAATGGGAAAAAAGGGTATAATGGTTTTGTGCAAATGTATGTAACAGGCAGAAGGAAGCATCTCCGACCCCATAAAGTATATATATTCTTGATCAGGATCAATAGCCGAGTCGATCTAGCCCTGTCCGTCTGTCTGTCCGTCTGTCCGTCTGTCCGTCTGTCCGTCTGTATGAACACGCGGATCTCAGAGACTATAAGAGCTAGAGACTTCAAATTTGGAATATAAGATCTCGTATACCAGGCGCAGATCAAGTTCGCGTTATTTTTTCGATAACTGCCTCAGTTTCTGAATTATCGATACATTTAGATTTCCGATAGCAGTAAATTCCACATATCTCTCACAATTTAATGGATACAGTCACCAATTTTGGTTGGTAGGTTGTTGGCGAGGTCCTTGAAAGATCGGCATGTGCCACGCCCACCTCCGACGCCCCCATCACCCCCGCCCCTAAAATTTTCAAATGGCTATATCTTCCGCAGTTTTTGAGTAGGGAACGTCAAATTTGGTAGGTATATTACTGGTAGTCACCTTTAACAACCGATAACAAATTTGTGGTGCCACGCCCACACCTGCGCCTATAATCGACAATTCCGATTGTAAATCGATAACTCCGTATATCTCCGAACATTTTAAAGATAGAGTAACCAAACTTTAAAGCTAATTTGCTGGTAACCTCCTCCAAAGATTGGCATACCAATTTTTGGACCACGCCCATATCCGCCGCCCCCAGGAACTTCGGCCCTAGAAATTTAAAATGCGCATATCTGCCGTAATTTGCAAGCTAGAGTCGCAAAATTTTGCAGGTATGTTACTGGTAACTCCCCCAAAGATCGAAAAAAAAATTGGATGGCCACGCCCACTCCAACTACCTAAACCGATACACCTGTTGGTGTAAATCGATAAACCCATATATCTCGCGCAATTTGAAAACTTAAGTCACCAAATTTTAAAGGTGTATTGCTAGTAACACCCTTCATAAATGTGGAAAAAAAATTTTGGACCACGCCCACTCCCGCCCACAAAAAACGATAAATGCCTCTATCTCCCGCAATTCAAGAGCTAGAGTTACCAAACTTAGAAGGTATATTACTAATATCGGGCCACGCCCACTCCAGCCCACAAAACCGATAAACCTATAATGCATTTAACGCTGGGTCAGGGTATATGGTAGTCGAGCTCACTCGACTACAGCGTTCTTACTTGTTTATCATTAATTATTTGTTTGAGTTTTAATAAAATATATTTAATTTTTAACTCGCGGCAAAACTCGTATTTGAATGTCAAAATGAATTTAATTATGCACTTAACATATTTTTATCAAACTGACAGCCGCTGGCAAATGTAAACTATGTTGAAATTATTTAAATTAATTATATTGTTATGGAATTCAATTTATGTTCCCTTAGATAAAAATGCCAATTTGTACATTTCTTGTGGAACGTGTTTGCGGATTGGATATTTCGCGAGGGGAATCATGGGGATGTCCAGCCATCAGCAGGGCAACAAAATTGGCACGTGTTTAATCCTACTAAGTATGGTGCCAAAACTTTGAATCCCGGACAGAAGGACTCCAGCACACGGTTGTCATAAAATGTTGAAAATATATATATATATTTAATGTGGATAACATGCTTGCAGAATACTAAACATTGTCAGGATGGTCGGCCGGAAAACTCCTTTGGGAAAGCGGTGCGGGGAGGGGTGGGATCATAAGCACATTAGCAAAATGAATCTGTTTCGATTACAATGCTAGAGATTTGCTCTATTGTTATCATTTCTGTTGTTGTGTGGCACTAAATGTGACACGATGAAACAATTTGGTTAGCAGCTGATTTGAGCCTAAAAATGGGCAGCAAATGTTTGTCTTTTTTTTTTGGCAGGTGATAATATTTAGTGAATGTAAATCTTAGAGCTGAAAATGGAATTGCCATTGGTTTCATTGTTTTTTTTCTAATTATATAGAAAATACATAGTGATGAAAACATCAAAAATAAATTTTTAATTTCAACTCTCAATAATCTCATTCGAATCCTTTCAAAGTCGGTCTTGCATTTTAAATCATATCTTTCTTATTTTAGACACACAACTTCTACAAATTTTGACTTAAGAAATTGAAAACATATGTTAAATTTTCTCCATATACGTTAGATAGATATATAATATATAAAATGCCTGGAGGATATGATGGAGCTGTTACAATATTTTCGCCAGCTGGTTATTTGCAGCAAGTGGAGTACGCTCAAGAGGCCGTGCAGAGAGGTTCCACTGTGGTAATCTATAATATTCCTTAATTTTTATTTCGTTACTCCTGCTTTACTGTACAGGTGGCACTGCGCACCAAAGATTGCATTGTGCTGGGCGTTGAGAAGAAGGCCGTGGATCCTTTGCAAATAGAGCGTACAGTGCGGAAGATTATAAAACTAGACGATCATCTGGTGATGACCTTTGCGGGTCTAACGGCCGATGCTCGCATCCTGGTGAAACGGGCCCAGGAAGAGGCGCAGAATCATCGACGCAACTTTGAGCGGCCCGCATCTGTGGAGTACATTACTCGGTGAGTTATCCTCTAATCCTTTCAACATATATCTTAACACGAGATCTGAAATCGTTTAATTAGTATTATTATGAGTTAAAAATAGTATTTATTTTTTAAATGTAATAATTTTGTCAAGCATCTAAATTTATTTCCGACTAGTTTTTTGGCAAAACTGAAACAACATTACACTCAAAGCAATGGACGGCGTCCATTTGGTGTCTCCTGTCTGATTGGTGGCTTCGATATGGATGGTCAGCCGCATCTGTATCAGACCGAGCCCTCGGGCATCTACTATGAGTGGTCGGCGAATTCGACGGGTCGCCTCGGCAAGACGGTGCGTGATCATCTGGAGAAACACTCCGCTGAAATAGCCAATGTGCCGGATGAGGCCGCTGCCATAAAGCAAGTGGTGCGCGCTTTGGTTATGTCGACCGGGTTGGATGCCAGTTTCTATGAGCTGGCCGTGCTGCAGCATAAGCAACTGTTGCAGGTGGTTAGTCCCTCGACGGTGGCTCATTTGGTGCAGGTCATCAAGCGTGAGAATGCGGACAAGGAGGCGAAATTGAAACAGCAGCATACCTGAGGAGCATAAAGCAAACATAAATATACTTTTTCTTGTTAAATTAATTTTTGTTATAAAGATACACATACAAGATAAATATATATATTTTCTTTTCGTGTTAAGTTCACATTTGCCAGCGGCACAATTTTTAACCTTTCGGCTCGATGAAGACTTAATAACATTTTTTTTGTTGTCTCTATCTTACCAATTTAATTTTAACCTCTGCCCCGACAAAAGTAATCAGCACGAAAAGTGTGTAAAGTGAGCAAATCACTTAATTTGCCTCAAGGGCATCTTTATGTACTACAGAGTTTTCAAAACGCCGCAATCACTCAATCCTGTCCCGGCCAGCAGACGTCCTGACTTGGCCTTTGTGATGGCCAGGAAGGAAAAAAAAGTGAGTTAAGAACTTTTAAGTGAAAATGGAAATTGAATTTGAGCCGAAGTTGCATACTTGCACACACACACACACACACACACACACACACACACACACACACACACACACACACACACACACACACACACACACACACACACACACACACACACACACACACACACACACAAATACACATGAGTAACTTGTGGGATGTTGTTTTTTGTGCTGCCTTCGATATTTACAGATTTGTATCCCAAGTGCCATTTGTGCGGAGGTTTTCTTGTTTGCTCAGTTTGGGGCAAGCGTTTCAATCAAATGTGCGCCTTGGGTAATGCCTCGTCTTTTCCTCAATAGTCCTCTCCAGCATTATGAGGAAAGCTATCAGGTAACACACAACAACAACACCAAGCCACATACATACATAGATAAGTGTATTTTCTTTGCTTGAGAAAACAATTTGTAAACTCTGTTTTTTTCTTGTTGCTCAAGCTGTAAATATTTTGCTGGGTTATTGGAAATCCCACGATGGTCTTTGATATTCTGATTTCTTTTTGACAGACCCATTATTTTGATACTTTTTAATTAAGAGCCCTGAAAATGAACTGCTCGAAGAAGGAAAATAGGAAACAACGAATTCATATTTCTTCTTACAACATTTCAGTTGGATATCATTTTCAAAAGGTATAATTTACTCGGCACTTACTATGAATTTTAAGTCTTTAATAATGCTAATTTATTTGCAATGTTGCGAAAATAAAGTGATGAGTGTTTTCTCATAGTATTGTCCTCAAGCTGGTCAGACCCGCCTGCATAATCTCATCGGTGAGGAGCAAATTGCACGCGATGACGCAGCACGAGTTGAGCATCAATTTCTTGACGCAGTAGTTGTCGAAGATGCGTTTCTCCTGTGGATGCATTGGTTCGCCCGTGATTAAATCCAGTCCGATTAACTGCTTACTTTCTTTGGCCGCCATTGTTAGCTTCACAATGGTGTCCGAAACATCGAATCCACTGTTGATGGCCAATGTTTTGGGTATGATGAGCAGAGAGTCGGCAAACAACTGCACACCCAGCTGAGCCTTCCCCTTGACCAACTGCTTGAACTTGCCCAGCTCATTGAAAGCGTGCAGCTCAAAGGCTCCAGCACCGGGCACCAAGAGGCCATCCTCAATTGTGTTCCGTATGGCATGAAGACCATCCCGAATGGCATCTTTAATGGTGCTCGTTTGATGACCGGTCGGAGCTCGAATCAGAATAGTCACCGATGTGGGATTGCGACACTGCTTTACAAAAGTATACTTTGTTTCGCCCACTTCCTGTTCGTAAACCAATCCAGCATAGCCCAAATGCTCCACACCTAGATCTTCCAGGCAATTCATGGCATCTCCGCCACATGCTCGAATCAGTCGCTCCAAATTCGCCTTCTTTGCACGGCGCAGAGCGAGAATTCCAGCTGCCGAGAGCGCCTCCAGTGAGGGAATATCGATGCCCTTCTGGTTGATGACAACAAAACCACGTTGATTATTTGTGCACAGCTTCCTCTTCAGCTCGATAATCTTCGCAACGCGCTGATCAATAAAACGATGCTCCTCCGCCGCGCATTTTTCACAATCCTCAGCATTGTTGTAACAGAAAGTGGAGTTCACGGTGGTCTTCTCCAGCTCCAAGGACACATTACATGTCAGTATATAAGCATTTGTCAAGTGGCTTGGCATATTGGCATGCCTCCCACCATGATCTAATACTAATCCATCCACCAGTTCTGTGTCCATCGTTGTGTGTTGTCTCATAGCCATAAGCTCAATCATATTCAGATCCAATTGCTGGCTCCCATCGGGCCGAATGGCCAGCACAGCATCCACACAAATGTTGGCAAGCAAATCAGCCAGACTGGCATCCACTTTGGTCCTCACGCTGCTCTGTGCGATGGCCAGAAGCATATTCCTCTCAATCTCCACAGGTACGCAGACCGATTGCAGCAGCTCCATGGCTTTATCCTTGGCACGCATGATACCATCGGTGAGGATGCGGGGATGCAGTCCCTCGGCTATCAGCAGTTCAGCCTGCTTGAGTAGCTCACCAATCAGCAACACAGTCGATGTGGTGCCATCTCCAGTGGCAGCGTCCTGGGCGGTGCTTACCCGGGCAATCATTGCTGCCGTTGGATGAGAGAAGCTCATCTCATGCAGTAGCACATTGCCGTCCTTGGTGATCTTAATGTCTCCAGCCGGCGAGATGAGCATCTTGGTTGTGCCCTTTGGTCCCAGATTGGTGGCCATCAGGCGCTGCAGACCCATTGCCCCCGTCATGTTGATGGCTAACGCTTGTGCGGCACGAGCTATCTCAGCCTTTGGATTTAAAAGACTGATACTTGCCATTGCTTTTAATACTTTTAAACTTTCTATTTTTATTTTAAGATTTTTAAGGGAAAAGAACAAAATATAAATCAGAGGAGAATTTCAAAGCAACTGAAGTACCAATATATCAAAGTCAGTTTTTGTATAACATATTAATTGTGACGTTATTTATTTTGTACAGAAATTAGGTAACTTTAATCAAATAATGTTATAGTTATGTTGACCAACAGCTTTAACTTAAACAAATTATTTAATAAAAACTATAGAGAACGTTCCTAATAATCTTTCTTCCAAGTTTGGTAACTGTAGCTCTTAAATTGCGGGAGATATGGGCATTTATCGGTTTTTGGGGCCGAAAATCAGCATATCGGCCATGGGCATAGGTCGAACCTTTAAAATGCCATAACTTCGTCAAAACTCAACGGATTTTCAAAAGCAAGGGCTTTTTAGTCATAGTTTTGCCGCAAGATCAATCGTGCATTTAAAGTTGAAAACGTAATTTTGGGTCGGAACATAAGTCAAAATTATATTCCGAAAATCGGCATATGGGCAAATGGGCATAGGTTGAACCTTCAAAATGCCAGAACTTCGTCAAAACTTAACGGATTTTCAAAAGCAAGGGCTTTTTAGTCATAGTTTGGCCTCTAGATAAATCGTGCATTTAAAGTTGAAAACGTAATTTTGGGTCGGAACATAAGTCAAAATTATATTCCGAAAATCGGCATATCGGCCATGGGCATAGCTCGTACCTTCAAAATGCCATAACTTCGTCAAAACTCAACGGATTTTCAAAAGCAAGGGCTTTTTAGTCATAGTTTGGCCTCTAGATCAATCGTGCATTTAAAGTTGAAAACGTAATTTTGGGTCGGAACATAAGTCAAAATTATATTTCGAAAATCGACATATCGGCCATGGGCATAGGTCGAACCTTCAAAATGCCATAACTTCGTCAAAACTCAACGGATTTTCAAAAGCAAGGGCTTTTTAGTCATAGTTTGGCCTCTAGATCAATCGTGCATTTAAAGTTGAAAACGTAATTTTGGGTCGGAACATAAGTCAAAATTATATTCCGAAAATCGGCATATCGGCCATGGGCATAGGTCGAACCTTCAAAATGCCATAACTTCGTCAAAACTCAACGGATTTTCAAAAGCAAGGGCTTTTTAGTCATAGTTTGGCCTCTAGATCAATCGTGCATTTAAAGTTGAAAACGTAATTTTGGGTCGGAACATAAGTCAAAATTATATTCCGAAAATCGGCATATCGGCCATGGGCATAGGTCGAACCTTCAAAATGCCATAACTTCGTCAAAACTCAACGGATTTTCAAAAGCAAGGGCTTTTTAGTCATAGTTTGGCCTCTAGATCAATCGTGCATTTAAAGTTGATAACGAAATTTTGGGTCGGAACATAAGTCAAAATTATATTCCGAAAATCGGCATATCGGCCATGGGCATAGGTCGAACCTTCAAAATGCCATAACTTCGTCAAAACTCAACGGATTTTCAAAAGCAAGGGCTTTTTAGTCATAGTTTGGCCTCTAGATCAATCGTGCATTTAAAGTTGAAAACGTAATTTTGGGTCGGAACATAAGTCAAAATTATATTCCGAAAATCGGCATATCGGCCATGGGCATAGGTCGAACCTTCAAAATGCCATAACTTCGTCAAAACTCAACGGATTTTCAAAAGCAAGGGCTTTTTAGTCATAGTTTTGCCGCAAGATCAATCGTGCATTTTAAGTTGAAAACGTAATTTTGGGTCGGAACATAAGTCAAAATTATAGTCCGAAAATCGGAATATCGGCATATGTGCATAGGTCGAACCTTCAAAATGCCACAACTTCGCCAAAACTCATCGCTTTTTTAAAAG
This sequence comes from Drosophila kambysellisi, assembly GCA_035042185.1. Lineage (NCBI taxonomy): Eukaryota > Metazoa > Arthropoda > Insecta > Diptera > Drosophilidae > Drosophila > Drosophila kambysellisi. Next base: position 13,145,661 of record JAWNLS010001251.1, read on the forward strand.
CAAGGGCGTTTTAATCATTAAGAGGTTACCAGCAAGTAACCTTCCACGTTTGGTCACCCTATCCTTAAAATTGTGGGAGATATACTGATTTATCGACTTACACTTTCCGAAATATCGGCAGTCTCGATTATGGGCGGTAACTTTGGTATCATAGTATAAATAGTGCGGCGCTTTATGAAAATATCTATTGTTGCGTGATGATTTCCCAATCATAATTATAATGCTGCAAGTTGCTAAGCCATTTATATAACTGTTTTAGCAGGAGCCGGTCTTCCTGTGTGGAGTCCTGTGGTCCTCATTGCCAAACCAATAAGCCATGCCTTTATTATTATTTACAGCCTTCCGTCTTCGCACACTGTTAAGTCCCTTCCACTTGCCACTCGAGGGTCTCGTGCTGACGTGCACTGCTCCTGCTGCTGCTCCTGCTGCTGCTCCTGCTGCTGCTCCTGCTGCTGCTCCTGCTGCTGCTCCTGCTGCTGCTCCTGCTGCTGCTCCTGCAGCAATTTATCCATAGCGCCCTTTTGTTGCTCCCTTTGCCTTGTCAGCTTTTGCAGCTTTTTCTGTTCTGTTCTCGTGGCTCAGCACTCTACACTTTTCACACTTAATTTCATTAAGTAATTTTTTATACAGCAACTTTTATTGAGTTTTAAACTGGCAGAGCGCATAATGCGAGACCCAAAGAGTGCTGTGTGAAACAGGCAGAGAAAGAGACAGAGACAGAGGAAGTGTGGAAGGGAGACAGCAAGTGTCTGATTTTGTTTAATATTACAATTGAGCTGTGCTTGTTGCTGACTTTATAACGTATTCGCCATGTGTTCTAACTTTTGGCTTTGTACCGTGCTGGTTATTGTTTTGTTCCATTTGCTTTTGTCCTTGCAGCAGTTTTCCGTTTGCATTCTACTCATCTTATGCCCCTTTGTTTGTTGCCACTTGTTGCACTCGCTTTTGTTTTTCAATTGGTTTTTGTGTTGTTGCATTGCTCTCCTTTGTGCTGTAGTTGGTCTTCTTTCTTTCTTTTGGTCTCGGTGTCACTTAGCTAACTTTACTTTTATTCATTATTTAAGGGGTTTTTTCAATAAAACAATTCGCATTGTTCTCTTAATTTATTTCAGTACTTACAAAGCAATCAAATAAATTAAAAACTTTATTTCTTGGTCAAATGTGGGTTCACTAGAGTAATGTTTGCCTATTATTGTTTGCGAAAATAAAACAAGTTTTGAGCTTAGCACTAGTTTTTCTAATAAAAAACACTTAATTGGTATATAAATAATGCTTACAAAAATTATATAAAATGCTAAACCTATTTAAAAGCCGTAACAATGTTAAATTACTTCAACTAACGGATGTTGTTTCCTAAATCCGAACGAAATTCTTGTCGATTAAATAGTGATATCAAATTTTTGATATCCTGTAGCTATCAAAATTTTAAAAAGGGTATCATAAAGATGTGAATGAATATGAATAGTCAAGTTTAACGGAGTTTACAGTTTAATAAATATAAATTAATTTTAATTTTAATTTTAATTTTAATTTTAATGACCTCATCGGTGTATTTCTTTTGAGTTATATTTGAGGTACTTTACAGGGTATTCTCAACTGTTGCACTGCAGACCAGTTCTGCATTCTGTTGTTTATGATTGGGAATTGAAATTGAATTTGAGAGAAATCCAAAAATAAAGGAAAATGTTTTTGGTTTTTTTCATTGAACTGTTCTTTTTAATCAACGAAAAAAACAACATATTTGAGTATTGTTTTTCCATGCAAATACAAAAAGGATTCGTTTCATGACAGACACCCCTTAGGCATCGTTTGGTGCAGTGCCTCCTTTAAATACGCAAAAATTCAGCTAGGATTGCTTGCATCCAAATATTAGTTTCAGTAGTTGGAAACATTTTGTTTTCTTTAGAGTTAGCAGCTCTAGTGTTCTTTAATATATTGACAGACTTTACTGGTAGCATTTATTGCATAAAGAACATTTATTCTTTACATTACCCCTTTAGCTCTGGTTCCACTCTAATATTAAGCCATGATTTAAATACAGCAATTTCCATCTAAAACCCTTTGACGAGAAGACATCACTTGGACAGTTAGGGTCATCTTTTTGACAACTTTTGCAGTGGGAGTGCTGAGTGCCTGGGATGGTCCCTCAATACGATTGGCGGCTGACCAATCAGCGATTTATAGCAACCGCTGCAAATGAGTTAAGTTAACTTTGGCGGCTTGGGCAAACTTTTCATAACTTTGCCAAGAAGATGCGGACCGTTGCGTTAATTGGAGCTGTGGGCTTCACTAAACGCCAAAGCACCACAGAATACAAAGTTTAACAGCGGCTGATTAACCCCGCGGGATAAAAAAAAAGAAAATAAAATTGAACAGAAAGAAAAGCGCAGCCTTAATTATCTTCATGAGATTCGCCATGGCATCCTTTAAGTCGAAGGTGACCCGTCGGGGTTCATCAACCGTCTCGTTGGGTTAAATTAAGTTATGTGCAGTGGAACGAAACGCTTGACATGTCTCTCCACTAATAAGCTAAATGAAAACAAAAATGTCCGTCAAGTCACTCGCAAATTGTCGACAAAGTAACCTAATAACTTTGCCCACACAATAATTAGAATTTATGAGTCATTTTCATTCTCGTTCTACACTGCAGAAGGCAAGCTCTCAACTTCGGTTGTGTTATAAACAAAGGGCGTAAGTAACACCAATGCAAGGGTTGTGGACACCCAGACCCCATCCACCTAGGGTCTACCAACTAGCCAAGTAAAGTGGCAGCTGAGACATGAAAAAAAATACGGGGAACAACTTTGAGTCAAGTTTAAGTGCTTTTAAAAAAACCATTAACGTCATTTCCTGTGCTTTCTCGACGATTGGTGAATAAATACACCACAGCTTAAAGGTCAATTTCTTCATATTTACTGGGGATACGGATAAATGTACACTAGAAACGTAAATTTGGAAATGGCCGCAACTTGATTCAAAAGATATTTGAGATTTTTCGGTTAATTGACTTTGAAATTTCTACTCGACTAATTTTACGCACAGGTGACATTGGAATTTTCATTGTACTAATAATAGGGTAATTTGACTGATCTTCCTTGGCTTTGCATTGCGGGTGAGGTTTTGAAGTCCAATATTGAGTTAGATCCGTATTTCTAGCGATGCGCTTTTGGGCAGTGGAAGCTGCTAAGGATTGTTTTCCACCCGAAACTCTTTTGGAATTGGCTAAAGATAGTTTTGATTCTCGTTTGTGAACCGTCGTCAAATCCTCTACAAATGATTTACTATCAACTGCTGTTTTCGGATTAAATCTTCCCAAACTTGGTATCCTAAGCTCACTTAATTGATATTCCTCGCCAGGCTCCATAACCTCCATAATACTTGGACAAAGGCATTGAGCAGCGTTTCCTTCACATTTCTTGCAAGGTGGCTTTGGTTGCGTTACTAGTGGACACGGCACAGCTGGCGGCTCCAGCTCGTTGCAGACGAATCCTGGTGGATCAAAGGATTCAATGCTTTCCACGGCAGGTAGACCACGATGTTTGATGCAGCTTAACGGACACTCCATGTTGCATCTCTTATAAGGTCGCTCCTCGGCTGCCATTTTGGTGATCTTGATGCAATTGTCAAATAATTTATGGCGTTCCTTTTTCTGCTCTTGGCGGCATTTCTCCCGATGCTCGTACTTTCTGTAGGCCAGGGCAGCCTTGGAGAAGTATCCTGGCCAGCATTTATCGCGTCTCCTGCTCCTGAGCACCATTTGACCTTCGGGCATCATATCCAGATGGTTCTCGCGTCGATAATTCTCTACCGCTTTGGCAATTGGAAACAGTGGTCGTCCAAGCTTCTGTGACTCCTGCATAATTTTAACAGCGCCCTCAAAGAATTCGACATCGTCCATTAAATAAGGATCCTCGTCACAAGCCGTCATTCGCATTAGCTCCTCCTGACGCCGATCGATGAACTGCTGCCGCTGGCCGTACAGGATATTCCGCAGTTCGTCAGTTACTTTATCCTTTGCTCTCTTTGCAAGTGCATTAAAATGTTTATTGACCTCTTGGTTCTTGTATCGCGTGGCAATCTCAAAGCGTCGAATCTCCGCTTCGCGCTGACGTCGTTCTTCAATCCTTTTATGAGCCTCCAGTTCGTAGTTACGTCGCTCCTCCGACAGATTCTTGATCGCAGATTGGCGTCGATCCTCATCGGCTTGCACTTCTGCAGCGAATTTTTTCTCGACTGTATCCTGCAATTCTTGCATCTGCCGTTTCTTCGCCTGCTGCTCCCGACAGAGACGTACACTGTGCTCCTCCAGCTCTCGGGCCCGCTTCGCACGAATCTCTTTCTCCTCCTTGCCATGGCGTCCGTCCAGATTCCGTTTGATCGTGAGAGCCACGCAGTTAACTCGATTCTCGATCTCGTCACACATGACAGAGTCTGTTGATGAATTCAACATGAGTACACTTATCTTATGATCATTCTGAACTTACATTTGGCCTTCTCCGCCTTCTCCTTGAGCGCATCTTCGTAGGCACGACGACAGAACTCACGCTTTCCCTCCGCCAGCTCCTTGCGCACCTTCTCTTCCTTCTCCTGCAAGCACCTGTACTGCTCTCGTTCCACAATGCCATCGTTTATCTCCTGCTTCTTTTCGGCCAGTTTGCGCAGACGTCTCGCTTCAAGATCATTCTGGTAATCCCTTCGTATTTTCTGTGACTTGGCCAGCTGTTGTGCATTCTCCTCCTGCTCGGTGCCATGGCCAAATGGTATCAGCTGGTTCGGACACTGCTCCTCATCCAGACGCTGCTGGCGCCTCGCATTCTCAGCGAATTCGCATGTGAGCGCCCGATTGTAATCGCGTTGATGAATCAATTCGGTGGTGAGTAGAGCTTGGTGCAGAGCACGTCGTCCTGGCTTCAGTTGATTCAGGATGCGATTAGCACGCATGATGCGCTCCTGCCGACTAGCTTCTAATAGTTTAGCGGTCATTTGGGCTGTGGTCGCTTCAGGCAATGCCTTGTCTTTGGCCATGTTCAGCTTATTCTTGGAATCCACATCCAGATCGAGCATATTTGTAAAGTTCTTGCACAACGCATCGCAGCCATCCTTCAGCGATTGATTATAACGCTGCACCTTCTCTTGAGCTACCTGCCGTTTTAACTTTTCATCCTGGCGCGAACGGGACAAGATGCCATTGAATCGATCCGATGATACAACCACAGGACTAAAACCATTCTTAAATCTACTGTACTCCGTGTGCCCGGGCTGTTCTGTGCATGCTCTGTTTAATTGCATTGCCAAGGAACGATAGTGTGTTGGGTAAGTGTTCTAAGTGTGTGTGTGTTTGTGTCAAAATACCGCAAACTGCGGTAAAAAAATGTTTAAAAAGGTATTTTTTTTTTTGTTTTTAGTCTTTATGTGGTTGGTTTGTCTTTTGTGTGTCTATTAAAATTATGTTTTTCATGACTTACTGTGTGGAAAATTTCAATCTATTTTATTTGCATCATTTTTTAATGCAGTTAGATAGTTTTCCCTGCAATTCAAACCCATATTGTCCCTTGAAAATCAGCAAGGAATGTGGCAGAAATAATAATCTCCAAAGTTTTGACTTTTATTCGGTTTGCCTTAATTGTTAATAGCATATATACAAGTGAATTTTCATTCACAATTTTGTAAATATTTCCGAGCAGCTCAAAAGTATGCATCACATTTTTTTAATTCGAGCAGCTCAAAAGTATGCAGCACATTTTTTAATCCGAGCAGCTCAAAAGTATGCAGCACATTTTATTATTGTTTGCACTCAATAAAACAAAAATTTAAAAGTTATGATTTGAACTCCATTATACGAGCATTTTAATCATGTAATTCATGGGAAAATTTGGGTATGTGTTCCAGCTGCCATCAGGTTCTCAAAAACAATCAACTATTTTCTAGTGGCTTGGGCACTTTATTAATAAAATATTTAAAAAGTTCCCAGAATCGCATCTAAAATATTAATTACCATAGAAAGTCAATCGTTTTGGTATTTGTCAACAAGTCAAATGTTTCAGAAAGGGAGGGAGAAGTGTGCGGATTTGCGGATAAGTTGTTCGTTCGCTTGGTTTCCTTCAGAATTGGATAAACCTCAATTAGTGTTTTTGCCCGCTTAATCAAATTAGGCAAAGCCTTGGCGGCTGCTCCGATTCCTGACGGTTGAGGGGTGAGGAGGGGTCAACGACCGAATGCTGCGAAATCCAATTCCCAGCTGGCGGAAAATTATACAAAACTCAAATGAGAATTGTGAGAATTGGATGAGCAAAGGCGAAAGAAAAACATTGCCGACCAGAGCAATGTTAACTTTCATTCGAAAAGTTTTTTGTGGAAATCGCTGGGCGTGAATTTCTGCACGCAAAATGTTGCGCCTCCACACTCCACACTCCACGAGGAATGCAAACGGAAAAAAGGTGGGGCTGCCCGGGGGGTTGGTTAGGCGTGATCCTATGCCAAACACCGGCGATTATTGTTACAAAATGCAACGGGCCGTGTAATTTTTTGGCCATGGAACACGCGACGCGGGATTCAAAAATGGAAATTCAAAACTCGAATTCACATTCAGAGTTAGATTAAGATTCAAATTGGCCAAAAGAAAAGCCGCCGCATTCGTCGCCGACGTGGTGAACTTTTTAATGGGCATAGGGACCTGTATGCGGGGCGGGGCGTGTCATGCAGTTGATGTGGGCGTCGCTGTGTGCCTTCTGAAAACTGTTTGCTGAAAATTAGTTTTTCAACTTTTCTCGTTCTCGTTCTTTTTCTTTAATTTTTTTTTTCCTTTCGTATTTTGTATTTTGGGTTGCCATTTCGCATGGGAAAGGAAAATCTAAACGCAGCCTGCGAAATTAATTTGCATTTTGGTTTTCTTTGCCTTGTAATTTTATTCCCTTCACGGGTGGTTGGATGGTCCAATAAAAATCAAATTTAAATAATTTCTAATTTATTTAGCTGTATTTCTCTTTTTACGTTGTTTTTATTTGTATTTGCAATTCTCGTTTGCAGTATTTTAAACGGTTTCAATGTAATTGCTTTTAAATTGTTGTGGACACCAAAAACTTTTCTATTTTTTTTACTTTTAGGTCATCTATATTTTTTGTTGTGTCCATTTTGGCCGCTGATGATTGTGATATTAGGCGCATCAAAAACAGATCCCTCTAAATCAAAGTTAAATAATATCTGAAATGTTTGAAATAATTGAAAAATCATCCACAATTAATCTGTTTTGTATTTAGTTAATCTTTATTGCATTTCTTTTTAATCCATCTCAAAATTCGTTATCGCATATTATTAGTTTATATTATTTTGCTCAGTATGGTATTACATAATGTTAATTTCAATATTTTGTTGACTAAACTAAAATGGTCTTAGATTCTTAAAAATTTTGTTGTTTGCAATTAACTATTGTTATTTTATTTTTTGTTTTAGCTACAAATGATGAGTTATTTCAACATTCATTTACAATACATAATCTCACTTAAATTCATGACAATCACAAAAGTTAGGATTTGATTTGCTTTCTTTTAGACAATGTGCAATTTTGGTATCTGTTTGGTTGATTGTTTGCTTTAAAGTGAAATAGATATTTTTTTTTTGTTTTTAGCACTAAGTATGTATAACCACAACGCTTTTAGAACCATCAATACTAATGCTTATGAACTGCAATACGCGATTAATATATATTTTGTAAGATTTGGAGCAACTGACAGGGAAGAGATTGCTTAGAGGGAATTGGAATAGTTTATAGATTCTTCAGATGCACAATTGATTAATTAGATTGCTAAGGGTTGTGGCATTCTGGAAAACGGAAGTCTAGCATCTCTATTAATTAAAATTCTCAAAGTTTTTCTTAGACAACTTAGTGACATAGATTACTAACATCTGGACAGTATTTCACATTCAATTACCTACTTAGCTTAATTAGCTTGACTATCGATCCAACTGAATAAAAAGTTTTAATGGCATTTGATTCGCACATTTTAATACATTTTACATTTAATCACTATTATTATGTTTCATAATTATTTAGACAATACACACATACATATATGACATACATTTATTTGTTATAGCTCCGGAGTTTGCTTTCAGTAAAAATTGTATCACAAACATACATAAAATGAACACTTATGATTTACTTTGTTACCATTTAATTTATGGTTAAATCTGCTTAAACGGTGAAACGACATTTGGGCTCTGATTTCTTTATTTTCAGCATGAGAAAAATGTATAAAAACGTTTCGCTAAATGAAAAAATTTTATAAGTCGTGTGCAAATTATTTTTAAAAGCCACATAAAAATAATATTTATATTTATTTTAAGTCAGAAACAACAACAATTTGGAGTTGAGGGATTTGGAATAATCCAGGCTTAAACATTTAAAGAGTAAACGTTTTTGTGGAAGTTTGGGAAATTGTTGATTGAAGTAGTATTTAATGTTAAAGACTGAAACGACTAAAATTTAAAGATTTAAAAAATGCAAATTCAAAAATCTCATAAATAGAAATACACAGAGTTTGCCTAAATTCTTTAAGTAGATTTGAAACATAAAAAATAGTCAAAAAGCGAAAAAATAATAAACTTACTGAGGGCTACAACTTTTGAAGTTCTTACTTAACGCTATGAGACATGATGCAATATTAGACAGACAAAGTTACACACGCACACACACACACACACACACACACACACATACACACACACGCGCATATGTGCAGGCTACGATTCGTACAGATTCACGGTTAGACCACCAGGATATATAAGATAAACCTAACTAGTATTCTATTTGCGATACTCGGCCATAGACTCGCCAGTCTGCACCATGGATGGCGGTGGACTGTGACAGGCAACGCGGATGCGGCTGAAACGCAGACTGCTCGTGTGCTGGGGTTGCCGCAGTTGGGCCTGCTGATGGAGCGGATGGTGGGCGCACTTGGCCTGGCGGGCCATTAGTTGACTGTTGGCGAGTATGACGTCCTCTGCGTACTAAATGTCCGGTATGCTGCGTCCAGCGGCCAGCTTGGCGGCAACAGTCGATACCGAGGATGCGGCGCCTGCTTCAGTATCTGTGCCCAGCAACAGTTTGCTCTTGGCACAGTTGGCATCGTGGAATAGATGCTCGCAGAGCTTTGGCTCCGATGTCGAGAACTTGCCCAAGTCGGCAGCGGTGGTGCTGGCGCTGGAGTCCTGTGTCGCCCCACTGGACAACATATTCAAATGCAGATCACTGTGCTTGCTAAACGAGGTGGTCTGATGCTGATGCTGTTGTGGCTGATGCAGCTGATGGACATGGGCGTGCTGATGATAGGGAAAGTGGGGGAAATTCTTTTGCATCGCATGCAGATTACCGGAGCTGACAGTGCGCTCCAAGATCTCCCCCCAATACTTCTCCGAGAGTCCTTCGATATCGGGACGCACGGTGGCATATCCCTCGCTGGCTGCCTGATGAGCGTGACCATGTCCGCCTCCACCTCCACCACCACCACCACCAAGTTGTCCCCTTATGTACTGTGAGGCGCTTCGGCTCAGACTGTTGGCCCGGGAACGTGCACAAATGCCAAGCACAGAGCCCCCAATGGCGCTGCCAATGCCACCACCACCTCCACTCGAACCACCGGCAGCACCACCATTGTTGGCTGGCGGCCGCGAGGCGGGCGGCTCTGGCGGCATCGGAAGCGTTGTGATTTCAAAATCGTTCGCATTGATGTGACAACAGGCTGATTTGTGTTCGGGCGTGTCCTCGTTGGGGAAACACTGAAGCGAGCAAAAAGCATCATAAATCTGTTGTTAGTTTCGAAATTAATAAGGATTTTAAAATTCGCATTTATTATGGCCAACCGACAAAAGATTTACAGTTGTGCTTGGTGTTTTGGGGCGACTCCAAAGAGAAAAATAAATCAATAAAAAACTAGCGATGGTTTTTTTCTTTGACTATCATTTCTAATATGGCAGGTTTTTCATTCACATCTCAAAATGCTGATTAAAATAACAAGATAACGATTAACGCACTAAGAAAATAATCAAGTTTTAAATTTGTAACTTAAGATACATTTTTATCTGAACCGTTACCATCTCTAACGAAAGTTATTGCACATAAATTCGGTCAAAATGGCAGCAGATCTGTTTGAGTTTTTTGGAAGTAAATCATGGAACTTGACTGCGCTTTCCAAAAATAGATTTGCCTGCCCCAGGGCCTCAAACAAGCCACCCCTTTTGGCCTCCCCAATCAAAAAGCGAGTGGGTTTCCATGTTTACGCTTGCCGTGAGGGTCAATCTGGGGTGCAGCGGCGGCGGCGGCGGGGGAGCGAGTGGGGCATGTAAATGCCGCTTTGGATTTTCTCTTTCATAATTCAAAATGACTTTTCACTGTTTGCTATTATTGTTTCTGTTTGGATGCCAGAACGAGTTTCCTGTTGTTGTATGCACTTTTCACCTTTTCGGATTTATGGCTCATGCTTGGCGGACCTATTCGAAAGTCCTTGTTTAACTTGGGTTTACTTTTGGCATGCTTTCAACTCAGATTTTGAGCAGCTTTTGTACTCATAACTTCAAAGAGTGTTAACGGAATTAAATGAAAATCGTAGACTTCATCAGCCCTTTGATTATGGACAGAAATGGGATAATGTGCGAAGAAAAGGCAGGAAAAATATTTTTACTACTGTTCTCGTTCTTCTCTTTGGCATCTGCCTCGAAATACAATCTGGAGTGCAGCGAAATCGACCGGACAAGGTAAAAACAATGGTATAATTAACAGATAAAAGTAATGCGATAATGGGAGAAGCTTAAAAGAAGAGAAAGGATTTAAAATGCGAACCGAAACTTACTTTGTTGGGCATCAATTGTCGGCTCAGGCGTCGAAAGTCTGAGTTAAGGAGCCAGTACATGAACGGATTCCACAAACTGTTGCTCAGCGATGTCCAGGTGACCAGGAAATCGAGGAACGGCGGCAGCTGCATAATAAAGAGCACATCACACACAATTTGCAATTAGAACGTATGTGGCAAATACGGCGTATGTGCAACATAATTACAAGCATACAACACAACAGCTGATTACGTATGCGAATCGTGAAGTGGCATTATTGGTACCATAAGTACCAGTAAGTAGTACTTACCTTGGAACCGGTACAGGCGGTGACAATCTCCTGGATGGTCCACGGTGTGACCATAACAATGAACCCCAACGAAATGGCCGCCATCGAACGTGACGTGTTCCCGCTGGAGTTCTTCTCCTGAATGGGCACAATCTGTAATGTGGATGTGCATTCATTTAACAATCTAATTAAAGGCACGGCACACAATGTGATAAAACAGCAAGAGCAACATTTAGTATGCCACACATTTGTGGCATACAACTGCATATCGCATTTATTTGCGGCTTCTGTTTATGTTCGTGTAATTGGTGAGAAGTAAAATTGAAATAACTTAAAAGTATTTCTAATATTTCTGTTAATTTTACATAAAATTTAATTTTGATAAAATATGCAATTTTAAATTGAGAATTTAATAAATGCAAATTGACGATTGATGTTTTCTAAGCAAACGCCAAAAAATATGTCATATGAATTTTTAATTTATTCTATAAAATGTTGTAACTGCTGTTGGAGTATACAAAATGAAAATTCCAGAATATCTAAAAAGTAGGTGAAGAGACCTCGGGACTCACCTTTTTGGTAATCTTGTTTGTCATGCTGGGCATGTTGACCAGGCCCATGCTCATGGCCATGCTCAAATGGTTCATAACCGGCGCACGATGATGATGTGGATGCGGATGCGGATGATGCGAGTGCCCGTGTCCGCCATGTCCAAATATATGCGAAGAATGTTGTTGCTGCTGGTGTTGTTGTTGTTGCTGGTGTTGTTGTTGTTGCTGATGTTGTTGTTGTTGTTGCTGATGATGTTGCAGCTGCTGCTGCGGCGGATGATGTGGATGTGGATGATGGGCGGCTGCAGTGAGCGGCATTGTTGGATCGTTTAGGCGAAAGCGGCTCATATGGAAACTGGAACCGTAGCAGTACATCAGCACCATCGTGGTGGGAAAGTACAATGCACATGTGGACAAAATCCGATACGAGGGCTTGCTATAAAATGGCTCGCATGCCATTAAGCCAGTATTGTTGAAGTAGTAGCCTGTGAATACATACATACATACATACATACATACATATATATGTAGAACGGATAGATAAATGCCAAAATGAGCAGATGTTTGTAATGTTCAATGTTTCAGGTATTCTGATGTTCACCTGTTCAGGTGTTCAGGTGTTCAGGTGTTAGTGGGTGTGGTTGTTCGCGGTTTGAGACTCACCTTTAGGCAGCACGAGAAAACCAAACACCGTCAGGCTGATAATCCATGTTAAGCTCAATATGGCAACACAGCCCTGCAAAACAAACATACACATACACACACACACACACACATTAGATACATTTGACTGTCGTTGAGTTGTTGTGGTTTTAGTTGGGTTTAATTTGCTTTCACCAACAGGTCACATCGTAAACAAAATTTGTTGTCATTTTGACTGTTCATATAAACAATTATTTATAGCAATTTAATGTGATTTGTTTATTATTTAAATTGAATTCAGATTATTTTGAAATATTATATTTAAATTGTGACACAATTATTAATTTGTTTTCGATTTTGATTATTTAAAGCCAAGCTTTTGTATTTGACACTGCCACAAACTCAAAGTGGGGCTCATCTCAATCTCTCTCCAGTCTCCCACTTTCTCTCCCTCTCTCTCTCTCCCCCTCTCTCTCTCTCTCTTGCTCTGATTTGAGATGACTGCAGCTGGTTGTTTGTGATTTATAGCTGGTGCGGAAATATGAACATGTTTCTAATTTCAAGTCATTTTGATGCGGAACATTGCAGCTGAACTGAAATTGGTTTATAGTGGGTTTATTGAAACTGCCCATCAAAGTCAATCAATCATGGATTTTAAATACACAATTTGTGCTAACATTTACTGCATGACATAATCCTTAAAATTTTAAGTGACTTAAAGTAATTTGATTTGAGTTCAATCTTGCAGTAATTAAAGTTGCATTTTAATACCACATTAAATAGTACTAAAAAGTATCTAACAGATACTTGTACAAAGCTGTTGCAGTTTCTTTCTTCCGTGGAAGAAATAGCAGCAGGAGCAGCAACAATATTAGAAAATGGAATTAAAAACTTTTGTTCAAGCGGAAAGATGCGGCAACCACAGACAGACAGACAGACAGACAGAAAAGGAAATGTTTGGGAAAGGTTGCCACAATCATAACTGACTAGCTGACTGACAGAGCAACAGTTCACACAACTCCGTTATTTGAATAGTGTGCACTCAGAGTAAAAACACTCAACGGGTATATTTCAGAAATTTATTTCTTAATTTTGGTAAACAGTTTTAGGAAATGGGAAAATAGCCAACATTTTAAATTATTTCTAAGAAACAGAAAATCTGCTTAATTTTCAATGTAATTTTTAAGGCGAGTTTCTGAATTTTAGTTCGTTTTTTTTTAAGTGCATAAAAAGAGAATATCCATCTATTCAAACTTTCAACAACATTCAAACAATGAAAAAGGGTTGGGACTTTGCAAACCAAACCCCAGCTTTCAACTTTTCCACTTTGCGGAAACATCTTTTATTGTTTATTTAATTTACGCTATTATTTTATAATATTTGCAAGTTTTTCGCGTCTGACGCGTTCAACATTTATATTTAATATCTAAAATAAAAAAAATAAATGCGATGAATTCAATTTGAAACTGAACTGAAATAAAATCAGTTTGTGAAAGAAGACAAAGGCAAGAAATATATTTCAATTTGATACAGATTTTAACTTGGCAGATTAAAGCAAAACTAATACAAGAAAACTAATAAACAATTGATATCAGATTTAATTTTCAAAATCGGGATTGTCATAAATTAAGCAAAAGTTTTACTGAAGTTCAATTTATAGAGAATTACAAGTAAAACGGAGCCAATGTCCAGTGAACCAAAGTCGTGTTGCAAGTTTAAATTGGCAATAAGTGGGCCAACAAAATCGCGTCCGCTGACTGAGTCAGCTTGCGTTTATTAATTTTCGACGTTGCATATTTTGTTAAAAATTCAATTTCGCAGATTATCCCGGTCATGAAATTGCACATTATTAAAAAATAAAGAAATAAATGAAAAATATTGAAATAATATCTATATATTCAGTAATAAAGTTTGCGAATGCAAAAACGACAAATCCAAATTCAAATGAATAACTAAGAATATATAATCTATGAAGATTGTAATAAATATAGATTTAAATTAATTGCAACTTTAAGAATAATGGACAGTCTGCTTTAACTATAAATGCTGCTTTTTATTCGCAAAAATTGAGCAATTTAGTTTTTTTTATAGTAAATGAAGTGTATCACAAAATCTAAGTAATCTGATTATATTTTTAGTATACACAATTCTGGACAGAACACAAAAACTTATTGAGAGCAGTTTTTGTGATTCTTGGCAAGGGTTCAAAATCCGGCGGATTTTTGCAATTTTTTTGTACAAAAAAATTTAGCTTTTTAGTAGCAAAGAACGCAGCTTGACACAAATTCCATTGATTTGCTCTTAAATGAGTTTTTTTTTATAGTCAGGTACCTACAAAGTGCCAAATGGTTTTTGCTTTAGGTGCATAGTATGATTTTGAATTAAATCAAAAAATTTAAATAAAATCTAAATAGTGACAGTTTGATAAAATTTAAATAGTTTGAATATAATATATTTGGGGAGCTTATAACAAATCTTGGTAAGCTTTCGTCGAGATCAAGTCGCTTAATTATTATTTTTAATTAATTATTTTTATAAATAATCAAATAATTTAAGGGATTTAAAAATAGTGAAAACCCCGCTTCACATTTTTGGAATGTCTGGATTTGATCCACATCATGGACCATCGCCCACCGCAAGAAATTGGGATATGGGAGACAACAAAACCTTCAAATCCTCAAAGTCCAGCGATGGATTACACGGCTACACAAATTAGACATCAGCTAGGATGTGGAGCGCAGACCTGTGATGAATGATGGTTCATTATCAAGCACACAATGCCCTTTTTCCCATTTTGGGATTACCCTTAATTCACTTACCGCTGTTTTGGGGAAGAGAGGATATGTGTGCAGATGGACATGGTGGTGGTTAATCATTTGGGGACTCGGTCAGTCAAAAAAGGTAATCGGAGAAGCGACTCTTTTCACATTTAAACTTATCTGAGAATACACAGGATTCTTTTCAAACTGCATTTCCGCTTAATCTCGCACAATGGACGTTCACCGGCGGAGCATTTAAGCCACGTTAAAGCTGAAAAATGGCAATATGTGTAAGGTAGCCGGGTCCCCTCCTCCCCACCAGTGCACCCGATGATTTATAATGAAAATGTGAAAATCTGCACACGCATTCGGTAAGTAAGTTAAAGATTATTCCAATTCCACCACAAAATATCTCTTTGTCCTTAGGTTAACATGCCTGAGACATGCGATATTGTCTTAAATGGTTTTCCCGGCATTCTGCGCATGAAAATGAGCCTTCATCCATCACTGGCAACCGCACATCATTTTCTGGCTGATCTGAACGATTCTGTCGACTATTTCCAAATTCTTAAATTTTTTTTTTTAAATAAAAAATGATTGAAAATCAAAGCTCTCAATGTCAATAACCTTTGCGGGCATTCGAGGGCTGAGTATTTGATTGCACTTCATCCCTTGATTGATTTGGCAAATTGGGTATTTTGGGTGCTTCATTTAAAGTACGCTTAATAGTCATAATGTTAATATCCATTTGCATACTGAAACACAAATCATAAAAGCACCGTTGTCCCGGCCAACGGAAGGGGCTTTTCCTTTGTAAATGATAGGCGGCGTTTGGCTGTCCGAGCCCTAAAATTATTTCTTTCCACTTCCGCACACACACATTTTTCTTATTGCTCCCTTTTTTACTGTTTTTTTGTTGTTGTTATTTTGCAATTTTTTTTTCTTACTTTTTGGTCTAGTCTTCTTTTTATTATTTCTTTTTTTTTTTTTGGGATGGCTACGTTAATGTTTGCTGCCTCATAAATTATGATGTAAGAGAGTGTGTGTGTGGGGGGGGGGGGGGGTCTGGGCCATTGGCATTTTTTTGCTGCCCCTTTGCCACTTGCGGTTGCCACGAACGGATCGTCGCTTCATTTGCCTGTCCTGGTCTTGGTCCTTAGTACTTGGCGCAGGATTTTGCTGTGGTTTTCGTATTTAGTTAAAGTCAACCAACATCAACAAAATACGAGCAGTGAAAACCACTTCTTTGTTTTTGTTTTTTTTTTGTTTCTTTTGTTTTATTCGTATTTTATACACTTTTGGACTGTTTTATTTTCGCTTGCTTTGCTTTTTCTTTCTTTATTTTGTGTTGCGTGTTTTCTGTTTTAATGACTGGCAAAAAACTTAGAGACCATTATCCGTATTTATCTCTACGTAATTGGCTCATAGATAATGTTATTGTTGTTGTTGTTGCTGTTGCTGCTGCTTCTGCTGTTGCTGCCACCCACTAGATTTTATTGGCGCGTGATTTCTTGGTATTTCACCACATACGCTTTTCTTTATTGCCTGTTGTCCTGCTGCGATAAATTCTTATCTTAACTTGTCGCACAGCTTATCGGCAACGTGGCAACGTGCCTTATCTGCCTTGCCGCGCATTAGCCAACTTACTGCGTACACACGACAGAACGTTATGCAACACTAGCTCGCTCATCAGCGACAGGAAAACCCCCAAACCACTTCCACTCATTTCCCAGCCCCCCCCACTCCATCCACTTACCTTCTTGCTAGAGTGCTGATAATAGCGTCGCGGATGCAGCGCACACATATATCTGTCCACTGCCATGCAGACGAGTATAACGGCGCTTTGTTGCGACAACGCTCCGCGCAGCAAGGCCTGCAAAAAAAAGTCGTATTTAACGTAAAAGAATATAATTAAAAATACAAGAAAAACTAGATATAAATCATCATTAATCATCAAGAATGTGAATTCTTAAAAACGCTTAGCCACTGCAAATAATCCGACAGAATCAGCTTAAATGATAAACTTGGCCTAAACATAATTAAGTATTTTAGAAATGAGATCATATGTATTAACTGACAAAAGGCTTGTGTTAATTAATTGGCTAACAACACGCCAGTAAGCGGTACTCACTCTGGTACTCACTCTGGTACTCACTCTGGTACTCACCTGTATCTGACAGAAGATCTCGCCATATGGCCAACAGTGAAACAATGCTGGCATTAGCCCAAACGGTGTAATTAGCAGGCCAATTGTTAGGTCATTCAGCGCCAGCGATGTGAGCAAATAACGTGGCTAAAAGCAATGCTCAATTTACCACTTGATGGACACAGCTTATTACTTACTGCTTACTCACCTGTTGATGTATGTAGGCGGCGTACCGTCGATTATTAATGACAAAGATGACCAAACAGTTGGCCCCAATCACACCAAGGGTCAGCACCAATATCAAAACGGCCTCAATTGTCTCCGCAATCCCAATGTGGACAATGAAATTGTGGCCCGAATAACGCGGATGCGAACAACTGGAATTCTTTACCGCAGGCGCCACAAGCAATGAGCCAGTCTTAAGGTCCATTGCAATTCTACAATAAATTTAACATAAAATGTTTATATAAAATGACTTTTCACAATAAATGTGTGTTTTTAATTATATGCATTTTCATTTCAATTTATGACCATAAAAAAGTATGATTCTTGAAAAAGTATCTCACTGGAAAATTAAATACCAATTTAATATTGGTTAAAGTTGCCTGGCTTAAAGGAAATGAAAGACTGAAAACACAAGCCAATAATGGCAATCAAATTTTGAAAGCAGTCTGAAACAAAGGAATAACTGTTCAACTTAAATATACCCACCCCCAAGACTAACAATGATATGTCATTTTGGGGGGGTGCTCATTGTTTTAAAAGAAGAAGTGGGTGAAGAAAGCGTCCGCTTAGTTAGCTTTGATTGTCTACAATTTGCCATCTGTTGGCCAAAAAAGGCAGTGCTGGCAGTTTGGTTGCCGTTATCACTGCATTTGCGGTTAGCTGACAGTGACAGCGTTTCCGGTGCTTCCGCTTCCCACCCATGTACAAATATGCAAAATGGCGACAATTTGTTACGCCATAATCAAGTCAAAACATGGAAAGCGACGCAACGATGACAATTTATCAGCAGTGCGAGCACGAGAATGTAGACCCTCGAAAGAGTAGGAGAAATAGTTAATGAAAGAGGGAGAAGAGAGAGGGGGAGAGAGAGAGGAAAGTTGTGCCAATATGGCGTCAGTTCCGGCTCGGCTGAAAACAACGCGCTGACATAATGAAACTTTACAGGATAATTGGATGATTTTGTGTGGTGTTTTTCTTTTGTTAGTGGGCTGCCAGTTTTTAGTGGCTTCATTCGCGATAAATCAAAACCACAGTCTGTCTAATGTTGATGTCCTCTTCCTGCGCTTTTCCTCTTCGCCAACGCTCTCCCAACGCTGACATTGAGAAATGCTTCAGCATGGAAGAACATAACAGAGTATTTGCTTTAAAGAGGTTTGTCTAGGGAAAAACAAAAACAAAAAAAAAGATAATAAAGAAAAGCAAACGAAGAGTACAAAAATTTGTTGTAGACAACGCCGTTAGTCATTTGTTTGTTTTTTGTTTTTGTTTTTGTTTTTGTTTTTGCCACGTGATTTTATTAAGTTTGGCCATGCTTAGAATGTCATATCCCCGAGCTCCACGTCTGTGATTTATCGCTGGGTCGTCTTTGAGCGATGCTCTGTGTCTATGCTAAGTCCACAAATCACCACATGAAATATAACCAAACTGGAAAGCATTAAGCCCAATAGTCTATTGTATTAGATTTACAACCTCAATTTTGTCGGAGAACATAAGTCCATGTTATTAGATCGTCTTGCAGTACGAGGTTCAAGAAATAAATGCCAACTTTGACAGATTCATCTCTCAACAAATGTGGACTGCTTATGCTTGATGAATTGATGAGTATTGTCAGTTGTAAGAATCATCTTTGCAATATGAATAATATATGTACATATTGTAGTCATAAGTCCATTAGAAATTGGATTTCATTGCGAACTTCTTTCTCCTTCATATGAGTCAAATACTGTTAGTTGCATGAGCTGGCTTGTTAAATAAACTTTTCTCATTTTTGAAATCTACACTAAAATACTAGAACTTAAAGCAAAAACTAAAAAAAATATCTGCAATAATTTGCCGCTGTCCTGAAACTTAATTCCAGCTTTGTGATCACGTCTTTTGCGAGAACCACAAATATCCATTTGTATGATTCAATTCGCAGTTGCTGGCCATGGATGCTGATACAGCACTAATAAACCGAGAGAGAAACAATAAAGCTGGATAAGGTGGAACCGTAAAGCGTAAAAGAGAATTGGCCAAAAACCAATTCAATTTCAATCTAATGAAAAGAGGAAATTCGCTTAATTCCACGTATTGTTAAGTCGGACGCCATCGAAAGCGTAACCAAAATAGAACCAGTTACAGAACAGAAACCTGAATCCTGAAACAGCAGCAGCAGAAGCAGCAACAGAAGCAGAGAAAATGAAGTTTGTGCAACATTGCCAAAAATGTTCGGGTTGCAGTGTCAAATTCGCAAACCGCGTAATTGTTTTAAAATGCGAATAAGCGAAAATTGCAACAAAAAATCCACAGCCAAAATGTGCAAAGCAGCATTTGCAATTTAAATAAACGAAATCTCGCAAATGAAATTGCAGTACTTATTTTGGGTGCTGCACATTCATCAATGTTGTATATTGTGTATCTGACAAAAGCAGCAAAAACAACAACAACAACAACAACAAGAACAACAGCAACTTCAATGTTGATGAACGCAAAAATAACGAGAAACAAACTCGAACATTGCCAAAAGACAATTGCGAAATAAATAATTTATTTGCTGGATTAGAGAGCCACAATCCGCTTTTGAATTTACACTCAAGTTGCTTCCATTAGTGGCATGAAACTATTGCATATCATTAGGTGCTGCCTCAGTTGCGTCGCATCGCTGCCACCGCATGTTGCAAGCGGCAGGGATGCAGAGTTGTCAACCATCGCACGTTGCTTGCCTAATCCACGCCCAAACTTATAACACCAACTTGGCACAGGATTTGGCCAGGATGACAATGACAACGAAAACGGCAACCGTAAAGACAATGACGACGTGGAAGTGGCGGAGGAGGAGGAGAACGAAGTGAACGGAGGCGAGTACAACGCCATGCCACGCTTCCTGTAATTGTGTCCACAAAATGACAAAAAAGAGGCATGCAACTTGATGAAAATTGCTCTGTGAAACGAGAATCAACTATAATATACCCTGTATTCGGGGCACAATAAATCTGACAATTATTATTTAAACCTATTTTCAATAAAAATATAAATACATTTTTTTCAGGATTCATATTTCCTAGAATTAATTATGATTTAAAATTTGCAACAAAAGAACTTCAGACATATTTGCAGAGAATTTTATATATTCTTAATTAAATTGATTCAAGTATAATTCGAAAATTTGTTGAGCTTCATTGGAGATTAATTTATTGTAAAATAAAATGAAATCTTTTCATTTATCATTGCTCAAATTGGATTCAGTACTTCAACAAGCCCAACAATTTTGATCCCATTTGTTTATTTTATTTTAATTATTTTTTTTTTGGTTTTTGGTTTTTGCAACTTTGGAGAGAGCCAAGATATAAAACAATACAATACGAGTACACGACTGGAATTTAGTGCAGCTGGAAAAAAGGGTTAACAATTCAGTATTCAAAGTGCGTTTTGTATGTGTGTGTGTGTGTGGGGGTGTGTGTGTGTGGGGATGTGTGTGTGTGGGGATGTGTGTGACTTGTTGTGTGGATGTATAGCTGGGCGCTCTATGCGTGCGTGTTAATGCACGAATCTGTAAAGTCCGACCCCTTTATTCAAGCCACATCCAGATACAAACCTCTCAATGCATTTCATGCACATTTAAACCATGCACACACACACCCACACACACCCACACACACCCACACACATACACATATGTATATATTTGTAGCTGAAACGTTGGTAGCTCTGTGGCTTTGTTCTTAAGCCCCTGCTGACAGTTCATGTTAATATGTGTGTGCACAAATGTGTGGGTGTGTGTGTGTGTGTGAACTGCAAATGCAAATTTGCAACGCACGGATTTTTGTTGCATCTCGTTGTTGTTGTTGTTGTTGTTATTGTCGCATTTTGGCAGCATTTGCCAGCTGTGGCTTATTTATAAGATTTGCTTTGAAGCAGTGCACTTTCCACACATGGGTCAAAGCTGATTTCGCTTGACAAAATGCCCGAGTTGCCATCAGCCGTTGACTGATTGCACATTGCATGCAGCCAGAAGAGCAACCAGCCAGCCAGCCAGTCAGCCGGGCCAAGTGATTTAAGCCACATTGTGGCAACTGGTGTTGATGGCCATTTTTCCGGCCAACCATTTTGTATGCAGTTAATGGAGCTGTTCATGATGCATTTTTTGCTTCTTAAAGTTACAAAACTTCTTTAAAAATGTAGCCATCCATCAATTGTAAAATTATTTTGCAACCTGTCAAATGTTTCCGCTAACAAACTTTTCGACTTTTCGGCTATTTCAGCTAGCTTAACTTGATGTCAGCTGCAGATGCGCTAACTGATATCCTTCAGCTGTTCGTGTCGAAAAGTTCAAAATTCATTTAGGCCAACATGGCGTATGCGTGTTAATTTGTGAAATGAATTATGAAATGAAATTTTGGTGCTGACGCAAACATGCGAGTTTATCTAATTGCCAGATGTCTTTCAAGTGTCAACATTTGTTTATTACTTCATATTATTTGCAGTTATTAATTTTGAGTACTTCGTCTGGCACTTTCTTAACGCTTATTTAATTTTGAAGCTCATCAGCACAGCTGTTTAGGATTGTCAAACAAGTATTAAATATATTTATATTTAAGGGTTTTCAGTCAACTTTGCGCAGTGTAAGCCGAATAACGCTTTTCACACATCAGCTCGGAATTATTTAAAATGTTAATTAATTCATTAATTTAAATTCAGATACTTGAAGCTGAAATTCTGAGAGCACATTAGCTTTCGCATTGTGGCCAATTGTTGCCAGGAATAAAAGCGGCAGCAGTTTGGCAATGTAATGGGCCATTTGAGCCATTTCAAACATTATGCATAAGCCACGGGTAAAGTTTTCACTACACACACACACACACACACACACAAGGTGTGGATTTGAATATGCAAAAGATTTTCAATTACAGCGCTCCAGAAAAACACACACATTTAACTTTTTAATAAGCAATTTTGTGGCGCTGGCTGGCATTGAATTAAATTAAATTATGCGTCATTACATCAAAATGTGTGAAATTGTGGATTTGGAGGGTCGGCAATTTGGAGGAGAGCCCCAGCAGTTGCGTGCATAAATCAGTTATAATATATAAATCATTGATTTAATATTATTGAATTCAAATAAAGCACATTAAATTATTTGACTGGCATCCGGCGCCACTCCGGCTGCGGCTGCGGCTGCGACTGCCTTTCCCGATGATGACTCGATGATGGCTCTGTCCTCAATTCGATTGCTATGCAAAGTGAATTCACAAAACGAGTTTGAGTTGTAAACAGCACACGAAGGTGAACGAGGACATACCCTAGTTAGGGAGAGCTGAACTAAGATTTACCCTAGTTGAATCTTGAAATTGTAGGCGCATTTTCTGCTGAGAGAGATGAAACTGAAAAAAACTTGCAGGCTAAGTTCCCTCATATACAATTGCCTACATTTACAGGGTATTGGAAAGGCACACAAATGTCTACAAAAAATATCCGAAAAGCCGGCTAAAGTTTTTAAACAAAAAGGGAACAAACGAAATATAATAAATACGTGCAATGCATTTCTAATTTTGATGTGCTGTCAACGCTCGTAACATGTACAGAAAAGACCAAAACGTTCAAACTTTTCAACAAAATAATCACCAGATTGCCTGCAATTAAAGAGGTAAGTAAAACCCCAGCACAACTGCATGGAAAAGGCAGAGGGGGGGGGGGATGAAAAGCGATGGGGGTGGGGGTTGGGGTGGTTGTGTCTGGGGTTTGTTCTTTTGTGTTTTGGCATGCGTTGTCACGTACACGTAAAAATGGCGTAAATGTTTAAAAACTTGCATCAAAGTTATTACGAAGTATTTGCCCAAAACCAGAAAACAGGAGCAGCCATCACAACTTGGGGCACACACAAACACACAGCACACACAGCACACACACACACACACACACACACACAGACAGAGCACACAACAAGTCAGAAAGTCGTTTAAGAAATTGCAACGTTTGCAGAAAGTCACAAGAAATTAACTGCAACATTTTCGGGCTCAAGCTAAACTTAACCTCTAGTGTGTATATATATATATATGTTTATATACATATGTGTGTGTGTGCGTGTGTGGTATGCAAAACAAGTTGAGAATTTACTGTGGGCCAATCAAGTTGAATTTCTGCCAGAAATTTGGGATTAAGGCAGAGAAATACAAACAAGAATTTCAATTTAACTTTAAAAATAACATAATATTAAGTTAATTTATTTTATAATTAAAAAAAACAGCAAAGTTCTTAAGGATTGTAGGCAAATATCAACAATAAATTCCACTGTGTGCAGTTATTGTGGTGGGCGTGGCACTGCCTTTTGCCAGCACATTGGCGTCGTATTGTAAACTTGTCTGACGCTTGCGGCCAACTTATGTTCATTTCGCAGGATCTGAGTGTGTGTGGGGGTGTGTGTGTTTGTGTGTGTCTCCTTGTTGGTTAGGTTGAGGTGCAGACAGGTAGCTAGAGAATCTTGTCTGTGTGTGTATTAGTCAGAGGTTGTTTGAAGTACTGAGTTGTGAAGGCGATTCCTTTTTTTGGGCAGTGCATATAGTAATTATGGTTACGCCCCCTGGCATTTTTGCCATTATTAACAAATGTTTATTTTCTAACAAGACAAATGCAAAATAAGATAAACAGCTGCAGATATATATATTTATATATATATATACATTTATATATATACAGGTGAAGTTGCAGCGGTTAAGTTGGATTCTCTCTGAAAATCTCATATCGCAATTTCGAAATTTGTTTACTCATTAGAAGCATAAGTTTTATAATTAATGAACATATGAATTTGAAATAAATACTAAAATGCAATTTAAATGATTATGACCAAGTTTATATTTCTCTTAACTTTTTGTTGACAAAACGCAATCAAAATATACATTTAACAGGTTTATTGTGTTGTGCACTCTGCTAATGATTAATATGAAAGATGTTTATTAATGGCTGTGGTAAGTGCAACCAAGTGAAGTCAATCGTTTGCTGAAGTACAATTTAAATTGAGATTTAATTGGTGTGCAATTAAAATTCATAATTCCTTAATATAAAGTGTAAATTGCGGAAGCCTTTGTCCTTCAAAGCCACAGACATCAATTCCAAAAACAATCATCGCCTGGCGTTAATTTACACTACAGCAATAAGCAGTGCAGAAGTGTGTGTGTGTGTGTGTGTGTGAGTGTGTGTGAGTCTCTCTGTGTATTAAATCATTTAATTAATGTGCAATTTCTTTTATTTTCCTGTGCAGCACACAATTAAGATGGCAGCCATAATTTAAGCAGCTTTGCATTTCGTATATAATTTAAAAAGCCTTTTCAACTCAAACAGAAATATAAATGTATTTCATATGTAAATAAATTTCACTACTTTCCCTTCTGAAAGCTGGTTATTTATGTATTCTATTTCTTTGGGCAACTAGGTAAATTTGTTAAAAACTTCATCTCATATGATTTGATAACAAATTGTTTGGCTCGCAATCGATATCATATTTCCGACCGGAAATAAAAATGTTGCAAATAGGTTGTTCTCGTAAATGTTCTGCCATTTATAACTCGTGACGTCAATTTAATCACCCCTCCTCTCGGACCCACTCTTTTGGGTCAGCCAGTGAACTAATTAGGGCAACACATGTTGAATGGGTCCGCATCTCGCATGATGAATGCCCCACAAATGTGGCAAAAGGGAAGACCATTACTCACATGAGTGTTGTGTTAAGGGACTGTGCGTGTGTGTCCTGTGTGTCCTGTGTGTCACAGGACATAGAGGTGGGCAGTCAGACAGCTGAGCAGGATGCTGCTTAATGGTCTTTGAGCTGCAATTTTGCAGTTGACTTAAGATCGGATGGCAATTTCAATTAGTCATGAAGACGCCCTTTGATAGATATTTAAAGAGGAATCAATATTTTACACAAAACTTCATTAACTCCAAATACGAAGTGAGAGATAGTAAAATTCGTTTTCCAAGAATTCATATAATTATAACAGTTAGTATAACAGTTAGTTAAAGCAATAAACTGTTGTATTTGGGTTACATGGAAAAGTAGGAAAAGTTTCTTCTAGCCGAAGTATCTTTATCTTGGAACTACTTTAAGAATAAATATAGGAAAACACTTATGATATATATACATGTATATATGTATGTTTTTTCATTAATATTCATCACTTCAGACGCCTCAATTCAGTTGACTTCA
Organism: Drosophila kambysellisi; assembly: GCA_035042185.1. Lineage (NCBI taxonomy): Eukaryota > Metazoa > Arthropoda > Insecta > Diptera > Drosophilidae > Drosophila > Drosophila kambysellisi. The sequence goes on from JAWNLS010001251.1 coordinate 13,171,273, forward strand.
ACATCAACATCTGCGACATTTGCGCAATTTCACGTTTCATCGACGACAGACGACGGATTGGGGCATTCCAATTTGCCTGGAGGTGATTCAACAGCCAACCTTGTGTCAGGCACAACATTCAGAAGTCAGAAGACGAAATCGGTTGTCAAGTTTGACGGTGTCGTGGTCATTTTACATTTTGGTTAGCATTCGCTGGAATACAACTCTTTTACATATTTCTCGCAGAACTGATTCATATTTCATGTCAGTCGTTTGTCACTTTCGCGTGATTAATAACTTTTAAATATTCATTAAAAATCAACAACGTGTCGTTTGTTGTGAACATCACATCGAATCGAATCGAGTCGTATAATTTAACTGTGAACATATGACGCTGAACGCCATCCACTTAATCACGTTCTTATCGCTTCAAGAATCAGCGTCATTCAACATTATTTTTATCCTTGCAGCAGGACGATGATAAATGAGGATTCAGTACAGTTCATAGTCAATTGCAGTCTGTTTTTACTGCTTATTTTCAGAATTTTTAATAATTTATGGAAAATAGAGTTTCTTTGTTTGAACAGTACCCTGGAATTTATACATCAATATTTATTTAGATTTAATATGCTTATATTTTATAAAGAAAAACAAGAAACATCATCTGCTCGCAGCTGTTTGTTCATATAATTCATAAATTTTGCTTTTGGATTAATTTCTGTTGCAAATATCGAATGTTGCAGCTGTTGCCAAATATTGAATTGCCCCTCACCTGGATAAATATTTACGCGCTTTTCGCAAATAAAATACATAAACAGGGTAACAAAACTAATGTGAACAATGCAGATAAATATCGACAAAATACAATTTCACAATCGCTATATAAATGTCGGCAAACAAAAGCAAAATGCTAAATAAATATTTCGTATAAATTAAAACAAAACAAGTAGCAAATTCACTATTTTTGTCGCCAGTTGTGTGTGTAAATTTAATAATAGATATGAAACTGAAAACTATTTTACAATTTATTCTAATTTAACGAAACAAATGTAAAAACATCATTTTTAAAGAAAAGTTTATTTTTTACAATATTTTAGAAATAATTTTTTAAATCTTCGATTTGTGATTTGATTCAATTGTTGAAGAAATATCTTATTTTAAATTTGAAACACATTTGAAGTTTTCATATCCACGGATATTGTTCGAAAATATACAAAATTAGCATCGAGCTTGTCTGTTGCGGTCTGCTACATACTAAAATAATATGTTTATAATAATATAGGTATAATAATTGCAAAACTCAATGGAAAATTAAGAGCAAAAGTCCCCGCAAACCACGCCATTTAAATTTCCATGGAAATGTGCAATTTTCAGCGCAATTTCAGTGCCACAGTTTGATATGAGAACATATCTGTATCTGTGGCAGTGATCAAAATACAGATTGATATTTAATGACTCTGCACACATCTGTGGCGCGTGGACTCAGTACATTTGAAATCCCAAAAAAGCCAACTTCAACGATTAATGAATGTGTTGTGGTTATTGAATTTTGACTCGTGCCCCATTTGGCCAAAATGACTCTGGCAGTGTGTGTGTGAACCATGTTTTGGTTGGAGTTGGGTTGGCATTGTTGCATCTGCATAATTGATGCTTTGGTAAAATGCTGGATAATATTTTTGCTGGATATTGAAGCTGTTTAATCTGGGTAATTGACATGTGCTTATCGTGCTTTTGATTTTTGAATTTGTTAGCAGGATTTTTGTTTAACAGACGCTTTGGTTTGCCTAAATTTACAATGGCTGGCAGCAAGGAGGGAAAAGGAGGCAAATATAGCTAGTCTCTTTGGTCGGATATCGGAGAGTTCCACTAAAGGAAAGAGAGAACTTTGAAACTAAAGTCTTCTCCTCCCATGAGCTGTGCAGTGGCAGAAAAGTGCTGAACCACAGTCTGCAGGTGGCCATCGGCACTAAAACACCCTCTCTTTAAAGCTGGAAGAGACGAGGTAGTGTCGTGCATAGTCACTTCATCCACTGCACAATTTTCCTGCCAATCTCTATTTTCATCTCGTGATTGCATCTGCCATAATTGCTGACAGTTTTGGAGTTAAACGCATATTCACACCTAAGTTAACTAACGCAAACCAAAATCGCCAACACTTCAAATAATTGCGGAATACTAAATTTTCATGAATTTGCAATTGCTCTGCTGTATTTAAATGAGTCAAACACACACTAGCAAACACACACTAACACTCACACACACACCCACATGTGTGTATGTTATTTCTATGACGGTTTTCGTAACTTCAGTTTCTGCATAACCACAACTATGAATTCCGGGTTGATGGCCATGTGAACCTCGTGGATTTCGGAGCGTATGCGCATGAAGGTTACTTCATTAGCGGGATCCAAATCCCTGACCACATTGCGTGCCATTGTGGCCAGTGGCTGTAGCAGCGATGCTAACTGAAAGGTGCGCCTCTGGCTAACGGTGGATCGCAACGGTTTACCAGTGGCATCCAAAACAATTATTTCCCGAGCAGCGCGCTTTTTGAAATGCTGCACAAATGAATCGCCCTCGTAGGGAACGCTTTAAGGAATCACACATGAAATACTGTTAAGAAATCGTTTACTTTAATCTATAACTTACGCTGAATTACTTGCCGCATTTTGTTGCGCTTCTGCCGCCATTTCTTAATTTTTTTCCCTTTTTGATTTTCGAATTATTTAAATCGATTGTAGCAAACACATATAGTTTTTGGTGTAGGTATCTCAAGGCTTACTCGGAAATTGTGATCTTAAATTCTTAATTTTTCAATTTGCTCATAGACTTATATAAATTAGATAAGCAACGGTAACTTTACTTTTGTATAGGTTATATTTTTTGATAATTAAATTTTTATCAAACAAGCAATTTCGTTTTTAGCAATCACAAATTGTTCCTAAAAGGTGTTTTTTTTTTATTTTTAAAATATACAATAGTCAATAAAGGTGCAGTTATCTATTTCAAAATATTTCCCCACTCCACTTTTCGCAGCTAGTTTTTTTTTTTAAACACGCAATAATATTTTATTAAGAAACGAGAAATAATTTGCAACTTGTTACATTGGAATGCGTCCACGTAGATAGGTCATGATGGCCCCAGTGCCGGAGTTTAAAATTTGATGACGCGGCTGACGAAACGGATTTCCAGACAACTTTAGTTTTGTAATATTTGTGAGATTGCCCAGCACGGGCGGCACCAACTGGATGTCATTGTTGCTGAGATCCAGATGATTTAGATGCCGCAGAGCCCCCAGTCCACAATCAGAGGCATCGATTTGCTTGATCTTGTTGTCATTGGCGACAAGCTTCTCCAGTTTCTCCAGCTCGAAGATGCAGCTGGGCAAATGATCGAAGCGATTGTGGGAAATGTCCAATTCGAATAACATTTGCAGACCAGCGAACTCCATGGGTAAAGCACGCAACAAGTTGCAAGATAAGTTGATGCGAGCAATTCTCGAGAAGCGCGACACAAAAGAGTGAATGAACGAGACTTGATTCTTGCTCAGATCCAGATCAGTGAGCAATTCGCTCATCACGTGCAGTTCCCATGGCAATTCGGTCAACAGATTGTCCTCAAGGTTCACAGCGTTCACCTGCTCGGCACAAGCCGTCTCGATGATGTCCTGCGACAATCCCTTGAGTCCGACCCTTTTAAGGTTTAAAATGCGAGTGTTGCGCATCGAATATTTGTCCGGAAATATATTCTCATTCTCCGACGTTACGGTTTTGCCGCCCTGATGGCGTGGACTGTTCAAACCATCACCGACCATTATAAAAAACTAATAAGCTTTAAAAAGAGAATTTGAGTAAAACGTTTGCACGAAAAATCTGGTATAAACAGCAGGCAACAATTCGACTAACTGACTGGTAAAAAATGTATTTGTATATGGGTTTTATGGATTTGAGTATTAATGCAAGGCCAATTTTTTCCTGGGGGGGAATAAAGTAAAAAAAATATCTGCAGTAAATATTGTAAAAAATGTTAAAGCTGTGGGTAAACATAAAAAGAGGTACATAAAGTAATGCAGGCTGCTAAAAAAAGCTAAGCTGGCAGTAAAGATGTTAAAGGGTATTTAGATTAAAACACCAAATAAGATTATGAAGCATTTGTAAACCCCAAATACGGATATATAATTTTTAGCACTTTCTAGACATAGTAAATAAATCAAATATCAATTAAACATTTACATTTAATTTTATATTTGAGCTAATTGGAAATATTTACAAATTTCTAGTTTGATCATTTCAATAAAAGGGACAACAGGAGTATTTTTTGTTAAAGGACACCACAGTCTCTTATGACAACCAGGTTATGTCTCTTGGCCAAGTGAGCGGTTGCATCCTGAATACGTTCCAGCAGCTGTAGTCCTTTGCGGACCTTGCCAAAAGCAATTCGCTTGCCATTCATAATCGAAAGGGGCTTAAAGCTGAGGGTAAAATTGAGATCGGACCGAGAATTTCCACGTACATAGCGACTGGGAAAGGAGAGTATGCCAGCATCGACGCCATGGTTGAGCACCTCGAAGTCGTGCTCGATGTTGCTCATGTCAAGCATGCGCTCGGGATCGAGAGCAATCTGTCCCTCCAGCCAAATCGGATCAAAGGTGCGAGTGAAGCAAATGTTCTTTGTAATTTGTCGGGTGCAGACGCGCATGAATTCCAACACAACTTTGGGACAGGCCTCCGTGAAGAGCTGTATGGTGAGGCGACCCTCGATGCGAGTGCCAAGCACCTCCAGATCCATATAGATCTGCGGACGCAGTAGCTTGCAGAGCACACCCACATCACAGATTTGCATCAGATCTTCGTAACGATGGAGCACATGCAGCGGCACCTCATAGCTAAATGCCTTGGCCACCAAAGGCTTACAGCGACGATGTTTGTCCAAATGTGGATCGAAGAGTTTGCCAGCCGGATGAAACTTTTTATTCTTCTCCTGTTGCTTGCGTTCTTTATCCCGAGCCAAGCTAGTGTTCCTCCATCGACCGGCAGCCAGACGATCTGGCGATTTGGTGAATGTCCTCAGAGTATTGTTGCTTTTGCGATAGAGTGCGGTTAGCATCTCCATGTAGGATAACTCCATGCAGTTGCCCTCCCTGACCTTCAGCTTTGGCGGTGGGAGGCAAGTGTTCACCTTGCCCTTGATATTCGCCAGACGATCGCGGTGCTGACGATACAGATCTCGCTGCTCATTCATGTCCAGGTTGGAGCGAGATTTCGTCTTGGGTAAATGCGACCTCGCCATGGGCACCGCAATTGCCCGCTGATGATACTTGTGATTGCCCTTTGGATCCGGCATATTGATGTTGAACGTAGGGCTCTGTTCCTTGGAGTTGGTGTCCTCCACCTCCTGTTTACTGTATACGGGATTCGTTAGTGCATAGGATCCACGCCTCACGGCTGCTACATATGGTGCTATCTGTGTGGCGGGGGAAAAGGGTTGCTTATTGCTCCGCAATTGACTGGTGACATCCTTAATAAACATCTTTCGCACTTAGTATTTAACTATCTTCAACCGAAAAATATTTAAAAATTTACTGGAATTTTTCTCCGGAAAACTCGTTATGAACCTCAAACTGACTAGTATATGAAGGGATTTATGCCAATACCAGACATAAATAAATTTTCCCAGGCTGCTCGGATCGATTAAAACTATTAATTGAGGAAAAAATAGGAAAATTGTGTGTTGCACTGAATGTAAAATGGAGCCAAATATCGAACTAAGTCGACACATTTCCAACCCGTTTACATTATTTATATATATTTATTTAATGCATTTCGTTACAAAGAGATATTTATTCCGTTATAATTACTATTGATGGCATTGTTAATTTAAATTCCGTTTGACTTTTACAGCGTGTAAATCAAATAAAAGGATACAAAAATGGTTGGTGGCAAACTGCAAATTGAACGCAATCATGTGGCAAAACTTTGGTGACCGATAAAATTGAGGTAAAAAATACTTTTATTTTCTATTCCATACATATACAGGTATATATATATGTATATATGTAAGTGTAAATTGTAAACTCGCCCAAGCGATGAAGCGTGCCAGACATTCTGAGGACAAATGAATCAAATGCCAAATGTCAATAAATAAAATGAACACCGATAATAAAACTGAGCACAGCTAAAATAAAAAAATAAGTCAAATTTATCTGGTTATTGCTGCTCGACTAGAAGATGCTCTGTAATCGTATCATGTGTTATAAAGAATCTTGTGATGAAATGCTCAAATTTATGGAATAATTAACAGATGAGATAAGGCAAATATACCCAGTGGAGCATTAAATCTATTTGCTGTTGTTATTGGAACTTTATGCATCATGAACTGGTTTCTGGTTAAGGTGTCTTTGAAGAGGATTATACAATCGAAGCCAGTGCATCCAAGTTTGGCAACCACAACTGCATGCAATATGGATGGCTGGCAACAGAATCCACGAATGTTGCACATTGATAATAGCCAGTGCGGTTTTCCGTGTGGCATATTTGATTGGGAAATGCTCAATCAATTGATTGCAGGGCAGTACATTTATTATCTTTATACACGTTGACCACAAAGCCTTTGGCTGCTGTTTTCAACATCTGTTAACATTTATGTAAGCACTTTTTATCTGCTCAACGAAAATTAAAATTTTCCTGCTAAAACGCATTTAATTTTTCGTGCGTTAAACAAAATTTTTCATTTTAATTTTGCAAACAACGAAATTATTAAAGCATTTTAATTGGATGGTTTACATTAGCTTTTGACTCATTATGCAATCAACTTAAATGTTATTAAGCTCGTTTAATTAATAACTTTTTTTAACGCTCAAATTAATTACTTCAAAAAGCTGCAAAATTAACATTTGCGGTTTGCGAATTAATGTAAACGTGTTTCCGCATAATTGTAGATTAAATTACAATTTGCATTTCATTAAACAAATCTTTTTCGGCATTTCTAAAATTGTTTTCCCGGAATGTCAATTTCAAATACCAGCCAGTTATTATCCAAATAGTGAGATTAATTAATATTTAGTGTGCACTTATAGTTTTTATAAATTGTGGTTAAATGCAGATGTATATAGCTCTAAAGTTCATCATTGTTAATCATTGAAGCTCAATTAGCAAATTCTTTAACAATAAAAATAACAATTAGTGGCAAGTTCTGTGATAAAAATAAATTAAGAAACTTGAAAACATTGATTTAGTCAAGAAGATTAAATTCAATATATGATATATCTTTTTGCTTATTGTATGTATTTTCATTGTATTAATTAATATATTTACAAATCAGTTAATAGTCCGATTATTATATTTTAATCAAAGATGCACATTTGTCAATGTTAATAAATTGTGGTTTCAGCAAGTTTAGGGTTATTGGGCTTGATTTGAGGGCTTTGTTGTCGCAATTAATTGGCAAAAATAATAACAAAAGCATCTGGTGTCCAATTCCGAAACATAAAAACTCATTCAATTTGCATTAATTGAATGTTAATACGGTACCGTCATTGCGGCCAACAATTAAATGATTAATGGCATTTTTTTATTTATTTATTTTATTTTTTTGTTGCTTTCCATGAGCGTGTTTGTGGCAGGAACAGAATGATAATGAGCTGAAGGAAAAAACATGAAGGCGAACAGAATACAAATGCTGCATTAGCGTATGAATAAGATCAAGGACAGGCAGCGTTGAGTGTGTGTGTGTGTGTGTGTGTGTGTGTGAGAGAAGTGTGGAACATTAGGGCACAGTAAGCACCCGCTATCACAGCTCTTATCACTCAACAATCAATGATGACACTGACAAGGACAATGAAGGTGTTGGGTGGCCTACGAGTTGTAGACGACGCACCACTTAAGCGCCTTTGTTCTCAAGTGTCACATATACACACAAAGACACACACACAAGGACACACACACACACACACACAACAGACACACCAATAGCTGCACTATCCTATTGTCAAGAGTCTGTCATGAGGAACTTAGCTCGTCATGAAGAACTCCTTAAGTTTTGTGTTTTTACTTATGCATGTGCATGTTTGTTTTGTTTTGAATATGTATTTGCTGCATGCCACAAGCTCATGTTGCAACAGCGTTCAGCTTTGGCAAATGTGTCAAGATTGAAGATGAAAACAAATATGAGTTGACTGAACGAACGCAATCAACTGGAATTCAACAGTTGATATCTTAATCAAATTTATTTACATCTTCTCGCACAGATCATATTTAATTTATTTAAGTGAAAAAAACTTAATCAAATTTTTCTAAAACAATATATGCATTTGTTTGCAATATATTACAGAGTATATTTTATATATTTTGGCATCACATTTTCTAAGCTAATAACTTATTTTACAAATGTGGTCGTGATTGCATTTGGCATCACCTTTACAAATTTTATTGCCAGCTCGTAACAATATTTTATGGCACAGAGTATAATTTATGGGACAGAGTATTTCTTTTAAGCCACCCACAAAGTTGGCTGGGAACCACTCACAAAAATATCCAATATGCTAAACAGATTTCTAGCACTTAAAGCTTTCCACTGACTTCAATTTTCTCTTTGACTCGGCACATTTATTTTATTTGCCATGATGTGGTATGGTTTATAGTATATATATATATATATATATTTGTATGTGTATATAAAAGCATATGGTGAGGCAGACAAAAATGTGACTGACCTCGCTGTCTCGCACACACACACACACACACACCAACACACACACGTGCAGACAGCCACACACAATCATCAAGTTTTATGCTTTCATATTTTTGCAAATGTTTTTTATGGCAGCTACCGAAAATGGAAACAAAAGCAAACCAAGCCAAAAGTTAAGAGCATAATGGAGCATAAATGCTTTGACTATATAAATCTGATTTTATGCTATACGCTTTGTCGCGTTCCTCTCCTTGCAAATGAATCCCCCCCCACACACTCATGTCATCGTCAAGGAACATAACACAAAGTGCCACCCAAAAATTTATATCTGCGAGGTTTGCTTTCAATTCTGGGAATTTGGGTGGTTTTCAACGTTGGCAGCTCCATCAAAAAATCATGCAAATAGCATATTTTATTAGTTCAGATGAAAACATTAGCACGTTGTCTAGGTAATCTCCCTAAACTGTGGAGTTGAAAAGGAGAGGTTCCCATGTGCTAAGCTTCTTAAAAGTAAAGCAAACTAATTATTCCCTCATCCTCTGCACAGCGAAGGGAGTCTAGCTTATGTAAATTTCTCTACAGTGATTAGTTCTAAATATGTACATCAAATTTTGTAACTTTGCTCCACATTTTGAAAAATGCATTTAAGTGGAAATTTAAACCAAAATTCATGGTAAAACAAAATTTATTTGGTTATCAAACTTTACTTTGTAAACTTTCTCCTTCAGATATATTAATTATATAAATATCAAATTACTTTCGTGGATTTCAAACTGCCAATTCAATCTTAATTAATTGAAACTACCCTTAGCTTAAGCTCTGCGGCTACTCTTTAATTTTGGTTTCTCAACATATTGATCCACAAATTGCCAGACCCATAAGAAAGTCAGTTAATTAATGCCATTAATGGTGCTGTCAGCAGCTCCTCTTGAAGCTGCTAATTAAGTAAATTGACAAATCAAGCCCCAAAAGGACCAAAATGCCGTAACAGATTCTGAAGGGATAATATCAGTTAACGGGCAGCTTAATTACGAGCAAGTCAAGGTGTTAACAGCCCAGCGCTTTTAAGCCACCAAAAATATTTAATCTAATTTTATTTATATCAACGCGATGTCAAACGGCAGTCGGCTGAAAGACATTAGGCCCTAAGTTGGTTGGCCTAAAGATAGGTTGGCGGCTTACCTTTTATGCTGAAGCACTGAAACGAGAGTGGGAAAAGAAAAGCAAAAGGTTAAATTATGTTGTTGTTAAAGACGAGAGATAAAATCTTAAGTATGCGTGTAATCTTAAAACAATTTTATTAGCTAGGCCTAAAGATGGCTTTGGACGGCACGGAAACCAATTAGGTTAATGCTCGTGGCAACAACCGTCAAGTGTTCATATATCAACTTGGCAGTTAAAGTAGATTACATTTTAATAAAAGTACGTAGGGAAATTGTTTATGGTTTTCTTCACATGTTTGCAACTTTTCTTGAGACCGTTTAAAAACACATTAGCTGCCGTTGGGCATTTGCTTTGTTGCTGACAATTTTTGAATTATTTTGCAATTTAAATTAATATCGGAGATTTGTTTTTTATTGAAAAATTCTACAAGCATACCGAGTCAAAAGTTTAATGATGCAAAAAAGGATCTACTGAGTACAGGGATCTGTTGAAATATGAAAAAAGACTTTACCATTAGTTTAGATTCCACTTAACACTACTCGCAAATTCTTACTTGAATGAATCCATTATACTTTAGTACTAATATTTCGCTAAACAAAACTTGATTATATCCCAAATTTCAAGCTAATTGAAACAGAACAGAACGTTTCTCAAAACCCACACTGCGAAGTTTCCCTGCTGAAATCTCAGAATGCAAAACATGAATGTGCCCAGGCGTGCAGTTAAAATGAAGCCCAGATTCTCTGCACACGTAAGTGACTCTAAGAACACACACACACTTAAACACACACACATTAAACACACACACACGTACACACACTCACTGAGTTGGAAGCAATTTATCAAAACATTGCATAACAATGAAGCTGGAGCTTTGGAACCCATAAAGGATATTCAAAACTCCTTTAACTTTATGCTCCTACGGTTTTAACACGTGCTAACAACCTAAATGCATAACAGTTACCTCATTTTAGACAGTTTAAATTTGTTGCAGCTGCAGCAGCAGCAGCTTGTGTGAACTGCACTTGCAACCCTGGCTCTTAACTAGTTGCAAGTGCTGTTGCATACCCCAAAGTTTTGGCCAAATATGCGTTGGCATTTCCGAAAGAGAACTTTGAGTAACTACTTTAATTGATGTAGAATTTTACATTTCATTATACATTTTTATTATTTCATTAAACCACATAATGCAATTACATTAAAATACTTTCATTAAAAGTTATTCCATGTTATTAAATATTACAAATTACAAGTTTCGTTCGTCACAAAAATACAAATGTTACTTTGACGAGGTTTCTTAAATAATGCAAAAAGCAGCTTAATTAAAAACAAGAAACTTTTTTGTTTTAATACAAAACTTTATTTAAAGCCCCAGTAGAGGCTTTAATTGGCCTGTGGCAAAAAGAGAAATGCATTTTCCGTGAAAAATACTTTACATAGTAGTAGTAGTGAAAAGACAGGAATCGTAAATTAAAATCAAAAGGCAGAAACACCATAATAAAACTGAGAAAAGTTTGCTGAATGGCGCCTTAAAGGGAAAGGTATGGAGCATAAAAAGGGCTCCACAGACATGCGGCTAACAACAACATGCTGTTGCATCCACATATAGCGGCAGCTGGCAAATGAAGACAAAGCAGTTGTAAAATAGTTTTTCATATCCGCTGGCAAGTTGCATTGTGCATCAGCCTTCATTCTACTTCACTCCATGTGTGTGATTGTCACCTGATCTGTTGATGTTGTTGTTGTTGTTGTTGTTATCCTGTGCCTCTGTCAGCTGTATGATTGCACATTCATAATACTTCCTGCATGCCGCATGCCTCTGTGGCTTTTCTTGCCCTGCTGCTTCAATGCAAAGCTCGTTTTTTCTCATTTGGCTTGCGGAAATTTGCACTGCATTGCAAGTCAAAGTCAGTTGAGTTGTGCCATTGAAAACAACACACACGCACACACGACCACACACACACACGACAACACACACACACACACACACGCATACACTTACAAAGTATCTGTCACAAAATAAACTTTGATTTATTTATACACACTTTGCACTCTGCATTTTGGTCCTGGGGCCAAGTCTTTCAAGCCATGGTAAACATTTGGTTGGAAAGCAGCTGCCGCTTTGGTCTTATTTTCATATATTTATATATACATATATACATATATGTCTATATATGAAGTGCTTCCTGTTGCCTTCGGTTAACTTTGCACTTTCAAGTTCATTTCGCCGTATCCTGTGTGTGTTTTCTGATTCCTGGTAGGAATTGCACAATTGCATTCACAAACACAGCTTGAAAAACAGGGCAAAACAATTTACTGATTTATTTTCCACACAAAAAGCAAGCAGTTTTCCTACGTGCCACGTTTATCATAAGATAATTTAAATGTCATTATTATTATTATTATTTTTTGGGTATTTATCACATTTTGTAAACATTTACCTTGAATGGTATTTTGACATTTATTCAACCATTAAATGAAAATAAATAAAAGAAATATTTTCAATTCACTGATGATGTGAACAGTCAGTTTGAAAAGAGCTTATTTTATAATTTAATTAACTACCTTTGAAATTTAACATTGTGCTTTGCACATAAATTGACTCATTAAATCGTATTTAAATTATTATCACTGAGTAGTTTTGAAGTGTTTCAGAGTTTGTCTCAATTGGTCTCAGTTTGTCTACCTATTTGTATTTAAACTCAACTTAACTCTTTGTGATTTTTATAAAAGGATCTTAGACCTGAAGAGCAGAGTTAAAATGTGATTTCTTATTTCTGTACATATTTTGAACATAGTAAATATTTATTATCGATTTGCTTAACTCTGTGCACTCTAAAGTTCAAATATTCTTCACAAAAAATACGCAATCATTGTGAATCCGACAACTTGTTTGAGTACGAGTATGAGTACGAGTTTGAGTACGAGTTTGAGTATAAGTTTGAGTACTCATATTACAGCTGACAGTTCGCATGCAGTCAGTCATAGTCAAGAGGATGCACAGGACCTGTGTTGCAACCCAGGTAAGCGAGGAGTAACGAGGAGTAACGAGGAGCAGCTCGAGGAAAGCTCCACATAAAGCAACAATTTCTTATTTCTATCTATTTTTTGTGCGCTTGTTAGTTGCGTACTATATATATTTGCTGGGGCAGGAAGATGCGTGGAGATGGAAACCTTTTCACCTGGCCGTCACCAGTCACGACGACAGGCAGGGATATTGTTTGTTTGCTGCCACATGGTTCGTCCTGCATGTCCGCATATTGTCGGGTGTTGCAACAGCTTTGCCGGGGATTTATGCAGATTACAATGGCAACAAGTTTTGACAAGTTTTGGTGCATGCTGCAACGTTCTAATGGCTGCAACACATCTCCCAAAAGCCTGACCATTTGTGCAAAAACAAATTGACCAAGGATGGAATGTCGAATTGCAGATGTGTGCAGATTTGGAAAATAGTATTATTATGTAACATCCAGAGAAATGCCATCAATTTTGAGTCTTGAGTGCCAACCTGTAAGCAATACACAGTATAAAATTCTACTTCAGTTGTTTGACAACCTGTTTTGGATTTGATTTGTGCATCAGTTGAAACTAAATTGCCATTCCATCTCAACACGGCTTATCTTCGACCTCTGACAGACCACTTAAGTGCAACAATTTGTACTTGAGTTGCATGAACTACTGTTGCTCCATTCGGAGCATGTTGCATGCTCGACAACATAGCAAAAATACTCGTGTGGTTTCGTGCAACGTTTTACTAGAATGTGCAACCATTTCGCATATCGTTGCATAGTTGAGGGTGCCCTGGAAAATGTAATGTGATGTCAAATGTGTGGCATAACGATGGAGTTGCCACTAAGCACTAAGTTTACATGTGGAATTTATTTGCTTATTTTGTTATAATTCCATATAACCATTTTCTCAATATGCACGTTCAACACTAATACACTTTAGAGTACTCAAAAACAGTCGCATTAATTCTCACTATGTTCGCGAGGACATTTCATGGTTCGTGCAACGTTGGTGGCACGTTGCAATCGTATCGGTGGTGGCACGTAAAAATAATTTCGCACTTATAATAAAGAATCGTTGCAGTTGAGTTTTGAATAATGGATTGTGGCACGATCGATGGGCACTCAGCCACAGCCTCAGCCTTGACCTTGTTTACTGTGAAAGCCACAAGAACTTGTGTCTTGAATAAAGCTTCATCAAGGCAGGACACAATGTCCTTAGTGCGATGAGTGTCTGGGTATCCTTGCTGTTATTACTTTCTTGCTTAAATTGCTGAGATTGAAAATAAATATTTATTCAATTTATATACAAACTGGCGATAAGCAATATATTGTTAGCAACACTTATTTTAATTGAAAATTAATTTGATTTAAATATTACGTATACGTCAATGATTTCGCCATTAGCAAATTTTAATAGTCTTTTGACTGAAATCTCAAGTTTTTCATTTATTTCTGAGTAAGAACGGTTGAATAGCAATAGCAACAACAACAGGTGAAACAATATTAAATAACATTTTCACCATCATATTGATTATCTTGTGCTATTTCTTAAGCAAAGCCAAATATTTGCTTAGGTTTCAACAATTGGTATTAAAACAATCAAATTAAATTGCTACTGCTGTTATTGTTGTTGTTGCTGTTATTGTTGTTGTTGCTATTGTTGTTGTTGCAAATTGCCTGCATATGCAAATTTATTGAGTTGTTTACCTTTTATCAGCCACCAGCTCTATAAATGACAGTTGGCAATGTTTCTGGATCAGTTGCCTGGAAATTGGTCCATAAATGCCGCACAATCTGAATGCCGTTTAAATGAAATTGTCTGCCGTATGCCGTGTGGCAGCACAACGTAAATTTGTGTTGCAAGCTACGTGGCTGCAGCAAGTAGCAAGTAGCAAGTAGCAAGTAGCAGGCAGCAAGGCGCCGACAAAGTTTCCCAGCAGTCAAAGAACGCCCCACAGTTCAATTCAATGCCAGCTTAGTTTCCAGGACTCATCGATTCAACTGTTTTGATTGACTCGCAATTGATGTGAAATGCAATAAATTGAAGCAAGAACGGAAATATTACATAAGAAGCCAGCTTAGTAGCTGTATGATGAAGTGAATGAGTTAAGGAGTGAAGACAGTTCCACTCAAGGATATATCAATCGAGATATTTAATTATTGCAAACAAGTGCAACATTTATTTGCCAGAGTCAATTCAATTGGTTGGTTATTATTTTTCTTAGTGGAGGGAGCTAACTTTTAAATTGTAGTATGCATTTTAAAGACTGTAAATTAGTTCTTTAAATTAAGAATTTATCATTATTATAATTCACTGCAGTTTTGATAGATCTATCAACTTTTATTTATGCACGAATTTAAGTATATTTATCGGGCTGCAAATATCTCTGACTGGGGAAAAATACTCATTCTGTCGCTTAATTGGGGAAAAATACTCATTCTGCCGCTTAATGAGTATTTTTCCCCAATTGCATATGATCGGAAAATTCGAATAAAATTTGCATTTATTTTTGAATTCCCATATTTATACCTATTTGACCATTTATCCTTCGATTAATCGCAATTATTGTTTATTTCTCAATATGTTCCCATTTTTTACCAACTCAATAAGCTCTCCAGTTGTGCGTAAACTGATCATTTTATTAGCAGCTTATTTCTGCAAAGGTGTTTATTTTCACAAAAAATATACTTTTTTACAAATGTTGCGATTGCTTTTCGCGTTGTTTTCATTGTTTGGGTTTCTTTCAGAAGTGTTTGAACGCATTTTGCGCGTTGCAGATAAATAAATTTTAAAAAGAACAGCGCGTCGAGGCATTTATGGAAACCAGTTCAGACACAAACAACTATATACATATATATACAGTGTCTCGAAGCATAATTCGAGCAGTGCCTAGCAAAAAATTTAATTACCTGCCATAAACTCATTATTCAATATTTTTCAAAAATTCCAAAGACCAATGGCAGGTACATTTATTAACCACAAAAATAAATAAATGACCCTAATAAACTGTGGTTTTTCCACCTGCTAGGTAGGGTTATGCAAAAAAGTACCTCTTTTTATGGTCGAAGCATGTTTCGAACAGTTACATTATGGACACATGGGTGCCATAAATCCTGGATTTTTACCTAAAGTTGAATATTTTCGGTATAAATAGACCAATCCTCAGTAGTCAGTTTAATTTTTTCCTGCATTTCGGGTGCAACGAGCCAACAAGGACTATGGGAAAACGGACTACTATTGATCAACGGAAAATCATCCTGGGAACTATTAAAAATCGGATATCCATATCGCCAAATAGCTAAAATGGTCAATCTGAGCACCTCAACTGTATTCTGAATCATTTGGAGTTTCGTCGACGAAAATCGGACAGAGAACAAGGGCGGAATAGCACCAAACCCGATTTTCATCAAGCAGGACGAGCCAAGGATCATCATTAAAACAAGGGGAAATCTTAAGTTATCGGCTCAAAAACTGACTTAATAGGTGCAGGATGAAATAAGGAAAAAGTTCAGTATGGGAACTGTGCTCCAAGTTCTGCGCAACCATGACTTTAATGCCCGAGAACAACGGAAAAAGAAATTTGTTAAAGCTAAAATACAGGGTATAGGATGACGTTCGCCAAAATCCACTTGGACAAGGATTTGGAGTTCTGGAACACAGTCATATTTGGATATGAGTACAAATTCAACATTTTTTGCCAGAACGGATGGAATTATATGTGGCGACACTCCAATACTGAGCTGAGTCCCAAAAACATAAAGGCAAAAGTCAAGCACTGCGGAGGAAGTGTCCTGGTATGGGCATCTATCTCTGCAGCCCGCGACGGAAATTTTGTGATTATTGGAACAATAATGGACAAGAATGTGTACTTCGATATACTAAAGGAAAATTAACTCCAAAGTGCCGAGAAGCTGGAAACCGACGTACTTTCCGGATCTACCAGGACAACGACCCCAACCATAAGTCCGGAATAGTACAGTCCTGGCTTAGATCGAAGTGTCCCCACATCATAATTCCACCGGCCCAGTCTCCAGATCTTAATGTTCTTCAAAATTTGTGGGCTCTGCTGGAAAATAACATCCGGAAACACAACATATCCTGCAAACAGGATCTCCAAAATGCTCTGCTGGAGGAGTGGAGCAGGATCAGTCCAGAAACTACCCGGAGGCTGGTATCTTCCATGAATAATAGGTTAAGGGAAGTTGTTAAGGCTAAAGGATATCATACTAGGTATTAAAATCCTTATTTAAGCTTTCATACGCTAAATATTTCACTTTTTTTAAAACTGCTCGAATTATGCTTCAATATTTATTTTGGATATGTTTTCAGTTTTTACTAATTTTAATTAATTAATTAATATTTTAATAAAAACTAAATTTCCTTTTAAAATGTGATATAACATTAAACAAATTGGCATTTAAGCATTTTCCGTTTTTTTCTTTGTTTTAACTTTATAGCACTTTTAATTTTTTGCTAGGCACTGCTCGAATTATGCTTCGAGACACTGTATATATGTATGTATATATAACGGTATTTGTACATTTGTGTGGCATTTAAATGTATGCAATTTTACGGGCAGACGCAAAACGGAAGCTGGCAAACCCGTTGACGGTATTTTCAGATGTTGCTTGTAATTGTTGCTGTTCTTGTCACCGCCACCTGTCGCCGTGGGTGTTGCAGCTGATATTTCATGCCAACCTCACTTCCATGGCGTCGCAGTGGCTGGTCGCACACACACACACACACACTCTCGCACACACATGTCTATTTTTTATGTATATTTTCGTTTTTGTATTCTCAGCTGTTGCTGCAAGTTTTGGGCAAAGCAAATTAAATTTCAGCCCCGAGTTTAGCTCGAATGGAAACTTTCCGTTTTTGCCAGCTCATCTCAAGTTTTGCCTGCTTGCCCCCCCCCCCCCCCCCCCTCTCGGCTCGTTGCTTGGCTTATTTTAGTGGGTCTTAATTAAAACACGACTCACAACTCGCGACGCGAGCAACTTGAGGCAGTTTGAGCGGCCTCTTGATGCTTAATTAAAATACTTGTACGACATGTTGTACGACGCGAGGAGATGTGTGTCAACAGCTGCTAATGCCACACCTGCCGCATCACCTGAACCAAGTGTTTTTCTTCGCTTGTTGTGTGTGTGTGGGTGGGTGTGTGTGTGTGATTTTTGTTGCTTTGCTCAAATGTGTCTGTTTGTGTTTGTCTGGCCGATTTCTTTCCACTTCTCGCTCCCAGTTGAGGGTACCATGTTTTTTTATGTTTGCAACGACTCGTTCCTGCTGCCGTTGCTGTTGTTGTTGTTGTTGCTGTTGCCGTTTGTCGTTGTTGCCACGGCAAGTGCGCAATTCACGCTAATTTGCAATCCCCACAAAATGACACAGCAATCTATCTAAGGAAAATGTCACAAAGCACCGAGCACTTGAATATTTGCTGCTTTAATTCACTTTTGGTTAATGTCACTGAGCCAAGATTGAAGACAGCTTTGTTGACACATGTCCTGAATTTGTTTAGCTATTAAAGCTGAGCTGAACTACTAATATGAAGGCATATCTCATTACTGCAACTAATTTCAATTCTGATTTACAGGAAATTAAATGCTTTATTCACAGAAAATGTATCAGTTGCAATCGCTGCAAATCAACTTAATTAAATACGCTTCAAGAAACTTAAATTAAATTAAAAAATGAATAATTTTATAGGCTGTTTCAATTCACTTTACTTAGTAAAGTACAAATATTCAAATCACTCAAACTTCAAATGTTATTCATAAGGTTCTTCCACATCTTAGGTATCTCATCTCGTCCTAGCTTCTTTAACACCGAGTATGACTTCGTTGAGATAGTTTGGAGGAACTTATTCTTGGAGTTGGTAGCACTCCAACTTCGGCTTTCAAAGAATCAGGATTCTGGTCTGGACCAGAGAAGCTTTTAATGATTATCGAATTCGAAAGAACTTTAGGAGTTTCATTTGGCTCAAGTGCACCGGGTATAGTTTTAGAAATCTTTGATTGAGTTCGTAATCCTAAGTCTTGAGAGATATTATTAATTGTAGATGGTTCAACTGTTTTTTGACCGGTCCCATTTACTTTGCCTTCAGGATTGCTGATTATGTTTGCCTGCAGATTATTTTCGGAAGATTTCTTACTGTCCATCGCACTTGGACCCAGAAGAGGAGCATCTTCGAAGCATTTGTTGTCTCCACAATCGAAGGAATCGACACTTTCTATGGCAGGCAATCCGCGGTGCTGGATACACTTCATGGGGATCTCCATGTCGCATTTCTTGTAGGGCTGTTCCTCTGCAGCCATCTTCGTAATTTTGATACAGTTGGCAAAGATGGAATGGCGATCTTTCTCCTGCTCCTGGCGGCATTTCTCACGGTGCTCGTACTTCCGGTATGCCAAATCCGCCTTCGAGTAGTAACCGGGCCAGCAATAGTCACGCAGTCTGCTCCTTCCCACCGAGCGACCCTCGGGAACCATGTCTATCTGGTTCTTGCGTCGGTAAAACTCCACTGCAGTTGCGATCGGGAAAATAGGACGTCCCACCTTACGAGCTTCTGTCATCATCTTTACAGCGTCCTGGAAGAATATCACGTCTTCTTTAAGATTGGGATCCTCCTGGCAGGCTGTCATTCTCATGAGCTCGTCTTGACGTCGCTGCAGGAACTCTTCACGCTGGCCATTTAATATATTACGCAACTCGGCTGTTGCTTTATTGTGCTGTTGCTTCTGAATTTTGAAGAATCGCTGATTGGTCTCCTGGTTCTTGAACCGTTGCGCAATATTATAAAGTCGAATCTGAGCCTTTCTCTGCTGGTCCTCTTCTTTCTGTTTGCGCTCCTCCAACTCGTAGGCACGACGCTGCTTGGCCAGATCCTCTAGTTGACATTGTCGGCGTGCCTCATCCATTTGCACTTCGGCTTCATAGCGTTCTTCGACATTGTCCTGCAGCTCCTGGTCTTTTCGCTTACTCGCCTGCTGCATGCGGCAGAGTTGTATGGCGCGATCCTCCCGAGCTTTTATTTTGTGAGCTATCGTTGCCTTCAGAGTCTGATTGTATCGAGCATCCAAATTGCGGCGTCTAGTCACTTCCACACAGATTACGCGATCATCGATCTGGTCACACATACGCTCATCTGTGGGTAGGGCTGGTGCAATTAGTGGCAACTCAATTTATACTCGCAACTTACATTTTTGTATCTCTGCCTTCTCCTTGAGCGCATCGTGATAGGCACGACAGCAGAATTCGCGTTTCTTTTTGGCCAGCTCCTCAGCCGCCTTCCTTTCCTGGTCGTGCAGGCACTTATACTGGGCACGCTCAACTATGATGTCAAATTCTTCCTGCTCCTTTTCGGCCAACCTGCGTTTTCGTCTCTCCTCAATATCATTTAAGAGATTAGTTCGAAATGACTGAGATTTTTCCTCTTCTTTTTCTTTTTCCTGCTCCTCGGTGACACTGCAGAATGGTATCAATACCTCCGGACACTGCTCTTCATCCAGACGCTGCTGACGAAGTGCATCCTCTAGAATTTGCCGATTGAGAGCTTCGTTATACCTCCGTTGATGGATCACCTCGCTCTCGACCGCCGCATGATGCAGAGCTCTTTGACCCGCCTTCAAGTCTTCCAATATTCTGTTGGCTCGAACGATACGTTCTTTGCGGAGTTTAGCATCTTCAAGTCTGACTTGTTGCTCCAAAATGGCAGCCTCTTTCAGTTCCTGGTCAAGTTTTTCCTTCTTCTTCTCATCCATGGTTTGGGCGCCAACATTTGTGAAATGGCTGACAACCCAATCGCTTCCGTCCTTGAGATATTGCATATAACGACGCTCCTCCTCTGCTGCCGCGAGATCTGCATGCTTTTTGTCCATGCGGGATCTACCCATGATGGCATCATAACGATTTGCACTTACCACAACCGGAAAAACAGTGCGATTATCTAAGAATTTTGTGTGACCCGGCAGAGCAGCGCAAGCCCTATTTAACTCCATCATAAATTGTTTACAGAATCATAAGATTCTTGTTTACTGATGCTATTTCCAAATACCAATAAATTGCAAATATAGAGAATGTTATGTATTTTCTTCAACTTCTAAATAAGATGTGTAAATGTGTTTTATTGTGTGTGTTTTCACAATGAACAGCCAACTGGGTTAATCTTCCTTCAAAGTTGACCTATTTAAATAACCAATATCAAAGGCGCATTATAAAGTTCATAAGCTGTCGCTTATTTAAAGTTCCAACTTATTCATAATTGATACCAAGTACGAGAAGCAACCTGATCCCCAACAAGCAATTTAAGCTGTGACCGCTTTGGGGGAGGATGTTAACCCACCCCGCCTCGGATGCCAGAGCAGACCACAATATTTCATAAATGAACCCAAAACAACAGCTTAGGCTCATTGGACCAGCGCAGGATGAGGACTCTCACTTTCAGCCTGTCTGTCAGCTGTCAATTAACGATAAAGTTTCATACATTTTCCAAGAGAATGCCACAAAAACTCACAAACACTGTCAGTCTGAAATTTGAAAATGGATAGGTCCTATAGAAAAGAGTGGAAAAATTCGTGAAGCAAGCAAAGATTTAAAAATGAAACTCAATATTTTGCTTATTAAATATAAAAAAAAAATATATAGTTGATACTATATATTCCTAACTGGCAGTCTCTCAAGATAAGTAACAGCTGATGTATAAATAATTATTGTACTTAAAGAACTAGAATTAAAGAAACTTCATCACTCAATTTGATATTTGCAAAAATCTACTCAACCGAAAAAATTAAAAACTTTAAGAAATTTTAAAACTTAATTCTGAATATCAATACTGCATTAAAATTAAAAATCGTTTTAAATCTTTAATCTTAAGTCTTTATTTTCGAATGGGTTCAAACTTTTACTGAACACAATTTTTTTTCAAATTTTATCCACTGTATTACTTATTTATTATTTTGTAGTATTTCGCATTTTTAAAGTTTTTTTTTTTGTTTTTATTCTTATTGAAACTGAAAGCTTTAATCGAAGATAGCGACGCAATTTTGCTTGAAAGCTTAAGAATTTTTTTTCTTTATCAATTCTTGTTGAGAATTTGATTAGCTCCTAAGAGTATGCGACACTTTAACAATGAAAAAATACAATTTTAATTTTGTTAAATAATAATATAACTCAAAATACAATTTTAATTGAATAAAAATGAAGAATAGCATTTTAAAATTCTTGACTTTAATTGTTATATATTGGATATGACATAATCCACATTGTTCATAATTCAAAAATAACTGTTAATCGTATTTAACATAAAACGCATTTGACTTGATTTTTGTTTACAATGGATCTTTTAAGAATTACCAAGAAAATAAAATCAATATTCACCAGCATCTATATCAATCCAATATATCAATTAGAGAAGTAAATGGGAGAATTTCGGTAAAAGTAACTTGTGACTTGGTTAGAAGCAAGTTATTTACGTGTTTGTTAACAATTGTTATGAATAGATGATTTTGGTAATTTTTATAGCCGACCAGCCCGACCAGTTGTTAATGCAATGTGGCATTCAAATGGCAAAAGTCATCATAACAGTATTTTATTTAATTGTTAGCAAGATTTGCATATGTGATGCTCTCCAAAAGGTATCAAACAGTTCGCCCAAGAAATTTGTATAAAAGGCACTGCCATTCTGGAGTAGAGCATCAGTAAACGATCTGTCCACGTTCCGAAACTGCACACTAATCAAAATGTTCAAAATTGTAAGTATATTGATACAAACTGAATAATCAAGGAATGTGGCTATTAATAATGAATTGGTTTACAGCTGTTGATCTGCGCACTTATCGCTCTGGCCGCCGCCGCCCCTGGAGCCCCAGTTGATGAATCCCACGCTGACACCCTTACCCGCAAGGATGATATTCGCCCCGATGGATTTGACACCGAATTGAAGACCAGCAATAACATTGAGCAAACTGCGAGTGGCGATGAACATGGCGCCATCCACGGCAGCTACAGCTGGATCTCGCCTGAAGGCGAGCACATCCTTGTCACCTATGTGGCCGATGAGCACGGTTTCCAGCCACATAGTGACGTCCTCCCAACTCCTCCCCCAGTTCCAGAGGCTATTAAGCGCGCTCTGGAATATCTGAGTGCCCATCCCCAGGTTGAGGAGAAACACCATTAAATGACTTTTGATTGTACCTGGACCCAACTCTCGAACTCACACCGACAACATTAGATTTAAGTTTCTCGCGCAATGCTTCTGGCAAATAAAAGAATACTTTTTGTCACTGCAATCACGATGTTTATCAATTGATTTCTGAACTAACTGAGTGGACTTTGGTTGTTTTTGATGGTATTTCAAATCCAGGCCAATCAATTATGGGTTAATGCAAAGTTAATATTTCATCACTTCTGCCAAAGCTGGCTTGCTCATAAATGGAAACGACTTCCTAACGACTTCCTTGGAACCAAGAAAATCGAAGAATAATAATTAATTTAATGCAATATATTCTTATTATTCAAGACAGTAAGGTATTTAAATTCTTACTACACAAGAAGTGTAGTATTCATATCAATCAGATTAATTTCATTTGAATCGAATAAAAATAGATATTAAAGATACACCACAACAGAACGGACATCTCACTTTCAATATAATTCCGAGACATCTGTTTGAGGAACATAATAGCAGTCATATCTGGTGGGTTTGGTCGAGATATCTTGGCTAGCAACAAAAGTTATTTACATTATTCGATCCGATTATCTCTCAAGATAGCTTTGAAACTGAAAATAGATCAATACAATATATCGACTCATCTAGTGGTGTTCTTCAAATATATAACGATTCTGCGTTAATTTATTTTTACTGTTATTCACTTGTTGTGTGACTAGTATTTATATGTCATGACTCGATTTATGGCATTCGAAAATAACCTGTTCAATTAGCAGTTTGTAGCGGTACTTTAGCATTCAAAATGTGCATCAGAAAATGGTATCAGTTTACTTAATTAATTTTTATGACCCAAATATAAATATTTGACAATACAAGCTCAATATTGTCATCATCAACAGTGGTCCAGATGAACTTTAAATTAAATAAAAATAAGCCTGATTTCGACCCAGAAGAAGCCAAAACAACTAGTTCAGCTAGAACGAGTTTTGCTTGACTGATTCGACTGATGCATACAAAATTTGATGGCTAATTAGTATTCTTATAAAAACAATTATCAAATTAAGAAAGTTTAACAATTTAATTATAACACTTAATACTGCATTAGTGATAAAAAAAAACGTTAGTGATAACAACAATAGTCAAATGAAGAAAGCTTAACAATTTAATTATAGCATTTAACACTGCATTAGTGAATTTTGTGCTTAGGCTGGCTATCAGTTTAAACAATTTTTAAAAGACGTGAAAATCGTTATCATTTTACCATTGACCATATTTTGGGAATTATGTTAATGCTTTATTTGCTTGTTGTTGTTTTTGTCTGTTTAACGCTTCGAGTGACAGCCAATTTGGATTTAAGTTGGTTAACTCCAAACACTCGCACAAAATACCCAATATGCTCCTCATACACACACATATATATATATATATATATGCTTATACTTATATTTATATTTACATGCCTTTATATATATATATGTAAATATGTGTACACTTCAGCTTTTGGCAACGCTTGCCACAAAGTGTAAGCCAAAAAGTTTAAAAGGGTTATCACTACGATATCACAGCACCCTTCCGACAGTTGTGCGTGTATGTGTGTGTGTGTGTGTGTGTTGTGGGCTGAGCTGGTTAAGATTTTGCCCTTCAGCATACAGTTGGCTGGATATATTTTTCAGACATATATTTTTATTTTTTTCGTGCTGCTTTTGACGTTTATTGTATTGCATTATACATATTTGTATTTATGCTCCTTGTGGCAGCATTTTTTTTTGACTTTGCTAGCGGGCTTTAAATACATAATACATATACATTGTGTGTGTGTGCGTGTGTGTGTGTGTGTGTGTGTGTGTGTGTGTGTGTGTTTGCGAAAATTCTTTTGGTGTGGGCTAATTTGAAATGCGGTCGCATGTCGCTGGCTTTCTTTCTGTGTGTGTGTGTGTGTGTTTGTGCGGCTTGTGAGCCTTTAACAGAAGCTCTGTGTGTGAGTGCGTGTGTGTGTGAGTGTGTGTGTGTTGCTGGATTTTTTTTAATTTATTTTAATGCGTTTTTATTTGGTTCAATATGGCATGGTATTGACGACATGTACACATGTATCGGAGCCTGTGTGTGTGCGTGTGTGTGTGTGTTTTCTGTCTATTTATACCAGTTTGTAGCATGGGTCTCTTGAGCTAACACGCCCAATTTATGAATTATTTATCGTTATGAAAAAATAAACAACAGCAGCAATAAAAAAAACAGCAACCGCAGACAGAAAAGTTTTGCCATTGACTTTGACAGCTGTTTAAACTTCTTTTCGTTCATACACACACACTAGCACACACACACACATACACACACACACACACACATACACACTTATAATATATGCAATGAACTCTTAACCCGTTAAGTAGCACAATTTTGACAGCAGCAATTGCAGCTCGTATCCGATATTAATCAGCTCAAATGGCAAGTTATATTTTGGTAGTTCAATTTATGATTCCAATAGAATTGATTGATTTATTATTTTTTATCATTTTTTAATATCAAATCAAATATTTTACAGATGCCATACAAGATAGAAATTCCGAAGAGATAAAAAAAAAATTAAATTGTTAACCCACAAACCCAGACTCACACACATCTGAGCATTTATTGGGTATTAGTAAGCTGCTGTTCATCCGCATAATCTGCTTATACATAAATATGATATATATATATACATACATATGATATATATATAAATATTTGCATTTCTTAAATTTAAAATAAGCGCCTGCAACTTCAGCTTTTTTTTGGTTTATAGCCACAATTAAAATGGCGTCGCACGTGTGCCATAAAATAAAAATAAAAATATATAAAATAAAATGCACGTATTTCTTCGTACAACAATCTCACAAGGGGTATGCATGAAACATGACCAAAAAAAGTTATATAAATTAAATAAAACCCGTTTAGAAATAAATAAAAAAGAAAGCATTCATTATTATGAAAAAGTAATTTGAATATTTTATTTTAATCAATTTACTTGCATTACACAAACTGCAGGGTATAACTTAGTCCATCATCTTTCATATTGTGCTTCAGAATATAAACTACAGGGTATAAATTAGTCGATCACCTTTCATATTATGTGTCACAATATAAACTACAATATGCTGTGCTGAGCAGGCGACACTCAGAAAAGTCTGCGGGAGACATTAAGCACTGCGGGCGGCTTTAACTGTAGATATGTGTGTGCGTATATGTGTGTGTGTGTGTATATGTATATATATGTGTGTGTGTGTGTGTGTGTGAAAGAAAGCGGAAATCAGATCAGCGGCTTGTGGACGGCGAGGGCAAGGTGGCTACAAAAGGTGGCGCAGAATCGTAAACAACCGCAGCGAACATTAACGGGAAACGCGTAAAAAATGGCAGCATAAAAGCCCGGCCAACAAATAAGAAAACAATGCGAAAAATGAAGATAAATGCGCAAATATTGCGTAGCTGTTCTGTTACCAGCCAAAAATATATTACTTCTCCGATACTTCTGATGTGTTCCGCCGTGTCTCCGAGACAGTAGTTAAAAGCCGATACGCGTTTTGTGCCCCAAAAATACCTTTAAATACATTTTCATAAGCCGCTTGCAATGCAAATTTGTGTTTCGCCAAAGTCCGTTTGTCTTTGTGCGAGCCACAAAAAACAAAAAAAAAAACAAAAAACAAATCGCGTGCAAATGGAAAAATAAATAAGTGAAAACCGCTAAGGCTTCGCAAGACTGCAGAAAAAAATTTGCAAATAAATCAAATTTTCGACAGAATCGTGCGTGGCTGAAAACCGAAAAAAAAACAAAAACAAAAAAAAAACAAAAACAAAAAAAACAACACGTAAACTTTCAACACTCTGTCTTTTCCGGTTCATGCGATAAGCGCAATATCATACAAAATTGATACAAAGTTGCATTAAGCAGTTAGCTGATAAAAAAAAAACCTGCAAATAAAACCGACAAATCCGACACAAACTTTATCAAGAATTTACAGACTAATGGAATTTGTGGATAAGGTGAGAAAAAACCAAACCAAAAATAAATAAATTTCAAGAAAAATTCATTTTATATGTACAATAAAAAAATGTTTCTGCAGAAGAACTCAACTAAACATTTTCTGTAATATTTTATTAAACACTTTATGGTATTATACAAATTGCGACCCATATTTTTAATATGTTTAATGGGTTTATGTGTTTTAGAGCAATTTCATAAATTGATGTGGCCGCAACCAAAAAATGAAAAATAAAAAAAAATAATAAAAAGAAAGAAATCCTTTACGTATAATCCGCTTCACGCCTGTCCAGCTTCAATAAAAAGGTTACTCACTATAAAATTCCAAAGTTAAAGTAAAGCAGACAAAGCTTCAAAACAACAACAAACATCAACAACAACAACAACAATAACCACATCACTAAACAAAGAACGGGGCACAAAAAAAGGGGCCAAAAAGTAAGATTGAAAACAAGAGGAAAATGAGGCATTGGCCACAACGCGTGGTCTGCAAAATCTTGAGCAAATTTTATTCCTGTTTGTTTGTTTGTGTGTGTGTGTGTATTTTTTTGCGCTCTTCCTTTTGCTTTTGGCTGCTGCATCGACAAAAGTCCCAAAAGTGTTTTTTGGTGTTGGCTTAAAGCAGCTACGGTGTGAGAATCGAGAAAAGTTGGCGAAACGATGCTTTGCGTGCTTAAAAGGATTTCTTATTTGATTTTTATTTAATTTTATGCGCTTTATGTGCCCCGAGCCGCTGACCGGCCGAGGCGCAGCAGATTTTCTTGTCCGGGATAAGCCAAACAAGCAGAACAACAACAACAACAAAGGCCAATGACTCCAAAAGCGTCTGGGACTGATGGCAATTTAATAAACTTGGCTAGCAGTAAAAGAACACGTTAACAAACAGCGAGCAAAAACAGGAGAGCGTTAGCAAATCAATTCGGGGATATGAAATCCTCTGTAAAAAGATCTGTTAAAAATTATGTTATGTTATTATGTTATTTTACATTCAATGTAATCGTGCATCGATACTTATGTTAATTCTCTCATTAATGGCTACCCATACTGTAAAGTAGCAGTCTTGAATAAACGCTGATTGAGTACCCAACGCTGGTGGGATTCAGTCTTACTTTCCTATCCAGGCATTCCTTGGCGCGGGGAAACTTCGCTCCAACAAGGTAAAATCAGGCAGATGCAGCTTTAAAGCCAACATTTTGAGCCAGATTTATAATTAATATATAAAACAACTTATTCGTTTAAAGTGTTGATTGCCTATAGCTCGCTTAATTGCTTGGCAATGGCTTTAATGGATTATATAAATTACTATCAACATTTTGTAAAATAAATAATAAATGATTTTTTATTCAAGTCTTTAAATGTGCTTTAAAGCATTCAAAGTATTATTTATTCATTCTTCATAAAATACGTATAAAGAGAAATGGAGAAAATACATTTTGTTTATCATCTCGATACAATTCCAGTTTTTCCTCACTCCCGTTGCCAGACTTGTGTTTGTGTGTTGACAAAAACAAAATTCCACAGTCAACAAAAATGTTACAAAGGAGTTTCATCGATTATTTAGTCAGCTTAAAAAGCACTTATGGCAAAAACAGTGAACAAAACAAAAGTACGACTACTCCTGACCCTTGACCTCCCAAAATACAAATATTTTGTATGCTTGTCATGTCGTTCTAAGCTTTGGCATATTTAAAAGACTCATCAAGCTGTGGATTTCGATGGTTACTCATTTTTGTTGTTTATTTGAATTTCAATAAACAAATGCATAACAACTTTTTAAAGGCAATTTTAAAATTTGTAGCCAAATTCTTGTGCATTTATGCAGATTTTTTAAACCTGCGCTAAATAGGCTTAATTTAAGGATATCAGCAATAAAATTCCATTTATTTTTTTTTTTCTATAAACAAAGGTTAATATGCCCATCAAATAATGGTGTCATTTGTGAAAAAAACCAACACAGTCGGTTTATTTTTTACAAGTAAAATAATTTTTTCAATATGCATACTTTCATTTTTTTTTTTTCAAATGCCTGCAGAACTTCAATCAATGCATAATTTCCGCTGATGGTAATTAAATTTCTCACTTTCAATCAGTGGCTGTTAAAAAAACATACGCAAAATGCTTGAATATTTTACAAATAGTTTACTGGGGAATAATCTGCTTAAACTGATTTACCAGAAAAGCAAATCACACTTCATAAAAATGTTGAACGATTTAATTTTTTCATAATTATTTGTCATTCCGTTTAATATTTTATTTATATTTAAAAAAGCGACAATGCCAAAAATGCATGCTAAAAACTCCATAGCTGGATGCACTTTGCTTATAGCCTAGTTAAAGCTCTGAAATGAATCAAGTTTAGGGAGAAAAAATATGGAATTGGCAAATAGCCGAAGGCAACAATGAGCAATTGGATGTGGGCACTGAACGTTGTCAATACAAACTGTGCATGTTTTTTATTTGATTTTTTGTTTTTGCTTGTTTTTTTTTTTGCAGCAAGTCTTTTCAAACCAGAACCGAGACCAAATGTCAACAAACGAAAGTTTAAGCGTTTTTCAAATAGAATGGAAATGGAAATGTGGCACAATCGCATCATGTATGCGTGTGGAATATGCCACATTCTTTGCCAGGCATTCGCTTCCTTTGGTGGCACTATTTTCAATCGATGCCCGATGTTCCGGCTGTGGAAAAGTTGCCGCTACAAAATCCATTTTCCTTATCCGACCCGGGGGAATAGTCGGCAAAAGGCGACTTATGCGTTCGAGTCGCTGGTAAATAAATAATGTGAGGGCTCGCGTCAGAAACATCGAGAAGTTGGTGGGCTACACAAATTATGATAAGCACTTAAGCATAATAGACCATGTGGCAATCAATGCGAATCCCAAATCCCAATTGGAAGAGAGCAAATTAAAGTCAGTATCGAGGTCCTTTTGTTGATGATGCTGCTGCTGCTGCTGCTGTTGGTCCTGTTCTTGGTTCTTTGCCAAGTGCATGGTCAGCGTATGACTCTCTCGCTCTCTCTCTCTCTCTGAAAGTCTCTCTATTTCAGTCTCTCTTGGCAGTTTGTGCTAAAAACAAATTCACTTAGATGCCTGTCGACAACTTCGTTTGCCAATTTTGTTGTTGCATCCACATAGAATATATACAAATAAAAGCGCAGCAGGAAATACTGAAAGCAGCGTGCCAAATAGTTGCTCATACTTGTACTACAAAATCCTTTATCGCTCTCTCCTTTTCTCTCTCTCTCTCTCTCTCTTTCTATCTCCTTCTCTCTCTTTCTCGCTCCTTGCAAAAAAGATTTGCAAACTGCAAATAACAAACAGCCATGCCGGAAAATTGCCTTGAAATGTGTCTGAGGCACATTCAGCGCTTGGTTGCTTGGCACATTCACCATGAATTATGAGATCCAAAAAATTAGTTCTGTCTGCCCACACACAGTCATAAAGAAGCACACACCACACACACACACACACACTCACACACACAGAGAATGCCAAACTATTTGGTTATGCATCTGGGTAAATATCTAATGTTCACTCAACAGACCTAACTGCAAATACAAATGTAAAACAAACTATTTGCGAAAATACGTTTTATTGAGAAAAAAGTTCAAACTAACAAACATTGTTGTTAACAAAAAAAAAACAAACATTGTTGTTAAAAACCATTAAATTAATAACACAATCCCACTAATGTAATCCTCTTAATTTCAGCTACTTAATTAAATATGCTTAGGCGCTTCTAATAACTAAATACAACTTGTTAACAAACATTTCAAAGGTTTTTTTTCGGCATTAGTTTCCCTCAGTTATTCAAGTTAAGCAAATGTTTATTGAGCAAACAAACGTTTTGAAACAAACTGAAAAATATCCTTGGGCCTGGCCGAATCAGCACACGCCATGTCGAAGGGCTCAAAGGACCGGAAACAAATAAAATATAAAAAAAAATTTAAAATGACTTTCAACTCCAACTGCAGCCATTGAAGGAAAACTTAGGCGAATCGCAAAAGCGACAAAAACTAAATAAAGTTAAAAAATCAGCCGACCAAACGGGCAATGAAAAGGACTCGAATTTAAGTGCCACAAACATTTGTTTGCCCAATTTAACTAGTGCGCTCTTGGCAAACAAAGTGTCGGTTCGTAGGTTTAACGGTTTAACGGTTTGCTGGTTGGTTGGTTTGTTGAGCGGTTCGCTTAGCGGACTCCCAAATGTCCACTGTAAATAGAGTCCTAAATCTATATGCTGACAAACAGTGAGATTCAGATAGTGATCCATGGACAAACAAGCAAGATGCACTCGAGCCAGGCGTTTATTATTGTTTGCCACTGGAGCGTCACTCACGGGACATGAGTATCATCATCATCGTCAACAGCGCATCATCATCATCGAACGGAAGTGAAAACAATGAAGGCCAACCAACGGAAACTGCACACAAAAGCCAGAAAACCGGAGAGTGTGGAAAACTAGTGGAGATAGAAATAGGGATATAATCATGAGAGGGTGACGGCATTTAGATGACTAAACAAAAGGCGGAAAGCGTCACATTTCGTTCTGGGAATAGACGAGGGTCCAGGTCTCTGTTTTGAATGATGTATAATTGTGTGAAGCCCTCGGGGAGCATTCGTTTCGCACAAACATTTTTAAATGTGGCCAAATAGTTTTCTCCTCTCAGGTCGAACCTCGTCCGGCTTGGGAATTTCGCTTGTGATTTGCGTTCATTCACTTTTTTTTTCTTTTTCTTTTTTGTGCGCCGGACAAGTTTGAGTATTAATTGCCCAAGAGATATATCAAAGTGAGCAGAGCTGCAGAAATGCTGCCAAAAGTTAGCTAGTTAACTTGAGGCTGGATGCCAACACTCCTGGGACAGCAGCTCCAACATTAACACATTTGCCCAAAAGTTAAATACACAGTGCGTATGCTCGATATACGTTCTACGTGCAACAAAGTATAATTAAACTACCAGTGGAAGTGAGAACTGGAAACGAACAACAAAAAAACGACAAAAAAGAAAATGGTGAAAAAATGTAGCGTCAAATTGAATGACCAGCAACTGACAGAGGCCGCCGGATGCAGGACGCAGGACCCTCTACCCTGGATAGATAGCAAGGTTTGGGTGCAAAGCGAAAAGCAAATGGAATTAAAGATGACGCGAGAAATGAAATTAACATGAAGAAGAAGAAGGAGGAATTCATTTCAAAAATGCAAGATGCCGTGAAGATGCTGATAAAATGAAGTAGATTTCAGCCGGAATTATAAACAGCTGTAGGAAAAGGTTGCAGACAGCAGCAGCGGGAGCAGCAAAATAAAATGCCAACGCAGGTCAACTGTCCACTTTGCCTGAAGCAGGGCAGGACAGTTGGGCTGATGGGTGGACGAGCAGGTGGGCAAATGGGCAGATGAGCAGATGGGGAGGAGAAGGACAAAGGCTGCTCGCTCTTGTTATCCCACTCAGTTTTGTCAAATGAAGAGGTGTCTGCGACGGCGACAGACACGGAACACGGAATGCGGGACACGGTATACGGAACTGAAAAACTGAAAATGAACAAAATTACATCAAGTGTTGAAGCTTGCGCCAATTCAAAAATAAATAAAAATCAAAAAACAGAAGAGGGAATAAGGAGTGTCCTCTAGCATTCAGCAAAGGCCCAACAGATTCGAGTTGTCCCCGCCGGATTTTTGTCCAGCACAAAGCCCGTCCAAAGGAAATGAAGTTGCTCAACGAATGCGTACTAATTGAAATGCCTGCAGGACTCTCGATGCATTCAACGCCTGAAAGCGATCCTTTTGCTGCAGACAGCTTTAATTACATGAAGTGAATGACTTGCTTGCGGCTATCACATTCAACAAAGCACCGCCTGAGGCAAGCTACAGCAACCAAAAAATGAATGAAAATAAATGAATGCAGCTTACCACAAAGAAATCTCCAATAGCGCCACAATTCACAGCAATCGACAAACAATTAGCAAAATAATAAAAATTGCTAGTTTTTAAAAATAAAATGCTAAAATTCCTTAACATTCAATAGAAGTATCTTAAAGTATTGTCAGAGGCAAGCAGAAACCTCAGCTGGTTCATGTGAAAGCTAAAAATCAAAGCCATATTAAAAAGAATTAAATGCAACTTTAAGGAAGGAACTTTAAGGCTCATTTTAAATATATATCATCAATCATCAACATATTTAGGATAGGACAACTAACTGTCGATGAAGCCAAACTACACTATTTCTAGTTGTTTTATGGTTTTTGATATGTTTTTCTTTTTTCGTTCTATGATACAATAAATTTTTGAAAAGACTTGCATTTAATATTGATGAATTATTGTTTGGACCACAGAGAGAGGCCAATAAAACACACAGATACAATACACATACAGGGCAAAAAAGACAAAATAGACAAGAGTGAAAGAGAAAGGAGAAAAGGATGGCCAAAAAATATAGAATAAATGCTTCGTTAGAACCTTTTGTGTGTCGGGCGGGGCATAATTTAATATTTACTGTGCCAAGGCCTGAAATCCAAAACACTTGAATGAATGCTTTGTCGTGATTTCATATTACACAGCAACACACAACACACAACACACAAACACAACAAACACAACACAAATAACTAACCACTAGAAATACACAGACAAATTTAATGAGAGGCTCCGGGAGGAGTGTGACGAGGATATAGAAATATTTTTCATATGTGCTTGCAAATTATTGTCCTGGCCAGATACTGTATCTGTATCTGTGTGTGTATGTGTGTGTGTGTGATGAGTGTTGATTTACATTTTTGATTTATTTTATTTATTTAAGCCTGGATTGGGTGCCTGGTGTCATCGTCTAGGCAGCAACAATCCCTCCACCCTCCCTCCCTTCATCTCATCATCAGTCACACAATATTGCTGGCCATAACTTTCATGCCTTCATTTGTATTTTTCTTGATTTTTTTTTTTGGCATTTGTTCTTGGTGGCCTGGCTAAAAGCCTCTTGGCCATTGTTGTAAAATTTATCACAGATTTATTTCCCTTTGTAAGCGCTTTATGCTTTATTTCGTTTGTATTTCTGTTTTTGGTTTTAAGTTGAAGTATTAGTATTTATCATAGCCACTAGACTAAGATTAAGTATTTATCCTACGCACAGAAGCCAAGCTAAGCTCTTTGCCAACAATTGGTAACCAAAAATAAAACAAAAAAAAAATGAAAAGAATTCGTTAGCATTTCTGTTGTTTATAATTTATATCTACTAAAACAATTGAGGAGAATTCGCAATATTCATAAACATTTTTAAAGCATTGTCGTCTTGGATTTATTTTAGCATTGCTTAAATTTCCAAATCCATCTTGTTTGTCAATATTCATTTTGCAACTATTGAATAATAAATCATAAGCTTTATAACATTACTATAGCTTAAGTCAACGCTTATCAAGAGTAAGTTGCCATTAATATATCATTGACCCCAGAGAGACTGCGTGATTGCCAATTTATGAAGCAGTGCATCTGCTTTAAGTGTTTCATCGAGTTGACGGAGGAGGAGCAGCAGGAGGAGGAGGAGGAGGAGGAGCAGCAGGAGGAGGAGGAGGAGGTGGAGCAGCAGGAGGAGGAGGAGCAGGGTAAGGCATATAATTTATATTCTTATGACAAGAAGTAAGTGCAAAATGTATGAACGTAGAAATTGTGTTAACGGCAAGTTTATTAATTATTTCATTTGGCCTGTGGATACACAGAGCGAGACGGATATATGCCTGTGCGAGTGAGTAGGCGAAGGACAGCGACTGACAGAGTCTGACAGAGTCTGGCGGTGTCTGGCAGAGTCTGTCGGAGTCTGACAGAGTTTCGCATTTGCATACAACAACAAATCGCTGTATAAAATATACACTACGGATGTTTTAGTCTAATTTATTGTACTTCTAAGTGCATAAGTATGTGTAAATGCTTTCCACTGAGTGTGTGTCTGAGCTCCATTAGTAAAGCTCTGTGTGTTTGTTAGTGTAAGCTTATGCAGCTCCTTTAACCAGTCGGATGAGCACTAATAGTTCCTGCACGAGAACGCTCTTATAGAGACTTAAGTTGGAGGCAGACAAACGCAGCAGCTCAACGACTAATTAGCCGTGGCAGCAACATAAATACTACAACATTAACACAGCCATTTAGTTTTGCCCAAATACACTCCTCTGCATGGGGTTTAACCTGTATTGTACTTTGTGCACCTATTGTGACATATGATAACATTTCAACAGCATGCAAAAATAACAATTTAAGATTTAATTAAAATTAAATCTGACAAATTCAGCAGAGAAACACATAAAAGATTTACCAGTCAATAGTATTAAACTTCCTACTCATTGTTTATTATTTATATATATTTATATAAACATAGACAATGTCAGTAAATGCTTCCAACTAGGCTGACAACTTAAGCACACAAAGTACTTCAAGTCATAGACATATAGCATTTCATTTAATTGGCCTGAAATGACACATTTTGATATCCTTTTAATGTAGGATTTTAATGTGTGCCCCCAAAAGGCATTTGTTATTTCTCGACCTGTTCCATGGTTCTTTGATGTGCCTCACACAAATTGCGGAAATTGTGCTCCGAACTTGAAATGGCAATTAGTCATTGTGATTGGCATTGCTGCTGTGTAATTAACAAGGGAGTCGCACTTCATAATTGACACACTCATTACATAAATTGCTCGACTCGGAGTTAAAAGAGAACTCATTACAAAAGTATTGTTTTTGTTTTGACTCCCCAGAGAGGGAAATGCTTACAATCAGTTATGTTTTTTTCGTTTAATGGCAACTTAAAGCTGCTCTCTTATCAAATACCTAATCGAAAACAATTCAAAATGCACATTCCAGAAACACATGACAAATACACATAACACATGATATTGCAATGCATATCAGTTTCAGAGCCGGACACAATAATCCCAAATGTAAAGTGTCCATTTGGCATGGCGACCACACCCAAGGCAACTGGTCTGGTCTGGTCTCTGGTCTGGTTCTTCCAAAATATTTGTTGTTTGCATATTTTAGCATAAAATACCTCCTTATGTCGAGAGCAGACTCTGGACTCTAGCCAGCCCCATACACACACACATATATTTATGTATGTATATGGGCTAGTATATATTCTCTTAATTATAGATGCGACACGCAGACCATTCTCACTGGACACGGGACATGAGGCGTTGAATCTACAGCATATTTATGCGTGGACTGAGCTGAGAGGGCGGAGTTGGAGTTGACGTCTGGGAGAGTTCAGGAGGTTCATTTGGGGCACACAAAGCAGCAATAAACTTACAATTAGACAGCAAATAACAAGCAGAGCACGCGACACACGCACAGGACACTCAAAAGGACACTCGACACATGCAAATATCTAAGAAATAACTAAAACACTAATTTATTTCACAGGCTGCTTGAAAAATTCTTTGTGTATTTTGGCATTTGTTGCACTAATTAATGTTGCATAAATTACACAATTTTACTCCATCACAATTTTTGAATTTAATTTACAACTTTTTCCAAAAAATTTGGAAACAAAAAAATTCTTATTTGCAGTTTACGCAAATTAAAAACATAGAAACATTCTTTACTGAAGTAATAAATAACAACAATTTTTAACAATTTTAAATCCACACTTTTTTACTAGTCACAAAAATCTGTAATTTATAATAATTAAGTTAATGCTGGCTATTTAAAATATAATAATTTATTAATATTCCAATCAGGAAACACAAATGTGTTTTATTAATAAACAGCCAGTTTAATTATAAATCAAAAATGCAATTAAATTGCAAAAGGGCAAACAAAATTCCGCAAAATACATACATACATATTTAAACAATTTATGGCATTTTGGTTGCACCTTGTAACTTCTGCACGATGTGATAAATAATCTGCCCCTTTCTGGCTGCAGAAAACCAGCAGCCAAAGCTTGAACGTCAACAAAAAAAAAGTGGAACAACCAACCTCAACATGGGAAACAAGTTAAAAACCACACCAGCAACAAACTCGAAAAGGCAATTTGTAGGTTGCAAGTTCAACAACAACAACAACAACAACAAAAAAAGATGAAATATAAAAAGTGCGTTTGAAAACAGGCACAATTTGAACTTACCATTTACATCACACGTGTCCTCTGTTATGTGTGTGTGTGTGTGTGGATGGGTGTGTTAACCAGTAAGCGACTTCTTCAAGTTGTGCCTAAAATTGTTGTGGCAAGTTCACTTCCGTATCCGGCCGCGCACGACACCGTTGCGTTGTTTAACAAAATGTTGTTGTCAAAACTGTAAATTTTGTTGGCAAGTAAAGGGCTAACTGCTACTAACTTCACAGTGCAGTGCAGTCAGTGACAGGCTGGCCGAAAAATAGTTTCAAGCAGTCGAGGCAACGTGTTACGACAACTGACGCAACTGATTCCGGCCAAGTTACGAGCGCGCACTCAACTTTCACGGCTAACTTTGCAGCAACACACACACTTAACAACACTTGGATTGAAACTTTTACTCTTCTTAGCTGATTCTTTTATTTATTGTTGTGGCGGGGACAATTCTGATTATTTACTTTGTCAGCTTGGCTTCCAAAAAGTACTTGCAGTTTGTGGCTAATACATAATTTAAATCGCTTCTGACACGTCTGCTAGCGCAACATTTGGCTTCAGTTCTTCAATTCTCCACGAAATAACATTTGCCGCTTTTGCAACCGCTCCGTCTTAGGAATCACCGCAAACTGTTTGCCAGTGCCCAAGTCCCAGGACCGCACAGAGTCCTTTTGCCCAGGATGCCCCAGCATCCTACTGCTACTAACTAAAAGCCAAAAAACATCGCCACGTTTTATGAATGGTGCGATGTTTCCAACTGGCAGACGGAACATTCCGGCATCGGAACACATTCGACGCATGCGCGGGTGGAGTATGCAAGATTTATGACAGTTCCGGAGAGAGGTAGACAGCAGCAGTCGAGAGCCAGCGAGAGTGGCAAGCATCGAGCACGTGGCGCCACCAACAAGTGTGATAAGCGCGAAAACACGCGCTGATAACACCAGCACGCAAATTTGGCTTCTTGTCTAAGGTCAGGGACACGGACACCCCAGCACTTGGCTAGGGGCGAATATAATTCGTGGAGTGTGCGATGCTTGCCCAATGCCATGGGGCATTCAGATGCATCAGATGCATCCTTTTCCAACTGAATTTAGTGAAAATTTAAAAATATTTTATTCAACTTTAAATCGCATTTGTTCGCTTTTGAACAAAAATATTTGATTTACACTGCCATAATTTAGGTTTAATTTTATAGTTTATATATATGGTTTTTTATAGCATTAAAACCTGAACTTAAATGAATAAATAAATAAATTCCATACACTTAAAGCCATTGTTCAATCTTTCAATGTTGATATAACCAAGGAGAATTCTTATCGCAAAGATATGTAAAGACGTGAACAGGCAAGTAGTGACCTTAACAAACCCATCCGCGATAAGAGTTTTCCGAACTGATTGGATGATGAGTCTAGGCCCATTTGCAGCAGTAAATATGTAACTAGATAATGTCCAAAGTAGGATAAGAATATTTGTCTATCTAGCTGTAAGATAATTTGGAAGTTTTCAGTAAACCTGCCGAAGCAATTCCGAAGCAGTCTATTTTCCAACCTTAAAAAACGTCGTCGTTTCCTAATTTTGCTCTTGTTGTAAAAGCAATCATCTGAAATGTGATTATGTGAGCGTTAAATAAATGACAGTTAATAGGTATGATATATATCCATACAAACCACAAGCCGGTAACATTTACCAAAAACCAACAGAGTAAAAACAACAACAACAACAACAACTTGTGACAGACAGACTCAAAATCAGGCACAGCTCAGAATCGGTTTTTGCTGACCTCGGACCAAACAATTTACTGGGGAGAATGGGTGGACATCCACTCCTGCCTAGCTTCTCTCTGTGTGTATGTGTGTGTGTTTGGGTGTGTGTGAATGTTTGTAATTATAATGTGCTTTGTCAACTGTCAATATGGTTAGAATTGTGCACCGCATGGCAAAGCCAATTAGCCGTTGGTCAGCAGCCGCCAGAAGAGTCAGTTAACCGAAACAGAAACCAATATCCGCAAGCAATATCCCATTCCGGGCACTAATTTCATTAAAATTAACTGAAATTTGTGGTAAGTAATACTTGAAGTTATTTCGCACTTTAAGTGGCTCAAAGAAAGGAGGAAACATTTCTTGTTCAATTTGCATTCTTTTTTATTTTCAGCAGCAATTTCGGAGTTTGCCTTGTCAGACCTTTTCATCTGCACACTATATATGTATGTATGTCTTGTACTATATATTATATATATATTCTATGTATGTGTGTGTTTCATATACAAGTACTCGTTGAGTTCATTTTACAATAGTTGAACATTTTCCGCGCACCAAAGAATTATATTTCTTTTTTTTTTATATTTTTGCTTTCTTTTATTTTAAATATTGCTCTTGTTGTTGTTAATGTTTGTTGTTGTTGTTGTTGTTGGACGTAATTTGATGTTAATGTATGCATGCAGTTGAACGCTCCTCCGACCGAATCGGACCAGTCGGGGATTCCTACAGCATCCACATTGTTTTGGCTGGCGAAGGGGATGCCGAGTCCCTGGGGAGTGAGATGGGGAGGAGGCGTGCATAAATTACTGGGGCACAGCATTAGGAGGAATAAAAATAAAACTGAATGCGCTAAGAACAAAGTTCGCTAGTTGTGTTCATTACTAAGCAATTTTAAATTTCGTTTTAATCTCAACTTAAGCGCAACTGGGATCTCTTTCAAAATGTGAACGTTTCTAATAAAACATAAACACAGAACAACACATTAAAACTTTGATATGAAACTTTTAGTCAAAGTAAAAAATTCGTTTACTTTCTGTTTAGTCTTATACAACATACATAAAGTCAGATCTATATTTAAATAATTTAATTTATATTTATTAAAATTACGTGCCCGGAAGTCAAAAGTGAAAGTGAAAAGTAAGTGAATTACCAAAGTAGATACGAACGAAACCAGTTAAGCATATGGAATTTGAACTATATTAAGATACTCACAATCTAACGTTCATTCATTTTCAGGTAGAAATAAAATAAAATTAGATAAAAATGGGTTTAAGGGGTATAATGCAGTTGTGCAAAATTATGTAACAGGCAGCCGAAAACAACTCTAAATTATATATATTCTGGATAGGGAGTCGATTTAACCATGTCCTGTTCATCTGTCCGATCATTTAATTGTCTCTCCATTTTTAAACAATAATGTATCTTCCGGTGAAAATAAAATATGTCATTAATAAAGCTATACCGTTCCAATTAATATTTGATATTCAATCACATATTATTTATTAACTGGTCAAACAACATTGGAATTGAATAAAGAGTCAATTTTAATTTTAAAATGAAAATTAACTTTAAGCAATTGCAATTTACATTTACCTTATATCTAAGAACTGAGTTCAGGGTATCTTTTGGTCGAGCTCTCTCGAATAGACCATTCTTATTTGTTCTAAAGAAAAATGTTTCTATTTGATAACAATGAGGTCAAAATAAATTTAATAATTTGAATAATTTGAAATACGTCAAAAGTGTTTGAAACGAAATTTATCAACAAACAGATAACGAAATACTTGCCACGGACTCGAAGTGCAACCCAAAATCTGCTGATATATGAATTGAGCGCTAATCTATTTATTATGCTTTGTCGGGTCTACTTAGTACCCAAAAATAATAAGCGAATAGTCCATATATCTATCCAAATAGAGATACGATGATATCTTATGATATATAAAGACAATGGTTTGCCTAAAATTATTCAATATTCAATTCGCATTGATTCGGATTAAATGGCAGCCAAGGCATTGTTTCCCACTTTCTACGATCCAGAGACCAAAATCTGGAGTGGTGCTAAGAAGCGACCCTTCTACGATCCCCAATGCTCTGCGGGTGAAGTAATCTACGCAACTCTGGGGAACTGCCCCAACCACGTTATTCAGGTAAATAGGGATACCAAACCAGGAAGAGCTCAGCTAAAGCTCTAATAAATTGCTTTCGACGAAGTAGATCAACGTTGAGGACGGTAGAAAGGTTACATGTGCCGAGTTGCGTAAATGGAGCATACAGATAGCCGTCTATCTAAAAAAGGAGCAAGTGACGCAAACGGATGTGGTTGGGCTCATTGCCGAGGCTAACAATCATGTAGATGCTGTGGTGATCGCCAGTTTCTTGAATGCAACACCTTTCCATGCCGTAAATGTGACAAGGGACGCGAAGACAGTGCAGCGTCTCTATGAGGTCACCAAGCCAAAAGTCATGTTCTGTGACGGCTTCGACTATGAGCGCATCAAGGAAATCACCAAGGAGTGGGCACCCAAAATTGTAATCGTCAGCGGTCGCATTGAGGGTGTAACGCATATTGAGGATCTGCTGGTGTCCTCACCCGAGGAGAACATATTTCAGTGAGTAATAATTAAATTAAATAAATTTAAATGAATTCATATATTTATTATAATTTGCAGACCAGCATCGTTGGATACTGATGGCGACCAGACAGCAGCCATTTTATGCTCCTCGGGCACCTCTGGACTGCCCAAGGCGGTGCACGTATCCCACAAATATATTACCAGGAGTCCAGCGTAAGCCAAAATAATTGTTATACTCTTATTCGATTAGCTTTTTGAGTTCTCAGATAATTCAGGGGCATATATCAATTTTGCTTTTTAATTTGTAAATCTTCTGTAATTCCTTACAGAATGTGCAACAACACGGATCTTATAGTGACTAGTGCGACCGTCGATTGGGCGACAGGATTCACCTCTACCGTGCTCAGTTTCCTTTCTTGCGTACCCCGTTTGATATTCAAGGGGGATTACAATGCGGAGAAGACGATTCAACTAATTCAGGAATATAAGGCAACCATTATTTTGTTGGCTCCGTGGCAGGCCTATGAGCTGTTCACCCATCCGCTGGCCACCGAGCAGTCCTTGGCTAGTATGAGCTTGGCCTTCATTACGGGTGGCTGGATATCCTTGAAGGTGCTGCAACGTGCGCAGGAGCTGATGAAACAAGGCACCATATTGTTCGCCTATGGCAGCACCGAGACGAGTGTCATAACTGGTAACATTGATCAAACGCTACAAAACTCTGTGGGTCGTGTGTTTCCGGGAATGCGTGTCCGGATTGTCAACGATGAGGGCACCAATTTGCCGCACAATGAGGTTGGTGAGGTGCTGATCGATACTGGCTTCAAATGGCAGGGTTATGTGAACAATGTTGAGGACACGGAATCGACCATTAAGGATGGTTGGATTAACTTGGGTGACTTGGGTTACTTTGACGACGACAACAATCTGTATTTAGTCGATCGCAAGAAGGATCTGCTCAAATATAAATCCAAGCACTATTGGCCCAGTGAAATCGAGCATGTCATCATCGAGCTGCCCGATGTCGTCAATGTCTGTGTCGTGGGAATTAGGGATGAGAGGCATGGAGATGCTGCCGGTGCTCTGATCATCAAGAAACCAGGATCGTCCCTCACCAAACAGGAGGTCATTGATCATGTGGCCAAGCGCGTTGTTGTCGATTACAAGCAGCTGAATTCGGGCGTACAATTTGTCGATAAATTGCCCCAGAATCCGAATGGAAAAGTGTTGAGAATTGAGGCCAGGCAGATCTTTGAGAAGAACATGAACTAATTATGTCGCAGCAGTCCCAGAAGTGTATATAATGAGACTGGTTTCTCCCACTTGTTTGTCTGTAAAATTAATTTCATAACAAAATACCTTTTAAGTAAGATAAGAAAACGTAAGCTTAATAAATATCTTTGTTTCCCTAATAACTCAGACGACTGTTAGTTTCAATATCTATTTGCACAATTTGATTATTTTGCCAGCCGTTTGACACGTGCCCCAACTTTATGAACCTTGGAAGCTTATTGAAAAAACAGAACTCGACTGGCAGCACAGCAAATCTATTTGTAAGAAAATAGTATGATATAATTCAGTTATCATTTTTGTATCTGATGCATCACAATGCATA
This sequence comes from Drosophila kambysellisi, assembly GCA_035042185.1. Classification (NCBI taxonomy): domain Eukaryota; kingdom Metazoa; phylum Arthropoda; class Insecta; order Diptera; family Drosophilidae; genus Drosophila; species Drosophila kambysellisi. Next base: position 13,214,328 of record JAWNLS010001251.1, read on the forward strand.
CGGAATTTAATAACAAAGATAACGAATGGTGTGTTAATTGAGCGAGAAGAGCTCTGGAGTGCTGGCTAGTTTCTGGAGGTGGGAGGGGTTTGTTCCTATCATCCTGCACATCCTTTTTTTTTTTTTTTATGTGGCAATTATATTTTAACATTAATCAACCTACCTAAAGGCTATAAAACATTGATTTGAAACAGTATATGTGAACAGTGAATTTAAGATCTATAACATACATATAGAAATGCTTTTAACTAATAATACATAACATTATATATAACATTTATCTAACGGCCAACAGTCCAGAGGTCGCTGGTGTGGAGGAGCTTCAACCTCCTGCGAGTGGTGTTATTCCCAAGGGAGCAAGCCAATGGGTTAACATGGTTATGCAACCGGTCGTTATACCGACTCGTATGTCGGTTTAACTGTGTTTTCATTGTCGGTAGACCGAAGTCGTTGTGCAGCGTCCTGTTGCTTACGTATGGCGGAGCACCAGAGATGTCTCTGAGCACCTTGTTCTGCAGGACTTGAATTTGGTATATCCAAGATTTTGCAGCAGTGCCCCAAAATGGAATTCCATATGTCTATGTGGGCTCGATGATGCTCCTGTAAACCAGCAGCATATGGGTACATGCAATTAGGCAAACAAAAGCTGCTTTTCAGTACTAATTATTGAAACTTTTTATTTTTCCTTGACACCCCATATGTAAATTGAGCAGGTGGTTCCTTATATGTGATTCATTTACATTGTTATATTCCTTAAGCTATCCTCTAATGGATCTGATCCAAATTTTTTGTTAGATTTCCTTTCACTATGCTTAATAATATGCAATTTTCCCCAATCTGGTGGCAAAAATGTACAAAATCCCATACAAAATCTCCATAGTCAAAAGAATTCTGAGCGAATGGATTATTTTTGTATATTAAATTTCACAAATAAATAAATAAATAAATCTTGTTAATTTTAATGTTAAGTAGTTTAGATATATCCATTTAATAGTAGAAAAATAAGAAAATATTGAAAAGTCAATAATTACATACATATTTTTGCAAAAGAACTTAGAAAATATGAATTTTTCCCCATGTAAAAACATATATCAGATCAACTGTACATGTAGACACACACCAACCCATACATACACACATCGATAGAAAGCTTTCCAAAGTTGGACTCATGCAAGTGTAAAATTCGTTATTTGTTTCTTTATGGTTGTTCGCTGAGCTTATCTGACATGCGCTTACGTACCAAAATATTACGTTGTACCAAAAAAGCTTTCCGCACGTAAGGGAAAGGAGATAGCCGTGTGTGTGTGTGTGATGAGTGAAAGCTTCCTTTGATTTGCCTAATAAGTTATTGTTTAATTTATTAATAATATATATGCCCGCACACAAAGACAAAAAAATAAATAGCTAGTACAAATAACACCATAGGAAAAAATTAAAAAAAAAATGAAAAAGCAAAAAAATGTTACAAGTTAACTATATTCCTTACCTCTACAACACATACGACAACAACACAAACATTTCATTACAGTGGTTTTAAGTACAAGCTTATCGCGAACACTGACCAATAGTGATGTACAGTGGCTGCAAAAATTGTTCGCTCCCTTGTGCAATGATTTTCTTCTACCTTGTCTATTTACATGATCACTTCTAGTATAAGTTCCGCACTCAGTGCAGTCGGTATATTTACGCACCCCTTTGTTTTAATGAATAAATTTTAATCAAACAAATTCCTTGCACTTAAATAATTAAATTTAAATTTTGCATAGTTTATTAATGTTTTTTTGTAACTAATTTTTATGATTAACTTTTTTATTTTAAGTGTTTTAATAAAATGTTAATTATTCTAATTGACTTTTTAATGAAATGTTGATAGTCATTAATTTTTTAAATTATTAATTAATAATCTTGAAGTGCTAAAATCGTTAACGTTCCTGGGATGCATAGTTTTATAGGAGATCTTCGATGAACTTAGCTTCGATTATCCTGGTTGGTTTTTCAGACGAAAGTGAATTGTCCTGTCTATGAGTAGACAGAGCTACGGTCCAGAGGATTCCGCCCGCCAGTAGTCATAAGCGTTCTCCAAATAAGAAAAAACAAAAATAACATTTGCCGACCACTAATTTTGATCTCATCTATGCTCGAGCTGTCGACGAGAAAGGCCACAGATGAAGTTGCTCCCTTGGGCTTAACAACTCCTTCGCACTTTTGTCCCGCTGACTCGCGACGTTTCCGGTGCCGACTCAATGGAAACTTTCGCGCAGATTTCCAGACATGTCTGATATTTTATTTCCGATTTGAATTAATTTGGTTGAATACTTTTCTTTTACCAAATGACACTAACATATCTCTTGTTTTCTACCGCACTTTCAATATATTATAAATGTATATAAAATATACTGCACTAGGCATATAAACCCATATAAACCCATTGAATTGCAATCACGCGTTTTATTTTATTCACAGTCAATTTGCTATGGTCACGACTTCTTTCTCTCAATAACCTTGCCAATTTGACCGCAAAAAAGACATCGGTTTGAGCCTTACACATCTTGAAAAGCTTCTTACTGAGCGCTTACTGAGTGAGCGATTTCATTCCGAGTTTTGAGTGGTTCTGCTCTGTTCGGTTATCTGCTTATCTCTCACTTGAGCTGCCCTCCAATTACTTACAACTAATTTAGGGTGGACCAAACTCCACTCGTTTCGTAAATAATTCAATGACATATAATTTATTAATTGATCAAACAATATTGGGATTGAATAAGAATCCGTTTGAATTTGAGTCTAAACCAATTCTTAAGCTATTTAATGTAGTTAAGAATTTATTTCAGGGTATCTTGTAGTCGAGCTCTCTCGCAGAGACCATTTTTATTAGTTGTAAACAAAAATGTACGTTATATGATAACTAATGGGTCAAACTAAAGTCATATGAAATACGTTAAGAGTGTTTGACGTTTTGTTCAATGAAATTTATCAAAAAAAAGATTAGGAACTATCTATGAGCTAATTTTACATTATATATAGACAATGGTTTGCCTAAAATGATTCAATATTCAATTCGCATTGATTCGGATTAAATGGCAGCCAAGGCATTGTTTCCCACTTTCTACGATCCAGAGACCAAAATCTGGAGTGGTGCTAAGAAGCGACCCTTCTACGATCCCCAATGCTCTGCGGGTGAAGTAATCTACGCAACTCTGGGGAACTGCCCCAACCACGTTATTCAGGTAAATAGGGATACCAAACCAGGAAGAGCTCAGCTAAAGCTCTAATAAATTGCTTTCGACGAAGTAGATCAACGTTGAGGACGGTAGAAAGGTTACATGTGCGGAGTTGCGTAAATGGAGCATACAGATAGCCGTCTATCTAAAAAAGGAGCAAGTGACGCAAACGGATGTGGTTGGGCTCATTGCCGAGACTAATAATTATGTGGCTGCTGTGGCGATCGCCAGTTTCTTGAATGCATCACCTTTCCATCCGGTAAATGTGACAAAGGACGCGAAGGCCGTGCAGCGTCTCTATGAGTTCACCAAGCCAAAAGTCATGTTCTGTGACGGCTTCGACTATGAGCGCATCGAGGAAATCACCAAGGAGTGGGCACCCAAAATTGTAATCATCAGCGGTCGTATTGAGGGTGTAACGCATATTGAGGATCTGCTGGTGTCCTCACCCGAGGAGAACATATTTCAGTGAGTAATAATTAAATTAAATAAATTTAAATGAATTCATATATTTATTATAATTTGCAGACCAGCATCGTTGGATACTGATGGCGATCAGACAGCAGCCATTTTATGCTCCTCGGGCACCTCTGGACTGCCCAAGGCGGTGCACGTATCCCACAAGTATATTACAAGGACTCCTCCGTAAGCCAAATTATTTGCTATTTTCTTATTCGATTAGCTTTTTGAGTTCTAAGATAATGCACAATTATTAACTGAGAAAGAGATATATCAAATTCGCTTTTTAATTTGTAAATCTTCAACCTCTTACAGACTTTTCAAGAGCACGGATCTTATAGTGACTTATGCGACCATCGATTGGGCGACAGGATTCCTATGTAACGTGCTCAGTTTCTTTTATTGCGTACCCCGTTTGATGTTCAAGGGTGATTATAATGCGGAGAAGACGATTCAACTAATTCAGGAATATAAGGCAACCGTTATTTTGTTGGCTCCGTGGCAGGCCTATGAGCTGTTCACCCATTCGCTGGCCACCGAGCAGTCCTTGGCTAGTATGAGATTGGCCTTCATTACGGGTGGCTGGATATCCCTGAAGGTGCTGCAACGTGCGCAGGAGCTGATGAAACAATGCATCGTATTGTTCTCACATGGCGCCACCGAGACGGGTGCCATGGCTGGTAACATCGATCACACGCTGCAAAACTCGGTGGGTCGTGTGTTTCCGGGAGTGCGTGTCCGGATTGTCAACGATGAGGGCATCAATTTGCCGCACAATGAGGTTGGTGAGGTACTGATCGATACTGGCTGCAAATGGCGGGGATATGTAAACAATGTTGAGGACACGGAATCGACTTTAAAGGACGGTTGGATTAACTTGGGTGATTTGGGTTACTTTGACGACGACAACAATTTATATTTAGTCGATCGCAAGAAGGATGCGCTCAAATATAAATCCAAGGACTATTGGCCCAATGAAATCGAGCATGTCATCATCGAGCTGCCCGATGTCGTCAATGTCTGTGTCGTGGGTATTAGGGATGAGAGGCATGGAGATGCTGCCGGCGCTCTGATCATCAAGAAACCAGGATCGTCCCTCACCAAACAGGAGGTCATTGATCATGTGGCCAAGCGCGTTGTTGTCGATTACAAGCAGCTGAATTCGGGCGTACAATTTGTCGAAACATTTCCCCGGAATCCGAACGGAAAAGTGTTGAGAATTGAGGCCAGGCAGATCTTTGAGAAGAACATGAACTAATTATGTCGCATCCCCCACTGTTTGTCTAAAAAATTAATTTCATAAAAACAAAAATAAGAAAAAAAATACTTTTTAAGTAAGATAAGAAAACTTTGTTTCTTTGTATCTAATAACTCAGACGGTTGTTAGTTTCAATATCTATTTACACAATTTGATTAACTTGCCACTTATTTGACACGTGCCACAACTTTATGAAGCTTATTACTAACCCAGAATTCGACTGGCAGCAGAGCGAACCTTCGTAAACCAATGGGCTGCTTCTTATTAACCTTTCCTCCCCTGTTTGTTGTTAAATTAGTTAAGGGCGAAATCGATTCAGCTGCGTTGATGAGCCAAGTCTATTTTCCTGTTCCCCTCAGACCATTTCCTTATTTCTTACCACTTTCTCTTAATCTCTTAATCTTTGTACTACCAACTATTCCTAGCATGAACCGATTCGAGTACTCTGTACTGATTATAACAAACTACATCTTGCAATCAATTCAGATTCCTTTATTTTTATAATTAAAATTTCCATTTCTATTCTAAGGTTCTTATCACATGATTAACTATATACAAATAAAGTAAATAGTCATAAATTTAATCTTTTTACAGCTTGGTGTAATCTTTTGCCAAGTTTAGTTGAACCGAAAGTCTTTAAATTTCCTGTACAATTTTTTAAATTTAATGAATATTCCTGAAGTGAATAGAGAAAAACTATCTTAAAAATGTATGCACTCAACAAGATTAAAAGAGAATTCAATTAAAAATAAATAAAATATTAAAATTGAAGATAAAACGAAAACTGTAAAATTCATTTTACTGCTCCCCTCAGTAAGCAAGTTTTACAAATGTTGGCTGTCGATAAAGTCAATTTATGGCCCAAAAGCGTGTGGAGTCAAGAAAAATAAAAAATAAATAAATAAAAAAATAAAACAACAAATAAATCGAGCATCAATCAATCAAATGCCAGTTAGTTCAATTCAAAAATCTTGAGCACGTCAAGCAGACAGACAGCCAGACAGACTGCAAATGTGTTTACTTTAGCTTTAGCATTAGCCTTAGCTTTATATATGTATATATACATACATATATATATACATATATATATATACAGTGGCTTGCAGCCCCAATCGCCCAGTGTCTAGCAACAATTTCAATTGCCTGCCATAAACTCATTATTGCATATTTTTCAAAAATTCCAAAGAGCCATGGCAGGTACATTTATTGACCACCAAAATGAATATATGACCCTAATAAACTGTGGTTTTTCCACCTGCAAGGTAGGGTTATGTAAGAAAGTACCTCTTTTTAGGTATGCACGTCATTTCGCCCAGTTACATTATGGACACCTGGGTGCCATAAAACCCGGATTTTTTTCGACAGATTGAATATTTTCGGTTTTAATAGACCAATTCTCCATAGTCAGTTTAGTTTTTTCCTGCAATTCGGGTGCAACAAGCCAACAAGGACCTTGGGCAAACTGACTACCATTGAGCAAAGGAAACTCATCCTGGAACACTAAAAAATCGGATATTCATATCGCCAAATAGCTAGAATGGTCAATCTAAGCAACTCAACTGTATTCTACGTCATTTTGAGTTTCGTCGACGAAAATCGAACAGAGGACAAGGGCGGAACGGCACCAAATCCGATTTTCACCGAGCAGGACGAGCCAAGGATCATCAGGAAAACAAGGGGAAATCTTAAGCTATCGGCTCAAAAACTGACTCAATAGGTGCAGGATGAAATAAGGAAAAAGTTCAGTATGGGAACTGTGCTCCAAGTTCTGTGCAACCATGACTTTGATGCCCGAGAACCACGAAAAAAAAAAATTTATAAGCGCAAAAAATAGAGGGTATAGGATGACGTTCGTCAAAATCCACATGGGCAAGGATTTGGAGTTCTGGAACACAGTCATATGTGAATATGAGTACAAATTCAAACATTTTTACCCGGACGAATGGAATTATGTGTGGCGACACTCCAATACTGATCTGAGTCCCAAAAACATAAAGGCAACAGTCAAGCAACGCGGAGGAAGTGTCCTGGTATGGGCATCTATCTCGACTGCCCGCGGCGGAATTTTTGTGTTTATTGAAACAACAATGGACAAATATGTGTACTTTGATGTACTAAAGGAAAAGTTACTCCAAAGTGCCGAGAAGCTGGAAACCGACGTACTTTCCGGATCTACCAGGACAACGATCCCAAGTATAAGACCGGAATAGTACAGTCCTGGCTTAGATCGAATTGCTCCCACATGATAATTCCACCGGCCCAGTCTCCAGACTTAAACTTTATTGAAAATTTGTGGGCTCTGCTGGAAAATAACATCCGGAATCACAAGATATCCAGCAAACAGGATCTCCAAAATGCTCTGCTGGAGGAGTGCAGCAGGATCAGTCCAGAAACTACCCGGAAGTTGGTATCTTCCATTAATAATAGATTAAGGGAACTTGTTAAGGCTAAAGGATATCATACTAAGTATTAACATCCTTATTTAAGCTTTTATACGCCAAATATGTAACTTTTTTTAAGACTGGGCGAACTGAGCTGCATATGTATTTTGGCTTATGTTTTCAGTTTTTGACTAATTTTAATTAATTAATTAATATTTAAATAAAAACTAAAGTTTGTTTTTCAAATGTGATATAACATTAAAAAAATTGGCACTTAAACATTTTGAATATGTTTCCTTGTTTAAAATTTATAGCACTTTAAATTTGTTGCTAGACACTGGGCGATTGGGGCTGCAAGCCACTGTATGTATATATGTAGTCGAATGGAAGTCACCTGAGTGCTGATTGCAAATGTCAATTCTAAAGCGCAGAAGGGGTGATTCGAAGCGACTAAAATGGCACGTGCTCTTTCAAAATGCCAATCAAAGTCAGGACACGGTTTGCTTTGATGCTGACGGGTTTTTCTGAGCTGCTCCTGAAGCAGCTGTTAATTCGTCCTTTTGTGCGAACCAAACATTAAACACAGGCATCTAAAATGATGTTTAGCACAGACCAAATGCTGTTCAGCACTCTCTCTCCCGAGGATGTGGCACACAAGTGGGGATTGCGTTGGATGCTGGGGCAACATTTTTGAGCTGAAAAATGTTTTGTAGGCGTGGCAAGTGGCAGAAGCAGAAGCAGTTGCAGACGCAGCGTCAGCGACTGGGCTTATGTTTAAGCGACTTTATTTACGACTTGAAATTTGAATAAATTACGATGCCGTCGACCGGCGAAGAATGCAGTCCGCTGGCCACTGGATGTGCATAAGAATATTTCAGGGTGTAAGCGTAAGCATACACTGAAAAAAAACGTAGAGAGAAAATATTTAAGTATGTCAGTAAATCTAGAAGGTCAAAGAATCGGCAAATTACACTTCTCACATTCGGAATATAAAGCAGAAAAAAGATTTATTTCCTTATTAATTGATTTAAAGTTCTAAGTCATCTTTTTGTTTGAGTGTAGTCCACCAAATGCGTATGGGACAATGATAGTTGGAACAGTAATCCTCGTAGCCAAAGCCATGAAAACATGGAACAGGACATGGAACATTGAATCGGGTTTTCGGAGCCAAAGCAATTGGTTTTGGCCAATTGTAGTTGTGTTTGGCCGCTGAGGCTGTGTTAGAAAGGGTGGGGGCGGGTAATTGTGGGTGTGGTCATGGCGAAAAGGCGCTCGCTTGAATGAAGCGTAAAACGATGGCAACAATAGATGCAACAACAACAACAACAAGCTTCGACTGTAAGGAACAGATTGCGACCAACTGCGGACGGCGGACAGCGGACAGCGGAAATGGCAATGGCAGCGAAACATAAACGGAAACACAAAATGCCGCCATGAAACGGAAGTTAAATTATTGCAATTGTGGTGGCACCGTTTTCATAACTGTACATTTTTGCTATCCGCAACTCCATCAACTGTTTATGTTATTGTTTACAGGGAAAACAGCAGCTGCAACTGCCAGTGGCGCCACATTTACATCGGAACTCGTAAAGGTAGTTGTTGTTTCGACCAGGAAATTGATGTCGATATTTATTTTGAGAACGGAGTCTGCTTCAATTTATTTGCAATTAGAAATTGTGTTAGTTCGTTTCTTTTCTTCATATTTTAAGTTATGTAATAGCTCAAGTTAAATTTAGTAATTTGACTAAGTGATTGTAAACTTTGGCAAATGCTATTTAAAAATGATATCTATTTATAACTATTGTGTTTAGTATGCGATTCATGATGATACAAGGGAAGATTAATCTCATCTTAATCAAGCCATCAATCCTTGGGAAAGGAAATTTAGCCATTTGTCAACTTTGATCGGAGCGTTGCTCGCGGCTTCAATCAACCATTTCCACCACCCATCTAATTAGCCCGCTTCCAGCTATTGCCAAAAACAAAAAACCATCTAGTGACGCACATAAAGAAATGTTTACATGCAATTACCGTTTTAGTGTCTCGCTGTCAACTCGGCTAGCGCCGTTCGCAATTGTTTATTGGATGCCCCAAGCTCCGAGCGGACAATTGAGCCAGAAATAAACCGGAAGGATGCAGTGCCAGCAAATGGGATGATATGTAGAAAACAATGGGGACAAACAGTGAATTCTGTTGGTCGCACTCCTAATTGCAGTGTCTGCAATTTATCATCGGCGAACAAGGTAAAATGGCTGATAGCTGCTCATATATTCCACATGTTTACAGCCATTTTTAGTTGCCAAACAGTAAGCAGAACCAAACAGGTAACGCCAGGTGGCACATGTGTAACTGCTACTAAGTGCTCGCTAATTGAATTGTAGACCACATTCCGGAATAAACAACTCGATTGTCTTCTTATTGGCTTAAATACAAAATTACCTATTTAAGCATTCACTGGGAATTTTTGATTGGAATTAACGTAACTAATCCTTGGCATCTGGATTAGTTCGGTATTAAGATTTAAAATTCATGTACAAATTTTACTTGGGCAGACATAAAATTAATTTTGGTTTTCATCTAAAAAACCATTAAAAAATGCTGTTTTTTATGGCACACAAAAAACATTGTCGCTTAGCTAAGCCAAGTGAGAGTGAAGCAAAAGTGAGATATTCAGTTGAACTAAACGAATTTATAATAAGTAAGTAATTAGCTGCTATTAAATTCACTTGGCCAGCTTGAAGGCCATAAAAGTCGTAATTCACACGGCTATCGCTCGTCGTATATATTTTTATATAGCCGCTCTGCGTCCGAAATTTCGTTGGATTTATGGCACAGGCATTAAGCGCCAGTCCACAGTCCACAGTCCGTAGTTACCATTTCCGTTTCCTTTTTGGTTGCATTTTTGCCATTTTGGAGGGGTGCTGGGGGGGCGGGTGCACTTAATTAAGGGCTCCATTTGGAGCTGCGAGTTGCAAGCAGACTGCATTCCCTGATAATAAAAAAAACACACACACACATGTTGACATACAGTGAGTGCCACGTAATATGTGAAGCATGTTTGGTGGGCCATGTTTACCGTCCAATTTTTAGTGACATTTAAGCCATTTGCACATTTTCGTTTATGGCCATTGCCATTTCGCTGCTGTCATCCTGTCAACATATTCAGCTCCTGTTGCTGCTGCTGTTGCAAGCGTGCTGTTGCAGGCGTGCTGCCTATTTGTCGTGAACAGTCTGGAGTAGTTGATGACCTATTTTGTTGGCTCGAAATTGGAATGTCATAAAATTGTGTTTGCTTATTTAAAAAATCGTAAAAAACTAATGGAGAATGAGAATGAGCGACAAGAGGCCGTGACATGCAGCAAAATACCAAGAAAACAGGAGGTCAACAGTTGTATTGTTTTGTTGTTATTGTTGTTATTGTTGTTTTAGTCGCTTTTCCTGCTAACATTTTTGCAGCATTGTCTTCCAGTTCGCCTTGGCTTTACGAGCATCCTTTCGCTGGCGCCCTTTTCGCACTGCTGTCTGTCGGTGCTGACTTCCGTTTCCGCTTGCTTGTCTCGCATTGTGTGTGTGTATGTGTGTGTGTGTTTTTTTTTACACTATCCGATGCACACATGTGTCTTAAATTTTATTGCATGATTCACATTTCGCCCTTTGACTTGTAATGGGCTTGTGTTCAAAAGTAGTCGAGAGAGCCCTAAACTACAAAGCAATTAATAATTTAATTAATTTATATATTTGGCAAGTTCTCTTTTGCTAATTATTAAATCTAATTTAGAATTAATACAAATATTCTAAACAGAGTGTTAAGTAGTCGAGTTACATTCATCTTTGCGCACTCTGATCATCATGTTCAATGAATTTAGACATTTTGATATGCTGTATTTGATGTTTGTTTGGCATTTGACCTTTTGACCCTTTTCTTTATTAAAGTTTCGCATTTACCTCAGTTGGCACGCAGTTTATTTGCTTCCTGTCAATGCGAACGCAACGAACTGAAAATATGAACCGTGAATTGAGTATTCCACGGCCAACGAATGATTTCATTCCGCCATTATTTGTTGCCTCTTTAAGACCCAACACTTAAGATGGGTGTTCATCCTAAATGAAGTTGGCTTTCTAATGAAGTTACGGTCAGTTTACGCTCATTAAGCCAGAGAGAGATTACGATTACAGAGGCCCAGATTGCCCCAAGAGGAGAGAGTTGAGAAATTGAGTTGGTCTATGAATCGGAATAGAAATCGAAATGGGTTTGAATGTTGGTGTTTGGTGTTTGGCAGGGTGAATTGTGAATGCTGAATGAATAATGAATAATTCATTTTGCTTGTAAAAAGGATTCCAATTGATTTAGCTTTGAATGCTGTCAAGCTTATTAATACGAAAGCGGTTTAAAGTCAATTAAATGCCTTCATTTCTAAATGAATTATTAAGCGATTCGCATAAATTTGAATAACAAACTAATTAAGCCTTCTCAACTTAATTAAGTGTGTATAAATAACAATTGGCCAAATAACACTTTTCATTTATTGTCAACTTGAATTTCGTATATTTCGAGTGTTTGTGTATTTAAGAAAAACAAACTGGATAATGAAGTTATGCGTGAATGTATGGACCAGGCCAAAAGGAAGCTGACTGCAGATGATTAAAATATTAAATATGACCCAATTACCGAGCAGCTTGTTTAAGTTGAGCTGAAGCCATTTGGGACATGGACACACAAGGAATGCGTGGAGCATTTGTAAAATTGCGTGCGAAACGAAAGAGAATTAAAGTTTGTAGGAATTCAATTTGTGTGTTGCCACTTGCACTTTGAACTCCTGCTGCTGTGCCCCTTATCTGTGCAGCAGCTGCAGCTGTGCTGTGGCAATCCCTTATTCCTGTAATGGCTGCGTTATGCCCAAAAACAAGAATAACAAGACAGAACGTTGCAGTCGAACGTAACCGACAGCGAAATACTATTATACCTTAATTTGTGTACAGTTAAGAAATACTTGAATTGCGGGGGATATGGGCGTTTATCGGTTTTGGGAGCGGGAGTGTCGGAGGTGGGCGAGGCATATTCCAATCTTTCAAGGACCTCGCCAACAACCTACCAACCAAAATTGGTGACTGTATCCATTAAATTGTAAGATATATTGCGAATTTATCGATTTTCTAGCTCCCTAGTGGACGTAGGACCAAACCCAAGACACTTTAACTTTTGAGGGTACTTTCCAGTATACGTTCCAAGTTTCAAGTCTCTATCTCTAAGGGTGTCGGAGGAACGCGCGTTCATACAGACGGACAGACGGACGGACACCATGACGGACATTGCACAAAACCAATATACTATTATACCTTTTTGGAATAATAGTATAAAAAGTAGATTTAACACTGGTCGTTTTGTTGAGTCTGCCGCAACACGTCCTTAAAGAACTTAATTAACTTTTGTTGTTGTTTTTGTGTGTATTGTTTACGGACGCACGTTGGTCAGAGTCGTAAAAAATATCCGGCCATATTTAACTGTCACATTGTGCGCCTTTTTACGCTTCAACACAGCCACACACACACACACACACAGACACACACACACACACACACACACACACACACACACACACACACACGCACACACACACACATACACACACACATAAACAAACGGCGCTAGGCGACTTTTTGCAAAATACACTCAATATTGTGACTCGAATACGGTTAACTCAATGCCCTGTGTTGCGTAGGGGTGTTTGTTTGCCCGGCTGCGCGGTGGCATGTGGCATGTGGCAGCTACGACAGCATTTAAATTAACCATTTAGAGAAATATTTTTCATTTAATGTTGCGAGTGCGTCACTGCAAAAATGCACTGCACAATTTGCAGTTTTTTTTTTATGTGCAAACATATTTTTAATTACGGGTTATTTAACCAGCAAACTCAGCATTCTAAAATTCATTTTGAAAAATAATTAAATACAAGTACTTTTGAGTTAAACTCACGAGTCATAGCAATCTTTAAACTATTGCATAAAATATAAGAAAAATTAGTCCAAATAAGCCAAAACAACAAAAACAACCACAAGAATCACAAATAACTAATTAACTCATTCCAAATGCATGTTTTGAGCTTTGCTGAATTTAAAGCGTTGAATGAAAAACCACAAAATTAATTGATTATCAAAATTTACTTTGTGAGCCAGGTTATTGTGTTGTTAGCCTTATAACAATCTACTTAAATAAACATGCACATGTCTAATCCCCATATTTATGCAGTAAACATTTAAGCCGGATTAAGGCAAATAAGTACGTGTATTAAATACGCTTATAAATGCTGGTAATACTTTGATACTGCTGCTGCTGCTGTCAATTTGATCCGATATAAAAATGGAACTATGGTAAACAAGCCACATCAGGCAAACAAGTGAGGAAATAACGGTAAACATTTTGCCATTCAGTCCAAATAGTGTGTAATTAATCATTCAGATGCGGTCCCTAAAAAAAAAACTTCAAAATAAAAGCTGATATCACCATCTGTACTGAGGGTGGTGACCATTTGAATCCTTTTTGCTTATGTTTTTTGGGGTTGAGCAAATTGCTATAAATAACAAAATATTGGGCAGCAGGGAGTGCAGAATGGGAGACGGGAGGCGGGTGGATGCCACATTCTTTATTTATATGCAGTGTTTGAAAAAAAAAGGTTATCGAAACAGTTTTGGAAGTGCTTGTAATCCAATTCCATAAAAAAAAATGCAAAGAAAGAATGAAATGGCTCTTTTGGTCGATCAATTAATATACTTTGAATGTTTTCATGCACAGGGTATCTGAGAGTTGATCTCTAGTTTTTAGTTGTTATTTTGCCTCTTGTGCGCCAGCTGTGTGTATGAATCCGGGCTCCTTTTTTGGAAAGGATTCTTGGTCGGGCAGCCAAGCCGGGAAGGGAACAAATGCAGCCGTTCACACGCTCCGGCATGAAAATGAATGAAATAAAAGGGAAAAGCAAAAAGAAAAGTCTGTTGCATAAGAACAGCATGCCTAGGAGATGACTATAGATATGCAAATGGAAAGTCGACGGCCTGCATTGCTTGCATTAATGCAGAGACTCCTCAAACGCATCATCTTCTTGATGGCCAGGGCAAGCCAGCAGGAGGTTTAAATTGGAGCCGATAACTCGTCGGGTCAGACAGGATCTCAACCTGCAACAGGAGCAGCTGTCAAACAAACTGGAAAAATGTTAAGCAAAAGGTAAGGCAAAAACCAGTGAAGGGTAAATGTGGAAAATTGGTAGCGAAGCGAAGGGTCAAAAATCAACAAGAAAAAAAGAGAAATGGAAAAATATGCAAATATTGAACGAGACAATCAAATATGCAACAGTAATTTTTTGTATCAACGCGCTGAGGGGCAGCTATATGCCCTGGTATTATATTACGGTCCCAGGGATTGAGACAAAGGGTTGTTGTGCTCCCCGGACTACATAAGCAACTCGGCAGGGAGCGGCAAGACATTAACTCAAGATTTCCGTATACCCTTTCTTTGTGGGCATATTCGAATCGAAAATTGTTCTTATGTTCTTAATTTATGTTTCCATATTTAAATAATTAAGTCGGTTCTTCAAAGCGTATTTTCTCAGAAATAATAGTTGCCTCAACGCGGCAGGGTATTTAAGCTGCGGCAAGATAGAGTAACTTATTTTTGGGTTGTCCAATTGCAAGCTTTAAATCAAAAGACAAATGATAAACTTGCCTCAAATTTATATTTTGTTTATGCGAGAAACATTTTGTGTATTTGTGAAGACGACTATCGCCAAACCCTTGACCCAAATCGGTGCCACATAAGTTTTGTGTTTTTAAATTCATAAAATAACAGCAACGACAACTTTCCATTTAAAGACTACATTTAATCATCAGTTTTTACTTAGCAAACCAACATTTTCAGCCCATTTGGCCTACAAATCCGATTGAAATTCACAATTCGATTTTACCTGATGATGGGCTTAGTTCGCGGATTAAATGGTAAACCATAATGATGATTACGTTAACAGTTTATATAAGAGGAAAGTAAACCCTGAATAGGAAGCTTGTTGTGAATAATACTCAATCACACTTCAATGCATCTTCTAACTCAATGGATTTCAACAAGTATTCAGAGGTGCTTAAGTGTTATTCAATGCTCTCTGCGTTTTAAGTTAAGATGACACACACTCACACATACACACACACACACACACAAACACACACACACTAAAGTATGTTGTGCTCAAGTGACACAATTTATAAACATGTCACGAAGAAGTTGCGCAACTATTATTTCTAATAAAAATATTATTTCTAATGAAACAACATTCACTTTTCAACTTCAATTAAAGCGACGTTAATAATAATATTTAATTCAAGTCAAGAAAACATTTCAAACATTGTTAGCGAAATTTGTCCATTAGCTTCTGCTTGAAAAGTATTTCTAAATTTTGGGACATTTGCGGCACGACTTTGTCAGTTAACTGTACTTTGTTAGGTTTACGAGTACGTGCAACAGCAGCAAAATGCTCAAAAGCAGATCATAAACTGGAATATGGTGCTGAAGGACTCATGAACCGGGTGGGGGGAGGTGGCAGAAGGACATTAAGAAGTTTGCTGCTGCTGCTGCTGCATGTCAATCTAAGTCTTGTGGAGCTGTTAAATGGAGTTATTGATAGGTGCGCAGTTTGACAATAAATATTTGAGCAAGAACTCAGCTGGCTCATAATATCGAAAGCATAATAAAAAATGTTTACAAATGAAAAACCAACTGAAAGCAAGCTCAAAAAAAACAGTTGTAAACAAGAGAGAAATTTGCAGTCGGAAGTAACCGACAGCGAAATACCCTAAGTTTTGTGCAGACAAGAAATACTTGTTAAACTTTGCCTTTCAGATTGGGGTAGATAAACGATAGTAACCCTTCTTCGAAGTTTGGCAACTGTAGCTCTTAAATTCCTGAAGATATTGGCATTAATCGGTTTTAGGGGGCGGGAGTGGGCTGGCCGGAGTGGGCGTGGCCATTCAATTTTTAATCGATCTCTTAGAGGAGTTACTAGTAACATATTTTCAAAATTTGGTGACTCCAGCTAACTAATTGTGGAAGATATGCGCATTTCAAATTTCTAGGGCCGAAATCAGCATATGGACATAGGTCGAACCTTCAAAATGCCATAACTTCGTCAAAACTCAACGCATTTTCAAAAATAAGGGCGTTTTAATCATGGTTTGACCTCTAGATCAATCCTACATTTGAAGTTGAAAACGTAATTTTGGGTCGGAACATAAGTCAAAATTATAGTCCGAAAATCGGCATATCGGCATATCGTCAAAACTCAACGCATTTTCAAAAGAAAGGGCGTTTTAGTCATGGTTTGGCCTCTAGATCAATCGTACATTTAAAGTTGAAAATGTTATTTTGGGTCGGAACATAAGTCAAAATTATAGTCCGAAAATCGGCATATCGGCATCTGGGTATAGGTAGAACCTTCAAAATGCCATAACTTCGTCAAAACTCAACGGATTTTCAAAAGCAAGGGCTTTTTAGTCATAGTTTGGCCTCTAGATCAAACGTGCATTTAAAGTTGAAAACGTAATTTTGGGTCGGAACATAAGTCAAAATTATATTCCGAAAATCGGCATATCGGCCATGGACATAGGTCGAACCTTCAAAATGCCATAACTTCGTCAAAACTCAACGGATTTTCAAAAGCTAGGGCTTTTTATTCATAGTTTGGCCTCTAGATCAATCGTGCATTTAAAGTTGAAAACGTAATTTTGGGTCGGAACATAAGTCAAAATTATATTCCGAAAATCGGCATATCGGCCATGGACATAGGTCGAACCTTCAAAATGCCATAACTTCGTCAAAACTCAACGGATTTTCAAAAGCAAGGGCGTTTTAATCATGGTTTGACCTCTAGATCAATCCTACATTTGAAGTTGAAAACGTAATTTTGGGTCGGAACATAAGTCAAAATTATAGTCCGAAAATCGGCATATCGGCATCTGGGCATAGGTAGAACCTTCAAATTGCCATAACTTCGTCAAATCTCAACGGATTTTCAAAAGCAAGGGCTTTTTAGTCATAGTTTGGCCTCTAGATCAAACGTGCATTTAAAGTTGAAAACGTAATTTTGGGTCGGAACATAAGTCAAAATTATAGTCCGAAAATCGGCATATCGGCATTTCAGCAAAGGTCGAACCTTCAAAATGCCATAACTTCGTCAAAACTCAACGCATTTTCAAAAGAAAGGGCGTTTTAGTCATGGTTTGGCCTCTAGATCAATCGTACATTTAAAGTTGAAAATGTTACTTTGGGTCGGAACATAAGTCAAAATTATATTCCGAAAATCGGCATATCGGCATCTGGGCATAGGTAGAACCTTCAAAATGCCATAACTTCGTTAAAACTCAACGGATTTTCAAAAGCAAGGGCTTTTTAGTCATAGTTTGGCCTCTAGATCAATCGTGCATTTAAAGTTGAAAACGTAATTTTGGGTCGGAACATAAGTCAAAATTATATTCCGAAAATCGGCATATCGGCCATTGACATAGGTCGAACCTTCAAAATGCCATAACTTCGTCAAAACTCAACGGATTTTCAAAAGCAAGGGCTTTTTATTCATAGTTTGGCCTCTAGATCAATCGTGCATTTAAAGTTGAAAACGTAATTTTGGGTCGGAACATAAGTCAAAATTATATTCCGAAAATCGGCATATCGGCCATGGACATAGGTCGAACCTTCAAAATGCCATAACTGCGTCAAAACTCAACGGATTTTCAAAAGCAAGGGCTTTTTAGTCATAGTTTGGCCTCTAGATCAATCGTGCATTTAAAGTTGAAAACGTAATTTTGGGTCGGAACATAAGTCAAAATTATATTCCGAAAATCGGCATATCGGCCATTGACATAGGTCGAACCTTCAAAATGCCATAACTTCGTCAAAACTCAACGGATTTTCAAAAGCAAGGGCTTTTTAGTCATAGTTTGGCCTCTAGATCAATCGTGAATTTAAAGTTGAAAACGTAATTTTGGGTCGGAACATAAGTCAAAATTATATTCCGAAAATCGGCATATCGGCCATGGACATAGGTCGAACCTTCAAAATGCCATAACTTCGTCAAAACTCAACGGATTTTCAAAAGCAAGGGCTTTTTATTCATAGTTTGGCCTCTAGATCAATCGTGCATTTAAAGTTGAAAACGTAATTTTGGGTCGGAACATAAGTCAAAATTATATTCCGAAAATCGGCATATCGGCCATGGACATAGGTCGAACCTTCAAAATGCCATAACTTCGTCAAAACTCAACGGATTTTCAAAAGCAAGGGCTTTTTAGTCATAGTTTGGCCTCTAGATCAATCGTGCATTTAAAGTTGAAAACGTAATTTTGGGTCGGGAACATAAGTCAAAATTATAGTCCAAAAATCGGCATATCGACATCTGAGCATAGGTCGAACCTTCAAAATGCCATAACTTCGTCAAAACTCAACGGATTTTCAAAAGCAAGGGCTTTTTGGTCATAGTTTGGCCTCTAGATCAATCGTGAATTTAAAGTTGAAAACGTAATTTTGGGTCGGAACATAAGTCAAAATTATATTCCGAAAATCGGCATATCGGCCATGGACATAGGTCGAACCTTCAAAATGCCATAACTTCGTCAAAACTCAACGCATTTTCAAAAGCAAGGGGGTTTTATTCATGGTTTGGCCTCTAGATCAATCGTACATTTAAAGTTGAAAACGTGATTTTGTGTCGGAACATAAACGTCGGAGTTAGGAGTGGGATTTTTCGATCTTTGAAGGACGGATGGACGGACGGACAGACGGACATTGTACAAGCCCAATATACTATTATACCTTCGGTATCATAGTATAAAAATATGAAAAACGTTTGTTTCATTTTGAATTAAATAAGCTTCGTTCTTTGAAGTGCTAAATTAAATCAAATTAATGTGGGATTCACAACATAAGTCGAGGACTCATCAAGAAGCAAATAAATCATTTGTCGCTTTATAAACAGATCAATTTCAAACAGTACTTAAGCCTGACACTTGTGTACAAATGATACTTAAGAGCCTCAAATAAACATAAATTTACCTCAATTGCCACGCCCAGCTGCCTTAAAATCCAGCTCGTATCTAGGCACTAAAAATGTGTTTATGATACTGTGAGGTATATAAATATTTATGTGTTGTTGGCCTGCTCATAATGGTCATCAGTGCTAATGACCTGGTCACTTTACGTCGTCTCGTATGAAAAATCACTGGGCTGTTAAGCACACGAAGCCACGCCCACACGCCATTTGTCTTGTACAGTCGGGGGCATAAAACTGTTGACATGTCATTTGTCATATTCACACGGCACCACCCACAAAAACATTGGCTCTGCGTGTTAATTTGCATATTGTGCAGGTATGGAAAATATATGTATATGAAAAGCCCGATCCCATTGAAAAAGATAAAATGAAGTTGATAAATCAATATTTGAAATTTTACGAAAAACAAAAGCAGTAGGTAGCAACCTACTCTATTCAAATAAATTGATTGCTTTAATTTCCATTTAGGAGCTCAAACTAAATTTCAAAATGAACACAATACAGAAAATTCGATCAATTAAAAAGATATTTGCGAATCAGTTGCTGTTTTACTGTACCAAAAAAGGAACGGACGAGTCCAAGAAGTGCACCGACCTCAAGGCAACTAATGTGTGCAAGGATCCCAAAAAGCCAGATGAGCAGAAGCCGGAAAAGAAGAAACCGCCAAAAAGTAAGGAACAGAAAACGGTCACACTGATCCAGGGTGACGGTGTGGGCTGTGAGCTGACCAACGCATTGAGGCAGCTCTTCGAGGCAGCCAAAGTGCCAGTGAAATGGGAGGTGTTTGTCGACTACAAGGATGGTGAAACCAATAAGGTTAGCCCAAAGCTGGTGGAATCCCTTAAGCGCAACAAGGTGGCCATCAAGGGACCCATTGATCCCATTTTTCTGAAGCGGCTGCGCAAAGCGTTCGATTTGTACGCCTTTGTGGCAGTCTGTCGCAACATCAGGGGGCACGAGTCGGTGTATGACAAACTCGACTGTGTCGTCATCCACGATGTGACCGAGGGCGAATATTCGGGCATTGAACACAGTGTCGTGCCGGGCATCCTGCAGTCCATCAAAGTGTGCACCTCACTAAATGCCAACCGCATCGCACGCTATGTGTTCAAGTATGCCAGTGAGAATCAACGGAAAAAGATAACCGTGGCCCACAAGGCCAACATTATGCAACTGACTGATGGCAACTTTCTGCTTAGCATGCGGCAGGAAGCCACCAAACATTTTGGTACGGTGACATTCGAAGAGCGGTACCTGGACACCGCCTGCTTGAATCTGGTCATGGAGCCCGGCCTGAGCGATATACTCGTCGCCTCCAGCATGTATGGCGATGTCCTTGTGATGATGGCCTCCGGTATTATGGGTGGCAAATCATTGTGTCCCGGCTTTGGTGTTAGTAAAAATGGTTTGATCTACGATACGCTGAATAAGGTCAACATGAAACTCGCTGGCAAGGATATTATCAATCCGACGGGCATGTTCCTCACGGCATCACTTATGTTGCGAACCCTGAAACTCAACTCGTATGCGGATATGATTCAATGTGCCGTCGAGCAGCTCTTTCAGAATACCGATATACGTACAGCGGATATCGGCGGAAAGGCCAAGTGCTCGGAGTTAACAAAAGCCGTCTGTGACATTATTTCAAACATGAAAGATTAACACTTGTAGTTGTCCCAGAAACCTGTATGAAAATTCTATGTATAAATTGGTTTAAATCCTTGCTGCAGGAAAACTGTTCATTTTTCTATTTTTGCAAATAATATGGAAAGTTTTGACAAGCCACGTGTGTGTGGAATAACAATAACTGGCTTCAAGTTGAAACTAAAAAATAAGCCAAATTAGATTCACTCCACAGGTAGTTTGTGTTGATAGCCGGGCCAACAAAAGTTTTCACAAATTTTCTTTTTTTTTCTGTTACTTTTTTGTTTGTTGGTTAACAGAAAATTCAAAAATTGAACTTTTTGCAAGCGCAACTTTAAAGGGGGTTCCGGAAACAGCATAAGCGAAAATTGTTTTAAGCTTTTTGAAGTTTGGGTTGATTTTTGTTGACAAAATTCTAAATTTATAACTTAATAATTGGTTCAGACCAAGACTGGAAACTATAAGCATTTAGTTAAAAGTCGCTTTAAAAAGGGTTGTTGTTGTTTTTCTTATAATTTTCCATTAATAATATGATTATTGCTATCAAAGCAGACGCATCAAGGAGGAAGAGTCTCGATGCTGGGTCGGTCACGTGCTGACCAAGTGCTGACAGTGTAAGCCAAGATGCAAAGATGCCAAGAAGCGCCAGACAGTAGACAGGAGACAACAGACAACAGACAAGACAGTAAGTTGCCGTTGTCGAAAAACTTGTTAAAATTTAATAATTTATGGCCATGGACCATCGAGGCGAGCAAGTAATAAACGTCAGTTTTTGTGAACATAAAATTGGCCAAGTTTTTCAGCTAGCAGCACAGCTGACAGCAGTTGGAGATAGGAAACGTGAACGTAAACCACTTCTACTCCGAGACGGCAACGATTCAAGGATTCAACCATTCGAGCATCGAGGCCGCCAGGCATCCAGGCATCCAGGCCTCCAGACAGCCAGGCCTCCAGGCATCCTGGCATTCCGGCCAAACCAATTTGGTTGCCTGCAGAATATTGCAAACACTTTTTATCTCCTTTCTTCATCGTTTTTTCTTGAGTCGGCTTCCTTAGGGACCTAACTAATATGTAGTTGTAATTAAATTTGATCTTTGCCCACCCCTTGGTCCACCTATCTGGCAACTCTCCGAGAGTTATGCGGAGCCACAGGGCAAATTACCTGCCAGTTGTGTGCACTTCATGCAAATTGACTTCGACGACACTTGAGTTCACTTCCCTGGTTTTTAGATCACATCTACAGCGTCATTTACTAGCTACGTGGACGACATTTAAATGCCATTGTTAATTGTTAAGATAGAAATTGCTACCAACACAGCGCCACTGCTCGATAAGCATATTAAATGCCACCTGAGTGCGCTATGTGCGCCGTGTGGCAACAACAACCAACCAAAAACTACTGTTCAAATTCTCAATTTTAAGTTAGACAAAAGTCATCACAGACAATGGCCAATTAAGAAAATTACATTTCCATTGATTTGGATATCCACTTTGTCTAGTTACCATTTCTTTTACTTATACCTTCTTTTACTTTTATAAATTTTTGATGAAAATAAGAGACTCAATTTTAAGGATATATTTTTAGATCATGGGTACAAATTTTATGAAGAGCGTATAGACATCTTAAATAAATCAATGTAAGCAGTCTTCCTTTACTGTAAACTTACAGTTATGCTTGCCTATTTAAGATGGGAATACTTTCCAAAGAACCCCATATATGTAAAAAAAAATGGGGATTTAATTTTCAGGTTTGTAAAAAAAAAAAAACACGCCCTTAATTTTTATTGGTGAAACTTCCGAGTCTGAGAAAGACATAAAAGGAGAGCACTTTAGCTGGTATAACTTGATTTACTCTTCTAAGCCATTTAAAGAGAAATATGGCAGAAAACTAAACCGTTTTTTGCATTCAATTCAATATTCCTAGCAGCTGGGGTTCAGGGTATATCCAAAACGAGGGCTCCTGCTGGAGCTGGAGGAGATGCCAATTATTAGTGTGGATTATTATAAATTAAAAACTACCAGTGCGGTTATAATTTCAACAGCCACACATAGTGTCTGTCTCTGCATGCCGCTCTCTCTATCTCTCTTTCTCTGTTTCTTTCTCTCTCTCTTTCTATCCCTTGTACTCTTGTTTTATCTGCAAGTGCCACGACTCCTGGCATCAACACAAACAGAAACCACAATAATAATAAGAATAAATAATTAAAATGCAACGAATTCTTAACGTCTCCCGCTGATATTGTTCAAGCGGTTTTTCCAACATCTCTCTGGTATCTCTTTCCCTCTCTCTCTCTCTCTTTCTCTCTCTCTGTCTCTCTCTGTCTCTTGCTGATTGTCTTATTGTGCATTTTGTGCGCTTTCAGGTGTTAATTATGGGCCATTGAGGACACTTGTGTCGCTTACCAAATTAAAATAACTCACAATTTGAATACAGCAGCAGAGCAGAGCAGAGCAGAAAGGAGCAGAATGGAGCAGAGCAGAGCAGAAGGGAGCAGAGCAGAGCAGAATGGAGCAGAGCAGAGCAGAAAGGAGCAGAGCAGAGCAGAATGGAGCAGAGCAGAGCAGAATGGAGCAGAGCAGAGTATAGCTTTGTTCGTATAATTACAGTATTATGGTACTTAATCTGGGACTGCTGTTTCTGACTTGCCCCATCAATAATTTAAACCTTAAGCAGCTTTCGTGCAGTACTTTAATTTAAACTTGGTATATGAAAACAGATTATTGTGTTAATAAATGTCGGGGAAAACGACGAGGACAACAATATAATATTTAATTTTTAACTTAAGCAGTATGTAAAGTTTAATAAAATGCAAAAGGATTTAATATCATATTAATGTTTACGCTTTTTTTAAAGCTTAGCATTTATATAATTTTTAGGCCTTTTATATTTTATTTTTCTTTTATGCTATTTCAACGCGCCCAAAAAAGTATGCTGTTAATAGTGAATATTACAGATAAGTGGCGAAAGCAAGCTGAATATATTAAATCCAGACCCTGATAGACGCGAATGGTTCGTTAGGAGTAGTTGACCACCAAGGGGGCTACTTGTGTTAGTTATGAAAATTGTTTTGGCCCCGCCAACAGGCAGCATTCTTTAGCAATCTCCTGTTGTGCAAATTGTACAGTATAATAAGGAGATTTCTTTAGTTTTTATTATGCAAATTGCTAATTGTACTCATCAAGGGTTGCGCCGTGTCCCTTTTGCTTGTACTTCTCTAACGAGAAATGCAAAACACTCTCCATTTATAAAATGTTCAATGGCATAAAGAATAAAATGAGCCAGAGCAGGGCAAAAATTAGCGTTGACTCGAGGCTGCCACTTGTTATAGAGCTACTATTTGTACATACATATATACTACTATACTATATAGAAACTTAAGTGCCCAGAAATGCGGACGCACTGAGGCGTACAAATTGGTTGGGGATCGGCAGGAGATGGGAGTGGGGCGATGTGGAGCAGAAGCTGAGCGAGAAGTGCTTCCACCTCACAAGTGGATATCCTTTGCCGAAGGAGCAGAGAGAGCTGCTGCTGCTGCTGCTGTGGATTTAAACAAAAGTTCCCAGACGTATTTTTTGTTTTCCTTATTTTTTTTACTTTTTATTTTCATTTGCACTACATGGCAACATTATGCAAAAGGCAAGAGGAACATACCCAAAACGTGAGAACAGCAAGTGTGGATGGGAGCGGCATGTTGCGGATGCTGTTGCAAGTGCTGTAAGTTGGCGTGAAGTATTTGCATGAGAATGTAGAATATACAGAAAAGGTGCCAAATAATACGAAAAGTAACAAAAGTAATTCAAATATAAACAATCCCCTGCTCTTTTGGCAATCCTGTGCAAATAACTTCGAGGACTTGTTAAATATGTTAATTATAATTAAGTATCTCTTATGTAGAAGAAAACAAACAAAAACAATTCATATTAAATTAGTACGAATTCAAATGCAATTTAAATTTAAATTGTAATGTTTTTAAAGGGAATTTGCAGCTTGTGTTGAATATGGTTCAATAATAAATAAAAACCCTATTTTATTTTCCAAGAATTTTTAATATAAGATAAATATAAGAAAATCAAATACAAATCCTAAAAAAACAGAAAAAATATAAATAAAACCAACAACTGCATTCATTTGCCTTACCACAACTGAAATTGGAGTTGAACTCGCCAAGATTTTCTCCATCAACGCTGCGTATAACAATTAGAACTGTAATACTGTTATACTGTTATACGGAACAGCACCTTCCGAGATACCCACAATGTGAAGAGGAGCCGCCTGTCTGTTCCAGGACATTTTACATAAATTTGCATAATTTCAGCAAAGTTCATCTGCATTTTTTATGCTCTTCGTACTTCGGACTAAGACCCAAGGAGAGACGATAAAGTGGGGAACAGCAGCAGAATCCTGTATGCAATTAAGGCTATCGGCCTCTACACACATTGAATTTCAAATTACACTAGGCAACTGTTCAATAATGTGACATATGGTAGGAATAAGGGGATATTTATAGACAATTTGCATAGGTTGGCCTAATAGGAATCGATTGAAGAGTGCACCTCACTCAAATTGCATTTAGTATTATGATAGCTGTGTCCTGTTGTATTGTTGTATTGCTTACTAATGCAACATTGACACTGAATTACCAAAGGTTTCTTAATTAATTCCTTGGTTCTGTGGACTTTTGTTCCACTCGCAATTAGCTGCTTTGTATGCAAGGCATTCCTTTAGGTTTGCCCTTAAAGATTGCAGAATTGCAACACAATTGGGTTTTAAAGTAATTAAAAGTAACAAAAGTTTTGCTTACTTTGAAAGTTGCAGGTCGTGAATGTTGTCACCAAGGCGGTGACCCACTAAAGCACCTCCTGCCTCTTGCCTCCTGCCAGCTGCCTCTTGCCACAGCACAGCAGCCTAATGTCTCTGGTCGTTGCTGCTTCTGCTGGGATTTTTAGTAGTCTTGCAATGTCAGCTACGCCATTTAGCCTTGTCACATTATTTTGGTTATCCTCCGTCTGGTTTTTGCTTGCTTGGCTTCGCTTTTGGGGCAAGCTCAGCTTCTAATTGTTCTTGTAATCGCACTGGTGCCAGTTTTGCCACCGTTGCCAAACATTCGCCATTCATTCATTCATGGCTAACTCCAACAGATTCCATTGTCCCACTATCCCCGTGTCCTCTATCCACTTTATCTTGCTCAGCCGTCTGCATCGTTGGCCAAGCTGGCGGATAAGAAGAGAACATCTTCTCCAAGCAGTCAGCGAATCATCAGCTAATGCCCCCCCCACTCCGCTCAGCCATCTGCTTTCTAAACTTACACATTGTGTGTGTGTGTGTGTGTGTGTGGATGTGTGTGTGTTTGGATGTGTGTGTGTGACACGATGCACTTTATTTTCATTCCTGTTTCTGTTGCTGTTAGTGTTGCAGTTGCAGTTGCTGCTGCCGTTGCTGCTGCTGCTGCACAGTATTCCCAGTATGCAGTTCAGTTCAGTTGAGTTCAGTTCAGCTGAGCTGAGTTGAGTTGAGTTTGGTTTAGTTGAGTTTAGTTTTGTGATAGTTGGGTTTTCCGTCTGTATCGTTTGGCTGCCTGTCTCCGCCTCTTCCAGAGCACTTTAGTACTTTTCCATCGGATGTTCAATTTCCGAATATATTTTTTTTTTATTTTCAAACTTAACTTTTAAAACTGCAGGAATTAAGCTTAAGTACATCATGCGGTTTGTGCAAATAGGTTAAGTCAAAACACTAGATTGAGTTAACTTTATTTACTGAATATGCTCACGATTCGAATCGCAGCTCAGCGTTTGAACATTGTGCACTTATCACGTCTACTTTATCATAATAATAATTTCAACCTCAACTTTTATAAATGCTCAAATCTATATATTATGAATATCGGATATGATTTTCCATTTGAAAATCGTGACTGCAGTCAACTTGAATCTGTAATCGATTATGCAACGCCCGTAATAAAAAACCACACACACACACACACACAGAAGCATGCAACGGGGCAACTCTTGAAGTTCAACTACATGGAATACATTGCTTAACTACCCGTACTTACAAATGTCGAAATGCGGTTGTGAATTTTCATGTTTTCTATGCATGTTTTTTATGTGCTTGATTTTGTGTAAAAAACTAGGTTTTGGGCTGGACCTTTACGGTTCAAAATGTTGCAGGCAAATTTGTGGTCTTATCTAAGTTGCAACATGTAAAAAGTTAGTACTATTATTAATATTTTACTTAACTTCTTTTATGAAAGAAAAACATTTTAAAAAACTAACATTTAATTAAGAACTAGCAGAAAAAAATTCGAATTTTAAAATACAAAAATTTTAAATTATTTAAAAATGTTAATTCAAAAACAAAGATATGAAAAATCATAAATATTCCTGGGTGAATTAGTTAAAACACGTTGCCAGATTGCATTTTCATGCTGACCACAACAAGTGGCAGTCTGGTGTGGCCACTCTAAACTGACCCCCCTCCCCCTCGGCAACCCCTACGCTCCAAACAATTGTTCAATCGACAGACCATAAATGTAATGTTTGTGTGTGTGTGTGTGTGTGTGGGTGTGTGTGTGTTTAGTTCTTTTGCCTTTTGTTATTTGATTTAAGCACCACTATATTTAAATTATGATTGTTCAACATGAATATTTATTGCGTTTAGTTAGGCAATCGTTGCCGCATTTTGGCTATACTTGCAATACTTGTGTGCCACATATTTTATAATATCCAGCTTATGACCAGGGCTAGCATGTATTTTGTGTGGCACAGGACAGGGAAGGGAAGGGGAGGGTGGTGGTGGTGTTGATGGTGCGTGTGCTTAAACGTAATGCATTTTCAATTTATGATTTTGCGATGAAAATTTAATTTCAAACAACTGCAGCAAATTAAACACAACTTGCAGCATTTTCTGAAAATAATTGCAATCAACAAGAAATATTTTATTACAAAAATATTGTGAAAAGCTTGGACAAGCTAGAAACGGAACCAGACTCGACTCACTCTGACAATGCAATTAGTTGGCAAAGGATAATGCAATTAAAATTTCTTCGAAATATATGTATATATATTTATTTATATATATATATTGTGTGTGGCGAACAAATAAAAAAAAAAAAGAACAACACCAAGAGCAAAAATTCAAATAAAATAAAATATAATACGGCTATGCGCAAAATGGCAAACACAAATGAATAATTTATGGGAAGCACATGCAAAATAAGTCGACAGAAGTTTGTGTTCGCCTTTCGGATATGGCCAACGAGAGCTGCTGACCAATGGCCAACAGTTTCACTATGACCTCCAACTCCAACTCCAACTCCAGCTGCTGCTGCACTCACAGAAATCACTTACAAATTGAATTTCTGCATTTCATGTATTTTATTTATTTATA
The DNA here is from genome assembly GCA_035042185.1 of Drosophila kambysellisi. Lineage (NCBI taxonomy): Eukaryota > Metazoa > Arthropoda > Insecta > Diptera > Drosophilidae > Drosophila > Drosophila kambysellisi. The sequence continues at coordinate 13,242,755 of JAWNLS010001251.1, forward strand.
TTTAAAAGATAAGATTATTTTAAAAGAATTTAAAACTGATTGCTTAAAAAATGCATTTAAAATAAATCTACAAAAAGTATTTTAAACATTGATTTATTTTTTTGTTCATTAAAAATCTATTCATTTATTTATTATTTGTTTTCTTGTCATTCAATAATCACACAAATGCATTAAATATTGAAAATATTACCAACAAGCAAAAAACATATTTGATTTTAAGTACTTAAGTAGTTAACAGATTAAGCACATTTTTTTTCTGAGTGTAGTGGGTGTGTGCCACATTTATGCACATAAATTTTAACGGCTTTTTGGCTCTACCTTATGCAGATTTGTTTAACTTCAAAAGAAATAACAAACTGAACAGCATTGGCTGCTGTTGCTGCTGCTCCTGTTGCTCCTGTTGCTGTTGTTGCTGTTGCTGTTGCAATTCCAAGTTTTTCACTAACATTAATCCAGTAAACCGTAAACAAACGGGTCCAGTCAACAAAGGGCCAACATGTCGTATGAGCTATTAAGTGTGTCATGTGTGTGTGTGCCATATGTGTGTGTGCCATATGTGTGTGTGCCATGTGTGTGTGCCATATGTGTGTTTGTCGTATATCTTATGCTTCCAGCCTGCTGTAAATGTTGTGCTGTTTTGTGCTGTGTTGCAAAACAGTTGGCATTTCTAATTGTGCTGCCCCATAGATATGCAACCAGCCAGATTTATTATGCCCAGAAAACGGTATTCCATTTAAAAGATCCCCTCTTAAATTGCCCGCATAGTCTATCTCTATTGATCAAATTGCCAAGCAAGCAAACCAACCTAAGCCGAGACTAATTGCTAAAATATTAAAATAAAAAAGTTTAAACAAATTGTGTTAAATAATTCAAAAGACGGAAGCCTTTTTCATGTTAAATAACTCATAAATTTATTTTTATTTATTTTATTTTGTTTTGTGCTTGTTAAAAAATATTTAATTTCCTACTAAGTGACTACGAATTCAATTAGTTTCTGGTCTTGTGGATATTTGGTTACTCTTTGAAATTGCAAAAAAAAAATGTATACAGATTAACAAAACTTGGCCAACAAATGCATTTTTTTTAATAGGATTGAAAATGTTATTAAATGTTGCTTTCCCACTCTTTCTCTATCTCGCTCTCTCTCTCTCTCTCTCTTTCTGTAGAGTGTACAAATGTTGTGTTGCAAGTTTAAGTTTATGTTTTCAATTTCATCAACATCAACTAAAACGAAAAAGCTATTAACTCGAAATGCGTCCAAGATGAGGATGAGGATGGAGGAACTGAATGTGCCACTGGTCGTTGCTTGGGTGGCTGGGAGGCTGTTAAGGCGTGGCACCATTTCCCTCTTGAATTTGCGCAAAATTTACACGAATTTGATTATTATTATGATGGCAATTTGCAAAAATGTCATCTCTCAACTGCAGAAAAAGAGAAATAGAAAATATATAGTTGGACAAACGGAAATTTCTCATTGCGCAAAGTGGCGCAGCATACAAAAAAAAAAAAAAACGAAGAAAAATGAAGAAAAATGAAGAAAAACTGGGTGCCCAGCTAAGTGGCTGCGGGAGCATTGAGATTGGGTGAGTTATGGCTGTGGTCACCCTGTTGTGTTCGGCACAAATGCAGCTGCTCGAGCAGCTGGAACAGCAGTCCTTGGCATCAATTGTGCCTGTCCCACCTAACAGAAATGTATAGTCCTTTAGAAGCAGTGCGTCTTGTTGCCATCTACTCGCTTATCGCGGTTACTCCATAATTATGACGCACTTTGTGGCAGCGATAGAGGGGCAACGATGTCCTTCGTATGCTTCCTCCTTCGTCCGGCACATCCTGCAGCAGGATGTTCAATTTTCGCTTGCCTCTTATTTCGCTTTGCCATTTTGATTTCCTTATTTGCCTTGTCACGTTTTGCATTCATTTGCTTTTTGCACTTTATCTTCCAACGTTGCATTACTTTAAGTGGCAAAAAACCGCGCGCCACCCACCCCTATTTCTGCCACTGCCCCACTCCCGACTTTCCCGCACTTGACTCTTGCCGCTCCAGCGGCGGCTCACTGAAATTATCTGCTGGCAAAATCAAAAGTTTTGCGCTTTTATGTGGCTCTCTCGGGTGGGAGGGGGTCAAGTGGGGTGGGGAGTTGCGGCAAATGAGGTTCTTAGTGGGCGTGTCAGCCGGGAGAAACAAGCGCCTGAAATTGTGTCAAGGACACAACGCCCCAAGGCACGCTTGGAGGCGAATTCAAGAAATTATTTGCGGAAAAGGAAAACAGCGCCGCAAACATTGTTTAACTTTCATTGCCTTTTTCCCTTTTACCGACTTTCACAATTTGTTTACAGCACAACACACACACACAACACACACACAACACGCCCACACACTAACACCCAAATTGGCAATAAAAAGCAGCTCCCAGGATACAACTGCTTGGCAGAGACTTATCGACCACAGGACATGCCCCATGCCATATTGCCATGTGGCTCGTTTATTTGCCGACAATTATGAAAACTAACCATGCAACGAGATAAATCATTTATTATAATGACTGTATTGAGTCTTAATTAAATTAAGTGCTTACTGTGGCATCTCATAAATCATTTATGGAACTTATTTGCCTGTGAGAATCGGATTGCTTATCTTATCTATTTGCTCGTGCTGATATAAAATCAAAAACACTGAGCCAGCATAATAAATTCATCATTTAACTTAAATCTCTTACATTTTCTTCGTATTTATTGTACACATTTACTTAGTCAACGGCAGTTGCTTTGGCTAAAATCGTTAAAGCCAAATGCAATTATCTAAAAGTAATATTTCTATGCAATTTACACTGGCCTTGGGCAGGCAGCTCAACGAGTTCTCAAGTCGAATTACAACTTTAAATTGACATGCCTGGCACAAACACACACACACACATATATACACATATGAGGCACACGTGGCATGCACTAGTAGCATCCACATATATGTCGTATCTTATAAGATTTACGATTCTAGGTCATACAAAGGGACTAACAATGTGCGCTGGTATATTTTATGACTACGGAAAGTGGCTTACTTTAACAACCCGACAAAAAGTTATCGGAGAAAGTATCTTGGCGAATGTGTGAAGGTGTGAATGTGAATACGCGTTTGTGTGTGTGTGTATGTGTGTGTGTGTGTGAATGCGGCATGCAAGTAACTCACAAAAGTGCATGTAAGAGGCGCCACAAGGGCAAATGCAACCACATTCTATATATGCCACCTTGCCATTGATGAGACTCTTATGCGCATCTATAAGCCTCACCTTATGCGCATATTTTGTAGCTCAATCTTACATTGAGTTCACACACACAGCACTACACTCAGAAAAAAACAAATGGACTACAATTGAAAAGATCCAACTCAATTTAAAGTTAAACTGAGAATTAGATAGATTTTTTCGCACTTTCATTTAACGCTCAATGCTCAACGGTGTTTTCTTACTTCTGAAGCACACATTTATTTCTCGCAGTGTGCTGTCAATTCATTCGTTTAATTTAATTTTCTTACGACTGCCAGTCACTGGAACTGTGACCCGGACAAGATGCCAAAGTTGCTGGAACTTCATTAAGTCGAAATCTGACAGGCAACTGAGCGCAAAAGTGAATCCCTTCCAAGGCCAGCCACTTGTGGATATGTCTGTATTCCATAACCCACTCCGAGTACTGATTTTCCTCCAACCCTGACGATGGCTCGAATTCTTTGCAATTTTCGTGCTGGCAGGCAAAATTAAATGAACCAGAAACTTGGCAAGAAGTATTTTAACCAGCGAAAATGTTGATGATAGGCCTTTGACTTTTTATGGCCTGTGGCAGTAAGGGATTTAGAATTACTCAGCTACACTTGTCGATTTGTGACAACCAGAGAAAAAGGTGAGTTTATTAAAAAGATATTGTCCGAACAGCTTACTGGGATTTGTCTATTTATAGCTGATGATGTTATATAAAAATACTACTGTTAAGAAAAGTTTAGATATTCTTATTGATGTTTTATAGGGTAGCTTATCTATTTATCTTTATTCTATATTCCAGCGTAAGGGAATTCTATAGTCGCTCACACATAATCCGACTCTGAGTACCTTTCAAACTTACTGGGATTCGGTTTGCTGATTGTGCAAGGCGCAAAGTTCTGCGCTTCAAAGTTGCTCATAAGTATTTTGCCAAGGGGAAAAATAACTTTGACATCAAGTTGGCAAGCAAAGTCTCTTAACAATCCCATAAGTCCACTTTCCAATGCTAATCAACAGTGCGCTTCAAACCGCGACGACAGACAGAGAAATCAGCATAAAGTCTCCAGTAACCATCAGAAATGCAAAAGTCGAAAACACTCTTGAATTGCATCACTTCAATAATTAAGAGAGTAAGAAAACTTTAGTAGGGTGTGCTCGACAAATTTATACCCTAAACACTGCTGTCAACTATATTTTAGTTTATATTAGTGGTAATCAAAACAAATTTATATTTATTTCTACATTTCTGCTCACACAACGATTAATATCTTCATCTTCTTCAAGTTGGTAAGCACACAATTGATATCGATATCTACATCGATATCAATGTTATGAACAGATGTTAAGTTACAGTCCCATTAATACATCACAAGGAGCCTGTTAACTACATTACAAGTGGCCTACTACAATACAGACACACGTGCATACGTACAGGCAATTGTAGGTAACGGGTCTCTGCATAATACACACAAACATATGGACGCCCGCGTCGTTAATCATGCCATCTCATTCTAACACATGCGCTCGTATATTTATGCATTCGGACAATTCTTGCGGCTGCTGACAGAAATGAGATCAAGATGAGAATATATTTTCGCCCTGAACTTGGGTGTTTCTTATCTTAAATTATCGGAAAGTCGGCAGTTTAAGCCAGAATTAATACAGAATTCAAATTAATACAGAATTAACATGTATTAATTTGAATTCTGTATTTTATTAAAATTAAGTAAATTTTAAATATTTTCTAGTTATTATACTCTGAGATCCGCGTGTTCAAACTGGTTGACGGACGACTCACCTGTTCATACTGATCAAGAATATACACATTTTATAGAGTCGGAGATGCTTCTTTCTGCCTGTCACATACATCTGCCTTTTTACCCATTTTAAATGCGCTTAGAGTAAAAAAAAATCGGTATTGAATAAATTTCAATTGAGACAATGATATGTTAAAACTATAGCCATAAAACTGCAACTAAACGGCTGCCTTGTGTGATTTCCTAATGGCGTTTGGTTTCACAATTTCTACATCTTCTACATATAGAGAAAGTATTCGAAATGGCTTTTCACAAGTTTTACATGTCAAATCAGCTTTTAAAGATTTCCCATTTGCAAGCAATGAAACTACATAGTCTCTGGCATTCTCTGGGTGCGTTTAGCATCGGCTCCTTGGCGACCTATGGCAGTCTAAGGATGCTCGATCGTCGACAGGTGGACGAAAGCCAATTTGATGAGTCTGCAGAACCGAGCAAGAATGGCTGGTGTCACGACTGGGATCAGCGCAAACAACTGATGGAGACGTCAAATGGACAGCAGGATGGTCAGGAAGGACCCGTTGCATTGCGTCACATTGTCTTGGTGCGGCATGGAAAGTACAACTCCTCGCCGGAAGGGGGGCATCTAACAGAACTGGGACGATTGCAGGCACATCGTGTCGGTCGGCGTCTGCGTGAGATGGGCGTGTTATGGGATCATGTAGTAGCCTCGACCATGACACGGGCCCAGGAGACGGCGATGATCATACTGAAGCAAATTAACTTCGATCCGCTCAAGATGAAACGCTGCGAACTGCTGCCCGAGGGCACACCCTGTCCAGCAGATCCGCCCCAGAAGCGCAGTGTCGCCAGCGTTGAGAGGGCCTATCGCCGCGATGGGCCACGCATTGAGGCCGCCTTTCGACGCTATTTCTTTCGCGCCTCACCCGAACAGAAGCAGGACTCGTACTTGCTCCTGGTTGGCCACGCCAATGTCATCCGTTATCTGGTATGTCGTGCCTTACAGTTCTCACCCGAAGCGTGGACACGTTTTAGCTTGCATCACGGCTCCATCACATGGCTGACGATATGGCCATCTGGTTATGTGACACTCCGTTGCCTCGGCGATTCAGGCTTCATGTCCGTCGAGGAACTAAGCTCTTAACGGCCGCCCAAGGCTGCGATAACATCCGAATGAAACTATTTTGCATCTGATGCAAAAGGGCTCAAAATATACATATTTTCATATATTCGATGTTCAAATTATAGTATGACCTTTTTCCAAAAAAAAACGCTCCATAATTTTCAAGAAGAATATTGGTGATGAAAGATCGACATATAAATTTCCAGGCCACGCAATCTCTCTTCAAAAATTACGAAATCGTCATATTCCATAATTTTAGAGCTATACAAATGTTGAATAAAACCCTGAAACACCAAATCGAATTCAATGGAGAGATATTAAACTTTTGACAATTTGTGAATTGCGGGCGAGTGTATTTTATTCAGCATCCTTTTGACACCACTTCAGTACTTAATTTACACACAATTTTTTCGTCACGCAAAAATACGTATACTTATGGGCACTTAAGTGTGTATGTGTGTGTGTGTGTGTGTGTGCGAGTGTGTTGACGTCATTTATAACCAGACTTTTTGGCATTATTATCTCCCTTGCTTTTGCCAACTGACCATCCGGAACGTGACTTTTCTGTCCATTTTTGTCATGTAGAGCTGCGGGCAACGGAAAGGCCCTCAATATAAGTTTGGCCAAAATCACTTTGCCCGCTGTTGGCCACTGAGGGGCTGCAGCCAGCTTGCCTGCGGCTGCCACGCCCACAAAACGTCGGTTCTGGGACCTGTGCTATGTTGCCACATTTATGCACTCTTTCGGCTTTGTCTCTGCTCATTAGTGCGGCTTTAATTTCACTTCCCTGATGTTCGGTTCGGGTTGTGGTCTCGCCTGAGGTTTTAGTTGTGCTGCTCATGTTGCTGCTGGTGTCTGTTTGTGCTTTTCCACTAAATTTGCATCGTAACTTCAGTTTTATTTGCGCGGTCACAAAATTGCATTATTTCTGCCTGCACGCGACAATTTCAACGGCTGTCAACAATTTAATATTTACCCATTGTCACTGGAATTTTAATAAAACAAATAAATACGTATGCAATGCTCGGTCTATGTCTGGTTAGCATTTGCCACAACCTATGCTACTGCCACAGCCTATGCCACTGCCACTGCCACTACCTCTGCACTGCCACTACCTCAGCCTCTGCCACTGCCTCTGCCTCTGTCTGACCCATAAAACTTTATCCCTATCCTGCCAGTTGGCAATTCCACAAACACATATTGATTTCTTAAATATTTGGTATCCCTAAGGCATTTTCACAGACAGCAATTGTTTTCCCACACACATGAGTTGGTCATACAAATTTGTATCTTTAACATTTTACATCGAGATAAAATATTTGGTTAGCTGAAAAGTTATCTTTGCATTATTTTCTATTTAACAATGTGTAATATTAAATTTGGATTACTTTTGCTGTTATTTGTAGCTGAATTTAATTCGGAAAAATGACTGAGTTTTGTTTTTCAAAAATTCTCATAAAATCGCAATCATACATATTTTGAACATCGATAAATGTAAAATGTGATTGGGAATGACTTAGGGCTCAAGGGTCACTTCATCGGGTTCCTTTTCATCTGGTGGCAATAACTGACGCATTGCCTTCCGCTTGCGTCGCTGACTGCAACTGCCACAGATGCGCATCGAGAAGAAATAGACCAGCTCAATGAAGCTCAAACTGGAGATGCCCATGAACAAGCCAAAGATGCCGCCACAATTGGAAATCAATGTGGATACGCCAAAGAGAATCGTACGCTTGATGGCCGTAAACTGATGCTCCTTGAAGTACACGGTCAGACGAGAGCCAATTGCACTGCAAAAAAATACATATATAGAAGCTGTCAATCTGAAGAGAAATCAACTGCTCACTCAGTGTGTTCGTAGACCTCACGAAAGGCTTTAATTGTCTTCTCCACGTTGTAGAAGGCACGCGAGATCTCAAAGTTGTACTCCAGCGAGGTGCAGGCTGGCATACAATTGCACATCACCTTGGCGTTCACATCGATGCTCTGCTGTATTGTCTGATTCTGCAGCAGACTATATAGCTCATCCTGTGCCGCCGTATAGCACCCAATGTCGGCCAAACCACACACCGGCACATCCAGGGGTTCTGTGTGCAAGGATTGGATTGAATTATATACAAGCTAATCGATAATTCATAATCTCACTAACTGGGCATCCAGAACTTGACGCAGCCACACTTCGACATGGTAAAGTTGGCCAGGCACTCGGTCTGGCAATTACTCTGCGAGTAGCTGCGGAAGAAGGTCAGTTGTCGCTCATCATCGAAGTAACACTGTCGTCTGTGGAATAATGTTGGCGAATATTTTATGCGAATATGTTAATAATTGATATTAGTCAAGTGCAAACTTTGCGATTTTGTAATCTAATATTAAATAATTTAAATGCATTTTTTGCTAGCAGGTCAAGTGATTTTTAATTTATTTTATACTCCTTTGTACATTGAGTAGCATCGGGATTCGTCTTCAAGGTATTTAAAAAATAAATAAAAAACACTTGACCTCGATAAATTATAAATTTTAAAGTATTAGCAATCAATTAAATATTAATTAAGCAAATATTTTAAAGGTTGTGAGTTTTATGAGTAAAGTTAATAGTAATTTTTGCTATGTTGAAAATTGCGAAAGCTACAAATGGAATAAAACTTGTGAGTGTCATGAACTTCAAAAAAACTTAAAAAAATTAATAATGAAAGTTTTTAATGGAAATAGAGCAATTAACTCTTACGAATATTGCAAATACTTTTTTATGCAATGAAACCATAGATAAAATTTGGTATGAGGGTGTCTCTGATGTGCTCACTTTTCAGCGCTAATTTCGTGTAAATTATCCGTGGACACGACATAGTTGGGCAGCACGCTAACCATGACTTCATGGCCATGGGGCACCAGTATATAATTGCCCGAGGTGAGCGGCACACTCTCCGGAGAGTTGAGAAATACCTGCAGCAACATTACATTAAACACACACGCCCAAATAGTAGAAATAAATATAAAAATAACACCCCAAATATATATTCCTCACCTTGTAGCCTTGCTTAAAGCTGCGACAGTCGTAGTCGTAGTTGTGCTCCAGTCCCTGTAGAAAGGCAAAGAAACCGTTGCGCACCGAGGAGACCACAGTGCGTTGTGGATACGAATTCTGGCCCTGATCCACAAAACCCGAACCCAATGACCAATTGCCCGTAATATCATTGAGTCTGGGCAAGTTGGTTTCAAAGAAGTTCTGAAAATCAACAACATCTGGATCCACGTAGCTGATAAACTTCTCATCGCGATAAATGTCCTTGGGCCGTAGTCCATTGAACTGATAGCAAATTCCCTCGTCCGTTGCCACAAAGTCAAACAACTTGTTGCAGAAGTAGAAGCGACCACTCCATTTACAAAATGGAGCCGTCTCATTCTTCGATATGCTCAAATCCACCAGTGTCTCGGTCACGTCCTGTGTTTGCGAACTCCTCAACTTTGATATCAACGGCCCGAATTTGGCTGCCACATCAGAGTCACAGATATGCATCGTGGCGGCCAAGCGCTCCAAACTATGAAAGATATATTATTAGAATGCTCCACATATTATATATCAATTAGAAGTCAAATTTGTGCAAATTTGTTTCTAACTCTTAAATTAAGTCAAATATTAATTCTTAACTTATCTAACTGTTCCACAATAATATTATGAATACTGTACACATAATTCTAGTGCCTCGACCTAGTTACTCAACTCTTCCTCATCAATGCTGGACGTTTGGTTATTTTCCTTAAAATCCCGCCAGATGCTTTGCGACACATTCGCATAGTCGAAAATATTGCGTTCCATTTTGATTTCCGGGCAGATGGTAATGGTGGGAAATGGTATTTTGTGCACCGGCACCAGCGTCTCATCGAAGCCCAGTATGACTGGCGAGTCCTGCCACTTCAGATAGGTGGCCCAAATCAGGGACACAGCAAAGTACACCGACGTGCAGATCAACACCAGCCAATACAGTCTAAAGACGACACAAATGACACATTTGAGAAGCGGAAACAAATCGGTGCCGATTAAGAATGGAAACACACGCACTTCTCATAGATGGGCCGATGCACTTCGAAAATGTAGCGAATGCCATGGATGGTGGTGCTCTTCGAGTACTCCAGCAGCAGACCCTTGCAGGCGGACAGACGACTGCCGTATCTGATCCGGGATTTGATAATCACATCACTGGGCACATCACTTAGCGCCGCCGAAGTGATGCTGGCACGTTGATAGTCAAGTCCTGGCAGTGTCAACAGCTCCGGTCCCGGCAGCAGGCTGCACGGCTTCTCATCTGGCACCACTGTTGCGGCCATGTTCCCATATATATGCAACACAAACACTAACGTTGCTGCCCCAACTAAGCTGTTACAGTTGGGCGACCTGCGGTTTTATAGCCAGAGTTAAAATGGGTGCGACCGCCAGAGCAGTCCTGTGGGGAACGTCACACTTGGCGCTCGGGGAGCAGTTCGCCACGATGTCCATATAATTAGTCTAATTGCTGGTTTAAGTGTGCAGCAAGGCAAAGTAGACTAGCTGGAAATATTCTTTAATATGTGAAGGGTTTGCACTTTAAAATATATGAGTTTTATTTACGATTTTGCCTTTTGCTTATTTATGCTTGAAAAGCAAAGTCCATTCAGGAAAATCATATTTGCATTTCAAGAAAGTTTACGTGAGTTGCAACCGCAATTGTGAGTGGCAACTCCATTTGCAGTTGCTGTCAAGTTGCGTTTGATACAATTTCAGAATTTGTTTACCCTCTCAAAGGATATTTGAATTTTATGCTTAAGTTTGTAATTCATTGAATAGTTAAAGTATATATCAGCAGAATGAGTGGAGTCAATAAAGCCACGGTCGACAGATGATTTATTATATAGGAATTTATTTATTTACCAAGATACAATAAGAAATTACTTTATTATAAGGCTTTCATAAATACAATTAGTCTGTTTGTTAAATTTATAACAGAATTCAGATGTCGACAGTTTAACAAGAGTATATAATCTTTCTTCTTGTTAGTCTTAAATGTAGATAAGCTTATTGAATGGTGGATGGCAGACTGCTGTGCAAATCCAATGCACAAAATGCATAAATCAAAGGAAAATTGAATTTTAGCCAGGCAAACGCTGAGGCGCAATGAAAACGACAACGTTGTCGTCGAAGTCGACACACGCTGGGAGGCAATGTGACAATATGTTAGAAGCACCACTTGGTGTATAAAAAAACAAAACCCGTCCAAGCAACCACTCACCCACCCACCCACTCTGCCTGGCAAAGACAGACCCCCCGTAGGCACTAACTATACTCAACGGTCGGGCCAAAAGTTTGTCTGGCTTGGCACTGATGCCACTTTAAATACAAAAATCTTCGAGTCTTTTATGCAAAGACCAACCACAAGTAGTTTATAAAAAAAACTAAAATAAAAAACAATGAAAGCTTTTTTTACACTTATTGCATAACATTCAGTTACTCAAAGTGGAGCTATATTGAAGCAATTACGGAGTTCCCGTTCAGGGGAATTATACTAACTTCTAATTCTTTAAGTTCTTCTATTATTTAGTATTATTTTTGCTGCTTGATTTCAGAAAACAGTCACTTCATTGCAATTAAATCAATCTTCAAAATATAAATACATATATATATTATTACCAATCGATCTATTTAAAATAATGCTTCACCCTTTTCCATTTCCATCTCTAAACTCTCTTCCCGCCAATATTGTTGTAACCAACACACACAGCACGTGTACAAATTGGTAGAATAGAATTCACCACTGTTTATGGGCAATCATACCATACGTTTTGGCCGGGTTTTTACTCGCCTGTTGCCACAAAATAAACTAAAGAGAATTTCTAAGTTTTCTTTGGCGATTATTTGGGCTTCGAGCAATTTGTACCGTTCAGTCTTCTGTGGGCGCTTGAATTTATAAAACGTGTCGAGCTTTTGTTTGCAACTAAAAATAAACAATTTTTATATAAATAATCTAAGCGGATAATGTCCCAGGATACTGTAGCAATTCCTGGGTAGTGCGAATGGAGGCATCTACTGATGATGGTTTGGTGAATTTGTGTATCCAAAGCAAATTACACATTTTTCTCGTGACCCGTCGTTCGTCGGATCAATAAAAATGACAAACCAGCAGAAAAATGCAATTTGGCGAAAGCAAACAGCGAATATATATTTTCTGCATATCAGTCAGTAAATAAGTGTTGTCGTTGCAGTTATTATATTTGCGTTATGTTATAAACTAAATAAATGCGTCTAAATAAACCGTCAAAACAAAGTGCTGCAATTTGCATTTTAATGAGTTTTAATTCAAAAATCGCATGCGGAATGTCAGCCATCATTTAACGGGCACTCCAATTACGCAAATAATCAGTGAAAGAGACGCAAACATACTGTGGGATAGAGAAAGAGAGAGACAGAGACAGCCAGAGGAAGAGGGAAAGTGAGAGTGAGAGTGAGAAGAAAGCAAGTAAATCAATTCAAACATCAAACGAGGTAAGTTTATTTAGCATACAGAATTTATTAATTAGTAGATTTTTGCGCATTGGCAAGAATTGGAGCGTTAAACAAGATTAACATCGAAATCACTGACTCCACTGACATAATCACATTCACACATTCATTCATATTCACATTTGGAGCTTAATGAATGCTTTTAACAGCGTCTACCGGTTATTCGTTATTCGTTGGTACACTTTTTATTAAGCATAAGCGATGTTTTTATTTTTATGCAAATTTGATGGCAATTTAAATGACACAAATGCTTTAACTTGTCTGGCAATTTTTTTTTTAAATATTATTAAAGTTATTTAGATAACCATCTTAATGAAGAAAGTGGCACATTTGATAACAAAGCCATGGCACCCTCATCATGTTGCCGCAAATGTAAACAAATTAAAATTGTAATAAATAATAAAGCAGTTGCACAATTAGTAATGTAATTATTATTTATGTGCTGAGTAGATGAATTTTATTAATGTGTACATTAGTTGCATTTATGTGAGCATAAATAAAATAGTTTTTTTTTTTTGTATTTGTTTAACTAATTATATAATTTATGAATATGCATTCATGCAGAACATGGCATAGGACTTAGTCAATGGCTTGTGGTATTTGAAGTTATATTCCCAGATCTAAGCCGTGTTGTGAACTTTGTTCGCCTTATGTCATAGAACCAGTAATTATCATAAAACGGCTTTTACTAATATGCTGCTAACAATACACAACAGCAACAGCCCCAGTGACTACAATAAAAACAACAATAACAACTTGCTCATAGAAGCTGCGTATCGAGTTGCCTTCAAAAGAGCTTGGCTAGCAATTCGAGGCGCCTTGACTTGTGTCCATTGAGCTCACATAATCGCACAGACACCGACAGAGATAGAGGCAGAGATAGAGAGAGATAGAGATAGAATTGTGTGGAGGCAGCAAATGGTTTGCCGTAGGGTATCGCATTTTAATGGCCCACTTTTGAGCCAAAGACTATTTAAGTTTCGCTCGTATTGGTTTGTTCTAATTCTGAACTGAGTGCAAGTCCCAGAGCAGAGCAATTAGCCAGCACCATATATAAATATATATATTGTCAAGGAAACCGAACTGAAAGAGTTGCCGATTGCTTGAGGGGCTTCCCAAGCGACTGGGGTTGCCGCACTCAACAGCAGCAGCAGCAAAAGAAATAGCAACAGCAACGAAAAAAGAAACGAATATCGTTGCAACATTATGTTGCAGGTAGTGAAAGTCATTAACCATGAGGTGAAATGCAATTCTCAACTGTTGACAGCGAAGCAAACACACAAAAAGAGACACAAAACAGAAGACGGCAAGACAACAGCGACAACAATTGCAAATAAATGAAAAATGAATTTAATAGAATTAACGTGTCTGCAAAATTAAATTCAAGGCGTCACTTACATTCAGGGACAACACGAGTAAAACAAAACTGTTGCCAATTTGGGGCAGTACCTTGAAAGAGCTGTGAAACAATAGAACAACAGTTCAAAAGTTGAATGCAACACGAACTTGGTCAGGGTGGACAATTACAAATGAAATAAATACTTGCGATTGTATAAGATAATTTTTCTATGTTAAACAAATGTTTAGAATTTTTCCATGCTATAAATATTCTTTCTTTATTTATTTACCCAAATAAATTTAACATATATATACAAATATTTAAATAAAATCCAGATTAAAATATAACAAAACCTTACCGAAAGTATATTAAAATGCATAAGCAACTTATGCTATAAATTCATTTCCAGGAAAAATTATGTGCAAATGCGGCACGAGCCAGTGCAATAATTATTAATTTATATATGTATGTACGTATGTTGCATGTAATCTATGTGTGCTCTTATAAATATGAATACATAATTGGAACATAAAATTCCGAAAATATTTTACAACATCCCTGCTCATGCCACATATTCGTGTGTATGACTTCCATATGTATGTATTCTTGGTGTGTGTGTGTGCCACAAGCATTCATTGTCCTCTTATCCCATTTATTCATTTTAGCTACACACACAGACACCCACACTCACAAGACGAAGCGGCTGGCCACAAAGATGGACCTACGTATACGTAATCTAACACTGCCAACGCCAGGCGCAACAACAATTATGTTCTCGTCAACAGCAACAACAGCAACGGCCGCAGCAATGTCTAGTGCCACAGCAACAACAACAACTATTTCACCAGCAACAACGGCAGCAACAACAACAACAACATCCACATTTTTTACATACAGCATACCAGGCATGGACATTGCGCCAGGACCATTTATATTCACCTACGTTAGTGAATTTTTATCGCTTATCACGCCCGAAGAATTGCCGCTTGGTAAGTTGCATGAGATGCCAGAAGAAGAAGGGTCAACATTATGTATGTATATATGTATAGAAATGTTTATGTATGTGTGTGTGTGTACGTGCGTGTGTGTTTTTAAGTGACTTGGGATGTGTGTGTGCGGCTTGGTGTCTAGTTTTGTCTGGTTGCCAAACGGCCAAGGCATTAAATGTGGGAATGTGGAAAGGTTCACATTTTCATATCATTTACAATATGGTTAACAGCTAGGATGAGTCCTTTGAATTTTGTGCAAGTGGTATGCAAGTATGTATGTATTTTAAAGACAATTAGACAATTTGACATACACTTAAGCGTTTACACTTCTAAATTATGGATTGAACTTTAAAAGTTAAAGACACTTAAAGATCAGCATATCAATATAATAAACTGGTTAACAGAAAGACATAATGTAACTCTTACCTGAATTTGATAGATTAAAGAAATATTATATTAGAATTGTTTGATCAAACTAATTTGAATGATCAGCTGTTAATTTTGTCAATTTATCTCTACTTTACATAACTCTGTTAAATCTTAATCATTTATGTAAGATAACATTGTACTCTCAGTAAGTATCGATAGTTTCGACTATCGGTGATATCCAACAAGCCAGAAGCGCGCTTTTTGCTTCGGTCACAAATAAAGTTGTTAAATAAATAGTTTAAACACCGCCCAGATCTGAAGTAGCATGAATACATAAAAAACGCTTAATTCATCGAACAAGAGTAGTAACTACAAAAATCAGAGGTAGATTTCTTTTGCATTATTAGTACATATTATATTATACGTATACATATGTATGTATAAGGATATTAAGAACATCAACCATTAAAGTCATGTTTTCAGTTATAGTGCCTATTACTTTTATATTTTGTGTTTAAGTCATCTTTAAGAATCCAATAGCCTTAAATTTCCACATCTCTTAGATTGTGAATGATTTCCATGGTCGAATCGCAACCGTGTGTGAATGCATTGTGAATGCCGCACTCTGCTCGACATTGAATTAAATTGGGACACTAAATTCAGTTGGCGTAGTTTTTGTGACAATAAGTTCATACATACATTTAGCCCCGTGTAATACACGAATTTGCGTTGTTGCCGCCTTCTTACCAAATATGCAAGTCAAAAAATTTAAATTTTCGGTCATTGTAAGATTAAAGTAAAGTCGGCTACGACTTCAGTTGATTTAGAAAACTTTTTGAATATGAGGTAATGAAAATAAATTCACAACAACAACAAAGTTTATCAATAAGTTAAAGGAGTAGCCAGAAGAAACAGATGTCAGATGTCCGATGAGCAAAAGCTGGCCAGCTTTATGGAGAAATATGGCGAACAAGAGACGGTAGCTCGCCATTATTTGGCAACCAACAATTGGGCACTGGAACAGGCCAGCCTCAACTATGAGGCGGACAGGGCCAAGAAGCGAGTCATAAATGCACAGGACCTTAATTCGCTGCAGAGCCTTTTAAGTCGCCAGACACTCACAAGGGCGACAGCCCGGGAAGCGTACCTCGGCGATGTCTCTGAAAGTTCTGTGCCCCAACAACAACAGTTGAAGAGGGTGCACATGGATGACTCCACACCAGCGCTGACCTCAGTGGATAGTGATCGCAGCATGAGGGCTTGGGGACATGGAGTCAGTTTGGGCAGCGCCCATCCAATTATTCCCCTGCCGCCTCGCGCCTCTGACTCGGACTCCACCGACCAAGAGGAGAATGAGAGTGAGCAGAATCTGGTGATTTTGCATTTGTGGAGCGAGGGATTCACACTAGGCGAGGGCCCACTGCGACTCTATGAGGTACCGGAGAATGAGCGATTTTTGCGTCGCGTTATGCGCGGTGATATCCCAAACGAGATGCTGGAGCTGGGTCAGCGGATGCAGTTGACCGTGCGGGATCACACGGATACCTCTTATCGCGAACAATCGCGCAAGCAATTCATGGGCTTTGGTCATTCCCTGTTCAATACTCCATCCAGTATGGTAACGGCCGACGCTGCATTGTCACCGGCAGAGCAGCAACAGCGACAGGAGCAGAGCGCTATAGATTCGCTCCAGCTTAACACACAAACTGCAATGACCACAATACAGTTTCGAATGGCAGATGGCAGTCGCATTGCCGCTCAGTTTAATACCACCCACAACGTGGGAGATCTTTATAGATTTGTGCGCTTGGCGAGGCCCCAATATGCCAGCGAAAACTTTCTGCTAATGACTGCATTTCCACGAAACGAACTCATCGAGAGCGATGGACGCCCACTGGCCGAAACGAATCTACTCAATGTGGTCATCATCCAGCATATCAATGAGCGAGAGGATTCCCCACAAGCTGACCAATCGGCGGACTGAGATTTTAAATATTGATGAACTATGTATCTTTCAAATTAATTTACTAAATTTAAGAATTGTGAATTCTACTGTTTTATTTTCAGTTTTTTTTATATTATTCACAAATTATTTATTAGAATTGGATCTAATTTTAAAATTTTTATTAAACATGAATAAAACTATCTCAGCAGTTTCTACAGCATCTCTGAAATACCACACTTGATATTTAATATTATATTATATTTAATTATAGTAAAAGTAGAATATTTAATATAATATTAAAATCGCAAACATTTTGTCAGATTCAATACGCGATGTGCTACACAATAATGTCAGCCTTATCGATTTTGCCTCAAATGTAAGTAACGGATATATCTTTTATCGATTAATTACAAAACTATACAAATTAATTATTATATTATAAGGCCATTAAAATCGAGTCGGGTTTCATTGCGCTGATGAGCATATTTGCCATATTGGCGCTGGTGCCGTTGATTGCCACGTGTGCGTGGTGCTGTGGTCGTCGCACCACCCAGGACGAGGTGGATCTCATACGTAATGCAGCTGTTCACATACGGGACGAGTCGCTGGAGGAGAATTTGCGATGTCGCAAAAGTGCCGGTCTTTTCACACTCTGGATTGTCTTTATATTGCTCACGTAGGTTTTAATAGAGAAGCTGGCAAGTTGCAACTATTTTTGCATCAATTTGTTGGCACTTTTGCAGGCTGAGCGACTTTAGCATATTTTATGCGAACAGTCGCCTCTCGACGGGCATTGAGATGACGCCGGAGATGGTCAAATCAGCCGTGCACGATGTGGAGGTCTTTCTTAAGGATACGCATCTACAAATCAAACACAAACTGGATAATGGCTTTCATGTTTCCGTTGAAAGGGTCGTCAAAGACTTGGAAGGTCAGTGGGTGGCAACGAAAAACAAGAAATAGGAAAAAAAACTTTACCAACTGCCAACTTTATGGCGCACACATTTTATAGTTTTCGATTCATGTAGTATTATGCTAAAACTTTATGCATTGCATTGTGAGTTATTGCAGTGACTTTCTTTGCTCCACTCTGCTCCACTCCACAGTTCTCCCCTTGCTTGCCGTGCCTATCGTCGATGGGTCTCCTATCCGCATGTGAACTTAATTTTCTCTATATATTTTGCTTTTTTGTATTCCCAACAGACGTGGATATTCTCCTTGGCGAGCCAATTCAAGCGGAAATATCTGCACACACTGGCCTCGAGCTCGCCTATGATTCATTGACGACACTTAGCCTGGGTGAGTCTTTTGGTTAAGTGCTCCACTGCGATTGTCTGCCACAATGCATTACAGCTCGGACTTGACCCAAATCCCAATTCTATTCGCCTTGTGTTTATTTGAAGGACATACCTAACTAGGTAGTTCTGGGCTCTGTGTGAATTAGCGAACAGATTCTCCAAAGGTGATTTATTTTATCGCCTAACTTTAATTCAAAATGTTAAATCATAAAGTATGCAATTTAAAATAAAATGCCATAAATTTACTTTAAGCTGCTTTAACTCAGTCAACACGGATCTGATTTCTATAAATGATAGCTTCTTAACCATGATGGGTAGACTACATTAATAGTACTTATTTTAAATTGTGAGACATGAATTTTATCAAAGCAGAATAGATTTTCAATTTAAATTTGAAAATATGATCTTTCTGATTACTCTAGACATGAAATACACAATTTTATTGTTTCCATTTAAAACTATCTCTCAATAAATTTGTAGCAGTTTTAAGTTAAGCAGGAATAGAATATCGTATCAGATGACAACAAAATGTATGTTGCGGAAGAATGGATTGCAGGCGACCAATTTCATTATGGGGATGCAAAGGGGCAAATAAAAACCTCGAGAAGATGTTCCCAAATGCGAAGCCTGATTCTCAGTCTCAGTCACAGTCTCAGTTGTCAGGACGGCAGGATGGCAGGCTGGCAGTCGGCATCCACATCCGGTGACATGTTGTCACAGGCAAGCAAGAGCAAATGCCAAGAGGACAACTGGATTACAATCGCACACAATGTGTAATTTAGAGGAGAGGACTGGTATCCCAACTATCCACACTGTGTCGCCCCACAAATAAATATGCGCTACAATAATATTTTCATTGGATTTTGTTTGCAGCGAACGCGGAGCTCATCTATCGTGTCCTCATGCTCCAGGAGACCGTTGGACGCGCCCTGAAGTTGTCGCAAGAGGCCGCCGCCCGCATGGAGGAGCTGCAGATACAGTTGTCCGTGCTGCAGCGCCAATGCACGTACAGGGATCGTCCGCTATGTGACACATTGCGTATACGCAGCTTCGAGGAGAATGGCGTCGTCGACGCCCTCAAAACGGTGAGTTGGTCAATTATAGCTTACACGATTCTGTTTTTTGTTACCATAACTTTTGTACGTGTGTCTGTCTATCTGTCTGTATCCGATTTGGTGTACAATTTGTCAGCTGCAAGAGGACCAGAGCATCTTTCGCATGCGCTACTTGGGCGAAATTGAATTTGGTGCCACTGTCAAAAATCTAACATCGGAAGTTGGCGTCTCACGTTCCATTTTCAGCAATTTCCCGCAACAAGTTAAACACGACACGGCATATGAACGCAACTGTAAGTTTTCCCTCTACCGCAATCATAGCTCACAGAATAATATAATAAATTGTACTGCAAGTGAAAATACGCCAAGAAAAATATAGCAATTTCTCAAAAATATATAAATTGAAAATTTCAAGTGTTTACGATTTGGCAAAAATTTGCCCTAAAATTGTAGCTGGTAAAGAATAGTACAAGGGAAGGGAAATGGATCAAATAAATATCTAAATCTTGGTACATTTTAGTTTAAAACAAATATTAACTTTTCGTTAACCCATAACTCATCAAAGGCAACCAGAGTATACTAAGTTAGTCCATAAGTAAACCCAGAATTGGCCAATTGATAAACATAATGATTGCTAAGACAAAAAGGATTCTTTAATTTGCCAGAAGCATTGCGCGATAAACTTAAAAACAAACTAATGTTAACTGGTTGATATCAAGATTCAATCAGAGGATATTTAATGAAGTGGTTCCTCTTTTGGGGGATGGGCAGCAATATAATCAAGGGCGCGCGCAATTGCTTCTGGAATTGGGGGAGACGTTGGCAGAAGCGCACCCTGTGGCTGATAACCGTTCTCATCGGCCACATAAGAGATATCAACCTGCTGACCCTCGGGCGAGGTCCAGCTGTAAGCGCCATGGATGCTGCCGTGCTCATCGCCGTTCGCAGATTGTGCAATGCCATTGCTGGTCTTTAATTCGGTACTAAATCCATCGACGCGGACACTATCCAAGCGGCTCAAGGTCTCAGCGTGGGCTTCATCACCTGAAGGTCCGGCTGACAATGCGACGGCCAGGCCGATAAACGCGCAGATCATTAGCTGGAAGAGGTTCATTATTAGTAGCCACCATCCTTGATTATTCAGTTCGCACCAAAACACTTACGATTTTAAACATTTTGATTAGTGTACGTTTGTGGAATGTAGCGCGAACATTTACTGATGCCCCACTCCAGAATGTCAGTGCCTTTTATACAAATCTCTCAGGCGTTCTGTTTGATAACTTTTGGAGAGCATATATACATATGTATATATATCATATATGGATGTTTAGCTAACAACAAACAAAATTGTTTAATACCGACTTATACTATATTATGTCACGTTTCATGACCAGTAAAGTTGTTTTAAAACTCCACCATCTTAGACACACCGAACATAAAATACCCTAGAATACAGGAATCCACCTGCAAAGTTTAAATTTTGGTATGGAACTCGTTATATAATTAACTTGTTATTCTTAAACATCTCTGAAAATATGAATATTTTCTAAGTTTCATTTAGATCGCTTTAAAGATTAGGATATACACAAATAAGGCAGATGGAAATTGGGAATAAAATACATATATAATTTAAGGAGTTGAAGAAATCTCCTTCAAAGCAGTTCAAACTTTACGACAAATTTATAAAACCCTCTACAACATTTTAGGAGTAATCTTCGTTAGAGCCACAAAATATGAAGGGCAAAACAATGATCAAGGCGTTAATTGATTTTATTTTTATTTTAAGCAAAAAATAAATCAATTTTTAAACAAGTTTCATTTTAATGATACCAGTTTTACGTCTGGTTTTCAAATTTGTGATCTATCTATCCATATGAATCACACAACTTGTCAGCAGTTTTCTTAGTTGTTTTTTTTTTGTTTTAGTTTTTCTTAGTTAATTACATTTACACCTCTGCAGAGATAAATCGATTTAATAGAACAAAATGCATAAAGGCCAAAACTCAATTATGGTCTCACTTTAAATGTACAATTCAATCAATAACACATATCAGCTCCGAGTAGTGGGAAACATGTTTTGGGCTAAGCGAACACGGCTTGGATTAGGGGTCGCCCCTTTTGGGGGTGTGGCACAGCTTGTGCAGATTGAACACAATATTAATTACTGTCATTTGGGCAACACACAATTGAATACACTAATTGAATTGCCAAACTTGTCCGGATAGATACGCTGGAACAGTTGGCCAGCATCAGGCACAGGACAACGGCAAATGCCCAGATGCTGACATCGACAATAAATGCTTTGCTCGAGCGACTGCAGCGAATGTGGCCAGCCCTGGAGCCGGCTTACAACGAACTCAAGGAGTGGGCCAACACATATTGGAGCATCGGTTGGATAGCGGCCATGCTGATCGTTTGGGTCCTGCTCTTCATGATGATGTCCTACTGCTGTTTCCTGTGCGAATCGAATGTGAAGTCGGGCGTCGTCTTTCTCATTGCAGTTCTGATCATTTGCCTGGGCAGCATCTGTTTGACCTTCTATGGGGTTGCCTCGCTGGCCGTTGGCGGCAACACTGAAGTCTTCCTCTGCCGCTCCCTCAACGACAACAATTACGAGATGCTGGGTAAGCTATTCGATAAGCCGGGCTATGTCTATGCCCAGGAGCCGCAAACGGGCATCATTGGTGAACTAATGCGTCCCGCTGGCGTCAATCGTTCTGTGGTCAATGTCAGTCTGGGCACAGCGCTCAGGTGAGTTAAACGCAAGACCATCTCCTGTTGTTACCTGTTGCCCACTAATATATATATATAACTTAGACTTCCCAGCGAGAGAGAGAGAGAGAGTCAGAGACAGATAACCCAATTAGCACCTTCAAGTATAACCTACTCAAGTCCAACAAGTAACGAATTTTGTTATCCAATTACTTTGATACTGTACGTGCCTGTAATTTTGATAGCCCTCAAACCCATCGAATAAGCCCTCAATCTACCTGTTTTATTGGCCAGCTTTAATGAGCTGCCAATTTTTTTGTGTTTTATTCACTAAAGCTTTAGCTGTGGCAATTCTGGTTCTGCAGTTGTGGCAAAGTTGCAGGTCACAAAAATTGACAATAATTGTAAAAAGAGTAACTGCAATGTGAATAAACTATTCCCTAAATTTAAATGGCTTGGAAAAACTTATATTCAAATTGCAAAAGAACTTAAAATTTGATAAACTATTTTTTTTATATGTATATATTATTATTTATATTATTTTTATTTTTTCTTTTTTTTCTTTTTATTTTACAAAATTTGCATTTTTTTTTATGTGAAAATTCCATCTAAGTTAGTTAACAGAGTTCAGCACAGTCCTTTGCCAACTTGCCACAACACCAAAATGCCCCGTGTGCCTGCCACCCCGAAACGTTTCTATTGATTCTCGTCCGTTTACTTGATTACCCAAAAGTTGCTTGGGCCCCAAATCCCTCCATACGAGAGAGAGCACTATCACAAGTTTGCACTTGACGAACTCCTCTGGCCGCAAGTAGTAAAATTTGGCCAGCAATCAAATGTTCGTCACTATATCCAAAACACTTATTATTCCGACCGCAGCGCACAGTCTGCCGGACAGCACCAAAATTTAGATACGTTAGTAGGAGACGTCCGTACGGGCAACTAAGCCGAAAAGTTTTGAAAGCCTAGTGAAATTTTGCTAGCTGCCGCATGCCACTTAATTTTACGCAGAAACACACACACCACACACACACACACACACACAGATAGTAACACCCACAACCCTTGTAGCCACAAATTTTAAGCCCAATTCCAATTATCTGCACAGATCCAAATGCGCATGCAACCCACCGATGCAGAATATGCATGACCGACCGCATACAGCATACAGCAACCCCCAACCCACCCCGGCCCCACGAGTGCACCAATTCTTGCCACATAGCTGTCTGTCTGTCTGTCTGGCTGGCTGGCTGTGTGTCTGTTTGTGTGTGTCTGATTTTTGTCCAAAAGTAGTGGCCCAACTGAACGAATATTGCAAGCTGACAAAGTTTGCATGTAGTAAACCGAAAATCTTTTGAAATTTCTTTGCCACTTTACAACACTGTGCACAACGTTATCAAATTTGATTCACACACACACGCACACTCATACACTTACATGGCGTATACGCAATTCAGGGGCTGCGAACAAAATCAAGCATCGTACAATGTCTTTCAATTGGATGCGTTCGTTAACACCACAAAAATAGCCGATTTAAAACAATTCCCAAAAGTCTCAACGGCCATCGATGCAATTTCGGTATCGGAACGCACACTGCTCTCGCTGACACAGTCGATTCAGCACATCCTGGAGAATATGCTGCAAACATCCGCATTCAATTTAACCACATACCGTAATAGCGTCGGGGCACCCACACCCGAAAAGGATTTAGCCACATTCATCGATCAAATGCAACGCGTTGCACTCCAGGTGAGCAAAACACACACACCTCATTAGTTTTACGCAACAACAACAAATCAACACACATTTTGTTGCATCAGCGCACAACATTTTAGGCTAAATTTCACGCATAAAACCAATAAATTAAAATTGATTTTAGGCAAAATAAATCATCTAGTTATAATAGGAAAATACCAATTTTAATTTCTGTCTGAAAGAGTTGAAGATTTAAAGCACAAATTAAAATCACATCTTCTGACATACATTTTTCCGATGGGTTGCTTACCCATGGGTCGTTACCCATTTAGATTCAGGACGTGGCCACTTCGTCTCGCATGACAACTTTGGGCAGCCGATCGAAACGATTGCAGGCGGCCATTTTGCAGCCATTGGAGAATTTACAGAATGAGATACTCTACCATCTGACAGCGTTGGAGCTGCAGCGAGATCCCTGGGCCAAGCAGGTCAATCAGACGCTCAATCATTTGAAGAGCATTCAGGGCTATCTGGAGAGTAAGGCTGGCGAGATCTGTCACAATCTGACGCGAGTCTACACAGAGCGGTGAGTGGGGGGATGCGCACACTAACCCAATTACAAGCAACATGCTGCATGCAACACAAACACACACACAGACACACATGTTTTAGGGAAGACAGGCAACAAATTACCGGGTTTAATTGCACTGAAAGCTGAGTGATTTTCTATGGGGCAATCGCATCCTTGCATCAACACTCGTTACGTCTCGCCTGTGGCTGACCAGAGTCCATCTTGTCCATATATCAGTATGTGTGTGTGTGTATTTTACTGTTGTTTTGCTGTGTTGCTCTTTTCAGAGCAGCAACAGCAACAGCAGCAGCAGAAGGCAAACATAAACAAACGACACATCGAGCAAACATCCTCAACTCAACCAGGGGCATCGTACATAGCTGCCCTTGTTTTATCAGATAATTGAAAGTCGTAATCGTTTGATTAAGTTTGCCAAGTGTCATGATTGTATTTCTGTTTTTTCCGAAGGGCAACTCGGAATTGAAGTACAACTCGAAGTACAACAGACAATTTCAACTGCATCCCAATTGCAATTGTTGAATGATGTATGATGCATTTAAGAAATTGACTTTTGAGTTAAAAGTAGATTAGAACCAATCTGAAAGATTTATGTGTATTGTAATGAAAGAAGATTATTGATAATGTTTGACTTGACTTGACAGTCTGAAGACCTATTTGACGAGCAGTCGCGCCACCATGGAATCCCAGCTGGGTGATACGACCACCAAGTGTCGTCCATTCTACGACACTTTCGATGCCAGTCGCATTTTTCTGTGCCGCAATCTGGTTGACTTCATCAACGGTCTGTGGTTCTTCATCTTCTTGACGCTGCTGCTCTGGGCAATTGGTACGCCGGTGGGCCTCAATCTGATCACCATACAGACACGGCTCAATGCCATGCAGAGGGCCCAAACACGTAATAAGAACAAACAGCGACGCAGCGATCGAAGTGACCGAAGTGACCGAGACGATGACCGGGGACGACGAGGAGACAGTCGTGGACGGCAGAAGCAGCGCACGACCAGCTCAGCGAAGCGGGAACAGCAGCGGGAGCGCAGCACCAGCAGCACAGCGAGAGCAAGAGCAACCAGACCACCCTTGTGAGTAGACAGATAGGTGTACACTGAAATAAATAAATCATAAATACAAGAAAGAGTTGAGCCAAGGCAATAATATCAATCTTGTACACAGACGACGCACTGCCACCGAGGAGACACTGGACATAGCCGATGACGACTCCACGCCCTCTAGACAAACTCAGCAGCAGGTGCAGCAGCAGCCACAGACGCAGCACCAACTGAGACGTCAGGAGTCGGAGCAGCGGGAGCTGGAGCGTGAGCGGATGCGTGATCGTGATCGGGAGCGTGAGCGTGAGCCGCGGAGTCGAGAGCGTGAGCTGAGCCGCGGACGTGAAATGGCGACCATCAATACGCCAGTGCGAAGTCGCCCGCAGCTGTGAGTAGATAGATGAAACAATTGTTTGCAAGCCACACATCTTCACCAGCTTTTTCACTCATCACATTGGCAACTCTGCTGAGCAGGCAACGCGACGATGACAATTGGGGCTCATCCAGTGCGCCCAGTCGTGCCAACTCCAATGAGCGCGACAGCAGTCAGTCTAGAAAGATTATCAACATTTGGCAGTCCCGCAATAAGATCAAGCCACCGCTGTAAGTTGACCCCAAGCTGACTCAGCTCACCCGCCCCAGAAAGATTACCCCTCTCTGATTTCCCTCTGTTGTTGTTGCCCAGTCGCCGCCAGGGCACTGAGGAGTTTGACTTTGAGGATACACAGCCGGACAGTGGCTGGCGTTCCAAGAACAGCGCCAGTCCCGAGCAGCAACGTCAGCCGGATAATCGCCGACTGCAGTCGGATAATCGCAACCAGTTGCGTACTAAACCAAAGCAGTAAGTGTGCCACGCCCCCTTGTTCCGTCATTGAGTGACTCGTTTATCCATTGAAGACGTGTCAGTAATGTGGATAGATCTGGCAGCGAGCTGATTCGTCGTCCCATCACACCCGTTCTGAGCGTCAATCCGGATATACCCGCTGCGATGCCAATGCCCCGAACGCCGATGCGTTTGCGGAACAAAGTCACGTTGACCGCCCGAGCCGTGCAGGACATTATCAACAAGCGGAGTCAGCGTCTGTGAGTTGAGACTCAGCCAGAGATGACAGCTCGAAACTTGCCTCCCTCTAATCATCAATTTGCTTAGCTGATTTTGAAAGACTCGCCCGAAAACAAATTACTCGATCCAGCTTTATTTTAAGAAATTCTAGATTATCACTTAAACCCATTTCAAGCGCTATCATTTTAAAACCTATTGGAACTTAAAGATTGATTTTCCCATTCCTATTTTTCATTAATTAAGAAAAGTTGTTGAATTGGATACCCTGTTTTTTATAGCCAACGCACTGGTACCGATGAATTTGATTTGGATGAGAGCGATATGTACGGTACTGGGGCACATCAGGACGCTGACGCTGTAGCGGCGTAAGACTCATCTTGGAAACATTTACTAACCTTATTATAATTGTAATTTGGAATTTAATTTTTTTAGCGCCCGTCGCACTCCGCCACGCGGTGCACCGCCTCCTCCGCCACCGCCAGCGGCTGGGATGAACAGGTTCTATCAACGTTATTGAACATTTATCGAATGTGCTTTTGTTTTTTGTTCCATTTGATATTGTTTGTTTTTTTGTATGTTTGATTTGTAATCGAATACTTGACAAAGTGTACCAATCGAAACACACACAAATTCTTATGTGTTCACAACGACAAAGTCTATATATTCTGAACCTTACCTTTTTTTCTCGTACCGCCAACCGACAACCCACAAAAATGGCACGATACCCTGTAATATGCAGTGTAAGTCGAGAGCGGAGTGTACGTTGGAACGCCGAGGAGGACTTTGTCTTCGAGGATCTTGACACACCGAATCGGAATCCCATGTACTTGAGCCGTAATATCCATTAAAATCAAATGTGTCCCTCATTTAGTTAACCCTTAGTGTTATTTGTTTTGTATTTGGCTTATAATATTTACCAGCTTTTAAGTTAAATGTAGTCTAGTTACAAGTTTGTAGCATCAACGATTCTATATCTATTAAGCATTTACGGTTGCAAGCAATCAAAAAATAAATAATAGAGCAACATAAATACAATATATATAAAAGTTTACTTTACTCTAAAAAAAAACTGATCCGATTTAAAAAGAAGGGGATTTTTGATCATGGTTTCAGCTCTACATTAATTGTGCTTTTAAAGTTGAAAATGCAATTTTCAAAAAGATGATCAGTTTTTGAAAAACTACACCTTTAAATGACGTCACTGGTAATCTTAATATATACCTTTGAAATCGGAATAGAATAATGTGCTTTCCATTAAAATGCAAATCACCCTACAATATCCCGATTCAGGTCTGTTTCTAATAGATTTATCATCTACATATATACTCGTAAATTCCCTTACCCAATAATTTCAAGATTAATTTGAGTGGTTCTCTCAGTTTTTTCAGATTTTAATGGATCGTCATGATGTAGAAAGTAGGGGAATGTTTTTTTCTTCGTTTTTTGTCAAACAGTTTACTTCTTCTTCAAGAAGGGGCTGATGACAGCCGGTGCAGCATAGGTGGCAACTGGGGCAGCATAGGCTGGAGCGGCAGCATAGGTTGCCACAGGTGCACTGTACACGGACGGTGTGTAGGCGGGAGCAGCTGCTGCATAAGTGGAGTAGGCAGCGGGCACAGCATGAGCCGAGTAGGTGGTCACTGGAGCAGCGGCATAAGTGGCAGCTGCATAGGCGGGTGCTGCGGCATAGGTGGCTGCGGCATAGGCTGGTGCTGCGGCATAGGTGGCAGCTGCATACGTGGGTGCTGCGGCATAGGTGGTGGCAGCAAATCCAGGAGCTGCAGCATAGGTCAAAGGTGAAGCCACAAATCCAGCCTGAGCGGCGGCCACGCACAGAGCAACGAAGCAGATGAGGAACTGCAAGTGAGAAGGAGGATTAGAACTGGTAGACCAAAAGAGCATAAGTGATCCTTGGACTTACGTTCATGTTGTTGATTTTGGTTTGAGTTGTCAGCGACTGATGCTTTTGGCCAATTAGCCAAACGGTTTTATAGCCATTCTGCGGTCAGTCAGCCTACGACGCCCTCAAACGAGTTTACGGCTTACGCCGCAGACTGTTTCGGGTCTCAAAAAAAAATAATAAATAAAAAATGATTTTGCTGCTGAATTAGAACACAATGCGGACGCAATGAGAAATTGTTTGTGCCCCCAATTATTTTGCTTGGTAACGTTCAATGAACGCGGATGCCGCACCTCGTCGCGAAAGAATCAATCTCGGACCAAGTGCCGAATGTTTGTCGCTGCGTGTCAAATGGATTAAATTGTATTTTCCATTTCATGTTGCCAAAATTTATAATTAAATTAATTCAGCGATTGTTTGACAGCATCAAAGTAAAAAGTTAAGCACAAATTGTTGATAAACTGCTTTGTGACAAATGTGGGAAGAGATCGAACATAATCAAGTTTACCCAGCTTGTTATATTTATAAGCCTAATGCTCATTATGGCTTACTTTTTATGGGCTCGAATCGGTTTCTAAGTTGCCTTTAAATAAATCCGTTTTGCTTAATATTAAATAATCTAAATTTAAAATCTTTAAGCTTTTAGAAAAAAACAATATGTTTGCAAGATAATTTAAAATACATTATAATTTATGCTTTACAATATGATTTAGAAGCTTTAAAAAAAATGAGCAGCTAAATTATACTATTAATTTGCTTACATTTAAATAAATATAAATTTAAGTTAGTTAATAATTGTTTTATGAGCATTGGACATGTCTTGAAAGTTAGCTACTCATTTTAAGCTGGAATGTGCTGTTATAAATAATTGTTGCAATTATGTGAGGTGATTGTGTGACTAGAGCTGAGAACTGCATGGATTTAATGCCAACAACTGATTGATCTAATGCTTAGCTTAATCTTTGGTATAAGACACACTTTGGACAGGAATCTGAAGCCGAAACAAAAACATCCAACTATTACGCCGATGATTCGGGCAGCGTCGTCGCCGGGGCCGTGTCCAGATCTAGTGTGTGAGTAACCGTTGTCTTCGATTGTTTGCGGCGCACATCGATCTCGTAGAGCGCCAGTCCGAACTGATGCACAAACGAGCTGAACTGGCGGCTGAGGTAGGCAAAGCTCAGCGTTGGCGGCTGCTCCACAGCGCAAGTGCCGCGCAGATCATCGTGCGTCCAATGCGGTGCATCCACATCGCAGGGATGCCGGCCCTGCAGGCGTGGAAACGCCTCCGTTGACAGATGTGGATAAAAGACGGAAACTAGCTCAAAGTTCAGATAGCTGCTGGCATTGGAGCGCTGCAGTGCCTCATGCAGCTCCGCGCTCAGTGCGGCTGGTATGGCCAAATAGATCTTGTAACGCAATCGATTCACACCATTTCGCTTGAGTTCACAATTTGCCGAGATGAGCTTCACCTTGTACATCAGATTGTCCAATGCGAGTCCACCGTATTCGTACAGATAAAAGTCACGCTGGCGTCTATAGCGTTGATGTGTCTGCGGATTAAAGTGCTGCAGACTCGAGCTGGGCACATTCACCAGATGCAACGGCAGGTTGTACGTGTGCGAGGTGAGCAGATGGACATGGGTAGCCGTCGGTTTGGTGGCCACCACATGCGACATGTGCTGTGCCAGCGGAAAGATGCCCGCCTGATGAATGAAGCCAAAGAAGAGCGTCAACAGCACATTGCACACATACCAAATGCGGAGCAGATGCGGCGCTGACACTCTGCTGCACAAGAGCCGCTTGTAGAACCCAATCAGCAGCGGATGTTGCGTCTGAAATGGATAGACGGGTGTAAATCCTGTAATCAGCTTTGGTGCATGCAGTAGCAGCAGTGGAAATGTGAGCGGCAGCAGGAAACGCGGCTCCTGATGATTGATCAGTGATAAAAAGAACAATGGCACAAAGATTGCGCCCGACATCAGCGAGACAATGCTCTGGAATTTGGGCAGGAGTTGATACTCGGCGCAAAAGAAGCGCAACAGGAGCTGAGCAAATGCACCCAACGAGGCCAGGCCGAGAACGTTGAAGAGCAGCGGCACATTGATCAGCAGATGCACATAGCACGGATGCACGCCATGCGACGCTGTCTGCGCCGAGTCCAGATTGTATTTGATGAAGTTCCACGGCGTAAAGACAAAATTATCGATGCCCAATTGAAGCATGTGCAGCTCACCGACTGTCAAGTGCTGATAGTACAGCGAATCACAGAATATGAACAGCAGCAGAGCTGGCAGGGCACACAAGCAGAAGAGTCCAATGCGCAGATTGAAGTCCCGAAAGGTGACACTCCTCGTGCCCATGCCTCGCAAGAGCCAGAAGAAGACCATGGGTGCTCCGAAAAGCAGGAAAGTGGGTCGATTAAAGACGCCGGCGACACAAATACTGGACATGGCGAACACATGCTGCAAGTTGTGCGCAGGCAGCCCATTCTTCAGTTTCCAGATCTTGACGCGTTCACTTATCGATGCCGCCTTATCGTATTTCTCCTCCAGAAACTCCTTTTTGTAGACAACCGTATTTGTTATCAGCATACATTCTGCCACCAGACAGAGCAACCAGGAGCACATAGCCATCTCGAGGGTGTTGGAGAAGGTGCGTGTGCCAAAGACGAGCAACACCCAACAGCTGCCAAGTGCCAGCAGCCGAATCTCATGACGCAATCCATACAAGCGGCAAATGCGATACAGGCAATAGTCGTTGCTGTACGAGATCAGCGTATAGATGAGGCGTGGAAACACCAGATACGCATAGCTATTAATCAGCTCCAGATGCCAGAATTCACGCACATACATCGCGACAAACTCATAGAAGCTCCACGGTACACGGAGCAAGGCCCAAGGCAACGTGATGCTTCGTACCGGCATCGTATTATTGAACTCCCAGGTGCGTGTGTGCTCCAAGCGAAAGTGATCACCTAGTAGAGACAAGAGTAATTAATTGCGAGTCATCCCAAGCATTTCTACTCACCCGTCATCACCTCGACGCTCTGGAAAAACTCATCGGGATGCACGTAGCCCAATTGGGGCACAAATACCAGAATCAGGCGCAATGCCGCAAAGAAGAAGTAGGTGCTCAGGTAGGCAGCAGTGGGGTTGCGATTCTCCCACAGCTGCGAAATGTGTCGAGTGATGCGCATTATTCCAATTAATCAAATTAAAACTATACTAAGAAAACTATTTGGATTTGATTTTTGGGTTTGTTTACAAAATACAAGCACATAAGTTTCAAAGTCTGGCAACGCTGCACAGCGATATATCAAGCAATATATGGGTTGGTAATAATACTCATAATGGCACTGTTATGTAAACAGTTTGATGTATACTGCAGAGGAATATGGCGCGCACTCTTACGAATTTGAATGCTTACTTTTTTACGTAAGTACGTAAAAAAAACAAGGATTAATTGAATTAAAGCCGCACCTTGCAATAAAATAAAGCGATTGAAAGTATATTGCTCCTTTAGTTTAGTATGTTACACTCAAATGGCACAGTAAAGTTAAAGTTTGAGTGTCACTGTGCTGCATCAGCGCCAACGCGAATAACGGTTCTTAACTTAACGAGGCTTACAAATTAAGTATACGAAAAAGACAGAAAACAAATAACTTCGTGTTTTGCATTATCTGCATTAGCTCCAATTGCAATTTGAAGTTTAAATACGAATAAACTTATTTATTTACGCGGCAATAAGCGAGTGGCAAGCAAATTGCGTTTGCATCCAATTACAACAACTTAAGCAGACGATGTTGTTGTTGTTGCTGCTGTTGTTGGTGGTGCTGCGTCTTTGCGTGAGCCACCTTCACGCCGATGACGTATGTAAGCAGTTTGTGGTCGTGGGCGCGCTGGCTAGGAAATTCAAATATCCGATTTCATTTATATAAGTTTCGGGGCGTGTAATAGCCCATAAATGTACTGAGACACGATGACGCGTCACCAATTGCCATTTGTAGAATAAGCGTGTAGACTTTAAGCCGTTTCAACATGCTCATTGACATACGCGCCCACACCAAGAAACAGCAACAACAACAATAACAAAGTCCTCAACGTCGTTCTTAATCATGGAGCACTGATCGCAAGGTTTTGCACGAGGCGCTCACGTTCGTGACGTCACATCGTAAGGGTGCCTGCCGATCTTTGACAGTCTGCTAAGCTGTTGATATAGAGAGTGAGAGAGAGCGATCGCATAAATTGCGAATCTCACCTACCTCAACCATATAAAACGTGAGCAGCGCAAGGCGCGCACAATCAGTATTCAACTGATGCCGCTGCCCCGCAGTCGTCGCTGCCATCGACGGTCGTCCGCCGTCAAAAGACAATTGTAATTAAACTGATTTGTTTGACTTGAATAATTTAGAGCAACTGCATCTGCACACCGACTGCATTTGTTTATTGAATGTCTATAAATTAGACGCCATAAAACCGCGCGTTAAAAAAATTAGCATCCACATCAAAATCAAAACTGTGCAATAATAAATAAAAATAGCCACTCAATAAATGCAAAAAAAAACAAGTGCTATTTGTTTTTTTCGGCTGAGATGTGAAGTGTTTTAATTAAAATTAATGTTGCTGAAGATGTTTGTCCGCCACTCAATTGAAACGAGTAAAGAGCACTCCAAAATGCTTATAAGCAACAGCGAATGAACATAAATCAATCATAAGTAAGTATTTAATTTTTAAGAATTGAATTTATTATGATCATCAACTTGCAAAAAAAAATAAAATATTTAAGAACGAATTGATTTTGTTGCATTGCCATTTAACATAAACACTTCAAAAGAAGCCAACTCCATACTTAAGGAGAGTCAGTTAAATCGAGCATTTAATGGCAAATAGCGTATTTGAACCAAGCCCCCCACCCACTTCCCCTGCTGCCTTTCAATCAACTTTCGCAAGCAACAGTTTGTCGCAATTTAAGTTACACTTGCCACCTGTCCGGCTCAGGCAACAGTCGACCAACAAACCGCCCCAGAACCCGCCCCCTTCCCAGCACAAAGCCCGCATACATTTAACCGACATACGACGGACAACAGTTCGGCTCGGCTGTTGTCCTGAACCCGAGTCGAATGTCCACCTATAAAAGGAGTTGCCTCGCTCGCATTGGCAGCAGTTGCCACCAAGAAGCGGCGCGCGCCACTCAAATTTCTTAAATTTGCCTAGTTCAAGTGGAAAAGTGAAAGTGAAATATTTAAAATAAATGTAGTGAGTTTTATAAATTAAATGTATGCTTTAAGAAATTAAATAACCAGGATCTTTGTAGTCAAATGTAAGTGCTTAAAATTAATTTACTTAAATAATGATATCAAAAGATTTTATTGTTGCTGATTTACTCGTTTATTAAACACAGTTTTTCGTTGAGTGTAACTTTCCACATATTTCAAGTATTTTATTAATATTAAGTTACTCTTATTTATAAATATACATACAATAAAAAACTAGAATTTGAATAGTTTGCGGACATTAGGAAACTATTAGTACAAAGTTTAGTTTAATTCATTACTATGGAATTACTTTTATTCAGATTATTTAATTCGTCTTTTGTATAATTTGTTATTTTTTATATTTGTTATTTTTTATATTTGTTATTTTTTGAAATTTACTTTTAATGTTTTGTTTAATAAGCAATTAATTTGCAATTCACACGTGACATTTGTTTCCTTCCTCCCTATCTTTGAGTGGCTTTTAATTATTTCCAATTTGTGCTGTGCTGTTTTGTCTTATCAGAATTTGGAAAGAAGCAGCTTTTTAATTTTTTTTTTGTTTTCTTCAGATATGTGACAGGTGCAAAAATATCCGTTAATTGATAATTAAAAATGTTAATTTAAAGGCATATGTCTTCCACTTACTGTGCAAACAAAGC
This sequence comes from Drosophila kambysellisi, assembly GCA_035042185.1. Classification (NCBI taxonomy): domain Eukaryota; kingdom Metazoa; phylum Arthropoda; class Insecta; order Diptera; family Drosophilidae; genus Drosophila; species Drosophila kambysellisi. The sequence continues at coordinate 13,277,349 of JAWNLS010001251.1, forward strand.
AATGCTTGGAAAACAAGAAAAGAAAATCAGTAATTACTTGCAAAAAAAAGAAGAATAAAATGAATAAATGAAAATCAGTCAAAACTGTAGGATTATCCTATACAAATAATCCAACAGGTATTCGCCTGAAGCAATTTCAATCGCTGCACTCCAAAAAACATATTAAATGTCAATATTTGAACAGTTTCAAGCCCCGGCGGCATCGCAAGTGTAACTGATAACGATTAAAATAAAGCCAAACAATATTCACTGCGACACACACACACACACACATATATATATATACACACATATGAGAGTCCATCAGTATTTACAACATTGACATTGAACATCGTCAATTTGGCCAGCGATGCGCACCATTTGTCCAACGATGTCCGGCGATGGCCTCAGAACGCAAATCGGCCCAATCACTGAGCCATAGATTACCACACAAAGGACACCTCAGGGAACGCAATGCGTCCAACAGAATACAAATATATATGTATGTAAATATGTATTTAAGTGTACGTGTGTGTGTGTCCGTCTCCGCAGGGGCAGCAAGTAAGGGTCAAAAGCAATTGCACAAAAATATAATTTCAAATATAATTATTGTTTGAACATTTGAAAAAGTATAATAGAAAAACAATTATTATTAATTATTTAAAGGCGATCGGATTCCAATTTTTTATCGTTTTTTTTTTATTTAAAAATTAAAATCAAAACTAATATGGAAAAATCCGACATTTCTCATTGATTCATTTTATATATTTTATTTTTTTAAACATTTTATAAGTTGCCAGCTTGATGCACCCTAATATTAGCTGAATCCTTTCGATATGAATTTTTGAGGACATCACATATACACATATATTTTGCAATGTCACTGAAATAAGTGCTTGTGTGTGTGTGTTGTGAACAGCAATTGGGTGGAGCCTCATTAGTTGTGCATCCGTGGAAGTAACATGTAAATGCAATCCTTTAACCGCTTGCAGTTAATGGCAACCGCAATTGCAGTCTCAAGGTCACCGCCACCGCCTCTACTCCCCCCGTCCGTGGGCGATGTGTTGACCAGCATGTAAACACAAAAGGCGAAATGCAATTTTCAATGCAAAGCGTACGCTAAAGTTTGGCCAAGAAACAGACGAACCAGGTGTGCACAGGAGAGACAAGGGCAGCGGGAGAGAGAGAGAGAGAGAGAGAGAGAGTGGAGCAGAGTGAGGCAGTGAGAGAGAGAGAGAAAGAGAAGAGCCTCACCTTGGCTCTGGGTTTCGGCTCTGGCACAGCCGCAAACGAATCCCGTGGCGCAGGGCAGTCCTTCAGTCCGGCTGGCGACGCTAGTGCCCCGATCGGCGTACTCAGCCACGCCCATGCCAAAGCCAACGCCCACCAGGGCAGAAACAGAAATACTCAAGCTCAACATGGATCGCAGCAGCAAAAGCAACAGCAACAGCACCGAGTTCGCTCACAGTGCGGCGGCAACGAGTGCAACCGCAACTGCACCATGGGGCAACAACAAGGAGTCGCCGAACAATGAGGATGACTCCAACGAAGATGATGGCGACACTGCAACACCAGCCAAGGTCACCGATCCGCTGGCGCCGCGTCTCACCAACAACGAGGTACATTCCAAATTCATTTTCCCACAAATCCCTAACATTCATTTCATTTCATTTCACTTTTGAAATTTTCTTCATTTTCTTTTGCCTTTTCTTTTGCAGCGCGTTTTGGTGGTTTCTGTGACGGAGCGTCCTCGCGAGACTTGGGGCCAAAAAGCCGAGTTTCTGTTGGCCGTCATCGGATTTGCTGTCGATTTGGGCAACGTTTGGCGATTTCCCTACATCTGCTATCAGAATGGCGGTGGCGCCTTTTTGGTGCCCTACTGCGTCTTCCTCATCTTTGGCGGTCTACCTTTGTTCTACATGGAACTGGCACTGGGTCAGTTTCATCGTTGCGGTTGCATTAGCATCTGGAAGCGCATTTGTCCAGCTCTCAAGGGTAAGTGTTAAGGAATAGAAATATTTATGGAACATCTAACGGATGTTATTTAAAGTAATCTTGAGCTGAGATTAAAAACAAAAAACATGTACATTTTTTATTTAAATGTGTTCTCCGGATTTTAAGATTTTTTTTATATACTATATAACCAATATTCATTATAATTCCTCAATTATTTTGACACACCCTGGGGCAAGTCTTTTTGCTACCTGCAGCTTACGATAAAGTAGATAAATGAATCACAAACATTGAATTAAAAAAAAGCTTTAAAGTGAAATTGCGTATTGAAATCTATTAAGCAGCCAATAAACGTTCAACACGGAGTGTTTACACAGTCAAATGCCGTCAGCCAAATGTATATATATATATATATATATAAATACATATATATATGTGTACATATATATATACTTTTAATAGCGTTACGTATACGCACTTTTCATAAAGTCTTTTAAAATATGCCAACAAAAATAATGGCACAATTCTCGTATGATGTTGCTGGTTATAGGTTGAGTTACTGTTATTTTCGGGCATTTGGGGCACCCGCAGCAGCCTGCTTGCAACACATGTCTCTGGGAGTTGGCTCTCATTGTTTTTGGCCCCCAAGCTGCTGCTGCTGACAACATTATCAACTGAAGTCTGAAAAGGACACGCTTTCAGCTTTTGAAACTGATAAGGCAGTGAGACGGGCTGACGGACTGACGGACTGACTGAATCTTGTTGCAACAATTAATGCCGCATTCAAGTGAAATTTATATTTGAATAGAGCACAAATCAGGCGCATTCGGAGACCCGTAATTAAATTGTTGACGAAGGCGTCGCCTTCCGGAAATTGACTTATCTCGATAAACACGAAGACACTCAAAAGTTTTTGCATATCAAGTTGATAATTCCATTAAATGGCGAAAACAAAATGGGCACAAATGGATTTTGCTTCTTGGCTGATGTTGATGACTATCCTCGCTCTATATGTATAAGTTGATTTATTCTGCGGCTGACTGGCGCTTTAAACTTGCATCAACTTTCATTCTGCTGACTCACTTACACACACACTGTTTGCCACACACACACACACACTTGGAACCGTTTGAATCGCTTTCTGTTCACGCTTCCAGAGGCAACCAGAGCCGAACGGCAAACATTACTTTGTGGCGGCCGCCCATCATTTGCTCAACAAGTGTTTGCTCGGCGAAACCTTTGCGCCAACTTTCTGCCAGGCGATTAAAACTGAAAAGAAATGTTGCAAGCAAAAAAGAAAGAAGTAGCAACTAGAAGCGTTTAAGTGACGAGTGCTTGACTCGTAGATGCCCAGTAGCTGGGCTCTCAAAGTAGTCTTTCCTCTAATGGAAAGCTTCCAAATTTTGGACACTTAAAACTAAACCCATATATGCCAAGCGAATAGCCGCCCTCGAAATCAACTTGAAAATATCCCACTTAACTTGGGCTTGTGGCAATGTTTGAATAAACGGAAAGCAGAAGCACAAAATCAACTCAAAATCACGTGACGTGTCTTATTGGCATCATCAAGTGAACTGTTAGAGATGCGATGGTGTGAATGATGGGGAGGCGTGTGGTAGGTGGGTGTGGATAGATGTAGATACCTGGTAGCAGAATCCATAAGGACATCTCAGTTATCCATTTGTTCGTTCCTCTGTCCGACCCAATAAGCAGAAATGTGTAAAATGTCACGTGGGAATATTTCAACTTGATGATTTTTCTCATCGTTATCAATCAGAGATTGGCATTCCCATGATGCACACACACCCACACACACACTCACAATGGATACCTGTTGTTAATAAAGTGCGTATTTGATAAGCATGAAACTTAAAAAATTGAACATGAGTTTTAATCAGTATTGCTTTTACTAAGTTAAAGTTAGTTAACCATTAATTATATATATAATAAACACATACCTAAAAGATACTTTCTTATCCATGGACAGGTGTTGGCTATGCGATTTGTTTGATCGACATCTATATGGGGATGTACTACAATACAATTATTGGATGGGCGGTTTATTATCTGTTTGCCTCATTTACCTCCAAGTTGCCGTGGACGTCATGCGATAATCCTTGGAACACACAAAACTGCATGCCAGTGACCAACGAGAACTTCACTGAACTGGCCACATCGCCAGCCAAGGAGTTTTTTGAGTAAGTTTCACATAACTGCTAGATACATATATATAGCTATATATATATATTACTCGATCGTACAGGCGACAAGTATTGGAGAGCTATAAGAGCAACGGTTTGGATTTCATGGGCCCAGTTAAGCCCACATTGGCGCTCTGCGTTTTTGGCGTCTTTGTCCTCGTTTATTTCTCGCTGTGGAAGGGTGTACGTAGTGCGGGAAAGGTCGTCTGGGTTACCGCCCTGGCGCCCTACGTAGTCCTCATTATTTTGTTGGTGCGCGGCGTCTCTTTGCCCGGCGCCGATGAGGGCATCAAGTATTACTTGACACCGGAGTGGCATAAGCTGAAGAACTCCAAAGTTTGGATCGATGCCGCCTCACAGATATTTTTCTCGCTGGGTCCCGGGTTTGGCACCCTTCTGGCTTTGTCCAGCTACAATAAATTTAATAACAATTGCTACAGGGATGCGCTCATAACCAGTAGCATTAATTGCCTGACTAGTTTCCTGGCTGGATTCGTTATCTTCTCCGTGCTGGGGTAAGTTCTAAATACATTGATAAAAATAAATAAATAACAATAGACTACATATAATATTATCTTTCATTTATCTATATATATTTATTGCTGCAACATTTCTATTAACCTTTATCATTTAGCTACATGGCATTTGTGCAGAAAACATCCATTGATAAGGTTGGCTTAGAGGGTCCGGGTCTTGTCTTTATCGTGTATCCCGAAGCCATTGCAACGATGAGTGGCTCTGTCTTCTGGAGCATTATATTCTTTTTAATGCTTATAACACTGGGATTGGACAGCACCTTTGGTGGACTGGAGGCGATGATAACGGCACTCTGCGACGAGTATCCACGTGTGATTGGAAGACGACGTGAGCTGTTTGTGCTGCTGCTGCTCGCCTTCATTTTCCTGTGTGCATTGCCCACAATGACCTATGTAAGTAACTTGGCCAACACTATCTATCTATCTATCTATCAGTCGAAGTGATTCGCTTAATTAACTGTTAAGTGCGCGAACTGAAGCTACTCCATATGCATGGGTTGCCAGGTTCTTTAAGGATAGCAACCCCTCCCACATGAACAACACACATGGCTCATTAAACGCAGCTACTGCGATGACTGGCGATTGTCTTTGAGTCTGTCTGTCTGTCAGTGCGTCACTCACTTGGTCAGTTAGGCAGTTAGTCAGTCGGATAACTGTTTAAATATGCCAGTTTAGTTGAGGCAAAAAACGATGGATTGCCATGTTAAGTGCTTTTTATCGTACCTTCAGTTAATCTCACATACTTACTCAGTCTCCAGTCAAGTGGCTACCTCCTGCCCTAAACATCCTTTGCTCCTGCATTTTTATCACCTGTCAGCTCACTTGTTTGCTTTTGGCTGGGCCAAGCAGTGGTTGTTGTTGGCTTTCGCTATTGGCCAAACACTTGTCCGAACGTTTGCCACTTTGTCTGATTACATTTGAAATTGTAATTTAGTATCTTCCACATATATATATATATATATTTTGTCTTGGCCACTCGCCTTGTCGTATCGTTCAAATGGATCAAGCTATTCCATTTCCATGCATATCTTAACCGGCAACTCCACCTGCATCCATTAATCAAACACAACTGCATCCTTTGCTTCGCATCCTTCTCTTTTCTTTGTGCTGTTGGGTCTTGTTATGATGGAATATTTGTTTTGTGTAGATACGACTTTTATTGCCGCAGCTTATTGAATATTTTATTTTTATATTTTCATTTATTTTCCAAGTTATCTTAACAAATGTACAACAATATGTAAAGAAAGGATTTTTGACTTTACTATTGCTTTCCTGTTAAGAAAATCCTAACTCAGACTTATAATTTACTGTATTATTGAATTAATTTTCTTATCTTTACCCATCATGCTGTTCAGGGCGGAGTTGTTTTGGTCAACTTTTTGAATGTCTATGGACCTGGTCTGGCCATACTCTTTGTGGTATTTGTGGAAGCAGCTGGCGTATTTTGGTTTTATGGCGTTGATCGCTTCAGCGACGATGTGGAGCAAATGTTGGGCTCCAGGCCGGGTCTCTTCTGGCGCATCTGTTGGACGTACATTAGTCCAGTGTTTTTGCTGGTAAGTTTAAGTGATAAATGTCAAATAATATCAATTAAATATATGTTTTTGCAGACCATATTTATATTCTCGATATTGGGCTACAAGGAGATGCTGGGCGAGGAGTTTTATTATCCACCCTGGAGCACCCAGGTGGGCTGGGCTGTCACGTGCTCGTCGGTGATGTGCATACCCATGTATATGATATACAAGTTCTTTTTCGCATCCAAGGGCAATTGTAAGCAGCGGCTGCAGGAGACATTTAAGCCGGACGAGAGCTGTGGCTCGGTGGTGCCGGGCCAGCAGGGCACTTCGGTGTGACATGACAATGCTGTCCATTTGAATATACACACCAGCAAAACCAACATAAATATCTATAATCTAAATTGTAAAAGCTTAACACCAACTAAAACAAAAGCAACATCAGAAAAAACTAAACAACAAACAGAAGTTGACAGCAGCAATAATAAGCTGCTAGATTTCAACAGTTACTACGCTTACCACACAAATAATCTTAGCTATATGGAGACAGATGGATTGGATGATGATACGGAGGAGAAGGAGAAAGAAAAGGAGATGGAGGCTAATCGGCCATACACAAACTTACGGAATAGCAATGATATTATTACATATAGTGCTAGTGCTAGTCTTAGCCATAGTTTAAGTCTCGGCTCGGTCAACGAGAAAAGCTACCAAAGCAATCCAACAACTGCTGCCGAGGACAATAACTGCGCCCGAATGATCAGCCGCTGCAAGCCGCTCAAGTTTCCGCTCGCCAGTGAGTGGTTGGTTTAAAGTTTACTAAAAAAAAACACTATCATAAGCAAAATGAATCAAATGAGAAGTTGCAAATCGTTCCATTCGAAAACTCTGCAAACAGCCATTTGCGGAATTTTCACTTCTCATAATTTTTGGGCCAGCTTTTGTTTTTTCTACTGCAAGTATTTATCGTATGAAGTTATCGTAATTATAGTTGTTAGCGCACAATTTGCAAAGAACTAGCCTAAATACTCGTATAATCCACTATCTAAAATTTACCATAAATTACAAGCAAATACATACATACATAAATACATACATTTATACCATGTTAAATTGCTGCTCGTTGCAAAAACAAATATGTCTTAAGTATTGTCGAAAATTAAATAGTTCAAGCTTGTTTATTTGGAATTAGCATTAAGTTAAATAATTGTATATTGTGAAAGTAAATTGGTAACAAATGCTTTTTAAATAGCAATATCGCGAGATATATAATACTTAGCTCAACCTGTTAAGAACACCCTGTACAATGCATATGTAAGCCAATATATATAAATATATATATATCGTCCTGTTCGTTTCAAAAACAATTGTAAAACAGCCATTTACAATTGTTTTTCGATTTGTAATCTTTTTCATTTGAATATAATTTTGGTAGTACCAAAAACCAATAAGAAATCAAATGTTTCATTTTGCGTAGATCAAATTTTCCATTGCCATATTTTTGTGAGAAAATAACTGATTTTTAAAGCAGCGCTAGCTGTTTAAGCCTGGTCTCCCCTCTGCGATGGATATTTACTAACAAATTCAGGCAACCCTATAATTAAAATTTGTTTGTTTCAATAATAGTTTGAGCGAAGCTTGTATAATTTTTCTTTAAATGAAACATTCGCAGGTAAGTTTTAAATTAGTTTAAAGTTTTAATTACATCAACTTGCTGGTTACTTTGTTGTTTTTTTGTTTTGTTTTTTAGCTTACTAAAATAGCTACAAAAAATAGTTAAAATATGATCTCGCTGCGTAATCCATACATACATATAGATATATATATGCATATAGCCGTGTACAATATTCAAGAGTGAATCAAGTGTTATGAAGAGATATAATGTAAGCTATTATTTCGCCACGATTTCTGTTGACATGTGAAACACTGGCCGCTGAGGTGCCCAAAAAATGGTTTGTTGTTGTTTTTGCTATTTATGTCGCCTGCTCCGGATGTTGTTGTTCTCGTTGCAGTCGTTGTTGTTGTAGCAGTTGTTGTTGTTTTTTAGTGCTGCTGCTTCTTGCGTTTGCGACGTGATTTGCGTTTTTTCTTTCGTTCCTATTTCTTGGCACTCTTGCCGCCATCGTCCTTGCTCTTGTCGGACTTCTCATCGGATTTCTTGTCCTTGCTGGCATCCTTATCCTTAGTATCCTTGTTCTCCTTATCCTTGCTATCCTTATTCTTATCCTTACCATCCTTATCAGCACCCTCGACAACCTTCTTGCCCTCCTCAGCATCACGATTCGCAAGCTTATTGTTGATCAGATTATGCAGCGCAATTATCGAACGCACCATCGAAGCCAAATAGACGACAAGCATCTGATCGTTGGTCTTCACATACATTGTGCCCGTGAACTGATCGCTGGTAATGTCGGGCAGCAGATTGAATATATCCTGCAGCTGGTAGACAATCTGATGATTGATGGGCATTTTGCCATCGCCGACACGCTGCAGATACTGTTTAATGTCGCGCAGTTGGGCATTTAGGCCCTTGAGGCCCATCAGCTGATTTGTGATCTTTTGCGACAGGCTGCCTACAGTGGTGTCCTTAATATCGCGCAACAGATGCTCCACGCCCACTTCTTCCGCCTCCTCGGCGCCAATTTCGCTGGGGACATGCTCGAAAGTTTTGCTGGTTGGCGAACCGTCATCGTGCACCTCTTCAACGGATATATACGCCTCTGTGGGCAGACCTAGATCCTTGGGCTTGGCATCGATGATCACCAGCACTGAGTTGGGACAATAGCGGCGAATCAGCTCATTTATGGCAATATCATTTTGATGCAACTTTGGTCCGGTGTGATACCAGCCCACAACGCGTTCACGTGCATTAACCTTCTTGAACATGCCATACATATTCTCCAGATAATCATGATCCAAGAACCACACCGATTTATCCTTGTCATCCTCATCAAAAGGCACTGAAAAAAATAATTATTGAGTATTGAGTTTATACTTTTTTTAAATGCTTGTTACTCACCTGCAAAACTGTTGGACACATCGAGGACACCCTTGGAGCGCCAGCAGCCCAGAAGGACGCCAACGACGCGTTTCTGGTTGCCAATTTTGCCCATGCGATTGAAATGGTCCACAACCGATAACAGAACCAGCGGATGGACAATCACTTTGTTTACGCTTACCTCCAGCGACGGCATTTTGTATTTTTGTTTGTTGTTGGTGTTGTGTTAGTGGCAAATTTGCTACGCACAGCGTGCTATGCTTGTGTCTTATTTTCAAAACGTACTTGCGACAATTTTGCAACAAAATGTTATTTGTTGCGAGTAACAATTTGAGCGAAACACCGAAATGACAAGCAAATTCTTCTTCTTTTGACGTGTGGCTAGCGATGGCTATTACATCGATTGATTATTGCATAGTCCGATGATTCGGTACATATATAACTACTCCTCAATCAGCTATCGATATATTTATGAAACAACACTCGCAACCAAAAAGTCAAATATCGATACATTTGTATAAGAATTAAAAATTTAATTTATATTATTATTAATAATTACTAATGCTCTACGCAACAACAAAACTATTAAAAATAAATAAAGTTAGTAGTTTAATGCTAATTGATATGCCGCTTTCGTTATTTACTTTGCGTGCATGTGCAGTAGTTGTGAATTGCTGCTTCTGTTTTGCCTTGGCGGCACTGCATACGCACATTGGTTGTGTTCCTCTCTCACACGCTAATCGCCATTTTGGTCAGCAGAATAGGAAAATGCGCGTTGCCATATCATCGCTGACTTACTGCAATAACTGGTCACACTGATTGGCGTTGCGCGAGAGAAATTGACAAAATATCCAAAGCAATTAGCAATCTGAGTGCAAAACGTTTTTTTATCTAAGCGAAAAGTTTAGTAATGCCATAAAATTCGTTGGGCGCGTTAGTCGAGCGTTGTTGTGTCAAACCAACTGATATGATAAAATGAGTGTGATGCGACGATGAGGTAATTGTTTTTAGCTGCCGTCGCTTGCTGCGTTCGTCTACAGTTTCACACACACACCAATACACACGCCCAGTTTGATGGGCGGCCGCGGCGTAATCATCAATGAGCAACTGTAAAACGAGGCTGAGACTCAGACTGAAGCTGAGGCTTCAGCTCCAAAGTGCGCGCGTGTTGTTTACAAATTGTGTGTTTGCATTGTTTAAATTCAAGTGCTTATCGTATCGGGTTTAGCCAAAGCTGGCTGGTGCCTGTGCCAAAAAACTGTCAATGCGAATGAAAAGCAGACGAAGACCAAAGCCAAAGCCAACAAGAAGAAGAAGAGCAAAGCGAGCAAGCAGAGACTCAGCCTCAGCTCGGTAGACATATACGCACGCATACACATGCAAATGCTCACACAGACACACACGCACACTTGTACACTCTTTACACACAGACAGTCGTTTTACGCTCTTTTTTTTTGTCTACGTCTTTTACTTTTCTCGTTTGTAATCATTTTCCAGCCATTCGTATGTGTTTCTTTCTATGTGGTGTACAAATATTAGAGCTCGCGAGCTGCTAATTAAATTATAAACATACAGAAGCGAAAAGAGACAGGAGGCGAGACAAGAGCCAAAGCCAAAGCCAAACCCACGACCCCAAACTAGGCAGCGCCGCTTTGGCCCATTTCCATTCGAACTACTGTGACAAAGAAGAAGAAGCACACAGAACAGAAGGAGAAGAAACAGGTGAGCAACGAGAGAGTTTTAATTTAGACAAAAAAAAAAAAAAATAGATGAAAAAAGAGCAGTTAGCAAAGCTCGAATCAATCAATGAAACTCAAGCTCAATCAATGATGCATGTGTTTGCTTTTCTTCTTCTTTTTGTTGGTGTTGTTGTCGTTGTTACGCAGCTTTCACCAAATTCAAATCGAGTTTAAAACCTGGCTGGTTGCCACTGCGCTCCTTGCAGCATGTAGAACAGAAGGCGCCACAACTACAACAAATTTCATAAATTCAATTTGTGCAAGAAGCAACAGTAGAGAGTGTGAGAGAGAGAGGCAATCGAAAGTTTAACAAAGCCCCAAAATGTCCTTTATAACGAATTTGAAGAAGGTCTTCCACCTGGGCGGGGGCGGCGATGCCAAAAAGAAACGCCTCTACAACAACATCAAAATGGAAACGGATCCGGCGGAAGTGTGGGAAATGGTCGGTGAATTGGGCGACGGTGCCTTCGGCAAGGTCTACAAAGCCCAGCACAAGGAGCACAGACGCTTTGCTGCTGCCAAAATGTGCACGCTCGAGGATGAGGAAAATCTCAGCGATCATATGGTCGAAATTGATATACTCTCGGAAATCAAACATCCGAATATTGTTGAACTGTACGAGGCATTCTCGATAGATGACAAACTGTGGGTGAGTCACTCATCACATCACATTACAGTTATTATGTTTGTATATTAGAAGTGCTTTCAAGTGATTCAGTCGCGTACTCCGCTAACTTTTCAAATGCATTTCATGAAATATAAAAACATTATGTGAATATTAAAATGATTACATAACTATAATTGCAAATGAAATTCCTCGAACTTTTGTGTACTTCATTAATATAAATAGTAGATTGTGTAAATTATTTAGTATATTTAATAAATATAAATAAGTTTAGCTTTTAGCTTGTATTCGCTGAAAATGTTTATAAATATTAAATTTGAATTCTTTGTGTAACTAGATGCTTATTGAATATTGTGACGGCGGCGCCTTGGACAGCATTATGGTGGAGCTGGAGAAGCCACTAACCGAGCCACAAATTGCCTATGTATGCAAGCATATGACTGAGGGCCTGACATTTCTGCATAAGAACAAGGTCATACATCGAGATTTGAAGGCTGGCAATGTGCTGCTCACAATGGAGGGTGGCGTCAAGCTGGGTACGCAGCTCTAAATTAATTAGGTCGTAATCCAAACTAATTGACCTTTTTGCTATTCTGTTGTTTTGTAGCTGATTTCGGTGTGTCGGCCAAAAATAAGCACACGATGCAAAAGCACGACACGTTCATCGGTACGCCCTATTGGATGGCACCCGAGCTGGTGCTGTGCGAAACGTTTCGCGATAATCCGTATGATCACAAGGTGGACATTTGGTCTCTGGGCATAACACTTATTGAGCTTGCGCAAATGGAGCCACCGAATAGCGAAATGTCGCCAATGCGCGTCCTGCTCAAAATACAAAAGAGCGAACCGCCCAAATTGGAGCAGCCGAGCCGATGGAGCAAGGAATTCAACGATTTTCTGAAAAAATCTTTAGTCAAGGTGCGATATTTTAACTGCATCCAATTAGTTACATCCCATTAAACTTAACTAATTCTGTATTCTTTTATTTTGTAGGATCCACAGCTGCGTCCTGCAACGGAAGTGTTGCTGCAACATGGTTTTATTAGCCGCAATTTGGATGCCAAACCCATTAAGGATCTGCTGCTCGAATACAAGGCCGAGGTTGTCGAGGAGGTCGTCGATGATGAGGCTGAGGTTAGTAATCATTTAAACTCCATCCACTCTACCTGTTGTTGCCAGCACAATAATTGCACCTGTAATACAGCCAGAGCTAGAGATGATACTAACTCTCTCTCTTTGTACAATTTTCTCTTACACGCTGCCTCCTCGCTCCAAAAAAACATAAAAAAAAAAAATACAAAAACTCAACAAATCAAAAAAAAAAAAACAAAATTTCTGCACTTTGCGATAAATCTTTTCATTTATTTACTTTTACTCTCCGTCAATTGTCGGCCTTGTTGAGTTCTTATCGTTATTCGTAAAATTTGTTTTCTTCTTCTTCACTCTTTTTATTATTTTGTGTGTGTGTTTGTCTGCAATTGATTTAGAAGCTTAAGCGCCAGGTGAAGCGGCGCTCGCTCTATCAGAGGGTTGGTAAGTCGTTCTGCAGCCAAATGCCCAGATAGCCTAGCCCAGTTAGTCAGTCGTCCCCTTCCGCCCCGTCAGTGACCGCCTCCTCTATCGCACGCTCCACTTTATTCAAGTTATTTTACTTATTTTTTTTATCAGCATTGCCAAATATGTTTATCTTTGCTTCATGTACTCGCAGTCAAGTTGCAACTTCTGTATTTAGTTTGCTTTTGTTCAGGGGTCACAAACACATTGTAACGTTTCAAAGCATTCTTTAGATTGTATACACATAAATATATATTTATATATATATATTTATTCATATTTTATTATTCGAGTATGTTCCATGTATTTTTGTTTATCAAACTTGTTGCTCATTTCTTATCGTCAATATTTAATCTGATTCAAATTAATGGGTATAGAATAGATAATTTTCTATAATCATCAACCTATCAAATCACTGCTATTTTGGCAAACTGTCTTTTAATTGCGTTTAATTTATTTTTAACGCATCTCGACGAGATTTCATTGATTTACATTGGTTTTTAGCAAGGGCTATCTTTTAATATTTTTAGACATTGATAACATTACAAACATAAATTCTTTAAAAAGCCCCTGCTTATGTTGACATATATATTAATATTTATGCATTCACGTTAGTTTAATACTTGTTGACCTGTTTTCAAGTCTATAAATGGAACAATAAAGCGTTAGTGTCAGCATTAGTAAAAGGGGAAATGAACACTTAGGAAAATAAATAAATATCTATGAAAACTTCAACATGCAACATGCAATTGTTTTAGCCATCACGTAATAGTAAATAATAGTAATAATAGTCGTAAACAGTGCTAGGAAATTTAGTGCAATCTATTAAAGTATTTGCTAATGATTGTATTTTACTTTCTTGCACAGGAACCCCGCAACTCGGCGCTCCAGCTCGACCTGGACGATGACTCTGCTTCGCTGCAGAGCCAAGACATTGACAAACGTAAGTTGCACTTGAAGAGTCAAGTTTGAGTTTTTGTTTAACTCGATATGTATGCAGTTCCAGGTACACCTACATCCATATCGCGGGATTCCAAAGAGCAATCCCAACCAAGTAGCAGTCTACCAACAACAGCAGCAGCAGTCGCAGCAGCAGCAGCGACAACTACAACAACAGCAACAACTAAAGCAACAACACCAGACAAACCAAACCAGAGCAAGCCACAGGACCAAGTGCCTGGAGGAGTGGTCGAAACAGCAGCGCCGCATACCAAAGTGCCAGCACCAGCGCCGCCATCGCCACAACAGCCACCACAACAACAACAGCAACAACAATCGCCCCAAGCAGCTGCAGCTGTGCTACAAAAATCAACTGAAGATGTTGCCGAAACAAATGAAAAGTCTGATGCAGACAAAAAGGTGAGTCGCACCTATTTATTTTTAAATCTTTTTGCAAATTGATGTTCTATAATTGCGCCGGTTTTGCTAATCACGTCCATATGTTTTTGGACATTTTCAGCAGCACTTTGTCAAAAAGGAGAAGGGCAAAGCGCCACCACCGCCATCAGCAGTTGCTGCTGCCACAGCTGCCGCTGCCGCTGCTGTTGCTGCTGCTGCTGCTGCTGTCAATGCTAAGCAGCCACAAACGGATGTGGAGAGAGGAGCATCGCTCAAGCGACAGCCGGAGCCGACAACTGCCATTGAAGTGACCATTGGCCAGGATGCCATGGAGTCCAAGCCGCAGCCTCCATCGCCCACCGCCTCGTCCACAATATCGGTGCATTCGGTGACCTCCAGCAGTTCGGGCAGTGTATCGGGGGCCATCTTAAGCTCCAGCACATCCCTGATAACCATCAATAGCAGCGATGCATCGCCGGCTGCGCGTCAACAGCAATCGGTGCCGCCGCCACCGCCACCGCCGCCTGAACAGCACCTGGTGCTGCCGAATAGCCTGGAATCGGTTAGTCAAATCACTGTTGTGACCAGCACGCATCCGCCGGTGATCATCGATAATACGGCACAGAATGAGGTCACCATTGTGTCCAATGATTTGAATAAGAGCACACATCTGCACGAGTCATCCACCGATGATGACTTCCCCTCGCTGGACGATAGCCTCGGGGATCAGGTGAAGCAATCATCCATGATACTAAGCGTCAATGAGCGTCAAGACGGAGCAGGAGGATCAGCAGCAGCTGCCGCCGCCGCAGCAGCTGTCCATGCACGCAAGCTGGACGAGAGCGAGGTACTGATTGTGAGTCCCTCGTATGCGGACGATGATTCGGCATATAATACCGCGTCTGGCAGTCATGATCACAGTGATCAGATGATGGACACTAGCCATGTGTCTGTTGTGACAGTTGGCGATGAGGTCATCCGGGTCAAGGATAGCAGCAATCAGCAGCCAAACAAGCGCCAGCAGCAACCGCAGTCGCAGCCGAATGGCATTGTGCCCGAGGATGTTAATATTATAGTGAATCGCTTTAAGCCCGGCCAGGAGCATGAGAAACGCATCTCACCGGACAGCAGCCTGGGCTCTGGGTCCAGCGAGAATGGCTCGGTGCGTGGCAGACGGGGCGTTGAGGTGCAGATAACCAGCGGAGGAGGAGATGCGGACAGCATTGGCACCAACACTAGTCAGGACAGTCCCACCGAGGTGGACCACAAGCAGCAGCACTCCATGATGCCACCACCACCTCCATCGGTGACAAACAATCGTCTTGCGCACGCCATTGACGAGGAGGAGGAGGCGACAGATGTGGTGGTCATTAGGACGAAACCCCGTGTGCCCGCCTCGGCCAAGTCGGCTGGGCTCACCAAGGAGGAGATCGAGTTGCGTAATCTGCGCAAGAAGACACGCAAGCGTACGCGTAAATTTGAAATCGATGGCGTACAAATGACCACAACGACCAGTCGTGTGATCTACGGGGATGAGGAGAACGGGCGCATCTATGATGATCACGATTTCCGTAAGCAGGAACTGCGCGAACTGAAAATGCTGCAGAAGCAGGAGAAGAAACAGCAGACGGAGCTGCATGTCAAGGAGCAGCTTGCCAAGGAGCAGCAGGATCGTCGCTTCGACCAGGAGCGCGTCTCGCTGGAGAAGACATACGAAGCGGATATGGATACGCTGGCGCGTCAGCACAAGCAGCTGATCGAGAAGACCGAACAGACGCAGGAGAATGAGTTGCGCAGCTCGTCGAAACGCATTCGGTCCGAGCAGGAGCAGGAGCTGAAGATATTCCGCGAGAATCTTAAACAGGAGATCCGTCTGCTCAAGCAGGAGGTCGATCTGTTTCCCAAAGACAAGCGCAAGGATGAGTTCAAGCAGCGGCGCACCGCCATGGAACTGGACCACGAGGAGAAGGAGCGCTCATTTCTCGACTCGCTCAAGGAGCGACACGAACTGCTGCTGCGTCGGCTCAGCGAGAAGCATCGCGATCATTTGGCCACCATCAATCGCAATTTCCTGCAGCAGAAACAGAATGCGATGCGTACGCGTGAGGCTCTGCTCTGGGAGCTGGAGGAGAAGCAGCTGCACGAACGCCATCAATTGTCCAAGCGACATGTGAAGGAGTTGTGCTTTATGCAGCGCCACCAGATGATCATTCGGCACGAGAAGGAGCTCGATCAAGTCAAGCGCATGCTGCAACGCAAGGAGGAGGATCTCGTCAAGAAGCAAACCCTCGAGAAGCGCGCCTTGCCCAAACGCATCCGAGCCGAGCGCAAGGCACGTGATCTCATGTTCCGCGAATCGTTGCGCATATCGGTCAACATTGAACCAGATTTGGAGCGTGACCGCTTGAAGAAGGTGAGTTGCATATTTTTTTTCGCTTGATTTATTTGTATTAATTGTGCTTGTGCCTTACAGTTCCAGGAGCAGGAGAAGAAACGCTATATGCAAGAGGAGCGTCGCTTCGAGGTCAAGCATATGAAGCAATTGGAGGAGCTGCGCGCCACACGTGAGAGCGCCATTAGGTGAGTTCTCTACAGTTTGCAGATCGAAAGGATTGCTGAATTTTTGCCTCCGCAGAGAACTGGAACAGCTGCAGAACGAGAAGCGTAAGGCACTCGTGGAGCATGAGCATGCCAAGCTTTCGGAGATCGATGAACGTCTCAAGGCCGAGCTGCGCGAATGGCGCGAACAGTTGGTGCCACGCAAACAGGTGTGTATCCCCAATGGTGTTTAGTGCCGCTTTCACTCTCTATTCCCCCTCCCCTCCTTCCTGCCTCCTGCCTCTCCCCAACCAACCCGATCCGCCCACACAAAGCAAGGCTAAAATAAAAAACGAAGCTATTCGCCTCATTTTTGTTGGTGGTTTGTGTTTTTGTACAGTTGTGCGTAGTTTATTTGATTTGATTCTAAGTTTTAATACTGTTGTAATTATTATACTTTTGTTAATACTGTTGTAAATATTATGCATATTTCTTGGTTAACGGTGGTAATTTGTTGTGGTGTCTTGTGCTCCCACCCCCTTGAACTCTCTGCCCATGCCTCTGCCCATGCTCAAACGTCACAACGTGTGCAGCAACAAATTGAGCAATAATCGGACATTTCTTGGCCTATATGACTTATGCACCATATCTGGTGCAGGTGCAGTAAAGATAACGATAACAAATTGTATTACAAAACACACCTTTTCCAATGACATCATTTCTGTCACCTGTCGTAAAGATATTGAAGATATGCTAATTGGAATTAGTACTTTAAATTATTGAGTCCACAATTGAAACTGATAAGTTCAAATAATGATAACAACAAGCTTTGATATAGAAGCGCATATTGAACTGATTATATAAATATATTATATATTATTTAAATATGAAAGATATGCGATTGATTATTGCTCAGTGCCAAACACGTTTTGAGTTTGTGGAATCGAAGAAGAAGAAGAAGCAACTTCAACGCGTCCCAAACAAAATCAAATTATATATATTTTGATCAACTTTTCTCTCTCTCTTTACACCCCTCCACGCAAATGCATACACTTTGGTGGCCTACTACTGTACCTACTACCTACTACAAAACTACAAAAACATAATAATAATAATTATAATAATAATAATAATGATTTAAATATGTTTTTTTAAAAAACAAAAAACAAACGCTTACCGCTGTGCTTTCCAAACTCTACTAACCAAACAAATAAAACGACTCTCTCGGGCTTGCATGTGTTGCTAACAAACAAACAAACAAACTGAATCCCAAACCGAACCAGCAACTCAATCTGCTGGTTAGCGCTGCTATTGATGAGCATGAGCGGCGACATGGTATCGTCGCCAATCGCAGCGAATTCGAGAATCTTGAGGTGGAGCTGCCCGTCCGTTTGCGTGGCATCTTCAATGAGCGCTCAGCGCGTTTGCTGCCACGCAACACATTCATCGAGTTGCAACAGGTGCCCAGGTCACGTTCATCGCTTCTAATGCTTGGCGGAGCCGCTGGTCGCGCTAATTTCCGTGGCTCGGCGCCCGATTTGAGTCGCAGTGTGCCAAGCACTCCGATCATGCATAGACAGCAACGGGCCATGATGCGCAGCGAACTGGTGCTGGAGGAGGAGGATGACGATCGGGAGCAGAGTTTAAAACGTGCCAGTGTTGCCAACATGCCGTCAACAGGTGAGCTGCGTCTGACCATCCATCAGCAGCCGCCCAGCAATGAGCTGGTCAAAGTGGTCACCAGCACCCCGCAGCTGAACAGCGCCGACGAGTCAAACAGCAAGCCAGCGATGAGCACCTTCAAGCAGAGCAGCACAACAACGACACCAACGCCACCAAAGACGCCCGATGAGCTGGGACTGGTGACGCATCGCTTTGGTCGTGCCGCAGATCCCGTGGAGCTGCGCATACACGAGGGTCCCGTGATGACGGCACGCACACAACGCCTGCTGCACTCCACCTCGTTTGCGATCAAGCGACCCTCGATCGCCAGTCGCCACAGCAGCGGTCGCTCCTCGCTGAGCAGCGCCCAATCCATGTACAATATGCACGAGCTGAGCACCTCGACGCGCTACTGCAGCGATGCGGAGCTGATATTCGATGCGGGAGTCAAGGCGGCCGCCTTGCTGGATGAGGTGCAGCCGCAGCTGCGCTCCACGCTGAAGCCTACACCGAATGGTGGCAGTGCCACAGATGACTTCTATCAAGATTTGTACGCGGCCAAATATCGGCTGCCGCGCATTACTCAGCGTCAGCTCAGCCTCGAGGAGAATAATAAAGCCGCCTGAGCAGCTTCCATTCCAAGTGCTTCCACGCATACTTAAAACAAGAAAGAAAAAAAAGAGCAACAACAATTACAAAAGCAACAACCAAACAAATGCTTACTCTTCGCACTCGCCTCATGTTAGCAGCGTCTCCTTAACACACACACACACATTCAAACACACACACACTTTACCCGCATGAACTGCGCTTCACATCCTTCATCCTTACTGCTTGCTTATGGTGCTCTAGAACACATATCATAATTAACTAATAATCTATCCAAACTCTCCTACTGCAACTACTACTTCTAACTACATCTCGCCCTACTTTTTTCTAAACGCTGCAAAATTGCCATTACAACAATTATTTGCCAAAGTTCTTAATTATTAATCTTTTTTTTATTTTTGTTGTTAACTGAAAATAATGATAATAAATTGTTGGTCTATTTATTATGCCAGTTATAACATTGTTTAAGATCGCCCCCGCCCCGCAACCGTTGCATTCCATTTTAGCAGTATTACAAAAAAAAAAGTACTTAGCAAGAAAAAAAAAAAAGAAAAAGAAAATAAATTTAAAAAATAAAATTAAAATAATACTTATCCGGATGCCAAGCATACTACACTTAACTACTATAATCCTACTATATAAATGTATATGTATACATTGATATTCATATTCATGATGCTTCACTGTACACACACATACTTCCACACACACACACACACACACACATTCAAACAACAACAAATACATCCACAACAACAAACAACGCGCTGCTTTTAATATATTTATACAAGAAAAACCAAAAAACCAAAAAAAAAAAAACCAAAAAACCACAACACAATCAAAATTATGTTCAAAAACAAAACCTTTTCTTGCCGGCACTTCTCTTCTACTATTCGTAAAGCAACTACAACAGCAGCTGCAACAAGAGGTTAGTCTATGGGCCCAAAAGCTCTTAACTCTATACTATCTATCTATCTATTTATAACTATCTAAACTCTCTTGTAGACTCTACTTGTTATGATTATTGAAATGCATGCTAAAAAAATATAAAATATCTATAAATATATATACTTATATTTAACTAGTTGCTTGAGTAGACACTTATTGGATGTTGTGTGCTTCAAAATGTTATTGCGTATGATTTGAAATGTTAACAAATTAAAAAGTTTATTAATTAAATTTTATGTTTCTTTCCCTTTGCGGCTGACAGCGTTTGGAGGAGACATTTGCCCAGCAGCTGGATGAGATGGAAACGCTGTATGGCGGCGCTTTGATAGTCTCTGTGCCCACGGATACATTGCAGCGCGATCATTTCACGGGCTCCACACGCAGCAGCCTCAGCTCCTATTCCGAGGGATGAGAATCGGTGGCAGAAGCGGCAGCAGCAGCAGCAGCTATGCAACAATTGGCAGCCATCTATAAAAAGGCTGATGCTAATAAAAGGCGTACCCCTTTCACCCCCTCCACTTATCTAATAAATACGTACATAAATAATATATATATATATATAAATATATATGCATAGGTATATATATACTATATAGCAAATGCCAAGCAGCGCGTTTTTTGGGTAAAGCAAAAATTTGTGTCGTCAAACTTTAAGCATAAGACGTAATTTTACTTTTTTGCATTGTATTTTAGCCTACTTATTATTCAATTACTCATACTTATCATATATATATGCAACTATGTACATGTCCTATCCCTATATAACTAACTCTACACATATGCTATATCTATATACACAATATACACACACACACACACACACATACACAAATGTATGTCGATATCGTAATATGCATGCAGAAGAAAATCTTTCAGAGCAGCAAACAAATATTCTACTTAAAATATAAAGATAATTATATATATATATTAATTGTTGCCCAAACACACACAGACACACACAAATAGACAAAAAGTAAAACACAACACACAGATCTTTTGTTGGCTTTACCGCTATTGTAAATATATATACTTATTCATAACTGATGAGTGTTGTAGGCAGGCAGGCAACTATTTACCTACAACATATAAACAGACATACAATACTTAAGTCTATGATGTAATGGTATGTGAGGGTTTAGCAAAAGTTAATGTGGCACATCTGAAATAGTTGTATGTTAGACTCAAATGGGAATTCAAACTCCAATTGAGCGATGAGAATTGAGAATTGAGACCAGCGAGAGAGAAAGAAAGAGAAAGAGAACCCGGCTTTGCATGTCGCTGGAGAATGATAAAAGATATTTATATTTGTAAACGTTTATGCTTATATATTTTATATATACATATATAAACCTAAATTTAATATACAAATCAAGAAAATATATAAAAAAATACTTCCAAAATATTCGAAGTGTATGTTTTTTTAACCTCTTTTGCGACTGCAAGGAATTGTATGGGTTTGGTCGGGCTAGAAGCAATTTTTGGTGTCATTGCTGAGTCATTTCCTAAGGTATCCCGAAAGGACATACATATTGGAGCTCAAGGGAAAACGGAAAGACGATTTGCATTCAAGGACTTCCAGTATTCAACAAGAAAAATATGGCCAAAAATTACACAATGGTACGCCCTTCTGTAAATTAATAAAACCCAAATCCCAAGTCGGCATATGGGCATAGGTCGAACCTTCAAGATGCCATAACTTCGTCAGAACTCAACGCATTTTCAAAAGCAAGGGCGTTTTAATCATGGTTTGGCCTCTAGATCAATCCTGCATTTAAAGTTGAAAACGTTATTTTTGGTCGGAACATAAGTCAAAATTATAGTCCAAAAATCGGCATATCGGCATCTGGGCATAGGTAGAACCTTCAAATTGCCATAACTTCGTCAAAACTCAACGCATTTTCAAAAGCAAGGGCGTTTTAAGCATGGTTTGGCCTCTAGATCAATCCTACATTTAAAGTTGAAAACGTTATTTTTGGTCGGAACATAAGTCAAAATTATAGTCCGAAAATCGGCATATCGGCATCTGGGCATAGGTCGAGCCTTCAAAATGCCATAACTTCGTCAAAACTCAACCGATTTTCAAAAGCAAGGGCGTTTTAATCATGGTTTGGCCTCTAGATCAATCCTACATTTAAAGTTGAAAACGTTATTTTGGGTCGGAACATAAGTCAAAATTATATTCCGAAAATCGGCATATCGGCCATGGGCATAGGTCGAGCCTTCAAAATGCCATAACTTCGTCAAAACTCAACCGATTTTCAAAAGCAAGGGCGTTTTAATCATGGTTTGGCCTCTAGATCAATCCTGCATTTAAAGTTGAAAACATTATTTTGGGTCGGAACATAAGTCAAAATTATATTCCGAAAATCGGCATATCGGCCATGGGCATAGGTCGAACCTTCAAGATGCCATAACTTCGTCAGAACTCAACGCATTTTCAAAAGAAAGGGCGTTTTAATCATGGCTTGGCCTCTAGATCAATCCTACATTTTAAGTTGAAAACGTTATTTTTGGTCGGAACATAAGTCAAAATTATTGTCCGAAAATCGGAATATCGGCATTTCAACATAGGTCGAACCTTCAAAATGCCATAACTTCGTCAAAACTCAACGCATTTTCAAAAGAAAAGGCGTTTTAATCATGGCTTGGCCTCTAGATCAATCCTACATTTAAAGTTGAAAACGTCGGAACATAAGTCAAAATTATATTCCGAAAATCGGCCTATCGGAATATGGGCATTGGTCGAACCTTCAAAATGCCATTATATTCTGTAAGGATTTCACAGAATTACAGCCATCAAGATAAATCTTCAAATCCCTTAAAGTATGCAGCGACAAACTGATCCCACTACAATTATTAAAATGCCGAAAAGTATGCTATGATTTTCTTTAACATTGTAAAGATTGCAATTATTCTTGCACATGTGAATAATTTGTAATGCATATTATAATTATATTTTATACACAACAGAAACTAAAATTAAATAGTATTCTTCAGAAACTACCATAAATTCATTTCACGCCTAGATTAAAATTATTTTGCGTTATCACAGGCGAAAATGGAAAACTGGAGACAACGTCTTAAAATTTATCGGCAGTGTTTTATTTTATTGTCAGATTACAATTTGCTCATGTTCTTTGTGACGCATACCTTAAAGCCTTTTATCCAATTGTGCCGAATTTGAGCATTATGTTGAAAACACACACGATGATAATGGAATTGCTTGTGCCCATGGGCACTTGATGGCCACTAGCCATGTCAGCTGCCGGCTGACATTAGCTCTCTTAGGGGCTGTGGCTCTCGGTAGGACCATTGTTGTCCTGTTCGAGCGCAAGCACGAGTTGCTATTAATAAAAGTAAAGAAATAAAAGAGAGACAAGCAAAAATAAATAAAAAATTAAAATACGCTCGTGGTATTATTTAATTGAAATGTGAGAATGCGCTTTTCCAGCGCCTAGTTCACACCACCCATGCGAATAGGAGACACACTCAGCAAACCTTAACCCCAAGCCCCCACGCACCCCGCCATACTCATCATCATCGTGCTCGCCATTCCATCGCAATCCTGCGAGACCCATTCAGAGACACAAGTTGCTGCCGCTGTTGCCAGTTCAGGCTGATGAAGAGCACAAACAGCAACTGTGCTACAGTTAGACAGAAGCATGCTTGAGCCAATGTCCCCCTGGGGCACAGGCTCATCCTCCTTGCCAGCCAGTCACTGTTAGCCTAGGCTGACTGTTTGCCTGTTTGCCCGTTCATCCGTTGAGCATTTGGACTCTGCACTTGCCTGCTTTGCGGCTCTTTCATTCATATTCTTCCATTTAGTTTTGTGTTGTGTTGTTTTCTGTTTATATCCTGAATCCATTGAAAATTGTTGACAAGGGTATAACGAAGTAGTGCATGTGGTTGTAACAGGCAAAGGAAAGCATTTCCGACATATGAACTAAATACTCTTGATCAGCATCAAAAGCCATCATCTTCCTGGATGTCTAAACAGACTATATAAGATAGACGCTTTAGAATATATATTTATATATATTTATGTCATAAGCAGATTAAGTTTATTTATTTATTTCAGTAAAAATTTGTCAACGTGTTGGTTTGAACATCTAAGACATTTACAACTTTTCATGGGCAGAGACTTTGGTCCAGGGTATCTCCTAGTCCGCTACTCTCAACTAGCGCATTTTCACTTGCTTTATTCTGTCATTTATATTGCAGCTTAATGCGAAACAAACACTCTGCAAAATTACTGTGACTCAAAGTGATATATTTAAAGTTAAAATGGTGTTAAAAGATGACAAACAAATTTTGTACGGCTGTTTTAAAAAATAGCTTGAATGATTCAGCAGTGAGTATTTGACCAGTAATATATTATTAACATATTGTGAAGTTAACTAAGACAACTAAATTTAAATTAATGTTTTGCTTTTGTGATTAAAATGATTTTATTTTTCGCGTTCCGCAGTTCAAATGAACTAAAGCTCATAAATTTTAGAACCTCATCTAAAATGATCTAGCTCAAGGATTTTTCGCAACAGTATTAGCAAAAATGGCGCTGAGTGTAAAGAAACGCACATGCGACACACGCTGGCCCACATACACACATACACACACACACACATTGTAACAGTTTTTCCGCTTTCGCTCACCCACACACATATTAGCCGGGCTGTGGGGCCATTATTGAGGGTGTTGCTGAGGATGCTCGCCGTGTTGCCCAACAAACACAAATTCCAGTACAATGCGAAAGATAACAGCATTGCCACACACACACACACACACACAGCATCCATACTGGCCAGAGCCGAGAGTATGAGATGAGAGAAAGCGAGAGCGCGAACACGAAGAGAGAGTTTAGGTTCGGGTTGCTCTCGCAGCGAAAGGTACCGTTAAGGTATATGCTTGAAGCTTTTCAGCTTCAGTCCCGGACGAGATTTAGCAACGTGCGCTTGGCTTCATCACCAGCTCTTCAGCTCGTGCTTCGGCTGACAGTGAACGCGTGCAACGTGAAAAAAGCAACGATTTTATGGGCGGACAACGGTTAAATATTTGCGATAGAAAAATAACAAAAAAAAAAAAAACAACAACAACACACGCTATAACTGAAATAATTTTTTATAATAAGCGCAAGCAAGTGAAGGTTCTGTTGTTGTGTGAATCGGACATATAACTAGATAATTGGGCAGTCAAAGTAAATGCAAAATCGGTTTATATATTTGTATCTATAACACAAAAGCATAAATTTGATTACAATGTTAAGCGCAGGCCGAATGTAAAACTTTTGGGCAGCGCAGCACACGCAAAGCGCGTCAGAGCGTTGACGTCGCCGTCGACGCTAACGCTAACGCTAACGTGAACGTCGGCGTGGACGCAGCCGCCCGCATTATGTATAATAAAATTTTGCAAAAATAAAAAGAAGAAATGAATTGAGCCAGGCTGCGACGCTGACGCAGACGCCGACGCTGAGGCTGATGTAAAGTAAAGATGTGCGCGCACAATACAACAAATTACAAAGCATACTTTTGGGAGCGGCAAATGGCCAAAATCAACAGCAGAAGCAGCAGCAACAGCAGCAGCAACAGCAGCAGCAGCAGCCAGCAGCATCAGCAGCAGCCAGCAACAACAATGTCAACGCTGAGCGTGCACAAATAAGCTACACACACATTCACACGCACGCACGCAAACATACACAGACACGAACACCCGAGAGAGAGCTACATTTGCGGAGAGAGCGCGAGAGCTTGCGCTGTAACGTAAGTTGGATGTAAATGTGATGATGGCAGAGAGAGCGCTGCTTGCCCATGGCATGCATGTGTGTGAGTGCGTAGCAACGGCATTTTTACCATTGCTGTTTCCAGTGCTCTCGTTTTGATTAAAGCAACGAGTAGGTCGCTAGCATCGGGTCGGTGGGGCGCGGCAATTGCTGGTGTGTGTGTGTGTGTGTGTGTGTTCGCAATATGCTTAGCATTGAGGGCCAGCCCACCAGCATAAGGTGTTAGCAGCAGCCAGCAACCAGCAAGCATCCAGCAAGCAGCAGCAGCAGCCGCCCAGCAGCAATTCAATTTCCGCCAACAAGCAAAGGGCAGCGAGCCTAGCAGCAAGCTAGCCCAGCAATTAAACTCGCGCTTAAGAAATTAACATAAAAGCTAAGCAGACGCAAACGCACAAAAGTTGGCAGCTAGTTTTTTTTGTATTATTTATTTTTATTGTATCTGTGTTGTACAATTTGATAAAAGCTTAAGATCCCAGTGGGCGTCGTTGTATGTGTGGTGTGTAAGTTTTATCTCTAATCTATGTGTGTGTGTGTGTGTGTGTGTGCTGAGCTGACAGCGCCCGCATTAGGCGCCCAAAAAAAAAGACAAAAAATAGGAAGGAAAATAGAATACAAAATTAAGGCAGCTGCTGATGAGCTGATCAGGGCATGTGTGAGAGTGTGTGTGAGTGCATGTGTGTGTGTGTGTGTGTGTCATAAAAATAGCCTAATAAATTGGCAAATGAAAGCCGCAGGTTGGTCAAGTGTTTTCTGTGTGTGTTGTTGTTGTTGTTGTTGTTGTTGTGTTCATTGTCGCGTTTTCATAATAAATCCATAAATCCTTTTTTACGGGCGCGGCAGCCACTTCGATTATTTGCTAAGAATCGACGCTAACAAATTTGAATGTAACGCTAAGCCGACAGTTGGCCAAGATTGCCCGGCTAACGGGCCTGGCCCAACATAAGCTGACGTGGCCAAAAGGTTTGGTTTGCCAGGTTAGCCGGGCTTATACACTTATACACATACACGCTTACAGGAGCCACAACTAAAAGCTGTTTTATTTTATTTGTTTCACTCTCTTTCTCTTTTTTTTTTTTTGGTATTTTGGCCAATTATTGCTGTTGTTGTCATTTGTTGGCCTCCAATTTATTGGCGCCCTTCATTTATGGCCGCTTGTTTTTCTGGCCACCGCCAACGGCTTTGATTTATGTCTGTGTTTGTGTGCCACAGACAGCAATTGAGATAAATATTCAGATTTGTGATTGATTTATTAACTGGCGTCGCGTTTAATTGGCAAGCGATTTGTTTTTTGTGTGTGTTGCCACATTTTGTGTAGAATTTCAAGTACGCCCAACAATTTGAAGGACTTGTTAAGAGCTACAAGTTAAGCAAAAAGTTGTCAGTGATTTAAAAAGCAGCTTTCTTCATTTCACATTCGCATGCCCCACATTTAATTTACATTTTTTATGTTGTGCACAAGTTGGTCTTGATTCAATTATGCGCTCGTTATGTGATGTTATTAAAATTGCTTTTAACCCTCTGCATACTTGTTAAATACTTCATCAGTCACATTTTTGCATTTTGAGCATGGCCCGACTGACATTGGCTTCCGGCTAATGCCAAAAAAGTTCAGCACACACACACACACTTGAAAATATTTTGTTAAAAAAAGTTTTCATCATTTTTTTAGACATACTTTTTTAGCATGCATTCTGTAGCTACCCTGTGCTGTCAAAAACTGTGTTGAATTTATGCAACAATAACTAGCTGATCTTAAATATATATATATTTATTGTAAGCCTCTTGTCTCAATTATTCTTGCAAATACAATTTAAGTTGTCGCATTTTCAACATTTCCATTTGCATTTCCCATAAGTATGCTAGAAAATGCGTTAGTGAATTGAAAGCTTCTTAAGTGGATTGACAGCTTAACTCTTTACTTCCAAAATAAACAAGTAAACAACACACACAATTCCATTTAGTAGGTTGTCACTTGTCAAATACAATATTTAATTCCAATTTACTCACTCAAATGTGGCTTTCCAAAGGCTTAACATAACTTAAAGGCTCTTGAAGTAGTTGAGTACTTAATGTTTTGACTTTGTTTGAATTTAACATACAGATTGGAGTTAATAGTTTGATTAATAGAGGATTTAAATGTAATTAAGTTAGCTCATTAACATGCTATAAATATTCATATATATGAAAAATATTAATTCTTCAAAGCAATTAAGATAATCAATGAAA
This sequence comes from Drosophila kambysellisi, assembly GCA_035042185.1. Taxonomy (NCBI): domain Eukaryota; kingdom Metazoa; phylum Arthropoda; class Insecta; order Diptera; family Drosophilidae; genus Drosophila; species Drosophila kambysellisi. Next base: position 13,305,548 of record JAWNLS010001251.1, read on the forward strand.
CGGTTGCTACAAATAATTGTAATGCTTTTCTAATTGGCTATTAAAATTATGATAAGTAATTTGCATATAATTAATGTTTAATTAGTAAATATTAACCTTTGTTTCGGAGAATTGAAAATGTTTGAGATAAGCTTCAAAGCAACTCACTCAAAGTACTTCAAATTAATTAATTAACAACATTAACTAAATTATACTTGTGTAATTTATAAATATACCCTTATGTGGTTTTTGGTAATCTACAAAAGAGTTTGTTTCGAAAAACGGAGAATTAATTTTTCTGGATGCAGCAAAAGATACAGTTACTAATTTAATCCTTGCCAGCATAATTTCTATTCAAGAAATTTGGAAAATAAAAGCGAAACATGGAATTCAATTTATTTGGAAAATTATCCCTTGCTTCGTTATTGACTGGCTAAAAGCTTTCCATTATCAAATAATTGAATTGTATTTATTGTGTGCACATTGAAATCTATTTTGGTCACATCGCTCAAAGCTTCAAATCCCATAATTCAATTATAAACTTGTGTTATATTTTTGTTATTTGCCATTTTTCATGCTCACACGCAAAGCCTTTTGACACATTCTGCGAGCCTGTGATTTGTGCTGCGGAAAAATACATGTGGCACAGGACAATGCACGATGAGCATTGAGTGGCATTCAGACAATGTCCTGAATGCTGTCAATGCCAGATGAGACTAGAAAGAGAGAGAGAGAGAGAGGAGCAGAGCATAAACTGCCAAAGGACTCAATACAAATCAATCATGTCTCATATCATGTCAGAAGCATCAGCAGAAAGGACTCCAATGCCACGCCGTATGCGTAACTTATTAAAAAACTTTCCAAATCAAAACACAATGTGAAGACCATGTCTAATATTTGTATATATATAGCCTAGTATATATATATATAGATATAGCCAATGACAACATCAATAGTTTTTGAAAAGTGTCAGAGGAAGCCGTCTTGAACATTTCCGTGCCAAAGTGTTCCGCACGAGCGGGGAACGGGTGTGTGTTTTGTGGGTTGCCAGCCAAGTTTATATTTTTGTTGTATTTGTTGTTGTTGTTGTTGTTGTTGCCTACACTGACTGTTGCATGTTCGAGCCCATTGTTGGCACAATACCAAACAAGAGCAACAATAAATACAAGCAAGTCGTGGGCGTGGCATGTTTATCTGTAACTGTGTGTGCGACTTGCCAAGGAAACGCATTCAAGCAGTTTTTCATTTACATTTTCATTAAAACAAATCACACAGAAAATGTCATTTGCAAAAATGACAAAGCGGACTTTGCAGCCGCTGGCGGTTTCTCAGTCTTTTTGATCGAGGGGGGGAAGTGCGGGTTGTGGGTGTGGGGGGTGCTTCTATCAAAGGCCTGCGACAGCTCATAATTCTCTCTCTGTGTATTATATGTGTATATATATATATATGTGCGTGTGTGTATATGTATTTTTGCAGGGACAGTGCAAAAATGCGCACAAGGAAGGCGCCAGCGCCAGCGCGTGGGTGCAACAAGGATAAGCAGCAAGAGCAACAGAAAGAGCAAGAGCAACTGAAGCAGCAGAAGCAGCAGAAGCAGCAGCAGGACAAACGCCTCGCATCGAATGGCATTTAGAAGTCACCATTCAAATAAAGCGTACCACAAATTACAAAACGGCAAAACGAAATCAAATCAAAATCCAATTAGCAAAAAACAAAACTAAACAGAAAAATAATAATAATAATAATAATAATAGTATTATTAATAATATCACGCATACGCCATGGAGCCGGTTATGAGCTTGGCCTTGGCGGCTCACGGGCCGCCCAGCATACTGGAGCCGTTGTTTAAAACCGTTACTACGAGCACAACCACAACAACAACAACAGCCGCACCGAGCACAAGCAGCAGCACCAGCAGCCCCACCATCAGCCCCACAACCAGCACCACATTGCTAACGGCCCTATTGGAGAATCTAACATCGACGGCTGCCAGCAATTTCTATGATCCTTATGGGAATCAAACGAACGGCACTTTGGGCTTTGAGACGAAGGGACCGCGTTACTCGCTGGCTTCAATGGTGGTCATGGGTTTCGTAGCGGCGATTTTGAGCGCGGTAACAGTTGCTGGCAACGTGATGGTGATGATCTCATTCAAGATCGATAAACAACTCCAGACGATCAGCAATTATTTTCTCTTCTCGCTGGCGATCGCGGATTTTGCAATTGGTGCGATTTCGATGCCACTGTTTGCGGTGACGACCATTTTGGGCTATTGGCCATTGGGGCCACGCATCTGTGACACTTGGCTGGCCCTCGACTATCTGGCCTCAAATGCATCCGTTCTGAATCTGTTGATCATTAGTTTTGATCGCTATTTTAGTGTGACGCGGCCGTTGACTTATCGGGCCAAGAGAACGACAAATAAGGCGGCTGTAATGATTGGCGCCGCCTGGGGAGTTAGTTTACTCCTGTGGCCGCCCTGGATCTACAGTTGGCCCTACATCGAGGGCAAACGCACCGTGCCCAAGGACGAGTGCTACATTCAGTTCATAGAGACAAATCAGTACATTACATTCGGCACAGCCCTGGCCGCCTTCTATTTTCCCGTGACCATCATGTGTTTTCTCTACTTTCGCATCTGGCGCGAAACGAAGAAGCGGCAAAAGGATTTGCCCAACTTGCAGGCGGGCAAAAAGGATTCCAGCAAGCGTTCCAATAGCAGGTGAGCATTTTTTTTTAAATATATTCAATTTTTATGTTGTTAATGTTAATTTCGTAATTCATTTATTTTCTGCAATTTGATTTGATTGACGCTAAACATGACTTAAAATTTCTTGTATTAACTTAAAATAAAACAAATGTTTTAAACAATATTAGAGCTAGTCTTACAAACCCTTTAAGTAGCAACTTATTTTGTGGTTCATGAAAATGGATTCCAAAAATTCTCAGAATTTTGTCGAATAAAAAAGTAGTAAAAAGCGAAGTTATGTTGTGCCAAATAATTCCTAAAATTTGTGTAAGTAAAATCTATGAAATGCCGCTCTTTATAACTCTTCTAATTAAAAATAATACTAAAAATTAAAATAAATGAAAATTCAATTATTAACTCTTCAAAAATACAAATATATTAAAATAAGACAATAAAGTTAAATTTTCTGTTGCATACTTTTGTGCGCGTGAGAAATACAATAAAATAAACACTTTTCTAAACTTTTTTTTTGTTTATAATTTTAAGCGATGAAAACACCGTTGTGAATCACACTGGTGGAGGCTTGCTGGGATTTGCCCAGCTGGGTGGCAATGATCACGATACCTGGCGTCGACCGCGCTCCGAGAGTTCGGCGGATGCGGAAAGCGTTTACATGACCAACATGGTCATCGATTCGGGATATCATGGAATGCACTCCCGCAAGTCAAGCGTAAGTTTTTTTTACAGATTATATGGTTTTTTACTGATTTATCATTTTCGATTTTGTGATATGCAGATAAAGAGCACAAATACAATCAAAAAGCCATATTCATGCTTTGGCAACATCAAGGAGTGGTGCATCGCGTGGTGGCATTCGGGTCGCGAGGATTCCGATGATTTTGCGTATGAGCAGGAGGAGCCTTCAGATTTAGGGTATGCAACACCAGTAACAATTGAAACTCCTTTACAAAGCTCCGTCTCCAGGTAGTACAAAAAAAGCAGCTCTCATTCTTTTAATCGTCTAATTTTGTGTAAGCAAACACCGCACCCAAAAGGCACACACACAAACAAACACAACCACAAACACACTCACTGTGTGTGTGTGTGTACGTGTTTCTGTGTGTGTGTGTCTTGAATCGCAAATGCACTCAGAGCACTTAATACACAACAAAGAACAACACAAAACTCGAATCGATGCTTGCCCCAAGGGAAAAAAAAAAACAAAATTGAAAACAAATTCACCTGCCACCCACCCACACGAAACGGTCTCATTTTGCATCATGCACCATGCACCTCGCACCTCGCACCATGCAACATGCACAGCCCAGCATAGCCATCAATAGACGCACAGTGCACCCGAAAAGTATTCGCACACCGTACTTCAGTTACACACACGAATGCACAGCAATGCGCCAAACTCAGTCAGGGAGAAGTGGAAGCGCCTCCTCCCCCCACTTCCCCTCTCCTCATGCATGCTTAATTTGTGGCAACTTTTGAAGCTGCTATTGAGTCAGAGTTTTTCTTTTTTATAATTGGATTTTCATTTTACTTTTGTTCCGTTTTTAATCCAAAGGGGCTCAAATTTACTTATGCAAAAGCACTAAAAACGAGGCCATTTTAAAAGAGGATTCTTCGAAATGCATGTGAAAATTATACCCAAAAAAAATTACATTTTCCGATGAACCAAAACCTTAATTCCGTCGAAGCTGAACCGGTTTTCGTTAATCATCCTTTGACCTGCATCTCAACTTGGAAACCCAATTTTCGGTCTCAAAGTTCTTTGGACCTGTTCCAGTTTCTGTTTGCCGTTTAAAAATTAATTTATTAAACGGATATTTTAGTAATTTACAATTTTATTGATTTTCTGTTAAATATTGATAGATTGTGCTTAAATTAAGTAAGTAAACTCTCAACTTTAAAATTGAATTCTGGGGACTCTTCCTCCAAAATGGAAACCAATTTCAGTTGCCAAATCTCTCTTTCCGCTCTTCCCCTTTCCACCGCTGGTTTTTATCATTCCTGTGTGTATGATGTACATATGTGTGTGTGTGTGTGTGTGTGTGCTTGGACATGGGGCAGTTTGCATCCGCTGCTCCAAGCTGATCCTTGCCGTTTGTTGTTCATGTTGTTGTTTTTGTCGTTGTCGTAGCTTGTCACAGTTTGTAAGGCCTGTCAATGTCCTGACGCTTGACGCCTGATGCCTTCTGATGTCAGGTGTCGTGTTGAAGCTTCTGGCGATACTAAAGTGCGACATCCCTTTGTGTCCTTTTCTGTTTTCTTTGTTTTTTTTTGTTTCTCTTTTTTCCGTTCGCAGATGCACCTCGATGAACGTGATGCGGGACAACTACTCGTTGGGCGGCAGTGTCAGTGGTGTCCGGCCACCGAGCATAATGCTGGCGGATGTTTCGCCGACACCGCTGCGTCCGCCCCACAATTCAATTTCGCAGCTGCAGATGCAGGATATGAATGCGGTGAACAACAATGGCAACGGCAACATCAACATCAGCATCAACAGTGGCAGCAGCAATGTCAGTGGTGGTGTCATCACTGGTGGTGGCGTTGGCGTTGGTGGTCCTGGTGGTGGTGGTGGTGCCATCAATGCCAACCTGAATGGTGTTGCCAGCTGTAGCATTTCGGCCGCCAACTCACGTTCACTCCCAGTCAGCAATAGGATTGGATCGCGGTCCGTTAGCCAGGATTCTGTTTATACAATACTCATACGACTGCCGCCAGATGGCGCCAGTGCGGCGAATGGCGGCACTAATGCACCGAGTGTGGGCAACGCTGCAACCCAAACGGACAATGCGCCCTCCATCAAGATGATACACGAGGATGTTGTTGCTGGGGCAACTGCCATGGCGGGCTCCAGTGTTGGCAGTGTGGGCATGGTCAACAATCCGCCGCCGCCCACACGTCGACCCTTGCCGTCACGTGACTCGGAATTTAGTTTGCCACTGGGCCGTCGGATGTCGCATGCACCGCAGGATATGCGACTGCTCAACGCAAAAGTAATACCCAAGCAGCTGGGCAAGGCGGGTGTTGTGACGGGGCAACATGCCCTGTTGAATGCACGCAATGCGGCCAAGAAGAAGAAGAAATCGCAGGAGAAACGCCAGGAATCGAAGGCGGCGAAAACATTGTCGGCCATTCTGTTGAGCTTCATCATCACCTGGACACCGTACAACATTCTGGTGCTGATCAAGCCGCTGACCACCTGTTCGGATTGCATCCCCACCGAACTGTGGGACTTCTTCTATGCATTGTGCTACATCAACTCCACCATAAATCCCATGTGCTATGCCTTGTGCAACGCATCCTTCCGGCGCACCTACATAAGGATACTCACCTGCAAGTGGCATACGCGTAATCGCGAGGGCATGGTCAGGGGCGTATATAACTAGATAGCCCCCTGCCCCTGTCGATCACAAAAAATCACAAATTCTGTTCATAAATAGTTGCAATAAATGTTGTGTGCATAAAAGTAATACAAAAAATTGTTGGTAAAAAGCAAATAAACCAAAACTAGGCTTAGGTTAAACACCACTTTGACAAGCAGTACTGATTTTTGATGTCTAGCCCCAAAGGTATATATATACATATATATAAATATATACACATGCATACATGTAATTATTAATAATATGAGAATGCTGCTTTTTAAGTTTTCCATATGCCAAAAGTTGAGTTTGAAAGTTAAGAATTTGTTGAAGAAGTTCAAGAATTTAACGGAATTATAATATAAGAATGAATTTTGTATTTTTAATAACACATTCACAGTATTGAAAAGCTATAGATATGAAGCTTGCCACGGATCTGTCTTGAATAATGTTGCATTTCTGTTAATGTTTCGGTGTTAAACAAGAGTACAATATATCTATTTATAATAGTTTATTCAGTTATAAATTTATTGATTTATTTTTTTTTTAAATATGTATAGAATTATTTTATATATTAAGTTAGAGATTTGATAGATATTTTATTGTGTTTTTATTTATTTTTATTTTTAAGCAAAAGATAAAGACCCATTTGAAAGTGATGTGAAAGCGAATAGAAACCAATAGAATTCTCCTTAAGTACAAAAAGCGCTAAAAAATATTCTTCCTTTCAAATACACAATTCTGCATAAATTTGTATAGCAAAAAGCAAAAGTCACAAACAAATGAATTATAATCAAAATAATATTTGCATTTTAAAGAACTGACCGATAAAAAAACAACTTTACTAAAAAAAAGAGCATGAATTCAATTTCGGCAGATTTTCCCTGAAACACACACATGTGGCATATGGGAAACTTATGGAGCAGCAATCGTAGCTTCTAGTTAAGAGCAACCACATCATATGAGAAACCCAATTTTGTTAGGCGTTTACTTTTAGGTAGGCACATGCTGCATGCAACAAGAATTTAATACAAATATAAATGATGATGATTTGGAATACATTATTTGAATATATATATAGAAGTATGTGTATATTTATAAATATATATATTATATTATATTATACATAAATCAAATATATATATATATATATGTATATGGTTAATCTTAAGTTGTTGGCGTACGCAAAACCCGAATGAAAAAGCTTTAAAACAGTTCAAACTTACAGAGATATTTGTGCGGCAGATTGTGTTACGGGTAACAAGGGGGGAAATGGGGATGAGGGATTAGGATTTGACGGAGAGTCATCAGAAATCGCAGGCAATGGGGACAAATTGTGATTGCATTGCACGAGTTTTTTTTTTTGTTTTTCTTAATATTTTTTTTTTTTGATTATTTGAATCATCTTTGGTTTATAAATACCAGAGGAGCGATAAGCAGATTATGAAGAAGTTCAGAAGCCCAAAACATCAACTATTGCGTAAACCAAGCAAATTTATAGTATATATAAATATTATATATGGAAAACAAAAGAAAAGAAAAACACAGATATATATGTATCTATTAAGAACGTAACCCACCATAGTTCAACTACTAAGAACAAAACTTTTGTAACTGTTGATTAAAACTTTGTAAAAAAAAAAACAAAAACAAAAAAAACAAAAACAAAACTCAAGAAAAAGAAAAAAACACGAGAAGAGAACTAAAGTTTATTGAACAAAAAAAGCAATAGAAAATCAGGCACGCATCTCAACTCAAACGAGGAGGGGGGAGGAAGTCGATGGGAGGGGGGGGGGGGGGAGCAGAGTCGATAGGGTCTAAAGAATGACAGAAGCTGTCGCAAATCTGAAAAGAATCTTTTTGGTAAACTTCAATATTTTAGTTAGCGAGAAGTTGGCAGATAACAAAGAGACCTGCACAAAATGGATGACGTTTAAATAGATCATGTTTAGGCCAAATAGTTAGCAATATTTAACATAAAGGTTGTGCCGTTTTAAAAGGAAGGGTATTCATAGATATACCACACATACATATATATCACAAGATGAGCTTTGGTCAAGCGATTTGGTTAGGTGAATGGGTTTCAGTTTAAATAGGTTTTAGCCGGATATATATCAAGTTATCAAATGCTCCATCGACTGTCCTCAATTTGAATTCCATTTAACAAATTAAAACCAAAAAAAAAAAACAATTTTCCAACTGCACCAAAATAAAACAAATTATGAAATTACATACATATATATTAAAAGCATATGAGAAATAAATAACAAAAATACAATAGCATAAGCGGAACACAGATACAGAAATACATACATATATATATAACGGGATACATAACTAAATATAAAAGATGAAGAAAATGAATGAAAATCCTTTTTATTAACAACTTGTAGTTAACAAATTACAACCAGATACAAAACAATTGGATATACTCCTGTTAGGGATATCCTAAGCTGAAATCAAAGCAACATTTGTAGTCTCAATGGCACAACTCAAGTATATATATACATATATATATATATATGTGTATACTTAAGATATCTAAAAGTAAACAAGTTGAAAATGAGAAACCAAACTACAACCCAAAAGACATGATTTACAAACCACGCACACATCCAAAATGAGGCATATAAAGAAACTATATATATATATATTAATATATATACACACCTATATCTCTGCAATCAATCCCGAACTAACTATATATATATATATAGATCACATAGATCACGGTTTTGACAACAATTTGTAATGCTTTCCACAAGCAAAAGAACAAGAAATGAACATTTAATTGCATACAATCTAATTGTTTGGAAATATACTACGATATATGAAATAATAATAATAATAATACAATTTAAAATACATATATGAATTAAAGCTAACAATAAAAACAATGTGAACGAAAAGTAATTAGATCTTTATTTATTTATTATATTAATTTTATTTATTGCTATAAAATTTAGATGTAAAACAAGGTGAATGCAGCTCAATCAATTTTGTAAGTATGTGATTTGTGTATATAAAACATATATATATATATAAATATATATAATATGATATAATATATATATATATAATATGATATTTATATAGTGTACGACTGGGACATCAATATTGATTAATGACCTTGCCTAATAAATTCTCTTAGTAATTAGTGTTTTAATTGAGTAAAATAAATATATATTGTAGAAGTGAGTAACTGAATCATTCATATTATTCATATTTATTATTTATATTTCATAATTTTCTTGATTTAAAATATTTATTTATAATAATAATCAATAATTCATTAAATGCATAATTATGTGCAAAACGCAATGGTGCTAAAAGCATTATAAATTTGCCAAAAGTACTCATTTGACAAATTCAAAAGTACTCATTTGTCAAATTTAAATTGTATTTATGAATAATATATATTCATTTGAGTGCATTCACTTCATCTATTTCTGGTGCGCTTGAATAGTGTGAATAGTAATAATTAATGCCAAGTTAGTAAATTGTGGCTTTAATTCTGTGTAGGATTTTGTTGTTGCTGCTCCTCTGCTCCCTCCACCGTCTCCTCTCGCTCTCCGTGGACTCGCATAAGCATCTGTGTGTTCTTCTGTATAGTTTCGACCTTTTGCTGCAGTAGCTCCTGGCGTCGCTGCTCGGCCCGCTGCTGTTTATCCTCCAGCTCCTCGAAGGTGATGGGCTCCGTTGCGGCTGCCTGTTGCATCAGTTGCTGGAGTCGCTTCGGCGGCTGACGAAGGGTGTCATTCAATTGATCCGCTGAACTGGTGGTCGCCGCCGCATCATCGAGCGGAATTGTGAATGCCTCCGAGGCAGCTACATTTAATGAGGGGGCAATTGTTTATGCAAGGTATGGACTTTATATAAATTAGGACTCTACTTACGGTATTCCGGCTGGGGCGCGTCGGCCATTTTGCTGTTGGGCCTGGTTTTTGTTGGTTTTGTCTCGTCAATTGCTGTCGTCGTCTGTGAAGTGGAGCAGCCCATTCCCCTCGCCGGCAGCTCAGGCGCAAGGCATTACGCTAAAACTTCCGCTTCTAGCTTGGGACGGCACTTTTTAACTGGGAATCAGTTGAGCTGCTCGCTGATGCCAAAGCTAATGCCTAATGCCTAATGCTAATGCGATTTCCTGCTTTCTGGCAGTGTACCAGCTACATCCGATGCCAAAGTCTGTGATTCCTTCACCAACCTATTTAATTTCCGCTTACTTCAGTCATTAGCAGCTGCTTTTAATGGCTCATAAATATTGATTTTGTGTAAGTTTTACTTTTTTTTTGGCAGGAGACACTTTGTAAGTTGGCTAAAATATGCGGCCGGTTGACAGCGAGTCGCAATGGAAACTGAAATTGGAATTGCAATGCAAAGTTTTGCCCTGGTCATTAATAATAATGGCCAGGACAACTGTCCGCGACCAGGATCAATACTCGTATGTCTGAGCTGTCCACGTATATTATATTCTTTTTTCCATTTCGCACTTTGACTACACTGAAAAAAATAGTTTATCATTGTCAATTAATAAATGTACACATTTATTTATATTTATTTACAATCTTTTGGCTTTTAAAATGTAATAGAAAATGCCAACTTTTGTAATGGTTTTTAAAAAGCAAAATTTGTGCAAAATGAGGCAAGAATTTTTTTGCGTGTAGTTGCGTGGATGTGGATAATAAAGGTAAACGCTAAACAAACATAGACAGTGACACACCCACTGAATAGATACTGGCCTCTGTGACCAATGTCAATCAACTCCAGCTCGTGGGCATAATCAACGCTAATTGCAGTTGTATTTGCACACACATGCACACACACACACACACACACACAAAGCAGTTAACAAGCACACAAATCCAGTCAGCACCGCTGTTAAACATTAGCCAGCAAAGTTTAGTGACCCACTCAACTTTGACCAAAGGGTTTTATTATTCGATTTTTACAGTTGGCCATTGTCAACGCTGTTCGCTTGGCCATAAAAAAGTGGCAGTGTGGGCCCGAAACACTAACGGCTTCCGGCTTGAAAGCTGGCCCAAGTACCAAGAGCAGCGTGTCCGCCCCTGCGGCACCTACCGAACCTACGGAACCTACGGAAGCTCCGGCGCGTGCCAAGCACCGCCCAAAGCGTTCACATAAGTATACATTATGCATGTGGCACACGTTCCTTTCATTCTGCTTCTTCTTGTTCTTCTTCTTATTTTGTTCTCTGGTCAAGTGGCTGCCACTTGGCATGCAAATGGCTTAAAAGCGGAAGCGTCGGCGACTGCCCCCAAGAAATGAGTATTGTCGAAACGGTTAACAAGCGAACCCCACCAGAATAGGAACAACAACAGGTGCTGCCCTCCATGGAAGGAACCCCCCCCCACCTCTGAGATAGCTACTAAGTAATGAGCGACGTTTAATTAGGTTAAGTGTCAATAAGATTGTGTCGTCAATCAATCAATTGCATAAACACACACACACACACACACACACACACACACATACACACATTCACACTCACACACACACACATGTGTCTAAGCTAAAAGCACACATATCAATCAAGTAGCTAAATACCAAAATGGATTTTAGTCTTGTTTATACTTTATGTATTCGGATGCCTATAAATTCTAAAATTTTAATGCTAAAGTCTACGAGCTGTAAATTTAAAAATTGTTTAAAAAAAAATTAATTTCTGGTTAACAAAAATAAACTTTTATCTCTTAAAGTTCTCCCACTTTTTTCAAACTGATTCATATTTTCTCAATTTCTTTCTGAAAAATAAATAAATAAATAAAAATGCTTAAATTAATATTTTTAGTTCAAAAATACTTACGCAAAATTGTAAATTCCATAGTTTTTTTTTTTTTAAACAAATACAAAATGTTGTTGCTTGAATTCCATTTGTTTTCGGTTTATTTAAAAAATACAATTTAGAAACATTTCCTCATTTGGTTGTTTGGCGCAAAAAATGTGGTTTATATGTATAATATAATAAAACAATATAAACTATTAACAAAGCAACTATTTATATCGGCAGCTTAGGAACATCATCAGCTTCATCATCATCATCATAATCATCATCATCATTATGTAGACTCCTTCATCATCTGGTATTCAATCTCATAGAACTTGTAAACTTTGTAACTTATTTGATTTTCTGCCTCCGACTGAGACAGATGCCAAGCGAGCTCAGCTTTTATATAGGTATAAAAATAGTCTATATAAATATGTTTTATGCGTATATAGATATATAGATATATATGTATGTATGGATGTATGTATGTGTGGGTGATCAGCAATGCATAAATATTATGATAAAATTTGCATGTAAACTATGGATAGACTTGTGTGTGTTGTATATGTTGTGTTGTGTCTTGGATTGGATATGGATATACAGTATATATAGTATATATATAGTATACGGTATTTATTCAAATGTTGTCATAAAAGCAATCTCCATTTAAGCCATTCCAATGCATTGAAGAACGGTTAATCGTATTCCTGTTTAATTGATAAGATTTTCTCGGCACTCTTCTCAGACTTCTGGTTGGAGCTGGTGACAGTCGCAGCAGCCGTGGATTTGCCCTTAATATAGCTGGCCACAGTGGAGCTCAGCGGTATGGTCACATACTGATTGCCATCTAAAAATAAAATCAAATTTGGGAATATCAAAATGGATATTTACTGATTGATAGCTGCTCTTTCTTCAGATATAATTATCTTATTCCCGAAGATTACTCACCCTCCTCGGCATGGAGCTGCAGCTGTCCCGATTGTATAAGCTGACGCAGCATATCCGGCGGTATATTGGCAAACGAGGTAGCCGGATAAACATATTTGCTATCCGGTGCTGTGGCTGCCACAGCTGTTAGTGCCGCCGCTGAGGCCATAGATGTCGAGGGTCCCGATTCAGTCTGATAGCTCAATGCTGTTGCTTTGGGGCAAGTGGCAGAGACCAAAGTGGTTGCTGTTATTGCTCCTGCTGCTGCTGCTCCGGCTGCTGCTGCTGATGATGTCGCTGCCTCAGCTTTTAGATCCTGTGGCGTTGGCTTCGCATCATCGACTGCATCCGTTGGCATTGGCATTTCGATATCGGATGAATCATCCGATTCATTGCCCGACGACATTGGCGAACGTTCATCCTGCAAGACAGAGAGAGAGAGAGAGAGTGAGTTTAGAAGAGGGCAGATTAGAAGCTGTTGCAGCCAAACAGTCTGGCCTGATCTTAAGCCAAAGATGAGCCAGCCAACTGTTCTATATGCGGGCCAAGTAAGTAAATGAATGTGTGTGTGTGTGTGTGTGTAGCACACACATACATATACACTAAAAATAAGAAAAAAGCAATATGCTTGCACCAAATATGGCGCGAAATTGCGTATAAGTGCTGGCCGCGTTGCACGCCGGCGCGCATTTCAATGAGCCAACTTGTTGCCTTAAATGTGCACACGCGTTAAAGAATTTAGAATATTGATTTCTGGCTCTGTAAGCGAACCTGTGCAGGGACACAACCACAGCGCTCCACAGCTCATCATCGTCATCAACATTGACATCCACAACAACAACAACAACAGCAGCAGCAACTTTGTCGTCGCATCATTTTAATTTTGATTAGTGTCTCTGGTTAAAAAAAAAAAAAAATATAATTGCAAACTGTAACAATGCGTTCGCCATTTTGTCCGTCCCATTGCGCATACGTCTCGTGCGCTGCTGCAACGGCCACTCCACAGCCACTGCCACTGCCACTGTTGCAACTGTGCAACTGCGTCATGCCATCAACTTCCAATGAAATTGTAGCAGTGACGCGTATGGTTAAATTGCATTGTTGCCACTGCAACACACAGCTCACCAAAATGGGCGTCGTTTGCTGTTGTTGTTGTTGCTCTTGTTGTTGTTGCTCTTGTTGTTGTTGTTGTTGCTGTGGACGTCTGCCGGCTTCGAGCGACTGCCTTTTGAGTGACAGCATCGAGACATTTTAATTAGCAAACAGCACACAGGCAACAACTACTACAACAGCAGAAACAACAGCAGCAGCAATCGCAACAACAGCAACAACAACAACAAAAACAAGAACTACGTTGACAAATTGTCTCTTAAGTCGCGCAACTTGACTTTTGGCAGCAGTAAGTAACTGTTGCAACTGTAGCAACGCCTGCAACTGCTGTTACGCTCGCAACCAAAAACAAAAGAAGATACGCATGTTGCAGGTGCCACAAAGCGCATTTTGCTACTTGTTTTAACGAGTTTAAAAAGCGTATTAACTTTTTCTTACTTATCGCGTGCAAATTGTTGGTAACTTAATACAAAGGCATTAAATAAACTTAAAAAATTAACACAATAATTATTTTTATGTAATTTAATAATAGATTCTTGGAAGACTTTAAACAGGCAAAAGTTTCCGATTGTCAATGACTTTTTAATCATTACTTGACGGATGAATACAGCATATAAATTGCTATAATTTTTATATTTAAATTTTTTATTACCTATTTCTCAGTAAAAAAAAATGATGGTACAATAAAAACTCACTATATACACAACAAAATCGCTTTTAACAAAAGAAAAGCAATTTTATTCACTAACAAAAAAAATAATTAGGTGTCATATGTATGCGCTGAGCTTAAATTTATTTAATAATTATGAAAAATAAATAAAATTATAAAAAATTAATTCGCCCCCGGGTGGACTCGAACCACCAACCTTTCGGTTAACAGCCGAACGCGCTAACCAATTGCGCCACGGAGGCTGCTGGCAAACAGCCGAAAAAAAACACAACTTGTGCTTGGCGGAACAATGAACAGGGTTGTTTTACATTCACAGACGAGTCATGATGCTATTTATAGAAGATATGATAACGAAAAGATTAGACAATAATATACAAAACTATAATAAAAAAAAAAAAAAAAACAAAAAATAAATAAAATAATAAAGAAATAAAAAATACTGAGAAATAAGAAACGCTGTCGCTGATAGAAATAAACATTTAAATTTAAATTGTAATTAATTAGTTGTCATGTTTTGTTAGTCAGCTACATGGAATAAGTTGTTGGAGGTTCATAAATTACAGCAAAAGATTAGCAAACTATAAAATTAGTGAACTTTAATATTTAAAAATGGAAACCTTAACAAAGGAGATAAGATTGAAATGCTATCGTAAAAATAGCAATAAATATCAATTTAAGGCATGGAATAACCCCATATATGTTTTTCCACAGAAATCGGGTGCTAAATTTGATGAAATAATTCGCTTTTTTTTATGCTGAACAAATCAATTTATAAAAATCAGTCTAGAAATGCAAGGAGGAGCGGGAAAAGGAGGAGGGTGGGGGGGGGGGGGGTAGAGAAGGACACGCTTCAGCAGCAGAGAGTCAAGAGATGCAGCGACTCCAGCAGCAAAATAGCCATCGATCGATACGAGGAGCAGCTCGCCAAATTGATAGTCGTGTGTCGTGCGCAAATGCCGAGCGTGTCTCATTAAATGACAATTAGAGTTGAGCTTGGAGCTTCGAGCTGTGGAGCTGTGGAGCTGTGGAGACCCAACCCAATGTGAGACGAGGAGTGTGGCAAGTAGTAGTAGCTGCGTGGAATGCACCGGCCAGTGGCATGCAATTTATAAAAATAATGCAGCATTGTTTTGTATTGTGTTTTGTTTGCGTTTTTATTTTATTTTTTTTATTTTACTTATTTTTATTTTGTATTTTATTTTATTGTGGGGCCGCTGGCCTCGAGTGGAGCCTGCAACAAATGCAATTATATAGAAATTTGTCTTTGCTGTGATATGTGCGGCATGTTGCTGTTGCTGTTTGCTGTTGCTGCTACTGCAGTTGCAATTGTTGTAATTGTTGTTGTGTGGCCATCGACATCGCCAAAAATAGTCAATTTGGGAAAGGCTAATAATAAATGCCGATCCGTCACTCAGTCAGTCAGTCCAGTCCAGTGCGAGTCAGTTCGTCAGCACTCGGTATGATATGACTGAATGAATGAGTGCCTGAATGAATGCCTGAATGCCTGCCCGGCTGCCTGGCTGCCTGGTTGGTTGGCTAGCTGCAACCAAATTGGCCAACTGACATTCACAGCCAAGGTGGCATTTTGTTTGGTTGAGCCAAAGTGAATGCGATTCAATTCAATTCTGTGGTGTCGTGTGACCTACACCACAAGTCAATGATTGACGGATGGCACATTTGCCGATTGATTAGTTGTTTTTACCAAAATGGCCACTTGGATTTGGCGACAACAGTTGTGTGTCTGCTGCCTGCTGCCTGCCTGCCTGCCTGTTGCCTTTATGCTTCCATGCTGCATGTTGCACGTTGGCCAGCAGCTGCCTCGCTGTTGACAGTCAGCACCCGCTTAACTTCAACTTCAATTTCAGCTCTATGCACTCTTCTGCCTACCCCCTCTCCCTTCCCCTTCCCTCAACCAGCCTCCCTACCTCTATCACAGCATTTTGGGCAATAAACATTTGCATTTGCATGTTTCTGTTGTTGTTGCTGTTGCTGTTGCTGTTGCTGGTTGCTGCTGCTGCTACCGTTGATGGCGTGTGCATCTACCGACACTGATAGGAGCCGCCGCAAAAAGCAGCAGCAAAAAAAAAAACAAAAAAACAAAGGAATAGCCAAATGTGTGGGTCCGTCGCCCTGTCTGTCTGCGCCCCCAGTTCGCGGGCTCCATTGATGCTGGCGCTTTCAATGAAAACATAAAAATAAAAATGCAAATTAAGCCCCACAACGAAAGCACTTAAATCTAACGCACAATTCCAACAGTGCAAAACAACAGCAAACCCATCATTCACAGTGGTCCACAAAATCACAAATAGGAATAGAATCATTGACTTAAAGATCAACTGAAAAATATATATATATATAATGAAAGTCACTAGCAATTTGTATGTCAGCCAGGAATTCATATTCTAAACTTTATTCGAGCTTTTAAAGAGCCTTTTTTTATGGTTTAAATATTTAGTCAAAAATAATATAACTTTCTAGTAGATTGATTTTTTTTATAGATTTAAAAAATCGATAACTATTTACAATTATAATTCAGGCACCAAACTGACCAATTTCGATTTTTCCTGCATTTACAAAGCAAAACAAACATATTAAAAAATAACTCTTTTAAATAATTAATTTCGATTTGTTGCTTTTCATAATCAAGTGTGGAGTGCCAAAAATATAAACGATAATTTTCCAATAGTCAAAAATACAAGAGAAAAATTGTAATATAGAAAAAATTGCAATATTTAATTTTAATTTGTAGCAAAAGGGAAGAAAGGGAAAAGCAAATCAAAGACATAAAATCAATTGCCCTTGAATAAATAACAATTATGTTAAGGGATGAAAATTTGCTGGAGTTTGTCAGCCACTAAAAGCTTCAGAAATTTGATATATTTGAGGCGAAAGGACCCACTGTGTGTGTGTGTGAGTAGGCAGAATCACAACCCAAACCTCAAATCCAAATCCAAACCCAGAGCCAGATCCAAAGCCAATCCAAACCTAAACCAAGCCAAACAGCGCGATGAGTTCAACAGGAAACGTTAAGCAAATGTTATGGCCAGGCCGGGACGACTCGAGCCGGGGCAAAATGGGGCGGCTGGCGAACAAAGCCAAAGCCAAAGCCAGTTGACACGAAACAGCAAAAGCAACAACAACAACAACAACAACAGAAACAGCAACAATCTGGCAACAACAAACACTGCGTAAAGAGACATTGTCAGAGTTGGAGTTTGGTTCGGTTCAGTTTGGTTCGGTTTGGTTTGGTTTGGTTGGTTTGGTTGGTCTGTGGGGTTTGTGGGGTTTGTCATTCGGTCGCATCCGGGCGAGCAAAACATGCACTTTGAAAGCGTTTATATCCGCAAGCCTGGTCGTCGGCGTCGGCTTTCTGTTTTTGGTCAAATCACAGTTTGCGGTTACACGGATTCACGCGCAAAGAAAGCGGCCAGCGGGAAGTGGCTCAAATAGTTGCTTCCCAGCAAGAAAGTGCACACATCGTGAGCGAAAATCCATTTATTAGACCAACCCGCCGACTTAAGTCTTAACTCTTCTAGTTCCTTACAGTTATGATGATGAGAATTAGCATCTATTTAAATGTCAGGCGCACAGCATTAAGATGCCACGATTGGGCAGCAACTAGGAGCAATGAGCCTGGCCCCCAAACTGCCTCGGCTTGCCTTATTGTTCTCGGCCAGCAATTATTTGGCCAAATTGTATGGTTGCCGCGATAGCAACCTGCAACTAGAGACTAGGCCCCTAGGCCTAATTATGCGTGCGCCGACAACAGAACAACAACACAGACAGCGACAACGACAATGACAACAACGACAACAACAATAACAACAACAACATCACCAACAACAGCAACAACGACAACGACAGCAACAACAATGACAACAACGACAACATAAGAGTGCCCAAGTCGGGAGTGCTCAACTAGCAGATGTCCTGTACAGACAACAAGGGAGATTTACAATTTGATCAGCATAAAATAAGCATGAAAAATACACATCAAATTAAGTGATTTTTCACTTAATCTTCGAAAAAAATAAACTCTTTTTTATTGATAAAGCTTCGAAATTTTAATGCGAATCAATGCTGAAGACGTCTCCATCGGCCTTTTCAAGGGGTATAACAAGGAACTGGAACAGGAGGACAGACACAAAGATTGGTGGGTGAGGGAGGGGGGGTTGGGCAGACGCTGGGCAGGCGCAGTCAGATGAAACGCCACCGATTAGCCTGGCGTTTGGCCAGACGCCCGCTTTCCGCAAATTTATGATGGGCACTAACAACGGCCTAAAAGCCAAAAAGCAAACGAAACCAAACAAAATGAAATGAACTTGGCCGCAAACAAACAGTTGAATGGACATGGCAATTATACCACAAGCATCGAGAGAGTATCGAGTATCTGTTTTGCATTTAACCCAGCTACCAGCTACCAACTACTCTGGCTAACAGAGCTGCTGGCCCTCATGTGGGTGCACTTTAACTGCCGTTTAGCCAGCAACCAGCAACCAGCAAAAGCTGGCCAAAGCGGCGTAACTGGCCTTTACAATCTGAAGAGCGCAAAACACACACTGACAGCGATTAGAACAGTTCTGGCCAATTCAATTGCGAATCAGTTCGATCTGTAAAATAGAATAAGCCGACAATTGTCAGTTGAAATACAAAGGAAGTTCACAATTGTTCACAGATTAAAGCAGGCAATTCAATGATGTTTATATATAAGCCTAGTTAATGAATTCATTAGCTTGGAAATAGTATAACAATTGGATATATCTATAATTGGTTTATGTAGAGATTTGATGGGATGTGTATATTTATTATAATAAACCTATTTATAATTGATTCAATGGTAAACATTTTCTAAAAATCTCCCTTGTAATAAATAAATATTTTTTCAACCAATCAAATCTCAGTTTCAATGCTGCTATTCTTGATTAAAATTATATGGAAAATATGATTCACAGGAAAAAACACTTTATTCTTATTCATGCCTTGGAAAAACCTATATATAATGCATCGTTAAATGAAAATAGCTGGAAAATTATTATTATATAGTTTTTATGAACAACAATTGAACGTAATAATATTATTTAAATGTGTGAAATTATTAAGACAAACTAATTGCACAGTATTCAGATTTAATTAACTTTACTCATCTGTTGTCAACTGATTTACCAGTTTCATTCAACTATTAACATTGAAAATAAAGAACAAAAAAATTGAAAACAATGTTGATGAGATTGTTATATTTACGAGCTACTGAAAAAGCTGCAAATTTAGCCTAAAAACGACTTAATTAAAAACTTTAGAGAGGCCAACTAATGAATTGTAAACAGACAAAAACACACCTGATTTCTTGGCTTGGCGACTGTTGCTGATCATTAGACAAGGCTTGCAGTAATCTTGAAAGATTTCATCGAATTGTGTCATTCGACAAAAATGAACAAAAAACAAAAAAAAAAAACAGCTAAAACAGAAAATCGCGTCTCGTGCTCACGCCCACAAAAATCAAAGCTGATTTCATATTTTGTGCACGACAAATTTCACAAAAAAACACACACAAACTGGTTACACCCAAAGTATATATATATATATACTATGTACATATATATACATACGTGATCTTATAACAAATTCGTGTAAATTAAATGCTCATATGCAACAACATCAACTGGAAAGAAACTCATAAATTGGCGCTCATTTGTTTGCTCATTTGTCGCGTCAGCCCCCAAACGTGGCCAATGTACATAAGGCCCGGCCCAAAATGGACATGTAAGCAAGTCAAAAGCGAGTCTATAAAATCTAATACGCACACACACTCGGCCAACAACACAGCGCAGCGCAGCCAAGCCGCACAAGTCACGCCCACAGCTCAACTGGCTATATACTCCACACAGCAGATAAGTGCCTAATAAAAAGAAGAAGAAAAAAAAAAAATTAAAAGCCCAACTTAAGAGCGCCAGCAAAGAGCGCATAATTGAGCCAGGCAAGAGAGAGAGAGCGCACAACATACACCATCCCACTCACACGCGCGCAAGCAAATGGACAGCGTGCTCTTAAAATGCAAACTCGTTTGCTCAGAGATCGACGCATTGTGGCTTGAGAGCTGCAGCAGCTGCGTTTGCGCTTTCAGTCTGTGAGCAACTGCGTGAGTCGCACGACGACAATCCACGAATCAGCGAACGATCGTGCGTTGATCTCGTGCCCAGTGCAACCCACTCCAAAGGGAAAGACGTCAACAAACAGTAAAAACAGTGTTCGGCAAGTGTGTGACACTCAAAATGAAAAAGTTGGTGTGCAAAAGTTTTAAAGACTTGCAGTTTACAGTTAACTAAATATCAGTAAATAGAGACAGGGTGAGTACAACAATTAACTTAAACATAAGATAAAATCTACAATTTAACCACGCTTATTTTTGTATTAGCTGCTAATTTTATTGAAGTTTTTTTTTTAATTTCGCAATTCGCTTTAAAATAAATGTGTATTTTTTATGTGTTATTTTTATAGCTTGTGCAATAAGCTTAGAATTGTTTGTCGTGTTGAAAGTGAAGAATTTGAGGTTTTTAGTTTGACAGCCAGTTTTTAAAATTTATGCTAGGAAATTTTTTAATTCTTATTTATTTTTTTCTTAAAGCCTAAGTTTTATAACCGAAAATGATGTATATTTTAAGCCTTACAGAATCAGTTGTTACTTTAATGCGCACTATTCCATTTAAATCTACATAATGCATATAAAACAATCTGTAAATGGATTATATAGAAAGACTTTCTGAACTGGTTTTTAATTAAAATCAAATTGATTCTGATCTGCTGGTTAAAAACCAATTTATAAATATTTGTGCTATAAATGCACACATCTTTAAGTTCAAAGTAATTTAATACATTTAGCTTCTTTAATACTTCTTGAATATGAAGTGCAGTTATTCAATTAATTTCTTTAATATAATTTGAATCTAATATCAACCATTTTTAAAATAAAGTTTTGAAAAGCAATTCATTCCTAAGCACAAAATCTAAATAAGCTTTATTGGGCTTCAGGTTTTTATTTGTCACTCTTTGAACCAACTTCGCTCAGCTAACTAATAAACTAAAGAAAATTAGTGTGATTTAATATATGTATAATTCGTAGCTACTAAGTAGCTCATGGAGCTATATGCAAACAGTAGCCCAGCAATTGGACAACTCAATCCAAGAATTGCAATCACTTACAATTCACAGCAGCAGCAGCAGCAGTTGGTAGTCAACAGTTGGTCTTTAAGATTTAGGTTGACTCTTTTGCAGTGGGGGGGATTTTGGATTTGGCCTTTGGTTGGCCGCCAAGTCGTCGTCCACATTTCATAAATCAGCATGTTTCTCCAGCCAAGGAGATGGAGGTGGAGACGTGCAGAGGTGGAGAGGGAGAGAGATAGAGACAGAGCTCGTTGGCGGTGCGTTGAAAACCGCCTGCTGCGAATCCTGGCTATTTATTGTATTTTAACAACATTATAAACGAGCGTTTAAGTGGCAAGAATCGAGTATCGAGTATCAAGTATCGGGTATCGGGTATCGGAGTGGGGCTCGCGTTTGATTTGTGTTAGAATGCAAAATACAGCGAGACACGCTGCGCACACCGAAACAGGCCCAAAGACAATGGCTAATAAGGAGTGAGGGGGGAGGGGGACGCTGGTGGGGAGAAAGGCACACCGACAAAGCTAGCAGAATGGCAAACAAACAGACAAACAAACAAACAGACAAATAAACAAAACTAACTAACAAACAGACAAACAAACGGAAAGCCGTTTCATAATCAGCCTAAAAGACGTGGCAACATGTGGCCAACAAAGCGTTTGTCGTTGTTTTGGGGCGCGGGTCAAATGTCAAGCACATTATTTTTATGTTAACGTATAATAAATATAAATGCATGATGCATTTTTGATAGATTTTCATGCCAATAAACAAGCGGAGACTTTACAACCGCTAGAATGGTGTTTTAGCCAACACTTGGCCAGATCGGGCCGGGTCTCAACCTCTCTTGGCCATTGTGTGGGTACATAAATTTCAGGAAAGCAAAGAAAAAAAACGGGACACCAGGAAGCATGCGTTTTTTACTTCATTTTTTTTTTTGCTTAACGTTTTTTTTATCGATCCGGCTCGTAATTTTGTGTCTATGCAAATGTACGCGTTGTGTTCGGTTTTTGCATTTTTCGGGCCGATGTTGAAAAATCGTCGAGATCAGCTCCAGTCTGGCAGTCAGTCAGTCAGTTAGTCTGGCAGTCAGTCAGCCAGTCCTGTCAGCCTACTGAGCCGGCAGACCAACCACGTTGATGTGGCCAAACAATGCCTTGTTGACACTGATGGAAAATCTGCGTGTCACAAATATCAAAATTCAATCGTTAAACTATGAGACCCGATCCGTCCGATCCCAGCTCCAGACTTTGACATTCAAATTGTCTTGGAGTCGTTGAGTTGCCCAGTTATAGATCCCAGCAACGATATGCTAATGCCCAAGCTGGCAACTGCCGATGTGATCCTCAACCGATTGCTGATTGGGAGAAAGAGAAAAGTTGCGTTTTTTGCGCATCGACAAACGCTTTTATGATAAGCAGCCTTTAATCAGCAATAAGAAAGCGTTTTTTATTTAGAGTAGCCAAAAAACAGCACATCTTTCCATCTATGATCTTCAGTTTATTTGCTGATCTATAACTGACATCAAAGTGATTTCCTGATCATCAAAGTGATTTCCTGATCCTGATATTAATATCAAAATATGACAACCAATTTGTAGCAAAAATAATGCATTACAAATTCTTGTAAAAGAAAAATAAAAAATAACTATTTGAGCTGATCTTGTAAATGAATGACAAGCATTTTAGACACATTTATATAAATCGCAAATTTTATTAACTGAACCGAACACACATGACTTAAAAAGGTATAGAAAACGACACAGAAATCGGTCGAGTTCGTGTTATTTTAAGACTTGTGCAAAAAGTCACTGATCGCAAAGCAAAATGAAATTGAATAAATTATTCTTGATTCATACGGGGCGGCAAATGTTAAGAAAATATACTATTAACTGATTGATTAATTGTAAAATGCCTTAAATGGTAAGAGAGTCGGCAATGTTGTAAATAATTACAGACTTCACAAAAACACTCACAGTAAAAAGAGTTTTGCAAAATGGTTTCCTTGAAGAAAGTGGCAAGAATAGCTCCAAATTGGAAAACACCTTTTGCCTAATTGAATGCCAATTTAATGCGTCTAAACAAATATGCCAAAACAACAAAAAATAATACATAATATTATATAGAAAAAGAGCAGAAGAGTGAAAGAGAGATATAGAAGAAAAAAGAAGCCAACTAAATTACTTAACAAGCCGTTGAAGTTGCTGCTGCGGCTGCGGCTGCTGCTGCTGTTGCAAGGCAACAACAACAACGATGAGGCAGAGTCGTCTGCGATGATTTACTTGTGCGTAATAATGCAACGCCCGCAACGCTGGAACGGCCAAGAGGACCGTCCACAGACAGACAGAAAAGACAGACAGACGGACGGAGGGACAGAACACAGTCCCGGTCAGGCCGGGGAGTCCAGTGGAGGAGCGCGCACGGTAAATGCATGTGAGAAGAAGTCTAACTGGGAATGCGCCTCAATTTAAAATGCGAATTACATTATCTGATCAAATGCATTCTTTGGTGCGCTCCAGGAGGACGACTCTGCCACATATCGACTGTGTGTGCATGTGTGTGTGTGTGTGTGCGTGTGTGTGTGTGTGTGTGCGTGTGTGTGTGCGTGTGTGTGGATGCTGCACAAATAAATAAATTTTAAAATACAAACAAGTAGCGCGCGCAAAAAGCGCCGAGTGGAAAATTCGTGACAGCAATTGTTGATGAGCAGCGTGTGAACAGAGCAGCAGACCGAACGGGGCCCCACTGCTCAGATCGATGCTGTACCGAGGAGAGACCAGAAGGCCCCAACCAACTCAAGATCACACAACAACAACACCAGCAACAACAACAAGAACAATATAAATGTTTGTACACCAGCAGCAAAACGCGTAATATTGAGCGACTAATAGCTGAAACTTGACTTGAAAGCGAACGAAATGGCCAACGACTCTCAGACGGCGGAGACACATTCAAAGACCCCAACCCCAACCCCGACCCCGATCCCGACCCCAACCCGATGGCTAAGAAACTGGGGGCCGTACACCTCCGCAGTCTAATTAACTCCTACGAGCCAACACACACACACAAACACACACAAGTTTTAATTAAGGCGCAAATGCTTATGTTTAAGCACATATATACATACATACATACATACATACATACATATGTATATATATATATATTTACTGAGTATATAATATACACGAATCAAATGTATCTTAACAGCAGCAGCAGCAGCAAAACAATCAAGTTGACAACACTCACGAGTGGGCAGCATTCACTTAAAAAACAAGCAGCAAAAAAGCAAAAAAATAATAGTAAATACAAGAATTGAAAACTAAACGATCTCAACTCAATAGTTGAGAATATTGAGATTAGATTAGTTGTAGTAATTAAGTAATTAACGATTACTTTAAATATAATATTGACCTAGAGGACAAATTATGATAACAAAAATCAGATCCGTCTTGACAAAGTTATTGCTATGGAAAGTAATAAAATGCCCAGAATTTTTCAAATCTGATCAGTCTTGACAAAGTTATGGCTATGGAAAGTATTATAATGCTCAGAGTTTTTCAAATCTGATCAGTCTTAACAAATATTAAACCTTTTCATGTGGAACTAATTTCCACATGAAAATGGAGTCAAAAATACGTTTTCAACTTTAAATGCAGATTTAATCTAGAAGTGAAATCCTGACTAATAAAACATAGTTTTTGAAAATCTGATAAATTTTGACAAAGTTATGGCTATGAAAACATTCCAATGTGAATTTCTTGGGGGAGGATTTTGAATATGATTTTCAAACCAATGCAATATCAACTTTAAATGTAGTTTTATTCTAAATATTAAATCATGTTCAAAAATGCTCAGTTTTTGAATAACGTATCTCTTTGATATAGTTGTGGATATGGGAAATGTTGACCAGCATTTTCGGAAGAATCTTTACACGATTCTCCAAGTATCGTTGCCAATTACGAATGTAGGTTTTATTTAGAAATTAAACTATGATCAAAAAGCTGTAGTTTTTAAAAAATCTGATACAATTTGACAAAGTTAAAGCTATGTCAAGTTTTGAGAAGTTAAATATAGGTTAAACCCTAAAAGCCAAACCCTAAATTGCAATACGTTGAGGACCTCAATAAAATAGACGAAAAGATGTCAGAAAAGTGAGCAGCGCTCAAACTTGAGGCCAAAAGATAGTTGAACTTGTTTTTCGTGAATTATGGAGGTCTACTTACAGCTAAAGTACATAAATTATTGTATTATTTAAAAAGTTTGACAATTTACTTTGCAACTCAGAGTCCTGCGCAGGACAAACTTTGCTTGCCAACTTGCATTAACTCCAAGGCAAAAATAACTTTTCGTGGAAGTGCAAAAAAGGAAGAAAAAAGAGGAAAAAAAGGAGGAGGAAAAAGGAGGAAAAAAAAGGAAGGAAAAAAAGAGATGCCAAAGTGCGCAAACTGTGCCAAGCTGCTTCGAATCTCAGAATCTCTTGATGTGGCATGCTGGCTGGCTGGTTGGCTGTCTGACTGGCTGAGTTTGCAGACATCAATCTAGAACGGCAGGCAGAAGGCTGAAAGATAGCCAGACAGACAGACAGACGGACAGAGACAGAGAGACAACTGGACAGCTGGACAGACGATTGGCAACCTGGTTGACTGAGTTGACAATAATGACGATGAGGACGTTGGGACGATGCAATGCAGCGATAGAAAGTAAAAGAAGAAGAATACAGCATCAGAGTTGAGGCTTCAATTTGTTGTTGCCTCCTTTGCTCGTTGCCACAGCAGCAGCAGCAAACTTTAACTGCAATTTTAATGAGACGTGGGAAAATAGCCGCGTTCTCGAAATGCTTTTTCCAAGTGCTTTTTGCGTTTTGTAATTTGTACAACTCGCACGTTGCATGCAGATTTTTATTGAACCAACCAACAACTGGAAAAAGTGCTAAACATTTATGGCTATATTTTTGTGACTGGCCAACAGCAGTAGCTGTAGCAGTAGCAGTTCCAGTAGCAATAGCTGTGGCAGCAACATTTTGTGGCCACAAATTAGCGTTGACAGCGCAGCTGACTCGCACTGACAAAGGACCACCGGACCATTGTTGAACGCTTGGTCAGCCAATTGGACGCCTAGCGTGCGCTTTCTAGGTGGCATGCCGCATCTGGTGTCATTGCAAACTCGGGCCTTGGTTTAACTTGGTTAACTGGACAGCGCCTGAGCTTGTTAAATGTTTTGCCGCCAAAGCACAACACACAAACACACAAACACACAAACACAACAAACACAACAAACACACAACTGGGCGACAAACAAACATTTTGAGCGTCATTTGAATGGTGGCGATAATTTTTGCACCCGTGGCAGCTTGTGGCAGTGAATTAATTGCGTGCCACATTATAAATTTAACGTGGCTTATTAAAGGTTTTCGATGCCTGTCTCTCTCTAAAACACGCGTTGCACACGCTGCTGCCGCATTTCAAAAGAAATTCTCACACGCCGCCCGTTCAACAAACAAAAAAAAACTAAAAAAAAAGTAAAAAACGAGAGAGCGCAAAAACAAACAGCAAGAAAAAGTATAAAAAAAAGCGGCGCAACATAAATTCCAAAAAGTTTCGTGGCATGTTGCAAAGTTGTTGGGGTGTTGTTGCTGCTGCTGCTGTTGCTTTTGCTGTTGTTGCTACGTGTGGGCATGTCAAGGCGTCGCGTAAGTGGCAGTCAGCGATGCTGCTGCCACTGCTGCTGCTGCCACTGTTGATGCTGCCACTGTTGATGCTGCCACTGCTGCTGCCAATGTTGCGGCAGCTTGCAAATATTGCGCATACGCCATGTGGCAGCAGTTGCAGTTGTTCACAGTCAATCAGCTGCAAATGGCCAAATGAAATGCGACAAATGAAGCGCCGAAAATGCTGAGAACGCGATCAAACCGTTTATTTGCTGCTGACCATTGCATAGTTTTCTTATTTTCCTCTCTTTGTGGATTGGATGTGCAGTTTTACACCCCCCCCCCCCCCCCACACACACACACTAGCAGCTGTTTTCAAAAAGGAAATGTGTGCAGCGAATGGTAGCCATGAACTGAATGTCAACCGCACATCTGCCAACAGTTGTGAATTGGTATCAATGTGGCTAAAATACAGTTGCTAAAAAATGTATCTGACAATCGCCAAATTAGTCATCTATATATATAAATATAGAAAAATAAAAAATACATATAAATAAATATATATAAAAATGCAGCCATCTTCTTTAGTTAACTTATTTTTGTCTCGTTTATCATATTATAAAATTAAATTTGAAGTAAATATTTCCAACTGTCTCTTTAATTATTGTTAACGTTTATAAATTTTCCATGCATTTTATATAAAAAAAGTATCTTTAATTTAAAATAACAATAATTATTTGTACTCAATATCTAGAATCAATTTGCATTCAAAAAAACCAGCTAAATTAGCATATTCAGTTTACTGACTCATCTCTAAGACTCCGTTTAAACGCAGTCAATTGTGGTCGACACCCACGCTGAAGCAGATGCAATAAAAAGGACGCTTTAAGGATAATCTATGTGCTTTTTACGACCCTCAATTCAGGCAATATAAACGCAATTTGAAGCGAGTGACATAAAAAAAAAAATACAACAAAAAAAAACGAAAAGAAAAACTATAATTTTGCTATGTGGATTTAACCCAAAGACTGCGAACGATATTCACATTTGCATGTATCTGTATCTGTATATGTATGTATCTGTATCTGTATCTGTATATGTGTATCTGTGTCTATAGCTTTAACTGTAGCTGTGCCTTGTATCTGTGCCTGCTGAAGCAAATGGCAAACAGAAAATTTGCATATCAAACGCAGTCAACAACAGACGCCGCACAGTCGCCTTCGATACCAAACAACAACAACAACAAGAACAGTAACAACAACAACAACAAATACAACAACAACAAAAACAACAACAACAACAACATTTGCGACATGTAGCTAATGCATAGACAATGTTGGCGAATTTGCGTACGACGAACGATGCGAATTAACTAAATTACAATATGTGAAATTGTCGTTGAATCCGCAAACTCCTCGTCACCCCCCCCCCTCCACAATTCTTGTGGTTCTTGCAACCCCCTCGGTTTGTGCTATATTTGCGTGAAATTATTATGGCAATCGATTGTGCGTCTTAAAACATTTATGAAAATTAAATGCGGCAACCGACCACACGCAGCACATGTCTTTAAATAACGGGGCGATAAAATTATTATTGATTACGCATACGCAGCGTGCAACAGTCGAAAGCCGCAGCAACGAATATAAAAATTGGCAAACTCTACTCAAAATGAGGCAGTGCAAAGTGCAAGACTAAATTGTTGCTCTGTAGTTGAATTCTCATAAAATACAATAACTAATTTAGATAGTTTTTTAATGCAGCAAAAAGAGGAATTTATATAAAATAATTCATTTAAATTTTTAAATAAGTAATTAAAAAAATAATTCATAATTATTGGTACATTAGATTATCGATTTTTCTAGGATGTCTAATAACTAATTTAGATAGTTTCTTAATGCAGCAAAAAGAGAATTTATGTAGAATAATTCATCTGAATTTGTAAATTAGTAAATAAAAAAATAATCGATAACTATTAGATTATCGCTTTTTCTAAGATGTCAAATAATTAATTTATATAGTTTCTTAATGCAGCAAATAGAGGAATTGTATAGAATAATTCATTTGAAATTTGTAAATAAGTAATTTAAAAAATAATCCATAATTATTGGTTAATTAGATTATGGCTTTTTCCAAGATGCTAACCTGTCAACATTTATAAATGATCTCTAAGCGTTTTTTAAATCTTAAATATTTCTTAAGCTTTTTCAAACAAATTTTAAAGTGAGCAAAGTTTATTTAGAGTCCGAAAGAGCTTAGTAGATTTTAGAAACGCATAAAAAAATAATCTAAATTTTCAAATAAATATTAGATTCATTATTAGAAGAAATCTTGTAGATAAAATTACAAGCTTTTTTCTAAAGAAATGAAAAACACGTTAAATATAACTGAATGCTTATGAAAATGAAAAATAAATTTGAAGTTCACTATGAGAAGAAGTCTGGCAAAAAATTATATAGAAACAAATTTCCATTCTTTTGCGCTTAATTATAACGGTTATATGAATAGAAAGTTACATTTTTATTTTAAAACTTTTTAAAGCGCAAATTTATAAATATATGTAAAAATACAACTATATTTGCATATTTTCTGGACTGTACTTATAAAGTTTGTAAATTTATGAATTTATGTAAATTTATATAAATTTAATCTATTAAAATTTAAGCTACTTGGGATTATTACAAATCTCCTAAAACTTGCCAACTTTTTCAAGGCAGACATTACTTAAACAGCAGCTGGGTTAGCTAATTGTCACCTGCAACAACGTTGCACGCACTTTACAGGGTATTTAGCGAAACAGGGACAGCAACGACGACGACGACGACAAACAGCCTCGATGAGCTTTCTACAAGCCACAAGCTGTTGAAGCTGTTGTTGAAGCTGAAGCTGAAGCTGACGATGTCGATGACGATGACGCGATCGCCAGTCGCGATAGCCGCAATTATTTTCGTCATAAGTCAGCCAATGTGGCGACCACGTTGCACTCGGCTCAGTTTATGCCTCGGCTCGGCGTCTTGCCCCCCCTCTAGCCCCCTCTCTATCACTCTGTGCTGTTGTGTGACTCGGCTTGACTGCTGCTGCTGCCGCCGCCGACGCTGAGCTGTTGTTGGTTGTGTTGTTTGTGTTGTGCTGGTTTTGTTTTTTATATATATTTTTTTCAAGCTTCCAAATAAGGGACGGCACATGTGAGTTGAGGAAGCTATAACTAGTGCTGTGAGCTACGCAAATCTGTGGGCTTTGCACTTTCGCATAGATTTCAATGGAAATCAACGCATGCTGACAAACTGCAGCCTCGCAACTTGATTGAAGCCGAGCAAAATGGGTTCAATTGTGCCAGGTGGCAACAATTGTCTCTCTCTCTCTATCTCTCTCTATCTCTCTTTGGCTGTCTCTCTCGGCAGGAGTTGAATTCGCTGTCGACTGCGCGTCGCGTCGTGCAACATATGGCAGCGATGACAACGCATGTTAACAGCTTTTTAAAGGCAATTGCACAACAACAACAACAACAACAACGCACGCTTCTCGCTTTGCCACAATTCCCAGGCCCAAGTGGCAGATAAGCCATCGGAAGCGCCAAAAAAGCAGAGATATATATAAATTTATATATATAGATATATAAGCCAAAGTTTTGTTTTTATTGTTTCTTTTTTTTTTTTGGCTACTTGCAACTTGAGACCTGGCTGACAGGAAATCTCACGCGTGCCACAAAAGTCGCTGCAGCGGATGAAGAGTCAGAGTCAGAGTCGAGCTCTGCAGCAGCTCCGTCTGCGTGTTGATTATCCAAAAATGCGGTCTGGCGTTCCTTTGAATTAAGGTATCGATTTAGAGTCCAGAGACTAAAGTGCCTTGCAACGCAATGCGGCGCGTCACTCATTTTTCATTCATTGTGGCGCGCGCTCATTGTTGGTGTGAAATTTAGCACAATAACAACAACAGTAGCTGCAGCATGTGGCAACTTGAACAAGTGGCTGCGGTTGCAATGAATCCGCATAACAGACATACAACAACAACATACAACCAAATGGACAAATGTCCAATTGGACAGACGCTGTTTCTCCGTTTTGCTGCTGCTGCTGTTGCTGCAAATATTTCTCGACTCTCTGCTGTTGGCTGTGGCAGTTGCAACAACAAGGCACGAAAAATACTTTTTAAATGCAGCGAAGCGTCAAACGCAACGCTTTCTACCTTCTACCAGCAGCAGCAACAACAGCAGCAACAACAACAGCAGCAGCAGCAGCAACAACAACAACAACTACAATAAACAACAACAAACAACCACTCAACACAGGATCAAGTGTTATAAATGTTAATTCACAAATAATTGCAGGGAACATTATGCATAATATTTTTTTTTTTTTGTTTTATTTTTTTTTTTATTTTTTTTTTTTGGTTTTTTGCTTCCTGGATTTCTTATTCGGCGCTAATCACAGCGATGATGAGCTGGATGAAACCCAAACTTATGTGTTGGGTTCTTCACCAGACATCAACACGATCATCATCATCATCATCATCATCTGCATGTGCATCATCTGCAACATCGTTGTCTAGACAAATCAACAGATTGCATAAGCAGTCAGTCAGTCAGTCGTTGTGCAGAAGCATAGAGTTTAATTGAAAATTTATGGCACTTTCATCAACTGGAAGAGGAAGATGAAGAAGAAGAAGAAGGCGTCCTATGATTTATACAAGTGTCATTATGACAATGTGGTGACGTTAGTCTTGATTGGAAGTAGTAGAAAGATTCGCCTGATTCAACTTTGCATTTAAAATTCTTATTTATGCCAGAGATTATCTACATATTAAATGCAAATGTTTTGTTTAAATAAAAATTTCATCTTTTAAGGAATTCATATAAATCTTATTAAATTGCATTTTTTTTTTAGTTAATTAATAAACATATGTTTGTGTGTAACTCTTATTACGCAGAATTTATCGATATTTATTGTTATCAAAGATTATATTTGCTTAAGATAAACTCAAATATAAAATTTCTTGAACTTGTTTTTAGCTTTTTCTAAAATTTTATAAGCAACTAAATAAAAAATAATTAGCAATTTTATCTTTTAAGGAATTCATATAAATCTTATTAAATTGCATTTTTTATTTAATTAATAAACATATGTCTGAGTAACTCTTATTAAGCAGAATTTATCGATATTTATTGATATCAAAGATTATATTTGCTTATGCTAAAACTCAAATATAAAATTGCATTAACTTGTTTTTAGCATTCTCTAAAATGATGTAAGCAACTTAAGGCTTAAACAAAATAAGTCTTTTTAGAAAAATGTCATTAGCAAATTTTAAGTTCAAAACTAAATTGAGATTTCGCCAAGCAGAAAAGGCTTAAAAAATGTGAAGACTCCAACAACTTGTTGTTATTTGCCAAAAAACCAATTGAGACAAGTTAACAACTCTGGTTCCGTGTATTGTCGGGGCATTAGTATTAGCAGCAGTGACAAAACATCTTCGGTAATAAATTCTATGCCGCACACTTGTGGCATCCAACCATTTATTTCATTCATTTCCATTATATAATGAAGCGCGCGGACTTCCCACACAGCGAGCCAATCCGAGCTGCTGCCCACAGCTCAAAACAGTTCCATCAGTTCCAACAGTTCCAACAGTTCCCCCAGTAAAAAAGTAACAACAATAAAAAATACGCCAGCAACAACTGCTCAGCTCAGCTCAGCTCGGCTCGGCTCATTTCCTGCCCACAATCAAATGAAATGTTGAAATCAACACACAATGTTTCTATATACTTAAGATATATCCACAGTAAATAGTTGAGAAAATTGTCTCAAAAAACTGCTAACTTAATTAAAGTGTATCAATAAATAGCTGAGAGTAACTTAAAAAAAAAGAAAACGAAATTCAGTAATTAAATTGTAATAATTTAAAAAAGGAAACTAAAAGATTTGTTTAGCTTGTGACTGCTTTTAATAATAAATAAATAATAACAATTAATCAACTGGGGGCAAGCATAATTTAGATTAATTAGCAAGATTACAAACAAATCTTTATAGCAACAATAAGAAAATAGCAACAATAAAAATAAAAAAAAAACATTTATCTAAGCAATCGCTTTAGGGCCGTGATAAAATCGCTGGCAAATATTAAAAGATCACCAGACCTGTGACGCATAATGTGAAGAGGAGCTTCCGAGATTGCGACAACTTAATAAATCTAATCTAGGGAAGCACTCCAAAAAGAGACTAATTCTCAGCCATAAAAAGCGCAGTGAAGCGAGTAAAAATAAAATAAAATAAAAAAAAAACCTCCGACTGTTAGTTTGCCGCCGCCGCCTCTGCCACGCTTCAGTGGCAACACACATTTTGGGCGTGGCATGTTGCCACATGGCGCTAGTAGCGATAGCCAGACACGGGCACGCCTGGGGGGTTGAGATCGTTGAGATTTTCATAGTCGATAGCAAAGAATTTTGATTAACTTGGAAAATCATTGGAGTAAGTCTGTCCACGGAGCGGTTTGATCGATGGGGTGAGGCGGTTGCGGGTGTCTTTTTGTGTTTGTGTTGCACAGTTGCACAATCGCTGCTTAGACAGTTGCATACAATGTACGCATTATTTGTTTGCCATTGCCAACCAATAATTGCTTAACTAAATGCGACGATGCGATGAGAGTCCTGAAGGAGGCACAAGCGCCTCGTTAAGGCTCCAGCTCCAGCCTCCAGCTGCAGTCTGCAGGCTGCCAGCCGCCGGCGGGTTTTGGCCTTTAAATAATCACAATGAAAGCAAGAGGCAAACAAAACCCAACGAGCAGCAGACAAGTCAAAGCTAAAAAACAATACACAGCAACAACAACAACAACAGCAGCAACAACAACAACAACAGCAACAACAACAACAACAGCAACAACAACAACAACAGCAAAAAGCAGCTCACAAATTGTCATTTCTTAAAGTTTTTGTTTTATTTTTTATTCTTTTACTCTTCTCCACTGTATTGCAGATTGCGAAGGCGGCGAAGACAAGAAGCGGTGGCCGTCGAGTTCAGGTACCTTCGGCAAGCTACAACTATACTGCCCCAAGATGTTGCCGACGCCGCACAATGTGTGCGGGGCTTTAAGAAATGCCGAATTCCAGAAGCTGCACAGTACAATCAGTTGAATTAAAAACAAAAAAAAGACAACAACACAAGAGACACACACACAGAGAGAGTGAGAGAGAGAGGGAGAGGGAGAGAGAGAGCGAGCGAGAGCGAGATGGAGTGAGCAGGACAACAACGATATCATCGCGCGCAGCTGCGCGGCCTAGGAAATTAAGAGGACATTGTGGCGGCATGCGGTTAGAACTTAACGGCGGCTTAACACACACACACTCGCACACACACACACTCGCACACACACACTCACACACAAACACACACATAAACACACACTGCAACCAGGTTCGGTTCCAGGTTCAGGTCCAGCCAAGAGACCCGTCCCAAATTCAATGTCCAGGGGCCACGCAAGATTCTTTGCGTTGTTGCGTTGTTGGTGGCGCAACGCGGCAACCGCTGCAAGCCGCTGAAAACCGCTGACAGAGGTCGCCCTCGTACGTAATCGTCGTAGAGCATTGCAAATGCATTGCTTTTGTGCCGTCTGTTCTCCGTCCGTCCCTCTGTCTGTCCATCTGTCTGTTGCCTCTGTCTGTTGCCTTGTGCTGCGCACGTGGCCAACTTGGTGACGCTTGGCCCCAAAAAAAAAAAAAAACAACAAAAAACAAAAACAAGCGGCAAGCAGCAGCAGCAAGCAGCAAATCATTGAAATGTCGTTAGAGGCTCGAGCGGCACGCGGCTCCGATAGTCAGCCGAACCGCAAAATGCTTTTAATTTCTCAAACTGATATGTACTTAGTGCGAGAGTCGAGTATTGGCCAGCTGAGAGAGGCAAGGGGGGGAGGAGGAGTGCAGAGGAGACGTGGAGCTGTGTGTGTGCAACACAGCCAGCCAAGCAGCAGTTGGCAGGAGTTGTCGGAGCTGGCAACAATGTAGACTAGTTTTAGGTGTGGAGCCTGCGGAGCCATCAAATAGTTCAAGGAGTTCGCATTGTTCAAATGAGTTCAATTATTTAACAATTCCCTGAGTTAATTACACTATTTGCATACAAATTTAAATACTCG
This sequence comes from Drosophila kambysellisi, assembly GCA_035042185.1. NCBI lineage: Eukaryota > Metazoa > Arthropoda > Insecta > Diptera > Drosophilidae > Drosophila > Drosophila kambysellisi. The sequence continues at coordinate 13,341,001 of JAWNLS010001251.1, forward strand.
AATAATGCCAATAATTACTGGAAAATATAGCATATTCGTGGTTGCAGAGAATATATAGAGAATTGCAAGATAAATCTATAAAATAAAGCAAGTCCTGGGATCAGATGCATATTTCCGAACTTGGTTAGATTTTGATCCCTAAGTTAAAAATCAAATATGAAAATGAAGCAAAAAAAAAATTTGTAATTTTAGCTGATCAATAAAAATTCTAGTCTTGGGAAAAAGATAAAAAAAAAATATAAATTATTAGTTTTCAATAAATCCTAATTATCATTAAGAAATCCTAAAAAGTCTAGGTTAAAAATAACCAGGAAAAAGAATCCTGGGACAAACAAAAATGAGGTAAACAATGCTTTATAACAGTTTAAAATGTTTTAGTCAACTCATTATTAATTTAAGCAAGAGTCTCTACCAAATATAATTTTAAAGAGCTAATAAGTTAATAAAGCCATAAAAGATAGTTGACAATATATTTAAAAGATCAGCCACTTGACCTAAACCAAAAACTGTACCAAAGAGGAAAAAAAATGAAAGTCAAAAGGGTCACTGGTAAGCGATAAGCAAATACACTCAAAATAAAAATGAAAATAAAACACGACGTTTAAAACCAAATAAAACTGAGCTAAAGCCAATAAACTTACAACATGTTGTGTGTCTTTTTATTTAAACGGGGGCGTTGGCGTTTAAGATGCGCAGGTGAGCGAACCAAAGAAGGTAATGATCTATAGTAAAAAGAAGCAGGCATAAAAAAAAAAGATATAGAAACACCCGCGCAGATAAAAGCTACGCTTATGAATTTGCTATACATAAGTATTGTATAAAGTGGCGCAAAGTTGCCCAACAACAACAACAACAACAACAACAGCAGCAGCAACAACAACAGCAGCAGCGGCAAACAGATGGAGCAACCCACTGCATTGCAGACAATTAACCTTGGCTGGACTCGGAGTTGGCGGCAGTGTCAGAGAACGACCTACAGCAGCTCCAGGCAATAATAACAAGCTATGAAGTTTATCAGTCAGCTGGCCAACAAATACCAACCAGCAACAGCAGCAACAGCAACAGCAGCAACAGCAACAGCAACAGCAGCAGCAGCAACAGTAATAACAACAAATGGTGATGACGTGCCTGCCAAATACTCTGGAAACATAATTAAACCAAGACCGGGTATGCGAAACTGCTAGAGAACAAAGACAACTTAAGAGAAAGCAGCACTTTAATTAAAGTAATCATTCTTTTGAGTTGATTTTAAGTAAAGCAACAGAACTTTCAAAAATGGTCTATTTTACAGTTGAAGCTTAATAAAATTGGAATTTAAAAGAATTTTAGCGAAGACTGTAAATGCTCAGAAAGCCCAGAAGAATCGACATAAATAAATTCTAAAATTCCAAAAAATAAAGAGCTTAAGAGCAGGACTCGGATTTACTGTGTATTGTCAAGTATTGATAGAACATTCCTTTATAGGTCAAGTATTCTTTATTAGCCAAGAAAACCAAATAAGAATCTAGCTGGAAGTACTTCAAGGGTCATAGAATTCAAATTGAATCTTTTCAAAACAAAATGGTTTCAGGTTTTGGAGAGCAGTGGCTATAAAATATAGAATCTGACAAATTCAAAACAATCAAAACTTTACACAAACAAACCAAGAAATAAAAACAAATAAAACTACTTTCATCTTAAGCACTTTACAGGGCATCCCTTGGTCCATCAGTTGGCTTGCAGAACACCTACTTCTTTGCTGCGCGTGTGTGTGTGAGTGTGTGTGTGTGTGTGTATTTTATGTTTGTTGTGACCTGAAGCGGCGTTGGTGTCACACCCACAACATTTGCGTCGTCGTCGCTTTGGCGTTCATTCATCGTCTCCAGTTGGAGCTGAATGAAACGACAGCTGCTTGGGACCCACCGAAAAGAGTGGCTCAGTGGCACACGTCATCGCAGTCGCAGTCGCTGTCGCCGTCGCCGTCGCAGTCTCTGTCGCTGCCAAGAGATGCGATGAAGCCTACGCGACTGGCAGCTGGCCGCCGCCTGGCATTGAAAATGCCGCGTTCAGCGATTTGCATGCCAAGATCTGAGCTGAGCTGGGCTGGCTGAAAGGTGGGTGGGGGGGAGGCGTGTGGCTAACTGCTGTTGCATGACTTGGACTTGGATGGGGGGCTCTTGGACGAGCCAATTGTTGTTGATCGATTTATGAACTCGTTGAGCGTGCGAGCGAGCGAGCGATCGCTTATGACGTCACAAGCGTCACGCAAAACCCACATGCAGTTATCAGCTATTGTCTATTGTACATAACTAAAAAAAAGAAGAAGAAGAAAAAAACGCTCTTCACAAGCGGAAGCTTTTACAACGCAATGATGAAACTGAGCAGATAAAGATAAAGATACAAATATATGTAGATACAGATACAAATTCATTCAGTTCAGGGGCTGCCCACTCGCCTCGTTGCTGTTTGATAATGTTTTTCTTTTTTAGCATTTTTTTTTATTTTTTTTTTTATTTATTTTTTTTTTTAATTTTTTTGGCGTGTAGGTTAACAAGAAACTGGCAGCTCGTGTGGCTGGTTGTTGTGTAAAGCTCTTAACCTTGCTCTTGAAAAGCTGCAAAAGTCTGAAAAGTCTGAAAACTCTCAAAACTAGTTAACAGCACTTCATTTTCACTGGTGTTCAGGATATTCTCGAGTTGACGGGTTTGCGTAATTTTGTGTACTTTTCATTCTTGTTTTTTTTTTATTAATTTATAATATTGCGCTAAATAAAATATTTTGATATATTTATATATGCATTTATATAGTTACTGTATTGGGTTTTTTTTTTTGTTTTAAACATAATATTTCTTTCGCTTAGCCTAGGAAAATTTCGTGTTATTTTTTGTGTCTTTTTAAAAGTAATTTGTTTTTTTGTTTTGTTTTTGTTTAGCTAATTGCACAAGCATTAAACATTAATTTAACTACGAATATTTTTTTTGTTTTTAGCGAATTGCGTTTTGTGTTTTTCATTATATTTTTGCTTCTGTTTGACAGAAATCTGCAATCTGCACTAAATTAAATTGAAATTATAATTTAAATAAGTTGTAATTAATAAATTATAATAAATTGCTTGCAAATTACGTATTTTGCGTTTTGTTCTACGTTCTATTGTCATGCCACATAAGAATTATGCTTTGAGCTGCCTTTTGTAATTTGGTTTTTTATTTTTTTTTTCTTTAATTAAAAAATATACAATAAATATTAGTAGAGAACAGCAGGCAGCAGCTCAAAGGGTAAGTATATTTTTTTGTTGCTCGATTTGCTATTTGGAAATTTTTCGAGAGTTTATACGTGGTAACAAATTATGATATTTAGAAGTAATTTAATATTAGCTAAAAAAAAAAGATTTTTCTTTAATATTTTATTATGTTTTTTTTTTGTATCTATCACGCACAATACTTTGACAGATTTCGATAATTATTTATCATAATTTCTTCCCCGAATAAACTCAAGTAATGCAATTTATGCAAATTGATTTTTTCATTTTGGATGCGTAATTCCAGTTAGCAAAGCGAATTGAATTGATTTGATAAAAAAGCCAATAAAGTGAAATCAAATAAAAATAACTATAAATTATAAATAGCGCTAAGATTAAGCTAAAAACGATGATGATTGCTTTTTCACACAAAAAACAATAGATAATATAGTTTGCAACTACTACACGTATATAGATATATAGATACATATATATATATATATATATATATATCTGTATATCTTTATATATATAAATAAGATTTGTTTTTTTGAGCACGCTCATCGCACTGAAGGCCGACGCCGCCCCGCTAAAGAAAAACAACATTTGCTAAACGAATATATACATATATATATACATATATATATATATGTATGTAGTATATAATATATAAACACAGTTAAGATCATAACTAATGAAATGTAGTTTAGTTTACATATATGTAGACTCTGCGCAGCAAAACTTCATAGAGTGGCTAATAACCCCACCCCCAACCACATCCTCATCCCCCACCCCCCACCCCCTCCTCATCTAGTTCATTTTTTATTGCACTTATGCTTAAGGACTAACTAAAGCAGTCTCGGCTATGTGTTTGTTTTTTGTTCGGTGTGTCTGTTCGAGATTTGTTTTTTTGTCTTTTGTTTTTTGTCTTTTTGTTTTTTGCTTTCTTTCTGGTCGATACGCTGTAGAATGATGGCACTGGGTTCGATACGGTACGATAGTTATATAAGTATATGGCTATATGGATATTGCTATATGGGTATACATATATATATATACATATTTAATATATATATGAGAGCTGTAGCTTTGCTATGGCACAGTTGCCTTTAAGTAAGAGTTTTGACTAGTATCAACAAAATGATGTTGGTTTAAACAAATATATCTATCTTTTAATATATATGTATATGTGTATGAGCTGCCACGCCCACAACGCTAAACAACAAAACGAGCGGCGAGATCGTCGAATGGCCATGATCATATATATCTCTATACCCCATTACATTTGCAGTGACAAATTCATGGCCAAATGCTGCACTTTGGGAACTGCTTATGTGAAAACTTGCAACTTGCTGCCTATACAGACACTAACACACACACACACACACACACGCACACGCACACGAAAGATACTAATATACATTTACAGTCAAACTTCTCCAACTCGAAATTTTATTTTTGAAATTTCTGAATAACCTACAGAAAATTTATTCATTTAAATTTATGTTTCCAATCTTTAACTGATCATTTTGTTTATTTGACTTTTAGTCAACTGAACTTCAATATAAATTAGTTAATTAAAATTTAATAAGCTTGTTTTAAGATATTTTTGAAAAAATAACTCATCTGTCTGCCTAGAGAATTTATTAAAAGATAAAAACAGAATAAGTTTTTTAGCTTGAAAATTTGTTTAAGATATTTTTAGAAACAAAAAAGACTTTTTTACAAAAACTGATTTTCTTTTGCCTGATAATCCCTAGACAGCTTTATGATAAAGTGGTCTGCAGATTTTTAAAAATTTATAGATCAAATAAAAAGGCTCGATGCTGAGATCTAGAATCTATATGTTATCGAAAAAATATAACTGTTTTTCATATTTCAAATTCAACAGGAAGTATTTGATGGAAGCACAAAATTGAATCTTTCTGAAGCTCAACTGCTTTTCATGTGTTTCTCAAAATCTTGTCAAGAATTGAAAGAAGTTCGACTGTAATTTGCAAAGGTAAATGTCTATTTTAAAGTAGGGGTATTCCCTAGCGTTGCGCATGCGTGTGCGACATGTGCGAGTGTGTGGAGTGCGGCGGTGGCACGTGCGGCACATGCGCATGATGCGCATGCCCGCCGTAGGCCTGGGCGTGTGATAAAGGCGATGCCTGGCCGCCACTGTAGCCGGACTGCATGAGACTCTGCTCGAGGCTGTAGTGGGTGGGCGGCGCCTGGGGGTGGGCGAGATGAGCGTGCCCGTGATGGCCGTAAATCAATTGTCTTACTTTGGAGTCCTCGTCGGCGATGTTGTAGCTGAGCTCCGTCTCCTCGAAACCGGTGGCGGACATGCGCTGATCCCCACCGCCAACGCTTGGCGGATCCGGTGAATTGAGGCATGTCTGTATCAGTTGTTTGCCCGCCTCCGACGTTATCATCGGCTGCAGCTTGCGCGTCGCAAATGTGTAAACGTGTCCCGTTTCGCTGGCAACCAGCAGCATCACCTGAGTTCCAGTCAGCGTCGACAGCTCGTAGGCCTGCACCGAGAGAGAGAGAGAGAGAGAGGAGGAAGAAGTGTGGTTAAAAGTTGTGTTAACTACAACGCAGCAGTCTCCACTCTTTGCTTAAAGCGGCACATAAATTTTCAGTTAAACTATGCGATTATGTTGCACCGATAACAGATCAGCCAAATGCGGCTGCAACCTATGAAAACTGTTTTGAGATGGCCGCGTGAGACAAAAGCAAATTTGGCCAAATTGTGTAAAACTTATAACAAAATTGTATGTTAACACTTAAAAGGAGAAACCAGCAACAATATTTTTTGGTTATTTGGTTACTCAAGCATGCAAAAACTTGGTCCATTTGGACAGAAGCTTTAAAAATGCAATTAAGCATTAAGTAATAAATATATTAAACATATTTTTCGGATAAATGTTGACTATGAATTTATTTTTAATGATAATAAAAATATATTAAAAGATTCTCCTAAACAACATGGGGCAGTTTAAGATACTTGTTTAGTTTGGGTTGTAATAAATAAAGTATTTACAAAATAATTTTTTTTAATTGGAAACACTTTTCTTTTATTATCAGTAAACATACTATATTATAATCTAATGTAAGCATTTTTAAAAATATATAGGAAATACTTAAAATTATGAATGAAAAGAATTAAGTATTTTTTTTAATTAATGTATTTTTTTGATTCGGATTGTGTTTCATTTACTGCACAATTATAATCAAAAGTAATCAGTTAAAACAACATCTCCTTGGCTCAAGGGAAATCAACATTAAATCTTGGTTTTAACATCATCGAATTGGCTGTTTTGTGATTCAAAACACGCGCTCATCTCTAATGCAGATTATTGAAAGCGCCTGCTGCTCGCTCGCTGGAGGCAGGCAGCGAGGCAGCGACGGTAGCTTAAGCTGCCTATCAACAGCTCGTAATTACTCCAAAGCGATAAAGTTGCTCTTCTGTGGTGGTGTTGTAGTGAGCCATGCGCAGAGCACAGCACAGCACAGTACAGCAGAGTGGAGTGGAGCTAAGCAGTGTGGAGCTGAGTGGAGCCGGCGGCTCAGCGCATAAATATAAAACACGCTGTGGCGAGGAAACGCGCGCGAAACGCGCACAAAACGCGCGCGCGCCCCTCGATTGCATAGCATTTATTAATATTAATGAAATTGTTGTACACACATTGCTGGCAGACTGAGACTGGGACTGCCTGCCAGCCAGCCAGCCAGTCTGATTGTTATTGTTGTTGTTGTTGCCTCTCTGGCTGCCAATTTTATGTGTAACATGTGTAAATGCAAACAATTGACACGGCCCGGGCCAACTCAGTGAGTAGGTGTCTGTTGTGGCTGGGAATACGATTGCAACTGGTGGTGGCTAGGCTGCCAACAATTCATGTCAATTTGAATTTCGAACACAAAGACAAAAGGACACGACACACACACACACACTCATACACACAGGGCTTGGGGCTATTGACAGGACAAGCCCCAGAGACCGCAAGCAGCGCGAGAGAAGCCGAGTCATTTGTTAGAAGGCGATTGTTGTTCCTTCTGCTGTTGCATGTGGCCAAAAGGCGAGCCGACGCAGCCAAACTGTCGGCCAAGTTAGCCTCTTCTGCTACAGCTTCAGCTCCAGCTTCAGCTCCTGCTTGTGTCTTATCTGGGCGCAATCTGCCGCTGCTACTTGGTATCAATACGCTTCCGTGCTTGGCCACAAGACGCGCAAACAATTCCCAAGCCAAAGCCAAAATGCGCTTGGCCCCCAGTTTGCCCTCAGCACTCGCCCCATCTCACACACACACACACACTCTCTCCTTCTCTCTCACACATACTCACTCTCTCTCTCTCTCTTTCTCTGTGTCTCGCGCAGCCTCGTGATTTCAATTTAACACCTTTTGGCGGCATTTTGCGCCTGCCTCACTGCCAGCCAGCCTGCCTGCCGGCCTGTGGCGGTGCCCCATTGTTGCAAACGTTTTACATGGCAAACGACAGGCAGTAGGACAACAGACAGACAGACAGACGGACAGTGCCACCATAGCACATAAACATACTTTTGCTGCCACAAAGTAATTGCTTACAACATCAATTTTTAACATATTTTAACTGCTAAAATATATAATAAAAAAATATGCAAATATTTAAAAAAGTTAAACATAACTTTTTAATTTTACAAATTTTTTTGAATTTAAGCCCAACAAAGAATAACTTTAAATTATAATTTTAAATTAAATATTCTTCAACGTATTTTTCTTACAGCAATAACAGAATCTATAATTTAAATATGAATATATAATTTATTGGGTTTTTTCAAGCTGATCTTAAGTAAAATACTTATATGAAAAACCTAATTTTTTACTCAAGGAATCTTTATCTTTGAATTAAAAAAAAACAATTTGAAGAATAAAACATTTTTAATGTTGTAATTTATTAACTATTTTGCTTCTGCTTTACCAAAATTACATTCTGCCCATGGTGCATTGTGGCACAGACTGCACACGTACATTACACACACACACACACACACACAGAGACACGCTTCTTCTGCATTTGCTGCAGACATTTGTTGAAGAAGCAACGCCTTGCAGCCTACGCAATTAGGCCAGGCCTACAAATGAGATCATTGCGTTGACATTAGCTCACTTTTCACTTTTGGCCTTTTTCGGCCAAGATGCGAGCGCGCCCACGCCAGCTACATAAATATATACATATAAATATTATATATATATTTATATATATTTATATATATTTTTTGTTAGCAACTTTTGCCAAATGACCAAAATTGGCTATGGAGACAGTGAAGAAGAAGAAGAAGAAGCAAACGCACAGGTTGCCTTTCAAAATCTGTGGCGTCTGCCAAACAAAACTAACTGATCAAGTTCAATAACCGCAATTTGTTGTCCAGGACGGTGCGTGTGTGTGTGTGTGTGTAGCGCCAAGCGTATCCATTGTGTGCCTGTCAACTGTCCGCGGCGTGGACATCGATGAGGGCCACATCAAAGTCACTAAAAATATATAACAAAAGTTTTGTCCCTGTCAACAGGCGCGCGCCTGTCATAAGTAGGGCCCCCAAAGTCAGCCAGGCAACAACAACAACAACAACAGCAACTGCAACAACAACAGCAACAGCAACAACAACAACAACAGAAGTCAGCAGTTAAAAAGCAGGCAGCAACTTATGTCTCTGGGGTCAAATATTTTTGCAATGCGCTCAAAGTGAATTCTACAAAAAACTAACTGCAAAAGTTGAAACTTAAAACGACGATTAAAAGTTAAGTGGGCTATATATAAAAAAAAATATATATATATATGTATATATATATATATATAATAATAAATATATAAAAACTGCAGCCAGACAATACAAAAGTAATAAAAATTACCTAATGTACTCAAACAGTTTTAAGACAAATATTAAAAATTATGTTCTTCAATTTTTTAAATTTGACTAAGATTGCTCCACTCAAAATAAGCAATTGAGAACATTATATTTTATATAGTAATTCAATCAGCAGATCTGTTTGCACACACACACACACCCACACACACACCCGCACACACACACACACACCCACTTTTGGCAAAAAGGGTATAGATCGCTTCGAGGCCAACTTTAGAGTTTTTCTTTTTAACATTTTGTCTCGTTTTTAGCCAAAAATATTTCATAAGATTTTTCGCTGTTAAGATCGTGCTGAGATCGTGATTTGGCGCTGGCGATTTTCCGTTTGTTGTTTTTTGTTGTTGCTTTATTTTGATCGCAGCGACTTTGAGGCCAAGAAGTCTATTTAAAAATGTTAAGCATTTCATATGCGAGCCGAGCAGGCGCATTATGTAAGTTTGCGTGTGAAAATTGGTCATTTGAAAAAAAAAAGAAGAAAAACGCCGAGTTGGCCAAGTAGCAGCAGCAGCAGCAGCAGCAGCAGAAGCAGAAGCAGACCAAGAAGAAGGAGCCAAAGACAGTGGCAGTTGTTGCAATTGCAGTTGCAGTTGCATCTTCGCATGACAATGAGGCCAAGCGGCACGCAACTGCTGCAAAGGACGCGAAATGAGATTGGTGTAGCTATACATATATAATGCACATGTGTATACACTTAAAAAAAAATAATAGGAATAAGTGTAAAGAATTCTTTTAATCTAAAATATATTTCTAAATGCAAAAAGTTTCCCTTGAGTTTAAAATGTTTCCACTTGTGAATTTTATGTATTCTATATTAAAATAAATAAAATTAAATACTTTTGACACTTCAACTTTAATTAAATATTTTCCTTAAATTATTAATTAAATTTGGAAAATATATAAATAAATAAAAAAAAAAATTCGATCTGATTTACAAATGGAACTTTGCAATTTCCGGAAAAGTTTTGATTTATTTTTTTTCCAAGTGTAGGTATAACTATGGCTATAAGGTATAGGGGTATTGGCTGCTTGCTCTTTGAATGCAATTGCGGGGCCGGCAAATTAACATTTTATGAAGCCGAAAACAAAGGGAAATTCGGAATCGGAATCGGAATCGTGGCTACCGCGCTTACACAGCGCCGCCGCCGCCAAAGCAGAATCCCAAAGCAGAGGCAACAGCGGCAACGGCAACAGTTGGCCATGTTACGATTGACACAGGGCGTGTGTGTGAGTGTGTCTCTGTCTGTGTGTGTGTGTGGAGTGGGGGTGGTGGTGGTTGTGTGGGGGCTCTAAGGAACTCAGGTATAGCACGATGGCAACACAACGATAAAGCAAAGAAAACAATGCCACAGCGAGGCGCGCAGGGACTCTTGAATTGATACGACAAAGAATTGAGCATACGGTAGCATTTATTAATTGCACATGCGCTCAAAACGTGCTACACACCCCTCACCCCCACCCCCGCACCATTACCCATGCCCCCCTAAATTGTTAAACAATTAGAAACTTAAATGGAAAAGCGATTATAAATAAATGGCTGCTAACATCGAAATGTTTGCTACGCAACAAATATTTAAATTTTATTCAAATATATATATATATATATATCTGTATATTTATATATGTACAACAGAAATGAAAAATGTCAAAGTCTAAATCCCTAAACAAATTTATGACTCACCCAATGAAAATAATGTTTCTAGCAATTAGTTGGTTTTTATAATAATAAGTTAATCAACAAAAATATGAAAATACAACTTTGTAATATCAAAATTTTAATAATTAATGTAACAAAACATTTTGTGAAATTGGCACATTTATTTCAAAGTTTCTGACATTTTGTGAATTTCCAAAAGTTTTCTTACCCAAGGGAGCACTTAAATACATATTAGTTTGCTGCCATAATAATTTTAGCCTTGATCTTGAGCCACTCAAAAAGGGAATTTCAGACATTTGTTAAATGTCCCAGAAGAAATATACAAATGGCCAGCATTATTTATAGCTTTAAGAAATAAATGCCACTTCCTCGGGTTGACTTTCTTTTCGACTTTCTCGTTGAAGTATTTGTTTTTGTTTTTGTTTTTCTTGTGGCACTTTTGTGGCAATGCAATTTTGTGAGTTTCCCGCTTACCTTCTTCATGATGCCCGTTTTGCGCTTGGAGAACGTTGTATATCGTCGCAGCTTATTGTCGATGTACTCCATTTTGATTTTGACGCGTCCCTTTGTCTTTTTGCCATTGGCGGGCGGTGATTTCTTATTGGGCAACGCGTTATAGCCTTCCACACTATCCACATCGACGCCGGCCACGCTGCCGGCAACAACGCTGCCAACGGCGGCGCAGCTCTCCAAACCCTGCAACGTCATCCCACCCCCACCGCCGCTGGGACGATGATCCTCGTAGCAATCGCTGCCGCTCCGTTTTAAACCCCGCGCTTGTTGCTGCTGCTGTTGTTGTTGTTGCTGCTGCTGCTGCTGTTGCTGTTGCTGCTGTTGTTGCTGCTGCTGCTGTTGTTGCTGCTGTTGCTGGTGTTGTGGACTAAGTGTTTGGCACTGTTGCTGCTGCTGCTGCTGTTGTTGCGCCGCTACTGATGGAACGGGCCGCTGCATGGTGACGCCGCCTCCACCGCCGCCGCCCATGCTCTGTAGCAGACCGCCGCTGGGCGGGCGGGCGCCCAGTGCCGCAACGGCGGGGTTGCCATACATGTCCGCTTGATCGGCGAGACTTAACCCAATGCTACTCATCGAGTAGTTTAGGTTATAGCGCGAATCGCCGCGCGTCGGATCCATTCTCAGGTAAAAGTTCTCCACCGTGGAGCCGTTCACTAAATCCAAGGCACCACGCGCGTCTATTATTGCCCGCTGCGGCACACTTTTCTTCTCTCTCTCTCGCTCTCGCTCCCACTCTCTCTCTCTTGCTTTTGCTTGTTTTTTTCTATTTTTTTGATTATTCGATTTTAGCTTTAGTTTTGCTCAGCTTATTTAATTCCAAAAATAAACACAAAAATAACACACACACACGCACACACAGGCAAAGGCGCGCACACACAAACTGAAACAAACACACACACACTGGCACAATAAGCAGGCGCCGCTGTCGCCGTCAGCTGTTTTGCTTGCTGTGCGCTGCTCGCCGTTTGCTGTTGTAATCACCAAACGCGTTGTGCTGCACTCGCTGCAGCCTGTTATTGAGCGCGTCTAATATCGTTTAGATATTTGCGTATTATTATTAACAACAATTATAAACACCGAAATTTTTTTTTATTTTATCGCAGCACGCAACACACACGCACACACACACACGCGGCGCAAGCACACAATAAAAACTGACAACTTGTGCTGCTAGCTAACAGCTTGCTTAACTAACAGTCGCTTAACAGGGCGCAGAGTTGCATAGGGTTGGTTGTTGTTGGTGGTGGTGTGTGTGGTGCGCGCGCTAATTTAAAAAATTATGCAAAATGTTTGTAAGAGCAATACAAAAATTGCACATTGAATTTGTAACTGTTTGTTGTTATTGTTGTTGTTGTTGCTGGTTGTTACTGGTTGCTGTCTGCTGTCTGCTGTTTGATTCGATTTGGTATTGTTTTGTATTGACTTATTTGTCGAGATGCGTTTGGCACTTGTTTTGGTCTTTTTTGCTTTAAAAGCTGTTTTAATATGGCTACTGCCAAATTCGATAACGTTTGCGAACGTTGCGCGTTTAGGTGTGTGTTCTTATTGTTGTTGTTGCTGTTGTTGCTGCTGCTGCTTTTGTATATATATGTGATGTTTTTTTTTTCTTTTCTTTTTGTATTTTTGGTGTGTCGAGCTAACTTTGCGATCGATTGTTGCCTTCGTTGTGCTTCAGATGGCGTGCAAATACCTAATAACAAAGCACGCGTATGGCAAGCGACGGCGCAGCGGCGTTCAAAATGCGCTCCAAACTTGGAGCCCACACAACCGGTCCGCCACTGAGCGAGAGAGAGAGAGAGAGCGCACCAGAGTGAGCGCTCTCTTCGTAAAGAGCGTGCGCTTTAATATATAAGAGCTTTGCTGTTGTTGTTGCTGCTGCTGCTTTATGGCTTAATTAATTAAGCCCACCAATAGGCTAGGTATATAATGTGTATTAGTACTTATGTGTGTGTGTGTGTACGCGCTCGCTCTTTTAGGTGTATGCATAATTTACTGTGCAAAACATCTGCCATTTGCGTGTATTTGATTGGCTGTGCGCCGACGCATAGATCTCAATTGACTACGAACTCCGCCCACTTGTGTGGAGCGCGTCACGGGACTGTTTATCGTTACTTTTGTTATTGTTGTTGTTTTTGTTGCTGCAGTTATTATTAATGCGTGATTGAGTTTTTAATTATCGGCCATTTTAGAGTTGATGTTTGTGTTGCTTATCAGCGCTGATTAAGTTAATTTCTCCAAAAAAAAAGACAACAAAAAAAATAAACATCTCCGTTGTCCAATGTTGCATCTCCGCTGCAGAGACTGCTGCAGACTGCCCCTAGGCGCACACAAAAAGCGATACACTTAAACTATGCCAGGAATTTCAGCTGGTCAGGTTCAATATGGTCAAAGCAAATGCTCTAGAGGATTTGCGTGGTGCTGGTGGTGGTGGCGGCGGTGGTGGTGGCGATGTTTCTACTCCTGCCTCTCTACTTTCCCTCTACTTCCCCCAGCGTTTGCTTCTCGAATATTTGCGCAATGTCCTTAAATAGCCGTTCGTAAGAAGCGCTGCCTGCCTGGTTGCCTGGCCACGTGCAGTGACTAACAGATACAGTCGAGAGTCGACAATCATCCATCGATCCATCGATCCATCGATACACTGTCCAGCCAGGCGGCCAGTTATTGCTCCCAGTTGATAATCGAGACGAGGCAGCAGCAGCAGGCAACATCAGTTGCAACATCGACGCATTCCTGGCTCGTTCCCCAGCTGCAAATGGCAAACATTGCCTTTTCCAGACTTTGGCAGCAGCCTTGCCTTGGCTCCGTTGTCGCCAGCTTGTCTCTCTTTCGCGGAATAGGAATAGTCCACAGCCAACCAGCAAACATCCAACCAGACAAGAGACGTCTGCATTTAATTAAAAATCACAGTAGAGATCGGTCTACCTGCCTGGGCTGCCTAATGATTTAAATTAATCATAATGACTGTCAAAATAGAACGCTCGCTTCTAGCGTTCAGCGACAGTCAGGCAGCCAGGCAGCCAGGCAGCCAGGCCGTCAGCCTGGCTAGCTGCCCTGGCTCTATATGGCTCGACCCCGCAGCGGGTGCACCAGCTCCAACTGCAACATTAGCTAGTTGCGTCTTCAAGTTTGTTGCCTCATCTGACATTTCATCATACTCACACGCTGGCCACAAGGTTCTCACAATTGTATTGATGTGCGCTGTGCAGCGCTTACTAATTGGTATTGACTGTCGCTCGAGACATGGGCGTAGTTATTATTCTATCTCCTGCGAATTAACTTAGAAATATTCGTTTAATTTAGAAATACAAAAATATATATATAAATATATATAATAAAAATTAATGGCTATTTTAAAAATTTAATTGAATTTATTTTAATCTATTTTAAATTAAATAAATAAATTAATGCTACGATCTTTCAACAAGCTGTTAAGAAGCGTATGTTTCATTATATTAACAGCCTGTTAAGCGTTAATTACTAACAAGCATCTGTTAACATTCTTTATTTGCAAATTACTAAGTGTTTTTATGTAGCAACTTAACAGCGCCATAAGCTGTGCAGCCTGCAGAACTGCTTCAGTCTGTTAACTGGCAGAAGCTTTGCACACATTAACATACGCCTGTTTAAATTTAACATAACACTAACACTGGCTGCTGCCCGGCAATCCTTTTTTAGAACTACGCCCATGTTGACAGTTAGTCAGGAGAAGCTTTTGCAGCTGGCTCCACTCCGGCTGTATTTCTAACAGAACGTCAGCTAGTCTGGCCTGAAATCTCCACTTCATGCTCTCCTTACCCCCGCTCCACCTTCCTGGCCGCCTTTCTCTTCTTCTATGTTGTTCTTATGCTTCTTCTTCATGCTCGCATCCCAGCTGGGAACAACTTTTTGCTGCTCGGATCTTCTGTTGGCTGCTGCTGCTGCTGCGTGTTGCATTTTCCTTGTTCCTTGGAATTTCTCAGCATTTCTAATACTTAATTATTTGTGTGCGTTTCGCAAGCGTTTTACGTGCGTTTATGCCAGCACTCGCAAACAGTAAAGATTCGCTGCCTGCCCCGCTGCTGCTCCACTTATGCAATAGCAAAAAAAAAACACAACCAATCAAAAGTTCACCTTCAAAACTGCACTCGGAACATTTTCGATCTACATATTTATATATTAAGTATATATATGCATATAGACTTTATTGTATTGTATTTTTAGTCGGCTGAAAATGTTTGTTCCATTTACGTTTCGAACATTTTGAATTTGTTGTGTTTGTCAGCCACTTTTAATATACGAAATGGAACGGAATACAACTTGGAGTATTTATAGATCTGCTGTTATTTGTATAATCTCAAAATATGGTCTAAATTGATATACCCTGTGTAACGGTCCGAAGGAAGAATCTCTGTCCGTCTGGCAATCTATATGAATAGCAACACTTTATAAATAATTTATCAATGTTGAATATCCAGAATGTTATCCAGTCAAAACTATCGATAATCAGTATAGGAACGAACACAGACCAATGCGAAATATCGATCAGTAAATTATTCATATACCTAAAAAATATACCATAGAGGAAATGAAACACATAATTGCGATTAGCTTTTAAATTTAACATTTTTTATTTCATATTTTCTACACACTTTAATCCAACTGTATAATTAAAAATGTAAAAACTCCATTTAAATTTGATTATTATTCGTATGCGATCTTAAATTATATAGGATTCAGCTCAAAAAGCCAATTCGGAAGCAAAGAAAATAAGCATAAATAATAATAATAAATGTAAAGCGAATGAAAATGAATACATTGTGACTAAATGTATCGATAATTCAGAAACTGATGCAGTTATCAATAAAATAACGCAAACTTGATCTGGGCCTGGTATACGTGATCTTAATATTCTAAATTTGAAGTATCTAGTTCTTGTATTATTTGAACGTTCATACAGACGGACGAACAGATTTACAAATTGTCAGTCTGACAGTCTGTTTTTTGTTTAGACGGATAAAACTATCCAACTCGGTTGTTGATTCTGATTAAGAATATATATACTTGGTGAGATTGGAAATACATCCTTCTGCATATTACATATATTTATACAAAACTACAATACCCTTTTTACCCATTTTTAATGAATTAGGGTATAAAATATGCCATAGAGTAAATGAAACACATAATTGCGATAATTAGATTAGCAACTAATAAGTATTTTCTGAGTGTAAATAAACTGTACGATTTGAAATTCCATTTGAAATTGTCTCACTTTTTGATAACAATCAATTTTGGTACCAAGAATAATAAAATCTGTATTCATTAAACTTTACTTGGTGACTATGGACAGATGACATTGATATTAAATTCTATAAAAACTGTTAACATAAGGTGAATTATAATGATGATCAATTACCTATGGTAATGGTATAAATAATAAGTTTTTCTGAGTGTAAATAAACATACGATTAGAAATTCCTAAAAACTAATTTAATTTAAATTATACTTTAGCAGATAATCATGATGTCGAATTTAAGATGGATGAGCATTGAAAAGCCGCCAAAAATAATAACCCAGAGTGCGATTGCTTGCAATCTGAAACGGAACAGAAGTACAAGAATCTCCCTTGTAGCGGCACTGTTATCTTTGAGGAAAATTTCGATAAACAAAACCTATCCAGTTGGAGTTATGAATTACGCTCACTTGCTTTAGCAGCACCACCAGAACAAGAATTCGTTGCCTATGTGGACACAGCTACTTTGTTGAAAGATGACCTTTTGTATATAAATGCATCCAAAGTAGAAGGTATCCAAAGATTTATGCTAAAGGGCTGTACAAGTAAAAAAAAGTAATTTATATCGCGAAAACGAATGTGGACCTTTTAGTGGCATAAGAGGAGGGCTTCCACCTGTATTTTCGGCTAAATTGCATACTAAGGATAAGTTTCAATTTAAATATGGCCGAGTGGAAATACGTGCTAAGATGCCTATTGGCGATTGGCTGTTCCCATGTGAGTACTGCTATAACGTTTAATCTGTTAATAAAATTATTCTTTAAAAAAATAATATTTCAGATCTAATCCTGCAACCGGCAAACACCGAAAGTGAGCTCCATCCGACCACATACGAATTGCTTACGCACGAGGTAACAGGAAGATACTGCAAGATGAAGGCTCAATGCCAGCCAATGGAAAAGTGTTGTTTGGAAGTGCCGTCCTTTGGCACAATTTAACCCACAACACAGAGTATACGAACACAATGCGAAATCCTCAAGGAGAATTGTATGGCGAACGGTTTCACAACTACACATTGATTTGGCATAAGGATCGCATAATATTTAAGGTGGATGGCCATAAGTACGGGTCGATAACAAATGAGGACGTTTTGAGGACTTTTTAAGATAATGAGGTACATATTTTTTGAAAGACACATTCAGGAAGTGCACGACTAGAAGATGCAATTTTTCATTAATATATTCTATAATTCCCTTTTATTAACCAATTTCCTTCTCAAAATCAAAAAAACGGAGAATATTGCGGCTTCTAAACTCTTGTAGGTTCATCGTGCTCCAAAATTTCCAAAATTCCTGCAGCGAAATCCCCATGTTCATAGATGCTTACTTGAAAACAAAAATATTAATTGAAACAGTTACTTTATACACATTATATTTGCTTATTTATATTTTTATTTATTTTTGATTTATTTTTTTATTTTTCTTTGCAGTGCTTCATTGTGTTGGGTCTGACTGCGGGCGGCGTTCTCAACTTCGGAGATGATTACTTATTGCCAAGGACTGCAAGAAAATTTGTTGAATCAAACCCATTCTCTTCCTGGGAACAACCAAGCCTGATGATTGACTATGTGAAAGTTTACACTACTCATCCAAATGAAGAATAAATTCCTTTAAATTAAGGTATAAATTGCAGCATTACAAAAAAGTTTTCCCATTATTCTTTTTTGATCCCATGTTACGTGAGCTTTGTGTAGATTTTTTTTTTGCGCTTATCAGAAGACCAGTCCACGTCGTCTTCGTCATCCACCAGTACCACCAGTATTACCAACAGACTGCAAATAAGTTGATGTTGATCTAGATCACTAGACCCTTCCTTGGTCGACTAGCGATGCGAGATGAGATGCGGCCCATGCCCCATGCATGGTTCTTCAAGTGTGGAGCAAATCTAGCTGCAGCCAGTAATCTTTCACAATTTGGGCAGGTGCAGTCCATCTCCTTTTTAACGGTCGATATGCCAAAAATGTCCGAATGTGAAACGAAGACTCTAGATTTACCTCGGCCACGCCATCAAGCGCTGCCAGATTGCCAGATTACGCAAATGATATGTTTCCATAAAAATGCCGGCCACAACATCATCCAGTAGTGCCTGGTACAAATAGTTGGAAGCCTCGTCCAATTCTCTTCTTGGTTCCTTGATTAGTTCTGGAAAATTGATTGCAATGGTGGAGGCTGCTGTGTGATTTGAGATGTAGTCGCAGCCATTGGATTCGACTGATTATTCGAATTGGCCCTAAACATGAACATATCATCAATTGTTATTATTATATTTACTATATAATATATATATATATATTTGGATATATTATTATATATTATATTAAGCCAACTACAACAAAATAGATTGCTTTGCCACATTTGAATTTGAAGGCTCATTTGCATGCATTGCTCGGTAGCAAATCAAAACAACTGCTTGGTTTGTTGTGGCATGCAACATGCGCATCTAATCGACTTACAAATGCGAGCAGAATGCGATAAGGAGGCGACTCCTTCGCTCAGGTGTCTAATTGGGCGCTGGGGGTGACAATGAAGCACTTAACCAGCCAGAGTTGCCTGACTGACTGACCGGTTGCCCAGTTTGTCACTTCAGTCAGTTGCATGTTGCAAGTTGTCAGTTGCCAGCACACTCAAAAAAAATAAATAAAATTATTAAAAACAACTTTATCATATCTAAATTGCAATTTGTTTCTTAAACATTTAAAAGTGGATTATTTTTTTGCTAAGAAATGCAATAATTTATTTATATATTTATCAGCTGATATTTATAATATATATATGCCTAAAATCAATAAGTTAATTTGCAGTTTTATGTTAATTATTGTGTAAATTTAATATTATTTTTTTTGCAGTGCATTCGCAACGCCAACGCGTTGTGGCAAAGTCAAAAAGCGCGTTTGTTACCAATTGCCAATTGGCAGAAGGCAAAAATCGCGAAATGTTTTTGTTTTTGTTTGTTTTTTTTTGCTTCATGCAACTCATGAATAACACATAAGGATTGGGATTCGAATTGGGAATGGGATATGGATACGGATTGGGATTGGGATTGGGATTGGGTTCCGAATCGCTGCTGTTGCTCGTGTTGCGTTACAATTTAAATAAAATGAGCCAAACAAAAGGAAAAGGGTTTCTTCTTTTTGTGGCAAGCAGCGACTGTTCGAGTGTGTGTGTGTGTGTGTGTGTGTGTGTGTGTGTGTCCGTGTTGGTGTTGCATTGAATTTACCGTTTGTCGCACAGGAAACAAAAGCACCGCTACAATCATAAAACGATTAACAGGTCGTGACCATTTCACCTGATTTTCAACAAAACAACTCATTTGCATGCAAAACTTGTTGGCCCAGAGAAGTCAGTTAAGAGTCCGCAGAGGAGGGAACGGGCGGGCTAATGAAGTGGGTGGGTGTACACAACAAGTGCAAGCGACGACAAGTGTGACAGTCGGCAAGCGGAAGTTCAACCTGCCCCGCCCCGCCCCCGCCAACCAAGCACATTTCCCTGCCTTCTTCCGACTGACCAGTTAGAATTTCCTTTCAGCATTTTAAGTAGTCAATTATATGAGTGTGTGCGTGGGTGTGTGTGTGTGTGAGTGTGCGTGCTTTGCATGCCACATGGCTAATGATAACGATAAGACACCCCCCCCGCTCCACTCCTGTGGCACCACTCCACTTCTGATCTTGGCCAACTGACGTCAGTTTTGCGGTTTCGGCTGCTTCGGCTACAAATTAGAACAGAATTATCCCACGCATCTCGGATAATGTACGCGAAATGCTTGATCGATTGCCAGTGATCGATAGTTGTTGTTGTTGTTTGTTGTTTGTTGTTTGCTGCCTGTTGTTGTTGTTGTTGTGGCTGCTACTGTTGCTACTGTTGCCTTGCCCCGAGCAAAAACTGACAACAACTTCGCAGACGACAACGACGACGACAACAGCGTCGATCGTCAGGACAGACAAACAGACAGACGGACAAACAGACAGACAGAAAGACAGGCCAATGCAAGGCACAAGGCAATCAGTTAGTGATAACCCTTTTATATATAATTTCAACAGCTAGTTTTAGCGGTTTTTTTTGTTATTGTCAAACAAAGTTTTGGTTTTTTTTCTATCAAATTAATTTCAAGTTTAGTTTCACTTATCAATTAATTTTTAAATATTCGAAAACATGTTCCGATCTTTTAAGTATTTTAAATTTTATGCAGACTTTTCTTTTCATATTAGTTCTGCATTAAAAATGGAAAATACATTTTTCTTACACATTTCAAGAAAATGCAGAGAAAAACTAAAGCAATTTGTTTTAATGCATTTGTTGAGGATGTTTTAATTCTATGCTTAAAAAATGGCGAAGTCTACGAATCCATTAAGTATATATATTTTTGATCTGCCAAATCAGATGGATTTTCATCTGCATACTTGAGTGACTATCAAAAATTATTAGAGCTAGAAAGAATATAGGTTCTCATTTTAGTTCAGTTAGCTGTCTACATTTCAATAATATCGATAAATTTCGATAAAGCTATAGTTTAACTGGATATATCTTAGTAGAGCTCTCTCGACTACAGATTTATTACTGCATTTTATTACTGAATAAAGTAACAGAAACTTATTTTTAATCGAAGCTATGAATCAAGTTTGGATTTACACTTTTGTCTATTTTTTAGTTGTTTTTTAAATCTGCCTCCGGCTAAATGGGCAGCACTGTGTGGCAGGCTGTGGCGCAGACTGCGGATCGACGATCGCTCAACAAATTTCAGCGCGTAGAACGGTAACTTATTTTTTTCCACTTATTGCCTGGCCAAGAGGAGGCAGCCTCAGCTTCAGCTTCTGTTGCAGCTTCGAGTTGCAACTCGGCGATGTCTCCAGCCTGGCTGTGATAAAATGTGCGTAAAGTGATCAGTGGAAGACGTCCGAGGCAGCAGAGACTTTTGCGAGTTGGGGTTAAAATTCTTCGACTTTTTTTCTTCTTTTCTTTTTTTTTTATATATAGATATATTTTATTTAATTCCTTGTTGCTGGCAAGTCGGCACTCGGCACTCGGCAGCATTTTAAAATTACAAGTATGTAATTTTGCTGAAATCAAGCGCTCATATGAAAATTCCAGCAGCGATCGATTCGACTCGATTCGATTCGATTCTGCACTCGATTTTTTAATTTGTGCCTGAAATCAGAGCAAAGTCCCGACGGGTGTAGGGAGAGGGATGGAGGGTGGAGGGGTTGGGGTTGTGTTTCTCGCTTATCGCGCCCACTGTGCGCAGAGAGACAGAGAAAATGTGATTCTGTGCACGTCGCTACACAAGGCATCCCAATCAGTCTGTGGCACTCTATGGCGTTTCTTCAGGTAAGGCACAGCGACAACCTCCTCCTCCTCCTGCAGGTCTCTTCTTCTGCATCTTCTTCTTCTTCTCTGCTGGCAGCTCGTCATCATTATCTCTGCGCTGCCAACATCACAAATAATATGAAAAAACAAAAAACAAGAAAAAATAAAAACAATTGCAGACCAGCCTGGGGAAAGACGGACAGAAAACAGAGTTCGATGTCGTCTTCAGTTTCAGCTTCAGCTTCAGATCGAAGCTGCAAATAAACTATTTCAATCAATGCAAGAGTCCAGGGATCAGTTCCTTGCCCTCTCCCTAACCCCGTCCCTCTCCTTCTCTATCTCTCTCTCTCTCTCTCTTTCTCTCAAACCCATCGATCACATGCCAAAGTGATTTTTTGTCGCATTTTTTGGCTGCTTTCGCTTGAATCTTTTTTGTGGCACATTCTGTGCAAAAACACAAAAATTTTGTAATTTCAAAAATGTACCAAGATGTAAATTAACAACAATAAACAAATAATTAAAAAACATATATAAAATACAAATATATCATCTATTATTTGTGCTTAGCACATGAATCATATTTAAAAGTTGAATAAATTGTTAGTAGCTTAGAATTTAATTTAAATTATAATTTTCTAATTCAAAATCCAGCAACTTCAATTAAATAAAGTTAAGCTATTTGAATTGCGCGCGCAGTGCTTGCAAGCAAGCAGTGCAACAAATACTGCTTGCCGAACTTGGCTGACATGAGCTATAGATGTCGCTTTGCAAAGGAAGCAGTGTGTGTACTGCTTGACTCAACCAGTGCTTAAAGCAGTTTCGTATATTTGGCGGCTTTTTAAATTTATTTAAAATTGTCAAAATACGCTTTTATGTTTTAAGTTCGATTTAAAGATCTTAAATTAACTGAATTTACTAGTCATTAAACAATATACTCATGCACATATCTAGTAAAAATATTCGACATCATTCCATAATATGGATTTCTTCATAATTATTTAATTGAACTCCCCCCACCAATTGCAGTGTATTTAACACCATTTAAATGGAAAAGTTCATCGAACTCTTTTATTCTTTATGCATTTAGCTTTTGGCTTTTGGCAGAGCTCTTCTTCCATAGAAGGGCAGCCCATTCCTCATTCCCGTAGTTCTCAATCTGATGACGATGGAAATTTTTAATGCTGATGCTAAGCGAATCTACAATGAAAGTTTTGTGTTTGTCGAACTGTTGAATGCACTTCGGCGAAAAGTTCCGAACGCAAATCAAAAATCGAAAAACAATTTTTTTTCAATTGAAACTCATCGAGTTGCAGTGCCGTGAGAATTTTGACAGCTCCAGATATGCGATTATATATATATATAAACACACACAGACACTTGTGTATCGGGTTCAATGCGATCAGTTTGAGTTTGAGGAAGTAGAAAGACGTATCGCTTATCGGTGACTAACTGAAGAATCAAAGAACCCAACAAAAACCCAAAAAAGACAAAGAACTTGCCTAGCACAGCTGAAAAGTAACTAAATAGCATTAGAGAGTGCTTGACGCATAGATACCCTGTAAAGTGCATGAATTGCATATTAGTATTGTAAGTATCTCTATGAGTTAGTTTATTTTAGATTCATATATCACAGCTAAAATGTATATTCTTTTACAACGATCTTCTGGAAAATATATGTAGCTGATATAGGAATTATGATTTTTTGCTAATCTTATAATAATATCCATTTAAGATTTACAACTTTTCTATATTAGAAACCCAGCTTACTAATCTTGCTTACTTATCTGTTGTTTTTTACTTTTTGAATCTAAAGTTTAGTTTCTAGTTTCTTCAATCTAAAAACTACAAAATTAGCTTTAAAGTTTTATTATATAATCAATCATTTTAAGAGCTAGAATTACATTATGTGGACTTTGTACGATTAGTTGTAAATGTTTTCGAGTACAAATCGCTGTTTGCTGTCTGCTGCCAGCTTTTAGCCAAGTTAACTTGGCTTGTCTTGTCTCATTGGCCGAGTGCAATGAACGCGCAATTTTCGGTGTGATTCTTATTTGTTTTTGTTGTTTTTACTTCTGTCTCTGAATGCTATTTGTTTTTATTTTAGCGACGCACGCGTTTTGTTTAATTTTTTTACGGTTTTCTTATCAGTCGCTTGCCAAAAAAAAGAGAGAGGAAGAAGAAGAAGGGTAACGAATTGTTTAAGATTTATAATAAATGTGGAGTAATGTTAGTAGTTATTTGTGGGTGTGTTCTATTTGTTGTGGTTGCCACAGCAGCTGCCTGTTATATGCTAAATACGCTGTGTGATGAAGATAAGCGCTTATTGATTGATAAGTACAAATGATGATTGGCTAACCCGAGTTTGTCAATTGTATCAATTATCAATAAGAACAGCAACAAAGGTGAGGCTTTGTCAATTACATGAATAATTTATATTTGTGCAATGCCACGCACAAGGAAGCAACAACTGTGCAACACTTGCATCACTTTGCAAATGCGCATATTGCAACACTGCGTGCAGTCATCGATATCGATATCTTCTTTCGATATGTTCTGTGCATTGATGCTTTTGACTGATAAGTGACGGCAGCAATGAACGCTTATCGTTCATATGCCGCACATGCAGCGTATGAGTAACGGGTTGAGTATACGTACAAAATTAAAAACAAAAAAGAAAACGGTAAACGACAAATGCGCACACCTCAAAAAAAACACAACTTGACCTAAATAGTCAGATTGAACGAAAGCGGGAGCGAGAGTGGGAGAGTGTGTGTGAATGTGTGTGAGAGAGAGAGAGAGAGAGACAATCTGACGCCTTTTACAAATCGCTGCATTTAAATCAACAAAACTACGAAGCGTGCTAATTTTGATGTATTTCATAACAACGTTTTAATTTAAATATAAGACGCAAGCGACAAAAACAACAACAACAACAGCAACGCTGCATATTACGTGAAAGCTCCCGCTTGCGCTTAAGCTCTCACAATGCTCTCACGCTCTCTGGCGCTCAGTCACGCATGCGCAACAGCAGCAACAATAACAACAACAACATCAGCAAAAGCGCTCAACTTAATTTTACTTCTAAACAGCAGGCAGCCTAAACACAAATCAAAGTGCGCAAGGCAGGGCCGTTCAGGTGGGGGTGTTGGTGGGGGTGTGCATTGCCGGCTGTGTTGTTGCGGGCGTGGTGCCTGCCTTGTCGTTCTTCTTGCTTGCCCGACTCCTCTTCTCCCACAAGAAAACAAAAACAAAAAAAAAAGAGAAGCAAACGAAAATGAAAGCGAGCGCACAGGCAAAAACCCGAAGTCATTTCGTCAGCAGCGACGTCGACAGCGCATCGTCGTTCGTTGTTTAGCTTTTAGTGTGTGCTTTTCTGTGCTGCGAGCGCTGCGCTCTGATGACGTCACGAATCAGTAAAGGCAAACCGCTATGTCATATCACGAGTTGGCGTGGTGAGCGTAAATAATCAACTAAGAAAAGATCAATACTAAGAGCTACACATTGTGCGTTATGCACGATCTTAACTTGCATGAGTGAATCAAGGAGATGGTTAAAGAGTCGTATTATTACGATTAGAAGCTATGAAATCGTCATTGAGGTCAATATCCTTATATGTACATACACCAGTTTTTTTTTTTAACAATGAATCGGATTAATTTATTTCATTAATTCTTGTAAATAAAATAAATAAGCATTTTAATAATATATTTGAATGAAATGATGGGGTTTTTTAACACAGCACTTTGACTTAAGTCCCCACACAAAACTAAGCACAACAACTTGCATGCTAAGTAAACTGCCTTGCAGTGCCCTGGCCAACGCTGTTTCTGTTGTTGTTGTTGCTGCTGCTGCCGCTGCTGCTACTGTTGATTTTGGCGTTCCGTTGAGAGTAAAAGTGATTGGGAAAAACTTTTGCTTTTGCCTGCCGATCGTTTGCTTGTGCTCTCAATTGTGTTTGTGCGCTCTCCCTTTCTCTCCCTATCACTGTCGCTCTTTCTCGCTCGCGCTGTCTGTGTGTCTCTGCGCTTTGGCCTGACCACCATCCACAGGTAGTTGCTGTAAAAGCAGCGCAGTTAACGACGCAGACGACGACGAAGTCATTTTGGGGCTTTTTATGGCGCTTTGCTCTCTTTGCATGTATGTGCGTGTGTGTGTGTGTGTGCTTGAGTTGCTTCTTGTCCGTTGCTGTTGTTGTTGCTGTTTATTTTTCGGCCGTCGCCGTCGCTGTTGTCGTCGCTGCTGCGTTTGCGTCTCATTTTCTTTGCGCTGCTGCTGCTGCTGCTGCGCTAAAGACTTTTGTCACAGTTACAATTTACCAATTGTAAGCAGCGGACGTGAAGCGCGCAAACCACTAAATAAAAAAAAATAAGAAAAACAGCAAAAAGCTCACTCGTTCGCACATAACGGTTCTTCAGGAGCTGCCTTCTAATACAAAGCGTCCGCGACCGCGTCGACGTCAGCGGCAACGTCAGCAGCGACGTCGCCAGCGTTGGCGACTTGTAAATAAAGAAATACACTCGCGTATAAAATCTGTTGCATCATTGCTGAAACACTTCAGTCGTTGAATCGCGTGCGTGCAGGCAACACATTTACCGCGACAACAACAATTATAAATAACAACAACACCAACAACAACAATACAAGAAGCAGTGCGCGCAGCTGCAGTGACAATAAATAAACGCAGCATCTAAGAAAAAAAAACTTGAAGTTAAAAAAATCAATAAAATGTGTAAAGTGACTTTTGGCAACAAAGTTTTGAAACAAATATAATAAAAAAAAATCAAAAACGCAAAGTGCAACCGCCAAAAAATATAAAAATTAAATATAAAAAACGAAAGCTAATCATAAATTTCAACAATTTAAAATATTTGAATAACTAAACACAAATTGTTTTCCAACAAAAAAAATTATTGCAAACATTTCCAAAGAACAGTTTACCTCAAAAGCAAATAAAAAATGCTTTAGCGAAGAAAAGGAATGCGACAAATTCAAAACGAAAACGATTCAAAAACTATAATTATTATTAAAAATTACATAAAATAAATAATAAATAATCATAAATAAAAGGCATCAAAATTTTACCCTCATTCGCACAACTCAAAATGCTGAACATGGAATCGCCCCAGATGTACGCGGATGCGGTGCAAACGCTCGCTCAGCTCGACCTGAAGAAGCAGCAGCCACCGCTGCCGCAGCAGGCAACAATTGGCCAAATAACGCTGACGGCGATGTCCACTGCACAACAGCAACAACAACAACAGCAGCAGCAGCAACAACAGCAGCAACAGCAGCAACAACAGCAGCAGCAGCAGCAGGTGACAACCGATGCGAATAATAACAATGCAAGTGTGCAGGATGCGGCGCTGCTTGTCAAACAGCATGCCATGCAACAAATGCAGCAACTGAGCAATAACAACAACAACAACAGCAGCAACAACAACAGCAACTTGTTGCAAAAACAAATGCTACAACAGTATAGCACACAAACGGACCTCGACGAGCTGACCACACAGGAAATAACACTCGACTTGCAACATCTGATCGATGATCAGTTTAGGGATCCGGAATCATTGGGCATCTTCAGTGATATGGTGACGAGTCCGGGTGGACTGTCTGCCACACTGCCACCGAGTGGCATGGTGAGTGCAGCAGCCAAAGTGTTGCAGCAGCAACAACAAAACCTGGCCCGTCAGCAGCAACAGCAGCAGCAGCAACAACAACAGCAGCAGCAACAACAACACTCCTATGGCCGTGCCGCACTCGCCTATATGCCACAAGCGGTGCACTCAAATGCCAACTACAACAATCACTCGAGCGACGAGAACAGTTCCGTGGGCAGCGATTCGAGCAGCACCATCAAAGAGGAGCCCATCGATCCCGATTATCGCCGCCACCTGCAGGAGTCGGTCAGCAGTCAGGCGGCAGCGGCCTTTATCAATAATACGACCAATGGACTGTATACAGCGTATCAGAGCAGCAGCAGCAACAACAACAGCAGCAGCAACAACAGCAACAACAGCAGCAGCAGCAACAACAATTCGACAAACTCAACACACGCAACACAATTCACCAATTTGACCACGGCCAATGTGTTGGCCCATCACAGTTTGCCGCATCTAACGGCGAACGCGCAACAGTTGCTCAAGCATCACAGCAAGTTGCAGCAGTCGCAGCAGCAGCAACACGCACAGCAACAGCAGCAGCATCATCATCATCGTAAGCACAGCAACAAGCATGTGGATAAGGGCACCGAGGAGTATCGCAGGAGGCGGGAGCGCAACAATATTGCTGTGCGCAAGAGTCGCGAGAAGGCAAAGGTGCGCTCCAAGGAGGTGGAGGAACGTGTGAAATCGCTGCTCAAAGAGAAGGACGCCCTCTTGCGTCAGCTGAGCGAAATGACCAATGAGCTTTCGCTGCATAAACAGATTTATATGCAGCTAATGAATCATACGAATCCCGAAGTGAGTCGTGTCTGTCGGAGCTTTCTCAATACGAACGATCATGCGCTGTGATGAACGTGTGCAGCGAGCATAGAGAGAGAGCCTGTAAATGTGTGTGTGTGTGTGTGTGTGTGTGTGAGAGAGTGTGAGAGTGTACGTATGTGTGACTGATTTAATTAAAGCTGTGTGGGTAGCGTTTAAGTGAAAAAAGGAAAGGATGTTAGAAACAACTTGAAGCGCATCACATACATTATATACTTATATACATATATATAGTATATATATATCATCCAAAAAATCTGTATATAGACAGCAAATAGATGTGAGACTCGAGTTATTTAACATGACTAGCATAAGTCATCAGCTGCTTACATTTCTAATCTACTTCTACTCTTACTTCTACTTCTACATCTACTTATACATCTACTTATATTTCTACTTATATTTCTACTTATAATTCATCTACTACTTTTACTTCGACTTCTACTGCTGCCTGTGGCATTCCTTAATTTTGTACATTATCATTTTTGGCTGGGCGTTTCTTATAGTTTGTGTGTTGCTTCTTATTTGTTTGTACTTAATTTTAGTGAATTGTAAAATACTTTTGCACAATTTGATACAAATTATATAACATAGTATGCATAAGTTAAGCCAAAGAAAAAAAATGTTAAAATATTTATGTAAAAAATATACACTGTATATGTCTGTATAAATAAAGCAAGCAGGAAAGAAAACATAAAATACAAAAAATACAAAAAAAAAAACAACAAACACAAAAACCTATTTATGTAAATCTATTTAAATATACTAAGAAATAATAACAACAACAAAAACCACAACACTGGTGTGCAGCTCGCGCTATGCTTCTGATTGCCCCTGCCACGCCCCGCTTTAGTTGTCCCCCAAACAACAACAACAACAACATCAACCTTTTATTAGCAAATCTTTAGATATAAGCTTAACAATATTTAAACAATTTCAACTGCTTTTGTTTTTGCACAGGAATCTAGAGAGAGCGAGAAAAACCCAAAATAATTAATTAATGATTTAATATTATATGTGTATAATTATTGTTACCTAGCAAATTTAATGAGAATGCATACAAATATACAAATACCAATACAAAACTATGTAAAAACCACAACAAAAGAAAAAAAAAACAAAAACATAAATAAAATAATACATATAAAATAAAACAAGATAATTGCTTGGAAGCGTAGTAGATGAAAATGCTATTTATTTGTAAGGCAAACGCAATGTTCTCATTTTTAATTTATAAATTAAACGACAAAGAAACAAAACACACTGTAAAGCAAACATAAATAAATTTTAATAAAATTTGTATAGAAAAATCAATGAATTTCGTTCTTATTTTAATTTTAACTCATTTTTCTAGCTGGATAATAAAAAAAACAAAAAAAAAATTGAATATACATTTTATAGATTGAATTCAAGTTACCAACATTAAAATTTCACTATAAATTGATAAAAAAAATTGTATATAAAAATTTTTTGGACAAATGCTTGGAGTATTTTCTTGGAAAAAAAAACAAGTGTAGAAACAGACAGACAAACAGACATGATTATTTACAGTTATTTAGGGGCACTTATCAAAAATATTTGTGTCCTTCATGGTGTTGCAGACGTTTCCTTCAATGCACTACAAACTAATCTAACTGTAATACCCTCTATAATAATGATTTAATTAATTCCACAACTAGGCAGCATGGGAAATAAATAAAGGCAATAAAGTAAAGAAAGAATGTTAAACATAATCATTTTATTTTGGATTTTTTGCATAAAGTATAAATATTTTAAAAAGTTTAGTATATAACTTTAAATTTAAATATATAGAGTATTGATGATATGATATATATTTATTCCTAGTTGAGCGATCTATTTAGCATTTCAAGTTTACATGTGTGTAGTATATGCAACAAATGGGCCGCTGCAATTGGTTAGAGCCACATTTGGCTGGCGACAGAGGCACAAAAGCGGTGCCAAAAAAAAAAGAAAGAAAGAAAATTTCGAATTAAATGTCTGCCATATTTAGGAGGCAAGCACAGTCAAAAGATGCAACCACGGGTTGTCCGCCTGTCTGTCTGTCTGTCTGTCCGTGTGTCTGCTGATCGGGACGGAACGATACGCGACAGGGCAATCTATGGGCTCTGTGGCATGCGCGACAAGTTGCCCTCGACGTTGCACACGTGTGTGTGTGTGTGTATGTGTGTGCACAGAACGGACCCCCAGACAATTGTTGACACAATTTGACAGTAAGACAAACCCGAAACGAAAAGCAAATTTATAAACGACAAGCAGCAAATTTAATGCAACTAAAAAGACAAATTAACGCACAGAGAAAGCCAAACAGCAGCAGCAGCAGCCACAACAACAACAGCAACAACAACATCAAGGGGCAACATCAGTGGCAACTGCATTGCCTTTGCTACCACGGGGCAGATAATCACTTAAAAACTTTTTGGGCTAAGCCCTTTTTGGAGACCTCAGGCGGTCCACAAAATATATAAAAAAAAAAAAATAAACTACTACAACTTTCATTTGAGCTGCGTGCGTTCAATTTGTCTAGGGGCAACACTGCCCCGCACCACCACCACAACCATCACCACCACCCTTCCCTTGCCTCAGGTGCCGCTTAGGGTCCGCTGTTAAAGCGCTGCATTGTTGGGCACTTTGATTGATGACAGCTAATTGCAGCCTCCTAAAAAAAAAGAAAAAAAGTGAAATTGTCAGTGTGGGTGTCTCTAGATACCCCCCTCTCTCTTGCCAAGTGCAACGGGAGCTGCTTGCCGCAATTTGTTGGTGTACAATTTCAAATTGAAGCGCGACTTTGATAAGGGTTCTAAGCCGCTTACAAAAGGTGAAAGCGGCATCCGTGTCAAATCAACCAAAAAAAGAAAAAACCAACAAGAAAATAATAAAAGAGTCCCTCACGAGTCAAGTAACGATTGTTTTTCCCGTTTGTATCTGCGTCTCGCCGATCCTATCTGGTTGCATCCCTATGCCAACAAATTGACGCACAATTACTGCTCAACTAAGCGCCAAGCGCACTCGCACCACGCGGCGTATGAGTTATGAGCGGCAAGTGATAAATTTGCAACAAGCGGCACATTAATTCATTTTGCATCGTAAATATGAATTTTTCTTTTTTTTCTCGTTTCCATTTATTTTGGTTAATATTTTCGGTATTCGCTTTTAATTATGTGCGGTGCAACAAGGGTGCAAGCATTGGATTGAAGAGCGACACAAAATGATTGAAGATCGCACACAGAGAACATGAAGTGGTAAATAAAAGGAATTTATTATATGTACTTGAGAAAATATGTAACTCATGAAAAATATGCATAAATAATAAAATATTAAATATATATATAAATTTATTTATATTTAATGTTTTCAATTTATATAACCATATATTTCATATTATTTTATTTAGAGAGCAGAAAAGCTAGCGAAAGTGGATGCAATCTATGGAAATTGTTAAGAGTATGATCAATCTAGTGATAGCACCATATAATTCAGATAGAGGCAACTGAACCCTTTCCAGTGGATATCGTTGGTGGTGGTAGGATGATAGGATAATGTCATCAATCATTCAATCAGAATTGAGATACATATCGTATAGGATATCGTAATGGTAGTTACGAAGCGGAATATGAACTATATCAACTGACTAAAAGTTTTATTATATTTTTATATTATTTATTATATTTTATTTATTTATTTCTTTATTCTCTAAAGCTTAATAATTTTTTTAATAATATACAAATAGAACATTCCTTAGTCTACTATTATTTCAGCTACTATTTCTATTTTACAAGTACACTTTTCTTTTCACTAGACTTAATCGCTTATGTATCAGTTAAATGTTATATATATATCTATATATATACATATATTTGGTACTTATCAATGCTCTAGTTTCGATTAACAGCATCTGCATTTGAAGCACTCATTTCTTGCATCTTTCACACTTCAGTTACAGTTTCAGTTTTAGTTTTTGACTGTTACACATTTTTATCATTGTTGCCTTCTTTTTATGCCTCAGCAGCAGCAGCAGCAGCAACAATAAAAAACTGTAACGGAAAAAAGTGGGTTACTTCACTTTTATTTTCTTGCTTTTCAAGCCACCAATACCAATAGCAACAACAACAACAATAGCAGCAATAACAACAATAACAATAACAACAACAACTAAAGCCAGCTTTACATCTATGCATCTATCGGTCTATCTTTTTTTTAGCACAGATTGAGTAATAGTTTGTTGTTGTTGTTGCTGGCGCTGCTGCTGTTTGGCTTATATTTAAAGCCAAGTCTCTTGTGCACCACTCCCCGCATCTCCACTCTTTCAACTTGGCAGCAGCAGCGTCGCTGATCGTGTGGCCAACTGCTGCGGCAAGCGCGGTTTCACTTTCTATGCCGCTGACTTTTGTTATCTACCAACAGCAGCAGCAGCAGCAGCAGCAGCTAGCAGCAGCAGCTAGCAAACAGCAACAACAACAACAACAGCAACAGCAACTTAAACAATATTGGGGCCGTCAAGCATCTAGCAGCAACAACAACAACAACAACAACTATTAACTAGCAAAGAGTGCTCTAGTCGAGTGCTCACGACTAAAGCATACTCTGCAATCAACTGATGAATGCGAAGCTCTCCCTGAATACTGAATACCTGAATCACTGCGGGATTTAAAATATATTGCAGTATTTAAAAAAGCATGCAAAAAACATATTTAATTTATAAGATCACCAAACAAAAAACTAATTTTTTAATTTTTGTTTTCTTAAACTAAGACTCTTGGTTGCAAAGCATTCACCTTCTGCAAGTTATGATATTTATTGGGAAAGAATTCTCAAATAAACTATGTTCAAAAATAGCATTTTTAAAATTAAATGTAGTACTTTAATTTAACAAACAAAATCTTATATACAAATTACTAACATTCTCGAATTGCTTTAAAATACACTTGTAAATTTATTAATGTGATTTACTTCTTTTGATTTATTAAAGGAAATGTTGATAGCAAATTAGAAATTAAATCTTATCATTTAAAAAATTTATTTATTACTTATTGGGAAAAACGATTAGCACCTGTCTTATATTTTAATTAATTGTTTTATTATTCATTTTGCAAAGAGCGAAAACAAATAATGATAAAATATGAAAAATGTGAATTTAATGTAAAAATTGTAAATGTCTCTTTTTTCCATTTATTTATATACCCGCTTAAGTGATTTTTATGTGTCCAGGGTATAAGAGACGTTAACGGCGTTGCTCTGTTCACCTCTTTTTGTTGCTACTGTTGTTGTTGTTGCAGTTGTTGTTGTTGTTGTATCCAACAATGCTTTGACTATTTTCTTTTCGACGGCCCCTAAGAGCTGCCGCTGCCGCTGCTGCTGCTGTTGCTGCGTCTCCGAGTGTGCATCTGAGTGTGGGCCTCTTATGTAATCGGCTAGCTGTTGTTATTGTTGTTGTTGTAGTTGTTAAAGATGCCTTTTCTTTTGTTGTGCAGCTGATGACCAAGTTAAGATATTATGTTCGTTATGTTGCGCTTATTAACGTGGCCTACAAAAATTTTGTTTTGCTTTTTTTTTGTTGTTGATGTTGTTTAAACGATTTTTCCACCGTTATAAATCAAGCGTCAACGCAAAAATCAAGACATCTTTATGCCCCCTTCCCCCATCCCGCGTACCATCTGACCCTTTTCCTTTCCCTTTCCATTCCCCTATGGGCGGAGTTACGCAATTTTGGCATCAAATGCAATCGCCTGGATTGAGTTTATTCGTGGCCCACTCGAGCGGCACAAATGTTAATAACAATAACAATCAGCAAACAGTAAACAGCAGCAACAACTTAAATGTAGTTGTTACAACAACAACAACAACAACAACAACAACAACAATAGCAATAACAACATAAAAACAGCAAGCACAATTAAAAACATATAAATCTAGCTATAGATGCTATATGCGAACAACAATTAGTTTTTTTAAAGAAAGGGAAAAGCAAAGATACAACGAGTATCTTTCAGATACACAGCCTAAACTATCTATACAAATTTATGTCTTTACACGTTACACGAGGTGAGGTGCAAAAATCGCGTGCATTCGTTTTTTTTTTTATTTATGTTTT
This sequence comes from Drosophila kambysellisi, assembly GCA_035042185.1. Lineage (NCBI taxonomy): Eukaryota > Metazoa > Arthropoda > Insecta > Diptera > Drosophilidae > Drosophila > Drosophila kambysellisi. The sequence goes on from JAWNLS010001251.1 coordinate 13,375,438, forward strand.
TGACTAGTTCTCCAAAATAGTTTTTTTTTTCTGACAAAAATTCGAAAGTAACATTTTAATCTGCAACGACATTTTGAATACACTTTGATTTATTAGGGATTTTCTATTAATGTTGCAAGCAGCTTTAAGTTATGGGCTATGATTTTGTAAATGTGAATTTTGTTAATTAATTAATATATTTATTATTTCTTGCAAATGCTGAATTGAGCATAAAAATGCTTATATTTTTGATAAAACACACTTTTTAATTAATTCTTATTTGAATTTAGTGACAGCAAACTTAATAAAGTAGCTCAAATACTCCCTTATTGGCAAGGGCATGCACACACACAGTTATACATTTATGTGTGTATATGTGTAAAGAAAACTAAATCTAAACCACTCACCCAAAGACCCATTGGCCTACTTTTCTTACAGACCAACAACAAAAATATAGGAAATACTACAATAAAAACAAAAATATGCTAGAAAATAATCTCAACGCCAACACACACACACAACAAGAGTGTGTGTGTCATGTGTGTGTGCCGCTAATCAACCAGAAATGCGTGTGTTTGTTTGTGTTTGTGTTGGTGCGGCAAAACTTACAGCGCGCCCTTTTAAAAACTTCTTTAAAAAAAAAAACAAAAAAAATAAACCGAAAAAAAAAGTCGCGCTGCTATTTTCATTTTTCAGCTGCGCGTTGGCGTCGCAGTCGCTGCTTTATCAATCTGCCCTGCGTCCGGGGTGGGGCTGTAGGGAAGGGGGGAGGGGGGTGCGTGGGCAACTTATCTTAGGGCAAGACCCGACGCGCGGCGGAAAGAGATGGGCGTAGGGCCCCGGGCCCGGGACCCAGACACTTGTTGCAAGCAGGCAACAGCGCACAAACAACGAAAAAATTGACCCAATTTTCGGAACAACAACAACAGCAACAAAAAACATATTTTTTTTACTGCACACACACACACACGCACACACACAGACACACATATGAAACACAAACAAACCTAAATATGCCCTAGCCATAAAGAAACAAGTAAGAATGCTGTAGTCGAGTGAGCTCGACTACCATATACCCTGAACCAAGTTTTAAATGCATTATAGGTTTATCGTTTTTGGGGGCTGGAGTGGGCGTGGCACGATCTTAGTAATATACCTTCTAAGTTTGGTAACTGTAGCTCTTGAATTGCGGGAGATACAGGCATTTATCGTTTTTTGTGGGCGGGAGTGGGCGTGGCCCAAAATATTTTGGAGTTCGATCTTAGTAATATACCTTTTAAGTTTGGTAACTGTAGCTCTTAAATTGCGGGAGATACAGGCATTTTTCGTTTTTTGTGGGCGGGAGTGGGCGTGGTCCAAAATTTTTTTTCCACATTTATGAAGGGTGTTACTAGCAATATACCTTTAAAATTTGGTGACTTAAGTTTTCAAATTGCGTGAGATATATGGGTTTATCGATTTACACCAAGAGGTGTATCGATTTAGGTAGGTAGAGTGGGCGTGGCCATCCAATTTTTTTATCGATCTTTGGGGGAGTTACCAGTAACATAGCTGCAACATTTTGCGACTCTAGCTTGCAAATTACGGCAGATATGCGCATTTTAAATTTCTAGGGACGAAGTTCCTGGGGGCGGCGGATGTGGGCGTGGTAAAAAAATTGGTATGCCAATCTTCGGAGGAGGTTACCAGCAAATTACCTTCCAAGTTTGGTTACTCTATCTTTAAAGTTTTCGGAGATATACGGAGTTATCGATTTACAATCGGAATTGTCGATTATAGGCGCAGGTGTGGGCGTGGCACCACAAATTTGTTATCGGTTCTTAAAGGCAACTATCAGTAATATAACTACAAAATTTGACGTTCCCTACTCAAAAACTGCGGAAGATATAGCCATTTGAAAATTTTTGGGTCGGGGGGTGATGGGGGCGTCGGAAGTGGGCGTGGCACATGCCGATTTTTCAAGGACCTCACCAACAACCTACCAACCAAAATTGGTGACTGTATCCATTAAATTGTGAGAGATATCTGCAATTTACTGCTATCAGAAATCTAAATGTATCGATAATTCAGAAACTGAGGCAGTTATCGAAAAAATAACGCGAACTTGATCTGCGCCTGGTATACGAGATCTTATATTCCAAATTTGAAGTCTCTAGCTCTTATAGTCTCTGAGATCCGCGTGTTCATACAGACGGACAGACGGACAGACGGACAGACGGACAGACAGACGGACAGGGCTAGATCGACTCGGCTATTGATCCTGATCAAGAATATATATACTTTATGGGGTCGGAGATGCTTCCTTCTGCCTGTTACATACATTTGCACAAAACCATTATACCCTTTTTTCCCATTTTTAATGGGTTCAGGGTATAAAAAGCTCCCTTAAAGAACCGAAATTGAAATTGTTGTTAATTTTTGTTTGCTTTGCGGCATTGTTGAGTTGTTTGCAGTTGTTGCTGTTACATGCTGGAGCGGAGGGGGGTAGGCGAAGGGGGGGGGGGGGGTATTTCTCTTTGGTGCTGCAGCAACAGAATTCACTTTCAATTTGGGCGCATTGAAAGAAAGAAATGTCTGCAGCGAGCACAAGAATCATTTCGTAGAGTTCGCTTGACTTTGGGCTAAGTAGGTCAGCAGCTGTAAAATAGACGCAAAGATCTAAAACAAGAAGAAGAAGCAGCAGCAACAGCAGCAGCAACAATCAAACCAACAAAAATTTAATTTTTTTTTGTTTTTATTTCTGGGGGAAAAGTGCCAAACTAACATGTGCATCTAGGGAATTGAATTGGGTTTCGAATTGATAATTATTGCCGAGCATCTCCAAGGGAATGGGTGTACTGAGTGTGTGCGAGTGTAAGTGTGTGTGTGTGTGTGTGTGCGTGTGTGTGTGTGTGTGTGTGTGAGTGTGTGTGATTATGTGTGTCTCTGGATGCGTTTACATGGAGTGTACCAGCAATCTTTGCTTGAGGCATTTCTGCTGTCTCGAACTCTTCAAAGGGCCAGACACTGCCTGTTAAGTAGGTCAGCAACAGACAACAGCAAACAGGCAACAGCAAAACAGGCAACAGGCAACAGCTAACAGCATTCTCAGTGATCGCTGATCAAAAGTTTTCATTATCACATTAATGCAGTACAGCAAATGGAACAAACTCTTGACTTTTGCTTTGCTCCAGTGTTGCAAAACTAGATTTTACAGCTGTGCTCGGTACAGTTGCGTTCAGCTTTGATAAGTCGATGTTGCACTGAGAATGAAATCTTTGAAAGAGAATCTTTTAGAATTGATATAGCTGTTAAACTATGATTAACAAATGCCTTGATTTTCCAAATCGATGCAGTTAGGGTTGGGGGCATATTTTCAGATTTAAAGGCAGTTTTAAACTAGAAGCCAAATCAAGATCAGAAAACTATTGTTTTTGAAAATAGTTTGAGTTTTGGCAAAGTGATGACTATTTAAAATCGAAAACTGAAATTCCCTAGATAATTTTGCTGTTTATAATTGTTACATAAATATAAATCTCGAATCGTTTTTTCAGTTTTAAATGTAGCATTAAACTAGAGGCATAATTATTCTCAAAAACTGTCACAAATCGAATAAGTTAGTTTAGATTAATTATTGTTTTTTCTTAGATGCTTTTAAAATGTATATTATAATTCCCCTAAAGATGCCAATATGCATTTATTTTATTTTATGCTACATTAAATTTGTTTCAGCACAATTTCACTCAATTGGACGTTGATGAATCCCAAAGTGCATTTGGTTCATTTAATCTGCACTTAACGGTTTAATTTGTTATAAACATATATTATTAGGTATGTATAAATGCCAGTCAATGTGGGGTCTGCCCACAAATCCAAATATTAGTTGGAACTGGCCAGCAGCAAATCCATTTTGAAGCTAACACGTTTTACGTAACTGACCTAAGCTATCTGGCTACGTAAGCAGCCAGTTTAACGTGCGTTGCGCAACCAGCAACCCGCAACCCGCAACCCGCAACCCGTAACCCGCTAGCCGATTGTCTATTTAAGGCCCTCTCCCAGCCGAATCCCATTCATGATTCTAATGTGTAGCCGAATGTGTGTATTATCAGTGAGTGTCTATCAGTCCAACGAATCCCCACTCATTGATCACAAACGAATGGATTCGATGCGCTGAGCGATTCAATAGCATTTTCTATTTGTTTGCCTCCACCTCTTTTTTTTTTTTTTTGGTATTTGTATCACTTTTCTTGATACCCTTTATGAGACGGGCCAACTTGGCTAGGAGAAAGCATTTGCATATTATCTTCTTTTGTATTGTAAAATTAATTTATTTTGATAATATAAAATTCATTAATAGTAGAAACTCGTTTAATTTTATTTAAACATTTTATTTAATTTAATATTTATTTTTAAACATATCAATTGTTATTTAATTTTCAACAATTTGCTTAACTGATTTTAAATTATCTAATTTATCTACTTCGAGAATATTTTTTCTACAAGTTCGTTTTATCATATTTATTGCATTTTACATTTTAATTATTTTAAAATTCTTAATGATTTTTATTGCAGATACATTGTGTTAAATTTGTCAAAATGTTTCTCTAGCTATCTTCATGCTTCAGCTAAATTCATGATTAAAGGGCAAAGTTAGGGTATTCATGCGTCGACTTGGTCTCCACAGTTGTTGCTTTGTTTGTGGTGCGTCTTCCGCATTTTCGGGTCACATGTGTGTGGTTTGTCTTGTCCGCCTTTTGATTGGGTTGGGTGTGTTAGTTTCAGATTTGTGGTTGCATGTGTGTTAGTTGGTGTGTGTGTGCGTGTTAGTGCGTGTGTGTGCGTGTGCGTGTGTGCTTAGCAGTGACAATCGTGTGTCGATTACGCGGCCTTGAAAGTGAAAAGGTGTCGAGCGAGGAACTTTCGCTTTTCTGGCTTTTGTTCGCATGTGTGTGTTTCACTGTGTATATGTATAAGTAACTGTGTGTGTGTGTGTGTGGGCTTTAAGACATTTTCGTTGCTGATCTTAAAGTGCAACTTTAAACAACAATTAAATGGCGCGCCAATTGTGGTACTTCTTGCCGTCTGACAGTCAATGCAAATGTCAAGCATCGCCCACATGGGCTGCGTGGCAGCCACAAGTTGAAGGAGTCATTAGATTTGTTGGCGGATTGTCTCTCTCTTGTTTGTTGTTGTTGTTGTTGTCTCAGCTCATTTCAATGATATGCTTAAATGCGGCAAGTTAATTGTCCAAATGGCCAAACGGCTGGCAAAATGGGCAACCTCATTTCATAAGCAGTTGCAGCTAAACATTTTGTGGCAATTAAATAACTGGGCGGCCCATTATATAATGTGGCACGTAAGCGCACATTTAATTGTTTTAACTATCCAGCTAACCATTACATGTTTTTTTTTGTTTTGTGATTTTTCTGTTTTACTGTTTTAGTTTAGTGCGTGTATTACAAAATATCTGAAAAGCAAAAACTAACTCATTTCATTAAGCCACATTTTCCAAGCAAACCAAAAAAGATGAATAAATAATAACAATATAAAAAAAAAACAGTTCCGTTAACGGTGCTTAATTATGCATAGGCCAAAATAAGAGTTGAAATAGAGTTATGCATCTCTAAGCAAAAGTCAAAAAGCCAAAAGCCCCAGCAAGGCGACAACAGTTACAAAGATACATTTGTATCTGAATGCGCGCAGATACATATGCATACATATAGATGTTTATAAATACGGATACGGGACAAAGACGGGCAACTGAGACCCACGTCAAATCATTTTTCGCGTAATCATAAACTGAAAAGCAACAACAACAACAACAAACACACACACACACACACACTCACTCACACACACACTCGCTGGTGTGCCAGTTACATACGTGAACTACATTTCTGGAGATGCGCCAACCAGTTATAAACCGGAACTGGCGCGCATAACGGTACAACGAAGCAGAGGCAGCAATCGAGCCAACTCTTTAGATCTCAGCTATGCTCAACTCTCACTCTCACTCTCACTCTTACTCTTACTCTCTCTATCTCTCTCTCACTCTCTCTCACTCTCTCTCTCTCGCTCTGTCTCGCGGTGACAGACACGCACTGCCAACAGTTGGCGCTGATTGTGTTGGCCTGGCTTTTGCTTTTGCATTATTCATCCGCATTGAGGCATTTTCAAAGTCTTCCTCTTGACCTTGGACTCAACATGGCAACAACAGCAGCAGCAACAACAACAACAACTGACGACAACTTGTCGCCGTCGTGGAAAGCAGCGCCAAAAGCGTGTGCCACAAAAGAAAGCCAAACCACTTTTACTTTCAAGCTCAGCCGGCAAAATGAGGCAATGTCAGCTCTGGCCTGGCCAACTGGCTTGGCCTGCTCTTGGCCCGTTGCCTACTGCTGCCATTTGCTGTTGCTGCTTTTGCTGTTGCTGCTGCTGCTGTTGCTGCTGCTGCTTTTGGCGCCAAAATGTGGTGGCACGGTTTAGACAGAGCATGATGCGGCAAAAATCATTTGGCTAAGAGACTTTCTTGTCTAGGTCAGCGCAAGTAACTGCCATGCAAATCATGGCCAATGTGCAATTAATCCAGTTAAAAAAAATTACACAGACATGAAGTTGTTAAGATAATAAGTTTGTTATATAAAAAAAAAATACATATATGTACTAGCCATATATATATAGGAAATGCTTGTTCACTTATTTGTTTATGTTTTGTATGAAGATACATTTATTTTAAATAAATTATAAATGCCATAAAAATTATTATTAATATTATATGAATTTGGAGTTTACTAAAAATACTGCTGATACAAACCGTATACTAAATAATATTTTAAACATACTTATTATATATATATATATATATATATGTAAATACAAATAAATTGTCAACCTGTTGTTAATTTATATATAGAAGAATTTACTTCAAATAAATTATTACAAAATGAATAAATAACATTATTATTAATTATATTACATAAGTCTCAGATTTTGAAGCAGTCACTCTTCATAAAAGAAACCCAAAAGAAAGACTTAATAATACTTTAAAAATATCTACTGTATATACATACGAATTTATGTATATACTTATATTTAATAAGACTTATAATAATCCTAATCAATATCAAAGTAAGCTTTGAGATTATAAATTTGATTACAGAAGCGTTAGTTTGTCTTTAAGTTTAATATTTATTATTGTTATTATTATAATTGTATTTTTATTTAATAGTTTGTTTCGTAAGGTTTTCTTGTACATATATATTACTATATACTCTACTAACTAAAGGATTACAAGCTAATTATCTCTATATCTTATATATCTTATCTACAGCATACAAAGGCAAGTCACTTATTTTTACATACTTCTCGCTTTTAAAAAACAATAACAAACATTTTATTGTTGTGAAGAAATTAACATAGGAAAGAATTTCCTAACAAATCCCATAATAATTTTATACATTCTCAGTTCATTTGCAGTCTAATTATGCATCTAAATTATTTGAAAAAAATTATATACTTGCTCGAATAGCGCCGGGGGCGCCACAAAAAGGTGCAACTGCAACGCTGAAATGTGCAAAGTGCTGGAGCGGGCGTTGGGGAAAATGTAGAAAGGAAATTGAAAAGAAAAATAAGGAAAAAAAAACCTGAACTCGAGTGTTGAAGTGTTGTCTTGAACAAACAAACAAACAAACAAACAAACAACTGCAGCAACAGCGATGCCGACAAACCAACAGGGGAGAGCGACAAACAGGAAGAACGAGGGGAGTGGGTGACAGCCAGACTGGAACTGGGACTGGCCAACTGGGAGACTGACTGAGAGGCGGGGGGATGGGGTTGGGTGTACACACTTGTAACTCCAAAGCTAACATGTTTTTCAAAAATTAAAAAAAAAAGTGTATGTTTATTTATTTATTAAATAGCGCGACAGAAACAACAACAAACACAAACGAGTTTGCTGTTGTTTGCATATATATGTAACACACACACACACATTCGCACACACACACACACACAGAGAGACACTTTAGGCCACAGTCATCTGGCACAGCTAACACTTTATATGCATATGCATAAATATTATGAACCTACCTAAATTTACAGAAAGCGACAAACAACAAAAACAAGCGAAACGGCAACAACAACAACAACAGCAACAAAAACGGTAAATATATTTATAGTCTTAGTTGTCAGGCAGTTACATCATTTGTACCGTTATGCGTCTGACATTAATTTGCATGCGAAGAGTCAGCCACGAATTAATTTCATATTTTAATCATCAGTTGAGTTTGCGGCAGGTGGCTCTGTTAGTCTCTCTCTCTCTCTATCTCTCTCTCTTTCACTCCCTTTTCAACTAAGTGGACTACAGGCTAGATTCAACGTTTTTTTTTTTTGGCTAGTCACGCTGCCATGGTTCTTGTGGCTTGCAAAATCTTTACTAACTATTTGCTCAATATTTTCCATTTCCTCACCAAGCGTCACTTTTCGTAGTCTCCCCCCCCACCCCCTGGAGCTGAGGCAGCAACAGCAGCAGCAGCAGCAGTTTTCCTTTCGCTTTCATTGACGCGTGAAGTGCCTCACAGCATAGGGCAGGAATCGTATGCAGCACAACAACAACAACAATAGCAACAGCAACAGCAACTTGCAACTCGCAACTTGCAACAACAACTAAACAAGCTACAATATCAAAATGCAGCAACTACTAATTAATGTTAGAATTTTAAGTACTCTTATTTAATAGATTATGCAACGAATTTTATAGATTTGAAAGTAAAAATGTAATCATATTTTTTTTGTAATCGCAAATGTGTTTTTTTATATATTTTTTTTTAATTTCCTTCAATTACAATCATAATAAAATGCGAAGAAAATCAAATGAAATGACAGGCATTTTTGAGTTCGCATTAATCGTGCTAATAAAATAAAGATGGGCATGTTACAAGCCTAATGACAAGTCTTAAATACCCTTCGTGAAGCGTAACAAAATGCTTAGTTAATGTGCATTACATTTTCGTGATTCTGATCGATATCGCCAGTCTAGTCAGTCAGTCAGTCAGTCAGTCAGTCAGTCAGCTAGCGGCAGTGAGCGTCGTCTCTGTGTACTCCATAGTTAATAGAGCTTTTGTTGCAGACATAATCAACGAAGCAGAAACACACAAAATGCTCCTCTGACTGCCCTGCACCCGACACCCGCCACCCCCTACCCATCCCTGCCACACTCCACATCTCCTTGATTGTTATGTGCCGTTTGTTTTTTGTGGCTCTTTGATTTTTGTCTTTTAGTTTTTTCGGCTGGTCAATTAGAGTCCAAGAAAATCGGGGAGAGAAAAAAAAGCGAACTTCAATTTTTGAATTTTCCATAAATTTGTCAGGCGCGCAGGGCCCACATGGGGCGCCTGCATAATATCGCACGATAATTGATAATGGAAATATGTGTGGCATGTGTGTGAGTAGCAGAGTCTCGGAGTATCTGAGTATCTGTGTGTATGCCATATGAGCACTCGATATGTGTTTATGTGTGTGTGTGTGTGAGTAAACTGCATAAGAAACCGAATCAGGCAGAGGCCGACCAGGCACGAAGCCCAGCAAGAAAATCAAGCAAACCAAAT